>LR989985.1:0-10000000 GCA_905147175.2 Nymphalis urticae
AGTGTTCGCGACCGGTTCTGCCTGCTTTTTAGTTACGATTTTGTTTAAATTATCCGTTTTCGGGATATAACACAGTGAACAGTTACTCGGATTGTGCCGGTTTTTCCGCTGATATCTCGGGGCCGTTCTTCTGCGTTCGACGAGCCCTCTCTCGACTTGATCGGCTGCGCCGATCAAAAGATATCCGCGTAAAACCGAAAAAATTGGACTTAGAAAATTTTCCGTGAATTTAAATATTGACCTACTTATGAAATTGTGTCAACAACTGACGTCACAAAAATTATTTTTTCTCGAACAAAATCGTTACGTAATTTTTTTATTTTAAATTAAAGTGACGAATCTAAATACAGCAGACGCATAACTGGAGTGTTCGCGACCGGTTCTGCCTGCTTTTTAGTTACGATTTTGTTTAAATTATCCGTTTTCGGGATATAACACAGTGAACAGTTACTCGGATTGTGCCGGTTTTTCCGCTGATATCTCGGGGCCGTTCTTCTGCGTTCGACGAGCCCTCTCTCGACTTGATCGGCTGCGCCGATCAAAAGATATCCGCGTAAAACCGAAAAAATTGGACTTAGAAAATTTTCCGTGAATTTAAATATTGACCTACTTATGAAATTGTGTCAACAACTGACGTCACAAAAATTATTTTTTCTCGAACAAAATCGTTACGTAATTTTTTTATTTTAAATTAAAGTGACGAATCTAAATACAGCAGACGCATAACTGGAGTGTTCGCGACCGGTTCTGCCTGCTTTTTAGTTACGATTTTGTTTAAATTATCCGTTTTCGGGATATAACACAGTGAACAGTTACTCGGATTGTGCCGGTTTTTCCGCTGATATCTCGGGGCCGTTCTTCTGCGTTCGACGAGCCCTCTCTCGACTTGATCGGCTGCGCCGATCAAAAGATATCCGCGTAAAACCGAAAAAATTGGACTTAGAAAATTTTCCGTGAATTTAAATATTGACCTACTTATGAAATTGTGTCAACAACTGACGTCACAAAAATTATTTTTTCTCGAACAAAATCGTTACGTAATTTTTTTATTTTAAATTAAAGTGACGAATCTAAATACAGCAGACGCATAACTGGAGTGTTCGCGACCGGTTCTGCCTGCTTTTTAGTTACGATTTTGTTTAAATTATCCGTTTTCGGGATATAACACAGTGAACAGTTACTCGGATTGTGCCGGTTTTTCCGCTGATATCTCGGGGCCGTTCTTCTGCGTTCGACGAGCCCTCTCTCGACTTGATCGGCTGCGCCGATCAAAAGATATCCGCGTAAAACCGAAAAAATTGGACTTAGAAAATTTTCCGTGAATTTAAATATTGACCTACTTATGAAATTGTGTCAACAACTGACGTCACAAAAATTATTTTTTCTCGAACAAAATCGTTACGTAATTTTTTTATTTTAAATTAAAGTGACGAATCTAAATACAGCAGACGCATAACTGGAGTGTTCGCGACCGGTTCTGCCTGCTTTTTAGTTACGATTTTGTTTAAATTATCCGTTTTCGGGATATAACACAGTGAACAGTTACTCGGATTGTGCCGGTTTTTCCGCTGATATCTCGGGGCCGTTCTTCTGCGTTCGACGAGCCCTCTCTCGACTTGATCGGCTGCGCCGATCAAAAGATATCCGCGTAAAACCGAAAAAATTGGACTTAGAAAATTTTCCGTGAATTTAAATATTGACCTACTTATGAAATTGTGTCAACAACTGACGTCACAAAAATTATTTTTTCTCGAACAAAATCGTTACGTAATTTTTTTATTTTAAATTAAAGTGACGAATCTAAATACAGCAGACGCATAACTGGAGTGTTCGCGACCGGTTCTGCCTGCTTTTTAGTTACGATTTTGTTTAAATTATCCGTTTTCGGGATATAACACAGTGAACAGTTACTCGGATTGTGCCGGTTTTTCCGCTGATATCTCGGGGCCGTTCTTCTGCGTTCGACGAGCCCTCTCTCGACTTGATCGGCTGCGCCGATCAAAAGATATCCGCGTAAAACCGAAAAAATTGGACTTAGAAAATTTTCCGTGAATTTAAATATTGACCTACTTATGAAATTGTGTCAACAACTGACGTCACAAAAATTATTTTTTCTCGAACAAAATCGTTACGTAATTTTTTTATTTTAAATTAAAGTGACGAATCTAAATACAGCAGACGCATAACTGGAGTGTTCGCGACCGGTTCTGCCTGCTTTTTAGTTACGATTTTGTTTAAATTATCCGTTTTCGGGATATAACACAGTGAACAGTTACTCGGATTGTGCCGGTTTTTCCGCTGATATCTCGGGGCCGTTCTTCTGCGTTCGACGAGCCCTCTCTCGACTTGATCGGCTGCGCCGATCAAAAGATATCCGCGTAAAACCGAAAAAATTGGACTTAGAAAATTTTCCGTGAATTTAAATATTGACCTACTTATGAAATTGTGTCAACAACTGACGTCACAAAAATTATTTTTTCTCGAACAAAATCGTTACGTAATTTTTTTATTTTAAATTAAAGTGACGAATCTAAATACAGCAGACGCATAACTGGAGTGTTCGCGACCGGTTCTGCCTGCTTTTTAGTTACGATTTTGTTTAAATTATCCGTTTTCGGGATATAACACAGTGAACAGTTACTCGGATTGTGCCGGTTTTTCCGCTGATATCTCGGGGCCGTTCTTCTGCGTTCGACGAGCCCTCTCTCGACTTGATCGGCTGCGCCGATCAAAAGATATCCGCGTAAAACCGAAAAAATTGGACTTAGAAAATTTTCCGTGAATTTAAATATTGACCTACTTATGAAATTGTGTCAACAACTGACGTCACAAAAATTATTTTTTCTCGAACAAAATCGTTACGTAATTTTTTTATTTTAAATTAAAGTGACGAATCTAAATACAGCAGACGCATAACTGGAGTGTTCGCGACCGGTTCTGCCTGCTTTTTAGTTACGATTTTGTTTAAATTATCCGTTTTCGGGATATAACACAGTGAACAGTTACTCGGATTGTGCCGGTTTTTCCGCTGATATCTCGGGGCCGTTCTTCTGCGTTCGACGAGCCCTCTCTCGACTTGATCGGCTGCGCCGATCAAAAGATATCCGCGTAAAACCGAAAAAATTGGACTTAGAAAATTTTCCGTGAATTTAAATATTGACCTACTTATGAAATTGTGTCAACAACTGACGTCACAAAAATTATTTTTTCTCGAACAAAATCGTTACGTAATTTTTTTATTTTAAATTAAAGTGACGAATCTAAATACAGCAGACGCATAACTGGAGTGTTCGCGACCGGTTCTGCCTGCTTTTTAGTTACGATTTTGTTTAAATTATCCGTTTTCGGGATATAACACAGTGAACAGTTACTCGGATTGTGCCGGTTTTTCCGCTGATATCTCGGGGCCGTTCTTCTGCGTTCGACGAGCCCTCTCTCGACTTGATCGGCTGCGCCGATCAAAAGATATCCGCGTAAAACCGAAAAAATTGGACTTAGAAAATTTTCCGTGAATTTAAATATTGACCTACTTATGAAATTGTGTCAACAACTGACGTCACAAAAATTATTTTTTCTCGAACAAAATCGTTACGTAATTTTTTTATTTTAAATTAAAGTGACGAATCTAAATACAGCAGACGCATAACTGGAGTGTTCGCGACCGGTTCTGCCTGCTTTTTAGTTACGATTTTGTTTAAATTATCCGTTTTCGGGATATAACACAGTGAACAGTTACTCGGATTGTGCCGGTTTTTCCGCTGATATCTCGGGGCCGTTCTTCTGCGTTCGACGAGCCCTCTCTCGACTTGATCGGCTGCGCCGATCAAAAGATATCCGCGTAAAACCGAAAAAATTGGACTTAGAAAATTTTCCGTGAATTTAAATATTGACCTACTTATGAAATTGTGTCAACAACTGACGTCACAAAAATTATTTTTTCTCGAACAAAATCGTTACGTAATTTTTTTATTTTAAATTAAAGTGACGAATCTAAATACAGCAGACGCATAACTGGAGTGTTCGCGACCGGTTCTGCCTGCTTTTTAGTTACGATTTTGTTTAAATTATCCGTTTTCGGGATATAACACAGTGAACAGTTACTCGGATTGTGCCGGTTTTTCCGCTGATATCTCGGGGCCGTTCTTCTGCGTTCGACGAGCCCTCTCTCGACTTGATCGGCTGCGCCGATCAAAAGATATCCGCGTAAAACCGAAAAAATTGGACTTAGAAAATTTTCCGTGAATTTAAATATTGACCTACTTATGAAATTGTGTCAACAACTGACGTCACAAAAATTATTTTTTCTCGAACAAAATCGTTACGTAATTTTTTTATTTTAAATTAAAGTGACGAATCTAAATACAGCAGACGCATAACTGGAGTGTTCGCGACCGGTTCTGCCTGCTTTTTAGTTACGATTTTGTTTAAATTATCCGTTTTCGGGATATAACACAGTGAACAGTTACTCGGATTGTGCCGGTTTTTCCGCTGATATCTCGGGGCCGTTCTTCTGCGTTCGACGAGCCCTCTCTCGACTTGATCGGCTGCGCCGATCAAAAGATATCCGCGTAAAACCGAAAAAATTGGACTTAGAAAATTTTCCGTGAATTTAAATATTGACCTACTTATGAAATTGTGTCAACAACTGACGTCACAAAAATTATTTTTTCTCGAACAAAATCGTTACGTAATTTTTTTATTTTAAATTAAAGTGACGAATCTAAATACAGCAGACGCATAACTGGAGTGTTCGCGACCGGTTCTGCCTGCTTTTTAGTTACGATTTTGTTTAAATTATCCGTTTTCGGGATATAACACAGTGAACAGTTACTCGGATTGTGCCGGTTTTTCCGCTGATATCTCGGGGCCGTTCTTCTGCGTTCGACGAGCCCTCTCTCGACTTGATCGGCTGCGCCGATCAAAAGATATCCGCGTAAAACCGAAAAAATTGGACTTAGAAAATTTTCCGTGAATTTAAATATTGACCTACTTATGAAATTGTGTCAACAACTGACGTCACAAAAATTATTTTTTCTCGAACAAAATCGTTACGTAATTTTTTTATTTTAAATTAAAGTGACGAATCTAAATACAGCAGACGCATAACTGGAGTGTTCGCGACCGGTTCTGCCTGCTTTTTAGTTACGATTTTGTTTAAATTATCCGTTTTCGGGATATAACACAGTGAACAGTTACTCGGATTGTGCCGGTTTTTCCGCTGATATCTCGGGGCCGTTCTTCTGCGTTCGACGAGCCCTCTCTCGACTTGATCGGCTGCGCCGATCAAAAGATATCCGCGTAAAACCGAAAAAATTGGACTTAGAAAATTTTCCGTGAATTTAAATATTGACCTACTTATGAAATTGTGTCAACAACTGACGTCACAAAAATTATTTTTTCTCGAACAAAATCGTTACGTAATTTTTTTATTTTAAATTAAAGTGACGAATCTAAATACAGCAGACGCATAACTGGAGTGTTCGCGACCGGTTCTGCCTGCTTTTTAGTTACGATTTTGTTTAAATTATCCGTTTTCGGGATATAACACAGTGAACAGTTACTCGGATTGTGCCGGTTTTTCCGCTGATATCTCGGGGCCGTTCTTCTGCGTTCGACGAGCCCTCTCTCGACTTGATCGGCTGCGCCGATCAAAAGATATCCGCGTAAAACCGAAAAAATTGGACTTAGAAAATTTTCCGTGAATTTAAATATTGACCTACTTATGAAATTGTGTCAACAACTGACGTCACAAAAATTATTTTTTCTCGAACAAAATCGTTACGTAATTTTTTTATTTTAAATTAAAGTGACGAATCTAAATACAGCAGACGCATAACTGGAGTGTTCGCGACCGGTTCTGCCTGCTTTTTAGTTACGATTTTGTTTAAATTATCCGTTTTCGGGATATAACACAGTGAACAGTTACTCGGATTGTGCCGGTTTTTCCGCTGATATCTCGGGGCCGTTCTTCTGCGTTCGACGAGCCCTCTCTCGACTTGATCGGCTGCGCCGATCAAAAGATATCCGCGTAAAACCGAAAAAATTGGACTTAGAAAATTTTCCGTGAATTTAAATATTGACCTACTTATGAAATTGTGTCAACAACTGACGTCACAAAAATTATTTTTTCTCGAACAAAATCGTTACGTAATTTTTTTATTTTAAATTAAAGTGACGAATCTAAATACAGCAGACGCATAACTGGAGTGTTCGCGACCGGTTCTGCCTGCTTTTTAGTTACGATTTTGTTTAAATTATCCGTTTTCGGGATATAACACAGTGAACAGTTACTCGGATTGTGCCGGTTTTTCCGCTGATATCTCGGGGCCGTTCTTCTGCGTTCGACGAGCCCTCTCTCGACTTGATCGGCTGCGCCGATCAAAAGATATCCGCGTAAAACCGAAAAAATTGGACTTAGAAAATTTTCCGTGAATTTAAATATTGACCTACTTATGAAATTGTGTCAACAACTGACGTCACAAAAATTATTTTTTCTCGAACAAAATCGTTACGTAATTTTTTTATTTTAAATTAAAGTGACGAATCTAAATACAGCAGACGCATAACTGGAGTGTTCGCGACCGGTTCTGCCTGCTTTTTAGTTACGATTTTGTTTAAATTATCCGTTTTCGGGATATAACACAGTGAACAGTTACTCGGATTGTGCCGGTTTTTCCGCTGATATCTCGGGGCCGTTCTTCTGCGTTCGACGAGCCCTCTCTCGACTTGATCGGCTGCGCCGATCAAAAGATATCCGCGTAAAACCGAAAAAATTGGACTTAGAAAATTTTCCGTGAATTTAAATATTGACCTACTTATGAAATTGTGTCAACAACTGACGTCACAAAAATTATTTTTTCTCGAACAAAATCGTTACGTAATTTTTTTATTTTAAATTAAAGTGACGAATCTAAATACAGCAGACGCATAACTGGAGTGTTCGCGACCGGTTCTGCCTGCTTTTTAGTTACGATTTTGTTTAAATTATCCGTTTTCGGGATATAACACAGTGAACAGTTACTCGGATTGTGCCGGTTTTTCCGCTGATATCTCGGGGCCGTTCTTCTGCGTTCGACGAGCCCTCTCTCGACTTGATCGGCTGCGCCGATCAAAAGATATCCGCGTAAAACCGAAAAAATTGGACTTAGAAAATTTTCCGTGAATTTAAATATTGACCTACTTATGAAATTGTGTCAACAACTGACGTCACAAAAATTATTTTTTCTCGAACAAAATCGTTACGTAATTTTTTTATTTTAAATTAAAGTGACGAATCTAAATACAGCAGACGCATAACTGGAGTGTTCGCGACCGGTTCTGCCTGCTTTTTAGTTACGATTTTGTTTAAATTATCCGTTTTCGGGATATAACACAGTGAACAGTTACTCGGATTGTGCCGGTTTTTCCGCTGATATCTCGGGGCCGTTCTTCTGCGTTCGACGAGCCCTCTCTCGACTTGATCGGCTGCGCCGATCAAAAGATATCCGCGTAAAACCGAAAAAATTGGTCTTAGAAAATTTTCCGTGAATTTAAATATTGACCTACTTATGAAATTGTGTCAACAACTGACGTCACAAAAATTATTTTTTCTCGAACAAAATCGTTACGTAATTTTTTTATTTTAAATTAAAGTGACGAATCTAAATACAGCAGACGCATAACTGGAGTGTTCGCGACCGGTTCTGCCTGCTTTTTAGTTACGATTTTGTTTAAATTATCCGTTTTCGGGATATAACACAGTGAACAGTTACTCGGATTGTGCCGGTTTTTCCGCTGATATCTCGGGGCCGTTCTTCTGCGTTCGACGAGCCCTCTCTCGACTTGATCGGCTGCGCCGATCAAAAGATATCCGCGTAAAACCGAAAAAATTGGACTTAGAAAATTTTCCGTGAATTTAAATATTGACCTACTTATGAAATTGTGTCAACAACTGACGTCACAAAAATTATTTTTTCTCGAACAAAATCGTTACGTAATTTTTTTATTTTAAATTAAAGTGACGAATCTAAATACAGCAGACGCATAACTGGAGTGTTCGCGACCGGTTCTGCCTGCTTTTTAGTTACGATTTTGTTTAAATTATCCGTTTTCGGGATATAACACAGTGAACAGTTACTCGGATTGTGCCGGTTTTTCCGCTGATATCTCGGGGCCGTTCTTCTGCGTTCGACGAGCCCTCTCTCGACTTGATCGGCTGCGCCGATCAAAAGATATCCGCGTAAAACCGAAAAAATTGGACTTAGAAAATTTTCCGTGAATTTAAATATTGACCTACTTATGAAATTGTGTCAACAACTGACGTCACAAAAATTATTTTTTCTCGAACAAAATCGTTACGTAATTTTTTTATTTTAAATTAAAGTGACGAATCTAAATACAGCAGACGCATAACTGGAGTGTTCGCGACCGGTTCTGCCTGCTTTTTAGTTACGATTTTGTTTAAATTATCCGTTTTCGGGATATAACACAGTGAACAGTTACTCGGATTGTGCCGGTTTTTCCGCTGATATCTCGGGGCCGTTCTTCTGCGTTCGACGAGCCCTCTCTCGACTTGATCGGCTGCGCCGATCAAAAGATATCCGCGTAAAACCGAAAAAATTGGACTTAGAAAATTTTCCGTGAATTTAAATATTGACCTACTTATGAAATTGTGTCAACAACTGACGTCACAAAAATTATTTTTTCTCGAACAAAATCGTTACGTAATTTTTTTATTTTAAATTAAAGTGACGAATCTAAATACAGCAGACGCATAACTGGAGTGTTCGCGACCGGTTCTGCCTGCTTTTTAGTTACGATTTTGTTTAAATTATCCGTTTTCGGGATATAACACAGTGAACAGTTACTCGGATTGTGCCGGTTTTTCCGCTGATATCTCGGGGCCGTTCTTCTGCGTTCGACGAGCCCTCTCTCGACTTGATCGGCTGCGCCGATCAAAAGATATCCGCGTAAAACCGAAAAAATTGGACTTAGAAAATTTTCCGTGAATTTAAATATTGACCTACTTATGAAATTGTGTCAACAACTGACGTCACAAAAATTATTTTTTCTCGAACAAAATCGTTACGTAATTTTTTTATTTTAAATTAAAGTGACGAATCTAAATACAGCAGACGCATAACTGGAGTGTTCGCGACCGGTTCTGCCTGCTTTTTAGTTACGATTTTGTTTAAATTATCCGTTTTCGGGATATAACACAGTGAACAGTTACTCGGATTGTGCCGGTTTTTCCGCTGATATCTCGGGGCCGTTCTTCTGCGTTCGACGAGCCCTCTCTCGACTTGATCGGCTGCGCCGATCAAAAGATATCCGCGTAAAACCGAAAAAATTGGACTTAGAAAATTTTCCGTGAATTTAAATATTGACCTACTTATGAAATTGTGTCAACAACTGACGTCACAAAAATTATTTTTTCTCGAACAAAATCGTTACGTAATTTTTTTATTTTAAATTAAAGTGACGAATCTAAATACAGCAGACGCATAACTGGAGTGTTCGCGACCGGTTCTGCCTGCTTTTTAGTTACGATTTTGTTTAAATTATCCGTTTTCGGGATATAACACAGTGAACAGTTACTCGGATTGTGCCGGTTTTTCCGCTGATATCTCGGGGCCGTTCTTCTGCGTTCGACGAGCCCTCTCTCGACTTGATCGGCTGCGCCGATCAAAAGATATCCGCGTAAAACCGAAAAAATTGGACTTAGAAAATTTTCCGTGAATTTAAATATTGACCTACTTATGAAATTGTGTCAACAACTGACGTCACAAAAATTATTTTTTCTCGAACAAAATCGTTACGTAATTTTTTTATTTTAAATTAAAGTGACGAATCTAAATACAGCAGACGCATAACTGGAGTGTTCGCGACCGGTTCTGCCTGCTTTTTAGTTACGATTTTGTTTAAATTATCCGTTTTCGGGATATAACACAGTGAACAGTTACTCGGATTGTGCCGGTTTTTCCGCTGATATCTCGGGGCCGTTCTTCTGCGTTCGACGAGCCCTCTCTCGACTTGATCGGCTGCGCCGATCAAAAGATATCCGCGTAAAACCGAAAAAATTGGACTTAGAAAATTTTCCGTGAATTTAAATATTGACCTACTTATGAAATTGTGTCAACAACTGACGTCACAAAAATTATTTTTTCTCGAACAAAATCGTTACGTAATTTTTTTATTTTAAATTAAAGTGACGAATCTAAATACAGCAGACGCATAACTGGAGTGTTCGCGACCGGTTCTGCCTGCTTTTTAGTTACGATTTTGTTTAAATTATCCGTTTTCGGGATATAACACAGTGAACAGTTACTCGGATTGTGCCGGTTTTTCCGCTGATATCTCGGGGCCGTTCTTCTGCGTTCGACGAGCCCTCTCTCGACTTGATCGGCTGCGCCGATCAAAAGATATCCGCGTAAAACCGAAAAAATTGGTCTTAGAAAATTTTCCGTGAATTTAAATATTGACCTACTTATGAAATTGTGTCAACAACTGACGTCACAAAAATTATTTTTTCTCGAACAAAATCGTTACGTAATTTTTTTATTTTAAATTAAAGTGACGAATCTAAATACAGCAGACGCATAACTGGAGTGTTCGCGACCGGTTCTGCCTGCTTTTTAGTTACGATTTTGTTTAAATTATCCGTTTTCGGGATATAACACAGTGAACAGTTACTCGGATTGTGCCGGTTTTTCCGCTGATATCTCGGGGCCGTTCTTCTGCGTTCGACGAGCCCTCTCTCGACTTGATCGGCTGCGCCGATCAAAAGATATCCGCGTAAAACCGAAAAAATTGGACTTAGAAAATTTTCCGTGAATTTAAATATTGACCTACTTATGAAATTGTGTCAACAACTGACGTCACAAAAATTATTTTTTCTCGAACAAAATCGTTACGTAATTTTTTTATTTTAAATTAAAGTGACGAATCTAAATACAGCAGACGCATAACTGGAGTGTTCGCGACCGGTTCTGCCTGCTTTTTAGTTACGATTTTGTTTAAATTATCCGTTTTCGGGATATAACACAGTGAACAGTTACTCGGATTGTGCCGGTTTTTCCGCTGATATCTCGGGGCCGTTCTTCTGCGTTCGACGAGCCCTCTCTCGACTTGATCGGCTGCGCCGATCAAAAGATATCCGCGTAAAACCGAAAAAATTGGACTTAGAAAATTTTCCGTGAATTTAAATATTGACCTACTTATGAAATTGTGTCAACAACTGACGTCACAAAAATTATTTTTTCTCGAACAAAATCGTTACGTAATTTTTTTATTTTAAATTAAAGTGACGAATCTAAATACAGCAGACGCATAACTGGAGTGTTCGCGACCGGTTCTGCCTGCTTTTTAGTTACGATTTTGTTTAAATTATCCGTTTTCGGGATATAACACAGTGAACAGTTACTCGGATTGTGCCGGTTTTTCCGCTGATATCTCGGGGCCGTTCTTCTGCGTTCGACGAGCCCTCTCTCGACTTGATCGGCTGCGCCGATCAAAAGATATCCGCGTAAAACCGAAAAAATTGGTCTTAGAAAATTTTCCGTGAATTTAAATATTGACCTACTTATGAAATTGTGTCAACAACTGACGTCACAAAAATTATTTTTTCTCGAACAAAATCGTTACGTAATTTTTTTATTTTAAATTAAAGTGACGAATCTAAATACAGCAGACGCATAACTGGAGTGTTCGCGACCGGTTCTGCCTGCTTTTTAGTTACGATTTTGTTTAAATTATCCGTTTTCGGGATATAACACAGTGAACAGTTACTCGGATTGTGCCGGTTTTTCCGCTGATATCTCGGGGCCGTTCTTCTGCGTTCGACGAGCCCTCTCTCGACTTGATCGGCTGCGCCGATCAAAAGATATCCGCGTAAAACCGAAAAAATTTGCCCGCCCTACCCGCCCAGATGGTCATTTCTAGATAAGAGGGAATATTTTTGTTAAAAATTTTTTGTGATCTTAAATCGTTCCCGACATCTCCCTGATCCCAAAGGGGGCCTTGAAGGTGGGTTTATTTGGAGTTTTATATTGAACAAAAAGCAAAACAATTTATTAGAGACTGTAATTTAGATATAAGTATTTTATTGTTTAAAACAGGCTCACGCCGTAGAATTTTATCTCATTTGACTTGGAAAAGACACCGGGGTACCTGTACATACCCCGCTTATAGAATTTACGGACTCTGAGGTACCTATACATACCCAGATTTTAAAAAAAAAATTGACTAAAGGTAAGGAAAAAATTTTGACTAAGTAATTTACTTAACAAATATACAAAAATTTTTTCTTTTTAATTGAAAAAATTACATTTAAATATATCCTCTTCAGGAATTTTGGTAAAAATAATATAAAATAGAATTATATAAAAACCATAACAAATAAATATCACTGGAAGCAAAAGAAAATTTTTATGTAAAAATTTTTGGCTTGCTTCCATACAAATACAAACCATATTCCGAACCATATAACCAACAGTAAAAATCAAATAACTGAATTAAATCTTTTCTTACCATTTTATTTTATATTAATTTTATTAGTTTTATTATCAGAACGACATAAGGTACCTATTTACAGTACCATACAAATAATAGAAACAAGTCAAAATATTCGTAACTAATTAAGTTAAAATTAACAAAGGCCGCTATCAAAAAGAAAACATGTCCTCGAAGGCAACAAAAATGTCGCAAGGTAATAAAAATATTGCAGAAATAAAAATTGTCTCTAATACCGAAACTAAAGATGTGCAACAGGTCGAAAAGAAAAAGACCACCACGCAACCGCCCCTGAGGAAAATTAAAAAACCCTTACTCAGAAATTTGACTGGAGATTTCACCGAAAATGAAGTCGCCAAGTTACCAGCGAGGGCAAACGAACTTTTTCAGGAGGCGAAAACACAATTAGAACAATCTGGTAATATTAAAACACAAATAAAGGAAACGGTAATCGCAAATTTGGGAGACTTTGGAAAAAAATCACGCCACGTACGCATCAAAAGCCGCGACTCCACCAGTGGCGAACCGAACCCAGTCTGTCCACTCGTTAGTCATCTCATCGGAGGACGTAGTCGATACGTCAGACGATGTGGTGAAAAAGATACGAGAGGCGATCGATGCAAGAACATCCGGCGTCAGGGTGGACAGACTGAGGAAGGTGCGCGACCAAAAAGTGATTCTGGGCTGCTGTGAGAAAAAGGAGCTAGAAAAAGTGTCGAAAATGTTGGTAGGTTCCAAGTTGAAGGTCGAGGAGAGAAGAAACAAAGATCCTCTCGTAATCCTGCGAAACCTACTTACACATAATAGCGACGATGATATCTTAAGCTCCATAAAAACGCAAAACAGCAAAATAATAAAACACATACCAGAATCAGAGTACAGGGCTACTATTAAATACAGGATGCGTGCTAGGAACCAACTCGAAAATCATGTGGTGATGCAGGTGTCTCCGGCCCTTTGGAGAGCACTAATCGACGCAAGGAAACTCCATATCGACCTCCAAAGGGTACTGGTGGAAGACCGGTCACCTCTGATCCAGTGCACGAAGTGCCTCGAGTTTGGACACGGGCGGAAAAATTGTAAAACGGAAGTCGACCTGTGCAGTCACTGCGCAGGACCCCATCTCCGTAAAGACTGCCCGGATCGATTAGCAGGGAGCCCGCCGACCTGTATAAACTGCCGGCGCGGAAATTTTAAAAAAACTGACCACGATAGCTTTAACGATGACTGCCCAGTGCGTCGGAAATGGGACAAGCTGGCGAGGTCGAGCGTGGCATACTGCTAAGGCGAGGAAGGCAGCTCAAAAAATATGCTGTTTCTGCAAGCGAACCTCCAGAGAAAAAGGCTGGCCCTACAGGAATTGGTCGTAGAAGCTGAAAAAAGAAAGGTAGCTGTCGCTCTTGTACAAGAGCCGTATGTGGGATCAGGAGGGGAAGTAGCTCCAAGATCAGGACATAGGATCATCCAATGCACTCAGGGTAGATCGAAACCAGTAAAGTCAGCCATTTTGATCTTTGATAATGATATTGATATTATCAGTCATCCGGGATCAACTACTGAGAATATAGCAGTCGCAGTTCTCAGTACTAAGAAATGGAGAATAGGCGTGATTTCGATCTACTTTGAAGATACGAGCCCTATTGATCCGTACCTCCATCAAGTAAGAGCAGCAATAGTAAAAACGGGCGTAAACGCAGTGCTGCTGGGAGGAGATGTAAATGCCTGGAGCACATGGTGGGGAAGCGACAGAGAAGACCATAGAGGAGAGGCACTCTCGGGAATGGTGGAGGAGATGGGACTGCATATCTTAAATCAAGGAACAGTTCCTACCTTCTTCACGGTTCGAAATGGCACCATCTGTCAGAGTTATGTAGATATAACCGCTTGCAGCCATAACATGATAGAACATGTTATGGACTGGAAGGTAGATCGAGGAGTCACTAGCTCTGACCATAACGCGATCACCTTTAGTATTGAAGCAGAAGTAAAAATGACAAACAAAATAAATAACTCAACCCGGAAATATAATACAAAAAAAGCAAACTGGCAAAAATTTAGAGAAAAAATAAAAAAAGAAATGTCGGAAGTAAATTTAAACGTAGAAAAAATAAGGAACATAAATACAGTAGGAGAAATAGAAAATTCGATAAATCAATTAGAAAATATAATGGAAAAAACATGTAACGAAACAATACAAAAAATTAAGAAAAAGAAAAAATATAAATTTCCGTGGTGGTCAAGGGAGCTAGAAATACTAAAGGAAAAGATGGTGACTATGAAGAGAAGGATCCCGTGTGCAGCACAAAGTCGCAGAGCCCATGTAGTGGAAAGGTATTTACAGGCCAAAAAGGCATACGAGCAAGAAAATGAGAGCTGGAAGAGGTACTGTAGCAAGCAAGACAGAGAGAGTTTCTGGGATGGGGTCTATAGGGTGATACGTAAGTCCGAAGCAAAAAAGGAGGACCAACCAATGATGGTTGACGGCACGGTATTAAGCCCTAGGGACTCCGTCGAACTCATCGCTCGGACCTTCTTTCAGGAGGACGAAAAAGAAAACGACAATGAGGTACATAAAAAGATAAGAGAGAGAGCGGCAGCTGCTCCAGGAACAGGGGAAGCTATGGATCCACTGTTTACTGATGAGGAGCTCCGGTTTGCGGCAAAATCGATCAACCCTAAAAAAGCCCCAGGAATGGACGGCTTTACCGCGGACATATGCATGGAGACGATCGAGTCGGAAAGAGGGCTATTTTTGGAATTATTTAACAGATGCCTCAGCCTATCATACTTCCCAGCATCGTGGAAGCTAGCTACGGTAGTAGTTTTACGAAAACCGGGCAAGGATGATTACTCCTCGCCCAAATCGTACAGACCGATTGGCCTACTACCCGTAATGGGCAAGATATTGGAGAAGATGATAGTCAGGAGAATTAGATGGCATCTGTTGCCCAAATGTAGCCCCAGGCAGTATGGCTTCGTGCCACAGCGAAGTACGGAAGACGCCCTCTATGATCTGGTGCAGCATATTAGAGGCATTGTTCAGAGGAAACAAATTTGCTTAATGGTGTCATTAGATATAGAGGGTGCTTTCGATAGCGCATGGTGGCCAGCCATTCTATGCAGACTATCCGATTACGGCTGTCCAGCAAACCTCCGCGGAATTATAAGCAGCTACCTGGAAGGCAGGACGGTTAGGGTGCGGTATGCCGGAGAAGAGGCCCAAATCCCGACAACAAAGGGATGTATCCAAGGGTCGATCAGTGGACCTACAATGTGGAACCTGTTGCTGAATCCACTCTTGGAAAATGTGGATAAAAAAGACGCTCACATACAAGCCTTCGCTGACGACATTGTTCTAGTGTTCTCAGGGAACACGGGCCAGGAACTCGAAACCAAGGCCAATGAGGTGTTGGACCGTGTGTATGCGTGGGGCGTCGAAAATAAACTAAAGTTCGCGCCACACAAGACCTCGGCCATGATTGTAACAAAAAAACTGAAATTCGACACACCACGCATGCACATGGGGGGAACCGAAATTGACATGGTGAACAGTGTAAAACTATTGGGTGTTACGATCGACTCAAAACTGACCTTCAATACGCACATCTCGAATATCTGTAGGAAAACAACAACCTTGTACAAAATGCTAGCACGGACAGCAAAAATAGAATGGGGATTAAGTGCCGAGATAATCCGTACAATGTACCTTGCAGTTATAGAGCCAATAATACTGTATGCTGCGAGTGTATGGGCACCAGCTGTGGAGAAGATCACGTCGAAAAAGAGCTTAAACAGCGTTCAAAGAGGATTCGCGCAAAAAATATGCAAGGCGTATCGAACTGTATCACTTAACGCTGCGCTAATCCTCTCGGGTCTTCTCCCGCTCGATTTACGAATACAGGAAGCAGCGGCTCTGTACGAGGCAAAGCGAGGAAAGCCGCAGGAAGTATTGAAGGGAAGGAAAGTCGAAAACAAGGCAAGTCACCTCGAAGCCCCGCATCCGGCGGAGGAGCGAAGTATCGCTTTCTCAGAGTTCAGGGACGCTGGCCCAGCGGATGGAACTGACGAGGAGGAAATCATGATCTTCACGGATGGCAGCAAAATAGAGGGACGAGTGGGAGCGGCGCTAACGTCATGGTGCGGAAGCAGGGAGGTGACAAACAAAAAATACACTTTGGCTCCCTACTGCTCAGTGTACCAGGCGGAGATGTACGCCCTGTACCAAGCCACGAACCTTGCGGCCAAACTAAAGAAAAAATCCGTGAAGATCATAAGCGACTCGAAGTCAGCGTTACAAACGCTAGAGGATCAAACCACCACAAATAAGATCGCAGTGGAGATAAAAAGAAAGGTACGTGACCTAGCAAAAAGTAACACATCCGTCGACTTCTTCTGGGTTAAGGCACACGTCGGAATCTGGGGGAATGAGCGTGCAGACGAATTGGCGAGAGAAGCGGCTCTAAAAAGCAAAACCGCCGCCAATTACGACAAATGCCCACTATCGTACATAAAGTATACCATTAGACAAGAAACTCTACAAAAATGGGATTACCAATACCAGAATGCAGACACAGCAGGTGTCACCAAGATCTTCCTCCCGAACGCAACAGAGGCTTATAAAATAATAAGGAAGATAAAGATGACACCTGTCCTAACGCAGACAATGACAGGACATGGGGGATTCGGTCAATACCTACACAGGTTTAGGTGCAAAGATAGCCCATCCTGTGTATGTGACGCAGAAACGGAAGAAACAATCATCCACTTGTTGACCGAATGCCCCAAGCACCAAATAACGAGAATGGATGCTGAAATCCAATTAAACTGTTCTATAAAGACAAATGAATTAAAAAAAATATTAGAAGACAAAACAAACAGAGACAAATTTTTAGAATTCTGCAAATATATTACCAAACAAAGTATAAACAGAAATAAAGACATATAAAGAAAATTAGAAAAGAGAACAAAAATAAAAGAAGTGGACAAGGACTCCGACCTCCATATCGGGGGAGAAGCGGCCGGTACTTCAATGATAGGAAGTACCATTATAAAAAAAAAAAAAAAAAACCTAACCTAACCTAACCTAACCTAACCTAACCTAACCTAACCTAACCTAACCTAACCTAACCTAACCTAACCTAACCTAACCTAACCTAACCTAACCTAACCTAACCTAACCTAACCTAACCTAACCTAACCTAACCTAACCTAACCTAACCTAACCTAACCTAACCTAACCTAACCTAACCTAACCTAACCTAACCTAACCTAACCTAACCTAACCTAACCTAACCTAACCTAACCTAACCTAACCTAACCTAACCTAACCTAACCTAACCTAACCTAACCTAACCTAACCTAACCTAACCTAACCTAACCTAACCTAACCTAACCTAACCTAACCTAACCTAACCTAACCTAACCTAACCTAACCTAACCTAACCTAACCTAACCTAACCTAACCTAACCTAACCTAACCTAACCTAACCTAACCTAACCTAACCTAACCTAACCTAACCTAACCTAACCTAACCTAACCTAACCTAACCTAACCTAACCTAACCTAACCTAACCTAACCTAACCTAACCTAACCTAACCTAACCTAACCTAACCTAACCTAACCTAACCTAACCTAACCTAACCTAACCTAACCTAACCTAACCTAACCTAACCTAACTTAACCTAACCTAACCTAACCTAACCTAACCTAACCTAACCTAACCTAACCTAACCTAACCTAACCTAACCTAACCTAACCTAACCTAACCTAACCTAACCTAACCTAACCTAACCTAACCTAACCTAACCTAACCTAACCTAACCTAACCTAACCTAACCTAACCTAACCTAACCTAACCTAACCTAACCTAACCTAACCTAACCTAACCTAACCTAACCTAACCTAACCTAACCTAACCTAACCTAACCTAACCTAACCTAACCTAACCTAACCTAACCTAACCTAACCTAACCTAACCTAACCTAACCTAACCTAACCTAACCTAACCTAACCTAACCTAACCTAACCTAACCTAACCTAACCTAACCTAACCTAACCTAACCTAACAGGGATACGGCCGAACACACGCGCGCAGAGTGCCCGGCTTGGGCGGAGCCTCGCGCAGTCCTATCCACGGCTGTAGGAGGGGATCTGTCGCTTCCGGCCCTCGTCGAAAAGATGGCCGGAAGCGAAGAGATCTGGGCGGCAGTGTCCCGGTTCAGCACATGCGTCATGTCGCAAAAGGAGGCGGCGGAGCGGGAGCGGGAGGACGACGTGGACTCGCTCCCGCAACGAAGGAGGAGACCGGGTCGGCGGCGACGTGCCTTCGCAGGCCGGACGCTGCCGCAAAGCTAAGGTGTGGTCGGCGGCGGAGCCAGTAAAATCTTGATCCGCCGCGGGGCGTCGAGCCCTGACGCCCAGCCTCCGGTGGCGGACTCGGGGGAGTCCGTCACGGTACGGGACGGAGGCAGAGAGGAGGGAGGCGCGCCCTAACGTCATGGCGCGCATTCTAGGTGGGTCGCTCGAATAGCGACGACCGCTGGCGGGGTTGCGGTTGTAAGCCACAGCGTTCCCGTGACCCCGCCGCCTTGCGGAGAGGCGGAATTCCGGGGAGGTTTTAGTGGGTAGGACGGGGCCTTCTGCCCCGTGAGTCCCACATACCCGTCCCGGTCCCCCAACCGGGCGGCAGGCGTAAATGCCTTTCCTCCCCGAAAACAAAAAAAAAAAAAAAAAAAAAAGGTTAGGTTAGGTTAGGTTAGGTTGGGGTGCATGTCAGTCACCTCCACGTGGTGCACCCTGGGCAACGGGGTCGACAAGCAATCCGACGTTTTCTCGGAGTGCCTGTCGACCGCGGCTGAGACTGACGCGACGGTAGTGCCACGGGCCGTTCCGGGTACTTCTCTGATCAGCAGAGTGGACTGTGGAGCGGCTTCGTGGCGAGTAATAGGTGGGAAGAAGAAAGTGTCTTCGTTGCTTTCTTCCTTTTCTTTCCTTCTTTTGGTTTTTGCTTCTTTTGGTTTATTGTCTAATGTTGTTATCGTTTTATTTTGCTCTCTTTTTATTTTGTCTTGCTTTGTTTTGTTTTCTTTTATTTATTTTATGGGCGGGCCTCCAGGGCCGGACGTCCAGAAGAACCGACGTAGAGACATCGAACCGAATATATCGATGATCCGACAGAGTCTCCACGCCGGTCTCCACCCTCCAATTTTGAGCACGGCGGGCCAGGGCGTTGGACGCGAACGTGACGTCGACGATCGATTCGCCCTGCTGCCGCACGCACGTGCTCTCCGACCCGCTGTTGAGGACCGCCAGCCCCAGCGAGACCGCCCACTCCTCCAGCACCTCACCCCGGGCATCAGCCACGGGAGAACCCCAAGCCGTCGATTTGGCGTTGAAGTCCCCCGCGACCAAAACAGGTGCGGGCGCTGTTTGCCCGATCAGAGCCCCGACCTCCACCAGCAACTGCTCAAACTCGGCGAGACTCCGACTGGGCGAGGCGTAGACGGCGACGACTTTTATACCGCCGACGACGGCCAGCACGCACCCCCTGCCCCTGGCCACACCCTCGATGGCTGGAGCGCCAGCGACCGCAGGGGCGACGACGGCCACGACCCGTTCGTGGTCGGAGACCCAGTCGTCCCGCGAGGGAACGAAGTAGGGCTCAGATACCACCGCCACATTGATCTGCCACTCTGCCATGCTTTGGACTAGGAGGTCCTGAGCCCTGGCAGAGTGGTTGATATTGGCCTGGAGACAGCGCAGGGCCATCACTGCGCGGTCTCCATCGGCTCCGCCTCGGTGCGCGACGACGCGGCTACCGGGCCTTTCGTCGTCGCTTTTCCGTCTTTCTTCTTTTTCTTCGGCGGTGCAGCGCCCTTCCCGCCCTGGCACGACTTGCTGCAGGCGGCGTGGGCAGCTGGCTTGCCGGCCGCCGCGCAGACCACGCAGCTCGCCTCGGTTGCGGAGCACTCTCGAGCCCTGTGACCGGGCTGACCGCAGCGGAAGCACAGACGGCTTCGGTCGACGCCCCGGTCACATTTCGCACCCATGTGCCCCCGCTCGAGGCACCTGAAGCAGTGCAAGGGTCTGGGGTCGAGCAGCACCACTCGTGCCGACACCCACCCGACCCTTATGCGGCCTGCATCGACGACCTTCTTCGCGGCCGGTATCGGGCAGCTCAGCCAGAGCGAGCCAGAGCCACTCGAGCCCCGAGCGATGACTCCGGACTTTATCGCTCCGACCGAGCACTCTCCCTGTTCCGCGACCGCCGCCACGGCTTCCTCCGCCGTCACAGAGTCGTCCAGGTCTAAAAGCCTCAACCCCACGCACTTCGTGGGTCGATGGACCTGGACGATCTCCGGGCTCAACACCTCGCGGAGCTTGTCCGCCAGGGCATCCGCCGCCTTCTCGGCCTCGTTGGTGCCCGGCGGCACCTCGAGCATCCTCGCGCCCGTGGCCGCGGTCCGGAACCGCACCGTCGTTAAGCCGACCTCCCTCAGGCTGATCCGGCTCTTGGCCAGGGCCAGAGCCTTTTCATAGCTCCACCCTTTTTCCTCGGCACCGGGTTTCAGCGTTATCGTTAACGCTGCGGTGCGAGGGGGGCGGAGTTTCCTCGTAGCCGGGGTCTTCTTGGGGGCCCCGGAGGAAGTCGGCTTCGCCGCCGCCGGCTTGGCGCTCGGCATCTCGGTCTTCTTCGGTTCCGGCTTCGACTTTCTTCCGACCACGGCGCTCCAGGTGGTCGGAGTGGCGGCCGGCTCCGCGGACGGCTGAGGAGCCTCCCTCCTGGCTGCCGCCTCTTGAGCAGCCATACTGTTCTTCGGCCGTTTCGGGGTTTTCGGGGGTGCACGAGGGGCGGCAGGAGCCTCCGCTGCCTGCGCAGTCCTACGGTCAGCGGCCAGTGGAGGCCGCAGCCGAGGCTCCGGAAGGAGGCGGCCCTCGATTCCTTCGAGGCGAGCGTTCAGCATCGTGCTGAACTGCTCGCGGTTCGCGCGCAGCGCCTCCTCCATTATGTGCTGGAGGTTCGCCTCCGTCGCCGCCGCTGGCTGCTTGCGCATCTCCGCGACTTCCCGGCGCAACTCAGCCAATTGGCCGGAAAGTTGCGCGTTAGCCGCCTCCAAACGCGCCACCTCCTCCGTCACTGTGAGGGCCCTTAGATCCGCCACCGCACCTTTGATGGTGTCGGCGGCAGTCTTCAGGGACCGAACGAACGTGCCCTTCAGGTTGCCCGACTTATCGGCAACCTGCAGAACCACGTCGAGCGCCTCCTGCACCGCCGCGTCCAATGCGGCAGACGTCTGCGGCACGTCCTCGGTCGCGCCGCCGGGTTGGCGCTTCCGAACACGGGCCGCCCTCTCTTCAGTGGCCACCTTGGCCGCCGCACTGTACGCGGCCAGTGCATCTTCCGCCTCGAAGCGCCGCTCTTTGGCCTTAGCGGCCTTCAGCTCCTCCCGGGAGCGCCCGAGGCCGACATACTGGCCCGTCGTGGGCGGTCGGCCACGCCCCCTTTTTGGGGAAGGCTTAAGCCATTTGGCGACGGCCGATTCAGAGTCTCCGCTTTGCGCGTCACTCTCGGAGCCCGAGCAGCTCTCCCCAGGACGGGGCCGCTTCTCCACTTTCCGCCGTAGTCCGGAAGATTCTCTTGACGAGACCGTCACCATGCTGGTGACCGACGAGTCCGACTCTGAGAGCCGTTCCAGCCGGACCACCAGCTCCTTTTTCGCGCCGAGGTCGTTGGTTTTAGCGCGCGCCATCGGGGCGCCCGCCTCCACCGCCATTTCGTCAGTTTCCCTTTGATCGCCTGTAGTCGGTATGGTATTTTTATTTATATTCTTTTTCATATTTGTTCCCACGAGTATGGGGGAAATAAACAGTCCACCAAGGCAGTGCCCCCTGTACCTTGGTAACCCTATATACACCGTGAGGTCGGGTGGTATCACGGGATCTAATACTAATGTTTTTTATTGAGGTTGTCTCCTCTTGACCCGGCCGGTTAAGGCAAGGCCCTCGGTCCCACCACGGGCTGCGAGACGTGTCCACAACACCCGGATGGGGAAACGAGTTTGAGAAGCGGTGACCGTAGTCTGTCCGCCCAGCATCGATACCGACACTGAGCGAACCCGCCTCTCCCACCTCTTTTCTCCGGCAGCCCAAAAAGACCCCGGAGACCTGACAACTAATGTCGCCGAAACGATCGCGAGACCTCAGAGTCGGGAGGCCCGCCCATAAAATAAATAAAAGAAAACAAAACAAAGCAAGACAAAATAAAAAGAGAGCAAAATAAAACGATAACAACATTAGACAATAAACCAAAAGAAGCAAAAACCAAAAGAAGGAAAGAAAAGGAAGAAAGCAACGAAGACACTTTCTTCTTCCCACCTATTACTCGCCACGAAGCCGCTCCACAGTCCACTCTGCTGATCAGAGAAGTACCCGGAACGGCCCGTGGCACTACCGTCGCGTCAGTCTCAGCCGCGGTCGACAGGCACTCCGAGAAAACGTCGGATTGCTTGTCGACCCCGTTGCCCAGGGTGCACCACGTGGAGGTGACTGACATGCACCCCAACCTAACCTAACCTAACCTAACCTTTTTTTTTTTTTTTTTTGTTTTCGGGGAGGAAAGGCATTTACGCCTGCCGCCCGGTTGGGGGACCGGGACGGGTATGTGGGACTCACGGGGCAGAAGGCCCCGTCCTACCCACTAAAACCTCCCCGGAATTCCGCCTCTCCGCAAGGCGGCGGGGTCACGGGAACGCTGTGGCTTACAACCGCAACCCCGCCAGCGGTCGTCGCTATTCGAGCGACCCACCTAGAATGCGCGCCATGATGTTAGGGCGCGCCTCCCTCCTCTCTGCCTCCGTCCCGTACCGTGACGGACTCCCCCGAGTCCGCCACCGGAGGCTGGGCGTCAGGGCTCGACGCCCCGCGGCGGATCAAGATTTTACTGGCTCCGCCGCCGACCACACCTTAGCTTTGCGGCAGCGTCCGGCCTGCGAAGGCACGTCGCCGCCGACCCGGTCTCCTCCTTCGTTGCGGGAGCGAGTCCACGTCGTCCTCCCGCTCCCGCTCCGCCGCCTCCTTTTGCGACATGACGCATGTGCTGAACCGGGACACTGCCGCCCAGATCTCTTCGCTTCCGGCCATCTTTTCGACGAGGGCCGGAAGCGACAGATCCCCTCCTACAGCCGTGGATAGGACTGCGCGAGGCTCCGCCCAAGCCGGGCACTCTGCGCGCGTGTGTTCGGCCGTATCCACGGCTCCTCCGCCACAATGGTGGCAAACCGCCGAGGGCTCCCTTTCGACCACCTCACACAGGTACCGGCCAAAGCAACCGTGGCCGGTCAAAAGCTGTGTGAGGTGAAACGTGGGTGGGCCGTGCTTGCGCTCGACCCACTCCCTCAACACCGGCCGAATGGCCGCAGCGAGGTCTCGGCTAGCCCCCCCCGGAACACCTAGTCGCTCCGCCCATTCGGCGAAGAGTCTTTCTCGGGCCTCCGCCCGCCACTGTCGGACCTCACGTGGGTGAGGCCGGTTTTCGTCCTCCGCTTTCGCCGCCTTGATCCGCCAATAGACCCTCGAGTTAGCCTCGGCCTCGAGGTCCCATGGCGGACTTCCGGCGAGCAGGCACGCTGCGGTGTAGGACACCGTGCGGTACGCTCGAGCCGCCCTGAGCGCCATCGCTCGCTGCGGACGTCGCAGCGACGCGACGTTACGAGCGCTCAGAGCGTCCGCCCATATCGGCGCCCGTGAAAAACGAGGGCCTCGGATTTGTGTAGGGCCACCTCTAGGCCCAACGCGCGGATGCGGTGGACCACGTGCGCGACCCCAGCCGTCGCGCGATAGGCCGCCTCCCGGTAGGTGCTGCCGCGGGCCGACACGAGAGTGTCGTCAGCGTAGCACGTGACGCTGACCCCCCGCAACGTGGCCCCGCGCAGCACCCAGTCGTAGCCGATGCTCCACAGGAGCGGTCCTAGTACCGACCCCTGCGGAACACCGCACGACAGCGTCTTCCGGCTCCAGCCCTCCCGCGTCGGGTAGGCTACCGCTCGGCCAGCGAAGTAATCGGCCACTGTTCGCCTCAGGTAGCCCGGCACGTTGTGGTACCGCAGGGCCTCCATCACGGTCGCCCAGGGCAGGGTGTTGAAGGCATTCGAAATGTCCAGCGAGACTGCCAACACCACCCCACCCCGAGACACCTCCTCCTCGGCCAGGGCCCTCACCCTGGCGATCGCGTCGAGCGTCGAGCGGCCGGGGCGAAACCCATACTGCCGCTCGTCCAGTCCCGGCTCCATGCTGCCGACGAGACGGGCAGCGAGCACCCGCTCGAAGAGCTTGCTCACCTCGTCGAGCAGCACGATCGGGCGGTAGGCCGACGGCTGATCGGGCGGACGCCCGTCCTTGCGGATCAGGACGAGCGTGCCCGTTTTCCACCGCTGCGGGAACTTGCCCTGAGCCAGGCATGCGGTAAAGAGGCGCCGCATGCTCTCGCCCAGCTCCTCCGACGCGATCTTCAGGGCTCGACCGGGGATTCCGTCCGGCCCAGGGGCTGTCTTTTTCGACCCTTGTCTGATGACAGCCGCCTGTAGTTCCGCCTCGGTGATGGGAATCACCGGACCCTCTTCCTCGTCGAGCCCGCTCGCCGGCACCATGGTCGGTGGCACGAACTCTCCCCGCTCGGGGAAGAGCGTGTCCACCACCCTCGCCAGGAGCTGCGGCTGGAGACTGCTGGTCAGCGGAGGAGCCCAGGGTCGGAGCTTTTGTCTCACGACCCGATAAGGCCTCCCCCACGGATCGCTGTTGAGCGTCTCCAGCCACTCCTCCCACGCCGCCTCTTTGGCCTGCACTATAGCCTTTTGTAGGCCCTGGCAGGCGGACCTGTATGCGGTGTAGAAGACGTCCTCCGCGTCGTGATCCCGGAAACCTAACCTTTTTTTTTTTTTTTTGTTGTCGAGGAGGAAAGGCATTTACGCCTACCGCCCGGTCCGCGACCGGGACGGTTATGTGGGACTCACGGGGCAGAAGGCCACCGTCCTACCCACTAAAACCTCCCCGTTTCCGTCTCACCGCAGGCGGCGGGGTTACGGGAACGCGTTAGCTCACCACCGCGACCCCGCCAGCGGCCGTCGCTATGGGTTAGCGACCCACCGGGTGTTTTTTATTGAGGTTGTCTCCTCTTGGCCCAGCCGGTGAAGGCCAGACCCTCGGTCCCACCGCAGGCTGACGCCTGGATGGGGAAACGAGTTTGAGAGGCGGTGACTTTTGACGGTCTGTCCACCCAGCAACGACACCGAAACTGGGCGAACCCGCCTCTCCCTACTCCTTCTACTCTACTCCTGTCTCCGGCTGCCCCAAAGGACACCGGAGACCAACTCCTCCTCCCTCCGGCAGTCCAAAGGACCCCGGAGTCCACCTACTTGCCACGAAGCCGCTCGCTAGTCCACTCTGCTGCAACAGAGAAGTACCAGGAGCGGCCCGTGACACTTCCGCCGCGTCAGTCTCAGCCGCGGTCGACAAGCATTCGTCTTCGGGGGTGCAGCGCCCTTCCCGCCCTGGCACGACTTGCTGCAGGCGGCGTGGGCAGCTGGCTTGCCGGCCGCCGCGCAGACCACGCAGCTCGCCTCGGTTGCGGAGCAATCTCGAGCCCTGTGACCGGGCTGACCGCAGCGGAAGCACAGACGGCTTCGGTCGACGCCCCGGTCACATTTCGCACCCATGTGCCCCCGCTCGAGGCACCTGAAACAGTGCAAGGGTCTGGGGTCGAGCAGCACCACTCGTGCCGACACCCACCCGACCCTTATGCGGCCTGCCTCGACGACCTTCTTCGCGGCCGGTATCGGGCAGCTCAGCCAGAGCGAGCCAGAGCCACTCGAGCCCCGAGCGATGACTCCGGACTTTACCGCTCCGACCGAGCACTCTCCCTGTTCCGCGACCGCCGCCACGGCTTCCTCCGCCGTCACAGAGTCGTCCAGGTCTAAAAGCCTCAACCCCACGCACTTCGTGGGTCGATGGACCTGGACGATCTCCGGGCTCAATACCTCGCGGAGCTTGTCCGCCAGGGCATCCGCCGCCTTCTCGGCCTCGTTGGTGCCCGGCGGCACCTCGAGCATCCTCGCGCCCGTGGCCGCGGTCCGGAACCGCACCGTCGTTAAGCCGACCTCCCTCAGGCTGATCCGGCTCTTGGCCAGGGCCAGAGCCTTTTCATAGCTCCACCCTTTTTCCTCGGCACCGGGTTTCAGCGTTATCGTTAATTGCTTGTCGACCCCGTTGCCCAGGGTGCACCACGTGGAGGTGACTGACATGCACCCCAACCTTTTTTTTTTTTTTTTTGTTTTCGGGGAGGAAAGGCATTTACGCCTGCCGCCCGGTCGGGGGACCGGGACGGGTATGTGGGACTCACGGGGCAGAAGGCCCCGTCCTACCCACTAAAACCTCCCCGGAATTCCGCCTCTCCGCAAGGCGGCGGGGTCACGGGAACGCTGTGGCTTACAACCGCAACCCCGCCAGCGGTCGTCGCTGTTCGAGCGACCCACCTAGAGAGCGCGCCGTGGTGTTAGAGCGCGCCTCCCTCCTCTCTGCCTCCGTCCCGTACCGCGACGGACTCCCCCGAGCCCGCCACTGGAGGCCCCGCGGCGGATCAAGATTTTACTGGCTCCGCCGCCGACCACACCTCAGCTCTGCGGCAGCGTCCGGCCTGCGAAGGCACGTCGCCGCCGACTCGGTCTCCTCCTACGTTGCGGGAGCGAGTCCACGTCGTCCTCCCGCTCCCGCTCGGCCGTCTCCTTTTGCGACATGACGCATGCGCTGAACCGGGACACTGCCGCCCAGATCTCTTCGCTTCCGGCCATCTTTTCGACGAGGGCCGGAAGCGACAGATCCCCTCCTACAGCCGTGGATAGGACTGCGCGAGGCTCCGCCCAAGCCGGGCACTCTGCGCGCGTGTGTTCGGCCGTATCCACGGCTCCTCCGCCACAATGGTGGCAAACCGCCGAAGGCTCCCTTTCGACCACCTCACACAGGTACCGGCCAAAGCAACTGTGGCCGGTCAAAAGCTGTGTGAGGTGAAACGTGGGTGGGCCGTGCTTGCGCTCGACCCACTCCTTCAACACCGGCCGAATGGCCGCAGCTAGGTCTCGGCTAGCCCCCCCCGGAACACCTAGTCGCTCCGCCCATTCGGCGAAGAGTCTTTCTCGGGCCTCCGCCCGCCACTGTCGAACCTCACGTGGGTGAGGCCGGTTTTCGTCCTCCGCTTTCGCCGCCTTGATCCGCCAATAGACCCTCGAGTTAGCCTCGGCCTCGAGGTCCCATGGCGGACTTCCGGCGAGCAGGCACGCCGCGGTGTAGGACACCGTGCGGTACGCTCGAGCCGCCCTGAGCGCCATCGCTCGCTGCGGACGTCGCAGCGATGCGACGTTACGAGCGCTCAGAGCGTCCGCCCATATCGGCGCCCCGTAGAGCGCCATCGAGCGCACGACGCCGGTGTACAGGCGCCTGCAGGAGCCTCCTGGCCCACCCACGTTCGGGAGGATCCTCCCTAGCACTCCGGCTGCAGCCACCAACTTTGGGGCCAAGCGCCGGAAGTGCTCTTCGAACTTCCACCTGCCGTCGAGGACGAGTCCCAGGTACTTCATCGTCGACCCGACGGTGATGGAAGTTCCCCCCACCGTGATGGACGCCCCCGGTGGCGGCGCGTTCCGAGGCCCGTGAAAAACGAGGGCCTCGGATTTGTGTAGGGCCACCTCTAGGCCCAGCGCGCGGATGCGGTGGACCACGTGCGCGACCCCAGCCGTCGCGCGATAGGCCGCCTCCCGGTAGGTGCTGCCGCGGGCCGACACGAGAGTGTCGTCAGCGTAGCACGTGACGCTGACCCCCCGCAACGTGGCCCCGCGCAGCACCCAGTCGTAGCCGATGCTCCACAGGAGCGGTCCTAGTACCGACCCCTGCGGGACACCGCACGACAGCGTCTTCCGGCTCCAGCCCTCCCGCGTCGGGTAGGCTACCGCTCGGCCAGCGAAGTAATCGGCCACTGTTCGCCTCAGGTAGCCCGGCACGTTGTAGTACCGCAGGGCCTCCATCACGGTCGTCCAGGGCAGGGTGTTGAAGGCATTGGAAATGTCCAGCGAGACTGCCAACACCACCCCACCCCGAGACACCTCCTCCTCGGCCAGGGCCCTCACCCTGGCGATCGCGTCGAGCGTCGAGCGGCCGGGGCGAAACCCGTACTGCCGCTCGTCCAGTCCCGGCTCCATGCTGCCGACGAGACGGGCAGCGAGCACCCGCTCGAAGAGCTTGCTCACCTCGTCGAGCAGCACGATCGGGCGGTAGGCCGACGGCTGATCGGGCGGACGCCCGTCCTTGCGGATCAGGACGAGCGTGCCCGTTTTCCACCGCTGCGGGAACTTGCCCTGAGCCAGGCATGCGGTAAAGAGGCGCCGCATGCTCTCGCCCAGCTCCTCCGACGCGATCTTCAGGGCTCGACCGGGGATTCCGTCCGGCCCAGGGGCTGTCTTTTTCGACCCTAGTCTGATGACAGCCGCCTGTAGTTCCGCCTCGGTGATGGGAATCACCGGACCCTCTTCCTCGTCGAGCCCGCTCGCCGGCACCATGGTCGGTGGAACGAACACTCCCCGCTCGGGAAAGAGCGTGTCCACCACCCTCGCCAGGAGCTGCGGCTGGAGACTGCTGGTCAGCGGAGGAGCCCAGGGTCGGAGCTTTTGTCTCACGACCCGATAAGGCCTCCCCCACGGATCGCTGTTGAGCGTCTCCAGCCATTCCTCCCACGCCGCCTCTTTGGCCTGCACTATGGCCTTTTGTAGGCCCTGGCAGGCGGACCTGTATGCGGTGTAGAAGACGTCCTCCGCGTCGTGATCCCGGACTCTTCGTCTCCTACACCGAACGTACCGGCGCCGTGCCGCCACGCACGCCTTGCGCAGCCGACGGAGCTCCGGACGCCACCAGTACACCTGCCGCCGACGTGGCAGGTGCAGTTTCGCCCTCGGCATCGCCGCGTCACAGACTCGTGACAGGGCGTCTCCCATCCGGTCCGCCCCCTCATCGATCCGGAGGACCGGGTCGGAACCGGCCCCCCAGGCTTCGACGATGGCCGCCTCCTTCGCCAACTGACCGTCGAGGCGACCCAGACGCCAGCGCGGACCTTCCGTTCTCCCAACAGCGGGCCGGACGTCCAGAAGAACCGACGTAGAGACATCGAACCGAATATATCGATGATCCGACAGAGTCTCCACGCCGGTCTCCACCCTCCAATTTTGAGCACGGCGGGCCAGGGCGTTGGACGCGAACGTGACGTCGACGATCGATTCGCCCTGCTGCCGCACGCACGTGCTCTCCGACCCGCTGTTGAGGACCGCCAGCCCCAGCGAGACCGCCCACTCCTCCAGCACCTCACCCCGGGCATCAGCCACGGGAGAACCCCAAGCCGTCGATTTGGCGTTGAAGTCCCCCGCGACCAAAACAGGTGCGGGCGCTGTTTGCCCGATCAGAGCCCCGACCTCCACCAGCAACTGCTCAAACTCGGCGAGACTCCGACTGGGCGAGGCGTAGACGGCGACGACTTTTATACCGCCGACGACGGCCAGCACGCACCCCCTGCCCCTGGCCACACCCTCGATGGCTGGAGCGCCAGCGACCGCAGGGGCGACGACGGCCACGACCCGTTCGTGGTCGGAGACCCAGTCGTCCCGCGAGGGAACGAAGTAGGGCTCCGATACCACCGCCACATTGATCTGCCACTCTGCCATGCTTTGGACTAGGAGGTCCTGAGCCCTGGCAGAGTGGTTGATATTGGCCTGGAGACAGCGCAGGGCCATCACTGCGCGGTCTCCATCGGCTCCGCCTCGGTGCGCGACGACGCGGCTACCGGGCCTTTCGTCGTCGCTTTTCCGTCTTTCTTCTTTTTCTTCGGCGGTGCAGCGCCCTTCCCGCCCTGGCACGACTTGCTGCAGGCGGCGTGGGCAGCTGGCTTGCCGGCCGCCGCGCAGACCACGCAGCTCGCCTCGGTTGCGGAGCACTCTCGAGCCCTGTGACCGGGCTGACCGCAGCGGAAGCACAGACGGCTTCGGTCGACGCCCCGGTCACATTTCGCACCCATGTGCCCCCGCTCGAGGCACCTGAAGCAGTGCAAGGGTCTGGGGTCGAGCAGCACCACTCGTGCCGACACCCACCCGACCCTTATGCGGCCTGCCTCGACGACCTTCTTCGCGGCCGGTATCGGGCAGCTCAGCCAGAGCGAGCCAGAGCCACTCGAGCCCCGAGCGATGACTCCGGACTTTATCGCTCCGACCGAGCACTCTCCCTGTTCCGCGACCGCCACCACGGCTTCCTCCGCCGTCACAGAGTCGTCCAGGTCTAAAAGCCTCAACTCCACGCACTTCGTGGGTCGATGGACCTGGACGATCTCCGGGCTCAGCACCTCGCGGAGCTTGTCCGCCAGGGCATCCGCCGCCTTCTCGGCCTCGTTGGTGCCCGGCGGCACCTCGAGCATCCTCGCGCCCGTGGCCGCGGTCCGGAACCGCACCGTCGTTAAGCCGACCTCCCTCAGGCTGATCCGGCTCTTGGCCAGGGCCAGAGCCTTTTCGTAGCTCCACCCTTTTTCCTCGGCACCGGGTTTCAGCGTTATCGTTAACGCTGCGGTGCGAGGGGGGCGGAGTTTCCTTGTAGCCGGGGTCTTCTTGGGGGCCCCGGAGGGAGTCGGCTTCGCCGCCGCCGGCTTGGCGCTCGGCTTCTCGGTCTTCTTCGGTTCCGGCTTCGACTTTCTTCCGACCACGGCGCTCCAGGTGGTCGGAGTGGCGGCCGGCTCCGCGGACGGCTGAGGAGCCTCCGTCCTGGCTGCCGCCTCTTGAGCAGCCATACTGTTCTTCGGCCGTTTCGGGGTTTTCGGGGGTGCACGAGGGGCGGCAGGAGCCTCCGCTGCCTGCGCAGTCCTACGGTCAGCGGCCAGTGGAGGCCGCAGCCGAGGCTCTGGAAGGAGGCGGCCCTCGATTCCTTCGAGGCGAGCGTTCAGCATCGTGCTGAACTGCTCGCGGTTCGCGCGCAGCGCCTCCTCCATTATGTGCTGGAGGTTCGCCTCCGTCGCCGCCGCTGGCTGCTTGCGCATCTCCGCGACTTCCCGGCGCAACTCAGCCAATTGGCCGGAAAGTTGCGCGTTAGCCGCCTCCAAACGCGCCACCTCCTCCGTCACTGTGAGGGCCCTTAGATCCGCCACCGCACCTTTGATGGTGTCGGCGGCAGTCTTCAAGGCCCGAACGAACGTGCCCTTCAGGTTGCCCGACTTATCGGCAACCTGCAGGACCACGTCGAGCGCCTCCTGCACCGCCGCGTCCAATGCGGCAGACGTCTGCGGTACGTCCTCGGTCGCGCCGCCGGGTTGGCGCTTCCGAACACGGGCCGCCCTCTCTTCAGTGGCCACCTTGGCCGCCGCACTGTACGCGGCCAGTGCATCTTCCGCCTCGAAGCGCCGCTCTTTGGCCTTAGCGGCCTTCAGCTCCTTCCGGGAGCGCCCGAGGCCGACATACTGGCCCGTCGTGGGCGGTCGGCCACGCCCCCTTTTTGGGGAAGGCTTAAGCCATTTGGCGACGGCCGATTCAGAGTCTCCGCTTTGCGCGTCACTCTCGGAGCCCGAGCAGCTCTCCCCAGGACGGGGCCGCTTCTCCACTTTCCGCCGTAGTCCGGAAGATTCTCTTGACGAGACCGTCACCATGCTGGTGACCGACGAGTCCGACTCTGAGAGCCGTTTCAATATCTATTGAATATAATTTTGTATTCAGACATTTATAAAATAAAATAATTTAAGCGACAAATTAAATCAAAAGATCAATATTTGTCAATTATTGCCCATAGATGGCGATATGCACACACAAAAAAAAATGTAATCATTTAGTGACCGACAAATTAAAACATAAAGATAAATATTTGACTGATTTTCTTATGCGTTGAACGTTTGTTTTTTGTATTTGTTTTTCTTTCGACAATTTTATTAACGCTGAGCTTATGATTTCATTATAATTTCTCTGTAATGCATGTAGTGTAATAAGTAGTATGTAAGTCAGATGGCGTTTAAATATTAAGATCGTTGCACTAATTAGTCAGTAATAAATCATCTTCTACCAAATACACTCGTTTCAATAACATAAGTCCCCTCATGGCGACCCTGCCAGGATTTGGGGCGCGCGACGCGAATTTGATCGCAGTATAGTGTTGCAGCTCCAAAATCGGACGATGACTTGAAGAATTGGATATAAGTTCAAATTAAAGCAATATGTAGAAATTTAAGTTTATTCTTCGTTACTGTTTTACAAAAACAAAAAAAAAAAAAAAAAAAAAAAGAAAAAACTAACTATGTGCCGATCCAGTGTCGAGAAAGAAACAGTATTTGTAAATTTAATGTAATTGTAATTGTAAATCAAAACGCCACAGGCTCGAACCAGGCACAAGTTGAAGAAATACGAATGCATCTGTCTACAATCAGCATAGTTTTATTGGTTATTTGTGTGCTACTGGGCATTGCAGCACTGTACTTTATTTATAAACAGTACAAAAAATGCCATAAAAATTGGATATCGGATGAGATCACGCAAAACAACTTCAGACGGTCATTCACCCGCGCAAGAGACGTACCCAACCAGTAGAGAAGTGACGGCATTAGAAAGTGCGTGAAAACCAGGTGTTTATATTTAATATTAATAAAGTGCGTGAGTGTTTTGTAAAGTGATCCAATAAAATTTTAGAAATAAACTTTGAACTGTTAAAATGACTATTTATAAACTTTAAGGTGTTTTTTTTTAACGAATTAGTGTAGAATCTAGAAAAATAAATGTATCCTATTAATATTATTTAATCGATTAAGTATGTATAATGTAAACAAAGAGTTTCATATTGCAATGTATCAGGTCGTAGCCCCCCCTACCATGGTAACTACTCGTAAGTGAGTTAATATACTTGGTATGTATTTCTTTTATTAATATGTTGTTATAAGGGAATGGAAGATGATTTAGTTAAATGATTAGATGAACTAAAATTGATAAGAAAATATTTAATTAAGAAGGGAAAGTTAAGATATCAAGGTAATGTTATAAAAATAAGTTAGCGGAAACTGAGAAAATATTTGAGAAAAGTTCGAATATAATCCAATGTATTACTTCTAAAGAAATAAAGCCTAAGTCTCTTACATTCATTGCTTCAATAAGCGATGAAATAAAGTCATACTACTCACAAATTATCAATTTATGTTCTAAGCCTGCATGTCATATGAGTAGTAGTGACAGTGATTCTAGCGAAACGTGTTCGAATCCTGAACTAAAAATGGAGTTCGATTTGAAAACAGCATGTAGTTTAATTCCTGTTATGAATAATAACGAAAACAGCATTAAAGGTATCATTGACTCTATAGAAATGTATTCGGATATGTTGTCATCATCAGGTCAAAAATTACTAATCACATTTGTTTTAAAAAGTAGGCTGTCACAGAATGCTAAATTACGAATGTTACCCGAATACAGTTCTACAAAAGACTTAATTAAGGATTTAAAAAACAAATTATTGGTAAAGAAAAGTCCCACCGCAATACAATCACGGCTACAAACTGTATCTCAAGGATATCGCACTATAGAACAGTTTGGAACCGAGATAGAGAACTTATTTGCAGATTTAACGATAGCTCAGGCAGACGGCGATGCTGAAAAATACGAAATTTTAAAACCTATTAATGAGCGATTCGCAATACAACGTTTTTCTGACGGTCTAAGAAATTCAATACTGAGTACGATCATTCGAAAAAAATCGTAATTTTAGACTCTCTCTGTGGTTCTATCTATTTCTCACACTTAGATCTTAATCAAAGTTACTATCAGGCAGAGTTAGATAAACGAAGTAGGGAATAAACGGCTTTTACGACAAACACTGGTCAATACCAAATGAAAAGATTACCAATGGGTCTTAAGACTAGTCCTAGCGCTTTTAGCAGAGCCATGTCAGTTGCAATGTCAGGGTTAACATTTGATAAGTGTTGTTTTGTTTATTTAGATGATTTAGTTGTATTTGGAAGAAATTTGAGCGTACATAATAAAAATTTGATTGACGTTATGAAAAGGCTAAGAAAAGTTAATTTAAAATTAAATCCCAAGTAATGTAATTTTTTGAAGAAAGAAATTCTTTATTTAGGACATTTTGCGGGATCGGACTCAGCGCTTGACAATATCACAACGCGTAATAAGCGTAAGTTTATGAGCGATGAGGAAAGTACAATGTGTGCTTTTATGGATGAGATGAAGAAAATATTTAATAATTTCACTGAAATCCAAGAAAAAAAACTATCTTTAATTCAAAACACAGTGACAGAAATAAAACAACAAAATGATGATTTATTTAAATCATTAGAATTTTTAAGTATAAAATACGAAATATGTAGATACTTTAGAAAAGCGAATTGAACAATTGGAAAGAAGAACAAAGACAAATGAAGTGGAAATACGCAATATTCCGAAACTTAATAACGAAGAAACCAAGCTTGATATACATGGCAATTTCCAAAAAATTTGTTCCACTCTTGGTGTAGATATTATTCAAGGAGCTATAAATAATATATACAGAACCAACACAAAAAATGAAAGAAATAAGCCTATTATTGTGGATTTCATCAGCACTACTTATAAACAAAAATTACTAAATGGATTAAAAATATATAACGGCCAACATCCCTCCGATAAACTTAGCACCAAACACCTACAAATAAACGGACCTGATAGACGTATCTTCATCTCCGAGTCACTTACCTTTAAAACAAAAAGAATATTCCGTATGGCACGCGACTTCGCAAATGAAAATAACTATAAGTTTTGCTGGACATCTAACGGTACTGTGTATCTGAGGGAAAAAGAAGGCGCCAGAGCTCTGAAAATAGCTGATGAAAATGATCTTCCAAATATAAGTTCGAAGATACAATGACTAGTCATTAAGTATACTATTTTATATTTATTACTAAATACATTGTTAATACTAACAACATTTAAAAAGTGTGCATCGTATTTTGAATGCAATATATTAAGTTTTATATTATTAAGTATTGATAATCTAACTCAAATATTCTCACTCTTATTCTACATACTACACACGTTCAGAATACACTCATCGCAAAATAAACACACACAAGACACATCCATACACTACCATATAACAAGCGCAAACCATATCGAAATAATAGTAAATATATTTGTAAAACTAATGGACTACACAGTATATTACACTTGGTCTCAGTCAATAATTATTTATAGTAAATTATAAAATGGCATTAAAAATACTATACTTCTAGTAAACACTGCAAGTTTCACTAATTTAAGACTGATTAGCTCACCTAAAATATTCTATAACATTAAAACTTACTTATGGCTACTACAAATAAAATATTTACAGAAGTTATAGATGATACAGATATTATAAAATGTGATCAATTACTGGACCCGAGCAAATGCTCGCAGGCATTAAATAGGTATTCTAGATTTAACACTAAAACACTATGCGTACTGAGTCAGAATATCCGTAGTATAAACAAAAATCTAGACCGTTTCTTAGTATTCTCATCGTATCTTGATATACAGGTCGATGTGTTTGTTTTAAGTGAATGTTGGACAAACATCAATTACATGCCACCAACAATTGACAGCTATACTATGTTCTACACAAAAAAAAGCTATAATAAAAACGATGGAGTGGTAGTATATGTTAGGGAATCAATAAAATGTAGTGTTTATGAACCGGAAACTTTAATTGACTGTAACTGCCTTGTAGTTAATATGGAAGATAAAATATCAATCATTTGTTTGTATAGATCACCAAGTTTTCAAAACCTAACAAATTTTCTAGACTCCATGGGTAGGCTCATACAGTCAATTAAGACTGTAAACATTATACTTACAGGAGATGTTAACATTGATACCCTTAATCTTAATTCTAATGATACTAACGATTATTTGGAATTATTGGCTTCACATGGCCTTATACAGGGCATCAATGTGGCTACACGTACATCATCTAATACTTGTCTCGATCATTTCATGGCAAAATGCCACTTCTCATGGCAAATTATCGTTTTTAAAGAAACAAATTTAACAGATCATTCGCCCATTTTATTTTATTCAAGCATGGTAGACTACAGAGAGCTAGATAATAAACCTGAGATTAAGGTCAATGTTGATTATATAGCTATACGATCCTATCTAAAAGATTGTTCATGGGATGATTATTACCAAAGTCTTGATGTAAGCTGGTGTGCTAACTTTCTAATAAATCGGATACAATACACGTTAAAAACATACATGGTTTATAAAAAAGTTGCTAAACGGAAAAAACCCCTCAAGCCCTGGATTACCCTGAGAGTAATTAGGTCATTGCGTAAAAGAGACAGAATACATAAGCAGTTTAAAAAACACAATAGTGATCATTTCAAAACACTATACATAACTTATCGAAACTGGTGCACTAAAATCGTTAAATCACTTAAACAAGAATACTATCAATTACAGTTGCAAAAAAATACTAAAAATAAAAAAGAAACTTGGCGAATCATCAAAGAAATTGGTAATTTAAATATTCAAACAAAAACATCATCTGATCTGCTTAAAATTAAGGACAACTCGACAACTATACAGACTCGCTTAATGAAGTAAATAACTATTTTACTTCTATAGGATATAACTTGGCAAACAACACACTTAATAAGCTAAATAAAACTGAGACTGAATTAGCAATTAATGTTCAAACTAACAGTGACAATATATCGCAATCAATGTCACTTTTCTTGACGGATGTATATGAAGTTAGTTCAGTAATTTCGAACCTAAAGTCTAGATGTGCAACTGGCTGGGACAATACAACTAATGATTATTTTAAAAAATTAAAAGATATACTTACTGAGCCCATTGTACATCTATGTAATATTAGCTTCACAAATGGCGTTTTCCCTGACTTGTGTAAAAAAGCAATCGTATCTCCTATCTTTAAAACAGGTGCTACCAATGCCCCCTCCAATTATAGACCAATATCATTGCTCTCAACCTTGTCAAAAATCATTGAAAAATTAGTAAACAAGCGTTTAACAAAATATCTAGAGTCAAAAAATCTGCTGGCAAGCAATCAATATGGATTTAGGCCTCAAACTTCTACTGAAGATGCAGTGATGGAATTAACTTCAAAAATAATTAACCATCTTGATATGAGAAAGAGGTGTATTGGGGTATTCTTAGACCTACAGAAAGCATTCGACACAGTTTCAGTGCCTATTTTATTGAGTCGCCTTGAAAAGCTAGGTATTCGTGGAGTGGCACTAAATTGGTTCAAAGATTATCTAAATAATCGTAGTCAGATTGTTAGGGTGAATGGAATAACGAGTGATTCTATGTCCTGTAATTACGGCATTCCTCAGGGCAGTACCTTGGGCCCAACGCTATTTCTAACGTATATTAATGATCTTTGTAAAATCAACTTAAATAATGGTGAATTAATAATGTTTGCTGACGACACCGTCGTAATCTTTCATGGATCAACTTGGGAAGATGTCAAAAGAACTGCTGAAAAAGGTTTATCCAAGGTTACTGCATAGCTAGAAAATTCATTATTATCCCTTAATATAAATTAAACGAAATATATATGTTTTTCTATAAACGAACTTGGTAGCCCAAACACTTCATTCACATTGAATACACACAAATTTCCTTGTAATCTTCACCCTGACACTCCACCTAATTGCAACTGCCCCTCTTTAAGCCGCGTTAAAACCATCAAATATCTTGGTATCATGATTGATGAACATTTAAATAATGGGATTCTCATATATCTCTTATCTGTAGTCGTATAAGAAAACTAATTTTTGTTTTTAGAAACCTACGCACAGTAGCTAATTTTACCTTACTTATTAAAACATACAAGGAGAATCACTATTAAGTTATTGCATATGTGCTTGGGGAGGTGTTGCACAAGTGCATTTAACCAGACTAGAAAGAGCTCAGAGAGCAGTATTAAAGGTACTTATGGCACTTCCAATTCGCCACCCAACCACATTATTGTATGATACAACTCAAGTATTGAATGTTCGTAAGCTATTTATATACCAAATAACGCGCAGATTCCATAGCAGTGAAGGTTTAATAACACAAATTAATGAAAAAAGACTAAATAAATGTCCTGTTCCATTTTTTAGGACAAGATTTGCCCAAAGATCCTATAATTACCTAGCTCCTAGAATATATAACATATTGCATGCTAAGCTTAACATTAGGAAATACACAAACAGACAATTAAAGCAATTCATCTTTAAGTACCTTTTGGATTTAAATGACACAAATGTAAACAGTTTATTTACACTTTTAAAATTTAATTAAATGCAACACACATGCACACATACAAACACACACACATACACACACACACGTACTAACGCTAACATAAGCATGGACGTCTTATTTACTTTATTTTATATTTTGTATTATTTCTTACATCCCACCTTATACATTTACTTTTATTTTTTGTTCATATAAACGGGAGTGGAGGCCTGGTGTCTTGTAGAACAGTTTATCTATTGCAAGTACCAGTCTTCACATTAATTAGCTGTTATGTAAATGTAACATTTTACTTTGTAAACTTTTTGTGAAGAAAATAAATAAATATATTATTATTATTATTATTTAGTTTCAAAAGATGGAGTTTTACCTGACCCTTTTTTTTATATATTTTCCGGGAGGGCAAATGACTCTACTCCACCTGATGTTAAGTGGTAGTAGAGTCCAAACGCGAGGACGGCCAGTACAGTCGGGAAGAAGGTTCTGCACTAGCCGCCCTCGCCTTGCTGGCCCGCAAGATGCCTCTTCACGCCTCGTTTGAAGGAACCCGGGTCGTAAGAGGAATGGAATACGTGAGCTGGTAAGGAATTCCATATTTTGGACGTGCGACAAAGAAAGGAGTTGCCAAATGTCTTAGTGCGCGATGGAATTGATGTCACAGTTAGTCGGTGACATCGAGAGCCAGCACGCGTAGACTTGTGAAGGAAGGGGGAAGCAGGAATTAGAGAGAATAATTCCTCGGAACACTCGCCGTGATACAGTCGATAGAAAGCGCTCAGCGCTGCTATCTCTCGACGCAATTGTAAAGGTTCGAGGGTGTTAGTGACCTTTACGTCACCAATAATGCGAACTGCACGTCGCTGCAACCGGTCCAAGGCCTCAAGTAGGTACTTGGCCGAGCCATCCCAAAGGCGCGAGCAATACTCAACGCAAGACCGTACCTGTGTTTTGTACAGCAGGCACAGTTGTTGTGGCGTGAAAAAACGCCGCACCTTGTTCAGAACTCCGAGTTTCCGTGAAGCTGTTTTTATCACAGCCTCGATGTAATCCCTTGGACTAAGGTCGCAGCGAACGTCCATCCCCAGCATGGCGATTTTGCTTTGTATCACTAGCGGAGTGCCACAGAGGGAGGGAAGAGGGGAAAATGGTGACTTTTTTGCTGTGAGAGCGCATACCTGTGTTTTCTTGGCATTAAACTCAACAAGATTATCTGAGCCCCATTTGGCGATAAGCTCTAACGTCCTATTGAGTTCAATGACAAGATCCTCCCGCCTCTCCTTAATTTCCGCTCGCCCAGCCACTGCGCGTCCGTGGTATCTGCCATGCACTGTACTATCGTCTGCATAGCAATGAATGTTCCCGAGAGAGAGCATATCATTGATATGCAAAAGAAACAGAGTGGGAGATAGCACAGATCCCTGGGGGACCCCAGCATTCACTACATAGAATTGTGAAGCGCAACCATCAACTAAATCTCGAAGGCTGCGCTTGTGTAGGAAGCTGTCAATCCAGATGCAAAGCTGAGCAGGCAGACCATATGCCGGCAGCTTGGAGAGAAGACTTCTGTGCCAGACCCTGTCGAAAGCCTTGGAGATATCGAGGCTGACAGCCAACGATTCCCCATGCTTGTCGATAGCTTCACCCCAGAGGTGAGTAACGTACGCTAGAAGATCACCTGTAGACCGTTTTGGTCGAAATCCGTACTGACGATCATTAATCAAACAGTGATCTTCTAGGTAATGGATCAGTTGGTTGTTAAGAATCCGTTCCATCACCTTACAAAGTACTGAGGTGATAGCTATTGGCCGATAATTTGCCGGGTCAGACCGATCCCCTTTTTTGGGAACCGCTTGCACATTAGCTCTTCTCCAAGCCTCCGGCACACATCCCGAAGAAAGAGAAAGTTGGAACAGGCGCGTTAACACGGGAGACAGCTCCGCCGCGCACTTCTTCAGCACTACAGCTGGTATTCCATCGGGACCGCTAGCTTTCCGTACATCAAGTGATTGCAGCACCGCACGCACATCACACTGCCTGATTTTGATGTCAGGCATCGTGTGGCCACAAGAAGGTATTACTGGTGGCAGAGCACTACAATCATCGATGACGGAGTTGTCGGCAAAGAGTTTAGCCAGGAGATCAGCTTTCTCTTGCGGACTGTGAGCCAGTGATCCGTCCGGACTTCTGAGCGGTGGCAGCGAAGGTTGGCAGAAATTGTTTTGCACAGACTTGGTCAGACGCCAGAAGCTACGGGAGCCCCTAGGATGTGAAATAAGGTCATGACCAATCTGTACAATGCGCTGTGCATCCGCTCTCGTGTAAGCCTTCCTACAGGACTTGGAGTTTTTATTGTAGATTGCTGCAAAAATCGAAATCCTACAAAAATATCCCATACCTACTAATACTGACGAAGTTAAAAGGTTCGTAGCGTTTTGTAATTATTATCGAAAATTTATCAAAAATTTTGCCGAAATAACTTATCCCTTAAATAAATTAACGAGAAAATATGAACGATTTTTTTGGACTGAAGAGTGTCAAAAAAGTTTCGAAACATTAAAACAGGCTTTGACAAGTCCCCCAGTTTTAGAATTTCCCGATTTTTCAGAAAATAATGAATTCGTCATTCAAACTGATGCTTCAGGTACAGCAATTGGCGCTGTTTTGTGTAATCAAAATATGAAACCGGTAGCTTTTGCAAGCAGACCTCTTAATAAAGCCGAAACAAACTACCCCACTATTCAAAAAGAGTTACTTGCTATAGTGTGGGCAGTAAAATACTTTAGACCATATGTATACGGTAGATCTTTTACGATTATGACAGACCATAGACCTTTATTATATCTATTCTCAATGAAAGACCCCTCAAGTAGACTTCTTAAGTTTAGGTTAGCACTAGAAGAATACGACTTTAAAATTATATATGTAAAAGGTAAGGATAATAGCGTAGCGGACGCTTTGTCTAGAATTAGCATAACATCGGACACTTTAAAACAAATGAACGAAGAAATATTGTTAGTTATGACTAGAGGCCAAAAGAGGCGTTTAGAAAATAAAGTAGAGCAGGATAATACAATTAAAATTAGTAAACCTAACGAATCGTGGCCTGATCAACCACGAGTAGTTGAGGTACTAAAGATACCAAATGATTCAGTGGACTTTTATAAATAATGAGGAGTTAAATAAATTGAAAAATAATGATAATTTATACGAAGAGAAAGAATGTTTTATTTATAGTCTACGTAGAAAAATATTATATATTAATCTTAACTTTAGGGCACAATTTACACGAGCCGAATTTGTGACTAAGTTAGGAGAATTTTGTAAAACTAGAAAAATAAATGAACTATGCATAGTAAAGAATAATGAAATTGAAAATTTCATAAAAGAATTGTTAAAAGAAATAAAAGAACGTAAGGACTGGAGTGGTCCACGTATCTATGTTCTAAGAGGAGTTAAAAGAATATATGATGAGGAAGAAAGAAAATACATATTACATGACTTTCATTTACTACCCACCGCAGGTCATGCAGGTGTGCGTAGAATGACAAATAATATATGTTAAAACATTTGTTAGCAAGTGCGTTCAATGTCAAAAAATGAAACATTGTAGGTATGCCAAGGCGCCCATGGACATAACTACAACGGCTTCACATGCTTTTGAAAAGATCTATCTTGACGTCGTAGGACCTTTGCAAAAGGACATTGAAGACAATTGCTACATTTTAACACTTCAATGTGAATTGACTAAGTTCGTAGAGGCCTATCCTCTAAAAAATAAAGACACGGTAAGTATAGCAAAAGCATTAGTTAATAATTTTATATTAAGGTTCGGGATACCAAACACCATAGCTACAGATCGTGGGACAGAGTTTGTATCTACTGTAATGGAACAGGTATGTAAAATTTTAAATATACAAAAATTGACTTCTACAGCTTATCACCACCAATCTATCGGTGCACTTGAAAATTCGCATAAAAATTTAGGTGCTTTCTTACGCATTCAGTGTGATGGTCAGAAAGACACCTGGAGTCAATGGTTATCTTTTTGGTGTTTTAGTTTTAATAATACTGTTCACACAGAAACGAAATACACACCATTGGAGCTAGTTTTTGGTAGACCTAGTGTAATACCTTGTAGAGTAAGTCAATATATTGAACCATTATATAACCCAGATAATTATGCTTTAGATCTTAAGTTTAAGTTACATGTAGCGCAGCAAGATGCTCGTGAAAATTTAATTTTAAGCAAACAAAATCGTAAATGTAATTACGATAAATATACAAATAATGTAACTTATACAAATGGACAACTAATTTTAATTAAAAATGAAACGGCAAATAAACTGGACACACAGTGGATTGGACCATTTGTAATTTTAGAAGATTTAGGACTAAATGTAAAAATTTTAAAATGTAATAAGCCTTATATTGTCCATAAAAATAGAACTAAACCATTTAAAACCTAAATTCAATTATTATGTACCTATTCCTAAAAAAAAAAAAAAATTGTATCAAAACATTTTTTTTTCTCAATTCACCCCCCGAGGTGTAGTGTAATAAGTAGTATGTAAGTCAGATGGCGTATAAATATTAAGATCGTTGCACTAATTACTCAGTAATAAATCATCTTCTACCAAATACACTCGTTTCAATAATAAAGTCCCCTCATGCATGTAAATAGTAAACACTAGAATCAAATGTACGTTTAATGTGTGTAATGTGTAATTACTTGTATTAATTTACATGATTTATATATTATTTTTCTAAGTTAGCTTTATTTAGAGTTGCTGTAGTTTCAGTTTCTCGACCTTTCATCATAAAATTGATGAAGATACTATCTGTATAAGTCCAATTAAAATAACAAAAAAAAATACTTAAATGATATTACCATGTGAATAGAATTGTGTTATACTATCATTGACTGTACATAAAGCTACAAACACAATCTTTATACTACTCATTGAATAATAATGTACTAACATACTTTTTCAATTATATTACCGACAAATCTCAAAACTCGTACGCTCAGGCACACATACGACAGATACAAGACAGGTCGCTTGTAGGGGACATAATCTTCGATGACTAATAAGATTATTTGTAAATTATTTAAACACAACATATAAATAATATAAAAATAAAATAATAATTATAATTTTAAATATTTTTTTACAATAAATTTAATTAAATATTTAATAAACATTTGACGTTAGTAATGTTAAAAGAAATTTCATGTTTACAGGACGTTGGATGTCAGAGGAAAGACATTCGTATAGAGAATCTTGGAGCTTAGAACAATTAAAAAATATGTGATCAATTGAACCTTCATCTCACATTCACAAATAGAGCTGCCTTTTTAGTTTTAAGGCATCGATTTTTTTAACGTCACATCTCATTTTTTTTAATTAACACAGATAAACTATCGCTGAAACTTAAATGCCTTTGTGAAGGCTAACTTAGCAAAAAAAAAATACAATTATTTCTTTACATATATATTTTTTAAGAGAGCTATATTACATTTATTTTATGTAATAAGCTGTCTTAAAAAATTAAATTAATTAAAGGTTGGAAATAAAAAACGGTGCAAAGATAAAAGATTTATTCTTACTGAAAATATTAAAAAATAATTAATTTTATCCGAAATAAATGGATATTTTAATCGAAGGCTCGTAATAAAAATATTTTTCGAAATAAATTAAGTCTATATTTCCTACACGATCACAACATTCATAATACCTAAAAAGGGAAGATGAAAGACATCGAGTGGTTTGAGCTCGACTACGAAAATTATTGTCGGGGAGAGGGCTGTGGAAGATCCTGGCTGCCTCGCGGCCGCGGCTACCGGTCGGAGACGTCGAGCATGGACGTGTCGCGGCGAGTGCGGTAGCGAGCCAGCGGCGGCCGCGTCGGCGGCGCGCGCAGTGCCAGCGGCTCTACGTGCGTGGCGGGGGCCGCGGCAGGGGTCTCGGCTGCTGCCGCGGCCAACGCGTCGCCACGCTCTAACGACCATTGTCTCCGCAAGGTACGTGCTCCCGACGAAGCCCATCTATAAAATGATACGGCCTTCAGACATTTGACCAATGATTCACTAATTTAAAATATTTCTATTTGCAAAATAATGATCCCGACCGATTTCAGCCACGCCCGCAAGTCTCAAGAGAGATTAACCAACTGCGCAGGGACATATTGTAGTGCACCTCCGGGCTGCTACTGAGAAGATTCTCATTCGATAGAAAATCTCAATAACTTTTTATTGGCCCCACTTGGGCCCAGGAACTCGTCATCAGCGGCCGTATCTAACCACTAGACCAACGAGGCAATTTCTTCAATCTATTTACAAAATAATTAACTTTTCTATCGCATAAACAATGATATTTGAATCCTCTATACTCCGCCTTATAGACTTAGTGGGCGTTTAAGCTACGCTATATATATAAAATAATATATTTTTTAAATTAAATATGTGTAAAAGCGATGACAATAAATACTTGTTGCCATAAGGAGATATAGAGATAAACAGCAGTTAGAAAGGTTTTGTTAGAGACTGAGTGACTTTTTTCGGCGTTTGTATATACAAAAAAACTACATAAACTTGAACATACTGCGATAGCAGCTGCGAGGTCAACGCACGTCAACACACAACGCACTCAACGCAATTTTTTAGGTATTTAAAATCATATTTTGAAAATTCCAATATCTTTCAAACCTTTACGGGATTAGGAATCTGTTGAGAAGTTCAGCTGACACAGCCCTTAAATCGTAAATCATTATTATTATTCGCTGATAGAAAGGTTTAGGTAAACAAGTTTTTATTGATTGTTATTTTAAAAAAAACCTTTCTAACAATAACGCAATAACTTTTCAAAATATTGCATCATTGACAGTGACGGACAAAGTTGTGTGCCGCCTGCGCCCTCACTGATCGGTCGTTAGTCGCGCGGCGCGGCTTAAAGCAATTGCAATTACTATCTTAGAATTTGAACTTTTTTAAGAAATAAATATTTACTATATATACTCTAAGTATAGGTTTGTGTTTGAATTTTAATATTTGTACCTTTTTTCGTTATATTCCTATATTTAAGCTGTCAATATAAAAATATATTTTAATGAGCTGTATTAATAGACAGAATCAACAATATACTTTGTTAAAAATATGTAAAAAAATAAACATTTATCAATCATACGCAATTATTTTCAAAACGTTGCAAAAAATCCAAGTACATAAGGGTTAACTTTGAAATTGCTATCATAACTTTACCCTTTCGAAAACTGTTGAACGGTTCAACCTTAGATTTTTTTTTAAATAAATAGTCTTTGTTTTTAGTTTTACCGATCCGAGAGCCTCGGAGTGTCGAGAAGGCTGGCGACCGTAGAGACAGACGAGCGTAGATAGCGACAGCGAGGGAGAGAGGGCGGCGGGGGACTACTCTCCGCAGACACTGCGCCGGAACGTTGCCAGGCTGCAAATTTTTGGAAAGGTATTTATAGACAACTATTTATCCATCTTGATTAATAAAATATTTAATAGAAGATGCTAACAAAATTTATCAACAGTAGGAGACGGGTCCGACCGCTGTCGTTCTACGGATTGTGACACTGAAGGTATTTTATCGATTGCGACGGGTACATCGCTCGTCTCGATATCATTTTCACTTTCCGCCTCGAACAAGACTTCTTCAGACCTGAAATTAGCATTCATTTAAAATAATTACATAACATTTTTTAGTGTAAGTTAAGTATATTCGTATTTCATATATATTTTAAATATCTTGCACTATCCATTGATATATAAAAAACCCTAGATATACAGTCACGAACAAAAGTAACACTCGAAACTGACACTAAACACCCGGCCATTATATATAAGTAGTTATAGTTATACAATAAACAATGTTTTTGCAAATTCAACCTTACGCGGATTGCTTAAAATTGTTTTCACAAAGCATTGTACAAACAGCAATAAAATTTTACAACCGATATTAGCCAGTAGGACAAGGCATGGAGTGGAGACGAATATTATTTGTACTGTTTATTTTTACACGACATTGAATTGGTTTTTAAGAGTTTGTTAAATTGTGTCTAAACACGTATTTATACTTCTATCTCAGCGTAAATATGTTTTGGTTGGACATGTGTATAAACAGAGGCGTCTCTAGCCCATATAGAGCCCCGTGTGCAATCATTACTCTAGCGCCCTCTAGTAAGCGCGCGGTCAAAATGTCAAAATGGAATAGGTACAAATGTTAACCTCCGGTTACTGAATCGGGGTTCGTAGAGCACGTGCGTGCGCCACGCTTCGAGTCACGATCTCGGACGCCAGCGCTCGTTCCTGGAACGAGCTCCTGGAGGGACTCGACAGAGATCTGTTCGAGCGTCCGTACCGTATGCTACTATGCAAATTGCGCCCGTGGATGCCCCTACTGACGGAGACTTTAGATTCGGATTTACTGAGGAGGGTGATGGAAGTCCTTTTCCCGGTGATCCGGTCAAGTCTCCGGCCCCCCTACCAATACCAGCCTGATCTGACGAGCTAGGGGTTACGAACGCACTAAATCTTTTAAAAACTCTATCTGCGGCGTTGGACATCTCCGAGGACATCGTCACACGCACATCGTCCACAATAAATCTCCACGGCTTTCGTGTTCCCCTCCTCTTACGACCCGGGTTCCTTCAAACGAGGCGTGAAGAGGCATCTTACGGGCCGGCAAAGCGAGGGCGGCTAGTGCAGAATCTTCTTCCCGTCTGTACTGGCCGTCGTCCCGTTTGGACTCTACTAGCACTTAACATCAGGTGGAGTAGTCATTTACCCTCCCGGCACAGTCTGTTCCGTCAGTGATGAGTTATTTATATTAATGTATATCCGCAACAATCACTGAACTTTCGTTTAGTTCGAGAACCCTTTATATTAATTATTCACGGTTGAGTCACTCTGAGAATCGTTTAAATATTGTAAGACGCATCGCACGTGGCCCGTGAACGAACGACAGAATGCTATTATGAATCAAAGAAGGTCATACCACTGGAAAATCTGGACACCACGGTTCAGAAATTGATGTGTTTAGCACACCGCCATCTATGGGCTCATGGCCGCAATATATATGATAACAACAAAAATACGTAAATTTTTTTAGACTCAACAACATTATATAGATATAGACTTACAACAACATTATATTACAAAAAAGTAGTGAAAAATAGTTCATATTAATAAATTGCGATTGTACAAATTGCTTTAATCGTGTATTTTATAAGTTGCTAGACCGGATATAACTTACTCGAGCGGCGGCGGTGTCGGTAAAGACTTATCGAAACCATCTTTTCCGAGCAGCCAATAGGTGTGCATGGCACCCTTCCCCTTGATCTGCGTCAGGCCGCGCGAGCGCAGGCGGTATCCCCCCGCCGCGACCAGTCGCTCTGCGGTCGTCGACGACACTTGAATGCGCCACGCTGCTCCTGTGTCCATTATATTCCTGGTCATTATTAATGAGGCAATTCCAGTAGAGAAAATTATTAACAAAACAAGAATGACAACGAGAAACAGATTCGATCGTAAATAGCGAACGAAATAAAGAATTATAAATCGAGCAAGATAGCACACGCATAACACAAACCTGTGGACTCCATACGAGAGGCGGTGTTGACAGTATCGCCGAACAGACAATAGCGTGGCATAGTGAGACCGACCACGCCTGCGCAACACGCACCCGTGTGCAATCCGATACGCAGATGCAACGGCGTGACGGGCAAGTGACGGATACGAAAGCGTCCCGCTAGATGCAATAAGTGTAGAGCCATCGTGGCCACGTTCTCCGCGTGGTCACTGCAACGAATAGGTAGCCCACCGACTACCATGTAAGCGTCGCCTATGGTCTCCACCTGTAAACAGTTGTTAGTTAAATGGATATTTTATTAGTCTCTAATAAGTCAAAAGTTTTACTAAATGTGTAATAATTTGAAATTTTAAATCTCTTTAAGAAAAAAAATATCCCACATAAATTTACCCTTCGTTCGCTATCGTCGGTCGTACGTTTAAAACTATAAATAGTATTCGAAGATAATATCAGTAAAACATGTTTACTGACCAATCACACGCAACAAATAAAATTACATACTTATTAATATACATTCTTTACGGTGTAATGATACATAACATAACGTATTATCATACCTTATAGACCCGGTACTGCTCTATTGCTGCGTCAAAAGTCGTATAGAGGTCATTCAGCAGGTCTACTACTTGCACGGGCGTGGACCGCGCGGCGAGTGATGTGAATCCCACGATGTCGCTGAAGTATATCGACACCTCCTCGAACTCCTCGGGCTCTACACGTAGTCCCAGCATCAGACGCTCTGCTACTGATCTGTGGCCGTTTATAAGTCTGTTATATATGGTCAAGAATAGTTTTTAGTTCGAATGCCACAAAATGACAAACTAATACCTCGGCAACATTCTGTTAAGCAGTTGCTCGGTTTTCTTTTTCTCCATATCAAGTTGCTCAGTCCGATCCTTAATCAACTCTTCTAAATTATTGCTATACTTTTCTAACATTTCAAACATAGAATCCACTATGTTTACTTTTCTGTGAATAAATTAACATTTTTGACATTGTTATACATTCTACCATGACTCTTTTATTGTAAAATATGTTATGTCATATTCTTATAGAAATCAAATATTGTTATTAAATAAATATATATTATTAATTAAAAAATTTGAAAAAACATACAAAATAGCGTTGAAAACCAGCACTGGGTTAAGGTGTTCTACTAAATGTATAGTAATTTAGAGTATTTTACCGCCCTCGATGCATATGGCGAAAAACTTCGTACAGTCGAATGAAATCAGGCCGTAAGTCGGGTTGTTCACTCCAACATTGTCGCATTACGCTTACGGCTTCAGGCGGGGCAGCACTCATGGAGACCGACGGCCGAATCAGCGGTGGTGCGTGTATTAACTTGTCCACTATCTCTGGAAGCGTTTACATTGGGTGAAACTTTTCCTTTTAGTATATTAAAATATTTTATTATATGGCTAGCATTTCTTACCTTCAGGTGTAAGAGACAACATACAATAAGGTTCGCCACGAACTAGAACTTCCTGCATAATTATAGCAAATGAAAAAACATCACCCGCCTGCGTACCACCCGGAACCGTCTCTGAACTGGTTTCGCGAAGAATCTCTGGAGCTGTCCACAACAAATCTAAGCAAGACAAATAGTTTTACAATAAATCATTCACAATAGAATTAGGAATCTCAAAAAAAAAAAAACAAAAAATATAGAGCTTCAATATTTTGATTATTATGTACAAATATTGTAATTAAGATACAAAATGTCCGCAACTTATGACGTACCCAATAAAACAACAATCTGTGCTTGCAAAAGTGGACTGCAACCTAAGATACAAAGTTTTTTTTTACCGTTAAAAGCCATTACTAACACAAAGGCACTAACCTCTAGCAGATCGAGGAGGATAAGGCAGTGACTGAGCGGAGGTGAATGAAGGCAAGCCATAATCAGTAATGCGCAGAACCCAACGAGAATCAACGACGCAGTTTCGCGATGAGAGACGTGCGTGCACGCGCAAAGGCGAAGTATGCAAGTAGCGCATGCCGCGTACTAAATCGGTGAGCAGAGAGAGCCGAAAAGTCCAGTCGAGCCGGATATCATCAGCTACCAGTACATCCTCCAATGAACCACGTCCGCATGCTTCGAATACCAATGCGGGCCGGATTTCCGTCAAGCAACCTAAATGAACAATCTTATTTAAGCATATCGTGTTAAAGCGATAAAATGCAATTTCAGATACATTTAATTTTTTATTACAGATACCACTTTATGCATTATGATCATTATTGCGTACAATTTAAAAAATATAACGTACCAATAAAAGGGTTCAAGTTCTCATGTCGCAGACTTTGCATCAAAAGCAATATATCAATAGTTTTACGACGTAACTCGAGCGTCGAAGCGGGTAAGTACTTCATGTGGACAGGATCACCCTAAGAGTATAAAACACTCAATATAGTTAAATACAAAAGATCGCTGAAAAATGTACATAACTTGAATAACAATCATACCTTGTACCTGGTACGGCTATCAGGTGCAAGTCGTGTGACACTGCAAGTGGAAGATGGTGCAGATTGAACGAGGGGCTCTGGCCTTTTTAGTAAATCTGGACGTTCTGGTTCCGAGCCACTGAATTCATGAAATTGTTGAAGCCACGAAAGCATGGTTTCCATACCTTCACCTACTCGACGACGTTCATCAGCTGGGAACTGGAAATCAGCAGATGCGAGAATAGGAACCACTCGTGGTCTTCTTGGCATATGTCGAATAGATTTGCGTCTCACGTAAACTGCGCCTATCGTCAGTGCACCCAAGAGTGTACATGCGACACAAAGCATTACAACAACTAACTGTGTTATTTCCATTCTATTCATTGTTTTCAACTCCTCAAATTTTTGATTGCGAGTTCTGCTCCAGTTTTTTAGTTCTAGCACACCAGGTAAGTCCACGGCAACTTTTGTAGTCCATTCGTTGGATGAAACAACTGATCTTTCCGACAAAGCTGTCAATTTCGCAACACGCCTCCATATAACACTTGCGTTTAAAATGTCACTTTTATATAAGAAAAACTCGTCAGTAGTGTACTGCAGCCTCATACGTTCTGCTTCTAAATGTGATAAAGTAGCTTCAAGAACTTCATGATACATAGTTTGACTTGTTGATATGACCTTTGTAACGTCGTCAGTGAGTACTAATAAACGATCACTTATTGCCAGCTCTAAAATCTTTAGGTGTGATTTGATATAATCAGGGTTTATATCTTCTAAACCCCTTTTTTGGAGGACACTTATATTTTCCATTTTTGAATGCAAACTATTATTAAGCTTAGTTCTGTTTATACTCGTTAGATCGAGCGATTTTAGCTTTTCCAATAGTATTGTGCGACGTGGCACGCTTCGCTTCAAAGATTTGATTAGTTTTGCAGGCAAAGAATACAGTTCATTTGAATTATAAGATATCGGCCTTCCTAACTTATTTTTTTGAGAAGAATCAAAATAATCTGTTAAAAATTCTGATAATATCGTGTTCGAAGTTGGTGATGATTTTATTTGAAAGTTTGTCTGTTCATTTTTGCTTTTTATCTCGTCCGTCGAATCAGAAACCTTGATTGTTCTAGAATCATCCACGCGTAATATCAATATTTCCGTGTCATTTAAATTTCCCGCCAATTTCAATTCATTAATAGATAAATCGCAAAGGATAATCACTAAAAAATAAAAACACTACTATGTAACAATACAATACAAAATAAACCAATAAGTAGATTTTTTTAAAGTTTCAGTAAAACTGGCCTAGTTCCTGGTCTAGTAGTTATTGCTTTGGAAAAATCTAAATTTTGTTTTATCTTTTACAAATAAAGTGTACAAATCTAGACCGTGTGGATCTTTTCTGTTAAATTGCAAAAAATCTCTAAATATGATACGAAACAATTATCCAAAAAAAGGCAACTACCAAGACCATAATGTTTAAAAATGCATAATGTGGTACTTGAGTTATCATTTTATAAGAAGACATGCACTAATATTATTTCTACTTAGAGAAGTTAGTAATTTCCCCTCATTTTTAACTACCTCTATAACCTACGGTAGACACGTTCCCCTTAGTATCTACTTAGATATTTTCTGACAAGTTTTATGAAAAACAACTCCCATGAGGAGAATTAAGCTTTCCGCTACTTAAAAGTTTTAACATAATATAACTCAAGCTTGCAAAAATTTTAATTTAGTTAGTTTTTTATGCTTGAAACCCTCTTCCAAGGTTATTACTATCATCAAGTGTACTACTTAATTACGAAGTTCCATTTACGTCCAGTAAAGCGAGCGGCCAACGGTGTGTTTATTTAATCAATACTAACTAATATTATAAATTCAAAAGAAGCTCTGTGTGTCTGTTACAGCTGAGTCACTGGATTTTTGGTTAAGTGAATATTCGAGAAATTAAATTCCCTCAAATTAAATATTTTAATGAGACTTCAGTTGTGAAGTTGACATAATATAATGTGTGAGTACCTACTCCATTATTTCAAACCTCTTAAGGTTTATGAGAAAGTATATAATATGAAATAAGCATAAAGCGCGTGAGGTGGCAGTGGCGAGATCTCTTGGCATTTGTAGAACTTAAATTTAACAGTAACAGCCTGTGAATGTCCCACAGCTGGGCTTAGGCCTACTCTCATTATTTTACAACATTATTAAGACAATATTACAGAGTCACTCACCATGCGGACGGAGCGAGGAGTCGTCGGCATTAGTGTGTATGTGTTTCACGAGAACACCTGCCGCAATGAGAGCTCTCTCGACTTCCAATTGTGCCACTGAACACTCGTTCACACCGCTTGTTGGTAACAACAACGCCCGTCGCCAGTGCAGGTCCATAGCTAGCTGAACTACAGCGGCGCCACGCGCATGCGTGTGGCTACACTTGGAAGGCTGTGGACGATGTAGCGCTCGCGCTGCTAAAGACACGCTATTACACACTGTCGTCCCTGGTCTTCCCGATATGACTACTCCACCACCTGCTCCAAGTGTCGCCAAGGCACGGCGCGTCACCGTAGCTTCCCAGTTTATGCCACAAGTTTCTTTAACGATAAACTTCGACTCAAATGCGTTGGAATAATATATTATACTACAAAATAAAAATTCTACTCTATAATTTACCTTCGTAGTTTAGAAGATGGTATGGATGAGATATATTAGAATAGCGTGTAATGGAAGCAGCATAGCGTTCCAGACTTTTTTGAGAAAAGAGGGTCGGGTCCCCAATCTGACAGCCAGACTGCGCCACGAGCAGCAGTGATGCGGACGCGGGCTCCGGGATATGGCGGATGACGGCGACAGCGGCGATCGTAGCCAGCAACAGCGACAGCGGCGAGCGGGCGCGCATGGCGCGGCGTCACGTGACCGCCGCCATGCGCCCGCCGCGCTCGCGCTCCGGTGCACAGATTACTCGCTCGCCTGACCGCGTCGGATCAAACAGCTGTCTCCTGTTCCGTGAATAAGCTGATCAATAGCTGACCAGTGCTCTTTATTTAATCACATATCTTTTCGATTATAAATATCTATTGTGAAACATTTCAAAATACTGAACACTGTGAGTAATTATTATTGTTCTTTCCTCTACATACTTGCGTACAACTTTTTATGACGAGAGTATGAAGATAATAATTAAAATTATTCATTGGAAACATGAAGGTATTACTTCCGTAATGGTTTAAGTACAGTTTTTATAACGATTTATTCTTTATTGTCTAAAATCTATTAAAGTTTTGACTGTAGATTACCATGTTCAAGTGATCCACTGGGCGAGGGTGAGTGGTCAAATTACTGGAACATTAATTATTTCACTAATTTAATGTATGTGCGTTTAAACTAATATTAAGAGATTATGATTCATCTTCCCGATTTGTGCTCATACATATATTTACCAGTCGATAAGTTCGACTGCGAAAGTAGGTCGCGCAACACGTTGTATGGAAGCTCAGACATATATTCATTAAATAAAAACGAAGGCGTATTTCACACAATAATTATTATTACGCAAGGATCGGAATGGGTTACGAGCGATTTCGCATCACTGAGACTACTGAAACGTGGTATAGCAAAGTTCGCGGCGTGAGGCCTCGTCGGCCGTCAGCGGCGCGCGAGCCTACACGCCGGGCACCAGGTCGCGCCGCCGGATCGCCGGCTACTGGGACCGCCGACCGGCAGCATTCGGGATAGTGCGGGGTCGCTCGACCCTCATCGCGTCTGCGCATTTCTTAAAGAACGCTTAAGTTGAGTTTCTCTGCTGGTGCTGACTTCGTACGAACGTAGTGGCGTAATGTAATGTAGCACGCATAGTACGGATAATAAACGGTGTGTTTTAGTCGTCTTATGTGTGTATCCGAGTTGAAATCTTTTAAAAACTAACGTACTTTTCTTTGTGCATTGTAATGAGACAGATATGTCATTCGAGACGTCTGATTCTGTACGTAGTCGTAGCAAATAACGTTATTGCTCGCTAGTTGTCCGTCGCTGTTTCGGTTTCTACTTACGTTAGTCGTATTGTTCCCGTCGACGATACAATACATGTTATACTAATTATTATTAAATTTTCTATGCTGACTTTATTTCTGACTCTCCGTTAACCCCATTTCGTTTAAACTTCAATACTTTACTAATACTTAAATTATTACAATGATTGGTTTACTGTAAAAGTTAAAATGACGTCACATACAAGCAATCTGCCACAGTGTACTGCTGTAACAGTTTGACACGAATAAACGCGACTGGTTCCATCGAATGTGTATCAGAGTATATTTATCATCATTTCATTAGAATATATATTCTAATTTATCTCTAAAAGTTGTTACATCACTTAAGAAATAAGTTTATAAAGGTATTTCTCGCTGAGCGCACTTATAACATCACCTTTATGTGGAGTAACGGTTCGCTACTTCAAGAGTAGCATGAAGTTATATGTATCGTCTATAATGTTCGCGATTACCGTCCAAACGATTGATAAAAGTTAATAAAAGTTCGAGGAGGTTATATTGGTAATGAAGGTTGCTATAATATAGCTATTGGTGTTTGGCTCAGAAAAGTGAATAATATGTAGCAGTACGTCGTTAGGCACATAGCAAAAAGAACACATGCGTCACGCATGCCTCATTATACGACGTCATCGTTTGAAACAATGAATAGCTCTGAAAAGAACTGTTTATTTGAAACAAGAAGTAAATGCAATGACGTAGTATGACGTAATGTCAAGCTCTTAAAAGAACTGTTTTTATATTTATTATCATCATATAATAATCTTGGCTTCAATTGGTTTCACTTCTACAACGAAAACAACTCAACTTGCTGACTTCTTGAAACACGTCCTTACTTCACGCGCCGCTCGAATTGACTGACAGGGTTCACAACCTAGAGCCAGGCAGTTATCGTACCAGGGCCCGTAAAATTATCGTACATGGAGCAAAGTTATTTGATGTACAGGATAATGATTATAACATACAATAACATTATACAAAATCACAACAATATATGTTAAATAACTTAATTTAATTTTAGTTAAAATCAGCAGTAAATTAAAAAATTATATTAAGAACTCAAAAATACGCAATATTTACTCCAAATATTAAATTCAAAGAGACAGACATAATGGAAATTATCGTACGATACTAGTGTACCATCGTATATCGTACGTAGTTATGAAATTATCGTATTTGTAAAACGCATAACATGTTTTTATCGCCAATCAAAATCCCTACTTTTAAAGGACCGCGTGGAATGGTGCCAAGAATGCTAGAAGCATTTCCCCTTTGAATCGCAATTCCGATTTTCTGGGCGAAAATTGAACCAGTTATTACAAGTACTTTAAAAAAAAACAGATTTACATTTTAGATTTTAAAAATACACAATTTCCTGTGAAGGTATCGTTTACAGTCGCAATGAATAAAGCACAGGGAAAGACATTCAAGAATGTCGGAATAGATTTAAGGGAATGATGTTTTTTTCATGTATTATATGATTCCAATTGTATGTAGCCCTTCCTAGATTCTGGCGCGGCAAAAACCGAGTAAATACTATTATCGCACGAAAATAAAACTAAAAATGTTGTATATACTGACACATTATATGTAAGTCTGTTCATAGTGATTTTGTTTTAAGTTATACGCGGGTGAAACCGCCTGCACAGCTAGTTTTTTATATGTATAGATCATAAAACTATTATTTATAGAAAGTAGAAATAAAGATGGGAATAGATTTTTTAAAGAGATATAAAAACAACTATACAACAATAAACTAAGCGTATTGCCACTTATAATTATAATATAGACACGAAATTAGAACAAAGGAATCAAGACTGAGCAATTGAAATATTATTTATGAGACGGTTAACTCTCGGTTGTGGCGGATCCACAGTGCAGCAGTGAGTTAAACCAGCCTGGCCGGGCGATGAGCTCGGCAGGGCCAGTCCCCACCACGATGACCATCACATGATCAAGTCGAGCCTTTAGGCTACGCCTCTTCGGAAGATATTTCTAACAATATATTAATTACTATTAATATACTGGCTTTAAAACCATGATCATTTGAAATTAAAATTGAAATTAAAAGCTTTAGTCTTTCTCCTATTTACAATAAAATTCAACAAATAAAGAGTTCCTAACCCAAGAGGGGGAGCCAGGACAACCCTTAGTATAGGACAACCTAGTTCGGGCTGTGCCTCCCACATACAACTGTATTTATTATTAAGATATAAAAAATGTAAGCATTATTGTCTGTGGGAGAGAATAAATACATTTATTATTATTAAGTCGCAGGTATAAAAGTAAAAACAAAGGATTATACTATTAACTCCAGATACAGTATTAACAAAATAATTCTAATCATTGATTGCAGGTTTGAGCGTTTCGTCAGCAGCAGACAACAAGCGTCCGTCGGCGACGGCCTCGATGCGCGGCCGGTCGAGACGCAGCGCAGCGCGGCCCTCCGTGAGGCGCAGGTCGCGCGCTCCGAGTCGCGAGTAGAACGCCAGCGCGTCGCTGTTGTTCTCCAGCACGTGCCAGTCCACGCGGTGCACGCCCTCCGCTACCGCCATCTGTCAACAATACGTCTCTTTGCTACCGCTTTCTACATCGCTACGTCATCTTGTTGACATTTTGGCAAATGAAACTCAAACTACTTTGTATTTAATACTCAACTTAATTTTAGCTTAATTTAAACTGCGCAGTGCAAGTGTGAGCGAACGCTTTTAGTTGGTATAATCTCATTGTACAAAAACTATAAGCTTACCCTACAGAGCTCTTGCAACAGCCGGCGAGCGACGCCCTCCCGGCGCGCCGTTGGCCGCACGTACAGGTCCTCGACGTAGAAGGCACGACGCGTCCAGCTAGAGTATGCACGATTGCACATCGCATGTCCTACCATCTGCCCGTCCTTCTCGGCCACCAGCCCGAAAAACCACGATGGAGTGCTTTCGAAACCGTCTTCTATTAAATCTGTATTGTATAAACTTGGCGTGAATGTGAATGAAGAAAACAGTATAATGTTTCAGGAAAAGTTTTTCTGTATAAGTTCCGTACTATATTCACGCTTCGTATTTTTGATTAAATGACGAAAGTAAGAGCGAACTAATTAATATTTTATATAAATTATTATTATTAGCTAATTAATTAATTAATTGATTGAGCAAAATTAAGGGTTTTTTTGTCACAATTAAAAAAAAAGTTTGCAATTTAGGATAACCTATTGTTTTATTGCATAAGTTATTTTAAGTTATTTGTGACTGTGATGAGACCTATTCACTTCACCGGGGTTTAAAACCAGTTTCCGCTCACACTTGGAACCCCCAGTATCGAATTTTGTAGTAGCACATCTAATCCCCATTGTACTCCTTAAAATATTCATTGTTTTGAACAGTTTCTTATCTGTAAAAGAATTATTCACATAGAACAAAAAATTCCGCGTGTAACTATTCAACTTGTGCGATAACATTGTTAGTTTGCCTTTAGAAATAAATAAACAAAGAAGTTTAAAACGAGCTTTATAGTCGTGATAAGGTTATGAGGTATATCGGCCGGCACTCACCCTGCACACTGAGCTTCGGGCCGTCCGGTACTCCCTCGAACGTCGCTAATTCCTGAAAGTCATCAGAGATGGCAACTAAGTTCTATTAACAGTGATCACCTATACTCTATCTATGGGATAGACCAATAAATAAAATTGTCCGGGGTAAACCGGTAAAATGGCTAAAAACTACAAATTGAATTAACAGAATGATTATAAAAAGTATTTTAAGGTACCGTTTTTTATTTATTTTACCAAAATCGGTTGAGTCTATAAAAAAGAACGTATTTTTGTTGTTATAATATATGTTGTGTGGTGTGCTAAATATGTTAATTTCTGAAACGCGGTGTCCAGATTTCCCAGAATGGACATTCTGCCATAAACAATAGCATTCTGACGTAGTTTCGTCCGATTGTTTTGAGTTTTTTCATTACTTACAATGTATTAAATACGTTGTGGCTGTAGGTTGCAATTATTAAGTCGGTTGTAGTTTTTTCTATTCTCTATATTTTAGTTTTTAGATAATTACTTTTTACTTTCAAGGTTACCTATTCCTTAGTTGCAGGGTTTAATAAAGTTTGAATTCAATTGTTTAGTTTTATTCGTATTTATAGTTTAATTATATTGGAAGGGTTGTTTAGTTTTTCTGTACATTTTTAGTACATCTTTTATTTTTATTATTAGTCTCATAAGGTTCATCTTATAGGTTTAAGTATTATAGATATTATTAAAATTTGCATCAAATTGTTAAGTTTTAACCTTATTTATAGTTTAATTAGATTAGAAGGGTTTTTCAGTATTTAGATATTTTTATCCCATTTAACTGGATTTCAGATTATGACGCGGGCGATATATACGTTATAAAATAGGTAACTGCAGCTACTGGTGAGTGTTGAGTAAAGACCACATTGCCATTGGTAAATGGTATCGAATGGTGTACATGTATACTTATACAGAATATTGTACCAGCTACTGGTTGATTTATTATATCAATATTTATTATTTCCAAATGGAAAAGAGCTGTTCATTTTAAAATATTCAAGTAGTAATCTACTTGTATTACTAACTACGTGCCTGAATCAATGAATAATCTTGTTTAAAATAATAAGTATTTCAGTGATATTGCAATAACATGGCATCATGGTTGCCATGTTATTGCTGGAACAGCATCATCTGAAATCAGCAGGATACCCAACTCCTTGTCAACTTATGTATATCAGAGGTGTCGTTGGTTGGTTGGCGAGCTCATTGGTAAAGACTTAATGAATTCTGGGCATACAACAGTGTATAATATTATTAGCAATATGCCGTTAAGGTAAGCAGGTAATCAACTAATAAGCTATTAGACAACCAATTTAATACAATATTGTTTGTATACGTTATTAAATTATCATAAGTAATCTACTATTAGGTTCTTGCTTTAAGAATAATAAAGTACAAACATATTGTACTTTTATTAGGATTAAGAGAGTTATCCATAATTGGATGGATTAGCAACTTATCTTAACAAATAACCTCCTACAATTTTCATACTAATTAAAAAGTTTGAGCAAAGTAAAACGTTAAAAGGCCTTATTATGGTAGGCATACTTGTTAACTTAAGAACAAAAATCCAATATGAGTTTCAATATTATTTCGATTTTTCATTACAATGTTTATTTATATTTGTGAGCAAGCTCGTGGCTTTGTAATTGTATAGCCACTAGCGTTATGTTGACAATTTGAAGGCGCCACAGGCGACAGTTGACACTTTGCTCGACAGCTAACGCAGATAGTGACAGCGCTGACAGCGCTGAGGCTGAGCGCAGTCGGCACCGGCAGTCGGAACTCACATGTATCATCTCGTGCACGGCAGACGCGTCTTCGCGCCGCATCATTCGCACTCGTATCCCTTCCGCAGGCCTCGTCGCCTCTAGCGCCGCAAGTTCCGTTTTGCACGCAGACATCACATCTAAAGATTTTACAATAAAATAACACTAAATGTCGCCGCCGAGATGATAAACCACAGTCCACGAACAAAATATAACTGGATCGAGCGGCAGAGTTTGTAAACGTGTGCTGCCTGTTAAAGATGTAGCCTGTTACTAACAGATGTCACTGTTTACGAATTATTCAGTAATACATTATATACAATCAATACAATAAACGAATGTGAGTTTTTATTTCAAGTAGACATTTATTTTTACAATTAATTTATATGTAATAAACTAAATTAGAAAACATATCTTTACAAATACAAGCACGCGCCATCTGTAGGCACGTCGTAGCAATACAGAGTAGACCCGATACGTCACGGCGTCCACAGCCCAGTCTCGAGAACACCGCTGTATAATATTATTCATACTAGATGGCGTTAGGAGCTTAAACAATAAAACAGGTTTCTAATAGACACGTTTATGTTCATGTTGGTTTATAGCATTCAACTTTTTACACCTTTTGGTTATATTATATTGGAGCATGTATCACTAGCCTACACGCGCGCTTGCCGCATGCGCCATGCCGTGCGTATGCAGCACTACTTTCAGGGAGGCGATAAATATAAATTGTCATATTGTTAAAACTCATTTGTATGTTATTTAGTACACAATAAACAATAATTTCATTTCAATTTAGAAGAGAAATTATTTTCAAAAAATAATAGTAGTTTTATACGGACAGTGCACGACGTGCAGCAGCTCGTGCAGTCGTGCTGCGTATTGGTGAACCAAACCTGATTTATTCACGGAGCAATTGCGATTATTCAAAGATGCAATTTTGTTATTTTAAATAAAATGCTATTGTAATTTTCTTATCTTTATCCTAATTTTGTATGTTAAGTATTCCTACATTTCATCAGACAATCGACTATGACATGAATAATATAAACGCGTCCTACAGGTACGTCTCAGGCGTCATGACCCTCACTAACCGTAACGTGACACATGACATGTCATGACAGCCCAACCTCAGAGATCGATGTGCTAATGTGGAGTCAACCATCACAAAGTTCAACGTGTGCCAGCAAATAAAGCTTGTACGAAGGCCATTCTATGATTAGGACATGGACAGAAGCCTAACAGCTGCTTTCAACTACGTGAGAACGCGCTTAAAGGTAGAGCTTATTCATACATTCGGCAAGGAGTCCTGATATGCTGATGACATGCATAAATGCTGGAGCTACACTTCGGACTTAGCAAGTAACTACAAGACGTAAGCTACGGCGGCCTGAAAGTTATTCAAGGGGTATCGGCCAGAAGATGCTGATGCCCAAGAACCCGTTGCGCAATCACAACCAAGCAACAGTACCTAATCCCAGTTCTCAAGTCACTATGAATACCTAATGCAAATGTTGTTGATTGTAAAAGATTACCAAAGAAAATTTGGTACCGCCGTCAAGCTAACTACCCTAAATAGGTTAGACCGTAAATTTTTGTACAACTTATGTACCTATATAAATTGTCTTACATATTTCTTCGATAAGGAAAGCGAACGAACAGTCGGCTTCGTTAATTAGAGAAAAACTAGCCGACTCAATTCCTGATACCTAAACTAACAAATACCTACATGAGCAATTTTCGTGTAATGAACAGAGATTATTACTTCGGTCTTAAATGATGATATAAGTTTGGAGCTCGATTTTACGTATTGGGTGATACGGGACTTAGTTCAACTTTTTAATTGGTTTTTATCGTATAAATACTAAGGCTTAGTGTAAATAGTAAAGGCCATATTTATCTGTAAATCGTGAGTTCCTGCCCAATTTATGCCCCTTTGATTTTTATATAGATGTAACTGACAAATTAACAAATAAAACTTATGAATTTAAGGATTTTTTTACGACGGTAAATCAAATTACACAGCCTGAGAGTTAAAACTATGTCAAAAAATCCTGAAAGTTAAAATTAAAAAAATAGGTGGTAATTTGTTAGGTGAATAAATTGCCTTGAGTTTAGAAGTATTAGGTGTAACCATAGCAAATCCATAGCTTTCTGCAGACCTAAAGAATGTAGCAGTTAGGAATTAGTCCTAACCAGGTCATAAAGGACAACGTCTGTTAATTTGATAGGCTTCGGCACACACGATTACAGGAATTACAATTTCTATTATTGTGTCTGCTGTCTAATTGTGTTGGTAAAACTTTCTTGGAATGATAGTCAATTTTTGTCCCAATCTGTACAGAGTACAGACATATGAGTAAATTTACAACTTATTTACTTAATTAATTTAAGTAACGTTTTCCGTTTCATAAAATTCGTTGAAAAATAATAAAAATGAAAGAATTAAAATAAACTATCTCTATCTGATTTCATATTGTCACAAGTTTATTGATGGTATCTTTGTCATTGGATGCTCTATTAAATGATGTATTATAATATCTCGCCACAATCCTGGGCGGGTCCATATCATTTTTGGCCATAATAATAATAATAATCATTTTATTTGCATGAAATGTAGTTTTACATATGTTATGATTTCTTTATAAGTACCTACTTATCTAATACATTTCGCCCACAATAGTCAAGCAAATATATTTGTTAACAAGTAATTAATATTAAATACGTACTGTATTAAAATAATTATATTAATATATGTATGAAATGATAGGTAGAATATATGTATGAAGTAAATTTTGGTTAAAAATTAACAATAATTAATTAAATTAAATGGTTTACTTAAGTTTACATTTAAGTGCATAGTTACTAAATAATATTATATACATAATATGTTACTGATTCAAATTCACTATGTCAGTCATTATCAAAAAAAGTCAATTCATTCAATACATGCTTATATTTTAAACATTCATTATATTGTCAATTATTAAATATGTTGTTGTTATTCAATATGTCAATCATTAGGTGTATTGAGTTCTGACTTCTACCCCAGCTCAGCCGACAGCCGAGCGTAAAGGCAGATGAGTTAGAAAAAAAGTCATTTAGATTAGGGCGCTTCTACTTCTATAGCTCATGTTGGCTCAAATTGATTATTTCACGTAATGCAATATTGTATTATAGGATAATTATTACTAATGGTGATTATTTTTCCTTTCTAGCAGATTTTTGGAGTAGATCCCAGGGGGGTGGGGGGTTTTATTAGTGATACGTTGTTTTTATTTCGAATTTCCAATGTAAACTAGTGCAAGGGACGCGCAAGAGGAGCGCCGAGGCAGCGCCATTTTACGATATTAATTGTAAGTTATTTACTAGTAATGGTTAAATTTAATTATAATAATAAAAATAATGTAAATTAGATCTTAAAATTAAAGTTGTTAATTATAAAAAGTATTTACAAATATTTACAATATTTTAAATCAGATATATTTATTTAATGCAATTAATTTACAGAGCCATCTTTTGATAAATTATCGTAAAAACTTTAAAAGGGCTATTTTCGTAAAAATAATTACTTTTACTTTAATATTGTTAAAAAAAGGGAACTTGTCATTACTAATAAGAACGGTCAATTATTTTGGGCCAAGATACCTAAGTATATAAAAGTGTTGGGCATTGCAGTCGCGCCGATATATACAAACATTATTTTACGTTTTTTAAATAACTCAACAAACCACGACCAATAAAAGTAACACAATAGAAAGTATATTATACCTATTTATCTGAATAATACTGACTTGACTGCTGTTAATTGATGAAAGTCGGTAAGATATGTTAGTACCTAATCATACAGCAACAGTGCTCGTTCAATGACTATTCTATTCAAAGCCGATCTAACCTGTCGTCACAACGTCATATATTGACTTCACTAATACGTATTCAAAGCAATAATTATAGAAAATATTACTATTTAAGTTAGTTCACTGGGTTTTTGGTTAATTAAGCAACATATGTGCTATAATAAACTTAAAGATACACCGTTTGTAAACAAGCGAGCACTTAGTAAAAAATGGAAATAAACACTGGACTATTTATCTATTTTCTAATGAAGATGTTACATGTCGCTTTTATTTTTATAAAATAGTCTTTATTCCAAAGTAAAATACGGATGGCCGCGCATGTGTAAATATTGAACATATCTTAAAAATAAAAAAAAATTAAGTGTATTCGTATGCTCCTGAGCTGTGAGCGGGTGAGGGTGGTGTAGAGTGATGATGTGGTGGTGCGCGGTGTGGCGGAGTCTCGGTTGCGTCAGCGCAGCGCGGCGGCGCTGCTGGGCGGCGCGCGGCCCGCGGACTCGCGCGCCGTCCTCCGCCGCGCGCGCGCGCTCTGCTCACGCGCACTGAATACACGTACGACGCTCCCGACGCCGGCGATGCGCCACACGGCCGTGCTATTGGACCTGTTGACATCCCCTTGCCGTGCTCTACTGCTCTGCCTCTCAGTACAGCGATGGCTGCTACCAAGACTGAATACCATTTCGGTGAGTACCTCGATCACCTAAACGACGCCGAAGACAGGCCGCTCTCGTTGGTAGTATTCTCTACAAAGTTTTAACTTAAGTTGAGCAATATAACTAAAGTACCTATTTACTACGTAGGTACGAAATTGGATTCACACAAGTAACAAAAACATATAACACCATACGCCTAGTCATTTACCAAAACGTTAGGAACACGAAAAACAAATCCTATATGACGTCGTCACGCACTCGACGGTAAGTAGTAGCTAATTGTGAAAATGTAAAATGTTAGAGTTTCTTAAGTTTTCGTGTCTTAAGTTTGTCAAAAGTTAAGTTGGTTGCAAGATCCTCAGCTGACTACTAAGTCACTCAACAACTTTGCACGCTGGATTAGATTAGAACACAGTTAGTAGATGAGCGCTTGTGTCGTGATAACATAAGGTGTGTCGTGATAATGTAAGTAATTAAGCAGGTTACACCCTCCCTCTTCGTGATTGATGTGAAAGGAGGTAGGCTTCATTGATTTAATGTCTGGGGTCCGTTAGGTTTCGTCAGGTCTCTAATATGACTCCATGCTCAGTGGTATTTTGAACATGATGCGGTGTAGGGGCGGTGCGCAGGCGCATACGGCGGATTGTGTGCGGTGCGCCGGCAGACACGCGGGAGTCGCAACGCTTTATCATCCGACGATTAGATAAAGCGAAATCGCTCAAACTCAGCGAGTGGCAGTAGGCAGCCGCGCGCGCTGCCCGCGGGCCGCGCGCCTCCGTTACGAGTTTCCTTGTTATTGTTAGCGAGTGTTGACCGCGCCGCCGCCCGCGCCGCTGACCCGCTTTGTGTCGCTGCACCTGCACTCACATCGCGTTATCGCGCTAATGCCAATTTAATTGCGTTAGTTTTCCACACGAAGCACTAGAAAAACGGCGGAAAAAATGGTAGCGCGAGTGGTCGGGTTCGGGTCGGAATGGGTCCCGGCATCGCGGGTGAGTGAGATGAAAAGTCCAAAACGTAGGTGCCAAATGATCATAGCAACCAGAACTATACAAGCGTGACAGACGGCAGGGCTGGAGCCGATGGCGCGGCTTCCGCCCGCCGATGATAACAGTGCGGGTCGTGTCAGCGCTGCGACTTGCAAGCGACGTCAGACTACGCTTATAATTCCACTTTAGCGTTACTACTTATGAAAAATTAAACGTACGTTTTCACTATCAGCTACTTTCTGTTTCTTGTTCTTATAAATTATTTGCAATACTTATGCTATATTCACGAAGTTTTGGCATTATTCAGATTACAATTATAATGCTATATTTTTATAAGTGTAGGAGGTGTAGTTGTTGTTCGATTCCGTAAAAGAAATGAACGCTTTGAATACATCGTGTAAATAATACCGCTTACACTTCTCGCAGTAAGACTTTCAGACGTTGTTAGTGTGTAAGTATACCTAATATAGGTAGTATTAAAAAAATAAAGGCAAACCAACATTGCGTTTAATTAGCACAACATTTATTGATACACAGTGCGTTCGTCAGAACAGTCGATATGTAGCTTAGATTGTCGTACTCGTAGATACGTCTCGCTCTTCCTATCGCTCCGAGGCATAACGAAGTCTTCGGTATTTTTGAAAATATGTATTCTTTTATTAAAGATATGCGTAAACAAACGACGAGTCTTCCTCTCAAGGCACAGTAGCACCTGCCAAGAGATCTCTCGGTACACAGGCATCCGGAAACTTTCCAAGGGTTAAAGTTGTGGCGACTCAGACTATTTTTTTATGCTTTAAAGATTTCGCTGGTCGATAAATTGGCATTTAAGTAATTTAAAATGTTTGGTTCTACAAAAGAGGTCGAGGTCTTTTACTGAGGTCAGAAAATTGGCTTCGTAAAAACCTGAGGTCGTTTTGTTGCTGCTTTAAATATGAGGAGAACTGTTAAATAAATTAATGTAAACAAACATTTTATTTTAAAGAACAATGTCTCCAGGACGCTAAGCGGTATACCTAATGTTCTACTGACCGAATTTCGGCAGCTGCAGCAAAACTTAAAGACTTGCTATCTGCATAGAAAATACTGTAGTTCACTTTGTGTGTAGCAAGTTCCATAACGATCGAATTAAAAGTAATAGTCTCAATATGTTTTTGATAATGTAATGAATGTAAAAACGTAAACGAGTTTATTACAAATAGTAATGTGCACGCTGTCGACACAAGCATGAACTTGATGCTCCTTGCCAGCTTCTGATTTTAAAACATGAACCCAGAAATATTCAAAAATAGACAATTCATTAAAAGAAAGTTTGTGTTTGATATGTTATTTTATAACTAACGACTTTATAAAAGAGATTTGGGAACGAAACCGTCGCATACCAATAAAAAAAAATCATTTTTAGCTACAAATTGTGTCCGTACATTTTATATTTTTACATTGTAGTGCTGAGTCTTTCGCCTGTTGTCAGATCTGCGGCGTATCTTTTCGAACCGATGATGGTAAATTTTTGACAATAATTAAGCAAGTGTAATGCTTCTATGTTGAATAAAATGAATATAAATGGAAGTCGGATGAAGAAACAAAGTACCGCCCACCGCGACGTGTAGAAAGTGATCGGTGCGAAGAGAAACGACAGACAAAGTGCTGCTATAACTTCCTACTTAACTATATAGCTTTTGCGTGACTCTTCAAACAGCAAACAAACTAAACTTATCTGTTTATAATATTATGTATACACACTAGCATATCAATTATCGGTCTCGGAGCCGCGATTCTTAGGAAAAGCTCAATTTGATATTGGCACCCCCTCCCCCAAATCGGGAAATTATCATTTAAAAAAGGTAAACATCAAATATTGCAATCTAAATTACATTTAATAACCATAATTTATTTTATTACTCAAATAGTTTATATTCGTTTCGTTATCTTATAAAAACCATATTCCAGTGTGACTAGAAAAATAAGTCTAACCTCAAAAGATTAGTCTTTACGATGATTCTACGGGTAAAACATCGACTCGCCGGTTGCCAGGCGTTTCAGCGAAACAAGTTTAATTTCAATCATGAGATGAGTTTGGCGCCATCTTACAAATTCGCCCAGGTTTGGTCCCCCTCTCGTATATTAAAGTATAAGTACATTGTACATTTTATTTATCCAAAAAGAACCAAAAACTATAGCACCTAAAAAAATACTATAAAATAAATGTCCCTTGCCGGTTCGTTCTGGTACATTCCGAACCGGTTGTTTTTTACTTAATTTAAATATGAAAGCGATTCAGTAATGCTTGTCAATAAAGCTATGAAATCAAAATATGTATGTTGATTTTGAATTAAAACTAAATCAACCAATTAAATATCATCAATCATATTTATTATCAAATATCAAGTCTGGCTACAAGCAACATGATGTAAAGATGTTCTCTATAAATGTCGTATTCGACGCGCGACGTCCCGATGCCCTAGATGGTCGGGTGTCTGCGCCAGCCCGGCACGTAGATCCGTTTGTTTGGTCTGCGAGCAGTTCTCAGAGCATCAGTTTTGTCCCGCTCACGTTTCCGAGTACGCAACGCAGCAGCTCGCGCTCTCCGAGGAGTAAACGTCTCCAGTTACACTTCATTCATGGCACCACGCATTCTCAGCCTGTAGGTGATTGTATTCGCTTTGCTCATGTATTACTTGTTGATTATTGAAAGTATTTAAAGTCAATTCAGTGCAATCAACACACTGCATTCGTTAAGTATTATATCTAGTAAATATATTGTATTTTCTTAAGTCTAAAGATGAACATAGTATTAATGTAAATATTTATTGACTAATTTCGATCATATCAGTAGGCACGTGGATGGTATTTGAACTATTTTTCTTGAACTAAGTACTCAGTAAGTGATGTATACGTTTGTCACGAACTTACCGGTCGTAAACGTGTCTTTATGAAGCGTGTCTCAACTCAGATACAGTCGTTTCGATTAGCAGCGACTCGTACCTACGACAGAGACGGTCGTTACATTAGTAAATGTATCATATTTACTTTGTAATTTCAAATGCTGGTCTGGTGCAGTTTAATTTGATATTGACAAAGGCGAATATGTCACATGAAATATAATAATTATAAATACTTTAAGCATATGACACGAGTAGAAAAGATGTAGAGCCGTCGACCTGATTCACATTTAACTCGGCGCCGGCGCAGGCAGTGCGGCGTGGAGGTGCGCGGTGCGGGCGGCGAGGAGAGCGATAAGCGCGCCCTGTGCGCCCGCGCTGACCCGACCGCTCCCCGCGCCGCACTCCGCTTGCCTCGCCTCGCCACCACTTCGCGCTCTACGATGACAGCACGATACGACACGACAGCCGCGCCGGCATACCGAAATGCTATGGTCAACTACGCGTTGCAATATCAATGGTCATCAATGGCAGGCGCATTCGAACCTGGTAAACACAAAGTATACAAATAAATTAAATGCCCAAAGCACATGTATTATTACAAATAAAGTGTATGTGTATCGGACACGGAGGCAGCTAATGTTTCACAACACATTGCCTCAGAGGCGCGAGTACGTGCCGCCGGCGCTCGGGCCGCGATACGGCGCGACGCGCGAAGACGTGCATGATCATACAAAGTCGATTCGAAATTCGAATGAAAAACGTGACAACACAATGTTCACTACGACGACGACGCAGCGACGCGAGCGCATCGAATAGGAACTAACGGAGACGTCGATAACGCAATAAACGCGGCTACAACAAACATTTTAATATTTTGTTACACCTAGATTCCATGGTTGTCGATATGTCCATCAATAAAAAAATAAATTAGATTCTTCTTTCCGAACGATATACCTGCAACCTACATTAGGTACAAATCATTTCAAACTACAGTAAGAAAAAGAAAACTATGTAAATGTCTGTAGAAAGTGGGGAACACTTGAAGTTCATGGAACACACTTTTACCTATAAAGATCTCTTCTACAATAGAATGAGTATTTAAACATATTGTATCCGCCTACCTGGATAAGCAGCGCTAGAAATAGTGGTCGAGCAAGTCATCAAAAAATCTACGGACGTAGTTACTCTTTTTCTTAAAGGAAATATTGCGGTACATAGCTAACAATACTAACAAAGTCATTAAATACTTATTCCACTCTTTTTATCATCTAAGTAAGTATAATATATTTCTATATCGTGTATAAGCTTTATCTAACACGAAGACAAAGTTAAAAATGTCTGCGGAATTTTAACATAGTTAATGAATACCTTGCCTTTTGCCTAGGAAACTCGATAGATCCTGTATTAAGTTTGCGGAGTCGGAAACCTAGTGTTACATATAACTTAACCTGTACTTCTCTATCAAAATGATAAAAATGAATAACAGACTAAAGTGACCAGTCGACAAGTGCTCCATATAAGTTGTCTGACTCTGGACTAGGCGACTGTTCGAACCTACGTACGTACAGTCATGGGAATATAAGCAAGTAGCTATTAAATACGTGATACGTATAAGATTATTTTATAGATTAGTTTCGAATTGATTCAATTCATTCTTAAATTAAAAAATTGCAAGAGCGTTCAGTTCGTCTGTTTGTTTTGAATTATTGTAGTCGCTTCGCTGTAACTTTCAATTCTTACGTAGATAATTTCAGGTCAAGTTCATTTAGAGATTTTGTATTTTTTTCCGAGTGATAAATTCGATAATCGTTTTAATGAAAATGCGGCCAAATGTAAGTTTTTAGTACAACCACATTCACCCGCACTTAGCTAATAGTTTTGTTGATCCACTGAGCGATCGGTCGACTTGATAGCTCTGTAAGCTCCTTCTACACCTCTACTGCCAATGTCCATCACACCAACACCAACAATTGTATCACTTGTACTCAACGTCAGATCCTCGGAACGTCTCGATCTGTCCTTTCGCTTGAGACTAACTGACATGTGAAGGTGACGGGTTTGACCAAGTTTTCTAAGGGCAATCATTTTAACCGATATTGAAATAAATGTCCATCAATACTACTACTATAAATGCGAATGTAACTCTGTCTGTCTGTTACGCTTTCACGGCTAAACCACTGAACCGATTTTGATGAACCGATTTTAGTATGAAACACGCTCGAGCCCCAAAGGAGAACGTGGTCTACTTTCTTATCCGTGAGGGCTAAGAAACCTTCTCCTCCTAACACGTCGGCGAAGCCGCGGCGGCGAAGCGGAAACTAGTATTAGGTATATAATTTACAGTTTTATTGCAGCTGAAATTAACTGATGTTAACAAACAAAATGTATGACGACTATGACGCAATCATTTACGCTCCCGTTTTATTTTTTAGGTCGCTCAGCTTAGTAGTAGTAACCAATGTTCAGTAAAAATATAAATTTTCCTTCTAATATTCATCGTTACGTATATCAATCCCGCCAAACTGATTGATACATGACTGTTCCAGACATTGTACTCGGTCGATGGTCGAATGCACGCGCCGCCACCATCGCCCACCGCGGCGATCCTAAATGCAAGTGTAGTCCCAGCACGTACATGTTACGTATAGAGATTAGTATTTATGAATGGTAATAATGAGCCATCTCTAATAACGTTATCTGAGCCCAGTTCCGTCGGAGCGTCGTTAAAAAGTAGCAGCGAGATAAGACGGTGTTTACGTCGGGAGGTCAGGAGATTACGCGCTTACGTAACCACGTGGCAGATCTTTTCGGGTCTCCGACGATTTTATTCGATAGTATCGAATACACTCCACACCTAAAATCACAAAAGCAGTTCGTAGGTAACATTCTAGCCTCCGTACAAAATAATAGTAATTACGTCGCGCTCGTACGGCGGCGCACAAAGGCGATAACATTAAACTATTAAAATGACTGGCGGGCATAACTTGAAGTATAAAACGAATAGGTAATGCTGTATCCACGCTACAGTTTAGTTGAATGTACCGACTGTTTGAATTTACTAACATGTATATATTTATTTGTACTTATATTAGAATTTATTTAAAATGTTAAGTATATTGGTAATTGCGAGTGGTGTTGAAGCGAGGCGAGGCGAGGGTCATGCGGCGGTGCAGGCGGGCGCGGGGCGCGGGGCGCGGGGCGCGGGGGACGCGGAGCTCGCTGATAACAGCCGAGCGCGACCTCCGGCCCTCGCTTCAAAATATTAATATCTTATTTATTTAAACTGTCGCTCACTACCCATCCCTCGCCCGCCACCCCCCTCGTCTCACCCCGTCATTCGACTCCTCGGCAACAATGAGTCTTCTTTAATTCTCACAAAAATATCATCGAATGCCTAAAGGCGTGTGTCGCTTTATATACCGTTATACCGATACCTACTGCATTTTGTGTAATTAAATGCTAAATTTAAATTGATAAGTATTACTCTTAAGTATTCTGTATTCCATATCATATAAGCATTACACTTGCGCCGGCGACATGTGATTTTAGTTTCGTTTGTTATATGAGTAAGTATAATACCAACCTGATTTCGATTATAGTTGTACTTAAACGGTGATACTTCAAGCTACCACCACTTATATATACATAGGACACCTACAACAGGACGGCTAGACGATATACTTGTAAGAATGTTTACATAGAATATTTAGGTTATGTAATAACATCGTATGAATGTACGATGTACATATGTACATACCTACCTATTATATAACATAGCTGATAATCCTTCAAATTTTCACAAGCAGGCTATTTACCTATATTCCTGCGAATGCTCGTAGTGCGAGTAGAATGTTAAAAAAGTTATAATTAAATGTCAAAATATTTAAAACATTATCATTTAACGAACGACACCTCGACTTGTAATAAAACTAACATTGTTAATAGCTGTTTGTAATGAATATTCATAATATAAATGACTAAAGATATTAAATACCCGTCAGCTGCTTTAGTTACCGGTTAAGTGATTACGAGTTATTAATAATCAATAAATAATTTTCAATACGGCCGTGCTAATTATTTTTATAAAATTTAATATAAAATCAACCATCAAAAATAGATTTACAATTGGCAGTTCGCTTACTTACGTAACTGCAAAAAAGCCGCATACCTATGTATATATATAATGTTCTGCCGGCTCCTCCGGTAGAATCTTCAATACAGAAACGTGGAGGTAGTTTACGAAATTTGTCACAACACCGATTACAATTTACATGCTTGCGCAGCAAAAAGAAATTGCTCGCTAGATTATAGTATCACCAGCAGCAATTATGTAACACACAGGTTTAAATATCAGTACAAATATTTGACACATCACACAAACTGCAGGTGAGGGACGGTTGTAGGTAATAATATGAGTCATATTATATACCTGAGTAGAATATAACAGGTATTTAATTTTTGAAATTTTAAAATCAAAGCAAACATTTTATACAAATCAAGAAACCAAATATAACCCAAAACTCGGGAGTAGTCTGTTGAGAAATTGTAATTGAAATAATAAGAAAAATAACAAAATAATAAATAAAAATGTATAGGTTCCTTTGTTATAAAGTTATAAGAAAAGTGGGCGAACGTTAGTAAGTGAACTTTAATGAAAGCTGCTTTACTATAGGTAGCTTTCACGCGGGTATATAGAACTAAGAAATTCAAAATCAATAACGTACTATTATCAACACTGTCTATACTTATCAGTAAAGTAGCTGAATAATTATTCGATGTAGGTACGACTCACTCCTCACACCGACACACTGACACACCGACACACCGACACACCGACACACCGACACACCGACACATGTATTTTGAATAAAATGTTATCAATGACGAGACCGCGAGGGCGGATGTGAGAGGCCGGAAGGGGGTCCGCACCCCGGACTGCGCTCTGCGCTCACAGGCGAAGGTCTGAAGAAGGAAGTCGTGAATAATCAGCCAAAAATTTGCAGAAGTCCTACTTCCTTTGTGCCATTGTTTTCGTGTTGGTATCTCTCCGAACCAATTACTCATCGTAGAAATGTTAAGCGTCTGTTTTCTATTATTGTTATTCCGCTCTCTGTCCGAATCGTGTAAAACATTGTGTTTGTATTTATGTTTCTAATTTGGGTAACGACATTGAGATATAAAACGGACAGCGCAAACTGTGTAACAACGTTTAATTTCCTGCCCTGTCCATGTAATTCGTTGATCTTTTGAGATTTAGGTTCCAATTCCCGCCGCCGATTTGCAAGATCTGGAACAAAATTGGCATTCGCTTCGTTACTTGACTAGCAAGTGACTAGATTACTAGTACCCTTTTATTATTCATCTAACAAGGATGCACAAGCCGTAGGTAATTAGGATCCCTTTCTAATGATTTAAGTAAAATTATTGGACGATGACGGTGAGCCGATGGGTTGCGAGCTGAAAAACAAAAGCCGCAGCTCAAAGGTCAGTAAAAGTTTTAATTATGAAAGGTTTTTGATTACGTTCTTATTTTGAGGAGATAGTGCGCTGTTATCTCCGCTGAGAGCAAAACATAAACTGAATTAATTGCAAAGCAGCGTTATCGGCAATTGGCTGTCGATTTATTACTATTACGGCTTTGTTATTTAAGTACCATCGAGATTTATGTTATTTAAGTTTAGCTAATTAATTATCTTTAATATCGTTATTAAGTTGGAATACTTTAAAACAATCTATTATAAAACACACACAACCGACGTGATGTTTGTATGTTCGTACAACGCAAACTGACGAAGTCAACATTTCCTCGGAGGACTAAAATAACGAACGTAATAATCATTTCTTTTCACTTTAAAGACTCTATTACTTTCCTCCGCGGCGAGCTCGTAACGTTTTACGTCGTAGTCACAGGAAAGCAACTTCGTCAACTTTAAGAGATTGCTTTTATGTATATACGTCAATTTTTAACAGGACTGCTATTAAATACAGCTTTTTATATTCTTACATTTTTCTTTAGTTCAAATTTTATAGATACCTTGTCTATAGTCTATAAGTATGAAGCTAAGCCCCTATAGACAGACTCGAATACACACATGTATATACCTATAGCTCTTAAATAGACGTGCTCGCTGTAACGAAAGCATGCGGGTCGAAGTAACCTTATAAAACAAATGTTAGCACAAAGCGTGGAAGTGACTGCGCAGATGTCTAGTATGTCTGTCTAGAGATGTCAAGTGATTTTTAAAACGAGAGTATATATGTAAAAGCATTGGCCGTTTAATAGAAGCACGATTAGGCTGAAAAGGCGGAGGTTATCGGCAAGTCGGCTTTAATATATTTTGTACGTATATACCATCCCATGTTCCTCGATATCTTCACATATTGAGAACCATTGTGAATGATTGTGTTAATTTATTTTTAATTGATAGATGAATTTAGAGTAGCCGTATGACTTCTGAAAATCTACCCTTATTAGGGGAAACTAGGGGGCTTTCACTTGTTTCTCTCATTTAAACAGCGCAGTTAGAGAAGCCAACATTAAACAAGGTTTACAAATTCACCACAAATATAAATACATTTTGCAAATCAATTACAACCGGACTTGTCTGCGTCTACACTTGAGCTAACATATAAAAAATTAAATTACTTTAAATAAATGGTTGTAAAGACAATATTGTATAAATGATAGTTATTACAATACTTATTTGCTATAAGTCATAAGCTACATTCATGGACTTGGCGCAAGCCCAAGTAAGGCAAGACAAATCTACCTATCTGCGGATATGAACACTAGATTTTTTTACTCAATCTGTACTTATACTATCGGATATAGGTTCAATCACACAATCGTATGTGATAACGGACTGCCGAAGGTCGAACATTGAAAATGAACCTTCATAAGTGATAATAATTCACTATTAAAGTCAAACATATTTACTCGTATTTTATATAATACAGATTCCTACTTGTATGACAAATATGAGTCGGTACAGGTACAGGTAGGTACCACGATAGCGGCGGTTCCCACCACCTTCTGCGAACAGCACATTAGTGAATTGTATTGGGCACAAAAGACAAAGCGCCCTATTCCACTGTGACACAATTGCGCGCTCGCTAAAAAACGTTAATACGCTAAAGGGTCACGGAAAGAAAGAACTCAAAGGATTGCCGACACAAATATTATTTTACGTATTTTCTTCAATGCTTTTTAAAATGGGTTTCGAAGAATTCGAATAGTAAATACTTATATTATATTAAATAAGTACGTAGGCTGTACCTACGTAGTTGATAAAAATAAATCCCTAAACACCAAGAGTGTATATAATGAATATATAATTATACGAATATGTTAAATATAATTATTTCAACTTTTAATTATTTATTGATTTTTTTTAACCGAAACAAGGTATTTAAAACGGAAACATATCTTGATATTTATTATTTCTATACGTCAATGAATTCGATGCAGATTCGATGAACGTTCATCCATGTTGACGGAAACCGCCGTAGTCCGGCGACGGGAATCCGGAGTAGCTAATTTGTAAAGTTCTAATGATATTATAATATTGATATGTCTATATTGCATGTTATTCTAGGTAGGTAGGCTAGGTAGCAGTGAGGTGGTGGTGTTGCGGTATCTTATCGCGGCAAGGACGAGCGTAATCACCCTCAGAGTTGAGCCTCTTCGGGTTCACGCCGACGATTATGACGCAATCTTGGAATCAGTCTTCGATAAAATTATTGTCACCTTTATTGTTGACATTAACAGTACACTGTGTTATATACTTTTGAAAATCTATATTTTTTAAATTGTAAATAAGTTATCGATGTATCATTCTGTTTACATATCAGTAACATGTGCACAACTCTTTCCGAGCATGTCCTATTAATCTTTTTTGCGTCGATGGCACCCATCAGTGTCACTCATTCTGCCATTGTTTTTAACAATTGCTTTTTTTTGCAGTTCGTAGTTTGTGTTTAAATCATAACAATTGTTGTGGGCAGGCCTGCGTTGTGGTGCGTAATCCATGTCTCAAAACAAAGGGTCGGCAGGGCGCGGGCGTGAGCTCGTTAGGGATGTTTGTTGTCGTAGGAGGCGCTGCGGGGCGCCCGCGACGCGCTCTCACAACACCACTTTTTTCGCCACGTGATACTCGGAAACGAGAGAAACTGCTCCCGCACAGATTTACTGCACCCTTACCACTAATACGATAAAATTTATTGGTTCCCGGGAGACGATAACTTGCGCGAGTCGATGATTTGTGGAGAAACGCTATGCCCGTCACGGACATGTTTATAGACCGCTCCGCAGCCCTTCATGGAAACATCGCAAAACACACGACCGATGACAGATATTATGAATACAACTCCGCGGGCTGATTACCATATTTATTATTTACAACCACTAGACACCAACTACATATTAACTCATACTGCGAACCCCATTCGGTACTTAGAAGTCGCATGTAATATTATTCTAAACTAAATAACTCCCTACTTATTTGTTAAATAAAATATGTATATATACTTATGTGTTAGTTTTTAATAGAAAAAAAGTTTAACTGCTGATCGAGAAACAAGAAACAGCAAATGTAAGACAATAAATGTTTTTTTATAAATGCCAATTATTATCATTACTTAGATACATAATGTTTTGAATAATTGACAAAACTGTTTGGAGTGACTTCGGTAACGCCAGGAGAGCATTTTTGCCGAGTACGGGGTAGACCCTATAGGTGGTGTAGGTCGGTGTCGTGCGACCGTGCGATAACGCGCAGTACAGCGCGCACGTGCTGATATCGCTTATCAGCGCTAGTGAGCGATCAGCTGAGCGCTTCCGCTATCACTGCCAGCGCACCGCACTCCACCAACATTCTCTTAGCTGTGATACAACTAATATAGATACTTTTCCGTTTTTTCCATTGCAGTTTTTTACACAGCTAAAACTGCCATTAATACTTATTATGATGGGTTATAGGTACGAGTAACAGGCGAAATTATCATCATATGATTTAATTTTAGTTAATTTCTTCAATTTTGTTTAACTGTAAGTAATATGTACGTAAAGTAGTAACATGCCTACCTATGTAAATTGATTCCAGTACGTTTCAATTCAGTCACAACATTACATAACCCGTAGGTTAATAAGCCCAGATATATTTTTGGCAATAATTTTAATGAGTTTCACATACTTATGTTGTTTTAAGTCCGTTATAGTAATTTGTAGTTTTTAATTTTGTAATTTTTCTTCTGCGTCCCTAAAAAACGATCCACCTACCTACCTCGTAGTTTACTGGTACTGTACTGTACTATACTGGTACTGTACTGTACTATACTGGTACTGTGAGGAAATCGATATTAATGCCGACAGTTTCTATCATTCTCATTAAAACTGCAGCAGGTAGTACAATTTTAAGTTTTTAATTGAATTTAAGTCGGTATTGAACTGTTCTGTCATTTATGAAGTACATAACGAATGAATGTACGGTAAGTGTGGCCCAAGGGAGTGTAGGCAGGTTTTCTGCCCTCCCTTCCAGGGTATATGCAAGGGGCGGGTCGACCTAGCTCGCCGCGCCCGCCGACCGGCAAACATCGCCACCGCCGGGGCGCCAGTCCACACGCGAACGTTGTCGCGACCGCACGCGCACGACCGAGACCAGCGCAACAACACGCGGGTACCTAGTGAGTAGTGAGCATGTTACACGACGCCTGGCCCTCCTCCTGGCACCGCGCCGAGACCTTCGAGCTGGACGCGTTCATCGCTGAAGTCAACAATAACTGCCTGAAAGGTTAGTTCAATAAGTGATTTACCGAATATTATGTTGTGGTACACTCGATGGTCGTAACTAAATTATTGACAGTAAATTTCTTTAAGTTTCATTATAGCTCACAGGTTATAGGTAAATACATGATATCTTATAGTATTTTGTTAAGGTAATCAGTGGCTAGCTAGCAGTAGTTGGCTAAGTAGATCGGTTAGTTGATCATTATTCAGTGTGTGTCAGTCGTGGGGGTACAAGTGGCAGACGGCAGTCGAAGCGCCGATATTGTTGTTTTGTTTTCACACACGTGAGTGGCGGCCGCGGCCTGGCGTTCGTCGCGACCCGCTATCTATTCGCATCACAAATAAAGCGACGCGACAGCGGCGCAGGCCAATAGGCGCTCCCGAGTAACGGACCGTTGTGTGCGCAGAGGGCGAGGCGGAGTGCGGCGCGGGCGACGCGGAGAGCCCGCCCCCCCTGTCTTTCGGCTACGCCCCCGGCGGCGGTGGCCTGTCGCCGTCCCACTCGCGCAGCTACCAGGAGTTGCGGCCTGCGCACGCGCATACGACACACGCGCGCGATATGCAGACATACGCACACCTCGAGGAAGCGCTGTTCAAGCCGTCGGCGGGGTTGCCATCAACCGGAGGCTCCACGGATGGCGCATACTTGCGCGGGCGCAGCCCAGAGCTGAGCCCTTCGCCAGAACGTCGCGAGGATTACCGTACACTACACTACGAGCCCTACGCGCCCGCTCCACCCCCGCCGCCCTACACGCACGATCACCATCATCACGTCGACGGGTGAGTACTTACCTATTTATTGTTTATTGAGTAATATTCAATCGGAGATTTGGTTTTCAACTTCCATCTTTCTGTTGGCAATGTGTTAAACATTCATTTAACATACTCAGTATTACTTAAAGCTGTATATTATGTACATACGTGTACATCCTCGACTTAAATCATATCTTACTGGTAAGTATCTGAATAGAAATGATCGGATTAGATAACCGATTACCGATTCAAATGATTCAGCTAAGCAGCTTTAAGCAAATCGGTGATAATCCCAGATTTATGATTAAAATTTGAGCGAAAAGATATACTCGTAAGTACAAGCTATTTGGTTACTGGGATTACAATGTCGGTACATTAAGTCACAATAGCCCTGAGAGCGCACACTAACGAGTGCACACATTAGGTGACGCGCACATTGTCATTAGCCTGTGTATTAGCTACTCGCCACTCTTTGCTTGTCTTTATCTTAATTGTTCCTTCGGTTAAATATTTAGGATTGATAACTGACAGGCTTTCTTCGTAACCCCAAATATCTCATTTAGCTACTATTTACGCATACCTATTATAAAAATAAACTTTCTACTAATTCTAAGTACTACTTCCTTACTATTAGATGCCAAATTTAGTCGCCGTGCTTCTTGATTTTTATTTATTAATCGTTAAGATTGCTTAATTGTAAAGTTATAAGATAACACAAGAATGCCTAGAAGTGAAATCTGTCGATTATGATTTTAGGTTTAGAGTAAAGCTTTTGTTTCCATTTGTATTCTAATAAAAACGAAGCTTCGGATCGGTAACTTGAGATCATTTATTATGTTCCGTTACATTATCGTTTCATTAAAAATAACAACTAATAATATATGTATTTATCCTCATACTCAGCTAATGTGACTGAACACTATTCTGGGATGATTGCTGATATCCGCTTAGTGCTGCGGTGCTTTGAGTGCGAGTGTGGTGAGGGCCGCGGTAACTTAACTGGTGTTATAACAATCGTTAAGTTCATACGTAATTTATGTATATATTTATTTTGGTATATAATTGTATACAATGTCCATCAATTGTTTTTACCGATAACGACTCTTGAGATAATTCGCAAAAGCAGATCTCTTTACTAATTATTTTATTGTCAAACTTCAAAGCTCCCTTATTATAATTACAAAAAAGTTACAACCTGCAAATAACGATATTGACGTACCTACCTGTCTACTTTCCAAATCGATTAATTTCCCTCGTATCGAATAATGACTGAGTGAGGTATCAAATTATTGATTATATTCATTCATTAACATCATCATTCAATAAAGTCATTTAATGGTATACTCACAAAGATAAATAAATATTTTTAAATACCTCGAATTACTTTGTGAAACTTGAATAAGGCATTGGACATTTCGGCGCAGGGCCATCCCGCGTCTCTTACTCGAGTCTCGTGGTTGCGCCAAATGCAAATGTATAATTACGCAGGATTATGCAAGTACTGATAAGATTACGCAATGCTCTGTCACATCTGGATTCTGAACGCGAGGCTTATCGCTCTGTCATCTATCGCGGAGTTCCAGTTATCAAAAAACTGTTCGTAAATAATATAATCGTTTGTTACTGCTCATTCGTTAAATGTATCACTTTTATTCTTGTTCTGTTTTGTTATCTCGTCAACAAGATTGATCTGGTTTATGGAAAACTGTAGCAAACAATTTAGTTTCGACGTATGGAATTCTTGGCTCACTTTTGCACTCAATGCAAACCGTTTTTTATTTATTGTTTTCTTAAATAAAATGTTAAAAATAAATATTAAACGCAAAACTTTAAGTAGAGACCATGTATGAATCGAACCTAATTACTAAAAAACTTCTCAAAACATGGTACCTTGTTGAAGTAGGTGGTTAGGTTCTGTGTTCTGTATTGATTTGCTTCAGAGAGCTTTACTACTGGCTAACTTTGTTATTACCACTGCCTACACGTCGTATCTCCCGAGCGGAGTAGTTGTTTCTAATAATAGCTAGGTATATCTTTTTATCAATTACTCAACATCTTCGTTATTTAATAATAATTAAGAAAATGTTATTGTCCTTCACGTCGCTAAGTGCTATTTATATAATGAATGGTCTATAACAAATTATAATATTTGAAAAGACACGCTTAGCTGTCACATATATATATATATATATATATATATATATATATATATATATATATATATATATCTGTCTATTCAGTTTGACAGTCGCGGTGTGAGCAGTAGATATAGTGGTTTAGTTCTATCAGGCAACAGTAGCGATGTCGACAGTAGCCAGCTCTCGACGTAGTCTTTATCTGCGAGGCGCAGCACGGCCGCTACGTGCTCCGGCGGCCTGCGCTTGCGACACGCCGCATTCCGAGCCCTCACGTGCGTCGCTGGCTCTGCAATATGCAGTAGTTTTCCGCTACCTCACATATTATCAACTTTATTTGCACTGCATATGGTTGAGGCGCGTTTAAATTCTAGTTTAAATTAAATAATGTCATCCTTTAAATCTAATGACACAAGATTTATTTTAGATTTTTATTTTAATAGTCCTATGTCTGCAGATGACGGTATTTGTATATCTACTTTGTTTTTCTCTCAAATAAATACATGCAATAGACACAACTGATGTCTGTTAGTTGGTACGCAGTTCCCTACTCGTTGTGTGGGGACGCGGCTGCGGGTGCGGTCGCGCTGTGAACTGCGGTCACAGATGCGGTTTTTCACAACTTTTAATAATTAATTAAAAATAACATTAGTTTGCGGTCGAGTTCTTGGTAAACAATTTTCGAACATTCGCGTCATGTTTATTGTTCATTTGTTTTTGACAAGATCTCGTCTCGCGTTTTGTTCTATAAATAGGTACGCCCTAAGAACTTAGCTAATATTTCGAAGTAGAAAGGTAATTTTTACAAATCTATGATTCACGACTTTGTGTACTTGTTACTTGGAGATAGCTCCTTGGGCGAGCCAGCTGTGTTAGGTGTCAGCTCTTCAGTTCATTCTATCTTCAAACATCAACAATCTCTATTGCTGTTCAGATTTGAAGAATAAGTGAGCCAGTGCTATTACACAATTAATTATTATTATCGTTCGTCGATAGTTTTCGTATGAGATGTCGCGAGATTAACGAAAACGAGGGTCAACAGTTGCTTGCTCTCTGAGGTGTGGTTTGGTGGTGCCAACAGCAGCGGGTACCTTGCAAAGAACAACAAAGAAGTTATTTTGATATAGTCACCAACATGGTGACTATTTTTATAATGTTTGATCGCATACTTTTCGTTATATTCACGCTAACTTACCAAAATAGTTCCAAATGAACTGCTCATGTATGTATAATTACTTACTACCTATAAGTGGCTCACGTTGACTGACTGATCGATACCTGTACGTGCCTCATACAATATTAGAGGTACCTACAACGTCTTCCTCTGAGAATTACCAACAAATTTAATTTGAATAGTTTCAAGTGTTAATTACTTAACATTAGAAGTATTCAAAGATACATAAAAGAAAGTATATCCCTAAATACAGGATATTTTTAAATCGTTCAAGTTTCCTGATTTAGATGAAGAGGAATTATTTGTCTAGAGTTATATTTACTGTAGACCCACTAGTGGTAGATATAATTATTGTTTCAGAGCGAATTCACGCCCCACCCATTTAGTCCCATGGTGGCAGGCCGTTTCTAAATAACTTTGTTTAATTCAATATTGAATTAATATTAAAATAATTATAACGAAAATGATCCGTTTGCAGATCTCGGTGTAAGTTTTGGTAGTAGAGTAGTGTCGGCCTGTTATCGCGCGCAATTAGCGGCGCTACCCACACACGCACACGTGTGTCGTGTGGACACGCCGGCACCCACACCGCGTGCGCTATGTTGTACTATCGTCGTTATGTTGGACTCGACGTATAGCTCGACGTTTAATTGCCGCTCTCGGTTCGCACTGTAATAGTGTAATAATACTCTCATTGTTTACACAAGCACCATTTATTTTTATAATTTTATTGTTATTTAAACAGAATTATCTAGAAACGTTTCCGAACGTCTCTGCGCACGTACTTACCTACAATGTACGAACGACGCTGAATTTTAATATAATAATTAATAGTTAGCATATGCTGCTATTGCTAATAAAGCTCTTTACGATGTTTGGATTTTCATTGTAACTTTTTATAAATATGTCTCAGTGTTAGAGAACACAACGAATACTGTAGTGATTTCTATACTAAAATCCTAAAAATGATATTCATTACGCGATAGGGAGAATAAGTATACAGTTATTGTGATTAAAATGTTTACAATAGTTATCCCTTTGTTTAATATGTGATTAGTAGCAGTTCGAGTTGGTGATCATATCTAATTGTTTAAGAAGTAGCACAATAAAACTGTCGAAACGATTGGTCGGGGTTCCGTGCAGTCCAGGCGTCAGCTTCAACTCATTTGATTTCCGTTGAGCCAAATTCATCTTAGTGCTTATTTACTCGTAGTTATTTTTTATTATTTAATTGCATTTGCTCAATTGTTTATAATGAAAACTTGTCAGCTGGTTTGGGTGGTATCCGACGTTGTGTTAATTTGGGTTCGATATCAGGATATGCGAGACGAAAGAAACGCTCACATCAACAATATAATAAAAATACCATACACGCACATACACAGTACACACAGCACACACATATATCTTCTATATACCTATACTAAAACAAGAAATGTCAACCTTTGGTACAGTAACAGCCTCTGACTGCCCCACTACTGGGCTTAGGCCTCCTCTCCTTTTTTTAAAAGGTTTGGAGCTTATTCCACCACGCTGCTCCAATGCTGGTTGGTGGAATACACATGTAACAGAATTTCAGTGAAATAAGACACATGCAGGCTTCTTCACGATGTTTTTTTCACCGTCAAGCACAAGATGAATTATAAACACAAATTAAGCAAATGAAAAATCGGTGGTACTACGTAGTGGTACTTGCTCTTGTTTGATGATCATCGGTTAAAATTCATGCTTTCTAACTTTTTTTTATTTTTTTTTTAATTTTTTTTTAAATATAAATATTTACTGTTATCACACCTGATGGAAAGTGATGATACAGTCATAAGTGATGATACAGGGGAAAACGGAGGTTAGGAGGGTATTCTAGATCTTAGCGGTGCGTATTAGTGCGTATTTGGATTGGATGGCGCGTTTGGATTTGATTCAAATCTTATTTATTATATATTTATTAACGTCCAAAAATCGTCATTTTTATCACTGACTGACCTATAGAACAACACTCTAACCTAGTTGCAGATCACCTAGAAAGTTCAAATTTGGCATCCAGATCGGTAATTAGGTGAATACAAAGGAATAAATCAGAAACTAGTAAATTTTTATCATTTTATTATAATTTTTCAATTAATTAATTCTATTAGGAACACGATATTGTAAGATCATTACTTATAAATAATTATTTAAATATAATGATCTTACACTATTGATGTGCGCTAAATATTGAAATAATAGTTAATACTTTTTTATAAATTAGTAACTTGGCACCCATTTAGATCTCACTTCTTTTGTCGTCGAAGTCAACAACCAAGGCATGTATCATAACATTGAACTTGGCTCTCATTTCACAATTATGTTTTGATGGGATATATTGCTACAGGTATCTTCCGAATTTGTAGAAAATATAACCAATTCTCAGAATGACCAACGAAGCTGTCATCATATTTATTTGTGTTTTCTGGTACGTATAAAAAAATGTCACGTGACACGAACGACCGGATATTTGAACAACACCGCCATCAGTTGTCCAAACTATCGGCCATGATGCCGATTACCGTTGATAATAATGTAATTATAAAAATCAATTAGCTTGTTTTCATGAAACACTATCCTCTGAGATCCAGGGGCGTCTGCGGCCGTGCAGTGACGCAATGGTGAAATGAAAAACGAACGCTTTGAAGAGCTCACGTTTCGTCGGTATAACTGCTTATTTCTGGCGAAACTTCCCCCATTATTACTTGATGTTTATGTATTCAATTATATTATAGTATTTGAATTTTTAAAAAAAACTTGTTTAACTAAACTAATAATATTTGTTCTAAGAGTTATATACACATCATTCGGTATGAGTATGAATTGCTAATTTTCAAATTATTCATATGAAACCCAACGCGTATCGTATCGTATCGTATGGGGGCATGGACATAACAAAATACGAGATTGTTAGCAGACGAGCTCGACCCAATCCCAGAACCCCCGGGCTCTTCTCTGGGGCTTTAGTAGTTTACATTCACATTTAAATGAAACCATTTGACGCAGTTTCTCGGTTTCGATATACGTCGTACCGGTTTTTTGTAATGTAAAGCAAAACAATGTCGTTCCACTATACGGTAAAGTTCCCTCATTGGACTATAACCGATCTCCTAACACACTACTGTCATAAGTTTATTTTTATACCGTTAAAGAGCACCACATGCCGTCGACTATATATGTATATGTACCTACATTTAATTTGCTCATTGAAGTGACAAGCTCCATTATGGATTGATTTCAGTTGTACAATAATTAATTTATGTTTTTATAGAAATAGGCATAAAATTTTGTTTTGGAAAGCTTCAAATTTTAGCATGCGTAGAACTTCAAAGGGCTTGAAGAAATCTCATCTATCTTTTAGAAATGGACTCATTTCAAATCGTTCAGATCGTTTTAGTTTGATTTATTTGTTAATATTAGATAGATGTAGGTAAGTTAGTTACCTTTTTTTTTTTTTTTTTTTTTTTTTTTTTTTTTTTTTTTTTTTTTTTTTTTTTTTTTTTTTATATTACCCGGGAGGGCAAATGACTCTACTCCACCTGATGTTAAGTGGTAGTAGAGTCCAAACGCGAGGACGGCCAGTACAGTCGGGAAGAAGGTTCTGCACTAGCCGCCCTCGCCTTGCCGGCCCGCAAGATGCCTCTTCACGCCTCGTTTGAAGGAACATATTACCTTACCTTTATCATCCATATTACCTTTATCAGTTGATAATTTTAAGATTCTCAAACGACTTAACTAACATGAACACGATTTAACTGACATGAACTTGTCTTCGTAACACTAAATATCTTTAATTTTTTTCCAATTTCCACAAAATAATAATATTTGTTAATATATTATTTTAATTATCTATTATTTATTACTTCAAACGTAACTAAACTTTTTTAAGTTTATACAATAATTTATTCGAGTGTGCGGACAATTACCTTTTATTAAACATTAGCCTCCAACGGCCCGATTGCATTTAGGTAAACCTAACTACAATAAACAAATGTGTCCTATTCTACGACATCGCTGACTCCAGACCGAGCGCCACTAGATCGCACACCCAAAAATAAATACGGAAACACAATACACATATGTACTGTAATTCTAAATATTGGCTACATTATTTATGATCAAATCCATTACTTTGTGTATGTTTATTATGAGTTAATGATCACTATATACGTAGGGAGACGTACAGAGATGCCGCTGTTGGAGTTGAACATTTACAAACTTACTTCGGTAACGGTCGCGGTGAAAGTATATATGACTTTATATGGTTTAATAATAAACAGTATTGGCCGTTGTCACCCGCCCGCGGGGTGAGATGGCACGGCAGTCGGCAACATTCGGGACGGCAACAGGTTTCCTTACGTTCACCTTCCAGTAGGTTAAAGATTATTGAGAAAGTAATTTGAGTTCCTCTATTTGACGTTTTAAATGCCTTGTTTGTTTAATATATGTTTACGAGACAGTAGGAATGTATAAATGCGCGTGTAAGTAACTTATGTTCTATAAGGTTACAGAACGATCATCTTCATGATCGAGTATCTTTAGAAGGCTTGCTTGTGCTTATACGACATGGATACCAGTGATTTGTATCTAAAGAGAAAAAATAAATAAGGAGACATGATCCTTAGCATCTCGTACGTAAGCATAAATGTGAGCCTTAGCACAGTACATAATACTTCGTGACTATTGATACAGTCGCAGACCCATTTCGAACTATTCGTATTAGTGTGAGACTAAGGACGCTAGTGTGCGTGTTCTGCGAACCAGTAATGAGTCGTACTTCCTGCGCCCGCGCCGCGACAGTTAACCCACTAACGTCCGTACCTAGTTAACGACATACTGCAAATATACAACTTACGAAGGCTTTCACACACAATACAAACACATACATTCGTTAAATAACTGACGTCTTCTGTATTTTATGATGTTACTATTTAACTCGTGAGTAATGTTCGTTAAAAAATCGAAAATTATGCTTCTTATTTTCACAAGAAAATACCAAATAAAAAGTTAGAAAGTGTACTAAAGTGTAGTACACTTTCTAACCTAATCGAAACTATTTTAAATAAATCAAATATTAAAAGTTGATTCAAAATTTCTACAAATAATTATTGTCATTCGAATCTTTTTGCAAAATGTAATGTGCTATGATAACTAAACTATTAAGTACAGTTGAGTTTTAAGTTCAATAAATAATGATGTTAGATTAGACGCACATGTGTACCAACTTAGTATATAATGTGTTCATACATACAACATAAGCACCCTGGTTCGGTCGGTTGGTGGGTACGACGACAACAAACAAATATGTTCTACTAAAACTTTCAGTGAATCTGTTAACGGATCGCGTCCACAAGCCAAACTTCAGTGTTAAGTGTATGCATTTAACGACCCTGTTTTTGTGGATGGTTAAACAGACCCCGTGTGACGATCTGGAAATTAATTTATAGCAAATGCGCTAAGAAGTTGAACAAACGGGCTCGAGGAAACAGCTTGTGCAAATACCTGAGGGGCTGAGCCGTCCTCGACTCGGCGAGGGCGCGGGTGTAAAAACACTTTGTTTGTTTGCGCTTGAGAAACAAAGATAGCGGAGCCTCGGCGAAAGCGGCAAACATATTATATACGTGTCGAAATTAAAATAATTTGTAGTTCCGGCAGAGATCCAGTAGATGATCGAGGGACGAACTCGAAATCTTTATCGCTCGCAATCAATGTTCATTAATTCTTAAAATATGTACTCGTTCATAATACGATCTGTGATGCACCGAGACGCGAGCTCGCTCGGTTCTATGGTGGATCTTCTTACAAGGCATTCAGCGTGCATCGCTAAAGTAGCCTGTGGATACAGTTGTGCTCGGCGTTAGGTGGATAGCGTGTAGTTATATTATATTATTACTAGCATACGCTCAGAGATCGCGAGTCGCCCACGCATTCTCGCCGCACGTGGGAACCGAGACCTGGCGCATTTTATCGCATGGCCTTGATCTATTGTAAACAACTGAAATGAAGTCATTTATACTCACCAACATTTTATTAGAAAGTAAGGATAGCTGTCATAACAAAATAAATTGCAACAAGCCCGTGCCTGTACGACTGTACATATTATATTAAACATCTCCGAAAGACGTGACTACTTTTAAATTTAGTTTTTTTATTACCCAGGATATCGTTTCCCGGAGATGCGACAGGTGTGTTTCTTGATGGTACGGTGGTACCCAATCGTTTATATATTGTAGTAGTACGTGGGTTTGTTATTATGTCGATAATATTATATGAGTTGTCGCGCGAAGAATACTAAATATATCTTGATTGTTTATGAGACTACTCGATTAAAATAATGCTAACTGTAACTATCTATCTCAGTTACAAGTATAACCATATTACAAAAATAATATATAAAGTTTTATAGTCATTTATTACAGGATTGCTGGAATATATGATGAAACAAAACATAGTTTATTGAAAACCGAACTGCCTTAACAGACAGACACATAGAACTGGAACTTTGAAGTAATATATTTGCATACCTAAGTATCTCGTACAAGGCTTAGTGTATCGAGATACTCGTATATGGGAAATAAGTAGTAATTCACTTAGATCATGTAAGATGACTATGTGGAATACGACTTAAATTCGTTTCGATACGCGCTGTAGCGTGCAGCGCCACGACACTAGCGAGCTCTATTCAACATTTTCCTCGTATTAATTGGAACAATAAGTGAACTGAAACAGTGAACAGGAAAAAAAATAATATTATTATGTAAATGTTTGTTAATAACGACGTTGAATAAACAAAATTAGGAATGATCAATACAAACGGAGCAAATAAACAACAAAGCTCTTGCAATTAACATTAAAGCAAACTTTAAATGTAATTGGAAAATTACCCTAATTATGTAGTCTCCAAGTCCACACACAATGTTTACAAACTAATAGTCGCCACTCACCCCTCGCCACTCGCCACCCAGTCTCTATGAGAAAGACCTGATGCCGATAGACTCGGAACAGGCGAAACGATCTAACTATTTTGACTAATGAGGTGTCATCTAGAATTGTTCCAAAAGTCTTTACCTTGATGACGTCACCAGTAATTGAGATATTGTAAATTCTGTTACTTAAGGCACTTCGCGGTTTTGCATTTACGACTACGGCGTATGCATTCTATTCCTTGGCTTGGCTAATCCCCTCGTCGAATCCCTCGATGGGTATCAGCTTTGCACCGTACCCACTCGGTTCGTGCTCGTACTAACTAGTACGAACATCGTCAGGCAGGTGACTGAGAGGCGCTAGCGCCGTGTTTACTTTCGCCCGGTTTTTGTTCGTCTCTAACGCGCCATTTTACACGTTTTAAGAGCCCTTCGGATCGTTTCTAAATTTGTACTATTTATTTAGTTTTTGTCCGTGTCGAGTGACGTCTTAAGTGTCTCGAAATGAGTTATTTGTATAGGCTCTTAGCGCTCCGGCGCGGGACGATGTCGATGATGCGCAAATACGGGCCGACTTGTTGGCTTTGCTGGAATATAGTTTCTTTGTTTGTATCACTTACACGGCTCGTATAACGCATCGGACCGAGTGACGTCACGGACTTCCGGTCACTCGCTCGCTGTAGGTATCGATAATGACTACTAACCCCAAGAGGCTCGGCTGCGCGCTATTCTGGTGGTCTGTGTGTGTAATGTTAATGTTGGTAGATGTAATCCCTCGGGGCTACGACTGAACACTGACGGTGGTCTTCCCAAATTCGTAGAAGTAAGGGGTTAATTATACGTGGACGCATGTAGGAAGTGCGCGTGCTGTGGGCGCTGGAAGGATCACTGATCGTGTTCATAGAGGCATGGCGGGGTGTATGAGCGGCGCATGCGCACGTGCACAACATTCCATTAAGCTGAATGTTAGCTTGTGTCCGTATGTCACACTGGCGGCGTCCTGCGGGCGACACGCCACACCTAACACTTAGTGTTAACATGAAACAAAACGCACGTTAGGCTGTAATGCGGGCGTCTCTTATGTTTTATTAGTAATTACCGACACTTTCACTAATGCTAAATCAACCTCTACGTACACTGAATTCATAATAATATCGACTTGCTTCACCTAATTGTACTTGTGAATATTTTGAAAGTTCTAAAGTCTTATAAATCTTATTGATCGATATTGAAACGCTAACCGAATTAACGTAAAATGTAGGCTTTATTAAGTCGTAGTATGTTAGTTAGTAGTTTGCGTCGACGTGTAGGTAAATAAATGAATTAAGCGTTGAGCGCAGTGGCGCTGAGTGAGGCTTGTTGTACTTGCATGTACTATATCCGGGTTCATGTTGCAGCCATAAGCGGGCTGAGTGTCGCCCGTTCCTTGACCGTATCGGTCTATCATCGCTACAAATGCGTTTTGTTTACATTCGATTGCTTATTATGTTATATCTACGAGAGTAACAACTCTATGAAATACAAAATACGTTTCGAGTCGATGTTACATTTTCGCCAGCGAGTTGCGACAAAGAATGTTTCTTGCTCACCAGCTCGCAAGTTATTTTGCGTTGCCTCAGGGTGCTTGTGTGTGGGTATTGTGATGTAACGGAATTGCAAACGGCAATAACGAGCGTTGAAGTTAGTACATGTAAATGAATGTAAGCGGGCCGAGGGCGCCGCGACGGTGCTGGGAGAAGGGGGGCGGAGCGGTGCGTCGACGGGGGGTCAGGGGGCGGGGGACGAGGAGGGCTGAACGATAACACATCTACTTCCGACACGTTCCGAACCATTCAAGCCGCGTTCTACTTGCATCTCTGCGTTATGAATATCCTAATTTAAAGGCACATTGTTAGGTCCCTCCGCGCACTTACGTAAGCAGAGTAGTGACAAATTGTTGGCAAGAATTGCATCGTTCTGCGTCGAGTATGTTACCTATATTTTTACGTTGTAACGTATATTAAAAGTAAAAACGAACTAACGGAGCTGTGAGGCTCCCTTAATATTATCAATACTCAAATACGCAGTAAGTAGTTTTCTCAGACGGTCGGATGTCAGGTCTCGTTTTATCGTAAGATTAGTACCAACGGTTCCTGTTACTATTCACAAAATAGTCCCTCGTGATTAATAGCTAGCTCTTCGTGACACATCGCTCTCGTGTTGTCGTCCACCGTCACGACCTCGTCCATACTCGGCCGCAATCGATCATATAAGACCAATTTTGAACTTTGATTCGAAACATACCTACGACTCACCTACCTACTTGCAATCGATATTTTATTTCCCTGTTTTTGTTCGAGATCATATCCTCCATAATATCGCTGAAATCTATCTTTCTGTTTAGTTTAAGATTTGCATTATCACAATCAATTTGCTTAAGTAAAGCTTATTTCTAGCATTTTGAATTGTGTTTGGTAATGTACATTGTACATATATGCGTAATGTTATACTTACAATTACATTTTAAGCTAACGACAACAGGTCTTCAACAATCTCCACGTCGACTACATTCTATAGTACTTTAAAGAATCACTTTACAATCGAACCCTGTTTCACTTTTTAATATCCCTTACAAAAACCGAAGCATTCGCGTTGAGTTAATTAAGTAAAAGTAGTAAGTAAGTACTAAAACAACTACGTCATATGACTCTTGACTCTGAAGCCACCAGTCATTATGACCTACTTGTCTAACTATCCGACCTAACTGAGGTAATGATGCAGATATGGCAGTTTATTGCGTATTCAAGAGTAAAGATTTGCTTAAAATTACAATACCAGACAAATTAACATATTATGAAAATATAAAAAATACCACAGATGAGAAAACCTATAACGATGTGCTAAAGAAATAGTGTTTGAAAACGAACACTATGTGGACATTCATATAATAACACATTATTCTCATTCACAAGAGAGTATCTACACTTAGCAAATCTGATGAGATTCTAGTCGATGCATCCTTGGAGGCTTATAGCGACCACAGCTTCATACATCCCGTTAACGATGTTTACGTCCTTCAAAACTTACTTGTAAAAATAGTATTAAACTGTATAAAGTCCAAAAGATTTTTATATTCTAAAAGGATTTGATTATTAGTTCTCTAGGTACCTAGGTACATGCAACCGAAGAAAAGAGAAAAGTTTTACAATATGCATATTTGTCGCAGCGGAGGCGGTGGAGGCGCGGCCTACACGCGCTGCGCGTACCCGACCGCCGGCTCGCCTTACTTCGGCAACGGTGCAGACCTCACGCAGCCGCAGATATGGACCTCGGCCGCAGGTATGGACCAACCCTCCTGACGATGATCTCGTTATTGCACAACTAAACACTACAGTCTGTGCGTAGCCTCAATCGTTATAATTTATAAACTCAGTATTAACTGAGGGACATTCTGCTTGTATATAATTGCTGTGTATTATAGTACCTAACGCACGCATTACATTGAAATGTTTTTAAATCAGGAGGATCACCGAACTACGGTACTGCTAGTGGTGCTGGCTCAGTGCTTGGTGAAGAATACGGTGAGACAGGCGAGGCGGGCGAGGGCGGAGGCGCGGGAAGCGGAGGCGCTCTGCCCGCCTTCAGCGCTCGCTTCGGTGGCGCCTTCGCCAGCGCCACCTCCAGGCCGTCCACTGTATACGGCACCACCGCGCTGGCTACGAACGCTTATGCACAACCCGTAAGTGTTGAGATCACGGAATGTTACGCTAATAATCGCCACGGTATCTGTCTCAGATAAATTGTACAAAATGATGTTCTGCACACAATGTGTCCCGTACACTCACAATAACATCGATCGTTTGGAAACAATCACTTGTGATCACTGTATAAACGCGAGCAGTAAGGATAAGCGAATTGATGGTAGTAACATTCCAGGACTAAAGACTCCTCTCCCTTTGAGGAGAAATTGGTTGAGTACCTGGTGCTTAAATGTATGTGCCTAAAATCATTTATTTTCATTTAACCAAAATGTGTAGAAATAGACGCAATTTTCGTATATTTATATTGCGTAGTTAAAAATACCAAATATAATTTTTGATAAGCCTCTTACGCAATGCATCGAGACGCTCGCAATACTAATAGAAAATAATAATACATCACGCGTAACACGAATTGGTTTGCTTATTACCTAAGTGTGTTTCATTACTTCGAAGCGATGTTTAATTTCCAAAATTACTGCGAATATATTTTATAGTAACATCGTTAAGTGTTTCAAGTTCCATTGAACCGTGCGAGCGTCGAACGGTACGAGTCGGAAGCAGGTTCCGCGACGGCAATAAGTCACTGATAACGCCGCCGTGCTCAGCGACGCCTGACGAGCGCTTTCCAAACCTCCCCGTATCTACGTGTGTACATTACCAATTCACAGGCGACGTGCATTCAATTGTTGTTACTATTTACTTCGCTGGGCCAAAAGTTAGCCGATCGAGCACATTCGCAATCACAATAAAATCTAATCATGGCTACTCCTTCGGCCAATGGTCTTTTTCAATATAAAGCAAATCACACTATATGTCATTGTTTTCGACTGGAACGTGATTGCGAGCGTTTGACAATTAGCTGCGTACTGCTATGCGTACACAAAAAAGAAGCAAATATAAACGATGTAGATTTATATCTTCTAATTCTAAATTGAAATTAATATCATATCCTATGAGTTATCTCTTAATCCGTTGGTTGCCTGGAAGAGATCGCTATGTAGCGATAAGGTCGCCAAATTTGTATGCTACTTTTATTATGTATGTATCCATGTTTTTTGTATTCTTTTTCTCTTTGTGGTGTACAATAAAGTATAAAGTATTGTAATTTAGTTTTAACGCCAAACAAAAATAAATAAACGATGTATTTTTCACTGTAAGAAATTTCGAAAGAAGAGAATTTTATACTAATTACCAACCAAATAATGTACGTCCATAAGTGCGGTGGACGTGACGAGATGATTGATTAAAATCATAAACAGGCGAGTCAGGCAAGAATATGGCGTCGTCTGGTGGCGAGCGAACGAATATCCACTTGTTCCTTTATTTAACTTTACTGATTCACTGAAACAACTTTTCTATAATTAATCCCCGTGTGGTTGTTGTTTCTTCCAAAATAGATTGACCGACACAATTAATTATAGGGCACATAAGTTATACAATCCCATAAATGTTAAAGAATGATGCCAGGGTTGTATGAACTCTGGTCCCACCTCCGATCTTATACTATCCAACGATACACACGGTGTGTAGGTATCGTTGGATAGGTATTATTGAGCTGAACTAAAGTTACTGTGGTTTTAAGTTTGAAATCTTAGTCCGTATAGAGTTATGACGTATTCAACATGGCAGTTTAAGTAGTAGCGAAATAATGCTTTTTAATAATCGTTTGGTTGAGTTCGCAAGCCATGAGGGATTTGTAGGACGCCGCTATTGGAGGGTGGGACCATAATTTCCTTCATATTATATATCCTTTATATTTTTCATAACCAAGCAAACAAGCAAAGTTTCGAACAGATGTATGAAAATGATATGAAATTTTATTGTGAGATAATGTACATTTAAGATATAAACAATTGACATAATATACATTAATGTAAAACACTATCTACAAATCTACATAGTGTAAGAGCGTTACATTCTTTGGTTTTCAGGAGGTATGGAGTCTAGACGGCAGCCGACGGCCGCAGCTCTCCGCCGCCGCCAGCCTCTCAGCCAGTAAGTACTGCGATCTAATGATAACAAGATACCGAATGTACGTTACATTATTATTGATTCATTGACATTTAATAATTATTAATTATTCAAAGGACGTTACTAAAGTAAATATCAATATCGAAAACAATACTACCTAATGCTTATTACATTATTTATTACGATATACTAGATTTAAATGAGTAAAGACAACAAATACTTTGAGCATACCATGACCCGTGTGGCAGTAATTAGAGTAAATACGTAAGTATGTGTATGTTTGCGTGGCCTGCGCGGGCGCACGCGCCGTCGCAAACACGCCACGATCGCCTGAAGTCCGCATGATTCACAAGACGACTGTTTACATGTCCTTTGTTCGTTTGACAGTTCCCACTTAAACAAAGTATTTAAGTTTGACGATTGTGCAGAAATATAAGTTCAGATTATTGTTTTGTGAGTCAACAGACGTACTTCCACCTTTATATTGACGTTTGAGTAAAGGAAACAACGTACGAACGATACTCAAATGTGCCAACGTGTGAAAGCGAGTCAAAGTATATTGCGTTAAATGTTATGGCTCCTAAAATCTATGATGTTTAGTAAAGGATGCACATCGATAACGCGATCCACTCATGTACACGCGAGTGTGTGTGTGTGTCGACTATATGTGGTGTACGGACGTGTGTGTGTATATTTTTTTTCGTTGGGGTCACGCGATAGCCCGCCGCTGTCAAAACTTATTATTAATACCCGCCTTGTATAAAAAATAACAGCTTTATGATAAGTCATCTCCGTAACACAGAGGCGATAAGCGCGAGCCCGTTGTCTGAAACGATGCGATGCGATGCGACGTGACGTCATTATCTGCGGGTGAGTTTTTTCGTCGCAACCACTTGAACCTTCGTCCGTCCTCGAGAAACGGCGCGTTTAGTTTCAGTTTTGTAGCCCATTAAATAATTAATAGCTTTTCTTTGAAAGGTTACTCCAGCAGTTAAGTGCTTTAATAAACATTTGAGTTTTTGCGACTGAACTGTAAAACTAATAAATTAACACTATATTCGTTTTTACAGATTTCTTTTTTGGAAATGTATCACCTAAATGTTCGTCGCTTAACATTATAATTTGGCCGATAAGTTGGCTGTCGCTGGTAGGTTCTCTCGAGTATTGTCCGCCATAGGTATTTGAGTGTGTTTAAATGTAAACAGATAGATATTTCAATAGTGTAGATGCGGTTCAATATAAAGTCTCGACGTCTCGGCCGCGCTGTTTGCGTAGGTCTCGACAAAAAACGATGTCCTCTTTCAAAATAAACTCGTTCCCTTTTAAGCGCATTAAAATCGCATTCCATATACGGCGTCGGATAAGGCACGTGCCTCGCGCAAACACCGCGACGTCCGGCGACCCGTCCGCCCCCCGCTCGCCGCCCCCCACCCCTGACTCCCCGCAATGTGATACAAAAAAACAATGTTGTCAAACACTAGGCTTGTGCCTGTCCCGTTGCCGTTTCTTATACATATATTATTAAAAAAATACCAAATGTTCAAATGAAAGACACTTATTTTGAGCTCGGCTTAAAATACATTTTAGTCAGACTTTAAAATTAATACAGTTTGAATTTAAATTCCTAATTAAATAACTGTTTGACAATTGTTTAGCTTCCTGGAAGTTTTAATATTTCTTTATTGTTGCTTAGTAGATACAAGTAACCTTACTAAAACTACCTACACACCCTTGTTTATAAACCATAAAAAAATATAAATTGACATACATATAACAAAGGTTTTTAGGGGTAGGCATAAGGTTAAGGAAACCTTCTCCTCAAAAAAGGAGAGGAGGCCTTAGCTCAGCAGTGGGACATTCACAGGCTGTCACTGAGTAAAGCCAAAATGACTTAACGAAAAAAAACATACAACATATGCTACGCTGCACGGGCTGCTATTGAAATGTAGTGTCGTCTTTTGTTTGTCTGTCATTTTAGTTAAAAAGCGCAGTAGCCTACCTATTATTCAGTCCAGCCAGTTCACGCTGCGTCAGCGCAGAGGCCCGTGCTTATCTCGGCAGAGAAAGCTGAAGCGTCTCTGGCCGTTAGGACACAATTAACACCATTAGGACGAGCTTACCCGGTGACGTCACTGAACATTTCAATTACAAGCTCATGTTAGACATCGGCAGTGACGCATTTCGCAGCCACGTTTCGCTCAAAGAATCTGAACTGCTTACAACAATCGCATTAATGAAAATTAAAAATCACAACATAATTGTTACGTGTCTTTAACACTTGTTGGCATATACAAGTAGCATATCGACCAAGACGTAGATACTTCATAGAAAAGTGATAGGAAATTTGATAAACTTTCCGAGTCCCAGTGCCGACCAGGAATAGTGACGAAGGACATATCGGCCGCCAGCTGGGCACATGGCCCTCTCGCGGCGATACGATCTCATCTCTGATTTCGAGTAACCCGACACTTCATGATTTTAGTTCGATCAATGGCATCGTTACAAACGACCACAATAACATTTTAACACTGTTTAGTTTAGAATAAAAACGTGACGATATTTAATTAATTATGTACATACCTACTATATGACTATTACTTACTTTACTATATATAGTAGGTGTTTCGAGACTAGGTGTTTCGGTATCTTTAATATATTAATTGGCGAAATCCGGACTTCGCCAGCGTGGAATTCAGTTTGTGATTTTAATCATTAATAAAATATTTAAATTATCAGGTAGGTAGGTGGTACCTGGTCTAAAATTAAAAAATATTTTGTTTTGATAAAATAGTTAAATTAACTGAAAAAGGGGCAGTCATTTTGAACAGACGCTTCAATTTTATTTATTTGTATAGAAAAGGTCATGTCATGAGACTACACGTTATAAATACAACTACGAGCTTACAGCATTTTAATTGTAGGTATATATTTATAAACAGTACGTAAGTATAGTAAGAGTGGTATCTCTATTCTGGGTTAACATATTTTTCCACTTGATCCGCAGGTAGAAGTTTGTATGTATGTATGTATTTCACTGCACTTTATGGAAAAAATATTTAGCATTCCTCTAACAGTGTTTCTATATGTTCCTTAAAGCAATAAGTAACGACCAGCGAGCTAGTGAGTGCCTAGGTGGCAATAATGTCGTGGAACATGAGACTATGGCGCATTCTCGTATGTAGTGCGTTTCTGAGTAGTGCGAACGGCGTGTGCGAGTGACCCAGCAGCACAATGGCATGAATTAAGTCACGAGCGAGTCGCGAAGCACGCGCGGCCTTGCGCCTGCGCAGCAAAGGTATAGCCCGCCGACTCAGCGCTTCGTGTTTGACTCACCGGCCATTGCCAAGGTTACGGAGTTCGACGCTCTGCCCGGAAATTGCTGATCGCGACAACAATTACCATTGTCATACTCGATCGATATTAAGCCATTATCATAATTTTTGCATTCAAAATGAATTAATACAATTCGATGCCGTGATGCTGGTCTTTACTTTCTATCTTTTCGCGTTAAAATTTTTATTCAACAACGAAGTCTTACACTCACGTCGGTACTTTTTAATTGTGTAAAGTTCACCGCCCCTTGCAAAAGAAAATCATAGATGTAAAAATCGCTTCTATTTCGCACTTCTGTTTACAATAATCATCGATTTTAGTAATGAAAAGCTCATGAGAAATAGAAAGACGGGTAATTCTTTTACAATCCCTACTTTTATAGCCCATTAACCACACAAACGTACTCTACCTAAGCAATATAAATACAATAAGTTATTTATGTTTTATATGCACGATAAATGTTATGCTCAAAATATTTCCGTATCGTACTATGTGCGAAAAAATTATATTATACTAAGTGTAAGTGGGACGCTCGGACGGCTCTGTCGGGTGCGCGAGCAGGGCGAGGCAGGTGTGAGCTAATGGTGTGTTGCGCATGCGCAGTCGATATGGCGGAGTTTTTCACGGAGGGTCGCGAGTGCGTGAACTGCGGGGCCATCCACACGCCGCTGTGGCGGCGCGACGGCACCGGCCACTACCTGTGCAACGCGTGCGGCCTCTACAACAAGATGAACGGCATGAACCGGCCGCTCAAGCAGCCGCGGCGGCTGGTACGTCAGCGGCACGCGGCGCACGCGCTGGCGCCCGCTCCCGACGTACGCAGCCACGCCCTCCGCTCGACTAACCCCCGCCCCTCTCGCCTCTCGCCCTCGCCCCGGTCTCGCCCGCGAGGAATCCGCGCCCGAGCGTCCCCCGACCCAGGCGTCGCGAGCCGCGAGCGTGTCAGTGACAATGACGCTTGACTGTTGGTTGCAGTGGCCGCGGAGGGGGCCCCGCCGGGCGCGGATTTCTACAAAGGCTTCCTGTTTAACGGCGTCGGGACGCACGCCTTGCCCGCTTCCGGCCAACTCTGTACGCCCGCGCTCGCCGTCTCCACTCCCCCCGACTACAAACAGAAGAAAGGGGTACGTTCGCCCCAACCCCGTCCATCCAGAAACCCTCCTGCGAATATCTTCGCTTTCGACCCGTTTCCCAGTTGAACGACTTCTTTGTGATTAATATTCACTATTCACGAAAAGTTTCCCGATTGTAATCTGATCCCGTACAATACCTGTTCCTATGAGTCCTATAACATCCGTAATAAGCCCCTACATCTATACCAACATCTTTCACCTTCATTTCGCTTCTAACACAAAACAAATAATATTTTCGCCTGCTGACACACATTGCTTGTACGCTATCTCTTCATCCTCAACTGATATTAACCAATCTTCATTTGATCAATCTGGGAGTTTCACCAAATATAAAAATAAAGCCTCCAAATCAAAATTTCTATTGAAATCTCCCAGGAGATCAGATGTGTCGCTTTATGAAACTGCCTACTCTTAAAAAGTTACTTCGTTTCAATCCAATTTACAAATAATGTTAAAATTAAAAATATATTCGATTCAACAAAAATACACATGGAGCATGCTAGATTCTTTCGAATTTGATCTCTTTTTCTTAAATCTAATTACATATAATATAATTATTCATTTAGCGATGGTTCAACTTTCCTGTATAACACATTGGATTGAAACATCACGCCAACGCGGTTGTAAGTTTAGTTTTGGTGCACAGATGGGCACGAAGCGGCCCGGCATGTCTTGCAGCAACTGTCACACGACCACCACCTCGCTGTGGCGACGCAATGCGCACGGCGAGACGGTCTGCAACGCCTGCGGCCTGTACTACAAGCTTCACAACATCAACCGTCCGCTCGCTATGAAGAAAGACTCCATACAGGTATACATTCAATCTCAATTACCAGCGATCCACGACGAGTAACTATTGCAATATAAGAATTTATGAAAAATTTTAAATTTCAGACGAGAAAGCGAAAACCTAAGAACAGTATGAAGGCGGAGAGAAGTTTGAGTAAAAGTTTAGTGAACGCGGCGCACGCGGCGCACTCGGCGCACAACACGCACAACCCGCACTCAGTCGGACCCGCTGTTAAAATCGAGAATCTACGTAAGTACCACTCACCGTCGCTAGTGGCGAGTGTAGACAGGCCAGCAGCCTAACACGACCGCTGTCCGCAGTAGAGGGCGGCGCGAACGGCGGCGCAGGCTCGGGCGGCACGCGCTCCCCGCTGACGCTCGGCTTCTACGTGCAGCAACACGCAGCCGCCGTGAAGCTGGAGGAGCCGCCGCCCGCGCACGCGCACCAGCACGCGCACCAAGCGCACCACCCGCACCAGGCGCACCACGCGCACCACGCGCAGTCCTTCTACGACGAGACGGAGTACCGGCGCGCGGAGCCGCAGGAGCGCCTCGAACGCCCGACCGTCGTGTCGCTGGGCAGCTGAGCGCCGCGCGCGACTCTCATAATAATCTCAGCCCCGCGGCCGACCGTCGCGAGCGGAATAATAATAAGAATCTCAGTCGTTTAAGTAAAAGCTTAGTTAATCGTAGAGTAGCGGACGTGAGCCGAGGAGTCTTCGCTAGTTGACCAAATAGAGCGCGCGCAGCCGCTCGCGCGACCGGAGGACGGGCTCGGGCCGAAGCCGAGATCCGTGCTCTATCCGAATTTGAATAGTTTTATGATAGAATTCTATATATTAAAATATATATGTTAGAGGAGTCTATGAGTACGAGCATTTATAGAAAATTATTTAAATATTTACAATGACTTTTTAACATAGACCAGTACTAACTTAGTCTAACGTTCGAGATTAGTGTCACGGATGTGGATGGCGATCTAACTCGGGAGTTAAGATAGGAACAAATCGTTCGGAATGTGTCACTGCTCACATAGAACATTACTAGACCTAATCGGTGCTTATTAGAATCTCTGAAATATTAAATATACCTTTACAATAAGTACGCAGATAATGAAACTCCACGAGTCCCTGCGACGAGCTCGCCGCCGTCGGCTCGCGCTGACGGCGTGTTCTGTTACCAAATAATTATTATACCTATGTTTAAATACTATAAGACTGTGCTTAGGCATTCCTAAAGTGTTGCATTCCTAAATAGATATATCGCGATAGTTACTTTATGTAATGTTATACAATAGTTTATAAAGTGCACCGCTGAGGCTGTTTGTACGAATCAAAATCTACATTATATTCGATATTATTGTGTGTTAATTTTATTATATTTTTATTTAACTCCATGACTTCAAAAAGCATTCCACGAATTTATAAATGTAATAAGACTTTATATTAAGATGTGCGTCTATGAGGCTATAAGAAAATAAGCAACAAATAGCGTTCGAAGCATCTCGTCATCTCGTCATCTCGTCATCTCGTCATCTCGTCATCTCGCCGCTAACTCGCCTCGGATATATGTCCGTCTTGACAAGTTGTGCTTGTCAAGACGGACATATACGATTACATTTACATCCCGAGATCAGATAGCAGTCGGCAATAATGACTCGGCAGTCTAGTTTGGGCTTGCTTCATTACAATCGGTATATTATTTTTAATAACTACATACTTAGAGAACCGGCGAATATTGATGACAATAAAGACCACGACGGCAGGCGAACTTCTTGCTATACTTCTGCTTTTCAACAATTGGCATAATATCTTATACATTACAAGAAATATTTTAAGTAACGTAAGAAACGCGTCGTCGCCTCGTTGTTTGACCACAAGTTCGTAATGTTGCGAAGCCGATGCTAACCTTTGTACATAACAGATATATCTGAATATATAAATAGATTAATATAATATTAGACTCGTGAGACACGAAAGTCTCCGATTACCTACTGTTACTTTTAGTCACAAAATTATAATAAATATTTTTATATTGACTAATAAAATTTACGAATTAAAATGAATTTAGTAATATTGTTGCTCACCGGAGGCGACCCGGAACTGTTCCAGGCGCCACGCATGTTATATAGATATAGATACAGAGATACATATAGCGAGATGTTTATTATTATTTATATACGATAGTCCCGCGACAGCGATGCGCTGTTTGCGGGCAGCAATTACATTTTATGTAAATATAATATAAGCAATGAAAGTACACTTTGAATAAATCCAATTATTAATTAAGATATTGTATCATTTACCTTTATACTGATGATGACGCATCCAGACGCCGGCCTCAAGGGTTACACTGCGAACATTAACATCCGCTGTTACAGTAGGCTCTAACGAGAGTTTTGCAACAACAATAACACTTAAATGACCATTGAATCGATAATCGATAGATACGTACAGGTAAGATCGGTATATATAGGCATAGATTGTACCGAGAACAAACGTCGACGACCTTAGTTGGTAGTTTATTATAAAAGATATTAAAAACTATCAAGCTGTTTTTTTTTTGTTTTAACCAAAAACAAAACATATTGTTAAAAGTTAATTGTTAACTTTAACAGCTGTAACATTGTATCGAACTGTTTTCTTTGTCCCTTGTACGATGTAATATATAAGAAAGACATTTAAAATATAATAAAATTATTTATTAACTAGTTTTCACGCGCGTCCTCGCTCGCGTGTTGGGAGGCAGGTGTCATGTCTTTCCTGAGGGTTCATGTTTGCTTCATACCAAATTTCATTAAAATCAGTTCAGTGGTTCAGCTGTATTGTCTTGCATATATATTATTAGTAGTATAGTTACGAATTTTTTATAAAAAGATTCTTATTCAAAGTGTAAAAAAAATAAGAACTAAAAAAAAATGATATTTTGGTTTATCTATAGTAGCCCCTTATATAAGAATTTTTTAAGACTTGTCATACCTTAACCTATAAAATACTCAGAGCTACAACGTAATCATAATCTTCACTGCACTTAGATTGTAGTAAGTAAGCAGTGTAACATGAAACATTAGTTTTAAGCTATACATGGACCAAATACTTTTTCAGCGACTTACTTTTTTACTCACTTACTCCCAATATATGTAGTTGAGAAAGAAAGTTATTGTGTATCAATGTTCTATATGACTACATATTTTTGTAATTATATTATATACTTATACTTACTTCATTATTTTCTTTGTATTTCTGTTTTCTATGTATCTGAGTTGCAATAAAAACTCCTTGCCACAGACCTCCGCAGACCCGACATGACTATGTCATGTGAATCTGAATGTGTTCGTCGTAAGCTCGAATATTAAAATGAACGTGTCGGAACTTATTCAGATACGAAGTACAATAACGCGGTCGTGTGACGTGAAAAGATACTTAGCTGATCTCTATTTTTCCTCATATAATAATAATTTATATACCTAGATAGGCTTACAATTAATTACAGTTTCTTATTTTTATTTTATTGGTTTGCGGACGGGCATATGGGACACATGTTTAGTGGTCACCACCGCCCATAGATATTGGCGATGTAAGAAATATTAACCATGACTTCCATCGCCAATGCGCTACCAATCTTGGGAACGAAGATGTTATGTCCCTTGTGCCTGTAGTTACACTGGCTCACTCATCCTTCGAACCGAAACGCAATAATACTAAGTATTGCTACTTATCATTAGAATATCTGCTGAGCGAATTGTACCTACCCAGATGGGCTTGTACAAAGCCTTACTACCTCGACGGACCTACCATTGTAAGGCTATCTATGTAAATGATTGTTATATGAAGCGAATATTTTATACCTTAAGTATTGGTAATATTTATTTATCAGGACAGGAACAGGGCATGGCTGAAGGCGCGGCAAATTAATAAATACTTGTGAACATTTAAATAAAATGGACTGTACTATAATGGATAGTATATCCTGTTACAATTTGCTAAGTATTAATATGAAACATCTATTACATTCGCAGCTCTGCGCGCAAACGTTTTATTATTCTTAGATTTATGATATCTTTCGAATAAGATTTAATTTGTGTTTAAAATTGATCTCGTGTTTGACGGTGAAGGAAAACATCGTGAGGAAACCTGCATGTGACTAATTTCACTGAAATTCTGTCACTTGTGTATTCCACTAACCCGCATTGGAGCAGCGTGGTGGAATAAACCTCCAAACCTTGTCCTCAAAAAAGGAGAGGAGGCTTTACTAGTGGTAGGACTTTGTGCAAGCTTGTTTGCGTAGGTACCATCCACTCATCAGATATTCTACCGCAAAACAGCAGTACTTGGTATTGTTGTGTTCCGATTTGGATGGTGAGTGTAATTACAGGCACAAGGGACATATAGATAGTTAACATTTCTTACAATGCCAATGTGGACCAATATGAGTGTTAGTGACCACTTACCATTGGGTGGTTCATATGCTCGTCCGCCTACCTATCCTATAAAAAAAGGCCTTAGCCCTGATGTGGGACGTGAACAGGCTGTTACTTCTTTCGTTATTTATTGTCATCAAAATTGTCGCCGTCGGCACTTTACATCATCGCAACATTAAAGAGCAACGTATCCTACATGAAACATTAATTCCAATTTTTTTAATTTATTCATAAGTTTGATCATATGTTTTAAATTAAGTATTGAGTTTTTTTTCGTATCTTATTCCAAATTATATTTTTGTTCCATTTGCAGTTGAAACGCTTGGACCTTAGAGTAATAGTGCAAAAACTGTCATCAAAAATACTACACCCCGTCTTATTGTCTCTACTGGTGACAGGAGGGCTGGTTCATTCTTCAGCCAGAGAATTAAATTGGAATTGCGACTCAAAGGGGAAATGCTGCTCTGCTAGCTAAGAACAATGCTTCTTGGTACAATTCCACGTGGTCACAATTTGTACTGTATTTTTTTTTGTGTATATTTAAGGCTTTATTGTAAATAATTCTAAAATATATAATAAATAAAATTAAAAAATATTGTGTATCTTTTAATTGAATCATATTTCGGAAAATAAACGCTTGAATTTTTTTAATTGGAAATGTATGCTGGGCGTTAAAAAAGTACCTGTGAGTAGCCTAGCACGGCTGGTAAACGTGATTCAGCGGTAACGGGAGGCGAGGGGTGACGGGGGGTCTTCACTGAAACAATATGGCCGCTTATCGCATCCATCACGTCACACCACCGCCCGCACCACACCCGCCCGCGCTTTATTAGCTTTTCACGGAAAATATTCGACGAAATAACAACTGATAAGATCGTGTTGAGGTCGATCGGCGCCCATCAATAATCCTTGGACGTATCGAGCGCCTATCAGATCGCCGGTGGGATTACGATCGTCGCCATGGCGCCGACGAACCTACTGCACTGTACCGCACTGTACTGCACTGTACTGCATAGCAGCCACACCACTTCGCAGACTACTGTCCCAAGAGTCTACGTCTACGCGATGTGTCACTAGTAATGAGCCGGCGGCGAAGATACGCGCTCTCGTAATCAAATCTCTGGGCCTTCTATCTGATAATTACTCAGTATCGGGGATGGTATCGCGATATCTCAGCTACCGTAGATACGGCTTAATATCACGAGCACTTTCAGCTTGGGGAGAGGGTTAGCGGGGGCGGGAGCCGGGGGGAGTGTACTCGACGGCGATGCCTACAAATATTTGCGTAGAGCCCGTCGGCGCTGTTTGCTCGTCTTATCACGTCACTCGCGAACACACCCAGCGTGCTCGGTTCCCTTACAGCACCGACCCCGACAACGGCGTACGCACTCGCGCGTCCTCCGCTAGGCGACGCCGAGGTGAAAATTCCGATGTTTAGGCGCGTCGTACATTCTTATCGCGTCGAACTCATTACGGGCACTCTCGTACGGAATCCTTCCTGGTACAAAAATGAGTCAGGACATATCGGATTCAGAGAGCCACAGTAAACATAAGCACCGATAGCGAGCCCCAGGCAGCGCGCGCTGCTCATCAGCTGTTCGGCTAGATACTGTATCTGTTAGATACGATTATCAAAACTCTAAGATAGGCAATCTCACATTAACACCTAGTTAAGATAAACGAGATAACGTTTTGCATATCTAAGGAGTACACGATAGGAGCGCACCACGCGGCTCGGGTCGTTGCACTCTGCACGCTATTAGACCGACTGTTACCACCACTAGATTCGTAGAACATTTTTGGGAAATCTTTCATGCACATTTCTCATATTCTGTCATAGTGATTGCTGTATTCTCATTTTATATATAATATGATATACATTTGTCAAGACAGGCTATAAATATCATAAATCAAGTAACATTTATAAAACATCTATCAAGGACTAATTTATTATCATTACGCACTGTTATGATATATATCCTCTTAATATACACCGAACGTTAAACTATTTTAAAAAATATCTTTCAACGTGCTAGCAAAATAATAATAATAATGTTTTCATAACACTTGATATTGTGGATAGGCATAGTGGATGGCATAACCAAATAATGTGTATTGATAAATCCTCGATGATCGAATGAACATCAGACTTATTCCTCAAAGGCTGCTCTAGCCGTAGTTAGTTACATTTTTATATAAAATTACTTGCTATAAGATTATCACTTTGAATATAAATATAATAGTGTGTGTGCTGATAACATAAAGCGAATGTAATTAATGCGATGTTGTCGCTAGATACGTCCGAAGGTACTCGTACCTACCGAGTTCATAGATACCTACCGTCACCGCTCTTGCGATGATAACGGCTTGTTTATATGCTTATTTTTTATAATGACTCAGCGTGACTTACGCACCTTTTATAATTCTTCGTGAGATCTAAATATTAACTGAGAATGAATTGAGAGCTCGGGGTAACTTAAGAGACACGTAGAATGTCAAGCGTCATCGTTAGACATTTGCTACCACGTTATACCCGCACTCGGAAAGTTCATTCATAAATACTAACAATAGTAGTATGCTATAATTAATTTTCTTAATTCTGTTCTGACCCAGTGGGATAACTCGGATATTACCGTTAGTATTTTATTTTTAAATATTAATAATTAACTAATTAGGTACTGCTAACATTACATGCTGTGCATCTCATCCTGTCAAGTAGCAAGCCTTAAAAAAATGAAAAAATAAATAGTGAATATAAATAACTGTCTATCGTTAAAAAATATATTGTAATGTATGACGTTCGGTTTGCGGTGGAGTGGAGGAGGGGGGAGGTGCTTGAGATCCACGTGATAACGACAAGCACGCACACACTCACGTGCAAACATTGATTCGTTCTATTAAATCACAAGCTTGCAAGCAATATACCGCTGAATACTGACTTTATTAAATTAATTGCTGACTACGTGTAGGTGCAGCACGTGTAGTACAGGAATAGTACGCAAGTGTCCCAGTGCTGGGCAAAGGGCTTCTCTGCTGTTAAAGAATAATTTGGAGCTTATTAGCTTACCATTAGCAACCACGCAGGTCCTGCGCGGATTATGGGTGGATCATGGATGTATACCTATAGGATAACATTTTAATACACCAATAAATATGTAAAAGTTTTAATAAAAAACGCCATTGAGTTATTTTTCACTTTATACTAAAAATTGTGATTTGAATAACCTCCATTCTTTTTTCAAGAGTAATACGAGGTTCTATGGATTTTCCTCTTTGGGTGTAAAGCGCGTCGCTTTTGCATTTCATATCGGTCATTCCTTTTAAGGCGAGGTCACGATGTATTTTCTATAAAATATATTTAACAATATATTTGACGCAAAACAACATACTATTTCTCAGAAAAACAGGAAATACCATATTTATTAGATTGTCATCAAGGTAGGCTTCTCATAGATTTTGTTAAATTTCTTAATACAACAACCGATCGCGATGATTGGATTGAAATCGGTTCATTGGTTTCTTAGTTATACTCGTACAGTATAAGCAGCTTACATTACCGCTCATTACCGGCGTTCGCGCGCTGCCGATAACTTGAGGTCAAATTATTTGACACACAGCATTAATTCTTATCAAAATCTATAACAAATTAATTTTAAATATTTTCTATAAGAACAAATTTTGTATTTCTTATTATAATAAGTACCTATTATTATTGCAAATTATTATATATTATCTTTAAATTTTTAGTTTATATGGACATACAGGCAAATATTTTGCAGCCGGTTTCTTCTTTTTTTTTACTAAAATGAATATTACCCTTTTAGTTTTTGTTTTGAACTAGCGTTCAAGTTGTTCTGAAGGCGCTGCTCTAGTGAGAGTTCCTTTAGAGTAATCCAGTTGTTTAACTTAATTTCCATGAGACCACCTCAAACTAGCTTACTCGTAAAAATGAATTAATCGAAATGAACTTACAATCGACGAAGATAAATCACAACACAAAATAAGTGACGATTTTTCATTCTTATTCCACTGTTAATGGTGGACTTCTCTGAATTTACATGGGACCAATCCTTTTCGCCTAACCAATAATATGCATATTTAATTAAATAAGAATCAATAAAATCGATTCACTATAGGAGTGAGCCTATATGGAGTTGTTAACGCTTTTAATATTTTTAGTTTTTATATTGTTTTTACATAATTAGGTACTACTGTTTATACTTACCATGTAAATATTAATAGTTTTTTATTAGAAGCCAGGCGCGTGTCATTTTGTGCTTTTTATAAAACTGACGAAGAAATGACTTGGCACCCATTGGAATGCTGTTGATGGTAGGATGGCAAACCAGTAACGGCTAATTGTTAAAAATCAAACTGGTCCAGAAAGTAAGCTATCTACCTCAGACTTGCTCTGACAACAATCAGCAAAAGAGGCTAAACAATATTTATGGCCAACAATTTAATTGTTTACAATAAGCTACTTAATTACTACTTTATTATATTTTTTATGAAGGAGGCGTGACGTTTAGTAATATCGTTTATTTATAACATAAACGTGTTTCAAGATTGTGAGGGTTCCCTGACACATTGTCTGGAATTATGGAATCCTGTTACAACAGCTTATAAATTGTAGTACGAAAGAGTTACTAAGCCTGAGTAGTCGGGTAGCACTAGTACGTATCTGTACGTATTGTGTTTAGGTGCTAAATGCTGAAAGTAATGCACAAGCGCTTAACAGAAAATGTTCCCTTCGTCGAGAGATACGGTGCCCTGCTGTATTCAGCGGACACCCCGCGGCGCGGCATTAAATACATATCGCCAATTTGTCAAATCAAATCAATGTATACTTTATTCAACATTCACATGTGACACAAGATTTTAAGATTTCTCGTTTTTTAATGTCTTTACTATTAAATACCGCATTAGGTATATGACTTTCAGTAACCTCAAAACGATCGTCGTGATCTTTCGAAATCCGGAGCAGTTATCAAGTGGTCCCATATATTGACGGCTGTCAGCCTGTCAATCGGTCGGCGATAAGCAGCGTGAGCGCCGCCCACCTGCCATCTCGTCTAACACGCTTCTTGTGTATGACCTATTATTTATCGCAAGAAAATTCCAAATAAACCTTTAATTACATCTTCATATACAATATCACAGGTTTATAACTGCATTTATTTGGTGTTCAAGTTTGTGTCGTTAACTGGTAAGTATAGTGTTCTCTTAGTTTAATGAAAAAGTAAACTTAATAATATTTTATTGAGCAAAACAATAAACAAAATCTTAAAAAATATGATAAGGTGTCTCTCGAAGTTCGTCACTCAATAAAACTGTTTACCTGTAAACAATTTATTTTTGAAAGATCTTGCAACAACAAGGATGACAAGAGATAAGCGCTGATCTGTGAATCATGGAGACGCACAAGTCGCGATCGCGGCCGCTGTCGGCGTCGAGTTCTGCAACCATCGATTCGAGTGGCCGATAACGGCTCGGAAAAGCGCTTGTGAGCTCGTACGTAACGTCGCCCGGAGACTCGGCTGCCGATGGAAAATTTGTTCAATTTTCAGTCTTTTGATACTTTGTAATGTCAATCTGTACCGACAGATGACGTTGTCACACTCGACGGCTGTCACTTGATATCTGGTATAAGTTCATAAAAGTTGTTAAATTTTGACAGAGACATTGTTCAGGGTTTGATTAGATTAGTGGCCTCTGTACCTCACCTCGATGAATGTGGACGAATGGTGACTACTATACTACTACTTTATTTACAAGTAGCCGAACTTGTAAATAAAGCTTATGGGTCCGAGTGCTAACTTACTTAGTTACTTAGTGCTAACTTACTTAGTTACTTACTTAGTAACTTAGTTAATTCGATTTTACGATTATTTGTATGTAACAAATAATCGTAAAATCGAATTAACTATATCTAATCTTACGGCTATAGTCGTATTATAACAACATAGCGAAAAGGCTTTGAAATTAATAAATTTTAATTGCCGTTTTAATAAGACAGATATATTAGGTAGAAATACGTCTCTACGCAAAATAAACATTATCATTTACTATATTAAATGGTTATTTATAGTCGGTATCACTATAACTAGGAACGTCTATATTACGTTGAACAACACATACCACTTCAACTAAAATCCACTTCGAGACAAGTGGGGGAATTGGAGGAGCACCGTGGCGAGGCTCACGACTCTTTACTCAGCTAGGAGTGTTCTGTGAGCGTTATTTAAAGCGTTGTACCAATATCCTTTCATTACAAAATTCTCTTATAATGCCAGAGCTGAAATTGTGCTACATTATTGACATAATTAAATAATAAATTTAAGAGAGATCTTTGTTACTTTTCAACAATGCAAACAGTCCCGAATGTACATAATATGAACATTCATATCTGATGTTCGTTTTGTGAAATCGAGAGAGCAGACTTACAAATGTGCCGATGGGTGTCTGCGACCACATGCGTGTTCATTGGCAGAGTTACTTAAATGAACTGTTGTGAGAAGCCATGCCCATGCGCTGCCTATACTGCCTGTTGTATTCCTCGTATATACGACTAAATATATCTACCAATAGAACCGACTCGCCAATTCTTGTTGTGTTGTAATTGGACAATAGGGAGCAACTACTTTACGAAGGACAACTATTTTGTAATTAAATCTTTAATTGTTTGTTGCCTATCGCCTAATTAGATACATTCGTGACATTTATCTACTCAGAGGTACATACATATACGTATAATCGAACATCACAAATATTGTATATGAACATTAACTTTAAATGATTTGGAATGACAATTGATTGCGCACGAAACACTATTTAAAATAGTTTTCAGTAGAGAAAGTTCGCATAATGAAATACTCTATTTATTTTAATTTTTCGCGTAATTTTTTTTCTCTATCTCTATCTTGCGATCGTATCTGAAACTGTATCGAATATCACAAATATTTTTGTATCGCCTTTACTTGTCGAGTAGTAAAATTAATGACACACCTACTGTTATTTCGACGATTTAAGAAGTTTTTCGTTAATAAAATTGACCGTTTCAGTCATTGGATATGATTAAGGCCGACTGGACGGCTTTTCACAAGCTGTTCATTGACTATAGGTACCTACATGTTATAGGTATCTTACTAGGACTACGGCTGTGAACACGAGTAAAAGCAGGCAGCAGACGGCTCTTCGACGCTCCTACAGAACCATCGCCAACGAGTTCGACTATCGGCAGTAATTAGAGCGATGATCGATGTCTCAAGTAAGCCCTGATAAGATAACGCCTCAGCGCATTACCGGCTTATCGAGCATTTTATTGTTACATAGCCATTGTAAAAATTATTGTTTTAAACCAAATTATTATAGCGACATAAGTTCGAGCATAAAAAGGATTACAAATGATGCTTCAAGCGTAACTGTTGCGACGTTCTCTGGTGCTAAGTTGATTTACGTTACTACAAACCAGTTTACGTTGCTTTTACGCTAGATCGCACACACAGAGCCATCTTAGACACAAAGATATACATTGAACATTCCTTGGCTCCGAGTTGAGGGTGGTTGGACGATAGTGTGCCGCAGAATTGATAACTTGTAATATTTTTTATAAATTATTAATAAAAAAATATCATTAAAACGCTGTGTACTCTTCTTACATCTTAAAAAACGATCGGCACAAAACCTCTACGAAGTTTAAAGCACAATAAGAGATCAGGTGCAGAAACAATGGTGTTACGCGTTTTTCCCGGAGATGCACATGTAATAAATGTAACAGAATTCATTGTCAGCACACACACAGCATAGTATATTATGTACCTAAACAACCACGTATCGAGGTAAACTCTATATACCTAAACGTATAGTATACCTACTTACCTCATTGCAAATAATAATTGAGTAACATTTGTTCGATATAAACTGAAATAAAATTAAAAATTAGACTTCGTTAAAACAGTCTAAATAGCTTAACCGAATACTGGCAGATTGAATCGAAAGTAGAAGTCGCAGGTTCGCCCTGATTTCTTGGCCCATCGTCGTACGCTCTGCTAACACAGCTTCGCGCGTAAAAGTACCACTTGCGGCAATAATACCTTTAAATTCTAGTGATAGTTTAGTACCTTGCAGACAATATTCCATTAGGATGATCACATTTGAATAAGCGTATGAAATAAAACTGTTAGATAAAAAGTGCAGATATAATCTTGATTGCTTAGATATATATTGTAATGATGCTTGCCAGCCGTGGTAACGAGACCTCACCTTATAGCTCTACCTTATCGGCCCGGCTTACTTGCCGACCTACAAGTTTCTGCGAAGATATCAGCTATTCCACAAGATATGACACGTCAGGTGTTGATAGATTTCAGAATAAAAGTAATATAAATAAAACAATATTTTCAGTTTAATTCGCCTTTCAGGTGTGAGAAGGTTTATTTATTAGCTGTTGTAATAACCGAACTCTATATGAACTTCTTGTTTCAATGAAAACTTATGTCATCTGCTCCAGATATAAGCTGAACTTAATATTATAAGTAGGTATATGTTAAAATATGAAGCTATAAAAGGTAATGTTTCGTAAAATGGCTATACTTAGCAAAGCGAACTATTTTCGATGTTTGTAGCTGTGAGGTAAACATTAGTCAACTGATAACGCTAGCTCCAAATTTTGTTACTATTTGTTTAATAAAAATGTACTTGTATTTATGAAATAAAAGATAAAAAAATTCAGTTTTAAACTAGAACCAGATTTTCAATTCAGTAATAATGACGCATCACAAACTGTTTTAATTAGATAGATTCCTAATAATTATACCTAATATATTACCTTCTCGAAACATAAATATTTTAATAGTAAAAATGTTACAATTATCGATATATGAAAAGTGGTAATTAGTCAAAGTAAAGCGAATAGTAAAGCGTTTTTCTCGGACAACCACACGGATCCCTGAAAAGTAACCGCTGTATACAAAGCGAGGGCAGAAAATGGTGAAAACCAATCCAACCAATCGTGTGCCGCTCTTGCACGCACACAGGCGCGCTGGCCCTCCTCGCGTCCAAGCCCCTCCCGCCCCTTGTCCCTCGCCCTCGCTGCGTCGCCGCAGATAACACTCGATTTGACGATTCCGTGAGTGATAGTGAAGCCGGAGCGATGCTCCTCACGCCTACGAAAAAAGTTTTTCAATAATAAATCGGACTTGCGAAATTTTAACTTCACTTAAGGTGAGTCAATCTTTATCTTTACATATAGAGTACCTGGTGTTGTGATTACACTGGTAGCGAGACCCGACGGGTCGTCGTAGACCAGTCGACGCTAATACGACTTCAATAAGTCTTCACGACACATTCATAATTGACAGTCATATCATGATTCACTCTAAGCCGAATGTTCTAACAATGTTACCCGGACAAACGCAGATATCGAACGACAATGGTCTATATCTAAGATACAGCGATGTAGAGACATATTACTGTAATAATTGTTTTTATAATTTTGCACTTGGGATCGATAGTAAATAATAAGAAAAAATGAAGAAAAGCAGTAAATGAAATGTTGTTAATAACGTAAAAGTTTCTTAACAAAATATTAAACAGGTAGGTACCTATATAATATTCATGTCGGAAGGCTTACCTATAAATACTTTAGTTTAAATGTACAATTAAAGTTTTGATACATAAACGTATATAGAACTTATATTGAAAAAAAACTCGGTAAACAAAAGGTTTTCGTCTGGGTAGGTACCACATATTCATCAGATATTCTACCGCAAAACAGCAGTACTTTTGTATGCTATTGTTGTGTTTGAAGGGTTGCGGTTTGAAGGGTGAGTGAGACAGTGTAATTACAGGCACAAGGGACATAACATCTTAGTTCCGAAGGTTGGTGGCACATTGGCGATGTAAGCGATGGTTAACATTTCTAACAAAGCCTATTTATATGGGCGTCGGTGACCACTTACCATCAGGTGGCCCATATGCTCGTCTGCCAACCTAAATTATAAAAAAAAGATCTTAATCGTTAGGAGTATTACTAATCCAAATAAAAAACAGATATTCAGAAACCTAGATTTCTGTAAAGAGTAAAAATACCTACTGTAATTGTAAATTCAACCGTACGATGTTTCAGGTTTCTAACGAGTGCAAGACAAGGCTCTCCGCTCACTCGAATATAAAGATATTTTTTTTATTGTAGCGTTGAAACTTTTCATTTTGTATTAATGTATTAATAATATTTATTTCATAAATAAATTTATACTTATTATATATATTTGAAGTCATAAAATAGAGGCTAATAAAGAGGTTTAGTACCTATAGTATTTTGTTACACGATGTACTGAAAGTTCTTGATTTTATTTTGATTAATTATTATTAGTATTCTATTTAAAACCTAGTATATTTAATACTAAATTATACTTAAAACGATGCTTCATATTTAACACGTAAGAAATGAACAACGGCCGTCCTTATTTAATTTCCGTCCGTCGTATTTCAACACTCATCTCATGAACATGGTATTTTCAAGTTTAGTATTAAGTAAAACTAAAAAAACCTAAAAAATATAAATATTAATATAAATATAAAAACAAAATAAAAGGTAATAAACATAACATTTAAAAAACGTCACTTCATCACTTGATTTGCTATTATAAGTTATTTAAAGGTAAAATTTATTTTTTTACAAAGTCGACTTTCACACGTTAGTTGGTTCAATGACTTCGTCGCAGACAACACTCTGAACGCTCTGAGCTACAATAAATATTTTATTAATATGGCCGTTATCAAAAGATGTAGGGCCCGGTGTGGTTATCGCAGGATCAGCGCGTTGAGCAAACACGCTTGCCATAAAGTTCCATGAGCTCTGCAGTGCCGGAAACTTTACCTCGTGTCGATCGAAAACCTACTCTAGACCGTTGCGGCGAAGCTTAAATTCGTATTTCGTGGTCGTAGACCTTTTAAAGGAAACAAAAGTTGTCGTATTGCAACCAGCAAAGGTATAAATTTCTACGGAGGATCCAATGTTTGCTCATGATGAGCACACAACGCTCGAACGTTCTTGTATGTGTACATTGTAACGTTTGGATCCACGAGCAGAATTAAACGTATTTAAAGGAATTAATAGTTTCACGATATAACTTGAGGTAATTTAACGATTCTCTACAGTACAAGAAACTAGTATAAAATACGTACATTCCTTGGAATTTCCAAAACAAGTACTCTCGATCAGTAAACAGTCCAACACCGGTCGGCCAGACCGCGCCGGACGAGCGAGCCGGCGCCGGCGCCGCGTGGACTTGTTCCCTATTTGTATTTCCGAGCCGTCATCGCTCTTCCGGTTCAAAGCCTTTACTTTTATTTGCTTCATTTCTACGTAAGGAAATTTGTCATGATGACTTTTAACCAAATATATCTGTTCCGAGTAAGTACTGTCGTAATTTGATTAAAGGCAAAAATGTGCATTAAGTTTAAGGTATTTTGACATTTTTGCAGAATCAATATGGAGAATGTTAGTTCTATGATTCAAAGAAATGAGGAACAAAGAGATGGAGATAATAACGAAGCGTTACAACTCGTAAAGAATGAAGAGCGACAGGACATGGCGGGTGGGGAGTCGAGTGTAAGCGGAAATAATGAAGGCGTGTCTGGAGCAGTCGCAGTATCAGGATCAGAGTCGAACGCAGAACCACACTCAGTGATCACATCGCGACGGGCTCTTAGGACTATTACGACAGCTGGTCATATCACTGACAGCGCGGACCTGAACGACGAAAGTGTTAAAGATGAGCCCCCTGAACAACAACAGCTGGAACACGAACAACTACAGTACACACCCAAGTTGGAAGATACAGACGGTCGGGGCGCTGCTTCTCATTATGACGAGGAGAGATTGCGCATGGCTGAAGCAGAAACTGCTCGATACTTAGCATTTAAACAGGAACCGTATCGTTCCTTACAGTCTCCTACGCCCGCACCTCAAGACAAACGACTCCAGCCACAGCCACAATACGCGCGAGGTCCACCGCCGCGGCCGGCTTACGGTCGCGGGCTCGCTTTACGTTACGGCACACCTCATCATGTCATAGTAGCACAGGACGGCGATGCCGACGAACACTCACATGAAGCATTTCTACAAAAAGAAAAGGCTGAGCAACTACAACAGGCCTACGCAGCCTCTGAAGCTGCGAACGCTCAGGACGGCAGGCAGTACGCGGCTGTACTCAGCGATCAAGTGGCCGTCTCTTCCGCCTTAGAAATGATTCAAACTACATCGTTAAGTAATCAACAGGCGGTCGGCGTTGCTTACCAGCAGGTGGTTAATATTTATTTGGCTTACATTGTAATTTTTTTTTGAATTTTTCAAAAATATACTTATTTCAAAAAGGTCAAGTATGAATCGCGCGGTGAAGGCGAGCCTCGGCCGACTACGTACGCGAGCCTACAGCCTGTATCCTCCGTGCACAGCGCGAGCGGGTACACATACGCGGGGCAGAGCCCTCAGTACGCGGCAGCAGGCTACAGCACGTACAACAGTAGCAAGGAACTGCTGACGCTGTACGGAGCGGGGGCGGCGGCGCCGCGAGGTGACGACTCGCCGCCCGGACTACTGTACCGCAGCGACCCGACCCTCTCCTCCTCCTCACTTAACACTCGAGGCGCCCACGTCGTGTACGGCTCCGTGGTGCCCCAATCACAGGCCGTTTATGAAGCACCGCCAAGCCCTAACTCGCAACAAGTAAGTTTTAACTCTATCATCCGTTCCATTAATAACATACATATAACGTGAAACCTCAGCGTCGTAAGACGTAAACATAAGTGACATTTAAGCGTTTTAAACTTTCTTGGAGTATGTTATGTGGAATATGAAGTTGAATGTAGTAATTGGTATCTAAGGTGAACGTATTGTACACACACGGCAACACGGTGCAGTACAAGGTGGGCGGAGAGCACTACCTGGGACAGGGCGGTGGCGTGGAGTACGTGCCGGTGTCGGGCTACGAGGGCGGACTACTCGTCGAGAGCTACGCGGCGCCTGCGCAAGCTTGGCCCGGCCACAACCTGCTTCCCATAGACGACAGCTTTGATCCCAGTGCGTGTTATTTCACCCATATACTTATATACAAATTCATACTTCAAATCGTTTGATTCATTTACTACATTACATTACGTAACGTAACGTATTTTTATTTAGGTATGGCAGGGATGGGCGAGGTGAAGGAGTGCGTGAATTGCGCGGCGGCGACAACTCCGCTGTGGCGGCGCGACGGCACTGGTCACTATCTTTGCAACGCGTGTGGTCTCTACACGCGCATCAACGGCGTCAATCGACCACCTCTCAAGGGTCAAAAGGCGAAACCTCAACAAGCTCTCGTAAGATTCACACCATGATTACGTGGACATTAAAGATTTATATAATGATATGTATATAATGTATTGATTTATACTGAATTATCCTACAGCCGACGAACGGCAACCGCCGCGTAGGAGTGACTTGCGCGAACTGTCGCACGTCCAACACGACGCTGTGGCGACGCAACAACAACGGAGAGCCGGTCTGCAACGCCTGCGGTCTCTACTACAAGCTGCACAACGTACGTTACTTAGCATATCGTGTCTTACATGCCGGTCGGTGTTTGCAACTCATTATCTATCAGCTGATGAATGAACGCAGATGATAATATAGGAAGTATACCTATAGTATTTACAATTGGTATAAACTCGTAGTAGATAGTTCCATATCGCATAAGTAGGAGCGCGATTGTGCATCGATTACGGCGAGCTGCGTTGATTAGACGGCACCGGAGCAGCGCAGGTATCTAATCGCAGCTCTGCAGCTCAGTTATCAGGGAACTCCTCGGCAAATATTGGGCCTGTATAAAAAATCAAAACACAGGGTCTCATCTAATCTCTCGAGATAAAACGGCCGGGGCTACCGACTGATAGAGAATTATCATCGCGTCCACGAATATTCATAATGAGATAAATAATCTTTTATCAATTATCTCCTTACGAGTAGATACGCTTGTTTAAAGGATGATAGGACCGCATGACGGCAGATTACGAGGAGTTTCCCCGTCTGTCGGGGGCAGGACCGGCTCTCGGACGGACGTCTGCGCTTCGATCACTGACGCTTCTTTAAGTGTCGTTTATGTTGACAGGTTAACCGTCCACTGAGCATGAAGAAGGATGGAATCCAGACGCGTAAGCGAAAGCCGAAAAGCATGGGCGGAGGAGGGGGCAGCGCAGGAGTGGCACGAGGCGGCGCTCTCTCCGGTACGTTTCGACCCTGCCTTTTTTGAAGCTTTTGTGCCGCAATATAGGGCAGACCGTTCGCTAGATTCATAGCATCACACAACCCGACATGTGAGATTATTGTGCTTCGGTTTCGTTACGGTCATGCTCGAGTGATTCGAAAGACCAAAAGACTGAGCAAAGGGGAACTGTGTGACGCTACGGGTCTGATAGTGCGCGGCCGCCTAACCGGTGTGTGGTTGTGCGCAGTGGAGGCACACTCGCACAAGGTGCTGCCTCCGCTGTACGCGGCGGTGGAGGGCGCGGGTGCGGGCGCGCCGCTGCTGTTGCTGCCCGCCGCGAGACACCACGCCGACCTCGCGTGAGTACGCCCTCCTACCTACCACCTTCGGATCTGGCCACCGCTTGCACTCTTCAGATACTGTCCTTCTATTTTCTTACCCACTACCTATTGCAACAGTAAGTTTCATTAGACATAGAATAGTTACTGTATCGTTGGGCAATTTAGAGTAATAAAGATATTTTACCTAGGGCGCACTTCCTGCGCCCCTTGGTGTAATACAAGAGTACATTTATATTCGTTTCGTAATGCGAACGAACCTAAATGGTTTTCAATTTCGTAATTTTAAAATATATCTGCACGCTCGCTCTGCCTTAGTGAATAATATCGCACGTCGTCTATTTGCACGTGTCTTACGTTATCTCAACGTTTACGACAGGCTTACATTCAGAATAGCTGTCTACGACAATTTGCGTGTTGCGGCTCGTTTCGGTGCGTTATAACTCGCTCCTGTTTCAGGGTACCAGCGCTAGAGCTCTCCGGAGCGGCGTCCTCCACGCAGCACTACCGTCCGCCCTAACGAAGCTCATACTGAGGGTGTAGGAGGTGCCTCGTTGAGTGTTCGTGTCGAAAGATTACAATGTGAGTGACGTAAAGTGAGGTTGGACTATGGTTATTATTCGTTCCTTGTCACCAAAGCGCTACCAAAATAGCATTTATGATTACGATATCTCGAGCGGATTATCTTGTGATCGCTGCCGATAGTGCTATCGCTATACAGTGTTGTAATATATAGTTTAAAATGCGCAAACATAGCGTTTGTGAGGAGATTTTATATTAATATTTAAGTGTAACGTAAAGTAGCTGTATGTTATGTAAGCTTTTGTAAGGCCATAGACGGCATGCTGATCGAGGATTACCCAGTTCTTAAATATTCACTGAGTTAGAGCAATGAGAATAAGGATGAATTAAAAAAATATCTATCATATATTGAATTACGTACATCGAAATTAAGTTTTGTTATTTCATTTTGACTGCCTCGTTGGTGGTGCCTAGTGGCTAGATATAAGGCCGCAGAGCCGGAGGTCCTGGATTCAAATCCCTGGTCGAGCCAATAGAAACTTATTGGGTTTTCCCGTTGAAAATTCTCAGTAGCAGCCCGGAGTCTGGAAGTTAGAAGTATGTACACTCCCGTGCCTCGGAAAGCACGTAAATCCGTTGGTCCATCGCCTGTACAACAAAATGAAATAAATTATTTAAAATCTCTTTAGAATTTGTTCACCTGAACTTTAGTTGATTTATATAACTCGACATAGAATTATTTAAAGCAAAAAAGAAAATTAGATACACTCAAAATAAAACATTAAAACACAAATGTTTTTGGCCACGCAATTGAGGTCTTTATGCGTTTTATTTGATAATGTTTTAGTGTAAATAAAATGTACCGTAATCGCGGGAGGTGAGGCTCTTTGTAAACAATCAGATAAATATGTATAAAGCTTTTTACTGGAGGAGATATTGTATAAGACCACGGCTATCAAATATGACGAATTTATTAATATATTTATATTAGATGTAATGTGTACGTGCGAGTGTATGTGTCTTGCGTGTGTGTGTGTCTGTGTGTAGCGAGTGAACTCTGTACAGATTTTTTATTTATACTCGACAAAAAACAACGAATAGATTTTGTGTGTAATATATATATATACCTATGTGTTTGATTTAGTTTGGGATGTAATTTAAATAAATTCCTTGCCAATTGTGTCTTTTTTTATTTTTTTATATATCGATTAGTTTTAGTTTAAAGAACTTAATCTAAAATTACAAAGGCTTTGTAAACGTGCCTTATAACAATGTCTAAGGTATGTATGGGTCTCGTCAAGAAATACCCAAAACTCGAAGGGCAGGGAGCCATTGAATAGTTCAATCATATCAAGTCAGAATACATTGTTGATACCTATTTATTATTTAATACTTTTTTTATTTTTTAATGAGAAGGTAGACTGGCCGATGGACAATTTGATGGTAAGTGGTGACTAACGCCCGTAAATATTGGCATTGCAAGATATATATATATATAATATTTAGGTACTTTATTATTGATTACATTAAGTGTCATGGTCTTTTTTATAGTATAGGTTGGTGGAAGATCAAATGGGCTAACGGATGGTCACCAACGCTCATAGACATAGGCATTGTAAGAAATGTTAACCATCGCTTACATCGCCAATGCGCCAACAACCTTGGGGAACTAAGATGTTATGTCTCTTGTGCCTGTAATTACACTGGCTCACTAACCCTTAAAACCTAAACACAGCAATAGTAAGTACTGCTGTTTTGCGTTAGATTATCTGATGAGTGGTACCTACTTGTGTTACATTTAGTAAACTGAATGGGTTTGTTTAATGTATATAAATGAATTATGATTTTAGTGAATTACATTGGGGAGTCAATTAAAATATATTTTAGAAAGTGAAATATCAATTGAAAAGAAAAAGAAATAAATAAATCACAAAATTACGAATTCAACGAAATTTTATCGATGCACGAAAGGAACAATTCAAATTATGCGATAAAAATTATTTACAGATAATAACGATGTCTTACACTGCTCTCTTAATGTTACGACGCTCAATAATCGTTACCATAGCTACTGCTAACAAAAAATAAAAGAATAAGAGAAACAAAAAATGTCCGTGTGGGCTACGAAATGTACCTATGCTGCCTTGCCTATTGCCCACAAATCGCTAACAATATAATATATTTATCAAAAGAACGCTCGTGACCCCAACTATCTTGCAAAGCGTCAAGTAAATTAATCAAAAAGGTATATTCACGATTGAATATGAATATACGAGTATATTTATTATGTTTTTTTTTTCTTTTAAACTCGCATTGAGTAGCAGGTTTGTTTTGTTCATATTTTTATTTAGTACTGCAATGTTAAAGTTAGATTATAATTTAGAAAAAAAAATTGTCGTAATGAAGATAGCTAATTGAGGACGCAAATTGAGAAGATAGTTACAAGCAATAATACAGAAATATATTCTACTGCAATGTTTTTAAAACTATGTGTGTAGCGCCATCTACAGTAACAGGTTGTAACTACTACTTTCTATATATGCCCATAGGTGGCGCTACAAGAAAAATATTTTACAACAAAAAATATGAAGCTCCTATAAAAACAAAAAAGTTTCATAAAATCACCATTATTCTTGCAGAATAAAATAAGATATAAATAAGTTGATGAATTATTAATTATCAGATGATAATAATTTATAACAAAGGTTCTTTATTTCATTTTGACGAGACTATTACGCCTGGCCAACGTAATATCACACTATATCCCAGAGAGGGCGCTACTTGTCACAATCTTAACAAAATTTGATTTACATATTTTCTTTTATTACGCTAAGCGTGCTTAAGTTGTCTGAGCTGGTTTTCGAATTATCAATTCGTGCATTTCTTTTGTGCGTATTCATTAACAAGAGTCTACCTTTACAACGACGACAAATAAAATGGAAATACAAACAAAATAACCTGAACATTGACACAAGCTAAAAATGCCGAGGCATGTCAAGCCTAGGACAGCTATAATTTCATTAATTAACATAATATAAGTAAATAATTAAACAAAATCGATTCATTTCGATATGTTAGCAAATATTATTTGAAGGCAAAATATGATTAATTAAAATAACTAGTTCTCTCCAATGCGCGTACATTTAAAAAATTGGGTAAATTAATAATAGTTTTTATTAATTACCGATCGTAAAATATCAGGTGTTAACTATCTTTATCCCGGATGTACCGATTTTAATGATAATTTTTTGTTTATTACAAAGTAGTCCGAGATAAAACTCATTAGGATCTAATGAGGTATAATATTTCTCGGAAACAATTTATGTACACTTGAATATACGAAGTTTCATGGTACTTTATATTTTATTCAAAAATCCTATTTAAAGCGCGCACTCTTTTTCGAAAAACACAATTAATTTTTTTGTAGACAATTTATATTTAAAGCATCTAAGGAGTATTTTTCATATTTGAAGTATTTTTCTTTCGTTTTTAAAACGTGTAGGTACATTTTTCACATAAATTCTCAGCTTATTAGATACGAGTGCCTATTTTACCGAATATCAATCATCATCTGCTATTTCTCCCAAATGTAGAATTACACCAAAAATCTAGATATTAATTTTAGTATATATACCTACCTATACATCACATTACAATGTAGGTACATTTAGTTTTTATATGTCTCACGTTGTATTTCATAAAAAAAAAAATTAATTTTTTTTAGTAACATACTTATATTCTATTTAATATATTTTGTTTTGAATTTATTTACATCGGGTTTATGGCGTCCTTGTAGAATAATGTATGATAATTTAAAACATCAAATACGAGATTGTTATCTAATTTCATCTTTCGGTCGCTTTTAAGATCAAACAAGCAACGGAATATTTAGAACTGGAAGAATATAAATGGAGACTTAACTTTGTTAATACCGCGTGTAAAGTATACGTTGTCGACACTGCATTGTTTCGAGCGTGAGACAGTCGTGTGTCGTTTGGGGCACCGGCGCCGAGTGCCGACTTACTACCTAAGCTGTGGAAAATACTGAAGTACTACTGAAGAACGGCTGCTGTAAAAAACTAAAGTGGCGAATACCTCAACTAGATACTCGCGCGTCATTCCAAATCACGTCGTTGTGCCGCTTATCGTCGTAACGCTATAGAAAGGTGAAGATCCAGCAGAGAAGCAGACAGGCTGGCGTTCCACACGAATAGCTCTGATAATTACAGCTGTAACATAGCTCGGCTTAATAGCCGCGTTGTTGTCTACTATTTATGTATCAAAAGTAACTTTGTATCACAGCTGACGCGGGAACCTGAGCGTCGCCCGATAATTGATAAGGGCTAAAATTAAAAACTTATTGAAATTTCTGATGCATTTATGTAAATATTATAAAACGTTTTTTTAAGAAGTAGCTCTAATTGATACATGAATGAATAGTAAAGTGTGTTTGTCATTTTGATATTGACTCGAAACAGTTGTCTCATGAATATTTTCCGTTTACAAATCGTGCTCTGCGCTCGCGTAAAACATACTGAAGAGATTTACACATGTCTGATGTTATTCTACCACGTGTGTGTGTGTGAGCAGCGTGCTGGAATAAGCCCATACTTTCGTCCTAAAACCTCAGGCTTTTGTCAAGCAATTTAATATAACTATCTACTGTCTGTATTCTGTTCGGTAGCGATCGAAAGCGTTGATGTTGATATCTTTTATAACACAAATAAATAAATATTAATTAATGATATTGAATCATAAGGTTCATAAGAATTTTTCCCTGTTAGCATTTGTGAGTTGCAAATGAAATTCGAACCTGTCTCGCGCTACATTTAAACTGAAATTTTGATTTTGGTAATTCAATTTCTAAATATTATCCGGAAAAAAACATTACAAAAAACATTTTATAATATAAACTGCAGCAGAGAGCGGTACATTAATGAACTTCTAGAAATAATAGATAACACTGTTTTTTGTGTTTATCTATCGAATGCAATTTCTGGTTTAAGACATTTATTTCTCAAAAAAGAATACAATTCACTTAATATGAGAAATACACGTTAATCATATAAGTAAATACAAAAATTATGGAACAAGTGGGTATTAGTATTAATTCTTAATCTAGTTTGTCATAATTTAACATTGTTGTAGGTGGGTAAAAGGAAAAATTTGTCGTTGATCTCTTGCTGACGGGACCCGAGACGAAGTTTGGGAACGATAGTAAATGATCTGTAGTGAGGTACGTTTTCCTCTCTTAATTACTTCTCTATACTCTCTCGCCACAAACCTTTGAAAATCAGCGTTGGGTTTTCGAAGCCGAATGGTGCACTTATTCAGGACGCATCACGGTTACAGATATTGTCTTTTTTCAATTAAGTAATAGTTTTCGTTTGTTCTTCGGTATAAATATACTTATTTTGTTTTACATTGTGTTCTAACTAAAGCTTTTTTTCGTATTCTATTAAAAACTAATAACTGTAACAAATTCTTTTCAAGTAGATTTAATCTTATAAAATGAACCTACGTAAGTGTTTGTAATGTACTTACGAGTGGACGGCAGGCGACTGCACGCTCTGTGACAATATTAAATACTTATTTCATTGATAAGGTCTTGTCTCGTATTGACGGCTTTTAACATTAATTATATTCCTACGTAACTGCATTAAACTTCGTTCTGTATTTTCTTTTTTTTTTCTTGAAATAAGAAACTAATCTAGATACTGAGAACACTACGAAACTCATACAGACATACAAAGTTAGTCTTTTTTAAATGATTGACGGGGAGCGGGCGGCGCGCACACACACTCGCCCGGACAGGCCGTTGCCAACATTAAAGACATGAAGTTAAAAAACGTATTTGTTAATTATAATTAAACATAAGCTAAACAACAAAACTAAGAATTTTAAGTGTATACTATTGAACAAAGTATATGTTACCTTTATATAAACAGTATTATATAATAATATTATTTGTTATTTGTCTGTTTCACTTTAATTCATTATATTTAGGCCGATTTTTTTGTTAATTTTGTCAAAACATAACACAGTGAGTCCTGAAAGCTATAATACTGTGCTATTTAGAAACATCTCATCACTAAAAAACCAGCGGTATCGTTTCCGTCATATGGAGGAGCGCCACGGGATCGCTTGCGCGCGCTACCGTGACGCTCTGACGATACTCTTTCCGACCTAACCTAACAGCCACTTCGAACACTTCTTCGTTCTCCGCTACTAACTAGTGTTGGTGAACCAACAACTCAATAACTTGTAACGGTTAAATCGAACCCAGGACCTCGGGAGCTGCAGCTGTATTACGCAGGCGACGAGCGACCACTACAATGGAACAGGTACCGACATTCGAATGAAACCTTTTAATACTCGTTTCAATCTTTCAAATTATTTTTGTTGACAAGTTTTTATAAAGTCGTCGTCGCCACCGGAGACCTTATAATGAGTTAATATGCGTGTCCGTCTGCCGCCGCTGACAGCTCTTTATCTTCTACGACGGATTTTAATATAACATAAGGGAGCGTTCAATATCTTCCTCACTTAATTCACTTATGAGAACTTCCATCAAATAAAAAAACACTGAGGAGACAAATTATACTCTTAGTTTTTTTACAAATAAATGAATAAGTACTTACTTATTTATCATATCATTATTTTAATAATTAAAAAACTTTAGTTCGTTACAACTCTTGCTAACTAATGTATGTAGGTACGTACGCACGTGTGTATATACTACGTTTCAATAAACATTTATTAAACAAATGGTTGCCATATTTTTTGTTTTAAATGGTGTTTTGTTCAAATCATTAATAGATTATAATATGTAAACATCACATAGTTTATAGACATTTATTCCTCAAAAAGACAATACAGTCACTTACATGAGAAATGCTTACAATTTTAAAGAAAACATTATGCGGGTAGTTCGTCGTTCTTGCAATATTAATAATTTTGTGAAAGTAATATAATATTTAGTATGTTATATAATATAAATCTAATTATAAAAAAAGTAAAAAAAAAGTTTCTAAGCCATCTTAATATAATATTTTGTCTTATTAGTTTTTCGTCCTTTACCGAGTTGTCCGTCGGCCTTAGTGAACTATACCTCAGTAATGGAAAGTGGATGCCTGCTGTGGAGTACGGCCTTTTGCAAAATCAAAATATTTTTATTATTAGTAGGTATATTGATATTATATTTACATTATATTTATACAGATGTAATTTTACAACAGATACTATAATAATAAGTGTTAACAAAACTGCTTAATTTCATCAAAATAATAACAAACGAAGTTGATATTTATTTCCTACAAAATGTTCATTTAAATTTTACTCTAAAAAATTATTATTTAATTGTACTGCAATTTCAATATAAATATTGAGAAAATCCTTCAACACATGTGGATATATATATATTTTTGAATTAAAAGTTTTTCAACTATGTATTCTGATTATACTTAATATTTTATTTACATCTTCAATCGTTGCCCGACTAGCCCTTAGTAAAGTTTGAATTTGATCATTAGTTTCGCGTCAAATAAGTATCATGAATATAAAAAATATAAAGATACGCTGCAGCCCAGATAAAAATACAACATTATACCGAACCGTTATTTGCATTACATGAAATACCAAAAACCAAAAACACTTTTTATTGAACTATAAAACTTCGTCATTTTATCGAAGTGTAGCGCCGGACCAGCGCCCGCGCGCCGAGCGCCGAGCGCCGAGCGCGGATGGAGCACGGTCGTACGGCAGATTATGTCAACGCATTCATTGTTCCGAGCATTCCTTCGACCTACTGTCGTCATCGTGGCCATCAGTGTCGTCCGGAGATAAGCAGATGTTAGCAAGCGTCGCCGTGTCACCGACGGCCCGAGCGCCCGCCGCGCCGCTCTCAGACGGCCGAGCGGACGGCGGTTCATTAGCGCGCAGGCGCGGGCCGCGCTCGCTTGATATATTATACGTACGCGCGTATCGACTAAATTGTCCCGTCGATAAGTGGGCGTGAGATGACCCGCAAGATGTAGACATAACAGGAGGAACGCGATCAAGCTAATATACACCCTAATTAATGGATACACAACTTCATTTCCAGCAACGGTAAATGTATTTGTGACTTTTTAATACGCACCACATCATGGACTATAGAAGATAATATATTGTAAGATTATTATTTTTTTAAATAAATTTGAACTCTGTTTCAAGGCTAATAGAGTTGTTATCAGATATTCGTATCGTGTCGGTTATGTCTTTCCGAGCGGCGTGTCGCGTACGCGAAGGGCTAATGTGTAACCGTTGTCGCGGGCGAGCGCCACTAATGCGGCCGGCGCCGGCGCCCGCCTAAAACAAAAATCTACAACATTCCTGCGTTTAGGCCGCGAGCCTTTATTCCTTTTTTATCGGCTCATGAAATAATAGAATAGGCACAAAGCGGCCGGCCGCCCCTTATCGAGCGCCATTCAATTTATTAAGCATACCATTACCGCAGGCATTAGACCGACTATTGGAAGTTACGTAAGGAGCAACGACTCGGAGCTCAACAGAGCAACGGAGACGTCGAGTCCGGTCCCCGGAGCCGGAGCCGGAGCCGGAGCCGAAGCACTTGTGTCGAATCGTGTCCGATCGGAGACATACAAGAAAGCGTGTTTTATATTCTGCGGTTTCGTTTTATTGCGGCTTATCTTAACACTGTATGCAGAAACGCTTCGTAATGCGCATTAGGACTTCGGACACAAAAATAAGTTTATTAAAATGCGTTTAAAATTACAACGCTTGTAAAAGAAATTAGTGCGAAAATAATATCCCTGCGTTATAACGAGAAACATACTAAAATACACTAAAATCCAAATGTCGAGTTCAGCGTGAGGTTCTACGAATATGTTCTCAGCTGCGTTGTTTATGTTCTTAATTAAGAAACATCGGTGCGAGTGTGCGCTCTTCTTCTTCTTATCGAGAGGTCGTGGATTCGAATTCGGCCAATTACCTCTGAGTTTTCAAATGCTTAATTTGTATTTGAAATTTATGTGCCATACATTAAAAACAAAATAGTTTTTTTTACCAGCCCCCTGTTAGCGGACTTGCGGTCCCAACTCAAAACCTTCTTTTTAATAAAAGATAAATACTTCTTTACTTACCTTATTTTATTATTCTGTCAATTTCGGGTCCATTACATTATGTTATTAGTAACAACATTGGCTCTAGACCTGTATTCCCTAACACGACATATTAACGAGTAAAAAAAAACCAAATATTAAGGTCAAAGATTTCTGATTCAGTCGTTATATTTACTGTCAATACATGGGTATTTCCTAAATTAATTTTGGAAGCAGACGAGCGCATGAGACTTACCATCAGGTTCAAAAATCCGGTCACCGTTAGGTTACAAGTACTTTATGCATAAACTACTTGTAACCTACCTCTCAATGCGATGCCGACCACAGAATTTTAGATGTACTCTTGGGCCTGTAATTACACTGGCTCACTTACCCTTATTAATCGAAATAGAGCAATATATTCTATTGCTATTTAGCGGTAGGTATAACGGTTATAGTGTAGAATAGAAGTCGGTCCTACAACCCGGATCTTATAGGAGTCGCCTGTGTAACAATTATATGCAACTATATGATTATTATGAAATTCAATGAAAACATTATATACGTAATACTTAATCATATTCTAAAGGTGTCTATTCTGTGTGGCGGTAAATTTCATTACAATACATGGATATTAAAGTACCTTTAGTCTAAATAACGCGGGACACTTATTTTTTTATACGGTCTACCCGGGACCATATTAAAACATTTATCAAGCTAAATCCCTCACAGTACGCGCAGTACGTATAGGTACCTACATATAATGCAAATATAAACATTAAGAGTGTTCCTAAAAGTTCTAATTAAACTTAATGAACCTCATAAGGCCAAACCTTGTTACGTCTCGATGTTAATCTGATGTAACATCTCGCAAATCACACTCGGCCCGATAATGTACTTCTGGACGAGACTTTTATTGTTTCCCACGCGGCGCGGCGACGGCGGCGGCGGCGGCGGACGACAGCGGCGGACTGCGGCGGCGGGCGTTGCGCGACGGATAATCTACAAGTGCGATTCCATTTATACCTAAGCGAATTTTATTTTATGCATAAATCTTCGTATAAAGAGATTTATTGCCATTTACGAAGAGATCGATCAATGTAATTGGTTGATAATTTTTTTACAAGAGTTTACTTTATTAAGGTTAGTACGTCGAAATTTGACCGGTCACTTAGGCCAGTAAAGCTTAATGTATCATAAATATCATATACGTTATAAAACAATAACATCACGGGGCAATATTTATTTTGCAATAACCTTTTCTTAAAAATTCGAAACATTTTTTTTAATATGATAAACGAAACAGGAACTGGTGAATACTGCCATGCGATATCTTCAGAGCAAATACCTACTTATTCAAAGTAATGATCTACCATAACATCTGTTCTATTGAGTTTGATAAGTGAACTATATATTATTAATTGCCAAATATAATTTGTTAAATCATAAAAGTACCTAACATTTTTTGGATAATGAAATATCTTAGAATATGTTGAATAAAAAAAAAAAAACAAAAATATGTTGTACAAGCATTACCTACCTTAGCGGAAAACGAAGCACAGGGTGTGATTCTTAGCGCTGCTTTCCCTTGATATTTCATTATTTCAAACACATCGAGACAAATAAATACGTTTTTGGGATGAGACAAACATGAGAGGTTAAACAGAATTACTCAAGAAACGAGAATAAATCAGAAGGCTGCGACAAAGCGACAACCGAAGTTTGGTCAGCGAGCATTTCCCGACTCATTATCAGCGAGCTAATTATGATCATTTAAAATATTTCACTTGAACTGTACCAAGTCATAAACTGTACCAATCCCTCAGTTGATTATTCATAATTTTGTTATTAGACAAATGCTAGTATCATATAATTTATAACTTTACCTGATGGCCTACCTGACGGCTTAGTGCCCGTCTGGGTGGGTACCACTCACTCTTCAGATATCATGCCGCTAAGCAGCAATACTTAGTATTGTTGCGTACCTGTTTGAAAGGTGAGTGAGCCAGTGTAACTACAGGTACAAGGGACGACCATCCCATTTCACAAGATAGGTGGCGCATTGTCAATGTAAGGAACGGTTATTATTTCTTATATCGCCAATGTCTGGGCGGTGGTGAACACTTAACATCAGGTGTCCCATTTGCTCGTCCGCCTGCCTGTATCATAAACAAATTATATAAAGTAACACATAGACAATTTAAATTCGACATATCGATAAACTTAACGATTAACTTAACTTAAATTGGTAAATAGCCCACGTCCGCACATCGCAACGCGGTACATGAGTCGGATACCTTATGAAGGTTTCACCTGCATGATAAAAAGGGATTATTTCATGTTACCACTAAAAATAACAAGTATAACGAGCAACTGGACGAACTAAAGATTCTTGTCTTAAATTGTAGTAAATAATTTTAACGAAACCACTAAAAATTTTTTAAGGTGAATATTAACTGAAATAAATTAATTGGAACGTAAATCAATACCTTATAAATACTTTTAAATTTTGGATTTTAGTCATAATTTTAATTCGTTGGTTTAAAAATAAACTTAACTAAAGAAAATAATAATAAACAGATAATAATCTTCATATATAAATATAAATAACTTACATCATAATTTTCTCTGGCTTCTTAATTGTATACAATACTCAGCGAGTACCTAAACATTATGCATATTATTATTATACTAATATTACAAAGAGATAAGTTTTGTTCCTTAATTTTCCCTGTGTGATATCATCGTACAGTTTATAGTTTCATGCTGTATGGTATGTTAATTCGTTATATGCTTGAGATATAGTTTAATTTGCCGAAGAGAAAACTGTAAATATGGCGAAGAAAAAATATGTTATGTTAAAAGGATTTGACGAATTAATGAGTAAGGAAAATAGAGGATACGACAGAGAAAATATACGAGAAAAAAGAACTCACTCGGCCGGATGTAACAAATCTCATTTTTCGTGAAGTACTCACACTTCTATTCCATTAGTAGACAGAAGCGTATTGTTCAGTACACCTATATCTAACGCCCTACGCATACACTTAAGTATATGGAACTATTTTTCAAAGATTCCTTATCGTTATATCGTCAAACTGGTGTACTGTTCAACCAGTAGTAAGTAATTAGGAGTACAAGGATTACAAGGAGTCAGTAATTATATATATTTATGTATTATTATTAAATCGACTCATGACGTATTTGCTTGGCTGAAGCAAAACTGTTTCCAGAACGAATTATCTTTAAATTGTAATGTGCGATACTAAATACCTGCCTATATATTTGCCTATAAAAATGATGATTAATAGAAAAAACCTCCACGAGGGCGGAAACCAATATCTAGTTTTATTAATTAACAGCAAACACGATCTGTGTCTCATTAATGAGCGCTAGTTTTCGATTCATGTGTAATACATGTATTTGATTGCAAAAAATGCTACAAATTATTGTAAAACACGTGACGCATCTAGTTGCATTTGCTTAACTTGAAAGTTGGAAACAATTGTGAGGAATATGCATGTGTCGGAAGCATCTGCCACGTGTATATCAATCCGCAAGGTAGTTCAGACCTTTTAGAATAAGCTACAAAACTTTTCTTGATATTCAAATAGAACAACGCTGTACGCAAGCGGGCCATTCAGTCGCAAATACAAACATTGGTAAACATTTTCTTTAAGTCGATCTGATAACGCATAAATAGTAAGAGTACGTACATCAAGCAACAACCTCAGGAGATTGATTTCGGCTTTATATTAGTTTATAGGTTGCGGCCGTTTGGTGTCATGTCAATCCTTGGGTGTCGTAGGAGGTCGTAGTCAACTGAGGGAACTTTTGTCTTCTGTCTCATCCATCAATCTGGCTGAAGGGGCTGGAGACTTGGTCGCCCGTGAATGCTAATGAGATACGAAGAACATTTTAAGGGTTCGTTTTCAAGGTAAAGACAAAAAACGATATATTCAAGTTCAAAGGCAAACGAAGTTGGAAATTTTGCGAGTTTTTAATAAAAGCGTAACCGGTATAAATGGTCTCGCTTTAATTATCTTTAAAATCATGCCGCGAGTCAGGTTCAGGTTATTGAAATCGTAATCAATTCTGATTGTCGATTTTTGCTTAATTTGTCATTTAGGTGCAGATATAATATTAATAATCGTTAGCTCAGACATTCATTGAGGCTTAAAAAAATGGGAATTATTCTATTCAAAATAATAATCCGATTACTCGACAATAATAATCATTAATTATTATTTTTGGTCTTTGTTCATTGTAATTGCTCCAGTTCAGCATTTTCAAGTAAAGACTCCTCTGGAAAAGGTGTAAAAAGTGCGCATTAAGTGTATGTGTTGCTTATAACACTGCCGCAGAGCGTAGAGTTAGAACGAGATTGTCTTTCAGCGCCCATTGGTCGACGGTTTCACTTTACATAAATTGCATTTCAGTTAATGGTATGGATAATAATTAGTACGTTTATAAAAATCAAACAACGCTCATTTTTGACATTTTTGCACCCTTTGCGGCCTGTACGGTGACCTTGACGGCTAGAGCGATCTCTCCTCTCGCTCTACCCCGGGCCGGCGCTGCGCGTGCGTTGTCCTATGTACGTAAGTACCTTATTCGCATGACGTGCTAACCTTTAAGTAAGACTGCACTTAATTAAATTAATCTCGAATATAACTTTTTATATGCGTTTAATTGGTTATCCTAAATAATAATCACACCAATATTATAAAGAGGTAAGTTTTGTATGTTGGTTGTCGAATCAGTAGCTCGTATTCACATAAAAACTAATTCGAATGATATGGAACTTTAACATGTTACTAGGCTACAATTTTAGAATTGACCTGGGTTATATATATGGTTATAATATTTGTTGCGTTTTTTTTTAGATTTAGAATAACATATAGCGACATAAAATTTTGTTATATACAAATGTACAAAAAAGATACCGTAGACATTGTTAAACTTAAAAAAAGTAGGAAAAAATAATCGAGAACTTAAGTTCAGAAAATTTGTCACACAGTTTAAATAATTCTCAAAATAAATACCGTATTAATTTAAAGTGATTTTTCTGAACAAGAAAATATGCTTATATTTTGCAATTTGATTAATTGGCCCAAGAGATAAAACGTACAATATATTTGTACTATGACATAACTTTTTCTATATTATGTTGCGACCGTTGAGTGAGCCAGGCACGCAAACGGGCGTAACATATTAGATATTGAGGCTTTGGCGGAAGGAAAAGTGGTTTATTTTTCTTACAGATCAAGTCTCAATAGACGAAGATATTCATTGGCTTTATTCATAAAATAAACAAAAAACAACGAATGAAATTAGTGGAGAACTATTTGCACAATATAACCTTTAAGTAAGACAGCACTTGTGGCGGCAGCGCTAAGGGCGGTTGGATCGCTATTCACTTGGCTTGATTCCTTGATTTATTAAAAAATAATTTAATATAGTGTTGTTGTGTGTGTATACACACACAACAACACTATATTAAAAAATACCTCCTGACCGGGACTAACCGTAATTTCACCCGAACAATATTTATACAATTCTGACATGTCATTCGGAATCTCTACTTTTCTATAAACTATGTTTTTTTTTGATAATCTGGTAATTGTGATATTTTATATTTGAAAAATCAAATACCATCAAAGAAATCTGAATTCGTTTTATTTACGACTGTAATATTAATTGTATATAGCAAATAAATAAAATGTTTAAAATATTAATATTTACATAACGCGTTTATTTCTTTTTTGTAAATTATTTTATGTTTCAAATGGAATTTACAGCAGGAGGTATTTAAATCAAGCATGCTCGATGACGGAGAGGAAATTTTTAATGAGGTATCTTCTAATACTCTCGAATAAAATTCTCACTAATCAATCATTGTAACCACTTAAGTTCAGAAGATAAGCAAATAGGTATCAATAATAATCGTTATTCCAATGCGGTGAGACTAAGTCCAGTATTTATTGATAACTGAGGCGCAGACTTACGGAGTGGAGCTAAGCGTCTGCTCGCCCCCTTTTTGTGCATGATCGGTCGGTAGACGAGCATCTGAGCCACTTGGTGGTAAGTGGCTCATAACGAAACATGACATACTGCATGATGTAATTCTATTGTATATTTATAAGATACTTATTCCTGACACCGTCAATGCGCCGCCGTCACCGAAACTAAAATGCACTAATATTAGATTAGATACTTTCATTTTGAGAAACTAGTAGTAGTCATAGTCATAGTTATATCAAACTGCACCCTTTGGAAACATGGCAATACAAAAAGTATTGATATTCGACCCACACTGTTTATAATGTTCTTTTCTCAATTGTATTGTAATATATACGTACTGGAGTGCAGATATAGCTTATTTATATTTTCAATGGGATAAGTCTCTGAAAATGTTTATTTTATATCTAAGTCGTTCCATTTTTAAGGCTCCGACGAAGTAACAACACAAGGTCACGACGTCACCAAGTGGGTTAGTCCAGTGCAAAAAAACCACCTTAGAATAAATTTTAAAGAATTTTAATTTATCAAAACATCACTACTTATGAATCCCAAGAAAAAAAACATTTTTGCTGAGCAGTTTTTATTGAATGATTTGATACCGGGACATATGTACCCGCCCGGATTGGGCATTATACTTGGCGGCCCACAGCTTGAGACCGGTATTCGATATGGCCTAAGGCTTTGTTTTTTTTAAATATGATATAGTTCTGCAACTACGTATGGTAACCATTTTTTACATTACCTATATACGTACGTCATTTATAATTATACCATCATAATTTAGATCATTATTATCTCTTTATATTTATATCCCGGCTTTCATAAATCGAAGGCAGACAATATAATCCGAAGTTCCTTTACTAAGAGCAACATTATATCTAAATATTTTTGATCCTTCCTCCGATATTAACCGAATAAATCTAATAGATCGATAAGATAAGATCTACAAAATGTTCATGTTACTTCTTAAAGTCTTAACGAAAACTGAATCCTTATCCTATTTTGATACTTATGACAAGTGAATACAGTATGTTTTCATATGCAACCGGTAATGCACAAGTTTATGGTGTCCGTTGCACCGTTAAACGTAATGACCGTGTCAAAACTTTGTTACATCGTGTAATTGCACTGCACGTCGGCTTTTGTAAAAGGTAAATGCTGCATGTTACAACTTATACGACGCATATCCTTCGTCGACGTGCGCCGACTCCCTAGAAAGACTATTAGTAATTAACAAGAGCAAGTCCTGACACAATAATAATGTACAAGCGATTGTGTTTTGAACTTGTAATTACTAAAATGAAACTGTTTAGGAACTCTACATTTAAAAGCTTTGTTGATAGCTTGATGGTAACAGATTGCAAAAGTATAATAAACTAGTTTCCGTCTGTGGCTTCGTCCGCATGTGAAGGGAGAGGAGGAGATGTTAGATACTCTAAATACCCGTACCTGTACCCGTAAATATTCTGTACCCGTGACAACGTATGTCCAATATGTGCCAAAATTGCATGATGAACGGTCGAGTAGTTAAGGCGTGATGGCGTAACAACAAACAAGCTCACCATCGCGTTTATAATACCAGTAAGGATAAGTAAGTATTATTAAAATAGATAACCGACATTTCTGTCATTTGTTATTTTTATAAAAGATAAATTTTATAAAAGCATGCATGACTTTCAGTTATAAAGGACATACACATTGAATTAGCACTTGCTGATGAGATTAAATCTCGTATATTTTAATTTAATTACACCGATATATACTTCTTACAACAATTATTACAAGCCTACACTATATAGATGATACCAATCTTCATAATAGGTACCTAAGTACATACTGTCAAGTCAATCATATTTACTGCATTTATATATATAGGTAAGCGGACGTGCAAATGGGCCATCTGATGGTAAGTGGTCAAGAAATTCCTATCATTGCCAAAGCGACAAAAACTTTGGGACCTAAGATGTTATGTCTCTTGTGCTTGTAGTCACATAACCTTCAAACTGGAACACAACAATACCAAGTACTGCTGTTGACGCTAGAATATATAATGAGTGGGCGGTACCTAACCAGATGAGTTTGCACGAAGCCGTACAGCCAAATGGGCCTCATCTTCGCCCATAAATTATTAGTCCTCTAAGATGGATAACCTCTCAGTCTACTCCTTACAACAGCAATGCGCTGTTAACCATGGGAATTAATATGTCATATCTCTTTCCCTGTTACGGACACTAACTTACTACAAACCCTAGCACAGCAGCTACCAAGATATGTTGTTCAGGTAGTAAAATAAGTAATGCTTTGTAAATTGGTGGGCACAGCTAGTAGATAGTATCGAATAGATATGTGTGATAGTCCATTACAATCACAGTTAGCTGTGGAGCGAGTAATTTCGTGACTTTTCGGCAGGTACGTACAGATATGTAAAGTAATAGATCCATATTACATGTTACAAGTAATCGGTTACCGAGTATTTCTCTAATGAGGAAAAACTTTGATAACATATTTCCAAAATAACACCTAGTTATTACATACAGAATTTTAGCCACAGGTCAAAAATACAGACTTCAAAATTCTTTTCATATCGTCAAAACTACTATCAGGAAAAATGAAGCTCATATAAGAGTTTAATCTGTAATGTTTAATGTAAAAATGACAACAGTGAAGTGTAGCCGTCCACTACCGTGCGACAGACGTGGCGACTAGCGGAGCAATTGTTATTTTTTAATGTACAACAAATAACGATCTAACTGTGAAAGTTCTCCCATCGGCAAATGTCAATCTCAACTTTGCTAAGGTCGGAAGTCAGATAGACACAGTAATGCTATTTGACAGGTGTATTCGTAATAGTCTTCTTTTTCTTTATTATTATAGAAGGTTCTTTCTAGTAAGAAAGACCCTCATTTTTCTACATTTTTCGCCTGCATTATTAGTTAATTAATTAATCGTATTAAGTAACGATGAATAGAGAGATCAGCAGCTTTTTAATAAAGCTGGTTGGCTGGTTGGCATGTTTCAAGAAGAACCTCTGAAAAATAACATAAAATAAGTTAATGAAATATGAAGAAAAAAGATATAGGAAACAATATTAAAACAAATGGATTCAAGTACCTTTAAATTACTTCAGAAATGAAATTCAATCTCTCCTAGAGAAGGAAAAGGAATGGACAGTAATTTTTTTTATAACTATAGGATTATAAAGAAAGAACGTCCTTCAGACCGATTTTGGCCACGGCGGCCAATCTCAAGAGAGATTAGCCAACTACGATTAGCTAACAGGAGATATTATAGTGCACAAGGGTGTGCGCAAACACTCGGGGGTGCACTCTCTATTCCCTAACTCACATAATCCGATGGGACGGCGATCCGACACGATCGGAAAGAGTTCAGGCGCAGGACCAACTTCTTTACGAGCTTTCCGAGGAACGGGAGTGAACACACTTCCAACTTCCAGACTCCGGGCTGCTACTGAGAATTTTCTGGCAAAAAAACCCGATAACTTTTTATTGGAACGACCTGGGAATTGATCCCAGGACCTCCGAGTCTGCGGCCTTACATCAAGCCACTAGACCAACGAGGCAGTCCAATATAGGATTATATTGCGTAAACAAATACTTTGACTTTTTATCAAAATTGTAAATGTTATCATTTTTAACAGAGATTCCTCATGATACTTTAATTTGCATCTGCATTTAATTTCTTGACAACCGACACCCGAGTTTGCCGCGTCGACTGACGCGATCGGGCTTGCGGCTTAAAGCATTATTATGTTATAATACCGTATTGAGTAAATATCTAAATGTGAATTTGCAAAATTTAGCGATAATTTTTTGTATTCTTGTACGATTAATATGTTTATGTAATTGAATCTATAAAAACATACTATTATTTTTATATTGAAACCAACTATTATTAGAATTGTTATTCGAAAAAATAAAACCCAAACAAACAACAATTGGTGGTATAGTTTAAATGTTTTACTATTTTTTTATATTTAGAGTTAGAAATGCAAACCGAGTTTTATATTAAAGCCAATAATAAATATCCTACAGAAGCCATTTAAATTTTAGCGCCGAACGTAATAAACATGTCAACAACCAAGTGCAGAAAGACATCAAATAAAGAATCCCCAAAAACCGCTTAATGTAATGCTTGGATGAAGATATTTAACTTAGCCGCATAATATGTACAAAAATGGTGCTGTCAAATGACATGTCAGGTTCTCTCATACAACAAATATGTATAGATACCTTTTTTATCGCTGCAAAAGCGCATTACGCGTTTCCCCCCACGGTAACAGTGGGGGGTATGTGGGACTCGCCGGTGTCCAAGGCGCCGAGTGCACCCCGAACACTGGATACTCAGTAAAAAACCACCGGTACCCTTTCCGTCTTAACGAGGAGCGCCACGGGATCGCTTGCTCATGCTACCGTGACGTATAAGTTGTTATCTACACTACTCAAGTATTTTATAAGTTTCATTTTAAAAAATATGTAAGGCCTCCGGTGGAACCGGTTCGGTGGAGACTATACCTAGATGATACGGCAATAGACTCACGAGCAGCATTTAATATTTCCATCAATTATCATTTCAATTATTCTGATACGCAAAACCAACGTGAAATTCTTAGTTGCCATCATAAGTACGGTTTGCGGTTGAGCACCGTTAAGCATGTATTCAATATGCAGAACTAACTGGACTATACTATACATATTGATGGCGTAGGCATCTTTACATTCAATATGTTGAATTTAAACGCCGTGGAAACTCTTCGCCGCGCTCTTTTTTATATTTAATTATCCTTTTTCTGCAGCTGTAATTATAGCAATCAAAAAACTTTACTCAATCGAAAAAACTAATATATTTCCTTACACATTAAGAATATATTATTACTGGTTACTTACCTATCACGCTATTATACCTAAACCGACTTCAATACATACATAGTATAAGTACTTCTACCCTAAATAATACGCTAATTCTATGACAACCCCCGGCGAGTGTAAGTAGGGGAGCGGCCGCGCGGCCATGCAACTTGATATACGAGCGAGTAGGTACCTACTGGGGTCGATTCGACTTATAACAACCACAACATTAATTCAATAGACTTTTATAGTAAGTACATACTATAAAAGTATTATAATTGTATTACTACTATTTTATTTTGACCTGAGTCACCAACTACCTTTAATAAGTTTTCATGTTTTTCTCGTGCTTATGCATTGTTTGTCACTGATTCTATTTGACTACATTTATTTACACTTTATTAACATAGGTAGGGACTTTAAATTTACTAAAAATAAAATTATTCAGAAAAAGGATGTACTTAGTTATTAGCAGATCAAGACACATATAATGTAAAAATATTATTGTGGTTCGGCCTAAATTATTTGCATACTTAATATTGAAACTATCACAAGCCGGGCCGGCAACAGCCGACTAATCAAAATGTCAAGCGCATCCCTCATACCAGCATGTAAGCACAGATGGGAAAAAATAATGAGAATCAATCCACCACTTCATATATCACAATTAAATTCCAATGAGGGTAGAATCTTCCACCAACCCGCATTGGAGCAGCGTGGTGGAATAAGCTCCAAACCTTCTCCTCAAAAAGGAGGAGAGGAGGCCTATAGCCCAGCAGTGGGACATTCACAGGCTGTTACGGTATATAATATATCTGATAAAATATATAGAAATCATGACAAATTACTTCCTGCAGTATTAGTTCTATATACATTACATATCTATAATGATATGTTACGTATGGCAGTTGGGTAGATCTTACCGCTTAAAAAAACGTTATATCTGAGGTTGTTGCCGTTGCTTCTCGGTAGAAAGCTTTGAAAATACCTTTAAATAACTGTGTTGTTTTGATTTGATTTGGTCATAAAGTTGATATATAGATATGTAAACGATCATTTTACTATTAGGTAGGCAGTCTATAAGCGATTGCATTTTAATAATTCGCATATTAAATACGCCTTATATAATACTTATCTCTGTTATTAACGTATTACGGTTGGGAGTATGTCTCATTATCGTTTTGTCAACGATCGTTAACAAAACAGTTTTGATGAAACAAGATATTATAAATTATACATTTTATCACATATTATGTTTATTTGAGTTTTGATGTACTATGGACTTCTTTAGTCAATGTTGAGTGAATTGTTTTATTGGTCAAAATGTATTACACACTCAATAGAATACAAATACATGTTAGATGTTGTTACCTTAACAGATTGTATACATGTTCTATGTTATTTGCATGTAATTACTGCCAGCAATAATCATATTGTGGAGCCTTCCTTTAAATCACACCAACAATTCACACATTACGTATTCATCATTATTCTGAAAATTGAGTTAATTTTAATTAAATCGATTTTATAAAATGTAAGTTAAAATATAGATATAAATATATAAAACACCTGAACCACAAAAATATTTCTTAAACGATTGTTTCTAGCAAAATGTTATTACATTACAAGTGACAATTGGTGGCCCATAGTGTTTATTACAGTGCCAATGTCTATAGGCGCTGGTGAACATCAGGTGCCTTCCCAGTCTCCCTACTTATTTTAAATAAAAATAACTAATTGTATGTTAAAGAAATGGCAAAAAACTATTAATTGTTATAAAAATAAATACGATAATAATAACTACTTTGATAGTTGTTAAATACGTTCTAAATTTAAAGGAAAATTGGCATAAGGCGTACGGTAACACTATTGTACCCAATGTTAATCACCGCGTAAGTAGATTGGCTGCTAAGAGCTTGGTAACGACAAAGTTTATGACATATTCCATTTTTATCAGTATATTCTCCAAAATAGGTCGTATGTAATGAATTGCACCCTTGCGGAGTCGGCCCGAGCGGCGGCCACAGTTTGCGCCCCTAAATTTAAATTTCTAAAAAAGATCAATAGTTGTGTATGGATGAAGTTTTTTATTGGCAAACATAAATTTGGTATTCATAACATTTTTAGTGCACTTATATTATAGTAGTTAAAAGGATTGCGTTGTAAAACGGTGAGTAGTCCATTGTAACAAAGGTACCAGCTGTACGCACAATTGTGTTATTGTAAATAAGTCGAAGTAACAGAGAGCGGTAAACCCGAGTCAAGTTCCGAGCTATTGTTGACCCGACTGGCCATTGTGGGCCGGCCGTGCCCGGCGGAGATAAGGCCTTAGATGTTGGGGATGACATGACGAGCTCTATTGTTTCTTTGTTCTAAAAAGAAATTACTAATCGTATTTTGGGTGAATGTTTTTAAATTCATTTAAAATACTTGACTGAACTCCACATACAACAAAGCAGAGATAAGTTTGTTGCGAATTACAGATAAAAAATATATTTGTTTATTTTAACAAAGTTAAACAATAAGGACGTATTCAAAGCGGAAATGTAATGGACCAAGGCCATAATTACCTGACGTAGAATTCGGACATATTTTATAAATAGCATTTAAGTTCAAACTTAACCCAATGTTAAAAAAAACTATAATATTGTAAAATCAGTACTATGATGGAACGAATTTAAAAAATTACGGACGTTACCTCGTCGAATTACAACTGAACCCTGCCAATCACCGCACGCTAAACATGTGTGCTCCCCTGAAAGGACTGTCTGTATGTGTGCAAGTCGTTTTTGTTCCAATTTTCAATAAAAGCCAAAATGAATTTATCCAATATAACAAATTTATCACTAAGTTATGAGTGGCACTCCTTGTATATTTATAATTTAGTTTGCTTGTGTTTTTTTTATATAATTAAAACTGTGTGTGTGAAACCTTAACGTAGTTAGGTCTCGAGTGGCGACCACGAACCGGAAGACGCAGTGTGAGCAGTCTCCCTGCAAAGGTGGGACAAGAGTCGTGGGTTGTCCAGCAGTGGACGTTTTTCGACTGAGATGTTGAATTTTGTTATGATGTAACTCGCGAGCGAATAGGCAAACTTGTGGTATGTTAATAGTATAGTAATTACTTCTTACTCAGTCAATGCGCCACCAATAGCGGGATCTGAGCTGCTACATCCTCTGTGGCTATAATTACACTGCCTGACTCACCATACAAACTGAAGCACGGCAAAACAAATAATTGCTGTTTGGCGTAGAGTAATTGATAAGTGGATCCGGACTCGATCGAAGCCCTACCACTAACGATATTTGCTCACATGTACTGTCTGTACATCGCGAATGTACTCGTACAAACATCGAGTACATTCGCGACGTACACCGGTCACCGACTATACCACTTTGTTTTTAGTTATTTTGTTTGAAAAAGCTTTTGTTTTATTTACTACATTCCTACATACTAACTTTTTATTTCTCACTTTGTATTTATAAGTGGCCTATGTTCCGTATGAGTGCTAATTATTTAGTCACTGTTTTTTTTTTTTTATAAATATACAAAAACAGCGTCGGTACCATATCACCTGTGTGTATTGAAGTAGTATAATACGATAAGATTTTTAGTTTACCACTCGAAAAAAATGTATTTAATGTATTCGCTAAATATTTATTTATTTATATGAGATGCTCTTTCGTAGTACTTTTAAAATGTTAGAAAACTATTTGATGAATTAAATAATAATTAACGCTCTTCTGAACCCAACAACAATAATTCCAATGCTTATGAACACTTTCTAATTTCCTTGTTCTTATAAAAAGTCTGTCAAGTACGGAGAAATTATGTCAATGTTCTGGCTGAGCGCTTAGATTAGCACGGGATTATACCATTCATTGTTAAAAAGCCTAAAATCTTTCTTTATCATTTCAAACTACTTCAAATCACTCTGTTTTAAATGTAACAAAAGGTGAAGAATTCAATCTATTTATTAATTGTATTGTGTTTTGACCAAACCTTTACGTGAAGAGTAAAGAGTGATTTAGTTAGATGTTCAGCAATGTCATACAAGATGAATAAAACTGAATTAACTTGATATTATTATATATTTCAGATTATAGATTATTTGAGAGACCCTTATTAATGTCTAGGTTCTTATAACTTGATTTCTGATTGAGGAATGAGGATAAAAAGAGAAATGTGAAAAGCCATGTACTTATTAAAATAAAATAACCAGGCTGTTTCTTCGGGACGTTACTAGATGTTTCTTAATGTGAGAAACTGCAGTTTAGACGCATTTACGCCTATCGGTAACAAAAGATATGTCGTTCCGACTAAAATATATGGCGCCAAAAGACCGTGCCTAAGATATCATTGTTGAAAAAAATTAGTGAATTTTTTGTATTCTCTACTGATTATATGAATAATTTTCAGCATCTTTAAATTACATTTACATTTTAATTGGCCGTTATCAACGTTTTTATGCTCTGTTGTTTTAGAGATAACTGGGAAGAGTTATTATCTATTCGTCTCTTATTAATCAAAACACTGTATCGTTTGCAGTAGAAAAACTTGGACTTTGCAAAAAAATATCGGCGCTTCCACTGCTGGCAATAGATGAGTGAAGCTGATTCATGTTTCGTCCAGCATCGGAATATCGGAATTGCAATTCAACAGCGAGATGTTGCTTACATTATCATTTATTGCTACACACATTATTTTAATATTAATCAGTACATAGGTACATATGTGAATAACTATATAAATACTACTAATACTATGTAAATAAATTCTAAATTTCAGCAGTTATTATAATTTTAAATAGGATATATAAGATTAAGGGTTGTATATGTGTTAAATATACAAAATACATCTAATATTCACCGGAGGTAGTTTTTCAGAACCGGAGCTTACATTGGCTTGTCTTCCTTAACGCATAAGTGTAATGTTCGACGTGAATGACCTAAAAGAGGGGACTGAATATGGAAAGCGGAGAACTGGAAGCATTAGTGCACCTTGAGGGCATATGTCCAGCAGTGGTGTGCGTATAGCTGATGACGTTCATAATGTTTAAAAAAATGATACAGTACCTTAGTATTAATATAGTCGCCTCCGACATTTTTGTAAGAGCCTGCTTGAATAAAGTGCTGTATGTTAGATATGTTTATATTATAGTTTTTAATATTAAGAAAATTATTAAACAAGTTATATTATTAAAGTTTTTTGTTATAGTATTTATACGTATAGGTGGGTAGGTTACCTACCTAAGATTTTAATACGAGTTTGTAAATTTAAGCCAAAAGGCAATATTACCTGTAAGCTTTTAATAAATTAATACTACTACTCAATTTATAAATTAGAAATATATGCGTATACCTACGTAATACCTTCTGGTAATTTAAAATGTTCTCACGGATTTACTAATCTCATTTAATAGTTACCAGGAATACATAAGTCCGCTTGGGTTGTGGATAATACCTATTCGTGCTTTGTTTAACACAAAGGGGTTTTTTTGTAGTGACGTCATAATTCCATGTTTAGAGGTGAGTTAGTACAGGTTGGTAAGTAGGTGTAATGTGTTCTAGGAAGTGAGTAGAAACGAATTAAGAGAGCGAAACACCAAAATATTTTAGTATTAATTTTACAAAAGTTAATAGTACACATATTGTATTTTATTTCTTACACATTTTACCTAGTGTCGGTATTATATATATATATATATATATATATTTTATAGAAAAGGAAGGTGGTCACCAACGCCCTTAGACATTGGCATTGTAAGAAATGTTGCCCATCGCTTAAATCGCCAATGTGCCACCAGCCTTGGGAACTACGATCTTATGTCCCTTGTGCCTGTAATTACACTGGCTCACTCACCCTTCGAACCGGAACACAACAGTACCAAGTACTGCTGTTTGGCGGCAGAATGTCTGATGAGTGGGTGGTACCTACCCAGACGAGCTTGCACAAAGCTCTACCACCTGTACCATACACTTTTATACAAATCCGCGTATTATTTGGTTTAATAGGTATGCTGTAATTAATTAATTACTATTTATTATGTTTACTTACTTGTATATAAAGGCGATCTATGAACAGGAATAATATTAATTACTTTCTAAAACATACTTGTTTGGTTAGGAGGTAAAGGGATATTCGAATGGAAAGTAACAATTACCGAGAGCACTGAGAGGAGAGAGATATCGGTCGCTAGACAACCGGCATGCATTTCGTTGTTCCGTTATCTGTGACACGTGAGCTTGCGGAGTGCGACTGGCGCGGCGTGCCTACGCGCAGGAGCCGCCCGATAACGACGAGCTACGGCGTAGCGGCTATTAGCCGGCCGCAATTAAAGTCCGATTGATTTAGAGCAAGGCTCACCAATTAATTAGAGAGCGGAGAGACGCGACCCATAAACAACCCGCCGTCGCCCGCCGCCCGCCGCCCGCCGCAACCCGCCGGTAATTCCATTAGGGCCCGACTGACCCCGCTCGTAAATCTCCGCCCACCGCCCCGCCGCGCGCTCCACCGCCCGCCGCCCTCTCGATAATTTATGGAAAAGCGGGAAAACGGCCCCGCCCCGGCAGCCAATGGCGGCGGCCCCGGCGCCCGCGCCAGCGCCAGTAGCCTCCCGCGTCTCGGTTCAGACGCACGCGCCTCGTGCCCGCCGCCGTACAGTGACACGTGCAGTGTTGGTGATATAATATAACACTAGTGACAGTTGCATTTCCTGATCTGAGACGACGAAGGTTTTTCATCGACGTGCGTCGGATTATTGTAAGTTGCCCGTTTATTCTCCGTACCTTGTAATGTTCTCCTTATTAAGTGTTCGTTTCTAAGACAATACGACATGTTATGTCCCTTCAGGTTAGTGTAAATAAAGGAATTACGTTAATACAAAAACGGCCAAATTGTGAAAGGATTACGTATGAACTCGTATCTGCGGCTGCGTGACGGTGCCATACAGTATATTATATTAATAAGTCTGTTGTGTCAACTACACATAGATACTTACAGACGGATGAGATAAGCCTTGCGCTTATAAACAACATATTAACCAAAATCAAAATGATTTATTCAACATTGAAGCGTTAGACTTGTTTATTGATAGTCAAACTAAAAACTACCACCGGTTAACAAGTTAAATTTATACATTTGTGTTTCGTACAAGAATAAACATAAATATTCTTTAATATCATCTCATTCTACGGCTTGTGAATGAATAGGACAGCGTTGTAGCGACTAACAATAAATATATGTAGGGCATGGTACTAACCAAAATAAACAATTACTGAAAATAATAATTCGACGCCGATATATTCGAGGTATAACATAGCGCTTCGCTCCCAAGCGAGTCGTCATGAAACCGAACGAATCGACTTACAAGTTAACATTCGTATGTTAATAACTTAACATATAAATTGTTAGTTGGAAAGCCTCACAGAACTCGTCGCACGACGGAAACTACGCATCAATTATGCTGATCGAGCATTACACGCACAGACGGACAAGCTCAGTAGGTTTTATTATCGGCCTCCTCCGATTCGCCGCTTAAATTCACTGCAATTGCTTTTATCTGTCGCTCGATGTTGACAATTATATTGAGAGTCGCTGTTAATGACTTGAGACTGAATGTGACTTTAGTTTGATTGAAAGGAAAAAATATTGTAAAAACTAATACTTATTATAAATTTATAACCATTTCTTAATATTGTAGGTTTATACATTGAATATAGGTGTTTTATTTCAACATTCATTTCAACAAGTTTTTACAAGTGAGGTGTTTTATTTCATCTCCCTACCTAAAAGTCGAGATCTAAAATGTTTATATTTTTCAATTAACTATCTCTTATAAACAGATTAATGGTCAATTTCGAAATATATTTTAGACAATGGACGGCACGTACTGATATATGTACTACTTATGTTTTCAACTCCCGCACTTTGACCAGAAAGTGCTCAACAATTCAAATTTTGCACAGTAATTCGTCTGTTAGTTGTTCTTAACTAATACTATGCTATAAACCTCCAAGAAAGTCTCACCATCAAATCAATGTGTTGAAAGAAGCAAGCCTGCGAGGAATACTAACAAAACGAGGACAAATTGTATACACATACGTATATATAATATTTGATATTAATATACTAGGTGTTAGGGCTCTGTAACTTGGCCAGTGTAACCACAGGCAAAAGGGACCTCACATAACATAACAAGGTGGGTGGCGCATTGGCGATGTAAAGAATAGGTAATATTTCTACATGGCCAATGTCTATGGTCGGTGGTACCACTTACCATACCTATAACATCAAAAAATATTTTCAAATAGAAGCAAAAAACGCAGAAAGTATAATGTTGAGTGAAACGATACGATAATACTTGTTAAGTGTCTCAATTCTGTTGGCAATAGACTTAGAACTTCCCTTCATGTATCGAAACAAACTTGTATATTACGAGACAGCCGCTATACAGTATTGAGTCTGTAAGCATTCGTATATGCGTGTCCTCAGTGGATACGTCCCGCGGCGATTTTCCATAATTGTGATGTAGATGGAGCGGATAACGGACTTGTTTAGATCTTATCTGATAAGATCGTTTAAGTGAGCGTCTCGTTTCACATCAACAATACATTTGATCATTGACGCTGATTCTAAATGATTATTATTTGTTGTTGTCTTGTAAAATAAGACCAAATTATTTAAAGCATCTGTTGCATCGCGTTTGATAATATTTGAAGAACTTAAGTTGTTGAATAAATCGAGTGTAGAGGCGCGTCGGAGCGAGAAAACAACTTAATTAGTTAAACGAGGCATAACAGAACCAGTCAATGCGGGCTCGCACCGCCTCGTGCCCATTTTTGAAAACTTCACTTTCTATACTTACGAGTAAAACATATAGGGGATCAGCCTCACTTGCGCCACCAAACAACCAGAGAACAAAGCGTCTTTATTAAACATAGACTTGCTGGGTCGCACGGGTGTGGGTCTAACTTTAATGTTGACTGCAATAGTTCTGGCCTTCGGAAGGTGTTGGAGTTGTTTCACTCTTTATGAAAAGGTACGCATAAATCGCGCGATAAGAAATGATACTATTGAGAAGTAGGTACATACAAAAATATACCTGAATTTAGTTTGAACATCCGCACGGGCAACATTCGTTAAGTCACCCCAGAACACAATTGGCATCTTTACAAAATTAATATTTACAACGTTTACTCAAATTACGCTAATATTTACTTTAAATGTACTCTATTACTCATAATAGAACCCTCATACCTACTCATATCTAACCCTTTGTTATTTTTGCCATTGTCTTATAGTCCTGTACTGATCTCTCAGGTGGCGCGACCGAGTCCATTACCTCTGTACGTCGAATGTTTTATGTAATGCATAGAATATATAAAGTTTTTTTTTAAAAAAACCAAATTCAAAATATATTTTATTCAAGTGTGCTCTTACAAGAACATTTGAATCATCATTATTCATTTTTTTAAATTTAAATTGAATTTTATAATAATAATAATAATTTATTTATTCATATACCAAGACTCATATAAAGAATAGGCATGATGACTGATTTTGAAATAACCTTCTATAATGTAGGTACACGTCGACTATTACTGAAAATAATTTTATTTCAGTAATAAATTAACTGCTTACGCAAATAAATGCATTTTCATTTACCTATATATTTGAATTTCGCTCGAAAACACCCGCAGGTGTCATGGCGCCTGATGTGACGTCACGTCTCAGAAAACGACAGTACACGTTGTATTGTTTCTGTACCCAACGAAAAAAGGCAGAAAGTATTAAGTATTTCCTAAGGTTAAAAATCCATTCCAAATTTTAACAACATGCAATACGATGCAAAATTAATTTTGAAACGCGTAAACACAACAACTGTTTAAGAGAGATGGTTATAAATAAAAGGACGTGACGTCATTCGCTCTGATTAGCGTTTCAAATAAAATGGCCGATTGCAGAATTTTATACTTTTATTTTATTAAAAATCTTATTAATCCCAATGTGTATATTGAAATGGGATCATTTTTTAAAATCCTTTTAAAGTAGTTTCTTCTTTAAAATCATTTATTTTTTAATTCTTTAATACAGTCATCATGCCTATTACAAAAAAATTAAATAAAATAAACCATACTATCTACTACTTATACAATTCACTGGTCCAGCTGAAACTTTACAACAGCGGTTTATATACATATAGTCTAGTCTGTTAGCGATCATAAATGAAGCCTACTAGGTTTTAACCTTCCAGAAAGTCATAACAAATACCTACTATGTATATACCCGACATGAAATACAATTTATTATATATAGTTATGCAGGGATTGATGCATATAACAAACTATTTATATTATATAAGAATTTAAAAGTTATTTCTGAATAAGCATTTCGTTTTACTTCTATTTACTACTTTCGTGTGCATCTTTACCTGACAGAGAACGCAGTGCTGTTAGATAAACCGTCTCTGCGACTCACGTACTACTTGCCGACCGTCCTTTGAAACTTTTATAACGTCTAACGTGAAGCAAACGCAAGATCTGAGCAGTATCAGTATGAATAACACAATAAGCTTATAGGAAATATTAAATTGATTTATTTATTCATAACGTGTCATAACGTCGACGGTAAAGTTTTATATAATTAATGTGTGTGTCTAAATATTGTGCTCATTACGGCTACTTGTAGCGCTAATAAAATAAAACGTTTAATACAAAACCACCGACGGAGTAAACAAGGGAATGTGAGTCGGCCGCGCGGAACCGCTCTGCACGAAAAAATTTACGTTAATTCGAAAAGTAAAACAACTACGAAACTGAAACATTCGATTATAGAACTTATATGCACTTAATAAGAATTAAATTAACGTACCGCTTATTAAAATCTTACGACATCTGGAACTTGATGAAAAATTATTTATTAAAAATTCTCACCTCATTATTACGTGAGGGGAACATTTTGTCTTGTCAATTGCTATTGTAAGCAGTTCCGACCTACTTTCATCAGACCGACGCCCGTGGGGAGTTCTAGATCGTTAGTAGAAAAGGAAAGTTGACTTTGGAGAGAATCCATTTTATTATGAATTAATTAGGAGAAAAATCCGTTAGTTTACATGTATAGTCTACTATAATATGATAGCGATCTAGGAACAAATGCATTTGTTTTATTCTCTTGGTTACGGCAAACTTGTATTATTTATTAGCAGTATAAATAAAACATTAATAATTGTTCTCTTAGTTAAAAATTTATATCTATGTTTATTATATATTAAGATATTGTTTTGTCGCTTTGTAATATGAAATACACGCGTATACATTATACACACTATATGTGTATCCTCTCTTTCTCTCTCTTCTATGTAAGTACAAAATATAATAACAATGGAATGAGATAAACTGTTAATTCAAATTAATTTGATAAACAGTATAAGCAATACAGAATAGATTCTGTTTATTTAGAAGTATACCATAAAAGAAACAGTTCGGACATTTTTATATGCCGATCTAAACTCTACTCTACTCTACGCGTGTCGTTTTAGCTAAAGGATGGATTTAAATGAAATCTCAATATAGCCAAATCGTCACTCGTTCATCATAAAATCCGCAAATTCCACTACTACTGCTGCCGTGTGACGTGACGTGACGTGAATTTAAGGTGTCAACTCCATAAAACACACGTCATCTAAAACAATATCTGTCCGATCAAACGGTCGCATCTTTATGTAAATTCCCGAGACATTTCGTAACTCGACCGCTCGATGACGACTCGATGACGATTCGACGACGACTCGATGACGACGCCGACGCAAAGCCGACTCCGAACCGATCCGAAAACAACGATCCGCCGGTGAGACTCGCATCAAAGTGGTCACGTCGACTTATTTATGGAAATCGACCATTCGAAAATTATACTATTTATAAAAAGAATTATTGACGCAAAGTTAATGGCGCTTTTTATATTCGAGTTAACAGATTTTAATGATAATGAGTACAGATAGACGATACTGATTGAGATTGCGCACAGTCGAGCTATAAACATGACTAGTTGTGTGCTTCGCTAGTGACGTAGTCGCGGAGCGTCGGACGGTAACGATGGAAATGTTCCGAACAGATGTTTCACGAATCGTCCGGTGAGGCCTCGGGTGGAAAATCTGCGTTAGTTCAATGTAACGAGTCACAACATTCATTTTAAATGTATAGAATAAGTTTTTATACTATGGCACTGTAAATAGTTTATATCGCTATATGATGTAGGTGAAAACTGTTTGTTGTCTCACTTCGATCCCGACATGTTGTGATGTTTCCTTGACTTTTCATCTCGAGGTCAAGTCAAATCGAGTTGCATATCTTATCTTGCTAATAAATTATAATCCTTAATGAATTCTGCTTATAACGGAACGTTTTTAAACTCATAATATTATAACGAACATAACACCCGATGCTCCGCCACGTCTCTATTGAATATTAAAAAAATCTATTCCCGCCGAAATGTAATTACTTATGTATTTATTACTAATCAGCATATTTACTAAATCAGATTTTATCTTTGGCCGTCGTTTCATCGATAACTTATCGATAACAATCTACGTCCCTAGCTACTTAATCAACAGACCGATAAATATACTCAAAAATAAGTGGATCGTTTGATCACCTGTGCTTGAATGTAGTCCGCGTCAACGTCACCAACGTAATTAAATTTAAGTAAATACTCATTTGGTATAAATGCGAATTTTCTCGTAAAATTCAATAAAATCCAAAATTAGAGACATAGACAATGTTTTTTTTCTATAAACTATAGTCTAACAAACAGCATCTTCCACTCCTGCAAGTGTAATGGAGTGAGTAATGAATGACAGTATCGGTGTGATGGAGTGCGGCGGGGAGCACCGTACCTGCGCCGGCGCCGGAGCGGTCGCCGTCATCGCCGCTCGCATTCCGGGCATAGCACACCCCTTACTCATTAACACATCTTTTGTTTACAACAATTGGCAAAATCTCCTAGTTTGAGTTCGCACAATACAAAGTGCATTATATAGATATTTGTCACTAATAACGTAGTCGTTGACGTACAGCACACATTTTATTATTGTTAGTTCAGTACCTACTGAAAGTGTTTGGTGCGAAGATAACTTTTAATCTTTTATTCAAGCTATAAGCTGGCTCCCCATCACAATGTAAATAATTCATAGATTGAACTTTACTTCAAGACTTGTTTTTGTTTGAATAATTAAACATTTCGTTAAATCGTGATAAACTATTTACTTGTTATATTCATAACACACACAATTATAAATGATCATACATGTCTCCCGGCTGACAGTTATAATGTTACGTAGCTTATTCGAACTAACAGACAAACAAAGTTGTTCTCTTTTTAAAAATTCGTGTTAATATAATATTCGAATGTTCGAATGTTACCTGTATAATATGTTAATCATATAATGTATATTTATAATATGTAAATATATGAATACATATAGTTAAACTGTAACGTAGCTGTGTCCGTGCATATTTTATTTTTCCATGGGTTTTTTACTCTGTCCACTTTGCTCATTTGCCACTAGATGGCGCTGCAGCAGAACAACTTTTATGCGTTCTGCTCAAGCAATCACCACGATCAATATGCATAAACTTTAGACAGACAGGACGTCTGCTCATTTTCGCGAGTGCGTCATATTGTCCCGGTGTGCGAACTAAAGTCATGTCATAAAATCGACTTAATTAAGTAAATAGATAATAAATCACACTCAAAGGTCACAGTGGAACTCTCCGTCCGAGTCAAAATATTACAGATCTAAGCCGCGGCAACATTTTCAACAAACAATTTGAGTAAAATAATGGGTCCTTCAGTCGTTCACTACTTTTTTTTTTTAATATTTATATGTCCTTGAAAACCCTTACCAACGGTACAGAGTTCAAACACGCACTGAATTTAACATACACTTAATTTGTTTTTATGATTCATCTGCTCGCGGTGGAGTAAGCCCCAAAACGTCTCCTCAAAAAGGAGAGGAGGAGGATATTTTCTTTTTTATTGTAGTAACGACAGACTGCTAGAGTAGTTGCAAAGGATGTTATTTTATATAATATTATTTATATATAATAGATCCGAGGTGGTCCAGTGGCTATAACTATAGCTAAGAATAGCGGTTCCAACCCCTCAACACCGCTCAGTGTTCATGTGCTTTAATTTAGTTTATATCTATGCGCCTCTTGGTCGGTGGTGATGGAAAATAACGTAAACTGTCCTAAGTATTTATTTGTCAAAAAACAAGCATCTTGTAACTCACATTGTTTTGAAAGCGAGTGTGTTTTTAATGACATAAACAACAAAAATACACTTTTATTTTCTTACGTTTCCTCAAGATCCGTCGCGCACCTGCGAGTACCTACTCGTGACATTTGGACAATTCTCAAACTTGAGTTTTGGGTCAGGCTGAGTGATATTATCTCGACCGTTTGGTTAAACTCGTTCCTACACTGAGCTACCAAAGTGTAATATGTCTACTTATATATCTCCGACACATATATGAAAATAATGATTAACGTTTTTGCTCAAGTCACGGCGTCGCAAATGTTAGTGAGCTCGTCGGTGACGTGACGTAGCGACCAGTTTGATCTGTGCATGAACATCATAAACGACGACGTGTGACGTCAAAATCAGAACGCGGTCACCTTGACGGTGCCGACAGTTTGTGATTAATGCTTCGCGGATCTGGTCCAACCAGCACTCGAACTACGCCCACGAAAACTCAGTAACAAGTTCCATATGTTCGTAATAAAATCATTATAAAATATAAGAATCCTAAGAAATCGCTTTAAAAAAATATACCAATGTAAAAGTCCTTAAGTAGGTAGCACTTGCGGTGTACGGGACAAGGCCCGCCGCCCGACGAGACCTGTTTACGACGACCATAAACCTCGCCAGCTTCTTACCTGATCCACGCTCGGACAACGGATACGTTAATTCGGTTCTCGATAACGATCCCACTTCCGGTTTGACCCGTCTAATAAAAAAACTACAATTATTACCTCGATACCTAAAAGTATATTGGCTCTAGTACTTTATTGCACAGACAAGTGAAAAGGTGGATTTACCGCTGCTGATGGATGTGGGACGAAAGTGCTAGCGCACCTCACAGATATTCTACAATAATTTTATAGATTGTTCGCATAATATTTCGAACTGAATGCACGCTGAAGCGCGAACGCACGTTCTGGACTTATTCATTATGTAACCGTAACCGTAACAGCCTATGAATGTCCCACTGCTGGGCTATAGGCCTCCTATCCTCTTTTTGAGGAGAAGGCTTGGAGCTTATTCCACCACGCTGCTCCAATGCGGGTTGGTGGAATTCACATGTGGCAGCATTTCAGTGAAATTAGACACATGCAGGTTTCCTCACGATGTTTTCCTTCACCGTAAAGCACGAGATGAATTATAATCACAAATTAAGCACATGAAAATTCATTGGTGCTTGCCCGGGTTTGAACCCACGATCATCGGTTAAGATTCACGCGTTCTTACCACTGGGCCATCTCGGCTCTTTTTCATTATGTATTAATATATAATAACGTCTTAAGTCTATCCATATCGCGCAGCTTCTTTACATAATCCTCGTGCGTAAAGATTCGCTCATTAGTACAAACATAATTATCACAATTATACGTATCTAATTCAATAAATTATGATTCTCAATAATCGCTTCATCGCTGCGATCTTAACAACTGTCCCGTCGCGAAAACATTAAGGCGTTAATATATCGCCGGCCGGCAGTTCCGCTCGCCTCCCGCTTATCTCCGCCGATCGCCTCCGATCGCCGCCGATAGCGATCTATACCGTCGGTAATCACCACTTCTTACCATTTTGAACAGCTGGTCCACATTCCTGTACATCATTATTGCATCACGTTGCCCACACAGGCCCGAAACGACTCATCGCGACATCAGATATTGTTAAATACTTCGGTAATGTCTTTTTATTATAAAGCTCATGTAAAGATTAGTAAAAAAAATATATATAATAAGGTCCCCAAACGATTATTGTTTTGTGTAAGCGATTAGCGATTCGATTAATATCTAATGGCTCTTTAAAAACCAAATGTATTCCGATTGTTATCGTTGGTATTCAGTTTCCTGTCGTTTGATGTTGAGACAAATCTGTCAATAAAATTACGCCCAATTTAAAACCTTAATTATATGTGAACCTCATCACCAACATATAATCTATAAGGAATCTAATATGTAAAAAAATATCTGCTTAATTTATGCGAAGAAATAGAAATACGAGTTGGTGATTATACGTGAATAGATCATATCAACTGAATGATCGCTGGGACGCCTCTGCGATTACCGCGACCTAATGTTGCAGCGTCACGTGACACACACGCAGCCGCGCGAGGAGGCGTAAGCTAAGTAAGCAAGAAACAAATAAAGCTAAACAATACAATTGCTGCGTAACGCTGGTGTCGAGAGGGCAGATCGCGACGAGCCGCCCCCGCGTCATTGATACATCAGAGAGTCGCATTAGCTCCGTTTTTTACCGGCTCTCGACTCGTAAAGCACACAAAAAGCGGGGGCCGGGGCCAGACATTTCGCACTTAGGCTCTCTCGGGCCCCGTGTACCGCGACCCGACAGTCTCGAAGCTATAAAATTAGCATTCGTGACGTCACTACATAAAGTGCCTATGTTATTATCGTCTTTTTTCAGTTGTTGGACGTGATAAAAAGTACACATAATGAGGCCCGTGAAAAAAATTACACGTCCTCTTTTCAAAATTTGCAATAATCGTCATCGAGTATGGTACTTATTCGTAATTTACCTACTCGGTTTAACGTAATATGTAGACTTTAGCTGCACAAAATTACCCATAACTTTAAGACGTAATGTTTCCTTTTTCTTTTCTTGTAGCGCTTAATGGAGAAGTTCTGTACAAGAACACTTTTTAAGTTTAGTTTTCGAGACAAAATAACTAAAACATTAAATAAATCATAACTTCGCACTAATAATAATAATTAAAGTTTAAAATATTTATAATGTATACGTAACACATCAACCATAAACTGCGAATAATTAAATAACTAATTTAAAAAAAATCAAAAATAATAAAATAAAACAGTTACAAAGATTAAGTATGTGCAGTTGCAGTATAAGGGCGAACGTGGCGCCTGTACATTAGGAGCCGGGTTATTTATAGTGGTGCTGTTAGGGTTGCGTGCCATCTCGCTCGCTCTCGCGCGCCACAACTATATGCTACTCCCTTTTCAGCAAACAATTAGCCAACCCGCCCGTCACCGACAGCTCAATAATTCTGTTAGGGGACAGTGTCACTTTTTACCCGGCTCTGTTGTGACGTTGACGCAAGCGTGGCTCGTGCCGGCGCCTGCGCCCGCGCCACTAATGGCATTCCTGTGGACCCTTTTGCCATTCGAGACGCCACCCCGCTTTATTATTTGCGTGTCCGGCCGATAAATGCGCTGATAGGCACGACGGCGTATTACACCGAGGTAGCGGCGATACCATCGCCGTACGGCGGCGGCGGAGCGAGGCTCTCGTTCGGTTAAGAAGCTTAGTCTAATTTATATGTTACGGCTCGGTTTATGATTAAAGTCACTTTACGTTACATGTCCTTTCTGAAGGTTCGGAGGGACGCGACGCCGTTCGGTATTCGGTCGGCCGCAGTCGTAATGGCCGCTCGGTTAATTAGTCGCGCGAGTGAAATATTCAGTCATTTGCGGAGCACCTTACCTCATTATTAACATTAATTACGCGCGTGGTCCGCACTAAATGGTAATACATTCAACTCGCAGCTTTACGTAAATGGAGCAAATTAAACTTGTATTGACATTTTACTTTGACTCGACCATATCGCTTATTTAAAATAAGAGCCCGGACTGGCGAACTACGCCAGTTGAGGAGCATGTTGCTGAATACGTATTAGTTACAAACGTAGAGTATTCCGGTTACCGTGACGACTAAAATTATTTTAAGGGCACCCCTCCCTCCCCCCTCCGACTTCGATTTGCCCTTGACTCTTTCAAAGTGTCATTCTTTCTATATAATTCATTTTTTTTGTAAATACAGATTTTTTTTATTTCCGCTGGCGAAGACTTACTACTTCTAATATTATAACTATTTTATATATTACATAATGCGATAATTAATTATAAAACTCACATTAAACCATATGTAAATCGTAGACTTTGTATTTATGATAATTTAAGTTTAATACACGAGTACATAAAACTAAAATATTTGATCAATGATACAATATTTGATCATGAATTATTTGACACTCGATATGCAGTATTTAGGCGCGATCGTAGTACAACTTCATCTTATTTGAAAGATGGTGGTGGTGTTGTAATTGCCATACACAAAAAGTTTGAAAGTCTCAGAAAAAAGTCTTGGGAATCTGTATATGAAGATCTTTGGGTTTCATTTAAAATAGGTCAAAGTACTCAAATTAATATTTGTGGTGTCTATATTCCACCTCCAGTAAAGGAGTTGGAACTTAATTACTTTCTTAAAAATACTGCACAAGTTATTAACTCAAACACAGGTGACGGCACAATTAACGTGGTGATTGGGGATTTCAATTTGAGCAATATTGTCTGGGAATATAGCACTTACAGTCGTAGTCTAATACCTGTACGTACAAACAATAATGTGGATTCTTTATTTATTGACACAATATTTTTTTGCAACCTACATCAATGCAACTCAATTTCTAATTATAACGAAAGAATTCTCGACCTAGTACTTAGCTCACATCCATCTTTTCTTACGGTATCTGAAGAAAAACCCTTAGTTCCGCTTGATTGTCATCACCCAGCCTTATTAATAGACCTACAGTATTCTACTCATAAACACTATCTTAAAAGTAACACTGAACCTAAATATAATTTTGCTTTTTGCGACTATAATACTGTTATTGAGGAACTTTCAAACATTGATTGGGCACATTTATGGAAAAATTGTAGCTCTGTAGATGAAATGATAGAAGTTTTTTATGAAACTTTACTAAATGTTATTTACAAAAATATCCCAAAATCCAAACCCCGTGATGGCAAGCATCCCATATGGTATTCACGTTCTCTAATACGTACTCTTAAGGAAAAATCAAAATTTCATAAAGTATTCAAGAAGTATAAAAATCCTATGGATAAATACACTTATGATCTCCTAAGAGATCGCTCAAACGAAATGATATTTGAATGCTATGATTTCTTCAAAAAAAATATATCAGACCATATTCGTAACAACCCTAAATACTTTTGGATATATTTTAAAGACAGAAATTGCAATTCTAAGTCGATTCCCAATCAAATGATATTAAATGATAGAAAAGCTACAGGAGGACAGGAAATATGTAATCTTTTTTCCTATAATTTTCAGTCGATCTATGATACCACACATAAGTCACCACCTTTCAACCCAAAATATTTAACTAGTATTAAATGTACTAATAACACATACGCCAAATGTTCTGTAACAGACCATGAGGTTAAAACACAGCTTCTATCCTTAAATTGCAATAAAGGGGCGGGACCCGATCTAATACCACCTATATTTATTAAAAATTGTGCTAAAGTTCTAGTTAACCCCCTTACAACTATATATAATAAATCTCTTCAATCGGGAATATTCCCAGCTAAATGGAAAGTTGCTTATATAACACCAATTCATAAGTCTGGAGACATTAATAATATATCTAATTACAGACCAATATCCATACTATCTACTTTTGGAAAAGTTTTTGAGTCACTAATTCAAAAAAAGATGTATTCTCATTTAAAACCTTACTTTGATTCACACCAGCATGGCTTTTGTCCACATAAATCCACAACATCTAATCTAGTTAGTTACATAACTGATATTTCTGAAGCTGTGGATAAGAATAATGAGGTACATGCTATATATCTGGATTTTAAAAAAGCGTTCGACTTAGTCCACCACGACATTCTTTTAACCAAATTGGAATGTATGGGTATTCATGGTTCCTTGTTACGTTGGTGTGAGTCATACTTAAAGAATCGATCCCAATTAGTTGCCATTAATGGTTTTAAATCTTTCGAATGTAAAATACCCTCTGGTGTACCGCAAGGGTCACACTTAGGACCTTTGTTTTTCCTTGTTTTCATTAATGATGTTGGAAAAGTACTTAAATCCAAATATCAAATATTCGCAGATGATTTAAAAATATACAGGGAAATTAAATCACCAGAGGATATCGAAATCCTTCAAAGTGACATCGACAACCTTGTTTGTTGGTGTCTTGCAAATCGTATGACGCTAAATAAGGATAAATGTGTTCATATTAAATTTAGTAGAAAACGAAAACCACTAAAACACACTTACTACATCGACGGTACGCCCCTTACGGAATCAACGAGTGTAAGGGATCTTGGGGTGATAATAGATAACACCTTAAGTTTTAGAGATCACATTGATTCCATCATATCAAAAGCCTCGCAAGTATCTGGTCTGGTGTTAAGATTAATGAAAATCTTTAAGGATCCAAGCTTGACAATATTAGTATACAATAGTAGATTAAGGAGTATCCTAGAGTATTGTTCAGTTGCTTGGAGTCCTGGGTATGAGGTGCACTCTGATAGAATAGAACGTGTACAAAAACGTTTTCTATATTACTTAGCGTACACAGATCTAAATGCTAAGAATTTTAACTCTTACGACGCACGCCTAATTAATTATAAAGTGCAAACTCTTAAATATAGAAGAGAAGCTGCCGACTTTCTTTTTTTATACAAATTATTGCATGGATATATTGATGCACCTGATCTACTTGCTAAAATTAGTTTCTACATTCCGCGTCAAGGTAGCCGTTTACAAAAACGTAAAATATTTAGCTTGCCTGATGTCAAATCAAATCTTGGTCAACATTCGCCAATTTACCGTATTTGCTCGCTTGCGAATTGTAGTCGTCAACACCTAGATGTCTTCAGTGAATCTGTTGGTTCTCTTAAAAATAAACTTAAAACAAAATCACATTATTTTATGTAATAATTAAATAATTAACTAGTCAGTAATTACACAAGTACTGTGCTTGTTAACTAAGCTAGGTATATGTTTTTTAAAGCATGCTAGGTTTACATCCAGAAGACTGCAACTTAATAACACTCTGTTTAGCTTTGATTTTATTTTGTATGCACTAGTTGTAAGTCAGTTTTGTAAACTTAATATAAAAAAAAAAAAAAAAAAAAAAAAAAAAATAAAAAAAAAAAAACAAACTAATAAATGAACATAGAAAAAACACGCTGTCTAAAAGATTGTCCTGTAGCATTGTACTCGAGACGCTGGCACTCTTCCCTCTCTGCACCGCTAGACTCAGCTCTTGGGTCACCAGAAGTCTTGACCAATTTCTTTGAAAAATCTTTTATAATAAATAAAGTTTAATATACTACATTAATAAAAAAACACAAGACAAATGTTACAAGCTTAATGTTTTCGATTGCGATCCTATTGATACCCAGGTACTTTGGTAGTTCAGGTAACTTTATACATTTTTTTATGAATCTCTGATTATAAATGTATGAAGTAATAAGACGCGTCCGTTCTCCGTACGGACACTCGCTAGTCGGGAATGCTTACTGAATATACTCGTACTCTATTTATTAAATAAGTCGAACACGTATCATTTGTTGTCCAACTTCACGAGTTTATTGTGTTTGTTGTGATATATTTGCTATTTCAATAAAAAGGTTCAATTTATTTGTGACAATAAACTCTTGTTGAATTTATCAATTTTGCATATATCAATATCAAAGAAGTGATGATCCGCAAAGCAACAAAGATTTGAATGATTTTATTCAATCTTTTTATAAATAGCGATTGGGTGATATTTTTTCCAAATAAAATTGTGAATATAGTTTTATATAGCTATTCATTATTAAACGTTAGGTTAGTTCAAAAATTATAAATTACGTAATGTTCAGCTTAAAACAAGAAATCTTATAAACATTGAATGTTTAACTTGCAAGGAAGAGCAGTTTAGATATTTATTTATCTCGTAACACAGATGGTTTGCTAATCTCTTAGATTTTAAATTACTTAATTTAAATTTTTATATTGCAATTGTAATATTTTTTTTAAATTAAATAATCTATTACTGATTAACAAATTATTTATCAATTAATATTTATTTCGCTTGACTTAGCTGAAGTAGTTCCATGTAAGGTGCCTGTGTATGCAATAACGAGCAGCAATGCTGGTTAAAGGTCCCACACTCAACTATTACGGGCAATATGTGTTAATAGAGAAGTTTATTGTACACTTTTCGATTGACTTTCATAACAAAACGTTACTTGGTTCGTTACACATATGGTTTATTCAATTCAAACTCAAAGTAAAACTCACGATCCGTTCATAAATTAAATAAATAATACTAATTAGTATATATAAATATAAATAAAGTTACGGTTGAATAACACAAAATATGTTTCCCTTATCTACACTATCGATCATCCATCTATATATGTATGTATGTAACTGGACCTTGACTGTCTACTGCATATTTATATATCTACGGTAAGGTACCTACAATACCTCACTAATAATGGTTGCTTAGCGACTGCTTATTTAAATACTGATTTTGCTCTTTCTGACATTCGAAAGAAAAAGACAGCTTTGTTTAATTAATAACCCACTAAGCAACGTTTACACAAAGCTCCGATAATATATTAATCAAAATAAAAACAGCATCATCAGTAGGTGCATGTTATATTTAAAATATAAAACGTTGAAGATATTTCTATAAATAAATAAGTATTTTCAATATAATTTTGACACGTATTTTTGCTTTGTATTATGCTTTTTATCGAAAACAGTTTTTTGAAATAGCCGGTCACACCTATGTATACAGTATGTGTTAGTATATACAAACACATGGGAAGGTAATATTATATATATAAACCAGGCTTATGTCTGAAAAAAACAACATAATATTTTACAATTTGGGATAGTTACATGTAAAATACATGTAACTATCCAAAAACAAAAATAAGTATATAATTTGTAATTGATTTAATCTCACTAACTGCGTTTGTATCAAAAGTATTACGACTCTTATTTAATTTATTAATAAGCAACTATTGGGGTGCATCTTTTGTTTACAGTACAGTAGAGTAACAGCCTGTGAATGTCCCACTGCTGGGCTAAGGCCTCCTCTCTCTCTTTGGGGAGAAGGTTTGGAGCTTATTCCACCACGCTGCTCCAATGCGGGTTGGTGGAATACACATGTGGCAGAATTTCAGTGAAATTAGACACACGCTGGTTTACTCACGATGTCTTCCTTCACCGTCAAGCACGAGATGAATTATAATAATAAATTAAGCACATGAAATTTCAGTGGTCCTTGCCCGGGTTTGAACCCACGATCGTCGGTTAAGATTCACGCGTTCTTACAACTAGGCCATCTCGGCGTTTGTATCTTTTGTTTGTATGTAGATAATATTAATAATTAGAAGATGCGAACTAATTTAAATTTGTTATTTTATAAAATAAATATTTATTAGATGGCAAACCATGTGAATGACCTTTATGAAGTGGTTTCCTGCGCGGATATGAAATTAAACGATAATTAGACGCTTTAATAAAATATTAATTAACGCTTTATTTATTAGTACAACTCCATGTCTTATTAGCCAAAAAATACAAACTCACTACTTGCGGCGTTCCGTTCAGCCTTTAGCGGCGACGGATTCAGGCTCGGACGAACGCACGGTTTTTAAAGGCTATTTGTAAAAAATACAACGCCACCGAATTCAAAAATAATTATCTAATTTAAATACATAATCTTGAGTGATGGTTATTAGTTTTGCATTTGAATAATGCAGGTTCATATTTAACACCAGTAGACTTATTGACTTTTCCATTTAACAATGTCGCAAATTAATTATTAATGTCGTAATGAGTTTAAATATAATAACTCAGTGATGGATAATTCATAACAAATAATTAATTATATATTTTATAATTAAAAACAAGGGAAGTGTGAGTCGGCCTTTCGCGGCTCCGCACCACAACCATGTCTGTGGAATAACTGAAGCGTCACGTCTGCCCAAACGATTTTTATACGCATACGGCTTTGTCTTGTATCAATGATATATTTTTTTTTAGGAAAATTGTTATCCTTTACCAATATATACATATATATATTATATTTGGGATTTTTATTATTCTTATTTTAGGATTAGTTGCGGGGACTATCCTTTGGGCATGGAACCAAAAGTAAAGGAGTACAAATCTTGCTTTCCAATGAAGTGTTTGGACGTAAGCATATAATACCGTTAATAATAAATAATGAGAAAAAGTAGAAAAAGAAAAATGTTCAGAGCATAATTTCATCTGGTCATGCCGAGAGCAATTCGATCACTTGAACAACCATGATCTCAAATGTTATGTCCCTATCGCCTCCGATTAAACGGACGAACTAAAAATAATTCTATTAAAGAAAAATAAATTATACTCCACAAGTGTGGGCGCAAACACAGGTGCACTCAAAATATAAATACAGACAACAAAGAATGTTGAACTCGGGAAACTTGACCGTCATGTTTTTTGTAAAATATGTTTTACGAACTATCAGACTGAACAAAGCAACTTACGAACGAACGAAATATAACGACTAAATAATTAAAATTCGTCAATTCAATCACCCACTTCAGTTTATATACCTGATATGTGAAACGGCTCAATGCTAATGCGCTAACGATTTGCACAACCAATATTCGTTTTTTCGCGGTAACGTAATTACAAAACTGCCAGCAATTCTATATGTGTGTCCGTCAATTAATTAAGGAAATCCATTCACTGACGAGTTGCGCTTGAGTAATAAAAGTTCAAATTAATTTAAAATGTTAGCGCGCAATTTATTTTTCAAGTACACACAGTGGCACACAGACTGAAATATAGCAATGATTTCGAAAACTAATTAGCGATTTATTGAAGCAGAATTTACTTCAATGATAGGTGCACTATTATATACCTTGTTATTACTAGGGTATTAGGATCATTGTGTCGGATTAACACAGCCGATGGCCTAATGGATGGATCTCTTCAGCGAAGAACACGGGTTCAATCCGGACGGTGGTTTCATGACCTTAAACAGTAACTGTGTAGGAAAACATCCTGAGAAAACCTGCATGTATCGTGATCCTACCAACCACTAGAGCAGCTTGGTGGGACAAGCTCCAAATATTACCTTTGGTGGTATTTACCGACTCATTGTTTTTTTCCATAAACTGAAAAAAAAAACTTAAATAATACTTAACAATAATAGCAAAGAAATCTTCAACTTGTCTGACACTATAAATCATAGGGTTTGTTACTTTGTAAACTTTGCTTGCAAAAGACGTGTTCAAGTATACACAAGGGTTTTGTGACGTAGGCGGATGTCGAGTCATACAGCGAATGGTGCGAAGTGCGAATGGTGACACGAGATACCACGGAGCGGTTAGAACAGCCATCAATCGATTGCCTTGTAGGTTCCTGTCTGCGTGTGGGCTCACTAAGTAACAGTTTATGTATGAACTGTAAGCGGTGACCTAACTCCTACATAGCATAGTGCTTTACCAAATCATTTGCAGTCAATATTAAGTTACTCGTACATAGCTGTGCCTTGTCTGTGCCATTGGTGTCGTAAGACTCAACTAAGATTTTTTGTAAAGCACATCAATCAAGAGCAACTCAACAGCGAAATCATTTAGACCTTTAAAGTAAATTGTCGAGTTTTTGGACTGGCTTCATTGGACTAATGGGATAGCAGAATCAGCATTATGAACACAAATAAAACGGCACTCAGGTAATTTGAGCGTTATTTATGTTACGTTTTATTACCTTCTACATAATATATAATTAGTATTCGGGTAATAATATTATTATCTTTTAATCCTACCCTCTTTTTACGTGCACTGGTACCTTAGTATTGGTGGCTCCTGGAAAACTGCGAAACTTTTATTGGGGGCTTAAACTATAATTTATTACGAAAAATAAATTCAACATTGTTTTGGAGTGCCATACGTACTTGTGTTTAAAGTTCTTGCGAAATGTTTAAGTTCCTGAAAGAAGTATATACCGTTACGTCAAAATTCAAATTAGTTCTGACACTCTATAATTCGTGGAATAATTAAATTCTCACGAACAACTCCGAGCGCTGCAAGATATTCATAGTGAATAAATATGACCACATTAAAATCATTATAATCACTTTTAAATAGCGAACGTTAATAAAAAACCTTTGAATTTTGCCGCTCCTGAATACTTAATATTAACAGAAATATTCAAAACTTTTAATGGGTGGAAGTCGTTCGCGATATTAAACTTCTGAGTTAAAAAGACAACGCTCCGCCCGCGACAACTGCTCACACAGAGCTGTAACTATAAAACGTAGAGGATTGAAATAGGTTTGCGAATTTCTGATTGTAAGGACTTAATCCTTAATCTTCATCTAATTAAAAAGGAAAAAGTGTCACTCGTCAAAGCACAATAATTGAAATGAGAAGTAAGAAGAAGAGTTTTTGAGTTTACACAAATGTTTCGCTGACTCACTCACTGATACATATATTTAGGAGGTACAGCTTGTTTGTGGTATTTACAAAGATAATAGAACAATATCTGTCTGAATGAACATTCTTCAAAACAAGTCATCATGCGGCAGAACTCAACAGCCAATCTTATTTCTTGCCATGTCCCAAGGTCGAGATGCCGTGCGTCCAGATCTGACGTCCTCACGAACCAGATCGCGATCAGAGTGGCTCACATTAATTCTTAACGAGCGCCACGTGTCACCAGTTTTTAGCGAACGACAGTGATATTTAATTAACGTGTTTACTTAGCAATTATTTCCTTACACCGAAACCGGTGGCCCCAAATTAAATCGAGTACGAATGTAACAACGTACTATTAGCTTCCCGCCGCTACTTCGCGAGGCACGATATATGTTTTATCAAGAAATATATTTTTATTTAAGTATATAGTGATAAATGCAAATATATATAACGGTCAGTTTTTGAGCAATTTCAAGCTGAGACATTTCTCTCGCACCCGCCGGTCTAGTGCTGAGTACACCACAATAAATGTAATAAAACGTATTGCACGCAACACGCACATTTTTAGTTTACAGTTAATTTTTTTTAATAACTTCCAAACTATAATTTTAAGAATAAAAAGTTATGTAAATAATTAAAAGTAATATGTATACATATATTATGTTGAAAAATATTATATAAATATAGTCAATGTTTTCGTTAACATGTACAGGTAATTATAAGATACATATGTACTTACGCCGACAGAAAATTCAAGCAGCTGTTTAAATTAAATGGAATATTCATCCAAAGTCAAAGTCAACATTATATTCAATATAGAAGCATCAGTCTTATTTTTTGATTCAAACGTCTACCACCGGTTCAGAAACAAATACAACAGATCTGATAAAATCCAGCCAAATCTCAAAGACAAAAATGCTTGATATTCATACCTGTGGTTAGTTTTAGCGTCCGCTGATCTCTTCCACTACGTTGATGACCTTTGTCGCATACTTTCATAAGTTTATGGGAATAATTGAAAGACTAATAACAGCACACATCGGTCATTAGCGAACTTTCTATATTTTCACAGATATTGGTACAAGACTTGTACGTAGAAATATCAAAGCTAAAAACTTGATCGTGCTTACCTGTGAATTCATTTCTTTACCGATACCTCTCGATACCTAATATTAATTAAATAAAAATTCACACTAAATTGATAATGTCATATTTTTTATTTTATTTCAACACAATTACGTTTTCAAAAGATACCGTGCCTTTAATTAAATTATTAATAACATGATTTAATTAAAATATAAAGTTAATAAAAATATGGAATCCGAAGAGCGTGTTGAGTCGTCATTACAGCTAGCTCTTAGAAATCTTCTTATGGAATATTTGTAGTTCTAGATCGGTCAACTATTGCTATCGGCCGAGCTCCATAATACGTTTAGATATCCAAGTTTGTATAATAACAATCAGTAATCACTGGTAATGAACGAGGAGGAAGCATTGACGAAACACAGACGAGAGAAAATAAAATGTCACAGTCCAGAATAAAAATCTACTTTATATAATCGTTTTCGTTCGATGATTCATGATCACAAAAAGAGAAGCGGTCGGTACATCGGAATACAATATAGCGGTGGTGCCGCGCTGCCATAAAGCGAGCCGCCACCGCGCGAACACGTCGGGGACATCGATTAAGGTGAGCGGCGTTGTTAGGGTTATTAGTACGGTGACAATGAGTCGGCCTGGCGGAGGAGCCGTCCGTTGACCTCGGGTCTCTTTCGCTCCACTGCGATAGCAATACTTACGTTGTATCGGGATACAAGTAAACGGTGTCAAAGTATCGTTTTTGAATTTACATATAATAATTAACGCTATAATTCGATGATCTTGCAAAAAATATTTTACGAGAAATAATTAATTAATAGCACCTCACTTAGAAACATCACGTTATCCTGTATTTGCATTTAATTAAAATAAATATGCATTTGTTAGATGTCAGAATGAATTACTTGCTATTATGACGCGGAAATGCGTTGTTGTAATTAAATGAACAGCATACAGTAAGTCGCATATCCTGCAAGAATAATAATTGTTAAGCAATCGCTTCGAATTTCATTGCATAAAATAATTTTACGAACGAAAATGTATCACAAATGATCTCGAAAAGTCACCTACAGTCTCCGTTTAATTGTAAAAATGTTGGTGAACGTATTTATGAGTCGAAGCGACACCAGCGGCGCATTAGCGGACGTCGAGCGTAATGTGGCGACTGACGGGGCGGCGGGCGCCGGCGCTATCGGCGCAGGGACGGGTCACACTGGACCCTGCGCTGGACTCTGTTACATTTCATTATATTTCTGTACGTTCGTCGGTACTACTCGTAACACTAATAACTAAAAATCAGATTATATTTTAGTATTATATGAACAATAGCAATACAATATTAATTCAATTGTATTTTTTTAAAATTAAAAGTCAGTTCCGTGTTGTTTTCGTGATAGTGGTAGCGGTGTGTTTGTGTAGATACATGTTATTAGGTGGACACTCGGTGTCGCTACTTGCGCCGGCTGCGGTGGCTCGCTGTGCCCCGGGACTAACACGCGGCGGCTCGTAGCCTCAGAAGCGCCGCCTCGAAAGCCTTTCCGTGTTCCGCGGCCTCGTTCCCTCCCAGCCTCTCCCCGCACGCGCACCCCCCACACCGGCCCCCTCCGTTACCCTACATAAAGCACCGATGAATTTCAATCCTACCTACTTATTGACATTTCAGTTGAGAAAGTATGTTAATCGTGACGCGCTGTAGTCAGATCGTTATAATTACGTTTCGATTAAGAGTCCAGACTGATTTAATTTGTCCTCGATGTAGTTACCCTAGTTAGTGTACACTACGCTCACACTCACACAAATGTGATCTATTAACATGGTCATATTGTGTACACGTCGTCATACTTTCCTTTGTGCGGATGTGTTGTGTCCATTAAATTCGAATAAAACCTCTTTTGACGGAAAGATTTGATTCCGTTAAATGTTTAAATTAACATATGTTTAAATTCTATTTCATTTCGGGGTAATAAAAATGTAAGCGGTTTTGTAGCTCTTTAAGATATCATTAAAATTTACAAAATAAATAAATAAATGTCGGTCACTTAGTTAGTTAGTCTTATGTGCTTCTCAAAACAATAAAATCGATGAGCTTTTTATGGCGTTCTGTATATGATTTCGTCTTTAGTAGCACGAAGGTAAATGCAGAATTGAATATATGTAAATAAATCGCGGTGTTACAAGTGGCTATACTACCCATACCTAGCTGATAAAGAAATACCAGCGGAAAGCGGAATCTAAAGCATTAGGTATTAAGTTAGTGTTTGTATTAGTAATTTGTACGTACAAATGAAACTGCGTAAATCGATAGAGATTGCCAACTTCAGTTGTACCGACAATAAAACTTGTAATATAAGATCGTTGTCTATTCTCGCGATAACGTGACGTAATGTATAATGAACGCAACTGGTGAGTGCTCGCCGTCGCGCGTCGGCCGGCTCGTTACAACTTCTACTAATTGCGACCGCGCCGATCCGCTCCTAAGAGCCTTGTCACCAAATTTTTTCGTCCTCGGGCCCGACATTCACCGGGAATGCTTTTATACCAGCGACGGCAGACCTGTTAATGTGTTAATCCACTCCGTTTGCCTTGTTTTTCGGTTATTAATAGCCAAACAACGCGACTTCTCCGTCTCGCTCGCTCGTGTGCCCACTTAAGCCCGTGTGGGAGCGAGACGGCTTTTGATTTCACAAGTTAACCTGCAGATATTATATTTAAATGATCAATTCACAGATGCGAGGCGCGACGAGTCCGATAGATTAGCGCAGGACAGTAATTGCCTCCTCGCTCATTCCGTTATCGCAGCATCGCAGGCAGTCATTTGTAGCGAGTCCTAATCGTCGAGACGAGTTAAGGTACCTCCGACGTGACGCATTCGACGTGACGCACATGACGTCACCAGCTCGACGTGACAATAAAGTTGACCCTCGTGTACTTTTTTACAAACGATTTCTTACAAAGCGGATTTTTACAACAAATTACAATAGAGAGTGCGGTACATTATCTATGTTTGTTTCGGTGCAGGCAAATTTATATGTATTTGCTTATTTGCGTTAAGAAAAAGGTGAAATTGTTGCTTAAGAAAGACTAGTTGATGTCTATGACTACGAATACGATCGATACCTAAATGAAATTCTAGCAGCAACCAGTAGAGGAGCCACATTTAAATAGCTACACCATGTTAATGCCTGCGCGTCGTAACACAACGAGCCCGCGTACAAGCCATCGTTAACACACCTATGACACCATCGAGGAAGATCGCGAATCAATCTGGTATCAGTTTCCAAAGAGCCCGCTCTAATTAATTACCTTCTACACATCGAGGGCTGACAAAAAAACTCGGACCTTGTCGAGGCTAAGAGCGGCGGCGCCACTCGCCCGCGCCTGCGCCTGGGAGACCAAGGGTAGGGGGGCGGGGGACGGAGTTCGGGGCCCGGGTTGAGGGACGGGGCCACTAATGCAGGCGCCGATAAGAAGAGATGCATGGGAAAGTGTCCCAGCCAATATCAGGGCCTCGTTACTATAATACCGCTGGTGCGCCGAAGCAATTCCGTGTGCTTTGATGAGCTTACGAAGTCGGTTTAGACATTACAGATATATCGTTATGAGAGTCAATGATACGAGTTTAGGAGAAGTGGCGATGAGCGTGACGTTCGTGGATCGAGAAACGTTTAACGAAAAACCTTTTCAACTTTGAATCACAATGTTTATTTAAGGAAGCTTTATTTCGACCTAATTATTGTTATACATTATATACATACAGTAGTCAATGACTTGTAAACAATTCTATTTTACAGATAATATGTTTATTTTGTACTAGCGTTTTGCCCGCGGTTTCACCCGCGTAGTTCCCGTCCCTATGTTGTAGCCTATGTTATTTGTAAAAACGGTTTTGTGGTTTAGGCGTGAAAGCGTAACTAACAAACTCACATTTGCATTCATAGTATTAGTGAGGATTAAGAACTAATCGTCATATATAAAAACATTTTCAAGATCTACTCAAATAAATAACGTTATATTACCAGATAAATACCTTTATATCATTGTATAACTGTTCTCAGGGTCACAGACAATATAAAAAATACACTATGAATAATCCGATTAAACAGTTTTTAAAATCGAAATTTAATGTAATTTAGTTTGAGGCATACAGATATATAATTCAAAAGAATTTTTTTCTTTAAATATTTTAAACAGGGGAAGGTTTAAATGTAGTTTTTAATAAAAATAAAATATCTTAAATTTGACTCTTCAAAACTAGCGAAGCTTGCAAAGTATATTCGACTTTCTGTTTATTGTTCAGATCTAATACCAAATCAAATAATTCATTACTCAAGTAGGCTCATAAGAGCTTTTGAATCGTCATGTTAAAGTATCGAATTAAATGTAAAGTTACCGCCGGTTCCGGATGTAGATTCTACCGACAAGAAGAAACTCAGTACTTAGGTATTCTTTTTCTTCCTTTTAATTACACAGTTAATCAAATACAATTCAATTTATGCGTATCCTGCTTGAAAATCAATAAATTCTAACTCAACGCTTTTTATCATTTACATCATCTTGTGTTGAGTATTATGCCTTATTTTTTAAAGATTTTTTGAAATAAGATTTAAATTATTCATAAGTAAAGTTAAAAATAACTGCGGACCTTTTTTAGAAACGAATACCGTACCCCAGAAAGGATTTGCGAGTTTAAATAGAGGCGCATATTTTTGCTTGTGTCTATTATTTTGTGTCTATTGTTGCGAAGCAGATAAGCCTATGGGCCACCCGACGGCATAAAGAATCATTGTTAAACTTGAGTCACTATTCGCTTTCACTTGATGAACCTTTTTTTCTATGACTGTCAACACATTGTTTCTTAAGCAGGAAGAAGTCGTAATTAAAGATTCGGCTACTTGCTAAATACACGATGATATAAACTGAGGGCAATGCTGCCTATGACATCGACCATCGTAATGCCTCCTATATACATAATGGTACTATATCTCATTAGCACTTTCTGAAACAAAGCTGTAATCACACTGAATCGCTCGTCTGCAAAGAAATGCTTTATTTCTTGCTATCATTTCGATAATTAAAAAATTCTACCAACATCTAGTATATAGGAACGCGTACACTGTACAAAGTTTTCAAATATTTATTTAAAAATCGTGTGACGTATTTACTAATCGACATAAATAAAAAATAAGTATATTTTACGTATAACTTCTTTTAATATTAAAAATTTGTAAATTACTTGTGGTTGATAGCTAGCTTAACTTAAATACGAAGTTATACCAAGCATAAATATTAATTAGCTATCAATTAACTAAATATAGTTGCTTATTATGTTTCCAATTTCAAAATTTACTAAGCATTTCGCTTAAAAAGAAATAATATCGTATTATAAATCCAATGTAAGTATTCAGTCTTAGGTAGGTTTATTCCACCCACTCATTAATATCTATCGCCAAACGTGAGCCAGTGTGATTTCAGGGACGACGGGCCCGATATCGTTAATATTTGTAACAATGCCCATGTCAATGAGCGGTGGTGACCAATTACCATCAAGTAATGTAAAAAGATCACTTACAAATAATAGTATTTTAATTGATAGAATCTCTACAATAACATTTAAAAAACGCATCTTATTCAAAGATATAATAATACTTTACCTAACATGGTACATACATACAACTCAATCGGCACTGTGTACTGTACATAATTATTACACTTAAATATCTAATCAAATCCAAAAATTAATTTATTAAGAATTTTATAACTTAAAGATTAATCAGCAGGACCTGATAAGCTCGCGTTGGACTCGACCACTTACAGGACTTCAAACATTTATCATACATTTCATTAAATGATAATAAGTAAAGTATCTAATCATCTGTCATAATAACATTTGATACCTAATTACAAATAGCGAGGTTTTTTGTTGAAACTTTGCTTTCCTGTTTACTTTTCGATTATTTATCGCCTATAACAATATATCATCACTGATGAGAGACATATCCGGTCAGCGGTAACGTACTCGTACATAATACATATCTAAAGGCACGTTACTTCAACATTGCATTAGTTCACTAATGAGCGGAAACTCGGTTACTCGTTCACTTATTCAAGGCACCCGCGTTAACGTTGCACTTTTAAATGGCTAATATTCAAATTATACTTCTGATATATTTTAATAATACAAACATAAAGTGAACGGAAAATTTCAGAAATAATTGCAATATTACGGTACGGTATCAAAATAATTGCTTAATTCAGTTACATTTTAATTTAAAATTATTGACGTACATTATTGTTAATATTAGGTTACATTAAGGTGTAATTATAAAAACCAAGCAGGTCAGGAGTATTATAATTACCATAAAATCATTTTATTATATTATACTTGTTGTATCAGTTTTTTAGTTTGTCGCTAGATGGCGTTGATAAGGGGCAAACTCAAATGTTCCTCTTGTTTCATGTAGTCTCCTATAAAATGACTCGTTAGGTATTTGTATTGTTGTCTAACTCTTATATGCTGTTTTAACCGATCCCGAAACAAGAAAACAAAATTATCATCAAATTGATACTCTAATTAAGCGCTCCGATTGTGATGAATATATTTATTCTATATCGAGGATAATTCCACTTTAAACGAAAGCACTTTGAAAAACTTACATTTTTACATTCGGGTCGAGTTGAATATTGAAAAAATTGACTTTATTTTCGAAAGAAACAAAATTCAAAAACTAACAAGCATTTACAACAAAAAAGGGAAATAAATATATGATATACATTACACAATCCACTGCTTACAATTTCATCAAAAGTAATCATCCTACATAACGCGACTCGCGAGCCACAACAAGCAAGTAAACACACTTGCCTGTACACCGGATTGCCGGATTGCGACCGCGAGTCGGAGTCGGATCGCTCGCGTGTCTCGCGTGTTCAGGCTGAGTAACGTCCTAGTTTAACAAACAACATAGTTACAAGTATATTAGTAGCTAATACCATATTATAATATTTTTATACCGATTCGCTTAATGGCTTCATAGAGCCAGATTAACGAATTCAAATCTCTTTGTATGTAAAACAATAACGTCATAGCATGTATGGCGTGTCGCGAAACCACTATAGAAATGTTGATAGCGAACACGCGCGGCTCGCCGTGTACTGAGCAAGTTCGTTCGTGTAGTAATAGCTTGTGCACGAGTGACGTCACGTCACATACACCCTCCTATCCGAATGCGCAGACTATTCATCAGGCTTTAAATATACAACGTTTTAAAACGTTCGTTCGATATAAGATTTTACAATTATGTAAGTTTTTCTTGTTTTGTTGCTGAAAATAAATTAAAATTAAAAAATAAGGTGCAACTATAATGTAACCTGTATCAAAAAATAACGAAACGTCATACCCACTTGAGAGTAGCCACCGTGACCACCATCACTGGAAGAAAATCATCATTATAATATTTAAGAAACCAAATCGGTAGGAAAAATACTAAATTCATCGTGCTTTCGTTCAACACTACCACAAGCCACACACACACGCACAGATCTACGTGCCTTATTAAATGTATATAAACATAAATATAAACACCGCTATCTTGTAAATAAAACTCAAGAACAAAATTGCAAACGTTATATACCATTATGGTTATATTTTATTGGAATATATAGTTGTATGTACATTACAAGTCGTGCCGACTAGTTTTATCTCGCCGAGGAGAATCTATAGGAATGAATGCATAATAATTCCGGTCCAAGTGGCGAGCTGAGGCGAGCTGAGGCGGGCTGAGGCGTGCACCTAACGCAATAATATAACGAGTGAGTTAGACGCAAAGGGCACATAAAATGCAAATGTGTCGTCGGACATGTGCCGGCTTGTACTACACCGTGTCCGCGTCGCGCGACACCGACTCCGCACCGCTCACCGAGGCCCCGCTAGCCGCCAGCCGCCATCGACACAACTCACGACAACCTTCGACAATTTCTTTGTGAGGAAATTCATTAAAAGTGTTTGAGAAACAATTTTAAACTTAATAACCTCTTCAACGAACTTTAATAAAGATTAAAGTGCCCGGGAGAGTCAGATGTAGGTGCTGTGTGAGCGTAGTTTATTAAAGAATTATTTTATTAGAATTATTAATTAAATTTTGATAAGAATTCAAACACAGTTTTTTCCAAACATTAAACATTTTTGTATTAAGTATATATCTGAACTTCGAAAAATGACGTATTTCCGTGTTGCATATTATAAACCCATATTTGTAGTATTTATTGTATTACAAACGGATATGTTTCGACCACATGTGAAACTTGAATATAAAATTTGCTTATTTGTAAAACCTGTCATAGTCCGTGAGTCGTGAGTCGTAACGCTTCCGTCGCTCGACGATACATCGGGACACCGTCTGAACTCATATCTGTAAAGTCTTGAGTTTGTATTCGTACTATTAACACTTCTCGGGACAATAAACGCATATAGACGTCATAGCAACTACTCAGCGGGTCTGTCTTGAGTACCGTCTGCCCCTGAAGGCTGTTTAACACTTTCAGGGGCAGTAGTCGTTCCTACGTTGTATCATAGGCGAGTCAAATTATGTGCGTATATTAAGTTCCTCGGTAATATAATATAAGAGATTTTTCTATATAATATTTACTGGTTGTTATACTCATATCTACTGATCTACTTGTAACGATGTACCGACGATACGTTAATATTAACATTTTCTGAATAAATTTAAAGTGTCCATTAAATATTTCGCGTTTCTTAGTAAGAAACGTCAATTGTCACAGCGCGGCACACAACAATATAAACAAACGCAAAAATGTGGTATTTTGTAAAAGAAGTAAAGTGCGACACTAGAAATATTTTTAAATACCAAATATGTCGTTTTATTCAACACTAAGGTATACTCATTTAAAATCGAGACTTATTTCACAGAAAGAAAACAATCGTTAGAATATTCTGTAAATCCCTGTCCGGGTAATGCGATAGGTAGGGTTCGGGCAGAATTAATTTGTTAACTTCGACACATTAGTGTTCTCTTTTTGATTTATCAGGTTGTGAGAAAAAGACAAAAACACACAAAACACAAACGTTGATTTCTGTGTTCGCGAGTGACCGTAAAGTGATCGTTACATTTTACCTTTGACGGTAGGTCAATAGGTAAAATGTAGGCTACCTGTCATTAGAACATGCAGCATTTATATGCTACACATGTTTGGATAGGTTGAGGCCTGACGTCACGGCGTCGCGTGTGTAATTATATGTGTAACGTGAGAAAGCTATTTAAATATATTCAAATGACTACAGATGTGGCGCATCTCTTTGAATATATTTATTAATTACGAGTTCATCGGTTGCACTTTTTACATCAGAGTACAGTTTACCGATTTGACCCAAAACTAGCTGTCGCTACTTGTAAGAATAGAAACATATCTGTACATGTATATACAGTACTCGCCTACTTTACATATTTAGATAATCTACTGATACAAATATATATCAACACAAATTGAAAAGTAAACTGAATAAAAAAGTCTAATTTATACGATATTACAGAGACAGCGGGAGGAGAGAACACTCACAGATAAAATATATCAGAGTTTTCTTTGTAACCATTATATTATTGTAGTTATGTTTTAATAATTAATTCCAAGTTAAGATAACATATCTGAAATAATAAAATCAACGTTGTATAAAACAATAAAAAGTTAACACGTATAGATAAAAGTAAGTAATTTAGCGCGGCCATCAAATGATTAATTTGTATTTATTGTAATAACTAATTTAAATACGCGGCCCGTAAAACGAAACGCAGTAAACACGGCGTACGGCGTACGGCGCGTCGTAAACCTCTAACGACGCCTTCCCATTTATCTAAACAATCGTTTCATAAACTTTTAATTAACCGCCTTCTTGACTTAGACTTCATTAAATTTCATTCTTGCACTGACACGGAACAGCGGCCCGTAGAAGTGGCTTGCATCAATATTGACACTCCACTTATTATAACCAGGTACAGGAATCGGGCCCACCATCTGACTGCTGGCCCCCACCCAGCCAAAAATAATACAATTTTACTTTAACTGCTTAAAGCAGCTTTTGGGTCTCGGCTCTCTAAAAACGAGCCTGATAGGAATATGGCATTAGGTACACTAAATACTTGAACTTAATGTTATAAATATGTTCATATCACATAAATAATAATAATAGAAAAAAAAGAAATAAACGAAACAAAAATCTGGAAAAAAAATTATATTACACAAATAATACTAAACGATAATTGACACCGTACCAGCACACTGCGAGCCAGCCAACATCTTCTTGTAAGTAGTACCCAAAGACAAATCTGTATTTCAATGTATGTAGATAGAGTCGATTATATTTTAATATTACGTTTTTTTATACCATTTCTATGCTATTACATAAACTTTTATAATTAATATTAAGTAGAGTTTTTAATATGTCACATATGTACCCATCATATGACAATCTCGATACAAGCCATTATATATGTAGTATATGTAAGCCATAAATATATAGTAGAAGATTAATTGAAGCATGTTTAAATAATCGAATTAGTACTAAGATAAATGTGGATAATAATATTATTATTTATATTATAGTAATTCCTTTCGTGACCGTTTAAAGACCTACCTATCCATTTTTAATAATAATCGAAAATGACTGCTACATTTTATATACAGAAAACCCTCTAGGTATATTTATTTAAATTTTTGTACAATATTCGAAGTCCTTTGTATCTTTAATATGAAGTCATTTAAAAATAATATTCAACGTGCTGTATACGCACTAGGCGTGTGATTTCTATACTATACGAGTACATAGTTGAAACAATTTCCCTCGTCCTCGTCCGCACAAAGGCCCAGAGTCAGTAGACGTGTCTGGCGGTAGAGCTCGGTCCGCTGCACTGTACTCGGTGCTGTGAGTCAAGTCGAGACGGACCGGTTTATTATTTAACACACACCGCCGAATTAACACGCACACTAACTTGTAATTAACATGCATCGGTAATTTGAATACAGCGCCAACTAGGGTGACCATGAAACACGTGTTCTGTTAGAAACTAGTCTTCAATTATAATTAGTATTGAAACAACTTTTTTGGTATTTATCTATGAAGGTACATTTAGTAAAATGTCTGTCGGTTGTGAACTTCGAATGTATTTTAAAGGCATTTTATAAAATAGAAAATTAAATTGAAGTCAAAATTAAAAACACTAATTCATTTTCGCAAGAAATTTTGAAGTACCCAAACGGTCTAAAATAAATGTTTAAACGTCAAGATCGTTTTAAAATAGATAAGTATATAATGAACAAAGTAGTAATAAATTTTAAGCACAACATAGTTAATGATATAAAAATTATCATAGTTCGGAGAACTGCTATGCATACAAAACATGTTAAAATATTCTCGTATATGTTTTTACAAATAATAATCATAATGATAACTAACGATGACCTTAATTAATGACAATTCTAATCTAAATCAAACAATTCTCATTACAATAACAGTATATAATATAAAAAAAACCTTTACAGTAAAACGTATAGTGACGTAAAGAGTATACACATATACGACGTAAGGGATCCGGGCCTAGGCTGAGACTGACACCACTCCACTTTAATCGAAGCAAAACGTCAGCTTCCTAACATGGCAGAACAGATGACAATTAAAAATATATGACATTCGCTTCTTTTTACTAATTGGCTATTGAGAGTATTAATTAACAATATAAATTATGTATGAATGACATGAAATACGAACATGTGTCACTCGCGAGATAAAGCGTTACGATGCGTTTCATTACTTCCAACAATTTATTAATTAACAAAGGTGCTGTTAAACCAAAAAAACACAGTATCAGCCGAGGCCGATAAGACTTCGGCGAATGACTATAACTACAACTGGCGAGTTCAGTTATATTATATTATATTAAACGTACAAGGGGTCGCGTGGTCACCCTTACCTCTCGTACAATAACTTATGACAATAGCGGGCGCGTATCGCCATTAATCGTACGAAGGCTGTGGGGGCGGGGCCTGTGCGTGGGCTGGTGGTCGGGGGGCGGGGCCACAGGCTCTACGCACTCGGGGCGCGCCCTCCACTCTTACAACTATTTATGTACAAACTTTGAATATGGCCTTATGTTTCCATTTCGAAGAAATAATAGGGTTGTTGTAGTTTAGTGCAGCAGGTGTATTGTTATTTGTTTCAGTTATATTTCATCCGATAAGGACATTGTTTTATTCGGAAATAACATGATATTCGTTACTTACTTTAGAATTAATTGCGAACAGTTTCGTTCGTGATGTCTACACTTACAAATTATTATCAGGACAAAATGTTTACTTTGCTATTTAACGACATCAGCATGTTTAAAATTAAAAGTAAACACATCATTCATTTTAAAAAATAGCAATAAGAAATATATTTCTTAGTTTTTTCAAATAATATCATCATAAAATATAACGTTAGCTCACATTTGTAAAAGGATCACTCGACTGGCGCATTCTTCGAAGGTAATAAGGAAATACCTACCCCCTATTGTACAATACATTTAGTGAGATGAAATGAAATCCATAGATGTAATTCCTTACCTACCTACTCATATTAACAATTACTTTTTCGCTTTATCTTTATTAGTAATCTATTACCACGTATGTAATTGTAATTAAAAATTATAGGCAGGCAGGTAAGGCGGGTACTAACTGGACCACTCAATTAATAATTAAACAAAACCTGCGGAACCTATAGGTACTCAATATAAGATCTTATATGCGAGTAGACTCATTTTAGATATTATTTATAGATCACAAAAACTCAAATTGAATTCGGTTGCTTGTAACCTTGATCTACCACTCAGTTTCCGTGATAGACCTTTTGGACTTGACAAATTACTTCGCTTGTCCGTAAAAAGGCTTTGAACAATTAAGAATTAATTGAATCACAAAAAAATATCTTATAAATTACAGTTTTTTAATAATAGTTTAAGGAATAAGACCGTAGTAATAAGCCATGAGTTTTGAAGCAATTATATCAGAATAGAGTTTTACAATTTTGGTGGTCATATAATATTGCTGCCTTTATACCGACCAACTTTGTTTCTTATATACCTATCTCCTTGCAGAACTGTGTACTACTGAAACTATGTCGTCATGTTGAACAAGTTAACATTACTGAAAAGTATGGTTTGACAAATTAACTCGAGCGACTTTCACACCGGTAGGGTCGACGGCGTCTTGGTGTTGACATGTAAATTATTTATTTATAAATGCCACTGAAAAGAAACATATTAAAAAATCTTAAAAGGTTGTACGTACGGTTACAGTTCAATTTTTATATAATATAGATATTATATATAGATTATACGGTTCAATGTGTAACGTGAATTTCATACCGGCATCTGTATGTAATGTGTACACAAGCCTGGCTTGTATCATTTCTTGACGAAGAAACCACTACACCGGTGCTTGAAGAGCTGGATATCATAAAACTAATCATTTTCGAAGAGATCCAATCACCAGCTCAAATATTAAAATTATAAGGGATTACAATTACTAACACTTAGGAATATACATATTATAGTTGACCAGCGGTTCAGTCTAGCCCCACTTTCGTCTAATAAAACATTTCATGATTCATAAAACTGCGATGAGCAGACGCGCCTCGAACGCGAGATAGCCGAGTAGCTCTACATTCGAAATGATTGTTGTCAGGTCCATTATACTTTAATGGACAAAACCACTCCATGCTATTCACTGACTTTTATGAACGAACGCATTTGCATACTAATTTGATTTTTATCAAAAATGCCCAAACTTTCTTTATCTATCCGACTAATAAAGATTACTTGTTAATTATTAATAATTTGGACGGTTAATGGCAAAAGCATAGCGATGTTATGGGGCTGTAAATCAAACGGCGACTTCATATGGCGAACGTAAAGTGGAGCTCGTAATGTAGAAACTAATGAAAGCCACTCGCGCCGCCCACGCCGACTGGGCTGGCCTGTGCGAACTCACGGGAACGTAGACGAAATACGAAACATACGTTCACCGCTGCACTATAATGTTCAAACATAGTTATCTGTTCATAATACAACCGAACAAACGCTGCGTTCAACTCTTCTCTGGACATTGGTTCAAGCATTTTGCAATAGGTGAAGTCTGACTCAATATTTCATGGTTTTGAAATTGAATAGTTAGATAATTATGATGTCATGTAAATGATAAAGATTATAACTTATTTCGATACAATAATAATTTATGAACAGCACCAATCCTAAGGATACCTATCTTAAGTAACTCAACTCGTTCAATAGTCGTACACGACTATTAATTTAATTATTATTTATTGCTTAGCAGCGGTCTTTCATGTAGGTAAATATTCGTTGTCATAAAAATCCGAATATTTATAAATGTAAGTTTAATAGTTTACAATTCCGTCGTAAATCTTTCATCATATTAAGCTATCAAAAGTGGCAGTAAAGTTATAAAGGCCAGTAGCTGATTGGTGACGGACGGCGGGATAGTAGACGCAATTGCAGTAATATAACATAACAAGCGTAAACGTAACAAGCCTACAAGTTTACGGCTGTTCGGTAATTGGTCAATAGTTTTACGATTTGATTACCTATACCGGTACGGTTTATGATGATGTAAAGCGCACTGCGACTGCGAGCGAGGCGATAGAGCAGCTGTGGAAACTTATTCGATACTCAGTAATAGGTTGTTAAATTGTTAACTAGTAATCATGTATTTTCAACAATTTAGCAATTAAGTCACTAATTGTATAAGGTTATACAATATATATTTGGTTACACAAGTGTAAGGTGATATAATAATTTATAAGAATGTTGACATGGTGCTGACCGATACTATATTATACAATACATTCACGTCTAATCAAATGCATAGCGACTTATCATTAGTATACATAATTGTCTGGGTTTTCGTATTCCTGTTATTCTTTACTCGTAACTCTTTTTGGGACAAACATAAAAACAACCTTTATAAGTGTCTAGATATTATAATTTGTGTGATTGCCTAAGTAAAGAATTCTATAGAATTTCTTTGATTACTATATCTATCGGTTTAATTTTGAAAATAATATAAATTAATTATCGCGTTAGAAACTTTAAGTGATAGTATATACTGTAATGTATACACCTACACACATACATAATAATGAATTAAAACATTTTTCCTTTTCTTTTTCTAAATAAGAAAAGCAATCCTTGACGAGAAAACTGTAGCACTGTAGTACTCTTGGGTTTCGACTTTTAATTCTTGTATTTAATTGTTACGATGACGATCATTGTTACACATCTTTTGTGAACATTTTAATTGGCTAGCTATTGCATTTTTAAAGATACTGTGAATGATAGAAAGACAGACGGAAGAAGTGTAGTAACGGGAATTCCTTTGAGAACGGAACCCTATAACGTCGACACCTTCAACCCCAATATGCGACAAATGAAATATTGACGCAAAGGTATCACAACGCACCGCGCTGTTCGTACCCCGGTGTCCGCTTGCTGACGCTGACGCCGACACATGTCGGTGTCGATAGTTTGTCGCTATTAGTGCGTCGCTCGTCGCCCCGGCCGGGATTTATGTGCCCGCAAAAACTCACACATGTGCGTCCATTTTTATACCATTTAAGTGGCTGATTAAGTACGGTTAACCAGAGGTGTTGCCTTAACTCTGCTATGATTCTAGACTTTTCTTACAATACAATAATTTATTAAAAATATCGGTTTTCTCGTGTCGGCTTTGCATATTCTACCGTCTTAATTATTTTCTATTGTTGTGGTCCGTTATAAATCGTGAGTGAGCCGGTGTCATTACATGCGCATGTCACATAAGTCACTAAGATATAATACAAGTTTTACGTTAACGATGCAAGCAGAGGTGTGTCTGCGGACGACGGCCCATTGGCGTGTCTGCCTTCCTAATGAAAACAAAATGAACACTTAATTGGCTCATATTCACTATTTGTATATCTCTATTGTATATTATATTTAGTACTTAAATTATTTATTTTAAGAGTTAGGTGCTACACTTTCTCGTATCTTTCTAATTTTTATTGCGAACCGTTGGTAGCTACAAAGAACCACGCAATTAATAAAATTTATATAATGAAAAATAAAATAAATCAATATTGTTTTGTTTTCTTAAAATATTCTAATCTGATGAGAATTGACTTTAATCATTTCTATTATGACTTAAAGGTAAATATTATAATGATAATGTAAAATGTATATTTTAATTGACATTTTCTTAAATATACCTCGCAACTAGCGTATTCGCTCAATTTGATTCATTAACAAGACGTGTAGGCAAAGGATGACAAATTGAACTGAAAATAGTGCTCGTTACAATTCATCATCGGTGAGTTTCGGGGAGCTGACACATATTTCTGAGGCAGTTAATCAGACACGTAACACCTCGGGGCGCAGGAATCCGCGTCGGCGCGCTGTTGCCGGAGTAATGACGTTTCTGAGTCCCTACTCGTAAATTCAGCTTGCTTTATTGCTGAAACATAAACATTCATTAAACATTAAACAAGAGCTTTGAAGATCATTAGAAAAGAATAATAAACAAAATTTTAACCAATAGAATTGAAATAAAATAAAATCTAACTACGTATTATATAATATTCGATTAGAACATTCGAAGTAGATATCAGCAACAGTGCTGGTGTGTGTACGCGAACACAGGTGCACTCTCGATGCGACGACAATGCGACACTACCGTGAGGAGTGTGATACTGCCAATATTCCAACTTCTGTCTGCTACCTGACATACCTATCTATACAATTCATATGGAAGTTTAGCTTGAAATAAAAGGAACCACAAAAAACTCGATTAAACATTAGCCATTATAACTATTAGATATTTTTAACCCGTTTATTATAATGAAAACAACAGTTAGTGAAAAATCGATAAGAAGCGAAATATGTATGTGATGACTAAGTATTACATAATAATTAATCTATCTACCGTGTGTATTTTCGTTTTATCGAACACGTGAGTAGGAAGGTTTATTTCATTACGATATATCGTACAGAATTCTATAATTACGCATCGAACTAAAAGTTATATGGAAACATAAAGTTTCATAAGTTGACAATCCGCAAGTGTGGCTCCGAGGACCGGCGCGTCTAGGTGTGCGGATTTATGCGCTGCATTAGCGCGCGCTCGGGCCGCACGATTTATGTGCGCCTCCCAAAAGTTATTATGCATCGCCCTTACATTACGCTGCCCGCCTGCGCCGACGCCGGCCGCTTCGCGCTCGACTCGTAAATTCATGCATAACGGGCCTATCGTCTGATATTTTTACTCGTTTACATGTTTACTACAATACATACATTGTAATAATATCTTCTTTTAATTTAGGTTTGCGTTTTAAGGTTTCGTTGTTTAGTCGATGTACTCGTATATAACTATTGTAATTTACTTTGTATTTCCCTAAACTGAAATATTTTGAGTTGTTGTACACACAATTATTAATAATCGCCATTATTATTATAATTTAAACATTGACAGAACAATCAGTGTACATTTACATGTTATGTAAATGATTGTAATAAATTATCTTCTTCACTGTGATCCAGAACAGTTTCGATGACAATACTACGCACACGTTATCGGACAAATGATATACTGATTATATAAACTCTTAGAAATACGTTATCCAATTAAAAACTTGATAAAATATTTTAAATTATATATTTTATTTAATAAATGATTATAAATAACGAGGTGAAACTGCTACACTCGAGCGTTACACGTGTATGAATTTTAATTAAAATTCTGCGGACTCGATTATGGTGCATTAAGAATGCATATATTTCGTTCTATACTTATTATATTATCAGGCAATTTTAACGAGAACTGCGGTTGTACATACTCGTTGCGAGGTGTAACTAGTTATATAATTTTAATAAATTGATAACCGAAGCTTATAATTGCGCCTAGCTGAAGCTCGCAACGTAATTCCCTTTGATGAGAACCAAATACCAGGCAAGTGTCCAAGGTGTAATTGAGTCGATAAGTGCTCTGGTACTATTTGTATCGTGCTCGCCTGTACGCCTGTACGTCTGTACGTCTGACCTAGGGCAAGGCGGGCGGCAGGCGCTTTTAGAGCACTTGAGTCGTCTGGCGGCGGCGCCGGCGCACCACTCAGCCCCACTCGCTTGGCTAGGGGTGACGATATCACGCAGTTCTTTGTTTTATTTTATTTTTTTATAATTATTTAAACAAAAAGTTTGATATCAAAACGAGGTACCTGATAGTAAACACCCACATTCGTGTATCGATAATGACGACGTAGTCCCATATTTTGTCGGTGCGATTACCGCCCATGTGCACTGAGAGCTATGCAATTCTTATTATTGCTTGAAACCTATGAGAGGGACCTTCAAACGCTCTACAACAGGTTTTTTATGTATGGAATTAATTACAATTTTTCACAAAATATGGTAAAATTTAGTCTAAATTATGTACAACAAGCACGAACAGGTGATCCGGAGTAAAAAATATTCATAGTAATAATATTAACAATTATACTATGAAACGAAACAAATTCAGTGGAAGTTTATATTCCACAGACTCTAGAAGAAGAGTTGACCTGCACATTACATATCTGTATATATGTTATCACATTTTCGTTGAGAGTATACCATATGCTATTATGCTATTAATACTTAACGCTTCAATGTTGGGTGCACAACCAACCCGCCAGCAAATCTATTGCGAAGACATTTGGCGTCAGAAAAGCACTCTACGCCGACCCCGTATATTGGGGCACGGCCCATTTATATTATTTAAAAAAGAAACTCAAAAACAGCGAGTTATCTATGTAACTATGCTCTATGCGAATTGACTTAGTTCGTCTACTTAAGTAATGAACCTTCTGAAATGCTAACTCGCGCTATCAGCCACATTTATAAAGTAGATACGTGTGAGTTGTTGAGTATCGCGTGGTAATTAATATCACCATGTAGGAACATGTCGCTGCGTCGCATCTCCGCCTCATTAAACACGACCTTGGACTTTTAAAATTCATTTATTAGTAACGCTGCAATTTCAAATACGTACTTGTTTATAATTATAAGTTTATTAAAATAAACATATTCGCATTGGCATCCTGAATACATTTAATGGTATTTACCTAGTTTAAAATGCAAATTTCTAACTAACTTTTGGAAAAATATCCATTTTATACAACTAAGAACAAAGATCAATTGGTGGAAACGCCAATTATAGTTTCTTAATTGTTAGCAAAGCTGAGCAAAATGTTGTTATATAATTTTATCAATTATTAAAACTCGACTTGAAAGCTACTTTTGTACGTACATAAATCACTAATTTGATAGTTGTTATTATTCATACGGCCCGTACTAACACAGAACTAACCCAGAAGCGCCACCCCTAGCGCGAGGTGACGTGATCCAGTATCTGGCGTATCGCGCTCGATAATCAATCAATGTTGCTCACACACTCCCATCTCTGATCTATTTTGCAACATATCATATTGAACAACTTAATGCAGTTGTTATTTCGTTACGCGCATGCTCTCCGCCGATCTTTGTTACCAAGAATTATTCAATCAAACGAAAGTCTATATTTTTTTACTTCGCGCATCGTTCGTAGATGAACAATTGCAATCAATTGTTTTAAATACTCCTTTTAGTTAACTTCACCTTTTACGGTTGGTACGTGCGGCCCGAATCTTACAATTTTAAACCAGTTCTTTACAACCGATTGGGCTCAAATTAAAAATATTTTGTGCTGTTAATAAAATTTATTCGTGTGATAAAATAGATACAATAAATACCCGATATTACGTCTAAACTAAGAGTACCTACAAGTTGTAGACACACAGTGATGTTGTATTTAAAACCGATACGAAAGAAACTCGTGCAGCAACCATTAGGTCGGCTTACGAGCGAGTGGGTAGGTAAGTTTCAAACATAAGAGCACACTCTTCGGTACAATAATAACGGTTCCTACACGGAGTTCCCACACAAAAAGTCTTGTCAATATGAGTTCTTGAATTCTCGTCATCAGCACCTTACGTCTTTGTATTACGGATCGGAATAGTCGCTGCAGTGGACTGCGCTGCGCATGTGGTGTCAAGTGGCGACACAGCCGACACAGAGCCGCACAGGTGCATGCTCTTCACCCACGCACTCCAGTTTTTGCCTCAACTAACCTTTACATGCTCGCTGCAGGAATACACGTACAGACATTACGTCCGTACAAAGGCCATTAGCATATGACACCGTCGTAAAACTATCAAGCGCTGCAAATTTTATGACGCTCGCATGTACTCTGGAGCCAACATACTTCCTTAATGTGTTGTAAAATATATTTTATAGTTTCTTAATCTACTAATAAAAATGTTTATGCGTGATATCATCTTGTCTTAATTATAATGCTTCCACAAGAATTAGCTGAAGGTATCGTCTGAGTCTCAGGAGTTAGACCAGCCGACGCGAGTATGGAACTGCGAACACTCACGATTTATTTGTCACTAACTGTTACCGGAGACTTCGTTCACGTTGGCTACTTTTTGTAGGAACGACTCGCGCGCCAACAGTTGTTAATTGTTTGTACTAATTCAGAAACTTTCTCATCAATCTCATTATATAATATAGTATACATTCGAAACAAGGTATAAATTTAATTTAACCCTTCCCGAAAATTTTATATATAGGTTTAAGAAAATTTTAACGTCTTGTTTTCATTACAAAGAACTAATCCAATAAAACGTAACCCTAGTGAAAAGGGCAAAAATATTACTGGTGTGCGATGTTATAGTTACCGATAAAACTGTGTTTAAGTAACGTAAATCCATGAAATGGAAAATATTGGTTTTTTATGTGCACTCTTAGCTGACAGAATATAGTCCGATTGTAACTGACAGCGTCACATAAATTAAAGCAAATCCCACAAGAAGCCAATATGGACGCGGCTAAATGCGACCAATAAAATAACTCTCAAAGATGGCAAATTACCGCTAATAATGACTGAGTGATAAAACGTCAGATCTTATCTCGACGTAGTATCTAGACGTAGATCGTAATAGCGTCATTAGTATCACGGGGTGGGGAGATAGGAAAAAAGGCGCGTGCCGCCATCTGCCGCGAGATTAGATACCGCTGAAATATAGCTCGGCGCCGGGGCCCGCTCGCCCGGTCGGCAGATATGGATAGCGGTGTCGGCGGCAGGGGCGCATGCGCACCGTTATTTTAGCGATTGCATTCATCATTCGTAACTGTTTTATGTTAACCGCTCTATAGCTAGCGCCATTCATGTTTGCATGTAAGAAGTGAAATTAAATGAAGTGCGAAGAAATTTTAACTATTAGTATTCAGTTTCTTGACAATTCTGCGGCGGCAGCCGAGGGTACCTTTAATTTATCTCGTACGATTATACAAAAGTACTCATTAAGCCTTCTCGAATAAAGTATATTTTGATTTGGAAAAAATTACTTATCGTCACAAGCTATAGTGCTTGTAGGTATACATACTTGTGTGACGTAAAATAACGCTGTTATTTAAACGAGTGGATACCGATGATTGTAGAAGGTTGTCGGAAGGAACGTCAAAATATAACTTAATCAAAAGCGGCACCTCACCTCTAATGAGTACGTACAAAGGTCAATGATCTGGTCTTTGTATTATTAAATATAAATATTTTAATAACCAGATTCGCATATACGTATAATAACAGTCATTAGGTAATTATTTTTCAGAAATTATGATAAAGTAAGTTAGTAGTGTACATTAATGTTAAAAAATAATATAATATCGTTATACTTAATTAATTCTGAATAAGACTTGACCAGCTAATCAAAAGAAAGCAAAACACCATGTAAACGTTGTACACAATGAAAATAACTATAACGATATTGTAGTTTCCGAATCCATCCATACGACATAAAAACCTTCAAGAAAAGAGCCGAAACATTCCTTAAAGTCCTGCAACGCACATGTAAGTCCTCCGGCGTTGCGTTGCGTGGTAATCACTTTCCATCATCACTTATCTCATTCTACATTTAAAAAAAGAAAACGTACGCGGACTGAGTCGGACCAGACGAGGATGATGACTGAGAAGAAAAATAACATTTTCGAGGTTTTCGCTATAGTATATATTCGTGAGGTATGGAGACATTGCAGAGTTGTAGAGCTCGAAGGGAAGTACAAATTAATTTGAATTTGTACAAATCTGGGTACAGCATAGAGAAATCTTTGTGACATAATTTAAAAATATATATCGGTGGTCAATATTAATGACTGACTGACTGACTCTAAATAGGTACTATCGATACTAATCTGTGGTTTATGGAGTCTCGCCACGCTGAGCCAATAACAGCATTAAACCTGATACTCCGAGATTTTCAAATCTACGAACTATCAGAGCAACTGCGATATTACTTAGAATTTGTAGAAACACATTTTAGTGAAACAATTGGTTAACTATAAAAATGCCACTTGTCGCAACGATATGATTTCAATGTTGCGATATTGGGAAACTGAGTCACTGTGGCAAGACTCTTTACAAACATATGTCTACCGTTGCAGAATCTAAGTCGATCGCTATTACAATCGCATAAGGCTTACAATCGCCCAAGATATCACAATGGAACGGTCTAAGAGCGTGTGAACGCGCGCGTGCTCTATCTTCCCGCACGCAACTATCAACATTGTGTGATATGTTGTACGCCATCGCTCCATCGTTCGTTCTAATTAACTGAGCACCTCAGGAACTCGGTGCATATCGACACGACATGATTCAAGCGTATCTGCCCTCTAATGTTAATAAAACTATCTTAAACGAAGACTTTCGTTCCTGGAGCGCCGTAATTGGATAGCTTTAGATTCAATATTTAATATCAAGTTTATCTTTTACGTCAATCTTTCGAAATTAAACTAATGAAAAATGCGAGACACACACAGAAACACACACTTGTTGAGATGCGAGTTCCCCTAGGACACTGATTTATGCATCATTCATTGTTTTTGAACCTAAACTTTTTTACCCTTCAGGGCTCAGTAGACTCACGTTAGTAAATGTCCTATTCAGGGATATGCATAAATATATTTGTATTGTTTATAGATTGGGTAAAAATACGTTGCAAATAATAATATAATTATTAAAATTAGTTTATTTACTATCAATTGTTCTCGAAGTATCTGACGAAAACACGCTCAATAACATACACGTAGGTACATACAAACATATTGTGTATATTAAAAGGTAAAGATTTTTCAAGTATTCGACCTCCTACGAATACGACGAAAACTGGATTAAATTATTAAGAGGCAGCGAGGGCGTCTATAGCCAGTAAGGTCTCTAGATAGCATTTAAGCCTCCAGCCTAACCAAATATAAAAAAAAAATTAACACAATAGCTGAATGGTAAAGTGTTGACCATTATTAACGTGTCTTTTAATCCTAGCATTTGTGTAAGATTTAGTTGGATGGAAATAAGTTAGGTATTGTATTGCGAAAATAACAGATCATAATAATCAGAAAATAAATATAACAACGTGAATGCACAAACAAATATAGTGAACGTAACAGCAACAAGTACACTGACAATTACAGATGTGCGGATCGTCTCCACTGGTCACAGAAGAGATGGTTCGTTTTCCGACACGAGCATCAGTCCTCAATGTAAATAATTCTTATGTAAATAAATGTTTGTATTACTTGTTCATAGTATTACGTCTGTTCACAGATTTCAACAAGTCAAAGAATGATCGCTTGAAGAAAGCGAAGCATTCAGTCAGAGCGAGAGTATCACAAGCAAGAGAAGATGTTCGGCGGCAGTGGCGGTGGGGGTGCTTACGGGGGCGACTGCGCTGACGGGTACGGCCTGGGCTACGTGGCGGGCGGCGGCCGGCTGCAGCAGTACGCACACTTCGCGCCGCACCAGACCTGGCACCACCACGCGGCGCACCACGACACCTACGGTATACAAGTATTCTAATAACTCACACCTACGGTACAGCCCCGTTGTAAATTCAAAATTGCCTTAAATAAAAGCCACCTTATATAAAAAATTATAGATTTTCGATAATTCGCAGTAGATTCATAGCATTTTATAAGTAGTTTTATATTTACTAAAACGAACTTACCATGAGTTAACTTACCATTCGTTTCATGAATGAATGCTCGAGCAATAGGTAGGTACAATGATTTACCAGATAGGTAATATTTTTTCATATAGCCTTCGCTCGTGCCTCGACCTTGCTAATGTACATCTCACATTACATACCAGGTCTACTAACCGAATTCAAAAAAGTGCAGATTTTTCATGTGTGTTTACCGGTTACTCAGAAACAACTTTGAATTATATAAACTTTATTCTATTGAGGGAGAAAAGTCCGTTTGCCTAAGAACGTCATCAGTGTGTGGTACCTACTGGCAGATAGATCACAATGATTGTTTCCTGAGTAATTTCATTTTGAAATTAAGAATCGAATAAATATTTTATTCAAAGCAGAATGAATTCGCCAAATATATAAACTCAACTAATAAGCTAACTTTTTGCTAGATTTATACTGCACTTGAATTATATTACGGGTGCACACAACAATGCTCTCTCAACCCACACTACTATTCAACTACAGCTGAGCTGGCTTTTTTGTCACAGAACATTATATGCGTTTTGTTATAATTTGTTCAGTGTGGTAATAAAAAGTTTTTTGCATTTCCTTCCATTCGACTACAGCTACTATTTAAAGAAAAATCTATAAAAACACGAAACATATCGTTAAACATTGACTAGTACTTTGTAATATAAATACTTTTACATAGTCTTTATATTCACATCAACTTATGGTATCTGTCGAGGACTTTTCTGTAGACAATTTGACTATTACAATGTTTTCTAGTACCGACCTATTTGTTATTACTGTGTTTGGTAGCGTCGCCTCAGAAATTGTCCTTCTCCCTCCATCACAACAAATAGGTACTAAACATACAAGATATATAACGTATGAATGAAATTATGTAAAATGAAAAGAACTTATATTATAACTATGAGTCAATTATCCCGCTACAAACAAAAACGGCCTGGTTAGTTGTTTTTTTTTTGCTAATATGTTGTTTAAAACAATGTCAATGTTTTTCAGTCTTATTGCATACACGTCAAGTCATAAGAATGATTTATTCGTAAGCAGATAGTTTGTGTGCATACTCATAATAATAACTTAATGCAAACAAATCGTGTGATAAAACTTAGAAATTTAAATATGCTAATAAATTATAATCGCAAGTTTAAATGTTATGAATATTAATGAGTAAGTGTAGTTCTGTCGTATTCCGTAAACAATACACAGAAACAAATTGTATAAGAACTGATATTATTATACATAATATTATTTGTTAACGCCGCCTTGCAACAGTTCAGTTTTGAAAGAATTACCAAAGTCATTTCACACTTGTAACCATGTGCCGAGGTACTTCAATACAAGCTAATTATGTCATGCTATTTTTATTTTAAAGACCTTAAAATATAGTTAATGTGTTAAATAGGTATATGTAATGATAATTGTTATTTACGCGCTCGTTATGGTGTTCGTGCCTCCATTATTTTGTATCATCATCATACGGATCAGTTCGGAGTGTAGAATTGATTAAATAATAAGTAGATACGCGTACAGAAACGCATACATTTGAGCAATTGCAAGAAAATACTTCAAAATAATAGAAACTAATTTTTTCAATGCGCAAGTAACTCCTCCTCAAATGAAATACATAGTCTAACTATAAACAATTAAATGTACACATCACAACGGACTAACAAAGAAGCGGACGACTTCTCTCTCTTATTGAATAAAGGTTTTTCTAATACTGACTATTTATAGGAATAATTTAAATTTAAATTTATAAAATAAAAATACACATTTACGTTTCTAAGTTTGTTTCTTACATTATTTATTTTTGTTTATAAACTTTGTTTTTAATAAAGAGCACGCGTGAAAACTAAACCTCTTCGGTACAACACGCAGATTGCTGATGTTGACACGAGGTTGTTATAAGTATTTTTATTAACTTAAGAATTAAAAAAAATGACGTTACAATTTTAGTTGTTATCACTGGTTTGTGCAAGCTCGTCTGAGTAAGTACCACTCACTCATTAGATATTCTACCGCAAAACAGCAGTACTTGGTATTGTTCCGGTTTATGGGTGAGTGAGCCAGTGTAATTACAGGCACAAGGGACATAACATCTTAGTTCCCAAGGTGGTGGCGCATTGGCTATGTAAGCGATGGTTGTAATTTCTTACAATGCCAATGTCTATGGGCGTTGGTGGCCACTTACCATCAGGTGGCCCATATGCTCATCCGCCTATGCCGTTCCTATTCTATATAAAAAAAGGTTTATTTTAAAACTATAATTAAAATATGATGATTCAAAAGTACTTGTGAGAGCCTACTCGAATAGAGTATGTTTTGACTTTGATCCAGGTGGTAGTCATAGGCCTCCTCTCCACCAGAATAGAATGGACTGACATGTGCCTATTGGCAAAATTTAATGCGATATCCTCAAAATGTTACGTGCTTACCTACATCCTAGAACAAGTCGAATGTACACAAGTACATGAAAACTAACAGAGTGCTTAATTCTTATTCAATATCAATATTTATCCTTAATTCATGTATCATCACACTATATTATATTATTCGTATCTTAGCCTGCGATAACCGTTTAAGACCAATAAGACCCACGTGTTCTATTCACTGGACCATCTCGGCTCGTAAATAAGAATTATCGAAACGTAATCGGACGTGTATTTAAAAATATTTGTTACATTTAGATAAGCGGCTTTGTTGTTTACGAATCCTTTGGTTGATCACACCAAAGTGGAACAACTTCTCGGACATGTACGTATGATGTTGTTATCTGCTCACTTGCGCATGCGCAACCGCAAGCAGAGCCGTGAATCAATGGCACCATCGACGGTCATTCCCAGAACGATATGATTTTCCCTTCCACAGGATAAAGTTTTGTTTTTGTCAAATCAGTTCGATGTGAACATTTAAGTTTAAGGGATTAAAGTTACACGCGACTAGCGATTGTAAGATTTGACAACGTACGGCGAACGAACCTCGGTACTTCTAAATCTTGTAGGGCTTAGGATGGGTTCGAATTCTAAATGACGAATAATTCAGATCTACGATATACTTGTTTCTATAACTGCCTGCATTTAAACTGATTGTTGAAACGATACCTCTTTGTATTTTCACAATAAAAACGTATTAAAACCAATCTAGCTCCGTTGTCGTTCTATTTATTAATATTATATTTTTATTAGATATCTTTTGAAATGTAAGCTTACATAATAAAAAATAGATCCAGCACGAAACTTAGACCGTTCACAATAACCCAGAGTGGGAGCACGTCACTCGCACGGTAGCGACTAGCGTAACAATAGGGCGAGTGAATCAGGCAGATAAGCGTGTAAGAGGCGCGCGCGCCGCCCGTCAGTCCGCTCGCTGACCTCTGACCGCGGAGTCGTACAGACGATCACACACCTCCTCTAGCCATGGATAACCCCCTCTCACAGACGTGGCTGCAGAACATTGCGATACTTGCAGGTTTGATTCATTCTCACTATCTTAATCATTATTATTGGCAACAAATTATATCGTTCGATAGTTCCTTGTATTTATCTCGCCATTTTACCGTGTTATTGGTGCTGCTTATTCAATTTGTGGATTATTATGTTATATACCTTATAAATATTTCTTATATACCTTACCGTGAGTTGATGTTCACTTCGACGTTTGAAATGTTCTAAAAATATTTAAGTGGCGTGGCAGTGAAAATAATTAGAAATAACTACGTAAGTTTCAGTTATTTTCTTGATTTTTAAAAATTTAATTAATTTCAACGACAAATATTTATTCTGATTAATTAATATTAGAAAATACATGATCTATGATTATTTACCAAATGTAGAACTTATCAAAACGAGAAGTTAACTAACCAAGAATCGTTATTACCAATGATATGTAGGTAGGTTACCTAAAATGGACAAATCAGCAACGAAATACCTGTCATTGCGTCGCGCCGAAGTCTTAGCAGTAGTTTGTCATATCGCTATAATTTATGTTTTACTCAACAGCAGGCGGAAGCGGTGTGGGTGCCGTCGGCGGCGTCGGCTCGGTGGCCGGCGGGCTGTACGGGCAGAACATGGTGATGGGCTCCTGGTGCGCGCCCTACGACGCTCTGCAAAGACCACCCGCATACGGTAAGTCTACCACGGCCAGAACAAACAACTAGTAGTAACAATCCGGCAAACAATGACCCTCTGCCAGACAAATACCTCCTCTCTATTCAGGAAAAGGCTTGGAGCTTATTCCGCCACACTACTCTAGTGCGGGTTTGTGGATCCACATGTGGCAGAATTTCATCCCACACATGCAGATTTCCTTGAACGCGATGAGTTATAAACACAAAAGCTCCGTGAACCTTGTGCGAATTAAGCTCGCGATCTGCATTAGTTTACCATTGAACTCAATAGCACATAGCATCAGAAAATTATGAATAGATACACAAACCTATGTCGTGGTCGTAATACGTATAAAAGCTCACTGACAGGTCAACACGACAGGCACTCCTTCTTTAGAAGAGCGTAAATAACGGCACACTACTTACTTAATCAAACTTAAGAATTTGTTGAGTCAAAATTAAGTTGCAGCGTTTTATTAAATCGTACAGCAAACATTATTTATTGTTAAATTGAATCAATGAATCAGCCATTATCTTACGCGGTTTGTATTGACGTCAGATTTGCGAGGATTCTATATTCGTATTGCGATTATAAAAACAAATAGGTACCTAATATTATTCATATCATTTGAATTCAATCATGCCATTGCATTAGAATCTATTGCTTTTGATTGAAACAAACTCTCATGACACTCTCGGTGACACTTTCCTAAACGATTACACTAGTGACCCGTGTGTAGGTATCAATGCTGGTAACTTATCAATGCTTAATCAAATAATTATTCAATTTGAACTCGCATTACATTCATATCGATAATAATCTGTCTCCGTCTAACGTGGGCGATTCGACGATGTTGCTTTTGTAAAATAATACCTACTCGTATGGATTTTTATCTCTCGTGTACCCTTTTATTATTTCAACTGATAAGTTTATAAATTTAAATAAATCATCGCACCCAATTGTGCTTCCCGCTCTTATCTACTAGTATCTATTTAAAGATATAATTAATATTACGAATTAAATCTAACAATATATTTTCCTTTTGTTAATATTATCTCTATAATACAATATTACGATTGATCGACGTAAATCCCCGACCGCAACACAACAGCTTTATTAGTCAGCTGCGTTATCCCGCGTGTTATTCTCTACGAATAAAGCATCCTTTTGTCTCAACTAAACACTAATCGCAACTTCAAACGGCGCTCTCTAAGTGGCCACCATTCGTTGCTCACGAGTAATCTAAGAACCGCGAGCAAAAATACTTTGTTTTACATAACGTAGAAGCGATAAAGAATAGCTACCACTATTATGTAGATAATTACAAAACGTTGCCAAGCGAGGATACCGACGATAACGAATGTTAATTTCATTATCGCTTTAACCATGTGTCGAATATCGCTAATATATAACGAAGGCGCCCAAATTATACCCGTTGTGCGGTGTGCCTACAATTAATGAGATAGATATTTAAACAGTAATATACTAATTAATGGATTTAGGTTGGCGAACAGATGTGACTGCATCGAACGGATATCGATAGCAACAGGGCACACGTTGCACTGCAAGGTACCTTCGCTTGTTATTGTTGGCCTTCTCAGAAGTGATAACGGATAATCAACATTGTAGATACGTCCCCGACCAGCTACGACACTACACCGCACAAGTGACGGGCCATACAAGAATGCTGATCCAGCAACATCGAAATAAACAAAGTTTAAATTATTTATACGTGCAGTAGCTATAGCATAATAGGTAGGTTATAGGGTATGGTGTGTGTGTGACGTTTGGTGGGCGCACAGATGGCGTACTGGAGGCGTACGAGGAGGGCCGTGAGTGCGTGAACTGTGGTGCCAACAACACGCCGCTGTGGCGCCGGGACTCGACGGGCCACTACCTTTGCAACGCTTGCGGCCTATACCACAAGATCAACGGCGTCAACCGCCCGCTCGTGAAGCCGAGCAAGCGGCTGGTGAGTGTCCTAGAAACTCTCAGTAACCTTCTCTGTTGCGAACAGGTGCCGACGCAGAGCTGCTCACCCGCTTCTATAAAGACGGCTCCGTGCAGAGATGGATGAGTGTGGAGGGCATGGCCAGGGGCATGAAGAAGGTGAGTCGGTGGCGTGTAGACTAGTGCATGTGCCCCGCCCCGCTACGTAACCCTGCCTTCACCCAGCACGCGTTTCTTTCTCTATAATATCCCATCTCGCCGCGTTCGCTTTCCGATTAGGGAACTACACGCTACCGCTCCCCACTTCGATCGGCGAAGAGCGCCTAACTCGAGCACTCTGAATCTGAATCTAATGCCGATCGCCTCTATTTACTCTTGGCTATGTTCCCGATACGAAATTAGAATAAGTTCTTCGTTTACCGAGATAGCTTATCGTCGAGTAATCGACTGACCAAGTTCAGAGGAGCCGCTCACATCCAGTGTTACGCAGGCGGACGCGGACGAGAGCGCGTAGCGCGTAATGAGGATTTGTTAATCGCCGAGCACATCGGGAAGGGGCCGAGTTGCGAGATAACACGGCCGATAATGCGCGAACACGGCTCGGCGTCGAGGCAATTTGAGTCCAATGCGCGCTATATAGTCGGGACTAAAAGGAACGATGAGCTATCTCGGAGACGAGTCGCGCTCAGCATGCGGGCATGCATTATGTATACGCCGTGCAAGCAGGTAGCATCGTCCAATCAACGACGGCGGCGCGGCCACGCCCGCGCTGTGCTGCAACCATTATTATTGGACAATGATACCACTTGTACTGCGGTAGAGCATCTTTCAATATACGTATACATCTATGGGCCGCAGCGCGTTTTATAATAGTAGTTAACGTGGTGACGGGAAGCAGCTTTACCATTTTTATTCTTTTTTTTTCATTTATTCTTAATGCAATTTGCCTGTATTTACTACATTAGTATAGGAAATTTAATACTTAGGTACCTAAATTCTATCATAACATAAAAATGCTGTATTATATTAATTAATTGTATCAAAAAAGTATAGCTTAAAACTCTACACTTGAATAGTAGATATGTAGAAATAGTTTTAGAATTATTGAATTGCTTGAAATTAATGTTATTTAGTTCATAAAAATTGTACTTCATCGTTTTATTTATACTATTTACCTACTTAGTTGTAACCAAACGTTTAAATTAAGAAAACGTTTTATAACGTAGTTAGATATGTATAAGTAAGTGTATAATATATATAGGTGTATAATGTATATATATATATATATATATATATATATATAGGTATACCTACCTATCTAACTGGGTATCTACATATTTATATTTTACCGACGCATGTTAATCTTGCTATAAAAATAACGAACGAGCAAACATTGATTTACTAATTAAGTTTTAATACTTTATAAATAATGATAAATTATATTGTAGCCACATTTGATTGCATTTTCCAAGCAAATATTAAAATTTTAACATTTTATTAATTATTTAAATTAAATATTTGTAAAGAAATTTAATGTAATAGAAGGAATTCGATTCAGAATTGTAGTGAAAGTATGTAATGTCAGTCGGCAGCGAGACGTCACGGGCAGTGCTGCACGAACTGCGGCTCGCGGAACACGACGCTATGGCGACGCAACAACGACGGAGAGCCGGTCTGCAACGCCTGCGGACTTTATTACAAGCTGCACGGCATTAATAGGTAATACACTACTTAGTTGTGTCCTTAAAACAACTTACGTACATAAATATACATCCGAGGTATAGATAGACGTAGGTACCTATTGCTAAATATCTTGCATAGTGGTACCAACCAGTTATCCAACCGTGAAAAAATAATAAGAAATTCAGTTACAGTCACAGACAACATATAGGGTAGTATTATAGGTATGTACCATGAACAATGAAAACCCCCGTAACTTTTTACAGTAATTTTAGTTTTTTTTTAACAAAACTACTGTCTATGAATGTCTATTAGGTAGGTAGGTACTTGCATACTTATTTAGATCCCGTCAAGAGGTCTGTTTACTCGGCCACCTTCTTAAATAAAATAAATAAATACACACAATCCCTATGTGTTATTGAGTAGGTATATAATTTGTCTAATAAATAAATTGTGTAATATTTGTGTGATATAGGTAACATAACTAATTATATCGTTTAAAACTTGAAAATTTTTGAAAGTCGCCAAAGGATTCCTTCATAACCTACCTGCTTAATATATTTTTATTTATCAGACTTAATTTCCTAAGATTCACTCTATCATTGACTAAAACTTTAAGAAATGTGCTTACCTACATCTTAGAGTTAGTGTTCATGTTAGATGGGTGGGATCTTGTAGTTTCCTAACACCTAGGTGGGTACTGTTGTTTAATATTATTAACATTATATTATCACTGTAACCTTCAGACCTCTGGCGATGCGAAAAGATGGAATACAAACGCGAAAACGGAAGCCGAAGAAGTCATCGAACGGTGTGAAACCTCCGCAAGAAACTGCTAAGAAAGATGGTCAGAATTCACCGGGTATCGACGGTGAGAATGTTTGAAAACATTTTTGTTCATTGGTGTCGTATAATACGTACTTCGTCATTATTATTCTAATGTAAATCAAACAATAATGATCTATATTTTACTTTTTAAGAGACTGTCTGACAGTCTCAAATAAAATAAAATATAGAGTGATTAGAAATAATTTAAAAAGACAAGATCGTACAACTTTAAAACACAAAACCAAATGTCAATCAACATATTTGTGTAATGGAGACTCCATATAGACTCCATAATACATTCAAATACTTCCCGATTTTGGAGTAATAAGATGAGTCGTCATTCCATATCTCGATCTTTAACATTAACCACAATTTTACAAAACCATTACAGAGAGTAAGCCCAGCATAGCAGAAGTCCCGCTGCCACTTACAGCAACAATGTCGGGCCACGCCGCCGCCGGAAAGTGCGCGCGCGAGGCTGTCGGGCCCGCCCCATCTCCACACGCGCACGCGCACGCACACGCGCTTGCACATGCCCACGGACATGCACAGAACTCGCAGTACCCGTTGGGAATCCCCTCCGCACCCGCCTTTCTGTCCAACCCCTCGGTCTTTAACATCAAGAGCGAACCCAACGCCGCAACGAGCTATGAAGGCTATGGTTCCCACACCAGCTCGAATGGACCTTATCACTCGCAACAGCACTATTTGCATGCACTACAGGTAATGAAACTTTATAGTTGCTAGCGATAAGTAAAATTAAAAGATATACTGCAAACAGTTACACTTAAACACTTTTTTTATAGTATGGATTAAGCAATGGCGAAGAAGAGGAAGGCAGTGGATTCTTACATCAACGTAATGTGACCGCGCACGCAAAACTTATGGCCTCAACGTAGCATAGCCACACCCGCAAATTCCCATCTTATGAAGCGCGAAGATGATTAGTATTACCGAATGCTGTATCTAGCCAGCTGTGGCGAGCAGCGTTTTCGAACGGCAGAGCGAAGAACTTTGGATCCCTGTTCGGTAACAAAGTAAAGAATACAAAACAATGAGCAGGACATTACATTGTTACATTTTCCACGAAGTTACTTTGAAGTTTCGAAAGTATGAAACACTACTCTGCGAATTTATGGAACAGTCGATGGAAAAACGTTTATTTGTATTAGATATTTAGCGACGTCAGCACAATTAGACTTGATGGTAACGACTAGTCATGTTTGTCTAGTTTTACTACAATGTCATAATTATTTTATTGTATAAATAAATTAGACGTTAGGAACAGTTCAATGATAAGAGATACGTAGATATTATTGTACTTAGTGTGTAAATATGCTTACGTTAAGTGTTTTCGACTGAATAGTAGTCATTGCGTGTATATCGTGGCTGCGTAGTGTAAAGAATGATTTCAAAGTTTGTTACTGATACTATTTGTACAGACTCGTTTTAAGATACATTGTGTAAACCTTGCCATTTCAACGTATAAAATAGAGTATACGTTAAATTGTAACTCAAACAATAAATTACTAGAACTAAAAAGTTCCTTTGCCTCATTATCTTTATGACAGTGCAAACTAGTCTTACTTGACTATTAAAATAATAACATCTTAGTGATAAGAATATTTTTATGTACAATAAGATTTAGCCAACAGTAAATATATACGAGCCTAACAAGTTACAGCCAGTTACAACTATTGTTCATAAAGTATTAATTCATGTAATTGTAAATGCTTTTCACACTTCACGGTCCACTACAAACTATCATTCATACACTCACTGTAGCAAACTTATGAATTAGATGTAAGAATAAATCGCATTTATTGATAGATGTAAATAAATAATTTAGTAAATAAAAACATTGTAGTGCATTTTGCAAAACTTTATTTAAACAATTTACAAAATTTCAAACAAGATCTCCCATTAGTTGTGAATATTTTGAGGAAATATGTAAAATTATATCTATATCAATATATTGATGCACTGACAATCTGGTTTCATTTCATTTCTCCTAATTGTGCAGATGCTTCCAAAGGTTCTCCTGTGAGGCGATAGTAACACCACTTCTCCGAGTTGGTCAAGTTAACAGCACCCTTACCTTCGTAGAAGGTCCTTGCATCATTCCATTCTAAAACATGAAAGTCTAACCTAGAAGACCCTGAAGCGATAGCCTCCTGAAACACAATTTATAACACATTTAAAATTCATTGCCAAATTTGACTATATCACTTTTATAGTCATTGGTGTTCATACTCTTCCTAAGATATCAAGACAGGTTTAAGTTTACATAACACCAATATCAATTTAAAACATTATTCTATTTCATACAGTACAGTCCAAACTCTAGTTATGTACACCACATAAGAATGCACAAATAATAATTAAAATATACTCACTTTGGCAACAGCATTAAATAATTTATGACCAACTCCGCGACGGCGCTCACTCGTTCGAACATATAAATCTTCCAACATCATAGATCGGCCCTCCCATGTTGAATATGTCGGGAAATAAAGAGCGTAGCCCACTATAACATCACTTTCTCCTTTAGATAGTTCGGCTACGAGACATCGAAATGCAGGTGGCTCTGATTCAAACCCGTCACGTTGTAAATCTGGACATGTAAAAATGTTACATTGTTACTATTAACAGTATTCATAAAATACTACTAAAACAGATCAAGATATTTCGATACGTACAAACCTTTCACACATATCTTTGGCCCGTCTGACATTTTCTCAAAATCTGCAAGTTCCTGAAAATACATTTAAGTATCTGATTTAGCGACAACTATCAATTAAATAACAACTTATCAATAATCATATCTCACTTCCTCACTTGAATCATTTCGGCTACAGCAATCATGTCATCTTTTTCAGCACGACGAATTTTTAATTCAGTTTGTGTATATTTCATACTCATCTTGTTTATGTAAACGTTTGTGAAGTATATGTTATTAAAAATAATATGATTTAAAATCACAGCTTTAGAATTATATATCTTTCATAAATTGTTATCTTGATGGTGAAGACATCCTAACAAAATTAATTATTGTATAGTCTAAGCTCTTTGATAACGAAATGAATTAACCTACTGCTTTAATATAAATTATAAACTCAAAACTGTTAACTGACGTCTTACATATTAAGCTAGTAATATGACAATTGATAATAATGAGTATGACATATTTATCAATTTTGAGGTGCCACCACAGATGGCATATATTTAAGTATGGATTTTGGTTTATCTGTTTGAGATAGATTTCAACTGAAATGACTTCAAACTGAAATAGACTGCAGCAGTTGCAGTACACTAACTTTTGTACGCGATGACTATTGGTATACATTATTTTAGCTCAATTCAGGAATTTAATAACCCCTGCCGGGTATCAACTAGTGTCAGCTAGTAATATACAAATAAAGGTAGACAACGCATTGGCCGCCAAATTGTATGAAAGTCTTATTGCAACATCACGAGAGGCGTAAAACCAAAAGGTACGAAAACCTCGTTTCTATTTAATTCCAGCTAATCTAGTATTATTAAATTTTACTAAGTTTTGTTTGAAACCCATCACTCTGCCTTAGATAATCGAGAGCGCTAAGTTAACAATGTCACGATTTGACAGTAAACCATCTTTAATCTACACAGCCTGTGAACGTACACACGACAGTTAATCAGTATCATAATCAGCCATCTTTATTTTCACCATGCAAATGGTTAATACATCACATCGTAAAACAAACAGCAATAAACTAAACAACCAATTAAGCGAGATTAACTTGCTTAACTGAATATCTACTATAGTAGGAATAAGACTGACGCGAATCCTAATTTAACAATTTATTACTTAAACGCTTCAAATAGTCTGCCTTACACTTTATTACAGCAAATGCAATATTAAATTACTGTGGTTTGTGAAACGAGCGCCTTATAGCCCTGGATACTGATGTGTACATTACCTCTGCCACATATATAAAATACATCACTTTATATCTGTTATTCAAACCAAATTTGCTTTACATCGGTCGCCATGAGTCGCGCCCTGTCGAAAGGAACGACAAGATAGTCGCGACCGGCGGCCAGCCTCGCTACTCACGCGCATTTTCCATTCTTACTGATCGAAGGGAGTTTTATGGAATTATTTTATAAAAAACACACTATTTAATGAAATATTTTAATATCAGTTACGTATGTTACATGTTCGAGAGATATTGTCGCCATATAATGTACAGAAACGAACGAACAGAGTATGGGTACTATTACCATTCAACAACATTAATTGATGGATTTATAAGCGCAAAGTCGCAACTGCTTGATCTCTATTGAAGAGACTTAATATTATTAAACAAAGAAAAATAATGATAACATTATGACAAAAGTACCTGCGAATTAACAGAACCGTTAATTCGCAGGATTTGAATTTGAAATTAATTCGATTTGAATGTGATAAGAAGACATAAATAATACATAATGAAATAGTGTATAGTATTGGCCGAAATGAAGGCCACGATCAATAGAAAAAGGTTAATAACGTGCTCATAAGCTAAAGCGTTCATTATAGTGAAGCATCTTTTACTAAGTTGTGGGCAACATAAAACACATTCGTGAAAGTAAAAAAAAAATCTGTAATTCATTTACATACTTTTATATGAAATAATTTGTTATTAACAAATTATTTTATCAATATTTAACGATGTTAAATGGAATTTTAAGACAATAATGTATATTATATTACAACGTCAAACACTTCCTGTAGGGCTATTCTGTAAGAGCAAACCGTAACACATCGCAGAAGTCGCTCTCGAAATGACAGGAAGTGATATGCGACATTGAATACAATAACTATAACGTTTCCAGTATATAAGCATCTAAATGATATATCAACATAAATCGGTCGTCTGCTGTTTCGTATCCCACTGGAGCACGGTTTCCTATTTCATACTCATGTTCCGTTACCCCTCTTCACTATTAGATCACGAGCTCTGTCCACCTTTCACGATTGGTCTGAGCCGAAAATGTTTTCATAGTGTAGGTTTTTTTACTTTAACGAAGTATAATACACAACAGTATAACATATCAAGTACAATAGTTCTGGTTCTATGCATTAGCTATGTACTTAGTGATAGATATAATTTCAATATTCAATTCGAAAGTTGTAAAATATTAACAATGTTTGTATTTTTATAATTAACTTAAGAAACTCTAGCATATAATATACTGTACACGATACCAGTAGAAAAATATTATTCGAATTATATTTATCTGATAATAAAGCTATGAATAAAACAACATAACCTATCTTACATTTTGACATCTTAGCGTTACTATTTATATACATTTACATAGTGACTTTAATAACATAATACGAGTGAGTTTCATGCAATACAAAATAATAACCATAATTCACCTTAATATCTAGTCACAAATTATTATTACTCATAAATGATTTTTCTGTTTTCAATTACATATTGCACAGAAAATATTATTCATGCATAAAATATTAAATAAACAAATATTTCTTTATAACAAAAAAATGAACAGTTCTCTAATATAATTTTTGTAACAAAATCATTTTAAAATCGAATTAAACTTTATGAAGATGTAGTAATCATTGTGATTAAGAAAATAGTTCCTTTGAGAAATACGACCGAGCCTAGTCAAATGTATTGATTGTAATAGAACTTATAGAATACAAAGTCAGTAGAAAGTAGTTAAGGAATACAAAGTAAGTAGTTAGTAAAGAAACATAAATTATAAACGTAATAATATGGGTTTACATTTCATTATATGATACAATATTAAATGATGTTTTTGTTACTTTGTTAACGATGATTTATATTAAATAGTTATTTAATTTTTAAATGTGTCAATATTATACTTGTACTGTCTGCATTGAATATAATAAAGGAGATATAACATACAACAATTACTCAACTCATTGGTCTCTATCCGTGCAGCGTGCATTATTACTGTGTGTGCACTATACATTTTTTGTAATCAAAAATTATCTGACTGTGTAAGGTTTAAATATATTCTATCACATAAACAGGTATGAAAAAGGTTTATTGTAAGAACAAACAAAACCATTTTTAATTATTTTATACTATATACATTCAATGATTAACCAATATGATTTGCTTATAAGTTGAAATATTTTGCCATAAATCTTCACACAAGTACCCTATGCTGTAGAAAGTATCTGCTTTATTGCATTAAGCTGTCGGAACGCTATACAACATTAACCAAATTTACTGTTTTTATTCTAATTCACAGTTTTTTGATTTCATGATTTAATACTGACAACAAATAGAACCTCGGCTAGTTGACATGGATAGTTCATTCAAAAATGCATAAATATCAAATAATGTTTATAATATAGATCAGTATAGAAATTCCATTTTTAAAAATACTTCTGCAATTCATCTAATAGTCAGGGATCTGGTGAGAAATTCAGTGTCACGTATGTCCTGGTTAATTTCTATGTTTTATTTTATTTGTATCGTAATGAATATACGCATAAATTTGCCAAGAATAACTCTTTAGGCACCCGGGGCACCTCATTTTCTCAGTTTGTCTCATGGGTTTCGACTTGTCTTTTACATTTGGGTCCTCAACATGCGGCGGGCTATCGAATAAATCGATATAACAAGCAGCTCGCAGCCCAGGGCGGCGGCGCTAGTGCGAGTAGTCGGCGCGCAGGCCGAACTCGGCGACGTAGACGCCGGCCCACGACGCGGCGGCGGCGGCGGCGGCGTCGGGCGCGGGCGGCGGGCTGCGCGGCGGCTTGGCGTCGGGCGCGCGGCGCTGCGCCTGCGCCTTGAGCAGCTTGCTCATGGTGTTGCGCGGCGTGGGCGGCGGCCGCTCCAGCGCGCGCCCGTGCGCCGCGCCGGCGTGGCGCTCCAGCTGCACGCGGCGCTCGAAGCGCTCGGGGCAGAAGGCGCAGCGGAACAGGCGGCGGCGCGGCTGCAGCGCCAGCGCCGCGCCCTCGCCCGCGTGCGCGCGCGCGTGCGCCGCCAGGTTGTAGCGCTCGGAGAAGCGCTTGCCGCACACGCCGCACTCGTGGCGCTTCTCGCCCGAGTGCACGCGCTTGTGGCGCTTGAGGTGCGAGCGCGTCATGAGCGCCAGCCCGCACACGTCGCACGAGTGCGGCTTCACGCCCGAGTGCGACAGCTTGTGCATCTTGAACGACGACGTGTGGATGAACGACTTGCCGCACAGGTCGCACTGGAACGCGGGCCACCCCGATCAGTTCGAATTCTTTTATTCACTCTTATTTAGACTCGAAGTACAGGCGTATCGTAAAGTATCGATGCGAAAAATAAAACACCCTGACTTAGGAGATACCGACGACGTCGGGACGTCACGGTAGTATGCGCAAGCGTATACATACGGTGCAGGTATTCCGGCACCTTTAGCGCCGGTGAGTCCCACATAGCCTTCCCCCCCCCCACGTCATGTAGGGAAAACGCACAAATGCGTTTTTACAGCGAAAAAAAAAATATATAAAAAAAAGGAGATACCGACAAAGCTCAGCGAAATATTAAGTAATTCCAAAACTGTACCTGATAATTGAGTTTTCCCGTGTGGATATTGTTATGCCGCTGCAGGGCACCCTTCGATGGAAACAGCTTATTGCACTCTTCACATTTCCAATCGCTAATACCTGAAACATGTCGGATATAATATGTTATTTCATTTAGAGACTACTACATTCGTCAATACATGATTATTGATGTTTATGATGATATGAATGATTATGAAATATGGCTCCTGTAACAGCGGTATAGATAGTAGATACCTTTATGCATGGCGACGTGTATGTCGCAGGCTCGCTTGTGCTTGTAGTGCGCTCCGCACACTTCACAGATGTAGGGCGGCTTGGAGTCGTCGTGCTTCTGCTTGTGTTGCTCCAGTCGCACTGAAACACAAATCCTCAATGAAAACTAACAGAATATTGACGTTGAAAGCATTTATATTTAGAATTTACTTGTGTCGAACATTTTCATTGCTACAATCTTTTTTTATTGATATCATTAAAGTTATCAATAACTATTAGCTACCAACCAAAAAAATTAATTTAAGTCTACAAACCAAAGAGAAAATAGTACTGAATTGTTTTGTCTTTGCACATTCATATATAGTGGATTAAGCATATTCAATGTACAACAGATACGATAAATATTATACATTTTGTTTTAAACCAACTTTAAAAGAAGTTACATGTCATGTGCAAGCAAAGCAACATTACAAATACCATTAACTTATAATAGGTGATCATAAGACTTAAAATTGGTCCTTCCCAATTGATTGATTGATTATATTTAAAGAAACTTGTAGATTTCCTTTTAAGATGATGTTTAAGTTTACAAAAATGCCCCACAATCAAATAGTTAGATAAATGCAGAATATGCCATTAGCTTCTAGTGTTAATCATGGATCAACGCCAGTGACCAGACTCGAAGATGGAAAAATTTAGATTTCACATTATTTTGTAAAATAGTATAAATATAGCATCTATTATAATTCAATTAAAATTAAATGATATTTAATGTTATTGAAATTTGTTAGTATCATGAATTTATAATCAACAGAAGATATCATCAAATAACGACAGATTTGAATAAAAAATGAATATGTTATTGAAATGAACAATATTTAATCATCTTAGTCATGTAACACATACCAAGTGACGTATACTTTGCATTGCACTGATCACATTGATGAATGACCTTCGGATCTTTCTTTTTCTTATTAGTGGAACTACTACCATTTTTTCGTTTGCCCCGACCAAGCAATTTGCTTCTTTTACTATGTTTGCCATTGCTCAGCTCGTCAGGTACATAGTTTGAACTTTCATCATCATCATCAAAACCTTCAGCTTCAACTTTAAACATTTCATCAAAATTATTGAAATTTGGACTTGGAGATCTGAAAAAACAAAAGGTTTTTTAAACCACTTAATTGCATAATATTAATCGTATAATATGGATGTTTGTAAATCTGTGTCAAAAATCTAAACATCACAAGCAATGTGTAACTGAAATCTATAATATTAAAGAACACTATAATATGTTTATTCCATATTTTTATGTTTTTAAGTTATAACTTTAAACTACATGAACATAAGCATTTTTAACTTTAGAAGGAACAACTTATTTAATTTTTGCAAACGCAATATAAATTTATAATCACCTGTCTGGTGACTCCTCTTTCTTAACCTTTTCAATATGTATGGAACCTGGTAGTGTATGTGAAAGCAGCATGTGTGTGGTCAAAGCCTCTGGACCTCCCGTCTCCCCACTCACCTCACATTCCGTACACTCCCAACTGTTACACATGGCATATTCATTATTTAACAAAAAATAAGGCTATGGTATTGACTCTTGATTGAAAACAATTTCTAAGATACTAAAAACCACATCAAAGTATAGTTACAATATATATATGAGTAGGTTCAATGAATGAAACATATATTTGAATTATTATTCTATCAAATAATAATTTTAATCAGTGTAAGTATAATTATGAATACCACCATACCTCTCATTACAAACTTTACTGCGCACTTTGCGTTTGCTATCTGTAACTGTTTTCTTTTTTCTTTTGTCAAGTTTTCTATGTCGTTTCTTTTTCGTGAGGGATAAGGGTTCGTCTTCCGAATCGTCATCGAATTTTTTATCAATTTCCGAACTCTCATTTTTCACAGGCTCAAGTGTTACAGAAACTTGTGTGTTTTGTGTTTCAAACAATGGGTTCTTACTGAGTATGGATTGAAACTCCTCCTTTAACTTTAAATACTCAATTTCTGCACGTTCTAATATATTAACTAGATTGAGACACGTTTTACAAATGAACTTGGAACCGTTTGTTGCTTTCCCGATATCGCTTAGTGTAAATTTACATAAATAATCGTAGAGAGTAGTTCCCGAGGAGGTATTAGTGGTACTTAAATCGCAATTCTCTGTCGTCCGATTCAGACACACCAAACATTCGACAAGTTCCTGCTTCACAGTTATTTCTTGTTCCTCTTTAACACCCAAAACTCCATTATCCTTCGATAAGCTCTTGTTCTCATCTATGTTGCTGTTCACTGAGCAAGCTTCAGTCATTTTGCAGCCGGTTTTTAATTAGGTTCAGTGGAATCATTACACAAATATAGTTCGTAAAATATTATCATAACTAATCAATCGGATTGTTAATAATTACTATAACAAGAGGAAGAAAAACAAAAAATAGCGACTTGTTAAACTTTATGTGACATGACAATTACATGACGTTTTATATAAACAGGCTATATCAATGCACAGACAACGAACCGTTTATAGACATATTAGGTCTTTCTTTAATGTTATTATTTTAGTGTTAAAAAATCAAAATATTTTTCAACATTCATGATTGTAATTATGATTAAATTTATGCAATTATGTTCTCCAGACCGATTTCAACCATGGTCTATCTATTCTCAAGGTCGATTAACCAACTGCAGAAGTCATAGTATAGTGCTTAAATATGGACGCAAGTTAAAAAAGTATTCATTCTCTACTGCTACTCTCTATTCCTTCATTCTCGTAATTCGATGGGGTAACAAATCCAACACGACCGGAAAGTTTTCAGTGTTTTTTATAAAATACGAGCAGGTAGGCCTATTTGCATTTGGGGCAAAGGGACATTGGCCAACGCTACAGCGTATGCGCTACAACGCTATAGCGTATTCGGCATACGGTATTCCACTAACTTTGGGGACTTCGTCCCTTGTGCAAGTACATAAAGAGGCTCACTCACCCTTCGAACCTGAACACAATAATACTAAGTATTGCTATATAGTGGTAGAATATGTGATGAGTGGAAAGTAAGTGGGCTTGCACAAACCCTACCACCAAGTAAACCGACGGTTTGACGTTCCTTTCGTGGCTTGAGAACTTGAGAATGTGAATACTACCCATTTCCTGACTCTGTACTCCTACTCTGTGCTGCCAGCCTTAGCAAAACAAAAAGCAGCAAATCCAACTTAAAAAAAACAGTAAAATCATCGAATCAAGCAAGATGATTCAGAAAACCCTGTTTCACTTTCTAAACAGAAACAGCAGAGAGGTATCTATCGTTGCTAGTTGCTATATGTATTAAACTGTAAATTTAGCTATTCTTTTTTACTATGTACCAATGGTATTGCGTAAATGAATGGGGAATCCCCAAAGCGCGCAGTTCCATAATCTGAGGAATTTGATTCTTAAAGTAAACGCGCGCGACACTAGAAAAAACTTCTTCGTTGTGTTGAGTCAAAGATTATTTTGATTTGACATGTTGTGTGTTACTTATTGCATTTTAAACTTAGATTAAATTGAAAATAATAAGAAACAGTAGACATATGTACTAAAACAGAAAACTTATTAAAAACAGCAAATCGACTGTAAAAAACAGTAAGGCTGGCATCACTGCTCCTACTAGACAGTAAAGTCTCGACGGTAACATCTAATAAAAACGGTAAAATTTTTATTGTCAGACTTCGTCACTTTTATATATAGGATTAACATTACATTATAATGTATCACGATACGTTTTTTAAGACGACGATAAATAAAGGAATGATGGTAGGTAAGAATTAGCAATATTTTATTATAGATTCACATTTGTAAGAATGTGTTTTGACTTTGCAAAGTTGGAGTCTCGGTATTAAGAGTTTGTTGTTGTAATGATTCTTTTAAAAAAATAACATCGTTGCGGACATTGATAAATATTGTATTAATTAGGCTAAGCTAACGAGAAAGCTAAAGAGATCTTAAAACTCAAACAAAATTGAAATCGGTTCAATGTCAATAACAAAATGATAGCAACACTGTTTTAATAATTTAAATTTGGATTTTAGCTACTGGCTAGTTCACTGTTCAGTTTACGGTAAGCACAGTTAGTGTGTATACTTTGTTCGTCTACGGTCCGGTTATTTAAAAATTGAAACGTTTGATCTTACGCGACGCGGAAATAAGATAGTGATTAAATATATAAAAAAGGGCGATAGAGCATATTTTAAGATCTGCATAATTTAAATAAAAGTTTATTAGATAGTTTTGTTTTTGTATACAAAATTATTGATCATAGTTAGACATACTATTTACTCATTTGCTACCAATTTTGGAGGGAGATCGGAAAACTAAAAAATTGTATAATTTTATACAAACGTGTAAGTACAGAATTGTTTTAATATTTTTATAATTGATACATTATTTACTCACAAAATAGCTATGCAAAAGTATATTAATATTGTTACTTTCACGGTAATTTTTTTTTTTGTTATGCAATTATCAATTCAAATAAAAGTAATTGTTTAGTGATTGTGATTTACTTGTGTACATTAAGCACTTAATGTTCCAACTTCAAAATAGAGACAAAAAAGAATAAAAACAAGCATAATATAATTTCGTAAGTGACTTGTGTGGATTAATTACACTACATTAGATGTAGGTAAATGGTAACAGTATTCATACTGCAGTGCTGGTGTAGTCAGAGATGTTTGCTTAATTTACGGTCGAGTGCAGACAGCGCCTGTAAACTAACTGCATTGCAAAAGTTTTATTTCGTACCAATATTATGTCTTCATACATTGCACTGGAATAAATATAACTGAGCTTATTGTGGTCTGGAACTGGAACTTCGATTCGTGTTTAAATTATTTTTTAATAAAAATCTGGTTAGGATTCTTAGTTTTGATATTTAATTTTTAAAGACATTCTGTTCATTCTTATGCCTTCGCATTATATTGTTTTGCTGTGATACATTTGGAATAGTGAGTGAGACAGTTTGATTACAATCTCAAAATTTACAAGGGACGTAACAGCTTACATCCCGTGGTTGGCGGCGCATAAACTGTGTGAGATGTATTTTAATTTGTTATTGTGCCAAATTCTATGGTCGAAGGTACGCTTACATTCAGGGGGCCCGTACGCTTGTCTCACGTCTGCCTTTCTAAAATACATTAATAAAATAAAGTAGAAAAGGTTATTATCAAAATTAAATAAGTTGTTGTTTAACTTTTTCGCTATTAGACAAACAGTATAAAAACACTCTGTTGTACATTGTTTAGGTGATACTAGTTATAATTAAATACTCATTATTTAATCGAATTGTAGCAAATTCTTACGGTTAGTGCTACGGTTTACTTAGTGGTAGGGCTTTGTGCAAGCCCGTGTGTACCATACCCATGGTACCACCCATCCATCCCATATTTTATCGCCAAACAGCAATAATTAGTGTTATCTTGCTCTGGCTAGGAGGTTAAGGGAGCCAGTGTAACTACAGGCACAAGCGATATAATATCTTAGTTCCTTAAATTGGTGGCGCATTAGTAATGTAAGGAATTGTTAATAATTCTTGAAGGGCCCACGAGTATGGCGGGTAGTGATCAGGTAGAGCTATATTAAAAAAAAAAAAAACATTGGCAATAATCTAATGCACGGCATGTCTTGTAATGTCTCATTTTTTGTAAACAATTGTATAGTGCACGTTACATACGTTGACAGTTGCAAAGTATGTTAGAAACCAACTACAAAGTTTTAACTGGAAATAACGATACGCGAACACAAATAATACAAATAAAAACAAGCACTATTTCTTATAATATGTAAGATTAAATAAATAAATTGAATATTAAAATCAAACAGTAGTTATTCTGAGCAGAAATTAATATATAAATAAGTAACAAGCTCTAGCGCTGCATTCTAAATTCAAATTGTAACTGATACACGTAACTGTAACCAATAAATTTATACTATGAAAAAAAAAATCATCTCATTATTATTAATAAGTTAATAAAAAAATCATGAGTGAATTTATATTATCACAAGCGAATATAAATACTTTTTAACGGTTTGTTACGTTAAATCATGGCATGGTGTGCTGCACGTTTACGCGGTATTAACGCAAGGCATGGTGTAGCTTCAGCCGCGGTGCGTGACGCGACAACGGGCAGACCTAGATACGAGATACAGACATGTTAATATTACCATACTTTAAAAATTTAATTGCTCTATCGGAAACTTTATTCAGGACAAATCACGTATTTCAGACACAGTCTTAACTAATTATACAATCCATGTATTTGAAAAACAAACGTTTACGTATCAACATCTCAATATATTTTTTTTTTACAAACAGTTACGTCATCCACACAACATTATCGCATTAAAAAACATATACCAATCAAGTCTTCACAAATAATTAAATCAAAAATACATAGCAGAATAATAACAATTTGACGGAATATGACAAAATTAATAAATAATCTGTAAAAAATCATTAACATACAATATAGTGTTTCGTTTTATATGTAGAACTGTCCGGGATAGCAAAAATATTTATTATTTCGTTCATTTAGTATAGGTGTCGGAAACGGCTGTAACGATTTGGCTCAAATATTGTATTTAGATAAGGTTTTGTTTTTAAAGTTTATACTGTCTTTTATAAAAAACTAATAAGTAATTAATTATAAGAGTCGAGCGAAGTTGAAGAACTATGTGCTTTCGAAATGTTATATGGATAACATATTTTATAACATCGCTGTATTATAATATTTCGAAACGAATTTTAAGTATTTTATTATTAACTAGTAAATATCTGACGCATAGTAGGTACGTCCAGGTGTGTCTTAAGACTAAGTTACCTCATAATAATATGCTCGAGTGATTTCTTCTTCCAGCCAGTCAGATAGAAAAATATTAACGAACTTGTTTCCGCCCTCGGTAACGCCCGCGTGTAAGGTGGGGGGGAGGGGGGTCGGTATCCCATGTTCTTTTCTGTACCCCTGACAACGTGTGAGCAAAATTAAGTAAGTGTTAGTTTAATGATGATCGGTCGAGTAGTTAGGACGTGAAGCGTAACAACCAAACAAACAAACAGATACTTTCGCATTGATACTATTAAGTATGGATGCTGTTTCGCTTTATTTACTTATTTCTTGTCCTTCACCCAAAGATTGTCTGGAAGAGATCGCTCTTTTAGCGATAAGACCGCTCGTTTTTTTTATGTTTATGTTTAAAATGGTTCTGTAACTCTTTTGTTGTACAATAAAGCATATTCTGTTCTATCCTATTCTATGGATGCTGTTATAATCGACTTATTTGTTTCCAAAAAACATATTATAATTGTAGACATACGTAGAATAATTCCGCGTGTATATTAATTTGATAAACAAAACCGTTAAGAAATTATGAAATGACGCACCCTTTCTCTAAAGCTAAAGGAAGCACAACCTGTCGCCCGCACGCATGAGTGGTCAGCTTTAACTGGGGTTACTGGGGTCGTCACGGATGCGTTGTGTACTAACACAAGTCTCCAAATATACGGCCGTTTTTAAACAACACCTACATTAACCACACAAATGTATTTGATTCATACATTTGTATCAACTTACGGTTAACTTTTAAGTGCGTTTCATTTTCACGTAATCGCAAAAACCTAAGAAAAATTGCAATGATGCTAATTGAGAACTGTACGCCGTGTACCACATGTGACTTTATTTTGAATATTATTTTAAACTCGGTACGAAATAATGAAGAATTTGCAGTCATGTTCATAAACAACAAGGTTCTCTATCCTGTTCTATGTTCTCACTTCGCGAATTTATACAGTTGATAAAAAGTGATAATAATTCGAGAGTAAATCATATATGCATTCATGAAGGTTTGTGATGAAATCGACATCTGAGGTAAGCGCTCACGAGGCGGTGACCGCGTTGCGCGCTCCGCCGCCCCCTCAACTCGCTCGGAACCGCTTCACTGTTAATTTACCACCTGCTTGGAAAATGCCTTATACAGAGAAAAAATTTTGCACGTAAGAAATAAGTTCAAAGTATTCTAAATAAAAATTATGAACGCAATTTTCAAAACATTACTTGCATGGTATTGATGTTTTACTAGTATAGGGCTTTTAATAATACTCGGTTCGATTTACTGGTAAGCTTATTACGTAGCTAAAAAAAACTGAAGCATTGGTCCAGTGGCTTGCTTGCTATAAGGCCGTAAATACTGAGGTCCTTACTACAATCGCTGGGAAAAATCAAAACGATACTAGGTTTTTCTGCCAAGAAGTTTTCAGTAGCTCTTATCTGTAAAGGCTGAAATTTGGCAGTGTTTACACTCTCTTGGAAATAACGTAAAGCCGTTGGTCCCGCACCTAAATTATTTCCGGTCGTTTCGGCCGTACTCGTATGTACCGTTTCATACACAGAATAAGATAGGAAAACAGATAGGTTCTGTGTCAAACATGTGTACACTGTTGTACATTGCGTATGACGAAGTCCAGAATATCACTTGTCTCTCGCGGTAGAAGATAGCGGGTGCCTTGATCGGGGAGGAGGTTCACTTTCTGTATGGCAGTGCCTTGCGTCCGATGACATACGGTGGATATAAATCCAGCTATTAATATGGTCTGTGAGTAATGAGTATATTAACACTGTTACATATCTGTTAACAAACAAAATAATATATCTGCAACTGGTATATTTCATTAATATATGGCAAATGGACAAACAAAGTTACGAAATAATGTAGAAGTAGGCGTAGGCTGCGCTATAAAATATACAAACAAAATGTATACCGACATTATAATATTGCACAAAACTGCAGTTAAAGGTATTATTCAAAGCGGCGGTAGAGTCGGAACTCAGACAAGGTCGGCACTCGGCAGCTGTCAGCGAATTGTGATGATGTTCACAAACAATGCAGGTTACATGTAAATGACTCGAAAGAAAGCGAAATTAGCCGGAGCCCGCAATGATTTTGATATTTTTTCCGCTTTCTAAATACGAAGAGCCTCACGAGCTTAGGGACGCGATACGATTCTATGAGACTGTGGACGCTCGAATGCGACCAGCCCGCTGAACTTATTATCGTTTTTTTATAAAAACATACGAAATATCCTTTAAATAAAAATAAAACATATAATAATTTTGAATAAATTTAGCTATAATTATACTAACTAAGCTTATAAGAAAAAACAGTGTCGCCGATTTAAATTTCGGTTACAATCCAAGCATTTTAATAAAGTAAATAAAATAACTTACTTTGTCATAATATCATATCTTTTTAACTACTGATGTCTAAAATCATTTTAGTCAAAAGCGATGATTTTAAAAATGTTACGCATCTATAAAAAGAAAGCGTTTGAAACCGATCAAACAAATGCAAACTTTGATAAGGCGTGTTATTAAAAATGACGTGAATCTGGTAAATTATTATGAATGTCTTTAGAAATTATCAGCTAACGTTATCTGATGCCACGTGCTTGTTGTTTGTCTGTTGAGCACAAGCGCGTTGAGAATCAGATCAATGATAATGAGTTAATTACAACATTACTGAACCTCTCGAATATATTTAGGTACCTAGTAATTATGACTTATACACCTAACTCAATTTCTCAACGTCTTTACTTACGTTTATACTTTCTCAACTTTCGCAATAGGCATAAATAGTAGAAGTATTTTTTAAATTAAGTATATTGTTATTATATAACTATATATAAATATATAGTTAATTGTTATATTTCTGTTATACATTTGTACACCTCAAAGCACTAGCACTGTTGCCGTGGTGCGCTATTATGTGTTGTGTAATAAATTAAAATCGCGATTCACTAATCTAATATTGAATATTTGTTTGTTAATATAGATTCGGTGAGGCCGCAGCGAAGGTGCGACGCGCAGGCGGCATGCGTAACGCGCGGTAGCGGCAGCATGGCCGCGCCGCTGTTACTGGCGGCGCTCGCGCTCACTGCGACGCCGGCGCCGGCGCTGTCGCAAGGTAAACTCGACGGGGTATTGTTTCTTTTTCCATTATTAAATTAAAATAAAATAGAACCGAGTCCGGTTTAATATTATGCTTTCTATAGTGAGAGGGAAAGTGCCTTATCTAATGGCAATCTGGTATTTAAACATGATAATTTGCGTTATTATACTTCATCTAATTCATAGTGTATATCGAGCTTTAGAAAACGTAGTTTCTTTAAGAAGATGTACAGATAGGTACGATTAAAATTAACACGATATTCGATCGAAGTGCGCTAACTTACGTGATTGATTTATTAAGTACTAATCAAAATAAACGCATTGGTAAGGTAATTGTAAACATACTAAGGCACAACAAACATGTTGCGTTATACATATAATGTAAAGGTTTCGGTGTTTGTTTCATTGTTAACATCTCGAGATCGATATAAAAGTGGCCGGCAATGGACAGTCGGACACTATAATAGGCTATTTGATAGCGGGCCATTGTTCTTATTGCTGCTTTGCCGCCACGGCGTCGACAACGGCCGCAATATATTGTACTGGGCTTGGCTGCGTCCACCGCACGCCACGAACACTTCCGCCGGCTCACTTGTTAGTAATAATCGATTAGTCGTATTCATATTGACATATGGAACGAGCGATATTGTATTATAAGTCTGTAGTGTGTAGTAGTGTAATTAAATTTTGTTGATTTACTTGACTTCTATCGTAAAATATTGCTAATTTTATGTTCCTATTAGCCTAAGAAAGAGAGCATATAACGTAAGGATATCGGATAGGAGCAGTGCGACAAGTATATTTAAATCTTAGATAATTTACTGTTTTTTATTAACAAAAATGGTTGCTGGTGCTTATGTATGTGGACATTTAGGAGGTGTATTAACTCTAAATACAACAATATTTTATCTGTTAAGCAGGCAGCGTTCGCGAATGAAAGCCTCAAACAAACAAATGTTTCCTCCGGCTGCGCTGAAGTGATAACAACTCGGAATATATACAACATATAACTTGAGTGCGACCGGAACTACGACTTATCATAATGTGAAACTTCTAAACCAATCGCAATATAAGTTTACACGCGAATCCATAAAAAAAACGTACAGAACCTATCTCTATACATATAATATAAGTATGCTTAGAAATCCCTTATTATTTGATAAAACCTCGTCGCAGGTTGTAAACAAGAATCTGATGATATAATTAACATGTGGGTCGCATGAATCACGGCGCCCTCGCCACCCCGGGGTTGATCGTCGGCCGTTCACTCCGTTTACACAACGAGGTCACTCGAGTCTCGAAGACTACACATTTCAATGCCGATGTACGGTGTATTGGGTTACGCTGACTTGAGCTATACTTAGTTCGCTTCGAAAACAAAATTATTACTTCTGTTTCACGTAATTACATTCGACCCAAAACGATGACTGTAAGGTAGTAATAAAAAATAGAAACGTAATGAGGAAATTTAAAGCGAAACATTTGCAACGCAGATAATTTTGCAAACGTTTGCAAACTGTATTGTTTTCAATAATGAAAAAGTTGAAAGTGCTCGCTGTAATGTACTCGACGTAATAGAGAGAAGTCTGCGAATAAATCAACGCCTCATACACTTATACTTATATTTTAATAACGTAGGTCGAAGTGTTGGGGTTTGTTTAGTCACGATGTAGGATTTTACTGCAATACGATATTTGCAGGACATCGCACTACAAACTACCCGCCCGTAGGATTTACTACCATATTACTTTTATATAAAAAACACATTTTCTCCTAACAAATGGCGTTCTTCTAACGGTAATGCAAATAAAACTTTAGGAAATAGTTATTTTATAACTTTAAAAACTGTTTCTTTACTGTTATTTATATTTTATTTATTGATAAGTATCAGACAAACGAAGAAGAAATAGGTACATAAGTGTATTGTCTTTGCCTATGTATGCGAGTATATAGATTCTATATTACTCTTAATGTTATTTGTATTCGTTTACAGTTCAATATGCAATAAGCATATGAAATGTACTTTTTCGTCTAACGTTATAACCTTTTACTTTGTTATACGCTGATCAACAGTTAATTTAACTATCTCTGGTCTATTGGCCAGTATGGCTGCGTACCGTGATGTCTTTGTTTTAAATTCCCGGTCGGGCCAAAAGCCAAGAGACATAAAATCTTAGTTCCCAAGGTTGGTGGCGCATTGGCTATGTAAGCGATGGTTGACATTTCTTACAATGCCAACGCCTAAGGGCGTTGGTGACCACTTACCATCATGCTCTTATGCTCGTCCGCCTTCCTGTTCTATATAAAAAAGGCTTTTCTATCAAGAATAGATAGCGGTTTCTCGATATGGGAATATCTTAAGTATGGAGCAGTGTATTAAATCAATGAATGCTGCAAATATTGCAGAAGAGGACGTTACGCCAGTCCAGTGGTTAGTTCATTGATTTCAATAATTATTGTCACCGGTAAGTAGACGCTTGTAAGTAGCGGGTTCCTGATCTGCTCCGCTGGCTATTGTTGCAGCGCCGCAACTTCCTTTGATGTAATTATATTGGTTTCTATAGTACATAATATGACGTAAAAACGATTAGGCCTCTGTAGTGGGGCTCGTGATTTATTGTGAATAGATGTTTTACAGAATTCATTTGTTTCATTGATAAAATAAACGGTATTTTATTGTTTTAGTTTCGAACGGTTATGGTTTATTGTAAAGAATCTCTTGAAGATTGAAAAGTAGGCCGTGATACACTCGCGCACCTCAGAAAATAGGTAAAGCCGTGCACGAAGCCTTAACTCGGAGTGGCAATCCTATTATATACCAAAGGCTTAAATGAATTAAAATATCACCAAATTAAATATTTTTTAGATCATTGCGGATAACGTTAATTGCATTAGTAATTACGTGTCGGAAACGCATTGTTCGTAAGGATGTGAGCCATCAAGCATGCGCTTACTGTACACTTGTACAGTAAGTGATGTTTCCTCTTATTATGAATATCTCCTACTTCAAGGTCATGCTGAGAACAAAATTTAAAGTTAAAATAACACATACCCACAATTAAACAGCATTCTCGTCTTGTCTTCGCAAGAGCGTCACCAAAATTTATTAGACAGTGTGTTGTCGTCAGGCTTAAAACGTAATACATACTTTTTTTTGTGTTCTAATAAAAACTTACAAGTTGTTTTATTTACACAGCATTTAAAGCAATTGCTACAAAAAAAGAAGATCGCATTTCACAATACTGATCATGCAAATTGAGTTACATAATCGTTGATAATGAAATTATTAATATAATTTGCTTGGGTTGGCCGCAAACTAATGCTGTGGAAATCGGTTTCATTTTATTTAGATTCAAATTATAATTGCATCAAACCGCCTGTGGATAATAAGATACTTCCATAACTAATTCGCAGTGAAAAGTTTCGACTGGAATCGTTTAAATGATCTTTTGTTTTCAAATTACTAATATTCTAATTTTCTCCTCTATCTAAGCGTAAAATTGTGTTAATATCGGGATTGACAGTCGTTAAAGGGGTCAACAGTAACGGTCATCGTATTCCGCCAAACTATTGGCTTAAGTGAGTGAATGATATATGAAAAACGTAGAACGGAGACAATGTCAAGGAAGGCAGCGGTCTAGTGCGAGTGCAGGGCTGAGGCGGCGCGGTCGGGGCGGAAGCACGCTCGGTGACTCGACCCCGGCGCGCTGACCGCGGACCGCAGCGACACAACCCCGACTTGCGCAGACATTGACGTAACCTGTGATCACATGGAACGATTCCAAACTTACCTAACAACTGTTTCATTTTTAGACTACTCTCCTATTACTTTAAATTATTCCTAATAAAATAAAATAAAACGATTTATGATTTCTTCAATGACCCTTAATTAGGTGATTTGTTTTATTTATTAAACAACCGCTACTTGTTATAACGAATGTCTAATGGAAGATAAAATTATAGTATTTGTTCTTTCCTTCTTATTTTAATAAAATTAAATAGATCGGAAGCCATGACAGTCATTTGACGAGACGACTTGTTGAAAAATAACTCTCTATTGTTCAATTTAAATGCCTCTCACTAACTTACGTATTTTTCGTTTTAATATTTTATAAGATGTATGAATCATAAAAAGATATAGTAAAAAAGTAAAATAATATGTATTTGCCGTTTTATATGTTAAGAAATATGTACATGCCCGCACGAATAAATAAATCCAATAAAGATTGGATTTAAATCAATCTTTAAATTAGAATGTATATATTATAAAAGAATTTGTCAAAAAGAATCAAATAGTATTATGCCAAAGATGCTTAAAAACTATTATGCTTATTTATGGCAACGGTCACGGTAACAGCCTGTAAATATCCCACTGCTGGGCTAAGGCCTCTTCTCCCTTTTTGAAGAGAAGGTTTTGGAGCTTATTCCACCTCGCTGCTCCAATGCGGATTGGTGGAATACACATGTGGTAGAATTTCAGTGAAATTAGACATGCAGGTTTCCTAACGATGTTTTCCTTTACCGAAAAGCACGAGATGAATTATAATCACAAATTAAGCACATGAAAAACTTCAGTGGTTCTTGCCCGGGTTTGAACCCACGATCATCGGTTAAGATTCCCGCGTTCTTACCACTGGGCCATCTCGGTTTTATGGCAACGCACAATTTTTTACAGCTTTTTTTAAATTTATTCTGATATATTATGTCGTCTTTTAAAGATGTTAATTTTTCTTAAATGTTACGATTGGTAGAAAAGTAAATCAAATCCAATTTGATGGGTCTACTTTGCGAGTTCCGGTAGCACACTACCACAGTTTACCGACGGACCGTGTCTCATTTACCATAATTAATTTCTTACTACAACGTTCCAATAGTACAACGTAAACTGTATTTGTCAGTAGTCAGTAGGCCATCGATACGGAATCTCACTTTTATAATTTTCCCAGGAAATTAAAAAAAATTGAAACCCTCAATCGGTTGCGCCCCGTAAATTCAAATGGACACAGCCATTTTGAATTTCAAATAAGTCGGAAGTTGCGAGGGGGATTCATGGCGATAGAATCGTCCGGTGCCCCACTTGTCTACGCACCTGCCGTTAAAAGTTATTAACGAGTATAATGCATGGACGTATGTACTGACTGTTCCAGCAATCTGGATTAAGTAATAACTAAAATAGCCCAATATAAACATTATAGTAATATATATACAGGGCCTACTCTACCACCTGCACTCGCAGCTATAGCGCTCTCCATACGTTCTCGGGGTGAGTACCTGTCGTAGGATCTTAGCAGCCTTATTATTGTCAAGTGTGACGACCTGTCTCACCCGCCCACAGCACCGAATGTAACTGTTACTGCATGATCACATCACTATCATCGTAGTGGACCTCAAAATTACACTATGTGCAATGATATACCATTTTTGTAATACGTATTGATTAATAAAAAATATCATTTAAGTTTCTATTGTTTTAATAAACGCAGTTTAATGAATTTGAAACGCACCTTGACATTAAGAAGACGGAATGAATCGTAATTTGTATTTCTTTCCTGAACACAATCATTTTGCGCAATTATATCAGCGATCGTGTGAAAGATCAACAGCATTAGTCAAGTTATTTGCGGATGCCTTCATAGGTCACGAGAAACTAACGAAAGTATAAATGACTTCCATTGTCATAATGATATTCAAACGTGTTGTGCAATTCGCTTTCCTGTCTCGACCATTTGACCACGAGCAGTGATCTAATGACTGCGTTAAATATGTGGTTTCCGTTTCATTCATGTTTCAGATTCATTTCGTTTTATTTATTCACGAACGCTTAACGACTCGCAATTGATATGACTTTAATTAAATTAGTGAAGAGATGAAGTGACGCTTTCGTATATAATAGAATCAGGCAATTCACACTTAACGCTCCGTCGCAAATGTTTCAATTAATCGCACCTACTTTTTGTCCAATTATGATTTTTTATGCTCTGGAAACCAACACGCATAATTGCTGTATTGAATGTGTCACACGATTGTGCCGCAGTCGTACATTGTCTATGATGATTTACTGACAAATGGCAATAGCCGCTGTTATTGCTAACTCGCACAAAATTTCGTTATTTCAATTATAAATTACTTGTATATAACAGTTTAATTAGTTTATCTCTATTTTGCAATTTCATTTTCATATTGTCTACAGAATTTAAATATTATAATAAACAACGTCATGCTAAATTGTATGTAATCAGTATTTTTGCGTGTTTATCTAAAATCACACAACATATACTTTACATAAACATATAGTATTATTGTTCTATTCAACTCGGATCAAGATTCCAACTTCTAAATACCTTGTTAATTCCTTCATAGTTCTGTTTTTCAATTATTTAAACGTTCTCACAGTTAAGTATTCAATTCCTTATTCTTCAAAATTCGTAAAACTTTCAGTGATGAATGTATTCTTATTATTCGGTATTCAATTCTTTATTATATTTTTTAAATATTCCATATTAAAAGTTTTTTTAAAAGAAAGAGTAATTAACTTATATAGTCTTTATTATTCTTGATTATTTTTAAGCAGTTTTGTAAAATGTTTTGGGTTAAAGGTATTCCATACACGCTTCATCAATCTAAAGAAGTGTCGGGACACTTCCTTGGAATCAAATAGACGCCAGACCATGACATGCTTTCGCCCCGATTACATTTACACGGTCGTGGCCCATTCGTATCGCAATTAATTTGATTCGTATCGTGACTCGATCATATCACTATTAATATACATATATATTTCTTTTTTGTTCTCAATCCAAACTGGTACATTATAGTAGTTTAGTTGCTTGTTGTCATGAACTTAGTTATTGTTATGTGGCCAATAGAAATTCACTTTTGAACATTTTTTGATTCGCCTCTCGGATAGTGTTGCCAGGATGTCCGGACAAACATTACAATGTGACCTAATCTAATGCCCAGTCCGTTTAAGTTTGGCAAAACTACTCTTGATGCACTTGTGATGTGACAAACCGTGTTATATATTTTTAAAAAATGTTTCCAGCTATCCAAGATAGTCGTTGCTATTTGATGAACGGTGGAGCGGTGGAAAGCTTCTTCATAAGTGAGGATACACCCGTCGGCAGCATTATAGGTGAATAATTAAATATTACTAACATTATTGTGAAACCTGATTATGTATTCATTTTTTTAATATCCATTTACGCATTTATATAATTATTTATTAAATAATGAAATATTTTAATTGAAATGATTGCTTATTTATGTACCTAAATATAGTTTTACGTATAATTGACTTAACAAAGTATTTATAGTTAAAACACTCATTTAGTCTGTCGTCATTTTTTCTTAATTATAGGGACACTCAGTGTAAATGGAGATCCGAACGAATTAAACGGTGATATCTCATTGCGAATACAAGAGAAGAATCCACCGGTAGCTCTGGCCCCCGGTACCAAGAATCTTACGCTACTTCGGCTCCTGGACCGCGAGGAGCGCCTCGGGCCGTCCAGCGTCTACGTCAACGTGCGCTGCGACAGACGACATACGGCAGATCCGGTCAGTTGAGCGTTTTGTAGCGAATACCTTTACTGATTATTAATCTGATTTAACACTGAATTTTTATAGAGCAAACAATTCCCATAAAATAAAAGAGCGAATACGGTCGACAGACATGTGACGTTTGACTTGGCCGGCAGAGTTTCGTGATCCCGGTGTCGGTGCGCGTGTGGGACGTGAACGACAACGCGCCGGCGTGGCGCGGCGCGCCGTTCCGCGCGCGCGTGTCGGAGCTCGCGGCCGTGGGCGCGCGCGTGCTGGGCGCGCCCGCCGCCGACCCCGACCAGCCCGGCCCGCACGCCGCCGTGCGCTACTCCGTGCTGCCCGGCCCGGCCAGCGTGAGTCCCGACTCTACGTGTGTCGGCCTCGGCTGGCATCGTAATTCTCGACCTATTTTAAATATTCGTGACTTACCTGAAACATTATTATCATCAAATATTGCCTATGGTTCCAGGAGTACGTCGGCTTCCTGAGCGAGCTGGACAGTACGATAGTGGTGAAGCGGCCGCTGGACTACGAGACGCTTCGCAACTTCACGGTGCGGCTGCGCGCGCAGGACGGGGGCACCCCCCCGCGACACAACGACACCACGCTCGTCGTGGAGGTGCTCGACGCCGACGACCAGAACCCCAAGTTCAGCGCCGACCACTACTCCGCCATCGTGCCCGACGACGCGCAGGACGTGAGTCGTTACAGCAGACATCATCCAGTAGTCATAAAAATCCCATAGCCTTAATTAACAACTAGCTAGCCACATTAACATGGGTTTTTTGTTGGAGATATAACATATAGTCTAACTAATATTTTGGGCCCAATAATTCTAGTCTTCGGGCCGAGTTTTCGAGCACTCAAACTAAATATAAACACTTAAAGTACGCTAAAATTTTTATACGCGATAGATATGTTGATTTAAATCTTTACCTTAGGGCACGATTCTCGAAACGTCCCCCGGGCCGATATCGGCCGCAGACCAGGACACCGGCATCAACGCGCCCGTCTACTACAGCGTCAGCGGGGAGGGCGCCGACCTGGTCACGCTGCACCGCGACAGCGGCGCGCTGGCCGCCACCGCCAGCCTGCTGCGGACCCGCACGCCCGCCACCGTCGTCATCAAGGTCTGCCGCCCCCTCGCGTCGCGGCGCGGGCGGCAGGCGGCGACTAACGCAGTCTCTCCCGCAGGCGACGCAGGTGGACAACCCGGACCGGTACGCGCTGGCCACGGTGTCGCTGCGGCGCGGCGCGGGCGGCGGCGGCGTGCGCTTCTCGCGGCGCGCCTTCAGCGTCAGCGTGCCCGAGGACGCGCCGCCCGGCAGCGTGCTCGCCGCGCTCTCCACGCGCGCCGCCGGCCAGGCGAGTGCCGCGCCGCCCGACCGCCCCTCCGCCGAGCGACCCGTCTAACGGCCGCTCTCGCTCCAGGTCCCCCTGCAGTTCTACGTGTCCGAGCGAAGCTTCCTGGAGAAGTTCGCGATCAACGGCGCCGGGGAGGTGCTGCTGCGGAAGCCGCTCGACTACGAGGTCGAGGACTCGTACCACTACCAGGTCATGGTGACGGACGGCGAGACGGTGCGTATCACTCGCGACGCCCGGAGCGGCGGCGGACGGAGGCTGACGCTCGGCTCGGTTGCAGAACGACACGGCGGCCGTGGACATCCGCGTGCAGAACGTGAACGAGTGGGAGCCGCGCTTCCGGCACGCGCAGTACGAGTTCGTGGCGCGCGGGGCGGGCGCGCGCCTGGGCCGCCTCGAGGTGCACGACGGCGACCGCGGCGACGCCGTGCGCCTGGCGCTGGCCGGGCCCGGCGCCGAGTGAGTGCCGCGCGGCCCAGACCGACCTGCTTTACCTTTAGTACACGAGGGCGCAAATAAAAGCTATTAATCTTTACTATTTTTAAATTTACCGGACCTTTAATATGAATAAAGTTTTTGCAAATGACTAGCGGGGTGGGGTGATTTAGCACTAACAAAAAACCGCTGGATATGTCATTACGGCCAGCTTCCACTGTTTCATATGTAGGTTTTCATAATAATGATAATGAATATTTGATACGACGTGCTACCTCCCCCAGGGCGCTGGAGGTGAGTCCGTCGGGCGAGGTGTTCCTGCGCGAGGGCGCGCTGGCTACTGTCAACTCCACGTCGCTGCACGTCGTCGCCACGGCGCAGGACTCGGGCTCGCCGCCGCGACAGGTGCGACACGCGACGCGCACGCACGCACACACGCGCGCTCTCAGCACACTAACGGCCGCACACTTGCGCAGACGTCGGTGCCGGTGGTGGTGCGCGTGCCGGAGGCGCTGCTGGGCGCGCACGTGTGGCGCGCGCACGCGTCCCCGCTCTTCGCGGCCTTCGCGTGCGCGCTGGCGCTGCTGGCGCTGCTGCTGCTGGTGCTGCTGACCTACCTCTGCCGGCTCAAGTGCGTACCGCGCCGGGCACGGACCGTTCCCGACGGCTCTGTCGTTCTATACGCCCTATGAGTATTAGTACCGATCTAGGCGTATGCCATCCTCTGTGTTGTGTTCATTTACGACTCGCATTATGAAACGAACGTCGGCAGTGTGACGTTTCTCGTGGTGACTGATGGATTTTTATGAGGACTAATGAAATAAAACAGGCGCAGAAGACAGGTTAAGGATACGAGTACGGTGAAGCCGACGACCCCGGAGAAGCCCGCCGCGCTGAGCGTGGCCAGCGGCGGCTCCTTGCAGAGCGTGTCAGCCGGCGCCAGCAGCATCCTAGCCGCCTCCAGCACCAGCTTGGAGTTGCCCGCCGGTGAGTGCGACGAGGGTCGGTATTGCCCTCGGGTGAAGACGGGGACGCTCTCGTAACATTATTAAATTTTAATTATTTAATCTGATACACTTTTAAATATATTCATTATTGAAGAAATGTCCAAAGCTCTGAGTTGCACCGCGCACGTCATATTAAACATTGCGACGCCGCACCAATGCGATATAAATTATGAAAACTAGTTTCGCGCCAAAACACGAGACTAGGGTTGGCACGGAGCGAGCACACGTGCACGATACAGGTTCCGTCCCGTTTCAGACGGCACGATGCGACAGTCGCGCGGCAAGGCGTCGCCGGGCGGAGCGGCGGGCGCCGGTGCGCTCAGCGACCACCTGCAGGGCGGCGCGGGGCGCTCGGGCGTGGCGTGGCCCAGCGCCACCATCCCCGCGCGCGTCAAGCACCTCAGCTGGGACGACGGCGCACAGGTGAGCACGCCGAGCGACACCTGCAGGGCGGCGCGGGGCGCTCGGGCGTGGCGTGGCCCAGCGCCACCATCCCCGCGCGCGTCAAGCACCTCAGCTGGGACGACGGCGCACAGGTGAGCACGCCGAGCGACACCTGCAGGGCGGCGCGGGGCGCTCGGGCGTGGCGTGGCCCAGCGCCACCATCCCCGCGCGCGTCAAGCACCTCAGCTGGGACGACGGCGCACAGGTGAGCACGCCGAGCGACACCTGCAGGGCGGCGCGGGGCGCTCGGGCGTGGCGTGGCCCAGCGCCACCATCCCCGCGCGCGTCAAGCACCTCAGCTGGGACGACGGCGCACAGGTGAGCACGCCGAGCGACACCTGCAGGGCGGCGCGGGGCGCTCGGGCGTGGCGTGGCCCAGCGCCACCATCCCCGCGCGCGTCAAGCACCTCAGCTGGGACGACGGCGCACAGGTGAGCACGCCGAGCGACACCTGCAGGGCGGCGCGGGGCGCTCGGGCGTGGCGTGGCCCAGCGCCACCATCCCCGCGCGCGTCAAGCACCTCAGCTGGGACGACGGCGCACAGGTGAGCACGCCGAGCGACACCTGCAGGGCGGCGCGGGGCGCTCGGGCGTGGCGTGGCCCAGCGCCACCATCCCCGCGCGCGTCAAGCACCTCAGCTGGGACGACGGCGCACAGGTGAGCACGCCGAGCGACACCTGCAGGGCGGCGCGGGGCGCTCGGGCGTGGCGTGGCCCAGCGCCACCATCCCCGCGCGCGTCAAGCACCTCAGCTGGGACGACGGCGCACAGGTGAGCACGCCGAGCGACACCTGCAGGGCGGCGCCACTTCCCGCTGACTGACTTCGTCGAGGAATTGATTTAAAACTCTATTAGGTGGTACCTGCTGGCTCGGTAACAATGGTTATTTAAATTTAAGCAAAGAAACTGAATTGAAACCCCAGATAGCTTAACCTAGTTACCATTTTGTATTTACTAGCCGGCCGAAGACCGTCGCGAGGTGACGGAGACCACTAACTCCGCGATGGCCGAACACATGAATCTCACCGTTTACTTCTGAACACCTAAGCGAACCTGCGATATCGTCTTCTTTGTCTAATTAGCCTTTCTTTGTTCTCTTATTGAACGATACAAGAGGTACGGAGGTTGTTTTTTATTTTTAAAGTGAGTTAAATAAAACTTTCGAACAAGTTTTTTCTTAATTTAGTTAGAAGTTTCGATTCAGTGTACATAAGATGTAAAGGTTTATATTAATGTTCAAATCGGTTCCTTTGTGTTCTTGCTACTAGTTAGTAGTTATTTTTGTACAATATTAAGAAAAATGTGATCTACAATAAAGCCTTGTGAAACACCGTTAAACAACAGTATTTAATAAAGATAATTTAAAATAGTTATTTATCTACAATATTCACTGCCCCTTTGACTTTACTTGCTTATATAAGAATTAATAATATACTGGAAATTATTACACATTTCTATGACTGTATATCATATGGCTTGTTAGTCTGAGTCGAAAGCCTTTGAAGAATCTCAGACATTTTTCTCAGAATCTTTAATTTAATACTTTTGATTTGGTTTCTCAAATCCTTAGAGGATGATAATATGTGACTGTACATTATATTTATATTAAATTTGTTAACCCTATCTCTAGATTCATATCAAATGCAGCAATAAAATATGTATATATAGATAGATACTAATAATACAAAATGTTTTTTATAAAATCTTAAGTAAGTTTTATAACAGCATAGAGTGATAAATAACTGTAAAAATATATGAAAATATAATTAATGGACCAATAGTATTATAATTGACATAATAACAAAGAAAGGGACACTTATTGTGTTCTTTAAAGATAAGCTTTATTTATTTATGTCCAAATAAACCCTATAAATTAAAATAATGGTGCTGGTAGTGTTGTACACATGCACTTCTTACTTCTCGTATTATGTATAAGTCTATTTGTATCTTTATATTTATGTGCAGATAATATTGGCAATTGCTTAATATCCGCTCAAAACGAATCTACACCAAGATTTACTATATTCTCTCATATTACTTAATAATTGTTTATCGTTCATTCACCTCCAGCCGCCTAAATTTTTATGATGTGATGTCCTTTACCAAATTATTGTCTGATTGCTGTTTTAGCAATAAGATATTTTCAGTTATTTCGAATGGGATTAATTAATAAATAGCTTACATCACCAGCACCATTGTAGGTAAATTTATATTAAGTATTTTAAGTTTGAACTATGTTGTTAGTACTTCTCTAAAATGTTTATGGTCCAAATAATTTTTACATAAAAGTTGTGATTGTATAAAATTTGAAAAATTCTGTAAGTGTTACTTGTATATTTTTGAATTATTTAATAATATGTTATTTCGATCGATATATTAATTACGAAATGAGTAATGATTGTTAATAAACTTCTGTTGACTAAAATGGGTTTTATTAAATTCCAGCGCTTTCTCCGACTTGCGAAAGTAACTCGTGTGTTTCAACATTCACTTCATACAATATATTTTATTATTCATGCCTTACGAATGCGGAGATGAATGAACAAGAGATCCTGTTAGATAAAATACAAACTTTTATACATGATTAGTAAAGTATTACTTTGTAAATGCATGCTAAAATAAACTGTGGGTTTTAAGAAAAAACCTATGACTACTTAATTAAAGTTAAGTTAAGATATAAATAAAGATTTAAAGAATGGTAAAAGTTTCTCTGCTCGCAAATGGTTCAAGCGCTCAGGTGTGCGTTGGTAAGCACACAGCACTGGTCCTAAGACCTTTATCAAGGTAGAGTGAGATTGTCATTTTGCACCTCGGGGCTGTCCACTATAATAGCACCATTATTAGAGTTTTGACTTGACGCTATGTCTGTACGTCTGTTACGGTTGTACGGCTTAATCAATGAGCCGATTTCGGTGAAATTTGCTATGAAGCAAACTGGAACCCTAGACAAGGATATAGGCTATTTTTATACCCAACGTCTGCCCCGCCCCCTCCAACACGCGGACGAAAACTAGTTATCCCGAAAGAGCCTAACCAATTTAGTTCTATTGTTTGAATAATAATTACCATATAACAGAAACTGGCCATTATTTTTTGAGTTAATTACAGTGCATTCATGCATATAGTTGATGATTTTAGTAACGTAACAAAAACAATTTACAAGTGTTATTTTTATTCAAATCTTGCACACTTGTATTTTTGTTTTTACTAAAATTATACACAGATATATTTATGGTGCGAGTGACAATTCAATTTATTATACTTACTATTTTCAAGTTATTACTTTAAGCTTAAGTTTTAAATATTTTTACAATTAGTAACACGAAAAAAATATAATGTAAAACATTGTTATTGTGCATTTACGAATGTAAAGAATTTAAAAAGCCTGTCAGCCTGTCCGTGTGGCTGTAGCATGCTCTGCCACCGCCAGTCAGTATCTGTGAGCACGCGACGTTTGACGCGTGATTGTCTGCGCGGGAAAAGTGCACGATTACCTTGTATACGAAGTAATTTTATGTGATCGTAATTTTTATCTGATGTTGCAGTAAGTAATTTTAAACATGATATCTTTAAAAACTATTTTTTAATTAAGGCTATTAGGAAGTGGTAATTTCATTTAGTGCTTCGGATTCAAAATAATATTTTTGTTATTTTAAGAAAGTATACTTTCGTACATTTATTAAAAGTTCATTATGATTCCATTTACGCGCGCAATTACAATTAAATGACATGTGAAGAAAACTTTAATTAATTAGGCGTCTTACTCAATAAAAGATTATATAGATGATAAAAAAGTGTGAAGTTAGTATTCGTTTATTTCCATGCAGGACGAATAATAATTCAATTTTATTTAACTTTCTATGTAATTTGACTGCCGAAAAATAGTAACTACTTTCTTGTCAATTCTTCTCGGTGGAATATATATTACGAACCGATAGTAGTTTTAAATTAAATTTAATCTTGTTGATTCAAAAGTGTTCGCAAGAGCCTACTTGAATAAAGTATATTTTATATGATAGTAATTTTATCCAGATATTTATTTCTAAAAGTTCTAAATCCTTTCGTTTAATAAGTTTTTGAATATTAATAAAAATAACTACAAAACACCATTTTGCCACCATTTCATATTTACACATTTTTTCAATCTACCTAAATAAAATTATTTCTTACTACTACAATATAATTTGACACTGAAATTGCTATCATATCAAAGTATGCCCCTTTATGTATAGACAGACTACATGTTTAAGTAAATCCTGCTATCTAATTCCTGTTAGTAAGCGGATATAGAAATCGTGTTCTTGTTAAATACCGCGTCGCGCGCTGCGACCACTTTCTCCACTCTTACGCAAGCGCAGTAATGACGAGCCGTGACCCTCGCGACCCCGACATGTGCTTACAGCCTCACACAAATATCCTTCTTAGCTCTTGATGGACTGTGATTGGTTCATATTTTTGTTTGGTCGAGAACTTGAATAATCTATGATATTCCCTATGGATTCGCGAAAAAACGGCGTGTTCAGTGTCCGCAAAGTTGTAATCGGAATTTCGAAAATTAAATTAATGTGATTATAACTAGTTAAGTGGAATAATGTTGTATTATATATAAAGGTAAATTAATCAAGAAGTGATTATAATGCGTAATACAGCAGAAAAATTAGAAAATCGCATGCAATTTGTAAATGTACGGATTGTTTACCTTTATTTCTACTCCGATTGGAATAATGAGTTTTCTGGCCCGCATAGACTTTATACAAAAGAATGTGTGTCATTTTAAAAGTAACAAAACATACTTAACATGTACCTACTTAAAAATATTTCGGAATAAATAAATAAAATAAAGTTGGACTGCAAATATTTGCCAGCACACATTCAAAACAAAAACTTGTTTGACTTTTAAAGACTAAACTTTTGCTTTAATTAACTACAGATAAAAAAATAAAAACTTAACTTGTATTTTAGGTACAGGTTTAAATCGACTTTGTAGATTCGTTCACTGACTTTGCAAGTGGGGCTAATGAAATAAGTTGTAAACAAAAATGAATAGTTTACCATAAATTCATATAAGTGCCTACTTACTACTGATTCTGTTGTACACTATCTATCATATGGCAGGACTAATAAATGTATTTCATCATTCGTGTAGTCCTTACTGGATTTAGTAGTCGCTCATAAAGATCGACACCCCGGCTCGGGACTAGGGCCTTTAAAATAGGGTTTTTCTGTCACGAAAATCTCGGCTCCGAATTTGGAAGTAGGCAGCGTTTACACTGCCGTGTTTCGGAAAGCACGAAAAACCGTTAGTCCCACACTTGAATGGTCTCTTCAGATTTCCGTCATATCGGATTATTTGTATGAGGTAGTTGAGAGAGTACATGATGAGTTACGCACACACCTGTGCAGTGTGCACTATAATAGTTATCTCCTGAGCTACTCTCTTTAACCAACGCATTAGAGCAGCGTAGTGAAATATGCTCCAAAACTTTCTCCTTCAAAAGATAACTTTTATTCTCAGATAAAAAAGGCTGTCGTAAGCGCAATCAGTTAGAAGGACAACAACACCTTTATACCATGATGAACTTAATTTTATCCATGTAAAAATGTAGGTAAATGGGCTATAGAAGCCAGCCAAATCCTGTGCACGTAACAATATAACGTAGGTATTTGTTGTTATTGTCGCTTGGTTAAAATTTTACACAACAGTAAAACCCGTATTATGTCAGACGCGACGTGCCTGGAATGATTCACTCATTATGAAACAAGTGACGGTCGAACGACTATAGAAGTGTTCCAAGTACGTTCGGGTTATGTCACTAATTGTCAAGGAACTACTGAGTCTAATTAGTACACGCATTTGAAGCTAACATAATTATAATATGCACGCACGCATAATACTGCAATATAACTTAATCGTCACGATATCTAAAAGTTAAACATGTTATATTTGATACGCATTGCATTCTAAGTGCACAAAAAAGGTTTTGCTTAAAGTTACAAATAAGAATGATAATATATATTGATGAATATTGACGAATCAAGATATTTCTGTTGATGAAACTTGGCGACTGCGCCAAAATAATTGGTCGCTAACAATCGTTTGCTAACTTTCACAGAAAAAACTGTACATGCCTATAAATATTTATAGACAAAAACCTGACTTAGTATTTTCTCTCTATTTCTTATAATTTGTTTCGACTATATTATTCGCACATAACTATTACAGTTATGCCGAAGTCTTTCAGATATTTGTAAAAGTACGTAAAGCGAAATATAATGTATAGCGATGTGAATGCCCGCATATATTTTGACCTACAGCGGATAACGGCTAATTATAATGTGCTTTATTCGTATGAACACGGTAGCTCGTTTCGACTTAATGTTGTTTAGTTGGCAAGCCTCTGTTGATTCAATTTCAGATGGCGCGTGTATTTGTTGCTATAGCCTTGCTGACAGCCAGCGTGAATACTGAGAACTCCACGTTATCATACGATGAAAGATCAGACACATGTGGTGCAGGGGGCTTCGGACCATGGAGTCAGGCGCTGGAGGACTGGGTCACCTCTGCCTCACCTCACTCTGATAGACACGGTATGTGTCTATGTTTCTATTTTTAATTTTCGTTGTATAAAACGAAATGGGTAAAGAATTGAAAGGATAACTAGCATTACTTTGTATAAATAACGTTTTTAGGTCGAATTATGGCGCTCCCGTCTTCTAAAGGATATTACGTGACAGAGCGCATCGACGCACCTTACTTGTCACCTCCTCCGCCTCTCCACTCATCCCACTCACAAACGCCCCCGAGCTACGGTTACGGTTCCTCAAACCAAGGTCAATATTCCTCGAAACAGGGCTACATGTCCCCGCCCCAGGGCCACATCCCCCTGAACCACGGCTACATGTCCAACCAGGGGCCGATGCCCCAAGGCCAAGGTCCCAAGGCCCCCAGCAAGGGTCAGACCGGTGCCGGCAAGATCGTCAACCGGCCGCCCGCGCCGCACAAGGATAAGCTCAAACCTGGATATGTAAGTTTTCATTTCTATCTATCTATAAATAGTATATCCGAAAGACGTAATTACAATGTATTACGGATCGGCAGCGCATTAAATGAGTAAGTAGTAGGGGTTATCCCTCCGAGTATCGATAGCGAGAGTACTAAGCCAAGTGTCGCGCGCAGCAGGTGGACCGCGTGGACGAGCCGCCGCGCAAGCACGTGTCGGAGACCGACCTGTTCCTGCTGAGCGCCATCGAGAAGCTCGTGTACCGCGCCGACCTCATGGAGAAGAGGTTGCGCGCCGTGGAGGACGGCCTGCAGCAGCTGCTGGCTCGGCCGCCGCCCGGCCCCGACCACGGTCAGTACGCCCGTGCGCCGCGTCACGTCTACTGGGCCACTCCCGGCTCTGTCAGCGCTAAAGTAATTCCCAAATCGAGTCCCGCTGAAAGCCGTCCCCGCCCGCAGGCCCGTGCCCGGCGCCGTTCGCGCGCGCGGGCGCGGCGTGCTACTGGCGCGCCCGCGCGCCGCGCGACTGGAAGCGCGCCGCGCAGGACTGCCGCGCGCGCCGCGCCGCGCTGGCCGAGCTGCTCTCCCGCGACCAGCGCCGCGCGCTGCTGGCGCACCTGCGCGCCGACCGCGAGCTCGCCGGTACGCGACCCGCCCGCGAGGCGCCGCGAAGTATTCGTGTCCGTGTTTCCGTTGCGATGTAATCGTGCTCCCTCGGCAGACGCGGACTACTGGACGGGCGGCCTCAACCCGGGCCTGCTGTGGATCTGGGCGCACTCGGCGCGGCCGCTGACGCTCGACGACGACAACGCCGTCGGCAACCAGACCGGCGTGTCGGTGCCGGGCGCGGGGCGCTGCCTGGCGCTGGTGTGGGACGCGGCGCGGCGCGCGCACGTGTACCGCGGCCGCGACTGCGCCGACGAGCTGCGCTACGTGTGCGAGCTGCTGCCCGCCGCGCCCGACGCGCCCAGCACGCGCGACGCGGGGCCCGCGCCCTCCGCGCCCACGCCCACGCCGACGCCCACACCCACGCCCACGCCGAGTGCGACTTCTGCCGTGACCACGTAACCGTTGTGCGACTGATTCACATAGCTATGTGAAAGAATTATAGTGTATAAAAAAATCCTGTCCGGCCCCTGAAATGGTTATTGAGTATCGTGAGTCGGTTCTATTTATATAATCATTTTAAAAGCACTAAGTAAGAAAATTACCCCAAATAAAATTTATTAAATGTTGAAAATCACAAGGTAACACAGGCGCGGACGACAAAGCTCGCTAAGTACTTACCTATCTATAATCGTTTGGTTGCAGTAGTAGGAAGCTGAATTTTGATGCAGCTCTGAAGAGCTTTTTTTGTCCGAATTGAGATCGTGTTTCAAATCATTCGTTAAGATCGCCCAATCCGGCTGTAGCAAAGATGTTATTCCATGTGTTTACCACCAACAGCGACACAGGTCTGGCGCTGTTGCACACAGTTGGCACGAACACGCTGTAGCACATTTGTGTCCCATTTGATTTAGTCAAGTGTGCTATTATTTTATTTTAATTTCTCTTTCTATTTCTATTTAATCTCTTATAGACTATGTAGTTAATGTTATCGTATATGTTTTAGTAAGTCGTAGTAATTTAATTGTGTTATGTAAATTTATTACCTACTTATAAATATTAAATTACTGTATGTCTCCCCGAAAAATAAATAAATATAGAAAATATATTAATTACGCATTAGTGTCCAAGTAGCTTAGACCGCTTACTGAGTGTGATCTAGGTGATTTGTACCTTTTTTTATTGTAGTCGGCAGACAATAAGTCGCACCGGTCGACTCTGAGCTTAGTGTGCCACGCCTTTACACGTGCTAGTGGCACACAAGCCACTCCCTAGTGTTCAAAGGCACTCAAAGGGACTCCTTTCATCAGGCAGCCGCCTGCCGACTCTGATGACGTCACATGTCAAACAATTTGCACGACGATTAAAAATTAAAGTGTGCATTTTAAATTACAATAACATTTATATATTAATGAATATTTTATTTTTATTAGTAATGTCTATAACATGCCTATATGTATATATATCGAGTCGGACAGGATTTTTTTACACATTGTATAAGGTATATCTAGCTTTAAAATAATGAAGTTTGTTACTTGTGTGTTGCGACACACGTGTGTTGGATGGCGTTACGCGTGTGAGCGAAAAGCTTTACCACTAACAGTGTTCTAGTCCCGATCGTAATGACACACGATACGATTTTTATTTTGTGTTACTTTTTAAATTCGATATATATTTCGAATAATTATATACCATCGTAAATTAATATCAAATTTTGTAAAAACATTCCTAATCATTCGAACGAGATTGAATTACACGCAAAACAAACAAAAATTTCTAATAATTATAACATTTTATGAAACAAGTCCAAAATATAACTATAACATAGAGACGCCAATTGACAAAAACATAATTGAATTAAAAACAATCTAATCTATATATTTCTCACATTTAAAATATCACAAATCTGATAGCTTTCACTTATCTCCTGACTGTTCTGGCCGTCGTCGTGTTTGGACTCCACTTTACTTACCGTGAGGTGGAGTGGAGTCATTTGCCCGCACGGAAAATATAAAAAAATATCTCACTTACAGAACACAGGAATCAACCTGATCAATGTTACCTACCATACATAACCTATGAATTTATTATTACAACAGTTTGGGTATCGATTACAACATAAAAAAATATATATATCATAAATCTTTTTATTCTAAAATATTTACAATGTTGGTTTAAATCACAACAAAATAACTTATTTAAAACAAATATTTATAAACAGTCGCACCGAAATCCTACGCACAATTCTCTACTTAAAGATAAAAAGAAATCGGCCCAAAATGAGCGCCCTGTATAACTTCCGTAATATTTACAATATAAATACGAAATGTCTTTAAGTAGAGAACAAACTATTAAACGTAACTTACGTTTACGTTTCGACCGACGCGCCGTGGTGTTGTTCGGCCTAAGCACAGTGCACGTGACACGTGTCGACACGTGTCGACACGTGCCGACACGTGCTTTGGAAGAACGAGTGCCGCGTGCAGTTCATATCGACAGAACTTTTACAAAATTCAAGAAAACCTTCAAAACGAGCTTCAACGTATTTTTTCATCGAAAACGATTATGAAAAAGTATATAATTCGGTCGTTTTGAATGTTCTCAGTCTTATTTTGTACAATAATTTATCAAAATGCAAGATTACAGCTAAAAACGCCAAAACAGTTCATAGTTTGGCATATAGTTTAAACAATATAAATAAATTATTTCACGCAGTAATGAGAATTTTAATGATTCGATAATATATTAAAGGCACGGCTACTAGCAGATATTAACGTCAGAAGACTCAGATAATTCATTGTACACGTGAGTTGTATAAGGTAAACGGAATTCTAACATAAAGCCGAGTCTCCACAAATGGAAAGTTTTAAAGAAAGTCGAAATAAACATCACGGATCGTGTCCACGCTTTCGGCAGCACGTAAAACGGGACGATTAAGCGAGTGTTGCCCGGTGTGTGGATTGAATTTGAATATGCAATTAACGATTGCAAACAATTTTAATCACTGACAACATATTGTATTATTTTAGTAACACACCTTTAATATAAGAAATATTATATCCTAATGGCATATTGAGATGAATGTATGCTGTCGTTTCATCGACGTTTCTATTACAGACATAAATAAGACTTTATGTAACATAATTCGAATGACAAGTTATTCAATTCATATCATTCGAATTTTGTTATACGTATATTTATTTTAAAGTAATAAATAATATATGACATATTTTGTTTCTCTGAATAACTTAAGACTAGTATTAAGCGATCGCAACTGGCAACATTTGTGAGAAAAATAAATTATTTCTAGCATATATCGTATATTTCATTATAATATATCTGTCCTCTTGTCATTTAAATTATGCAGATTTTTAATTAACAACAACGCATTTTTACCTTATGAAGTAATTAAAGAAAAAAGTTTCAAGTGCGGAGGAGGAAGTACGCGAAGCATTCGTTTGTACTTAGAAAAATATCGTTTCGATGAACGCGTCAGGAGCGGAGAAAGCCTTTTCATTTGAAATAGGTCACGCGCAACGAGAACCTAAATATTAGGTCGGCAGCGGCGGGCGGGGCGGTCAGTTGAAGTGGAACTTGAACTGGAAGGGCGAGCCGTGCTGGAAGTGCGCGAAGGGCGACGGCGCGCCGCGCTCGGGGTCGAGCGGGTCGCCGCCCGCGTCGAACTGCGCGCGCTTGTCCGCGTCCGTCAGCACCTGCGCGCGGTTATTCTATTATTTCTTTCTTCTTTATTATTATTTTAAGAAATAATAAGGTTGCCGTAAATGATTTTCGTTTATGAATGTAAATAAAACACTACTTATGAATTTATTGTGACCAGCATTGCCAAGTAGCTAAGCAAAAGAAAAGTGAGCTAAAGGTAGCTAATATGTTGTGAACAAATTAATAAATAATAATTCAATAACCTTCTTGTTTGAACCCGGGTAACAAGTGCATTGACATCAGGCAGTTCTTACACAATTATAGTGATATTCGGCAAGGATGTCTGCTTATAATGGATTCGTTTTAGTAAATGAACTTAGCAGTCAATGTGTTAAGTAGATCTCTCGCCTAACGCACCCCCTACCGAGTAGGTGAGCGAGTAGGTACCTCTTTGGCTGCGGCGATGTCGATGAACTTTTTCTCTGCCAGCTTCTTCTCATCTCCCTGGAAGTTGTCCGGATGCCATTTCTGAGCAGCCTTGCGATAGGCCTTGACTATCTCTTGCTTCGTCGCCGTCCTGATGAACAAAATTATTATTATAAATGAAGGAAATTCAAATTTTTTTTTTTAAATACTTTTGTAATGACAAACTAAGCTTTTAACTGAGTGAATATTTAATTTTAATGAGTATTAATTTAATGTAGAACAAATATTTCAGAATAGTTAATTTTTTTAATAATCAACATAATCACAAATACTTTTACCTCTTAACACCTAGAATCTTATAATAGTCTCTCTGTTCGGACTGCTTCTGTAGTTTCTGAGCTCTGCTAATCCCATCCTTGGCTCGCTGCAAGCCTTCCTCTAACTCCAAAGCCTCCTTATATGAATGAATGGCTGCAACATGAATGTGAAATGATAATTTAAACTAAATACTATAAATATCCCCGCACAGGCTTGTCAGGGATATCGCCCACTCCCCAGTGACTCTATCGCCTGTAGTGCCGTGTATCGGTATAGGTGCTGTATTCGTACCGTCGTCGAACATGTCGAGGCCGAGCAGCGCGTCGGCGCGGTCGCACAGCACGCGCGCGTCGCGCTGCAGCTCCAGCGCGCTCGCGCACGCCGCCAGCGCCTCCGCGTGCGCCTCCTCCTGCAACACGCGCGCCGTGAGCCACGCCGACACACACACACACACACACACTCGTGTGCGTGTCGCCGGCCGGCACCCACCTTGGCGTAGCAGCTGCACAGCCAGCGCCGCGCCTCGAACACGACCAGCGTCACTTGGTCCTCCACGCGCAGGACCTTGTTGGCGCTTTCGACGCAGCCGAGGAAGTCGCGCGACTGACTCCTCTCCTCGCAGTCGAGTAGCAGCTTGTCGACTTTCTTTAGCTTCTTGTAGAACGGGAAGCACGACTTGTGTTCGGGATCCAGTTTCAGGCACTCCCTGATTTCCTATTTGTCATAAAATTGTAAAATGTCTGTAAAATTGACATAAGCTCGAGAATCGATCTAGCATCGCTTCCATGGATTGTCCGGGAACGTATAGTTAACCTTGAGAGCGTCGCTGACGTGCCCGAGCTGGTAGAGCAGCGAGGCGAGACGGAAGTAGCCGTCCGTCGAGTCCTGCTGCAGACGGTTCACCGAGCGGATGTCGGAAACCGCCGAGAAGAGATCGTTCTGAAAATACAAATGTTTATAATGCAATGTGAACGGGACTCGGGCCCGAGCGGCGGCGGTGGCGGGCGGCGCCTCACCAGCGCGATGTAGCACTCGGCGCGGAGCTGGCGCAGCTGCGCGGCCCAGGGCGACTGGTCCAGCAGGCGCGTGGCCAGCTCGGCGGCGGCGCGGTGGTCGCGGCCGCGGTAGTACGCCTCCGCCAGGCGCAGCTCGTCCGCCAGCTCGTCCACGCGCTGCAGCGCCGCCGCCGCCTCCGCGTTGTGCGGCTCGCTGTACGCCTGCGGACATAGAGCGCCTTTATACATCTGCAGTATTTCATTTAAGATCAACCAGGTGGCTCCTCTAAATCTTAAATAACATATTTGAGCAGACGGACAGAAAATCATTTTAAATTACTATGGTGTATCGTTATGTGAAGCATTTTGTACCTACCTATATTATAAACTCCAGTCTGCTATTGCAATTGAATTGAAAATTGAACAATGGACAAAAATGACTAGGTGATAAATTTGAGATCAGTTTTTATAGTTAAAATTTATCATACAAACTTTGATAAGGGAGGCTTAAAGTTAATAATTATGTAAATATGTAAAACAATGGACGTGTTGTCAAATATCACTGATAATATATACCTACAATTATTGCATTGAAATAAAAAAAGAATAGCTCCTTATCACGATAACTCATGGCCTTATCAACTCTACAAAACAATAACATTCATCCAATTACAATTTGTGTTAATAACAAAAATTATTTCATCACACTTAATGCATAACTTTCTTATTTTAAAAGCTGGTTATAACATTTTGACATCATGTTTAAAGCTGTAACTTTTTATTGATTAATGTTAATTAATTAATACACATTATCAAGCATACTATAAAAATACATAATTATAATATTATAGATATAAAATTAACTTTTTTACTCACAACTTGTAAATAGTCTTCTTTGGCCTCTCTGTACTGTGCTAGCTTGAGGTAGACATTGGCTCTATGAAGTCTCGCAGCTGTGAAGTCAGCTTTAATTTCCAAGACCTACAAAAACATGATTAACACTAATAAGGTTTAAAGTATTTTTTGCTACCATTTCAGATGAAAACATCATACTTATGATGCATAAGTTTTCAGTATATGTGAATATATTTAACAAATAGGTTTTTTAAATATTATTAATAGCAATCAAAAACTTACTTTTGTAAAGTCCTGCAAGGCAAATTTTGCTTTACCAAGTGCATAATATACAGTGCCTCGTTTAAAATATGTGAGGTAGTTATGTGGATCACCCTCTGCAAAAGAATATTGCAATATTTATCAATTAAGCAATTTATGAAATGTATAAACATTAAAAAAAAAAAATTAATATTATATGGTTTTATTAAAATTGATACATTAAAAGTACTTGGTAATCAGTAACTCGTAATAACTCGTAGATTGTAAGCCGTTTGCCAATAATCATGACAGTGATTTAGAATATCTTAGTTCTCTAAGGATATAAATAAAATTTTGATGTTTAGAATTGATGCGGTCTATTGTGTTAAAAAGTTTTAATATATAAATATACTTATAATTAGTAAATGACGTTACTAAGATGATGTAAAACTAGATGTAAATCATTTTAAATAGGGTTTGATAACTAACCAACTGCGGCGTGATAATGTGTGAGTGCGTCAGACAGCTGACCGCGAGCGAGGAAATCGCGGCCCAGCTCCAAGTGCTTGTTCACTTCAGCTTGTGACGTGCACTCTGAAACTATCATAGAACCACTCAATAACAACTCTTCACTCATAAACAAAATAAATAGAGAAAATACCGAACGAGTTAAAAAAAACAACCTGCCACTTACAATCTAATAAAACTTCTAAAACTAACAACACTAGGCATGGCGTGAGTTTGTTCCAATTAACATTTGATAAATAGTCCATCATTACAATTATTTTTATAATAGCAGAACTAAATATTAATTAAAGCACTAAAGATTTCAATATAAACTAATTATTTGACAGAGCCACAATCCATCTCTCCTTCGTCTCTTTTCGTGGTCTGTTCTGATTGGACCAAATCAGATAATTTTGAAAGACATCACAGATATAACAACATGCTTATTATTAAAGTATCACCTAACAGTTTAATTTTTTATATCAAATGTATAGAATTATATGAGTAAACACCAATTTGATTTATTACATTAATTTTATAAATATTATTTTAATCATTTTTTTAAATCAGTATCAAAACATTTCCGAACAAAAGCTAGTATTGCCATTTAATGTTTTTAAAATAAAGCAAAGTAGTAATTTAAAACACATTAATAAAACAATTATTGCAAATTAAAACATTTAATTTTTAGTGTGAAGATTGTATTATTTTTTTCCTTGAAACGTGTGTATCCATTATTTCTTAGTATAAAAAGTAAAAATTAAATTTGAGTAGAGGGAAATATTGGTAATTTGGTAAGTTACAGCGTTGGTGGCAACACAGTCTTTCTTTCATTTCGACTAATAAAATAGTGTCCGGTTAGTTTTATAAAATTGTGATTTTTTAAATAAAATGAAATAATTCCTTTAAAATAAACCTTAATTAATGTGCTTAACGTATTTAATATTAATTTTTATTACCTTTAAGTGACGGATCGGTGAAATTTGTAAAGATACATTTAGATTAATGTCTTGCTCTTTCTGAGATGTCAACATAACCTGTAAATAAATTGTTTCTAATTTAAATCGGTGATTTTAAGGAATGGCTGACGCGCCGTCTACTGCGCCTAAGGCAAAGGCGCCTAAAACTAAGGCACCTAAAGAGAAGGTTGTTAAGGCCGCCCCTGCTGCACCTGCAGAACCCCCAAAGGCTGTGCGTAAAGTATCTTCAAAGGCCCGTCACGGCAGACTGTACGCCAAAGCAGTCTTTACAGGATACAGACGTGGTCTCCGTAATCAGCATGAAAACACTGCTTTGTTGAAGGTTGGTCATAACATATATTTTGTTTGAGGTTATGTTTGTTGTACATAACTTCATAATTGATTTGAATACTTTAATGTAGTAGGAGAATGTCGGCATAATAAAAGTAATTTTAAATAATATGATAGAAAACGCTGTGGAGTTGTATTAATGTGATATTAAGAGAATGTTTGAAACTCAAAAATTAAATGATGCTTATGACATTTGAAACCTGAATAATTTTGTGGATGAATATTTTACTGATATCTACTTGGCATTTTATTATCTAAGCAGTCACTACTAAATGTCACTATAAAATATAAAACAATTTACAGATTGAAGGTGCTCGTGGTCGTGAAGATGCCATTTTCTATGCTGGCAAGAAGTGCGTATATGTATACAGAGCCAAGAAAAGGACACCTATTCCCGGAGGTCCCCGTGGTACTAAGACCAAGCTTCGTGCGATCTGGGGCAAGGTAACCCGCCCACATGGCAATTCTGGCAGTGTGCGAGCTAGGTTCAAGTCTAACCTTCCCGCTCAAGCTATGGGACACAGGATACGAGTGGTAAGTAGATACTTTAAATCTTTTGTCTGTTATTTTTAAATATACAATTTTAAAACTAAAAAAGCCTAGCACTACATAAAAGCTTTTTATTATATTCTCTAAAATTGATTTAATTTTTTTGTATATTAATTAATGATTTTATAACATACTAAGTTTATAAATATGATTTAAAATGATGTCTAGACATTTGAAACCTGAATTTTTATGTGGATAGTATTATATTCTGATTTATATACTATATATTTTTAAATGACCTTACTTAATGCAACTTGTATGTAAACAATTATTTATTGTTTCAGATGTTGTATCCATCGAGGATTTAAGAACTCCTATGTAATATAAGTCAATAAAAAAAATCCAAAAACTTGAATTTTTATTTTATAGACTGATTTTCCCTTTCTGATATTTAACTGCTTATAAATGTTGTGAGGATATTTTGTAATTTTTCTGCCAATGTCTTTAGTATAGAATATCCAATTGTATATTGTATACTATGTAGGTGTAGGTTTTCAATATTTTTAAATATGTAAAGCCTATATTAACAACTTTGACATTCAATGACGCGATATCATTGGTGGAGTTCTTGAATAAGTTATCTGTACATTGAAATATCTATATTCACTATGGAAGCGTGAAAAATTATGTTTTTAATTTCTGCGAAGTTGTATTCTGAACTTGAACTTTGAAAGTTAAAGTGGTTGTGGTTTAAGAATTTATTTTCTCATAAAGAACATACAATGTTCACTTAAATGAGATATTTTACATAATAATTTAACCGACAATTTAGTACAGTAGTAACGACTTATATAATTCAAGAGTAATTAATCTAAGTATTTTTACAATAAGATAATATTTTTTTCTTAAAGATCGTAAAGGATTTTTCATTGAAAATTTCATTAGGTAAGCTATTGTATAGTTTTGCTCCCTCAAACTGTAGAGATTTAATTCCATATTTCGTCCTGGTCTTGGGTAATTCAAGTTTGTGTTTATTTCTAGTGTAATGTTTGTAGGTTTTAGTTCTAAACGTTATTTGTGTGTGTATTGTTTTTGTTAGTATTTTTATAACTAGTTAAGTAAGATATAACTTAGTTATAAATAAAGGTATATTAATCAAGAACTGTTTGTAGTAGCATAATACAGCAGAAGTAGAATCAAATCGCATGGAATATGTAAATCTAAGGTTTGTTTATCTTTTATCTTTAGTTTGGAATAGGATATAGTACCGTGAATTCTCACTTCAGTATATAACCAAGTAATGTCAATCTTAAGATATAGTTCATGATTAGTAGGTGGTAATAACTGTGCGCACCTTGAACGCAATGCGGTGTGACAGTGCTTATAATATAAAATATTAAACCGTAATTTGCTCTTTCATTTAACACTAGATTTACCTGACCAGTCATTTAGACTGGTCGTGCAATTTCAATTCAAAATTCCTACAAAATAAAACTTTTTTTTTCACAAATGAATTTATGACTTTTGTTGCTATAATTAGAGAACACGTTTTATAAAGTTAATGTTATTTTTTATACATTAGTAACAGAGATAATTTTTGTTATTGACATTTATACCAGTACCAGTCAAAATGACAGGTTGTGTTTTTATAAAAAAAATGTATGATTTTGGGTGAATCATGAGACCGTTGCAGTACATATAGCACAGAAGCGTCTTTTGTATCTTTCGTTATCGTCTTTTGTTTTCATTTACTATCGTCATTGTGTTGATGACGTCATTTTTATAAGCATTTGTTTTGTAAATGCTCTAGACATGTTCAGTCTTGTTTCTAGCTTTGTTCAACTCGCAGCATTTTTCTTATAGACAAAGTTTTTATAGTGATTTTGAGCCCCAAAAAATGTCAAAAAAAGCAAAACTTTCTACATATTTAGAAAATGCAACTAACATACCTCAGGAATGTTCAGATGTAGAGAGTGAATTATGTGATAGTAATGGTAATAATAGTAGTGCTATTATCGAAAGTGACGATGAGGAAATTCCTGATGAAGACAATATAGATCAGTCAAGTGACAGTGATTGCGAAAATATTCTAAACAAACGCACACGACGATGTATGCGATTCCCTTCAAGTTCTGAAGATGAATGTGGAAGTATCATACCAAATCAGCAAACTGAAATTGCTTCCGACCGAACTATTTGGACGAGAATTGAAGAAGGAGGTATTGCTGGTAGATTACCACTTCATAGTGTTTTCAAAGATGTACAGGGGCCAACAGCACATGCTAAAAGAAACATTATGAACGGGAATCTAAGTAGTGCGTCCCTTTTACTAATTGACGACCACATTTTGGAACATATTCGAATTTGTACTGAGTTAGAAGCCTTTCGAGATTTGGGGAAAAACTGGACAATTACGCAAGAAAAATTGAAGGCATTTCTAGCAATATTATATGCACGTGGAGCGTACGAAGGAAATAATTTGAGGCTTCAATATTTGTGGAATAACAAGTGGGGACCATCATTTTTCTCTAACACTATGAGTAGACGTGATTTTACTGAGATTCTGCGATACATTCGTTTCGACAAAAAAATCAGAGGAGTCAACGTTTACAAACAGACAAGTTCGCTTTAGTCTCAGCAGTTTGGGATAAATTTATTGAAAACAGTAAAAATTGCTTCAAACCGGGAGCTTATATTACCGTGGATGAGCAACTATTTCCATCAAAGGCCAGATGCAGGTTTACTCAATATATGCCAAACAAACCTCAAAAATTTGGCATAAAATTTTGGTTAGCGTCCGATGTAGAGACGAAATATGTGGTAAATGGTTTTCCGTATTTAGGAAAAGACGAGACACGAAATGCATCAACCCCCCTAAGCGAATTTGTCGTGATGAAACTTCTTGAACCATATACTTTATACTTTATACTTTATTGTACACCACAAGGAGAAAAAGAATACAAAACAAGGATACATATATAATAAAAGTAGTATACAAATTGGCGACCTTATCGCTACATAGCGATCTCTTCCAGGCAACCAACGGATTAAGAGAATAACTCATAGGATATGAGGTAGGTGGTGCTCTAATAATACATAAAATAATATTAATATATGATTAAACAAACTAAAAAAATAAATGTAAATATAAAATACATATAATATATATCAATAAATAAATTATATTATAAATACATATATAATTACAAGTATACAATATAAATACATACTATAAACAATAAGAGCGAATAAAAACGATAAGTCCTCAAACATAGCAGAAAAAAAATTAATAATATTAAAATAAAATATTTAATTAATTAATGGTGATAAGGCATTTGAGACAAAAAGTGATCTTTCACAAGTTTTTTAAAAATGTATATGGATTTAGCCTCCCGAATATTTAAAGGAAGGTCATTCCAGAGCTTAATAGCCTGAACTGTGAAAGAATTATTATAGAAAGATGAGTTATGTTCAGGCACCCTTAAGATCCATCTCTTTGCAGAACGAAGAACTTCTCCAGGACTCCCTAAAAATAAAAACTTCTCCTTCAAGTAAGGGGGAGTACCAGCGTGAAACAACACACAGTACAATATAGATAAGATGTGTAGGTGATAGATAGGTGCATATTCCGGCGAAGTCTAATGGGTAACCAATTAAGACGAGAACGAAATTGTGAAACGTGGTCATATTTGCGTAATCCAAATATAAACCGAATAAATGTGTTTTGTAGTCTCTCAAGCTTATTTAACTGGTCTTCGGTTAAGTCAACAAAGCTTGCGTCTGCATAATCAAGGATAGGAAGGAGTAGAGACTGTGCGAGCATAATTTTGGTAGGAATTGGAAGAAAATGTCGAAGACGACGCAAAGACCTCAGCGCAACAAACACCTTCCTGCTGATTTCATTTACATGGCGAGTCCAGCTAAGAGTATTGTCAAGGAAAACTCCCAAGTTTTTAACGCAGTCGCAATAAGGGATGACAATATTGTCAAACATTATTGATGGCAAGGAAGACCAGTCGACTTTTGACAATTGTTTCCGGCTGCCAATAATTATGGATTGAGATTTGCTAGGGTTAACATTAAGACCAAACGATTTACTCCATTCAAGAATGATATTGAGGTCGTTATTCATTCTTGCGATAGCCAACGGAAGATTCTCCAAAGTCGACTGGGTGTAAATCTGGACATCGTCTGCATACATGTGGTAGAGAGAAGATAGGTTATGAGTTATTGAATTGATGAAAATAGAGAAAAGTAATGGTGACAAGACGCCGCCCTGCGGTACGCCAGCAGAAATATCGCACCATGATGAGTAAGTGTCATCAGTGCGAATTCGTTCCCGACGACCGCGAAGATAGCTGTGAAACAATTCAATGACTGCAGGGGATATGTTAAGAGAACGCAGCTGACTAAGTAGGACATCAAAATCAACACTATTAAAAGCATTGCTGAAATCCAACAAAGTCATAATAGTGAGTTGCTTATTGTCCATAGCCCATCGGATGTCATCAGTAACTTTTATAAGGGCAGTAACCGTACTATGTCCAGGGCGAAAGCCAGATTGGCAGGGATTGAGCAGGTTGTTCTTGTTTAGGAAGAGATTTAACTGAAAGTGAATTAGTTTTTCAAGAACTTTTGACAGGAAAGGTAAAATAGAGATAGGACGAAAATCAGAAAAGGAAATAGGATTGGCTTTCTTTGGAAGAGGTATAACATTAGCGCTCTTCCAAGCTTCAGGAAATATACAGTATGAGACACATTCATTTAGAATATATGTGATCACGGGAGCGATAATATCAAGAAGAGAAATGATCATAGTACGACTTACATTATCGCTGCCGATGGCATTAGATGAGACGGACAGTATGTTCTTCTTAACATCACACACAGTAAACTGACTTAATACGAACGGAGGATAAAGAGGAGTTGAAGTTGTAGAAAGTGAGTGAAGAGTACGCGATTTAGCTGAACTATCAAATGAGTTCGAAGGAGTAGAGAAATACTGATTTAAGAGTTCTGTGTTAATATTAAGAACAGATGAGTTCTGAGAACCTTTACCAACTCCAACAGTCTCAAGAAATTTCCAAACTCTGTGAGAGTCGCCGTTCTCGACTGAATTATGAATATGGCGTCGTTGTGCATCCCTACATAATGTATTGCAGCGATTCCTAGCTTTATGATACTTCCTTCGATTTTCTTCTGAGTTGTTTAATTTATATTTTGTTTTAGCAACGTTTTTCCTGTGTATACTATTTTTGATGTCTTTAGTTAGCCAGGGAGCAGGAAGGTGTTTCAATTTGACTGGGTGAATCGGTGCATGAACATCATAAAGTTGAGTGAGCAACGAACAAAAAACATCAACCTTATGTTCAATACCAGACGCCGACTCCACTGCTGACCAATCAATATTGCGGGCATCAGCACATAGTCGTTCGACATCCATTCCAGCAAAATTACGCCGCAGAAGTGTCTTAGGTTTAAATTTGGGAGGGCGTAATTTATACGAGAGAAAAATTAAATCGTGGTAGGAAAAAGCATCGGCAGGACACTGACCGTGCTTGGAAACAAGATCAGGAGAAGACACAATTATAAGGTCAAGAAGAGAAGGGGTGGAATTTGGAAATCTGTGGGTCGCCGTAAGGGGTAGAATATGCATATTACACGCTTCGCATATAGAAACAAGCTTATTAGCCCTATTGTCATCTTTTAGTAAACATGTATTAAAGTCGCCCATTAATATGGTGTGACTATAATTTGGGACAAACGTTTCTACAAGGGCTTCAAAAGATAAAAAATAATTCGTTAATAGAGAGGGACTATAGAAAACCCCAAGCAAAATTTTTGTTTGGTTTAGAGAAACTTCAACCAGTAAGTGTTCAGCAGAATCAACAGGAGGTGGTTGACATGACGAACTTACAATTTTAAAGGAAGGTAGGATCTAAGATAGATCGCCACACCACCACCAGTCCTGCTGTTACGATCATTACGAATGAGATGGTACCCTGGCAAAGAATACGATGTGGACGGCAAACAGGGCTTGAGCCATGATTCCGATACACAAATGGCGTGAATATTACGGGACTCGAAAGACGCAAGCATATCAGGATAATGAGCCGGAATACTTTGGGCATTTATGTGAACAACGTTGAAATTTTTCACACAATCAAAGAAGAGTGAATTGAGATTGTCGTTAAGTGGAAGGGAATCAATTGCACTTTGAAGACTTAAGTCACTCAAAGACTCATCACCTGAAGACACCGACAGAAATGCATCACTTTGTATACTACAGTTTGAGGACATTTTTATAGTAAAATAAATAAATTATAATATCTATATAATTATAATACTAAAAAATAATAATAATTAATAAAAATTTAAATAAAAATAGATAAAATAATAAAAATATATATGCATAAAAAACGAGAATAAAAAAATGTATATATATATATAAGTTCTAACCAAGGCATATTCTCTAACCCGCCAGCAGTCTGTGAGATAGCATTTAAAGAATAATAATAATAATACTAATTATAATAAACAATAAGAGCGGATACAATTATAAAGATTTAAGTAACACGGTAAAAGAAAAAACAATTAAAAATATATATATAAAAAATAAAAATAAAAATAAGAACATACATCAGTTTTAAGAAAAGCTACACAACAAGTAACCATTAACCATAAAACTATTATGATAAGCTATTAAACTATTAAACTAGCTCAAAAAACAAGAAACATTTAAATAATAAAAATAAAAGGGATATAAAAATAAATAGATAAAAAACAACGGCCAAAATGCAAGAGTCCAAAGCCATGCAACTACACTTAGCAAGTAAATTTGTCAAACGTCAATTGTTGACATTGTACCGACAAGTCCACAAATTAAAATTATAAACAATGAGAGTAAAAGTAGATCAGTAAAGTGTCTAACAAAAATACAAAATAGAGATCGAAGCAAAATAATACTGTTTAAAAGTAAACAAAATTAATTTTAAGTACGTCTAACAAAACAAAGCTTACTTTTTGACAGTTCTCTTGCTTCGAATAGCCTGAGTGGAAATGGTAGATTTAGGAATTGAGTCGACAGAACTGGTACTGGGAATAGCAGCATGAATAGTAGCCAAATGAATATCATTGTGTGTGCAATTGATTGAGTTAAGTTCAGCTGTTGCGACAACACGGTGGCGCTTACCGTCTGACCCAGTAACAATAACGGCACCATCCTTCGTCCAGCATTTAGATATTCCAAACTTCCGTCTCGCAGCCACAAACAGTTCATGTCTCTCCTTAGTAAGGAATTCCGAGAGAGTCACACCCGTATTTTTGAGAGATGTTTTCGAGTACCAGATTTTATTTCGGAGCGACGCGTCATGGAATTTAACAAGAATAGCTCGAGGCTTATCTCGGGTGGATTGACCCAATCGCTGGCATCGACTAAGCTTTTCCATGGTAAGGTCAGGCAACTTGAGATGTTCTGATAAAACCTTCGACACCACAGTTGGTACATTCTCCTTTACTTTTTCAGGAATTCCATGCAAGAGGAGCATCTTCCTTCTACTACGCATCTCCAATTGGTTGTATTGCTTTGACAGGAGTTCAACTTGCTTCTGAAGGCTCTCCAACGCAGTTAAAACAAAGACTCTAAAAGTATTAAACTGAGCCGCTAAGTTGGTGGTTGGACTTGATGCTGGGATAGAACTCTGAAGAGTCATTTGAAATTCAGCCATCCGTGTGTTGAAGTGTTCAGTCAGGTCTTGAATTGAGTGCTTGATGGACTCCATAGTGCAATGTGAATGTATTATATATTTTTCAATGTTTCTGTTTCTAAGTGTTTATATCCGTGTTATGGAGATTTAGCTGGCAGGTAGGGAACACAATTAGCACATTTGTATCAGTGTAATTATTGATCTTGCAATTTATTTAATTAAAATTAACAAGAGCTATTATAAAAATGTTTTGACTTATTTTTGCCCATACATTACTTTTTATTTTGACTTATTATTGCATATACCATGAAAGGTAGAACTGTAACAACTGATAATTTTTTTACAAGTATTCCTTTAGCGTTAAAATTAAAATCTAAAAATACTGCATTGCTTGGAACAATACGCGCAAACAAGAGGGAGCTGCCAAAAATTTGCAAACTGAAAAAAGACAATATGGAACGTTTCTCAACGTTGTTGTACAAATCCAATAGATGCACGCTTACTATTTATAAAAGCAAACCAAATAAAAAAGTACAAAACATAAACACATCAAAATTGATAAATCTGCAAAGAAATTACCGGAAACCGTATCGTTTTATAATAATACTAAATTTGGCGTCGATATTACTGATCAAATGGCACGAAAATATACGGTGAATCAGGATCCAGAAGGTGGCCACTACAAGTATTTTTCAATATTTTAGATTTAGCCGCAATAAATAGCTGGATATTGTACAAAAACACTACAGGAGAAAATGTCTCACGAAAAGACTTTCTGTTTCGATTAGCAGAAGAACTTGCTTCAGAATATCAGACTTCAAGGCAAAAACCAGATATATGCAAATAAATGCAAAAAAAGTCTATGCGGAAAGTGTACACGCAGCAAAATCTACACATGTAGAAATTGTGAGCTTTAAACTGTAAACAATTAAATGTTTTGTTATTTGTCAATGTCTATAAATTCATTTATCTATTATACTTAATATTGTTCAACTTTATTTTTATCTTTTTTAAGAGTAAATATAGACTGGAAACCACAATAAGCCTTATTTCTAATGCACCTGTCATTTTGACTGGTTTGGTACAAATAGGTATACGTAAACAGCTGGTATATCTAGTGTTAAATATATTTGTTTAACGATTTTATTATTATTGTTTTTTTTTAATATATTTAATTGTTCCGTGAATCTGATATAATTTTGCTACCTGAAGTTTTCCAGACCTATATGATTTTCATTACGGCTACTTTGCATACTAAATTATATAAAAAAAAATTGATCAAGTAGTGGATCTATTAGTGAAAAATTCTTGATTCCTGAGACGTTTACCCAGTACTAGTTTTTACGTAAATCTGGATTAAAAGTTCTCCCGGCGGTAGATATAAACATGCCGTCGCGCATAAAAAAGTGGTAAGGCGTGGTGTAATTTATTATTCTTTGAAACACCTCAAATTTATTATTAAAAAGTAGAAAGCAACTTTTTAAAATGTCATATTTAAAACATTAATAACGGAGACGAGTATATTTTCAGTTATAAAACTTTTTATAATCTGAGATGCTATTGATGTCAGTTTTGAATCGTATGAATATATCTGCCATTTTTGTAAATTATTGCTGATTTCAGTTCAACACGGGTGTACGGCTGTACGGCTTAAATAATAACGACGCCAATAGCAGCGCCAAAACGTTTTTTTTTTTTAAATTGGGAACGTACTTTTACAAAACAGAGATATATCTACTTTTTATTAAATTTTATACATCATTTGGGAGAAATGAATTTTTTTACCTACTTTGCATTACATATTAGTTTCGGAATATATACCCGTATTACAAACTTATAACATAGAATTATAGATATATGACCAAGTTATTCAATAATAATGTTGTAAATGTAACAGCATGCTATAATTTCATGGTTTACAGATATACTTCGATAATAATAAATAATATCTTATAATCTTGTAAAGATTTCTAATAGAGGCGAAGTTCAGATTGCTTATGCGGCAATTAATGCTTCATTACTGTGATCGGTGTTGAAACTGAAGCTATTGCTGTTGGTATTAAAATTAAGATTGTTTATTAATTTATTTTATAATAGAATGTCTACTTCACAAAACATAATATGAGACATGAACATTTTTATATTTGTCAACAAACAAATATTCTATGATTGGATAATTTAGTAATGTTGTTAATTGAACACTATGTTTAGTCCTTGTTTATTTTGACGTGTTGTAAGTTGTTAGTATTTTCACATGCGGAATTCATTAAAATGGACAGATGACGAACAAACTTATTTTCAATACCAAAACTAAACAGCTCATAAATTTCTGAATATAATATACAAAAGCGATGGACTAATTGCGAGTAATTTACATTTTTATATAACTATGGTTCGTTCGTAGAACGGAACGGTTCGGCACAAGATATACAAATAATTTGTATAAATAAAAAAGATCAGCTTAATTTTCTCTAACAATAACACGTCACTGACCAAAGGAGTTATGGCTTACGTGTTGTGCATATGAGGAAAATTGTTATAAATTGTTTAATAGAGGGAATCTTCCTATCTGCACCACATTCACGTTGACTGTAACGTGCTCTCAAGGTGACCATAACTTGTATTCTAATTGAGTCTACTTCAATTTTTGTCTTGTGTATTTTGTCTAAGTCACGTCTCGGTAATATTCACGAGTCGATATATAAATGCTAATAGACTAATCCTCAAAAGTGTTTGTTCTCAATCGAAATAAAAATTAAACAAAATCGATCGCTCTATGTATATAAGAGATTTACATAAGATCATATTTTATTTTTAACAATGTGTTATATTGCAATGTTTATATAAGTACATATTTTTAATTTACATTAGTTTTTTTAATGATATGTACACGGATCTAAACACAATAAGATTGCGTGAAATCTTTGTAAGAATGCTGGTAGCATTTTCCCGTTAAATCGTAATTCGCCATTTTCTTAGGGCATAAAAATATCCAGTCCTCTTATCACTAGTGCAATATAAATGTGAACAAAGAAACGCCGCTTTTCCAGGCGGTGACCTATTGTTACGCGAAAACTATAATAATCATATAAAATTGACAATATTTTAGTTGACAAAATACTTATGTAATCTGATAAAATATTTGTCATAATATTATATAAGTAACTAGTTACCCGACCCGGCTTCGCATGAATAAGGGTCTGCAAAAACATTAAAGGACAAACATACAAACCATTTTGATTTATCAATACGATATATAAATATATTATGAAACTAAGTATAGCTATTGTAATGATCGCTTTTACATATTCGGACCGAATAGATAAAAAAAATCAAACAAAATATTCCTCTCTACCTTATTAATATGATTGCACAATCATTATTACAATACAGGTCTGTGCTGATTTTATATAATATCCGTAGCTGTGGATGTCATCACGTTTATAGACAATGCCGGGAGTGTGGCCCGGCACTCGGCACTCGGCAGGGAGTCACCGTGACACCGATACCTACTTACCGCGTATCGATCACTATTTATTCATATAGGTTGCATACCTTTCATGTCCGGACCGTACTGTGAACTCGCCTGGGGTTGTGTTTGCAGTGCAGTATTAATATTGTACTGAAAACAATATTGTATTGTATAGTTTTATTAAAAAAGCCGAGATGGCCCAGTGGTAAGACCGCGTGAATCTTAACCGATGATCGTGGGTTCAAACCCGGGCAAGCACCACTGAATTTTCATGTGCTTAATTTGTAATTATAATTCATCTCGTGGTTTACGGTGAAGGAAAACATCGTGAGGAAACTTGCATGTGTCTAATTTCACTGAAATTCTGCCACAAGTGTATTCCTCTAACCCGCATTGAAGCAGCGTGGTGGAATAAGCTCCAAACCTTCTCCACAAAAAGAGGAGGAGGCCTTTAGCCCAGCAGTGGGACATTCACAGGCTGTTACGGTTACGGTATAGTTTTATTGGTTGTATGGTCTTCGTTTACTGGTGGTAGAGCTTTGTGCAAGCTCATCTGGGTAGGTACCACCCACTCATCAGACATTCTGCCGCAAAACAGCAGTACTTGGTATTGTTGTGTTCCGGTTTGAAGGGTGAGTGAGCCAGTGTAATTACAGGCACAAGGGACATAAGATCGTAGTTCCCAAGGTTGGTGGCGCATTGGCGATTTAAGCGATGGGCAGCATATCTTACAATGCCAATGTCTAAGAGCGTTGGTGACCACTTACCATTAGGTGGCCCATATGCTCGTCCACCTTCCTATTCTATAAAAAAAAATCATCCACAGCAAGACTTCATGCAGTGGGTATAGACATCGTTATATTCACTTGCGGTAGGGCTTTGTGCAAGCTCGTCTGGGTAGGAACCACCCACTCATCAGATATTCTATCGAAAAACAGCAGTACTTGGTATTGTTGTGTTATGGTTTAAAGGGTGAGTGAGCCAATGTAATTACAGGCACAAGGGACATAATATAAAATATACACATAATAACTAAGGTATAGTTCTCAAGGTTGTTAGCGCATTGGCGATGTTAGCAATGGTTAACATTTCTTACAATGTCAATGTCTATGGGCGGTGGTGACCACTTACCATCAGGTGGCACATTTGCTTTTCCGCTACCAATTCTATAATAAAAACATAATATCTACTATTCGAGATTACAATATTGTGAGTAGGATGTAATATATCATAGATAAATGGTCCCGAGCCCTTTAGTTGGGATGTAGTGAATTTACTTCAGTAGTAACCATATCAGTGAAGTAACAATCATCGTTTGTACCACTGCTGGACAAAGGCTTCCTCTTATATCTGAGCTCACTATTCCACCTCGCTGCTCCAATGAGGCTTGGTAGATACACATGGACATGGACAGGATTATATCCGACACGTGCATGTTTCCATGCGATGTTTTCCTTCACCGCTAACGACGAGATGAATTATAAACACGAATTAAGCACATCACTCACTCACTCACTCAGCGCTCAGTTGCGCTTGTCCGGGATTGAACCAGCAATCTTGGTTTAAGATTCACGTGTTGTAGCAACCGGGCCGTCTCGCTTCATAGGTAGTATTCGCATATAGACTTATTTTCATAAACAATAAATTAAGCTATTCAGCATTTGTAAGAATAATCATTTTCCTACAAAAACAGCTACTAATAATATACAAATCTATGAGTAACATGTATAAGTAAGTCAGGAGCAGCGATAGGTGTCAGCGTGTTTGAGTTTGTGCAGGTAATACAGTGCAACCTCGATATAACAAAACTGAAGGGAATTAGAAAATCTTCGTTATACCAAGTAATTTCTTGTAATGAGGTTTGTTATATAGAGGTTAGGTTAGTAGAGTACTACGATCCGTTATGAAAAGGAAAAAAGCTTACAGTTTACATACTTAATGATTTATTATTTCTCGCGCCATTGTAACTGTCAAACTAACAAAAGTGACAAACAGAAGTTAAACACTTTGGCAATTCTTGGCATCAAACGGCAAAGATCGTCTTACGAAAAATTTAACGTGTCTAAAACCTGTCGACACATGAATTATTTAGAAATTGAGCGTAAATGATTGATTTGATACGTTATGTAAAGGTTATAAGTTGACAAAATTCGTTAAATAGAGGTATCTAATACTATTTATATTCTGTAATGGATGAAAATTCATTATAAAGAGGTTTCTGACAAATGTATTCGTAATGGACAGGTGTATTTTGTATTGGCTCTTATCGGCAGTTCTAGGGGATTTCGAAGAATTTGTTAAATCATGTAAATTAAACAAAAATAATTATGAGCTCGCATTAAAATAATATATGATTTAGTCTGATGATGATACAGACTACCCAACTGCGCAATATCTCCTATATTACAGAGCACAAGTGTGAGCGCAAACACAGATGCACTCTTTATTCCGTCACTCATAATCCTATGAAATGGCAACCAGACACGCGCGCAGACGGGATCACGGATTGGTTTCAGTTTTGATAGATACCAATATTATTTAAAAAAATGGCGGCGTTGCAACGGATCTCTCTATAAGGCTAGATACAACACAATGATCTACGCGTTTTATAAACATTAGTCTTTCTTACATACTTGTGCTTAAAACACTCATGTCAAGGAATTAATTCACTTCCAGACAATGAGTAATATTTACCCGGCAAGGTCCATAATTTCTGCACCCAAGTTCCGCTCTACTTATAAACTTTCCCACCGACGGAACCATCCAGAGCACTTATTATTTATGCATGACGTCCGCAGTCCGCTACGCAACGCATCGGTAGATTGATCACGGTGCTCTTACGAGTACGGCCGACCGGCGCGACGTATCTATGACTTACTACTTTCGCATGATTTTACGAATGGGAGCTATTGAATTTATCGATCATTGTTTTCTATGGAGCTAATGTAAAATTTATTTTAACTATCTGTGCCTGCGGGTATACGCCGTTTTTCAACTTAAAGAAATTACTAAGACTGGACTTATAGTATTTCAGTATATACATTTTTAGTTTTATTTCTTGGGTTTTTAGTATTTATTGGTTTTTTCCGCTAAATCAACAGACAATAATTGGCCATGAGAACAACAGCATTCCCTTAACTCTATTCCGACACTTGAAAAAACAATAGAATAAAACAATAGCTTGTTCGGTTAAAAGATTTATTTCTTATAAAGAATACAAAAAATAAAAGTTAAATATTATCGAAAAACGAAAGAAATGTGTATTACAACATTTGTTTTTAATAAGCTACTACCCTGACCTAACAGAATAAATTACAAACGAATACAGACAGAGATTTACCAGGTTCCTGTTATCAATATCCAATATACCAAATAACTAAATACCACAAGCAACATCGCGGCAATCGGCGAGCTTTACATAAACGCGTGAGCGCGTATAAACTACATAAACAACATAAAATTAACCCTATTTAATATGATTGGTCATAGAGATCTGAACTCAACTCACGTTGGACATTTTAATTTGAATTATGAAATCTGAAACTCTCCATTTTTCAACTTTGTTTTATCCCTATAAATTTTCAATCATCATCATTTTAAAGAATATAATTTATAGGTAGCTAAAGTTTCAGGCAATTCAACTGAACAATTACTTAATAGCATCTTTTTATTTATTGGAATTCGATTGAAATAAAACAAACAATATTGTAAGTAAAGTTTACCACAATACATATGTGAAAACCGTACTTCAATCAGTTAAGCCGTTTCTAAGATTAGCGTGCACAAACGCACAGACAATCAGACAAACCGACATATATTTAAAAAAAATATTGTTTTGGGTTCTTTTGAGTTGATAAAGGCTGAGTATTAGAACTAGCCAAGTCAGACTTTGGGCTTCAATATATTATCCTAAATATAAGAAGAAATGATATTTTAAGTTGTTATAAAATATTTTATGTTCTTATAAATAAATTTCAGGACTGACCATTGAACTTGGCACTCATTTAGATCTCACTTTTTTTGTCGTTGAAGTCAACAACCAAGGCATATATCATAATATTGAACTTGGCTATCATTTCACATTTATCTTTTTGATGGGATTATATTTATCTTTCTCTGTGGTGTCTTATGGTGGAAGTTGACAAACGGTATTATGAATTCATTTTGCATTACTTAACATTTTGAAATAAAAACTGCCTAGTTCTGAGAGGTTAAAAACAACGTAATTCATTTTATCAATTTTTATTATATAATATATTTACTATGTATGTGTACATGGAATGTACTTTTTTGGAAACCTCATTTAAACTGCTAAGATTGTAGCCAGTACTTCTCGGTAGAATCTACATTCCGAATTCGTAGTAGACTTCAATTTACTGTAATATGAAGAGTCAAAAGTATTTGTTTTAGGCGTAATTTAAATATTTTATTGTTATATAATCTTTATCGTGTAATGTAAATTTAATTAAATGTACTTTTTACGTTTTTAAACGTGGATGTTTAAATAGCTACTTTGAAAAGCAGCGCACTACATACATTGTTTACGTATTTTTAATTTAGTTTCTAATATTTTCAGTGTAGTTTACTGGTGGTAGTGTGCAAACTCGTCTGGGTAGGTACCACCACTCATCAGATATTCTACCGCAAAATAGCAATACTTGATATTGTTGTGTTCCGGTTTGAAGGGTGAGTGAGCCAGTGTAATTACAGGCACAAGGGACATAACAACTTTGTTCCCAAGGTTGGTGGCGCATTGGCGATGTAAGCGATGGGTAACATTTCTTGCAGAGCCAATGTCTAAGAGCGTTTGGTGACCACTTACCATCAGGTGGCCCATATGCTCGTCCGCCTTCCTGATCTATAAAAAAAAAAGTTGTTACTGGTAGTCCTTAATAAATAAATAATTCGGATTAACGAGTGAATTGAAACGTAATTATTACATGCATGTACAATTGTACATACATATAGTAGAGTATTCGGTAATATTTTATCATTAAATGTTATATTAATAAAAAATAAACGTAACGGGTAATTAAAGTTATAAATTTAGAATATTCAAATCGCCGTCACGTGTGTCCGACGCGTGACGCGTGGCGCCGGTGACCTGTAACTCGCGATGTGTAGCAAAAACAAATATAATAATGACCAAACCAATGGCACTGTGAGTCAATTAAATCTACTTAATCGTTTTATATATTCTCATTATTGTATTGTATAGCGTTTGACCATTTTTAAGATTAAACTAAAACTGTAATAGTTAATATTATTTTAACCGAATTAAAAAAGGTTAATGAGATTTTTTTACGTATGTTCAGGTAAGGTTTTACGGTCAAAATGGAAATGCAGGGAGAAATATTATGTAATAAGCTTCATCCGTCAATGTAAGATTTTTTATTTATAAAAAAGGCTGAAAATATCGGCAGTATCTTAGTAAGGTTCATATTTCCAGTATAAAATTACTTGCCTCGTTGACTGTCTGCCTCGTTGTTCTAGTAGCTTGATGTATGACCCGGAGATCTTGGATTCAATTCCCAGGTCAGCCCAATAAAATGTTTTTGGGTCTCTCTGTCAGAAAATTCTCAGTAGCAGCCCGGAGTCTGGAAGTTGGATGTGTGTTCACTCTTGTGCCTCGGAAACCACGTAAAGCCGTTGGTCCTGCGCCTGAACTCTTTCCGGTCGTGTCGGATTGCCGTCCCATCGGTTTATGAGAGTTAGGGAATAGGGAATAGAGAGTGGGCCTGTGTTTACACACTTGTGCACTATAATATCTCCTGCGTAGTTGGCTAATCTCTCTAGAGATTGGCCGCCGTGGCCGAAATCGGTCTGGAGGACATTATTATTATAAAATTATTTTGAAGCAGATCCGGTAGGAACAGAACCTTAAGAAGAGAGTAATATGCTTCTATGTTTTTGATTTGATTTTGATTTTAGATAAGGTTTATATAAGGTATATTGTAGGCACAAGAAGTAGCATGGTGGTTCTATTATCAGTATAAAATAAACTTGTTGTCTTCCACTCGTTCAGCTTTATTTATTTATAAAATAATATTAATAAATTAAAAGACTTTTTCTGTAAGGCGTAACCAAAAAAAACTTTAAAACCTATACCACCTTCAGGAAAGGCTTTAGTATAAAATGTTATTATATAAGTAGTTACACTTTGCAATTTCAGCCTCTCAGACTATTGAGGTGACAAGCGTGAATATCATCTTCTTGTATAAAAGTAAAGAATTATTTATATCTTGTGTAATTCAATAAAACTATCATTTTAATTATCATAGTTTAGTAATACTAGTGACTTAAAGTTTATATCAATTATGACGGTTATAAGTGAATGCTATTATTATCGTTTACACGCCGGTTGGCTCCAGCGATTAGCACTCGTAATGTATATCAGATGCACGATCGAGCGTCGTATAGACTCGCAGAATATTATATAATAAATGCTAACAACATGAATACGTAAAATATAACTAAGCGAGAGCCATAATTATTAGTAAATTAAAAATAAATATACTTAATTATGAACAATAAAGATCTTTGTCTTTTTTTTATAAACCTATGTTTAAATCTTGGCTTAGTTAATTGCTTATAAGCAATATTCTGGTTTAATATTATAGTTTCGTTTTTATCTCGGAATGGTTTACGAATGGAGGACATGCAGTTTGGTGATTCATTTGTTCATACAACAGCGTTGTAAAAAACAGACTCGGCTTAATTTCAAACCACCTTACGCTATTTGGTCGTTAGCCAGAGGTAGAATCATTGATTCATTATTGGCGCGGAATGTAATATGTTGAATTTGTTTAACTGTGTTATTTGGATTTTTAAGAGTAATTGAGTGAGTAATGTACATCAGTTTGTAGATTCGAGGTTTCAGTTTCACTTCTGGATGCTGAATATACATTTACATAGAATACCACGGCCTGTCGGACTATTGGCTCATGGCTAGCAGAGCTTTAGTGCCGGATATCCAGAGGTCCTTGGATCGAGCCCGTAAAAAGTTTTTGAGTATTTCTCTCAAAAGAAGTTCAATTTTAGGAAGTCCTTACAATACATCAAAATCAAGCCGTCGGACCTGTATCTGATCATTCTGCGACCTAATCCTCCTTTTTACTTACGAAACTGAGGTAATAAAGACTATACTTTTAAATGTTCTCCGCAATTTACCTTAAGATTCATTAACTGATTATAATATTTAACACATCAATAAAAGTGTCTCAATATACTTTCCGCTTGATTGGCGCAGTAAGGTTAAAATACACTCGTTAATATAATGTCTAAAATTCAATTTCATTATATGGGAACACGAATTACAAGGTCGCTTTTTGGCAATTTGTATCCGCAGGGGAAATTATTTGAAGCGCTTTTACTATCGAGCCTAGCGATTTTGTTCTAGGTAATTGAATGATATGTTTTAATTTCGATATTGTATATGTCGCCGTGGAGGCTATTTGGTCTTCAAATAAGAACATTATTTACCATCAATTTCCTATAATTTTATAAAAAAATCAAACTGGATGTAAATTTTCATTATTTTGTTTTAAATCATATTATTTTATAGTGATTGTGTATATCGTTGCTAATTTGACTATAGTAATTATGTTAGTACTGGTTATGGATTTCAATATCTTGATTCTTAATAGCAGTGTAAAGAAAATTATAAATATTGTTATAAATTCTTAGAATTTATTTAATTATAATAACTATTAACTATTAACTTGTTTTTTAAAAGTGAATAAACAGATTGTAAACATCCAAACAAGTGCATCACTATTGGTCGGTTTTTAACCAATAGAAACGCTACATGTTGGCGCCTAGTATAAAGTCTGCTGTCTGCATTCGTTTCGGATGCTGGATTTTGATTCATTCTTCATGGTAAGCCAAGAGGTGTTAGACTATATGGTGGAACTCAATATTGTTAAATTGATAAATAATTTAATTGGTGTTTTCTGTTTATAGTGTGTATTTAAGAATATTAAATATTGCACTTGCATAAACTGTCTTGTTCTTGAGCTATAAATTGAGTAATAATATGAATATGTTTAAAAAGTACAGAACCAATGAGGTCTGTACTTTTATAAAATTATAATGAAACCCATACTCCGATATATATTTATCATCCAAAAGTGAAATTGATTTTAGAAAAACCTCAAATAATTTTTTCTTCGAAAAAAACATCTTTTTTAAAAAAAGATCACCAAATAATATAAATTGATGTAAATATCTCACTCAATTACTCTTGTAAATCGAAATAACACATTTGAACACATTCAACGAATCACAAGTCGCTCCCATAATAAATTAATTACTTAACCTTTCTGTCCAAAATAAATAATAAAACAAATAGGCGGTTTTAAATTAGCACGCAACTATTTTTTTTTGAATACTGTTGTTTGGATCAATCAGTCTCGTAACTGTATATTTCTTGAGTCGTTGAGAGTTGAGATCACTAGCCACTCGTCCCGGTTTCGCACGAGTAGAATAAAGGTCTACATACAGCGTCTATAATGGACGACACATGTACATAGGAATTTGCCGGAAAGACAACATTTCAAAACTCAGTGGTGCTTGCTCGGATTTCAACTCGCGATCTACCACCATTCCAGCTCTTGTATATGTATTATTGTACATTAATTAATTTGATATTTAAATTTTTTGCTATTTAGTATCAAATGGTTTAACTGTATTTCGGGTCAGGGAAGTTTAAACACTGCCAATCCCCAACGACGTCCAGGTTGCTATTGATATCTTGACAGTAACTCAAAACTTCTGGAATTGTAGCCTTATAAGCTAGTCACTAGACCATCGAGGGAGCTGACAATAGAATACGATTAAGGAAATATTATTCTTTTACTTGTCGAAGGTGTGGTCCAACCATAAGAGTTTAATTACGTAAAGCTGCACTATCGTGACTGCCGGTACTTAGTAACGCTGCAGCATCATCTATAAAGGTATCAGCCGTAAAATATCGTGTTTGTAATTTGTTGTTCATTTGTATAGATTAATTGAAGACTTTTATATCTTCTTCACAACTTCCTTCTAGTTATATAATAGTTAGTTGCTAATACCATATAGTAGGACGTTGTTCCTTTTACAAAATAGTAGATACAAAAAATTTAAAAGCTGGTTTGTGTCTTGATTGTATTGTGATTGCGTTGACTGAGGAAATTTACGTAACGTTTTACAATTGATAAAGTCGAATCGAATATATCTTCTCTAAAACAAAAGATAGTATATTTAAAAAATATTTCAGTTTCTTCTGTAAAAAATACTAAATAGTTTAAATATCAAATTAATTAACGTACAATAAAATATATACAAGAGTTGGAATGGTGGAAGAACGCGAGTTGAAATCCGAACAAGCACCACTGAGTTTAAAATGCTTAATTTATATTTATAATTTATGGTTCAGCGTTGAACTTCGTGCGGAAACCTGCATGTATCAAGAGATAATCTGCCTCATGTGTGTGTCCACCAACATATATTGAGTTATCGTGGTGGTAGAAGCTGCATAGCTCCTTAAGAGGGGATGAGGCCTTTTCTTAGTAGCAGGACATTTATACCAGTCGATATGTTACTTTTTATATATTATTTTATATATATTAAGATTTATTGTTTATATGTCACTTTTTTAATCAGATTAACATCTATGATGTCACACGTGATGTACGAAAGTCGCTAGACGTAATAATACAAGCTATTTTGCACGAATATTCATTTCAGGATCGTTATGTAATAATAACGTGCATTCGTTTTTATACATGAATAGAACTTACTATTGTACTGATAGCTGTGTTTTTTCTAAAGTTTTATCAAAACAAATTACATGTCAATTGCTTTAAATCACAGTGAAAAAAACCAACGTACTTTAGTTAAATGAATTCTTCAATTAACATACGACTATAGAAATAAATTGCGAACATAGTAATTTTAAACTATTTCTAGAAAACTCGAACGCAATACGCAGTAAGCTCACAGGAAACACACACAGGCACATTTGCGTATCTCCGATTATAACGAATATAAGGAATGCCGCTAAAATGTGCTGATGTTAGCGATGTTTAGAACAACAGTATTTCTAGAATAATGTCACTAAATACAGTATGTCTTAAACATGTAGTACAATTATCTATCCCCTGCTTCGCGTGTGAAGTGGGGAGGAGGGGTATTGGGTAGGTACCCAATGTCGTTTTCTGTATTCCTGACAACGCGTTGACAAAACTTCATAATGATCGGAAACCTGAATACTTGCTCACTGATGATGAATTGTATGAAGAATTTATAGCTTGTTTGATTGCAGCCTTGATTTTTACATATTAAAAACAAGAATTTATATTTTTACATCTATAACAATTAATAAACAATGATAGTTAATTGCGAGCGACAGTCTCGCATAACTCAAAGATACATGCAGAGTATTGTCGAGAGTGGTACAGACCGGGTGTCGGGGTTACTGGTAATTCGCTAACGTATGAAGATTGCAAAGGTCAATAGAGGACAGAAAGGATTTTCGGTAATCGCACGTGCGTGTGATACGTGATTACTCACTCGTCTTGCGTTTAAAGTGAAACTTATTTTTAGATTAAGTTGTTGGAATGTCATGGAAATAATAATGAAATATTTTTTACGTTAACATGAGTATTATATTTTATTTATAGAAGAAAAATAAACAACGAGATAAAGCTAATATAATTATACTAACTACTATTACTTATACTATAAAGATACGTTGGGAACACTAGAAAAGAGGGCACAAATTGCGACTATCAAGAAGATAGCAAATGGACTGTCTGATGATAAGGGGGCACCACATTCACTAAAAATTGCACTGTAAAGAAAATTAACACTTCAAACCGGATCACAACAATATCATATAAATGTTGTTGTTCGCAAATGAAGATTAGTGAACTGTCTGTAAAATAACTTTGGTCAATAAATTCGAGTTTCCGTGTTGTGGAACAGTGACATGTAACAAATAGTGTTTAGCTTCGTATACATCTTGTTTGTTATTTTGTTATCAGAAAATACATTACATAACGGCGGCGGAGAGACTTGCGGCAATTATCTTTTACTAAAATTGCCACTTCAGTAATAAAACAGATATTATAAATACATTCGGATGAAAAATGTCTGGTTGATATAAAAAAAAAAACGTTACTTTTGTTGCAATCTTTATAGCGAATACCTACGAAGTTACCTCTCTTTATAACGAAACATATGCAAGCCAGTATCGAGGTATCAGCTCTTGGGTATTATTTTATGTCAGAGACTGTGTCAAATATGTATAAATCTTACAAAATATGGAATGTTTTCAGATTTTTATTAAGCTTTAAGCTTTTGACACATTTGTTGATTGGTTGTATAATATAATTGACGAGTGGCCGGTACCCGAGTTAAATTATTCCTCTTCTACGAAGTGACATCAAGATGGTGATTAAGATTGTAGAGTATTGTTTCTGTTAATCGATTATTAAAACTATAATTGGTTCGTGAGTCATGACTGAGTGTCCTCTGCAGCATTTTAGCTCCTCTCAGTCGATTACTTGATGAAGGATGTTGTTACTAAAAATAGCAGCGAGGCCGAACTGTCTGGACCCTGCTACTGTTCTTGCCATTCCTATATGCGTAGGTACACGGAGTGATGCATCTCGCGGACATGGGCTTATTACACGTTGGATGGAGTCGGAAATATTTAATGTTTGATTTCAGTATATGTTAGCACTTGTCTTTGACATTATATTTACTTTTTTACTGTACCTAATGCTGTCTTTGTAAAATATTCGAAGTAACAATACGTTGAAAAGGTGAGTTGTAAAAATTCAAAAATTTATATATAAATTATAAATATATATAGATCGATTTAAAAACTATTTTGATTGGATTTGTCTATTTGTCTGCCTAAGGTTAATACGTAATCCAAAAAACAATAAGTTTTCACCTAATTTATATAAAGCTGTTTTTGACAGACCTACAGTATTAGACAAGATCTCTTATTAATATATGCTTACTTAGACATCTCAAAAAAATCTTATTAAACGTATATCTATCTTATTGGGAAGCTCTTCAAATTGGTATAATCCACGTTTTTAAATGTCGCTGCTCTGAAGCACTAATGTATAGTTCTAGTATATAAGATTGGAAATAGAAATGAATAAAATAAGAAGCCCGTTCCCAGTACTACCGTTTATTAATTACCGTTATATGGAAAGCAATCGATCGATCGAAGTAATATTTTTAGAAGACACGATACATTTTTCCTGTGAATAGACAGTTATATAAATTATTATGACTTGTTACTTTTGACTATGAACTTTTCTTGTTCACGAAATTGAATATTGGTGTAATGTTTGTATCTTGATGTTTTAATTGCATGACAGAGTGAAGTCTTCTGGCGATCCATATTATTATGTACTTAAATATACATACGAACCGAAAACTGTAAGAAATGATAAAGAATTTTCTTTTGTTTTCGTTGACAGACAGACGAGAGTACCTGTAATTTTATTTATATTGGTTAGTTTAAATGTAAAGGTTAATAAACCACGTCCACAGCGCAAAACAACCTTTTCTCGTTTACTCGAAAGATTGAAGCAAAGAATTCGAGTCATTCTAATACTCCACGAGCGGTTTGCATTAGCGAATCCATTTATTTTTATTCACAAAGTTAAAGCTATTGTCTCAAGTTCCAGTGCATTCAGACAATACTCCGGTATTTTACATATAATTTATTCGGAATAACAAAATTATGTTGTTACGTAGATTGAACGAATTAGTTGGACTGTTAAGAGAATAATGTTTGTGCTATTATACAATTTCCGACAAGTTAATAATGTTTACAACATATTCGATGATAATGTCTCGTGGGACTTGAATGGTTCTGAATTTAGAACGAGATTAATACACTTGAAATGTTTTTTTGAGAAAAATAATTCAGCTTAAACTTATGAGATCACAGTTCTTTATTAAATCTTCTTAATAATATAATTATCCTCCAGATTGATTCTACGGCGGCCAATCTCAAGAGAGATGAGCTACCTGCGCTGGACGTATTATAGTGTACAAGTGTGTGCGCAAACACATAATCCGATGTAATAATCCGCAAAGTTCAGGTGCAGGACCAAAGGCTTTACGTGCTTTCCGAGTTATGGGAGAGAGTTTTCGACAGAAAAACTCACTAACCTTTTATTGGCCTTTTTAGTGAATCGAGCCATCGATTGCAACGTTACAATTTAAATCTTTATATATGTAAACGAGTAGTCGTATCTAATAAAAACTAAAGTAATATACCGTAACAGCCTGTGAATGTCCCACTGCTGGGCTAAAGGCCTCCTCTCCTCTTTTTGAGGAGAAGGTTTGGAGCTTATTCCACCACGCTGCTCCAATGCGGGTTGGTGGAATACACATGTGGCAGAATTTCAGTGAATTTAGACACATGCAGGTTTCCTCACGATGTTTTCCTTCACCGTAAAGCACGAGATGAATTATAATTACAAATTAAGCACATGAAAATTCAGTGGTGCTTGCCCGGGTTTGAACCCACGATCATCGGTTAAGATTCACGTGGTCTTACCACTGGGCCATCTCGGCTTTTAATAAAGTAAAGTAATATAAACTTTAATATCAATCAGATTAGTGGTTTTGGAATATATTATATAAAATTTAAACAAACAAATTTCTTTTTAATACTGTTATAACTTGTATGACTAGATTATTTTTGTGAATTAAAAAAAAACAATATGGGGCAAAATGATAAATTATGCTCCATATTGTTTTTTTTCCCAGAGTATAAGCATGAAATGAGTTCATCAGTTTCAGTTTTAAATAAAAATGTTGGTTTGGTGTTTTTTATTACGTAATGAGAATCTATGTTTCAAAATCTTATGTAATATATGTCGTCATCTTATTCTTATGTAATAATAATATATACCTAGTGTAATTGTACTGTCCGCGATCCGCGAAGTTACCTGTCTTATGTCGTAATATGATGTTATAGACTCTAATATAGTGTTTGTCAATCGAAGGAATATCTAAGGCAAAATTTTGTTTTCAAGTCAAACAAACAAGTAAAGAAACTCGCATGCTTTATTTAATAAGTATAGATAAATAGTCACATAATTTCATTCTTTGAAAAAAAGAACGCATGCACGTGACAGAAGGGTAGAGTCTAAACATTGCGAAATATTCATTAAAATATTACTCTTGAAGCGTCTAAAGATGTTGTACTTTAAGAAATGATTTACTTTAAGAATAATTTATTTGGCAAGCTTAGCGTAGGACTCCTCCAGCTAAGTGGAGTAACGATATAATGTAATTTACGGTTATAACAAAAATAAAAACGAAATGTCGTTACCGAAACATCGTTTAACCCAAGATTGCTTAGGTTGTAAGAATATAATTACTCATGACGAATATCTAGTATGTTTATTGTGTAAATCAGCTTATGACTTATTATGCGCAAATATACCTCCTGAGAATTTTCAACAAATGAGCAGTGATCATAGACGTGCGTGGCGCTGCCCTGAGTGTTGTAGCAAACAACCAAAAGTAGACAATACAAACACTCCCATACGCTGTGCGACTCCATCTGTCAAAGTGCAAGATGAGTTTATTAGTGATCCACCTGAGCATGATATGTCATTCTACATAACACAGCGCCGTAAACCAGTGAAGTCACTCAAACCGGACATACCAATGTCCGTGATACAGCCAGCTACGGACTTAAACGCAGAGCCAGTCCTCTCAGATATTACTTCAAGGGAGGAAATAAGTTTATTTTGGAAAGAACTGCGAGCCGCACGTATAGAAATGAGTAGTCTTAGAACATCAGTGATGGATTTAACGGCTATAATAACTAAAAGTAACGAACGCATGGATGCACTTGAAGCTAGAATGGACAAGTTGGAAGAAAAGATAAATGTGAAATACCAATCGAATGACCTGGAAGAACAAATAGATCAACTTAAACAGGAGTTGCAAGAGCGGGAACAGGATCTACCGTCCAATGACCTCGAGATTGCTGGTATACCAGAAGCTCCAGGGGAAGGTATTACCCACATAGTCCTCACAGTTGCCACCAAACTTGGCGTACAGCTAGAGGAGAGGGACATAGTGGACGCGAGACGAGTCGGTGCATCGCGCACACTTGTAGAGGGAGGACTTGCACCCCGTCCGCGGCCTATTGCTGTGCGATTAACACGACGTTCAAGCCGCGATGCGCTGCTGAAATCCGCTCGAGTCAGGCGTGGAGTCACTATCGCGGACATGGGTATTGCGGGCCCACCGTGCAAGTTCTATGTAAACGAGAGGCTTACTAAACTAAATCGTCAATTGTTCCAACGGATCCGCGAGATAGCTGGCCATGTTAAGTGGCGATTTGTGTGGACGCGTGATGGTAAAATACTTGTCAAAAAGGAGAACGGGTCAACACGTCATCGTATTCGCTCGGAGGCGGACCTTGCGGGTGTTTTTGGCAAGGATACTGTTAGTACGTAAACATCAAATCACTAGAATTGATGTATTATTTTCCATGAATGCTTGTTGTTTTTTCATAGCGTTGTTGCATAATAAGTTTTTTTATATTGTTATTTTGTTTATCACTGTTAAATGTTTAATTTTACAGACTATTTGCTTGTATTTGGAACTGATTTTAATGAGGGTTAGTATATCCATTATGCATGGGCGTATAACTGACACTTGTATTGCATATAGCTTGCACCAAAATTATGTGAATATTAATAACATTTCTAATGATTACTAATAAAGCTTACAATCTGACTTTGGGACTGCTAAATGCGCGATCATTGAACACAGGACAGGATGATCTTTTGGCTAGCATTGACAGATATAAACCGGATATATTAGCTATAAATGAAACCTGGATTAAAGAAGGTGGCGATAAATTTGCGCCTCTGGTGCCCGGTTATATATTTAAGCATAAATCGCGAAGTAGTAGTGTGCGCGGTGGAGGTGTTGAATTTTATGTTAAAAAGGGATTGCGTGTGCGAATCAGGCACATTCGGACTCACCTCTTGAGCAACTATGGATGGAATTAGCGCTGCCCGGCAGGGGGCGTTTGATGGTTGGAACAGCGTATAGGCCGGAGTCTGTGTCGGTTGATGTTGCGATCGAGGGTTTGAGTGAGTCCGTGAGTGTTTTTTCATGCTTTAAACATTTAATCCTTCTTACTGATTTTAATGTTGATTTCCTGCAACCTAGCAAACCCGCAGCTCGCGAATTGCTTACATTCCTTTCCCAACATGGAATGGAAGTTGTTGTGAAGGCTCCCACTCGGGTGAATGGTCACTCAGCCACTCTATTGGATCTTGTTATAACTGATTCACCTGGTCTATGTAAGTGTGAGCATCCACCATAACCCAGAACTTAGTGACCATGCCATGGTAATAGCGGTCTTTAATATCGAAAAACATAAAGAAGTTCCTACGTATATCTGCAGGCGATTGCTAAATAGGATTAATCGAGAGGAATTTAATACAGACCTAGAAAGTATTACTTGGGGTGACATTCTACTTATGACCAATGTAGATGACCAGGTTTATTACTTTAATGAAATGATTCTCAATCTTTTTAATAAACATGCACCAATTACGCGATCTAAAGTATGCACAAAACCTACGCCCTGGATAACGGAAAACGTAAAATTAATGATGTCATTACGGGACAAAGCACATAATAGGGCAATCTCGTCGAAAAATGATGTTATTTTAGATTACTATAGGACACTTAAAAACTACGTAACAGGAGCTATTGAGAGAGAAAAGAAAGGTTATTTTACCTTTTACATAAATAATAATAAAAATAAACCCAAGCAGATGTGGGATCAATTAAAACGTACTTGTCCGCTTGGCAAAAATACAGTCACTCAAGCTACCGTTCCACAACATCTCTGCGATCCAAATAAAATTAATGATTTCTTTTTGCATGTACCGGATAATGATTCTGTTGATGTTCAAACGCTGCAATACTTTAAACAAAACAAGTTTTCTGAAAATAGTTTTCATATTGATTGCATTTCACAGGAAGAAGTTAAAAAAACAATTTTCAATATTAAAACAAAAGCCACCGGACATGATTCTATCTCGATTGATATGATACAGCTAACGCTACCTTTTACCTTACCAGCTATAGCAGAAATAGTAAATAATTGTCTCAAATCAAATAAATTCCCAGATATTTGGAAAATAGCTAAAATAAAACCTATTCCAAAAAGTTCAAAAGTTGTAGATTTTAAGGATCTGAGGCCGATTAGTATTTTGCCTGTTTTATCGAAAATTGTGGAAAGAGTGGTTTGTAATCAGCTCACTGAATACTTAGAAGCTACAGGTATCCTGCCTGAAATGCAGTCAGGGTTCCGAAGAGGTTTTAGCACTGCGACAGCTCTTGCACATGTCAGTGACGATATCGTGACTGCAACAGATTCTGGTATGTGTAGTGCACTTGTTTTACTGGACTTCTCAAGAGCTTTTGACTGTTTAAATATCGACCTACTCATAGCAAAACTCTCATATTATGGTATTTCGGATGAGGCTTGTTGTTAGTTCCGTTCTTACCTGACTAACCGAAGTCAATATGTAGAAATCACGACCGAACAGGGAGAATCATTACACTCAGATCGCAAAAATGTTACTAAAGGAACCCCCCAAGGATCAATTTTAAGTCCCATTTTATTTATCCTTTTTACGGCAGATCTCCCTAAACACATAAAATACTGTAAAACACACTTGTACGCAGATGACACGCAGATATATCTTTCAAATCCGAATACGCGGAAACCTCAATTGATCTCATTAATTAAGATTTGAATAATATCTCAGACTGGGCAAATAAAAACTCATTAATATTAAATGCAAGTAAAACAAAATACATGTTATTGGGTACCAAAATACAACGCAACAAAGTAATATCGTAATCGGTTCATATTAAAGTTCACGGTCAGGTCTTGCAAAGGGTGGACAGTGCTGTTAATTTAGGGTTAGTTATGGATAATGAACTCAGGTTCGTCGAACATATAAATTGTAAAATAAGGAATGCCTTTTATCGCTTAAAAACATTATATAATATTAGAAAATATCTTTCACAACCCATTAGGAAAATACTTGTCGAATCCATTGTACTGTCTCAGTTTAACTATTGTGACACAGTATACGGGCCACGACTGTACGAAAAAACCAAAAAGGCCATACAGAGAGTTCAAAATGCGTGCGTTCGTTTCTGTTACCCTGTCCCCAAGCGCGCTCACGTCACGCCGTTTCTTAACGATACAGACACATTAAAAATGGAAGCTCGAAGAAAAATACATCTCGCGTGTCTAGTACATAAAGTTATTTTTAAGAAAAGGCCGACATACCTGTACGATAAGCTGGACTCGGTTAGAGACGTGCAGCATAGATGTACCCGTAGGAGAGAAGCAAATAAATTAGTGGTACCAGCTCACAGATCGGCTCAATATAAGGGAGGGTTTAAATACTCTGCCACCAAGATATGGAACGACTTACCCCCTCCTCTGCGTAATAGTACGTCCCAGGTGACTTGGGAAAAACATTTGACGGTATTATTTTTAAATAAACAAAAGTCAGAGTAACAACCTCCAAATATAGTGTCAGTCATACTATCTCATAGACTTAGTATTTATCATATTCATTTTTAATGTCTTATGTCTAAGTCTGTCTGTCTGTCTGTCTATCTTATGTCTAAGTTCCTTGTGATGTTTTTCTTTTTGTGTAATGTTTTTTTTTTTTTTTTTTTTTCTCAAGGATAAGGGCTTTTTAGTTTTAGTTTTTTTTTTGTTCTTATATTTTCATGTGCGCGCATTTGTTTAAGTTTACCCAATAGTCAGGGGCCATCTGAAAATCAGTGCTGTGCATTAGCACAGCTTATACTGAGATGAACCCCTTGCTACCTACACTGTATTTTTTAAATTTAATTTTTTTCTTCTGTATAATCTATGTAATGTATGTGTGTAGCAAAATAAACGGTTTAAATGGTTTTTTAAATATACGCAAAATGGTTAGCAGCGGTTGCATTATCATTCATCAAAATAGAATTACATAGTGTCGCTTGGATAAGTTTTACAATTACGTAAAGGGAAGAATTAAACCTGTACTACCTTACTTATGCGTTAACTTACATGTTGTTGCGGGTTTTTAATTGTACAAGGCCGCGTCTTCTTCTTTCGAATGTCAAATCAATAATGACAGAAATAGAGAAATCGGTGTTAACTAATCAGCCGCTAATCAACGCTTATAAGTAAGACTGTAAATAAATAGTACATTTACATTTAATTAATTTAAAAATGGTGGATAGTTTGTCCTGTCCGATCATCTGTTGGTAAGTAGTAACCACCACCCATAGAGAGACAGTAATAATTTCTTACGATTGTGATGTTATTTCCCTTTTGTCTGCTATTACACTGACTGACTTTGGGCCGAAGCTAGAACACTGTTATACAAAATAGTGCTGATTCGCGATGGGAAATGAGATGGGTGGGTGGTTCTTAAGATGATGAGGTTCTGGTGAACTCATAACCAATCTTTAACCAAATTTTTGTCAGAGGACACCCGTACCACGACACGAAGCCAATTTTAAGAACCACATCTTCAATGTGCATATACATGTATATGTGTATATATTGTCGTTGTAGGTAAATATTATATAGACACGTATGAAGTATTCGCGCTAATGTCTGTCGTCGACGTAATGTTCAAAGCAATTTATCATCTTCCTGGATCACACCTTCCTGTTCGGCCTTTGATCATTTTAAGCGAATCTTCGCGGCATAGGTTTGCAATAAATGAGCTATGAAGCTTGTGATAATATGTACTGTGAATAAAATTTTCTTATCCGAGTATGACGCACTCAAGTGGGCTAATGCATACATCAAAGCCAAAATAGCCAGTTGCTACTTAATGTAAAAACACGAGATGTTTTTGTACAAATAATAAAACTAATACGTATTGAGCCTCGCTTATTGGGATTGTTATCGTGTGTAATATAACAACACCTTGAAGATATCCACAGCTGGGCCAAAAGGTCTTCTTGTTTTTGAGGATTGGAACTTATCCCACGATGTTGCTCTAACACTGTATTACGAAATGAATTTAAATAAAGAATTACTGAAATCTTACTGATTTTATTGTTATTTATATGTAGCATTATTATAGAACTTATATTATCGTTTTTGTTTATATGAAACACCTGTTGCCGCATTTAGTGGTAGGATCGACTCGTATGACAAACGGCTTGACGATCTCTTACGCCGTAATGTCATCTCTCCGCCACCTCTTTCTACTGCCACGTGCGCGGCGAGATAAGATATGAAAAATATATTTATTTTTAGTCACGCAACTATATGTTTTATATTTACTTCATATTAATTTATTGGTTTACTTTCATCATATTTTTTTGTATAATCAATGTCGATGTTCAAAAACCGTCGGCCTACCCGCGACGGTCCCTTGTTAGTTAGTAGTATGCCAACACGCATTGCGTGGTTTTCATAGGAATTTCAAATATGCAATTTTCCTCTCCATTTAAGCGTATAATTTATGTTAGAAGAGGAAACAAAAATAGCCAAAAGGGTCGAACGATCTACGAGTAGTAACTTTCACATCGCTCAGCGGTCGCAGAGTTATTGTGGATACATTGATAAAATTGTCTTAATAAATTTATTTAAAAAAAATCATATACAAATCATTATAAAAGTAATAGCAGACCATTTTTTTAAATTAAGATTAATTGCTAATACTCGTCTCTTTTCAATATATAAGCAAGTGTCTACAGGCTGGGGCGGGCGCATGGGGGTTATATTTTTAATGTCTATTTTTCTTACATAAAAATATAAGTAAAAATGATTATTCAAAGTTATTTTTGCTCAAAACTATTAAAATTGCAAGAAATATTAGCCGTGCGATACATCATGAAAGTTTATTGAATCGGCTCTAATACGTTGTCCGCAAAAGAAGAGGAGGCTTTTGTTCAGTTAAGGGACTGTTAGCGTTGTCAGTTTCATGTGAAACATCTATTGTCATTGTTATCTCGGGGGTGAGACTGTCTCGTATCCCGTGACGTCAAACGGTTCTTTACATCCTTATATATTATATACTTCATTGCAATGTATTATTATAACAACAATAAAAAAATATTTGCTCCATTTTTTTATATTTAAAATTTATTTTGACAACCCCGATAATAATAGTTCAGCTGTAGCTATATTTTCTACGACCCTAAAGCACTATCAAGAAAGATAAAGGGAGACGTTTTTATGTGAACCGTTTATATACTGGTTTTAGGACAATCCTTGACATTATACCTAAATATATTCGGGAAAACGGTATAAAACGGTTTATTTATCTGAAAGCTGACCGCTTCGAATTTGATCTTCTCGGGATCGAACATTAACAAATACGTGGATATAACAAAATGTGTTTGATGCGTTTAACACATACATACCTTCTATACATTAGTTTTATAGCTGCCATGTAAATAATACACAGTTACCGATCCGTAGTGGAGCAGTGGGTTTTATATGATGAGTATATTAATAGATGATAATGCTTTAAGTTACTGTCAACGATATGTTCGCAGTAATAGGACATTTATCTTTCACTTAGGAGATGTATTTTATAAAATACCTAACTGGCTGAATATTGGGATAGGACTTCCAATATAAAACACAACCAACATAATATTTGTAGGTTTTTTTAGGGATCAAAATCAACATAAGATATTCTTTACTTAAGTAAGTGAGAACTGACATATCAGTTAGTTTCATTGTAACGTTGGGAGTCCTCCGCCAATATAATATGCAGCTATTTTGAGCCGTGACTCCTCATCTACAAACTAAACAGAGACGTAAACTTTCAGGGAAACTATCGTTTTGCAAAGGTAGGAGATACACTCGGAATGAATATTGTGTAATTTATTTAGAAGGAGGGCTCGAGTCACTGCAATCAATCGTCAATTTAGTAAAAAAAGTAAAAAAAAAAAAAAATATGAAATAAAATATCATGTGCTTCATCAATTTGAGAAACGCAATAATAATATGTTTGTATTTCTATTCTTGCTGCCAAGGCAGTGAACTAGTAGTGATACTAGTATCGAACAGCCCCTGGTATAAAAACAATTTAATTATATTTCCGTTTTAGTGTTTAAGAGAATGGAGCATTGATTTTATTACACTGCGCTAGCGAAAGGCGTTCTCCATAAGCTGAAACTGTTAAAGTTTCATTACAACATCTAAAGAATTCCACCGTTTTATAACTCCCATTAAACGGAATCATGTGAGCTGCGTCAGTCGGAGTGCTGAAGTCGTAACTGTATGAAAATAGTTGAAACAGCTAAAGGTTGATCGTAACGTTATCAACGATCACCTGTGTCTACAGAGAGTTAGAGAGAGAGAGAAAGAGAACATAATTAAAGGCGTTTATTTAATTTGATCGGTTAACGTGTGTTGGTCAAATCTTGCCAATGAATGTTTAGATAGTTTCGGCCAAACCAAATCCAACCGATTTAGCACATATAATCCAGTTCATATTTTTGGAGCTGTTGACAACACAATTTAATATATAATTCACAGTATATATTTTTAATTTAATTTAGGTAAAGATATATAGTTTTACATATATTTGTTGTTAAGAACGTGATTAGTTAAAACATATTGTGTCTTCTTCTTTCGAATGTCATACTGATGATGACAGAAAGAGAGAAATCAGTTTGTTAATAGTATTGTTAAAACTTATCGGCTTTTATTCATATAAATTACACTGAATGAATTATTGACACAAATAGATTGAAACTTGCACAATTATTATTATTTATCAAATTAATTTGTTTTTAATTAAATACATGTCTATCAACGCACTTACCCAATAGCTCGGTATGTACGCTTCCTTTCGTAATATAAAAAATACTAAGAACGGATTTTCCTTTCGTTGCGCAAGATATAAAATGTTTTATGAGACCGCGTCTTTAATTCCTTATAAAATAGATGAAGCGTATATGACATACTTTCTATTAAATCGACAAGAAAGTATTGAAGCAAAACAAACAGATGAATATAACATATTTCATAAATGATTGTTTGTTTTTCACGAAGATATGAGCATGTTTCATGATAATACAATTACTTATAATGTTATCGAGGCTGAGATCTATAGATATTAGAATATATACTAGAAGATCCTATTACTTTCTGAATATTAAAAATTACATTTCGACCTTGTCATCATAATATTAAATTAGTGTGAAATTACCTTTTTGTCTAGGATTAGTTTATACAGATGTTGAGGCCGAGGTCCCAGTTCCGAGTTCCGCTTGAATTCAATATATGTTTTAATATAATAATTTTTTATGTAAGATGACATATACTTACTTCTTATTCTTTCGATATTTTTTTTGTGTTGTGTTCCACTTTTAATTTTTTGTTGTCGATGTTGTTAAAGAAGAAATTATGTGTGCTTGTTGTTATGTGCTACCTGTAAATAAAATTAATTTGACTAACTTTAGCTAGTGCTTCCAGATTATAAATATTTAATAATAGCACGGAGTTAGGTTCTAAGAAGGCTTTAATGTACCATTATTAATCTAGTAATGTTAGTACCTAGTACCCAGTGCGTTCAGTTGGTTCAACGCCTGTAACTGTTTAATCGTGTTGGGTTAGGAGTGAGGGAATAGAGAGTGCTCCGGTGTTTGTGTGTATGTCTTTGAATTTGTCCAAAAATTAATGCAGTTGAAATACATTTTATATCATATTACTAATGTCACATACCAACAGAACACTCTTACGTTAGGAAAACAATATAATTAGTGTAAACTAACATTAGAAAACAAACTGTGTGAATTTATTTTATGACACCCAAATAATGTATATATTCCATTCTACTTTTTGCATCTGAATGCATAATAGTCTGTAAAAATACTTTAGATTACACTTTATTTATTCACGTACACCGTTTAGTACAATTTCATTATTTTAAATGTAACAAATCCACAGCAACATAACAAAATAAACCACAATAATTACAGTGATGTAATCGTATTATTATAAAAGAGAAAAACCACATTTATAATATATATCATTTTTATAGATAAATTGTTCGTTGATAATATATAATAATATATAAATAAATTCTGAACAATTTAATGTACATAGAAAACTATGTACTTCGTTAATGAAACGTCATTAATTTACTGTCACGTGTCGTATCAGAGGCGTGTCGCACGTGTATGGATAGCGTGGCGACGTTATTATATTACATTTTTAATACATATATTTTATGTATATAGTTCAAAAACACAAATTGTGTCCAAATATAAAAAAAACGTGTTACATTATTAAAATCAAAAATATACTTTATTTAAATAAACTCTTACAAGCACTTTGGATCATCTTATAGGATATTTTTTTAAATAATACAAGAAGCTTAGTATTTACTATTTTTCATTAACATGTCATGAGTAATTAAATTTCATAAATTCTGTATAGAAATCAATTAACTCCAGCTCTTTATCGTCTATATTATCTGTTGAGTTTCAAATTTATTTACAGGTAAAATGTAAAACGATCCGCAGATTCGATTATAGAATCAAATATCGTTCCCAGGAAACCGTAAACGAGGTGTTACGAGTAGGCACTTCTCGTGCTTATACATTGTCAATTTTTGTGTCAAAATAATTGAGTTCGTTGTACATATAAATTATATTGACGTGAATATATCGTGAGACGTGACGCTTGTGTAAGTATATCGACTTTGCTATATACATGTCGAAGGGAATCTCTAAATTCACAATTACAAAATAATTACCGTTCTTTTCATAGCCGAGATGCTCTAGTGGTTAGAACGCGCGAATCTTAAACGATGATCGATGCTATAATTATATCTATAATTCATCTCGTACTTGACGGTGTGCCTAATTTCACTGAAATTCTGCCAGATGTGTATTTTACCAACCCGCATTGGATCAGCGAGGTGGTATTTGCTCCAAACCTTCTTTTAAAAAGGGAGAGGAGGCCTTAGCCCAGCAGTGGAACATTTACAGGCTCTTTACAGAACTTTAACTGTTCTTTTCATCGGTTCGGTTTTTAAAGAATAATTACCTAAAAGTTATATACTATTTATATGAAACGACATGAAAGTAAGCAAAATAAAACATATCGAGCAATATCAACATCAGTTATTTTAAAAACCTTCGTCACCACGGATTCTGCTGATCTGAGTGTATTTTTAAAGGATGCAAATTTGCAGAATTAACCTGGAACTTTGTGTCTTAAGTAATTCCTATAAGTATTATGGAATACGGTTACGTATCCATTGTCAAACATTAACTCAACATATTGTGATTAAACATTGAAAATCTACTTCGTATGAATTTTATGAATGCGAAAATTTGTGTACTTGGATGTTTTTTACTGGATAAGCCTCGACCGTTTCGAAGGAATGGAAAGGAATTCAATAAAACTATTCATAGAAGAACTGTGACAACATGGACCGACGATTTAAAAAAGGTGGTAGGTACGGGATGGATGCGGACTGCCCAAGATCGGGATGGTTGGCGTTCTATGGGGGAGGCTTTCGTCCAGCGGTGGAAAGCGGCAAACGGCTGAAAAAAAAGAAGAACTATATTAAAATATTATCGTTGAACGACGTGGGGTCTGTAATAACTAGTCATTAATATAAAAGCGTAAACAATCATCGACGTGCACGTTTGTCGCATCGATTTTGATGGGTGAGGTGTTGTTATATGAGCAGAAGTAATGTGTTTCGTTACAAACAATCAACTACGATAGAAGGCGGTAGTATGTAAATAAATACAGTTTGCTAACAAATATATATGTAGAGGTTCTTGTACAGTATAAAAATAATTTTCCATAAATTGCAGAAAATATACTAAAAAGGTTTTATATGTACTCATAATCATTCGATAATTTACATGTCGTACCTGTAGTAGTTTTACGTATGATTTGATTGTGTAAGATGACAACTAAAAGTATTGTGAATGTCTCATTGCATGCAGCTTATTAGGATTTTTAGCTTATTATCATCTTGTTAATAGATTTGTAAATAGTAAAGTTGGAGATGGCCTAGTGGTTAGAACGCGTGAATCTTAACCAATCGTGGGTTCAAGCCCGGGCAAGCACCACTGAATTTTCATATACTTAATTTGTGATTATAATTCATCTTGTGCTTGACGGTGAAGGAAAACATCGTGAGGCAACCTGCATATATCTAATTTCACTGAAATTCTGCCACATGTGTATTCTACCAACCCGCATTGGAGCAGCGTGGTGGAATAAGCTCCAAACCTTCTCCTCAAAAGGGCCTAAGGAGGCCTTAGCCCAGCAGTGGGACATTAAAAGGCTGTTACTGTACTGTACTGGTTTTTAACGTGTGAATCATTTTGTAAATATATTTGTTTCGCTTTGCAGAATATGCCAGAAAAATCTGACGTATTAATTCCAGTTTTATAGATTTATTCTCGTTGTAAATGTGAAACGGTCATGGCTTGACTATTTCGGTTGGCACAGATTTTTAACTGTGTCAGTTGTATAATTATCTTTAAAAAGATATCCACAGTATAATGTATATTGATTATATTTCATTCCTAATTTTAATTATGGAATTTATACGCAAAGCTTACAGCCTTACTTATAATAATTGCTGAGCGGGTGTTTTGTTAAACACTGATTTCTCTCTTTCGTTGTTATTGATTTGACATTCGAAAGAAGGTACAGCAAAACTTGACCAAAGTTTATAGGTCGAGCTCTTAGGAATTAGCGTTACTTACGCTTATAACAAAATATTTTCCAAAAACTAATCCTGTTGTCAAATGAACCACCCAAAATAATTCGACAAATCGTTTACATTGATTTATCTTAATACAAATACAATTTTATTGTAACCATAACTGTTTATTTAATTTCTAAATAATATGATCTCTGCAAAATAATTCCATAAGAATTTTAAAACAACTCATTGTAATCAAATCAAATAATTATAAAAATAATTTGCTTTAATTAAACATTTACATGAATACTTCTAAGATCTTATCATTCTTATTATTTTATGCTTTTAATTATTATTATTTCCTTGAGTTCGTATAAACGAACAAGCGGTACTCGTGACCGTCCGAGTGGATTTATAAAGTGGACATATTGTAGTTTATCGCCCTGGGAGTACATACAGCCCCGAAATAACCATCATTGAATCAACTTGATGAGTTTTATTATATTTTTTGTATCGCAAATAAAGCGAATAAATGTGAGTCGATTATTGTAAACAGTAAACCATGTAAAGTAATTAATGAAAGCCAACATAGATTATAGTTGATCACTGTAATTACAGGTACAAGGGTCATAACATAAACTCTTAGTTCCCAAGGTTGGTGGCGCATTGCTGATGTAAGCGATGGTTAACATTTCTCACAATGCCAATGTCTATGGGTGTTGGTGACCACTTAACAACAGGCGGCCCATATGCTCGTCCGCCTTCCTATTCTATAAAAAATAAAACAAAATAGTTAATATGCTTTTTTCAAAAAGATCAGCAAAAAAAATGCTATTTTGAAAACATTCAAAATAACATTTCGGCGCTAAAATAATCCGGTTGTCACTCCGTCAATCACCTGATCTAATGTTTGTGACTGGTAAGTACTTTGGTTCACTTACTATCGGTATACTAATTACAGCAATATTATGTATTAAATATTACTATTTGGAAGTAGAATAACTCAGTTGGTCGATACCACCCATTCGGGCCTGCAAACAGCCAAACTACCTTTATACAACACGAGAGGGTATGCTCAGCATTCGCTTGATTACGAAAGATTTCGAAAGATGCCAGTTGATATGTGCAAGTACATCTATACATTACTAGCGTCATCGTAAACTTCAGAAACACACGCGGTCAGATTGTAAACAATGCATTGCATTTCAATTACAGATCGAAATGGATATGCGTCATTCGGTTGAACATTGTTACCGTGACTATAGAATATTTTGTTGAAATTAGTAACTAGATTACATCTGTGTTTAAATATTTATAAATAAAACAAACGGCCCGACAAAATCTGTCAACTATAGGCGCTGGATGTGTTTCGTGTTAATCTTGCATCTTGCACTTTTTTGAAAATAATAAACCACGTATCTCCAATTTAGCGTTACTATTTATATTCAAGTTTATCATTAATATTTTGCTATTATGAAGTAAAAGTTATACGCGAATCGGCTTATAATAGTTTTTAGGTGATTCCTTTAAATCCTAGATATCTTTTTTGTATTACTAAAATAAAAATCGTAAAATTATTTATTACAAAAATTACTTCTTAGTCGCGACGACATCTACGTGCGCTTTGTTCAAAAGCACTTCATCGTGAACACGTCGTAGACTCAAGCTACTTTACTTTGTAAGACTAGTTTAATAACAAAAGTTAAACTGATATCTACGCAAATCTACAGTCAAGTTTCTGAATTACATATAATAATAATAATGTCCTCAAGATCGATTTCGGTCACGGCGACTAATCTCAAGAGAGATTAGCCAACTACGCAGGAGATATTATAGTCTACAAGGATGTGTGCAAACGAAGGTGCACTCTCTTTTCTCTAACTCTTATAACGATGGGATGGCAATCCGACACGACCGGAAAGAGTTCAGGCGCAGGACCAACGGCTTTTACGTGCTTTCCGAAGCACGGTAATGTACACACTTCGAACTTCCAGACTCCAGGCTGCTACAGAAAAACCCAATATTTTTTTATTGGCTCGACCTGGGAATTGAACCCAGGACCTCCTGGTCTGTGGCCTTACATCAAGCCTAACAAATGTCAAATGTAAATAATCATTACATTTCAAACACATTATAATAATACATTTTAATTGTTGGTTATAAATAATCACACACGATATACATCACTTACATAGTGTTCTCGTGACCAAATTTTAGTCGAGGCTATCAAAAAGACTAGTCAGGGGCCAATTCTGCTAATTTATGACGTATGATCGTAACGATACGATTCCGGTTCTATTTCGATTCAACTTCGACCGAACCGCAACTGGATTGTTGTGGTAGTAGAATAGGAACGGTTATGTTAGCAGAATTTGTCCCCAATATACTTATAGTCTTAAAGAGTATTATTATTTTTATAAAGTCGCATATAAAGACAAAAGGCAAAAGTCAAAGTAATTATAGTTTAAGAATACTAAATGTTATTGTACAATTATGTATGATACATAACGTTGTAATTGTTAACACAAACGTGGAGACAATTTACTGTTAATTTATACATAACGGAAAATATGAAAACATAACATGAAACTCGAAGAGGAAGATAAAAAAAGTTTAAAAGAATATTTATAAAAAATAAAAACACGCTGTTAATGTTAATTAAGTATAATAATAATAAAATACATTTCATTATAAGACTATATTCGAGTGCGAGAAAAATAATTACCGATGGAACGGATACGACGACGACTTGAGATATAGAAGAAAAATATATAATGATTGATTATTGAGAAGATAAGTCTCAGCATTAGAAAATGAATGAAAACGTCGCGCAATTGATCGATGGATGTAATTTATCGAAAACTTTGAAATGTACACGCTTTACTAATGTGTTGTCACAGTTGTATATTTGTGGTTCAAGCAACTCTGTCGTGAACATTGAATATCATACTAACTTCTGACAGAAAGGGCAACAGAATGCTCATTTGTACTTTTTTTTGTGGAAATAGGCAGGTAGAATTGCAAATGGGTCAAACGATGGTAAGCGAACACTACTGCCCATAGACATTGGCGCTGTAAAGCATTTGACAACAATTACATCGCCAAGGTGCCACCAATGTGATTCAAGAAGGTTTAGGAAGGTGAAATATAACGATGATTGTTGATGAAGGAAAAACTGCGTGCGTTACTGAGTTGTATGTCGTATACCCATAATTCTACCCATGTGAAAACGGGACGGGTAACTAGTTAATTAGATTTCTTTGTGTAAAACTGAGCACTACGCTTGTGTTATATGACGGTCGCGCTCCGCTATCGAGGGACATCTAGGTGACCTCATGACGACCTAATTCAGTGTATTCCCTGTAATCTAATATATTACGCTTCTGAGTGAAAGACTTCTTGAATTTATGTCTCTGCCTTTTGTAGCGTGACGTCACTGTTCTTATTATTCCTTTATTAAGTTCTCTTTTTTCATATAACTAAGAAGAGTAGGATGGTTTTTTATTTAAGATATACGAGCAAACAACCTACCGTCGTCCATCTATGGACTGCCATTAAGTGTATAATTTTCTCACTTTGACAATACGTCACCATCCATTGTATCTAAAACGTATGAAGATTACCATACGTTTAGACTACCCCTTCAAATCAGAACACGGCAAAAAACCATTTGGCCGTGTTCTTAAACGAATTTAACCTTAAACTAGCTTACAACGGAAGCGATATTATAGAGCACTAATCTGTGCGGACATTTATATTAAATCACAACGGCTTTTCTTGTAATCAAGTCACGTGACCATAACGCCTTAAGCGACACTACTTCAACAAAACATCAAATTTGAACAGATTTTTATTGGCAAAACACTAAATGCATACCTAGGAGCTCATGAGCGCTCAAGTGCAAATTATGTGCTATACGAATATTCTTGTTGGTTATACTGTTTAATATACATGGATCTTTCAGAAAATCAATAACAGATTGATACTTTTTGTACATTTTATTTAAATTTAGAACGTGATAAATTATATAATTAAACAGATTTGGTTTAAATAGATATTTGTGGTCAGTTGTTTTTGAATCTTCAGCATATCATAATAACGACAGTTTCTGAATTTTAATTCAATTATTTGCTACCTTTTGAAAGGCCTTTTTGCATATGTACGAGTAAAACATCGAATACTTTTTGCTAAAATAGATAGCCCGAGGCGAGCTTTTAAATTTAAAACAGTGTTGGACAGTAAGTTCCAATTTCCAGCGGAGCCTTTTTAAAAATTGGGTTTTGTATTCATTTTACATATTTCATAAAAAAAGACATTTTACATCCCGACGTTATTTAACGCTACAAATCGTTTACATTTAAAATGTGAAATGAAATTGTAATATCAGAATATATATTAGATTTCATATTACTGTAAGTTAGATTTTAAAAATACTGTTTTTTCAAAAAGGTAGATAGTCACCAAATAATTATTATTTTTTTAGAAATAATATTTGTAAGAGTAAAATTAAATGACGAATATTTATTAAACTAACTGACGTTTTCTTGAAGGTTAGCAGCTGTTGACGTTAATTTTAAAAATGATATATATGGAGTGGAATCACTTCTATTTCATTTAGTAATTAAGCTAACGGTTACTTTCGGAATACCGGCTGTAAGGCACTCGCTTATAGTGGGCACCGTAAAACCTCAAATACAAAAGATTATAGCTGAACTTCGAAATAAAAATAATTAAAGTGCTATTAAAATAAATTTAACCGAAATGTAAAAGTACTAATGAAACACCCTGTATTTGTCCGACTGCTGGACTCCTTCTTTTCAGGAAAAAGTTTGGAACTAATTTCAGCAATCTGCGTCAATGCGATTTGGTAAATAATCAAGCGGATATTCATTTGTTTTTTATCAACTCTGTATGAATCATACATGTTGTAGAATTTGTTCGAAGTTAAATCAAGATAAGAGATAAATTTTATCTTCAATTCTTTTCTAAAACACGCAGCTGAAATAGAAATGCAATTGAATATACTTTTCCGCAAAATTGCATTTAAACTGAGAATGTATTGAAGACATTTCTCAGAAGAAAAACTACTTGCTTTTGTGCAGTTTACATAGTGATAATTTATAAACTTCATTATAAGTTGCTTGGTGCTCGGGCTTTGTGCAAGCCCGAGCATTTACCGCCCGTACGTTTACCTATTTTATAAAAAAATCCTATGAATCTGTATTAAAATTAAACATAAGCTATTTAAAAAAAACACAAATAAATAACATATATAAGCACTAATGTTTTTACGCCATTAAAATAAAAAAATCACTGCACTGTTGAATCGTGATGTACAGGGTAATTTAGTTTAACTAAGTAAATAGTATTGTATGTATATCTGATATATTGATATATATTCTGTATGGAAATCAACACTCACTCAACGTTTATTTATTCTTATATTGCATAGCAAACATTATCTATGAATGCATTTTTAATAGAAGATTCTAAAAGTTCGTGTTTTAAGTTTACCTTAACTTGTTAGGTTTATAAAATTAACGTCGCGAATTTTATTAATTTCCACTTACATTATACTTTATGTATGAAGACGTGAAGAAGCCGAGGTGGCCCAGTGGTAAGACCGCGTGAATCTTAACCAATGATCGTGGGTTCAAACCCGGGCAAGCACCACTGAATTTTCATGTGCTTAATTTGTGATTATAATTCATCTCGTGCTTTACGGTGAAGGAAAACATCGTGAGGAAACCTGCATATGTCTAATTTCACTGAAATTCTGCCACATGTGTATTCCACCAACCCGCATTGGAGCAGCGTGTTGGAATAAGCTCCAAAGCCTTCTCCTCAAAAAGAGGAGAGGAGGCCTTTAGCCCAGCAGTGGGACGTTCACAGGCTGTTACGGTACGGTACGGTACGGTTATACTTTATGCTAATTAATTAGAGCTATAGAAAAACAATAACAAGACAATAACAAACATGCTTTGTTATACGAATAAACTAATTAAATTTAATAATAGCGAATATTGATCAGATGGATATTGTCAGCGATCAATTAGCCACAAGCGATTACACTGACTATTGTAATTATATATATATTTATATATGATATACATGATGAAGTTGAAACTGTATAGTATATGAGATCATAGTTTCTTTATCCTAAAACAAGCTAAACGTGTAGTCGAACAAACTAATAGCCATCTATGATATAATAGAGACTAATCAGAACGGCTTGTAATCAAGTATCCCGAATTACAAGAATGGCACGTAACGTTTGTTTCCGGGTCAATCAAGAAAAGTGTAATTAAATGATGTGCGGTCTTCAGTTATCATGTACGGACATCAAAACTAACGTAAATTCAAATAATATGAAACATACACAAAAGGCACGGATAATATGTCTATGGAGATATTTTAATTAATGTATGAAAAATGTAAATAAAATATTGTCTCATTACACAATATTTTCATCGATTTTTGTGATTATATCAAACAGTGAAACTTTATTCAATCAGCTATTGAAAATTCCCCGCTGAAAATTATAAGTTAAAAGCTGAAAGCTCCAACCTGTAAGCTCCAGGGTTTCAGTTTGCGCCAGGCCGCCGTGGGGTTAGGACGCTTCATGGTCGCTGAAGTCGGCAACGTGTCACTCCAAGTTGAGATTTAATGGTAAGTTATTGTTTATTTTACGACACGATATGACTTAATAATAATTGCAATTGGCGTAAAGAATTATTTAATATTTTTGTCAAAAAGGAGTTTAGTGTTTATGACTTTTGTTAAAATGTTAATTATTCTGCTTCATTAGAATCTCCAAAACTGTGCGTGTTATTTTCAACTGAAATTCTTACTTTTGTTGGTATTCTTAGTTAGTGTAAATATAAATTAGTAATTATTAAAATAAATCTAATAAATTATTACCATTTGAAAACTATTAATTAGTTTACTTGACAAAGTAGTCCGGAGTTTTTTGTGGAACAATTCATTAGGGTTAAAAACAAAAACCAAAAAAAAAAAATACAAAACAGACTCAGCTGCAATATTCTCCAAGAACTTTTGAAATATTGAAAACCAACTTACAGTGTTAAACTATATTGATACGTGTATCGGTTTTTTGTGATAGTTATTATAGACAATTTCGTATGTTACTGCCTGAAATTTTACGATCGCTTTCAGTCGAGTTTAGTTGAAATCTACTTACAATATAAACGCGAAAATAACGATGTCTGACTGTTACGCTTTGACAGCTATATCACTGAACCGATTGTGATGAAATTTGGTATGAAGCAAGCTTGAACCCAAGGAAAGACTTATGCTTTTATTGTACCTAACACACGCCGCACGCCCCCTAACACTCGGGCGGAGTTGCGGGTGGTTTGTAAAGACACGTTTGTGTATAAAAGTTTCCTATAATCGTCTCGACTTTATAGATGACATCACACTTTAAAAATAAAACGAACTTCACAAAGTCATTTCACATATTAAATACTGTAATGTTTTATGTAGCAAATTGAAAACGAAACTCACTTTGAAAATAAAAACACAGAGTTCATTCGCCAGTTACGTTACGAACTACCACGTTAATAACTGAGTGTAATGCTGAAAGTATTGAACAAAGATCCATTACTATTTTTTTTTAAATCGTTTACGGTAAGAGCCTGTAAATGTCCCACTGCTGGGCTAAGGCCTCTTCTCCCTTTTTGAGGAGAAGGCTTTGGAGCTTATTCCACCACGCTGCTCCAATGCGGATTGGTGGAATACACAGGTGGCAGAATTTCAGTGAAATTAGACACACGCAGGTTTCCTCACGATGTTTTCCTTCACCGAAAAGCACTAAATGAATTATAATCACAAATTAAGCACATGAAAAACTTCAGTGGTGCTTGCCCGGTTTTGAACCCACGATCATCGGTTAAGATTCACGCGTTCTTACCACTGGGCCATCTCGGCTTTTTTTTTAAATACTACCCTCCAATTAAGCGTACAAAGCGCTTGTTTTAGGAGTGAATATGACAATAGCTCAAGGGTTAGGACCGAGCCTGCGACTTTTACTTCGCTAGGCGACTCGTACCATTGCGCTACTGACGCTGGAAAATACGATACTGGCGTTGAACTGGCTATCAGATATGTACTCTATATTTAGCGTTACCTGTTCGTGTCTTTTCTACTTTATATTCAGAGTTTTCGTTCACGTGGGCTTGGAAGATAAGTTTTATGACAGTCGCCTGGAAAGCCATCTTTCATTTTTGAAATTGATAGCTCTCGATCGTATTTTAATACCGTCTATCTAAGTTGCTTTTATGTTGAGTATGTTGAACCCCCAAGTAGCATGTTCCGATATTGTACCGGTACAAATATAAAAAAAATAGCCTGTTAATGTCCCACAGCTGGGCAAAGGTTATCTCTCCTGTACTCCAATCCAGACTCATTCGAATCATGCAAGTTTCCTCAAGATGTTTTCTTTACCGTTGTCGAGTACGAGATGAATCATAAGCACACAAAACCTCAGTGGTGAATGCGCGGATTTGAACCAACAATCTTCGGTTAAGATTCACAAGTTCTAGCCACGGGGCAATCTCGGCTTGTACCTTAAATTATTCTCGGTATTTCTATTTTAATAAATATTTAGGATGTTATATATCAGCCATATATATTAAAAAAAATGATTTATAAGCGAGTAAGTTGTTAACGTTACGCTGTGTTAAATTTGTTTATTTTTAATGTTATATTTCGTTAAAAAACACAGCTAATGTTATTATTAGCTAAGATTCGATCCCATGATAAAAAGTACATTATTTCGACTGTCATATTGTTTTATATTTACATTAAAATTATTAAATTAATGTGTGAAAAATAAAGGGTAGGTTACATCATTACAACTACAACATGTTTTGTCTCAAATGACTGGTTTTCCTTTGGACGATGCGAAAATAATGTGTGTATCGCGAGATGACTGTGTACTTGGCCAAAAACATACTAATTTTGAAAAAAACTAACTTAATAAAGTAAGGCAAAACTGAGCGGTATAATGCAATTAGTAATTTCAATTTTATATACACCTCATATTATTAAATGTTCTAAAAAATATATATGAATTAAACGAATTATAACGCCTTGTAATACGTTATTTTATCTTTCTAGTATTGACTTTATATCATTGCGAAACCCTTTTGGATCCATTCTTTGTTTGATGGGTTTTTACATTTGCAGATATTTTATTTATCGTAAGTAATATGCGTATTCCATTGATTGATTGAGTTAGTCGGTGGGAGGGTTTTGTCTTGTCATCAGATATTCTACCGCTAAACAGCAGTACTTAGTATTGTTGTGTTCCAATTTGAAGGGTTAATAAGTCAGTATATTTACTGATACAAGGGCCGTAACATCTTAGTTCCCAAGGTTGGTGACGCATTGGAAATTTAAGGAACAGTCAACATTTCTTACAGTACCAAAGCTTATGGGCGGTGGTCGCCACTTACCATCAGGTGGCACATAGCATTACTGGGATGTTGCTGTTATCGTTGTTTGTTCGTGTATCGAAATGAACGCATTCGCGCAGATCCGACCATTTATTAACGAAGGCGATTACGACTATCGAAATAATCTCGAGCGTAGTTTATTACACACGCTTAAGGTGTTCATCGTAATTATTATTTACTACACGAGTAATAAATACATAATAGTTCCAATAACGAGAAAATTGCACGCTCGTATATTTATGGAGATTGAACTGAAGATAAGTAACACTGTGTTTAGTTATGAGTTTACGATCGATAACCGACTTTAAAAGAACGAGGTTTGACGGTTTCTTAAGTGTTTGTTTATTTTTGTCACTAAATTACATTTCAAGAATATTGCTGGAATATATATTACTTTTCAAGTCTTGTTTTGGACAACTTCTTGGAAAAGAAAATTGATATCATTTTTAAATTATCTAAAATTTCCAACGCATATTTACCAAAGATACGTAATATGGAAAGTCACTGACTTGTGAAATTGTTTGCTCCTTCGCGAAAACTAATCTTATATAGGAGTCATTCTGTATAGACTAAACATTGAGATAGAAACGGATTCTTATGAAAAGATACGACAAATGACGAAGAATATGAAGTAACGAAAGTAGTTTTTCTTATATTCTTTCGCTTCGTAATAATGTAACATAAATATAGATAAAGATAAGATAATTTTATTCGGGAACTTGTTAAAATGACACAGCTTATAAAAAATGTGTCGAAGTTGCTAACAACCACCTTCGCCCACATCCAAACCGCTGATTATTATTTATTTATTTGTTCAAGGGTCTCATACAAAAGGTACACAACAAACACGAATAGTTTTGTAAATGTATTCTAAACTTTTAAAAGCTTAAGCTAAATATTATTAAAGGTAAATATATATATAAATATATACACAACATAACATATATATACGTTCCATTGCTGCGCTAGACATCCTTACCTTTTGATGCTTGGAGTTAGTCCCACCATGCTGCTCCAATGCCGGTTGATGTATACATATGGCAGATTTTCATCTGACTGCTAGCTCACGTTGTTTTCGCTAAGCACGAGATGAATTATAAACACTAATTTAACACCAAAAATTAAGTTTTGCTTGCCCTGGTTTGAAGCCGAATTCATTGGTTAACCTGAACCTAACGTTTCCCAAAAACTGGACTACTTTGACTATAAGTAAAATATTTCGGAAGAGAAATATATATCTGGCACATGTATGGATATTCACGGGCTTTTATTAACATAATAAATTATGTTAAACAACTCGACTAAAATCAAATACAATCCGAGTCTTGTGAAAGAGCTTTGAAGATAATCCATTTTAGTGATATTTGTATTTCCAATATATTATTAAATTATATATATATTTTTTCTGATTATATTCTCTACAATAACGTTTATATACATTGCAGTCAATTGAAACAATATATTCTGACATATATAATGGTAGTTATTGAGAGAATTGACGCAAAGTGATTGTCACAAAGTTTTGTCACGGCACGTTGCACACGTCGGAACATCCATTGACATTGTTCGCGCTGAAGGTTGTGATAGACGCTGGTTCGTAGCGAGATGGGATTATTACGTATTTTAATACAGCATAGTAATAATAGTTATTGACTGATATGACGCAAGTCGTCATATTACATTGTTCTTAATACTAAACGCTTTTGACATTTATTATTTTAAATGAAACCTATAGCCTATTCTAATGGTAGAAGGATTAGAAATAAACAAATCTTCGATTTGCATACTCCATACGGTTTGCCAATACTTCTGCCTTAATGCACATAGTATGCACAACAAACAGTTCTAGATTACAATGTCCCACTGCTGGGCTAAGATATACTTTCCTTTATTAAGAAGAAGGGTTTTAGCTTATTCCACAACGTACTCCAATGTGAGTTTGTTGAGTACACATGAGGCAGAATTTCAAATTAGACACATGCATTTTTCCTCGCGATATTTTCCTTCATCGTCAAGCACGAGATGAATTGTAATCACAAATTAAACACATGAAAATTCAGTTGTGCTTGCCCGGGCTTGAACCCACGATCATTGGTTAAGATTCACGCGGTCTAACCACTAGGCCATTTCGGCTCTATTGATTTGATTAATATATCTTTATTTATATTACAACACTTCCATTTATCTTATATCCACTTCTTTCTACAAATTTCTGATAGCAATTACGCCTATATTCAATACGCCATTTTTTCACGAATCCATAATGCATACCATAGTGTATTTTAGATCTCAAGATTAGAGTAGTTTATTCTTCCTTACTCTTCCTGCCAATGGAATGACTGACTAGGCAGGTCCATTTTCCTGTCTATTGCCTTTTTAGGTTGTTATCACCTATACCGATATTTTGATAAATTCCTTTTGATAAAGATCTCTTGATAAGTTTCTCTAAATGTTTATTATTTTTGTCACTGTATCCACTATAGATAGATAGCTTTTCGAGATTAAGACGATAAGAATAGGTTATTTTGTTATCGTATATTTATATTTGTACACAAAACACAAAATTAGTTTTATCAATACTCGAATTTGACTTTAGCTGTCACTTATATTTTCGAAAATAGAATTAGCAACAAATTTAAAAAGAAACAGATTGCTTTGTTAAATATATTTTTTATTGGTGTTGTCTAATTCGTATGTTTTGTTATAAAAACAAATATTTATTGTTCATTTAACTTGAGTGCTACAGGTGCATGCTACAGCAAGGTCATCGGTATTATACATACAACATCTATGATTATGTTATATGTATTATATTGTGGTCAATTAATTAATGTGAATATTATCACTTTTTATGACTTACGATTTAACATTTTTTATTATTATAATTAAATATAGCAACGAAGTATGTGGATGCGGCACACGCTTCGCTGCAGGGGAGAAGAGATCGGTTGCTTTCACAAAAATCACAGTTAAAAGATATAATTGTTTTTTTTTTTTTCCTATAAATGTTATTAAAATTAGCTGTACTTTACGTCATATATATCGACCACTTACCCTTACGAGACACATTTATCAAATAGTTTTCCTGTATGTAAAACAGATACTTCTTATATTATAAATGTAAAAATATCAATAGAGCTATCGTCCACCTTAAAATTACCACAAGCTGGAATGAATTAAAATAATAACTTAATATACCACAATTTATTAAACCTGTACCTGTTGACAAAACTATATCAAAACATCAAAGTGCATTACTTCACTCATCTACGATAAAGTTGGTTAAAAATGTATAAGCGCATCTGTAAGTGTAGCATCCAGCTGCAAGGCCAACGGATATTACGCGTAGAACATCGTTGTTAAGTTGCAAACACACGCCATCCGGATAATATCTACTTATATCTACTATATAAATCACTTACGACTTCACCTACAAATGTTGTTTAGGGCGGCGATTCGTTAATACTGTCTTATTTTACGAATGCCATAACATAACAATGACAAACGTAGTTTAAAATCTAACTATATCTTTCTTAAAGAATGATACCAATTGCGAAAATATTTATTCAATTCCATCTGCTTCTTACAGATAAACACGATTAAGAAAAAACGAACAATCTCTTCAGAATTATAATATAAATATAGATAATGGAAGGAAATATATCTGTGTTTAGCTAAACCTCTAATTAATGTTTATAATTAATATCGTTATTGTGTGTTGCACCATCTAAGTTTAATTTTCGCAACAAAAATATCAATATAAGGTATTACGATAAATAAGAATAAATTTGAATCATACTTTATTTAAGAACGCTCTTAGATACATTTGAAAATCAACATTTCATAAGATTATATAGAGAACAAACGACAAGAAACTCGTTACTTACACTATTCTGTTAGTTTAATTAAACAGGCGTGTTAAATACAGTAAAACTTTTATATCATGCGCTTTACTAAATTTACACTATTTTATCTATATATATGGTTTAAGAATTTATTTCTCAGAAAAAAAAGTATACAATTCACTTTACATATTTGAGAAAAGAACATTAACATACTTAAATACTATACATATATACAAAATACGGACGGTACACAAAAATAAAGAACAACAATTAGACTCTTCACTTATAATAATGTGGGTATGACAAAATAAGATGCAATGTTACGTATTGTTTGTGTTAAAGCAATTGGAAAGCAATTGATATTATTTTCTTTAGCTAATTTACACATTAAAATTTTGTAAGAAAAATACAATAATCAAATAATATATTAGATAAAGAAAAATACAATAGTCAAAGAAAAAATTAGAAAATAATATAATATTAAATGAAACTCTTAAAACTATTTTATAACAAACGCAAATACTTTGGGGCCTAGAGAACTGTTTTAAGATGTGGTCTTTTAGGTCTTTTTTTATAAAGTTAAAGACTGAATTTTCTTAATACTATTAAGTAGTTCGTTGTATAACCTTGCTCCCTCATATAATATACTTTTTTTTACCGTAGTTGGTTCTTGGTTATGTTTTTGTTCAAAATCTTTTGCATTAATAGACACGTGTTATATTTATATATTTATATGGACACTGTCATCAACTATATCATATTTTATTAACAATTATCGATTGAGTGACGATTTATCGTAGATAGTATTAAATGCGAAAGTGAATTTGTTTTCTTTTGTCTTTACTACTCAACCGATCGTCAAGAAAATTTGTATAAACGTTGTCAGGGATATGTAGAGTACTCGATCATGTGACATCCCACTTCACAAGCGAGCGAAACCTCGGACGGAAACTAGTTTATTTATGTATTTGAACATGATATTTATATATATTAATAGGCGAAGCGAATGCATCCGGCGGAATTTAATATAGAAGCAAACACTTTCCCCGAGGAAGCGTTTATTGACTTTAAGGAAATGGAGACGAAGCGATGAGATCGATTGGCGAATGCTTATATTTATTTTATTAGTTTACTGGTGCATTCGGTCGCGGTTTGGAGGTGGCCCGATGCTTGGTATAAAAAGTAGCCAATGTCCTTCCTTGGGATTCAACATTGCTTCGTACTTATTTTTTTAAATCGGTTTAGTGGCATAACCGTGACAACAGACAGACCGAGTCACTTTAGCATTTATAACATTCGTATAGATATAGATGAAATCCTTACTTTACCCGTACGAAGTCGGGAGGGGCAACTAGTATGTTAATAATTTGTATTTTGTATCTGTATACTTATTTATTTAATATAAAATATAGGTACTATTACCCTCCTGTCAAATTAATTCTAAATATTAGTGTCAAATAACATAATATAACGACGAGTCACTTTATACAGCCGACGCCGGTCACATACACTTTTTGTTTTACTATTTATATCTACGTGTGTACGTATAAATAAAATACGTGGCTGAAGTAACCACAACTGTGATTAAAATCGGGACGCAATGAATAGTCTCTTTGTTGTGTGGACTGCCTGTTCTTTGTGAAAAGCATGTGGATTTGTGAGCAGTGTGTTTTACACGATTGTATTTTGATTATATAAAGGTTTACCCTTTAGTAGCTAGTGTGCGCGTACTCGTTTATATTGATCGATTCATCATTATCATCGACCCTTCGTCGTCCACTGCTGGACATAGGCCTCTCCAATGGCACGCCACTGAGCTTGATCTTCAGCTCTCAGTCTCAGTGGCTGGCAGCGGATGGAGACAGATTAATTGATTATCAACTTAAAATCTTAAGCCATACCTTATGTCATAAAGATTGATTTTTTTTAATGAGATTTTGCCACTATGATTTTAAGTAGTAAATAAGTAAAGCCTGTAAGTGTCCCACTGCTGGACTAAAAGTCCTCTCGTTTAAAAAGGTTTGTAGCTTAATTTCATCATACATGTTTACACACACATGTGTTGTAGGAAATCTAAGTATTATATATATATAATATATTTCCTCACGGTTTTCCTTCACCACCGAGCACAAGATAAATTGGTGACGAATAATAAGTACATGGATATTTGACAGTAAAAACGGAGTTGAACTCGTAATCATAGAAAAGATTCACGTATATTAACCACTGGACCTTCACGGTTATAGTTTTGTTTTAGCTTTTGATATGATTCTTTTTAAAATTTGATTGTATATTAATACTTAAGTATATATTTGATTCTTTTTTTTTTATTCCTATTTGTCAGTGGAACAACTAGGTACCCAGACTGGTCTGCTATGTCACAATGATCTGATCACTCAGATCAATTAAAGCCTGTCTGGAATGGTACCATCTACAAATCACGTGTTCTACCACCAAACAGCAATACTTTTTATTGTTGAGTTCCAGTTTGAAGGATGTGACGTTGTGTTTTAACAGGGACGAGAGGCAAATCATCTTCGTTCCCAAAGTTAGTGACGCATTGGCGATGTAAGGGTATTAAGCATCCCTTACTGTTTGCTAATCTGTCTACCTATTTAAAATAAATATAACATACAAACACTGATCAGGAAAAACAATTATAAAAACCAATTCTGTGGTAATTATGCGCGTCTAGCATTCCTCTAAAAAAGTCTAGGTATTTTTACTATTCTAAGAATTTTCTCATTAGAAGATTTAATAGTTGTTTAGTTTAGCTCACTTCGCAGCCGTATTGCTGCGCTCCAGCGACAGATTTACGAGGCGTTTTGTAATCGGTAACATGGTAGCTGAATTTAAGTTTACTAGCTAGATAAAAAAACATATATAACGTTTTTTCACTCACACTCATGTGACTTGGTGAGCGTTTTTTCTTGTTTAGTATAATTTTAGATAAGATGTTTTAAATCGTGCTGTTTTTGCAAATTATAATGTATATATTCTTATACTTTTTACATTTGATATTTTATAGATTGAGATTGATTTTGAGTGTATTTCGTTGGTTTTGAAATTAATATTTTCTTATAAAAGTTCTTTATTATAATATTATTACATAAGAAAACATTGAGAATAAATATTACAGGTGACTTTAAGTTGATTTGCCAAATGTCGTATCTCCAAGTGTCTCTGTTATTGATAGTTTAAGTATTTTGTTCTCTCGACTCACTTTTATTAATATACTTCTTATCTTCTTCGTCTTATGTGAAAAAGAGAAGTAATCTGTGCCCTGTAGGCATAACTAGAATTGTTTTGTTTAATGATCCGTTTTCGTACCTTTTATTCGACTTTTAGTATGTGAATTTTAAACTTTTAGCGATTAAGCTATAATCTTAAACACTTTTTGAATTGTACAACAAATTTGTATTTTAAAATATTATATTTAATTAAATACTTTTAAGTAACTTTGAATACGGAAATTGATTTGTCAATAGTATGTCTTTACTGCAGCTTGCCTGTTCCCTTCGAATTTGTGTAAAATAATTTCACAACTATTAAATACCATGCGTATATTTCTGCACGCTATATTGAGAACAAACTAGAAGTCGTTAACTCGTTCAGCAACACAAGCCGTTCGCATCTTTAAGTTATTCAATATCGGCTCCTCCGCAGCGCAGGTTACGTCGACAGATTTACGCGTTTAGTTACTCGCTGATATATTAATTGCCTATCTACAGGTTTGCTTTATGTATTTCAACGAGATATAGAATTACTAGAGTCAAGATTGCTCAGTGGTCAGAATCTTAACCGAAGATTGCAAGTTCAAACTTAGACAAACACCACTTATTTTCATGCAATTTGTTGTGTTTATAACATCTCGTCCTCAGCGTCGTCGGATGAAAATGTGAAATCTACTCATTAATGTAGCGTGGTGGAACAAGTCTTAGCCCAGTCGTGGGCCATTTACAGTTTAATTTTACAACTTTATAGGATTACAAGTAGTAAAGACTTGCTGGAAGAGGAATCGTGCTATGTTATATGTATATAGATTTTGTTGAAATATTTTAAATACATAAGTGGAGACGTCTAGTGTGAAATAACATAAACATTAGAGACAATTATTTTCTTAAATGTAATTAGTCTGGTGTTTGGTTCATTTTTATTTAATTTTTAATATATGTGGACCATTTCATGGTAAGTGGTCACTACCACCAATAGACTGGTCTTGTAAAAATTGTGGGCTTGCACAAAGCCCTGTCACCAAGTACATTATGAAAGTGACTCCTGTTTATTAGTTCGTAAGTTTCCTTGGGATCGGCTATCGTGGAAATCGCTTTGGGAGTCACCATAATCACGGTTATTGTTGATTTACCATGATGTATTCAAATTTGCACTGAACAAATGTGTTACTAATTTTTCTCCTGGTGAAGCTTCAGCTGCAAATTTTCACGTAAATTCCTGAGTTGTTTAATAAATTGCTACGATTTTTTATATTGTATTAAAACAATTATATTGATAAATATAAGTTAAGGGTATGATAAAAGTCTATAATTTTCTATAGAAAGTACTTACACCGTGCAGGTCACGGTAGAGGGACGCCGGTCATCTTCAGAGAGTGTGACGTCATACTCGGTTGAGCTTCAATATAAATACATATGTATGTTTTTCAATCAAATATATTTGCTTCTTTGCATTAAGATTCCTAGAAATTAATTAATAAAAAATTGCATTTGCAAATGTTCTGCAAATTTATACTCACATGTAAAATATACATAATATTTTAGTTAAATTTATCATTATTTCTAGGAAAACTGGGAAATGGTTTGTCAGCATAATATAGGGTTAAATCAATTATAACTGGGACGGGGTCGCTTACCCCGTAGTTTGTTTAATTTATTCAGGTCAATGATAATTTTATACAGCCGATGTAAACGCGGCCCAAAGCACAGAGCGATTGATTAAATGGTTATTACTTTGAACCCTTTCAATATTATTTATATTATATTTTCTTATTGTAGAAATTGGAATATTGGGGAAAGATATATTTGATCCTTTTTATGAAATATTATTTAAAGAAAACTCTGCAATTATATAATTAGTATGCTAAAGTTTTACGTTTTACCTTATATTGTTATTATTATCGGTATTTGCTTCTTCGTACTTGGTAGTGGTGGTACTTGGTAGTTTGAAGGGTGAGTGAGCCAGTGTAATTACAGGCACAAGGAACCTAACATCGTAGTTCCCAAGGTTGTTGGTGCATTGGCGATGTAAGCGATGGTTAACATTACTTAAAATCCAATGTCTCTGGGTGTTTGATGACTACTTACCATCAGGTGGCGCATATGCTCATCCACATACCTATCGTAGGTAATGATAATCACTAAGACATGGAATATATTTATAGTAATGTATTATATGTATACAGGGTGACTGGTGAATTAGTATCAATATTTTAGGAGCATAATCGGTACATGATTCTCATTCGAATTATGTAAAAAAAATAGGTACTTAATTTTTGACCAAATTTACAAAAATTTTACTTTAAATAAATAAAGTGTGGACACATTTCCGCGGCATGTGTGTATTACATATTTATTTATTTTTTAGTATTTTGAACTTGGCCTATTTGTTCAAAGTATTTTTAGTTCAACAAATTGTACGTATTTATATTTAGGTTCGATGCTAACATGTTTATATTTATTCTGTATCTAGTTTCGCTATAACGTTTCAATGGACCGCTAATAATAACATAGAATATTCGGGCTACAGATGCCCGAATAAGCTTTTAAAATAAACACCTTTTGTATTTTCTAGACCGCAAAGTGGACGCGTTTGTGTAGTAATTGTTTTAGTTTGGAGCTCCGGGCTGTTATTCGGAGTCCTTTTTTTTTTTTTTTTTTTTTTTTTTTTTTTAACGCAGTGGAAACCTTCAGAAAGGTACCCAGCTCTCATTGGGGGGGAACTCGGTTATGTGGGATTCTTACCCACTAAAACCACTGCGATGGCCGTCCTCGGCACGGATCGGAGAGGCTACGGGATCGTGTTGATATAACGCATCCGCGGCCTCTCCCGTACTGTGCACCGCCCGATGCTCGGCGGAGCTCTCCTCAGGGGGCGAAGGTTATCTCGCCCCCCCCCGCACTCCTCGCTAGTGCGTACGGCAGCGCGAGGCCACCCCGGCTGCCGTCCTCCTCAGGGCCGTCTGAAATAAGACACGCGAGGCCCCCACCTCACGCATCCTCGGCCCCAGGGTCACGCCCTATCTTTTAAGCCCCGGGCGTCGGGGCTGTGGGAGGGCCGAGACGACGCCGACGTCGTCTCCGCTGAGCAGGATCGGCCCTTTCCCGTTCCCGCTCCGCCGTCTCCTTCTGGACCATGACGGTCTCACAGAAGGAGGCTACGGCCCTCCACGCCGATTCCCTGCGGAGCATCGCCGACACGACTGCTCGCAGGGAGAGGTCTTGTCCGATTTCGCGGACCAGAATCTCCCTCTCCGCATTCCACGCGGGGCATACCTCCAGCGTATGCTGAGCGGTGTGCGGTTATTCGGAGTCCTGCGTCAACTTGTACATTACGTTATGCTGTCGACTGTACATTAAAACTTTGTTTGAAATAAAATTATAGATTATTTAATATATCAATATACTGATTACTCTATTTGGTTGTATGGCTTTGTGCAAGCCTGTCTGGGTAGGTATCACTCGTTCATCATTTATTCTACTGCCAAACAGAAATACTTAATATTATTGTGTTCCGTTTGGAAGGTGCCTGTTGTTATGCTGGGTAGCTAAATGAATGTCTCTTACATCTTGATTCGCGAGGTTCGTGGTGCATTGATTTTGTAAGGAATAGTTAATAGTTTTTACTGCGCTAATGTCTATGGGCGGTGGTAACTACTATATTATGAGCAAAAAAATATATAGTATTACTATGATCGTTCACTCCTCACTCCAAATATACCTGGCACCACTTCTTTTGGTAACAATTTTCTATATTTTATTTATTTTATTTTACAAGACAGACAAATAAATACGAACCTGATGGTAAATATACCATCGACCATCGAAATTGGCACTGCAAGAAGGTTTATTAGGTGATTATATTATAGTATAATTATAATCACTTATATATTTATAATCACATAATAAGAAAGATCATCGGCAGTAGAATAAAGACGGGATTGTACAATTTCCTAACACCAAGTAAAACAAAATAAAGATTTTTTTTTATTTTACAGTATATTTAAAATGCCGACTTCCATTATATCTGTAAACCAAACGTTAGTGTGATTCAGAATTTTTTGTAAAAAACATTAAACTTCACTCGCATTACTAGTATTAAAATCAATCATAGGAGTCACCTCACACATGCATATTGTTTTGTACTGTGGGAAGGCTGAGTTATGTTCTAAATATTGCATAGGACGTTAAAGCAGATATATGTCCGAAGCCAGAAAGCTCGTAGACATGAATGCATATAGCTTTATTACCATACCAAGCATGACTGATGTAACCGCATAAGGCGACCCCTTTGCATATATTCCTCGTGAGAAATAATTAAAAAAGGAAACAACGAGATGCTTACTTGTGTAACAAATCACTGCAACAATAATTTACGTTAAAAGATGTATATTATATAATTCAGAGATATTAAAAAATAAGAAATTAAAAATGGTGAATTTATTAATGTTTACAATGTCTCTAGTTCCAAATCAAAAAAGTGCAAGTGCTTAGTGGATAGAACATATATATCTTAACTGAATATTGCAGGTTTATATTCAATCAAACACTACTGGAACCTGCACCTATCGGCATATTACCTCATGTATAATTCCCAATAGCAATGGACCAGCTTCGTGGATTAATCTTCAAACCTTTAAGAATATTATTCCACAACGCTTCACTATGTAATATTAATTTAGTTTAAATAATAATAAAGTATAATATATTCATAATAAAACACTTATCGGTTAAGACCATGACCAACTTACGCAGACGAGTCTAGAGGCGCCGCGCCGGCAACGATGAAAACAATTCGACTTTATTATATTTACATTACTCATTATATACTAGCCTCACCACACATACATACATCACCAACAACTTTAGTAAATAATGGTATAAATAAGTAACTGGGTCTTGAATATGAAGTCGATTAATGTTCATTATAGTCATGAGCGAACATTAAAATAGTCAGTTTTATTATTATGGTCAAACATTTAAGAAAAATCAACTGATTTTGTTGATAATATCAGCTTGTAAATGACCCATTTATGACAAAAGGCTTAATGATTTCTCCTATTAGGGTTGTTCCACCGCAATATAAATGCCCTTCCATTATGGGTTCATATATATATGTATGAACATGCGGAAGCAATCATTTTCGATACACGTATTTAATTCGTTGGACCATATAAGCTCTTCCAGCTTTATTAAATAACATAATACTATATTTCTTATAATTTGAAAGTTCTTGTTACAACAATATAAATACCTACTTGTGATGATGAGATAATTAATATTAATGAGCGGGTATCGAATTAATGACCTTTGAAGAAGGAGACAATTTCGATGACGGCAGATGGTCGTTCGTCGCGTGCAATCTGATAAGCCGTAATTCAAATTTCGAACACATCGACGAGGTTTTTATATCATTGTTCCAAGAACGCTTGAATCTACATAAATTATACTATTGATCCAACACGACTTCACTTTATTCAAAGATTTTTAACGCAATTATTTTCCTAAAATGTGCCAATCGTTGAATGCTTTAATTAAATAATTCCTTGAAAATAATTTCGCATTTGATCGCAGCCGGATATCACCGCGCGGGACTTTGTCGTGCTGTCTATACTAATATTGTAGAAAAGTTTGTTTATTTAATTATAAGATCTCCGAATCCGATTTGAAAAAATCGTTATGCGTTCCATTTCTCATTTACTAAGAACGGTTATAGACTATATAAAATTACGCCACGACTCAATTTTTGTTTTTTTTTTCCTTTAGGTCTCGGATGAACTACATAAAGTAATTGCCTTGCTTAATTGAAGTGGTATTTTTCTCTGTATCTATTATGTTTTATTTTCAACACTGTTAACTATATAACATCATAATAATATGTAGTTCATATTATTTTCATTTATTGTATAAAACAAACAAATGTTTAGTTCTTTTTAACACTACTAATACCCTCCGCACTGAGAAGTCTTTGAGGAAAACAATTTGTATGATTAACTTATTCGCTCATTTACTTCCTCGAAGAGCATTCGGTATTCGTACCTGAAGATGTTATTTCCCTTTTCCTAGTTAGAAACTACCTTAAGCTAACAAGGTGCTTGACACACTCAATGGCGCATTATTTACCAAAACAAAAGTAAATTACGAGTTCATTGCAATTTAATCACTCATCTACATATATGTTATTGAATAGCTGTAAGCTATCGAGTTTGTGGACCGAGTTCAGTTCAGTATTCCTGGCTTTAGGCTTATGTCCTTTCACACCGATATATAATGTATATGCTTGTATATATATAATACAGGTATAAGGGATATAGCGTCCAATATAAAAGATTGTGTTGCTCGAAGGCCCATGGGCCAATGGCAATTATTTCTACGTCTACGTATTTTTTTTAGTTAGACTTACTTTTAATAATAAACTAACATTGCTTATAATAGAATTTACAGGCATCACATGTTTGTGTACTAAAACTAAAGTAAGTAACTTTATAACTTGTTCGAATAAACTCATTAAGTAAACCGTACCTTTACTAAATATTTTGTTTTAGAATTCTTCAAAATATCTCGTTACGACGGAAAGTGTATCATTAAAGGGTATTACGAAGCCTGAGGCGAAAGCATTGAAAGGCTATACTTCCTCATGGACCTTCAACGGCGATATTTATTACTACGTAACTAAATCTCAGCGGGCAGCGCCTAACCGCACTCACTAAGGCAGATCATCCACCTGGCACATAGCTTTAAATATCCTTATAAACGCTTAACTTGTATGTTCTAAATAGCTTATTAGCTCCTACTTCGCTTTGCTGTCGTGGATTTTTTCGGGAAACTAGTTAGTTAATTATTTTATTTCAATTTCCAAGACTATTTTTAAACAATAACTGGGGATAAGCAAATAAACACACTATTGTATGTATAAATTAGTTATTTTCGTTTGCATTGTACTCAAATATGTACTTAAAGCAGGCTAATATCACACTTTTATATATATCTTATATAAATCTTAGTTCTTTTATATATCATAGTCGTAGAAAGTATTTAATATTCATACCTACTAAATAGTTCCTACAAAATCTTTTCAATACTATGTTTTCTTCATCGATAATGAAGTGAATAAATTTACAATATTTTAATTACTTGTAACGCGAATATTACAGCGTTATTTATTCAATGGGTGCCCGACCTAACTCGTCGGCAATTTGTATGTACATGTCGTCTCAGCCATTGCGTTACGTATGCAATTGCGTTTTGACATTCGTTAGCTTAAAACACAATCATTTAGCAATACGTTTACAGTTTTTTGTAATAAACACAAGAAAATAAGAGACGGGCAAATGCACAAAGCTAAAACAGATATACGAACATTCCATGAGTAAATTGTATGTCCTACGATTAGGTACGGAGAATTTGAAACTACGTATTATATCGTTGCTAATATTGTTAATGCGAAAGTGAGTCTGTTTGTTTGTTACGCTTTCACAGCTTAACTACCCAGCCGATCGTCTTGGTATTTTGCATACGCGTTGTCAAGAGTAAAGAGAAAGCCATGGGGTACCTAACTTCTGCCTCCCTCCTCTTCCACGCGTGCGAAACCGCGGGCTGAAACTAGTACTTTAATAGCTCATTAGTTTTCAAGGCACATTTTAATTATGAGATATATATATTACCGTATCTTATTTACCTATAAATGCACTAGTTTTTACTATATAACTTCTTTCATCGTGAGCTGAGTTAAACCAGGGGAATAAAAGATGTGGATTTTAAACTTTGGTACAGATCAAAACAAGCTCCATTGAGTTTTTCTGTCTCATTTGTTCTTTTAACTCATCTCGTGCTTTGTTGCGAAGGAAACATCATCACCGAAACAAATTTGAGTGACGTCATAGAATAACCTCTAAGTCTACTCGTGTCCAGCAATGGAACATTTACATGACGTAACTCGACTGTAGGTTCGACGTATACATATTGTCTGCGAGCCTCACCAGTTTTGTTTATGAACACGTGCAGACTGCTGTAATAATCGAATTCGTGTGACCTGACGAGCACAACAAAAGTGATTCAGTAGAATTTTGTCAAATACAAACTCCAAGAGTATATCCAAATATAACTTCACTGATGGTAGAGCTTTGTGCAAGCTCGTCTGGGTAGGTACCACTCACTCATCAGACATTCTGCCGCAAAACAGCAGTACTTGGTATTGTTGTGTTCCGGTTTGAAGGGTGAGTGAGCCAGTGTAATTACATGCACAAGGGACATAAGATCGTATTTCCCAAGGTTGGTGGCGCATTGGCGATTCAAGCGATGGGAAACATTTCTTACAACGCCAATGTCTATGGGCGTTGGTGACCACTTACCATCAGGTGGCCCATATGTTCGTCCTATTCATAAAAACCACGTCGGTACAATTGCGCGATGAACATACAGTCTCATACGATGAATGGCAAATAACACTTAACATTAATAGTAAATGAGGGATCATTGAAAAAACTTCAAATAGGTAATTTGTTACTGTGACATCGTTTTAAAATGTGTCGCATAATCATTTGAAGTGTAACGAGGTTACTTCTAATAAGTCATTTAGTAGATTTTATGTAAATTTATCAACAAAAACTCGTTGGTTTAATGGTGAGGCCGCTGAAAAAACCGAGGTCGTGGAACACCAACGTGAGATAGCTGGTAGTGTGTACACTTCTGTATTTATAATATCCTGTGCAAGTAGATAATCTTTGACATTGACTGTGTGCAGAAGGGAAATTATAGAATATCGAACTGTACATCCTTTGTCGGCTTGAGGAAGATCAATTTATTTTATAACAAGCACTTGAAGGTACATATCCTTTATTTCCTAGTTATATCTTTTAATTACACTCTCACTCAACAACCGGAACACAGCAATACAAGTTGTTGCATTTTAGCGGTAGGTTAATAAATGACGTATAATAAATTGGTTGCTAACAAATATAAACTAGTTCTTCTAGTAATATATCCTTAATAGCTTAGGAACTGAACTAAGATTTAAAAAATTACTAATTACAAGCCGTCGGTTAACATATTTCGATTGTAGTTTATTTTTTTCCAAAGTATTTTTCCTAATTTGAATAAATCATGTGCCAGTAGTAATAGAAGTGACCTTGAGCTCTTTACTTCGTTAATTTATTTGGATCAGGGTCTTGATTTATTTGTAAAAACGCATTTTTTGGTGAAGGACACAAAAACATACTATTTATGTATAAGAGCATTAGTCGTCTACAAGAATTATTTTTACTTTGGTATTTGTATACGTAGACTTCAGCTTAAATGAAAGATCCCGGAATCCATTTTATTCGTAGGAACTTCAGAAACTATCCGGGCCTATGGGGGTAGACCGGATTCTAAGTGGACCAACTCAATTCTTGTTATATAAACATAATGCACTAGTTACAGTTAGAACATTTCTGAATAGAAAAAGTATAAGCGTATAAGCATTAAAAAATATTTTTTTTTCTGATATTAATAGCTTGCAGTAGTTTTAAAACTGGCCCAATAAGCAAAAAAGTTTTTTTTATATCCTTCGGTTTCTGTAGTTGCCGAGATTAGCGAGTTCAAGCATCCAAACTCTGATATATATGTTACAAACTTAACAGCTTAATTTTATTTCTTGATACTTTTATTTCTTCTACATCAGTATCCTCGATGCTTTATATTCTAGATTAAATCCGTATAAAGGATAGAAAGCATCGCCTCCATCTATAGAAAATTTAATTATCCATTTAAAACTTTATTACTGGTCAGACGAAAAGTATTTTCGTGTTGATGGATATCAATATCATCAACACGAAAAATGTTTTATGCTTTAGTAAAAGATGCTCTTTCAAGTACTTTTGAATATCCATTTAAAAAAAACCGACAGGAAACCCAGTTGTTACTCTTGTTCAATGACATAATGATCATATACAATTGAAACTGTATCTGTTAAATGTATTTATTTTCATTATCTGTTATGCTTTATTGTTAAGTAACATTTTTAAATAAAGAACAATAATAAAAGTGAGTCAGCCGTTTATAAATAAATGCGTCTGTTCGCTTCAAAATCTAAATATTTCCACCAGTTTCCATATACGCCTAACACTTCGCCATAAATCCATTTATATGCTAGACTCGTAGACTTGATTGCCTCATCACTGCAATAGCGAGAAGTGTGAGTACGTGTCTGGAGTCGCATTGTCGTAATGACGCTAAACATTCGCTAATATCTCCAAGTAATTGATAGAAATACGAGCTTTTTTGATGTATCAGTCCGATCCGCCAAACTGACCTATATTAAAAGCTCGTTGTGAACTTTAATTGTCAAATCTGGTTGATTAAGTTGACAAGTACGTTGTTAGTAATTGTAAAAATAGTTAGTAATTGACGTGTTTGTCTAGTGACTGGTTTATAAGGCAGCAGATTTTAAAGTTCTAGGTTCAAACTCAATTAAACAATCAAAAAAAAACCTTACAAATTTGCAGTGTCAACTGTGTGCCTCGTTAAGTACGTAAAGCCGATGGTCCTGCGCTAAAATCTTTTCGGTCCCATCAGAGGGTAAGGAAAAACGGAGTGCTATTGCACTTGTTTGCACGTGTTTGCGTGCACAATCGTCACTATAATATGTCCCGCGCTGATGGCCACTCTCCCTGAGAATGGCCATCGTGGTTCATAGTAATGATCGTTGTTTTTCGAGTTTTTTTAATTATAATTAATTGATTAATGGGAATTTTTCGAACGCTTACAATGTTGCTACCCTGCGAACCAAGGAATATAAATCCATATGTTTCTAGGCAGAAGCTGGTTTATAAATCATGCGACAACATTTGTGTTTGATATGAATTATAGAAACACAAATGACTACTTGTAAAAATCCTGAAATCTTTGGTTTAGAATCACGTGTTTCATAGCCAATTGGTCATCTCGGCTCTTATGAATACGAGTAAAATACCTTATTTATATTCGATTTAATATTAAATTACCGTAACATACCTTACGAGTGCCGGCGAAAGCAGATTCCAAAGAGTGAAGGTGCGAAGTAGGAAATGCCTTCAAAATCACGCTGCTGTGGATTTCAAGACATCGAGGTGGGGTAAATAGAGGCTTCATCCGGATTAGGATTAATCTTAACGGATTTTAGATTCTGAATAAACATATCGTTACCGCCCTATCTTAAATATGGCAATAAAAATGGGTGTTATATTTGACTTTTTTTATATAATAGGATGGCGGTCGAGAATATGGGTCACCTGATGGTAAGTGGTCACCAACGCCCTTAGACGTTGGCATTGTAAGAATGTCAACCATCGCTTACATAGCTAATGCGCCACCAACCTTGAATTATATCTAAGTTATGTCCCTTGTGCCTGTAATTACACTGGCTCACTCACCCTTCAAACCGGAACACAACAATATCAAGTACTGCTGTTTTGCGGTAGAATATCTGATGAGTGGGTGGCACCTACCCAGACGAGCTTGCACAAAGCCACCAGTAACTAGTTTAAGAAATGAAAATATTTCGTTAAAATGTAATACAAACTGTGTTAGTGTGCGTAGAAATAAGCTTCCTCTATCGCTATTAAAAGTAATTGGAAACTTTATTATTGTAGTCAAGTAGGTGTGTGTTAAATTCCAAGTTAATACTTCGATAAACGCGTACACTAGAAATAACGTCACGCTATTACGTATAAGTTGAAATCCCCTTGAAAGAGCATCTGCGGTTGCCCGCTTTTCTAATAAATGGGATGAGAAAGTACTAGTATCAAATGAATTTAAACTTTATGGCTACAGAAATAAAGTTAAGATTTATTATAATAGGATGCAACTATTGCATGTGCATCTGCATTAAGATAAGGATTTGTAGGAATTGGCTCATTTGTTTTATATGAGTGCTGTTTGGTTTATTCATCAATGTCTGACGATGTAACCGAATTCGATAGTAATAAAAATACTTCGAACATTTATTCAAATTTAAATGTTACATAATTTTCCACCATAATATTTAAAGAAGGTTTTATCGTATGTTTATATCTAATAGGCCCAATGTAAAACCACACGAAATGCTTAAACAACAAAGATCTTATCTATAATGCTCAACTTTGCTAATGAGTGGAAGTTTTTGAGTGGCGCTCTTCGTTCCAGCTGAAAATTTATGACAGTTGGGGTAATCAAATAGGCGAAGTTAGTTTTCAGAGAATAGTAAATTACTCCGAGTGTAGCAAAAAAATGGAAAAAACGATTACGTAGATGCAGCTCTTAAATATTAACCATAACCATAACATTTTCTTAATTTCTTAATTGCTTATACATTTTTCGAATTGGCAGCAAGATAAATAATGTTTGATTATAGAATAGATGATGGGGACCAATTTACAGTTTTGAGGTCCTATTACGATTATGTTTATTTTGAATTAAGAACGTATATGTGTGTGCGTAATAATAAATGTATTTACCTGTATAAAAACAGGTGACAGATTCTGTCAATTGTTTCAATAAATAAACTTATTAAAATATAAATTACTTAGAAAGGCTTTTACAACTACGTTATGTTGTATTGTCATGTTACAGGTTTCAATTAAGTGTAATACTATCCGATTAGAATGTAGATTCACTAAGAAGAACCGTCAAGACTCAGTAGTTACTCTTATCTAATATAAAATAAAATAATTTTATATTTTTCATGAAAATCAACGAAACTTCTATCGAAATCTATTAATGGATTAATCGAAAAATCTTATTAATGATTTAAATCTATTGGTAGGCCAAGCTAAATTACATCATTAATTATCATATTGAAACAAATGTTCGTGTTGACTACGCATAATTAATACTTTGATCTCGAATGTACGATATCATAGAACAGTTTTCATTTATCGCAGTAAATCGAGTCGGTGGAATAGCTTTGTTACTTATTGTTTGATGTTCAATCGGTTACCGTTAAGGGAATACAGAATCTGGTTTGTACGTAATCAATATAATAAAATAATCTAGCGATTCATTGTTATTATTTTCGTACACATTATAATTATAATAACTAATCTTACTCATATATTATATACAAATATGTATGTGTGTGTAAATGTGTTATTATAGTTAATATAATTAAATATATATATATTCGAACAATACATATCCGCTTTATTTATCTTATGTTCTTTAGGTGGTCTAGAAGAGATCGCTCGCTTGAGATAAGATCATCTTTTGAACATATTCATTTTATTTGAACATGTAAGTTTTATGTACAATAAAGCATGTTCTATTCTATTCTAAATAAAAAGACTCTTTGGTCTAGTCGCTGCTGCTGCAAATCACAAGGTCTTGCGTGTGCTTCACAGCGACCCGAAGTTTCGACGTTGGTAGCACTAGCATTCCCGTACCGTGGAAAGCCCGTAAAGCCGTTATTCTTGCGCCTGAACTCTATCCGGTCCCATCGCGCATTGTGGTTCCATAAGATTATAAGAATGTGGGAATAGTGAATGCACCTGCACTGACTTTGGACTTTGAACTGCGGTTGACGCTTGTGTATTTTAATATCACCGTACGTACTGGCTGTACTTTTTTGACACTTGTCACCAAAATTAGTCAAGACGTCATAATCGATTATAATAATTTATTTTAAATGATAATTGTAATATTATTACAATTTCTATAATTCTCTTTATAATTTCAAGCTATCAAGCTATTTAGTCTGACTACGTTAATGTTCGCGTTGAAACAAACCAGCAGCCGATAACTCACATTTAACATGGTAGACGGTAATCATAATACTATATCGCCAGTAAATAAACATTGGTAAATTTCCTTGTAAATAGTAATAGATGTTTTCCTGTACAAATTGTGTTGAATTCCCCTAGCTTAGGGCTTATCCACCCGGTCCTCCGTGAAGCCTCTATAAATGTTCTGGAGAAATGTTAATAAGTTATTAAAAACTATTTCAATAGCAAACGGTACTTTTTCACAGCGATATTAATCGACTCATTAAAGGAGATATATTGCCACATTTTGATTATATGTGTATAAGTATACATCACAATTTTATTCCTAAATAAACTTCGATATATTAATGTTAGTTATAAAACAGAAGTCATTGTAATAAATCGATTCAAAATATAAACTTGACGCTATGAGCAAGATCATTTCTTATGTCTCAGTGGATGTACGATGAACGAATTTCATCTTTAAGTATTTATAAAATGAAATAATTAAAGTAGAAGTAAAACATTTTTGAGCCAGAAAACTTTCAATCAATCGAGTTAAAAGTAATTTATAAAAAAAATCATTATAGTACCAAAAATGTTTTATTCAACGCAATCAATATACTAATTATTTTTTAAACAGTTAGGCAGACTGGCAAATGGACCGCCTGATAATAAGTGGTCACCCAAAGAAATTGGCACTGTAAGTAATTTAAACCATCCCTTACAATTCGCCATCAATATTGGGAACTAGGAAGTTATGTCCCTTGTGCCCTTTATTCATTACACTCAACCTTCGAACCAAACTCGAACTAAATCATATATAACAATACTAAGTTGTTCTGTTTAGCTGTAGATAAGGCAAGAAGGTATTTTGGATCTGTACTGTTATGTTTCCTTGTATGTGTTTCTATGTATAGATTGTAATGTAGGTCAATAATAAATTCAATTTAGGTTAAGTAAATAATTATGGTTTACCTTAAAATTTTGGATAAAAGTTGGATGTTTTCCAAAGGTTACGGATTTATTTATTTTTGTTATTCATATCAAGTTTTATGATTTTAATACGATTGATGTTGATATTTGATTTTTTGTGAATAAAGGTAGGTTATATTTTTATTGTTGCATAACTGCTCACCACTCGTAATTGCAGCTTTTCTGTAGGCCTGTTCGAGACGTGTCTATCCACATAGACACACCAGCTTTCTATCGACAAAAATCGTATAATAGTAAATTTCGTCTTCCAAAAATTCAATAAAAGAAAACATTTACGTTGTTGCTATTATATTATAATTTTGTATACAAATTTATTTTAAATTTATATTTTGCTGTCAAAATAAGGTGAGTATTTATAGCAATTTGTTTATCGATACAGGAAAAATACATAAAAACAATTGTTAGAATAATGCCAACTTTAATAATTATTACATAAATAGCGTAAATGAAAATTGAAATAAATCCTACATACCATAGAACACGCTGTACAGGCTCTTTATTTTTAAATAACCGAAGAATGAATGTTTATATAATGTATATGTCGGGTTATTGGTTATCGATCTATTTTAGTTCTGTGGTTCTTTTGCGGGATACAATATAATCACGCTGTAGGTAATAAATAAACAAAATCTAAATACACTTCGATCAAGTAGTCTCTTAAATGCACATTTGTTTGGAATGGATTCGAAGTAAAGCAATAGTTACTCAATAGTCAGTAGGTCTTTTTTACCAATTAAGTTATATAGGTAGATTCTCCATTAAATTCAACGAATAATAAGTCCTCTAAGTATGTATGTATATAAACATATAATTCTTCTGTACGTGTGTATGTCACTAAACTCCTCTTAAACGCCTAGAACGATTTTGATATATTTTTTGTGTGTATTTTCATGCGTTCCTGGCTAGATTAGACGGAGTGAGGCGCTGTGTTCGGGTTCTAGTATTTAAAAAAAAACTTATTTAATCTGTACTATGTCGGAACGAGTAACTAGTATATTTTTTGTATATTTTAATTTCGAAGCAAATAATAATAGTATATTGTTTCCGCTTGTTGCGTGCTACAGACAAAAATACACTAAATGCATAAAAAGAATTAAATCAAATAATACCCACACAAAGAACTGGGTCTTATATCTTCCTCAATAATAACCACAATCGCGTGTGATCGATATTTGCCCATTGCTTGATGGACGATATTCATAATTTTATGTACCTTTCGTATGAATTTCATTCCTCTCTTTTATAATAAATATTTTAAAAAATTATGAAAGTTTTTTATGAAAAGGACATTTTAGATTAACGAAATTACAGAGTCATCAGTAAAGCGTTGTCCTTGCAACTTATTAAGTGTCTATTATTTATGACTGTTTGCCTAATTGAAAAAAAACCTTTAACTGTTTATTGTAACTTCCAAAACATAAGTTTGGTTATTGTATTGTATATTGTTTGTATTGTAAGTAGACAAAATTGTTAAAGATATTTCATAGTTTAGAATCATTATTTTTCGAATTTATTTGACAATCTTTGGCAAATGCCAGGTTTCCCCGTGATGTTTTTGTGTGCGGCCGAGCACGAGATCAATTAATAAACACAAATAAAGCACATGAAATCTTGCCCGGGCTTGAAATCACAACCTTGATTTAATATACACGTGTTCTAACCACTGGGCCATGACGGCTCATGAATATTGAATAAAGGAATTTTTTAATTCTATGAAACAAACCATCTTATAATAAAGCAGACGTTTACGTGTTCTCATCTTGACAAAGGTTATTATTCAAATTGACTCTTATTTCCATAGCAGTAAGATGCATGAATCGAACTCATCAAAAATTAAAAAATAAAACTATAAGACTTATAACGATAATAAGAGTTAAATGTATTAAAAGTCCAAGTGCACTTGTACGGTATACAGCGTGTTTCAATTAATGAAAAAGATCCGGGCGTGGCTCAGATGACATATGATATGAATCCATACAGCGGTGTGTCATGTCATAAGTCAAGTAATGTCGCCCCGAGTAACACATTAAGTCTTCAAATGTTTAAAATTAACTATGAAGTATCATCTCGGTAGAATTTAATTAAACTCGGATGAGAAGTAAGAGTTATCCAGTGGTTTGAATGCGCGATTCTAAACCGAAAGACTCGGATTAAATTCCTAGCACATATAGCAGCAATCACATTTTATTTTTGTTCATAGTTTATTTATTTTTAGTTTATTGCCCAAGAATATAACTGTCACAATAACCTCACTGTGTTCAATAACCTCACTGCACTATCCTCCTGCTCCATCGAACATTCTCTTATCAAAAGAGTGTTTCCTTTAGTTTATTTTTTTCTGGGTAGTATGCCTTTATACAAGAACCATTACTAAGATTTGTTGTGTTCCGGTTTAAAGGTTGAGTGAGCCAGTGTGATTACAGACACAAGGGTTATAACATCTTAGCAACAGCACCAATGTCGAAATGGTGACCATTTACCATCAGGTGGCCCATTTGCCTGTCGACCTATCTATATAATAAAAAATAGCTTACATCCTGAAATTACGGTTGAAAGACTGGTGATATTTTATCTCGTCAAATTAAGGCTACCAAGTAACCTAGTTAAGTTGCACGTTACATTTCCATATATTATTGTCACAAACGTCACAAGCAGCCACTCGTTCGTCATTGATGTATCGAGCTCATTTATCCGTCTGTCGCAGACTGCAGTTTTGAATTAACCTGCATGCTGTTGTCTATTTAGTTATATTCCATTTCAATTTCTGCATTTAATGTAATAGCAAATAATTTATACAAACAATATATATATTGCGATGTTTTTTTTTAAAGTTTTTGTTAGTATGCGAAAAAAATTATTAAAGCAAGCCGTTGATATAATCTGTAATCAAGTAAATAATTTGTATAGGATTACAACGGGGTAGTACTGTAGGGTTTTGTGGCTGTTTGCCCTCATCACACTCATATGTCACTCAACTGCCAAACAAATCATTGGTATTGGTTTTTTTGTTTATTGCAATGACAATAGGTAGATGCTGTAGATCGCGTACAAAGAGTTCTATTGGCAGGTATATCAGCAGTAGCACACGTTGATCTTAACCGTAGATCTCTTTGGCCTTGCATTGGTCTGATGAAATTCTGCCACATACATTCGCATAGATACCTATCAATTCGCAAAATATGCGCAATATGTGCCATAACCTTTTAGTTAAAAGGAAATTTATTTTGACTAGGAGTAGGCATATGACCCGTTACTTACTTTTGGATTTCTACCAATTGCGTGCCGTGACACGAATATATATAAATTATGGTAAATATAAGTAAGAGAATCTATATTAAAGCAATGTACAGATATTTCAAATAGCGGGGAAAATACAAGACAATGACACGTAGACATAGTTACATACATTATAATAAGATGTCTAATAAATGTCACAGGTGCGTTGGATTCGCGCGTCAAACGGACACGCGGTAAATAGGGCTGTCTCTCCTAATCATTTCATATTCAGTTTCATCAAATTAAAAAAACCAGGAGATATGTATAGGACGATTGAGTTTGTTTGCTTTTTTATATATAAACTATAATATATATAAACCTTTATGTATATTTTTATAAAGCTATGTTTACTGATCAAAATTAGATTAATTATTCAACGTCGCAATGTTTTCAAAATATTTTATAACAGACATTAATTCACAAAAAAAAAACTTGAATAATCTGAGACAAAATTTTATGCATTTGAGACTGAGTCAGTTTCCATAGAATAAATGTACTTTTTTCATAAGGAATACGTCAATATAGAGAGTTATTGTAACAGCAATATTTTGTTTTGCTGGGTCAATGTTATTACATAAACAAGGTACAAATAACCTTAGTTTTCATGGTTTATACCTTAAATTACCTGATTGTTTATATTTTATTGTACCAATATGGCGGTGACTTATCATCATCCAATATAATACTCGCCTGACTTTTTGTTGTAAATTAAAAATAATTAATTATAAATTTACTGTAACTAATTCTACATTAGTACAGCCCTGGCCCCGTATGACGCGCTTTGTATTTCTCTGAACGCCATTGTTACTTGTAGTGAACGCGGTGCCATTATATATTAGCAGTCAATCAATATTGGCTCTACATTGTGCTGGGGACAGGTGTCCGGGGCGACTTAGTTCAAATTATTGTTTGTCGTCTTTGTATCTGTTTAAATTCGTACTTACAATATACACAATTTATATTGACCGAATTTTGTTGAAAATATCACGATTTGCGCAGATAAAGTTTTTGTTAAATTAGGTTATGGGATTGTTTTGGTATATAAACGACAATCGACAAATATTATCTGAGAATTCAATAAAGTCTCCTCTCCATCTCCTTGGTGGTGTTTGAACGCATTAGTCAGAGATCCCCTTAGATGATCTCAATCAACCCACGCTTGATGACCATCCCGCAGCCATCCTTTTTTTGGCTATTAGAAAAAATGTGCCATGCTGCGACTGGGGTTCACCTTGAGGAGGTTACTGAGCTGCAACTCAAAATAAGTTACCACTTAGCCTACCCTCTCCAATTGAACTATTACGTAGCTAGTCATTTATTGTAACTTTCGCAGAGCCTAACTTCACTTAAAATATAAACCAAATATGCATTTTCTTCCAAATCCATATTTCATTTCATCCAAATCGCATTTATGAACTTTCGAGTAAAAGATTATCCAGCACTACAGTAGTAATCATTTATAAAGTGAGTATCATAATAAATAATACTATAATAAAAGCGAAATAAATACGTGAACAAATATTTTTTTTATTTACATACTTCGATTGTTAAATTGTTACTTACAGCATATACCAGGAAAACCAGTTTTCTGTCTCATGGCAATAAAAGGCGCTAATATGTGAAATTACGTATCAGTGGTAAATGAAGGAAGTCAAAGGTTATCTGAACCCGGAGCGCTGTATATCGCTTCAACTAAAAACACCTACAATTATATTTTACGAGATGACTTCCGTGATATTGACTTATAACATATCATTAAAATAATAAATTAAAAAACATAAAAGGACAACAAAAATGAAAAATAAAAGCATGAGATTCTTTCGCTGATTCTTCTCGGGACTCGGAGTTTAATTTTCAAGCCGATGGTTGTCAGGATCGAGTTTACTAAGTGGTCCCCGGTTACAAAAGGGCCCAATTTGGTAGCATTCAATATAATCAAATACAAGTTTTTAAGGAAAATAAAAAAATTACAACGGGAGATGAAAGATTTTAAATAATTTTGCCGAAGCCATAATAAGTGATAATTTCTGATGGAAACTTGTTCCGCTTCGACTTGAGACGCGGTTATATTTAAATTATTATGTTTCGTTGTTTCACAAGATACTCATTATTTTTCTAACAGTGGGTACCTCGTCTCACATTACACGATAAGTAATTTACTTTCTTTAGAAATTATAAGTGGAAACGATGTTAGTTCAAAGATGAGTTAATGTTCACTGACACGGCTGGGAACAATGGCTAACTGTCAACGGAGATCTAGGCGACTAGATTGTTCTGTACTAGTGGCTGTCTACGGCGTTGAACGCTCGTTAGTAATGATTTAAGTCTATAGCGCTTACATTGTATTAAGTAACATACGATTCTTACATACACACACACATATATAAATGCAACATGAGATAAAAAAAGCGAATCCATCTCCGAACGTCTTATTTTGATTAGTTTCTTATTACTTATCATTTATTACTATACCTTGCGTTTAAATTCGGCTTTGATATTTTACTTATGTAAAGCTTATTGCAAATAGTCAACATATTATTATAGAGATAATGCGCAGTACGAAATACAATCCGTCGACTTGATGAACAAGTACTTCTAGCTATTGTATATTAAAACATATAACAGTAGCAAACACGCCAATACAAATAGCAATATACGCCAAAACCTAATCTGGAAGCCTCTTGTACGTAGTCCGTTGTGTCAATACTCGTGAGATACAACGAACTTGCTTCAACCAAACGAATATATCCCTTACTACGATGTGATAGAGAGTAGAATCGCCTACATATATATGGAGCAAGTTTATACATATGTTGCACAATAGGACGTGTGATCGTGGACACAATGCAAATCGTGATGTTTCGAACATGATGTATATGACAATAGGTCGTCCGCAAGCGATGTATTATGTGGTGACAGATCAATTGTAAACATACATTAAATAATATATGTAGCGATAAATTAAGGTTGTTATTTATATACGCTGGAAGTTTCATAATTTAAAATAAAATAGACGTTAAATGAGTCGAAACACTTCCAAATTTTCCTTTTACTAAAAATACAAATGCTGATTGAGTCACGAACTGCTTCGGGCTCGTGGAGATTTGCAAAATCAAAATGGTGAAGTTTCAAACTTAAAGTGATTTGTAAAGTTATTAAATTTCAGTATATAAGAATAAGATAACTGTTTAGTTTCATTTTGTTCTTTTCATTTTCCTTTTTATTTTACCATATAAAACTAAACTATTAGTCGTAAACCAATAAGTCCAAGCCATACTGCTGCTACTGCTGCTCACTTCGAGTATAGTTTGACAGAAAAGCAGTTTGGATTGCGATAACAATGATCCAGTTTATTTATAAATGATACAATCATTAAGTTTCAAATTTTACACTTTGAAGACATGTTGAAAATATTTTTTTCCAAATGACATATGTCATATCACACAAGCAGTGCTTCGTGTGGTCATGTAGGATATTGCTTTGTGTAAATACAGCGGATGATGTTGTTTTGTCCTCATATCAGTTAACATTGCTGGCTGCTGAAATTTGATGAAAACGAAAGCGGAGTTATTCGATTTATATTTTCAAAGACAATGATAAGACGAAGACAAAACCCTCTCGAAACTAGACCTAAAAAAACATTTCGCAATCATCCACTTCTGAAACGCGATAACAGTGACCTACATTTTTCTTACGCGATCCAAATTCAATTGAGATAATGCCAATATTGAGAAATAATCGTATCTCTGATGTCAACGAAATTGTTTAATATAAATAAAGTAATAGCCTGTTAATGTCCTACTGGGTTTAGGCCACTTATATTCTCGAGGTGTAGGTTTGGAGCCTACTCCATAACCCTTTCTTTTTTTTCGCAGGGCGATCTTTGAAAGATATCTGGTTTCTTAACCAGGTTATTTGTTCTTAACCAGCCTACTCCAATGCGGATTGGTGGACAAACTTGTGTGTTTTGGCTTTGCCTTAGATGTTTATCCGTTGACCGCTGAACATGAGATGAGTTATATATACAAATTAAACCTTTGGGTTTGAACCTGGAAACGTCGATTATGATTCATGTATTATCACCACTGGAAAATATTGTATGAGTCAATTGTGAAGTTATATCTATGTTATATTTATTAGAATTTAATTTAATTTTTTTTAACGATAACATTATTAGATACGTTGATATGGCCTGAATAGTAGTTGATCGCGGGTTTTATTTTCGAATAATATATCTAAAGGTTATCAAGTAGTTTTGAATTTAAAATCAATGTATCGTGCCGGTGATGATACTTTTATAAGAAGTTAAATTATGTGTGAAAAAAACGGCGCACGAGCAAATAAACACCTAATGGTTAAAGTATTCTATACATTGATACAATGAGTAATAAAAGATGAGTGCGTACCTGAGCTTGAACAAAGCCTTACCGCACACAAAGTACCGATGAATATAGTTGTATAACACACTAAAACATACCTACAAAGTACACATAGTTATATTGCTTATAATTTTTACTTTAATATTATTAATGGGAAAGTGAGCTTGTTTGATTATTTGTTACGCTTAATTACTCAAACGATCATCATGAAATTTTACATAAACGTTGTCAGGAGTACAGAAAAAAACAATGTGTACATTTTACTGGTGGTAGAGCTTTGTGCAAGCTCGTCTGGGTAGGTACCACCCACTCATCAGATATTCTACCGCAAAACAGTAGTACTAGGTATTGTTGTGTTCCGGTTTGAAGGATGAGTGAACCAGTGTAATTACAGGCACAAGGGACATAAAATCTTAGGTCCCAAGGTTGGTGGCGCATTGGCGATGTAAGCGATGGTTAACATTTCTTACAGTGCCAATGTCTAAGAGCGTTTGGTGACCACTTACCATCAGGTGGCCCATATGCTCGTCCGCCTTCCTGTTCTATAAAAAAAAAAAAACAGGAGGGCGAATCCGCGGGCAGAACATTTTGTATGATAAAGCTATATAAATTTGTTTACACTTCATTTTAATTGTATAATAATTGTTATTTAAATTTTGCGTGTTGTTGTTTCTTATTTTGTTATATAAAATGCGTGTCATCCTTTTATTTTTTTTTGTCTAAATTTTTTTCTTCTTGGGCGAAGAACTCTCTTTAAGGGATGACCTTGACTTTTACGTTTAGCCCTCTTTTGACTTGTTTTATCTGTTTTATTTCTCTATATATAACAACGTGTTAAGTAAATAAAAAACATCCAGTACCGGGAATGAATACAACGATAAATCGAGTTACAATGACACGAATACGAACTAAACTTATAGACTCTATTTGCATATATGCGGTACCCTTTCCGTCTTAGCGAGGAGCGCCACGGGTCGCTTTCGCATGCTACCGTGACGAAATATATGCGGAACCCTACAAGATGCGTAATTTGACTCAAACTTGTCCTAATTATGTTAATCTACGTTAGTTTAGAGCCCACGCTCCGTAATCCTGCCCACGCTCCAGAAACAAACGAGACTAAAAGAACAAATCTAATTAATACAAACAAAAATATAACCAATTTTCTCACGATAAATTTTCATATATCGTTTTTCCTTAATCACCAATCTATAATTGAATTGTATGTCCTACCTTAACTCATAAACAGATGTGTTATTACTGTAGTATGTTTATAGTACTCACGTGCGAGAAACCGTTATCAATTAACTCGTTAATTGTATTAATATATTAAATTATATTATTGAAGTAATTAAATGAAATGTCTACGATTACTGCTATCCCATTTGCTAATGGCATGACTTGTGCTAATGAATCCGTTAGACTCGTGATTTAATATTCTATGAGCACTAAATTAAGAAATAAACTGCACTATACATTAAAGCAGGTCATCCGTGTAATTGAAATGTTAATTCAAAGTCAAAATGGGCTTTATTAAAGTAGACTCTCGCAAGCACTTCTGAATCGTCATTTTACAATTTTCATTTTAGTATAAAATTATCATTGGTTAGGAATGTAGTGGCAAGAACGTAATAATAATAATATCTTGCGACATTATTCACACACGGCCATCTGACAACTGATATACTACATTTACTACTTTTCTTTTTTTGCAACTGCTTACTTATATAGATAATTACACCCAGACTCAGGACAAACAGATGTTCATGCACACAAATGTCTGTCCTGGGTGGGAATCGAACCCACAACCTTCGGAGTGAAAGACAAGTATCTACCAACCACGCCAACCGGCCCGTCAATAATCATATGCAATTAGCAAGCTCGTCTATCATTTATATTATCCTGTAAAGTATAATTATAGTATAGTATAGTATAAATATATAAGTACAATTGTTGTGCAAATGTTTTTATCTTCTTAATTTATTTTCCGTATTTTTTAGAACAATCCTTAAATAGGAGAACGGTATTTCATGATGTAGATACCAGGCTACCTGTGTGTCCAATTTCATTACAATCGGTTTACAATTTATACTGCACATAACACTGAAAAATACATGTTGAAAATTTATATAACAGATATATAATTAATATCGACTGCCTCGTTCGCCGCCGGAGGTCCTGGGTTCTATTCTCAGGTCGGGCCGATAAAAAGTTATTGAGTTTTTCTGACAGAAAATTCTCAGTTGCATCCCAGAGTCTGGAAGTTGGAAGTACTTACACTCCCGTGCCTCAGAAAGTACGTAAAGCCGTTGGTCCTACACCTGAACTCTTTCCGGTCGTGCCGGAGTTAGGGAATAGAGAGTGCACCTGTCTTTGCGCACACACTTGTGCACTATAATATCTCCTGTGCAGTTGTCTAATGCTAATAATGTTGTATAATTCTAATAAAAAGCCGAGATGGCCCAGTGGTAAGAGCGCGTGAATCTTAACCGATGATCGTAGGCTCAAACCCACGGCAAGTACCACTGATTTTCATGTGCTTAATTTGTGTTTATAATTCATCTCGTGCTTGACGGTGAAGGAAAACATCGTGAGGAAACCTGCATGTGTCTAATTTCACTGAAATTCTGCCACATGTGTATTCCACCAACCCGCATTGGAGCAGCGTGTTGGAATAAGCTCCAAACCTTCTCCTCAAAAAGAGGAGAGGAGGCCTTTAGCCCAGCAGTGGGACATTCACAAGCTGTTACTGTAGTTGTCTAATCTCTCTTGAGATTGGAAATTATTATTATTTATATAATAAATCGGAAAGACTACATTTTTAATAACATGTCGAATAAAAATATTAATTCACTAACTGTAGCTTCTCTCTAAATTAATAATCATATAATTAGCATAAATAGCATAACTCGTGGAAGAATTCATTGTAAAATGAATAACATTCCACTACAGACGGCGCCACATTTGCTTAAGACCAGATGCATCGCACGAAGAATTTTGTAATTACAGTCACTCGAATGCAAAGCTTAATTACACCCGCAGGATGGGGTATCGTCCATTACGATTCTCCGCGTATATAAGTTTATGCTTGAATTCAATGAAAATTTTTGTATGCTTTAGAGTCACCTCGTAACCACGACAGGTGGGACTCTGTGGAAATCTCGGAAATAATATAAGATCAAAACCCGAATCTATATTAATATTATAAATACGAAAGGAACTTCAGTAACGTTTATTTAACCTTGAAAATTGAAATTCATCGCACCCAAAGAAATTAGTACACTGCAAAGGCAACCGACAATAAATATGTAATTTTTTAATATAATATTTATACAAACTACAAATCATGTTTATTATTACTTCATAATTATTATTTAACACGTGTAATACTTTATTTCGTTCATTGTACTTTTACGTAAACCCCGACTCGCAGTATTTATGCAGATTCGACAACCTACAATTCCACATATTTTTATGTAAGCGTTATTCATAATGCTTACGAGACTGCTGATTTCATTAATTAGTAGTATTTTAATTGTAACCAGGTTTAACAATGTCCGGCTGCTTAGAGAATACTTTCCTAACGTCAGTTGGACATGAATAAAGAAATACAACAAAACTACCTGAAAGAAAGACTGAAAGAAAGAAAGAAATACAACCTGAAAATAATGTAATTTAGCGCAAAATTATAACATTTTTTGTAAGTTAACATTATCACATAGTTTTAATTATATTATGCGTTGGGCAAATGAGCTATTAAAATATTTTTTCGTAAATTCTCCGCAAATTCAAAGCTATCTTTAATCAAGTTATATACATTATTAGATAATACCTATAATAAAATACAAGTATAATAATAATAATAATAATGTCCTCCAGACCGATTTCGGCCGCGGCGGCCAATCTCGAGAGAGATTAGCAAATATAGATGATAAACTAATAAGTAATTTGGGAGAACAGTAATTTCTGGGTTTCTTGATTTCTTGGGATAATCGACATTAGGGACTAGCTTAACATTCAATTTTATTCCGTGACACGTGATTAAAAACGGTTCTCATACTACTCGAATAAAGTTTAATTTAATTTGATCAGTAATTTTTTCGGTTAATATTATTATCACCTTCATTTCCCTGTATTCAGTAAAAAATAAGAGAGCGATTGTAATTACAAGCACAGTATATACAAAACTATAGTTTCGATATAATATAATTATTAAGCCGCCAACCTGAATTGAAACGGTGTTGTGGAATAAGCTCGAAACAAGAACCCCTTTGCCCAGTAGTGAGATATTTGCGGGCTAAGACTTTACTTTTTTATTACAGTGTACATATGAGAGTACTTCATTTGTAAATGTAATATTTTAATGACTGAAGTCACAGGAATATCTCATACACAATTCGGAGTAGCGAGTAATTTGTAATACAAATGTAGAGTCGTATAATTAACACTAATTAACAAAGTGAGTTTACTTATACTAGGCGCGTACATAGACTTTGCGTCACGCTGTCATTTATAATTAATGTTAATCATAGCGGAGAGAATGTTGCATTTGCTTACATATGTACTTATGTATATTTAATATTAGTATAATATAATTTTATATGCAATTATTATATTTTTTACATATTTACGTAAAGTAACGTCGCAAATAAAAATGTTCGTTGTCAAAGGTGCATAAACGTATTTGTGCAAGTCCCAGTGTCGTTCAAGCTAAGCTGCTCAATTAAGCCGCTGCCACGATCTGCACTTTAGAGCTCGTCTTAAAACAACGCACTAGATATACTCGCATGGCGTAGTTTATACATTTAATAAAATAGTAGCAGGTCCGTGTGTGTGTACTGTGAATACAATAACATGTTTTTGTGCGACAAAGAAACACACACATGCACTTTTTGAATATATATTTTTTATAAACCTATATGTGGAAGAGCATATGGGCCACCTGATGGTAAGTGGTCACCAAAGCCCATAGACATTGGCACCGTAAGAAATGTTAATTGCTTACATTGTTAATGCGCCACCAACGTTGGGAACTAAAGATATTATGTCCCTTGTGCCTGTACACTGTACACTGGCTCACTCAAACCGGAACACAACAATACCAAGTACTGCTATTTTGCGGTAGATTTTCTGATGAGTTGGTGCACCTACGCAGACGTGCTTGCACAAAACCCCTTCCAAGAGATCTGAGACCAGTTAATCTATATATATACATATATCTCTAATTTGTTCCTGGATTAATTTTGGATTTTATTAACATACAACAATCTTCAAAAATTATATTATTTAATTCAAATTTATGTTCTTATTATATGCAAAAGTGTATGGAGTCCATGTTATAACTTAAAAATAATGATTAGCTGTATTTTGTACATTTACCTACCAGGTCAACACCCCGCTCTCAAGTAATCGCCAGTAACATAATTTATAAGTGCTTAATTATATGCCGTTAATTATTCATGCTGTTTGTTTAAACTCCTGAGTGAAATATTTCTTATCAACAGCACCGACTTCAGACACCACAAAAACAAATTGGGTTATTTTTTACTCTTTAGTGTATTAGTATTTTATGTTATTTCTGCTGGTTTTCCTTTTATAAAATTTCATTATAAATATATCAAGTCACATTTATTTTATACACAATAAGTCAACCAAAGTGAAGTCACGTTTATGTTATAATTGTGTATAAATCATACCGTAATAATAGTTCCTAGGTCATGACTGAGGACAAAAATAGCTGACAAAACGATTGTTGTGAATTTCGATTATAGTCCAGATTATACTTAAAGGATTGCGTCGTTGTTGTTGTCAAGCTTAATTGGAACGAGATTACTGTTTTGTGGATTAAGGAGAGCTCCTGCAACAGCAGCATAATGTACTTCCAAACGTACAGACGAACGTTACTTGGTGGTGGAGCTTTGTGCAAGCCCGTCTGGGTAGCGGCCACCCACTAATCACATATTCTATCAATTGTGTTCTGACTTGAAGAGAGGTGAAGCAATGTAACTATAGGTACAAGGGATGTAACATCTTAGTTCCCAAGTTTAGTTGCGCATTGGCGCTGTAAGAGATGATTAATATTTTTTACAGCGCCAATTTATATGGTAAGTGGCCAGTTTACCCGTCCTACTAATGTTTATAAAAATACATCCGGTCCTCCCATGCCACATGACTTGGTTTTCGCTTTCTGAAGGTTTATGATCTGTGAAAGAAATAACAGTTTCAACTAATAGCTTAGCATTTCAGTCTAGAAGTTTGGGTAACTGCCATCTCATTACATTATAAGGGAATATAGCACACTTGTGTTTGTTCACACTTGTCCTGTATTTAACGTCCTCCATAACTAACTAATCTGATTTTAAAAAAGGCCATCGTGGCTGAAATCAGTCTGGACATCATCATCATTATCATACTTCAATAACATGATCATTTAAAATTTAATTACATAGCGTTATAACATAGTATAATAATACAAAGTTAGTAATAATTATAAAAAACATGTTATATATATAGAACATATTGTAAATGCAAAATTGTTATTATCTTTATTGTTCTCGCAGCGTCTATAGTTTAAGATCATGTTGGATCTTTAACATAGATATGGTTTGAAATTTACGCAGGATAATCCCAATAAATTATCGGAGACGATACCTAAGAACCAAGATGTCACAATAAATAAAAACTCCTTCATTTTAGTTTTTTTTTTTTTTTTTTTTATAGAAAAGGAAGATGGACGAGCATATGGGCCACCTGATGGTAAGTGGACACCAACGCCCTTAGACATTGGCATTGTAAGAAATGTTGTCCATCGCTTAAATCGCCAATGCGCTACCAACCTTGGGAACTACGATCTTATGTCCCTTGTGCCTGTAATTACACTGGCTCACTCACCCTTCAAACCGGAACGCAACAATACCAAGTACTGCTGTTTTGCGGCAGAATATCTGATGAGTGGGTGGTACCTACCCAGACGAGCTTGCACAAAGCTCTACCACCAGTAAAATATTATAATTAATCTCGTGCTCAGTATAAAGAACACAATCGGAATCAAATAAGTAACGAAATTCTGCGACATGTGTATGAGTCCCCCAATTTAAGCAGGAGCATTGTGATGGCAACAAGCTCTAAAACTCCTTCTCAAGAACACTCTGGTAAACAGTAGATTAATTTATGTTAGAAAGTATTTTAAATTTGATGTTAATTCTACGCCTCGGGTACAATAACACAACAACTACACTAATATAAATAGACTGACAGTTAATGCTTTAAGCAACAATAACATAAATATATATATTATAAATATATATATACAGTCGGTGCTCAGACGGCCATGTCGAGACACGTGGATTTTAAACGAAGGTCACAAGTTCAAAACCAGTCAAGCACCATTGAATTTTCCGAGTGTTTTTCTGTTTACGATTCGTCTCGTACAGTAAAGGACATCATCTTAAGGAAAATACATCAATGCAATAAAATGCAATAGAGGTTAAAAAAACATTTTTTTTTATCTACCCATAAGTGTCCAGATTATTTGATGGCAGTAGTTTTTATTATTTCTATATATGTTAATTGATAAAGATAATAAATTTGGTCTGTCATATTGATTTTACTTTTTTTACTAGAAAAAAATCTAATATGCGAGACCACGAGAAAAATCTTTAAATCGATTCCAAAAATCCTGGACATTGATCGATTTTTAAAAAATAATTTCGGTTTTTATTCGTATTATCTAATATTGAAAAACAGAAAAATGATCACACATACTGAAACTAAGCTCTTTAGCTTTGTATATTATATTGTTTAGTTCATCTTCTCTTATTACTATATTACTGGTGGTAGGGCTTTGTGCAAGCTCGTCTGGGTAGGTACCACCCACTAATCAGATATTCTACCGCAAAATAGCAGTACTTGGTATTGTTGTGTTCCAGTTTGAAGGGTGAGTGAGCCAGTGTAATTACAGGTACAGGGGACATAAAATCTTAGATCCCAATGTTGGTGGCGCATTGGCGATGTAAGCGATGGTTAACATTTCTTACAGTGCCAATGTCTAAGGGCGTTTGTTGACAACTTACCATCAGGTACCATATGCTCCTCCGCCTTCCTATTCCTATTGTATTATTCAGATCAAATGTAACATTTATAATTTTTAAATGTAATCTTTATCTATCGTGAGGATATGAGCCGAATTCTGAAAGCTATTCTGAAACGAGTTTTAAAGATGTACAAGGGTTGTCAGAGGGTAGTAAAAACTTTACATCGATAAGTATGGAAGAACAATCTACATATTCTATTTCTTGTCACACGACGTCTAGGTATGATATATGTATGTCAGTAAAAAGTTTCACAAAAAACTCGTTACTTCAAATGAATCTGCGAAGAAAAACGCATTCTCTGTCGATAAGTAATTGTCGACTTAAGATTTTTTCACTAAGATATAATTTCCGATAAAATTGCAGACAAACAATTAGACGTTTTTGTATTCATTATGTTAATTGAAAATGCCGCTCTATATAATATCTTTAAAAAAATCAACATACATAATGTTGCTTTTTTTACATGAACGCTAGACGGTTTTTGTTAGAGCAGTCAGTTTACAGAGGAGCCTTCTCCATTAATGATATGTTTTTTATGGCGAGTATTTATTTAAGCTTGTTTTAGTGTTCAAGATGCATGAAAACATCAATTTCGTTTTTATATCAATCAGATTATTGCAAGAAACAGCTATTTACTTGTTTTTATCATTTAGCCCATTTGAAATGTTTTGAAAATTAATTGTTTTTTTAATACAAAGTTTATGTTTGCATACAGGTTGCTGACGATGGATTAGCTCCGCAACGTAAGTCGGAACATTAAAATCAAAGTCGGGATCGAGTGACCGGTCGTGGTGCGCCCGCGCGCCCGCGCCGGCGCCATACCTCCTCCGCGAGCCGCGCGAGTCGCACGCCCGCGCCGCACGCCGCCGCACGCCGCTGCAACTGTGGCGAAATATCCACTGGTGTTGTAATCATAATCACCTGCCATTCGCAATACTATCGTAACCGAGTGATTCCGAAGGAATTCTTATTTGCACGGGTTTTTGTAAACATTTCTCCAACAAGTCAAGTGTATTAAGTAAGTGCAAGCTACATTCCAAACCGGTGTCGTTCTTTAATGGACGAAGTGTGTTACTACTGTGTGTGTTGTAAGTTAGCTAAGAAGTGACTGGTTTAATGCTTTGTATCGTGAACTAGATAACAACTTAAATAAGCGAGTTACGACCGCAACTGCTCTACGAGGCAGGAATATTCAGAATGTAAAATTTTCAAATATAAAAGTTAGGTCTCTTTCGCGAAAATGGCTCGCGGCACTTTAAGTGAAAACGAACGCCATTGCTTAGACGGAGGCGCAAAAAGTCAACCGGAGCGATTGCAAGATGTGGAAAAAACAATTAACGATTGCAAATCTAACGGTCTGAGAGTTCGCTTCCTGGACGAGGAGGGGAAAACGGAAAGGACGGTTAGCGCTGATTCGGTCGACTGCGCAGTCTCTCGGGTGAAAAAAATTCATATACTAAAAAACAGAAGTTCCAGTGAAACAAGCATACTGCTACGAAACCCATCTCTCCTTAAGAGGCGATTGACTTCGGAGCGTCGATACAGCGACGGCCAAACAGATACTCTAAATAACAATTCTCTGAGCGAGAACCTTAATGGGAAATCGGGAAACAGTGAGAGTTCCGATAAGACTGATCACGGGGCGGACCAAACCAAAGAGATCCAAATCTATAAGAAAAATTGCAACGTGTACAGTGTGAATCAGGCGAAAACTTTGACTCCGGAGCGCAAGAAGTCGATCCCCTTGACGATTCCAAAGTTGATAGCTCACAGAGAGAACGTGCAAGGAAGATCAATTTTGCCAAATGAGGTCTGTCTGGCTGATGGCGCTTCTGGGAAAGACTTTACGGCCAGAGCTATAGGAAGACTGTCTCGTGGTTTGGGCCGGTTGCTGCGACGTACAAACAGCGTACGAATCAGTGAACCAGATCCGGTATACAAAGTGGCATACCTCGGGAACGTGCTCACCGGCTGGGCTAGAGGTGAGTCATTTTAAATAAGTTAAATAAAAGTTACCTTGTAATAACCACGCGACCTGTGACCACTGACCAGGCTATCAAAGCTGATAGTAACAATAACATAAATTATATTAAAATTGATCGCAAGCATACGGTAATAATTTAATACAGGAATATGAGCTATAAAAAGTAGAATGTCAAAATGATTATGTGTACATAATATTGTCTTGATTTGTGTCAAAATAAATAACATGATTTTATTTCCTGTAAAACACATATTTATTACAATACTCGTATGTGTATATATTGTCAACATTATTTTATTATATATGTCACTTGTATGCTAAGATTGATAACAAAGATTTTAAAATGAATTTACGATATCGATACAATTATCTTTAATTAAATTTTATTAGCAGTCTGTTTAATTAGTGATTCAATACCAACTGCTATCATTAAATACGAAAGCGTTACTACATTCCTATTTGATGAAGACTCGTGCGGTAAATATGATAACTTAAACAAACATTTAACGCAAATTGTAATTGAAATAGAGTAATATTAAATATTAACAAAAATGTATTCGCTGCGTCTTATTACGAATGTTTTTATTCGATTTTGTTATTTGTTTGTTATTTTTTTTTGTTTGTGGTTAAAGTTCAATGTTAAAGAATACGATATGAGAAAAGTTATTTTTCCATTTATAAATGGATTTCTTAACTGTCGTGGTAAATAATTGTCTGACTTTCAAAGGGACTTACTGTGCACGTTTATCTGAACATTTTAACGAGTTAATATCGTTATTTCGTGAAACCTTCATGCAAGTAGAGGGTTTACGAAGTAAAGGCCGCCTATGCGTAAGTAGTTCAAGGCACATTTGTTGGACCAGAGCAATTTTGTTTTCATGATCTTAATGATTTTTTTAAAATTTACGCGAATTTTAATAAACTGTAGTAATCATGGAATAAAATAAGGTTTTATGGCAATAGTCTTTATTGGATTGATTAGAACATAATAAATATTATTTTACTAAACTTTCGTTGGTAATAAAGTTTTGTTAAGGTTACGTCTTCTAAAATATTGATCACTTATGATGACTGTATTCTTGTTAGTATAGTCTGTGAATGTCCCACTGCTGGGCTAAGGCCTCCTCTCCCTTTTTGAGGAGAAGGTTTTGGAGCTTATTCCATCACGCTGCTCCAATGCGGGTTGGTGGAATACACATGTGGCATAATTTTAGTGAAATGTCTAATTTCACATGCAGGTTTCCTCACGATATTTTCCTTCACCGTCAAGCACGAGATGAATTATAATCACAAATTAAGCACATGAAAATTAGTGGTACTTGCCGTGCCCACGATCATCAGTTAAGATTCACGCGCTCTTACCACTGGGCCATCTCGGCTTGCTTTTTAACTTATTGTATTCTTGTTAACTAAAGAATTTTAATAAACTCGCAGCAGAAACTTGTTAATAAATGATATGGAACGAAAAGTGACCAGCTCACATTCCGTCGACTTTCGTTTCGTCCATCACGCCACGATCATTATCTGAATCAACTTTGAGTGAAACTGAATTATCATTTACAGATTTATTATTAACGATAAGATACCTGACCTACATTGCTATAAAATAATAAAATCTGATAAGTTTTTTGTTTACTTTCGCTATCTTTAAGTAGTCTGTTACTTGGTTTCTATTTTTATTTTATATTATGACGATTGTAAAAATAGTTACGATTAATCTCGTGTTTTATCTTGTGATGTAAATAAAGTTTATTTAAACATGATTCAGTTTGTACCATTAGTAGCGTGGATTTCGTTTGTCTATCTCGCGCTCTTATCTCGGACTCACAATAAAGAACTTGAGAAGTGCGTAATTAAACTATTTTCAATTTATTTCTTTCATTTAATATGGTTAATTACAATTTTGAATTCTCGTTTTATTTAAACATATAGGAGCTTCGGTGTAATCGTTTAATTCGCAATGGAATATTTCTTAGTAGATAGATTACCTACATTTTCTAGAATAGTCTGTTTATGAAGAAAACATAGCTGATAGTAGGGACAACATTATTGAACCAACACATCTGTTTTAAGTCATCAATATTAGGTCATCGGATGTTATTTATTATCTTTATGAATATTATTATGAATCTAATTGTGTCTAGCGATATCAATACATCGCTTCTATGATCTTTCGTGTTGCTAAATACACTTGAATAACCAATCAACTGTATGTTAATGTTATTTAAATAACTTAAATTATTAGTTAAATATCCTTAAGAAATAATTGCTTTAAATACAGCCTATTTTAGAAGTAATTATTTTTTTAACGACGACCGTAAATAAATATTATCTCGATTATAATAATATATTTAAATATAAGATTTGAATTTTAAATGAAATATTTAAATTACAATGGAATATTAATCAACTTAAGCGGTTTTTATTATTTATAACAATCACAATTTTTTTTAAAGTGCTGTAATTATAATCTTTTTATCATAATGAGTTATTTGATAATTTATGTAGAAATACAAAATTATACATCGTGAGAAAGCCTGCATGTTTCTGATAAAAATCTACTTGGTATATTTGTATTGTCGAACCCATATTGGAAAAGCGTGTTGGAATAAGTTCCAACCCGTAGAATAATAATTCCCGTAACTATTTCCCGATTTAGGGCTACGCAGACCCTGACGGCTGACCGAGCCGTCACCTCCACGCTCACACCAATTTCACTTCACAATCCGTATCATCTTTCAACTATAAAGATTAGAATAATCTTATCCATAAAACCACGCGGTAGAATTACTTTGTTTTACTCTATTTATTTAACAGTAGTATTATCACAAATATCATCAACCAATCACACTGTAGTATTTCAATGTCATCATTAGTTTCGATCGTTATTCGCTTCCGAACGGGGTCCTTCCGGTCATCGGATAACGCTGGTTATTCTGAATCGCGGTTGATAGTAAAAGTCACAGTTGGAAGAGTTCTGATATTAAGATCGATAGCACGACATGTTTTTAACTCGTGTTGACATTTGAACACCGTGATGGATTTATCAAAATGTTTTGTTTATGTTATAAAAATTCCCACAAAGATGATTAGACCGCGATAAGAGTAATAACACATATAAACATAAAACATAGATAAAACATAGATATTGGATATCTAAAAGGACTATCAACGCATGATTTCAACTATAACACCTAGAGACCAGAAAATGAGAAATTTTTTTTGGATAATTTTGATTTAAAACGCGGCTCTAATTAATAGTTAATCTTAACTCAATCAACCCGTTCGAAATGTCATACACTCCACATCAAAACAAATAGTTATATACGTTTTTGAGATTTGGCAAATTTGGCGCGCTGAAAACGCACTTTCGAAGTCTCGACTATTTCGAGCCGAGTCTTTACATTTTCAAGTTTGTAACGAGAGTTTCTCAAACGTATGACGTAACCATTTGTTAAAATATTTTGAATGTTTTTGCGTATGTAATAAATGTGGATATTATTAATCCCTTTCGATCTTTATCTTGGTAAATGGATGCATCTTTATTTGTAACTATCATAAGAATACTCGTTTACACACCGGAATTAGCAGCTCCCTAGTATTTATTTTATTGTTTTAATACTAAATATCACGGAAGATCTTGTCAGTGTCCTTTAGAATACTTAGAGAATATTATGTAAATGTTTAAAGTGAATAATAAGTGGAAGTAAATGTTACCATTGAACAAAATAACAAATGAACATCATGTATGTATCTTATTCATTTAGCATGACAACTCACTGGGGAATATTAAGTAAGACGATTTTTTGGAGTTTATTCTACCGTTGGAGTTCGGTTCTGGTTTGATTGGTGTATATGAGCAGAAATTTTTATTTCGTACTGTTTCGATATGCTTACTTGGTATTAGGGTTTTGCACAAGTTCATATGGGTGGGTATCACCCAGTCATCATATATTTTACCGCGAAGAAGCAATGCTTAGTATTGCTGTGTTTCGGTTTGAAGGGCGAGTGAGCCAGTGTATAAATACATAACATCTTAGTTTCCAAGGTTGGTGGCGCATTAGCGATGTAGGGATGGTTATTATTTCTTAAAATTCGAATGTCTACAGGCGGTGGTGACCGCTTAACACCAGGTGGTCCACTTGCCAAGATGTCAAGAAAGAACCTTCGATTTTGGTTAAATTCCTCTCGTTCTATCCACGGAGGAAATTCGGCTCATACATAACGTACATGATGATTGTTATCAAGTCTAAGAGGAATATATCATAACTCTGAAGATCAAGGCGACAGAAATACGTCACTGCGTCTAATTTGCGCGATAACATTGTTTGATAAAAATATTTGATCAAACACTTTACTTGATTAGCGAATCTTTGCGATAATCCTTCTAAGCTTTGTTACAAACAGACTTGTCATCATTATACTAATTTAATTTATGATATAAATTACGATAAAAATTGTGTCTGTTCTCGACGTTTAAATTTACAGGTAACGATGAAACTTTAACCTGTAATTACAATTTGATAGATGTAGCAGCTTTTTATAAGGTTACTTTTAAATAACAAAAAAATATGGTTCGGTATCGACAGGGTGTCCTATTATATTCAAAAAGCCTACGTCTGTCCGTCTAAATATCACAGGGCTGTATTTTTAGAACCGCTATCTAGACAAATAATAATATCATTTGAGATATATTACGTTTCCTGAGAAAAAGGGGTACAGCGAATGTATAGAACATTCGCTGTTTTTACGATATCATCATGAAGATACATATATTACTAGACTCCACCCGCGTGTGTCGTATTTTTTGGTTGCCGTATCCACTTACATTGTTAACTTAATTGCTGGAAAAGAGTATCTACTAAGTTTCTTACCGCTTCTTATTGGTAGAATCTACATTCCCAAATGGTATTAACTGTAAAATTAATATAACAATTCCTCCTTCGTTTGGGTGGGACAGGTGATAACTAATCTTATGCCTTAAGGCTATGAGCTATAATCTATTCCTAAGAGCCATAATGTATTTCAAATTTTATCTAAATCAATCCTATTATCATGTCCCATTTTTAATATAGGAAGTATTAGTGAGATAAGGTTATCAATCTGTTCTATATTCACCCCTTTTCGTGATCTTGTGTGACCTGTCTAAAAATCAGCGCGCAACCTGAATTTAAATGTTAACGCCACGTTAAATTTTGCAAAAGTTAGTTTTGTATCGTTGATTGGTCGTCAATTTGAGCCGGAATTGAATAAATCACGATGACGATCGTATTAGCGAGACCAATGTTGTTTAATGAGGTCATCCTTAGTTGTCTATTCAGGAAATATATTTTGTCTCTTATATTCTCATGTTATCAATGGACAGGATCCAGAATAGTGCTTTAAATATTTAATGTTATCAATCTTCCAGGTGATAAGTTTGAGAATTGGTGTTAATGAGCCACAGGTGTATTGCATATAATGCATAATTGTAAGTTGTCGTCTGCCATTTTAATACCGTAGTGACGTAATACGATCGATTAGTATTCATCATGGAAACAGCATTACAGGATATTGAATATAAAAATATTTTCATAATTTTTTTATTCTTGTTTTATTTTTAAATACGATTAAAAGATGTTTATAATCCTGTTTATATTATTTCCTTATTTGTTTATTTGTATAACATTTTAGACGTTTTGTTTGTTTTAAAGCTATGCTTATCTTTAATGGCTACGTCTTTCAGATTCCAACGTCACGAGGTCGGTCAGTACCTTCTAAGGTACAGAAGTTTATACGAACATAAAAATACATGTGCATTACTTGTGGAACCACAGTTACGGTAACGTATTTTGGACTATAATGTTTGGTATATTTGAAATGTAAATGTAGTCACCTGTTGGGAGTTCTTAACACCAGAGTTCCCCTCTTGTACGGCGGAAGTGTACTCACTCAACTGAATCTTGCCTCTCCCTCTGTCCCTTGGGTCTCACTCCCACGTTTTTTTTTCGTATCACATTCCGACTATCATTGTTTGTGTGCTCCCACAGACACGCTCCGCGGCGCGTACGCGACCAATTTTGATTGCGGGTAGAATCAACTATATATCAATGATAATAGAGTATATTTTTGATAATTTCCAACATAAAGCGAATCTTGTTACTACTTGGCTGGTTTCGAGGCTTTTGACAACGACACACTTCATTACTGAAGTATAGCTGCTTGAATAGGTCTTTTATCTTTGTACTATCTTTTCGCTTGTAATTGTTGTTTTTTTATAAAAATATAAATAATAATTTTATAATGTTTAAAATAAACTTTAATTCGAAATTTATATAAAGGAATTATTTACATCGTTTACAGAAATATATCTGATAAAATCCTTTTATGGAAAACACCATACTGCCAATGGTATACGATTATTAAGTAACTAACCTAATCTATAAGGAAATTAAAAAATATTAAGCAATCCTTACTCTGCCAAAGTACCACTAATCTTAGGCACTAACATATGATGTCCCTTGTGCCTGTGGTTACACGGGCTCGCTAACCCTTCAAACACAGCAGTACTAAGAATTGCTGTCTGCCGGTAGAATATCTGATAAGGTACCTATCCGGACTTGTACACAACCCTATTACCAAGTTATTTCGTTTGTATAATCTATATATTAAAAATTTTGAAGTTAAATTTGGTTGAATCTTTATTAAGATGGTTCAATTCGCTTTCGGTAGCAGTTAATCTCGTGTGACGCTTTTTGTTATAGAAAAACAGAACTATGTTTTGGTAGTTAACGGATCTCATTAACTAATAAAATTATACAAAATCGTAATCATTATGAAGTTTAATTATATTCTTTGGATTAAAATGATTTTCATACGTTTTGATAACGGATTGCATTTAAAATTATTGTTTTCTTGTATTAACAATTATAATTTAGCAAGCTGGTACTCATAAGTGATTTCTTTTCTTTTGTTTCTTATTAAACACACACACACAGATACTGCGTGATAAGATAAGAAAGCATTCAATCAGAGTTCGACAGATAGATTTTATCTAGTTCGTACACCTGATCGTTTGCATAACACTTGCCGGCTGTTAACACATAAAGTCAACGGACGACGTTTTTGTCGATATCATTTCGATTTCACTCTCCTCGTAATGTTGCCATCACTGCTCTTATTGTTACGTACTCGATCTCGATGGTCCAGTGGCTCTATACGAAGATTGTTAGTTCACGCTGAATTCTAAAGTGCTTAATATGTGATTATAATTCATCTCGTGGTCGACTGTGAAGACAAACATCGTCAGACAAACTGCATGTATTGGATGAAAATCTGAGAAGATTGCCCAGAGGTTAGAACACAATCTTAAACGAAGGCTAAGGCTGATATCTCTGAATTTTCGTGTGCTAAATTTGTGTTTATGATTCATCTCACCCGCATTGGAGCAGCGTGGTGGAATAAGCTCCAAACCTTCTCCTCAAAAAGGGAGAGGAGGCCTTTAGCCCAGCAGTGGGACATTCACAGGCTGTTACGGTACGGTAATCTCTCGGATCGGCGGTGAGAGGAAACCTGCACATTAGAATCTGTTACATGTGTATAAACCAACTCGCGTTCGAGCAGCTTGGTGAAATAGGCCTTAAACCACAAAAGGAAAGGAGGCCTTTGACAAGCTATGGGCACAGGTAACAGTTAAATTTAAAAAATAACAATTTTGATGAAATATTTACTCAATACTATTTTAAAGGCTACCGTTACCGTTATATTGAAAACAAATTAATTCTATGTGCGTAACGATTAGCCGGTTTTATGTTCAGTTATTAATGAAAGTTTTTATGGTAGAATAATGTTATAATACAAAATTGCCTTGGAGGAGGTCTTATATATTTTTTTTATTGTATTGAACGATTTAAAAAATATATATTATCATAAGCCGAGATGGCCCAGTGGTAAGACCACGTGAATCTTAACCGATAATCGTGCGTTCAAACCCGGGCAAGCACCACTGAATTTTCATGTGCTTAATTTGTGATTATAATTCATCTCGTTCTTTACGGTGAAGGAAAACATCGTGAGGAAATCTGCATGTGTCTAATTTCACTGAAATTCTGCCACATGTGTATTCCACCAACCCGCATTGGAGCAGCGTGGTGGAATAAACTCCAGCAGTGGGACATTCACAGGCTGTTACGGATACTTTATGTATAAATATACCAGTTATTTCATTTATAATTTTCCAACCTCTTATACTGTAGGAGTACCAAGCTAAGAGTATAATGAATTCACATCTCTTTAAATATTTATGTAAAGTATTAATTGAATATGATAGATGGACGCATTGTTTAATAAATGCTAATTAATTTATATATTCTCATTAATTATTAATTATGGATATAAATTTTATTATTAGAAAAAAACACCTACTGAACTTTTAGTCGGTTCCTTCCGGTCTATTTCACGGCGAATTTTTAATTATTCTTAAATTAATCTTGGTAATTGACATCTTGATATAATGTTTATTTAATATAAAAATAGTTTTAAGGGTTAAGCTCTATGATATTTAGTGAGTAGGTTTTATAACGTTCGCAACCCCACATATACGACTTTTATGAATAGACGAATTTTGTGTATTGAATCCATCTTTAATATTCAATCAATCAATCAATCAATCAGCCAATCAATATTTTGTCCACTGCTGAACATAGGCCTCTCCCAAGGTGCGCCAAAGCTCCCTGTCCTCCGCCTTCCGCATCCAGTCGGTGCCCGCCACCTTCTTAAGGTCATCGGTCCACCTGGCTGGAGGGCGCCCTACGCTGCGTTTGCCGATCCGCGGTCTCCACTCTAAGACTCGTCTGCTCCAACGGCCATCGGTCCTACGACATACGTGACCAGCCCACTGCCACTTCAGCCTACTAATTTTGCAAGCTATGTCGGTGACTCCGGTTCTTTTCCGGATAATCTCATTTCTGATCTTATCCTTCAAAGATACTCCGAGCATAGCTCGCTCCATAGCACGCTGAGCGACTTTGAATTTGTGGACTAGTCCCGCAGTTAGTGTCCACGTTTCGGCACCGTATGTCATGGCAGGTAAGACGCATTGATTGAAGACTTTCGTCTTCAAACATTGCGGTATGGACGACGTGAGGACTTGACGAAGGTTGCCAAATGCTGCCCATCCCAAGCGAATTCTTCGATCGGCTTCCTTCTCGAAGTTGTTCCTACCGACTTGTATAACCTGTCCTAGGTAGGTATATTCCCTAACAACTTCGAGAGGTTTCCCTTCGACGTATATCTTTAATATTATATGTATAAATATATAACATTTTAATAACGACTACTTATTTTATGAACACTTTGGCCTATTTGGCCTATTATGATAATGAGATAATATCAATTATAATCAATCTTAGGACAATTAAATACAATGTAAAATACGTTTGCTCACTTTGTGATGTAGACATGCATAAAATTAATTAATTTATAATAAAATCATTTAATTAATTAATTAATTAATCGCATTTTTTATGAAATTAAATTCTTTTAACCTGCTAATGAATCCAATATGATACATATACATATGTATAGTATCTAAATGTGTGTGTGTGTTCCCATTGGCAACAACCGGATTATTGAAACCGTCCGATTTTTCTCTAGTAGAGTTTTTAAGTAACGTGCCCTGGCCATGCCCTCTTATCTCATGGTCGCGATAAGCTAGTTCCGCATTAATAAATGAAGAATATAAAGAGAGTACACAACAAAAAAGACTAACTTTCATTCTTAATTCAAATCTATAAGGAGTGAATACAAGGCTATTTTTTATTTGTAATAAAACTACAGAACACAAAAAAAACTATATTTAAATACACAAAAAAATCTATATTTTTAGGTTAAACCCAGAATCTTAATGCATAATCAAGGAGAGCACTCACTGTTGTAAAAGTTCACTCGACAGATGGTTTTGATTACAAACCATTGATATATATCACATTACGATTGTAGTTAGTTTGTGTCAATGTTTAATGTGACACGTTAGTTTTTTGTTCTAAAACGAATATAAACATGGGCAGGTAAATGCAATTGACTTTCTAAGTGGGATCACGTGACGATTGTAACTAATACCATCCATTAGTAATCGTATCTCAGCTATGAAATAATACGTAATGTTACTTTACTTGTCGATGTAATTTGAACTAATGATCGGTTTTTATGATGAAAATGATTGTAATTCATATCTCAGATAATGACCAGTTTGCATCCGGCAATCATCTGACAGTCCAGCAGTGCTGTAAGAACTCACCTGCTTACTCACCCGTGAAATGTTGACTTATAGTGATGTGCTATTTTGATGCGCGTATTACTTAAATGTTATGATATAATTTTCTGATAATTCACGAGATTCGAGTTTGTTCTTACAGAATAGTCCTATAGTTTAAGTTACTTAATTTTTAGTGTCGTAGAAGTTATAGTGCGGAGACATATTCTATTTATTTTCTTATATCCTACTACGTTACATACATTTTTTATTAATGGTAGGGTGTATATGACATTAACTGGAATTGAAAAAATATTAGATATTTTTTTATAGATAATATGGTTTCAAGGGAGATTAAGGTAGTCTAATTACAAGGGACATTAATAATACCGCTTGCCAACAAAGAAGCTTTAACTTCTCACAAGCCCAGTGCCTGTGAGGGAAAGTGATCACTTGTTATTAGGTGATGGCAGGGCTCGTTTGCCCTTAATTAAAAAATAAACGAGAGTTGAAACACGAAATATATTAAAATCGTGTTCTCATTACAAGTGGATTAACGAAATAATAAAGTGATTATTAGGTCTTTAGCTGAATTTTAAATATGATTAAATTATAAAACCACACCTATACTTGTTTATTTAAATAAAATTTAAATAAGAATTCATTTTCGCTATTAAACGACGTCGGATTTATGACTTCGATCTAAATAACGTGATATTATCCGTTCCAGTTATATTGGTCACGTACTAGCCGCTCCGCGCGGTTTAACTCGCTATTGCGGTTTCATGCAACTGATTCACTCCCGTTGGTTACCTCTTTTGTATAATATATAACCTATTTTGACTTTGACTGCCTCGTTGGTTTAGTGGTGTGATGTAAGGCCGCAGAACCGGAGGTCCTGGGTTCAATTCCCAGGTCGGGCCAATAAAATGTTATTGGGTTTTTCTGTCAGAAAATTCTCAGTAGCAGCCCGGAGTCTGGAAGTTGGAAGTGTGTTCACTCCCGTGCCTCGAAAAGCACGTAAAACCGTTGGTCTTGCGCCTGAACTCTTTCCGGTCGTGTCGGATTGCTGTCCCATCGGATTATGAGAGTTAGGGAATAGAGAGTGCACATGTGTTTGCGCACACACTTGTGCACTATAATATCTCCTGCGTAGTTGGCTAATCTCTCTTGAGATTGGCCGCCGTGGCCGAAATCGGTCTGGAGGACATTATTATTATTATAAACTATTTTATAAATACATAGTTAATTGATAGTTGTCAGAAATATTACTTTTGTAAATACTATTCTCTGTCTCATAAAATAATGCTATATGTTCGCCCTTCCTAATCCGTCACGTGATTTGCAATTCAATAAAAATAATAACATTTTTATAATTAAAAACAACAATCTCGGTCTTATTACAGACATAGTTTTATTAGTTTATTGCACATACGTATAGAGAATATTTAAGTATATAAAAGGTAAATACGAGTAATTCAAGGCCTTTGTCATTGAAGGTTTTAAAAATACACATAAATTTTATCCTGCTCTCATCAGGAGTGTTACAAGTAGCGACATACCTTCGCAATGTTATAACATTGAAGGATTATCACATTTATTGACTACGAAATAAGAATCGATATAGATTGAAATATAGCTCGGTCGCATACGCTCCTGTTTGTCATTTATCGGTGCGCGTTTAGTGTTTTATTGCATTCGAAATAAGGGTCATTTTGCATTAATTGTATGCTTTAATCGTAGGTACGGAAATAAGATATATATGTTGTATTGTTCCCCCTTTGAATAACAAGTGAATTTTCAATGATAATAAGCGCATTCACGTTGGAGTGTGTACTCCTCATGTGTGTACGAGTGCGCCTGTCCGTGAACTTTGAATGATTTTTTGGCAGATTAGTTTGCGGGTTTTTAAATAATAATAACATTATAAATATTTTTGTAAGTGATATTTTTAAGAACAAGGACGAAGCGATCGTACTAACACTTATTTAGTTTGGATGTTTTACAATTATTGTCACGTTGCGGTTAAATTAATTTAACATTACATTATATATATATATATGTATCGTAGTGGTTAGAACACCGGTACCTTAACCGGTGATAGCCCGTTCAAACCTAGGCAAACACGATTGATTTTTCATGTCTTTAATTTGTATTGTATGGATCTTATACCAATTACATTCATAACGGTTTTTTTTGTCAATTACTAATGCTCATATTTAACATAGACGAGAAGACAATTTTTGTAACTTCAACCTTTTGATAACTGTTCATTTAACAACTATGATTATACTAAGAGTTTTTATCTCTAAGTCCCTTTTTACTTCAAGTCTTAATGAGTTCACTTTTAATAGTCAAATTGATAGTTAGCTATCGTAGTAGTAGTGATTATAACGTACATAGAGATAACCCTAACGAAATGAAAAGCTGCAATGGAGAAGCGAGTAATTAGTTCCTTCAGTACTCTTATCATCGGTACCGTTATCTTTGTAATGACGGCAGCGTACGAGAAACGTTTTAATTATTGTAATATGAAACGAACCTTATTCAATGTACATTATTTTACATTTTATATCGATAGTAGGGAAAATGTTTAGATATAACCTAAGTGATATCGGTTATTAAGATTAATGTAAGAGCTTACTTGAATGAAGTATATTTTGATTAAAACAAACTCGAAACTCTAAAATAAATAACAGAAAATGATATGCGACTTTGACTATAATAATTATAACAATAAAAGGATATAAGTATCAAAATAGCATATCACCGTAAGCACAGGTTAGTGAAGAACAAAAGTGAGATACGAAGAGACTTCTCACAGAATATCACACAAATATCAAAACGTGATTAAATTAAACGCTGTATTGTGAATCAACGAACTCACACGTTTAAAATTTTTTTAAACACACAAGTGTACGTTGTCTCAAGTCACGATGTTATCTTTTATCAACAAGCATAGGATACACATCAGAAGCGTAAGGTAACCGCTTTAGCTATAGACTTATGCAGGGCTCAGGCGTATGATACTATACTATATATATAGGCTTTAACTTATTCAAAACAACTTCGAATCATGAAATTATCAAAATAAATTAAATTTCATAGCTGCGACCAGTTCGAATTGTGGAGAAGAACTGGCAAAAAACTCAGTACTTACTCTATTTTATCAAAGGGATGTGGAGGACGGACGGACAACTGTGTTTGCGCACACAATCTTCAAGGCTAATCTTGAGATTGGCTGCCGTGGCCGAAATTATTCAAGAGCACATCACCAATATGCATTATTTATTATTATTATATAAGTAGATTATTACGCAGCTTATAATGTACTGTATTATATACAAAAAATAACTTAAAACTCAATGATAAATGGTGTTGAACCATTAAATGTCGATTAAGATCTACGAGTTCTTCCAAAACAACCATCTACAGTTAATACATAACCATGGCCATTGTTAGCTTCGTATTTGGGTATATATTATGATCATAGACATATTGTTTGTATAATAACAATATAATGTTCACTTTTATCTTAATTGGACAATAATCGTCTTGTTTTGTTACAACGTAGGAAATCATTAGTATGTTTTTAGTTCTAAGTTCACACAATATAAAGGAAAAAAACTGCTGTAATTATACAAGATGACACGGAAATGTCGATAAAGCGAACTATGCTCATGACCTGTCTGTAGAACAAGACGGAATAATCTTTTTGTAGTTGTGTGACTAGTTTTTCATGGTATTTTTTAATTAAAGTAACATTTTGTTTAGATTGATTTTAAGAAAAAATAGATGGAAATTAACTGGTGCCTGGATCCGGCACCAGGCGATGTCGAACACAACAATTCTTAGTATTCCTGTATGTATCTGTGTGATGATTGGGTGGTGCCTATCCAGACTACCAAGTAAAGCTTATTCCACCACGATACTCCAATACAGTTTGTTGGATACTCATGTGCCAGAATTTCGTTCTACAATGCAGGATTTAGTCAGGAAGATAATAATAATAAAAATAATAATATGCTTTATTGTAACAAAATAGTTGCATAACCAATACAAACACAAACATAAAAGAAAAACGAAAACTATTTTGAACAAAAGGCGGTCTTATCGCTAAAAGAGCGATCTCTTCCAGACAACCTTTTGTTAAAGGACAAGAAATACATATATAAAGCGGTAAGGAGGTGTACTGATCATCTCAATTTTTATATTTTATCTCTTAAATAAATATATAAATACATATAAGCAAATAATATATACATAAACATACATATACATATATAAAATATACGTAAACATACATATATATATATATATGATAAATTATAATAGTAAATAACAACAAAGTGCAGCAGACAACAAAACAACACTCCCCGATAATTACAATGACAAATAATACGCCTTGAGTCGGATTTTAAACGTATTAATAGTTTGTGATTGTCTCAAGTGGTGTGGTAAGGAATTCCATAGTCGAACTGCTTGGACAGAGAAGGAATTGGTATAAAAGGAAGAGGAGTGAGAAGGAATTTTAAGGATTAAATTATCTTCAGATCGTAGAGTGCGACCGTGCGAGTCCTTAAGGAATTCAAAACGGTGTTTAAGATACTGAGGAGAATTCGGATGAAAAAGTATACAGTAGAGAAGAGAAAGAATATGAGTATTCCTGCGAAGACGGATTGGGAGCCACTCGAGTTTTTTGCGAAATTCAGAAATGTGGTCAAATTTGCGGAGTCCGAATATAAACCGAATACAGAGATTTTGAATACGCTCGAGTTTATTTAATTGCTCCTCTCTTAGATCAAGATAGCAGGTGTCGGCGTAATCAAGGATGGGCAAGAGGATGGCTTGAGCTAACGCAATTTTGGTAGGGATAGGTAGAAAATTACGTAGTCTACGAATGGACCCAATCGAGTGAAACATTTTCCTGCTCACTTCGCTTATTTGTGACATCCATGAGAGATTTTGATCTATATATATTCCTAAATTTTTAACTTTGCTGCTTAATGGAATTATAGTATTGTTAAAGACAACAGGTATTGTTAAAGACAACAGAAGATACACACAAACGCATTTATTGGATGTATTTATATGAATGTTTACAACGAATTTTCATAAAAAAGATTTCATTATAAAACAATTTCCTTACATTTGAATATTGAAACTGATGGACCGAAAGCGATCAGATTTTCAATATTCAATTGAAATAAAAGCTTTATTTACGGCTATTTGTTCTTTTAGGGGTTTATTTAAAAAGTAATTTGTAAACCGACAAAAGGAGGTAGAAAGGTAGGGAGCTTGTACGGTTTCAAAACATTTATCGAAACCTTTTAAATGTTACAGGATATTACCCGTCACTTAATATTGAGAACGGTTAAATATTAACTTGACGACGTAATGAGGTTTTATATATCTTACTTATATTACAACATTAATATTAAGATCCTTAATTTATTCTACATTAATTCGGTCTCATCCAAATTTTAAGTCTCTTCGTAATGTATTTTAAACTCGGGGTTAGAAGTCATTCAGGCATTGCTTTTCATGCAATGATATCGCTTTGCAAAGATGACAATCGTCGAACACAGCCATAGACTCATCCAGCACGCGATGTTTCGCTATATTATCGAAGAAAAACAAATTACATGAATCAAAATTGGTCATAGCTGGCTGCACATTACATATTACGTAAAGTAAAACATGCTTAATACGTAATAATATGAGATTATTAGCTAAGATTACCGCCAGAGATTAGTACTACTTGTTATAATAATAGTAATAAGCTAATCATTTGTCGCAACTTATAAATAACAGGAAAATAATGTTAGTAAATTTATAGTGGATGAATAAGTACTAAAATCAATTGTGTTCAAATTATTAAACTAAGATAAACAAATAGTATCCGAGATGGGCTAGTGGTTAGAACGCGTGAATCTTAACCGATGATCGTGGGTTCAAACCCCGGCAAGCACCACTGAATTTTCATGTGCTTATAACTAGTTACTATATGTGTTTATAATTCATCTCGTGCTTGACGGTGAAGGAAAATATCGTGAGGAAACTTGCATGTGTCTAATTTCATTGAAATTATGCCACATGTGTATTCTACCAAACCGCATTGGAGCAGCGTGGTGGAATAAGCTCCGAACCTTCTCCTCAATAGGGAGAGGAGGCCTTAGCCCAGCAGTGGGGCATTCACAGGCTGTTACTGTTACTGTACAAGCGTTTGTTTGAATTCACCTTTTAGTATCAATTAAAATAAATATTCAAATGCTGGCCGTTGGAAAAGATCTTCTCTCTCCTTTTGAGGCGACGGGGAGTTTGTCCGACACGAATTTTAAAGCAGTTCTGCCAATCCTATTGAGCTTATACTTTGCACACAGTTTCGGTATCGATAACACTATCTACTATAATTAATTGTCGTGAAATTATATAAAAAATGTAAGATATTTATATAAAATTCATTTATAATATTAATTAATAACATGAAAGTCAGTCATAAAAAAAAAAATTGTATAAGCAAACTCGAAAAGGTCCGGATGCAAAAGTGAGAAAGAAATTAATGAATAAAAAGAAACTATTCCAAAGTTATTTCAGCTTAGTACAACAATATTTTGCGAGCGATGGAATAAAAAATATTTTTATACAGGCATTTCGAAATTCAACTTATTGAATGTATGATTCTATTGTAATCTAAATATATTTTTTTTCTAGGTTTCCTAAAATTTAAATGTTTGTACTAAAAATATATGTCTTCGTATATTGTATCTTTAAAAAATGTCATTGATATAAAAGTAATGGCCTCTAAAGTGATTCTTATATGTGGTATATAAATATAGATCTTGACCTGAATATAAATGCGTTCAGACGAATGCCAAAAGATCATTTTATCCTGCAGATAGAGAGGTATTCTCGTTAAGGTCTCACGAACTCGTGGGCGTTGTATCGAATCTTATGAGATCGATATGGAATAATAATATATTTTGGTATAGTTATTACGATTTAGTAATCACATATTAAACTAATAAAACGCTTATTGCATACATATTAATTCACTGGTGGTAGGGCTTTCTGCAAGCTCGTCTGGGTAGGTAGCACCCACTCATCAGATATTCTACCGCAAAACAGCAGTACTTGATATTGTTGTGTTTCGGTTTGAAGGGTGAGTGAGTGAGAGAGTGAGTGAAAAGTAATTACAGGCACAAGGGACATAAGATCTTAGTTCCCAAGGTTGGTGGCGCATTGGCTATGTAAGCGATGATTGACATTTCTTACAATGCCAATGTCTAAGAGCATTGGTGACCACTTATCATCAGGTGGCCCATATGCTCGTCCGCCTTCCTATTCTACAAAAAATATATATACCTATCATTCATAAAAAAGAAGAGATATAAGAGATATCAATATAAAACGAAATTAACTTTTTAAGTTAATGCAAAGACTGTAACGACCTGTTCAACGGCGCAACAATACATTAATTATATTAATAAAAATCCGTTTGCTTAATTACACAATCAAATTGCCGTTCTTTTTTACTGAATGACAAGGAGCTGAGATAAAAATGACATAATTATGTTCTATCTAAAAGTATTTTAAATTACCGAGAAACAAATTAAAACAAGTACGATCAAACGTCAGTGAACTCGGCTTACGATATTCAAGGACGTCGTTAACTTCTGAAATGCGTTTGATTCCAACTCTCAACGTCCCATTGGAGTACAGAGAACTGGTGGAAATGTTTGAACAGACCACTTGTAAATGTACTCTATGCACAAATTTTGTAATTTATATCTTGTTGATGAAAGTTTTACTCTTTAGTGTAATTCAAAGTTTCTCTACTGCGAGTAGAAGTTAGATTAATAGTAGCTAGTTATTTATAAAGTGTAACTAATTCGTCCATACCAGCTGTTCGTCGCCTGATTCAACCACAAGATGGCTATAGACAAATAAACAATTTTGACATCATATTGACGCGATATCATTGTAAAAACCCCATAGTATCAGTATAGATCAGTGATTCTCAACCAGGCACTTTTGTGTGCCGCGAAATTCTAAAATTTTAGATATAATTTTGTTAATATTATTAAATAATATGATTTATAAAGAACTTTTAATAAGAATATATATTGAAATCCAAAAAATTTGAATGGGTTCGTAATCTATTTTACGCAGTGTGTACAGATAAAGTAAATAATTTTTAAACATATAAATTTTACTTTGTGTGCCGCCAAATTTTGAAATCTTTAAAAGTATGCCTCAACAAAAAAAAAAAGAAAATCACCGGTATAGAGTATAGATTCGCTTTGAAATTTTACTTAATTCATTTTAAAATGTCGTTTTAAATGCCGTCGAAGTTGTTATCGGAACTTTGAAAGTCAAATTAAAGTGAATATAAGAACTTTAGCGGAATAGTGTTGTATATTAATCAAGAAGGGTTCCTTGTGCATTGTATAGCAGAGATATTAGCAAATCGCGTGGAACATGTAAATCTAAGGCTTGTTTATGTTTACTTCTTCGATTGGAATATCGAATAAGTATGTGCGTGGCAGTTCTATCGCCTTATCGATGTTTGTTTGGGTGCGCGTCCTTGCTACGGGCATCGACACACATACCGTCCACGCTTCACTGGTTAGGGCCATCGTCACACTGGGCGTTGAACGCACTAACGTTGCAGTTCATTGGGCACGATTGCGTTAAACATAGCGGTTTTCTTTTCCTTCATTTATATACAGAAGTAATTTTTTGTAATTTGATTATTGTGTAAATTTTTCATATAAATATTTTTCGCTCTTTTTTCTTTTTATAAAATAAGCGATTTATTTTAGAAAATACTTAGTTATACGAAGCTCACTTTGTCTACTATAATTAAATAAAGATTAATTTTATTTACAGACACATTGATAGGACCCTCGACAACAAGTAGCTCCTTGTGGCAAGAGATAATACCGAGAGTTATAAAGTTACAATTCAGCATGCTTAATCTATATTTTCAATAGCTGAGTTTAGTGATACTCTTACTTATTGTAAAACTGAGAGGATCTGGCAAAAGAAACTCAGCGGGTTTGTTTTCTATAATTAATGTTTACGGTAAAATTAACAACTTCTTATATTTTATTTGAAAAGGCCCGTAATAGTTTCACTCTCAAGGATTTATCATTTAAAAAAACATTATTTTTTAACATATACATTTAGCACGAACGTTCTTTAACAATTATATTTAGTATTACGTACGTCAGGACTTTAATTAATTTAATAATTTCAGTAATTAATATATCAAACGTAGAACAGTATATTATGTGAATATTGTAATTTGTACATATAGGGATTCATTTATAGATTAATTTATGTTTTATATTTAATAAGTTTTATTTAACTCCTATGAAGAACCTTCGTACAAGAGGGGGTCTAAGGAATATTTTCTTCTACGCATTAGAATTATAATACATGTTGAAGAATTAATTTTTTTTTTTATAATAATTAAATACTATGCTAGGTGATGCAAACAGCGGCGACATCGGTAAAAGTTTTGTTTTCAGAATACCTAAAAAAAAACTGAAATATTTCGAGGTACGACAGTCAATATTATTATTACCTATTCTAATGACTTTACAATATTCAAGATGTTGTTTTATTTGAATTATCTCTAAATGATTTTGTTTAAATCTTTGATAACTTAAATTTACTGTTTGCAAAATTTAATACGTTATTACAGTTGTTGCTTAATTAACCTTCATATGAATGCAACACTGCAAGCTAGTGTTTCGCAAGTGAACAATATTTAATAAACATTATATTTTCATGTAGTATATAAATAAGAATACAATATACAAAAGTCATAAAAATCAATTACAATACTTTATACCATAATTATTAACACTAGAAGGCTTTCTTGCATTTTTTGCAGAATGTCTTAGTTATATTTAGCATAGTTAACAGTAATAATTACACGTAATAATTTTTATATTTGGCAAAATGAAAAAAATCAACAATCAGTCGGGCTTGCCTGGATTTAAAGCCGCAAATTTCGGTTGAGATTGACAAATTTTATCCACTGGGTCACTTAGACTCTATGCCATGTAAAAGACTGTCAAATTAAGAAAACATTTACAAAAACATATGTAAAGCTTCCCTATATTACGTATACAACTCACGCCTACACTACTGTGAAAAGATTTAGTTTTGAAATTGAATGCACAGCCGCGCCGTATGAAGAGAGCCTTACAACATTCGCGCCTTTATGCTCTGCTCCGCAATGAGATTAACGAGGTCACTGAATTCGTATGCATCACTTAAACAAAATGTATCTTCTTTATATATTTTTATTAAAACTCGTGTGACCTAGTGCTTTTGCATGAATTCTAGAATATTCCACAATATAAGTAGTACGCCCGAACTTGTTCTTCATAACACCGTACGAATGACGTTAATATTTGTCATTAGTTGTATCTTATTTGTTAGTAGTTTATATTTCCTTTGTTACTTAGGTTATATTGTCAAATGACTTATCTTGAATCAAATATTTCGATTTTATTGATACTCAATTATAACAAACCCGTAAATTATTAAGACTAGTCTGAGTCTAAGAAATTATTAGCAATTTCAGATAAGATATTTTAAATTTATTACAACGATAAATTGTAAAATGTTTTCAAACAGTCGCAACTAGTACGACGGAATGCAGCGTCCTGCACAGGCGTACTTTCACTCGCATCTCGACATGACGTGGTAACGCCAACTGCGCTTGAATACAGATAAAAAAAACCGTGGAACAGACGTGTAAGAAATACGTTCCTATCACACTTCACCGTCATATATTTTTATGCGTGTTTATATGAATTTATAATTAAACTAATAAGGATTTTTCTAAGCAATATATATAACTAAGAAATGTAGTTAACATTGTAATCTGACAACTCAGTTCAGTCTATTTCATATAATATATACTTTTTATAGCAAGAAACAAAGAGAATATATATTACTCATTCGTATTAATTTCAATATAATGACACGTGAAATTGCGGTAAGGCACATGTTTTATTGAGATAGCAAGATCATTAATTAACATCGTCCTTCTTAAAATGCTGTTATAATATCTTTAATGAAACATTTTATGTGCATTAAGCTTGTCCTACTTCTTAAATGGTCAAAATGTGTTGAAATCACACTTTCGCTACCAATAAAACTACTTATTTATTTATTTATTTGGATCTCCAAGTTGCTATTAAAAGTAAACAAGCTTTGTCCGCGACTTCGCTTGTGTTTATTGTTAAAATAGAGAGTTACTGGTTTGTCAGTTGAATATCAATGTTAAATCATAATTAGAGTTCAGATGGTCCAGTGACAACATTACTTAATGAACATAAAAGCCAATGTGGATCTTAAGAGAAGATCGAGAGATCTGTTTAAATACCAAGAGTTTTTATGTCCTGATAACCCATCTCGTGTTTAGCGGTAAAGAAAAACATCATAAGGATCCTATTCCCCAATGGAGAAGCCTTGTAGAAGAAGATCCATAATTTGAACCTAAGCCCGGCAGGACTTTTACGAGCTCTTACTACAATTACTTTCGTTACACCAACGTCTGTGCTATGAATCTCCTTTGAATTTCTAGACGTATTCACGCCAGGGTTTTAAATAAAACTTTCATGTGAGTCTGTCGCTCTTAGCTTATAAATCAGCCATTTGTTAACACTTTCAAAATTCTAAACGCATGCATATTCATATACCTTAATGGAGTTCAGCCGATTTCCATTGAAAAAATTTATTCTTATCGGTATTTCAAATAAAATACAATAGCGCATGGAAGATCGAGGCAAGTTTATCAAATTCTTAAGGCATATTTTGTCTCTAATGAAGCGTGAAGGAACGAGTCCACAAGAGTACAAAGAGCAAGGTCGGACTGACAAGTACAATTTATTTCATTCGACAACAAGGACGTAAGGACAATTTTTTGCAAAACCACTGCTGGTTTACTGGCTGGTAGGCTACCAATGACGGAAAATGAAGTTTATAATTTAATAATCGCACAAATCGTGCAAAATTCACACAATTTCTTGAACTGCCTTTACCTATGATGTTAGCCTAATCTTCTATCTGTGATATATTTTTGTGTTGTTGTATGTCTTTATAATGAAAGCTTCCAAGTCTTGAAAATGTAAATGCAAAATGAAAATGTAAATATTTCCTTGAAATATTTACATTTTCAAATATAAAAATACATAAAAAATATAACGGCTAATGACCTAAATATTTCCTTGAAATATTTACGTGTTAAATATTTATATGTTAAAAATATTGGCTGATAAATATAACGGCTAATGACCTAAATATTTCCTTGAAATATTTACGTCATTAGCCGTTATATTTTTTATGTATTTTTATTTAAATTTATTTATCAAAGTATAAGTGAAAGTGTAGAATAGTGTAACTTAGCATTACTTGTCAAAGTTCAAGTGAAAGTCCCCACGAGAGAACGCTAACTTGTTCATTCCTTTTGGGTTTAAAGGGTAAGATTTTCACTTGCGAATTATTCAAGCAACTTTCCATTTACAACGATATATTTTACGGACTACCAAGGAGATCTGGACTACAAATGGCAATAATAAAGATGACCTGACCATGGAAATATTGGCCGAATACAGACTCGCATAGGGATCTAGAATACCAGGAAAATCAATAACATCCCATCTGATACATATCTGAAATCTACAAGATAACTGGCACACAAATGGGGCAATGATGACGTCATCTTTGTAAAGTCCATAACTTGTATAGTCGTCAAATAAGCAAAAAAAAAAATCAGGCACATCAAAGATTACGTAAATCCAAGTAATAGAAATGATAAACACGCACGGACCCACCTCTGTTTAGATAAGATATATTTAAGAAATAAAAATACTTCTTCTTTACTATTTGTATGTACTCTGTACTAATATTATAAATGAGAAAGTAATTCTATTTGTCTCTCTGTCTGGATTTCAAGGCTAAATCACTGAACCGATGATGATGAAATATGTGTAGCAAACTTGAACCTCAAGGAAGGCCATAGAGTTTTTTTATACCTAACACCTGCCCCCACCCTGACATGTGGGCAAAGCCGGGGCAGAAAACTAGTCTTTAGTAATAATAGTCAATTCGACCATCAATTTATTTATACTACATACAAGCTATGACGTGCACACAAAGTCCTTTGACCTCTATGACAATTAGTAGATACTAATGAACGCATTTAGTTACGACATGATAGTATTATTATTATTATTATCACACACATCCACACGTACACACTAAAACGCACAGACACACAAGCGTACTACACGTATATGCGCGCACATAAACAAGAAATTACGTAATCAAATAAACATGATTTCTGTTACATTACAGAAATATCGTATTCATAAATAATTCAACTACGTCACAACGTTACAATTACGTAATAACTGATGTCAGTATAAATTCTTTTCTCTACCAAATATTACTGAGGACAATGTTTTATAAAATCGTAAACAAATTTATTTTGGATAGTTGAAATATGAATAAAAATTTCGCGTACATAATGGCCCTTCGCGGCGACTAGCCTGCAACAACGTTTACTTTCGGTTTAGACCTTACATTCGGAGTGTTTTCGACCGACCAAATTTTATACTGTTTATTATTTTCTTTAATTAACATTTAAGTATTAACTTACTTTTATAAATTGCGTAATTATTACTATAACTATTTATTTCATTATGTAAGTATAATTATAATAATATATATAATGTTTTATAAACAATCTTAGCTGAACGCATACTTATGTAAATTTATCCATTCAAATTCTCGGGAGTATAGAAATTGCAAATATTCCAGTGAACGTCGGAGTGTGTACGCCAGTATAGCTTGCAGGAATTCGTTCCCGTTACCCTAACGGGAGCGGAACATAGCATTAACCACTTAATCGGTGGGCCCAGAACAGGGACGCTATTAGAAAAGGTATCAAATATCATATGTGGTTCGACGCGTAACAGCCTCTTAATTTCCAACTGGGCTAAGGCCCACTCCTTTTAGAGGAGAAGGCTTGGAGCTCATTCCACCACGCAGCTCCAATTGGACTTGATACTCATTTGGCAGGTTTGCATACACAAGAAAGTTTCCTCAAGATGTTTTCTTTCACCGCCGAGCACGAGATGAATTATAAACACAAAGTTAGCAGTTGAATATACAGCGGTGCTTTGTTTGAAATCGCAATCTTCGGATAAAATTCACGTGTTCTTGCCACGGGCCATTTCAACTTAGTTCGACGCAAACGTCTTTAATTAGCTCTTACACCTTTATACCTTTTTACACGGTGGTTGTTTATAACTTACAAGATTAATTTGATAAATAGATTATCGTCCTGGGAAATTCTATCCTGTCTTAGCTATTATTTTTTGCACTGAAAATTTGACACTTACAAGACGAGATAAAAAAAAATGAAAAAAACAGCTGCCGAGTTTCTTTTACCTGTCTTCTCAGTCGTCTGTTCTATGTTGTCGTAAGAATCTTGATTGAATCTCCCACTTGTTTGGTTATATCCCAACGAAACCATTTCCACCCTTCCCTGTTCCGAGCGCAGGTTTTGTAGAACGCATTGGGTTAATACAAAGATTAACTTTACATAGAATGCTCGCATTTACATTTATGCGCAAATACTTAAACTCTAACCTCGATCTAGGATTCCATGTAAGTCATTGAACTCGGAGAGAATTATTTATTCCTATTCGTATTACGTCGCTACGATATTATAATGTTAGTATTATCTGCGAATAATAACCGTGTTTATGTATAGCATTCGCTGACAAGTTGCAAGTGATTCATTGCAAATAATATTACTATCGTCACCTCGCGAGCTTGAAATATTTAAAAAAAAAATATAAAGCTGACAATTTAAAAAAAATAAAAAAATCATAATCATTGTTTATCTATATATGTATGAGAGAACTATTTTACGAGTGGTTTCAATGTATATACAACGACTGGTAAAACAAGCTCGTGTATCATTAAATTTAATTATTAGTTGATGAGGAAATATGAATAAATTATAAATAGTCGTTTTATATATTTGGTTATATTCCATATTATTTTGTGAAGCAATGACGTAAAACGTATTCTGATAATTGACCAGGCATAGACTGTCGTTAAATCTCCAATAAAATCTATCTGGTGATTCGCGATGAAAATTACATTTACATAGAAGAAGAATTAAAAAAAAATTATATTAAAAAATTGGCCTTTGAAAATAACTCCGTGAATAAATTATAATTCTGATTAGTACTGTATCTTTTAATAAAAAAAATGGTATATTATTTTAAAATCTGAACTATATACAAAGACTACATATATTTATGATAAGAAAGCTTTACTTTAAAAAGATGACAATATATGAAAAAATGGCATCGAGTCGTACGAGAAGGTCGGTGGACATTGTGAATGACGGTAAACAGGTTTTAATGAAACACGTTGTTAAGACCACTTCACAGTGGATTCTCATCTGTACGGTAGAATGGGGTGCACATGCCGGCAGATCTCCCAGTGTTTCAAATTCAGTTTACCCCCACACTCGTAACTTAATGTTATATGGTTTAAAATCTTTTTCATTAAATATGCTATCTAATGCAAATGCTTTTATTTTTATGTTACTTCATTTTTGTGTTTGTTTTTATTATTATTTTGTCATTACTTTTTAATATTTATGGTAAATTGCAAATTATTCAGAAGTCAGGAAGTGGTGATAATTTAGTTGCAGGATTTTTATTACATTCATACAAATATGTACTTATGAGTGTATCATATAAAAAAAGTTTTATAACGCGGGTAAACAGATAATTTTAGGTAGTATGTACCACTAGAGACATGGTCATTGCAAATTACTAAAGGTGACCTTGAAAACGGCGTTCCTACGAACATTAGTGTTTGAAGCGCTTATTAAACTTCACGGATCAATGTTTCGTATCTTTGTTAATATTTCAATATACGTAATATAAAAATATCTACTTGCTTTTGTTTATATTCTATGCGTAATTTTAATAGAATTTGCTTGATTTCTGACATACTAACATCATACAATACGTGACGCGCGCGTCGAGTCGGAAAAGAGCACTTCAGTAAAAAAAATGGTTTTTTTTTTATTATCACAACTATGCTTTCAGGTGCTAATTAGTGTTTATAATTGATGTGTCGAATGAAATTCGGTTAATGTAGCTCTGCACTGTAGCGAAGTGTTGGAATAAGCTGTGAAACCTTTTCCTTAAGGAACGAAGAGACCTTTGCCTATCAACATCAGTGTGGGTCATTTACGGATACTAGTAACTTAAGACTAAAAATCGTATTATTAATATTTTTAAGAACAGGTTAGGTATTTTGTTTTCCGCAAATAAAACGGTCGAGCAACGTCCCATGTCGTCGTCTCTCTTCCTATAATTACTTTCTATAATGTAAATTATCATAACAGGAATTGTCACTACTATTGTTTACCGTAACATCCTGTGAATGTCCCATTGCTGGGCTAAAGGCCTCCTCCTATCTTTTTGAAGAGATGGTTTTTAGAGAGAGCTTATTCCACCACGCTGCTCAAATGTGGGTTGGTGGAATAAATATGTGGCAGAATTGCATTAAAATTAACACATGCAGGTTTCCTTACGATGTTTTTCTTCACCTTAAAGCACGAGATGAATTACAATTGAAAATTAAGCACATGAAAATTCAGTGATGCTTGCCCGGGTTTGAACTCACGATCATCGGGTAAGATTCACGCCTTCTTACCAATGAGTCATCTCGGCTTATACGTCATGAGATGAATTCGACTTTGACCAACTATTGTTTATGGTAATTATTTTACGTTAAAAATATGGTTTGGAATTCAACACAAAAACTAAAAACAAATACGAAAACATATCATATATAATCATATCATATTTTATAGAAGTACGGCGTAGATCAAAGAATGTTTTTCAATTTTGTATGTAAGTAAACCGAGACATACAGACAGACCGTACATAGCGTGTAGAGACACAGGACTTGAAAGAATCTTGTGTTTGATATTCATCTCGTGTATCCGCAGTACACAGTTAGAAAAACATGGCGAGAAAACGTACTCGTACGTTAGATTTTGAGAGAGTAATTGCTAATGGAATAATTCAGTTTATTTCTCAGGATACATTTCCTAATAGGAATTATAGTTTCTTTTTCTAGCAGCTTATACAACTTAATAGCTTCTATTTGCCTCAGTATCCCGTGTAAAATGATTGATACTATTTCGTCAATTGGATCCTTTAACAATACATAAATTTCCCGTGTATACTTAAGGAAATATGACATAAATAATATATATCGCAAACACATCTTAAATAAATGAATATTGAATAAAAAATAACAAAAGTTGAATATTTATAACAAATTATCGCTGATATATTTGAGTGACGTCATATTTCATATACAATGTTGTATGAAACAATATTACTATTGAATTATTTAATAGTTAATTAAGGCCAATTTAAAATATTATATTATTATTTTTATAATACGACTACGTTTAATAGTTAAATATCTATACACCATCATATTTGTTCGTATTACCATATTATTTAATTGGTTTATTTTTCTATTTTTATAAATGAATGTTATAATCACAATTGCGTGGAACGGCAAAACTGTGAGGCGTATTTGCCGTTAAATCGATTGCGAATTGATCTTAGTGACTTTATCGAACGGGTTTTAGAAACGACATACAAGTTATATAATACGTATGCATACTAAATTGCTTCGTTACAACTTTTAATCTGTGATGGAATTAATCTACCGATACAAATCAATTGAAGTGTATGTGTGCAATTTCAAAATTTACCAAAACAACAATATTTTTTATTTTAGCTAATAATATTTTATCAAATAATTTGAATATTTTTTGCCATGTATAATTCGAATAGGCGTTATGTTTGCTAGTATTAAATAAAGACTATAATTTCAGACACATAGTTAAAAAGGGTACACTAAAATTGTCAAATCAAGGGCGCTGAGATCATTAATTACTCGTTCATACAAGTACAAGAGAAACATTAATTTAATTTCAACATTGTTTGGATTTTGTTTAAATTCAATGAAATTAATAATTAAGATGTGAAAGATATAACAAGAAATTCAGAAAATAATGCTTTATAAGGAGATTCGAGGCCTATCAAACATAATCGAGCATCAATATTGTAAACCTTATTCTCAATGTTTTCAAAGATTAATATAAATAACTGTCGTAATTACAGAGTAAGAACAATAAGGTTTTCTATCGTTTTCTTATCAATGTATTTTGTGCACGATGCGCAAAAACGCTTGAATTAATTTTGATAGATTTGATTAATCCTTATATCTACTGATATAATAAGAAATTTGAAAATAATAACGAAATTAAATACAAACCTACAATAAACACATAATTTTGATTAGTTTTTATCCTCGAAACAGGTTTCCAGAAAATCATAAAAATACATATTTTTCTGTTAGAACCTACGTAATCCGTGGTCCGCCATTATGCGGTTTGTTAGTAATAAAACAGACTCAACGTTTATTTTATTTTGCTAATAAATCGTTCTCATTGCTTGGTAAGATAGAAGTTGACCGTATCCGTCAGATGTCCCTGCTGGCGGCTTTGTGCACGTTTCAGCGGAACACCTTGCCGCGTTCATTATAAAGGTATCGTCACATTACTAATAATAAACGCAGTTTACTTGTATCTACGCGTTTTATTGGTCAAGGAAATTTTATGAGTATACTACAGTTAGTTACGAAAAAAAGCCAAGATGGCCTAGTGGTTAGAACGCGTGAATCTTAACCGATGATCGTGGGTTCAAACCAGGGCAAGCACCACTGAATTTTCATGTACTTAATTTGTGTTTGTAATTCATCTCGTGCTTGACGGTGAAGGAAAACATCCTGAAGAAACATGCATGTGTCTAATTTCCTTGAAATTATGGCACATGTGTATTCTACCAAACCGCATTGGAGCAGTGTGGTGGAATAAGCTCTAAACCTTCTCCTCAAAAAGGAGAGCAGGCCTTAGCCCAGCAGGGGGACATTAACAGGCTGTTACTGTACTGTACTACAGTTAGACTATACATAAAATACATTGGAAATTAGACGAATGTAGACGTCTCAAAAGTTCTATGTAAAAATAACTGATATTAGAAAATATTATATAATAAAAAACACTGAAGTCTTACGTATGAGCATTTTTTGTGTGTTTATTTAGTTCAATGTTTATTTAGTATGTTTTTATTTATAATATACTGTCGGCTGTATTTATGAAAGCAGACTAACAATAACACATCATGATGGAATAACATTTATTAAATTTGAACCATGAATCTTGTATATACAAATTAATATTTTTGTTTGTATGTAGAATTATTGAGTTCGAGTATTGTTCAATTGTTTCGGTTGAGAGTTTGTTGTCATTGTTGTAACAATTTTGAGAGAATACCAAGTGAGAGAGCTCAATATTTAATTTAATCATGTAATATGACAGTACCCAACGTGTAACAGCCAAGTGAAAGATGAATATTTTGATTTTATATTTTCAAGTCGATGAATTCAATAACGACACAATTTCTTATTAAAACATAAGCGATTTATGATTTATTTTTATCGCTCTTAACAGCTCGGCTTAGAGTCGGGATTTACGTCCTACTCAAATTATTATTAATAATAATAATATGTCTTTATTCATAATAGAGATTGAACATAGTAGTTAAATTTTACAATTCGGTTTGTACAAATTAATTTAATTCAATGTAAAGATGTGTGTGGGTGGGTTTACTGAAATTATTATTGTCTTACATAATAATACTTCATTTAAATTTATAAAATCTCAAAATTTTTTTTTTTGAGTTACCTGATATATGCAGTTCAATGATAAAAATGTTTATACATACATAAATATTAAAGGCAAAAAATAAACAATATATAATATATTTAGTCGACTATTTCGCATTTGATGAATCGGTTGAATATCAAATATTTTAATTCAGTCAATTAATCTATGACTATATCTGCGGCTCTGTTCGTAAACAGGAACAGTCAATTTTAATAATGAAATGAAACATTTGTATTCGTTACTATAATCAAATTAGTCAAACAAAAATGAATTATTATACAGTTTTATTATGAGAGTGAATCAGACGGAGTCGGTGAATAGACAAATTTTGCCGAATAGTTCGGCCAAATTCGGTATAAAATGACGGCATTTGTTTTATCTAAATATCAGAGAGTAATCGTTGCAGCTTTAGCGCTGTAAGAAGATTAGTCTTTACTTATTAAGAGAGAAGTCGATAATGAGTCGACCACTTGTGGTACGTGTCGGCCGTGACTGCGAATCGTCCTCTTACAGTCATACACCTTGTAACGAGTTCTGCTATAAAACCAGCGCTACATTAATAGCAAATAACAGTTTCGTATTTTTTTGTTTTAAGTTGTCTAAATCGTATATTTGTGTATTTCTAGCCCATACATCTTACAAATGTATATAATTTATCCAGGATAAGTGCAGATTTGACGGATAAAGCCTAACATTAAGGTGGGCCAAGACACCCGAAAATGCACTGCATCATGCAAACTTTCATTAAAAAATGTACGAAAACTCCTTTAAGTTACAAGTCATTATATAGAATAGTTTAAGCTGTGCCTCGAGTTCGTTGTCAAAATAACGATTATTTAAATAAATAATAAACAAGGTTTCTATTTTCACGGTGCAAACGAGGAGTCGATCGTGGCTCGTTCTGGAACGTATAAAATGATGCGAATATACGTGAATGTGAGAACAGGCGTGAAAAGCGTGATATTCGCGTTCGTCCATTTTTTAATAGTCGTTAATACTATTTATTCTTCCTCTATGTCGTAACATCCTATGATTATTATTATTAAATTGACCACTAACCATCAATACAGAAACACACACACACACACACACACAAACACGCCCATATTTCTTAATTATATTTTAAATTATATTTTAATTTTATAAAAGCTATCAATGTGTTAACGCTCTATAATATCCAGTTGGTGCGCTGCCAAGATCAGAACATCTGGCATCTGTTTAGAACCTTTCAGAGCTCTCCATTCATTACTATCGTGAGGTAAACAAGTAAAGCCATTGAAAACAAACATTACGATATATTATAAGATACAATATAAATGTTTATACTCATTTGATTTGTTAAATACAGTAAAAGCATCGTGATTAAAAATTTATGATGGAATTGTACTAGTCAAATTCCAGCAATGGGAGCTAGTTTCCAATTGCACAGCAAAGATATGACTGTACATTTACGCGCTTTAATATATCCACTGAGTGTAATCAGCCGTCCATGACGACGAAGTCTTCCCGAATTATGTCGGATATTCCTCGGAAAATATCCTTGTTGTTGTGGAGTTAAACCGGATATAATCATATTATGTTTAATAAATATACATTTTAAAGGGAAACAATAATAGTTAAAGACTAAATAAATTAATCACGTAAGATTAAACAAAAAACGACGTATTGTCGAAAATTCAAAGAATGTTCAACTATTGTCGTGTGTGTACACAAATTGTGTCACCACTCGCTTAGGGTTTTGTTTGATTCTAAGAGTTTACAATAATTATATGATGATGTCAAAAAAGATGATGTACGTCTAAAATTATTTCGTGACAAAACACCTTAACTAATATCTTAAATTTACATAACTAACGAAGACAAAATATTGACAAATTAATATCGAATATTTACGTCGTCCCGTGCAAAACATTCTAGAGTTGATTTGTAAACTTCGGTCAAATTAAACCGTGAGACGACATTATGAAGGCGCGTCGAATTGAAGTATTAAGATAACAGGAAACGTTAGAGCTAAAAACTACTTTGATCTGTTCTACGGCAGTATTTCATCTATATTTAATAGTAGACTTAATTTATAATCTTTGTTTACAAAAAAAAAACTCATATGTATAATATAGATTGAATTAGTATATATGTGTAGTATTCATTTGATTACTTTATTATGAATACTAAAACAGTAATTTCGTTAAATATCTGCTTTATATTCTTGCTTCTACGTGCGATATTTTTAATAATAATTAACGTTTATAGGATAATATTATTTTTTATTATAGTCACTGCAATTTGGTAAGATATATTAAAGATAAACCTGTGCGTTAAAATGTCTTAATCATATTTCGTACCGTTTTCTTTTGAATGAAAGCTGATTATTTTATTAAGAATAATATTATAAGTATAAAGATGTATAGGATTCGGGGTGGCTTGGTAGACAACATGTAGATCGTGAAAGTCGATCAAGAGTTTGGTTCTTAGCAAGTACTTACTTTTTATGACCTTTTAGTTCATGATTCTACTCTTGTACTGAAGCTGTTAAACATTACAGGCCACTCATAAATTGTAACCGCTGAGCTGTACTTAATATTGTTGTGTTTCGGTTTTACAGTGTAACACAAAGGTCACTTCTTAGTTCCCAATGTTGGTAACGCGTTGACGATGCTTAATGCTAAGGAATGCTTAATATTTAATAAATACTACTATCAGCTGTTCCGTTTGTAAGCCTATCTTATTTATCTTCCCACCTATTTTAAATTTTAATTAGTTTGCCTTAATTTAAGTGCATTAATGAACTGAATAATATTAATATCAAGACATCTAAACAAATAAAACAATATATTCCTGTAATATAAACACATGAAATATTTCGTTCTAATGTTCTCAGCGCTATTTCTGCGAGGCGGGTCGAATCAAAATATTGCTTTGTTTGAACTAGCCCGAGCGAAAACATGAATTAACTGCCTCAAACGCGATATGTCATCAAGTGTGACCACAGCTTTTAATAGCTTCTTACATCAAATTATATAAGCAATTTTTTTATTTAATTAATGCGGTTTTGTATCGCAACTGTATTTATATAATATCGTATAACATCATCGCCTATTTACAAGTACATAAAACGGCACAGGCGTTAATTTTTGGTATGTTTTGGTTGGAGAACATAATGTATTATGCTTCAGTTACATCGGTTGTTTCCCGTTTATGCAAAAGATTGAAGGAGTACGTGAATATTATTTACATCACGGGAACACTTGTTTATTTGACTTGAGTTTATAATTCCAATAAATATGACATATATATGTATCACCTGACTGACTTGTCGTGTTTAGTATAAAATTGGAACATTACATACGACCTTTTTCACTTACATTAATGCATTGCGCATTGACAGTAGATTTACTGGTAGCTAGGTCACCAGACAGTCAGCAAAGGCATGCCATGGCACGGCAGGCTAATAAGACGTTATTTAATAAAAAATAAGATGAACAGTTAACTGCTATTTCGAATTGTATTCTTTCAAAATAGCGCAGCAATGAGATCATCGGCGCTGATGAAAACATTCAGATATAAATACAGATAATATCCGAATAGATATTTCTAGAGGATATAAAAACAAAATTGATCAGTAAGTTTGCCGTGCGAAATTATTTATTGATAATGATACAAAGATTGCCCGTCGGTCCTCTACGATAAATTACGTGACGTATTGCGCTTCGTTAGCTTATAGTGTTTCTGAGTCCATATTTAAGTAAATTGTTCAAGCTCCTAATATGTATATATTTTTGTCAAAATATTTCAGAGACAGAAGAAAAAATAAGTAAAAATGAATTTTTACTTGATTGATTTTTACTTGATTGACTTGACCGACTATGTAACTACACTGGGTCACTTACCCTTCAAATCGAATTAAAGCAGACGGGCCTGTACAAACCACTACCACTTACACAAGAAATAATAGTTTTGTTTTACAATTTTTACAACTCATATTGCAATAGATCGTGTGCTATAATCATTTACTAATCCTTAAATAATCAGGAGCTGAATTCTACTAATTTATAACGATTACGATACGTTCCCGATTCAATTTCGATCCAACTTTGAATCATCTGTATTTATTCGAATCGGAACCGAACCGATATGATGTTAACATATACCGTTGTGTCAAAACCAAACTTAATTCTTAACTCTTATAACAATAGTCGATAATTGAATTAATAATAGGAATACGGAATAATAGGAATAGGAAAACGAAAAAACGGCATCGATCACGCTTTGATTCGATTGCGATAAAGTGACAATTTGTTAGTAGAATTGCCCAGAAGAGCTATCGGATTAAGTAAGCAGTGTATAACGGCGTCAGAAATTGTATGAAACATAAACATAAGTCATATTTAATGTATATAAAGGCGACTATTTACCATCAGGTGATCCATTTGTACGTTTATCTTCCAACAATAAATTAAAAAACAACGAACATAAATGCACATAGTCCAACTTGAAATCATTTAAAAGGGTAAATTTATAATCATATATGCAAATGTTTCGCGTTGAAGTTAATATTTAAACATATATATATATATATATATTATATATAAGAACTATATAAATATGAACACACGAGTTTCACTTGTAGTCATTTAATATTGAAGTTCGTAATAATTCAAGCGCGGAGCTCGTTTTGTAAGAGGATGTGGGCACTTAGTTGTTTGATATGCGTATCTGCTATACTACATATTTCTAAGGTATGAAATGTACGAATAATAAAACAATGACGACGATAGCGTGTTGCTTACGAGTATTTTTGTAATCCTGGCAAGTTGTGCAAACAAAAACCGTAATATAAGAAAATATTTCCGTCTCTTTCTTATGTTGTGACCTGACATTGATTATTTCTTTTGTTTTTATTTGTTGTTAGAACTTTGTGCAAGCCTGTCTGGGCAGGTACCACCCACTCATAATATAGTATTGTTGTGTTCTTGATTAGAGGGTTAGTAAGCCAGTGTAACTTCAGGAATACAGTGGACGAGACATTTTGATTCCCAAGATTGGTGGCGCATTGGCGAAGGAATGGGTAATATTTCTTATAGCGCCAACGCATATGACCGGTAGTTATACCATCAGGTGGCCCAATTATTTGTACGTCTATTTTATAAAAGAAAACCCAACAGCTTATAAGTGTATCATACATTTGAAGACACTCCTTTATCATGAAAGTCTTTTAATTAAATTGGTTTGAAAAGCCTGAATATTAACTTTGAAGTTAATTAATACAAAGCCTTAAAACTCTTTCAGAATAATCAAATTTCGAACACTAATACACATGTAACACAAACGATCGGTTCTAATTTTTGTATCGCGAAAAAAACAACGAACTCATGCAATTGTAACTCGTAGGAAATACCACAAAATTAGAAATCCAGAAAGAAATTGGTAAGATATATTAAAGATATAACTGTGCGTTAAAATGTCTTAATCATATTTCGTACCGTTTTGTTTTGAATGAAAACTGATTATTTTATTAAGAATAATATTATAAGTATAAATATGTATAGGATTCGGGGTGGCTTGGTAGACAACATGTAGATCGTGAAAGTCGATCAAGAGTTTGATTCTTAGCAAGCACTAACTTTTTATGTGCTTTATGTTTGTCCATGATTCTACTCTTGTACTGAAGTTGTTAAACATTTCAGGGTACTCATAAATTGTAACCGCTGAGCTGTACTTAATATTGTTGTGTTTCGGTTTTACGGGTCAGTGTAACACAAAGGTCACTTCTTAGTTCCCATTTAGTTATGTTGGTAACGCGTTGACGATGCTTAATGCTAAGGAATGCTTAATATTTAATAAATACTTACTATCAGCTGTTCCGTTTATAAGCCTATCTTATTTATCTTCCCACCTATTTTAAATTTTAATTAGTTTGCCCAAGTGTATTAATGAACTGAATAATGTTAATATCAAGTCATTCAAACAAATAAAACAAGATATTCCTGTAATATAAACACATGAAATATTTCGTTTGAATGTTCTCAGTGCTATTTCTGCGAGGCGGGTCGAATCAAAATATTGCTTTGTTTGAACTAGCCCGAGCGAAAACATGAATTAACTGCCTCAAACCCGATATGTCATCAAGTGTGACCACAGCTTTTAATAGCTTCTTACATCAAATTATATAAGCAATTTTTTATTTAATTAATGCAGTTTTGTATGGCAACTGTATTTATATAATATCGTATAACATCATCGCCTATTTACAAGTACATAAAACGGCACAGGCGTAAATTTTTGGTATGTTTTGGTCAGGGACATAATGTATTATGCTTCAGTTACATCGCCTGTGCCTAGCAATAGCTTTACCTTGTTTCCCGTTTGTACAAAAGATTGACGGAGTACGTGAATATTATTTACATCACAGGAACACTTGTTTATTTGACTTGAGTTTATAATTCCAATAAATATGACATATATATTTATCACCTGACTGACTTGTCGTGTTTAGTTTAAAATTGGAACATTACATACGATCTTTTTCACTTACATTAATGCATTGCCCATTGACAGTGGATTAACTGGTAAGTAGGTAAAGACCAGACAGTAGAAAAGGCATGCCATGGCACGGCAGGCGAATAACACGTTATTTAATAAAAAATAAGATGAACAGTTAACTGCTATTTTGAATTGTTTTCTTTCAAAATAGCGCAGCGCAAATGAGATCATCGGCGCTGATGAAAACATTCAGATATAAATACAGATAATATCCGAATAGATATTTCTAGAGGATATAAAAATAAAATTGATCAGTAAGTTTGCCGTGCAAAATTATTTATTAATAATGATACAAAGATTGCACGTCGGTCCTCTACGATAAATTACGTGACGTTTCGCGCTTCGTTAGCTTATAGTGTTTCTGAGTCAATATTTAAGTAAATTGTTCAAGCTCCTAATATGTATATATTTTTGTCAAAATATTTCAGAGACAGAAGAAAAAATAAGTAAAAATGAATTTTTACTTGATTGATTTTTACTTGATTGACTTGACCGACTATGTAACTACACTGGGTCACTTACCCTTCAAATCGAATTAAAGCAGACGGGCCTGTACAAACCACTACCACTTACACAAGAAATAATAGTTTTGTTTTACAATTTTTACAACTCATATTGCAATAGATCGTGTGCTATAATCATTTACTAATCCTTAAATAATCAGGAGCTGAATTCTACTAATTTATAACGATTACGATACGTTCCCGATTCAATTTCGATCCAACTTTGAATCATCTGTATTTATTCGAATCGGAACCGAACCGATATGATGTTAACATATACCGTTGTGTCAAAACCAAACTTAATTCTTAACTCTTATAACAATAGTCGATAATTGAATTAATAATAGGAATACGGAATAATAGGAATAGGAAAACGAAAAAACGGCATCGATCACGCTTTGATTCGATTGCGATAAAGTGACAATTTGTTAGTAGAATTGCCCAGAAGAGCTATCGGATTAAGTAAGCAGTGTATAACGGCGTCAGAAATTGTATGAAACATAAACATAAGTCATATTTAATGTATATAAAGGCGACTATTTACCATCAGGTGATCCATTTGTACGTTTATCTTCCAACAATAAATTAAAAAACAACGAACATAAATGCACATAGTCCAACTTGAAATCATTTAAAAGGGTAAATTTATAATCATATATGCAAATGTTTCGCGTTGAAGTTAATATTTAAACATATATATATATATATATTATATATAAGAACTATATAAATATGAACACACGAGTTTCACTTGTAGTCATTTAATATTGAAGTTCGTAATAATTCAAGCGCGGAGCTCGTTTTGTAAGAGGATGTGGGCACTTAGTTGTTTGATATGCGTATCTGCTATACTACATATTTCTAAGGTATGAAATGTACGAATAATAAAACAATGACGACGATAGCGTGTTGCTTACGAGTATTTTTGTAATCCTGGCAAGTTGTGCAAACAAAAACCGTAATATAAGAAAATATTTCCGTCTCTTTCTTATGTTGTGACCTGACATTGATTATTTCTTTTGTTTTTATTTGTTGTTAGAACTTTGTGCAAGCCTGTCTGGGCAGGTACCACCCACTCATAATATAGTATTGTTGTGTTCTTGATTAGAGGGTTAGTAAGCCAGTGTAACTTCAGGAATACAGTGGACGAGACATTTTGATTCCCAAGATTGGTGGCGCATTGGCGAAGGAATGGGTAATATTTCTTATAGCGCCAACGCATATGACCGGTAGTTATACCATCAGGTGGCCCAATTATTTGTACGTCTATTTTATAAAAGAAAACCCAACAGCTTATAAGTGTATCATACATTTGAAGACACTCCTTTATCATGAAAGTCTTTTAATTAAATTGGTTTGAAAAGCCTGAATATTAACTTTGAAGTTAATTAATACAAAGCCTTAAAACTCTTTCAGAATAATCAAATTTCGAACACTAATACACATGTAACACAAACGATCGGTTCTAATTTTTGTATCGCGAAAAAAACAACGAACTCATGCAATTGTAACTCGTAGGAAATACCACAAAATTAGAAATCCCACAACAATATAATCATAGTTGTCACTTACGTGCGCTCAAAGGCTATTTAATTTGTTCCTGTGTACATTATACTTCTGACGTATTAACTATTCTATGTTGTTACCCGTCATCATTGCTAGTCAATCGTGGTTGACAATCACGCGCTGGTCCGGAAGCTAATGGCGCCTCACCTTCCGTGCCTTTTGTAAGTAAATAATGGGTGTCGAGAATTTGTTTATTGTTTAACTCCTACGCTGTCACATAACGTGACCTTCTCCTTCAGCACATGAATTTAAAGTAACAAGTAAGGCATACACACAAACACACATACACTTATTATTGTTATTCTTATTAGCTCTTAAATTAAAAATCTACTATCGGTTTTTTGCTTTTATGATTAATTAAAAAGAGTTCTTTATACGATTCGATCTTGTAAAAAGTATTTATTCTACATTACATTTAAAAATCTTATATAACTTAAGCACCATCATTAAAGCTATTTTGTGAGAACAGACTCGAAACTCACGATGGTGGAATGTCAGAAGGTGATATATGATATTGAATTTAATGATTGTATTTAGAGAATACACGTATCTAAAATCAGAATAGCGTATCATGAGTCGGCTTTCAACATTTCTCGAGTGAGATACGAAGTGAATTCCTACAGAATACCCTGCAAGTTTTAATAATGTCGTAAAGTTGATTATATTATAAGGTTCGTCCTTGTATTTCATTCTATCATTATTACCCGCTAATGAAATCGTTGACGTTTATATTGAGTTAACTGTTAAGGTACTCTAAGTAATCGCTGATATAAAACGACTTCCGTTTCACATTTCTCTTCAAAACTTTCGACAAGAGCATTGTTATTTTCGTGTTGTTGGCGAGGAAAGTACAAATTTGGCTTGCAGATACGGAGATTCCGTACTCGTGACTGGAATGCGAATGGTCGTTACCGGAATCGAGATCCGAAGGTCGACTGCGAAACTAATTTTGTACACGAGAACCATACTAAAATCTTTTATTGGACTGTGGCGTAGTTTAGAAATTACTCAAACATTCTGAATATTAACAAATATTTATTTTAAAGCTTATCAAGAAAAATAAATAAATGAGCAAGATATGTTTGGATGTTTGTTACACAATCGTACAAAAACGGCCAGACAAGTTTGGATGAAATTTAGAATAGAGTATTAGTAGATATAGTTATTAGAATCCAATTTAATTCAAAAATATGATTACAGTTTTGTTTATTTATGTTTTTATTGTACACAATTTATAATTATAAAGTACACAAAGGCAGCCATATCGCTTACAGCGATATCTTTCAGGCAACAAAAACCAACTGAGGAACTGAACAATGAACAAAAAGCGGACATAGTTTGCACTTAAAAATAACTTAAGTAAGAACTTGAGAATAAAATGTAACATTTTTTAAGCCTCAATTCTAATTTAACATTCAGTATTACAAACATCACTCAACAGCGACCCTATTCATAAAACCGAAATGCTCTAAAAATCTTTTGCAATGATAATTCTCATTGACCTCCTGAACTCAACCTTGGTTGGACAATTTAGTGTAATTAACGCAAGTGCACAAATGATTATGATTCATGCCACGACACGAAGGATACATTGTATGATGAGGTCCAATTGACGCATCCGTAGTTCATCTCGAATGGACCTTTGTACGAGGGAGTTTCTCGTTCGTTTTGTGAGCTTTCCTTATTGGAGTAAGACACTTGAATAACACTTACAACATTATCAGAGATCGCTGTAATATACTACGTTGTAATGGATTTAAAACCCATTAGATATTAATAACATGTCTAATCAAATTGCTATTTAACTTTAAAGTAATTTCAAATATATCATAGACTTTTATCAACTGTGCATCTAAAGCTGTAGATTTGAATAAAAGTTACTGATAGATTCACAAGGTTTTTTGCACACGAAATGTTCAAATTATGATAAATAAATCAAATATGTATTACAAATCTATGCATATATTAAAAGTTTACTTAATTATCTTTCTATTGATCTTATATTATGTATTGCCGAAACAGTGACATAAGTAATGGAGTGTCCATTCCTTTGAAAAGATTTCAAAGGAAAATAGATAGTAGCGCTATTATCACGGATGGATTCTCTAATGCCTCATACAATCTCATAAGTCCTAACTTCCTAACTAATATTATCGTTCAAGATCAAAATATATAATGCCAAATGTCATTTTAATTGATCTTTTCATCAATAGATGGTGTTAGATGTATTTTACATCGCGCCATAACAATGTTTTTTTGTTAGTACTTAATGAGTTTTTGTTAATTTATAATGAGAGAGACCAATTACACTATCTGACCAGCAGTACATACTCGGTGGTTTTATTATAAGTCTCACATTACCAATACTATCGGGTAACCCCAAACAATTATAAATGCGAAATGATTTCGTTTATTTAATTGTTACGCTTTACTACCGAACTGATTGTCATAAAATTTTGCATACACGTTCCAAGGAGTACAGAAAAGGGCAGGCTACCTACCATCTGCCCTCAACCTCACACGAGGGCGAAACCGCAGACGAAAAGTAGTTATTTTATAAAAACGAGTTTTGTTTTTACATTAGTCTATAAATTGTTATTCAATCCGAGTTACATAACGATTAGGCAATGAGCAAAACGCCCAATAAGGCCGCGTCACCACTGACCCGGTTCACTTTCTCAATAAGTCAAACTGGCCGTTACGGAGATGTTTAGTTTAAGCTACTCGAAACATCTTCGTTCTCTCGATCACGGTTAACTAAAAATAACAGTCAATGTTTTTTCAAAACAAATCGTAAAATTGGATGTATTGTATTTATTTACGGTTTTGTTTGTGTTATTTTTAATTGCGCTGTTATTATTAAAATTATATGATGCAGAAACAAAAGTTATTTATCAATAGCGTTTATTGATTTACACTGTTCGTTGTGTGTGGCATGAGTGTGTGTCTGTGTGTGTAAGATTATTTTAGAGTTGAAGGGCCATCGGTAGTAGATACTTTACTGTAGATTTCGAAGTTCATGAACTCAATTATACATAGCATAGTTTTTAATAAGTAAAAGTAGCCTAAATTCTTTCTTGGGGCTTTTTTCATACCGAATTCAGCAAAATCGGTTCAGTGAACTAGCCGTGACAGCGTAACAGACAAAATTACTTTATATACATATATCGACAAATTTACATTTACAATATTTTATATACATAAATATACTAGGTATTATACCTAGTATATCTAATATAAATTAATATATATATATAATTAATACTAATATATATATATATATATATATATATAATCTTTCCCAGTAAATGGATTATCTAATACAAAAACTAAGTCGAGATGGCCCAGTGGTAAGAACGCGTGAATCTTAACCGATGATCGTGGGTTCAAACCCGGGCAAGCACCACTGAATTTTCATGTGCTTAATTTGTGATTATAATTCATCTCGTGCTTTACGGTGAAGGAAAACATCGTGAGGAAACCTGCATGTGTCTAATTTCACTGAAATTCTGCCACATGTGAATTCCACCAACCCGCATTGGAGCAGCGTGGTGGAATAAGCTCCAAACCTTCTTCTCAAAAAGAGGAGAGGAGGCCTATAGCCCAGCAATGGGACATTCACAGGCTGTTACGTTACGAATACAAAAACATTATTGACTGGTAGATTCTGAGACCGGACGCTAGTTTAAAAAAACCAACTTAGCGTAGAGCTGAAGTGATAATATATATGTATATACAAAATGAACTAATTAAATGGTATACAATATGAACTTGCGTGTTCTGCTTATCCTGAACAATGACTGTGACTTTATGAGTAATTTGAATTCGGCTAAATGTTTGTCTTCTGTTGGAGTCTATTATATTCATCGTTGGTACATGTGGAAATGTAACTGTAATGGGGCCGTGGACAAACATGACGTAGGTTGTGACCAATAAATCTTATTTAAATATTTTCTTACGTGTATATGACTATCGTGCATTACTGCTGATTGGTTAAAATGACATTTAGGAATATTGAGAACCGACCGAACCGCGGATTCCGGTTTCGAACACAGCCAGACAAGCACTGAATTTTCATGTGATTTATAAAGCGGCACTGGCTTGTGTTGGATGCAATACTATCATGTATGATTCGTATTGGAGTAGCGTGATCAAATAAAATGGTCGAAATCTTCTCCGTTGGCACATTTGAGAGCTGTTACTTTCGTGATTATTGTTTAAATTCTTAGTAGATAGTAAATTATAGAGTTCAATCTTTCGGTCTCTAGATGGCGCCACATGTATTTCAAATATTGTTTATAACTTATAAATATATAAGTTTGTAAAATAGCTTTATTAGTATCGGTTGGCTGGCATCTTACAAAGTACTGTTTTATTTAATATAGCCTATGGTTGATCCAAATAGGTCGTTTTATTAACATATAATGATAATATATTGCCGATTTAGACTCGAAGTATTTGAATGCGACTCACTTCAATAGACTTGAAATATAACACGCGAACCCACGCCGGAAATGTTACCAGACCCCTCAATATCAAGGCTCACATTCAATTTGGTTATTTAAAGAACTAAATAAGATCATTACGACTTAACGTTTTTCCTTAATTTATTGTGATATAACTGCTATGTATTAAACAAACGAGTTTAACTGGATACCAAAATTATAAATACGATTGTTGACGAGGAACTGTTATCGTAATGGATCAACAAAAAAAAGATCACAATGTTGGAAGGAGATTAAATAATTCAATAAGATTTGTGTGTTTTTATCAATTTTAATATTCAAAACGCCGACGGTTATAATTAGTGGTTCTATTTCCGGGATAAAAAGAATAATAATTTAAGGCATTATAGAAAAGCAGACGAGCACTTGGACCATTATGATAAGTGAACGCTAGCACTGTGAACTTTCCATCTATAAAGTTTTTATTAGACCGATAATGCGTCAATCATTCCAAGACGTTATGTCCCTAGTGCCTGTAATTACGCTCGCTCCTTATTAAACCGGAACACGACAATAAAGCGTATTGCTTTGGCTGCAGAATATATGGTGAATGAGTGGTAACCCACCTGGCGGGCGGTAACCCTACCACTGGTAAAACTACGTACTGACATATATTACATCACTCTTTAAATTTGCTGTATCAAATATCACGAAGATTCGTTTTTCCTTTGTAAAAAAAAGAGAAGTCATACAGCATATAAGTGTCCCACTGCTGGGCCTTTCCGTTTGAAGAGAAGGCTAAGAACTTTTTCCATCACAATGCTCAAATAATTGGTTGGTGGATACACATGTGGCAATGTCTTAGCGTTTTCCTTCACCGCCGTGCAAGAGATGAGTAAATACAAATTAAGCACATTCAAGTTCAGTCAAGCTTGCCCGGGCTTGGAGAAGGAACAACCAACACTCAAACTTCGGTATTTCTACATATTAGAAGATATTTATATTGCATTTCAAGTTATTTGATTTTTGTATCAAATTATCATTTTTAATTTAAATTAATTGAAATGAATGGTTTGAAAATTTAAATGTTCTACGATATGTTTGATAGTTAATTTATTTGTTTCGGCTTACTATCGATCGGCATTGCACCGAATTGCCAAATATATGATATCGCGAAGATTTTGAAAGGCACGGTGTCGGGTTATTGACCTGGTAGTCCGGCAAAAGTGTGCTAACAATCAGTTCACTTTTGCTTGTATCGTATTATACATATAATAATTGTTAGGTTCTAAAAACTTAAATCTTAATGCGCTTCGATATTTTTATTAATAATCATAAAATAAGATAAAACATAATTAAATTCGAATAATTTATGATATAAAATGTAATTTTTATGATTTATTAAAAATGTTTTAGTTATAAAATTTGATTATAAATATTTGAAATAAAGTCGATTTTTATATAATAGGTATGGGAAAGCCGAGATGGCCCAGTGGTAAGAACGCGTGAATCTTAACCGATGATCGTGGGTTCAAGCCCGGGCAAGCACCACTGAAGTTTTTCATGTGCTCAATTTGTGATTATAACTCATCTCGTGCTTTTCGGTGAAGGAAAACATCGTGAGGAAACCTGCATGTGTCTAATTTCACTGAAATTCTGCCACATGTGTATTCCACCAATCCGCATTGGAGCAGCGTGGTGGAATAAGCTCCAAAGCCTTATCCTCAAAAAGGGAGAAGAGGCCTTAGCCCAGTAGTGGGACATTTACAGGCTGTTACGTAGGTATGGGTATACTGTTTATCGTTTGCTTCAACTATCGAATATCACTTAGCTTCTTAACACTAAAATGAATAAAATATAAGTTATATTATAATGGTAATAATTACATTATTATCACTATAATATTCACAATTATAATCGCATTCGTGATAAATGTATACCTACCGAAGTAACGTCGTAGATTAGAACCTGACCTCTTTGGCAGAGAGCAAAATTGATAATTACAAATTCCTTAAAAAATTGCAATGCAATATTTAAAATAAAACGATTTTAAAGGATAACTAACTCAATTCTCCTTAAATGAAATATACATAAATATATATTGTACTATTTTATCTATTTGTCTTTATTGCAAGGTTTCATTATGGCGTAGTTACGGGCTCGTATAAGTCTACTATCGAGAGCATTGCCAATAAAATCCTTAACTTAAATCTGTTTACTTAGTCGCGACGTTTATAACTCGTTAAGAGAATCTTCATAAAACCCATTCAGGCGTTGGAACTGTTATTGGGTTGTAAATGTTTTAATGTCAAATCACGCTAGTTCCACACCGACGGCCAATAAACGAACGCGATTAAACGTCTTTATAGAATTGAAAATTTGGTAAAACGAAGACCAATAAATTGGCATTTTAAGTTTGACCACAATTATTATAAAACAACTAAAATGTTACTCGTGATTTTATGTTTAAAAACCAGTTTATAAAAGTTCGTTGATCTGTTCAAACACCTTTGAGTCGGTCGATTACCCGCCACGGGAGCTGTGTCAACCCAAATCACAACCGAGCCAACGCACCCGAATCACCCCCAATGGGATTGGACGTTGTTTGATATTGAACGCTCGTGTGGAGCGAGCTTTTAACTTGTATACCTACAACATATTCACTTAATATATGCAAAATGTGAATGTACGTAGCATTCTGATATTCGAATGTTAAAAATACCGTTCAAGATAGTATTGGATAGCCTACCTTCCATATATTTGTTATATTTATTTGCACGGAGTGTATTTTATTGAAATGTACAATATTATAACCATAAACTCAGTCCGACTTACATTAAGTAAGATAACAAATGTGTCTCTGCTCAGCAAAGGCCTCCTTAAGGAGAAGGCCTGCTCTGCCTGAAAGAGATGCTCCGATTCGGTCTTTGGTGTGTATTCCATTTTCCTCGTGATGTTGGTCAGATTAACAATACTTAAGAGCTTACCCAGCTTTGAACTCACAATCTTCGGTTAAGATTTACGTAAATCCACTAACAATTTTGCTTTATTACGGCTCACATAAAACAAGATGAATATTTTTAATAAAACAGACGTACTTACTCTATTTTTGTAGTAAAAAGATCTTAAAAAAGTAGCGAACTACACAGCGAATACTTTTCAATTATAGAATGCGAATATTTATTTAATTAATTTCTGTATCTCAGAGACGTAAATATATAACAAGACACGCCCTAATTAAATGAATAAGTAATTCCAGAAATTATTCTATTTATGCTTGCGATTAGTTAGTATATATGTTATATTTGCCTAGTATATAAGCTAGATAAAAAATAAATTAGTATTGTGCAATTAATACGTTCTATAGTTACCGTTATTGTATTTTATATTATTTTAAGGCAATTCATATTCTCCAAATATTTTCAAGTCAAAAGTCAAAAAATGTCCAATATCAAAGAAATTTAGTTGGGTTCAAGGTGCAGCTACACCCACTGAACGAACTCAAAATAATTATCCAAATTGGTTAATAAACAATTAAGTTATACCCGAACATAATATACATACGTAAACATAAATAAAACAAAATATATATTCAAGTTCAAGTCAATTTAGCATTGTTTGGCGATCATATATGCAAAGTTTCGTAACGTTATAATTTAATTGCAATACACATGCGTTGCATAACACGCCCATTCGCTTCATTCGAATTACGAGTGTATGTTAATAATTCAACAACTTTTAGCAATTTCTAATTTATGAATCTTCTATCTTTCAGGTAAATATTCATTGTCCTTGGGTTTCTTCAGTAAGCAACTACTTTGTAAGTATTCGCTAGATGTTTACTTGTTTTTTTATATAAAATACACTTAAAATAAGCATATTAATATATAATGATAATATTACGAAAATAACATATTATCCAATATATATATATATATATATATATATATATATATATATATATATATATAGATATTAGATATATGTGTACACAAGTATACATAACTTGCATCAATATAGTTAGTATAATATGTTTTATGATAAAGAAGAAAAAATACATACATACTTAACATATATATATATTGCCTTTTACAGTTGTATTTAATAATTAAATAGATGATATAAAATACGTCTTTTCCACGTCCTAATCGATTAATAATCAATTTTAAATCACTCAGGTCGTTTGAGTGTGATTAAGTAACAAAATACAAATACATATATAATTTTATTAAGATATAGGTATGTTGATGTGTTATAACTAAAATATATTTCGGCTCATTCTTTCATTTAAGGTATTTGTTAGGAATAACAAGGATAAGCATATTTTTAGCATTAGTGCTTAACAATAATGTTTTTTAAACAGTTATAAAATAAAAAGTTAAGTTGTGAAGAGCCTATTGGATTAAAAAATAAAAAGAATTTAAAATTCATTCTATTATGCTACCTCACGCCACGGGAATAAAGGATCAGACACTGTTGTGATAAAGTGACACAGATTATCTCACTGTAGCTTTCATGTCATATAGCACAGGTGTAACCAAAGCATTACAAATTAAAAATTACATTATAAACGTGTTGAAGAAATAAGATTCGAAATTCAAATTGAATTAAACTCAATTCTTAATAGCGTAAACTTTATAATTCCATCTTAGAACATAGTATGTGTTTCAACGCCGCTCGTACGCCATATTAGGTTCACCTGTCGAGTCGGTATGCATCGTTTGGTATGGACCAGTCGCTATTGTCCATAAGCACCATTGTCCATTCACGTGTATAAATTCCAACTGCGGCATTCTAGTGTTCGAATGGCGATCTAACGTATCGGTATTTGGTGAGTGTTGTTATAGACAATTGATTTACTTAATTACTTTTAATCAGATAACTAGAACTAGCTTTATAGATGCGTTTCCCATTTAGTCGTTTCTTTGTACACCTAAATATATAGCTTTATTGTATTCGTAAAAATAGCAACCGATATGTAGTTGCTTTCACTGTATGCGATATATAAAGTAAAATAACAGCCTGAAAATGGCCTACTGCTGGGACAAACGTCATTCAAGTTGACGACAACATCTCTTACATACAAGATTCCTTACGAATTTTCTTCATAAACACACAAGCATACTGTCTAAGTGTTTTATATTTAATCAAATAAAGAATCGTGGAAACAAAGGGCAGCAATAAAGTCGTTAGACGCTGATGAGATCAATTCATACAATGCGTGTCGTTGACACGAGACGCCCGCGCGACGCATTCAATTACCGAGATTTTATAGCGACATAGATTGGCGATGTTGAATTGAGCTTTGATTTTTATTGGAGCTCTCCGTAAGATTTAGTGTGATGATTATGACCAGGGAAATATAAAAAGTTGAAACGAATATCAACGTTTTGTTACATATACTGCCAGACACGCCAGTGTAGGGTGCATGTACCCTTGATAACTATGATATCCCCTGTGCCTATTATATTATAAATCAATGTTTCAACGTAAAGTCAATAGAGTTTTTGTTTGTAAGAAGAATTAATGGTTGGGTTGCACCTATCTAGACGGGATGGCCCACAGCCCTTCGAGAAAAATATGTTTTCACTTACATCATCTTGTTACTAAATTTGCATACATCAGTTTAACTGCCTTTTTAGTTACCTTATAAGGCTGCAGATTCCTAGACTCCAATCTTAGAAAACCGTTGGTATTCTCTGACCCCAGTTGGTGACATCCGTCCAATCCGATGATGTCACTGCTCGAATTAATATTAGATGCTTATATAAATAAATTACTTATTAATTACAATGAATACATAATATCTTAATATTTTGAATATTTATTATTATAATCCATTAAATTTTGGTACGTTGTTTTTAAATGGGAGTGCTATAACTTTTACACAATAAAATATGTTTGCATAATTTTGTTTTATATCGAAGTCCAGTCACGGTTAACACTTGAACGCGACCCATACTATAGGAACGGAAGCATGTGTATTAAATTGACTCTTATGTGTAATATTATAAAGTTTAAAATGCTTTAAATGTCTTATATAAATTTTAGAACACAAATCTGTACTAACGCGACATATAGATGACATAAAGGTCATTGTACCCATTACCATATGGCATTCCTCAGTGCTTTAATGTTTTTGTGAATTAGGTGATGGTTTTGTTCGCAAACAGATTATAAGCTTAAGTAAATGTTTGAATATAAAAGTAACATCTGTTATCGACCAGCTCCTCTCAGTGTATACTTAGAATCGGTAGTAGTTTTCGAATATAATTCCAGTTCTCTATTTTTCCTAAGTGACTTCTACATTATATCATATTAGATCTGTACAGCCGTTAAACGTGTTTAAATAATTGATATATTTATATATAATTCTTTTTGCGATGATTAATAAGCAGACAATACCTCAGATTTCATGTGGAAACGTTACATATATAATTACTCGAAATTGCATTGAAATTTGGCTCTCAACTTCACTTAAAACATTGAATATTTTTATAAAGACAACAAACCTTACCATAGCCTCACCCGGCCCGGCTTTAATGCACATAAACTCCATATCATTTATTAAATCCATCACCACCCATTCCCTTATTTATAAAATATATATAATGTATTGAGGCGTGTGGACGCTATCGCAAAGTTTACTCTCAAAGCAAATCTTTATATAAGCGTAAATATGTCTTGCCGGGACTGTGTAACGGAATTATATTTTTTATTTTTACAATAAGATATACTAACATATGACAGGCCACAGCGAATACGCGTAGATATTAAAAATTAAATATCACAAAGCTGTTTTCCATTTAAACTGCATACATAAAATAGCCGTTAATAACAACGTAAATAAAAGTAGTACTTTACATATTTAGCCCACATTGTTACTTGGTGTTGGGGCTTTACTCACCATATATTCTACGCCATGCAGTGATACAAAAATACATATATTGTTTTCTTTCGGTTCGAAGGTTGAATAAGTGAGTGTAACTACAGGGACCAGTGACATAAAATCTTAGTTCCCAAGTTGGTGGCGCCTTGGTGACAGTTGCTGGAGGGTTTAGAAATCTTACTGTGTTAATATGAGCGGTAGTCATTTACCATCAGGTGGTCCATATTACAGACAATCTACATACTCTTCATACAATAAAAACTATATCTTATATACATACAGGACAGATATATCTATATCTCGAATGAGAACTTGTGGTAGGATTAACAAAACTAAAGATCAAAAGAACGTCTGATGTCCTGTCTGCTTGCCCATCGGCGATGATTTGATGAGAAATTAAACAGATAAAATGATCTTTTTGATCTTTTAATTTTTATTGTTTTTTTCCTTTGCAATTAAAGCCGTGGGCAGCCTTTAGTTTATACCCCACCACCCACCTATCGTGCAAATGTCAAGTTGTAGGTGTTACACTTTTGGCGCTGAGCACATTTTTTCATTCACAATCCAATACATTAATTTCGAATAATATTATACAAGATTCAATTGCATGACATTCAAATTGTCAATGACTGCGATAAGTGGATTAAAAATCAATAGTACATTCATTTCTTAATTATTTCTACGTTTGCTCTTACGTACTTCTCTTAGATTTTATCCATTCTCGTTATCCCACACATCCCTCTTAAGTTTCTTTTTTATGGAAAAGGATGGAAGGATCTTTACTCCTTTATAGTTAGAAACACGTTACTTACCTGTCAGTCAAAAGTCAAAAATCTACTCCTGGTTCGGATGAAAATCCTCAGATAAGAAAAACCGGCAAAAGTAGGATTTTGCTTATCAACTATAATGAAACTGTATTAAATAAAACGGTCTGGAGTTCATCAGTCCAAAGAGGTGCTATCTCTGAAAAATCGATATTTTGACGGGGTGGGTGGTGTGGTTGGTAGATACTTGCCTTTCACGCCGAAGGTTGTGGGTTCGATTCCTACCCAGGGCAGACATTTGTGTGCATGAACAATGATGTTTGTCCGGAGTCTGGGCGTAAGTATGCAAGTACAAAAAAAGAAAAATAGTATATGTAGTATATCAGTTGTCTGGTTTCCATAGTACAAGCTCTGCTTAGATTGGGATCAGATGGCAGTGTGAATAATGTCCCAGGATATTATTATGAAAAAATGTTGTAATCATGAAAAGCTTTTTTGAACGTTATTATTGAAAATCATTGAACGTTTCCTGGGATTCGTTATTATTAAAAGTAGGTCATGTTTGTGAAGACTGAAGTACACTTGAGTCCCGTTTCCTATCACTATTATCTGCAACTATAAAAAGAGCTGTTTTAGAACAATAGACTCTCTATTTGACCTAAAAACTCGTTATAAGAAGAACAGACTATTGAATTTATTTATAGCATTTTGTTATATATAAATAACATACGTTATTAGTGTTTTTGTATTTGGTAAAAAAAGTTTTGATTAGTAATTCTTCATTAACAATATTTTGATTAATATTAAGGTATCAAAGAATATTATTATTGTAAACTGCGTTATACAAAACTTTGTTCATTACTGCATTGTGTATATATTTATGTAAAAAAATTGATAAATGAAGTCAATGAGAAGAAATTGCACAAAAGCAACAATGGACGTTACCAGAATATATACTTTATAAGATTGTGTAAGACTCGGTCGCTTGCATAAACAGGTGACGATATCAAACTTTTACTTTAAACTTTTAAAAATAATTTATCAAAGCTAGAGCGAGACGGACTGATGTTTGTTTGGGTGTATTGTAGCGAAGGAGTCGTCGACCGTACTAACAAGTTCATACGAAACTGATCTTAGAACCTACTAATTGTACCGCTAAACATTATTAGTTCCTCCCCTGTCTTTTTCATTTTTCTTTTTTTAAAATTAGAAGAAATCTCTCTTAGCGATAAGCCCGTTTCTGGTACATAAAGAGTGTACAGTGTAGTGTGTGTGGCATTGTCTCATACTATTACAGCGTTCCAATTAGAACGGTCAGTGATTATATACGCCTGTTCAATGGGTATGACGACTTAATATAGTAATAAAAAGTAAGGAGTTTCTAAGACAATTAAATAGCGATCGACAATAAAATATTTATTATTAACACATCCATACATGTTTACTCCACACAGTCAAACATTCATAATTGCACGTGTATCTGTTTACTATGTTTTTTTTTATATTTAGTTTCTGTACTTTAGTTAAATATAAAATAATACTTATGTACTTTTGTCCATTAAACTGTAATTCTTTACATAATAGTCAGTAATTTTCGGTCATAAAGATGTTGATTAGTAATAAAGAGATAAATATATACAGTGTACGATAATTAATGCAACTCACAAAATATCGACCAGATCACAATTTGCTGATTTGCCTGCTTGTATAAATAAATGGCAGGCTAGCTTAGCTTGCTTACTTTAGCTTTGTTACTAGTTCTTTAACTAAGTAAGCGAAATCGTTTGCGAAAATATTACACGATTATTTAAAAAGACAAAATGACCTTGGCGAGATTGACTTATTTATAAGTTTGTGTTATATATATATTCTGTTGGCTTAAAAAAGATAATATCGAAATTATATTGGGAATTATATTTTGAAGGTCTTTTATCAGGTAAAGACAAGAAGGAAACAATTATAAATATTTGTTTAATTAGGTATTTTATTTTGAAAGTCAATATAAGGAAGCGCTTTATTCATCCAATCTATATTACGAATATATAAATAATAAAATACAAGGAAACACAAACTCTGTTTACACATGACGTGTTTTTTTAACACAAAATTGCACATTTAATTCAAGTTTATTGTTTACGTAAACAAAAGAAATTAGCACGCGCGTCTTAATCTAAAAATACAATAAGTAAGGTCACACTTATTTTCTCTCTTAAATTAATTCAATAAATTACAAACAAAATACTCTATAAGTGGCCACTACCACCGATATTCATAGTCAATGCGCTACCAACCATGGGGAATAAGATGATACGTCCCACTGTCACACACATTCAAGGTATTGTTGATTGGCGGTAAGGGATATAAGGGTGGTAGCTTCGTTAACGAGCTTACACAGAATATAGAATGTAAATATATTAACATTCTATTGGTAGATAATCATTGAAGCAATAATGTTATTAAAAAAAGACGACAAAATAGGACACTTATGAAGTGTAATCGTAAGCGTAACGTACATACTTACAAGGTGAACATTTCGTTTAATTTTTTTTCAATAAATTTTTAATAGATCAATATCCAATTAACAATTCACAGCTTTATACAGTTATTTTTTTGTATTAATTCGTTATTTTTGCTATCGAATTTTATATAGATATTAAGATTATATATAGATATAAAATGAAGTGGATGGTAGAGGCTCTATAAAAATACATATGTACTAACTTATATGGTAATCAGTTAAACATTACATACGTTTTACATAAACAGATGTTGAATTGACTAAATAATGTCAGATTATAATATTGGCTCGACTAACAGTGAACAGTCGCTATATAGTATATAGTAAGCGTATAGCGTTATATAGTAAGTTTTGCATTAATATAACGATCATGTTTTGCACACGAGAGCGACTTTAACAATGACTAACGTAACGGAACAGCTCAGGTCTAACGCTCAATGTTTTTAATGAAAAGAGTATAGGACCTAAATGTGTGATTTTAGTTTTCAATCGTTTAATGTTAAAAAACTGATCGACGGTGATATAATATATTTAAATTACATGTGTACACGTACATGTTACATGTATAATTATTATAGTCCATTTGCATCGTGTGCATCATATCGCGTAATACGACTGTTTTTTGCAGCGAGTTTAATTTTTGATCATTTAGAATAGCTGTAAAGTCGACGTGTTTCGACAGATAGAATTATTGAATGATTGTATTTTGGGAAATCTTGACAATTTTGCGAATTTCTAATTCAAGTAGCGTCTGTCGTATAGGATTTATTTAAAAATGAATTCGTAGTGAACTTAATAAAGTGCAATTTTGTAAAACCTTTTTGGTATTAGTTTGTATTTGAATATTTTGATTTTACTGTTACATTATAGACTTTAAAATAAAATAAACAATGCAATTGAGTTTATTTACATAAACGTATTTTATGTAAATAATCTCTTACTCATTGTCTGTCGACGTAAATTTACAAGTCTTTGTATATATATATATATATTTTTTGTTTTATTTTAACAGGATCTCCAACAAAGAATACACATCACTAGTTTTAAACACATTACACGAGTTATAAGTCTACGTGCTCCCTCAGTTGTTGGAAACCTCAGCATCCTTTATAATAACTAAGTAAAAGCTAATACAATAAAATTAAAGACTGTACAAATTGATACTGCATTTGAAGCACATTTTATGGGTTCAAAAAAATACGAAAAAATGTTTTATGGCGTAGTTTTTAGGCGTTTAAAGTTTGACGTTCACGTCACAAATTGTCTCAAATTGGAAATTAAAAGTACAATTAATAATTTATTTTCATGTATATTGTGTTTATTCACAATCCTACTTATTACTAATTTTAAATACCGTAGTTTGTAAAAACTTAAATACATTTTCGATCACATCGTCGGAATAGATAGGCTTGATGTTTAAAGTTTACGAAGCGATATATAAGGATACCGTATCTTAGAAATACATACATTTCTTCTTATAATTCTAGATCAAGTTACATATAGAATTATTGTTTATTTACACAGAAAGTGATATAATTGATGCCTTTTATATAGTTCAGAGTTTATTTCCTTTTTTTAGAGCCTTTAAATAAATGCTTGTTTTTGTTTTTTTATTATTAATTTGTTTTTAATAAATAGGCTCTGTTAATAAAATAAAACATCACACATGTTGAATTTATTTTATGGATCCTTGTACTTTATTTAGAACATCTAAATTAATTTGTAGACGTAAAATGATATGATGATAATAACGTTAAATGTTCGTAGTTAACTTGTAATCTTTTACAATGAAACATTTCTTCAATATTTAGAATTAAGAGCGTGTATTTACAATTTACATATTATATTAAATTTGTTTATTTTCTAACTAACGCTATCTCTCTAATTTTTGTATGTAAATTAAATATGACGTAGTGAAGCGTGCTATTTACTGTATGTACATCTGATTGTGTATATTTGAATAACATGTTATGATTATTACACATTAATTATAATACAAGTGTAAATTTTATTTAATTCGTATTTAATATGTATGTTTACCTATATGCTTACATTATATACATATTGTTACATAAGCTATTGACAAATGTCTGCTATATAATAATAAATAATGACCGCAAACCGCAGTGAAGTCATATCTTATTGTATATAGAATATTTGCTACTAGTTCTTTACCTGCGGCTTCGCTCGCGTCATCATTCAGAATTGAATGAAATAAAGAATAATAAAACGTAGATTTGCTTGTACATTTTGATTTTTTTTGTTATAGTATAGGTTGGCGGATGAGCATATGGGCCACCTGATGGTAATGGATCACCAACGCCCATAGACATTGGCATTCTAAGAAATGTTAACCATCGCTTACATCGTCAATGCGCCACCAACCGTGGGAACTAAGATGTTATGTACTTTGTGCCTGTAATTACACTGGCTCACTCATTATTCAAACCGGAATAGAACAATTACAAGTACTGCTGTTGTGCGGTAGAATATCTGATGAGAGGGTGGTAACCTACCCAGACGTGCTTGTCTTACCGCCAGTAAAATTATATACAACTAATAAATTAATGTCAAGGATCACTTAGCCATCTGCATCGAGTTAAAAAAAAACAAGTCAATTTATAATAGTTCTTATGTCAGGGAATATAAGGATTGCTACTGAGATAAGGTTAACACTAAAGTCTACCAAAACAAATATTATTAAAAATAAATCCACTAATTTCCATATCACCTTCAAATATTTTCTTCAAATAACTGTTAGGTTTTATGAAAATTAAGCGCGACTTAAAGAACAATGGTCGTCATGAAGCTCAGAATTATTATTCTGTACATATAGCGCACGCCTCTTTTGTAATAATATTTTTAAATCAATACAATCAATGGCTGATATTCTTGACCTGATTAAATAACTTGTTATAAAACTCCTCCTTTTATGTAACGAGAATGCGAGCCGATTGCTTTTAATGTCAAGTTTTAAATTCATCCAAAACTTACACTTATAGATTACTAGCACTGCTCGTAGCGGCTTTGCCCGTGAAAACGTAACAAAACATTACAAAATAGATCGTTTCAACGCGACACTTGTCAAAAACTACCGTATGTATATTAACTGGTCGCAATCACAGATTAAAAAAAAACAATATATTCTTTTAATTATGCCAGTTTTAATTTTAACTTTTAAAGATATATTTAAGATTATTAAATTATATTAATAAAATTCAACCACACAGTCACTATTTATATTTGGTTATGTATTATTTTTTTGCGTGAATATAAATATCTACAGATTGGCACGGTGAAAGCGCTTCACCCACTTACACACATGCGTATGCGCCGGTCGAGCAGCCCTTTACTTTGAGTTGATCGTTCATAAATATATAGCATGAAATAGCGCGACTTAGAGAGAATATGTAGTCAGTCATGGCCAAACTTTAAATGCATATTTATAGCGATTCATTTATTCAAGTAGACTTGAATGTCCCACTGCTGGGCTAAAGGCCTCCTCTCCCTTTTTGAGGAGAAGGTTTTGGAGCTTATTCCACCACGCTACTCTAGTGCGGGTTGGTGCAATACACATGTGACAGAATTTCAGTGACATTAGACACATGCAGGTTTTCTCACGATGTTTTCCTTCACCGTCAAGCACGAGATGAATTATTATCCCAAATTAAGCACATGAAAATACAGTGGTGCTGGTTTGAACTTACGATCATTGGTTAAGATTTACGCGTTCTTACCACTGGGCCATCTCGGCTATATAGTAATATACTATAAAAATATTAGCAATTGCTTATCTTAAGCGTAAAGCTTGTGTTAGCAGTGGGGGCGACAATAGCCCAAGGTGTACAAATCGGACGTGTGACTAAAAACTTGAAGTTATATAATATTTAGTTAAAATTCAATAACATTGTAAATTATATTCACTATGTGTTTTTCATGTAAGTTTATATATTTATCTATTTTTTTGTCAATCAATTGGTGTGAGTTCTACGAGATAAGATAATGATCATAAACTCTCAACGTTTAGAGCTATGCTATGCTATATTGCATGGACGGTGAGCTCTAAACTCGACCTAATTATCAACTTGTTTGACTCCAGAAATTGCCATAAATCTTAATGATTTCAAAGTAGTCCAGCGAACTACTTCCTGGTACTTTTTATATTGTTACCTGCGAGCTTGTTCATAGATTCGTCACGAAAACATCGCCAGCGATAAGAATATTTGATACACGAGATATATTATATATGTAAAAGAATAACTGAATGACTGATTTAAATCGACAGCCCAGACTACTGGGAAACCCATAAACGAACCAGCGTTTCCATCTTCGTTTGTTCGGGTCACGAGATCTTCTGCTATTGTTACGATTTGAATCTATGACCTTCGTTTACGAAGCCCGTGAACTTACCACTGAGCCTCAGCTTACATAACTAGTTACAATAATTTATTTGCGTATAAGTTCGCGAAACTATTATTTAAAATACACATTGTTCTCATAGAAAATTAAGAACCAGACTATTTTAAGAATGCAAAAAAATAATTAAACTTTATATTCATTTTTTGTAACTCGATTATTATGCGTATCAGGAAAAAAATGTATTTATAATTGCTAGAAAACTTCAATTGTCTAAAAGTTTTTAAATATTAATATGTTCGGAATATTTAAATCACACATTCCCCGCCTACGTACGAAGCGCTTTGAATCCACATTCATCTTTCGTATTGCGAAATTGTGGAATGTTTTGCCTGAGTCTGTATGATAGGTACAACGTTGGTGTCTTCAAATCCAGAGTTTTAAACATTCTTTTAGGCAAGCGTGCTACATCTTGGACCGTGTCGATGCTTATAATCAGAGAAGTAAACGTTCAAACGCTTGCCTATTAAGTGTAAAACAAAAAAAAAACATTTTTGGTATCAATTTGACGATTAGTTTTTCTCAAACATTGCCATTACAAAATACGAATTAAATCGAGAACAAGTTGTATTAGTAAACTTTGCAACCTGAGAGCCGTGGTCAAGAGTTCTTTGAACCGCGTCAAAATACACTTAGCAATGAAAGTGAAAGCGCAAACGTCTGACCATTGTTGTTCTCGTAATTACCTAATATATAACGAACTCCTTCGTACAGCGTTCGTATTATATTTGAAAAGAATCGAAACTTCGCTAGCGTGGTTTAGAAATGTTGAATAAAGTTTCACAGGGACCACTTTCCTCGTATCTGTTCCCAAAAACTGGAAATGCAACGTAAATGTAAAAACGAGTTCTGTACTTATTTATAATATATACAGTAACAGTAAAAGTACATATGTGATTATTCTATTGCTGGGCTAAAGCCTTCTTTCCTTTTTTGAGAAGATGGTTTGGAGCATATTTCACCACGCTGCTCTAATTCCGGTTGGTGGAATACAAATGTGGCAGAATTTCAGTGTACCCACTATCAACGGTTAAGATTCACGCATTCTAACCATAGGGCCATTTCGACTTTCGACTTTAAAAATGATTTCTTTGTTATGTAATGAACAGTATATACTCATCAATTTTAAGGGTACATATTCATGGGTACACGCATGACGCGAAAACAACTGAGTGGATTATATTTTAATGAAACATGGAACATTTCGTTTTGGTCTGTGGAATTGTTTTGTTCCTTACTGGATGAGCATCAGCATTAGAACTACGTATTACACTAGTGTACAAGTACTCGACACAATCCTGTATACTACTTGTCCCAGCATCAATGACCGAAGTTGTCCAATTAGCAGCAGGTTCCATTTACTTCCAAATATAACTAAGAATATAGTCAAAGCGATAGTATGCATATTATGCAATATCATTCAAATATTATCAAGGCGACTTTTTTATAGTTCCGCGTTAACAAACTACCTTTTATTTTAAATCTCGGTAGAATATGTGATTAATTCTCTGAAAGAAAGAAAAATTATTGTATATATTACGTGTTATATAATAATAAGTATGTTTTAATTATTTCACTGACGATTTTCACCACAGATAAAATATACCTTAAAGCGGACAAGGATAAAATCCAAGTATAAGTCGAATGATTTTAAATTAAAATATTTATGAATAATAATAATGACACTAATAATAATAAAGATTTTATTGACCACAAAATACTATTACACACAGGAAAAGAAAAGGACATAAATAATATAAAAAGGCATAGTTCTAACGAAATAAAATATAAAATTTACACATCTCCATTTACCATTCCCAAGGATGGCGTCAGGTAGGCGACCTGCCGTGTAATCTGCCTAATCTTTTCCATATAGTTAAAAGGCAAAACACTGATGACGCTGATAAATATCAATAAAGGTTATTTATCCAGTTCTTATCAGGCGTGTAAGCCTTAAATTGAGAGAAAACTATTACACAAACGTCACCACGTGATGTAACGAGCTTCAAACGTTAGGGTGACCATACGCACTCAAATAAATACAGATAGAAAGTATTCAATCACTTTTCTTCTGTTACTTATGTAAAGTAGACGACAGGGGTGAACAAAATAAGTTTTAAAGTGTAACCTCTTTGGACGCGGTTGGAGTAAAATTCGACGTTATATTTGAGTGCAACGAACTATTTATAATGCTTGAGTATTTTTATTTTCTGTCACGTATTTCATTTGCAGAAAGCAAATAATGAACGGAGTACGTTAATATATGATTTTATATGAAAAAATAAAAACAAATTGAGTATAGAAGGCAAGCTTGGGACTTATCCCAAGCTGCTTAGCAAACAAGATATAGTATAATAATGAGATTCATTATGCGTTTTCATATCACGCTTTGTATGTAATATAAATCTGTAATTATTGAATTTAATATAAAAAAATTATATAATATTATATTCATGTATCCATTTACATATTTGTGTTAATTCGTCGTATATTAAATCGCTAAAATATTTCAAGTGTTGCCATAGTATGGTCACCCTTATATACAGGTGTGCGTGCGTAATTTCTTTATGCAATACATAATAAGGCCACGTGTGTGACGGATACGATTATTTTTTCCGTGTATGATAAATACACGAATTTATTTTCATATCAATGAGAGTTTTTAGAGTGATTATAATTATCCGCCAAAAAGAACGTACTAGATATTGTACAACCTTCATAAGCCAATGTTAAAATATTTCAAGTGTTGCTATAGTATGGTCACCTTAATATACAGATTTAGATTTATTGTACAACCTTCATAAGACAATGTAGTAGAGACATACCAATATTGATCTCATGGTAAATACCGCATTGTACGTATAATTCAGCTACGCCTTCCTCATTGATAAGGACCAGTTTCCGCCCGCGGTTTCGCTAGCATGGCAGGTGTCGGTACCCTTTGTATCTCTTGCGATGATGATGATGATGATCGATTAAGTAGTTAAGACGTGGAAGCGTAATAAGCAAAGAGACTCGCCGATTGGCCTAATGGTAAGAACGCGTGAATCTTAACCGATGATCGTGGGTTCAAACCCGGGCAAGCACCACTGAATTTTCATGTGCTTAATTTGTTATTATAATTCATCTCGTGTTTGACGGAAAAGGAAAATATCGTGAGGAAACCTGCTTGTGTCTAATTTCATTAAAATTCTGCTCCATGTGTATTCCACCAACCCGCATTGGTTCAGCGTGGTGGAATAAGCTCCAAACCTTCTTTAAAAATGGGAGAAGAGACCATAGCCCAGCAGTGGGACAATCACAGGCTGTTACTTAATATTAGTAAGGTTATATCAGATTAAAAGTGATCACGTTTTTATAGAATGACAATTGTTCAGTCTTATTAACTAAATAAAAAATATTTTTTCTCTTATAAGATTTTGTATTTTAAAAGCAAAATCATATAATATACGAACATGTTAAGGTATTATGAGATAAAGTAATGATTTATTATACGAATTAAAATCTCACCCTCCGTCACGGTACGGCTGACAGAAATGAGTTTCGTAGCAACGACCTCAAATCCACAGCTTGATTTAAGAACATTCAACGAAAACATATTAGGTCTATAATCGCATAATAAGCATTTTCACGAAGAAAACAGTGAATGAGAATCGAAAAATAGTTTTTGGTTTCGAAGGCGTTAATTAAACACTCAATTAAAAAAAACAGATTGTTTACTGAAATAATAATAGATTGTTAGTGAACATTTAACAAGATGGAAGACTATAAATCAATGCGTAGTACGTCATGTGTTTTGTTTGCTAGCCATGTTGTTTTTAAGTCCCCTTTGTTATCTTAAACATAGTAAGTACTCGCTACTAGCTCGTTAATGGTCGATACATGAGCAAGGTCTACTTCTCATGTAAGGGAAAATAATACAATGTTCATTTATACATATATTTATTTATTGTGTGATAATATTAAATATATTTAAAACTCATATTGAAAGCTCAGAAATACAAATCACACTTACAGATTAACTCATTTTCTTGTTACACTATCCCTGACATAAAAACATATAAGAAAAAAAATATAGAAATAAAAACTTTTTTGATTCCGAACAGTTATACACTTGTATATATTTAAGAAAAAATAGGTATAATCTATAATGTATGATAATGTAGTCAAATATTTGTACACGTTTTGAAATCAAAGGGAGTAAACCAACCAGCCGCACCACGACACGATATCAATCGGTTAATGTCACAAGATGTTTGCCTCGAGCCTCGATCATACACAAACACAATTGTGTAGATTGATTTAAGATCAGTTTGATAGTGACTGATGATATATAACGCGTAGGCGTTGGCATCACCCACGCGGATACTTGGCCTAAATATTTCATAAACAAATTTTAACATTAACACATAATTACAATACTAATATTAAGACGGGTGACAAATATAATATATCTTGAATTAAAACATTTCCTTTTTCTTGTTTGCAGGTGAGAGTTGCATAGAGAAGCCACTTGCTACATTGTGGCGAAATTACCAACAGTCTACGAAGCCCGACGTGGTGATGAAACTGTCCGTCACCAATTCCGGGCTCAAAGGTTTCACCAAAGAACACGGCCTCACTGAGTACTGGTCCCACCGCATCACGTATTGCGCTAGTCCACCGCACTACCCCAAGCTATTCTGCTGGGTGTACCGCCATGAGGGTAAGAAACTGAAACACGAACTCCGTTGTCACGCTGTCCTTTGCACCAAAGAAACTGTATCAAAGAAAATAACCGATGAACTTCAAATCAAACTCAAACAGGCCTTAGTTGAGTTTAAGAAGGATAGAATCTCCAAACAGAATGCTAGGCTAAGCCTCGCTAACAGCGTCTACGAGAATCCCAGTATGCCGCGTAGGAAGATACTACTTAGTGTAGGAGCCATGAACTACAGACCACCACTTGAAAGATCTAAATCTGCTCCTAAACTTGGTGCCATCGAAGAACTCTGTTCTGAGGAAGATGAAGAAGAAGCAGAAATGAATGCAAAGAAGGAATGCCATTTCACAATGGGTCTTACTACGTCTCAATCTTTAGATAGACGACGACAAGAGATAAAATCTCCACGTAAGCTGTCATGCCCCGAAGGCGTAATGGACAGAATGCGATTAGATTCCGAAGAAAGAAAAGAAGAATCGACCGATAAATTAATTGACTTACTTGTTCAAGAAAGTAAATTAAATAAGGAATCGGAATTTCATAGCGAAACTAGTCAACATGATAACGAAAAAGAGGAATCGAGATTAATAACACTAGAGTCTATTGAAGAGACGACCGAATTGAACAATGCAGCTGTGTGTCAGGGGAGGAAGAATTTAATTCTTGCTCAGAGTAACTACCTCGTCACTGATAGCGACGATGGCTCGGTTTCTTCAGGGTGCGAGACGGCGAGCACGGTCACCTCATCTGACGCAGAGCCGTCATCGCTTCCTTCACATTTCTCACAGGAAGAGCACAAGGAAACGGACAGTGACGAAGAGAGAGTACCGGTATTTGAGAGAATACGGAATTACGAAAGAGCGTCGATGAGAAACCACAGGAGCTACACGAACTCCATTCACGCTATCAACGAAGGTAGTGATGCAACGAGCACAGTTACTTCAGATGAAGTAAGCCATGTGCCGATCGGTGAGAAGAACGCTTTCCGTCGACGATCTACGTATCCACCCCTGAGAGCTGACTCCGGTATACTTGATAACTTTGAAGGCAAATTTGATACACTCATCGACAATCTAACCGATGTTGATAGCTTGAACTCGAGCACCGAGACAGAGGTTTTTAAAAACACCGGCGATAACGACAGCGCTTGCAGCGATGAATCTGGCTATTCTGAACTTCTTGATGGCAAAGAGAGCATTATCGGTAACACGATCATGGTCTGAGCGTCTCGGTTGAGCACTTCATCGCTTTTAGCAACATTAATGCACCGTTACACTAATTTTATACTAAGATTTAGCATACACTACTTTGTATTTGTAAATAACAGGGTACGAATGTACTTTATCTAGTTGATATATTATTGATTTAGATATGTGTATATATTGTAATATAGAATATGAAACTTTTATTTTAAGGATATTAAAATATAGGAGGTTTATGTATTAATATTTCTTTATATTTATCTTGGATGACCATTATGTCTTATTCTTCAGATACGCATTTGTAGAATGCTGTTAAATTAAGATGAAATTTTCAATGTATGTAGATGTTTTATATATAAAAGATTATTAGGTACTTACACATTCCATCGTTATACACTTCTCATTTATTATTCGGGTCATTCATTTGTCTGTAGTGCAGAAAATATTAAAACATAATAAATATTACGAAATGTATTTCTTGTTTCATTTTCCTTATCAGCTAATCTTCTAATTCAAGTTATATTTTTATGATAGGTATTTCCTTTCATAAATCAAGTCTTTAGCACCTAAAGTATTATATGTTAGGTGATCAAAATTACGTACGAATATTAAATAACTTGATTGATATTTAATATTTTGTTGAATCTTGATAATAGATCGTGGATTATTTCTTTAATAATATACAGTTATACCAAATATGCAAGTTATAACAGCTCCAAGTAAGATTTGTATAAGGAAAATAGATAGTTTAATTGAACATTAATTAATATTTGTTAATAACAGGATACATAATGATATATATAAAAATGATTAATATACCTTTATTTATAAATTTAAATAATATAAAGTGCAGACACTAGACTACTGTTCGTATTAGTAAAATAATTTATACATATATAACACAAATTTACTTACCAGAAAGAGCAATGACAAATTTATTTATTTATTTTTTATAGAATAAGAAGGCGGACGAGCATATGAGCCACCTGATGGTAAGTGGTCACCAAACGCCCTTAGACATTGGCACTGTAGGAAATGTTAACCATCGCTTACATCGCCAATGCGCCACCAACCTTGGGACCTAAGATTTTATGTCCCTAGTGCCTGTAATTACACTGGCTCACTCACCCTTTAAACCGGAAAACGACAATACCAAGTACTGCTGTTTTGCGGTAGAATATCTGATGGGTGGGTGGTACCTACCCAGACGAGCTTGCACAAAGCCCTACCACCAGTATGTCTTTAGCAGTGTATGACACAAATAAGTAAACCAGGTTGGGTGAGTCACTGAATTTCAGTGGTACCCTGCGGTTGATAATGACAAGTAAAGTAATAATAATTAAATTAGGATACGTAAATAATATACAGAACAAATACCTGGATAAAGTTTGAATTATTGAATAGAAGCACATGAATGGTAAATAAAATAATTTTATAATATTAGCAGAATAAAAATAACGGAAATATTATGAGTAACTTACACGACAGCTTGAAACAAACAAATATCGTATGAGCATATTAATTCAATCATAATAATGATGTACACAACTGTATTTGTCTGAGTTACGACTGTATTGTCTAATGTCTGCGCGTTATCAGACAACAACCGACATTATACTCAGAATACCTAATGCATTTAACGCATTAATATTCAAACGGAACAGGTTTAGCTCGAATAGTATGAGTATGGGAGGGCAGGACTTTGGACGAGGTTGATATATCTATATATCACTCGACTGTTGATACAATTCTAACTTCTAATGAGGCTTTTCAAAATAAAACTACATAAAACACGATGAATACAAAATTATAATTAAAAAAATATCAGTCTAAAAATTATTTTTTTCGTGATATTAGAACTCGAAACACAATACCTTCAGCCTTAAGCGATTAGACCAACGAGACATTGAAAATATGTATCGATAAATGTAAGTCGAATATAAAACACGATTGCTTTTAGAAACACGCTGTATAATCCATATACATCATACAAATTCGTGTTATTTGTGTATTACACACGACTCGCCAACCAAACCCAAAGATGATACTACTCGTGTAACTTGTCAATAACCTACCTGTGTCCATTTGATCTCGTGTCAGTATATCGTAGTCATATCGACCGTATATCGTTATCACGTTATGGTTCTCAACTATATGACAAAAAAGAAAATTCATGCAATTGCTTGAAATATGTTTCATATCATATCAACAAATTATTAAAGTAGTAATAGCAGAAGTATTTGTCAACTTTGAAAAGAAAAAGGTCGCAATTTTGCTGATATATATTTTATGTATTATTCATATTATGTACTTTACTAGGGGGTAGGGCTTTGTGCAAGCCCGCTGGGTAGGTACTATCTACTTATCACAAATTCTACCCCTAAACATCAATACTTAGTACTGTACTATACTTAGTACTGGTTTGAAGGGTGATTGAGGCAGTGTAACTACGGGCACAAGGGACATAACATCTTCCGTCCCAAGGTTGGTGGTGCACTTTATATCTTTGCCGATTTAAAACACATTATACTTTATACTTTATTGTACACCACAAAGAGAAAAAGAATACAAAAACATGGATACATACATAATAAAAGTAGCATACAAATTTGGCGACCTTATCGCTACATAGCGATCTCTTCCAGGCAACCAACGGATTAAGAGATCTCATAGGATATGAGGTAGGTTTTTATTGACTGTAAATTTTTATTCGTCATTTTCTTCTTTAACCACTTATTTTTAATTCTAGTGCTTTTTGGTATATTATTATTTTTAATGTGCGAAATCATCACCATAAAATTGATAAATTTGGCAATGATGATAAATTTTTATTTTTTTTCAATGGAGAGTGATATTTTTTAATTACTTTGTTTAATATCGTATGTGTATAAACCAGCGGCGTAGCATGAAAGGGGGCGAGGCGTCTGCGGTCCGCCCTGGGCGGCACTTCGACGAGAGCGGCATTTCGAAGGTAGCTATAAAAAAATTACTTTTTTACATATATGTCATAAAATGACATTTCCACTTATCAGGTTAGTGTAAGTCAATAAGAGTACTCTTTACAATGGCTCAAGTTTATTATAATCAATGGCAAAAATAAGAGGTTGGCAAATTTAGGACCCGCACCGGGTGCTAGTTGTCCTGTGCTACGTCACTGGAATAATAACAGCAATTATTACAATGTCGATACATTACTCTTATCGCGGAAAACGAAAGAGTTCCCAATTAATTTCAATTTTTTGCTCGATAATGGTTTCCGTTTATGAAGCCTAAATGTTATGATGTCAAGTTAAAATGTACAACTATGTTTTATTGGCCATCAGCAGTTTATTGACATTTTTTAGCCTCTTCTTGAATTTAAGCAAATGATTAAGGATTTAATTATTGAGATTTTACAACGCCCAGTTAGTTACGACCTGTCTTAAATAAACTTAATTAGAATTATAAAAACCTTAATGAAGACAATGGTTTTCTCCGAAATACAATGAATCAAATCTGCAAATATTCAGTTTTTTTTTCACGTTTTTTTTTTAAATAAATACGCTTGGATCCAAGCAGAGTATCATCCGAGAAAACTGTGGATATGTTTTTTATCTAAAGAAGTTATATAAAATATTGAACAATATACGACATCGTTTATGGTATACATATATCGTACCTAAGGCAAAAACCTAAGACGAAATATTGTCTGAAATAATTTGTGCAAAATGTAAGATGTTTTGATACGGTGTAGGTATTCCTAAATAATTACAAGTATAATATAAATTCGTTATACTTTGGTATTTTATTATTTATGAGTATTAAAAGTTTCGGTGTTAAAACAAATATTGCCTTAGAAATTTAATTCAATTAAAGTTTATTGCCGATCATTATTATTAGCCGAGATGGCCCAGAATCTTAATCGATGATTGTGGGTTTGAACCCATAATCATGAAAATTCAGTGGTACTTGCCCTTACTTGTGTTTAATGTGTGTTATAATTCATCTCGTGCTTGAAGGTGAAGGAAAACATCATGAGGAAACATGCATGTGTGTAATTTGACTGAAATCCTGTCACGTGTGTATTCCATCAACCTGCATTGGAACAGCGTGGTGAAATAAGCTCCAAAACAATCTGCTCAAAAAAAGGAGAGGAGACCTTAGCCCAGCAGTGGGACATTCACAGGCTGTTACTACTACTACTACTAAATTTATTGTTGCCATACATGTATATGGATGAGGGAGAATTTACACGTATTATCTATCCACCAAAACTTTTACAAAATGTAAAGAATGAGAGCATTATTATCGGCGCAGTCGCCGTTAAAACAATTACAAAAAAAAAACTATATTTCCGTGCAAAATATCGTCACACGGAAATCAATTTATTTGGTGTAATTAGACATGGTGATTGCATAAAGGTTTCCAGACTCAATAATTAATACTTTATACATATATTAAAAGAAACATTAGTACATCTTTTCCAAATCTATGTATATTTTTATACTTTATAGTAATTCGTCACCGAACATATCAACATTTATCGCTATATTATCGCGATTCAACGAATCGCCATGGCACCTAGACACAGGCTGGTCAACGTCTGCCGGATTATTCCAATTATGAATATTTATATAAGGTATCAGTAATTATGAAAATGGTTTTTACCAGTACATGTGACAATACTGATACATTACTGCGCTACATATGTAAACGTTGCATATAAATTTGACCTTAAACTTTTTCTAGCATCATGCTTAAAAAAACTCACTTAAAGACTGTATTTTTATATCTATTTCCAATTGTTACGTACACAAATAGTCTCGAGTACAAGTGTCGAGTGCAGGTTAATTCACAGCAAAATATGCTTTAATAGCTGTAACCGAAATGACATCTGCCGCCAGTTTTAAGTGAATGAGTGACACGCATGCGCGCCTGCATGACCCCTTTAAAATTTGAATATAACAACCATTTTGTAACGAAAGAAGTGCAAAATAAAATATTATTTTATAATACGAAACACACATCGATAATAGTTAATATATATAATAATAGGTAGGCATGGTTTTTCCCAATTTTCGAAAGAATGGTGTATTGTCCGTGAAATTAAGATATACCACCTGCAAACTTACTTTAAAAGAATAAAATATACATAATATCAAATATACACAAACATAACCTCGTCTTTTTTATAACAAATACACTCTCTATTACCTCTCATACTCCGATGAAATAGAAATCTGATACGATCAGAGAGAGATCACGTGATCAGCAGTTCTTACACAATAAGAATTTACTGCATTATTCAGACATGAAATTAACAACCGACTTATCTTGATATACTATTCTGATGCGTGTATTCTGCAAATGTTATAATTATTATTATGAATACATAGTATTGCTTTACGTTCTTTCCGAGACAAGTAAATGTAGTAGTTCTAAGGAGCAACTCGAAGTTCGAGATGCTCCTAAGAATTTTTTGAAAGATAAAACTTTTATTACTCAGTAATTACAAAATAAAAACTGTATGAATATTAAATTTAAATAAAATCCTAAGGACAATGCGTAGACAATCAAAAAATAAATTTTTGTACCAAAATAAAACTCGTTTTCGATTCCAAAACCCGTCTTCGAAAATCAAATTTAATGAATACAAGTTTGAAACATCCAGTTCAAAAGATATTTTGTAACACTTACGACGCGTTCTGACTTCGTATTAAATACAGTTAAGGTTTGACATTTATATTTTTTTTTATAATGTATAATGTATAAAAATTAGATAGTATACTATAAAATGCCTATTTGACGATCTTAGTATTTTTATTTTAAGTAGGATAACAGACGTACATAGGCACTTAAAATATTACTAATTCCTTAAACTGTCAATGCAATGTATAATTCATTATACCAAATACACAACTAATATGTTCTGACCGAAACACAACCACACAGATAACTGATGTGTGGTTGTATAGCTGATGAATAGGTGATTTAAGTGACTCTGCACAAATGTTTAACTGGTAAATATGATTAGAATATTTAGCAGTTCTGTAGTATGGCAAAAATAGTGCTCATTATGTAATTACGCTTCGGATCAACTTTTTCCCAACTCAGACATGTACATTTAATAATAATGTCCTGTATAAATTTGGAACGCACTGAATATAATTAATATACAATTTCATCCAAAGGATTGGCCATACAAATTTTGCCAACTTATATAAACCTCGCATTGCTACGTAACGTTGTCATATTTTATGGGAATACAAGTAAGAGTTCAAGAAATATATTTGACTGTCAATATACTTGGAAAAAACCCATCAAGACAGGTATAGTAATTGTCTTGATGGGTATTTTCCAAATGTCAGTTTTACATAAGGATATTTCGGGTTTTTCTCTATTTTCCTTGTTAACTACTTTAGCTCACCTGATAGATATTTGTAAAAGTTGGGGTTTTTCGGTCAAGATAATGTCGGCGGCATCCTCAATATAGGAATTTTCTAGTGTTACTCTCAAGTTGTTGGTCTTGCCCATGGTATCTTTGATATCATGTCATCGAGCAGATGGATGTATGTTTTCGCTCACACTTGAGCACCAAACTCGGTTGGTTCGTGTTCGTTGATTATAGCGTGGCTGATATCAGCCTGGAGTACATCATCACCTACCAGAAAAAGTTGCTCGATGTTCAACAACCGCATTTAAAATTTACAAAAAATATCCATAAATAAAGAATCGTTCACCTTTTGCCAAGAGAATACATTTTTTAACTCGGATATGAACTTTACAAGAAGTTCAATTATTTATAATGAAATGACATTTCGGAGTCCTCTGCGGGATTCTTATCCCCATGTATACATTGAACCTTGTCAGAAAAAAAAGGTCGGTGGAGTCAACGGCCGAAAGGTTACTATCATTTAAACGAACGATTAAATATCAGTTAAAACATAATTGGCATTCAATTTCCGATGCAATTTTTGAGAAATCGACGTTAAATTACCTTCATCCTTGATCCTGACGGTATAATAGCTTTACATACGGAGTAATGAGCTCAAAATGATAAATTAAATAGCAATATGACTCTTATTATCACTACCGTTTTCAGACGAAATCTTGGAATTTTAATGTCATTATTTTTCTTTACATATTTCTTGTACACAGATGTTCTATTAATAACTTTATGTACAAAAATCGTTGTCCTAACCAAATTATTTATGCGAATGTGAGTTTATTTGTTTAGTACGATTTTAGGCTTTAATTAATTATCGATCGTTTGGATATACAATGCAGGAATACAGGGAAAGACATCGAATATCTCACACGCTGGCAAAGCCAAGGGCGGAAAATACCTAGTTAATTGAAAAATATAACAACAAAGTAATTGTTAATTATAATTTATCTAATTGAGTTTTTTGACGAGCGTGTCGGTGCCAGGAATAGATTTATTATAATTATATTGTTAGTTTTATGTTAATGTATTTTAGTTATTATGTTAAATGAGATTAGTAGTAAGTCATTAACCTTCTCTGTTAAAAAAAGTGTTGAGCTTATCCACCTCGCTGTTTTACTATAATGGGTGCTCATGTGTAGATTTTTATCAAATAAATTGTTTGTTGATGATGTTTTCACGTTTTTATTAATCAAGTTAATTTTTTGTTGCATTTTCATCACTTTTTCCTACTGAACAATCTTGATTATATAATTTAAAAATATATAATTCTTTACTACCTCTCAGTATATAAAACCCTTGCTTAAGTCTCCGTTGGTTAGCTTGTATACAGGTTCGAATCCTTGGTCGGACCAATAAAAGCTATTAATAATTTTTTATTAGAAAATTATAAGTAAATAGTTCGCTGCGCTACTCTACCGCGCCTCGAAAGGCACGCAAAGGATTTAGTCCTGCGCCTAATTCCTCTCCCGTCCTTTCGGATATCTACCTATCCGCAAGCTAATTAATAGAAAGAGGAAATTGACAAGTCGAATATCTTCTAACGATGCTTGTATTTGGTAAGAATTGTCGCCTAAGCCTGGATGGGATTGGATTGAATGGATTGGATGTCACCTTCGTCATCATCATCACTACATCAAGCACGAGTAAAACATTAGGCGAGCTGCTGCAAGTATTAATATGTAGAAATAAATTGTAAATCGTGCAAGGAAAACTTAAATGATTCTTTAGAATTGTTCATATATTACTTATTTCGAATCGATTTATTTGCGCTTCGACTCTTCGAGAAACTTCGACGAGCTTCAGAGTCGAACGAATAAGTTTCTTTTTAAAGCAAGGAAAAGTTCTTATAAAATGTTATCTAAGACATTGGTGTGAGCTAAATCCGAAATGAGGTTGAATATGGATATTAAAGTTGTACGTTGTGCTCTGTTCCTGAATATCAAAGAGCCAAGAATATAATGATATCGGTCACTAGATAAGAGCTGATGATCTTCAAACGACTGAACATATTCTTAAAATTATAGTTAGATACACTCAGTCAAAACACCTTTTAAAACAAAAAGAATATATGATAAAACAGAAAAAGACACACACACACACACACAGGTTCAACTCGTCATAACACTCTCTTTGCGACGGGGCTTAAAATAATATTTTTTACACAAATAATGACCGTATGGAATGGTGGAATCCAAACAATATCAGCTTTATACAGAGAGGCTTTTGAATCATCAATAAAAAAAATTAATTTGATTGTTACGTTAGTACAGCCGAGATGGCCCAGTGGTAAGAATGCGTGAATCTTAACTGATGATCGTGGGTTCAAACCCGGGCAAGCACCACTGAATTTTCATGTGCTTAATTTGGAATAATAATTCATCTCGTGCTTTACAGTGAAGGAAAACATCGTGAGGAAACCTGCATCTGTCTAATTTCACTGAAATTCTGCCACATGTGTATTCCACCAACCCGCACTGGAGCAGCGTGGTGGAATAAGCTCCAAACCTTCTCCTCAAAAGGGAGAGGAGGCCTTTAGCCCAGCAGTGGGATATTCACAGGCTGTTACGGTTACGGTTACGTTATGTAATTAAATTATATCTGTATACATGTAAAAGTAACTCTGTCTATCTGTTTTGAATCGCTCATTATATGTTCGCTAAATAGCAGTACTTAGTATTGTTGTCGTTCTAGTTTGAAGGGTGAGTGAGTCAGTAAAACTATAGGCACAAGGGACATAGCACCTTAGTTCCCAAGGTTGGTGGTGATGCCCCAATTTCCGCCTAACTAAAACATAAAAAAAAATATTTCGCTTTGCACCATTTCTCCATGGATCGCAATTTTGTTTAAACTAACGAAACGACTGTTTAAATAAGCGTGGTCTGTAAAACAATGACATAAAGGAAGATTGATCACCCAATATAATTATTAAGTTACCTAAATAATTTATTTATTATTCAGTTTATATATCTTATATTATCAGTATATTGTTTATGATAAAATGAATTATATATTTACCAACGTTAAGTAATTAAGAAATATCCTATGAAGATTTCACTGCTAGATACTTCCTAGCCGTAGAAGAGTATTTGCATACTTTTCTGAGAAGGCTTGGAGCTTATTCCGACACGATGCTCCAATAAGGCTCGGTGGTTACAAATGTGGTAGATAATAATAATAATAATAATAATTTGATTCGTGTGGGTTAAGAACTGTTCTATAATGGCGCGGCGAAATGACTCTAGCTCTGTATTTTATTTTACCGACTGTAATGATTTAAAAAAAATTGTTTAAGTGTTATTCTATTAATGCATAAGTGCCTAATTAAGATAATTTTTTTTACATTTTATTTGCATGTTGATCGAGACGGTGATATTTATTTGTATTTATTATTTTATTATAAGGTTTGTGTTTGTTTACTATATTATTTTTTTAACCAATCGAGCTTACACTGGTGGACTTTGTTAATCAATGTAGAATTTATTTTTGGACATTTTAATGTATTCTTTAAGGGTCTTATGATTTTAATCTTAAACTGTGATTTTTATATCAGTAAATCAGAAAATCCTTTATTAAATAAGGTTAATAAAATTAAGGGCATTTGTAGAGTTTAGATATAATAACTAGCTTCCCCGCGGCTAGGTCGGCGAAAAAAAGGCAGGTATTGAGTATTTATTAAAGGGGAATAAGCTATATCTATTTCATGTTTCATCAAAGTCTGTTTTTTTTTTGCGTGAAAGAGTAAAGATCCATCCATCGTCACAAATCTTCACATTTATAATATTCGTACTAGTAAGATGTAAAGGAACTTTGTATGTTCATATTGGAACTTAATCGATTGTCTCCTGACGATTATTTATTAAAAAATGACAAAAAACCCGATGACTTCTAAAGGCAATATTAATAGATATAAAATAAAATCTCTCTGAGTTTCTTTCGCTGGTTCTCCTCTTCTGATGTGCTTATTTCCGAATCATCAACAATCAATAAGTAAGTGTAATTTAATAAAGAAATTTGTACATGAGTTTTAGTTTTCCTTTGCAGCCAAAAGACACGGAACTTAATGCAATAAGTTGTTCCAATTGGAATATGAGGAAACGTATGCTTGATAACCTATTTTGGTACTTAAAGCTGTTAAATATATTTTCATAAAACAAAGTTTCCTCAATCAAGTATTTGGCGTATATGTCGTGAATTGTACCGTTATAGATATATTATAGCTTTTGTTCATACAGCGGTGCATGATTTATATACCGTGGTGTTGTGGTTCTGTCTCCATAGCGACGACCTGGTTCGATTCCCGGCCAATGAATGTTATTGATCCTCTGCTTCCTACTTACATTTTAATTTATTCCGTATTTTGTAAATCAACTTTTGATACGTTACCTATATATTTCTGAAATTTACATACAAAATTAATTGTATTCTATATTAAACTTTGATATTTAAATATCAAAGTTAGGAATTCCAGTGATTTAACAATCGTATAAGTTACAATACAAATACAAGTTGCTTTAAGCAAAATTGCGATCCAATGAGGAAATGGAGCATTAAAATAAGTTTTTTATGTTAAAGAAAGAAGCATGGTGCAGGAACATGTCTGTTTGTTCTGAGTCTGGGTGTAATTATCTATATAAGTATGTTTTACAAAAGAAAAGTAGTATATGTAGTATATCAGTTGTCGGGTTTCTATAGTACAAGCTCTGCTTAGTTTGGGATCAGATGGTCATGTATGAATAATCTCCGTGGATATTATTATTATTATATTTTTTTATAACTTACGTAAATGTAGACACGTTTTATAAATCTAAAGCATTACAAAAGTTGTACCTAAATGACTCAGTAAAAATAGAAACATTCACTCGCCTTAAATATTTTTAAATTTTTTTTTATATATTTGCCAGGAGGGCAAATGACTCTACTCCACCTGATAGTAAGTGTTAGTGGAGGCCAAACGCGACGCGACAGTACAGTCGGATTAATTATGTTTGATTAACTTAATTATTCAAATAGAATGCAATCAACACTCTATTTGTTCTTATTTAAGTACTGTTAAATTAAGTTTCTGCTCCATTGGTCTAGTAACTGGTGTGTTACTTATTATGCTGCAGATTAGGGGTTACAATTTTACTAATTTGGTTTGATTTGATGGTTACGATACGTTCCTGATCCAATGCCTATCGAATTTCAATTATTTAATACCAATAGGATCAGAATCAAACCGATATGATGTCACCACGTATCATAATGGGAAAACCAAATCTTAATTGTTAGCTCTTATGTCCGTGGTAGATAATAAATAATAATTAAGTTAAATTATAGGAAAACGGATAACAACAACGATTACGATCCAATTCGATTGCGATAAAATGACCATCGCATTAGAATTAGCCACGGTCGGGCTATTAAATTGTTTTTTTGTCAATTTATTCTTATTATCGCGTGCCTTGAAAAGCACTTAAAGTCATCCAGACCCTGGGCTATCTCCGGCCTTGCGATTAAACGCCATCCCATAGGAATATCATAATGCATCTGAGTATATATCAAACACCATAATAATATGTCCCTCAGTTTGATACCAATTTATTTTATATGTGACAATATAAAATAAAATTATAGCATACTAGTAGTCTTGACAGTGAGAGCACCACTGAATTTTCATGTGCTTAATTTGTGATTATAATTCATCTCGTGCTTTACACTGAAATCTGCCACATGTGTATTACACCAACCCGCATTGGAGCAGCGTGGTGGAATAAGCTCCAAACTTTCTCCTTAGCCTTCTCACCCTTTAACATTAATAGGCTTTTATCATAGTACCTATCCGTACCGTCGTTGCACAGGCAAAATAATGGTCTACGTTAAACATTTATATCGTAATATATATAACTCTATTCGTTTACGCACATATTAGTCAAGCATGTAACAGTCATGTCATGTAATAGCATTATTTTTTTTCGGTATCTTCCACATTTATCGTCATATTTCAGCGAATTTTCACAAAACAGAAATGATTAATGCACCTAAATCTACCTCGTGAATCACTCCCTCCGTTGGTGAACACCGTAACAAAATCCTTTCGGTAACTTTATGGTTTATCGCGTTCAGACAAATAAATAGACATACGCATCGTGGACCTTGTTTTATATGGAGTATCTAATCTTATCATTTTTTTAATTATGTAAAAAGCAGGTATTACTGTTAGTTACACTAATAAATTTGACAAATCTCTTAATTGCCAAGTAACATTAATCATTTTCGCAAAACACGAATGAATCATGAATGAGTAATTGTTGGCTGAAAGTTTGTGCCTAATGTATCCTACACGTATAAATTCCATTAAATAAAAAACTAACTGTGTAGCGGTCATGGTGTCATTCAGATATCATTTAGTCAAAAAAAAAAGATAAATCTAAAAACGGATTTACGCTTTTGGATTTGTCGTTCGAATAATTAAAAATAGTTTTAAATCTGGCTTTAAATATTTTTGGTAACGGACGTTGTTATTCACGGATTTAATACAAAACGACTAATTAGACCAGATTGTATCGAATATAACCGCTTTTTTTTCTCTGTTAATATATATTTCTATAAATATTAGTGTAAAGAATCGAATAAGTTTATTGAACTTATCTATTGCATAGATTTTGTGTTTAAAGTACTTTTTTACGTTTTTTATGTAGTGTAGTAGGAAGGTAGACAGGAAAATGGGTCAGGTGATCGTAAGTGATGATAATATACGCCATCACTGCCGGAAGTGCGCCGCTAACCATGGGATTTAATAAGATGATATGCCTATTGTAACTGTAATTACATTGGCTCTTTCAAAGCGGCATTATTAAGTATTGATGTTTGTCGGTAGAATAACTGCTTCACACTCGGACAAGCTTTGATTTTTCATGAACTCAATTTGTTTTAATCATCTCATGCTAAATGTTCAAGGTTATCGACATAGCCCAAAGAATTAGTAAGCTGTGGGCTGGACACATATGACTCTCCAGCTAGGTGGAGTGATGATATACGCAAGGTGGCTGGTAGCAGTTGGAGATTGAGAGCTGAGGATCGAGCACAGTGGCGTGCCATTGGAGAGACCTATGTCCAGCAGTGGACGAGGGTGATGATGATGAAATGTTAAGTGTATCATATAAAAACCGTCATGTGTCAGATGAAATTCTGCCATATGGGTAACCACTGACCGTGTGTGGAGTAGCGTGGTAGAATAATCTTCAAGTGTCCTTCTGGTGAGTGAATGAGGCTTTTTTTATACAATAGGTAAGTGGACGAGCATTTGGATCACATGATGGTAAGTGGTCACCATCGCCCCTAGACATTGGCATTGTAAGAAATGTTAATCATCGCTTGCATCGCCAATGCGCAACAAACCTTAGGAACTTAGTTCCTACGTTTGTTATGTCACTTGTGCATGTAATTGTACTGGCTCAATCATTTTTCAAACCGGAACATAAAAATACCAAGTGCAATACTTGTTTTGCGGTAGAATATTTGATGAATGGGTGGTACCTAACCAGACGAGCTTGCTCAAAGCCCTACCACCAGCCTTTGCTTAGCGTTGGACATTTCAATTCTGTTACTTTTTATCGCATTTACTTAAGGTGCTGGTTTATATATGCAATATAATGTATTTACAATCAGCCTGCCTGACGTTAACCATGATGGGGTTACAATACTTTTGCTGAAGGCGCTGCCGCGGTAAGTATGAGGTGATATGATGGTAAGACAAAAAATGAAGCCGACACATGACACCCGGAATATACGTGAAACATGGAAATTTTCCGTTATTAAAATAATTATAACTCAAGATATAATAAATAAATATGCAGTAAAATAAATTAAATTAGAGTTTCGTTATAATAAAATACAAACAAAAATTAATTTACAAATAGAAAGTTCAGAATTAATAACTATTCATATAATATGGAATCAATATCATTCTCGATTCGATGATGGTCGTTTAAATATAATTTTATTTTAAGCTAACGAGTTCACCTTATAGTCTTTTTTTTCTACAAGAATTATTAACAAGGCAAAGCATTTTCAAATATTTTAGTTTTAGCAAAATTTCAATTGCTTGATTAAATAATAATAACTTTCTTTCTAGAAGATAACTTTAGGAGTGTTGTTTCGTAGGCCTCCTTAGATTAGATACCAATATTAATTTTAGGATTTTTTTACACCTCTTTTGTGTTAGAATTTAGTTCCCAAGTCGACAAACTTAAAATTTCTGTTAAGTTAAAAAAAAAATAGCAAACATATTGCTTTGGATAACATATTAATTAAGTGTTTATCCAATTGCTTAATTATAATGTGGATAAAATATTTTTATTTTGTATAAGAATATGAATTTCGAACTAGTAGCGCCATCTATGAAAAATAAGAGTAAGTTATGACTTGTTTCACTTTGTCTAATTAAGGTAATTACTTTAATCAGCTTGAAATTTGTATTAAATATTAATACATACATTTAATTAGACAAATCAATATAATAATGTAAAAAAATTTAAGATTTTTATGTTAAAGCGCCATCTGTTACCAGAAGCACTAACTATATAACTATTAAACTAAAAGTACCCGAAAGCTAATACCAGCACTTCTCAATAGGTGTCACTAGTAACATTAGTAATACAAAATTTCATAGTGAAAAGAAAGTTTATGAAATAATATGTTTTGTTTAGACAAATATTTTAAGTGCTCTAAATATGTGTTTACTAACTTGCTTAACAAACTGCTATGTCAAATCAGTAATTATGATTTTTCTTTTCTTTATTTAAAGAGTTTATTCGTAAAAACGAATATGCCACTGTAAAATGACCAAAGGTAATAAAGTTATTAATTTAGCTATATACTTATAATATTACATAATCCTTTAAAATATTAAGGTCGACCTTAACTAATTTCAATAATTGAGAAGCTGTTTCTGCATGGAGATCAGCTAAGATGTTATTTATGTATCCCACACAAGTTTTTAATTGAGATTTAAATGACATGTTTTGTCTAATAATAGTCATAATAGATAAATTATTGTTCTTATATATTTTATCAAATATTTAATAATTATTAATCACGATTTATAGGCATAGTAAATTTTAATATTTAATTTTTCTGGAGATTAAAACACTTTTTAAGTTAAACTTTTTTATTATATTTATAAAAAGTTACAAGAAAGCCCAAAGTTTGTAGCGAATGATATTTGATGTATATACGCAAGAATAATATATAGTTTTAATATATTTCCAGCGAAAATAAAGTATTCGCTTCTGTAAGATTTTTCTAGTATCAGGCCGGAGTTATATATTAAGCAGGTTTACTTCTTAATAACTTTGCTTTTGAGCCTGATCTGATTGTCGTTCTATCAGATTACGGGAGTCCGAGAGTGAAATTTGAGTGGGTGAAATTTGATATGAACTATGATTGTTAGTTACGACACAAACATAAAAAAAAGTCTTATTTAACGTCCTTATCCGTGGCGTCGTGTTTGCGTCAACATTTTTTTTTTATCACTTGATGCTAAATCTCCTTCGCAATATGTAAGACTTTTTACAATATCAATACGATACGATCTAAGCTACTATATGCCTTGTGCCTTAATTACAATGGCTCACTCACGCTTTCAAATTCTTTTTGACATGAACTTCTATTCGCAAACTGTAGAATATTTAATATTTTTGTTCTTTAATGTTAAATAAAAACTATTTTATAGTTTCTGTACGAGTTTTTATCTATCAGTTTTATTTTTTAAATAAGAAACATACATATATACATACGACGTACATACGTCTATTTAGGCGGCTTACTTCTTCTTTGCTTACCTGACATAAATTCCTTAACAAAAATATCCAACAAAACTTGATTTTACGCTTTATATCTATTCCTAGAATGAACGAGCTACCGAATTGCTATTGTTCTATCTCGTCCAAAAATTATTGTACAAGTACGAATTATTATTGTAGCACGGACGAGTTACATTATTCGTTCAATTATAATCCTTATGCATAAACATATTCACACTATTTTCGCGTGATTCAAGCAATTCTATTATGAAGAATTTCCTAACGATATTTTTAAATCTAAAAACCAACTTTAAGGAATATGTATAAAGTCGACTTTGCCTTACAAAAACTAAGATACAAATAATATCGTGTAGTAAGTGTTATTTGAATATGAATCATAACGATTGAGTTTTAAGAGTCAATTTATAATGTTTCGCACTGGTATAAAGGTGTCCAATAAATCTCAAATCAGGCAAGTGCAGCGGCGACAGGTACGACAATTAGACAAAAGGCCTTTTGCATAAATCGGTAGCTTTTATGGAGGTAAATATTTTGGTTGTCGATAGAAGATACACATTAGCTCAGCAGGTGGTTTTGTTAAGGGATTTTTTATCACTTAGTTTTGTTCAAGTACTGTCACATTCAGCTCTGGACACCTTACACTGAACGCATTCACGTAATTAATCACTAAAACTAACATGACTCAATATTATTTTTTGATTAATTGCCCTGAACGTGGTGTGACTGAAAATATATACGCATATATAGCACAGTTCATTTGATATGTCTTTATACTTTTGGACACTAAAGAACGGAGACATTGCGCTGATACTTTATATACCGATACCTATGTATGTATATATAATGTAGTGTTAACATTCGCAATTCACGGAGCGAAACAACATAAACAAAACTAAATACTGTGAGGGTTCTCCTCTTGAGGACAAGGCTTCGTGCTCATCTTACCAATCGTCTGTTCCAATGCGTCGTGGTGATACCTGTGTGGCAGTGTTTCTAGTTTTTTTATGTACCACCATTGCTGAGCATGAGATTTTGACCAAAAAATAATCACATGTAAGAGTTTTCGTATAATCACGTGTTCTAATCATTCGGCCATCTTGGCTGGGCTTTGCTAAAGTTTTACCAATAAACTAACACTCTTCGATATACGGTATTATATTAAAAACTCGCTATATAAATATACAAAATAACCCCAGATGACATGAGCCTACCTAACTTAAATAAAAAAAATAAAAAAGATACACAAAGGCAGGAACAATGTATCTGTAAGGATTTGATTATTTGAGAAACAAAAGAACATCGAACTATTTGACGTCTAGCTCCTGTCAGTCGCCATCAGCACCACACGCTGCATTACAAAACTCAGGTACAATTATTCCCGCTCACGCCGTATTGTGCTACACAATTGCACAAAGCATTTTATTTCTTTAGTTTCACTCGGAACAATATATTGATTTTTTATGACGAAAACGTCCACTGTTTACTTCGTTATGTTTATGAAGACTTTGAATGTTCCGAACGTTTCAATAGCCGCTGTCAAGCAATACATCGACGGGCCGTGTTCAAGGTGCGTGTGTCTAATAAATAAATATTAAATGTTTACGCGTAACGAAAATAACTTTTTTGACAAGGAAGCGAAATCTTATTGTATTGCACACATCGAACGTAAGGGATTGATTGTACTTTACTTGGTGGTAAGGCTTTGGGGAACTCCTCCATGTAGGTACCTTCTACTCATTAGATATTCCATCGCCAAACAGCAACACTTAGTATGTTTTTTTTTTACAGAACAGGAAGGCGGACGAGCATATGGGCCACCTGATGGTAAGTGGTCACCAAACGCCCTGTTTTGCGGTAGAATATCTGATGAGTGGGTGGTACCTACCCACACGAGCTTGCTGTTTTGCTTTGAAGGATGAGTGAGGCAGTGTAACAAGCACAAGGCATGTAATATAGTTCCAAAAGTTTATTGCACATTAGCAATGTAAGGAATGGTTAATATTTCTAATGGCGCCAATGTCTATGGGTGATGGTGATCACTTACCAACATGTGATCATTTGTCTGCCTGTCAACCTATTTTTATAGAAAATAGAATTGTATTCCAACAACCTTTTGTACCACTACCCGCATTGGAGCAGCGTGGTGGATTAAGCTCCAAACCTTCTCCTTAAAAGGGAGAGGAGGCCTTAGCCCAGCAGTGGGACATTAACAGGCTGTTACTGTACTGTACTGTACAAATACTGTACTGACAAATAGTAAGCTGATGGCAACCGGACATTAAAATAAACAAATCTAACATAGTTCTTACATTACATTATTAAATGGATTCGAGGGATATTTGGATATTGGATTTTAATGATGGGATTTTGCATTCATAATTAAAAAAACAAAAATGATATAATTATAAAAACACTCACTTGGACATTTAAACGACGTGCAAATAATATTTGCGATAATTGTAATTACTTGGTTAATCAAAACGACATGCTCGTAGTTACGCGAACAAGCTCATCCGAGTTATTTACTTGGATTGGCCGCAGTTATTTTATTAGAACAAGAATACGCGTTAATTGTAACTACTTTAGTTTAAAGAACTTAGTGTTATGAGTTCGTACTCTGTCAATGTATAATTCGTATATATAATGTATAATATATGTATATATAGTAAGATGCAACTCATATTAGACTTACTTAAACTAAGCCTTTGTATTTATTTGAGGAAAGTAATTTATAAATTATTTGTTTTTTTTTTTCGTAAGACATTGAATATATTAAATAAGTAAAACACAATACACATAAAATAAACTGAAGTAAGTACATGATAACAAAAAAGTGTGAGAATAATGCTTCTTAGACTGTGTGCGGTCCAAAAAACGCGACAATACCATTGTAGTTACGTCGCCGGTTCCGAATTGTTGGAACCGGGTCGCTCGCTCCACTTGCATTTAAGGTTAACGCGGTGATCTCATTGAATCGGAAAGCTTGTGCCAATATAGGGTGAAGATGGCCTATTTGGGCTTTAAAAGATATACATACCACTTATTTTTACTTTTACTAGGTGAATGTAGGGTACATGATCACCATTACTCATCGACATTGGCGATGTAAGGAATTTTAGGCGTTTCTTACATCGCCAATGCCCCACTAACCCTGGGAACTAAGATTTTACGTTCTTTGCGCCTGTAGTTACACAGGCTCACTTACGATTCAAACTTGTAGTTAAGTATTACTGTTTAGTGGTAAATTATCTGATAAGTGCGTTGGTACCTATCCAGACAGGACTTGCACAAAGCCTAGTGTAATTTAAAATTATATCAAACAATATAAACAATAAATAAAAGCTTGTTTATTGGTTAAATTGTCTTTGCAAATCACCATGATTTGCATTTGAGGAAACGTCGCGAGGAATCGTATATTGTATACAAAACAATGTGTAACTTAATTACCTCGTAAAGGATGTTTTCGAGGATCGTGTTCGAATACTGAAATAAACCGCTAAATTTTTTTTGATTTTTTTCTATGAAGGTATGTCCTGACTGTAGTCTGCGAACTAAGAGAATAAGGAAAATACTGTGCATTGTATTTGCGCAAACAATTGTGCACTATAAAATCTCCTGCGCAGATGGCTAGGCTTTGGATCCTAGCCGTCGTGACCGATTTGGTTCCTTATTTAGTTCTAGTATTATTTAAGTATAAATAATAAAAAACATTTATTTACCGATGTGCAAAAAAGCAACTCTGTCAAATTTGGAATTTTCATTTTTCTGTGGGAAGTAAGTTTTTCACTGTAGCGGCGTTACTAATAAACGCTGCTTAACGGTTGTTTAGTTAGACAAATATTTCGCTCTTTCTGTCATTATCGATTTGACATTCGAAAGAAGAAGACACCGCATACCACACTGGTGGTGGAGCTTTGTGCAAGCTCGTCTGGGTAGGTACCACCTACTCATCAGATATTCTACCGCAAAATAGCAGTACTTGATATTGTTATGTTCCGGTTTGAAGGATAAGTGAGCCAGTGTAATTACAGGCATAAGGGACATAATATCTTAGTTCCCAAGGTTGGTGGCGCATTGGCGATGTAAGCGATGGGTAACATTTCTTGCAGAGACAATGTCTAAGAGCGTTTGGTGACCACTTACCATCAGGTGGCCCATATGCTCGTCCGCCTTCCTATTCTATATAAAAAAAAAGAAAATTTCAACTAATTACCCATTATACGATTATAAGTGGGGACTTTATTAATTATTATAAAGTTATTAATTTAATTTAAAAGAAAGGCCGATTAGCAAGATGGCAAGTCACCTATACATACATGGACATTTTTTGTCTTTCCCCGGCTTCAAGTCTAAGGTGTTTCTTTCCAAACCGGTAATATAATTTTGACAATTAATAAGCTTATATATTGAATAATATATAAAGTGCTCCTTACATCGTCAATGTGATGCTATCTATGTGACTTTAAATGGTTTGCTGTGCCTGTTACAATTGGATCATCCAGCATTAGAACCCACACAGATGAATCTGAATATGGTATGTATTTGTTGTTTGTAATCACACCGACTTTAGCAAATGATTAATTCAAATATTCCCAACTAACTATGTATAAAATTCCAAAACATTTGTTTGCATAATTGCACATTGTGTTAAAAACTTAAAAGTTATTTAAATTATTGAGTTGCGACCAAATGTTACAAAATAAAATCAAACAAAACAACTTAATTATCGAACTCTCTTTTATACAAAGACAAAATAATTATCGTTCAGACAATGATCTTACCAAATGTTTTGACTCGTTTACGCAAATATAAACATGTGTTCAAGTTGAAAAGGACTTTTTTAAGGAAATTTAATTGTTTTTTAACCAAATGTTTTTAAGTGACATAATATTGTTACTAATTACAAGCTTGAATGAATGAATGAATCATTATACACAACTACAAGCTTCAATTTCACATGGGTATGATTCACGTGTTCATTCCATTATTTTAAAATTTTTAAGAAATTTTCAGCAGTCGATCCTTTCAACAGTTTTAAATTATTTAACCAAACTAATGCGGTGGAATATATTTCTTATTCGTTCTATTTTATTGTTGTTTCAAATTACATTACCAATACCATAAATAAATATATTATATACTTTACAAATACTTAACCGTAACAGCCTGTGAATGTCCCACTGCTGGGCTAAAGGCCTCCTCTCCCATTTTGAGGAGAAGGTTTGAAGCTTATTCCACCACGCTGCTCCAATGCGGCTTGGTGGAATACACATTAAAAATTCAGAGGTGCTTGCCCGGGTTTGAACCCACGATCATCGATTAAGATTCACGCGTTCTTACCACTGGGCCATCTCGCCTCAGATACTTATTTATTTTAATTGAATGATTGATTCCGAAGAAACTTGACAAGGTACCTTTGGTTCAAAGGTAACTAGCTAATAAATAAACAGTACTTTAATTTACAATTCACCATTATTACTATAATTTACATTCATTCATAAAAATATCATCAACGTCAAATAATGTTCGATACATTCAACAAATCAATAAAGCACAACACAATAATACCACATATTAAATAGTACAGTACTGACTTAAATTTAGGAACGCAAACAGTCAAATGGGCCACCTGAAGGCTATAAGCATCACTTATAAATAGATACTAGCTCTGGGAGAACTATGAATTGGTTCGTAGACCGTCAATTCGCCTTCAACCCCGGAGTATAAGAGGCTATGCCCCTATTACCTTTAATTACTATTACCATTTATCCTGTACGTGTCCCACTGCTGAGCTGAAGCCTCCTCTCCGCTATAAGGAGAAGGTTTGAAGCTGATTCCACCAAGCTGCTCTAATGTGGGTTGTAGATACACATGTGGCAGATATTCTTTCGACACACCCATTAAACCCTCACGATGTTTTCCATCACCGTTGATCACGGGTTGAATTATAAACACATGAGCAAGAGGTTCTTGTCCATTGCCATCCATCTCGCCTCGAAAACGTAACGTCGTAAGTATTGCGGTTGCTGTTTGGCGATTGAATAAATGAAGTTACAGAACTTCTATTTTTTATAATTATTGCCACTAATATAAGTCATTATAAATAATTTTATAGTTTAACGAATAAATTAGATGATATTCAGCACTAGATAGAAATAGCACTTGATCATGTATGCCAATAGGCATATAAGATGTATACGCTACATTGCTTTTAACTACTGCGCGTCTAGAGAATACATTTTTTGAAGCGTTCATGCATCGCTACAGTGGTCGCATGCATTCCATACCGCGCAATCTCCGAAGCGCAACAGATAGTATGCACGTCATATGCAAAACTAGGCACGGAAATATTTGAAATACAAAAAAAAAATGTAGGTATTAAAAAGCTATTAAATATCAAATAGTCACTTTTAATTCGCTTTTATCCAGGTCAATTAAAGTCGAACTAATAATCAGTCGAAAGCGAATTGAAACATTAGAATAGACTCAACTAAAACTAGTGTAACTACAGGCACAAGGGACATAACATATTAATTCCCAAGGTTGGTTGCGCATTAGCAAGTAACAGTTAATATTTCTTAAAGCGCCAATGTCTATAGGCGGTCCATTTAAAATTAGATGGCATTCGACTTATCTTAAAAAATAATAAGAAATCACTCACATTTACTTCACGATAACTTCAGTTCAATTTAATTAACCAGACACACTTTACTCATAAATGTTGCTTAGCGAATGGTTAGTTTAACAATGTCATGTCTTCTTCTTTCAAATGTCAAATCACTGATGACAGAAAGAGATAAATCACAGCTTATTTAAAGCAACATTTAAAAATAAGGTCGACAGTAACAATGCTTAGCAAAAATAATAACATATTAATTTTAAACGTTTTTGCAAATAAAAATTACCGAGTACCCTTTACAATTTGTAGTTGTAGTTTCGGATACGATGTGTCCGAAGTGAAAAACAACTTCAAAATAACAATTAATTGTTTTATTTTATTGTAAAAAGGTTGTATGTGTACTACAAATTTGTCTGATGTCGGTGTCGAGTCATGAGAACGTTCGAACAATGTTTCACGTACGAGTAACGAAGTAAACAACTTCATTTATTAATAACGGATACAATTATAATAACGGGTGTAATTATAATTGCGGAACCACAAACTATATTATTGAATAAAAACGATGATGGTTTACGAGTAGGCTGACCTGGTATTTAAATGTACAATGTATATTTTTTTTGATCGAGATTTGGTAGATTTTCCGTAAAGGCAGCGCTAAAGTACTGTGAATGCCGGGACTTATATGTCGGTTTGGTGCGCTCCATGGCGCAGTACGGTGCACTCATGTGGGTAGACGCTTTCATCGATCAGAATAAGGCCTTTCTGCGGAGTCTGCCGAGGGTTGTAGGGGTTAGGACTATACGTGGTTACGGTATGGTGCCATGAACGGCGGCGACACTTCTCCTTAGCGATCCGCCCTGGGAGCTCCTGGAGACGATCCGCCTCCATATGACGTACGTCCTTATCGACATGACTGTTTCGGTAAGTACTTGTAAGGGATAGCGAGGTGGTAGGTATCACCCTCTTGCTACAAGCTTGGTGCGAGTGCTGGTTTACTTTTCACCCCGATTATGAGAATTGCAATTATACCACCATTCCACCAAGTCGTTATTTGTACAGTAGTCTTTTTGATATAGATTTCTATTCTATATAAGTACTTATTTAAGTCCAATGAAAATAATTGATATAAAAAGGTTTGGAAAAACAATGTTATATCTTTTTAAATGTAAAAAAAACTATAAAACAAATGCTTGACGCAATAAAACTTTTTACAGATCGGAATAAATTGCTTCACAATAGCGTATTATAATTAAAATAAAAAAATATGTGACGTCATAATTGGCATGACCAAAATTCATGCAACTACGCAGACTGTCCAATAAATACCCTTTAGGACAAACATGTTCAAAAACCAAAGATAACATTAATAAAACTACACAATACGCCAAAAGTAATATATAACAAAAGACGATACTTCTGTTTGTTTACACTTTATAGCACCTGCACTTTAGGGCCATGACGAAAGCCCAATTGACTTCCACCGTTAATAGAATCATTTACAATATTATATCAATATTAATTCGTACCATTTACAACTCTATGACTCTCATCATAAGAAACTTATTTATGAAGGTGTAACATTGTTGTCTTTAATACACCTATACCGTGTGTTGGGCGAATTTGAACTCTAATTCCTTCGCAATAAAGAGTTTAAGTAAGCAAAGTAGATTAGCCGTCTTACGCCAAAGTGAAACAGTACAAAGGTATTTTTTTATTGCCGACATTCATTTAACCGTAACAACATTTAACTTATGTTGACTTTAAAAGAAAAAAAATAACAATTTAAATATTTAAACATTTCTTTTTATCGACCAAACTTTTATTTATTTTTTATGTAATTTGGATTTCGAGATGAACGAAAAGCGTTTTAAAAATATATACGAATATTCAGTAAAGTGTTTATTTTATTTATTAGTAAAAGAAAGTCATGAATAATGTGAACATTATTTTTTATTTAAACAAATCGAATTCATAAATAAACTTAGAGTTTACTAATGTTAGAATTAATTTTAAATAAATTAATAATAAAACGATTTAAGCCAACGACTCTTACTATTGGTTATCACTATAAACTCGAATGACACGCGAACCTGCAAATGAAGACGAGAATTTGTAGTGATCGTTGCTGCCAATTAGTTCTTAAAGAACTAATTTACTTTGACTGCCTCGTTTGACAGGTAAGTCAAACGAGGCAGTTTTTAGTTAGCAGGCAGTAGTTAGCTTATAAAGGTATAAGGTATTGGTATAAGGTCTGATATTGGATTTTTCTGTTGAGAGTTCTCAGTAGTAAAACGAAATTTGGAAGTTGGCAGTCGAATAGGGGGTGTATCTAAGCTTGCACCCACATCTTTGAGCTACTATAACCTGCGTTGGCTAGTCTCCTTTAAGATTATTCATCGTGACCGTAGTCGTGGAGGCTGTATTGATTATCAATGCACCATATTCGCTTATACTTTAAATGTGGAGTGGTATTTTATAATGAAGGCTAAGAGAAGACTATGATATTTTGACTTTATAACAAATTAATAATAAAGTCATACGTTTTTGACTTAAAAAACACGCACTAAACCATTTCTTTCGCAGGCGATTGTTAAAAAAAATCTATTTAACTAATAATATACTATAATAAGGGTTTTAAAGTAACTTTTCATCTTCATTTGTAGTTGTTTCTATTGTGATGGTGTACTTTTTTTATTATTATTATTATTTAACATACGTGCTACGTTCGTTAAATTTATATCGGATTATATATTTTAATCTTAGTCGATAATAAAAATAAATAGTAAAATATGTTTTAAATATATCTTGGAATATTAAATTTTCGAACAATATATTCAAATAATATTCAGCGCTACGTCGCCGTCGTAGCGACTCGAAAAGATTTCAACGCGTCATTGTTTCATTATAATAATATTCTATACATTTGTTGCTATTAAAAAGCAATATTAAAATTGCAAAATTTTTGATTTTTTTTTAAATGCTTTTCTTCTAGGCGACCTCATCAAAATGGAGAGATTTAGCATAGAATCTTTTTAGATTGCTTAGTAACAGTCGTTCATATAAATTTAAACAAACTAATATTTATAAGTAAAACAAATATACACCTAAAATTGAATATTTATTACTTCTCTTAACTAATACATATTCAGAAAGATTTTATAAAGACAATAATTTATATAAAAATCATTATACTGTTTTAAAAAAGTAATTATTAATGGAGATTGTGTATTTCGAAAGCGGTTTCGATTATTTTATATTATGCTATCTTATCGCTAGCTAATTCAATCCGATATGTAAGAAAATTCTAATTTTGTTTCTCTATTTCTATAATTTACTAATGATATAAAATATGAACACACATTTTAATAAAGTGTCGATCAATTAAAGCTATCTGGCCACTTGTATTTGCTTCGACAACGATTTAACGACTTAACGGATAACGGATTATAATGCGGTTTTCTCCAGTCCAGAAAAAAAAAATTTAATTTTGTTTGATTTAAATTGCATACGTAATAAAATAAGAAACATTTCATATATAGATTTTCATTATATAGATAAGTATATATAACATGCGAGAGCGAAATTAAAAAAAAATATATTAAGAAATTCCACATATTTCTTACGTTTATAATAAGAAGCAAAATATATGCTTTTAAGATGTATTATAAGTGATATCTGATTATGTTTTTAAAATATTTAATACATTTGCAAAAAAAAAACATATATTTTGCCACTTTGATCAAAATAACGCTATTTTTATTTATAGTAATTTTATTGCGAGCTACATTCCTCAGCATTTCGGCGCATGCGCAAGCAAAAACCAGCACTAATACACCGTTACCAAGTAAAGGGGGCCACGAGTTGAGTGGTGCAGTGGTCTGTTATATTCCCGGTTCGATGTATAATAGTTCCACAAGCACAGCGCGTCCACTTGAAAACAAATAGAGAAAAATGTTTTATTAAATTATTGCTTTCAAACTAACTAACCGCTCTTATATAATTGCTTTTAACAAGTAGATATATGTACTTAAGTATGTATCGATAAAATACAAAGTTTTGTTACTTTAAATTTAATATTGATTGTAGGTATGAGTTATATTAACAAAATTTATAAAATAGTTGTTTTATTATATAAAATGTTCCTTTATATTTTCCTTCCTATTACTAGATACTAGATAAAAAAAAACTTAGTGGTTAACATTATTTTCTCTTATATTATTTCGCCAATACGTGAAGTAGGAGGGAGTCAACTCATTCTTTATTCATTATTTTTTAATTACTATTTTATATTCAAAGACTTGATGTCCGAGCTTTGTTCTTTCTTGTCTATAATTTGATTTACCTTATTTTAATGTTCCTTATACATTTTAAGATTGTAAATTTATGACGATATACTATATATTCGAATATATATTCGACGATATATTCATATGCTAATGATGTTAAGTTTTGAATTGGACTATCCATTATAGCTCTCTTCGCCAGTGTCTAAGCGTCTACGCTGTCGACGGTGTAAAGTATGAAGTTTTTCGTGATACGCGATATTGTAGCCGCTTCATGGGATACGCTATCGTGCAATTGTAGCTTTATCTTATGAGTTGTATTTTATAGCCTTTACTTTTATATTTTTTGGATTGAAGCAGTGGTCCGAACTTTGAGAACACTTTTTTGATATAAATAAATCTACGTCAAAATAGACAGATTGGATTAAACACAAATATTAATTTAATATACAATATAAATAGGACGGGAGACTTTCGAAGAGCGTCATGAAGACGATGAAGTAGAGGAAATACATTCGTCCTTAAATTATAATAGCTTGTTAAAAAATATTAAGTAAGTATATAAAGTTTTTTTAGGATGACAACATCTTGCGCAATCATTTAGTTGTGAGTCACGTCGCAGTGTCGTTTTTAAGTTACCTCTTACAGACCTGCCGGGAGAGTCATTGTAGCGGCGTTGTACAGACATCTCAACGCCTCGCCGGATCTCCCATAGATGTGAGACGTCTGCAGTTGAGCACTGCCCAGGGTTCGATATAGTCAAAGGCTTACTAGAAATTACAAAATACTCTAGTAATAATAATAGTTTATTAACATACCAATGTATTTTAAGTGGAAAAGAGTAAAATTACTGAGTAATCTAGTTTTATGTATATAATGAATTATTATTTAGTCCAAAAAGCTCTAATTTTTTAGGAGAAAGTACTGCCAACAGACATGGACAATGCAAGTAATATTAATAATACCTTTCATCTCCAATGTGCAATCCACCTGGTTTCCAACAAAGAAATAGGGATATAACCCCTTGTACCCCCAATAGTTACACTCACCATTCAAACTGACTCACAACAATACAAAGTAATGCTGCCTGGCGGTAGAATATACGATGAGTACCCAGACGCATGATGTACCCAGACCCAGGGCTTGCACAAAGCAAAATATTACTTATTATTATTAATATTAGTTTAATACAAGTTATAAAGTTTGTTAGTGTTTAAAAAAGAAGGTAACATATTGCTGACTTGGTAATTATATTCAAAATGTTGCTGCTTAGAATTAAATATCATAAATATCTTATCGAAATTGCCTACTTTTATTTGCTCTATCCGTGAAAAATTGCTTAAATATGCAAATACATAGAAATGTTCCAAATACACTTGATTTATCGCGAAGAAAAAACTGGCACAGTTTAGATGAAACCGTATTATTAAGCTAGTTTGGAAGGAATGATAACACCAATAAATTAAATATGCCGTTTATTATGATATATTTAAATTCAATGTACTTTAATTTTTATTTAGCACACATGTGTTATTCTCCTTATCTACCACACGGGTGCAATTCACTTATATAATCTGCAATCGAAGAGAGTTAAGGCGCAAGAAAAAAGGATTTACGTCCTTTTCGAGGCACGGGACTGTTAAAACTGTCAACACTCAATCTTCGGACTGCTAGTGAGAATTCCTTGACCAAAAAACATAATAACTTTTATTGGGAGGCCCCGGATTAGAACTCAGTATCTCGAGAGTTGCAGCACTTTAAGCTACTTCACGAATGAGCCAGTAATTCTGTCCATATGTATGTAAATACAATGTTGTGTACTAGTAATTTACTTTTTTAATTTTTAAATCTGTTATTGAAATTAATTAAAAAATATAAATAAAATTCTTATATATGATTTATATTAGATATGATTATTTATGGAGATATTTGGCTACAAGTTACTTATTATAATATATAAATACTATACGTTAGAATGTACATTATAAATTCGTAAGTAACGGAGCAAAATAAACAACACAACAAGAAAATACATTTATATAATAAAAAATAAAATTTCAAAACGTCACAAGGATGTAAGTCTTTGGAATTACTAAAACATTTTATTATAAATGAAATAAAACAAATTTTCAAGTCATCATAATGCTTTTCTGATAGCAGAAGCGAGTATAAGTCTAACTAGGTATTATTTACTCATCAACGTTCTATTCATGTGTTAGGAGTGCTATTTTATACGGCTTTAAATTACACTAAGTATTAATTGTATTAGGAAAATATCAAACCAACTATGATTGACATAAACAAGTTATTATTATTAACGGTTATAAAATAATCACTAGTAGATCAATAATTGTGTGAATTAAATACAGATTAGATGCGAGAGATATATCTCTATAGTGAACAAAGTGAACGCGAAACAAAGACGAAAATCGCGGACTTACTGATCGATGTCAGTGGGTCGACGACGGATCATTAGACGCCGAATTCGATGAGACATTCGGTCTGGCTTAAGTTATGAGACATTCTGTCTGAATGAGAAAAATAAAAATATGAGACAAACATTTCTTTCTTTTAATATATATATTTTTGTAAATTTACAACTATTTGAAAGAACTAGTATTCGCTTTGTTATGTAAATTCGACACAACACAAAACACAAACCAATAAAAAATTGACAGACGGAGAAGAAAATGGTACTCAACTTTGATTTTGCTTATTATATGTATATTGACAGTGTAGCAGTGGTCTAGTGGCTTTTACAACATATTCTCGTTTAATATCAATAATAGATAAAAATTTATTGAGCAGATAAACACAATAATTTTGTAAAATATATCAAGAAAATCCCATTACCAGTTAGGAATATACTTCCGTACTTGACTGCCTGCCACGCCTTGGAAAGCCACGCCTTATTACACGTAGAATCTATGTTATAAGAAATGTATTCGAAGTCCATCCATCTTGATAATGAACGGCTTCTGCACCATGTGCTGATGTGCGGGTTAATACAACGGCTCACTTGCTACAACATATAATTACCGGGTGGTCAGTTTGACATCGATAACTTATGCTCGATATGTTTAGATAGCATAGGTATTGAACGTAATGTTCTATTTTTAAAACTTTTATTTGAATTGCCAGTATTTTATTGTAATAAATCTAATTAAATGTATACAGTAATGTGAAAAAAGCATAATATTCTAAAATGCTATATGTAAATATAAAAATTAAAAAAAAATGCGAGATATGGTAAAAAAAACTATTACATTTGACAACAACAACATTACTATTTGACAACAGATTGAAGTAAATAAAGGTTTTGTCTCAACTTGTCGATATAAAAAATAAGTAGAACGTACATGTCCCTATTGGGCAAAAGCCTCTTCTTCTCTTAAGGGTGCACAGGAGCTCAACAGTGCTAACACTTACGTGTGTCAGTAATCGCGTAAATCCATTTGTTTGCGCTATGACTGAGAATATAGAGAACTGTGTTAGCGTACAAAATTGGCTCTTAAATATTTGCTACGTTTAGCTAATCTCAGTTGGTATTGACAGCCGTTACCAAAATCGGTCCGGAGGACATCGTGTTTCCAAGATATGAAATTAAAAAATAGAGCTTACCGCTTACCACCAAAAAAGTGAACATAGAAAGTATCTTAATTATTTATGATAAAAAAGTTTACTTCGATTTAATTTGCTAATTAAACTGTATTCATTGCATGTAAATGTGCTCATTAATTGGACGTTCGATTTGCTTAACCAATGAATATGAATTTTTGGTATTTAGATAAAGTCGTAAAATGTGAAAGTATTTAAACTTCTGTTACGGTTTAAATCATCTAGTTTGTAACCCAACTTCACTTTAACCTACCGCGAGGCATACGTATATATAACTGCTTTAATTATATATTATTCATTATATGCAAGCGTAAGTAGCAAACATACTTTTTTTTTGTTATTTACGCGCCCTACTTGTGCTTATATTTTTGTTATGAACGCTATTGACCAACGGAATTATGTATTTATACCAAAAGGTCGGATATATCTTAGAAGGCATTCCATAGCAGTCAATATTTAAGCAAAATAGAAATACGTTCAGCTACGCTAGCTACGACTTCAAAAACAATACACAAATAGTTCACACAGATAAATTACGTTAACAATATCGTTATGAATAGTGAATATTTGGAAATAATAAATCTTACACTAATAATATTTCTTTAAAAGACATATATCGTAGTGAAATTGAAATGAGCAACACAAAATTTCATCAAATGTTTATATATTTGCGTCATATATACTTGAATATAAATAACTTTGAGCGCAGTACGTGGCATACAGAAAGCTGGTAACTACTTTCATAATAAAAATAAATGTATAAATAAAAATAAGTTTTATTTTTGTTACCATGTTTTTTAAACTAGAATTAAATAACATTAAATTTTTTTCACAATTTTGGAAACCAATTATTAACAGGCATTCTTCATAAATATGAAAAATAAACGCTGAAATACTTTAATGTATAGTTGATATAGTAGTACATGTCAAACGGGGCACCGTTCTTTGTATTGCAGTATAAAGATTTCAAATCTTTATATTAGGCCCAGTGGTAAGAACGCGCGAATCTTAACAGATGGTCGTACAAGTTGCAAGTTTCCTCACGATGTTATCGTTCATCGCCGAGAACGAGATGATTTTTAAAAACAAATTAAACACATGAAAATTCAATCCTGCTTGCCAATCAATGCTTGCCTGGGTTTGTACCCGAGGCCTTCGAATAACTAAGTCATCTCCGTCATCAGAATCAGGTTGGGCCAATAAAAAGTTATTAGGTTTTCTGTAAGGAAATTCTCAGTAGTAGCCTGGAGTCTAGAAGTGTGTACAATCCCGTGCCTCGAAAAGCACGTAAAGCCGTTGGTCCTGCGCCTGTACTCTTTCCGGTCATTTCGGATTGCCTACCCGTCGGATTATGACAGTTAGGGAATAGAGAGTGCACCTGTGTTTGCGAACATACTTGTGCACTATAATATGTCCTGTGCTGTTGGCTCTCTTGAGATTGGCCGCCAGGGCCGAAATCAGCCTGGACGACATTATTATTAGTTACATTTAATATAATAATTAACCAAAACAAACAACCTTTTTGACTGACAAAAGAATATCACTGGTTGTAGGGCTTTGTACAAGATCGTCTGGGTTGGTACCACCCACTCATCAGATATTCTACCGCAAAACAGCAGTACTTGGTATTGTTGTGTTCCGGTTTGATTAATGAGTGAGCCAGTGTAATTACAGGCACAAGGGACATAACATCTTAGTTCCCAAGGTTGGTGGCGCATTGGCGATGTAAGCGATGGGTAACATTTCTTGCAGAGCCAATGTCTAAGAGCGTTTGGTGACCACTTACCATCAGGTGACCCATATGTTCGTCCACCTTCCTGTTCTATAAAAAACAAATTATAGTTACTTTTCATATAATAATTAACTACAACAGACAGCCTTTTCGACTGACAAAAAAATATCCGCATTATATGTATTTAGAAAAATCTAAAGCATATCATATCAGTACAATTATCTAGGATATTATTGATTACGTGAATTTAGTAGTAAAATTATCGAATTCAATAAATTAAAATTAGAATTATACAAAGCCTCATCAGGAACAGCTCGAGGCAGCTTCATCGTTTAAAAATAATCGTGTGACGTAATCGAAATATACGCAAATTATAAATTAATATCAAACGGTTATCTTTACAACCGTTAACACAAATAAATTCTTAAGTAAAGTCGCTATAAATTGGACCGGTTTTAATGAATTTCCTTCACGGCTCCATATGATGCGGAATATTGACAAATGACCCAAGAAACTTGTTACACTTTGACGAGCTATCAATAATAGTTTATTATAAAATACGACTTCGTTAGTTAATAATTTTTATGTGTGAACCGAATATTAAAATTCTTTAGTATTTCGTTAAGCTTTCTACCGATAAATAAAACAATATGTCAAAAATTATATTCAATATGTGAGCATTTTTATTGGTAATTATTTAAGTTAATCAAATCTTATTAACAAAACTTTTTGTCTCGATATATTTAAGGGTTTCAAGGCATGTATCCCCGATGTGTTTTACATGTGATTATAATTCATTTCCTGTTCAACGGTAATGGAAAACATCGTCAGGAAACCTGCATGTGTCGTATGAAAATCTATTGCGGAACGTAACGAAAAAAAAAAGATGAATCTTATATATAAAATCATATAAAACAATTTATTAAATAAAATAAATAATATTATAAATAATAACTAATGCTTACTCTATTCTATTCTATAAAAATGTATAAATTTGTTTTCACCAACCCGCATAGCAGCAGTGCGTAAAATAAGCTTCAACTCTTGTCTTAATTAGAAAAGGGGGCCTTTGCTTAGTAATGGGATATCTGTGTGTGACAATTTTTTTTTTTTTGCTTTAGATAAAATAAAATGCGATTTCATATTAAGCGCGTCGCACCCGCGGCAATTCATATATAAAAAAATTGGGTAAAAAAGGAAAATATTTTCGATTTTTGGAAATTCTAAAATGCATCACATTTAAAATGCAAATTTCATTTTGAAAAGAAAGCGAATAATTTTAAATTAGAAAACGAAAGTTGACATTTGACAATTAAGATGCGGCTTTCAAGTTATCCTTTCTGTTTTGACTTTCCCGTTATGGCCTCCTGAGGTATCTTCTCGATGTATAATAAAACAATTTCGTAGAACCAGTAAAATATACCAACACGAAACGGTTTTTTTTATCAACTGCAGATAAGCAGTCCGGCCGTCACACAGAGAATTTCTATGGGTGGCTGTGACCACTTCTTGGCAAGAAACAATTGATAACCTGCTTTTCTAGTATAAATGTAATATATATAATTTTTAAAATGCTTGAAATTCGCTTGAAATAAAAAATGTAACAACGTCCAACAGAAAGAAATTTAGATTGAACCACCATGGAGCTGTGCTGGACCCAACTCAAAGATAATCATCAAAAATTAAAAGTTATAGCCGAACGTATGTTCGGCTATATACATAAAGCATATGATATCATATATAAGAAGAATTGACGACACCTTCTTTTTTTAAGTCAGTTAATCATTGTAGCGACTTGGACCGCTATGTTCTGAATATCGAGTTTGCAGAAGCGATTTGATTATCATTTTAAGAATTTAATATTATATTTATCAGCTACTGATACTCATGCCTGTTATCCTCATTAGAATCTATATTCCGAACCAGTGGTAGATTTAATTTTTTTTATCTTGTATAATAACGAATCAATAACCTGCAAGAATATATTTTTGTTATTGATAAAATCCGTCCCATTACTAGTATTTTTGTTATTCTCAAGGTATTTATCATATATAGCCTATAAATGTTTACAACGTTTCATTATCAGAAAAATAGCTAATTAAACATGTAAATTAATTTTATTGCAAGAATAAAAACGTATATTTGTAAGTACAATATCAACATTTTTGCATATTTAAATATGCTTCATAATCAAATATAATAGACTACTGTTGTTTACGGTACCATTTGACACGCTTTGCGAGGAATTTTCCGATCACCATTCATATTATAGGCAAGCAACACGGACGGAGGAAAAGTAAATTAAGAGATTATCTCGTTCAATTTATTATGTAAAAAGTACGAATCGACTAAACAAAGGAACATATATATTAAAAATGTATATAAAATCTCGTACCAACACTATGTGAAATTTCTTATATTAGTTACTCGACCTATTTCTCACGAATTAAAGTTTACAAAGATATGTTTAATTTAAATACAGAGAGAAAGTTGAGCAAATATTTTAATATAATCACCAGTGCGATAAACAACGTCTACTCCCGTACGCAGCCTACGCAGTGCACCTTACGATACGCCCCACACATTGTTTTCGTTAATTCAATTTACTGGTCTCAAACTATTAAACGATTACACGTGCCCTTTTTTTTTTTTATAAATTCTTAAACAGACACCTTGGAAATGTATTGCAAGGATTTTTTAATTATTTGAGATTTGGGAATCTTAAAGCAGTTACTTGTAACACGATGTCCACCCGACCTATTTCGGTCGCAGCGGATAATCTCAAGAGATATTAGCCAACGACGCAAGACATATAGTACACAGTAGTGACATTAGCTTGATTCTGACATATACCTGGTGATGCGCAGCGCAGAGCATTATTGCGCAGCTTTTGAACGCGAGCACCAGCAAGAGCTCAAGAAAGCCCGCTTTTGTGTGACAACGCGTATTAATTTGCCGCGCTTTTACAATTATGGGTATTGCTCGCTCGCGCATACTCATTCCTGCGCGGTATCCATTTCGCTTCCCTCTTGCACTTATGACTTGATTAATTTAAAATTGAATATTAATATATGAAAATTTATCAAATTATTGTAACTATAAATCATGTTTTTTTATTTGTTACAAGATGGCAGATTAGCAAATGGGTTAACAGCTGGTACTGGTAAGTTGTCGCCCCTTAAGACATTGTTACTCTTAAAAATAGTACTATCTCTTATATTGCCTACGCCAACGACCTTCAAACTGAAACACAACAATACTTGGTATTACTGTTTTGTGGTAGAATATAGAATAATCTCAGTAGGTGCTACCTACCCAGAGAAAGCACAAAGCTCTACCATATATATAAATATATAAATTTACACACAAACTGAGTAGCATTCATATATCTTTCAAGCTATTCGGTAAAGATGCTCCTTCCCATTTTATTTATTCAATATTATTTCGATTCATTTATTTACTCGAATAACGTCAGTTTGGTATTTTAGACTTATTTTTGCCTCAATTAAATTTGAATTTTAAAGTAAAGAGTTCACAAGGGCATTTTGACCACGCAAAAAGTATTTTACAAAACAAATCTTACTTGTTTAGTAGAAATTGTATAATATGACTTTCGATATAACATCACATTTAATGTGGAAAATAAACATTTTCAAATAATTAAGTTTTTAATTACAATGAGATATAATTTACAAATTATAACTGTTTCAATAATTTTCTTTACTGTTAATTTGCAGTACAAATAGCGATAAGACAATATTTTTGTAAGTTAATAAAAAATGTGTTGCAACTTCTCCTTAACCCACGAATATCGCTTACAACGGTACCGCGGTGACGTTGACTATATGCGCACATTTTAGTACAATTTATAGTACAACGCTCTGTCACTATACCGTAAATATTATCGAGAATTATCGCCCGTAACTTTATTAATATAAAGATCATAATTGCTTGTATTATATTGAATAGATAAAGTTGTCAATCTGAGTTAGGAGGGATAAATAAGTACCTTATAAATATTGTTAATTCACTATTTTGTTTGTCATTACTTAAGTTAAATTGCTTCGGTTTTAGGTTCTATTGATAACTCATTAATATGATGTATGAAAATATAACTTAATAAATTATCTCATTTTATAAGTATTTGCGTTTTTCCTGTTGTAAAATTTATAAAGAAATGTCTCTTAAATACATGATAAATAGTTGTATTAAAATTATAACGGATTATTGTCTGTATGAAAAAAAAATATATATTTAAAATGATAAAAGATATAATATATAGAGCTTAGAGTATACAGAGGCTAAACATTTAAAAATGGTATTATTATAGCGATGTGTGTACTGTGCTCGTATATTTTTGTTTTCTTACAAAAGCCAATTATACGGTATTAGTTTTCGTCAAGATGTCGACTCCGTTGAGCAATTTTCCCATATTATGTAGCATCGAATTTGGCTACAAACTTGGCGAATACGAAGAAAGACGAAAGACTTCTTGGTAAAATGTGCTTAAAGGTCAAATAAAATCTAAAATCTAACGACAACTTGAATAATAATAATTTGTACGAATAGCATATCTATTATCGTATATCAGAATTTCGATGACAATTAATCATCTTATCATAAGCCGAGGAGGACCTTGCGAGGCCTCAAGAGGTCCCATAAAGAAAACCATCGCGTGTCCCACTTACCAACTCACTTACCAATAGAACGTTACATCCAATTCAAACTAAATTGACTTTTATTCTTCAAGAGATAAGTGTCACTTTAGGTGAAAGTAAAAATTGTAGGTCTGTAGGCCTGTCGTATTGTGAATGTGTGTGTTTCGTGTTTATGTGAGGTGGTGTGCGTATACGCATCGGAGATAGTATGCCGCAGGGCTGGTCAATCTAAAGAGAAATGCGTCGCTATAGAATAACTCGATTTTATTTGTACTGTACGGTCAAACGCACTGTATTATATTTTTTAAGAAACTATCTGCCTGTCCCGATTTCGTACGGGTAAAATAAGAATATTGTGCTTATTATCCAGCCGTTAAAGAGGAATTCAGTGTCATACACACTAAGAGAAGAATTATATTATATATAAAGATATATTATTGAATGAATATTCATCGTTTAATTCTCGACGCTCACGAGCGTGCACGAAAACCTTTATAGGTAATTGTTGTTTTATTATTCACTTCCATTATGTAATAATTTATTTCCTTTAAGATTATAACGTTCATTAAATATTTACTTCAATCATCAGTTAATCATTTTTAGTGTATTATTATAATAAAATTTAATTAGTTCAGTATCAATTAGAGTTCTAAATTGCAGTAAATTCAAAATTATTGAACATAATTTTGTAATTATCTAAGTTGAAAAAAATCAACTGTTGCTACGCTCTCAATAGCATAGCGGGCCGTAGCTTGCGCGCCCCGTTGTCAGTGGTGGTAAAATTTTGGTGGGAGTGAGTGGGGTGCGCGCGCGCCGGCAGTCGATCGACTACACGCGGCGCACGCGCCCGCCTTCCCGGAGTGAAGTGAAGTGAAAGACATTAACCCTCAACACTCGATCAGTGACCGCTGACCAGCGAAAAAAAAACAGTGTACGTTGTGTCTTTGCTCCTTCCCAAAAAACGGGACGATGAGTTCTCTGGAAATGTCATTGGCATAAATAAAGTGACGTGTTTGTGTTGGAGTACCATTGAGTGGACCTGGACGAGTTTTTTTATATCTATTTCTTTACCCCCCCTTGTAAATATTCGTCAGAATATTTTTTTTATCGTTCTTTTATTTTTGCCAATTACATGACTCCTGCTCTTTTATATCTAACAGTTATATTTACTAACCGCATGAACTATGTCGATACGAATCAGTAGTTAGTATATGGAAATGGCTTTTCCCGTAAATCGTGTTTGTTTTTGGGCTGATAGTGCGAAGGTCGTTCGACGAGTTTTTTTACAGTTTTAACGGCGATCCCGCACTGCTCTGACACGAATTATCTTTTGTTTTTATTAAAGTTAAAAAATTAAGTAAATATATAAATACGATTTTAAACTATTGGCTTGTTTAGATTTGAGTACCTCTTATCACAACTGTATTTGCATCTTTAGCTACTTTCGGATTCTTATTTAACTTATTATTTATTATACCCGCCTTTTATAGATTTCAACTATATATATATCTACCAATATATTTCCTATAGTTTCTATATACTATACATATAATTGTTTCTAGGTAAGTACATCGTAAGCTCGCCCTAGCCTAGATCAGGGCCTTTAGTAAAGCGTCCTCTTGTTTTTTAGTCTTAACCCTTCGGCCTAACTTCTTGCCACCCCGGACTAGAAGCCAGTGAAGTGGAACATTGAGGAGTGGACTGAGTGTATCATGTTGTTGTGGATTTGACACACATTGTACCGCTGCTACCGTCTTGTTTAAAAATTTCAGGTGAGTCAAAAGTTTTATCATGTCATTGACCTATTTACATTTGTAAGATTCGGTATCGAGATACATAAGTATATTAAGGATGAGTCACTTGCTGTTTTTTTATTATTATTACGAACGTATTTTTTTTTTATAAATAAGAAAAACGCGCGGTCGTCAACCTATGCGTTTTGATTTGAATATTTTTATAGATACGCTTTTATTATTTGATTCAAAGTTTTTTATTAATCAGGATATTTTGTGTTTACAATTAAAATGTATCCTTTAAAGATCTCATATCATTTCTTTTTGACATATTAAGTTTATTCAAAAATATACATTCTTGTGAAATATAAAAAATAAATATACAACATTTGTCAGAGCATTTGTAAGAGATTTAAATATTTGTTAAACTGAATGCAACTTATTTTTTTAAGAATTTGTTTTATACTTTTTTACCAAATTCAACAAACGCATACAATTTGTTCTCTGTCAACGAAAACATCGTTTTATGGCTGACAGTACATTCTGAATACTAAGCCTGGCGTTCCTTTGCAGTCACATATATATTGTACTACAAGTTATATAGATATATTCCATTTAGGTTATTATTATTATTATGTGACATTTCATGAGTTTAAAAATTTAAGCTGATGAGCGTGCGTCATAAGTTTTGCACAACAATATTAATTTGATTGATAAACGTAAATTACAAAAATTAATTATGTATAAATTCGCTTATTTACTTTATAAGGAACCCCAGATATATAGGACGTTAAATGCTATGAACAATATAAACATATCAAAGCGACGGTTTTTCATGATTAATTGTAAATCCATTTCATGAAGTTTCAATAACGAAAGGATATGCTGTAATAAAGATCTAAATATGCATCAATCAAGTACACTATTAATTCAATGTAAAGCCACCAACAACGGTTCCTTTGCAGAAATACCGACAAGTATTTCAATATTTACTCTTTTTCTTGAATAAAACACACAGTCAACTAGAGTTTACGACTAGGACCATCGACGAATTTTAATTGATATAGAATATTTGACGAACATATTTGCACAGAGTATAGGCGCCGGCCGAACGTAAAGCCGTCATATATCACTACAATATAACCGTAATGTATACGAACAGCCTTGAAAATTGTTTTAGTATTATTTGGTAAAATAACGATACGGTTGTTGACCCCACTAGTTATTCTATCCAGGTGAGTGACCTTATATAGAATATATTTTGCACTATTACAGAACCAGTCAGGATTAGTATAATTAATTAGATAACACGCGTCGTATGTGTTTCTATTGTATTATCCGTGTCTATGTTACATTTGCGTTATTATCTTAGTTCGTAACATACTTATTAGTTTTAAATGTATATTTAACTTAAATTATCAGCAACTGCGTTCGATTGGAATCAATTCAATTGAACATGAATATCAAAATTTTATAAAAAAAACAAATCACGTACTGACATTATAGAATAAGCAAGTCTAATTGCAAAAAAATATACATATTTATAATAAATAAAAAAATTAATGTTTTAATATTTTATTTTATCGAAACAATATCAATTTAAATAGTTGATTTAAGCGGAAGAATTGTAAAAATGTGTTTTAATTTAATTAAAATACACGTCACCCAAATTGAGTGACACGTGATACAGAATTCGCACCTTTAAAAGCGAAACCGTTGGCAACTTTATTCGTAAAATACAAGTAGAATGACATTTCAATAGTTGTAAGAGCCTACTTCGATAATTTATATTTTGTTTTTATGAATAAATTGTCGATTTTTTATTTAATTAAATAAAACAGTTTGTGGTATTGGCCACACTTTAATGGGATGAAACAAGAATTATTTTTATATTGTAATTATGTAATTATTATATGTGTTTTAATCAAAACATTTATTTAATATATTCGTTTAATTAAAGAATTCGTTAAATTAAAGACAATTAAAAAAATATTTCTAATAGAAACTTTCAGTGGGAAATATTTCCGGTTAAAGAATATATTTCTCCAAAAAAATAATAAAATTCACGTTAAATATTTGAGAAAACAAGATTAACATACTTAAATATTATATATACGACACACGGACGGTACACAAAAATAAAGAACAACAAATTAAACTCTTCACTTTTAATAATGTGGGTATGACGAAAACAAGATGCAATCTTACGTATTGTTTGTTATAGCAATTTGATAGCAATTGATATAATTGTTTTTAGCTAATTTACAAATTAAAGTTTTGTAAAAAAAATGCAATAATCAAATAAATATGTAGAATATTAGTCACTATTATATATTTAAAAAAAATAAAACAATTGTTAAATAGTTACTATTACGTACATACATTGAAATAAGCAACTTCCCACCGATTATTTTTGCATACCATCTGTATGCAAAAATAAGTAAACAAACAGGTGATATTGTCGGGCTTATTCAGTACATAACATTGTTATAATATATAAAAAATATAATATAATAATAATATAAATATAAATTTGAGTACCTCTATTACAAATGCAATTTAAAAATGATAATACGTGATTATCAAAATGTATCTATAATGAATATATAACTCTTGTACTTTTACTTATTAGGCAACCTAAACACGTAATGTCTTAAAAAATATATAATTAGCACCCATGTATCAATTATTATTCTACCGTCAAATATTGTATTTCGGTTTTAACAGTGAGTGAGCCAGTGTTATTTCAGGCACGAGCGATAAAACATCTTAGTTTTTATTAATATGACAAATAGTTAACATGTCTAACGGTACCATTCGGTGGTGACCACTAACCACAAATGAGCATAACTTGATTATGTTGATGTAACGTTAACACTATTAATAACACCTATCATATATTTGCTTTTATTTAGTATTTTTAATATACATCCAGTCTTTTTCATACATATTATTTATATATAGGTCAAAATTGACAATGATCAATCAGACCCCATATATTTAAACAAGGATCAGTAAAAGACTAACCATAAAATTATGATTCTTATTACATCTTGTTTGCTTAAACAAAAACCAAGTGTAATTTTCTTGGTAAAATAATTTCAACATGTTGTCAAAATCAATTTGACTATTCAACCCGAAATCACCGGTAGAGGTCGCGATGACACATCGATCCTTCAACTTAGTAACCTCATTAGTAAAATCTTAGTGAGTCAGATAAGAGGATCGCGGTGAAGCAACACAGTGGGCGGCACACGGAAGGCGTGCTATTGTTTTTGATACGAGACATTCTGTTAAAATTTTAGTATTATTCGCTCAAAATATTCAAGCAATAATAAGCTTAAGTGTTAAGGAATTATGAGCTATATTGGTATATACAAATAATTTTTTAGAGTCGTCTTTGTAAGACTGTATCGATTATTTGAAATACAATTTTAATCGAATTTAGTGATAAGTAAAATTTTGTATGTATTTAAAAAACGCATGAAATTAAACCATAATAAAAAATATATAGTTTTATGTCTGAATGTTTTAAATATTTTAATATGTTTGAGTGACAATTTTTAAAATCATAAGATTTATTATTAAAAATAACCTGAAAATATTAAAAGATTAACTACTATTCTCGCAAAACTTGTATTACTATAAATATTTAAAACCAAAACGAAACTTATTGATAATTAAATTACTTGCGAATACAGACGAAACAGTAGTTTTGTTTTGTTTTATATTCATTAAAGGTATCAATTAGTGGCTCTCGTCCGAGTGTGATCTCATTCTAATTAGAGCAAAGATAATATTCAATTTTTCCTTGAACGTCTAATTACAGTCCCCTGGTCACGAACTGGCCGAGATTATACGTGAAGCGGTGAAATATGAACACAAAACGAATACTGGGTCGTTTCAACGGATTATGATAATTTAATTAATTTCAAACGGCACCAAGCGTTACGAACCCTCTGCTCTCTTGGTTATTCCGCACAAGACAAGTATATAACGTGTCTTATTTATTAACACGGACACGTTACAGGCTTTGTTTCTTCTGGGTAGATACGGCCACTCACCAGGTACTCGACCGCTAAGCAGTAATACTTTATGTTGATGTTTTCCAGTTTGAATGGTAATGAAGACAATCTAATTCCAAGCTGATAGGATATTATAATTACGACGGTGTAATTTTTCATACAATGCCATTGTCTATGGTTAAAAATGATCACTTATTATGTTATTTTGTTTGTCCAGAACGTAAAAAAACAAATTAAATATTCTAAATAAATAAAAGTTAATTGTCACGACTTTGACAATGATAATGACATGAGTAAATAAAAATTAAAAAAAAATTATGTTCAATGTTTCGTTTTTACAAATCGCAATACATTTTACAAACAGAATCCATTCGCAAATACCGCAATGAATCGATACACAAAGCGTACGCTACGCTGAAAACCTAGTGCAATAGAAACGCTGGAGCCTAGACCCAGTGGCTAGGTCTAACAGTGACACACATAGTGGCAACTTTCACTCGCAAGCCGCAGATGCGGCGGCAATGACCACGCGACGGTAATGTCAAGTGCGTAAACAGTTTTCACTGGACGGCGGGCGCACTGAATTTACGATTGATACATTTTTTTCGGCGCAGTTTTGAATGAGTCGTTGTTACACTATGCGATTTGATCGAATTTTATTTGATACTCGATTATAATATTGGTTTTTCTTGAACAAAATATATCTTGGAGAAAGTATATAAGATATTTACTCACTCAAGACATTCTGTTTAGTCTTTTTATATATACTTAGAAGCGTCATTAAATAATTTAAAGTTTCTCTCGTTCTTTTCCTGTATTTCTCAGCGTTTAATCATTAATTATTTCAATTAAGATCTTTTTCCTCCTAGTTTCAAATTTGGAATTTCTGTATGGTAAAATATGGTCATAAAAAACTCAGTACATTTTACTAATTAATTTTTATTCGAGTAAAATAAACTTACAACGATACGAATGCAAATACATTGACTAAAACACTAAATAATGTATTTAAATAATGCTTAGCGAAGATTTCTTAAGCACTGTAAATAGTGGTATTTCCGATAGATCACTGGTGAAGTGGCTTCTGAAAGGTGTTGGTCAACTTGAGGCATGATTCATTGAATTTTGTAACGTTTCCGAGACGACCGCTTTCCGAGGCTACGGATCAGAGGTTATAACAATTAGATTTGAGGTGACCATTTTTGTAAGTTGAAATTATGTCCGTATGAATTGAGGTCTAATCTATATACTATTTACTATTTTCAGTTCAAGAAGTCGTAATTTTACAAAATAAGAATACAACTATTAGTATTATCGTTTTTTTTTTTAAAAAATGCAGTATTTTATATCGTATGTATATTGGATTAATATTGACGAAAATATAATGTCACAAAATTATATTTGTCTGTGACTACAGAAGCGAATTTGTGTGTGTGCACCGAAACTGATTGTGAATATCTGTGTTCTGTAGGTTAAATATCCAATTTGCAATATTATTTAATCGTTTTCGTATAATGCCTGCGCAGAAACAATTGAGAGATAGACAAACCTATATATGCATATATATTTGATTTTGTCGTCTGTATCATTACGGTTATATTACAAAATATACGTGTAGATCCAGATACAATAATTTCTAAGCAACACTAGACAAATAGTTCAATAACTCGAGACGACTGCTAGCTAATAAATAGCTGAAGTTATTCGCGAGACTGAGACACATATACAGGCGTATCACGCAACGGGTGCGGCGCGCATGCGCGTGCGACGGACATTGGCCACCGGTGAAAGCGATCAGCTGACGATACTAACCTTTCGCCTTGATTGAGTATCAAATTGTTAGAACATAGCACTGTTATATTATAAACAGACATTTAGTTAAATCTTTTCACTTTTAAAAGTATAATTTAATTTTAATTTTGTTAATATACACATAAAAAAATAAAGTAAAATAAATTTTAACTGTAATTCACTTTTTATTGTTCATATTCTATTAGATTTATGAATTTAAATTCATCTTGTGTTGATTAAGAAAAATAATAGTATATAAACGATCATCGATCGATACAAGTATGTGTTCGATAAAAAAGAAAATAAATAGTTTCAAATGAATTTAACTTATTTTAAGAATTAGTAATTGTTGTAAAATTTAAATATTGCACAAAAAAATAAAGAAAATTCAAATATTAATTGTTAAAGCGCTCAATCAATTTCAAATTTTAAATTAATTCCAATCAAATTATTTTGCGATTATTCGATAGAGCAATCTAAATTGCACCTTAACCCATTAATATAAGGACCATATTAGATTTACAATATTAAGCGTATACCGTCTGAGAACATGTTGTCACGTTGACGAAGAGAAAGCTGTAGCAAGATCCGTTCCGACCATCCATATACATAGTAATATACTTGTAAAGGAAAATTCTTGCAAATATACCTAATTACAGAATAAATAGTATTGTTTAGAAACTTTTAGACGTAACGTCAGTTGTGACTTACCTTGCTTTAAGGTATATACATTTTTGGATGTTAGAAATTTTCAATACATAAAATATTTTCCGCAAGTATATATACTAAGTAATACTTATTTATATGTTTTGTTTTACTTTTCCTTATATAAAAATTTCACTAAAGTATCTTTTATTACCCGTCGCTATTATAAGTGAGAATCTTGTTGTTAATAAAATTAATAAATATTTTAGTACATTAGACTCTGTTGTTATAACCAGGCCGAGGCTAAAAGAGGCTAGTCTCTTCCGATGGCATTGTTATTAAATTAAAACTAAACGTAGTACTAATTTTCTAAAGTTTCTTAACTTATTTTTTAACAAGAATTATTTTTTCATAAAGTGAAATTATATTTTAAAATTAGTAGATTCCGTATTAAAATTCGTTTTAAATAAACGATACATTTTGTATATAATAATAATATTAGCATTATAAATATTTACTTTCATTTCGAAGACGTTATGAATGGAACGCGTTGAATTCTAATACATGTCAATGAAGACAATGTTCTTATGGAGTGTATTTCATGTATTCAAAGGATCTGTATAATATAAAAAATAGCATATATTACAGTTTTTAAACAAATATAGATAATATGATAACATGGACAAATATATAAAATTATCTGTTATTTTTACTAAAAAATATATTGGTTTGTAACTTACATCTTACTTTTAAATTTATGTGACATATCATATCATAATATAAACATATCATAATATATTATAAAAATAGTATTGTGTAATGAAAATAAAAACAATTCTGTACGTGGTAATTTTTCCAACGAATCAAAAATTATAGATAGGTACATAAAAAAATATGTGATGTAACATTAAAAATTGTAACTGACTTGAAGAATTAAAGAGCACATGACGCACCGAACAATAAGGTTCAAAACACATGTTACCAAAACACTCCAGCTTTCCCATCGCGTGAGGCTTTCTCCAGATAAAGGACTGCGACAGATGTCCCGCGAACCCTTCAATCAGTCAATATTTGAATTCAATTTGGTAAAAAAAGAACATGTGCTCACTTTTGTGGGAATATTTTCGGATACCTGAGCTATTACGCACTATTTACGAAAACTCCTCACTACTTACGAAGTTATTTTTACTATAAATATCAATGGACGTAATATCGTGATCTAGAATGACATTCAGGAATTTTACTACGAACTTTAATGAGTGGTCATTATAATAACATTGTTATTATTATTTGGTTAAATTATTTCGGTTTCACTAACGTCACTTAGCGAGGAATCTTTGACACATTTCTGGATATTTACAGTCATCACAATAACATGACACAGGACATGTTATTTAAAGATTGTTATAAAGCTCAAAATAAATTCACATTCACTAAACAAAATCAAACACTGCTTTGTCATAACTCGATCACAATGTAAAATATCTTTAAATAACGAACGAAACTTGCTTCAATTCAGAAGTAGGTAAGAAAGAATAAAAAATTATAAACAATTTTAACGTCTATAAAATATACAAAGAGATTGTAATCAAAATTTTCACAAGCAACTTCGCACTCCATAATCCATCACCATTGTGTCAAATAAACTCAAAAACCAGTCAAAATATTTGTGGCGTTTTAAATTAATTGTGTTGCGCTACTCGACACAATCTTGTAGAGATTAATCGATTCTCGATGAATGAAAGCGTTTGTATTGATATTATTTATAAGTAACAGTTACCTTACTGCTGACCAAACCCATTTCTTTTTCTATCCACTGAGCTATTTATTTAGCATAATCCTTTAATCCTTAGATCTATAACGAGTCTCTTTCCTTAAGTTTTCTTATTTTACTCTGCCTGAATTGATAAGGCACTCACCGTGATGCAAAGTTGCTATTTCCTCTGTCACATTGGCACCACTTATATTACTATACACCACAGCAAAGCAAAGTTCTTTAGATATAGTCGATGAGCGAGTGGTACTCCATTATTGATATTATAGTTATAGAGTCCTTAATTATTGATGTTAATTACTGACGTTGCATTTATTAATGAATATAAATTTATTTATTAAATACATATATGTAGTTATAGCTTATTATACTACCTTCCACCTGTTAGCAAAACCATTTTCAACAATCAATTTTAAACGATTTACTTATTCATGTACATACCAAGACATTTTCTATTGAGAAAGGCCAAAAAAATAATCTTAACTGGTTAATAATCCATCATTAGATAACCTAAATACTACCGTCCTACTAACCTGTAGTATCGTATTACGAACACGTGTTTATCAGACCTATTTCCGGACCGTTCCAGTCGGATGTAGGTGTTTTTTTGTGTGATGGGAACTAGGTAACAAAGGGGTTGAGAAGTATATTTATAAAAAGGATATTACTTATTATACTTAACTATGATTTACTATAATAATATTAAAAGTTTTTTTTAAACATTAATTAAATATATAACTCGGAAGTCAAATATTATAAAATAAACAAATGCATAAAACGTGTTTGAAATATCCAATAGTTGTAATATTAAACATTATAAATGTATAATTTTAAATCGAATTATAAAATAAACATATAAATGTAATAGTATGTAATACTTCCTTGTAAAAACCTTGAACTTCAAGCATTCTGACTTACGTAATATAAAGTGAAGGCTTCAATTCGCTCAAGTGAATGACTCGTGCACTGTACTCGTATATATCATATTTGGAAATAACGTTGGAATAATTTTATCAAAAAGGAGAGTAATATTATAAATGCGAAAATAACTCATGTTTGTCTGTTCATCCATTAAAACTGATTGGAATAGATTTTTCAAATTGGAAGCTTGGAAACTGGCTTAAAGCATTCTTAGTGTCGCTTTACTTAGAAACCAATAAATGAAATATAATACATTACATAAAAATGATCCTATGCCGAACCATCGTAAACAACTCATATGCAGGTTCCATGGGAGTAGAGGGAGATAACGCGATACGAGGGAAAGGGATGGAAGGGGCAACGTCCTGATTTGTCAATAAACTTGACCCACATTTCATTGAGAGCGAGTCTCACAGGAATCTTGACTTAGGACTCGGGCAGACTGATTGAATCTAAAAGATGAGATGATAGATTATTACAAATAAGATCATCTTTATACATTAAAATTGCCAACATTATTATATAAATCGGTTATAAGCCGATTATAATAAATACTAAATGAATAAAATTTAATTTAAAAATAGAAAATAGAGACAGGAATTACTAGCGTTATGTATTTAGCTAAATTAAAAAACGAATAAATAACATTCGTTATTGAATTAATAAAACTACCGTTTGAAGCGTTAATTATCCTTCACGTCGCCTCTGTCTGACCGCTTCTTTATCTTCTAAAGGTCCTTGTCCGGTGTTTTGGGTTTGGACCACGATTTCGTGACCACGGAACCTTAAAGTTTCCGAAACATTAATAGTTTAGTTTTCATATAAAATAAATAAGGAGACAGAAACAAACGAAAAATACAAGTTACTTTTATATTAAAATGTAATTGAAAGAAAAATGATATGTATATAAGAGAATTTATATGTATTAATGTATGTATTTGTGTTATGTGTGTGTAGTATTTGTATTACAGTCATCTAAATATAATCACGGATTGTATCTTTGCAATAGTACTTATTATTTAGCCCTAGTCTGTTATAACGGTGCAGGAGGCCAAGCGTACCACGTGGACTCATAGGACAAACCGGTTAAATATTATTTTGTCTTGTGGAATCAAATAATATACTTTAACGCTACCGGGTCTCAAGTCGGCTATTATTATATTATAACTTTTTAAATTATCCTTAGTAATCAAAAATATTAAAATAATAAATGAAATAAACGTGTTTTTTTTAATTAAATTTATTGTTCAATTTATTATTTACATTAAATACGTGGATTTTTTTCTTCTTTTAATTTAATTCTTCGAATAATAACACGAAAAAGAGGCCTCCTGTCCTTTAAGAAGATTTAGGGCTTTTTTCACCACGCTGCTTCGATACACATGTGACGGTTTTTTCTACCAACACATGCCGGTTTCCCCACGATGTTTTCCTTCTCCACCGAGTACGAGATGTTTTATAAACATAAATTAAGTATATGAAAATTCAGCGCTTGCCTGAGTTTGATCGTCAATTTCTAACTAATGAAATTTGTCGTCGTACATTAATTATATTTAAAATCCAATTATTTATTAAAAGAAATCATAACGAAAATACAACCAAAGGTAGCTTAGATCATAGTAGCTGGTTGACTCTATACATCTCTATAAACCAATATATTACACCAATTTTCGTTTAATTAAAGGAAAAATGTTATGAATAATTCGTAAGCAAGGGCATTATGTATTTATTAGTGTCCCGTTGATATGCAATTACTATTCGAATTCCATTCTAATTAAAGTAGGATACATATCGCTCGTGATGTGCTTACAACGTTTATGGACTTGAAAACGCTTTACAAGACTCTACTCTTTAATATGAATGTTATCATCTTATTAATGAAACATTCTATTACTATTTATTTATTCATTAACGCATTTATGAGACATATCAATTACTTTATTTAAAATGTAATATTTTCTTCGTGATGACTTTTAATATCGATATACAATTTTCTATTTCTTTACTAAATATTAAGGAATAATTGAATATTCATGGATATTATTAAAAATTAAACTGAGTTTCTTGTTGGTTATTTTTCTTTCAATATAAATTAGTATGGAGCTTTTTTGTTATGTTAGTTAAACAAACCACGATCCGGATCATAGGGCGATTGAAATCATATCAAACTGTGATATAAAATACATATGAAGTACCCTACAGTTATGTAGAGCTTGAAAACTATGGGTTATTTGTGAGAAGTAACAATGACAATGAAATTAATTAAAATATTTATTCCCTAAAATGATGGATTATACTATAGACTTGGTCATACAAAATAGCAGTACACGATGTAAGAGCCTTATTTTTCATAAGCCGTTTTATTTTTCTTAAATAATTTTCTGTTTTCTTTCTTTCATTCTTAGTTTAAAAAGAGCAAAGGAAAAATAATTCTTGTTTTCATTTGTATAATAAATATAAGCTACTATGGTTTAAGGCGAATAGATTTGTTATCACGCCTCGAAGTCCTGTTCTATATGGAAGCGCACGTGTCGGGCATCGAACGGCCTTGTTGAACGGCGCGCTCTACTACGTCACTAACTGTAATCTGTCGGACGTTGTACCTGCTTGGTATGGACATAAACATGTGCTATTTATAGCGCCTACTTCGATTCTGTCATTACTTATGTCAAATCGATTCGCTATATTGTGATAGCTAGGGGATAGAAATTATTTTTTATTTACATCAAGTATAATTTATAAAAATGCGTTATTGTTTTTTTTTTCTTAAACCAATATATTATGTGACTATCAGATATAGATAAAATATATAATATAAATTTATTTATTTAATTTTTATATAAAAGATATTCATAAAAAAAATAATTCATAAAGATATTCATAATATAGCCTAAAATTTTGCTAAGTAATTAACTAAAATCAAAATACAAGAACTAAAATTAAGCTAAGTTACTAATTAGTCTGAAAGCAGTAACAAGCATGACGGCGATTGTGTGTCTTTTATTTTGTAGCCAACCGAGCGTTCAATTCAAGTAACTACGTCACTTAACTGTAACACTAGTAACCATTATTAACATTACAATTGTCACAGGTCTGGCCCCACCGTTAGTTGTGACAAAAATATTACGCCTATATTTTTGCTATAGCTAATTTTACTATTTGTATTTTCTATGATTATAGTATGAAAATATCATAGCCTGCTTTTTACAAGTAGCTTTTATTGTGGGAAGGACCTAGAAATTTCATGAAGGACTAACAGTAATTTTGGATTTCTTAGGTAAGGTTTTAAATAAAATGTATCCCCAATTTGTTTTCAATATTTATAGATTATTTTATTTGGATATGACTTGCCTCGATAGCAACGCTTGGCTTGTCTCGTGGATTTAATGGGTTGGACTATTGCGTTTTTTAACGCAAAAAGTAGCATACCTTTATATTTGTATAATTCCAAATAGCCAGTTGGATAATGCCCTTAAAAATATCAAACTATAACACAGTAAAAAAATAATTGACAAATGATTGATGTTGAAATATTATGAAATACTTTAAAACAATTCTAAAGAATTGAAACAAATTCTAAACATTTTCCTGATTAAATAGAATCGTTGGAACAAACTTCATGTAATTGAAATAAGTAAAACAGTGCAACATGGGTTATTGTATGGCCTTGTTTGTGATCGGCCAACCGTGTGGCCAGTTAGCCTCTACGTCACTGGCTAACTGTACTGCACGTGGGCATAACGAGTATCTTATGATTATACTTTGATTTTATGTAGAAAATTATGTTTTATATGTAACGAATTGTATAAAAAAATAATTATTATTTATTGTACAAAGAGTAAATAAGCAATTTGCGATAATAATAAAAAAATTGGTAATTATTATATTACTTAAAAGATTTAAAGTAATATCAAAGTTCATTAATATAGTATTTGTTACTAGGAGGAAGTCCTAGTCAAAGACCTTTTCGACGAGGAGATTGTGCAGGGGAAATGGGAAAACGTGGTGGAATACTGTTTGGAGTTTTTTCATCAAGCTGTCTGTGCGGATTGGGTGATAGAATCGACAAAGTACTATATATTTCACAGAAATAATAAAATGCAATTGACGAATAGAATCATAATAATCTTTCAATGATATTGAAAGATAATTCATTCAAAAGTGTTACAAAAATTATGTTTCCATGTTTGATTACGGAACTCTAAAACTTAGTAATAACGATTTAGCAAATTTTTGTTCAGTTATGAATTCGCAGATTGTTTGAAATCGTTGTGAAATAGCCAGATTTAGGCGTAGTCAATATTTTGTAACTTAACAATACAAGCTATTTCTGTGACGCTCTATTAAACAATGAAATAAATATTTTTAGTTTAACTTTTAACAATATAAATGTAAATGATATTTTTATATTTATATTTTTTACTAATATAAAGTCGTTACTTAAAACATTAAACAACCATTTGATAGAAATACATATAACTTTAATACTTGACTATATTACTTTAATTTAATACTGAAACAGTTAAAAAAGTTTCAAAGACACTTCGTTCGAGTCGAGTAATTTTTTTTATGAAATTATCACTTTATTTTTCATCGGTTGTAATAAACAATGCAATTCACCTACTTCTTATAAGTCATGCGAACTAAAATTAACCGCTTCTACGTGAATCGGTGGCAATTCTTAGAGACGTTTCACTTTTTGAGCTCCCTCCACCCCTCTCTCCCTCCTCACGACCGCGAAACCTCCTTTCAAAGTCAAGTACAACGTGATGCGCGGCCATTAAAATGACGCTTTGTACTGTTGACCTATTCTGTTTACGCCAAAAAGTGGTGAATTAGTGGCGTTAAATTACACGCACTAGTAAAATTCGAAATTTGATTTTTTTTTATTTTACAGGTAATAAAAATATATAGTTAGAACGAATTTCTTACTGACTGAAATATAACATTTTTTTTATAATTTTTACTCTTTTAATTTACTAACCTACTTAATGTTTAGCAGTTCTTATTTCGATAGAGAACATACTTATATACGATATATTTTTTAAATTTACTTTTACTTTTTATAAAAAAAACCTGACGACAATTGAATTAATAATAATAAAACTTTCGTTTTGATGCGTCAAGCGTGACTCGGTCAGATCAGAGACATCCGCGTCTACAGGATGCTGACCAAATGTGACCTAAATATCTTAATATGGAATTCCATTGAAACCTATCAAGTTTTGGGTTTGCGTATGTATATTTTTTATCTTGCGGCTTTGTTGAGTGGGTAACATTTTGTAAGCGAGAAATTATTCATAATTTTCATTATTTAAATACATAAGTCATAATTTTAACATTAAAAAGGTATAAATACAATATTTATTTATATAAGTTTTATTTAATCCTAAATAAATAAAATTTTAGAATACTCAATACACGAATATTTGATTGTATTTTAACTCTAAGATTATAATAATGAGATCTTTATAAGTATTTTCGAGTTCAACAGAATACTATGTATATACTAAACTTTATTGTCACCAGCCATCAAAGTATTAAAAAAACATCAGTTAAAAAATTTGAAACAAACAATCTAGTAAAGAGTTAACTCATTCTTGATTAAGCTTATATTTATTTTAGTTTAGTAGTTGTAAAGACGCTTAATAACTTAAGTCTAGCGTCTCTACGCTTAAGTTATTAAGCGCTTTAACGTCCAGCTGTATGTGTCGAAATGTCTATCGTAGCGTATGTATTCCGTGTATATATCAACACTTAATAATGTCACTGTTATTAGGACACAAGCCTCTCTAGGTCAAAGGTAACATTCACGAGATTTTCTATTAAATAACAATCAATGGAAATGTTGCTATGTTTTTGTTTGAAGGGTTAATAAGCCATCGTAATAACATACAGACACAAGATAATTTACAATTTCTATTCCTTGCATGACAGTTTGTCTTGTATAATAGTTATTGTTACACAATATTGTGCAAAATAAACAGTAATGGGTTTTCGGGATCAACTCTAGTTTTAAATATCACTGACTGATTTCCACGTGTAACAAATTTAAAGAAAAAAATACAGAATGAAAATATTATTTGTTCAAGAACACTTTCATAAGCACATTTTAATACCACATTAGAGGATTAAATTGAATGTAAGGCTACAAGATCAAAATCAAGCCTGTAACGAGAATAACTTGCAATAAATTCGTACTAGAAAAAGAGTAACTATACGAACATAGTTACCCTTTTTCTCGAACAAAATACATAGTTACCTATGTACAATTGATGTTATACGTTCTGAATTTAAATCAAATAATACCATCCACGCTATTTTATTATCTATATATTATTAGATTTTGTAAAAATGTTTTTTAAGCATTAACATTTCAATTTAATACTAAGTTCCTCAATTTTAATATCAAAGTTTACAAAATAATTAAGTTAATATGTTTTTGAAATAAGCTAATTGTTTTACCTCGTATGTTTCAAAATAATAGTTTTATTGAGATGTTAAAACGAATGCGATAAAGTTTCAATAATATCAAGTGTGTATTTAAATGTATCGAGTAAATAATATATCACAAAGATTGATTCAAATTTGGAAATGTAGTTATCAATAGATAAACACTACTAATAAACGATATAACGACGACGAACAACGACGCTTGCGCAGTGAACTTTTATAACCCCTCATTACGAATGATTTTGTTGGTGACGCTTAAATACTGAATGGCATTAACAGAAATTACCTCGGTTGAATCTTACTATACGAGTTGAAATGTTCACCACATGGATATTCATTCGTAAGCACTAAGTATGATAAATCAAAATATTTTTTAATTTAATTTATTAATAAATTCATAATCCAAGGAGCTGTAGGTATATAACTCATATACTGTCAATAGTTATTAATGAAACAATTTATATTTTAAATCAAAATCAGAAACAATAAATTCGAACTGCAATGAATTATATATTCGATGTTAAAGATAGGAGGTCCATCTGGTTCTGAAAAATGTATTGGGGTCAGCGTACCGTTACCCGGGAGTCAAACCTGTTCCTTCTTTCGGCAGGACACGAAATAGACATAACGTGTGCTATGTGTAAACGAATATTTTTAAGAACAAATACGTTTTAAAGATAAATAGCACTTTATAGAATGAGACATAAAATCTATTGCAATATAACATAAATATTATTACTTGTTTGCTAATAATAATCAGTTAGAAATTTAATTGTGCCATTCATTATTGATTTAAAATTAATTACATTGAAATATATAAGATATTGTGAATAAGTAGTTTTAAATTGTTTTAATGTTGTCACTTTTTTTAATATCTTTCGTTCTTAATTATTATAGAATTGTCTTTAAAATAACTCGACAGGCGGTAAACGACTATCGACTCAGCATGATTTGTTTATAAATTATATTTTGAATGTTAATAGAAAAAGTTATCAAAAACATTGAATAACGTCACTGTTGTGCTATATCTGGTTCTATAATTTCGAAAGTTCTAGAACAACAAAATAAATTCAAGAAATAATTATATCAATGTGTAAAAAAAACAGCTGTAAATTTTAAAGGTCATTCTAAATTCTTCACAGACAGTTGGTCTGCTCCTTATAATAAAAAAAAAAACTAAAAATCACAATATTATTCAAACAAGCTAAGAGAATCGTTAGGTATCTAGCGCGTGACAGGTGACACGCATAGCGGGCTCACCTCGTAAACCTACTTTAAAGTATTTTTGTTACGGATTCTTTTATGCAAATCTTAAATACCTCTATTCCTCTATATTGAATAACTAATGATAAACTCAGTACGAGCAACGGGCAGTTACCTTTCTGCAGGAAAAAACGCTATTTTGTATGAGTGGTGAACAGGGCCGGTATTAGTTAGACTTAGTGGTGAAATATCGGTGGACCAAATGGATACTTCTCGTTTTGAATTAAACTTGTAGCAAGCAATACTATAGCGTAGGGTTACGTTATCAAGAATCAAAACCAATCGTGATAAAATATAACATTGGTCCGCAAAGTACTTTAAACGACTAAATAGGTATAAATATTAAAAAAGTGTCTTCCAAACACTTTTAAATTGTTAATATACAAGTTAATACTCTCCCGCGAAATGTTGACATCTTTTTATTCTTGCCCTATTTATTCAATAAGATATTGAATAAAACATTATAATAATCATGATAAGAACGAAAAATGTCATGTATAAAGTTCAAAATTAAGAGCTACCGTTTTATAGTAACCTTATAACTAAACTTTAATGAAGTGATAACTGTGTTAATGGAAAACAAAAATTACGAATAGTAAAAACACATTTCACGAAATTATAGTGAATGTAATGTGTATTAACATTTGTTCCAATTAAACAGAACAGGCACACAGAATAAAATTAGCGGTAGGGTTTTGTAGGTAGAATAAGATATCATACAATTTTTAATTGCTACCGGTTTAAAGGATGAGTGAAGGATGACGGTGATGACGATGATGACGTCTTCTTGACTGATTCCTCACGGTCGCTCTCAAAAGAGTCTAGCCAATTGCGCGGGGTATATTATATAAAAATGTACAAGTGTGTGCATATATTTCTGTGTACATCTATTGTAATCGGCCTACTTTAAGAGTTTTGCATGAGGTTTAATTTAATAACGCGGTCCGAATCACGACAGTTAGATAAATATCTCCAATGTTAAAATAAGCTGCTTCACGCTCGTGAAGTCATGCGTCTGTCTGTCGCAATGATCATAATCATAGGTATCGTGGATAAATATTTATTATACGTTTTGAAAAAGGAACGACTACATTTACAGATGTTGTTGTTTTATATTTTACTATATAAATTAAATCGGTACACCCACGGGAACATGTGTATCTAGACTGAAGGTCGGTTTAAATCTGGACAAGAAATGTTCATGTGGTTAAATTTGTATTCATCATTTATCTATTCCTGGGTTTTGATGGAAAACAAAATATGAGAACCTGCTCGTGTTGAGTATTCACCGATCGCATTGAAGCTGGTGGCAGCCTCTAGACCTTAATAAGAGAATAGGCCTTTCCCAGCTGTCAATACTGTAAATTAAATATACTTATTTAGTATTAGTCAATATTAACATATCATAATTAATACGATATTTTTTCGGTTTAACAATTAATTAACATTGAAATTAAAGGGTTAAAAATCAAATAACGCATATTAATCGTAACTCCGTCAAAATGATAATCGAAGTGGTTTAACGTCAAAACGTCAGAAGTAATTAATAAGAGTATGTGCGATATAAAATTATTAAATATGTTATTAAAATATTTAAATGTATTTAATATTTATTTATTTTTGTCGATAAAAAAATTTAAAAGATTAAAAATATTGACATTAAATGTGACTGACGTATTTGTAATTAACGTTTAATGTTTTTTTTACATTCCTAATATACAACATACATACATACAGTAACATTAGGCAAAGGCTATTCTACTCTTGAGTATAAGGTTTGTCGCTGCGCATTACTAGATAAATGTACATCTGGTAGAATTTCTTTCAACACAAGCAGATTGCCTTACAACGTTTTTATTCACTGCACTGACTAAAACAAATAAAAATATAATCACATAATAATTCATGCAAACAGAACTAAGCAAAGTCGGTGATAGCTCTTGCAATTCCGGATTTGAACCGCGATTTACATTAAAGATGCACATGTTTCATCTACAGGACAGTCTCAAATATCTAATAATAAGTTGACGTGAAATGAAAGTAAAATTAATTAAGACTTTTGTCATTATAAACTTTATAACTGGAACACATCATCACTCACAATGCGAACTCTTAATTGTACGAGGCTCGGAGAGAACCCGTTACGCTATTAAATTAAACTTTTGACAGATAAAAGCGAGCCGATACCTTAATGAATTACAAGTCGCAGACTACGGACAAACTGATCTTTGACTCGCTTAACACGTCTTGCTTGCTTAAATATTGATTAATACAATAAATATGTGATACATATTATAATGATAATTCTCATTTTAATTAATAGTATTATGAAACTATTCAAGTGGATAATTATTCGAATTTACATTAGTTTAACCCGACTTACTGGAACGTTATTTTGATGATTGTGCTTGATATGTAATTTCTAAAATTACGCGTTTTTACAAATGTTATCTCAATATTGTCTTTTGAAAGTAAGTCATAATATATCCGTCACTACATTTAAACGTAATACTATGTATATATGTATATGTATGTATTGTATTGATACACCCCTTAAAAAACTCTCTGAATTTATTTTGAAGGTTCTTCTCAGGTGTGTTTTTCATACCATTGTCGGTAGATTTTACTTCGACTATCTTTCAAATAAATAGTACTATAAATAATGCTTGTATATTGAATAAAGAAATTTGAATATGAATAAATTTTATATCAAATAAAAACGTTATAAAAACGTGTTTTGTTTTTCAACACAACACTAAAATACTTGACAATGAAATGCCTAAAAAAAATGTACACAAAAAATATATTTTTTAAGAATATTCGCATAACTAATCGAAAAAAAATTAAATATACTCTAGCTAAGTAATTATCATGATGCGTTGATAAATGAGTCGTTTAAATGAAATATTTAATTTCATATATTATTCTAGCCGCCTTACTATTTATTTGATATTAAAAGGCTCGTTAAAACGATTGCTTTAGTATATAATATACGTTATTTATCAAACTTCGGCATTTGTTCTTGACATTTCGGTAGCAACGCACCTGTCGGACGACAAGCTGATTTTATTTATCAATATTATTATATCATATCACACCACCTTAATAACTATCTAATATTATTACTGATTCAAAATTTTCTATCAAATGCAATAATAACTTAAATTTATATGAAAATAAATAAATTAATTAAGAGCCGTGTGAATGTATGCTTGGCTAAGGGATCCCTTTGGTTTGGTTTGAAGCTTATTCCACCACGCTGCTCCAATGCAGATGAATAGACATGTGGCAGAATTTCAGTAAAGTTAGTTGTTTATATTAGACACATGCATAAAACCTATCAACGGTTTTGGACCTCACGAAACAGTGGAATATTTAAATGGTGTTACATAGAAAGATACATACATTTTATAATAGTTTAGGAGGTAAAGAAACATCTTTACTTTAAATATTACTATTCTGAATACTTTGCATGTAATAAATATCAGAAATGAATTGTTAATGTAATAAAGTTGTCAATAGTTATATATTATATAATTACAGGCCTCAATAGTTCAACAGTATACAGGCTCGCGATGGTTAAGTAACGGGTTCAGTCCACACCCCTGGGGCTAATAATATTTAGTATTGCAGACATTGCTATTATTTAACAAAAGCAAACAACAGTCTGTTATTTTATACATAGTATAAGTTTAAAGTTATAGCTATATATTAGTATTTATGTATTCCTACCTGGTGAGTTAAATTAATTTTGTGAATTAAGTTACACTAATAATATACGACCCTTCAATATTCGCGAATGCAGGTATTTTAATAACGACACGACACTTTTTAAAACATGCCTTTATAAATATGATTCTTTACTATTCCAAATTTAAAAATGAGCTTTTTTGTTACTTTTTACCTAAAAAAACACTTCGCTGTCAAAAACAATAACAACATTGTATTATTTAGTAGCATTAATGTATTTTTTCACCGCGTCCTTCACAAGTACAAGGATAGTTCGTTAAATTTTCGCGTTAAATAATCCCTCATTATGTTTTTTTTTTAAATTTCAAGCCTGTATATAATTAATATGTTTGCGTAAAATGTTTTTTTTTCTGTACGATGTTATCGAATGTTTCGGAAGGTGTTCACAGATGTTAATGGTCGCCGTTTATTCCGTGGTACCACCTGTCTTGAGTCAAGGTTCAACTTTGAGCAAAGGTGTTGAATCAATATATAAATATACATGTGTAGAACTTGAATATCGAGACGAGGGATTATAATTTTATCATATGAATTCTAATAAATATGTTTTTAATATTCGAATGATATTATCAAGAAGGATTTAAAACATAAAAAACAAAGCAAAGTTTCACTCATACGTTACATATGACAATATTACTGCTTTTATATTACTGCTCAAGGCTTTAGCTGAGAATAAAAATTAATTAAAAATAATAATAATTAATAATGAAGTATAAAAATATGATGGATTGACTCTGAAATTCAAATAAATAAATGTTTATCAGTCGTTACAAAAATATCAATAAAACTTGTATTGTTTTTGTCATTTTGATAAGAAATTTGTCTTTCAATAATTCATAAATTATCCCTTGATTACTAAAGATTTACTTCCATTATATTTATGTTTATGCATAGAGAAAGGCTGTGGTTTAAGCAGTTTATATATAGCTTAAACAGAAATTTGACTTTCATATTCCATGCAATTTGCTAATAGCTCTGCTGTGTTATAAACTACAAACGGTTCTTGATTAATATATCTTCATATATAATACAACACTATTCCACTTAACTACTTCTATACACTTTAATTACACTTCTAAAGACCAATAACAACTTCGCTGGCATTCAAAACGCCATTTTTTCGCGAATCAATAATGAATATCGTAGGTTATTCAAGATCTCGACCAATGATATCGCGTCAATTCAACGTCGAAGTTGTTTATTTGTCTTTGTTTATCTTGTGAATGGAATAAACTACATGGCTTATGATTTCCGTGTAGTTTAAGTTACTTATTATATTTTGATAAATTACGTGTCGGTAGCTCCGATAACTTGTAATATCATATCAAATACAACGTAGCGGTTCGTTCTTGCAGATCATTAAGCAAGAAAAATAAAATATTAACACATGTATCACATAGTTAAGAATAAAGTAAATGATTTATATACTTCTATACTTATATTATTATGTATACATATAAATGTTTCGTGTAATTTAGTTTAATAAACTGAGTAGAATATAATGACGTCAAGACGAGCAAAGTCGCGATCACTTCTTATACAAACGAAATATTATATTAATAATAATTTCCGTTACAAGTATTTTACCTCCGTACGACAGTAAATGTTAAATTAATTATATATGATACAGGCTTGTTAATCTCAAGCAGCTCGACCTTTGGTTTATCTGTCGCAGTAACGGTAACCGCTCACCGCTACCACCATTTCGCGCACTCACCGTTAGCGATAGCACTTCATTACTAACGTAATTGTTGTATTTCGACATTGTTCTCACGATTATCTCGTATTCATCTGTATCGGATGATAATTGTTCTGTTTGTGGATAGTTTAATGGCTGGTTAACTTATCTCCGTTGTCTGAAGCGCCGTTTTAATATCAGATTAACTAATTTGGGTTACACTGATTGGTCGGTGGCCGGTGATGACGTGATGGGTGACCAATGAGCTTTCAACTTTCAAATTAGTTATTTCTGACTTCCATCAACGTTACAAATGAGGATTAATAACAGCTTGCGAATGTCTCGTATCATACGACACTTTTTTATGTAGTCTTAGTCTACTTCTCACTTTTATAAATATATATAAGATTAATGTGTGCGTTTGTAATTTAAAATATAATTTTTATAAAATATGCTGCCCCCTTGTTACATAAATTTACTTACACACGTCACAAAATATCCATTTTACGTGTCAAAAGTATTATATTCGGTATATTTGTTGGTATTGTATTGTATGGTAGGTAAGTATGCTAACAATTGCAATTTAAATTTATTCGATTTAAACTTGACACTGATATAAATAATCCTTTAATAAAACACAATTAGTTTCAAATAACGGAAATATTGACAGTTAATATTTAGCCTCCACAAGCTCGCTCAATAAAATATATTGTTTAATACGCAAGTACAGAATTTATACAATACTGGGTCGGACTATCAGAGCCTTTCCCTGTTGTACTAATGTAGGCTATAAAGCAGGAAGCTTTTAACTAAAAGCCCCTCTTAAGACATAGTTGACCTAGAATCTAGTCTGATAGACATTTAACCATGGTATATAAGAATGTTTTAATGCAATTATATACACGCGTAATTTTTTATTTTATTTATTGACTTCTCCGTTGTCTAGTGGCTAGATTATAAAGATGTAGAACGTAAGGTCTCTAGTTCGATCTAAGGGTTGAGCCGATAAAAGTATTGACTATCTTATATCTGTTAAGAAATTCGTAGCATCGAAAAAAGAAATTGGCAGTGTTAATCTTCCGTACTTAATTAAACTCGTAAAGACATTTGTGGTGTGTCTGAATTTTCTATTCTACTTTATTACTCTGTATATCGGTGTATATAGCGATACAAGACATTGCTGTACAACGTTGTATAACATGTGTAGTGCGTGAACACAACCTGCTTTTATTAATTAAAAATCTTGTTGATTATTATTATTATTCACATTCGTTATTTTATGTTTATTAAATATTTAAATATCAATAAAAAGAAATTAAATGATCAAATTTGGCCCTGAGATTAAGTTTATTAAATAAAACCTAAGTTTTTTATGTTACGTATTAAAATTTTGAAGAACAACTATTTGTAAACGTATTACAATAATACCACAGGATATAAGATGGGGTTAAGTTCCTATACATAAAACAAACTAAATAAACATAAATTCAACTATATTCAATGTCCATATGGATGAAGAGGAATGGCTTGTTAATATTAATATTAAGGTTGCAGTATCTCGACCCAGTAACAGCACTGAGGGCAATTAGTCTATGAGGATGAGAGATCACATCTCAATCACTCGGCCCAGCCTCCGTCCCACATACAAAGATAACAACGTCTTTTTGGCCTGAATTGACAGACGGGTCTGCTATGTCGTCGTTTTATCATGAGTACTTACTTCGTCAAATAATAAATATATTACAGGTACGATTAAAACAATCTACAATATTTTTTTGTTATATATATTATAGGTAGGCGGACGGTCAAATGGGCCATCTGATGTTAAGTGGTCACTGACCATAGACATTGGCAATCTAAGAAACAAGTGCAGTCAAGCCAAAACAATAATTTAGCAAAAATGATTCAAATTAATTTTAAAGTCTTAAAAAGGCAGACCTTTTCGTATCTTTTGAAATTGATAGTAAACGGTCATCCTCGCTAATAATTAATATAACATAATTCTATTACAGAACCAATGAATAAAGTTTTCAAGTGGTAAGCTTGTGTTTGTGTTCCTTTGTCACACGCGTCCATCATTGAAAGTTGTATCTTATTTAAATTAACACATGAGAGCCTTGAATAAAGTATATTTGGATTTTTCATAAAAAAACAATCAAGATTATGTGACATAAATACATACATCATAAAGTAAATTTGCGATTAGAAAAACTAATATAATAAAATTTAAAAATCACTGAAATATAATAATACAATAAAATAATTAAGGTAACTGATTTATAATAAAATGTCGTTGAAATTTGGTGACTATAATATTAAGATACCTTAATATAGTTAAAACCTAGAGCGACATAAAGAATCAAGAAATAAATCAGATAATATCGACCTGCACAATGTCGGCATTTTATCGAGCCATCTTATTGCTTCGCTACTCATGCGTTTGAGACAAATTCGACACGTTTATCAGAAGACAAGTTTTTTTATTATTATTATTATTTATTTAATTTTTCAGCAGAATGTAAAAGGGTATACAAGAATAATGAAATCAGAATTATTTACAAATACAAATTACTTAAAAAACAATGATAACAAAAGACAGTAGCTAGCGAAATATCTAGGAAAGATAGGAAAGATCTCTTCAGTTGTATATAACTGTTGTCCCATCGAACTGTGAGAACTGTTTCATAATACTTGATATTTTCTCAAAATGTCTTCTTATTTAATTCAAATTCCTTTATTAAATAAAAAAACATTACACTCATAAATTTAACGTAAAAACTATCGCCTTAAATATGTGCATATTGAGATTTGCATCTCGTTGATGTCTTTTATACTAACTTAATATTCTTCAACACAATACTTTTTCTTCAGTACGATGTAACGTCTCTGAGGTTGTGCAATTTTTATCATTAATTTGCTTAAATATCTAATCGATGAAAATACTTTAACATAATCTATCTTAATTATTTATTGTGCATTAAAAATAATTAAATAAAAATTGTATTAAATAAAAATAAACAAATTAAAGTTATAACTTATATAAATTGAACATTTATGTAGTTTCTAACAGAGAGGTATTTATACTCAAATAGTTTATTTTTATTTTTATCATTATAACTTTAGTCAACGAAATAAGTTTTGAATATTTTTAATTCCATGTAAATTAAAAGATTATCTCGATTATTTGGTGGTTTATGCAAGCTTATCTGGGTAAGTACCACCCACTCATCATATATTCTATTGGCATAAAATTTAGTTCCAAATAATAGTGGCGCATTTGCGATGTAAGAGATGGTTTATATTTCTTATAGTGCCAATGACTATGGGCGGTGGTAACCACTAACCATCAGGTTATCCATTTGCCAGTCTACTTATATAATATATAATAAAAAATAATAATAAGCTCGTACAAAACCGCGGGAAGAGCTACGCAATAAGTAAAGTGAAACTCATTCTGATAAAAAGAGCAAAACTGTTTACTCAAAACTGCGTAGAAAAGCGAGCGAAAAGAAAATCGTATTAGCGACCAAGTGCGATGTATAAAAGTTGTCAACTCACGAAACTGGGCTTTAACATAATATGTTGGCCGAATTTGAACCTTAGTGCCTTGATATAAGGGCGTTTTGCTTTGCAATTTCTATTTACTAAGTGAGAGTATGATATACTTACGCTTAATGGCAATGTGTGTTCGTTTGTTATCAATAGAATGTCATATTTAATAAACGTAAGTTTGAGTAAAAGTGTAGTGAAGTTCTAATTGTACTTTTTACGATCTGCCACACATTTTACTTCAGGCTCAAGGGATATAATTTAGTTTCCTATGATGATGGCGCTCTCAACATTAGGTGGCCCATTTGATCGTCCACATACCTATATAATTTAAAAACATCTCGAAATAGAGATACATTTTAAATTATGTCTTGAAAACTTTTATATAATTCGGAATAACTACTGATACTATTTATAATACGAAAAATATGTTAACAACATGATTTTTACAAAAACTTATTTATAAAATATATTGTAAAAAATCTTCTCAGTAAAATATTTACACATTGTGCCTATTTTGCATTCTATATTAATATATATTTTATATTTACATATTTTTATTGAGTAAGTCATTTTTGTAATTCACGACAGTCCCTATATCTATTCAGTCTTTCATAAAATATATTTATTGATAATTATATTTTTTCTTTTCCATTTTTGCCTGAAATCGCGTTAAAGATTTATTAGGAGTATTTAAAGAGCTAGTTTAGTTTATGAAACGTTCATTTTGTTCATTTGGTCTAAATTAAGTTGCAAAAACATTTCTAACAATTGGTTTAAAAATTTATTAAAATGTTATTTTACTTATCAAAATTTCCATAATGAAAACATTTGGCATTTTATTTTAAGGTACAATACTCTCGGGGCGGGAGCAATGCCGGAAAATAATATAAGGTCAGAACTCTATTATTATTTATGTATATATATGTATCGTTTTAATATATTATATTGTTTATTAATTTCTTTTTTTTAAACATAGTCGAAACTGTAATTTACAAAAAAGTCAGAAGTATTTATTGCTAACTGGTTAGGTACTGGGTTGTCAACTATTGTAAATGTATTGTTGTATTGTGGTTTAAATTGTGAGTAAGTCTTATGTTATAACGGCCACAAGAGACATGATATCTAAGAATTCGTTGTTATTATTTTTTCATAGTATAAGTAGGCGGACGAGCATATGGGCCACCTGTAAGTGGTCACCACGGCCCATAGACATTGGCATTGTAAGAAATGTTAACCATCGCTTACATCGCCAATGCACCACCACCTTGGGAACTAAGATGTTACCTCCCTACGTACAGTGTCTCACTCACCCTTCAAACCGGAACACAACAGGTAGTGCTGTTTTGCGGTAGAATATCTGATGAGTGGGAGGTACCTACCTACCAGACGAGCTTGTACAAAGCCCTACCACCAGTAAAATTGATATGGTGCATGGACAGCATAAAAAGCGATTTTTATTTGTTAACGTACTGAACCATGTTGGCCTATTGGTTAGAAGACGTGAATGTTAATCGACGGTTACGAGTTCCAACCCGGGCAAGCACCACTGAAATTTTATGATTAATTTGTGTTTATAAATCATCTCATGCTTGGCGGTGAAGGCAAACATTTATCCACCTCGCATTGGAGTAGCGTTGAAGTAAGGTCCAAACCCTATAGTAGGCCTTAGCCCAGCAGTGCGACACTTACACGCTGTTACTTACTTTCCTTTATATTTACTATGTAATATATATATATAGAAATGTCCATGAGCGTATAACTTAAAATCAAGCGCTATTTGGCCTTCCTATCATAATATATAAATACAAATTCACTGTCTACCTCACTCGTCAGCACCGCTAAACAACAATAGTACCTTCTATTTTCGTTTGAACAATAAGTGAGACAGGGTAATAACAGGTACATAACCTTCTCTTAGTTCAATGGGCCTACCATTGAAACTAAGTATTAAGAATGTTTATTACTTCTTAATAACGACAATTTCTATGGGAATAGTGATTGCTTACTACCGACGCCATTTTATTGCTTTTGTTGAAACAAAACGAACAAATCTTACTTATTTAATAATTACGCATAGCATTTTAGAGCTCACGATTCATTGTGATATCTTACCCACTTAAAAGGGGGTACCCAACGATGTATAAACAAGTGTACTACTTTGAATGAAATAAATTATTTTTATTTTTTTATTTTTTTATCTTACATTCGTAAACTTACAAAATATGTTGATACTTAAAAAAACTTAAACGAAATATGTCATCAGGTTCTAGATTTCAGATTTTTTTAATATCACAATTATTAATGACATGTTATTGTTAACTAAGTCCAAATCATGAGGTTCAATAAGCCTACCATTTTTTTTAATAATATCCTTAACAAAATCACATTAAACCAACTGGAATGTATGTGTAAATGATTACACGTAAAATATCAATAGCTTATCATAATACGTAACCGCGCGTTACCTTTTTGACGGTAAAAAACTTAAAAGCTATCTCATTTCTCATTCCTCGGAGGATTCCCAAGGTCAAGCCAGGGGTCGACAACCCGTCCCGTTAGTTCCCGGGCTATCCCGTAAAAAAGGACAATGACCGCTCACGGAGCCGCTTTTTTGAGCATTGTGCATTTGGTAATGATTTTTTTGTGGGATGAATTTATAATTTTTTTAGACTTCAGTTTATTTTATTGTTGTTATTGATTTGTTTTTTATTTGAACCAGGCCTAGGCCAGCCAGGAGGAACCAGTGTGTATTTGAACCAAACCGACAATATTACTAAACTTTAATTTTACTCACCCAGTAGATGAGTACATCTTACAACTGAATTTTAATCTAGTTCCATAGAGCTGATTTGATTTTAAATATTGCCAACACTTTCGACGATAACACTTAGTACTTATGTCGTGATATGTTCAATATCAGCCAAACAAAAATTGATTATTAAAACATTTTAACAAATTTAATTTATTCAATATTAATACAATAATATTTCTTATATTTTAATGTTTGTATTGATGTATTTTAATACATATTTAAATACAACACACATTTAATTATGTATAATGGGTATTGCGATTTTATGCAGTACTATGAGGTCCTTATTTTATACATTCTGTATCTAGTCATGTATTCATTTTTATTTTACTTTTATTGATTATATTTTAGTCACAGATTAAAGAATACGAATAGTTAACTATTATATTATTAATATAACAATAAGTACAAATAATATCATTATCATCCTTGTGTCGTCCACGGCTGGACATAGCCTCTCCAATGGCACGCCACTAAGCTCGATCTTCAGCTCTCAATCTCCATCCGCTGCCAGCCACCTTGCGTATAATAATATATAGCAACCAATTTATTATGCTATATATATATTAGGCACGTTTAACACTAGTTACGTCACGGACGCTCTATGATACATAAAAGTTAGTTTTTAATAAGGTATCTATTCATTAGGAGTTATAAAACCTGCAATATATTAGAACACAAGTGCCTCTGATCCATCGTTAAAGAAAGATGCATTCTTTTCAAAAACGACATAGACGAATATAATATAAGGCGTAATATATTATGACATATGAAATATTATTCTGTGACAACTTTAATTGTTTTACTATCCTTTACGATCGTTCCGGTAACAATAAATAATGTTTGTTTTATGGAAATGAGGTCCCAAGGCCGTTGTGTGAGAATGGGTTGAGCTTATTTGCATTCGGGTGCACATTCGTGCATGCAGAGAGGCATCTATTAGAGAGCGAAGCGTTATGCTGAAAAATATGGCACGTGGCATGAACTTTAAATACTCAAAAGTATATTTTTATTGAGAACAAATGTATAGTCCTTTTTTTTTTTTTTTTTTTTTTTTTTTTTTATATTTACCGGGTGGGCAAATGACTCTACTCCACCTGATGTTAAGTGGTAGTAGAGTCCAAACGCGAGGACGGCCAGTACAGTCTGGAAGAAGATTCTGCACTAGCCGCCCTCGCCTTGCCGGCCCGCAAGATGCCTCTTCACGCCTCATAAAGAGACGTGAAGCGAGCGACGTATTGCCACGATAGGGATGGGCAAAGTGTGGAGGCGTGGTTCCCCCGGCATTGGTTCAGCAGCCGTCTCCACTGGACCAACACCCATCGCGGCAATGCTCGCTCGGGCACTGGCTGTACGCTGGCTGACCTCGAAACGCGGCTGCAAGCCGCTTCACGAGATTTTCACCATGCGTACGGTGGTAACAAGCCAGGCGGATGTTTATCATCCTACCACCAGATGATATCCCTTAGTCGCCTCTTACGACACCCATGGGAAAGGGGCAGTGAAATGTATTCTTTCTCCGTCACTGCACGGATGAAAGTCCTATGTTTTGTCTCTTTTAAAGGATTATTAAAAGAATATGTTGTTAAAGGATTTCACTAAAAGAAAAATGGTGACGTCCGAAAACAAATATTTACCATGATTTTTTTTTTTATATTTTGTAGTTCTGTGTCGAAAGTAATCCCTTACGCGTTTTATCTTTAAAGTTTTTTAATGAACTCTGAACGATTTTAATATATTTTTTTAATGTTAATATAAAAATAAAAACAATACTTTTAATACAATGATTTAATTCAATATTATTATTTCAGTAATATCGTGTAGTATTGTGATTTTAACAGCTACATTTATAATAACAATTTGTTTATTCGCTAATTTGTCCGATCAGTACAATCTTATTGCTCCGTTTTTGTCTTTAAATTTTGCGGAGTATTATGCTATCGAATTTAAAATACAAATTTCTTTATTATATATAGAAGCATTACACTTACTTCTTGATACTTAAAGTAACAAACTACCACCAGTTCAGAAAATAAAATATCCAGACCTAAGGAAAGTCAGATACAGAAACAAAGAGGATCTTCTTTTTAAAAAAAAAACCTATGTAATATTAAAAATTTAATATCATCTCACAATATAATACTATATGTACATAAATATCAAATCATCAAGAACATATTTCATTATAATTTATATAGACATGTAATAATAATAGAAAAAGCATATAGTTTTTACAAAAAAATATGCCCATATATAAAACAGTCTTCGTCACCTTATAGTAAGCGTTTATTTTGAATTTTAAAATAACAATTTATGGAAAAGTTACATTTTGTTTTCGGAACTCTTTACTCCAGTAGTTATGAGTGCGCGATCACGTCTCCCCAAACCCGTTGATAACGGTACAGCTTTGAACAATTACAAGGATCACAGATACCGAGGCCTTTTGTTCTTCAATTACTTCAGTCGGCTTCATGCAAATTGTCTCCAAAAGTTATAAAAGGAATGTTTTCTGTAATAAAATGCCGACCTCTTTGTCACATAAACTTTTAAGGTAGTCTGAGATAAATGTGTAAATAGTTGTGTCATATTTATGTTGAAACATTTATTTTAGTGTAATAAAGATTTGAATTCTTTTATTAACAATCAATATGAAGCAAATTACTTTTATTAAATTATTTCATACAGGTAATTTTGTTTGCATTTCATTTGTTTCATTCTAATTATGTTTTTAACCTTCGTGTGTTTTCAAAATTGATAAGATTTTTAAAAATAACTTTAAAAAAAAACATTTTATATTTTGCAATAAAGATAATATCCTGCATATTGTCCAAAATTACAAACTACTGTGTGCCGAGTTTATGAATAATCCATTCATTAAATTTCACGTGATGCGTGTACAAAATAACTTAAAAGGTTATTTTAAAAACTGTGTTTGAAACGATGAAACGGTCACGTCTCACTTAATTTATAATCTATCATTATTTTATTAAATGTGTACAATATAGATGATTACCGCATTTGGGCTTGAACTATAGGATTAATTTTAATATTCATACTCACAACTGGTATTACAATAATATCATCGCGCTGCGGGTTTCTTTACAATAATTTCCATTACCAAGCACGAGAAGACTTACAAAAATAAATTAAGTACATGAACCCGCATTCATCGGTTAATATTAACGTGTTCTAACCACTGAGCCATCCCGTTTAAATACATTTAAAAATTTTAAACTTACCTTAATAACTAAACTTTGAAATATTTATACTGCAATAAACCCTAAATATTATTTAAGGCCCCTAACGGTACAAGTAGTTATGCCGATTTTATTAGGCAATTAGGATCATAGATACCGCCTTTTTGTCATGACAATTTTTGCAATCTATATCAACCGTACGACTATCACCATAAAGGTGAAATTCCTTTGATCTATTGAGAATTTTAACAGCTTTGCTACGAAATGTATTGTTTTGTTTTTGGAATTTGTTTTCGGGTAATGTTAAATGATAGATCTCCCATTTTGTGTCAAGTTACAGTGCGGTCATGTTGTGCGCGGGTGGAAAGATGGAATTTTGTTTTTCGATTTGTGTTCTTATATTTTGATATTGTGATGAATTGGATTGGGACGAGGTTTTGTATTTTTTAAATTTTATTTTGTTATTATATTACAGCCGAGATGGCCCAGTGGTAAGAACGCGTGAATCTTAACCGATGATCGTGGGTCCAAACCCGGGCAAGCACCACTGAAATTTTTCATGTGCTTAATTTGTGATTATAATTCATCTCGTGCTTTTCGGTGAAGGAAAACATCGTGAGGAAACCTGCAAGTGTCTAATTTCACTGAAATTCTGCCACACGTGTATCCACTAATCCGCATTGGAGCAGCGTGGTGGAATAAGCTCCAAAGCCTTCTCCTCAAAAAGGGAGAAGAGGCCTTAGCCCAGCAGTGGGACAATTACAGGCTGTTACCGTCGATTATATTACATAATATTACACTGTTATAATGTGGATACGACGTTCTTCTTTTCAAACATTATATTTTTCAAGAAACATTTATAACAGTCTTATTATATGCACATATAATAATTAATGATTCCCTTGTACATAAGGTTCATTTAAGTTTGAGAACCTCTTATGAGTGTGATAACACTTGGATCAGAAGAACTCGCTCGATTGATTACAAAAAATATTAAACCTAATAATATTTTTGACTGTAAGGGAATATTATTATTAAATAATGAATAATGTAAAAATAAAACTAAATTTATTAAGTTAAGAAAAAAATAATGTCACTAAAGCATATATTTATTCATCATCATCATTATCCTTTTCTCGTCGACTGCTGGACATAGGTCTCTCCAATGGCACGCCACTGAGCTCGATTCTCAGCTCTCAGTCTCCAACTGCTACCAGCCACCTTGCGTATATCGTCACTCCACCTAGCTGAAGGGCGTCCTACGCTACGTTTACCATGGCGTGGTCTCCACTCCAGAACACGTGTAGTCCAACGGTCGTCGGTTCTGTGACATATGTGTCCAGCCCACTGCCACTTCAGCTTACTAATTCTTTGGGCTATGTCGATAACCTTGGTTCTCTGTCGGATTACCATATTTGGGATTCGATCCTTCAGAGAAACTCCGAGCATAGCCCTCTCCATAGCTCGCTGAACGACCTTAAAATGGTGGACCAAACGCACTGTCAGTGTCCACGTCTCGGCTCCGAAGGTCATAACCGGTAAGACGCACTCGTTGAAGACTTTTGTCTTCAAGCTTTGTGGTATCCGTGACGAGAAGACTTGACCGAGTTTTCTATACGCTGCCCAGCCAAGCTGTACTCTTCTTCGTGCCTCCCTCTGTTGTTTCGACACAACTGCAAAGTTTTCCCAAGGTACACATAGTCCTGAACAACTAGATAAATATGTTTTGTAAGTGTGTTCGTGTGAGTGAGTGTGCGTGTGTTAGCGTGTGCGTAAGTGTGTATGTTTGCTTATATACATGATAAATATATATTTTTTATAAATTTTTCTACGCTTTCAACAGAGTCTTTTATATACCTGGTGGTAGAGCTTTATGCAGGCCCGTCTGGGTGGGTACCACCCACTCATCAGATATTCTGCAGCTATGCAGCAATACTTAGTTCCGTCCGTTCCGGTTTGAAGGGTGAGTCAGTGTAATTACAGGCGCAAGGGACATAACATCTCAGTTTCCAAGGTTGGTGGCTCATTGGCGAGGTAAGGAATGGTGATAATTTCTTGTCTATCGCGGGCGGTGGTGACCACTTACCATCAGGTGGCCCATACTCGTCCGCCTACATATAACATTAAAAAACTATATAATGAAATCATACCTTTTTGGTATTAAAAAAATGATAATGTCCCAAGGTTGTTTTCAGCCATGTTTTCAAGAGAGACTAGCTAACTCCTAATATAATATTATATCGCACAATTACACAAGTGCACGTATTCCTTCACTTTCAAAGCTTTAAGTGCTACGGCACGGGAGTGTTGCTATTGAGAATTTCGCGACAGAACAACTCAATAATTTTCTAATGACCCGAACCGGGATCAAACCCCGAACCTCAGGATCTTAAGCCATAACTATAAGTTTGTTACTACATTAATTAGTCGGTTAATAGAAAATCCCAGTATGCATGTACACTAAAACAATCAATGAAATTTTGTATTATTTTTTAACTTTCAATAATCATGACGTTGATATTCCGTTACAACCTCGGTATTTAATATATAAACATTATAATTAGAGAAAAAAAAACTTGTTCTAGCTTTAAATTAACAGTTACACAAATATTAAGAAGTTTAAATAAAATATTTAGATTTAAACGAAATGAATTACTTATAATTTTCTGTTATTCATTACACTGAACGTATGTTTAATTATTACTTAACTGTAAAACATTATTAATATATATATATATATATATGTTTGGATATGCTAGTGATATTTATTATTAAGTTGATTTAAATTTTCTGATTTAGATTATAAGCGACTGTACTGTGTCTATTGAAAATTAACTTAAATATTTACATTTTAAAAAAAAACTTGATTTTATATCTTTAGTGAAATAAATACCAATTATCTTAATACAATATTGCGTCTCATCTCATCGTCTCATTTCATCTCATAAATGCTTATAAAATTATTTTTTGTCAATTTTATACGTATACATGAAAGTATATTTATTTTATGCTTGAGCGATTCTATGTTAAATTAAGGCACTCAAACATGCCGACGGACACAGGCTTCTTATCATGATCGAACAAGTAGTACGCATCGAACTCAAATAAAATCGTGAGAAACATTAAGCCGGAAGTATGCTAAACGATTGTTTTGATTAATAAACAATAATATAACTCAATAATTATATATTTTTTTATATAAACTATAACAAAGGATTTATTTTAAAAGAGAAGTTGGTTTTCTATTATCAATACATTGTGTTATTCGGTAACAGACTCAAATAACGCCATTAATATGTTCTCCAGTTCGAAACCGTTAATTCAATTTAAATATCTTTCTTTAATTATAATATTAGTCATAAAGTAACTGAAAACGTCATTAAAAATATTTATATCTCATATGTCTTGTGTGGTCCGTACTCTTCGACAAGGCTTCAAGCCACGTGACCCAATGACCAATATGCCAACGCCAACCCCACCAACGAATTCTTAAAAAATCCTATCACGAATTTAATTTTTGGGCCAACCCACACTCGCGCCCGCATCGAAAATTTGTCGCCTGTCGAGCGAGATAGCAAATAAAACGTATGCGACGCAAACGAGAGTGAAAGAGAGGGGTGAACGGAACAGGGCCAGCTAACGGTACCCACACGGAAGTGTGTCAGTGGCGTAAAGTGAGCTCCTAAACGGTAGGTCGTAAAAGCCACTATTAATTTTCAATCTTGAATGCGAGTAGTAAGACTCAAAGTTGCTTAATTGTGATCAAGATTTCGATTTTCACGGCGCTGATTCACTACAATGGCGGCTGATGTCTACAGAACTAAGCTAACCTACCTCAAGGCTAGGGAGATGTTACAGATTGGACTACGTACTTAAGGATACATATTACCGTTTAATTTTTAATAACTAACCTAAATACCTTGTTATAACAACATTTGATTGTAACGAATGAAATCGCAACTTCATAAAAATTCATCGATTTGATATTTGGATGCGAAGAAATTACGAGAATATTCAGCACAATTGCTAATATACAAAAAAATAACTATCAAGAAGCTTAGAATGTAAAAAATAATTTCCAACTTAACCTTAAATGTAAAAATTAGTACTAAGATGTGACATGCTAATATTTACAAATAAAAGAGTTCAACGAGAGCTTAAGACTTCATTCGAAGTATTTTAAACGGTTGCACGGTTATGACACGAAAATAAAAATATTATTACGCTTTTGAAATCAAATAAGGAACTCACATTATTTCGTAAAATCTACTTATTCGGTCATGTGTCATAGGTTAACAGCTGTCCTCATAGTATATAATTAATATTTGTATTCATTAAATTTGATAGATTCGAACTTATAACAAAATATATTTATTTTTAGTTCTTTCTTTTATTTTATGTCGCGTGACTTACGAGCCATTTTGAACTATTGAGGTGAAATACGTGCAAAAAATACGTATGTACTTGTGATTATTTACTCGAAGTACATTAAGTGATCGTATATTCAAACCACTCTTTATTCTTCATCGACAAATTCGTAATATGCGCTTGGCGCTATATTCAATTACTACACGTCTTGGACTTTAACTGTCCTCTCCAGAGAAGCAGATAGCTGCAGATATTCATTTAAGCCATTTAAAAAAATCTTTTAGTGCGACATTCGAGTCCTGTTATAAAATCGGAAAGCACTTATGTACTTTTATCATATAATTATAACATATCACCTTTCAACTTGTCTAAAGTCAAATTTATATTCGAATTTCAAATTAGTTTTTCTGTTTGAGCTTGTAAAGAGAATTGCAAAATGTATCTCTAAAATATTTTGAAGCTTATAATAATATATCGATGTATAATCGACCGGTCGCAAATTCTACATTATTATGTGCATTTTTACAAGAATAACCTAAATTCGCTTCCGCTTTCAATTCAGCGACAAATATTTAATATATAAATTTGAATAGAATACTTAAAGTATAAGTCACAGAAATAATCCTATTCTCGCTATAAAATATTCGCTGCTATTTATCTTTAAAATGATTTCGCTTTTGTTAAAAATAATGTAAATATTTAAAAATCGGGTACATACATTACGCGTTTTGTGTACACCGTAGTCAGTTAAAAAAACCAGGTTAAGTGTAATATTTTAGTCTAGGTGTGCTGTCCCCTAGCGCTTAGCACTTTCACTGACGAGGCCCATCAGAGCGGATAATGTGATCAAGACTTTCCCGCGAATTCGGATCATCATTGATTATTATAGACATCGGATGAAATACGCGTTTAACTCGATTGTATCAAGGCGGGCAAACACCGTCTCGGTTGCGCACGCGAACATTTAAGAATATAACGGACGGATTGATTTGACTAAATTGATGATTTTCGCGTGATAAATTTGTACGTTTACGCGTATTATGTTTGTGTTATCTCGAAAACGTAAATTACAATATTTATTTTTCTTAGATCAGGACACGCAACTTTTCCGAATCCATTCTTTTTGATTATGAGATTAGAAGGAACACATTAAATTCTAAAACAAGCAAAAAACTTTTTAATGCTGTGAAGTATTATGACTTGGGTTATGCGTTAATAATAAATTCAATCTGGCTTGTCTTTCATATTATTATTAAAATATCGTAGAAATGAACTATAGTCCGTTAATGTTATTTATCACGTCTCAAAAAAGCCTATAAGGGTGAATTAAGAATATTTCGATTATGATATATATATTTTTACAAGTTTTAAAGGAATCTCTTATAGTTTATTCCTTTTTTTTTAAATTTATTATCGTGACAACAATTAACATGACGGATTACATTATTTTTACGGTCATATAATTTGAAAATCGAATTCAGCCAGCGTCTCGTTTCGATTTTATTTTAAAATTACAAATGACAATGCTGATTTTGGTTGCAAGCTATACAGATACGTTTTACAGTGAATTTAATTAAAAGAAGTAAACTATTTTAAATAACTTTTTATATTTCATAGTAGTCGCTGAAAAAAGATAAAGAAAAAAGAATTTGAATCGACTGTTTGCTTTCACTTTGTCTCAAAAGTGAGAATTCAAATTTAAATTGGAATTCAAACCCAATACTATATTAACAAAGATAAATTACAGATAAAATATATAAGAATTCTACATCTGGCGCGCGTATTTTTGTGTAAGTAAGATAAAGATAGTTTTATAACTCACAAAATAGTTATTTTCTTTAAGTTATACACAAGTCACATACACGAAAGCATAATACAAAAATAATGTATCATTTGGCTTATAGTTATGCTAATTCAGATGTCAAAATACAAACTGTCAAATGTGTAATGTCATATTAATTATTCATTCACCATTATCGTTTTTGCTATTCTTTAGCTTTTAAAATACAAGCAGTATTTTCGAATTTCTACACGCGTTACCAAGCAATTGTTATTGAATTATGTTATACTTACATTTAATGATGAAATGTACAAAATATTTTTTAATTTCCTAACTATTCAAGTATATAAATCAACGTTTAGGTCAAAACCTAAAAAAATATTGTTTCAGCTTATAATCTGCTGCACCAAATGTTTTATAAATAAAATCGGCCCGAAATACCTATGTAAGAAACTTGCAAACGAATTCACCGATATCAAATCGATTAAAATAAGTTAAAGGGGAGAATTGTATCAATATTTTTAAATCGTCATTATTTAAATTAACGACTCCATAACTGTATGCAAGTTTCGCATTCTTTATATAGAAAATATGTTCTATTAAATGACATAAATATCATCTCTGTATACTGGCGTACATGTTCATACAATTTTAGGCCATGTTGTTTGCGTATTAGAGTTCAATTTGTTACATATCTTGTCAATGATCATAAATAACTTACTCGTATATACGTCTTAATTTCTATTTCCGTTTTTATTCAGTGAGTCAAACGATTATTTACAACATTCATGAAATAATAATAAGTAATACTTAAATTATTGCGTTGATTTTGAAATAAGTTTTTAATATCTGAATTTTCAAAACAGCGTAAAACGTCAAATGTATTAAATAAAACGGTAGCAAGATCACATATTTATATTTTTATCGGCTGATGTTTCGGCGATCGCATCTGTTTCATAGATTTTATAATAATCATTGAAACCATCGTTATGTAGCAAACTTAGAATAGACCTGAATTGGAGTCTCAGTTCAAAAATGTGATAACCTTAAAGCTATTTTTATCAATAAAAATGAATGTCTGAAAAACCTTTGATACGATTGTGATGAAAATTTAGTGAATTTAACCGATTCTAATGATGATGAAAAAATTATTTTACAATATTTTTTTTATCCTTATTAACTACATATAAATAATTTAAAACAATTAAGTTATTAAAATAAGAATGAAAATTCTATTATTACATATTTTTCTCAAGAAAAAATACATTTTCACTGCAGTCGCGTTTGGAACGCAATCGATTCCATTTAAATATTTTTTTTCCAATTTCGCCACTCGCTACGGGCCAACGACCCGCGCAATCGCCTTTACGAACTAAACGATTTACGAAAAACACCCCAAGGCCGATTCGGAAGCCGAGACAAATCTTTATTATAAGCGAACTTATTTTTTACACAGATTGCAAATTATTGCGTGCCGCTATTAATATTGCGACAGTGTGCGTGTTACAACTACACACAATAAATTGGACTAGGCAACGTCGATTACAACGGGAGGTTTGCATTTATTTGACAAAAGAGTTTTAATATCTGAAATGAACCATGAGTAGTTTAAACGATTCTGTACACTACGTTTATTTATATAATGGTTATACTTGTTTGCATTTGCCGTATAAAAAACTGCTTAATATATTATGTAAAACTTTGTTAACGTTAGAGTTCTTAATATAGTTTGAAAAATTAATTCTAAATCCATTATTAGCCAGCATAATTAAAAGAACTATTGCTGTAAAACCTTAAGTCCGATCGTTGGTTGTGCATTGACAATGTTAGGGGCTTATGTTTCTTGAAGTGGCAGTGTAGATGGTGAAGATTACTATTATTGAGTATTAACTAACCATCGGAAGAAGTAGCTGCTCGTACACTTTTAAAAATAATTATCTCTATAAATTTGAAGAGTAAAAAAAATAAGAATTGTTAGCTTGTTTCCGTAGACCATGAAATTGTATTTTCTTTTCAAAGAAATCACAACAAACGAGAAAATTATTTGATACAAAATTATTATATCTTTCTTTTCTGTAAAACGATATTCATTAATTACTTTAAAATTAACAAAAAACAGAGGTATGTTTCAATGAACTCTTCAGGCCTCCAAGCTTCAGGCAATGTGGCAAATTTACATCCGAAACATGCCGGTTTCCTCACGACACTTTCCTCTGCCGAGCGTGAAATAAATTATACAAACATGATACGTAACATGAACCCAAGAGTTCATTTAGATTTGAACCATTGATTTTCGGTTCAATAATAATATTCTGTAACACAAAAACACGAATAATCAACAGCGAAACATTTTTAAAGGAATAGATAAAACGTATAATATTTTCATATAAATTATATCTCATTAAATTATTTATGAATTTGAAATTTGCGTATTAATCTATTTTCCTTACTGTTTAGCTGTTACAAAGAACACGGTCAGCTAACTCGAATAACTCGGTTAATTGTGCATGCTTAGATATACTCGTGAAGTGGATCGCTGAATGCATCGCGCATACGGCTATCAGTCTGCTCATCGATAGCAATCTGCTTAATTAACTATACAAATAGTATTTCTTTATTAACATTAAAAACTTGAACGTTTGTGTCCCGTTTTCGAGCATAAAGTCCTAATACAATTGCAGTGTTTGACACGCTAATAGTTTATTGCTATTTATCCTGATTAAATAAGCAGTAAGAATTCCATTCAAATGACATATACATAGCGTGAATGTAATTACAGCTAAAGTTACATATTTCATTATGAAAAAAGAGCGTGCTCACCAACTTTTAATATAACATATAACTTTTAATTCTTATCAGCTTGACAATGATTATGATTGACAAAATTGACTTACAAAATTGGGCTATTTTGCAAGGAAATAACGTAAATCAGTCTCTTAGTATGCGAATGAAATAAAACTAGTAAGCAGTCACTATCGTAGCAACACCGATAGCTAGTGAAGCGGAGCGGCGCGCGCGCCGGCAAAATGGAAACGATTATTTAGCGCCAATATCTTGATTTCGTATTCGACTAACCTACATATAAATTACAACATTAATAATATACGTGTTTTCCTTTACAGACAGCGCGGCAGGGTGGCGGCGTCCAAGTATGGCGGTGGCGGGGTGTCTCTTGGCTCTGGCGTCGCGGTGAGGCGCGGCATGAAGTGTACGGGCGTGGCAGGTGGCGGGCCCGGCGGCGACGAGCTACTTCTGGGCGCTTGTTGGCTCGATCCAAAGCTGGACACCTCTTCTCCGCCCTGCCACGAGCTCCTTGATTCATTACTCGCGCCCCCTCCGCTCGCAGAACTTAAGCCTCTCCCTCCTTTCACCGGCTACACCGGTCATCTTTCCATCAACGGCATCTCAGGCCACCACTTCCATGCTATCGCGCAACGTCTTCCAGAAGAGAATAACAATTATCCCACGCAAAGCGGATACGGTGCAGACCACGATGTCGTCTCATCATCAACATGCGCGGCCGAATCTGAGCCACCAGATTTAGAAGACGTTAAACCGTTTCCCCTTGACGTGCCCGATACGAAGCCGTTTCCTGAATCATCGGTGCCAAGCGTCGCTGACTCTTGTGCTAAGTCTTGTTCACCGCCCACAAAAATATTCGACGATAACACCAAACAAGATATGTATGACATAAGCTCTATAGAAGATATCGCGGCCATCATCGGATCCGCTATTGCCGACACGACGGTTCCATCTCAACCAGAGGACCCAGAGAGAAATGATTCTAGAGACAGCTGGATGGACATCGACGCATGGATAGCTGGCGCTTACAGTCAACATGGAGATAAAATAGTACCGCAAGATTTATCCGAGTTCGGCCTTCCAAGTTCCCCACCACCATCACAATCCAGTCACCAATCTAGTTTAGATTATCCCTGCAAATCTAGCCAAGATTTCACAAAAACTCAGGAATTTATTCAAAAGAATTTGGGACAAGCGGGTTCAACGCTTCAATCACTATTGTCGCACAGCTACATGCCGTTGCTCCAAAATAGATTACAAAACGGTCCCCCGGTTAAACAAGAAGCGCCAAGCTCGACGAGTTACGGCATGGACGTGATATCGACATCATCACCTCCCGGCAACGCTGTGTCGACTACTGATGGAGTCGGCGGTCTTCTCAACGGTCGTTACGCACCCCATTATGCTCTCGGTCTAAAACCAGATGGCCTTTGTAGTCCAGAAAGACTGTTAGGCTATCCTCACGCTCACACGACGACAGTCACTCCATCAAATAAGAGCAAGCGAAGTCGAGCGAAGGCAAAACAAGCGAGTAACGGAGGCAGTCTTCACGGAAGTTCACTAGCATTTGCATCTGCCACATCAGCCGAGTTGAGTGGTCTACTTGGCAAAGAGAAACCGGTTCATCGTTGTGGAATTTGTAATAGGGGGTTCCTGAACAAATCTAATATAAAGGTACATCTTCGCACGCACACGGGCGAGAAACCTTTCAGATGCGATGTGTGCGCAAAAGCCTTTCGTCAGAAAGCGCATTTGATTAAGCACCAACAAATCCACAAGCGAATCGGGCGGGACTAGGACACAGTCGGCTCCTACATCGCCAGCTCAAAATGAAGCATTTCTATAGCTCGTAGTTGTGTGCGTGAGTGTTGTGTGGACGAACATATACGTGTGTGGTGCCTCTTTAGAATCTCATGTTAGGTTATTTGTATATGATTTCTATTATATCGGCATCATTGTCTTTTAACTTAGTTAAGAACGATGTTCACGTATTATAACCCTGTAGATTAACACTCCTCCTAAGGACAAGTGCAATGTTAACTAGTTTTAAGTTCTTCAAATTTATTTTGATGTAGATAATATTGTTTATATTATCATTACGTAGCGAAGGTTTATTTGAGGTCTTGTAATCGTTCATTACAGTAGTGTTTAGTCTTTCACGAGCGTTTTCTTTATTGTACTTGAGCTCGTTCGTTTATTGTACGTTTATAAATCATTATCTCGCACATGACAGATAATAGTCGATTCTCCACGGAACGTGAGCACAGTAATGTGTACTCGCGACTCGCGACTCGCGACTTTCCCCATTATTAATAATTGTCTTCGTTTGTGTGAATACTTACTCCGATTACCTATTTATAGTCAAACTAATGATTAGCTTTATAATGTATAATTTTAGGTACTTGTATAATGAAGAGACAAAGCAAATGAGGCTAAACTAACAGCGATTCTTACTATTATGATATTTTTATAGCATTCTTATATTTTACTTTACTAACGCGAAAACCCCAAATCGTATTTTAACACGTCACAAGTATAACATTATTAATTAATTGCTAACAATTATTATTATTCGGACGAAGTAACGCAATGTTTAAGCGGATAAGTCAGATTAACTGTACGAAGGTACAAACAAAATTAAAAAAAAAAAAAAACATTTTTACCGTTGTTCTTCGTTCTGTAAAATCGGTTTCAATGTAATGATTTTAGTACCTTAACGAAAAGTCTAAATTAAGAGTGATAGTTAAATAACAATAGCATCAATTCGAATTTCAGATACCTAATCAATAAAATAATAAATAAATAAATAATACATTTCAATTTTTAAGAGACTTCTTCCAACATTGTTAAGTTAACACAATTTCATTTTCCTCACTAATCGTAATCGCATGCTAAATTATAATAATTCATAACATTTAACAAATCACAATGACACACAATCTATTAAAATTCCGACAAAATCCCGAAATCGTGAAAAAACGCTAAGAATCCTTCGCGGTGCGCAGGCGCACGCGAGCGGAACTCGACGCGTCCGGGAAGCGGATGGAGAAAAACTCAACCCGATGTTCTAATAACAGCGATCCGTTGTTGCGTAATATTTACTATGAAGGGCTCATGTAACATGAATTACTGAATAACGTAATATTCTAAGCGTTAATAAAATTAAATATTTTCGTGACATACACAAATGCCGCTGAACATTTCTCATTCAGTTTTCCTTATATTTTGTAACATCTTTAAATACTAGCATTGATTTGTTTAGTTGTTACGTTGTAGGTGACATCAAAGAAGTTTTTAAGTATATTTTTCAGACAAATAAAATATAATGTATTCTTAAATAATGAACGAATAGGTTTCCTATATTTATTATCATATTTTTTTTTACTTAAACTATTTATAATGCCGGTTCATTTAAGATAAATAAAATAATTTTTTAATATATAAATACTTAAGAGCGAAAATTAAATGAATATCGACTCCAATAAATCCAAGGCTTCCATATTACATTATATACTTGAGAAATATCCATGACAAGCAAAGTTTTATATATTAATAGCCTTACAAACATTCCATCATATACATTTTATAAATATAATTAATTATTTTAAACATTGCGAGCGTCTGCAAATGAAGCTTAGGGCCTTACAGGACGAAATCCTTACGGCCCTAAATAGGCGATAAAGCCGTGCTACTCACTGTGGGCTAAACGCGCGGTTGTGAAACGCTTATAAAAATACCGAGCATAAATAATACAGTGGGAAGGTGATTTATAATTTTAAAATATTTTTTAATTTTTTTTTTTTATATGAATTTGATTTATTTCAATAAATTATTATTATTAGATTTTCGTGTTTCACACGCAGCGTTTCCTACAGCGTTTGTAGACTTAATAAAGTACCTTTTTTAGAGTTAAGCGACATAGTTTCTAAGTATTTATTTGTAACTATAATTTTGTAATTTTGTTGTAAATCCTTCTGTCCATTCTAGCGTATCTAAGAAAATCGATGTACTATCAAATAAGTAAGATTTTGTGCCTTCGAATGACGTTTCGATAACATTTATTGCAATCTGTTTAAATTGTATTTGTTAAGAAATTTATTTGATAGTGTATTGATTAACTTTAACGATAATCGCGTATTTCATAAGGAAAAATGTTATATTTTCGAGAGGTTTTTTTTCATTATAAGTAAATTGTAAATTAATGTAAAATAAATGGAGATTTTTTTGTTAATGATAAACTGTTGTCCATCATTTCACCAAACCTTCAAACACTTTCAAAATCAATATATAATGAGCTCGTATCAAATGTCTCACTAAAAGTTTAAGAAGTGTGTCACACGAGACATCAGATCAAACAAAGGTGTGATCAACGAAGAGAAAGATTCACGGTTCACACAGTCGGCGATTCCCGAGCGTCTCGGAAGAAAGTCGGATGTGAAAATAGCCATAATGTACACACAACGAATTGCCTTTTCGCGACAGGTGCAGGGCACACAGAGAAAACGAGCGCACACAGGCTCATATATAAACGAGACCTTGCACGCACGCGTAGATAGAGATAGGAAAAAAATAACAAATAAAATTTGTCATAACTATCTTCCTTCAGTTATAATAATTGTATTAATATTTAATCTGTGATTTTCTTGCCGTCATAAATAATAATAAAAATTTATAAGCTATATAATTTACTAAATTAACATTTTGAATGAGAGACGTATTCGTTTTGTGTTCAATGACTATGAACACTTAGACAGAACTTAATACCAACTTAAAGATTTATGCGCAATTGACTCTGTACTTCTAAGCGATTTATATAATTTATTCGTATTATTACAAATAGAATAAAATATTTTTTTATTATAATTAAAATTTTGGCAATAATGTATAAAAACTGAGATTCTTTTTTGATTCTTTGAGTGTCTGTCGGGTTTTTAAGTTGGTCTTATATTTTATGTTATTTGAATTAAACGATAAAGATTATAAAGTACTTAAAGTAATGTAATATTTTTAAATATCTACTATGATAGAGAAAAAGTGTACTGCGAATATATGCACACTCTCTATTTCCTAACCGTCATAATCCGATGAGATGGCAATCCGACACGACCGGAGTAAGATCTAGGCTGAGCATATAGAAATATTTCAAACTTCACTTATACAATTTATCTAAATACCAACGATGCGATAATTTATATTATAATATTAATAACAAAATTGACGTTTAATTAGGCATAAATAGTTCTATAGATTATATTAACTTGAATATATTTACTTACTTTTTTATGTCACCATTATTATAAGACTCCGTAACGGTTTTTTCGGAAGAAGTGTCACTAACAACACTATAAATGTGAAAGTGAATTGTTTGTTTGATTGTCCTGATTTAACGTTACAATCGTTAGTCAACAAATTTGACAAAGGATAGTCTAAGACAGAGGAATGATATATCGACATATTTATTACATTAAATTTATATACCGCAACCGACTATCAAAAAACATAAATGGAAATTTATAGGTAAAAAGTAATATAAAAGATCTGGCAAATCATCGTTTAACTGTTTTTGCTGACGCTACCTGCCGCCGAGATTCTTTCTCCAACCCACTTACTGTGATTTCACCGAGCGACGCATGCGCGGAGCAAGCACGTATGCTACGAACTTACACCTTTTCATAACACCATGTATATTAAGAATTATACATTTTTAACATTACTAATATTTCTATTTAAAGATTACTAATATTTCTATTTATTGAGTTAAATATTAAATTAGTAAGTCTTGTATATGTATATATATTTTTTTATATCTTGGAAACGGCTCTAAATAATTGGCTTAAATTTTGTATTTAGAATAGATTTTTTTTTTATATTTGTCTATATAGAATATCTGATATAAAGCAAATTTTCACAATTTTTTATAAATTAATTAATCATCAGACACTTATTAATAAAAGGAGAGAAAGTGGAAATAATACATTACATATTTAAAAAAAGTTTTAAGTTAGAATAGTCCGATTTAATTCGTAAGTAAGATAAATATTAATAAAATCAATGATAAATAAAACAGCAATAAGTTATTTATTTTTTTGAACGACACAAAACATAAGTTTTTAATGTGATATTTAGAATGTAATAAAAAAAATATATACATATTATTTTTTTATTTATCTTATTTTTGATAAAATATTTATAACAGCCGATAGTGCTTTTAGAAAAATATTTACAAGAAAAGAGGCTTATGGCACTCGTCTAGAATTACTTTTATATTATATTAATTTGGTATGATTATTATAATTAGTTTATCACACTAATATTATAAATTATAAATAGGAAAGTTCACGAACTTTCCTATTTATAATTTATTCATATTACATACATATCGAACGTGATGTTCGAAATAGTGGCCAGTAATTAAATTAGAGATAGATTATATTACGGAATAGAACATATATATATATATATATTGCATTATTAAGATCCTTAAATATCTTTATGAATTATTATTATATATTTTTATATAAAACGTGCTATTAAGGCATGGCAATAACCTTCTAATATGCTCTTTACGTCCACCTGTTACGTCACGCTGCTCTAGTCTAGGCTGATGGATATGGATGGATACAAGTATATATTTTGGTCGCTAATTGACTATAAAGCATCGCTATATTTTGTATATCATGCAATTATTTTTTTAAAAGTAAAAAAGAAAGCTCTAGACCAAATTAGCGGTGTCCAATCATATAAAGTACTGACCCTTCGTGTGCTTAATTTGTATCTATAATATAATAATTATTTTTGTGTTCGCCATTCAAAATAAACTTCATGTGTTGAATGAAATTCCAATATGAAAATATCTAATTTTGAGGTACATGGTATTTATTTTATCTAAAAGCAAGATTCCCGAAATGCATGTCAAATTAAAAACGGTGTCGTTGTTTACTTAAACGGATTTTTAGCATTTTCAAGAGTTAAACACGATACTACTTAAGGTACGTGAAAACTTAGTGGTAATTGATGGTAGTATAAGGACGAGGGAAATGAAACGCTCGAATGTTGATATAAGACTACTCTATTATCGTTACTGGTGTGGGTTTTATATTATGATGGCACTAAACATGTGTATATCTAGATAGATACCACACCTTCCCTCTCAAAGAAAAAAAAAAGAAATGCATATATTTCTTTTTTTTATGTTAAAACAGTATTTAAATCATCATATTATTGACATAGGTACAATATTAAAGAAATCATAAAAAAAACTTAAGACTATTATTATAATTACAAAAAAAAAAAAATAACTACAATGTGTATACATAACATATTATAATTTTTTACGTATATTTTAAGGGTAATACAATTTCGTTCGATTTTTGTGAATCACATAATTTTTTCCATCTTTCAATATTTCAACATTTGGTGAACAATCTTTAATAACTAAATATGGACCGGAATAAATTGCGCTGAGTTTGTTGCCTGTTTCTTCTTTAACTAATATCAAATCATTGATTTTAAAAGTTATAGGGTTCATTTTAGTATCATATTTTGATTTTCGAACAATTTTACTATTTATAAGATTTTCTCTTGCTTCTTTTTGTGAGGTTTGTAGGCGATATTTTAATTCTAATGGATAATCATCGTAATTATAGAGGGGTTCTACGGTTTTTGTTAAGTTACTAGGTAAAGTACATTTTTTGCCATAAACTAACTCGAATGGGGTATATTTTGTTTCACGGTGAACGGAAGTATTATACGAGAAACACCAAAAGGGTAGCCAGGAACTCCAAGACTCGGAGTGGTTGTCAGTCTGTATGCGTAAAAATGCTCCTAAACTCTTATGGGAATTTTCTAAAGCGCCGATGCTCTCATGATGGTATGCTGTGGAATTTAATTTTTTAATTTTTAATAAACTACATACCTCTTTCATTACTGTGGACATAAATTCGGTACCTCGATCTGTGGCTATTTCCTTGGGTATTCCATGTCGAAGAATGAAGTTATTTACGAATGCCTGTGCAACTTCAACTGAACTCTTAGAAACTAACGGATATGCTTCTACGTATTTAGATAACTCACATTGGAGTGTTAATATATATGAATAATTATTACTATCTCTATCTAAAGGTCCTACAATATCTAAGAAATTTTTTTCGAAGGAAGTTTGAGCTGTAGAAGTTACAGTCATAGGCTCCCTAACGGGTATAGAATACTTTTGTTTCTGGCATTTGTCACAACGTCTCACAAATGCTGTTATATCTCGTTCGATACCTGGCCAAAAGTAATATTTTTTAATGTTATTCAACATCCTCTTAATACCCGCATGGCCACTCGTGGGGAGGAGATGAAAATCATTTAATATTACTCTTTGGTCGTCTTTGTTGTCAATTCTTTCAATATCATTTAACACAATAATTCTTGGACCGGGCCAATTTTCAATACTTTTAATTTCATTTATTACTTGCTCTATAAATTTATTTTTTTCTTTACATTTCATGAAGTATACTTCGTTAATATTTATTTTTTTACAAAAATCAGACAGCTCCCTCACAAATTCGCCTCGCGATAATTGTGATCGAATAGCTGGATTTATATAAATTGTCATTTTCTTTAAAACGTATATAAAAGTTCTAGATTCGCATGCGATTTCATTGTCCTTTCGTAATTTTTGTAAATTACTTTTGTTGATAAATCTTAATTCTATCGATATCTTCGGTTTGTTGTGTACCTCTACGACTCTTGGGTGATCAAGCCAATCGTCAGTATTCACACTATCACACAAAGAATCATTGTTCATCCCTGACATACTATGTTCCTCTTCCATCCTTTTCTTCTGAGCTCTAGTCAACACATTCAAACTACACTCACTCATATCTTTTAAGTCTTTTGATGTAATACGTATTCTAGATAAAGCATCTGCGGCGGAATTTTGACTTCCTCTTACATACTCTACTATATAATCGTATTCTTCGAGCGCAAGTCTAAATTTCAATAACCTACTCGAAGGATCTTTCATGTTAAAAAGATAAATGAGAGGTTTGTGGTCCGTATAAATTTTGAAAGAACGTCCGTATAAATAAGGCCGGAAGTGTTTAACAGCCCATACAATCGCTAATAATTCTTTTTCGATTGTTGGGTAGTTTTTCTCCGCTCTATTTAAAGTTCGGCTAGCATATGCTATAGGTTTACCATTTTTATTGGACAGTACGGCTCCTATAGCGTAACCTGATGCATCCGTTTGAACTACAAATTGGTTACTTTCAGAAAAATCTGGGTATTGCAGTAACGGAGGTGACATCATATCTTGTTTTAATGAATTAAATGAATGTTGACACTCGTCACTCCAATGAAATTGTACATTTTTACGGCATAATTTATTTAAATAAAAAGCTTTCTCTGCAAAATTTGGAATAAATTTACGATAAAAGTTCGCGAATGCTACAAAGCGTTTTATCTCGTCTGTATTCGTAGGAATAGGGTAATTTTGTAAGACTTTGATTTTTTCAGGATCCGGTAAAACACCATCTCCAGATACAACATGACCCAAATACAGTAATTCCTTTTTTAAAAATGTACACTTATCGGGGTTTAGCTTTAAATTAACTTGTTTTAATCGTTCAAATACTTCCGTTAAATTTTTATTGTGATCTGCTAAATTTCTACCAAAAATGATGATGTCATCAAGGTAAATAAAACATTTTTCAAATGTTAAGCCTGCCATAGCCATATTCATCATTCTAGAGAAAGAGCTGGGACTGGTTTTAAGACCCATTGGCATTCTGGTCATCTGGTATTGACCAGAACAGAATGCTGTATACCTACGGCTATTTGGATCTAATTCTACATTATAGAAACCTTGATTTAAGTCTAAATGTGTATAATATATACAACCTGAAAGAGAGTCGAGTATTTCTGTAATATTCGGCAAAGGAAACTTATCATCAACTATGGAATTATTTAATTTTCGATAATCGATTACTAATCTCCATTTTTTATCGTTACTTTCCGATTTTTTAGGTACTAGTAGAATGGGACTTGACCATTCACTCTTACAAGGTTCAATAATTCCTTGATTTAACATTTTATCTAATTGCCTTTTTATTTCTACTTTTTGAGAATGGGGTAATCTGTATGGTTTTACATAGACTGGATCTACATTGGGTTTTAATGTAATTGTATGTTTATAGATATCAGTCACAGTCAAGTTGTCTCCGGGTAAATAAAAGATATCACAGTATTTCGCACATATGTTTTCGATTGATACCTGTTCTTCCCCCTTTAGATATTCGTGTAATTTTAAAATAGAAAATAATTCTTTTACGCGTTCCGAATTCTTATTCGATTTTCCAAACATACATATATTATACTCACTCGCACTATAAATGTTAGGGCTTACGTCACCCAAACAAAAATCTCTGTCGGTTGTATTTATTATTCGAATCGGTATTTTCCCTCTAATTGGACTTACTAACATACTGGCTAAGTAAACACCTTCCGATAACTCTTTCGAACATACCACACAATCATCTTTCATATCAGTATTTATAAAATGTATAGATTCCGATCGCGACGGAATATACAAAACCTCATTATTAATATTACTAAAAGTAGGTAAATAAATTCGATCATTATTTGAATTAATCAATGAAAAATAATTGTTTTCATAATCAATTATCGCCGCATACTTTTTGCAAAAGTCATCGCCAATTATAGCAGGAACTTTAGTAGGTAGAGTATCAAATACAAAGAATTTATGTTTAATAGATCCTTGGGGCACTTCCAAATTAAGAAAGACATATCCGATTGCTTCAACACTACCTCCAATTCCGCTAAACTCAAATTTATCTTTATGGAATGGAATGTTATAAGTATAAACAAGTTTCGATTCTAGCGCGGAAATTGATGCGCCGGTGTCAATTAAACAATGTGAAGTAAAACAATTGTTAAAAGTAAATTGAACTAAACGCGAATGATTATTACATGAAAATATATGACCTTTACTCACGAAAAAACTGATTATTATTATCAACAGATGGGGTGGGTTGGGACTGTGAATTATTTCGATCGATGATGTTTACATAACCTTGATTTTGCCCAACGCTTAAGCTATTGTTTCCATTTTTCATACCTCTATTCTGGTACGGGCGGGAATTACCACGCCATGATCTACCTCGCTGAGTGCCACGCCATGATCTACCTCGCTGAGTGCCACGCCACGTTGGCTGTTGGCTTCTGCTCATACCACCGCCGTGCTGCGGGTGGGCACGGTACCCTCGATATTGATCACCTCGGTAATTATAACGTCCCCTGGAATTTCGAAAACAGGAAACTTTTTTATTTATGGTCATCAAATTGGAATTAGAAGTGGATGGCAACTCCTCATCTAATGCAGATTGAATAGCGTCTTTTAAAGATGTAAAGTTACGCGCTGTAATTATAGTCCCGGTTCTACGATTTCGCAGTCCATCAGCAAATCGTTTGATTGCTTGCTTTTCATTTAAGGGCTTAAGCACCTTATAAGTCTCTGGGTCGTTATCTGCCTGTGAAATAGTTAAGTCAACAAACATTTCAGTGATTTGCTTACCGTATTCTTCGATGGTCAACTCATTCTGCTTAAAATTCAGCAACCGTGTTTGGATGGCCGTAGCAGATTTTTTCGGCAAAAGCTCTTTTTTCATATCATGAATTAAATCTGAAATACTAGAATAGCTTGGATGTAATTTAAGTTTTGCTGATTGCGATAAACGATTTTTTAACACAAAATTTATTAATTGGGGCTTAGAATCGGCAGTAAGGGTGGTTTCATAATATTCAACGGAATCTATTAACTGTTTAGTTACAGATACGTCGTCATTCATAACCGGTAACAAACTCAGAGCAACTTTTAAATAAAATTTTTCCATGTTTATAGTTTCTATAGTCTGACCTGAATTACTAATAAATTCTTTCGAATCGGATGGCGTTGAAGAGTATCTAACAATATCTTTATACAATGAAAGAAATTGCTGTGAATAATCGACAATCAACTCACTATCGCTAGCACTAATATTACCACAATTTACTTCTTTTTGCAAATAAGAATTTAATGTTAAATATTGGCTATACAAACTATTTGCTTCGCTTAACTTAACAATGTAAATGTTACCCTTTCTACGCTCAGGACCAATTTTCCTTAAGTATTCTTTAATCAATTTTAACTCTTGGCACAATATTTTTAAATTATCTGCCATATCAAAATATAAAAATTATACATATTACTAAAATTCATTATTACTAATTACGTATTTTGAATTTATACAAAAATAATATGAATACTTTAACACTAATTATCTAGTTACTACAAATATATTGCTACATAATATGTATTATTATAATTATATAAAACTATCAAAGTCCGTCTCTGCGTTGCATCCCTTATATAGGCATGTTCTGCATTCTGGAGTCACGTTACTCGCGCACTGTTTGGACGAATCACAAATTTTTCTTTCTTGAATATTAACAATTTTTAGACGCGGCTCCAATCCAAAATCACTTCAATTTATGTTTCTTGTTCAGCAACAGCTGGAGAACCCTGTAGAGTAGCCCGTTGACGTCTAAACGATCCACGAAGTTGATGTTGTTCCACATATTGATGTATACCCTGCTGGACCCATCGATGATGCATTTTTCGGTATACTCTCCATACAGCGTAGATGATAAACAGACTCATCAACAGTAATATTATAAGTAAAAGAATGTTTGTGGTGGACGCATGGAATTTCAATTCTTTTATATATGTTTATAAAAATGTCCTCCTTTTCTACTTTCGAATTACACATATTTTAAACTACAGTGACAATTGTTAACTTTGAACTTTGGCGAGTTTGAATTTACACGTGTCGGTAATTTAAATTAAAGCAACTCGCGTTACCGATGCGCATACTGCGCTGGCAGGGTCGCCATATAAGGACGAGGGAAATGAAACGCTCGAATGTTGATATAAGACTACTCTATTATCGTTACTGGTGTGGGTTTTATATTATGATGGCACTAAACATGTGTATATCTAGATAGATACCACAGTAGGAATTGTGTCAGACGAGCTTTGTCTGGGTAGATACCACACCCATCACCGTCGTCCTACCTATTCTAAATTTAAAAAAAGGTTTACTAGCCTAAAGTTATTTCTAAACATGATTATATATTTACATAACTGTACTCGAGTAACATATTTCCAGCCCATGTTACCGCCTCTAAATATGCGCGTCTCGTGACTAACTGACCGGTCAACATGGATCTCGCGTATATAATTGTGCATAAAACAACATACACACAATTTATCTACGGTATAGACAGGTGATAATCATAAAAGATTGTAGAATTGATCTGAACAATGATGAAAACAAATATTACGATGATTAGAATGGGTTCGAACGCGTGAATCTTAACTGAAAATCGCAGGTACAAATCCAGGCAAGCTCTGAATTTTCATGTGCTTTTTTATGTTTATAATTGCTCATTCTCAGCGGTGAAGGAAACACATATTGAAGAAACCTGCATGTGTCTAATTTCTCTGAAATTCTGCCACATGTGGATAGATCAGCCCTCAGACCAGCTGTGGGAGATTCAGAGGCTGTTACTAGTGAGACACTATTCTTTTTGGGAGTAAGCACTCCCAACTCCTTGGTCTTTACACACATAAAGAGTGCAGCCATGGGATGGGTGATATTACTTGTGAGAAGGATTAGTTCGTTATACTAATTGCCTTAAAACATGCAGACGTTAGACGTCAAAACCAAATCAAGGACAAGAAATTCCGATCTATGCATATGCATTTTGGTCTGACGGCATCAGATTAATATATATTTAAAACAACATATATTTTATATTTAAGACAACATTAATATATATTAAAAATAGTTTTACAAATAAGCGCTGAGTGAACGCAGACTGGAGACGAGCGGAGACTACTAGATGCTGATGATCTTCTTGACCGATTTCGGCGGCGGCGGCTACACTTCCGAAATACAACTGCACCACCTGCATAATATGTCCTATTGTAGTGCACAAGTGTGCTCTCAAATACAAGTTCATTCTTATTTCCTCAATCTTATTATCGGATGGAACGGCAAATTAGACTAATAAAAGAAAAACGCAGGCGTGTTTTGCCAACTTACAAACTTCGACTATTTACTGAGATTCTGATAAAAACTGCACCTTATTAAGTTAGACCGACGACATACTAATATAATAAATGCTAATAATGATATAAATAGTAATCATGTTTGTCTGTATGTCTGCTACACCACTGAGCCGTGTGAAGCAAGATTGAACCCTATTGTTATCCTATCCATCGATATATATATATATATTTTATATAATAGGAAGGTGGCCGAGCATATGGGCCACCTAAAGGTAAGTGGTCACCAAACGCTCTTAGACATTGGCTCTGCAAGTTACCCATCGCTTACATCGCCAATGCGCCACCAACCTTGGGAACTAAGATGGTATGTCCCTTGTGCCTGTAATTATTGTGTCGATATGTTTGTATGATGAAATTGTCAATTTTAAATAAAGAACTATACTATATCTTTCACCTAAAGATATTTAGCTATTAATAATTAATTTATTCTACATTAACCTTTAGAACAGAAACTTTCATTTACCTTTATTGTATAATAAAAATATATATTCGAGTATATCTTCAGAATTTCATAATGTAATTATGTGCGCAAACTTAGTGTTTCATGTTCAAACGCAATAAATTGAATATTAAAATATGCAACCGTGAAACAATTGGTATATAACTAATAATAATAATTATTCTTCAATAAATACATTTTTTTTAACTTGAAAAGATCAAATTTCCAATGTTCGGCTCACGCGATGCGGACAGGGACCAGCTGAAATGACTTATTTGGTAAAAACGTTAATATATTATTACACAAGATAAGAATAAAAACCTTATTTCTGTTCAAATATTTTAAGGGGATAGAATACCGAAATATTTGTAGGTTTTTTTATATTGTTATTGAATTTTACTGGCAATAACATTCATTGTTGTGCAGACTGGGTCTTATAAAGTTTTTTTATTCTTAAAACAATTTTGTAATATACAAAGAAATATGTCAATATTTTAAACAAAAAAAGGAAAATTAAATACACATAAAGTTATTCGAGTTTGATTATGCAAAGGACACATTATCGCTTTAAGCAATCAATACATATAATATAAGTAAGGAATCAAGGTAGTGCAAATGCTATAATTGTACAATATATGCAATAACTAAAATTAAATATAGTCTCGTAAATATATAAATTTATGAGCCAAGATGGCCCAGTGGTAAGAACGCGTGAATCTTAACCAATGATCGTCGGCTCAAAAGCTGGCAAGCACCACTGAATTTTCATGTGCTTAATTTGTGATTATAATTCATCTCGTGCTATACGGTGAAGGAAAACATCGCGAGGAAACCTGCATGTGTATTCCACCAACCTTAAAAAGGGAGAGGAGGTCTTAGTCCAGCAGTAGGACATTCACAGGCTCTTACTGTAAACTGTACCGTAAACATATAACACACATACAATGCTTGAATCAAATATATTTTATTTTCTGTATCTACTTTTCAATCACTTCTAGTTAATTTATAATTCTCATAGTTGAAGGAAAACTTCATGTAGACAAAAAAATAATAAAAAACACTATAACACACCACAAATAGGAGAAATTTGATCTCAAGCTAACGGTGTGAGTGTATTCATGTTGATGAGCTATCATAACCATATAGTTTTATCACTACTGGCAACAATGAAGGCTCAATAGAGAAAGAGGCCTCATTCGCAAGCAATTAACCATATTATAATCTGCGGTGCTGTCTTTGTTAAGAACTAAAATGCTTTAAAAGTCACATTTATTATTATATTTTCACATTTACACTTTTTATTATATTGAGTAAAATAATATATACAATGATTGTAGGTGGTCGTATAATATATGTATTATATATTATCTCAGATCATGAAATAGGTGAGAATTTAGTATATATTTTGGTTTAATTTTATTTTATTATTGTAATATTAATATATAATTTTTAATTAGTAAAATTGATGTTAAATCACGACTCAACGCATTTCTTACTTATTGAAAAATGTTCTATACAATTTCACATTTGACAATCCCACTGGCTTTAACTGCTATGCACTTATTTGATCTTAAGTGTATAAAATAATTAATTTTAATACTAGAATGTGTGTATTGTGTACATTTAATAAGACCAACGTTGGGGAAAGTATATAATAGCATCCATGTGCCTTGCTGCTAGGAATATGTATGAGGCATTTGACTTGTGATAATGGAAAATATGCGCTGGCTAACAAACACGCCGCCACATATTGTTTTGCATATCTCAGTACCGCTTAATACACGAACTTGTTTAGTATCAAGCTGTTTTTTTTTAAATAAAAATATTAAAATATGATCTTACAATGTAGGGACACATTAAATGAAATAATAAGAAGCTTGAATGAAAAAATATCACAATTTACAAAGTAGGATGAAATTTAATGAAACACATACCACGAAACTTCATTAACCCCGATAAATCAGCGAAATATCGGTGTCATCGACCCATATCAGAAACTGGTAATAAATGAAAGGTCAGCGCAACCTTTAGGAACAGTGAAATGCAGCCGCCTTGCCCTTCATACTTGAACCTGCGTCTCGCGACCTCTCGAGGGCTAAGGCTTAGCCGTGTGGCGACATTACGTATGAAGTGAACACAGACGTCAACTGATACTAAATACTAGGGTTTTGGACTATTATGGTGCTTATCCAGTACTTCTAACTGGGCTATCACAGTTATATTAAATCTGTATAATGTATATTATATCATAATTATTGCTTTTTTTATTGACAGCCTGTCAATAAGGCCATTGGTGCTTTAAGAAATATTAACCTTCCCTTACAGTAATGCGCTACCTTGAGAACTAAGATGTTATAGCCCTTGTACCTGTCACAATAGCTCACTCCTATTTCAATCACAACAAAACAATGAAAAGGATTGCTGTTTGGCGGTAGAATATGTCATATAAGTGGGTGGTACCCACCCAGGGCTTGTACAATGCCCTTCAAGTAAACTTTTAAACGATTAAGTGATAATTAAGGAAAACATTGTCGCCTGAAATGAATGTAACTCAGGAATCGAGACAGTAAATTTCACTATATCCCTTAATGTGTCCTTTTTATATTTCTATGCTAACAAATATATTTAAAATTATTTACTACATACTATACTATATATATAATTTATTTATTAATAACTTATATACGTTTAAATATTAATTTATTTTAAAGTTTTTATTTATAAGCAGTTTAGTCAAATTGTAATTTCAAATTTATTTTTATTGTTATCAAAAAATATTAAAAACAAATGCTTTTTACTTGTACCAAGAAAATTTGCGTTTCAGGTTAATACCATTAATTGTTCATTTCATCAAAGCACACTGAATGGATAGCGCGCTCGGAGTGTGATTTCTTGATACTTGATTATAGCTCGGAATATGCAAAACACCTTACAATTTGCAAAATTATTACCGTATCGACCTGACGTTTGGGGTCGGGTGTTTCATTGACCCGCAACGTACGACACATAAAGTGTACATGACAGATTGATGCAAGGGCTGCTGTGATTATTAAAGACTCGAAGCCGACCAAGGCAAATATTTAAAATGTATATATAAAGAGAAACAAGTTACTTTCTTACAAGTTATTTTCGATCAGATGTGGCCTATTAGTCCGTCGGCCTATCTATTACATATAAAGACTAAACTACGGAACTATATTAAAAGATTTTATATTTCAAACGGAAATATAACATGAAAACCCGCTCTATAATGCAATGCAATAACAGGCATCCTGTAAACAGGTAGCGTTTCATTACATTAAAAGAGGCTGGCTTCCTTTTTCCACAGCGTCTTTAGTATGATAATTATGAAATTTATTAAATCTTTATTGTATCATTTCACAAAATTATAAACGTTTTATTCAAATCTTTACTAAAGAACTATAGACAAGTTAAAATTGTCTATAGTCATGTAAAAATATTAAGACCCAATATCTATTTAATTTAATATAGTTAGGGTATTTTTTTAAAAATATATGACGCTGTTGATTGGTATCTCCCACAGCTCCCGTTTTCCGCCTTCCGCATCCAATCAAAGCACCCTTTGCGAATGCGATCCAAAAAAAACAAATGATAAATAAAATAATAATTACAATTCGAAAAAATGATTAAAATGGTCCGTTTATTAAGTAAGTATTTCTAATAAGATTGTAGAGATGATACCGTTAGTGGCAAATAAAGATCATTACGTTACAATCATTATCAGTAAACAAGTGAATCTTGCTACCGAATCTCTAACCCATAACCTTGACCGTGCAACCTAAACGGAAGTTCCGTTTGCGCGGGCGACACGAGCGAGACGGCGAGAGCGTGCGAGAGAGAGGCGGCTATGGAAAGTGGGCCAGTGGCACGGATCGCGGACGCGTGTGCCACATCCGTAAACACGATGGCTCCGTGGTGGGAACTACAGGCTGTTTTGTTCGTGAACTTGACTTTAAGATAATACCAAGTCTAAGGTTTGTTTATGGCTGTGTTTGGAGTTCATAAATTTACTTTGTAGGTACCTACTTCAAGTATTACTTGACTAATTACTGAATTACCTTTATTTATTAATGTCTAATCGTTTAAATAAATATGTTAAGAATACTGTAATAATATCCTATTTTTTTTAAATTAATTACAGATTATTATTACAAATTGAATTTGGTAAACTTAGTTCTACTGTATATAGCTTTATATGATTTTATTCATAGCTTTATATGAATCAGTTCAGATTTTTAGTTTTATTTTTTAAATATACTCAAATACTAAAATGTTTAATTAAGTTTTATTATTTGTGTATGACTTAATTTATCAAAGGATTTAATATTGTACATTACAAAAAAAATGCATATGTATTTTATTATTATTATCCGAATACTTTATTAAATAAAATTCGTTATTTAAATACCTTTGTTTTGAATGTATTAAGTTTTGTTTTAACTTAATTGCATCATAACCTTGCAATGTTTATCACAACATGTTTGAACACGTCTGAGAAGTCACGTATTCACAAAATACAGTTAGATTCGCCAGATCTTTTTAAGTTTAAAGTGACTTTTCCTGTCCACTGATCGTTATCACAAAGATGAGAACGAATACAGTTTTTTTTAATTTAATGTTTTTGAACCACCTCACCGAAATATTTACGAAAAACTATGTTTCATTATGCAATATATATTTATAGATTTATACAACCACTTTAAGAAATAAGCATATAACTTTTCCAACCGTTTGGTCAAACTACGCGTTAGACTTTAGTACATAATATTACTATATAATTAATAAGCTTCGCAGTTTCACCCGCTTTAAATTTAGAATATTGACAAGAAGCATTAATTTCATTTCAATAAATATATACCATTATATTATACTATGACATTACGTCAAGTTGCCAACAAAATATTTAATAATAATGTTTTATTATTTCTGACATTAACCTTCAGTTTCTGTTAATCTGTGACAGATACTACGCCATACATCGACTGCGATCGACCAATTACAATTCAGATTAAAGTGAAACTAGTTAATTTGACTTTGATCATCGTTTCAAATATTGGAGGTAAGAATTGCAAAGAGCGCAACACATATTTGCAACTATGTCAATGAAAACACTAACTTATATTATACATCTTATAGTTTAATATGACTCTTTATTTCGCCAGTATGTTTGTACATCGACATCTCTAAGAAAGTATACGACCAATTTGTATTATAAACTTGTTTAGGGCTAATGAACGATCTCTTCCCGGCGACTTGGAGGCAGAGGAAATGGTCTAATGATGGTTATTGATGTGCAGGTTCTACAAGACACGTACTTAGATGTTAAGAATATATAAATACATAAAATATTAATTACAAATAAACATTGCAAAATCAACAAATATTTTTCATATTTTTTTTGTGTTGTTGTATGTACATATGTGCCCTTGCAATAGCCAAGGTAAGTTTATTCCCCGATAGCTCCGTCTATTGTAAATAGCTTGGAGTAAATAGATTATACTTCGATGGTGATGCTATAAAAACTAAACACTTATTTACCACTAATAGTAAAATAATAAATTTTTACAAATATCATATTAACATCTTAATAAATATCTTTGCCAGAGTATATATATGACTGTTGTCGTTAAATATTTAAACAAATATGTAACAAAATAGTTTGAAACTAAAGTATCCTAGTCGTTTTTTGTTCTATTAGTAAACTCTAAGGCGTTTCTGTATCTCGACGCACGTGGTGGGGAGAAGCAGAAAAGTAAAAGTCAAAACTAACTGTTCCCGCATTCGCTCTTACCGAGCTGACACACTTCGCGGCGGCACTCCATTATATTTGCTGAATTTTTGCGATTCCACTAACGGTAAACCGTTTTGTGTTCGTTATTACGAAAGATGTGTTACTAAGTCAATTTATTAGCTGTTATTTACAGTTTTTGCGAAGACTCAGCTTGTATCAAGGCGATCGAAGCTGTCGAGCGTCTTCAATGGTACCTAATGATAATGTTAGCATTGAGCTACTTATTGGTAATAAATATAAATGTCACAGGCTCTGGATGCCTCGTATAGCACTGCTTAGCTGTACTCAGAGACATTCAGGCGCTCCTTTGAATAAATACCCGTCAACTTTAAGGAGTGCTTTAGTAATCGTTAATATATCTAAATGCGCCCTCGAATCAAAACAGGCCTAAGCCTCAGCACTAAGCCTACCACCGGTTGTTATTATTGTGATTTTCCAATTTTTTAACAGGATTAGATATTCATAATATTATTTACAATCATGGTTTATTTTTTATCAATAATTATACCAAAATCGCACTGGTTTCGTGAAGATTAATATATTTTGTTTAACAAAACATTTATTATAGCTCAAAGGAAGTATATATATGATAGTTCTTCTTATATATAGTAATGTTTAACCCCAAAACCGTTTAGCTATTTCATCTCAATCGGTTGAATTTAGTTTAATATTTAATTTTGATCCACATACTGTCCCTTAAGTATATGTGTGCGTAAATAAAGTTATGATATAATTCAAAAGTCTGTGAAAATCATTGTACATATTTTCTTGTATTTACACTATTGTGTTATGAGGCGGAGGATCGGGAGCTTTGGTGCACCTTGGGAGAGGCCTATGTTCAGCAGTGGACGATGATTGGCTGTTGATTGATTGATTGACACTATTGTGTTTACAAATGATGCCTTCACGTCGAAGGTTGTAGGTTCAATTCCCACACAGGACAGACATTTGTGTGTATGAACATGTCTATTTGTCCTGATTCAGGGTGTAATTATCTATATAAGTATGTATTTACAAAAGAAAAGTAGTATATGTAGTATATCAGTTGTCTGGTTTCCATAGTACAAGCTCTACTTAATTTGGTATCAGATGTGTGAATAATGTCCCAGGATATTCTATTATATTAACTATATAGGAACAAGCTCCTTTTAAATTGTGATTGAGGTAGTCGAACATGTTATCACTGACCTCTACGCTCAATAATATTAAGACTTCCTACGTACGAATACATAGACTAAATTCTATTTGCTATTCCGACAATTCTTATAAAACAAAAAACGCTTAATGAGTATTTTATCGCTGAAAATGAATTTACACCTAATAAACATGTCTATTTCGAGAGGAAATATTTTTAATATCATTAGTATGATAACTATTGCTTATCAAACTAGTTCCGAATAAAATTTTATCGATATAAAATACTGATGTATCTTTACTTAACACAGATGGAAAGCAGATCGCATTTATCATAGGAATCGAACCGGAATATCAACTTATACTTTAGGGTTGACTATTTTAAAGGGGGGGGTTAGAGCAAAATTAAATTTTGCATGTATAAATCCAGTTCAAAGTTGAAAATAAAATATATATAATAATAGTTTTCAAGGATGTATCTAAAAAGTAAAAGAATAATATTTTCTCATAGAAAAAAAAACACAAAATTGTTCATCTTTATATTTTTCTGAATTATACCCGTAATTTAATAGGTTAGTAAAACAAAATCTGAATAATTGGTTGGCTGCCGTTAAGGGTATTTTGTAAAATCCTTTCGTTTTATTTTTAATAAGATTTATTGGCTTTATAGCGCTTACTTAAGAGAAAAATCACAACTCCAAGTATGGGCGACACTCAAACTTCAAATATTTTTTACTTAAATTGAGAGTTTAAGAGGACTAGTTGAGGACTACGAAAAATACGATAAAATTTAGAGAACTTTGTATTGATTATCGTCTCTTAGTTAAAAGAATAATATAATATAGAATAATTTGTAAAATATGTGCAACACGAAAATACATTTTAATGACAATACTGCCGGTCGTTATAGACAGAGAATCGTAAACCACCTATCGAGAAGGGCGTGTAAAATCCAAAATGTCTTATGCTCTGGACAAAGTGATTTTTTTTTATGTTAGACAGAGCAAATGAGCAGGAGTCTCACCTGATGGAAAGCGACTGCCACCGCCCATGGACATCTGCAACACCCGAGGGCCTGCAGGTGCGTTGCCGGCCTCTAAGGAAAGTGCAGTAAATGAGAAAGATTTAAAGAGGTTGTATTGCGGTATGGAAGATATTATTAATACAAGAGTAATGAAAAATACGTTAATCTTAACGGGAGATTGTGGTTTCAAATCCGGGACTGCACCACAGCATTTTCATGTAATCACTTTTGCTTATAATTCATCTCCTGCTCGTCGGAGAAGGAAAACAATGGGAGGAAAACGCTATGTTGGGTGTAACTGCCGTTCTGAGGAAAAACAACTAAAACTTTTCTCAAAATGGAAAAAGGCTTCAGCCCAGCAATGGGACATTAGTTTGCACAACATTAATTTAAACAATAAAAGAAAATTACATTAACATCGACCCGAAATTTTTTAAGTTAGTCTAAACTTGTTTGGACTATAAATAATAATATTTAAAAGAATTTCATTTACAATTTAAATTGAAAACCTATTTTTCCAAAAAAAATATTCGATTGATAAGTTAAGCTTAGCTAATTCTTAAGCAACTTCATGTTGTGCTTATGTAAAATGTGACGTAAAATTTACGTAGATACATAAATGTTGATTTGACAGGTGACAGCCCTAAGTGGGTATGTCGGCTAGATACAGCGCAGTCTGCAGATAAATAGTTTAGATTACAAGTATCAGCGGACGGCATTAAAGCAATCGTCATATTTATTTACATTTCATGTACAACTCGTCTGCCGGGGCGACCTACATTTGATGAAATAACACAGTTTAATTTTAATACAGTTTAATAAAGGTCATTACGATATGCTTTTTTTTTCTCGAATTAAAACTTATGCAGCGATTCGATCGATATGTGGACGAGAATTGAGAGTAGAGACTTTAAATGGCCCCGTGGAAAGAACACGTGGTTCTCAATTGAAGGTATGTGGTTCAAAACTGGACAAGCATTACTAATTATCACCTGCGTTTTTAATGATGTTTTTCATCTAATCAAGGAAACATACATTGGGTTAAATTCCATGTATATATATTGTATGCTTATATCTATATAAAAGCCGAGATGGCCTAGTGGTTAGAACGCGTGAATCTTAACCGATGATCGTGGGTTCAAACCCGGGCAAGCACCACTGAATATTCATGTGCTTAATTTGTGTTTATAATTCATGTCGTGCTTGACGGTGAAGGAAAACATCGTAAGGAAACCTGCATGTGTCTAATTTCATTGAAATTTTGCCACATGTGTATTCTACCAACCCGCATTGGAGCAGCGTGGTGGAATAAGCTCCAAACCTTCTCCTCAAAAGGGGAAAGAAGGCCTTAGCCCAGCAGTGGGACATTAACAGGCATTTAACATTAATCTAAATATAATACTATTGGCAAATGTAGGTTTTAGATTATAAATACCTTTCTTCGTTCGTTCTGTTCATTCATTCATACTGGGACGTTTTAGGATTCAACATATAATATTCTTAATACCTAATGCAGCAATTCCTGCTGTCGTATATACATATACAGGGTGACTGGTGAATTAGGATCAATATTTTAGGAGCATAATCGGTACATGATTCTCATTCGAATTATGTAAAAAAAATAGGTACTTAATTTTTGACCAAATTTACAAAAATTTTACTTTAAATAAATAAAGTGTGGACATATTTCCGCGGCGCGTGCGGCGTAGTGTTTGCCCCCCCGCAACCCCTGCCCCGCGGCTTATTAGTATTAGTAGGTTAGTAGGTTAGTCGGGCGAGCGCCGCCGTAAGGTTCGTCCATCTTCCCGCGCGCGCGCCCCTAGCGATCGATCTTACGCGTATACCTAATGTTTCGTGTGTGAGTGTGACCCGTAATTAGTAATTAGGTATGGCATCAATACACAAATGCAGAATAATGTGAGTACTGTGAGTAGTAAAGTGACCCATTCGTGTTAAAGCGTGTGAAAGACAATATGCGTAAACGTGCCGAACTGTGTATCACACGAGCAGGAGCTCACTTTGAACATTTGTTAAGGTTAGTGTAGTTATGTAGGTAAATAGGTAGTTAAATGATTGACAATCGTTGTAAATAAGTATGATTCAATTTTTAAATACGCCGGAAATACCAAGATAGGTAAACAGTTAATTTTTGTCCCAAGTTCATATCATTTACCTAGTCAACAAATTTGTTGCTTAAACGAGTGAAATATTTTGGTATTTTTGCCTGTTCTAAGCCAGGTTTAAAGTATGAAGGGGGATTGGATCATGCTTGTTTATCAAAGGTAGCCTGCTACCCTGTTAACACGCGGCGGCGTTTGGACGTAGGGAAAGTACCGCGCGATAACTAAATGTACATAACGGTGTTGTGTCGTCAGCGCAGCTAGGGCGTCCACATGACGCGTAATTAATTACATAACTTTTGGTTAACTTTACTTAGAAGTTTATTAATATTTATGTTATATGTATTTTTTTTTGGTCATATATGGTCGTCAAATATCACGTCCTTAAGTATTGATACTAATTCACCAGTCACCCTGTATATTAATAAATAGAAAAATCGCATGTTACAGAAGCTCTGGCTTCTGTGTTTGCGCAAAGGTCGGGTGATTCAGATCTTGTGCAATCAAATGGGCATATACTTTAAATAGCGACCCGTCTTGACTTTTCATATTAAGATTATATATTTCTAAATATATAAATATTCTAAAACATATAAATCAATTATTATTGTGCTAGGTGTATCTAGCCTTACGATGTTTTTTCTCAAATGCATTTTATTAAATACCTAATTGCTGTATATCGCTATTTATTTCAGAACATGACCGATTTATCGTATATTTTAGGAAGTATTTTTTTATAACCTTTACCAATTATTATAATTATGTAGAATAACATTCGAATTCAGAACCTTATGATCTGCAGCTTCACGAGATAGACACTGGACCGGCGAGGTAGTTAATAAACCCAAAATATGCGCATCTTACTCTTCACTCTTTACTAACCTTACACTTTATATAAGAACTGTTTTTAATATAAAAAATTAGGTCAAACAAAATGACGTCACACATATGATATTTAGACTACGTAGCATCACAGACGGACACATCCGTAAGATAACTGTGATACCGAATATAAAAGAAAAATTGAAGTAGGCCCTCCCACTGGAGGTACCGTAACATAACATCACCAGCTCTCTTAGCTTCGCAATAACATTACTAAAACAACAAACGAAATAAAATACATAACGAAATTGTCCACCTACGAGCATACGAATATGTCGTTCCGGTTTTTGAATTAATACTTCTTTCGAATTGTTATACCAAATGAATAATTGGAACTTTAAACTTGAAACTACAATATATTTAAATTCAAGGTTCAAGGTTATACTTTTTTTTAATTATGAGCGTATATACGGTATTTATGTATAAGTATATTCTGCCAATGTAATATTAGGTGTAAATATTTTAGTTTTAATTAATTAAAAATAAACAACATGATAAATAACAATATTAAATAAATTATTTGGATATACTTCAATTTTATATCATCTTAAATGAAATTTTGAACTTAAAAACTACGTAAAACGTCTGTGTAGATTTTATTCTGTGCGGATAATTATTTATTAATAGATAATAAATGTGCGGAAAACGTGTTAATTAAAATTGAATGCTTTCTAAGAGAAAATAGTCTTACACATAGTTTAATTTTTTTTTTAAATAGATTTACACTGATTTATTTATTGAAACATTGGCCATAGATAAAATAAATTTATAAGTACTCAAAGACTAGTAATTGAAGATAAGAAAGTAAGATGGACTATTTATTCATATTTTTATTTTATTTATATATTATTATTATTAATTTTGATTATTAGGCAACTGTTCCGATTAATTATCAATTTCCAATTAATCAACAATGTGTTCCGAGTTAATTTATGTATATATTTTTTTATTGACAACACAACGAGTACCGTGAGCATATCTATCAGAATAGTTGCCACGCAGCTTTCCTAACCAACACATGTGCACACAATACAGTAGTAAGTTGATTACACACGGAGACATACGCCTACAAACAACAGCACGTGCGCAAGCGCAAGTCTAGATTTTAGATTCGATGTATTTGAACTCGAAATGTTAATAAGAGCCGTCATGTGAAATTATTCGATAGTGTCCTATTCGTGACCTTTCTTCTGATATATGATCATAGTCCGAACACAGCTGTCCTGGGCATACTTATGTGACAACATTATTATGTCTAAGAAAACAATTTCTGTTATTCGAAGACCTACATACGTATTTGGGAATTATATGGCAATAAAATAGGGAGCTGTACACTGTGTAGCTCGTAAATTATATAAGGAATCGGTCACACTAGCACATCTGATAATATTTCGAACAAAAAAATATAGTACACTTTATTGTAGTAATGATATTGCAAATGCCTTATTATTTTTAAACGAAACAAATATTGTGAAAATTGAAACGTTTGTCGTTCTGTAACTACCTTCAAAAAGTAGACGGTCCTACTAAAACCTCTACGGTAGCTACGCTTTGCACTTGGGAAATGCTACGTGATCGTTTTGACTAGACCTCTTTGAACATATCATTCAATATTCAATATATATACGTTGTATATTTGGACAACTTTTGCGATTTGGGATTGTATTGCTTTGCATCCGTTCGGGTATTCAGTCAAGTGACACTGGCTCAACCAAGCGTAGCGGGAGCGACCGTAACGCGGATTCTCTAGCTACAGCCGCGCCACGTGCTACTAAGAGACTGTGACGTATTCCTGTCACATCATTGTAGCTGTAAATTTATCGCAATTGGTATCGCTTCGCTTCGACGTATAAGTGTGTTCTAGCTTTAATATTTCAATTACAATTTATTTACGACGATTAAAAAGCGCCTGCTTGATTTTCATTCATAAGTTTGGATCTTCGCGGTTGTATTATTTGATGTAGAATCTTTACAAAAATCAACCTTAAAATAAAAATAAAATAAAATACGACCGCCTTGAAGGATTGAAATAATGAATGAATTGAAATAAATAATGATACTAATGATGTTTTCAATTAACGCGCGTCTTTTTTTTTAAGTGAAAACTTCTTAGGCGTTGTCCTAATTGGCGAAGATCGCATCGAGACACACACGACGAGAACGCATCGTCTCATCGTGTGTGTCATGAGTTCAAACATACAGATTTCATCATTTGAACCTCGCAAGTAATCGTGCGACCACATAAAATGCTTAATAACGATCGTACGATGCGTTTGATCGTGCGATCATGTAATCAAAGCAACAGACCTCTTTTGAGTGTCCTAATCGGTTACCTACGCGATGCGTCGACGCGCGAGGGGCGCGGCGGCATCACACGATGGACATCGCGCGATCTATTAGGACACCTGTTAGGTCATCGCACGACTACTTTGATCGTGAGATGAAAAACGCATCGCGCCATCGTACGATCGCTCCCAATTAGGACGCCGCCTTAGGCGCTAATATAATAAAATCGTTAAAAGTACAAATAATTTAAATATTCTGTAAATGAATGAGGATAATAATTATTGAAATTTATGTAAATACTAACATTATATACAAGCAATATAATTGTATTTAAACTATTATTTATTAAAAATTAAGCTGTATTAATATTTTGTACCGAGTTTGCGATATACTGTGAATTTTGATGAAATAAAACTATATAGTAAAAAGGGATAGAATTGATACTTGGAGGGCCAATAGATGTGGAAATTGAACAAATGTATTTAAGTTTACACCTCTATCCGCAGTCCCTATAACTGCCTGTTTTTTTTAATAACGCCGTTGTATGTTTCAATCATAAAGCCGAGATGGCCCAGTGGTAAGAACGCGTGAATCTTAACCGATGATCGTGCGTTCAAACCCGAGTAAGCACCACTGAAGTTTTTCATGTGCTTAATTTGTGATTATAATTCATCTCGTGCTTTTCGGTGAAGGAAAACATCGTGAGGAAAAATGCATGTGTCTAATTTCACTGAAATTCTGCCACATGTGTATTCCACCAATCCGCATTGGAGCAGCGTGGTGGAATAAGCTCCAAAGCCTTCTCCTCAAAAAGGGAGAAGAGGCCTTAGCCCAGCAGTGGGACATTTACAGGCTGTTACCGTATGTTTCAATGAATTTCCTCACTATTATAAACTAGCGACCTATGCTAGTGTCACATTGTCAAATGTTGCGGAATTTATTTTAAAACTGTTTGCCATAAACAATTCCACGATATAAAATTGCATATAACTTTATACACATCGCACACCATGTAAGCTGTCAGGTGGCATGATTATATCCGACTTAATCGATAAATATAATAAAGACGTTAACTAATTTACACAAAATACACATTGAACGAAGCCAAGAGTTTAGAACACGTGAATCTTGAACAAGGATCGTTATCCTTGTTCCACCCGTTGGTTCCAAGCCGGGCAAGCATTTCAAAAATTTTATGTGCTTAATTTGTATTTAAGATTTTCAAGATGTTCAAGTTTCATCTTGGGCTCGGTGGTAAAGTAAAACATTGTCAGGCAACCTGCATTTCTCGGATGGAAATCTGACACATGCGCATCCAACAACCCGCATTGGAACAGCGAGGTGGAGTAGTCTCCAAACCTTCAAAAGAAAAGAAGGCCGTTGCCCACATATAAGACATGTACATGTTACTTTACTTTTTAATTATTAATTAAATACATATGTTAACCTGCATCGTAAATTTGCCTTTTGCTGAAAATGAAATGAAAATACCTGAACTCGTGAGCGCGAACTTTCAAACTTCAAATTGTATTATATAGTTAGACTCACCTATAATCCACATTGTCAATGTTGCCAGTAGATCGGAAAAATGTGAAGACAAACAAGAAGACCAGGACAAAGGTTTTTTTTTTATAGTATAGGTTGGCGGACGAGCAAATTGGCCACCTGATGGTAAATGGTCACCAACGTCCATAGACATTAGCATCGTAAGTAATGTTAACCATTGCTTGCATCACCAATGCGCCACCAACCTTGTGAACTAAGATGTTATATCCTTTGTGCCTGTAATCAGCCATCAAACCCAATAACACAACAATACCAAGTACTATCGTACTGCGGTAGAATATCTGATGAGTGGGTGGTACCTACTCAGACGAACTTGCACAAAGCCCTACCACCAGTATTTACTACAAGTGCAAAAGGTCGTATGTCAAATTATGCGATGCAAAGCAGAGCAATAATATTAAGTTAACAATGGCCCGGACGCTATATATACTTACATTTTGATTTGGGTAAATCGCAAATAGCCATAATAACTTAAAATATAATTTTTCGGCACGAAGACAGAACAGAAGAATTCCATTTACAGACATAAGCTTTTTATACCTAACACCTGAAATACTAACTAACACCGGTAATGCGCGAGCGGCGCCTCGAATCAAAACTAGCTTAAAATAAAAGAACATTTCTCATTTATCTTTAATGTTAGGGTATTTTTTATGTCAATTTATTGTGATGTTATTAAGTGAATTGATAAGGGACAATTATACGATGTACGTTTTAACGAGCGACGAATGCTAATTATATGCATATAAGACATATATACTCGATAGCAATCGTATTACTAAATACCTACTTACAACTGAAAATTTATAAATATTTATTTAATTTTTAGTACACTGTACTTTTATCTTGATATTAACGTTATATGTATATTTGTTTATTCAATACGCGCTGTCTATATTAACGATGCAATCGAATAAAAATTACAATTGAAGTTTAAAGTTAATGAGTTAAAATAAAATTTTATTAATAATAAATAAGCGAATACAAGCGACAAGAACACGATAATCACATATTAACTACACTCCGTTCGTAATTTGAAATACTATACATAAGCAATATCTATTCTTTTTATTTTATTACAGTTAACTTTTTTTTCCGAGTTGATAGCAATGAGTCGGAAATATAACGTCACCGAAAAAAATGTTTTTATTCTGGCTACTTACTGGCAATAAATTATTGCGTTATAAAATCTGTACAGATAATAGCGTTGGTATTCGCTGGCACCAGTGTGGGTAAATAGCGCACAATGTTTGTTTTCCAAATGACGTTATAACCCGAGAACCAGCGCAAGAGAATTAGCAGTCCCCGTGTAGGACCTTTTATTTTGTTCTCGCTGGTAAACCGCATTTACGCGTTTCTCCCATAAGAGTTCTGTCTGTCTGTAATGTCTGTGAGAGTCGCCGGAGCCTAGGGCGCCCTTGTCCAATGGAATACCCACTGAAAAGCAGCGTTACCCTCTCCATCACTTCGGGGGCTGTCACCCGATCGCTTGCGCATGTCACCAATAATAGGCATCTGGACAAAACAACAACTGTTTCTGAAAATAAAACAACTGAGATGTTCAAATTTTAAAACGATTTCAATCAATAAAGTCCCGAAACAATAGAATTATGTTAACTAAGAAGGGGCCAAATTAAGGCATTTCATTTTAACATCAGTAAAGTCTTCTGTATAAGTAGATCAGCGAAACTCACACAAAGTGTTCAGAGAATGTTTTGAATTGCATTATTCTTGCATCACTCCCCGAAAATAACAAGTTACAACTTGTCAGACGGTGACCTGGTTTGTGTATAAATAAGTAACGATTTCATTAATGACGATGAACCGTCATCGCCCTGGTTTCTATTGAATGATCATTCCATGGGCGGTCACTTAAAAAAGTATCAACAAAAAATTCGCTAGCGAGTGTGTTGACTCAATCGTTAGTTAGAACAGGGTAACCATTTTTAAGTGTTGGAAGCCAGGACAAAAAGAAATATCGTAAACGGTTTTATAATCTATACGAATACTATGAATGCGAAATTAATTATGTATTTCTATTACGCTTTCACAGTTAAGCCACTGAACCGATTTTGATAAAATTTCGTTTCGCAAGCTTGAAATCCAAGGACGACTAGTTTTTACACATCTAATCTTCTCTCATCCCACCAGTGAAGCCAGAAATAGGGAAAGTTTTTATACATGTATTGCGCTTTGATAAAACTTAATACTAAATCAAAATTTTGTATTTTTTTTAGCTAAGATTTCTCATTCTATCATGATTGTTCTTATATAACATATAATAAAACAACATATATAAACAACAAAGAATCATTATAATTTTAGCACACAAATTTGTTTTTTATTCAAAATATTTCTGTTTTTTCATAGTCCTATTCACCGCATTACTTTGTAATTTTGTATGTTTTCATGTAAATTTTACTAAAACAATTTGTACAATTTTGAATGAGAATGCGATTCTGTTGTTAATAAAACAACAAACCTTCGAGTTATTTGGAGATGTGTCCTAGGAAAACGGAAAAATTGGAAACCACATTATAACAGAGTGAAGTAGCCAATCTAAATGAGTGCGACATGAATGAATTTAAGGTGAGGTGTCAAAACATATTTTTTTATATGGTTTGGTAGTTTTTATTTCGTATTAAAAAAGCCTAAGAACTGAATAGATAAGATCGCTAATTATAAATTGAGATGTATTTGAAAGCACTTCCTCATGGTGCTGCCATGGTGTTTTCCTACGTTGATTGATGAGCAGTGGTAGTAATCAGCCTGCAATAGCGGTGATCGTGGATTCTATAACCGATCGATTTTATTCAGAGAAAATATTATATAGATTACCCTTATTGACACCTCGCATTCGTTTTGATAACATCCCCTGAATGTATTTCATCCTAAATAAAAAGGCTTCGACGTTATTACAGGGAAGGACGATCAGTTTCATCTGGGTCATGAAGAATAAATATTAAGCACATGAAAACTAAGTAGTGCTCGGCTTGGAATCTGTAACCTTTTTAGATTCACTTATCCTAACCATTTGGCTATTTCAGCTCTTCATTTTGCATTACAGCGAATTATTTCATCTTGGCTGTAAATATTAAGTTGTAGTGGCACAAATTATTTAAATTAAAAAAAAAAAGTTTCTTAACGACTTTAGACAATCAATTAATATTAATTCAAATCGATTGTATACTTAAATATAAAATATATAGATATAGCCAGACGTACAGTTAAATTAATTACATTTCATTGTTATAATTTTAAATTGAAATGTCGATACGATAAATAACATACCCTCACATAAAGTTTATAATTACAGTGTAGTAATGAAAAAGAAGAATCGATTCAGTAAATACATCACGCGTCGAAACAAGTGAAAAAAATTTGAATCGAGTACCGTGTTTATAGTCGTGGACCTGTTTAAAAAAACCGCTACTCAACTTACAACTACACATAACTGTGCCTGTTTACATTATTTTGGATGTTTTAAATATGCAACACATTTTATATATTAAAAAAACATATAATTTACACACTAATGCTACACACAAAAGCCATCGGAATCGATTATAAATTAATGTAAATTAAAAAACTAATAATCGCATTAGAACATCCTTTTCACTCATTCAGTGGTGTTACGTGTGTGACAGTGACAAATATAATTTTAACAAGTTTATAATATCGTTATAAATTAATACCGTCTAACTAGCTTAAAGCGTCGGAAAACTCAGTTTAAATGTTTGTGTGTGCGTGAGCTTGTGTGTGTCGGTGCTCGGCCGCGACGTCGCTCGGCAGTGGGTCAAGAAACAAGGTCGCGCCATTTCTCTTGCGCGCGGGGTGCGGGGGGCTGCGTAGGCGCTGATTTAGATGTACTCAACTCAAACTGCATAAGGTATTAAGCTATGGTACGTGGTTTAATACTTAAATATATCATTTGCCTTGTTAAGTGCAGTATTTTGAATAGGTTAACTTGTATATGAGTACAATAAACTGTAATTTGGTAGAGCTTCAATTTTGTTTCAATTATTTATGTTAAATACATATTATTAAATATGCCTTACGTGCATAAAAATAACAGTAACTAAAGAATACAGTGACTAATAGCTATAAGTGGTTCTAAATTGGCTAACTAGACCACTACGCCCGCAAATTTTTGAAGACGGATTTTTTTTGTGGCCAAATAGAAACACTAGAGATTTTTTTTGCACTTTATTGTTAACCGTTCATATAATATTCGTATTTCTTATTTGATTGTATTATATTTTAATAAGTAGAATAACATAGGTTTGGTTCGACCTGTAAGCGGCACATTTAAGAAAGTGCCTATAAGAATGTATTTAGCAATATTAAACGCACATTTTTTTTATAACCTAGCCTAAGTTATACTAATATTACAAGTATAAAGAGCTAAGTGTTTGATTGACTGAATACACGGAAAAATAATATAAATGATATATTTAGATTTTGTGTAGTCAATTTTATACCATTTTTTCATATGTATTATATATTACTCAGAGGGGTTATATTTTGTTTATGTTAATATATGTTTGATTATATTTAATAGTATATTAACGTAGTTGAGGTGAAAATTGTCGGGTCTTTTTAGAAGCGAAATGGTGCTAAAATTATAACACAGTTTGGCTTTCAAAATGTATATAGAAAACGACTCCTAAAAGCCACATCAAACCGTGATCTATTCTATTTTATTTGTACTAAGAAAGAAAATCTCTTTATCAATTTTATCATTGATTCTTTCAAGCCCTACAATAAAATCTAGTGTATTATTTGATACTAGCGGGCCGACTTCGTCCGTTTTAAACAATTATCGTTTTTACCCTAAAAATGATTTATATAAGAAAAAAAAATGACTTGGCTTACATTAATAAAATTTTCTTAGGGATCTAAATTTTTTGAAAATAAAATCCAGCTTATGTTATTCGTTGATAATGTAGCTTTCTAAAAGTTACATACACTTTAAAATTGGTTTAATAGATTTTATCCATTACGAGAATTGAGTTTATCCATTACAAACAAACATACAAGAAATCCAATCTTGTCTTTTTATAATATTAGTATAGATTTCGTGATCGTGTTGTATGATGAGTTTCGAGTTTGGGTTTGCAGAATACCTATTCAAACCTTAGTCGATAATTTTTCAATAGTTTTGAACGAAATATTTGACTTAATATAAATGACTCAAGGTATCTATTTACTAGTATATACAGAATGACAAACTAGTTGTATGTAGAGAATATAACTTAAATTAACTTAACGGTACCGTCTGGATCGAGTGGGAGTTATGTTTGTGTCTGCAGCGATTTATAAAGTGAAGGATTTAGTTTATGTTTGAGCTTAAATTGTAGTATTGGGCTCAAATACATTGATAGTCGAACTTTATTAAAAAAATAATAAATTAATTTTAGAACTACTTCCGGTTCCGAGTGTAGATTATACTAGATAAAGACCAGCATGACTTTTTTATATAGAATAGGATGGCGGACGAGCATATGAGCCACCTGATGGTAAGTGGTCACCAAACGCACTTAGACATTTTCACTGTTAGAAATGTTAGCCATCGCTTACATCGACAATGCACCACCAACCTTGGGGACCTGTAATTTCACTGGCTCACTCACCCTTCAAACCGGAACACAACAATACCCTCTATTGCTGTTTTGCGGTAGAATATCCGATGAGTGGGTGGTACCTACCCAGACGAGCTTGCACAAAGCCTTACCACCAATGCCTACTACCAACAGTTATTATATCTATTATACAGATTACAATAACTATATGAATTATTTAGAATTTTGTATGAAAACCAACCAATACTAATCACACAATTTATTATCATCTCAATGATAAAGTAACATAAGAGCCTGTTGATATCTTATTGCGATTCAAAGGCCAGGCCATTCTCCTGAAAAGGAGTTTTGGAGTTTATACCACCATGTTGCTTCAATGCGACTAGTAGATCTCAGTATTGATTCTTGTCTATTAATATTTATTTAAATATAAGTAAGGCTCAAAATATTATTCTGTCATATAATTAGAAATGTTCTTTGTCAATAGCGTTGAAATTAGCCTTTTCCAAAATACACACGCGTAACGTCTCAACTCGTAGCGATTTGACGTCACTCCTTCATTCATTACGGTTTGCATTAATAAAGTGTATCGTGATACAGTAATGATATCTTATCTACAAGGTCGCCGGTTCAAAACTACTTAGTTTGCATGTTTCATGGCGTCAATCATTTATTTCGTGCTGGATGGGATTGTAGAATTATCAGGAAGCCTGCACGTGTCGAGTGAAATTCTGCAACATGTATATCAACCAACCTACATGGAACAGAGAGATGAGACCTCGTTCAACCAATAATTAATATTTAATAAATACTAATAGCTATTAGTTCGTGGCGACAACACGGAACAAAATGAGCCAATTTATCCGACAACTTTACGAGATAGTTTGTTAATTGCTACACGAAAGCCTATTATATATTTTATACCATTAAACAACAAATTTCTTTCCCTTTTATTAATAGGCGCTATAAAGACTGTGTGAGGCCAATAACTTTCACTCGTCTTGTTTCATAAACAGCTACAAGTGTGAGGTGTATTAAGAAAAAGAGTTGAGACAATGAATATTGTCTAGAGTTGAGCAACTTGTATTCATAATCACCTGCCTAAATATAATACTTTGTAAATATTTTACTTTCCAAACATCGTGTCAACACATTGTTTTGGTATTTGATAATGTATCGATTTGATCAAACCTAATCAGTTGAAAAATAAGGGCTTTATTTAAGTGGATCTGGGTGATACCACCTACTCATTATCATCGTGTCCTTGTTAAATTATCGTTTCAAGGATGATTGAGCCATTGTTAATACAATTGCAATATTAGTTCCCAAGGTTGGTGGCACATTAAGTATGAAATGGTTAATATATCTCACAGTGCCAGTATTTATAGGCGGTGATGACTTACCATCAGGCAGACCAATAGCCCACTCGCCTAGTTTATTAAAAAATTAAAACACAAGCAATGTAACTTTTATAAGAGACAGATTCATTGCCAAAAGCATTATCTTTAAGACAGCTACTATCTATCAAATTACATAGTACAATAGAGTATAGGAATACAAAACAAAAAAACCTAACTTAATACATAGAACGCACAATAAGTACACATAGAAATTGACTGCCTCGTTGGTCTAGTGGCTTGATGTAAGGCCGCAGACTCGGAGGTCCTGGGTTCAATTCCCAGGTCGGGCCAATAAAACGTTATTGGGTTTTTCTGACAGAAAATTCTCAGTAGCAGCCCGGAGTCTGGAAGTTGGAAGTGTGTACATTCCCGTGCCTCGGAAAGCACGTAAAGCCGTTGGTCCTGCGCCTGAACTCTTTCCGGTCGTGTCGGATTGCCGTCCCATTGGATTATGAAAGATAAGGAATAGAGAGTGCACCTATGTTTGCGCACACACTTGTGTACTATAATATCTCCTGCGTAGTTGGCTAATCTCTCTTGAGATTAGCCGCCGTGGCCGAAATCGGTCTGGAGGACATTATTACATATATAAAACGATACTAAACCAATATGAATATATATTTTATTTAAGTACATTTAAATGAAATATAACTTACGGCTAACGCTCGCGGTCTGGGAAGACGAAAACTCAATTTTATACTTAGGGGGCACATAATCCAATCGAAAAATAGAGTAGAAGGATTTTATGCAGAGTGAATGTCTAAAAATCTTGGACTAATGGATACGATGGCTTTGATCTTTCTTATACATTTATGCTTTAATTAAACTTCGTGTTACACAATGCGTAGTTCTAGTTGTGCCTACACACCGTATTAATAAAATGCAAATAAGTATATAACTATGGATTGTGGGAGGATGCAATTAACACATGACCTAAACATTAATGTCGCGCCATGACTTGTCATATTGTACGAAGTATTTGTACTAAGAGCTGACTAAAGAAATGCTTAAAAATGACGTAAGGGCGTTTAGTGTTAATAATTACTTATACAGTACAGTACAGTAACAGCCTGTTAATGTCCCACTGCTGGACTAAGGCCTCCTCTCTCTTATTGAGGGTTGGAGCTTACCGCGCTGCTCCAATGCGTGTTGGTAGAATACACATGTGACAGAATTTCAATGAAATTAGATTTCCTCAAGATGTTTTCCTTCACCATCAAGCACGAGGTGAATTATAAACACAAATTAACCACATGAAAATTCAGTGGTGCTTGCCCGGGTTTGAAACCACGATCATCGGTTAAGATTTACGCGTTCTAAGCCATATCGGCATCTAACTTAATAATTACTTATATTGTTGCATTTAAGGTAAACATACTGGCAAAGAAATTATTGATATAAGTTATAATATGTGATTTATATGTACTAAATATTATATTAGCTTAAGTTATTGGATAACCTAACAAAAAATACTATTTAATTTTCACCCCTGTTAGAAAACGGAAGCAATTTCTTAATTAAACTCGCCATCTAGATCTAGAGGCAGGCGTAGAAGAGTTGTAGCACGTACGTGTAAAATCCAATTCTTATATTGAAGTAGATAAAGCAGGAATAAATATTGATAACAAAATAAATTAAAATTACAACCAATAATTTAATTTATACAAATTATAGGTTTATTAACAATATTCTGGCTACGCTAATACACAGACCTAAACCTGTTTGGCATTAGATCGCTTATAATAAATTATACGTGTTAGAAATAATTGTACTAGAATTTTATTGTTTTTTTTTTAAATAACTAAATAATTACTCACATTTTGAAATTATGTCTTTGGTGAAATATACTTTCATATTATCTATATTAACTTTACAAATAAATAATCTATTCTATATACAAAACTTGAGCTAAATCTTTACAGCTGTTTTCAAGATACCAGATATGCTATAGTGCCCATTAGATATTAAAATACTATATCTTTATATTTGCAATATTTAGGAGCTGTATCTAATGTCAGTCACAATCAAATATCAATTTCGTAGAAAACTGTACTCAGTACACTAAACCTTCTCTAAATATTCCGTGGCCAATATATTTAAATTCACATTTAAATTATTTCTTTCATAAATATGTATTTAAAACAGTTATCATATATTAAACAGGTACTTAATACTAAGATGTTCCGTAAATCCACACCGTAACCCACTAACAATATAACCTAACAAGCAGACGTATACGAGAACTTATCTCATTAGCCATTATACACATCTGCATAATATTAACGATACCCCCCTCGCCCCTTTCACCTGACCCCGCGGCCCAAATCGCCGGCACACATTCCCAAATCAACCGGATTGTAACCTACATATTTTGGAAAATACTTTCATTCGAATTTCGACCTTAAAGCTATGTCGCTAAAACTTAATTGTCAAATAAAACGTGACAGAGCAAAATATCGCATAGTTGTTCATATTTAAAGTCGAAAGTGGAGTAAATCCGTACACTTCAATGAATTTAAACGGTAAGCTCGATGCGCTAAGTCAGCTTTGAATATTTTTGAGACTTCAGTTATCATTCAAATTTGAACTTAAATTTTATTACCCTAAAGAGCAGATTTAAAAACTAACGATTCTTTTTTTACTAATTTCCTGTTGCACAGAATTTTAAACCGTAAGTTTAAATGAACAAAGCGTATAATCGTTTCAATTATTTTTCGCTCGAGTATGTCACGCTGATCTTTGCATATAGGCGCCGTGTGACTTTTTTTTAAAATATTTCTATTTGTATTCTCAGCACTAGTCGAAGACTGCTGCTTGACACACTTGTTAACTTTTACTATCTTTCTGTTATTTTTATTTTGTTAATTGCTTACTTGGGACCATGAATGACTGTCAGTTCTATTTACAATACACGTGTAAAGCTTAAAATGTCACAATGAAGGCGTAAATTATTTTTTACAGATAAATAAAAGTCATTGCTAGCCCATCCTATTTCAATTTAAGTGTTTTTATTTCCTCTCAACTGCATCTCAAAACATTACTCTCTTCTTTTATGTCAACCTTATAATATGACGTAATTGGGATATACATTCATCCGTACGATGAAAATTGGTTTCCCTTCGGTTTTCCTGTCACTACTTCCCTATGTACCTACCTACTTATTTTTTATTTTATTAATGCTAGTCACTCAGTTTCAGTATGTATATAGTTAAATAAAAGTAACGGGTAACGGACCCGAACTATAAACAGTATAAGAAAGAAGGATGGGTAAAGACAGCATTCGACATGTCTGTTGGTATTGCAGGAGACATAATTCACACACGGATATCTGATCCCAAACTAAGCAGAGCTTGTACTATGGAAACCAGACAACTGATATACTACATATTATACTACTTTTCTTTAGTAAATACATACTTATATTGATAATTACACCCAGACTCAGGACAAACAGACATGTTCATGCACACAAATATCTGTGCTGGGTGGAAATCGAACCCACAAACTTCGTTGCGTGAAAGGCATCTACCAACCACGCCAACCGGCTCGTCAAACATACTTAGTGACAGATCAGATGTGAATATAGAGTTCGGTGTTCCTACTTAGGGAAGGGGTTTAGCTTAACCGTTCACATTATCGCAGGAATCCAACCAGCAATAATCATTTATATTTTCAGTACGAGTTTTTAAATCTTCCAATTAGGCGTAGCACGTGGTGTTATGTCAAGAATTGGAACGACAACTGCTGTACCGAAGGGGTGAGCATCTTTCATATCGCTAGCCAAATACCGTTAAACTATTGAGGTCAATTAATTTGGAATTAATTATATTTGGTTGTATGGCTTTGTGCCAAGCAGCAATACTAAGTATTTATGTGTTCCGATTTGAAAAATAAGCAAGCCAGTGTAATTACAGGCACAACAGACATAACTTTTAAGTTCCCAAGGTTGGTAATATAAGGGGAGGTGCCAATGTGAATGGTGGTGACCACTTATCACGTATACCTATATAATCCAAGAATAGCAGTTATTATTAAGTCATGAGATGGCTTACAATTTTAGTTTGCATTCATAAAAACTCACGTCTACTCATTAACTATGTTTTTTTAAGAGGCCCTAGTCATTACATTGCTATTATTTTACGTCCGTGTTTTTAAATAACTAAACTAACTAAAGAGTAGAAAAAATATAGTTGCTATATTGAATATTTTAAAAAATATCTTTATTTTAGTATAAATTAACACATTTTTACATAACACATTATTTTGTATTTTATCGATTTAAATATTAAACAAATTAATATCGCGGCGAATTCAGAATATTCAAGGAATAAACAAAAACATAAGACAACCGGGACGCTAACAGCTCATGCAAAATGAATTAAACATGTAAACGATGAAGGCAACTATGTATTAAGTGTGCCGTGGATTAAACTGTCTTTATAGCTTCGTCTCGACCAGGATTACAAGCGAGGCAGAACTAATCAAAACGCCTCCTGGAATTGAGGTTATAATCAGCTCGCTTAGCACATTAATAGTATATAAATTTTAAGGTTACAGCTTTGTATGAATATTGATTTCATTCATAATTATAGAGAACCAAATGGAATAGCTTGTTTAGTGTATTTATAACCCTGACAAATATAGTTGATAGTTAGGTATTTGCGTACGTGTGATTGCGTTTTTTATTTGGTTTTATTTCAATCGCTTGATAAATAATTTTTTTAATGTGTTTTTTTTTTAATATTGTTTCGTATAAATAAATTCGTTACAACACAGCTTTTTTTGTTGAAAAAGTGCGAATAAATTGACTCACTCGTGTATATTCGAGTGTATTAGTGTTCATCGATTAATCATATCATCCTGAAGAAAACAGCATACGTCGCATGAAATTCTGCCAGATGCGGGTTCCGCATTGGGCAGTGATGGAATAACTTACTGTACCTACTTGTTGCTTCTTTTCGGAATACTTTAAAGCCTATTCCAATTCATTCATCCATCATGCAATCAAGAAATAATGGCGTTTTGAATGCAGGCGAAGTTGTGGTAATATTGGAAGTAAAATTAAAGTAATATGTAGGTAAGTCGAATAATGCTGTATTTTAAGTAAAGAAGAATCAAGAACTGTTTGTAGGGCATTATGTAGCAGAGCTATTAGCAAATCGCATGGAATGCATAAATATAAGGTTTGTGTATATAAACTCATTCTTCGATTTGATTTTTTTTTATAGTATAGGAAGGCGGACGAGCATATGGGCCACCTGATTGTAAGTGGTCACCAACGCCCATAGACAGACATTGACATTGTAAGAAATATCAACCATCGCTTACATAGCCAATGCGCCACCAACCTTGGGAAATAAGATGTTATGTCTTTTGTGCCTGTAATTACACTGGCTCACTCACCCTTCAAACCGGAACACAACAATACCCACTACTGCTGTTTTGCGGTAGAATATCTGATGAGAGGGTGGTATCTACCCAGACGAGCTTGCACAAAGCCCTACCACCAGTAAAGATATATTAAATATTATACAGTCATAGAGCAAGAGCTGAGTTGGCAGTGGTTAAAACGGTTTGATGATTATTCTACCGCCAAACAGTAATACTTAATATTATTGTGTTCTGGTTCCGGTGAGCCAGTGAAACATCAGGCACAAGGGACATGACACCTTTGTTTCCAAGTTTGGTGGTAGATTGGCGATTTACAGAATGGTTAATATTTCTAAGTGAACATGTCTATTGGCAATGGTGGTCCACTTACCATGATTATTTAAAAACTGAAGAGTTGAGACTAGAGCATGGGAACACATTGAAACAGCATTGTAGAATAAGCTAAAAAAAAAAACGAGGACCCAGCTTTGGTCTTACAGGCTACTATTATAGTTTTAAATGAAACAAATTTAATTATTAGATATTTATTAGACCCAAAAGTATACCAACACCCATGAATGTCAAATTATATCAATAAAATGAAACAAAATCTTCATAAAATAATCAACAAAATAATAAAAAAGAACTTCCGAATTGTCATAAATAAATGAATTATATAAAACCTATTTCTTTAACGGGTTTAATTAATAGCTTATTACATTATTTTCACACGTTCCAAATTCAATATTCATCATAATACAATTTTTTTTAAATATATTGTTCTTGAATGAATCTATGACATGCGGACAAAAATACTTTTACAATGATAATGAAAATCTTTTATCGAAATTTAAAAATCTTGCTAATGAAATATTAACGATTTATTTTTAACTCGATTTACAAACATTTTTAAATATCGTCTTGGAGTTTGTTTTAAAAACTTAATTTTATGCTTGATTACGAATTTCATAAACATTTTAGTGGCCAATTATTTACGATTGAACGCCAAAATGTAGCATTCCTGTTTACGTAATTTCATTTATTAAAATGTCCGCCTAAGTATGATGGAATAAAGTTGATTTATTGAACGAATATTCAAATATTTGGAAGTTTCAAAAATGTTGTCTTCATTTAAAATTGTTACTTTTTTCATATATGTAACGAAAAAATAATAAATTGATAATATAATAACTTTGTACCATACAAAGTAATAATGTACGATATAATCATATAAAATATTTTTCATAACATTTCTTCTATCGTCGTTCCCTTATATAATAATATTGTCAATATTCAAACATTAAGCAAAAATTGCAATACAAAATTGTATTGTCATATAAAAAAAACACAAAAATAACACGATTTAACTATGTAACTACTAGCGCCATCTATGAGCTGATTGGATTAACAAAATGGCACTCGAAATTGTTTTTAAAAAATCAATTATTTATGTTATATACAATATAGTATATTTGTTTATAACATAAGTTTCTTCTCCAACGCCTCCCAAAGGGGGTCGAGCGGCGCGGCGCGGTCGGCGCGCGGCGCGGCGGGCGGCGCGGGCGCGGGGCGGCGCCGGCCCGACGCGAGCCGCACGCTGCGCATCATGGCGGTGGATTGCATTCGTTCTGGACGACCATAACATTGTTTTAATAAATTTGCAATTTTAACTCAGTTAAATACTCGAGCGTGGGCGCACCCACCGTCGGCGGTGGCGAACGGGCAGTACTTGAGCGTGTGCGCGTGGTCGCCGCGCGCGCCGCAGCGCCGGCAGCGGTAGGCGCGCAGCACGGGGCACGCCACGCGCCCGCGCACGCGCAGCCGGTGCGAGCGGTAGTACGACTCGCGCTCGCCGTTGTTCTTGCAGAAACGGCACTCCATATCCTGGGAGATGTAGACACACCTTCTTATAGTACTGATGACTATGAACGAGAATCACCCACCAACTGGTGGATCAACTGACCCAGTTACTGGTCCTAGCAAAAATAATATTAAAAGATCAAATCTTGAGCAAGTTAATCTGAAACCAGATCTAGATCCAAATGACCGATTGAGCTGAAATTTTGCACTCTCATGATACTGTTACAATACAATTTAGTACATATACCAAAAGTTATGATATAATCAGTATGTGTTTTTTAATTAATTTATTTGAATAGTCAAAACGCCTTACCTCAACCAGCCTTTTAGGCCTTGCATTTAGCATGCGGTTCTGTTCGAGTTCTTTCAACAGCGAGTACAACACGGAGTTGGGAAGTGAACTCAGCACTCGCAGTTGTTGCTCGCTGATCACATCCGACTCAAATACTGGCAACGGTTCTGGTGCTAATAAAACTGGATGGCATAAAATGATTTTAAGCTTTGTGAACTAGCAAACTGCCTACGAAATAATATAATGCAGGGAATGATACCGGACTAATGTTTTTTCAAGGAACGGACAAGATTAAAACTCAAAATATGACATTGATATTGAATACCTTCAGCAGGAGTGACGGATAACATGATCTCTGCGGCGCTTCGTTTGAACTCCGCTGGTTGCTGCAGACACATAGACGGCGATGCGTCAGGAGCTGGCCACGACTTCTGACGAAGGTATGCGTTTGATGGACCCATACCACAAAGCGCTAAATGAAATGTCATGAATCATCTTACTTGTATTAGTTTTCTTTTTTTAACTAAAGCATATTTATAGCATCGAATAGTGGCGTAACTAGGCGGATAAATGCCCCAGTGCGGAGTTGCGTTGTTAAGAAATAATCGGGCACCTTTCTGACCCGACTTTCCATGGAGGTTCATATTTAAAACTTGGTGATCATAGATATAGTAAATAACTTTTTCTCTTTAAAGCTTAATTCATAAATGTCTAAATCTAAAACATCGCATATCATGTCAAGCTAGTATGGAAATATTATATAGTTTAATAAGTAAGCATTAAGCGTCACTGTTTACTCCCGAAGTACTCGGACTTCGGAAGGACAAAATGATGAACGAAATAAGAACTATATTCCACTGTTTACATTACTTTAATAAATATGACCGTTTTTGTATCATTTACATTACGTATACGTACTATTACAAAAAAAACTTAGACAGCGTGATTTAGGAATTTCAAATAATGAATCAACGCCATCTAGTGACAAATCGTAACAAACATGTTTTACTCTTAACAGTCACAATTGTTCTATTTTTAATATATTACCCTAGGGGGGGCCCTAGCCTAACCTAACCTAACCTAACCTACTGAACTGATACCTGAACCCGATAGTTACGACACTAACAGTGAGTTTTGAGAGCTTCATAATTCCCTTACCTCTACTATTGAAATTGATCAATGCTTCATCCTCAGGATCGTAGGGCGAGTCAGAACCGTTTTGCCGGAATTCTTGCATTATGGCATCAATAGAGAAGCCTGGTGACAACACTGAAATATCGGTAACTTGCCTTATCGGAAGATCTTTTAGAAACCCTTAACTATTAGCCAAGTCAACGAATTCTTATTGAGAATAATATTGTACACAATATGATTACCATGTTTTTTCATAAAGATATATTATTTGTCACTGTTTCAGTTTTTCTACGTTTGTGTTACATTTTTAATATATATGTTTGTCTTATAATTACATATACAGGGTGACTGGTGAATTAGTATCAATATTTAAGGACGTGATATTTGACGACCATATATGACCAAAAAAAAATACATATAACATAAATATTAATAAACTTCTAAGTAAAGTTAACCAAAAGTTATGTAATTAATTACGCGTCATGTGGACGCCCTAGCTGCGCTGACGACACAACACCGTTAGGTACATTTAGTTATCGCGCGGTACTTTCCCTACGTCCAAACGCCGCCGCGTGTTAACAGGGTAGCAGGCTACCTTTGATAAACAAGCATGATCCAATCCCCCTTCATACTTTAAACCTGGCTTAGAACAGGCAAAAATACCAAAATATTTCACTCGTTTAAGCAACAAATTTGTTGACTAGGTAAATGATATGAACTTGGGACAAAAATTAACTGTTTACCTATCTTGGTATTTCCGGCGTATTTAAAAATTGAATCATACTTATTTACAACGATTGTCAATCATTTAACTACCTATTTACCTACATAACTACACTAACCTTAACAAATGTTCAAAGTGAGCTCCTGCTCGTGTGATACACAGTTCGGCACGTTTACGCATATTGTCTTTCACACGCTTTAACACGAATGGGTCACTTTACTACTCACAGTACTCACATTATTCTGCATTTGTGTATTGATAAGCCATACCTAATTACTAATTACGGGTCACACTCACACACGAAACATTAGGTATACGCGTAAGATCGATCGCTAGGGGCGCGCGCGCGGGAAGATGGACGAACCTTACGGCGGCGCTCGCCCGACTAACCTACTAACCTACTAATACTAATAAGCCGCGGGGCAGGGGTTGCGGGGGGCAAACATTACGCCGCACGCGCCGCGGAAATATGTCCACACTTTATTTATTTAAAGTAATTTTTTTGTAAATTTGGTCAAAAATTAAGTACCTATTTTTTTTACATAATTCGAATGAGAATCATGTACCGATTATGCTCCTAAAATATTGATCCTAATTCACCAGTCACCCTGTATAATCATTAACTGAACTTTATAAATATTGGATTATTTGAATTAAATTTTAAACTTAAAAAAATATGTTGTAGAATGTAATTAAAACGATAATTTAATTTTAAACGTAATTCTATATAAGAAAGTTAGACATGTTACAGTGGGCCCGTTTTTGGTCGTGTTCTAGCTAAATATTTCCCATTACTAAGTCAGCGGACCCTGGCGTTACTAGGCCGGGAAAACGCTAGGCAGAAGAAAAGACTAAGTCAGTACCTAATAATTTCAACTAAAAAATTAATAGACGATACCAAATGAAGGTTACTAAGGCTATATTGCCTATTTATATATTTTCTTAAATAAGTATATCTTGGACTTGGGAGATTTTCTCAATTACGTACGTACATTAGTCTGTCAAAAAATCTACTAAATAAAATTGTTTGCAAATAATTGAAATTTGCATACAAGGGATTCAGGATAATAGATGAAATAATTAAACATATAGTTTTAAACTTGAGCCGAGATGGCCCAGTGGTAAGAACGCGTGAATCTTAAGCGATGATCGTGGGTCCAAATGCTTAATTTGTGATTATAATTCATCTCTTGCTTTACGGTGAAGGAAAACATCGTGAGGAAACCTGCATGTGTCTAATTTCACTGAAATTCTGCCACATGTGTATTCCACCAACCCGCATTGGAGCAGCGCGGTGGAATAAGCTCTAAAACCTTCTCCTCAAAGAGGGAGAGGAGGCCATTAGCCCAGCAGTGGGACATTCACAGGCTGTTACGGTTACGGATAGTCTTAAACTTACTGTCGGCGATGCTCGTCGATCTCGGCCGTCTAGTGTTATCTGGTTCTTGTAACACAGACTGAAAATCAGACCATGGCTCGTCGTGGCTCCCCCATGGCGTGAACTACAAACAATGTACCACATACTATAAGATTACATTTTATATTGGTTTTGGAAACTACCAACATTTCAAAAGAAAATAGTGTACTATTTTATTTTTAAGCACCTAGCTACTAAATATGATCTGATGGCAAATAAAGCTAACAATACGCTTTCAAATTAATAGTATTTTACAGAACTCTTTTATACTGCAGACAGTATGTTAAAATATTAAATGATGATGAAGTTATCTTGAACGACAGCGGTCAATCCAAGACGGACTAGCTTTCTGCGCAGGACATATTATAATGCACAAGTGCCAACGCGAAAGGACCAATAGCAAGTTCCAAGCTTGGAGCTAATGAGAATTTGTCGACAGAAAAACCCAAGTTTGCATTCGCCCGACCGAGGCCTTGAACCCTAAACATCAGAGTTGCAGGCTTATAAACTAGCTGCTGGATCAACGAGGCGGTATTCTTTAAAGGCCTAACTTATAAACGTTGTTTAACTGTTTAGTTAAACACAGATTTTATCTCTTTCTGTCATTATTCATTTACCATTCGAAAGAAGAAGACGAGCATTTAAACGACAAACGCTTATTATAAAGCCCTAAATGTTCATTGTATGATTTTTTTTTTATTATCGGGCCGGTTGGCATGATTGGTAGATACTTAACTTTCACGCCGAAAGTTGTGGGTTCGATTCCCGTGGGACAGACATTTGTTTGCATGAACATGTCTGTTTGTCCCGAGTCTAAGTGTAATTATCTATATAAGTATGTATTTACAAAAGAAAAATAGTATATTTAGTATATCAGTTGTCTGGTTTCCATAGTACAAGCTCTGCTTATTTTTGGATCAGATGGCCGTGTGTGAATAATCTTTAATATTAGTAAACAAAAATATATAATATTATGATAATAGTTAGCTATTTATATACAAGACACGTCTCAGTGAGAAACATAAATCCATATAAAATTCGGTTAAAACCATCATTAAATTATATGGATTATTTATAATATTATTTAATTCGAAGTAATATTTATTAAACGCATTCGAAACAAAATTATATAAGCTATATTGCAATTCATTACTTCTGTACGTTGTAGTATAAAGTGAAACAAAGCAAATATGAGAATAAATTTTCTACAATGTTTAAGCCCTTTAAATAAACTATATAATCTATTAAAGAACATTTATTAAAAAAAAATAACTTCCTTAATTTTTATAAAAATACCTTCAATTTATTAATTGTAACGGCCTTATAGAAGTCCGTAAAAATTTCGATGTTTAAAACAAATCAAATAATTTAAAATATTAATAAAACTACTTACTGACTCCGAAGAAGAACCACTCCCGTAATCACTGAAATTATTAAGACCCATATTGTTCTTTATTCAAAATGGTCGTATTTATTACATATGAAATTATAAAGACGTCTGTCAACCACGCTCACCAGCGTTCGAAAAGGGCGATACGGGAATGCTATTATTTCATTGGTCACTTTTTATAAACAACAATGGCGGTATTGTTATTTTTTCACCACTAAGTGTCATGTGGTACGAGACTACGAATTAAAATAATAAAATATTGGAAGGTATATTTTAATGTTGGTTTATCACGTGATGCGATTTTTTTTATAAATTTAATAAGTGTTACGAAAATGATTTGTTACAAATATATTGTTAGTAATCGAATATGAAGTTAAAATAACATTGGTTTAATCTATATTTTAGTAGTAATTTAATTTGGACTACAAAATAATTATAAATTATTTGACATATTATTATATTATTTTACAAACATATAAGCCGAGATGGCCCAGTGGTAAGAACGCGTGAATCTTAACCGATGATCGTGGGTTCAAACCCGGGCAAGCACCACTGAAGTTTTTCATGTGCTTAATTTGTGATTATAATTCATCTCGTGCTTTTCGGTGAAGGAAAACATCGTGAGGAAACCTGCATGTGTCTAATTTCACTGAAATTCTGCCACATGTGTATTCCACCAATCCGCATTGGAGCAGCGTGGTGGAATAAGCTCCAAAGCCTTCTCCTCAAAAAGGGAGAAGAGGCCTTAGCCCAGCAGTGGGACATTTACAAGCTGTTGCCGTGCCGTGCCACAAACATATCTACTACAGATAGAGGCGACATTTTTACACGACTGCACAAAAAAGGAGTGTAATGTTCAGGAGTCATGTTTGTATGTTTGATTTTAAATTCCCAAACAGAAATTAAAAATAGAGGAAATTATATATATTATAATGACCCAAGATGGCCCGGTGGTTAGAACGCGTGAATCTTAACCGATGATCACGGGTTCAAATACAGGCAAGTACCAAGTACAGGCACTGATCTGACATAGCTGAATTATCATGTGCTTGTGTTTATAATTCATCTCGTGTTCGGCATTGGAGGAAAACGTCGAGAGGAAACCTGCGTGTGTAATTTAACCAAAATTCTGCCACACGCGTATCCCCACCCGCATTGTAATAGCGTGTTGGAATAAGCTGCACAACTTCTCCTCATAGGGAGAGACGGCCTTAGCCCAGCAGTGGGAGATCTCGCCTGTTGCTTTTTATAACTATATAAAATGTTCGGTGCGTGTTTAGTACGTAGTGCTAGACCAAAAAAATCTTCAAGAACATGGCACCGACTTCCAGCTTTGCAGCACAGACAGGTAAAAGCATTTAATGTGAACTCAATAAAGTTATTTTCACTTTTATTAGTTTTTCCTAATATCTAACATAGCAATATCTTCAACGTGTCGACACATCCTAATATTATATATATATATATAATATTATAAAAGCGAAAGTGAGTTTGATATGTTTTCACATCTTAAATACTCAACCGATCATCATGAAATTATGCTTTTCACAATGTCATGCGGTATAGAAATGTACTTACATAAGAGTAGTAAATGTACCTAACATCAGCGACTAATCCCACAAACAATAGCACGCGGGCGAAGCCGCACTTAAAAACAACTAATAAAAGTATTTCATTTCAAGTACCTACATGATGAAATGTAATGTTGATATCCGTTTTAGATTTCAAAGTGTTTAGTCGATAAGTCTATTAATTTATTTATAAACAACTTCAAACAATTTATTCAAACTTTGTTAATAGATACAAATAAATTAAATTATGTATTGTTTATAATTTGGATATTACGATCCAAAGTATGGTAAGCTAGTTTTCACGTTTGAATGAGAGGGGTGTTGTGAATTTCTGTACCACTGACGTGTATACAATATAATTTTTTTATAGAACAGGAAAGCAGACGAGCATAAGAAAACCGGATGGTAAGTGGTCACCAACGCCCTTAGACATTGTAAGAAATGTCAACTTTCGCTTACATAACATCGCTTAAATAGCCAATGCGCCACCAACCTTGGGAACTAAGATTTTATGTCCCTTGTGTCTGTAATTACACTGGCTCACTCACCCTTCAAACTAGTACACAACAATAAAAAGTACTGCTGTTTTCCGGTAGAATATCTAATAAGTGGGTGTTACCTACCCAGACGAGCTTGCACAAAGCTCTACCACCAGTAAGATTTCACCAGTAAGATTTATTATCGGTTGAAGTTAAAACGAGAATGCGTAATTAATAAACAAACTCACTTTCGCATTTATATTAGTTAGATTATAGTTTGGTCAAATCATTTAAAACATTTGAAAAAGTATTTACTACTTTTCAAATGTGATGCAGTTTATGTTATTATACACTTTTAAATAAACTTTTTTCTTTAAATACTCAACATTCTTATTTTGTTAATCATACTCTATTAAAATGTAGTTTTTTGGTTTTTTATTGTTTAATCAAAAACTTACTGTCTGTAAAATATAGTAGATATGGTTTTTGTAATTATAATCGTAGTAATACAAATATCTAATTTATAATTATTTTAGGTGCAATGTTACCCTTTGTCTTGTCTTTATGTTTAACTTAAAAAACATAAAATATTACAAGTGATACGAAAAAAAAAGATCACTTACGAGCGAATCAGTGTTTATACAAACACAAGGGACTAAAGTGGCCACTGGCCATTGTGGTAAATTCTAAATAGACGTAAACGCAAAATAACGTCACAAATACGGCATAAAGATGTTCTACCTTTGATATGCAAAAAAATAGATAGTTGTCATTTAATTTGCCTAATGCCTTGTCAATTTAGCGCCATCTTAAGCTTTCAGTTGTCCATTTTATGTAGACAGAGAAACAAATAGACGCAATGACGTTTTCCTTTTCACTTATACAAGAAAGAGAACGAAAATTACGTTACAAATGGTTTAGACAGAGATAGAATTATCAAATCTTTTGTCCCTTATCGCGTAACCAGTTTTGGTGTTTTGAAACTTGACAGTTGGTGCGTTAATTGTGTTTATTGTTCAATTTTTGCTTTTTTTCATGTTAGAAAACGATTCTAACCCAGTGAGTACACAGAGAACTTATCCGTATATCACATCGAAGATTATACAATAACGCGTTGTCGTGTTATTTCATGTTAAAGCTGAAATGATAGCAAGAAGAAAATTGCTGACGTGTGTATTCACGCGAAAGTACGACTGTTTGGTCCCTAAATATAGTTTCTCATTGATGTTTATTTATGCCATAGCATGACGAAACCTTAAATTGCATTAAAATCCTGAAAATAATAGGTTTTGTCGAGTTTTTATCATTCATAACCTATAATTGTTTATCAGGTAAATGTTACCAGTGTCAGCGAAAAATAACCCCGGTTTTCGATGAAAAAAATTGACTCGACAATGTAAACAAATAAAGTCGGAGTCTAATAAAAGCCTATAATGCTTCTTATATATTTTAATTTATATTTATTTTATACTGGTGATCGAAGAATTATATAATATATACCGACTTTCAAAAGGCGTTTGACAGAGTAGACCATGATATACTAATGCAAAAGCTTCAAGAACTTGGAATCAAAGGTAACTTGCATAGGTGGTTTTGTTCCTATATATCAAAAAGGCAGCAAGCAGTTGTTATAGGTAGTGCTCGTAGTGACTTCATATACGCAACTTCAGGGGTCCCACAGGGATCACTATTAGGTCCTTTACTGTATAACGTATACTTGTATGATATATTTAATTGTTTTAAGCACTCCCGTTTTTTACTATTCGCAGATGATAAAAAAATTTATAAAGTAATAAGTAGCACATCTGACTGCATTGAATTGCAACGTGACCTTGATAATCTTTCACATTACTACGAAAAAAATAAAATAACGATTAATATTAAAAAAACAGTAAAAATAACATTTTCTAGGAAGTATAAAAATATTGAATATAACTATAATATTGATAACAAGCCGATACAAGAAGTTAAATCAGTGCGTGATCTTGGAATTCAATTAGACTCTAAATTATTGATGGCAGAGCATATAGAACTCATTACTGATAAGGCATATAAGCAATTAGGCTATATTAAACGTATATGTCAATCTTTTAATAATATTGAATGCATAAAAATTTTATATTTTACTTATGTACGTTGTATTCTAGAATACGGTTGTAGTATATGGTCTCCAAATTATATAACTTACAAAGAAAAACTGGAGAGAATACAAAAAAAGTTCATAAAATTTCTTTGCTTCAAGGACTTTAAAGAATTTAACGATTATGTTGATATATGTAAACAATATAATATTGAAACATTAGAAACGAGACGACGACATTACGATATATATATGCTACATGCAATAATAACCGGAGATATAGATTGCAACGATTTATTGAGCGTTTTGTATTTAAGAGTTCCTAATCGCCGCACACGTCACACAGCACTATTCCACACGCCTGAGCTAAACACTAATTATGCACACAACTCTGTCCTTAATCGCATGGTCCACACATATAATTCAAAATACTCAGAAATAGATCTGTTCAGCATGTCAAAACTAGCTTTTAAAAAAGCTATAATTAAAAAAGATAAAAATTCATTATAACACACACACACACACACACACACACCACACACACTCACACACATACACGCACATATTGGATTCCCACCCGTAAACAGTTATACTTTTACTACCGTCTTCTAGTTATTAATATGTTTAATTTACCTGTGTAATCCTATTTTGGTTTTAATTATATGTTATATAATAGTCAATATATCAACTTATGTATAAAAACTGTTGGATTACCAAATAAATAAATAAATAATATTTGTGATTGAAGTATTACACATCTGACATGATAAAATGACTAAAATACCTGTGAGTACTTATTAATAATATAGCTAAGTTTATCGTTAGTTTTCCAAGCGATCCAGACCTACGTAAAAAATGGATCGAAGCAACTGGAAGAAAAGATTGGACTCCCGCAATATATTCTAAAATATGTAGCAATCATTTCCCAGAAAAAATGCTACTAAAAAACAAAAACAAAAATTAGTATTAAAAACTAGCGATGATAAAATAATAAAATGGTCATGTATTACATCTTTGCATGATTTACAGGAACAAGAAGGTCTTCACTTAGCAAATAAATTAAGAAAAGGTCACGTCAACTTTGTAAAACAGTTAATGAAAGTTAAACTAGCAGTTCAAAGGTTTAGCAGCTCGGTTGCTGATGCTATTGAATTTTGTGAGGAAATTAATTTAGATCAAGTAGTTTCAAGGATCTTTACCTACTGTTGAATTTATTAGAAAAATAAACCATCTGTTCGATATCTTAAATAGCCGCAATATTAATGCTTATGGTTATAAAAAACCGCTTAACATGATAAATTTTGAAAATATTAATGTGTTTTTAAATGATATGTTTAATTATTTAAGTAGTCTTAAAATGGCGGATGGTCAAAACGTTATTCAAAGTAACAGGAAAGCGTGCATATTCGGGCTTAGATGTTGCATTCGTGGTGTGCAATTTTTATTTAAAAGACTTATCGCTAGCTCAGAGTTGATGTTTTTACCTACGTACAAATTGAGCCAGGATCACTTAGAATCATTTTTTAGTGCAATTAGATCGAAAGATGGATTTAATAATAATCCCTCAGCGCTGCAGTTTCGAGCTGCATACAAAAGGTTAGTGGTTCATGGAGAACTCAGACACATAGACACTGGGAATTGCACATTTCTTGAAAATATAAGCATTTTAACATATACCAACTCGCGTTATGAAAAATCAATAAACGCTACTTTACCCCTTTCGCGAAATTCCTGCGGTTTAGAATATGAAAATGATTATTTAAGCATTGACACTGATCATGACTACCTTGCCGATCCTACGCGACTAACAGAGTTCACTAAGCAGATAATTATATATATCCCAGGTTTTATTGTAACTAAAGTAGCAAAGATAGTGAAATGTGAAAATTGCTTGATGTGTATAATTAACACTGCCTCTAAAAACAATTATACATTTATTCTAAAAAAGGATAAAGGTGGTCTATATTATCCTCCAAAGGATGTAATCGCTGTTTGTGAAATTGCTGAAAAAATATTTAAGCAAAATTTAACAAGTTGGGTTGTATACTTCTAGAGCTTAATAATCTCCTACTACAATTAATTAGAGTAAAAGTAAGAAATATGTTCACAAAATGAACATTGTTTCGCAATCAATAATGTTATTATATTCTATAATTTTATTTAGTTTACTGACAAGTTAAATAATATTTTATATGTCATTTTATTTTTTGACATGATTATCTCATTACATTGCGTTATGCTCGAGAACGGGGGCTGCTTGTAGTGTGTGGTCGTGTTGATGGGATTCGTGGCCATGATTTTGTTAACTTTTATTAATTTTACAATTAACTTAGTTAAATTAGGACCATCATAATTTACCATTGTAAAATTGATTTGATTTGTTGTATTAAAATGATTCTGATTATTATCATAAGCATCTTACCCCCTACTGCGCTCGCCAACACGCCTGCCCAGCGTGGCGAGTATGGGCAAAACCTCCCAATGGTAGATGCGCAAAAAAAAAGGCCCCCAGATACCGGCAAGCCCACTAGGCCCGACCAAGGTAGCGGTCGCGGTATCGGCAGGGCAGGGGGTGCAAAGAATCACCGGTTCATGGCAGGCTACCATAAAAGGCGACTAAACATGGCAACGTACAATGGACGCTCGTTAAGGCTGGACCATTACCTCGCCGAATTAGAAGTAGAGCTAAGTCATATAAACTGGCATATACTGGGGTTATCTGAAGTCCGAAGACAGGGGGAGGACACGATAACTCTAGAGTCCGGTAACTTACTCTACTTCCGCGAAGGTGATAACCTCTCCCAGGGCGGTGTCGGTTTTCTGGTCAAAAAGGATCTCATTAGCAGCATTGTAGAAATCAGTAGTGTGTCGAACCGGGTAGCGTACCTTGTCCTAAAACTCTCCGACAGGTACTCTCTGAAGGTCGTACAGGTATATACGCCAACTTCGGCATACTCTGATGATGTGGTCGAAGCGATGTACGAGGACATCGCAAAGGCCCTCAACAACACCTCGAAGGCCCACTACAATGTTGTTATGGGAGACTTTAATGCTAAAGTGGGAGTACATAATATGCGGTGAATCGAAAGTTGGACCTTACGGCTTGGGCTGCACAGGGGGCAAATGCTGGTAAACTTTCTCGAAGCGCAGGGGCTCTTTTTGATGAATTCTTTCTTTCAAAAGAAGCCCCAGAGGAGGTTGACCTAGCGAAGTCCCGATAACGTGACAAGGAACGAGATAGATTTTATCATTTCGAATAAAAGGCACATATTTAGAGATGTCTCAGTGATCAACAGGTTTAATACCGGAAGTGATCACCGCTTGGTTCGAGGCACTCTAGATATCGACTTTAAAGCTGAAAGATCACGAATGATGAGGTCTACTCTCCGACCTACCATGCTCCAAGCTGCTCAAGGCGCCGAAAAGTTCCAAATGGAACTTCAAAATCAATTTACCGCGTTGGAAACCGTAAGCAGTATTGATGAGAAAACCGACATGCTGGTCAAAATACTGCAAAACACATCCCGCAAGTGTTTTCCGCCACAGAAAAGAGACAACGCACCAAAACTCTCTGCTGAGACACTCGAGCTCATGAGGAAACGACGAGAACTACCATCGTTTTTGTCAGATAAGGCCTTAAACCGAAAAATAAAAACGCTGACGCGACGCGTTCTCCGATGCTCCAATACCCGTGCCATCAAGGCTGCGATTGAGCAAAATCGGGGATCGAAAGTGTTCGCTCGCAAGTTTGAGAGGCCGCGTCTGACAAAACTTAAAACTGAAAATGGTGGGGTCGTTACCTCTAGGCGTGAGATTGTCGGAGAAGTAAAGAGGTTTTATGGGCAGTTGTTCTCTTCAAGATCGAATAAACCTGTGGGAATCAGTATTGATGACCAGCGCGCCCCTCTTACGCGCCATTACTCCAAGGAGCTCCCGGTCGTTGACCAAGGTGAGATTAAGGCGGCTCTAGAACAGCTTTAAAACAACAAAGCTCCGGGAGATGACGGAATCACAACAGAGTTGCTTAAGGCAGGCGGGACTCCGGTCCTGAAAGAGCTAGAAAGCCTCTTTAATTCCGTCATCCAACATGGCAAGACCCCGGAAACGTGGAGCGGGAGTGAGGTGGTACTGTTTTTCAAGAAAGGTGATAAAACCCTCTTGAAAAACTACAGACCAATCTCTCTCCTGAGTCACGTGTATAAGCTGTTCTCAAGAGTCGTCACGAACCGTCTCGCCAGACGACTTGACGAGTTCCAGCCCCCAGAGCAAGCCGGCTTTCGATCAGGCTACAGCACCGTGGACCACATTCATACTGTTCGGCAGATTGTGCAGAAGACCGAAGAGTAAATCAGCCGCTGTGTATGGCATTTGTGGACTACGAGAAAGCCTTCGACTCCATCGAAACTTGGGCAGTGTTCGACTCATTGCAGAGATGTCATATCGACTGGAGATACATCGAGGTACTGAGATGTCTATACAACGCCGCTACAATGACTGTCCACATCCAGGACTGTAAGACGAAGGCGATCCAACTGCACAGGGGGGTGAGACAGGGGGATGTAATATCTCCGAAACTGTTCACCAACGCGTTGGAAGACGTTTTCAAGACGCTGGATTGGACTGGATGTGGAGTCAATGTAAACGGCGAGTACATTTCACACCTTGGATTTGCCGATGATATCGTCATCATAGCAGAGTCTCTGGAACAACTAACCAAAATGCTGCGTAGCCTTAGGTCTCGGTATGAACTTGGACAAGACCAAGGTCATGTTCAATAGGCATGTTGTGCCGGGACCGATATACGTCGAAGGGAAACCTCTCAAAGTTGTTAGGGAATATACCTACCTAGGACAGGTTATACAAGTCGGTAGGAACAACTTCGAGGGCTTTGTAAAAGCTCGTCTGGGTAGGTACCACCCACTCATCAGTTATTCTACCGTATCTCAGTGTAGTTACAGGCGCAAGGGACATAACATCGGAGTTCCCAAGGTTGGTGGCGCATTGGCGATGTAAGCGATGGTTAACCTTTCTTACACTACCAATGTCTTTGGCGACCAATTACCATCACGTGGCTCAAATGCTCGTCCGCCAACCTATTTTATATAAAAAATCTTGATTGTGGTTACTCTTGCGGTTAAAACAAACTAGTTATACGATGTTATACTACGGGAAAATAAAAAACAATTTACTTGACAGCATTTAATTACAGCCTCGATAAATATTACAATTCGTAGGATCTCTGTCCAATACTGATAAGTTACTCGTAAAATGTATTCAGTAAGTTCAACGACATTACAGTATGCGTAACTGAGATTCGCATACCGCACGGGAAACTGCATCACAACACAAGCGAAACAATTCAAGACATTGTCTGTACGAACTAGCGTATCACAGGGATATATTAACTATTAGATGTGGTTGAAAGTTTTCAAAACTTGAACATCAATATTAAGGATGACATGAAGTGCTGATTAACCTTTATAGTAATGTTGTGTGTAGTGTATCAAACACTTTGAATTTTATGTATGAATTTATTCTTGTAACGGCTATTTGTAATGTACCTTATACTTTTCAACAAAGATGTTAGTATTTGCATATCGAAGATCAACAGTTATGCTGTTTTTCAAACCTCTCATTTTATGTGGTAAAGAACCACAATCGTGACGTCACAAGTCGAGTATGAATGATCGAATACGCAATGCTCCATATAGAAGATTATGCTTGAGGATCTATAAAATCGGGCTATGATAAACAGTCAATCTTCGATTGAGCGCTTGGCAATAATAATGGGATGGGAGAAAATTCTTTTATACCAAAATCTTAGTTGTAACTATGCTAAGGGCGCATTTTCATTGGTCGATAAGGCCCGCATTCGGGGTGCGGGAGATTTCTGTAACGCATGCCATAGGGCCCGCAAAGAGTTTATCGTTTTCACTGGTCGTCAGAGCCCGCATACGGGGTGCGGGTGACTTCTAAATATTTAATGATTTATTATTTTTATATTTCATTATATCACCCGCACACGTTTAATCGACCGAGTTATCGACCAGTGGATTTCATTGGTTGTTAGCTCGCATGCGGGTACTCCCCGCAATCGGGCTAACTACCGACTTATCGACCAATGAAAATGCGCCTTAAAACTGTATCATATTACACATTACAGGTATTGAATACATGTAACAACCACATCTGACGCTTTATAATAACTTAATTTGCATCTACGAAGTATTCCTTAGCGGCCTTGGTGTCTGGTTTGATGGTCTTGGAGCCTGGGGTCCAGTTGGCCGGGCAGACTTCACCGTGCTTGTCGGTGAACTGGAATGCTTGGACGAGACGGAGGGTCTCATCAACAGATCTGCAAAAACAAACAAGTTTTTTTGTATTAAAATATTCTTATAAAATATACATGTGAAAACCTTCTTTGTGGATAGATTTTATTACAATATAGTTGATTAATTAATGGTGCTTATTTTATTTTTTATTTATTTAAATTTTATAGTAAATAAATAATTATTGTACATAACATAATTCAGAAACATCATATCAATTTATTATGTTTAAAAAATATATATATTTTAATAAATAGTTTTGGTTAACCTTTAGAACCACTAAAATCATCATGACAAAACAATTTAAAATTTACAATATAAAAAAACCTAATCAAATTTAATTGTTAAAACGGGGACTGTAGATAATTCTGTTATATGCCAAGCAATTATGAGCCTTATATAACAATATTCTTTAACCGCGATAGTGAATTATAACAATTACCGATAAAAAAAGATAAGAAAATCAGTTGTGATAAATGTATATGAATCATAATTTTAAAAAAAACTGAATTCTATTTGCATTGAAATCGATTGGTAAGTAGTTTACACTGACAACGCGGAATTGTCTACTAAATATACGATTGCGAAATATGCTGTGCATTGTTGATCTATTTATTAAGGAAAAGGCTTTGATTTATTCCAAATTTCCACGTGGCAGAATTTCATCTTATGCATGCAGTTTTCAGATTGATTAAAACTTCAAATAAAGTATATGAAATCTATAGTGCTTGCCCAGTTTGATCCTGCTATCATCGCTTGCGACAAGTGGTCTATCAACTAAGCCCACCTAAGCATACGATCAGATGGATAAATAAGAGTAACTGCGGAGTTTCTTGCCCGTTCTTCTCGGTAACATCTACATTCCCAACCACACACTTTACATTTAATTCAATACTACAACATGAAGATTCAGAAGTGCTCTTTTAAGCCGTAGAGGCAGCCCAGTGACTCACCGTCCCACGGGCAGGTCGTTGACGGTGATCTGGCGCAGGTTCTGCTTGCCGTCGATGATGAACAGCCCGCGGAAGGGCACGCCGCTGTCCTCGTCCAGCACGCCGTAGTCGCGCGCGATGCGCTGCGACTTGTCGCTCAGGATGGGGATGTTCATGGGGCCCAGCCCACCTGAATGTGTACAATTAAGTCAATTCTATGAGTATATTCAATATTTTCTTATATTTTATTGTCATATATAATATTACTATTTTATTCCTCTGCTGTTTCTTTGGTAACTAAATTATAACCTCTCCTTTTCTGAGGTCGATTAAAAATAATACAATAATCATCTAACCAATGTGTAAAATTCTAGCTGTATTTATATATGTTTTATAGTAAATAATAGCAAAGTTAAATAAACTGCAGGACACAGGGGACATAAATTAATTACCATAAATAGTGCAATCAAATGAATGAATGGGTGGAGAATAGTCACTACCATTAGATGACCGACTTGATAAGATAACAAATTATATATATCTTAATAATATATATTTTTTTAATCAAATTAAAAGTCATATTATATACAATTGGATACAAGTGAGTCTTTAATGTAATGTTACATAAGTAATAACAACCCAGAAATATGCCGCAGCCGAGGGAAGATTTCTTACAGATTTAGAGGAGCATATTCCATTAAGTGACTTTTAATGTGCATGGTTACTACGTATACATATGTGTCAGAACTTTAGCCTAAAAATCACGCAAGTTTCCTTACAATATTTTCTTTTACAAAAGAACTCAGGATGTTTTATGAGCACTTATTGAATGCACAAAAACTTAACTGAATTTGTACAGATATCCCATGGATGATAAAAAGCCCTATAGGGAAGCTCGAATATTGGTTATGTAGTATCTTGGAGCTCCAAGCACAATGCACCGTCTCTGAAGTAATTAGACTTAGAATTTGCCACTCACCCTGCTTGCGCGGCGTGTTGACCCAGGCGAGGTGCGAGAAGTGCGAGTCGGTGGAGGCGGCGATCACCTCGCAGCCGATCTTGCGGAAGTCGTCGGCGCGCTCGGAGAACGCGATGATCTCCGTCGGGCAGACGAATGTGCTGGAGATTCATTGTGCACTCGTCATTATTGTTATTGGATATTTCAAAACCTAGCTTACGAGACATTTTTAAACTTCGTTAGAATATGATACGTATGTGTTAAATGATACGTTAACACGCAAAGTTATCATTCTCTTTAGCATTTATTATAATATTGTTACTGCTTCGTTGGTCTAGTGGATATAGATATAAGACCGAGGTTTTTTTTTCTAAACCCCAGGTCGGCCCTATAAAAAGATTGAAAAAATTTGTCAGTAGCAGCTCGGAGTCTGGAAGTTGGATCTCCTGTACCTCGGAAAAGACGTAAAACGGTTGTTAACCCAGTTTCTTTATCGTGAAGAAAAAGCATTTAAAATATATAAATTATTTATTATGTAATATTTATTTAAACATACTTTCATTTAAATGCAGCGAAAACATTGGATTAGGGTTTCAAGTTTCAAGAGTACCGTTTTCTATCGAAATAACGAGATAAATGGGATAACAATAGTATCTTATCTATTTAGTATCAATTATTACTTGAAGCCGTCAACTCTAAATAAATGTAATACTTGAGAATTAACCTATCTAAAATGAGATATTGTTTTTTTTTAAATAATAATACTAGTAGTAATTTCGTTTAAAAATTATGTTATTATTTAAAAAGTTATTATTTAAAATAAATAAATAAATCGTCGATAGTTTCCCAACTTTACATATAAAGTAATATCTTTTTGGTCTACGAGTATCTACGCATCTGTGAGATGTGTCGATAAAGCGTCATCCAAATCTATAACTGTAGACGAATCAAGTATAATAAAATAGGTGTGTTACTAAATTTAACCAAAGTGAAATTGTAGGACACCGGCTTTATTATAATAAAGTTTTTTTATTTATATAAACTTGAGAGGCAGACTGGCAAGTGGATCACCTGATAGTGAAAGGTCAGTACTGTACATAGACATTCCTTACATCGCCAATGCACCGCCAAACTTGACCTAAGATGTTATGTCCCTTGTGCCAGTAGTTACACTGACTCACCCTTCAAACAGTAACACAACAGTACGCAGTATTGCTGGTTAGCTGTACCTCCCACTCATCGCTTAGATGAGTGGGTAGTACCCACCCAGACAGGTAATCAAAGCCACCTAAAATATATGCTATTAATATAAGAGTATAATATGCATTTTTTGTAGGCGATTCAATTCTTAAGCGATCTAGCCCCTCTATACATTTTTTATATAAGTCTCGGGACATTGTTGTACGATGTTTTCAGTCCGTGACAGACATAGTTAGAAATTAAAACAAATTAGAAGCATTATTTGCTCGAATAGGCGATATAACGATAAAACAGTTCGGCGAATAATTTAAAGTTAATTTCAAGTCGCTTTGAATTTAAAATGTCATCGCTCCCTGAAGCGTGAAATGTTAAACCGGTACGACGAGATATAACGGCAACATAAAAAAAATTGTCTACACAAATCTACACATTTTTAGTTTTATTTTTAAATTATTTATCAATTTTTTTGTTTTTATTTACTTTTTAATTTTGTCTTGCCTTAAAGTTATTTATTTTTATTTTATAGGTGATAGTTTTTATAAGTTTCATGTGTTTGTTCTTATGTAAATCTATATATCTATATAATTTTTTTGCTCTTTAGCCCTCATTTAAGCATGTAATGTCCACATCGAGAAGACTCAATTGTAAATATTTTCGGTTTTCGGTATTACTGTATATCATTGTTGATTGTATAATTGTAGTCAGTTTTGTGGACTAAATAAAAAAAAAACAATTTCAGTAACAATTATTACTTTTGGACGTTATTTAATTTTTTATTTATATTCACTTATACGTTGGAATATCTGTCGCTTTGGCTTTTCAACTATGAATTTTATTTAAACTAGGCCTCAAAGCGTTCATATCATAAAACTTAATGTTATAAGTATAATGGTGTACGGACGCCAGTATAACTAACTCGCAGTTAGCATGATTTTTCGTTAATTTAACAATCATCGTCACATTTCAGCCAATTTAAAAATAACATAAATGAATTATACGCCTCAACCTTACTCGTGAATGACTCCGTCCATTTATGAAAACCGTAAAAAAAACTTTCCGGTAGTGTTATATATGTATTGACTGCCTCGTTGGTCTAGTGGCTTGATGTAAGGCGGCAGACTCGGAGGCCCTGGGTTCAATTCCCAGGTCGGGCCGATAAAACGTTATTGGGTTTTTCTGTCAGAAAATTCTCAGTAGCAGCCCGGAGTCTGGAAGTTGGAAGTGTGTACACTCCCGTGCCTCGGAAAGCACGTAAAGCCGTTGGTCCTGCGCCTGAACTCTTTCCGGTCGTGTCGGATTACCGTCCCATCGGATTATGAGAGTTAGGGAATAGAGAATGCACCTGTGTTTGCGCACACACTTGTGCACTATAATATCTCCTGTTAGCTAATCGTAGTTGGCTAATCTCTCTTGAGATTGGCCGCCGTGGACATTATTATTATTATTATATATAGTATAGTATAGGTAGTGTTATATAGTGTCCGGTAGTGTGGTAGCGGAGTGTATCGACGCGGCCGGGAACTTTATTATCTAACATGTAACATGTTGATACTAGTTGATAGTTATATTGATAATCAAACCCTTATTAGTACCTTAAATAACTTATTATACAATTAGAGAACAATTGAAATATTTTACATGTGTATTATTTAAATAATTTTGTTATTTGTATGAAAATTCACTTGGATAGTTCAAGTGAATTCTTAAATTGAATACGAATCTACAATTAATATATTATGGAAAAGACGAGTTGTCTATATGAACTTTCTATGCAACCAGAAACAAATCGTTAAAAAAATGTTTTTAATAATGGCAAAACATATGTATATTTGTTTGTTAAATCATACGTGTGAAACATTTGACCTCTGGTTTATCGTTATTATCAGTCATGCATTTCATTTGTCACCGTTATTATTCAAATTTTGATGATTCTTAATTTTTCAAACTGTTTCTTAGTTATATCACATACCTACTAAACTGACATCGTCGTATAGAAAAATAAAACTTGTTATTCTTAGTATTAGTTGGGTTTCGAAACTAAATCAAAATATCCACATAAAAAATCTGCCGTCATGAAACAAGTATTCCATATTGCAATAAATGTTCGATAATTCGACGCACTATATCTAACTAACGATAATTACTTCGAAATCAAACTGATACGAAAAGTTAACCTATGGAAGCGAACCCCTAAAAAACCTGACAATGGAATAATATACATTAAATTCCAAATATCAACAGATAACGCATTGCAATCGAAATATTTCCAAGTAATCAATTGTTAGTCGACAACGGTTAATGCGTTCACTGTCACGTTGTACTATAAACAAACGTATTCGAATCGTACTTACAAATCAAGCGGATAAAAGAACAGTACGACATATTTCCCCTTGTAGTCGGAGAGCGCGATGTCCTTGAACTCGCCGTTGACGACAGCGGTCGTCTTGAACTGAGGCGCGGGCTTCGTCAGCTGGAGGGGCATCTTGTTGAAACTGTAACACAACAAACGGACACTTCAGTTAAAACTGTTTAACGCTTCCGCTGTGCGCACCATTTCCCACCACTGTAAAAAAACTCAATGGTAAAGGAGGACCTGACAGGCCAAGCGTCGAGTCGACACAGTAGTATGCACAGGCGTGATCACACAATGACGGAAGCGGTTCCGTCATAAGCGGGTTTTAGCGTTGCACTCAGCGACGAGCAGCACCTTTCATCTCCTCCTTATTTTGTTTTACTCCGCGTCAAAGCTTTTCTTAGCGAGAGAAAAATAAATCAGTTGACGCCTTAGTACGGTTTACATGCCACTTCGAGATATCGCTGGTAAGATATCGAGACTCCTCAAATGATTATACTCTCAATTTACTTTTCATTTTCATTAGGAATATTAATTAATTACTTGGGTGGGAAGGTTAAAGATTGACTTACGATTTTTTACTTCAAGTTACGAAGCATTTACTATAAAATATGTCAACAACCTATCTGATAAGAAATTCCTTACATAATACCAATGTGATTCAATGTATCTAAGCTATGTACAAACGTAAATAATAATTAATTAACAGCTAGAATTTTCCAACAATTACGCAACATTATCTTAAGGTCATACCGACACTACTACGATTAATAATATTACATACGTTTACCTAAACGATACTGACATATAAATTATATCGCTTATAAAAAAAATACCATTTATACTATATCATACAATTACGATTTTCCAGACTATAAGGGTAATAAATACTTCATACATAGGTGTTATTTATTTAATAAACGGAAATCTTCGAAGGTTTTATCAATAATCAATACACTTGTGGTATTGATTGATTGCCTCGTTGGTCTAGTGGCTAGATGTCAGGCCGCAGACCTAGAGGTCCTAGGTTCAATTTCCAGGTCGGGCCAATAAAAAGTTATTGGGTTTTTCTGTCAGAAAATGTGTGTACCTCGTACCCGAGCCTTAGAAAGAACGTAAAGCCGTTGGTCCTGCGCCTGAATTATTTCTGGTCGTGTCGGATTGCCGTCTCATCTGGTTATGAGAGCTAGAGAATAGAGTGCACCTGTGTTTGCGTACACACTTGTGCACTATAATATCTCCTGCGTAGTTGGCTAATCTCTCTTGAGATTGGCCGCCGTGGCCAGAATCGGTCTGGAGGACTGACTTAAACTGAATTCCTGTCCTCTCAAAAGATCTTCAATGTTTAGAAACATTGTCATAGAATAGAAATCTTTACTAATATTATAGTTATCAAAGCGAGTTCGTTACGCTTACACGTCTTGACAACTCAGACCAATACAACAAGCATCATACAACCTTTATAAAGAAATAAGAATTTCCTCTATCAATTTAATAATATTAGATATATTTTGGTTACAAGTTTAGAACACCGTTTTCCCGGGAGTATGTCTCTATCCTCGTCCAACCAGGCTACCCTCTTGAGTGGTAGAAAATAAAACAGATCGATCAACACCCAAAACTTTGCTATAAGTTGTCGGTTACACACAATGTATAACGTTGTTAGTTGAAGGTCACAATAGCCTTTAAACCTCAACGTAGACTTTTATTGTATTACAAGATTTATAACTTTATCAAGTCATATATAATATAACGACTTCCGACGTCTGAAACAAATGCATCGCAACAATCCGGCAGTCAAAACAACAGATTCGTCTTATCAATACCACCCAGGCTTTTAATTACTTATACGATAATTTATTGCACATTTTTATTACGAATTAATATATCTTTATCTCAACCGACACGAAAAAAAAACCATTAAGAACATATGAATTTAAAAATATATATAAGCCGAATTTAAAAATCGATATTTTTCGAATTATTTTCAAATAAGAGAAAAGTAACTGCCTGTAAATATCCCACTGGGCTGGGCTTTCCTTCACCGCCGAGCACGAGATGAATTATAAACACAAATTAAGCACATGAAAATTCAGTGGTGCTTGCCTGGATATTCAATCTGCGATCATTGGCTAAGATTCACTCGTTGTAATCACTGGGCCATCTCGGCATAATATTATATTTATAACAACTATATTTAAATTCATACATTATATCTACACACTGTTTGAATTTTAATGAATTTTGTCACCGATATTATATAACGCTGATTCTTTGAGCTTGTCCATTATTAATATCAACTTATAAACGATATATTTTATGACGTATTCTAAAAGAATGTTATAAGGAAAATTAATAAAATCACCATATCCTATTAACAACACAAGAGTCGTTCAAATTCTTGAATGATTGATGATGAAAAAACGAATAAAAATAAATTGTCTCGTTTTATTAAAAGTATAAAATTAAGTATATATTATATTATTTGGAATAACCTATTTTACATAATATACCCTATTATTTATGTTAAAATATATTTAGTAATGAAACCCACGCATAGTTTTACATAATACTACCGTCTACCGTACGTTGTAACAATTTATCGAACAATTTTCCTGAATATTAAACGAACCCATTATATGTGTCATGCCTCTTGTATTCCGTTCGTAACAAGAGTACGCTATGTGCGTGCCTCCCTGTATACCTCCACAACTCGCGGAGCAATCTCCCGTTACCATTGTACAAGTAGTCGGTTAAAATCCCACAGTTAAGCATGTTAGTTAGGATTGCTTCGAGGTTACTGACCCTGGGAACATTTAATTATCTACATTATTTAATCAATAAAATGTACAAAGGCTTTCTTTGAAAGGATTGGCGCTTATTCAAATATATCACTCCAATGTGTGTCCCTGTACCCAGCAAGCCCTATATCATACAGTAGGTCATGTAATTAGTTCTAGATTTGTTCTACCGAATTTAAGTTAAATCTGAATTTGATCCGTAAGAAATAATGAAATAAGAGTTATTTTCTAATACACGACCGAAGAAATTATACATTTTAATATTTACTTTAATTCCATCTCTGTTTAATACGTTTTAGAATTATTAAATATACTTTTAATCAGGTGAAAACTCAAGTTTTTGTTTGAACCCCACCTTCATTCAAGACCCACATGTTCTATTTCATTAATGAAATACATAAAACCTATTGTTGTAAGTTTATCCCATATATTTAATACATAATGAATATGAGTTCCAGCAAGTGCCAATAGTGCAATGGTTTCCGTGCGACCTAGCGATGTAAGAGTCGCAAGTTCGTTTCCGACCCCTTGAGATATGGGTTTTTTATGCAATTTATTTCGTGTCTTCTATCAAGAATTAACGTAATAATTTAACTGTAGTACATAATATATCAAATCGCACCAAGTCTTTTTGTACATTATTACAAAATATTTTCCACCGACGACCTTTATCTAAATGTTTAACATAAAATCTTAAAAAAAAAAAACATATATTCTGCAAAGTCACGGTACTGTTATTTTTTTTATGTATAGATTGTATTATCACACTAATTAATTACAATTGTACAGAACAATTATTGCGCCAGTCAAATGAGATAGCCCGTGAAACATTGTCTCGATAAGTTATTTAAACCAAAACAAATAAAATATCTGTGTGATTTCAAAGTAATTGCTTTCACATCTCATTTACTGAACCGATCATCATGATATTTTGCATGCACGTTGTCAGGGATACAGAGGACAAAGGGTATTTAACACTCAACCCCCCCCCCCCTAGTAAGATGATCCCAGGGTATGGTTTAATCCCAAAATACCAGCCTATAGATTACTTACTGCAGGGTTAAGGCCTCCAGTCCTTATGATCAGGTTTGAAGCATAGTCCACCACGCTAGTTCAATACGGCTTGGATACACATGTGTCACGCTTTCATCCGACAAATGCTTCCCGTCACAAATTAAGCACAAACATTTCAGTCCAAAGAACATCTGACATGCGATAGATATGATCTTTTTTTTTTTAATTAACCGAATGATATACAACTATAACATTATTAGCTATTCAATACGAATGGCACGCTATAATATCAAATATTCGAGCTAAAATCATAACAAATCCACGATTATCACTTTAATCCTTAACGTATTCTAAGACATAATTTACAGTCCATTTAAACAAATTAATATCTTAATGCGATTTCTAGACGTAACAATGAGTCCGCTACAATTTATCTTATCTGTCATGTATCGGATCATGTCGCACGCGATATAGAACAGTACGTACGTACAATAAAATTATCGTTTTATTATTTTAAAATTACAGTTAAAATAATGGTATTCCAATTCATCGAGAAATACATATATATATATCTGCTAGGTTACTTAAAACTAGTTTCCGCGCACGGCATCATCGCGGGTGGGGGGTAAGGGTGTAAATAAGTACCCATTGTCTTTTTCCGTACGCCTGAACAACGTTTATGTCAAATTTCACGATAGTCGGTTGAGTATTCAAGGCATTAATATTCAATTACATCTTTATATCAAGGAGATAAACAAAATTTTTATTTTTCTGTATTTCTTTAATCTGACAATTAATATCCAAAACGCCCAATATTCGGCTACAATGGTTGAAATCGCAAAGAATGTATTATAGTGTACAGCAATTTACGAATTCTCTATTAGCCTGATGGCACGGCAATCCGACACGACCGAAAGAGATTAGGTGTAAGACCAATGGAGTGTAACTATACCAACTTTCCAACTCCATACAGCTATACTGAATAAAATATTACAGAAGATAGCATTTGAAATCAATAATTTTCAAATTTTTCTGTCTTGACCCCAAAAGTTAAAAATAAACAAAATTTTGCAATTGATAGATTGAATTGTCGAAACAATTAATGAATAATCCGTAAAAAAAATTGTCACTAATTACTTAATTTCAGTCAAATTAGCATACAATACCACTTTTGATTAAATAAACATGTTTTTAATAAATTAAAGCAACGGAAAACTAGTTATCATACAATTAATTTATCTATACTAATATTATAAATGAGAAACTATGTCTGTCTATATTTATGTCTATCTGTTACGTTTTCACGATTAAACCAATGAACCGATTATGATGAAATTTAGTATGAAGCAAACTTGTTTCCCAATGCAGGACAAAGGCTGCTTTTTTATACCTAACACCTGTATCTCCCCCCCTCCCTAACTCGAAGACGAAAACTTGTAATAAATCTCTCTAGAACAAATGAATTTAAACTCGTTTAACACATACACACATTAAAGTCAGTATAATAGTACGCAATACCATGTGTATTGATTACATGTTGTTCATATGACCTTGGTAAGTTAAGTGGAAAAAATGCGCTTACTTCTACCTACAAGGTATAGTATGTAAAGGAACAATAAGTTTTTTAAATGGTGAAGACACATCTATGCAAACTGCGCTTGAGGAAATTACCTATCAAAAGCTGGCGACTACACCTTTTTTGGACAGTTTTATTTAGCTTGCTCTGTTTGTTATTTATTTATAAATGTAAAACTATTTTAATTACTAATTTTAACAATTGTTGCGTATGGAGTTGAATGAACATGTTACACAATATTGTGTAATTGGAAGTTCGACGTATTTCTAATAAGCATTATATGTAAAATACTGCTTATATTTAAATAGTAATTTTAAGCGTTTTACATAATCAGACAATACAATGAATATATTTTGAGTTACCAAAGTTAATATTGATCCTATAAATTAGGGATATCAAAATAGTTATAATGCATATTTATAAGCTTTTTCTATATCTGAACAGAAATAAAAAAAAACAACATTTTTTAAATTAATGCATTTGGAAATTATTATATTGCTACGAGCAACAAAATTACTAAATTTTATATAAATTGGTAATCTCAAAGTTGTTTAAAATATACTTACATGATTTGAAACATAATATCAAGTTAGAAAAAAAATTTGAAATTTAGATAAGGAAGTAAAAATAAATATCCCAGTTCACTGGAACTTGGGATCAATGTATGCAAATTACATGTTTCCTTTTTATAGCCACCTGTCTGTAAGTAGTCAGCACTGCCCATAAAAATTGGCTCTGTAAGAAATGTTAACCATTCCTTACATTGCCAATGCACCTTGGGAACTTAGACGTTATGTCCCTAATGCCTGTAGTTACGAAGACTCATTCGACCCTTCAAACACAAACACAAGATTAAATACTGCTGTTTTTAGAATATCTGATGAGTTTGTATAAAACTGGTTACTTTTAAATTCATAATAATAAAATAAATTATATCTCAATACTACCTCTAATTTCTACAACAATCTACAGAACATACTATTTAATATAAAACATAAATATAAAAATAGATAGGTTCAAGTACGCTAAATACAGAAATAAAAGGTCAATTAAACCTCATGGAAAACTGTCTCATCATCGGTAAAAGATGTTCAGGCTTATTGAGGTCCAAGCTATCAATCTCGTCCCCACGACAGTAACACTTGTGTTCCATGGTCATCTCGGTGTTTGATACTTGGTGATTTATCTGTTGTTCATATTGATTTAGATATGCAATTAAATTTATAATCAATATATAAAAAAATAAGGAAATAGAAACTGTCTTTTAAGTGTGTAGTGCATGAAGCAGGCACTTTTTATATAGTAACACAAAAGTAAGAACTATTACTATATTAGGTATATATTCAGTCATATGTAACATCTATATAGTAAGTCCAAACCATGAAGACACAACCCGTATTAGGGTTTACATGGCACACTTGCATTGTAGTGATTGGAATAAAAGAATGGGGATTGTCATAGTGGATTAAACTGTCTACATGCGAGGAGAAATTTGGTAATAGTTAAGGTAAAAAAATGGTAAAGTGACTGAACCTTTAAGTTTTTTAATAAAATATATAATGATAAGTTTTAAGACTAACAACTGAACCATGTAATGGTGACTATGGTTGTATACACTGAAAGTAATATTATCATTAGTATACATTATTTAGTTCAATCAAATAATAGAGACTATGGAAAACTCATCCTATCTATATCTCATATACATGAATTGAAGAGGCAGTAGCATATCTATTCTCTGTTTGAGATGGTTTCAACTTATTCTACCACACAGCTCCAACGGTTTCTTGGTGTTCATATGTCACACAAGCTTTCTCACACCCTCATCACCGAAGAGCAGGGAAGATTTAAATTTTAACTACTGGGCCTGCTACATGATAATATGACATACATACATATGCACACTTTATACCATTGTTGAGAGGCTATCTTTTTGCTGTTTGCCTACCACTATATATTGCCTTAATTGTTGTGATATTAATAAGACACCAACACAGACACATAAGGATTTATTTCTTGCATTGTTTGGTAGGAAACAAATTAATAATTATCCAGAAAACTGATCCCTAACTATTAAAAACCCTTTTAAATTGTTGAGAAAAACTAAAAAAAAGTTTTATCATCTTAAAATTATAATACTTCGATAATTTATAAGCTCTTATTATGACTAAAATCATGCCAAATAATCATGCAAAAATAGATATTTCAAACTGAATCACTTTTCATTTGCCTTTCAAAAAAGCATGGTTTTAATTATTTTTTTTTGCTATAACTACCGTCCTATATCCCAACACCCAAGCAAAATCCTCAATTTCTATAGAAATATTATCATACAACAATCACTTAAGAAATTAAATATTAATAGTATAATTTATCATGAATATCAGTTAAAATAGCTTCCCTGCGGTCTTTGCTAAGCCATTAGTTACAACCTTGAGCCGATATATAATCCTCGTTCATGCACTTCTATACCACTGACCTCTCGATTAATAACTTTTTGGCCGAATTCCCATTCATTTCATTGCCCGATTCACTGCGTTCTCTTTTCCTATTCAAAACTTCTTGCATCATCTTAACCTTTGACCCTAAACCGATATTTTAAATTTACCACAAAAAACCATATATATTTTTTAATATATTCGCAGTTACCGTATTTCATTCGTTTAACTAAATATTTCGACGGATTTAAGGTAGGCTTTTATTATCACGCTACCTACCTCTTGCGCAACGTGGTGAAGTATTACATGACTAATAAGAATAACGGAACTTATTCTGAGGTTCAGTTATTAATGTCTAAACTCGAAGTGCCACGATTGTGCAGGACATATTTTTATTCTAAATGGATCTATCTTATATTCGAATGAGGAAATAAATAAGTAGACTGCCTCATTTTCAATATTACATTATCAAGCATATTGTTCTTCTTGAAAGACATAATTCTGAATATGTAAGCTAAAAAAAAACATAATAAAAAAACTTACATGTAAAAATAGAGGTCGCAGAAATCAACTAAACGTACCACGAACAACGGCGTGAAAATGACAAATGAGTGCCGGCCGGAACAACGGAATAACTGTACCCACAGATAAGATAAATCATGTTTTTAAATACTACAAAATTTATAGTAAATAATAAAAAGATTTTTCATACTTTACATAGTTAAGTAATTGATTATTTCTTTATGTTTATATTATTATGAATGAATCAGTATACAAATATCTCGAGATTATTTATTAAGTCTACTTGATTTCAATTTATATATTAAGACTCAGTACACAAAGCCAAAAGAAGATGGCGCTGAAGCAACATTTAGTTCATCCACTACTAGCTATTTTGTCTATTACGAATTAAATGTGTGTTAGAAGTTTGACGAACTTCCAGGTGATTTAATATTGATTGTTTTTTGTAGATGAGAACACTGTAGCGTATAATTAAAATAAATATCAATGTTTTGATGAAAACATAGTTGAGAGTAGTATATGAATCTAAATACAATACACACAATATGTACTTACCACACCTTCGTCTATGGTTTATTTTAAAACTACCTATGAGTTTAAACGTATTAAAATAATTTAAATAATGATGATGTAGTGTTTTATAAGTGGGCAAATTTAAGCAGACGGATTTTTCGTCATTTTACAAGAAATGTTAACGACGACATATCATTCAGATTACTTATAGTAACTACTTTTATAGCTTTAAAAAGGAATAATAACAAGAACTGTAGTTTAATTGTTAAAAAGAATTAATCCTTATATAAATAGAAATAAATAACACATATACCTAACAATATTAAACGTTTTATGTATATAAGCATTTCCTTTTAATCTTTACAATTCGAATCGGCAGTTTTAGAAATATTACGAGGGGTACCTCTATGCTAAGTAGGTATACCTATTTAAATTGTATCTTACAGCTTTAAAAATGGACGCGCATAAAAAGTTCTTATTTTAAACATACGAAGTTGGGTCGGGCAACAGCTGGTGCTGTATAATAATAAATATATAAATTATTTATACTTGAATATTTAATTACATCATTAAAATTCTTAAGTGTTTTCAGATTTATTATACATTATGTAATTTATAAAGTTATTTGAGACAAAATTAACCACCATTCGAAAACTTTGAAAGATTTGGAAACATTTCTTAATTTAGACATTTCCACGCCATCAATACCGGTTTCAATTTCGAAGTAAGATAGGTAAGTATTCGCTTTTATAATAAATGCGAGCAGACTTTTAATTTTGCCTATAAAATTATAATTATTTATTTATCATAACATTTAAATATAATTACGGCTTAAAATACAATACAATTATATATATAAATTTATTGATTCATACACAGGACATCTGGCAGGTTAACACAGTTAACTGCCTTGTTGGTTTAGTGGCTAGATGTAAGGCCGCAGACCCCCGAGGTCCTGGGCTCAATTCCCAGGTCAGGCCAATAAAAATTTATTATATATAATAAAAAGTTATTCTATATTACATATATTTGGTTTTTCTGTAAGAAAATTCTCACTAGCAGCCCGGAGACTGGAAATTAGAACTGTGCCTCGGAAAGCACGTAAAGCGTTGCACGTTGATCCTGCGCCTGAACTCTTTCCGGTTGTGTCGGATTGCCGTCCCATCGGATTATGAGAGCTAGGGAAGAGAGAGTGCACCTGGGTTTGCGCACATGCTTGTGCAATATAATATCTCCTGTGCAGTTGGCTAATCTCTCTTGAGATTGGCCATCGTGGCCAAAATCGATCTGGAGGACATTATTTATTATTTATAGAAGTTAAATTATATGTGACTATTACATACACGATTGAGTGATCTTATTATTCGAATTGATTGTAGCTGTTGGCCTAAATGGCCTCATCAGCGTTACCAGGAGGGGGACGAATCTTAAAATACTCAGCCGGATGTTGGGGCACTTAAGGGCTCAGAAAACGATTGTCCTAAGACCGCCTGTTGTGAGGCCGGTTGAGTGATCGATGAAAAAGAGTAACTACGGAGTTACTTTTTGGTAAAGATAAAAGTAAAACCCACCGTTCTACCCGTTGCAGCTTTCACGGTAACAGCCTGTAAATATCCCACTGCTGGGCTAAGGCCTCTTCTCCCTTTTTGAGGAGAAGGTTTGCAGGTTTGTTGCAGCTTTACATTGAATTAATTCCTGTTATATGACGATTCAAAAATTTGTTTATGACTACATGAAAATCATGTCAACAGATTTTGATATTTTTATTGATATTTTATTTACGATTTTGGACCTATTGTTGCTATTGTGCCTAGTGCAAGATTTTTAATTACTCGATAGTGTTGACATTTCCTGCGATTTGTATGGAATTCTGATCATTGTTCTAGAAGGTTCTGTTTTCATTCCCCATCGCAGTTATCGCAAACGCTAATTAATAAAAAAACTCGCTCCAAGCACACTGTATTTTCGTGTGAAGCTATATATGTGAGGTTGTTTTTTTATTTAAAAAAAAAGTGTCAATAATTTCTCAATTCCGATGTTTCAATAATAATTTAGTGCAACATACGACGATTGTAATTGTATTTTATTACATCTTCATAATTTACTACATTAAATGTGTATAATCCTTGAAATTGGGATATTTTTTGTTTTAGAATTTTATATTGTGGAGGTCCCTCTCTTGTGGAGGCCCTGGGGCTGTAGCAATGCCCGGCCTTGTCTCAATTAAATAGTTTAAGCAAGTTCCTGTCAGCCTTCAATGTCAGATAGGATTAGTAAAATGTTAAAAAAAAAAAAAACAAAATACGACCATATTCTATTTCAGTATTATTTTTTTCGTGTTACGAGTATATATATAAAAAAATAATACATTTTGTTATTTGTTTTCTATTAAGAATATTGTATTCCTTAATGTTTTTGATCAATCATTGAAAATTTAGTAACTTTTAAACACAATATTTTATTTTAAACTTTGAACTGGACTCGCCCACACAAGCTTTATAGGTACTTAAGAATTAATATTCTAATATTTTTGTCAATTTTGTGAATCTTTGAGATAAAAATATACGGAGGTGTGTGATGAAATTGAGCCTTGAAATGATCAAATACACTTGAATTTTTTTAGATGTATTCGGAGAAACCCCAACTGGGTGGGATTAGTAAAAAAGGAAATCGCCCTCAACTTTACAAGTCTTCAAATAATATTCTAATTATTTCTATTAAAATGAACTCATTTTCGTAAAAAAAAGTAAGCACTGCTACTCCTGGAGCCTTAAAAATTTTTGGATATCACCTCTGCTGGCGTGTTGATACCTCTTATCTTTAATGCGATAGGGGACGAAGAATAACTACTCAGCACTGGAACATTTCGAGGCTCAAGCAGTCCACTGTCCATCACTATTGATGTAAAAAATCTTATGTACACGTCAGGTTAGGGCTTTTTAATGCATTTTCTATTTTCTACTCGGTGGTAGGACTTTGCGCAAGCCCGTCTCAACCCCTCATTAGATTTTCTACCGTCAACTAGCAATACTTAGTATTGTTGTGTTACCGTTTGAATGGTGAGCGTGCTAGTATAATTACAGGCACGAGTGAGTTGACATCTTAGTTCCCAAGGTTAGTGGCGCATTATTCTTTTTGGCGCCTGTGTCTAAGGGGCGGTGACCACATACTGTCAGGTGGTACTGCCCGTCCTAACTATATTGTAAAAAAAGAAATTAAATGAATAAATTATATTTTCTAAGGAATTCTACTGGCTTCAGTATTGTGATTATAATAGAAAAGCTTTCAATATAATTCATAACAACAAGACAGATAGCTAGAGGGGCGGCTACTTACCGTGTTTACCTACTGAAGAAAGACCGATGTTTTTACAAACTTGAACGACTAATTTATCACATGGAGACAGCGTTATTAATTCGTTTTTTTTTTTTTCGTATACGATCAATTTAGTTTTTGTATTTATAATTTTATTTACACATTAAAGGTAAGAAAATGTTGACATATCTCTTTGATCATCTTGAAACGTAATAATTAAATGTCTACATGGGGCTCAATAGTTATATAATTTTTGTGTACCTCGTCTCGTGAAAGTAAAGGCGAATATAGCATATTATGTTCATTCATATTAACATCAATATAATACATAGTTGTATACATTTAATTGGGAAATTCTCAAAAACACTGTCTCGTAACCTTATGTACTATATATATGTATTATATATACCGACAAGACATCATGTTATGACTATGTATGACACGACAGTGATCGATCCGTATCGAAGCTTCACACAACTTTTATTCAGTATTAGATTAAGCAACAGCATAATCTACCGATTCCAACATCTCCCACCGTAGTCGGTGGGAGGACGAAGTTGTCCTGAGCCGATGTGGGATCATAAGAGATACCCTCAGGATGGACGACACTAGAAGGTTCAAGTTTCAAGGCTTTCAAGATTTCAAAGAATCTAGTACTCGCCCCATGCCTGGTAACGCTGAAAAGGCCAGGAGAGCCAACATCATCTATTCGATAAGGAAAAAAGATGCTGGGTCCATCTTTAACTAAGAACCATCTAGGTAATCGCATTAGTACAAAAATGTATTGCCTCAAAATTGGTCAAGCTTTTTAGAAGAATAATTACGAAAACACGCGCACTAGAATTTTACATATAAATAATGTATTTAGGTATTTTTTACAATAGACCATAAAGAAAAATCTTTGTGTTTCGAACAAAAAGTAGGTATTCAGTTAACCGGTTACAGAATACAACTTTCAACTGTTAGTTTCGAAGGAACGTAGAGTCCGATAAGTGTTAATTGGGATTCCGAATGTATCCAGAAAGAAATCCGAACGAAAATAATTATAAAATTCACTAAAAATAAAAACTGTGAACTGTAACGGCCAGTTAGAGCGCAACATTGTGTTGAAACGCGATCTTCTCAATTGCTTGCACATCGACATGGATGCTTTTTATTTTTAAGGTGTATTTTTATCCGCCTAATTTTAATTCGAATCCTTATTGTCCGGTTTCTATATTCAAAACGAGATCCGTTATGCGTATAAAGATTCCAATCAAGTAATTATTCGTACATCAGAAAAGATCGGTTAAGTATGTACAATAACAATTCGTTAATTGTTGCCAGGCATTTAATATTTATACAACATACCCGTCGATATTGCTGACGTAACGAGTCCCTATATTGAACCCAACGTAAAAATAAACATCGAATTCATAACTCGACATAATTTTTATAAACACACTCCGAAAAATAGGTAAATAATATATGGTAACGAGTTTGTGTAGAAATTTGATATCTCTACCTTTTTTTTTATAATCCGCTCGAATAATGATGAAAAATATATGCTAACGAGTATGCCAAACTAATTTAGAATCTTTTCCTTTTAAGAAGTCCGTTAAAAATACATGAGCACATTTAAAATCCTCTCCGTTCTGAAGTAATATACACAGAGAATCGAGAACTAGGATATTCATTTGAAGCCATGACGTGATATTCAACGAACCATACGGCTGAATCCCTGAAGCTGTGTATCAGTGGTTATTAATCGTTCACGCAGTTGTCACCTCCGGCGCGTCTACGTGGAAAATTAAAGGAGAAAATGGATGCCCTATATTGAGTTTGCGCGGGCCTCATTTAATTTGACGCGCTTTGCTAAACGATTCGGTTATTTTCTCATCCGATATCACGCTCGGATTGGCATTTTTACGGTTCTGATAGCGTACCCTCGGATTAGACTTTCGATTACGTATTTAAATAGATAAGCCTTATATAAAAATCTTATCAAATATTGCCTAGTGATAAAAAGTCGCGAGAATGCATTTTAATATATTGAAGATGTTTTGTTTATATAAAAAACCTTTATTTCTATGAAAACATGTATAATTTATATAAATTAAATAATTTAAATATTTTATAATGAAAAAAAAAGATAAAATAAATCTAAACTCTCCTGATATTATACAAATTATAGGAAAAACACGCCGTCCAAAATATGTCATGTGGCTATGTAGTCAGGACGCTGACGCTAGTTCCTTTATGATATTTTTCTTATATGTTGTATACAAATTGTTATACATGTATATATATTTTATACAATTATGTTTTTTTATATTATACGACGGGCACGCGACCCCGCCTTCTCCGAGCTACTTATGCTACACCCTGTATCTTCCGTGGCATAAGTATCCTTATACCTTGAATTCCCACCAAATTCCCTCAACATCCCTGTATCCTGAACTGGTTCCCTACTCTAGGTTGGGGAGGTCAGACGGCAGTCGCTCCTTATAAAACCAGTACCCGCCATTTACCATGGAAAAGGAAAAGAACAGAATTTTAGGTACAATGGCTAGGGCGTCGCCGCAAAACGACGCGCAGGCACATCGCCCTAAACCTGTGACAAGTGGGAAAGGGCTACCGTGTCAAGTACGGGCACGGCTAAAGAAGCAAGTACCTAGAAAGAAGCTCCGCTTTGCCACCTGGAACATCGGCTCTCTCACAGGTCGCTCCTTTGAACTGGCTGACGTACTGACGAAGCGCAGGGTTCACGTTGCATTCTTGCAAGAAACTCGTTGGAAGGGCAACAAGTCCCGTGATATTGGACTGGGTTACAAGTTGATCTACTCCGGCTCCCCCTCAGGGAAGAACGGTGTGGCCGTAGTACTATCTGAGGAACTCCAGAACGGTATTCTAGAAGTCGATAGACTGAGCGACCGACTTCTCCGGGTGAAGCTACTGATAGAAGGAATAATTACTCATCTTATCAGCGCCTACACTCCACAGGTCGGTTGCTCTGAATCGGCGAAAGAAGCCTTCTGGAATGACTTGGAAGACATGCTCGGCTGCATTCCGAACACCGAGAGCATCGTGATTGGTGGAGATTTGAATGGCCATGTTGGTGAGGAGTCACGTGAATATGGACGTGTACATGGCGGCTTCGGCTATGGTCGTGAGAATGCAGAGGGGGAGTCAATTCTCAGCACCTGCTTATTATCAGACCTTGCCATTGTTAACACTTTCTTCCAAAAGAAACCCGAGCACCTCATCACCTATAAAAGTGAGCCGCACTCCACCCAGATCGACTACTTGCTCATAAGAAGAAACCAAATTGGTAGAGTGACTAACTGTAAAGTAATTCCCGGGGAATGCCTCACAACACAACACCGCATCCTTGTCATGGACATGCTGGTAGTACCAAGTAAAAAAGTGCCTGAACGAAGCAGACCTAAAACTAAATGGTGGCTGTTGAATGGACCAAAACAGCATGAATTCTGTAAAGTCGTAGCTAGCTCCAAGTTAAGCACAGACACAGAGGAATCAGTCGATAGTCAATGGTCTAGGATCCAGTCAACAGTGAACACCATTGGAAAACAGGTGCTTGGCACTTCGAAGGGAGGCCGCGTCATCGACAAGGAGACGTGGTGGTGGAACGACTCAGTACAGGAGGCAGTTCGAGAGAAAAAGACACAGTTTAAGAAGTGGCAAGAGACCAAATCTCCTGAAGACCGGGACGCGTATAAAGCAGCTAAATGTGCCACCAAACGAGCAGTTGCCAAAGCCCGTTACCAGACGCTGTCACCTCTGTATGACACGCTCGAGACAAATGAGGGCCAAAAGACTATCTTCCGTTTGGCAAAGGCTCGGGAGAAAGCGACACAAGACATAACAAAATGTCTTTGTGTCAAAGACTCTAATGGCACTTTGGTTTGCGATGCAATTAAGGTGAAGGAGAGGTGGCGCGGCTACTTTAACGTGTTGCTTAACACACAACACGCTAATGTGTCTCCTCCAGAACTGCCTCCTAATCTCGGACTTGTTGCACCGGTAACACCTGACGAGGTACTCAAATGTCTTCGTACAATGAAGAACCGAAAAGCCGTAGGCCCTGACGACTTGCCGATTGAAGCGTGGAAAGCGATGGGTTCTCATGGTGTGAACCTACTTACTGACCTTTTTAACCGAATACTTACTAGCCGGAAGATGCCCAACTCTTGGAGATTGAGTATCATTACTCCAGTATATAAAGGCAAAGGTAGTGTACAGGACTGCGAAAGCTACCGCGGTATTAAGGTTATGTGCCACACCATGAAACTCTTCGAACGCGTAATCGACTCAAGGCTTCGGCAAGAATGTACCGTCTCGGAATGTCAGTATGGGTTTCGCCCAGGCTGTGGAACCATAGACCCCATCTTCGCCCTAAGAATACTAACGGAGGCCCACAGAGAAAAGAAGAAGCCGCTGTACATGGCGTTTCTAGACCTGCAGAAGGCATTTGACTGCGTCCCACGCCAAATAATCTGGTGGGCTTTGAAGATGAAGAATGTGCCACAAATCTATATTGACATTATCCGGGACATGTACCATCATTCGGAATCAATAGTGAGGACCGCCGTTGGCGACACACACCCTTTCCCGATCACAGTTGGTGTCCACCAAGGCTCGGCCCTGAGTCCTTTTCTGTTCAGTGTAGTGCTTGACGTTGTCACAGCGAAAGCCCATGAACCGTCTCCCTGGCTCATGATGTATGCTGATGACATTGCACTGGTAGATGAGGACAAGCAGGTATTGGAGCAAAAGGTGAACCAGTGGAAGAGTGTGCTAGCGAGGGGTGGTCTGATGCTAAATGTTGCGAAGACCGAGTATATGGCCTGTGGCAGTACGGACCCCGAACCCATAAAGATAGGCGGAGAATCCGTTATCAAGACGGAAAAGTTTAAATACCTCGGGTCCGTATTGCACGAGTCTGGTACGATCGACCACGACGTCAGAGCTCGAATAAACGCAGCTTGGGCCAAATGGCGGGAAGTCACCGGGGTAATCTGTGATCGCAGGATACCGGTGAAATTAAAGGGCCTTGTGTACAAGTGCATCATCCGACCAGTCTTATTGTACGGCAGCGAGACGTGGCCAGCTCTCGCGAGACATGTTCAGCAACTTCACGTCGTGGAAATGAAGATGCTGCGGTGGATGTGTGGCGTTACGCGACTAGATCGTATTCGTAACGAGCACATCCGTGGTAGCCTTGGCGTGTGCGATGTAGCGGACAAGTTGCAGGAAAGCCGTCTCCGTTGGTTTGGCCACATTAGCCGCAGACCGCCAGACTATGTTGGGAACCGATGCCTGGACTTTGTTGTCGAAGGCCCCAGATCCCGCGGCAGGCCCAAGAAGCGCTGGCTCGATGTTGTGAGGGACGATTTGAGAGAGCACGATCTCACTAAAGACGACGCTTTAGATCGGGCAAAGTGGAGGCAAAGATGTAGGAAAGCGGACCCTGGCAGTACTAGGCCGGGAAAACGCTAGGAAGAAGAAGAAGAAGATGTTTTTTTATATTATAATTAGAATAAGAAAATAAAGAAATATGTCTTTAAACGTTTTTTTTTTTGATCTTCGGCTAGTACTACGTAATAGTCTTAAGAACTATATGGCGATATCCTTAAATGAAATAAGGCAATTGTAAAAGATGCTGAGAGGCTAAGTTTATACTTTGACTTGTATCGTCGTGCTGTATATTAATGCTTAGTAAATATTATTACTTAATCATGTACTAATGCTTTTCAATTGGCTATGTGAAATTAGAGGAATTAAATTCTTATATAACGTACTAGTTTCCACCCACGTGTGAGGGGTTGGGGGGGTCAGGTGTTAGGTATCCTATGTTCGCTGTACTCCTGACAACATGTATGCAAAATTCCATGATGAACGGTTGAGTAGTTAAGATGTGACAGCCTAACAAACTAATGTTAGTAAGAATTCGTCAATTTTATATTAATAATACAATAACGTCCTCTGGCCGATTTCGGCCACGGCCAATCCCAAGAGAGAGATTAGCCAACTGCGCAAGACATATTATAGTAAACGAGTGTGTGCGCAATCACAGGTGCACTATTCCCTAACTCTCATAATCCGGTAGAACGGCAATCCATACGACTGGAAAGAGTTCAGGCGCAGGACAAACGGCTTTACATACTTTCCAAGGCACGAGTGTACACACTTCCAACTTCCAGACTCCGGGCTGCTCTGAGAATTTTCGATAAAAACATTCATTTTTTATTGACCCGATCTGGGATTTGAAAAAATTGTGAAATTGACCTTAGATTAACCTTTTAAAAAATACTATTATTCATTTATTTAAACGTGGAGTAAGACCGACTCGTAAGCCGTGACGGTGAACGGACTGCTGCTACGTTAAGCCCCCTTTCTGCCGCTGTCCTCTACGTGTATGTGTGCCTTACGCATAAATACTATTTTGTTTTAAAAAATATATTTATTTCACCACGGAAGTCCTATGTATTCATTTAAATCGATATTTGCTATCTTTAATTACAATTATTTCAATAACCATAAACCAACGAGGCAGTCAACAAACTCATATTGCCATAAAACAACTCCATTACTATCACACAACTATCATATACGAATTTTAACAAGTTTGACTGAAGCGTAGAACATTTAAAAGTTTAATGTAACGGTAAGTGACACAGCGACGCCCCGAGGCAATTTCATATTTAGCTATATTCATGTAATACGTGTAAACTTTATACCGATGACGTCACGAAACCGGTGACAGCTACTCGAAAGCCATTTCGTACCATGAGTTTTCGTACTATATTTAATATTACAATATATTTATTTTAAGAACTTGATTTTTATTGAATTCCAATTATTGTCACTAGATGGCGTTGTTTTCATTCCGTACAAATCGCAATTAAAGTCAAATCTATCGAATAAATAAAAAAAAAACTAACTTAGTGTTAGTTTTAACACAGATAAGATATTATAAATTCTTCATAATAGTCTGTCTCGTTTAATTATTAGTAGTAAACGCTTATTGTTTTTAAACATAAATGCTTATCTTTTGTGAATACTCGTGAGCGAAAATAGTCAGACATAATTTTCTTTCTTATTAATTCTATTAATAGACAAAGTACACGAGGCACTTGAACTTTCGCGAAGAATGTTTAGTTAATCTTTCTTAACGAGCTGATTTAGCATCATTACTTTGTTAAATTAGTCTCTAGGTCCAAAATTAATAGACATGTATATGTTTCCAACCCTACATATAACTTTTAATTAATTCCTATAATATATACATATATTTACTCAAAGAAACTATAAGCATATATTTCATAACTCGCCATTAATTTCTACTAATCGCCATAAAATGGTACGGACCGAGCTACAACTGTGTACAACACGAACTATCAAACTCTGAAAATCCATTTCGGACCGGTCACTTTTCATATTAGGACGTATAAGCACAGTCTACATCGTTTATTATTTAAATCTTTAATAAAAAATAATGTTTATTGTCTATGCAGTAATATAGTGGTAGGATTTCTGACTTGTAAAGCAGACTCTTTATATAGTTCTACTTCTGCCTATAAATTACACTTGGTGGTAGGGCCTTGTTCAAGTAGTCTTTGGGTAGGTACCCTACTCAAGCATTCTACTAATAAACAGCAATACTGAGTATGGTTGGGTTATCAATGTAAGTAAAAGTTACCACGGGTTCAGTAAACCCTGACCTGTGAAGAAACGGCGAAAGAACTTAAGCGGTGTTTTTTTTTTTACAATCAGTCGTATAAAGAAAAAGGCGGAAGGTGATCCATTAATTTCCAAGGTGTACCATCATCTATTAACTCATAAATTGTGTAATAACCATTTGTTCACAAACATTTATTTAGTTTTAAATTTAGTTTCAGAGGCAGATTGGATATTTTGTGGGATGATTAAACCCATTAAAATACTTCCATTATAAATCTCTAAATTTCATTTCTATTTAGAATATTAATAGAATTTCTGCCAACGTGTTAATCTATTTATGAATTATATAAATAATTACACGTCGAGTTTGTGGTTTCATTGGGATTAATAAACAAAAATAAATTGTATATAATATTCAACGACTATAACGGTATAGCTTTTAATAGATGTTCAAACTATTTAAAAAAGTTATTTTGGCGCGAAGAGTAATATTTTCGGGGCGATTTTGATCACAAAATGCAAAACGCCATCATTTATCTACTTTCATTTTAAATTATTGGAGACATTTTGTTAATATTTTAAAAATGTAAAAAAAATACACTCAAATGTGAAATAGGCTTTAAGTATGCAAAACAAAGTTCTTTTGATTGCTCTCATGTGTAACTGCAGCGTGATTTCCAGCTGAGGAACAGTGCACTTACATTCACATCTTAAGCCACGGGTATGGTAACAGTCGACAAACCGGTGTGCAGCATAACAATAGTATTGATGTTTATGGTAAGAATAATTTATCACTGGGTTATAATAATTCTTATAATATTAACTTCTATAATTTTAAAATTGAACGTTCTATCAATACAAGTGCAAACATACAAAGGCATTATACTCGATCGGTGCCACCGTTATCGAAAAAGTTTTAAATGCCTCGTCGATTGTCTGCACGCTTCACACGACAAACTAAAACGACCGTCAAATTTTAGTCCACCATCAAAATAACTAGATTTTATTTGAAAATTAGTTTCTTTTTTTTGGAATTGGATTGGGTGACTAAGGCTCACCAAATATTCTAAGAGAGTTTCGTATTCGGAACGAATGAAAAAATTATAATATATAAATTTGACTGTGTGGAATTTGTGATTTGCGAGCTGGCTGGCCAATGAGGTCCAGTGGCTAGCTCGCAAGGTCGCAAATTCCATTCATGTCGGATTTACCGTCCCATTGAATTATGATAGTGAGAGAATAGTGGTGCACCTATGTTTGCACACACACTTGTGCACTTGTATAATATGTCCTGCGCAGTTGGCTAGTCTTCCTTGAGATTGACCACTGCGTCCGAAATCGGTGAGGCGGACATCATTGTAATCATCATATAAAATGAGCCCAAATGGTAACAATGAAGACTATTGACAAATGTTTGTTAAGTATAATTATGTATTTATTTGGCAAACGTGATACATTTTGTTTTCTTCTGTAGTCTATCACAATAATTATAAGATTTTTGTGGGTAGCGGTATTTTATATGTATGATAAAGTAATTTGAAAAAGAAAAAAAAACATTTAATGTGGTCATGTATTAGTACGTAAGCTCCTCGAAGTATTCGAACATAAGGTTTACGATTTGCAGTTTTATTTTCTGTTACATATTATCACAAAGTAATTTTATAACTTGCTCTAGTGTTAATTGATAATGAAACAGCTTAGCACACTTCACAGTGTCGTTACGCGAATTAGCAACATTCCTACATAAAGTAAGCTAGTTTAATGATGACAAATTCCTTTGACTAGAGGGTATAAAGTTCTGTTGGCGACTTGCAATCTGCTCTTAGCTGATGTAATACCCGCTTAGACTGAACGACGATCGTATCATATTACAGTTAAATTATTATTTGTAATAGTAATAGGACTATCTTCATCAGTTAAACCATTAGATATAATTAGTGCGTTATCAACATGACAAACTTATCTAATTATAAAAAAAACCATTTATTATAATGAAAAGAAAGAAGCTATAAACATAGGGAATACAGCGGAATCCTTCAAATAGTAATTATTATAGTGTGCTTCTACATTACACAACAAGGGCACGGCCAATTTCTGTATGGGCGTTTGCATATTGCTCACTAATGACTTGTGGTGTTTAATATTCGTGAATATTGGAATATTAAATTGCTATAAATAAAAAATTTCAACGAACGTGGCTGTACGACAGACTAGACGTAAACAGTTTCATAATCTTATTAAACCTTAAATCAGATTGCGGCAATAAGTGAATGGATAATGATTTTACTATTAAAAAACTTAAGGCGCTTTAAAATAGCAAACAATAAAACACAAGAGTATAAATAATTAATTATTTATTAGAGAAAGCAAATACAAGTCTAGATTTAGGTATATTTTTTTAGAATAGATTGCAGTTTTCAAAAAAAAAACGTTTACTTTTAATAAAACGATTAATATTGTTCAATTGTTATCAATATGTTGTCTAAGAAACCTGCTGGAGCTTGAATATTGTTTTGGTGTCTTGGCCAACCAACATACCAGATTATTGTCATAACATGACAACAACAACCAACTGCACTGTTTCCCACAAGCCAATTACAACAGTTCCCTAAAATAGCTTCCAGGACAGGATCGCGATATTCTGTATCAAATAAAACATAGAAAAAGTAAATTCGATATCTATCTCCGCTCCTCATAATTCTTCAGAAAATAAATCCGAAACGCAATGCAAATCAGAGCAACGTAATCGAGTGGTAGAAGGCATAGTCCATAGAGATAAGCGGAGGTTAAAATTGTTTCAACTAATCGCAAAAAAAAACAAACACAGTGAAGAATCATATATTTACTCAAAGAAACTATAAGCATATATTTCATAACTCGCCATTAATTTCTACTAATCGCCATAAAATGGTACGGACCGAGCTACAACTGTGTACAACACGAACTATCAAACTCTGAAAATCCATTTCGGACCGGTCACTTTTCATATTAAGATATATAAGCACAGTGTACACTCTACATCGTTTTTAATTTAAATCTTTAATAAAAAATAATGTTTATTATCTATGCAGTAATATAGTGGTAGGACTTGTAAAGCAGACTCTTTATATAGTTCTACTTCTGCCTATAAATTACACTTGGTGGTAGGGCCTTGTTCAAGTAGTATTTGGGTAGGTACCACCCGCTCACGTATTCTACTAATAAACAGTAATACTAAGTATGGGTGGGTTATCGATGTTAGTAAAAGTTGCCACGGGTTCGGTCAAGAAAATACCCTGACCTGTGAAGAAACGACGAACTTAAGCGGTATTTTTTTACAATTTCAGTCGTATAAAGAAAAAGGCGGAAGGTGATCCATTAATTTCCAAAGTGTACCATCATCTATTAACTCATAAATTGTGTAATAACCATTTGTTCACATACATTTATTTAGTTTTAAATTTAGTTTCAGAGGCAGATTGCATATTTTGTGGGATGATTAAACCCATTAAAATACTTCCATTATAAATCTCTAAATTTCATTTCTATTCAAAATATTAATAGAATTTCCGCCAACGTGTTAATCTATTTATGAATTATATAAATAATTACACGTCGAGTTTGTGGTTTCATTGGGATTAATAAACAAAAATAAATTATATATAATATTCAACGACTATAACGGTATAGCTTTTGATAGATGTTCAAACTATTTAAAAAGTTATTTTGGCGCGAAGAGTAATATTTCCGGGGCGATTTTGATCACAAAATGCAAAACGCCATCATTTATCTACTTTCATTTTAAATTATTGGAGACATTTTGTTAATATTTTAAAAATGTAAAACAAATACACTCAAATGTGAAATAGGCTTTAAGTATGCAATACAAAGTTCTTTTGATTGCTCTCATGTGTAACTGCAGCGTGATTTCCAGCAGAGGAACAGTGCACTTACATTCACATCGTAAGCCACGGGTATGGTAACAGTCGACAAACCGGTGTGCAGCATAACAATAGTATTGATGTTTATGGTAAGAATAATTTATCTTATAATATTAACTTCTATAATTTTAAAATTGAACGTTCTATCCATACAAGTGCAAACATACAAAGGCATCATACTCGATCGACGCCACCGTTATCGAAAAAGTTTTAAATGCCTCGTCGATTGTCTGCACGCTTCACACGACAAACTAAAACCGACCGTCAAATTTTAGTCCATCATCAAAATAACTAGATTTTATTTCAGGGGAAATTAGTTTCTTTTTTTTGAGAATTGGATTGGGTGACTAAGGCTTTCCAAATATTCTACGAGAGTTTCGTATTCGGAACGAATGAAAAAATCATAATATATAAATTTGACTGTGTGGAACTTGTGATTTGCGAGCTGGCTATAGACCAATGAGGTCCAGTGGCTAGCTCGCAAGGTCGCAAATTCCATTCATGTCGGATTTACCGTCCCATTGAATTATGATAGTGAGAGAATAGTGGTGTACCTATGTTTGCACACACACTTGTGCTCTTGTATAATATGTCCTGCGCAGTTGGCTAGTCTCCGTTGAGATTGACCGCCGTGTCCGAAATCGGTGAGACGGACATCATCGTAATCATCATATAAAATGAGTCCAAATAATAATAATGAAGACTATTGACAAATGTTTGTTAAGTATATTTATGTATTTCTTTGGCAAACGTAAAACATTTTGAGTCTTCTGTATTGTTGTTATTTGGTTGCGGTATTTTATATGTACGATAAATTAATTTGAAATAGTCCTTTCAGGATAAAAGTCATTTCATATGGTCACTTGAATCAAGTTTTAATATAATATCGAAATATATTAGTACGTAAGCTCCTCGAAGTATTCGAACATAAGGTTTACGATTTGCAGTTTTATTTTCTGTTACATATTATCACAAAGTAATTTTATAACTTGCTCTAGTGTTAATTGATAATGAAACAGCTTAGCGCACTTCACAGTGTCGTTACGCGAATTAGCAACATTCCTACATAAAGTAAGCTAGTTTAATGATGACAAATTCCTTTGACTAGAGGGTATAAAGTTCTGTTGGCGACTTGCAATCTGCTCTTAGCTGATGTAATACCCGCTTTGACTGAACGACGATCGTATCATATTACAGTTAAATTATTATTTGTAATAGTAATAGGACTACCTTCATCAGTTAAACCAATAGATGTAATTAGTGCGTTATCAACAAGACAAACTTATCTAATTATAAAAAAAAAACCATTTATTATATTACCATATTGATTTATCTTGGCGTGTTGAAAAGAATGAAAAGAAAGAAGCTATAAACAGAGGGAATACAGGGGAATCCTTCAAATAGTAATTATTTTAGTGCGCTTCTACATTACACAAGAGCGTGGTCAATTTCTGTATGGGCGTTTGCATATGTTTCGAATTTAATGCACACTAATGACTTGTGGTGTTTAATATTCGTGAATATTGGCACATTAAATTGCTATAAATAAAAACTTCAACGAACGTGGCTGTACGACAGACTAGACGTAAACAGTTTCATAATCTTATTAAATCTTAAATCAGATTGCGGCAATAAGTGAATGGATAATGATTTTACTATTAAAAAACTTAAGGCGCTTTAAAATAGCAAACAGAATAAAACACAAGAGTATAAATAATTAATTATTTATTAGAGAAAGCAAATACAAGTCTAGATTTAGGTATATTTTTTTTTAGAATAGATTGCGGTTTTCAAAAAAAAAAAAAACGTTTAACTTTTAATAAAACGATTAATATTCTTCAATTGCTATCAATATGTTGTCTAAGAATCCTGCTGGAGCTTGAATATTGTTTTGGTGTCTTGGCCAACCAACATACCAGATTATTGTCATAACATGACAACATCAACCAACTGCACTGTTTCCCACAAACCAATTACAACAGTTCCCTAAAATAGCTTCCAGGACAGGATCGCGATATTCTGTATTAAATAAAACATAGGAAAAGTAAATTCGATAGCTTTTCCGCAGTTTATGCACCTCCTAATGCTTCACAAAATAAATCCGAAACGCAATGCAAATCGGAGTCCAGTCACCAGTGTTAAAAGCAACGTAATCGAGTGGTAGAAGGCATCAGTCCGTAGACATAAGCGGGGGTCAAAATTGTTGGTAACTAATCGCAAAAAAAAACAAACACAGTGAAGAATCTGCAATGACAGAAGCAAAAGTGAAAACGTTCCGTTTTAAGTATTATGTTTTTGTGTAATATAAAAAAAAATATCTTACGCATCAAAATTTATTAAAAGATAACTTTATTAAAGGAAATGTTCCTGAAAAGAGTCGTTTATATCACTTGTCTATGCATATCTATGCAAGTACTATGCATGGTCTTAAACGTCCATATTTATCTTTCTCTGTGGCCCATTATCGTGGAAGTGCCAAACTCCCAAGTTCAGAGAGGTTAAAAACTACGTAGTAATTCATTTTTACAATTTTATTATACAATATATTTACTATGCATGTGTACATGGCATGTTATTTTTTGGCCACCTTATTTCAAGACCATGTCCTATAGTATAAGCTGTGCATAGATAGTTAGTCAGTAAGGATATTGAGTATTGTAATATATTACTAAAAAACATTGTTTTATGATTGTATACTTGTAAATGTAAAATCATGTCTATGTAGTCATTTAGAAACAATATTACTTAGTTACAAATAATTTTAATTTTAAAAAAACATGCAAAAAATGTAAAGATTGTTAGTTATCACTACCAAGATAATGTAAACTGTCTATCGGATATGTAATAAAGTGATTTTTCTGGTGGTAGGGCTTTGTGCAAGCTCGTAGGTACCACCCACTCATCAGATATTCTACCGCAAAACAGCAGTACTTGGTATTGTTGTGTTCCGGTTTGAAGGGTGAGTGAGCCAGTGTAAGTACAAGCACAAGAGACATAATATCTTAAGTCCTAAGGTTGGTGGCGCATTGGCGATGTAAGCGATGGTTAACATTTCTTACAGTGCCAATGTCTAAGGGCGTTTGGTGAGCACTTACCATAAGGTGGTCCATATGCTTGCCCGCCTTCCTATTCCATAAAAAAAATACACAAAGAACGAGAGATAAGTACTGACAAAGAGTGCTCGATATAATTTCCTATTACCAACAATTTGTGATGAATCTTAAAAAGTATATTTTTAGTTACACTTAGTTATGTCTTCGTTTTATCTCATTTAAGAAATCTTTTCAGGGCACCTAAGGTTTCTTGGCGTCATCTCAGTAGCTTAATACATGTAAGTGGCGCATTAGTTACTGCGACAGCTCTCGAGGACTCCATCAGACCACTTTGCGACCATTACAACGCCTTTGTCGAATGTTTAAAAGAAATTGTGGAAATATTTGAGGAAACTGTTTGTTATAATTTTTCTATTTGGAAATCTATTATATGTCTTTGTATTATTTATTATACAAATAATTTATGTACAATTCGAGAGTTTGCACATAATGTTATGTGTTCTGATATAATCTTATAACTTATTCATTTAGTTGCTGAAGAATGCATGAAATTTAAAATAGGAAAAGCTTATATTATCTTGACTCCATACATAAGCTACCGACGAATAATACCTTTCCCTTCACACGTGGGCGCAGCCGGGAATGATTATATAACCTGCAATTGATTGTCTGAATATATATCAGAAATGCTTACATAGTCTTATAATACATTTTATTAGTGTATAAGTAGTATAAATAAAAATAGTTAACTTATTTAGTTTCAGTAGAGCTATCCTTTAAGGACAAACTCAAATCCGATTACGATCGTCAGTAAAAAAATGACATGCGACATTATTTGTAATGAATATAACGTTACGGCCTAAAATTGCGTATAAGCGTAAATTGGTTTTCAACATTCCACGACTGAAATTCAGAGTGAGTTATGTTTCAAAGTTTCCATTTCAGTCAAAATTTATGAATAGTAAAAACGATATGGTTTATTCATCATTCAATTTGAAACTAAACATATCTACATTTGTGGGTCTAAAAGAATCGACTTCCTCTGAATCGATGTTCACTAAAAGTCTGCCACATTAGCCTATCGGCTGTGGTTATTCGGTTTAAAGCCGGTCCCGCTACTTGGTATTGACCGATCAGCTGTGATTGCATTTCGGTGATTCTTTTGTAGAATAACTATTTTAAATGTAGCATAATGTTGGCTGAATTGTTGCCAAATCTTATCTGTAGAAATTATAATATTACTTCTGGCGTAAAACGCGGTTGCGTTGCGAAAAATGGGATGAAACCTTTATGTAGTTTATATGCTGGTTTCTTATTGTTTCGATTTATGCTTCCTTGTTGATATTTTGTCATTAGCCGTGCACAGCCGCTGTGCTTATGGAAGTTTCGGGAGAATTTATGCATTAAGATTAATTATTGATGGCGGGAGCGGGATCGCAGCATATATTATTATTATAACATACGCAGAAAATGAACAAAAATTCTTTAAATCCATTATTGCAACCTCGATTTCATTACTTATATGTCTATATGAATAAAATGTTTACCGTTAATAACGTCAAATATACAGGCCACACGTAGGGAGAAGGTGTGATTATTTCTGCGCCACAGCAGGCGGTATATTAAGGAAGCAAAAAATTTTAATAGCACGTACTTTACACGCTCTATAAACCGCACATAACCATGACTTATATTATGACACTCGTTAAAATATCACCTATATTATAATGCAAATGGAAAATGCATAAAATTATAATACTCACATTAAAATATTTATAGGTTCTTCTATGATTAAAAATAGTAATCATAATTACGGATAATGACTCTGTTTTGCGTAAGTTTTATTGTTTTGTTATATAAGATATAAATTTTGGATGTAGCATCAAATTTCTGAATCACACTAACGTTTGGTTCGTCGAAATTTATATTGGGTACTGATATTTCAAATATTGCGTTGGCAATTTTGGATTTATTGGTCGCAAGTTTAATGTCAGCCAGGCGTGGATAAGCGATTCTATCAAGAAGCCTTAATATTCGAAACGATTTAAAAATTTAAATATTAGTAGTATTGGTTTTTGCGTCAAAATGCTCGGAAATACTTAATCAAAATTTTATTTAAATTAACATCGTAATTTTACGTTACTTGTATGAGAAATGTTATTTAAATCTTCTTATAAATATAGATAAAGATAAATCTAAGAATTGTACCATAATACTATCTTTTGATATCATTTTCTACAGCAGCGATAATGTCACAAAGTGTATGGAAACACTTCCAACGTTTGAATTTTAAGTTCAGCATTCAAAGTAGCCACAAAGTGTTACCTCTCAACATTTATTGACTAGCAACAAAGGAAATCCATTTGCCAAGTCTCGCCAGTTAGTGTCTATTCGTTCTACATTGTTTATTCTCCCTAGAAAAGACATTGTATACGCTCACAGTAGAACAATTATGTTTTATTTTACTAATAAAAGAAATGTCGTGCAGTTTGTTCGCGCCCTTGTTTTGGTATTTCGTCGCAATCTATCTTAATAAAATAAACAGTGTTGATCCAATAAATATCAGATGTGATTATCTTGTGATGTATGTTAAATACTTATTTAAGATTTTAGTTTTATTATTCAGGCATCGATGCCCATAATTTTGTTACATTAAAACACATTTAATACATTTATAATCACACATACACATAATATTATATAACACACATTAATAAATTATTAGAATTATAGTAATGCTAACAGTACTAAAAAAGGAAATAAAATTAATCACTAAAATAGCAATTAGAATACATAACAATAAAAATATATAATAAAAGTTTAAGTATAATTAATTATTTATGTATGAGGCACATAAACCAGAGTATTACAGACTTCTGGATAACCTGCCTCATCATCTTGACGGGACGGTTGGTGTGGTTGGTAGATACTTGCCTCTCACGCCGCAGGTTCGATTTCCACCCAGGACAGACATTTGTGTGCATGAATATGTCTGTTTGTCCTGAGTCTGGGTGTAGTTATCTATATAAGTATGTATTTACAAGAGAAAAGTAATATAGCTCTGCTTAGTTTGGGAGCAGATGGCCGTGTGTGAGTAATGATATTATATAACCATTAACATCATTCGCAATAATCATTAGGATAGTGAGACTGTCTCTAATTCTACGTATCAAAGATGCAGATCTTTTTCTCAGGATCTCATACAAATCATCTGTACGTGCTTGGGCAATTATGACTCATGGTGTTATACTATTTCGACGTGTATTCTTGAAATGTTATAATTGTTATGGGCAATGTCACATATCACTTTCTGCTATTTCATGACCAATTTCTGCTGTGAGTTTCGAGTTTGCTCTTACGTAATAGTTCTACAATAACGTTTAATAATAACTATTCATTTTTGGTGCAAAGTTTCACTTTAGTCATGATTACTTGGTTAGACGAGTTTTAGTGTCTTGCATGTGCACTAGCTTAAAAAATTCACGACAATAAAGTTTCCAAATGTTATATATTTTTCACTATACGTCACGTGTTCCCCTCCTCTTACGACCCGGGTTCCTTCAAACGAGGCGTGAAGAGGCATCTTGCGGGCCGGCAAGACGAGGGCGGCTAGTGCAGAACCTTCTTCCCGTCTGTACTGGCCGTCGTCGCGTTTGGACTCTACTACCTCTTAACATCAGGTGGAGTAGAGTCATTTGCCCTCCCGGCAAATATAAAAAAAATATATTAAATTTTATCAAATTTATTAAAGTTTTCATACGATTAAAGCATATAATTTTAAAGTTAAAGTTAAATATTCTATTTAATATATCACTTTATTCATTTTCTTACATTATCATACATTCTGAGCTGTATTCGAAATATCAATTAGTGAATTAGTTAAAAAAATATTCACAGACGTTGTCCAAAGTCAGTTATTAAAAACCTGGTAATATTACATTATCACTCTGCCGTTAACAGTTCTATAATAGAATTAAATATATATGCAGGTCCATGGATAACATTTCGCTGGAGCTATTTCAATATCGTATGCTGAATACTGAATATTTTAAAGACGCATTCCAACTTTTAGATATATTTAATCTTCAATATATCTACTGTACCTATATTACGTTCATATAGTAGATGAACTAAGTTAGAATTCTGGCTCACTCCTGCAATTGCTGAAAAGTCGTCTCCAATTCGAAGTTGTGAAGAAACTTTGAGTTTGAAATTTTAGCTGTTTAGACTTCAGAAAGGCATACCGAGCTCAACGGTCGTTGGGTCACACGGATAAGATGGAATGCCTAATTCGCGTACAGGGGAATATACATAGTTACATAGCAAGCCTTCATCAAAATATAAAAAATATTTCAATTTTTTTCAGAAGATTTATGAAATATATTTGTGAAAACTTGCCAAAACATTGCATCATATTTATTGAAACATCGGAATGAAAGTGTACTTTCTTCTACATTATTTAATTCAGCACGTCATTAGAGTGACAAAATAAATTTATCCAGCCTTACTTACAAATAATGTAAACGACTGTTTAGTTAAACAATGTTTATCTCTTTCTGTCATTATTTATTTTTCATTCGAAAGAAGAAGACAGCATTGTTTAACTAATCTTTCGCTAAGCGACGTTTATGAGTAAGGCTGATCAATTCCATACGCTTTGTTCTCTTCTACAAACGAAATCGACAATCTCTGTGACTTTGTCCAGGTCCGCAGGTTTCGAAATTGGAACTGCACTAAAAGCCGAATTTCAAATGAATACCAGTTGGTAACGCTACATTTTTAAATTTCGAATTTCCTAACACCTGGTTGTGATGTCTCAGTAATATTTTTTTTCCCGATCAAAATGTTTAATGTAATTAAAAATAAACTAAATTAATTAGTGTTTTAATCAACTGAGTCTTCTTAATAAACAAGTAGTACTTGTAGTTTATATAAACTGATATCGTATCTTTTGAAGAGAGTTCATAATTCATTCTCCGACCACGAAAATCCTTGATTCACTTTGAGCCACGCTTTAAAATTAAACCGTGTAAATCTTGTTTGCACGTTCATGAAATAATTATTTTCACAAGGCTTTAGCTTTGTGGGTTCCTTTTTAATTTTAATCTTTCGAATTGCTATCAAACAACGGGAACTAATCTAACAAAGTGATTTTGTTTGTATTTAAAATATTGGGTTTGTTATGAGGATATATACTGGTGGTAGAGCTTTGTGCAAGCTCGTCTGGGTAGGTACCACCCACTCATCAGATATTCTACCGCAAAACAGCAGTACTTGGTATTGCTGTGTTCCGGTTTGAAGGGTGAGTGAGCCAGTGTAATTACAGGCACAAGGGACATAAAATCTTAGGTCCCAAGGTTGGTGGTGCATTGGCGATGTAAGCGATGGTTAACATTTCTCACAGTGCCAATGTCTAAGAGCGTTTGGTGACCACTTACCATCAGATGGCCCATATGCTCGTCCGCCTTCCTGTTCTATAAAAAAAAAAGAGGATCCTTACTATTATCATAAATGCGAGAGTTTGTGTGTTTGTTACGGTTTCACGTCTTTACTTAATTTTGTGTAATAAAACACACCAGGATTTATAAAGCAATGCATACACTAATATTGTCATGGGTTCTAAGATGGGTTCATAAGATTTGAAAAAATAAACTCAAACCTAAAGAATCTCGTGTCAAACATGACATTGGTCATTCCAATTCATTGACGATCCGTAATCAATTAGACATTACCTTAGCAAATTTAAGAGTTTGGTTGTCTAATGGATCTCGTTATCAGATTTCGACACCGAAACAACATTTAAAACGAACCTCGTTTTCCATATGTCGCCGAACATAACAATTGTTGCATAGCAACTATTAGAAAAATTATTCTTCTAAGGGTCTCAAGGTATTGCTTATCTTGTTTAAATCTAAATCCGTCTTCAAGTAAGGGATTAAAACTTAATGCATTTACCGATAAGTTCACTATGCTCACCAAGCGCCAGTTACTGAAGCGTTGTATAGTTATTGGGAAGTCGTTCCTAAATACCCTCGCGATATTGTTATCAAATTATCGGGTAATTATTTTAGTTTTGGAGTAAAAGAGTAGAAGAGTGTGGAGAAGAAATTGATTGTTGTAATATTATTGTTTTTATTTCTTAAATTACCTAATTAATTGATCATTGATGGCGAGATGGCCAAGTATTCAATTTTAACCAGAAAATATAATATGTTGTTATTATTGTGTGTGTGATATATATAGTATATATCGAGATGGCCCAGTGGTTAGAACGCGTGAATCTTAATCGATGGTCGTGGGTTCAAGCCCCGGCAAGCACCACTGATTTTTTTTGTGCTTAATTTGTGTTTATAATTCATCTAGAGCTTGGTTCACCGTCAAGTGAGCCAAACATCGGAAACCTGCATGTGTTTAATTTCATTGAAATTCAGCCACATATGTATTCCACCAAACCGCATTGGAGCAGCGTTGTAGAATCAGCTCCATACCTTCTCCTCAAGGAGAGAAGGCTTTGGCCTAGCAGCGGGACATTCACATGCTGGTACAATATCGTAACAATATTGATAAAAAATGGTATTAACTTAAACTAATATCAGTAATATATAATTTGAATGCTAAAATTATAGAACATAATTTTGCACAGTAAATACCTAGAAACAGGGCGCCAACTTTTGCTTTAATACTCTTATTCATGCTTTGAACCAACCTTTGATCCAATGTTTGTCAAAAATTAGCGCAGTCGTGATAAGATTTGCAAAGTTGTGCCGCGAAAGCTGGAAGACATACTTGCTTTAGCTCAAGGCTCCCTAACAAAAATGGAAATTGTGTTCTAAACAGAAGTTGTAATGAGACTCAAAAGTTTTTTCGAAATAAATTACAACCACAAACACACCTACACACACAATACTTATATACATTCACACGTACTAGCAGCTAAAATCGCCTACTTGCACTGTAGCGATTGGGAAAAAGTCGGGCGAGTCTTCGTAGATAAACTAAATATAAAATGTTTTATACTTTATTCAATAAAATATATTGTACATAAGACTTATTTAAATATGGAACATCATTTCAAGTTTAAGAATCGCTCCAGAAACGGACGTTCATAATGGCAACACAATACGCTAATCCCAGATTATAATAGTTAATCTTAATTTTCAAAATTAAATAAATTAAAGTTATAACATTCTTTTTTGTCCAAAACCCTCTTCCCAGTTCAGCTGGGGTCGGGTCTCCTTGTACGTCTGCGCCAGAGAGCTCTGTTCTGACTTGTCTGTGTACTCAGATTCTCTTTCTGGGCCTCTTTTTGCATGTTTGACCACCAGGTTGCGGGCGGTCGCCCTCTTCTCCGTGGTCGGTCCGGGATATTTAAGGCTTTCTTGATGGGATGGTCATCGTCACGTCTCAGGATATGGCCGTACCAGCGTAGTCGACATTCCTTCAGTTTTTCGACAATCGGTGTTACCTTGAACGATCCCCTGACATACTCATTCCTTACTTTGTCCAGCCGGGTTATTCCTCCCGCCCATCTAAGCATTTTCATCTCGTTTGTATGCAGTTGTTGTTCGTGTGTCTTTTTGATGGTCCAACACTCTGCTCCATAAGTCATGGATGGGCGTACTACCGTTTTGTACACTTTTCCCTTTACACGAATGGGCATTCTACGGTCACAGAGAACACCCGAAAGCGATTTCCATTTTATCCAGGCGGTTTTGATGCGGTGGTCCACGTCTTTATCGATATTTGCATCAGTAGTAAGCACAGACCCAAGATACTTGAAGTTGTCTACTTTGGGTAGTGCGCGGTTGTCTATGTAAATATTACATCCCGTCTCTTCTGTCCCTCCATAGTCACATTCCAAATATTCGGTCTTACTTCGACTAATGCGTAGCCCATGGTTTTCGATTTGTGTCACCCACCGGTTAAGTGTTTCCTGTAGGCTTTGTGCATTTTTCGCTACTAGGACTATGTCGTCTGCGTAAAGTATACACTCTGGTGCTGGCTTTTGTATGTCTCGCGTGATGTAGTCCATGCAAAGGTTGAATAGCAATGGGCTTAAGGCAGATCCCTGGTGTACTCCTACGTTTACGTGGAAGGGCTCGCCAAGTCCCGCTGGGCTTTTGACGCGCGTCATGGTGTTTGTGTACATATCTTGTACTAGTGTCACATAGTACTCCGGGATGTTTTGAGCTCTCATAGCCTGCCAAACTAGATTTCTGGGTACCCTATCAAAAGCCTTTTCTAGGTCGATGAACAGGAGATACAGATTTTCTTTGTTTGAACGGTGTTTCTCCATCACAACTCTAATTAACTGAATGGCATCGATGGTAGATTTGCCAGATGTGAAGCCATATTGGTTCTCAGTTATACGAGTACAGTCATTAATGCGTGCAGCGATGATCCTTTCAAACAGTTTTAGTGTGTGTGACGTGAGTTTTATGCCCTTGTAGTTTCCGCAATTCGCAATGTCCCCTTTTTGTTTATATATTGGTGATAGAATGCTGTTACGCCAGGATTCAGGGATCTTGCCATCTTTAATAATAGCGTTAAAAAGCTTTGTGAGCCAGGGTGTGGCAGATTCCTTCAGCTTCTTCCAGAGATCTGCTGGGATCTGGTCGGGACCAGTGGTCTTATGGTGTTTCATTTATGATATAGCCTTGCTCACCTCCTCCTCTACTATACATTTTATAGGCCCTTCAACAGGCGGCATATGGGGCATTTTTTTACTCGAAAACTCCTCGTTCATTAGTTGATCGTAGTATTCCTTCCATCTTATGTTGATATCCTTGTTCGTCGTTAGTAAAATACCCTGGGCATTTTTGATGTATTTGTTACATTTAATATCGAGAGTAGATCTATGGCGTTGTCGGGCTATTTTGTAGATTGAGTTCTCATCCTCGGCGTTTTCCAATCTGTCATAAAAATCTTCTCTAGATTTTGCCATGGATTGTGCTACTGCAGATTTAGCTATCTTTTTAAGATTCTTATACAGTAGGTGATCTTCTTCCGAACCCGATTTCCTCCATGCTTTAAATGCCTCTCTCTTTAACTTTATTATGTGTTGAACAGTTTCATTCCACCAGGACGTTTCTTTACCTATGCGCCGTGCTCCACGTGAAATACCCAGGATCTCTTTTGCCCCTTCCAAACATAGTCTTTCGAAATCAGACCACATCTGGTTAGCTGATTTGTCGGTCTCAATGTCTTCTTTCATATAGGCGTGGGCCCATTCTAGGAGCGGAGAGCCCTTGATGGAGTGCAGTTCTTTCCACTTAATACTGTCTGCTCTGCCGATGTGTGTTGTTATAGGTTTGGGTAGTTTCATGACTGAGACGAGAAGCCTATGTTGTGAGGAAACATTAATAATAAAAAAAAGTATATGATTTTTGCAATTTAATCTAAGTGCATATAAATAGAGTTCTTGTTTAAAAATCTCATTTGTTAGATCGCTAGTTCTCGAGACGCTACAGCGGGTCCATTAAAGTATGCACATAAGTTATTCCGACAGTGAACCCTTAAACCCACTGCTTTTCGCTGCCTTACTCTTATTAAAACATCTAAATGTTAAAATAGAAAGATTTACTTTAGTATTTCTAGTACTTTGGTTTTAAAAATCTTCTATCTTACGTAATAACCAACTAGCCTCGACTTTCCACGTGTACGATCAATTATTAGTCAAGTATGATAAAATTTAATGTTAAAACACATTTTGTATAAATAGCAAAAAAACAGTATTTTGTATTTTAAATTTGCAAAATTTAATATTCATTATTTCTATAAAATACCGAGGCTATCATATAACGAAGCTGCGATAATATGTATATTGTTTAAAGTGAATTAAGTATATGATATTAGTGAATGAAAGTTTAACTGTATGCGTAGTTGTAAATTCAAACATATCATATTAAATTTAATACATACGGTACATCTCTCGGAAGTGCTTTGGAAGGGCCTACTTGAATAAAGTACATATATACAATTTTTTTAACAATAACTAGTACATAGTTTATTTATTCACTTCTGTCTATTTGACCTTAATCACACGATATATATTATATAAAAAACATATCCTTTATTTGACACAAAAGTATTTTCATTGAAATAAAGTCATGTACACTAAAGAAAACAAAATAAAACTTGATAGCGCGATTCAATCAACACATAACGCCATCTATGAACATAATTAAAAACTAATAATAGTTCTCTGACTACACACGTAACTGAAATTCTGCGATAGCGTATCTCACGCAGTGTTGCAATATCGCGTCGCAGGAAAAATGTTTTTTAACACAGATACCTGCCACGATGCAATCGTCACACGTCATAGGTCACACGGATGACCGGGACTCATCAAAGTTGACCTAAAAGCATACTTTGTGGTATCCGAGAACATGATTGAAACTGTGAAAAGTGATACTTATTTTGAAATTACTCTCCACAAACGTCAATAGAGTTGGGTATGGTATGTACTCACTGTTTGTTCCAGCAAAATCTGTTGTTATTTCAATGAAGGGACAATCTGGATTACAAAAGAATAATCTCGTAGTTGCTTTGTTAGCAAATTTTTTTATTTAACATGTTTCATTGCGAAATTATTCATCTATATATATATCCATTACGAATCATACCTGTAAACAAAGAAGCGACATTTTAAATTTATTATTCCATATGTCCTTTCCTTCACAATTTCTATTTACTTTTAACTAAATAATTATTTGTAAAACATGTAATTAAAATTTTAGAAAATACCATAAATAAATCCATAGCGAATTTTAAATGACAGCGCCAAGGCAAACAAAAAGAAATATTACAATTATTTTTTTACATACATAATAAAAACATTACCAACTACATATATTAAATATAACCATATACATATTTAGATGTAGCTATAATATAGTATAATATAGGCCATATAAAAGGAAAAAGAATATAAGTACTAATATTTCAAACATTATTCGTAATATAGCTTACTGTTAAACAGCCAACCAAGAGTTTCTTATCCCCTCGACAAACATAATTTTTCCGCTACACCAAAATGAAATTACAACATGGCGCACAAACCGTGCTTCACCTGTCAGCTGACGCCATCCATCATGGCGGCACCAACCAAAATGAAATTCGCTTTGTCCGCCCGAAATAGCGATTTGTTGTTTCCAAAATGTACATGAAATTGTATGTCGGGACTTAAGCCTGCTTTGAAACATAAATCTTTTCAATGTTCTTGATTTTAGAACCCGTTCTCACCCTTTCGAGTCGCCATGTTGTTTTAATACATAATGTACGCCCCAGATTTAACACTAACTACTAAATTTCTTGCCGGATCTCGGTAGTATCCACCAAAATATTATGATCGACTAATTTATTTAAAAATTGTCAAATTCGTGTCTAGTTTTCCGAATAATAGAACGGGTGTATGTTGAAAAGGTCATTTTTATTCCACGAAATTTTCTACTAATGGACTCATATTAACTTCACAAAAGTCAGAAAATTCAAAAGACCGATTCGGCAATAAACCGCAGAACGCGAGAAGAATTAATGTCAACTATTCGAATGGGTTACACCGGAGCATTTACGCTACGTGATATTCTTGCTCTTCACTAACGCAAAATCAAAATGAAGAATATCCTTCTATGACATTTGATGTATTTTTAAAAGTCCCCTACGCAGCGCCGTACGTGATGTAAGCAAATTGAACTTATCGGCGCTATCCCCCTCTCACTCTACTTCCTAACATAATGAGGATGCGCACTAGAACCTTCATATACTTAGACACTGTTTAGTCAAATTTTCTTTCAAGAAATGCAAACTGCATGCGTACATTTTAAGTTTTAATAATATATATTTTATTTATGGTGCCACGTGATTCGTTCTTAATTTGAAAGAACAAATGTCATGCGTTTTCTTCGTTATTTAAAAGGCGTACACCTAATAAAATAAATAATTGATATTATTATTAAGCTTGACATGGACACATGAAATATATATCCCGCAGCAAAAAGTTCTTCGGAATAAGTAAAGTTACAAAGCGTTCCTTAATTGTCGCCCATTAATTTAAATACCTTAGAATCCGCAGCGACATAACTCTTCCTCGGCGACATTCTCTTTTGATGGAACCGCATAATTCACTTTCAAAACGGTCAACGAGATAATGTTATTTGTTGTATCCAAACTAAGTTTTCGTACCACTTTAACCAAAATTGTATAATTAAAACAATTTTAGTTTTGAATATTTATGGAATCGTAAGTTTTGGTAACGTCGTATCTTAAACATTTAAGGTCCGGAATCTTAATGAGGATTTATTAAAGTTTACGAATACATAAATTTACTAGTGGCAGGGGTTTGTGCAATCTCGTCTGGGTAGGTACCACCCACTCATCAGATATTCTACCGCAAAATGGCAGTAGATCAGCGATACTCAATCTTTTCTATAAACGGGCCACAAAAACGTGTCATGGTGTCGCGGGCCGCAAACAAATAATGTTTCGGTAATGATTGTTTTTTTGGTTTCGGGATTGTTACAAATTACATTAAACAACCATGAACGGATTTATCGCGTATATTTTAACATTTTTATTAATAATTTCATGACGTTTCAAACAGTTTGCAGTATCCGTGGATACAAGTTGTGTAATTCAAATTATTTAATTGTTAATAAAAAAACTTTTAAATTCAAAATAGTTCAAAATAAAGTAACATCAAGTGGGCCAACCACAATACCCCGGCGGGCCGCAAGTTTAGTACAGCTGCTAAATACACATGTATAATACATTCAAATTTAATATTATTTTTGAAATTGGTTATTTTTTATGTATATAAGTCCTAACATTAATAAACAAATAAATATGACAAAGCGAAACAGTGTAGTGAGGACCGTGAACGAACAACCTAGCTGTCAGGAATAACAAACCATTAAATGGTATGAATAAAGAAAATGTGTATGTAAATTATTTATTCATGTGAAATATCTATTGGTACCTTGTTGTAGAACAAACTCGTATGTCGTGAGTGGGAACGGCGTGAAGCTCTTTTGTAACGTCACGATAATTCTGTTTTTGAGAAGTTAGGTGGTCAGTAGACTGTTCTGGTATCTATCAAACTGCAATGTCAAAATAATTGTTGTTAATTGGGTGAGTGGAAGTAAAATAAATGGTAGTATTAGATATTCCATTGGCAACTAGAAAGCTGATACATTATATTGTTAGTAAGTGTCCATGTATAACTGTGTAATAGGCCCAGCGTATATACTATACGTCATTGCAACACACATTTCTTTTGTTTTGTTTTTTTCAATTCTAGGTAGGTATCGGCCTGTGTGAGATATCGATGTGATCTCTAAGTGATTTTTATCGATTAATTAGCTTAATTTGTTCCGTCTTGATACAATGTCCTTGAAATCGTAATTTTGTAATTATTTACTTATATTTAATTGATATTATATTAGTCACTGCAGTAATAGTTTTTGATACAGAAGTCGAAATATATTATACACGTACCTAAGTTGTATGTTTACTTTTAAACGCAACATTGGTTCGTTTCTTTCTCGTCAAATGGTTGTTGCTCGTAGAAAAGTAAGGGTACTTTGTACAAACGAAGCAACGAAGACTTACTTTTCTTTTTATCCTTATTTGCAAATTAGCATAAGTATTGTAACAAAGAGTCGATTAAACTATAAAGTAGTTCACTTTGCGCATATTACCTGTACATTGATGATACTTAAATTGTATACTATGTTTTGGTGATTAATGAATTGATTACTTTGGAACCTGATGTTTTCTAACATAAAAAACATTAACCCAATGTTTCTTAAAAATGTTAAGATTGATGTCATTACTTCTACTGTCTGTAAGCAAATGATATTAACAAGTATTTATTATTTATATATATTATATTTAAGAAATTATAATTATTAATTACCGTATATTTCGAACCAATCATTTTTTTACATTAATTTATTGTTCATTTTAATAATCGATTTGTGACCAAAATTAGTGTTTTATTATCTGTGGAAAAAGCATGGTTATTTTTGGCGGGCTTTTACAAAATTTACATGGATGGCAATAGAAATGGGGTTCTTTGAATTAAAGTAATAAATTAAGAGATTATTGGTGGTTGTTGATTGATATGCCTGATTTTGTAATTTAAATTAAAATAAATAATTAAAGTAACTTAAGCAATCGATGTGTTTACACGCCAAGTTATTTAAATGTGTAACTCTGTTTACTGTAATTTAAGATAATTTATATAAGAGCCAGTATAATTAAAGGCACAACAGTTCCATGAATGGGAAGATCTCCGCAATGTATAAAAGATTTTATCTGTTTTGTCGTCGCGTCTTTCTCTCTATCTTCCCTATTTGCTCTCGTGGTAAATGGTTGACAAAATTAAATTTAAACTTTACAAATAATTCTTTTTTTTTATATAACGTTGAATTTCTAATAAATAAAAATAAAAAAAATCGGGAAATAGATTCGTAAAAAACATTCTGATTGGTATTGAGAGTAGCTCCAACACATCTTTGTAGTTCAGTACATTGTGATGATTTTTTACTACAGTTAGTTGGGATATATGCTACACGTAATGGGTCGTAAATACATTTATATTCACAATTAGTCACCCGTCTCAGCTCCGCGTGGGTCAGATTATGATCTGCATAAAATATTATTGTATATATATTCTTTTGGTTCATGCAAGCCATTAAAGCTCCAAGTCGGCATGATTTTTTCCGACAGCTTCAATAATCATCGTCATATGATTCAATTTACACAAAACCTTAATGAATTATACACTATCTATAATTATACCTATCTTATGAATCACTTAGTCTGTCGGCGAAAATCATCTGAAAATTCGGTAGATTTTGAGTTTGAAGCTTTCAGACAAAGAGACGCGGCAAGGGCACTGATGTCACTCAGAATCATGTATGCATTGTTAATATGCCAATTAATTTAGAATCCCAATTTTGTAATGTATGCAAAAATAACAAAAGCAAAACGTAAAATTTCCATAATAGCCCAAACCTCCCTTAGCGAGTGAAAAGTATAACACGAACAAATCATCGTACGCAGACACATTCAATTTGCCTAATGACTGCCCGTCGGAGCGTTTTTCTTTAGCTAACACGACCAGCTTAGAATGACCCACGTATTTCTTTGTATATCCTTGTTAAACGTATTCTTTCTTAGAAACATTGGAAACTGTAGTTTCTTTTTAATTTGGTTATATAAATAGCCGCGCCGCGTAACGTCTACAGCTATATGTATAATTTATTTTGTAAACTAGAGCTAAGAACAAAACTGTTTTGTTTTCAATTTAAGATTTTTTTAATTTATAAATGTGGGCAAATAGTCCACCGCCACCATCCATAAACATTGACACTATAAAAAAGGTAAGCTATTCCCTACACTTTCTCCCAACCGTCGTAAAAAAGAAACAGACATACGGGGCGATAAGCTGTAAATTAATAATTATAGCTTGCCATGTAATGTACATGCATAAGAATTGAAGGAGGATCTTTTACTGCTACAAATATATTTAATGACACCAGGCTTCTCATCCGGAACTGAGACTGTAAAAGCAATGCTATAAGAGAGTATAACTCGAAAGTGACCTTAAAAGGCACGATGTTTTTTTTATAATATTGTTAGGCGGGCTGGCAAATAGGTCAGCTGATGGTAAGTGGTCACAAACGCACGTAGACATCGGTGCTGTAAGAAATATTAACCATACACAACGCTAATACCAACAACCTTGGGAACTAAGATGTTATGTTCCTGTTATTACACTGGATTCACCCTTCGATCCGGAATATAGCAATAAATAAGTATTGCTGTTGGGTGGTAGAAAACGTGATGAGTGATGGTACCTACTCAGAAGCGCTTGCACCAAGCAATAACTCGAGGACCTGACCAAATATCAGTCAGTCAAACTGACAGACTGATGAAATAATAAATAATTAATTTACCTTAAAACTTCAAACTAAGACACTCTCAACCAATTTCATGATTTTAAAACATTTATTGTGTGCATTTAAGTGGGAATTAATTTTAATTGAGTTGTGTTAGCGGGGGAATTTTTACGCGCCGTTATATACAACTAGCTAATCGTCCCGGCTTCGCACGGGTAGATAAGAAGGAAAACGGATTTTGGATAGGATTTGCTTAAAATCCGTTCTTAGTGAGCGTTTACGTCGGCGAAGATCTAACTGTGACGAATCGCGCGAGAATCTCGGAGATTTTGTGATGTGTGTGTGTGTAAGTGGTGGTATTTCGATTATATTTATTGATAGATGAAAAAATATAAAATACCTATTCTGTAAACGATTATATTATTTTATCCATTGAAAGCTCTACAATATTTATATGAGCATTAAATGATTTAGCTGAACGATTCACATATGATGTGGCTCGATCGTGTTTCGTCACTGCTACTTGATGACGTCATCGTGAAAGTTATTGACATGGCACGTCGGTTTATTGTTCACTGGGGTGGGTTTCCACAGACTGGGGTGCTGTCTGTCTGGATATTTGTATGAACTTATGAGCTATGTAAGTTGACCGAGATCATCATTAAATGAGATTAACTATCGTTAACAAATTTATATTAAAATATATGCACGCAAATGTATGTTTTTATATTTTTTTCAGACATTCATTTTATTTCTCTGATGACGAGAACTAATGTCGCTTTTTCAACACAATTAAATTTATTAAAACGTAGGTCTACTTGGTAACTCTTTGGCTATAGTGACTTTAAAAACTGTTACTTCAAACTATTTATTATTATATCATAAATTATTTGTTTGATATTATATACTATAACCGATTTGGATCCCCATTTTTTGTTCCTTGTCACAAAATACTTGGCATAGGTTATAGAATATATGATGTTTGGTTCACAAAAAGTCACATTGTTTTATAAAATATAGTATTGACTAATAAAATTGGTAGCTTATTAAGAGAGATCTTCGGCTTTCTAAAAGTAGTTTATGTTATAAGGAGTTCTTAAAAAAAAGGTTTAATAATCCTAACTTACAGTATTACTTACTTATAGTATTACTTTAAAATGCCAAAACAACACTACTTACTAAACCAAACCGAAGACTAAGAAAACCAAAGATAAATCCCATTTCCAGTGCTTATTTAAGATGCAAATAGGTAAAGTTGAGAGTCATAACTAGTGTTCAAACAGGTGCCCTCAAACAACAAGCAGCCGAGACGGAACAAGTTAGATCGAGTTAGTACACGCCTTCCTTGAAATAACGAACTGTGATGCTGCACTACCAGCATACAGCCCGCTTGGATAATTTAAAAACTTCCCTGCATCCTAATAGATCTTAAATAGTTTATTAAATAGCACAAAGTCATATGGTAATTACTCTACTTATAATACAAGATACTTCTGTACTATGATACTTTTTAAGTTAATTTTGTATGACATGACAACATTTTTGTAACTTGACTCGTATTCAATGTCATTATTCATAATGACTGGTAGGAAGAGCCTTCAGAAGTGGAATTATTTTATGAAAATGTGTGTTGACTTGTTTTAAATAACAAGTATGTAACTTATAATTGATGACTAAAATCTTCAGATTACAAATTATACAGACAAAATTGACACTTGCACTATTAACACACAGCTCATAATTGTATGCAAAGGTTTTAGGGCCAGTGTTGAGTATACAATAGTCTATTAGAAGAGGATTAACAGAGGATCCTTGAGGATTTAGTAATACTGCCTTGACCTAAAACTGACCAGGCGATGACAGGATGGAATAATTATATCTAAGCTTGTTATATCTCGCTATTGTTAGAGGTATTAACATCTCAATAGATTTTCTCCGTGACATCTTATAATCATATCGACAATGAATTTATAAGTTGATTAAAATATAGGTAGTTATAGTGTGTAATTTATGAGACGTGTGATAAATTTAAAGCAGTTATAAAAACAATATGTAGCCGAAAGAGATCAAAGTACAATATATGATACAAAGTAATGCTATACAAAACTTTGTTCGTCGCATATGAGAATAATTTGTGTAGTTCTCAACAAATTCAAGACTTGCACCAACTAATATATCTTATACTGTACTATATCTTATATAAGAATTATTAAATTAAAATATTAATAATAAACTATCTTAACTAATATTGTAAGGGCGAAAGTGTTTGTTTGTTTATTTAATACGCTTTCACGTCTTAACCAATTAATCGATTATCATTCATTTCAGGTTCATATATAAGTTCATATATATATATATATATATATATATATATATATATATATATATATATATATATGAACTTTTAACTGCGTGTCATTAACTGCATGTCTGCCTGTGGCTTTATCTGTGTCCTCTTCTGTACTACATATATGCAAAATTTCATGATAATCGATTAAATGGTTTGATGATGATGATTAAATGGTGTATATATATATATTATATATATTAACTATAAAAATATAAAACTCAAATGAAAGAAAGAAATATATAATTTTTAACAGAATTTGAAGAGCCTAGAACCAGAAAATGTGTAGAGAAGAAGGAAGTGATTAAAAGTTTCCAATTTGACGATACGAACAACAAATAATTGGATGGATTTTTCAGAATATTGAATTACAATATTTAACACGAGAACGTTTTTATATCTTAGTGATAGTTATCTTAGTGATAGCAAATTCTTATTAATATTTTCTTATTCTATGGAATGCAAGATAAATACAAGTTAAATGAAAGAAAATTCGGTTATAAATCAAGCTCTGTTAATGAAATGTGTCATTATGAGAGACTTATGACATATATTAAAATCTTAATTAAATAGATTATCTTATGATAACAGCCGGAAAATAAAGGATTATTGTATTTAATTTTAATTATCCTTGAAATATAGGAAGAAAATCACCAAAGGTGAATTAACCTCTCGATAAATGTAATTAGAGTGTAATTAGGGCGCGTCCACACTGCACTTATAAAACATCTTTGAACATTTACGCCTTACTTATAAAGGTTGCTTAGCGGGTGATTATTTAAACAATTCTGTATCTTCTTCTTTCAAGTGTCAAAATCAATAATGGCTGTTGGAGAGAAATCTGTGTTACTGGTGGTAGGGCTTTGTGCAAGCTCGTCTGGGTAGGTACCACCCACTCATCAGATATTCTACTTAGTTATTGTTGTGTTCCGGTTTGAAGGGTGAGTGAGCTAGTGTAATTACAGGCACAAGGGACATAACATCTTAGTTCCCGATGGTGATGGCGTATTGGCAACGTATACGATGGTTTACATTTTATACAATGCCAATGTCTAGGGCGTTGGTGACCACTTACCATCAGGTGGCCCATATGCTCGTCCTTGTACCTATCTATAAAATAAAAACAAGCAGTTGTTAAGTAAGGATTATAAGTAAGGTAGTAAGCTACACCTAAGAAAAGCAGAATAATGTAATGTCAAGAATAACTGTTTTTTTTATGATACAACGATCAGACAAAGAAAGCAGTTACACAGAGAGCCTGTAGCCAGTATCCATAGCGTAAGCACTTGAAAGTTAACAAACTAGTTGAGCACTCGGTGAGAATGAAAAAAACTACTCAGAAAGCTTGCCTTTATTGGGGAAAGTTTAAATAAAAAGTTGAGCCGCCGAGGGCTATCGGCTCTTAATTAATTGACTCTAAACATCTAAGAGCCAGCTTTCTGAGTCTTGTTTTATTTGAACCTAGTGTTTAATATTCTTTGTGGAAGCTACGAAGTTTTTAGGAACCCTATCGACTTTTTATGGTACAGTAGTTAAAGAAATCGATTAGTACTTTTTGCTGAAACTAATTCTTTAATAAATGGTGAAAAGTTCCACTGTCATGATTCCATCATCAGATTCTCGTAACCAAGTTTAAATTATCACAATGTATTGTCACCGGGAACTCAATGCTAGATTTGGCCTTATATCTAGCTACTAGAACAACGAGAACAACGAGCAAAAGCATTTCCAAGAAGTGTTGACTTCAGGCTGGCGGCTAGCTATATAAATCCTGCAATTTTCTGCAAGAAGAAGGATGTATCAGACTGCTGATTTGTAAAAATAAATCCTGCGGTATTATTGACAGTGCGTTGTAAAATATAAATAGGACTGAGGTATATAGGGGGATGGATATTGATAATATAAAATACGGTCGTAACGGGGCATCGACCAAGTGAATAAATCATCGTCATAAAAAAAGTTTGCTTATAAAATAATTATATATTTTTTACTATATAGCAACGCAATATGTAGTATACGCACCACGTATAAGAGGGTAGAGAGCGGCGACGGATGACGTCAGCTTTACCCCTAATGCGCGCAAGTAGATGTTAAATATCAATAAATAAAAAATAACAGTTGCATGACAACGGTGTGATGCGAAACTGTATGGTATGCGCTACCTGGATAGAACGTTGAGATTAATTTACAAAAGAGTTAATATACGTAATGGCTTCCTGTAACTCGAACTTATTATTTTTTGGTATGAAACCGTAAACATGGATAAATCTCACAGCAATATAGGTCGGCCGTATCTCTCGTTCGTCGCTTTGTTCCTACAACAATAAATGTATCGATTTCCGTCGCAATTATAGTCATAACGAGTGCTTCTATTGTTTTGTCTTCTCTATTTCACGCTTTATGACTTTCTTCTCTCAATAATGTGAAATTTTTATTACAAAACTTTGCGTCTTTTAACTTGTGACGGTTCAATGATGACGATTTTAATTATATTTATTTTGTATTTTTTACTAAACACAATCTAAGTAAGAGCCTGTAAATGAGCTACTGGGTTAAGGCCTCCTCTCCTTTTGAGATAAATAAGACTAAAAGAAGGTCGAACCCACTGCTCCAATACACATTGGAGGATACCGATATGGGAGTATTTCATGAGGTTATTTCATATTGTTTTTCTTTACCGCCGAGAATAAGATACACTTTAAACAAAAACAAAGCCATTGTACCATGTATATTAAGTATAGCTTTCCCGGGCTGGAATCAGCAACCTTTGGTTCATATGCACGTGTTCCGCTGAACCATTTTGACACTCATCACGTTACCAATTAAAAATATAATATATATTTTAGTTGCCTGCTTAAAATAAATTACAAACATTGGATTAGTAGTTTTTTTTAAATGACATTTGTATTGTTTCTTGTATGTAACGTTACCAACTTCACTTCCGTTCTAAGTTTCGTAGTCTAAGTTTCGTTCTGTTTAATGTTTTGTTTCTTTCATAACTGTTTCAATTCCAAGCTTGTTCCCGCTTTCGTTCGCGCGAACTGTTTTCGTACAAGATTTGTTTTGTAAGCTATCACTATGTCAAGTTATATTAAAATCCATCTATTGTTTCCATAAGGTTCGCGAACAGACATATAAGTAAGTAAGGTCCTCACAACTGATTTCGGCCGTGGCAGCCAATATCAAGAGAGATTAATCATCTGTGCAAGACATATTATAGTTCACAAGTGTGTGCACAAACACAGGTGCACTCCCTTTTTCCTAACTCTCATAATCCTATGGGATGGTAATCCGACACGACCGGAAAGATTTCAGGCGCAGGACCAACGGTTACGTGCTTTATGAGACACTCTACCAACTTCCGGACTTCGGGCTGCTACTGAGAATTTTCGACAGAAAAACTCGATAACTTTTTATTGGCCCAACCTGTGTTTTGAACCTAGGTCTGCGGCCTTATATCTAGCCAGTAGACCAACGAGGCAGAAATATATTGTAAATGTGATAAAAATTTGTGAGATTGACCTTCGATTAACCTTTAAAAAAATACTATTATTCGTTTATTTAAACGTGGAGTAAGACGACTTGTAAGCTGTGACGGCGAACGGTTTGCCGCCGCGTTATGCACGCTCTCTGCCGCCGTCCTCTACGTCCTTGTGTGTGCGTTATGAATATACTATTTTGTTTAAAAAAATATATTTATTTCACTACGGAAGTCTTATGTATTTATTTATTTAACTCTCTATATGTGTATTTGTTATCTTTAATTAAAACTATTTCAATAATCATAAATTTGTATGCTTTTTATCAGCCGGTCGAAACTTGACAAATATTTTTTTAAAAATGAATTTTAGTGTTTTACTGGTATCTAACACTTACTCATGTTAATAATAAAAGTCAAATAATTCCCTTACAATTGTCTAGTCTGACGGCTTTTATTACGCTATCAATCATGGCTTTGACGGATGACGTGGCAACGCATTTTAAGCAAGATTTTTCGCTGCGTCATTTATTATCCTAAGCGATGGAACATCCCTGTTGAATTAGCATAGGCGATCACATCAGCGGAATATTTTAAATGGAGCGAAATCAGAATTTAATTTAAAAAATGCAATTTTTATTTTTAACATGAATATGATTTATTATGCTATTGGGAAATGGAACATCCTGCTATAATACACACAGATAAAAATAAATCACCGTTTTTTTTTATATAATAATATGGCAAATGATGCAATAAAACGGCCATAAATATAATATCATCCTATTCATAGATTGAGAAATGAGACTTAAGGCATATCTACGTGTTGGGCCAATCCTTGGAACAAATCGGTAGCTCTATATTCTCTGATTGACCTCAGTTATACAACGTTATGTAATAATTATTAATTTTAGGCGGTTGCTGAGGGAGGGTTATAACTCTAGCCCTGTAGGCGCTATCATAAGTAAAATTAATTTATGTATCAGTGAAATTTAATATTATTTTAGCTTTTAATCTTATCGATCAAAACGAACACTTTAAGCGGACTTTAAAACAAGGTTAGTTCTTTTTCTCAGTATGTTATTGATTTTACGATCTTTTCAGAAAATATACGATCTTTTTTTACTTTTTTTTTAGATATTATTTATAGTATAGCCATTTTTGAAAATATTTTACTAGTTAACATACGATTCAGTCATAATAATTACGTTGCCGGTTCATTCAAAAAAATCTTAATGATTCTTGTCAACATAATTCATCAATTCACTTAATGATTCTTGTCAACATGATTCAGTCATTCACGCGAAGGCCCAGTAGTAGGAACACGTAATTCTTAACCAAAGATCACGGGTTCAAACCCAAGCAAATAGCTCTTAAATTTGTTTATTTTTTTTTCACTTAAAAATATATTTCCATATTTATTGCTTTCAAAAGGGAAAGAGACCTAGGCCCAGCAGTGGGACATCAAATTAAATATTTTTTTCATTCAAGTACATAAAAGCACGCCCTTCTTGCACATTTCAACAATCACACCATCCATATTTTTTTGATTTTTCTCTTGTTTTATAGCCAACTCTGCCCCTTATTAAATATCACACTCATAATAATGTTTAAAAGGTTTTCAGGCTATTCTAAAATTCCAAATGAATTTGCTGACAGCGTTTGTTAATAATAATATTGTTTGTACATGATATTAGGAGTGAATTACATAAGCACTTATAGTCCTTCGTTGTCCTTTACCCTGAGCAAGAAACCACGGGACAAATCCACATTAACGATCCCATTAGTGGCGGCAGACATGCGAAAAGAGAGATTTTTTTAAATAAAAAAAAATCTTGTCTTCTTCGTGTTTTATTTATTGTTGAACTGTTTCTTTAATTTTGATTGGATTATAATAAAAATTAAATGAATTCTAAATTTGATTTGAACTAAAAGTCAAATAGAGCATTATAGTTCCAAAAACCTGCTATATACCAAATTATGTTCAGTATGAACAGAAAATATTTTTTGGGATAAAACTTGATACACAACATAATTTGTATCGTATATTTTTAACACCTATTTTCTATCTATCTCTATCTATTTATCTATTTATTTATTTTGGGAAACATACAGCATAATATGATACATAAAATTTAGTAACAAAATAAATTTCACTTAAGCCAACAAAGTTTCCACTTATACAAACAAACATGGAGTGAACCTAACGATAACAAGTTTTTTAACAATTTATTAAAATATATAAATAAAGTATTAAAAAATAATTTAAAACAGAAAAAAAAGATAAGTATATTAATGACAAATACAGTTTTTTAGAGCTTCCTAGAGCTCGATCGACATCCTAAATATATCAGAGCAAATACGCATGAAACAACGTGAATATCGTATGTTTTCGTATATATAAAACTAAAATAATTTATTAGTTATTTAAAATACAAATATACCTCAAGATGGCTTAATAATGTAGTTTTAAATTAATTTATAAAAACTTAATATCATAATAATTACATAGTATTTATGATGCAGACAGACGTCTTTAACCTTTAGCGTTATAATATGCTTTAAAATATTATCGACCGAGCTAGATGACTATGGTGACTAACGTTTCAAGTGATTGAATGCGTTTTCATTTTCAATTTGTTCTTAATATTTAACTTTTTTTATAGTATAGTATAGGCAGGCGAACTAGCATATGTCCCCGTCACCAACACGGTAAGAAATGTTAACCATCGCTTACATAGCCAATGCGCCACCAACCTTGGGAACTAAGATGTTATGTCCCTTGTGCCTGTATTAACACTGGCTTATTCACCCTTCAAACCACAACAATACCAAGTACTGCTGTTTTGCGGTAGAATATCTGATGAGTAGGTACCTACCCAGACGAGCTTTCTCAAAGCCCTACCACCAGTACCCAAACACCACATTGAGTAATAAGGATGTTCATTTCATTTTTAGCAATAGACTTTATTGTATTATAGTCGCATGTCTGCGCTTCCTAACAGAAGAGCACCCAAATATAGTTTTGGTTCCAAATCAAGTTTGTGCTAATTGTGCCTCGGGGCTGAGTTCCAATGAGTAGTAATTTCGACCCGCTATGAGGAATAAATGTTAATGAATATCTGTTATTTCATTTACAGTGTAGGGTTAGGGGTTGCTTTTATTTATTAATGTTGATTATGTTTTGAGAAAATAAAGGAACAATACTTGAAACAAACAAAAAAAAAATATTTTGTATATAATAAAATTATCTTTGCGGAAAAAAACTTTTTTTTTAGTAGGACTGTTGATGCTTTTATTTTATTTGAAATACGTGTTATTTGATTTAAATCCAATTTATTCGAAAATTGATATTATTTATTTTATTATCAAATAATAATTTATTATTTATTGTAAATTTTAATTTATATTTCATTACCGCCAATGTTACTCTAATTTAGTCAATCACAATCGTGTTCTGCTTTGAGTCTCGATTTATTATGAATAGTTCTACATACAGGTATACATTTTTAATTATATAGCAAGTGACTAAAAATTTGATATTAAACGGGCATGTGTCATTAAATATAAAACAAAACACAATTGAAAAAAATAAAAAAAATAAAGCGTACATCGATGATGCTCGTAAACAAAATTTTTACCGAATATCTTATTATAATATGTATCAAAGAAGTATATAGCGCTACGAATACACAAGAGATAGCCGTGGTAATGATAAGCATAAGAGCATACGAGCGTCTTTGCCAACACGGCATAAACCTGTCTTAATACCAAGTTGCACCAGAAAAAGTTTCACATCAAAAGGATGCGACAAATACATATATAACCTCCTTTTTGAAGTTGGTTAAAAAGTGATTTCACATATAGTCCCGGAACGGCAATTAACTCGGAAACATCGTTGACAAAATTAGATGTACCTAATTAAGTAAATTGTAAATGTGGTTTATATAATTTTGCTGGTGTTATAGCAGTGACACTTTGTATTATATAATTAGTAAAGTAAAACGTGAATGTCCCACTTGTGGCCTAAGGCTTCACCTTCTTCGAGGGGTATACATTAACAGGCCTCCTCTCCCATTTGAGGAGAAGGTTTTGGAGTTTATTCCACCACGCTGTTCCAACGCGGGTTGGTGGAATACACATGTGGCAGAATTTCAATGAAATTAGACACATGCAGGTTTCATGCAGGATTTTAATGAAATTTGGTATGAAGTAAGCCTAATCCAATCACGCGGGCGAAGTTTCTTTCCGAGGCACTGGAGCTCTAACATTGCCAACTTGTAAATTTCGGGCTTCTACTGATTATTTTATGAAAGAAAAAACCATTAATATTTATTGGGCTGGACCAAGTTTTGAACCCCGGACCTCGAGAGCTGTAGTCTTATGAGCTAGATCCGAGACCAATGAGGCAGTCATGGTCTTATTAACTGAATTATAATAATTAATTGTATTTTGAGTAAAGCTACTTTGTGCGTGATAGGAATTAAATATCAAGGCCTAATTTCAGTGAAACGTTTCTAATAATAACATTTTAGTATTTCAGTTTAACTTTTTTTTTTATTTTGCTAGACTGCGTTTATTTCTCTTAAGTACATTATTATATATAAAAATAAATATAGGGACCGTATTTATATTTTACATATAATGTAAGGGCTAAAGTTAGTTTGTTATTTAACTTTTCGTGGGTAAGTTGGAGGTAACTTATTTCTTTTGAATGATATGAATAATAAATTCATAAATATTCATATAAGAACTTGTATTTGCAACTTCGTTCTTGTAGACATTACAAATGGAAATAAAAGATGTGGTCCAATGAAATTTTACCACGCTATTAGCTTTATTAGTGAATGAGCGGTTTATAAATGCGTTATAAACCGCTCATTCACTATTTATTGTTTATGATATTTATTTTTTCTTATAAGTCGGGCAAACTGGTCCCTGATCAGGTGGCCCCTGATGGTCACCTCCGCCCATAGACATTGGCAATGTCAAGAAATATTAGCCATTCCTTATATTGAAAATGCGCCAAACTTGGGAATTAAGATGTTGCTTGCCTTGCGCCTGTAGTTACACTGGCTCACTCACCCATCAAACTGGAAAGCAACTATAAGTATTGCTGTCGAATAATCTAATCTTGCGGTGGAATAATATATAAATAAACTTAGTTAATCAGGTAATCATTAATATATTTTTATATAAGCACAGATAACGTTGTCATAACTTGGCTTAAACATTGTGACCTGGTAACCCTAAGCAGTAATTTACTAGTTTTGAGAGTTGATTCTGCAATATTTGAAATCACTGTTCAATTCTGCCTTCCATTCAAACTGTGATTCCTGACTTTATATGACAAGAAGGTTTTATCCTACAAGGTAGGTTAAGTTTTTACTTGTGACAATAGTTGTTTTCGTGAACGTCAGGCACTTGCAATCCAACGCCGGTCCTTACTTATAAACGCTGTTTATTGAGTGTCAAGGTGCTTATATTATAATAAGTAAAAATTTTAATTTTATGTTAATAGTATTTTGTTAAGTGATAATAGATGGCGTTAGTAGTCAGTTAAATCGCGCTATAGTTTGTTGTAAATGAATCACATAGAAGAGATTACTGTTTTTGTATTATTTAAGCAAAATTAAATGTTCGTCTGGAAGCATTGTTTTCTTTGTGACATAGTGTTGCAAGTGACGTTCCTTTGAAAGTGGAGATTTTACATAGTGATTATTTAACAATCTGTGGCTTCTATTTTCAAATGTCGAATCAATACTGCATGAAAGAGCGAGATCCATGTTTAACTAAACAGTCGCCAAGCAATGTTTATAAGTCGTGGAGCGCGTGGGACCCGATGTAAATAACACACGCGGGCGACAGACTGTAACGACACGGTTGCCACATGAAAAATATCTAAATAACTTGCACATAAAATTTTTAAATCGCGACTGTACCGGAACCGCGTGCATTTGAAAAGGCACAAGGTCCATTACGCGACAGATGAAAATGTTTGTAAAATAAAATAAAAAGTTACCAGTTTGTACTCTTAAATGTATTTGTGCGTATAAAAATCTGGGAATGTCTAAACGGCTATATAATATACAGTTTTCAAATCGGATTCACTAATAATTCTCAAAAATAAAGTTATTAAACCTATGAATTCAACGACCTTAATTTCACATTTAGTTGGAGCTAGACTGATTATTATTTATAACAAAAAAGTGTGGAGCTAGTATTACTTGCCCTTTCCCATCCACTGAGTTTATTTAAAAATATATATTTGAAGTACTTTTCGTAAATGAAGAAACAAACAAATATGTCGGTGATGTCAACAGTACGGGAGTTGTTTTGACAATGAGTCGTAAGCGTTGTCAATGTTACACAACGCTTCGACGGAGTCTAGATGGGTCGGTGCGAGTTGACGCCACGACACTTCAGTTCTAGCCGCCGTACAGGCAACACGTCTAGAAACTGTCCTACGACTCGTTATTATAATTGTGTTAAAAGTAATTAGTAAATCGTTTGAGTGATTATTTTCTTTGAGATTTGTTATCTGTTACCAGTACCCTCATATCGCCTACATATAATGTCTGATGGTGAGGACATTCGCTCACATCGACCACGTTATACGCCTATACGCCTACAAATGCAATGAAAGTGCTTATATGCACATTTTCAACACATGTATAATGAGTACACACACAAGTGTCGGAGTACACACCCTAGGCTAAATATTAAATATTACATTACATTATAATAATAACGAGATTGATTGCAAATATGCTTTATAAACTTTGTTCCATATCATTATTTTAGAAACAACAAAAATTCTATACACAATATTGAATTTCAGATATTTCACACGTTCAGAGCGCAAACACATTCATTTGCATTCGAATAATTGTGCCTCGTATTTGCATGGACCTCATTAAATTCAATCTTTTAATAAACGTACGTGCTATTCCCCTGTTCTGCGACCCAGTTCGATGGAACACAGACTAAGCATAGGACTTCGAAGTAAATGGACTTAAAATAACAATATTTAGTTAATTAACGTATACAGTTAACACGTATTTTACATCGTACTTCAGTTAATGTTATACACATTACCGATTATTTTTAGCCATGATATCAATGTCGTATCTATTCCTAGCATGGGTTTATTGATATATATATATATATATATATAATCCATAAAACTGACTACAATTATATAATCAACAATAACAAACATTACATTTAAGTGAAATATTTACAATTGAGTCATCTCGATGTGGACATTACATGCTTATACGAAGGTTAAAAAAATGTTGAAGTTTTGATGATATGCTTTAATTGTCTAGATATCTTAAATTTGATCTGTAACATGCTTGAACCATAAGGAAGGACTTACTCTTCTTTTAAACCTACCACATATCATCTCCCAAACATGAGTGAAGCCGCGGGTGAAAACTAATTTATTATAAACTAGCTGACCCTTGCCCACTTCGTTGGTCGTTAAACATTTTTACTTGTGATGAAATTATGATTGTGGTTTGGTTAGTACCGAGTGCTATGATTTATTTCCTGACTGTCAAAAGTCGCGTTGGCCACGAAATCCGACTACCATGAAAAAGTCTTTTAATTTTTCGGGTTAATATATATCCTATAATACTTACAAATAATATGTCTTTCTATTGGTAAAATAATTTTGAAAATCGCTTCAGTAGATACAACAAAAAGTATAGATTAGCTTAAGCACTGCAACAAGTGGTATTTGCTTGAAATTAAGTATATGACTGTTATTTACTTGAGATAACTTTGATTATTGAACTACTTGATATTGATTTTCAAACTTTATATCAATATTTCCGAAGTCTCTTGTAATATCTGGTGCTTTTCGATATTTTAAATATTAAGTTAATCGCTACTCCTTACTTACGTGCTTAGGTTATATAATGAACTAGTTATCGACTTCGGCTTCGCCCGAGTGGGGGGGGATGGGGGTGTTACGTAGCTCTTTTCTGTACCTCTGACAACGTATGTGAAAAAAAAAACATGATGATCGGATATTTAAGACGTGAAAGCGAACAAACAAACCCACTTTCACATGTATAATATTAGGATGTTATTTACAGATGCGAACAAGCCCAAAACATCGTTATTGTTTAGATTAGTTCATAAAACATTGCCTGTCAGAGCGTTTCGTCATTGTTGACTTGTTTTGACACTGGATTTATATAACATCGCACACGTTTGAAATTCGCTTTGACGGATACGATGGTGGAGTTTCAAATAATAATGTTATGGATAACTGACTTTTAATAAAGAGGAACCGCTGTGTCCAGCAACATTCGCGTGAATGAAATAGAGAAACTGTTTTGTCGCTATTTGTTTTAGGGGATGAAATTTTACTATGTATACATTGGTGAAGTGATATATAAAGATAATGAAGTGTGAAAGAGAAATATACATATTTTTTCCTCATTTTTTAATTAACAAAATTAATATATAATTCAGTATTAAATAGATATTTCGTTTTGGGCGAATAACATTAAAATTTGTCTGTTTTTAAATGTTAAAAAGTAATTGTAAGATCGTAATCTGAACATAAAGTATTTTGAAAAACGTTTTATTGTTTCTTCAGCAAATGTTTGTATATAGTATGGTGTATATGCAACAACAAATTTGTTGCATATCGAACACCTTTTTTATTCTATGGCCATAAAGGCATATTACAGAAATGGGTTCACGAATTTACATATTAATGAGGCGAGTGACGCTCGCTGGAAAATTCGGAAGTCGTCAAATACGAAGTTAATTATCCTTCATGATACGCGCCATGATGCTTGAGACCCGAAACTTTTTGGAATTTAATAATGAAGTCAAGAAACTTTGATTAATTTTGATATTGAAACGCGAGTACCGACTGGCGAAAAAACAATAATGTACACCTTGCTCTTGAAAGTAATTATTGGCGTTGTTGAACAAGTTATCTCATGAATATTTTAATTTGTTTTAGATTAACAGATCAGCATTAACTTGAACATAGAGCTTGTAAAACTTACCACCGAAATCCGTGTTGTTCTTCTACATGGATCGTAATCGTTACGAGCTCATTGATTTATCCAAAACATCCAACAAAATTAACATTGGTTATAATATTATTGGTTTGACCCAGGACAGACATTTATGTGTATGAATATGTCTGTTTGTCCTGAGTCTGGGTGTAATTATCTATATAAGTATGTAATTACAATAGAAAAGCAGTATATATAGTATATTAGTTCTGTTTCCTTCGTACAAGCTCTGCTTAGTTTAGGATCAGATGGCCGTGTGTGAATAATGTGTCATTATTAATATATAAATCACACTGCATTTCTAATTATAAGACATTACGACATGACTTTTAATAATTTAAATTGGGACATAAAGCATCTGTGGCCTCTCTTCACTTGGTAGAACTCTCTTCAAAAGAGACTAGAAACCTTTTTTTTGTAGAATAGGAAGGCGGACGAGCATGTGGGCCACCTGATGGTAAGTGTTCACCAACGCCCTTAGACATTCACATTGTAAAAAATGTTAACCATCGCTTACATCGCCAATGCGCCACCAACCTTGGGCACTAAGATCTTATATCCCTTGTGCCTGTAATTACACTGGCTCACTCACTCTTCAAACCGGAACACAACAATACCAAGTACTGCTGTTTTGCGGTAGAATATCTGATGAGTGGGTGGTACCTACCCAGACGAGCTTGCACAAAGCCCTACCGCCAGTAATTCCTCCTTGCTATATGTTTAAAAATCCCTTAATCGATTCTATCTATAGAGTGGTTATTTAACTCAACTGTAACCACACGACCGAACTTATTTCAATATAAATACAACACGGAAGCAACCTTATATATGTCATTAAAATAATTTTCATATTATCTGTAAATTTTAATGGTTGTTTAAATAAGCTGTGGCAATTTGCATCAAGTACGAGCGCTAGCACGAAGCGTTATAGACAATTCGTTTTATCTCATTAAGCGTATTCAGTAATTGTTAATTATAAAATCGTTTAAAAACGCGCTAAGCGTATGTATAAAAACGCTAAATAATTATAAAATTACAAAAATTAATATATTTTTTGTTGTAATGTTATAACCTTTATAAAAATGTTTAGTATTCTATTTGTATTTAGTATTCTTTAATATATTTTGATTAAAGAATTATTGCAATATTAAAAAAATATATATTATAAAAAATATGAAACGAATCAAGTCCTATTTTGGACTATAGTTTCCTTGCAAGGTGTCTCGATCGAACCTGTGACGTTAACATCACTGGCAGCCCCTTGCACCCCCGTAACAGCCTGTGAATGTCCCACTGCTGGGCTAAAGGCCTCCTCTCCTCTTTTTGAGGAGAAGGTTTGGAGCTTATTCCACCACGCTGCTCCAATGCGGGTTGGTGGAATACACATGTTGCAGAATTTCAGTGAAATTAGACACATGCAGGTTTCCTCATGATGTTTTCCTTCACCGTAAAGCACGAGATGAATTATAATCACAAATTAAGCACATGAAAATTCAGTAGTGCTTGCCCGGGTTTGAACCCACGATCATCGGTTAAGATTCACGCGGTCTTACCACTGGGCCATCTCGGCTATAGGCACTCCCTGTTTAAGATATAATATTCAGGTTCAACAAGATAATAAATTAATGGATTTCATTATTAAATCTCGCTATAAGCATTACACAATGAGTATCTTAATAAAAAAATATTCATAAAGTAAATAAATTATGTGAACGATTGCGCATGTGTGTGTTCGCCTGTGCACGTTTATGTGTGTTTAAGAGTGATAACAACATACACATGTTGTTATCACTTTTGTCAACATCCACAACGAAATAAAATAAACATAATTGATTTTTAATTATTTTTTGTTAAATTAATTAAATATAAATAATCAATATATATATATATATATAAAAGAATAACTGACTGACTGACCGATATGTCAACGTACAGCCCAAACTACTAAATTTGCGCATGAATTTTTCTTACGTGGGCTAGAATTCAGGAAGGATTTAACCTCTAAGATGATAAAGGGTATGAAAGTTATTAAAATCGTTGTTTAGCAATTCTGAATTACGACTTGAGCGAAGCCGCGGGTAAAGCGCTGGTGTTACATATACAGCAAGAGCTGAGAAAGCCCAGTGGTCAGAACGCGTGAATCTGATGCGATGATTAAGAGTTCTAGCCCAGGCAAGTATCACTGAATTTACAAATGCTTAATGGTAAAATAAAATAAAATGTCTAATTTCAATGAAATGTTTCAACCAACTCGTATTGGAGTAGCGTGGTGGAATAGGCTCCAATTTTTTTCATCAAATGGAGAAGATAGCCAAGCGATGGAACATTAATTGTTACTTTATTTTTTTTATTTATAGAGTAAATACTATAAAGTAAAGGGTATATAATTTTGTAAAAGATTCGAATATGAGGTAACCAGCGTATGATTGCGACGCACGGCTCGGAAAACACCCGCTGCACTTTTACAGGCTGCGGAATTAGTTCAGCTGCCACCGTGAAATGACTGCGCTGATTGCAACGCCTTATTATGAAACTAATTCGTGTCCTTTAGCCAGCTGGATAATATACCATCTGATCGTAATTGGTAATGTTTAAACGTTTTACCAAACCAGATTACCATTTAATAAAGAAGTTAGATTGTAGCTTTTAAAAGAATAACTTTTACTAGTCACAGGTATAATATTCTTTATATTATAGGTAGGACGGGCCTTACACCCATAAACGTTGGTGCTGAAAATATTAAGCATTTACATCGCCAATGCGCCACCAACCTTGGGAACTGAGATGTCCTTTTTTGCCCGTAGTTACTCTCACCTTTTAAACTCACCGAAAGCAACATACAAAATATTACTGTTTAGGGGTAGAATATCTGATGAGTGGGTTGTACCTACCTAGACGGGTTTGCACATGGTCATGGGACCATCCTCGTTTTTTAAAACTATTCTATAAATATAAACAGCGTACTCACTCTTTGAAGCCGCATCTGCAAGCCCTCGGGTGTTGCAGGTGTCCACGGGTGGTGATAGTCACATTCCATCAGGTGAGCCTCATGCTCGTTTGCCCCCTCTTACATAAAAAAAGACAAATAAATGCTGCATGATAGAAGGCGGTAGCTTAATATCCATAGACAGCGGGCTAGTCAAGAAATCTAAGATTTGGGTCGGTAATTACGCAGGCTCGCCCATAACATTGGAATACAGCAATACAAAGTATCGATGCTAAAATAAAACGTTTATGACGATATCCTATGAATCAGATTATTTTCGGAAAGTGTGTTCCATCATATTCAACTATAGAATTATCTTTGATAGGTTATAAAGTAATCTAGGTTGAATGATTCTGACGTTATAATGCCTTTTCCACGATATGTATGATATCATTAATTTTCATTTATTCGCACTGACAGCGGATCGGTTGCGTGTGAGCCCTGTGTTTAGGGACCCCGAAAATTTCACTTCATTGTACTTCGTAATGTACAATGGTTGCTTGGCATTGTGAGATTTGGTCTGGGAAAGATATGTTAGAATTGGATTATGAATATTCTGTTGTCTGTGAATTGATTTGTTTGCTAATTTCATAATCCATGTATGTTTATATATCCATAAACTATATAAATTTACTGGTGGTAGGGCTTTGTGCAAGCTCGTCTGGGTAGGTCCCTCAACAGATATTCTACTGCAAAACAGAAAAACTTGGTATTGTTGTGTTCCGGTTTGAAGGGTGAGTGAGTCAGTGTAATTACAGGCACAAGGGGCATAACATCTTAGTTCCTAAGGTTGGTGGCGCATTGGCGATGTAAGCGATGGTTACATTCAGAAGCGTTAGTGTACACTTACCATCAGGTGGCCCATATGCTCGTTCACCTACCTATACTATATATATGTATATATATACGACACTAACTGTCATAAATTTCGATGGTTTCTGAAACGAATCATACAAAAAACGTATACTATAACTGTAACTATTTACTACCTGGTCGCTTTTATATTTATTTTTGTGTTATATAACAAGTGACCAATTCATGTTAGCAGTATTACAACGAATCGGAACAACCATACGCACCCGACAAAGTTTTGGGTTTCGTCGAAACGTCCAATATAGAGCTCGAATTAACCTATTCGGTTATACAGTTTGATTACGCATATATACGGAGAAATTTCTCAAAAGCTTTTAAATATTATATAAGCGGTCTATTGTTTTCTGTATATAATGTAAATTATGTTATTATAAAAAGAAAAAGGAGGTTATATATGCGTCCGTTATGGACAGTCTTCCTGTCCTGTTGAGAAGGGTAAGAGATTTCATACGCGCTCGACTGTGGGTTTCATATAGAAAATTACTCAAAAAAAATATCATTAAATCTTATAAAAATTATTATTCTAATTATGTGAGAATTATACGGCCAAATAAGAAACAAATATTATACGGCCTTGTCTATAAAATTAGCTTAGTGAGTGATAAGTTAAACAATGCTTGTCTTCTTCTTTCGAATGTGAAATCAGTAATGATAGAGAGAAATCAGTGTTTAACAAAACAGTCGCTAAGCAACGTTTATAATTAAGGCAAATAGTTATTAGTTTAAAGTTGTTGGGATATTATTACATGATTGCTTCACATTGCTGAAAAAATCCTTTTTTCAAATTAAAATTTGGACCTTTTGTTGACTTCGTAGAGAACAAGCAAATTTAAATTCACTATATGATATTCTAATTTGTTTTAATTAACATTTTTAATTGGTTACAATGTATCCGCTTAAGGAGTCTGAATATTTTCGTTTCACCAAACATCATATTAGGTTATTACGTTTTATTACCCCGTCAATGAACCAAAGCGTTATTGTTTAGTTACCAACCTCGTAAACGGAATAACAGTCTGTGAACCGAGCCGAGCCAAATTGCCGTGTTCCAATGCTATCATTATTTTCTCCGAATTCCGATTTTGAACTTTATTCAATTCACATTAGCACCCAAAATTGATTGGTCAGACGGCTTCAGTCAAATCGTTGGGTACACTCGCCGTCATAAACGACCGGGTTCGTTTCCTGCGACCGATTATACGTTGCTTGGATTTCATTTATAAATAAAAATTAATCCTGGTTAATTACGATATAATGAGCAAAGCTGTAGATTAAGGTTATGATAAAGATATTTATTGTTTTATCATAATTGCTTGCGTAATCTCGTTTTAATAAATATTATATTTTTTTTAGAAAAAGTTATTTCAGTTTTCTTTTTTTTTGTTAGTTGTTTGTTCTTGTATACCAAATATCTGGAGCAAGTGAATTATAATGGATATAAATTGAAAATCCAATTGAATTCACAAGTATTACAGTTGTTGTTGGTGCTTTTCTGACATAGTTCACGGTTTCAGTACTAATTTCTTGTAGGACTGGTTATTTTTTATTTTGTCTATTAATGAGTAAGTGTAATTCTTCTTTATTTAATAAACTAATGTGAAGTGGAATTTAATGCGCAGTAGGTATCGAACGCGCAAATTTTATCGGATAATTATTTACGGTAAACATAATTAGCCATTGCTATAAATTCCGGGTAGAGTAATAGTTTAAATAACAATTTTACATTTAAAATAATGTTATAATGTTACAAATATTTTTCTATTTATATTAGATTAAAGCCGAGAATGCCCAGTGGTAAGAACGCGTGAATCTTAACCAATGATCGTGGGTTCAAACTTGATTGGTTTATTTGTTATTTTATTGTTATTTACTATATCGGTCAAGCGCCACTGAATTTAAATGTGCTAATTTGTGATTATAATTTATCTCGTGCTATACGGTGATGGAAAACATCGCAAGGAAACCTGCATGTGTCTAATTTCACTGAAATTCTGCCACATATGTATTCCACCAACTTGCATTTGAGCAGCGTGGTGGAATAAGAAGTAAGTAAAATACCTTCTCCTCAAAAAAGGGGAGAGAGGCCCAGCAGTGTGGCATTCACAGACTGTTACTAAATATTACATATATTACAATCAAAGTTTTTTACTAACTTTTACTCTTTTCATAGAATCGACATTTCGAGCCGGTTAACCCTACATTCGAATTGAAACCCTACTTCAATAAATACTATATTGGTTTTTATCAAATTTTGAATAGGGTCAAAACTCACAATTGATTATTAAAACAGTTCTATCCAATCCAGCCGAAATTTTGTTTATAATTTTGGACGTTAGTGTCAATGTCGTAATTATCTAATTAAAATTATCGCCATCTAAAAATCATTTAAAAAAATATTTTGTAAAGCAATCTTCTTAAGCATTTATCTATTTTTGAAACACCCAAACGCTAATCATCGTTATCATCAATAAAGACGTTGGTCTAATAAGATATTTCACTGAATATATTTATGGCTTAAACAAGATCTTTCTTTATCGTTCGTGAAAGTAAAATACTTCAACATTCTCTCGAGTCAAGTGCCTGTAATACTTTGAATATCACTTTGGATGCTAGCGAAATATTTCGTCTTATTATTTTCAAACTTATACTAGAAATATTATCATAAGAGAGCTACTCGATTAGCATTTAATAAATATTTTATAAACCGATTAGGTTTGATATATATATAAACTATTGATATAAACCGATTGAGTTTCCCTCCATCGACGTGGGTCGGTGACCTGAAGAAGATGACGGGATGCGACTGGATGCGGGCGGATCTGGACAGCTATGTCCAGCAGTGGATTACGATTGCCTGACTGAATTTCGCAATAGGTAAATTCGTATGGACTAAATACATTTATTTGGAAAGAAAGGTGAATTTCTTGGTGGCAGGACTTTGTGTACACAATTAATATTTCTTACAGCGCCAATGTCATGTGTGGTGACGAGCACCGACCATCATGTGATCTTATTGTCGGTCCACCTATTTATTTCATAAAATATATATATTTAAATTTATATTTATATCTAAGGTAATATTTTATAATTAAAAGTGATTTTAATTTGGCAATTGCTACTGCAAATTGAAAGCATCTGCTTGGAATTACCATCCAATAAAACACGACAAAACAAGCAGATCTAAACACCTGAGCGCCAATCACCCGGGCGCTATGGGTTGTGGTCAAAATATTCAATTTGTAATAAGTCGACAAGTATGTAGCTAGAACAGTTGAATTTAAACAGTTGCGAGTTCAAGCTTGAGAAAGTATGAAGCAGTATTCATCGCAATAATATCTTGTTTGCTGGTGAAGTCAAATTTCGCGAACAAACCTTAATGTGCCAAGAAAAGAGGACGTCACCTAGAAATAAAATATATAAAGGTTACTTAGTATTCATTTTTAAGTTGTATCGTGTGGTCCAGAAAGTCTGAGACGTGGGTATTGGCTGCTTCTTCGTGTCGATTAAGTTCCATATATATATGGTAATTCCCCAACAGTGGGTCATTTATTCGCTACTTTAGTCAGTAAAACAATAAAAGGTTTAAATATAATTAATTCTAAGTCCGCTGCCACATTGCTCCTGGCGCAGGTCCAAGCCAATCGTCGGGGCCTGATAGAGGCACTATATTTATTTAAAATTTCATTCCACCAGCCTCTGGCTTTTGAGTAAAAATGAAATGAAATGATTCCTTCTATTTTTCTAAAATTGTTTTTACTTTAGTGATTGTTTAAGCAAGATTTCAAATACAAAAGATATACATACAACTAATAGATATAATCCGTAACAGCCTGTGAATGTCCCACTGCTGGGCTAAAGGCCTCCTCTCCTCTTTTTTGAGGAGAAGGTTTGGAGCTTATTCCACCACGCTGCTCCAATGCGGGTTGGTGGAATACACATGTGGCAGAATTTCAGTGAAATTAGACACATGCAGGTTTCCTCACGATGTTTTCCTTCACCGTAAAGCACGAAATGAATTATAATCACAAATTAAGCACATGAAAATTCAGTGGTGCTTGCCCGGGTTTGAACCCACGATCATCGGTTAAGATTCACGCGGTCTTACCACTGGGCCATCTCGGCTTATTTATTTCAAATTCGATATAATATCTATATCATATTAAACAAACCGTGGCCAGGTTTTTTTGGCCGTGTTAGAGTGTTTTTACACGTGTTAGAGTGGAAACCACGCTTAGGCAAACGTAGTGTAGGACGCCCTGTGACAAGATGGACCGACGATTTAAAAAAGGTGGCAGGTACGGGATGGATGCGGACTGCCCAAGATCGGGATGGTTGGCGTTCTATGGGGGAGGCTTTCGTCCAGCAGTGGACGGCAAAAGGCTGAATTACTCTTATTAAACAAAAATATAATAATGAATATTGCTATCGTTGAAGAAATTTAATTACACGTTATAAAATGACAAGCGTGTTCTGATTTTGAAGAGATTCAATTAAAAATTTAAAATAATTTCGTGTATTGAATGCAAAACAGTATTCAAACAAAAATTTATATTTTAAACTCTTGTCGTCCAAACCAGATTTCTCTTTTTGTAATTAATGCAACAGAAAGTTGCCGTGAAATTTCCTTGTTGGGTTAAATTTTAGGAGAACTGCTAAAATGCGCTTTCAAATGAAATACGAACTAAACGCATACTAATAGTTTCAAAGATTGTGAGACGTATTTATTATAGACCGTATTTTTGTCACTAAATTAATCAACATTAAATAAAACTTTACGTAGTGATGATGACATACTTATGAAACAGCGCAAACACAGAAAAAATGCACTCTATTTGTACTCCAGTCCAATGAAAGGATTATTTGAAAGGATCGAAGAAAGATTAAGTATGAGACCAATGGCTTGACGTGTTTTTCGAGACTAAACTTCCACTCATCACTAAACACATAATTCGCAAAGCTTTTATTAGCGTGAGCTGGGAATCGAATCCTCTGGAAATTTGGAACTTTGTGATATATAGCCGTAAATTTAGCTGTTAGTGACGAATAGTTAAGTAACATTATTGTCCATACAATTCACTTGATTAGTCCAACATAAAATTGTTACTTTCTTGACCGTCATACCATGTGTGCAGCAATTTTGTAACAGTTGGTGCGCTCAAGTTTTTATGAACATGGCTGTTTTACGACGTTTAGCACGGATACAATGTGCTGAACGTTTTGCTTAAATATTCCTGACAATGGCCTCTATATCTTGGCCTCAAAATCTTGATAATTGTTGACTTTATATTTATTAAAATATCTTGTTAATTGATATCGATGTTTGATAGTATTTTCTTTGGAAAACAAAGACTTTCGAAGAGCAGATAATGATGGCTCCGATTTTTATAGAAGGTATGCTTTAATAATTGAAAGCACTTTAAAGTTTGTGATTTTAATTCATCTGCCTCTGGTGTTGTTGCTTATGAAACTATGAAGCAAACACTCCAGTTTAATTATATCCCAAAAGCAGACAATTTTATTTATTTTGGAATAATTTAATGTTCGGGATACATATTAGATATTTGTTAAAAGTGATATATTATATTTATATTATATTTTATTTTCCAAAAATGACCAAAAGATTATATTTAAATAAACACATCGATTAAACGTTAAATTATTCAAAAACGTATTCAGGTCAATGGAACTGAATCCAATCATAAGGCAATAAATGAAATTCGGAGTGCGTTCTTCTGTTCTGATAATAAGTCTCTTTTGTATATTTTTTTATGTTTATAGTTTCACTATCTACATTCTACTAATTTGGCGCATTAAAAACTGTAACACACGTAAAAGAAATGTTTGAAGAAAAAACGTGAAAAAAACATTTTTCAATTATTATTAATTATCCAAACGTTAATTACGTTAAATTAATTTAAAACTGTTTTGTAACGTAAAAAAATGATAAAAAAAAATTCTAACATATTTCATAAAATTCTATTAAAAGATAGTTCATACGAACACCCCATCAAATCGAAACGAAATGATATATTTATAAAGATAAGAAAATAAACCAGCCAAAAATAAACGCGACCAAAAAAGAAAGTTGTTTCCCCGCTAATGTAGAAAATAAATCTAGTGCCGACAATGGAGCGACTTGGAGACGTGAACGAACATATCTTACTTTTATGGCTCGGGCCGCAATAAGCTTCGATGGGTCTAAAGTCAACACGAGCACAAATAACGCATTATATTTATTGCAATGTCAGGAAATACCGTAGTACATGCGATAGAAAACCTCGAACAAAGGTTACATTGCAATCTTTGTCAGATATTAATTGTCTAAAAAAAATACCAGAATTTATAGATATATATATACATGTTTTTTCTATTAAACTTACATTATATAACGCCTCGTCTTATTGCTTCCATTGGTGATAGGGACTTGGTTGTTGTTTCGAACAGGTACATACAGCATTCTTGTCGCTGTTTAGTTTTTTATGTTTTTTGGTGTTAAGTGATGGTAAGTGATGGTCACCACCGCCCATAGACATAGGCGATGTAAGACATATTATTAAGCTCTGGAACGACCTTCCTTTAAATATTCGGGAGACCAAATCCATAGATATTTTTAAAAAACTTGTAAAAGATCACTTTTTGTCTCAAATGCCTTATCACCATTAATTACTTTTTTTTTTGTTATATTTGAGGACTTATCGTTATTATTCGTTCTTATTGTTCATAGTATGTATTTATATTGTATACTTGTAATTTTATATGTATTGATAATATAATTTATTTATTGATATATATTATGTGTATTTTATATTCATCATCATCATCATCATTTCAGCCGAAAGACGTCCACTGCTGGACAAAGGCCTCCCCCAAGGATTCCCATTTTAGCCGGTCTTGCGCTGCCCGCATCCAAAGGCTTCCCGCGACTCTTTTGATATCGTCGGTCCACCTTGTGGGGGGCCTGCCCACGCTGCGTCTTCCGGTTCGTGGTCGCCACTCGAGAACCTTTCTGCCCCAGCGGCCGTCAGTTCTACGAGCGATGTGCCCCGCCCACTGCCACTTCAATTTAGCAATTCTTTGGGCTATGTCGGTTACTTTGGTTCGCCTGCGGATTTCATCATTTCTGATTCGATCACGCAGAGAAACTCCGAGCATAGCCCTCTCCATTGCTCTTTGGGTGACCTTGAGCCTTCTTATTAGGCCCATAGTGAGCGACCACGTCTCTGATCCGTAAGTCATCACTGGCAACACACACTGGTCGAAGACTTTCGACTTGAGACACTACGGTATTTTGGATGAGAAGATATCGTGTAGCTTCCCGAACGCTGCCCAGCCGAGTTGGATTCGACGATTGACCTCTTTCTCGAAGTTGGACCTACCTAGTTGGATGGTCTGACCTAGGTAAACATAGTTGTCTACAACTTCGAGTGCAGAATTTCCAACCTTGACTTGAGTGGGTGCAACATGGATGTTCGACATGATTTTCGTCTTGTCCATGTTCATTTTAAGACCCACTTGTTGGGAGATCCTGCTGAGGTCATCGAGCATAGTGCCAAGGTCTTCCAAGGTCTCAGCCATAATCACGATGTCGTCGGCGAATCGAAGATGAGTGATGTACTCGCCGTTGATATTAATGCCAACTCCGTTCCAGTCCAGAAGCTTGAAAACATCTTCCAATGCAGCGGTAAACAGTTTCGGAGATATAACGTCTCCCTGTCTTACGCCTCTCTGCAATTGGATAGGTTTTGAGTTCTGATCCTGGAGTCGGATTGACATGGTGGCGTTCTCGTACAAGCACTTTAACACCTTGATATACCGGTAATCGATTTGGCACCTTTGAAGGGACCTCAGCACGGCCCAGGTTTCGATCGAATCGAAGGCTTTCTCATAGTCCACAAACGCTAAGCAAAGTGGCTGGTTATACTCCTCGGTCTTCTGTATAACTTGCCGCAGCGTATGTATGTGGTCTATGGTGCTAAAGCCTTTTCGGAAACCGGCTTGTTCGGGTGGCTGGAAGTCGTCAAGCCTTCGCTCGAGACGATTCGTAATGACTCTCGAAAACAACTTGTAAACATGGCTCAGCAATGAGATGGGTCTGTAATTCTTTAGAAGGGTTTTATCACCCTTCTTAAAGAAAAGCACCACCACACCTCTGCGCCATGCCTTTGGCGTTTGCCCTTTGGCTATGACGTAGTTAAATAGCCTCTGAAGGGCCCTGAGGATCGGTGTACCACCCGTCTTCAGAAGCTCAGCTGTGATACCATCATCACCAGGTGCCTTGTTGTTTTTGAGTTGCTCGAGAGCCATTCTAATCTCGGAAAGACTAACGTCTTGGAAATCTTCGGTGTAATGTCGGGTTAGTCTTGCTCTGGGATCTGCAGCTTGACTACTGACAGGTGATTGCGTTGTCGTGTACAGCTGACCGAAGAACTTCTCAACCTCTTTCAATAGCTCAGATCTTGACGTGACTATTCTACCATCCTCAGTCTTCAGCCTAGCCAGTTGACTCTGCCCCACAGAAAGATCTCTGGCGAACACTTTAGAGCCTTTATTCCGCTCGATGGCCTCTTTAATGCGCATTGTATTAAATTGCCGAGTGTCGCGAGTCAGAGACTTTGAAATCCGTCTGTTGAGCAGCCGAAAACTGGCAGCATCAGATGGGGACGTCAGAACCATTTTCCGTCTTTCCTCCATAAGCCGTAAGGTAGAGGCTGAGATCTTTTTGGTTCCTTTTGTACAGCTGGTCTTGAAGATCTTAGACCCAGCCATATGGACAGCTTCCACAAACCTGTCGTTGTATGCGTCCACTTCCTCGCAGTCTGCTAGGCAATCGAATCGGTTATGGAGTTCGATCTGAAAGGCTTCGGGATTTCGGATTTGGAGAGATGTTGGTCGGAGCGTAGACTTCATTAGTCGGGATCTTTGGAGTTTGACATTGAGATTCAATGAGCCTCTTACTAGTCTGTGATCGCTCCCGAGTCTGTGATCGCTCCCGTTTTATATTAACATTTATTTATTGGTTTGTTTAATCATAAATTAATATTATCTTATTTATTATTAGAGCACCACCCACCTCATATCCTATGAGTTATCACTTACTCCGTTGGTTGCCTGGAAGAGATCGCTTTGTAGCGATACGGTCGCCAAAATTGTATGCTACTTTTATTTAGGCTGTATGCATGTTTTTAATTTTTTTTCTCTTTGTGGTGTACAATAAAGTATAAAGTAAAGTAAATATTAACTATTACATCAGCACACACATTGGGAGCGAAGTTGTTATGTCCCTTGTGACTGTAGTTTCACTGGCTCACTCACCCTTCAAAGCGGTACGCAAAAATCAAATGAGAGAATGTGATATGCGAAATTGACTTTAATGATTAGAAAATTAAAAGGATACACGCATCAAAATTGCGTATCACGTTAAGTAAGTTATAAAAATTTCAAGAGTGACATTCAGAAAAGCACATCAGTAGTAATTACTTGCAGTAAAATTTATATACTTATATCATAATATCTAAAAAAGAATAATTTAAAAAAAAATGGTGTACGAAAAGATATTCAGAAATACGCTTTGTAAAGGTTTGCTGGTGTAAATAAAATGGACGCAATACTATTACGGAAATACTAAACAATGCGGCATTGTCACGCCGTATTATTTTAAATATTACTGTTGTGAGATGAATCGAACTACTAGTTTTTAATATGAAAGAGCGAAGTCTATGAATAAATATTCATAGTCTTTTATGTGGCTTCAGTTTATTTTATTTAGAATCTTAAATAAAATGTATATTTCTCGGCGTGAAAATTTTGAGATATGATGACTTTCGTTATTATATTAATTATAGGTTTTTTTTTTTTTTTTAAAAAACCTATTTATCATTGTTATATTAATATTGATTTTGATGTTTTTTGTTACAGAAAATATATAAATACACATACATACTACTAATATGCACAAACGATCAATTAAATGATAAATGATACAATACACAGCTCATTCACACACATATTATTGCATCATAATTAAATTCAAGACAAACGAAGGTTTTCGAAACGAATTATGCGAAACCCTTTGTCGCCACTAAAAAAACATTGACCGAAAATATTGTTTAACCGTCTGCCCGTGGGTGTGGAATGAACATTTATTTTCTGAATAGTCAATGCAACAATAAAGCGAAAATTAAATGCAAATAATTGCCTTCAATTTGCGATCACGTGAATTACTTCTCACGATAAACTGTATTCGAAAATAATATTCTTCGAATTGCCAATAATTTATTGATAGGTGTGATGTTACGCTTCGTGTAAGTATTTTTATTTATTTTATATAGTACTAGTGTTCATCTGAAGCTTTGGTAAGAGGGGGAGATTTTGATGCTGGGAAGAGGTTGTTATATTAGGTCCTTACAAATGAAATTGGCGTTTTGTACGGGAGGAATATAAAGTCAATTTTTTTTTCTGTAAAATATATTTAATTAATCAAAATATGCACCGTTGTTATCTATGCACTTTTGCCATCTCATAGGTAGTTCATTGATCACTTTACAAAAAAAAACATGTGGGCGAGAATCAAGGCGGAGAAGGCGGTTTGGACTGCCGCATCGGAGTTGAATTTTTTTCCTTTTTAAGAAGTTGTCTAAATTGCGGAAAAAATGGTAATCTGTTGGAGCAAGGTCCGGGGAGTATGGTGGATGTCGCAGACATTCCAATTGTAGCTCATCTAACTTAGTGTTTGTTTGTTGTGCAGTGTGTGTCTTGCGTTGTCGTGAAGCACCAGTGGCAGGAGAACGATTGACTAATCTCGGTTGTTTAGCAGCTAGTTCTTCCTTCATGGTTTGCAGTTGCTGACAATAAATATCTGCCGTAACGTTTGGTCAGATTTTAGAAAGCTGTGGTGAACGACACCAAAGAGGAATAGTTACTTGTGAGTGACAAGTAACTATTCCTGAGTCAATTTTCGTTTAGGGCAGGATTTGGCTGAGTCTCCAAGTATCAGCCATTTCGATTTAAAATCCCTTCATTATTGTGTCGGTTGAGCTAAGTAACACAGCAGTCGACGCGTGTTTGAAAGTTCGATTCACTCAATTCATGAGGTACCCATCGTTCAAGTTTTTTTATATTCCCGATTTGCTTCAAGTGGATTAATACAGTTTTATCACTTACCCTGAAGCCTGCAGCTATCTCTGAAATGCTTTGTGATGAATCCGCTTTCACAATAGCCTTTAATTCTTCATTTTCCAGTTTGGTCTCCGGCCGTCCACTGGGTTGGTTCTAAAGGTCGAAATTTCCAGAACGAAAACGTTGAAACCAAAAACGTACCGTGCTTTCTTTTACGACACCAGCGCCGTACACATCATTAATTCTTCGAGCTGTTTCTGCAGCACTGGTGCCATGACACTGGTGTAAATATAGCGATATTTCATGTTTCATTCAAAAGAAAAAAAATAAAGAGGAAAAAACAAATGAATGACTGTTTTAAAAACTCAAATGTACCAGCTAAATGAATTTATAAATTTGAATTTAGAATTCTTAACCAAAGAGGAGATATTTCATATCAAAGTGGTCAGTACGACAAAATGCTAATTTCATATGTAAGGACCTAATATAAAAATAGGTAGGTAGCCGTGAAAGCTTAACTGACTGAGAGGTACTTTTGCATTTATAATATTAGTATAGTAACTTGTTTAGGTGTATTATAATTATTTGTGTATTAATTATTTTGGTAATGAACGATAGGCAACTCTAGGCAAATTTTTAATATCTAACGCCTGATAACCCTTACACGCGAGCGGAGCCGTCAGCGTAAGCTAGTTGCATTTAAATGGTAAAAATATGCAACGATATTATATCATAAGCCATATTTGGGAGACATGACACAATCTTCTAGTCTATTTTAAGCTAGGATTATAAGTCTTATGCTTACGGTAGAAGGGCTTAGAATAATACACTGCGAATGAGCCATTTCAAAAATAATAGCCGAGTTCTGACTTAAGGTTAATATTAAAGCTATTCTGAATATTTCACCACTTAAAGGATTTAAGAATTACTGTCGTTCTGTTTCCTCTCGACGATTTAATATAATACTCTTATACGAGTACATTAGGGTTGTCAAGTTCTAGAAACTGTGCCAAATGGAAACAAAATATCCAAACCTTAATTTAAATGTACCCTATCGATTCAATAGCGAAAATAGTCTATTTTAAAAATATAACCCTCGAGGGACTTTTAAGACCTAGTCCAGTCTGTATGTAGTTTCAGAATATTTTAATTTTTGACACCCCTGTCATTGCCGAAATGCCTTTTACATAGAGTTGCTGTAGTCAGTCAAAAATATTAAACGTTATGTTTAATTACAGTTTGTATATTTCATTGTAACTCAATATTTTGAATACTCAGTCGACCGTAGTTAAGTTAGTAAAAGGATGAAACAGAGAGAATACTGAGTGCCTTGCCGGTTATTTTCGGTAGAAACTAAATTCCGAACCAGGGTTGCTTTACATTTAATTAAATACTATAACATGAAGATTTAAAAGTGCCCTTATAAAAAAACTTGAATAAAGAATTAACTGTGACGTATCAAGTAAGACTGTCGCTGACGTCGAGTTAAATCACAATCAACATCAATCAATCTTATAAATTAAACACAAATACATCTTTGATATTTGGTATATATTATTTGTTTCATAAACTAACAAATCTTGTAATATTATTCAAAATATTGCTTAACCCGTATCGTAATTGATAGTCCTAAATACACAGACGTGGGTAGCAAGAATATTACAAATGTATTCTTGTTAACATACATATCTGAGATAAGAAATTTAGAAATGCTTACATGAAGCTAAATTATGAGAGGGTCTTGACTTCAATGTAAGAGTATGTAACAACTCCTGTTAATATGTAGCAAAACTATGATTTGACGATCAAAAACCATAGGTATTGAAGATTCCGTGCTTAATTTGTGTGTTAAAAAAAATCGTGAGCAAGCAAGTGTTTCGGATAAAATTTCGCCAGCGACAGTCTATCGATATAAAAAAAACAGGTTAGATTTTAGAGGACAAAAATATTTTCTCTCTAATCTACGTAGATATCTTAAAAATTCCTAGGTTGTCCTACATAACATTTTTCTTTAAAAATTACAACTAATAAATCTTCGAAAAGGAGTACCGCAAATTACATATTCAAATAAATTTTCCGCCATTTTGAATCCAGTTTCATTGTGTTCGAAGAAACTTTGATTAAAGGGATTAGGCCGATTTACCTGCCTCCTTCGTTCATTCGATAAAAGCTAGAAATCTGTTTCCATTATACCCTAATTATAAAGTAATTTGTGAGTTATATAATTTAACGATAAAGTAAGTAAGAAGCCATTAAAGATGAAACATCAAAGGGCATTGAGTTAAGGCTGTGAAGTAAGAAATATATGTATTATTAAAAAAAAATACAAAACTGTAATTATTTAGATTTATACAGTATATTTATAATTATTTTTTATCCACTGCTGATCACCAGATAAATTATGAATACAAATTTTTAATTAAAATTCAGTGTTGCTTGGGTCACCTCGGAAACTAACTTATATAAAAAAAACAGTCCTTCTGATTTATGTGTCACACACGTACCGTAAGTTGTAGATAAAGTAATATATCATCTATGAACATACAGAGTTATTTTAAAAGTATATTTAATATGTAACATAATACTGTAATAGTCACCCTGTGTTCAGGTTTTTTTAATACATTTTATAATTTAAAAAAAAATACTTAGTGCTTTTATTTATTTTAGAACAGCAAATGAGCAAACGATCTAGCCTATGCTAAGCCTTTGTACCAGCTTTAGCAATAGCAGTAGCTAGAAGTATAAAACGCTGCTAATATTGTCAAGGCGCCGCCAAACATGGGATCTACGATCTATATAAAAATATCTATGATGTGTGTGTTCTACTCGTACACATGTAAATTATCCCCCGCACTCTTCAAATTGAAAAACAAAAAATGAGTTATGTATGCACTAACGCAAACGGCGCTACACATAAACCTATCAGGTGTATTATCTGCATACAAATTGTCTTACTAAAAAACTTGACATAACTTATAGCACACGGGTTTCTTTATATAAGATGTAGGGTTCCCCAAGGGCAAACAAAAATATCCCCTTTATTAAATATGTATGCCGAAAAAACTGTTTCTACATATTAGCATTCATCCGACTCAGATCCCTAAGGCCCATTTTTTTTTCGAAAACTGTATACACCTTATCTGTCAAAAATGATATAACCTCAATTATTCTTCAGTTAAGAATATCTTTGTTCTCAATTACATTCCTTATTGAATTATTAATGGAAGTTATCTTATCAGTAACTTCAAAGTTATATGTATAACTTAAAGGGAAACGAATCGTTGTAATGAAAACGCACCCTTATTTGTTAGATTCAAATCCGTGCCCAGTTGAAAGAGAATTCATTAACAAATCCAAGATTCCCAAGTTGTTACTATAATTGGGGAATAAAGAGGACAATAGTGTGAAATAATTCGGAAATAATGTAGCAATTTCTCTGAATCCGCTAAAATTAATTGAAAGAGCTATTGCGTATTGTATTCGATTAGAAATAAGATCATGCTACGAATTTATATCAGAAATATGTAGTAATATGTATACTATTTCCAGTTTATTCCGTCTGTATCATGGTTCTCAACATTAGATTCGATTGCGATTATGACATAACGCATCTTTTTAACCATCATACCCTTGTACTATAAAGGCATGGCATACATAAATAGATAATTTAAACGCCTATTTTACAAATACGGTTAAACAATAAGTCCGGCTCGTAAAAGCAATGTCTATGTCGACGTTTGTGCGAATATATACTTTTATTATTTGCTAAGTTTCCAAAACCGTAGTAGCATAGGTCTGAAGAAGTAGTCATTAAGAAAATCATATAATTTATAATCTACAAAGTTTCTCTTACCGTTAATAAGAATTATTAGTATTCGACTTTAAAAGGCCGAACAAAGCTCTGACATAAATCGTCTTACCTGAACGTTAATACTGACATTTTTTACCACAATCTTTTATATGATTTCCGGCAACTTTCGGCGTTGGCTTTGTTCTTACGCTTTACGATGTACTCAGCAAAAAATTACCGGATACAGAATAAATAAAACGTTAATTTATCTAGATTAGAATGACGGTAGAACGAAAAATCTCATACGTACTTTTCTACTCTATGTAATGAAGTGGCTTTTTCAAGGGCTGGCTTATCGTATTAGGGGTTTCTTTTCCTTCGTTAAGTTAAGGGAGGCCATTTTATTTAATGAGCGATGAGGGTCTAATGTCAACAGCAGAACAATTAATGTCTTAATTTCTAAGAAATTTCTAAAAGATCATTCCTTTATTCTCCTTTATCATATTCCTCAAATTGGTTTACTCGTTAATAAATGCCGTTGTATGCGAGTGGCCAGTTTTTGAGGTGTCTAAAAGCAATCTTTCAGTTAAGTAATAATAACATTAAATAATAATTTTAAGATTGCTTGAAACTTTACTCGTAGGGCTTTGTGCAAGCTCGTCTGCGTAGGTACCACCCACACATATTCTAACGCAAAACAGCTGTAATTGGTATTGTTGTGTTCCGGTTTGAAGGGTGAGTTAACTAGTGTATTTATAGGCCCATGGGACATAATATTTTAGTTCCCAAGGTTGGTGGCGCATTTGCGATGTAAGCGATGGTTAACTCTTACAATGCCAATGTCTATGGGCGTTGGTGACCACTTACCATCCAGGTGGTCTATTTGCTCGTCCGCCTACCAATTTTATAAGCAAAAAGTTTCATTCCAGTTATCTGCTCTTCTACGGGTCAGTGGTCGGTGATTATTTTTAAATTATTTTGTTAAAATGTAAGTGAAACCGTGCGAAAGAGCTTTTTTTTATTAAATATTAGTGTGCTATTATTTAGTTTGCGTAGGCGAACCCAAATATTAAACAGATGAAATCGGATATTTATTTTAATTAATTTTATATATATACGATAAATTTCCTAGGATTTGAGAACTAATAAAATATGATTAAATTTGAAACATAATCGCTTATAAGGTAACGAGGATCAGGTTACCAAGCTGTTCACGTTCACAAGCTTCGAGGAGATTATTAAAGCGTAATTATATTATAACATTTAATCGCCTTCCTTATAACGTTATTTAGTGAGTGACTAGGATAAACTATTTGTGTCTTCTTCTTTCGAATGTCAAATCAATAATGAGGAAGAGGGAAAACAGTGTTAGTGTTGAACCAAACCGCCGCTAAATAGCGTTTAGACGTTACACGTTTTTTAGCTGTAAGACTTCTGTTAAAAAATATTTAGTAAATTGGACATCTCATATTAATCTATAATATTATAGAATATTATATACATATATAACAAAAAAACATGGAGTTAGTATTTAGAGATTTAATGCAAGAAATACATGTATATTTATTTGTATATAGTTGATATATAAATTGGCTTTTCATTGTTGAATTATTATAACTTTGCTAATAAAAAAAGTTAAACCTTATGTAAAAGGACAATAAATGTGCTTATATTACACAATACGAAGACATATAGATGATAAAAAGCGTGGACTTAGTATCCGTTGATTTCTACATAACATATAATTAACAGCCTGTGAATGTCCCACCGCTGGGCTAAGACCAAGAAAAGAAGAAGGAGAACATATCGGTAACATTAATTTTACATATATTTTGAATATGTTATTTAAAATTAAGTTACAAATTCGACTCCGTTACTAATAGATAAAGTTAAATAAAAGCTTCTAAGATAATTGGTCGAAGACTCGAAGCAAAGAAAATTAATATTGAAAATAATGGTTTTAATAATTATTATACTGATGAAGTCAATAATTATACACAAATCAAAATTAAAAATACCTACTGTACAAATAATGATAGCATAAAATAATGGCACGAATACTAGCAGTATTTCTCCCTTGAATCTCAATTTCAATCTTCTGGAAAATGAATCAGATCTCATATCACCAGGCAATAAAACGGAGTGCTTTTTGTTTTAAAAAGGTTTTTGCATTATTCATCTTATGTAAATAAATATATACACAATTTTTATATAATACAGCAAAACAATATTATAATAAAGTTACTTAGTAACATCTGTCCTGGGTGGGAATCGAGCCCACAACCTTCGGCGTGAAAGGCAAGTGTCTACCAACCACGCCAACTGGCCCGAATTTCGAATGAAATATTTTAAATTGATATATTAATATGATCAATTGCTTGATTTCATTTTACTTTTTTCAATACGTTTTAATAGAGGCCTTTTCCAGACCCGTTGATGTATCAATAATTTCATTGGAGTCTTCAATTTGTAAAATCTATTGTTCGTTTTTTTTTGTTGCAGTCTTTTAATTAAAAAGCGTTGAACAGTTTTATTCGTAGCTTTTATTTTTTTTGTTTGTGTTTTTTTTAAGCAACTGATATAAATACTATGTATACTAAATTAGATGTTTAATTTGTCATCAACCAATAAAAATGCGTAATTCGTGTGTAGGTTTGTCTGTACTTCTAATACTAATTACGTAAGAATTGTAATTATTAGTAGCCAATGATAATCCAAGCAAACGTAGTGTATGACGCCCTGCGGTGAGGTGGACCGACGATTTGAAAAAGGTGGCAGGTACGGGATGGATGCGGACTGCCCAAGATCGGGATGGTTGGCGTTCTATGGGGGAGGCTTTCGTCCAGGAGTGGACGGCGGTAAGCTGATATTAATGATAATCCATTATATATAAGCCTGTCAAGAAGTGTGCCAAAGCTCTTAGTTCTCCACCTCCCGCCTGGCTCTAAGGCGTCCTACGTTGTGCTAACCAATCCGCTATATCTTCTCGGGACTTATCTCCAACGGATATCGGTGAAAAAAAAACCCAAAAAATTCAAGTAGTTTTAAACCGTCATGTTAAAGCTTTAAATTAATTGTATAGCCACCACCGGTTCGGAATGTAAATTCTAATGAGAACCAGTAAGAAACTCAGTAGTTACTCGTTTTCACCCTTCTGATTACAGTCAATCAAATACGTACCCTAGTCATCGGCCCAGCGGATCGGATCTAAAAGAGTAAAAGGAACAGGCTGTAAATAAAAATGAGATCTTTGTCCAGCCGTGGGCTGGTGGACAAAGTGGCTGGAAGAGAACGTACGGAGCTTATTCAACCTTCTCCAGTTCTTGTTGGTGGACAATATTGACACACGCAGGTTTCCTCATGATGTTTTCAAGCCACCTCACACGTGTCCAAAACCAGTAACTAAAAGCTTGTCTTATATAATGAAGCATTTTACAATGACCGAGTGCGCATATTAAAAATCACTTAATGAGATAAAATGAGTTGTCTATAACGCTTTGTACTGGCGCTCGTACTTGATGGAAATTGCCACAGATTATTAAAACAGCCATTAAAACTTTTGTCAGATAATATTAAAATGATATTAATATCATTTTAAAAGTTTCCTGTATGTGGGTTTATTTGGTTGTAGTTATTAACCGTAAAATTGAATTTATACATGGTGTATATATATGGTTCCGTTGGTATTTAACATTAATTTTAACCGTAGATCGATGGCACAAAACCAAAATTTAGTGGTGTTTTACTTTGGTTAATTCGTATTTATTTATCTCGTGCCTGTCTGAGAAGGAAAACGTGTGTTATTCTACCACATATATTTCCGCCAACCCGCATGTAAGCAGCGAACAACCATTCATAGTCCGATTACAGCCTAGAATCCAAAATCCCTTAAATACCAATAACTCCCTTGAAGGAGGACAACTGGTAAACAACATTCCAAGACAATGAAGAAGTCATCGCAGAGTCCAATTAAAACTTGTACAGTCATCAACAATCCTAAATCCTTTAGAGTGTGATACTGCCTCGAAATAGAAACGTGCATGCGAAACCAACTAGCATTTCGATATAACATTGTATAGATGATAGGGAAGCGCAAGGTCATTAGCATTCGTTGATTTACATGCATGATAAATATAATAATGTTTCCGTATTCAATTTACATACCTATTTAATGAATTTTCAGCAAACATTAACTACCAATTTCCGTGCCGGCTTTTCTCAGTAGAATCTACATTCCGAACTGAATATTAAATATATATTACTGTTTTTTTTTCATTTTGCCAATGTCTATGGGCTTTGGTGACCACTTACCATCAAGTAGCCCATATCCGCCGCCTGCCTACACTATAAATAAAAGTAAAACGACGATCCAAAATTGTGCATATGTTTACTTGAACAAAGTAAATTTTATTAAATTTTTCGTCTTAAACTTCTGAACGAGTTCGTCATAGAGTAGCCATTGTTCGAGCCCAAATCAATTAGAGCAGAAACGCGGTATTCGATTGACACCCTAGCCGACAGTTCGCTGACGACACTTTTGTTTCCAGACTCCGTTTCCAGTGACGCTGTAATTGACTTTTACAATCTGTTACGGTTTGGTATTGAAAGGTTTCGTATGAACCGACGTTCTGTGCTAACGAAGACGCTCGAAGAAATTTATTGTGATTTTAAATTTAAAAAATAATTCTCGGTAAAATATTTTCTTCTTAGATTCTTTTATTTCTCTTTTGAAGATGTTTTTCTTGTATATCGTATACAATCTTGTTGCTTTACAGCCTAGTTGCTAAATTACTATATGACGAGATCTTGGGTTAGAATACATGGATTGATATCTTAAGCATAATTAATTATTAGGTATTGTTCTGCTAATTATTATGTTGTACAACGATTTGTCAGGGTTTCTTATTGTTGCAAAAAGGGGTTGCTAGTGCAAATAAGCCAACTGATGGGAATGGGTGACCATTGGCATTGTAAGAAATATTAACCAAGATTTTGTGTCCCTTGTGCCTGTGATTACACTGGCTCACTCACCGTTCAAAACGGCAACAATTGAGCAACTGTCGTTATCACGAGCTTGTTGGGAGGCCCGCGCACTCTATAACTACAACTATTCAAAATTCCTCAAAGTCCATCAAACTTTTATTTAATTTATTTTTACTATAAAGCTGCGACATCACACCAACGCAATTAAATTATGCAAACCTTGTTTCAGATACTTTCATTTTATAGCAATAGAAGATCAACAGTCAGTTCTTGATTAATATATCTTTATTTATAATACAACACTATAATTATACCTTATTACTTATATAAGATATGACTTTTCTCTTTATTTAAATAATATTTCAACGTGATATGTGAAATTCTTAATAAATAATTGTAATAATCAAAACAATTACATTGTTATTACATGTACAATTAAATCTACGTTTTGTTACTTATTAATCTTAAGTTACTTAAATACACACCCTAATTGGAATATACTAATGTATATACCTATATACTAATGTGAATACCACAGAACGATTCGTATTTAATATTAAGTATGACGAACCATATTTATTCATGTATTTATTTTAATTATTATTTTCTAAGCATTTTCAATTCTGTCAATTGTATTGAGTTTTATTTAATTCAACATATTTTTATCAAAAAATAATTAATGATTATTACTCGCAGTAAATTCCAAAAGATTAATTCAATAGTGACGTTGCAAGGATCAAGACCCGTAATGCATTTACGCGAAGTCACTAACGAGTCAGCGAAGCCAAGTTCGTGCGTAATTTGTCAGAGAAAATTCCACATAGATTTCTTGCTGATCCGCCTTTCTCGTGTAACCAGGTATTGGCGAGGATTAAGTGCCTGCGGACAGTATTTGCTTGTTGTCACAGTAATTAAATCTTTCAAAGGCTGCTCTTGTTAAGGAGCAGTAATTCGGTAAATGTTTGACTAAGTCTGAAAATAAATACATTTGAAGGGCCAGTGTAATTACAGTTAAGCAGACATACACTTATTGCCACATTAACGGTTTAAGGAGGTTATCCATTTTTAGCCTTTTCAGAAAGATTTAAAAAATAATATATTTAAAATTGTACCTCAGACCCCCAAAGGGAAAATATGTATGGGATGATAAATGACAAAACGGTGTTGTCACGTTTTACAGAAGAAATTATTAAACGCGCTGTCACGACGTCCTTATAAACTGCAATGTTGAATTTTCTCGAACAACTATCATCTAATTCAAACAGTCGTAAACCAAAGACAAAGGCTCCGAGACAGATGAATAAACTGGTGACGAGAATACGAATATTATGCAGAATGCAAATTGTACCAACATCTGGGTTAAGTAAATTTATGATTCGATTCTTGCCAACGCTTCGGCTGTTATTGATTGAGCTGTTCTATGATTTTGTACTGTAAATTTTGAAATTAAAGCCATTTGTTTAACAATAGATTTACGATATCGGGTATATATTATCTACTTATTACCCTTGTATTGATAAACGATTGTATGCTTAAAGCCAGGCAAGCACTACTGAATTTTCATGTGTTTTATAATTCTTCTCGTGGTCGGCGATAAAGGTAAACATTTTGAGGAAAATCTACCTCATTACCCATGAGTTCCGGGTGCATTTAAACAACATAGTAGAATAAACTCTAAAACCTTCTTTTCCCCAACAGGGCGATATTTACAAATCTTACTTTTTTGTTAAATTCACTTTGATTCAGCATCAAATCTTAATATCGATGTATTTTTTTTGTCTCTCTCTTTATAAATGCGACAAAAAGAGGTGGAGAAATATTAATCAGTATAGAAAAATATCCGAGAAAAAGTATCGAGCTTCCCCCGGGATGTTCCATTTCATCCAATAATCTGGGATCGGAGTTTTCCATTCCGTTGGAATTATGAATTTTAATGTACTTTGATATCTATGGCGCTTGCTTAAGGATGATATCCCAAGAAATGCGTTGCCAGTTTTGTTTTGTTTGTGATTAATAGTTCTTTATGTGGTTTCTTTGAAATGTGTCAAAATTTTTAAATTTGAATGATTTTTAAGTAGCATTTTATATTATTACACATTGTAAGTGTATTAATATAAAAATATTGTTAAACAAATTAATATATAATAAGATTTTAATTACTTATAAGAAATAAAATAATAAGATTTATTGAAACCAACAAAGTTTGGTTTGATTCTCGGCATTCTAGAAAAATAAGTACATATTTGAAAATATTTTTAATGCTGTATTTTTTATCTTAATTGAGTCTCAGATTCCTTTGAGTATCTTACGCCTTGAGTATCTTATTCCTTGCAGTTTCTTTCTTGGAAAATACATATTCAGTTCAAAGTTGTAATTATTATAAAATGAAGAGTAAATCACAAGAATAACTTAAGCGTTGAATCATTAATGATATTATTCTTGTGTTTCTAATTTGAGATTCTATCACTTTTTCCAGACTATAATAATTATATCATGTAATATTATAATGAAAGAATATAGAATCAGTACAGTAACAGCCTGTGAATGTCCCACTGGGCTAAGAATTCGTCTGCTGCAAACAGCTTATTCTACCACTCTGCTCCAATGCGGGTTAGAATAGACATGTGGCAGAATTTCAGTGAAATTAGACACATGCAGGTTTCCTTACGTTGTTCTCCTTCACTGTCAAGCACGAGATTAATTATAAACACAGTTTAAGCACATGAAACTTCAGTGGTGCTTGCCCGGGTTTGAACGCACGATCATCGTTTAAGATTCACGCGATCCAACCACTGGGCCATCTCAGAATAGAGATAATCTAGCTCAATGGATTTTGAATTACTAATTAATTATTCTTGTGGTTTGTAACTTTGAGTTGTTGTACTAAATATATTAAATTAATGTGTTATAATGTAAAGCTATAATGGGTATAACATATGGATTACGAACTTGCTAGGATTGTAGGTTGATCTTCAAGCGGCAATCCTAGCAAGCATCACTGCTAATTCACACGTAGATTAACCCTGTTATGTTTTTTAAGGTTAGTACATAGGTATAAAATAAAACGTTTTATTTCTTTCGTCATCATTTGATTGTGACATGTGACGCAGTTCCCTTTTTCCTGTGGTTACGGTGACGTGCGTGTTAGGGATGTTACCCGGTAGTATTGGTACTGTGAGACTTCAAAATAAAACCACCGAGTATGTACTGCTGGTCAGATAGTGTAATTGTTCTCAATTTATGAAATTCAATTTATGTGTTTCCTTACTGCAGCAATCCACTGCGGAGACACGGGGGAAGCGGCTTCACCGCTCTCAAAAAACACTATCCGGCTCGAAGGACCAATGTTAGGGATGTTACCCGGTAGTATTGGTACTGTGAGACTTCAAAATAAAACCACCGAGTATGTACTGCTGGTCAGATAGTGTAATTGTTCTCAATTTATGAAATTCAATTTATGTGTTTCCTTACTGCAGCAATCCACTGCGGAGACACGGGGGAAGCGGCTTCACCGCTCTCAAAAAACACTATCCGGCTCGAAGGACCAATGTTAGGGATGTTACCCGGTAGTATTGGTACTGTGAGACTTCAAAATAAAACCACCGAGTATGTACTGCTGGTCAGATAGTGTAATTGTTCTCAATTTATGAAATTACAAAAATTGTATTGTACTTTAAAAAAAACATTTCTATAGCGCGATGTAAAATACATATAACGCCATCTATATATAATAATAAACTAAATGATTATTTGACATAATGTCATTTGATCTTGAACATACCGCCCACCAAGGACGTTACTGAAGGAACGTCCTTTCCGAGTTTACTTAAAAGTTATACATATAATAAGAAACCAGATAAAATATTTTGTTGAATACAATAATATACTGGTTTGAACTAAACTTAAAAACTGAACAATAATAACTTAAAAATACTAAGTACCTTAAATTAAATAACAATAAAACATAAAATAAATCTATACTTATGCTAGGTACATTTAAAGTAATAACATTTAGCGATAGTAAATATTATTTGGTCTCTCTATCTAATACAATTACATTTGTCCTAAGAATAATGAAAAACATAACAATAATAATACAAAAGTTGAACTAAAACACATGAATATAATATGATCTAATCACATAAACAAAAATTAAACATTCTTTTGTTCGGTAATTGGTAAAATGCAAATTTTAGACTTTGGTCTTTTAATTGTATTGGACTTAGTGCGTACTGTGACTACACGGGTAATATTATCACTACCAGGATGTTTATGTAATATACGACCTAACAACCAACGACTTGGAGGTAAATTATCTTCCTTTATCAGGACTATGTCACCAACTGATGGTTCAGGAACTTGACAAGACCATTTATACCGGTTCATCAAATTAGAGAGGTATTCGTTTGACCAACGTTTCCAAAACGATTGAACCATTCTCTGAACAAATTGCCAACGCGATAAGTGATTCAACCTTGAACTTTCAAATTGATTATCCGGTACATTCAGAAACGGTTCGCCAATTAGGAAATGTCCAGGTGTTAAAGGTAATGCTTCACCAGGATCACCGACATGAATAACACTCATGGGTCGCGAATTCAAACAAGCTTCCACTTGGGTCAGAAGCGTGGTCATTTCCTCGAATGTAAGGGTCGAGTCACCTATGACTCTTTTTAAGTGAAATTTTGTTGATTTCACCCCTGCTTCCCACAGTCCGCCGAAATTGGGACTGTGCGGAGGAATGAAGTGCCACTCCGTACCATTCGATTCTAAATGCTCTGCTATAGATGGTTGAATTGATGCTAATTCCTGTAACTCTCTTGCGGCACCGACAAAAGTGGTACCGTTATCGCTCCACAACTTAGCACAGTGACCTCGTCTAGACACGAAACGTCTGAAAGCTGCCAAAAATGCCTGCGTGTTCATGTCACTGACTACTTCTAAATGTAAAGCACGAGTAACCATGCATATAAAAAGACATATATAGCCTTTGTACGAACGGTGCCCACGACCCTTCGTTGTTCTAAGATTTATGGGTCCCGCGTAATCTACACCGCTATGTAAAAATGGACGAGCTGGAGTACATCTAACGGACGGTAATGAACCCATAAATTGATTATTTATATTTGCTCTTTGCTTAGCACACTTAACACACTTGTATATGTGGTGTTTGGCTAAGTTTCTAATTCCAATTATCCAATAAGCTGTCCTCAAAAAACTTATCATCAACTGAAGACCTCCGTGCAGCGTTTTGACATGAGCATCTACTATTATAAGTCGAGTAACTGGACTACAGCGTGGTAGTACAATCGGATGTTTGGTCTGTTCACTCAACTGAGCTTTCTCCAATCTGCCTCTAACTCTTATTATTCCTTTATTATCAAGGTAAGGACAAAGTGACTTCAATACACTTGATTTTATTTGTAAATAGCCTTTATCCTGTAATTGTGTATATTCCTTTGTAAATATTTCCTTTTGTGTTTGTCTTATACAACATTCCAGCGCAGCATCTAATTCCACCTTTTGTAAATACATTCCACGATATATTTTGTTATTTTTCAGGAATCTTCGACAATATGCAACGAATTTTATTAACCTTTTTAATGTAGAATACCTTTCGAAAATTGAATTATTTGGAACAACCGTTACATAAGATTTAACGCACTCCTCTAAATCCAAGTTTAATTTGTCTAAATTATCTGGTCTGTTATAGGATATATTGTCCCTTTTCAGGAATGATGGTCCTGAAAACCATAAATCACAGGTGAGAAGTGATTTCGGCGGTATTCCCCTAGATGCACAGTCTGCGGGGTTGTCCTTTGTCGAAACATGAAACCATTGAGATGCTTTCATGTTCGTTAGTATTTCAGATGTTCGATTAGCTACAAACGTCTTCCATCTACTTGGGTGGTCGTTTAGCCAGGCTAGTACAACTGTGGAATCGGTCCATGCTTTAATTTGATCTTTGGGAATACTCAAGATATTAGATGTTTCGATCAAAAGTTGTGACAGAAGAACAGAGGCCCTAGCCAAGTTACATTCGTTTCATATCGACTCTCTTTCTACAATCGTTAACGCCTCGGCGTAAGCGATTTTAGAAAACGATAAGTTGGTAGCCAATTTGACACGACTGAGTCGAACGCTCATTCTACAATGTACTTAGAAAAAACCTACACTTTAGTCTATGGTGAGCGTTCTTACAAACGTCAAAGTCACAGTTGTGTATTTGTACGCGAGTTGAACTCTTGTTTGAATTGAAGTTCAAAGAATATTTGTTTTAAGTGTTAAAAAAGTAAGTAAATGAAATAGGATGGGTATATGTTCTTCTTGCGAAATGTAAATTTAAACATTACTGTGACTCGAAATTTTATGTTATTATCCTAATTAAGGATGAAATATACCTTAAATTATGTGATAACTTTTATCGAATGGAATATAAATCTCGACCAAGCCCAGAACAATTTGCAGCTTTATTGGAATTCATGGAAAGGTACGTAAATTATTAGTTATTTCGTAAATATCTTCCTTTGTTATGTGAAAATTTATCATATTCTGGCACTTGAAAGTTTGAAACAAACAATGACGCGATACGCGACATGAACTAATATTACTACTTACGAAAAAAACAATACAATGATTGTGTTGGATTCTTTACTTAATCAATAGACCCTTTGTTTCTCTGAAATAGTTTTAACTTGTTCTAGTTATGGCGGTATAACGAGGCCCCAGCAAGGGCTTCAAGGGCGAATTAAAGCTGACTGACTGTGGCGGGAATTAGAAGATTTGTTAAACTCCATTGGTGGAGGAGTAATAAAGCCAAGAGACAAATGGAAAAATGAAAGGCTACAATTGGAATCAAGAATAATTCAAATAGAAGAAAACCATAATCAAATTTTAAGTCATTTAGTTAATACTGTAGACAAATTGATAGAAATTTTACCGCAGTTGAGACCATCATCACTACCTTCAACAAATATTATTCCATAAAATGTTTAATGTAGTAATAGTGGTCTCAGCTGTGGGCTAAGAACATTTCAAATTGCCTACAATATCAGTTTTTTTTTAATTTATCTTTTTAATTCTTTTAATTAGTATAATTGATCTTTTTGTTGTAGTATTAAACAAACCCTATTTTAATTTAGACTTTAAATGTGATAATTGAAAGCAATATTTATGTGCAGTTAGCTTCATATATAATGTAATAGACTAGCCTATCTAATATAAGAACCAGTATACAATATGTTTAGTATACACTATTTTACCTTTGTCATTTTTTTATCTTCATTCTTACCTATGGTGCACACCACCACCAAATTATAAATGTTAGTATTTTAAGAAAAATAATAATAAATTTAGTTGTAATAACAAATCTGTTTTATTATTTATTTAATATCTTAGTACATTACATTCAAAATACAATTAACTAGACCTGTTCAAAATACAATCAATATCTTATTAATAATATTTATGTTTAATAAACAAAACACTTCTCGGTCGTCATATGAGACGCCATTTTTTTAGCGTTAACTCTTGAGTCTCCGAGATCGCTTAGTTATCGTTCATAAACTTCGATAACTTTCGTTAGCGCTTGTCAAAACTGTAACTTGGCTACCATTTATATGGAGTTAGCGATTATCGTTGTAGAAACGATTACATTCCATTCTATCACTTTGAACGATTGTCAACTTGGCTACGACTTTTCTATTCGTTTGTTTTGACCACGTGACTTAACGTTGAGTTGACGTCATGCCCATACATTTGATCAGTTTTCTATTAGCGATTACGATTGTAGAATGTCAACTTGGCTAAGGCCACTGCTCCACACAACTCTAGCCGTGGAATACTAATTTGTTTTACAGGAGCTACTCTGGTTTTTGCAACAATAAGTGTCACGTGTATGTTACCTTCAAGGTCAATGGTCCTCAAATAAATCACGGCTGAGTAAGCTGTCTTCGAAGCGTCACTAAATCCATGCAGTTCCAGCTTCTGATTCAATCTTGTGCCTATCCAACGAGGTATGCGTACGTCGGTAAGTAGTGACAGTTGCTCTCGATAGTCAATCCACTCCTTTACTAACTCCACGTTTAGTTCTTCATCCCAACTAACGCCGGTAAGCCATAACTTTTGTATGAATACCTTTGCTAGTACTATACTTGGGGCTATCCAACCCAAAGGATCAAATAGCCGTGCTATATTTGAAATTATTGATCTTTTAGTTGCAGGTGCAGTCGTCAGCGGTGGAAGATTAACTAAGTACTGGAAGGTGTCTTGGCTGCGGTTCCAGGTAAGTCCTAATATTTTTATTGTACTATCTATCTTGATTTCTACTTCTTTTACTTCTTCGTGTGATATTTCTTTAACCTTGTCTATGTTGTCCATATAAATTATGTCCTTGTTTGTTCTATTTATATATAATTGTCCTTGATCTTTCTCATTCTCCATTTCCTTAATTTCTTCTATTAATTCCTGATTATTAGAATTCCATTTTTGCAATTTAAATCCACCTTTACCTAATAATTCTGTTATTTGTGTATATATTTCTAATCCTTGATCCACTTCGTAACACCCTGTCATAAGATCATCCATATAGAAACAATTGAGTACTTTATCTTTTGCAAGTGGATAGTTGTCTCCTTCATCAAAAGCAACTTGTTGTAACGTCCGAACGGCTTGATAAGGTGCAGAAGCTGTACCAAAGGTGACTGTCGTTAGTTCATAGTCAACAATTTCTTTTTCCGGACAATCACGCCAAAGTATGCGTTGGAACATTGCATCTCCTTCAGCAATTCTGACTTGACGATACATTTTAATTATATCTGCTACCAGTGCTATGGGATACAATCGCCATCTTAATATGGTGTACCTTAAGTCAGCTTGCAATTTCGGTCCTACCATAAGATTATCATTTAAAGAAACTCCGTTACTGTTCTTCTGAGATGCATTAAAAACTACTCGAACTTTTGTAGTAGTTTTATCGTCGCGTACAACCGCATGATGAGGTAAGTAAAAAGCTTTATCTTTCTTCATATCATCTTTTGCTACTGGTCTCATGTGTCCTAATGATAAATATTCTTGTATAACCTCTACGTACTTTTCTTTTAGTTCTTTATTATTTCCTAATCTTTTTTCTAATGACCTAAATCTTTTTTCAGCTATATCTCGTGAATTTCCAGACATGCATAGTGTATTCTCTTCACGAAAAGGTAACCTAACAATATATCTCCCACTTTCATCTCTTCTAGTAGTTAGACTATAGAACTCTTCACATGCTTTCTCTTCCGGTGTAAGTATTTGCTTTGTACTAGTTTGTTCTTCTAATTCCCAAAATCTTTTTAAAATATCATCTTCTTTATCTACCTGAGCATGTAATACATTGATAACCTTTGACCTATCTTTATCTTCGTTATCCACAACACCCGAGATGACCCATCCTAAGGTAGTATTTTGGGCGATTAAATTGCAGGCAGGATTTTTTATTATCCCCTCAGTAATGATGTGGCTGTAAACGTCAGCACCTAATAAAATATCAATTTTATTGGAGGTGTGGAATCCTGGATCTGCAAGACACAGGTTTGTGACACTTAGCCAATTTAAGTTAGTGTTGACGCTACGTTCAGGTAAGTAAGATGTTATTTTGTTTAACACGTACGCTTTCACCGTAAACACGAAGTCGAAATTCACTCTTGATCTTATATTTAAATGTACCATAGACCTAGCAATGGTTGAACTATTTTCACCAAGTCCTGATATAACTCCTTGTATAGGTGTCTTTTTTAGACTAAGAAATTGAACTGCTGCTTCGGTTATAAAACAAGCTTGGGAGCCCTGATCAAGTAAGGCACGGACGGGATGATATTCGCCATTCTTCGACTCGACTTTGATTAGCGCTGTGGCTAATAAAACCTGTCTTGGCTTTGACACCCTTCCTGACGACAAGCACGAAACTATCGGAGGAGAACTAGTTGAGGAATTAACATTTTCTATCGTAGGCTTCACTGATGTGGTTTGCTCTGATTGAGGATTAAAATGAAGAAGAGAGTGATGGCGCTTCCGACAAACTCTACAAGTGGTAATCTTTTTGCAATCATATACGGTGTGATTACTACCTAAACAGTTAAAGCATATTCGGTTCTTCATCACAAACTCTCGTCTACTTTCAACAGGCTGTTTAGTAAACTTCTTGCAAAAACAAAGTTTGTGCGGTTCTGAGCAGTATTCACAGCGCATACTTGATGAGTTAGTGGCTAACATTACCTTTGCACCATGAGAATTGTTATAGTTATAATTTTTATTTACCTGCTGAGCCATCGATACCTTTGGTTCTAAAAATTCTAAAGCACGGAAACGATTTTCAATAAACAGTTTGAATTGTTCAAAGGTTGGCAAATCGTTATTGGAATCGCTGGCGCAAACATTTAACTCCCATTGTTTACGAGTTTCACTATCTAGTTTTAGAGTAACAATGTGTATGATAATAATATCCCATGTATTTACGTTAATATTTAAGTTTCTAAGTGCATGTAAACAATCACACGTGGTATCTAACAATTCTTTCAACGATGAAGCTGACTCGACATTTATTCGTTTTTGACCAAACAATCTTTTTAAAATACAATTAGTCAGATATTTCTTGTTATTATATCGTTTTTCTAATTGAGCCCAGCACTCACTATAGTTAGCGGAAGTTATTGGAGTGTGGCGAATGAGCTGTTCAGCTTCACCAGAAAGGTGACTTTTCAAATAATGCATTTTTTGTACATTATCTAATGATTCATTATTGTGCACTAAAGATGTAAAAAGATCGTGAAATGTTGTCCATTCCCCGTATTTACCAGAAAATATAGGGATGGCGATCTTTGGTAGTTTAACAAAAGGATTAACTGGTTTCGACATACCTGAAGTGTTTTCACTTTGTACTGATCCCTTTGTCGAACAGATTTTGTTAAGCGTTGTTTTCATAAGACTCTTATAAACTATATAAGTATTCTCAACATCATCATATATATCACCTACCATTTGTTCTATGTCCTCCAATTTAAATTTTTCATATAATTTAGTATTATTCTCTTTAAATATAGACCAATCCATTTCTAACAATTCTTGCTTGGTTTCAATATATTCTACCGTTAGTTTATCTTTACTACATTTTTTAAAGTTAATTAGACCTTTCTTTATTACATTTTGCGAATCTTTTAAAACATTTATTAAACCTTCCATTTTTAAAATATCCAAATTATGAATTAAGATAATTTAAAATAAAAGTATGAATTTTTTTTTTTTTTCAAATCAAATCTCTAAAATTTTACAAGTGTTTTGAATATTTTTTCGAAATCGGGCATAGGTTCCCCGTTCCTTCGTTTTTTTATAAATTATTCTAAGTCCTAAACTAACATGCTTAAAATTATAAAGTAAATCTAAATTAATCAATAAATTTTCTAAGTTTAAATTCTTCGTAAATTTTCAAAGTTCAAAATTTCTTCAAATTGAAATATTATTAGAAATTCAAAGTTCAAAAGAAAGCTAACTTTTTCACTTTTGATTATTCACCAATAAATATTGAAAATAATGTACTCACAGGATTGCACTTCACACAAACACAATTTGTTGACCTGGTGTAAGTGGCGCCCTCTGTAGGTGGCGACACTTTGAACTAATCCGCTGCAGTTGCTCCGTCCGCCCACCAATGCACGGCTGGGGGTCCCGCTGCTGCGGCCTCTGATGCGTGTTTCCTTACTGCAGCAATCCACTGCGGAGACACGGGGGAAGCGGCTTCACCGCTCTCAAAAAACACTATCCGGCTCGACTGGACCAATGTTAGGGATGTTACCCGGTAGTATTGGTACTGTGAGACTTCAAAATAAAACCACCGAGTATGTACTGCTGGTCAGATAGTGTAATTGTTCTCAATTTATGAAATTCAATTTATGTGTTTCCTTACTGCAGCAATCCACTGCGGAGACACGGGGGAAGCGGCTTCACCGCTCTCAAAAAACACTATCCGGCTCGAAGGACCAATGTTAGGGATGTTACCCGGTAGTATTGGTACTGTGAGACTTCAAAATAAAACCACCGAGTATGTACTGCTGGTCAGATAGTGTAATTGTTCTCAATTTATGAAATTCAATTTATGTGTTTCCTTACTGCAGCAATCCACTGCGGAGACACGGGGGAAGCGGCTTCACCGCTCTCAAAAAACACTATCCGGCTCGAAGGACCAATGTTAGGGATGTTACCCGGTAGTATTGGTACTGTGAGACTTCAAAATAAAACCACCGAGTATGTACTGCTGGTCAGATAGTGTAATTGTTCTCAATTTATGAAATTACAAAAATTGTATTGTACTTTAAAAAAAACATTTCTATAGCGCGATGTAAAATACATATAACGCCATCTATATATAATAATAAACTAAATGATTATTTGACATAATGTCATTTGATCTTGAACAGTGCGCATTATTTAATGTACGCGTTTTGAAGTCGTCTAGTGTAAATTATGATCTTTCTCCGATTCCACAAATAATCCGTCTGTCATCCGTCTTGGGTCGTCTTCTTTGTGAGTGAAGACCAAGGGATCACCCCCACGAGAATGGTGTCTATTATTAACAACCGAAATTAAGGAATTACCAATAAGGCACATATCTCCCATTTTTATGCATATAATCATAGTCAAAATCATAGTAAATTGTTGTAGAATACTTGGGCATAAAATAATGCTTGATTGGATTTTAAAATAACAAAAAAATAAATAACTAGGTTCTTATGTTAGTTAAAAACAATTAAATGATTATGATTTATAATCAAATAATTTTTATTCTATTTTTAAAAACGATAAATAAATCACAATATAATGAAGTCCTAAATCTTTATGTAAGATATTCTACAAAATGAACGAAATCAATTTTAATACAGACAAGGTGAAGATCTAAAAGAACTATAAACGGCAGTATCCTTAAGAATATTCTGAGCGAGTACTCCACAATAGCGTCCAAACGAACTCCACTTAGCGGAAAATATTTTTGCAAAATATAAGTCTATTGTTTCCTTGAGTTTTTATATATTTTTATTTCGTAATCTCATGAAATTTAACTTGATGAGATATTTATTAATACACCTGTAAAATCACAATGTTATTTGCTATTAGTACTTATATAAATGCTGTGTTTTTTTGTATATAAAGAAGGTGAACGGATAGCTGAGCAACCTTATGGTAAATGGTTTCACCCATATACATTGGCGCTGTAAGAAATTTTAACCATTCCTTACATCGTCAATTCGCAACCAACCAACTAAGATGATATGTTCCTTGTGGCTGTAGTTACACTGACTCGCTTACCCTTCAAACTGGAAACCAACAATACTAAGTATTACTTTTTGGCAGTTTAATATGTGATAAATAAATGGTACCTACTTTGATGGGCTTACATAAAGCTGTACCATCAAGTGTTATACTTAATTAAATTACAATATTATTGGCATTGTATGCAATGAAAAAAGTTTTTCTTTCAATAACTTACGTATAATGACTAGATTAGAACTTGAAAATGTCGTAATACAGCAACATTTTTTATCCACATTAGAAATGCGTCCAGCTCAGACATCCATTTTTATTTCTTTTTGTCTGTGATTATATTGGCTAACTGAAACCATGCACTGTAAGACAGCAATACAAAGCATTGTTGCTTGGCGGTTGAATGAGTAATGGGTAATAAGTGGCTAGTACCCAGCCAGGCTCACACAAAGCCGCTCTGGCAGCTAGCAATTAATTAAATATTAAATAAATCCTTTATGATAAAATGTGGCCGTCACGAGACTCCCTGCAGATGTGAATCGGAATTGAAATTTATAATTAAAGAAATCCAAGGAAAAAGCCGAGATGACCTAGTGGTTAGAAAGCGTGAATCTTAACCGATGATCATGGCTTCAACCCCGGGCAAGCACTACTGAATTCTCATGTGCTTAATTTATGTTTATAATTCATCTTGTGATTAACAGGGAAAAAAAACTACCACATGTGTATTCCACCAACCCGCACTGGAGCAACGTGGTGGAATAAGCTAAAAACCTTCTCCTCAAAAAGGGAGAGGAGGCCTAAGCCCAGCAGTGGGACATTAACAGGCTGTTACTGAAAGGAATATATATTAGGTAAAACGATTACAAAAATAAACGTTTGGAATGTGGGTGGGTATTAATCGAAAACGATGCGGGGGGGGGGTAGTTATATATATGATGTAAATGTCATCACCGCTCCGCGAAACACCAACGCCATGACCCTTACGCCAATAATCTTTGAGCGGTCAAGTGTATTTTAAAGTGCCGAATCAGTTGTAGGTTGGATAAACAGCTTGCCCTCAAGAAGTGGATTGAAGTTTAACATTATACATTTAAATGAATAGAAACTACAAATATGTGAGAATAACTGTGCTGGGATTATTTTACAGAATTATAAAGTTGGGAACAATATTTTCGTCTGTTGGAAATAGGCGGCCCGGACACCAAGAAAAAGGTATTTTATATAAATATATATATAGCTGATTTTCTAATGATATTTGTTTCTTCGTCAATGAGATGAATTATAATATAAACAAATTAATTACGTAAACTTAATAGTTCGTGTATTCTATCCACCTCAACTCGCCTCCACCATGCTGCATTAAATTAATATACATTCAAAGGTTTCTATATAAATGCCAACATCACAAATATACAATCAGTGTTATATTAAACTATTACTGATTTATTGTATTGGTTTTTAATCCAAATTTTGACTAATTTAAATAATATTCTATTTTTAAATGAATATAAAACGTTAAGGTTCTTCGAAATAGAATTGTTAGTTGTTAGCCTTTAATCTTTAATATGTACCTTGAAATGAATATATGTATATGAAAGTTTAGAAGGAGCATAAGGGTGTTCGTTGAAAGATTGCCAACAGAAGCATTTGTTCTTAGTTCTTTATAACTACTTTTAGATATACATAGCGTTCTCGCTGGATGGTTTACTCAGCTCTTCAGAATTCATTTTGCCAAGTTCTTAAAGTAAAATTATTAAATGTTTCCGCGCGAAATGCCTGCATCCTCGCTCTGCCTTCCCATGAGATTGTTGACTGGAAAAGACAGTGGAATTTCAACAAAAAAATCACGTATTTTTGATAAATATTTAAGTACCACTTTTAGGCCCGATAGCATAGTCACGGTCTAGGATGGAGCGCGCCTGCCCAGAAGGAACCCGTTTACCCTGGATTTGAACACACCAACATCGTTCCTATCAGGAAATATGGACTCAGGCAAGGCATTCCACAGCTTCGCATCCAAAAAAAACTGCGAACCATCTATGCAACCATTGAACTATTTTCACATGTTCTGTATGACCATGCACCGCCTATGAGCCATATTTTACCCTTTGATCACGACGACTAATTAGTTTTAAGCAAAAAACTGCGAAACTTAATTCTGATTTTTATTACAAATAAAAATCAGAATTAAGTTTCGGACACTAATTTTCGTTTACAATCTTTTATTTTTTTCATATTTTATTATTAATATATACATTTTTTTTTAATATTTATGTTCTCATAACTATACGATATATAAGCATATTTTTCAAATTTTTTTTTCATTATAACCAAAATAGTCAAATATTTCCAATAAGTATTCTAAAAAAGTTATTATATTTTTATTCCATGGTATTTCCAGATCGTATATATGATCAATGTAAAATGAGTGCACGATGCTAGCGGCTTCACCGTGAGTCAGCGAGGGCGAGTGTGCCACTGAGCCTGGAATTATTTCTAAAACAGTACCTTGGAAAAGTCTCCGAATTGCAGATCTGAAATTTTTGTGGAATTCGTTTGTGTCTTTTATTGCATATTATCTTTGAATTAAATAACTCGAAAATATATTTTAAATATTTTTCAATATTATATATTGAGATGGGTTTATAAATGAAATAAATGGATACATATCTTTGTTTACAAGGGCTATCTATTAATATGCAAATCCGCAAGGGTATAAAAACACCCTTATATATATTATTTTTTATTAGTTATTATTAAATTATTTTTATACTGTATTATGAAATACTGCATCAGATAGATCGACTTCGGCAACTATACATGTGTACAGGCAGTACAACGTCTACGAGGAATTATGTTGATATATTTATAAATACAGATACACCGTAGTTGATTATTGAAATAAAAAACTTTAAAAGGCATTACCATTAGCTAGTAAACAATGACTGCGTAAAACTGCGAAGTCTATCTAATAATAATATTATATACTAAAACCTTCTCCAAGATGCGCTGCATCTTCTGTTTTAAGCTTTAATGCATTACAGAAAACGTTTCTTCATTTATCAGTACAGATTTCACTTGGATTCGATTTAAGAACGCCCATATTACACTAAAGTGTCAATAAAACACAGTTGAACAATTTTATTAACAGTGGAAATATATTAGGTCCAATGTACATCCTAAACGCTAGCAATATTACAACACAATGCATCCATGGCACAGCAATTACGTTCAATAAATCCTAGTACGCCTATCAGCGTGCCATCACCCATAACTCAGGCCGGCTCATGCTGGGAGCATGCAGCAGACTGGTATAGTGGGAAAATTTTAAACAACGAATTATCTGATGTATCGCAGAGCGGACCATTTAGTGATCCAGAGATGAACATTTGACAATTAATAATGCCTGATATTTGTTTATCATTGTGGAGTATTTTCATACAATTATTTTATTATATTTCATTAACTAACCTATGCACCCAATCCGCGAATATAGGTGGAAATGAGTAGCTTATGAGTTTCTTGCCGGTTATTCTTAGTTTTGCATTTTATGAGGATTAAAAAGTCCTTGTTTTTACAAGAATAAATTTATCCTATGTAGGAAAATATTTTAATAAGTGTACTCATTATGTACATTAAATTATTTATAAGATCCTTTTTACAGTGATAACATAATATTATAGATAATAATATTTTAGAGATTAATATAAAGAGAGATTTTTTAACGAATCTACGAAAAAATCGAGAGACTTGAATCTGAAAACTCAAAGATTTGAAAGGGAATCTAAACTATACCCATCAAAGAAATAAAAGATCAATAAGGCGTACGCGCTTCACCTTACATCTGCAGGAACACAAAGAGCTGGTCACGTGTTCAATTGACCGTGAATACAAAGTGACAAACCGCTTACTGTGTAGTCGGACGCGTCGAGTTATTTAATTGTGTGAGGTACAAACGTGCTGTTATATTATACATTTATTATATTATATTATTCCTTTTTTTATGTAAGAGGAGGGGCAATTGAGTGGAGTGGGCTGATGGAAGGTGACTACCACTGCCCTTGGTCACCTAGAACACCAGAGTGCTTGCGGGTGCGTTGGCTGCCTTTAAGAAATCAGTATGCCCTTTTCTTGAAGATTTCTATGTAATTTCGGTTCGGCAGTCGCTGGTGAAAGCTGGTTTTTTATTATTATATTCACAAGTACGTATAAATTGGTGGTATGTAAGCGATGGTAAACATTTCTTATAATGCCATTGTCTTTGGGCGTTGGTGACCACTTACCATCAGGTGGCCTGTATGCTCGTCCGCCTACCTATACTATAAAAAAACAGACCTGCCAGTCCGACTTGTTATACAATTGTGCACTCCAGATAATGTAACAGATATGACAGTGTTGTATTTGTGTGAATAATAAATATATTTTGCGAGTCAGATTGCACGATCAATAGAAGCCGATAAACCAATGGTCCAATGCGTGGCTGATTTTTCGTGTCAGTGAGCAAATGTGACCACAAGCAATTAGCACCTAAAATTTCCAAAACAATATTGTTTAAATAAATTGGATATGTTACAAAATGTATTTTTTTTTATGTGAACATGTATTTGCATGACAAAGACGAATGTAGCCGATATCTATACATAGGTTTGTCATCATAGTACGTGTTACCCCAGAGTAAAATCCAATAGTACATTCTGAAAGTACCTAAAACGCGAGTCGTATTTATAATAGTATTTTTTGTCCAGTGAAATTACTATTTGAAAGCTTTCTGGTCCTTTTAAACATGTATTTAAAACGAAATTTGTTTAATAAATATAATAATTTGATTAAAACTATCATTCTATTTAAACCCTTATTTTACTTTTCTGTTAAACTTTCGTGACTTCAATAAGTTTTATTTATTATAACACATTTCTGTTATGAAAAGAATGGTCGATTGGCTATGAACGTTTAGATGCCATTAATTCCTGTTTTGTTTATAGTCAATACATTTTATACAAATATTATTCTATTGTTCTATTCAGTTTTCAGCTAGTCTTTGAAACATTCAAACATAGATATCGGTATTTTAACAAAGTCAATACTGTCTAAACGTAACTCTTGCAAAATACCTGGTAACATCGAAAAGGCGTATTAGCGAATCAATTGCTAGTTTCCTCTGTCGGTTCCGATCTAGTTTCGCTGACTCGTTAGCGTTTTCCTAACCACGTTGCTCGTTAGCATGTATTTCAAATATTCTCTGTGTGTGGAATAATACAATAACATTATTGTTAATAGCATTGACTTGTATATTAATATTACGTTACTATTCGCTTTGTAGACAATGAATTTATTAAGGCAGTTTGATTGCTTCGTCACAGATTCCGAGGTCCTGGGTTCAAGCCCCAGGTCGCGTCAGTAAAAAGTTATTGTGATTTTCTGCCATAGTATATGAGTCAGCCCGGAGTCTGGAAGTCGGAGGTGTACACCTCTTGTTATAATTATTTGATTAATATAATTTAATAATGCACTGTAAATATTCTTAGCCAGGCTTGATGTTTAAATTTTATGATATTTTTTTTAAATTTTGTTTTACAGTTATAGATTCTAATATACATTGTTTTATTACAATTAAACTTTATATTCATATTCACATATGCGTTATGTTATTGGTTAATATGACACATATCTGTTTTGTAATCGCGCTTAGAACTGTTAATTTTTTATATATAAAATAGATATACGAGTAAATGGGTCACCTGGTGGTAAGTGGACACCACTACCGACATTTCAGCTGTAAGAAATATTAACCATTCCTTACATCGCCAATGCGCCACCAACCTTAGGTTGGTGTTATGTCCCTTGTGCCTGCAGTTACACTGGCCGACACCCTTCAAACCGGAACACATCTATACAAAGAATTGCTGCGTGGCAGTATAACATATGCATAATTTAGTTATATATGGTATTTTTAGTCATAATAAACGGATTTATAAAAAACCAAGGAGTTTCAATAGGTTTGAAAACGTCCTAATAAATTTAACATAACTTGAACCATACTCAATGTTCCCTTAATCAAAATAATAGCATTATAAGATACATAAATAAATAAATGAAACATGACGTGCACAATACTGTCAAATGAGACTAAATATTTGTACGTTCAGGAACTCGACGATAAGGCATTGTGAGGCCGTACAATAAAAACTTTGTTATAAAACTTGGCCGAAGTTTAATGAAATTCAGCAGATTCTCGGCGTGAGTGCACGATGAGAGGTTTCCGGCCAAAAGTTGGGCACTTTAGCCTCCACAAATAGAACGAGTTCATATACCAGTGATTGTTTAAAAATAGGAATGTTGGCTTCGATTAGCGAAGTCTTTAAGTTCAGCTGTGAACTGATTAGTTAGCCAATTGCTCAATGTAATGTGAAAAGAACTGGTCAAGTGCAAGTCAGACTCGTACTCTAATGATGTTGCATAAAAACAATAATTTATTTATTAAAGTAATTCAGACTCAATTACAAAATTACAATAATAAACGGGCTTATGTTAGTAACAGAAATAACAAAAGAAAAAATAGTCACAATTGGATACACTTACTACAGTATACTGTTCCAGTTAAAACTTTACAAAAGCGGTGTATACCTGTACAATTCCAGTTTGACGTGTCTTCTATGAAAATTTCAAATGGCATATTCGAAGAAAACGTTACGTATATTTATATATATGACTAATATTACGTATGAGGATATTAACGACATTTTTTGACAATTAAGTAGCAAAAACAAATACAGTAGAATATAACTCAGCATCATCTGTAGTAAATTTCAACGTTTACATTCCAAAAACCGTCATTAACAGCTAAACGACATTGAAGCAAAACTTCTACCGTGCATTATCCATTAAACAAACATTATCCCTTCTTTTGTTTGCATTTTGACGCTTATATATATTCGGTCTCATAATATATATCAGAAATTACCTAGTACATTATTCGTACACGGCCATCCGTGATCCCAAACTAAGCAGAGCTTGTACTATGGAAACCAGACAACTGATATAGTATATATACTACTTTTCTTTTGTAAATACATACTTATATAGATAATTACAGATCCAGATTCGGGACAAACAGACATTCAGTTCAGACAGTTCATGTATACAAATGTCTGTCCTGGCTGGGAATCGAACCCACAACCTTTGACGTGAAAGGCAAGTATCTACCAACCACGCCAACCATTTACGATTCTTTGTTTTGAGATTTTTGAACCAATTAAATTATTCTCGCTTTCTTTTTCTTCAGATCTTCAAATTCTTCCTTAATCATGTTGTCAAAGCACCGGAGAAATTTATGTATCTACTGTTATATATTATATATATTATGTTGTTAGTATGTGGATGAAATTATGGATCTCTTATTAACAAGTGCCAGCAATTTTGGTTTTGTGTGCTTAATTTGTGGTCATACGACAAGTAGTGCATGTGTCTGATAAAATTGAGTCTTTGCAAGTCCATCCAACTCCAGTTAAGGAGGTTTTAAGCTCCAACATCACTGGATGTTAGATATTAGACTAGACTTTTTGCCAGTGGATTATTTTAGTTTTGTTACTGCACTGAACTGTTATTGTAACAAAATTATATAAAGTTAAGAGGTACTTGTAATTGTTATTTTAGAAAAAAATTCTCAGTCAATTCATTTTGTACTACCGGACAATGGTCTATGGAGGAGGAGCTTATTTATTAGTGACACCGAATGATGCTCCGTATGTTAGTTGGCGAATATATTCACGTGTGTTTACATCACAATCCCTTATAGAGTAAACGTTAAAGAGATAATCTATACCAATATTATTAAAACGAAAGTACAATCAGACTGTGTTCTATTTGCTTATTTAACGACAACGCCGTTAAATAAATTTAGCATAATTTCATATGGATATAGATGGAAGCCAGCACTATCATTGGCTACGTCTTCGAATATATTTCGAGTACAAGAAACGAATAAATAAAAACTAGCTCACTGTAAACATTTGTCATAGTTGACAGCTGTTTGAAATATCATTATGCATTCAAATATGATGTTTCCAGGCGTCAAGGGAGCCACGCATTTCGCTTGATCAATTATTGACAATCGTCAGGCTGGTCTCTTCAGCGTTATGTGACAGATTGATACATGTTACCGTTAATTAATTCGCTACAGGAAATTATGTAATATGCACATATATTGATGACATTCTAGTTAGTTGATGGTGCGGTTACAGTGTTTGAAGTAATCATTTTAGTATTGTTGATAAAATCGTACAAATAGAATTTTAAATAAACAAGGAATACAGAACTGTATATTTATTTGTTACTTTTAGATGGAAAGAAGTTTCAAACTATACACTACACGTTTCAATTTCAAGTGATAAAAGACCTGGAGCATCTCCACTGTTAGTCCCCTTGGGCTTTCATGTCTCACGTGGTTTTAAATTAAGAATTTTATTTAGAATACTTGAATTACAAATACGAATCCGTCATTTGTCATTGATAATTTTCATTGTTTGGGGAGGCATTACCTACTCTTCATAATATATTATTCTACCATCATCCAGTAATACATTTTGGTTATTATGGTATTTGTAACGGGGTCATTATAAAAAAGTATATTTTGAATTTAGAGAAAATTATTTGAAATTTTGAATTTCATTATTTATTTTTTTTGTCTTTCATTCGTGTCTGAGGAATAAAACGTTTTACATCGAGCACATTTTTTAATTATTAAATACTACAGTTATATATACGAGTCTTTTACAAAAGTTAATATTTCATACAAAGTATTAACACTTGTGATGTATGGTAATGGTCACCATTTACCATCAAGTGGTCCGTTCGTAATTAGTAGTTATAATATTAAAATAGTTTCACAAACAAGCAAATGACATACAGAAATCTATACGATTTTTTTTTGGATACTATTTTTTGTGAGTTGACCTAACAGAGTAAACAATTTCATTGGACAAATGCCAGATGAAACTATTGTTCTCTCGCAGTTCGTAATAACTACTTTATGCAGATATTTTTCCCGCAGTAAGACGGTAGCTCTGAGAACGCTCTCAAAAATTTATCTTCAGTCCAAAGTCGACTTCATTGAAGATACATTTTAGTTGAACATCGTATAATTCAAGTATTTCTGAACGTAAGTTTGGGTCTTTTGTGCAACAGATATAAAACGTATCATATTTTTGATATTGAAATGTAGATTATAGATTTTTTTTATTTATACCAATAAGTCGAGTTCAAAAGTTAGAATGATTGAATCTTAGCCATTTTTTACCGAACCTTATTTATGTTGATTATTCATTGCAACGCGGAAACCTTTATGTATAAGATGAAACCCGTATTGGAGCGGCGTGGTGAAATAAATTCTAAAACTTCTCCTCAGAAGGGCACGAGGCTTTAGACCAACAAAAACTGACTTTCGCATTTATTTTATTATTAAGAATAGCCTATGGATGCCCTAGTGGTTAGAACGCGTGAATCTTAACGGATGATCGTGGGGTCAAACTAGGGCAAGCACCACTGAATTTTCATGTGCTTAATTTGTGTTTATAATTCATCTCGTGCTTGACGGTGAAAAAAATCGTGACAAACCTGCATGTGTCTAAATTCACTGAAATTTAGTCACAAGTGTATTTTTTTACAGTTAATAGGCAAGCGCTTGACCGTTGACTTGCCTGATCTTAAGCATAGTTACGGTCTAGGATATAGCGCGACTGCCCGAAGAAACCCATTTACCCTGGATTTGAACTTTTCTTTCTACCAACCTGCATTGTAGCAGCGTTGTGGAATAAGCTCTAAACGAGGCCTTAGCCCAGCAGCGGGACATTATCAGGCTGTTACTGTTATCTACTTTATCATTTTCAATAACATAATAAGCTGAGGAAAAAAGAACTATAACGTGATTTCAATAATTTCCTAGAATATTACCTACATTTAACAGCTAATTATTTTGTACTTTTATTTTATAAGTACGGTTAAATCTGCGTGTATGTTTTCATAATATGATATATAAGAAACCAACTGTTATTACAAGATTGTCCAAATAAGAAAATGTTTTAAGGTTTCATGTATGTATGTGAGTTTTTTTTTTATTCCATCTTAACTTGTAAATGCCTGAACAGATTTGGATATTTGGTATCGTTAGAATCACGACGTCATCCCACTCGTCGTCATGACACTGCCTATAAATTGATTCAAACATTTAGATCTTGTTTTTAAATTTTTAACGTAAGAAATTGTTTTTTTCTCCATTACCATTCGAAATTTAAATTATATAAATTATACTGGAAAAAATATCAGAAAGGAAGAAGAAGTATAGGATTTCTTAAATATTAATATTATTTAATTATATATTTTAATTTTTGACTTTGTGCATGCCACTCCCGCATTATACATTTTTGTGTTACAAGACGAGTGAATATTGCCGGTTGTTTAAGATTTAAAAAAAAACCTATGGAAACGAGATTGCGCATTGAGAGGGGCGTGCAATGTAAAATGTTGCTTGCTTTAGGTTATACTATCCTTTAGGCGAACTCCTAAGAGCCTATTTGAATAAAGAATATTTTGATTTTGGATCGTATGACCAAAATATTGACATACATTATTTTACATAATAATGACGTCTTATGTGTTAATTAAACTGTATATAATCTATCGCTAAACATAAGTTGGCATGAGTGGCTTAGTTGAAACTTATCGGTTTTCTATCTTTGTTTTAGTTTCTCTAAATACAAATATTAATCTTAACTATATAGTCGGTGAGTGGTCTGGATTTTCCCCTTGTCTGTGTTTACGAAACAGTATTTCAAGGACCAAGTCAATCTATTCCGTCCTACTTGATAATAATTTTCAAGTTTTAGTTACTTTAAGTCTGTTGTTATATACAAACAATTATTATTTAAAAGATAAATAACTTTTAATCAAATAAAATCATAATATGCTTTATTCAAATAGGCTCTTGCCAGTACTTTTGCATCGTAATTTTATAAAATTAAATGTTATTTGAAGGTACCAACAATTCACAATTTAAATTCTACCGAAAAAAAGATGGAGAAACTCAGTAGAACCTCTTTTTTGACAATTAATTTACATAGATAATTAAATTTTGTTATCACCAAGTCGCCGTTTGTTTAGTGGTAGCCTTTTTATATATATATATATATATATATATATATATTACGTCATCTTTGAATAATTTTAATAAAACATATTGTACAAAAAAAAACCTTTCCTTAACAATATATTTAAAAAAAAAACATTTATTAATATTCATTTATTTTAATATTATTTCATTTTCCTTACTTTCCCAGTATATTTATATTGTATCCCTATTCTCATGTGTATTATTCTTATGAATACATTTATTACCTTTGATAGATAAAAAAATATTCTTACTTATAAACGTTGCTTAGCGGCTGTTTAGCTAAAATATTTTTAACTCTTTCTGTCATTGCTTATCTAAAATTCGAAAGAAGAAGACACAGCATAGCATAAGTAAGGCCGATTATTTATTATTATTATTATATTAATAACGATTAACAGATATACATTTGATTTCAGAAAGCACGTTAAAATATAGGAAAAAATATTAGAAAATGTAGTTTACTAGGATGTATGTTTACCAATATTTGAGCATCGATATGAAATGACCAACGCAGGTGCATCCAATTTATGTGAACGAAAAGTATTAAAAAAATTGTTCCAGCGCCACTGGAAGTCATATATTGATATATTCATGTTACATAATCTGTTTATCCGTTTTGTAATGATTTATCTCTTTTTGTCATTAGGAATTTGACATTCAAAAGAAGAAGACAAAACACGTATACAATAATACATTTTTAAAATGATGAATAATAATCTTTAAAGATATTTAAAAGTCAGCACAACATAACATCCACCGACTCGCAGCAGTGTTATGGAATAAACTCCAAACCTTATCAGGAGAGGAGTCCTTCGCCCAGCAGTGGGACTTTTATGGACTGTTAATTAACTTTGACAACAGTACCATTTACCAAATCAATACCTAAAATGTTTAGCAAAAATATAGAACTGGATATTCGATGGGATAATTTCAATATTCATGCATGGGGCTTCGGTAATCGGGGTCCGAATACGTAACGATAGGGATTTTTGAAAAGGCTCAGGAGACCGGTGACTGGCCCTTTTGGACCCCTCAAAACTACGTTAGCCGTAAAATATTGTATGGGGATATAAAAACTTAAATATTTGATGCGCGGACAAAACCCGGCCGTGTGTGGAATGTATACTGTTTTTCTCTAAACTTATGTTTTTTATTTTAGCCCTTATGTATAATATATATATATATTAAACTAGCGACCTCAAATTCTCATTGATATAAAAAAGATTTTTCTTTATCCCAATATATATTTGATGTATGAATTGTTAAATGAAGCGTGTTCGATATAAAATACATTTTACGTGTAATGAATAGAAATCCTTGAAATTTTTAATTTAAATCATCTCCACAATGTTACTTAAGTGTAGTATCATAGAAATATATACAATGGCCAAGTTACATTTACAGTGACTGTTATGAGTCAAAGACAAAAGCCTCCTCTCCTTTTCATCTCCTCACCACTCGGCTTCAATGCTAATTACTGGGTATAGGTACGAAAGAATTTCATCTGATAAATACAAGTTTCTTCGAAATGTGTTTCTTCACCTCTAGGCACGAGATGAACAGTATTTCAGGGTTTGAACCCACAATCTTCGGTGAAGATTCACGTCTTCCAAACACTGAACCGTCTTGATACTGATTGTTATATAGTATGTATTAACTATATAAATATAAATATAAATATCATGCCAAGTGGTCTCATTGTCCATATAACCCTGCCCGCCAAAAAAAGTATTTCTTCTTTTCACCTGCTCCAATGGCCATCGGTTTTCGAAATACGTGATCAGAAGAAGAAAATTTTCGGATAATGTTATTTCAGAATTTGTCTTTCATAGATATTTTAAGTATAGCTCGCCCCATAACACGTATCTTGTACAATATATATTTTCAAAGCCTTTACAAATAAAACTAAACCAATATATGTAATACATTAAACTCATATCAGGAAATGAAGCGCATTTCTTTCATTTCAATATTATTATATGAGTAGCTGCGCTTCGCAGTTTCACCCGCTTTAGATTTAGACTAGCTGAGATGGCCTAGTGGTTAGAACGCGTGAATCCAAACCGATGATCGTGGGTTCAAACCCTGGCAAGTACCACTCATGTATTCATGTGCTTAATTTGTGTTTATAATTCATCTCGTGCTTGACGGTGAAGGAAAACATCGTGAGAAATCCTGCATGTGCCTAATTTCATTGAAATTCTGCCACATATGTATTCTACTAACCCGCATTGGAGGAGCGTGGTGGAATAAGCTCCAAACCATCTCCTCAAAATGGAGAGGAGGCCTTAGCCCAGCAGTGGGACATTAACAGGCTGTTACTGTATTTACGTAACAAGCGTGAGGTTCGTATTATTGTAAGTAATAAATACATTAGGTATTGACTTTTTTGATTCTAAATTCAAATAGTGATTATTTTCGATAAAACTTATTGTAATACAAGCTTTCATCCCCCTTTTAAACTCATTAGAAAATGAATTTCGAAAATAATCTTGTTTGTCATCTTCTTCCCATAAGGAATTTGTGAGCAAAATTTAATCCTGTTAGATATGTCATAGAGGCTGTGCGTGGTATGTCAGTCAGTCATTTTAAAACTTTACTAAGCAGATTACGTCGTCGTCGTACAAATTATTAATTAAAACTATAATTGCTTTACACCTCAAAATAACTTCAACTAACCTTTCAAATAAATTATCAAAACGATTAAATACTTTATCCCCGAACCTTCGTAATGAGCGACTCTGGCCGTCATTCTAAAACGGAATTAAGAGATAATCTTTAGTTGTTCGCCGATAATTACAAGGGTCGGGGTTTCTAATATTAAAGGTAGATGTATTAGACTAAGGGTTGAACCGACTGATGTGGCGATTGATTGGTCGTAATCGCTTCGCTATGCATACCATGGGATGAGATGAGTAAGCAATATCACATGTGTTACGTAATGCTTTGCACTTTGCGAATATAGTATTATATTCATGAAATTAATTTTATTATTTAAGACAAATTAAAATGTATAATATTGTAGTAGTTTTATGAAAATCAATTAAACTTTGTTCACATACAAATACAAAATAAAAAAATACTTCTATTGTTTTCAAGTTTCAAGTTTGACTGAGTGTAGCTACACGCACAAGGGACATAATATCTTAGATCCCAAAGTGTATATCGTATTGGCAATGTTAGGGATTTAATATTTCTTACAGTGCCAATATTTATGGGCGGTGATGACTACTACCAATACTATCACTACTACCCCGCAACACTGCAACGGTGGTGAGTTTAGCAGTCTATCAACCCATGAATACATTTTAAATGTAATGAGTAAAGTTTTAATTCAAATCACATAATTACAAATACCTATAGTGAAGTCGATCATGAAATACCTTACGGCGTTCATTTGTAAATTGGACAGTGAGTTCGACGTCTCAGGTAACCACTTTGAACTTCCTCAATCTTGCTCTATATTGGAAGGAAGTGTACAATCTAATTGCTCAGTTGCAAATTGATTGGATGGATGGCAAAGTGCGTACAATTCTCGGAGAGTTATTTGAGATTGCTGCTTGAAATTCAAACGTTCAAGTCTTATTATCTATCTATTGTGAGTGTTTGTGATTTCACAACTGTCTTTTTATAATAGTTAATGTGGCTGTTTGCGAGTTACCAAGTTGCGAGTTTATTTAAAGGTGCCGGTAGTACCTAATAATTTAAGTATTTTATATCATGTTTAATTTATAAACGCACGATAACGATAAAATGGTAGATTTGAAAGATTTTCGTAACAAACTGAATTCCAAGCCGTGGGCTTTGCTATTTTGTAATAGAACTTTATTGCACACAAACACAAAATAATTATTGTAATAACATGTATAAAAAAATAATAGATGCTATAATATATGGTATAATAGCTTAAGAACGATTTATACTGGACGATACCACGAATGGAGATCGATGTTAAAATATAAAGTTTTACGTACACACTTAAATACCGACATATACACATGCTAACTTTTTCTTCTTCTCTCTTCTTTGTCCAAACCTTCTTCGCAGTTCAGCTGGGGTTGGGTCTCCTTATACGTCTGCGCCAGAGAGCTCTGTTCTGACTTGTCTGTGTACTCAGATTCTCTTTCTGGGCCTCTTTTTGCATGTTTGACCACCAGGTTGCGGGCGGTCGCCCACTTCCCCGTGGTCGGTCCGGGATATTTAAGGCTTTCTTGATGGGATGGTCATCGTCACGTGTCAGGCTATGGCCGTACGAGCGTAATCGACCTTCCTTCAGTTATTGACATATATACATGCTAACATGCATAAATAAACAGACGCAAACAAAAAAATTAAAACGTCAGATGTTATTCTAAAATATCTTGTTTGAAACATTTTGTAACTGCACGGCTTATAGCTAGAGATAAGTTACTCCAAAGACGGGTTGCTTAAACTGTGAAATGGGTAGTGCCTTATCTTTATACAGAACATTCTTGAAAATGGACGAAGATTAAATTTTAGTATTTATCGTCACGATTTACTACGACCTCGTCCGTTATCGTATTGCTTATTATTTGCTGATCTTAAGCGATCATACAGACAAAAAATATTTCACACCAATATATTTTATATACAATAGAAAAATTTAAAAACGTACTATTGAAGTAAATTTCTTCCATTTAAAGATATGAGACTGTAAGAAAAGATAATGCCCCTATATTTGTGCACACACTTATCCACTATAAAATCTTCTGTGCAAATTTTGGTCTCTGAGATGACGTCTGAACCGAAATTCTGTCATTGATGAGTATTCTTAAAAGTGATAAAATTAGTTTCATCTCTAAAATAAACTGAGCAAAAAAATACTAGCCTTATAATATAATCTAAACTAGACATTTTATATTATATTTTCTTTAAATAAGGATTAATATCGCTCAACATTTGCATAGTTTAATTTTAGCCGCTGCTAACCAAAGACAACACATAACGGATGAATGAATCAGTAACGAATATTATGCTGAATTTAATTGAAATTTAGCAAGTCGGTTAATAACTATATATTAAATCCATAACACTAACATACGGTATAGTTTTCCAAATCCAAATAATATGCGTGATCCGTATCATGCGTGACCGATTTGTTTCATGACAATTATCAAGTCTGCTCGACAATTTCAGGACTTGTTGTCGTCCCAATACGTATCATACACTCTCATAATCCAATAGCACGACACACTCATTTTTTCTTTTTTTAAACAATGAAAATTATATTCCATTTGCAGTGAAATGATCATGCAATTAATATATATATATAAAATATAAGTAGACTTTTCCTTACCGAATATTTCCAAACTGGGTTCAGAACTTATGAATATTTATATGGGCTGAGCTTCATTCAGTATTTTATGCATATGATTATAAATTATATGAGATGTGAATTTACGGTGACTTTGAGTTGCTTGAAATTTTGACGTTTTAGTTTTTCATTTAGACAGAATTGTACGCGTGTATCTGTGAATATTATGGAATAATTAAATATATTGTGACTTTATACTTTGATTATATACATACATAAGTAAATGCTATGCTCTTTTTATTGTATACAGAAATTCAAAAATCAATTAGAACAGTGGCATGTGTAACGTTTTTAGAATTCATGTATGGAAGTAAAATATATATATCAGTTTTATATACGTTATTAAAAATCCTTACATCAGCCCCAATGACGCTGGCTGTAAATTCATTCATTAGTTAGGAGAAGTTTTTTAATGTTTAAAGTATTTTTTTAAATATTTTACATAGAAATAGTTATTTATTGTTGCAGTTCCCATGTTCACAGGTCTGTAAATGGCAGGCTACTGGGTTAAGACCACATCTGCCTTTAAGAAGATTTGGAATCATGTGTTGGTCCAATGTTGGTGGTACACAAGTGGCAGATTTTTGGCTGACACGTGCCAGTTTCTTCATGATGTCGAATTTAAAACACAACCAAGCACATGTAATTTCATTAAACGGAATGGAATTGGCTCCAACCACTGAGTTATCTCGACTGCTTACAAAACAAATAACGCCAATAAAAACTTTAACAAATGTAATACTGTAAATTGGTAATTCGGAATAAAATATTCTACATTTTAACTAGTATGATTTCAGTATTATTTCATATGTAAATAGATAGATAAGCACTTTATTTGCATACGTATAACCTTAGCAAATACCGTTTCAATGAGCTGCTTGGTTAAGGAAAACTGACCCACCAGTACAAGCACTCCCAAGAGATACCGCTTAGGCTACCAGACAGGCAACTGGCATTAAAAAATGTCAAATATTTCTTATAGCGTTATAAAATGAAATACACAATCAACATAGTATTAAAATAATATTGAATTAAATGCAAAGCTACCGATTTGAAACGCAGATTCAGTGTTTAGAGGTACATACATCTATTTATCCATAAAATGAAACACTAATCTGAAGTGAAACCAACACGTCGCAGCAAAAACTGTGTCCGCTCTCTGGAGTTTTATTTCATCCAATAATCTAGATGGATCGGATATTTTTAACGGAATGAAATGCCCAATGGGAGGAATGTCATTTACCGGTAATGCTATAACTTTTTACATTTTTTTAATCACTGTTTTTTAAATTAATACTTTTAATTACGTCAAATGCGATTTGAACTGTCATTTCGGACTTCATCTATTTTTTATTATCAATATATTTATTTTTTGTATAACTGAGACATTTTATGAGCTATTGGATATATCATCGATAAATGAAAAAAAAAACTTTCTATCAGACTTACACCTTTGTAATTTTAATTTATTTAATCTTAGTGGCAGAACAAGAGCCCGTTGGCGTGGTTGGTAGATACTTGCCTTTCGCGCCGTAAGGCCTGGTTTCGATTCCCACCCAGGATAGACATTTGTGTGTATAAACATGTTTGTTTGTCCTGAATCTTGGCGTAATTATCTATGTAAGTATGTATTTACAAAAGAAAAGTAGTATATGTAGTATATCAGTCGGTATGTCTGGTTTCCATAGCACAAGCTCTGCTTAGTTAAGGATCAGAGGGTCTTGTGTGAATAATAACCCAGGATATTATTACATTATAATTACATAAACACTTGAATCTTAACCGAAGATACATAGTTCAAACAAACTGGGCAAGTGCCTATGAGTTTTCATGTGCTAATTTATGTTTATAATTCATTTGGTGGATAGCAGGAAAGGAATACATCGTGGGGAAGCCTGCATATGTCTGAATGAAAAAGTTTCAAACCCCATCAAGAGGAGAAATGGCCATTTCCTACCCAGATATACCCTGAAGGATACTTTGTATTGTAAAAGCAAATTATTGATATAATTTTTCAAAGAGAATATATGAAGCTATAAAAAATGCAACCAGTTTAGAAGATTACGCGACGATAAAAACAAACTAACATAACGAGAGTCGACAATTGAGAGTTACGTATTGCAAATGGAAGTAAAAAATGTTTTCCTCTGAGCGTCGCTCGTTTGCGCTCCATTGTGAAGGAGACTCCTCTTAGAATATTCTTAGAGGGATTTTAAGGAGCTTAGTTTTGTTAGCGTCTTGATAGACTTCTTGTGATGTCTTTTTTTCTTAAAAATATAGTTTTTATATCAAAATTACTTACAAAAAATATTATAGACGTATTTTCAGGTGTACTTGTTGTTAAAAGTACAATCTTATGTATAAAAGTAAATATTGGTATATCTATTGTATAAGTTAGGTAGAAACTAAGATGTTATGTCCCTTGTGTTTTAAGTTACACTGGCTCACTTACCCTTCAAACCGGAACACAACAATACTTAGTATTGCTGTATCGCGGTAGAATATTCTATCTGATGACTGATTTGTACCCACCCGGACGGGCCACTACCACCAGTGATAGGCTGAAATCGCTTACTTGGACATTAAAGTAAGTCTTTCAGTCAAACATTTTATCTTAATGTGACGACTAATAATATATTTTGGTAACTTATCTACCAAAAATGTGAATATGACAACAAAAAAATCTAATTAATTTAAATTATAAATATACAACAATATACTATATATGTAACATAGCCGGTAATGCATGGTTTTCTAACGAATATACATTGTTGTTTTTAAAAACACAACAGCTTTATAGTACATTTTCAGGTGTAAAAACATTTATTATAATCACTAAATTTAAGCAAATAAATTTGTGTATTTTCGGATATATAAAAACAGTATTTAGTAACAGTAACAGCCTGTTAATGTCCTACTGCTAGGCTACGGCCTCTTCTCCCTTTTAAGGTTTGGAGCTTATTCCACCACGCTGCTCCAATGCGGGTTGGTAGAATACACATGTAGGACAATTTCAATGAAATTAAACACATGCACGTTTCCTCACGATGTTTTTCTTCACTGTCAAGCACGAGATGAATTATAAACACAAATTAAGAACATGAACATTCAGCGGTGCGTGCCCGGGTTTGAACCCACGATAATCCGTTAAGAATCACGCGTTCTAACCAATAGGCCATCTTCGCTACTATTATTAATATTCAATATTACGAAAATTTTTACTAAATAATAATAATAATAAGAATTTTGGCCACTCCAATAATACCAAATATCTACACTTAAATAATACATTTGACGCGAGAGGCCAACGACTGAAATGGAGACTGGCACTTGTACTATGTGTTTGTGGTTCTGTGACCCCCACTACTAGATTTTTCAATTGGATTATGTTAGAAAAACCCCCTAAGTATAAAACCGAGTTTTACTCATCCCAGACCGCGAGCGTCAGCTGCCATCTTGAAAAAACGTCTTTTTGCAAATACCTCGGAAACGGTGACTTTTACTTTAAAAACCGTAGAAACCCTTTTTTGTAAAAGATAAAATTTTCCATCTTTTTTGTTTTGAACTTTTTTCCGAGATATAGCTAGTTAAAAATAAACAATTTTGATTTTCGTAAAATATCTTAACAATTTATTTTATACGAAAAAAAATTTATAATTAAATTTGGAGATCTGAAATATCTAAAATTCCTGGACTAATTGGTATGACTATAGTTGACGAGTGGGACGGGAGGTACGTTCGTTATGAGGAAGTTATAACATCTCCAAATCAGATATTCATCCAATCTTTAGACAACATCCGTTTATTAGATAGAACATCAAGATTAATGTTCCGTTGTAAGTTACAGTTTTTACGACGCATAAAATTTTCTCAGTCTCGATTTCCTGCTTTATAGTAAAACGTTAAAAAAGAAAATAACTTCATCTTTGCAATCATATTAATGCTCTCTATAATGAAGCCTATAAATTGAAAAATACATTATAACTCTTAAGGTTTAATCGTGTAATAAATAGGAAAAAAAAAGGAATAAATACTTCGTACAAAGGTTTCAATACATTGTTTGTTATAACTGGGTACATACTAATATTAAGAAGACGTATCCGGCGTTTGTAGTATTGAGAAATCACATATTTGATTCCTAGATTTTTGACTTTGAAAGAATTCAATCACTAGAATTAGCGGATGAAACCTTAAAATGCAATATATAGTGTAAATATAGTGTACACTGTTACGATGAAAGCTAATAATATGCATATTTATATACAATATATGTATGTATACTATTTGACATTGTCATCATGGCGGAAACTCTGCAAGATTTGGAAGAGATGCTAAACAGCTTGAGCGATTCTTCAAGACAGGTGGGTCTGGGGATAAACTTAGAAAAAAACAAAATTATGATCAACCAACATATATCCCCGAGACCAGCTGTCGTAAATGGCTCTCCACTTGAGATTGTGTAGGAATACATCTACCTGGGCCAAACTATACAACTTGGCCGGCACAACTTTGAGAAGGAGGCCAAAAGAAGAATACGTTTGGGCTGGGCAGCATTCAGGAGGTTGCGTCATATTTTTGAATCGTCGATCCCACAGTCACTTAAGACCAGGGTATATAATCAGTGCATTCTGCCTCACATTCACAAGCCACAAGTTCAAGGTCGCTCAGCGAGCTATGGAACGTGCGATGCTTGGGGTTTCTCTGGCAGATAGAATCCGAAATGAAGACATTCGCCAGAGAACTGAATTCACCGACATCGCGCGTTAAATTATCACGCTGAAGTGGAAGTGGGCTGGTCAAGTCTCCAGACGCATCGAGGCCCGATGGAGCCGACACGTGTTAGAGTGGAGACCGCGCTTAGGCAAACGTAGTGTAGGACGCCCTGCGGCAAGGTAGACCGGCGATTTGAAAAAGGCAGCAGTGGACTGCGATAAGCTGATATGTATATACATATATATATATACTATTTGACAACGATGAAAATTGAAATTATATAATGTTAATTTAACATGACAATAAAATTGTACATAAAAATTGAAATTAAAACCTACGACAGTTAAATTGTTGACGAAAATTAAATCAAAGTGTACCGGTCGCGACGCAGCCGTCAAAAGATGAAAATGTTTTTTAGGATCGTGTGCACGGGGATTAATAGTCCATTAAAATTTGCATACTACAGCTTTATTATCCACCATTTTGTGAAATAACGCTTCCAAAACATTAAAACGTAAATGGGAAAAAATACTTTTGGGAATATTGTCGGAATATTAATGAATATAATGAAGGTAAGTAGATTATTCAAAATAAATATGAGGTTTGCTATTACAAGCATTTAAAAATTAAATACAGTCAAAACGGCCTCTCATTAAGATGACGCATAATTCACTACATTGGTTCAGTTTTCATTGGATCTCGTTGTGATGGGATAGTCAAAAAGCTGATGTTTCATATTTCACAACAACGCGAACGCTACTAGCTACTAAGGGGCTCAGAAGTTTCTCATAAATGCCATCAACGACTGATATACTTTTATTGTCTATCCGTTATTCTCCTAACTGTCTCATTAACGTTGTCATATTTCCACTTCTCAATCTTATTGCGATACAAATTTCGCTCACGAATTTATAAATATTTGATTTAGATAAATCTCTGTTGGGTTCTTGACACCGCTGTTTTATCTTAGCCGTGGCGATATCAATCAATCTTATATTGACGGCAACCGGTCTTTAGTAACTTATAATTTTAATTAGGAAGTTCGCTGCACTGTTTGGGCAAATCCGATGTTGAGCAACGTCTGAAAGCAGCCTTAACCCGTATGTAATAAACAACCTGTCCTTTTAAGTATATAAGGCAATTGTGCCCAAGTTATATTAAAGGCTGACGTCTATAATCGAAATATTCGTAATTCCTTTGAGGCAAATATTACACGGCGGTGAAACTTATTATGTCATAATGGCAGGCCGCCCTAGAGGCTTACGTTTGGAAAATATTACTTTTATTGATTAACGAAAATTTACCTTTTATACTATATTTATAACTTACTGCTATTTATTGATAAGTGAACATTTTAGATAATAGTTATTGGAACAATAAAAAATATAAAGTATTAATTTAAAGGACATAACCAGTACCGCCAAAACCACAATCTAATGAGTTATTAATATTTAATTAAAATAGCTAATTAATCCTTTAAACCAAAATACAGCAATACGAAGTATTGCTAATTGGGGTTAGAATAGCTTATAATTTAGAGAATATAATTGAGAGAATTTAGCTAACAATGGCATTTACGTTTCAACTATCCATTATTAAAGCGCCTATAAAATGATCTCCTTGCATACGTCCTTCGCAAGACGTCATAATTTATACATAGCAATGAACGAGAACTATACGTAACGTACAAAAGAATTCATCGCATTTTTCCTTTCCCCGTGTTTGAGAACAAAGGGAGGTAAAAAAGGAAATTTCGAAGCACGTCATGGAAGCTGGCAGAGATTAAGTGGTTTAAGGGTATTTCAGGGTGTAACTGTGTTTAGTTTCATATATTTAGAATGTATTTTCATTTTTTATAATTTAAAATATGTCATATATTCTATATTAGTTTTAAAGTCTGGCAGTGCCTGTAAGAAATTACTTCGTGTCTCACTCGAGATACTCAAACCAATAAATAAGTGGTAGGGATTTGTGCAAACCCCTCTGGGTAGGTACCATCGATTCTTCAGATATTCTACAGCTAAATATTTATAGCTGGATATTTAGTGTTGTTGTATTCCGGTTTGAATGGTAAGTGAGGCAATGTAACCATCCCATTTGAGTGTCCACCAATGTTATAATTTTTTAAAATAATATTTATTTGAATAAAAATTATCAAGAGTTTGTAAGACTATGCTTTAATATCCAATATTATTAATAGTGAAATTTTAAATTTATATTCGTGGTTAGTAGACAAAAATAATTTCTTCATAACAAAATATGCAAATATTCAAAGTGAATGCACTCGTATATCTAACGTTGAGATAATTATGCTCATACCGTCGAATTCTTTCAAAGACACATGAAGTCAATAGAAAAAACATATCTTTTAGAAATTGTACGAGTAAATGATCAAAGGAATACAAATGATATGAAAGATACTTCAAAAATATTTTCTTATAAGCGCAATGAGTACAAATTATTCTATTTAACTTATGGAAATTATATTTGCTTATACTTTGACGAATAGCTTATAAAATTACATTCACCATTCAATATGGTCATGATTTAATGTATTTTCATTTACTTTGATGCAAAACATCCATAGGTGCGCCTTGGGGGTAAGATCGAGTCCATGAATTCCAGGTCGCCTAGCGTGCTATTGCGAGCTATGGTTGGAATATCTTTCAAGAATAATATAGTATAAAATATTAGAAGTTAGTTTACCTGGACATGAATCAGAGTTACTGACATAGAAGACTGAAGTGGCAGTGATAGTGGCGTTTGAGCAGCCAAAGAGTAAGTCTTTTGTGGGGCAATGTATACGGTTCTACAAAAGGATCCCAGAAAACGTTCAAAATGCCACAGTTGCTAAAAAAAAAAAAATTGTAAAGGAACGCTTTTTTTGTAAACGAAGCATTTTATAAAAAAATCCAGCTGAGTTTCTTCCGCAGGTTCATCTCGGGGCTGAGTGTTTATTTTTTGAACCGGTTGTAGTTTCTAGTTTGACTATTAATAAGCAAGTGTAATGCTTCAACGTTGAATAAAGTATTTTGATTTTGAGTCCAACAGTGGAAACTGCGGACCGTCATCGTAAGGTGCTCCCCAATTAGATGGGGAAAGATAAGAACCGAGAGCTTGGGCGCATCTCGGGAGAGACCTATGTCCAGCTGTGGATTGCTATTGACTGATTATGATGATGGTGAGATACAGATGATATACAAGCATGAATACTCCTCCATGTCACTAAGTACCTCGAATTTGATTTTAATTTTTTAGAAGGATGATGCTGAATATTTTTTTATAAAACTGGTGAGAACTCCTGAATAAAATTCGATCATGATTAGTGAGGAATTTATATGATTACAATTAGATCATTAGGAATCTATTAAGTTCAGTTAGTAAACGCTGTTGCGTTTTTACACACAAAAACGCTTTAAATTTGTAAAAAAATAAGGGCACACCAAATAATAATGACCAAGATCAACATAACAACGAATAAAATCTATGAAGCAAACAACCAGCGATTTGCATAATCACGGGACGTAGTTGAAGGAGTCAGAAAGAAATAAAAATGCTCTACATTAGTAGAACTTTAGATATTAGTGGAGCTTGCACCAGAAATAAACTAGAAAATATTAAAAATATTTGTAGGGGATTTACCTCCAGCTCAATTAGCCAACGTCCTTTCAGTCACTTAAAATATTTTACGCAAATTCTAGTCAGTATTGTAAGACGTCGACAAAAATGTATATAACCTTTTTAAAATGGTTGACTACGATAAATGTAACTAACAGTAGGTACTGTGCCTAACGGTATCTCCTCGTGCATTTCGATAGGCTCTGCTGTATTATCACTGAGATGAATGATGGTAGGAATAGATTGTGTTAAGCTTACTTATTCAGACAACCGAAATAATGACATATTTTATTTATTTAATTTTAATCAACAAATTTTATTTATATATAACTATAAGTCCACCTACATAAAATGTAAAAAAGGCAACAAAATTATAACATTATGTGTGTTAGAAAACCCTGTACCTATTTTTTTCTTATCATACAATATTGTGAAAATGTATATGAACAAATCAAATATATAATTTGGTCACCGTTCCCTTACTACTATACAACGTTAATATAGGAATATTAATATTATTCCTATAAATCAAACAACACGTTTACGTAAAACTATTAATCATCATCTGGAAGGAAGTTAAAAATTAAACTGCTTCCATTGCTGCGCTAAAACGAGAACTTTATATCGTTCTGAAAAAAATCTTCGTTGAATACCGAAGCATGAATGTATGTCAGCACAAATTGATGTTATAAGCCTGTTGAAAACAAAGGTGCCTTTCGGATCCTAATTCACGTCTGACAAAGGACTGACCACTCTGCTTTTTAATTATACTGATTCGACTTTCACTCGTGTCTTTTGGGAGCTGACAATGGTGACGTAATGATGGATGGAGAGATCTCGATAAATGTTCACTGGCATGAAATGGCCGTTACTTTTTCAAACCATTGGGCGCCTTTTTTGCACGAACATTTTGGTTCATGGACGTTGTCTTTGAAAAGAAGATTACTACAAGAACATTACACATAAGAAATATATTAAGTGTTACATCAAATGATGGATAAAGCCCGTTTTATTTATACTACCTCAATTTTTATTGTTTGTTATTTTTTGTTTTAGAGTATTTGGTGTTCGACTCAGATATTTTTCATCAATCAATTTACAATTACATTTATATATCCTTATGAAAATCAACTAATATTATTTTTAGCTATTTTGGTCATCTATATAATCTTGTATTAAATAAAAGATGTAAATCTTGTACGATTGTTTGAAGTCTGTAATCTTACAATCTACCACTAGAAATAAAAAAAACATTCCATTTATGTAAAAAGGTTATTAACTATATATCGCATCACGGTATCAACAATGGCAGCTGAGCAATAACGTTTACCGCGGTTAAAATCGCACGAAGGATCTAGTTTCTAATATGTATAATACTATGTATATTTCTGAGCCAGCTACATAGCACAACCAGCCAGACAGCCATTGACATTGTCACGGCTATAAGTATTTGTATTAATCAGCTCATGTATTATCGTCAAGGTGACACTAAGTTGAGAACTAAGATGTTATGTTCCTTGTACCTGTAGTTGCACACTCACCCACCATTCAAACTGCAGCACAACAATAAAATATACGACTGTTAGGCATAGACTATGTAATAACTGGCTGGTACACAGACGGGTTTGCAGAAAGCCCTATCACCAACTACGTGCGTAACGCTAAAAAATATATCATAGTCCTATCTCAATTTTAAATTTAATTTCTTTGTATAATATAATTTAGTCAATATTCAATATTCAGTCAGACCGTTGCCTTCACAACATATAGCTTAATACAATTTACATTCAAAATATTCCCTAAATTCTAACATCAGATAATATTGTTAATAATTATTGCAAATAATTAACCTAACCACAAATTACTCCTAATTAGTTAAAATATGGGCCTCTATTACATAAGCATGATTACAAAATGCATTAAAGTAATACCTGCGCCACACAAACGACAATGTCCAATTATGTTCAACAAAGTATAAGCGGTAACGTTTGTTACGTAATATTTTTATATTATCTAATAATTAAGAAAAAGTGCATATGGATTCAAATTCTACTATTTAATTTAGATTATTTAATAGCTTCGTCTATTTTTTTATCTATCTAAATCATCCGGCTACGAATTTTTAAGATTCGCCTCCCACCTGGAGACGAAGCCGAGACCATTTGGGCTTCCAGCAAACAGTCATTTCGAAGAAAAGGATGATTTCATCAAAATATTTAAGCGAATATTTCCACCAAGATGTGGTACTAGCTTAATATTCGTTTAACGTGTGTTTAGCATCAATCCCTGTCAATGAGGGTGATTAGATTCATATGAATCCTGCGATTTGTTTTGATAAATTGTATCATGAATGACCATTACTGTTTCAAATAGTTTTAGATTGCCTTGCTTTTGTGTAAGTAATCGCAAATGTCGTTGGCTAAATTTGAATTCTATGAATATATATATGTATATATAAGGGAAATACCACTCCCCAACCATCAGAAGATCTCCGAAGTTTGGCCGATTGACTTGACATTTTGCATAGTTATATTCGTGATGTACGAGCTAATAGTGAAAATCCTTTCTGTATCTATCCTACCCGTACCGTAACCGTAACAGCCTGTGAATGTCCCACTGCTGGGCTAAAGGCCTCCTCTCCTCTTTTTGAGGAGAAGGTTTGGAGCTTATTCCACCACGCTGCTCCAATGCGGGTCGGTGGAATACACATGTGGCAGAATTTCAGTGAAATTAGACACATGCAGGTTTCCTCACGATGTTTTCCTTCACCGTAAAGCACGAGATGAATTATAATCACAAATTAAGCACATGAAAATTCAGTGGTGCTTGCCCGGGTTTAAACCCACGATCATCGGTTAAGATTCACGCGGTCTTACCACTGGGCCATCTCGGCTTCATCCTATCCGTAATATTTATATAATCATCTGCCCGTGCAAAGCTGGGCCGGATAGCTAGTAATATATAATCGCGTGCGTTTTAGCTCAGTTGCAACTAATAAGGCCGTAGCTTTAAGGATTATGATGCGAGTATGTGTTTTGCATATTATATTGTAGACAGGCAAAAATAAACATGTAAATTCCTTCTAATCGTGACTTGAATAAGAATGATCGTCCTTCAGACACATCGAATGATTTATTGAGTCGATAATCTTATAACGATAATTATGGGTATAAAAGAAAAATATTTGTTGGGGCAATTTTTTTTAAATATAAGAATTATTTTTTTAACTATACACGAATTATTTGAAACTCTTAAAAATTCCTATGACTGAAGAAATCGTCAGAAACATAGAGTAATCTGCAATAGAAAAAAACAATGTGAATTAGGCTGAAATTAAGCAATTAAATTAGGAAAAATAAACGCTCAAATCATTTACTCATTACTCGAAGTTTCCACAATAAATACCAAACCCATATACTTTATTCATGTAAGCAATATTTAAATTCCATACCATCGATTCCGAATGTAGATTCAGACCGCCAAGAAACTGAGAACTACACGTTACCCGAGAAGAATAATTTCAATTTTACACATTAATAAAATGTAGTATCTCATTCGAAACACAAAAACCAGATCGAATATTAAAACAAAAGGGCAATAAATCAAAGAGATACCATCAAAACGTTACATTTAAATCACTCGGAGTTACAAAGAATCACAAGTTTTAAAGAGTCAATTTTGGGAGCGGTGCGCCACCGAGTTCTAATTAAGGCCGAACGCTCTCGGAGAGAAAGAAGGCCCTCAAACGAAATCGCCTCTCATTTAAAAAGAAAATAAAGTACGATCGGAAAGACCGTATCGCTAATGGGCTTTGGCTATTAAATTTCTGGGTTGGTTACATTATTCTTACTGTCTTTGGTGAAATTGCGGACAATGTAATCGATTGCCATTTGAATATAATAAGAACGATTATTTACACTTATTGTTCTTGAAAAAATAAACACATTCCTTTTGAATTATCTATTTGATTTTAAATTATTTGAATTGAATTATAATGTATTTTTTAAATAGCACTTTTTAAGTTTATTTAGTGGTTATCAAGTTAAGGCTTCGCAATTTTAGTTTTTATTATTGGTTTCGACTGTGAATATCTTTACATACAGCTAAAGAGCCAAGACCTGTTTTATTAAACAAGTAAATTTCACCCCGTCTTATTGCCTCTACTGGTGACTGGTGGGCTGGTTCATTTTTCGCCCAGAGGATCGGAGTAGCTATTCAAAGGCGAAACTCTGCTAGCATTCTTGCCAACATTCCAAGCGGTCATGATTGGTACGGTAGCTATTTTTATGAAGTTATGAATGGCATAATAACGCAAAATGGTATAATAAGAAAAATGTCGCGATGTATAGTGCGTAACAGACACAAGGGACATAAGAATATAGTTCCCAAGGTTGGTGGCGCATTGGCGATGGAAGGGCTGGTTTATTTTTGTCATAGTGCCAATGTCTATGAGTGGTGGTGAACTTTTTTTAAAGAATAGGAAGGTGAACTAGCATATGGGCCACTTGATGGTAAGTGGTCACCAACGCCCTTAGACATTGGTATTGTAAGAAATGTCAACCATCGCTTACATAGTCAATGCGACACCAACCTTGGGACCTAAGATTTTATGTCGCTTGTGCCTGTAATTAATAAATAAAATAAATAGCCACCTTTTTCAAGAAGGCTGTGTTGTAACGTGGGATGAATGTATGATAAACCAACACTTACACATAGCCGTGCATAGCCGTTACATGAGCCGTGGAGTACCGGCTTAGAATAGTACTCCCCCAATTTCATCCCGTGGGTGTCGTAAGAGGCGACTGAGGGAAAGGGAAAGGGGGGATGGGCAGCAGCGTCCCCCCCATAAGCATCTTACCCCCTACTGCGCTCGCCAACACGCCTGCCCAGCGTGGCGAGTACGGGCAAAACCTCTAAATGGTAGGTGCGCCAAAAAAAGGCCCCTAGTTACCGGCAAGCCCGCTAGGCCCGACCAAGGTAGCGGTCGCGGTATCGGCAGGGCAGGGGGTGCAAAGAATCACCGGTTCATGGCAGGCTACCATAAACGGCGACTAAATATGGCAACGTACAATGGACGCTCGTTAAGGCTGGACCATCACCTCGCCGAATTAGAAGTAGAGCTAAGTCATATAAACTGGCATATACTGGGGTTATCTGAAGTCCGAAGACAGGGGAGGACACGATAACTCTAGAGTCCGGTAACTTACTCTACTTCCGCGAAGGTGATAACCTCTCCCAGGGTGGTGTCGGTTTTCTGGTCAAAAAGGATCTCATTAGCAGCATTGTGGAAATCAGTAGTGTGTCGAACCGGGTAGCGTACCTTGTCCTAAAACTCTCCGACAGATACTCTCTGAAGGTCGTACAGGTATATGCGCCAACTTCGGCATACTCTGATGATGTGGTCGAAGCGATGTACGAGGACATCGCAAAGGCTCTCAACAACACCTCGAAGGCCCACTACAATGTTGTTATGGGAGACTTTAATGCTAAAGTGGGAGTACATAATAGCGGTGAATCGAAAGTTGGACCTTACGGCTTGGGCTGCAGAAATCACAGGGGGCAAATGCTGGTAAACTTTCTCGAAGCGCAGGGGCTCTTTTTGATGAATTCTTTCTTTCAAAAGAAGCCCCAGAGGAGGTGGACCTGGCGAAGCCCCGATAACGTGACAAGGAACGAGATAGATTTTATCATTTCGAATAAAAGGCACATATTTAGAGATGTCTCAGTGATCAACAGGTTTAATACCGGAAGTGATCACCGCTTGGTTCGAGGCACTCTAGATATCGACTTTAAAGCTGAAAGATCGCGAATGATGAGGTCTACTCTCCGACCTACCATGTTCCAAGCTGCTCAAGGTGCCGAAAAGTTCCAAATGGAACTTCAAAATCAATTTACCGCGTTGGAAACCGTAAGCAGTATTGATGAGAAAACCGACACGCTGGTCAAAATACTGCAAAACACATCCCGCAAGTGTTTTCCGCCACAGAAAAGAGACAACGCACCAAAACTCTCTGCTGAGACACTCGAGCTCATGAGGAAACGACGAGAACTACCATCGTTTTTGTCAGATAAGGCCTTAAACCGAAAAATAAAAACGCTGACGCGACGCGATCTCCGATGCTCCAATACCCGTGCTATCAAGGCTGCGATTGAGCAAAATCGGGGATCGAAAGTGTTCGCTCGCAAGTTTGGGAGGCCGCGTCTGACAAAACTTAAAACTGAAAATGGTGGGATCGTTACCTCTAGGCCTGAGATTGTCGGAGAAGTAGAGAGGTTTTATGGGCAGTTGTTCTCTTCAAGATCGGATAAACCTGTGGGAATCAGTCCTGATGACCAGCGCGCCCCTCTTACGCGCCATTACTCCAAGGAGCTCCCGGTCGTTGACCAAGGCGAGATTAGGGCGGCTCTAGAACAGCTTAAAAACAACAAAGCTCCGGGAGATGACGGAATCACAACAGAGTTGCTTAAGGCAGGCGGGACTCCGGTCCTGAAAGAGCTAGAAAGCCTCTTTAATTCCGTCATCCAACATGGCAAGACCCCGGAAACGTGGAGTGGGAGTGAGGTGGTACTGTTTTTCAAGAAAGGTGATAAAACCCTCTTGAAAAACTACAGACCAATCTCTCTCCTGAGTCACGTGTATAAGCTGTTCTCAAGAGTCGTCACGAACCGTCTCGCCAGACGACTTGACGAGTTCCAGCCCCCAGAGCAAGCCGGCTTTCGATCAGGCTACAGCACCGTGGACCACATACATACTGTTCGGCAGATTGTGCAGAAGACCGAAGAGTACAATCAGCCGCTGTGTATGGCATTTGTGGACTACGAGAAAGCCTTCGACTCCATCGAAACCTGGGCAGTGCTCGACTCATTGCAGAGATGTCATATCGACTGGAGATACATCGAGGTACTGAGATGTCTATACAACGCCGCTACAATGACTGTCCACATCCAGAACTGTAAGACGAAGGCGATCCAACTGCGCAGAGGGGTGAGACAGGGGGATGTAATATCTCCGAAACTGTTCACCAACGCGTTGGAAGACGTGTTCAAGACGCTGGATTGGACTGGATGTGGAGTCAATGTAAACGGCGAGTACATCTCACACCTTCGATTTGCCGACGATATCGTCATCATAGCGGAGTCGCTGGAACAACTAACCAGAATGCTGCGTAGCCTTAGTGAATCTTCCCGGCGTGTCGGTCTCGGTATGAACTTGGACAAGACCAAGGTCATGTTCAATAGGCATGTTGTGCCGGGACCGATATACGTCGAAGGGAAACCTCTCGAAGTTGTTAGGGAATATACCTACCTAGGACAGGTTATACAAGTCGGTAGGAACAACTTCGAGAAGGAAGCCGATCGAAGAATTCGCTTGGGATGGGCAGCATTTGGCAACCTTCGTCAAGTCCTCACGTCGTCCATACCGCAATGTTTGAAGACGAAAGTCTTCAATCAATGCGTCTTACCTGCCATGACATACGGTGCCGAAACGTGGACACTAACTGCGGGACTAGTCCACAAATTCAAAGTCGCTCAGCGTGCTATGGAGCGAGCTATGCTCGGAGTATCTTTGAAGGATAAGATCAGAAATGAGATTATCCGGAAAAGAACCGGAGTCACCGACATAGCTTGCAAAATTAGTAGGCTGAAGTGGCAGTGGGCTGGTCACGTATGTCGTAGGACCGATGGCCGTTGGAGCAGACGAGTCTTAGAGTGGAGACCGCGGATCGGCAAACGCAGCGTAGGGCGCCCTCCAGCCAGGTGGACCGATGACCTTAAGAAGGTGGCGGGCACCGACTGGATGCGGAAGGCGGAGGACAGGGAGCTTTGGCGCACCTTGGGAGAGGCCTATGTTCAGCAGTGGACAAAATATTGATTGGCTGTTTGATTTGATTTACACATAGCCATAAACAGAACCTAATTATAAGTAAACCTAGAGTGTACACCCTTCCAACTATCGGACTCCGGGCTGCAACTAAATTTTTTTACAGAAAAACCGGATAACTCTTTATTGATCCGATCTGGGATTTGAACCCAGGACCTCGGGCTCTGCAGCCTTATATCCAGCCACTAGACCAACGAGGCAGTCACTAAGCACTTTACTGAATGGGCGAATAGATCGGTTGACGAATGTGTATACGTTAATGATTAAAAATGCACCATATAAAATCTTTATTTTACCCGTACGAAGTCGGGGCGCGGAGAGCTATTTATTAAAAATGATATAAATTCAACTAAATAATTAGGCTTATATAAATGAAAATATGTATTATCTAATTACTAATTAGTGTTCGAAATATAAAAAAGTACTTACTCCTCTCTCTTAGTAGCGCCAACTTTTCAAATGTTTTTTATCCCGATGCTCAAAATCGGGTCGGCGGACATCATCAAAATTAAACTTTTTTTTATCTTATCGCCATCCACTAGACGAAAGGTTCCCCTAACGCCACCCATCCTGATCTTGGGCAGCCCGTATCCATCTCGTACCGGTTTTTTTAAATCGTCGGTACACCTTGCCGCAGGGCGTCCTACACCACGTTTGCCAAATTAATTCTAATTATAATAAGCTTACATAAATCATTAATGATAATACTTGATTGAATTGCTTGGCCTCTTAGCATCGATTTTTATTTCTATTAAGCATATGACTTGGGCTATAAAATTCGTTTTATCGTTATCCGTTCGCGTAAGCCGATTTTGGGGTTCCGTTTACATTATAAGTATGAAATGAAAATCTCAATAATATATAATTCAGATTTTTGGTATTTGTTGCTCATTCAAGCTTAACGGCTAAAGGCATTTTGGTGGAAATTATCCCGGAATTATGTTTTTTCAGACAATCTTGAAATAAGCGTATGTTTCATAGAAAATTGTAAAATCAGGAATTGGTTTTCACATCTAAAAAGAAAGTCTTTTTTATTTATATTAATAAAATAAACTTAAATTACTATACCTTATAAAAGTGTATGTTAATAGCTTATAAGAAATTTCGACAGGTTCTGAATGTAGAATCAACTGAGTCAATCAACAAACAATAATTTAACGCCTTTTTAGATAAATGTTATATAATATAATTATTAATGTTATCTCTATTTCTAATCCTATTATATTCTATAATAATATTTTTTATAATCTAAATATTATTCTTGTACCAACAAATATTTGGTACGGGAATAATATACATCATACATTTGTTTCAAGACGGATTGTTACTAATATTATTTTTAATAATTATCATTACTGCTGGACGAAAGCCTCCCCATAGAACGCCAACAATCCCGATCTTAGGCAGTCCGCATCCATCCCGTCACCACCTGCCACCTTTTTTAAGTCGTCGGTCCATCTTGTCACAGGGCGTCCTACACTACGTTTGCCTAAGCGTGGTCTCTACTCCAACACGTGTCCATCTGCCATCAATGCGTCTGGAGACATGACCAGCCCACTTCCACTTCAGCGAGCTAATTCTACGCGCGATGTCGGTGACTTTAGTTCTCTGGCGAATGTCCTCATTTCGGATTCTATCGCCCAGAGAATCTCTGAATATCTCTGAATATTTGGCGCTTATTGGATAAAATGGAGTCGATCTCATTCATCGCTATGTTATCGGGGCTTCGCCAGGTCCACTTCCCTTGGGGCCTTTTTCTGGAAAAATGAATTCATCAGAAATAATCCAAAACGAATTTTCCTACCCTCGATTCACCATCTTCTTGTACTCCCACGTTGGCATTGAAGTCACCAATAACAATTGTGTAGAAGGTACTGGTACGAGACATAGCTTTCACTAAGTCACTACTATACTATTACACTTGTGGGGTGTAGTGGGGAGCCTAGTGTGAATACTTTCGGGGCTTCACCAGCCAGCCCAAAATGGGCGGTGTGGCTTCGCTAATCACAGGCTTTCTGCAATCTCTCACCAGTGGCTCCAAGAAGCTGTAGTGCATGCAGCGGCCACACCCTGGTAACCGCGTTGGCTCGCGGGCTAAACCTGGTTGAGGGGGGTTTGCCAGAATGGTGGACCTACAAGCGGATCCTTCCCGCTTAATGCATAAAGTCTGCCTCGGCGGGGAAGGCAACCCAACGCAGATATGCACTCGGGCTTGACGGAACTGGCGAGGTAGCTAGGCAAGGTGGACGGCCTAGGGCGACAGTAGAAGGCGCACAGTTACTGTCGGCCAGACACATCATCGGATCCTTCCTCCAGTCGTAGCGGTTTTCCGTTCCACTGGATCAAGGAAGGGGAAGACGAGGGTGTGCACCTGCGTTTTGCGCGTACGCTTGTGCACTTAAATATCTCCTGCGTAACTGACTGCTTCCGTATATGGACTCCGATACCAATAAAGTCCTGTGGCGATGGGTCAAGGTAGAGAGGTCCGGTTTGATGCAATCCGGGCTTTGTCTGAGGCCTGCACATGGGCGGCTCTGGGGGTGTGTAACACCGTGGTCGCTTTTGCTCTGCATAGGGGAGACAGAGTAAACCCGGCAGCATCTGGAGTGACAAAGCAGCCCTATTTAGGGAGGCACTGCTTTCCCCGCTCAGCCGGGGAGGGGGCTAGAAAAGGTGCCCTAAACAAAAGCTCTTCCCAACCATTTTATTTTTGAGGGTAGTAACCACGGCTGCCTTCGCATCCTTCAATTTCGTGGTCGGCGTTACAGAATAAAAAATAAAATAAAAACATCTGCAATAACATTCGGCGCGTGGAACGTGCGAACACTTCTTGACCGTGATGACAATGCCTGCCCGGAACGGAAAACTGCCGTCTTAGCTCGAGAACTTCGACGCTATAATGTGGATGTGGCTGCACTCAGCGAAACACATCTAGCCGAAGAAGGGGAGCTGGTAGAACATGGTGGCGGGTATACTTTCTTTTGGAAGGGACTTGCTACCTCGGAACCGCGGTGGTCGGGCGTAGGATTTGCGGTTAAGAACCAGCTCATTAATCAATTACAAGAGTGTCCGGTGCACATCTCGGACCGCATCACCACACTGCGCCTTCACCTTGAATATGACAACTACCTGAATGTTATCAGTGTCTATGCTCCAACGCTGGATAAATCTGATATCATAAAGGGTAAGTTTTACGACGATTTGAGCCGGTGCATCGAAAGCATACGCCCCAAAGAGAAGATACTGGTCTTGGGGGATTTCAATGCTAGAGTTGGACGGGATTACAACGCCTGGCCTAAAGTCTTGGGGAGACATGGAGTTGGCAATATGAACAGCAACGGTCAGCTGCTGCTCAGCTTATGTGCACAATTAGACCTAGCGATCACGAACACAATGTTCAGACTTCCAGCCAAGCACAAAACTACATGGATGCACCCAAGATCCAAACACTGGCACTTGATTGATTATGCTATCGTGCGCCAAAAAGATATCTCCGAAGTCCAAATCACCCGCGTCATGCGCGGTGCCCACTGTTGGACCGACCACCGGCTTGTAGTCACTAAGCTACATCTCCGTCTTCTTCGTTCCCGAAGATCCGAAAGAGCGAAACCTGCATCTTTAGATGTCGAGAGGCTGAAAGATTTCGAGACTAGGAAGAAATATGCTGAAGCCTTGACCAGCGCACTTATGTCACATGAAAGAACCGGTGATGTTGAAGCTGATTGGGGTTCTCTGTCTTCTCAAATATTAGACACTGCCACTGCTACTATAGGTCTAAAAGTCCGCAGGAACGAGGACTGGTATGATGAGAATGACGAAGTCCTTACTGAGGCAATTGACAAGCATCGGCGTCTTTTACAAGTGCACAGCAGAACACAGCCAGGCCAACGCGTAATGGGGATCAAGCAAGGTGACGTGGAGCTGCGTAAATTATCTCGAGAGATTAAGGATAAGTGGTGGCGGGACAAAGCGCGTCAAGTGCAGTGGCTTGCTGACACTAACCAGCTAGGAGAGTTCTACAGTGAGGTTCGAAGGTTGCTCGGTACATCCCGCTTAAGAAAAGTGCCACTACGTCCAGTAACTGGCGATGGCCTTATTAAAAGCAAGGAGGAAGTACTCAGGCGTTGGGCAGAACATTTTAACTTCCTGCTCAATGTAGACCGAGAATTCAACCTGGATTACATTTATTCCTTACCTCAACTCCCTACTTTTATCAAGCTGGATGAGCCACTGTCACGTGATGAGGTTGTTTCTGCCATCAAACAACAGCAGAATAAGCGCGCGGTTGGTGTAGACTTTATACCAGGAGAACTACTCAAATACGGGGGTGAGGAGTTGCATTCGGCTCTATGGGAACTTTTTACCCATATGTGGGAAAAAGAACAAGTCCCTGATACGTTCAAAGTATCTATCATCAGGACACTGTATAAGGGAAAGGGGGACCGTTCTGACTGCAACTCCTTCCGCGGTATTTCACTATTACCGGTCCCCGGAAAAGTCCTCGCCAGAATTCTTTTAAACCGCCTTACAGAACTTTCAGAAAAGATTCTGCCTGAAACCCAGTTTGGCTTTCGACATGACCGGGGTACTTGTGAGGCTATCTTCTCAGTGCGTCAACTGCAGGAGAAAAGCAGAGAGCAGGGTCGTAACATGTATCTTTGCTTTGTCGACCTTGAGAAGGCATTTGACAGCGTGCCTCGTGAAGCTCTTTGGGCTGTGCTAGGAAAATTGGGATGCACGGAGAAGTTTGTGCGACTAGTGAGACTACTGCATGACGGAATGAGGAGCTGCGTCACTATTGACGGTGAACAGTCGGACTTCTTCCCCGTTACCTGTGGGGTAAAGCAAGGGTGCGTGCTGGCGCCCACACTGTTTGCCATGTACTTTGCAGTAGTAGTCCGCGATGTCCTACAGACGACTCCCGAGGGAGTTCGCGTCCGTTTCCGCACTGATGGCAGCCTTTTCAATTTAGCCAGGTTAAAGGCCCGAACAAAAGTGTCTCACGCAATGATTACTGAGATCACTTATGCGGATGACTTATGTTTTGTGGCAGAATCCGCAGACGGCCTGCAAAAGCTCATGTCCGAGTTCCATGTGTCCTGCCGCAAGTTCGGCCTAAAGATCAGTGTCAAAAAGACAGAAGTGATGTCTTTGGATATCCACGGCAGTGAAACACTGGTCATCAAACTTGGAGATGATGTACTAAAGCAGGTTGATCAGTTTCGTTACTTGGGGAGCACTGTTACATCCAAGTGCGAATTGGATGCCGAAATCAACAGCAGGATCGGTGCTGCAGCCGCGGCATTCGGCAAGCTGAATACCAAAGTCTTCCGCTCACATGACCTAAAACTGGCTACCAAAATTTCCATATATATGGCGGTCGTGCTACCTAATATTCTTTACTCTGCCGAAACCTGGACCGTGTACCGACATCATATTCGCACATTAGACCGCTTCCACCTTAAATGCCTACGCCAAATCCTGAATATACAGTGGTCTGATCGTGTGCGGAATTCAGAAGTGCTGCGAAGAGCTAATGTGGGTGGCATTGAAGCTTACCTTATGCGGCGACAGCTTCGTTGGTGTGGTCACGTGTCAAGGATGGCGGATCAGCGTGTCGCTAAGCGCATCTTTTATGGTGAATTTGAGGAAGGCAAGCGTAAGCATGGCGGACAACTCCTTAGATACAAAGATGTGCTTAAGCGGCACATGAAAAAGTGCAATATAAAAAGCGCGCAGTGGGAGCAGCAGGCCGCCAACAGGGTACAATGGAGATCCAGCATTAAAGCGAGGATCCAAGAATTTGAAGTGAGTCGCCTTGCTGAGCTTGATGCTAGACGCGACCAGTTGAAAGCCCGACCACCCGCGGTTATCAACTACAATTATATCAATGGAGTGCTCACATGCCCGCTATGCGCGAGGATCATCAGTAAGAAGATTGGCTACATAAGCCACATGCGAGCACACGATCGACAGGCAAGGAGTTGAAGCGGTCGCCGTGGCCGAAATCGGCCGGGAGAGTATTATTACACTTGTATAACCTTCAAGGCATACCTCTCGGTTATCTTTAAGACAAGGTATGCCACCCTCGCCGGCACACTGCCAACCTCCACGACATTGCTTCTGAGTGACTTGTGGATCAAAAAGCCAACGCCACCTTGGGATGGTTGGTGTCCTTCTCGGAAGTAGAGCAAGTGACGGCAATCTAGTGTCATCGTGTCTTCGCCCTGTCTTCGGATTTCTGATAGACCTACTATATCCCAGTTAATACGACTTAACTCTACTTCCAATTCTGTGAGATGTTCGTCCAGCCGGAGAGAGCGTCCATTGTACGTGGCCAGAAACAGTCGCCGTTTGTGGTACCCTGCCGTAGCCCGGGGATTCTTAGCACCCCCCGTCACACCGTTACCATGACCGGTACCGTGGCCGGGGATAGTGTGACTACCGGGAATTAGGGGCCGTGCATTTCTGTTGTCGCTCATTTGGGGGGTTTGTTGCCTTAGTCACCACGCTTGGCAAGCGGGTTGGTTACCACAGTGGCTGGAATCTTTCACTAATAGCACTGCTGCCTTCTATCAGGATTTGCATTTTCGGATTCCAGCATCCCATAACATTATAGTAAGTCATATCAAAACAAATTCTAAGCGTTTTTTACGTGTACTTGATAAAATTTTAAAAAGTTCCCATTTTGAAATTGTTGTTCGATTTCTAATTTCAAATCTCCACTTTTATTTTTGTAAATTTATAAATATGTGCGTTACTGTGTGTGTATGTATGTGTGTGATTTTTGGGACGTTTATCTTGAGAACAATTTTGACTTCAGCTTGTTTGATTAGTACATAACATCTTCTTTTTATATTATTCTTCTGATCTTAAAGTGGATCTAACTTTTTTATGCTTTTTGCAGTGACTCTGTCTATGGGTAAAAATAACTTATCCGTTTGTATATTAAATATGGTCAGTCCCTTGTAAGAGTAAGCTGCGTTTTTCCAGTAAGATAAAAAAGAGTTTCTAAGCATGTTGCTCTATGATACAGTACAGTTATAAATATCTCAATTAGCTTTTTTATTAAAATATAAAACTCTTTGAAGTCAGTGTTTTTTATGGTATTCGATTAATATTACAAATACATAATTAAAATATATATTAAAAATAAATATTATAGTTACATAATATCTTTTTCAAGTCATCTGAAATTTGTTTCTTTATTCAAATTCCATTTTTTTAGATTTCGAATGAATTCATTTAAAATTTTAATTAATCGAATGATTCAGGAATAAACAGTGACGTTACAGAAATTATATTAGACTAATATTTCTCGTTGGCAACATCTGCGTTTGGATTACAAATTATTGTATTCATAACTTATTTATAACGCGTATCTAAGGGCGCGTTAAATGTATAATATTAACGCTGGCATTCATTGAGATAATTATATCAAAAGGCAAATATTATTAACGCACAAAGCTGAAGTGAATAATGATAATAATTTGAAGGATCGCTCAGTTTGTTTGTTTTTGTAACACAAAAACTATTAAACCAATACGAATTACGATAATCATCATTTCCCAAGGGATAAATGTATTATGTAATATATTATTTATACGTGACTTATGTACTGGTATTTTTGTTTCAGTTTTATGTTTATATTAGTTATATTTTAGAGATATAAAATAAATTGAATTTAAAACAATATTAATTAAGCTTTTTAATTTAATGTTGAACAGTTATTAACAACGCAGCAACGAAGCTAGGAATATACAACTAGGATAAATTAATGCAAGATTCAAGGTCAACCGTATGATCAATTAGAACAGGTATAGAGCTTTGTTCGAATACAAAAGAGAGTTAATGAGAAAAAAATGCAATGATATTTTTTAGTAATGCAAAAGAAAAGAACACATCTCTAATAAATCTCGACTCGGAGATTGCGCTGCAGATTATTTTTACTGAATGAAATAAAACGTGGAGGTGTTAAGGTGGACTTTTTAAAACTATCCGGTTTATTGAAAATATTGCTTTTGTCGATGACTTTTTGTGAAACGCAATCAAGAAATGTGATTTATGTTGTTGTGATTTTCGTATTCGTAATAATATTTTTATTAATTTTCTTCGTATTTTTTCTGCTGATTGTCTTTACGTACATATGCAAAAAAGTTTTTTAATTCATTTTATTTATTTATTTATTCCTTAACAAGTCCTGCTGGACGAATATATCCTCTTATGTATGTATGGTTAGTATTTAGTTATTAGTATAGTTACTCCAATCGATGTCTCTCAATGAAATTGACAATCACAATAAATGAATCTCAATTTCTCAAACACATTATTTTCTATGTATTCTTTTACTCATTATATTTACTCATGTTTTTATAATATTAACTTGATGGCAGGGCTTTGTGTAAGCCTGTCTTTATAGGTACCACCATCTTATCACATATACTACCGCCAAACAGCAATATGTAGTGTAAAAACTAGATCTCAACTCGCAATCCGGAATGCTCGTAAATAGCATTCAAGTCTATCAGTTTCCCGCCATAAAAAGTATCTGTCACTGTTCTTGTTGCCAGATTAAAAATATAGATTATTATTGATTAATATAAAAAATGATAGATAATCTTCAGTAATATTTCATATTAATTCGTTTCACATCTAATATTATATATTACAATCTGACTAAGTCTTTTAGTAGTATTGTTGTGTTCCGGTTGGGGGGGCGAGTGAATGAGCCAATGTAACTACATACACAAGGGACATAACATCTCAGTTTCCAAAATAGCGGCGCATTAGTTAAAAGGAATGGTTAATATTTCTTACGGTGCCAACGATTATGGGTGGCGGTGACCACTTACCATTAGGTGGCCCATCTGTCCGTAACACTATCTATATTATAAAAAAAGAAAAGAAAAATATAAATCATATAATACTAAATCCATCAAATTAGAAAATTCATCATGCTTTTGAAACAATTTCCATCTGCTCTCTGATGCTTCCCGTTCCTGTATCCACTTGTAAAATATAAAACTACCATGAACCGTTAAACTTCATTCGCATTTAATTAACACAAAGTTTTTATTACATTTTAATAAATGAACGCAGATATATTATAAGTATTTGCATATGACGTCACTACATTTCTTATATGCTTATGCTGTTGAGGTATAGGTCTATCTACCGGAATTATTATTATCACTTGTCACAACTTAATATAAAACAAAGACCCCGCCGCGTCTGACTGTCTGAAGGCGATAAACTCAAAAAATATCGAACGGATTTTTATACAGTTTTCACCAATTGATAGAGTGATGCATGAGATAGGTAACCTACCGTAGGTTTAAGTGTATTTTGTGAAAATTTTGGACAAAATCATGCTAACTGGGAGCTTACCGCCTTGTGTCTCGTAACCCGTTATTTTTATATGTATTATATATAAACGTTATATTTGAACTTTATTTTATCGATGCGAAACCCGGACGGGAAGTTATAATAGTAATATTGCTCTTTTGGATTTATTTTCTCAGAATACAGTTCTCGTTGACAATGTTTAAGTTACTAAGACCAACTTTAAATACAATGAGATTAAATAAAGTTCACTCAATATATCTACCATTTACTTTGTATTATTGGCTTTTTTGCGGGTAGGTGCTCAAATAGTAAACACACATTATTTTATGCTCTTGCAATTTTTATTAATTTTAAATATATTTATGACTATATAATATATATGGAATTGATTTAAAAGTCCTTCAACCTACCAGCTTTAATTCCTTATAAGAAAATCCACACACATTGAGCAAAATTTTTATTCACTATTTATAATGGACGCACTTAAAGTTACTATTTGTGAGCTAAGAGAACATTTTGACACAAAAATGGCCGATTTTCAAAGGAGTCTCCAAGCTTCTGCTAACCCAGCTTCAAGTCCCACATCCAACATCGCAGCTGAATTCAATGTATTCCGAACCTTCATAATCAGTGCTCTGGAAGGTCTTCAAGCTCAACTCGGACTTTTGGCTTGTAAACAAGAAGAATTGGAGATGAGGACACGAAGAAAAATCCTCTTGGTTCATGGCATTTAAGAGAGCAAGAATGAAAAGGTTGCCTCAGTTGTTGTTGAAGCTCTCTCGGAACGTCTTAAGATCCCCGACTTAAAGACAGAAAGTATTAGCCGTTGTCACCGTCTGGGGCGGGCTAAAACTAACAAGCCACGGGCTATTCTTATAAAGTTTCGCGATCTTGGACTCAGAAATAAGATCTGGTATGCAAAAACCGGTCTTAAGAACTCTGGCGTAACTTTGTCAGAATTCCTCACCAAGGATCGGCATGGCGTCTTTACAGCTGCACGACAGCGATTTGGTGTCGATAAATGCTGGACAAGGAATGGGTATGTGATTGTTATGGGCTCTGATGGTGCTCATAATAGGATTACTACTTTAACCGAGTTAAATTCCTTGCCCTCTTCTTCCGGTCAAATTCCTTCAACAAACAACGTTACTGGTGCTAGTGCAACAACCTCTGCTAATACACCCGTGCATAAGGAAGGTAAATCTTCTTATATTAGACCCAAAAGAGTAGTTAAAAAGTAATTGTGTGTGCTGGTTAAGTAAATTTTGTGTTTTGCCTTTTACTTTTGCGTTGTAGTTTTTTGTATTAAATACCCACTTCTTACTTTTTTTTTTTTAATAGCATAATTTTACTAACTACACCTTATTTTTTTTAATATTTCTTTAGTAAGCAACTGTTGTGATTTGTGCTTGTGTGACAATATGTCAGCTGACATTGTCAAAGTCGACTAATGTCACAGACAGCATCTGCTGACCATAGACTATAACTGTGTATTAAGTCAGTTCCACACTATCAATATTTATTCACTATCAATCACTATCAATATTATTAATTAAATGCACTTATACAGCTAAAGAGCCAAGACATGTTTTATTAAACAAGTCAATTTCACCCCGTCTTATTGCCTCTACTAGTGACTGGTGGGCTGGTTCATTTTTCGCCCAGAGGATCGGAGTAGTTATTCAAAGGCGAAACTCTGCTAGCATTCTTGCCAACATTCCAAGCGGTCAGGATTTGTACGGTAGCAATTATTATGAAGTTATGAATGGCATAATAACGCAAAATGGTATAATAAGAAAAATGTCGCGATGTATAGTGCGTAACAGACACAAGGGACATATGAATATAGTTCCCAAGGTTGGTGGCGCATTGGCGATGGAAGGGCTGGTTTATTTTTTTCATAGTGCCAATGACTATGAGTGGTGGTGAACTTTTTTTTTTAAGAATAGGAAGGTGGACTAGCATATGGGCAACTTGATGGTAAGTGGTCACCAACGCCCTTAGACATTGGCATTGTAAGAAATGTCAACCATCGCTTACATAGTCAATGCGCCACCAACCTTGGGACCTAAGATTTTATGTCGCTTGTGCCTGCAATTAAAAAATAAAATAACTAGCCACCTTTTTCAAGAAGTCTGTGTTGAAACGTGGGATGAATGTATGATAAGCCAACACTTATAAATAGGCATATACAGAATCTAATTATAAGTAAACCTAGAGTGTCCAACTATCAGACTCCGGGCTGTTACTAAAATTTTTTACAGAACAACCGGATAACTCTTTATCGGTCCGATCTGGGATTTGAACCCAGGACCTCGGGCTCTGCAGCCTTATATCCAGCCACAAGACCAACGAGGCAGTCACTTAGCACTTTACTGAATAGGCGAATAGATCGGTTGACGAATGTGTATACGTTAATGATTAAAAAATGCACCGGAGAAAATCTTTATTTTACCCGTACAAAGTCGGGGCGCGGAGAGCTATTTATTAAAAATGATATAAATTCAAACTAAATAATTAGGCTTATATAATTGAAAATATGTATTATCTAATTACTAATTAGTGTTCGAAATATAAAAAAGTACTTACCCCTCTCTCTTAGTAGCGCCAACTTTTCAAATGTTTTTTATCCCAATGCTCGAAATCGGTTCGGCGGACATCATCAAAATTAAACTTTTTTTTATCTTATCGCCATCCACTAGACGAAAGGCTCCCCTAACGCCACCCATCCTGATCTTGGGCAGCCCGTATCCATCTCGTACCGGCTATTTAAATCGTCGGTCCACCTTGCCGCAGGGCGTCCTTCACTACGTTTGCCAAATTAATTCTAATTATAATAAGCTTACATAAATCATTAATGATAATACTTGATTGAATTGCTTGGCCTCTTAGCATCGATTTTTATTTCTATTAAGCATATTACTTGGGCTATAAAATTCGTTTTATCGTTATCCGTTCGCGTAAGCCGATTTTGGGGTTCCGTTTACATTATAAGTATGAAATGAAAATCTCAATAATATATAATTCAGATTTTTGGTATTTGTTGCTCATTCAAGCTTAACGGCTAAAGGCATTTTGGTGGAAATTATCCCGGAATTATGTTTTTCCAGACAATCTTGAAATAAGCGTATGTTTCATAGAAAATTGTAAAATCAGGAATTGGTTTTCACATGTAAAAAGAAAATATTTTTTATTTATATTAATAAAATAAACTTAAATTACTATACCAATTACGTTTACGGTAGCCGGAGGATTTGAGAAAAACCAAAGTTTCTATTAACACTTTAATTAATTTTTAAATCTTACATATAACTTAATCCTAAGACACAATACTGCTCGATGCTAGATGCAGATATTGAGTACTAACTTATATATATATAACTTAATCCTAAGAAACAATAGTGATCGATGTTGGATCACATATTGAATGGTACCTTATATATATAACTTAATCCTATGAAACAATAGTGATCGATGCTAGATCACATATTGAATGTCGCATATAATTAGTCTATCCTAATATATAGAGCTAAAAATGCTGATCTACTAGATTAATTAGGCGGTACGTGCGGAGCTGACTCGCGGTGGTGACTTCGCAGCTACGTGTTTTTAGGGAATGTACGTGACAAATGTGTAATTTGTTAAGTATTGACCTCTTAACTGGGTCGCGGCGGCGACTGCGCGGCTATGTGCTGCGTCAGCGAAGCTCCCTGAGGTGCTGTATGTAACATACCTTATAAAAGTGTATGTTAATAGCTTATAAGAAATTTTGTCAGGTTCTGAATGTAGAATCAACCGAGTCAATTAACAAACAATAATTTAACGCCTCTTTAGATAAATGTTATAAAATATAATTATTAATTTTATCTCTATTTCTAATCCTATTATATTCTATAATAATATTTTTTATAATCTGAATATTATTCTCGTACCAACAAATATTTGGTACGAGAATAATATACATCATACATTTGTTTCAAGACGGATTGTTACTAATATTATTTTTAATAATTATCATTACTGTAAAATACATTTGCATTTTTATTTCCCGTGTCCCATAAGATTTTTTTCCTTTTTTTTCAATATTTGCCGTCCACTGCTGGACGAAAGCCTCCCCATAGAACGCCAACAATCCCGATCTTGGGCGGTTCGCATCCATCCCGTACCTGCCACCTTTTTTAAGTCGTCGGTCCATCTTGTCACAGGGCGCCCTACACTACGTTTGCCTAAGCGTGGTCTCTACTCCAACACGTGTCCATCTGCCATCAATGCGTCTGAAGACATGACCAGGCCACTTCCACTTCAGCGAGCTAATTCTACGCACGATGTCGGTGAGTTTAGTTCTCTGGCGAATGTCCTCATTTCGGATTCTATCGCCCAGAGAATCCCCAAGCATCGCGCGTTCCATTGCTCGCTGAGCGACCTTAAATTTGTGGACCAGTCCTACGGTGAGTGTCCACGTTTCGGCACTGTAAGTCATTACAGGTACGACGTAACTATTAACCCTGGTCTTAAGCGACTGTGGGATCGACGATTAAAAAATATGACGCAATTTCCCGAATGCCGCACAGCCCAAACGTATTCTTCTTTTAGCCTCCTTCTCAAAGTTGTGCCGCCCAAGTTGTATAGTTTGGCCCAGCTATTTACGATCACTGGTCCCGGGGATACATGTTGGTTTGCCATAATTTTGGTCTTATCAATGTTCATCCCGAGACCTACTCGTCTTGAAGAATCGCTCAGGTTGTTTAGCATCTCTTCCAAATCCTGCAGAGTCTCCGCCATGATGACAATGTCCTCGGGAAATCGCAGATGTGTAATGTGTTGGCCATTTATATTAATGCCGCGTCCGTTCCAATCGAGCGTCTTGAAGACGTCCTCCAATGCATTGGTAAAAAGTTTCGGTGAGATTACATCTCCCTGTCTTACCCCGCGATGCAATTGGATTGGTCTTGTACTCTGAGCCTGTACTTGGACGGTCATGGTTGCGACTTCGTATAAACACTTCAACACCTGGACATACCGACAGTCAATTAGGCACCTCTGCATGTATTTCAGACTAGCCCAGGTCTCGATGGTATCGAAGGCCTTTTCGTAGTCCACAAACGCTAGGCATAGAGGCTGATTATATTCCTCGGTCTTCTGTATTATTTGCCTAAGTGTGTGTATGTATCTACGGTACTGAAGCCTTTTTAAAACCCAGCCTGCTCAACGGGTTGGAAGTCATCGAATTTTCGGCCAAGACAATTCGTGATTACCCTCGAAAACAACTTGTAAACATGGTTAAAAGTGAAATGTGGCGGTAGTTCTTCAGAAAAACAGAACCTCCTGCTAAGCGTGGTCCACTTCTGCTCCATGTCTTCGGTGTAATACCTTTATGGAAGACGGAATTGAAGATATTAGCCAGCTCTCTCAGCAATGGTGTGCCTCCTGCTTTGAGAAGCTCTGAGGTAATTCCGTCATCTCCTGGAGCCTTGTTGTTTCCAAGTTGTCCGAGAGCAATCCTAATCTCGCCCATATCGATGTCAGGAAGATCGTCTGATCAGCAGTCTGGCTCGTGGGTCATCCGCACTATGGGACTCAAGTGAAGGTACTCGTGATGAGTATAAATCGCCATAGTACTTTTCGACTTCAGCTAGAATCAGAGTTTTGTCAGGTGACAATACGGGGTATGTGACTTTGCAAGAACCTTTGAGCCCCTATTGAGTGCTATGGCATCTTCAATATTCCGGGTATTCGCTCATCTTGTGTTACACCTATAAGTGCCTAAAACTCAGGCATATGGCGTCATATTTTGCTGTTCTTGTCTCCTCGTCATATCATTCAGAGTCTCGCCTAAGAGCTTCGACTTACGTCGATTGCTCTTTTGCCGAAAGTAATTTTGGCCTAGTTCGCGGATGACTCGCACCAGACTATTGGTGACGTCTTCAATGTCCTGCCTGGTTTCCAACATGGCAATCGTAGATCCAGCTGGAAGCTTTCACAACCAGCTTCGACCTGGGGCAGAGTCGGCCTAAGAGTCGACTTCATTAACCGCGATCGTTCGATTTTAGGGTTAATATTCAGGGTGCCTCTTACCAGGTGGTGATCACTTCCAGTGCTTACCCTGTTGATCACGGAGACATCTCTGAATATTTGGCGCTTATTGGATAAAATGAAGTCGATCTCATTCATCGCTATGTTATCGGGGCTTCGCCAGGTCCACTTCCTTTGGGGCTTTTTCTGGAAAAATGAATTCATCAGAAATAATCCAAAACGAATTTTCCTACCCTCGATTCCACCATCTTCTTGTACTCCCACGTTGGCATTGAAGTCACCCATAACAATTATGTAGAAGGTACTGGTACGAGACATAGCTTTCACTATGTCTTCGTAATATGGCTTCGACCTCTTCGTCAGTGTATGTAGACGTTGGGGCATACACTTGTATAACCTTCAAGGCATACCTCTCGGTTATCTTTAAGACAAGGTATGCCACTCTCGCCGGCACACTGCCAACCTCCACGACATTGCTTCTGAGTGACTTGTGGATCAAAAAGCCGACGCCACCTTAGGATGGTTGGTGTCCTTCTCGGAAGTAGAGCAAGTGACCGGAATCTAGTGTCATCGTGTTTTCGCCCTGTCTTCAGATTTCTGATAGACCTACTATATCCCAGTTAATACGACTTAACTCTACGTTCAATTCTGTCAGATGTTCGTCCAGCCGCAGAGAGCGTCCATTATAAGTGCCGTAGCCCGGGGATTCTTAGCACCCCCCATCGCACCGTTACCATGACCGGTACCGTGACCAGGAATAGTGCGATTACCGGGAATTGGGCGCCGTGAATTTATGCTGTCGCTCATAAGCTCATAAGGCAAATACCCCCCGGTATTTGCCTTAGTCACCACGCTTGGCAAGCGGGTTGGTGACCGCAGATGCTGGAATCTTTCACTAATAGCACTGCTGAACGCTATCAGGATTTGCATTTTCGGATTCCAGCATCCCATAACATTATAGTAAGTCATATCAAAACAAATCCTAAGCGATTTTTACGTGTACTTGATAAAATTTTAAAAAGTTCCCATTTTGAAATTGTTGTTCGATTTCTAATTTCAAATCTCCATTTTTTTTTTGTAAATTTATAAATATGTGCGTTACTGTGTGTGTGTATGTATGTGTGTGATTTTTTGGACGTTTATCTTGAGAACAATTTTGACCTCAGCTTGTTTGATTAGCACATAACGTCTTCTTTTTATATTATTCTTCTGATCTTAAAGTGGATCTAACTATGTACTTTTTTATGCTTTTTGCAGTGACTCTGTCTATGGGTAAAAATAACTTATCTGTTTGTATATTAAATATGGTCAGTCCCTTGTACGAGCGTTTCCCTTGTCCCGTGTAAACTGCGTTTTTCCAGTAAGATAAAAAAGACTTTCTAAGCATTTTGCTCTATGATACAGTACAGTTATAAATACCTCTATTAGCTTTTTTATTAAAAATATAAAACTCTTTGAAATCAGTATTTTTTATTATATTCGGTTAATATTACAAATACATATTTAAAATATATATTAAAAATAAATATTGAAGGTACATAATATCTTTTTCAAGTCATCTGAAATTTGTTTCTTTATTCAAATTCCATTTTTTTAAATTTCGAATGAATTCATTCATAATTTTAATTAATCGAATGATTCAGGAATAAACAGTGACGTTACAGAAATTATATTAGACTAATATTTCTCGTTGGCAACATCTGCGTTTGGATTACAAATTATTGTATTCATAACTTATTTATAACGCGTATCTAAGGGCGCGTTAAATGTATAATATTAACGCTGGCATTCATTGAGATAATTATATCAAAAGGCAAATATTATTAACGCACAAAGCTGAAGTGAATAATGATAATAATTTGAAGGATCGCTTAGTTTGTTTGTTTTTGTGACACAAAAACTATTAAACCAAGTATTGACAGACAAATGTATTATGTAATATATTATTATATAGCAAGATTCAAGGTCAACCGTATGATCAATTAGAACAGGTACAGAGCTTTGTTCGAATACAAAAGGGAGTTAATGAGAAAAAATGCAATGATATTTTTAGTAATGCAAAAGAAAAGAACACATCTCTAATAAATCTCGACTCGGAGATTGCGCTGCAGATTATTTTTACTGAATGAAATAAAACGTGGAGGTGTTAAGGTGGACTTTTTAAAACTATCCGGTTGAATTTTATTGAAAATATTGCTTTTGTCGATGACTTTTTGTGAAACGCAATCAAGAAATGTGATTTATGTTGTTGTGATTTTCGTATTCGTAATAATATTTTTATTAATTTTCTTCGTATTTTTTCTACTGATTGTCTTTACGTACATATGCAAAAAAGTTTTTTAATTCATTTTATTTAATCCTTAACAAGTCCTGCTGGACGAATATATCCTCTTATGTATGTATGGAGTTCACTCCAATTAATTTCTCTCAATGACATTGACAATCACAATAAATGAATCTCAATATCTCAAACACATTATTTTCTATGTATTCTTTTACTCATTCTATTTACTCATGTTTTTATAATATTAACTTGATGGCAGGCCTTTGTGCAAGCCTGTCTTTATAGGTACCACCATCTTATCACAAGTTCTACCGCCAAACAGCTATACGTAGTATTATTGTGTTCAAGTTGAAAGGGTGAGTGAGTGAGCCAATGTAAATACATACACAAGCGACATAACATTTCAGTTTCCAAGGTTAGTGGCGCATTAGTTAAAAGGAATGGTTAATATTTCTTACTTACACTTACCATTGGGTGGCCCATGTGCCGGTAACACTATTTATATTATAAAAAAGAGAAAAGAACAATATAAATCATATAATACTAAAGCTATCAAATTATAAATTCATCATGCGTTTGAAACAATTTCCATCTACTCTCTGATACTTCCCGTTCCTGTATCCACTTGTAAAATATAAAACTACCATGAACCGTTAAACTTCATTCGCATTTAATTAACACAAAGTTTTTATTACATTTTAATAAATGAACGCAGATATTTTCTAAGTATTTGCATATGACGTCACTACACTTCTTATACGCTTATGCTGTTGAGGTATAGGTCTATCTACCGGAATTATTATTATCACTTGTCACAACTTAATATAAAACAAAGACTCCGCCGCGTCTGACTGTCTGAAGGCGATAAACTCAAAAAATATCGAACGGATTTTTATACAGTTTTCACCAATTGATAGAGTGATTCATGAGATAGGTAACCTACCGTGGGGCCGTGGATGCGTGAGGTGGGGGCCTCGCGTGTCTTATTTCAGACGGCATTGAGGAGGAGCGCTGCTGTACGCACTAGCGAGGAGTGCGGGGGGGCGAGATAACCTTCGCCCCCTGAGGAGAGCTCCGCCGAGCCACGAGCGGAGCACAGCATGGGAGAGGCCGCGGATGCGTTATATCAACACGATCCCGCAGCCTCTCCGATCCGTGCCGAGGACGGCCATCGCAGTGGTTTTAGTGGGTAAGAATCCCACATAACAAAGTTCCCCCCCATGAGAGCTGGGTACCTTTCTGAAGGTTTCCACTGCGTTAAAAAAAAAGGTAACCTATCGTAGGTTGAAGTGCATTTTGTGAAAATTTTGGACAAAATCATGCTGACTGGGAGCTTACCGCCTTGTGTCTCGTAACCCGTTATTGTTATATGTATTATATATAAACGTTATATTTGAACTTTATTTTATCGATGCGAAACCCGGACGGGAAGTTATAATAGTAATATTGCTCTTTTGGATTTATTTTCTCAGAATACAGTTCTTGACAATGTTTAAGTTACTAAGACCAACTTTAAATACAATGAGATTAAATAAAGTTCACTCAATATATCTACCATTTACTTTGTATTATTGTTAGAACAATTTAAATAGGATTAACAGTTTGATACTAGCATTGTGTTTCGCATACAATTATTCTTGTCTGCGTTCTTGTTTAATATTATTTTCTTGAATACGTAATACTGGTCGTCAGTTGACGACAGTGATTAACACGCATAACATTACGCTCCCTTGTTTTTTTTTAAGTTACTTTTGTGGTTCAATTTCGATTCTGGCTTTAAGAGTTACATTTACTTATTACCTGGCGCATTGGCGATGGATAACATTTCTTACCACCACTTAACATCTGTAACAGCCTGTTAATGTCCCACTGCTGGGCTAAGGCCTCCTCTCCCTTTTGAGGAGAAGGTTTGGAGCTTATTTCACCACGCTGCTCTAATGCGGGTTGGTGGAATACACATGTGGCTGAATTTCAATGAAATTAGACACATGCAGGTTTCCTCACGATGTTTTTCTTCACCGTAAAGCACGAGACGAATTATAATACAAATTAAACACATGAAAATTCAGTGGTGCTTGCCCGGGTTGGAACCCACGATCATCGGTTAACATTCACGCGTACTAACCACTTGGCAATCTCGGATTATTATTATTATTATTATTATTTTAATGTGTAATGGTCAGCATAGTTGCCTTCCACTTAACCTCAGGTGGCCTATATGCTCATCCGCCTACGTGTACTAAAAAAAAAGAATATATTTATACAAACGAACGAATAATTGATTGAATGAATGAATTGAATAATTCATTAATTAATAAATCACTTTCTGGCTGGTAGCGTGTGGTAAGCGTTAAGCTCACCAAATATAATGATTTTATTAAGATATCTCTTGTAAAATAATAACCCAGTGAGTATTTTCTTTTCTTGATGTTCAGAGAAACCTGATTATAATGGTATGATGAAATTAACATATGTATATGAATCCCCATTCACTTGCTAACCGGTATGATTTTACACAAACAAAGTTCGGGTCTAGTGTCGACCTTTCAAACCCACGTCCTAAAACAAAATATTACGAATTATATTACGTTACAAGCGGTTATTATTGTTGAAACGACCCTATTACAGTTTTCATACCAATTACTGCTTAATACATGAAAGTATTATGTGACTTGGGAAGTAGCTAGGTAGCTATTTATTAGCCTTCTGCAGTGCTAATCTGTAGGAGCTCACTCCGTATTTCACACGTTTAATATAGGAAATATAGACATACGTTGATACGCTATTTTGGTCTTTAAAACCTTATAGTAAATTTTACAGTCAATGTATATTATATTTTGATATTTCACACACACACATATTTCATGCATAAATAATATGTTTTGCATATTAAATGTTGATATAATTATACTTTTTTATGTCAGTAAACTGGCTCCAGGCCTTGAAGGTGCGTTTGCAACGTAAGCAGTGATAACACACCTTCAGACTTTGGTTAAAAATACTAGAAAATAATTCGAATTTAAAATCAAACAGTGCATAAATAAATTAAATGAGTTATATTAACAATACCATTCGTAACCACTCCGTTTCAGAATGTTTGACATTTATTCAAATAGGACAGTTAAAGTTTGGGGTCCTTTATATTAAGGGATCCAGCTCTGCGATATGGGGCTCAGGTTGATTTTAATAGGCGCATTCTAAAAGTCGATTACAGACAAATGTTTCGATGCAGTGAATGTCTGAAAATCAATATAAGTGTAATGGATTTTCAAAATTATAGGAGTTTGTCTTGATGTTTGTAGGAAGCGCCAGTATCGCTGTTTTGTAAGAATTCATTACATTACTCACACATGTTGACAACTAACTTATGGTGATATACTAATTTGATACGTGATGTCAACCGTAATTATCCTAAGTTATATTTGATACGTGTATTCTTGATATGTTATAGTTATTATGGTAGTATGGTGCTTGTCGCATATCACTGACGTGCAATTCACGATCGATTTCTGCGATGTGTTTTGAGTTTGTTATTAGAGAATAGCCCTACAGAATGGAAATTAAATGCATATATTATGCATTTTATTTATTACGCGAACAACAATAATAATTGATGTATTTATTGTATCAATTTTGAAGAAAGTAAAGTGCGAATTCACTTCGATAATTCTCGAAAGCTTTTTGTCTTGCCCTCTTGGAAATCACTTCTGTTTTCAATTGTTCTGTCAATGTCATGAATAAATTTCGATTTTGCACACATGTGAACATTTTAAGCCAAGGTCACAGCTTGTTTATTAAGGAATTTATATACTTAAAAACAAGCAGGATAAAATCCTCTGTTTTGCTAGTACTATATATCAAGATAATAATATAATCAATGAAAAAATACTTAAAAATATAAAATTCAATTTAATAACAATATTTCATCACCAGATCACATTGATCGGTGAGTATAAACTCACAGCTTCAAGCTTCAAGGCCGTGCTTAAAAGACTTTTGCAAGCAGCATATTAAGGGGAGAATTGTTATCCGTTGACAATCTTTGAGAAAATTTGATATTACAAATGTTTCTGTTCGAAAGACACGCTCTAGATATATAAAAGGTCACAAAGTTCAGCTCACTGATTTTTTATATCACAAAGGACGAACGCAAGACAATGATTAAAAGACGTTGTATAAGAGAAGAATTTGTTTTCTTTGTACAGCTTTTGTAATTTTATGTAAAGATTGATTTTAGTAATAAATTATGGCGTTGTTTCGATATTTTTTTTGTGTGAACGAAGCCATAAAAACATGTGAATCTTAACTGATGATTGCTATTTCCCAGGCAAGCACTACTAATATTGTGTTTAATTTATATTCATAATTGACCCCGTACTCGGTGGTGAAGGTGCACATCGTGTTTCGGTAGATAAATGTACAGGTTATATTAAAATCATTGAGAGCAATCATTTTATATTTTCAACTATTCATGTCATTATTTGTGTCATAATTACTTTAAACAACAATCAAACTACAAAAATAAGGAATTACTTTATTTCAAACATTATTTCTTATAATTAATTTAAAATACGTATTTAAATTAAAATTACTTATATTTATTTATACTTTGCTATTTAGTTCAATGCTTTGGTGCGAAAGAAAAAATAAACAAATTTCGTGCTGTGAGATATATATAGGAACGAATACATCGCATTACGAAATAATGACTAGATTATATTGTGTTTATATATCTCACTATTTAAAAAAAAACATGTTACATTGACGAGGAGGACGTGGGGCAAGGTTACGACTTATAATCAAATCGAATGGCTTACCTATAAATTCTTCTATATTTTTCATCCATAATTTTATGGCATTTTCGCTGGCGTTTTTGATAAAATTGCAACAAGTTGAATATAAAATAAGGCTTTTACGCGATAACTTGTCTGATGTAGAAGTTTGATTTCGTAGCAATTTGCTTCCCAAATTAGATCAGTCTACGTGCACCCGCTGCCCTCGCCACCAGCTGAAAGTCTAGCTTTCACTAGACTTTGGCAAAATGGATTACTCAAGTAACTGGCATATGTAACCCTATATTATTTAACCGTATACGTATTGTTTTAATCAACGCAATAATGCCTAATTTATAATGTTAAAACAAACCAAACTATTTTAATTCAAACTAGTTTTCTCCCAGTGTTAGAAATTTAATCATAACTATTATTGAAAATTCTTGTTTTAAGTTTTCTTTTTCATACCAAAGGACACAAATTTCTTTACGTTATATAGAGCATAATTTCTTCACGACATAGCACTTTACGAATCATTCCATGCGTTTTTGTTTGATAAAGTACATTATATTCTGATGACTTGCGGTAATTTATTATAAGTATATTGCTCACATACTTACACTACTTAGTGACAAATCAAGGTCATACATTACGTCATTGTTTTTTTATTATGCACACATTATCTTTGATATGCCTGTATGTTTTATATTCAGACAGCATTAAAATCTCAATTTCACTAGGTGGTAGGGCTTTGTGCAAGCTCGTCTAGGTAGATGCTACCTACTCATCAGGTATTCTTCCGCTAAGCAATATTAAGTATGGTTGCGCTCCAGTTTGAAGTATGACTGTACCAGTGTAAGGCACAAGGGACATAACATCTTAGTTTCCAAGATTGGTGTAGCATTGACGATGTAAGGAATGGTTAATATTTTTAAAACGTCTCTATGGTCAGTAGTGAACTTACCATCAGTTGCCCCATTTGTCTGTGCTATCTATATTATATATAATATATAAAAAATTATATACAAAAAATTATATATAGACTATCCATATCTTTCAGTAATATTCCTATACAATTCGACACCAGTTTTAATTATTGTTTTAACTTAGTTTACCTTTACTACCTTATAATTTTAATATTTTGTATCACAGATTATTCAAAGGCATTTTGTACGTTAAAATGACTGATTTTCAAGGATTGAAAGGACTCAAATGAAAGTCCACGCTGGCGAAGCTGCGGGTTTTGCTATTAAATAAATATAAATAAATTTAAAAGCTGTTATAGCGTTATAATATTATTGACAAATGTAGCCGAAAATAACATAATTATATATATTATGTAATATTGTTTATCTGATATGTGTCACGTAACAATACGAAGAATGTTTTCTAAATCGACTGCTCTTATATTCTTTATTTTGCTGAAAAACTTTATCCTAAAACAATTTTTTCTCTCGTACCTTGCCAACTGCAGCTATTTTTGCGGGACGTCGAGCTTTGGATCGCTTAATCGCGTGTCAGTTCAATGTGCAAGCTGCGGCCATTTTATTTTCAGCTCTTGCATGAGGTGGCGAAAACTTGAGAGGCGATTATGCGGCTAAGTTTTCTTTTAAGAGGTGCTAAGTACGTCGAGTAATAGAACGGTTCGTATAATATTAAAATTATATTTTAAATTATACTATCTACTTTTATGAAAATTTCTTTAAATTATGATTATTAGTAAACGATATAAACTTAATTATGCTAGAATAAAAATGATATAAGTTGCTATGTAAAGGCGTAAAATATTATGCCCTTTTTAACTTAAACTCTTTTCGGCTGTATTGCATTTACGTTTCCAAGAGATTATGAGTGAGTAGAGTGATATCGTATTTGCTCTGTGACTTAAGCGATACAATATTCATCATCATATTATAACCCGCGCATGAGTCGGTGACGGTCATGATATTAGTTAAATAAATATCTTAAGTATAAATATTTTGTACAGTAAAACTGGCATATTATAATAAGCACTATTTTTTTATTATGTTGTTTTATTCAGAGGTATTGCCCGCCTCTTTAGTGGTTTTTTGGCCTTTCTATCGGTTTATAATTTGGTATTTACCTTCGTGTTTTTATTTCCAGAATCAAAATTCGGTTGAAAATTGTTTAATATTTTGACTACATCTTATTTTATGCCTTTCTTTCCTTTCTTTTATTCTTTATTGTTTTTGTCAATACTTGTCGTTATTAGATCGTCACTTTACAAGATTAATTAAATTTCAACTCAACACATTTAGTTAAATTTAAAGTTAATAGCAGAATACGTAGTTATGTATACGAGGGCCTAATGGTAAGAACGCGTGATTCTTAACCGATGATCGTTTAAACCCGAGCAAGTACTACTGCATTTTCGTGTGCTTAATTTGTGTTTACAAATCATCTCGTGCATGACAGTGAAGGAAAACATCGTGAGGAAACCTGAATGTGTCTAATTTCATTGAAATTCTGCCGCATGGGTATTGCACCTACACGCATTGGAGCAGCGCGGTGGAATAAGCTCCAAACATTCTCCTCAAAAAAGGAGAAGAGGTCTTAGCCCAGCGGGACATTCAGAAGCTGTTACTTTACGTAGATATGTTTGTAGCTATATTCCAAGTTCGTAAATGTAGCGTTTTCAGAACTAATATGAATGTATTTTTGTTTCTGTATTCATTTGATGTTTAATGAAATATAATGTTATTGAATATATAATAGAAAAATATTTAGCTTTCTTTGAGTAATGCTCGATTTTCATGATGAAATGTTTGTTATATTACCAATAGGTATTTCTTTATCAGTTTTATATGCCTTATTTAGTTTTAATTTAGACATATGATCCTAATAAAAACTTAAATATATAATATTTATTCTCATTTTATAATATCGGTTTCGTCTAGTAAATATTGTCACTTATGTATATTGTATAATTGATTTGACTTGACGGTCTAGTGTCCAGATATAAGGCCCTAGATCCCGAGGTCCTGAGTTCGAGCCCCAGGTCGGGCCAATAAAAAGTTGTTGGGTGTTTTCCGTCGAAGATTCTCAGTCGCAGCTTGATCTGAAAGTTAGAAGTGTGTACACTCCCGTCCCTAGGAAAGCACATAAAGAATGCGTCTGAATGCTTTCCGGCCGTGTTGGATTGCCTTCTCATCGGCTTATAAGAGTCAGCAATAGAGATTGTATCTGTGTTTGTACATGCTATAATATATGCTGCGCAGTTGTGCAACTTAGGAGGACATAATAAAAACATTAATTTTTTTTATTTAAGTGAGACTAATAAGAATAAATTAATAATACCTATTATATTATCTAAAATTGGGATGGCAATAAAACCAGCAGAAATAACTACGCAGACCAATCCTTAAAGTTACTTTACTAATATTATGAGTAGTAAAATTATACAGGGTTGGATATATCAGCTGTTGTAAATTACAAATATTCTCACTTGAAATTAAATGAACAATCATATTCAAGGGGAAATATACTTAAGTATATTTTTATTTTATTTTATTTTAATTTAACCTCCAGACCGATTTCGTCCACGGCGGCCAATCTCAAGAGAGTTTAGTCAACTACGCAGGAGATATTATAGTGCAAACACAGGTGCACTCTCTATTCCCTGTCATAATCCGATGGGACGGCAATCCGACAAGAGTTCTGGCACCCGGAAAGAGTTCTGGCGCAGGACCAATGGCTTTGCGTGCTTTCCGAGGCACGGGAGTATACACACTTCCAACTTCCAGCATCCGGGCTGCTATTGAGAATTTTCTGACAGAAAAACCCAATAACTTTTTATTCGCCCGACCTAGAATTGAACCCAGGACCTCCGGGTCTGCGGCCTTACATCAAGCCACTAGACCAACGAGGCAGTCATATTTTAATTATATACCGAGTATAATAACAATGTATTCATTTCTTATAATAACGTCACCGGTATTGTGCAAGTGAACTCGTTTGATCTCATCTAAAAGATCAGAAGCGAGCCGATTTCCCTTGAGAAAAATAATTTCATCATACGTATTGTCTGATCTTCGTATTTAATAAAACAATATTATAATGAAGTACGCACTGTTATATATATTTTGGCACAGCATTTCGCATTAGAGCAATGTGTCGGGTGAACTACGAACCTTCACGAAGTTAAGAGGACTTAATGAAGGTACTAAATACAATCTCACGTACTCAAAATAATATATAATTTAAATTGCACAGTCATCTGTGTAAGTTGTATACTTATAAGATCAATACAAAGTATATATACTGTATCTACAATCATTATATGCTTTGTAATATGAAAAAAATCTGTCATTTATAATATTCAGGTAAAAGCTATTTCTAAGATTAAAAGTTTTTATTCATGCCAGCTGATTATTTTCCTCTGTATCTGTTCTCGCTTCCTTCACTTTGTCGGTATCAAAGGAGAGCGCTTCGTTATTTTTAGTTCGAGTGCCTTAGATAAAAACTAATTTAGAAGTCGTAGTCGACTTTGCATTTTCTTTGAACACTATCTCTTAAGCATTTCGTCTCATGTTGGTGGTAAATAGGTTCCTTATACAAATGGAATACACTAAGCAGTAAGCTACGTATTTATTTATTCGCCCAACTATTTGCGTCATTAACTAGTTCATATGGCTCTTCAAGTCCTGCGTTTGAATTCGGATGGGGTCAAAAGTTTTTTTTATTTTTTTATTTTATTAAAAATAATAGTACTACTTACTTACTAATAATATTGTTTTGTTTCATATATTTCAGTTATTATGCTAAAGAAAATGTTATTAATCTAGAATCTAATAAATCTAATCAGCCCAGTGGTTAGAAAGCATGAATTTTAACCGGTCGTTGGAAGTTCAAATTCATGAAATCATCAATAAAATTTCATTTGATTAATTTGTGTTAAAATCATCTCGTGTTCGGTTCAAATTTAAACTTTTAAAAATAAAAAAAACAAATTAGGACAGGAATCTTTTAGTTTTCATAATCTTGATTTTTATTAAAAACTCATATCGCGAGTTAATAATACGTGGAAAGAAAAATGCATTGTCTATAAAATTGTTTGCCCAGCTGCGTGAACAAGTTTGACATAAGTGAATTATAACCACTAAATAAATACACTGAATTTTTTTATCGATATAAATATGCACAGAATCTATAGATTATTAGTTTTCAAAAAGCTGTAAACCAATGCTTTTTTTCACTGGTGGTAGGGCTTAGTGCAAGCTCGTCTGGGTAGGTACCAACCACTCATCATATATTCTACCGCAAAACAGCGGTACTTGGTACTGCAGTGTTCCGGTTTGAAGGGGGAGTGAGCCAGTGTAATTACAGGCACAATGGACATAACGTAGTCCCAAGGTTGGTAGCGTATTGGTGATGTAATTGATGGTTAACATTTCTTACAATATCAATGTCTATTGGGCGTTGGTGACCACTTACTCTCAAGTGGCCATATGGGCCGTCTCGTCCGTCTTCCTATACAATAAAAAAGCTATAAACGATTTACCCTAGCATTTAAAAATTAATAACACTGTAATATAAAACCTATAGTAAAAAAATATATATATTATGTTCCGGAAACAATTGGAGTGTGATACGGTGCCCGGACGCGTTATGCGAAAACGGTCCCGTGGCCTCTCTAAATCCGTCGAGGCCGTCAAGGACGGCCACCGCAGGGGTTTACGTAACAAAGAAACCCATATAACCCAACATATACCCGTTAATATACGATTCGCGAATATCATCGCAAATATATTTATTGTTTTCCATAAAAAATATGATCCTAGTTATAATTGCAAGCATCAGGCAACTTTTATATAAAATATATATGTAAAGTATTAATAAACATGTGTCTTTATATATATTTATAACAAAACAAAAACTTGAGCAACTTATTCTGAAGCATGTAATTTTTTTTTCTGGCTTTCGCCGTCCACTGCTGGACGAAAGCCATAGAATGCCGATCTTGGGCAGTCCGCATCCATCTCGTACCTGCCACCTTTTTTAAGTCGTCGATCCATCTTGTCAGAGGGCGTCCTACACTACGTTTGCCTAAGCGTGGTCTCCACTCTAACACGTGTCGGCTCCATCGGCCATCAATGCGCCTGGAGACATGACCAGCCCACTTCCACTTCAGTGAGCTAATTCTAAAACGCACGATGTCGGTGACTTTATTTCTCTGGCGAATGTCCTCATTTCGGATTCTATCGCCCAGAGAAACCCCAAGCATCGCGCGTTCCATTGCTCGCTGAGCGACCTTAAATTTGTGGACCAGTCCTACGGTGAGAGAATACTATATGATATTATAAAGATGGAATATTTTATTTTATGCTGTATCTATTTATGTTTATAGAAAATTATTCCTCAAAAAGACAAAAAAATCACTTGCATGAGAAATATTTACAACTTGTATGCGATATTATATATTTCGTCGTTCTTGGTTAACATTAGGTATAATATATTTTGGGTTTCAATCAACTTTATTATTTATTCATGACTAGATTGAAAATTCATTTTATTTTATTTAAAAATATTTTTACAAGTTGGGTTTATCAATTAAATAAATTTATAACTTCGCTTTTAGAAGAAATGTATATTATGTAGGTCAAATAATCTTTATTCAATATTAATTACACTTACTTAGTGACTGTCAAAAAAGAATTCCTCAGAGAGACCAGCAAAAAAAAAAATTGAGCAGGAAAACTGCTTGAAATATTTTAATAGAGTTTTAAGAAATCGTTTATCAAAAACCCCGTACATTAATTTTCTAGTAACGTAATAAATATCTTTAATATTAAACGAAAAACTTGAGCAGGAACAAAATTAGTTTCTTAATTAAATTACAAATACTGTTAAGCTAAATTGAATAAATAACTATATTTTCGAAACATTTCTTCTAAAGCGAAGGCGAAATAATTTAATATTTTGAAGAGTTGTAAAATAAAATTTCACTAAAATACTCGATAGCAGACGTCCTGTTACAAATTCAACATTTTGTTTTGTAGAAACGTAAAACTCTCTGAGTAGCCGCTGCGATGCAAATTTAAAAATTCGTTGTAAAATTCTAAGTTCACTGTTGGGTAACTTGCTTTGTATCAATTTTTAAGTGTACGTATTTCAGTTTGTTTATTGCGCGAGCTACGATTGAAGCCTTTGCCAAACTAAATTCTTTGTATTTTAACGTTATTTCATATGTGAATGCTAAAATTAACGAACATAATTTATTTTGTCCTATACAATCGTATTCATGAAAGTTATGTTACGAATTCTAATCACAATATTTCTTTATTCAAGTAGACTTGTACATCGTCAATAAGTATGATTACAGAATAGGTAGACCATGGACTCAAAATGTAGATTTTACCCTAAATAACCGACAAAAAACTCAGTAGATATTCGTTTCTCAAATTGAATAAATAGTATAATATTATTATAACTATTGTTTCCAAATTGAGACTCATCAGAACCATACAACATTAAAATTGAAATGAATGTAATTATTATAATAGGAGTTGTTCATTTTGAACTTACTGAGACAAGGAGGATGAAACAGTACAAGGTTTTATTTGTGCTGTAAATTATAATTTATATAATCTTCGAGTATGCTTCATTTGAAGTTTAAGATAGTGTATATTTAAAACATCACTAAACAATGGTTGCAAGGCAAATAATGGCTTATGTGATGCTATCAACGTTTATGACTACCATATTATAATTACTATTAAAATGGTTAGTTTTAATTCCTACATGATAACAACTCGATAATCATCCAATGTCTCTTAAAATACCGAGGGTCCGAGGTCACAGATGAATCACCTCGTAATAGAAATAAATTGTTATATAATTCATTTTACGTGAATTCGGAAAGTATGTATTTTGACAAGTATATTACAATTCACGCCAAGATAAATAGTCCGCAATATGGTGCCGTGTCACCGATATAAAAAAGCACCATAAAACCGATTGTCTCAATATTAATGGAACCGGCTGTTGATTTATTCCAAAGGAATCTCAGGAAACTGGCGTGAAGCCAAGCGATCGCTACAAAACATGGATACTGCAATTCGAGATTACGATCGGTTTTAGCGTGGTTTTAGTTGAAATATAAGCGAATTGCCTATTTAGGCAATGGCTTAAATCTACGTCGTTTAGACTGTCTTATAAATTATCTTCTAACAAAAGAATTATACAAATACCTTTGTGAGACCTTATTGCTTTTGGGTTGCAATTAATTAATTGCAATTTTTACTGTTGGTACGGCTTTGTACAAGCTCGTCTGCGGTCAAGCGGTTGGTAGGTAGGTAGATATTCTACCGCAAAACGGCAATACTTTGGTATTGTCGTATTCCGGTTTGAAGGGTGAGTGAGGCAGTGTAATTACAGGCATATGTGACATAACATCTTAGTTCCCAAGGTTGGTGGCACATTGGCGATGTAAGCGATGGTTAACATTTCTTACATTGCCTATGGGCGTTGATGAACTATATAAAAAAATGACCTTGAAATATTTTTTATCGACATACTCAAATAATATATATTCGCTATATCTTATAAACTGCGACAATCTCTTGCTTATGATAAACACAATATCTCATACTAGTATCGTTATGTGCATTCAATTATTTATTGCTTTCCGTACCACAACAGTATTTGTTTCCGATATAAATTCTAATGTTTATTGGCCCCGAATTTATTCTCGCTATATTTTTGCAACGTACGTTTCAAGTTCATGTTACTAGCATTTTAAAGTTATAGTTTTGTTTAGCTTTCTTTTTAATATTTCATATATTATTTTAAAATCAGAAAAATACTACCTGCCAGTTTACTGCGGCAAATATAGGGTCAGGTTCGCCTGTGTAGGTGTAATCAACTGCTACTACCAGCCGAGTAGTAGGCATTTTTGTAGTAGTGCAAGTGATAATATTATGCCAGTGAATATATGTTAATAAAGTACAATATATACTCGAGATGAACACAATACACAGATCACTCAGACCAAAAGTTTCTCTAAACGACAATCAATAGTTTCTTTTCTTTACTACCCTCCTACTATCTTAAAACTGAAGACTATTTTTATCGTAATTTTTTCGCAGTTGTGGTAGTGCGTAATATATAAAGAGAATAACATAATCATCATTAAGATCAACCAATTGTAATCCACTGCTGGACTTTTCCCAAGGTGCACCAAAGGTCCCGGATCTCTTCCTTCCGCATCTAGTCGGGCTCCATCTCCTTCTTTGAGTTATCGGTCCAAGTAGCTGGAGGGCGTTATGCAGCGTTTGCTAATCCACGGTCTTAATTCTAGAACTCGTCTGCTCCAACGGTTATCGATTCTTCGACGTACCTGTCTAGCCAACTGCCACTTCACTCTGCTAATTATGTAATATCTGTCTTCGCTGAACAATACGATATTAAAACTGGTCGTGTGAATTCTTTGCTCCGATTTATTTGCATAATACGTTGTCTTGATAAACGAAAACCTCATTATTGTTGTAAATTTAGAACAATAAAAACAACCTTTGTTGTCTGCAGGCGTTTATATGAATCTTAATATTGAATATGAATTACATGTATTTATTTATCTTTATAGATTCAAAGTAACTCATTGTCATTTTTAAAGTGTACGTTGAAGAAGTTCCTTTAGATGTCGCAGCACAAGTTATCCGACACAATTAAGATGGCTCATTCAAAAAATATCCCTACCTTAATATATTCCCGCTATAAAATGTTGTTAAATTATATTTTGACGTATAATCTTGGTAAGTTTTCTTTAAAATTAAGTATCGTTGATAACTATTCCTTAAATAAACAAAGTTCATTTTCTTGTTAAGTTACAAAAGGGCTCCGCGTTTGGAAGTTTCGCACAATTGTGGTTACAACTTAAGAAAGTTTCGGCAACTTTACAAGCAAAGTCAACAAGCATTAGTTCAGGATTTCACCCGTGTTTGGCACTAAATGTACTAGCCAGAACAGTGCTGAGTCGCCCTAGCGTTGCGGTTATAAGCGGCTTAAAACTTCGCAACGTTTGTTTCAGACAAACGATAGATTAGTCTTTCGATACATCTGTATCTGATATAAATTGATCGCTTTTATAAATATTTATATACTATACTAATAGTTTATTGTTTTTGGTAGTGTCTTGGTGTCTGGATTATTTCAATTTTTAGTTGTATTAAGTAATCACGAGCTGATTTTTTAAATATAATTAGCTTTTTTGAACTCATTATAACTGTCAATGTCATTTTCCAACTCATTCTTTAGGTTGTCAGATTTCATAGTTATAATAAAGTGAGTAAAGTAATAGCTTATAAACATCTTATTACAAACGTTTTCTTTTCTCTCGAGGAGAAGGTTTACAGCTACAGTGTGGTTTTGTGGTATAAAGGCAGAATTTCATCTGACACTTGCAAATTTTCTCATTTGTTATAAATACCAATTAATACACAATAATCACCAAGACTCTGCTACGATTTATTCGATGATCACTACGTTCAAAGATCACTGACATCAAAATCTCTAAAGACTTCACCTAGAGTTTAACATATACAAAACTTGTTAATCACAATAATTTCACTTAATATTGTACCCTCTTCTGGCATTACAATCAATGGTGATGGCTTCTGGCATTACAATATACAGTATATACAAAATTACAGTAAAATCAATATAATAAAAATATAAACACAAATTAAGCACATGAAATCAAAATATTATTTGCTTGGTTTTATTAATTTATTGGAATCGTTTTAAACTAGAAAATTACTATTTATTATATTATAATAAAAAAACCTTTTTTTTCAATAAAGATTGTTAGTGGACCAACTCTACAGCTTTTGTCACAGACTCGAGGGACGGTACGGAGTAAATGAGGCAAGCATTTTTCCTTTTAACGAATTTCTCGCACCGTCATGATATATTAACGACTTAGTTTGAAATAAAAATGAATTCAATGAATTATTATATAAAAATACGTTTAATATTGAATTTAGCTTTGAATATTCTTATAATAATTAAGATGAAGTTGAAACATATCGTTATACTGTAACAGCCTGTTAATGTCCCACTGCTGGGCTAAGGCCTCCTCTCCCTTTTGACGAGAAGGTTTGGAGCTTATTCCACCACGCTGCTATAATGCAGGTTGGTCGAATACACATGTGGCAGAATTTCAATGAAATTAGACACATGCAGGTTTCCTGACGATGTTTTCCTTCACCGTAAAGCACGAGATGAATTATAATTCAAATTAAGCACATGAAAATTCAATGGTGCTTGCCCGGGTTTGAACCCACGATCATCGGTTAAGATTCACGCGTTCTAACCACTTGGCCATCTCGGCTTTTTTTATGATATAATATGATATCGTTATAATAGAATAAAACTGTTAGCTCGTATTTACAAATAGTTTTTGTAACATAAAAAGTGATTCAAAGATTAAAAAAATTATGATAGTATGTAGATATTGATTTTCTGAAATGATTCAATAAATTCTGGGTACTTTTAATGTTATGATAATAATTTATTTTAGCAAATACTTGCGATGGTATTTTTAATGAATAGAAGATATAAATAACGGATAAACTGTAAAGGAAGCAAGCATAGTGCATCAGAACATAGAAGTTCAGTATTAGCATAAAACGAAGCATAATTCAGGGAGCGGTGGGGATTATGTCAAGTAATTCTCTAATACCGGGAGTTACTAAGAAGCTTTAGCAGATGCGACCTTGCCCTGTAGACTAGGAGCTAATGAATATTTATAACTGATCGAAAATAATCTATAATATTTTTATAAATTGTCAAAAATAAATTATATTGCTCAGCTCTCTCTCTCTCTCTCTATTTAAATAAAGCTGTAATAGGATAGAAGTTATCGTAAAATTTAAGATAATTAAAATTACATTAAATATTACGTATTATTACATAAAACTAAATCTGTATACATCTATAAAGTAATTGTTTGTTTAATTGTCTACATTTGCGGTAGGATAGCATTTATATTTAGTTCGTTCTGTTTTTAAAATAATTGGCAGTGAGAATAATATAATAAAGGGATACAAAGATCAGTATTTTGTGACGTAACGCAGTGACGTAATCTGACGTAAAATGTGATAAGGGTATTGGAAAGAAACAGAGACAAGACTGCTAGGTAGTAAGTTATAAGACTTTTAAGAATATGACTTAGATATTCCAATTATGTATTAAACTACGAACGAAATATCATACTCGATTTATATTACAATTATATTTTTAAATTATCAGTTTTTTTATAATCTTTGTTCGGTCAAAGTTGTTTTTTATGTATTTATATATGTTTTTTTTTTTGGTTTCCATAATATGACTTTCTTTACTTTAGATTTCATTTTTGTTAAAATTAATAATTTAAAATTGTGATGACAAAAATGGGTTTGTGCAAACTTCCGTATAATTATATATTGTGCTAGGGCGTGTTTTTTTGTAATATAAAAAAAATCCAAAAATATTAATAACGTAAGCTCTTACACTGTAGCCAACAACATTTTGACTAAGAAATATTTGCAGTTGTTGGTGGTGGAGCTTGACGTTTTGAACAAATGTTTGTTCAAAGTTCAGCACTTGTAACGACTTTTGTGGTTCTACTATTTTTCTTCTTAAAAATTCGTGAAAGAACTTCGTCTAAGTTTTGTTCGAGAACAGTCGTTGTCTTTACTGATGTCTTTTTTTTTTTTTTTTTTTTTATATTTACCGGGTCGGCAAATGACTCTACTCCACCTGATGTTAAGTGGTAGTAGAGTCCAAACGCGAGGACGGCCAGTACAGTCGGGAAGAAGATTCTGCACCAGCCGCCCTCGCCTTGCCGGCCCGCAAGATGCCTCTTCACGCCTCGTAAAGAGACGTGAAGCGAGCGACGTATTGCCACGATAGGGATGGGCAAAGTGTGGAGGCGTGTTTCCCCCGGCATTGGTTCAGCAGCCGTCTCCACTGGACCAACACCCATCGCGGCAAAGCTCGCTCGGGCACTGGCTGTACGCTGGCTGACCTCGAAACGCGGCTGCAAGCCACTTCACGAGATTTTCACCATGCGTACGGTGGTAACAAGCCAGGCGGATGTGTATCATCCTACCACCAGATGATATCCCTTAGTCGCCTCTTACGACACCCATGGGAAAGGGGCAGTGAAATGTATTCTTTCTCCGTCACTGCACGGATAGGTCTGATAGATACAATCCATTTGTAGACTAAAGCTGTACTTAGAATGACAAGTTTGTATTGTAACAATACAAGTGAAGTATCTTTATATTTTACTTAATGAAAAATCTCAATCAATTTTAGTCTCATAATATCGAATCGATAGAGGCAATTAACACACAAACTCTTTACTTTTTACATATTTGTTCTGGAATTGTGTTAACCTTTGTTATTACAAGCACACATGATTACCCGTACATACATACATACCGTACCCATACATACATAGAGAATATAAGAAACAATGCAACAACTTCTTACTCCTTAAGAATATTTAACGCAGGAAGGATATTTATGCGTGTGTGTATGTGTGTGTGTGTGTATGTGTGTGTGTGTGTGTGTGTGTGTGTGTGTGTGTGTGTGTGTGTGTGTGTGTGACTATATAAGTGCGAATTAATTATTAAATTTAAATTATGCATTACATTAACATATATCATGGTGAAAGTAAACATTCGATAATTTATTTGAGTTTCGTACACAAATGAGTGCAAGTTATTTTAAGTAAACGCAAGTGAGTCTTATATTAAAAGCTTCTCCAAAGTTAAGGCCTTTTCCTTTACATTTCTTAGAAGAAATTATGGATTCCAAATTTATTCAAGCGCTGCGTCGTCACCGTTTTTCCATATCGTCACTTCTATTATATAGTTAAAAAAACTTCACATTAGTAAGTTTTATATTGAAGATATACATTGCTTGTTTGTTGAACGTGATATATTTCTTTTTGAGGCTATAACACGCAACGGATTTTTCTTAAGATTTTACCGTCGTGTGCTTGCTTAGATTTTGAGGTGGTAGTGAAGGTGTTTTTATTCGTAAAGAACCGAAAGGGGACACGATAAATTCTTAGGAGCTCCAACATTAAAATTCAGCGGTGAAGTTCGCTGTTCAAGACCGACGGTACACTCAAAAAACTTTGACATTCGCTCGCGAAACTATGAAAATTGTTTACGATACTTCCACATAATTTGCCCAACCAATAAAATTTCTGAACGCGGAGATTTTACGAGCTCGCGTTATTCTTTAACAAAACATTCAGGCAAAGTTTACGGCGAAAAGTTTTTATTTAGTACGTAGAAATTACATTTATGCGCTATGCGAAGTATGTTTCTGTGTTATGTTCATGGTGAACATTTTAACGAGCCTTTAAATAACTACAAGCGATAAAACTAACGTGATACAGATTTGTTAGATTTTTGTCCCAAAAAAACCAAACTGAATCAAGGGGCAGTCAAAGCGACGCTGTGAAAATTTCAGCTTTTAATTTAATGGTTAAGTAAATAATTTTAGAGTCAAATAGTTTTCAATCTAAGCTGACAGAAACAATACTGGCTTGAGCCGTCGCAAGCAGAGTCGCGGAAACCTCGCGTCCGCTTGCAAAATGCTCTAATTATACGACGGAATAAAACCGTCCTTACACTTAACACATAGCTTGGCATATTTACATTTATTATTATTACTAATATTCAACTTGGTTTATATATCAACTTGATTACAATACATACTTTATCAAGCGAAGCTTATTTGAATGTTATATTTATAGGCATATCTAAGGTGGGTATGCCAAAAAAGTCAACTTCAACAAAATGTCGTTTAGGAACCGTAAGAATACATCATCATCCATATACTCTGTTTGAGTATTTTTCTTGTATTTATTTTATGTATATATATAAAACATATCAGCTAATACTATAATATATAGACTATAAAATTACTATATAGACTATATATATATATATATATATATATATATATATATATATATATATATATATATATATATATATATGGCTCAAGCCAGTATTGTTTCTGTCAGCTTAGATTGAAAACTATTTGACTCTAAAATTATTTACTTAACCATTAAATTAAAAGCTGAAATTTTCACAGCGTCGCTTTGACTGCCCCTTGATTCAGTTTGGTTTTTTTGGGACAAAAATCTAACAAATCTGTATCACGTTAGTTTTATCGCTTGTAGTTATTTAAAGGCTCGTTAAAATGTTCACCATGAAGATAACACAGAAACATACTTCGCATAGCGCATAAATGTAATTTCTACGTACTAAATAAAAACTTTTCGCCGTAAACTTTGCCTGAATGTTTTGTTAAAGAATAACGCGAGCTCGTAAAATCTCCGCGTTCAGAAATTTTATTGGTTGGGCAAATTATGTGGAAGTATCGTAAACAATTTTCATAGTTTCGCGAGCGAATGTCAAAGTTTTTTGAGTGTACCGTCGGTCTTGAACAGCGAACTTCACCGCTGAATTTTAATGTTGGAGCTGCTAAGAATTTATCGTGTCCCCTTTCGGTTCTTTACGAATAAAAACACCTTCACTACCACCTCAAAATCTTAGCAAGCACACGATGGTAAAATCTTAAGAACAATCCGTTGCGTGTTATAGCCTCAAAAAGAAATATATCACGTTCAACAAACAAGATATATATATATATGTATATATAAACATTTTTTTTTAATTGAAATGTTTTATTATTTTTTTATTTTTTTGAATTGAAAAGCATATATTGAGGATATAGTCGTCTCATATAATATAATATGGGATTACTTAGGGGTTTAATCCAATGGAATAAACTATAAATCTATTCGGCTCAAATGTCGAGTAATTAAATAAATCAGTTTAATCCTTTATTTGAACTCGATTAAAAAATTAATTAATATCTGATCACTATCAGCAAGCTCATACGTGTATTTTAATGATTCTTCTGGCTTTGTTTCATATATTTCACTAGATTAATATAAATAATCTATTGAATAAAACACAATTAAAAGTTTACTTGGTCATATATCTAGTAGCAGTCTGTGTTTTTTAATGATTCAACCAGGTGAGACTGTATATCATTTACCTACATTACTGGTGGTAGGGCTTTGTGCAAGCTCGTCTGGGTAGGTACCACCCACTCATTAGATATTCTACCGCAAAACAGCAGTACTTGGTATTGCTGTGTTCCGGTTTGAAGTATGAGTGAGCCAGTGTAATTACAAGCACAAGGAACATAAAATCTTAGGTCACAAGGTTGGTGGCGCATTAGCGATGTAAGCGATGACATTTCGTACAGTGCCAATGTCTAAGGGCGTTTGGTGACCACTTATCAGCAGATGGCCCATATGCTCGTCCGCCTTCCTATTCTATAAAAAAAAACCTATATACTCTCATTTTACCTATATTTATTATGCAATATTTCTAGTGCTTGAACTATTTCTATTCGAGGATTTGTTCATTCTTAACAAAGGTCATTGAACCTATGACAGTCAGTATCAGATCTTTGTTTCGTTTAATGGACTAAGTTGCATACCGTCGTAAAGTAACCACAACATTCTCAATGCCTAAGATTTTTTTTTAATAAATATACTAATGTTATCATAGAAGTTTTTCATTTATAATTCCAAATTTAAAAAATTGTCTTATTGATAAAATAATCTTAACTGATATCAAATATATATATCGTAATATCGCTTTGCTTTCCATGTGTCACCGGAACGAAACTATTTCTGTGATTTTAATTAACGTCCATTGCTCGGTATTACAGAAGGGCTGGCGGTTGACGCTGAATGTTCTAAAGAACGAGAAAAGCATTAGAATGAGAGAAAAAAAGAGTGATTACAATTATGAATGAAATTCACATACAATTTATGCAACGTAAGTACAAAACAGTGCTTCGTTAGTTTAATAAACGATGGTATTTTGTATAGAATAAATACAAACAAAACCTCTTATATATGTAGACATATTAACCTTTATGTGCCGATGGGGTCTTCTTCGCCCCACTGCGTGAAAATCTCAGTCATAATTATAGTATATATAGTAAATGCCGTATGTAGCTTAGATGGCCCAGTAGTAAGAATGCGTGAATCTTAATCGATGATCGTGGGTTCAAACCCGAGCAAGCACCACTGAATTTTCATGTGATTAATTTGTGATCATAATTCATCTCGTGTTTGACGGTGAACGAAAACATCGTGAGAAAACCTGCATGTTTCTTATTTCACTGAAATTCTGCCGCATGTGTAATTCTACCAAACCGTATTGGAGCAGCGTGGTGGAATAAGCTTCTAACCTTCTCCTCAAAAAGGGAGAGGAGGCCTTAGCCCAGCAGTGGGACATTCACAGGCTGTTACTGCAAATGCAATAACGGAAGCAACAAATTTTAAATGTATTAAAGACGCTCCAATGCGGTCGGATCGCTTCGAGCAATACCGAAAACTTTTCCAATATGCATCTTTAGTGACATGCAATTTCAGTTTTAGGTTTCCATGTGTTTATTTCTATTACTTTTATTCGTCACATATAAATCAGAAAATCGTTTTAAAAATGCCGTAATATATTCCAATTAATGAAATCTCATATATTGAAATTATTTTCAATATTTTACATAAAATAATATAAAGATATACTATATATAATACGAAGAGTTTATAATTACATAAGGGTACAGCTGTTTTGTTTTTTGTTTCAATTTTAATATAATTGATAGATTTATAGTGCCATTATTTTATACTCACTTTGTATTACGTGAAATGTTGAAAACGATATCTAGATACTTGATTGATGATGATAATTTCGTCGCATTTTGGTATGTCTCGATCGTCGTAATAATAACAAATTTCCAAAATATTTAAATAATAACAATTTTCCAAAAAAAAAAATCAAACAAATATTTTGTTTTAGAAAAATTACATGGTGATCACTCGGAGCCGATTTACGTCCTTGTTATCAAAATTCGAAAGTATATTTAAAATCAAAATATTTATTCAATAAAAAAAAACTTTACACTTGCTTAGGTATCTTATAAGAAACTTCGAAAGAAATTCAACGAGAATAAATGAAATATACCGTCAAATATATGAATAATTATAAAGATAGGCATAGAACACTTTCATGCAACTTATTAATAAAATATTCACATCGAAATATTACGAGTGACATTCACCTGGTCATTACGCTTGAACTCGTGCCTCGGTCGAATGGTCCCGCCATGTGCGCCGACACGGTTATAGCTTTCTAATAACACTTCACGCCCTCTGTCATACTGTTCACTTGCTTCGCCTTAGCTCAATATGTTATTGCTATAATATCGTTTATTCGCATGTTTCAGTTATGCATTGTGAATTTTTATATCTTCTTATGTAAAGTGCATTGTTTATCTGCTTGTTCTGATATTTTTATAAAGTATCTGTTTTTGAATTTGTACGGGGAGCTGTTGTCAGTAGAGCCCGCAAGTGGTTATAATGGCTTTAGTTTAGTGGTTTTATTACGATGAAAAAATGCATGTTTTTATTGTTTTTGATAAATTTATTCAATGTTGGTTTATTTTATAATACATAGATATTTTAAATGTGAGGTTTTTAACGAATTTTGCTAGAGAATAGCGTCCCGTGAAATGAAAGGAAATTGACTTAAAATCTCGTTGGTAAATAAATAATAAAAACGAATTTAGTGTATGAGGAACCTAACCTATTAGAACGCCTTACTATCTTAGACTCTTCAGGTCAAATCTACTTCTCTATTTTTGCAACACATTTTTTTAAAATTCGATGTTTAAATGTTGATTTAAGGTTTGGATTTATTTCATTTCAACTATTTCGCCTGGAAACTTTACACGATGTGATTAAAACAAAATAAGAATATATTAATATAACTAAAGCTTCGTCTTTGTATTTACATTCGCCGGAGAATTGCGAGTAAAATTGCCAGCGCTGATGTGCTCTTAAAGTGCATTACTTGAAAACTACATCCTGCACAACATAGTTCCTTGTCTTTGTATAACCACTACCAGGTGTTTCGTTACGGGAATAAATTAAACGATTCATAATATTATCTTATATAATGTATAAGTAATTTTCGACTGACGTCGATAATGCGGTAGCAACCAAAACCGCTGTAGCTTTATGTAATTATAAACTCTTTGTTATATCTTTTTATATTATTTTAGGTTTCATTAATTGCAGAATTAAAAATATTTGAGTTCGTTTTTTTTGCAATTTGGTGGTTGAAAGCTCGTCTGTGTGGGTGTCGCATATTAAACCATCAAATAGTAATATTTAGTATTATTGTTCAGCTTAAAGAGTAAGTGAGACAGAGTAATCACAGGCAAAAGAGGCATCTTAGTACCAAATGTTTGTGGCGCATTGACGTTGTAAAGGATAAAATTTCTGACAGCGCCAATGGTTTTGGGTGGTGCTAACCACTTACCATCAGGTGTCCTATTCCAGTCTGTCAATCTATTTGAAGTAAAAGAAGAAATTGGGTAGATACTATTTTCCAGCAATTAAATTTTATACGTGTGTTCATTAAATATCCACCAACTGAGAGGCATCGTTAATAAACTCTCTTTAACTAAGACAGGGGTTGTAACCAGCGGTACGGCAATTAAGGTATATACTTATACTATATTAGCGGTATATATTAGTGGTATATACTTATACCACTAAAATAGGTAATCATATTAAGTGGAACATATATAAACAAACATCGAAATATTGACGTATTCACGTAACATTGTTTTACATATAGTAAAATAAAATATATGAAAAAAATATTTATAAGTTTTCACTTTTACCAAAAGCCCATCTTACAAGTATTAACATAGTTTCATCTTTAAATATGAATATCCTTTGTTATAGAAAGGGTAAGGGTAAGTTAAAGGGAACCTGAACGTATAATATAGGCCCTTGCATATTTTTTTTAAACCGTACTAATATCATCAGCACTTAGTCACTTTAAGGAGTATAATGACAGCGACATTCCAAGTACATTCAATTGGTGGTAGGGCTTTGTGGAAAACTGTCTAGGTGTTGGTACAACCTACTCATCAGATATTCTACCGCCACACAGCAATAGTATTGGAAGGGTGTCTGAACTGTGAAGGTTGGTGGTGCATTGGTGATCTACGGAATGGTTTATACTTCCGCCGCCAATGTCTATGGGCGGTGGTGACTATCAGGTGATATGCCAGTCCACCTACCTATTTCATAAAAAAGTAAAGATAACGTCGCATCTTAAATATCTGCTTAGAAATATTCCTAGTAGTGATAAAAAATAAACTGAAACCATTTAAATCAGATAATGTCAAGCGAATGATGATTAAAAAACACTATTATATCGAGTGTATTGGTTTCCAGTTATCTTCATAATCGAATGATAACTATTACGAATCGAAAATATAATCAGTTCCAGCAATCGAGTTCGTAGCGAGAATCGCAGTAATGGTGTTACTAATGCTCTAACTCAGGACGAAAGGCGACGAGTTACAACAATAAATTCAACTTGAGCAATTTACCTGGAATACATTCACGGATATATTGTTGTGTTTGTCATGCAAACGTGTATGAATGTGTTCCATTATAAGTTTCATTCGTGTTTTTGTTTGATTGTCTAATTTATTGACCGTAATGGTCAGTTTTCGTTCTGCTTACATATGATATTGTTCATGTTTTATCATATTGTTACTTGTTTCTGATCGTTTTTCCGTCGGCGTGTTAAGGGGGGGGGGATGTATGTGTTAGGTAATGATCTTTTCTGTACCCCTAAAAACGCTTATGCGAAATTTCATGACGATAGGTTGAGTAGCTAAACGTTAAAAACAAACTCACTTTTACATGATATTGTTTAGGATTTTTTTAAGTATTCGTGTAATATAAAAGGGGTTAACGGTAAATTTTTCCTGTTTGTACTGACTAAACTTCTAAAAATACAACTTCGTATTGATATTTTACCTACATCACATATTATGTAAATAATTTCTAACTACTCGCAGGCCTCTGTCGAAGATTGTTTGGGATAAGTAAACTTGTGTAGGTTTTTTGCCTATATATATGTATATGTATGTATATTCAAATCAATCATATATATATACGCACGCACTCCGACGAGCTGCAATACGTAAAGTTTGCACTCAGTGGTGCCATTGGACAGTGCTATGTCCAGCAGTGGAAGAGAATAGGATGACGATGTTGATGATGGTCATGAAATATATATATAATAAAATCTTTTATTATATTAAATTATTTCTTGTGCTTAAATTTAAAAACTTTATAAGTTCTTAATTATTATGACTCTTTTGCCTTCTATTTTTATATATTGTATTCGTATGTATAAAATAAAATTTACGTAATGACAGATGCTAAGGCTTTGTGCAAGCCCCGTTGTGTAGCACAGACCCAGACGGACGACACAAATTCTACCCCTAAACAACAATACTTAGTATTATCGTGTTTCAGTTTAAAGGGTGAGTGAGCCATCTTAGTTCCTTAGGTTGGTAACGTATTGTCGGTATACGGAATGGTTAATATTCCTTACATCGCCAATGTCTATGGGCGGTGGTGACCACTACCCATCAGATGCTTATTTGCCTATCCGCCTACCTTTATCATAAAAAAGTTAACTTTACATTTACTATATAATCATTCACAACCAAGTTAACATCCGCTATAACGTATTCAAATCAAATCAAAATATACTTATTCAATACGCTCTTATGTAAGCACTTTCTTATTGAAATGTCACCTGACAAGTTATATAAAAATATTCCATTAACTTTGATTGAAATAATTGTCTAACCGCTGTATCTTATCTTTGTACAAGCTATAAATATATATAAGTATTAGTTAGAAGGCGAAGACTTAATTTATCTTTTAATCTGTAAATAGTTCTATTTCTCTTAAATATTGATATCAAACATATTTTATTCGATTTGAATTTGGAACGTTTTCCCGGCAGCTCCTTACTTTTTTCCAACGTATTTTTTTAAATTACATAATTAATTATGTCCAAAGTAACTTTATTAACAATAAATTAGTGCACGTGTACTTAACACACGAACTCAAGGGAGTTAGGATTTATGTACGACGTTAATAAATCCCGGCCTTTGAAAGATGGGACGTTATTATCTTGAAAGACTACAATTACATAGGAAAATAAGATTCCTGGATGTTTTTTTTACATTCGAATTTTTCAAAGCGATAATAGTAATATTCATAAAGTCATTCTGATGATGAAATGGATGATGAATTATTATAAAGTAGAGAATGATAGAGATATTAGAGAAGGCATCACCTGTATTAAGGAGCCTCGAGAAGTAGACGGGTAATAAGATCACTCAGACCCTGAGTAGAACTCCGCTCCATGAGTGGCGCACGGAACGGGGGTACCAGATGTATATGGGAAAATAATCCCGCAGAATAACAAGATGACTGATGCGGATTGGTGAATATACATGTGGTAAATTTTCAGCCAACACGTGCAGCTTTTCTCACGATGTTATCCTTCACCTCAAAGAACGAGATAAATTATAAACAACAATTACACACATGAAAATTCAGTGCTGCCTTTTTGGTTTGAGCCAATTCGGATCTATTAATATTAAAAACAATTTTTATTTTTATATAGAAACATTAGTTTATATAACGTTACATTAACTTTTTTCGCTTTTAAAGAAAATATAAAATAAACAAAGGCCTGGAAAGAGTTCTTGGAAAATAAAATTATAATTAGATAACCTTGTTAATTTTGTATATTGAACTCTTTTGTAATTGAAAAGTTAAAAGGAAAAATAAAAATAAAGAAGGAAGTATGTATAAACACATAAAAGCAAAAGCGTTTGAAACAAAAGAAAATCGTGTTCCTAGGATGTTGGAAAATGAATTGACTTTTTTTATTTGTACTTAAAAGCCTATCTCATCTGGTGCAGTTGATACACTTGGACCTTAACCAGGCAAGCACCGATAAGCCTAAGAGTGTATGATATGAGATATTTATAGTCGATTACTAATGTAATACGATAAGTTATCTGGAAGTTTTTCTTTTGGATATTAGTCACAGTTACCAATTATTCTTGAGGCGCTGAAAGCATTTTAAAATGATATTTCACGGACCAACCTAAAGAATACCTTCGGGACCCAATAGGATGTGGGATCTTTGGGCATTTTTGAAGAGACATTTGACCAGCACTGCACTGCGATTGGCTGAATTATGTCGTGATGATGATGAATTTATTTTAAAACATTTGAATAAAATATACGAACTTTTAAATCGAATCAAATAATTTATATTTCCACAAATAATATTGAAGATATCAGCATCAATAGAATATATAAAGTTTTGGTACATCTGTTATAGTTTTGGCAGCGTTCACTGCAAGAGTTCTGTGAACCAATAATTTTGTCTATGTGATAATAACAAGCTCAAATTAGAGTTTTTGATAGTATTTTTCGTGAATATCGTATGTTTAACAAAACCGTTGATTTGGTTCTATAAATTAACTAACAAAACAAATGCTTAATATTATAGATATGTAATATTAATTACTTTCTTTGTTTAAAGTTCTTGTAATGACATTGTTAAATAGCTTAGCGTTGTGAACAAGTAAAATGGAGTAACCGTCCGGACAATGGTGTGTCAATTTGATTGATCTCAAAGACAGCTTGATATTGCGTTACTAAGGCAGTAATGGTAATCGTATTTATTCAATTGGTAAAACCAGAGTTATATTTAAAACTGTTATAGACGCGCTCGGTGAAAAATTTCAAATGTTAGTCCAATGTTTGAGTGAATCGTTTCGGCATCAAAAAAAAAACCAGTTCTGTCGCGTGTACTGTTACACGAGCTCGGATTTTTTTATTGCACACGTCGAACTCGAAACGGAGAGGTATCGTTCAATAATACCAGAAGAGAAACTCGAAAGCGATTCACTCACCTCATATTATTTGCATTTACATAATTTATATTTCACTTAAGAGCTATGATGGTCCACTCATCACAGAACTCGTGAACAATAACTAAAGATTACTTAAAAAAAAATCATGTACTGATCTGTGTTTAAAATTAATGTCGTAATCGGCGAAGGTTGTCACGAGGAAACCTGCATGCATTGGATGAAAATCAGCTACATGTGTTTTTATTAAACCGCCGCGCATAGTACATAGCACACACAGCGTGTTTCTGAGGTCAGTAGTTATTATTATTGCATTTTGTGGATACTAAAGTCACTCATACTACATACTCATGGCAAGAGAACATTATTTTTTCATTGAATAGGTATGCGGACGAGCATATAAGCCACGTGATGGTAAGTGGTCACCAACGCCCATAGACATAGACATTGTAAGAAATGTTAACCATCGCTTACATCGCCAATGCGCCACCAACCTTAAGAACTAAGTTGTTATGTACCTTGTGCCTATAATTACACTGGCTCACTCATCTACTAATAATGGTGTTTGTATTTGCTACCCAGACGAGCTTGCACAAAGCCCTGCTACCAGTGACATTCTAATGAACAAGATTAATATAATAATGATTCCAATCTTATCCATGTTAAATACTTATATTAGTTTCTTATATAATTTAGTATATATTCTCTATTTCATTTTACGTTAAACAATATTTATTTCTTTGCTTTTGTCTTTCGGAAATGTTCTGGAAAATTTCTAATTCATTATTCGTTTTAAATGTTAACGGCAGATACAACGCCTCTTTGATGTCAATCGCTCGTTGTTTAAAAAGAGATTTATTGTTTGAAAACGTAATCCAGTATTAAAATAACCGTAATATATATTCGACACAATTTAGAGACAATTTAGTTTTAAAGAAAAACCACATTTTAAGCCTCAAAATATACAAAAATAAATTCATTTAAAACAACAAACGTTTATACACAAAACTTTGTCGAGTCTATGCCATCGGTGTTGAGGAATCCTTTCCCATCGAGCGAATTTTGGGTGAATCAGGTCATATTTACCGTAAACATGCATGTGCCATTAGAATTGTACCAATATGTAAATTTTCTACACCGTAGCATAACAGGGAGTAGTTGTAAATCCAGCTTGCAAGATATGACCTAAACTAACAAATGTATGTATTGTACTAAATGTAATGTATTTAATTACTTATAACGATACTCCCAAAATGACCTTGAATGAACTTCTCTCACGTCAGAAGAAACTATACAATCCCATATTTTTGCATCAAATTAATTTAATATAATTTTGATCTGATAATGATGTTTCCTTTTCATTTCACTGTCATTTTAATTTGTCGTACACTGAATTACACTGGCGTATAAATTATTAAGTCAGCTTCAAAAATACTGGAGAACAAAAGGGTACGAGATTGAAGGATCCTTTGATTATACCCGCTTTTGTTTCGCATTATACGGTTTCCAGTTTATTTCGTAATTTAAATTAAAAAAAAATCTTTTAAATAATAAAACGAGTAGAAAAAGTTGTTATTGATTCATTATTTCCTGTTTTTGTGACTGTGTTTTTTATTATATTGAAGAGTGTGCTAAGTGTGCGGGTAACAATAATTTATTTATTTATTTAAGGAAAACAACAGCATGATACAAAATATGTTGACATTAAAAATACAATATACAGACAATAGAGCCAATTAGTATTTTCCATTGAATTATGCAAACCTAATAATTGTTAACAGAAGCAGCAAAACACATTTTTGAAAAATAAAATGTAAATGTACAAAATAAGAATAAGTTAAAACAAAACATTACAATTCGATTAGGCGACTATGTTATGCGGAAGTGTGGCTATGCAGTTACAATGTAATGTGAGTGTACGTGAGTTTGTGTGAGTGTGATTAGTTAAATTGAATTTTAAATTAATTTAATTTTTAAAAAATATTTTTATGTGTGTGTGTGTGTTTGTGTGTGTGTGTACTTGTGCTGTCATGCTTCCTCGTCCCAGCTGTCTACTTGTGTTGCGTTGTTCGTATACCATCAGCCTACCTACTATAGAATATAATAAAAAGAAAAAAATATATTCAATTTATTAACGAAACTCCGTTTTTAATAATTTTATTCCATTATATTTATTATTGGTTTTATTTTATTTATTTTTAGAAGAAAGACGTGGTACCTAAACTACAGGTCATAACTACATGAACAATAAGGCAATATACACACTATTGCACAAAAAGAAGTTCAAATTCCAAAAAAAGGATAAACAAAAATTCTTTAATTATAAATTCAATAAAAAACAATAAATCTCGATATTTCACACATAGATTAACAAACCACAAACCTTAAGTATTGTAAACTAACCTGCAACAATAAATTCGCAACTTGTTGACCATTTACCACAATGCTCTTGACAGTTGCAGTTGAGCGTGGTGCCAACTACCCTTACATAACCGTATGCTATAGCGTTTTGTGTAGCGTTAGGTTAATTGTTTAATTTATTTAATTATTTAAAAATATATTAAAACTATTTTATTTTTTTACTGGAGTTGGAGATCGGAGTCGGAGATCGAAGATGAAAGTTAATGATTATTGTACGTTTCGGAAACAATTCTGTGTGTGTGTGTGTGTGTGCAAGTTTTTTTAATTATTTGTAAGCGTTGACGCTAACTACGTTTAGTATGGAACTGCGATTACTGTTACTCATCGGCATTGTTTTTCATACAACGAATTGGTTTTTAAAAAAATTATTAGACAAACGCTCAAAAGTTTTGTGGAAATGTTCTGAGTGTTAAAGTTTAATTTATATTTATTTTATGATCTAATCTAACCTAAGCAATATTATTTTTAAATGAGCTAGTTAACTAATATAAATTACAATGTACATATATAGCATAACAGATAATTTCGGAAAATATTAAAAACATGAAGATTGAAACTATCGAAATATTTACAGTATATTTACAAGAAATCTTGTAAAAAATATTTGATATTTAAATTTAAACTTTTGATACTCATTAATTTGATAGAATATGAAATTCATCATTTGCATTTCACGAGAAGCGACAAATATCAAAATATTTAAAACATAATCATTTTTCACAAAACGTCAATCATTTATCAAAATCAAGGACAGAATTTAAATTCATCAATCATTCGACAATGGAACGCACACGCAGAAAACGACATTTAGCTTTATATAAATTTATGAATAATTCAGATTTAAAAAACGATATCAATCCGTCTTATTCGCAATATTATAATAAAATACTACTTAAAGAGTTATTTTGAAAAATAGTGCTTCTTAATCCAGGAAATTAGAGTTCCTTAGATCCTTGATTGTTGCGAGTTTAAGGTGATCGGGTTTAGATTGTTGTTTGGTTAATGTTACCAATAGATGCCGCTAAATTGTTATTTTGCATTAAAGAATCGCGCAGGCGATAATTTATTTGCTTTGCATTATAAGCCGAGCTGAGCCGAGATGGCCCAGTGGTAAGAACGCGTGAATCTTAACCGATGATCGTGGGTTCAAACCCGGGCAAGCACCACTGAATTTTCATGTGCTTAATTTGTGATTATAATTCATCTCGTTCTTTACGGTGAAGGAAAACACCGTGAGGAAACCTACATGTGTCTAATTTCACTGAAATTCTGCCACATGTGTATTCCACCAACCCGCATTGGAACAGCGTGGTGGAATAAGCTCCAAACCTTCTCCTCAAAAAGGGAGAGGCCTTTAGCCCAGCAGTGGGACATTCACAGGCTGTTACGGATTATAAAATATATAGATAAAAATATTTTGTATACACTTCACTTAATCTCCACTGGCAGATACGCGGTCCCCGGCTTGCAAGGTCACGTCCATTGTGACGTCAGCTGTGACGACTACAGGTGCTTCACAAAACCTCACAACTGACAATGTCCTAAGCCTTAGTATATTCTAAGATCTCCTTAGAAGTTCGTCTCACTAAATCCTCTCGTGGGCTCTGCTTTTATCGCTGCAGTCTCAGTACTTGGACGACGGTGTTAAGGCTAATAGAATTCTTTTATTCAAGACACTCAGTGTCTTTGTTAATACATTCACATATACATCATTGAGCATTCGGGGTATCACTCATATCTTAGAGCTAGACATAGTTAGTAGCGATAGTGAACAACTGTTACACATTACGTTTGTTACTGTGACAAATTATGAATCACTATATTATTTTTTAAAATTAATTCCAATCTTATTGCTATAAATGTTATATTTAAAAACAAACTCGAAACTCACCGGCGAAAACGGTCCTGAAATATCAGAAAGCGACATGCGACATTGAACCTAATAATTATAACATTTCAAAAATACAACAATCAAAATAGTATATCACCATAAATCGGTGACCAACCCGCATTGGAGCAGCGTGGTGAAATACTGGAAACTCTAGAGCCCGAAAGTGGTGGTTAGCAGAGCCGTCCCTAAGGTGAGAGCAGTACTCCATACAAGAGCTCACTTGTATAAGATGAGCAGTTGTTATGGAGTAAAGTAACGTCTCACCTTGAAGGGATACCAAGCTTTCGGGCGGCTATTTGGGCTTTGGACTCAATAAAAGAGCCGAAATTTAGAGTCGACGTGAGAGTAACGCCAAGAAGGTCAACAGGAGACATTTCGGAAAGAGGGCAAAACTACCAACTTTCTTTCTACCAACCCGCATCGGAGCAGCGTTGTGAATTAAACTCTAAACCTTCTCCTCAAAAAGCCTTTAGCCTTTAGTCCCAGCAGTGGGACATTCACAGGCTGTTACGAGTAATTAAGTAAGTCCTTACAGAATTGTCATATTTCCTCGCTATTATGATGTGTTGTAACTAATTTGAATTTGTATATATTTATTTAAACATCGAAGTATATAGCGCTTATTTTACATAATTGTTCTATAACAACTGCTTATAACATATTTACTATTAAACGAAGCTATATTTGCCTCTAACCATTCTGATTACCAGTTAATCATATATTTTGGTAAACTGTTGGTTCTAATTATTATTATTAACCCAAAGCCTAAGCCTACGTTTCATGGATAAATTTTAAAGTTATTTAGTAAATAAGTGAATTATTATTTTATTAAATTATATAGATGAATTAGTTTATGTTGTAAAATAATACCGTAGACATTTTTTTTACCTTTTAATTGCTTTAGACTTCATTTTCTGTTTATAGGCTCTTGTAAGAGCCCAGGCAAAGATCCGATTTCAAAGGCTTCCTCAATCGGAAATCGGTTCGATAAAAGCCTCTTTTGTGATATTTTTTTTTAAACTTTTAGCATTCTTAAAACTATTGATAAAAGAACGGTTGTATATTGTAAATTAACCTAGAAGGATTTCAGTTTTATTAAGATAAAAGGACTCTTTAATAAAAAAATACATGCAAAATCTATGCTAATTTATTTTTCATTATGGTAAATAACAATCGTGTGATAAATTAAGTTAAATAAGGTGATTAACTTTTTTTAAACAATATATTGTTGAATCATTCGTACAATTTATTCCACCGCTAAACAACAAACACAGCCCCATTTATTATTGTTGTGTTCTGGTTTAAAAGGTGAGCGAATCAGAGTAACTTCTTGGTTCCCAAGGCGCATTGTAGTTGTACGGAAAGCGGTGAAAGGCGATGGTGATCACATATTTTTTATTTTTAAATCAATAATAAAAAAATATATAATCAAAAAATTAAAAAAAATATTTAATGATATCGATTCAGATTATAAGTTGTTAGAATTATTTGCTTCTTTTTATAATTTAATTTTATGTGATCTTTAAATTTTATATTAAATCTGAATTTATGATTAAATTAATTAAAGTTGAAAGTTATCACTTAAAAGTCGAATATCTTATGTTTTCTAAGTAGCCTCACAGATTCATACCACGAGCCGAATTAATACGAATCGCCTTAATCGAACAAATTGAATTATTCAAACTCTGTCCTGTTGGAATTTGTATTTTACAACGAAAACTTCTTCGATGTTTCATCTATTGAATATATTTTCTTATTTTTCGCATCCGTTCACAATTTTTAACTTAAATTGAAAACAATTTTCAACAAAATAATTTATTATTTATTTAAGATGATTTCGTGTTTTCGTACGCTTCGATTTTGATCGTGGAGACTTAGGCTTCGACTAGGAACCATACATATTATTTTACTATGTAAAATATTTTTATTCGTCACGGATGTATATGGTATGATTCTCCGTACAGTTCACCTACGACAATGCCAATGTAACTAAATATATTATTATAGTATACGTATTCATCAAATTGATTCTTATAGAAAAAATAATTCAATTATTATTTTTTATAAAAAAAATTGAGAATATTTTTAATTACAGCGAAGACAAATTTATATAGAGAACGTACAAAATTATGGTTAATTAAATATTTTCAATATCTAATCAGCTATTTATGTAATCGCTGTTATATTTATCTAAATACTAGCTGATCCGCTCGTCAGATTTCTTCTCAAAATTTTCCATAACCCATCTAATAAAAGAGACAGCATTATTGATGCCTCGTGTCTCTGTATGTCGATATTAATCTCAGGAACTATTTTATAGATTTTCATGTTGTTTTCACAAATATATAGATCCAAAAAGGAGGTTTAGGTAAATAATAAAGTTGTGTATGAATTACTTTAATGTTTGCGTAAATCGATAAATTTGTATCTCAATAATATTATATAGTGGATTTGTTCCTTTAAATGATTTCTGATATTACAATTACACCTGTGCGAGTGAAACAGAGCTATATCGCTTGTCCATTTATATGCAGACATTCGTCTCGGAATGATATTCACATTTACCCAACGCGACGGTAAAATGGCGTATCGAATGGCACCTTTTACATAAAAAAATATCGTAAAACATTTTTATATTTACATCTAAAGGGATTTTATCTTCAACACTTTCCCGATACTTATAATTTGAATCGATTTTCAATATTCATACCGATTTTATTGTAAAACTTAGGTTATCTACCACTTATAGGCTTATGCCGGATAAATCGTTGAGAAATTTCGAAAGTTGACTGAAAGTTAATTTCGACTGCGCCGTCTGATTCTGAACTAGTTACGTATTCTTGGTACACGTTTTAAAATTTGATAGGTAAGAGTTTCGAGGGAGTTTTGGACGGTCGTTATATATTTTTATAGTTGTGTATCTCAGTCATTCTCTGTGTTCATTTATTTATGAAATTGTTGAATCTTGACCGTGGCTTCTTTATAGTTGGATGTCTAATTTGAAGTCCTGTAAAAAGTAATTAGTTAAGATATTTTTTTTATACCAAAACTCTCTGCTGAGACACTCGAGCTCATGAGGAAACGACGAGAACTACCATCGTTTTTGTCAGATAAGGCCTTAAACCGAAAAATAAAAACGCTGACGCGTCGCGATCTCCGACGCTCTAATACCCGTGCCATCAAGGCTGCGATTGAGCAAAATCGAGGATCGAAAGTGTTCGCTCGCAAGTTTGGGAGGCCGCGTCTGACAAAACTTAAAACTGAAAATGGTGGGGTCGTTACCTCTAGGCCTGAGATTGTCGGAGAAGTAGAGAGGTTTTATGGGCAGTTGTTCTCTTCAAGATCGGATAAACCTGTGGGAATCAGTCCTGATGACCAGCGCGCCCCTCTTACGCGCCATTACTCCGAGGAGCTCCCGGTCGTTGACCAAGGCGAGATTAGGGCGGCTCTAGAACAGCTTAAAAACAACAAAGCTCCGGGAGATGACGGAATCACAACAGAGTTGCTTAAGGCAGGCGGGACTCCGGTCCTGAAAGAGCTAGCAAGCCTCTTTAATTCCGTCATCCAACATGGCAAGACCCCGGAAACGTGGAGCGGGAGTGAGGTGGTACTGTTTTTCAAGAAAGGTGATAAAACCCTCTTGAAAAACTTCAGACCAATCTCTCTCCTGAGTCACGTATATAAGCTGTTCTCAAGAGTCGTCACGAACCGTTTCGCAAGACGACTTGACGAGTTCTAGCCCCCAGAGCAAGCCGGCTTTCGATCAGGCTACAGCACCGTGGACCACATTCATACTGTTCGGCAGATTGTGCAGAAGACCGAAGAGTACAATCAGCCGCTGTGTATGGCATTTGTGGACTACGAGAAAGCCTTCGACTCCATCGAAACCTGGGCAGTGCTCGACTCATTGCAGAGATGTCATATCGACTGGAGATACATCGAGGTACTGAGATGTCTATACAACGCCGCTACAATGACTGTCCACATCTATGACTGTAAGACGAAGGCGATCCAACTGCGCAGAGGGGTGAGACAGGGGGATGTAATATCTCCGAAACTGTTCACCAACGCGTTGGAAGACGTGTTCAAGACGCTGGATTGGACTGGATGTGGAGTCAATGTAAACGGCGAGTACATCTCACACCTTCGATTTGCCGATGATATCGTCATCATAGCGGAGTCGCTGGAACAACTAACCAGAGGCGTGTCGGTCTCGGTATGAACTTGGACAAGACCAAGGTCATGTTCAATAGGCATGTTGTGCCGGGACCGATATACGTCGAAGGGAAACCTCTCGAAGTTTATTTATTTATTTATTTGACAACACCAACAAGTAGTACAACAAAAATACACATTAAACAAAAGTCATAATACGTAAATGGGTAATTGCCTACTTTTTTACAGGTGTTCTAAGATAACTTGAATATAAGTCAACATTGTAAAAAGTTAAGTGATAAAATAAAACATTATAGAATTAATAAAAATAAAGAGACAATCGGATACAGTCTTAATACAGTTTCATGTCAAAATTTAAAAATAAATTAAATTAATTAAATTAAGCAAAATTATCAATTGTGAGTTTAAATACATTGTAAGAGATTGTAAGATGTCATAATCAAATTAGAAAGTTTGAATTATACATAGGAATATTAATTTTCAGTTTGTATGTAACGTCTTAAAACTAGGATAACCGATTGGAGTTACTGAATTATTATAGTCTATAAATTATAATTTATGTACACTATTGTTTTTTTCTTAAAGCAAATGATATTATCATTAAAAATGTCAATGTCTGGATAAACCGTTGGATTATTTTCGTTCTTTTTATTATTATGTAAGAAAATTGCTATTTTATATATGCTATTGTAGTTAATAATTAATCTGTTTATTGGGGATAGACGACCATAACGTGAATGTGCAAAACTTTCGACAAAAGGTGTGTAAGTAGATGCTCTGAAGGATCTCGAAGGAGCGCGAAACATTATTTTCGACAACAGATAAGGTGATTCAATTGAACCATTAACCATTTTGAACATAAATGAGTTGTCTAAAACGCGTCTACGGTTTTGAAGCGAAAGGAGTTTTTTAGCTAAATTTAGACTGTAGGTTAAATGCCTGAGAAATCTTTTTTGTACATTTTCTAATCTATTTTATATATATCAAAGTAAGGGTTCCAAACTATACTCCCATACTCCAAAACGCTACGAACCAATGCAGTAAAGAGCGATATTTTCGTCTCAGCGTTTTTGAAACTCTTACAGTTGCGCAATACAAATCCCAAGATCTTAAAAGACCTACTTACTATGTCATCAATATGTAAATTAAATCTCAATCCAGTATCCAATATGACACCTAGATCTCGAATCTGTTCCACTTCCGTTAGCTTATTTCCATCGATTGAGTAATTTCTTTCAAAAGATGTTCTCTTCCTACTAAACTTTATTACATAGCACTTCGAAGTATTGAGACTCATGCAATTTTCCCTACACCATTGCACTAAGTTGTTAAGATCATTCTGAAGACAGATGACATCCAATTCAGTGCGAACCGTTCTGTAAAGCTTAAGATCATCGGCGTATAAAAGGCATTTAGAGTTGCAAAAGCAGGAGCAGATGTCATTAATGAAGATATTGAAGAATAGAGGCCCCAAGTGGGATCCCTGAGGTACTCCAGAAGAAGAAATAAATGATTTTGAAGAGTAACCATTAATTACAACTACAGATTTTCTAGATTGAAGATATGATTCACACCAGGTTAGCATATTGCCAGTCACGCCAATTATCTCAAGCTTCTGTATCAATAAGGTGTGACTAACTGTGTCGAAGGCCTTACTGAAATCAGTGTAGATAGCGTCAACAGAGTTTCCTGCATCCATCACCTCAACAAGATCCTCGACAAAAGATGTCAGATTGGTTGTAGTAGATCTCGCTTTCAAGAATCCGTGCTGTTCCGGGGCAATGTTTGCCTTAAATTGTGAGAAGAAAATTGGATAGACAGCTAGTTCGAATATTTTGGCGAACACAGATATGATTGATATTGGTCTATAATTACTAATGAGACTACGATCTCCATTTTTATAGACAGGAATAACCAGAGCGTCTTTCCATTGCGATGGATAGATGCCTGTCCTCAGAGAACAGTTTATAATATACGTAAGCGGCTTTGCTAACTCTTCAGGACAACTTGTAACAAATATAGCTGGAATACCATCCATACCTGCGCCTTTTGAACTGTCAAGTCTTTTCAAGACCCTAAGTATTTGTTCTGGTGTAAAGGTTATTAAGCTCAGACAGCTATTTGGGTATGATGTCAAAGGAAATGATGATGATAGTGACTACTTTTCATCTGTTTACACTAATGTCTCTTACATTAGTGTAAGCAGATGAAAAGTAGTCAGCAAAAAGATTAGATATATCTGTGCCTTTAGTTGCTTCAGATGTATTAAATTTCATTTTCGTTGGATAGAAGTTGCATTTTTTCTGTTTTTTTAGGTAGGTCCAAAACAACTTAGGATTCGAACGCAACGACTTTTCTAAATTCTCCAAATACTTGGCGTGTGATTCCTTTAATAATCTATCACAACGTTTTTTTAAAAGTTCAAAGGCCATAATATCGCGAGGGTTACAGTATTTACGTATTTTCATTCTGCATTTATATTTTTCCTTAATGCAATTAATTAGACTTCTACTGAACCAGAATGGGTATTTTCGATTTTTTGGTTTGGATAAGGGTACATATTTGCGAATAAGAATATGCAACTGATCATAAAATATAGCCACCATAGCATTAACAGAGCCACACTTGCCGAGAAGGTCATCCCAGGGAGTGTTTTTTAACTCTTGTTGAATTTTCACGTAATCTGCTTTACCAAAACAGTATTTATTAGTGGATATATCAGGAAGCAGATCCGGCCTTTGTCCAGTTTCAAGAATAAATGTCAGAGGTGGATGTGATACATCTACAGAAATTAAAGGGTCCATGCACTCACATACATCAATTTGAGGTTTATTTGAAAGCACTAAGTCGAGAATTTTATTTTTATTATTGACAATGAAGTTATATTGTTTTAAATCATGAAGGGATGAAAAGTCCGACAACATGTTATGCAGTGCGCTATTGGAATTTCCTACATAGGTATGAGACGTCCTAGACCATAACATGTTGCCCAAATTGAAATCCCCAACTACTAACGAAGTGCCATCAAAAGATTCTAGTACTCTATTAGTATTGTCAATAAAGTGTTTGAGAATGTGTTTTTGAACGGGAGGAGGAATGTAAACTCCGCATATATATATAGTCTCACTGTTAACGCCCTTTTTGCTATTGATATTTATGCTAACCCAAATATCCTCACAATCAGATTCATATTCTTGAATTCGACAAGATTCAATATGATTCGAAACGGCTATAAGGACCCCTCCACCTTCCTTTTTAGAATGAAACCCACTGCTCATGCGATCACGTCTATAAACTGTGGACCTATTACAGTCAAATAACTCAGAGTCAAAGATGCTATTATTCAGCCATGTCTCAGTCAATATAATGATGTCATACTAATTACATACAATATTATTAAATAATTCAACGGTTTTCGTCCTCAGACCTCTTACATTTTGATAGAATACAGATAAACCATTTAAAGTGCCTTTAAGTAATAAAAAAATACGTTAGTCAACTTTAGCTATTTATGATAAATTATTAATACAATCGTGATTACGTATCTGAATGTATTTTGTGTTTTCAGATTTTCTCATATAAATTTTACCGTCACGCACCCACACAAACCTGTAATTTAGCTCCTTAGATTTCTGTCGAGCGGCGGCGAGTAGCGTTTTAGTTTCAGGCGACAAATGCTCCGATATAAATATGGGTACCTTTTTTGTGTTTGCAATGCCTAAGTGACCGCTGTGTAACTTCTCGTCAACATTGCTTCTGTTAAATTTGCTTATTGCTGCTAAAAATTCATCACGAACGCGTGGTGTGTTGAATTTTACTAATATCGACCTCGGGCGAGGGCTGGTCTTATTCATTTTAGCAATTCTGGCACAAAACTGTACATTATTCGTGTCGAACGGGCATTTTATAACCTTAGCCAGCTGCTGTACTGTGTTCATCAAATTTTCAGCTTTGTTTTCCGGTACACAATGAATCTCAACGTTACATGCGCGAGAGTGTTGCTCTAGTTGTGTTAGGCGGGAGCTTAGCGATTCATTAGCGGAACGAAGTGATTTATTTTCTGCGCGAACTACCTCTAGAGTTTTTTCTTGAGCAGATAATTGCTTCTTTACTACTTCTAACTCTTGGTGAAATGATGTCAGCGATGTCTCGAGCGAAGAAACTACTCTGAGAATGTCTTGGAGTTTGGAATTGAATTCGGTCGTTAGCACCTGACGAAATTCATCTCCTATGATGTTACGGATCGCGTCAGCAGAAAGGCAGTTGCATGATGATTTTTTATTACGTTGTGTCACATAATCCTGTTGTACGTTAAGTGCTGGCGTGCGTACAGGAGTATTAGTGTTGTTACCTTTCTTTGGTTCTTTGCAACGACATAAATCACAGATCCAAGCATTTAAGAATTCTTGGTTCATGCTATTATACTCTGTCATCGAATGTCTTGTGCAGATAACATGATAAAATTTTTTACAACGCATGCAATGTAAAGACGCAGCAGATTTTATTTCATTCGGACAACCGGCGCATTTATGCGTATTCATTTTTATTTAAATGCAGCAGCTACACGTATAGTAAAAAAAACAAACGAGCGATGTCTCATTAACAGCGCAAGGGTCACTGACCTGGCCGAGCGGTCATAGATGCGACAGCGATGCAACTTATTGTCGTAGGTCAGGGCGCGAAATAATTTAAAGATGTTCTTCGTTATATCTTGCGAATAATATGTTTTTGCACTGAGATATCTCACTTATTTGATAACAATATTCACCAACTACACAAGGCTTTAGTTAAAAGTGGTAATAGTTGATTTTAAATTAATGATTTGCGTTAAAATTTGGGGAGCGCAATAAAAGAATGTTAACTCTTTGACCGAGCGAGCGACAATGTTGCGAGTTGTTAGGGAATATACCTGCCTAGGACAGGTTATACAAGTCGGTAGGAACAACTTCGAGAAGGAAGCCGATCGAAGAATTCGCTTGGGATGGGCAGCATTCGGCAACCTTCGTCAAGTCCTCACGTCGTCCATACCGCAATGTTTGAAGACGAAAGTCTTCAATCAATGCGTCTTACCTGCCATGACATACGGTGCCAAAACGTGGACACTAACTGCGGGACTAGTCCACAAATTCAAAGTCGCTCAGCGTGCTATGGAGCGAGCTATGCTCGGAGTATCTTTGAAGGATAAGATCAGAAATGAGATTATCCGGAAAAGAACCGGAGTCACCGACATAGCTTGCAAAATTAGTAGGCTGAAGTGGCAGTGGGCTGGTCACGTATGTCGTAGGACCGATGGCCGTTGGAGCAGACGAGTCTTAGAGTGGAGACCGCGGATAGGCAAACGCAGCGTAGGGCGCCCTCCAGCCAGGTAGACCGATGACCTTAAGAAGGTGGCGGGCACCGACTGGATGCGGAAGGCGGAGGACAGGGAGCTTTGGCACACCTTGGGAGAGGCTATGTTCAGCAGTGGACAAAATGATTGGCTGTTGATGATGATGATGATGATGATTTTTTTTATAAGTTCCAAAAGCCCAACCTCAAGGTCTTAACCTCGGAATTTGCATGTATACAAGTTAGCCACTTTTTTATCTCGTGGTAAAAACGCATTTACGCGTTTTCTCCACATGAAGGGTACGTGATGGTTACCAGCGCCGAGTGTGCTGGAGTATTCCTCCACAAAATCAGAAATCCGTCTATTTGGAAAGCAACCAAGCTAGCCATTAGATATTGTTTATACCGAAACGAACCTTACCAAACATGTTCTAGTCAAACGCAAAATATTAAAAAAAATAGTTATAAAATAGCTTAAACCGTAAGCTTAGCACAATTAAATACTATACATAAATATTAAATTCTGTACTTGAAATAATATATATATTTATTAGTAAAACACGTTTACACCCCAACCTATCACCGTAGTAACACCAGTGCTATTCTATAAGAACACACTTAATTACTCACCCGTGAAATGTTGACAATCGACTTATGGCGTTATACTATTATGATACGTATATTATTAAAACGTTATAATGATGATGGTCAATGTCGCATGTCACTTTTTGTCATTTCACGACCGTTATTTGCAGCCTGTTCTTATATAACAGCCCCACAGTATCAAACGTTGAAATGAAATCTTTTTCCTTACAGAATAAATTAAGGTCATCGATATCGTATCCCCGAATTCGATAAATTATGCTAAGCAAAAGCTTGAAGATTTTAAAACTTTCCAATTGAAGCGTTTGAATAAATACATTTATAAGATTTACAATCGTTCGTGATTTTTATTTTTATTGTTTTGTTGGATTTTTTTTGGGGTATTTGGTTAGGCGCAAAATATCTAAACTTCGTAATGAATTCGGAAGACTGAGTTTCAAAATCAAACTGAAGACTCAAAATCGTTAATTCAACACGAAATCATTACATTTATTTATTGATTGTAAAATTAAAATCATTTGCTTGAACTCTGAAGTTAAGACGTTAGGACTTGCAGACTTATAAACTCACCGCTATACTGACGGGACATTTTTTTTATAGAATAGGAAGGCGGACGAGCATATAGGCCACCTGATGGTAAGTGGTCACCAAACGCTCTTAGACATTGGCGCTGTAAGAAATGTTAACCATCGCTTATATCGCCAATGCACCACCAACCTTGGGACCTACGTTTTAATGTCCCTTGTGTACAACAATACCAAGTACTGCTGTTTTGCGGTAGAATATCTGATGAGTGGGTGTTACCTACCCAGACGAGCTTGCACAAAGCCCTACCACCAGTAACATTCACCATGACATATATTATTATTGAATTTACAATGGTTCACATTGAATACACTAAATTAGTATTTTTATTCTATAAGCTATCACACAGCCAATTATGTAAACACCACAGTTCGCTTTAGATGAATATCTTGATAATTTGTGGCTTTGTCTAAAAATAACATAAGTAAGGACTTATAATACTGTGTCTTCCTCTTTCGAATGTTGAATCAGTGATGACAGAAAGAGAGAGATCAGTGTTTAAATAAACAGTCGCTAAGCAACGCTTATAAGTAAGGTCGTAAAGGCTTTAAACCCTTAACTAGGATAGAACGTCCGAAGTGTCGTTTAACAAAAGAACGTAATTTATTGTCCTAATTTTAGACATTATTTTAAAAATCGCTTTTAAAAATGTCGTCGGAGAAACTTTTACAGCGCCATTAATTATTTGATGCTCGACTTTATAATTCTTAAAGCGTTAATGTTGTGTATTTTAACATAATGTCGACGACTTTACATAAAATTACTCAACTGACTCAAATAAACAGCTTTAAAAAAAATATTGTACATTTATTTATGTAATTATAATTAATTTCTTAATTTTTTATAATATATTTTTACACATCTAATAATATTTTTTGTACTTTTTAATTAAAGGATCAGTAATGGCCTAGTTGGTTAGAAGATGTGAATCTTAAATTCTTAACTGATGATTCCGAGTTCAAACCTTGGTAAGCACTAATGAATTTTCATGTGCTTAATTTACATTTAGAATTCATCTCGTGTTCGGTAGTGGAAAACATCGTGAGAATATATGAATATGGCGGATGAAAATCTGCCACGTGTATTCAATCACCAAGCCGCATCGGAGCTGTGTGGAGTAAGTTCCAAAAGTAATCCTCAAAAAGGAGAGGAGGCCTTAGCCCTACAATGGAACATATACAATTTATTTGAATTATTTTATTTTTATCAATGAACATTGAGTGTTATTTATGCAGGACGAAAATCTTAGACAAGAATTTCTATGAGTGAGAATATAACTTTACACAACTATATTAAATTATAAACTTTAACCTTTCTTGACTTATGTTATCTATTTCATACAGAATATTCGTCTTAATTTCATAAAACTGAAGTGCTTTGAAATATATGGTCGCGGATAAAGCTTTGAAATATATAATGAATTATTACTTAAAGTTGGTAGACAGCTATGTTATATATATATTTTTATGTAAGAGGGAGCAAACTAGTAGGAGGTTCACCTGATGGAAATTGACTTCTACCGCCCATGGACATGCAGATGCGTTGCCGGCCTTTGAGGAATGAGTACGTTCTTTTCTTGAAGAATTCTATGTCATATCGGGTCGAAAAAGCCGACAGCAAAAGCTGGTTCCACAGAGTGGTGTGCGAGGCAGTTTATATTCAAAATACATCACGAGTTTAGTTTATAGCGATAATTTCTTGTCTTTAATAATTCATAGAACGATGTCCGCCTGACCTACATTCGGTGACGGCGGTCAATCTTAAAAACCAGTAAACTGGGGGTATAATTTAATTACAAGTAATTAATATACTTCTATAATTTAATTGCTGTAACTACTGAATTTCTAGCTGGTTATTCTCATTAGAATCTATATTTGAAACGCTAAGAGCTGACTAGAATAAAGTATATTTTGATTTTGAATATTGCACAGCGGGTGGCGCGGGGCACAGAACACAAGGGCACAGATGTATGAGGGATACTCATACTCATAGTCAAGGGCTTTACGTTCTTTCCGAGGCACGGAGTGTACACACTTCCAATTTCCAGACTCTGGGCTGCTATTGAGAATTTTTTACTATAAAACTCAATAACTTTTTATTGGCCCGACCTGGGATTTGAAGACAGGACCTCCGAGTCTGCGGCTTTACATCTAGTCACGAATGAGGCAGTCAAACTAAAAGATATACAAAAAATTAATTAAACAGTAATATATTATATGACATAATTTAAATTAAACATTGTGAGTACACCCGAAACATGTCAACGGAGTGACGACAACTCGAGAATATATTTCGAAGGGATATTTTCAAGTCAACATTTAATCCCTTCACAAAATTATATATTTATTTGACTTCTTGAGATAAGCCGCTTTCATGATAATATCATGAATATTTTTATTCGTTACGACATATAAAACCACTGCGACTATAAATAATGTTAATATTGTAATAATAGTGAGACGAGTGTATAAAAATATTTAGAAAGCACAGTGATTCCATTAGAGTGGTTCCATCTCCTGTCATCTGTCAGCGTGAGGAACATTATATTATTCCACTGGGTAATCTTTATTTTATTCTTTAAGTTCTTATTTCAAAATGTTTTTCTTTAAATATATATTTAATGACTGTCTTTTAAGCCTATTTAAAAATCGAACAGTATTCTTTGTTGATCTTGAGGTTCCAGTTACGAATCCCAGTTCGATTCAATTATTACCTTTTGGATGTTTCTGTCAGTATATTCTTTTATGAGTATTAATTAGTTAGACTAATGTTTAAAATGTAAATTAAATTTATCTACATTCAAGTTTGGTTCATTATTATAATAAATATATGCTAGATCCCTAATGCTCGTACGAAGAATAGTCATTATTTTATCCGAAAAATATATTATTTAGACAAGATCTATCAATCTAAACCAATACAGTACAGTAACAGCTTATGAATATCCCACTGCTGAGCTAAAGCCTCCTCTCCCTTTTTGAGAAGAAGGTTTGAAGCTTGTTCCACCACGCTGCTCCAATGCGGGTTGATGGAATACACATGTGGCAAAATTTCAGGGAAATTAGACACATGCAGGTTTCCTCACGATGTTTTCCTTCACCGTCAAGCACGAGATGAATTATAATTACAAATCAAGCACATGAAAATTCAGTAGTGCTTGCCCGGGCTTAAACCATTATCATCGGTTAAGATTCATGCGTTCTTACCACTGGGCCATCGTGGCTTATTGCAGAAACCAATAGCTCAATTATAATCTAAAAATCATTATAATAATGTCAGTGGACTTAGTGCGAATGAAGATAACTCCAAACAAATCGAAGTTAACGTCAACGCTATCGATATCGAGATTGATAAGTAAAAAAACTCAAGACTTACAGTTATAATAAACCATTACCGTTCGATTTTTAAATTCCACATTAAGATTCAACGTCGAGCTTCGTTTGTTCTCACTGAATACCCTTTCAGAAACTGAATAGTTCATCGGCTATGAGACACTTGACCTTTTAAAGATATCTTGTTAGAAACACGAGGTTGAAATAACTGCATAATATATTCTACTGTTTGATCGAAAAAATATTTTCTCGAGATTCTTCAGTACAAATAGATTGTGACGTTATATTTTTTATACTACTCTTTGTATATTCTTTGTAATACTCATCCCTAACTGTGAGTATAATATAATAATATAATATAATATCCTGGGACATTATTCATACACGGCCATCTGATCCCAAACTAAGCAAAGCTTGTACTATGGAAACCAGACAACTGATATACTAAATATACTACTTTTCTTTTGTAAATACATACTTATATAGATAATTACACCCAGACTCAGGACAAACAGACATATTTATGCACACAAATGTCTGTCCTGGGTGGGAATCGAACCCACAACCTTCGACGTGAAAGGCAAGTGCCTACCAAGCACGCCAACCGGCTCGAGTTCAGTGTATAATATGGAAAATTTCCTCGTAACTCGTTTTTAACCTGTATTGTCACGTGTTTAACCATCTCGGACATTTAACGAGGTGCTGATATTATTGTTACATAACGTGTTGTTTTTAATTTTAACTTTTAAAGACTCTTTCTTTGTTATAACTCAGACCTTCGAAGTAAAAAACGAACCCGTATAACAAATCTCTGGAATTTCTTAAGGTACTTGTGATATAATTGTTTATTGTTACTTTTTGGTGGAAAGTTTCTTACTAAGTTTTTGTTTTATATGTCAGAAAATTATGTATATCTAACTAAATGGTATTTTAGGGTACATTTTATTTTAGCTATTTTTGTCTTGCAATACATTGAAAAAAAAATAAATAAATCTAAGCCAAAGTTAACCACCTAAATGGTTCTTGTGGTTAAATCGATCGGCTGCAAATTATGTCCTGGGTGCAATCCCGGTTCAGGACAGTTGAAGGTTATTAAATTGTTTCGTAACAAAATTCTCACCACCCGCTCAGTTTGAAAATTCCCTGTGTTTATGTTCCCGTGCCTCGGAAACCACGTGAAGCCGATGGTCCTGCGGTTGAACTCTTTAAGGTCGTGTCGAATTTATCATCCCATTCAATTAGAAGAATAAATAAATAGACGGCACACACATTTGTGTAGTAAAGTATAGTGCGCAAAAGGCCAACTGCCTTGTTCGAAATTGGCTACGAAGATATTTTTATTTTTATCAAAGCAAAAGATAAAAAAAAATATGTTTAAATTAAAAATGAAGACTAAAGCAACAATAGAAACTGAATAGAAAATTTCATATTACATTATATAGTAAAAAAAAATCAAATTATTCCCTAACTATAACATAAAGCTACTGACACACATGCGTTTTATTTATTAGCGCAAAATGACTGGTATTATAGCAATTGTAACAATATACTATATAAGCCTTTATATTAAAACATAACTTGTAAGATGCTTGTTTCGAGTAATCGGGTAAAAGGATTAAATTAATTATTTTAAAGAACAATAGTCATGTTCAGAGAATTATTAATATACTTAATTTTCCCTTCTGTTTAAAGCATAATAAGTCAGGAATGTGTACAACAATAGCCCAAGATATATATAACCTGGGACTATCGCTAGGCAGGCTTGGTATTGTAGGATATAATATACTTTTCCGTATATTTAAAAGCAGCATGCTTATTGCTAGCAAATGCCTACAGATGTAAAGCCTTACATTTAAATTATAATATAAAGCATGCTGTAAATGAGCTCGTGTGTGATTACCTTAATTTGATAGCATTAAAATACACGCGCCAGACCAACGGGTTTAATGGTGCTTCGCGGAACCGATAATCGGATTTATAAGGCGTAATAACAATATATTATTTTTTATGACAATTTCATAGCATTCTGCGGAGACCCGGGGCATATTTCACGGGGCAGAATGTATGAGACGTCAAATTTCCTAGGGACGCTACGTGATATATACGTATATGGGATTTCGTTGATCCATAGTCACAGTTTCAGGTGTTCCATTGTGTTTTCTCAGTGAGGGTTTTGAAAGGCGTTAGGCGGAACATTTGTCTCTTTTATAGAGTTTTGCTTTTCGACAAGAAAATTATGATATTCTAAGGATATTTAAACTTAATTCACGTTATCACATTAATCCTGCGAACGTCAAATTACCATTTTCAATATATTTGGCACATTTTTTTTTCGTATTAAATAAGAATAGACTCTTCGATTGCTAAGAGAATAAATAATACATACTATGACAAATCTCCAAGTTTACATCACATGTTCTAATCTTAGAGTTGCAATTTATTATTAAATTGGTTCACCATGAGTAATAAACCTTCCACTTCTCTAGTAGATTTTGCTTATTAACATATTACGTGTTGTCCGTGCTTCTGGTGTATCTTATCATTAAAATTTTATTAATGTTATTTTAATGCGCCTGCATGTTTATTACCAGGCAGAATACCAATTTACGTTTCAGGATTAAAAAATGATAGATATGGTATGATATAAGCAATATCAATATTATTGGTTTGTATTTGACGTCGAAGATTTCATATGACTTCATTGATTCGAAATGTACGCCATTTGTCTTCTGGATGCGTGTTAGTCATCATCATTCAGTCAGTCATGTTATCTTCGTGTACCACTTTTTGGATATATCCCATACAATTAAAAAAGTTCATTAAAATAACGCCACGAAACGTCAAACTCGCTCCGAGCAGATGGATGGAATTAACTGGAGACATAAACAAAAAAAAAGTAGTATTTTTTAAAATGAGAAGCTGTTATTTTTATTTCTTTATTGTTATTCGTTTAATATTACTTTACACGAACACAAAAATAATCCGAAATTAATAACCTTCTTCCCTTTTGAAGTCGGTCTTAAAGATCTACGAAACGTCAAACATTACCTTATCGTTCAAAATATTCGCTTTCCATTACGTGAGTAAGAAAATTTCTTCATTATTCAAATAACAATAAATCAAACATCAAAGAACGATCCGCTTTATCGATGCCGCTTCTGTTCCCAAGAGAATTACTTAGAGACTATATAGTCTTCTTATTAATATATTATTATATCCTAGCCTGGCTTGGGAAAAAAAAATATAAAACATGTAAGCGGATGGGCAAATAGGCCACCTGATAGTTGTTACCAAAGCCCATAGACATTGGAGCTGTAAGAAATATTAACCATTCCTTTCATCGCCAATGTGCCACCAACCTTGGAAACTAATACACAACATAACTTAATTGGAGATAGAATAATTGAAGCAATTTTATCCGTGCAGTGACGGAGAAAGAATACATTTCACTGCCCCTTTCCCATGGGTGTCGTAAGAGGCGACTAAGGGATATCATCTGGTGGTAGGATGATAAACATCCGCCTGGCTTGTTACCACCGTACGCATGGTGAAAATCTCGTGAAGTGGCTTGCAGCCGCGTTTCGAGGTCAGCCAGCGTACAGCCAGTGCCCGAGCGAGCATTGCCGCGATGGGTGTTGGTCCAGTGGAGACGGCGGCTGAACCAATGCCGGGGGAAACACGCCTCCACACTTTGCCCATCCCTATCGTGGCAATACGTCGCTCGCTTCACGTCTCTTTACGAGGCGTGAAGAGGCATCTTGCGGGCCGGCAAGGCGAGGGCGGCTAGTGCAGAATCTTCTTCCAGACTGTACTGGCCGTCCTCGCGTTTGGACTGTACTACCACTTAAAATCAGGTGGAGTAGAGTCATTTGCCCACCCGGCAAATATAAAAAAAAAAAAAAAAAAAAAAACCTATCGAGACGGGCTTGCACAAAGTCTTACCAATAAGTTAAATTTATAAGCAGATTTAAAAAAAAATTACGCACTCTTAACGATAAGACTAATAAATGAAGTTAAATAAAGACATACCATAACGATCACGTTCGAAAAGCTATTTGTCGTTTATAATAAAATTATCTGTTTTTGAAGATAAAATACAAAAAAAGTATCAGTATATATAAACCAAACTTTTAATTACGTTAACTCCATCATAATTTCTGTCCGTTCGTCATTAAAAATTTACATTAGAGGACCTTGTTCAACAACTCATAAGCAATTAGAGGCTTTAATTCACTTGATCCCTTGTGCTTTGTCCCAGGTCACGTCCTACTTTTAGCTTAAATAAAACGTCACTTGTCTATATACGTATCATAATATATAAGTGTAATGTAGCCTCATAAAACCTTTTAGAAACTACTCCATTTTTGTCTATTGGGACATGATTAATTTTATATTTAAGTCATGATGAAAATATTAATACTATCTTTTTGTGTTTTTATATTATAGGACGGGCAGATGGATCATCGAATGGTAAGTGGTTTACCACCGTTCATAGACTTCCGTAAGAATTATTAACCATTCCTTGCCATAAAAGTTCCCAAGGTTGGTAGGACTGGGGGTTGGCCCCAGTCCTACCAACCTTGGGAACTCAAATGTTATGTCCCTTGTGTAGGCACAACCTGTGTAATTACAGGTAAAAGTATTTCTGTTTAACGGGCAGGCGGGCTTGCACAAACTCCTACGACCTAGTAACTAATAAATATGAATATTTAAAAAAATATTTATTATTAATATGTGTATGGGGAAATTCTGGAATTTATGCATAACCATTGATCTTGAATACCGAGTAAACTATATTTAAATAAAAATCTTTAAATATATTATATCAATATACATATATGAAAATCTTTACAAAATGTATTTCAATATATTCATATTGTTCGTATTATAAAAAAATTAAAACTAATAACAATATATTTTCAAAGATAAATCTTTAAATGTTATTATTCACTAACGACCAGGAACAAACAATAACACTATTGTTCCCGTATACACAATGAGTATTTATAAAATACTGTGTGTATTCGAAAAACGACTAATGCCTTTATATTGATAGTGGTAGCTTTGTGCAAGCTCGTCTGGGTAAGTACCAACCACTCATCAGATATTCTAGCGCAAAACAGCAGTACTTGGTATTGTTGTGTTCCGGTTTGAAGGATCAGTGAGCCAGTGTAATTACAGGCACAAGGGACATAACATCACAAGGGACATGACTTAGGTCTTGTGTCATGACTAGGTGATGATCTTAGGTCCCAAGGTTGGTGGCGCATTGGTGATGTAAGCGATGGTTAACATTTCTTACAGTGCCAATGTCTAAGGGCTTTAGGCGACCACTTACCATCAGGTGGCCTATATACTCGTCCGCATTCCTGTTCTATAAAAAAAAGTATTAAAATATTTACTATCCAATGTGTAAATGTGAGTAATCAATTAATTTCCCGGCAACATTTTAGCTAAATCTTGCCAAACCACGCAGAAGATATAGAAAATAAGTATGTTGATAAATAATGGGATAAATTCGATACGACTGGAGAGACATCAGGTGTAGATTGTGGCTGAGATTTTTTGACAAAGTCACCCAATAAACCAATAACTCGATAAATATGTTTATAATAATAATAATAATATCCTGGGACATTATTCACACACGGCCATCTGATCCCAAACAGAGCTTGTATACTACATATACTACTTTTCTTCTGTAACTTATATAGATAATTACACCCAGACTCAGGACAAACAAATGTTCATGCACACAAATTTCTGTCCTGGGTGGGAATCGAACTTACAACCTTCAGTTTCAAAGGCAAGTATCTATCAACCACCCCAATCGGCCCGTTATTCGTCATTCATTGCGCAGTTGGTCTTCAATTACACGTAACTAATTTCCAGTCCAAAACTTACAATTTAGATTCGATGCTGTATTTTTTGTAGCTATTCGCTTTTTTCATTACACTCTGAGTTCTAAGTCCATGTTAATATAGACGATGGCACAGCTGTGTAATCCTCACGGACTAACTTTATTACAACTGAGCACGCCCTACTTTTATTATCAAACAACTTCTTTGATCTCTTTTATTTTTCAGACTCAATAGTATTGCTAATTTCAGTATGTGAGCCATCACAATTATGTGTTAAAAGGAAATGTTTACATAATGCACTGACAAATCTACCGATAAAATTGGATCACGTGTACTCAGATAGATTCGAACCTTCAGAATACTCCGTGCCATTTTAACTATTATCATAATATTTATATAATACTTTTCTCATTTATTTGTCACTGTTATCTTTCTATATTGTATTCTCAGTTACTTCTTTTTTGCGTATATCACTTACAGGATATAAACATCTCGTTGTTTTATTTGACATGTCGAAGCCAAGAGGAGATCCTCTAGTCCAATATTTATAAAACACTTCTTATAATATGACAATTTTATTTCGGTTCCATGGTACGGAGATAATTTTATAAACAAGATCGTTTCTTTCTGTACCTCATCTGATGTGATTGCGTATCCCGATTTTACGGCTGCGTAAATTTTTTTATGTCTCTCCAAGCGTACTCGATTTCACCTTACTCACGTTTTTTTTTATTCAAATTAGTGCTATAACATTTTCTATCAATACGTTGAGTTAAGTAAATGTTTTTTGTGATAATATTGATAAATTGAATTATTAACAATTAATAAAAGGATTTCAATTTAGTATACGAGATAAGAGAAGAGAGTTGTTAACTTATAACGTTGCTGGTCCTAGATTCAATCCCCATTACTTATTTATCAGGAAATTTTGTCAATTAATAATAATGAGACATGACGTTTTGCTTCATCGCCTCTTTTTCTCCTGCGTCAATGAAATTAGGTAGTTAATATGATATAACCTGAAAAAAAATCTTCACAAATTGCTTCGATAGCATTTCCTTCTTTATAATTCAGATTTTAACAATATACGAAAGAAAATAATTTACAGTCTCGCGTTCTTTTATTGAAATTCAATTCAATACTTCGAGTTCTTGAATTTCACGAACGTGTTGTCGATTCCTCCGTGTCTTTTGTTATTTAGAACAATAATGATTGTATATTTATAATTGGATGTGAAGTATCAATTGACATGATCTAAATACGTTTGACATTAACTAGATATGTTTAGTTCTTTTATTAATTATTGGTTCCATCGGTTGAATGGGTTCACTCGATACTAACGCTAATTAATAATATTTTGAATAGTTAATTCATTATGAATTCCTTCTGTGAATGATTTTAAATCATGACATTAAAAATAATGTTAGTAATACGTGGATTTTTATGAAGAACAACTATTGCATTTTGATTCAACTTGCAAAGAATTTGGTGACAAAAAGCTGTATAAAATATAACTCTACTTTTTTTAATTAATATTAAGCTATAAATACGCATATTAATACATAAACTTTTATATAAAAGTACACAAAAAAGGCTAAATACAAAACGTATATAAGACGAAAAAAAATTTGCTTTAAACCACCACGAACTTACTACGTAAGAAAAAAATATACAATACGAAGAAGCGGAGCTGTATACTAAAATTACCGAACGATATTAAAAGATATCCTTTATACAAAACAACAAAACAATACATCTTAAAAGATTTCTCTAGGATTTAACGAAAATTTAATATCCCGTCACCGAATAGTCAACATATATTTTCCAAAATGAATTATTTCTCAATTAATATAAATTTATATAAATATTCAAGTGTAAAACATACATAACAAGTGTATCCACACAGTAATTGCTATTGACTACCCTTCTCAATGACATGTAATAGTGCTTTCATTATTTTTTCCTCTACCCACAAGTTTGTTAAAATCTGATTCAAACAAATTAGATGATATGTTTCCAAGTATCTGCTTCATAATTCATACACATGGTTTTTTGATTAACGTGTTTTTCATATATTAAATGAATTGCAATATTTTTGTGAAATAAATATAACAAGAACCCATATTGTGTAAAATTTATCACAATAATATTATAATACTTAATTTACATGAAAACATCGAGAAATAAAGCCATTTAAATACGCTTCAGTTAAAGAGACGTGTCTTAAAGGAAATCCGTACCAACTGTTGAACAGTATTTTCATACCTCCAAGATCCAGGTGCTGTCTCGAATCTATGTTAATATCATTAAAACTGAGGTACATTAAATTATCCTGTACCTGAGACTTTTACAGGGTAAATAATTTTATGCAATTCGTTCAGCATTTTCTTAATAAGATAAGGTTATAACATTTTTATTACATTTACCAATTTTTATAAGAAATGAACTATAATTTATCTTTACCGACATTTTTTTATAATTACTTATAAATACACACATATAGTTGGATGGATGCAGATATTCCTGGCAATATTATTAAGATCAATAATAAGATGATATCAAAGGTTAGGAATAAGCCAATCAACTCCAGGTCGTTTTAAAAGTCAAATAATTATTATCATTTTAAGCATTAATTTTGATAAACAAACAACTGAGCATCGTTGGTCGGTTCTTCCCGGATCTGAGGTGTTTGAATTGATATAGTTGAATTAGGGTTATGAATTTGAATGCCATGCAACTTTTTCATAAAAATGTTTAGTTTTATAGTTTTTGCCCTTCATTGGTCGGTATAACATAATGAAAGTCTGTAATTAAACAGAGCATAAAGTGGTCTGACACAGTATTTCATTTGGTTTTGTTTTTGAGTAAAAAAAACATTGTTCGTTGATGATACTATGTCAGTAAAATTAAAAATCAACAACTGTACAAGGAGCTTGACAATTTTTTATCCAGAATATATAAATTTAACTGTAAAATATAATTACTTATTACATTATGTATATGGTTAAAAAAAAAAAACAAATACTTTTTTGCCGGCAGAAGAATTTAGGTTAATTTATAAGTTTATCTAAAAAAAAAACTGTTCAAACATCGAACATGAACTGTTTTTAATTTTGAGTTTTAAAACAAAACATTTCTTATTCTAATATTGCTGTGATTCAATCAGGAACTAACAGACATATTGAAGTAAGTTCACAATAGTGTACTTAAGCCTTTTTGAAGTTAATAAGGAAACGTAAATGGAACTTGAACAGCTGACTTTAAATTCACAGGATGAAAATATGTAGAGTTAAATTAAGGAAATGATCCTTGAAACTTAACGGCTGTATGTATGCTGAATGCTCTTTCAAATTTATAGGATTACTTAACGCTCGTGTAGCGCAATAGTTGGATTGAGCTGAGAAAACTAAGATTTTCAGAGAAAAGATTACGCAATTAAATTAAATGTTATGAATAATTCAAAATTTCAACTCAGTTTTGTGAAATAGTTAAAGGTTAGTTGACAAAGATTTTTTTTGCGTTAATCATGATAAAAATATCTTTGGTGTTTTTGAATGATTATTGTTTTCTTAACGTTTGTTGTTAAATTGTGGATTGGAATGTTAATTTCGTCATCACATCACAATGAAGTAATTTGAATCGGCATACGACACATCTATTTGATTTTTTTATGATTGTCTAATCTTGTCTCTTTTTTGTAATTAATATCAAAACTTTTAACAATAAAAATTATGAGTGATTAGTGAGTTTCTTCTGGATAATTCTTAATAGAATAAACATTACTAATCGAAGCGAAATATAATCCTGAAGTTATCCTACCTAGCATCCTTCAGTTATATATTAACCCGCATTAGAGCAGCGTGGTGGAATAAGCTCCAAACCTTCTCCTCAAAAAGAGGAGAGGAGGCCTTTAGCCCAGCAGTGGGACATTCACGGGCTGTTACGGTTGCGGTATATAATTTGTAAAAAATTAAACAAGCTGGTAAGATACGTTCCCATAAATAAATAAGGCCCTCCTGATCGAGTTGTCGGCACGAATACTACATACTTTTCGAAACTTGAGAAGGACTTGCAATATCCAAATTTTTGACAGATAAAAATAATAAATTTCTTTTTACGATCCCTGATTCGTAGCCACTTTTTTCTCGCAGGCAAAATCTTTTCAAGGTACCCCGGAACCGGGTTGCTTGGAATTCTTAGCTACTAAAATTCTTGCGATGGTCAACTTCAGAACGAATCGCGAAAGCTGCAGGACCGTAGACCGTAGGCCACTAAGCCAATATGGAATTTGTATCTCATATTATTGACGTTTGGAAAATAAGGCAGATACAAAACATTTACCTAAAGTATCTAAATCAAATTGATCAATGTTAACTCAGATTGTCCGAATTCTTTTACCTAAGAACGTTTTGCGCAATTCAAACGAAGACTCTTAAAGTAACTTGAAAACTTTTCGAGTGTCCCTTTTTAAGCTTCTTTCGAAAGAATAAATTATGGACGGACGACCTTTTAACAACTTTTTCACAGTAATTGTTTGTATGTATTGGACTTGAGTAACTTTAATAAGATTGAGTTTGTTAATATCGTTTTAAGCCGAATGATGGATTTGTTAGAAATTGTTGAAGTCTCTTGGAACCAATATTGACTAGTATTAAATTTTCGACAAACATGCTACATATTATTTCTTTATTATATAGATTTATTTACATTATATTAACATATCATATTATATAGAAAATTATATTAACATTTTTGTAAATAAATTGAAATATTTACTAATCCGGTTTTTATAAATGATAAAACGAATTGCTATTTAGAAAATAAAATAAAAGAGATAATTTAAATTTAGTAATATTATAAAATAGCATAATTATACTCATAAATTACTGCTTGCTATTTCCCGCTATGTTTTTGTTCAGGTTCCATAAAGATGCCAATTTTGTCACTTTTCACATAAGTGCACATTGTGGATTGCAATAAATGGCTTAATGAGTAATCACGTTGTATTGCTGTATTTTTGATAAAGTATGACGAAAACAGTAAATCTAGGTACAAGGGACATTTTATGAATCATGGTTGCTATATTGTCGGTGTAAGACGTGGTTTGTCCGTTTTGCATTGATCTTAAATGAGCGTGACGCCTCTACCTTCCTTAAAATAAAGTCATAACTATTTTGGTTTCTTCTTTGTATATTTATCGAAATATATTAAAAAAAACAGGCAGTCATAGGGGACAGCCAATAAAAGAAAAAACTTGAAACTGTTAAATATATATCCGATTTCCACATCTATTGGCACACCAAGTAATAATTCTATTTATTATACATCTTTTTATTCACCAAAATACACATTATGTCGCAAACTTGGTAAAAAATACAGCTTAATTTAAATAAATAATAGTTAAAATACACTTATATTATTTGCATTTACTGTTAGTATTTACATCAATTTTGATTATTATTATCTTCATTAATTTCCACAATAATTAAATATTTGGACCTTCATAGATTTCTTTATTTTAACATTAGCATGTCTGTAACGCGAAGCCAGGAGTCTATTCCTTTTTTTCACGCAATGGAAACTATTTAATATAATATAAAGGTACCCAGGTCCCATGGGGGGAAATCGGGTGATGTGGGATTCATACCCACTAAAACCACTGCCATGGCCGTCCTCGGCATGGATCGGAAAGGCTGCGGGATCATGTTGATATAACGCATCCGCAGCCTCTCCCGTGCTGTGCTCTGCTCGTGGCTCGGCGGAGCTCTCCTTAGGAGGCGAAGGTAATCTCGCACCCTCCTCTCTGCTGCCAGCTGCCGTCCTCCTCAGGGCCGTCTGAAATAGGATACGCGAGGCCCCCACCTCACGCATCCACGGCCCCAGGGTTACGCCCTATCTTTTAAGCCCCGGGCGTCGGGGCTGTACGAGTCTATCCCCTACGGTAAACTAGCACAACGCGCCTAAAGAAGTTTTCACTTCAAAAAATCGGGAAAGAAGTAAATAAGATTATTTATGAAGCGAACGCATCGATATTGCGTCGCCGACTTTATCAACGGACAAGAAGTATACTCATATTTTTATTTCTTTTCAAAGTTTCATATCATATTATATGGTCACGATCAAAAAAGTGTATTAATCTCCGATATTAAGATCTACCACTAACAGTTTATATTTTTTCTTAATACGAGAACAAACTTTTTATCCAGCAACACGAAAACAATGATTGTTAGAATACTTTTCAAGAATAGGTAAAAAAAATATTTTTATTTTATGTTAGTTCTCTAACATGTACAGATATTTTTATTAAATACAAAACTAAAATAAAAAGAACAAAATACACATACAAATTTAAAGAAAAAACACGCCGTCTAAAAGATTGTCCTGTGGCATTGTACCCAAGACGCTGGCACTATTGCCTCTCTGCACCGCTAGACTCAGCCTTTGGGCTAAAAAAGCGCCAGCTCTTGGGTCACCAGAAGTGTGGACCAGTTTCTTAGAAATATCTTTTATGATTCTTTTTGTATCGGACGACCATGGACCCAATGTCTCAAAACCCAGCCCCGCAAATTCAAAAATTACTAATTAAAAAAAAAAAACAAAACAATTACTAATCATTTTATTTTATTTCTAATCTTCTGAAGGTTATGCTAATGTAGATATGTACATATATATTTTTATATCTTTTATCTCAATGAATTCAAGCTATGAAACTAACCATTATATCAAATTTAGAAACGGTTATGTGCAAAAAATAATTCCGAACTATAATCGGAACACTAGTTATAATCACAAAACGATAAACTTATAAAACCATTACCGTTTTCAACAGGCAGTAAAAAAAATGTTAGAGTATTTTTTAAACCAAAAATTCGTTTACTTCAGGTGGGGTCAGGCCCTGCTATAAATTTAACCCTCCTAAGTTGTTGCGCCATAAACTGTGGGGTCGGTGGTGCCCCTGGTTGCTATCTTGATTGCTTTTATCGAATATTGCCTATTGGAAATATATATTTATCTTTCTTGCTTTCTTACACAGTTTATCAAACTTTGGGAATAGCGCCTGAAGGTCTTTTCGCGCCTAAAGCTGTGTGTATCAGATTTGTGTTTAAAAAATAGTCATCGTTTTTTTGTATGGGCAAGTGGTATTAACAATTCAGTACATCGCCAATGCGTCATCAACCTTGGGCACTAAGATGTAATATCCCTTGTGTTGTTTCACCGGTTCACTCACACTTCGAACCGGAACACAACGATTGCTGTTTGACTGTGAATATGTTATAAGCCTGATGGGCTTGCACAGCCCTACCAAGTAATGTGTAATATTTTACACAATATGTCACACTCAAAATAGTAAAATATTTTATTTTATTGTTTGGAAATCTTTATTGATATTTAGTTATGACCATCAAAAGCTGAAATAATCGGCTAATCGAATATCATCATTGACATTTATAGAATATCGGTTGTCCATCCATGTTGTCTATTATCATATAGATACTAGCCAGGCCTTATATTATATTACATAAATGTGTGTGTAAATACTCGGGCACTCTCAATATTCTTACTCTCATAACACGATGGGATAGCAATCGAACTAAGCCAAAGTGAGTTCGAATTCAGGACGGCTTAACGTACCAACAGAAGTGTGAAAATTTTCAAATTTCGAACGTGGCACTGCTAATTACAACAATTCCTTTTAATGGATATGAAACGAGAATCTCGAAATCTGCTGGATAAACCACCAGCACAATAGTTCGCAGTCCATTTGTAGAAGACACAAGTAACGTCATGTTATGCTGTCGTGATGATAGATTTGTTTAATAACTTCGTAAGTGCTGAAGCTGATAGAATAAGAGCATTGTTTGTAAATGAATTGAACCCTAACTTATATAGTTATACGATACATGTTAGAAAATTGTTCTCGGAGTAATGAGAAACATATATTGTTTATGCTTAAAATGTCGAAGTCGTCACTTAACTTAAATATTCTTATCTAAACTTAACAACTTAATTTAAGCGTATATTCTTAGGTGTTCTAGAAATATCTAAGAGTTATTGCGATAAAAAAACACATTTATGATGTTTTCACATTCAATAATTAATTACGAAATTATAATATTCTAATTATTTACGTTTCTGAATAATTGAAATATGTTTATAGCTGTTTGCTATTTAAATTATTATTTTATGAGCTCATTTATATGTATAAGGTAGACATGTTTATCTAAAATATATAAACTACTTATAACCACTATGCGATACATCAGTACGTGTAGTTCGTGTAATTATACTGATTCACACATGGTGATGCTTTTTGATGGTTGTAGAAAGATGAGTGAAGTGAATGGATTACTGCCCAGATTGTCTTAGTATTCTGGATAGCTAGAGTAATTGTGCTAAAGTCCGTTATATGTGACATAAGTGAAATATCTTTTTGGGTTAGCAATATTTTGACTATGAAAAGGTACTCCATCGCGTTACATTGAGTTCATTTTCATTGAATCGCAGTACATTTAGACATTTCAATATTGATATTAATATATCATATTTTTAAATTAATATTTTTTCAACGAAACTTGTTAGTTTCACACATAAAAAAAAAGAAATCGCGATCGTTTTCGCCGAGAACTCTCAGCTCATTTTAATCTACAGCATAACATCTACGCAGAATACATTATTTCGCCTACCAGGCATGACGCCTATAGAGGCATGAGGCATACAAATTAGAAAGATCAACCTAACAAACAGTGTAGTCCAAAATTAAACTCTTTTACCAAAGCCTAAGGATTAGTTTCATTTGTACAATCTCCAGCCACATTTAAAGGAAGTCATCATCGTTAAAACCTAATCGTGTACAGGACCTCATTATGCAAAGTACTCGCCGTCTCCTTTAGATGCCTGCATCAAAATTACGTTCAGATCTCTAGAGTCTTGTTTCATGAACAGGTATCACTGAAACTATCGATATTTTTACACGTTATAAATTAGCTCACTTGTCTATAACTAACAAAGTCTGTATAAAACTGCCTCGTAATTTGCAGCTAGCTTATATTGCCACAAATCACGAGTTCAGACCATTAAGTATATTTATTTGGTTTTTCTGTCTAGAAATTCTCAGTAACAACTCATGGTCTAAAAATTGGCAGTGCGTGCACTCCCGCTGCCTCGGAAAGCACGTAAAGCTATTAGTCTTCCTGAGCCATATCCTGTCGTTTTCGATTTACCTTCCCATTGTATTTTGAGTGTAAGAAAATAGAGTGCGCCATATATAATAATTGCGCTAGTATAATATTATGACCTGGGCAGTTAAAGTTGCAGTCAGGAGACAGTCAGCAGTCAGCAGGATTTTTTATATTATAAGACAGTTTTGAAGAATATGAAAATAAATTAGCCAAAATGGTTGGAATATAAGCCTGAATTGATTATTGTGGATTCAAGCTCTGTTAATTCATCACGTGCTTGGAGAAGGTGAACACTACGAGGAAAAACTTTGACTCGGTTAAAAGTTAGCCACGTCTAAATATAAAATCTTTCATTATTTGAACACTGGAAATTATATATGCAATTGATAAAATTAAAATGTAATCAACTAACGAAACGATTTAATGTTTTAATTTAATATTGTCTATCGTTACATTTCCATAATCAACACGTTTTAATTATTTAATAAACAAATAATATCGCTAAATTAATTTGTAATATGAATTCATAAAATTGTTAATTTTATTGCGAATACGAATATCTAAATGTAAATAATTATAAATTTTAAACATACTCTATATTTTTTAAAACAAATGCCGCGATTAAATTTCTATCATAGATTATAATTAAATATTTATACTTATTTTAATTGATTGATTGAGAATTACATCATGATTTGATCTCGTTGTTTTGTATGAGAGCAATTTTACTTAGTTTTTTTTCCGATAATTGCCAATAGATTTTTTTTTTATAATATAACTAAGAAGGTTCTATTTTCAGTTAGCTATATGAATATATCAACATACATAATAGGCAGATATCGTCTTATGTCTACTTTCTGGGTCACAAAACTCGAGGGGACTGGAACATGAAAAATAAAAAGAAAATTTAATAATATCCGCTCACGGGATTACAGATTTGTGTTAGGAAATTGGAGTTAACAAGATAATATCATCAAACCGATATTCGCTCTGATTGGAGGCAGATTAGGTTTATCGCCGTTTGTAAATTGAAAGATGAACGCGTCGAAACAACTTTTTTTTTTAATTTCTAATATTATAAATGTGAGTATTTGTTTTTGATTTTATTAGTAATTGACAATGTTTAGTATGAGGAAAGTTTTTTGGTTTTTTTTTTTATAGAACAGGAAGGCGGGCGAGCATACGGGCCACCTGATGGTGAGTGGTCACCAAACGCCCTTAGACGTTGGCACTGTAAGAAATGTTAACCATCGCTTACATCGCCAATGCGCCACCAACCTTGGAACCTAAGATTTTATGTCCCATGTGCCTGTAATTACACTGGCTCACTCACCCTTCATACCGGAACACAACAGTACCAAGTACTGCTGTTTTGCGGTAGAATATCTGATGAGTGGGTGGTACCTACCCAGACGAGCTTGCACAAAGTATTACCAACCACCAGTAATTAAAGTAATTGTGATATGTTTACATATGTACATAATTTTAGTCATGTTTTAGATACTAATATGGATCGAGGATTTTATACCGTAAATAACAGTACTACACAATAATTATTATTTATATCTTTTTTAGAATAATTATTAGTAAGAAAAAAACATTTAAATATATCTAAAACAAAAGACACAAGGGACCTTAGTTTCAATATTAGTGGCGCTTTGACGATGTATGTTAATGGTTAGTATAAATACAGTGCCAAAACAGTCTATGGACGGTGGTGACCACTTACCAACAGACAATTTGTCATTCAGAGTTCATATTTTAAATATATATATCAAAATAGTTTCACAGAAAATATAATTCTACACATTATAACAGCACACCCCTATTCGCGACCCTAAACCCCTATAAAAAGTCAATTTATCGATAATTTCGGGAAATAGCTCGTTGCATTCACGTTATAGGATCGAGTAGGAATTCTTGTTGTTGTTTTTTTAAGTACATATGTGATATACAATAGTACATTATTTATTTAAAATATATGATAGTGTTTAGAGCATCTACGTTTTAAGTGGTCGTAGTAAGTGGTTATCTTTTGTAAGATGGACCTGGACCCAGGACTCGAATTTATTTCGAGCGTTTCCCGTGTAAAAAGAATGGGGTCTAGTTTGTACGGTTATATCACGATGATTCGAATCATAGGTTGGGTTTTTTATGAGATAGATAGGCGGACGAGCAAATGTGCCATCTGATAGTAAGTGGTCTCCAATGTATATGTAGTGGTATGTTGGCGATGTAAGAAATATCAACAATTCCTTATGTCGATAATACGTTATTTCCATAGTGACTGTAATTACATTGGCTCACTCATCGTTCAAACCGGAACACAACATACTTAGAAATACTGTTTGGCGGTAAGATATCTGTTGAGATGGTGGTACCTACCCAGACAGGTTTGCACAAAGTACTACCACTAATTAAAGTAAAGATCTATTTAAAAAATCCCCACTTCTCAACAAAAAACATGTTAAAAAACAAAAAATAATTATAAATTCAAATGTAAGTACAGTGACATTAATAATAATTGACTTTGAGGTACAATGACACATATTTTTCGAAATTAATAACATAGATCTGTGAGATACGAGTTACCGAAGCGAACAACAACTACTTATAGAGGTAGCCGTTTTCATCTTCAATATAAATATATTTTTAATTTATATATTAGTTATTTATCTAGGTATAAACTATCGAAATAGTATTATCATTCGATAAATATTAGTGTATTTGAGAATTTTGTATTTTGTATAATAAAGTAAATGACGTTTAAATCGGATTTCATTTATGAAAAACATGACGGCGACCTTTTATGATTATGAAATAGAAAATATTCACCCAATTCCGCGTCAAATCTCTCGCCAATATAAAATGTGCGCTTCGAAGACGGCCATCTAATAAATCGGCTTATCTTATTCGAAGTGGATTTAGAGATGGAATGAGGATGGCGTCATATGATTCCTGATTAATAAATTTTAGCCGCCTTTAAATAAGATATTCATACATATTTCAGCGCTTTTAAATAAATACTAAACGTCAGAAATTTTAGACAAACAAAATATTATCACCAATAGATAGCAAGTTAATTTTCAATAAAATGATAAAAATAATCATATTAGATCGAATTCGACATTGAATTAATAAATTCAATTCTCTATTACCTCACTCCTATAAGGCGATATTCCATAAGAACTGTAGAGATCAAACTTCCGTCGAAGGATCTTAGGTGCGGTACATGTATGATTTTTGATACACTGTTGTGTCATTTGAGGTGAAATTAGCATTTAATAAATCGAATAAGTAATCTTTATGATGTCCAACCGATTCGATTCGCCATTCGCAAGGAAGATGAGCTGAGATGGCCCAGTGGTGGGAACGCGTGAATCTTAACCGATGATCGTGGGTTCAAAACCCGGGCAAACACCACTGAATTTTCATGTGCTTAATTTGTGATTATAATTCATCTCGTGCTTTACGGTGAAGGAAAATATCGTGAGGAAACCTGCATGTGTCTAATTTCACTGAAATTGGGCCTAATGTGTATTCCACCAACCCGCATTGGAGCAGCGTGGTGGATTAAGCTCCAAACCTTCTCCTCAAAAAGGGAGAGGAGGCCTTTAGTCCAGCAGTGGGACATTCACAGGCTGTTACGGTAAGAAAGACTAGCCAACTGAGTGGGACATTTTATAAAGCACAAGTGTGTGCGATCAATACGACGGAATAGCAAATAGAAGAGTTTAGGCACATGAGCAACGGCTTTACGTGCTATCCGTTTTTCAGATTCCAGGCTGATGTAGATTTTTTTTTCGACAGAAAAATACAATACCTTTTTTCCTGCTCGACTTTGAGTTTGAAGCCAGGTCCTCAGGACCTGCGGTCTTCTATCTAGCCACTACACCAATACACCATGAGAAATCAAGACCAATAGAAAGAAAGTGTTTTGTTTCTTTTTTCGAAATAACAAAAGACATTCAACAAAACTTATATAAGACTGCAAAGTCATGTTTAACTCTAGGATTTATGCAATAAATATTCAAAGCTTATTATCACTTATTTTACTGTGGTAACATTTTATAACATGCAGTTTTCTTGACGCTGCTATACGTCCTTTTCACGCCTGGAATGAATTATTATAAACAGAAGGTTAACAGGTTTTTATCATTCATTTTGTTGTCGAGGGGAAAACGTTATACCTGATTCAGACGGATGAAATTCTACCACGTAACAACCGCTATGGATCGTCGTGCTTTTAGCATTCCGGTATACAAATAAAAACGTAATTTTATATGAAATATGTTTATGAGCTAAAAAGAGGTTAGACTTAACATTAATGAAACACAATTAAGTAAGTAAATGAAGGCTTTCCGTTTGCTTATTCACCTTTACTATGTATTAGTATTACTGGCAACAAAACAAAAATATTTATTTATTAACTTCTTTGCACACAATCATAATGCACCATCATAGCACATAAAGATACACTATAGTTATTTCTTACAGGCAACCCTTGTGACAGCAGTACAAGTTTAGACTTTTTTTTTTTTTTAAAGAAAAGGAAGGTTGACGAGCTTATGGGCCACCTGATGGTAAGTGGTCACCAACGAATATTATACCTTATACATTGGCATTGTAAGAAATGTTGCCCATCGCTTAAATCGCTAATGCGCCACCAGCCTTGGGAACTACGATCTTATGTTCCTTGTGCCTGTAATTAGACGACAAGTTTAGACGATATTAAAAATCTTTAATTTGGTTGCAAGCAGAGAGGTATGTACATATGTTTTGTTTTTCTTAATTGAGATATACTATTTAAAACCTTCTATAGTTTACGACCTGATCACCACTGCATAGACATTCGCTATGTAGGAAATATTAACCATTCTTTACATAGCCAATACGCTAAAAAGCTTAGAAACTAAGATACAACCCTTGTGCCTATATACACACGCTTGCTTCATAACCCTTCTAACCAGAACACACCAATACTAATTACTGCTAATTTCTCATTATTGATCCTAAATATTGCTTTCCTCATTTAAATATATTCTATTGATAAGGTGGCATATAAAATTACACATTTATATACTTTACGGAAGGAAGTATTTTGGTATCTGAGCTCAGAGAATGCTATTTAATTAAATAGAAAAAAGAAACCTATAACATTTTAACAGACTTTGTGTAAAAGAGAAATAGCAACATGAAGCCATAGAAACATGAACAGTGTCGCCGAAGGATCTACACCAGACTATCATTATATAAAAATAATTATATTCTAAAGTACCACAAAGACCAAGACGTTACCATTTTGTTTTGTTTTTATTTTCAGACTTCCATTTCCTTCTTGTATTATACGTATTGAAATAAAACGGCTCCGTTAAATTCTTTGTATAAAATTATTTGTATATATATATAACATATGTATTTATATAATTGGACCAATGCAACAATTATTTATTTGTCATTTGTGTAACAGTAGCAAGAAGATAAATGTACCTTTCTATGTATCCGATTTACAGAATTAAAATTATATAAGAAAGTAAGGAGCTTCATTTTTAATCTCAATACATTACTTTTTCTATCGCGAATACCGCTTTATACGTATTAAGTGTGACGTAGACGTATACAACTAAGACCTATTAGAATAAAAAAGATTAATCATTTTCGACTTTATCGTTACACCATAAAGATTAGTTTCGTTCGAAGCTCGCGTGTTCTAAAGAAGCTGTACAAAGCTAATCGTGTTCAGGACTCCGCTACCTCACTAATTACCCTATGTTCGTTCTCTCATTAGACATCTTTATCAAAGCAACTAAAAGATCACACAATTCTTTTTAAATCTCCTTTCAATTAAAATACATTTTAAAGGTAAGTTCTTTATCCGAATCCGGTTATATCTGGTATTTTCTGGTAAGATATTTTGTTATTGATTCACTAACTAGTACCTAGACCTTGCTAGAGGTCTATCTTTCTATAAATGTCATACTGTTGGGCTTGAGCCTCCTCTTTTTATGAAAATAACGCTTGGAGCATGTTCCACCACGGTGATCCAATGCATACAGATGTGTCGGATCCAAAATTTTCTCGTGATTCGTGTTCGACAATAAAGGAAAACGAGATGGATTATAAACAGGAATTAAGCGTATGAAAATTAATTGATCCTTGACAGGTTGGAACCTGCAATCTTTGGTTAAGATTCACGCGTTCGAACCACTGACCCATCTCGACGCACTTATATTATGATACTCTTATCGTTATGTATTTCTTTTATAGCTATTCTTATACCAAATAACACGCAGATTCCATAGCAGTGAAGGTTTAATAGCTCAGATTAATGATAAAAGAATTAATAAGTCCTGTTCCCTTTTTTATGACAAGATTTGCCCAAAGATCCTACAATTACCTGGCTCCTAGAATATATAACATATTACATGCTAAGCTTAACCTTGGGAAATACACAAACAGATAATTAAAGCAATTCATCTTTAAGTACTTTTTGGATTTAAATGACACAAATGTAAATATTTTACTTACCTTACCTTTAAAATTGAATTAAATGCAACTCACACACACACACACACACACACACACACACACACACACACACGCACACACACACTCATACACACGTGCTCACATACGTACTCACACACAATAAGCATGGACATCTTATTTGCTTTATTTTATATTTTGTATTATTTCTTATTTCTCACTTTATACATTTATTTTTATTTTTTGTTCATATAAACGGGAGTGGAGGCCTGGTGTCTTGTAGAACAGTTTATCTATTGCAAGCACCAGTCTTCACATTATTTAGCTGATATTTAAATGTTATATGTTACTTTGTAAACTTTTTATGAAGAAATAAATAAATAATTATTATTATTATTATTGAGACGAGCTTGCACTAAGACCTAACACCAAGAAAAAATCTCTAACGATCTAAAAATAACTAATAAAACAGCTTTTAAAATATTTATTCCACAACACACAAATTAATCTTGAAACAACACGTTACAAACGTCATTCTCAGCAGTAACATTTAATCAGAAAAACAAACGCGACTCGCGCTTGTCATTCAACGTTAAATCCGCGAAGAATCGAATAAGCCGATTTATTAGACGGCCGACGTGGGAACAGCAATTTTATATCGACGATAGATTCAACGCGGAATTGAATAAAGTGAATATTTTCTATCTCCCACGATATTGCGTTGCCGTGGAAGGATTTGCTCGCTTATTGCACGTTCTTTAAGTAAATAGTGATTTTGAAAACCCGTTTGATGTTGATGGTGTTTTTAGAAAAAATAACGACTAAATTATTTCAAATATATTAAAACAAAAGCAAGTGTGAGTCGGATTCGTATTGAGTTCCGTACGTTAATCTATTCGTGGCGCTTGCCATTTAATTAAAGCGCAGTATGGTTACATATAAAATAATCAGGTAAAATAGTAAATACGATTTTAATTCGGTTGAGACATGTAATGAACAAGAACAATATGACATAACAAAAGAAGTAACAAAAGAATATGATATTTATATTTTTTTTTATTAAAAGTAATACACGTACACCTTTATAAAATAAAAATGGCATTTTTTTCTTATCAGTAAACCGCTATACATACTTATTTATATATAGGTATTTTAACGAAGCAATATGGGGGAGGCTTTCGTATAGCAGTGGACGGCGATAAGCTGATATATTATATATAACTTTTCTGGTTTTTTCTTTTCCTTCATGGCATTAAGGTTGAAAAAAAAATGATACGCACCGCCAAGGTCTGGAATACCCTCCCGACCTACGTTTTACCCACCACCTACAATATGGGTACCTTCAAGTCTAGAGTGAATAGGCATCTTCTAGGCAAACACGCTCCAAACTGTATCTCACTTTCAATCACGTGTGATAACAGTCAAAAGTGTCTCAACACTTATTGATTATATAATAATAATACATATATGTCTATATAAAATTTGAATTTTAGCCATTGTCAAGTTTTAGTTAATTAAAATTGTTATTTCATTGTTTTAAGTCTTTTCCTCATCCTGTAGTCTCCATGATTGGTGATTTTTTGCCTTCCAAGGTCAACTTGAATAAATCCGGTGTATAGAACCCTAAGGATGTAGTGTGACGGTATCGGATGGACGTATAGCGGCGAGGGATCAATGTGAATGCTTTCTCTATCCAATATTGCATCGCTACTATGTCGGTTAGAAAGATATTAAAATAGCATTGTTGGAATTTTAGTTTCTTCAGCAGCTATTCAAGGGTTTTCTATAATAAAAAAAATATATATAAAACCTTAAGCCATTAACGTAACTAATGACGAATATTGTAAAATTCAATTAATGTATTACATAATATATACACATAAGCTGTTTTTGTACTATTAAAAATGATAAATACATTACTAATATTAATACCTATTTTAAAAAGTAACAGCCTGTGAATTTGCCACTGCTGGGCTAAGGTCTTCTCTCTTTTTTGAAGAGAAGGTTTGGAGCTTATTCCACCATGTTACTCCAATAGTCCTAATCCAACAGTTAGTGGAATACACATATGGTAGAATTTCAGTGAAATTAAACAAAATCAGGTTTTTTCACGATGTTTTTTTTTCATCGTCAAGCACGAGATGAATTATAAACACAAATTAAGCACATGAAAATTCAGTGGTGCTTGCCCGGGTTTGAACCCACGATCATCAGTTAAGATTCTAACCACTAGGCCATCTCGGCATTTTTAAACTATTTTAAACGTATTCGAAATTTAAATTAGAAATCAATTTTAAAAATAAACATTAATTATTGTACTATAAATGAAAGCCAAGATAATGTAATGTTAGCCTGAGATCAATGAAACTCTTGAGTTTTACTGTGTGAGTAAAAATGGCGTTGGTGTGAAAGGGAATCCGTGGGTAGAAATTCTGAAATGCCTATACCAGAAGATAATTTTCTAGTCTTACCTAGATCTTGAGTAGCGTTTTTGTTATAATAACTTTAATCCTTATTCTTTCTATATTCACTGAGTTTTCTTTTAATCGAATAGATAAAGGACTTCTATTATTATTTTAGAAATAAAACCTATTAGTCATTTATAATTACTAAAATAAAGATTATTTAGATTTTCAATGTAGCAATTAAAATTATCAAAAAATGAATATAATTCATTCAACACCGTAACATACATTACAATAAATATTTCGCCATTTCGGTTGAGTTGTTAAGCAATTTAAGGCTTTTATGTGGAGCAGAAGGATTTGCGGTCAGCGGCAGCGAACGCGAGCCAACTTACATCGGTACATGAATCAAAAGCGTTTGATTTTATTTATTTTGGATGCACTTCTGTTGCTACGTATTTTGCTTTTCCGACTTATCATTAGATAAAACGACTGCAGTGCAATTCAAAATCTCTTAGATGTTTTATATAATATAATAATATTGTTAATATAGATTTGATTCTGAAATATATATTATATTTTAAGTCGTTATATTTTATCTCAGATTACTCTTATTTTTTTTCTGTGTGTTTTCGATCATACTAAAATATCAGGCATGCTGTTGTTTAAAGCGTTATTGTTTACCATAATTGTTTAGTCAACTTCATGTAATAAAACATTGTTAGTTTTGATTTGATGGGTAGTAACATTAATAAATAAATAAGACAATACGCAAGCAGTTACAAATAATAAGCGAGACACTAAGTACGTATAATTTGCAAATTAAATTACATACATATATATATATATATACAATTTAAAAATTATAAACTCTATAAAGTCTACGAATAATTAATACATTTATTTAAAAAAAATGATGTAACAATCTGTATATGTCCCACTGCTAGTTAAAAGTATGCTTTCTTATTAAGGAATAACCAGATATTATTCCACCACGCTTCTATAATGCTGATGAATAGTGCAGATGTTAGAAGTTAAATCTTAATCTGGCTCTTATAATAAGCTGACTTGTATAATGATTTTCATTTAAAATGTTATATAATTAAATTCAGAAGTCAAGCACTTCGCTTGCTATTTTAAACGTAACAAGTTGCTTATAAAGTAATCTAAAGCTGCAGAGTATCAGAGAAATTAAAAAGTTAACTACGTCACAAACGCATTTTACGTATGAGAAATGCTTAATAAAAAAAATAAAAAAAGTTAGCAACCGTCGAGCCGTTTTTATTTCATTTCTCTGCAACATTTCCGCCAAGTCATTTATTTTTGACGACAATTTCACGTTTCTAGCACTGCGTTTGTTTTTTATTAGCGTGGGAGAAAAATTTAAGTCGAAAACCTCTGTTATTATTTCTATTCGATGTTAGTTTACGGCGGAGCGGATAATAGTGGCAAATGAAGAAATCATTAGTACCTTTAGATATATTCAAGTCATATTGCTTTGTAATTATTGATTTACGTTCCTTAATTTTTTTCAAAGATATTATAAAATATTAGTGTTCACCCGCGGCTTCGCCCACATGTTAGGGTTAGTGTTAGCCCTATTTCCTCGAAGTTCCAGCTTGATTCATAAAAATTTCATCAAAATCGATTCAGTTTTCTAACGGTAAAAGCGTTACAGACAGAAAGTCACTTTCGCTTTTATAATATTACTTATTACTTATTATATGAATTTTAATTACTTAAAACAGTTATAATTATTCTAATATTATATTTTTTTTATTTGAGTTGAATATGAGAGAAAATTAAAATTAGACACTTAACGATCATGTAAATTAACCAGCTTAAGTTAACTTCATAATATTTTATATAATTAATTATTTGACTGACGTCATCAACACGGGTAAGGGTGTGTTATACGTACACAGTATAAAAAACCTTTTTACGTATATCCGTTTGTTCGTTTACGTATTTTAGATGAATAAATGTATTTTAATGCGGTTTTCATAATTCAAGGTCATATTTTCAACATAGTTTAAGTGTATTTATTAAACATTCAATCGAATTATAGAACTCAAATTAAAATTTTTGTAATCAACTATTTGAAGTTATTCATGAGAGTTACGACTTTTACCGGTGGTAAGGCTTTGTGCAAGCTCGTCTGGGTAAGTATCATCCACTCCTCAGATATTCTACCGCAAAACAGCAGTACTTGTTATTGTTGTGAAAGGTTTGATGGGTGTGTGAGCCAGTTAAACCGAAAGGTTTGATGGGTGAGTGAGCCAGTGTAAGAGGCAGGTAGCCTGGCACAAGGGACATAACATCTTAGTTCCCAATTTAACATTTCTTACATTGTCAATGTCTATTGGGCGTAGGTGACTCGTCCGCCTACTGATTCAATGAAAAAAAATGTATTTCTGAATATATAGTTCATAAAAAGGCCTAATAAAGGCACTAAATCTGTTATTACGTTTTTAAACAAGACTAAAATGTTAAGTTCAATTTATTTTCCACAATCATTCGTATAAAACAAACTATTTACACTTTTTCATTTTGCTCAGATTTAGAAATGTCATGAATATTTAATTATTATGTACATAATTATCTAAATATATACTTACATATTATATTCTATTGTGCATAAGCACATTTAAATCTTATTATTGTATTCTAATATTTTTGTTTATATTTCATTATTTTTCGCGCACAAAGCCAGGCCGAGTAACTACATGTTTTATAATATTACATACATAAATTGTATAACGAAATTTTGTAAAAGTTTTTTTTTTATTAAAAGGCACATGTCATGTATAAGCTCTCATCGTAATTAACAAAATGAATAACATTAAAATGTAAGGAAAAAAATAAAAAGACATGGAAGTTTAACCTAATTAAAAGATTGTCACTAATGAAGTAACGATGCTCAAAGCTCCGTACTGTACCGTAATTATATGACTTTAGATTACTCGAAACTTTGTCGTACTTGTGTAATGTAATGGCTGCGTTGAAATATGATAATTAAAAAAAAATTACTGCCATTGACGTTAAACGATTCGACACGAAGCTATAGATATATTCAACTATTCAATTTAATTTATAAATTAATGATGTGAGAATATCGCATCAATGAGCACGATTATTAATTATTTTTGTCTACACATAATTTTAATTGGTGGTAAGGCATTGTTCGAGCCCGTCTGGATAGCTACCATGCACACATCAGTTGTTCTATGGCCAAACAGCAATACTAAGTATCCTTGATTTCCAGTTTGAAGGGTGAGTATGCCAGTGTAAATACAGGCACAAGGTACATAACGTCTTAGTTCCCAAGGTTGGTGGTATGGGCTAATATGTCTTACCGTCTTGATGCAAAGACGGTGGTTGAATACGGTCAAAACCTATTCTCATTTACATGAAAACTTCTAAGACAATTCATATTTTATTTTTTAATTTTTTTCAGCCTTTTGCCATCCACTGCTGCACGAAAGCCTCCCCCATTATGGCCAACCATCCCGATCTTGGGCAGTCCGCCCAATTTAAGACAATTCATATAAAACTTTTATATTATTGATATTTACAGGATAGAAACGTTACAACAAAACTTGAACTTTTATGGATATTATAAGTGTGTACTTAAGGTTGTGTTTTTAAGGCTGTAGGATAGAGCTTATTTTATTTATTTTATTTTTTATTTTATTAAATAGGAAGCCAACCCTGCATACAATTTTGTTTCTTATTCTAGACTACAATCTTAAATATAAAAATTGCATACCTGACTTATAGCCTAACTTAACATGCGTAGGAATAAAAAATGTACATTCTTTGTTATGAAACTTAAAAAAGAACTAAATTACGTAAGCAAAAAAAAAAGAGGAACTATTTATAATAACAAAAAAAACATGCAAAAATTATAACAAAAAGAAAAGAAGTAAACGTCGTTACAAAAAATTGTCAGTTAAATTAATTAATGTAAATAAACAAATTTATAAACTTATTATGACATATATGCTTGTCTCGATCTTAGGATTAAATAAATGAAGGGTAACGCTGTGGTTAAATACTTTTTACTTTGTCTTTTAAAGCGTAGATTGTTAAAAAATATGTAAGCTGGAATTTTTGAAAATAAAATTATATGCAATAACCATTCTGTTAATAAGTGCAGCCCTGCCCAGGTTACTTTTCGCAAGCCATTGACTAAAGGTTTGGTTATTTTTAATGTTGCTTATAAATGTGTTTGTGGGGTTCTGTGGATGTGCTACTTTTTGATACTTCTTTTTCTACTCTTGGCTTCTTTTATTGAATTTGATTTATATTATCTTATTAAATAAATATTTGGTAAGCTTCTTGATTTGATTTTAGCTTTATAAGTATTATTGTTGTTATCTAACATCTAGCCCAGCTATTTCCATCGGAACTGAAATACATATAACAAAACCTAGTATTGGGTTAATTCTTGAAAAGTAAACGTAATGAAGCGTGAGCGAATACGGAAGTAGGCAGTTCTAAAAAACCAGCCGAAGAAACTGAATAACACATCAAACGTTATCACGTGTCTAAAGTGTCCGATAAACACTACATTAAAGCGATTTTTTAATAAAGCGTTCTTGTTAAAGCACTTGGACGCTTCACATGACTCACTCGACACGCGATGTTTTCCAACTAAGTTGTGGTGGTTATCAGTGACAGTTTTAAAATGAACGTTCCGTGTGACACTGTGACATGTGTGTTATTTAAATGCTAATTAGGATACGCCGTGTAAAATGTAAAGTTTTATTAGAATGTTGTTGATTTATGTACACTTGCGTACTTAAGTTTATAAAAACTTATCTTTACGTAGTTTAATTTCCACGGAAGGACTTGATCACTCAATTATACCAACTAAAGAAAACTTTTGACTGTATTGTTGGTCTAGTGTTCATAAGGCTATCCTGGATTCCTGGACTCAATTCTTCAGTATAATATATTATAGTATTTATACAAATGTCTTGTATGGAATTGAATGAATATGAACTTCACGCTTCGTATGTTGACTACAAATTCGATTGTCAATGATCTTGTACATAATTATTGAGTGTTGAGGGTGGTATTTTAAATTTTCAGTTTATAGGATTGCATAGACCAATCACGTGCAACTAAAAACGAAAGAACTGGAATATTAACAAACAAGTTCGATCTGAAATGACGTCTCGCGCCTTTAAAATTTGTACGAAATGAATTGTACTCGTTCTATAAATTGTTGTTCTACCACGCTTATTACTTAGGCGTTTACGACGCCAAAGAGCCTCGTCTGTGGAGTTTAATTTAATTGAAACGGTTTCAACTAGAAAATGAACGGGACAGTCGAGTTTAATATTGATGACGCTTCCGTTTTAAATTGTGTTATGAACTTTCGATTACTTTTCCATAGCAAAACATTTTAATCGAATCAATGATCACTTAAATGAAATTCGGGTCATCCCAGCATTATTCAATAAACTGACTAATAATTCTAAGGTGAAATAACAATATATTGACGGACCGGTTGGCGTGGTTGGTAGTTACTTGCCTTTCACGCTGAAGGTTGTTGGTTCGATTCCCACCCAGGAAAGACATTTGATGAACATGTCTGTTTGTCCTGAGTCTGGGTGTAATTATCTATTTAAGTATGTATTTCCAAAAGAAAATTAGTATATGTAGTATATCAGTTGTCTGGTTTACGGGCCGTGTGTGAATAATGACCCAGGATATTATTTATATTTTATGAATCAGTATTAATGATATCGGGAACATTTCGGAAAATTTTATGATTAATTACCACAAATACTGAGGAGACTGTAAATCAATTAGAAAAAATATCATATATTTTAAAATACATACGCTCGATATTCCAACAAACAAATTGTAACGAAAAAACTAAGAATGAGTATTGATTATTGTAACCTGGTGCAATAGTTGGGGTGGAAATACTGTAATAATAACGTAGTAGTAAAGTAAAGTAGCAAGCTGTTACTTTACTATAGCTTGAGTCTGTATTTAATAATAATTTTTAAATAAATAGTTGTAATAATTTTAATAATAGCAGCACTATAACACGAGGTTCTCATTAAACTTCTTCTGTTAATCGTTGTCTATCACAGATTTAAAAAGGCTGCGAGTTAAATCAGCAAAAACACAATGTTTTAAAATTTAAATTCAAAATCATTATTTAAGAACACTTTATTATTTACTATCAAGTAAGTATCGGTACCGATACAAAGTACCAGTTGTAGATATTATATACTTTCCAGGATACTATTCAGTATAAAATACATATATACATTTATATTTACATACGTTTGCATTTGTAGTCAGTGAGGATGCTCATGTGCGTTCTTATATATTATGTATATGTTATAAAACCTCGTCTACCTGTAATAGCTTTCATATATTTCGGATACGACTGAAAATTTGCATTTATAGTGGTTATTTCATTGTATTACATTCTAAGTTCTCTGACGAGTGACAAAATTGTTATAAATCATAGCGATGTTCGTATTAAAATCAATGCGTTGTTGTTGTGATATATAATAATTTTTAATAAAACTATCGTAGGATCTTGATTAATATTTTCTTTATCACAAGATCTCGTCTCCCAGATTCAATTATTGAAGACTTGTACAAAATTTTTTGCTCTTACTCTATTGTCACATAAAGCTTAGTAAGACCAAAAAGATTATTATTATCGATACAGAACAAACCAAGATAGCCCAGTGGCTAGATTACATGAACTTGAACCGAAGGTTGCGAGTTCAAATCTAGGCAAGCATTGCTGAAACTCGTGCTGGGTGGCGTAGGTAAACGTCGCGAGGAAACATTTTATTAATGTAATTCTGCTACATGTGTATCTCCCAAATATTATTGGAGTAGCGTTGTGGAAAAAACTCTAAATGTTCCCAAACGAAGCTTCTTCGAACAGTGTAACATTCACGTGCTGGTACTCTACTTTGCAATACTACAAATATCAAAACATTACTACAAATTCTGTATATTGAAAACAATGGTAATATTAGTAATATACAAATGGTTAAGTCTTGGTTGTTTTTATGTATAAATTTGGTGTATTCCTTATTTATTTACGACACATTCACAACATTTTATTACAAATGCAATAAACGGTCATTTGAAGGATTTTGTCAAAACTTCATCGACATAACTTGGTTTAATGTAATGAGAAAAATGACATCTGAATTTTGTCTATTAGGACTTATATAAAGACATCTATTTTAAAAGTATTTAATTTTAATGTTAAAGTTATTTTCCTCAGAAACTTTTTCATTACGAAATCTTCTTGCAAATTTCTTTGACTTTGAATCAAGTGCATGACTTGCAAATGACGTTATATACTGGTTTTACGTGAAGAGTTACTTAATTAAGGAAATTCTTATCTTGTAACTAATGATATAAGTTTTTAAGGTGGATTATTTTTATGAGAGATATATTAGCTTTTGGATTAGTTAGATAGAACACTTAAACTTAAGCTTAAACTTGGTGCTTATAGTGTAATGATATCATATTGGTAAGTTGAGTAACACTTATTAAAGAAATTATATTAAATAAATAATTGTTTTTTATTTTAATGACTTCAAATTTTTAAAACTTTAAAACCATATAAAGTATTACCCTTATTCTCATTAAGGGAAATGTTCTAAAATTCTGAGACTAGGTTAGTTATTATTAACAATTACCATAATATTCCGACAAAATTCAATATTCTTTACAACCTTCAACCACGTCCATGAATTAGTCAATTTGTAAAAATAACTTACTTATAAAAATCGAGTTACTTAATTCTCACCTATAATAATATGACTCTATGCAAAGTTTCATGACCTATCTATTTACACACAACAGTGAATATGCCCGTTAGTTAGTCAGTATTACAATTTAATTCAGTAAATTGATAAATAAACTCGAAATAATATTAAATATTTACATTTTTATCATTATGATTAGCATTGAGTTTTAGCATTGAGAAAAAATATTTCAACAAATTTAAAATAAAATTAAATTTGAAAGTCGAGTCGAGTTTTTCTTATGGCAAAAAAATAAATCAATTAATTAACCAATACGATGCCAAAAATATTTCAAACAACGAGCGAGTTCTATTTGGAAAAAAAAATATCTTTTTTCAAAACAAAAGCTGGCTTAGCGTCTGTTTGTAAAGCGATTGAACGGTATCGCAGTGCTGCAGCCGCTTGATATCAGCTGAAAAACTTGGACACCTCGCTTTGGTATTAAATTTTAACTTCTATTACGTTTTCGTGCAGGTTAAACCAATTTATGGTAGTTCTCGAGTTTGTCCCGACTTTACGATGCGTGTGTTTGGTTTATTGGACGATGTGAGGTTTTGGTTGTTTTGTTTTATGGAAAATTGATATTTTGCTCGAATGGAATAATTCTAATTTTATCTTAGTATTTTTTATTATGCCGAGACGGCCCCGTAGTTAGAACTCGTGAATCTTAACCAGTAATCGTGGGTTCAAACCCGGGCAAGCACTACTGAATTTTCATGTTCTTAATTTGTGATCATAATTAATCTCGTGCTAGGCAGTGTGGAAACCTGCATGTGTCCACTTTCACTGAAATTTTGACACATGTGTATCCACCAACCTGCGTTGGAGCAGCGTGGTGAAATAAACCCTAAACCGTCTCCTCAAAAAAGGAGAAGAGGTCTTCGCCCAGCAGTGGGATATTCAAAGGCATATTTTGGCTTTGGCAATGGTTTAATTTAACAAATTTAATTTATGTAAAAAAAATATGTAACATACAGTCAATCTAGTTCACTTAATTTATTTAAAAAAACAACAAAAGTCACTAGCACTAATGTTTATTTAAAAGTATCCAAAAGTAAATATTTGTATCACTTTTGCTACATGCGAGTCGCTTCAAAGGGTCCGGAGGCAAATAGGAGTTAATCTTGTTGTTAGTTCAGACCATCGGGCGGAAACCAGGTCCGTAGCTAAACAGCAATTTGACTACTTGCCAGAACGGGTGACTTTTTGGTAAAAATGTATCGATTATATACGCGTTTATTGCTGGTTGTCTATTAATAATTGACGTCAATCGATAGCAATATTTGTATAACGATTTGGGATGAAACAGTACTCAGAAATGTTATGTTATATCCAGTTCAGTGAAACTGAAAAGAGGGTTGTGGAGTGCGCTGGAAAGAAGACATTTTTCTGACTTCGGGACCTTGTGTAGCCTAGTGATGATAAATATTCGTATTTTTTTTTTGAGATCAAACACAATAAAACCGTACAATAACACAGAAATAATAAATAACAATAAAATAACAAATAAACCAATCAAGTTTGAACCCACGATCATCGGTTAAGATTCACGCGTTCTTACCACTGGGCAATCTGGGCTTCGTAATCAGACAAGTGTAATCATTTTTTTCCCGTAAATTATCATAAATAGAAACAATTATCGCCATAACGCTAAGTGAAAAACATCTCTTAATTAGCTAATTGACCATTGTGTTGAGACAAAAATTTCGCAATTAATTACATCTCGCCCGGTTTTTGTGTTGAAGTCACTCGGAATTAAAATTATATTGCCACAATGAAAAAAATAAAAATAATAAGCCGACTTCAAATATAAATGAAAATGTATTATTATACATTATAGTGGAATCTATTGGAAACATAGTAGTAGATTCATAGGGATTGGCATCAAATTCAAATTTTTTTGTAGTGCTTATACGTAGTTATACAAAAAAACAATTTAATATTATCCAATACGCGTTACGCTGCAAACTCTACACTATCACGCGTTTTCTCACTATATAATAAAAGATACTCTCACATTCATATATTTAATCGGTCAATTAAATCATTTAAAAAAGATATTCTTAGGGCTCAAGATTCAATTTAACCAATCACCCTCACACAAACTCACGTACACTCAAATACTTACACACATACAATCACTCATACAAACACAAATTACAGTGTAACTGCATAACTACACTCCTGCATAACATAGTCGCCTAATCGAATTGTAATGTTTTGTTTGAACTCATTATTATTTTGTTACATTTACATTTTATTTTTCAAAACTGTGTGTTGCTACTTCTGTTAACTATTATTAAGTTTGTATAATTCAATGGAAAACAGTAATTGGCTCTATTGTCTGTATATTTTATTTTTAATGTCAACATATTTTGTATCATGCTGCTGTTTTTTTCTTAAATAAATAAAATAAAATAAACCTTTTTTTTAATATTCAGGTTAAGCGTAGAAGTAAAAAAATTAAGTTAAGAAAGCTGTTATAGTTGTTTCCTTATTTTCTTATACTTTTTGAATCCTCAAGCTGAAACCATCAACGTGACAATATTGCTATGCTGACAACTTCTTTCCCAAAAGCCAAGGTGGCCAAGTGGTTCGAACACGTGAATCTTAATCGTGAAGATTGCTGGTAAAGTTAAGTAGCACTGAATTCTCATGTGCTTAATTTGTCTTCATCATTAATGTCGTGTCATAAGAAAGTCTATCACATGTATATCCGCATTGGAGCAGCGTTGTAGAATGAGCTCCAAGCCTCCTCCTCAAAAGAAGAGGAGGATTTAGCCCAGCAGTGGGATATTAAAGCTGTTACTTTTACAACTTCTTTTGCAATCAGCTTACATTAAACGCGCAAGAAACATAACTGTGTGAATGCATTTATTTCTACAACTACAAGTAGTCGTGAGAAAATAGCAAAACATTTTGTTGTAAGAATTCGCTTTTTCGCTGAAACAGCATACACAAAGTCATGTTCTCATATTCGTGTTAACAATGCTCTTAATGTGAGATACGTACCCTCTTGTATTTGTCGCAACGTAATCTTTTGTTATTTTATTGAAATATATAACATATAACCTCCAAATGTTTCATAAAAAAAATCATATATAATTAATGTGTTAAACGGTTATATTTACAATTGGTTCATATAAATGTAACTAAAGTGAATAAACCTTTGCCTAAAAGCATAGACGCTAAAAATATTAACTAATTAAATATAAAATTAAATGGAGAGGAGGCCTTTAGCCCAGCAGTGGGACATTCACAGGCTGTTACGGTTACGGTTACGGTAAAAATAAAATTACACTGTAAATTCAAAGACGATTTCCTGATAGACAAGGGCAGTGATATATGCGTATTTATATATGTTTAGATGACATTGGACGACATAGAATTATATTGCTTTGTTATCGCTTAAAGTATAACATTATCATAGACATTATCACTATAAGAAATATACGTCGCCAATGCGCCATCAATCTCCATAAGATGTTATGTCCCTTGAGACAGTAGCTACATTGGCTCACTCGCGCTTCAATCTGGAACACAACAAAACTAAATATTGCCGATTGCAGAATATCTGATGGATGGTATCCTACCACTAATGAAATTAGTGATATAGTAATATTTGATGAATATCTCGTACCCAAATATGCCTTTACAAAGCGGTTCAATAATAGTAGTTGATAATTTTTTTATTAAACAGTACAAAGTAAAAAATTAGCAATTCAACCATGATTAATTTAGAATTTGTTTCCGAAACACTAATTCGGTGATAACTAATTGGCTAACATATTTAAACAAATATGTTTTAAAATAATAATCAGCAATATTACTGATTGTGAATAAATGTCTATTATTCGCAGTTAGTTTTTAGATAACTAAACAGAAGAATCGAGCTATGAAAAAAATCTAATAATTTTATTAGAAAATTTGATATCGCCCTGTCAATCATTGTTGTCAGTTTGATTGATGGAAAATAGTAACTATTTAGTTTCTTGATGGTTTTTCTCGGTGGTATTTATTTTCCAAACTATTATTTCATTTGACAAACGTAATTCCGTCAAGAAAATTACGATTCTGAAGTGCTTGTAAGATCCTATTTAAATAAAGTATACATTATAAAGATTTAGATTGATATTTGGCGGAAAATCCTTGAGAGGTCTTAAGGAGGTCTTAAAGAGGTAAAAGACGTCTTTATAATACGTTGTCGTAGTAATGAGTACACAAGACATAATCACATTAAAAGCACATACCCAGGGGCGGTACAAAAAAATATCTACTGACTCAGAAAATGGAAGGTTAACCATACAATAATTACAAAAGAGAAACGTATCTAATTTGACAAGCCTATGACAACATGATTGGAGTATGTAAGTCATCATACTATGTTATAATTTTCTTCACCACGTCTCAATTCTCGGTTACATTGTTTTACAATGATTGGTTAATACTAAATTGCAAATTTTCTTTTATCAAAATTAACGAATAATCTCAGAATATCGTCAACATTTCCAATTCCACGACATGATATAATCCGACAATCTTGAATGTCGTCAATTACTAGAACTAAGTTGTGTACAAAATTAAACGCCGTTATATTTACAAGAAATGTTATACATTCAAGAACTTCTCCAAGTCTTGAACGGTAATTAATGGGTTTTATATTTGATTAATCAAATGATGTTACGGTTTTGTAACTTTAAAGTTTCAACTTTTGGAAGCTGAATGTTTTTGCGTCTTGAGTAATGGGCGCGACGGTTCGGAGGCCTCGCTACAAATTTCATTTATCTTATCTTATCTTGGTTGAGTGAGAAATCTCTCGTGTGGAGTTTTGGGGTGAAATCGTTTAAGTAATTGTGGTAGTATTTACGAGAAAACAGGATATTTTTTACTGAAATCGTCTATACCACCATGAAGTAATGAATTTCACTTTACAACTATGAAATTAAGTCATACTTTGACTTTATTTAATCTTAGAATTATTCTATCATTATAAGAAAGTAATTGATATGTCATTATTATGAAAATCTGATAGATAAAAAAAAGAGGTTGAATTTTTTTTATAATTAAAATAATTGTGATAACTTTTTTGAGTTGGTAAATACAATACCATGGTAAGGCCAAGACCTTATCTTAAGAGATTATTTTTTTCAACATGGCCGATGGCGCGTAATTACAGATAGCTGGGACCGTCCACAAAGAGATCGGCGTTATGATAGTAGTTCACTTATTACGAGTTTTTTCTATGGCTCTTTGTATCGAAGCAAAATACTTTGAAGAGCTGAGGATTATTTTCTTGAATTATTAAAATTATATTTTTAATAAAATATTAAAAAGACTTTATAAATATGAATGTTTTTATCTAAATCTAACAAATCTAACAAATAAGGATTTAGGTTCCAATCTGGTGTAAAGTAAAACAAGGAAAAGTAAAGATTTTCATTTAAATATTACTAAAACAGTACAGTAACAGCCTGTTAATGTCCCACTGCTGGGCTAAGGCCTCCTCTCCCTTTTGAGGAGAAGGTTTGGAGCTTATTCCTCCACGCTACTCCAATGCGGATATATGATGTGATAGATTTTATTATGACGCTGCTCACGCTGCTCTAATGCGGGTTGGTAGAAAATACATGTGTCAGAATTTCAATTAAATTAGACACATACAGATCTTCACGATGTTTTCCTTCACCGTCAAGCACGAGATGAATTATAAACACAAATTAAGCACATGAAAATTCAGTGGTGCTTGTCCGGGGTTAAACCCACGATCATCGGTTAAGATTCATGCGTTCTAACCGCTAGGCCATCTCGGCTTTTTTTTTCTATATATGAAAATTTATTTGACAAAAAATTAGACATATAACATATCACATCTAGTTTTCCTTGTATAGTAACAGTTGTTTAATTTTGCGATTTTAGTCGACAGTACTTATATATATCTTTCTAGACGTGACAAAGCAACTACATTCATCACTATAGATATTTATGACCTTATTAATCAAGACGACCTTATTTTTTTAATGGTCTTGTAAATATTTTCGAGCTTGTTGTAACTCATTAAATCACATCTCATAAACAAAAATAAAAAACTTTACTTTTAATTAAAAAATAAAACGTACATTGAATGGGTTACTTTGTAAAACGGAAACTGGTGGAAGAAATCTACGACCTAATAAAATCTTTTCTTATTCCTTATAATAAACTTGGGGATAGACGCATAAAAAATATCCTTAATTCCATTTCACTTTGGAATAGCGAGATATCTCGAAGGCCTTTGACATGGTTTGGCATGATGGCCTTATCAGCAAGCTTCCTGCATATGGCCTGCCTGCTAGCCTTTGTGCATGGATTTCAGACTTCCTGAGGAACCGATCGTGACAAGTGGTGGTTGATGGCCACTCGTCGCATCAAATGGTTATAAATGCCGGTGTTCCCCAGGGGTCAGTGCTTTCGGCGACACTATTTCTGCTGCACATCAATGATCTGCTAAAGGATATTGAAAAAAATTTTATTAGCCTGAGATATTCCAATAAATTATCAAAGTTACTGTCAGTATCTGTAATATGGTCATGGCGAAATCATTCAATATTTTCGTTCAAATGTATATAAAATCGCAGTAAACATGGCAAATTCATATCCGAACTACGTGAAGCTTTTCCGAGCATTGATTTTATTATCTATTTAGTAATATTCAGAGAAAAAATAATTGGTAAGAATATCCGCTTCCAAGAATTCTGAGACTTATATTTATATCCACCGAAACGCAAAAGAAAAGCGCGATGGAATAAGCTGAATCTTCTTAATATAGAGGCCCTTTTTTCGAGGAATAGGACGAGAAGGCTGTTGAGTTTTACTTCATAAAGCTTAAAGAGAGCTGTAAAGTAAGGTGAAAAGAAAAAAAAGGGTTTTCTAACAAATTCACCCTCAGAGCTTGTTAATCGTTCAAACGTCTTACTCAAATGACGTACTTTCAAACATTTCCTCGTTAGTAGGGATGGGTAATATCGATATTTTGTCTGTCGTTTCGATGAATTGACATCTACATCTAGAAAATTAAATCTACCGATTGATTAATTTTAATTTTTATTTTATACTTTTTTTCGCTAGATTTTACTGGAAAGTTTTTTTATTTATATTTATTTGTAAACATGTAAACATGCGCTCGGTAAACGGCAGGGTTAAACTGAGACTTCGAGCGTCAGACGAGTACGCGTAAGATTTCGAGCGTCAGGTGACGTCAGCGTAAGATTTGTTATTTACAAATCAATTATCTTGAGTACTTTGATGCTCAAACTTTTTTATTTTTTTGTTAGATCTATTATTGATAAGTTAACTCCCTTTAAACCTTTAAACATAATCACACATACATATCTTATGTATTTAATCAGCTTGATTTTCGAGAAATAATACTGGTGATAAAATACTGGTGGTAGGGCTTTGTGCAAGCCCGTCTGGGTAGGTACCACCCACTCATCAGATATTCTACCGGAAAACAGCAGTACTTGGTATTGCTGTGTTCCGGTTTGAAGGGTGAGTGAGCCAGTGTAATTACAGGCACAAGGGACATAAAATCTTAGGTCCCAAGGTTGGTGGCGCATTGGCGATGTAAGCGACGGCTAACATTTCGTACAGTGCCAATGTCTAAGGGCGTTTGGTGACCACTTACCATCAGGTGGCCCACATTCTCGTCCGCCACCCTATGTTCTATAAAAAAAAAATGTTTGTTTCACGTCAGTTTAAATCTCAGTTTATCTCTTTTCGCCTAATACAACATTGTTTAAAGATTTGTTTTATTTTTTAATATTAATATATAAAAAACAATTCCTTTATAATGTTTAGTATGTATTCTGGTATTTAGTATATACTATTACTTATGTATAACTATATCATTATAATGTTTCCTTAAATCAAACTTTTAGATAGTAGGTTACTTTTAGATTTCTGTACTATTTGAAATGTGTTCTAAAATACTATAACAAAATGTATTGTCAAAATTTCATGTATCCAAATTATCGTATTCAAGTGCCGATACACGCGTCCATCGCTACTCATTAGTTTTAATGGCTGCCCTTCACATGTTCATTAAAACAACTCGATTGACCCGCGCGAACATACCAATACACTCGTGTCACAGTACACTCGTGACAATGTACATTTATTTTGTAAATGTCAATAATTAACTTCGTCCTTGCCGACAATTTTGTAATCTAAAACTCTGAGGAACCTTTACTCTTGGTACAATAATGGGGCCGTAAAGTAATCCAGGGTTTATTTTTATTATTTTATATTAACTATTCGACAGATTTTTGTTTTTGGACTAGAAATATCCTTGAGTGCACACAGAATAACTTAACAAAGTTTCATCACAATTGGATGAGATTTTAGGAGCGCATAGAATATAAAAATAGAATCATTCGATAATATTTTCAATTTTTACTTAATGGCTATTATGGCACAAGTTGAATTTGAATCTACTATCATTTTTGAAGACACATGTTTCTCCTGTTCCTAGAAACTACTTAACAAATCTCCTAATATTATATTAAATATCTTAGAAATATTTAAAAAAAAATCTTTCTTTACGATAAATCAAATAACGAATTTGTGAATAAATCCGTTGTTATCCACCTGGAGGCCTGTATCGTGGGAACCCGTTTACTTTTAACAAAGTGAACTGTAATTACAATATTATAGAATGATAGGATGTTGCCTGCTACGGTGAATAATTATATATTCATTATTAAGGTAAAAAAATAATACGATTACATGCCTCTAAGTAATTTGACTAAGGAGCTTCTCAGTCGTATCATATATACTTACCGTAACCGTAACAGCCTGTGAATGTTCCACTGCTGGGCTAAAGGCCTCCTCTCCCTTTTTGAGGAGAAGGTTTGGAGCTTATTCCACCACGCTGCTCCAGTGCGGGTTGGTGGAATACACATGTGGCAGAATTTCAGTGAAATTAGACACATGCAGGTTTCCTCGCGATGTTTTCATTCACCGTAAATCACGAGATGAATTATTGTCCCAAATTAATCACATAAAAATTCAGTGGTGCTTGCCCGGGTTTGAACCCACGATCATCGATTAAGATTCACGTGTTCTTACCACTGGGTCATCTCGGCTTTTTTTATATATACTTACTTTGCGAAATTAATATTATATTTTATTCTTAGATTAAGCAATTTGTTCTATTTTGGCAATTAAGTATATACTCACAAGCTCAATACACAGAAAATTCGTTACTCAGAATCCACAGCTTACACTAAAGTAATTGGCTATAAATGTCCCACTGCTGGGCTCAGGCCTAGTCCCTTTTTCTGAAAAGATTTGGTGAATGTTACTTCACCACGCTGCTTCAATACGGGTTGGTGGAAGTTTTTATCCGCAACATGTTGATATCCCTTTGGTAACCTTCATCGCTGAGCTCGAGGTGAATTATATACACAAATTAAATGCGTAAAAAATAGTGCTAGTTTACGTTGAAATCGTATAGGTATAAAAAAATGACTATTGTTCAAAAAGTGTAACTACTGCGTTTCTTGCCTTCTCAATATAACCTACATTCCAAACCAATCGCTTATCATTCAATTTATTCCTGTAACATAACCATTGAAGAGTGATTAAGAGTTCACACTGGAGAATGAATTTTAATGAGGAATAATTTGTTTTTGATTGTTGAACGGAAATTCTAAGACGAACCATCAATATTATGATCTCCGAGCCGTTTCCGAACGTTTCCCCTGTATGTTTTTTTTCGGCTATATTTATCCCCTGTTACATTAAGTTAGTAAACACATCAGTCAAGATTTGGATACCCTTTACGTTCTGAATGTAACGTGATAACATCGAGATGCTTCGAACGCCACAATTTGTCAATTACTGGCTGCTCTGGGTTATCCCTTGAGAGATTACTGATGAAGCGATGCGAACCCTGCATCGGTTATCGGATCAATAAAGTGTTTTTTTAAATATGTTCCAAGTACGCACTTATTTTTAAATGCTAAATAAGAAATAAAATATATTAACAGAATGAGTCTACTTGAATAAAGTATAATTTTATTTTATACATTAAATTACGATAGTAAAAAAACCAAAAATTAATTTCATAGAACAATAAATTGAAATTCGTGCGTACAAATTTTATGAACACATTGACGAATTAAATACCGATTAATATGCACATAAATTACAGTACAGTAAATAAATTTTAAATATTATTTTACAACACATGCTTATTTTCCAATGCAATTCACTATAATGTTTCAATAGTGGATCGATCCTAAACCTCTGGGCTACAGTCATTCCAGAAACTTTACACGTCGCATTGCTGGTATTATTTGAAATAAAATACTTTTCAAACCAATAACCTATCGCAAGATATTGTGATAAGTTTTTCATTAAGTCGTTGTTCATTGTTATTTGTCACGTCCTACTAAGATTATAAACGCGAAACTTTATGAGGCACATTTAATATGTACATGATACAGTATAGCTTATACCCTGACTTAACACAAGGGCGAACAACTCCCTTCTCCTCACCCGCGGGCGGGAGTTTAAAAAAAGACGAGGTTATATGTTTGACGCTTATGTTTTTTGGATATGTTCTCCGATTACCGTAGAATTGAAATTGCTCGACCGATTTGTTTGATTCAAACTTTATTCTGCTGTAGAACGTGTAATATTCGAAAATGTTTTTGATACATACAAACAATGTTATCTACATAATCATGATGGAGACATGTTTAGTAAAAAATAAAAAAAATAACCATTTCCAGCTTGAAAATTATAGAACGCGTTTTACTTAGCGATTGAAAACATTGTTTAATAAAAAAAGGTTTTAGTTGGTTTACTAAGAAAAATAACTAATAATAATACTTATGACGAATAAAAAACTCAAAACGAGGATAAAATTATACACTTAGAAATCGTAAGATAAATTAAATTTAATGTGAAGCTACCAACGATTCGGAATGAACCAGTTTTTATTCATTAAACCCAATCTTTTATCGTCTATATAATCATGTATATAACAATTATATATCTCTGCTGCTAACAAATGGATATCATAAAATAGTAATAATACTATCGAGTAAAAAAACTAATTTAAAAGCGCGTCCTGAGTTATTACGTTTTACGATAAGTAACATTAACCGTAGAAGCAGTCAAGAATGCAAATTCCTTTCACTTGTCAAAGAGTAATAGCTTAGACAAGTAGCCTCTGACTTAGCACATTTACTCGCTTGATAATACCCGTAACCGATGTTCCTTTAAGTACCATTATAAATTGAGCTCCTTTAACAAAACTGTCTGCACTTGGAACACCAATTTTAGTTCACAGCGAGAGGGGGGTTCGAGGTCGCGTTGAATTTGTAGCTCCGGGTGAGATGGTAGGAATTATGGGCGAGCATTTGTCAAAGTCGTGCTTGCACTGATCGTAACTATGGAAGGTCTGTGGTTAGATCTACATAAATATGAATCAAAACACTAAGTAATAGCACCCTGTCTCGGGTTAACTAAATGGGAACAGCAATCCACTCTTGATATATTCCTATGATGAATGAACTAACGTAGCCAAATTTAAACGTATCACGATCGTACACATTTTATATACGGTATTCAAATTTCGCAATATGCATAGAAATGTATATTCCTAAAACCAACTAAGTGAGTGAGACAATAGATAATGTTATCTCTTGTTTTAAATTAAGAAGATTATATATGTACATGCTGATTTTTACAGAAATAGAAAAGACAATAAGGAAGCTTACCATTTAATATATCATTAAAATTTCTGCCGAAAATTTAATCAATGTAAACGTCATGTTAATCTAACATTGCTTACCAAATGTTTGTTCAATCAAATCTAGTTTGATTATAGCATTCATAATATTGGGCAAACTCCGCCAAATAATTCACTGTACCAAAGTCAACTGTAAAAACTTTGGAAATTTTTCAGCTAAACAAGGCCAAGCAAAATATTTATTTAGTCTAAATTGAGGGTAGAACTAATTAAAACTTAACCCCGTTGTGGGTAATGGCTTTTGTTTTTCGCCGTATGAATTCATAATTCTTCAGCTACTTAATTATGATTAGACTGAGACGAGTGATCAGAAAATGTTTTGATGGAGATAAAATAATAAATCGGTATTTGCTTAGGCGAATATGATATTCGGAGTTATTTGGATAAATTCAATATATATAATAATTATTATATACTATATTATGTAGTATGTACACGTAGTTTTATTTACAGTATATATTGGGAATGGTCTTATGACCTCACGACGTGATAAAATAGTGCTACATGTGTATGTGTGTGCAAAACGTAATGCAGCGTTGTGGAAGAAGCTCCAAAACTTTACTGGTGGGAGGGCTTTGTGCAAGCTCGTCTGGGTAGGTACCACCCACTCATCAGATATTCTACCGCAAAATAGCAGTACTTGGTATTGTTGTGTTCCGGTTTGAAGGGTGAGTGAGCCAGTGTAATTGCAGGCACAAGGGACATAAAATCTTAGGTCCCAAGGTTCGCATTGGCGATGTAAGCGAAGACTAACATTTCTTACAGTGGCAATGTCTAAGAGCGTGTGGTGACCACTTACCATCAGGTGGCCCATATGCTCGTTCGCCTTCCTATTCTTCTTCTTCTTCTTCCTAGCGTTTTCCCGGCCTAGAAATGCCAGGGTCCGCTTTCCTACGTCCGTCCCTCACAACATCGAGCCAGCGCTTCTTGGGCCTGCCGCGGGATCCAGGGCCTTCGACAACAAAGCCCAGGCATCGGTTCCCAACATAGTCTGGCGGTCTGCGGCTAATGTGACCAAACCAACGGAGACGGCTTTCCTGCAACTTATCCGCTACATCGCAAACGCCAAGGCTATTACGGATGTGCTCGTTACGAATACGATTTAGTCGCGTAACGCCACACATCCACCGCAGCATCTTCATTTCCGCGACGTGAAGTTGCTGAACATGTCTCGCGAGAGCTGGCCACGTCTCGCTGCCGTACAATAACACTGGTCGGATGATGCACTTGTACACGAGGCTCTTTAATTTCACCGGTATCCTGCGATCACAGATTACCCCGGTGACTTCCCGCTATTTGGCCCAAGCTGCGTTTATTCGAGCTCTGACGTCGTGGTCGATATTACCAGACTCGTGCAGTACGGACCCGAGGTATTTAATTTTTTCCGTCTGGATAACGGTTTCTCCGCCTATCTTTATGGGTTCGGGGTCCGTACTGCCACAGGCCATATACTCGGTCTTCGCAACATTTAGCATCAGACCACCCCTCGCTAGCACACCCTTCCACTGGTTTCCTATTTTCTCTAATATCTGCTTGTCCTCATCTACCAGTGCAATGTCATCAGCATACTCGTGCTCTATTATCCGTGCAGTGACGGAGATTATCCGTGCAGTGACGGAGAAAGAATACATTTCACTGCCCCTTTCCCATGGGTGTCGTAAGAGGCGACTAAGGGATATCATCTGGTGGTAGGATGATAAACATCCGCCTGGCTTGTTACCACCGTACGCATGGTGAAAATCTCGTGAAGTGGCTTGCAGCCGCGTTTCGAGGTCAGCCAGCGTACAGCCAGTGCCCGAGCGAGCATTGCCGCGATGGGTGTTGGTCCAGTGGAGACGGCTGCTGAACCAATGCCGGGGGAAACACGCCTCCACACTTTGCCCATCCCTATCGTGGCAATACGTCGCTCGCTTCACGTCTCTTTACGAGGCGTGAAGAGGCATCTTGCGGGCCGGCAAGGCGAGGGCGGCTAGTGCAGAATCTTCTTCCCGACTGTACTGGCCGTCCTCGCGTTTGGACTCTACTACCACTTAACATCAGGTGGAGTAGAGTCATTTGCCCACCCGGGAAATAAAAAAAAAAAAAAAAAAAAAAAAAAAAAAAAAAAAAAAAAAAAAAAATATACATTATGAGCCAGGGAGACGGCTCATGGGCTTTCGCTGTGACAACGTCAAGCACTACACTGAACAGAAAAGGACTCATGGCCGAGCCTTGGTGGACACCAACTTTGATCGGGAAAGGGTGTGTGTCGCCAACGGCGGTCCTTACTATTGATTCCGAATGATGGTACATGTCTCGGATAATGTCAATATAGATTAGTGGCACATTCTTCATCTTCAAAGCCCACCAGATAATTTGGCGTGGGACGTAGTCAAATGCCTTCTGCAGGTCTAGAAACGCCATGTAAAGCGGCTTCTTCTTTTCTCTGTGGGCCTCGGTCAGTATTCTTAGGGCGAAGATGGGGTCTATGGTTCCACAGCCTGGGCGAAACCCATATTGACATTGCGAGACGGTACATTCTTGCCTTGAATCGTAGCCTTGAATCGATTACGCGTTCGAAGAGTTTCATGGTGTGGCACATAACCTTAATACCGCGGCAGCTTTCGCAGTCCTGTACACTACCTTTGCCTTTATATACTGGAGTAATGATACTCAATCTCCAAGAGTTGGGCATCTTCCGGCTAGTAAGTATTCGGTTAAAAAGGTCAGTAAGTAGGTTCACACCATGAAAACCCATCGCTTTCCACGCTTTAATCGGCAAGTCGTCAGGGCCTACGGCTTTTCGGTTCTTCATTGTACGAAGACATTTGAGTACCTCGTCAGGTGTTACCGGTGCAACAAGTCCGAGATTAGGAGGCAGTTCTGGAGGAGACACATTAGCGTGTTGTGTGTTAAGCAACACGTTAAAGTAGCCGCGCCACCTCTCCTTCACCTTAATTGCATCGCAAACCAAAGTGCCATTAGAGTCTTTGACACAAAGACATTTTGTTATGTCTTGTGTCGCTTACTCCTTTGCCAAACGGAAGATAGTCTTTTGGCTCTCGTTTGTCTCGAGCGTTTCATACAGAGGTGACAGCGTCTGGTAACGGGTTTTGCTACTGCTCGTTTGGTGGCACATTTAACTGCTTTATACGCGTCCCGGTCTTCAGGAGATTTGGTCTCTTGCCACTTCTAAACTGTGTCTTTTTCTCTCGAACTGCCTCCTGTACTGAGCCATTCTACCACCACGTCTCCTTGTCGATGACGCGGCCTCCCTTCGAAGTGCGAAGCACCTGTTTTCCAATGGTGTTCACTGTCGACTGGATCCTAGACCATTGACTATCTACTGATTCGTCTGTGTCTGTGCTTAACTTGGAGCTAGCTACGAAAAAAACAGAATTCAGGCTGTTTTGGTCCATTCAACAGCCACCATTTAGTTTTAGGTCTGCTTCGTTCAGGCACTTTTTTACTTGGTACTACCAGCATGTCCAACAAGGATGCGGTGTTGTGTTGTGAGGCATTCCCCAGTAATCACTTTGCAGTTAGTCACTCTACCAATTTGGCTTCTTCTTATGAGCAAGTAGTCGATCTGGGGGGAGTGCGGCCCACTTTTATAGGTGATTAGGTGCTCGGGTTTCTTTTGGAAGAAAGTGTTAACAATGGCAAGGTCTGATAATAAGCAGGTGCTGAGAATTGACTCCCCCTCTGCATTCTCACGACCATAGCCGAACCCGCCATGTACACGTCCATATTCACGTGACTTCTCACCAACGTGGCCGTTCAAATCTCCACCAATCATGATGCTCTCGGTGTTCGGAATGCAGCGGAGCATGTCTTCCAAGTAATTCCAGAAGGCTTCTTTCTCCGATGCAGAGAAGTGATCCTGAAGATCCTGTGAAGTGTAGGCGCTGATAAGATGAGTAATTACTCCTTCTATCAGTAGCTTCACCCGGAGAAGTCGGTCGCTCAGTCTGTCGACTTCTAGAATACCGTTCTGGAGTTCCTCAGATAGTACTACGGCCACACCGTTCTTCCCTGAGGGGGAGCCGGAGTAGATCAACTTGTAACCCAGTCCAATATTACGGGACTTGTTGCCCTTCCAACGGGTTTCTTGCAAGAATGCAACGTGAACCCTGTGCTTTGTCAGTACGTCCGCCTTCCTATTCTATAAAAAAAAAACCTTCTCCTCGTCTGAAAGGAGATGAGCCATTTGCCATTAAAATTGGTTACATATATTCAAGAAACGAACGTTTTTCTGACTAATCGTAGTGTAATTGTATACAATACTCAATTCAAAATCGTACCAATAATAAACGTGACGTAAAACGTATTTAGGTTGGTTTATATAAATAAGTATTTTGAATAGATTGGGAGCTTGTTATGTCACCGAGCACGAGATAAATCATAAACACTTAAACATATAATAACTCGGTAGTGCTTGCCAGTGCCATCTTTGTTCATAACTTTAATTGTAGTCCCCAAGGTGATGTTCCCATTTCATTGGCAATGTAAGTGATGGTTAACATTTCGTACAATGCCAATCTATGCTAGTCTATGGGCGTTGGTGACCGCTTACCATCAGGTGGCCCATATGCTCATCCACCTACCTATTATACAAAAAAATACAACCCAAATATAGCATTGTTAATACTTCCTTATTAGTCCCTTGTTGTTATGAAAGCAAATAAACTATTTCTTCCCATTCAAAGCGATAATTGTTTGGCGTATTCAATACCAGGAAATACAGCGAAGTGGGCCGGAAGTTCTTACGCTCGTAGTGAGCGCACGTGCGTCCGGAATCTAAAATAGTTTATTGTGCCGTTAAATTGGCGAGATTGTGTTCATTGTGGGTAATTTTAGAAATGATAAAATCAAAATCTATTGTAATATTATAAATGCGAATAAAGCTCTATTTTTGTTGTAAATATATTATAATGAGAAGACCTCCTTTTCACATTATAGAGAGGAGGCAAGAAAATAACTAACCAACTAAGCTGAGATGACCCATTGGTAAGAACGCGTGAATCTTAACCGATGATCGTGGACTCAAACCCGGGCAAACATCACTGAATTTTCACGTGCTTAATTTGTGGTTATAATTCATCTCGTGCTTGACGGTGAAGGAATACATCGTGAGGAACCCGTTATGTGTCACGTCACTGAAATTCTACCACATATGTAATCCACCAACCCGCATTGGAGCAGCTTGAAGGAAAGCTCCAAACCTTCTCCTCAAAAAGGAAGAGAAGGCCTTAGCCTAGCAGTGGGACATTCACAGACTGTTACTACTACTATTAATTAACCACACTAACACTAGATAAATAAGTTAAAATGTACTCACACGACTAAGAAACATTTGAATTTTAAACATTTTGCTGTGGAATAAAAGACTTACTATAATATTATAATGCAGACTTATGAATATAATAAAAGTCACTGAGGCAGACTGAGATAAGACATACGACCTTACTTATAAACAGTCGATATGTTTTGGTAAAAACTGATTTCTCTCTTTCATGTAATTATTGATTTGACATTCGAAAAAAGAAGACACCGCATTGTTTAACTAATCATCCGCTAAGCAAAGTTTATTAGTAAATCTATTAAATCTAAGTCCACTGACAACATGTAAATTATTTGCATATAAATAATGCATCAAGTAAATGTTTTTTAAAAATCGAATTTCAAGTAGAATTTCAGAAATATATAGACCGCGATATTCAAATAAATAATATTCTTAAATTAAAAGTAACAAGTAACGACCTGATAAAAGTCTCTGTGCATTTTTAAGGCTTTCACTCTTTGGTTATTCCAAGATACTGCTCTTATGCAGGCTTACGGATATGACACGTGCATGTGCATGATATCTTTGTTCACCAGCTCAAGGAGATCCATAATATGTAGCAAAGTTAGTGATTAATTGTATTAATTGGAAAGTTAGTAATTTTTTCAATAACACATTATTATATATAACAAATTGCAATAATGATAATTGATCATAAATAATCCATGACAGTTCATTCCGACAACAGAGTACTAAAATCAGTGCCAATTTTGATTGTAAATTATGTTGGCAGTTTCATTACGTATAACGAGGAAGTGGGGGTACTATTTATCACGAACTCGAGTGAAACTGTCGAAGGTCGACGGCAAGTCCCGTATAATAAATTAGGGCCCATTTGTAGTCGAAGTAGCCTTAGGGGATCTCACCGGAGGATACCCGATATTTTTGATACAAAGTCGAAAAATCGCTGAATATTTTTGTTATTTACTGGCATATTAATTTTTTTGAATATCAAAAACCATGCATTTAACAAAAAAATCGTAAAAATTAAATAAACAGGCAGCAATGAATAAGTATGACTAAAGTTTTCAATCTACTACTTAACAAATCGACACGAGCTTATAGACACATATTACAATGTATATAATGATTGTTTAGCTTATATAAGAATTGATTTTGTAAATTATCAAACATTCTACACCAAATCAAAAAAACACTTAAAGTGACCTCAGCAAATCATAGTATATAAGCTGATGACTGGACGTGGACAGAACACGTTCAAATCCGATCAAATCCACTGAAATTTTCATGTGCTTTATTTTATTAAAATTCATCTCGTGCTTAACGGTGAAGAAAAACATCGTGAGGAAACCTGCATGTACAGGATTATCCACGAACACACGCTGGAACAGCTCCGTGAACTAAGCTCCAATCCTTTAAAGTTTTCGTACTAAAAAGAAAAATTAAAACAGTATTATGTCACATTTTTAAACACTGAAAAAATAAATTAACATGTTTAATAAGAGTCGAGAAACATTTACTTTGTAATTTAAAGTGAATAATAAATTCTTCATTAAGGTATCCTGTTAACAATTGAAAGCTTTATTTGAGTTTATAATCAACATAATAAATCAATTATAATTAAACAGTAATTTGAAAGAAACAGTATGATGGATGAAATATAACTTTCAAGGTCAAATAAAATCGATTTTCAAGCTATTTAAAGTTCAAAATAACAAAGAATAAATCTACGTAGTTTTAAATAACAAATAATTTACAAAACTGTAATAACTCATGCAAATAATCATTAAATTTGCACATTATTTAAAAGGTCTAATGCAAATACCAGATAAACAGCAATATAACAATGCATCGGCGGAAATGTGGCGAGAATAATGTCGGTAAGAGGTTTAGGAAATCCCTACCCATTTCGGTACACTTTCATAAAGCCAACAGTGATCGACATGCGGTCTATTATCATTGTAAATCTTTGATCCAGATTAATGTAACGAAGCTTAGGAGACAAATAAGATACTAAAATATTAAAACGTTGAAATACGGGTGGCCTTGAGTAATGTGATTCGATTATTTAAATAGATAAAACCTTTAAGTGGAACTTACACCAAAATAAAGATTAAGCTTACAAAAATAAAAATAAATTAAAACATATAAAAAAACATCTGAAACAATATAATGAGCCTTAAAACTGAATCTTCCAAAATCATTCCTCATCGATTCAATTTCAAGATTATTTTCATCTAACAGTTAACTTTAGGATGACGACCATAATACAGATTTGAATTGTCCTCCGAGTGACATCATAATTAGACCGCATTACTATTCTATAATTATACGTATGCTACGTTTACTTAAGATTTAGAATTTTTGAATAATTATCAATATACACTGTTATAGTATTACTAAATTGAGTTGATCACTAGTTTCTTCTTTCAACTCCTCCATAACTAAGCTCCAAGATCAAAGGCCAATACTCTGAAATCCTATTGCGGTCTTAATTATTTGTTGAATTAATGGAACTTACGTTATTTATATAACAAGTGAGCGAATCGGGGCTTTGTTCTTCAAAGTTGGCGAGGTAATTAAGACTACTGTAATCTGCGTAGTGTTGTTCCAGTAAATTAAAACTTATTTAGTAGTCGCAAATCTGTTGAATTGTACAAACTCCACAAAATTCATAGGGATCGGAAAGTGCCCCGTGGGTTTCGAATAATTCATTGCGAAACTGATTCTTGGTACGTCTCTTGGGCCGGGAGAATGGATAATAATTATTTTACTAATGTTATAGATAGTACTCGATAAATCCTGAAACAAATATTTGTTTGATAATTGCATTTTCTAGACATTAAAAAAATTAACTTAAAATGATTTACATACAGAACATAAGAAACATAAATATATATAATGTAGAATAAAAAAATCAACGAGAGGATCTTATATACACTTACTATATATCACAGCGTACTATATATCACAGGCATAATTAAATAAATATACAACTTTTGAGAATAATTTAAAAAAATCATTACAAAAGTGTATTTATATATATATATATATAAGTATATTTATAAATTAATACATTTTTTAAGTTTTAAAAATAATGTAAGCACACAAATAACTGATATACATTATGTACGAATACAGCCGTAATCCGTAAGCCGAATATCGCAGTAATATACCTATACAGATGCGTTTATAAGCACACAAATCCTATACCATAAAAATTAAAAAATATAAAAATTATCATTTATTATAAGAATTGATGAAATCCTGAATATTATTATTTGATTGTTTCGAGTTGTTATTTATCATTCTCCTTAAGGTAATAAACTGGCTTTAAGCTTTTAGTATTGATAATAAACAAGATCCTGCTGACCGGATTTCGGTCACGTCTGACAATTTTTAAGACTAGCCAACGGTTCAGGAAATATTATAGAGCACAAATTCACTTCGCTCTCTATTTCTACATGACTCGCATAGGAGAGAACGGTAACCTGACACGACTGAAGATAACTCAAGAACATTTTATGTAATCTTTGGGTGGCACTTACAATGCATTTTTTATAGTGGTCACCAACGCCCATAGATATTGGCATTGTAAGAAATGTTAACCATCGCTTACATCGCTGATGCCTCAAATGTGTGAAGCTTGGGAACTAAGGTGTTATGTCCCTTGTGTACAGGACACAGGCTCACTTGCCCTTCAAACTGGAACACAACTATACCAAGTACTGTTGTTTTGTGGTAGAATATCTAATGACCACCAACCACCTCAAACCACAGATTAGGTGTGAAGCAATGAGCCTTATTGATGGAAATGTTAAAAAAGCTAGTTTTTTATACCTAACACCTGCCGAAAATGTGGACAAAACCACTGGCGAATACTAGTTTATCATAAAACACAAAATAAATAGTTAGTTACCTTATATTTGTAATATATTAATTTAAAAACGCCTCACGACGAAATGTTTTCAGTCTCGTTTGTCCAATAGTTCCCAAACCTAATCTTCGAGTTAAAGATAAAACTTATACAGGATTCGTTGCGAAGTTTATGCGGTCGGATTAATATCGTTGTTATATTTTGTTTTACTTTGTCTTGGCCAAAGCGTCGGACACATTTTGCTTGCAGCTCTTGATTTCGGTGTTTCTGTTATTGCATTGGAAAAGTTTTCTGCGAATGTTCGTTGGAATAATTACGTTTGCAAACTATGGAAACTAAGTTATTTTCCGGACTTGGAATTGTTCGAGAACTTTGTTGTATAGAAAGTAATTTTAATATAATATCTTCTGTATTTGCTTCATACTAAATTTTGGTTCGGGTGGCTTTCTATATTATTTTAATATTTATTTTGCTTTTAAATCATAATTATGAATACGATGTTAGTCTTAAGCAAAAATCTCGGTATTATTTAACCGTAATCAAGAAATTTCAACGTAAAAATATTATTGAGACATAAGTTTTGCTTGCATATTTTTTAAAACTCATGCATAGCCTATTCGTCTGGGTCGATATTGTACTTTCATATTATGATATGTTATAGTTAGTAAGAAGAAAGTACGTGACTGAAGATTATGAAAAAAAAATAGATAATGTCGATAGAAGTGAAAACTTGAAACTTTTAAATATATTTGTCCAATTTCCACATCTATTGGCATTCAAGTATAATTCTATCCCCTTTTATTATGTATCTTTTTATTCATCAAAATACACAGTATCTCGCTAACTCGGTTCTAAATATTAATACAGCTTAATTTTAATAAACAATAGTTTAAATACATTTATATAATTTGTCACTGCACTTATCAATCAAACATAATTATCAACATTTATTTCCATAATACTTAAATCATTTGTACTTTTTACGATTTCATTATATTAACATTAGCATGTCAGTGTCGCGAAGCCACCAGTCTATCACCTACGATAAAGAAGAAGTTCTCAATTCAAAAATTAGAATAAATAAAATTTAATCGTTTTAGATAAATAATCTATCACCAAACAGCAATACTTATTATTTTTGTTTTCCGGTTTGAAATTAAACTACAGGCACAAGGGACACACCATCTTAGTTACCAAGGTTATTGACGCTCGCCATTGCGCCATTGTTATGAATAGTTAATTTTATTACTTACAAAAAAAATGTCTATGGGCGGTGATAATCACTTACCATAACTTGCCCGTCCGCCTAGCTACTTTTATAAAAAAATATATTTATTAATTGTAAGTATTTTCTATAAATAAATATTGCTATGAAGACTTTACTCGTAGTAGGGCTTTGTACAAGCTCGTCTATGTAGGTACCACCCATTCATAAGATATTCTACCGCAAAACAGCAGTACTTGGTATTTTTGTGTTCCGGTTTGAAGGGTGAGTGAGCCAGTGTAATTACAGGCACAAGGGACATAAAATCTTAGGTCCAAGGTTAGTGGCGCATTGGCGATGTAAGCGATGGTTAACATTTCTTACAGAGCCAATGTCTAAGGGCGTTTGGTGACCACTTACCACCAGGTGGCCCATATGCTCGTCCGCTTTTCTAGCCTATAAAAAAAGAAGAAGACTGCAATTTGTCCGTATATATAATTTTCGTAATATATAAGTTTCATTTTTTCAATCTAGGGACATTACTTGATCGGGCAACGATACGCATTGCCGTATGCCTTCGCTTAGGTTTAAAGGTGTGCGAGCCTCACACATGTCCCTGTGGTACCCAGGTGGATTATTTCGGACGCCACGGGCTTAGCTGCCGTAAAAGCGCTGGCCGTGCATATCGCCATGGGTCTCTTAATGACATACTTCGTCGGGCTTTTGCCACAGCATCGATTCCTGCTACATTGGAACCGAATGGTTTATGCAGAGATGATGGCAAGAGACCCGATGGAGCGACATTGGTGCCATGGTCGATGGGACGTGTTCTTGTGTGGGATGCAACTTGCGTTGATACGCTGGCAGTATCTCATATCAAGAATACGTCTCGTAAAGCCAGTGCAGCCGCTGAAGCTGCTTAAATATTTAAGCGCCGCAAATGTTCACTTCTATCCAACGAATATGAATTTGCGGGGCTGGGTTTTGAGACATTGGGTCCATGGTCGTCCGATACAAAAAGAATCATAAAAGACATTTCTAAGAAACTGGTCCACACTTCTGGTGACCCAAGAGCTGGCGCTTATTTAGCCCAAAGGCTGAGTCTAGCATTGCAGAGAGGCAATAGTGCCAGCGTCTTGGGTACAATGCCACAGGACAATCTTTTAGACGGCGTGTTCTTTCTTTAAATTTGTATGTGTATTTTGTTCTTTTTATTTTAATTTTGTACTTTATAAAAATATCTGTACATATTAGAGTCATAATTAAATATAATTGAAGAAAAAAAAAGTTTCATTAATATTATAATTGAGCGACGAAGTATTTAATATACGCGTCATCCTCAAACAAGACGGCATAAGCAAGCGTCATGCCGTTGTAACACGTCAAAAAAAATGGGTGTGCAATAAGTTGCATTACAGCAAATCGCTTCGACATCGCTTGGCTCGCTGAATTCATTTTTATATTTTATCACAATTTCTAAATATTATATATAGTGTATTATAATTTTATCTAACGTAGTTGATAAATATATCGAAATAAAATATGGTTATCTGGAAACTTAAGCCGCCAACTCAATCCTTATGAGTTGACGGCTAAACTTTGCATTGGTGGATTTAGTTCTTTATTATTTTAACAATACTATATCAATGCCCAGCATTGGATTTTTACGGCTTTAACAGTATTTTTTAAAACGTGACTCGTATTAGCTTCCGCTTCCTCGCCTGAGGATACAGGAGATTGCGTTCCATGGATTACAGAATAATCTAAAGCCGACAACATCCAAACAGCGTTCGTTCAGCTGGTCAGCAGACTTTTAATATAACAGATATTTAATCAAAACTACCTAATACATTTGTTTCTTACTAAATTAAAGCCTTTGAAACCACAAATGTTGAAATTGAATTAACAAAATAAAGCCGAATTAAAAAAAAAACAAAATCTTAACAACGTTAAAGTAAAAATTTAAATTCAACTATAAGCGATGGTACCACCCTGTTATCAGATTTATTATCGTCTGGTCAAAATGGTGACTCATCCTTTGATATTTCAAGGGTAATGTACAACTCGGTTCTCATAATAGCTAATTATAAGGGAGGGTATCCGTGCGTCGTGAAGTAGACACGTATAATTTTGTTGCTAAAGTAATTAATTCTTTCTTAGTGTAATTATTACTCTTTAACAAAAACATTTTCACTGTTTGTGCTCAGTTATTGTGACATTATAATATTGTGAAATTTTATAACATTTTGTGTTGTATATTTGAAGATATTAGGCAAAAACTTTTTAAAATCAGTGCATTTAAAGGACATCTTTAACGTTCTTTAGTGATCGGAGTGTGGCAATGTTAATGAGCTTCATATATAAAAAATATAAGTTCACTGACCTCTCGTAACACTGTTTGCTCCAAATACAAATACGAGGGACTTTTTTGCGATATATATACATAGGGTTCGTGGCGCAGCCGTAGAAACCGCGCTTATTACTAGTTATATCCTGGGTTCAAATCCGAGCTCTGCGTTAATATTATTTTTCTTATTTTTCTTTTTACTCATTAACCATGGCTCATTTTATGTGTGCTGGGTGCCCTGATGAACTTGATGACTCTCAGGCATTACAATGTCACAAATGTAAAGACAGATATCATGTCATATGCACACGAATAACGAACCAGGATTTTATAGAGATGAGTTTGGAAATGAAAAGTCTATGGACTTGCGATGCATGCAGATGTAAACAGCCTAGGAAAGGTGATCATTCCAACACTCCCGTACGCAATACTCCGGTTGAAATGGAATTTGTCACTCAGCGCGTTAAGAGCCGTACTACTACTTGCTCTTGTTTGTCGGCTACTAATGTTCGCGAAATAATTAGAGATGAATTGCGCAATATTCTAACTAACGACCTGTGTCCAAAAATTCAAGAATTAAAAAACACTGTTGCCTCATTTGAAGTTGCTTTGACATCTATCAATTACGATATTGAAAAACTTAAATCGGAACAGTCCACCCAATCTGTACAGTTGAATAATTTAATTAAGGAGAATGAAAATTTGCGTGCTGCAAACCAAACTGTCACAAATCGCCTTATGCAACTTGAGCAGCATACACGAGCGGCAAATATTGAGATCCAATGTGTTCCAGAACATAGACAAGAAAATTTAATAAACACTGTTCAACAGTTAGGTAAAATCATAAAATGTCCGGTAGCAGAAGAAAACATACATTTCTGTGCAAGACTTGCGAAGATGAATGCTAAAAGTCCACGACCGAGATCGATATTGGTTAAGTTCAGCAGTCCTAGGTTGCGCGATGAATTTTTAGCAGCTACTATTAAATACAACAAAAATAATAGTACGGATAAACTTAACACTAGCCATTTGGGAATCGCTAATACCAAGAAAACTCCAATATATGTGGTAGAAAATCTTACACCAGAAGGAAAACTTCTGCATGCTGCAGCTCGCCGTAAAGCAAAGGAGCTGGGTTTCCGCTTTGTCTGGGTTCGTGATGGAAAAATTTTTGTGCGTAAATCTGAAGGTTCAAACTATGTATATATACGAAATCATGACACTGTCAGTAATTTGTCATAAAATAACGCTAAGTTTGATTATTGTATTTACTTTTACTTAAGGGCCCTTTACAAAATAATATTTCTCTATACTATCAAAATGTCAGGGGGTTAAGATCAAAGACAATTGATTTATTTAATAACGTAATCTGTAACTCATACGATGTTGTAATTATGACGGAGACGTGGTTGAATGGGAGTGTTTTTGATTCTGAAATCTTCGATAGTCGTTATGTTGTTTATAGACGTGATCGGGAGAGTAGTGGATTCCACGCTTCGAAAAATGGAGGTGGTGTACTCATAGCTGTATCTAATCAATACAATTCTTCGCGAATGTTCAGTTTCGAGTCCGAGTGCGAGGATCTTTGGGTTTGTGTAGATGTATTAAACGCCCAAGAAAAGATTGAAAAACTTTACATCTGCGCTGTGTACATTCCACCTCCTGTACAAAAGCATATATTTAAACATTTCGTTGATAACTCGAATCGAGTACTAGAGTCCGTTACCGATAATATACTTATCGCTGGCGATTTTAATCTCAGTAGCATTACATGGTCATTGGATCCACATAGTCATCTTTGTGCAGAACCCTCCAACAGTTATTTACAAAACCTTTTAACAGACTTTCTCTCATGCAATGAGTTGTATCAATTCAACTATATAAAGAACAATAAAAATAAAATTCTTGATCTTGTTTTATCGAACATTGAAATTCATACTACTTCATGCCTTGATCCTCTAACATGTGTCGATCCCCTTCATCCGCCTTTAGTTCTTTCTTTCGATTTAACAAATTCTACGTCGCTCATCCCTAATAGCAATATTACCAAATTTTGTTTTCACAAGGCAGATTACGTGAATATAAAGAAAGAACTAAGCGAAATTGATTGGAAGGAAATTTTGAGTAAATGCTCCTGTGTTGATGATATGGTCTCATTATTTTATGCCCAAATTCGTAAATTGATATTAAAATATGTACCAAAAAAGAAACCCCGCAGTCATAAATATCCTATTTGGTTTACTTCGTGTCTGATTAAGTGCATTAAAGAAAAATATAAATATAGAATAAAGATTCGAAAATACAACAATCCTCGCGATAAACTAACTTTTGACTTATTGAAGAAAAGGTGCGAAAAACTCTTGTCATATTCTTATTCTAAATATATAGATCGTCTTGAGTTATCTTTAAGGTGTAATCCTAAATTAATTTGGTCATTTTTAAAACAAAAAAAGGGGAAGAGTTCTTATCCATCAAAAATTAAGGGCGACAACATAATTGCGTCCAGCGGAACGGACATCTGCAAGGTTTTTGCTAAGCAATTTTCGTCAGTTTATAATAAGAATGATGGTTACCATGCTACCAATAATGGAGACATTTCTGTAAATTTATGTAATATTACGAACCTTAGTCAAATATCTTTTACTGTAGATCAGGTTTACAATGTCTTAAAAAGACTGGATTCTAATAAGGGAGCGGGAGCTGACGGGATTCCATCAATTTTTGTCCATACTTGCGCTAGAACATTGGCTTTACCACTGACACTAATTGTCAATACTTCTCTGTCAACTAGCACTTATCCTACCTTGTGGAAAAAGGCCCTTGTATTGCCTTTGTTCAAAACTGGTGATAGAGAGGATGCTAGGAATTATAGACCTATATCAATTATGTCTGTTTTTGCTAAGGTATTTGAGGTACTTTTATATCCTGTTGTTTCTTGGCACTTCCAACAATTCGTTGCACCTGAACAACATGGGTTTGTGAAAGCCCGATCCACAGCAACTAATCTTGTGTCCTTTGTTGAAGACATTACTGAAGTTCTTGATACTGGCATGTGCGTTGATACAATTTACACAGATTTCAGTAAGGCCTTCGATAAAGTTGATCATGGTGTTTTAATTACTAAACTAGAAATTATAGGTATTTCAGGCCCATTACTGGAATGGTTTCGGTCTTATCTTGTCGACCGGTCTTCAATTGTTATCGTTGATGGTTATGCTTCGGAACCATTTTTTGCGCAAACCGGCGTACCACAAGGTTCTCACCTGGGTCCTTTGCTGTTTAACATATTCATCAACGATATCAGTAGTTGCTTTAAATACTGTAAATGCTACTTGTTCGCTGATGATCTGAAGATTTTTAGACCTATCTCTACAGATACCGACAGAGAACTCCTACAGGAGGACTTGAATAAGCTATCCTTATGGTGTCGAAATAATGGCATGACTTTGAATGCTGAGAAGTGTCATGTAATAAAATTTTCCAGGAAAAAGACTTCTTTTGCGAGAACATATTTAATTGATGGTACAGCTCTGTCCGAAGTTCCTCACATACGTGATTTAGGAGTTATACTCGATAATAAACTTTGGTATAATATCCACATTGACAATATTGCAAACAAAGGTTTTAAGACTCTTGGCTTCTTTTTACGTAACTGCAAGCAATTTAAGAATTCACGCTCTAAATTAATTATTTATTCAGCCTTGGTACGTAGCATTTTAGAATATTGCAGTGTTGTGTGGAATCCTCACTTCAATATTTATTCACAAAGAATAGAAAGGATTCAAAAACGATTTCTTTGGCATTTGTGCTTTGATCTTAACCTAGTCAAAACTCTTAGGACATACGAAGACAGGCTTAAGTTCTTTAAACTTCATTCACTTTCGGATCGAAGACGGCTCCATGATCTCACTTTCCTGTATAAATTGGTGAATGGTGTCATTGACAGTCCCTGTTTATTGAAACAATTAAATATTCGTGCACCGGTGAGGACACTAAGACCGTCGTCTTATACTCCATTTGTAGAAAAACCTACACGCTCACGTCAAGGACGCTACTCTCCAATTAATAGATTAATGTTGAGTTACAATGCCATCTATAAATTAACAAAAAATAATTGTACTCTTTCTACTACGTCACCCACTATAGATAAAAAGAATTTAGATAGAAAGATGGATATTGACATATTTTGTGATAGCCTTGTGAAATTTAAATGTAATTTATTAAATTTTTATTCATCATATAATTCTAATTTAGAGTAATCTAATAATTATGATGGTTGTGATGCATTAACTTATTAATTTGTTATTGCCTAATATCGGAAAACCTTGTTACTCAATTATTCTTCAATTGATTTGTATTATATTTTATTTAATTGGACATTGTAATTCTTTATTTTAATATTTATTAATGATATTAAAGTACAAATTTATAAATATGCTCAATTTTATCTAATTTGTTAGGATATGTTATTATTTATTATTTTAATGTTTATGTTGATGATTTTCTTTCCTAATTTTGTTTCTTTTAATTTGTAATTTTACCTGCATGTTGTGTCTATTTTGCTTTGAAATGTGTGTAACACCTATAATTAAGATAACATTTAGATTTTAATATTAGTTGTTTAATTATGTTCTACTCGCTTTTGTTAATGTATATCTTGTTGGTGTTAATAAATAAATAAAAATAAATAAAAAAAATAAAATAACTCCGATTAATTTATTTAAGTTCATACAAGCTAACAAAAAGACATTCGTACAAACCACACAAAAATATGTATATCGGTATAGATGGGTTCTTTGTAGTGCATACAGGTCCCGATAGAGCAAATATATAGGTCATAAATATGCAGAGACGCGGCTCGCATCGCACGTCGGGCCTGGAATAAAATCTCAAAGCGTTATACGCTCCATGAAGTTTCACTTATGCACTATGCATTTTATGAGTGCAGAAAGGACACGGTATATCGATAAGAGGAAAGTTATAGATTATAAAATAAAACAAAGGAGATACAATAGGTTTTTTATAGGCCATTGGACAGTGAAATGGTGTCAAGTCGCATAACTTAGACGTAAAACGTCTATATATGCTAAGTCAGTTTAAAGTGTATGGAGAAATATTTCCTTGTGAATAAATGTATGATAAAAAAGCTTGGAATAAGTGTAGCTTGTTATTTATTGGAAATACACAAATATATTTTTTTTATAGAATAGTTAGATGGACGAACATATGAGCCACCTGATGGTAAGTGGTTACCAATGTCCATAGACATTGGCATTGTAAGAAATGTTAACCATCGCTTACATCGCCAATGCGCCACAAACCTTGGGAACTAAGATGGAATTACACTGGTTCACTCACCCTTCAAACTGGAATAGAATATCTGATGAGTGAGTGGTACCAACCGAGACGAGCCTGCACAAAGCCCTACTACTAGTAGATCGTAATCTTAAATAGCAGTTAAAGCTGGAATTAACACATTTCTGAGTATGTAAGGCCGCAGGAAGATTTTAGTAACCTATTTTAATAATTTTAAGAACCAAGACCTGCCTCTTCTCCCTTCCACGCGGGTAAAGCCGCATGTAGGAAGTAGTATTGATAAAATCGAATATCGATTGCTGATGAGCTATTAAAAGTAACTGGATATAGAATTCGATGGAAATATATCAGATAGTAAAATAACACGATAATTGTTATCATTACACATTTTATTCGGGAATTAACAGCTATTATATTTTTTGTTTTACGTGACGTTTCCATAGAGTTGTATCAATCGTGGTATGTGCGCGCATGAATTAATATTAAACCCTGAATATATTTCATAATTGATTCCAAGCATTCAGCGTCAATGCTTACATAATTAATAAAATATATTATTTATAACGCTTACCAACCTCGCACCGGAATAATAATAACATAAAACGTTTATATCGTAATGCAAATAACTGTAATGGATTACGTGGCATATCCCAGTCGTCATAATTGTTCATGATTTATTGTATAATGTTTTTTATAAACCTAAACCTCCCTTATGAATTATTTCGTCTAATGGTGAAAACCGGATGAAAATCCGCTCGGTAGTTTTTGAGTTTATCGCGGATATACAGACAGGTGTACAGACGCGGCAAGGAACTTTGGCTTTTTATATTGTTGCACTCTTTTCTCTTCTTGATTATGAGAGTGAGGGAATAGGGAGTTTAAATGTGTTTGCGCACATACATAAGTTGTCCTACGCACATAAACAACAGCAGCAACTTATCTCAAGGACAAAGCAACTGAGCAAAATTTTAAAATTTAATCTAAATGCACTACGACCAAAATTAACGTAAAGTAATTTTGTTATTAATTTGTAGTATCATTGTTTGCAACGAAGCAATTTAAAATTTCCGTTACATTCTGCAAAAGCTAGGTTCAGGCAAGATATCCACCACTTTATCAAGGATTTAATGGTGTTATTTTCCGAGGAGCCTTCGCTACAGTTTACTGTGCTACCGGTAAGCGAGCGGCTCTCCGGTCCGGTAGATTTAGTAGATTTCTCACATTTATCTATCTAGATGTAAGTTAAAACGTCTTGGTAACTAAAAGTTTTAAACTATAACTTAAACGAATTTCTCGTTACTTCGTACGAATGATAAATTTTGGTACAATTATATCGAATGATGGTTCGAAAATTAACTAAATTAAATTTAGAATATTTTTTTTTACTCAATCACGCGCTGTTGAGATTACTTATGTAATAACTTCATATTTTAATTTATCAGAGCAAGTCCCGTATTCGCTCCGATAAATTAATTACCTTGTTACCATAAATTGCAGCTACGACTAATTATAGCTAGTTAAAGCTAGTCGCAGCTAGTCGCAACTATTTACAGCTAATGGAATACATCACACATATATTGAATACCTTATATAAGTTGAGTAGAGTGCATTGTACTCTGATAATGCATTTATTTGTGCGTATAATTACACTATATACAAACTCATTTGCCCTTCATATCGTAACTCACAAAGAAGTAATAGTTTTTCTGAAAAACACGTGAGTTTTAAGCTGAAAATAAATAGAACAGATTAAAAAAAATGTTACTGGAATCATTCTCCTATAATAATACGCTATAGGTACAGACGAGTAGACATTTCGAATTGGATTTTAAATTAGTTTTTAGGTGATGCTTCGTTTAAATTTAATGTCTCTGCTCTAGAAAGTTTAACGAAAGAAGGTTTTATAAGTCAGAATAAATGAGACATGAAATAAAGTTTAGCCGAGACGCACATTTAATTTTATCTTGTATCATTAGATACAGAAAATACCAGAAAGCCGGTATAAGCAAAATAAGGAACCTGGTTAACATGACACGCTTCAATAAATCTAGCGATAACGCTCCGATTAATAAAATTTACAATTGGGTAATATAAAATATTCTTATTTTAAATTTTAAAATGCAATTCCAATTATTCTTGAACGTAACTGGATTGTCACTAATTGCAACAATCATTTTTTAAAGGAATAACGATTGTGGTTTTTCATAAGATTTGAAAAAATAAATAGTTTCTTGCATTTTCTATTTGACATAATTCAATTTATTTATGTAGGTACTTTATGGTTTTAATATTGTGTTCTGCTTCGGTCGCTTGGCAAATTTTACAGTGATCTTTGTCTGCGATGTTCGATTTTCAATTGGATAGTTTATTTTTGTTTTAGTGAGACTAAAGTTAGGCCAATGCTTTAAAATCAATATACTGTAAATGGAAACGTTATTTTTCAATTTTAGTACATTCAAACTATCTTATTTTGTACTAAAAATATACTCATTGAGCATGTGTTTTAAGAGAGCCGTAAGTTGTATTTTTTAATTTTGTTCTTATTGAAATAAGTTGGCAAACGTTTTGCTCGTTTGGCGACGAAACGACGGGCCGTACATTCCAAGTGAACCGTAGGTAAGCTGTGAGCCCACTCAGTCTAATTAAGTTGTTCTTAAGAGCACAACTTGAAACTAATTGTTACGAATAGAACACTAAAGAAACCGTTTATTATTTTAGTTTATGTATAAGTGCAATATGCAAGTTGTATAGAAGACAATTTAATTTTGTCATGTTTATTTAAAACCTGTCAATATGATTGTTCTGCCAAATTGTCTCACTTTCTTATCGTACCGTTACTTTTCGAATTCGTTGTTACATTACAGTTTATTTCCGAACCGACGGCAGTTCCATAACAATCAATCAATAAGTGTAATGTATTACCGTTATAAAAAGTTATATTATTTAATTTTTTTTTATTCAGAATTTCTCTTAGAAAGTATTAGAGTATTTACAATTTCAAAAAAATATACATACATATTTTAAAATATTGATATATCTATTAACACATAACTGGTGTTAAAACGAAACTGTTTTATTTCTTTCAAATAGTTTCAATATGAGATTCAATATCTTAAGTGGTTTAGTTAATTATATTGTCTGAGAGAAATTGCTTTAAAAGCTATATAGCGTAATTGTTTTAGTATGCTCTTAGGCTTTGTTAGCCGCCAATCAATTTTTTCTCCTTGTTATATTTTTATTACTTTCAAACAAAATAATATTAAAGAAGTTTTGTATGACTTTGCTTTGCTTAGGCCGCAGATGGCCCAGTGGCTAGAGCATGTGAATCGTACCCGAAAATTACGGGTTCAAACCTACGTTTTAGATTACTCTAAAACCGTACCTTACGCCTTGACTTAAGCTATTAACTTTGATTTAAGTCACAATAATAAGATAACAAGTTATAAATTCTATACAATGATTATGTCTGCAATATATTATTTTAAAACGCCGTATCAATACTTTATTGTACGAATATAAAAACTGGTTCGCTTAAATTGAAAGCGATGTTAAGGGTTCTCGAAAAACTTTGTGTCGAAGTTATTTTTCAATTATCAATCAAGAATACAATTACAAATCAGTCAAATGAAAAAGAAGCTTAAAAGAAAGAATCGTGTCATAGATTTTTTTGACAATTTCATTAAAAGAATACAACTGAAATTCTTTTCTCTATGAATAAAATACTCCGGGACCGATGAGAGTTGAAAATGTTTGTAGAATCTAGAATACTAACCCTTACGGCCTAAAGATGCAAACGCAGAACCAAACGGACTTGTTTTGTTTGATTGACGTGCTTTCCGAGGCACGAGACATACCGTATAGACTCTGGGCTACTACTGAGCAAATTCAACATAAAAACCCAGTAACATTTTATTGGCCCGACTAGCCGGGCTTGAACCCATGACCTAAGGATTTGCAACCTTATATCTAGCAAGCACCCAAAGTATATCGGTATGATAAGCCAACAAAAAATATCTTTTTCTGACCACTTTATGCCTAACAGCCGTTCTTATGCTTCTTTTCGAGGCAACCAACGGTGTATGGAACTACTCATAGGATATAAGTTAGGTGGTGCATGTCATATAACAATGATAAATAAAATAACATAAATCTATAAAAAAAAAAACAAATAAATGTCATTTTCATAAACAATTCTATTCTTTAAATCACCGAATTCTCCGATGCATCTTACACGCTACTTATTGTAGGTTACACTTTATCAGAAATATTCAAATGCTACCAATAACTAAAGTATGGTAATGCTACTAGAAAAATAAACAAACATATATTTTCTAAATGTACATATATAGATATGTTATTTTTAGAACGCCTCTAAACATCCGTTCCTCTTCAACCAATAAATATTAGATGTTCTCCGTTCAAATTTTCCATCTTATTAAACAATCGCATGAGATATACACAAAGTTACTAATGATCGTGTAATCGTGTCTGATCACTGGATGATCGTAAGATCTTCGAACGCTTGCGACCCAGTTCTGGCCTCGATATCTATATGAAATATCTTAGAGTAATATATCACGTCAAATCGAGGTGAAACTTTAAATTGATATCCATGAACGTACAGCCAGTGATAATACATACTTACACGTTGAAACATGCTTGTTCAATAATATTTGATTTATCGTGCAATTCTTGGAGGATTAGGAAACATTTTACTCTAATTAAAAATATAATCTAATAAATTGAGGTAATCGAGATACAATAATCAACCATGATGCGTGTAATGGTTAATGGCAAAAATTGTACGTACGTATCTTTACATACGTAAAGTGATGGACATACTCCTCTTTTGGATTTTATAAGTAAGATAAATGTATATTTATAAGTATAATGTAAGTTGTCAACAAATGTACAAATATAAAGACAAAGGCAATTATATTAACAACAATAAAAGCGATCAAGTTATCAAACTATATCAGACTAAATGTGTGTATACTATTTGGAATGTTACTTATTCCCGCCTGCAATTCCAATTTCGTCTATACAGCGAATTTCTCTTACAATTAGGCCATTTCAGGGTAGTTAGGGAGGTAATAAAATAGATATTTCCTCGTACATATACTCGTCTAATTGGCAGCGAGCGCTGATAGCATCTTTGCCCTGAGTTTCCGTATTTCGAGCCGATATGAATATGTCGAGATGAAAATAAATGTTCCTTAGATATGCGGGTTTGGTTGGGATCAAGGATAAACATGGGGTATGTTGTAAATAAGTCGTGTTGTAATCACCAAGTATTTTACGTTATTTGAAATTACCTTCAATTTTGAGCTTGTAAGTGAAATTATAACGCTGGTAATTAGAAAAGCGTTATTTTATTCATTACCAGCTACCCTTCCGGCTTCGCACGGTTAAAGTACGGACTTTAATTGGTGGTAATAGGTGGCTTTTTATCCAATGATGACTAAGACTACGTTTATAAATTACGTTTAAACCTATCAAATTCGAAAATATTTTAAACGAAAAAATAATTCTAAGAATATCTTTGTCTTTGTTTTGTGCATCATTGATTTTAAAGGTAATGCCTGATACTCCTATTAAACAGTATCGTCGAGTGGTGAAATTCCAATATGCCCGTTCAAATCTGTGTTTGTCTCTTACCTATCTGTTTGCACATATGGTAGGCTTAATCATCAAAGGTAACCTTTGCGTTATTATGCCGAGTCACTAAACAATTATTTGAGATCCAAAGGGTAAAGACGCCGATCACGCAAATTTGTGTCTATACCAACGCCTGTCCATTTATACGCTTCTAGTAACATGGTGTGATAGCAAATATTTCAATATCGGCTGCGTTCGTGTTAAGGAGCTAGCGTTTAAGAATGTAAATAAGAAAATATTGTTGTTACAATCTTTTCGAACTGAAATTTCTGTTGTTTATTATATAATTCTAAGAGGTGATATAATCAAATACATAGGACGTATAGATTATAAACGTAGATTCATTCGATGTCTGTGGTGAAGGCAAAAGTCCTGGAAGATAACCAGATCAAAAGAAATTCTATTAAATATTATATGCAACCCATATTGAAGCAGCCTCATTAAATGAGTTCCAAGTCAGAGTAGAGAAGTACTTTGAACAATATGATAATTACGGTTATCACCAATCAAGATGGCTCAGTGGTCACAACTAGTGAATCTTAACCAATAATCGCAGGCTCAAAGCGTGGTGAAATAAGCTCTAAACCTTCTCCTCAAAACTGTCCCAGCAGTCAAATATTACAGGCTGCTGCTTATACTTTTACTTATGTAAAAACTTTGTATATTTTAATTATTTGTTAAATAACTTGTTATTGTTATGTTTTTCCATGTTTAAATGTAAAAGTGGAAACTTTGTTGGCTTATGTGATACTTATTTTGTTACCAAATGTTTATGTATTATATTATGCTGTATGTTTCCCAAAATAAATAAATAAATAAATAATGTAGCACAAGATATCCGCTCCGTGTATAACGTTGCTTCCTTTCAAAGGCATCTGCTATAGGCAATACTATAACATAATACTATGTTTATAATATAACATACATAACCACGTTTATGTAAGTTTTATGTGTACCCAAGGTTGTTTTGTCCGGATTAAGGGTACGTTGAATTACCCGAAATACGGTTTTAATAGTGTTATAAATAATGACCACGTAAGTGCTATAGTTTTAATCTTCAGTAGAGATAAAATGGTGTATAGTAAGATAAATTAAGTTTTAACGGTAGCTAGCTAATAATTTTATGATATAATAACTAATACACGTAGCTTTATTGTGTATTTTATTATGAGACGCTTAGCAAATGGAACACCGAAATTAACGGTTGTTAAAACATTTTATAATATAAAAAAGAAGTGAAATAAATAAACATATGCAATAAAAAATATATTATTATTACTATTATTACAAAATATAGCAACGAACTATAATAAAATATACACTCCACGCACACACAAGGAGCGAAGAGGGGGTATGACGGCGTTATGACCGCATGCCGTCACGGCATAAGAGTTGGTCCACAAGGTGCGCAATTGTTTAAAGGGCCTTTACGCAAAATTACTTACAATGTGTGTTGTTATATTATTCAGCATTCCCTTCTTAGTTTTATCCATATACCCGAGTAATTACTTGTTTTTGGTTCTTTTCGGAAAATCTGACACTTACACTCACTTGGTATTTTTGTGTTCCGGTTTAAAGGATGAGAAGAGAACATCTTAGTTCCCGAGGTTGGTGGCGATGTAAGCGATGGTTGACATTTCATTTGGCGTTGGTGACCACTTACCATCAGGTGGCCCATATACACGTCCGCCTACCTATTCAATAATAATAATTAAAAAAAAACATGTTTAATGTTAATAATGTAAAATGGATGTTCATAATACCTGGAAATCAATTTTAATTGAGGTTTTTTCATTATATATCTTCTTCTTCCTGCCCTTATCCCACTACGTGGGGTCGGCACAACATGTTTTTTCCTTCCACTTCACTCTGTCACTCGTCATCTCAGCACTTACACCTTTAATACATATATCCTTTCTTACGCAGGCCATCCACATTTTCTTCGGCCTCCCCCATCCCCTATATCCATCAACGTTCATACTCATCACCCTTTTGGTAACATGCCTTTCATCCCTCCTCATCACATGCCCATACCAAGCTAATCTAAAACCTTTCAACTTTTCAACTATTGGTGCTACGCTCAGATTTCCTCTGATATACTCGTTTCTTATCTTGTCCATTCTAGCTACACGTGAAAATCCAAGCATACCGGTAGATGGACACCATTTAAAGCTATGTGGGAAAAATTGGAGATACCATCGAAGTCGCAAAACAGATGTTTCGTTTTGGTTCTGCTTATCTTTAAACTGACTCTCTCCAATCTTTCCCGCCATTTTCAAGCTTGCTCTTGACCTTCGTTGCATTTTCACCAACGAGAACAATGTCGTCTGCAAAGAGCATATACCACGGTGCCTCCTCCTGTATGTCCGATGTCAAAACATCCATAATGAGGAGGAACAAAGAAAGGCTTAAAGCCAATCCCTGGTGTAAGCCCACAGCCACATCGAACGCCTCAGAAACAACGACTTCGGACCGGATGCGTGTAGTAGCACGGCTATACATGTCACGGATAAACTGTAGGTACTTCACAGGCACTCTTTTCTCTTTCAAAGCTCACCACAGAACCTCCCGAGGTATTCGATCGTATGCCTTTTCGAGATCAACGAAAACTATGTGTAAGTTTTTATGTCCCCATCTGTATTTTTCACACAGTTGGCGTAATGCAAATATGTTCCTCGTCCAAGCATAAACCCAAACTGGTTCTGGGTCACCTCACTCTCTTCTCTTATTCGTCTCGCTATCACTTTCTAACAAAATTTTCATGCTATGTGACAAAAGCTTTATACCTCGATAGTTACTAAAATCCAGCACAGCGCCCTTGTTTTTAAAGATTTACCAGTGAACTGTTACATCATTCATCCGGGACCACCTCTTCTTGCAGCAACTTATTGAAGAATAAAGTTATCCACTTCCTTTTCTATCCACATTCAGAAACTTCCATACTTCTACAGGTATACCGTCAAGTCCCACAGCTTTCCCATTCTTCATATCTTGTACTGCATTTTTCACTTCATCTACACTAACTTCTTGCACTAAACCACTATTAGTTGGACCGCATACTAGCACTCCACTCCAATCATTCTCTTCGTTCATCAATTTCTCAAAATAATCCTTCCAACGATTTTTAATATCCTTATCATTCGTCAATACGTCTTTTATCTTTTATACATTTTATATGCATAATATCCCTCACTCACTCTTTTGTCTTGCTTTAGCTAATCGGTACAGTTGTCTTTGTCCTTGAGGTGCTCGATAGAGTGAATTTTGTCACCTCAGCAATAGCTATCGCAACCGACTTTTTAGCCTTCTTCTTGCACTCTTTGTACTTCTATCTTATATGCTGAACCTCTAGTAATTAGGAACTTCTTTGTTACTTCTATTTACAAAAGTCATGGAAATTAATCAAATAGCAGCATTTTAAACCTTATCTTATAATCTTTATTGCTCTCGAAATTATGTTGATTGATTTTTTAAATTATTTTATGCAATATTTATCATAACTTATTTCAAATAATTTGGAATACAATACTTTTATATAATATATCTTAAATATTCAGTATGAGAAATTGCTTTTTAATCAAATCGCCAGGGATAAAACTGTTAGTCGTCTATAACTATCTTATTGAGATGTCAGTTCAATTGTTTAACGTGACCCGCATACAAATAGGAATGGCAGTTTATTAAGCAGCGACACATGTCGAACAATGGTCATATCTACCTGAATCAGAGCGCTCTAACTTATCGTACGAAATGCATTTAGAATTGTCATGTCTGGTTGTCGAACATGTAAACGCTAAAATATAGCTTTTAGTAATTATATTGTTTCATTGTTGAATAGTTGCACTGATATTATAATAAATATTATTTGGTAATGGGAGTTTGTGTAAGGCCATCTGGGCCAAACCCTAATCACACATTCTATCAAACTGCTGTTAGGAAATACTATATAGGTAGTATGGCTATGTAGAAACTGATTATTAATATTTGTTACAGTGTCAAAGACCACGGGCAATGATTATCGAATGATTGTTTTAAAATTCCTTTTTTAAATTTTAATTTGCCAACGAATCGAAGTCTTCGTATGAACATATTATTTTTTACGATCGCCTCGAAATGATTCCCGAAATGAAACCATCGTTCGTAATATATTGGTAATATGAAATATACATTCGAAATATAACGAATGAAATTCGTTTACAAATATTTCCATATAAGTATTTCATTTATCAATATGAAATAATAATTGGTATTGACGTTGATTCTAAAAATACATTTTTCTTTATTAGCTACACATGTAAGTGAAGTTCGTTGAAAAAAAACATTTAATTATTAATAACTTGAAAGAAGTAAAAATTTTCCCAGAAACGTTACTTTAAACATTACTAGTACAAAATCAACAAGTCAAAGAATTCCCAAACCTGCAGATGCTATCTACAGATCTTTGCTTCAAAGTTGCAAAGCTGTAATTCTGAACCGGAACGGTTTGAATGAAACTATTCTTAAAATAAACAAATATATCGCAACTTACTCTGTGCAAGCTCCAAAACATATTTACTTCTCGGAGACAGAAAAATAGATAATGCAGACTGAACGACATTCGTAGCTATCAGGCAAGATTATAAAAACATCACATAAAACCCATGAAAATAAACCAAATATTATAATCCTTAAGCAAACAGCAATAAGTGTCAGATTCGGTTACCGCGATGTTTGCATGCATTTCAAGGAATTAACTTGCCTTATTTTTATGACAATAAGGTCGAAAATTGTGTGTTGTATTTCTTGTAGGTCGTGTGTTTCATGGTTAAGCGTAATGGAGTGTACATGATGCTCGAATGAGTTAAACCTTTACATTTTTACGTTGTAGGCTTATAATAAAAAATTTAAAATACCACCTTTGTGCCATTGCTTCGGAAATTTCAATTGTCTGAATAATTGTTTGAACCGAATGTGTTTAATCGAATTAGGCGGAATAGCGGCATAATATATTTACAAGCGGAAAACATTTATAAAATACGCTTATATTTATGAAGGTATTTAGGTTTGATAATCATTAAACTGTATCGTAAATGACTGAAAATGTTTCAGAATTTTGAACCTGTTGTAAGATTCAATTTAGTTAATATTCTTGAAAATAACAAACGACGATGGCACAATATACTCGGTGACATGGGAACATGTCATTAAGCATCGATTCTTTATTCTCTTTTTATAATGGGTCAATAGAACCGCAATGACATGGTAAGAACATGACTGGTAAGAAAATTGACTGAGAGATCAACGCTTTTACTTAATTGCTGATGAATTGCGATCGCAATTGCAACAATGATAACTTTGGGTAGTTTCTGTGTGAGAATTTGTTGACAGAAATAAGGTCCAATTTCGGCCATGGCGGCCATCTCAAGAGAGATTAGCCAACTGCGCATGACATAGTGCACAAGTGTACGGACGCAAAACCGTTGGTGGAAAAACCCAATTACTGTTTATTGGCCTGACCTGAGATTTGAACTCAGGTCCTCCGGGTCTGCTATTTACATAAGACCAACGTCATTTGTGTCACAGCCTAGTGAACTCAATATTTTATATCAGCCCAACACACTGAACCCCGACGACTGAAGCTGCAACCATACAAGCTAGCGGATTAGCCCTTTTGGCGCTGTAAACAATTTATTATATGAAATTTAATTTATTTTACTACATAGATGAAAAAAGCTATACTAGTATTTCACTTAAAAATTCGACAATTAATACTGCTTGTAACGTAATTCAACTTAACGGTAGAAAATATTATATCGCTAATAACACAAAAGTGAGTGAGGTGAAATCGAATACGCTTGGAGAGACATAAAAAAATTTACGCAGCCGTAAATACGACAAGCAATCACATAAGATAAAGTACAGAATGAAACGCTCTTGTTCATAAAATTGTCTTCGTAACATGGAACTGTACTTTTAAAGATTTTACTCTTAGATTTTAGATTGGTACTCAGAACGATTCAATCTGCATTCCGCACTAGCAGCTACAAAACAACGAAAGAACGAAAATCATACTTTTACGTATGATTACGATTAAACACTATAGAAAGGGTTCCATGATAGTATTCGTTCATACTATTTACAATTGCAAACATATTTACATACTACCAAATAATCCGAGATACCGTTATAAGTCATACATCGCAAAACCAATATTATCTTATACGGTAATATCTCTTTGTTATGTTAATGGAATGGTTTTATTACGATAGGGCCGGGCCGGTAAGATACTTTATTATTGAATGAGGTACCTTATACGAATTTATAGATCCTGTATGAATTATTTGTTAGTTAAGGCTTTGTTGGATCGTGTATAAATTGTATTAGATAGTTTGTTTTTTTAAGTTTCATATAGGCAAAGATGACTGTAATTGAATTTATATTGCTATCTGGTTGTTCTAAATTTAAATAAAATATTCAATAACTTAGTAGAATTTGTTAGTGAAATATATTTAAAAGAATGTATTTTACCGTAACCGTAACAGCCTGTAATTGTCCCACTGCTGGGCTAAAGTCCTCCTCTTCGTTTTTGAGGAGAAAGTTTGGAACTTAGTCCACCACGCTGCTCCAATGCGGATTGGTGGAATATATATGTGGTAGAATTTCAGTGAAATTAGACACATGCAGGTTTTCTCACGATGTTTTCCTTTACCGTATTATATAATGTATTTTATTATGTTTAAACTTGTGATACAATTCAATTTTACAATCAATAACATAGTCAATTATACATGTACTTGTATTATATTTCTTAAAAAAAAAGTAACATCATATGTCTCACGTCTGGGAAAAGGCCCCCTGTCCTCTAGAGGAAACTTTGGTTACTTCTACGCTACTCTGATACGAGTTGGTGGATAAGCATGTAGAAATTTACATATTTAATTACTTTGCACAATACCCTTGTAACAATCATTTATCACATATTCTACCGCTAAATAGCAACACTTAATATTGTTGTGTTCCAGGCACAAGGTACCATGCACATAACATCTTAGTTAACAAGGTGGCGTATTGGCAATGTAAGGGGTTAATTTTTCTTACAGTTCCGATGCCTATCGACAGTGGTGACCATTTACCATCAAGTGGCCCATATGCACGTCCTTCACCACCGAGTACGAAATGAAATAATCACTTGAAAAATCCAGTAAAGATTCATGTTATGTCAAATATTTACTTTGAGGTTTCATAATGATGTGTTACAGACTAAGATAATAATATTTTAGAACATCGCTATAAGCTCATGTGTCTTACAAATGCCTAACGAATGTAAGGCTTTTGAAACCAGATGAGTGTGTAGTTTGTAATTTGTCATGTTCTCTCAGGAACACATCAACTTTAGTATGTTTCAACCACAGTCAGACACGTATTTCAACATTTCGGTGAGTTTGAATTTAGAAATTACGAAGTCTCTCGAGAAAATAACGATATGTGAAACTTTGTTTTTTTTTTTTATAATAGTACCAAAAAGTTTATTTATGTTTTTAGGATTATAATATTGAATAGATTTGATTTATATAATATAAGCTATCACATATAGTTTTGAAGGTAGATACTACCGCGAAGATCAAGCAAGACAATTAATAGCGTTTCTTTGTCATTAATACATATTTTAATTATATAATATAACACAATTCAATTTATGTATATCTTTTATTATACATATAATCTTGTACTTGTCTTATAAATATGCCTTACGTGTTAAGGCATATTTATCAACTTATTAATCAATAAGTAAGTCTAATGCTTCTACCTATACGCATATAAAATTAATTAAAGCGTAATAACTATCTATGTCTGTTACGCTTTCCAGCCTTAACCACTGAACCGATTTTGATGAAATTCATTATGAAACAAGCTCGAATCCCGAGGAAGGACAAAGGATACTTTTTATACCTCACCTGAAGCAACCTAACATGGGGGCGAAAACTAGTATCGAATAAAGGATTTCGAATTTGTTTTTAATATATTTAACAAAGTATATTTTTTATTAAAAAACCTATTATTTTATTTTAAAGTTTTTTTTTTGTTTCATATATCTCTTGGGCATTAATATTGTTTTGAATGGAATATTGAGTTTGTTGGTTTATATTAGTCTATTAAATCACGATGTTACGTGCAAATACAGCTATAATTTATTGAACTGACTATCAGTATTGATTACGCGTGGCATAAATTATAATTTCGAGTTTATCGCCAATATTAATAGTGAAATGATCAAATTATTTCATCATTATGTACATATTATTACTAATTCATTATGATCTGAAATATATTGTCCTCGGGGATAAAAAAGAATCGTACGCCGTGACGGTAAGCGGTATAACGATCTTATATGCCTTATATACAGTTAATCTATATATATACAAGCGAAATACCATGACTCATCAGGAGAACTCCTACACTATCCGCCCTCATTACTCCTTCACGACGTATATGCTCATTAAGAACGGTATTTAACGTAAGTCCTATCCAAAAATTCATTTTTATCTACACGTGTGAAGCCGGGCTTGGCTAGTATACTATATGTATAGTTGCTATATATATCTACTAAACGAACTGTGTTTTTATTTCTTTTACTACGCATTTTCTTATTAGTTTTCTATTTTAATATATAGAATCCATTTTGATATTTCATGTATATAACGGCCTTTTATTTTTAACTATAACAACACTACTATACAGAAAATTGTCTTATATTTGATCACGTGATTCCTCAAATAATAAATACGTGAATTAGGTAATCATTATCCAATAGGAATATTTCGAGAAGAACGTGAAATTCGATCCGCAGAGGGTAAAAAATATAGAATTTCAATAAAATATTGTATTTCAATACTTGTTAACGATGAGAGCGCGAAAAATCATGCATGAGTTTTTAAGCGAATCATTAACTTAGCAAAAAAGAAGTATGGAAATATTTACAAAGTTTTATTTATTTATTTATATCACATGTCCGAGGACACATAAAGGGTTGCATCATCTCTATAGGCATCAAAACGCTATTTAAAAAAATATAATATATATAACAGTAACAGCCTGTGAATGTCCTACTGCTGGGCTAAAGGTCTCCTCTCCTCTTTTTGAGGAGAAGGTTTGGAGCTTATTCCACCACGCTGCTCCAATGCGGGTTGGTGGAATACACATGTGGCAGAATTTCAGTGAAATTAGATACATGCAGGTTTCCTCACGATGTTTTCCTTCACCGTAAAGCACGTCATGAATTATAATAACAAATTAAGCACATAAAAATTCAGTGGTGCTTGCCCGGGTTTGAACCCACGATCATCGGTTAAGATTCACGCGGTCTTACCACTGGGCCATCTCGGCCAGCTCGGCTATATATATATATTATTTACATAATAAAAACAAACTATGCAGGACATATAGTGTAGAAGTGAGAGCGCAAATACGTCACTATTGTTCCTGGTGATTAATATGAAGAATTCCAAGTACAATCATTTGTATGTAGATGCTACAATTTTTTTTGCTTTATAAATATAACAACTTATGGTCAAAAGTTTGACATTACATATATTATTCGCGATCGCATATCGATAATACACTCATAAAAGCTTTGCATATATGTATTTGTTATAATAACGACGGAATTTATGATCTTACAAAATATAGCATTTGCGATGAGTCATCAGAAGTCAACCAAGACAATGCTCTTTTAATTCTATTTACAGATATAGCAAGTAAGCGACTCATTACTGAGCACTATCTCCCTTTCTCTCTCTTTAATCTTCTCCTTACACACAAAATGGTGCTTAAGAAACAGATTACTAGCTTTTCCACCAAGCAGATCTACTGCGTTTTGCTTGATAACCATGTGAAAAAAAATCACAATTATGAGATTAATTAATATAAACACGAGTTAATCATGAAACACTCCACTTAAAGATTGTCAAACATCCAGTTCAGCGGTTTCGTGAATAATAAACTCAGTCAGTTTTTGTGATCCATTTAAAACCGTTTACATTTGAGTTTTAAAAAATTACGAAAACAACCGAAACAGGTTTCCCTTGAAAATATTACGGTGTACAAATATCATGTAATTTTTCACGACACGCGTGTATCGTCCCAAAATGAACAGTCATTTCCGTTTATGTTAGTAATTTGTTCCCTTTGTCGAGCGGAATTAATATTTACGCGGCGTAATTTGCGTTTTAGGGTAAAGACGCGCCGGAGCTGTATAATGGATGAAAATTATGCTGGTTTTTTTTAATTTTCAAAGTCACTTCTTGATTTATATGTGATGTTTATATATCTGTTGTTAAAAATAATATTTTAAAACAGATAGCACACTTAGGACAGATTTTTATCATTTCATTATAATCAATAAACAATTAGCCAGTTCTATACCTAGTAAGCTATTTCGGCTACCAAGATTTTTAAGCATCTTGCATCTTGTTTTGTACTATGTTTAAGTATCGCGAGTAGTTTGGCTGATATATTCCAATAAACTAAAAGTAGAAACTCAATATTTGTTAATTTTTAAGCTATGTACAGTAATTTTTTTGAAATATAAAATTAAAGACAATAGTGCTAGTGTCTTGAGTACAATGCCACAGGACAAGCTTTTAGACGGCGTGTTTTTTCTATAAATTTGTAATGTGTATTTTGTTTCTTTTTTTATTTATTAAAAAAATAATAATTATAATATTAACTGATATGAATACAGCACGTATTATGGCATTTTACTTTGGTGTAATGCGCAGTCGATATAAAATTTTAATCCTGGAAAAGAGGACTGGTCACGCAATTTAAACCTAGGTTCCTAAAGTTGAAATAAAAATATTTTCAGGTCTCAATATAATATTTAATAATATGTTTTAAAATATTAATGGTTTTTCTACATGTGACAAACACACTGCAATAAAAAAAACCGCTTACTTTCTTTCGCAGGTTCTTCTAAGGTCTGAGCTATTTATTTCCGAATAATAATTATATATTACAATTAATAAGCAATTGCAATACTATCGTAGTGATACACATTATATTTATAGCACGAGTTACATTACTATATACGCGCCAAAGTTTACGATAATTATGAATCACGGCTGCTTGTAATGGTGCCAAAAATGCTAGAAGCATAATGTTAGTAGAAATTCCTATTCTTTAAAAAATGAGCCAGACTTACTTCCGGTTACAAGTTAGGCAAATGTAATATATACCACTAGAGATCGAGAGAGAGAGCTTTTTTAATTGTCTTCGTTTTTATATGGTTTCTGAACAGAGCCTTCAAATAAAAACTTTAAATCATTCAAATTTGGAACGTCATTCGACAACATAGCTATCCTTAATCCTATCCTATTTGATAGGATTTTATGCCTGCATAGACACCAACCACTAATCAGGTATTTACTTACTTTGTTCTGCTATGTTCTGGTTTGAAGGCATTGTAAGCTAATGTTATTCAAGAGAGAAGATCTCGCATCATGTGGTTGGTTGTAGCGCATCGATAGTGTAAAATGTGGTTTAATTTCTGTGTTCAAGTTGACTTACCATTAGGTGGCCTATTTGCTAATTTGCCTTCCTAAGACAAATTAAAAAATTGATGACACATTAGCCGAGATGGCCTAGTGGTTAGAACGCGTGAATCTTAACCGATGATCGTGGGTTCAAACTCGGGCAAGCACCACTAAATTTTCATGTGCTTAATTTGTGTTTATAATTCATCTCGTGCTTGACGGTGGAGGAAAACATCGTAAGGAAAGGCTTATTTCATAAGCTCCAAACCGTCTCCTCAGAAGGGCGTCGTCCAGCAGTGGTACATTAACAGGCTGATTCTGTTACTGTACTGTTACTGATGATACATTATTTTTCTTATTACTATAAAATGTTGGCGACATAGACAAATCTTTTGGAAACTTCTTAAAAGTACATGTTTTATAAATCTACAATATTTCTCAAATGGTTCAGTGCATTTCAAAAAATGTCATTTCTTGACCAATTTTTTTACAAATCTTCCCGAGTCAACTTTTCTCATCGAGTCACTTTCCTAACTTGTTTACATGGAATCCACGTGCTGGTTGTTTGTTCAGAATCGGATACGCGGATTGCCGACAAATTGTATGTATTACGTCACTGACTTGGAAATTGACGATTGAATCAGCCGAGAACATTCAGAATTTTACGCTGACATAGTTATCTGTTTGAATGTTTATGTAAAACCATTTATTCTACTGTTACATAAACTAACTAGTAAATATTTTTATTTCTTTAATTAAATAGCTGATGGAATTTTTAAATGGTATCCGTTACTCCAAACAAATCAAAATAACTGATAGCTCGTTATATATTTTATCGATGGATGAGATTTTTTAAATATTATTTTATATTGATTGCATTTTGTTTACAGACACATCTACACATAGACATTGGGAACTTTAAGAAGTAGATACCATTCATTGCAGATATGATACAATTTCAACTATGGTCCTGAGAACTTATTTTTAAACCAGAATATAGTGACTGGTGGTAGAGCTTAGTGCAAGCTCGTCTGGGTAGGTACCACCCACTCATCAGATATTCTACCGCTAAACAACCGTACTTGGTAATATTGTATTCCGGTTTGAAGAGTGAGTGAGCCAGTGTAATTACAGGCACAAGGGGCATATTAGTTCCCAAGGTTGGTGGCGCATTGGCGATGTAAGCGATTGTTAACATTTGTCAATATCTAAGGGCATTCGAAACCACTTACCACTAAAATATGGGCACATATGCTCGTCCGCTCACACATTTTATATTTAAAAAAAAATAGAAAAAAAATTGTTTGACTAAAGAATAAGATAAGACTCAGTAAATCGCAATTTTTATGATGGAACACAACAATACCTGCTGTGCTATTTGACAGATACAGTAGAAATGTGATATGTGATGAATAGGTGATACCTATCAAGACGCACTTGCATAAACCCCTACCACCAAGTAAGATTATGATATGACACTAATGAAGAATAAAATGATAAATAAATTTTATTACATGAATTGTAAATTTCCATTATAAAAAGTTAATGATACAAACAAACAAAACAGTATCTAGAAAATCATAACGAATACTACAGCTTACCGTGCTATATATACAATATTTTTTCACATAATAAAGATTTTTTGGCAACAAAATAAAATTGAGAGTATGTAATGAGGTTAAACCTACTATTTCTATTCGAACTTAGTTGTCCGAGTTCTTTATGCGATCAATATATCATTAAGCGAACAAGGTCTGGATATAATCGAGTTTTATGGGACTCGGGCGATATATGGTGTACACATGACATGATTTTTTGAATGGAACCGCAAATAGGCTTAATCACTGATTTGGAACGGAATATAATGTAATAATTTATGAAAGAAGGGACCGCTGGACGCTAATATTTCAATTTACCATTCGATTAATCGAGACACGAATCGATGAATTGTCATAATTCTCTCAAGTGACACTGGAGAAAACGGTCGTGAAATGTCAGAAAGTGATAAGTGACTGACCATAATAATTAAATCATCGAAATCTTATATCACCGTCGGTTTCACCTTTCACGGGTGAGTAATGAAGTGAATTCTTACCCAATACTATTTGGTAAGAATGAATTAGTCCTATGGTGACTTATGGTGATATACTATGTTATTCTTGAACTAGTTTTCAACAAATATAAAATTAATAGCCAATCTAAATAGGTATCCGGCTTAATTAAAATTGGTGTATTACATCAAATTTATGTACAACATTTTAGATTGCGATACTTCTTTATCGTATCGTTATAAATTTGATAGTGAGTGCTTGTTTCGCTTTCACGTCATAACTACTCAACTGATCATCATTAAATTCTGTATAGAAGTTGTCATCCGTACAGAGAAGAACATAAGGTTCCTAATCCCTCCAACTTTCCCTTCCTTTACATGGGGTGAAGACGCGAACTAGTACCTATAATATATTTTTGCATATATTGTACCTATTGTAAGCTAGAATGAAAGTCTTTTAATATGTCACAGGATAAAGAGAATGCCAATAATAGATAATTGAAATTTAATCGAGTTTGTTATCAGATATTGTACTTGTTAGCCGAGATGATAGTGGAATTCTTATATTTTCGCATGCAGGTTGCGTTGCAGAACAAGAACAAAAACGTTTTTTTCACACAGTAGAAAACTTCAGAACTCGGCTCTCTTGGAATATGTGACTCTGACCCACTAAACCATTGCGATCTCGGATCGGAGAGGCTGCGGGATCGTGTTGATATAACTCATCCATGGCCACTCCCTTACTATTGCTACTCTCGGCTTTTGCTCAGTTGAATTTTAATTTACTTGTTACGATTTATTGTCTAATTTACATCTTGAAGTGAGCCAGTTTATTTAAAATCATAAAGTACATTATAATAAAATCAATTAAATGATATAGAGAGCTTCAGCTTGCACAATTTATTGCGCAACAGGCTAATCTTCCAAGTTAAGGTTGCTGTAGCCAAAACGAAGTCGGACACGAAAACATCAAAATTTTATGTTATCCTAGTACGTTCAAGCCGATTTTCTTTATATATATTTTAAGTTTTCTATTATTTCTTAATATTAACTTATGCAAATATTTTGAAACAAAAGTTTTACTAACTCTATGGTTATAAAATATACAGCGAGCTTGTTCTTTACATAGGATTAAAACAAGATTTGTTATTATTATTTAATGAAATCTTAGTACACAGATTTTCCCAATGAACAACAATTTCGTAAGGTAAATTTTATAAAAAAAAATAATGTTATTTTTTAACTAAATTTAAAATATTATGTTAATGATTATTTTATATAATTAGTTAATTATATAAAATAACATATTCGAAAATAAACTACATTATAATATGTTCCACCGTTTATATATAACGGAATTGACGATGATAATAATTAATATATCACATTTAAAACATTCGGTATTGCCGTAGGGTAAAAATACTACTAAATGAGGAAATATTATTAATTAAATTATTTACACAGGATTAAGTCTCTTTCGTTTATTCATTTAATATTTCGCACGAATGAATATTTGTTCGCGTTCATTAGATTTGTATAAATTACTATTTCAAAAGGATTTAAAGTAAAGGATTTGTTTGTTTTTAATTTTTACGTATTAATGATATTTTTATGAGCTTAGTGTTTGCACAGTTTATTATACACCGGGTTTTTTTTAATTCCATGACACGATACGAAATGATTAATATTTTAACTCCCTTATTACTTAATAGAATCAACATCACAGTCTTTAAATCTAAATGTCTCAGACAATTTTAGAGCATGTTCCGCTACATCGTTACAATGCGCGCGGTGGTATGGACATAATTGCTGAATTTAATTTAACACACACAAGTTTCCTAACAAGATTTTTTTGATCACCGAACACAAATTAAGCACACGAATTTAGTGCTACTATCTCACAATCCACTGGGTATCTGCGTCAATATAAGAATGATTAAAGTTCAAGTATCACAGACATAAGTAAAATTTCCGTCAAAATCATTATTATTATGTTTCATCTTAAAACGATAAACGCATTACTCTCCTTGTCTGTGTTGGGCAACGTAAACAATAATAGTAGCAATTTTGCTATCCACAATCAAGTGATAAATTATCTATCAAAATCATTCCTCGACAAATCAACGCTGCTTTGTGTAATTTAACTCCAATTAGCCGGTGATGACGCTTTGATGGGGTAATTGGTGTTTCGGTAGGTAATAATTAGACACAACGTTAATGCATGCATACATTTTCATATGAAATGCGCATATTGTCTTGTACTAATACACAAGCTACCCAGCTTAGCACTTGTCTGTTTAAAAAAACAAATTTCGAATTCATTTGATTATTTTTGTACGGAAATATAAATCCTCTTTTTATATGTATATTATTTTTTTAGAATGCCATACATTAATTTAAATTCATATTGGATAAATAGCGTATCTCTCCGTTATTCGGTGATAGACTACTTTTCTTAGTTTACTAGAAGATTTTTTTATGTTAGGGAACAAACGCGCAGGAGGCTCACCTAATAGAAAGTGACTACAAACGGCCCATGGACCTGCAACATCCGAGGGCTTGCAGGTGCATTGCCAGCCTTTAAGGAATGAGTACGCTTTTTAATGGTTAGAAACCCGTTGAAATTTGTACTTATGTAGTGCTAGGTGACTTAATCATGAAGTATATAAATAAAATTATTTAATAAAGAATGCAAAGCATACCTGTTTTGGTTTAAATTAAAAAGTTAAGGGAATTTTATATGAGGTAATGATAATAATACTTATTTATAGGGGTTTGTGAAAGCTCGTCTGGGTTGGTACCACCCAGCCACAATACTTGGTATTGTTGTGTTCCGGTTTGAAGGGTGAGTGAGTCAGTGTAATTACAGGCACAAGGGATATCTTAGTTCCCGAGGTTGGTGGCATATTGGCGATGTAAGCGATTGTTAACATTTCTTACAATTCCAATGTCTAAGGGCGTTGGAGACCATTTACCATCAGGTGGCCCATATGCTAATCCGCCTCGATCTATAAAAATAATTTGTTCTCTATATAATAATTGTGAAAATGTACATATCGCATATATATATGTATATAAATATACCATCACATATATAATCAAAGTCGCTCAGCGTGCTATGGAGCGAGCTATGCTCGGAGTATCTTTGAAGGATAAGATCAGAAATGAGATTATCCGGAAAAGAACCAGAGTCACCGACATAGCTTGCAAAATGAGTAGGCTGAAGTGGCAGTGGGCTGGTCACGTATGTCGTAGGACCGATGGCCGTTGGAGCAGACGAGTCTTAGAGTGGAGACCGCGGATCGGCAAACGCAGCGTAGGGCGCCCTCCAGCCAGGTGGACCGATGACCTTAAGAAGGTGGCGGGCACCGACTGGATGCGGAAGGCGGAGGACAGGGAGCTTTGGCGCACCTTGGGAGAGGCCTATGTTCAGCAGTGGACAAAATGATTGGCTGTTGATTGATTGATTATATAATCACTATAATAATCACAGTGGCAAATCTAAACGAAAATATGTGTCCTAAAATTTAAGTAAGACGTAAAATATGAGTACAAAATCTATTAATCAATTTCAACGAGAAGTAGCAAGATCAATTAGTCTAGTGGGTATTGTAATCGCCTAAAACTTGCCGTATATAGAACAGAGAGCCAATTCTACTAAGAAATTGTCAATTTATTGCAATCGAATTGAAGCGTAAATATTGCCATTTATCCGTTATTCTATTCTTTAATTTAATTATGGACTATTGCCATAAGAGTTAACAATTAAGTTGGATTTCGACATAACGGTATATGTTTATATCATATCAGTTCGGTACTGATTCGAATAGATATAGATTATTCAAAGCTATATAAGCTTCAAACCTTGTCCTCAAAAAGGGAGAGGAGGCCTTAGCCCAGCAGTGGGACATTAACAGACTATTACTGATTACTGATACTGATTCAAAGTTGGATCAGAATTGAATCGGGAACGTATCATAATCGATATAGACTAGCAGAAATCGGCCCAGTTCATGACCCGTGCACCTTAATATTGTTAAACTTATTGAGATTCTTAAAAATTAAATATTGAAAAAAAAGATCTATTTAATTCTTATCATTTTTCTTATTGTTAGTGATTTGAATGTATTATGGAAATAATTTTATTATTATTTGATGTATTTGTATATCTTAGCGTGTGAAAGTGGTTTCCTTACAACTGAATTTTAAACCATTTTCACCACAAACGATAAAGTTGGAATTTTACAAACACTTTCGGTGCTAATGACAAAACAATCTAGTACAGTTTTAGTACATGAAAAATTAAATCAAGTTTAAAAATGTGGGAATACGAGTGTCGTAGAATTTTATTCTTTTTCAGTCTTTTTTTTATAGAATAATTTAGAAGTGGATGGACTTTTTTTATAGAATAAGTGGGCCACCTGATGGTAAGTGGTCACCAACGCCCATAGACATTGGCATTGTCAGAAATGTTAACCATCGCTTACATCGTGTACGCCACCAACTTTGGGAACTAAGATGTTATGTCCCTGTGCCTGTAATTACACTGTACACTCACCTTTCTGCGGTAGAATATCTGATGAGTGGGTAGTACCTTCCCAGACGAGCTTGCACAAACGCCTACCACCAGTAGAATCTTATCATGGTTGAAGTATATTTTGATTTAAATTTTATAATATTAATACTATAATCTAAGCCAATGACTGCGAACTTTTTTTCGTCCGCCTATCTATAAAAATAATTTTCCAACCCACCCCAAATTCGAAATTAAAAATATGATGAAATTAAATTTACATAAGTTGCGTAAAATCTTTCGTTTCAACTTTCAGTATTCATAAATACGTTTTCCTCATTTCGTAAATATTATTTTATTTTTATATCATCCCTAATCATTTCGAATAAACAAAGCGTGGATCGAAAATATTGTGAAAAGAAGAATAAGTTACTAAGTATTTATTTTAACATCAAAAACTTCACCTAATTAGATATTCATAAGAAGATAAATTGAGGACATTTTAATTAATAAATCTTTAGATGTTTATATTAAATTACTACTACTTTGGGGGTCTAAGTTGCTCACGTCCGTAGGTCTCACCAAAGACAGGTTTCATCCCTCATTACCCTACACGTGGCCCCTGGGTGGTGCTAATTGAGCAACATATTCTAGGTGGGAGGCTCCGGCCGTAGCTAGCATTACCACCCTGCGAACAAAGCCGCACCGCCATAGCGATTTGTCAAGTGGCTTAATTCACATTGTCGCGCAGCATTTCGTGTTCCGGTACGAAGTTTGCAGCAGCTTACCATGGGGGATTGGGTCTGTATAGTTGTGCTCTGCATTTGGTGACAGGTTCTGACCGTAGTCACAGTGACGCCGGGCGGCTCAATCTGGAGGGCAGCGGGATCCGAAGCACGGTGCACCGCTGGCCGACCGCAGTTAGTAGGGGGCCCAATTAGTAGGTTCGCCATCTACGAAAGGCTGCCCCGCCAACTTGCGAAAAATCCTGGGATGGTTTCCACCGTGCTGGTTGGCGACCAGAGAGAGGTCCCGGTGGCGATTCCCAGGGGGGTTCGGGCGTCCCCGCGGTCTCCAGTTGAGTCTACCATCTCCGTCTCTGCGGTAAAAGTCACGGTGTCCAAAATGCGGCACCTCGTACAACTTCCATTTCCCCATACCTATTCACGCCCACAATTAATGAGTTATAAAAAAAGCAAGAAGAATGTTTCACAGCGGCTGCACCACCTCTCATTTTCAGTGCATCTCTCTAATATACGAGGTTTGCACTCCAATCTCTTTGCGGTCCACCACCACCTTGAGACCGCCATGCCGCACTTGCTCTTTCTCACGGAGACACAAATCACCAGTCCAGCGGATGTAGCGTACTTACAGTATCCCGGATATTCTCTCGAGCACAACTTCAAACCTCGTGCTGGGGTCTGTATGTACGCTCGTAATGACGTCTGCTGCCGGCGTCTCCGAAACTTGGAGGTACCCGATTTTTCGGTAATGTGGTGCGTATCGGATACAGGTTTGGAGCAGATTGTATACGCCTGCGTCTATAGGTCGCACAAAGGTGACCAGGAGACAACTCGGATGTTTGAGTATCTCAGCGTGACGGCTGATGCCGTCTAAAGTCGTTACCCGACTGCTCAAATGGTATTTCTGGGGGATTTCAACGCTCACCACCAAGATTGGCTGTTCCCATACCAGAACACCGACCATGCCGGGAGAGAGGCGCTCAAATTCGCAATATCCCTAAACCACTCTCAGCTGGTACATGAAGCAACTCGGGTACCGGACGTGGACGGTCATACACCTAATTGTCTGGACCTTCTGCTGACTACCGACCCTGACCGGTTTTCAGTGTCAGTTGCAGCTCCCTTGGGCACTTCTGATCATTGTGTGATCAGGTCGGTCTTCAACTTCCACCCTCTGGACTCCGGTCCCACTGGAACCAGACGGGTGTGGCGATACAAGTCGGCAGACTGGGATGAGATGCGACACTTTTTTGCATCCTACCCTTGGCGGCAGATATGCTTCTCTTCCACTGATCCGTCGAGCTGCGAACAAGCCATATCTGAAGTGATATGTCAGGCTATGGAGTTCTTTATTCCATATGCTGACGTATCACTGGATGGCAAGATCCCTAGGTGGTACAACGCTGAGTGCGCCGCAGCTGAGGCCCGTAAAAACTCAGCGTTTGTAGCGTGGGCAGCAGCCCGCACCACCAAAGCTCCGGACATTGCGACTAAGAAGAGAGCCTTTAACTCTGCTGCCAAGTCCTACAAGAAGGTTCTCAAGAAGGCTCGTTTCAACCGAACTAGACGTCTTGGAGCCAAATTAGCTTCCTACCCCCGTGGTAGTAAAGCATTCTGGTCTCTGTCCAAGTCGGTTGAGACAAACTTCTGTCGTCCATCGCTGCCTCCACTGCTGAAGCCTGACGGATCCTTGGCCTTTACGGCAACAGAAAAGGCTAACTTATTAGCGGCCCTGTTTGCCGAAAATTCGCGTCTCGATGCAGGAAGTGCCTCACCGCCAAATATACCACCTTGCGACTCAATGATGCCAGAAATACGAATTCGCCAAAGAGAGGTCCTAAAAATTCTGCGCACCTTGAACGTGAATAAGGCCAGTGGCCCTGATGGGATTCTAGCAATAGTCCTGAGGAATTGTGCACCTGAGCTGTCCCCTGTTTTAACACGCTTGTACCGCCTCTCTCTTAAATCCGCTCAAGTCCCTAAAGCCTGGAAGATTGCCAACGTACAACCAGTACCTAAGAAGAGTAGCCGTACCGACCCGGCCAACTACCGACCCATAGCAATCACCTCCATACTTTGCAAAGGTTTGGAGCGTGTATTGAATAACAAACTCCAGGCGTACCTCGAAGAAAACGATCTCCTATCGGACCAGCAGTACGGCTTTCGTCGGAATCGATCAACAGGAGATCTCTTAGTGTACGCTACTCACATCTGGGGCGAGGCCATGGACAAGTATGGTGAAGCGTTAGCCGTTTCACTTGACGTGTCCAAGGCTTTCGACCGGGTCTGGCATGCGGGCCTTCTTAGCAAGCTTCCTAGCTACGGGATACCTGTTGGCCTTTGCAACTGGATATCAGATTTCCTGAGTGGACGATCGTTTCGAGTTGTCCTAGATGGCTTCTCGTCTGATCTAATGGCGATTAATGCCGGTGTTCCTCAGGGTTCAATTCTCTCCGCCACACTCTTCCTGCTGCATATAAACGATCTGCTGAAACCCGGTATCTTTGGGTACGCAGACGACAGCACTGTCACGGAGAGATACATATCCGGTCCCCGAGCTAGTACAACAGAAACTCGAGAGCACAGGGAGGCCTTGGTAGAACGCATCAATTTGAGATTGGAAGAGGTTTCGAATTGGGGCGATGATAATAAAGTCAAATTTAATCCTGCCAAGACTCAAGCGTGTTTGTTTACTGCCAAGAGGAGTCCATTCCACCTGACTCCGACTTTCCGGAATGTATCTGTACCCATCACCGACAGTATTGAGCTTCTAGGAGTTACATTAACATCCAAACTCAACTTTGGACAATACATTGAATCCAAAGCTAAAACTGCTGGTAAAAAACTTAGCATCCTCAATAAGGTCAAACAGTACTTCACACCAGAACAGCTTCTGACTCTTTATCAAGCCCAAGTCAGATCGTGCATGGAGTACTGCAGCCATTTATGGGACGGCTCTGCTAAGTACCAGCTTGATACTTTGGATTCAGTGGATCGTCGTGCTAGAAGACTCATTGGCGACCAGACACTGGTTACAAAACTCCAGACCTTAGAACATCGTCGTAAGGTTGCCTGTCTGTCGGTATTCTACAAGATATATTTCGGCGAGTGTGCTCAGGAACTTTTTGATTTGGTTCCCCCGTCACCTTTTTACCAAAGAACTGCGAGGCATCGAAAGGATCTGCACCCGTACGTGGTTGACGTTGACGTATTTAGGACACGTACGAAGCGTTTCGCTTCCTCGTTTCTGATACGCACCGCCAAGGTCTGGAATACCCTCCCGACCTCCGTTTTCCCCACCACCTACAATATGGGTACCTTCAAGTTCCGAGTGAATAGGCACCTTCTAGGCAAGCGCGCTCCATCTTAGACTGTATCTCACTTTCCATTAGGTGTGATACAGTCAAGCGCTAGCCTATACATTTAAAAAAAAAAAAAAAAAATTACTTTTTTTGTCGGTTAATAATTGTAAATTAAATCTTAAAAAGAAACTTTATTTATTTATTATTAAGGCATAATTCTCAATACAAGATTAAAAAGTGCGGTATATTTTGAATTGACTGTATTGATGTCGTGATTAATTTATTAGAAAGAGAAGCTGCTGAGCTATTTGTTAGAGCTGCGGAATGTATTCCGATACAAAAATATTACAAGAAGTTTTTAAAAATAATTATTTATTTTTTTACAGTTTAATTGTCAGAATTTTAGCTTACAAAAATAATTTTAAAATTGGAATTATATATTTTTTTGATAAAGATAGTGTACGAAATCTTCCGCTAGCAGTACTATCCATGTAAGCGATTGTTTGTCGATCGTAATATCAGGTATTTGAACTTGTTATTTTAGTTATCAATTTGCAAATAATGTAATATGCAAGTGCAAGTTTGTATAATAACTTGTCAATTGTTTTTGTAATCAGTCTAGTGGTCGAATACCTTTACAAAGGATTGTAAATTAGACTTCTTTTATTATCATAACTTAATATTGTACTTAGTATAGCAATAATTATATTATTACTATACATACACAATACAATTAAAAAATATCCAAAGAAATGTCAATTTTTCTTTATCCATTATTAGTATGATATTAAGCAATTAATGTTTTGTTTAATTTAATAAAATATATTTGTAACTAATATATTATAAAAAGTTAATCTTTCTGCACTCCTCCATATAAATGTTAACGATGTCAAATCACACACAAGTGTGCGATATGCTTAAATTGTACCATACAAAGCTTTTTCTTCACGTGCTACAGTAAAAATCTAAAAACTACATCAAATTATGGAACTGAATAATTAAAAGTCGCTGGATAATTATTATATTATTTTGTGTGTATGCATATTTTTATATCATATTTTATATTTCGGAAATATTTATATTATATTTACTGGTAGGGTTTGTGCAAGCTCGTCTGGGTTGGTACCACCCACTCACCAGATATTCTACCGCAAAACAGCACTACTTGGTATTGTTGTGTTCCGGTTTGAAGGGTGAGTGAGCCAGTGTAATTATAGGCACAAGAGACATAACATCTTAGTTCCCAAGGCTGGTGGTGCATTGGCGATGTGAGGGATGTTTTCCATTTTTTACAATGCTAATGTCTATGCACGTTGGTGACCCCTTACCATCAGGTGGCCTATATGCTCGTCTGCCTATTATATTAAAATAAAAAATATATATATGAGTTATATCTTATATAGTTTAATGGTGTGTCTGAATTTGGTCTTGATCAAATGAGTCTAGAAAAGAAAGAAAGTGTTAATCTTAAAGGCATCTCTGTACGCCTTATACATAGTTTGGAAACCTTTTTTAGCATATCTTTTAGTATTGTTTGCAATAAAAAAAAATCAATAATATAATCATTAGAAAGTTAACATGTGATTTATTTTATTTTATTTTATTTTATTAAGGACCATCAGCAGTCACAACACTTACACATGTAATAATAAAAACACATTGAAACTTATATAAAATGTGCGACTCTTTAAGACGGCCACAACATGCATTCTTAGGTACAATATATATTTTTTTTGTATTACTTATGACAGATTACAACATAAGCAATATTTTTATAATACTGAATACTAACAATTGCTAACCACATTTGTATAGAAAATTAAAAGATTTAAAAATAAATTAATTTAAATTAATAATAATAATTAATAACATTGAAAATAAAGCTAAAAAAATATTATAAATTAGTACACTCATATCATTTATCACATTAATAACATATAACAAAATAATTTAAATAAGAAAACAATAAATAGTAATTAATTAAAAAATTCGAAATTTAAGTATAAAAAAAATGAATAATAACATTGAATACATTTTTCATTAATTTCTTAAATTTACATGCTTACAACATATGTTTTATTTTGTAGTTACGATTCTAATAATAACTCCAGAATATATTTTTTGTATTTATTAATGGAGTCCTCAAATATGTCAAGTGACATTGAGTACTTATTATATGTTTTACCTAATCTTACAAGAGGTGCATTTTGTCCTAGTTTAGTTTTAGATGGTCTAATGTAAAATACACTTATTGGATAACGTGGACATACTTTCCTAGGCACATTGAAATTTATTCCCCTGAGAATTTGAGGGCAGTCGATTTTATTTCTGACTATTTTGTACAAGAACAAAAGATCCAAGAGAATTCTACGACTTGAAAGGCTGTGTACATGTTATAAAATGATAATTGATCTTTCGCACTAATGTAGCTTGTGAAACACATAATCGATTTATCATCAATTTTATTTTATTTTCATTTAATTTATTTAGATTTGATTTAAATAATTTAAGTTCAATTCGGATTAATTTGATCTAATTTATAATCTGTAAAATCTAAAACATTATTATTGTAATTTTTGTCTTTTTACTGTTTTGTATTTATAATCCTTGTTTGGTCGAAATAAATGATTTATTATTATTATTCTTACTACAATTGCTGGTCAATATAGATTTTAGCAGTTAACTAAGTTGCGCTACGTTTATCAAGAAATTTGAAATTTACGAACTATTAAGATACAACGCGCTTTACAGCGCTTTACAGTCAGTTAAATTATTTTAAACGACATGATTGCTTAGCTTTTTGAACTTTGTTACATTTTGTTTGCACGTGTTTCAGAGCCTTTTCAAACATAGCTCGTTAATTAGCTGCATAAGTAATGTACAAGTTGCTTCTAGTTTAAATGAAAACGCGTCTAGCCACGAACTTTAGTTGTCAACGTTTTGTTTGTTTGTGGAAATTCGGTTTTTAATTTAAGATAATGTTTATCTTTGAATTTTAAACTAAATACACCATCGTATATACTAGCATATACATAAGTTCAGTATATACATACATTGATAAGATATATTAATATATACTCCGTAACACCGTAATAGCCTGTGAATGTTCCACTGCTGGGCTAAAGGCCTCCTCTCCCTTTTTGATGAGAAGGTTTGGAGCTTATTCCACCACGCTGCTCCAATGCGGGTTGGTGGAATACACATATGACAGAATTTCAGTGAAACTAGACACATGCAGGTTTCCTCACGATGTTTTGCTTCACCGTAAAGCACGAGATAATTATAATCACAAATTAAGCACATGAAAATTCAGCAGTGCTTTGAACCCACGATCATCGATTAAGATTCACGCGTTCTTACTACTAGGCCATCTCAGCAATATATACTCATATACTATAAACCTAAACAAATACTTGTATATTTAATATATAAATGCTGCCATACGTAAATTATTATTTATAAAATAATATGTTTTCATTGCAACTAAATTATTTGATAAATATTTACAACAAACAGAAATATGTAATCGAAAAATCAACCTACATACGTATCGATGAAATAAATAATTATTTTATTTATATAAAATAAGGCAAAATTTATTTATTTTTGCACTATTTAGCATTACGAATACTATTAAAATCCGTATTGGTTTCAGAATTGTGGTTTTTATTATACCAAAAATATATTATATTATACCATTAAATAGCACAATACTTTTTGATAAAAGTATCAAGAATATATTACAAACTATACGATATAATAACGATATTTTACATATAAACCTACAGCAAAGTTGATACTTCATAATAATAACGAGTAGAAAAAGAACAAACCCAAGAAGAAAGGTCAAATACTTGAAGGAATTCAACACTTATTTCAACGGACAATCATTTTAAGATCAGACACCAAAGGCAGATCGAATAGGGAACTCATTTTCTCCGGGTCACCGGTATTGTTGGTTGGAATTACCGGCACTTCTTTGTAAAGGAAATTAGCTTCGTTCGATTATGCTGAAGAAATACTTTGGTTTTGTAAATCGAGTTTGTTTTACATCGCGATATATATAAATGTGCTTGTAACGTGTGTCTGTGTGGCATCAGTTCTGATTTTGACGCCATTTCTGATTTTATTACTGTTACATATATCTAGGTACATATATAGGTATATATCATACATTCTTCTAGCAATAAATAATCTAATGTGAAATGTTGGAAATAATAGGAGCCGAGTCAATGTATAAGGCTTTAGCTTTGGCTAGAGCTTTAGCGCATCTTAGGGCTTTATTTTTTAAAAGCTCAATAAAAGACTAATACTATGGAAACCAGACAATTGATATACTACATTTACTACTTTTCTTTTGTAAATACATACTCATATAGATAATTACACCCAGACTCAGGACAAACAGACATTTGTCAAACAAATGACGGTCCTGAGTTCACCCGGGTCGAACCCACAACATTCGGCGTGAAAGGCAAGTATCTACCAACCACGCCAACCAGTCCGCAATTTTTTTTAATTTTTCGTATATAATTCTCAAAATCAATTATCATTTCAATTAATTACGTTCGCGTGATGCTCAATATTATAGACACCAATTATATATTTAAATTTAAATCAATAAGGAATTATAGTACATCGGTCAGTATGCATTAATTTCCACCTGATTCAATAGACCGTGGTGGACAATTCCAAGCCATTAGGTGGAACATCCGAACCCTTTCTAGTAAAGGGCCCGATGGATTGATTGAATTTCTCAAGAAAGACTTAAGTCATCGTCCGCTGCGTGAATCTAAAGGTATTTCATTAGAATCGTAATTATAAGCTTAAGTATTTATTAAGAGGAATCTCGGATGTAAGGGATTAAAATAACGCCAAAATATTTCAATATATTTTTGATAATGCTGTTTCGGACTAGATGCGGAACGCGGTAACCCGGGTTTGGTGTACTTTGGGAAAGGCATAACTAGCAGTGTAGTGTTTACCTTGTGGTATGGTTTTGTATAGGTTCATTTGGGTACCATACACTCATCAGATATTCTGCTGCTAAGCAGCAATACTTAGTATGTTGCGTTATGGTTTGAAGGCTGAGTGAACCAGTGTAACTACAGACACAATCGACATAACATCTTAGTTCCCAAGGTTGGCATTAGCAATATAAGGAATGGTTATTATTTCTTACTGTGAAGTAAGAAATAAATTAGTGATAATATCCACTTACCATCAGGTGGTCTATTGGTTATTATTTCTTATAGTCTATGGCTGACTGGCTGGTGACCACTTACCATCAGGCCCATTTACTTGATCGTCTACCAATAACATAGTAATAAGTGTAATTGGCTGTTGCTGATGACGAAGATAATGATTTTAGTTTCAATCGATTTAGATAAAACCGTTATAACCTCGGTACTATTTTCATTAATTAAATGCCGCATTAATTAAATAAATTATATCCTGAATGAAAATTAATGAGAAATAATTAATTGCTTGTTTATTTTCTGTAATCTTCATAATATCGGGACACAACGTTAAATTTAATATAACTCTATTTATATAGTATTAAACGTACATAAAGTATGACGTGTGTGAATCTTGCAACTCAATATTATATTATTTTTACTCAAACGGTTGAGCTGAAATTTTATACTTATATATTTTCAACACAACATGAAATAAATTTATCATAATCAAAATTTATCTTTGAAAAGAATGCATTTCTCAGTGATTATTAAGAATAAAAGTAAAAACCGATAACATAATAAGAATTTCCTTAACAAAAATAATAGCAATCACTAATTTAAATAACAAATACATATTAAATCGTTTTATTATATATATACATATCATCTAAATAATAGGAGGTATATCAAGTGTTAGTGCCAAGGCGACACGTGTCATTGAAATACAGAAGGCAATTCATACTTCATAAAAGTTAAAAAAAATGTGACTCAAATCCATTTTAAACGAATGACTTCATTTAATCGCCAATTTCCAAACTTTCATTGAATATCCATGCGCAGAACGTTAATTCCATTTTAACGAACAAACTCTGCATTTATAATTGACGATCACAAGGCTCAAAAATGTCCAATTACAGTATTTTGGACGAACGTCAATCAACACACAAAACTTTGAACGAACTCACACAGGCACTTCGCGAAAGCTGACAGATGAAGTGAACACTTAACGCTGAAGATTCTAGAAGGTCGAGTTGAGTCGAACAAGGTCATTGTGTATAATGAACTAACTGACGCAGCTGAATGTATTTCCGTTCTAGTATTAGCATATAAAAGCCGAGATGGCCTACTTGTTAGAACACGTGAATCTTAACCGATGATCGTGGGTTCAAATTCGGGCAAGCACCACTGAAGTTTCATGTGCTTAATTTGTGTTTATTATTCATCACCGTGCATGACGGTGAAGGAAAATATCGTGAGGTGTGCATGTGTCTAATTTCATTGAAATTCTGCCACGTGTATGCTACCAACTCGCATTGGAGCAGCGTGCTGGAATAAGCTCCAAACCTTCTTCTCAAAAGGTAATATAGGCCTTAGCACAGCAGTGGGACATTAACAGGCTGTCACTGTTACTGTGTTAGCATATAATGTAATGAAATATTCATATTTTTATGTACAAATACATCTTAATGTGAGAATGAAGTTATTCTTTATATTGAGTATCATAATTTTATTTTGTTTTTAAGTTTTTTTCTTGCTTTTTGTGTGATATATTTTTCGGACCAACATGATAAAGTATGTATGTTTGTTTAATTGTCGAATTGACATAAGAACTATTCATCCAAAGCTTATTGCATTTGTGAGATAGATAAGACAAATTATTCACAGTTTTTTTTTAATTATTTGAAACGTCGAAAAGAGTTTTGGAGCAAACAGCTTGCAGAATAAAAATTTTAGTAAAAACCCTATTGGAAGATAATAAAAGTCAACTCGTTTTTAATGTTACCTTTCTTTTTATACTATTTTTTGAAGTGAAATAGGTAATTTATAAAATTTGAACAGTTTATATACTTCCTTTTATTAAGTCATGCTGGATAACTAATTAATGTGATATAATTACCATGAATATATAATATTGTAATCACAATTTGCAAAGTTATTTATTAGTATGAAGTATTGGAAGAGATAGTCGACAGCAGTAACAATAGATTAAGGAGCATAGTCAAAAAAAATGTCATCCGCTTTTTAAACTAACAAGCAAAACTGTATAAATGTAACTGATATAAATATCAAACTTTCTAATAGTATTTCTAAATGTATTGCGCTGTGTAAAAAAAAAAATCCAATAATTTTGTTGAAGTAAAAAAAAATTGAGTTCTTATTTCAAATGTTACGTCGCTAAACAACACTGAGAACAAAACCCGAAACACTAAAATCAAATGTAATAGAAAACAATTAGAAGGTAGATTTAATAAAGAAATACAACTTGAAAGGAACAAATAAGAAGTAAATGCCAATACGAGCAATATATTGTTTTATTTTAAATTATGTTCCGTGTAGTCTCCAATGGACGGGGAACTAATTGAAACCGCCGTGAGCACATTTCCGCCTCAACTGTTCTCTGAAATGTTCCAAGTTAGGAGTTGAGGAGTGAACCATCTTCCCGAAGTCTTAACAAATAGTTATATTTCAAAATTAAAAAAAATATTAAATTTAAATTATTTAAAGTGAAAAATTATAATTTTAAAAAGACAAAATATGGAAATATTATAATGCACTTAAAATGATTATAGTAATATTTTTTTAATTACAAACACAATTAATTAATTACATATACAATAAGAACAATAGAACGACAAAAAAACGATGGCTCCGAGTGATTTTCTACAAACCCTGCAAAACAGATAAGTTGCACGTGTTTGATGACGTAACTGCTCTTCCAGTGCCAGTTTTTACTTTTATACACATAGTCTTCCAATTAAATAGTTTTTTTTTATTAAAACAATAAATTAACAAAATACAATAATCGAGTAGATCGACACTTACCATTACTAACTAGGTAGTCAGTTTAAAATATAATAAAAATGCATAGTTCAAATTATTAATAATTACTGAATTGATTTAATTTTCCATTACAATAATATTTATTCATAAGCCGATATGGCCCAGTGGTAAGAAGGCGTGTATCTCAACCGAAGATTGCGGGTCAAGCCCAGACAACCTCTGAATTTTCATGAGCTTAATATGGCTTGCTTTAGCTTAATAAAATTTATATATTTCAATTATTTACAACGAATCGAAAACCTAAACATTAAAACCAGACATAACATAACATTAGAACAAGAAGACTATACAAGCTCCTTATTTTAAAATGTGTTTATACATCTTCTAATATCTCACAGCTGGGCAATGCCGATACAGGCAGGTTTTTGACGATGTTTTCCTTAACCGCTGAACGCAGGACGAATTTATTTATCCAATTTATTCGATCGTAGTTTATAAGTAAGTTTTAAGATTTGGTACTTTTACGCCGCTAACCATCCTTGGGAATGCTCTTCGCTGATAGATTCTTGAGATCCTTAATGCTCTTTGTATATTTAAACTAAAAACTTTACAGTACGTAAAAGCTCTCGAAAAATATCTACTATAAATAACTAAATAAAATCCGTTTTAAAATTATTTAATTAATAGAATGAATAACTTATTTCTTCTTTAAATCGGCCAAAACAAGACACCATTTTTTAATTCAAATGATTACGTTACTCTCTTGAGGTTTAAGTAGGTAAAGTCAGCACGATGTTAAAAATATCCTCATTTTCTAATTCAGAGTTATTTTATTAATAATTCTTTACCATTGTTTTATTAATTAATTGCTTTTATCAGCATAATGAATATTTCTACCTCTAGTTTTAAATTTTATTATAAGGTATTTTCATACTGACAATATAAATACTTTTTATTTAAAATATTATTTATTTATTAATGACTGTGTGGAAAAAAAAACATTGTAATATGAGATTAAGTAGTTTATTTATCAAAACAGTCAACAGATGGAGCCATTATTTGCTGAACTCTGAAAGAACTTGACAGGACTTGACAATCCAGTGAAGTTCAATTTCAGTATAAAAGTAATCACATAAATAACAACGAAATCTAATAAAAGCATGAGCGCGTACGTTGAGTTCAGTAAATATAAAACAAATAATAAAAACTTCACTTCTAATACAACTCTAATATCTTAAATCTTAATCACAACTATCGGCAATTGTACCAAACACACAAAGGCGAGAGGTTTATTGCTAATTCCCGAAACCCAATAAGCGTTTGACTTCAACACTCTCACTGCACCTTTTCTTACCGCAATCGATATAAATTCTGCTTCAATGTATTGTTCGTGTGGTTTAACGATATTGGTTTTGATTATTTTCAACGTTAAATCTTATTTTTATCATTTATTTATTGTTCAGAATATATGGTTGTATATAGTTATGATTTATCGATTGCAATTGTACGACTCTAAATATAACTTGTAGACTCAGCCTTTGGACTAAATAAGCGCCAGCTCTTGTGGTGGCCAGCTCAGGTTGGTTTTATGATTTTTTTTGTATCAGACGACCATGAACCCAATATTTCAAAGCAAATTCATATTCGTTGGAGAAAAGTGAATATTTGCGGCGCTTGAGTATTTGAGCAGCTTCAGTGGCTACACTGGCTTTACGAGACGTATTCTTGATATTATATACTGCCAGCGTATCTACGCAAGTTGCATCCCACACAAGAACATATCCCATCGACTATGGCACTAATGTCGCTTGTTATCTTGCCATCATCTCTGCATAAACCATTCGGTTCCAAAGTAGCAGAAATCGATGCTGTGGCAAAACCCCGATAAAGTATGTTATTAAGAGATCTATGACGATATGCACGGCCAGCGCTTTTGCGGCAGCTAAGTCCATGGCGTCCGAAATGATCCACCCGGGTACCACAAGGGCATATGTGAGGCTCGCACGCCTTTAAACCTAAGCGAAGGCATACAGCAATGCATATCGTTGCCTGATCAAGTACTGTCCCTAGACTTTTAGAAGGGAAAGTCTGCAGCCAGTGGCCCGACTCTCCTTCAGATAAAGCTAGCAGTCTTGCACGGTCTGTATCTTATACCTTTCATCATCCTTAAATCGAATTTTCGGAAAAAGCCAATAACTTATATGGAATTGTTTGTCAAGAATAACTTAGATAGTAGTGGTTATTATTCCGGTTAGTTAGGAACCTAAGAAAGCATGTAAAGCCTTTGGAATAGTCCTCTCTCAGGTCTTGTGAGATTGTTGCGCCATTGGACTGTGATAGTTAGGTTGCACCTGTGAATATGCAAACACTGGTGCAAGTGGCTAATCTTCAGTGTATTTTTATATACAAAAGCGTATTTTTTTATTTTAATAACTATAGTTATTTAATCCATTGGCATCTACCGAGATGCTTCGAAGATATCAAAGATAAATGAAACTTTTATAACGGAAACAATATCGTAGTTTCCTGGACAAAGCCTAAGACTTTTGTTACCAGGAATAGAGCCTTATAATAACTTTAAATAGTTGTAGCAGTTTACATTGTGTTTAGTATGAGGCAGAAGAAAGGATTTCTTAATTAAAATAGAAAGGCTCAGATTACTATTTCTATTATACATCGGACAGGATATTGTGTTCAGGATTCAAACGACAAATTAAAATCTATGCTAATTAATACAGCTGTCCTTTTTATGCATATAATTGCTCAAATGAATTTAATAAACATTCATAAAAATATAACCAATTAAATTACAAAACAATGAATACTGCATGAAATCAACGTCAAAGGTTTTTATGTATTCAATATATATATTTATATTTTATATTTATTCATAAGTCGATATGGCCCAGTGGTAAGAAGGCGTGTATCTCAATCGAAAATTACGGGTCCACACAACCTCTGAATTTTCATGTGCTTAATATGGTTTGCTTTAGCTTAATATAATTTATATATTGAATTAAATATATATATAGGTAGGCGGGCTGGGCCACCTTATGTTAAGTGTTCACCACTGCCCATAGACATTGAGACCGTAAGTAATAATATTAACCATTTCTTACATTGCCAACGCTCCACTAACCTTGGGAATTAAGTTGTTATGTCATTTGTGCCTGTAGTTGCAGTCGCACTCACCCTTACAATCGGAACACAACAATACTAACTATTGCCGTTTGCCCGTAGAATATATGATAAGTGTATTTACTCAGACGAGCTTGCATAAAGTGATGTATCAAGTTAATGTTCCATCATCGTTGGAAAATCTGAAAAAATGTTAATAAAGTTTGATCTCATTTTTAATTAAAACATAGTATCGGCTCCGTTCTAACCATCAGTTTAATAATTCTTAACTACAAAGTTGTGTATTAATAAAACTTGTTCAATCCAATATCAAGTAACTTAGGGTTGCCAATTGTTCAAAAATTCGAAGATACTCTTGAGATGAATGTATCGATCTGTATAATTACTAGAATTGTACTCAAAATAATTAGATATCGGTAACATCGATTTTTATTTTCAAATATTCATGGACTATCAGTTTATATATTACACTAATTTGAACCGGCAGCCCTAGAACAAGACTGAACTATGCAGTACTTCTAATCCTATTGTACACCAGTGACATCGCGTTACATCGAGATTACGTTAAGACCTGCCAACTAATCTGCATGGTATGGTCATAATATTCAACTAGATTTACTCATACAAATTATGATAAATTTTCACATTGATTCTCACACTCTCTCACGTCTCTCTACCCGAACCTCTAACACACACACTACAAAATATTTAACAGACACTAAATGTAAGAGATTCACAATTCGATGCTCATACATGACTTTCTATATATATGACGCGTCACTTTTTAAACAGTAGTTTGATTTGATGGTTCTTTGTAATTGGCCAGTCCAATAAAAGAAGAAAGTATATTTTAAATGAATTTTTTGATCGCCACGCACATATTTTTCAGTGTTAGTCAATTCTAACACGCATAAATCTGTACTGCGTGTTTCAATTAAGGTGATTCTCGTTTTTTTAGATAAAGTATATTTCGAAAGTAACATGCCTGCGTGTAAAGTTATGTATCGATTCTATTGAACTTGGCACACATTATACTCATAGCTGAACTGCTGTATTTTGAAGTGCTGTATTTATAATTTATCTCGAGATCAGCATTGAAGAAACACTTCTTGAGGAAACCTGCATATGTCGGATGAAAGTCTGCCTCATATTTAACCACCAACCCACATTAGAGCTGCGTATTGGAATATCATCCAAAACCTGAACTACTCGTGCAGGCTGTTAAAAAAACTTTTTCACATAATATTAAATCAACGAACTAAAAACCGAAAAGCAATTATTAAATAGACAAAGAAATATGACAAGACCATATTATGAAACTTAATCAAAACATTAATAGCTATTAATAATTTTATATCGTATTTTAAGCAACACAATTATAATTATATGAAAAAAAAATATAAAAAAAAATTGAAACTTCAAAGAAATAATAAAAATCTTTGTAAGCGATAACGTAATCCAGTGACGTGAAACACTGACCAGCATACCAATATAGCCCTAATCGATAACTCAATCAGGTGCTAAGGGCATACAAAAATAGATTTACTACTGTAGTATAGTTGGCTTTAGGCTCTTAGGGTTAGGCTCATATGGATGAAATTAGATTACGAAAGTCATTCATAATCCTTCTATTAATATCTTCATTTTAGGCTTCGTTAACTTACAGATGAGCCAGTGGTAAGAACGCGTGAATTTTAACCAATGATCGTGGGTTCAAACCCGGGCAAGAACCACTGAATTTTCATGTGCTTAATTTTTTAATTATAATTCACGGTAAAGGAAAACATCGTCAGGAAACCTGTATGTGTCTATTTTCACTGAAATTCTGCCACATGTGTATACCACCAACCCGCATTTAAGCAGTCTTGTAATAAGTTCCAAACCTTTTCCTCAAAAAGGGAGGCTTTAGCCCAGCAGTGGGATTCACAGACTGTTTCTGTTGCTGTAACTTAAAGAATTAGATTCAGTCTGTTTTTAAATTATTATAGCGTTTTAATAAAAAAACTAACTCTATAGACTGCGAATTTGTTTGTTTTATGTATATTTAGGTAAATACCTAATTTGGTAATTTATTTATTTGGAAATCCAACATTTAATATATACCTATCATATTAAGCATTATATGACATGTAACTAAAACCAAAATAGGATTACATAATTAGCTTAAGCATATATTGAATTAGTAACTTGAAGACGGTAAGTAAATCGATATCTTTTATAATTATCATCAAACTTCTGCTTCTATAATTATGACCAACGTATTTACTTTCTTTCCTATGACACTGCAAAATCCAATACGCCAGGTTACTTGAAATAAAAAAGCAATCACTGTTTTTGGCTCAACCCGGATTTCAAGATCCACAGCTTTGTTAGCTAATTAAGTGGAGCGTAATCCAATAAATTAAAACAATTGACTCACTTTTCAAACAAATAGTTCAATGACCGACTTAAAGGATTTTGTACTAGATACAAAACAAACCATATTGATTTTTTTCAACACTTAGTATACAAACTCGTCTGATTTGTATATAACTTTTATTGTATTATAGAATTTGTATAGTAATAATTCATCTCGTGTTCGGCGGTGAAAGAAAACATGGTGAAGAAATCTGCATGTGTCTAATTTCACTAATATTAATATATGGTGTAACATAAAATCTTTATTCGTAATAGAGATTTAAATCTTTATTACGAATAAAGATTATTACAGAGTATTTATTACAAATATGTTTGTACTATTTAATTTAATTCCAATCAGATGGATAGTAGTAGTAATCTACTCCTCGCTAGATTATAAAATAATCTGTATACCTTATTGTATTATTCTGCTAAATGCGTATTTACCACTCAGCTTTGGAGCAACGTGATGGAATAAGCTTACTTAACCTTATCAAAGGTAGAGGAAGTCTTCGTCCACCAGGGGGCCATATACAGGATGTTACTATACTGTTGTGTACAAGGTAACTACACCAAGAAAGCGGTGCACTAGTCTATCTTACGCATAATGAATGTCCACTAATCAAAGTGAGCGGAATCCCAAGACCCTTGCAAGAATATTTAGTAGGCATCAGAAATTGTTATTAGGAAACTTGTCACTGCTAATTCGTTTAATAATCAAAATTCCACTTAACATTCAGTTGGTACAAGGGAACCGTTGCAATCCTGTGTAGTATATGCAAATTTAGCCTATCAGCACAAAGCTTTAGGTTCAGAATATTAATATTAGAACCTTGAGAGGAATTTTCGGATTATATAATATATATTTAATTAATTTTATGACATTTTTGTTTTTAACCCAATTCGCCTATATATAGTATTTTAGTTAGTAGGTTACCAATTTTGATGTTAATTAGAGTAAAGCATTGCTCTAAGATGCCATTTGAATTTTATATGTATTATACAAGTTTTTATTCGAGTCATAAGTTCAGCCAAATTTTGAAGTACCCCTTGTTTTGTATCAATATTTTAACTATTTGGAGATTAAAAGTAACGTATTGCGAGATATTTATAAAAATAATTTTAAAATTGTCGTTAATATTTTACATAAAACACAAATTAGAATTTAATATATTTTTAAATTAAATTAAATCCCATATTTAGAACGTATATATATATATATATATATATACATATACGTATATATATATATATATATATATATATAACCTCAAAATATTACAGACATGTGCAGGACCTGACTGGGTGCGGAAGGCAGCGAACTGGAACTTCGGCGCACTTTTATTTTGGTGCCTCTCTGGGAAGTATATTACGATTTGCTGAATAATTATGTTGAAGTAAATGTAATTTATAATATATGTTATAAATATATTTAAAGAACTAAGATTCCTGAAAATAGCTTATTGATATCATAAGTATAATTATTTTATCAAAAATGTGGTTTTATTATCCATTCCCGATTTCATAAGCTTTCATTTACGTGTCTATTTTAATCATGATGAGTAACCAATGACATATTATCGAATAATTAATTCCAACGTGCCGCTTTCGCTACACCCATGTCGATTGTCGTCGTTCTCACGTCGAGTGCCTTTAGTTTGTTATATTAGTTGACGTTTAGAGTTACTGCTTCGCTCCTGAGAGTCCTTGCGTGAAGCTGCGTGAAGTAAAATTAAAAGCCTGTAAATATTCCATTACTGGACTAAGAATTCTCCTCCCTTTTAAGGAAAATGTTATAGCTCACCCCATCATCCTGCACATGTGGCCAATTCTTCGGTTTACATATACAGGTTTCCTCACAAAAATTTTCTTCACTGCTAAGCGCAAGATGAATTATAAACACAAATTATCTACTGAAGCCGCATTGAAACAGTGTGGTGGAATAAGCTCCAAACCTTCTCCTCGAAAAGGGAGGGAGATTCACTGGTTGTTACGAAATTACTGACATCTCGATTTTTATCGTATTAAATGAACTAATAAAACAACATCATATAAATCACAGATAAGATTATAATATTTTAGTTTTATCCGTGAATTCATTTTAATAGATAATAAGAAAAATATTTTAAGATTTTTATAAGAGAAATCACCTCGCCCCAGTTAAGGCATGTAATAACTTTCCGTGTTCGATCATAATTATTATTGAAAAAGTAAAAAAACTATGTGGAAATTGCTTCCGTTCAAATATGACAAGTAACCTGAAAAAACGTACGTTTTATAAAAACTTGAGCAGCTCTTACAAAAGTTGCTTCATTTTAAACTGCATAAGTTGATAACAAGTTCCAGGGGAGTTACGTATTATTGAGAGGAAAAAAAATCGAAACGAGTCTTCTGTGATGTTGGTAGTTTAAGTTTTAAACAAAATTAAGTTACGTGAAATCTCTAATAGTCTACTTCAAGAGCGGAGGAAAATGTAGCGAAATTACAAGGTTGTTTTTTAGTAAGTTTTTATAACGACTTTTTTGTATTTCAGCGTCAGCGACTTCATCGCTAGCATCAATTATGTTATTAACGAAAGGATTATTTCGCATATAAAATTAGCATTAATTACGTCATCATTTCAATTATTTACCTGATTGATCTTATCTTTGTTTTAGCAATTTTTTTATACGTGACAGAAACACCACACCTACGGAAGTTAAGAAGTCTTTTCGATCATGCTGGGTTACTGCAGAATGGATATGCATGGGGGGGGGGGGGTTAAATTATAACATGAGGCCAAGCCACGCTCCAAGCAGAGCACACGGGAAGGGCAGCGGATGCGTTATATCACCCTCTCAGATCCGAGCTAAGGACGGCCATCCCTTTAAAAAAAAAGAATGTGTATGCATGTTACAGACTTCAGTTTCATCGCAGTGTTTTCCTTCGCCAAGTACAAGATGAGTTATAAAAACAAATTAAGGCCCTGTATGATCAGTGATAAGTCTCAAAATGCCACTTAGCCATTCGGCTATGTATAGATACATTGAAGAAAAAACAACAATACAAATAAAACTATATATTATTTCCATTTACAGAATGTCCTAAAAATATTTTCCTCTATTCATAAAAATATATCCATGTTCTCTGATGTGATAACAGGGTTATATATTAAATGCAAGGTAATATTAACAATATTTTTTAAATCTTACAAACATTTAATAAGAACTTTAAGGGAGCTTAGTGACATTGCTGGTGTCTAGTTTATAGTCCATTTCCTTCTTCCAAACTTGAAATGTTGGACTGCTATAGTGTATATTCCCAGAGCCCTGTCAAAGGATTTTCAACTTTAATGACGATAGTTTCTCAAATATCTTAAAGACTATTTCAGAACTTATAGAAGCATGTGTCTCATGCCATACCTTGCTTTACTGAATATCTGATGCCTTGACGTTTCAAATACAATCAAAAGAATCCCCAAGGAAGTATAGCTTACATTCATATACATTAGAAGCTTATATTATTATTATTATTATAATTAAAGATTATTATAAACAACTGCTTATAAATAAGGAATCGTTCTTCAAAAATCATTCTGAATGGATCTTGTTCGTATTAATGTTAGGTATCATATGCAGATGTGTGCGACGTTTCCTCCGATATCTACAGCATAGAGTAACCGCAGAGGGACATTCTTATACAGCGTGTTCCATCGACATAGCGCTTATTTAACATAAAATAATATCTTAGTGAAACTAAAGGTGTTTTTTTTTATTCGATTAGGTTAGTTAGGTATCGGTTTTGGTTTCAGATTAATGTAAAAGATAATAATAATTTAGAAATAAAAAAAATAATGTATTGTCAAATTCGATCATAAACATTGACACTTAAATATTTTAACCACTTCTCATAACGCCACTGTGTTATTTCCCTTGTGTTTTAAATTCCACTGGTTTACTCACCTTTCAAGCACACAACAATATATACACTATATAGTGGCAGAATAAATATCACTATTATGCTAATTATCCAAGATACACAGACTAATGTACATTAAGTCATATACACAAAGTCGACCCGCCAAAATTGCTAATTTATTTTATATTTATGCTCCCGTATAAATAATTCTTAAACTACTTTAAAAATACATCAAAGAGAAATCATTTCGTATTTAATTTGTTTTTACTTACGAATTATTTTTATTCAATCAAATTGGAATTTTCTTTTATCGTGTTTTTTAGATATGACGCATGAATGATATACATGCTAATTATTAATTAATTAATGCTTGTTGCAGGAATATAAGTATTATATTATATCATATTTTGACTATGACCATAGTTTTTTTTATTTAACTGGGCTTATCAAACACAAAAATTTATAATCATCCATCGTAAACGCTTATAAAGGTATCAGATGTATTTTACATTATTGTTAAAACTTATTGTATCTTCTTAGTAGAGATTTGATAAAAGCTGTAGTGACTGCTAGCATCGAATAATAATTAAAAAAAGATTAATTTTATGCTTGTTAATGTTTTAATTAATTGCCATAAAAATTTAATCTTATTACATTCATTTATGAACCATTTTCGAAATACCTGTTTTAAAAAACTTTTCAAGATTTAAATACATCCTGTATCACGAAGATAGATGGCTCGTTTAATATTCACGAGAGGAAAGCAATCGGTTCAAATCGTCCGATCGGAGACATCCTCCGAACCTTGGTGTTATCAGGTATCGAATTTGAGACTGAGGGTGGTTTTTGCCAAGGAGCAGCCACACTTTGTAATACTCGAAAACATTTAATTTATTCCGGGACAAGATGGGATTACGCGGTGTAAGTGGATGCAAATTATCATTATTACGCAAATTTGTTAAGTCCCGTACTAAGAAATAAATATGTTTCGAGTCCAGGCTGAATTTTTTGTCAAGACAAAGCTAATTTGAAAAAATATGTGTTTGAAATCAATGAATTAATCAGAAAATTACAATACATTGCTGGACATAAGCCTCCCCAAGATGAACTTTTGATTCTCCGCTTTCCGCATCCAATGCATACAATTCCAATAGCATTTTTCACATACAGATACTTGCAATGATAGTCTTTCTGCATGTAAGTTTTTTGCTGGTGTAGATCCTAAAAAAAACAGCTGAATTTTTTCCACTATAATGCGTAAGGTATCTCGTAAAGTTATTCGTTTTGTATTTTTGACTTATCAATTATTAAATGGTCTAATATATAACTAAATATGAGCTAATATGCACGTTCATTGGGGTGAGTACAATAATATTAGTATTTAGTGTGTTCCAATACATACAATAGTTATTATTGGATTTTTATTCTTTAACTAGTAACAGCCTGTAAAAACTGAATGAATTTGAATGGGTAAGAGACGGTTAATTGAGTTGTGTTGATTGACTGAGTAAAGAGGTGGGAATAAAATGATTGTTTTTTATTTTGTTTTTTATTTATTTATTTGATAGACAGAAAAAGCCGAGATGGCCCAGTGGTAAGACCGCGTGAATCTTAACCGATGATCGTGGGTTCAAACCCGGGCAAGCACCACTGAATTTTCATGTGCTTAATTTGTGTTTATAATTCATCTCGTGCTTTACGGTCAAGGAAAACATCGTGAGAAAACCTGCATGTGTCTAATTTCACTGAAATTCTGCCACATGTGTATTCCATCAACCCGCATTGGAGCAGCGTGGTGGAATAAGCTCCAAACCATCTCCTTAAAAAAGAGGAGAGGAGGCCTTTAGCCCAGCAGTGGGATATTCACAGGCTGTTACGGAGACAGAAAGACAGCGATGGATCAGAACGGATATCAATTTACTAATATAACAGCAAATTGATACTGTTGTGCAAGCAATAACTGAACTGTCAAGTTGAAACCTCTGCGCCTTGGTCATAAGAGAACGATATCGGGAAATCTATTTCCTTGTAGACAGACACTCTTGAGAAATAAAACTTGAAATAATAGCTTCAGTTTCATTTAATTCCTATATTGTATGATATATAAGTGTAACAGTTTCTTGTTTAATTTATCTTAAAAGCTAATCCACCAGCGATTGCATAGTATTGACTGGTGGTCTTAAAAGGTAATCCACCAGCCATTAGGTTTTAAGACCGTCCATCAGGTCAGGCCAATAAAATAGTTCAAAAACAAAATTAAAATATGTTACTTATATACGATTTAGCAAGCTTTTCAGCAAAAGTTATAAAAATTCATTAATTAAACCTAAATTTTGACTAAAAGTCGACTTACAAATGTTAATACATTAGAAGTGTTACAAATTATCAATGATTGGAGACGTCAATTTTCTCGAGTATATTTATTAGCAAACGTAATAAATATGTCTCTTTGTACAAGACTGTGCTATTGCCTTTATGAACGGCTACGCTTTGCCTTTGATCTATATAAATGCTGGTTCTTGGATCACCAGAAGCGAGGACTAGCTTTGAAGCAAAGTATCTTATTATTAGTTCGATATCTGATGACTACAACGATAAATAGACATAGAAATACTTGAACCGTTTCTATTAAATAAAGAAAACTAAATTAAATATTTATGTTCAAAGTAAAAGTGGCAATCTGAAAATCCCACAGGTCACTCTATCATATTATATCTCTATGGTTGAAGCTACTAGTTTGGAGTTTATTCCATCACGCTGCTGCAATACGAGTAAGTGAATTCATATGTGGCTGATTTTCATTCTAATTATGTAGGTTTTTTCACTTTATTTTTAATCACCGCAGGCTACGTTATTAAGATCTGGAAATGAGTTGACAGGATTGGAATTCGCAATCGTTGTGTACGATACATACGTGCATGTCATCTTATAAGCATCAGTTTTATTCAATTTCCATTAAAGTCAAAATAAACTAGAATTTTAAAACGACAAAGAGATTAAAACTATATATAGTTGACGTGTAAAAAATATGAAATTGATATTTTTTTCATGTTATATGATTATAAAAAGAAAATATTTAGCATATAGTAACGACGCTATTCCCATTCAACTGCGCCCTTAATAGTACTAATATTGCTTTTTTTTCTTATCTCTTTTCATTAATTAGGAAACATAACACTCTACATATTTTTTTGCTAGAGGCATGTCGTTGTATCCTTTTATTAAGATATCAATTAATTTGAGTCTTATTATTTTATAGCTTTATTTCTGAAGCTACAGGGTTTGTTTCTTGAACGCACTTAAGATGTGCAGGAGCACGTAGTATTTTATCGATTGTCCTAAATAATAAATCAATTGATCAAAAGTCACTCAAGCAAATTGACATAATAACAACATATCAAACTGCATATGTTTCTCTTAATGAAGACAAGTCGATATTCAAACCCGATAAAGCAACATTAGTCGTGTCAAGTAACGTATTATAACAGCATTGCCAAATTCAAGGTATAATTAATTAATTTTAACCCCTATATTACTCGAGTGTCGTAAGTCAAAGTGACATCGTGGAATAATTTAGTTTGTGTCGTGGCAAGATGGTAACGTGTGGCTTCGTAACGTAATTTGAGAAGTACGTTTATAATATAAGAGGATTTCAGAATTGAATTCGTTAGTCTTATTAAGAGGACCAGTGGTCAATATGAAGTACGGGTAAAAAAGTTTAGTAATCCATTGCTAGGTTTATGCTTAATCTGTATTTGAGAAGATTTGGAACCTAAACACTACGCTGCTCTACCACGGTTTGATGGATACACAACATGTACCCCATTGTAGATTTTGATACTTCATCACCGAGCACGAGATTAATTTATTGAAGACATAAAAATCTGAGCAAACTCAAGTGTAGACTCCTTAATTTTTATATAATAAATGTTGAATGTTGAAGTCTAATAATAATACACCTGTATATCCAATTAGTAAAATAGGCCTCCATTATATTATAATGTAGATCATTATAAGATCATAATTTACTACTTTAAATGTATTATACAAATAAAAAAAAACTCATTTTTTAAGTTAAAGGGCCTGGTTTTTCAATAACATTAATGGCTCCGAGCCACCGAGATTGCACGTTATTTAATTAATCACGGTTTGTGGTTTTAGCAAGTGTCCATATAAAAAGTAAATACATTATTTATTTAAAAAATAAGAGTATTTAAAATATCCTCGGTAATAATAGATTATAGTAAAAAAACAACAAACCATTGGGATTAGAATGAGTCTGAGTGAGAGCATACTTTTTTACTTTTAAAAATAAGTATAGTTTTCTATCCAACCAAGTGAATAAAGTCGAGACACATCACCTCGTATTCAATATTCCAAACTCTCTAAACGCATGAAGAATGCTCATTACCTAAACCGACAGCGAGTCAGATTGATGGTGTGATCCTACATTTACATACTAATGTATTAGCTCCAGTGCCCCAAGTTATTAGGGTTCGGTGGAAGCACAAATTCATGGAGTGAGTCTCGTGGGGTCGCATTTATTGAACCAACTCTAAAAGCCGCTTATTTCTATAATTTAACATTTTAAGAAGCAATTTTAATATCTCATACATTTATACGTTTATATGTACTATCGTTATTCTATTTATTTAACTTTATAACGTTCACTAATAACAAAATATTTAAGATTTTTTATAATTAATTTAAGTTAAAAAAATGCTTAACTAAAAAATCGTCTAGTTATATTTATATCTAAAACCTTCTTTGATATTATTCTTTAGAGCTTTTACAAGATACCTCTGCTGTGCGTTTGCTAGGAGATCGGTATCCTGCTAATTCCAGTTGAGGTTGCTATTCATTTATTTTACTGAAATCACAGTATACTAACTTTGGCATCGATCTGACCGGTAGACATTGCTCACATATTTTTAACTAGAAAAGAGCTGATTAAAACAGCTCCACAACTTTCTTTAATTATATAAAAATCTCGAACAAATTTCAAACAATAAAAACTGAATAATAATCAGTTAATCCGCTTTTTAATCTACGATACCACACTTTCTTAACATTTTCGCAACATTCATTTATTATTTTTTTTATTAGTAATAGTAAATTTCAAAATATGACCAAATCATTACCAATAAAAAAATTCTAATAATTGACTAACACATAACAATATACAGGCGTAGAAGCAACGCATGAAATTATAAAAAATATTAGAAATTAGGTTTGAAAGAGAGACGGAGATAACAATTTAAAACAGTTACATATATAATATAAATCACTTAAAAATACATTATCTTTAAATAAACATCTGTAACAGCATTTCTAACAGCAACATAAAAATCAAATAATATAAAAAATTTCTCGTCTACAGTCTAGTATGTAATGAAATATCAAGACTGATTGTATTTATTATAAGCTTTTTTACGTTATTAAAATAGTTTTTAATTAAATTAATTATAAATATTCGTATTATCTACAATATGTTGTCGTCATAGTGGTTATCGATTTCACATTCGTTCTGGTGGTAGAGCTATGTGCAAGCTCGTCTGGGTAGGTACCACCCACTCTTCAGATATTCTACCGCTACACATGAGTACTGGGTATTGTTGTGTTTCGGTTTGAATGGTGAGTAAGCCAGTGTCACATGGACCATAACATCGTAGTTCCCAAGGTGTGTCACCAATATTGGCGATGTAAGCGATGGTTAGTATTTCTTGCAATGCCAATGTCTATGGGCGTTGGTGACCAGTTACAATAAGGTGACTCATATATACGGTCGTACGCCTACCTATTCAATAAAAAACAAAGTTTTATGACGATGGAAATGTAAACATCCGGAAGTACGTCGAGCATTTATCAATAAAAATTAGTAGTTAAACTCGGAAAGAATAGTTCAATAAGAAAGTCTATTATATTTATTACAGCGTATTTGTCACAAAGAAATTCGATCTCGAACGAAGAAATTGTGAAGTTAGTGTGCAGAAATTGAAGGGAATTTTAGAAGGTAGAAGGTTAAAATACGAAAGCTAACGATTTTATATTATCACTTTCTTAGGCTATTGATTTTGCCAGATTTGTTTTATTAATAACCATTTTCCGCCTGCAATTTTGCTCCTTTAGAGAAGGAGGGAGGTGTTGGATCCTTTTTGGTAACGTGTAATACTAGTGGCAGGGCTTTGTGCAAGCTTGTCTGGTTAGATACCATCCGCTTATTAGACATTCTACCGCAAAACAGCAGTACTTTATTACTTTACTATATTGTTGTGTTCCGGTTTGAAGGGTGATTGAGCAATTGTAATTACAGGCACAAAGGACATAACGTCTTGGTTCCCAAGGTTGTTGGCGCATTGGTGATGTAAGCGATGATTAACATTTCTTAGAAAGCCAATGTCTATGGGCGTTGGTGACCACTTACCATCAGGTGCCCATATGCTCGTCCGCCTACACATACTATAAAAAAACTTCATAATGATCGATTGCTTACATAACACATAAAAGCTACACAAGTAAACAAATTCATTTTCGCATGTTTAATATTATTAAGAATTATTAACAACAAATCATGAAGTGTTTAAGACTACAACATCAAGCTGTGATATCCTAAACCAAAATGAACCATATCAGCTAAAATTTAAGATTTTCTATCCCTTAATATGCGTCAGCTTATCGTTACTTACGGTAAAAGATAAATAATGTTAGAAAACTTGCACGTTATGTGTGAAATTTCAAGACATGCTATCGAAGGATGAAGAATTTTCAGACTAGACTTTTTTCTTGAAGGATACATTAGCAGCATAGTTGTATTATAATATATAAATGTACTGTCTACTACTTCTGGCTAGTAAATATGATATGATAACACCAAATAACCAACCAACCAATAAAATATCATCAAAAACTATTTATATATATATATACGCTAGCGATATATATATATATATATTTATATATATATATCGCTACGGAACCGATCGACGTTTTTAGACACACATTTTTTTATTTTTAATAACGCCTCCTTTGTGATTTATGAACGAGCTGCCGTTTCGCCGTCTTTCGTAAATAGATATTTCTTATGATCGCAAAATTATTTTATAAAGTCTATTATGTAATGAGCTATTTCGAAAAGGAATTATTACTCGAAATTTCAAATGAAGTGTGAAATAAATAGTCTCAAAACTTGCGACATCAATTTTGCTTTTGTATGTTTATATAGATTTTTTAAGGAAATATTTGTGTTCTAATTTGACGTAAAATGTATATCTCTATGTATATACCTACAGAACTATGTTACTACTGAGTTGAAGATAATTTTAATCTGTTAAGTCTCGTGTACCAGATTCGAAGCCTTGCAGGTTTTAACACACTCACACACACGCCTGTTAGTTTTGCCATAAGTTCAAAATAAGATCTACTACTTAATTTGTCATTCGTAAAATTCAACGAATATATACTCTTTATTTTGTGTTCTACGTTACTTGTAATAGAAGCAATAAAAACACTCATGACAATGCCGTGATACGAAACCATAACATAAAGCAATAATACTTGAAAAGAAATGACAGACTTTAGTCTAGTAATGTTTTATTTGACTCATATTTAACGACCCAATTTTTACGAAACGCTTGATTTTATTACAACAATGTCTAAGAGACTCAAGGGACGGGTCTAAGGGTTCTTTTACCATGAATTCTCGAAAATCTCTACAGAATACTGTGGGTTCAAAATTTGGCAAGCACTGATATATATACGATAAGGTTGTGTTGAGTTTTGCTTATTATTTGTATTACCAATAATCGCTGCTCGACGGAGGAAAATCGCGAGGAGAACTGCGTCTGATTTATGTCACATGTACTGTTCCACACTTATTACACTTAAGCAGCCTGCAGAAATAAGCTCAACAGTAATCGTAAACTTTATCAAATCTAGTAAATTGTATGAAGTAGATATGTACGTGAAGAAGATTTGGGGTTTATTCCACCATGCTGCTCCAATGCGACATATACGTGGCAGGTTTTCATCTGCTACCTGCTTCCTATCACGATGTTCCTCACCCCAAAGCACAAATTAAGCAATGAAAATTCCGTGACGTGAATGATTTTCAACTCGAAATTATGTATTAAAATTCACGTCAACCGTTAACCTTCTCTACTAAAGAATATGAGGTCTTAGCCAAGCATTGGGATATTTGCAGGTTTTTTTCGTACAATTTAAATTGAACGCGATCAAAAACGAAGCACACAGATTGTTACTTATAAACCTCAATAGAAAATTTATTCAAGATATCAAGAGACAAACTTTAAATGTGATTTTTTTATCCAAGTACCAACTTCAGAGTAAGTTGTTTTTGTTGGAAAATGCCTTTAGACTTCCATTAACAATATAAAACTTGTCTCGGAACTATCAATGTCAAACTAAAAGTATTTTATTTGGATCAATCTCGGTCCTCGGAATCCGTGTTACACTTTATATATTTATTAGTTTAACGATATATATATATTTTTTTATTACGTTGTCTTGTAGATGTGTTGTCCGTGTCTTCACATCACAATCAAAAATGTTGTGATGGTGTCTTTATTCTAGATCAACATTCTATGACCCAGAATCTTCTATCGTCGCCATTTATGCCCCGTTCATTAGTTTTCCCGCCACAATGTCACTGTCGTCAGTATAGTATGCGAATTTCTTGTTTCATTATACTTTAAAACTTTATTATAGGACTTATACGTCATATAACTTATTCTTATAAACGTTATTATAAGACTAGCAAAGTTCAGTTCAGTTCAGTCTGTGCCTTTAATATATATTACTTTCATGAATATTTTAAGTCTCATTTTATTATTTTGTGAATGAATTACTACAACAATAACACGCACTGCATGACCATGAGATAGTCGAATAAGCTCCACGCACTTTCTTAAGAAAAAATACTCATTGCTAGTGGAATATAACAAAAATAATGATTGCTAGTAGTGGAATATAACAGGCTTGTTACGTTACAATTTATAGAATTCAATTTAAATATAGAGTATACCTTAAAAAATAATAAGAATAACAAAGCGTGTATCGGAAATACTAATAAAATAATACTAATCCTCTCAAAGAAAAATAACCGAGAATTCATTTGGACGTTGTGTATGCTTATGGTTTCCCTAAGAAACCAATCATTCATCATTAAATCTGAAATGAAATGTATATCCAGCAGCAAACCACGTTCGCAAGTATTATCTTAATCCGTGGAATATTTCCGCTTAGAGTTTCTTTAGCTTCTATAAAGCTAACGGAGTCTAAAATATAATGACAGACGTATCATTTCCTTATACTTGTACAATATAACCACCATCTGTATAAAAGTGCAGTAATGTATTATCAAAAAAACGTTATTTATTAAGCTAATTAAGTTTATGCAACTTATTTATTTATTTAAGAATATAAAAATATTTGTTATTTACTTATTCAAATTATTGAGATATTCTTGTAAGAAAAACTTCATGACTTTTTATTAGTCTCACCCGTCTCTTGAACTCAAGCCCTCGAGATCTGCAGCCTTATATTAACCATATATATCTACTAAACTTAACGAAGCATATGCATGCATACATGTATATACAATAGATAATATCCTTCAGACAGATTTCGGTAACATCAGCTTTTTTCAACGAGGGTAGACAAGTATTATTTCTTTCCGTTTGTAGTTTTTTTATGTAAATTAATAAGAAAGTGTAACGATTGTCTGTTGAATAAAGATTCAAAATTTAACATGTGCACTAGTGTGTGCACAATGACAAGTACAAAAGTAGGTTGAATTCAATGGAATATTTATGTAAATTATTCTAGAAAAATCTAAAAGCAATTTCACTCAAAGAGTAAATACGTCGGCAATCTGTAGTTCCTTTCGTTAAAAGTCGATGGGATAAGAACAATTCGAGGTGTATTTGCTTAGCCATTACAGGGATTGGGAATGCTTTTAAATTCGGCGCCTTCGCAGTTGTTTTATTTGCATGTTTTTATAGGATCAGAAAGTTGACGGGAATTCGTGTGAGAGCTAACGATATATGCAGAGTACCACGAGCATTTCTCACTACTTTTGTGTTATGTTTTTTTTTGAAAATGGAATGTTGTCCGCCGCCCATAAATATTGGCACCGTAAGAAATGTTATGTATCCCTTATAACGCCAATGCGGTATTAATGGGAACTAAGATGATATGTCCGTTGTGCCTATAGTTACATTATCTAACTCACTCTTCAAACAAAATAATTTCATATAAGATATGAAATATAATAAGGCCGTCTGTCTGTAATAAAATGTTCTAATTTGAATGTGATATTATTTATTTAATAGTTTATAAGAATTATAGCCTTAAATATCGCTACATATAGTATAAAATAAAATGCCTCCATCTCGTCTAGAACGGTCTGTGTGAACGTGATAAATTCAAAAAGTACTGAACGGATTTTCATACGGTTATCACCAATGTGCAGAGTTATTCATAAGGATGGTTTAGGTGTATAACTCATTAAGGTTTTGTGGTAATTGTCTGAAATGACGATGATTGAAGATGTCAGAAAAACCTGAATGTGTTAAACAGTCCAAACAGAGTCACGTGTATTACGATACACATTTCGTATTTCTAAGTAATTCGGTTTAATAATTAAATCGCCTCTTCTAAATGACATGAGGAAAATGAAATGTTGAATTAAATTTGGGCCCAGTTTCCTTTTCACAATCAAATAAACATCCCTTTGTCGTGAGCAAGGAATTCTCCTTTAAAGGTTAATTTGTTTATTTCGTATGTATATCTTCGTTCTGGTCTCGGGTAGATAAGAATATATTAAGCACGTTCTTTTGTCGTGTCTTCAAATTATTTATATATAACTGATGAGTGGGTGGTACCTACCCAGACGAGCTTGCACAAAGCTCTACCACCAGTAAATCAGTCATCAGACATTCTGCCGCAAAACAGCAGTACTTGGTATTGTTGTGTTCCGGTTTGAAAGGTGAATGAGCCAGTGTAATTACAGGCACAAGGGACATAAGATCGTAGTTCCCAAGGTTGGTGGCGCATTGGCGATTTAAGCGATGGGCAACATTTCTTACAATGCCAATGTCTAAGGGCGTTGGTGACCACTTACCATCAGGTGGCCTATATGCTCGTCCAACTTCCTTTTCTATAAAAAAAAAACTATAAATAAAACATTATTAATATTTTCGTATCAGCATTATAACCGACTTACAAAAAGAGTAGGGTGAGAAAGGGTTAATTTCTCTCATCACTCAAGACGTAAAGTTACTTTAATCGCGTTAAGATCTGTTCTTATATTACGATTACCAATAAAGTCGAAGTATATTACTTCGGCTAATTGTTTTAAGAGACTAGCTCTTATGTATATAGCAATACAGCTTACTTTATCGCTAGCACCACGGTTCTCCCACTTCCCGAGAACTTTAGTTAACCGCAAAATAAAATTACCCCTAAACCTCTAAAATACATATTTAACCTTTAACCTTAATAAAGTAACTGGAGATTGAGAGCTGAGGATCGAGCTCAGTGGCGTGCCATTGGAGAGACCTATGTCCAGCAGTGGACGAGAAAAGGGTGATGATGAAACTGTAAATGTCCTGACGTTGGTCTAAGGCCTCCTCTCTATTTGAAGTTTGGAGCCTACTCCACCACGCTTATCCAATGCGACCTGGTAAGCCTAACGATAACCTACACAAAAAAACTTTAAAGCTATGTTTGCCCTTTTAAGGTTATTTCAATGTTTGTTTTCAGACAATAGTATTGACAATACAGTTAATTTAATAATTTTTTTATGGATTCGAAGACGACTATTTTCAAGTTCGTTCAACTAACGATTGTTCTTGTTTTGTTAATAATAAATAATTAATTGTGATTGATCGGATATACTTGTTGCATATTATTCAAACACATGCAGGTTTATTGCGATGTTTTCAGTCAGCGCTTGATGTCGGATACATAAGCCCATATTAAGCATATGAACACTTAGAATCCTTATCCGGATTTGAATTAAAAATCTTGGCTTATTTTTTAGCTCTTTTCAGCTGTTAAATATTTTGAATCGAATAAGATATATAAAAAGAGCCGGGATGTCTCAGTGGTTAAAACGCGTGAACCCTAACATTAATGGCTACATTCCAATTTATGCATTAACACTGTATAAACTCGTATGCCATTAGGAATATTTTTGTAGACATTTAAAAATGTCACTTACGTTGGTCAGAATAAGCTTTATTATAAAATACACAATACATAAACATTTTACTTAGCCTTTAACTTATAAACTAAATGGAATTAAAATTCTATATCAATCAGCTTAGTTCTATTCGTGTGAATCCGGAAAGACAAACAAACAATACGTTTCGATAATTATTATTTGTAGTTCGTCTCGTAATTACGACGTCACAAACATTCGCGGCACGTTTTGTAATTACGTCACACTTACATTGTAATTTATTTATAATGTTTTCGTGTAAGGGAATAATCATTGTTTTCCATTTCATTCGTAATTTTAATGTTTAATTATAATTTATCCTGTTTATACTTATGAAACATTTATCAAAACTCTAGGCGATAAAAAAAGAAAAAGAAGATGGAAATGTTTGAATGATGATTTTTTGTCTGTCTGTCTGTGTGTACGCGCTAATCTTTGATACTGCTGAGCGGATTTTCTAATGGATTTAACAGGTACTAAGCTTACAGCAGTACTTTGTATTGTTGTGTTTTGGTTTGAAGTGTGAGTGAACCAGTGTAATTACAGGCACAAGGGACATAACATCTTAGTTCCCAAGGTTGGTGGCGCATTGGCGATGTAAGCGATGGTTAAAATTTCTTACAATGCCAATGTCATGGGCGTTGTTTACTACTCTAAAAAACTACACACTTAGCTTTGTATATGTTTTAATAAGCATAATTTAATATTGTAAGAAATTACGATGTACCCATATTTTTATTTGAAAAAATAATGTAAGAAATTACAATGTACCCACATTTTTATGTATAAAATAAGGGTTTATAAAGAGTCTCTAACCTATCTCGACACCAGTTTGTCGTTACGCTGCCCGAAGTCAACTTAATCGTGATATTCATAATCGCGATTTAGTTAAGGAGGAAAACTGTATTACAATTGTATTGTGATTTAATAGTGCTTTAAAAGTGTGATTGATGTGTGAAGTAATGTAAAATAAAATTGTGTGACAGTAAGTTGGTTTTCAAATTATAATCGTCACCCTCGGAAGAAATCATCTTACAAAATATACGTCTAGAATAATTTCGCTTGTAAGTGACGTATGTAGGATATTTTCGGCTGTACGGCAATGCGCAAGCCCAAATATCAAACTCTGAATTGTATTTCAGTTTGAAATATGAGTGAGAAAGTAGAGGGACCTTAGATAGCATGTTATGATTTCAATTATTTCAGTTATATTTCTTACAGATCCAATGTCTCTCCTTCTGTCTGTTTAAATAAATAAAAAAAAAAACAATTTAAAATTAATAAAATACTAATATAAAAAGCAGCGTCTAAAATACATATATCCCTTTTTTTGAAATGGGTTAAAAATAATTTAAAAATCTTTATCAACATTTTCATCGTTTGTGTACACAACGTGACATCACTTAATTCAACAACGAAGCCACGCGATACAATATAACAATGTGCCTTTAGAAATATTTCGGAGAACATCTGCAAACGGAACAATTAATCATCGTCATATGAATTTCGTTTGTTATTATGTCCTTATTGTTGTAAAAGCCAGACAGACGCTTTAAATGAAATTATTATACTAGCGACACGCCCCGGGTTCGCTCGCATGGAATCTATGAATGTAGCTTCAGTTAGGATTAATAGTGTGAAATGTCTGATTCTAGCAGAGTAGAATAGAAACACTCACTCACCCGTGGGTGACGTAGAGCTGAATAAAGGAATATTTGTTAAGCGCATCTATTTTATTCAACATAAATAAATTTAATGTATTGCGGCCTTACTTAAAAACGTTGCTTAGCACGAATATAATATGTAAGATATAAGATTGAAAAAAAGTGTATTAGCATGTCAAATTGTCTGATTAACGTGTTGAAAAATTAATTACAATACCTGCCTGTATGTACACTTTATTTAAAAAAAAAACATCTTCACCTATGATTGTTGTTTTGAGGTCATTAGTTAAACAATGTTGTGTATCTTTCTTTCATGTCATATCAATGATCATAGAAAGAGACAAGAAATTACTAAAATATGGCATTATAATCAGAGCGTCTACTTAATTGTAACACTAGTTACGAAACTAATCAATTATAAGATAATAGAAACTTAATAAAACATCAAAAGATTTGTTGAAGAATGAAGGTAATTTAAAATATAAAAGACGCCCAGATTGTCCTCAATGAAACCGTTAACCCACACACACCATATAAATTGACATACGAATGTATCGTAGTTCACGTCATAGTTTTAACGACGTAGCCTTCACGAAGAGTCGAAGTGCTGAAGAAAACTAACAACGCGTAATGCAAGATACTATTATACCAAGGAGGTAAGATTACTATGTTTTTTATTTCAACGAAACATAGTTATGAGAGCCGGGATAGAAGTGGTCCAACTATGTGAATCTTAACTAAAGATTACGATTAAAATCAAACAAGCATTACTGTATATCTCATACTTGTGAATAAAAACATCGTGAAGAAAACAGATTTAATATGAAGATCTGTCTTCTATATATCCACCAAACCACGAACCGGCTGGATGGAATAAGCTCCAAAACTTCACAATAAGAGTACTTGAATTATATTCAGATGTTTACATTAAAAAAAAAATTAAATGATTCTGGTGTTTCGCTTCATTTAATCAATCACATTACTGATTTATTTCTCTGCAATGTTCTTATGTAACGCTTCTGACCTGTCACGTTGCCGTCTGTTTTCGACGTGTCCACTCCATGATAATAGGAGCCACGATATGTCAGAACTATACTAACTACCAAATCGTACGTTCTTCGATAAGTGACGTAAGTATAACAAAACTGGATTATAATCATAGACAACGATATCAGTAATATTGATTGCACTGTGTTTTTCCACTTACATTACATATTATAAATCTTAATATAGGTTATGTGACTGCCTCGTTAGTCTAGTGGCTTGATGTCCTGACCCGGAGGTCCTGGGTTCAATTCCAAAGTCGGCCTAATAAAAAGTTATAAAAAGCTATTAAAAAGTGTACACTGAAAGTACGTAAAGCCGATGGTTGGATGGTCATGCGCAGGCATGAACTCTTTCCCGTCGTGTCGGATCGCCGTCCCATCGGATTATGAGAGTTAGGGAATAGAGAGTGCAACTGTATTTGCGCACACACTTGTGCACTATAATATCTTCTGCGTAGTTGGCTAATCTCTCTTGAGATTGGCCGCCGTGGCCGAAATCGGTCTGGAGCATATTATAGGTTATATGTTAATTCCTCGTTAGTCTATTGGTTAGGAAGTAACCCGTAGATGCCACTGATCTGGGTTCAAATACCAGATCGGGCCAATATAAGCTAGTCAAAATTGCCAGTGTTCATTTATATAAGTTGAGCATTTTCAATAGAAATGTACTCTATTGTGGGCTTTTAAATTACTTAATTTTTAGTCCATTAGACAACTCAATGGTTATACGCGAGTTTAAATCGAAAACATAGAGAATATATATATTTCCTAGAAGGAAAACATCCTGAGGTAACATATATGTATCAGATATAAACCTTTCATAGGTATTCACCAATCCGAACTGTCTGTCCTAATTAACCCTTAGCCTGGGAGTGAAACATTTACTTTATTATTGACCTATCTGCCTGTCCCTTCTTCGTTCAGGTAAAATTCATTCAAAAATTCCTTTAATTGCCTGGCCTTAAAGTTGAATTTTCTAAAAATTATTTCCTAGTGGACGCTTGTTTTATAAAATAAACCTATGTTCCAAATTTTGGTTTCCTAGACTGGGTAGTTTTAACTGTGCGTCGATATTTAGTCAGGACAAATGATTTTATGAGAATAGATCGCAAAAAAAAAACGAATCGAATAAAAAAAAAATACTTCACGTATTAAGAAGGTAGGTACATAAAATTCTGTATTCAGACCTACTTCGACATCCAGTTGGCTCGTTGATTGGTATTTTTTTATGAAAACAAAAAAAAATATCAACGTTCATACATTTGCATGATCTCCGTTTTTGTTTCAACGGCACCATCGGCATTGTTCGCCGGATATTAACAGGCCAGGCTTTGTGGCCGAAAAGATTTAATTTTGAACTGTGACGTCATTGTTTATATTAAACGTAAAGGCTTTCAATATTCTAACATATTGGGATTGGTGTGAGCGAGTTTTCGTTATAAAAAATATTTTATTAATTACTAAATCAGTTTATACATATTTTAATAATAAAACAAGTTCCAAACACGATCGCAATATGTCATAATGTGAAATGGAAAATTGACTACAATAATTGATTATTACATTTAAATAATACACGCATCGAAATAGTAACTGACTGTGCACCGATTTTTAATATTTCACGAGTGAGATACGATTTTAGTTTTTACACAATAGCACTGCTGTTGGCATTTCTAGGGATCGATCAATGGATTTCAATGTATTTTTGGCTAATTTTTTACTGGCCCGCCCCAGGGCTTGAACTCAGGAGCTCGTTACCTGCCTGCTCACCTTATAACCTAAAAAACCAACGAGGCAATTTATTATATTATATAATTCATAATAATAAGGTAAAACTTGTAATATTCATATTAAACAAAATTAACAAGGAAAACAAAATAATAACTCGTCAACTTTCTTTATTAAATCAGTGATACGAAGCGCTTGCCCCGCGGTAAAAACGAGTTCCTTTATTAGGGATTAATTTCCCAAATACAACCAACATACAGAACATAAAACGACCATCTTTTATGTTAACAATTGGATAATGGCACATAAGAAAGATATTCAGAGAAATCGTGTGAATTTATGATCGACAAAAATATTTGAAAAGCGACCAATGGATTAAGGGTTGCCTAGCGACATAAACGTTACAGGTTCGATCCCGATCTGGTGGCCTAGTGTCGTCCCCACCAGCTTTACGCTTAATTAGAGGGGTATATAGGAATATTAAAAGCAATGCTCGTTTTTATATTTTAAATTTTGATTTAACGTTAAACCAAAACCAATGTAGAATTTATACTACATATATTTGTATTGTTGAAATATAATTTGTAATTAATTTATTTGACTATTACGTCTCGCAAGGAAATCTGGACGGTCAGCGGTCGGGAGGGTGGTTGAGAAACCGGCTGACTAGCCGAGAATAATCTAACTGCGCCATTTTCTGCATCTTGCTTTATACCTATAGTAATTCGTTTGTACGAATTATTATGGGTACCCATCTTACATACTATTACTGGTGGTAGGGCTTTGTGCAAGTTCATCGGGTAGGTACCACCCACTCATCAGATATTCAATCACAAAACAGCATTACTTAATATTGTTGTGTTCCGGTTTGAAGAGTGAGTGAGCCAGTGTAATTACAGGCACAAGGGACATAACATCTTAGTTTCCAAGGTTGGTGGCGCATTGGCCATGTAATCGAAGCATTTCTTACAATGCCAATTTCTATGGGCGTTGGTGACCACTTACCATCAGGTGACCCATATGCTCGTCCGCCTTCCTATTCTATAAAAAAGAAATGATAAGCGGCTATGATAAAACCGTATGTATTTATTTCATGAGTACACTTATAATATACATATAAACATACAGTAACAGTACGGTAACAGCCTATTAATATCCCACTGCTGGGCTAAGGCCTCCTCTCTCTTTGAGGAGAAGGTTTGGAGCTTATTCCACCACGCTGCTCCAATGCGGGTTGGTAGAATACACATGTGGCAGAATTTCAACGAAATTAGATACATTTTTCCTCACGATGTTTTCCTTCACCGTAAAGCACGAGATGAATTATAAACACAAATTAAGCACATGACAATTCAGTGGTGCTTGCCCGGGTTTGAACCCACGATCATCGGTTAAGATTCACGCGTTCTAATCACAAGGCCATCTCGGCTTTTCGGCTTACATATAAAAATACACATTAAGAATATATTCATGGGGACATGCTCATTGAAAAGTTCAATAATGACAAGCTTGCACAGTATTAACCACATGCAGGCCATTATAATGATCTTACTAAAATTATTATTGAAAGTTTTAGATCTGTCAATAGGATTGGTTTCCTTGATTCCTCCGTGATTCCTTTTTATTTCGTATATATTTTGTTAATTTGTTTATTATAATGAATGTCAGTTGCCAGTCTTGTTAACTAATTTCCCTTCATAAATATCTAGAAATATATAAAATTGTTACTATTATGATAAAAGCAATTATTTAAAAGTAACAAATGTATATATTTTAATATCTTGGTTTCAATTTGAAATTCATAATCTTTAAAACTTCGATGTTAAAATTCTAATTGCAATCCGAATTCGCATCCCTTGTCTCCGAAAATTGGGCGCCATTTCGAATTTTATTAATTACTCGAAATTTCAAGGTCGGATATTTAAAGTAACTTCAAGAAAGTAACACACGTGTGTTTGTCCTTAAGCACCCTCGTCAATGTCAGGCAGATTAGTGTCACAATTGATTTCCCGAGGAATGTTTTATGTTCCGAGAGTAATGGTTATCTGTCGTTCCTATGGGCTATTTAACCCGTGTTAGGAGTTAAAGTTATAGCGTGTGGCTTTATATAGAAAATCATCTTACGCTTTATCAATTTTGTTTGCGATAGAATGTTTAAGCCCAAAACCTGGTGAAATTATATAATTTCTGAGGCAAGGAATTGTAAAAAATTATAATCTGATCCGGGATTTGAAACCAAGACTAGGATCTGCAGTTATATAAACCTATATATGTTTGCATATACTGTATATGTTAAAATTAAAATTGACTGCCTCGTTGGTCTAGTGACTTGATGTAAGGCCGCAGACCCGGAGGTCCTGGGTTCTTTTCCCAGGTCGGGCAATTAAAAAAGTTATTGGGTTTTTCTATCAGAAAATTCTCAGTAGCAAGCCGGAGTCTGGAAGATGGAAGTGTGTACACTACCGTGCCTCAGAAAGCACGTTAAGCCGTTGGTCCTGCGCCTAAACTCTTTCCGTTCAGGTGAGAGTTACGGAATAGAGAGTGCACCTGTGTTTGCGCACACACTCGTGCACTATAATATCTCCTGCGTAACTACGCATCTACGCACGCACGCACTACGAGTTGGCTAATCTCTCTTGAGATTGGCCGCCGTGGCGGAGGACATTATTATTATATGTTAAAATTTATTAATATAAAACTCTTTTTAGTTATTTTCTACTTTGTACACTTATTATCTTTCGTGAGCTTTTGTAGATTGTTTAAAAGATAACGTCACGCTTGTCGTTGTCAGCGTCGTCAGCGCTTAGACCAGCTTCTGTGCAATTTACTTTGTGCATTAAAAATGCTATGCTAGCATAAAGAAATATTTTAATTTAATAAGCATATATTATTGTTTAAATATCAGGAACTAATACAAGTTCTTTATTATTTGAGGAATGTATTTATAAGATGCTGTGCATATCACATTATTTATATATTAGATATTATTTCCACATTATGTTTTATATTTATTCATTAATTTAATTCATTAATTTTCCCAATTTATATGATTTTGAAATAAAATAAGACTTTTCGAAGATTCTGTTGAATTAAATCAATAGGTGATATAGGATACGAATATTAAATGGGTATTATTTTGTTTCTTATTTTTTAATTTGTATAAATTGCTACTGCTACCTAATTCTTTTATTACTAATAAGTATTATTACATGCAAATACATTCATCCTCATTTGACACGCGTATAATTGTAGCCCCATAAAAAAAATGATATCAAGGTCAATATGTAGCATGTTGACCTTGATCAACTTAATTTGTAAGATAGCCTGATAGTCTGACCATGCCGATCAATTTCCTTCGTGTCTTCTCTGTCGCACGTGACGTGATCCAAATAGTCTGTATTGACTGAAATAGAAGCCATTAACAAAAAAATATTTAGCAATACCAAAATCAGCTCAAGCCATTTATCCGCTCATGCTGTTAATTATAATTGTTTTTAAATTTTAATACTTTTTATTTTCATGCGATTTTTTTTTATATACTGACCCAATATACAAATTAAAAACAGAATTCTTAAATAACGGAATGTTCTCAAAATTAATGCTATGTTAAATGAATTGAAACAAAGTTTTCATTTCCCCTTTTTTATTTGAACATGTATATGGTCACTTTGACTTATACAATATAAATAAATAAATGCTGTTGGCAAAGTTTTATAAAGGCATTTTGGAGATCCAAAAATCTATTATAGTTTTGGCAGCGTTCGCTTAGAAAGCGATCGGATCAACCAATTACGTTTTGACAACGTTGAGAAAAATATTTAATATAATATATATAAATGGGAATACTAAAGTCTAATGATGTATGAACAAAACTTATTCAGTCTATATTGGCACGAAGCTCCCAGCTAGTTCGGAACCACAAAAGCTATGTCAAAAAGTAACCTGCAATATCAAGTGCCAATGAATTTTCATGGTTAATTATACATGTTTGTAATTATTCACCTCGTTCGCGACGGTGAAGGAAAACGTCGTGAGGAAACCTGCATGTGTTGGTAGAAAAAGCTGCCACATGTGAACTAACCTGCATTAAAGCTACGTAGTTGAATAAGTTTCAAGTTTTCTCCTTAAAATAAGACCAAGCTTTAGCCCAGCAATGAAACATTTACAGGCTTTGCAAAGTAATAACTTTACAGTATTAAAATATCTATGTTAACATTAACTACCAAAGTTATAGCAATCTTCTAAAAATGTTTCAGGCAAACTTGAAAGCAAGAAGTAACTCGCGACCGCGAAACTATCATCACTTATTATCTAAATTGATGAAAGTTTACGAGTTTCGGGCGCTGTAAACAAATGATGAAACATTAACTCTAACGATGTAATTTTCTGTTAGCGAGCCGCTTTATTGTGTGGTATAAATTACAAGTGACATGCGATGATATTTGTAAAATCTTAATGAGACATATGAAGCTGTGAAATGTTAATATTTATAGGACCACAATCATGAAACTTGTAAATAATTCATATCATAAAGTTTCAACCCTGTTATAAAGTTAATCAAACAGGACAAGGCTGCACACACACACACATACACACGAACACTCAATGCACACAACCCAAATGCATTTTTTCTGCTTTTTGCCGTCCACTGCTGGACGAAAGCCTCTCCCATAGAACGCCAACCATCCCGATCTTGAGCAGGCCGCATCCATCCCGTACCAGCAGCCTTAATACCCAAATGTATAGATATAATTTAATCTAGGCAAAATAAAACCTGAAAGTAAATTACAATTTTTAACATTATATACTATATAGATTTATAACGTATGTATCTTTTTTTTGTAAATTGGTTTTATTAAAAATATATATATTTTGGTTTGTTGAGGCTGTCTTAAAACACAGAAACATAATATATTGTCAAGAGGTTTTGATCGGTTGGGTCGTTTGAATATGCGCCTTAAAAAAGTTGTCAAACATTTTTAATTAAGAAAAAATGTATAAAGTACATATCTTTTAATGATCCTTGATCAATCCAAACAATAAAAATGAATACAGAGACCCTCTACTCTTAGCCATTTGAATCTGTACGTATATTGTTAACCTGTAAGAATTAAATTCGTTTTGTTCCGTAATAAGTGCGAGGTGAAGAAATGGAAATTTAAACGAGTATTTAATGTAACACTTTAATTGGTACTGCAGGAATCGTAAAGCGCTCGGTTGGAATTTCTCTTTGAATTCCAGCACTAATGGTAGAGTAAAATTGTTGAATAACTGGTTCACAAGGCTTTGTGCAAGAAGCAAGGCGTCGTTTCTAGGTTCTACAATTATGTGTTTTCTTTCTATTAAAATTTCTTTAGATCGTCATATCTACTTGTCAGTTCGAAGGGTAGGTGCTCACTTATGTTGTTAAACTATAATAGATATAAACGTGGAAAAGAAGACTGAATATTTCGTGTTATTTGACTATTAATCAAATAATTATTTCAATTATTACAATTTTAGCAATACTGACATGACTATGTTTATTTTAATAACTAAAGTAATTGTATGCGATGTACTACACGTTGTAAGTGTAGTTTGATAATACCAGTTTTTCATTTATCAGTTCACAAATCTGATAAATGAACTGTACTAAATTTGTTCAACTATAAAATACATTTTACAAGACAAAGGTTTATAGGACGTGAATGAAACATATTTTACTTTTTAATTTATTTTTATTAAAAGTTTTTAGTCTGCATTATTTTATTCATTCTCGTATCTTAACAGACTCAATATTTGATTCATATGTCGAATTATTTATAAACACAATTGATGCTAGCCAAAACATTTTATTGAAAATTCGATACGTAATTGATTAAAAAAAAATAAAAGTCGACCTAAGGTTATTTCATATTTAAAGATGAAATATAATAATAATAGGGTATTCAATTTAGAAGAAAATAATGTTATACAAAAGTAAGTAATATCTACTTTGAAATAGAGTTAAATATTCCATGGTAAAAACAGCAGCAATTTTGATTTCGAAACAACAAAAATTCGCTTACGAACAAATTGAAACTGTCTGGCATTTCATACGAAACACAATATCCCGAGACGATGGAAGTAATATATGAGTAACTTAATGAACGATTAAGCGAGTCGGAAACAATATAATCTCCACTATAAGTAAAATCAATTACATATTGTTAAAGGAAAATACCCAATAGCGTTGCAGATGAGGTAACTTTGTTAGTATCAGAAGAAACGAATCAAACTGAATAGCTAATGTTTGCAAAGATACTTTTATTTTCAGATTTTCAAATTGAATATAGAAAGAAAATTATAGATAATTACTTTCACAAAGTTATTAATCTAAAAAATTGCAGGTTTCTAATAAAATATTTGAAGTGAAGGTAGTTCAATAATTTAAGATATTCATTATAACAAAGAGGTTCTATTTAATCAGTCAATGACATAGTCATTGTAAATCGAACAAGGATTAATGCATCATTACAACCTGTTATACCGTTAGCTAAATTTATTTACATATTTACAAAAACTATTGGTCCATCTATGTAAAAAATAATGCAACAATATATTTTAAAGAAAACTATTTTGTTGAAAATCTTTATAAGATCAACTAAAATGCTTAAATAATACATATAGGTAGCCGTAATGGGTACCGTTGTTTAGCGGTGGTATAATCTTCTGTACATTAGTTTCTAGCATTTTTTTTAATTAAGACAAATCATAATAATTATAATTATTATTGCTTACTTCTATAGCATCGGTTAGGTGAAAAATTGGTGTTTCACACATAATTCATTCTTTAATTCCTACGTTTTTCCAATTTTCATATAATATTTCAGTTATATTAACATTAAGACTACTTTTCTTAATTTGATTTGTAATTTAAAAAAAAACACTAAAATGATTCTTATGGATTTCAGCAGCAGAAAGGACTTTTAATTTAGTATGACTTTTGTAAATCTTCATTATTAGGATGGATATGCGGCTGAGCCTCATTATTATATATTATGTACACGAACTTACAGTCTATATACTATTTATATACAAACATTTACATCGAATACATTAATAACGTCCAGTACATCGTTAAACACTGTAATCAGATTTAGATTCACTATCAACTTTTATGGATATGGTAATAATATTACTTTAAATATAATGTTCGTAACATCACTTTCACTAAAAATTTCACGTCTTTTAAATTTTTCACTATTAACGCCTTCTAGATGCAAGCGCGTTTAAAGTCATATATAATCTGTAACGCACTTGAGAAGGTCCGGCGGGAGTCACACGATCTCGTCGTGGTGGACCACATCACTGCAACTGCCGGCGCGCTGCAGTCAGGCACGCTGGCGTCACACCCTCAACTCTTCCATCGTAACATTCGATTTCGCGTTCAACTGAGTGTTCTTCTTTGTAAGTGTGCTAGTATTCATTATTTGCATTTGATGAGCTGATAAAAGTGGTTGGTTTTCTTGCAGTTGACCACTGGCTAAAGTATTTATGTTGCTTTTCCCTATCTTAGGAGGTGGAGGGGCTCGAGGTAAAGTAGCCATACCTGCGACATTATTACTAGGGAGATCGGCAAACTCTGGCGGAGGTAGCTGATGGTGTGAGTGTGTATGATGATGGCTTAAAATTGTAGCGGGGTCATTCTTCAAACTTGTTTGGAAAGTTAAAGCCCCTTCCAGATCACCACAAATATTGTTCGGCATCTGACCATTCTCTACACGTTTTTTTAAATGCGAGCCATTAGCATGGCCATCCTGACCATTCATTCTCGTCTTATCACGCTGGTAATATACCCCAGCGAATATGAGAACGTTAAGTATAAGTAATGAACACCCAATGGCGATAGTTACACTCAATGCAGTCGAGTATGCTGCAAAACCGTCCTCAGGAGGAGATGTCGTTGATCCATCAGTTTTATGAACTTCAGATATTGCTATAGTACTTTGAGTAACGGCACTTAATCCTACAATATTAAAGTTTAATGGTGATGTTACGTTTAAAACAGTCAGTAATGGAACTTTGGTGGCTACACCGGAATCTGTTAACACCATTTCTGTAACTTTCTTGAAAGGTGGTGTAAATGTTTTAAGAGTAGGTTGCAATGGAGATTCTTCATTTTCTAGTTGATGATGTGATTGAGGAACATCTTCTCCACCAGGTCGGTGGAGATCCGGTACTAAGTTTAACCAGAATGACAGTCTGTGGGCAATACAATATATAGTTAAAAATTAGTAAATTAGTACTATTTGTTATTTTAACTTTAAGAGTAAAAACAGCTCGTAAAGTTAATAGAAAAAAATGGCCAAAGAAGTTGCATGGAGTTTATTTCAATTAATGTATTGGGGTTTATCTTCTTGCAAGATCATCAACCACATACATATTTATCTTAACTAACTCACCTATGAGCTCGATAATGATTCTTTAGCTTTGATTTGATGTCAATATTTAAGTACTTCTTATGCACCGCTTCATATGCAGTCCATTCTATATTCTTCATTCTTACCCTTTCTTGTCTGCCTGCTCTAATAGGGTCACTTTCTTGAGCTTCATTTGGATTTCTGTTATGAATATTGATATTATTACTTACTTATATTTTTACCAATGCGTGATATAATAAAAATTATATTTGAAATGGTTATTCGAGTACATGTTTGACAAATATCATCACAATAGCTTACCCAGTCTTCGCGAAATTTCCCCAATACAGCATGACTGATTCAGACAGCGCCACTTCAGATTTAGTATAGTTTCGTGGAAAATGCGCCAGACCACCGACCAGAGGTGCTCCGAATATGTATGGAAGCTCCTCACCATGGATACAGCCTTGACGCTGTTAGCAAAAATATTAATTAAATATTACGACAAACTATTAATATTGAAATATCTCTAATAAGTAAATAAATATCTCTCCTTTATTTACGAGACTGAATTATTAACTGATATTTGTATGGAGTAGTTATTTGTTCATAGCCCTTTTATCGGGTACATATTCATCAAACAACGCTTTATTGAATTTCATAAACTAGAGAATTTTAAAGTCCCACATAAAAGGCTATCCTATTAATATACTCAAAGAAAATTCAACCTTAATCTCTTCAGGACAAGATATAATTTAGCGGAACATCTCGTATCCAAAATTTGTTAAGTTAAAATTATAAATGCGATATTTTTAGTTAAAATAGAACAATGTGTCACATTTAAAAAATGTTCATTGAAATATTTTTACGCAAAAAAAAATTAAAAAATTAGTATTTACCTATCCGGTTCGGTAGTTTGTAAAATAAATTTAAGTAATGTTTTTCTGTTCATATATTATTCAAGATCATATCAACTTTTATGGCATTTTTTAATAGAATCTGTATAACGTTCATACGTGATTCCGTAACAAGCATCCGAACATAAACATTCACATTTATAATGTTAGTAAAGAAGCATTGAAATTATGAAAAAAATATTTAATATAAAATGAGAGTTTTACAACGTTCAATATTTGACTTTCAGCTACGTTACGATTTTCAAAGGCAATATTAAAATATGAAGTAACATTTTCATACACCGTTCAAATAAAATACGGGAGCGATGATTTATTTTAAAACTTTACACATTTCCGATCAAAGAGGTTATTTTTATGTCTTTTCCTATTCAAAGACACATTGGAAGATGTATTGACAGTGTAGGTTATCTAAAGTACACAGTTCGTGGTACATTTGAGATTTATGTTTCGTGGCTAATGTGTCGACCGCTTTGAGGTAGCTTTGGGTAAACAACATTTTAATGGTAAAATGTTACCAACGGTGGATGATTTGTCAAATTGCATTCGTATTACATAATAATACTTCTCAATATCAACTTTGAAATTGAAACTTTACTTAATTTGAATTGTGAACTTTTTTCTTTCTATATTAGGAAGGCAGACTAGCAAGTGGGTTACCTAATGGTAAGTGGTCACCACCGCCTATAGACATCGGCATTGTAAGAAAAAATAATTAACCATTCCATACGTCTCCAATGCGTTACCAACCTTGGGAACTAAGATGTTATATCTCTTGCACCAGTAGTTAACCTGGCTCACTTAACCTCCAAACCGAAATACAAAACAAAGTATTGCTACTTGGCGAGTACATGGTGAGAGGGTGGTACCTACCTAGATGGGCTTGTCATATTGCATTGATATTGTTGACTATAAATTATCAACATGATAAACTTTTTCACACGCGTACAACCGTACTTATCAAATATTGATTAAAAAAGATGATTGATGAAAAGCTATCGAAAATATGAATATTAAGCACTATATATAATGTGGATTAGTGCTTTGATAAAATTTTAAACTATTAAATAAATTGTTTAAGCCCTGTAAACGCAATAACAGTTTTTAAAATCATAATACAGGATAGAGCAAATAAAATACATTTAAAAACCTATTTCGAAAAGCATTAACGTAAAAAATATTACTATCAAATATGTAATCTGAGTCCATGAAATCGAACTAAACCGAAAACTCAAATTAGGTCAACACAATAAAAAACAATTTAAAACCCGTACACGAAGCACGTTAATATAGACGAGCTGGTAATTTAGATAGGTAGCCTGACCACCTCATTGGTTCGGTATCTCGTTAGTAACAACAACCAGTGGAGTGAGTAACTTGAGATATTCCGGTATATTAAAAGCTCGCGCTAACAAACCAACCGCTTACGAAGACCGAAGTTTTACATAGCCCAGACAATATCGATCGAACTGCTTTCTAGATTTATTATTTTGATTTAATTACACGGTAACTTCTTAATACAAATAAAAAATCACGACGGATTATTCTTTTATTGTAATGTCCTTAAAATTTTCAGAATTATAAGAAAACCAGTGATTTATATATTATATATTTTCGATAATCTGGAGCAACAAAGCGGAACTTCAAATTAGCATAAATGCAATTTAAATAAGAACAAACGGGAGTAAATTTGTTCGATTATGAAGACGTCAGTGTTTGGGTGTTTTTGTTTCAATACTAAAAGACGCCGATAAAATATAGACTATTTTATTGCGAAGATGTTAATGGATAAATTAATAAACGTTTCATATAATACTTGATTTAATAACAAATTGTAGCTCAATCGAATTGTTTGATCATGGAACTTTGGCGTTAAAAAAGTTTTTAATTATTAATGTTTCATTGGTTGATAAAGTTCAGCTGAAACGAGAAAATGAGTTTATTTGCGTTTGTTTGTTGCCACTTTTACGTTTTGGCTCCTCAGTCAATTATTATGAAATTTTGTATACCCGTTTTCCGAGGTACAGAACAGGACATATGGTATCTAACATCTGCACCTCCCTAAGATGTCGCGGACTGAAACTATTTCTTGTAAATATTATTTTCTTATTTTTTATAAATTCAATTTATATTTTACATTATGGCTATAAATTTCTTTGCATGTACTTCAAAGAATATGATGATACGGATTTGATACTATTTCCAGAAATCTAGAAGAGATCCATAGATATTGGCATTGTTAATATTATAAATCATTCGTAACCCTGGCCTGTTTATGGAAGTTGTTCCGTCTCTTGGAATTGTAATTACACTGGTATCGTCAGTGCTTAAATCGGAATATTAACTAGTCTAGAAAAAAACCTTTAAAATTTACTATGCGGAATACAAATGAGTACTTTAATGTCCGAATCATATTTTAAATTGAGTATTATTTAAATGAGGTAAATAAATAATGTATGAAATGCTATTTAAATAGTATTCAAATTAATTTAAATAAAATCACATTTATCACTTGGTGATTGGGCTTTGTGCAAGCCTGTGCATCACATTTTCTAACGCCAAATAGTAATACTTGTTACACTACAGCATTGTTGTGTTTCAGTTTGAAGGGTGAGTGAGTGGGTGAGTGTAACAACCACTAGGGACATCACATCCTAATTCCCAAGGTTAGTGACACATTGACAATGTAAGAAGTGGTTAACTTGTCTGATATCGTAACACCAACGTATATTATTAAGCAAAGATGAACATTTACCAAAAAAAAAAACAAAGAACATATTACTTGTACGTGACCGTATTTGAAATAGAATATAATTGATGACCCAATTCGGTAATCCAATTCGGTAGTAACAGTAACAGTCTGTGAATGTCCCACTACTGGGTTAAGGCCTCCTCTCCCTTAGTAGAAGGTTTGGAGCTTATTCGAACACGCTGCTCCAATGCGGGTTGATGGAATACACATGTGGCAGAATTTCAGTGAAATTAGACACATGCAGGTTTCCACGCGATATTTTACTTCACCGTCAAGCACGAGATGAATTATAATCACAAATTATGTACATGAAATTTCAGTGGTGCTTGCCCGGATTTGTATCCACGATCATCGGTTAAAATTCACACGTTCTTACCACTGGGCCATCTTGGCTTTATATTTATTTCAAAAGAAAATGAAACCAAAATTCCGACTGTAAGTTATAGGATATAGTTTAAAAAGTTATGTGCTAACAAACAAATGGTATAGAAATAAATTTTAAAGCAAGACATCTTTTATCATTCAATACTTTCTGGCAACCAATAACTAAAGTTTTATCACGCTAGTTATGCTATGAATAAATAAGAAAGGAATTCAGACGATTATGCTTTTTGGCAAACCCGGTAAGAAAATAACGTTAACGGGCCAAGTTATGTCGCAAATTTCGAAAAGGCATCTTATATATGTCAGGTTGGAATTATATCGTAAATGGAGTATCGAATTTGGCAAGGTTTCATCTTTGTATACAATTCCTAATGCACTTAATGAGTGTATAGAACTTGATCCAATATAAATAAATCTCTTAGTCCACTTATTTTTCTGTTTCTACACTAGGCTATGAAAAATTCTATACGTTCTTGGTTCATCAATTGAAGACATAAGTAGAAGAAAGTCATGAAACAAACAGATAATTGAAAGTAATTGGCAGTTTTATGTTTTAAAGTTCAACACTTATTCGTGTACTTAAAGGCTATTCATTCATTACGTTTATAGCTTTAAAACATTGGAGCTGAAGATACCATAATATGTATAGTTACTTGAAATTTTAATAAAAGTAACAAATTCAAAATGTTTAAAAATACATGCGACCTTCAACCGCTTACGTCTTCGATTGTGAAAACGAAAAATAAAATCTTTAGTTGGTCATGTATTTTAAATAAGTTTCAACTTGCATTTTGGAATACAAATAATAAGACAATACATCGTATTTTTATATTTTGTTATGAAGCGTCAATGACAGTGTAAGGATTTATAAAATTACTTTCTAAAGTTTGATAAAGTTCTGAAATGTATAGATTAATGTTCACTATTACAGTTTAATTGCAGACTTAGTCCCATAATTATGGGGACTGTAATCTCAAATATTTCAAGCAATAGCAGATAAAACATTAAAGTTGAATCGAAATACAATTTATAGCAGAATTACCACTTAAAGCAGGAAGCAGATACAATACGCTCATAAGCAACTAATAGATAATCCTTATAAAGATACTATCTATCTATATTAATGAGTCTCTTACCTGCGGATAATCTCCGTACTTAGTCTGATAGTCAAACACGTATAGATAGGAGTTCCTCCTTAAAGCTGAGTGAGTGTCCGCAGTCAAAACTGTGGGGGCTACCACCTGTGCATCACTCAAGGCCTCGAGTGTTTCGTCCCTGATGTAATTTAAAGGTTAAATTATGTGTTTCTTTGCAATATTTACTGTATTATTAATTAGTTTTTATTTGGTAGACATTTTGATTCCTTATCAAATTTACTTTTTTTTTGTGTTAGTTAATATAAAAACATATCTTCAACAGCTCAGAGACATGGAATACAGTAGCGTTATATTTAAAATACTATAAAAGTATTAGACATAATTAAACAGAAGTAATGAGATTATGTAAAAAATAATTACTAATATAAAAAAAAAACATTCTATATCTCAGTTTTCAGCAGTCACATAAAAAACTGAATCAAAATTTTTATTTGTTAAGAATATTTTATTTTATTTATTTATTACAATACTGGGACATTATTACGCGATAATGTAGTCACAATTACATAGTAAATACAATGAATGAATTCTATAAATAATAATAATAATTCTAAATTCTTTCACGGAACAAATAAATAAATCTAATTTTTCGTCAAACCGATCGAGGACGTGTTAGAGCATTTTGTTGACCAAGCTAGCCTTACTCTTCAGTATCACGAATAAATTCGGGCGTCTCTTATGACAAATGTTTTCCTACGATATACGACTAGAAAATGGTAATTGAATTGTTCAACCTTATTTACCTTATATTGATAGGGTGTTGAACAGGCCTTTCCCAGTCTGTATATTCGTTAATAATTGTAGCCAAAATTTCCGAAAGGTGATAGCTATAGGTGTTTCGTACAAATGATTTAAGAATCTTAGACCTCCGGTCAGCTTCTATTCCATACTGAACATCATCTCCACTGAAAGCGAAATACGCTTCTGCTTTTGTTACTCCCAACATGAGATCGTATCTAAAACGAAAATAAATATTAGGTTCTTATCTTTAAGTAAATGTCCATTTTCTTTTTTCCATCAATGGGATATTGCGTTCGAACGGATACTTTTAAGAGATAGAATCAAAGAAACTTTAGATCATACCAGATAAAATGGTAAAATATATCCTATATATAGCTAACTATCACAAGCTCGATGGATTATATTATGTATTTTATGTATTTACTTACTTTGTGAGCTGAGCTATTGCACTTTTGCGCATCAGAACCGCATTGATGATATTGACAGCAGTCGCTCCTCTTCCAAGGGCAGCGCGTGCTACCTGCCATTCATACCCTGGCTCCGGGTTAATAAGCATGTCTCCCGTATCTAACAAAAATCAAAACAAGGTCAAGTTGATACGAGACGAGCCTGAAGATTTGAACACACTTCTTAGAATACGTGACTAGATAACACATCACTACTCTTAAGATGTCACTTTACGTACGTTTGTACAAATAAGAGTTTTCGTTTATAATAGAGAACGAGTTACTATAAATAAAATACTGAAAATGTCTCATGAATTTTTATGAATCTATCATAAAACAACATAAGCCTTATCTAAGCAAGTGAGTAACATACCAACTGATACCAATAAAATAGGCCAATAGATTTAACTTGTTATGACAAATTATAAAGAAAAATTCGATATAACCGAAGGTAAAAATTCTTGTACAACTTTGAAAAAATAATTCTCTTTGAAGCTAAAAAAAAGGAGAAGTAAGTACAAAATCAAAAGGATTCCTCGCTGGCCGAACTGAGATAACTGAAAACATCGACGACACAAGGGAACGAGATGAGAAAACTTCGTGAGACAATTTAATAACGAAGCTCGGACGCGAACGGCTTGTCAACCGAGAAATTTCACGATAACAATTGGAGAATCCACAAAAACTATCAATTTCAGTAACAATATATAAAATCAGGGTTCATTTGCACTTATTTGTGTATTTACCAATTCAAAAAAATAAAATCTATGTAATTCTTAACATTCACTAGCTCTAATTAAAGTACAATTCTCTAAGCGTAGTTGTGGAAAGTCACTAAAATAATTGCTCATAATAGTAACAGTAACAGCCTGTTAATATCCCAGGGCTAAGGCCTCCTCTCTCTTTTGAGGAGAAGGTTTGGAGCTTATTCCACCACGCTGCTTCAATGTGGGTGATAGAATATACATGTGGTAGAATTACAATGAAATTAAATACATGCAGTCCTTCCATTGGGATCAATCTTGCTTAATAAAGAAAATCATCAAACTCGGTTTAGTGACTTAACCGTGGAAGCGAACAACAACAGACAGAAAGACAAACAGACATACAGTCAGAGCGAAATTAGTATAGAATACAAGACAACTCGAAAAAAATTGCTAGTATTATTTTACTTTAAAAAAGTCTAATTTAGATAGTGCTACCCTGGATTAGAATCCGCTTTCTTAGTTTAAAATCCGCATGCTATATCCACTGCATCATCAGTTGTATTACTAATATTTTTTTTTTTTTTTTTTATATTTGCCGGGTGGGCAAATGACTCTACTCCACCTGATGTTAAGTGGTAGTAGAGTCCAAACGCGAGGACGGCCAGTACAGTCTGGAAGAAGATTCTGCACAAGCCGCCCTCGCCTTGCCGGCCCGCAAGATGCCTCTTCACGCCTCGTAAAGAGACGTGAAGCGAGCGACGTATTGCCACGATAGGGATGGGCAAAGTGTGAAGGCGTGTTTCCCCCGGCATTGGTTCAGCCGCCTTCTCCACTGGACCAACACCCATCGCGGCAATGCTCGCTCGGGCACTGGCTGTACGCTGGCTGACCTCGAAACGCGGCTGCAAGCCACTTCACGAGATTTTCACCATGCGTACGGTGGTAACAAGCCAGGCGGATGTTTATCATCCTACCACCAGATGATATCCCTTAGTCGCCTCTTACGACACCCATGGGAAAGGGGCAGTGAAATGTATTCTTTCTCCGTCACTGCACGGATAAAAACTACTACTATATATACTACTAATACTAATAATACAATTGCGACCACAAAGCGATTGTTTGACGGATTAACTTGACGATTATGGTGATGGGATCACGTATTTGTTGTTATTGAGTTTAGTTTGTCCCAAATGTAATTGTCATTCTAGTCACAGTTGATTATTTGTAAATTATCGAAAACTAAGACGTTACTTTGATTGATCTGTTTGAAAAGGTCCAAAATGAATTGGTTTGATTTGTCTAGAAGATTTTTCAAGTAAATTTGGAAACACGATATCTATTGCAAAATCTATAATAGCCTATCTGCTTTTTGGTCTACTGGTCAGCCTATAAGGCTAACCTAGACCAAGGTTAGCCCCAAGGATTTGGGTTGAAGCTCCACGACGGGTCAGTAAAAAAGTTTATTTGTAGAAAATTTAACATTAGCTGCTACTGAAGTTGAAGTTCGGTCATATTGAATTGCCGTTTCATCGGATTAAGTAGATAATAATAAATAATTAGCTTAAATTATTAATCTAAAATGTCTATCTTAAATAAAAATATAAAGGTTTATCTTAAATAAAGTAAAGCCGGAAAAACACTGAAAATTATAAAAGAAAATAACCGTTGCTCCGTTTAAATTTCAAATAATTTAATACTTGTAAAGCTAAAACTAAAACGAAACTTTTTGTTTACTATTAGCACGACATGAATTGCTATAACTAACTGAACATCACATAATCCTTTCGAACAACAAAGTTGGGTAAAGGCAACTCAACAGAATTATCTTGTATTACGTAGTATTCCCGTCACGCTCTGTCCGTTCGTACTACTTGCGAATTTCCTCAAACTTATTTCACTGTTTGTCCTTCAACCACAGTTTGCTAACTGGACATTTCAACGGAGCATTTACTTTGGAAAAGTATATATTTATCTTTGCTATGACCGTTACATAATTTTTAACGTATGCATTATACAGTTTATTATATCATGGTATTATTTACGCAGTATATATAAATATCAGTTTGTAGTTATTTTTATATACGATTATAACTGCATGTATTGAGATTTTAAGTTGAAATCTTCTTTATGATTCTGTCTGGATATAATTACTAATTAGCTATAAGACAGTCCCTTGTACCTTACTATTCAATAATTAGTGACCTGATTTAATTATGATATTCAATAATTAGGGAACTGACCGATCACGACTCCATCAACGCTGGGACCGAAGGCGTACGCAAAATCAGGAGCTTGAACAGGCGCTGATAATAAAGCCTCCAGTGGTCGTTCTCGTAAACATCGCAGCAAAGCAGGTGGAGTAAGTTCTGTTGGTTAAAAAGAGTATTATTTTATTCAAAGCATAATTGCAATACCTATTTCATATTTTTTGCTTTGTGTAAAAGCATGTGTTTTTACAAATCAAAGGATTCTACAAATTTCACGTTGCAAGATTGCCCCTGTACCCAATACTCGAAATAATGTTCTAATAGGTTTAAATGACAAATGACAATTTTCACTTGGACCAGCGTCTTAATTAACTTGCTTCTTATTTAATACTCGATACTTAAACTAACTTTGTATTCTTAACTCTTTTTCTATCTACCCACACTTTATAAATATTAACAAAATACATATATTGTTCCCATGTAAGTGACTAATATCTTAATGGTAAATAAAATTCTTTAATCCGAAATGACCAATAAATAGAAATTTATAATTAGCTTTAATAACTCTTAAAAACATCTTTAAAATTCAAATTAATATTAGAAAATGTAAAAATAGAATAAAAGTTACTCAAGTAAAGACATCCTTTAACATTATAAATGAAAGGTGCTACCTAGATTCCTTAAGTAAATTACAGCAAAATTTGCTTACCAGGGGAGCAGTTAGCGTGAGTGGCGACTATCTCTGAGTACTTATTTGGGTCAGCCACTAGTGACCAAGGACTTAAACCTGATCCTGACATTAAGATGGCTCTGTGGAAGAGCAGACCTGAAACAAAGATGGCGTAATTAACACGGTCCAACTTCGGATTTGAATTAATAATTCAATTCGAGCCTAAGTTATTGAGTAATTATAATATATTTCGCTTAATTTTACTGCAAGCGTTGTTTTCTAAAGATCTCTTCTATTGATTCAAATAACAACATTCATTTTATAATGATGATCTGGTCAATTATTGTTTGCCGAGGTGGATTTAATAGCCACGTGGTATTTAACCAATGACAGACAGTCAACAGTGACATGAAATCCGGGCAAGCGCCAATGGCTCTGGTGGCAGTTTTCAAGATATATGTTGATGAGGAAACCCTCTTAAAAAAGAGGACGTCCTTGCCCAGTATTGGTATATTTATAGACTGTTACTTCAATTAAGGCTGGTAATAACGCGTGATTAGCGCGAGCGTGAATTTTCATGTGCTTAATTTGTGATTATAATTCATCTCGTGCTTTACGGTGAAGGAAAACATCGTGAGGAAACCTGCATGTGTCTAATTTCTCTGAAATCCTGCCACATATGTATTCCACCAACCCGCATTGGAGCACCGTGGTGGAATAAGCTCCAAACCTCAGCAGTGGGACATTCACAGGCTGTTACGGTACTTCATTTAAGTTTTTTAAAGGAATTCCTTCGATTAAAGCTTTAATTAACTTATATCACCGTATTGTGACTATCGTAAATCAAGCTAAATATGATGTCGTTATTTATTCCGATCCCTTAATACGAAATCGGTTAAGCCGCCTTTATCCATATACCATAGAATATTTTACGGAGGACTTTTGGAAGATATTTTGCGATCCACAAATGTTACAAAAAAACTTTTGTTATATGTACATATTATATCTTAATAATCACTATATCGTGCGATGCTTGGGGTTTCTCTGGCAGATAGAATCCGAAATGAGGACATTCGCCAGAGAACTAAAGTCACCGACATCGCGCGTAAAATTACCACGCTGAAGTGGAAGTGGGCTGGTCATGTCTCCAGACGCATCGATGGCCGATGGAGATGACACATGTTAGAGTGGAGACCACGCTTAGGCAAACGTAGTGTAGGACGCCCTGCGGCAAGGCGGACCGACGATTTGAAAAAGTTGGCAGGTACGGGATGGATGCGGGCTGCCCAAGATCGGGATGGTTGGCGTTCTATGGGGGAGGCTTTCGTCCAGCAGTGGACGGCGGTAAGCTGATATATAATCACTATATATTATAAAACAAAGTCCCGAGTCTCTCTGTCTACCTGAAAGCGTTAAAATCAAAAATTACCGAACGAATTTTCATACAATTGATACGTTACGGTTTCACCTTTGTACGGGGTGACTCGTGATTAAGATTTTATATAAATACAGTTTTATATATTACAATCGAAACCGGGATGGATAGGTAGTTGTATATGCGAAGGTTTGTCTGAATGTTTGTTAATAAATCACGCTCGAACAAAATGAACGGATTGTAATGATATTTGGTATAAATTTCCATAATTCCGGAATGAAATAGAATATAGAATAGTAGTTTCCGTGATCAAATAGTGAAACTCTAATAATCAGCGTACATGCATTGTTACATTGTATTTTAAAACCTACTGGATAACTAGTTGAAATTTTACTGACGGTTTAGTTACGCAACCACGAAGTCCGTGAGTGTGACTCATATATGCAATTCATTGTCATTTTTTATGACTCCCTCAATTTTTAGAAATAAGATATTTCATTATTATATAATGCATGATTTATTTAATTAATATTTTAAAAAAATTAAATTATAATGTTTCAATTATTATTTTTTTTACTTTTATTATAACAATGACATTATTTTATAATTTGATTTTAAAACTTTTAAAAATTGACCTATGTTTTTTTTGTTACTTTTAATTTATGAATCTGGAAGTGCTTAGTACACTTGTAATTGACATGCACATTGTATATACTATTATTGTTTTATACGTTAATTTGTAAATGTTTTACATGTATTGTAAATGTGCTCTTACAAATAAATAAATTTAATCATAAAACGACTGTTAAACATCTAGCAAAGTTGGTGGACCTGGTATAACTTTCATAGCGTCGGGATAATTACCTAAAACATACCTATCTTATTGGGGGGGAGCGTAGCTGTTACATCCCTGCAATGCTAGTATTCGTAATGAATAGGCGCGTAATCAGCACCTTTATTTTCTAGACGATCATTTGGTAATTAAAGTTAGCTCAGTTCGGAAATTGTGTCCATCTTGAAGATGCCTTTAAAGTCTCACTTTATCGCCTTTGTTTTTTTTTTGCGTTATTTAAGAAGAAAAACAAAGAGTTTTTAAAATATTACCATGATTAATATAGTAGTAATAAGTCCATTTCAATTCTGATTAAAGTCTTTGAAAGTATTTCGAAGATTGCTTAAATTGTAAAATCATGTTTAATTTTATTCGAGAATAATTTTTTACTTGAAAAATATAATATTTTTTCGTCCATAATTTAAAGTAATTTACTTTTTTTGAAATTGTTTTATTAAGCCTCGTCCAAAAAAATAAAGAGTTTCCTTTGAAGTTTTATTGGCTAATTACACGTTTTATATTCTTTATGGAATATTTTTATTAAATGATAATAAAAGTTTCGTTAAGAAGCCCACGCCTTTGATTATTAATTACCTGATTGGAAATTATATTAATTGCTCTGTTTTTTTAATCAAAATCACGATAACACTTCTAAGACGTAAGATTCTAGAATAAATGTGATGCGAGTGGATGTGGGGAGAAGTTTGAGAATACGAATGTACAACTTGGTGGTAGGGTCTTGTGTAAGCTCGTCTGGGTACCACCCTCTCATCAGATATTCTACCACAAAACAACAGTATTTAGTATTGCTGTGTTCCGGTTTGAAGGGTAAGTGAGCCAATGTAACGGCAGGCACTAGGAACATAACATCGTGGTCAGGTCAGTGGTGCATTGGCATTGGCGATGTAATGAACATTATACAATAATATCTCCAATAAGTAAAACGGAAACTATGTAAACTTTTCTAAAACTACAATGTAGAAGTTTCTTTGTTTTGCTGAAGTAAGCAATACAGACAGCAAAGTATATATTTGCAAACAAAACAAAAATGAAATTTCAGTGAAAAATCCGTTAAAGAAGTGAAATATTTCTTCGTTTCTTTTATTTGTCGTCAAAGAGCTGACCTACTGTAGTTTTATCTTTAGTCGGAAATATATTCTTTGAAAGAATAATATTTTTTTATAAAAGTAGATTTCGAAAGGTATAAAAACGGAAAAAGATTATATATTTACAACAAAACAACGAATTAATTTAAATGTCTCACTTTAAACTGAGATGGTTCAGTGGATAAAACATTGACTTTAAGAGGAATTAGTTTTAGTAAAACGGATATATTGTGAGATAAATTTATGTTTTGTTTCATCCCATGAGTAAACCTGTGTTATGTTTCTACAAGATACTAGTACTAGGTCTTCTACTTTTCCTTTTATGAATATAATTCCAGTTATTCTCTATAGTCACGAGCTGAACTGCATTCCGCGCTTTCTTCCCCTCGCGAAAAATAGTAGGGCGCGTCTTCCTGAATTGAACTATAAAACTTTAAATTAAATTCGATTTAAAATGAAACTTTTTCTGACGAAATAATGTTGTACATATTCCGTTACGTATTAAATTGCGTTCGCTTTATTTTGTTTTGTAATGTAAGTCAATTATTAACTTTTGATACCAAATTTATATTTATTTAATTGATATTGCGAATAATACGAAAATATTAACGAAGTTACACGGCTGTAGATATTAATAAAATCCCTCGTTAAGGTATAGTTAAATAAATGACATAGGTTTAATATTAAACCGCATGCACACGTATTTACGTATAAAATTCATGATATTTTAACCAATCCTAGCGGTTTACATAAATCAGCTCGATATTATTTATTTTGTGAAATAAAATTTCACAATGCATTGAATTGTTACCAACATTATAAATGATGATGTATTTTCTTTGTAACTTTATCACTTTTTAAAATATTTTATGTTAATTTTGTTTAGATTTAATTGTATTTGTCGTTGTTTTGTTTTTTAGACAGTTGAAATATAGTTATGGAATGACTTATTCGGCTTGATATCTGAAAATCATTTATATTTTCTATGCATTTGTATAAATAGTTTTATTTATGAATAAAACCTTAATTTAAAATTGTTCGTTATCGGCGGAAGTTAGATTTAATGGGATACAAGTGAACGTTAAGTGTCTAGCTAGGGTTAAAAGGAATTTTGGAATTTCTATTTCAATTTGAAATTTTATCCCATTGCGCCCATTGAAGTTTCGCTTCAAAAAGATGAAGTATTTTAAATGGAATCATGTCTCTATCGTCCTAGACGACCCATATGCAGATCTAAGTTTAAATTAAAATGTTTTACGGTAATTTTGAGTTACAAAGACTATGTCCTAACTTCGTTATGTGTACTGAATAGTTAAGTGCGGTCAGACGAAACGCAACTCCACATCTCGTCGAAAATTTTATGATTTATTCTCACTCTTACTATAATATAAGTAATCTAACAATATGATCAGCTAGAAACTTTAGTAATATTGTTGTAAGAATAATACCAACAAAAGAAAGAGGAAAAATAGAAAATATAACTGAAATACACGTCATATTTGTACAGTATATGAGAAAACCGTAAAATAACCAAAAAATATTGAATTCTCATAAACAACGCGTCGTAAGTACTTGTACTACTCGCTGAAAATTTTCAATACAGAATATGTGACGATTTGAAAACTCATTTCAAGTGAACAAATAGTCATCGACGACAAATACACTAAGTATTTGAATTTCGAAATAGAAAACGAAATGAAATTGTACATTTATAACGAATTGAATTAATTAATAAACATCAAATGTACAAATATTTTTCAACTGTGCAATGTGATTGTAGTATTTTTTTGGCGTAAAAAGTGTTATCGCCATTGGGTTTCTGATCATTTTTCTACAGCAACTCAATGGGATGGCAGCACTGTCCAAAGTGAAGTTCGCAATAGTCAACTTCGGTGATATGCTGGTTGAATCAGATTCATACGGAAAAGTGTTTTTTTTAATATATTTTTTTTATATAAACACCTGGGCCACCTGATGGTAAGTGGTTACCAACGCCCTTAGACATTGGCACTGTAAGAAATGTTATCCATCGCTTACATTGCCAATGCGCCACCAACCCTGGGACCTAAGATTTTATGTCCCTTGTGCCTATAATTGCATTGGATCACTCACCCTTCAAACCGGAACACAACAATACCAAGTGTTGTGAAACAGTGAGCACCTATTTGTATTACCATAACTTGCTGTAATAATAACTCATTATAAGTACAACTTGGTTTATATTCTGTTCAGTCTAATAAAAGTATACAAATTATATCGAGGACATAGGAAACTTGACACGAATTTGGAGACTACCAAACGCAAGATATATAAGTATAGTACACATTATTTTACAATTATTTTTTTGGGATTTGAAGCCGGGGGTTTAAGATCTGCGTCTTTATAACCTACCATATAATGATCTTCATAACTTACCAGATCAAATGCGCAATTAGGGACCCAAATATCATCTCAATTAATAAAAATCAAAGCTAAATCTAAGTCGATTTATTATCAACTATCACATTGCTTAATTTTCCGGTTTAACATAATTTCATATTAATCAATTTGTTGCAGTTACTTGGATGGATATAGTGCAATAATCCCTTATAACTGTTAAGACAAATTATCCATAATTAGTTGCAGTAACCATATACTGCATCAAATGTCAGCTTGCATCCTGGACTCATACGTTTCACGTCGCTACTAGTCTAGATTATCATTGGTTAACCATATAACCGTGTAACCAATGCGTCTTAATTTAAAGAATCATTGACTTCAACAAAAAGTGTTAAAATAAATGAACATCTAAATTCATCCATTTAAAACCATTACGTTTAGATGAAATTTTGTTTGATATTGGGCTTTTAGAAGGATATCTGTGTCTGTCGTAAATTTTTCTGTCGACCGTTCCCCATCTGAAAGCCTGGAGTTATTGTTGTTATTGTTACATTCCCGCGCCTTTGCAAGCACGTGAAGCCTCTATTCTTACTGGTAAACTATCTTTTTCTTACTCACAAAGTCCAATGTATAAGAGAGAGTCCGAAATATTAGTTTTATATACCATGGAAGTGTTACATTACCAACCCACGAATCAATCCGTATCCGATTTATATACAAGTATATAAATATAATCTAAAAAGTATGTAATTTTAGTTCATAATATTGTTTTTACTGTATCGGTATTATTTGATTTATTGATGAATTTCCAGAATTTCCTGTAGTTACTATAAACACGGAGTGGTCGAAATCACATCACTGACTAAAATATGCAGTGTTGAATAAACCGCTCGCTAACATTCGAATATTTCTCCAACATTTGATTTTAGTTAGATTTCATTATATCCAGCTATCGCGTTATGAATTTGTAATACGTAAAAAAAATATATAACAAAAATTTTAAATGTTATTAAAAACATTTCACTTTTTTTTTCAAATCTAAATTCATTTCCACACATCTGTATATTATTCTTTGTTCAACTTTGACCTAATTCCACATTCTCAACTCATATCCAGCTCTTTACAAAAATGTAATTTACTTTATGCAGAATAACGCTTATATTACAACGATGTGAACTGAGATGCTTAGCAAAGCATTCTCTTAATACAAAACGTCTCATTTATTGTTCTCGAAAGCAGGTCCTATATAATACCCATTGTGCGTTTGGTATACAGCGGAGTATCTGTGAGCTCGTAGCGATATAATGTAATTATAGTTTAAGGTGAATGCTTATTTTAATGAGTGAACTTAAATTTTTACACTTCATAATTATATTTACAAAAGTAATGGACGTATTGCAAATAGAACGATGTCTTGAAATACTGATTGAAATTGATTATGTTCAGATATTATTTATCAGTGCTAAGAGCTTACTTCGTACCTCATTCTCATATTTTCATGCGTGTACTCTTTAGTTTTATTTTTTAATTAATTCTCCAGTTTTAATACATATATGAACTTGGTAGTAAAGTTTTGGGCAAGCCCATTAGTGTAGGTACCCACTTATCGGGTGAGCCACAAGTACAAGAAGTATCTTAGTTCCCAAGGTCAATGGCACCTTAATGGCGATATAATTGTTTTGATTTTATTTACAATGGCAATGTTAATGGTCATTGTTAATCACTAACAATCGGGTGGCTCATTTGCGAGTCTGTATTTACAATAAAAATATATATGTTGTATAAGCAGTTGAATAAGTTAATTTAAGCATATACAAGCACATATAAACAGAACATAAAAATGCATTGTTTGTTTCGGATTATACTCTGTAGAATGTACGTTTCAAAGTTACGTGGCTGTATATCGGATTTGGGCGCCACGGTAACATGCGCAAGCGATCTCGTGATACCCGTCCTGAGACGGTGAAGTTCCTCTGGTTTTTTAGTGGGTATTCCGGCGCCTTCAGTACCGGCGAGCCTCACATACCCCACCAAGTCGGGAAAACGCATTAATGGGCTTTTCCAGCGAAAAAAAAAGCTTTATATTCGATTTAATCCTTAGAAATAAAAGTACCTACTTCAATAAAGTATTCATAAATATTGGATTTATATTTGTTTGTTAATAATATATGTATGTTTGTTCTTGTTGTTATAAGAGGTTTTATTTACTGCAAGTAATTCAGTATATAGTACTAAAGTTATCTGTTATAATAATGTTATTTGTATGTAAGTGAGAGGAGGCTTAGCCCAGCAGTGGGACCTTAACAGGATTATGTAAATGACCATCAATGGAATCTATTATTATTAAATCATTTAGCAAATCGAAGATCAGAATCATTTATGATTTGACATCTTTATTCGTGGAATCATAATTAGTAATCCGTTTAGCCAAGATTAAAGACGTGACTTGACTGTATTGGAAAAGGGTCTGTTTAAGGAGCTTTCACGTAATTAAACCACAGTCAATTAACGAATTCATTGATTACAAGTCTTATAAACGATTAGATATATATATATATATATATATATATATATATATATATATATATATATATATATATATAACTATATTTCTATCACAAGACATAATCAAATATTTCGGACATACAATTCGAATTTTGAACTCTGAAATATTTACAAAGAGCGAAAATATTTAATAAAACGTTTTTAAAAGTAGGTCGGAAATGTTAAAACGAAATAGCTTTTTCTAGTACAATATTTCTTTAGTAGTTGGGTTCTTGAGTATTCATAAAAGTTAATCTAGGTCTAGAGAGCTAAGCTGGGATCTTAAAATAGTAGACTAAGCTAAAAACAACTGTATAATTTGTGTTTCGTTCCAAATTTTAACATTTATATAGCTTAGTGTTACGTTTTGTTCCATCTTTATATAACAAAGGCAATCTTAATTAGAATTCCATATTTAAATTTGAACATTAATTATTTTAATACTATCAAGCCTAGCGTAATGAATACAACGAGTAAATCTCAATCAATGATTGCAATTTCCAATTTGCGTATCCACAAAGTTCTATCCACAACAATTTGTGTTTATTAACCGTGTTCGGTGGTGAAGAAAAAACATCGCGAGAAACATGCATTGTTTTAAATAATTCTAGCACACGTGTCAGCATTGGCGTAGCATATAGCTTGGTATAATCTCCAAGTCACTTCTCAAGGGGATAGACCTTTGCCACCGAAGTATGTCATTTACTACACTTCATTTTAATTTTTTAATTGAAACAAAAATGGAACATATTCTATTTTCAGCGTACGTTTATGTAACTTTGAGTGTGTAATTGTAAACGATTTTATCAGATAATGCAATGAAAAAAAATCCCTGCTGTAATTTAAATGCCAAATAACTTTTTATTTTCGTAATCAAATTTTTAAGGGACTATTTATTTACAGACTTTAATTTTGTGTTCCAAATTCAAAATCAAATGATGTCGTTTCAATATCGCCGTGTTAGTTCTATTTACAGTAAGAAATGTGGGTGAGGTGAACGCAGCGGGATTATTTTATAGTAAACTGATTGTTGTCGAAGCACTTCTAAGTTTCATTTTATTAATATTGGAAATCCAGAACAGGCGATGCTCTGAGTAGACTTAAATATACGTGACTGCTTTGCGAGCGTTAGAATTATCTATATTAGTTTGAGAATTGTACAACACATACTATATTACTAATTATTTTTATCGACTTATCATTGTAATATTGTAAAGTAAAAGTGTTTGTTGGGGTTTTTACAGTATGTAGACTGTAAGAAACAATTGAATGAGAGCTAGACCGAAATAAGTGTAAGATAGTACTTTCAGGACGGAGTTGCATTTGTATGTTTGTATGTGTATTTGTGTGCTCACAAGCATAGACATAGACATATAACGCTTTTAGTTTTAGCTATTTATTTATTTATTTATTTAAGAAAAACAACAGCATGATACAATATATGTTGACATTAAAAATATAATATACAGACAATAGAGTCAATTACTGTTTTCCATTGAGTTATGCAAACCTAATAATACTTAACAGAAGTAGCAACACACAGTTTTGAAAAATAAAATGTAAATGTAACAAAATAATAATGAGTATTACTATGTTATATTAGTTTTAGTATATGAAGTATAGAAGCATGACACGCGCATTTTTATTATTATATTTGTTTTTTTATAATAATAATTAATAGTAAATAATAATAAAACATAACTTAAAAAAATATAATTATTAATTACATTTTTATTCTTTAACATTCCTTCATTTATTTGTTAAAATGGAAATCATTTGTCAAAATAGTGATTTGTAAATTGTAACAAGTATAATAATAATAATAATAATAATAATGTCCTCCAGACCGATTTCGGCCACGGCGGCCAATCTCAAGAGAGATTAGCCAACTACGCAGGAGATATTATAGTGCACAAGTGTGTGCGCAAACACAGGTGCACTTTCTATTCCCTAACTCTTATAATCCGATGGGACGGCAATCCGACACGACCGGAAAGAGTTCAGGCGCAGGACCAACGGCTTTACGTGCTTTCCGAGGCACGGGAGTGAACACACTTCCAACTTCCAGACTCCGGGCTGCTACTGAGAATTTTCTGACAGAAAAACCCAATATCATTTCATTGGCCCGACCTGGGAATTGAACCCAGGACCTCCGGGTCTGCGGCCTTACATCAAGCCACTAGACCAACGAGGCAGTCAGTCAGTAACAAGTATATATTATATATGAATAAAGTTATAAAATTCGACAAAGAATTGGAACAGTTCAATGATTTGATCGTTATATATTTTTTTCTATAGTCGTTCTCCCCGAAACCATGATGATAAAAAGTGACGTCACGTCGGCTTTCCTTTGTTTTTAAGTGTCATTGAAGCTTCAATAAATGAACACAAAGGAACGAAAAACCTTGAATTTAAAATACCTGAGAAAAAGTTAACCGTTATGAAAAAAAAAAATAATAAAAAAAATATTCACTTAAAATTCCACATACAAAGGTAGGACCAAAAAATTTAAATAAGACTATTAAAATTGCGACTATTAAAAATAAGTGAAAAGGAATAATCTAAGCTTTTATCTGCTTTTCAGTTCATCCTTCACTACACAAACTGTAGGTTCAATTATTTATAACATAAATAGTTACTTGTATCAATTAGATGGATATATTTTTTATCACTCACTGGCACTGCAAGTTTTAACCACTAATATAGTCAAACTCAAATTGGAAAACAAAACTCATAGCCTGATTGCAGTCAAGTCGGACATTATCATTCGATCTGCGTAGGAGATGACTAAAGTGTACGTTAAAACAACTGAACTACTGCTGTTAGGGTGCTCTGAGAATTTTTCGACAAAAAAAAATCAATAACTTAATTGGCTTTGAACCCAGAACCTCAGCAGCACTTCAAGTTCATCCCTAAACCACCGAAGCATGCCTTTTTAAATTAGCACGATGTTAATAATGACATTAGCATTGTTCACAAATCATTGTCTTGCTTTTGTAAAGAATTGTCATTCAGAGCTCTATTATAATGAAATGTTGTGTTTTGTTTCGTTTCGCATTGAAAATTAAAAGTTACCCGTCATATTATGTTCTTGTGGGTAATTATTTTAATTATCCCGACTAATATATGTGAGAGTGAGTTTGTTTGCTACGCTTCCCGTATTAACTACTCAACGAATGACACTGTAAGTTATACATACATTATTATTATTTATTTATTATGCTTACACGTTTTCAGGGTACGGAAAAGGCCATGACCTTAAATCTAAACCCATTCCGGCATATGGGATAACATATATATGTTATAATATACTATTATAAATCTCATTAAAATAGCTATTAATATTGACTTATAGTTCCAAGGCGAATGACACCCACGCAATATCATACAGCTCACATTTGATCCTTTTAAGTCCCTTTCACACTTAACCGCACTTTCATTTTGAAATTGACAATTAATATTTTTATTAAAAAAAATATCAATTAATATTCATTGATAATTTATAATGATGTAATTGATATTTTATAATTTGATAATTTATATATAAATTACCTAAATCTCTATCACAACGTCAATTCACCCTTGCCTGTACAAGCTCCGCTTCGATCCGCTTTTATAGTAAATCTCTTCAAATACTTAACAAATAAATCAAATACTTAATCAATTCAAATGTCATGTTAAAAAATCATGAATAAATAAGGCTTTAATTATTATTTATGATAAAAAAGCAAGGAGTTAATATTTGTTAATTTTCAATATATATATATATATATATATATTTACTCACAACAATATTATTAACACTATTATGTACTGTTATTAAAATCAGAAACAATTTAAAGACACAATACAAACCAATAAGATTTTGTGTCAATACATATCTTCAGAGATAACATAACTTGAATACCCAAACAAAGGGATAGTATCCATAACCATAAGCATTCAGGATATATATAATATTATTTACAAACACAAACTTGAATAAGCTAATATTGTGAAGACTGTATACATAGGACTGTTAGCTTATGTACACAGACGATAAAAGTAGAGTTCGTAACAGCACCCTCGGCGTTCCCATGAAAGCAGTCGCGTCAGTACATTTAGGGAAGAGAATTAAATGCCTAAATCTCTGTTTACTGTATGGCGGTCGGGGCTTCGTTTTATCTGCGATATTCAAATGGGTTGTAGACTCGCACGATTTAGCTATCTGTGAAACGTTATTGTATTCAATTTTCGTTTTCATTTAGGTTTTTGCGTTTTGATTAAATTATGTGTTTGTTCTTTATAACTACCGCGAAACAGTAATACTAAATATTTTTTGTCAATTGTGTGTTCAGTTCACGGTCGATCGCGCATTAACGATGTAAAGATTGAATAATATTCTTTTCAGTGTCAACGTAAGCGCCCATAGGGCGCTGGTGACCACTTACATTGAGGTGACTCACTTGTACACCTAGATATTCTAAGCAAAAAAATAATTGAAAATCTGCTGTTGATCTTAATGTATGAAATAGTGACAATTTTTTCAACAATTTTCATTGGTATCATGTCACCATAATTATGTGTACAATCATCTTGCATTTTTATTTATTAACACAGATATAAATAATGTTAAATGATAAATACCTTCTGGTACAGCAAGCGAAGTAAGCAAGAAGTGAACACAAGCCGCACCAGTCCCATGTCCCATCAGCGTCACATTGGTCGGATCACCACCAAACACCGCTACGTTCTCTTTAATCCAATGCAGTGCTGCGATCTGGTCCATGAGACCGTAGTTTGCTGGCGATCGGGGGAAGTCATCTGATCGAGGATTTAGGAAACCTGAAAATAATAAAAGGGTTAACTAAAACTCTTTACAATTACTATTAGAGTATTCGTAGAATTGTCTTATTGGTATAAATAATAATTGTCTGTTAGCACAGATTACGTGGAAAAACGTTGTTTTCAATAAACTGTCAACATGCTTACCATAATTATTTTAACTAAAAAAAATATATATTTATCGTGAAAATTGAATAATTTATTATTTCTGTACTTATAATACTACATAATAATATAATATATCATTATTATTTAACCAAAGACTACGGATTCGAATCCAGGTAAACACTATGAGTTTTTATGTGGTTTCAAACATTATGAGTTTACGTAATTTGTGGTTATAATTCTTTCACTCAAAATATTTTTAAAAACCATGTATTTGTCATGATATTCTGGACACTAGCCAAAGTGTATCTATCAACGCGTATAGAATTAGCATCGTGGAATAATCTTCAAGTCTTCTCTTTAAAAATGGCCTGTGCCCTGTGATTTATAATCATTCGTCCTTTTGAAATACGTAATCACTATATACTAATTTAATTATCATTGTATGGAGCACATTTCTCTAAATAATTACATTAATTTATACTTTTTAACTTTTACTCGCTGTTATATACTTATTGTTTATACTTACGATCTTTGGCTGTGTCTCCAAGAATAAAGTTTTTAACTTTTGTGTTTTTAATTATCATTTAATGATAAAAGTTTATGTAATTACTTAAAGATGTCAACACAAAAATTGTAACAGATGTCTTGAATCGTGTCCACGTTTCAGGCGGTTATATAAAAGGGATACGTAGCACACGTGTATTACGCGGTGTATTATTTCAGTTAAACTTATATTATTTCGATATGTAAAACAGAAAAGATTTCGATTTTGTAAACAATATCAAAATGTAAATATAGTTTCCACAAGCACTTTAGAGTCCGATTAAATTTTCATGGAACATACGTGCAATAATAAACATACAATGTTTTTTTATGAAATGTTTTAATTTTATGAATGGCGATCGGGCAAATGGATCACCATCGCCCACAGACATTGACGCTGTAAGAAATATATAAGCAATTTAATTCATTGCGAATGCGCCACCAATCTAGAGAACTAAGATATTACGGCTCTTGTGTCTGTAGTTACACTAGCCCACTCACCCTTCAAACTGGAACACTAGAAGACTAAGTATTGCTGCTTAGCGATACAGTGAGTGGTATCTACTTAGACGGGCTTGTTAAACATATGTATCCTGTATGAAAATCCACAAATACTAACGCTTAAACTTTTAATCAACTATATAATCTTGTGCAGTACATGCCTTTTTTATTTATAAAAACTGATATATGGCCAAATCTTTCTTTAGAAAAGTAACCTTATTATTAGTTATATCTGGTAGCGAATAAATTTATTTGACAATTTTGTTATCTTTATTTCGTTTGAAACTGTTTTCATTTAGTATTAATTATGTTTTTGCAAGCTTCGGTTTTTGTTCGTCTAAATCTCAACGTCCTTTCAAATATTTCTTAGAAATTGTATTCTTTAAATGCCCGTATTAAAAAACGAAATTACTTATAATAAGGAAGTTTATGTTACAGAGGTAAGGAATTCATTCTCATTATCTAGTTTCAGACATTGATATAAATATAATTTACTTTGAAAAATAGGGAATACATTTATTTTAAATTGCCTTATAAATAGATATACCCTAAAGAGGCTAAATTTCTTTACATAATTACAAAAAAGCAATATTTAAATAAGTAGTTCTTATTACGTTTTAAGCTTTGATAATTTAATCTCTTTGTCATTATAAAGAATTCACAGATCAAAACACAACTTATCATAGACAACTACTTTGTCATTTATTGTTTAATTCGACTAAAGACATTTGCAATATTCATTAACACTGAGAATTTTCTGGACATGATTTCTTTATCTTTATATTAGAGTACTTGAAAGGAGAATTGATTTTTTGTCGAGTACTTTTATTGCTTCATTAAATAAGAAAAATAAATTTAACTTTACGAATATATGAAAATATGTAATTGAACCTTCAATATCAATAATAATAACTAGAAATCAAGAAAGAAAATTGACAAAAAAATAATATTTCTACACATTTTATTTCTCCTAAGTGCTACAAAAAATGTGATATTGACTTCAAATCATTTATAATACTAGCTCTATTATTTGTAATGGAATGTAATTTGGGAAACATATTGCAAAACCCGACTGTCAATAAACTTCAGCTCATTACACCTATATGTATCAAAATTAGTGAAACTTCTCCTCAAAAGGGGAGAGGAGGCCTTTAGCCCAGCTGTGGGACGGTATCAAAGTATTCACGATATTATAATCCTCTCATTAAAGCCTTATGTAAACAATACCTTTTGCAATTTGATGTAGACCCAAAAATTGATTAATCATTATCAACGGACATTAGTCAAAATGGTCGCCCACCTCACACAAGACCGACCCATAAATTACATGTATATTATATATATTTACAACATAATAGAAAAGCTTTCTGCAAGTACGTCTGAGAAGATACAACCCAGTTATTACTTATTCTATCTCCAAAAGTTAATACCTTGTATTATCTTCAGATTTACGTGTGAGTGAACCAGTGTATACCAATATTTATTCTATAACCTAGCAGCACTATTTATCATTATTATATTTCAGTTAAAAAGATGAATGAGTCAGTATTATTGCAGACAAAAGATTGTTTATTATTTCAATCAAATTAACAAATCTGGATTAAATATCTTATTTCTTCCACGTCGTTTCGAATAGTAATCAGCTACTGAGGCTACTAATCTTATCAATCTATTTACACTTTTTAAGTAAGGTACGGCGTTAAAATCACTTCAGCGGTTTTATTTATAATATTAGTATTGTAATCATCTAAATCATTGTACGTGTAAGCAATATAATGTGAATTTGAAAATAATATATTTACAGCCTAAGAAATAACAAACATCAGGTAAGGAAACGGTTATGTAAGACAATCTAGAGATGTCTATGTAAAGTAACATCTGCGTTGCGAAGTGAAGCAAAAGCGACCTCGATTTGATCAATCACTATAAGAATATACAAATAAAAAAAATTGGCTCAAAGAAATTTAATTGAAAATGTCCCATTACTGGGCTAAGGATTCCACTACTTTTTGCGGTGAAGGTTTTAAGCTGATTCCACCACACTGCTCCAATGCGGATTGGTGGTTACACACGTAATATATTTTCAAATGATACATATAGGTTTCTCACTTCAACTGTGCACGAGATAAGTCATTAACACAAATTGAGCACATACAAATTGAGTGGTGTTTGAATGTATTTGGACCCATAATCATCGGTTAAGATTCACGTGGTTTGGTGTTAGGCTATCTCAGTCCCAAAAATTTGCTTATTCATTGTCATAAATCTACAACCGATTTTTGAAGGAATTCTTCAGACCTCAGATATACCATCAAAATAAACTAAGATATACTTAATAGAACAGAACTGAATATTACAACACAACTTTAAGTGCTCCTCAAAACTTGTCACTTGTACTTACAAAATGTAACTAATTAGCAAGTCGATCACTTTCATATTTTAAGGTTATTGATTTCTGGCTATCTTTGTACTCTTGTGTGAAATTCCGGTATGCGTGTTTGTAATTCTTGTTCTAAGCGGCTTGACAGTTTTGGATGAAATATTTTTTGTACTTATTGAGTCAACAGATGGTTCTTAGTTGTAGGTATGCGGCTAACTTAATTTTTTTTTATATTATTTTACGATTACACATGTATTTATATATTTTTTTGCTTCCTCACATAAAGAATAAAAAAATAATTTTCAGCATCTCAGCACCTCTCAATAACTATATTTTTTATTACTTGATTTATTGGTCAAAAAATAACTAGAAGAAAATATTATTCGCCCGAAATCGGAGTCAACGAATATCTCGAGATAAAAAAAAATATTCGCCCAAAATCGGAACGGACAGCAATAAAAATGAATAAGACAATAAAAATATATTTTCTTCTTCAACAGCTTAAGTTCTATTTATCTGATTGTAATTTATTAAAATATATATCGCTATTTACTTATAAATTTTAAATATTATTATTTTTATTCAATATGAAATATTTTCCTTTTACTAGAATAAAAAAAAAACCTCTCTGTTTTAATAATGCTTGCATGTTTTTTATTTTAGCCTATTGGGCGTGTAAATTGTATTCACTTTTATTATTTGGTAATTATATCTCCGTTTACCTTTTACTGCAATGACTGTAACGTTTGTGTTGGCAGCATATGTACAAGGCGTAGACTGAAAAGCAGCCTAGCTGAGACTACGACCTTTTCACCAAATCATCAAATATCATATTGTTAACTCTTTTTTTTTATGGTTTTGTACCTTAATTTTGTCTTTGTTTCTTTTTGGTGAATAAAGTTACTTATTATTATTATTATTATTATTATTTGAACTTAACTAAAACGAAATACATTCATGTACGAAGCTATCCTAATTACACAAGGATCAGTGGAGACTTAGACATACGAAAGGAAGACAGACAAACAACAGAGTCACTTACACCGTAATTATGTATATATATATTGTGACATAATGAAGTCTCTTGTTATTTAGTGTCTCGCTCTTTAAGCTACATATCTGGAGGTCCTGGGTTCAAACAAATACTACAATTGTTAAACGTCGCCATATTCCACGATGTGTTATTACATGATGGAATTAATATTGACAATTCAACTAATAATAATATTTCAATACAGTTTTGATAACCAATATTCAAAAGGATTTGCCCTTCGGTTTTACCCGCGTTTTGTTTCACGTATAAATACGTGCCTGTCAAACCAAATTAATTCAAAATACTTTATTTAACATAGAAGTATTGCACTTACTTTTTGATAGTGATATTAGAAACTACAATCAGTTCGGAAAAGAACCTGAGAAGAACCGACAAAAGAAACTCAAAAGTATTATACGTTTGCTTTGAATTTGATTTATTTATGGTTATTTCTCCACTATATAGGATCGTAGCGTGTACATATTACAGGTATATATATGTTATGTACGTATATATGTTAGGTTATAACTAACCTCAAAAAAAGGTGTTTTTTTTTTATTAATAAATTCGAAAAGTTCTAATCGTAAAAACTCCAGATTTATTATAAATATTACAATTATGTCACGTGATGCCTAGCGATGAAACTGTTGCAGTTATCTCCTGACTCTCTCAGCTATTATTGTATCCAATCCAAGGTTGACACTTTATTATTAGGCGATGTGAGGGATGGTTAATATATTCTACATCACCAATGTCTATTGATGACCATTTACCAAAAGGTGACCCATTTGCAAGACTTATTTATTTATATATATAAGCATGTATTTACAAAAGAAAAGTAGTATATGTAGTATATCAGTTGTCTGGTTTCCATCGTACAAGTTCTGCTTAGTTTGGGATCAGATGGCCGTGTGTGAATAATGTCCCAGGATATTATTATTATATTATTTAGTAAAAAGAAAAACCTCCTTTAAATACTTACTACGTATAAACGAATACTAAGCTAAAATTAAAATTGTTCTAAGGGAATTTTAGACCATATAGTTTAACATTATCTTTGGTAAGTTATCCAAGCACAATAACAAACATTGTAAGAGTCATAACCGTAGCTCCACTGCGCATGTGCCGCTAAACAGCCCTTGTACAAACTCAATGCTTCGTTGGAGAGGAAAATAGAAATGTTAGCATTGCTAATAATATTTTCATATACGCTCTTTGAAATATAACGTATTGTAGTTTCGTGGTAAAATAATTAAGAACGAATTGAGAATGGTTTATAAAAGTCAAATAATATACGTATCCCACTGGTGGGAAGAGTTCTTCAATCCAACTAATTCATTTTTATTTTATTTATTTATTGTATTAGTATATCCACAGACGTCTTTTCTGTGATTTTGATGCATTATATATATAATTTATATTTATGGTAAAATATCTGAATGTTATATTATAAAGCATTTCAATCTAAGTTTTACTTATGAATTAATGGAAGTTTTGTATTCATATGCAAATAAATAGACTAGCTGACTTCTTCACTGACCGACAATGAAGGGGTGTTACTTGTCTTCTTACGGTTCTGGTTTCCTTAGCCTGTCTGGTTGGTACTCGGCTAGTCTGTCTAATCGGGATAATATGGATCGCCATTTTTAGGTAAGAATCAAGAACCTCCTTGGTAATCGTTATATGTGTCTTCACCAGTGTTCGGTGTCGGTATAAAATACGAAGATTTTCGTATTCTACCCTTATATTTATTTCGTATTCTTTCACACACATCATAACAACAACTCGGCAATATTGTATTCAACGCTAAGGACGAGACAAAACGTGACTTACTCACCATTTACAATACTCGAGGGTACTTGAAGACAATGAAAACGTTCGATTATAATAATCCTCCAGATATATCTACTATATATGCTTATATATTTCTTGACATATATGTTGAGTTATCAAAAATACACATACTTTGTATAATTTTTGTATTCTAAGTAAGTGGAAATAAAAGAGACATAACATCTAAGTTCCCAAAGATGGTGGCGCATTTATAAGAAATGATTGATATTCCATACGGTACCAATGTCTATGTTTGTGGTGATCAGGTGGCCCATTTGCATTTATGCCTAACTTTATTATTTAAAGTAAGTGCACAATATTCCCGATTTTTCCTTTCCGTCACCTTTCCGTAACAGCCTGTGAATGTACCATCACTGGGCTTAAGTCCTCCTCTCCTCTTTTTGAGGAGAAGGTTTGGAGCTTATTCCACCACGCTGCTCCAATGCGGGTTCACCTTTCAATAGATGTTATTTGCAAGTGGTCAATATAAGTGTTAAGGAGCCATTTGCGTGCATTATATTTTTTTTGTATATTGTTTACAACAAAATCTAAATTAATAAAAATTGCGTAAATAAAGAAGTTAATTCAGCTTTAAAGAGAGCGTCACTCACTGTTGTCTTTTTAAATCATTGTAAAAGCGTTGCGCTTAGACAAATTACCATAACAACGGAGGTCTAACAGCGGCATAATGAGTCCTACGGAAATCCTATTCCATTATGAAAAGATTTCTCGGTGACATAAAGTAATTATTACTTTGTAAATTCTTTAGTGTTTTAACATTATTCAAGATAACGGGTTACAAGTAAATACTAAATTCAGTTATTAGATATAAATGTCTTTCGTCACCTTATTCTTGTGTTTTTTTATACAAGATTATTAATTTGATATATCTCCGAGAAAAGTTAGGACTCGTAACTAGATTAAGGTTTTTAAAGATTAATATAAACAACACTAAGTTTTTACATGTCAAAAAAGATACCGGGCCCTCTGGTTGCAGAAGGCAGAGAGCCGGGAAATGGCGCTTTTTGGGAACGTTTCATTAGTATTTAATTTACTGAACCTTGTTATTTGTTCTCATTGCTCATTTAAATGTGAAATCCTTTAATCAAACTTTGTCTATGTTATTTTTGTCACGTTAAAGTAATTGCATTTAAACGCGGCTCGACTCGCGCACACTATATGTCACTGCAATAAATATTAAACATGTTTCGCTGAGTTGACAAGAGATTTCATAATAAAAACCTTGTATGGTGTTTTATAAGCATAAAAAGAATAAATACGATATTATATTTTTATTTATAGCGTTATTCAGTCGAAACGCCAAAAGAAATCATTATATAAATATTAAAAAGTGTTTGACGGAACTAATAAGGAAAAAAAAAGAATGCAATGATTTGATTTGAATAACTGATATAGTATGTAAAAAATACGTTGCACTAAAAACCAGTGGTAGTCAAAAGAATCTATTATAATTATTAATTAAACTAAGTACTACTGTTTTGTACTGTTTTGTTGTTTAATATTCTCGTTAGAAACTAAAGTCTGAACCGAAGCTACTTCACCTTTAAGTTTACGTGGTCTTGTAAAATGATTTAAATGTGCCTTAAGAGCCTTCTGGAATAAGGTAATAACTTCCTTCCAAGCAAACAGCAAAAGCTTATTACATAAACAATGCTATTTCAATTCAGGTATATGTACGATTCATATATTTTTTGTTGTTTGTATTTTATGTCTAAGCATTTAATCACGTCATTGCTCAATATATGTAAATATATATCACTATAAAATATAAATATATAAGCCGAGATGGCCCAGTGGTAAGAACGCGTGAATCTTAACCGATGATCGTGGGTTCAAACCCGGGCAAGCATCACTGAATTTTCATGTGCTTAATTTGTGATTATAATTCATCTCGAGCTTTACGGTGAAGGAAAACATCGTGAGGAAACCTGCATGTGTCTAATTTCACTAAAATTCTGCCACATGTGAACTCCACCAACCCGCATTGGAGCAGCGTGGTGGAATAAGCTCCAAAACCTTCTCCTCAAAAAGGAGGAGAGGAGGCCTATAGCCCAGCAGTGGGACTTTCACAGGCTGTTAAAATTACACTATAAATATAAATATATAGCCACTTGAGAAATGACGTAGTTTTATATATATATATATTTATAAGGCTGAGGCAAGCTTATGTTCAATCCATGTGTCGGGTCAGTTCAATTTTATTAAGGTTGACCTTGAGGAAATTCTCAAAAGTAGTTCGAAAGTTGGTAATGTTCTTGTAATATTTAGTTAATAATTGTATGAACTATTTTTGTTGTGTCACATGAAAAATAGTGTGTGCGAATATTTCTTGCTCCCATGGACGAAGGAGGTCAGAAGAACATCATCATTCTATATTAGACGTTACTAGAATATTTTCTCTAGAAGATTTCCTAGAAATGGCATGTCATTTCCCAGGCAAATGATCCATCACCGCCCACAGATATTGGCGCTGTAAGAAATATGAAACTTTCTTACAACAACACAACTAAATATTGCTATTTACTAGTAGAATATCTGATGAGTTGCTGGTACAACCCAGAAGGGCTTACACAAAGCCCTACCACCAAACGAAAGTGCCTTTAATAACATCTAATATTTCGTTTCTGCTTGTGCTGTCTTGTGTTGTGTTCTAAAATTATTCAACCATTATATCACTCTCAAGATTATGTTACTTTATGTATGTCGTTAAAACAATGTTTAACAAAATACTCCGCATTGTTTAAAACCACGAGTCCTGGAATATGTACCGAGCTATGCAACATTTTGGTATAAGTTCGCTCTTGGTATCAACAAAAGGATGCCAGGGGGCGAATCGAATTCTGTACGACCATAATATCGCGACAAAGTACTTCTTCTTTGTAAACTGCACTATGGAAATATATGCATATGTAGAAAAATATAAGCATATTATTTCTACGTATCAGGCAGCCCATATGCTAGAGTGCCTACGTAGATTACAATAAAAAGTTAAAAAAAATATATATATATATATATAAAAATGCACGTAGATTAATAATCTTTGGCAGGACTAATAATAATTTAAACATAAAAAATTTAATTTTAATACAAAAAAATCCATCGAACCCTTGTAATTACGTTTCCAAGTAATATCGAATTCAAAGATCGCTCAAGGCCTTCCAGACTATATCTGGAAACTTTATAAACGCTCTATTCAGATGTAATATTTATCAGGCGAATGCGGGATCGCTTTGTAGTAAAAACTTTGAGATTCCGAAGTCGAAAACGATAAAAATATGAAATAAAACTAACTAAACTTGTATGATCTTTGAAAATTTTTTTTCGTAATTGAAAATAAATTGAGATAAAATTTGATGATTAAATAGGCTTATACATTATTTATCTTTTAAAAAACATATTTACAAATCTGCACTGGATCACTGTGGTGGAGTCTCTAACCTTCTCCCAAAAGAAGAGGATACTTCAGTTTATTCGGTCATGTCAACTGGGATCTAGTCTCGTGTAGTCAATTTATGAATCCATTAGAATGTCCTCGAAAACAATTTTATATTGAATTTACATTATTATTAATTTGAATATTTTTTTTAAATATTATTTATAGTAATTTATAAGTTTAATTACAGTTGACATCAAACAAATTACCAATGAATATAATATGTAGTTGTTATACAAAGTCAAATTTAATATATTCTCTCCTGGTTCCCACCCGACGCAAAGCTGCCCATAATGCAGGCTGCATTTCCACGCTGTACGGCAATGGACAACCTCTGCGCCAGGTAGGACCCGGAGCGACTGTCAATAATTACTATTCAAATATTACTATTACTGCTCAAACCTAAAAGGCGACGTGATGTCCTTTTCAAATATATTTTTTTAGTTCTGTATATGCATTTATTATAATAATTATAATATGGAACACAAATAGCAAATTAATTACAGTCATGAAAACTAGTCTTCGAGCCAAATTAAAATTCCCATAAATCATAACCAATACCGTAATTTGTTAACTAAGTTATCAAGGAATGAGGAATGGAAATATTCGATTAATTACTTTGAAATAAATACGAAATTTGTACGTAAATTGTTTTGGCAACTTTCTGCAAATTATAACGAGACGTAGTTAATATTCATTGCTTCGATGAAAACGATTTCGTTTCTTGAAAATAGAAAGCCAATTTGAAACTCAACGCGTTACTACTTTAAAGAGTTCGAAATAACAAGCATTCCGGTTATCATAGTTGAAAAGTTTGTACATACTTAATTATTATGAAATAACTCTAACGGTAATTATGTTTTGTTAAGTTCTTGAAACAATCTTATATTAATTAATTATTGATAGCTGTGCCCCGTGGTTTTGCGTGCGTTTGATTTAAATTATATAAGCCTTCTATATACAACAGTTTGCTCATAATACCTAATATACTTGATGGGTACTTTATAGATTGCATTTTTTTTGTATGTACTTTGGCAATCATACCCGATAGTAAGAAATGATGTCTATGATCAGGATAAACAACACGTTGACTGATGAGTAATGAGGTATTAAAAAGTTTCGTGCGACTTGGTGGAATGTCGATGACGTAGGGGTGTGGGATCACACGGATCATAGTACGTTTTAAGCCATCTTGTGCGCTCCCTGAGAAGAATAGTAAAAGACCGACTGTGGCACTACTTTTCATTAAAATTTGGTAAGATCAAAAGGTAAGCAATGTTATATAAAATGTCCCGAAAATATTTTATCAAATTTGCCTAATAAATCCTAATATTGATGCGTTCCAACAAAAAATGTCCAGCTTTATAAAATTAGCTTAAAACGCTCTTGACTTAAGAACTTAAGTTAAAAACTGAATCTGGAAACAATGGATAGATACAAATTTTATTAATTTAAATTATGAAAAAAGGCAAAGTTTTTTTGCTCTCATATATTCAATATTAGACAAAAAAAACAAACAACAAAAATAGAATAAATATAAAATACTAAAAATAAAGCAACAATATTATTCTTATAATAATAGTTAAACTAAACAATACGAAATAGCAGACAAACAATAATTACGAAATAAGTATTCATAACACAATTATCACTATCAACTAATGCTTCTATTTCTAATTTATAATTTGTTTTCAATGTTTTATCGCTTTTAGAACAGAGTAATTAAATTTTTAACACTGTGTTCATAAATTTTGCTGTGGAAATAACGCAAAATGAATATAACGTTTTACCTACTATTAAGAATAAGCAGTTACTTTATGATACTACGGTATAGATATCGGATCAAAACAAAACCAAAAGAAAACTCAAAGCTGGGGCCATTAAGGAGATTAGTAGCAAACAAAAAGGTAACAATAATAATTCTCTCTAATACTTTTATCTAACTGAATCAGAAATAACGGCACATCTTCAAAGAATCCAATGATATTTATTAAATAAAAAAAGTAATTGTGTATATCTATTTTCAATGTCAGCTGGTTGTCGTCTTGGGATGTGGTCAGAGAAATAAGATATTTTACTTTATCAACTCGTACTACGTGTTCCATAGCAAGGCGCATCTTTGAAATATAATATTTCGAATTTCTCTAAAATTTATGAAGAGAAACACCCAATAAGAGCTCAGTAGTTTTCTTAACAAATATAAGCCTTTATAAGTTATTGTTCGCCGTTTACAATGTGTCATGAATGTTCTTATTTATTTCAAATTATGTTTTGAATCTTAAGCTGTGATACTACAATGATTAGAACACGTGAATTTAATGTGAAGTCCATGCAAACACTGTTGGGTCTTCTAGCATTCGACTAGTGTTTATAAAATCGTTTTATGCTATAGGTAGGCGGACGGGCAAATGGGTTATGTATATACCTCATGGTATTAGCGATGTATGAAATATTAACCAAAAATCGATGATACGCAACTAACCTTGTACATATTTAATGTATGTATGTAATTACACTGGCTCACTCATACTTCAAGTCGCAACGCAAATATACTAAGAATTGCTATTTAGCGGTGGAATATCTGATGATGAGTACCTACCCCGATCCAAATAGGCTAGCTCAAAGCCTTAGGCTATTTATTTACACTTATTCAACCATAAATTTATATGGGTAGGTTGTTGTCGAGAAACTGGACTGGTTTGAGATTGCACTAAGTATGTCCGAAATCGCCAATATTTTGTCAACTACAAAAGCTTAAGTTGTTTTGCTGTTCTTAGTACACCCTCGCAATAATTTCACCTTCTGTAACAACAACATGACCTTGCTAACTTTTAAGTTGCTTTGGGTTTGATGTTTGTGTACACCGTCAACTTATGACACGCTCTAACACAAAATATCATTAAACTGTATTGATCTGATTTGAAGAGTTAGTACGCAATTGCAATATCAAGCCCTAGGGATATAATAGCGTGTTTTTTTGATTAGCACTGACGATATAAGGAATACCTAATATTTTCTACCGTTACAATGGAGGTGGTTACTATTTGCAATTAGTCGAATTACCTGCTATCCTTTGAATAAATATTTAAATATACTAATTTAATAATGTAAATAAACACTACTGTTTTAAAACGTTCACTGAAAGCACAGAAAAAAATATTTTCCAGGAAAACAAACAATAGACAAAAATAACATGAACTAATTAAAATAATGGAAGACATATGTGTGCGTTACTGTTACATAAACAGATCAGATAAAACAAAACAAAATAAACCATCAACCTCGCTCAGCTTTCACTTCCTAATACGCAAGTTAACATTTATTCCTAACAATATCCTAATTTCCCAAAACAAGACAGTACGAATCGTATTATGCTTGACATTGATGGTTCCATAAATATAGATATAATTCCCAAAACGTTGTCTTACAAATGTAACGACCTATTTGAGACGAGTTGAGAAGCATAATATCTCGTGTCTAAATTGTTGTGTAAATTGTACCTTAGGAATATGAAAGATGTTATAAGAAATAATATGATATTAGATTGGGTATCTTTCTCCAATCCACGAATAGGATAAAGTTTTAAGAGCAGGGATTCTCATAGGAAAAGTTCCCTTGGGAACTTTTGCGTATTTTTATTTTAACTTAATTTAATTTTCTGCATAAATACTATACTAGCGGTGAGTTTGTTGAATTTAAAATCCTCCAAAATATTAATAGAATAAATGATTAAAGGACGAGGACATTTGACATTTTCTCTTCCACTTTTTTTTAGTTATCGGTTCTAAATACTAATAAAATTATATTCCTTCCGATTAGAGTTTACTTTTAAATTACATTGCAAGATTATTAACTCTTATTCTCATATGTATTGAAGCACCACGTTGCTGATGGATACACTTTTGGCAGAATTTCATACAAATCATGTAGACTTTCTCGCAAACACGAGTGGAAGCAAATGAAGAACATTAATACTTACATACAATATTATTGGTTAAAATTCACGTCACGCACGATCACGCAGGGGCTGATTATTTTGTCATCTCGGTTTAATTATTATTATAGTCTACACATTTTTTTAAAGAAATAAACTTAATACATTAATATCCATCATTCTAAGTGATGTGATCATGAAGTGATCCATACGAAAGAATGATAAATAATTTATACCAAAAGCTTACCACAAAATCACACAAATACAAAAGTTCAGCTTTCAATTTGCCTTGTCAAACATATTTTACGTAAAAACTAGTATTTTAATACTAATACCACTTATATTTTATTTTATACTCCCAAATTGTGTTAAATTAATTTTTATTTTCTTTGATTATTATTTTATAAGTATTGAAACTCTTACCCTTAAAACTATTCATTTGTAAACTGTTAATTTGTAATTATTACTCTATGTCATGTTGGTGATTCTAAATAAATAAATAAAACACAATAAGGTAAACATCTCAACTTATTCAATACGTTTAGTAGGGAAAAAAAAGAATTAAGAAAGAATAAACATCAAAAGAGATGTCATTTCATAATAAAATGTAAAAGAATTGGCACTAACCAACTTTTCATTTGCATAATATATAAGTTAATAGACAATATGGGCTATGAGAACAAAATTAGAGACATACGCATGTCTCGTAAACTACACGACTTATCGTTTGCAAACATTTGGTAGGGTTCGTAGCTTCGTGATTACAATAATAAACTGACTCGTAATATTATGGGGCTTAACCACGCTATATTGTAATTAAAGAATCTATCCACATGTATGTATGATAACGCATGTAGTTTTGCTTATGAAAATAGAAATGGCGAACCGGTTGGCGTGATTGGTAGATACTTGCCTTTCACGCTGAAGGTTGTGGATTCGATTCCCATCCAGAACAGACATTTGTGTGCATGAACATGTCTGTTTGTTCTAAGTCTGGGTGTATGTATATAAGTATGTATTTACAAAAGAAAATTAGTATATGTAGTATGTAGTAGTTGTCTGGTTTCCACAGCCTAAGTTCTGCTTCATTTGGGATCTGATGGCCGTGTGTGAATAATGTCCTAGGATATTATGATTATTATTATAGTATTTTACAAAGCAAATACAATAGTATAAGTCATAAATAAAATACCTATTCATCACCTGCGACTCGATAGCACTTCTTATTGTTGTTTTAATCCAATTTAAATTGTGAGTGATGCAGTGTGACAGGCACTAGAGACAGACTTATGGCTCCCAAGTGGCGCTTTGGCGATGTAAGGATTGATTAATATTTCTTAGAGCCCTTACGGGCTTAAGTGACCAATTTGCCGCGTACTTATTATAAATAAAAAACATGATTCCTACGTGTACGTCACAATATGACGCTAATCCTGTTCACGGTCACGCCCTAAATACTACTCGATTTGCTTTGTATCTTATTTTTGTAAATCTTTATTCGTAGGCTGTTACGGTTACATATGACAGAAGGATCTTTTAGCATAAGAAATGTATCCCTCAAACGTCACACATACATATGTTACACTAATTCAATTAACATTTCGTTTTACGCACTTCGAAAAATCAAAAACAAATCACGTAATAACAAGTATAAAAAAGAAAACGTTTTACGCGTTCTAACATACATGTGCGTTAAGATATATAATCTGTATTCAGTCGAATAACAAAACGAATTTATCAAACTAAGTTTAACTTTACTGTTAGTAGAGCTTTGTGCGAGCTCGTCTGGGTAGGTACCACCCACTCATCAGATATTCTACCGCAAAAGAGCAGTACTTGATATTGTTGTATTCCAGTTTGAAGGGTGAGTGAGCCAGTGTAATTACAGGCACAAGGGACATAACATCTTAGTTCCTAAGGTTGGTGGCGCATAGGCGATGTAAGCGATGGGTAACATTTCTTGCAGAGCCAATGTCTAAGAGCGTCTAGTGACCACTTACCATGAGGTGGCCCATATGCTCGTCCGCCTTCCTATTCTATATAAAAACAAAATAAAAAAAAAATCGAGCTCGAATTTACATACTTATTTGATTTGACTATCAATGAAACGGGACTATATATTTTATTCAAATCGGTATATTAATTCCTAAGAATAGATTATTTAGCCATGTTACTTTACTAGCTTATTTATGAATACATATATAAATATTATTCAGTGATAAGAGGCTTTTCTGTTTAATATAATTGATGCCATAGTATAGAGCTATAAATTTCATTTGTAAATAGTTAATTTAAGTTGAAAATGCAATGTGAATATTATGAGCTGTAATTAAATACGTGACGCTGACGTCACACGCATTAATCACTGCGCCATCGTCAGAGAAATTAATAAATTATGGCTTCTACTACAATAACATTAAAGCTGACATTCGTATAAAATAACTCATGACATATAATTTTCTCAGTGATATAATTAAATTAAAATACATACCCAGTATACCGAGTCTATAATTGATAGTTACAACCACGAGACCCGCGTGGGACGCGAGGACAGTCCCGTCGTATGGATTTCCAGAACTCCATTCATAACTCTCTCCGTGGACGAACACCAGAACTGGATATCTTGCTACGGCATCACGTACTCCTGCTGGAGGAAGCAAATATTTAATTAAATTGTTTTAACGACAAAATAAGACGAATTAATTAAGAAGGCTGTTTGATTAATTTTGCGCAATAAAAAATATTGGCTCATTAATCTGACAGAGTTATCCTTAATAGATGGTAAATATTATAACCATACTAAAGAGGCCTTAATTAAGAAGTTGATGTTTTTATTAACTCTTTGCGATTAACTCAGCTTACAAAACATTTTCACTGAAAGATATATAAACCAAGATTTCAACATTACTATCGGATGAAAAATGTCTTGCCTGTTAATCGATTTTGTATAGATACCCTCTATTTCACGGTCTAATAACTCATGTGCGAGTGTACTCTAATTTTTGGTTAATTAAATTTATATTTTCACACACTAATGTAAAGAAAATAATGCAAAATATTTTAAAATCTAGACAAATACAAACAGAAATAATTGTAACAAATACATCGTATAGTACTTATAAGAGAAAAATCGATTAAATTAGATGTTCAACAAATGTCAGTTAAAAAAATACTATGCTATCTCATTTCAAACCATCTAACATTCGATTTAATAATTACTTTTCTGTAATATTATTCACTTCAAACACATTTATTATTACAAGTTTCTAAAATAATATTATCATGTAAATTAATTACTACAAAACGTCAGGCGCAGTTGACATCACTTTGATGTAATTGAGATACCCCTCGACCTGTCACTTTCTATTTACGTACATATTAGATTAAGCTTCACAGGAAAAACGTCTTAACTAACAAGGCGCGGAACGTCTTTGCGGATAAGCTAGTGACGATAAAGAGAATTACAATTTCAAAAAGTAATATCCCTAAATCACTTCGCCAATGTCCAACAATATAAAAAGAAAATGGCGGGCGTATGACGCCATTTCGTTAAATGGAAGCTTTAATAAAATGGCGTCCTGCGGCCATCATTCGCGAGTACGGTCACACTTTTTATGTTTTATCTACATTTATGTCTTCTAGCGCTTAATACTTAATCTAAGCGAACGACCAGACATGTGCAATCAGCTTATTTTTATGAACTTATGTCATATTCTCGGCTTAACTTACTTAAATGAATATATTCACTCTTATAATCTAATTAAATGTGTATAAAATGTTGGAAATGTGGTTAATGTTCCCTTAATGAGAAAGTACTTTATTTTATTAATCATATACTTTTTATTTTAATAATTGTATCTCAACATTTTTTTAACCGTGTTATATTTCGAGTTATTTACTCTGTGTGGTTTCACTCCACTAATTTAGAACATAAACTCTAATACATATAAAATATTAAATATATAATACATACAATTGCACATATACATACATGAGATAGTATGCTGATGACACTTCCTTAATTTTTAAAATAAAAAGTCTTATCAATATAATATGACGAAGTTGCTCTCTCTAAAATAGTACATTAGCTTAGTGTTAATAATTTACTGTTAAACAGTAAAAAAACAAAATGTATTAAATTCACTATTCCCAACGTGAAATTTGTAAAAACGAATGTACTTTTAAATGGGGAAGCTTTAGAAGTAGAAGCAGCAGAATTTCTTGGTATCACCATAGATTCTAAGCTTTAATGGGGCCCTCATATTAATAAATTGGCAAATAGAGTCAGCTCTGCAGCTTTCGCAGTAAAAAATTAGAATGTTGACTGATGTAGACACGGCTCGCCTAGTGTATTTTAGTTATTTCCACAGTATAATGTCTTATGGCATTCTACTCTGGGGTAATGCAGCCGATATTAATACGATTTTGATACTGCAAAAGAGGGCTGTTCGTGCAATTTATAACCTGGGCCTAAAAGATTCATATTAGATGTGAATTAAAATAAATTAAAATAATAACTCTCGTTTCTCAAAATATATTTGATAATGTTATGTACGCAAAAACATAAAAGATTTTCCTAAAAATTGTGACGTGACTATTAAAACCAGGAACAAGTATAAACTTACAACCACTATTACCAGATTACACAGGGTTAGTAAGTCTTATGGGACAATGTATACGCTTTTACAAGGAGATCCCAGAAAACATTCAAAAATATTCAATTGTGAAATTTAAAAGAATCGTTAAGGAACGCTTGTGTTTTAAAGAATATTACAAGTCCGATGACTTTTTAAATGATTGCACATCCTGGGAATGAAACGATCGCCTCCAAGTAATCAAATAAAAAGGTACATATAATTTGGCTATTGTTGTATATTACTTATTGTAAAGGCTGATGTATAAAAAAAAGAAAACCCGCTGAGTTTCTTTCGCCGGATCTTCTCAGGTCTGAGTTGACTTGGTGGTACATCAAAAACCGGTGGTAGATTTATGACAATCAATAAGCAAGTGTAACGCTTCTATATTGAATAAAGATTTTGACTTTGACTTTTGACATAATGCCTTGACCATAATGACCTTTTGCAATTATTATTATTATCAATCAATATTCAAACATATTTAATAGTTTATTAATGTATATCAACTTAATATATTTTTTGACATTATATTCTCATTAGCTAACCGGAGTTCGGGATGAGATATTATCGTTTCTCATAAAAAAAGGCACCCACGTAAAACAGCGAATCTTCCGCGGTTCCTGTCTGATTGCTATCTTGTCGGATTATGTGACATGAAAATTAAGGAAAAGCAAGTGCAGTGTTCGCTCGCACTTTTATGCTCTTTAATTTTGTATTTACAGTTAGCATACGCAATTTATTTTCAAATTTGACGTAACTTCAGTCGTATCTGTGCGAACGATCGAGGCTATAGTGTAGTGACATGTGTAACAAAATATCCTATATATATATAACGTAACAGCCTGTGGATGTCCCACTGCTGGGCTAAAGGCTCTCCCTTTTTGAGGAGAAGGTTTGGAGCTTATTCCACGGCAAAAAGCAAACGCTGCTTCAATGCGGGTTGGTGGAATACACATATGCCAGACTTTCAGTGAACTTAGACACATGCAGGTTTTCTCACGATGATTTCTTTCAACGTAAAGCACGAGATGAATTATAATCACAAATTAAGCACATGAAAATTCAGTGGTGCTCCCCGGGTTTGAACCCCCGATCATCGGTTAAGATTCACGCGTCCTTATCACTGGGCCATCTCTCTCATATATATATAGTAAACTAGTTTCCGCTCTCGGCTTTACTCGCGTTTAAGGGTGAGGTGTTAATCTATGTACTTTTATCTACCCCTGACAACGTATATGTAAAATTTCACGATGATTAACTGAGTGGTTAAGACATGAAAACGTAACAAATGAACAAATTTTCACATTTATAATTTCCTAAGGATTATAATAAGCTCACGAAATATATAATTTTCTTTACTTGTTATTAAAACGTGGGTTATTCTCGCATTAACCTTTGTAACATCAACTGAAAATTGGTTCAATCGCTATCGACATAATTGCTCAAAAATATAATATATTATGAAACATAATAATAGTATATCATTATAGTACACTTAATAGGAACATTTGTACTTTATTAAAATGATACTATCAATGATAGTATTCCTTCTATAAAAATATTGTTGAAAAATCTAAATTAAAAATGAATAGCATTTAAACCAAAACGTATTCGAGTGCTCTTCTGTTCTGTTAACATTTCATAATACGCTCCGCGATCAAATTAAGGCAATTAAATAAAAACTCCAATTAATAATTCACTTTAACATGGTACAATAAAACATACATGTGATACTTTTTATTTATAATTAAGCAAAGAAAGATATTATATTGAATTATTCATTTGCTTTTCGACGTTATAGTCTGAGTATTTTTTGTTTTATAGATTATATGTGTGTGTATATTATTATATTTCACATTTACATCTTTAGAAAAAACAACATTAAAACCGACTTACATTTTTCTACTTAAGTGTTTGAACTTAATCGATAAACGTTCTATTAATAAAAGGAGGCAAATTAAAATATAAGAATTTTATAAAATATGATATTTATAAGATATGCCAGCGCAGCTAAAAAAGTTTTCACTTCAAAAACAAAAAAAAAATATATATTACTCAAATTCTACTATCATACGAAACGCGCCTAAGAACTTCGATATCCAAAGTTATTTTATGTCAGCATACTTGGAAACAGTCATCAACGATTTTTCGTATCTGTCAAAAGCAATAATAGATGAACAATAAAACTGGATGGAACACGATTTATGTGTACAACAAAACTTGTAACACCACTCCAACTAATATCTGGACACATATTGGAAAACTAGTATAACAAATAATTTTTACGGAACTTTATCGGATATATTTTGCAACTATGTGTATGTATTTTGCACGCGTATCATTAAGGTTTTAATATTTTTTGATAGAACATTTTCATTTGATGTTTTTGACATTTAATAAAATGCAAATATTGCTAGATTTTATGAGCATTCATTAATTTGGTTTCAGATAAATAGATACCATCGCAAATAACTGTGTCAGGCGTTAAGGTGCAAGTATAATTTCGGTAGAATCTACATTCCGAACCGATGGTGGTTTTATATTTAATTCAATACAATATCAAGACAATGCTTCTTAAGACTATTTGGAGATTAATTTAACGTGATATTTCACTTTGGATTTTTTATATAAACAATGTGACAAGTTGTTGTAATAAACAAGAAGATATTTCACTGTCACTTACAAACTCCATGATTTTTGCCTAGATTTGAAACTACTGAATTTATAAAAATATCTACGATGACACTTACTCTTGACTACTTAAATAAACATTTATGAAATTATGAAGTCAATTTTAATTGAAGGCTTCTACTAAGAATTTCATGAAAGAAAACCTAAATTTTATCTTTGAACGGTATTCTGGGTCTGCAGCCTTATAACTAGCCCAAAGAGGTAGTTTGTTTTTATTTTTAGCCTTACCATAACAAAGTATGAATAAATATTGCAAAAGTCGTTACACGAACAAGTTCATAAAACTTGATAAAATAAACCAAGCCTAAAGCAGTAACCGTTACCGTTGTTTGTCGAAAGAGTGGCCCATTCCAAGTAATATCGATATGTTATTTTTACGACTATTCTCTAACCAATAACAGAGACGGACGGTCACTATATGTGTATTTAAGAGGCTTATCTGATTAATGAAATGTGGAACAAAGCCGTTGACTATGAAAAAATGGTAATGCAAGTATTTCTCTAACATATTGTATATAAAGTGTTCATAATAGGTGGTTATATAATACTGGAATGTTATTTGTCTAAGATTACTAAGTTAATGACGTTATTTCACTTGTGTTGATAATTATGTTATGTGATTTTTTTATATAAATATACTAGTTGTAACACTATCGAATAAATTAAAACTCAACGATGTTTCGTCAGATTAATGCTATTGGTTATGGATGAATCCCGAGGTCAGGATATAATCTTCTTCTGGGTTCTGCACCTAAACTTTTTCCCGGGTTATGAGATGGAGGGACCATCTGTTGTTTGCGCAAACACTTGGCACTATAATATGTCCTGCGCAGTTGGGTTTTTTTGCTTTTTTGGGCTTGGCTGCCGTGACGGATATTGGTCAGAAGGATGTTATTATTTTGCTAAAATCCATTAATTTAATTACACTAAGGCATCTCGCTCAAATGTGCAATAATGCGATGGAACGTGGTCAGTACGTTGCTGCTTATACGTACGTGATAGAGAGTTTTACATTGCTGTGAGATATTAAACACTGACATGCATTAGAATATTTAATATCGATTTCTTATATAAATTAGAAAACTATTTTAAAATATTGTTATCAGAATTAATAACTTAAAAATAGTGACTCAAATGTGAATGACTGAATTATTTTATAATCTTAACCATAATTAATTTAATAAATTTTATGATTTAATTGATGACTAAATGAGTTTGAAAATAGAAATTATAAGAATATTTATTAAATAACAAACTTCTAGTACAAATCTCTTAAGGAGAAGTTATAATGTAAACTTTATATTTTCATATAATTTCCTTGAATTTATTTAAAAATATAACGGAATTAAACCTTAATTTTATCCATGCAAAGTTATGGCCAAGTATTTGTATAAGCCTGTTTCGAAAGATTAGGCGTGGGAGACATTATTAACGACACAATGAAACTCGGGGGCTTTCATTAAAATTCTTCTAATGGTTTTTGCGAGAGAGAGCGCAAAATGTGCATATGTATAGTTGTAATATATATTTGTAATGAATTCTCAATAATATACATAATTATGTACATATATAGCAATCACTATAATATCATATTTTTGCTTAATCAAGTATTGTCTTCTTCTTCTTCTTCTTCTTCCTAGCGTTTTCCCGGCCTAGAAATGCCAGGGTCCGCTTTCCTACATCTTTGCCTCCACTTTGCCCGATCGAAAGCGTCGTCTTTAGTGAGATCGTGCTCTCTCATATCGTCCCTCACAACATCGACCCAGCGCTTCTTGGGCCTGCCGCGGGATCTAGGGCCTTCGACAACAAAGTCCAGGCATCGGTTCCCAACGTAGTCTGGCGGTCTGCGGCTAATGTGACCAAACCAACGGAGATGGCTTTCCTGCAACTTATCCGCTACATCGCAAACGCCAAGGCTACCACGGATGTGCTCGTTACGAAGACGATCTAGTCGCGTAACGCCACACATCCACCGCAGCATCTTCATTTCCGCGACGTGAAGTTGCTGAACATGTCTCGCGAGAGCTGGCCACGTCTCGCTGCCGTACAATAAGACCGGTCGGATGATGCACTTGTATACAAGGCCCTTTAATTTCACCGGTATCCTGCGATCACAGATTACCCCGGTTACTTCCCGCCATTTGGCCCAAGCTGCGTTTATTCGAGCTCTGACGTCGTGGTCGATCGTACCAGACTCGTGCAGTACGGACCCGAGGTATTTAAATTTTTCCGTCTTGATAACGGATTCTCCGCCTATCTTTATGGGTTCGGGGTCCGTACTGCCACAGGCCATATACTCGGTCTTCGCAACATTTAGCATCAGACCACCCCTCGCTAGCACACCCTTCCACTGGTTCACCTTTTGCTCCAATATCTGCTTGTCCTCATCTACCAGTGCAATGTCATCAGCATACATCATGAGCCAGGGAGACGGCTCATGGGCTTTCGCTGTGACAACGTCAAGCACTACACTGAACAGAAAAGGACTCAGGGCCGAGCCTTGGTGGACACCAACTGTGATCGGGAAAGGGTGCGTGTCGCCAACGGCGGTCCTTACTATTGATTCCGAATTATGGTACATGTCTCGGATAATGTCAATATAGATTAGTGGCACATTCTTCATCTTCAAAGCCCACTAGATTATTTGGCGTGGGACGCAGTCAAATGCCTTCTGCAGGTCTAGAAACGCCATGTACAGCGGCTTCTTTTTTTCCCTATGGGCCTCGGTTAGTATTCTTAGGGCGAAGATGGGGTCTATGGTTCCACAGCCTGGGCGAAACCCGTACTGACATTCCGAGACGGTACATTCTTGCCGAAGCCTTGAATCGATTACGCGTTCGAAGAGTTTCATGGTGTGGCACATAACCTTAATACCGCGGTAGCTTTCGCAGTTCTGTACACTACCTTTGCCTTTATAAACTGGAGTAATGATACTCAATCTCCAAGAGTTGGGCATCTTCCGGCTAGTAAGTATTCGGTTAAAAAGGTCAGTAAGTAGGTTCACACCATGAGAACCCATCGCTTTCCACGCTTCAATCGGCAGGTCGTCAGGGCCTACGGCTTTTCGGTTCTTCATTGTACGAAGACATTTGAGTACCTCGTCAGGTGTTACCGGTGCAACAAGTCCGAGATTAGGAGGCAGTTCTGGAGGAGACACATTAGCGTGTTGTGTGTTAAGCAACACGTTAAAGCACCTCTCCTTCACCTTAATTGCATCGCAAACCAAAGTGCCATTAGAGTCTTTGACACAAAGACATTTTGTTATGTCTTGGGTCGCTTTCTCCCGAGCCTTTGCCAAACGGAAGATAGTCTTTTGGCCCTCGTTTGTCTGGAGCGTGTCATACAAAGGTGACAGCGTCTGGTAACGGGCTTTGGCAACTGCTCGTTTGGTGGCACATTTAGCTGCTTTATACGCGTCTCGGTCTTCAGGAGATTTGGTCTCTTGCCACTTCTTAAACTGTGTCTTTTTCTCTCGAACTGCCTCCTGTACTGAGCCATTCCACCACCACGTCTCCTTGTCGATGACCCGGCCTCCCTTCGAAGTGCCAAGCACCTGTTTTCCAATGGTATTCACTGTTGACTGGATCCTAGACCATTGACTATCTACTGATTCTTCTGTGTCTGTGCTTAACTTGGAGCTAGCAACGAATTTACAGAATTCATGCTGTTTTGGTCCATTCAACAGCCACCATTTAGTTTTAGGTCTGCTTCGTTCAGGCACTTTTTTACTTGGTACTACCAGCATGTCCATGACAAGGATGCGGTGTTGTGTTGTGAGGCATTCCCCAGGAATTACTTTGCAGTTAGTCACTCTACCAATTTGGCTTCTTCTTATGAGCAAGTAGTCGATCTGGGTGGAGTGCGGCCCACTTTTATAGGTGATGAGGTGCTCGGGTTTCTTTTGGAAGAAAGTGTTAACAATGGCAAGGTCTGATAATAAGCAGGTGCTGAGAATTGACTCCCCCTCTGCATTCTCACGACTATAGCCGAAGCCGCCATGTACACGTCCATATTCACGTGACTCCTCACCAACATGGCCGTTCAAATCTCCACCAATCACGATGCTCTCGGTGTTCGGAATGCAGCGGAGCATGTCTTCCAAGTCATTCCAGAAGGCTTCTTTCCCCGATGCAGAGCCACCGACCTGTGGAGTGTAGGCGCTGATAAGATGAGTAATTACTCCTTCTATCAGCAGCTTCACCCGAAGAAGTTGGTCGCTCAGTCTATCGACTTCTAGAATACCGTTCTGGAGTGCCTCAGATAGTACTACGGCCACACCGTTCTTCCCTGAGGGGGAACCGGAGTAGATCAACTTGTAACCCAGTCCAATATCACGGGACTTGTTGCCCTTCCAACGAGTTTCTTGCAAGAATGCAACGTGAACCCTGCGCTTCGTCAGTACGTCAGCCAGTTCAAGGGAGCGACCTGTGAGAGAGCCGATGTTCCAGGTGGCAAAGCGGAGCTTCTTTTTAGGTACTTGCTTCTTTAGCCGTGCCCGTACTTGACACGGTAGCCCTTTCCCACTTGTCGCAGGTTTAGGGCGATGTGCCTGCGCGTCGTTTTGCGGCGACGCCCTAGCCATTGTACCTAAAATTCTTTTTTCCACTTCCATAGTAAATGGCGGGTACTGGTTTTATAAGGAGCGACTGCCGTCTGACCTCCCCAACCTATAGTAGGGAACCAGTTCAGGATAGAGGGATATTGAGGAAATTTGGTGGGAATTTAAGGTATAAGGATACTTATGCCACGGAAAACACAGGGTGTAGCATACGTAGCTCGGAGAAGGCGGGGTCGCGTGCCCGTATGCTTATATCACTTATACCGGACAGGTACAAAGATACAAGCACCTCCTGCCTGCTTAATCAAGTATTGTAATCAATCTTATTGACATCGAAAGTATCACCGCTTGGGGACACCGATAGACAAGAAAAATAAAAGAAGAGACAAAGCTATACGATATGAAAATAACGACCTAAGTCCATTCGTGCAACTTAAGTCACTTTCGCTTAGGAATTTTTGGAACGGTGGTGCTATGCGAATCGCGTGCGTTAGTTACGTCTACCGATGAGACGATACAATATCACTTATTATTCTGAACTAGTTATACTTCGTATCAAAGAACTTATCTGCCGAATACAAACACTGATAATGATCGTTCCTACTTATATATTCGTGAAAATCTTACAAGGCCATAATATATTAGCACTATTAATATAAGCAACAAAATATATTTATTTCAGTATTTTTTATTTCAAGTGAAAAAGATCGAAAACATATCGGGATCCGAAATTCGTATCTCCCATTCAAATGCGGGCCGTAACAAAAAGGAGAGCTCTATATCTAGCAGAGGTTCAGAATTGGCAAGACTTGGTGCCTTATCGCGGCCATGATGGATCGTGAAATAAATCAAGTTTTTGTCGAGAACACGTTTTAAAGAAAACAGATAGGGGATAGAACTCGTTTTTTGCGAACTTTACAACACTTGGCAGGTATACAGATGTTTTACGATTAAACTTTCTTGATTTAATCCATCAAATATTTAAATTTCTCGAAGTTAAAAAGGCGGGGATGAAATTTTTGTTCAGTTTTTATATGGGTTTTATTTAAACACCAAATTATAAGTTTTCGTACAGCTGCAGCTATATTTAATGTTATATGTTTGTTATATATAAACTTAAAATATACTTTTTAATTTAAAATAGATAGATAGTCTGGCAAAAGGGCTACCTGATGGTAAGTGTTCGCAACTGTCCAACGACACCAGTAGTCTAAGAAATTATAACTATGCCTTACTGGTGGTAGAGCTTTGTGCAAGCTCTTCTGGGTAGGTACCACCCACTCATCAGACATTCTGCCGCAAAACAGCAGTACTTGGTATTGTTTTATTCCGGTTTGAAGGGTCAGTGAGCCAGTGTAATTACAGACACAAGGGACATAAGATCGTAGTTCCCAAGGTTGGTGGCGCATTGGCGATTTAAGCGATGGGCAACATTTCTTACAATGCCAATGTCTAAGGGCTTGGTGACCACTTACCATCAGGTGGCCCATATGCTCGTCCACCTTCCTTTTCTATAAAAAAAAAACAGTCGTCATTGCACTATTGCATGCATTTGCAACCTTGAGATCTAAGATGATATGACTCTTGTGGCTGTCGTGACATTGGCTTAATCACCCTTCAAATCAGAACTCAGGTATTCTACCGCAAAACAGCAATACTTGGTACTGTTATGTTTCGGTTTGAAAAGTGAGTGAGCCAGTGTAATTTCAGGCACAAGAGACATAAAATCTTCGGTCCCAAGGTTGGTGGCGCATTGGCTATGTAAGCGATGATTGACATTTCTTACAATGCCAATGTCTAATGGCGTTGGTGACCGCTTAGCATCAGGTGACCTAGATGCTCGTCCGCCTTTCTATTCTAAAAAAAAAGCTGCTGTGATTGTAAACACAAAAAGAATAGGTAAACTTATAATACAAAGTCTCTGATTTTGCATAATGAACACATCCCGTTATGGGGCTTTATTTAATTATTGTATCGATATATTTAAATATCATGTTTTCGACATCCGGTATGAATTAAAACAATTATTCCTTTTTAATTTCGTGTATTCTATTATATGCTACTTGGTCATATGTCTAAAATAGTGAAGTAATAGTTGAGGCTTAAATGATATATATTCTTGAATGACAGAAACCCTACAGCGATGAAAATCACTCAATCATATTAACTGGCTTAAAATTGCGTTCCTTTCAAATGTTTTGCCGCTCATCCTTATTCTACCCACACGAATGAAATGACCTTGAAAGTAAACGTATTCGTACCGATCATTCTAAATTTGTCTCTGACATTTTCCGATTTCCGATCCGTAATTTTTTTTAATTTATAATTAACATCGATTTAACTCTGTTTATTTTCGTTTAGTCTCTTAATCTGTCTTCTATATCTATCAAATAAAAATATACGTTTGTATATTTGTTCTATATGCGCTCGTAAGCCATTAAATTCATTGTGATGAAATTTTGACGAATTGTTCTAAGTTCGCCCGGAAAGATTCTAGATGTATGTGTGACCTTGAATATGAACATTATTTGTAAAAAGGGTCTTATTATACCCCTAAAATAAAAAAGTTCTTCAAACATCACATTATACAAATCGAAAACACGAATGAAAGCCGGCCAAAACCTTAATACGTAAAGTAATGGAAAATCAGAGTTGAAAACATCATTTACAAATCGGCAAACATACTGAATGCGTTTCCATTAATCAAGCAAAAGTCACACGAGCCAAGTAGGTCAGTAGCCAAAAGTCAATACAAAATTTACAGAGCGTAACATTATAACCACAGGCCTACCGCGAAAACTCAAACAAATCACTGGCGGTAGGGCTTTGTGCAAGTTCGTCTGGGTAGGTAGCACTCACTCATCAAATATTCTACGGCGAAACAGCAGTACTTGGTAGTGTTGTGTTCCGGTTTAAAGGGTGAGTGAGCCATTGTAATTACAGGCACAAGGGATATAATTTCTCAGTTTCCACGCATTGGCGATGGAGGCGATAGTTAACATTTCTTACAATACCAATGTCGATGGGTGTTAGTACACTTACCATCAGGTGGCCTATATGCTCGTCCAACTTCCTATACTATAAAAAAAATTATGACACGTATGAAACAATACGTATTTGATATTTTGAAATATCAAGGGATTTAGGTTAATTGTAACACGTAATTATTATATTCAAATTTATTTAAATTTATTTCTTCCTCTTACAAACCCGGGTTGTAACCCGCCTTCAAACGAGGCGTAAAGAGGCATCTTGCGGGCAGGGAAGGCGAAGGCGGCTAGTGTAGAACCTGCTTCCCGACTATACTGGCCGTCGTCGCGTTTGGACTCTACTACCACTTATCATCTGGTGGAGTAGCGTCATTTGCCCTCCCGGCAAATATTAAAAAAAAAAAAAACTATTTATTTAATTTTTATTGTTGTTCACGATGAATAATAAATTATTTTAAACAATACTATTTGTCCCTCAAGACTTTATAATTCTAAACTAACAATATTTTCTTTATTTAAAAAATAAATAAAAGAAATTACGAACATGGTTGATGTATAAATTAAATCGGATAAAATTCAAAATGTAAACACCAGCGACATATGACCGCTTTATCGACGGGATTAATTTCTTTTATTTTGCGGATAGACGCGGCTTTCAATCCGCGGTTTGGTTTTTTAGATATAAGGGTTTGTTTTTATAGTTGATTGGTATTTTATTAGAAGGTTTATTTTAATTCTAATGTTATTTCTTTCCTTTAGCGTATTTATTGTTTTAACAATAAATAAGAATATTTATAATAAAAGCTTGTTTTCTTTTTTATTTACAAAGTTGTTTTTATATAAAGGTGTATCAATTAAGTAATTAAATAATAATTAAATAGGGGACATTTTTATATGAGTTGCTTTTATTAACATTTGCAAACTTTTAGAAATTAAAATTTTTTATATATGATGTCCTTGATGAATTTTGAAGTCTTGAATTCGAATCTTTTAAAATTACCTTTTGTGTTATTACTTATATACGTATGCTACGTATTTTTATTTATTTACCTGTTTTGTATGTATTTCGAACCAAGAGTCTTAGAAACTACTATTTTTCTTGTGTTTTTGTTTGATTTTTGCATCAAATGTTTTTGTAGATATTTTATTCAATTCAAGGTGTTGATATACAACAACTGTTAAAATATCAATTTAATTGTTTAGATTATTAATTTATGTACAGTCATTTTTGTCATTTATTCTATAACTAAAATTAAAAAAAAAAAAAAAAAAACAAAATACACATTAAAAATTTATTGAAAAAAAAATCAATTAATTATTGATTATTTATTAATTCATTATTTGTGATTTAATTTACGATTTCAGATTCATTAAATATGAAGGATGAAAAAAAATATATATTATCCTGCTATTGTTGTATATTACTTATAATTGTAAAGGATGAGATATAAAAAAATTCCCGTTTATTTTCTTTCGCCGGTCTGAGGTGTTTATTTCCGAATCGATGGTAGATTTATGACAGTCAAGAAGTAAGTATAACGATTCTATATTGAATAAAGATTTTTGACTTGACTTTGATTTTAATATTATCTGCTTTCCTTATCGTATTTTTAAATCAACGCTGTAAAATGCAATGGGACCAAGAAACACTTGTTTTCTTGGTCCCATTGCTGATCAGATAATTCTTAGATTTAATTTCAACGCGATGTTTCTTATAATAATAAAACTAAATTAATTATTTAAGTGAATAGAGGCCTGATGTCATTACAAAATACCATTAAATTTATTGGCAAGAGTTTCTGTAAGACCGTTAAGACAATTACGGAACCGCTGCATCGTGAAAGGATCGCTTCTGCATGATGAAGACCTCTGTATAATTAAATATAAATTCAAATCTTGAAATAAATCACATCCACTAAGTACGTGTTTATGTATTGTTTTGATTTTTTAATATCTGTCTATATTTATTACATGTTCTATAGTTTGTAAAAATAACTACGAAGTTTTTGCGAGATCTTTTCGATGGAGTTTTAGTGGTACTTGTGGAAGTTTTACACATAATTTGGTCTCTTAAAATTATTATTTAAATTGGGTGTAAAAGTTTATAAATATTAATTTTAAATAAAATATTTATTTTAATAATTATTTTACTATTCAGTCAGCCAAATGTTATTACATAATCTTCTTAACTAACAAGAGACTATATATTCTTAACATTAAAAAAATATATAATAAAAAATATATATTTAAAATAAACTTTTCTAATTTTAATTTCCAATTCATAACATAACATAAATACATCGTCTCAATAATTAAAATCAATTTCTTGAAGGCATTATGCATTACGAATAATAATAGGGGAGTATAAAAGCAAAAATGGTGGGGGGATCTACGACATCGCGAGTCGGTAGTCGGCTAGGCTACTATTAAGCTATTGAACCTTTGTTAAAATATACAAACAACACGCCATACTCGTCTAGACATGGGTTATTGAAAAGGCCGTTTTTGTATAAAAGGTACTGCATCTAAAGTCGTGATCATTTTCAGTCACAAGAATTGGTTTTATAGAGAATTTTTGTTTTGTTGAAGTAGACTAAACTATTACATTTATACCCTGTACAAGTTAGCTTGATCTTTTTGGCAGATGTAAATTTTTCTGATCGACATAACTTTGCAATGTCGAACATATTATTTTCTTAATTTAATGTTTTTATATATTAAAAAAAAATACATATAACACAAAATTTTCAAAATTCAAGCGTTATCCGAAAATTTTAAGACTTTTTATTGCTTCAAAGTAAAATTTAAATAGAAACACTGAAAATAATAGACGCTTGTACAATGTTACATCGGTCGGACGAATGGGACACGAATAACAGGTAGTAACTGTTACAAATATCGAATACAAAAAATCATTATTAAAGATCATTGATAAGTTATTGTTACGAACGGGGGTCCTTTTGGTTGGGGTCTCTTTAGCTGGTATAACTCTTTTTAGAAAAATAAGGTAAAAAAATGAATTACGACAAGTGAAAAAAAAAGTCGACCTTTGTTTCTTTGGGAAAGTTGTTTACTTTCATGGTCTGAACCACCTATTTAAATTTGGCGGGAGTTCCAAAAATAACCCTGTTATATTAAATCGGTACTTATTATGAATATTGACCCACCGTCGCTTATCTACCCAATGTTTTATATGTCTAGTGCAATAAAGTATTTCACACATAATACACCCACACCATCTCGTCACAGTTTTTTGGACTACTATTTATAGATATTTTCTGTTTCCCATCACTAGCCCGTCTGTCAAAGAGATCAAGCTATCTTGTACAGGATATAGTACTATTTTGAAGCCGCCGCCAAGACCCGGTTGATACCCAAACGGAAGAAAATAATCGAACCCACATAATTTTCCTTTACCGCCGAGTATCAGATGAATTATAATACTAGTTTATGAATTATAATTACTAGTAACATCCTGTGAAAGTCGCACTACTGGACTAAGGCCTTCTGAGAAGTAAGAAAGAGTTGGTAGAATACACATGTGTCAGAATTTAAGTGTAACTAGGCAAATGCAGGTTTCCTCATGTTCCTTCCGATATTGTCTTTCACCGTCAAGGACGATATGAATTATAAACACAAATAAGCACATGAAAATTGAGCTATGCTTGCCCGGGTTTGAACCCACGATCATCGGTTGAGATATGCGTTCTAGCCACTGGGCCATTTTGGCTACAAACAGGTGAATTACAATTATAATGAAGTATATGAAATCTCAATAGTATTACCCGGGTTTCAATACAATCTTCATATAAGTTTGACATTGAACCAACTCGACTCACAAACGATTAAATTTGCTATCTTTTAATCTCATACATCGATAGTTGCATTTCAATAACCAACATGCTGTATTGAATAGACGATCAAATAATATTTGATAAATGACATTTTACTATTCGCCAGTTCTGAAAATATTTTTTCATTCCGTCGAATTCATAGAACAACGTGATCTTTTACATCAATCGAAAAAAGTACACCGTTACAGAACGTACGTTAAAAAAAAGGCAAAAATACGCGCACGTTGAAACGTATTCATGGCATTTCGACGTAATATTGGAGAACGCTAAGCGAGCTCCTATTTTTGGAAACCTTTGTTGCCTTTATTTGGTGCATATGTGGTGTTTGAAATTGACGTACCATGCATAGTATTCGGATGATTGGTAGCGATGGTTTTCTGAGACAGGGTTCACAAACTACAGGGTTTGATTATGGAGGAGAGAACACCCTTTCCTCTAGTCTTCGGACTGGATTGAAAGCTACGCAGGACTAAAAAGCAAAATGTAGCCAGAGTCAAGCTACGTTACGTTAAATTTTACATAATTTTGCAAATAACGGTATAAAAGCTTATATATTTGTGATAAATTAAATCCATATTTTTTGATTTAATTTAATTATGAATAATTGACAAAAGTTACGCAATTTTTAGATTCTTTGAGCTTGATTTATTCAATGTTCGTGTTATGTTCTATATTTTGTAGTATAAAGTTCGTTGAAAATTTCTAGTATAATATTTTCATTATATACAAGGATTATAAATGCAATAACGACAAATCTTTGACTTACAAGTTGGTTCTATTTAGTTAATAAAATCAATGGAGAATTAGATACTAATATTTAATTTATTATAGCGGTTATGCAGCTTCATCATTTTTTATCAAAAATCTAATTAGCCGTCCAAGAATTGTGAGAAAACACATCCGGTCCTATTTAATACCGTCAAATTCTCCGACCCGTTCACGCTCCAATCGAATAATGTGATTTTCCCCCAACGACAAAATTGCTTTGAAAATTATTTCAACTCAACGCTTTGCCCTTTTGCAATTACAAATCAGATTCGTAATAATACTTTTAGATATATTGATTTAGACGATTAAATTACATTTAGAAGATTTTTTCATTTGTTTTTTTTTGGGTGCGTAATTTTACACCTTACCTTTATTCAAATTAATTATAAAATTAACCAATTAAAGGACCATGAGAGCTTATTGACGATTATATACAAACACATGTACACACTTTATCGTTTTGGTATTTATTATTTTTCTAATTGGCTAATTACTAATATACTAGTACCAACAGTCGCTTAGATATTCAGCTGTATCTTTTTACATTATTCGATAATTTACTTAGTTATCATTTCATATAGGGTTTTATTAAAATAACGATTAAATAAGCTTAATTTAATGACATAGTTACCTTGTGCAGGAGCGTAGATATTCAAGTATAAACAATCTTCCGACTGATTCGTCAAGAATGGCAAAATTCTTTTCAAATATTCCAACCGTCCTTTAGATATTCTTTTCAGAACAGCGGTTTCATTTCTTATATCAGGTAAAACTTGAGGACAAACTGGGCTAAATTCTTCAGCTATTTTGACACCAGACCATTGAGCTCCAGAAACTGGCGGCATGAATCTCAAGGAACCAACTGGTGGTGACGCATACGGGATACCTCGAAAAACTTCCACTGGCTCCAGATACCTCGATTCCGGTGTTACAATGAAACCTCTGATATCACCATATTTAGTTCGTACAACTCTTGAGCTGATAAGCGGTAGATTTTTGTCTTCCATTACTGTGTCGCCTCTGACAGTTTTCGTGGTCAGTGCGGGAAGCGTGATGAAGTGGACTATGATCAACATTAACATCTTTTCGCTTACTTCGTTTGAGGTGAATTACGGTGTCTGCTGCTATAAGTCTACCATTTTGCAATTTGGTGTTCCCTCGCCGGACCATTTACCGCTTTATCTGAAACAAAATGGAAATCTTTATCCCATTGAATAAATAGGATGGCAATTGGATAGTAGCTTTTATATTCATTGTTAACATTACGTTTAATGAGTTTCTGTGATAACCTCTGTTTGTTCTTTAAGGTTCCCTTGTTTGAAGCATATATAGTACGCTCGTTAGCTTAATTTAGAAATTGGATTACAGAAGTGAAGGCAATGTACGGCGGACAAAGTGTAACGGTTAAATTTGTTTAGTTTAAAAACATTTTAGGACTCAAAAGAATATTTAGCTCTTTGCATGCATTTCTGAAACATTCAGCCATCATGTTGCGACCCACTTTCATGTCAAATTGCTTTCGAAATCCATCGCATGTAGGTAGGTCTTGTTTCCGCGTTGCGACCTCAAAACGAAAATGTACAATTCGGAATAACATAAAACTGTCAAGAGGGGATCGAGCAAGCCGAATGAATGTTTCAAAATATTTGCTTTATGTTTTATTTAAGATTTCTGTTTTATAAACGGAAAATATGACCACAGTCTTAATTAAATAAAATATATAATATATAAAAACGATTAAAAGTAATAAAGTCCGTTTTGTCAGTAGCGTTGTTTGCAAAATCTGCTCAATCGGTTGGGTAGAAATGGCCTAAATATGCAATGTCAAATACAATGAAATGTAAACAGTACAATCAAAATTGCTTGAACACATCTTTCGTCACGTTTCTCGTTTTCTAACCTTCGCCATCTTAACTCTATTTACCAATATTCAGTCTAAATGAAGTGAATGCAAAACATTAGGTATATGTAAATATTTCATATAGAATATCTTCTAACTAAAGAGCGGCTTTGATGCAGGCCGTAGACAAAAACATAGCCGTCAGTATCGCTTTGAGTCACTTAATACTATTATATTTCGGGTTTGAAGGATAAGTTAATTATTTACAATTAATTACAAGGACAAGACATAATAACAAGGATACCACATTGACCTTGAAGAAACAGTTTGTGCTTCTCACAGTGCTAGTGTTTATGAGCAACGGTGACTTACTTAAAATTCATATCAATTATGTCTGTTTTTGATTACAATAATAATAAAATGTTTTGTTTGACATATCAATATAGCTGTTTGTAATAACTATGTTTTAATTAAAATATATTTAAGTGATATTTTTATGTATCATTATAACGAGGAGTTTATTAAAGGAATGTCTTTATACTAAAGATCAATATATATTGCCTTTGAATAGAGGTCCATTACAGGTATCTTTTAATTAAGGGACTTCTAAAATTCAATTATAAAATACTCACTATTCATACTGATACGATATAAAGTGATGCCGTTTTTTTATATTATAGGTAGGCAAAAGAGCAAATGGCCCACCTGATAGTAAGTGGTCACCAGCACCCATATGAAATGTTAACCATCGCTTACATCGCAAATGCACCACCAACCGCGGGAACTAAGATGCTATGTACCTTGTGCCTGTAATTACACTGGCTCAGTCACCCTTAAAACCGGAACACAAAAATACCTGGTACTCCTGTTTTACGGCAGAATATCTGATGTGAGGGTGGTACCTACCCAGACGAGCTTGCACAAGGCCCTACCATCAGTAAAAACCTGGTAAGGTATTCTACTATTTATTATTTTATACTTGAAGCGGGACAGTGGACAGGACGTAGATACTGCCAATATATAAATAATATGTGTTGATACGTTATAAATATTTTAAAAACATATTTTAACAAAGTATATCTAGCCACTACACCAACGAAGCAGTAAAATATGACATCTCGGATGAAAATATAATAATATTGTATAATATAGTATTTTTTTGACATCGACTTAGATGCTAATTATGTCCGTGCCTTTTTTTTTTAATAGAATAGATAGGCGGACGAGCATATGGGCCACCTGATAGTAGGAGGTCACCAAACGCTCTTAGACATTGGCTCTGCAAGAAATGTTACCCATCGCTTACATCGCCAATGCGCCACCAACCTTGGGAACTAAGATGTTATGTCCCTTGTGCCTGTAATTACACTGGCTCACTCGCCCTTCAAACCGGAACACAACAATATCAAGTACTGCTATTTTGCGGTAGAATGTCTGACGAGTAGGTAACCTGTAATCAGTCTGTCTCGGTCATCTTTCAAAACAGAACACAATCATACTTAGTGTTACAACTTGGTTTTACAATATATAAAGAGCAAGTGGTACCTACCCAGGCAGGTCTGACCAAAGGTTTGCAAGTGAAGGATAGTAGAAAGCTTCAATGGCTATTAGTAAGTTAAAAGAAATTGAGTTTACAAGATTTATGTATGTCGAAAAAGTATTTAATAAATAACAATAATAAATAAATAAATACCTAGAAGATATAAACAAATAATTAAAAATCATTTTAAAATATAAGATTCCGTGGTCTATCTGGGCCAGATATGGCCATGTTTTATTCACGCTCAGTTGGCCTGTCTCCTGTAACGGTAAATATATGCACTATTTATCATCGAAAACACACCATGAAAGGCGACTAAGCTCCTGGCTCGAAATATTGAAGTTTTAAAAACATTTTTCTCGCAACATTTTAAATATCATATTTATAAGAACATTTTTAGAAATTTTAGAAGAAAAATCTTTGTGAAGTAAATGTGTGACGTTAAACTGTTACTTTAGATGTACGCTTGAAAGGTTTTTCTAGTATGAATGAGATGCTTATTTGATTTTTATTAGTAAATGGGAAACTTTATATAATTTCAAATGAAACCTAAATAATTTAAGTTCATTAAATCACGCAGTTAGTTGTGGTTTGTTGATTAAAACATCCTCATTGTTTTGTCTTCAATGACATGAATTATCTAAACATTTTCCGGCTTTCAATCAATCTTAGACTGATAATGATCTAAGCTCCTACCTTACTCTCACTTATAAACTTTGTTTAGGAAAGTTATTACTTAGTGATTACTTAAGGTAAGGCCGCGAGAGTTCAAACGACTCATAAATTCGGTCAAATTAGCTCTTAGCATAATAATAAGAGTAGTTTTATACGGCTGCTTGTAAAGTAATATTTTCTATGATAATTTGCAAAGGAAAAACAAAAATATATTTATATACCGTAACAGCCTTTGAATTTAGAGTATCGGACTTGTAATTAAACATGAAGATATCCACACATTATTCTAAAACCATCAGCTATTCATCATCTTGGTAGTTCATCCGTATCCAATATATTATCCTGTCGGTTTGTTCCTATAGCGCTGCCATAGTCGGTCATCCAGCTAGTAACTTCGGTTAGCCGTGGTTTACCAATAAAGCCTATATACGTGTAAGTCGGTTACGTGTACACATGCTATAAATTTTAGCACGCTCTGGTCAATACTAGGAAACTTGATCGTTGATAACAAAACTGTAATAGTATATAGACTTATTGTCAATTTGTAAAATACAATCATAATGAATCAAGAGAAAAACATTTTATGAATTTCAATGACGTATTAATTCTCAGACTTTATTTTGCTTTCCTCGTATAAAATACAAAGAATTCTGCATGTGTGTGTTCAAAGATAAGACGCGAGAATTCCACACATCGACATTTCGAGTTATTGGCGCAATAAATTTAACTCAGATAAACATACACTGTCGTAAAACGTCCTTACAAAGGAATCTTGTAACTCTCGAATGCGGACATAAAGTTGTAGATAGGATTTCTGAATATTTATTGTATGGACGGACAAACAAATGAGTGGAACTGTAATGCGATATAATCCTGGATTTTCGCTCGAAGCGAAATACTTTGGATTTTATTGTATAACCCCTTATGTAAATCTTAAATAAAATCTAAATAAGTCACAAACTCAGTATGATAAAATTATATAAGGCATAGGTACTATTACTTAAAAATTATAGTCAAATTATTTTGTAGTAGTGTTCATATGTTTCTTTTCTCTTGTAGTAGTAGTAGTAGTAGTAGTATCTTTACAGACGTTTTGTCCGTGCATTTGGTGCATTTTATCTTTAATTTATATTAACATTATTTTAATGTGTCTGCAATCTGCATGTTTAGTACCAGCAAGCATCACAATCTACGTTTCAGAATTAAAAACTTTTGACGTCATGGAGTCCAGACTACTTTGTTGACTCAGAATGTGTTCCAGTTGACTTACTTAAAGTGGTGTTGGTTGTCTTCGTGGTTTCTCATGTTCTCTAATCTGTATGGTAGTTATTCGAATAGACTTGTCATAATCGGGTCATTTATTTATGGATCGCTATTTAATCATATATCATATCATTTTACCCTGTTCACCAATGTTCCCAACGCGTCTTCGCTGGCTCGATATCATAAAACAAAGTTTTTTATGTGACGCAAAATTTTAGTACATAGTAACAGTTTATAAATGTCTTCTATTGACGAGAAGGTTTGGAGCTTATTCCACCATGTAGTTTCAATAAAAGGATACACTTGTGGCAGAGATTTATCCGAGTCATACAGGTCTCCGTTCAATGTTTTCATCCGTGTAGCAACCACGAATTCATCTTCGATCAACGGTAAGGCGAAACGTCGTGATCACACATGCGCACATCTGTATTTACGAACTTCCACTGAAGCGGCTGGAGGTCAGGATTTATGTAAAGTTACCCCATTTTTTTTAATAATCTCTTTTGTTGTTAGGTTGGAAAACATTTATTATTATTTATATTATATACTTTTTGCCTTGAATGTTAAACAAAGATATATCATGCCATTTCTGGCTGGCTATATTCATATATATAAGAAACAACATGTTTAGAAGAATATAATATTATGTGATTACAATGATTAATTATAGAAAATTATTTGATATTGTTACGAGAGAACGGAAAGGTATTAGCGGTGAAGCTCAGCGGAGCCTAACTAATTAAATACCTATCGCCAAACAGCAATGTTTCAATACGTAACAAACTCTATTGCAATGTTGGTTTATTCTGATAGGGATCGCCAGTGACCCGGTATATTGCAGCCACAGGGATAATTATTTATAATTTTTATGAGGTTCACTTTACCAAAAGAATAGCAAAGGAATTAATTGTAAAGAAAAAACTAACATAATTTCTGTATTTTCATTGTATAATCTTCGTTATAAATGTTGTATAATGTTTATATTCAATTTAATATAGTATATATGTGCCATTTGATTTCAATTTCGATTAAACGACACATGCAAATGTGAAACGTAGAAGTCATTGAAATAAATCAACATTAATAAAATAAATTATATATATATTTGATTATCATTATTATAATAAATAGTATCAAATTATTTAGGATACGCATCAAGAGTACACGAGGGGACATAAAGCAACGTCGGAAATAGGCATGAGGATATAAGATGGGGTCATCCCGTTTGGCGTTACGGTATACGAGTCGCTCTTACCCCCAAGGCTTGTCGAAAATAAAAACATCATAACAATGGTTTTTATTGCAAAAATAATAACTACTGGTCTGGACGGATTTATTATCAATTTAATCTTATAACATAATATTTCGAGGTATATAATTATATATATTTTGATACATAAAGATATTGTATTTAATCTACTTTTATATGTTATTCAAATCTTGCAACTGAATTACAAACAAATTCGACCCAACCAATTGAGCGGTCATTATGGACACATTTCTATTTCTGGTGAAATTACAGCATCATGTTCTTTATACCTTGTTAACTGACCAACTAATGTGTGTTTGAGAGAGACAAAACCTGAAAGCATTTATAAAATAATAAACTACCTAAATTATATAAAGCAATACGACTACCAAATGCCATGGCGGTAGAATTTATGATGTGTGGGTGCTACCTTCCCAGGCGGGCTTGCACGAAGCCCTACCACCAAGTACATTACATCTCTGAAATATACTGACTCTTATTAAAAGTCAAAAATGAAAAGTACCGTATTCAATTTATATCCATGTCATGTTTGATACTGCATCTAATTACCCAGTACGCGTTTCCAATTAGATGTGTTTCTATTCAAGCCTTATTACGTAGTGGAGCACCGACAAGTATCGAGCGTTTCGTTTTAATCAAACTACAAGTTACGTTGTTTACGTGCAATATATTTAATATCCTGTGACGTTATTCACACTGCCATCTGATCCCAAACTAAGCAGAGCTTTTACTATGGAAACCAGACAACTGATATACTACATATACTATTTTTCTTTTGTAAATACTTACTTATATACATAATTGGTACTAACTGGTGGTAGAGCTTTGTGCAAGCTCGTCTGGGTAGGTACCACCCACTCATCAGATATTCTACCGCAAAATAGCAGTACTTGGTATTGTTGTGTTCCGGTTTGAAGGATGAGTGAGCCAGTGTAATTACAGGCACAAGGGACATAAAATCTTAGGTCCCAAGGTTGGTGGCGTATTGGCGATGTAAGCGATGGTTAACATTTCTTATAATGCAAATGTCTAAGAGCTTTTGGTGACCACTTACCATCAGGTGGCCCATATGATCGTCCACCTTCCTGTTCTATAAAAAAAAATTACAATCAGAATCAGGAAAAACAGACATGTTCATGCACACAATTGTCTGTCACAAAATTAATAAGTAACATGTATCAGTAATACTAATTCTCTGAAAAACTAACAAATGGATTTTCATACAGCTTTCACCAATAAACAGAGTGATTCATGAGGACGTTTTTAGTGTATAATTCACGAAATTTGTTTAAATTGTCTGAAGTATGACGATGATTGTTGAAGATGTTGAAAAAAATCATGACACTGGGAGATTTACTGGCGTGCACTGCGTATACCGATATATTATGTATTTCGATATAAACAACATTTATACCATTATTTGACCCGTGCAAAGTCAGTGCGGTTAGCTAGTATTATATAATAAAAACAATTAAATACAAAGACATAAATGATATTCAAACAACAACCTACGAATTATTATGCAAGATAAAAACCTAAAACATAAAATTCCGTCTTGTTGCCATCGCTGATGAGAGGAAGGAGGGATCCTTTTCCCTCATAGAATCAAGACTCACTAAACGAGTAAATCCTTCAAGCATTCTTACCTAACTAACTTTGACCTATATGAGTCTTCTATATAAATAAATTCAATAAAAAACATTCGTAATAAACATTCGTGTCTTCACGACACAGTTATTAACAAATAAATGGGGTGACTAAAGAACAAGTTGAATTTCGCGAAAGAATACAAAGAAAAAAATATCATTGAATCTTTTAAAAGATTTATCGAGTACGAGTGATATGGAAACAAAATAAATGTGATACAAAATAAAGGAGAAAAACTACAATTTCTCAGAGATTTCATCAAGAGGATACGCACGAATGAACGTCACGTTTTTGTTTCTATTATGTACATAATATTCTTGATTTGGTCGTGCGTGTATAAAAAAAACCTTACGCATGTTCGACTCAACGATATAACGTATACGAAACCCTTTTAAAATAAGACAGAGTGATAATATATGAAATCTTTTCTTGTATGTATGTACGTGTATTTACACATACTGGGTTAAGTCCTCAGCTTCACTCGCGTGTAAGGAGGAGGAAGGCAAATTACATAAGTGTAATGTATATAAAGTGTTTGTATTTCATGATGATCGGTTGACTTGTTAAGATGTGAAAGCGTACAAACAAACCGACATTTATAACATTAGTTAAGATAGGATCCATACAGTCCACTCAAAAGATTAAACAAAAAAGGGTGACGTTGCTCTTTGTTGCTTTGATCGTAATTGTAATTCCTTCCTATCATAGAATTATTACTCCAAAGTATATACTAGTTTTTTTAGGAACTACTTTTTTTATAGAATAGGAAGCGGACGAGCATATGGGCCACCTGATGGTAAGTGGTCACCAACATCCTAAGACATTGGCAGTGTAAGAAATGTTAACCATCGCTTACATCGCCAATGCGCCACTAACCTTGGGACATAAGGTTTTATTTCCCTTGTGCCTTTAATTACTACTAGTAAGGTAATGTGTACAACTTCTGCATATATACAGACGCATATATTATTTATGATAATAATAAATAATGTCACCGATATATAGAAATTCCACCCATTCGCACGAAACGTTTTACTTCCTCATGCGCACAGCCCAGTTGTGGAATATCCTTCCGGTCTCTTTGTATCCTGAGCATTATTATCCGGATATCTATCAGGCAAGAGTGAATAGGCGTATATCAGGAAAGCGCATTCTATCTGAAGCTGTGTCATTTATTAATGTCAGCTATGATGTGGTCAAGCGAAATGGCAGTGAAAATCCTGGATGTTGGTTTCTTGATTGAAGTTCCATCTATTTGTAAGTTCCTTTTCTATTTCTCTGGGTAATAACGGGCAGAGCGAGATAACCTTCTTTCATTTCTATGTAGGAGTACGAATATAAGCGGAACATTACGAGAGAGGCAGCGGATGCGTTATGGGTAAATCTGGTGACCTCTCCGATCTGCATTACAGTCGGTCATCGCATTCGCAAAGATTGTAAAGGTTCAAAACTCCCACATAATCTGTATATATATGTATTTAACCCAGTTTTAATATTAATACGATAATTCTTTAAATAAAATACGAATCGGATATAAAAAGCTTTTATATTTAAAAATGATCGAACTTTCAATTCAAAGCCGCGTCTATCCGCAGAACAAAAGAAATTAATCCCGTTGATAAAGCGGTCATATGTCGCTGGTGTTTACATTTCGTACCAATGTTCAATCGGTTTTTATTTACACATGAATCAGTCCGTGACATTTCTAAAGTTTTGACAGAATTCACATTTGATTTTCCCAAAATTAAAATAAATCGAAAGCTTTCATCGGTCCGGATTATTCGTCTATTTATTTTATGGAGAAAAACTGACATTAGTACGATCGTTACTTTTTTCCACCGGTTCAATTACATAGCTAAGTTTTTTTTTAAATAAAAAAGTAGCTAATACCTAGCCTAATAGACGCAGAGAAGCCAAGGCCGGAAACTGGTGCTACTATATTCATTTAATTAAGCTTTTGAACTAGTAGGGGTCTACTGATAATAGGGCTTTGTGCAAGCTCCGTCTGGGTAGGTACCACGCACTCATCAGATATTCTACCGGAAAAGAGTAGTACTTGGTATTGGTGTGTTCCGGTTTGAAGGGTGACTTACAATCAGGTGGCCCATATGCTCATCCGCCTACCTATTCTATAAAAAAATAGTAGGTTTTGTCTCAAATTATTATTCACGGGATAATTCTGAAACAATATAATTAACTCAAGATTTGATTTATATGGATATCAGCCGTTATCCGCAGTCGCACGTAGCCTACTTCACTGGCAATGTCTTTCAACCTCCTTAGAAGTTGATTTCCATAAGACTTATTTTTAGAGCATCCGAAAATCTTAACATTATTTATAAATTAACCAGATCTCTCATCACTAGTGGAAGGAAGAGGAATTTATGTTTTTTGAAATGTTGGTTTTCACTCTTGGGCATTCAAAGGTATAAATGTTTCAACGCCGTTGAGCGTGAATATATTAACACGTCGCCCTAATTTAAAGTTAGACCTTCAATTTATTAAAAGGCATTTACTATTTCGTTTATCTTTTTGTATGTAATCCGTCGTCGTCTCTTTGTAATTACGCAACTTCCAATTGATGACATATTCATAAAATATAATTTTTCATCACGATAAATATTCAGGTTGGTGCCATTTGCTATACGATATGGCGTTTTTTGTGAGTAAATAAAAAACTATATGGAGTAAAATGATTTATATTTACAAACTCCGGACTTGATAGAACTCGCTATGGTCGAGTTATAAAATTTATTGTTCGTTAAGATCGGCGTTCAAATTGCCGACTTTGTATACTAGAAAATTCTTATTTACTTTATTCTAGTCAAAACAAAGGCTAAGTTAGTATAGCCTTCAGACTCACGTGCTCTAACTACTGAGCTATCTCAGCATCAGTAATATTGTTTAACCACGACAATCATGGCTTATTCAATTCAAACTGAAATGTTCAACATTTCTTCAACCAAATAATAAATCGATTTAAAAGCATCAGCCTTATAAGCTCAATAAAAATTCAAAAGTCATTTGAAAACGTTCTGAAACGATTGAAATGAAAGTCAAATAGTCTATACGATTGATAAATGATGTCTGGGATGAGCGATGAATCTCATGTTTATTAAACGCATAAGCGCATTCAAACGCTATCCGTTCAACCGCGCCGATGTCATTTGCATTACAACTGCTGGAATTAAGCGCGTAACTCGCAAACCTTTCACTATATCTGACGTTGTTAATTACATCGCTAATAATGCACGATGATTTTGTGAGCGTGAGTTGTTTTGTGATGAATACAATACGCGCAATCTATGTTGACCGGGCAGAAATTAGTCGCGAGTATCGACGCCATATTTATTACGAAATAAAGCGGAGTATGTAGTCGGTGATATACGCATTTAGTAAAACTAAATAAAGATTATATTCATAAACGGGTTATTTTTGCTTTTATTTCTCCTGTTCTCTATAATATGGACACGTATAACATGAAAATATTAAAACAATTATAAAATAATAGTGTACTACGGCGGACTTGCCACAACAAAAATAGATTTCTTAAATCAAACTAAAATTTTTGTTGAAGCTAAACAGTTGAAATAATAAATTTCAACTAGAAACAGTTGCAATTCAGGAAAAAAAAAACACTTTTGTTGTTTAGCAGGTTCGACTTCAGTTGACCAGAATTTGTAGCTTGAACAAAAGTTGAAAATGAATGAACATTGAATTTATATTTGCTTTAATTTGTTGCAAGTCTTTTCAGGCGACTCAAATTGACTTAGCTCAACTAATGTGGACGCAGCTTAAGAATAACGTTAAAACTTTAATTACTCAAACTTGTTATTGTTGTATTTCTTTTTGTATGTTGAGTGGACCGGTATAATTATATTAACAAAGAACGTAACTTCTTAGTTCCCAAAGTTGGTGGTTCATTGGCGATATAAGTATACTGGTGGTAGAGCTTTGTGCAAGCTCGTCTGGGTAGGTACCACCCACTCATCAGATATTCTACCGCAAAATAGCAGTACTTGGTATTGTTGTGTTCCGGTTTGAAGGGTGAGTGAGCCAGTGTAATTACAGGCACAAGGGTCATAACATCTTAGTTCCCAAGGTTGGTGGCGCAATGGCGATGTAAGCGATGGGTAACATTTCTCGCAGAGCCAATGTCTAAGAGCGTTTGGTGACCACTTACCATCAGGTGGCCCATATGCTCGTCCGCCTTCCTATTCTAAAAAAAATAATAATAAGTAATGGTGAATATTATTAAAGCGCTTATAACTAGGGTTGGTGTTGGCAGTGAACTGACCCGATAGAGATATTTCTTCATATTACTATAAATATTGCGACAAAATACTTTATGATAACTACCTATTTTACTTAAAAAACTTACTTAACAGTACATAATTATTATACTTGTCTGATATTGTGTGACAATTCAATTGAAATATTTCGTAACAGTCATATAAATCAGATCAGAACAAATCGAAGTTGAAATTGCGTCAACTGCAATAAAATTCGACCTTGAAATAACATCAAACTTGAATTCGCTATTTCCAAATCTTTTAAACTTATTACATCCAAAAAGTTTCGCTCCAACAACAAAGTGACTCATAGCATATGTTCAAAATATATAAGTACGTCACTAGCCTTACATCAATCAGATAAAATCGATAAAATACAAGCAATAAATTCTTTTCATATAAATTCTCTACAATGCGCTTCTATCGATGCATAACGTAGACGTCATTTGTCAGTCACATTCAATGAACTTACGAGGTATACGTCTGCGGGAAATTGCTGGCACTGCGATTCAATGCAGTCAGCCAACGTAACAATCTATACATAGAAAAGAACCGTAATACCTCCAGGTGCAGAGCGTGATATATTTTTTAAAGTAATCTCGTATCTTACGTTTATTTAGAAGCAAAAATATCAATTCTAAAAGAAAATGTCGGTTTTAGTGATAGTATAATTTAGCTATGATTCATGGTGAGTAAACATATTATAAGTTACCAGAAATTTATTGGAAATGATCGTAAAATTAATAGCTGTATTTTTTTTTGTTTCTTAATATTCGGTAACGAAAATTTTAATTTCATAAATCAATATATGATGTATTTGTGTCGAAATGTTAATTATAATGAAATTGCTACGCAATAGAACTGTAGATAGAATAGAACAAGTCAATATTGTATTTCTTTTTTTTGAATTGACAAAAACTACAATTTCGTGTAAATTTAAACCCTAAAACTGAAGCCAAAAATTGGATACGGACACAGAGAAAATCCAACGGCCGTTTTTATTCCGGACACAAAAGTAACGATTCGTAAATAAAAATTACTGTACCGATATCGGCAAAGTTGCTTACAATTTATATAAAATATTCAGTAATAAAAATAGCGCGTGATGGACGGAAAGTTGGAGAAGTCGTAAAAACTCTGAAAGCAATAAAGCCAGTGCTTGCTACGCCCGATGAATAATAAGGTCTTTCCAATCACGAAGGCGTTGGATTCCAATATATTGAAGATCAAAATTAATATTGGATTTTTTTGTGAAGGACGGTCTACGAATTACTCCGTTTTGATCCGTATCGCTTCTAAATAATTTCATAATCAATTTCCACATTTATCTGAAGTTTCTATATTAATGAAGGTTTTATATCGCACAAATCGGAAGGTAACGCAGTAGGTTTTGGTTAGCTTGGCTACGCGGGTAATAAGTACATATCAAAACAAATAAAATCGTAATACACTTTATTCAATTAGGCATTTACGAGCTCTTTTGAATCATTTTACAAAATGAAATTATTAAATTTAAAGCGACAATCGATTCGGAACACCAAAATAATGAATACGTACGCACGTAAAAGCCTGTAGATGTCCACTGGAGGCCCTCTCTCAGTTTTGAGGAGAAGTTTTGGAGCTTATTCTACTACGCGGCTCCAATGCGCGTTGGTAGAATACACATGTGGGAAATTTCAGTGAAAATAGACACATGCAGGTTTCCTCATGATGTTTTCCTTCACAGTCAAGCACGGGATGAATTATAAACACAAATTAAGTACATGAAAATTCAGTGGTGCTTGCCCAACCACGATCATCGATAAAGATTCATGCGTTTTAACCACTAGACCATCTCGGCTATTAGATAGAAGATACCTATGACTAATTAAATAGAAGGTATATATTATTATTGATCGTTGAATTAATATCATAATATAGAAATTCTTTTCTAATATCGCAAACATACTGTATTATTTAATGCTCCACCCACCCACTTAATGCATGCTTATATATAAATATTGTATGCTTAAATATACCTGCATGAATTATCTGAATTGATTTGTATATGATATTAGGTCGAGATGACTTACCGGTTAGAAGCGAAACACAAAAGGTCCGATAATTGAAAGCCAGGCAGACTTTTTGATGAAATTGTGTTCATCACTTATATAATTTTTGGTGATGATAAATATCGTACAAGAGATTGTATACTTTGAAGTTATTTTATTTTTTACTGGTGGTAGAGCTTTATGCAAGCCCATCTAGGTAGACACCAGCCACTCATCAGATATTCATTCGCAAAACAGCAGTACTTGTTATTGTTGTAAGCGATAGTTAACATTTCTTACAATGGCATGTCTATGGGCGTTTGTGACCACTTACCATCAGGTGGCCCATATGCTCATCAGCCAACCTATACTATAAAAAATTATGTATATATGTATATGTATGACATGTGATATTTACATGATGACATATGATACATACATTTATGATGATATTTACATGTGTGTACATCTCGGGTCGCTAGGTCGCGCTGTTGAGTTAAACCAACAGAATGCTCATAGAAACAAATTATACATACATATATGTGTATATAGAGCGTCTGTTTTCTTTAGCGGTTGAAAGCAATCTTTCACTTTGACTAGAAAATGTTCCTGCACTTAGGTCGGAGAGTTTTTCAGCATTACCCTTAATAAACAGCCAAGCTATTCCATTAACCCACACTAAGCCAAGAAAACGTCTAAAATGCTTTATTTTTGCCAATTACGAACGCTACAGGAGATTTTCTGCCTTTTTAACAATAGTAATTTATGGCGTCATGATTTCTTATGACGCGTATAATTATATAGGTAACGAATAATCAAAACGATTAAAAAATCTCACTTCAAGAGATATTATACAACTGGTTTATGATTCAATAAAAACTCTGGCGGCCCCAATTATTATATTTTATATACCAGAAGAAGAACACATAAAATATACTAAAGTAATATACATATTTTAAGCAAATTAATAATATATATATAAATTAGTAGTAGCGACTTTGTGCATTCGCTTCTCGCAATCAACAGCGCCTCTGTCACTAATCTACCAGAGGTGTATGTCATAATTATCATGTCATACACCATAATTTACATTTAAAGCTATACGCAGTCTCATATTGACCTATTCAATGAGAGAGCGATAAAAAAATTAAGATGATAACGATTTTTTACATAATAAGCTGATGAGGCATCAACTGCATTTTTATAGCATTTTTTTTTAAATTGTGATCTATATGTTTGCTTGTAATCGATAAACTTTGAAACTAGCGAAACGATTTTAATAATTCTCTCATCATTGGAAAGCTTCTTAATTCAAAAGTAAGAAAGGCTATGATTTATTTTTACAATAATAAGCGTTTGAAGCCACGAGCACAGCTAGTTATAAAATCTGACGTTTTAACAATGATGGATGTACTGACGGGAATGGACAGCATACTAAATGAGTATTAAAAATGTTCCAAAATAGCTTCAGTGACAGATAAGACGGAACCGATTACATGTATGGAATTTTAATACGAGAGGATGTAATACTACAAATAGACTGTCAGTTGTGAATGTATAGCCGTAAAGAATACTGAAAAAATTATAAGCAGAATAACTCAGAATTTGGCTAAATAAATGATTGGAATTGTATAATTACGAACCTGTCAACACGTTCAAAGCATGCAAGATGTAACCTATAATCTTATAAAATCTGCTTGTACACATCCAAACCACTAATCTACTGAACATTTAAGTATTTTTTATGATTATATCCACCAGACTAATATAAGCCACGGTGGCCAATCTTGGTAGATATAAGCTAACTAAGGTGTGCTACTCTCTATGTTTTGGTTCTTATATTTCATTTCATGAAATGGCAATACGACGGCCTATATTAAATATGGAAGCATCACACTTGCTTATTGATTGTCAAATGAGACACTACCGCCGATTCGGAAAATAAATACCCCGACCTGAAAGGAACCGGTGAATTAAATTAAATATAATATTTAGTTGAATAAATTACAATAATATCAACTATAATATGTATAAATTGCAAATAGCTTTTAAAAATGGTATTTATACCAACTTTCTCTGGCTTATTTTCTGCTAACATTTTAGTTACCATCCGCTTTTTTAAAATTAAAATGGGACGTATTGTCTATTTCAACAGGAACCGCTCCGAGCGAGATTTCTCAGGAAATTGCAACCACAGTGAGAATACACCTAACCACAAAATATTCTTAAGCAATGCTATCCTTATGACCAAGGACATAAGGATCATAATCAGTAATGATAAAATATGGTGGTTCGTTGTATTTTTTAAAATGAGAGCTAATTCAGCGCACAAAAGTTATTTTTTGTTGCATTTCTGTGAAACATATATTAATTAGCATTGAAAGAAATGTACGTTACAAATAATGATGATCCAGTTTTCATAGGAATCGTTGTATTTTCTGTGGACAAAAACTTTATTTTTGGAAGTACCATAGCAATTATTTGAACATGTAACGATTAATAAGTAGCTCCTTACCTTCCTTTGAATTTAAGATTATTTCTTTTAGAATAATATTTCCTGTAAATATATCCAAAATAATTTTATCATACAAAGTTTATGAATGTAATTTAAATAAAATCAAAAATTTTATGCGTGTAACCAAATGAATATCTGAATGCCGAGACACTATATGCAGAAATATACATTTAAATATCAAAATAGTCCGCTTTCAAACACTACGTGTATAGTTAAAAAGCAAATCAAACTAAAAAAGTATTTCCGTAATTAACTGCTAAATACAGTGAAGAAGCCTACTTATACCTATTTTTATTTTTCTTTTATTTTTTTACCTTCATAACGCTAACGTTATAATTACCTTAAAGTAATTACTACCATACTACTATATAAACCAGAACACGAGTTATTTTATTACAAATTGTAATACACATAACTAAATTTAATATGAAATTATAATCACAATAATAATAACTAAAAATCCAAAATTATAATAAATTTATTTTCATCACTGATTCGTACTTAATATTTAAATGAAAATAAAACAAATACATAATTGTTATGGCACGCGACGTATATTTTTAGTAGTCACGTTATACTTTAATTAAAATATCATAGAAGTATAAAAATAACTTTAACATTGAATAAAACACTAAATTTGCCGTATAGCCAAATCTCAAATTACCCGTCTTTAATTCGCACGGGTTGGTTTATTTTGTTTCCATTTTCATGTACGTACAGCTAGATGAAAAGAAAACACTGAATTGAAATTGAAAAAACAAAAACTAAAATATCTATTGGATACAGAAAAACGTATTACAATACTTTTCTTAGCAATTGTATTCTCGTATAATCGCTATCACTCGGTTCTCACGCGATTTGATCTCATCCATTACTCAGTATCGAGTCATTAACGAAGACTCGATTAACGAATACATCGTTAATCAAAATGTATTCGACTCAGAATCGATACGGGCGTCATTACGACGTATAAATGAATATTGCCTTACCATCTACTATATTCGAATATTATATTTCGTAATTGTAATAACGTTTTTATTCTGTAATTACACGTCATTGATAAATATATATTTGTTTTGTATTTGGCCTTATAGGCCGGAGATATAAGTTGGTTATAAATTCTGGGACAAGCCAACAAATCGACTTGATCTATCAAAGGATTTCCAGTAATTCGAATTCTGACTGTGCTTACAAACACGCAGCACCTAAATACATTGATCAGCGCCTGATCCACCTTTGCTTATGTCAGTTGCCTTTCGATAACATTAGATTACTAGAGTGAGGGTATAGAGAGTATACTTGTGTTTGCACACAAACTTGTGCACTTATATCATGTGTGGTTGTATAGTCTCACTTGAGAATGACTGCTGTTGTTGAAATCGGTCAAAAGGACATCGATATATTATATACTAGCTTCCAACCGCGGCTATGCCCACGTATTACGAAAGGGATATTAGGTAGACCATGTATTATATATGTAAAGCCGAGATGGCTCAGTGGTAAGAACGCGTGAATCTTAACCGATGATCGTGGGTTCAAACCCGGGCAAGCACCACTGAATTTTCATGTGCTTAATTTGTGATTATAATTCATCTCGTGCTTTTGAAGGAAAACATCGTGAGGAAACCTGCATGTGTCTAATTTCACTGAAATTCTGCCACATGTGAATTCCACCAACCCGCATTGGAGCAGCGTGGTGGAATAAGCTCCAAACCTTCTCCTCAAAAAAAAGAGGAGGGGAGGCCTATAGCCCAGCAGTGGGACTTTCACAGGCTGTTACAATGTATTAAGTGGAGGTATAAGTTATGTCTATTAAAAACTGTAACCAAATCTGTTTAGTAGTTTTTGCGTGAAAGATTAACAAAGATTCTTCCATACATCCTCACAGACTATCGCATTATTAATATTACTAGGATGTATGTATTCATCTGCGCCACAACATAATACTTCATGGCGCCCACGACTGCTCTGACAAGAGTGTCAAGACGAAGAAGAAGAAGAAGTATGTATTTCTACACATTCATTTGATTGAGTTGAAATTTTATACTTATATTGTAGACACTAACATAAATTATGCTAGCAGTGTACGTAAGAACAATAACCTCATGTATTGCAACGTATGACACAGTTTTTGACAAAAATACATATAATCAACGTTGAACTTCTTAGATCTTTAATGCAAAAAAAAACTATGCTTATTTCGTCTACTTAAGTTAAGAAGTTAAGTTTGGATGTAAATATCTCATTGTTGGGCTAAGGTGCTCTTAAGGAAAACTTTGGAGTTAATTCCTCTACCCTACTCCAATCCGGGTCGGTTGAATCATATGTGGCAGAATTTCAGTGAAATACATGCAGATTTCCAAATGTTTTTTTTCACCGTCAAACACGATGTGAAATATAAACACAAATTGAGCACATGAAAATTCAGTGGTGCTTGATTTTAACCTAAAATAATCGTTTAAGAATCACGTGTTCTAACCACTGGGCCATCTATGCTTATACATATTTAAATGCAACGTCAATCAAACCACGAAACTAGTTACACAATGTTTTAATAGAAACGCCTCACACACACGGTGACGAAGCCACACGCACACATGTAAAAGCTTAACCTAACTAACTACATAACAAGAGACTATCTGGCTCATCAATAGGCTTAGAAATAAACTATTAATATCTGTGGGTATCGGAAAAACGACAGCGACAAAGATACTGCCTATCTGTTTTCATCTTCAACTAATGTTAACTGTAGTGATTAGGGTTCAATCGTTATCGAAGATTAGTTAAAATCAAGACGAGCTTTGAATTTTCATGTGCTTAATGTATTTAATTATTTATATCATACAGTGAAAAAAATGATTATCTAGGATGAAAATCTGCTACATATATATCCAACAATCCGCAATGGAACAGCTGTCAAGTTAAATACGAGGTTTTAACCCAGCAGTGGGACAATTATAACACGTTACTTTAATTTCTAAGTTTTCAAGGTCAAAAAATTCACATTTCTAAAAAATACTATTGGCGCATAATATTAAACTAGTTTCCAACGACGGGTGGGGGATTAATGTTACATAATCTATTTCCTCTTCCTGAATATTGGTGGAGTGGTTTATACATGATAGTGTAACAAACAAATAAACAAACTGAATTTTACATTTATAATATTAATGTAGCATAATGATATGACAATATTATTCACAATTATTTTTACATTAAGACCCAACCCTATTTTATTTCTACTATTAATCATTAACGTTTTATTATTTTTGACACCCCTAACGTATTCGACCGCAAAATTGCTCGATGTCTAGTAACGAGTTGAACTTTGTACAAAAATAGCGGTATAATAACGAATACGTTGAAAATATTTTTCCATTCTATTCGCACGCAAATCCTTTACATTGTAGCTGAATGCCAAAACGACCTACATTCAAACACATGCGATGCAGAAGTAAAGTTCACATTTTTTTATTCAATTTTTTTTACAGTTGTATTTGACTTTTCAAATTTTTAAGTATCATTAACCTACATGCAAGGATATAGATGTTTGTAAAAAAGCGCTTCTTATACTTTTAATTATTTGAATGTGTTACGTGATTATTTTGCTGACTTTTAATCGACTGTGTGATCTGGTATTGGCTTAACACATAATTTCTTATATGTGTGTTTTATTAAGGTGATGTATGTTTTCTGAATTTGCATGTGCTTAATTTGGGATAATAATTCATCTCGTGCTTTATGGTGAAGGAAAACATCGTGAGGAAACCTGCATGTGTCTAATTTCACTGAAATTCTGCCACATGTGTAATCCACCAACCCGCACTGGAGCAGCGTGTTGGAATAAGCTCCAAACCTTCTCCTCAAAAAAGGGAGAGGAGGCCTTTAGCCCAGCAGTGGGACATTCACAGGCTGTTACGGTTACGGTTACGGATGTATGTTTTCGGCGTTGTAGAATCAATTAAGCAATCTTTTCATTTGAAAATTAGTTCAAAATTATCTTTCTTTTACATAATTTGGAATATTTCTTGTTGACATATCTGTCATTGTCAGCATCCGATTGTTTTTATCATCTTTCACGTGTTCCTTTGCTGATTTATCACTAGAAATAAAAAAATAATTAAGACCTATACAAGTGTTTTCAAGAGAAAAAAAAATCTTACTTTTTACTTCCTATTTTACCAATATCTTTGCTTATACTTTATATTAAATGATAATAAGTGATCTTTCGTAACCAGTTTTTTTTTATAAAATAGGACGACCCACCTGATAAGTGGTCACCAATGCCCATAGACATTGGCATTGTACGAAATGTTAACCATCGCTTACATGCTACCAATGCATGTTACCAATACGCCACCAACCTTGAGAGCTAAGATATTATGTCCCTTGTGCCTATAATTACACATGCTCATTCTCCCTTCAAACCAGAACACAACAAAACGAAGATGAGTGGTTGGTACCTACGCAGACGAGTTTGCATAAAGCCCTACCATTATTCTCCAAATACCAGCACTCCAGAACACAAGCCACACCTTACACCGACTACTGACTACCGACTACTAATACGATGACTATGAACTCCAAGATTTTTTCCAGCCAGTGCCTGTAATAGCTCACACCTTCAAATGGAACACACTAATAAAAAGTATTGATATTTTGTGCCAAAAAAAAAATGATTAGAGGGAATACCATACCAGACGGTCTATATAAAACTCTTCCAATATAATCTAATATTATAAGTCTTTTTGACAATACTTTTAGTATATTACCAATCTCCACAATTCGCTGTCATTTCTCAAACTAGTCTAGTCTAGCTTAAGATTAGAGTTCTTTTACTTATATGTTCGCGAACATCGAAGTAATTTTTTTAAATTGTAGTTATTTAGTATTATTCATATAAACGCTGCCAACGTTTCATTGAATTAGCTATTCGCCATGAAAAATATAAACATATTATAAGCTATATCATAGAACGTCCAATTTATTTCTGTATGAATTTGTTTGAAACTACTAAAATTGTCGCTTCTATTTCGTATTTATCTTTGAGTTTTCTTAATAAAGTACAAAGTCTGAGACAGCGAGAAGTATTTACAGAGACGCCGTTTCATTTCTGTTTGACTCAATGCACTGTTTTTCTGCTACGTCAATAAAACAACATTTCTTTCGTATAAACTAGCTTTAGGAGAATGTACAGTTTTACAGAATTCATTATTAACTCATGCGAATGTCGAAACGTTTTTACGGTTTCTGTTTTTGAATTTCATAAATAATTAATGTGTTTGGTCCCCGAGTGAACGATGAAATTTTAATACGGCTTTACGTATGAATTTGAACTTAATAATGCGATATTAATAACGTGAAATATAAAGCACCGGTGAGATTTCGTACGTCACGAGAAACGTTCGAATTACGATATAAATATTAATTCTTATAAGTGTAAAAATATATTCAGAAATTTACGAAAATGCATTATTCTATTTAGAGAAAATTTGGAGTTTATTCCACAACTGCTGTAAGTCGTGTTGGTAGCGGTGGAAGTTTTTAACCGATGAAGGAGAACCCACCACCATAAATTAAGCACGATTTATAAACACACAGACACAGATCTAAGCCCACTATCATCGGTTTAAGATGATTCGGATAAAGTGTTCTGTTCACTAAATTATCTCAGCTCACTTGTAAAAAAATATATGTACATTAACATTAATATATCGTAGTAAGAATCTATGCTAATCATTTAATCTAAGTACTATAAATATAGAATATTTAAATTAAAATAATTTGTTATTCAAATGCAAAATTAAACATGAAAGGCAAACATAAATAATTCCATAACATATTTACGATCAGTAGCTCGTTATATAACTACAAAGGTAATTAAAACGATATAAAATTCATTGGCAATTAATCACAGCCATCATTCAATATAGATTATTATCGGGGACTAATAAGGCATTGCTCTGATGTCAAGTGCAGATAAAAATTATTAAAAAGTAACTTATATTTAAAATATACTTAATTTAAGTAAATGCTCTCAGAATAAGCACTTATAAACCACCATTAGATTAGTTTAACGTAAAGCTAATACCGGTGCGAGATTACTTTCTTCTGAGACGTACTGATTTTTTTAAATAAGGATTAATCTTTACTAATACCCGTCCTGGCTTCGCTCGGGTAGAATAAGAAGAATCTACATAACACATTCATATTCTAAGATTACATAACTTCTTTTTTACAGTTCTACTTTACGGTTTACACGAAGCACCAGCAAAACTCGACAGTCGGAATGATTATTCAGCATCTTTAACAATCATCCTCACATTTCAACCAATTTGAAACAATTTAACGGGCTGGTTGGCGTTATTGGTAGATACTTGCCTTTCACGCCTAAGGTTGTGGGTTCGATTCCCACTCAGGACAGACATTTGTGTGCATGAACTTGTCTGTTTGTCCTGAGTCTGGGTGTAATTATCTATATAAGTATGTATTTACAAAAGAAAAGTAGTTTATTTAGTATGTCAGTTGTCTGGTTTCCATAGTATAAGCTCTGCTTAATTTGGGATCAGATGGCCGTATGTGAATATGTCCCTAGATATTATTATTATTAATTTGGCCAAAACCATAATGAATTATATACTTGCTCATAAAATACTACGTCCAAAGATGAAAACTTTTTGAAAATCTGTTACTTGATTTTGAATTTTATATAGTTCAGACAAGCGGTGAGGACGTTGTAGCCCACAAATTATAAATATGTATATATATTGTATGACTTCGTTTATTATATATATATATGATGATATGTGAAAGACGAACAGCTAGTTAGTTTTTGTTTGAAAGAGCTACAGTATGCAACTAACAGTCGGATTTGGAAGTCTTCTTTGCATTTATAGCTTAATTCTCGAGGAACGTTATAGGATATTGAACGCGCGTGAAACCGCGCGAGGCAGCTAGTGTAACATGATTTAATTAATTCCGCAAAAAAGTAGATGCTAGGTCAAAGTGTACATTTATTAGCTAATATTTAAACTCGTAATACAGTAAGCACTGTAAATAAGTATGCTACTAAGTAGCAAACAAAATATACATATTACATGTTATTTGCTATTTGAGAGTCTGCACTGTTTACTATTCCGAGTTTAAATAAAAACTGCATCCTGTTTTACAGGTACTGCATTGTACGCAAATGTAAAGCCTATATTTCTATTCATTTAACAGGAATAATTTAACGCTTAAAACTTAGTAAATCGATGCTACAAATCCAGGTTTATTTGAAACATAAAATTGACTGCATTGAGGTCAGTCTGTACTTCCGAGTGCCAAACTGACACCATCTGTACGTCGATTGAATCCATTGCGCGCGTGCGTTTCGAACTATTCCTGCTAGTTTAGAACTAGTGGTTTAATTAAACTGAGCTTAGAAACGTAGCAGAGACAGTATGTTCACTACGATCAGGAAATTCTAGTTTCTCTTTGATCGGAATATTTGTGATAAGATATCATTAGTTTATGCCGAGCCGAGATGGCCCAGTGGTAAGAACACGTGAATCTTAACCGATGGTCGTGGGTTCAAACCCGGGCAAGCACCACTGAATTTTCATGTGCTTAATTTGTGATTATAAATCATCTCGTGCTTTACAGTGAAGGAAAACATCGTGAGGAAACCTGCACGTGTCTAATTTCACTAAAATTCTGCCACATGTGTATTCCACCAACCCGCACTATTGCTCCAAACCCTTCTCCTCAATAAGGGAGAGGAGGCCTTTAGCCCAGCAGTGGGACATTCACAGGCTGTTACGGATGTCGTATGTAGGAACTCAAGTCTACGTGTTAGAGTTAACTGGATAAATAATCATTTCAGTAGATAACATTTACTTGCTTCGAACTGTTCCGAACATCGATGTAGCAATTTAAGTAATGAAGTGAGAGATTGCTATTACATTATTATCTTGAGCCTCTCAAGAATAGCACAAGCGAGATTCTCTACACCTGTCACAGTGATGGTACTTTAAGTTTTATTATCTTGCATCTTCTACAGAATTAAAATCAGAATCATAATATTTTTATTGCATAAATTGTGTGGATACATTTTTAAGATCTTGTTAGTTAATCAGTTTTAACAGTTTTCTAGTTTTAATATGAATATTATATTTATAATTTAACATTATAAAAAAATAACAAAATAAATAAAACTAGTAGGCTATCACTAAAAATGTTTATACCTTTAATGGATTTAAAATGCAAGCATTTAAGTTGAATAAATGCACAAATATACTTATATTATGGTTTACTTATATTGATCCGTGGTCTTCCTGTAAGATATATTAAAACTTACCCGACAAACTTGTTACACGAAGTTTTCGTTTGCGCAAAGTTAATTTACCTTCCTTCGGCTAGATATACGCTTTTATAATAAAATTACGTATTATTTATTATACCTTTATGTTGTATAAAAAATAATATTTATATTTTTTTTTCCTTTGCCAATTAACAAATTTCGTTTTCAAAAAAAAACTAATATAATAATAAAAAAATATGATACAGATATGGTGGTATTTTTAAATTAATTTCATGTAGCATTTATAATATAACTTTGATTGTTTTTAATTACATTATAATTATGATTATTGTTATATACAGTATGATTAGTATTATGTACAATGTTGTATACATGTTCTTTAATTTAAATTCAAATTCCGTTTCAAGTGGTGAATGTTTTATTAATAAAAGTTTTATATTTATGTAATCTTCTTTTTTATTTTTATTTTAATGATATTTAACATTTTTATGAGCACGATAGAAAATGATTAAATTATAGTAAATGGTCACCACTTTTAAGCACAATGTCAAAATACAGCAACGTGCTCTAATATTAAGTACCACAAGTAAAATTGATCAATTTCAATCGTCTTATTCCCCATTATTTCACCACTAAATGAAGCAAATCATACCTTCAACGGTCGATAGGAACAAATTATCGACTTCTCGTCTGTAAGGTTTGATAATCCTTTTAATATTGGATGCTAGTCAGCTAAGCTGGTTAATGGCCCTCATCTATCTCCCGGCTCTGATCAGGCTCTTCGTTATGGGAAAAACGGGATGATATTACACAAGTGCTCGTTAATAACAATCTTAGCTTTATATTGATTGAAGGATTCATTATTCTCGTCCTTTTAGTTAAATATCCAAGAAATCGATAGCTTATTTTTAAAGCGATAATAAAATCTATACTAATATTATAAATTCGAAAGTAAGACTGTCTGTTTGTCACGTTTTCAAGGCTAGAACATTGAACCGATTATGATGAAATTTGATATGAAGCAACCTTCAACCCCGATTATTGACATAGGATACTTTTTTTTAACAGCCCCTCCCCCTGATACCAACATTTACCCCCTTTACGTAAAACGCGTGCGAAGCCACCGGCTAACACTAGTGTAAAATAAATTGTTAATGTGAAGCTATATCGTACCTTATTATATACGGTATAGTAATTGAAAGTCTATTTGAACTGTCATAGTTCCGAATCCGAGTCTAGTCAGCCAGCTTAAGCCACATCTTGTTAAAATTTCATCATATTGCTCTTATTACACACAGAAAAAATGACGAGAGCTTCATCGGCCCGCGAGCGTTCCATTGCACGGAAGGGGCCGCGAATGCATTATATTGGAACTTTTCCTCTTTGCTAAGTGTTTCAGACAACTGACTTTAATTCCTTAATTTGTATTCATAATTCGTGTAACCTGCTTTTGTCGAATGAAATTATTCCACATGGCGTGTATCCAGCAACCCATATAAGAATACCTTGATTGTTAAAGTTTCAAAATTTCTAACTTAAGTATATAATGTTTTTTTAAAGATACTGATAATAAATTAGGTTATTTAATTAAATAGTGTAAATGAGTGAGTAATAAGGATGTACTGATCTATTACTACGACGTCTTATGACGTCACATTACACAGTACACTCATTGACTGACTGGCTTAGGTCAGGCCGACCGTTTTGCGGCCTAGACAGTTGTACGTTGTACATGACATACATATATCAGCTACACAAATAATTACAGAGTGAAGAAGTCACGAGTCTACCCACAATATCATCGTAAGTAAAATAAAAGATTAATCTGTGTTTCAATATCAAATCTTATTTTTTGTTTAATAGGTCGAGTAATACAAATCCGGATACCATTGAATGTGGACTACGGTAACAGCCTGTAAATGTCCCACTGCTGGGCTAAGGCCTCTTCTCCCTTTTTGAGGAGAAGGCTTTGGAGCTTATCCCACCACACTGCTCCAATGCGGATTGGTGGAATACACATGTGGCAGAGTTTCAGTGAAATTAGACATGCAGGTTTCCTCACGCGTTCTTACCACTGGGCCATCTCGGCTTTTATCAACTATCGAGTCAAAAGTCAAATTAAGCTTCAGGCTGTAACTCTTTTTACTTTCAATATATATTAATTTAGACGCATTTATTGTAACTATGTTCCTTGTATGTGTAGTAAAATTCCTTAGCGGGAATTTGTATAGAACATTTCGAATTGATTGGTTACGAAGTATATCATATCAGGGACAATTTTATTCAATGAAAGCAAGTGAAAGAATAATAAAAAACTAGTACTATTGTTGTGTAGTCTAGCCGAAGCGACGCCATTGGAATCATATTACAAATGAATATTTAGACTTTTTCCAGGCATTACCGAAATATTCCTTCCGATGGTTTCATATTTTTGTATTCAAATATATATTTTGAATCAAATTCGAATAATATCAAGTTGTTTAGAATGAACGATTTGTATATGCGATTATATTTTGTCTTTTTATATTTTTTATATAATGGAATTAATGTGAAGCAGGCGCTTACGAGTACTTTGGAATCGTCGTTTAAGATAAATATCATCATTTAAAATTATTAAATTCAAAGTTAAAACCTAAAGCCTTGTCCTGTCAAACAAATCCCAACCACGTAGAAAACTAGTTTATCAAAAAAATGTTTTTTATCCAGTTGTATGTATTTACTATTTATTTACTTTCAATGGTAAATAAATGAACTTTAAATTATGTTTATTCTACGAAGAGAATCGTTAACAGCGAAAAGATAATTAAATGCTCTTTTAAACATATTCCTGTACATGTATTAATCATAAGCATATTATAATATAATAGTAAGTATGTTTGTTTATTTATTTATGAAAAATGGACATGGGTCATAGGACATGGGTCATGATACCTAACTACTCAAGCATTGTTTATACACTTCGTTTCTGGATAGTGAAAGTTGGTATTGTTCTCTTGATTTATTCATCAAATTTAAATAGGATATGCAGTCATTGGACGTCTAGAAAGATAACATTTGGAACATAGTTTTATTTGATCATATAAGCATAGCTAAGACGGAATTTTTGGAAATGTTGGAAGGAAATGGGAGAAGCAATTTTGTATGAATTATACTCATGTAAAGTCAGGCAGCTCATATTCTAAGATATAAGAAGAATAAGTAGTATAACCTATTTAAAAATTAAATTATCTTCAAAGTTTAACAACATCTAGCGAAGATACAGCTCCAAATCAACCTCCAATTAGCCTAATGACAAAATCCAAATATTCGAAATTTAAAAAATCCTTATTTAAGAATGTGATACGAACAATATTAAGTGTATGTCGAATGTCATTGTTCTCATACCAACAATCCTTAGAGCTCATTGATCCATTGTGTTAATGATTCTAAGAGAATACGTAATTAGTGTAATTCTTGACACAGTGTCAAAAATGTCAGCGTATCATAAATCAGCAAATGCGTGGCCTGATTAAAAACGATCATTACAATCGAAATTGAATCTGTCAGTGGGTATCTGGGTCAGAGCCTCCCATTGTGTCGGCTTTGAAGTGACAGTCACAGTGAAATAGCGGCGAGACTGTATTTTGATTATAAATACGAGATGATTGTAACAAAACTATCAGAAATGATTTGTCACCATTAACTAGTTTTAAATTTAAATATATTGTATTTTTTTAATTCAACTTTTGTTATAAAAGGTTACAAGACATTTTCAACTTAATTTAAAGCTGAAAGAAAAACAATAAGATTTTAAGAGTTCGAAGGAGATGCATAAGTTTTTGTTTCAGAATATTGTCTTGAGGTATTGAGGACTTAGCTATTTTTTTCTGGAGTCATCTCCAAGTCTCAAGAGATACTTCTTGGGCTATCAGACTTTTACAATTCATTATCAAAATAATTTCAATTTAATTATGCAACCTAAAATAAAATTACAGCTTTCTAGAAACAAATAACACATTGGAATTTAATAAGTATAAAATCAACTCGCTATAATATACTTTCTTCTTAATCCTATTACCCTGAATACTTAACTAGCGACGTCTCAAAGATACTCATTAGTCTTATGTTTTTAAGAGGGTAAAATCACCGAAACGTTGTCTTTTAAGAATACGTACGTAATCAGGTTACTTTTGCGCATGGGTAGTTGGAAAAAAAAGATTGAGGTTAGTAGATATTTGTTTTACATATATTGAGTTGATTGAACTCTTGAACAATTGGATTTAATAATAATAGAAGATGAAAGCATTTAATTAAAATATTCAAGAAATTAAGAGACGCAAGCCACAAAAGAATTTATCTATGGATGTATTATTTTGTCTATTTATTTTTTTTATTTATTAGATCACCAACAAAGTACACATAAATAAATGAATGCGCACAGTTGACCAAATACAGAAAGAAGCGGTGCTCAATTACATGTGATAAACACATAAACAATAAGGCAACATATACACTATATCACAAAAATAAATCCAAATATAAAACAATCAAATTTTTAAATTACAAAAAACTACAAACAAAAAGTAAAATAAAAATAATATTAAGTACTTATTAATGTCTTTATGATCATTTTAAGTTTATATATACTGTTAGTAAAGAAGAAAGATTTTCATACTTTAAATAAATAAAAGAAATTCTTAAATGACGTGACACAGAAAACTGAATTTTGAGGGAAATCGTTTAAGTAACGATCCACCAAATCGACTCGTTTACCAAATCAAGACAAATAAATATGGTCGTATACAATTTCAGCAATATACAAACGTGACAGGAAACGTCAGACATATATATATATATACGGCTATAGCGCATTAATATTACATAGTTATTAAAAGGTTGGGTGGTTGGTGTTATTTGTAAATAAAATAATTGTTTTTATTGTAAATACACTTGAATTTAATTCCATTGCTACGTCAATCAGTCCTCTGAAATTACCAATGTGCTTTGAACCATGCTGCTCGTGTCTGTAATTAGACAGCCCTACATCGACGGGTACATTCTACTGAACATAACATAACAAGTATTGGCAGAGCACTTAGGTGTTGGTTAAACTATTTATATAGATAAGTAATCATTAAAACAAATGGTTCGAAAAAATACTAATAAATAGTAAATAGTAAAGCAAAAATTCGTAAATTTCCCACTGCTGAGCTAAGATCCCCTCTCCTTGAGAAGATTTGGAGCTTACTCCACCAAGCTGCTTCGAAGCAGGTTGGTGAATACATGTGGCAGGTTGTTTGTAGGAAAAAAACAGGATTACTAGGGATATTGTTACAAAAATAGAAATATGTGTACAAGTATCACATGGATATATAGTTATCAATTAAAATAAAATATTATTAAGTGTATATACAATGACAAGGATGACAAAAGCAGTTATTCATATTTTTGGTTTTATTACTGCATATAATATGAATGAACATAAATATTCCAGTGAAAAGGACGTCAGAATTTAATTGATAAATATGTAAAAAAAACGGTATAGTGCATTTTGAAGTTGAACGAAAACTATAATTGATTTTACAACAATAAAGCCATTAACCTCTATAGTATATAATCTCTCGTAAAGTCATTCATAGTTAATTATCTTGTATATGATAATGGATGTTGGTCTATACATTTCATGTTAAAGGTTTGTATATAATAATGGTCTAGTTCTAGTATCTATTTGAGGGTAATAGACTTCGAATCGGTTTGACCGAAGAGAAAGATAGACTTATATACCGATCAACCGTTCGTTATTACAATTGGTAAATATAGCGACGGAATATTTCAGCGCAAGTCATATAGTCTTTTGTAAATAAGTCTCATAATTGTTTGTAAGATTTTAGAAAATGATATACTTAATTTTAATTGCGAAGTTTTTAACACAGTTTTAGTGTATAACAGTTTGTGTAATACAGTTAGGGTTTTTTTTTACATCATAAATGTTTTATTAGTAAACGTTACACTCAGATTCGACTTGAAGACGTCCTCTTATCGAGCAAAAGGATTTTCAATTTAAAATTTCTTTTATAATTTTCTGATGTCAGATTATATTTATGATTTTGCCAATATACGTTTGAGCGTTTCGTAGGATGTACAAGTGCGACGCATTACATGGCAAAAATAAACGCTTTTCTTTCTTGGCTGAAGCGTAATTGGATAAATGTATGGAGCTCCTAAATCATAAAAATACGAGAGGGAAGCGATGAAGTGGTGCGTCAAGGATTCTTCAAATCCGGGTGTTATACTTAAGCCCGATATTATGTGATATTGATTTTAATTCCGGCAGATTCCATTTACTTTGACCTTCGATCTTTTCATCAAGATTTACGAGCTCCCTTTTACTCGACTAGCGTGATATCGAGTTGACGTTTTTTTTCCTTTTATTTTATATATCCTGATATCTATGTATTGACAATTATTTATTTATAAGATATATGTTGTAACTTAAGGACGTCAGGGGCATGTAAATTAAATTTTTCAATAGGAAAAAGCTGAGATGGCCTAGTGGTTAGAACGCGTGAATCTTGTCCGATGATCGTGGGTTCAAATCCGGGCAAGTACCACTAAATTTTCATGTGCTTAATTTGTGATTATAATTCATCTCATGCTTGACGGTAAAGGAAAACGTCGTGAGGAAACCTGCATGTGTGTAATTTCATTGAAATTATGTCACATGTGTAGTCTACCAACCCGCATTGGAGCAGCGTGGCTTAATAAGCTCTAAACCTTCTCCTAAAAAGGAGAGGAAGCTTTAGCCCAGCAATGGGATATTAACAGGCTGTTACTATAATAGGAATTAACGAATTAAGCAATCTATATTAATTATTATATATAATTAATATCACAATCGAGTTATTTGAAACGTAATCATATATTTTATTCTATTCGTTGATTTACTTTTAGTGAGGATTTGTAGCTCACCTAGAAACGAATCAATCATTAGTTTCATTCAACCGCGAACTGTGTAGCGATTGAAAAGATGAGTAAGTTATTTAATTACAGACAAAAAATGACATATTATAGAGCTTGTCTTTCTATGCAGTTGGTAAATGAATAGATGATTTGCCTTTAAGTGGTTTCACAATATTCTTAAAACAAACACAAAAAAATTAAACGATCAATCTTGATTAGTGCTAAGTCAAATTTAGACAATGAAATTGTAAGCGACTGTACCAATAAATAAAAGTACAGTCTCTTCCAAATATGGGAAAAAAATACATTTCAAAACTTCTCTTTTGCCACTGATTGATTCACTGTATCCTTATTCAATATACATAAATATTTATGTACATAGATATATGTAGATTAATTTGTATTTCAGCTATTATCACTATAGCAATATACCATAGTAATAATTAGTGACTGTGATAGAAAACAATACAAAGACGAGGTTCATAAAATTATAATCGCGAATAAAATTGTCATCAATTTATCACATCTTGACTAAATAAGTAAACTAAATATATTTGCTTAAATATTTATTTTAGACACTATTATCCATATTTCAGTCACTACAGAGCTTAATATTTAATATCCGAACCCCAAATCCGTTTCAAATCACATAGAATTCTATAGCCTTAGTCCCTTAGCTTTCAAAGAATATTTTATGCTTCAACTACAGGGCTACCATCTGCGCAGTTTTCCCCGGATTTACTTTTAAGCGAGGGCTTTCGAATAAAACAGTGTCCGGGTCTCTTATAATTATAAAGCTATTTTAAATTAACCTAAAATATAATTAAACTCATGCTAATGGTGCCGTTATATAAAACAATAAAAAAGCTGTAATTCTAAAATTTACGAGTATTTTTGAAACCAGACTTAAGGCTAACATTATAAATGACTACTAATATATTTTAACTACATTGACTGTGTAAGTACAGTCTAACTATCAGTTCCACTTTCACGGTTAAACCGTTGAACCGATTGTGAAGAAATTTGGTACTTGGACTTGTCGTAGTTTTTCTAAAATTATCATTTAATATTTCGAAGCAACTGGTTATTTCGATAAAGGATATTCTATCTTTGCTTATATCTTTATAAATGTAACGCAATTTATAGAATAGAAATAGGTTACTAAATTATTTTAATGTAAGACAAAATCTATGAAAGCAAACACTGATAACAGTCACAAAACATTATTTTACGTGCCTCTACGTAATAGAGAATTTGGGGCCGTCTGGAGATTTACCTTAAAGTTTCACCGAAAATAAATTTTAACCATTCTAGTCATTTTTTAAGTAATCGCTAAAAACAATAATACAAATATAAAAGTTATAGTTGTAACATCTGTAAGAACAAAAAACAAACATAATTTTTGAATAAGGTTAAAATTAAAGGCAGATTTTAACAATAATATCATTTATACAAGTAATTTTAACATAATAAGATCTGAGCTTGGCGATATCATAAAACATCTTAACGGAAAATTGCGGGTTCAAATACTGAATTTCTATACAAAAAAAAACTGTATTTATAAAACACCCAACGCCACTGCTATCAGCACTGGATCAGCGAGGTTCTGAAGTATAAGCTCTGAACCTTCAAAAGGAATAGAAAATTTTCTTATTGTTAAGAAAGTAGAATTTTGAAATGAAATAAAATGTTATTATTTTTACAAAAAAGTTAAAGCGACTGAACTCTGAAATCTCTCTTTCCTTTTCAACATTTATTCTGAACCAGAATAAATTATTTCTTAATGGACAGGTATTTCTTATAAAGGAGATCCAAGCGTCTGTAATAGATTTTGTGTAAATACTGTTTACATCTTAACAGATTAAATTTAAATGAATAAAATAATTCAAACACAATTTATTACCTGTCTTTGCATACATTTTTAAGTTATTAAGCGTCATAGCATCACGCGTTAAATTATAAAAATAAAAATATTCATGTTTTATTTGGGGAACATATTTATCTAATCTCATATGACTTTAATTAATTAAATTATTTTTGTGTACCAAAACGATGACAGTTCGAATAGGACATTGGAAATTGAAAATAGAACAGCTAGTGCACCTTGTCGTTTTGAAAATCTTATCTAACACCTCTAAGTTACAAAACTAAGATTTCATTATTTAAGCTGGGTGAGTCAGCCATTTAGGACATTGTCGTTTATAGAATTACATTATATGCAAAAAACCTCAATTTTGTTAAGGTTTTTTACCTCATTCACAAAGCTCCATCGCAAGGTAATGGATTTACATGTATTCTTACTTTTCGAATAGAAGTTATCGCACAAGATAAGTTATTATCATGAACTCAAACTGACTACATTCTTAAACCAACTCCTTCCGTGAAAGTGTGATGTCGCAGAAGGAGGCCGCATAGCCGAAGCGGGAAGAGGACGCCGCTGACTGACGGCGGAGCACGCCGAAGAAGACCGGGGAGAAGAAAGAGGCGCTATTCCTATCTTCCTCCGCCGCAATAGGCGACGCCGAAACAAAGGAGGTTCTCAGTACCCTACTCTACCCTAAATCCTTATTACCTAGAGAATGGAGGCCTGCATAGGCAGGCCATCTGCCAGAGCGTCACGGTAGCATGCCCAAAGTATACGAAACGATAACAGTTCTTTTTATTAACACGATATTTAATTAAAACTCTTATAATAATAAAAGAGGTATAACTGTAGTTTATATATGAAAATTAGATAATGACAAAAAATATATCCTTGGGGAAATCCTATTCTTAGTGCAAAGAGATTAGGCTCGATGCGACTTTCACATCGCTAAACTTTTATATCGTTCTAGCTATCGTAGCTATCTAATTATAATTAACTGAGTAATTTCTTGTGCGATATCATTCGCGTTATGAATAATAAATATATATCCGTTATACAATCGAATCGTTTGAAAAACACGTTCGCATAACACGCCTGACATATTCACCAATTTCACGAACGAGCTTGTTAAAGAAGCGTACCTTTTAGAAAAATATCTTAAATATCAAATTTCAGAATTATCGTTAAAGGATTCGGTATCAAACGTACTTTGATCTGTGAGATTCAAACGTTCCAGAATTTCCAATCACGTTGTCACGTTGAAGTTCATATTTATCTTTACGCGCGTGTCAACTGTGATTTGGATATTCTCATCTCTTCATATTTTACGTCTTCTATTCATTTTTTTATCTGTACGTGTATAATAAATCTAAAAAGGTCAAATAGCTGGTTGAAGATTTTTTTCTAGAAAAGAATACTTTATTTAACCTTCGATAAGAAATGGAGCTGGTTCTCAATTAAATTGATATTTTTATGTTGGTTCGTAGTTATCGAGATCTTGGATAATATTCTATGATATTCGTAAGTCGTGATCGAACCTTTGAAAATAAAATTAAAGTGAATATATGTAAGCAGTTAAGTGGAATAGTGTTGTATTAAAAACAAATATATTATATAAGCAAATCGTATGGAATATGTAAATCTAAGGTTTAGAACAGCTGAAAGTACAGAACCGATTTTCATAATTATTTCGCCGTTCGAAAGCTATTTTAACAAGAATTTACATAGGCTATATTTTATTTCAGTAGTAATAAGATTTCAATCATATACATATTCTATATTTAATAATATAATGCATACATAAAAGTTATTTATATGTATAAAATATATTGTCTAAGACATACATCAACAAATAATTCCATATGTGACCGTATATATAACCGTGACAGTCTGCTTGTATTTTATAAAGAAATCTGTAAAAAAATACATTAAAAATATTTTATTATCGGCATGCATTAATGCTTATACATATTATACATAAATTTATTGAAATTCTTTGTAAATGCGTGTCTTAGACAATTACAATATGCTTGTCTATATTTGTCCTACCACAATTGTTCGTAAACATTGGACTTGGATCGAGCTGTAGAACTTCCTCGGGATATTTATACAAAAACTTTCCAATAACCTTTCGTTATTAGTTGGACTAAGTTAATACGAAATCAATTTTATTCAAGTGGGCTGTTATGAGCACTTTTGAAGAATTATTCATTAATTTACAAAACGTAAAATCGACTTGAATATGGATTCAATGAACCACCAAGAAACTTAGCAGTATCTCTTTTATAGTTACTACAATAGTTAAAAACTTAATTACTTTCTATTTGAAACTCAGCAAATTATGTGATTATAAAATAGTTTAGGTATTAGTCAAAACTTTTATATAACATTAATTTAAATTAATTAAATTTTATTAAATATAAAAAATTAGACTGAAAAAATAATAAAAATTCGTTCGTGCAGTTTCTGAAAAATTACGCATGTAACAACATAACGGACACTCAAAGAAAATTATTCCTTCAAATTCCGTTATAACAGACCCATCAATTAAATCAACAATTTCTATAATTTTCTTAACATACCGTCTAAATTTTATATTCAAATATGTTTTGACCGAGAATACTAGACTCAATAAAATACTCTTTAGTTCTTTAAGGTAAATCATAACTTTTGACAATTCCCTTGGAGTATTTTGATTGATTGAGTTTTACGCAAAAAGTCTTGTAATACTTTTACTTTATATAAACTTCGAAATATATTTTTTTACGTATTTAAAGAAACATTATTGATAGCTGTAATGGGTTTTTTTAAAGGAATACAATGATCAAATTGTTTTGTGTTAAACAATGTATTTACATCAACACAGGTAAGGTAAGTAATAAAAGTTTTTATGTTTTTATTTTATCAAGAACCTTGTAGCCTGGCCAGGAGTTAAAATGAAGTGTGTTACACTTCACTTTCTCTTTGTTACACTAATCTTTCTCCGGTTGTATCGGATTGCCATTCTTTGGGACTGAGAGTAAGAAAATAGATACGATTTAGGCATATTCATTTACACTTGTATACTTTACATTAGCGCAGGAGACTTGTGTTTAAAACTTTTTTGCGTCAGAAACAATTCTTCTAACTCATCCTTTAATTTGACCTGAAGAATTTTAATATAATCACACCGTTAGAAGTTCCATTAAGCAATAAAAAAGGTAAGTAAACTTAAAACGTAAAAATTAATAACGTAAAAATTAAGCGACAAGGAATTCACTAAAACACTTCCATGATACTTTTTTAATTTGTTATAAAGTAACTGTTTATTAAAGAACTCTCTATAACACGAGAATGAGGACCCAAGACATATTAAGGTGTTAGAAAAAAACTTACACAGCTCAGGGAATATTCATAAAATATAAGTGCCTTAGCACGGAGTGTGTGAGGGAACTTACTACGTAAAACCGCACAATTTTTATAACGTGAAATGCAATTTAGAGACTTGAAGAAATTAAAATGATGCAAAGATTAAATTTTATTTAGTATCCAGTTTCTTTGTGGGCGATGATGAAAGTTTTATACAGGATCTCCTGTATAAAAGATCAAAAGCGATAAGTAGATCGCTCCCAGGCACAAATGCGGTGTCATGTACTTGATTTGTGCTTAAACTTAATTCTGTGAAATTTTGTCACATGTGATTTCAAGAGTTCACATTAAAACGGCGTGTTGGGTCAATTTCCAAACTTTCTTCTCGAGAGGAAAATTATGTCTTCGCCTAGCAGTAGGATATTTACAGATCATTACTATAACCTTTACATAAATACATAGAAATAAAAAGATCCACTATTAAATGTCTTGTAACGTAAATACCGGATAATACCAGACATTATACTGAACTGAGGTAATCGTTGATGAAGAGAGCAGAGTCAGTCGTTAGACGGCAGTCAAGCAAAATGTAACTGTCGACGTTGGACAGTGAATCACTGTGGCAGATCGTTTGAGGTGAAGCTCACTAGACCGTCTGGGATCTGTACCGTTCAAAGTAATTCAAAGTTAGCCTCTTGAGATTTTGCAATGTCAATTATTTTATTGAAATATACTATATCTATTAAATTGATAAGTTATTTTCAAACTGAATTTATCAATCAATAAAAAATTAACTTAGACATGAAATTCACGCTTATTACGCAAAAAAACTAAATTTAAAGCACGTGAAATTCCAAAGCGCAGCTGCTGTATGATACTATATTATATACATAAAACTAAAATAGCTTTAGCTATTATATATATTAAAAATCTACTGCGAAACGCGCAGAGTCTTTCTCATACTTTTGTATACTTATACCAGAGTATGTATGTTTCGAGAATAGTATATTTCATGAATTCATGAGGCGTGAGTTTTAAAATGTTTATTATAAATTGAAATTACTTTTATCATTCTATAGGTTCTGCGATTGTTAATGCTCAAACGTTAAATGCAGAAAATTGTGTAAAAAAGAAATATTTCGACCATCGCGAAACTAGCATTAAAAATACATATTATTATATTAAAATTAGATGTGGGTCTATTTTGTCACTTCACACTTTTACTTGTACCGTACTTAATACGAATGAGCTATTCAGGTCAAAAGCTATAGAAGCAAAAATAAAATATACTTCGTCGTATATAAATATAAAATTAAACATTTACGGAGTAAAACCAAAAATATAACGCTATTGAAACACAACAAATTTTTCTCGTAATTTGCAGTGAACTTTGAAAAGGGGAGATTTAAAATCCCAGAAAAAAATAATAAAATATCTGCCTATAATATAAATACATATAGTGGTTGACGACAATATTATATAAATAAAGATATATATGTATATACATATATATAAAAGAGGGTCATTCCTACGTTGAGGTAAAACTGTCTTGAGGTTTGGAGTCTAATTTCTAACTACACATGCAAGAATACATCTTGAGGTTTCTTCACCGCTGAACAAATTATACAAATTGAGCACATAACCATTAGCGCTTTTAAAATTATTTAAGCCCAGTTTTTATAGCTAAGGTATCGTTATATAAATCCATTTCTTCAGTGATACACTGTATTATATACAATTCTTAACCAAAGGTTTGTCTGAAATTATACAATCTTCAATTGAATTACGCAATTCCTTAATATTATTACCAACTCTTAAAAAGTGAACTTCCCATCGGTTTTCCTTTTGTATTTTATTCCGACAAAATTATCTTGTATTTAAGTACAGGAAGGTAACTTTATTTTCCTTGATGGAATAAAAATTACACTTGTTTTTTGTCAACATAAGTCTTTGTATATATTGTTGATGTCGTTAACATTGTTTGTTGTTGTCCTGTTATTACTTAATGCTCGTATTAAGAACAATATCCTTAAATGTAATATATATAATGTAAGAGTGTGCAAGCGAGCAGGAAGCTCACTGAATAGAACGTTATTACCACTGCCCATGGACACCTGCAACACTGGGGGCTGCCATCCTTAAATGAATAAGTCGGCTTCTCTTGAAAGTTTCTATGTCATTTCATAATATATATATAATAGTAGGAAAACCGGCTGGAGGCTTACCTAATAGAATATAACTACTACCGCCCATGGACACCTGGTGAGATCAAGTCGTATGCCGTGACGGCAAAGGGCATGACGCTGCCTTATGCCGTTATGCCCCCCTCTACGCCACCCTAAATTCCTTAGGGCGTATACCATATAACTTCGCTGTTCTATTATATATTTCCTTAAGGAAAGTTGTTTATTTTATTTATTTATTTTTTATGTCTACGTAGGCGGATGAGCCAACGCCGATAGACATTAGCATTGTTAGAAAGGGTAACCATCGCTTACATCACCAATGCGCCACCAACCTTGGGAACCAAGATTCTATGTCCCTTGTGCCTGTAATTACACTGGCTCACTTACCCTTGAATATATTATGAGTGGGTGGTACCTACACAGCTTTTGAATTGAAAGTGCTTTAAACCTAAAAGAAAAAAAACATGGGCTTTATAGGATAAAAATTTTAAAATAAGTTGTAAATTGGATTTCATTTGGTAATAACTTTTAAAAACAATGTGAGTCATCGGACAGAAAAACGTATTCGGTGCCGAATTCTTAATTTAGAAATAATCTCTTCACAAGCAATTTTCTTGAGATAAATTTTCACTGTATCTCTTCAACTTGAAAGACGTACATAAATCGTTTATCCCTTGCTAGAATATAGGACGCACCACTAAGACTTTATTTCAGACACTTTGAAAGTCTTTATACACAGAACATTTACTGAGAGATATCGACCGTCACTCGAACCTTGTTCCCATTTCGTACAAAACATTTTAGGTAATTGGACGTAATATTCCGTAAATATCCTACTTATAGACGGCTTCTTTCGTGGATAAATAGATATATTATTTTGTTTATCTGTAAATGCAAATTCTACTATTGTAATCGCCGTGTTCCAGTAGGAATTCTTCTTGAGACATAGCGACAAGCCGTAAATAACCGCATGTTGGAAAAAACTACTCTACTCTTAAATTTCTTTAAAGGTGGGTGGCATATTGACGATGTGAGGAATGGTTAATATTTCTTACAGCGCCAATGTCTGGCTGGTGGTGACAACTGATGGTTAGGTGGGTTTTTATATATATTCTGTATTTTTCTGTTGTTCTGTATTCAAACGTTCTTTGATAGCTCATATAATATAGTGATATTATTATTGAAAAATTATATCTACATTGGAAATTTGAGTTTATATTGCTAAAATGGCATAGAAATTATGATAAAATTAAAATTCGAATGAAAATGTAAAAATATCAAATTTGCATATTTCGGTATGAATATAGGAAAATGCAAATCCAAAAGCCAGACGGGCCGCAACCCTATCAAGCTTCAATATGAAAAGAAAAACCAGCCGACATAAAACTATTTTTTGCGTCGATGCTCTTATACTAGCAGGATTTTGCAGCTCCTTATGTGGGATGTGCCATATCTATAACAAGGATTTTTCTTCTGTTGACTTATACATACATATGGGCCGAGATGGCCCAGTGGTAAGTACGCGTGAATCTTAACCGATGATCGTGGGTTCAAACCTGGGCAAGCACCACTGAATTTTCATGTGCTTAATTTGTGATTATAATTAACCTTGTGCTTTACGGTGAAGGAAAACTTCGTGAGGAAACTTGCATATGTCTAATTTCACTGAAATTCTGGCACCACCTGTATTCCACCAACGCGCATTGGAGCAGCGTGGTAGAATAAGCTCCAAAAGCTTCTCCTCAAAAAGGGAGAGGAGGCCTTTAGCCCAGCTGTGGGACATTCACAGGCTGTTGCGGTGACATATACATATACATTTTGATGCATTACGAATAATGCTGTGGATAAAAATAAAAGAACTCGCAGTTTCCACTGAGAATAGTAGATAAAATATTGTTAGCGATTATATGTTATGTGCTTCGGCAGCATACACGTCGTAGCTGTCAAGGCATTCTTTTGTTTTTCCTATTTTTTTACGCGCGTTTTCCACGGTAGTTGTTTTCTGTCAGTGTGACATATCGATGTGATCTGTAAATGATTTTCATCGCATAACTAGATAATTTGAATTGTTCCGTTCGTTCGTGCTTTGATAACATGAAATTCGTAATTTTATGATTGATAACTTTCTTTTTAATTGATATTACTTCTGTCTTAAAATATACATTTTTATAACTCCTATATTGTTTTTAATAAAACAATAATAAAAGTTTTATTACTATTTTTTTGGAAGCAAATTTTGTGTCATATTATTTTTATATATAATTCAGTAATCTGTTTGTTTTATATAAAAATAAGTTTAAAGAAGCAGAACCAACGTTCTGACAGAGCCATTTGAAGTGTAATAAAAAAGTTTTTACGCAAAAATTCCTAACACTTAGAATATGTTTAAATAATTTTTGACAAAAAATAAGATGTTTTCAAATGAATAAGATATCAGAATAAGATAAGTGGCGCACAATATTTCGTGAAAAAAAAAATGATTACTGGTATTTGCTTGTATAAAGAATAGGGAAATTTTGTAATATTTCACCATGATTGTTATTACCACAGATTCTCCAAGAAAGGTCAGCTCGACGGTTTCCGTTCGGTAACACGTAACATTTGTATTTGAATATCCGAGTTAGATAGTGACGCTATGGAACGATGTAGTTTTATTGCTGCTATATTTGTTTTGTAATCCTTTATAATATTGGATCAAGTTACTCGCATTAAAATTGGATTTCGATTCGAATAACTGTTATGTTTCCATTTTTAAAACTACTATATCGTTAATTTTTTCACGGTATACTTTGCGTTGACATAACTATTTTATATACTCTTTAAGGGGTACTAGGGGTAGGGTTCTATGTACAAATAAATATTCTATTGACTAAATTACATTAGTTAATAAGCAACAAATAAAACACAATATCATTTGCGTAATTCTCAACATAATTTTATTTGCGTACTTTACCCCTCTAGGATTTAATTTGAGGAATTCAGTAAAATATTTCTTTCACTTTAAGCCGAAAAATTCTTAAAAATTCAATGGTGAATATTTAACAGATCGTGTGACTCGTCACCAGCGTTGCCAAATTTCGAGGTTTACTTGCAAATGGCTGCAAATCTTGAGCCAAATCGTGTACATCAAAAATTATTGCCGTCATACGTAGCAGATGTTCACAGCGCATTCGAGTTTTATATTTTTATCAGCATATTAATAATATTTTCTTATATTTTTATCATTTTATATCGAAAACTAAGGACCTAAGGACACCTTCTTCGCGCTGCCAAACCTGGGATGCCATGTCTCTTGTGACTCTATACTGGCTCACTCATCCTTCAAACCAAAATACAACAATGCTAAATATTATAGCTTGTCGTAAAAAACGGTAAGATTATAATAATTTAAACATAATATATAATGAATATATTTTATAGAAAAAGAAATATTATTATTACTTCATTAATCATAAGGTCCTTAGGAAACTAATTGATTGATTGATTGAATTTAAATTTCCCCAAGAACTAACAAAATTATGGTAAAGAATGCTTAAGATATCTGTTAAATGCTTAAATTGTTCTCAAATTCATAAAATACTCACGATTACGAAACCGAATTGAAGATAAAAAATGTTCTATTATTACATATTTTTTATTTTGATAAGATTTTTTAAAATTTATTCTACTCGCAGAACAAAAATACTTTTGGAATTGCTAAAATTTTAAATTTCAAATATTTCAACATTCTCCATTAGGAAACATTTGTTTCGCAGATCCTGAAATCGACATTAAACTTAGTCTAATGGGCTTCACAATTAATTCTTGACAATGTCATTCAGTCAAATTCTTCATCTTCATCATTAATTCCCTAATATTTATAAAATAAATATGAAAAAATAAAGTGTTCATATAATTATCCTTAAGCAATATAATTTATATACTAAAATACATAATGAGACCATTCGGGAAAACTTTTAATGCAAGTATATGTACACACAATATCAGCCAAGCCGTAACGAAGCAACGTGACGCATTAAGCTTCGAATCGCTTAACGTGGGGATATTTATAAGCTGGTAATTTTATTTCTTTGCTTTTTTATTTTATTTTTCTAACCTAGCCATTAGCTAGCAACTTACCTACTATAATATATAACTTACTTTCATAGATATATAGATAGATAGATTTCATAAATTCAATATAATAATGTGACCATAAAGTCGATTATCAGGGCATTTTTTTTGTAACTAATTATGAACTGTGAACATATATGAATATTGCGACAAATCAGTTCCTAGCATAACTATGAACGTACGTCTTGACAAAACAAAATATTATATATAGTGTGAATTAATCAAATTTAGAAGTAACACAATCACTAAGATTGTATTTACACTTATATACCACATTTTAATATAATGATAAGTGCGTCGCATATTATTTTTTTCCAGCATATATTGATAATAAAAAACACACACACACAAGTTAACGAAATCAAAACATGAAATCCCGGAATAAAATTGAAACTTAAAACGAAAAAGGTTAACTTTTGTTGCAGCGAGAGCTCAGATCTTTCACGAAAGTTCCCCAGATACGAGTAATTAAGCTAAGTTCCTCTGCTAAGCGTCCTTATAAACTTTTTCCTCTTTTACCTCTACAGAGCAACTGTTAGCTCACCTACATAACCTAGAATTTTTTAATACTATCTACCCGAGACTCATTTGCAGAACAATTATATGGAAATGAGGCTGTTTAAAACTTTTCTTGAACACATTTCGACCGAACTTAGTTTTGGAATCGAGCATGCATTAACTAGGATAACATTTTCTTACAATTGATTTAACAATTTGATTTGAGGAGAAGGTTTGGAATAAGCTCCAAACCTTCTCCTCAAAAGAGGAGAGGAGGCCTATAACCCAGCAGTGGGACTTTCACAGGCTGTTACATAACAATGTTACTCTTACCAATTGAGAGGTCGGAAAGTGTAATCGTAGAGGTAAAAAGTAATTTGAAGAACTTTGTTAGTCAGACCAATTAATACTCCAATGTATTTATAGATCTTCCTTTGTGAAGCCGAGATAGTCTAGGGAAATGTTTAGTTTAAAAACTCGCTATCTTCAGTTAACACATTAAGTGTACTGACCACTTAATGTGTTAACTGAAGATTGCGGGTTCAATCCACGCCAAGTACGGTTGAGTTCTTTGAGTTTAGCTTATGTTTACATTCTCTGTTGACGAGAACATCATGCGCTAACTCACTGGTATTTGAATTGCTCCAAGTCTTCTCTACCAGAACAGAGGAACCCTTCGTCCAGCTGTGGGATTATCCCACTTTTATCCATATATAGAGTAACCCACAGCTGGATGATAGCTTTCACAAGAGGCTTTAAGCTAAATTTCTGAAAAAAAATTGGTTGATACTTTAGACAAAATATAGAAAAAATAACCCATCATAATATGTAAAGAGGATATTAAACAGATATAATTATCTGGGAATGAAACTTCAAAGGAAGCAGGATCGGCGTAGCGTTATATATATTTAACAAAATTGTATAGATAGAATCGAATTATCTTAACATTGGTACTACATTTTAAGCCCCCTTTCTTTCCAAACAAGCCCTGAAATAAGATACTATTAACCCGGTTAAAAGAAAAACCTTTAGCGCTTCGGCCTTCGTGACGAATCCGGGAAAGGGGACACTTAAAGTCGCTAATGGACCAGGCGGATGTATCGCTTTTACGCAAATAGCGACGTTTTATTGGTAGGAAATGTGGTGCGAACTGTTTGAGTTACGTTTCCTTTGTTTTTGATGTTCGCGTGATTCTGCGCCTCTATAGAGTTAAAGATGGAAGCATTTAAATCAAACTACTTGTGTTCAAATTTTCTATTTGCCATTATTGATATTGCTGTTACTATAAAATTAAGGTTATCAATAGCATCTACGTTTTACCAACAAAATATTATAGAACTCTTGAGATTTCAAACTTTCAAATTTCACACGATCAAAGTTACATAATATACACACAAGTATAGTAAGTTCTGGAACATTCTATTAACTCCATTCAAGTAAAAACTTCAGCATGATGTGTTTTCGTTAAGAATACTGAAAAAGGTACGAATCGAATCGCTAATGGACCAGACGAATGTATTGCTTTTACGCAAAAAGTGATTAACGATGATTTATTGTTAGAAAATATGGAACAAACTATTTAATTTTTTCCTTTGTTAGCGCGTTTACTAATTTTAAACTTCAATTAATTTAATGGTATTTGTTATTTGTTCTATTTTAATTAAATAATCTAAATATTTCGTCCATATTGTTAGTATTGATACAAATAACAACGTCACTAAAAATTTTAGAAAGGATGGAAGTTTCCAGAGCATACAGTTAACCCGGTAAAAAGATTATGTCCGGCACTTACGTTTGACGAATACAGGAAAAAGGGTCACTTAAAGTCGCTAATGGACCTCACGAATGTGTTGCTTCACGCATCTACCAACTTAGGATTAGCTCATTCGAAATAATATGTAATGTGTATGTGCTTGCTTTCTAATGTTACTATTTTAACTTTACATTTGAATGTACTGTCATTTTTATTCATATATTCTTAAACTAAAATTAAAATAAAAAAACAAAATACGCATTACAAATTTATAGAAAAAACACGCCGTCTAAAAGATTGTCCTGTGGCATTGTACCCAAGACACTGGCACTATTGCCTCTGAATCGCTAGACTCAGCCATTGGGCTAAATAAGCGCCAGCACTTTGAATCAAAACATATTATTTGTCAACAGAAAAATACCAAAGAGCTGTTATAGATTCCTTATCATAAAAAAAAAAGTTTTAGTTTTGTTTGTAACGCCATTCAGATGTCTGTTAGTTGTCGTCTTTGTGGTTGGTACATAATCTAACGCTTTATTGAAAATGCCATTCCATTGGTTTTTTTTCAAAATAGGTGATATTTGTACAAGTTGTCTAATATTATAATTTCTCCGAAACTTCAGATTTTCATAAGTCAGAAGCAATTTAAAACAAATTTCTCGTTTTATTCATAAGTAAAATACTCAACGTATTTTACATTGAAGCGCTTTTATACAAAAAATATTTAAGCAATAAAAATAATAAAAATTATGATAAGAACATGACTCCAGAAACTGTCATAATGACAAAGATAATTCGACATATATTTTAGTGGCCCAATTGTAAGACGTCAGTTACGTCTACTTAATTTATATTCTTATCTACTAATTTATAAAGCTGTCGACTTGGAGGTCATGAGTTCAATTAAAGTCGAAGTAAAAACGTTACGGGCTTTATTGACAAATAATTCTCATCACAGGATAGAGTTGGAAAGTCAGCAGTATAGTTTTGGATAGCAATCAAAACTGTTATGCGCCTCATCTTCAGTTTTGACAATTGGAGTCCAAGAGCTATTGTGCTTAGGAGCCTTCTGATGCACTATGATATCTCATATACTAGCCATAGCCTTTAGAAGTGCTATCATGGTTAAGATTCAATCAAGCGGAAATTATTTTTAATTATCTACCTACGCTGAACCAAACTTAAGAAGTCCTTACGTAAGAAGGGTTTGTCAAATACGCTCAACAAGGTACTCCTTAAGAAAATAGTAAAGAGTTGATTAAACAAAACAATTTAATATAATTGTACAATCTTAATAAAAAGTAAAATGTTTTGTTTTGTAAAACTGGCTACGCGTTTGAAGTTAACAAGAAATCACCTTAGAATACATGTGTTTGATTTGTTAATTTTTTTTACTTTATCTATAATATAGTAACTGTGGCTGGTTTAATCCGCGTTAGGTCTTGATAAAATATGCCTGTATTTACATAATTACACAACCATATCTGATTAATTAAATAGCCAGTACAGTGTAAGGTTGTTGATACTCATGGTTATGGGTATGTTGGTGGAGTACACGTGAATCTTAAACGAAGATAGTTGATACGAACCAGGACAAGTACCACTATTTTCATATTTTAATTTAAGTCTAAAAAAAAATATCATGAGAAAAATGTCATATGAAAATCTAATATACATACGAGTATCCATTAACCCGTATTGGAATAGCGTGGTGGTAGCTCCAAGCGTTCTCGTCAATATTGCACCGTTCCGAAAAGCTATATACATTTTCTTAATAAACGTGCTATTAAACGCAAAGTTTTTTTTTAAATCGTTTATTATGTCAGTTCATTAAATTAGCGCGTTCAAATTTTCAGATTCTCTATAATATCCAATTAAATGAATATAACGTATTAATAAAGCCTTATCAAATAATAAATTTAATCTTTAGCATGCTGTCTTTTTCTTTCAAGTCTCAAATCATAAATAACAGATAGAGAAAAAGCACTGAATAACTAAAAACCCGCTAAACGACGTTTTTAAAAGACCAGATTGCTTGAAATATTTTTGTGTCAGATATTTCATGAAATATATTTAAAATCATATTGAGTTGAAAAAATTGCTACTTCACTTATGAAGCAAAATCTAACAAAATTATATTTAATTATTTAACTAGTTTCTCAGGGGTTTCACTTTCATGGAGAATAGTAGCAATTAAAGTTCACCTTATGCTGGTTGGTTTTGATGTTAAAAAATATGTTATTATTGTAATATCTCTAATCTTTGAATACATATAGTTTTATCAAATTCCTTTTTAAAGTGACGTTTGAACAAATATACAATTTGTATTTCAATAATAAAATAGTGAAAGAAAAGTGCTTAAAAAGTTCATTATAATTTAAATTAATTTGTTTTAGTTTTTATTAAAATAATTAATTACTCACTCATTAAAATAATCAAATGTTTAATTGAATAAAGGTAAATTAATATTTTGTGAGAAATGTAATGATATTTGAAATTTGTTTAATTTTGAATATGGAAATATAAATAATGGCTTATATTACTATTATAATAGACTAATTTTGCCCCGTGGATTTTAACGCATTTACTATGTAAATACTTTTTACTTTATAATTTTTTATTATAAAAATACTAAAAATCAAGTAAGATTTTCATTGGTTTTAATAACCAAGTTATATACCTAAATAAGAGGTAACTAAATATGATGTACACAATTTATATGTTGATAAGTCTAAATAAATATAAAACGAATTTTAATATGTATGTAATTTTAATATATATATCTTTGTGATTTGACACCCCACATATGTTCTTATATATAAGAGCACAATTTCACGTAGACTAACAAATAATCTACAGAAAGTCGATCCTATGATTGCAGATTCTTTCACAAATCACTTGAAATATATTAGTGAGCTTATTATTATTGTTTATTTTAATATTTTGTTAATGCAGGTGATCATAATTGTGATCGGCAATAAGTCCATATTCTTCATGTTGATACTAGTGCTTTCCGTTTTCGATAGAAGATAATATCGATATAGAATATAATATACATTTCTTACATTTTAATTTTACGTACACAGTTCGGGGTGCGATAGTTACGATTTAGAGCCACGGCATATTATTGTAAATTTTCCTCTAATGAAAGTGCAAATAGAATCAACAATCTCGAATGTGAAGGATACAAAAATACTATGGCATTGGTAGCGCTCATAGCGATGTGAGGAGCCTAGTTTTAATGAAATAATCTGTTACTGGAAGAAACCTTTTTTTATGTAAAACGGGGCAAACAAGCAGGAGGCTTTCCTGATTGAAAGTGATTACCACTGTCAAAGGACAGCAACACTGGAGTACTTACAAGTGCGTTGTCGGCACTGAAAAACACAAGACTTGCTGTATATAATACATATATACTTTACGCGATTTAGCCACGATTCTTTTATATAAACTACAAGATTTATATAGTTAAACGATTTTTCAAACGTATAAATCTCTTGACTTCTAAATTCAAAGTAAATAACGTTTGAAAAATCAAACTAAAATATGAAACTATGTTATAACACGCTTCTTGTACAAAGCTGTGGACGTGTCTATTAACAATAGACTGTGACGATAATATTTGGTCAAGTTTAATAATAAGAATGTAAGGTAACATTTCATACGGCTTATAGTTGGCCAAAGGCCACCTCTACCTTACAAAGAGAAGCTTCCAATGCCTTCCAATAGTGCTTCCAAAAGCCACCTTATATAAAGTATACTTTTATTAATATATGTATGAAAGTAAAACAGACTCCTATCAATAAGACAAAAAGTCATATACCAAAACAGGCATTGTCAAAACGTATCGTGGTCTATATACCGCAGTGAAACATCGCTCATAATAGAAACTGGAACGAAACCACCTCCTGTGCCAGTTTGCCTAAAAATGCTCTCTTTGATAATAAAAAACGTGGGTTAAGATGTTCAAAACGCAGGGATTCGAATATTATCAAGATTATGTTTGATGTACAAAATATATTATATATATTTGTATACGTGCTAATACTTTGTTCAGATCCCTGCGATTTGGGTGGTTCAGATGAACCTGGAGGAAGGTTGAGTCCCACGGGTAACGATTAAAAAGTTTAATTCGTGGGATATACTCAATACCACATAGTAATTAAATTTTCATTAGCATTATTGCTGTAATCTGGTTCAAAGGGGTGAATGACCTAACGACAACATTTTAATTCGCAGGTGACCATGACCATGTGGGTGATGTATAAACAATTTGTTCGCCTGTCTTTCTAAAATAAATTTAAAAAAACCTGCAGTGCTTTTTTATTATGACTAAGTGTAATTTTTTTGTTCTTGGTAGAGAGGAGAAGCTTAGAATATATTGCCAGTCGTTATGGGCGAAGGTGAGCATGAGCCTCGGGCTGAGGTGATCAATTTTCTCGTCATTCTTTCTAAAATAAATTAAAAAAAAATATTGCTTGCAATGCCCACGTTTATATATAAATTATAAAAATAAAGTATCCATATTTTGTACACATTTTTCGTATTTTTATGAATTCTTAAAATATTTATAAATATAAAAATTTGTAAATTATTCTATTTTTTTAAATATATGAAATAAGATATAGGTGAACCTTTTATGGTTTACGTGATTACGTTTTGCCTGTAATCCCCACGCTGGGCAGGCGGGTCGGTGATCGCAGAGCGAAGCGCGTTGCGCTGGTGACGTTGTAAATTCGTGACGCAGTCATTATGTGTATGTTATGAACATGTAACAAAATGGGAACCTATTAATTCACTCCAGTAAGTGAATATTAGTGTTGCACTGGTGGTAGTGCTTTGTGCAAGCTCGTCTGGGTAGGTACCACCCACTCATCAGACATTCTGCCGCAAAACAGCAGTACTTGGTATTGTTGTGTTCCGGTTTGAAGGGTGAGTGAGCCAGTGTAATTACAGGCACAAGGGCTATAAGATCGTAGTTCCCAAGGTTGGTGGCGCATTGGCGATTTAAGCGATGGGCAACATTTCTTACAATGCCAATATCTAAGGGCGTTGGTGTCCACTTACCTTTAGGTGGCCCATATGCTCGTCCACCTTCCTATTCTATAAAAAAAAAAACAAGGCTTTGATAGCTTTATATAAATTTAGAATTAAAATATGGATTATATTAACAAGCTTCAATAAAATACATTTTCTATTAATTTACAACAATATTAACATTACTTTTATTTGAGTCATTGTTAATATATTCTAACCGCGTTCTTCTAGTGGCTATACGGCTGCAGATTCCGAGGCGTTGTTTTCAAAACCGAAAACATATAAAATATAGCAACTTTTTTTAATAAATAAAAAAAATATTTCTTTCAAATTAACAATTATTAATTACTTATGAAATATTTACTTATTTAACGAATCATATACACAATATAATCAAGAGCTCTGAGATTAATCATCAAACAAAATACACGACTGCAATTATAAAATGATATCGCACGAGCGCATTATCCTCTCAGCGTTTCAGCCGAGCTAGATATGATTACTTGATCAACTAATCCGGTGACATGAAATATGAATGAAGTCTAATTACATCGAGGTTAGTGGAAGAGTAACTATAGCTACACACAAAATGATTCATAATGACGCAATTGTCAAACAATTAAGAGTCCATAGACTATGGACTAACACAAATCACATAAGGGTTTAAATGGAAAACTAACTGAATTTGTAAATAATTTGACATCGGTACAAAACCTTCTTTGACACAGGAAAAGAGGTGAATTCGCTAGTGTGAATCGAATGTGATGGCAGCGATCCCGGAGGAGTGACGAACGACCGGACTCTATCGTGGGTATCCATTATTTACGAGATTCCCAAATGCGGACTTTGTACATAAAACATCGGAATCAGTGATTGGATATTCCTAGTGGCTTTGTGATCTAGCATTAGCAAATTAAATTTCATGTGTGTAAATTATTTACTTATGTTTGTTGGAATAACTTTTTAATATCGATCTCCAAAAACATCTGCTTGGAGAAGAGAAGGCCTTTGCGTAACAGTGTAGTTAAATACGAACAGTAAATAATAAGGTGTTGTAAAAGTAAGCTACGATTTGCTAACACACACACATATGCAAAATTTAATTCGATAATTACAGAAAATGCACTTTAACATTTGAATATATTTTAATGAATTATATTTGTCTGAAGTCAAAAAAAGTCCTTGGAAATCCTAATCCTATCCTAATTGGAGTCCTATTTGAATATATAATAGATTTTTTTTTATTATTGAATTGTTTCACAAAATTTGTTTTTTTACACCTCACTTTTTACGTCACTAATTGGCGATTTTAATCAAAAAAAATACCTCGATATATGCTGTTCATTCATGAAAAACACAATATAAATATTTGAATAAAGAATAAAACTGATATGGACATAATTGAGGGGAGCCATTTTTAAAAGTCGGAAAGATGAGATAAGGTAAACCTAACAATGAAAACAAAATATAAAACAAATTTGTTAATACGATATTTTGTTTTATTTTTATATACCGGGAATGCAAAAATTTATAACAACATTTTATAAAAAGCCTATACCTTCAGCTCAGACAGTTTATATCGATAATTGTGATAATTGGTTCTGAGAGATATTCAGAATATATCTTAAGATCCTTTTTACTCTGCAAATAGAATGAAACAATAAACAATTCCAAGTCAGTTTATCGATTTACACACACTAAAGCTCCACCCCAGCTTTGCACAGAGAGTTACGTATCGCCGTTAAATATACGGAGTTCAAATCCGGGTAAGCATAACTTAAGTTGAATGTTCTTAATTTGAGTTCATTATTCATCTCTTAATCGGCGGTAAAGGAAAACATCGTTAAGAAACCAGCTCGTTTCGGATCAAAATCTAACACGAGTAACCCGCATCGGAGCAACGTAACTTACTCCACGTAAGTTTCAAACTTAAAAAAAGAGAGGAGGTCTTTGTCCAGCAGTATGACACTCACCTTTCATATGGTATTGTAAGCTTTAAGAAGCTATGATATGGTCCGCTTGTTCGAAAATATTATCATAACATTAGCTAATGCGTACAAAATATTTATAAATGTTGTAAATAAGCCTTCCTCTTAAATTAGTCGTCGGAAACAGAATGAAAGCTTCACAGGAAGCTTTACCAGTCACTTTAACTTACAATACTGGTTGATCATTTTCAATACAAAAATGTCCAATTAAATATTTCAAGATAAAGGGTTGAAATAAATCAATAATTGTAAGCGATTCAGGGACATTACCTTGACTTATTTTAATTATATAAAATTGTCTTATAATTACATATATTTATTTTTCTTAATATCTTTATATTTATGTAAGTAAGTACTTAGTGCTTTCATATTATTTAACAAAAAATGGGTCATAAGAAAACCAGCGGTTGATGAATAATTTGTTATTTCTTCCATTCAAACTAAAATTACGGCAATTGTTTTTCACATAGTCAGGTTGAAGTTTACCGGTTATCCTGCAATATTTTTTTTAATAAGCATGGTAAACTTTTTCAAGATCCCGAGCAATTCCAGTGGACTTCGTATTATTGACTCCGATCCTGCATATCTGAAACCTGTCCTGCAGGTATCAGATGGACTACGTGGTTTTGTGAAATGCATCAGCATCTGTATCATGCTGCACCTCCAGTGAGGGACTCGTCTCAAACCTGGGTCAGGTTTACTCACTCAGGGAAGGGAACTCATCTTAATATATGTCTCGATCTCGATCGTCCTCTATCAATCCCGATCTATCATATCTTCCCTAACTAATATGGTTTGTAAGTATGTGGTTAAGCACCACCTACTCCATCATCATTCCACCAAAGAACAATACTTTGTTTAGCTGTCTTAAGGTTTGAAGGTTATTAGTGAGCCAGTAAAATTACAGGCTTAGTCCTCATGACTCCATTGCCGGTGGCATATTGACAATGACGGGTTAATACTTCTTATAATGGCGGGGAACACTACGGGTATAGATTGTCCTTCCCACTAACTATCGTAAGTCCAATTTGCACGCCTGCATCTTAAAACAAACAGCAAATATCTGCACTCTAATTATCTTATATTAGAAGATATTTCATATATTTTACTACTCTTAAATGCTAAAGACATTCCTCAGAATATTCACAACACATTCACACTGTCTTTCATAGATAATATACTTCAATTCTTATGCGCAAAATGTTCACGTTGTTTATTTTGTTCATTTATAATATCGTAAGCATTCTCAACGCCCCATTTAAACGAAATAGAGCATTATAGAATAATGTGTGAAATCACCTTTTTTTGTCAATTTTACAACACCATTATCAACATTCGTTACTTATTTAAAACCATCGGTTTTAATTGTTTAAACATTTAAAAAAATAAAAAAGTATAATTTTCTTATAGTTAAATGTACGAATATTCAACAAAATAGAAAAGTAATATATTTCTTTTTTTGTATTTATAACGCGTCCAGCATGTATCTTATTTATTAAAGATTGCACCCAAAAAACATAATATATTAAATAAATATAGATACTCTTTGTAAGAAACCTATTTACTGAATATAGTTAAAAAAAATTGAATTGCAATTCCATAAAGTTTTTTACAACAAACTTTTTATTACTTTTGAATTTCGGTTATAAAAGTCTGGTAAAAACTACCTTATACAAGTTTTATTTAATTTATAATATAAACAATGGATATATTTTTTTCAAAAACTCGATTCTTATAAAAAAAAACTTGAATATATATCGTATCTACATATATACACATATCAAGACTCACCATTATGAAACTCGTAATACAACCGCGGTCACATTCAAAAGTCTTGCACACACAGAAATCATATACTCCATTGCACTGCACACACAACACAAAACACGATATCACATACCAAAAAATCGTATACTGAATACGAAAATTTACCGAAATATATTGTATTTTTCGGTAATTTCGCGGGCGCGGTCGCCAATGTACGGCAAGTCAGTTCGCCCTACTGATAGCGTTTGAGCGTAGCCTCTTTCTGCGCATGTGTTACCGCGCAGCCTCGCCGAGATGGCCGAATTCTGCCGAGAATAGCCGACAACTAACACTCAGGGCTCGTTAACGGTTCGACCGAATGTCGCGTGATAATAAATCGCTGTTAATTCTTCTATTGTGTCAGTTATGCTTATGAAACGTCTTAAGCTTATTTCTGAATGTCCTCAAGATTAATTGTGTGATGAATTTTATTGCAAAATTGTAAGACATAATTTTGTGACAGGCTTCCTTTTAGATTTTAAAATATGTTCTGATATTTTTGCAAACAATTTTAGCTATTGTATCAACCCCATAGCCACCTATGGGGTTTTCGTTAGTTTGTTTTAACACATTGATTTCGAATAAATACCGCAGATTTTTAACATCTAAGGTTAAGTTATAAGTATAACATTATTAGTGAGAACTTAATAAATAATGGACGATACTAAAAAAAATCTAAAAAAATATATTTTTGTTCACATACAAATACTATCATGCAAACGCCATATTTTGGCCAAAAAGGGCAACTGAGTCAATAAAAAAGTTCTCAACCTCTGATCTCGACTATTTGTAAGCATTCTATAGAGGAAGGCTGTTGATTATTCGCAAATGTTCCGGATACGTTCGGCCAACTTCGGTCATCATCGTGACTACAAACTGAGCTCCATTTTTACGACTGTACAGTTTGATACCCCTGCAAGAATATATCACGCATTTAACTAGGACCTTATATGTGTAGCCTTAAAGTACATTATTCAATAAATAGTAACTAGGATTAGGTTGTATGTTTGCGAAGAATCGGCCCGTGATAGCCTTTTCGGCATTTTTTTCCGGCCATCTTTCTTTGAGTTAAGAAATAAACATGTGTATACATTTTTCTCTTAAATAATATATTTGGACGTTTTTAGAAGTTTGAATGAATTTTGTAAGGATAACATTTTCTTTGTATATTTCACGTACAAAGGATGTTTATTAGCTTCCAATAAAAAAATAAGAACCAAAGTATACAGTTTACTCATGAATATATAAATATAATCAAAACAAACTGCTTTCATAATTTATGAGTACTGTGAATACTGTGTCAACATTTTTTTAATTACAATGTAAAAATATATTCTATTTTAAAGTAATATTTGTATTAATTGATTTAATAATTTCGCTTTATTTTACTTTTTATGTGAAACTTCTGGTGTCCCCTTGGGGACAAAACCGACTCGTATGCTGTGATAGCCAACGGCATGACGCTCTCTTAAGCCTGCATACCCCCATCTGCCACCGCTCTGGATTCCCTTGTATCTGCATGGCCTGTATACTATAGTAATAAATGTGTAGGTTATTTAAACTGTAATATATTAATTTTATAAGCTAAAGTCTATGTTTTTATTTATTAGTAATTGATATGTATTAAAATGAATGCGCATTTTAGATTTAAAATCACAATTTTGGTTCTAAGAGAAAACATCAGAATATATCGTAAGAAACTTGATGAGGCTTTTGTATTTTGTAATTAAGAAATAGTTAATATGTAGATATTTGTTGATGTCTGCATGCGAAATGAATATATTTTATTCCTTTCAAAAATTGTTTACATATATATTTTACATTCTACAAGCTGTGCTACGAATATTTAAACGTAGCACCGCTACGAGAGCTATGACAATTGACGTCACGACCTACAAGTGATACGAAACTAGATCCAACAAGCGATAGAGCGACCTGGCTGACCCGATATCTTTAACTGATCTGGATAATATTGTTCATATCATATAATTGACTGGGCAATTAAATTGGTAGACTAATTTATCATAATATTCATTTACAATGTTCAATAAAACTGCTGGATTGCTAAACATTGAAAAGATTTTTTCATAATATTGGTCTAAGCAACTTGCTGTTATAACTTTTTATGACGTCATCATCATTATAAACTGTCCTTATAACTTGTCCTATTAATTGGAATAGACAGTGAATAAGGTATCAAAAAGAATTTGACTGATCTTAAAACTAGCCGCCTATCTGATAAAAAATGTTCTTGGGAATGTTTTTGCTAGTGGATAAGTTACATACCAGTGATTGAGGCACTTACGTTCGATACTCTTAAATGCCATAACCACTTACTTCTGTGTAACTCATGCGAGTTTTTTGTGCCTTTTCAATAGCGTTGACGTTGACTGCGCTTTGTATGGAACGAAAACTACGCCATCTAGTGACAATAATAAAAATTCCGGACAAGGCACTGATGACAAACAGTATGACACTGTGGAGACGTCTGTGATGACACTTGTTTGGTTAAAATCATTTATATGGAGTGGCTTTCGCTTCGCTTGATTGCAAAAAATTGTTTCATGTTCTGTATACTTGTATAAGATATATTTATTGATTCTGAGAAAGCTTTTAAGAAACTTTGATTGTGCTATTAAAAGGATTATGAATTTAAACTTTATATCGAACTTTGGCGTTAGAATTGCTGGTGACTGCAAACAAAGTCTTCTACAAATCCCAATCGTTTATCTTATTTGCCTCCCGTTTGTCCCTAAGTTAACATTAACTTTGAAAATGTAAGAACTCATTTTGTATCTCACTCTCAAGCTGCAAGCACTCGCTCTCACGTTGGAAGCTGACTATCATTAATATGTCATTTGGATACATGTTTCATTAAACTATTATAATTATTTTAGTAAACTATAACTTTCTGACATTACAAAATCACGTTATGCGGTGAATTTTGAGCTTTCACAAGCAATATATTCAAAAGTTAAACATATAAACTTTGCTTTTAATTTTTAATTTGAAAATTCACTGCGCGTCCAAAGGAGCTTATTTTAAAATAATTTATAGTAAGTTAAATATGGTTCCTCGTTATATATATTATTTCTAATTGAAAATTTACATTAAAAAAAATCCAAAGTGCAGTGCAAAACTCTAACAAGAAATGTATTTTTTTTTAAATAGCGCTTATAACGGTTTATATTCTGAACTACGTATCTCTAAAAATATTAGGTCATTTGTTTTCGTAACTGGGTCAGTATACATAGGGCTCGCTGCTCCGATTTAACAAAGTAACTGCTCTAAAGAGTTAACTAATACGTAGATAAAATATAATACTACATAATAAACAATCAAAAATTTAGTCAAACAATATTAATTTTACCAACGAAACTATGTGTTTATTTAATATACTCCATACTTCTTGTTTCACATCTGCTGGCTCGTCCTATAACAGCCACATTATATATAGCCATTTATATTACTTAAACTGATGCACACAGACACCCTCTCTCTATTCCTATACTCGCTTAGACCGAAGCGTTACAGGGAAGTGGACCAGGCACAGCACAAACGACTTGCTTTCGAAGTACGACAACGTCACGCTACCAACACTGCCTTTATAACACTGCTCTGCTACTGACAATTTGGACAACTTCATGTGGTAGGTAACTTTAGACAGCAAATTTGTATCATGGAAAAGTGAAAGGACAAGGAATATTTTTTATTATTTAACGAACCCTCAAAAGTTTGGATATGCGACTGACAGGAGTAAAAACGAAATGAATTTAGCGTCAGATTATCGAGGCAGTTAAGATACTGCGGAACAATAATGCGAAAGTGAGTTTGTTCGTTTGTTTGTTACAGTTTCACGTCTTAACTACTCAACGTCACGGAATTTCTCACATAGGTCAGGGGAAGAGAAATGAACACAGGGTACTTAACACCTCCCCTCAATGCGTTCGAAGCCGCGGTCGGAATCTCCTATTATGTATTGAGTATTATGTATTTATCTCTTAGAATAAAAGAAAATTCATTATTTTCTTGTTCAATATAAAGTTATTCTCGATTGCTATTCGTATCTTGAAAAAGTTTTCGAATCATTTATTATTTAACGTATTTTTTTTTAGTTTAATAATGAGTGATAGCTTAGTATTCTAAGTATTCTAAGCTATCACGTTTATAAATTTAAATTTCTAAACATTTGAATAAGTTTCTATTTACATAAAGAGATTATAATACGAAGAGCTATTTTAAATTTGTTCTAAAAATTTCAATGTATATATTTATGTAATGAAAATGTTGATATGAAATGGTTTTTTAGACGATTTATAACTGAAACGCTACGACAGGTGAATAAACCCATCGTGGTCATCAAACCTACATATTATGTGGGATAACATTCTGACTATATTCTATTCCAATTTAAGGTGAAGCAGTGAACTAGTTTTATATGAAGGCGTCAGCAATGACTGAGCGATACAGGCCACATTAACAACTGGATCACGTGGTACGTGGTATCGTATTACGTGAGGGTTCGTCATAAAAAATAATTTATAATTTTAGCGCGTTGTTTATTTAATAATAACATTTTATTAACTATCAGTAATTTAATCATAAAACTAACTTGGTATACGAATACAATAACAACCATATTTTAACACTATGGTTTTCCACTCATTGTTATTTTCTTTGTTCTATATTTGAAAAACGTTATATATCCTAACATGTATATATCATTTATAAAATTCGAAGTAACCTTGATGAAACTATTAAAATTTTGATCCTTATTGCAATAGTTATAAAGATGAAAATTGATAAATAATATCGTGTGCAATTTCAGAATTGCCCTAAAAGCAATAAAAACGAATGAGGGTGAAAATTAATCTAGCAAACAGCTTTTGGAAGACTTGATTTGTCTATAGGAGGGGTTTGATTATGTTTATATTTGACTAGTTACCACTCGCAGCTTCGTCTGTCTATGTTAAATACCGTATGACCTTTTCTGTAAACCCTAACGTGTATGCACAAATTCGTGATCTCGAGTAGTTAAGACGTTAAATCGTAACAAACAAATAAAGATTACGAAACTACAAAATAGAATACAGACAAGACTGGTGTACAATACGTTCTTATCGTCAATAACGTCAGCAATCTCCTCCAGGCAACCTTAAGGCAGAGGACATAAGCAAACATAGATAGGGGTGTACACGATATAGGAAAATATTTATAAATACGGTATAGTGAAAAAACAAATACTTTAAAATAAATAAAAATATTGTCTAGATTTGTATTGTGACGTCATCTCCAAGAAAATTAGGGTACTTGTGTAATGCTATAAAAACTATTACTAAAATGATTTATCAAATTATTACTACAAGATTAGTTCGTTCGTAGTAATAAAACTAAAAATAACATTTTAATAAATGAAAAAATATATATTTTATAAGTTGTTTTTATTCGATTAGTGAATCTAGTAGCTTAACGGAGTAAAACGTCATAAATGTTTTCCAGAATATTGACACTTACGACGTTCTCCTAACGATCCACTAAAAATTCAATTCTAAGTATATGTCACTGGACTTTTGAGAACACTGACGAAAGTAGGTCAGACGAAACATTATTATGTACATACGAAGGGCTAATTACTTCGCTTATCTTAACTCATTTTTAATTAAAACATAAACATTTTACAACCCATAGGGCCTTTATAAGGCTCTTCCCCACTATCCTTTTATTAGACTCTACGTTACATTCTTATATAGGTATAAGAGTGATATTTTGTTTTGCTGAATATAAAAAACAGGCAGTCATAGGGACAGCCGATAGAAGAAAAAACTTGAAACTGTTAAATATATTTGTCCAATTTTCACATTTATTGGCACTCCAAGTAAAATTCTATCCCTTTTTATAATGTATAGTTTTTTATACAAAATATTAATACAGCTTTATTTAAATAAGTAATAGTTAGAATACACATATATTATTTGTATATACTGTTGGTGACACGAAGCCACGAGTCTATCCCCTTTTTACCTCTGATATAACGCATTACGCGTTTCCTCCACGGGAACAGTGGCGGGGTATGTGTGGCTTGCCAGTGTCCAAGGCGCCGAGTGTGACCCGAACATCGGAATAACCACTAAAAAACCAGCGTTACCCTTTCCGTCTTAACGAGGAGCGCCACGGGGTCGCTTGCACTTGCTACTGTGACGCTCTGACGGACGAGTCTATCCCCTACGATAAACCAGCGCAACACCTCTAAGCAAGTTTTACTTTAAAAAAAATAGTTTTCATGATACTGACAACAAAATTATTTTGTTACTTATAAATAATTAGCACGAAGCTAAATTCTTGATCAAATTGAAACCTTCTTGTTTTAATAAGGTAACTACGGTCACGTAACGAAATTATTGCGATCTTATAACACGTCGCGATTTATCACAATGTAATAGATTTAAAATTCGAACTAACATTTTTCAGTTTAAAAATATAACATACTATAAAAACACTATAAATACTCTATATTATAATGGCGCAAGTTACTCCGTCTTTCTGTTCCACTCACGGCGAAACCACTGAACCGATTTTAATGAAATTTAGTATGAAGAAAGCTGAACTCCAAGGGAGGACATAGCCTCTTTTTTATATACACCGGCCTCCCTAATACGCGGGTTTATACTGGTATTTCCTAAATAAAAAACATGCATACATAAAATTGTGGAACGAAGAATAAAATTTGACGAGCAAGGGATGAATACGCGTGACTCAGCAAAATAGCTGCATACATTAGCTAACAATGAGCTAATAATAACGCTATAAAACTATCTATTATTCCATACTTCATGAATTTTTTATTTAACAACAGATATATAATGTAGCAGCCGAGATGGCCCAGTGGCAAGAACGGGTGAATCTTAACCGATGATCGTGGGTTCAAACCCGGACAAGCACCACTGAATTTTCATGTGTTAAGGAAAACATCGTAAGGAAACCTGAATGTGTCTTATTTTACTGAAATTCTGCCACATGTGTTTTCCACCAACCCAAAAAAAGTAAAGGAGGCCTTAGCCAAGCTGTGGAACGTTAACAGGTACTTATTTACTTAAATAAATATTTGATTACAATCAAAGTCAAAATAAGCGATGCCTATGTGCCTTCCCCCTACTGTTATTACGTCACCAAAAGCTTCATTTAGAATTATTGTTTTCATTTATTTTAATAATGATGAGAGTTTTTGACCTCCAATAATGTTATAAAATTAATTTATATTAATATATAAGTATCATGACTAATCTATAAAAAATATTCTCTGACGAGAATGTTTTTGTTACTACATACAATTCGTCTATCTCATATTATATTAGACTTTAAGGATAGAAAGCTAGTGTCCTAAAACCATAAACATAATACTAATACTATATAATAAGGCACGATTTTATGAAAGTGGTTTCATAATATGTCATACTAGCGTTTCACTTACGGCTTCGCCCGCGTTATAATCGAAAATCCACTTTAACGGGATAAAAAGTTCAAAATATGTTATGTCATATTTGAACTGTGATAAAGCTTGAAGAAGTAACATTATTTAAAACACAACTTTCTTTCTTCGTCTAAACCTTCTTCCCAGCTCTAAACCTTCCCCTCCAAAAGGGGGAGGCCTTAGCCCAGCAGTGGGACAATCACAGGCTGTTACCGAATAGAAATATATAAACTGTGCTCTTATTACATGACAAATAGTATATACTAGTGTATAGCAACCTAAAGTCACAAAGTCTTTAATGTTATAAATGGAATAATGAAAATAATGAAAAAAGCTCAAAACAATCATATGAAACGACGACATAACAACGACATCACAAATTTGAACATACACGAATTCTTATATTATATTTATAGCACGTCACTACTCCGGAAAATCTAGACACCGCGATTGAGCAATTGGCCGCAATATATATTAAAACAACAAAAATACTTTCGTAAACTTTAAATTTTTTGTAACTTTTTATAAACGTATCCCGATTTTGAAGAAATAAAGACTAATCATGATTTGAAATACTTCCTATAATTATTCAGTTAAATCAATTTGCAAAGCGGGATAAATAAACATGGAGTAAAATGAATGATAACATTTCTAGAGTTTCTTTACTAAGATAGGGCGTCTTGCCGTTTGCCGTAATGTCATACGAGTCAGTGTTCCCCTCAGGATGCTCCAATAGAATAATCACATCAAAAATATTAGCAAAAAAGATTTTTCCTACGTATTCAGGTTAACAAAGTAAAAATTGCATGAAATTATGCCGCGTCGGATAAGATGATGCGTATAAAAACGTGTAGCGGGGGGCGTGCGTGACTCCGCAAAATGGCGGCCGCATTAGCTGCTTATGATAAGCGTACTAGCGCACTCGAACGTAGTGTTTGTTTTTGCTTATGAACTGCTATTTTTATTATAATGCAATTTTATAAGGAACACAGTTCTATAAAAGTGCTAATTGAATTTTCGTTAAAAACTACTTTTAGGTATAGCGTATTTGAATGATTTTGATAATTTGCTTTGTAGTCAAATTTTATACATATTTTTTTTTATTTTGTATGCTTTCTAGTATCAAAATTTCATCCATTTCTTTTGCTTTGTATGGTTTTGTATTTCTTAATAAATTAAATATTTATACATTTGTCGACACATTTGTTTAGATTATACGTAGTTGACAGAAAATCGTACAAAAAAGTCGCAATAGAATTTATCTTTTAAGTTAAGAAGAGAACTGCTGACTTAAGTTTACTACTATGTGTATAGATTTACGTATAGTCTGCAACTTGATTGCAACGCATCCGTTGCATAGTAATGGGAAACGTAGCCTCCACGAAATATGTCAAGCTTCCTACATAAATAACGTAAGTGAACTGGATAGCTCATAATAATCATAATAATAAATAAAGCAATGCCGTGTGGTATTCAAATAAGCAGAGAACTACCCGATCATGTCAGATAAAAGTAATATAACAATAACAATCCCTTCTCTCTCGTGACAAGAACTGGGGTTTGACAGATTCTCTTGAAAACGCTGCGATTGTCGTTCTAAGCCGATTGAAGACTATGAAATATTTTTTATATTCTCTTTTGGCAGATCTTTTTCTAGTCGCGAGATAATTCTCAATATCGACCTTCAAACCCCCAAAGTGCGATCACCTTCAAGTCAACGCGTATTAGGTGGAGCTCATCTCGGAGGAAGAGTGTGATCTTGATTCCGTCGCACCAAATCTTCGGTGCATATTTAGTACTATTCTAATTTATTTGAAAGGAAGCTCGATATTGTTTGAAGGAACCCATATAAGGAAACGTCTAAGCCAAATGAACTAGCAAATGCTACCAAAGCAACATAAAACATAGTAACAACCAAATTCACAATAAAAAACATACTTTTCGTCTCCAATTATTCTCGATTTCAATCAATTTTCATGCAATTAAATAAATGATGGTTTTTCCACAATACTAAGCTAAAATTTAACATATAAGATATAAAATAAATATAAATGTAATAAATAAATAAAGGCAACTAAATTCCACCTTTTTACTCCACGGTAACTTTGTCGCTCTGTGTTTTTTATGTTATCCTAACATTGTTATAAGAAAATAAAATTGATAAAAAAAACATTCTATCGGCCCTATTTGAATAAATTGAATATACTTTTATCTTGGGATTCACAGAACATTTGATACGTATTATCAATAAAATCGTATAAAGATTTATCAAATTGATTTTCTTGCTGGTAATAGGGGTGAAAGTCTCAGAAGAAGCTGGTCAAATATAACTGCCTACTTTTACCTATATTGTGTTCCTGTCTGGAATATAAGTTAGCTAGGAAAATGACCGTTATAAGCTAAAATAACTGTTAAGTAAAATAAAACAAATAAAAAGCACGACGGTGAAAACTGCACTGATCTGAAGTTTTGATCAAAGTGAACACTAGAGACGGTGCAGAATGGTTTTTTCTAAATCAAGTGGCGTGACCACTGATGTCATAGAATTAGTCTTATATATACATAGTTATAATATTATATTTATGAACGTTTTCTATGATCTTACTGTATACAGTGTATACAGTGTCCCACAAATTAATTACTAATTCTATGTAATCGAGTAATATCAAAAATAGTAGTTACAAGTTTATATTTGTTAATAGGATGTACGCCACAATTTCTGGAAAATTCTTCTATATTTTTGCGTACATATGTACACGTTATCAAATTTATATTGAGAAGCAACAATCATTATTCGTAACAGCCTGTGTAAGTCCCACTGCTGGGCTATAGGCCTCCTCTCCTCTTTTTGAGGAGAAGGTTTGGAGCTTATTCCACCACGCTGCTCCAATGCGGGTTGGTGGAATTCACATGTGGCAGAATTTCAGTGAAATTAGACACATGCAGGTTTCCTCACGATGTTTTCCTTCACCGTAAAGCACGAGATGAATTATAATCACAAATTAAGCACATGAAAATTCAGTGGTGCCTTGCCCGGGTTTGAACCCACGATCATCGGTTAAGATTCACGCGTTCTTACCACTGGGCCATCTCGGCTTATATCATTATTATGATTTCTTTAATATATCTTTTTAAATCTTTTGCCATAAGTATATATTGCATTGCGAATAATAATACTTTTAAATAAAACAAATGAGTTTTATTTATAAGAATAAACAAGTTTTTTTTTAGAATAATAAAAACTAAGCAACTTATGGCAAAGTTAGGTTTTATAAAGTTTATGCTAAAAGTAGAGAATAACTCGAAAAAATATAAAGGTTTTTAATATCGATTCATTAATCAGTTTATATTTATTTAAGAGGGTTGTTAAGAGTTGTGTAAATTATTGGAGTGTGTTAAAAGCAATGTATAACGCTAACGAATCGACTATGTAACAACCCTCGAAGTACCTCGTTTTTCTGGAATTATTTGAACTTTTTCAGATTAGAAAAACATATATACAATTTGAAATTGAATTGAATTGGGCAACAATAAATTTGACACGTCGAAAAAACAATTGGTAATAATTCACTTGTTCAATAATCCTGAACTCTAAGCAAAAGAGGTTTGGTAGATAGGAGGGTGGACTAAAACATTCTCAAACGGAACAACCAATGTTTTAAAAAACAAAATTTATCGTTAACTCGGTAACACAATGTTCATCTAATTTATACGTGATATTGGCAGAATATTTTACGCTAAAATAGAGTAGATACATGATAGAAAAGAGAAAAAACACAATGTTGAAAAAAAACCGCTTTTGTCAGTTACAAATACACTAATTATTACTAGTCAATATTTTAACTATTCCTACTGCAGTGATTAAACGCGTGCAGTCAAAGGACATGGCCAATCTCTGTATGGGGGTTTGCATAGGTATCGAATTTAACTTCCACCAATGAGTGGTGTGGGGCTTTATATTCGTGAATATGGGGATATTAAGTTGCTATAAATAAAAAACTGAAACAGAAAACTCGGCATTACAACAGAATAGACGTAAAGATTTTCATTAAATTCTAATCCAAAAAAAAAAAACAAACAGTACATTGAAATTTGACATAGAATCGCGGGCAAACGGTGGAGGCGTTCCTTTTTAAGTATTATGTTTTTGTGTGATATAAAAAATATATCTTACGCAACATTATTTATAAAGAGATAATTTTATTAAATGTAACAAATACCAATACACGACCAGTAAGAGTTCAGGCGCAGGATAAACGTGCTTTTTGAGACACGGGATTGTACACACTTTCAACAACCAGAAAACCCAATAACTTTTAATCGAATTGACCCTCGAATCCACTTGCTCTATCCACTGAGCCATGTCACTTGAGCTACATAAATAATTGTAATTATTATCATATTATCATGAAAATGATAATTAATTTCACAATTCTGTATAGCCATTAAAAGGTGCCTTGATATAGATTTTTTTTCTTATAGAACAGGAAGGCGGATGAGAATATGGGCCACCTGATGGCAAGTGGTCACTAAACGCCCTTAGACATTGGCACTGTAAGAAATGTTAACCATCGCTTACATCGCCAATGCGCCACCAACCTTGAGACCTAAGATTTTATGTCCCTTGTGCCTGTAATTACACTGGCTCAGTCATCCTTCAAACCAGAACACAACAATACCAAGTACTGCTGTTTTCCGGTAGAATATCTGATGAGTGGGTGGTAACTACCCAGATGAGTTTGCACAAAGCTCTACCAGGGAATTCAAACAATATAACAATTATAAGCTATTTACTCAATACACACATTCATTTTGTAAGGATTGATAATAGAATCTAGGCTCATTTATTTCAGACAGAAACATAGAGTCTGACTCACAAAAACTTTCCGCCGACTCATTAAGTAGTTTTTCCTGGACATTTACGACAATGACGGATGGCTCGCATCGGAATCCGAGCAAACGGTTCCTGAGTACTTTTTATTCAGTGCCGGTGGTGTACGCGGAGTGATAAAGGAGTTTCATTCGGTGCTGAATTCTAGTCTTGCAATTTTAATAAATTTTTATGAGGTATTTTCTTGGAACGGCTGCAAGGAAATGAATTTATATTATTTTTATAACAATAGAATATTAAAACTGTTCATTTAAATATATATTTTACAAGTGTAATTATTTTACCTCTAAATTATGTTTCACAAATTACTAATAATCATTACATAATAATGTTTTGTCTATATCTAATATATAAAAATCTCTTATCACGGCGTTTGTGGTCGAAAAACTCCGAAATGGCTCGTCCGATTTTTATGAAATTTGTTATGTATATTTGAGAGGTATGAGAATCGGTCGTAAAGGGCCCATTTGGCTCTCGAACTAATAAAGCATCAAGCATGCGTAATAATAGAGCAGAAAGAACAGACGAACAAATCCAACTAAATAACGAAAAAGTGCATGTGCTCACACGGTTACACACATAATTAACCGGTTTGCTCATTGGTAGTAGCAAGGCTGTTCCTGAAGACCATTCGCAAACGAAAAAATCGCAAAGGACTTCGTTCCTCAACGCGTGTCGCCTTCCCCAACCGTACATTGTTTTTTTTTGTTATCGCTTTAATTACACGGGACTTATATCGTATCTTCATCGCAATTTTATGGAGGAAAGTCAAGAAACCGAAATGGTAGCAAGTGTAAATAATGCAATCTTGAAAAATAAGTTAATAAATCATGTAAATTAATTCAAGTATACATACATTCAATACACACATGATTCGAATTTTTACTATTGACAGTATAATCACAGAAATGATAGTATAATCATATGTTCAACGTCAAAAAACTATCGAAAGAAAAAACAAAACCATTATTTATCAAGCTATTATAACAACATTTAATTTATAGTAGAACCTGTTTTGATTGTTTGAAACTTTTCAAACCATTTTTGATGTTTAATTTATTGTTAAAGGATTTAAATTACTTTGACAACATTTAAAATAAAATCCTTTGGAAATAATATCATTATTCTGAATCTAATTTAATTATTTAATGCAATAAGTAACCTTAATTCCATTAGAATTCTGTTAACAGCGCCACCTTTGAACATACTATGTTTGTTTATATAATTTGTGTGAAATTAATCATCTTGAGTTGTTTAAAATATTAAACTATATTTAAAAAAAAATTTAGCAGTAATTAAATTTGTCTGTTTTAATAGAAACTGTTAGTTGCTAAGGATTGAATCGATTGAAAGGCAATAAAAAGACGCGGTTGCCTCACTGGAATTATAAAAGGATTAATTTAAATTAATATCTCAGGAGTCACGGCAAAATTAAAATTCTCGCGCAAGAAAAAAAATTATGGTCATGGCCAACGATGCGACAGCGAGGAGATATTGTTATGTTCCGGCTTAAAGGGCGATGGAGCTAGTACTGTACAGTGCCTGAACTACAGGCACAAGGGACAATTTAGTTCCCAAGGTTGGTGGCTCATTCCCGATGTATGGTTAAAATTTTTATAGTGCCAATGTACATAGGTGGGGGTTACCATTTACCAATATTATAAAGAAAACAAATTGTTTGTTATTGATGAACACAAAATCCGTAGACATAACCTAAGAAAATAATAATAAATAAGCGCATGAAAAAATTTGCAGAGTGGCGCTTTATGCATATATGTATAATGACAATCAATAAGTCGCAAGGCCAAACGATGACCGTTTGTGGCTTAGATTTGGGCACACCATGCTTATCACATGGGCAAGTATACGTGGCATGTTCTCAGGTGGATAAACCATCGAGCTTATTTGAATTGGCTAAAGATGTACTGGCAAAAAATATCGTACACTCAATTGCTCTTTGAAATTAATTAACTGCTTTACAATAAAATATATTACTTTTTTCAATTCAAATTTAACTTTTAATCAAACAATTAATATGTCCATTACATTAATGAAATACATTGAATTGAGAAAATGAATAGTTGGTGGTTTTATCAGTGGTTATCGTCTACAGTGCTCCTTTCCTTTTTCTGTCATAGATCCCGTCCCCACACACTTACAATAAATTCGTTACTTTTTATTTAAAATCCAAAATATTCAATAAATATAATTTATATGGAAGAACAACGTTTGCAGGGTCAACTAGTATTTAAATAAAGTAATTGGGAATTTAAAACAATTTCTTGGTCTTACTTCGTATGGATATTTACATAAAATAAAAGTATGTTATCTTTAAAAATCTTATTCTCTTAAAAGTTAATATTCACATTTTCTTTCCACAGAGCCAACGCTTCCACAATATCAATCGATCTAGGTAATAAATTTAAAGTTCTAAACAGTTCAATGGCTAAAGTAAAAGACACAAATCGAAATTTGAGAAAATATTTATATTCCAAAATACCATAAATCTTACGTTGTGTCACTTTGTCCCGTACCTAGTCCCATGATGTCAATGCCAACTGGGTATAATAATGAGTTAAGATATCGCATTATAAACAAAATTCCCCGAAGTGGAAGTCGTTTTAGGGTAATGAGTTAATGGAGCCGTATTCGGAAAAATTGAATCGGGAGTGTACATGACTATTCCATTTCAAGTTTGCTTAAGCACCTTTTCATTATAAGAGAACATTGAATTTCCGTACATGGCCCAAGTTTCGTGACGTGACGTGACGTGACGTATTATATACGCATGGTATCATTTAAATACGGGAATGATGAGAAATAGCATAATTAGAATTTTCTTCTTCCTTTTTTTAAACTATCACTTCGCTATAAATTTGTAGATACTTTTTATATTGATCAAATTAATAGCAACAATTTTTTTTAATTGTTTTTCTTTCTGGATCAGGCAAGTATTATTGAAAGCTAAATAGTACTATATTTTTTATGTGACATATAATACTATAATATCATAAATATGTACGATAACACTCCCTTTTTGGTTTAGAGCTAGCTAAGAAGACGGCTGTTCCTAGGTCATATGCTTAAACATTTGGTCGGGCCAATAAATAACGGTGGGTTTTTCTATCATTAAACTCTCAGTAGCAAAAATTCAGAAGTTGGCACTGCTTATACTGCAAGCCTCGTAAAGCAAGTAAATCCGTTGACCTTATACCCTGCGTTGAGCTCTCTTCGTTTGTGTAGGGTTATCGTCCCATCGGATTATGAAAATAATGGAATCGAACATTTTAAAAGGAAAATGCATTTACAGGCTGTCATTGTATTATAGTACTATCTATACTAATATAGTATAAATAGTATTATAAAACCGAAGCCGAGATGGCCCAGTGGTAAGAACACGTGAATCTTAACCGATGATCGTGCGTTCAAACCCGGGCAAGCACTGCTGAATTTTCATGTGCTTAATTTGTGATTATAATTCATCTCGTGCTTTACGGTGAAGGAAAACATCGTGAGGAAACCTGCATGTGTCTAATTTCACTGAAATTCTGCCACATGTGTATTCCACCAACCCGCATTGGAGCAGCGTGGTGGAATAAGCTCCAAAACCTTCTCCTCAAAACGGGAGAGGAGGCCTTTAGCCCAGCAGTGGGATATTCATAGGCTGTTACTATCTATACTAATATTATAAAGAGATAAGATTCGATTTTTTGTATGTTTGTTTGTTATTGATCAACTCAAAAACTATTTAACCAATTTCACATACAGAAAGCTACACTATCGACGACTAACATAGGCTATATATTTTTTTGACAAAATTGGAAATCCCTACAAAAATTGCAGTATAACAATGAAACACATGATAATAAAAAAAAATCCTAAAAAATCTACTAAGACAGATTCAACCTGGACGAAGTTAGGGCAGGCAGCTGTTTAATATTTCCACTTTCTTCTACATTAATTGTCAAACGGAAATTATATTTTACGTAGAAACATAATCTGTAATTAATTCTTAAGCCTTTCACGTAATCAGCAAGTAATTTGTATGCACTTAGCTTATGCATATGCTAGCTATCTAAGCTTGTGCATGGTATAATAGTTTGCTTAAGGGATCAAGCTTATAAGGAAGAGTTTCGTTAGTAAGCTGTTAAGCTATTCAAGTTTTTAAGGAAATGGTTCCAAATGTGTAAATTAACATTGATTTACTTTCTTTTTTCACCAGAAGACTTACATACAGAAAAGTAAAAAATGTCCCAATATATAATTAATAATAAATGTCCCAAATTTGGGCTAATAACCCCTCTCTTTTGGTAAACGCTATAAATACTGTTGCGCTAAAACTTAAATAACAGTCATCGTAAATGTCACAAATTACGAAACGTATCGATTACTCAAGCCTAATCTCTCATTTTATAAATAATGGTGAAATTAAATGGAGGAAAAACGGGCGATTATCTTTGTAAAAAAATTGCCGATTTTCAAGCTTGCCCGGTTCCCTCGGCAATAAAACTTCTGCCCAGGACATAGACCCGCCCATCTCTCATTTGTGAAATACTTAAGTCCACCGCATATTTTCATCATATATTATATAAGTGTGCTGCGCCCTAATTAAGCAGGACAATATTATAATTAAAATTAAGAACTATTTTGCTATGACGACCGACATCATGTTAAAGTATTTAAAATTTATTATTATTAACAATATGGTTTACTTTTAAGCTACTTATTTAGCAGCGAATTTGAGCGATAAATTCACTTTAAAAAAAACATTTATCTCATCTAATTTTTGTAACATTCTCAATTCATTTCATTATTAAAACGTGTTTATCAAAGTAAAATGTATTTTTTTAACGAAAAACAACATTTTATTTTATTACACAGAAACCGGGACATTACGAGAGAATACATTTAATTAAAGCGATTAAAAAGCCCATCACAAAGATCAAAGTAACGCGTATAATAATCAGTTAGGTGATTCAGATTTAAAAATAATTATGTTGTAATTAAAAAAATGTTAAGTATATTTTTCTTCTTCATTATTTTTAATTTTTAAATAATCACTTCGAAAGTTCGAACAAGTAGCAAGCGAGCGTTAATTTATTTTTTTCAATTTAAATTCATTTATTGAAACTTACTATATCGTAGTAAAAATATTATTTTAAGAAATGGATCTTTAGTGACTATTTCTTCCAATATTTTTTCTAAAATATTAAAGAATTTACTATTTTTTTATTTAATATAATTTTGGCAAGTAGTCACGTGCATTATATCAGTTATATAATTAAATGCGTTCCTCGCAGGAAGTTTAAGTTCGAAATCATATTCTTCTGTATAACTAACGCAAGTACAAACTGTGTATTGATGTTATGTAATTGCGTAGGTAAATAAATATGAAAACTGTACGAGTAATTATGTTAATTAACAGTCTAAAAATATCTCACTTCCCATGAATAATGTTTGAACATGTATTGCATTATATTCTACTTATAAGTAACTTCAAACTTGAGACCGTAATCTAAAGTTTCACATGTTTGATAACAGTTATTAATATTAAATAAACAATATATTCAGATACTGATTTACTGGTGGTAGAGCTTTGTGCAAGCTCGTCTGGGTAGGTACCACCCACTCATCAGATATTCTACCGCAAAACAGCAGTACTTGGTATTGTTGTGTTCCGGTTTGAAGGGTGAGTGGGCCAGTGTAATTACAGGCACAAGGGACATAAAATCTTAGGTCCCAAGGTTGGTGGCGCATTGGCGATGTAAGCGATGGTTAACATTTCTTACAGTACATTGGTACTGTAAGAAATGTTACCCGTCCAAGGACGTTTGGTGACCACTTACCATCAGGTAGCCCACATGCTCGTCCGCTTTCCTGTTCTATAAAAAAAAATACTTCATTGATCTAGTTTGCTTACAAAGATGCGGTTTTGCTCAGAATTCAAATCCGCGTGTCAGATCGCCGTCCTATCAGACCATGACAGTGTAACTATGTATTTTAAATAAGAATTTAAAAACGCAGCCATGGCCGTATTTTCATCAGGGTGACATTATGTGTATTACAGGGTGACATATCTCTTATTTATTATGTAACATATTTTACCAACACATTTTAATGTTACGTAACATGCATTTGATATTCAGTCGAATAGAACGAAATTCGAATTCCGAACACAAAATAGAAATTTCCAAATATCCGAATTACCGATTTATTTATTTATTTAAATTGTTTTAAATTAAAAACCTCAATAAAACCAACATTAATGCAACTAAATGCGCATCAGTGTAGACCGCGTGCACTCAACAAGCAAATCTGTTTCTAGATTTACGGTCCAACATTTAGTAATGGCTCTAGTTTAGACACGGAATATTAAATTTATTTTGTACGAAAACTCACACAATTCCCTATTTTAAACAAAAAATATATTGAAAGTTTAAACCGATATTAACATCACTCGTATTTATCTAATATACTTAGTATAACTTACTTTAATAGGTGGTTTGGCTTTGTGCAAGCCACTGGGTAGGTACCACTCATCAGATATTTTACCGCTAAACAGCAATACTTAGTATTATTGCGTTCCAGTTTGAAGGATGAATGAGCTAGTGTAACTACAGGGACAAGGGACAAAACATCTTCGTTCCCAAATTTCATTCTAAAGATGCTTATGTAAGGAATGGTTAATATTTCTTGCATACCATACCTATAAAATAAAATAAAAATAACCAGAAAATGTCCCACAACTGTGTAAAGGCATCCTCATCTTTTGATTAAAAAAAATACGTGCAGATTTTCTTACGATGTTTTTCCTTCAACCTCTAGCACATGACAACTTTGAGGTTCTTACTTGGGCTTGTTCCCGTAGTATTTATTTGTATTTAAACTATAAAATTAAATTTATTTTGGTCTGTATGTAACAATCAATATAAGTTTGTATGGTTTAATAGTTACGGTTCGATTTCAGGAACCGTAACTATTAAACCTAGAGCTACTAGAACAATCACTGCAAATAATATAATGTTCACTGTCACCGAATCCAAGACCAGTTTGCACGAATCTCTTTCATTATCTATTATCTTGGTAAGTTAGATCCGATTCTATACATGTTACCGTATAAATTTTAACTTATTTAATTAGTTATTAAATTGTGGGATATTACTTGAAACTCACCGCAGTATACTATCAATAAATGTCAGAAAGTGATATGATATTTACTATAATAATTATATAAATTACAGGGAACAAGTATCAAAATTGCGTATATACCGTCGGTTATCAACACTTGACGAATGAAATATGAAGTATGTTCATAAAAAAATGTTGTTCTGAAATGAAGTGTGATTGAGTACATAAAAACCTAACGGCAGTGCTGCAATTAAATGATTGTCGTTTGGAATGCTCGTCGCGTGGGCGTGGGTGAAATTTTACAAATGATTTCTTGTCACGTGACACAAACACAACAGCAAAATTTGGTTATTTAGATAAAGTATACTGTAATCCCGTGTGAGTGTGAATTCTCACACTAATACAGAAATAATGTATTAGAATAAGTATTTTTTTTTAATTGTTAAGATTTGATGTGGTTTTGGCCACCCACTATTTATTTATTACTTTTTCTAACTATATTTTTCTCCATTGGTTCTTATTTAGAGATAAGTGATCCATTCGTGAGCGTATTATGTAATTAACTACTTTTGAAAGTTCATTTCAGGGTCAAATAAAAAAATAAAAAATCAACACTATAATCGAGCCATCATTCATTCATAATCGATTTCGGTCCATTCGAATAATCGTAGTATTACAGACCTTTAGGCCAACTAATCATTACACAGAGGAAAGAAAATTATGAACTCAATCTTTCATTATATTAACATTAGCATGTCGGTGACGCGAAGCCGACTACGGTAAAAATATTATGTTATGTAATGTAATATACAATAGTTAAATTTATAGTTTACAGAAAATCCATAATCGGTGACTTCTAATGGGCAAATGAAATCAAATCAAAATATAATTTATTCAAAAAGGCTTTAACCACTTTTGAATGGTAATTTTTCATAATTGTATTACTGTATAGTACTAGATTCTAACGAGAAGGACAGAAATAAACTCAGTAGCTTATAAATAGTACGAAACCTTTTCCGTACGAATTCGACTCGTACTTGAACGTGATTTTTTCATAATAATTTACAATTGCGTGATTGAATACCATTTGCTTATAATTCGTACGATTTGGAACCTCTAACCACATAGCTTGGTACATTGTATGATGAATGTTCTGAGGTCAAGTCTACACTAGTATAAACAATGACCAGTTCAACTTTGGTGATGCTATATAGATATCACAAGCTAAACAAGGTGCAATATTTGGTGGGGTACCGCAGGGCGGACTATTGTCACCGATAATCTACAATTTTCATCAATTTGATTACTATTTTCTCAACCAAATGTTTGCAGAAGATTTTTCTTTTTAATCTTAGTGGTGTACAATAAAAATGTAAAGTAAAGTAAACAATACGACTGAGATCAAAGGATCCATCCAAATGAAAAAAACTTGGCTATCAGATGTGAATCGGGGAATTTAATGGGTATTGAAAAATTTTATAATTAAAGAACACCATTATACTAATATATTACAACTAAATGATAAATGAATATAATTGTGTTATGTTCATGTTGTTATTATATTTAATTTTTTAATTGTTAAAAAGAATAACTTCTGAGATTCTTGCCGGTTCTTCTTGCTAAAATCGTTCCGAACCAGTGGTAACTATATTATTGTTGCTATATATGCCCTTTGCTTTGTTTATATAACTATACAATATTTACATGTTAATTGTTACAGAGATATTTAACATATACCTCACAAAGCCTTCTGCCGAACTGTCAATATTCAAATTAACGATATTACTATGAAACTATAGACAATTTAGTATTTAGTAATAATTTGACATATTCTTAACATTTTATATTAAAATGAAAATTGTAAAACGACGATTCAAAAGTGCTTGCATGTTTTGAATATTTAAAGTTCAGTAAACAAATTATATAATTAAATTGTATACATTATTAATCAGCTCTATTTACTTGATATGTAATTATTATCCTTATTATTATTATTATTAATTATCTACCTGCAAAAAACTCTGGTGTACCAGAAAGTAAGATATCAATGAAAATTGTAGTACAAAAATCCTAGTCCATTCTTACACGTAGGGCGTCTACGTGCGTACAAAGGTTTACGAGACCTTACAACGTGATGGCACGCGAAGACACTCAGGCTGCCCTTGTTATTGGATTATAGATCTTATTTAATATACGATAAGGTCTATATGAATGTATAAAGGCACTGTTCTTTGGCGACAACGCTAATGATCTGTAACTCGTGACCGCGGTCAGCATAAGTGAACCAAAATATTATAGAGTAATAAGTTGTAGATAGTTCATATTAACTAAGATAGGAATATTAATACATAACAATAATAAAAATATACGTCTCAACATAAAAGGCGTAAGCTAATCTGTAGCTATGTTGGAAGAATTTACTATACTAATTAAAATATTTTTTCTTATATTTCCTTTTTAATGTATAAATGCAAATGCAATATATAGACCACCAAACCACCTTCTCATCACATATTCTACCATCAAATAGCAATACGTAGTATTGTCGTGTTCCAGTTTGAAGTGATATAATCTATTTCATTAAAAAAAAATTATCTGTCTTAATATAAATGCTGATAACCTATAGATATTTGTTAGAGTGAATGGTTTAAATTAGACCCGGTAGAGTTCCCTAATAAAATTAAATAATAAAATATCCTACGCAGTTGGCAAGTCAGAAGGCAAACGTGGCTTAAATTTATCACGAGAAATCATCAGATATCAAGATCCGAAATGCAAATTCGCGCGATTATTCGGAAGGTTTATGAGTTATTATTAATTTTCGCTGCTCTATTTTCACTCACCTGTAAACAAGATATCCCTAACAACAGTTCAGTTCAATAACATATATAACACAAAAGACTATCCAATATGTATGTTAACAAAGTATTTCAATATACCCTCTAAATAGTTGATATAGGAATGTAATAAATACGTGACATTGATAAGGTATTTGGAACGTAGCCACGGATACGACATCGTCACGGTTTGAGTGTGTTGTTTAGAAAATAATTATATCTATGGATACGGTTTTAATATGTCATTTTTTACAGAAAAACCCAATGAGGTTTTAGTAGTCTGACATAGAACATGAGTTTAAACATTACCTCAAAATCTTCATCCTGCTGTGAAACAGTAGGCATGGAGCTTGAACTCCATGCCTACTGTTTCCCAAGCTAGCAGACTTAAGCAAAGACCTACAAACCATGGACAATCAGTGTGGATGTGATGATATTCAACTAAGACAATAGGAAAGAGCAGAATACATTACGTCCATCAAAGCTTAAGAACGGGAGAAGGAAGGATCAAAAATCTCAGTTGCCAACCACAAAAGCCATCCCATAACGTGCCATAATCGCTTACTTCGTCCAATCGACCCGATCAAAGTGTAATTCTTTCAAAAAATCAAAGGCATAATTTTATGCATTTTGTAATAAGTATTAGACTGAACAGAATATAAACCAAGTTGTTATAATGATTTATTATTAAAGCAAGTTATGGTAATGGAATACGTGTTTACCGTTTCACAGCACTTTTCCGAATGATTAGATTCAACCAGCGTATCACTGAATTTGATTATTGGGAACTTCACGTTGCACAGCTGCCATCTATTGTGTTGGTGTAGAAATATAATCGGTAACCCGATGGCGGTAATATAAGACAATCTTGTTGGACGGAAAAACAACTAATTAACTTTTTCAACCACTTTTCTTTAAATCATATCTTTTTTGATACCTCCTAAATTTATTTAGGATTTATCATTTATATTTTTAAAGCTTATACAATTTAATTGAAATAATATTAATAATAATTATATCTATATTTCATATTCTAGAACTATTTTAATACGTTCTTCTTTGTACGATTTTTCATTAGACAACCTATTATAAGGTTTCCTTTCTAAAATTATAATACAAAATAAAATCCAGTAAAGTATTCTCTATTTTATATTATACTATGGTATCAATGAATAAGCAGGATAGAATCGCTCGAGGAACCTCATTTCTTGGCAACGTATACTAGCAAGATCGCACAAAGAAAGACATGCTCCGTGTTTGCGGCTGCTGTATTCATCCTTGCCGCGTTACCTTCATTCATGGGATGAACGTTTTGTGAGGACATGGATATAAAAGTTCACAATCAGTCAGATACGCTTACTATGCAACCGTTATAAATAGATAACGTATTTCAACGGCTTTAAAGTATTATATCGAAATGAAAATATTCGTTATTTAAATAACATCTTATAAGCACTTTTTAATCGTCATTATATTTATTACGTGAACGATGAAAGGTTCGATTTCAAGCTATTTGGCTATCAAATCAGTCACTAATGATAGTTTTATAATTATAAATATGTTTATCGCATTTTTTTTATTATTTCATAATTAATTTTGCGCTCATTGCTAAGAGAAAATAGCATGCGTAGCTCTGCATCTGTGGGCATAACATTCGGTCATATGTATTCTTTCTATTTATCTGGACGTAAGACAATCAGCTCTTACCTACTGTCCGAGGCTAGGGAAACTTCTGCGTCTCAACCCTTTGCTATTGAGAAGAACTCCTAAACAAATAAACTTAACAATAGCCCTCGAGATCTGCTTATAAGCTAGTTACTCGATCAACAAGGGAGTTTCCATTTATATTATTGTAAGTAAGGAAATAATTAGCATGCATTCGAAATACTGAAATGTTATTGGGAGCATGATTTGGAAGATTAACATTGTTAGTTTTTCAGCCATTTTCAATTATTTGAGTTTCGTCTTCAAAAAATGTAAATGGAAGCTTAAATAATAAAGTTTAATTAAATTACGAAATTTTTTTTGTATATCGTGTTGTGAAAAATAAAATTACTTGAAACAGAACCCGGAAGTAACGAATAATAGTATTATTATTTAAAATTTATTGATATTTAATATTGATAATAAAGGAAATATTCATTTTATTTTTATCGTAATATGTACAGATATTTTTATAAAATACAAAATTAAAATAAAAAGAACAAAGTACACATACAAATTTAAAGAAAAAACACGATAACATTAAAAATAACTACTGTTCAAAATATCATTACCGTATGAAACTTGTTCATGGACTATTTTTATCTTCCGATAATAATCTCTCTTGATAAACTATCTCTTGTTTTTATGGAATAACCGAAGGAAATCAAAAACAAATATATAAAATAAAACGTGATGGAATTGATACAAAATACGCTACTGTAGATTTAATTTTAACCTTCCACGAATAAAGTCTAGACTTGAGCTTATATTTAATGCATCTATGACCAAATATCGCTGAAAGTTGGTTCATTATTATACGTCGGAAAACTCGCAAACAATAAGTTATTCCAATATTCCTTAAAGAGGTATTTAATAACTATGTTTTTTTGTGATAAAAAATCAATTGTCACCTTTTTCATTGTATAAAAACATTAGACGGACAGAAAAATAGGCCAACTTATGGTAAGTGATCATCAGCCTCAATATTGGTGCATTAAGAAATATTAATTCTTTACATCGTCAATGCGCCACCGACCTTGGGAAATAAGATGTTATGTCACTTTTGTAGTGGAAAAATAATACAAAGTATTACTGTCTGTCAATAGATGGAATATTTTATTTAATTGTAGTATTGTGTGTTTAAAAATAATAGAGTAAGTGAATTAGTTGTTGACGTAATGCGGTCATTCTGTCATTTGTGCAGGACATATTTCAGTACACAAGTATGTGAACTATTCCTTCGCTTCAAAGTCCGATGGGACGACAAATTTGGCAAGTTTGGAGTGAGTTCAACCACAAAATCAGATATAAAGATGCTCTATTATAACTATCAGCAGCATTGGTGTCTGTCGAACGAACTTGGAGCATATTTGTACTTTATAAAATGTATATTATTGAAATTAACATCTTAGAATAAAAAATAGTATGGTGGTGCTAAGGTGGGGCAGCAGGCACAAATAATTCATACGCTGCGTACAAAAAAACGGGCCAACTTTTTTAAGAGTCTGTCTCATAATGTGGGACGAATGTACGGTGTGCCACCGTTCACACATATAAACCGTAGACAGAACTCTAAAAGACCTCAGAAGTATAGACAAAATTACGAGAGGCGTCATCGTGTTTGCCAGTGACTTTTGTCAAACACTTGGGCACAAATGAGCTAGTTTTAAAATAAATCATAAATATCTACAAAGATAGATAATTGTTCAGCACGCACGAAATCTTGACGGACCGGTAGTTACATAGATAAAAGTAAATATAATGTATCGATTGAATAAAGAAATTTGAATTTGTGTCACACATTTATATACGTATTTTTATACATTTCAATAAAATAGAAAACTTTGAAACCATTTAGATAGTTGTTATCTCAGTGTATATGTGTTTTCCTCGGCGTAGGGAGGAATCATTGCTATCCCACTGTATCCTCCACATAGAGATATCCTATCGCGAGATATTCAGGACCACAATATTCCAGCTATCTTCTGTATTAACTGTTGTATATAGTAGCATAATTAGTATGGGAAGATTGTAACCGAAGCAAATAGGCTTTTGAATTTGTATAATTGCTTGCTGTGTAACGTTGGGAGTTCTACTAATAATTTAAGAAAACATTTATCTTTGGAGATACTTTATTGAATAATTATACATTAATTTACAAAAAATAAATATTTTAATGCTGTGCAATGCAAGCATGACACTTTCAATGAGGATTAAAGTAAGGGACCGTCTCTAATGAAATGTTTTAACATTTCATCTGTACGCTCTAGTGATAACTAAACTGAAGAGCTGAATAGAAATTTTTCAATAGTTTTTATGTAATTAGTAAAGTGATCCGCTAGTTTTATATATATTACGAAATTTTCTCATGCATCTGCATCATATGTTTACGCATCAGAAAAATGCTTTTTTTATCCCATAGACGGTTTAAATTCATTTTTATTTATATTGTTTTTTGCTCATTTATGTTTTTTGCTCACAACCATTACACAATAACAATTGTTTTTTTTTATTGGTAGGTTGAAAGCATAAACTTACAATATATTAAACTAACATTTTATTCATTTGAATTCTTCGTCTCTCAATCGATCTAATGATTTCCACGTCAATGCTGTTTCAAAAACAAATACGTAAGCGCTGCGGTGAAATGTAATACCACGGACGGAAAGATCACTCGATATGAAACGAATTGTAATATAATATTTGTTTATATAATGCTTAAAACAATATCATATAAACATATTATATCATACAAAATTGTTTCTGACGTATTTATTGTATTATATAATGTTACTTTCTTTTGGAGAAGGGTTCTCGTTATGTAACATAACCATCAACGTCAAATAAAAAGTATGAAATTTCATCAAAACGTATGTACATAACTTTTGCTTACTATCAAATTAAAATAGTACCTGAAATCAACAACGTTTTAAGGAGAATGGAAAAAGTGAACGTCGTATATTCCATCCGTTAAAATTCACGTATAATAACTGGGCCAAATCAGCTCACCATAATGCTCATCTTAAAGAAAGAAGAAATATTAACCATCTCTTACATCACCATTCGCCACCAACCTTGGGAACTAAAATGTGCCTGTAATTACACTGGTTTACTCACCCTTCTAACCGGAACACAACAATACCAAGTACTGCTGTTTTGCGGTATAATACCTGATGAGTGTATAATACCTGCCCAGACGAGCTTGCATAAAGCCCTACCAGTAAATAATTATAACCGTATATAGCAATAATAGTAATATATAGTAATTAATTTGTTTGACGAAGTTCTGAATCAATTACAAGTCCGACGGTTAGACATTTACCACTGAATATAGATTCCGCTGAGAGTAGCCATTGCAATACGATTCCCCAAGCCGTGTACTGTACTGTAACCGAACATCGCCCGAAGCATTTCGTAGAATAAAATAAATTGTAACGTAAAACTGTTCGTGATTTTGTCCCCTACGCGTATTCATCATTTTCATACGATAAACCTTGTAATTTTTCACGCTATAATTCAAATATGAGTGATGGTGTTACAAGAACAACAATGGTTTCGTTTTTTTTTTTTTAAATCTTTATTATAACATAATGTGGGTTAACTAATCGTTAATGCAATCTGATAAGGTGTAAACCCCATTTCTTTTCATGAGACTAAGTTTTGAATTATATGTTTTACAATGATACTTTGAAATAAAGTTTTTCCCTCAAAACTCTTGCCCAACTCGTATGCCGTGACGGGAAACGATATGACGCTCTCTGATGCCATCCTCTTCGCTGTTGCTCAGTATTCTCTTGGTTGTGCGTATACTTTGTACTTCGATACTATGTTTTTTTTTATCCTTTTGCCGTCCACTGCTGGACGAAAGCCTACCCCATAGAACTCCAACCATCATTGGGATGTAAGGGGAGTGGAGCGATATAAGGGGCCAACCTCACCTGTTCGTGGTGCATCCTGCTGATCAACGAACGATGCTCTGGCGAACAAAATCGTGGCGGTATAAGCACACAGCTGCTGAAATCTGAAAATACGAGGATTCGCATTTTGGATTTCAACGTTTCGGATAGCGAGCAGCGCTATTAGTGAAAGATTTCCTGTCGCTGCGGTCACCGACCCGCCTGCCAAGCGTGACTAAGGCAAATACGAATATGAGTGACGACACAAATATAATTATTATAAGAAAAATAAATATACCATAATATATGAAGAAAAAATATATATATCAATAAATAATTAAAAATAAACTTACAAGCTATCGATTGCTTCGAAATAATTCTACTGAGAAGAACAGACAAACAAAACAGAATTCACCCGTTTATTATACGCATGACAATGAGTTGTCTAAGACGTTAAGCATAACTAAGTTTATAAATATAAGTTATTCAAGAATTCAAATATTCAGAGTTAAATGTGTATTGTGCAATATTATTAATTCTATTCAGCGGGCTCTTATCACAATACGTTTGCCGGACGCCATGCGGGTATATTGTTTTGGACGCACATATCACGAATGTTTTAAATGATACGGTGGTAGTGTGAGCGATTTTTTTTTTTGACCAGCGTTTGACAGTTGACTTGCCTGATGTTAAGCATCGACGCGACTAAGGATGTAGCACGCTTGCTTAGAAGAAATGTTTGAATGTTCTTACGTTTTATTATTACAAAGATTTTGTTCCCTTTAACTAGTTTACCAGATTTACATAGAATCGACACACATTAGACACACTTATTAATTATTTTTTTCTGACTGCTGAATATAATTGATAGGACTTCATAACTGAATGCAGTATTATAGCCATGGTAAGAATTTTAAAATTTAAATTCAGAATTACTCCTGACTGATTTACGATGAAAAACAAATTTCGACTCCGCAAAGTCAATACCTCTTTCGAAAAGTATTCGATTCTTTTATAAGAAATCCGCAAACACAAATAACATTAATTTTTATATTTAAAACTTATGTTTAAAAAATACGCTAAGAAAAGACAATATACTTTATTATAAAGATGATAAATTGTGATGTACGTTTTCGTTGATTTTCTTACGGGATAACCAATTGTTGTAACAGTGGGATATTAACGGACTGGGTTATTTTGTTTTTAAATTTTGCATGTAATAAATGTGCATTTTACTATTACTCTCTTTGATTAAGCGATGAGCTTATGGTAAATGTAGAGACTTCAATCGTCTAAGGAATTAAATCTGCGACTTCCACAACAATAGTCCGCTCGTATACAGCAATTGCGGCTTCACTTATTATTATATTAGTATTCTAATACGCTTGCAATATGACCGCACATAAAGGTTTATGTACGAGGCTGTCAAACGGTGTTTCGTTCGGTTCTGAAATCACCACCTGGTATTTAAACAAAATGATTCATTTAAAGTCTGATAGGGAAATATATGAATGTAAGTAAAAAATATTTTATTACGTAAAGTATATTTAAAAACAAAGTTTACATCAAATTTCTTCATATGATTTTTTTGTTACTGATATATGAAGTAGTAGTAGTAAGAACTAGTGTTGCCCGCATTAGGTAAGGGGGAAAAGATGTTATAAAAAAATTGCCTATTTTATCATAATCGCTTCAGTGTTCTAAAGCGAAAGCGTAACAGACAGACCGAACAAAAAAAATATACAACATAAAATAAATATTTCATCAAACATAATATGTCTGGTAGATTTATCTAATTAGCCATATAACCACCCGTTGGACACACTAATTAGTTCTAAGATTTCTTTCTATATTATTTTGTTGTAGGCTTATCGTGTTATTAAAAATAAATATACATTGACATTTTTACGGTTTCAAATTACTGTCATTTCAAAGTTAAATAATTTGTTTTTACACTAATTCCCGCCGGCATGTGAAGAAGAACAACGTATATGCAAAATTTTATGATGTACGGCTGAGCAGAAAAGAAATCATAACTAACTCACATCCGTTGCAGAACAAAGATCAGACTAGCTCATTTCTGTGCAAAATCTAATGATCAACGTCAGATGTTGGCGATTTACTTCAACTTCATGTGACGTCAACGAATTCGTAATTATCAATTGCGGGTGGATCGAATTTTAATATAATTTTGGAAGCTGACCGCAAATATCCCTTTGTGTCGCAATTAAAACGTTTGTAACAAAAGCTTTTTTTCTCAACACTACCGATGAAATATATTCATCGGTTAAATGCATATGCATCGAACTATTCGTTTTATGATATCGCTTATATATTTGTTTTGAAATAGTTCAATATGATTTCAAAAAAGTTAGCGGTCCTTTTGATTGAATAATAAAGAAGAAATATTTCATTTTTTATTCAATTTCCAGTAATTCAGATTAAATAACCAATACCACCGAACTAACGTGTTCTTACAGCTATACTGTATAGTTGTAAGAACACGTTCGAAATCGTATCGCAGAAGACGATTGTAAATATCATACAGTGATATATAATAAAGAGTTTCGTAGCTTAGCCACCAATTAAAAACTCCGGCAGACTTTTAGAATTATTTATTGTGACAAGTCAACAATGTTTTGTATTAGAGCGTACACTAAAAATAATTGAAATAATTAAATAATTAAATAATTAAAAATTAATAATAACGACAGCGCTTATATAGGCATTCCCCTCTTCCGATGACCACCACGCGTGCTTGCCATTTTTGGGACCTCCTCCTAGACGAAAACAAAAGTGATGCATGCGGCCATCTTGCTGGAGGTGTGGTCAAGCGTGTGACGTCGCTGCGAGGACAATAGATGCGCATGCGACCATATTGCCGAAGGGGTGTGTCCATACGTGTGACGACATACATCAGACCACTGCAACATCACCTGATCAATGACGTAGTTGATCAGGTGATGTTTGTGCTGCGTTTAGACGCATTGTGTACTCGCCACACTACTCCCCCGCCGAGACCGTGACTACGGGCGATAGTAGTTTGGGAATCTGACCACTCTACCACTCCTGGTTTTACTGGCAGGGATGGCATCAGACTTCTCCTGAACTTTGATATTCTGGTCTGTCTGGTCCTCAGCGAGTATGTAAGCTGGTTTCAGTCTGTCTATGCCGATTCGCTGCGTTTTGCCTTGTACGTCGATGTCAAAGGTTTTCTCCTCGCGTCGCAGCACCCTGTATGGACCTGAATAAGGTGCTTGAAGGGGTTTCCGATGGGGACCCTGCCGGATAAATACGTGCGAGGTAAGCATAAGGTCTTTTGGTATGTAAAAAGTTTGATTAGAACTTGTGTGCCAAGATGATGGTTGTGGCCTTAATTTATTGACATGTGTTCGGATTCTACCAATGAATTCGGTGATGTCCACGATGGTTGGGGGTGCTGATGAGAAGAACTGTCCAGGTAACCGCAGTGGTTCCCCGTAGACAAGTTCGGCAGTTGAAGCTTTAATGTCATCTTTGTATGCGCTGCGTATACCTAGTAATACCCAAGGTAACACTTCTACCCAGTTCGAGGTAGAATGACAGGCAATTGCGGCTTTTAATTGACGGTGTAGTCTTTCTACCATACCATTAGCTGCCGGATGATATGCCGTTGTGGTATGATGGTTGGCACCGATGAGCTTGACCAGTTCTTTGAAAGCGCCCGACTCAAACTGCCGTCCACGGTCAGTGGTGATGTGTTCGGGGCACCCGAACCGTGATATCCAACCACTGGAAAGGGCAGCAATGCAGCTTTCGGCGGTGATGTCCTGTAGTGGGTAGACTTCTGGCCACCTTGTGTAGCGGTCCACGATGGTCAGGCAGTACCTGTAACCTAAACATAAAGGTAAAGGACCTATCAAATCCAAGTGGATGTGTCGAAAACGTGCGGAAGGGCTTTCGAAGGCTTGTAGCGGAGCTTGAGTGTGTCTGGTCACTTTGCTTTGCTGACATTGTTGACACTCCTTTACCCATTGTCGACAGTCTTTGCGGATACCAGGCCAAATGTAGCGCTCTGTAACTAACTTGACCGTAGGCTTGGCTCCTGGATGGCTTAAATTGTGGAGAGAATCGAATACCTGCTTGCGATATGAAGGTGTGATGAATGGTCGAGGATTACTTTGAGAGACATCGCAGTATACCAGGAGAACTGGCTCTGACTCTAATCGTATTTTCTTCAACCTAAGGGAAGACCCATTTTTCAGCAGGTCCTGTAGCTCGCTGTCCGCCTCTTGTGCTTTGACCAGGGAGTGGTAATCTAAGGGTATAGAAACTGCCTCGATACGCGAAAGGGCATCTGCAACAATATTGTCTTTACCAGCTACATATCTGAAGTCTGTGGTGAATTGGCTTATAAAGTCCAAGTAGCGAAACTGGCGTGGCGAACAGTTCTCTCGGTGATTAGCAAAGGCAAACGTAAGTGGTTTATGGTCCGTGATGATACAAAATGTCCGAGCTTCCACCATAAATCTGAAATGTCTAATTGCGTCATACACTGCCAATAACTCTCGGTCATATGGGCTGTACTTTTTCTGTGATGGACTTAGCTTCCTCGAAAAGAATGCTAAGGGTTGCCATTCATTGTTCTTGAACTGTTGCAGCACAGCACCTATTGCTGTATCTGAAGCGTCCGTCTGTATGGACAGTTCTGCTTGAGGATCTGGGTGGACCAAAAGCGTGGCTTCTGAAAGTTGCTTTTTAGACAGTTCGAAAGACTCTAATAGGGCAGGCGTCATGTTAATAGACTGCGATCCCTTTGTTTTAGGTCCAACGAGGAGTTGGTTGAGCGGTGCCTGAACTTTTGCAGCATTAGGTATAAAACGGCGATAAAAATTGATCATACCTAAAAATCTTCGTAATTCTTTTAGCGTCTTGGGTACCGGGAAGTTCTGAATGGCTTCAACCTTCGATTCTAACGGCTGTATTCCTGCTGCTGACACGTTGTGGCCCAGGAACTGGACTTGCGTTTTGCCGAAAGTACATTTGTTGGTATTTATTAGAACTCCATATTCTGCTAGTCTTTGGAACAACAACTTGAGATGCTCCTGATGAAGGGTACTGCTGCTGCTGAAGACTAGAATGTCATCCAGGTACCCGTAACAAAAATCTAAGCCCCGCAGTACCTCGTCCATGAATCTTTGGAAGGTCTGTGCGGCGTTACGAAGACCGAACGTCATGAACGGGAATTCGTAAAGCCCGAAAGGAGTGGCGATAGCGGTTTTCGGAATGTCGCCTTCGTACACTGGTATCTGATGATAAGCTTTAACCAGGTCTATGGTTGAAAAGACCGTACTGCCTGTCAACTGGCACGTAAAATCATGCAAGTGCCTGATAGGGTACTTATCGGGAATTGTACGGGCGTTTAGGGCTCTGTAATCGCCGCACGGTCGCCACCCGTCGTTCTTCTTTTTAGTTAAATGTAACGGTGATGACCATGGGCTGTCAGATCTTCTTGCTGTGCCACTCTGTAACATTTCATCGAACTCTTGCTTAGCAATTTTTAGTCTTTCCGGGTCTAACCGTCGCGGGCGGCTAGATACCGGTGGTCCATCGGTGGTCCGGATATGGTGCACCGTAGAGTGTTTGGTGATGTGCGGCTTTCCAGCAGGACGAGTGATTTCTGGAAATTCTCTAAGCAGGCGATGATAAGATGTATCCTCTAAAGTCGTACGTACTGAGGAAATTGTTTCCGTAGAACGTTGTTTCGGGAGTGCAACAGCAAGTGTGGTAACACCGTCAACGAGGCGCTGGTTGCGACAGTCGACTAGCAGGTTGTAGTAACTTAAAAAGTCGACGCCGATGATGGGCTTTGAGACGTCTGCTACGACGAAACGCCACGTGAAAGCGCGCCTAAGTCCTAGATCCAGCGTTAAGGGGAGGAAGCCATATGTGCAAATGATAGTCCCATTTGCAGCGAACAATTCGTATCCCGTTTTGTTTCTAGGTTCCCGAACAGCGGATCTTGGAAAGACACAGAGGTCTGAACCGGTGTCAACTAAATATTGCACTTTGGTCTTGCGATCCGTGATGAACAGGCGGCCCGAAATTGTAAGGCAGTCGTTTACCGCCACTACTGGCTGCCTTGAGCGTTTCCCGTCTTCTTGTAGCTACACGGTTGAATACATTTGCGTGCGCGCTCGCCGAATCTATAATGGTACCAACAGTACGGGTAGTTATTTGTTTGTGAGCGGGAACGTGCGCGGGAATGTCGTCGCGATCTGTCTCTGGCGAATCGTGAGCGGGATCGTGGCTGTCTTCGGTTAAGTTGCATGCTAAGTATCTCCATCTGCTTGCTCAGCTCAGCTACGGTCTGGTTCAGGCTTTCGAAACTAGTACTTGGTACTCCTAGAGTGGAACTAGATGTACTAGCTACTTGCCCGGCTACTCGACCGGCTACTGGCACGGCTACTTGCTCGGACACTTGCGATGTTGCTGGAACGATTTCGTTGATACAGTCGGCAAGCTCTGCCATGTCTTCAAGGCTCATCTTCGTATGCTGCGCTGCTATACACGTCTGCAAATGCGTTGGGAGTCGACTTGACCAGATGGTACGGATAAAATCGGTTGGAACAGTTGGCCCAGCTAGGTGTTGTAGATGCCGTAAAAATTGTGTGGGCTTTCTATCACCGAGTTCCTCGTGCATTAGCAGTTGTTTTATTTTACGCTCTTGTGAAGCTGACAGCCTCCGTATTAATTCGGCTTTTAATTTGTCGTACCTGCCGGTGGAAGGTGGAGCTACGACCAGGTCCCTTATTTCCGCCGTGTGCTGTGGTTCCAGTTGCGCTAGTACGTAATAGAACTTCGTGGAGTCTTCTCGGATGCCGGACAGGGTGAATTGGCCTTCGAGCTGTGCGAACCATAATTCTGGATCGTCTGGGTTGAATGCAGGTACTCTCACTCCAACTCGCATCGTTTCTCCAGTGGCCGGAAGGGCGGTAACAGCTGTGGCGTCACGTGATAATGGAGCGTCCGGCATTGACATCTTGAAAGGTCTTCTTCTTCTTCGTGCTTCAAACGTCGCGGTCACCAGTGAAGAGTTTCGTAGCTTAGCCACCAATTAAAAACTCCGGCAGACTTTTAGAATTATTTATTGTGACAAGTCAACAATGTTTTGTATTAGAGCGTACACTAAAAATAATTGAAATAATTAAATAATTAAAAATTAATAATAACGACAGCGCTTATATAGGCATTCCCCTCTTCCGATGACCACCACGCGTGCTTGCCATTTTTGGGACCTCCTCCTAGACGAAAACAAAAGTGATGCATGCGGCCATCTTGCTGGAGGTGTGGTCAAGCGTGTGACGTCGCTGCGAGGACAATAGATGCGCATGCGACCATATTGCCGAAGGGGTGTGTCCATACGTGTGACGACATACATCAGACCACTGCAACATCACCTGATCAATGACGTAGTTGATCAGGTGATGTTTGTGCTGCGTTTAGACGCATTGTGTACTCGCCACAATAACAATAATTATAAAATTTAATGAATACACCTATTGCATTCACCGTAAGTTCGTCTTCAATCATATATAAGCCAGATATGCTTACTTTGCAACCGTTATAAATAGATAACGTATTTCAACGGCTTTAAAGTATTATATCGAAATGAAAATATTCGTTTTTTAAATAACATCTTGTAAGCATTTTTTAATTGTCATTATATTTATTATGTGAACGGTGAAAGGTTCGATTTCAAGGATTCGGTAGCCACTAATGATAGTTTTTAACTATAAAGTTGTTTATCGCGTTTTTTTTTTATTATTTCATAATTAATTTTGCGCTCATTGCTAAGAGAAAATAACATGCGTATTACTGCATCTGTGGGCATAACATTCGGTCATATGTATTATTTCTATTTATCTGGACGTAAGACAATCAGCTCTTACCTACTGGCCGAGGCTAGGGAAACTTCTGAGTCCCAACCCTTTGCTATTGAGAAGAACTCCTATACAAATAAACTTAACAATAGCCCTCGGGATCTGCTTATAAGCTAGTTACTTGATCAACAAGGGAGTTTCCATTTATATTATTGAAAGTAAGGAAATAATTAGCATGCATTCGAAATACTGAAATGTTATTGGGAGCATAATTTGAAAGATTAACATTGTTAGTTTTTCAGCCATTTTCAATTATTTGAATTTCTTCTTCAAAAAATATAAATAGTCGCTTTAATAATAAAGTTTAATTGAATTACGAAATTCTCTCTGCACATCGTGTTGTGAAAAATAAAATTACTCGAAATTGAACCAGGAAGTAACGAATAATAGTATTATTATTTAAAATTTATTGATATTGAATATTGATAATAAAGGAAATATTCATTTTTTTTATCGTAATATGTACAGATATTTTTATAAAATACAAAATTAAAATAAAAAGAACAAAGTACACATACAAATTTATAGAAAAAACACGATAACATTAAAAATAACCACTGTTCAAAATATCATTACCGCATGAAACTTGTTTATGGACTATTTTTATGTTCCGATAATAATCTCTCTTGATAAGCTATCTCTTGTTTTTATGGAATAACCGAAGGAAATCAAAAACAAATATATAAAATAAAACGTGATGGAATTGATACAAAATTCCATACTGTAGATTTAATTTTAACTTTCCACGAATAAAGTCTAGACTTGAGCTTATATTTAATGCATCTATGACCAAATATCGCTGAAAGTTGGTTCATTATTATACGTCGGAAAACTTGCAAACAATAAGTTATTCCAATATTTAGAGGTATTTAATAAATATGTTTTTTGTGATAAAAAATCAATTGCCACCTTTTTCATTGTATAAAAAAATTAGACGGATAGAAAAGTGGGCCAACTTATGGTAAGTGATCACCAGCTCCAATATTGGTGCATTAAGAAATATTAATTCTTTACATCGTCAATGCGCCACCGACCTTGGGAAATATGATGTTATGTCACTTTTTTGTGGAAAAATAATACAAAGTATTACTGTCTGTCAATAGATGGAATATTTTATTTAATTGTAGTATTGTGTGTTTAAAAATAATAGAGTAAGTGAATTAGTTGTTGACGTAATGCGGTCATTCTGCCAACTGTGCAGGACATATTTTAGTACACAACTATGTGAACTATTCCTTCGCTTCAAAATCCGACGGGACGACAAATTTGGCAAGTTTGGAGTGAGTTCAACCACAAAATCAGATATAAAGATGCTCTATTATAACTATCAGCAGCATTGGTGTCTGTCGAACGAGCTTGGAGCATATTTGTACTTTATAAAATGTATATTATTGAAATTAACATCTTAGAATAAAAAATAGTATGGTGGTGCTAAGGTGGGGCAGCAGGCACAAATAATTCATACGCTGCGTACAAAAAAACGGGCCAACTTTTTTAAGAGTCTGTCTCATAATGTGGGACGAATGTACGGTGTGCCACCGTTCACACATATAAACCGTAGACAGAACTCTAAAAGACCTCAGAAGTTTAGACAAAATTACGAGAGGCGTCGTCGTGTTTGCCGGTGACTTTTGTCAAGCACTTGGGCACAAATGAGCTAGTTTTAAAATAAATATCTACAAAGATAGATAATTGTTCAGCACGCACAAAATCCTCACGAACCGCAAGTTACATATATGTAAGTAAGTGTAATTTATCGATTGAATAAAGGAATTTGAATTTGTGTCATATATTTATAAACGTATTTTTATACATTTCAATAAAATAGAAAACTTTGAAACCATTTAGATAGTTGTTATCTCAGTGTATATGTGTTTTCCTCGGCGTAGGGAGGAATCATTGCTATCCCACTGTATCCTCCACATAGAGAGATATCCTATCGCGAGATATTCAGGACCACAATATTCCAGCTATCTTCTGTATTAACTGTTGTATATAGTAGCATAATTAGTATGGGAAGATTGTAACCGAAGCAAATAGGCTTTTGAATTTGTATAATTGCTTGCTGTGTAACGTTGGGAGTTCTATTAATAATTTAAGAAAACATTTATCTTTGAAGATACTTTATTGAATAATTATACATGAATTTACAAAAAATAAATATTTTAATGCTGTGCAATGCAAGCATGATACTTTCAATGAGGATTAAAGTAAGGGACCGTCTCTAATGAAATGTTTTAACATTTCATCTGTACTCTCTAGTGATAACTAAACTGAAGAGCTGAAAAGGCATTTTTCAATTGTTTTTATATAATTAGTAAAGTGATCCGCTAGTTTTATATATATTACGAAATTTCCTCATGCATCTACGTCATATGTTTACGCATCAGAAAAATGCTTTTTTTATACCATAGACGGTTTAAATTCATTTTTATTTATATTGTTTTTTGCTCACAACCATTACAATAACATTGTTGTTTTTTATTAGTATATTGTAACCATAAACTTACTTTATATTAAACTTACATTATCTTCATTTGAATTCTTCGTCTCTCAATCGATCTAATGATTTCCACGTCAATGCTGTTTCAAAAACAAATACGTAAGCGCTGCGGTGAAATGTAATACTACGTACGGAAAGATCACTCGATATGAAACGAATTGTAATATAATATTTGTTTATATAATGCTTAAAACAATATCATATAAACATATTATATCATACAAATTGTTTCTGACGTATTTATTGTATTATATAATGTTACTTCCTTTTGGAGAAGGGTTCTCGTTATGTAACATAACCATCAACGTCAAATAAAAAGTATAAAATTTCATCGAAACTTATGTACATAACTTTTGCTTACTATCAAATTAAAATAGTCCCTGCCTATATGTCATACTGCCGTGTTAAGGTATCATCAACGTTTTAAGGATAATTTAAAGAGTGAAAGTCATATATTCCATCGATTAAAATTCACGTATAACTAATGAGCCAAATCAGCTCACCATATAAAAATGTTAAGTGTAATCATTTTATAAGAGATATATAGAACAAACACAAATTAATTACTAAAATTACTCGACTGCATAGAATCAGTAACTCTTTTGTGGGGAAATGTATTCTACAACATTCTATGAGTTCTACAACAGGATCACAGAAAGCGTTCAAAATGCTTCAGTTGCCAAATTTAAAAAAAATTGTAAAGGAACACTTATGTGCTAAAGGTGTATTATACAATTAATGAATTTATGGATGATAGCACACGTTGGGAATGAGACGATCGCCGCGTGACTTTTTTCTCTCTTTTTTTTGTAAAGGAAACATGACACATTTGAAAAACACTGAGTTTCTTTCACCAGTTCTTCTCAGGGCTGGGTGTTTCTTTTCTGAACCGGTGGTAGTTTCTGGTATAACAATCAATAAGCAAATACTTCAATATTGAATAAATCATTTTTCAATTAATCATTGTAAGAAATATTAACCATCTCTTACATCACCAATGCGCCACCAACATTGGGAACTAAGATGTTATGTCTCTTGCTCGCTCACCCTTCAAACCGAGACACAACAATACCAAGTACTGCTGTTTTGCGGGAGAATATCTGATGAGTTATGGTACCTACCCAGACGAGCTTGCAAAGCCCTACTACCAGTAAATAATTATAATAGTATATAGCAATAATAGTAATATATAGTAATTAATTTGTTTGACGAAGTTCTGAATCAATTAACAAGTCCGACGGTTAGACATTTACCACTGAATATAGATTCCGCTGAGAGTAGCCATTGCAATACGATTCCCCAAGCCGTGTACTGTACTGTAACCGAACATCGCCTGAAGCGTTTCCGTAGAATAAAATAAATTGTAACGTAAAACTGTTCGTGATTTTGTCCCCTACGCGTATTCATCATTTTCATACGATAAACCTTGTAATTTTTCACGCTATAATTCAAATATGAGTGATGGTGTTACAAGAACAACAATGGTTTCGTTTTTTTTTTTTTAAATCTTTATTATAACATAATGTGGGTTAACTAATCGTTAATGCAATCTGATAAGGTGTAGACCACGTTACTTTTTATGAGACTAAGTTTAGAATTATATGTTTTACAATGTTACTTTAAAATAGTTTTTCCCTCAAAACCTTTAGCCCAACTCGTATGCCGTGACGGGAAACGATAAGACGCTCTCTGATGCCATCCTCAGCCTTTTGCCGTCCACTGCTGGACGAAAGCCTCCCCCATAGAACTCCAACCATCATTGGGATGTAAGGGGAGTCGAGCGATGTAAGGGGAGTCAACAGTGCCATTAGGCTCCCTATTGCCAACCTCGCCTGCTCGTGGTGCATCCTGCTGATCAACGAACGACGCTCTGGCGAACAAAATCGTGGCGGTATAAGCACACAACTGCTGAAATCTGAAAATACGAGGATTCGCATTTTCGGATTTCAACGTTTCGGATAGCGAGCAGCGCTATTAGTGGAAGATTTTACTGGTGGTAGAGCTTTGTGCAAGCTCGTCTGGGTAGGTACCACCCACTCATCAGACATTCTGCCGCAAAACAGCAGTACTTGGTATTGTTGTGTTCCGGTTTGAAGGATGAGTGAGCCAGTGTAATTACCGGCACAAGGGACATAAGATCGTAGTTCCCAAGGTTGGTGGCGCATTGGCGATTTAAGCGATTGGCAACATTTCTTACAATGCCAATGTCTAAGAGCGTTGGTGACCACTTACCATCAGGTGGCCCATATGCTCGTCCACCTTCCTTTTCTATAAAAAAAAAAAAAAGATTTCCAGCCGCTGCGGTCACCGACCCGCCTGCCAAGCGTGACTAAGGCAAATACGAATATGAGTGACGACACAAATATAATTATTATAAGAAAAATAAATATACCATAATATATGAAGCAAAAATATACATATAAATAAATAATTAAAAATAAACTTACAAGCTATCGATTGCTTCGAAATAATTCTACTGAGGAGAACAGACAAGCAACACAGAATTCACCCGTTTATTATACGCATGACAATGAGTTGTCTAAGCCATTAAGCATAACTAAGTTTATAAATATAAGTTATTCAAGAATTAAAATATTCAGAGTTAAATGTGTATTGTGCAATATTATTAATTCTATTCAGCGGGCTCTTATCACAATACGTTTGCCGGACGCCATGCGGGTATATTGTTTTGGACGCACATATCACGAATGTTCTAAATGATACGGTGGTAGTGTGAGCGACTTTTTTTTTTCACACTTAATAGATCAGCGTTTGACAGTTGACTTGCATGATGTTAAGCATCGACACGGCTTAGGATGTAGCACGCTTACCTAGAAGAAATGTTTGAATGTTCTTACGTTTTATTATTACAAAGATTTTGTTCCATTTAACTAGTTTATCAGATTTACATAGAATCGACACCCATTAGACACTTATACCTAAACTATTTTTTTTCTGTATGCTGAATATAATTGATAGGACTTCATAACTGAATGCAGTATTATAGCCATGGTAAGAATTTTAAAATTTAAATTCAGAATTACTCCTCACTGATTTACGACGAAAAACTTATATATTCCTGTAAAAATAACTTTGTTTTTGTATGCAAACCAAATTTCCGAGTCCGCAAAGTCAATACCTCTTTCGAAAAGTATTCGGTTCTTTTATACGAAATCCGCAAACACAAATAACATTTATTTTTATATTTAAAACTTATGTTTAAAAAATACGCTAAAAAAAACGACAACATACTTTATTATAAAGATGATAAATTGTGATGTACGTTTTCGTTGATTTACTTACGGGATAACCAATTGTTGTAACAGTGGGATATTAACGGACAGGGTTATTTTGTTTTTAAATTTTGCATGTAATAAATGTGCATTTTACTATTACTCCCTTTAATTAAGCGTTGAGCTTATGGTAAATGTAGAGACTTCAATCGTCCTAGGAATTAAATCTGCGACTTCCACAACAATAGTCCGCTCGTATACAGCAATTGCGGCTTCACTTATTATTATATTAGTATTCTAGTACGCTTGCAATATGACCGCACATAAAGTTTTATGTACGAGGCTGTCAAACGGTGTTTCGTTCGGTTCTGAAATCACCACCTGGTATTCAAACAAAATGATTCATTTAAAGACTGAAAGGGGATTCGAGTGAATGAATTGCTCTGTTATGTAAGTAAAAAATATTTTATTACGTAAAGTATATTTAAAAACAAAGTTTACATCAAATTTCTTCATATGATTTTTTTGTTACTGATATATGAAGTAGTAGTAGTAAGAACTAGTGCTCGCTCGCGGCTTCGCTCCAATGTTAGGTAAGGGGGAAGAGATGTTATAAAAAATGGCTATTTCATCATAATCGCTTCTGTGTTCTAAAGCGAGAGCGTAACAGACAGACAGTAACAGCCTGTGAATGTCCCAATGCTGGGCTAAAGCCTCCTCTCCGTTTTTTGAGGAGAAAGTTTGGAGCTTATTCCACCACGCTACTCCAATGCGGGTTAGTGGAATAAACATGTAGCAGAATTTCAGTAAAATTAGACACATGCAGGTTTCCACGCGATGTTTTCCTTCACCGACAAATATGAGATGAATTATAATCACAAATAAGCACATGAAAAGTCAGTGGTGCTTGCCCGGTTTTGAACCCACGATCATCGGTTAAGATTCACGCGTTCTTACCACTAGGCCATCTCGGCTCAAACACACAGACAGAACAAAAAAAAGATTTAACATAAAATAAATATTTCATCAAACATAATATGTCTGGTAGATTTATCTAATTAGCCATAAAACCACCCGTTGTACACACTAATTAGTTCTAAGATTTCTTTCTATATTATTTTGTGTAGGCTTAACGTGTTAGTAAAAATAAATATACATTGACATTTTTACGGTTTCAAATTACTGTCATTTCAAAGTTAAATAATTTGTTTTTACACAAATTCCCACTGGCATGTGTAGGAGGAGAAGGAGGTATACCTCTGACAAAGTATATGCAAAATTTTATGATGTACGGTTGAGCAGACAAGAAAGCATCACAATCAAAATCACATCCATTGCAGAACAAGGATCAGTCTACCTCATTTCTGTGCAAACTAATGATCAACGTCAGATGTTGGCGATTTACTTCAACTTCATGTGACGTCAACGAATTCGTAATTATCAATTGCGGGTGGATCGAATTTCAATTTAATTTTGGAAGCTGACCGCAAATATCCCTTTGTGTCGCAATTAAAACGTTTGTAACAAAATCTTTTTTTCTCAACACTACCGATGAAATATATTCATCAGTTAAATTTCGAACTATTCGTTTTATGATATCGCTTATATATTTGAAATAGTTCAATATGATTTCAAAAAAGTTATCTGTCCTTTTTATTGAATAATAAAGAAGAAATATTAAATTTTTTATTCAATTTCCAGTAATTCAGATTAAATAATCAATACCACCGAACGTGTTCTATTAATACAATGTATTCTAATAATACAGTATAGCTGTAAGAACATATTCGAAATCGTATCACAGAAGACGATTGTAAATATCATACAGTGATATATAACAATAATTAAAACATTTAAAGAATACACCTATTGCATTCACCGTAAGTTCGTCTTCAATCATATATAGTGAGTGAGATGCGAGGTGATTTCTCGTATAATAAGACTGCAGTTTTAAATAAATCGTTTTATCTGATCTAGAGACATTCACATATGTCGGGCGTCCCACGACGGGAATATTTTTTTATTTATACTTTTTAATATGAGCTTAACATTTATTTATGAGTAAATATGTTTACTTTTACTGAAACCGACCGGTTGACGTGGTTGGTAGATGCCTTTCACGCTGAAGGTTGTGGGTTCGATTCCCACCCAGGGCAGACATTTGTGTGCATGAATATGTTTGTTTGTATTGAGAGAGAGTGTGGGTGTAATTATATATAAGTATGTATTTACAAAAGAAAAGTAGTATATGTAGTATCATTTGTCTAGTTTCCATAGTAAAAGCTCTGCTTAGTTTGGGATCAGATGGCCGGGTGTGTATAATTTTCCAGGATATTATTATTATTATTATTTTAGCTATTCACGTTTGTTGGAATATTTACAATATCCACAACGAACTAAAGTATACATGAACAGTAACAGTTATTGGACTTTGGATCCGTTTGTTCAGGAGATAGCAAACAATGGCTCCACAATGTAGATATATCTTGAAACCCTACACGATCAAGTATTATTTGCGCTTAGTGCAAACCTGTTTGCGTTGTTAAGCGTGTTCCTTTCATGTGTGAAAGAGTGGGAATCAATTGAACGGAAATAGAATATTTTACATTTATCGTGTAAGTACTGAAAGTCTTTAGACGCAGCTTACATTGAATTAAACTAATTTCAATGTTGATATTGAGGTTATTTTCATCCCTTACCCAAGCAAAGGCTTTGGACATAACTAAATAGCAAAATAGGCATATTAGTAACTGTTCAAAACCGGATTGTCATGTTTAAAAAAATGCCTAAAAAATCAATACAAAACACTCTAAGTTCTAGTAACAAAATATTACGCAAATATATTTTATCAGTGAAATTATTTGATCATACAAAAAATTAAGACTTACAGGTATATTAAAAATGTTAAATCAAAAAAATATGTGTAGAATGGACCACCTGATTAGCAACCATTACATAAATTAACATTTCAGTGTAACCTTTGTATTAACCAACAAAATATTATATACCTACATAAATATATAATATACCTTGTTAGGAAATAACCGTCAAAAGTATACCAGTAACTTAGCTTAGCTTCCTTTGTGTTACTGACGTGGCACTTTGTGCTTGGTAAATTAAAATACTTTTAGACTGTATATATTTAATAAAATATTGTTATATTAATTATTAGAACGTAGCCTTACATTGCACGTGATTTAAAGCTATACAATGATTATATTAAAAAAAAAAACAAATAGAATAAAGGCTGACCAATTAACACAAGCCGAGATGGCCCAGTGGTAAGACCGCGTGAATCTTAACCGATGATCGTGGGTTCAAACCCGGGCAAGCACCACTGAATTTTCATGTGCTTAATTTGTGATTATAATTCATCTCGTGCTTCACGGTGAAGGAAAACATCGTGAGGAAACCTGCATGTGTCTAATTTCACTGAAATTCTGCTACATGTGTATTCCACCAACCCGCATTGGAGCAGCGTGGTGGAATAAGCTCCAAACCTTCTCCTAAAAAAGAGGAGAGGAGGCCTTTAGCCCAGCAGTGGGACATTCACAGGCTGTTACGGTTACGGTTACGGTAATTAACACATAATGAGTTGCCGACATCCAGTGCTCAAACCCCAGGTCGGGTCAATAGTTAAATGATTTTTCTGATGAAAAATTTTCGGCAGCCCAAAATCTCTAAATTGCAAGTGTGTGCAATCCCGTGCCTCGGAAAGCAAGTAAAACCGTCGTGTCGAATTGGCCATCCCAACGGGCTATGTGCAAATGTGTAACTAGTATCTGCTGCGCCGTTGAAAATGGCCGCTGTGACAGAAATATATCAAGAGTACCTCAGTAAATTAAAATGAGTAAAACTTGTACTTACGTAGAATACTAAAGAACAGATAATTATAGTTTTTTGAATATTCTTTAATAGTAATATATAGTTATATAAAGATTGCAAAATTAAACATTAATAATTTAATTTTGTAACACTAATGAAGCCCTTCATTTCTTAATAAGATCGTTCTCATAGAAAACACTATTTTATTTAACTAAAAACAATACTACGAGTGAATCGTCTATTTTTGAAATTGTTTTGATCCTATGTATTAACATAGAAACAAATACAGAATCACATTCATGATGTTACAAAGCAATGTGAGGATTGACAATGGACATTTGTACCGTTGACATTTTCAAAGGTCGAATTGATTATCCCATGGGGCAATGGATAACCCAGGCCGTAATCCCCACAGAGCTGCCGCAAGCCTCTTCAAATCCCATTGCTTCAATCCACAAGCCGAATTCCATTGACAACATGTCATTCAAAAATATACATTACCACACTTGTAATAGGAGCGATATAAAATGTATGATTAAGGTGGTATATCCGAATTACCTTCACAATAAACTATGCCCATTGGGCGGTATTAATTGTAGGAAGTTAAAATTGTTTGCCAGCTTTATCACAGAGCCTACTAGGATTTGAGTTAACTTTCGGTTAAGATTATGGACTTTGCAACGCTTAGAAGTAATAGGTATTCGATAAAGACTATGTGGACCTACGTTCCTTTTATTGCCATTTGAAAAATTTAATTCAATGTTTTTTTAAACGATTTCTTATCTTTATGTAGGTGTGAGTGAAAATATTTTGTTATAATAATTATGTTTGTGTATTTATAAATTTATATAAGCATTATATAAATTTTGATTCTGGCTCGAAAACTTATTATAAAAAATAAAATATTTTGTTCAAAGCATTATGTACGTATCAGTAGCAGCATTCATAAATTAAGAGGAGTTGTTATATAAAGTTAAAATATATAGTATAGGTAAAAATGAAACACGAAGTTATTTTAAGGAGGTCGTCCTAGATGTCATATTTACAGAATAATAATTAGAAGTGAAGAAATTTGTCAACTGATTATTACCAGTATCTGTTAACGTTGACGTGCAACTATGTACATACATATAAATGTAAGCTATGCAGCTAATTATATAATCATCATCATCATCATCATCAGCCGGAAGACGACCACTGCTGGACAAAGGCCTCCCGCAAGGATTTCCATGTCCAGTATTGCGCTGCTCGCATCCAACGGCTTCCTGCGACTCTTTTTATGTCGTCGGTCCATCTTATAGGGTCCACGCTGCGTCTTTGTTTCGTGGTCGCCACTCGAGAACCTTTCCGCCCTAGCGGCCATCACTTTTGCGAGCGATGTGCTAAAAAATATATAAAGTAAAATATTGATTTATATATTATTTAGGAATCAAGATGAAAATAGGTTTTTTAAAGAAATAAATCAAAACAACTATACAACAGTAAAGTAAACGTATCGACGTACAATTTAGACACAAAAATAGAACAAAGGAATCAAGACTGAGCAACTGAAATATTATTTATGAGACATCCGCCACAACCGAGAGTCTAAGCAGAAGTGTCGTAACGCCAGCCTGGCCAGACGATGAGTTGCGCAGGGCCAGTTCCCACCAACATGATCATCACGTGATCAAGTCGAGCCGCTAGGCCACGCCCCTTTGGAAGACATTCCTACTAACATATCATGGAGTTCCATAACCGAAACAGAATGCGATAAAATAAAATGTTTATTAATAGTATAATACACTATAGTTTTGCATTGTATTTCCCTTTTACAATTCCTGAATAACCTAAAACGTAACTGAAGCCATTCGAAACATTGGGATAATTCGAAATAATTTCATATCCGTCTGAAACCGGTACAATATTATTTATACATCCGCATCCATATACAGAAGAGAAATTTAATATCCATAATATCACTAATATCAACTATTACCCCTTTAACTCTAATACGTTTACTCATTGATAAAAAGTCAATTTACGTTTTAAATACTCGTACGAGGTGAATTTTCATTGCTGTTGAGTTGAGAATATAAAGCAAGATGGTGGATTACTTAGTGCAGTTCAATCATAAACAAAGGAAACGCTGATGTTATTTCAGATTTTCTTTGATTGGTTTTCATGTTAACTCGTCTATGCATTCGATATTGACGTTCAAATTATTCAGACGATCTGGCGATTGATTGATAGCAACATCTAACAGTGAATTCAAATTGGTTTCAACCAATCAACGTGAAGTCAGTCAACAAGTGCAGCTTACATCTCAGGTCTGACTGCAGTATAATTAGAACTTCATTCTATGTTCATAAATATCATATTTTAAATAAGGTCCTGTAGATTTTAGCCAACAATTATTTAAATTAAAAATATAATTAAAGCTTATGGAAAATGGACGTCATTAAGTGACCGTCGATGTAATTTTTTAGTAAGTATATAATTTAAAAAAAAAACATTGTAACAATTTCAACAAAAAAAAATTTGTTCTAATATGTATAAATATAATGCAGAAATCGGCTGTCACGTTATTGAGAAATTAAGAAAAAGACATAAAATTATTAATAACAGTCTAATAAATATGGTTTTAACCGATTTCTAATAAATATTTGGAACCGCCTGAAGGCACATTTCCATCGAATAAAGATTAAATCGCCCAAATGGTTCAAACTGTTTTTGATTTATCGGCGAATATAATTAAAAATAATCATGTAAATGTAATGTCAGTGCAAATGTATCATTTTATTCATTTCAAGGAATTTTGATTCAATTTTAAGACCTTAACCGATTACAAAGTAAGTTAAAAACACGACCAATATAAAAATATCAGCACGTAAGTACGTAGAAATAATTTATAGAAATAACAAATATTAGGAAAACAGAATTCCAAGATATAGCGAAAGGTCTTACAAAATACATATAAAAAAACAAGTTAATAAATTAGTACAAAGGAAGGACGAAGGGACAAAGATACAAAAAAACCATTAGACTACATCCTGCGTGATAATTCTGCGGCTGACAAGATATATTGAAAAGATAACGTCCTATTTCTAAATTTAATCAAAGGTTAGTCGAATGATTTCGTTCAAGAATCGTAATATTATATTTTTTGGTATAGACATTTTCTTGAAAATAAATTCGATATTTAAAAATATAGGCTCTGTAATAGGGCTCTTTTATTTGAGTTGGTGCCACCCACATGATTCCACAATGTAATATAAATTCGAAAAAAAATTAACAGTAAACAGCCTGTGTCTACAATAACATGGGATATAATATACCAAAATATTTATTATTTACAAGATCAACGGTCAGTGACAACTTACCATCACCTGGAACATCTGCCCGTCTGTCCTCTTATAATGAAAAAAAACAACTTGCCTGCCTTACGTGACCTGCTAGATACTCATAGGCCAGTATCTGAGCTAAGGTAGTAATTAACAGGAAGTGAATATAGTATGTATATGCAGAGTAATTATGTGTACTTTGATTAAAATATAAATAAAAAGGATAAATTTAAGACTCGTGTAATTGTGTGTACAAATGAAATAAAAAAAAACATTCCACACATAAGCTACATAATGTAGTTTAAAATTTACTCGCACAGTCCACGGAAGTGTCACTATAAAACACGAAATAATCTCAACTCAAATTTAACGAAAAAATACCAAAATTCAAATAATTTTTAAACACTTTATAAGCTTTGAATTCGTCAAGCTCTATCACTGAAACAGAATGTCGAGTTTATGTTTACAGTTTGCATTCAGCAGTTTTCCCTTGAAGTGGACGAACATTTATAATAAACGAATGAGCTAAAAATAACGAAAAACACATTAGGTTTTTCACCAGTTGATACTCTTTTATAAACACTTAATTTACATGTTTGAATACTTCTGCCTCGTTTACTCTGTGGAAGTGAGAAGAACTTTAAAAGGGAAGGGGAAATTTTGGTATGTATACCCTCACTGTCTTCAATTTATAATGAGTAGGCAAAGTGTTGGCTGTTAATAATGTATTTGGGTTCAATTACTGCCTATTAGTCCAGTGGCTAGTTTAAAAAGCTGAAGAACTACTCCCAGAACCAAGTTCGGGTTATTGTTTTTTATTGAGAGATACTATCAGCTACGTTTGCAAAATTATGTTGCTTATCCATCGGTTCCCGGGTACCCATATAAATCTAGTAGTCCAGCGACTGAATTTTCTCCGGTTTTATTGGATTATTGTCCCATACAATTATATGTGTGAGAGAAAACAGAAAAACAGATTACAATCTATACGTTTACACACTTATGCACTGTAATATCTTCTGTGCGATTGGATAGTCTTCGTTATTGGCCAACGTGGAAATTGCTCGAAAGTACAACAATTTGTAATATAGGTTTAACGATATGTGATATACTCCCTTAAAATATTTATTTTGAACACGAGAAAATAGCCTTTTATATACAGAAAGTATATGAAACTATTTTCAAATTTCAGATAAAGTAGCTGAAGATATTTTTTGTCTTCGTCTGAAACCACTAAATTGATTGATAGCGTAGATCGTGATATTTTCCGGAGAAAAAAAATAAAGAGTATGTTAAAAAAACAAGACCATACAAACCTAGAAAGCGTAGCACATTTTATTTTAATGAAATAAATAATAGCAGTTAACTATCAGAAAATATCTAAGCAATACAACCGTAAATAATATTCCAGGAAGCGAAACCGATAAATTCTCTCCAAGTAGTAGAAAACCTTCTCGTTTCGCTGTCGACCGTCATGATATACGCTCAGATAACGGTCGTTTTTTTTTTTTTTTTTTTTTTTTTCTCTCACAGCTGCCAGTGAGGAGAGAAATTAAAATGTATTTGAATTGTAAAATGATATATCCCTTCGTGGAATGTGAATATGGAAGTTAAATGAAGCGGGCTTTTACGAATTATGAATGATTTTTTTCACGCTTTTTTTATTTGTGCCATATGGCATTTTGATTTAACAATTATAATATTTTCTATCTTATAGAGATATGAACATAATAGTATTTAATTATCTGTTTAATCCTGGAATTTTGTTTTAATTATTATTTCTTACCTTTAAAAAAAAGGTAAGAAATCATCACCCATGTTGGAGGTTCTGTCAGTTGGGAGTGGTTCTATCTGTAGAATATACAGTTTAATAACTGAAATAATTATTTAAAAAAATATCGGATAGTATTATGTAAACTATGAATGCGTGACGTCATGAAAAATTATGAGATGACTTTTTAACTATGGAAAATAATAATTCATATTTTTTGCGTCTTGTTGGGCTTTCTGTAAGTTTTTTTTGAGAAGATACCAAGTCTACTTGTTGGTAGGGCTTTGTGCAAGCTCTGGGTAGGTACCACCCACTCATCAGAAATTCTAACGCTAAAGAGCAATAATTATTATTGTTGCGTTCCGGCTTGAAGGATGAGTGATGATGACTACAGGTACAAGAAATAACAGCTTCATTCCCGAAGTTGGTTGGTTGGTTGGTTGGTTGGTGGCACATTGGCGATGTAAGGAATGGAAAATATTTTTTCGTCGATGGTCGATGGTCGATGGTCCACTTATTATCAGGTGGCCAATTTGCCCGTCCGTTTACATACCTAAAAAATAAAAGATATTTATTTTTCAACTTCTGTAAATAAAATAAAGAAACTTCATTAAACATGCAACAGAACTTTAACATTTTCATATAATATGAACCAGTTAACCAATTTACATAGAAAATCCCTCAGTTTCAGCTGTTACGGATTTTTTAGAAAAAACGCTACCATCAATAGTAGCTTTGAATTTAAAATAGGAGGCGATCCGTCTGCATCGGCAATTTATTACATTGTGAAGGAATGGCGCAGAAAATATATCAGGCTTCAAATTCTAAATCCATTTACATAACAAGCTGCGGAATATGAGATTACTTACGGTCCAGTCACAGATTCCGTGGCACTGTTTAAGTAGCTTAATTGTAAGTTAAATAATTTTCTTAATTATTGTATATCTTTACTTGGTACACCAAACAACAATAATTAGAATTGTTGTGTTCTAGTTTCAAGGGTGTATAAGAGTATAACAACAGGCACAAGGGACATAGCATCTTAGTTGGTGGCGCATTGATGGGTTATAGTGACCTCTTAACAACGGGTGGCCCATTTGCCTGACCTATTTTATAAAAAAAAACAGATATACATAAGTGTGTATTCATGATATGTTCAGATGTATGTAGTTTATTGTTTTTCAAATTCGTCAATGTTTATATAAAAAGCATTGTTTTACTTCGATAAATATTCATAGATTTTCCATGTATATATCAACTTTAACTCGGGTAAGGTCACATTTATTATTTTAATATAAACAAGATCACACAATAGTTTTTTGTTCACAATGACTGCACTCATTCGTTTTCTTACCAAACTTCTTTGACTAAAGCTTTTCTTTGAAAGATCGCGTTAAGCGATAAGATCTTTGCACACCATTTTCCTTTATCACTCAATGTCGTCAGTTATATACATATTATGCAATAAAATATAAATAAATGTATTTTGAATGAACACCGAAACAGGATGGAATATTTATCACAATTAAGTAATATAAAAAGTAGAATGCGACAGAGTCATGGCAAAACATGATCGTGAAATATAAGACAGTTTGGCATTGTCAATAATAAATAATTATAATAAAATATTTAGTTGTAACACCTAGTTGCTTCTTTGTTTACTTTGCATATATGAAAGAGAGGCAAACAAAATAGTAGAAACTTATGTTAGATTTACATATATTTTATATCCTATTACGATACAGACCTGTTACAAAACTTCACCTAGAAATTGTCTTTATGTCAATTTATTTGCACACGCTATAAACTTATTTAACATGTATATACACAAGCAATTGATATTGATTTGTTATTTGTATATAGTTCTAAAATAATTACAAATATACTAACATACTTATAATGCTACAAATTATTACTGCTATCCTCATACATTTAATTCTAAGACCTCCTCACCCTTCTACGGAAAGCGGGTATATTTTACGGGTTTGTGAATATACAATCAATCAATCAATCAATCAACAGCCAATCAGTTTGTCCACTGCTGAACATAGGCCTCTCCCAAGGTGCGCCAAAGCTCCCTGTCCTCCGCCTTCCGCATCCAGTCGGTGCCCGCCACCTTCTTAAGGTCATCGGTCCACCTGGCTGGAGGGCGCCCTACGCTGCGTTTGCCGATCCGCGGTCTCCACTCTAAGACTCGTCTGCTCCAACGGCCATCGGTCCTACGACATACGTGACCAGCCCACTGCCACTTCAGCCTACTAATTTTGCAAGCTATGTCGGTGACTCCGGTTCTTTTCCGGATAATCTAATTTCTGATCTTATCCTTCAAAGATACTCCGAGCATAGCTCGCTCCATAGCACGCTGAGCGACTTTGAATTTGTGGACTAGTCCCGCAGTTAGTGTCCACGTTTCGGCACCGTATGTCATGGCAGGTAAGACGCATTGATTGAAGACTTTCGTCTTCAAACATTGCGGTATGGACGACGTGAGGACTTGACGAAGGTTGCCAAATGCTGCCCATCCCAAGCGAATTCTTCGATCGGCTTCCTTCTCGAAGTTGTTCCTACCGACTTGTATAACCTGTCCTAGGTAGGTATATTCCCTAACAACTTCGAGAGGTTTCCCTTCGACGTATATCGGTCCCGGCACAACATGCCTATTGAACATGACCTTGGTCTTGTCCAAGTTCATACCGAGACCGACACGCCGGGAAGATTCACTAAGGCTACGCAACATTCTAGTTAGTTGTTCCAGCGACTCCGCTATGATGACGATATCATCGGCAAATCGAAGGTGTGAGATGTACTCGCCGTTTACATTGACTCCACATCCAGTCCAATCCAGCGTCTTGAACACGTCTTCCAACGCGTTGGTGAACAGTTTCGGAGATATTACATCCCCCTGTCTCACCCCTCTGCGCAGTTGGATCGCCTTCGTCTTACAGTCCTGGATGTGGACAGTCATTGTAGCGGCGTTGTATAGACATCTCAGAACCTCGATGTATCTCCAGTCGATATGACATCTCTGCAATGAGTCGAGCACTGCCCAGGTTTCGATGGAGTCGAAGGCTTTCTCGTAGTCCACAAATGCCATACACAGCGGCTGATTGTACTCTTCGGTCTTCTGCACAATCTGCCGAACAGTATGAATGTGGTCCACGGTGCTGTAGCCTGATCGAAAGCCGGCTTGCTCTGGGGGCTGGAACTCGTCAAGTCGTCTGGCGAGACGGTTCGTGACGACTCTTGAGAACAGCTTATACACGTGACTCAGGAGAGAGATTGGTCTGTAGTTTTTCAAGAGGGTTTTATCACCTTTCTTGAAAAACAGTACCACCTCACTCCCGCTCCACGTTTCCGGGGTCTTGCCATGTTGGATGACGGAATTAAAGAGGCTTGCTAGCTCTTTCAGGACCGGAGTCCCGCCTGCCTTAAGTAACTCTGTTGTGATTCCGTCATCTCCCGGAGCTTTGTTGTTTTTAAGCTGTTCTAGAGCCGCCCTAATCTCGCTTTGGTTGTGAATATACACTGAATGAAAATTTCATAATATTGTCACGGGGTGTACGTGTGCAAGGTTCGTTCCACCGAGACTGCTACATTAATTAAATTCATCATAAAAATTATAAAATTTTAATTATAAAATTTACAACATAAAAATCAGGTGACAGTATCTGGTCAATTAAGGTCACATTAATAAAATAAAATATTGTAAGTGAGTTATTTGTAGGTGAGTTGGCGTTAGTTAAAATTAGGTGATAGATTTAAATACATAGCAGGATAGTGCAAACCATGAACGCAGTGTCACAATGAGAGCAAATAAATAAAAGCAATACGAAGCAGCAAACAGAACCAGCAGCAACAGTAGGCCACTGTACAAACAGCCTCTCCTCCACAAAACAGCAGAGCCTCCAACAAATCAGCAACAATTCCTCGATTGAGTCCACCAAACAATATTATATTACTTTGTAATGCAATATACAAAGTATATTTAAATAAAAAAAATAATAAAAATGAACAAAACAACTTATTAAAGAACTGATGACATTGACTTGCGTAAACACTAAGAAAGTCTTAAGAATGCCCTACACATAGGTACAAAGAAGAATAAGTTATTAAAACCAAGTAATAACAGACATTTGAAGTTTACTTTAGACACTTTACTATAGACATTAAAGTTAACTTTTAAAAAGTCAAAACATGGAAAACTATTGCGTAATTTGCAATAAAATAATATTATAAAACAAGCACTATATTTAAATTATTGAAACAAAGCTTTTAAATAATTCGAATCACATTAGGATTCGACCCAGGTCACCTAGTACAGTGACAAAGTCTATGTTCAGTTTTCGAATAAAAATAAATAATGAAATTGATAAAAATAAATACTGAACCACGTGGGATATTGATTTTTGAAGGTAATTTATGCATCAACTCACATCAGGAGTGTTTAAATATGTAGAAATAAGGCAATATATGACTTATATTGTAATTGGCACGGTTTTGATACAAAGACTATAATTAAATGAAGAATCGATTAAATACTATACAAATAACAATTAAGATGTCTCGAATAAACGAATACAATGTGTGTTTTACGTACGGTTTGGTAACCCGAATCTCTCAAATAAGCTTTACAAAGTAGATAACGTAGGTAACGTAGGTAATACAATATTAAAATTTATAAGGTTACAACATATAAGCAAATTTTTATACGATATTCTTCTCAACCATTGAACCCTAGATTGATTAATAATAGCAAATGGAGCACCAGTCTTGTTTCAATCGTAAGGTTTTAATATAATTTATATCTGTAATACAAACTTCGAATTTCAAAATTGATTACGTTCAAAATTAACACAATAATATCATAAATGCTCGTTGTGCATTACTAGTTGTGGCTTAATGTATAAACTGAGACTACGAGTAGATCAAAGCTTCGAAAGTAGGTCATTGAAATATTATTCCGTCAGGTTGTCTTCCTAGCACTCAAGCAAATTGCTGACCTATCAACTGATAACACAATTACAGTTCAACTGTCATCCAAGTGTTTGTATTTCGTAAATGTTGTGCAATAAATTAGGTTCTTGATGTTTTTTTCTTTGTTCTGGAACATTCTCGTTTTCAATGACTGATGGAATAGTAAACGAGTCATACTTAATTTAAATGGTGAGAAAATTTTTTGTTTGCGTATTGTTTATTTTTCAGGATTCGCTGCAAAACGAATAATCTAATTGACAAAGAACTACGTCTTGATAAGTGTATGAAGATATCAAAAATATATTCCTAAAAAATAAACATATATTTAACATTAAATTCAGAAAAAAAAAGAAAAACACGTTGGTCGTGAGGATTTAACATAACAAAGCACGGGTAAGCTTACGATACGGTCAAAAGTCTACCCAAGATCAATCGCGTCGACCTCGGGCTATATCAATAATATGTATGATAACAAAAATGTTATTTTAGGTATTACCTTTATAAAGGTTAGTTTGTAGCAATCTTCTTGATCGTGCATTAGTTAATTTAATAACTAAGGAAAACGATTGCTTGGGATGTATTTGCAGTAAATACAAGAAAGAGAAAAAGTGATGTGATGGATTCTGGATAGGGAGAATTTGTGCTTAGAGTAACAGATTATTTTGCTTAATATTTTCTTATTTATTGAAAATAGGTTGGTAGACTGACAAATAGGCCATCAGATGGTAAGTAGTCACCACCGCCCATAGACATCGGCACTATAAGAAATATTAATCACCCCATACATAGCCAATGCGCATTCAACCTTGATAAGTAATATGTTATGTCCCTTGTGCCTTCAGTTATTCTGCCTCACACACATATAAAACTAGAATAAAACAATTATAAGTTTAGCCGTTTAAAGGTAGAATATATGATGAATGTGTTGCATACTCAGATAAGCTTGCACAAATCTACTATCAAGAAAAAACGGAACTATTCAAATTTAAATTAAGAAAATTTATTCAAAGATCCGATCCGATTTTCAATTGACTAGGCGTAGTACAAAATAAACTATAACAATACTGATTACAGAAGAACGCTGTAGTGGAGCCAATCACGACTCACGTTCACAACAATCGGGACTTGCAAATAGATGTGAAGTTGATGTTCGATTAAAATGAACGATATTAAACGATATTTATAACTTCCTTGTCATTTTTTTTTATAGAATAGGAAGGCGGACGAGCATATGGGCCACCTGATGGTAAGTGGTCACCAACGCCCTTAGATATTGGCATTGTAAGAAATCACCTACATCGCTAATGCGCCACCAACCTTGGGAACTTAGATATTATGTCCCTTGTGCCTGTAATTACACTGGCTCACTCACCCTTCAAACAGGAACAACAATACCAAGTACTGCTATTTTGCGGTAGAATATCTGATGAGTGGGTGGCACCTACCCAGACGAGCTTACACAAAGCCTTACATGACAAGCCGGTAATAGTTTTACCAGCTATTATTATTGTTATTAAAAGTATTATTTTTTGCCCATAAAGTAAGTAAGCTCTACCATTTTGCATGAACAAAGCTTTACCACCATCAGATGAAGGTTTTACCCGTGGTGAATTTTTAATTGACGAGCCGGTTGGCGTGGTTGGTAGATACCTGCCTTTCACGCCGAAGGTTGTGGGTTCGATTCCTACCCAGGACAGGCATTTGTGTGCATGGACATGTCTGTTTGTCCCGAGTCTGGGTGTAATTATCTATATAAGTAAGTATTAACAAAAGAAAAGTAGTATATGTAGTATATCAGTTGTCTGGTTTCCATAGTACAAGCTCATCTTAGTTTGGGATCAGATGGCCGTGTGTGAATAATGTCCCAGAATATTATTATTATTAATGAAATTCTTGACTATCAACAAAATTTGGTATTTATCTTTATCGTTATATTATCGTATGTCGGAATCGCCACACCTCTGAATAGACGTTTGCAAAACAAGAAAACAACGATATTGGACCCAAAGTCGTATAAAATAGAAGCACAATTTTTTTGACCGATGCAAAAGCTATCGAATCGTAGCGGTTTTATGAGATGTGGGTAACGATAGCGGGGAATAAAAGAGATTTCATTTTCTAGTTTTAATTTTTACCCAGACAAACCACAATCGAGGGAGCCGGCAACGTAATTAAGCACGTGAAGAGGGGAGACGGCTAGGTACGCTCTTATAGGATTTTAATTATATTATCTGCAGTAAAGTGATAAGGAAATCTCGACCCGGTTTCAACTACACCAATAAACGCAGGTTAATGGACGGTGACTGACGTTAATTAGACGGAATTTTGGGTTAACGATCAAGGTTAAGGGCTTCCAAAGTATCGAGAGTTTTACAATTGTTAGTAATTAAATAATTAATATTCAGTTCCTTTATTCAATAAAAGTTTTGTTCTGCTTTATAGCATGATAGAAATGTCTGCGAAGTGTGAAGTGCTATGAAAAAGTTTCGTGACGTTTCATGACGTTGCCACGATTTTTACGATTCCATAGTCGCAACTCTTAAACTACCAGTTGTAACTAGTAAATAGTCCAATAACGATTTGTTAAATATATGGACTAGGCATGGATATTAAAAATCTATAAAAAGTTTTGAAATTTTATACGAATTTTATACAAGTTTTATGGATTCAACGCACTTGCAATACTTGCAGCACTTGCAGCAGTTGTGTTAGGAGTGGGACAATAGCCCAGGACATAACTTCTTAGTTCCAAAGTTTAATGATGCAATGGTGAGTGGTCACTATTTCTTATAGTGCCAATGTCTTTGGGCGGTGATAGCCAATATGCTGGTCCACGTACCTATAAAAAAACTGCTATAGATTCTAGTTAGATACCTTCGCACTAACGACTCTCTTCTCGCAACAGAAGAAAAAAAAATTGAAGCTGTATGAAATAAACATTTATGTCAAAATAATTGCGTAAACTTTATGAGCATCTTAAAATATAAATCCATCAATCATTATCGACCAATCCAATCCATATTTATTAAAAAGCAAAATTTAAGTTTCATTTCTGTTCATTTCGAGAAAACAATTTGGTCATTTCAATTTTCATAAAACACTATAATTTAGGTAAAAATTTGCTTCGATAACCTGGTTAAGGGTTAATCGAAGAAAAAATCCATTAAGATACGATATCAATCAATGTCAATCGAGTATTTTCTCGAACAGTTGCTAAAGCAATTTTGCGTTCGAAATTACTTTTTATTTTTATAAATTTTACTATTACATAGTCTTATAGCAAGCTAGTTTCTGTTCGTAGCTTCCTCGACGTATAGGTGGAAGTTTTTAGGTATCCTATCAGTTGAATAGTTAAGAGGTGAACATATAGCAACCAAATTCATATTTATATTGCTAAAATAGCTCAGTGGATATTGGACAGCATGTTTGGCTAGCAACACCAAGTTTTTAAGTAGCTGAATTTATATTTAGAATTCATCTCATGAATTCTCTCAAACGCCAAGGTTCTCTTTCACCGCTAAGCCTAATGAATTGGAAAAATTAATTTTGTATAAATCTTTGAACAGCGCTGGGACATCTACAAAGTCCAAGCTATATAAGTAAAAGTGTGTATGTAAGAAAGGCGCTGTGCCTTCTGTCAATTTTCGATTGTTAACAAATCGTCCGTGTTCAACAAATATAAACAACGCATATGAGTATAGTCGTTCATTTGTAACCTACTGATTATCACTTTGTAATGCTTAAAATCAAAATCAATACACAGAATTTAATTAAATTTTATATATCAAAAATGTGTCATATCGAATTATTATACGTAATATCCAAAGATATAAATTCTAAGCTACACCAGCTCGTGTACTCAAAGTCAAAAAAGCCTTTATATGTTCAGCTTAATGATGTTTGACTTCAATGTTTAATTTACCTCACATTATGTTGTCTATTTACGTTACAAACATTTGATCGCCACCTGAATTTTCTTGGAAATAAAAGAACACGTGTTTCATGACACGCAATACAATAATAATGAAAGTTTTTTTTTCTTTTCGTAATAGATTTGCGTATTGTACTATAAAGTATATAGTAATATACTAAAGTCGAGATGGCCCAGTGATAAGAACGCGTGAATCTTAACCGATGATCGTGGGTTCAAGCCCGGGCAAGCACCACTCAAGTTTTTCAAGTGCTTAATTTGTGATCATAATTCATCTCGTGCTTTTCGGTGAAGGAAAACATCGAGAAAACCTACATGTGACTAATTCTCTCAGAGAAATTCTGCCACATTTGTATTCTACCAACCCGCATTGGAGCAGCGTGATGGAATAAGCCACAGACCTTCTCCTCAAAAAGGGAGAAGAGGCCTTAGCCCAGCAGTGAGACATTTACAGGCTATTACCGTTATCGTACCGTATCGTAATGTACTATTATTTATGTTTCTTTTATAATGACTTACGTTCTATTTTAATCCTTTAGAAAATGCGAGGTCATAGAATAAGTAGGCTAGACTTTTTCCTTTGTAAATGATAATGGATTTCATTATTTCTGAATAGAAGTTAGAACCCAAAGAAATTCTGATTTACTCTAATGAAAAAGGGTCCTCGATCGATTGTTGTCGTTTTAGCTTTATAAAAGCATTGTAGTGGTTTGTTGTAGTTTATATTATATAAACGAATATTCATTCATATAAGTGCCATTTAAATATATTTATAAAATATTAGGGATGATAAAAATGAGGTGTATTCTTTTCTTCCAGTTATTCTTAGCTGAAGTCACTTGCCGAAGCAATGGTAATAAGTAAATATTAGAAATATTTTGATTGTATTTTTTATTCATTGTAGGAAGTTTCTTGAATATTATGCAAGGTATATGAATTGAACTATATGATTAATATATGTATATATATAATATGATTAACATAAAAAGTACTTAAAAAGGTACTAAGTGTCTTGACCCTTCATATATATAGGTTTCAGTGGTGGTAGGGCTTTGCTTCAGCTCAGATATTCTACCACAAAACAGCAGTACTTGGTAATATTGTGTTTCGGTTTGAAGTGAGTGAGTGAGTAAGTCAGTGTAATTACAGGCACAATGGACATAACATCTTATTTCCCAAGGTTGGTGGCGCATTGACGATAAGTGTTGGTAACATTCTTACAATGCCAATATCTATGGGCATTTGTGCCCACTTATCATCGGGTGACACATATACTATAAAAAAATAAGAAAAATATAACTTTCCCTTTAATTTAATTTTTCTAAAATATCAAATGTAAAAAAGATTACGTCACTGACATAAAAACAACATGATAACATAAAGTAAAACGTAACGGTCGGTTAGGTCGGTTTTAATTCTCCAAAACATAGTGTGAGATATTTGAATTAGTTAATTAAGCTATTATAGTAGTTGGTAATTTATTATAAAATCGTGCTACTTCAAACGTTATTAGATCGGTATACCAGTAGTAGAAAAAGTAAACTCGCTTGATCACTTATCTCGATTCAATTAAATCTAACTTCAGATACAGGATTTAAAACTACCGCTTACCTTTTATGACTGCTTATCACCGCGACTTATGCGCAATGAATTATTGAATCAGGTCGACCTCTCAGGTCACATCAGGCTTGTTCATCAAGCAGCAGAAATTAGCAGACCGTCTGACATAAATAGCCCCTATTCCTCTTGTCCTACCTTCTTCCTACCATCAGTCTTGAACATCTCTTCGGTGATGAAACCTACTCAAGATAAACATCTTGAGTAGGTTTCATCATATATTATTTCTAACGGTCTTTATAGATTCCAAATATATAATACAATAATTAACTCCACGTTTTATAATCGTTATTATCATTATCAACATTAAAATCAAATCATCAAGTTATTGGTGTATAAAAATTTCATATCATCGCAAACAATTGTCGATTATGAAAAAAAAAAAATCACAAACCGATAAATTAAACTTCACAGCTATTCAAATAGGTTTCACCAAATATCTGATTGATATTCCGTTATTATAATTCAATGCTATTGTTCTTGACGAATTTGTTTTCGCTGTACATATAGCGGACTACATTTATCCGGGATCGTAACTATAAATCAGTTTTATTGAGGTTTTTTACTTGCAGTCTATAGCTTTCGTTGTACGCCAATGGATGTGTTGTTTTATGTAATATGTTATGAAATTGCACGTTGATTCTGTTCCGCTTACTTTTGGTAAAGGGCGGGATGTCATTCATGAAAATTACATTTAATGAAAGCTTATAAATAGGATAAGCTATATCATAATAATTTTATTAGGTAACTTATGAGGATTTATAATATTTTTTAGTATAATATTTTGATCTACACATCTGCATCAAGAATATAGGAGTGTTATTCCTAGCATTGGAATATTAAGTTTTTATATAGACAACGCTCTCAAACTTGACCATGAACTGATAAGCTCATAGTGTCCAAAGAAGCTTTAATACACTTTATATCAATTTCCACTTAAGCGATGTCGTTATCACTGATTGTTTTAATTAAAAGCAATTAAAGTATTATTCATTGTCCCGATTCACTTCCCCAGTAGCCCTAATGAATGAGATTAGTCCTGTATCACGGTCAACCACCAATTTCCAAACATAAATCTACCGCTTCAGTGGCACGCGATCGCAACATAACTTACAAGCATTGCGACATCTATGACAAGTGCCGCGTGATTTATTTTGAAATCTACATTGTTTGATACTATTTCAGTTGAATTAATGTATATTTTATTTAAGTTAAATACTTGATGTTCTTTTTTATATTTGGAATTGTTAAAAGTTTCGTCGACTTTACTGAAATTTCGAGATGTTTCGATTGTAGGTGAAATTTTCCTATGTAGTATCTCATTTCAATTCAAGTTGATCGATGTAATTGCGGATTATAAGTAATGCTTATTAATAAATATAAACTACTCAACTTATATAAAAACAGTGCAACTTTTTTAACAAAATACCCTCAAATATAAGAAATGTAAATTCTTTTAACACATTTAAGGCACGACTAGCCGCGTATCTTACAAAAGATCATTCGCTTCAAAGCAAGTTGTCACAATGTGTTTAATGAGTCGACTAATGTAACAACAAACGACGAATGTAATAACTAATTTTAAGTTTAACATTGTTCTCATGTAAGTGACGTTAGTCTTTATGAGAATAAACATTTTTTAAACCATAAAAAATAATTTCTTAGAAACATCCCATTTATTTAATAACTCACATGATGCTTATAAAGAGGCTTATATTTAAAACTGCCTCTTAAATCAGAATTCGTTTGAGTAGATGTGAAGTTAATAAAGATTAAGTTTTTTTATAAGATGTACCCAACCATAATGAATCAAATACATTTACTTATTTTTCCACTACGTTAAAAGTATATATAACATAGCATAATTCAAAATAGACTTTACTCGCATTGTTCTTGTATAAAATAAATAAATAATTTATCTATCTTACTTAACCTTGAAAATGAAATACTCCCCCATTTATTTTAGAGTGGTTTTTTTATAGTTAGAAAAGTTCACAAGTGTAGCGTCGTGCCAAATACCGCAGAGCAATTTTAACTTAGACAAAATGAAGAAGTTCCATTTTTAATTATTTGAACTTTTTAGATATTGACTTAAGAATTGCCATCAGCAGTGCTATTCTTTAAGAAATAAATTCGTTTCACAGTCGTAAACGTTGAAAACGGACTAATCTCATGCTTTTATGTTAGTTATAAATATTCGTGATAGTCAATGTTATGGGATCATCGTCGTTATTAAAACTATTGCTTCTTTTTAAATATTTACTTTTAGTCTAAGATCAAACATCTAAGTAAGTCCATTTAAGTGAACCTATGTACTGTCCATTCAATAAATATTATTCTACTGTCAAACATCAATAACTGGTTTTCATTTTGATTTGATTTCTGATTTAGTTGTTATAATTATAAGCATTTATATAGCATAAAGCCGAGATGGCCCAGTGGTAAGAACGCGTGAATCTTAACCGATGATCGTGGGTTCAAACCCGGGCAAGCACCACTGAATTTTCATGTGCTTAATTTGGGATTATAATTCATCTCGTGCTTTTCGGTGAAGGAAAACATCGTGAGGAAATCTGCATGTGTCAAATTCTGCCACATGTGTATTCCACCAACCCGCACTGGAGCAGCGTGGTGGAATAAGCTCCAAACCTTCTCTTTAAAAAGGGAGAGGAGGCCTTTAGCCCAGCTACGGATATAGCATAATATAATAAGCATATTTATAGCATACTGGATCTTATGGTTGGAACACTATAATTAATGTAAGAAGTGGTGTTTACTTATCTTAGTACCAGTTTCAATTAAGTGACCACTAATCTTCAGGCAGCTCTTTAGCTCATCGAGTAACAAAAATGAATAAAAAAATTACTTAGTTTTATATAAAAATTAACTGCAAAAACTTTTAAATAAGTGAATAAGAGCTCTCGAGTATTCTATTGCTTGGTAAAGACCTCTTCTCCCAAAAAGGATACGTAGCCCGATCCACTACGACACTCAACTACGGGTTGTTGGAAATGTAAGTCTACTAATTTATTCCAACAAAAGCCCCTTTTCTATAAAACCATCCTTCCATTCATTGCCATACCACTCGTAATGTTACAAAGATGTAATCGACGAAAAAGAAACATTACATTTGCATTATTGATTATGCGAATCTTACAAGCGATTATTATTAAAAATATATAAGCAACAGTTAAATGTTCGACCATATTACAAACTGCATATTAATTGATTAAATTTCTCATATTTTTTACCCAGTTTACATCACAGATGGCACCACTATTGTTTTAAAATTTTTACAACTGCCATAGATTAATTGACAAATTATTATAGAAAATAATTCCTATTGGTGCAAATAAGTCAAAGGTTTGAATACAAATTTGAATATTATATTCATATACAAAGTTTTGAATATAATGAAATAATAGAATTTTAAGTACTCTTTTTTATTTGTAATTTCGTAAATCTATCAAATCTGGACCGAGTACATGGTTGAGCCACTGATAGTTGTGTTGAATGAAGAATGAAGAACAATGAAGAAGTGTTTTCTGTAAAATAGAAATAATTCAAAATTCGATATGAGTTTAGACGTAATTTGGAGTGATTTAAAAAACTCATCCTCGGAAATTAAAATTGTATATAATTGCAACACTCCTAAGCACTGATATAAAATTGTTAAAAACCTAATTAAATTATTTTAGCAAGTGAATGAAGAGATCGAAACCGTTCTAACTTTCCGTGAATTAATTAGTCTATACATCTTATATTTTCTCTCAATATTTATTGACAAATAATGACGGGAATGAGGTAACTTAAATCGTACAATAAATTTACTATATTTTATTTTTATTTAAAACAATAATTTTCCAAACATAATTTTATATTCTGTTATTTTTATTCCACGTTAAATATTTAGTATTGACTTAGGGTATTATTTTTAATCTTTTTTATAGGTAATAGCTAGGCAGACTATCAAGTTGGCCACCAGATGACGAAATTTATTATAAACACAAATTTAGCCCATGAAAATTCAGTGGTTCTTGCCCGGGTTTGAACCGACGATCATCGGTTTTCACGTATTATAACCAATAAGGCATAGCGATTATACATATATGTGATGAGCTGATACTCATTCAGACGGGCTTGGACAAAGCCCTACATATGTGATATTAAACATTTATATCAACAAATAATAATAATATATGAATTGTTAGTGTATAATTGACTGTGTACATTAACAAAATATGTTTATGTTATTTTCAATATTAATTACAACACGTAGTTCTCGGTAAAATATAATTAATAAATTTCAATAATTTCAATATCATATGATATTGTTGTATAAAACAAAACTGTAATATTATTTCCTCGCTTATTATTAATTAAATAATTTAGCATAATTAATTATTTAGAGATAAAGATGATGTGAGTGCCGAGGTACTTACGACATTTGATGTACATGTTTTTTTTTTTATAGAAAAGGAAGGCGGACTGTAAGTGGTCACCAAACGCCCTTAGACATTGGCACTGTAAGAAATGTTAACCATCGCTTACATCACCAATGCGCCACCAACCTTGGGACCTAAGATTTTATGTCACACAACAATGCCAAGTACTGCTTCTCTAACATCTGCTGCTGTGATGAGTGGGTGGTACCTACCCAGACGAGCTTGCACAAAGCCAACACCAGTAAATGTGTATGAGTAAAAGTAATGTGTGTACCGATCTCACGCACACATTAACGCACTTACAAAAACAAATCTTACGCTGACGTCTTCTGATGCTCGAAATCTTACGCTTACTCGTCTGACGCTCGAAGTCTCAATTAGCCGCTACAGTGTACCGAGCGCTAAGACGATTACACATTAAAACGTATTTTATATTATACTTTTTAAATTTACTTTTATATTGAATACTAAAATGGATATTATGGCTTATAATATTTGTAGTTATATTGATTATCAAATTATTCATATCTATTAAGTTTATAGTATTAGTATACACAAATTATTATAACAAAAAATATTTAATCTAGTTAAGCGTCTATATAAAAGTCGAGACAGAAATCTTTATCGACTGCAGAATTTTACACCCTTCAACGCTAATCCTGAAAGTGTTCAGCGAATGTAGTCCGAGCATAGGTTTCTTGCTGGCCATGTTCCAAAAGCATTATAAAACTTTCTGCGCAGCTAAGTAGGTAGTAATAAAATATTAAAGCCAGCGAAATGAGAACAAGCCAATCCCGCGACTAGCTTAAAAAGTAAAAAGTAAAGTAATAGATCATTAGCGTCCCACTGCTGGGCAAGCAAAACTGACAATATTTTGCTGAGCAATAAAGTCAAATAGTTATTACATTATTTGCGGCTTCCATAATATGTAAGCCACTGGGCCTCATCCATCATATCAAAACAGAGCATTGTATATTAAGATGTGTAGAATAACCAACATGAGAACTCACCCTAATGTAATGCTATGTAAAATAGGTAGGTATATAAATACTCAGGGAGTATTACAAGTATGAAATACAAAATAATAAGCATAATGTGTTGGAATGGAAAATTCTTGTCGATGTATATATATGATGAAATAAATATTACGTCACGTATATTAGTTTTACGCCACGTTAACTTTTTGTGAACATAATATGATCTTGACTTCGCTTCCATTATAAATATTTAATAATTAAAGATATTTTACATTTCAATATATTAAGTCTAATTTCGTTCCTTAATTGGAAACTTTCATTGAACTATTTATTACTGTTTAGTCAAATCGAATCTTGCAACTGAATTATAATCAGTTTCAGCCCAACCAACCGAGCTAAAATTTTGCACAAACTATTTATTTCACTTTAGGATGGAAGCCAAACAAATGACCTACATGACATTTTCGCCCTTATACACGGGCAAAGCAAAAAGTAAATACCACTCGATAGACTATCAATAATGATTATGTCAAAAACATTAACATAAAAAACTCGAACGAATACATTTGCTTATAGCATACAGATAGAGTTAGAAAATTCCAAAGACCTTTTATCAAGAATGTAGTATGCCATCTAGGCTACCAGGCAGGCCACTACGCCAATTTTTACTGACAATGGGTTAAAGTAAATAAGGGTACGGAACCATGTCTACGGTACAGCGCCGGTCACAGTGTAACGGCACGGTACCGCTACCGGGAGACGCGACGGCAGACGACATCGTGCCGCAGCACGGCACCGTATACAGTACACCGCACATTAGTTTATACTTTGGTGTAACATATTTCGCACGTGTTAATAAAAATGGCTGACAATTTAGATGTTGATTTTTTAATTACACTAATGGAAGCACGTCACGTACTGTGGGATAAGACAAACGAGTATTGTAAAGATAGAATTTTAAAAACAGAAGGGTGGAATGATGCCTGCCAAAATATTTTTCCATCTTTCGACGACAAGGACAATAAAGAAAAAAACGAAACTAGAAAACTGAATTGGAAAAGATGGTTGCTACGTGTGGCGTGGTACAATGTACACGGCACCGTGCTGCTGCACTACGCAATGCACAATTAATTTATTATAATCTTATACTGTCTTTCTCCTCTCAATTAATTTTACCGTTTTTGGCTGCCTTGTTTGTTTAATGGCTAGATATAATAAGGTCCGAAATCCCGACGTCCTATGTTCAAACCCTTGCCCGTGCCAGTAAAAAGTTAGTATGTACTGTGTGTAATAGAGAATAAATAAATAATGTATTACACTCTTATAATGAAATGTTTTTTTTTGTACATCCTGACTTCATAAACTACTAATCCAATTCACTCTGGCTCTAATATTTGTTTGTTTATTGATGTCACGACTCGGCGCTTTAAGCAATAACCGTGAAAGACTTGATAACTTGATATCCAGGGACGTGGGCTTATTTCCCAAACGACATATGTATACATATACTTCTCGTAGTTAATATAAGTTTTATTCTTAGCTTTTGTAGTTTATAGATGGTAGATTATTTCTCAAATTATCATAAAATATCCAACAATGACACACGAAAGCGCACTTTTACGCACATATACATACAAAAAACTAGGAATAGAGAGATGAGCCAACTGCTTAACTTAACTTAAAATGTTCTTTTTGGTTGTATCTAATGTATAGGTTTTTTCAGATTGAAATATTGATCGTCGCCTTCTTGAGGGTAAAATTTTACTAGCTCCATTATATTCGCTGTATATACAAAGAAAAAAAAATAAGATTTTCCAAACAGTATAACCTATATGCTGTCTCCTACATTTTTCAATCTAAAACACCTTCAGTTTTTTTTGAATAATAGTTCAACAAAGTGATGAAATCAAGAGAGACTAAGAATATGTTTCCAATATTTATAATAATTAAAGAAGTAGGTCTTTTGGACTTCAAATGATATTTTCTAATTATCTTTCTGTCATTATGAATTTTCTTTATCTAGAAACGCTGAATGATAGTATTGTTTCGGTAGATACAGGTATAAAAATAGCTCAGTAGGTCATTATTGAACATGTGATTTTTAAATCGACTGCACTATTGAGCTGTTGCGCCTTCGTAGCTTGTATCTGTGTAGATATATTTAAAGTTTGTATTTTTTTAATAACAAAAATATAATATAAAAACATCTTACAAACTTCAACATTGTAAATTAACTAAATTTGTCTTACGAATAATCTTCTAAATTTACAGAGTTTATGTTACAGATGGTGCCACTATCGTTTCAAAAGTTTTGCAACTGCAGTCACGCAGCTTAATTGACGTAGTACTTTAGAAAATACTCCCAGAGGGTGCAATTTCAAATCCAGCTGATTAAAAATTTTAATTCTATATTCAAATATACAATTTTAAAATGAAAATAAAATGTTTTATTTAATTAAAATATTTTGTTACATTTTTTAGTAATATTAATGCAAAAGTTTGTGTATAGATTATGTTCGTTATGCAGTCACTCTTTAAAGGCTGTCTGGTTTAAATAAAAGTTACTTTATTTCTCTTTTATTAAACATTTAAACAGCTAGGCGTTAGGAACATTGTTGTGTTACACTCTCTTTGAAAGCATATAATGGCGATGGTCGTCGGATGATCTCTCTTCAGTCCTGGGATTTTCAATCCATCAGATATGAGGCTTAGAGTTACTTTTTCTAGTTACTCACTCACACAAATGACCTTTATAGTTACTTTATAGCCGCCATAGGCTAAATCAGTCAATTACCACAACCTTTTTTAAATTATCTTTTAAAAGAATAATTATATAAAAAAATTTACACGTAGTATATATAAAACCTTGAAGTCATGACTATGTAACTGCAACAAAATCTGTTATATGTTAGTAACTTAGACAAGTCTTTTATTGAATCAGATGTTTCCCGAAGGAAATCTATATAAAGCCACAGAATTGTATGTCTCTAACACAGTTTCGTGAAAATATTGACAATGGCGTTGCATTTTTATTTAATTTGGTGAGTAGTTTATACAGCTTTGTGGTATGGTTTTTTTGTGAGATAAGTCATTGTTAATTTTAATAAAAACCTCTTCCATTATTTATTAAGTTTTGCAATTGTTTTTATAATATGATATATATGTAACACTGCTAATTATAATCAATAGAAATAAGAGAACGAACATATATATAAATTTATATAACGTAAGTGAAAATTACGAATCTAAGGACATTATATCAACACACGAAACGACCTAATCAATTTTATTTAATAATGCGAAAAAAATAATTAATATATCATATCGATATCTCACACTGAAAGATAACAATTACGCGCTAAAAAGAATAATAAAAAACAAAAGAAGCCCGTGACAGCTACGATGTGTATGCCAGTCCTATAGTCCACAGATAATTAATTACTAACAATGTATTATATCGATTCATCAATTGCAACCATTTTCTAAGTGTCACACAATGTTCTTTTTTTGAATTAAGACGTAAAAGCATAAAGAAATAAATAAGCTCAATTTCGCAATATAATATTAGTTAGGATATTCAGAATGTTCTCAATTTAGCTTACACAGTTGAGAGATTTAGAATGCAAATATTGGACATGTTTGTGCTCGCTATATTTTTTTAAATTAAAATGAAATATTTATTTGTAACAGATTAATATAATCTGTTTAATGAAATAAATTTGTTTTCAGCTAGGCTTTCAACATTTTATAAATAATATATATAATTAATTTATAACATATTAAATTTACCTCCAATTAAAATATTATTAACGTCACATCATAGAATATGATAATATTTTTCGAGAAGTGTTCGAATATTTAAGCTAAGCAAGCTAAACCCATATTAAGCCTTAAGAAAAACCTATAATCTATCTTAGTATTTCATACTTTAAAACAAAACTTTGTCAAAAATACGTTATGTAAATATAAATATTACATGCTTATATTTAAATTTTAATGAGCAATTTTGCAGGAGTATTATATACTCTATAATATATACTCTACCTAAATTAAGGCCTAAACATGTTACCCAACTCAATCTCTTTATCAAATAAATTAGGCCCGGTTAAGTTTAAATCACGCGTTTAATATATTATTAAGATTTATGAAACATAGCTAATATAAAGTAATGTAGGATAATTATTTTACAAATTGACTGCCTCGTTGGTCTAGTGGCTTGATATAAGGCCGCAGACCCGGAGGTCCTGGGTTCAATTCTCAGGTCAGGCCAACAAAAAGTTATTGGGTTTTTCTGTCAGAAAATTCTCAGTAGCGTAGTGTATCGGATAGTCGTGGAAGTGTCCATAGGATTATGAGAGTGAGGAAAGAGAGAGAGCAACTGTGTTCGCGCACACACTTGTGCCCTATAATATTCTCGCACTCGCACTATACTCCTTCGCAGTTGGCTAATTACTCTTGAGATTGGCCTCCGTGGCCGAATTCGGACTGGAGGATATTATTATTATTTTATAAATCATTGAAAAACTTATTACACTTTGTCCAAACAAAGAGTGTATTGTTTTATGTTTTCATATTTTTTAAATGTCTAAACAGATTTCAATCCAAACATTATTCCGACAGACACTGGTTAAAAATTTTGTATTATTAAAGGAAAAAAAATGTTTATTTTACTTAAGATAAAAAATAAAATTGACATTAACATGGATTTCATAAAATTATCGATCATTTATCATTACTATTTCGTGAGAACAATCAAAAAGTAGGGCTATTCTGTATGAACAAACTCGAAACTCATCGCAGTGTGATATGTGACACCAAGGTGATATGCGACATTGACCATTATAATTATAACATTTCAATAAAACACGCATCAAAATTGTATACCAAAAGTCGGTTGTCAACATTTCATGGCTAAATAATGAAGTAAGTACAGAATAGGACTACGGATATTTATACACAAAAATCGTTACGACTAATTGTAAAAAGGTTTTACGAACTTACGAGGTTTGCAAGAACAACGATAGACAGTTTGAAGTGTACATAGTGAGCCATCTTATCCGCACCCATTCGACTGTTAAACAGGGTTGGACATTGAGATAGATTGATGATCTGTCTTTGCCAGACTTAGGGCTTTTGCAAACGCGATAAGAGTCAGCTATGGAGTAGTTGTTATATAATTGTTATTGATTCATCTAAACCTTATAGAAATATATATATATTTTTTTAATTATATACCAACATTGGACAAAACAAAGCGTCTTAAGAGTTCCATTTTTAAAAAAGCAATCTATATGTTCGTTAAATTATTTTGATATTGTATTAATTTATAAAAAAAATAATCGAATTAATGAAGAAGATACGAAAAGCATATCAAGCTAACTTTTTTTTTTTTTAATTTAAACATTGATATTTATCACTGTTTTTATTCCCTTGGTGTTAACTTACTGAGCCCAACATTTTGATCTGATCAAGTAAATAGTACTAACTTCACGCAATGAAGTCTTGATTACGGGGTTACATTAAAAAAATATATATATAAAAACTTCTTACGATAAAAAATATTAATTATTATACTAGTTTTAATAATTTAACTAGTTTCGTTGAACAAAAGCGGACTTAAGTTTAGTTAAATTAAGCAAGTTGCGTTGACCGTATTTTTTACTAAACACAAATTTGTTATAACTGTAATACTCGTAACTTGACTCCAGGTTGGTCTAGTGGCTTGAGGGTAGTGGGTCTTGAGATTTTGATTCAATTTCCGTGACGAGTTTAAAAATAATCTTTGGGTTTTCTGAGTCTGAAAGTTGGAAGTGTCCTACTCCCGATTTTTTATATATAAAATAGGTAGAAAATGGGCCTCCCCATGGTCAGTAGTAACCACCGCCATAGACACTTGCGATAAGAAATATTACCCATTCATTATATTGCCAATGCGCCGCTACCCTCGGGAACTATATTTATCCCTTTGTCCGTAGTCTCACTACTCACTCACTTATCCTTCAAAGCGGAACACAACGATACTAAGTTTTGCTATTTAGCTGTAACCATGAAAAGCACGTAAAGCACGAGGTGCTTTGCAGTCTTCGCATTTTTTCCGATTTGATATCCCACGGTAGCAAATGAATTTACCGAATTTAAAATTATGTTTTTTCTTTTCTACAGTCGTTCATTGAATCGGTGACATTAAAATACCCATTAACAACGTCAGTATATAAACGGCCTTATGAAATGTAACTTATACTTGCTATCCAATAGATATTATGACGTAATCGATAAAGTTTATTTGGTAAAAATTATACGTGAAGGGTGAGTAAGCCTGTGTGAGTACAGGCACGAGTTTAATATTTCTTACCGTGTCAATGCCTGTGGGCGATAGTGACCACGTAATATAGGTGGGTTATTTACCAGACTACCTCCCTATTTCAAACGAAAAAGTAAATGTGATTGTTTTATTAACATTCAATACATTTTTTCCAAGCTTTTTATAATGTAACATTACCTGTTGTGTACCAATTACTAGCTATTTGACCATCGATGTTATCAAAGAATGAGGCTAAGCCGTGTAATACATAACTTACAAAGGATTAACTTCTAAAATTAAAATGTCTAAGAATGGGTAGAAATATTTATAAACATGTATTTTACTAGCAAAAAATGCGTGACTGAAATAATCTTGAATGTATCAATCATAACGGTTGCATGTTGAACATACATCAGCATTTGTATTTTTATTTGACGACAGTATTATAAACTATAAAAAAAAGCTCTATAAGGGGATTTTATTATGAATTAAAGCAGTTTGAAGCAGTTTAGGTACAACTCATCAGATCTCAAATTTAATCCCAAGAGAAGCTGATGGATTTTTGATTGTCAAGAACAAGTCTAACACTTTTGCGTCAAAACAGTTTCAATCAAACTATATGATATTGCATTTAACTTACTTTTTACTGGTGGTAGGTTTTTTTAGGTAGGTCTTTTTACGGGTGCAAGTTCGTCGGGTAGGTACCACCCAATCATCAGATATTCTACCGCAAAACAGCAGTACTTGGTATTGTTGTGTTCCAGTTTGTAGGGTGAGTGAGCCAGTGTAATTACAGACACAAGGGACATAAAATCTTAGGTCTCAAGGTTGGTGGCGCATTGGCGATGTAAGCGATGGTTAACATTTCTTACAATGTCAATGTCTATGGTTGGTGACAACTTACCATCTGGTGCCCCTTATGCTCCTTATGTCCGCCTACCTATTCTAAAAAAAATATAAGCTTGACCTTGAAATATAACTTATTTTAAAAAAAGATAAACCACAATAAACATCTTGCAAACCGTATTAATGTACCAGATATAACTTTGGCTTGAAACAAAACCAAAAATAGTACGAATACTCATAAAACTCACACTATATTCGTAATTAAAATTCATTTTATAAAAAGGTACAATATAAGCTACAAACGTGCCATTTGTCTGAGTCCAACGAGGGCAATCCCGGAACTCCGGAGTCCGGGAATTAATCGACCTATTTCCCCGCCGGCGACTGTACCACGACACGACTGTATGAATTAGTTGACTCCGAATCACACCATGCTGACCAATTATATGACCTTCCTTTTATCTCGTTCAAGTATCTAGTGATACAAATTGTTTTCATAGCGCTTTTATAGTAATACCAGATTGTTCTGCTGTTATATAAAAACGAAAAGAAGAGTATTATCGTAGTTACAATTTATTTATTCTTACACAAGTTTTGTTTACAATTTTTATGCAAGTCCTGAATTCCAAGCTAGCTTTTTGCTGTATTTTGGAAGTCAGTTCTTGGCGTTTATCTTTTAATTTGAGAATTACAAAAATACTTCATTCAATTCGATAGTATAGTCAAAGTATTTTCGTAATTATTATATCGATAAATGTGAAAGATAAAGGTGTTTTTTAAAACATTTCAAAAATATACATAACGACAATAGATTCTAATAGCTTTAAATTTTCATCAATGTTAGGGATTTATGTAGGTATATTTTTACTGCCAAACAGTTATATTTGTGTTACTAAGTTCCTGTTTAAATTCTGATCAAACAGGTGTACAGGAAGTAACATAAAACATAGACTTTTAGGTTTTGACTCCTTGAAGATGTAAAAAATTGGTTTTATTTATTAAGTTGCCAACATCATGATGAGTCAATTTAAGCACTTATCACCAGGCGGTTCATTTGTTCGTCAGTTGCCTAAATTGAAAGGTATATCTATAAATATCTTTTATAATGCAAATGATTGATAATTTGCCATTAGTTTAATTTAATTTTTATCGCTTTACCAAACTTTACCAAACAACTTGATTTTAAAATTAAAATTTTTCAAATTTGTTTGAATAAAGCATTTTTTTATTATGTATCCAACGAAAAGTTTTAAACTTTAATTATAAAAAATAATGGTGTAACTGTTGTTCCAAACCGGAATAAACCTCTAACTCATTTCTTAACAGAATTTATACAACAAATTTAATCAATAATATTTATTTTTATTTTTACTTATAAGACAACACAATCTTTAGAAACAACATTTATCTAAGTTTTTATTTGGATATGGGTACTTACTTCATTCATAATAGAGGAAACCGAAAAGTAACAAATGTATTGGTTTGAAACACGACCATAGTCCACAGGCGTTGATTTACTCTCTTCTCATTGATATCCGAACTGACCGGTCGATATTTTACACGCTCTCATAAAAACTGCAAACTGTGTTCTCTGTGAGTCCTACATATATACTAGAAGGTGCTGAAGGAACCAGGGAGTGTGGTCGACACTCCCTGGTTCCATCAGCAATTGGTAACCTATGAAAGATGTATAAATATGAGGACCGAAGACACGTACTGGGCTCAGTCTACGAACGAATGGTACTATTTCCATCTTTAGGAAATGCTCCGTTCCTGAGATATTGGTAAAAACAAATATTTATGTTATGTTTATCAACAATCGAGCCGAGATGGCCCAGTGGTAAGAACGCGTGAATCTTAACCGATGATCGTGAGTTCAAACCCGGGCAAGCACCACTGACTTTTCATGTGCTTAATTTGTGATTATAATTCATCTCGTGCTTTACGGTGAAGGAAAACATCGTGAGAAAACTTGCATGTGTCTAATTTCACTGAAATTCTGCCACATGGGTATTCCACCAACCCGCATTGGAGTAGCGTGGTGGAATAAGCTCCAAACCTTCTCCTCAAAAGGGGAGAGGAGGCTTTAGCACAGCAGTGGGACATTTACAGGCTGTTACGGTTACGGTTACGGTATCAACAATTTCGAAACTGAGTGGATTTCGGTTTCTTAAAACACACACTAGGGATAAGACGGAGAAGACCACATATTCAGAGTGAAAAGAGTTTTTTTTTGTGTAAATTTTCCATAATAAAAAAAGAGTAAAACTGAACTTTCTAGTTCTATTCCGGTTTACTTATTCAAGGTACAAAGAAAACAAGTATATCAGTTTATATTTATTATGTATATACATGTTTTATAACATTATTTAGTTCGACGAATGGGTCTTGTTTTTCATTATTAATTACGGTATATTTGAAACATTTCCGCGTTAAAAAGGTTATGATAGTTTATTCTTAATTTTCTTTGTTGTTGTGATCAGGGACCAAACCTCTACCATATAAGACACTTTGTTTACCCAAAATCGCGCGGCTGAATACTAAACCAAACCTCTTGTATGCAACAAAGCTTTTCTATTATATTATATTATATTATAATATATCTTATGTAACATGCATCCTGTGGTGTTAATATCAAGTTTGTTTAATAATATTGTCTATGAAAGTCTAACGTTGAATTTGGCGAAAGATTTTTTGAAATGAATTTCAAATTACGGCATCAAGACGAATATTTCGGAATGTGATTTTTACCAAGAAGAAGCGAAAAGCAGACAAAATTCTTTCTTAAACATTATTTTTCTTTATCTTTGTCAAAAACCTGGGTTGTCTTTTTGATATTATGATTTTATAATGGAACGAAATGCCTTCAAGGCATTTCAATTAAAAATTTAATAATTCCCGTTGAATTTTTTAGGTATTTCTTTCCTTGATAGATTTATGCCAATCAGTAAAAAAGTGCAACATTTCTATGGTTAATAAAGTTTTTACTTAAGTTTTATTTTGTGCACATTTTAATGTTAAGTATGTGTGAGTATAAACAAATATAATATTTATAGGATTGTTAAAGTGTTAAAGTAACATCGAATCAAGGGATTATAAGTTTTTTTTTAGTTGTGTTAAAAATCTTGCTACATACTTTCCGAATTTTAGGATGAGCTAAATCTTTCTAGACTCAAAAACTAAGTGCATTGTCATCGCTATTTCAAATTTATGTGAATTTTCATAACGAGCGACATCTAAAATGAAAGCAAATTGTGAAAGACTTAAAACGTCTTTAAGGTTTAGTAGTTTATGGAACTATAATAATCTACAAACTGTCCCGATTTTACACGGGTTTAAAGGAAATTAAAGTATATTGGCCGAAAATCTCTCAAGCTTATAGTAGAAAGCTATCCATTCCGTTGAATTTCTTTTTACGTGAGTGTGTCACGCTGTTATCTGTGTTCAATTACTATTTATTTTTCTGAATACTATTTAACATAGGTGTCATCTAAATTTGGTCTCTTTATAAAAAATTAAAAATAGAATACGAATTAAATATTTGGAATTGATTTGTTTTGGGTGATTTAGGTGGGATAAATTATGTTGATTATAAAAGATGTTTGAGCTTTTGAATCTAAGCAATCACCACCAAATTAATCGCCGATGATTAATAAAAGTTATATTTCGTCTCATGCTCGGCTGTAAATAAAAATTATGGTGGACCTGTTTTTACGTCTGAACATTCTGGCAGCGACCGGAAATACAGGGGTATAATGGAATTAGCTATAAGCCTTCCTCTTAAGAGAAAAGGCCACCGGTGGGGCAATCACGAGATGCTACTATTACACTATTTTATTCCCAAAATGGTGCTTTAAGCTTCAGAGAAAGAGCTTAATATGTATGTTTCTAGAACAAAAGCGATCAAGATTATTTGTTTTAATAGTAAGTACCCGCTACCTGGGCGACCCAGCTTCACTTGACTCTAATGGTTAGTTGTAAGACATTTCTTTTGTGCAAAATTGCAGTTTTTCTGGAAATACAGCAATATGGATAAACTCAAAAAGTAAAACGTTATGAAAATACAAAGTTTGAGCCAAATCTTTAGAGACATTCCGAGATACACGATTAAATTTATATAATATATATAAGAATTGCTTATTGAATATTATTTTCTATTTCTTTATAAATAATTATATTTAATTAATCATTTTTCTAATTTGACTTTATGATATAATGTTAGCGAAGAAATATATTTCTCTATTCACATTAATCTTAATACATGTTATATTTTATATTAATTAATAATTAATCAAAAACAAAGTACAACCGTAACCTAACTGAGCCGTGATTATTTTGTAGGAGTTTGTTACTTATTCATTTTTTTTTTTTTTTATAGAATAGGAAGGTGGACGAGCATATGGGCCACCTGATGGTAAGTGGACACCAACGCCCTTAAACATTGGCATTGTAAGAAATGTTGCCCATCGCTTAAATCGCCAATGCGCCACCAACCTTGGGAACTACGATCTTATGTCCCTTGTGCCTGTAATTACACTGGCTCACTCACCCTTCAAACCGGAACACAACAATACCAAGTACTGCTGTTTTGCGGCAGAATGTCTGATGAGTGGGTGGTACCTACCCAGACGAGCTTGCACAAAGCTCTACCACCAGTAATTTTACTAATAATACATTTCACGATCTTCCTAATTAGACTGTGTAATGACGCCCAAAGGCATAAATATAATAGTAACCTATTCATTTATTTAGTATAATTACAATTTGGTGACCGCTAAGACGGAAAATGTGTATATAATTAATATTTTAAGAACGGTAAAATATTTTACGTTGTATATTAAATTATAATACTATTATAAAAAAAAGTCCGTGAAATAATTTAGTAAAAAAACATACAGAATCCTCATTCCGCTTGTGGGAACTTTGCTTTAAATTTAGTCTTTTTAAAATGTAGATTATTATTATGAAATAATTTTGTTGCACACAAGAAAAAAAACCGTAAAAGCCTGTGAATGTCCCACTGTTGAGCTAAAGGCCTCCTCTCCCTTTTTGAGGAGAAGGTTTTGGAGCTTATTCCACCACACTGCTCCAATGCGGGTGTGGAATACACATGTGGCAGAACTTCAATGAAATTAGACACATGCAGGTTTCCTCGCGATGTTTTCCTTCACCGTAATGCACGAGATGAATTATCATCACAAATTAAGCAAATGAAAATTCAGCGGTGCTTGCCCGGGTTTGAACCCACGATCATCGGTTAAGATTCACGCGTTCGTACCGTTGGGCCAACTGGGCTTTTAAAAAAAAAACAAATACAAGAAAAAAAGAAAAAGAAAAAAAAGCTTAAGAATATTCATGCTATATAAACATAATTGCGATTGAAGATTCAAATGTGCTTAAAGTTTATATGAAAACAGTATGTTTGATTTGAGTCCATGTATATGGGTAGGGACTCCCCCTCATCACATATCGATGTAGACGCTCATCAAATCGTTAATATTTAATTGTTGTGTTTCGGTTTAAAGGTTAAGTGAGCTTAAAAAGAGACATGGTTTATAACATTTTAGGTTTGTGGTTGGTGGCGCAATGACAATGTAACGGATGGTTATGTTATATTTTCCACAGTTCTACTCATCTCACATATGTGTACTGGTGACCACATGGTAAGTGGCCTATTTGCCAGTTTGCCTTCCTAATTTATTAAAATTATTATTATTTTGAATATCACCTAATACAAATAAAAAAAATTAGTGTCTGTGATTTCAAAATCTTTCTTTTTAATTTTATACGGCGACACTAAAGTTACCAAAACTAAAAAGACTATTATTTTTATTATTATCTGCATGTCTATCTGTTCGTCTCGGGGTGTTAATCAATACGGTAAAAAAAATATTTATAGTAAAAAAAATATTCTGTCTCGCAAAAATCTTACTGGTGATGCAGTTACAAAACATATTAGTCTTATATAAATAAAAATAGTATACGAGTAAATGTACTTTATACGTATCGCTAAAGACAAAGCTAGTTTTCATAAAAAACTTTTCATTTATAAGCATATCTTTTTGTAAAATTCTTAGCGTTATCTAAATAGCTTCATAGATTACTCAAAGGTATGTTTTTATATTGTTTAATTGTACTGAAACTTATATAACATACAGTTACATAAACAGTCATTTCATTGACACAATAAAGTAAAGCTGTAATTGCATTATTAAATCCATGCGCCTGCTAAAATAATTAAGGCAGTTTTATCAATTCTCTTATTTCAAAACTAAAAACAATTTCGAGTTGTTTAAAATTCTTGTAAACATAGTTATTGAATAAAACATCACGTCATACATGAAAAACCATAATTATACAATAAATAATATAAATACTTTTTATTGAATGCCATTGAACTTGACATAAATACAAATACGAAAGTAAAAAGTAGGGCTTACTGTAAGACAGGCAACCTTACGGTAGATGAAACATGACGAACACGATGAACAAAAATAAATGTAGTTGAATTAACGATGCATATGACTTAGATAAACATAGACTATTAATTCTTTTTTTTATATAATTTAAGTAGGCAGTCATATGGGCCACCTGATGGTAAGTGATTACCAAACACCCATAGACATTGGCTATGTAAGAAATGTTAACCATCGCTTACATCGCCAATGTGCCACCAAACTTGGGAACTAAGATGTTGTGTCCCTTGTGCCTGTTATGACTTTAGAAATAAATTAATATGTGAATAAAGATTCCATATAAATGCATATTATATGTTATATAATTCGTTTTTGGTAAATTATAATCTAGTAACAGCCTGTAAATGTCCCACTGCTGGGCTAAAGGCCTCCTCTCCCTTTTTGAGGAGAAGGTTTGGAGCTTATTCCACCACGCTGCTCCAATGCGGGTTGGTGGAATACACATGTGACAGAATTTCAGTGAAATTAGACACATGCAGGTTTCCTCACGATGTTTTCCTTCACCGTAAAGCACGAGATGAATTATAATCACAAATTAAGCACATGAAAATTCAGTGGTGCTTGCCCGGGTTTGAACCCACGATCATCGGTTAAGATTCACGCGTTCTTACCGCTGGGCCATCTCGGCTTAAATTATAATATGTACCGTTAATTAATGTTTTTGGCAAATATATCAATTGTAATTCCGGTCAAAATTTCATGGTAGTTGTATGTTAAGATTTAAACTAAAATATTACAAAATAATAAAATATTACTTTTATCAAAAATATTACATCACCGTCTTATCGCCCGGTGAGAGGAGGGCTCGTTCATTTTTCGCCCAGAGAATCGGAATTGCGATTCAAATGAGAAATGCTAGCATTCCTGCCACCATTCCACGCGGTCACGATTTGTACAGTAACTATTTTTAATTTTTATTTATATTTATTTAAAACTTTGATTCAAACTCCAGATAACATTTTATACCTTCCTGATTACAAATTACTATAAAGAAAATAATAACCCAATTTAAATACGATTATGTAAATAATCGTTAATTTATTTAATTCAACAGCTCAGTAAACATACGACTCTTAATGTGCATTATACCTAACAGTGGCTACGATATACAAAAGATTAGATTATATACATAAGATTTTTTTAGTACTCATTTTGTTTGAGGACTTTTCTTATTAATTATAGTATATATTGGGTATTGTATTATATGATATGTTTGTGATTTCAGTGTGTATTGATAACATCATTTATTTATTTGTTTGTTTATGTCACAAATTTATGTTATATTGTTGCCTGGAAGACCACGCTATGTAGCGATAAGATCTAAAGTTCTATCTTAATTAGATTGTATTTATATGTCAAGTAATTTTAAATCTTTTTGGTATACAATAAAGTATATTCTATTTATATATCTATCTATCTATTTATCGAGAGTCTGTTAACTTGTTAGCGTAACAATGTTTTGTTATTCCGGATTTAGGGTCTTGGGTCTATTTTCTACTATTTATGTGAGGAAATGTTTCTGAAGCGAAATAGTTTGATAGCCTCGTGTTTGTCTTTACGGCTATTTTTCGAATCAACTATTCAAAAACTATTTAAATTTGCTATTTATTTAGGGTTCGGCAACTCAGTTACGAATGTATAGTGAAAAAACAAAAATTGATTTTGGAATTTGAAATTGGGGTACGAAGGATACGCCTTGGTAATACTTCTTGTGGTATGGTTCGCGCCAATATACATACGCTTGGAGCACTTAAATATTTTACTTTATCTAACCATATTTGAGTATTCAAATTAAAAACATTCAATTTGATTTTATCCAGTTCTGGAAAAATACTAATGATATTCCTATTACGCTATCAAGCAACGTGGATTTATTCCGACTCTATATATATTACCGTTGAAATAAACGCACACATAAAACTCAAAAACCCATATAAAATATATACATTTATTTTACTCTTCAATAAATATATTGGTGGGTATACAAAATATCGGTTTCCGTTGGTTATGAAAGGCACTAATAGAACTTGTTTCTGGCGTATTTCAATACCATTAGGTCACGATACGAGGGAAGGTTCAAATCATTCAAATATATACATCTAACTAGTAATTTATGTTATTAACTAAGTACCCTTCCCGGCTTTGTACGAGTAGAATAAATAATTACACAAAAAGTTCAGATTGAAGAACAAACATGAAATAAAATATTCTTGTTTTTCGACTAGACCGTTGCTGTTGTACGCAGTCAATAAATAACTTAGAAATGTATAAGACAAACATTCATTTTTATTTATAAATGAGAATTTTAACAAGTTTTCTAACGTGCACAAAAATATTGACTAATATTCACACAATCCTTCAGCTACTAAGAGTACTTACTTGTTTTGTCATAATACATAAAAAAAAAGAACTTCTCGATGATGCTTACACACTTACACGCTCAACGATGTTACGACTAACGATGTTATTTCTAACAATAAATTCCAAATGTATTTATATATATATAGGTAGTACAGTGGAAGGGCATATGGGCCACCTTATGGTAAGTGGTCACCAACGCCCATAGATCATTGACATTGTAAGAAATGTTAACCATTGCTTACATCGCCAATGCGCCACCAAACTTGGGAACCGAGCTGTTATAACCCTTGTGCCTGTAATTACACTGGCTCACTCACCCTTCAAATCGGAACACAACAATACCAAGTACTGCTATTTCGCGGTAGAATATCTGATGAGTGGGTGGTACCTACCCAGACGAGCTTGAGAATGATATCATCCATGTAAATCAAATGCATTATACCTTGTGACATCTCAAGTATAAAACGTTTCACTATCACTTCCTTAAATACTGAAAGAAAATACAAACAGACGTTTTCATTAATTTCGTTATATTATGTATATCTTGTACGAGTGTATTGAGACATTATCAGCATCAATCGCGTTGCCTTTACGAGCAGCGTCGTAAACTATCACGGGTTCAGCACTTCATCTTCTTTATAGAGCTAACTTTTCCATAAATTTCACCCTAAATAGAAATTCTTATAAAATTGATTTACGCAACGACGAAAGTTCGGTGAGAATTGACTTACCTATACGAGTTGCCTCGTTTTTTGGATATCTGCGGCTAAGTTTATATTAGCAGAGTTTTTCCAGGAAATTAATGGATTATACTTAGTCCATCATATTTTAATATCATTTTTTCATATTTATTTACGTGTATAAGTTATGTAGTCGTGTATTTTGATATTGAAAAGAATTTTCATCAAGTTTTCATTGTCTTGCCTAATACTATATCCTTCGAAAATATTTTAATCCATCGTTTTCGGGCTAAAGATTAAACATTACTGAACATTTAAGAATCGGAAATCGTTAAGAAAACGCTATAAATTACACAAGTAAGCCAAAAAATGTTTATTATTGCCGAAGCCGTTACTTCTATTTTTGTAATTTATAAATACGTGCTAGAAAATATACGTGTATTGTTTTAGCATGAAACGGGCGAATAGATCTTGACGAATGCTTACTTTATCTCATTAGTTAAAACAGTACGGAATAAAATCCGTATTTTACCTATAAGCAGTCTGGACGGTTAGCTCGTATATATTGGCGATAAAACTAACAAATTGAAAATTCAAATACGATCTTCGTGAAAATGTAAGTTCTAAACGTCGAACTCAGCGTTTTTGTTCGCATTACTTAGCGACATTGTTTGCTAAAGGAAAATAAACACAAAAATAAATTTCGCTTCTAAATAACACGGTGTACTATTTTAAGGAACGATATTAAAATTCATTCTTCTTCTTCTTTGTCCAAACCCTCTTCCTAGTCTTCCTAGTCTGCGCCAGAGAGCTCTGTTCTGACTTGTCTGTGTCTCAGATTCTCTTTCTGGGCCTCTTTTTGCATGTTTGACTACCAGGTTGCGGGCGGTCGCCCTCTTCCCCGTGGTCGGTCCGGGATATTTAAGGCTTTCTTGATGGGATGGTATATGATATGGCAGGATATGGCCGTATGGCCGTATTAAAATTCATTGAAATTAAATATTTATTTACTTAAGATTATTTTGTGTACATGGACATAAATATCATGATATATAACGACAGCTTGCAATGGAGACAAGATTGTCCAGTATATAGGCTACGTGCTTACAGCATTCTTACGCCTATCATTCACAATTTGGTATTCCATCAAACACTAACACTTATTTGTAATGCTCTGTTTTGTTTATAGGGTAAGAAACCTGTGATCATACATTATTACAACGAATATAACATCTTAGTATCATTGTATATGTGCTTATAATTTCTTCGTCTGCTTTCCAAAGATAAATAAAAAAACTATACTATATGAGGTGGATTTAATACTACTGTGCTATCTGTCCGTCAAGTTTAAGAGAAACATAGTGTGTAGTGGTGTTTTTTTTACTGTAAACGACTAATACACGCTTGTAATTTTTATATATGGGTTTATTCTTAACTATGAAAACCGGCTTTGTCGGTGTGGAATTCAGTTTGTGACGAAAATCCTGTCGATTTTATTTTAACGTACTTAAATAAAAATTATTTCAATTAAACGTATTAAATATTTTAATTATAATGTAGCAGCGGTAGTTAAAAAAATGGTTATTATGGTTTTGGTAAATAGCCATGTTGACTTAAAAAATGCAGTTAATTTGAAATCACAGACAGACACTTCAGTTTTGTTTATAATTATGAATGGATAAAAGATCGCTTGTCAAAAACGTTGCTGCTTGCTTGGTTTTATGTTACATTGGAAGTGTTCCGTTATTATCTCTTAGTTTACCTATTAACCGCAAAGAACTGTATAAAGGATAAAAAAGTGATACACATTACATGTTATAATTCTAATTGGGGTTTTGGTCAGCGCGATTCAGAAACAGCACAATGTACTCCCGTCAATCGAACACTCGTAGTTTTTAAATTATTAGCTTTTTTCTTTAGAATTCAACTTGCGTGGTGTAATACAATTGTGAATGGATGTCGTATTACTAAGAAATTAAATTATATGTTTTTAGTTTTATATTTTTTTTTACGCTTTTGAATGAAATCTCTCTGCGAATATATTAAAAATTTTATCAAATATATTTCTTAATTATACTGAGTAGTAACTCATATTTATGATTAGTACATACTACCAACATTGTATAACGATAGAATTGTATTATCGTTGTTATATCGTAACGTTTTCATCTCGTTCGTCCAATTTCCGCATCGAAAAGAACAAACCATAGAACAGTGCAAACATTCGCGGTAACAATACACGGAGCAAATATAGTTAACAAGCTCAGAAATTGCATACCGAAATGACCTTTATTGGCATAATAATAAGATCCACACTCAACGGAGATGTCAAACTACGTTCTGTAACGTAAAATGAAAGGAATCGTTCTAAAGTTAAAACAACAAACACTAGGCTTAAGATTATTATGATGAATGACTAAGACTATTCTGTCAGTTATTTGTATATTGTAAAATAATATCGAACTCACTCAGTTAGCTATCATCATATGGGTCGATCAGACGCTAAATGCTGATAGTATTGATATCCATCCACTGTCCATCTCAATCTCAATGGATCGATAGCAAATATAAATATATAATTTAGATCTTTTTTACATCCCATGAATAACATTGCAGTTCAATTAAAAATATTTTTAACTTTGATTGAAAAGTTTTCACTGCAGTAAATAAGAGTCAAATATAAAAAGCTGTATTAATATATCTGCAGGTAACTTGTGGATAGAAAATTGCTTTTGCACGGTTTTCTGCGTTATAGGCATTATAGGTAGAGCCTATATTCATAAGCTGAAGCGGGAAATTCCATTCTAATATAGATTATATTAAAAGAAAATATCCTATTGTTTGGAATTTTTTCCTGTTAATTGTTATACAGAACATACATTTTGTTAGCCTATTTTTAATGTATTTATTTATTCCAATAAAAACTATTTACCAAGATCATAAAAATTACGCAAAATAAAAATTGACTATAAAAAACAGACTTGAGAATGGAAAAACGTCTTGACCGTTACGTCAGAATGACAGCAATAAATCTACTTACAACCTACAACCCGTGTCATTAAAGAATTGTACAAGTTACTCCCCGAAATCACTGCTCATATAATCCAAATTTGAAAGCTGAAGGATATTTAGCTGAAGTGCAATCTATCAGATATTAAACTCGCTCCGCCTATGTCTATCTCCTTCCCACTGCTAGATTCCCCCGTAGACGCGTACATTATAAATGCTTTGCGGATATCGCAATTCGCAAAGCAGCCGAATTCGACGGAATTTTATTTCCCAATACACGATACTTATAGCATTCTTGTCTACCTTTATATCACGTATTGTTTTATTACTGACGTTTTCTTATTTAATAGAAAAAACACAATTGATATTCGTTATTAATTCAAATGCGTTATTGAGTTCGATTTAATAAAAAAGTGTAAGTGCAAATTGCAGGGATTACGACAGAAACGTTAACAAATAGAAACGTTGTCTTTCGATTCGACCTTGAAATGTTAACATAGCGCCAAAAGGAGTTTCGCTTTAAAAAGTTCAAGTGTTGCTTCACTAACATCTGGCTAATAAGAAATACATTGGTTGTATGTTTTTTAAAAATCTACGAGATCCTTATATATTTCGATCAGTATATGCTATGTACTATGGAAATATACTAAAAGTAGATGTTTCTTTTCGTTCCGTTGCGTTAAAACTGTATATGGTCCTATTATATTATTACCTGGGCTTCAATTTGGTAGAATTTTTTTGAGAAGGGTATTGATAGTAGTAGAAATAATAATGGTCCGTTTAATAAACAGATGAAGGCAAAATTCCATATAGTAAAGTAATTATAACTGCAGCCAGATTTGCATGTTCTAATATCTAAGTAAACTAATATAGGACACGAGTAATATGGCGTAAGACGTTACATCCAATTCAATTAACTAATCTCTCTAAACCCGACGACATGGCCGAGCAATTGAAATGTATGAGGTACGAAATAGCTAAAGCATTATAAACTCTATTGTTATTATACTAAGGGTTATATTTATTAGTAAATGAGAGTACATTATTTGAAACACCTTTGTATTGATCTGCTATTACGATAATACATGACAACGACATAGTAATACAAGATTAATGGTTTTGCGTTCCAAAAAGTAAGTAAGACTATATAACTTTTTTCTTTCTCTAATAAATATTAAAACGTAAGTTGATAGAAAGTTGTTCTTGTAACTCATTCGACAGTTATTGCATACTTCAAATATCGAAGTCATTAATCAATATTCTATTTATTGTAACATTATTGTTTGGGATGACAAATACAATCCTCAGAACTCAGGAGAGACGGTGAAGGAATTTTGCGCGTTACGTTTTTTTTTAACTTATTGATAAGGTTGATATGACGATGAATGATGAAGTTAAGATATTTATTTCATAAAGTAATCTCTTATTGTATCAGTATTTCTAACCTTGTAAAAGAATCTGTTTATGTTTTCATATCAGACATACAACTAACAGACAAACACATTTCTTATTTGAATAAGGGATATAATGTTTTACATAATTGATGGCAGAAATAGATAATAATATATTATGTCTAAGGATTATGTATATGTTATAGAAAATTGTTAAGATTGTAATATTATATGCAATTATCCTTGGTTTTTGGCTTATAAGGCGACAGATGGCGAGACAATAGGCTTATCACAGATCAACCCAATAAAACGTTGAGCCAATTGTTTGGTCAATAAACTGTCATTAGATGTCCAATGTTTGCAAGTTGGCCATTTTTCCTCTCCTATTCCTAAATAAAACAAATATAGCCATTAGTACTGCGCCTGATTTCTTCAACTTTTTGCAATGCCGTCCCATCATACTATGAGGGTGGGGAAATAGAAATTACACTTTTTTTTAACGTTGGAAAAACACATTACGCGTTTCCCCCATGGGAACAGGGCACCCCGAACATCGGAGTACCCACTAAAAACTAGCGGTACCCTTTCATCACTTGCGCATGGTACCGTAACGCTCTGGTGGCCAACCCGCCTATGCGGGCCTTAAAAAATAGAGTTTACACCTGTGTTTACCAAATACTTGTACATTTTTTTTTGTTTTTACTAAATAAGTAAGTGGACAGTCACCACGATTCCTAGATATCAGTCGTGAAAGAAATATTTAACATTTGTAGCGCCAATGTACCACCAACCTTAGGACTAAGGCGTTATATCCCTTGTGTCTGAAGTTACACTGGCACACTCACCCTTCAAACTGGCACAAAACAATAGGAAATATTGCTGTTTAAGTTTTCCGAGTGACAAAAAACAGTATAAAATTATCTTTGACATAGTTGACTAGTGTTTTGAGATTGGTCCCTAAATTTGGTCAAAAGGACATTGTAATCCAATCCAATGAGAACATTCACATTGTTCTTCCAACCCTTCACAATGTGGGCAATTCATCTGATAGTTGTCACTGGCCTTCATTGGAACAGTATGTTTCAGTCAATAAAACACATGTATCTTAAGGCAAGTTTGACATAAATTGAAAGCTAAATAGCCTTATAAATAATATCTCAAAAGTTTTGCTATCAAATTGTACATGATGAGACAATTTGAAACATCGTTTCATTTCAATAATTAACTCAATACGTTTAAAATTCAATAGTAAATTATTTCACTGTGTGTTTTAATCAAAACGCAATAAGTGCGATAATTAAATATTGACGCTGAAATCCCGAAATAATTATCAGATTGTGTCATGTAACTGAATATTAAATGTAAATTTTTGTAACTAAAATAATCATGTAACATACAAGTGACGTTTGTGACTTTTAATTAATTGTTATGATAATGTTATTATTCTGTTACATTATTGATAGCTCTGGAAACGTTATTAATTATTATTATTTTTTAATACCTTAGGAAAGAAATACAAATATTTTTAACAATTAATAGCTAAACGCTTCTAGCATTTTAAGTTTCGATTCGATTGTAATTATAAGAATAGCTTGTATTATTAAGATGTGACATGGCCCAATAACTAAATCTCGTGAATTTTAACCAAAGATAGCAACTTTATCGAAATTCATCACGTGTGTATCAATCCCGCTTCAAGCTCATGTCTGCGCCATTTAATAAATGAATACAATGAAATACTAAATAATTAATACAAATATAACGTATAAAACATTACATTAACAATACTCGCTCGCACTCTAATAAAAACGCACACAAACGAGAGGCCCAATCCCTGTTCCTATTCGCTCCTCTCCCGCCCCGCTCAGTTACAAAAAGGCGTATATTCAATGCGACACGCATGACGATTAGCGGCCGATTTTTTTATAAAAATCACTTAGTAAGCAGACAATTACTATAAATTGTAAACTAAAGTGCGTGTGTTGTGTAATTTGAAAATTACCTACTGTTGCTATGTAATGATCACGATACCACGCAGTAGATATCCTCTGCTTGTCCTCTGATATCGTAGATATAGTGAGTACCTTCATACTTTTACCCATTTAGCTCCAAATCCTCCCCTGAAAAGAAGCCTTACACAATGCCCACTTGTGGGGATTAAACAAATTATTACATAGCGTATTTTTAAGTATTAAAACGATTGCCAGGTAGATTCATAACTCATAATATTTTGACGGCAATTGTCGAAATAACATATATCGGAGCTAGCAATGAAATGTACAATGTACATCACATAAAAAAAAAATTAACACAGCAAAAACATACCTCTTCATAATTAAATAATATTAGTATAAGTTAAACCATAATATAAATTAAACAAAAAAAAACGTACACAGACGCGGTACTTTACAATTTAATCATAATTATTTACGTTAAAATATTCTGAAATAAACACAGTTCAAATGTCATATACAAATTAACGTGACAATAAAATCATTTCATTTAAATGTACACAAAAAGCAGAAATTTCGTTAAATTGTTTCGTATATATTTAACTTAATCTACGTATTAAAATATAATCCTTATTCATTCGTGACAAGATACAAAATTGATTGCATTTTAATCATCTGAGGGTGAAAACGATTTCAATAAATTCAACATTCGATAAAGACATAATATACAATAGGCACAATAATCTTTTTTGGCTTGTTTTCCAATTAACTGCGTATAGCAGGAAATGTGAAATAATTAATTAATTTGTTATTTGGGTTTCCAAGCATAAACTTGTAACATCTATTATAGTATTACCTACACAAGATGATTAGTCCTTCGTGGGTCAACGTGCACGCTCTTAAAACATGATCTTAGATTAGGTTCTAAATTCAATTTTAAAATTAAAAAAAATCAAAAATCAAAATCAATCAAATCAAAATGTAGAATTTTCTACAATAAAACCTTGAAAAAAAATAACGATCACACAAATTGAAAATAAACTAATAATTCATTTTATTTTTAATCAAATTATTTATTGTTTATGAGAAAAATTATATAATCTCGCTAAGTTTCTTTGGTCGGTTCTTCTCAGGTCTGATATATTTCTTTCTGAAAAGGTAGTAATAGTTTGACAATAAGCAAGTATTATACTATATTGATTAAAGATTTTACTTTATTAATGTAAAAAATATAACTATGTGCCCTGACTCCGTACTAGATACAATAATTATATGAAGCCTTTACTCATTTCAGCTTAAAGTTCTATGCACATCGTATAATAAGAAAACTTAAACAAGTTAACTAAAGTTAGAAAAAACAAACAAAACTTTCGCCTTTATAATTTTCATGTATTTTAAAATTCATAAGAAACAGTATAGATTCGTGTACAGTCAGCCGTATTTGAAAACGGATGACGTCATAAAACCAGTAATCCTTGGGACGCTGCGAATTGATGAAACTATTAACTTAAAATCGGATTAATATAATGAATAACTTTTGCGATGTATATAATTCATTTTATATTTAGTTTTGGGATTTTGCACGATCATACATTTGTTGTTTGATCGTTTTATTGTTTCACCAGTATTGCATCAATCGTGATCACGTGACTTGGAACTCCAAGCGCCCTTCGTAATCGACTGCTCGAATTTTCTTTGTTTAAACTTTTACTGATTTATTCCTTTTATAATACTTCGCACTGACTACGCAAACACAATCGGGCCAGGCGAACGTTGCTCTGTATAGAGGCATTCAAAGGCAGATGTAACTGTCAAATATTCAGGAAAAATAAAAATATTATGATTGTATGAATATAAAAGGCGGTTGAAGGATGAATAAAAAGTATTAGTTTATGATATTATGATACCCGGTTTCGGCCATTATGGCCTTTTTTATATTATAGGCAGGTGGACGAGCATATGGGCCACCTGACGGTAAGTGGTCACCAACGCCCATTGTAAGAAATGCTTACCATCCCTTACATCGCCAATGCGCCACAACTCTTGGGAACTAAGATGTTTTGTTCCTTGTAATTAGACGGGCTCACTAACCCTTCAAACAGGAACACAACTATACCAATTACTGCTTATTTGCAGTAGAATATCTGATGAGTGGATAGTACCTACCCAGACGAGCTTAGCTTAGCCCTACCACAAGTAAATTTATATTTTTACCATTTCTAATTTGGCCATTTCTAAAGGAAACTAACTAACGACAAAGGACATATTACAGTGCATAAGTGTGTACACAAACACATATGTACGTGTGTATTTACCACTGTATCCAAACCCCGGGCTGACATATTCTCAGCAGAAAAACCCCATAGCTTTATATTGAATCCATAGTTGTCTGTAGAATAAAGTTTTAGCATTTTTATAAAACAATTAGATAAGATAAAAACAGATTCTAAATTTAAAGTCGCGAGAAAAATGAATAATTGAAGTTGTATTAAAATCAAATTTGAATAAGGACGAGTCGTATTCCATTTACAAAAGGTTGAAGGAATGATAATATTATCAGTGGAAGATTAAGCCTTTTCGAGTACAAAGACCGAGTGTAGTAACCCGAAGTCCTCTTTGTTCGCATTAGGACGAAGTCTTAAAAAGATTAAACTTTCTGAGGTCTTGTTTGGTTTGCTTACCAACAAAATTAGGTTTCGTATTTATAATGTACCTATTGTAATGTAATTTATTACGATCTCTGTTTTCATCATCGATTCGATATTATTTTGAAATTATTTTTTTTAATCTTACAATTTGATTAGTTTTGCGAAAGGTGTACGATTACATATATTTTATTGTAGATTTTTTGGCGAAATACTAAGTTTTTGCACATATTCTTCTGCTTAAATTTTATCTAGCATTCTTTAGAAAATTCCTTATAAAATTGTTATTTATTTTATTTATAACATAAATTCTGTTTAAAGTTTATCGTGTATTCATTAGAAAATATATTAGAACATTGTTATTTTTTTTATTTATAGCATAAATTCTGACAACTATAGTTGTTTTTTATCAAAATACTATTCAAACAAACTACACATCAAATCAACTACAAAAAAAGACTATAAATAATTTCTTTGAAGGGCTCTTGAGAGTTTTTCTAATATAAGTCTTAAATTTCTAGAAATGTAAATAGTTTGCAGTAGTACCTATAATGATCAATAAACGTTCATCTTTAAAGAGGTTCACAAACAATTGTTCTGTATAAAACTAATATATTTGACGTATCAGATAAGAGTAAACATACTTACCCTGAAGATATTTCGGCGAAATCGTACTAAGAAAAAGTACAGGAGCAATAATCATCATATAACAATGCTTGTTCGTTTGGTATCACAACTTATTCGGATTTCTAACTTAAATACGGCTTTATTTTCCATTGTTTAACAAACGGTTTTGGGAACTGAAGCGCTTTATAAAATGGGAAGTGAAACTCGGACTAAAGTTATCGGATGAAAATCGAATAAATAAATCTATATTGATGAAATGAATGAAGCCTTAATGAAATTTGACCATAACAACCAATTTTTTATAGTGTAGGCAGGTGGACGAGCTAATGAGCCACATGATGGTAAGTGGTCACCAACGCCCATAGACATCACCAATGCGTCACCAACCTTGGGACCTAAGATGTTATATCCCTTGTGCCTGTTATTACACTGGCTCACTCACCTTTCACACCGGAATACAACAATTCCAAGTACTGCTATTTTGCGGTAGAGTATCTTATGGTGGTACCTAGCCAGACGAGCCAAGATCTTACATAGATATTATCGTGCGTAAAAGTGTACGATTTCGAAAAGGTGTACATTCTATTCCGTTATATAATATCAATGTGTACACACAGGTAAATACATATGTGTTTCGGTATTGCAGAAAGATCTAATAATGATTTTCTGACCCATCCTGGAATTTGAATCAATCTCTATTACACCGACAAAGAGAACTAAGGTTTTATTTTCTTTCTGCCTGTAATAGATTATGCTGTATAAATCACTAATTTCATACTAACATCACGAATAAATATTTGAAATATTTGAATCATCAAAGATATTCAAATAAATACTCAGATGTTTGTTGAAGCAATTCCTATGATCACCCAATCTAAGATTCAAATCAGATTTCCGACACAAACTAGGATCAAATCAATATCAATCGCAAGCTTTGTTTCGACTCGAAGTAAAAAAAGGTATCCATCCCTCTTCAGAAAATTTATATTCCCACATTGTCAACGCTTGTTTGTACGACATATGTCGGGTCTAATTTTATCATTTCGAGGCATATCTCAATGTCAAAACGCATTTGTAAGATTCGGGCGACTGATGTCAGATCGTTGAGACTTGAGGGCAGGGGTGTGAGAGGGTAAGGATATATATGGTTCGATAAAAAAATATTATTACGATTTGATTTAAATGATTCTCGTGTATTTTATAAAATATCATAATTGATCAAGATTTTACTTGGTGGTAACATTTTACTTGGTGTGTTGTTTTTTTTATATAGAAAAGGAAGGCGGACGAGCATACGGGCCACCTGATGGTTAGTGGTCACCAAACGCCCTTAGACATTGGCACTGTAAGAAATGTTAAACATCGCTTACATCGCCAATGCGCCTTCAACCTTGGGACCTAAGATTTTATGTCCCTTGTGCCTGTAATTACACTGGCTCACTCACTCTTCAAACCAGAACACAACAATACCAAGTACTGCTAGTGTTGTGTTTCGACTCGAAAGGCGAGTGAGCTGGTATAACTACAAGTTAAGGGACTTAACATCTTAGTTCCGTTGATGACCGCTGGTTGACAGCGCATTGGCGCAGTAATGGTTAATATTTCTTACAGTGCAAATATTTATGACAGTGCCATGGGCTATGAGTGGTGATGATTATTCATGAGATAGCTCATGGTTAGTATCGTAGTATAAGCTAAAGATATAATATGGTTTTATTTCATTAGGATTGTATGATTGAATTGAAATGGTCACAAATATTTCTATTTTGGTGGTCACACATCGAGTTTTGACTTGTAAGATCGGTTATCTGCCATAAAGTAAAAATAAAATTGTTTGCAAATAACAAAATAAAATTATCTCATGATTTATTCCCTTTAAATACAAGAAAGCTAAGTAAGTTTTTAAACTTCTTAAATACTTATTAATAAACGCCACGAAATATAATCAATGCTATTAATTAATCAATATGCTACAAATTATTGATAAATTATTGATTTAAGAAACACTTACGAATGAAATAAAACAAAGATACATGTGCATTACAAAAGAGGTTCTTGTCTATATTGATTTGGACATTATTATATATTGATCAAATACTTATATTCGATAAAATAATGTATTAAGCGTATCCTTATTATGGCAGAACTTAGCTTATATTTATACTATCTTAGTATAATGTGTGGTGTAGTATCTTATGTAATATCCTACTAATGCTAATGCCTCCGTTATTCTAAAAGAAAAGGATTGGAGCTTTTCACACCACGCTGCTTCTATAAGGGATGGTGGATGCATATGTCAGATTGATTCGGTATTTGGAGGTTTTTTGACTATATTTGTATTCACCGCCGAGCGTGATATATTTAAATTAACATTATAAAACTGAAGGATACATACCCTGGTATGCAACCCACAATATTCGGTTCGAAATCATGTATTCTAGCTACTATGCTATCATGGCTCGATTACTATATATACTTACTTATTTAATCACACTATATCTTAGGGTCATTAAGCACTAACTACTGAATTTACAGGCTATTCCAGAACATTCTAGAACATATACAACCGATATAGAAGCAATTAGTATCCTAATGAGGCACTTAATCTACTAAAATATTCCAAGCACGCTAGCTGATGCAGTTGTATTGCAGGTCCAAATTTTGGAACATTGAAATTATAGAACAATCGCCGTATTAGGATCGGAATTTCATTTATAATACAGTTATTGACAAAAATATCTCAACTCGGCTAGCGGCCCGCCCCGACTTCGAACAATTATCTGTCTTAGTAGATATGTTATAGAATTTTTTTTGATACAAAATTGGGTTACAAAATTGCAATTTTCCTAGGACCTCTAATATTTTTGAAAGTAAAGGACAGTTATTATATTACTTGCTGATGCAGTTTTATGTGAGTGAAAGAATTTTTGAAATCGGTTTAATAGATTTTGAGTTTATCCATTACAAACACACATACAAAAAATCAAATCTTATCTTAAAGCTAAAATAAAAGAATGCATGAATGTCTTCATGTGTATTTATAATATACGCGTATGTGTGCAAACGATCGTATTGAATGAATGAATATAAACTTGGACAATAGTGATATAACCGTTGTTTAATTACGGAGCTATAATTAATATATTAACAAATACCAACTCGGTATCCAGTTTGCGCTGATGAAGTGGTTGGCGGTCGCAAATTCGCGGTTTACTGATTTTAAATTACTTCCCACCGCTAAATTTACTAATGGTGTATGGGAATGGATTATTAGGGATACCGTTATATGAGAAGTTTAATTCGTATTGCGGGTAGACGCTATAATAACACTATTTCATATTCAAATTCACAAAAAAAAACAATAATATTTTTAAAATATGTTTGTAAGAATTGTTGATAATTTTCTGTTTCAGCTTTAATTGGCTTTCTTTGAGTAAAATACAGATGTTTTTCTGGCCGATTTTCGCCACGGCTTACATTTTTATGATAGACTAATTAACTGAGCAGGTCACATATAGTGCACGAATATGTACAACCACAATTGCTCTCTCTTCCTCTCAAAATTCCGTTCGGATGCTGGTCAAACGGATTAACGTTGTTATGGGAGTTTAAACACTACCAATTTGCAAACTCGTGGACTCTTATAATTGCAAACAAACAATTTACTATCTCACTTACGAATCAATTAAATTTCCACTGGGAACTTCTTGTAATGGGTCCGATTTTGTGAATCCCGAATTTTGACATTTCTCACCTTTCAAGTTCACTAGAGGATTTCTGTGTGTGTGTATTTACGTGTGTTCATAGATACGTAGGTGCGTTTGGAATTTGTTTTTGTTACGATTATCTCGAGAAGAAAAATGATATCAAGATGGGATCATTGGGCATTCGACGCAGAATCACAAATTCTAGCGCTGATTAGCTTTTGAGTAAAATCTATCGAGTCATTTTTTGTTGAGCCGAAAAAAATTAAAAAAGTAAATATAATAGGAAAAACATATAGTATTTTCATTTCTAACACTGTAAAGTTAGCCACCCCAGTCGCACACAGACCACTTTTGTATAAAAAATTAAATTAAAGATTTACTTTACTGGATAAATTTTCCAATGCATGATTCTGATCGCTGATAGCTGATCTGTGCCGAAGATGGGTACTGCGAAAATTAATTGGGACAGAATATCGCATAATATCTCGATATATTACCGAGATGCCGAATGCACAATTTTTAGGAGTTTTCCCTAGCTAGTAAAAAATCAAGTAAGGCATACTTTTCCTTCTGTATGACTTCTAGAAGACAGTGTAAATATATTTTTTCTTATTTAATATCAAATTTGATCACAAAATCAAAGATATAACCTCTAATCTCTTTAGGCAATGTAAATTACATGTAGGTAAGTGTAATTTACAAAATGTATATTAACATATTATCATAAACAATGTTCTTCGTTGTTATGTGATGAATAATCTCAGATCATACGTGCCCGCATGGAGATAACGGGGCTAGTGACGGTTGAACGTTTGCAATTAAATATCAAAGACATTAAATGATAAGGAGAAATTGTATTTCTCTTTTAATTTATAGTATGGGATTTATTTTTACTTTTTAAATTTCGAATTCAATTTTAAGATTATTTTAGAGAAAAATAAAGCAAATCCATTTTAGCCCCATGAGGATTATCATAAAATTTACTTAGGATTTTTTCATGATAAACGCATACATAAATACGACATCCATTGAGCGTTTACAGGTCACACATACAGTGCAACCAAACTACCACCAAAAGCATTCCTAAAGATGGTTGGTTTTAGACGGCCAGACTTAAGAGTCACCAAATTATTATGCAGTGTTAATACATTATGCTCATCCCAAATGTGGAAGATAATAGCAAGCAATTTTAATAATAATGTCTCATTATATATTTTCACAAGGACACGAATTTCAATCTTGTTACGTCAATATTCGAAATTTAAAACGATTAAAACTACGAAGCGCAGCTACTGATAATATAATAGTCATACACTAAAACCTTCTCCAAAACATACAAAATTTTCTGGTATAAGTTTTATATATATTGGTTTAGTTCTTTTTAGTTAAGCTACTTGTTTCGTTCTTAAGAGAGAGAGCCGATGTTCCAGGTGGCAAAGCGGAGCTTCTTTTTAGGTACTTGCTTCTTTAGCCGTGCCCGTACTTGACACGGTAGCTCTTTCCCACTTGTCACAGGTTTAGGGCGATGTGCCTGCGCGTCGTTTTGCAGCGACGCCATAGCCATTGTACCTAAAATTCTATTCTTTTCCTTTTCCATGGTAATTGGCGGGTCTGGTTTTATAAGGAGCGACTGCCGTCTGACCTCCCCAACCTAGAGTAGGGAACCAGTTCAGGATAGAGGGATGTTGAGGGAATTTGGTGGGAATTCAAGGTATAAGGATACTTATGCCACGGAAGACACAGGGTGTAGCATAAGTAGCTCGGAGAAGGCGGGGTCGCGTGCCCGTATGTTTATATCACTTATACCGGACAGGTACAAAGATACAAACACCTCCTGCCTAAAAAGAACTAAACTTAAGCTTACTTGCTTCGTTCAGTACCAAGTAAAAAAGTGCCTGAACGAAGCAGACCTAAAACTAAAAAGCAGCTAAACGTGCCACCAAACGAGCAGTTGCCAAAGCCCGTTACCAGACGCTGTCACCTCTGTATGACACGCTCGAGACAAATGAGGGCCAAAAGGCTATCTTCCGTTTGGCAAAGGCTCGGGACAAAGCGACACAAGACATAACAAAATGTCTTTGTGTCTCAGACTCTAATGGCACTTTGGTTTGCGATGCAATTAAGGTGAGAGGTGGCGCGGCTACTTTAACGTGTTGCTTAACACACAACACGCTAATGTGTCTCCTCCAGAACTGCCTCCTAATCTTGGACTTGTTGCACCGCTAACACCTGACGAGGTACTCAAATGTCTTCGTACAATGAAGAACCGAAATGCCGTAGGCCCTGACGACTTGCCGATTGAAGCGTGGAAAGCGATGGGTTCTCATGGTGTGAACCTACTTACTGACCTTTTTAACCGAATACTTACTAGCCGGAAGATGCCCAACTCTTGGAGATTGAGTATCATTACTCCAGTATATAAAGGCAAAGGTAGTGTACAGGACTGCGAAAGCTACCGCGGTATTAAGGCTATGTGCCACACCATGAAACTCTTCGAACGCGTAATCGATTCAAGGCTTCGGCAAGAATGTACCGTCTCGGAATGTCAGTATGGGTTTCGCCCAGGCTGTGGAACCATAGACCCCATCTTCGCCCTAAGAATACTAACCAAGGCCCACAGAGAAAAAAAGAAGCCGCTGTACATGGCGTTTCTAGACCTGCAGAAGGCATTTGACTGCGTCCCACGCCAAATAATCTGGTGGGCTTTGAAGATGAAGAATGTGCCTCAAATCTATATTGACATTATCCGAGACATGTACCATCATTCGGAATCAATAGTAAGGACCACCGTTGGCGACACACACCCTTTCCCGATCACAGTTGGTGTCCACCAAGGCTCGGCCCTGAGTCCTTTTCTGTTCAGTGTAGTGCTTGACGTTGTCACAGCGAAAGCCCTTGAACCGTCTCCCTGGCTCATGACGTATGCTGATGACATTGCACTGGTAGATGAGGACAAGCAGGTATTGGAGCAAAAGGTGAACCAGTGGAAGGGTGTGCTAGCGAGGGGTAGTCTGATGCTAAATGTTGCGAAGACCGAGTATATGGCCTGTGGCAGTATGGACCCCGAACACATAAAGATAGGCGGAGAATCCGTTATCAAGACGGAAAAGTTTAAATACCTCGGGTCCGTACTGCACGAGTCTGGTACTATTGACCACGACGTCAGAGCTCGAATAAACGCAGCTTGGGCCAAATGGCGGGAAGTCACCGGGGTAATCTGTGATCGCAGGATACCGGTGAAATTAAAGGGCCTTGTGTACAAGTGCATCATCCGACTAGTCTTATTGTACGGCAGCGAGACGTGGCCAGCTCTCGCGAGACATGTTCAGCAACTTCACGTCGTGGAAATGAAGATGCTGCGGTGGATGTGTGGCGTTACGCGACTAGATCGTATTCGTAACGAGCACATCCGTGGTAGCCTTGGCGTTTGCGATGTAGCGGATAAGTTGCAGGAAAGCCGTCTCCGTTGGTTTGGCCACATTAGCCGCAGACCGCCAGACTATGTTGGGAACCGATGCCTGGACTTTGTTGTCGAAGGCTCTAGATCCCGCGGCAGGCCCAAGAAGCGCTGGCTCGATGTTGTGAGGGACGATATGAGAGAGCACGATCTCACTAAAGATGACACTTTCGATAGGGCAAAGTGGAGGCAAAGATGTAGGAAAGCGGACCCTGGCAGTACTAGGCCGGGAAAACGCTAGGAAGAAGAAGAAGAAGAAGAAGTTCTTTTTAGTTAAGCATTACAAAAAAACGCGTCATCGTTTATTAGTGTAGCTTATATAAATTAAAGTATAATTCTTATATTTTTTAAATATCGAACGTTTATGTTACGCTGACAGTTTCATGCTAAACCACTATTATGATTATGTTACAAACCGTGTTGAAAATAACAACCACATTATTTGATACCAATCAACAAACACGAGGATAAATAATGTACAATATATTTTCTAGTAAAAATTTCTAAACAGAAACTTAAATTAAATTTTTAGTTAAAATATACAAAATTTTACGCGTATCAAAGGCGGTATTGCCGAAATTTATGGCTCAGTATATTTTAGCTTGAAATTCGGGACGGAATGTTGCTAATTCAGCCGTACTTAAGTAGAGCATGTATGTTTCAATGATACGCTAAATTTATTACCGCAAGGCATATGAAAGGACGAATTTGCAATAATTAGCATATATTAGTGGACTTGAAAGTGGAATTTTCAATAAAACTCGTATAAAAAAACTACAATTTATAATACAACTGCTTTTTAAATAATAACTTTTTTTTCTCGTGTATAATAAAAAAAAATGGGGCAATGGGTAATGACACAAACTTTGGTCTGCCACCGTGATTACTGGACATATTATCTTAGAACTCGTTGGTGTCACCCTGATGATGTGATTATGATGATGATGATGTGTTTGTCTGCTGTTCCAAATTGAATTAAAAAACAAAGTTAACAAGTTACTTCTCCCTATATATTAAGTTTTTTTTTTTTTTATAGAACAGGAAGGCGGACGAGCATATGGGCCACCTGATGGTAAGTGGTCACCAAACGCCCTTAGACATTGGCACTGTAAGAAATGTTAACCACCGCTTACATCGCCAATGCGCCACCAACCTTGGGAACTAAGTTGTTATGTCCCTTGTGCCTGTAATTACACTGGCTCACTCATCCTTCAAACCGGAACACAACAATACCAAGTACTGCTGTTTTGCGGTAGAATATCTGATGAGTGGGTGGTACCTACCCAGACGAGCTTGCACAAAGCTCTACCACCAGTAAAATTAATTCTAATTATTTACACGATTTCTTACCACATGCTTTACCAACATTTCTATCGAAGAATTTTTATATGACTTGAACCAGTAATAGCTCTGATTCTTCATCCCTTGATCCAGATCACTCTAGAATTTATTTATTAGTTAATCCAACAAGTTTTTATATATAATTATAACATTAAAAATGAATACACACATTTCAAATGTTATTAAAAACTAAGAGATATGAATTAGAGTAAAAATAGTTGCTTTAGTAGTATATTAGTTCCCAAGGTTGGTAGCGCATTGGCGATGTAAGCGATGAAAACTGATACATTTGCTCGTCCGCCTGCCTTAATATAAAAAAGCAAGTCTCCCAATGCAGTCCTGAAATAGTTCTGAGATGTTCTATGTCAAACAAATTCATTTATTTATCTCAATTATTTATTTATCTGTGGAAGTACATATTCAACAATTTCGTTATTAATTTCAAATTAGTTACCTACCAATTTATATTGTTCGTATCAATGTCAGACATCTTTATTTCTATAACAATGGTAATGACTTTTGGCAATTGGACGGCAATATAACATTTAGTTCGTGTGTTATTCTCATTAATTGGGTCTTATTACATGAATTTTATATAAATAATTAATACGGTTCCTGCTGATGTAATGAGCTAATGAAAATCAGCGTTAATTCTTTTCCTGTTTTAAAAAACATGTATTATATATTTTTTTTGTTCTGTATTTTCTTAACTTAATTTCATTTCATAATAATAAAATAATCTGAAACGTTTTCAATACAATGAGTATTGATAATATTAATAATATTATACTTTAATAATATTAATTAAAAAAAAATATTACAAACTTGTAGAAAATGTTGATTAATAGTCATGGTATTTGTAAGCCCACCTATCATGAAGGACCGAAACACTCGATTCAACTTACAGCCGTCTGAAGCTTTAGAGGTTTTTCAAAGTAAGTGCTCGTCTTTGTAGAGTGCGCTCCGTAAACTTGATTTATGGTGGGTCTGTCTGCCGTCTGCATATGGAAAGCAAGATGGATTGTAAATGTGTAAAAATATGGTTTTTGATACCGGTGTTTTAGCGAGGAATACATTTGGTTGAAGATAAATTGGTTATGTTATAGCATTCATATAAAATATGTTCTTTTTATTGATCAGTATCGGAAACTTATAAGCCATATTTGAATTACAGTTTTAGGGAGTATTTTTATGTTTTGTTTGAATGTGAGCCTTCATTAAAAATGATAAAATCAATAGTAGTTACGTGGCTATTCTGTATGATAAACTTGAAACGTAAAATGTAAAAAAGTTATATCCAACATTGATCATAATAATTGTATCCACAGTTAAGTAGTTAAGTTATGAAGTAACTTTTTACGGAATAGCATTGCTGAGTTTTTTTGCATTACAAAATAAATGTTTAACTCAAATTTCAATGAAATACCTCGGATTTAAGATGAAACCGACCATTGAAATGAATAAATACAAATATTATTTTATATAAAAATTATTTCGATATTTTTGTAACGTTGTTCCTTGGTTGCAATTTTTTGTCGGTAATCTCAGAGGCCAGCAACCGAAGAGAGATAATGCGCATGATCAACGCAACGCCTTGGCAATCACAGCAAGATACTTTAAACAATGTCAACTTTCAACCTTCGAGCTGCTATTGAGAAATTCTTGACAGACCTGTGGCTCTGGCCAAAATCTATTCAAAGATTCATTCCAATACATAGTTCATGTGACGTCATCTTACATCTCCGCTCCTAGGAGAACGAACGAATCTGAGCGACTTCTCCGTCGCGGCGATCGGGTGAATGATGCGCCGGAGCGGTCACCGCTTCCAGATTGGACCATTAGTTTACTAAACACGCTTACATACGTCTTCGCCTTTATTCCTTTTCTTGCCATTATTTTACGTTATTTAACACTGTGATTGTGTTTTATTCTCCTGACTGATCTGGACTTCCTGTCTGTGATTATGCTTTTCACGATATTTCACAACTTATTATATACACATTAATTATTGGCTAGCCCATAATTAGCAAAATATATGTCATCCGCAATTGCTAAAAAGATAAGAGTAGGAGGCTTCATAAACAAATCTTTCCTCTTTATAATACTAGGTGTATAACATAGGCTAGCGTATATAATTTGAAATAATAATATTCTACTCTAATAACTTTTCGGGAGTAACAAATAAATAAAAAAAATGTATTAGTAATTAACGAAAACAAACAGAAAAATTAAACTAAAAATGTATGTTTCAAATCGTTTAGCATTGAATCAACAAATACCGACTACGTCGTTCATAGCAGAGATGTGTTCAGCCATGTTCAGCCTTTTGAGCTGTTCGATATTTTTACAAGAGATTTATGCAGGCTTTTAATTTCAGACGGCAAAGTGTTCAAGTCGGCGACATCATTATGTTGAGTTGACAGTTTTGCGTCTCTGTATAATACATATTAAATTTAGCACGCAGTGTCATTTTTTTTTTGCATACTTTAGCATAATTTTGATTGATGTTTTTAATATGTTTCTGAATCTTTGTACATGTATAGTTATGTACATTTTTGACGTGAAACATCTATTGGTATGCCTCAGTAAATTTAAGGTTTTGCTATAACTTAACTGATCAACATATATTTGTTTTTGTTAGTAAAAACTACTTATAATCCGATTCTACTGGAAGGTATTACAATTCAATATCCATTAAGATCTAAATCGATTTGAACCCAAAAGACATTAATTAATATAACAGATAGCTCCCTAACTATAAACCATTTGTATGTATCATCATTATCTTCATTACATATGCCAGGTACCGGGTTACTGAATGCGTCTAGTTCGAGTCGATATGAGAAATGTAAAATTCACCTCATGCCCCGACCGTACGAGACTGTACACATAATTACACGTATGGATTTTAGGTCACTCACACACGTCACGGTTATAACGAAATTCTCATATATAGTACAATACTTTACAAGATAAGATATCACATTACAAGTTTCAATTACATTGGGTAACTTCCCCCATAAAAACTAGTTTAGTTTATTTTTACTGGTGGCAAGGCTTTGTGCAAGCTCGCCTGGGTAGATACCATCCACTTAGCAGATACTCTATAAAAAACAGCAGTACTTGGTATTGTTGTGTTTCGGTTTAAAGGTGTGAGTGAGTGAGCTAGTGTAATTACAGGCACAAGGAACATAACACCTTAGTTCCCAAGGTTGGTGGTGCATTGGCGATGTAAGCGATGGTTAACATTTCTTAAAATGCCAATATCTATGGGAGTTGGTGACCACTTACCATCAGGTGGCCCATATGCTCGTTCGCCTGCCTACACTATAAAAAATAAAAAATAAATTTTTAAGCTATCTCGTGATTTCTAACATTTAATAACACAATTAAAACCTGTTTCAGAATTCAATAGAAAACGAGTTAGTAAGGCGAGTTGGAAAATAGACCACATGATGCTAAGTCACTACCGATTATAGAATTTCAATGCAATAAAAACAGGAAAACTAAGATATTATGTCCCTAGTGCCTGAAGGTTAGTTAGGTGAGTTATTTCAATGACTTCCCATAGAATGTCAATGCAATACAATCTGGAAAACAAAGATATCATGTACTGAGTGACTGAAGGTCCACGGCTAGAGTTATTTCAATGACTTCACTGTATTCTTAATTGCTTAGATTGTTCCATGTATTATATTAATAAAATCGAATTGAGTTGTTTGTCACTGTTAGTACTAGTGCATTATAGTCTGCTATTTTTTAAATCGAATTTGTTTTATTTATTAAATAAGGATTTTTGTCTCATATGACTAAGCGGTTTATTTTGTATCATTGCAATAAATAGGTAGTCTATTTATTCTATAATCTATATATTCTTATACATATATATTATGAAATTTATTGAAAAGTAGATAAAGTATTAGCGGAATCTTGTTAAAAAATTAAAAGTTGATTAATACGACGTAAGACTGGATCGCGTATGAGCGCCCTTATCGTATAGAGTGCATCGGCAGAATGGATCCCTTACGAGCGTCTTGAGACAATTTGGGCTAATTGCTATGAAACAAAGATAAGTTTCCGACTGAATACCAAGTCACCTTGCTTATTTAACATAATATCTACAAGCTTCGCAACATGTACCTTATACCATATACCTTAGTAGCTTAATTAAAATTTTCCAAAGTAATAGCCGTTAAATATCCCACACCTGGGATGAGGGTTCGACATTTAAACACGATGATCCAATGTGGGTCGGTCGATACACGTGTCAGATTTTCATCCTACACGTTTTATTATGATGGTATTGAATGACAGTGATGGGGGGCTCCCCTAATAAAAATAAATACTAATTTCTTTGTACATAAAACCTCAGTGGTTATTGGGTTTGAACCCGCTATCTTCAGTGTCAATGGCTATTCAATTATCACGAAAGCGAAACTTGATTCTGATTTGACAAATATATATATTTTTTTACCTTAGTAGTTGATGGGATCTTATTTTATAATTGTACTCTTGGTATAAGTTTTCAATAGACGCAAGATTAAATATGAAAACAATTGATATATTGAATATTTTATTAATAACAAGTGACTCGCTTTGGCGTAATGCGTCTTATTAAATATGGATTTTATTCCGTAGTGAATAAATAACAAACTTCGTCCCTTCGGAATTAAATTTAGGAAGTTCCTATCTTAACGATTGCCTACAAAGAAACTTTTTGTTAAATTCAAGACGGTCATGAATTTCGGTTGATTGTTTCCTTTTTCTTTTATATTATGTAAATTTCTAGCGACCTAAAAATATTTCAACTTTACATTTTTACTATGAGCTAGTTTCGTCAGATAATTCATTGCTATTTGTTTTATATGGGAAATACTTATTTTATTTTATCAAATAGGAAGCCAACGTTATATATTCAGAAAAACATTTGTTGTTACATTTATAAAAATATTTTAACAGTATATTTATATCAATTATAGGCTAACTTAACATTCAAATATAAAAAAAAATCTAATTGGTGAAAAACCAAAACACAAACATCTTTAACTTAAATATAATACTGTTAAAATAAATAACCAAATTTTGATATAAATAAAAACTAGTGCATAAATAAATTTGAATCTATACATTAGAAGAAAAAAAAAAGATTATTATTCTGTAAATATAACCAAATTTAAAATTGAATTACATTAAATTAAAATTTTCATTTTTTAAAGTTTTAACTAAAAAAAAATTGTATATAAAAATATTTAAAAAATAGAAACTTGATATAATACAGTACAACTATTCAGAATTCAAATTTAAAATTCACAGCAAGACAAGATTGTGTAATGTCAGAAATTGATATGCGACATTGACTATTATCATTATACATTTAAGGGACACGGATATCAATATAGTATATCACCAAAAGCTCGCTTATAACATTTCATAAATGAGATACGAAGTAACTCTTACAGATCTTACAAAACAGTACTACAGTTTTCAAAACCAGGTAACTGCATCACGAATTAAAATTTGAATATTTAATTTAATACAGAAGCATTACTTAATTATTAAAAGTTAAAATAAAAACTACTAGTGGTTAAGAAAAATAAAAGAAATGGTTTTTTAATTAGCTTTCATAAAAATGGACATATCATAAAAGAAATTTATCCCGCCGCGTCTGTCTGTCTAACCGTGATAATAAAAAAAAATATCGAACAGATTTTAATACGGTTTTCACCAATGGATGGAGTGTTTCATGAGGAAGGTTCAGATGTAGGAAGGTTCAGATGTAACTCATTATTTTTTTTTGTAAATTGTTGAAATACGATTATTGTTGTTGATGTTATTACGATGATTGTTAAAAAAATCATACCGACTGGAAGCTTTACTGGCGTGCGCCGCGTTATCTAATAGAATTATATGTAATATGATAAAAACATTATTGAAGATACTACTAGGTTTTGAAATGTTGCCAACTATTGCTCGCTATCGATAATAAATGATATATGCAGTGTCCTACTTAATTGGTTATTAAATCATTTTAATAATTATGCAATTATATTACGATATACTAAAATGAGAAAGCTTTCCACTGAGAGCCTTGTTGCTTTGTGATTATATTCTAAGACGAAATAATAAATCTAAGTCAGTCTAAATCCCTAATTAGGGATGTTAAACAAGGAATATGTATTAAAAAAAATAATCCTAATATCCGGTGATCAATAGATAGATTGAATGTTTGAAAATATTAAAATGTTTTTGTAACTCATTTTCTAGCATAGTTGCGTAACCCTTCCTAAAAACTTCCTAAAAACTCCCTAAAAGGTTTCATGGATGACGCGTTAATAGAACAGTCTAAGCCACTATAACACAAAGATGAGTCGCAAATTATAAATATCAAGCCAAAATGTTTTCTTTTTTTATTAATTGAAACTAGCTATATAATAAACGTTCGTTTTTATTATAATCATATAATAATAATAATACTTTTATTGTTATCCATTATATACATGTTATATAAGGTAACCCTGACTCCTGAACTGGTGTTACTCCTGCGTCAGAAGTCAGTTCCTTCCCATAAAATTATTACTAAGTATTACGAAGGGTCTTTTTACTCATTATTGTAAGTTAATCCATGTGTCCGTGTGTGTGTGTGTGTGTGCGTGCGTGCGTGCGTGCGTGCGTGCGATACATATTGCATATTTTCTATGGAGAAGGCTTTTTAATATTCTCTTTGTTGTACTTCAAAAATTGGTATAACATGCATAGGCAGGCCAAATTCTGCCAGGCTTAGGTATAATAGTTTAGTTTTATTAATACATTAAAATTCTAGAATATAAATATTCCATTACTTTACTTATCAAAATTTATTATTTATTAAATTGTTAATTAAAATTAAGTCAACATAGAATCTAATCAATATTAATTTTAAACAATGATTCATTGCTTACTCGAATTGTATTAGACTTGAATTTATATCAGTGGCCTCTTCATTGGAATTATAAATTGTAATTGGCTTTTGTTTTAATTGTATATGATCACATCACAGTGATCTTGTCAATTACATACTCACGTCATATTTACTTGCAATTATTTGTCGATATCAAAAATCAATGTTGACTAGATTTTGATTTTAACGGCCGTTCTTCTATACGTTGATTATTATGTGACATTAACAATGCCGTGCCCTGTTCTTTCAAATGTCAAACGATAATGAGAGAAAGAGAAAGCAGTGTTTAACTAAACAGTCGTGTTTATAAGTAAGGCCGTCAAAGACCTCCTACACTAAAGAACTTACCCAGCCGGACTGATTAATTTTTTTTTACAATAAACATCGCCTGTAGACATTGGCACTGTAAGAAATATTAACCATTCCTTACGACCACGACCCCACCAACCTTGTGAAACATAAAAAGAACTAAGATGTTACATATCTTATGCCTCTAATTACACAGTTTAATATGCCCTTAAAACTAAAACACGATGCTTCTAAACAATGCTGCTTAATTCTAGTATGAGTGATGATTGGATTACCTATCCTGGGACTTGCACAAATACCTAACATCAAGTAAAAATATATCAAAGAAACTTAAAACAAATCAATTTTATGTGATTTAATTTGTCTTATAAGGTTTTATTATATGTCGTGTCACAGAGTAATAAAGGTGTTTCTGCCCCGATATCCAGTAAATGGTTAGCTTTTAGCAGTAGATCACAGCCTCCCGTGACCGCTTCACGGACTGTTGATTTTGACTAACTGCAAACGGATATACTGGCAATGGTCGTTTGTTTTCTACTCTTTTCTCGCAGGAATGTTTGTTTTCTCTTGATGTATATTCGATAGCGATATTTCGTGTTTATATTTTTATTATAAGTGTGTTCAAATCATCTCATTAGGAATCTAAGGTTATTGTATATTTTAAAATATAGTATCATCGTTAAAACTTTATCTTTATATATAAAATATATTCGGCTAAGCTTCGTGATCAAATCTTTTTTTTAAATTTTATCTTGCATAGCGTTTAACAGAGTTGCACTCGACGTGGTCACAAGTTAGTTCCAAGGTCAAGGCCAGTTGGACACACAAGTTCTCTTCATCTATATGCTGCGACTATACAACTCAAACTATCATAACCACGCAAACGTTGTTCGAGTAACTTTACTTATGTAGATATGTGAGATCAGCTGTCATAGCGAAATGTGTCTTAACACATAGCAGCGGCTAAAAATATAAAACCTTTTTAGCATAAAGCACCCAAAATACAAAAATCTAAATCGATATTTTTTTTTTAAGTTCGAACGATGGATAAAATTTGTCAATTTTAATAAAATGAAAGTAACTCAAATAACGGCTACTCATCAACATGGTTGAAATAAAAACATTAAAAGTGTTATAAAAGTAAAAAATATATAAAAATCGATTATGGATAAAATAAGAATTATATAATGCGTATAAAAAAACTGTCGTTAGCAATTCTTTGTTGCTGAAGGAAAATATCGTAAAAGAAATTTACAAGTGGCAAAAGTTTCAACAATAGGATTTAATCTAAGGATTTGTTTTAATCTCAACGTAGTTTCTTTGAGAACAAATCGTCTAGTTCAGCAGTAGGAACCTTCATTCTGATAGAAACGCTAGGTTTCTAAACTTTAACTTAAGTTACACTTCTTTGGGTAAAGAAATGTCAAAATAAAATAATACTTATTTAATAATTAACAATATACCATTAACCGTCATTGTAAATATTATCAATAATATTATATAATATATTTATAACTAAACATAATATATTTATACTACTAAAGCGTAAAATTAAAATTATATTCAATATAACTTAATTATACATTATTTAACAAATAAAACAAAAACAATGTTACAAAAATATACAGTCTTTATAATATGAGACTAGTAAAAATGTTGCTATATTAACAAATAAGTATAATGTAAAGTATAGAAATCTTCAAAAACCCCCAAATTCGAGGAGTTAAAACAAATTTGTTCGATTTTTTATTTATATATACAGAAAAGGGCGTAGATTACCTAGCCCACGAGTGAAAACGTGGACGAAAAGTAGTTTTACATAAAGTACACTTACAGTTAGATATACCGTAAAATTGAATAGTTCCTCGATCCCAATATATTACGGTGTGCCATTACGACGAATATCCACCCAAACACAGAGACTTAACTCGAAGGGCTCATAGATCCGGTTCGAATGCATATAATAAAGTTTTCCTTCCGATTATTCCAAATATCTCGGTGTAATAACAGATATGTGTCTTGCGAAATGACCATCGGAATTCAACACACGTAGCACTTGAGTCGTTTCTTAGATATATGCGGCCGCTATCATACCGATATTCAGTGAACGGCCTTGAATTTACACCTGAAATGTGGGAGTGAAAAATTATACGTGAACCGCTTTCCTCAATTGCTATTAATAAGTTTCACGAATTTAAATAATTCTGATTTTTTGAATTGTCGTTTTATAAGTTTTGATTACCTTTAAGTTTGGAATGTAGATCGGGTATATTGAGAACTGAAAAATATACATTTATTATTTACAATGAAGAAATAAATATACTTTATTCTAATATGTATCTGCAATTACTTCATAATTTTATATTTGCCGGGAGGGCAAATGACTCTACTCCACCTGATGATAAGTGGTAGTAGAGTCCAAACGCGACGACGGCCAGTACAGACGGGAAGAAGTTTCTGCACTAGCCACTCTTGCCTTGCCGGCCCGCAAGATGCCTCTTCACGTCTCGTTTGAAGGAACCCGGGTCGTAAGAGGAGGGGAACACGTGAGCTGGTAAGGAATTCCATTTTTTGGAAGTGCGACAAAGAAAGGAATTGCCAAATTTCTTTGTACACGATGGAATTGATGTCACAGTTAGTCGGTGACATCGAGAGCCAGCACGCGTAGACTTGTGAAGGAATATCTCTCTGTTTATTTATAAATAGTATCTAGTTAAAGCAGATCAAAATTAAGGCACCGTTGTCACTTTAAAGTTATTTAATGTCCGATTACTGGTGGTAGGGCTTTGTGCAAGCTCGTCTGGGTAGGTACCACCCACTTATCAGATATTCTACCGCAAAACATCAGTACTTAGTATTGTTGTGTTCCGGTTTGAAGGGTGAGTGAGCCAGTGTAATTACAGGCACAAGGGACATAAAATCTTAGGTCCCAAGGTTGGTGGCGATGTAAGCGATGGTTAACATTTCTTACAGTGCCAATGTCTAAGGGCGTTTGGTGACCACTTACCATCAGGTGGCCCGTATGCTCGTCCGCCTTCCTGTAGTACAAAAACACACTACCACTGTCACTAAATACACTTTTTATGAACTAAGTAACACGTCCGAACTCCATCACGGAAAGATTGAATGTCCTGTACCTGTCAATTGGTTGGTTTAAAAAAGTTAACTTTAAGCAACGTTAGTTGTTATGTCACCTATAAATAACATTATCAATGACTTTACTCATATTAATGTTAAAGTGCTAACATTAGTGATTATTTCCTTTCTTCTCGCTTGAAAGACGCATTGATGCATCTCCACCCATCAAGCTTATGTGGGACTTGCCGGTGCCTAGTGCGCCCAGTATACAAAGGCCCCGGGATATTCACTAAAAACCAGCGGTACTGTCTGTTCATAGGTCGTTCATTCTTAGGTTTTCATGGACAGAGGTTAGGGAGTTCCCCTATCTCAGTTGACGCTTCCGGCGAGGGTAGAAGTGGAACAGGAAATGAATAGTAGGAGAGTGTGTCGCGCTGTATCCGAAGGCGCATCACTCTCGTAACAGAAGGGTGACCTACCGTCTAGTGATCATATCCCTAACAACACTATTAAAGTTAATCAATATTACAAAGTATATTAATAGTATTTATATATGCAAAAAAATCACATTTCAATTCATGCCTTGAGCTATAACTGCATAGCTAATCTTGCTTGCAACAATTTATCAGCTAAGCGGATCTAGCGAAGGTTACGGAATAAAGCAATATTTTTACAAATAATTGAATTAAAAAATACACTATCGTCCTTAGGGAAATAATATTTTATATCATTAATAATGTCTACTCTATTACTTTGAAGATTTTTCTTACTTTACAGTCTTTTGTCGACCAAACGAAGATTGGCGTGTTTGTTCCGCTTTCAGTGTTTTATTTCGCTTTTAGTTTGGACTTTTGGGACATACACAGCTTGGATATCAAGTCTAGCTATTGGTTGCTATTAATAAAATATGTCTTCTTAAGAGTTATATCAGTTGAATTTATTTAGTACTCTGCGATATGAAGTTATTATATAACAGCTTATTCGCATATAAAGAAAATTGCAGGAACAGTACTTGGTACACGTGATCGAAGTGAATTATAGTTCGCATACATTGCACTCGAATCTAGTCATGATATTAACCATCTATAGAAGTTTTACATAGGTTCATGAAAATATTCCTAAGAACAGCTGACCATTATTGTTGCTATAACTGTATAGTATTACAAATTTGTGACCAAAGCGCCATAGGTACACAGTGGAACTTCCCCGCCTACGCACGAAGCGCTTTGAATCCACATTTATTATTCGCACTGCGAAACTGTGGAATGCTTTGCGTGAGTCCATATTTCTAGATAGTTACAATGTAGGTGTGTTCAAATCCAGGGTAAGCGGGTTCCTTCTGGGCAGGCGCACTCCATCCTAGACCGTGACTTTGCTTAAGATCAGGCAAGTCAACGGGCAAGCGCTTGCCTATTAATAGTAAAAAATAAAAATTCCTTCCATATTTGAGGGGTGGGGGGGGGGAGTTAAATGTTAGGTAAGCCTTTTCTATATCTATAACAACGAGTATGTAATTTTTGCGGTGATACTGTAGATATTTTAACTATATTTTATTATAATATACTTAAATTTCATTTAAAATACATAAGGCGTATAATACACAATTAAATACTTTACAGATTATAATAAAGCGTGGACTGTATTCGTTAATTTCTCTATATGACGTATAAATGAAATTTGTATATGTATAGTAGACTATGTAATTCATTTAAGAAAAAGAGTTCTGGTTTTTTAGTACATTTAACATTTTATACCGTTGGTAGCTTTACAGACTTAATCCGTAACAGCCTGTGAATGTCCCACTGCTGGGTTAAAGGCCTCCTCTCCCTTTTTTGGAGCTTATTCCACCACGCTGCTCCAATGCGGGTTGGTGGAATACACATGTGGCAGAATTTCAGTGCAATTAGACACATGCAGGTTTCTTCACGATGTTTTCCTTCACCGTAAAGCACGAGATGAATTATAATTACAAATTGAGCACATGAAAATTCAGTGGTGCATGCCCGGGTTTGAACCCACGATCATCGGTTAAGATTCACGCGTTCTTACCACTGGGCCATCTTCGGCTTGGACCAATTCATACTTAATCATAACATGACAAGCTTAATTAAAAACGAATAATTTGATTTTCACTTTGACAGTAATTACTAAAACGCAAATAAGAAAATATATCCCGCAATAACATTACGTTATAACGATAAAATCGTATAATAAAATGCAAATAATTTTAACATTTCATCCGCAGAGTTGACAAAGGATGAACAAATTAAAATAAAGTTAAGAATGTTACTTTGTTTAACTCAAATAAAACGTAGTCGCACTATAGCGGCTCAACGCAAAACATTTAACACTAAGAAAGAATTATACGAGAAAAACGTAGTCAACTTTTGTAGTCGTCGAGATAAAAACTTTATTAAGTTTTGTAATGGTTTTGTGACTTTCCAGACAACGTGCACATTGCCCAGTGACATTTCATTTTCAGTCTTCCATTGCTTCCGTACAATAAACATGATTAAAATGTTGAACTGAATATATGAATGAAAGCACAATATTGTATGAAAATTCACTATGCTTCTATTATGGGTCCTAACTGTCTCCTTAGTGTAGCAGCTAGCTTATATGTCTGTAGGACCCGAGGTCTTAGTTTCGAGTACAGTAAAAAAAATTACTGAGTTTTTTCTGTTAAGAAATACTCAAAAGTATATAATATTTATAAGATAAAAGTAGCATTGTGATGTGTGAAGAATGATACGCTATTTTCTTATTTAATTAAGTGAGTGACAGAATAGTAAACTCACTAACTTCTTCGTATATCTGTGTTTACTCTCCAATAAATAGATCAATAATATGATTAAGTTATCTTCATAATAATAACCGTCAGGCTGCATAGAAGTCAAATATTTCCTTTTTTATCTTAAATCCGATTACAAAATTCTTCTTTCTCAGCAAAAGGGGTACCGTAATACCTTTTTTTATCCTTCTTAAAATTCATGAGCATTGCTATTCGAAAGAAACAGGCGACAAATTGTTTTAAGGTCTTAAAATTATGGTAAATTATATAACAAACGGAATACGTAAATCTTACCCTGAGAATCACCAGTGAATTTTCATGTGAGTTTTATAATTCTTTTTGTACTCGGCGTTAAAGACAACCACCGCGAGAATTTATAATTACGTCGGATGAAAGTCTGCGACTTCTGTAATCACCACGCGATTGAGCAGCATGGTGGAAGCTCCCAGCCTTCTCCACAAAAATAAAAGTGGACTTAGCCCAGCAGGCTGTTACTTATATATTAAGTTAAATGTACAATTTTTCTTCTCCTTAGTATGAACATACACTGAACTAAATATAATAGTTTCACCGTGTTTGAAGAAAAAATGTGTTTTTTTAATGATTTATGTGCCTAACACGTAATGTTTTGTGTTAACGTTATTTGATCTTTATTTATTTTTTCATTCTCATTAAGTTCTTCCCAATAAAATAATTACATATTTGCTGTGCCCAGTGTCTATAGGTAAAATGGCCACACACCACCTACCTCTCTTAATGGTCGACTTAATTGCTCGACTGCCTTCCAAAACAAATTGAAAAAAAATATATTAAAACATTATAAATTATTATGCTCCAATTTCAAATGCTGTTTTTCAGAAATGAAAAAACCCTGATATAAAATGAACTGGCGAAAGAAACTGAGTGTTTTTAGTTTTTGTCTTATTTTATATTTTTTACAATTTTCATTATGATAAGGAAGCCAAGAAACGATCATTTAATTCTTTTTTTATGTTATAGTTGGATGGACGGTCTATTGGGCCACCTGATGTTAAGTGATAACCTTCGCTCATATACATTAGAGATGTTTGAATTATTAACCATTCCTTACATCGCCAATGTGCCATTAACGAAGATGTTATGTCCCTTGTGCCTGTTACACTGGCTCACTCACCCTTCATACCAATCGGCATTCCCAAGGTGTGATCAATAAACTCACAAATTGATATGATAATTTAGCATTAGAGGGACAATTGATATTGTCTTAGAGCCTAGTGTTCATTAGTATTACTTTCTACAATAATGATTAAATATACAAAGCCAAGTAAGGCACATAAAACAGTTATATAGTATATAAGGTTTAAATGTATCGAAGTTTTATAAATTTCCAGCTTTCTAATATCCATCAGTCAAACTTTGACGTCTATATTTAATAGCTTCTCGTTGAATTTCTTGAGCACAGCTTGCACTATTTCATTTTCTTAAAATTGTACTACTCTAAATTCTGGTTTAAATTTAAATTTGAAAGAAAATTACTTCTGTATGATTAAATTAAAAGTTTAAACTAACGGCTAGCGATTGATTGTTGGTTTAAGCAAATATTAAAATCAAAATAAAAAAATAAATCCAAAGCTAGGGCAATGTAGATAGTATCAGTAGTTACTTATTTCCTTATTCATATACATATAATCATCTTACATAATATTTTATTATTTTACTATATAAACATGCTCAAAATGAATGTCTTTGCTTAAGCTACAGTTATTACTTATTTACAACTATAAGTTATTTACTAATTAAATTTAAACAATTATACAGTTTTTACCTAATAAATATAGTCAATTGGTAGATATGACATGATTTAATTATTTGTATTATTCAAATCGATAGAGCTGTATTTTTTTATAATACAGGTAGGCGGACGAGCATATGGGCCACCTAATGGTAAGTGGTCACCAACAACCATAGACATTGGAATTGTAAGAAATGTTAACCATCGTTTACATCACCAATGCGCCACCAACCTTGGGGACTAAGATGTTATGTGCCTGGTGCCTGTTACACTGGCTCCCTCACCCTTCAAACCGGAACACAACAATACTAAGTACTGCTATTTTGCGGTAGAATATCTGATGAGTGGCTGGTACCTACCCAGACGAGCTTGCACAAAGCTTTTGCACCAATAAACATAATCAACATAACAAGTTCTAAAGTCATGCGACATTGACTACAATTGACTACAAAAATACAAATTGATGTCAATTGACTTTAATGATTATAACATTTAAATGATACGCAATAATCGTTAAATAAATTACCCCATCTTCATAAAGATATTTTATTTTCAAAGATTATAATCATTTTCGAGGACCATTGTTTATCAGCCTTGTCCAAAATATATTTAAAAAAAAACATTTTACACTGAATCGTAGCAATATAAATTATTAGTTTTATAACTCGGATGGATTTGTACAAAACTCTACGATTAAAACCTTATTAATTAAAAATTGAAATCGCAGATAAGATTTGTACATAAGATATTTTTAGTTTTTTTTTTTGTATACAAAGACTAATTTGTAAGGCAATATCTTATGTAAATAAAAAATAAAAAACTTGTCAAATTTTAAAATTTAATTGACGAGAACTTTTATAATACCAATCTACATTACGTTAATATACCGATAAATCAATTTTGTAGGAACGTTAATATCAATTTTAAAATACGCTTCCACTTTCCTAAATATTTTAACCTTTTGTTGATTGTATCAAATCATTGCTTTAATGAAATAAAGAATTCATTTGAGCGATGTTTGAGCATTTGCAAAGTTTAAGGATTTCATTCAAATAGTACAAAGTGTGTATTTTGAGTCTTTTTTATAAAATAGATAGTCAGCAAATGTGCCACGTCATGGAAGGCCACCCATAGACATTAGTACTTTAAGAAATATTAAGCATTCCTTACAACGTCAATGTGCAACTAAACTTGGTAACGACATGTCATGTCCCTCGCGCCTGTAGTTACGCCGTTACAACCGTAACACAAAAATACTACGTATTACGGTTTGGCGGTAGACTATGTAATGAGTGAGTTAAAAGTAGGATTGGGGATACAAGGTTTTTTGTAGTTAACTTGTATTTATAATTCACCTCGTATTTGTTTTTGAAGGCCGTCATCGTACAAATCCGGTGAGCAGCGTTGTGGAATACAACCAAACATTTACCTCGATTGAAGTGGGAAACCAAGCAAGTGGACGCGTGGACGCTTGAAACTGTTCACATCACTCATTCAAAACTTGGGTATTTTTTTATTTAAGTTTTTATATTAAATAGAGTAGTCACAAAAGGATATATATTTTTTGAATATACTGAATTTTGATATACTGAATAGATATTCTACCGCAAAACAGCAGTACTTGGTATTGTTGTGTTCCGGTTTGAAGGGTGAGTGAGCCAGTGTAATTGCAAGCACAAGGGACATAAAATCTTAGGTCCCAAGGTTGGCGGCGCATTGGCGATGTAAGCGATGGCTAACATTTCTTACAGTACCAATGTCCAAGGGCATTTGGTGACCACTTACCATCAGGTGGCCCATATGCTCGTCCGCATTCCTTTTCTATAAAAAAAAAAAATAGTTGTCATATATTATATTCCATCGTAATCAGTTTACTATAAGGATCTGATTCACAGTGACCGCGGCTAAGCGGTATGTGTACGTAGTTAAATAAACAACAAATAGATCCAGCGAATGTTGGGATGCATGCTATGGTATCTCTAAAATATCGGAAATTGTAAATTTACAATTCAGCCAAAGCTATTTATTGAAAGCCGAAAATTTTGCATAATTAATACGATTGGTTCTCTAAGCCGGTGATTGAGATATTTGTAAAGAGATATGCCATTAGGTATTACATTGTTTTATATAATTTATTAACAATAATATATATTTTTTTATTTTCCCCTATAAACAAATATATTAACATAAATTTGTGATTTTTCTATACATTTTCGTTATAAATACAGGTATGTCTTTTGGTGGTAGTTAAACATTTCCATTTCCAGCCTTTAGCGTTTCAGGTTTTCTTACTGCATCTAAACTTTTGTGATCTTTCTTATACTGTGTGTTGTGATTTTTCTCACAACTTCTGAGCTAAGTATATTTACGCATGTGGCAAAATGCCATCCGACCCGTGTAAATTTTCTTCAACACCGTTTACAAGATGAATTACAAACACAATTTAAACACATGAAAATTGACTGGTGATTGTTTATACGTCTTACTGCGCATGTGTCTATGGTCGAACGTAATCACTCACTAGCAGGTCACACATACTATGCTCGTATGCATTCCAAAAAACAAAAGAATCAAATCATACACTTCCCGGCTAAAATCAAAGTCATAACTCCATAGCTCTGATTTCTTTACATAGAGAAAGTTAATTTAATTACCTTTTCCGTTTTTGTTTCTGTTCATCAAAAAAACATCGCGAGAAAGGATGCAGATTTCCTTTAGAAGTGGCGTGCACAAAAGATTCAAGAGAGTCGAATTACGTCCGCTATTGCGAGCCTCGACGAAAAGGAATAAAGGGAGTAAATTTAAATAAATTGCGCATTGTGTTCCAAGATACTTCATAAAAGAACTTTCGTCGAATAACCGGTGGTTTTATGAAATAATAAAATACAAATCAATAAGCCTTCAATTATTATAATAGAAATTTAAGAATTGCTTATAATTCCATATTAAGATTTTTATATTTCGTTTAGTGGTAGGGCCTTGTGCAAGATCTCCTGGGTAGGTACCACCCATTCATCAGATTTTCTTGCGCTAAACAGTAATACTTAGTTCCAAAGTTTGGCGGCGCATTGGCGAGGTATAAAATGGTTAATATTTCTTGTGTCCAATGTGTTCCATTTGTCCGTCGGCCTATCTATAACATAAAAAAAACTTATCTCATTGCTATCTCATAATATAACAATTATAAAAACGTCCGCCATATAGGTAAAGTATTTCAGACATTATACTCGGGTTTTCACTGCGACTATACTTTTTAATTATTTTGCCCGACACAACAGCCTGAATAGAATATATGAACAATTATGCTGCACCATCAAGTTGTAATTTATAATCCGTAACAGCCTATGAATGTCCCACTGCTGGGCTAAAGGCCTCCTCTCCCTTTTTGAGGAGAAGGTTTGGAGCTTATTCCACCACGCTGTTTCCAATGCGGGTTGGTGGAATACACATGTGGCAGAATTTCAGTGAAATTAGACACATGCAGGTTTCCTCACGATGTTTTCCCTCACCGTAAAGCACGAGATGAATTATTTTCACAAATTAAGCACATGAAAATTCAGTGGTGCTTGCCCGGGTTTGAACCCACGATCATCGGTTAAGATTCACGCGTTCTTACCACTGGGCCATCTCGGCTTTTTAATATTATGTTATTTATAATATTATATATTTCTACCTAACGCAAACGTTAGGCTGTACCAATAAAATACGATTAAAAAAAAAACTTTTGTAAGAGACACCGAGGTCGTCAGCAGGAGAATTATTCTATAAGAACAAACTTAACGCAAAGAACGATCGCTCTATAGTAAAAAGTGATATACGATATTGAATAAAATAATTATAGCAATTTTTTTTTTTAAATATATAAGCGAGCGCTTGACTGTTATCACACCTGATGGAAAGTGATGATACAGTCTAAGGTGGAGCGCGCTTGCCTAGAAGACGCCTATTCATTCTTGACTTGAAGGTACTCATATTGTAGGTGGTGGGGAAAATGGAGGTTGGGTATTCCAGATCTTAGCGGTGTGTATCAGAAACGAAGAAAATCGTTTCGTAAAATTAATGGCTACACGAATCAAAATGGCGTAACACTGTAACTCGTCATGCAACATTTCACGAGTGCGATACGAAGCGAGTTCTTACAGAATAGCTATGCAGTATAGAATAATCTGGATGAATATTCATGTCACATCCGCATAATTTATAATCTATGACCCGAAACTTGTACGTAAAATCAATCGCGCATGCAAATCTCTAAACACTGAATCGAATACTAAATTCGATGATCTATTTACTGTTTAGATAAAAGCTAATCGATGAATATAAAAAAAAGGAATGAAATATCCATCTCCGAAACGTACGAGGCAACATGAGTAATGCTGACAAATATTATTTAAATAATTTTACTTGGCTATTACTCTCATAGTCATTCACATACACATACACACACACACACACACACACAAACATACACTCTCATGCAACGCAAACCATGAACTTATTATTACAAATACTAATTTAATAATGTATTCTATTACCGTTACATTGCCGCTTCAAACTAATATGTTGGTAAAATACATTGTACTTGGTTCGAGGTAAGGTAATGGCACTCGTAATACGAGGTAATTCAGGACGAGTGTCCTAGCTCTCCTCAATATTATTTGTGAATAGAGATGTATTGTGTATTCTTAGTACCCTTGAAACTTTCGTCATGCATTTAATGTTCTTGGAAGTATTTGACTGTGGTTGATCATTACATGTTTGTGATAATTATGAAACGTACACGAAGATGATATATACATATATATGGATGTTGGTGTTTATTTTAAGCATATAGATATTAATTGACTGCCTCGTTGGTCTAGTGGCTACATGCAAGTCCGCAAACGGGTTTGGTCAGAGGTCCTGGGTTCAAAACGGGTCGGGCAATAAAAAAATATTGAGTTTTTCTGTCGAAAATTCTCAGTAGCAGCTCGGAGTCTGGAAGTTGGAAGTGTGTACATTCCTGTGCCTCGAAAAGCACGTAAAGCCGTTGGTCCTGCACCTGAACTCTTTCCGGTCATGTCTGATTGCCGTCATGTGTTTGCTCGAAATCGGCCTGAAGGATATATATATATAAGCGTTTAGGCGTATAAGGTGGTCGATGTGAGCGGATACCCTCACCATCAAACATTATGTGTGGGCGATATAAGGGTACAGGTAACAGATAACAAATCCAGAAGCACTTAAACGATTTACTAATTACTTAACACAATTATAATAGAGTCGTAAGACAGTTTCTAGACGTGTTGTCTATACGGCGGCTAGAACTGAATTGTCGTGTCACCAATTCGCACCAACCCAGCTAAACTTCGCCGAAGTCAAAACAACTCCCGTATTAAAGACATCACCGACATATACTTTATTACGGCCCACGAATAAAAATAAAGTTAAAAAAATATTAAAAATTGGTAACGTCACCATGGGTCGTAGCGTAATGTTATATGGTCTTATTATGCAATATATAGTTAGGCCTTTCTCAAATAGGCCTGTCGCCTGGCTGGTGCAGTTTAACGCAAAAGTTTTCTCAAATCGGACTTCTAAATCTGATCCTGACCTGACCCGGAGGTCCTGGGTTCAATTCCCAGATCGGGCTAGTAAAAAGTTATTGGGGTTATCTGATAGAAAATTCTCAGTAGCAGCCCGGAGTCCGGAAATTGGAAGTGTATACACTCTCCTGTGTCGGAAAGCACGTAAAGCCGTTGGTCCTACGCCTTTCCGGTCGTGTCGGATTGCCGTCCCATTGGATTATGAGAGTTAGGGAATAGAGATCAGAGTGCACCTGTGTTTGCGCACACACTTGTGCACTATAATATCTCCTGCGTAGTTGGCTAATCTCTCTTGAGATTGGACGCCGTGGCCGAAATCGGTCTGGAGGGACATTGTTATTATATGACTTTACTTTCCTTATTATAATAAATTCGAATTTAAGTATATCTACTTTCGTTTTACAGCCATTGTAAAAAATATAACCCCAAAAATACAAGGAGACGGATTTTACTTGAAAAGTGTCGCTCGCTAACAATTAAAATATTACAAATCTTGACATTGTTTTCTGAAATGTCTTCTGCAAGTAAAATTGCAATTGTAAGGGTACTTTCAACTCCTCATTTTTTGACTCGTCTTAAAAATGAGGTGGTTTTGTAAAATTTGTTGGTATTCCAAAGTACCACAGCAGAGAATATTAGTTTTGTAAAAGAATACTACACAGTCTTCCAATAATTCCATTTTATAAAACTCTTTGTTTCGCATGAATATTTCATAGACTTGAAACAATGATATTTAATGACATTAAGCTAATTACTCGTCTGTATTAATTCATTGTTGACGCAGTCACTCCGCTCGCTGGTTAATGATACGTTAGAGATCTTGTACGTTTCATTGATTGCGGTAATTAATGCGTATTTAATTGATTTGAAATAAAACTGTATAACTACTTTATACTAATAAGACTGTTCAATGACATACAAAAAAAAAATCAAGTTAGGTAAGAAGGTTTTAATCAAAAACTTATAATTCGAAAGTTGGTGATTATTAGACCTATTTATTTAGGCGATTAGTTTTTGAGTCACAATTGGTTAGAGCTAAGATCAATTAGCGCATCTCGGGGGTAAGCGTATGCCCTTTTATGACCACATGCCTCCTCTCAGCCGCTCTCTCTACTTTATTGTTATATTTTTTGTTGCTATATATCATATTAGACTTTACAGTATATAAACCAAGTTGTACTTATAATGATTTATTATTACAACAAGTTATGGTAATAAAAATAGGCGTTAACTGTTTCACAACACTTTTACGAATGAATCAGATTCAGCGTATCACTGAAGTAGACTATTGTGAAATTCACGTTGCACAGTGCTGCCATCCATTGAGTTGTAGTAGAAATTTGATCCAGATAACAACCTTTGTCACAATAAGAAAAATATATTTATTCTATTAATGACTAATAATAAAATTAATTAATTAATATATAAACTCCATATTTATTAATTGTTTTTTTTTGAATTAGAAATTATTTCAATAACCGCCAATGTAGATGTTTTACATCAGCCGCGTTACGTCACCACATTTTTTTAAATGTATTATTACTCAGTAAACCAAAAATGTATCAACAGTTACTAATATTAACAAAAAATAAATCAAACGTGTCTGTAAAATGACTTTATAACTTCAATCATGATTAAAATATTTTGGTAGGTATATTTTTTTTAAATTAATTACTTTCAAGCAAATATTTTAAGTAGGTTTGAGTTATTTGTAGCATAGTAATATAAGATACAGTGTTATATTATAGTTGTATAGCCAGTATGATAATAATTACAATTTCTACTCGGAGTTTCCCAATCAAGAGGTGGATAATTATCGAACCAATATGAATTTAGATATTGATAGGATACTAAAACACTGGATTGAGCTTTGTATATTCAGATTGTTATACTGGCTTTCGTAATAATTTTCTCATTAATTCTCACTATATTATTGCCCTATCGGTAATATTGTTTTAAATGTTTAGTTACTGAAATTAATTAATCGCTCAAGGTCATACATATAGGACTTGAGTTCGAAGCAGTTTCTAAAAAAGTGATCTCTTTCATTTGGCCTTTTCTTTTAATTTTAAAACAGCACTTAACATTTTTTTTAAATTAACTTTTTCTTTTTTTTTCTTTTTCAACCGTACCATTTTCCTAAACAGCAACATCATATTCCGACATCTGTGCAAAAGTCCAAATGGTGTCAATAGTATTATGCTTGTACCGTAAGCATTTCATGAAAGTTTTAATATTTTCATTACAAAATACTTATCAACGCGGCACGACAAGGACGCCCGTATCCTCTAGAGAGAATTTTGGCGATTACTAAGGACAGTAAGCTAGATTAGTAATACATTTATGTATAATTTTACGATATTCAGATTTTATTACTTTACTAAATAGAGACAACACGTCGTTACAATAAATGCTTGGTATATCGTCGAGTTAACTGGCGGTCATCACTTCCCCCATATTGACATTCTTAAATTTCGATAATTCTGAACTCTACATGTTCCAAATTGATGGTAAGATTCAATTGCAAACAAAGAAAGTTTTGTTTCCTTCGTGCATCGCTGAAAACTGACAATAAAAAACAGTTGGCCATTCCATCGCCCGCGACTAGTGTGATAATTAACATTACGGTGAAATTATATGCAGATGTTGAGTTGCTTGCGGTATATCGGGTCGTGTTTCTTTATACAGTTGCGCCCACTTTAATTGATATTGTATGACTAATTTCAATTAATAGGAATCGCGTACCACCCAACCATACATGACTAGTCACTTAGAGGAATATTAGTCAAATTATTATCAAGATAAAACAATTAAGTATACACCAATAGGCAATAAAGTCTAGACACAGGAGCTTATTTTGCACTTGATGGAAATCACTACTTATCTAGATCCTATTATACTAATTAAAATTTTCGTCAGCATTTCCATAAAATACTATAATATTTTAAAGCAGCTTAAGCGCTCAAAATTGGAGCGTAAAAACTGACGCCCTTCATAAACTGGCAAAGTCAGAAGTACCGGCCCATTTCGCAAATAACTTTCCTAAACAAGTCAGAACTGTTGGCTTGTGAAATGTTCCTCCTTATAACATATTGTATAGAAATTGTTATCAAACTATCTCATACAACTATTTGGCTATTGTACAAAACCTAAATGTAAAATTACATGGTTGAACATGAATATAACGAATGAAAAGTTACTATATGATGTCTCCATGGCCGTATAGAAATCCCTCAGCACAGTTGGATATTTTCAGTACCTATTTTATACACACAAATAAACACCGGCTATTACACCACCAAATAATTGTCTATATCACGTACATTATATGCAGCAAGACGTGTCCTTTCTTCCTGTTTTGTTAGATCTAAAATCTGGATAGGATAAAATATTTTTTATATAATAGCACTTCTTGGAATATAGTGCCAATAATACTGACCATTCTTTCTGAATAGTAGAGCTAATCCTTAAGGAGAAAGCTTTGAGTTTACAAAGAGGAATTCTTACCTATTAAATACAACAAACAAAATAGTTATAGCATTATATTTAATCGATACCTAAGTTTATTCCAAATTGTTCAGGTAGATCATATTACTTAACTACTTTCCAAATCTCAATACAAAATATATTTCTTTAAGAATAATTAATAAATAATATTATAACATGATACGTTATTCATTATGTAATAATAATTAAAATATTCAATTAAGAAAGGTATTTCCTATCCCATGAAATATGCATCTCAATGGCATTCCTTTGAATCTTCATCATTGTCTAAGATCTGAACATTAGAGTTTTACATTTCTACTAATCATATGCTACGATTAATATAATTACGTTTCGAATATGGAGTTGAAGTTTTTAATAAAACATTTACATCATATTTTATTTCAACACCCACAAAGTGTTAAATATTCGTGTTTCGTGATGAGTTTAACTACGAACAACAATATGAACTATATAACTTTGAATTTCAAAAGTACTAAAGCCTAATTGTATTATGAATATGATTTTTAACGAATATGGAATATTAAATTATCAAAATATATGAGTTGGTTGCTCATGGTTTTATATGCTATCACGGTAGTATGCGAAGCGATCCCGTGGCGCTCCTCGCTATGTCGGAAAGGGTACCGCTGGTTTTTTAGTGGGTATTCCGATGATCGGGGTGCACTCGGCGCCTTGGACACCGGCGAGCCCCACATACCCCACTGATCCCGTGGGGGAAACGCGTAATGTGTTTTTCCAGCGTTAAAAAAATGGCTTTGTATGCTATGGATGGAGGAATTTGGTATGGTTGCATCAGGTTGTTGGTTGTTGTAATTTTAGTAGAACGATACTTTTACAAATGGCTAGGTTTATGCAGGCTCTTTAAGAGGGCAATCTACCCATACATGATTATTAGAAACAAAAAAATCAAAAGTTTTTATTACTGTGGGTTTTTTTACCTAACGCTTCAAAAGGTACCTGGCTCCCTAGTCCTGGCTTACCAATGAAGACCAGATTAATACATAATCTTATAAAATGTACTCGTTTCTTATTTTTGAAGTTCATTTATCAGAAATGAGTTCGAAACAACGGTATATGTACTCAAAGTTTTATGACAAACGCTGTCATTTTTACGGCTTTGAAGTTGATGATAAGGAAGATAAAATATATGTTTAAATGTTTATGTGTATATTAAGTGTTGTTAATATGTTATATATTATTAGTGTTTTCATACAGTTTTAATTTTCATTTATTTTAAGTCAAAATAGATGATTATCTATGCGTGTATTTTGTTCGTACATTTAGTGGTGCATTGTGGTGTGTCTATACTTTACCTGTTTAAAGGTTACTAATGTCAAAATGCCAAACCTACTTTTATTATAATTAAAAAAAAAACATTTAAATTTCAAGCAACGACACTGAATGTAGATTTTACTGAGGAACAGATGACTTCAGTAGTTCCTTTCTTTTAATTCGAATCATAAATGTTATTTACAATTGCATGTCATAAAAAATTACATACTATTATATGGACTGATAATGTATGGTATTTATTATTGTTTAATGTAAGGCAGGGGCTTATAATCTATAGTCCAAATCTTGTCAAGAGCAGTTTTAATTATTAATTGGTGAATGTAAGCTCCGGGAATCTCCGTAAAAGAGTATCTACCTTGTAAAAGTATCTATCTCAGTATATGTTTTAGTTAATAAAATATATTTTTTTTTTCTTACATAAAGATTTATCTTTTTTTTTGCTTTAATTAATTCGAATCAACGCGAAACCATTGTCAGCTAATACAAGACAGTTATATTATAAATTTTATATTTTGTCGAGTTCTAAGGGACAGTCAACAAAACTATATTATTTCTATAAAAACGATGTCATGTGATCAGAATATTCAATAAAGATGGCGCTTAATTAAACTTATAAAGTTGTAACACGTGCGACAACCAGTAATGAAATTTTATGCGACACTTGCCCTTTGGTAACGAGCATGAGGCATATTAGATTTTCATATTACCTAAATTATAATTTATTATGACATTATCATATAAAGAACGATATTACTTTATTATATATAAAGTATGTTTTACGAACTTAACTATATCTATACATTGATTTTATTATATTTTGATTATCCACACTTTTATATCTTTGAGTATCGAAATCAAATTTCGAATACATCATGTACAAAATATATTGACGGGCCGGTTGGCGTGATCGGTAGATAATTGCCTATCACGCCAAAGGTGGTCACGCCTATTCCCAACCAGGACAGACATTTGTGTGCATGAACATGTCTGTTTGTTCTGAGGCTGGGTGTAATTATCTATATAAGTATATATTTACAAAAAGAAAAGTAGTATTTGTAGTATATCAGTTGTGTGGTTTCTATAGTACAAGCTCTGCTTAGTTTGGGATCAGATGGCCGTGTGTGAATAATGTCCCAGGATATAATTATTATATTTTAATCGGTATATTAATAAACATAGTGTCTTCAACTACAATGACTTATTTTCACAACTTATAATAATTGTGTTATATAAACAACGATATGACTTCCATTAGAGACCTGTAACGACTGAAATGTAAGGCTTCAAATTGACTTCAAGAAATTCATTTAAATTTATAAGAGGTTACATACTATGGGAAAACCCGGATGAGTCCAATAAACCCCGTGTACAACACGATAACATAAAAAAGATGAATAATATGATTTATAAACATTAAAGGGTAAAAGAGACCTAGGTATGGGACATTAAAAAAAAATCAAGTAAATATTGCCGGTAATATTTTCTCATTTCAACACCGTTTTCGTAAAATATTGGTATAATTTTCTAGTTGTAAACTATTTAACAGACCTTTTCGACTTCTGCAATTCTGCCATTTCGAGTTTTGGTAGTTTTGCGTTCGCTACGAAAGCATCCGGTGCGGTAATTTCCTCTCCTACTATGTTAACAAACTCTATTTATTATAACATACAGATTTACTTATATAGTAAATCTTTATACATACTCGGTAACCATTCTTTCATTTGCTAATGGTTAAGCTTAAAGCTTATATTAAATATATGAAATATTTTATGTTGTATGTTGTTGTAGTTGTATATATGCATACACATATTTACAATACAACAAATATTTCATATATAGAATAGGTTAGCTTACAGGCAAATGCGTTATATATTATATAGCGCATTTGCCTGTAAGCTTACTAAATAAAAGACATAAAGGAATTAAAGATTGCTGAAGTGATTTTGATAAAACTTGGTATGAATGATAGCCCAGCAGGAGCATGGCAAGTTGAGTCACAGTACATTTTAAGAGTACTGCAATATTCATCCTCCGTAAGCTTCTTTATGTATAAAATTAAATACTTAATGCTATTAAATTTTAAAATATAAATGACTATTAACAAGAGGTTGTATTGATATAAGCCCTTTGTATTTCAATTTCACAAAGGCTTCAAATTTTAATACATTGTTAATTTAATTAAAATGTAATATTTTTACAATGTCTCGTTACTAGTACCTTCAAATCTTCTCATTATTATCTAATTATAATGATAATCAGTCTGAAGTTTTGTTATAATATCATTATTATAATATCATAGTTGTTGTTATATCTGTTATAAATAGTTAATATCATTAATGAATACTTATGATTTTACTTAATTAAATATTAGGTCCTTATATATGAAATTGGCGTTTTGTACGGGAGGAACATAAAGCCAATTTTTTTTTTTTGTAAAATTATTTTTTAATCAAAGTATGCACCGTTTTTATCTATGTACAGGTGGATGTCGCAGACATTCCAATTGTAGCTCATCTAACTTAGTGGTTGTTTGTTGTGCAGTGTGTGGTCTTGCGTTGTCGTGAAGCAGCAGTGGCCTAGAGTAATTGACCAATCTCGGTTGTTTAGCAGCTAGTTCTTCCATCATGGTTTGCAGTTGCTGACAATAGATATCGACACCAGCGCTAGTCCACCAAACACAAGTTACTTTTTCTGAGTCAATTTTCGTGTAGGGCAGGATTTGGCAGGGTCTCCAGGGTTCAGCCATTGCGACGAGCGCTTCCGATTATCGTAAAGTCACATCCACTTTTCATCACAAGTAATCATTCGATTTAAAATCCCTTCATTATTGTGTTGGTTGAGCAAAGTAACACAGCAGTCGACGCGTGTTTGCAAGTTCGATTCACTCAATTCATGAGGTACCCATCGTTCAAGTTTTTTTACTTTCCCGATTTGCTTCAAGTGGATTAATACAGTTTTATCACTTACCCCGAAGCCTGCAGCTAATGCTGAAGTGCTTTGTGATGGATCCGCTTCGACAATAGCCTTTAATTCCTCATTTTCTACTTTGTTGTCCGGCCGTGCACGGGGTTGGTTCTGAAGGTCGAAATTTCCAGAACGAAAACGTTGAAAACAAAAACGTACCGTGCTTTCTTTTGCGACACCAGCGCCGTACACATCATTAATCCTTCAAGCTGTTTCTGCAGCACTGGTGCCACGGTAGAACTTGTACTCGTAAATATGCCGATATCTCGTGTTTTCCATTGTGCGGTAATAAGCGACGCCAAAGAAAAAAATAATGAGGAAAAAACAAATGAATGACTGTTTTCAAAATACAAATGTACCAGCTAAATGAATATTATATTTGAATTTGAAATTCTTAACCAGAGGAGATATTTCAGGAGATATTTCAGATCAAAGAGGTCAGTACGACAAAACGCTAATTTCATATGTAATATATATATATATATATATATATATATATATATATATATATATATATATATATATATTTATAAATTTACATTAATACCTGAAATATATACATAAACATTTAAAATGGCTACTCTATAAATCATGATCGCGTGCAATTGTGGTAAGAATGCCAGCTGCATTTCCCTATTAAATCAAAATTCCCATCCTCTGGACGAATAATGAATCAACCTTCCTGTCATCAGTAAGTAGAAGCAATAAAGTATCTTTTTTTTTAAATTAATAAAAAGTTTTTAAACTATTACTCCAAGGGAAAAGGAAAAAAACACAATTTGTGATAAGAGGCGAATATTTGCCACGTTTGTTCCCATCAGATTATTCCGCAGCGGTTCCGGCCTTTACATTGTTTCCCTAATATGAGACTGGGCCACTTACTGTAGGGCTTTGTGCAAGCTCGTCTGGGTAGGTACCATCCACTCATTAAAATATTATATCGCAAAACAGCAGTACTTGGTATTGTTCCAGTTTGTAGGGTGAGCCAGGGTGAGTCAGTGTAATTACAGGCACAAGGGACATAGCACCTTAGTTCTCAAGGTTGGTGGTGCATAGGCGATGTAAGCGATGGTTAAAATTTCTTACATTGCAAATGTTTGTGGGCGTTGGTAACCACTTACCATCTGGTGGCCTATTTGCTCGTCCACCTATCTATAATATAAAAAAAGATGTATGCTTATTAATTGAAATAATCAGTGGATAGAATATATAACTGAACCAAATATTTAGCATGTGCTTAATTTGATTTTTATAATTCATGTCGTGCTCGAGTTAGAGGAAGTCGTGAGAAAACTATGCTGACTGATATATTGCCACATACGTAACAAATATTAGGGCCGCAAGTTAGTTCTGAACTTTATCCTTAAGATGAACTCTCTGTGGAATATTCACGGGCTCTTATTTAATTTAACTGTAATAGAATCAATTACCTTTTTTATAGTCTATATTATATAATCTTCTTTTCAGTCAACCTATTGATCAGATCACCTATTATTATTTTTGTATTTCCATTGATGTGTTGTCCTTGCATTTTGGGTAACCATATCTTTAATTAATTAATGTTATTTTATGTGCCAGCATGATTTATTAAGCAGCATCATTTCGATTATGAATTGATGGAAATATAATATCCATATGGATTATTTATTTAATTTTATAGTCATCTACATCCAAAGGGATTTAAAGCATCTTATTTTATATCTCGATGACGTCATTACAAAATAAATCGTCCAAAATCTGTAGAGAAACATTTTTGGAAATTCATTTCAGCTGACCTGAACATTATCAGTCACGTCAATAATAAATTACTGTTTCATAGCTCTTGCTTGCTTCATAAAGTGGTGTTGTATTACATTATGACGTAAAACGCCCGTGGGAAATCTACGGGGGAAGCTAAAAATTGAATTCTAAAGTAACCGTTATCATTACCTAGTCATTTATTTGTGTTCGTATATGCTTATAAAATTATGTTACTGAATGGTTTTTTAATATTTAATTAAAAACCAGAGGAGTGATTGGATTACATTGTTATGTTTTTATGGCTCTTTATATAAAACTTTATCAAACTCGGTTGATTGGTTTAGCCCTGAAAGTGTAACAAATATATAGTCTGCTTAAAACTGAACTACCGTCTTTTTTTATTCAACTTATATTTATATTTCCAATCGCAAATATTATGTCCTAATAATCTTGTATTACTCTCGAAATATGATCGTTACAATAACTATGAATATTTTCCGTGTTAGCAACAGATCAGTGCGTATCGCCAGTAACGAAGCAAACACAAATATTTGAACATTGTTAGCGAGCCTTAGTGAAAATATGAAAAAATTGTACCAAACACAATGATCTTGTACAAATAATGGAAAATGTTTGACGTAATTTATATTCCGTGTTTTATCCGATAAGGGCCTCTTGTCAGAGCGGTCGTGGTCGCCATGAAGTATTACGAATTGTTCGGCGCAGATGTTATTCGCCTCACGAGCCTTCGCCATATGTCCCTGTTAGTGGTGAGCCTGGTGCATTCATACAAAGAACCGCCAACAGCTGTTTTTATTTGGTCGGATCATGACTTGGTAACCTGACAGAAGAGGCTTCAGCAGCCTGGGGATACAAATAATCTCCAAAAGTATTGGGTGCAGAAGACAAGGGGAAACAACTGCAGCTATCTTTCCCAAGAAAGTCGACATAAAAGTACGAACAGTGGTTCTAGCACGTGAGTTCAAATCCAGGTGAGACTTACTGAGCGTTAATGTGCTGATATGTGTCAAGGATGTGTCGCATTTGTCACTATCTTATGAAGTTCTGCCACATAATATTATATATAATATTATATAGACTTACAAGTCTATCCCGTACTGGAGCAGAGTAGTTGGATGAGCTCCAAACCTTCTCTTTATGAGCACTTTTCTCTTGAGGTTCAGAGCCCTGTGCCTAGCGGTGGAATAGTTTTAATTAGTCAATGAATATGTAAGTTTCTAAATCATCTAGGCAGATAATGTTTCTGGGTGGTCTGAAAAAGATGATTAATTAGCCATAATAGTACACCCGATGTACATTTTTTTTTTAATTTAAGAACAATTATTTTCTTACAGTAATACAGTCAAGTGTTATTATTATTATTAAATTAATTAATAATGTATAACTGCTAGAAAATTGACCAAACAAATTTTTATTATATATTTAACAGTAATAAGATCAGCCTGAATAAATCAAAAATAAATATAAACATGTTCCCAAAACAGCTTGCGTTGAAATATTAAAATTTAATTTACATCTACCTACGAGAGGGTTGTCTGTGAATAATTTCGGGACTAACTCACAGTATAATGGATAACATATATACGAAATTGAATAACTTATTTATATGGGCATAAGGTTTAAAATGTAACATAATTTTATTTTTGTCTAAAACAAGGCCTGAATAAGTGAAGGCCGTGGTCAGAGGTACCCCTAATTCTTGCAATTAATCAACTTTTAAGTAATACTTGTGGTAAAGAAGCACTTAGTAATAATGACTGGGCAACTTTAAATAAAGCTATCAATATTTTTTACAACAAAGAACAAGTTACAGTTTTAAATTGCAACAAAATTATTATCGTATAGCTAAGTACATATAAAGTACTAAATTATAAAAAGTTTTATACTACGGACGACTAAAATCAGATTTCATATTAAAATTACAATTCAATGAGGATTAGGAATTAGTTGTATGAATAAATTATAATATTTATAAGAATAAAATTTATAAAATAATTGTTTTTAAATAAAGAGCAGACCCTTTCAGTTTCTATTTAGACAGAGATAACAGTAGTTTTGTCATCCTGCTCAAGTGTTTTATGGTCACAATTGAATATGGACGATGGTTTCTTACTCATGCAGTAATTATTGTCTGTATATAAAATAAGATAAACAGGTGCAAAACTGTGAAAATAAACGCATCGAATATAATAAATCTCTACTCACTGCCTCCGGTTGTTCATGGTTCTTGCATAACACCGACCTAAAAGAATTCCTTATGTGGACCACCGAATGGACAGTGTCTAATTACCTCAAACAGCTGCCAAGTATCACCACGTCTGACTCTTATTAGAAAACTCAATGAATTTTTATTCATTATTCGCCCAGCCAGTTTGTACCCAGGGCCTCGGAATCAGCAGCCAAATAATTTCTTAACAAACATATTTGTACTTTGTATCATTGAATCTAATATTACGTGTTTCGAATTCTTTATTCGACTTTGAAGAATTTGTTACAAAAAGTTGATCTAATAGAAAAAATGTGTCCTTCCCGTCTAGGATTTACTTACGAAGAAAAGTTTTGATGGATTCAAATACTTTCTGAATATTTATGTTACAGATCTGTTTTATCAGATAGAAATGAAAACAAATCTATATTTCTTGACAATGGGAATTATAGCCGTATAAACGCGATTATTGAATGTAATTAATAACGTTAATGCCACATTAATTATACGAGTGTTAGCGACGCAATTATACAATTGAAACTATTTAGTTAATAAAGGTTCAAATTATTAATGTTCTGTGTGAGTAAAATAGAATTAGCCTATGCATGTTTTTTTATTTGTATATTATTTAACACATTGATATAAAATGTAACAGGTGTCCCTACAAGCAGAGGAATGCTGTTTTTGGGGGTTGAGTACTCAGTCTCTATCAAGTAAATGGAAGACAACGTAATGGTTACTATGTGTATCAGTCTCGTCCTTGCGCAAGGAGCGTGGCCTTATGTAAATGAGAGAGTGCTTGTTTGTTGGCACACAAATAATAATTAACATTTTAACATACGTTGCTCATCGGTTACTTGTTTTTAAAAATAATCTCGATGGCTGGATGGATGGAAGACTTTTCCTTTGTATCATAATATATACAACAACAATAAATAATTGATACAAATTTATATTATTTAAACAAAGTGAAACTATTAAGCCTCTTGCCGATTCTTCTCAGTAGAATCCAAATTCTGAGCCGGAATACTTAACGATAAAAAATTACTACAAAAATTATATATTTTTACTTACTTTTATTATATACTTGTAAAGATCTATTTGAAAAAAGATATTATTTTGAGAAGAATTTACAGGCCGGAATATGACAGGAGGATCATTATTTCAAAATATTTTAGTTATCTTTATCATTTTTGACGAGAAATATTCGTAAAAAAAAGCATAACATTAAAGCTAATATACAGAAAACTGAAAACAACACACGTTGGCAAAAATTTTAAAAACGTTCTCATCAAATATCGCCAGAATTTTTCGAGCAATATAAAACTTTTCCCCGTGTCATAAACGGTAGATATTCGCCAATCTGAAAATATGAGATTTGAAGCAATATGTCCCGAATATTACGATCTACGATCTAGCTATTTAGTTTTCACAAGATTTCGAATACGCAATAAACATAAAATAAATCTTATTCTTTTAGAACAGCTCTCGAGAAAACTCGTTTGACGTAAGTTGCAGTCTACAGTAAAGGAGACAGTTTATTAATTTTTACGAATGTTTTGCAATATGTTTTCTAATGAAAAGCAATCAAAGAAGAGTTCTTTTAGGTTAACTTATAGACAGATAAATAGATAAAAACTTTATTGCACTCAATTACAATTTAAAAAAGTCTTAACATAAGACTCAGTTAATACAATTGCATGCAAAGGCTTACCACATACTAATAGCGATACAGGCAAGCTAGGGTTTATGTATATTATATATACACATATAGTATATACCTACATACATATATTAACAAGTATAATTATGTAATGTTTGCTTTTTTTTCGAATGTGCTCCAAAAAACGTGTCTGGTATAAGCGTTTGCACATAAAAAATTGGTTTACTAATAAAGTATTTAGAATATAAGGTATATGATGTACCATTTTACTAATGCAGAATATTATCTGTGCAATGTTGCTCAAAGTACCAAATCCTAAATAACGTTAAAGAGTTTAGATGTAGGAACGGCTTTACGTGCTTATCGTAAGCGAAGCGTTGGAATTTACACACCGTCAAAAATTCAAAAACTTTTTATTTGTCTAAACTGAATCCAGAGCCTCGGCTACTTTATACAATAACCACGAAAGCACTCAATTTTATTTTTTTCCAAATCTTACAATCTGAAGCCATGACTAATATCAAACACTAATTCTCTTAATTTTTATTATATTATATTTATGACACGTAAATGGAGAGAAGTTTTCAATTTCATCAAAAATCTATTTTTAGATGAATAGATAATTAGAGCTGGAATTACCATACCAGCTTTCGTTGCTATACTCGTGGGACACTGATTTAAGTTCTGCGATCGACTTTCAAAATTATGAATAAATTCATATTTGAATTAGGAATTCATTCTATAAAGTTTCAAAAACACGTTTCTAAACAAAAAAAATCGGCATACAAAATAAGTTATGTGTTGATAAGAAATATAAATATACTCTTCAACACAAAACTGGAACGTCAATGATTTATTCAGGCACATAAAATATTCGAAGCCTGGAACAGCGCGGGCTTGCTCCTAAATATCAAACATTTACCTTTATTCGTTTCCAGATGCCAAAGTGTATATTAAATTTAAGATAGTAATAACATCGTACAACGACCTTGAAATCTAGGAGTAAGATGACGTATTTGTATGACGTAATTGAGTAACTTTCTTTAACCGTTTACGTTTTCAATCGTAAATTTTTAAAGGTGTATATTCGTCTACTTTGATTTATGTTTAATGATTTCTTGAATCAGTCAGAACCGATTAAAGTATCATAACGTTAATCAATTTAAAAAAAAAAAACTTAGATCTTTTATTATTATTAATAACTTATAGTTAATATAATTATATATTTTATAACTATTAATTAATTGGACGAAAGCCTCCCCCATAAAACGCTTGGGCAGTCCGCGTCAGGTGTTATTTGTAAATGTATAAATTTTTAATTTTAAGCTTCGGCTTTTCAACAACAATATCACAATTAATATTAAACAAAAATAAATAATACATATTTAATTAATGCAAATGAGATGTCGGGCTGTCTATTAATTAAATTAGGTAGACAAACGGTCTACCTAATTTAATTAAAAATATCTATTTATACTTGATAGAAGAAATAATCTGCTGCAAAGAAGTGAATTCTGTATTGCTGTGTTTGGTGTTAATTGCCAATAGCAGTCATAAACATAGGCAGCGAAAATCTTTTACAAAAATAAAACATATGATTTTATACTTGTGGTAAACTTAGTGCAGATCTTTCTGGGTGGTTATCATTCATTACCAGTTACATACAAAATAGTTTCCATTATTAACTTTCAGTTTCAATAGCTAGCAGTGTAAAGGATCAAAGAAACTTTTACGGTTATAAGGTCATTGAAGGACAGTACCAGTATTAGGAAATATATACCTTTCCATTAAAAAAACTTATGAATATAATTAATTAGTCAAATTTCTCAAACGAATCCAACAAAGAGTGTTAGAAATATTCATCAGGAAACTCATTTAACTTAAGAAAAGAACTGTTCTTTTTCTTTTCATTCATTTCAGTATCGTTTTCCTACAATATGAAGTAAGACAATTTGTATAGCAAGGAGCCAGTTAATCTAAACGAAATAAGTCTTTTGTTTTAGTAAATCCATTCAAAGCGATCGTAACCTTTATCTTTGATTAAGTTTTTTTAGTCTATTCTTTTCAAAGGAAGCCATTTACTAAGAGAAAAGTATATCTTAATATTTTAGTAAGATTCCAAAATAAATGGTAATAGGTAATGGGTACATTAATTTAATTCATACTCAAGAAACTCACACCAACATACAACAATCGTATGTATGTAGCTACATAAACACACAGACAACAAAAAGCGCTCTTATGTCGTATAAAGTGAAAAGTAAGTAAAAACTCGTAAATTTCCCAAAGATGTGCAAATGCTTATGTCCCATTAAGTAGAAGTTTTTGGGCTTATTTCACTGTTCAACTTCGTTTCAACACGCACTCATCATATCAGCTTTAGATTTCTTGGCCACGATTTTTTTTTCAATTTCAAAATTCAATATTACTAATTTGTCACTGTAGCCATAATTTTACTTGCTTTCCTTAAGTATATCAAAGTAGCATGTTTTAATTAAGTAACATAATGTTATATTTACTACACCTTTATTGATACAACTTGCTTTTGTTAAGCTCTAGGTTAACACGTTAAAATAACAAATTATGAAGGATTTTCGTCCTAGACTGACTTTCATGCTAGTGAAGCTGTGGGTTTAGCTAGTTAATGATAGAGCAAACAATTAATATGAAGTAGCAATACTAGAACAAGGTTAAAAAACAACTTGGTTCTATTTAATTGAATTCCCCAAATCTCGGTTAAAAGTGCGCAAATATAATGTACACAATCTAACAACGTATATGGCAATGTACTTACGCGATTTACCTTGTTAAGGTGGGACTCATACATTCGCTTATACATATTTATACGAGAGCACATATAACGCAGCATCGAGGGAGGTGGCGGAGAAAAATGTTGAAAGGCAATGTGAAAGCTTCCACGCTCAAAGCCGCTGGCAAACACCTACTCTGAGATTTAACGACACACGGCCAACAAGAAGGGTGAGCTAAATAGTTGTAAATGCTTTGCGCATTTGTGCGATAATTTAAAATGTATACTATACAAAACAAAGAGTAGTAGACGATACTTTGTGACGTCATCAAAAATATTTTGGTCATAACAGTTCAATGATCTTTTATACTTTAAAAAATTCGACTAATTCTTCTTCGATCTTCGGAAACTTCGATCTATTTCGACTGCGTCGTGTTGCGTCTAATTTTTTTTTTTTATAGTTTAAATGATTCCGGTGAATAATAAGGAATTCACGTCAACGTACAATAGCAAAACACGTAAAGCGTAGTAGCATTGCGAGAACGAATCAGATAAAAACGTACTTTATTCAAGTACTCTTACGAGCACTTTTAAATAGTCATTTTATGGGATTAAATTGATTTTATAGTCATTGTATAGTACACATATATATATATACAATGATAGATTAATTAAATCATTTTATTATTATATACTTCTTATCATATAATCGCTAATTTAGTAATACACCTTATTTAATAACCTTTTATTTTAACATATGATTAATTTTTTTAATTAATTAAGAAAACACCATCATCTTCGCTCATAGACATTGCCGTTTCCTTACCAATGTGCGACCAACCTTGGGAACTAAGATGTTAAGTCCCTAGAGCCTTATGTCCTCGGTAGTATAGTGATTACTATCCTTCCGTCAGGAGACCGGTTCGATTCCCCGCAAGAAGCCAAAATATACCTTACTTGGGGTAATAATCAACTGCAAGACAAAAATTTACTGAAACCGGCTTTACTAAACGACTGAACACAATTTTAAGATTTTTATAAAAACATATACATATAAATATTGTTCAAACATGGATGGGTATAAATTACATAGTATGTGCATAGGGCTCAATAACTATAACAAAATACTAAATATTGCTATTTGACAATAGAATATGTACAAGTAAGACATAGTATGCACGTGTGTGTGTAGAATGTATGTCAGTTTTAAGATGCAAGAGGCTGTGTGTCCCTACCTCGAGATTGAAAGCGAGTGGCACCTCTCGATCCTTTCTTGATACTGTTTAGTTACACTTGAGATTGCATTTTCTCTCGTGTGAGATTATTATGAATGGAATTTATCAGACCACCTGTTATAAAACTTTCGTATAAAACACTTTTTAATGAAATGATCGTCAAACGTCACTTGCCTCCTGAAGGTCGGATAATATTTATAATAATGTTAATTTAATGGAAATTGATAAATTTTCAGAAACATGTTTATAGTAGCCGCCTGTGAATATCCTACTGCTGGGCTAAGGCCTCCTCTCCTTTTTTGAGAAGAAGGTTTTGGAGCTTATTCTACCACGCTGTTCCAATACACATGTAGCACTTTCAGTAAAATTACACACAAGCAGGTTTCCTTACAATGTTTTCCTTCACCGTCAAGCACGAGTTGAGTTAGAAATGCCAATTAAACATATGAAAATTCAGTGCTACTTGCCTGAATTTAAATCTACGATCATCGAGTAAGATTCACGAGTTTTAACCACTGGGCCATCTCGCCGTTCTTTATGTTGATTCGCCTCACCTTATTTGCTATAATTGAACTGATTATTTTGTTGCACTATGCTGACAAATGTTACAAAACTGTAGCAGTTGTTGCAGAACATTTCACTGGATACTATGGATAGGTTATTCCGTTATCTGTGTATTGTGTAATTAAATTCTACTAGATTGCGGAGTTGCTATTTGATTAACATATTCTCTAAAATCGTTTACAGTGTTGCCAGGTTACAAAATACCTTTACATACATTTTTTTATTATTATCGTTCTATTAGCATACATTGCTAACACCAATCTATACTAATATTATAAATGCGAAACATTCTGGCTTTCTGTTACGCTTTCACGGTGTTGAGAGTAAACACGTTTGTTACTATTTATCAATAGATGGCGTTAATTAATTATTTGAAATTTCTGAATCACGCTGTCTAAGTTTTTTTGTAATAGTATGTATACGTAATGTCAATGTTACAAGATCGATCAGATTTATTAAAGTGAAGTGAGCAGTGAAATATGGTTCTTATTCGTTCATCATTTGGTCCCTCCGAGTACTTCGGGAGTAAACATACGACTACACCTCAGAACCGAATCTGATGAACGACATATAATTTTTTTTATACCTAACACCTGAAATACACAAATAACTTTAATTTTACATATAAATCTTTTTTTTTTTTTTTTTATATATTTGCCGGGTGGGCAAATGACTCTACTCCACCTGATGTTAAGTGGTAGTAGAGTCCAAACGCGAGGACGGCCAGTACAGTCTGGAAGAAGATTCTGCACTAGCCGCCCTCGCCTTGCCGGCCCGCAAGATGCCTCTTCACGCCTCGTAAAGAGACGTGAAGCGAGCGACGTATTGCCACGATAGGGATGGGCAAAGTGTCGAGGCGTGTTTCCCCCGGCATTGGTTCAGCAATCGTAATTTAATAGCATATACGATTTAATTTCATAAGCTATTTATTTATTTATTTATTTATTTATATCTTTGTACATACGCAGAAACAACAAATTACACTTCATTTAAAAGAATAATAGGAAGGCTTATTTTTTAAGGAATTACCACTTCAGTTAAACGTACCGCTTGTTTGATATTAACATTGCTGGCCATTCGTAAACCGTTGCGCTACTGATGCTTCATTTGAAATGTCGCGAGTTAAATCTCTAAACGTACACATGCAAAGTTGGGTCACATAGCTACAGTATATTAAATCACTCACCTGTTTCATTCAAGTCTATTTCATTCTATATATAAAAGAGCATATAACACAAAAAATACGATGAAACCATGATGAAAACATTTGTATCATAAATTTTAGTTTATAACGATATGTTGTACGCGAGTTCATAAATAAGCACCCTTAATATATTTCATTTGAATATCGTATGAAAAACATTTTCATTTAGGAATTCAACAAAGTAATTTGAACATTTATATTATTATTATGTAACATCTGATTCAGAGAAACGCCGATTCAAATTTAGCTGTTTATTATTTAGGCACGATCAGAGAACGAAAACATACGTTCATATACTCGTATTTTTGATTAAAACGATACAACTAATAAATTGAATGTTTGTCTTAAAGGCTGTAACCGTAAGTGGAATTGTATAGAAGTGTAATCAGGTTTTATTTTAAATTCTGTCAAACCAGGAGTTGTTTTTTTTTTATTACACACATATGTTGGTCGTGTGTTCCTAAGGTTTGGCAACTTAATGTCCGTACTATAGACGACTAATCTACATAATTACTCAAAAAAATAATTAAATACATAATACATATTTGTGTTTATAATAAATCCAGACTCGGCAGGTAGGCCAGGTAGGAATCGAACTCGCAACTGCCAACTGCGCTGACAGGCCATTCAAAGTTACAAAGACATTAAATTTGAAGATATAGCATTTACGGCTATCCCCAACATGAAATAATTTATATCCCAAGTATGTGGGTCTCGCCTAATAATTACTAAAAATTAGCGGTACCCACTCTCCGTCTCTTCGAGGGTGCGTCACGGGATGTATAACCACTAACTTAACCTCACACAAAACAAACGCCATCGAAGATATGGAGGAAAACTGTTATTATAACAGTACCGTGCCCGTTACAATTTCAGAGCTGTATGTACACGTTCGACTTCTAGTCATCCCCCTCACGTGCGCTCGTCGATATATACCCCGCAGTGATTGCAGGCACGTCAATAATAATATATAGACTTGGGAATAAGAAAAATTCACGATTTGCGAGGGCATGCCACGGCCCAGTTACGCTGTACATGCCTTTTGTGTACAACCTATCTATCGTGTATTTTACCGAGAGATAGTACAGAGAAATCAATTCCTTCTTTGTATGATTAACAATCGCAATACGTCTGTTTGTTAGATATTAAAACTTATAAATAAGTAGTAGTATAATAATAATATAATACTAGCTTAGAATAAAGGCCTACATGACATATTTATATCGTAATATACGTAACTCTATAATAATAATATCCTGGGACATTATTCACACATTTGTTTGGGATCAGATGGGAACGGCCATCTGATCCCAAACTAAGCAGAGCTTGTGCTATGGAAACCAGACAACTGATATACTACATATACTACTTTTCTTTTGTAAATACATACTTTTATAGATAATTACACCCAGACTCAGGACAAACAGACATGTTCATGCACACGTGGGAATCGAACCGACAACCTTCGGCGTGAAAATCAAGCATCTACCAACCACGCCAACCGGTCCGAGTCTATTGCGTAACGTAGCGAACGTCGGTATGATTTTTTCGACATCTTCGACAATCATCGTAATATTTCAACCTATGTACACAAAACATTAATAAATAATACATCTAGACCTAGCTCATGAGCTAGGTTAATTCATGAATTACTCCGTCTGTTTTTGAAAATTGTTTGAGAATCAGTTCAGTAGTTTTTGAGTTTATTACGTACAAACAGACAGACTTAAAGGCAAGGCGGGGGACTTTGTTTTATAATACATATAATTGATGTATAGTGATACTACGATAGCCATGGATATAGTATTTCTAATAGAATTTGAAAAAGAAGAAGAAGAATTTGAAGAAGAAGTCAGTTAGACTCGACTGCTTTATTTAATTATAGTTTTATAATTTGTTGAGAAAAATCCTTAATGTCCTAGTAATAAAGAAGCGATTAACAGTGTGTACTAGCCGTTTTATATTTATGTGTATACTACCCGCGATATCATCAAAGTGCGGTATGCAATTTAAGTTGGCTAATTAGTTAAGTCCATTTTTGGCAAGTATATCTGCTCTTAGTACAGTGAAATTTGTAAATTAAACCAAGTTAATTAGTTAAATAACAACAATATATCCGCCACAATCTACTGTATTAATATTTCGTACAACATCGTTAAATATATCCAAAAGTATTACTGCTATAACTGTGATGTGTAAATCGTAAATTTTATTTAAAAAAAAAACATTTGAAATTGTGAACGGTTTCGTGGTTGGTTTTCGGAATCGTAAATTTTATTTAAAAAAAAAACATATTGTTGAAATATAAATCTAATAATCATTGTTAAGCTATATTTTTTTCTAATTTATTAACATTACGTCCACGAAAAACAAATATAGGAACACCTGGTGATCTTTTTCAATATAAGAAGGCTTTAATAAAACGAATTTAAATTTCATCATCAGTTTCGAACAATCGGCAAACTTACATAAATTAATAAATAAGCGTCGAACATTTTGTAAATATGCGTCGATCATTCCATTTTGAAAGCAATAATTTAAAAATTCGTAATCTACCTGAATGACTGATTTTCGATTATAATAATAATGTTCTCCAGACAACTTTCGGCGACGGCGGCAAATCTCAAGAGAGATTAGCCGATTAGGAGATGCTATAGTGCACAAGTGTGTGCGCAAACATAGGTGCACTTTCTATTCCCTAACTCTCATAATCCGATGGGACGGCAATCCGACACGACCGTAAAGAGTTGAGGCGCAGGAGCAACGGCTTTACGTGCTTTTCGAGGCACGGGAGTGTACACACTTCCAACTTCCAGACTCCGGGCTGCTACTGAGAATTTTCTAACAAAAAAACCCAATAACTTTTATTGGCCCGACCTGGGAATTGAACCCAGGACATCTGGGTCTGCGGCTTACATCAAGTCACTAGACTTGATAAATTACTTTGGGTATCGATGATATTTTAATAAATTATTATCATAACACGATTAGGTTATCATTTATTTAGGAATTATAAATTATTTTAACAAACATCAAGATTAACAAACTTCCTATCTTCCGTACAAAGCACAAGACTTTAAAAAATTACAACTCGCAAACTTGAAGCAGTAAATAATGAACGGACTTGTTAGGAGATTTGGGTAACCCGGTTCTATCTGTGTCAAGAGTACGGTCTGCTTTTGAACTTAAACGCTTTATATTCTTTTATGTCGCTCTAATTAACAATGTCTGGGTACGTATTATGGAAGATAAAATTATTAACAATAATAATATCCTGGGACATTATTCACACACGTCCATCTGATCCCAAGCTAAGCAGTTTGTACTATGGAAACCAGACAGCTGATATACTACATACTACTTTTCTTTTCTAAATACATACTTATATAGATAATTACCCCCAGACTCAGAGCAGACATGTTCATGCATACAAATGTCTGGCCTGGGTGGGAATCAAACCTACAACCTTCGGCTTGAAAGGCATCTATCAACCACGCCAACTGGCCCGTCAAATCTGTATATAAATAGGCAGAGACGGATGACTTCAGTACCGTGTTGTCCTTTGTTAATCAAAGGTTTTTTTTTCTGATTGGTAGCCATTGAAGAGCTTTAGAGCTATCAATAAAAAAAATGATAAAATGTGTGAAAAATATGTACGAATCTTTTCTTTCTTCCTTTAGTTGTGATTCTAAAACTAAGGAAACACTAGTTCAATAAAATGGTCACTGTTAAGCTTATCAATTTAAATGTAAAAATACTTAAACTATAATAGATCAAATCAGGTATAAATATAAGTAAGAGCCTGTGAATGTCCCACTGCTTCGCTAAAGGCCTCCTCTCCGTTTTTGAGGAGAAGGTTTGGAGCTTATTCCACCACGCTGCTCCAATGCGGGTTGGTGGAATACACATGTGGCAGAATTTCAGTGAAATTAGACACATGCAGGTTTCCTCACGACGTTTTCCTTCACCGTAAAGCACAATGAATTGAAAAGCATGATGAATTATAATCACAAATTAAGTACATGAAAATTCAGTGGTTGCCCGGATCTGAACCCACGATCATCGGTTAAGATTCACGCGTTCTTACCACTGGGCCATCTCGGCTTTTTATAAGTAATAAAATATATAATTTTTTGAGTCATACAAATTAATATACAAAGTTTTCGTGTATCATTTATAATTTTTGCGATGTGCGCTTGGGAAGTGGTCAGTGGTACTACGTAAGTATGACTCAAAAATCACCAAATAAAAAAATACAGGTGATATGAAAGCCCAATATCAGTCGATCTATTTTTTTTTATTTAACACTTTATTGCACAATTAAATATATATGTTTTACAAAAGGCGGACTTAATGCTAAAATTCTCCACTGATCAAGCTTGGGTTTAGAAAAGAACGTTTGTAGTCGTGCAACAGAAGATTAAATGAGTTTAAGTGAGAAAATAAAATAGTAGTTATGATGTAAAGTCGAGTATGAGGAGGATGACAGTATAATATAAAAAAAGAATCATCAAAAATTTAAATCAGAACAGATTAAATTCTTCAACTAACATACTAATTAAAAATAAATCATGAAGTAGACAACAATGAAACAGTTTCATACAATAGTAAAAAATTTGATTACATTCGTACCAACATTGTATAACATTTAAATAAAAAGAAAAACTCGGGTTACGAGAGTTCTGAACATTTTGGAGCGAAATAATCCTATAACACAAATCTCAAAGGGATTCCAGCTGCATTTCTGTTACGCCATAAAATATAAACGGCGTAAAACTAATTCCACAATTTGCATCTCACATGATAATCAACATGCTATAAACACAAACGAAATTGCCCACAGAATTTAAAGTAACTCGACCGCGTAGGAAAACGTATAAAAAACGTGTATTACACGCAATTTGTGCACGTTGCAACTTTGTGTACCGAATAAAACATGCCCGACGTTTCGGTGTTGCCAACTTTTAATTTTTGTCCGAAATACGGAAAATTTAAACGTTGTATTGATAAAATGTTTCGTTTGTTGTTTTTTTTTCAATGTAATTATTTTAGAAGAGCTAAGAAAAATTTGTGGGGATTTATGGGGAATATATAAGAAGATTTTTAAGCGCTTAATTCCAGTGAAAATTGTAAATAATTTATTTCAGAAAGGTAAATGTTTAAAAGTACATGGTAATCTACCAACCTACTAGTATAAGAAGTCAATTTTATTACACTTGATACCGTCAATGCGTAACCACGTAATCTATGATATCATGTCCCTTGTGTTTGTGAAACTGACTCATTTATCATTCAAGCCGGAACACAGCAGTACTATTGCATTAGCAGCATTAACTTTGCGGTGAATAAAAAATTTTAAGTAAATGGTACCCACCCAAACCGATTTGCAAAAGCTTTTAATACCATATTATGTTAAAGCTTCTTTAACGATATTTACATCACGCAAATGAAGAACTAGCAGCCAGCGTTACCAACAAAATAAATCAAATGGCACTTCTTCACAAGTGAGATGACAACAAAGAAAGAAAAGAATCAATTTATTGTAGAAATATAAACTGTTGTATTAAATTTAAAGAAGCAAATATATGTCAAACATATTATCTCTTTCATAAAAAAGGACCAATGAGATTAGAGTATAGCTCCTAACTGTACTGTATATTATGGGAATACAAAATTGATAATATTTTTTATATTATATACTCGTATGTAGATAATATTCGTTATCTGGACTATACCACTTATATAGTTTAACTTTTATATTTTTTTAAATAAATAAAAAACTGTTTTATTCAAATTATTTTAAATCGGGGAAAAAAGACCTTTAGACCTTTCAACACTCAGTCCAATGTAATTTTATTTCAGAGTTTAAGCTTTGAAAAATGCTTTGTCGCATGCCTTCCCAAATACGTGACTGCTTCAGTTAAGGCCGGAGTGTGTGAAATTGAGCCACGGTCCTTTGCGAGGTAAAGGAAGTCAATGTATGTTACCTTTTCAATAGTTAAATCACATGTATGCACTTTATATTGCTTGAATTGTTGGATACGGTAATTCTAAAAGGAAATGTATGATGTACTTGATCAAATTGAAAAGCATTGAATGATATCGTTTGTTATTGAACTATTTACGTTATATGTATTATTTATTGCATCTTTTTAGAGCTAAGATGGTCTAGTTAAAGGAACACGTAGCTTTTAATCGAAGATTGCGCACTCAAATCTGGACAATCTATATTATTTTTATTAGAACGCCGTGATTAAAATTCTATAGTTTCCTAATTTTTCTGTATGTACTGATTATATTCTATTTTGTGTACCTAAATAAATAAATAAATCCGTAACAGCCTGTGAATGTCCCACTGCTGGACTAAACCTCTCCCTTTTTGAGGAGAAGGTTTTGGAGCTTATTCCACCACGCTGCTCCAATGCGGGTTGGTGGAATACACATGTGGCAGAATTTCAGTGAAATTAGACTCATACAGGTTTCATCTCGATGTTTTCCTTTACCGTAAAGTATAAGGTGAATTATAATCACAAATTAAGCACATGAAAATTCAGTGGTGCTTGCCCGGGTTTGAACCGTCGTGGGTCATTGGTTAAGATTCACGCGTTCTTACCTCTGGGCCATCTCGGCTCTTATAAATAAATAAATAAAATAAATCATTATAAGCTAGTTTTTCAATATGTCGATACTAAAATATACTATGAATGTGAATAGATTTGTTGTCCTGTGCTTGTAAATAATACAAACATGTGGGACACGCTAACAAAATAACAGAATATTGTTTGTTATAATATTTTGTAAGCTAATATTTGTATTAATAAAACGATGTTAAGCACGATTGGGAATACAGATCGTTTGGACGTCGTTGCCTGTGGTATTACACGAGCGGAATGGTTTTGATCGTCGCATGTAAAATTGACATTTAATACAATAATCTGAATTCGATTTTGTTTTGTAATTTTAGCAATTGGTAGCAATGTGGTTCATTAAAACTAAGCTTCTTTATCTCTTTAATAAATTTCTATTTGCTTATTTAACAATAAACGTTTTAACAATTTTATCTCCTTAATCACTATAATATTCTAATAATAATAATGTCCTCCAGACCGATTTCGGCCACGGCGGCGAATTTCAAGAGAGATTAGCCAACTACGCAGGAAATATTATAGTGCACAAGTGTGTGAGCAAACACAGGTGCACTCTCTATTCCCTAACTCCCATAACCCTATGGGACGGCAATCCGACGACGAGTTCAGGCGCAGGACTAACGGCTTAACGTGCTTTCCGAGGCACGGGAATGTACACAGTACCCACTTCTAGACTTCAGGCTGTTATTGAGAATTTTCTGTTAGAAAAACCCAATAACTTTTTATTGGCCTGAACTGGGAATTGAACCCAGGACCTTTGGGTCTGCGGTCTTACATCAAGCCACTAGACCAACGAGGCAGGCAGTATTCTAACACCAGTTATAACGTAGGTAATTAACAATTAAGTAACATCATATAAAAATTGCAGTAATAAATATATTTTTAGAAGAGCTAGGACACTCGAGCTGTTACCTTGTATTACGAGTGCTATTACTTTCCCTTGGACGAAATACAATGATGATTACCTACTACCTACATTAGTATTAAATAATCAGCTTTATATTAGTTGCTTTTTTATGTAAAATATTTATTGGTACACCTTATGAATAAGACTGACTCGTATGACGTGACAAAAAAAACATGACGCTTTCTTAAGTCATACCCCCTCTTCACCATTGTTATCTATGTCCTTGTGTGTGCATGTATAAATATAGTAGTCTACATATAGTAGACAAGACACTTTATTGTTATTTATTATTATATAAAATCAGAAACGACCTGGAAACCTTTAAGTAAAGTCTATATGCTATCCTTGAAGGTCAGCAACGCAGTTGTCAGTCCTCCGGTATCGCAAATATTCATGGGCGAAGATAGTTACATTCCATCAGGTATGTCTCCCGCCCGTTTGCCTCTAATACCATAAAAAATTACCGACGAAACTGTTTATATTTATTAATTCATTCAATAATCATCAATATCAATGTTTCATATTTGCCGAGGCTCTCGTGACGGCGACTTTTTTTAAATCTAATCATTGGAAAACAAGTTCTTTTAATTACATGTCTTTTTATATTTTTCAAGATAATGCAGCAACACATCATTTATTCAACTCTTTTCAAATTCAAATTATCCATTGACTGTTAATAACTTATATTTATTTAGATAACATTAAAAACTGGAATAATATTATAACTCAGTGAAGCTACAAAGTGGTTATTGTGACTTATGTATAAATAATAATACGTCAATACAAAGTTTTTTTTTTTTTTTATAGAATAGGAAGGTGGACGAGCATATGGGCCACCTGATGGTAACTGGTCACCAACGCCATTTTGTTCCTACACACTATTTGTAAATGATAAACATTTACAAATATTCCATATAAATAAATATGTGTGTGCAGCGACGCCCTGTGATTTTGAAAACGTTTGGATTTCAAAAATTTGGGAAAAATATTTGTTTAAAACATGACTATTCAAAAGTGCCTTTACGAGCATACTTGAACATATAAAATTTTGATTTGATTTGATTTTAGTTTACGGAAACGACTGCCTTGCCCCAAGGGAGAAGGATTATTAATTTATTGATATACGTTTATCTTGCGGTTTTGCAATAACTATCAGTTATTATATCAAAATAATCAATATTAATACAAATAAACAATATTTGTGAATTCAATTTCTTCATTACTGGTGGTAGGGCTTTGTGCAAGCTCGTCTGGGTAGGTAACACTCATTAGATATTCTACCGCAAAACAGTATTTGGTATTGTTGGTACATAACGTCTTAGTTCCCAAGGTTGTATACATTAACTATTTGAATGTAAGCACTGGTGGTAGGGCTTTGTGCAAGCTCGTCGGGGTAGGTATCACCCACTCATCAGATATTCTACCCCAAAACAGCAGTACTTGGTATTGTTGTGTTCGGGTTTGAAGGGTGAGTGAGCCAGTGTAATTACAGGCACAAGGGACATAAAATCTTAAGTCCCAAGGTTGGTGGCGCATTGGCAATGTAACCGATGGTTAACATTTCTTACATTGCCAACATCTTTGGGCGTTTGTGACCACTTAGCATCAGGTTGCCCATATGCTCGTCCGCCTAATAACTGAAAAAAAAAATGTTGCCATTCATCACACTTTCAATTTAATTCTGCACTCGCTCCCTTGTATCGCCGTAAGCGTAGATTCAACTATCTGAAGGGATTATATGTAGTCTTCAACAATAGAATAGTTTTAGAATCGTTCCAATAGTTTCCGAATTTACCCTCAAGCGCCAAAACAAATACGCTTTTATATAGTCGAGCTTTGTTTGCATGAACTTTGAATATTTACAAGAAAGTTATTTCATATCTATATGTGAATTGGTTAACTAGGCGTCGTGGAAACCTAGGCTCTACGTCATCAATCTTCTACCCATTAGAATGAAGTGTTTTGTTTCCTCATTTCTCAAGTGAACTCTATGTGGAATATCCTTCCGGCGTATGTGTTTCCGTATCATTACAATCCGTTATTACTTAGCATGAGGTATAAATTTGATCAACGTTAGCCAAAGAATAGAAATATTGGTAAAGAATAGAATTGTTGGTAATCCAGCACTGAATATGTTGTTTTATATTTATATTTAGGAAATCTCAATGATGCCAGAGATACGAATTCGCCAAAGAGAGGTCCTAAAAATTCTGCGCACCTTGAACGTGAATAAGGCCAGTGGCCCTGATGGGATTCCAGCAATAGTCCTGAGGAATTGTGCACCTGAGTTGTCCCCTGTTTTAACACGCTTGTACCGCCTCTCTCTTAAATCCGCTCAAGTCCCTAAAGCCTGGAAGATTGCCAACGTACAACCAGTACCTAAGAAGAGTAGCCGTACCGACCCGGCCAACTACCGACCCATAGCAATCACCTCCATACTTTGCAAAGGTTTGGAGCGTGTATTGAATAACAAACTCCAGGCGTACCTCGAAGAAAACGATCTCCTATCGGACCAGCAGTACGGCTTTCGTCGGAATCGATCAACAGGAGATCTTTTAGTGTACGCTACTCACATCTGGGGCGAGGCCATGGACAAGTATGGTGAAGCGTTAGCCGTTTCACTTGACGTGTCCAAGGCTTTCGACCGGGTCTGGCATGCGGGCCTTCTTAGCAAGCTTCCTAGCTACGGGATACCTGTTGGCCTTTGCAACTGGATATCAGATTTCCTGAGTGGACGATCGTTTCGAGTTGTCCTAGATGGCTTCTCGTCTGATCTAATGGCGATTAATGACGGTGTTCCTCAGGGTTCAATTCTCTCCGCCACACTCTTCCTGCTGCATATAAACGCTCTGCTGAAACCCGGTATCTTTGGGTACGCAGACGACAGCACTGTCACGGAGAGATACATATCCGGTCCCCGAGCTAGTACAACAGAAACTCGAGAGCACAGGGAGGCCTTGGTAGAACGCATCAATTTGAGATTGGAAGAGGTTTCGAATTGGGGCGATGATAATAAAGTCAAATTTAATCCTTCATTTCAATCCAAACTCAACTTTGGACAATACATTGAATCCAAAGCTAAAACTGCTGGTAAAAAACTTAGCATCCTCAATAAGGTCAAACAGTACTTCACACCAGAACAGCTTCTGACTCTTTATCAAGCCCAAGTCAGATCGTGCATGGAGTACTGCAGCCATTTATGGGACGGCTCTGCTAAGTACCAGCTTGATACTTTGGATTCAGTGGATCATCGTGCTAGAAGACTCATTGGCGACCAGACACTGGTTACAAAACTCCAGACCTTAGAACATCGTCGTAAGGTTGCCTGTCTGTCGGTATTCTACAAGATATATTTCGGCGAGTGTGCTCAGGAACTTTTTGATTTGGTTCCCCCGTCACCTTTTTACCAAAGAACTGCGAGGCATCGAAAGGATCTGCACCCGTACGTTGTTGACGTTGACGTATTTAGGACACGTACGAAGCGTTTCGCTTCCTCGTTTCTGATACGCACCGCCAAGGTCTGGAATACCCTCCCGACCTCCGTTTTCCCCACCACCTACAATATGGGTACCTTCAAGTTCCGAGTGAATAGGCACCTTCTTTTTTTTTTTTTTTTTTTCGCTGGAAAAACGCGTTTACGCGTTTCCCCCACATGAAGTGGGGGGGTATGTGAGGCTCGCCAACGCTGAAGGCGTCGGAATACCCACTAAAAAACCAGCGGTACCCACGCCGTCTTTTCGGGGGACGCCACGGGATCGCTTGCGCATACTACCGTGACGTCCCGACGGTAGGCCCGCCTCTGCAGGCCTCCAAATTCTAAGGGGTTCTCCGGGTACAGAGACCCCCTAGCCCCGGCGACACTTACGGTGGGAGAAGAAGGTTCGCATAGCGCCGACGTCTTCTCCCCGGTCTTCTTCGGCGAAGCGGGTCAGCGGAAGCACTGTTCTCACGCTCCCGCTCCGCGGCCTCCTTCTGCGACATGACGTTTTCGCAGAAAGAGACCATCTCCTTCCAGCACCTCTCGCTACCGACCATGGCGTTTATCACGCTCGGCAACGAGAGGTCTCCGCCTACAATGGCCGCCAGGGAATGGCGCTGAGGCCCCCATGCAGCACACTCAATCAGAGTGTGACGCGCCGTGTCCGACGGCGCGCCGCACTCGTGGCAGGAGGGAGTGGCCTCCCGCCTCGCTATCCGGTGCAGATACCTACCGAAGCAACCGTGTCCGGTAAGTACCTGCGTCAGCCTGAATGTGAGTGTGCCGTGACTCCGTTCCAGCCAGCGACTCAAGTGGGGACGGACCGCCTCCACTGTCGCCAGGCCTGCCGAGGGGGACCCCAGGTCCTCCTCCCACCTGCAAATCAAGGCTCGCTGGGCTAGAGCCCTGACTCGCTCCACCTCCGCCAAACCTGGACGATCGCCGCTCGACCTCGCTTCCACCCGGAACCGGTACACTTCCGCAAGCACCTCTGCCTGGAGTTCCCAAGGCGGATCGCTCGCGAGAAGTGTCGCTGCCGTCCATGACACTGTACGGTAACCACGTATCGTTCTCACCGCTATGACTCTCTGTGGTCTCCGAAGAAGAGCCTTGTTGCGAGCGGTGAGAGCGTCCACCCAGATGGGTGCACCGTACAGTGCCATGGAACGCACCACACCAACGTATAAACGCCGGCAAGGTGTTTCCGGCCCTCCTACGTTGGGTAGAAGGCGGCCCAAGGCGGCAGCGGCATTGATGAGCTTCAGGCTGAGTTGGTCAAAGTGCTGCCCGAAGCTCCATCTTCCATCCAGAATCAGGCCCAGATACCTCATCTGGGCCTGCACCTTAATCACCGTCCCCTGGACGGTGATAGACGCCCCTCGAGGGGGACCCCGACGTGGACCGTGGAATAGGAGGGCCTCCGTTTTTGTTATGGAGACCCTCAAGCCCAGCATTCTGATCCGATCCACCGTGAGCGAAACTCCGACCTCAGCCAGGCGGGCCGCCTCCTGAAAGGTACGTCCCGTCGCCGTGATGAGGGTGTCGTCCGCGTAGCACAGCACCCCCATCCCGGGAAGGACGGGTGCCCGTAGGAGCCAGTCAAAGCCAACGTTCCACAGGATTGGGCCGAGAACCGACCCCTGTGGAACGCCGCAACCTACTCGACGCCGGACAAGTCGCCCATCGCCCCCCTCCCACAGGACCACCCGATCCTGGAGGTATGCCCCCAACAGCCTTCTGAGATAGGAAGGCACCCCGTGATATCGAAGCGCCTCCTTTATTGTCCCGAAAGGAAGACTATTGAAGGCGTTCGCCACGTCCAGCGATACCGCCAGGACTACGTCCCCTCGGGCCACCGCCTCCATGGTCCGGGTCTTCAGGGTATTCAGGGCATCGATGGTTGATCGACCTGCCCTGAACCCGAACTGAGCCTCTGAGAGACCCGGCCCCACCTCCTCGAGGTGCTGAACAAGACGGGCAGCGACAATCTTCTCGAAGAGCTTGCCCGTCTCATTCAGCAGCACAATTGGCCTGTATGCCGAAGAAGAGCTTAGTGGGCGCCCCTCCTTCGGCAACAGGACCAATTTTCCTTCCTTCCATAGCTTCGGGAACTGCCCACTGGAAAGACACTCGTCGAACAGTTCCCGAAGCCTCCCTCCTAGGTGTTCCAGGGCGTCACGCAGAACACGCCCTGGAACCCCGTCCGGACCCGGCGCTGTGGTTCTGCCCCTAAGTCGATCAAGGGCCATCTCCATCTCTCGCTCCGTGATCGGTGGTGGAGCCATATTGTGCTCTGTCATGGAGCGAGGGGCCATACTTGGTGGGACGTGCTCGCCTGGGTTAGGAAATAGTTCTCCAACCAGGCGCAGGAGGAGATCTGGCGGTAGCGTTTCCGTAACAGGAGCGCCGTGTGTGCGGAACTTCCCTCGCACACCACGATATGGGCGCCCCCACGGGTCCCTGTTCAGGCCCACCAGAAGCTCCTCTCTTGCTCTCTGCTTAGCACAACTTATCGCCTGCTGCAGCTCCTTTTTCAACTGGCGATAAGCGGCCCACAGCCGTCTTTCCAAGTCCGCGTCGAGACCGTTGCGCCTGCGACAGCGGACGTATGCCCTCCGCGCCCGGTTGCATGTTGCCCGCAGCTCTGCTATTTCGGGCGACCACCAATACACCTGACGGCGCGGTACCCTTCGCCGGGTCCTTGGCATGGCCGCATCGCACACCTCCTTTAGAGCACTGCGCATGCGGCCCGCCATCTCTTCGACGCTGGCGCCCTCCCTCCTTCCCGCGGAACCCCACCTCTGCACGATGGCAGCCTCCTTGACCAGCTCACGATTTAGCTGGCCAAGGGACCACCTCGGGAATGTGGTTGGTACCCTCAGAGGTTCCGCTGGCCTGCAGGAGTTAGAGATCTCAAATCGGATATATCTATGGTCCGACAGAGTCTCCACCTCCACCTCTACCCTCCAGTTCCTTACTCTGCGTGCTGCGACAGGGGTGGCGAACGATAGGTCCACCACGGACCCTCCCTGCTGCCGCACGCAAGTGTGCACATGCCCCCTATTAAGTAGGGACAGGCTGGAGAGTAGGGCCCACACCTGGACGGCCCTCCCTCGCGGATTCGTGGCAGGGTTTCCCCAGGCACGTGATTTTGCGTTAAAGTCACCGAGAACCACTGTCGGTTTCGGCGACTGCCTGGACACCGCAGCTCTGACAGTGCCAAGAAAGATCTCGAACTCCGCCAGGCCCCGGTTAGGGGAGAAGTACGTTCCCACAACTGTGTACGCTCCCCACCCCACCACTACGTAGCCCGAGCCCCTCTCAACGAGTGAAAGGGGGGGACCCGTTCCGCTCCGAGTGAAGATCGCCACGGTGCCATCCAAATCCCCTACCCAGTGAGGTAGGGAAGGGATGAAATAGGGCTCGCAGACCACAGCCAGGTCGATTTGCCACTCCGCCACGGACTGCAGTAGTAGGTCCTGAGCCCCGGCGCAGTGGTTGACATTCGTCTGGAGGAAGCTTAGCTTGTCTTTCATGATGACATGGCAGCTTCCTCCTCGGCTTGACGCCGTCCAACGTTATCGGTGGTCTGGGTGCCTAAGACCATCTTCCCTTTCGTGATGGGTGGGTTACACTCCCCTGACCCCATCACGTGTCCGAAAGGCCTACCGGCGTCCGTGCATACAGCGCAGCGCAATTTTCCGGTGCAGGAAGCTGACTTGTGGCCTTCGACACCACACCGGAAGCAAAGTCCCCCTCGTTCCGCCTTAGATGGGCAGAGCACCTTTGTGTGACCAAGGCCCATGCACTTGAAGCAGCGCAAAGGGCGCTGCTCCAGCACGCACACTTTGGCCGAGCTCCACCCGACTAGGAGGCGACCGGCTTCGGACAGCATTTTAGCTACTGTAATGGGGCATGTCACCCGGACCATCCCCATAAAACCGGGACCACGCTGCATATCCCCACACCTAACCGCCTCTGGGGAGCAGTCCCCTGCGCGTGCTATTGCGGCAACCACCTTTTCTTTTGTGACGGAGTCATCGAGACCCGTCACCCTGAGGTCCACCTGCTTCACAGGCCGCACAACGTTGGCAACTCCGTCCAGCACAGTGCGGAGCTTCTGGGCTAGCTTCTCCGCCTGCTCTGTCTGTGCCTTCGGGAGTTCCAAGACCCTGGCTCCCGTTGCCGACCTTCTGACCTTGAGACCACCGCAGATCCCTAGATCCTGGAGCTTGACGCCCTGCTCGGCCCGCTCCAGGATGTGGGCGTAAGTCACGCCTTTTTCCTGCGCCTCCTGCTGCAGTGTGACGATTACTGCAGCCGTTCGAGGAGCTGCCAGCTTAGGTTTGACCACTTGTGGTGCCTTAGACACTGTCAATGCGGCTGAATTGGTGACTTCTGCCGGAGTGGCAGTCTTCTTCCCCTTCTTTCCCTTTTTAACCACTGTGGACCAGGACGTCTCCTGGACCACTTGTGGCGGAATCCTCTCCGGCACAATCGTATCGCTTGACAGGTTTGCGATCGATGCCTGCGTGGCGGCTGGAGTCACCCGTTTAGGTGCGGGTGCGGATTTCGGCGGCGGGGCCAGGTGTACCGCCTGTGCGTAGGTCGGTGCTGGATTCTGCACCTCAGTCGCCCTTTTGTCCGCCGCTAGGGATGGACGAAGGATCTTTGCAGGGAGGAGACGCTCCTCAATTCCTGCTAGCCGAGCGTTAAGCATAACCCCGATTGAGGAAATAATCGAGGCTTTGAGCTCCTCCACAACTTGCGAGTCCCTTAAAGTGCTAGCTGACCCACTTGCTCCTGTCATCGTGGTCTTCATCTCGTTAAACTCACGACGGTGGGCCTTCAGTTCTGATTTAAGGCCCTCTACTTCCTTACAGAGGCGGCTATTGTCGGCGCGAAGCCGACGGGTTTCCTCCGTCTCGGTTCTTGAAGCCAGAGCATCAACAATGCTCTGGAGAGAAGAAGCCGATTGCTTCAACTTCTTGATGAAGCCACCCTTCAAGTTGCTGGACTTCTGGGCAACCTCCAGAATCAGTGCTGCATTGCGGCCAGCCACCGCACGCAGCTCTTCCGCACCCATCTTAGTGGGATCCTCTACTTGAGCCTCTGATGAAGTAGATTCTTCGGAGTCCAACACTATTTTAGGCAAATCTTTTTTGAATGCCCGACTTCGGAGCGAGCGCTCAAAAGCCACCTCCCTTGCCTCGGCGGCTTTTGCCCTCAGTTCGGCCTTAGCCCGAGCGAGGCCACTACCACGCCCCTTAGACGACGTATTGCCGCGAATAGAAGAATTGCTCTTCGCAGCCAACCTCGATTCCGTCTCCGTATCTGAGTCGGAATTAAAAATTGATAGGCCATAAGGCCGCTTTCGTCTAACCAAGGCATCGGACGACACCTCAGTGTCGACGTCCATTGCCGAAGACAACAAACAAAAGTCGAAAACGAACGACCAAACAAAAAAAAAAAAAACAACCAACTATAACAAAAAACAAGGTCTATAAAGACCTAATTCAATACAACCAACCATTACGCGAAACAAAAGTCCATATGGCAAGCAAGAATGTCCAGATGTGTCGCATTAGAGATAACAAAGCCAGTTTACAATGCCAGATGTCGTTTAAATTCCTCAATTCGAACAATCTTATCGCACTAAGAAACACAACCTCGCTCAACGACGTCCGAACGGCAACCGAATAGGCACCTTCTAGGCAAGCGCGCTCCATCTTAGACTGTATCTCACTTTCCATCAGGTGTGATACAGTCAAGCGCTAGCCTATACATTTAAAAAAAAAAAAATCAAATCGACAATCTAATAAAAATTAAATGTAATATAATTTATTCAATTCAATTGGCTACAAAGTGTAAATCATAACCGAAAAATTTAGGTTTAAATCCAGACGAGTTCATTTTTCGAGCGGCGAATCCTATATTTCTACTGTATTCTAGCCTTTACAGTATTTATGTACAAATTAAATAGGGGCAATCGAAATCGAAAAATCGGGGCCTTGAAAAATAGCCGATTTAATAAAAGAAATACTTTCAACATTGGTTTAAAATTAGAATAAACAAATAATAAGAAATAAGTCCGAATTGACAAGTTCCTTCTTTTTCAAGTCGGCTAAACATGCTTTGAATTCAAAATTAACGCATCTCTGCGAAATTCATTTCATTTAAACTTTAAATGTGCCTTTAAACCCGTCAGAACTAAGTTTCAGTTTGAAAGATTTGTGAAAGTGAAGCGATTATGTTCGTATTTAGGATTCCTTAAATTTTTAAACCTAAATTATAATTTTTATTATAAATATCGCTCATGCCACTAAGAAAATTCTGAGAGCAAAAATAAATCCCTTCTATATCCTCGCGTCACACCTTATGCTCGGTTACAAAAAATATATACCAGACTAAGTAGCTTTACTAGTCCTTTTTCACGAGTTATCAACATATTTTTTTATTTTTTTTTATTTATTTAAGTTTACAAAACTGACTTACAACTAGTGCATACAAAATAAAATCAAAGCTAAACAGAGTGTTATTAAGTTGCAGTCTTCTGGATGTAAACCTAGCATGCTTTAAAAAACATATACCTAGCTTAGTTAACAAGAACAGTACTTGTGTAATTACTGACTAGTTAATTATTTAATTATTACATAAAATAATGTGATTTTGTTTTAAGTTTATTTTTAAGAGAACCAACAGATTCACTGAAGACATCTAGGTGTTGACGACTACAATTCGCAAGCGAGCAAATACGGTAAATTGGCGAATGTTGACCAAGATTTGATTTGACATCAGGCAAGCTAAATATTTTACGTTTTTGTAAACGGCTACCTTGACGCGGAATGTAGAAACTAATTTTAGCAAGTAGATCAGGTGCATCAATATATCCATGCAATAATTTGTATAAAAAAAGAAAGTCGGCAGCTTCTCTTCTATATTTAAGAGTTTGCACTTTATAATTAATTAGGCGTGCGTCGTAAGAGTTAAAATTCTTAGCATTTAGATCTGTGTACGCTAAGTAATATAGAAAACGTTTTTGTACACGTTCTATTCTATCAGAGTGCACCTCATACCCAGGACTCCAAGCAACTGAACAATACTCTAGGATACTCCTTATTATACTATTGTATACTAATATTGTCAAGCTTGGTAACATATACGAGTACACATGCTACTTGAATGTTACCTAATAGCATATATTCGAAATTATCTTACTTTCTGCTACTAAATAGCATGCTTATTTCATACTTTACAAGGTAAAGCTTACAAGATATTGCAAAAAATATAGCAAATAAATAACATGTATGATTATTAAATAAAAATCTATCTAATACAACTATTCTGCTATATTAGCTTCTTAGACAAAATTTATCTTGAACGCATTATGTAATTTAACGTTGATAAATAATAAATATAAAATGTCACAGCTCTATAAAGAAAATACTGATAAATATTCTCCACATCGAAGTAAGAAGTACCATTAATCATATTTGTTCCGAACTAACGCCAGATGGACAGAATTACTAGCGAAATGACGCGTGGCTGAGTTGAAAAGAAAAACAAAGTAAAGGACGAGATAGCTGACCTTAGCGCTTTATATATTTTTAACGATAATCGTTCGTTTAAATGAAAAAGTTAACGGCACACATCCCACTGGTAAGGCCGTGAGTTTGTACCCACAATTTTCGGTTAAAATTCACATCTCGGCTATATTTGAATTACATATGCATTGGTTTAACTGTCATAGTCATTCTGGGTAAATAAAATTTATTTATCATTAAACAGTACCGGTAAACAGCAATACCTAAAATTGAATCCAAGGTCATAATAGCTTTGATCAAGTGGCCAGCGGTGCATTAACGATTTTTGAAGTGGCTTATACTTCCACGAGTGATCGTGTCAATATACGAAAGGTAATCATTTAACATCTTTTGAATGTATTCCTGTTTGAAGGATGAGTAAGGCAGCGTTACTACAGGCAAAAGGGACATTCTTCTCAAACATTCCAACATCTTAGTTCCCAAGGTAGGTTTGTGGTAATTATAAATAAATAAAGCCTTTATTGCTGTTCTTAATTATACAAATAATATTAATTATAGTTTTTAGGATGTGCCCTAAATTTTTAAAGTAAAATATCGGCTCACGGTCGTTAATATCCTACAGATTGTCTTCGGATAAAGTCCTCCTCTAAAGATGTCCATTTAATCATGTCTTTTGCTTTACTAGTCCATGTTGGACCCACTACTTTTTTAATGTCATCCTCCTATCTCATAGTATGTCTACTTCTGGTTTTTTTTTCCTATCTTGGGGGTACCATTCCGTTACTAGTCTTGTCCATTTTTCTTTCGTTTCTCTCATCTTATATCCTGTCCATCTCCACTTTAGTTGTTTATATGATGTGTATACATCCTTGAATTTGGTTTTAATTTTTATGTTTATTAATTTTTCTAAAAAAGGACCGCCTTTCTTTTTATTCCTGTCGTTATTGTGGTTATTTTAATGAATGGTTAGTATTTCTTACAGTGCCAAAGTATATGGATGGTAGTAACTGGGTATACTTGGTGATAATACGTATACACAAAACACAAATATATAACCTAATTACTCAGTTAGGAATAGAATAATAAAACTTTTTTGCATTTAAAACACATCAATAAAACGTTACATATAAAAATGGCACACGACCACAACGACCTTGAGATTTTAATCTCGAAAACAAGTTTCACTTAACAACACACATGCAAAGTCAGTATGTAAGATGTGAAGATAAGTAGTATCTATTATACTAAGTAAAGTTTCTAAGCTATTCACGAAATCTAACCACAGCGTTTCCCACGAAGTACATTTTCAGTAACCATACACGGAACTCCAATAAGTGCACCTGGCAAGTGTGAGAGGGGTAAAATTCAGCTCACGCGCTCACGAAACTAGATAAGAAGTTTAGCCGAGAAGGCTTTCACAACAGTGAACTTTAGGTGGTACAGATCGTACTAATGGAACTAGAATGATAAATTAATTGTTCATTGTTTAAATATAAATATTATAGAAGATAGAAGAAAGTGATTGATTGAAGGCAATATTTCATATTTTTTTTATGTTTATTTATAAAATATGTTCTTCATTTATTTACATTAGAGTATCACTCATCAGATTTTCTACCGCAAAACAGCAGTACTTGATATTGTTGTGTTCCGGTTTGAAGGGTGAGTGAGCCAGTGTAATTACAGGCACAAGGGACGTAAAATCTTAGTTGCCAAGGTTGGTGGTGCATTGGCAATGTAAGCGATGGTTAACATTTTTTACAATGCCAATGTCTAAGGGCGTTGGTGACCACTTACCATCAGGTGACCATATGCTCGTCCACCTTCCTATACTATAAAAAAATCACAGAAAATGTTCTTAAACTTTCTAATAAAAATGAAGTCTTTGAATTTGATGTTCAAGTACTGTAACGTATTTTAAAATATTCTGATAAGCATTACAGATATTTTAATTGAATATCAAGTTAAATAAAATAAATTAAAAAAATTAAAAGCACGAAATAATACTATTTTTATTTTCCTGATAGGTAAAACGTTGTGTCTTCAAATCCAGATTAAACAGGTTTATTCTAGACAAGCAAGCTGACGGTCAAACGCTGGCCTATTAATTTAAAAAAAAACAACAGTTTTACTGAAACTTTAATTACATACCTATTGAAATCATATCATAACATGACATAAATCACTATGTATAATAAAAATCAGTATTTTCATTTGAAAACATTAAACTAACAGCTAGTGAGTTGAAAGTGATTCGTGTTCGAGGTAAACAAATAGTAGGAGTACTGATAGCCGCTCGTCCCAGAATATGTTTCAAGTTTCTTACTTCATAAAAGACTCGGTTATGATATCAGTTAGGACTATTAAATGGTACGGAGGTTAGCACAGATAGTACTTATAAATTATCTCGTAGTCCGAAAGTTTTAACACGTGAGAGAACTTAGGTTTCTGAACATTTCAAATTAGTTCTATAATGTTTCCAACCGTGATAAGTAATATGGTACAATTTTTAATCATTATTATTATTCGCGAACATCATTCCTTTATCCCGTTGGGGTCAGTGCAATACATTCATAACATTGGATGACAAAATAATTTTGACGATTTTACATTCTTACACGAACCTTCCTTAATAATTTTTCAACTGTGTAATTTCCTTTAAGCATAAGTGAGGATAAGCCAAAATTTTTAAAGATATGTGGTATTGTTATCCGAGTTCAAGTGAGATCAAATATGGAGTATTGCATCCAACTATGAAACTGTACCGCCAATCGGCTTACTGTTATTGACTCGATGCAATGAATAGCTGTGAGATTAATAGACAACAAATAACAACAAAGCTTAGCGCATAGACGCACAGTTGGGTCTTAATCTATCTTCTACATTTACTTTGGATAATGTGCTCCTCAAGCTTATTCCAAAAAGCATCGAGCGCTTTGTAAATAGCTTGGTAATAAATACAGCTAATTGTGGTATTCAGTGCTGGCATCTGTATTTCTTTAACCTTGAAACAGCATTAAATAGGTTTCCTCACTCCGGCTTCGACCACATCTTGACATAACAGTCGAGATTATGATAAAGAATATACCTTTATTACATACAGTTTGAGGTGAATGATTCTGTTTAATTCTACCGGGTGTCACGTCATTAATTACTATCGTATTTAATTGTATTATCTTAGAGACATAAAAATAGGCGGACGGTACCAGGGTCAAAGCCGAGATAGCCCAGTGGTAAGAACGCGTGAATCTTAACCGATGATCGTGGATTGAATCCACGATGGGGCAAGCAAGCACCACTGAATTTTTATGTGCTTAATTTGTGATTATAATTCATCTCGTGCTTTACGATGAAGGAAAACATCGTGAGGAAACCTGCATGTGTCTAATTTCACAGAAAATCTGCCACATCTGTATTCCACCAACCCGCATTGGAGCAGCGTGGTAGAATAAGCTCCAAACCTTCTCCTCAAAAAAGTGAGAGGAGGCCTTTAGCCCAGCAGTGGAACATTCACAGGCTGTTACCAGGGTCAGATTAATACTACAAAAAGTATAAAAAACAAATAAAATCTTGTAAAATATATCTATCAAACCAATGCAAGAATCAGGGCAACACAAATGCATCATGTCATATCGAACGGAAAGTCTCAGAGGAAATACCTCTAAGTGTATCCGGTAACATGAGATTTTTATATCTGGTCTTATATGCATCGGTAATACTAAAAATAATATATTATTATAATTTATTATATATTTTTTTATAATATAGGTCGATGGATAGACTATTGAGCCCTGTTGATTAGTGGTCGACACTGACATTGTTCCCTAAAAAATATTCCTTACATCACCTATGCCCAACCGACTTTGGGAATTACAATATGTCCCTCGTGCATGTTACACTAGCTTTTTATTACAATGCCAATGTGCATTTGCTCGTCGCCAACTATTATATTAAAAAATGAAAATATTATGTCAACATCATAATTAAATGATCAGAAAAAGACAAAAATATTAATTTAAGCACGAGCTTGGTTTACTGGATATTTTTTTCCTTTTTAACCTAAATATTCAGCATATCATATTACAATACAAATATATAAATTTTTATATATTTCATACAAGACCTTTTATATTATCATTTTACAAATTTCAATAAAATGCTAACCACCGATTCATTCCCAGAACCAGTAACGGGTAAAATATGTAATGTATTTATAAGTATTTGTTTTTTTAGTGCGAAACCATTTATCCTTTTAAATTTATGCTGTTGTAAGTGAGACGAGATGGCACAGTGATAAAAATGTGTTAATCTTAACCTATGATCACGGGTTCAAACCCAAGCAAGCACCACAGAATTTTCATATGCTTAATTTGTTTTATAAACATAACGATATAATGTGTTTGTCTGACTGCTTGTTGAACTTTCACGTCTCAACCGATCATCATGAAATTATACACGTACACGTTATCCGGGGAACAGAACTGGAACTTAACAATTTTTAACAACACCTAATGGTATGTTACATACACTGCCCATAGACATTGGCATTGAAAGAAATGTTAATTCCCTTGTGCCTGCAATTAAACTGGATCAATCACCCTTCAAACCAACAATACTAAGTACTGCTGTTTTGCGGTAGAATATCTGATGAGTGGGTGGTACTTACCCAGACGAGCTTGCACATAGCCCTACCTCCAGTGAACATAGCACTACCACCAGTACACAACCCTACGACCAGTAGCACCCGCCGCACTGAAAATTATTCTGAAAATACATCTTGTGATTTAAATTTCTAGAACATTCTCTTATATTTGATATTCAAGCATTTGCTAATACAATATTCATAAGAATAAGCTTCAACTTTCGCGGATTTTCCAAAACTAAATAATTTCGGTAAATAGCTTTCGGGGCATTGACATTTACAACAGAATCTCAGACAATGTTTAAAATAAATAAATTGTAATTTGTGTACTGTAAAGGTTATTGAAAATAGATTTATACATTGGAATTAAAACGGTAGCCTCTAGGCATTTTCATAAATGATGAATTATTCGTAAATCTATATATTGCTCATAGCTACAACTTCTATAATAGTAGTTATATATAGAGGTTATCCTCAGGTCGATTCATTATAAAATATAACATGTTTATATTTTTGTGTTTTGTAGTGGAGATTTGTGGTGGAGACCCTCGATAAGAATTACAACTCCATAGTTCGGCTACGGTTTACTATAGAAACATAAGCAATGTAACAAATACAAGTAGGCGAGTACACCTCTAAATTCGACGTCAGCAAACTATCCCACCAGGTGGAAGTAGCACTTAGCAATTGTAGTTAGAAGATTAATTTCCTTAGAAGCAATGATATTCCAGCAGTTATGGAAGCACTATTATGCAGGTATAGACATTTTTGTTTTAATGATATTTATATAATTTACAATGACACTTCGTTAGCGCGATAAAAGGATTAACTAATCTACTAGAAACTATTGACGATTTTGAAGTGACGCTAAATTCTGGTTATAATCTTTGTTATAGTTTGAAATTGAATACTATTATTAATGTAAAGTAAAATACCAGCCTGTTAACTTCCTACTCTCACACCAACTCGCATTAGAATAGCAACTCTAATACGAGTTGGTGCATACACATATGGCCAAATTACATCCAATAGGCAGGTTTCCATACGACGGTTTCCTTTACAAAATAGAGAGCATTGCGCATTGTTTAATTGTAAACAAAAATTAATTTTTAATTTCCCATGATCGGGTTCGAAACCCGTAATCATCGTTACGATTTTCGTGTTACAGTTCTACGAAGTGGTGGGTACCACCCATTCATCATATACTCCACTACCAAGGAGCTTAGTACAGTTGTGGTTTGAAGGGTGAGTTGGCCAGTGTCAGGGCAAGGGACATAACATCTCAGTTCCCAAGGTTGGTGGGGCATTAGCCATGTAAGGAATGGTTAATATTTCTAACAATGCTAACGTTTATAGCAACTAGGCCCAGCTTTTTGTAACCGCATTTATAAAATTGTACCATCAAAGAGTATCTAAAATAAAATATCTAATATAAATCTTGATACTCTTAAAAGATTCTGTTCACTTACACCAAGCAATTTAGTTGAAGATGTGACATCGAACCCGGTGTCCCCGGAGAAATATTTTAGAGAGCTCAGCTACATCACGGTTCCGATAAACGCTGACATCAACAGATATGAGCTTGATTTTAGTAGAGTAAAATTTTATCAGGGGTGAGATGATTCTAGTATGCAAATGACGTCTGATCAGGTAACAAACATTTATCGGCAAAAGAATGTTTACTCGGATTGAGATGAATTGAATCAATATTTTTTTAAATAATTTAAAAAAGTTACGTGTTCTGTATTTATTTTTTATATTATTCTAAATTAATCATTAAATCCCGTTTCATTTGATTTAATTCATTTCTTCAATGAATACCATCCAATATCAATAAAATTCCATTCAATTATTGTTTTTGACATATAGTATTATTATTTTATTTACGTACCTAAGTTTTTACCTCCTTTTTTAAAGGAGTAACAAAACTAGAACGTGCTATCACCAAATGTGATAGTTTTGTAAATTTTTAATTGACAATTTCGATGTGAGGAATTTTCGAGTGAGATGAATGGTGTTGTGACTGCTTTGTGTAAGACTGCGAAAGTGGACTTTTTTTATAGAAAAGGAGAGCGGACGAGCATACGGGCCACCTGTTGGTATGTGGTCACAAAACGCACTTAGACATTGGCACTGTAAGAAATGTTAACCATCGCTTACATCGCCAATGCGCCACCAAACTTGGCACCTAAGATTTTATGTCCCTTGTGCCTGTTATTACACTGGCTCACTCACCCTTCAAACCGGAACACAACAATACCAAGTACTGCTGTTTTGCGGTAGAATATCTGATGAGTGGGAGGTACCTACCCAGACGAGTTTGCACAAAGCCCTACCACCAGTACTTGGATATGTAGTATATATAGTTCGATCGTTCTGCAGTGTTTTTGAGATAACCGAACTGGATGATTGGTAAACTTTTAACTCTGTTTATTGACCATTGCTTTTTAATTTTAATAGCCACTTGTATGTATTTTATAACTCTTTCATTGTATGTGTTGAGTAGGTTATGTTCGTTAAAAATATCTTTATATTCCATAAAACACACAACGTCGCCTACATGGGAACAATCAATTAAAGTAAAGCTAATTATAAGCTGTTACAAGTTATTTACGCATTTAATGTATTTACTTTTAAAGTGGGTAGTTTTGAATAATACGTTCTTATACGTTAGCCTTAAATAACTTAAATGAGCTCACACGTCATAAAATAGAGGGCAATTTATTATGAAGCCGTGCACCCTCGTAGGTAAACATTTTGCTAGTATGTTACTTACTGCAACATCTATTTATTATTATTATTCTAAAATCATAAATTTGATCTAGTTTAATGATTTTTTTTTTTGAAAAATTTGAAGTTTTTTTTGTAGAATAGGAAGGCGTACGAGCATATCGGCCACCTGATGGTAAGTGGTCACCAAACGCTCTTAGACATTGGCTCTGCGAGAAACGTTACCTATCGCTTACATCGCCAATGCGCCACCAACCTTGGGAACTAAGATGTTATGTCCCCTGTGCCTGTAATTACAATTGTATCCAATATCCATATAAAAATTAATTCAATAATTCAGTTATTATTTTTGTGATACAATATTATTATTAATTTATTAAATTTATGTTATATATTCTCTGTTATACGTATGTAATCTGTTTTAAATGTTGTGCAAAAAAATTAAACGACTAAATAATTAATTGTTTTTTTGAGGATCTTCATCGTGAATATGAAATCCATATAATTTCACTCTTCAGATTTTTTTATATTCATTTTCAGAGATTTAAGAATGATTTATAATACGTGAATTTTCCTCGAGTACTATTGACCTACTAATAAAGGAAATGTTTTTGTTGGCCTTTTTCTAAGATTAAAATGTTTTCTTAATAAAATATATAAATTCAAATTATTCTTAAGTAACTTGTCTCGAGGAAAAATACTGATAAAGATTTTATAAACATGTAAACATAAAATATATCAAAATAAAGTCTTATAAGTCAAAATAAGGATTTGATAGCAATGCGATAGCATCAAAGAGAAAACAGGCAACACACACACACAACACAACACAGGACCAACGGCTTTACGTATCACCCAAAAGATTTAAAATTGACAAAACAGGCACTACATACACACAACACAAACACACAGGACCAACGGCTTTACCTATCACCCAATTGATTTAAAGCCACCAACAGAAACCTAACCATAATTAAAATCTTGGAATCTGCAACCTTACAAGCAACTAGACCAACAAAGTGTACCGAAACCATTCTGTCTAAACTCATAGCTCTTATCGGATAACTCAAACTTTGCCAAACTATGAGATTATTTCCTGTTTTATAACCATCATAAACTATAAATTTTATTTAATATACCAAGTTATGAACGCTAAAAGTTATTTGTACACAGCAAATTATAAGAGAATTGCTTTTTTCTCGAATTTATATCTATACAACAAACTGCAGCACGGCTGAGATTTTATCTTGAATTAATTACGGTTGGTGTTTAAAGTAAACGCTATTAAGATCGCCTTGCCTTATAACTCTAAAAAGGACTATTACACAAGAAAGTCAATATATTATTTTCAATTAGATAGCAGTCAGTTTCTTATATTAATAACAGGATTTAAAAATTTGTATAATCGAAAATCCCCGAGACCGGTTGTCGTAAATGGCTCTCCACTCGAGGTTGTGCAGGAATACATCTACCTGGGCCAAACTATACAACTTGGCCGGCACAATTTTGAGAAGGAGGTCAAAAGAAGAATACGTTTGGGCTGGGCAGCATTCGGGAGGTTGCGTCATATTTTTGAATCGTCGATCCCACAGTCACTTAAGACCAGGGTATATAATCAGTGCGTCCTGCCTGTTATGACTTACGGCGCCGAAACGTGGACACTCACTGTAGGACTGGTCCACAAGTTCAAGGTCGCTCAGCGAGCTATGGAACGTGCGATGCTTGGGGTTTCTCTGGCAGATAGAATCCGAAATGAGGACATTCGCCAGAGAACTAAAGTCACCGACATCGCGCGTAGAATTAGCACGCTGAAGTGGAAGTGGGCTGGTCATGTCTCCAGACGCATCGATGGCCGATGGAGCCGACACATGTTGGAGTGGAGACCACGCTTAGGCAAACGTAGTGTAGGACGCCCTGCGGCAAGATGGACCGACGATTTGAAAAAGGTGGCAGGTAGGGGATGGATGCGGGCTGCCCAAAATCGGGATGGTTGGCGTTCTATGGGGGAGGCTTTCGTCCAGCAGTGGACGGCGGTAAGCTGATATATAATCGAAAATTGTATGAATTCAATTATACGTTGAAAATTTAAGACTTTTTGTTTTAGTTGTAAAACACCCACGCACATTCAAGCAGTCTCAATTTTAGTCTACAATTTTCTTATTTAATGAAAATAAAACAAACTTAAGCAAATAATAAAAAGAAAGAGTAATATTTGTATTTAATAGGCCTTTGAGTATTTATTGGAAGACGAATAGTAAAGAAAAGACTGTATATCTATATATATTAAATGGATAATTATATATTTTACTGAAATTAATTACAATTGTTTCAAATTCAAAATACAAAATTATTTCGTAGACTGACGTTAACTGCGATAGACATACAGTTTGAACATTTAAAATAACTTATTTATTTAAGCGTCCATATATAATAGGTGAATTATATTATAGAGAAAAAAAATATTCCAATTGAAGAGGCCCGATAATTAATATAAAATAATAGGACTCCGCTGATTTAATCATTAAAATTCATGATTGGGTTATACCCGACCAAGTACTATGCCATATAATTGCTTGTGCAATGTATTTATTGTTATGTTACTGTCTAGCAAGCGACTCAGTGTAGTTAAAGGTACAAGGTATATAAATAATAGATCACGTAATTATGGCGCATTGTCAGTGCAAAAACTGATCTATATATCTTAAAATGTTCTGTGATTATTTATTTGTTTTATTTACTATTTGTTCATTTGTTTTTTTCTGTGCTATGGTGTGTTTGTAGCTTTATTATTCACGTAGTTATCACCTGTAAAAATAATTGACCACTTCTTTTTTTATTTTATCAACTGTGTGCTATCATGCATCTCTGTGAACTTTGTTGGTGATCTAATAAAAAAAATAAAAAACATCAAATTAAAAATAAAGTGTAAATGCCGATGTAAAAATTTCATCGTTACCATCAGTCAACTGCAATCCACTGCTAAACATGGCACTTTCAATTGCGCCAAAGATTCCGGTTCTCCCGGCCATATCAAGTCCCGGTACCTTCATCAGGTAATAAAGAACCAAGTAAAGTAAATGAATTAATGTCGATAAAAATAACGTTTGAAAAGATGGTGACCTATTCTTCCAATAATTATATCTTTCAATATCTACGCGGGCAGAATCGTAACCGCATCAGACGTATTTGTCTGAAGTATCGTCTGTGCAATACCTTATATACCGGTGACGGCATTTAAACATTTACTTTTAATTCCGTTTTCTTCCTTCGAGTAAACCAACTTAAATAACACCAATTAATCACGGTGATTTGGTTTTGGTTATGGGTCATTAAGATATTTCAAAAACGATATAAAAATAAACGGTTTGCTGTTTTTTTGCGCTAATGTTTTGCAAATAATTTATAACTGTCATTAGAAAAATATAATTGGTGGTAGGGCTTCGTGAAAGGCGCCTGTGCAGTTCTAACCTCATCACATATTCCGCCGCCAATCAATTCTTATTTTAGTATTTATAATATCATTATATATTTAAATATAAACGAAACCATACCAGTCCCACTTACACTCCCTTTGTTGAAATTAATTATTGAAACAATTATTTATACTTAAAATCGTAACTCGATGTGTTTAATTTTAAAACGAAGGTTGTAATAACTTGTGCCAGCAATTTGTTCATACGAACCTGAAACTACAGTGTTTTTAAAATATGATGCAAATTATAAGATGAAGCGATATGTTTTTTTGAAATATCGCCTCCGTTTTAATTGTGATCTTAATTTTACTCGACATTATTACTATTATTATTAAATACTTCATATTTAATGGCGTTTAATAAAACTATAGTGTGCTATAGATAACTAATACTTTCCGAATTTAAATAAATAAAAATATACATAAAATGATTTGATTATATTTTGACGTATCACTTATTATGGGTCTTATCTTATAATGCTAATGTTCTTATTCAGAACCCAGGCTATATCAGTACCAAAATTTCATTATAACCGTCATGATGAAGTAACAAACAGGCACAGTTTTGGATTTATAAAATTTTTACCAATAGTTTTTGTAGATGGTATTTCACTGTCGTGTCACAAATTGACCTTGTTCCTCACGCTGTTAGCGTCTTCGAGACTAAGAGGGTTCTCTATACTCCAGGAGCTCTGTACCTCTAGGTTGGAAGACCAAAGGCGGACCAACCATCGAGGGATTACGGTACTATACGCAAGCATTTCCGTTGTGACATAGTGATTACAGCTTGTTTTTAGTGGGTATTACGGCACACTGGTGACGGCGTGTTTCACGTACCTCCCCTATCTTCTCCCAAATCATGTGGAGGAAATGCGTAAGCGTTTTAGTAAAATAAAAAAAAATAGTTTCCGTAAAAAAAAAAAAAAACTTCGCTGATTCTTGTGATTTATAAAAATACCCCAATGCGTTGTTACCACTGACAAATGAACTCAGGGAAATATATATTAGTAGAGAACATTTAATGTTACCTTAGCTGTCGTAATTGTTGTGAAAGGGACTAATATTTAAGTAAATAAGTATAGAATACAAGTCGTATGTAGTAGCACGCACACAAACTTTTGCTCAGGTGCAGGTGCAGGTCAGGTGATAATATATAATATACTTGCGAACAATTACGACACTTAATCGCACGTTTGTCTTTTTTTTTCGTACTTACTAGTACAAAGTGTGAGCGAGGACTCTATACCATTATGATAACAATTAATATTTTATATATTTTTGCAGCAACTATAATTATAACAATATTAGTTATATTAAAACTGTCTTAATGACTGCGTTAGTTGCAGATCTAAATCCCTGGTTGAGAGAGTAAAAGATTTTATTACTAAAAAAAACCTTCAATAAGTACTTTGTTCCTATACCTCATCTATCTTTCAGTTTTCGGTCAAAAAAAAAAAACAAAATATGCATGCATAATACAATTTTCAGAATTTTGAAACATAAAATAAAAAAAATACTTCCATATTTGTAGTCAAACAACATATTTGAGGTATAAATAAAACGCAGTCACCAGCATTAATTTAATAAACACCAGTTCCGTTTGAAAATCCTTTTCAAATTAAACATTTCTGGTACATTAATTATTAACCTATGACAAATGTTCACATCGACAATAACGCTGTACGCGGCCATTGAATAAACATTTATTAGGGCATGTTTGGAGCAATTCTAATGTGGTTTGACGCATTGATTAGCGCGCTAATTTTCTCTAACAATCAATATTTGCATGTTCAATGGACTGGATAAATACAATTTTATCAGCGCAATTGTTTTTTTAAACCGTATAACAATTACCATACGATCCTCATTAGAATGGCATTAGTAATCAGGCCATTTAAATTATTTTGAAATTCGTAGACTTTAACCAGATAGCGGTAGACACTATTGTCTTGTTTATGAGACCGTGGCAGACAGTGATCTCAACCGATAATCTTGGGTTCAAGCCCTTGCAAGCAACACCGAATTTTCATGAGCTTAACTCATAATATTCATTATAACTTTGCCCATCAATAAACTTAAATCTGTTAACAACACGAATAAGGCTTTTTATTAAATAAATAACAATGATATATATTTTTATATATTTTAATAACAATAATAATGACCCCCAGACCGATTTTGGCGGATTAGCCAACTGCACAGGATATATTATAGTGCACATGTGTGTTAGCAAACACAGGTGCACTCTCTTTTCCATAACTCTCATAACCCGATAGGATGGTAATCCGACACAACCGAAAAAAGTTCAGGTGCAGGACCAACGGCTTTACGTTCTTTCCGAGGCACAGGAGTGTACACACTTCCTACTTCATTATACATTTTAAGAACACTAATACTAGGTGTTATTATTATTGTTTTCTTTAAGGATGTCACCTTGAATAGAATTTGAATTTGTATATAAATTATTTTTTACTAAATTATTTATTAATTTGTCATACTCCATAAAATTTAAAATAATCTTTAATTTTAATTTTTATTTGTTATTATTATATTCTGCTATGTATTTTTGATTGAATAATTTGTGAAGGCCTTATTTGGTCTATGATGTTTTCTTAATATGATAAATATTTTTGTTTTTGTCAATTGTTTGTCTTCCTTGATTAAATAAATAAAGAAATAAATAAATATCAATTAAAATTTTATTTTGTTAACTTATCTGTGTAGTGTAAAATGGTGGGTAAATTAATACTGAGGTTATTGCCGGTTCTTCTTCTGATCTACATTTCGGTAGTAGCTTCACTTTTATTTTATCCTGTAATGTGAATATTTTGAATGTGTCAAAATAAAAGCCAAAATACTATGTTCTATTTCTGAATAGAACATCTAGATCCTTAATAACTTAACCAAGAGTCTCATGCTTGAATGCAAGCAAGTACTTATGGATGTTTCAAGTGTCTTCATTAGAGTTTACACTTCAACGTAAGTGGTGCGAATTGAATGAAAAAAAAAATATGAACACACCTGCATGTTTTCATATCCTTGTCAATAGCTGACGTAATGAAGCGTAGAAATTAAAAAGATCAGTACTCGTATATTAACTTGGGATTCAGTTCAACGTGAATGATAGTTTAAAAATTATTGAAATATAATATTTTTCAGGAATTTAAAAGATAGCTAATGGTTTAAATTTTGATAACTAAAATATATATATATATATATAGATCTGACTTCACATCTTACTAGTGAAATGTTCAAACCCGCTTTACGGTTATACGCTATTTCAATGACATATACACAATTACACAAACATGCAAAGAAACAAACAATAACTCAAAAAGCAGACGAGCTTGAATATGAAACTAACGCACGAAAATTTGAGAACAGCATATACACACACAAACATACATAATATTGTTGATGATTGAAGAAGCAATGGTATATGAGTGCCTCAAGGCCTGTCGTCACAAGCCTCGGGTTGAGTCAATAAAATGAAAAAGTTTCTTTTTTCACTAGCAGCAGAAATTTGGAATTTGGTAGTGTTAATAGTCCATGCCTCGAAAAACACGTAAAGGCTGCGACACGAAATTGCTCCTGTGCCTTGAATATTTCCTGTCAGATGGTACAGACTTAGAGAGAGTACCTTTGTTTATGCATACTTAAGCACTAAATTTTTTCCTGTGAAGTTGGTTAAGTATAGCTCCGTCGAGAATCTCTTACGTGACCGATCAGAAGGACGTCATCATTATTAATTTAAGTGATAAAAAATAGCTGCTTTAGAATGAAAAGGACACAATAATTAAAATATATATACAATAACCCTTTTGGAAGTTTGAATTAATGACAGAAGAGATTTCGCATCAAGTATCCCTTTTTTAATTTTGAACCAGCGTAGTCCTAAATAAACACCACCGAGAAATTATGCAAGCGGGCAGGTAATAATTAATTTATGCCATATTATGCAAAGACCTACAAAACTTGTTTTAGAAGCATTTATTTAAACGATTTTGTTTATTCTCGAGTGTTGAGCGAGTTTATATTCGAGCTGCTCTTAAATTTATAACTAAGAACTAATTAAAATTATAATCTTAATGGTCAAGACAGTTTTCAGTTTAAATACATTTTTTTCTCATAAAGAATATAAAAAATCTCTTAAAAATAGAAATTACAATTATATACATTAATAAAGTTTGCAAAAGTGTATCATATTTTTTTTTATATTTCTCGGAAGGGCACATGACTCTACTCCACCTGATGGTAAATGGTAGTAGAGTCCAAACGCGAGGACGGCCAGTACAGTCGGAAAGAAGGTTAAATTAATAATTATTAATTATTATATACAGTAAAATAAATAAAAACTTAAAACAGATGAAGGTAGGAATAGAAAAAATAATGTATACTATAAAAAACTAACAACATAATGCATAGTGTTGAGAACACATTAACTTACAGCTATTTTATACATATTTGATGGGGCGATTCTTATATATAGCAAATATTTCAATTTATACAATCGGGTAACTTATTGTATTCCTTCGAACATTATATTATTTCTAATGTATGAGAGCTCAAGTTTGTTCCGTTTTCTTTTGCAATGTGTATCTGTTTTTTATGTAAAAATAAATATATAACTTATGTTTATTAACCAAAATAAAATTATTACACATAGAACATTATGTATTATTACAATAGGTAAAACATCGGGCCCTAAACTGGGCAAAAACCTGTATTCTAGGCGACAGCGCCCTCCTTATAATTGTTGAACTATTTAGTTTAAAAAAAGATTTAAATATAAGTTTACGTGATTAAGCAATGGCAACATAATAAAAAGTTAACTAAATATTACATCTTAGATATTCAACTATAAATTGTGTGTGTGTGTGTGTGTGAGAGAGAGAGAGAGAGTGTGTGTAATAAATAACAATAATACTGAGATTATTTAATTCATGAAGTTTAAGTTTAAGTTTATTAAGCTTTCCAAGTTCGACTGATGTTGTAGTGAAGGATCTTGCTGAGGCTAAGACAGCTTGGAGTGTTTCTTGCCCTGATGAAGTATTTCTTGCCCTGAAGAAGTATGGCTTGTCAGAAGCACTGGGATTCACCCCGTATTAAACTTACACACAATTTGCTCCTGTCCCAGTGTACTTCAGATAAAGACCATGCAAGACTGCTAGCTGTATCTGAAAGAGAGTCAGGCCACTGGCTTCAGGCCCTCCCTTCTAAAAATCTAGGGACAGTACTTGATCGGGCAACGATACGCATCGCCGTATGCCTTCGCTTAGGTTTAAAGGTGTGCGAGCCTCACACATGTCCCTGTGGTACCCAGGTGGATTATTTCGGACGCCATGGACTTAGCTGCCGCAAAAGCGCTGGCCGTGCATATCGTCATGGGTCTCTTAATGACATACTTCGTAGGGCTTTTGCCACAGCATCGATTCCTGCTACATTGGAACCGAATGGTTTATGCAGAGATGATGGCAAGAGACCCGATGGAGCGACATTAGTGCCATGGTCGATGGGACGTGTTCTTGTTTGGGATGCAACTTGCGTAGATACGCTGGCAGTATCTCATATCAAGAATACGTCTCGTAAAGCCAGTGCAGCCGCTGAAGCTGCTCAAATACTCAAGCACCGCAAATATTCACTTTTATCCAACGAATATGAATTTGCGGCGCTGGGTTTTGAAACATTGGGTCCATGGTCGTCCGATACAAAGAAGATCATAAAAGATATTTCTCAGAAACTGGTCCACACTTCTGGTGACCCAAGAGCTGGCGCTTATTTAGCCCAAAGGCTGAGTCTAGCGGTGCAGAGAAGCAATAGTGCCAGCGTCTTGGGTACAATGCCACAGGACAATCTTTTAGACGGCGTGTTTTTTCTTTAAATTTGTATGTGTATGTTCTTTTTATTTTAATTTTGTATTTTATAAAAAATACCTGTACATACTCATAATTATAAATGTTAATATTATTCTTAAGGTCCCTTTTATAAATTCAAATATAAATGTAAAATATATATTTTTTTATATTTAATTCATTAAAAATATCGCAGTCACGATATGACAATATTTAATCTCTTTAAAATACATTTCCTCTGCAGTCTTATCTCGAGCCTATTTACTGGAAAGTCTGCGATGTCACTCCATGAACGCTTCCCTTGTTACGTAAAGTTGTGTAACTCCTGACACTTGAAAGCAAATTGAGACAATCTAGAAAAGTTCGAGTTGAAAATATTGTTTAGACATTTGCGCTTTCAACTCGTGGTATTTGTTTTATGTATTGCTATTCAATTGAAACTCGATGTTAATGTACCACTGCTGGCCTAAGGTCTTTCCCTTTTAAGGAGAAGGTTTAGAGCTTATTCCACTACGCTGCCCCAATGCGGGTTAGTAGAATACACATGTGGCATAATTTTAATGAAATTAGACACATGCAGGTCTCCTCACGATGTTTTCCTTTACTGTCAAGCACGAGATGAATTATAAACACAAATTAAGCATGAAAATTCAGTAGTGCTTGTCCGGGTTTGAACCTACGATCATCGGTTATGATTCACGCGTTCTAACCACTAGGCCATCTCAGATACACTAGATGTATTTATGTGGAACTATTGTATTATTTTTGTTTAAAGTAATCCCTCTGCTGGGCTAAGGGTCATCTCGAGGACAATCTCGATTTTGACCTTTTTCCACCCCTATGAATGAACGCATGTGACGGAATTCCATTCGATGTATACTTTTGACAATATTTCGTGCACCGCCCAACACGAGATGAATTTTAACACAAATATGCTACAACCATAGATTCGTTCGTGTTCTTACGATATCTTATCTCCACGTTATCATATATCTTCACGAATATCTTCACGTTTCAAATCACATTTTTCCACCCAAGAGTAATTAAAAGGTTGTGGTTGAATCGTTTTGAACCATATGCCTTTTTCCTTAGATCTCTTATCAAAATATTCTTTCCAAGTTTTTACAAATTTATCTTTTATAAAATAAAGGCAATCAGTATAGAAAGGTAACACATTAATTATGTCTCCATCAGTGCAGGCCTGTTTGGCAAACTGATCGACCTTCTCGTTACCAATGATTCCAATATGAGAAGGAATCCACTGCAAAACAACAAATTTTCCGAAGGACTTAATTTTTAGAATTAGTTCAATTATGGTATTGGCTATCGGTGTTCCTCGAAAAGTCGAGGTGCAACGAGTCAAATGTTGTAATGAACTTTTTGAGTCAGTGAGAATAATAAATTTATTTAAATTAATTGTCTCAATATAACGTAATGCTTCAGCCAGAGCGATAAGTTCTGCGTACATTATGGAAATTTTGTAATTATTTTTAAATCTTATATTCGTTTCTGCTTGGGGATCATAAAAGGCAATTCCCGTTTCATTGATATCTATAGATGCATCAGTAAATAATTTATAATAGTTAGGATATTGTAAGTTTAAATAATTTATACATTTTATTTTAATATCAAGAGAGTTATATGAGCGTTTTGCTTTATTTATGTGGGGTATATCTATCTTAATATGTGGATCCAAGTCAATTTTTGAAGGCCAAATATTTAAATTAAACATTTCTAGTTGATTGCTTCTATGAACTGGTATATTTTGAATTTCATTAAATAATATAATTAATAAAGGCTTTTTTCTTCAGTCCCAATAAGAATTTTCGAATTGAGGTGCATAGTCACTAAGTAATGAAATAATACTTGTTTACTCCCGACGTACTCGGAGGGACCAAATGATGAACGAAATAAGAACTATATTTCACTGTTCACAATACTTTAATAAATTTGATCGATTTTGTAACATTGACATTACATATACGTACTATTAGAAAGAAACTTAGACAGCGTGATTCAGGAATTTCAAAAAATGTATCAACGCCATCTATTGACAAATAGTAACAAACATGTTTAATCTTAACATTCCGCCCACCATGGACAGGTGGTCCATCATAAAATAGAAAAATAACAATAACTAAGTAATAAGATTGTTTTGATATTTACCGCCCACCATGAAGTAGTAAATAATAGGATACAAATTATAACATTTTCTTATTTACAACAATCGTTAAACAATAAAAGCAACAAATTCATATATCTTAATAAATATCTTAAAATTAGTTTACTTCAACATTCTGTTTCATACTAAATATCTTATCAATAACAATTAAAATAAACATAACAAATGTCTCCACAAATAAAATATAAATTTAACGTCCAATGTTAATCTTTAGCAATCGGTAAAATGATGATTTTGGACGTGGGCCTTTTTATTATGTTGCCCTTACATTTAAGTGAAACTACTCTTGTGAGATTGTCCGGACCAATGTGCTTTTGAACAATAATACCATACAACCAATATGCTGGTGGCAGATTGTCTTCTTTCACCAACACAACATCTCCTATTCGTGGCTCCGGTGTCTGATTTGACCATTTGTACCTATTGTGAAATTTAGTCAAATATTCCTGAGACCATCGTTGCCAGAAATTTTGTACTAATCGTTGTGTTAGGTGCCATCGTTGTAGATTTGAAATTTGTGTATTATCACAAGGTTCCGGTATCAATAATAAAGGCTCACCGATCAAAAAATGAGCTGGAGTTAATGGGAAAGAATCGTCAGGATTATTGTTATTGAGTTGATTAAGAGGTCGTGAATTAAGACACGCCTCAATTTGAGTAAGTACAGTAGTCAACTCTTCAAACGTCAGAGTGTGAGTGCCAATTATACGCTTAAGATGGGTTTTAGTTGACTTCACTCCAGCTTCCCATAAACCTCCAAAATTTGGAGAATGAGGTGGAATAAAGTGCCAAGTTGTGCCGTTATTGGCTAACCAACTTGCAATGTCCGCAGCTAAACTTGATTTATCTTTGGAAAACAGTGTTTGTAAATATTTATTAGCTCCAACAAAGGTTGTTCCATTGTCACTCCATAAGTCGGCACAGTGACCTCTCCGAGCTGTAAAGCGTTTGAATGAAGCTATGAAGCTTTGTGTGGTTAAATCGCTGACTACTTCCAAATGGATTGCCCGAGTGGCCATGCAGACGAATAAACAAATATAGCCCTTTGAAGGGTGATAACCACGACCTTTGTGAGGCCTGATACTAATAGGCCCAGCATAGTCAACTCCGCTTTGAAAAAAAGGTCGCCTAGCTGTAACTCGAGCTGTTGGTAGTTGACCCATTAACTGTTGATTACTCTGAGCAGAGTAGCGGATACAAGTAACACACTTACGATAAAAGTTACGAACTAGACTTTTTGCATTAATTATCCAATATTTGGTTCTCAAACAATTGAGCATCAATTGTGGACCACCATGTAAAGTTCGTTCATGGGCATCAGCAATTAAAAGGTCTGTAAAGTGTGACTTGTGTGGCATTATTACAGGATGTTTCATATCTTCCTGTATTTCTGCTTTCTGAAGCCGTCCACCAACTCTTAAAATATCATTTGCGTCTATATAAGGATACAGAAAGGTAAGTTTGCTCTTCTTACTTACTCTACCATATTTTTTTAGGTTCTCTATATCTTCATTAAAACATTGTTTTTGACATATTTTTATACAAGTAAGTAATGCTTTATTTAATTCTTCACAGGTAAGCCACGACACATTATTTTTGTATTTTAATGACATTAGAAATCTTTTACAATAAGCTATAACCCTTATCAGTTTTCTAAGCGATGAAAATCTTGACAAAACACATTCTTCAATCCTTTCACTAGTTAAATGACATACAATTTTTTCTTTTCTTTCTTCTAAATTAGTATTCTCTATTTTATTTTGATTGTAAATAATTATTTTATTTTTTAACCATTCAGGACCCTTTTTCCATAAATCATTTGTATTGCATTCACTTGGACTTAAACCTCTCGATGCACAATCAGCAGGATTTTCCTTTGAAATTACATGTGACCATTGACTATTATCCATTATGGTAAGTATTTCTGATACTCTATTGCCTACAAATGTCTTCCACTTACTAGGATGACTTTTCAACCATGCTAATACTACAGAAGAATCTGTCCAAGCGTGGACATTAGTCTTCATTATCCCTAAAGTTATGGTAATTTCATTTAATAACTTGGCTAGCAATACAGCGCCACATAATTCTAAGCGCGGTATTGAAACTTGTTTTATTGGAGAAACTTTAGTTTTTGATGCAATGAGATGTGTGTAAATCGTGTCATTGCTACAAATAACTCGAGAATATACGACAGCAGCATAAGCATTATTTGACGCGTCGCTAAATCCATGTAACTCAACAATGTTGTTTGATTCAGTTTTTATCCATCTTGGTATTCGAAATTCCGTAACCCTTTGAAGGTTATTACGATATGACAACCATTCTTGCAACAATGAACTTGGTAACTCTTCGTCCCAATCTATTCCTGAGAGCCAAAGTTTTTGAATTAATATTTTCGCCGTTATTATCACAGGTGCGATCCAACCAAGAGGATCATAAAGACGCGAAATATCAGATACAACCTTTCGCTTCGTCACTGGTGTTGACAGAGGAGGAAGTTGACAAGTATACTGAAATTCATCGTTTTGATGGTCCCAAGTTATTCCAAGTATTTTTATAACTGAATCTATTTTCAAATCTAAATGTTTTTTGCTATCGATATCATTACTTATTTGCTCCATTAATTCACTACTATTGGTACACCATTTCTGAAGTTGAAAACCTCCGCGATTTAATAACTCGTTCATGTCCTTGTATATTGCTTTACCTTCGGAAACTGTTTGACAACCTGTGATAAGATCATCAACATAAAAGTCATTTAATACTCGATTTGACACTAATGGAAATTCATTTCCTTCATCATAGGACAACTGCTGCAAGCACTTTACTGCTAAGTATGGAGCTGCAGATGTACCAAAGGTTACACGCAATAATCTTAAATGTTGTAATTCTGAATTTGGATTATCACGCCATAACAGACGTTGATAATCCGTATCCTCATCAGACACCTTTATTTGCCGGTACATCTTTACAATATCGGCAACTAAACATATAGGATGACAGCGCCATCGCATGATAATTTGACGCAACTCAGGTTGCAATTTAGGTCCCACCATTAAATCATCATTGAGTGAAACTCCATTAATTCCTTGACAAGATGCATCGAAAACTGTTCGCACTTTTGTTGTGCTCTTGTCGTTACGTACCACTGCGTGGTGAGGTAAATATACAGCACCACTCTTGTTTCTTTGTGATGTTGGAATCACCTCCATGTGATTCAAATCTAAATATTCTTTTATCACTGCACTGTACTGAGTTTTCAATTCTGAATTCTTATTCAGCTTATGTTCTAACATATAAAACCTCTTTTGTGCTATATGTCTAGAATTACCATATTTACTGAGCGGGTCATCTCGTTTAAAGGGTAATCTCACTATATAGCGCCCTGATTTGTCTCTCCTGGTTGTTTGAGAAAATAGCTGTTCACAAAGCTGTTCTTCTTCAGTAAGGATTTTTTTATTTACTGACACAGGCTCTTCTAATTCCCAGAACTTTTTCAATATTTCATTTTCATTCAATTGTACATGCATACTAACAACAACATTATTACTTATTTCTGAACGATCTTTTGAGCTTGAATCATGAACATCTCCAGATAAAATCCAACCGAACTTGGTATTTTGAGCAATGGGCAACCCAGGAGGACCTTTAACTAAGCCTTCTAATAGAATTTGTGCATATACTCCTGCACTCAAAACCAAATCTATTTTATTTGGCTTGCCAAATGATGGATCTGCCAAATCAACTGCAGATATTGTTGATAGCATTTGAACTATCTTTTTCTCAGGAAGAAAAGATGTAAGCTTCTTTAAAACGTACGCGTTGACATTTAAAACAAAAGCAGAATCAAAGCGTGATTTAATTTTAAGTGAAACTACAGCTTTAGAAGGTAAATTGTTACCCTCATCACCTAACCTTAATATATTTGCTGTAGTTGGCATTTTTCTTAGACCTAATAACTGAACCGCTGACTCCGTAATAAATGAAGCTTGTGAGCCTTGATCCAACAACGCTCTCAAAATAACTGTAGTTCCTGTTTTAGTTTCAACTTTCACTAAAGCTGTGGCTAGTAAAACCTGGCTTTTTAGATCAGAAAAACATGACACTACATTATTCGATTCATTTTGTGCAGACATGGATGCAATGACCGCATCCTTATCATCAGACGAACCATGATCATTACCTTCTTCTGATTTAGGCACGTTATTAGGATGAAGTAATGAGTGATGCCTTTTTTTACAAATACGGCATCTGGTAGTCTGACGACATGAAAAAGCAGAATGGTTTTCACCTAAACAACTGAAGCATAGCGCATTGGACCGAACAAACTCACGTCGCACATCGTTATCTAAATTTGCGAATTTCTTACAATTATATAATTTGTGACTATCCGAGCAATAATTACATGAAAGTGTAGCAACATGCAACATTTTTTGATTAGTACTACGAATGTAATTTTGTTTTTTAACTTCCTTTGAATCTAAAAATTCGAGTGACCTAAAACGTTGTTCTAAAAATTCCTTAAAACTATCTAGTGTAGGCAAATTATTCTGGGAATTACTAATTTTAGCCTCCCATTGTTTTCTACTCTCTGGATCTAATTTTTGACAAACAATGTATATAACTATTAAATCCCATGACTGTGTATCTACATTTAAATTTGACAATCCATTTAACAAGTCATTTATATTATTTAATAGTTGTTTAATAAAACTAGCTGACTCTACTAATACATTGCGTTGAGAAAAGAAACGTTTCAAAATACAATTAGCTAAATATTGCTTATTATTATATCTACTATCTAACAAAATCCAACACTGTTCATAAGTATCATTTGTAATGGGTATATGGCGAACGAGCTGCTCCGCCTCACCGGTGAGATGTCCTTTCAAGTAATGAAGCTTTTGAACATTGTCTAGATTATTGTTGCTATGAATGAGTGATATAAACATATCTCGAAAACTTATCCACTCTGTATATAATCCAGAAAACATAGGAATAGTTATTTTTGGTAATTTAACTGAAGTTTTACTATTTCCATTTATATGTAAAGATTTATTTAGTTGAGTATTTGCTGCAAACTTGTCCAATAATTCATTTAAATTAGTTTTAAATTCCAAATAAAATTCTTCAAGTGATCCAAAAGTATCTTTACTAAAATAATCTGTATTTAAAGTACTCTTTTTCTTAATTAATTCATAATGATTCTTGGCAAATTCACACCATTTATTTTCTAACGCTTGTAATCTTGACTCTATAAACTGTTTAGTAAGTCTTTCCTTTGCACTTTTTTTAAAATTAATTTTAAGTCTTTCAATTTGATTCTGTATTTCAATTTGAATTTCTAAGATATCCATTTTTTTCTAAGTGTTTAGCAATGTTTTTTAACTTAAGAAAATTTGGGCATAGATTCCTCGTCTAGTCACTTTTTTCTAAGTCTAATAATTCTTGAAATTTTCTAAGTCACTAATATTATATAATTGAAAATACTCACAGTTTAAATCCGAACTGACCAATACACTCACTAAGCGCACAATGCTTAAACTCGACGAATTTGTATCCCGCTGACGCTATGAATCCAGTATCCACTTCTTATGGATCTGCTTTACCTGATGCCTCTTCAATCAAGCACCTTAGCCGCCAACAGCAACAAACCGTACCCAGTTGATGTTGAATTGAAATCACTTCTTCGCTGTAATCGAGAGGTGCCCTTATACTTCCAGAGGGCACCTCTGCTGATATCTTCCAACAATCCGGCTCGAAGGACCAATGTTTACTCCCGACGTACTCGGAGGGACCAAATGATGAACGAAATAAGAACTATATTTCACTGTTCACAATACTTTAATAAATTTGATCGATTTTGTAACATTGACATTACATATACGTACTATTAGAAAGAAACTTAGACAGCGTGATTCAGGAATTTCAAAAAATGTATCAACGCCATCTATTGACAAATAGTAACAAACATGTTTAATCTTAACATTCCGCCCACCATGGATCTGCCAAATCAACTGCAGATATTGTTGATAGCATTTGAACTATCTGGCTATTGTTTTCTAAAGATTTTGCTTTTAACAAATATTTTCCGCCCAAGTAGCGTCTACGAATAGCTAAAGGTGGTAAGCCTAATTCGCTTTCCATCACTTGTATAGGGGTTGTTCTTATAAACCCACCAATCACTCTCATACATTGGTTTTGAATTTGATCTAATTTGGACAAATGTGAGCGCGGACCGTCATCAAACAAAAAACTTGCGTATTCAATTCTACTTCTTAATAACGAAATGTACAGCTTCCTTAAATATCTCGGATGGATACCCCAGCCAGAACCCGCCAAAACTTTAAATAAATTTAAAAACTTGGACATTTTATCTCTTACATTACTTACATGAGTTCCCCATTTTAATTTCCGATTCAACCACAATCCTAGATACTTTATATTTTCTACTGTTTCTATAGAAACATTATCCATTTGAAGGTTAATAGATTGGATAACGTGAGCTCTATTAAACACGCATGTTTTACTTTTAGAAGCAGAAATTCGTAAACCTAATTCATCAAGCAACGCAGTAAAAATGCTCAAAGCTGATTGTAAATCATTGGCGGCGATAGTCAAGTTCTTATTTGATGTATACAAAACAAAATCATCCGCATATTGTGAAATAAAAACATTTTTGATAGATTGGCATATGTGAGCTGTCGCAATATTAAATAGTAAAGGCGATAAAGGATCTCCTTGAGCTAATCCCTGGCTACAACATCTTATAATCGATACCGTATCTAAATTAATATTTAGAGATCTATAATTAAGAAAATTCCATAAATAATTACAAATTTTTGATCCGACCCCATAATTGTCCATTAAAGTCAAAAGTTTAGATATATCTATATTATTATAGGCTCCATCAATGTCAATGAAACAACAAGAGGTGGAATTGCCTAGTCCAAATCCGTTTTGTATACATAAAATTAGTTTGCTTAAATTGTCTAAACAAGAATGAGCTTTTCTGAAACCCGTCGTGTCCTCAGAGAAGATACTCAATCTTTCAAAATACCATTCAAGTCTTTTGTTTAGGATTGAATGAAAAACTTTACATATACAGGACATTAAAGATATTGGTCTTAAAGATGATATTGAGTGTGGATCACGTCCAGGTTTCAGAAAAGGAATAATAGCAATTTCGCGCCACTGCCTTGGAACTATTCCATATTTGAGAAATTTGTTGAAAAGTGTCAAAAGCCAATCTTTACCACATTCAGGTAAGTTTTTTATCATTGAAAATGAAATCATATCTATTCCCGGAGCGGTATCTTTAGATTTAATGGATACTTCCAAATCTTTTTTAGAAATTGATGATTCTAAGAGGTAATTAGTCGATTTAAAGGTAGGAAAATTATTGACAACATAATCCGGAGCAAGAGTTTGAAGGAGATCCCTAGCGCTATCACCACCTATACAAGGTTGTTTGGAATATCGCCCTCTTATCCATTTCATTCGAAACCACATTTCATTTATTGAAGACACTTCACATATACCATTACAGAATTTTTGACAAGATTTTGATTTCGACTGACGTAATATTTTTTGAGCTTCACTTACTTTATTTTGTAAAATACCAAGGTTATTTGGCGTTGGGTTATCTCTAAATACTACAAGTGCTAATCGGCGTTCAGCTATGGATTTCGAAACAATCATATTCCAAAATGGTTTAGGTTTAAAGGAATTACTAGGATTTAAGCTAAATTTAATAAAAGGAATATACTTGTCAGCAATACGGTTTATACAATCAAGCAACATATCGTTACCTAATTGCGCAGTTACGGGCAAGGTCATAACACGCAATGACGAATCAATTTCAGAACTATATGATTCCCATTTGGCTAATTTGAAGTTCCTCTTTTTTATAAAGCGATTAGGAGATACGTTATAATTTAGAGTTATTTTAATTATTAGATGATCACTTCCTAGGGACTCGTTTGTAACCGACCATTCACAATTTAAGACAATGTCCGATGATATAAAAGATAGATCAGGAGAGGATTTTTGTAAGCTATTATTAACCAATTTAACACGGGTTGGTACACTACTATTATTGAGGATTACGTAACTACTATCTAACACTGAATTAAAAATTTGGATTCCTCTTCTATCTGTTTTATTAGACCAGCTATGATGATGACCATTAAAATCACCTAATATAATAGACCTTTGCGTGCTACTTGAAAAAATTTCATCCCAATTATTTTGCGAGGTTCGTGCGGATGGTGGACAATATATAGCATAAATACTTTCTATATTATTGCAATTATGAATTTTGACATGTAAAACTTCAATATCTGAATTTGCTATATTAAATTGGCAAATCTCCGTTCTAACAGAATAATGAGTAATAATAGCGACACCTCCATAACCATCAGATCTATCCTGGCGATATATGTTATAACCGGAGATCCTTATATCATCGGTCTCATTTAACCAAGTTTCACTAATCACTGCGATGTGAATTTTTTCATGATTTAATAGAACCTCAAAGTCTCTTAGCTTAGGCTTAAAACTTTGTGCATTCCACTGCAAAATATTTAGTTTAATATAGCTTCTAGACAATAAATTATCCATATAAAGATTCAAAAATATTTTTAAATATTGGTAACTCTAAAACTTTGCTCTTGCATAAAGAAATTAGCCACTCCCATATTATTATCAATGCTTCTATAATTTTCTCCTTTAGAGATATTCTTCGTATAAATATAATGTTTTTCAGTTTTTCTACAAGTTGTTTAAATGGTATATGATCACTGCTATTATTTTGTCCTTTCTTTGGACGTTTTGGTGTTACCTCAATATTAGTTTCCGAATCCGAATTTGTTGACATGTCCCAGTCCATAATGGTTCGTGACTGAATGTTCTTTTCTTTCGATATGTTTTTCTTATATGTTTTTTTACTTTTCTTTTGATTTTCTTCACTATTTATTTTCCTAGCAGACTTTACTTTTTCTGAATAGCTTTGAGTTTGATTCGTAACTGTGGTCCTGATATGAAGTAAGTGTGGGGAAATGTTCATTTATGTCCAGGTTATTTTCTTTCTCTGGTTGGGGAGATGGGGGAACATACATCATAGTCGCTTTTCTGAAAGTACAGTTAAACTCTGCCAATAACTGTCTAATTCTTTTTTCTTTAAGGAATATCGGACATGTTCGCACTAGCGACATATGTTGCCCACCACAGTTAATAGATTTAAATTGGTTTGTTTCGCAATTACTATGGTTCTTTGTGCACTTGGGGCATATAATATTTTTTGAAGGACAATATTTTTGGGTGTGGCCAAATCTCCAACATTTCGAACATTGTGTCACCGGAAATATGTATGGTTCAACATTTACCTTTAAGCCAAATATGGAAACATGTGATGGTAAGGAGGAGCCTTTAAAGCAAAGGCGAATTGTCTCACTTTCAGTCCAACCAGCAATTTCATCATTTCTACGGAATAATCTTTTAACCGCTATTATCTCTAAATCCGACGAAATGCTCATTTGTATATCTTTCTCCGGTAGATCTAAATCAATATTTCTGATAATACCATAGGAAAATCCAACTTCACTTGTTTTGTAACATTTCCAGCCTTTTTCCTGACACGCTGTAGAAGTAAACAATTTATCTGCATCGCCTTCTTCTTCAAATAAAACAAAAATTTTATAAGGTGTTGCATATTTAACTCTTGTTATATTTGATATATTATGTTCTTTCAAAAACCTCGCTAGTTCTATCTGCTTAGGAATTTTTTCTTTACTAGTAATACAAACTTCTATTTTATCATCTATTTCTTCTACACTTTTTTCTGACTCATTTCTACGATACCTTCTTTTGTTATTTCTAGACACTAAAGTCCACATCTCTCCATCATCCTTATCACGATACCTTTTTTTTGTATATAGGTTAGTGTTTTCTTCGGCCTCCTCCACTCGACATAATACTTCATTTTCATTATATTGTTCTACTTCGCTTCTATTCTCCATGTTATCTTGCACGGGCGACGTGCTATTTGCGATATTATTCATTATAAGTATAATGCATAATATTGTTTACGCGATCTGTCCACAAGAATGCCCGATAGTACTATGTTCTATTTCTGAATAGAAATTCTAGATCCTAGATAACTTAACCAAGAGTCTCATGCTTGAATGCAAGCAAGTACTTATGAATGTTTCAAGTGTCTTCATTAGAGTTTACACTTCAACGTAAGTGGTGCGAATTGAATGAAAAAAATATATGAACACACCTGCATGTTTTCATATCCTTGTCAATAGCTGACGTAATGAAGCGTAGAAATTAAAAAGATCAGTACTCGTATATTAACTTGGGATTCAGTTCAACGTGAATGATAGCTTAAAAATAATTGAAATATAATATTTTTCAGTAATTTAAAAGATAGCTAATGGTTTAAATTTTGATAACTAAAATATATATATATATAGATCTGACTTCACATCTTACTAGTGAAATGTTCAAACCCGCTTTACGGTTATACGCTATTTTAATGACATATACACAATTACACAAACATGCAAAGAAACAAACAATAACTCAAAAAGCAGACGAGCTTGAATATGAAACTAACGCACAAGCATTTGAGAACAGCATATACACACACAAACATACATAATATTGTTGATGATTGAAGAAGCAATGGTATATGAGTGCCTGAAGGTCTGTCGTCACAAGCCTCGGGTTGAGTCAATAAAATGAAAAAGTTTCTTTTTTCACTAGCAGCAGAAATTTGGAATTTGGTAGTGTTAATAGTCCATGCCTCGAAAAACACGTAAAGGCTGCGACACGAAATCTGTCAGATGGTACAGAATTAGAGAGAGCACTAAATTTTTTTCTGTGAAGTTGGTTAAGTATAGCTCCGTCGAGAATCTCTTACGTGACCGGTCAGAAGGACGTCATCATTATTCATTTAAGTGATGAAAAATAGCTGCTTTAGAATGAAAAGGACACAATAATTAAAATATGTATACAATAACCCTTTTGGAAGTTTGAATTAATGACAGAAGAGATTTCGCATCAAGTATCCCTTTTTTAATTTTGAACCAGCGTAATCCTAAATAAACACAACCGAGAAATTATGCAAGCGGGCAGGTAATAATTAATTTATGCCATATTATGCAAAGACCTACAAAACTTGTTTTAGAAGCATTTATTTAAACGATTTTGTTTATTCTCGAGTGTTGAGCGAGTTTATATTCGAGCTGCTCTTAAATTTATAACTAAGAACTAATTAAAATTATAATCTTAATGGTCAAGACAGTTTTCAGTTTAAAGACATTTTTTTTCTCAGAAAGAATACAAAAAATCAAAATAAGAAATTACAATTATATACATTAATAAAGTTTGCAAAAGTGTATCATATTTTTTTTATATATTTCTCGGAAGGGCAAATGACTACTCCACCTGATGATGACGATTACCATCGTAAGTGGTGGTAGAGTCCAAACGCGAGGACGGCCAGTACAGTCGGGAAGAACGTTAAATTAATAATTATTAATTATTATATACAGTAAAATAAATAAAAAGTTAAAATAGATGAAGGTAGGAATAGAAAAAATAATGTATACTATAAAAAACTAACAACATAATGCATAGCGGTGAGAACACATTAACTTACAGCTATTTTATACATATTTGATGGGGCGATTCTTAAATATAGACAATATTTCAATTTATACAATCGGGTAACTTTTTGTATTCCTTCGAACATTATATTATTTCTAATGTATGAGAGCTCAAGTTTGTTTCGTTTTCTTTTGCAATGTGTATCTGTTTTTTATGTAAAAATAAATATATAACTAATGTTTATTAACCAAAATAAAATTATTACACATAGAACATTATGTATTACTTCAATAGGTAAAACATCGGTCCCTAAACTGGGCAAAAACCTGTATTCTAGGCAACAGCGCCCTCCTTATAATTGTTGAACTATTTAGTTTAAAAAAAGATTTAAATATAAGTTTACGTGATTAAGCAATGGCAACATAATCAAAAGTTAACTAAATATTACATCTTAGATATTCAACTATAAATTGTGTGTGTGTGTGTGTGTGAGAGAGAGAGAGAGAGAGAGAGAGAGAGAGAGAGAGTGTAATAAACAACAATAATACCTACTGAGATTATTTAATTCATGAAGTTTAATTTTAAGTTTATTAAGCTTTCCAAGTTCGACTGATGTTGTAGTGAAGGATCTTGCTGAGGCTAAGACAGCTTGGAGTGTCTCTTGCCCTGATGAAGTATTTCCCTCAGATATGGCTTGTCAGAAGCACTGAGATTCACCCCGTATTAAACTTACACACAATTTGCTCCTGTCCCAGTGTACTTCAGATACAGACCGTGCAAGACTGCTAGCTGTATCTGAAAGAGAGTCAGGCCACTGGCTTCAGGCCCTCCCTTCTAAAAATCTAGGGACAGTACTTGATCGGGCAACGATACGCATCGCCGTATGCCTTCGCTTAGGTTTAAAGGTGTGCGAGCCTCACACATGTCCCTGTGGTACCCAGGTGGATTATTTCGGACGCCATGGACTTAGCTGCCGCAAAAGCGCTGGCCGTGCATATCATCATGGGTCTCTTAATGACATACTTCGTCGGGCTTTTACCACAGCATCGATTCCTGCTACATTGGAACCGAATGCTTTATGCAGAGATGATGGCAAGAGACCCGATGGAGCGACATTAGTGTCATGGTCGATGGGACGTGTTCTTGTCTGGGGTGCAACTTGCGTAGATACGCTGGCAGTATCTCATATCAAGAATACGTCTCGTAAAGCCAGTGCAGCCGCTGAAGCTGCTCAAATACTCAAGCACCGCAAATATTCACTTTTATCCAACGAATATGAATTTGCGGTGCTGGGTTTTGAAACATTGGGTCCATGGTCGTCCGATACAAAAAGGATCATAAAAGATATTTCTCAGAAACTGGTCCACACTTCTGGTGACCCAAGAGCTGGCGCTTATTTAGCCCAAAGGCTGAGTCTAGCAGTGCAGAGAGGCAATAGTGCCAGCGTCTTGGGTACAATGCCACAGGACAATCTTTTAGACGGCGTGTTTTTTCTTTAAATTTGTATGTGTATGTTCTTTTTATTTTAATTTTGTATTTTATGAAAAATACGTGTACATACTCATAATTATAAATGTCAATATTATTTTTAAGGTCCCTTTTATAAATTCAAATATAAATGTAAAATATATATTTTTTTATATTTAATTCATTAAAAATATCGCAGTCACGCTATGACAATATTTAATCTCTTTAAAATACATTTCCTCTGCAGTCTTATCTCGAGCCTATTTACTGGAAGTCTGCGATGTCACTCCACGAACGCTTCCCTTGTTACGTAAAGTTGTGTAACTCCTGACACTTGAAAGTAAATTGAGACAATCTAGAAAAGTTCGAGTTGAAAATATTGTTTAGACATTTGCGCTTTCAACTCGTGGTAGTTGTTTTATGTATTGCTATTCAATTGAAACTCGATGTTAATGAACCACTGCTGGCCTAAGGTTCCTTTTGAGGAGAAGGTTTAGAGCTTATTCCACCACGCTGCTCCAATGCGGGTTGGTAGAATACACATGTGGCATAATTTCAATGAATTTAGACACATGCAGGTTTTCTCACGATGTTTTTCTTAACCATCAAGCACGAGATGAATTATAAACACAAATCAAGCACATGAAAATTCAGTAGTTTGAACTTACGATCATCGGTTATGTTTCACGCGTTCTAACCACTCGGCCATCTCAGATACACTAGATGTATTTATGTGGAACTATTGTATTATTTTTGTTTAAAGTAATCCCTCTGCTGGGCTAAGGGTCATGTCGAGGACAATCTCAATTTTGACCTTTTTCCACCCCTATGAATGAACACATGTGACAGAATTCCATTCGATGTATGCTTTTGACAATGTTTCGTGCACCGCCCAACACGAGATGAATTTTAACAAAAATATGCTACAACCATAGATTCGTTCATGTTCGAACTCGCAATCTTCGATTAAGAGTCATAATGGTGGTAGGGCTTTGTGCAAGCTCACCTGGGTAGGTATCGCTACCGCAAAACAACAGTACTTGATATTGTTGTGTTCCGGTTTAAAGGGGGCGTGAGCCAGTGTAATTACAGGCACAAGGGACATAACATCTTAGTCCCAAGGTTGGTGGCAATGTAAGCGATGTTTTACATTTCTTACAATACCAATGTCCATGGGCGTTGGTGACTACTTACCATCAGGTGGTCCATATTCTCGTCCACCTACCTATTTTATAAAATAAAAAAAAATAACAAAGTATTCTAGCTAATGGCTCATCTAGGCTCTCGACTCGGTACCCTTATTTAACTTTTTAATTATGAAACTAATATTTACTTTATAATAGTTTGATAATAGTTACAAAACTATACAACGCATAAAAATTATAATAACATAAGTTTTTGAGTTCCAATTAAGCTTTTGATATACTTTCGAACCCTATTTAAATTAGCCAGGTATTATTCATTGTCCTTATAGTTAATTATATTCATAAATTCAATTAATAGTTCTTATTTATTGAATTTATTACTTATATATATGTATGTTAAGAGTGATACATATATTTTATAATGATTATACAGTAATTCATTCACTCATAAAAACATAGACGTATAAAAATAATCATAATAATGAATGCTTAAAAATGTAGTCCATTATATTTGAGTCCATTACTTTTCTAAGACTGTGAAAAAACCATTAACTGAACTAGGAAAACAATATATTTTGAAAGCATTCAAAAAAATAATTCTAAAACCCATTTCCTTTTCCGAAAACTTCTTTACAAATTCCGGAAATACATCAGAGCCAAGAGGAAAAAAACGCACTTTACGTCTTAACACCAAGCCACCGACTTCTGAGAGTATTTTAATTATCCTAATCCTCTGAAAAAAACTTGAGAAATCAGTCCGACTTAAAACGACGTAATAGATTTGGAATATATATTAAACACGAAATGTGGAATATAGTTAAGCTGAAAGTGAAATTGTTTTGGATAGAATTATTAACTACATTTTTATTTGAGGGAAATTGGCGAATATATAGTTTAACTGAAGATCTGATGAGATCCAACGCAACTAATAGATCAGGCGCAAGACTAATGCTAAGCGTGTTTTACGAGGCATAGCCGTTATAAGAGTGTAACAGTGCTAAGTCTATTTCTAATCTATTTATAAGATTTTATTTGCTTGACTCGGTACTTGAAGCTTTATTATCTAACGACTAAATAAACGAAACAGTAGTTTTTGGTTTCAAAAAAAATAAAATTTAATTCCAAAGTTTTCAGCTCATTATCGGATTCGTCATCATTTTATCGATATATCGTAACAAGTTTAGAATATTTTCGACATTAATTGTTAAGTAATCACTCAAGAAGTCAGTGGCTCATTTCCAAAATATCAAAACAATTCGTCTCCCATTACAAAAGATTCAATTAAACAAATAAAAGTGAAGAGGGTTAGAAAGAACACTTGTAATAATTAATTAAGTTCCCTTGTCAGTGTTGTCCTTCGTCCGTTCTTTGTTCCTGGTCGAAGAGTTCCTTTGAGATAAAACTTTTACCAGATCCTAAAAATAAAACAACTCGTCCAATTCAATTTTTCTTACTATCAGTTAAAATGTTTTCGAGTATTAAAGTGTATTGAAATTGTAAAGTCGAAATAAAAACATACATATTGCAATTTTTAATAATAACTTTGTTATTACATGGTAGTTGCAATATTTAAATATTTAATTGATTAATTAAAATAAAATTGTCTGTGTTGTTTCTTAGTTATTAATTATAAAGATTATATGTTGCTTTATTTATTCATGAAAACTACTGTTCCCATAATAATGTAACAAGTGGTAATATGTTATTATGTTATTATGGATCGCCGCTTTCACTTCTCGTTTTGTGATCTAACAAGATAGATTTGGAAAAATTGGGAATGATGTCTTTTCTACTGAACCGTTACTTCTAACACAAAAAACTCCATCTAGTAAAAATATCACATAACGACGAATGCCACTCCGCCATCGGCTACATAATTGACAAGCTAAATTTGATCTAAGGTTTTATTTCATGGAGCTATGGTTGTTCTAATTGATAGATCTAGGGTCAAAACATCATAGGTGTTTTTCACATCAATCATCATTAACGTCTTTTCACTGTCCTTTCCATGTCTCGAATCCAATTCTTATATCATACTTCTTCATTCTTCTGTTTTTGAGCTCAGTTAGACTATTCTTTGATAGCTTTTCCTTCAAGACTAAGATTAAATTCTTAATTTTCATGCACATCATAATGCAAGCAATTCATAAAAGCTAAATACTTTGCTTTTACCATAAAAAGTTACACAGGTTACGGCGAAGTTACGTCAATACTCGGCTTACTCTGTCTCCGAGTAATCCCAGCTTAGTCGTGTTTGGGTAAAACGTCTGCTACCAAATATGTCACTAGAGGATTTCACTCTAGTCGGCTTTTGATTCAACACTTATAGCTGTTATTCGGAACGTTATTATCTCTTGTTCTGAATTAACGCCTTTTAAAACGATATCCGAAATATATATTATAACAGATAGATATCACGTAACTAGAGTAAATTGTCCTTGCATAATTAGAAAATGCCATACCAATTCGGCCAACTTATTCTGGTTCATTGTACAGTCATTGAGTCGAGGTTTTCCTTTCAAATACATTTAGCATTATTGAATTCAAAAAAGTTTCATGTGCTACTACTTGCTTATATTGTCTTATATTGTCTAATTATATCCGCTAAGTAAATAATACTATCGCATGTGTTTGATATATATTTTAATATAATATTTAGATATCTATCATAGACCTTAGAATAAATCAGCACGGTTAGTCAAACTCCATCCTTTTCTTTAACAGAAGGAGGAAATCAACATCCAATAAATGCCCCACTGCTGGAAACAGGCCTCTTCTCTACCTTTTAAAGAGAAGGTATGGATCTTAGTTCATCACGCTACTCCAATGCGGGTTAATTATATACACAAATCAAGCACATGTTTCAGCTCGCGGTAAGGTTGGAATTTTTATATAATATAAAACAATTATACCACACGTAATTTTTTTCAAAAATTATTGAAAATTTTTAAACAATGTTGACCTGTCAGTTTCACCGACGGCCAACCCGTTTATTCCTTACTAATATAGAATGGTACCTCTAATTTGAACCCTCGTCAACACAGCCTTTATGTCAGTGACAGATCATACAGAGGTTCTTATTATGGCCCAGATATATTGAATATTGTTTCAATTCCATTCAAACGATCTACAAACGTTTGACAAAATAAAATCAAACGAAATTGTAGAATTATTATTTTGGATAAAAATATTTTAATTGATCAAATAATGTTCTGTTCATTTATAATAACAGCCAAAAATGTACTAAATTTTATTATAACAAATCATTGCAAAATGACTATTTTTTTATATAAGATCACGACATCAAAGTCAAAATAGATCGTTTAGGTTTTTTTATAAAACGTACCACTGATTGGTCGATTGCTGGATTGAAAAATATACAACATGTTTAATGATACAATGTACCAATTGATATTTCCAATACTAGTGAAAACCATAATTAATATGTGTTAATGAATATTAAAACTATTCAATAAATTAATAGCAAAATAAACGTAACTGATAAAATGACCAGAACAAAGCTTCAGTAATTAATTTACCTCAACGGGAGTGATATTCAATCACGAGACGTAATTGGCTATACATAACAAGGATTTCATAGATAAATTAACAAATAATTTTTGTTTAATTATATTTTCGTAAACATGCGATAAACGAAAGACATCTGAATTTGGTTAACATATAATTTCGTTTCAAGTAACTATTGCGTAAAAGAAAATAAATCAATAGTAAAAAAACAGTTTTGTATACAAATTTGCTCCGTGTCTATGCTGTAGGTCGTTAAGCAGTGCTTTCATCAGGTTATTCTCAGCATAAGCATAAATCCGATGACAGTTACTTACAGTTCCGATGATCTGAACTAATATGAACAGTTTTAACTATGAGGATTATAATTCTGGTTGCAAGATTTTATATTAATTAACAAGCAATTCAAGTTAAATAAAACCTTTTTAAAAATAAAATATTGCATTGTTATTTCAGTCTACAGTAAAATAATTATTGTTATTCGATACCTGACTTTACATTTGATTTACTACTATCTAAAACTGCTGCAATAAAATCAGTCTTAATTCGTGAACTTCTCGATTATGGAACTCCCGAAGCAATTCTCACTAACTTTGTTTCATGCGAACTTAGGAAAGGGATTTGTTAGAGAGAATTGGCCGATAACGTTCCAAACTGCCCGATAAGGGTTTGAAACAAGTTCCGTCTGAGTGTTTGCTTATCTGTCAGCTGACTTAATTTATCCATAGAGTTCTTTATTGCTTTGATTTTCCGCTTTTGTTTTATCGTAATAGATTTCGGATGTAAAAGTTTGTTCGTTAATTGGCTTACTATGCTATTATAAGTTTAGGTTCTCCAAAGTTTTCGTTCAGCGGAGTTCTCCTTTATTTAACACGCTGACGTGTAAAAATTTGCGCTAGTAATAAAATGTCGAATTTATTATAGTCTGATTTTTGCAATCCTTGTCATCCTCCTCATTCTCCTTGTTCTTTAAAATATTTTATAACTTATTTACGCTAATCTTAACAATGTCTCTGACATATAAATATAATTATAAAATATTACACTCTTATTTATTTTCATAAGATAATATAACCCCAACCTTATTTCAATTTCTTAAGAGTTATTTTAATATTTACTATGTCCTGTAATTTTTTAAGATTAAACGTTGAACAAACAGCTGAAAAATAATATATATCTACCATCCCTTATTTAAATTGATCTTTGACATGTATCAATCGAGGGATCAAACTTCAATCTGCGTCTCAATGACGATATTGAACTATCACATCATTACTAAGCTACGGAGATATGTTAATCATTGTTTACTCCAGCGATCCTTTGATGTCTTGCAATTATATTGTAAATGCCTTCTTAGTAATTATTACAGTATAAAACTCAAAGTTAACAAGATTGTTTTTTTTTCTTATATAGAATAGGAAGGCGGATAAGCATATGAACCACCTGATGGTAAGTGGTCACCAACGCCCTTAGACATTGGCATTGTAAGAAATGTTATCCATCGCTTACATAGCCAATGCGCCACCAACCTTGGGACCTAAGATTTTATGTCCCTTGTGCCTGTAATTACACTGGCTCACTCACCCTTCAAACCGGAACACAACAATATCAAGTACTGCTGTTTTGCGGTATAATATCTGATGAGTAAGTGGTACCTACCCAGACGAGCTTGCACAAAGCCCTACCACCAGTGCTTACATTCAAATAGTTAATGTATACAAAATAGTTTATTTTGTTGTCAAAGTTATTGACACATGGAACATGAAAAGGCATGTTACATACAGCACCTCAGGGAGGATCGCTGACGCAGCACATAGCCGCGCAGTCGCCGCCGCGACCCAGTTAAGAGGTCAATACTTAACAAATTACACATTTGTCACGTACAGTCCCTAAAAACACGTAGCTGCGAAGTCACCACCGCGAGTCAGCTCCGCACGTACCGCCTAATTAATCTAGTAGATCAGCATTTTTAGCTCTATATATTAGGGTAGACTAATTATATGCAGCATTCAATATGTGATCTAGCATCGATCACTATTGTTTCATAGGATTAAGTTATATATATAAGGTACCATTCAATATGTGATCTAGCATCGATCACTATTGTTTCATAGGATTAAGTTATATATATATATAAGTTAGTACTCAATATCTGCATCTAGCATCGAGCAGTATTGTGTCTTAGGATTAAGTTATATGTAAGATTTAGAAATTAATTAAAGTGTTAATAGAAACTTTGGTTTTTCTCAAATCCTCCGGCTACCGTAAACGTAATTGGCGCAGTCGGTAGGATACTTGAAGCAGCCGGGATACATCCAGAACCAAGAATCGGCTCCAGGAAGACCCAATTGAGCTGCTTACACTTTCAAGTGTTTAATCAAGTATTAGAATCTACGTGCACGCAGCCGAGGACGCACTTAAAAATTAGTGCAGCGAAAAACCAGAGTATAGTCATCCATCAATTACTGGATAAGTCATGCCAGCCAATGAAGATAAGTTTCAATCGAGAAACAATGGAACAATTGGACGATCGTCATTACACCCTAGTATTCCCGCAACCTACGAAACTTAGGCTACAATATGGTCGTCGAGAGTACGAATCACGAATCGCGGAATTACATCACGGATAGCATCACTATGATCAACAGCAACGATGAGGTTAAAGGGCAGCCGCTAAAAATTACTGAGATTCCAAACAAGTTTGACCTGGTAGAAGAAGACAAGAATCCTCACATAACTAAATTCAAGTAAAATCAAGAGCCTGCAACACCTGGAAGATAGAAATAAAATTGAACCACATAGACGCATCACTATACCATACAATAATACCCTTATACATGGTTGAATTAGGTATAGCTGCACTTGCCCTGAAGATAATTATCGGAAGAACCAGGAGAGGATCCAAGACCCAGGAAGGAGAACCAGCAACATTCTCGTTGAAAGTACTCCAATAGTTGCTGCTCTGGGGGTGGAGGTGTTACATACAGCACCTCAGGGAGGATCGCTGACGCAGCACATAGCCGCGCAGTCGCCGCCGCGACCCAGTTAAGAGGTCAATACTTAACAAATTACACATTTGTCACGTACAGTCCCTAAAAACACGTAGCTGCGAAGTCACCACCGCGAGTCAGCTCCGCACGTACCGCCTAATTAATCTAGTAGATCAGCATTTTTAGCTCTATATATTAGGGTAGACTAATTATATGCAGCATTCAATATGTGATCTAGCATCGATCACTATTGTTTCATAGGATTAAGTTATATATATAAGGTACCATTCAATATGTGATCTAGCATCGATCACTATTGTTTCATAGGATTAAGTTATATATATATAAGTTAGTACTCAATATCTGCATCTAGCATCGAGCAGTATTGTGTCTTAGGATTAAGTTATATGTAAGATTTAGAAATTAATTAAAGTGTTAATAGAAACTTTGGTTTTTCTCAAATCCTCCGGCTACCGTAAACGTAACTGGCAGGATGTTACCGATAATCAGACTTATTATTTATTATGAATTACACTTATTTCACATAATCTTTATTATCAATCATACTGATCACATATTCACTTAATATCTATCATACTTTGTACACAACCGGACAGAGGTTTGGCTTACGATACGGGTAGTAGTAGAATACTGGCTCCAAATGAGCTGGCAGGGCAACATATGCTTTATTCCCCCGGTACATCCCCGGAGGCTTCCGGTAGTTGGAATGCTGTCATGGCATGCTTTGTGGTGTGACGTAACACACTCATGAATTGAATTATGATACAAAACAAATATCAGATCGACTGCATTTTCATCTAAAGACATGTTCTTAAAAACAGTGTTACATCAATCCTACGATTGATTGTTGTTGATACATTCGTACAACAAATTTTGATCATGAATCTAGAGATTTTAAAATACATTAATTTAAATAATTTCACCCGTTAATGGGTTTACTATTCCCAGAGCATTTAAAACTTTGTCTTCAGTATCAAGTATACCTTTAAACAAAACTTACAAGATAGATAATTGAATATTAAAGCACTTATAAAAGCAAATTTGAAATATTATATTTTGAATTTGATCATCCAACTTCATTTACGAAAACATTAATTCTCTCATTGCTGCTGCTATTATCGGCTCAAATTAAAAGCGTTTTATATAACGTTTAACAAAAATTAACTGGGCATCGAATTTAAATCTCAGTTCGCTCGTCACAGCTTCGTATCCACGATCCTCAGTAAACAACTTCTCTTAATGAAGATTCGACATTGCATTTGGGTGGTTCATGTCACAATATTTAAGCGAGAATTCCATTCTCGTAAATGTTCTAGAAGAATGTTCAACAAAGATTATTCTGTTAAATATTTTACTCGAATTAAAAGAAAAATGTTCTGGTAAAAAATCTGTAAGTGTCCCGTGCCTGTAAAAGCATATAAAGCCATGAGTCCGGTATCTGAACTCCAGTCGTGTCGAATTATTGTCCCATCGGATTATGAAAGTGGGAGAATAGAAAGTGCATCTGTGTTTGCACACACATGTATATTATAGCATGCTTAATCTGTCTTGAGATTGCGCGCAGCAGCCGACATTGGTTTTCATCCTAAATATAATATACCGTAGCACATCAAGTAGACTTCTTAACTATTACGTTCACTTTTACCAATTTAATAAATCTGAAATAGCTTTAAAACCATGACTTATTGACATTTTTATTAACATTTTCATAATCCAGCGTCATCACCATTAATATGTGCAAAGAAGATAGAACGAGTATTGATTCTTTACAGCATTAAAAACCCGCTTACTCCTTTGATTTAAACCATGTAATTCATCCTTTATGTCTGGTAGCTATTTAATTTTATACGCGAACTGTTTACCCCTAATGGGACTGAAGCCATTTTGCGTGCGGCACGCGTAAAAATCTGGAAATCAGGTAAATTCAGACCTTGCCCTGGGACAAATCAGTGATTTTAATCCTGTTTTATGGCTTAACGTAATCAGCTCAAATCAAGCCTCTTGGACGTTTGCGTTTAGATAATAAAAGACAATATCCTCTATCTTCTTACCCTTCTGGAGTATTTGGGTTATTTTATTCTCATATCTCGTTGTATATCCTTTATGTAATAAGCTAGTAATTGTAGCAAGTATTAGTAATCGATATTTTATTTTCATATTGGATTTGTTGGTTACAGTATTTAACACTAACTGGTGGTTCGTGTTCTATTATTTATTTGGATCTCTAACAGTTGTGCATAACATACATCCAAAAGATGCTATACATTTACTTAAGACTACTTATGTTCAACCAATTAGAGTAGAATACACCATTCCCAACCACAATTACGAAAAGAGGTAACAAATGTACCAATTAAAATATAAAACAAAAAACAAGAAAAATTTAATTGAAAAAAAAAAACAAATAACCAAAAACAAGATTTTTGTCACTCATTCAATTTTTAAAACAAATTAACTTGTTACTCTTTTTATCATCCACGCTCGTTTTCAGATACATTTATACACGGTTTCTACTTAAGCCGCAAGAATCAGTTTCGTAGTTTCGAAATTAGCATGTACATTAAGGTAAACAAAATTAAAATCAAATACAATTTCCGTATTTTATAAGTCTTCTTTTATCGACCATTGTTTCTACTGTTTTATTATATTAATGTATTGCAGCGTGTTTACAATTTTAAACTAACCCGTAATTGAAAATTATGAATTTTACAATATTCATTTAAAAAAATCACCAATTATGTATCAAAATGTTTTCACCAAGAATAACTAGCAAAAAACTATAATTACATGTTAGTTAAATAAATACAATTAAATTGTGATTTGAATACAAATCAACGATTACGAATTCCCAAATAACGTATGAAAAAATTATTTTTTGATTTTAAATTTATTCATAGTAACAACATCCTTTAAAAACAACCAATTGAATTGAATGACTCTTTAACTGGTGTCGATAAATTTGAAATGGGCCATCGGCTTTCCAACTCATTTAACCGAGAAAAAATTGTAGAGAATTTTTCGTAATAGTTAATTAAGCAAGCAAAGCGGTCATTTATTTTTAGCGCTTAAGCTCGTTATTATAATTATAAATAAACTCAACTTCAATTAAAATAATTTTGATACCAACTGTTTATCTTATTTTAATATATATCGTACATTAAATGGCATAATGTAAGAGGCTATAATTTTTGTTATTTATTAAATTATATCTTATGCATAAAAATATAGGTGGTAGGTCTGTTATATTCGCCGTGTGGTGACGGCAACGAATATCACCACCCCATTTCATCCCGTGGGGAGCGTAGAAGTCGACCCGAGGGAATATACACCAGAGAACGGGCAGCAGCGTCTCTCTGAGTACTATGACCAACTTACTGCGATCGCCAACCCGTCTGCCAATCCCCCCAATAATATTCACAACCAAACCACAGCCCCTTGTCCCCGGCAGCCCTGCTATTCCCAGCCTTGGTAACAGCTGTGGTAACGGCGGGGCAGGGGGTGCTAAGAATCCCCAGCAGATTTCGTGTTACCAACACCGACGACCTCTGGCCCTGGCAACATATAACACGCGTACACTGCGGACTGACGAGAAGATTATCGAACTGGAGGAAGATCTGAGCAGGTTACACTGGGATATCATCGGATTATCCAGAGTCAGAAGTCAGGGGGAGGATACGATAATCCTAAAATCCGGTAACCTTCTCTATTTCCGGGAGGGTGATCAACTGTCCCAAGGTGGTGTCGGGTTCATAGTCCACAGGTCCCTCGTTAACAACGTTGTGAAAATCGAGAGACTAGGGTGGCGTACCTTATACTCAGAATTAATAAACGGTATTCATTGAAGGTGATGCTGCCAGTTTTCGGCTGCTCAACAGACAGATTTCAAAGTCTCTGGCTCGCGACACTCGGCAATTTAATACAATGCGCATTAAAGAGGCCATCGAGCGGAATAAAGGCTCTAAAGTGTTCGCCAGAGATCTCTCTGTGGGGCAGAGTCAAGTGGCGAGGCTGAAGACTGAGGATGGTAGAATAATCACGTCAAGATCTGAGCTGTTGAAAGAGGTTGAGAAGTTCTACGGTCAGCTGTACACGACAACGCAATCACCTGTCAGTAGTCAAGCTGCAGATCTCAGAGCAAGACTAACCCGACATTACACCGAAGATTTCCAGGACGTCAGTCTTTCCGAGATTAGAATGGCTCTCGAGCAACTCAAAAACAACAAGGCACCTGGTGATGATGGTATTACAGCTGAGCTTCTGAAGGCGGGTGGTACACCGATCCTCAGGGCCCTTCAGAGGCTATTTAACTTAGTCATAGCCAAAGGTCAAACGTCAAAGGCATGGCACAGAGGTGTGGTGGTGCTTTTCTTTAAGAAGGGTGATAAAACCCTTCTGAAGAATTACAGACCCATCTCACTGCTGAGCCATGTTTATAAGTTGTTTTCGAGAGTCATTACGAATCGTCTCGAGAGAAGGCTTGACGACTTCCAGCCACCCGAACAAGCCGGCTTCCGAAAAGGCTTTAGCACCATAGACCACATACATACGCTGCGGCAAGTTATACAGAAGACCGAGGAGTATAACCAGCCACTCTGCTTAGCGTTTGTGGACTATGAGAAAGCCTTTGATTCGATTGAAACCTGGGCCGTGCTGAGGTCCCTTCAAAGGTGCCAAATCGATTACCGGTATATCAAGGTGTTAAAGTGCTTGTACGAGAACGCCACCATGTCAATCCGACTCCAGAATCAGAACTCAAATCCTATCCAATTGCAGAGAGGCGTAAGACAGGGAGACGTTATATCTCCGAAACTGTTTACCGCTGCATTGGAAGATGTTTTCAAGCTTCTGGACTGGAACGGAGTTGGCATCAATATCAACGGCGAGTACATCACTCATCTTCGATTCGCCGACGACATCGTGATTATGGCTGAGACCTCAGCAGGATCTCCCAACAAGTGGGTCTTAAAATGAACATGGAAAAGACGAAAATCATGTCGAACATCCAAGTTGCACCCACTCAAGTCAAGGTTGGAAATTCTGCACTCGAAGTTGTAGACAACTATGTTTACCTAGGTCAGAGCATCCAACTAGGTAGGTCCAACTTCGAGAAAGAGGTCAATCGTCGAATCCAACTCGGCTGGGCAGCGTTCGGGAAGCTACACGATATATTCTCATCCAAAATACCGCAGTGTCTCAAGTCGAAAGTCTTCAGAGACGTGGTCGCTCACTATGGGCCTAATAAGAAGGCTCAAGGTCACCCAAAGAGCAATGGAGAGGGCTATGCTCGGAGTTTCTCTGCGTGATCAAATCAGAAATGATGAAATCCGCAGGCGAACCAAAGTAACCGACATAGCCCGAAGAATTGCTAAATTAAAGTGGCAGTGGGCAGGGCACATTGCTCGTAGAACTGACGGCCGCTGGGGCAGAAAGGTTCTCGAGTGGCGACCACGAACCGGAAGACGCAGCGTGGGCAGGCCCCCTACAAGGTGGACCGACGATATAGAAAGAGTCGCGGGAAGCCGTTGGATGCGGGCAGCGCAAGACCGGCCAAAATGGAAATCCTTGGGGGAGGCCTTTGTCCAGCAGTGGACGTCTTTCGGCTGAGAAGAAGAAGAGAAGAAGGTCTGTTATATATTAATAGTTTGCAACATACATATTTGAGTTACCACGCGGTGAAATCAACAATTTACAACAGATTTTTATCTTAGTGATTCTTCATCATTTCCAAATGTCAGTGTCGTTGTGAGCTTACGATAGTTCTAGCAGTGATAATTTGCAGTCGACTCGTACGCTCATATACTTCATATAGAGCCAATATAGCATCGAGTGGCACGGGCGACAACTCGTAGCTTGGCGACGTGATATTGGCCTCTCCGTTTCCTTATCATTTCGTAGTCAAAAACCAGCGATACCCTTTCAGTCTTAACGGGGAGCTACACGAGATTGCTTGCGCATGCTACTATTTACTCCATCCATCCATCCTGCAAAATAATAAGCATTTCTCGATAAATAACCTCTTGGAAACCAGAATATTTAATAAAACTTGAATATTGTTTACACCTATAAAGTTGTATCTCTTCGTAAGAGTATCTGCTTAAGTTGTTAATTTTAAGTGCTTAGTGATAAGTTGATGGTGTAACTATCTCAATAAATAAATACCAATATTATGAGCACTTACGACTCAATTAATATTTACGTTTTAATATATGTTGATTAGGGATAAATAAATTAAAGTTATTTTAATTAGAGACACTCGTGACGTAAACACATTGAAGCACATTATAATGATATATTTTTGCAAAGAGTACCATTTCCTTGCTGTCATCGTAACAGACTATTACGGAATTTAACGACCGAAGAAAATTTCCGGATAGCAGAAACATCTCATTTATACAAGTGAAAATAAACGGCACGAAATAAATAAAAGATTTGCAACAAGATAATGTTCGGTGACAAACAGACATAATAGCGATTTCGTCGCAGCAATAAAAAAGCAATTAATTTAAATAAATTTTCGGATAAAAAATAACTTTAACTATAATGGGACATTTGAAATTCGGTTCTTGTTTTATCGTCGTACGATCGTTAATGGCGTCTTAATATCTTCTTACCACCTCGTTGGGGGTATCCTTTATCATTTTTACGAAATGCCATTTGAATACCAAATGTTTCTTCGGCTTTGAATCATTCCGCAGTCGAGAGAGTTGATTGTGTGAGAGCATTCGTCATTTTTAGGTGCTCCTACACATCGTATTGCATTGTATTGCTTAGGAGAGTGGCGACATTCATTCTCTTGGATGATGTATACAACGTGAGGGAAGATTATTATACATAACTTCAGAAAATTCTTTGATTTCAAAACACATGAATGCTCACACTTTGATTTTTTTTCTAATTCGTCTAAACAAATTTATCACATTTTGCAAACGTTGTTGTATAAAGGTCCTTAACCGCACCTCCCGATATAAATTCAACATGTCAAGATGACGTCACGTCAAGATTTACGGTTCTATTCTCCGAGTTTCTTTCCATGATCTCATTAGAATGCTACTGAGTCACAGATAACACCATCTGCTTATGTTTTTTCGAGGATTAACTACATTTGGCTTATATTTATTTTTTTGATTGCACGTTTTATTTTATACTTCGTGTTTATTGGTCTTTCTCGTTTGTACGCGCGCTTTGTAAGAATATATAGTGATTCCAGATAGTCAAGTGGCTAGAACACGTGAATCTTAATCGAAGATTGCGCGTTTTAGTTCAGCCAAACACCATTGAAATCATATATTTAAGAAACATCCATTTGTAGGAGGGAAATCTTTTATACACCTTCAAAACCTTTAAGAGAGCGAGGAGGGGTGCATTTGCCTGGCCGGGACGCATTTAAACTAACACTAACTGACTTAAAGTAACAGTCTTAATAATATATTTATGTATGACCCCACTAGGTGCGGGTCACTTGACAAACAGTATAAAATCACTAAATAGAAATATCCAGTAGCTTAATGTTACTGAAAATATTCAACTAGAAGCGATTACCTGATAGTAAGTTATTAAATAATAATAATAAATTAATCCGAGTAAGATTCGCTCAACATTTGAGGTGACTGTGGTTTCGTGGCTGTTCGCTCACAGCTAAGATGCGCAAAGCGTTGCTTCTCGACTCGTTACGTAGTTCGGCACTCTCTTAATCAGTCGTCCTGACCACTGGCCGTCTGTCTTCGCGAGGGGGACATTGCTCCGTCCACTACAAATATCTATTTAAGTTATAAGTATAGAATATTTATATACTTACATATTTATATTTTATTGCTATATTTTTTCTGGTCGATGTATGTACTTTTACGCATGAGTCTTACTTTTTTAATAATTATAGTCAAATTTATATTTAATATAAATAATGTATTTAGAGTTCGTTATTCTTTTATGGCCGAGATGGCCTAGTGGTTAGAACACGTGAATCTTGACCGATGATCGTGGGTTTAAGCCCGTGCAAGCACCACTGAATTTTCATGTGCTTAATTTGTGATTATAATTCATCTCGTGCTTTACGGTGATTTAAAACATCGTAAGGAAACCTGCATATGTCTAATTTCAAAAATACTGCCACATGTGTATTCCACCAACCCGCATTGGAGCAGCGTGGTGGAATAAGCTCCAAACCTTCTCCTCAAAAAGGGAGAGAAGGCCTTTAGCCCAGCAGTGGGACATTCACAGGCTGTTACGGTATTCGTTTATTATTTATTTAAACTTAGCTTAGGAATTAAGATGTTTCTTTTGGCATTTATTTCTACAAGTCGTAATTTCCTATCATTAGAAGAACACTTATTTCTTTTATTATTTCATATGGTTTATATATCATAACTATTATTACTTCTATTGGATGTTCTAAAAATAATAAATTAATCAAAACCATATTAAAATAAAATCTTACATTAAAGCCGTATAAAAAAGGCGAGTTTAGTTAGAAAAACGAAATCTTCAAACTTGAAAGATGTAACGGTTCGAGGAAACGAATCTCAGTCATCATATCGTATCCGATTATCATAATACATTTAACGTCTACAAAGATTGAGTTCTCAGTAATCGCAATAAGAACACCCACGACGCATCTGTTGCGACCTAAAGCAAATATTTAATAGCTAAGGGATCGTTATGGTAATGTTGCTAAGATTAATAATAACCAACATCTGATTATTTTTTCGTTTATTAATTATGACTTAACTCAAATCAACATAAATGATTTTGTACGCTATTGTAATTTATATAAGAGTCAATATTCTTTGAGTAAATTATCTATATATATGTACAAATTTTGCGTTAACACTAAGCAATCATCGATGTCTTAAATTGTTAATCTAACATTTTATAATTTTTTTATAGTTTTGATATTTTTTCAAGTTGGTAAATGTGTTTTTCTTAATTAGCTATTATCTTGTGTTCATTTTCAGGAACTGAGATGGACCAGTAGTTAGAAAACGTGAATCTTAACCGATACTAACGGGATCAAGTCTAAGTAACCACTGAATATTTATATGCTTACTTTGTGTATATAATTCATCTCGTGCTCGTTGTTAAATAAAAATCTGCCACATGTCAATCTACCAACATGCACTCGAGCGGAGTGGTGGAGTAAGATTTGCTTCTACAGAATAAGGCTTAGGGACGTTTACAGGCTATTCATATCATTATATATTTATGAAAATAATAATATATTTTAAAGCATCATAATAAATTTGATTGTACATATCAACCTTTCGATGTGATATTAAAATATTATTTATCACTTTTTTTTTTTAAATTCGAAATCGTTTTCAGTGTCTGTTATATTTGTTGAAAACAAATCCGTAACCCGAAGCTCGCTGAGCACACAGCTCTATAGCGTCTGTTTGTCTGTGCTTTTTGCAATCGATATCTCTGGAACACAGCAGCTGCGACTAACCTTTTTGCTCGTCACTATGACGGTTTATTTTAGGACATCGTCGTTCTACTTGCGCTTCCTTTTGAGATTCCACATTTATTCCGCGACTTTTGTCTATGTGGTGAAATTGTTTGAATGTGTTAGTGATTCATATGCTTAGGTTTGCAGCAGATGTTTGAAAATGGAAATATTTAATTGGAATAAAACCAATGATTGACATTATGTTGGCATTTACCAGCGGTACCGTTTAGCAATATTTTGCATTGTATTGGTTTGAATGATTTATTTATTTGTTAGTAAAGATAAATATATATATTTTTTATGTTATGGATAACAAAACCTTAAGTTTCTACTATGTTATACATACTTAAAGGTCTACATACAAGACTAATTATCGTACAATAATTTTATATTTAAAACAATTTTATAAATTAAACTATTATTTACAAATCAATATAATAACATACAATAAAAATAACGTAAGAAGATGTAAATAAAATAACTTTAATAACAAATACTTCCTTCAATTTGACTGACGCTGATGAGTGTTGAATTGAGTTGATTGAGTGTTGAGTGCTTAATGTAATTACAGGCACAAGGTACATATATAACGTCTTTGACGGTGACAGTAAAATATAAAGAGTAATAGTGAATAAGATTGATAGAATAATATATATTACATTTAAAAAAATATATATTATAGATAGGAGGAGGAGCAAATGGGCCACCTGATGGTAAGTTGTCACCGACGTCTATATACATTGGCATTGTAAGAAATGTTAACCATCCCTTACATGATGCGCCACCAATCTTGGGAACTAAGAGTACTGTTTATTTGCGGTTAGAATATCTGATGAGTGGGTGGTACCTACCCAGACAAGCTTGCTCAAAGCTTTACCACCATACATACATAATAATACATATTGTTGTTCTTAAGTCGAGATGAACACCTTAGACACTAAGTGTTGGCGATAATCTGTATTAGGACTTACGATCTTTTGATCCTAAAATAAAGATTTACAATATGTCAGGCACATACTGTGCGATGTCCAAATGAACGAGGGTATTACACGTTTTTGTTAAATTATCAAATTTAACAGAAGATTCAATTTATGTTAAGTTAAATAGTGCTTAGAATGCGTGAATCTTAACAGATGATCGTGAATTCAAAGCCCGGGCAAGCACCATTGAATTTTCATGTGCTTAATTTGTGTTTGTAATTTATCTCGTGCATGACGGTGAAGGAAAACATCGTGAGGAAACCTGTCTAATTTCATTAAAATTTTGCCACATCTGTATTCCACCAACCCGCATTGGTGCAGCGTGCAGGAATAAGCTCCAAACGTACTCCTCAAAAAAAAAAAGAGAGGAAGCCTTAGCCCAGCTGTGGGACATTTACAGGCTGTTATTTACTACTACTATAAATACGAGTATGAATAATGTTAATTTTTCTGTATGTTTTTAATAGTGATATCTATATAAATAAATTAAATTGAAACTTTAGTCTGTGATTTTAAATTAGTTGCCTTTTTAGTCAATATGGCTATTTACAGAGTGAGTGTTTGCGCACACATCTATGCACAATAACATGCCCTGCGCAGTTGCCTTCTTTGATAGTCGCCGCCATGGCCGAATCGGTCAGGAGTACATTATTGTTTATTTAATTAAAATCGATTGATTATTTCAAATATAGATTTCCTTTCAATATTATATCAAATAACTCTATTTGTTTGGGGCTTTGAATTAAATCGAAATACATAGGATATTTTTATTTTTGATGATTATATAGATTTGATGATTTATTTTTGATGATGACTACAGTATCAGGATACATAAATGTGATTATAAACTTTCTCTACCTTGTAAATGTCAGCTTATATCTAAGGTAGATAAAACAAAGTATCTTGGTATTATGGTCGATCAAAATTTAAACTGGTATGCTCAACTTAATTTAGTGTCTAACAGAATGCGAAAACTTACCTGGGTTTTTAAGAACTTGCGACACGTTGCTAATAAGGACTTGTTAAATAAAGTATTTATTTATTTATTTATTTGGGAAACAAACAATTATGATTACACTTAATAGTAAAAAAACAAATATAAGAAAAACATAAATCAATCAAGTTTCCACTAAAAATTAATACAAACAAATGACATATTATATTAAGAATAAAAACAAAAACAGAAAGCATAAGATGCAAGTGAAACTTCTATAATTTAAATATATGACGTAAACTAAATTTAAATTTGATAATTTTTGAGTTAAATATAACTAATTTTGTACAATGTTTGTTATAACTTTTACATGCACGTAACAAGAACATATTCTTTGAATAGTCACAGTTACAAAGGGGTACAAAAAATAAAGTATGGTTTCTCGAGTTAAGGCGAGGACATTTAAAAAGTATATTATTAAAGAGACTCTTAGAATCAACAATGTTATGAACAATTTTGTATAAAAATATTTGGTCTCTTATACTGTAAGTATATATGGCCTTGGCACAATCAGTCTTATCCTATTGTATTCCGATTTGAGGTGGGACTTCAAAAACAAAATTTTTGGAACTGGAAAGAGTGCAAAGATCTCTTTTAAAGGTGATGTACTTTAAGTCCTACAGATTCCCAACTACCGAACTTTACGAATATGGAAACCTTCTGTCAGTGAGAAAACTATATATCTTACTCTCCATCGTAAAATTACACAAATCCATTAAATTTGACCCTAAAGTATTAACTAAAAGACGTAAGGATATTAAATTACTCTGCACATTTCCCCCTGCAAAAAGTAGTTTTACTAGAAAACAATATAGAAGACAAGCTACTTATCTATACACTAAAATAAACCGTAAAGTGAACATTTATGGTATGAACACATATAATTGCAAAAAAACGTTAAAAGACTGGTTAAAAAAATTGGATTACTATGAAACTGAAAAATTAATGGAAATAATTACATAATTATTTAAAAACTAATAGTACAACTGACTATCAGACACACACACACAAACACACACACACACACACACACACTCGCAAACATACACGCGCGTTATATGAATAAAACTACGTTGAAGTTATATGTTACCTTTTTAAACGATTCTTAATTTGTAATAATGTTACTTTTCATTGTTTTTACCTTAATGTACTTGTTTCCGTTTGTGGAAGAGCGGGGACTCCTAACACAAGTTAATTCCATTACTTAAAAGGAGCTCCCTAGCTGTATCTGTTGTATCTAGGTATAAGTTACAGAAATAAACAATTTTTATTTATTTTATTTATTTTTTATTTTTATCATGCCTTATTTTAGCTTTAAATTGTATAGAATTATTTTATATAAAAATTAATACTTAAAATTTAAGTTAATAAATCTAATAAGTATTTCTAACAATTCTTATAGATTTAAAACGAAATAAAGAAAATACTACACATACTTATATATACAATTTATATTCTGGTACCAAAGAGCTGATCGATCTGACGACGGAGCCCGAAGTTGGACTGTGATTCAATGGTTATAAGTAATCCCCACGCATTAAGCATTTTATACATTAAACTGACCGCAATGCTGTTTAGTTTGTTTAAAACATTCATTTATAATTTTCTTGAGGCGCCAATAATAATATTACCATGTTATATTTAAAATTTCCTTCATAAATGTTATAAAAAAAGTATTTTTAGCCGTCAAAGTTATAACTATGACTTATCTTAAAATATTATGTATGTAAATTAAGCCAAAAATGTTAGTCGACAATACGTAATATGCAGTTCGTAGGAATTTTGCGCTACCTTACAGTTTTATATATTATGCTACTAATTAAAAATATCCTTATTATTACAATCCGTCTCATATCATATTTGATTTGTTTGCTTAATATTACGATCTTACCCAAACAAACAATTCTTTATAATTGAAAAGTAAAAGGCAATTATATATTTTTGAGTTGATTACATATTCGTGTATATAGGCCATTCATCCATTACGTTTATAGCACATAAAATTTTCAAACGTGAGACCTGAGTACCCTCACATGTATAGTGACTTAACGTGTTTATTAAAGTAACAAATTAAAAAAAAATGCGTCCACACTCTCGTTCACTTGTGTTCAATTTCATTATTAATATATTACCAAGTCATATTTTAAGAGACGAAACCTTCTAAATTTAGTTCTTTGCTGAAATCCATATTTAGAACCGCTGACCTAAATAAACTAACCCACTAACATTAGGAAGTAAACTCTGTTAAAATACATCGCTTATTAATCTAATGTCAACTCGAGAGGTCGACAGAAACGCCTTGTCAGAGAACAGACGTGTTGTTTAACCAAGTTCTTAGTACTACGTATATAATGAAATGGTACTAAAGTCGTGTGTCAATGGAATATGTTAAAGTAGGTAAGATTAATGACTATTAGGTGACGTTGGTGGAATATTATACTTATCTTGAGACTATTTGGCTCGAATCAATGTAATTATTAAGAAAGTGTTCCATTTTTAAAAATGGAAGCAAGGTTTTGACCTTACCTACCGTATTGCTACCCGTATTAGGTACAGATTAAAGAATGAAGTTATATAAATCTAAAACGAGATAATCTTTATTCAAATAGGTTCTTATGAGCACAGGGGCCAAATTCTACTAATTTAGCACGATTACGATACGTTCCCGATTCAATTCCGATCCAACTTTGAATCATCTGTATTTATTCGAATCGGAACCGATAATATGTTAACATATACCGTTTTGTCAAAATCAAACGTAACTGTTAACTTATATGTCAATAGTCGATAATTAAATTAAAGAATAGGAAAACGGAAAAACGGCAACGATCACGCTTCGATTCGATTGCGATAAAGTTGCATATTGTTAGTAGAATTCACCCCAGCTTTATATTAAAGGTGCCTTATATTGAAGGTGTTAATCTGAGTGTACATTACACTGATCTCGGTACAATGAAGAAGATTAGATGTTGAATCTCAAAAGTTCACTAAACTTTATAATTTGTACAATTAAATTTATACTATGTCTTGTTTGGTAATCATGTAATTGCCGGGTCGGTTGGCGTGGTTTGTAGATATTTTACCTTTCACGCCGAAGGTTGTGGGTTCGATTCCCACCTAGGACATACATTTGTGTGCATGAATATGTTTGTTTGTCCTGAGTCTGGGTTTAAGTATGTATATAAGTATGTATTTACAAAAGAAAAGTAGTATATCAGTTGTCTGATTTCCATAGTACAGGCTCTGCTTAACTTGGGATCAGATGGTCGTGTAATGTCCCAGGATATTATTATTATTTATTTGATTTATATATTTCATTTAAACTAGTTACAAAATATGGAACAAAAATACACTACAATAGAATTCCAAAAAGCATTGAAACCACCTGCTGCCAAATAAAAAAAAAAAAAGATCATTAATGTGGAAAGGTTATTAATTTCCTTCACTCATCAGTGTATTTTCTTTCCTGAACTTGAATTTATTTTTACTTAGACTTTTATGGTATTTAAACATGGTAACATTGCATGATAATTAAAAAAAATGTGTTCGATCATGTTTTGTTGTAATGGCGTGCAAATATTAACGAATTCAGATAATTTATTTTGATTAAACTACACTGAGACAATAACATTCGTATCAGAAAATACAAAATTAAGAAAATCATAATTAAATATAAGAATTATATTAGTATTGAAATTTATAATTGAATTCGAATTTGAAAAATTCAAAATCATATATAGGCAAGTAAATCCACGGGTATTAGTGGTAGGTACTTTAGTAAGTACGAAGACTTTATTACCACGACGGTCTGTTAAAAACGGTTCAGTAAATTTTTCCTCGACATTTAGCTAGTACAATATGTACCAGAGTCGTAAAACTTTTTAACGTCACGAGAAATTAATTTGAGGTACGAACAATTTATGGTCCTAAGAAATTGAAAGCTTCAAAACTTTAGAAACAAGTCTGGTATGGGTTATTGTATATCAAAAATAATAATTCAGATAATTTAATTCTTCTTCAACGTTTAACCGTTCTTCGGTCCACAGAGATTACAGCATTTTATACTACGCGTCACTAACCAATGTCGGATTTTCATTTTCGTCAATTTCTTTTCAATTAAATCAGAAGGGAAGCAGGAAGAAGGGAAATGTCAGAAAGTGATATGTGACATTGACCATAATAATAACAACATCTCGAGAAAACACGCATCAAAATAGTATATATACCCAAAATCGGTTGTCAACATTTCACGGGTGAGTGAAGGAGTGAGTTCTTACGGCACTGCGATTCCTTTTCTCTTTTTATATATTGACTCTTTATTATATAGTGCACTACATTATATAGTTAAAAAAAAACAACAAATATCTGTGCAGCACAAAGGGCTACCCTAACGCCTTCTAGTGATTTCTTCCAGACAATCTTTGTGTTAGGACATTTAAAAATGAATATCAGGTTGGGTGCTGTAATTATTTATAAAACGTATATAATATGGAGTTAATTGACTCATCGTGTTATATTATATTATAATTAATTAATAATTCTTACCAGTTCTTTATATAATAATTATGCACGATAAAAAGTTATATCAAAAATATAAATGGCTGAAGTGCTAATTGGATTAAGATGTGAAGTGGTTTACTGTGCATTCATTCCTTGGGACTGACACATCTGGCAAAGTGCAGCGCATACTTGCGCATATATATATATATATACATATTGTAAGAATACCCCAGTAAACCTTCACATTTACTTTTAACATATAATTCTCTTCCACGCGTATCTTGTTATATTTACAATTTTTATTGGAATTCCTGCAATCACCGTGGCAACCATCGAACGAGTCAATTTATCCGTGCTTTGTTTCTTTTTTATATATCGCGTAGTTTTTTTCGGTCAATAATTTCCAACCAGTGTTAATTAAGTTAAAAATATTAACATTATTTTCTAAAAATCTGCAAACTAAACGCATACAATACTCAAGTTCGCACTGCCCATTGGTTAACCGCCAAGCGCGTGGTCTTACATTGGCAATACAGTGCCGTTATTAAGCCGAGCTAGGATATGTCGTACTTATAAGAACATTCCATGACTCATTCTTTAGAAGGATTTAATGCTGTACATTAGACAAGGGTAGATTCATTGATAAAAGTTATCCGGACGCAATTGTTCCATCACATAAAATTAGTTAAGTGTATTAAAATTAACGATTAAGCAATGAAGTTGTATAATATAATTCCGCCATAAAACCAAGTGATTATCTCTTCCTAGCGCTCCGGATGTTTACCGGCAGCACGTGGTAGTGGGGCTGAAAATACTTCGCTGTAATGATGCGAGTTAACTTCGCGGCTATGCGCGAGATTATAAATAAAAAATCCATCTTAAGAAATTAACAGATGTATTCCTCGTGTCGTTGACATTGAATGTTTTGATAACATAAATATTCATTAACACACAAACACACACAAACAGTTTTTTTTTATTTCTAAATAGTAATACTATAGCTACCCATATAGAATTTTTAAGATTTCTACTTTATGGTGTGAAATTCAACAAATTCATTAATTACATTTTATATCAGAATTGTCGTACTTATTTATATATTTTTTAAATAATTTGATACAATATAATTTATTGGATTTTTAGTTTAAGTTTAGTTAATTTGATAGTTTAGTTAATATCACATTTAAAGTATTCTTGTTACAACTTTAAACGTTTTTAAGATTACAATGAAACCTTCAGAAAAAAGGGTGAAATGAAAACTAAATACATCGGTGTTGATGTTGTAACATACTAATTCAAAAATTAACTGTAAATATATTTTTATAAAATTAATTTTAGTTACTGTTTTTTATTATTATTATTACTCTGTCCCAAGAAGTTCATCTTTACTTCTCGTGTTCATACAATATTTGTCACCATTTCTATTAAAATGCTTAAGTATAAAGTTATTTATTATTTATATTTATGATCCCTTAGTGTCTGCTATGAAATAAATTAATTAAGCGTAACATTAAAATGGTTCCATGTTAATTTGTGGCACTGCACAAACCAAGCGTCTGCGTAAACATGATAATGGTCCTCCAAATGGCTCGTCAGTTGAACGAAGCGGGTCTAACTGAAGTAATTTACAATTAAACGCTGATGTGGATACAGGAATTCAAGTTTAGAAATTTATCCCAGAAATGTTCGCCCCTCTGAAGCGCATTCCGTCGTATTTCGGTATACGAGTCGAGCAGGGACAGTTTGGATCCGATCCAGTAGTGCGCGAGCGCACTGCGGTATTGATCGTGAAATGTGAATTTTCACAAGCGAAAAAAAATATCGTCGATTAAATTGGTTGAGCGGCAAAACGTTTGAAGGGTTGATCTAATTGAAATCGGAGCGTGTTTTTTTTTGCTGTTTTGCTTCAGTGCGTGACGATATGTGATTGTGTTGTGGACGCGATTGTTTTTGAAATTGAATTTTAGATAAAGTTCGCTACGGAGCGAGAGATTAACAAATATTTGAAACACGAAAACGGGATGCCTCGATGAAAACTCCTTAAATTTATTCCAATTAAACAAAGCAATATTTGATTAAGAATATAATATTTATTGTGAATATTATAACGACATATATTATATTGGAGATTTAATATAATATATAAAACATTACAAACAATGGAGGCGATATAGTCGAAGCATCAAACGTAAAACAAATTGACTACTCCGATACCAGACTTTGACTTGGGCAATTACAGTGACGATTAATGTTAGAGACAAGAGTTCAAAAGTGACTCACGGCAATAAAACTAAAGAACCAAACAAACTATAAACCTAAAATTATTTTAAGCACGCGCTGCAATGAGAGCAAAACGGTGGCTATAAACAAGATGGCCGCTGAGCACGCCACTCCGTTTATAAGCCACAATTTGTTTATTTACATTGCTATCTCTCTCTTGCTGCCGATGGCAGACGAAGGTGCAGCGAAGGTTTATGAAGACATCCGAAATTTCCCGAAGGATGAGAAGCGGTTAACAAGGGAATATCACTTGAGGCAGGGTGCCTTGAGAGGTTTGATAGTGAAGCCTGGGAAACAGTATGATTTACAGCCAGTGGAAATGTTTTTAGGTATCCCATATGCCGCAGCTCCAGTTGGACATTTACGATTTATGCCACCAGGTGAGAACTTACTAAAGGATATTAAATCATATATATTACATGTTAAACAAACATATTTGTATAATATAACATATATGCTTTACTGTAGAAAATGGTCTAAGCATAATTTCTCTGACAAAAACTTGCCTGGAAGAGATCTTAAGCAATGATACTGCTTTTTGTATTCTTTCATTTTGTATTCTCATTCTTTATTTTTTACATTGTAATTATCATATACCTTTTAATTATGAAAATATATTGGGTAAGCACGTAAAGACGTTGGTGCTGCGTCTGAACTCTTTTCGGTCGTGTGTTGCTATCCTATCGAATTACGAGACATAGCGAATAGAGGGAGCACTTACATTTTCGTGCATAATTATGAATTATAATAATATCGCCTGTGCAGTTGGCTAGTCACTCTCGAGAAAAAAAAAACCGACTCGAAATCGACCAGAATGGCAGCGTCATAATAATCACCAATACTTTTAATTACTATTAGGGTATAAACCTTAAGGAGGTTTCTCTCACGTTTAATTGGGATTACATATGTACACTTGCTTACATAAAAAGTACAAAATAATGTGTCGAAGCTTAAGCTTATACAGCCTACAAGGTCCTTTAAATTGTATAACATAATGCAAAATTCAAATCAGACTGGTAGTTTAATATATAGAAACGCAGATCAGATTCAAATTTATAACTTGATTAAATATTAAACGCCCATTGGTTGCCTATTACGTCATCAGCTGCCATCGACCAATTACAATTCAGATTAATATACTTTGATCAGCGTGTCAGAAACTGGAAGGAAATGTTCGAATTTAATCGGATTATTTACTCATTAATATATAAATGGAGCAACGTGATATATGTAACCAAACCAAACACTAAAAGAGGTAGCCCCAGCAGTGGGATATGACGTTGTATTTATTTATAAAGATTGAAAAATAAAACAATATTACTTCATTTTTATTATTTGTGTTTTCCTGCGACAACGGGAGTTCTGATATTAATAGTTTCAATATCTTTAGCGGCAACACAATATTATGCTAAAATTTCATTTTAATTTTTGAAATTCTAATGATATTGTTTCTTTCATTAGTTGTGGAAATTTTCATTTATATTACTATTTTGAATACTCGTTTATAATTTAGTATGTTTTATTTCCTTAAAATTATTCTTCAACGGTTTTATTTTTAAATTTTAACAATACATTTAACATATAGTATTAAAATGTAGTTTTGTGTATAATTATCTTTTGAAAATTGATCAACTAAAATTAAAATGTAATTGTATAGTATTATAATATAAGTATCTGCGCTTGGCGGTTTTACTAAAGTGTTCGATTGAGTGCATCTGCCAAATAAATTGCAGTATTTCTTTCTATTTAAATTATTTTAATAATTTACTGAAAATTATCATCAAACATATGTGGTCGCTTCTATGGTTCTTAGTACCGGTATTTTTTGGACTTCTCCCGTTAAAAAAAATATAATCCTTAATTTTCAGCCACCCAGCTCATCTCAATATTTTTTTATTTCAATATTTTAATATAACACCTTATAATTATATACCGGCAATGTTCTTAAAAGTCCATCCAGGCTTCTATCTAGTAATGGATATTTAGTTAAATATACATATAACATGTATTCACATACAAAAATATTTCTATTGTAATAAGTATGACATACATAAGAACATTTTGTTTTAAAAACAAATAACAACACTCAAACGAGATACAGTATTACAGAACACACATCGGATATTGTAAGATAGTCAAAGTGCTGATTTTCATTATAATGAAACGATTCGTTAATGATGACTGCGAAACGCTGATCACTGGTTCATTGAACGTTGCGTTCCGAAGTCCGACGTCTGGTGCTTGAAAACTTGTTCAATTGGGGAATTGCAAATGATTCCCGGCAAATTGAACCTTTATGTATTTCAAGAGAATATAATTAACGTAATTACTTATTTTGGTCCCTTGACGATATATTTGTTACTGTTTCAATTTTATTTATTTTCTTTAATGACAGTAATGGTAGAATCATATGTGATATGTATTTTTAAGTATGAAGTTTTAAAATGTGGATACAAACCTACTTTTTAAGTTAATATGCTAAATTTTAAGTATTTGTCAGTCAGTCAGTTAAATATAGAGATATATTTTACAGACACAAGGGACATAACATTTTAGTTCCCAAGGTTGGTGGCGCATTGGCGATGTAAGCGACGGTTAACGTTTCTTACAATGGCAATGTCTATGGGCGTTGCGATCACTTACCATAAGGTCGCCCATATGCTCGTCCGCCTACTTAAACTATAAAAAAAGTAAACTGCCTGCGAAATTTTCTTATATAGAATCGACCTAGATGTAAATATTGATATTTTGTATTCATTTTGGTGGTTTTTTTATTAAATTTACTAACCGAAAACGCAGCATGTATTTTTATTAAACACAATTTTATTCATAACGAATGTAATTTTTTTAATAAAACGTAATATTTACAATTGCAAAATTAAACATAAAATTAAGTAGGTAGATAACACATAAAAATATAAGATAAATCAAAATCTCAAATTACAAAAAACAGTAATAATTTATTAATAATAAAAATAATAAGACAAAAAAATCTTTTATCTTTACTATTTTTGTCTTGTCTTTGTTTGCAATAAAGGGTCTTATTATTATCAATATTACCCTGCCCCGAGAAGGATGTATTGACATAGAAAAGTCGAAAACTCCGTGATAAAAGCTTATTATTACTTCGCGTGTTTATACCATGTTTGTCACTGTTTCTATGAAAATCCTAACTGATAGGATAAAAAAATATTATAATTTTCATAATTATTTAATATTCAATTCTTGTTACTTTAATAAATAAATTATTAATATTATTACTCAAGAAATATCAATGCGTTTCTGTGCTCCGTAAAATAAGCTAGTTAAGGTAATTGAGTGCATTTTCGTTTGCACATACACAGTTGTATTTATTTCCTGTTCCAATCGAGTGTGCAAATAGGTCACGGGAATATTACCCTGCATAACAAAAATTCAAATTATAACGTGTGTTCGCGTAATCCCTCAAAATCAGAACATCATTACGTTGTTATAGCTTCTAAATAAAATTTTGTTATCTTGTGACGTCATATGGCTTGGATTTCATAATTGTTTGCGTATGTTAAATACATTATACTCACTGATATCTTCGAACAAACTAGGATGACATGCCAAGCGCAAGTTCAGTTTGCGCGCTACGAGATTTTATTGATAAATTAATATTTGTGTGCACGCTTACATACATACGTGTACATGACGTGATAACTTCAACTGGCAAATATTTACGATAAGATAAATATAATATCGGAATAATAATCGGAATCAGAATAACTAATCGGAATCGGAATCTGGTCACGATATGGGACCAGATATATTGTATTAAGCTCTTCTTATGTTGAAGATCATATCTGTTATGAATCATACACAATGGTTATTGTATTTTGATCTTTATGATTCACTGGTAGTAGGGCTTTGTGCAAGCTCGTCTGAGTAGGTACCACCCACTCATAAGATATTCTACAGCAGTACTTGGTATTGTTGTGTTCCGGTTTGAAGTGTGAGTGAGCCAGTGTAATGACAGGCACAAGCGACATGACATCTTGGTTCTCAAGGTTGATGGCGCATTGGCTATTTAAGCGATGGTTAACATTTCTTACAATGCCAATGTCTATGGGCATCGGTGAAAACTTACCATCAGGTGGCCCATATGCTCGGCCACCTATATAAAAAAAAACTTTTTAATGGGAAACATTTATTGATTCGTCTTGGGGGTAAGACCGACTCACCGATATGCCGCGACGGCACACGTCATTATGCTCTCTTAAATCGTCACGCTTGCTCTCCGCTACTTTCTTCTCTCTTGTGGCGTGGCGCTTTTACTATGTATTTAGTTGCTATATATTATTATATCAATAAAAAATATAAATTTGTTTCATTAACGAATCTTTATCTATTGGTTCTATTTAATTAAACATGCTCATCTGCCAGGCGAACCGTGTCACATTTTTTTTATGATTTAATGCCAAAAAATGCTAAAACAGTAATTTCTTTCAGTCAGTGCTCCTCCCTGGTCTGGTGTGAAGATGGCGACACGCTTTGCACCGGTTTGTCCTCAATCTTTGCCTATTATCAAGAAGGGTAACCCACCGTCCTTGGGTAGACAGCACTATCTAAACAGACTAAGGCCTTTCCTCGCTCAAGAGTCGGAAGACTGCTTGTACTTAAATATCTACGTGCCTTATAGAGGTAAGAAATAATATTTGAATTTATTTTTATTTATGTTTAAGGTTATTATATGAAAACGCTGAAGCGAACGACCATTACAAATATTCATCATTACAAAATTTGATTTTTATGTCTTTGTAGTTGAACCTTGGCCCTTAAATTTGAGTAATAGTGCATTTTTTTTTTACTAAATACATATTGATCTTTTTGTCTTCACTGATGACAGGATTGTGATGATAATTTTGATGGATGTTGATTAATATTTCGCCGCAAATCCACAATGAAAATCATAATTTATTCAATATCTCGACCAATAATATCGCGTCAATTCAACGTCAAAGATTTTTTTATTTCTCTTTTTTTCTCTTGTGGTTAGAATAGAATAATAACATAATAATACCAATAATGAAATTGGGGAACACATTTTATGTACATACAAAAATAGTAACACACAGCCAGTAATAGTAGATGCTAAGAATTTTTGCTTGGATTCTTTTCAACTTAGTATCCTTATTAAGACAACTAGTGTCTTATTACAAGCTAAACATAGCGATCATTGCTGAAATAATTATTACACGAACATGTGGTATGTTCTTTTACATACAACATGTTCGTGTAATTAATTTGATGACGTATATAATTTTTAGTTCACGTAACATTTTACATAAAAATCTGATTTATTGAATATTGCATAAACCTTTTTTATCAGCATAGTCCAACTAGGAAATGCAACATTGAATCTTATACTGTAAATATACAGTGTAATGCTTTTCGTTTGAATTTAAAATGGCACAGTAATAAAACCGCTCGGGTATGCACATTCCAAGAATAAGGTCAGCGAAAGCTTTATTTCGTTTCATTTACTCACTTAGAACTATTTCAAGAATTTAAGTAAAGCGAAATCGTATTGACATTGATTGACGTTTTTAACAGAATTTCGCTTGCTTTACCAACATTTCATTCAATGTTTAAGTAATGAGAGAAAACATTTGAATGAGTTTCAAATTCCTGTGCAGCAATTAGATGAATCATTTCGATTGACTTAACTGCGATTTGGGTTACATTGTGAAATGAGATTAGAAGTTTTTTATTTATTGAAAATAAGTCTGGGTAGGTACCACCCACTCATCAGATATTCTACCGCAAAATAGCAGTACTTGATATTGTTGTGTTCCGGTTTGAAGGGTGAGTGAGCCAGTGTAATTACAGGCACAAGGGACATAACAACTTAGTTCCCAAGGTTGGTGGCGCATTGGCGATGTAAGCGATGGGTAACATTTCTTGCAGAGCCAATGTCTAAGAGCGTTTGGTGACCACTTACCATCAGGTGGCCCATATGCTCGTCCGCCTTCCTGATCTATAAAAAAAAAATAAGTAGGCAGACGGTTAGTGGCTACCCTCCCCTTCAGCCACTGGCACAGTAAGATATATTAACCATTCCTTACGTTGCCAATGCGCTACCAATCTTTTGAACTAAGATATTTGTAACATATAACTTATTTTTTGATGGTAGAATAATAGTAGTGATTGGTACTCAGGCGGGCTTGCACAAAGTCCTACCAGAAAGTATAATCAAAAGTTGATACAATAAATATAAAATTATTATTTTTGGCGGGCCGGTTGGTAATGTATTAAAGAGTTCGTAATGCTAAGAACATATATTAATCGGATTTTGCGGGTTCCAACCGTGGCTAGCACCACAGAACTGTCACGTGCTTTGTCTATATCTAAATTCATCTTGTGCTCGTTGTTAACCTAAAATATCGTAATATGTGTAGTGTCAGGTAAATACCCGATTTCACGGTAGCATGCGCAAGCGATCCCGTGGCGTTCCTCGTTAAGACGGAAAGGATACCGCTGGTTTTTTAGTGGGTATTCCGATATTTGGGGTGCATTCGGCACTGTTCCCGTGTTTATTAATGCAGTAGAATAACTTGCAAGATTTTTCCTCAAAAATAGAGCTGGCCTTTGTCTAATAGAAAAACATTTACATACTGTTAATTTTTTTTTCATGGAATCTGAGATGTTTTTATAAATTGCAATAAGCTGTATTGTTGTTTGGCTGATTAATAACGTTTGGTTGGTAGACGGACGTCTTGTAAAATGTTTAAATATATCGAAACTAGTGTGTGTCCAAAAGTACTAAAAAAATAATTCAATATTTATTATAACCACTTAAAATTAGCTCAGTAAATTTTTGACTTTATCTTTCATAACTCACATTTCAAGGATTTGTTCTTATGAAATATATAAATATCTTATCATCGTCAATTTAATTTCCAAATCAGCACAATCATTGTAAATATAGTAACAGTCAGTGAATGTACCACTGCTGAACTAAAGTCTCTCCTTTTTTGAGGATATGGTTTATAAGGTAAATACTAACCACATTGTAAATCTATTTTATTTCAAAAAGAGCAACTACGCGAATTTCTTACGGTTTCCTCTCGCTGAAGCTGCTTTCCGATACAGTAGAGTGAAAATAGTGACGATTCAAAAACGCTTTATTGTTAAGCTTACAATAAGAAAGAAAGAATTTTATACATTGAATTTAATAAATATAGTTTTATTGGAAGCTTCAATCTAGTTTACACAAACCGATAGTTACTAAAATCACTCAATTGCAATGCAGGTTAAATGTGTTTGTGACCTAGATTATATTCTACATCTTGAATTAGGTGCTGAAAGATGATGTTTAAGTATTTCTTAAGAAATCAAGGGTTTTCATTAAAACCATTACCTATAAAAAAATTACGGAACGATTAGTTACGCAAAGTTGTGTGTTCCTGTATTCAATGTTAAATTGATGATGACACAAAGATAGGAATCAGTACATAGTTGAACACAACAAACGAAGTTTATTGCACTGAGATGTGTTGAAAATAATAATACTTTAGCATTAAAAAAAAATAGTTTTGTAATTTTAAAGTATCAAACCGGTTCCCTTAGAATTTTCGATAACCAAGCTTTCTCAAAAGAATATATTTGTCATAACAAACTGACTCCGTAACAGCCTGTGAATGTCCCACTGCTGGGCTAAAGGCCTCCTCTCCCTTTTTTGAGGAGAAGGTTTGGAGCTTATTCCACCAAGCTGCTCCAGTGCGGGTTGGTGGTAACTGACTCAGAATGATGTAATTGTTTAAAATTTCAATCCATCCTTCCTTAAGATCGCAATCCTTCTAAGACGAGAGAGGGTTTACCAACAGTTTACAATTCACAAGCTTTCACTTTGACTTGACAAAAATGATGTAATTAACAAAGTTATCCGTCCCATTTGAGACGCTAAACAGGCAATCCAACTTCTAAGAACGATCCATTAACGATTGATGAAGTTAAATAACATTTTGAAAGATCATCTCTTTGAGATTATAATATATCATATTTTACAACAAAAAAAAAAAACCATAAAACCTAATAAAAAAGTGTGATCTCGTTAAAAGAAAGTCCATACAAAGCTTACTTTTTTTTCTTACATCAAATAATTACTCTTAAAATAAATTAAAAGATAAGACTTAATAACAATTAACGCTTGCTTAAAATAAATAGATAATGTTTAAGTAGAATTTTTCGTATCCGAAAAGCTAATTAAACCAGTTCAAAACGAAATATCTCGATTATATTTTTAGTACAGTTAAGAATTTGGACACTCCGTGGACGGAAGTTCTAATAATACATATGAAATGGGTTCAACTGATTCTGGCGTCGTCAGTTTATTGTTAGGAAACGTTTGAATAGATCGATGTCATTCTAAAACGTTAACATTTTTATAAAATGACTAGTTTTCGTCCACGTCTTCGCCCTCGTTTTAAGGGAAGGTTAGGTATTAGGTAAAAAAAGTTGCCCATGTTTATTGCCCATTGTCCATGTTCAGTGCTCATGAAAGCGTAACAGACTGATAGATTTACTTTTGTATTTATTATATTAGTATAAAACGATCCGAGACGGCCCAGTGGTAAGAACGCGTGAATCTTAATCTCATGGGTTCAAACCCGCAAGCACCACTGAATTTTCATGTGCTTAATTTGTGATTATAATTCATCTCGTGCTTTACGGTGAAGGAAAACATCGTGAGGAAACTTGCATGTGTCTAATTTCAAAAATTTTGCTACATGTGTATTCCACCAACCCGCATTGGAGCAGCGTGGTGGAATAAGCTCCAAACCTTCTCCTCAAAAAGGGAGAGGAGGCCTTTAGCCTAGCAGTGGGACATTCACAGGCTGTTACGATATATAACAGCAGTGCTTTTCTCTAAGCGTTTTATTTATAAAAGTTGCTTGGCGACTATTTAGTTAAAAAGTTTTTTTTCTCTGTCTGTCATTGTTGATTTGAAATTCGAAAGAAGAAGACATAGGATTGTTTCACTACTACCCTGCATGTTATCATAAGACCGTAAGAACTCACTATGTATTTTGTAATGTATCGCTAGGTGATATGATACATTGTTGTATATTTAAATGTTTTTATTGTTATAGTTAATGTCGTATATGACTTTCTTACATTTACACAATCGTAACCTACGGTGAAGTTCAAATATGTTTGTTTTTGTTGAATTAGCTTGAATATAGAAGTAATTTTGATGGAGAAAGCTACGAATTTCGAAATCATATCTATGTGTGCAAATATGAATGTAATACACTTACATACTTGCTATCGTAATCTTTAATAAATATTATAAAGAAGTTTACAATTTATATAACTCGTAGGTTAACTCTTACTCTATATAAAAAGTCCAGCGAAAGAAAATTTTACCCACATGTAATTATAACTGAAGATTTGTTTAGGTAGCTTATAAAGGCTGCAAATCCCATATCATGGATTCAAACTCGGGATACTCAATTAAAAGATTTCTTTTTTTCAAATTTCCGCTATGTTTCTTTTTACCGCCGAGCACGAGAATGATAAACGTAAATTAAGTACTCGGTACTTTTGAACTCGGGATCATGGGTTGAGATTCTCGTCTTTTGAACACTTGGCTGCCGTAATAAAAAAAAATATTTAAAATAATTTTATTAATAAGAAAACTGATTATATATGGAAACGCAATTAATACAGTAAATTATAATCGATTGTTTGGCAGGCAAAGCAGATTTAAAAAAATCTCTTTTATAGTTTGAAATCCTTAAGTGCATAAATCCTTAGGAACTGTACATTCAAACATGATTTTCTTTATTTAAACTTCATAAAAAATAAAATAAAACTACGTTACGTTAGAAGATACAACTCTGCTGAAACGATAAAGCTCTGCTCGAAGCTTTAAACAATACATTGTTTTTATTTGATAGGCAGGTGAACGGGCAAATGATCCACCTGCTGGTAAGTGGTACCACCAACCATAGACATAGTCATTTTTTCTTACATCGTCAGTGTCTATGGGCGGTGGTGACTACTCATCATCAGGTGGCTAAATTTCTCTTCCAATTATAACCTAATTAATATTAGAAATGCGAAAGTGACTTTGTTTACCGACCAACCAAACGATCAGCATGACTTTTTGTCTACACAGTTGTCAGCACGAACACTAGTTGCTCCTATAATTGATAATATTAAAAACAATGCTTGTGTCACTGATACACAATAATAATTGCATCAGAAATTATTTTGAAACGTATATCTATATCTAATAGATACGTTTCACTCAAACGCGACCAATTTTATTAAATAAGTGTGTATCTTCTAATTAAAAAAATACTGACCAACAAAATAATTAAGTTGGAACAAAAGGCATTCTCTTCCAGTCAACTTTGAGGCAAATTAAAAGATTGTGTTACTAAAAAAATTAAAAGACAATAAAGTAAAACCAGTGGCAGTAGGCAGAACACCCGCCCGATGGTCACACGATTTTAGGAAAATGGCGGGTGCTTAATGGATGCGACTAGCACAGGACCGGGAGAATTGGTGCGCCTGTGAGGAGTCCTATGCCCAGCAATGGATTAATGTTGGACGAATATGAAAATTAAAAATAAAATAAATAAAAATAAAATAATAAAAAAACAAAAAACAATCACGAACCCATTGTTTTTCGTAATGCGTGATTTAAAAATTCACGATAACAGCGTGAAACACTGAATCGCACATAAATGTTTTTAAGAAATTATTCCCTTACATTTTAATATTAAAGCTGTTAGAAAAATTTATAGCGTGCACTCATTCTCGTTGAATTTAAAATAGGCAGCCAGTTGAACGCTATACAATGCTTGAAACCGGTACCGGTCTATTGTTCACCTATTTCTTTGTTCAGCGCTTTTGTTTATGCGAAATTAAGCGAAATTTCCCTAACGATTAAAAGTTACGTCCAAACAATATGTTCTGTGTGGTTATTGTCTAAGGTATTAGAGAATTGTTGATAGACAACAGTATTGATTGTTACAGATTTAGATTTATCGCATGTCAATTGTTTCCGTATTCATATACATAACTGGTGGATATGATACATACATATACTGGTGGTAGGGCTTTGTGCAAGCTCGTCTGGGTAGGTTTGGTTACCACCCAATTATTAGATATTCTACCGCAAAACAGCAGTACTTGGTATTGTTGTATTCCGGCTTGAAGGGTGAGTGAGCCAGTGTAATTACAGGCATACGGGACATAACATCGTATTTCCCAAGGTTGGTGGCGCATTGGCCATGTAAGCGATGGTTTACATTTCTTACAATGCCCATGTCTATGGGCGTTGATGACTACTTACCATCACGTAGCTCATATACTCGTCCGCCGACGACTATTCTATAAAAAAAACATAAGCGAAGAAGTTTTTGTAACTAAACCTATGATTGGAATATCGTGACTCAAAATGTTAGCAACTTTATGCAGGTCCGTCTGGGTAGATACCACTCACGCACAATTTCTGCTGACCAGATTTATGTTGAGTGCCAAATAGACATAACATCTCGGATCCTAAGATCGATCAAAGGTTCCTTGAAGAGTAATAAATAAGTATAACACTTTTTTTTTAATACCAGAATTTCAAGGTCACTAACCATCAAGCAAGCTCTAACTTACTTTAGTGATGCTTGAATAAAGCTTTTTTACACAAGGTTTAAATTATTTTCCGGTAATACATTTTCCGGTTTTGAAACGTAAAACAATAATGTAATCAAACTGAAGTTAGCCAGAGTATTTTAGTTTCCGCCACGAGATGTTTCGAAAACCGAAACTCTGACTCACAAAGCACATGTCACGGAACAATTAAATATTCTGTATACGATCGTCTAGACTACTACGTCAGTGCATTTGTGGTATAAACATACGAATATGTCGTATTTATAGGAATGTTTCAGTTTTAACCAATCGTTAATCGTTTCAAAATAGCATAAAATCGTTTGTTCGTTTAATACACAGCCACTGAGTCTGGGAAGCAGAAATTCGGTACATAGCTTTATTTTATAATGACAGCATCCGCTATGAAAATATTGTTGGAAATTTCACCCGTACGAAGTCGGGACGGGATAGTGACAATATTAACCGAAGAAAATATTTTATACTGTATGTACTGATCACTACCATAAACATGTTAACCAGGACACCACGGAATCAGTTATAACATAGCAGAACGATAAAATATATTAGTTCATCAAATACGATTCTTAACAATACAAGGACTTGGATTCAATTTGAAGACGACACCTAACATGACTTCTCTAGTCCTTCAGACGATGACCTAGTTTATGATTTCTGAGAGCTTCAAACGATCTTCTAGGTGATTCTGTCTATTATATCAAATAAATATAATCGTTTTTCTACCTTAATAATAAAGTAAGGTTTTTCTTAATAAGAAAGTATTATAATTGATTATGACTACCTCGTTGTTCAAGTTCAAGTTCAATTCCCAGGTCGGGCCAATAAAAAGTTATTGAGTTTTCTGTCAGAAAATTCTCAGTAGCAGCTCGGAGTATGGAAGTTGGACTTGTGTACACTCCCGTGCCTCGGAAAGCACGTAAAGCCGTTGGTCCTGCGCCTGAACTCTTTCCGGTCGTGTCGGATTGCCGTCCCATCGGATTATGAGAGCTAGGAAATAGAGAGTACACCTGTGGCCGAAATCGGTCTGGAAGTCATTATTATTATTATAATTGATTATAAAGAAGTGAGTAAAAGTCTATATTAATAGTTTCTTAATAGGTTATAAAGTTTTATGAGTGTTATCTATTAAATAATAACTGACTGATTGACATAGCAACGCATAGACCAAACTACTGGAACAATCACAATGAAAATATGCATACGAGTTTATTTTACACGAAAGGAAAAAAATCCTTTCTTAGTACTACTAAGAAAGGATGTTTCTTGAAATAACCCATGAGTGATAAATCGGATGGAAGTTTGTATAAAAATCGTTAATTTTTAAGGAAGAACGATAAATTTTTTTCTTGGCGATTCTAAATTATAACATGAGTGAAACCGCACGTAAAGCGTTAATATTATTATAAGCGATTTTATATTCATTATTATTCATTGGGTGATATAAAAGATTCTCACTCGTGTTTTCTGAAAAATAAAAAATAACTTAGTTTCTTAGTAATACATGCAAAATTATATAAAAAAGTATAAATCAAATGAAATTTTATTTGATTTTATAATGAAGTGAATTTTCTGAGCTCCTACCCCTGGCATGTAACTGCGAAGGGAATGCGCCCTGCTCATATATTCAACAGCCAAGCGACATTGAAATATTGTGTTTGTGCGAATTGTAAGCAAGTGTTATTACATGCACGTAACGAATAATTAAAACCTTTATAACATTTATTTTAATTCGTTTGATAACAATCGTATGCAAATGTGATTTTGCAAACGCAGCGAGAATTTCTTACTTTACAGTCGTATCTGTTTGAAACAACAAAATGTGGAACTATGTTGGTCAAGAAGTATATATATTTTTATGTACATATTCAATTTAATTTAATATAATTTAATCCATAGATCGCTGGTTCATATCCGGCTCGAAGGACCAATGATTACTCCCGACGTACTCGGAGGGACCAAATGATGAACGAAATAAGACCTATATTTCACTGTTCACATCACTTTAATAAATTTGATCGATTTTGTAACATTGACATTACATATACGTACTATTACAAAAAAACTTAGATAGCGAAATTCAGGAATTTCAAAAAATGAATCAACGCCATCTATTAAATAGTAACAAACATGTTTACTCTTAAGATATTCTTTTTCCATTATGATTAATCAATTTTTAAATTATGCTTTCAAAAGATTATTAATTGTAATATTTACTATTGTAATTCGATATAGAGGGTTATATTAAGCGAGGTACTTCGAAAATTCTCGATTTGTCAAACGTTAATTATTTGCTTAATTAAGAATTAGCAAATATTCGTTCAAGTGAAATATAAACAGGGATAAACCTATCTCAATATCCGCTCCAAGGTGCAAATACGGTTCTTGAAACGACTTGAGAGTTCAAATCGAATATACGACGTCTACATCGCTAGATGGCTATAGACTCGTGGAGACTCATGTGTCGCATCATGCGATAACCATGTGAGTGCCTTAGATAAAACTACCAAATTGTCAAATACATAAGCACCAACTGCATCAAGTCAAGTACGAGAAAAGACGTTTATAAAAAGAGCTGCTGACATTATTTGCAGATATTTCCACTTAAGCTTAGTGATGTAAAAATTCTTAGCGCATTTGGCTAAATTGCTAAATAAAACTTTATTGCCTTAAAGTAAAGTGCACTTTATATTGTTTTATTATGTAAATTTTAAAGACTTCTCGAATATAGAGAAATATAAAACGAATGTTCGAGTCGAAATAAATTTTCACGAATCGTATGTAAACGTTGACGATGATTAATTTAAAAACTTTTATTTATCTAAATGTAGACTCAGGTAGTTGGAATAATTAGTTGTTGTTAGTTAATTCCTATAATCGAAACGGCAGTTTAAAATTGCACCATGATTTTTGGCATACAAATCTTCATCTGGTGGAAGGGCTTTTTGCAGGCCCGTATGGTTGGGTACTCGTCAGATATTAAGCAGCAAAGCCGGTTTGAAGGGTGAGTTAGCCAATGTAACTACGCCTGGTAAGGGACATAACATCTTTATTTCCAAGTTTGGTGGCGCATTGGCAATTTAAAGAATGATTATTAATTCTTACATCGCCAATATCTATGGGCGGTGGTGACCACTTACTTACGTGTCGCATTTCCTTGTCCGCCTGCGTATAACATGAAAAAAGCTTTATGAGCAGATTGAATATTAATTTGAGCACTTTGTTGTCTGTTTGTCTTTCTGTCAAGACTTAAGAGCCTTCGTCAAACCGCTTGTGCTGTCAAGGTAATATTAATTATTTTGCGGTAGAATATCTAATGAGTGGTTGGTACCTAGCCAGACGAGGTTGCACAAAGCCCTACCACCAATAAAATCTTTTTAGAAAATTTTAGATATGTATGATGCTGATGCTACTCACGACTACACGACAGGTGAAATAAAGATTTTATGTCGTGGAAATTTTTAATCAATGATAATATATAAAAACAGGCTTTATGCGTATGTGTGTATTATATGCTTAGCACAGTATGTGCGTTTTTCATTAGTTTATTTTAATATCTCGTATTATTTGTAAAATTACTGGCTCAAATTACAGTGTTCGTGTTAGCAATATATATAAATACGAAGCGTTTAAAATTAGTATGTTATTTATTTTGATAAGGGTGCATACTTTGTGACAATTAACTACAGGTGTCATCATTACGTACCATGTGTCATAGCACTGTCAAATTATTTCATCATGCCCACATATTTGTATTCAAGGTCGAATTAATTAATATCATTGGTCGATAGCAGCCGATGACGCAATATACAACCAATAAGCTTTCAGTATTTCGCTAGATTTGTTAATCCCACTCTGATCTGATCGGCATTTCAGAAATTAGCGGTTAGCTTAACATTGATCATTATATTGGAACATTTTGTATCTTATAGATATAATCAGTGTATATGTTTTGTGCAGTAATTAAGATTGCGATGTAAGATATTAAAGATAATAAATTAAAATAGAAAGAATGCCTTAATCTCATAATACGGGTAAGGTCAATGTATCACATGCTCGCTGTGACATCTTTGGCTGGTCTCCATATATTTTACACATGAACTACTATTACTACTAACGACATAGCGATAATTCCATTTTGCAATACTATTTCTACGCGTAATATCAGATCGAGAAATTGTATGTCAATGCAAGTCTGTACACTAATGAATGATGATACTTCTAAACGGTATTATTTAGGTCGTATAATGTATTTGTTTAAATGTTGTTGTTGTACATGTTTGTTCAAAATACATGTATTTGTTTGTTTCTAAACTCGTGAAAGCTTTTCAACTTGTACAGACTGATTCGATTTTAATGATATTTTGCACATACATTGAGTTCCCGAGTACACAAAATTATAATAGTTTTAACTTGGTTACGAGAGTATGATGAAAAGTTCCTCTGATTGTCGACTTCATGATTCTATATCATGCGATGGATATTAGAACTCTTTAACCGTTATTACAAACCTCCATTTTGGGCTCATTTGGTTGCTTTAGACGATTTTCATAACGGTCAAACATATGTAGCATTGAATCGCTTAAGGAAGGACTTTATATATATATATTCAGTTTAGGTAGGTGCAGGCGCAAACGGCATTTTTGGTAAGTGGTCACTACCACCTATACACATTGGCATTTTAAGAAATAGTAACCCTCCATTACATCACCGATGTGTCTCCGTTAACCTTGGAAACTAAGATGTTATGTCCCACGTGCATGTTTGAAGGGTGAGTGAGCCAGCGTAACTGGCTGCTGCAACTGCAATACTAATACTAAATTACTAAATAACGAGTGGGTGGCATCGACGATGTAAGGTATGATTAATATTCCTTGAAATGACAATGTATATGGACGGCGGTGACTACTTACCATCAGGTGGCCTTCTTTCTAGTCTGCCTATCTAATATAATAAAAATGTTATTCATCATAGTCGTAAAAACTAATGTACTTATTTTTCTTACTCCCATTTTTATTAAAGCTAATAACAAAATAAATATAACCTTGTTACAGCGCCATCTATGAAAGGACCAAAAAAATTCTCAGAATGTAATAAATTCTAGCTTTAAATGAGCATTGTAGATAGTTCTACCGGGATATGCTAGGTGGCGTTAATATATTTTGAAAATAATAAATTATCGAATAGTCTTAAAAAAAATTAATTTGTCTTGGTGAAAAATAAACAAAGAATGTCAAACAAAATCAGTAATAAAAAAATGCTTTAATATTTAGTTTGTCAAATCGAACACAGATGGCGTTACTCTCTTGTTTTATGTTAATCGTAGGCAACAAAATATTGTTTTTGTTGTCGACAAGATTTATTACATTTCGAAAGTTTTATGGCAGCAACATATTTTCTTCTTAACAATACGAGTCAGATTAATATTATTTTGGGTTTATTAACCAACTTTTACATATTGTTATTAACAACTATTTTTTTAAATTTACATAATAAATGTTATTAATGACTGTTGAACGTGAACCATTTAGGAGTAGCTTTGAAAGCGGCACCAAAAATACTATATATTGACACAATATATTATAGTGTTACTCATAAAATATACAATAAACATCCAACGAATACTTTATATTAATCTTATGTGACCTTGAAAGTTCAAGCCATCTTGATCTGATGGAAAAGTTTGGTATCGACAGAGTAATAAGAAATTCACGTGAACCGAAGTTGAAATAAGAGTTACAAATAAATCAAATCAAATCAAAATTTACTTTATTCAAGTAAGCTCTTGCGAGCAATCGAATCGAAAGATTAAATTGAAAGGTAACACCAGTTTGGAAGGTATGAAAATCAGTAGTCACACTTTTTTCAAGTTACATCGATAATTACAATTAAATTATTATAATTTACAACGGATCAATGAATACGAACTTCACACATTTTATCGTCCTATGTAATCCTTTATTGAATAATACGCCTTATTTACTAAAGTTTACTTCGGATGTGATTTAAATTTATTTATCTGCAAAGGTATATATAAAATAGTATTTGAGAAATTTTATTACACAGCGAAACCCTTGCCCAAGGAATAATGAATTGACTTTGTAAAACCTGGTGTAAATATAAGTACAAATTGATTTGACAGAAATAATATATAATAGTTGACAGTGTGATATTTTACGAATCGAAAAAACGTTAAACAACTCCCAAAACAAAATCAAGTATCGATTTCACTATTTTTACCGCTGATATAGTTCAGTCACTTAATATATTCACAACCACACGCCACGTAACCACAAACTTTCTCGCAAGTGAACAAAATGTTAATATATCAACAATTCTATAAATATATAAAAACACGTCTTATTGCTAATATTAGTAACAGAAGGCAACATTTTTCGTGAAATGAATCGGAATTGCAATTCAACGAAGTAATGCTGTTAGCCTGCTAGTAGCGTGGTTAATATCATAAGCTAGTATTAATTTATTAAATATTTATTGGTTTAAATATATAGCATTTATTTAAGTCCTTTATGTAAACATTTTTATGTACATCAAATAATATATCCAACTGAGTTGATTTTATTAATTATTTATTGAACTTTCTTGTTAATTTCTTATATTTAATTTATATCTTTGTTCCAGAGCATAAATCTAAGAAATTTCCAGTGCTCGTGTTCATACATGGTGACTCGTTTGAGTGGAGCTCAGCCAACCCATATGATGGCAGGATTTTGTCGTCCTATGGCAATGTCATGGTTATCACCGTTAACTTTAGGTTGGGTATCTTAGGTAAGTTATTGTAAGTTTTGGTTTTAACTTATTATAATAAGCTTTTGGAATCACAACCCTCACGAATTACTAATCAATTTCTTAGGGTATCATTGACATTATATTAGAATCTTTTTTTTATAATATAGGTAGGCGGACGAGCATATGGGCCACCTGATGGTAAGTAGTCACCAACGCCTATAAACATTGGTATTGTAAGAATTTATGTTATCCATCGCTTACATCGCCAATGCGCCACCAAACTTGGGAACTAAGATGTTATGTCCCTTGTGCCTGTAATTACACTGGCTCACTTATCTTTCAAACCGGAACACAACAATACCAATTAATGCTGTTTTGCGGCAGAATGTCTGATGAGTAGGTGGTACCTACCCAGACGAGCTTGCACAAAGCTCTACCACCAGTAATACCAGTAATCATACAGATATATAAAGAAATAATGATACTTATAATATTCGTGATCAACATTATATAAACCCTATTAATATCAGACTTGCAACTTTCACATTTCAGCTGTTACCTTGTTTCAAACAACTTTTAAACTTTTTATATAGACAACGCTCTATTATAGTTTATTTGTATGTTTTGTTTTAAAAGGGCAAATTACATTTGATTACATTTCTAGGTTTCATGAAACCGAGTATCACTGAGCATGTCTACGGTAACAACGGTCTTCTAGATCAACTAGCAGCGTTACAGTGGATAAAAGATAATATAGAAGATTTAAATGGGGACCCAAATTCTGTGACACTGATGGGGCATGGAACTGGAGCGGCGTGTGTAAATTTCCTCATGCTATCTCCTATATCTAACGGTAAGAATTTTAGCTTTATAATCTTTTTACATAGGGTATTATATTTATAGAGAAAGTATACAAAATAAAACTTTAGCAAACAAAATTAAATACAATGTAAAGTTATCACGGATTCGAATAATGTACCGTGTACAGTGTCCGGTTCTACATAGTCCGGCAAGCAGCTCAGTAGAACATTGAAAAATAATGAATGAAATGTTCAACGCTTTGTAGCAACAGGTAACCAATTCTTCACGTATATTCCCACGGTTAATTAAAATTATATCAAAGATTTTCTATAGGCACTCGGAATGGAAAAAAATGTTTTGTTGTACAGTTGCTCGTAGGAAGTTAGGTACGTATTCAGAATGTAGATCATAATTGCTTACTATGAATGACAATTATTATATATGTTACATGTGTAAAAGAAAAAAATCCTTAACTTAAATCAACCTTTGGCTACTATCTATTTAATACATTGCTTGAAATGCTTCAAATCCCAAAACCGTACTGAAACTGAAAGAGGAAAAATACTTAAAAATTTCCCCTTTAGGGGACAGAAAAAATGGTCTTAGTAAATGGTTTACTTGTTCCACCAATTACCATTAGCATTATTATTCTTTATTTTTGTAAATTTAAAAATTTCGTTTCTAATTAAAATCATAGTAGCTGGTTTGCAATTTTCTGAACAATTTTAATATTTTCTTTCGTCATAAAGAAAACTGCTAACGAACGAAAACAATGTTTTGACTAATGATGCTTCATTAACAAAAACGGGAAATTGAGCAAAACATCTGACCCATTGAAATGAGAATAATTAATCTGGGTAGGATTTCGTGTCGTCCACAAAGTGAGCCAGTTCATTGTTGGTCATTGTTAACAATTTTCGTCTAAGTTTTGTAAGATGTTTAATGAAGATTGTTTTGTTTTGATTAGATTAGGTTGTTATTTAGCAAAAATGTTTTTACTTCATTAGCCAAGATACCATTTGACTCAGTTAAATTTCGATTTATTTTGATAAGCTTGAGTAAAGAATAAGGCTATGAGCCAAGATGGTCCAGTGGTTAGACCGCTTAAACCAGTGATTGTGGGTTCAAGCTTAGGCAGGTCATTGAATTTTCATGTGCTTAATTTATGTTTAAAATTCATCTCGTACTCGGCAGAGAAGGAAACTATCGTGAGGAAATCTGCATGTCTAATTTAACTGAAATTTTGCCAGATGTGCCACATGTGTTTGCCACATAAACTTGCATACAAGTATCCAAAATTGTGTTTGCAAAATTTTGATTAGCTATAGTAAAACATTTCGGACGTTGTATAAGCGTAGAGTGGTTGATTTAGCACTAATTTCTGCGTTAATGTTCATTTACAATCTTCGTTTATCATTGTTTTAGGATTGTTCCATCGAGCGATACTCATGTCAGGATCTTCTTTATCCGATTCAGCGATGACCAAGGATCCTACACAGTACACACTGCAAGTCGCTCAGAGCTTAGGCTGTAATCTAAATTCCAAGAATATGATGGCTTGTTTACAAAATAAACCGTAAGCAACATTACAATTCTAATATTTATCTTACAATAATTCTGAAGGTTTATAAAAAAGTAAATTATATCAAATTTTTGTAACAATCTTTTAATTAAATTATTAAATCAAACAAGATATATGTACTAGATTTGTTTAACTTTTTTGGATCTACAATTAAAGTAATTGGTAATATAGGACCTTTTTTATATTCAGTGTTTAATATTTTTTGCAGATTATCAGAAATAAAAAAAGTGCAAATACTAGCTCGAGAGTTCGAGACAGCTCTAGGGCCAGTTGTCGCTGGTTCATTTATTCCAAGCGAACCAGCGAAGACAATGGAGGCATTTCCAAATCTTCTGAGCAAGTAAGTTATTTACTGCTCTCATTCGGTTACAGTTACGCCAGAAGTAACACTTTGAAATATTTCACGTTGATACAATAATAAATAAAATTACTGAACTTCCAACTGGCTTCCGCGGCAGGCCCAAGAAGCGCTGGCTCGATGTGGTGAGGGACGATTTGAGAGAGCACGATCTCACTAAAGACGACGCTTTAGATCGGGCAAAGTGGAGGCAAAGATGTAGGAAAGCGGACCCTGGCAGTACTAGGCCGGGAAAACGCTAGGAAGAAGAAGACTGAACTTCCAACTATCGACTATAAGTTTGCTGTAGTCGTGTTTATCAAATGCTTATTAATTTTACAATTACATTAGATTATGCAGTCTCAAAATTCACTTATCTCCCTCACTTAAAACGACATGGTCTAGAGTTTAAAGTGTATTCATGATTTTGTAATATTTTTTAGGTACCAACTGTTAAGTGGTGTCACAGAACTTGAGAGTTACCATGATTTTGGTGTGATCGAACTTGACCATGGTATTCTGGAGAATCAAAGAGATGAATTTATAACGAAGTTTGCTAAAATAGTTTTCGAAGGCGCAGAAGATGTGACTCTGAAGGAGGTCTTGAAACAGTACGTGCTTAAGATCAATAATTACATTTAACTTAATTTAACTTCATCATTTTAAATATACACACAACTTAAAAGAATAATACTTTCGCAACTTTATCAAAAATCATGTTATTGGTCTTTATAATTTAGTTGTTAACTGTATTAAATGACAAATAAAGAACTAAATATATAAAACCATCCTTAAAATAACAATATAATATAAAAGGGATCTTATATAAAATAATACAACCCGAGAACTTAATAATGTAGTAAACAGATTTAATGTAAGCTTATGAAATCAATTGTTGTTATGCCAAATAACGTGATTCTACTGTTATTGCTTTAATCGTGTGTGAGTTAAGTTCTTAAATATTCAAGGCCTATGATAAATTAACGTAATTTTATAATATCGTTTATTAATTATACCTACGTACTAAGTAAATACAAAACGATACTTGCAAATACCATATGGTATAGATATTTTTATGTCGTGTTTTTATCTAACATTATGTTTGTTGCAAAAATTTTCAAACATTTATAAGGCAAACGCTTGCCACCATTTGCTTGTATCATACAACAAGATCTGACGGCTTAATGTGCTTTCAAGGCACGACAACGAAAATACCTACGAGAGCAATCTCCACTGACGTATGACTTAAATTTGTCAGGGTGTTAAGAGAAAGATAATCCGCTTCGCAAATTTGCACCGTAAACAGAAGCGCATAAAGTTTAATATCAGTCACACGAAACCTGTTGCACTGTATCAATGTGTCTTGCCGGTGTGAGAGTTTAAGTACATAGGAACAACCTTAGTCTAGAATATTAGCAATAAATATATCTATATCTTATATTATAGCAGCTATATCCTATATTATAGTATTGTCAATGTCAATAAATAATAATAATTAGTGTTTAGGATTCGGTGAAGTGAATTCTGCACATTCGTTTCCACCATCCACATTGAAGCAGTAAAATGGAAAAAGTCCTCCAAACTCCAAGCTCTTCTCCAACTCTTTTCCAACATTGGGACTGCGTAATATTTTTTTTTATAGTCTTAATGTCTCACTGATCCAATGTTTTAAGTGACACCTGTTTGAATTTTCTATTATTAATAATTTCTATTTATTATTTTAAATGACTATCTATTGAACGAATATCCAAAAATATATATGGATATGTTAATTTTTTAGGAATTATATTTTAGATGAATCATTGATCATATTGACAAGGCATTATTTAGTAGAGATATGAAACCACTGAACTGGATAAATATTATGTACAAACATTATTTCTTTATGGCATAACACTGTGTGATTTACTTTGGAACATTTGAAACATAAAATTATAGTTTGGTTAAGTAATATTTCAAGGGTCAAAATCTTCATATTTTTCTTACTTGCCTTAACAATGAAATGACTTCAGCACGTGGAATAAGAATTATCGGTACGATTTGTCTATATCTTGATATATGGACATTACTTGTAGCCGAAGAGCTATCGCTAAATCCCATATTGTATATTTAAAAGACACAGAAGAACAATTAAGTTAAGAACATTTAATAAATTTTAAAAAAAAGCGTATATTTAAACTGTCAACTGCTTGTTAATAATGCGGTTACTTATAAGGAGGTTGGTAGTTTTAATCACGCTATAAATATCTCATATTGTTCCTATTTACGCCAAATTATCCGACCATGTCAAGGCTAGTGTTGGTCATTTGATGTGTTTAATTATATCAAACAAGAGCATTTTTTTCGATTTATCTCAAATACGATCACGAATGCAGATCGTAAGAATTATATTTCATTTATATCATATATATTACCACCTTTTATATTAAAAATGAATCTCTTAAATTGTAATTGTTCTTCATGTTTCATTGATCATGTCGGTCATTAATATCCTTGATACCTTCATGTCTAAATATAGGTACGAAATGATGTCACAACACAATGAAGCTGGTGGCTGCAATATTTTTCATTATTTTTCATGTGATCCGAGCGATATTGGAAACTGCATCCACAAATAAATAAAACAGATTGCAATATCCTTATAGTTTATTTTTTATATTTTAAATAATGATTTGATAATAATTCTAATTGATCCAGTGGTTAGAACACTTGATTTGTAATCGAAGATGGCAGACAAATCCGGGCATGCACCACTCAATTTTTAAGCCCTTTATGTGAGTTTATAATTGGGCCCTTATAACAGCAAAGAAAAAAAATGTCGATGAAAATTTGCCACTTCTGTATTCACCAAACCGGATCGGAGCTCGGAGTGACGCGAGGAGGCCTTATTTCAGCATAAGGATGTATAGTCTGTCACTAAGTAAAAATTACAACTAAAATATGAAGGGCGTCTCTCCGACTATTACACGTTTCTCCCCATAAAACAGTTATATAGGTCGATATTATGTGATACTGAATGTTACGACCCCATGAATTTAAATTATATGGACCCAAATAAGAACATTTATTCGTTCTATATGGAGATTAGAAACCATTTTTCAAATATAAATAGTTTTTACTAGGCTCGCCCTCCGTTTCTATGCCTCAACAAATTTGTGTACAAAACTATCGTCGGAAATGACTTTCGTTAAAATATTCCCTGTGCTCTAACATATACCAGATTTGTCGATCGGTTGAACGATGTATTATAAAAAATAAGTTTAAATAGAATAACTCGACTACGGAAAAAAAATCTCAATCTGAAAAGTACGAAAATATCATTGTCTGACATTCATATCTACAAACTATTAAAATTTATCATCTAATAAGTAAAAAATGTACGCGTACCCTTTTATTAAATACACAAGCACAGTGATATTCAAAGAACAATATATATCAGCGAAGTATGTCTATAGTAAACGCCATGCAGACATGGGGGAGTAGAGTGGAGGGTGGAAAAGATAATAATAGAGCGTCAATTCGTTTGTCGTCACGGCGTATAACTGTGTAACCTTAAACATAGCACATTAAAATCGCTTATATCTCAGTATGTGAGTATGACGTACACTATCACTATCTTTTCATTAATTTGTGTTTAACATTTAACTCGTGCTTGATGCCAAAGGAAACGTCTTGAGATACAATGCATTTGACAGATGAAGTTCTAACATATACCGCTATGGGGGAATAAGCTCCAAGCATTTCCTTTTTTCTCTTAAAACAGTGAAGGCCTTTACCTTGCTTTAAATTGATTGGTATGTTCACATACCAAACTGATTACTATATTACTTACTACATTCTGATAGTTTTTGTATAAAAATGTTTTGTAAATTTACTAAGCACACACTCAAACATACATTTAAGCTTTAGATTAATTTAGATTAAATCAAATAGATCGATCAAAAAGAGTGTTCGTATTAGTAATAATTGACTTCTAACGCGAGATCCTTCTCGACGTTGACAGTGTCCTAAGCCGAGGTGCCTCACAGGAGGCGCCTTTAGGACACGTGTATTCTGAGCCCTTAAGTGGGCTGAGTCTCCAGCCCGGTTACGCTGCCAAGGCCACATTGGCTAACAGCAACATGTTAATTCGAATAAAAATAAATAAATAATGCAAGGTTAACACTAGTTCAGAAGTAAGGGCTGCATTACTATGTAAAAAGGTGTACAATATAAATTTTATTTATTTATTGCAAAAATTAAATACTGTTTAATTTATGTGCTTACAATTTTTCAGATACTCTCCATCAAAACTGGACCCTCAGCGTTGGAGTGTGGAGACAAACCGCGATGTCATTTTAAACCTGTTCAGTGATGCCCGTACCCTGGCTCCGATGATCAGCTTTGCTAACTACCAATCGAAGGCCAATAGACAATCTTATTTTTACGTATTTGGCCACAATTCTGTTAGTACGGATTATGCACCGGTAAGATATTATTATATATTGTCAGCCTTACCGATAAACATAGTTTTTTTTTCTCTTTCTGACATATTAATTTGATATTCATAAGAAGAAGACAAAGCTTTGTTTAACTTGTTTTAACATTCCTTGGAATAGCTGTGTTTCTTTATATTAATAATTTTACAATTAATTACGAGTCAGCATTAAGAAATGTCAGCAATGAAAACCAATAAATCACATCAAGTTTTAATAAAGCTGTCCCACAGCGCGGGAAGATTAAGTGTTGTAGAAATGATAATTTTAATAAAACCAACATAGATTCTACTTATGATATTTTTTCACAAAAATCAATAGAAATATATTACACTCGAGTTACAAGCCTTTAATTATCGAATCAAATACTCAAATCAATGCGACCCTACGACCTTCAAAAATTTCTCATATACACATATACACAGATAAACAGCGTAAATGAAATAGCAATCCTAAGTAATAATAGTAAATATTTTCATTTTTTTATCGTATTAACAATTTGCAGAACAAACCTTAGTGCCACTATTAAGACTTAAATATTAAATTATAGAAACCCTTGATATTACTGTAGCAGATATTTGTCCAAATACTCGTACATATGTAAGTGGACTGAATAAGTTTATCTTAGGTGAGCGCTGAGCTGTAGTTGATGACTTAGTATGTGTTTTAAAGCTTAGCTGATAGCACTGGATTCAGTTGTAGTTTATAAATGATAAATAATTGCATATTAGGTGGTTTCTTTACAAGAAATACGACATGATATGGTATATAACAATTCATTCATTCATAATCCTACTTGTATAAAGAATATTTAAATTTTGATTAACATTCAATGAAATCTTGTAAAATTTTAGATATTATTGCTTGTTAAATTGAAATTGAAATGTACATTGAAGTGCAACGTAAAATATTTTTTTAATTATATCATAATATTTGTAGTATATTATTATTAAAATATATTTTCAGTTAAACAAAAGTGTTCACGGAGAAGAAATGCCATACGTGCTGGGTATTCCCCTAGGTGGTGCCAATACTCATTTTCATTCGGAATACACGCAGCAGGAAAAACTGCTCAGTGAAGTGATAATGAGGCTATGGACAAATTTTGTGAAAAATGGGTAGGTATATATATTATTCGTTGCTTATAGCACAGTATAGATACAGTGCTGTAAACAATATAACTATAACAACTGCTTGACTTAGGGCTAGCTTTTAAGGAGGTAGACCATCAAGTCCGGGAGTCAAATCCATCGTGGGTTTTTTCCGGAAATTCTCAATAACAGTTCGAAATTTAAAAGTTCGCAGTGCTTTTATTGCCTAGAAAAAACATGTAAAGGCATTGGTCTTGCACTTTAACTCTCTATAATGGTTGCCGACACCGAAATCGGTTAGGAGAACATTTATATTGTTTATAGTGAACGCTTAAAATTTTTAATAAACTAGAATCTAGATTTATATTATATATTTAATAACTTTTAAGTGTAATATTTGAATTACGGTAGTGAAAACGAATCAACTATGAAAAGTAGTGATTCTTGCCAATTATGAACACATGTCCTACATGGTTCGCGTCATCAATCGACTTTATGTCTTGAACATATTCTTGGACATTCGAAGTGAATTCGAGAGAAAATGTATTAAAATCGGTTCCAATTATATTTATAAATAAATAAGCAATCTTAAGATAAATAAAGTAAATGTATTTAAAAAAAATCCTCTATTTTGTTATATTCGCCTCTTTTCTATGAAAAACTTTTAATTTAAATATTTAGTTCGTATTGTTATAAAATTGAACCAAAATGACCCAGTGGTTTAAAATATGGACCTTAACAGAAGATTGTGGATTTAAGCTCCGTCCGGGTAAGCACAGCTCGTAGTATGCTTAAATGGTGTTTATAATAATTCATCTCGAGTTTGAATGAGACAAACATGGTGAGAGAACCTGAATGTGTCAGGTAAAAATCTATCATGTGTGTGCCCATAAAACTGCACTGTAACAACATAGTGAAATATGCTCCAAATACAGCAAATTTCCGTTAGAGGAAAAGCGGCCTTTTGTCTTACAGTCGGACATTTACAGACGATTACTTTCCTTTTCTTTTATTTTCATTTTCACTTAACTGACATAAATTTATTTACGATACTTCAGGTCACCTAACACACAAAGCGTGAACGAATATTTCACATTCGATAAAAAACAGTGGAACCAGTATAACGTGGAATGGCCGGAGTACAATATTGCTCATCAACCGTATTTAAGAATAGGTAAAGTATTTTTAAATTCGATCGGTTTTATAAAATACTAGTTTCCGCCCACTTAGGAAAGGTGCTTAGATACCTATGTCCTTTTCTGTATTCTGTACCCTTGTCAATGTATGCAAAATTTCATCATGTTTCTTATGTTTTTATTGATATAGTTAGACAGACTAGTAACTAATAGTAAGTGGTCACCATCACCCATAAAAAGTATTATAAAAAAATATTAGCCACCCCTTACATCGCCAATGCATCACCAATATGTTATGTCTCTTGTACTTGTAGTTACACTCGTCTGCTTGCCCTTTAAATCAGAACACAATAATACCAAGTTTTGCTGCTTGTGTTTAGAATATATAAAATGAGAGAAGAGCCGAGATGGTCCAGTGGTAAGAAAGCGTGAATCTTAATCGATGATCGTGGGTTCAAACCCGGGCAAGCACCTCTGAATTTTCATGTGCTTAATTTGTGATTATAATTCATCTCGTGCTTTACGGTGAAGCAAAACATCGTGAGTAAACCTGCATGTGTCTAATTTCACTGAAATTCTGCCACATGTGTATTCCCCCAACCCGCATTGGAGCAACGTGGTGGAATAAGCTCCAAACCTTCTCCTCAAAAAGGGAGGGGAGGCCTTTAGCCCAGCAGTGGGACATTCACAGACTGTTACGTTTTACGGAAAATGAGAGGCCTACCCAGACGGGCTTGCACAAAGCTCTAACACTACATTTATAATATCAATATGAGTCATTTGAATAACTGTTTTATATTTACAGATTTGCCACCCTCAATAAATAGTTTGTATAGATCTAACTATACGAGCTTTTGGATCGAGACGTTACCAAATAAAATGAAAAGATACATTGTTGATCCTCTGTTTGAGTTTACTCCCACACCATCAACGCATAGACCGAAACCTAGTCATAGAATAACAGGTAAAAATTGTCTTATTCCATAAATATTTTTGATAATCAGCTTAACAATTAAAATATTGTATTTTGTTTTCCATTAATTTTTTAATGATACAACTGTCGTATATATCATTATTTTTATCATATAAAAGTACATCATCAACATAATGTATTTTATAGAGAAATGTAGAATATTAACATAAAACAATTTATTTATACGTAAACTAATAAAGCTTACATTTTTTCAGATCCCATTCGAAAAATTTGGACGCCCCAAGTATATAACCCACCTCACTACAGTTCTCCAACCGCTTATGGTAAATTAAGGCCGTATTCACCGCCTGTATCGAAACCAGATACTGAAACGATATACAGAGAAATACAATCAATAAAAACGCCATCACGACCCATACCGTCCGGTTTAATGGAAAAAACTGTACACACTACTGAAAAACCAATAACTGAAATACCTGTTAAAACATCCAGCGCTACCATCACCCTTGTTGTTTCTCTTGGAATATTATTTATAGCTATAAATGTTGGTATATGCGGTTTATTTTATTATAAGAAAAGAAAATCACAAATTAGGGAACAATCATTTGAAGTTTCTAATCAATCACGCGCTGAAGTCGGTGAAGTGGATGTCATAGGGCAAAAAAGTTCTAAGGACGACAAAAGTGCATTACAAACCTTTAAAAATGGTTGTAGTGTAATCAAGTCGATGAGTATTACGAAAATTAGAAGCAATAGCAAGAAAGTGAAAAAGAAAGAAGTTTGTAAAACACCGAAATCTGACGATTCTGGTGGTTTTAGAGAACGTTTCCAGCTACGTAGGCATTTATCTACTAGTACCCTTGATGCTCATACTAAAGTTAGGGACTGGATCGCGAATGGAGTTATGCACAGATGCTCGCCAAGCATACTGAGAAAATCTAACTCTGAATTAAATGATAAGTCATTTATAAGTACAAAGCCTTACACGAGATCTGAAGAATTACTTCCTGATTCTAGAAAAATAACAAAAGTAAATTTAAAAGTCAATGAATCATTAAGCCCGAATAATCTTTTGGCAAAAAACTATAGCGGGAACAACAAAACTTCGGAAAAAACAACATCAACATCGGCATTAGATTCACATTCTTCCCTAATTAGCAATAAGCAATCAACACTAGGTAAACGAACAAATAAATCAAGTGATTCCTTAAAAAGCAAAGGAACGGACAGTATTAAATCTAGAAAAGTTTCCGTTGCCATCGATGCTACACCTGCAGCTCGAACGAATTCAATTCTAAAGCAGGAACCAATAGAATTTTCTAAGTCATTTGACGAATCAAAACATTCCAGTATGGAAAATAAATTACAGAGATCAAAAACTGACGGCGCTATTATATCTGAAAGTGTTAACAATACCGTAGGTAAAAACGAAGTTAGCAAAACGTACACTAATGAGGTGATATTGGCTTTAAGCCAAAATAACGCACTTAAAATATCACATAAGCATTCTACTTCTGACCCAGTGACAGATGTTAATTATGAGCTTTTAAAAGAAAAATTGCGACGAGAAGCTGAAGTTATTGATATACTTCCTCCAGTTACTTTCAGAAATGAAGTCAATGTTACTTCTCGAGATGACAAAGCACAAGCAGAGCCTCTAACTGCAGAAGAAGCTTTAATGACTATTAAAAGGAGAAATTATCCCAAAGTGCTTCCAGATTTACCAAATGCACATAAAAGATTATCTCTACAACCAACCGCTTTGCAAACGTTTCGCGGGTATGTTGGAGTAGGCAGTATTGAAAATCAACAAGACAGGTCGAAAGTTCCACCGCAACCGCCACCGCGGACTACTACTTTGGAACGACGCCTTGCATACAAAAATTCCAAACAACTTTCTTCTTTTGACGTTTCAAATGTGAAAAAGATCTCTGAATCGGATATTTCAAGTAGAAATTACGAGAATATAGATAGTTTATCTCCTGCGACTGACAAAAGAACATATAATAAATCATTTGAGTCTGTCAGTAGGAGTGATAAATCTGGTAGTAATCGAGAATATCCGAAAGTGATTATTGCATCGAGTGATACACCGTGTACTCCAGAACCGACAATTATAATCAAACCTTCAATTAGTCAAATTGAAATTCCTTCAAACGTGCCAAGAGTTAGGTTACCGGATGATTTTCATTCGCACGCTTCGGGATCAATTACATCGTTTTCGTCGTTTTATTCTGATGACGATATAAATGATGAAGTAGATGACGAATTCCTTGATAATCTCGCTGAAGATAGATTAATTCAGGAATTGGTTGGAGGTGTAGAATCACCAACGGATATGGACGTTTTAGATTCAAAAGGCCCAGAAACGATATTTGAAAAGAAAATTGAAATTGTACCCGTTAAAATAAACACAGTACATATCGATCCAAAAAGTAAAGAAAATTACGTGTGTATTTCGGATTTACTCTTACCTGATGTAAGCAGTTTGGAACAAACAGCACAAATAAAGGCTAATTTCAGTTTAAACAAGTTAAAAAATAGAAGTGAGAGTATAAATAGTCCTCCAGAAAAAGCCGTGAAATTGAAACCAAGAAAAACAATAAAACCTTCATCGATTTTAAGCAGAAATACAAAAGGCAGTAGCGGAAGTAGCTTTAAGAGTAAATCTGATTCTGGCAAATTAGAACACTCAAATTCAGGTTCTTCTAATGATACGGAGACCAGTACAGGAACTGTACGGAAAGTTCAATTAAAGTAACATAGCTTAGATTAATTATTAGTTTTTCTATAAGATTGACATATAAATGTATTTTAGATTCTAATTCTATCATAAACGATAGCGAAATATTAACTTAATGCATTTAGTAAGGAATAGTAAACTTATTTTTTTTAATTTGTGTATTGTTTGTTAAATCGATATGTATTTGATACAAGTAGATGATGCTATACAATAAAAAGCTTTAAAATTACTTTAGCATTAGAGATAAGAGGTTGCTTTTATTTAAATTAGTTAGCCTTAAATATAAATGCTACGTAATGAATGAATGAATAATATTTATTAAAAATTTGACCAATTTGTAACCAAAGAACCTAGTTATTTAATGCATTTAGATAATAATAATACTGATGAAATATATCTGTCTTTTATTTTACATATTCACGACTAAAAGGTCCTTCTCTAAAATATATTCCATCGTATATTTGGAAACGTTTATCTACTGCAGTATTTCGCTTGTCACGGCTTTAAGAGGATTTTATTGAAGGGATCAACCATATCTCGGGCTTTGAAACACTGAATGGAAGTTTCTAGATCAAAAAGAACACTTCGAGATAAATGGAACAATTAAATTAACCAAAAGTTACATTCGAGTAATTCAACAAGAGCATTTAGCTGAACTTGACTTAAACGGTCTTTCTTAACATCCCTATTATCTTAAATTCTTTGATGCGATGTGACTTGCCAAGCTTCTTTATGTCTATGGTGTGAATTATAAGCGACCGAAAGAAGATATTTTCTTTAAAAATTACTAAATATTTCACGATAAATAAAGTACTAATTAAATAAAATAATATTTGGAATTTAGTAAAAGAAACCATAAGTTTTTTCCGCAAGGCATTTATGAATATTTAAAATTTAATTGGAAATTAAAAGACTGTTTATTTATTGATTGTACGTTCTTATTTATGCGTATGTATCCGTGATAAGAAAGTCACTCCGACCAAAAAAATATCTCTGGGTAAGAAATCACGCTAAACAATTGGCTCCATTACTGCGTGAAATAAAAACAAATCAATGTCACATATAAGTAATTATATTAATAAATAATCATTTCCTATTGATAGGTATCAATAAGACTATTAATACGCTATTAATCAAAGAATTTCGTGAACACGTATTAGTTATAGTCATAACTATATTCTGATAAGCCTCTTGAGTTAAGCGAAACCTTTGATAGGGTATCTTCCCAATCAAAGTACTACTTGTGTTAAGATTCTAGATTTGTGAAAAGAAGAGTATAGATGATGATAAATTAATTGCTATCTTCAATATAATGTATTTGTAAGACTTAATCAAATTGTGATATATGATATTAGATGTAACAAAAATTATTATTAAATTCTTCAGTATCTGTTATTTCTTATATTAAACAATAATGATCTACATTTTCAATCTGGTATTAAGAACATTGAATCTTTATGACGAGAAATTTAAATTTTTAATTTTTCATTTAAAGTTTCATTGCAACAAAAAATATATTATAACAATATTTTATTATTGCGAAGATAAAGAATCATTTATCTAAACTTCGTTTTATTTTTAAGTTGAGGTAAAGTTCTTTTATGTATTATAATACAATTGTTACTTCTACAGTGGTACAAGTAAGCCGCGAAACTGGACATTATATACATAATGATTTATAAATAAGCACTGGTAGGGCTTTGTGCAAGCTAGTCTGGGTCTAATTATAACCACCCACTCTCTCAGCAGTACTTGGTATTGTGGTGTTCCAGTTTGAAGGGTGAGTGAGCCAGTGTAATTACAGGCACAAGGGACATAACATCTTAGTTCCCAAGGTTGGTGGCACATTGGCTATGTAAGCGATGGTTAACATTTCTTACAATGCCAATGTCTATGGGCGTTAGGGACCACTTAGCATCAGATGGTCCATATGCTCGTCCACCTTATTTTATAAAAAAAATCATAAAATCAAATCCACAGTAAACGGTTTTATCGTTTACTCATTACATCTAACCAATGTATAAGCTGTTATATATTAACATAAATAATGTCCTCCAGACCGATTTCGGCCACGGCGGCCAATCTCAAGAGAGATTAGCCAACTACGCAGGAGATAATATAGTGCACAAGTGTGTGCGCCAACACAGGTGCACTCTCTATTCCCTAACTCTCATAATTCGATGGGACGGCAATCCGACACGACCGGAAAGAGTTCAGGCGCAGAACCAACGGCTTTACGTGCTATCCGAGGCATGGGAGTGAACACACTTCCAACTTCCAGACTCCGGGCTGCTACTGAAAATTTTCTGTCAGAAAACCCAATAACGTTTTATTGGCCCGACCTGGGAATTGAACCCAGGACCTCAGAGTCTGCGGCCTTACATCAAGCCACTAGACCAACGAGGCAGTAACAACATAGACAGGTAACATAAATATATACATAACATAACATTTACATCAGTATAAACACAAAAAGTATTTGCTAATATTTCAATACCATAACGAATGATACTTTTGTTATAATATTTAATAATAATAATATTTAATATTGTAAGCATGTCTGTGCGCTCATACGTACAATATTAAATTAGCTTTGTTTTGTTTTATTATGTTTGATATGTAACAGTAACAGCGTGTTAATGTCCCACTGCTGGGCTAAGGCCTCCTCTCCCTTTTTTTTGAGGGTATGATTTGGAGCTTATTCAGTTTGATGCGTGTGTTTTAATTATATATGTTAGTTTGTCTGAGTTTATGTTTGTTAGTTTAAGTAGCACACACACAAACTTAGAAGTCTTATGGGCATCAAGAAGTAAAAAAAAAACATTAATATTATGTTGTTAATAAAAAACTATAATAATAAATGAATATTTAATATGAAAAACAATATCTCACAGAGGAAACTTTTCTCTGTTACTATAATAAGTTCCTCATTTATTCCAACCGATTGAGTGATTTATACGATTATGTATATTTTATTATCTACTTAACATGTTCGGTGTTAATATCAGTTGTATGTAGTGAAGAAGCAAAATTATATTTTAATTGAATTATCTTATATATTTACTTATATAACATCGGGCACATCGCTCGTAGAACTGACGGCCGCTAGGGCAGAAAGGTTCTCGAGTGGCGACCACAAACCGGAAGACGCAGCGTGGGCAGGCCCCCTACAAGGTGGACCGACGATATCAAAAGAGTCGCGGGAAGCCGTTGGATGCGGGCAGCGCAAGACCGGCCAAAATGGGAATCCTTGGGGGAGGCCTTTGTTCAGCAGTGGACGTCTTTCGGCTGAAATGATGATGATGATGATGATGATGATATAACACATTCTTATAATAAAATTCGAAATTAATTTGTTGTCTTTTACGAATGTCAAATCCATTGCAATACAGGAATTGTGTATTCCAATGTACTACAAAAATTTATTGTAATCGCGTCATATTTTCCACAAACAACGGGCGTATGGCTCCCATGCGGTTTACCGAATGATCCTGTTTTAAGCTTACGACACGACTATCGTATTCGATATATATTCAAAATTATAAATGAAGGAAACAATAAATTACGTAAACTATTATACAACATTTACATTAATTATTCAAGTAAACAAATAATAACAAAAAAATATTTCATACTTAAAAATAGGTAAAGGTAAACTATTTAATATATATATATTGCCTTTTAAATAATAATAAATTACGATATGATAACAAAATTTTTCATTTATGACGTAGGAGATATTAAAATTTTTGAAAAAAAAAATGTATGAATGCAGTAATACTTCTATGATATGACATAAACTGTAGAATAAATAAAAAATATTACGAGATGAACCAATACAAGATAACTATTTTTATGAAATAATCGTTACTTATAAAGTGCTTACAAGAAAGGCATTATCCACATTTCCTTAAAATTTATCGCTTTAAGATATTGTGCAATGGGACCTCTGGCGCGGGCGTTCAAATAAACCTGGTTTTAAACTATTTCAATGGATATTTTAAATAATTTATATGTAAATTCGAAACATTTGCAAGAATTCAAATACATTTGAACCACCGACTTCAAATTAAGTTTCACTTTAGATACAAATTTTGCAACGTTATTAAAAAGGGAGCTGTATAAGGTAGCAAGTATATAGTTGTAATGTAATACGAACCTAAAGGCTAAATATGAATGATAAATGAGCTTCGCTTCCTAAGGTCACGTTGAATTATTTCTTTCATCTTATAAAAAACTTTCATCACTTTTGTGAGGAATTAAGTAACATCTTATACTTGGATAGGATAGGATGGGCTAGGATCCCACATAATCCGGTTCCTCCCTCAAGGGAGCCGGGTACCTTTCTGAAGGTTTCTACTGCGTATGGATATGATGTCAGAATTTTAAAATTGTTAAAATCGTTGCTGTTTGTATACGTCATAATTCTCATATTATTGTCTGTCTATGGTTTCATGCTTATATAAATCGTTCTTAATTTAAATTTCGTCGCTTAATTCTTTCACTTAAGTTATTTCTATGTTAGCATTGTCAGTTTAGCCTTTCAAACATGAAACCCATTTCTCCAATTTGACTCTGAAATGAAGCAAACCATATTTTTAACTATAATGCTTTCCCGTATTTACGGAATTACATCTCTTTCATTATTTAATATTATATGAAAGACTAGAGTATTACATAAACAAATGCGACGAAAATAATTCTAAAGAATATATTTTTATAATAAATTATATGTAGCAATTACAAGAGCTTTATCATTCTCATTCGGGTCGGATGTATGGAATGAGGAACAATGCTTAACCCAGATAGTCTAGTTTTTCATCCGCTTTTAATTGTCGCCCAAGTTTCGTTGACACGGAATTATTTGAATGAAATGATATGCAAATATGGGAATGAATACGTGTGAAAATGTTTCAATGGAATATGTTTCACATCGCTTTTAAAATATATGTTTTTTTTTTAAATCTAGTAAGATTTTAATTACAATAAAATTATATTCGTTTTCTTTAATTATATTAATAATATTTACGAGTATTGGTTGCAACTTTTTTTCGTTTACTTACGCACGCGCTGTTCAATTGCATGCTTGCTCGACGTTTGTTTAATTTTATTTCACTTTGTTCTAGGCTTGACCGTAATCACTTCTGATGAATGTAGTGATATGTTTTGTTTATTTTGTGCTGATACGGGAAAACGATGTCCCTAGTAGGCCGTTCAATGTGGAATGTTTATTTACTTTATTTGTTTAAGGTTTGCCCGCATTGACTTTTTCATTGACGTAAGCTTTGAGCAAATACAAGTTTTAGTATTTATTTTTTGTCTCAATTAAACTATCAAATTAGACGAATTTGTCACATAACTATAACTATATGACTAATTTACTGAATTGTATAATTAAATAACCGGTTTTTAGCGAATGACCTTGAAAAAGATAGCTTTTATAGCCAACGACTATTATATCATGGTTCTGGTATCTTAAACATAATTCAAATTAAGATCAAGAGTCTCTGAGGTAATTGGGTTGAATTTAATTTTCTCCTCACTTGAGAGCCTTATCTTATCGCAAATCCTTTGCGGCCGCATGTTGAGTGTCGTAGTTTTGTAGTGTTCCTAAATTTATTTCCCAATTTAGGCCTGGTCATGCGCCGTGCAGAGTAATGCTTACTGTTAATTAATTGCATATATGAAAATTAAATCTCAATTAAAAAGTAAATAAACAGTCGTAAAAAGGAACGCGCTTGCGCGAGCATACGCGATATTTTGCTCAATCTTACTGTATTTTAAAACCCATTTACGATGATTCACTTTATTACGACTTGCGTGGTTGACTAAATTGTGTTAGTTGAACGAACTCGTCAAACATGAGCAAAAATGATCAGAGAGACTTGCACGAGCCTTATATTATAAAGTAAAGTATATGATAAAGTACGAAGCATCACAATTTAATAATTATTTACTTATTATCTTTTTCAATAAGTAATAAGATTAGATATTTCCGTTTCCAAACCGGTAAAATATCTTGTTGGAGTTTCCTCTATACAATATACTCGCTTTAATGGATGTCTGGCAATCCTTTAAGCAGATCATAGAAGGCCTTTGCCGGTTCAATGAACTTCCTATATTAAATCCCAGATAAGACTGTTCGAGACGAGTATTCGATGAAAAGGTCGACGGGCACAATTTCCTTAGACAGAAAATTAACGTCATTTCAATAGTAAAATTAAATAGTTTTAAAAAACTATATAGTACCTATATATATATATACATTACATACATACATTTTATATTATATAAATATAAAATGTATATCATGCTCGGTGGTGAAAAAAAACATTGTGAGAAAATTGTCGGATGAAGATCTACCATATGTGAATCAAACAATCCACATCGGAGCAGCATGATGGAAGAATTCCTAACCCTTTTTTCGAAAGCAGAGGCGGTCTTAGCTAAACTTTGAAAAAAAAGCTATTAGAATTTTCATTCCATTACATTATATTTAATGTAAAGCTAAGCTGTAATCGAATACAATGAATTTTATATTTTGTGTCTGACAATCATCAAACTATATGTACGCTCTTTGATCATGTTATATACCTTGCCCCAGGAATGATATATTGATTCGCGGTATCGGTAACTTGGTGTTGTAAGATATCCAATATCCATCAATAATATCCACCTTATGACAGAAATGATCCGTGTATTTATGCTTCTTTTATTTCACTGTCTTTGTTGCTTTATAAAGTGGCTATGAATTTTCACTTTACTGCATACCGTTAATGTCTTTAAACCCTATGTTAGTATTGGTTGAAAATTGGTTTCTTCTAAAGTAATGCCTTCTACATCTAAACAAGCCCTGTCACCGTATTTAGGTCTTTGATCCACCTGGTTGGACTATGGGCATCCTACGACTCGTTTGCTCCAAAAGTCATAAATCCTTCCACATACGTAATCAACCCACAGCACCTTCAGTCTGCTAATTTTGCAACCTGCCATTAACTCAGGTTGCTCTCCGGATAATCCTGTATACAGTTTTATCCGACTCGCTCTATATGGGTACGGAATTTTGAGTTGGCAATGGTTACTCAAATAAGCCATCATTTAACTATCAAATTTATAATGAACCGTAATTATTTTTAAACTTCCTGAATATTAAATTTAACTCTAGTTTCCTAACTATCTGAATATATTTAAACATAATAACATAATTTGTACATATAACGCCTCGTATTTACCTCAGCGTGTTTCAAACTATACCAAACTAATGAATATTTAACGTAGTTTTGCTTACGCTAAACATAGTACGCAACTTTGTTTGTTGCTAAAGTTTTATTATAATGAAAGGGTTGGCGTCGAGTTTAAATTATAGTATTTTTAAAGATTAAAGTTAATTATAATTTTATTTCACGGTAACAGCCTGTAAATGTCCCACTGCTGGGCTAAGGCCTCTTCTCCCTTTTTTTTTTGAGGAGAAGGCTTTGGAGCTTATTCCACCACGCTGCTCCAATGCGGATTGGTGGAATACACATGTGGCAGAATTTCAGTGAAAATAGACACATTCAGGTTTCCTCAGCATGTTTTCCTTCACCGAAAAGCACGAGATGAATTATAATCACAAATTAAGCACATGAAAATTCAGTGGTGCTTGCCCGGGTTTGAACCCACGATCATCAGTTAAGATTCACGCGTTCTTACCACTGGGCCTCGGCTAATTTTATTTAAATACATAAAATATTTATTCTCTTATTATAAAATACAAATTAATTGATTCTTAACAATTTACGAAATTAAATAGTTTAAATAAAAATATATTGAAATTGTGTAAGCTCCAAACTAAACAAGCGAAGAATCACTATATTAATGGTTCACAATTGTTTTTTTTTATCATGTCAAGTAATTGTTTATAAATTTTCAGTATAAGGTGTCATGTACACATATTATTACTAAGTACTGACTATGAGCTGAATAAGATCTCAAGAAAACGCTTAGAATTAATTAATTTATTTTTTTATTATAATCTTTTAATGCACACAATTTACAAACATATAAAAGAACAAGTAGTACATATAGTATGCAAAGGCTATCACTTAAAGTGATGTCTTCCAGGCAACCTCTGTAAAGAGAAATATTTATGTTTTTTTTTTAACCAGGATTAATAATAATTAATGACAGGATAATTAATGTTCATCATATGGTATCTGCTGAGAGATTTAAACCGTTTATCATCGATGCAATCTTTTTTTATTCATTTATTTTAAACTAGATTTTTAATTTTCACATTTTTGTTGATTCAATTTATATTATAATAATATTCTTATATTATAATTCCAATTTGTAGTGTAAATATAACGCTTAGATTAAATTTAAGCCGAATACGGCAATCTAAGTTTGTCTGATCAGAAATTATTCACGTGTGGCTGCGCGGATATAGTCTGTGGAAACAATAGCGAAGTAAGAGCGATACTCGAGGCTAGATGCAAATACGAATATTGCACTATAGCATTACCTAAATCGTTGCTTATTCCAGGATCTTACGACAACATTTCGGAGAGCGTTACTGGCCAGCGGACTTATAGTGCGTCGTAATCCCAATAATACTTATACTAAATTAAAAATATAGAGACAGCTGTGTACCTCTAAGTGTGACTGAAATATTAATTTCAGTAATATTTATACACGATATTCTCAAAGAGGTCGGACTATTCCGAAGCGGTTAAAGTAAAATATATTATTTTTGTCCCCTCTTGTCTTCTTTTGGCCCCTCGTATAGCAGAGCCTCGTTTAGTTCCTTTTAGGCCTAGGCATGAAGTGGAGCTGGTATATAATATAATAATCTACTACAACTGATTCTATTGGAACGATTCTCTTTGATTGATAAATTATTTATGAGTTATAAATTAAATTAAATATTATTTTTATTGTTTGTATCAGTCTGTAACACCAAGTTGAAAAGTTGAGAAGGGATGAAAGGCATGTTACCAAAAGGGTGATGAGTATGAATGTTGATGGATATAGGGGACGGGGGAAGCCGTAGAAAATGTGGATGGATTGCATAAGAAAGGATATGTATATGAAGGGTGTAAGTGTTGAGATGACGAGTGACAGAAAGAAGTGGAAGGAAAAAACATGTTGTGCCGACCGCACGTAGTGGGATAAGGGCAGGAAGAAGAGAGTCTGTAACACCAATACACTATATACAATATTTTGTTTTGTAAATTGAATTGTTAAGTCTAAACATTCATCTCTAAGAGAACTTCTTTGGTTGTTTGTTGAAATTGAATCATATGATTTCATTCGTATCAATTTATAGACATATTTTTTTGGATGAGATAATTAAGTACAATAAAGTTATGTAGATATTTTTAATTATTCAAGCAATGCTTTGATTGTCTGTGTATTTGTAAGAGTGTGTGTGTTTGTGTGTAGAAGAAAAAAAAGAAAGAAACGTATATTCACGCGTTTCTATAGTTAACAGTCATAATACTTTACGTAATCCCCGTTTATGCAAACAATGTCGCGGACATTGATCGTTCATCATAAAATACCCTTAAAGCTGATCTTTCACTGGATATACTTTACTTTATATATTTATACTATTTTAAAAATTAAATCCTGGTAAACCACGCATACTTTATTTCATAATTTGAGGACAAGATAATAGCCAAAAGACCAACTCGCCATGCCACGGCCAACTCTATAACTCAGTGTAATACTAACCTCAGTTACTACCTCGAATACTAACTACCTACGAGACTACCGCGGCAGTTTACAAGTTATTGTATAATTGATAAGCAATATAATTAATATTCTTTCGTTAAAGTTAGTTATGGCGTGTTTTAGACTATACCCAGGTAGTTTTTTTTCACATATTATTGAGTATGCAACATACGTGGAGAGAAAACATTTAAATATGCGCACAGTATTATTCATGTATAATTATTTTGATTTTATTCTTTTTAAATACCTAACATTGCACATTATTATAGTTTCATGCAGAGATGGCCTAGTGGTTAGAACGCATCAAGCTTAACCGATGATCGTGGGTTCAAATCGGGCAAGCACCACTGAAATTTCATGTGCTAAATTTGTGTATATAATTCATCTCGTGCTTGACGGTGAAGTAAAATATGCATGTGTCTAATTTCACCGAAATTCTGCCACATCTGTATTCCAACAACCCACATTCGAGCAGCGTGATTGAATACGTTCCAAACTTTCTCCTCAATAAGGAAGAAGAGGCCTTAGCCCAACAGTGAGACATTTACAGGCTGTTACTTTACTTTTTAGTTTCATGATACGTACAAATCGCATAGCGATATCATAGCTCGATAGCTATTACGTGTCAGGTAGACGGTTATCTTTATGGAGTAATAAAGGACACGGAAAAGCCTTCACTTCTGTCATCGGCTAATGTAATCACATTGTAAGTGACCCTTGTCATGCGAAGTGGTTGAGTGACGCTGTGGGTTAACGGATCCTAATTACATTTAGAACGATATACCCAAAGCCTTATAACGAGTTGTTGTGTGTACGTTTGCCTTTATGAATGTAAGAATATTCGCTTATCTTTATGCCGATAATTGAAAAATTCTCGAACTTTCGCGAACGTTTGATGAAGTTTTCGAAGTCGTGACAATTTCCTCGTTTTACTAATATGATAATAACTTTGATTGAGGTCAAAGACTTGGGCTTGAAGTTTATTTATCGGTCTCAAAATAGTCTCGTAGCAACTCTTCGCTGTATATATTTTCAATCTAAAATAACCCGAGCATACCCAAGTCTGGTTGATTTGTGATTATGAAGAAGTGCTTAATTGACTGTAGAATAAATCATAATATGAAACTGACGTTTTATTAGTACGCTCCTGAAATGTATCGATATTATCTACCTGTAACATTTTTTGTAAATGCCTTTAAATAATATCATAACAATGCTTAGATACTCTTTCTTAAATTAAGATGATTTATAAATGAACTTTTAAAATCATAAAAGGATTTATACTACAAACCTTTAGTGTTAATTCATAATTTATAAATAATCTTATTAAAATTAGCATTTATAAAAAATAACTTAATTTTTCCTATGTTGATATGCTCGAGCAGCCAATTTCAAGAATCATTAGCCAACCGCGTAGGACATATAGTGCACAAGTGCTGCGCAAACATAGATGCACTCTACTTCCTTACTCTCATAATCCGTTGGGTCAAACGGAAAGGTTCAGGCGTGGGACCAAAGCCTTTAGGTATTTTCTGAGGCAACGGAGTACATATATCGGACTTCCAGAGCAGGCTGAGAATTACTGAGAATCTTTGAAAAATCTTATTACTGTTTATTGGCTCGACATAGGATTTGAACCTAGGACATTGGGATTGTCTTATATATCTAGCCATTAGATCAACGGGGCAAATGTTTTCCTATATACGATAAAAAAAAAACATGCTTGTTTTCGTTCGTATTCTATGCAAATGTATCGTTCGTCCGATTGTATTAGATCTTTGTACAGCTGTTGCTCAAACTGAAGTGAAGGTTACCGTCACAGTTAACGTAAATTTATTTGAAAATAAAATACTCATATCTCCAAATATATCAAAAAACTTACTTCTTTGGTTCAACGGGATATTCGAAGCTATATTTTATGTCGAAAAAGAATAATCTACAAAATTGAAATGTTTTTCTCGCATAGCCTTTACGTTTTGAAACACACATTTTCACATGAAATTGAAGCACCTGAATTTCGGATGTTATTTTGAATTTCGTCGTTTGAACTCGTCCGAAAACTTTGCTCCAATACTGCTTTACTTCCAATACGAAACGGAACTTTTGCCGATATTTTTTGAATGAAAAAGTGATGGATGATTCGTGTGCTCAAAGTTTCGCTGATCAAAAGTGCTTTTCATGCACATAAAACTAATGAAAGACAGGTACTGCTTATGTACGATTCCCCTTCGATAAATATGGAAGAAATATTTTGGCCTATTTTAAAGTATTCATTTCCTCCACATACTACGGCTACCCACATTTACATTTTTTATGCTAATTTATTCTAATGCTGCAGTATCCAAGAGTTTTAATTAATGTTGGTGTTTTTTAAGTGTACAAAACAGATTTATTTCGATTTTTTTTTGGTTTAAAATACACTCTTTTCAACTAAATTAAGCAATATGGCTTGCTTTTAAGTACATATATCAGTACTTTAGAAGTTATGGTAAGGTGTGTGTGTAATTAAGAATTTATATCTACCAAATCATTATCATCTGGCGAGCCTTAGTCTGGTGAAGTAGATTTCTTCAGTCAAATCATTCTTCGGCTTTTTCCCTCCAGCTAACATAAAAATTTCGTTCAGATTTTTTTCCGTCCTATCCAACCATCCGAGTTTAGGTCTGTTTCGATTCTACACATTTAGAAGATTAGTTTCAGCTTCATTTATTCTCGTCAATTAATGTAACTGATGCATGTTTGATACTGGAAACTTCTTGATTAAAAAATGCTAATAAATTATTATAACCTGACATGGTATTTGAATTCAAGACCACAGCATCTGTAGCCATAAAAGCTAGCCATCAATAGAACGTAAGGTACGAAACAGATAATTGATAATTTATTTGCGGTTTTTAAGTCCTTAAAGAAACGAGACATCTTTGAAAATCTTCAATATAACCTTTCGAATTTTATCGTGAAAATAAATACCGTGTTACATATTTTTGGCTAATTGTAAATCTACTTTAATATTAAATAGAAAGTTTAGAGATTGATTGATCTCTTCAATAAATCGAACATCAAAATTGAATTCTTTATCTTCACTTCACTTCTTAATTTTATAATAACCTTATGGTAATCAATCATCCGACACGTTACAAACTTTCCATTTTGAATATAATTTTTTATCAAATTAATTTTTGATATATATATATTTTTAATATAAGGTTGTTAAAATATAAATTAACACTAACGCGATTTCTTCTCTTGTATTTTAAATTAGATTGAAGTTATCGAATATTCACGTGATCATCTACACGTGACGTTATCACAAGAAGGGTGAACTTTCTGCTGCACTCTGTTCTTGCTATTGGCTGATTTTTGTTTTAAACAATAATAAATAAAATATTTCAAATAACAAAGCGTATTTAAATACACAAAGAATACTAACATTTATGTAATTATGGCAAACCCATTTTTATAAAAGAGAAAAACAAATGAAATGATCTCTATTTTACTTCGAACTTAATTTTTTAATATTATTTCTTGCATCATTGAAAATAAAGTTTCAAAGCCTTTTGTACTTAGGGTTGGAGCGTTGCAATGCAAAATTTCAGCGTAATCAAACAAATTTCAGGCAGATCTCCTCACGCTTTTTTTTCTTCACAGCTGAGCATTAGATTAATTATAAACACATATTAAGCACATGCCATTTCAGTAGTGCTTGCCTGAGTACCCGTAATCATTGGTTAAGATACTCGCGTTCTAACCAATGTGCCATCTCGGCTCTTTTCAACATAACAGAATTAGTAGTTGTAATTGTCACGCAGAAAGCTACATTCAAGGTATTTTTACATCTATATATATATATATACATACATACATCATTTATCGGGATAATAATAAATATTAGAATGCCGGAAAACAAAATTAAAATAGAGGTGGTTTGGCTGAACCCAGAACCTGGGGATCTGGTTGGTATCTTGTATCGTTTATATACAATTCTATTTTTTGAATTACCTTCTAGAGGTAGAGGTGATGAAAAATTGAATACGTATCGTGATCTCACTCGACATTCATCCCTCACAACTCACTTAAGCCATTTCCTATTTTAAACATAAAAAAATATGTTTCAAAAGTACATCTTTCCTAACTGTATCTTATATCCATTTGATACTTGTCACGTCTTTTTATTGAATTCGAGTTGGCAATAACAATAATATTACGAGATGGCAACGCTCCACTCTAGTAATTTAATTTCGTTGAGAGAGATATAAAAATAAAAATTGCCCGTTAAAAGAAACGGGTGACTTCGTGTGTGGAACAAGAGAACACTTTATTAAGAAGACAACAGTTTAATAACAACGATATTTCTAATTCTCTTGATTGTGATAGATAAATATTTTCTTCGATTTAGTTTGTGTTTTTTAAGGTGGATGATTTTGAATGCGATCAGGATGTAGGATATAATTATGTGGTAATTTGATTTGTGAAAAAAAGGTTAATATTAACAGCGTTATTTATAAACGTTGTTTAGCATTTGCTTAGTTCGCTCTATCATTATTGATTTGACATTCCAAAGATTAAGACATCTATGTTTAGCTCATGAACTTAACCACGTTTACAAGAAAGGTAAGTTTCTAACCAAATTTTCGGGAATCTACTCGTACCTTATAAACAAGTAGTAGCTTAGCATTTAATGTAATTATTTTTTTTTTTTTTTTTTTTTTTTATATTTCCCGGGTGGGCAAATGACTCTACTCCACCTGATGTTAAGTGGTAGTAGAGTCCAAACGCGAGGACGGCCAGTACAGTCGGGAAGAAGATTCTGCACTAGCCGCCCTCGCCTTGCCGGCCCGCAAGATGCCTCTTCACGCCTCGTAAAGAGACGTGAAGCGAGCGACGTATTGCCACGATAGGGATGGGCAAAGTGTGGAGGCGTGTTTCCCCCGGCATTGGTTCAGCAGCCGTCTCCACTGGACCAACACCCATCGCGGCAATGCTCGCTCGGGCACTGGCTGTACGCTGGCTGACCTCGAAACGCGGCTACAAGCCACTTCACGAGATTTTCACCATGCGTACGGTGGTAACAAGCCAGGCGGATGTTTATCATCCTACCACCAGATGATATCCCTTAGTCGCCTCTTACGACACCCATGGGAAAGGGGCAGTGAAATGTATTCTTTCTCCGTCACTGCACGGATAACACGGATATGAAAAATTAAATTCTTATTTTGCTGGTAATAGTCTATATTAATAAAAAAATGATTTTGAGATTATTAAAAATAAAACAAAATATTATCCCGTTTTAACTATGATTACAAAACGTTGCTACGAATCTAATTTTTATCCAATAAGCACTAACACCACACACACAAACTACGTACACGATAAAATCGGTTCTATTTTATTTTTCGATTTATATTATTGTATTTTTCAATAAATATATTCGCATTGTTAATTTAATGCGCATAATGTCCCTCTAGAGACCGGCGTCAATAATTGCAACACAGTTTAACGTTAATACTTGTTGTTATCGATGTAAGTGCACTTGCTATGTACTCCGAATGTTCTAAATTAAATACATATATCACCTGACGAATCAGTAATATTATTTAAATGCAACGTGTTATATATATTCAATATTATCATAAACAGCTCGTAGCATGCCTATTTTTTGCCCACACTGAAGAAAGGTTCGTTTTTTTTTTCGTTCACCCAAAGGATCGTATTTGCGATTCAATGGGGAAATACTGTTAGTATTCTTGCTATCATTACACGCGGTGATGATTTGTGTAGTAACTGTTTTGAGGTAAAACATCTATCGGCGCATCCTGGGGGTAAGACAGACTCGTATGCCGTGAAGTCAAACAGCATGACTCTCTTTTATGCCATCATGCCCCATCTCCATCGCCACTCTCTACTCCCTTGTGGGCGCGTATTTTATAACACACTTCATTGCCACATATTATTATAATAAAAATATCAATATGTTTATTTTATTAAAGCAACGTAATTATTTTGTTTATTTTACTTAACTAATAAATAGTTTTCTTTTACTATAAATTCATTCAATGACCATCAATTTCAATATTTAACATCTGCCATGCACGCCTTAAAGGATACTTTTTAATTTATATACTTATTTAACTCAATGTAAATAATTCCTATTGAAATTAAAATCATACGAAAGAAACAAACAAATACACTAAAATTACGCGAAAGCGCTTCATTCACACCAACCTTTATAACCAAGTTTATGACGAACGATGCCGTTATTCTAACATTCGTGTGAAACCTTCACAATGCTGTAAATTGTTTTTTTTTCAAGCAAGTAATTTCTTCGACAATAGTGTAATTGACACAACTATTTTATATTTATATTTTTAAGAGATTAATATAACTTTATATCAGTTAATAGTTTCACGATTTATATTTTAAAATCTCATTGAAGTTCTCATATACAACATTTTTTATGTTATGGGTAAACGAATGAACGAACAGGTCACCTGATGGTAAATGAACGAAACCGTCCTTAGACATTGGTGATGTAAGCCATTCCGTGACAACGCGCCACTAAAATTGGAAACTAAGATGTTGTGTTCCTTGTGCCTGTAGTACCACTAGCACAATAAACCTTCAAACTTGATTGCAATAACACTACTATTCAGTGGAAGAATATATAGAATAAAAAAATGCAGAAATTAATATGACATATGTAGGGTTCTTCACGATGTTTTACTTCACCGCGGAACATGAATTATAAACAAAATTTATACATGAATTCAGTGGTGCTTGCTCGGGGTTTGACCAGAATCTTCAGAATCTTGTGTACTGTGCTCTGAACCATATTAGTTTTTATGGTAGCAAATTCAAAATCAATCGAATAAATGGTACCTATAAGAATGGAACGGGACATACTAAAAACTTTCATTAATATACTTAAATAGCATAGATGATAAATGTCTTGCTATGGAACGCGTTGCCCATGCATACAAGACGAGTGTGAAATACATATTTATTTATTTGGATCTCCAACAGTTGTACATGACATACAACTAAAATAAGCTTTACATTTACTTAAAACTAATTATTTACAACTAAACAGGAGAACACCCCATTTCCAACCACAATTACAAAAAGACAAATGATATGCAAATAACAAATTTTTATACAAATTAAAATACAAAACAGAAATATTCTTATTTCTATATTAAAATAAAAATATATTAAAATATTATTTCTATATTAAAATAATATTTCTATATTTAAATTAAAAAAAAGAGTTGTATCTAATTAAGATTTAAAACGAATTAAACTTTAACTAAACTTTTTAAGTTATTACAATTAAAAATTACATAAATATATATATTATATAAAATACAGTATATATATGAAATATCACCGTGACACCTTATCATATTAAATTGGAAATTCTATGGAAATGATAGATTGTTAGTAATTTCAACGTAATATATAGTTATGCAAAATCTATCGAATCTCTGAACATAGACAACAATAATTGGATTTGACGTAATTAAATTCACAGCAAATGCAAATAGCCTAATAAACACTTACTGGATATTTGACCTTGATAAAATTATTTTGCTAAATTAATGCTGTGGAGTGGTACCAACCGTTGGGTCATTCATAAAGACCTACCACTGGGTATAATATAAGTTACCATTATTTATAGAATAGTATAGTAACAGCCTGTGAATGTCCCACTGCTGGGCTAAGGCCTCCTCTCCATTTTTTAAAAGATGGTCCTTAAAACCCGGGCAAGCACCACCGAATTTTCATGTGCTTAATTTGTGATTATAATTCATCTTGTGTTTTACGGTGAAGGAAAACATCGTGAGGAAACCTGCAAGGTGTATTCCACCAACCACTTAAATGGACATGCACTAAGCCAATACAACAATATGACATAATGAAGAATAATATCGTAATATGGTAATGAAATCACAACAATATAGTAGAAATTGCTGAGATTATACTTGATTAAAATTATGTTAATGTTTTTGATAAGGATTAATAATGTGATTACAATACGACCCGACCGCTGATTGTATATCCTGATACTATTAAATAAATATTATGATTTAAAATATACGAGAACATTATTTGTAAATTTAAATTACATATTAAAATTAGATGTTATCTTTACGTGAAAATTTAATGTACGGAGATTTTTGGACGATTAATAAATATCTATATTTGTTTATAAAGTTATGTGAAAATTGACCGCACTTACATGAATAAATACCTAATAAACTAGAGGACCGGGCCCACGAATTATAAAATATTTTCAAAGTATCCTTATAAAATCATATACATGTATGTCAAACAGACATTTATTTGACCCACAACACGTCATTATTGGACAAGGTAACATTTTATATTCTGTTTGCTAGTGAAATATATATTTAATATGACATAATATTTATAAATAATCTCTGGAAGAGGAGGCTGGGGTTGTCTGGAGATCGCTTATTCAATGATTAGACCGCCATTTGCATGCTTTTATATATTCATAGCCATTAGTTTTTCCTTTGAAATATATTTCTATTATATATATTTTTTTTATAGAATAGGAAGGCGGAAGAGCATATGGGCCATCTGATGGTAAGTGGTCACCAAACACTCTTAGACATTGGCACTCTTAGAAATGTTAACCATCGCTTATATCGCCAATGCGCCAAAAACCTTGGGACCAAAGATTTTTATGTCCCTTGTGCCTGTAATTACTCACTCTTAATACCGGAACACAAAAATACCAAGTGCTGTTTTGTGGTAGAATATCTGATGAGTGGTGGTTTTATCTGTGCAGTGACGGAGAAAGAATACATTTCACTGCCCCTTTCCCATGGGTGTCGTAAGAGGCGACTAAGGGATATCATCTGGTGGTAGGATGATACACATCCGCCTGGCTTGTTACCACCGTACGCATGGTGAAAATCTCGTGAAGTGGCTTGCAGCCGCGTTTCGAGGTCAGCCAGCGTACAGCCAGTGCCCGAGCGAGCATTGCCGCGATGGGTGTTGGTCCAGTGGAGACGGCTGCTGAACCGATGCCGGGGGAAACACGCCTCCACACTTTGCCCATCCCTATCGTGGCAATACGTCGCTCGCTTCACGTCTCTTTACGAGGCGTGAAGAGGCATCTTGCGTATCGGCATAGTGCAGAATCTTCTTCCCGACTGTACTGGCCGTCCTCGCGTTTGGACTCTACTACCACTTAACATCAGGTGGAGTAGAGTCATTTGCCCACCCGGCAAATATAAAAAAAAAAAAAAAAAAAAACCTACCCAGACGAGCTAGCACAAAGCCCTACCACCAGTAAGATTTTATACCACCACTAGTATATTTTAATATATTTTATTTTATTATGTAAGGGGCAAACGAGCAAGAGGCTCAAATGATGGAAAGTGACTACCACTGCCCATGGACAAATGCAACACCCGATAAGTTGCAGGTGCGTTACCAGCCTTTAAGAAATGCTCTTTTCTTAAAGGTTTCCATGTCATATCAGGTCGGAAAAGTCGCTGGTAAAAGCTTGCACAGAGTAGCTGTGCGAGGTAGGCCTTATATATCGCTCTGTTATGGATTCCAGACATCGAGGAGACACTATCATTATCAATTTACATCTATATTTTATTATTAAATACATTTATTTATTAAGTCAAGGTGGACCGTGTATATGAAAAAGGTGGCAGTTACGAGATGGATGTGGGCTGCGCAAGATCGGGATAGTTGGCGTTCTATGGGGGTGGGAGGCTTCGTCCAGCACTGGAAGGTGATAAGCTGTAAAAAAATAATTACATCATAACGTCTATAATACTTATTCATTGAACAGTTTTATTTAAAGAAATAAAAATTAAACTATACTCTTATCAAGTACGCTTTAATTGGCACTTAACACGTTGTTGATGTTCATTTTGTTTATTTTATTTTAATGATGTATTTTAAATTAAAGTACTAGACTAACAAGGTAGTCGAAAAAAAAGAACTTCACATACAAAATGTATGTACCAACAAACCATAGCGTACAAACAAGTATTGTATAAAATTAAAGCATAAGTTTGATATACAGTATACAATACCAGCCTGTGAATGTCCCATTGCTGGGCTAAGGCCTTTTTGAGGATAAGGTATGGTATAAGCTTATTTCAAATTTAAATTTCTCCAATGCGGTTTCATGAAATACACATGTGGCTGAATTTTAATGAAATTATACAGATGAAGGTTTCCTCACGTTGTTTTAATTCGCCGACAAGGACGAGATAAATTTTTGAACATTTTTGAATGTTTGAACCCACGATCATCGGTTGAGATTCACGCGTTGTAACCACTGTGCCATCTCGTTCCATATAAGTTTGATATTCTCGCATAAATGTCTCCCTCTGACAGACGGCATCCGTAATGAGCGGCGTGGCGCAGGTTAGATTGCCTTGTGCTTGCGGCAAGATAAATCGTTTTGACTCTCAACGTGTTTATTAAGCATACTGTATATATTATTTTACAGAGTAATGTGAACATAAAGCTAAGATGTTCATTCAAAGGTGGGCAAGTATAGAGCAAGTATGAGATAATAAATTCAAAACGATACTTATTTTAGGTATGAGGTTTTTTACCGTTTTAAGAAAAATATGTTCATAATAAAATAATAAGTGGGCGAAAAATAATCAATTTTCGATTTTATTGTCTCATGAAATAAGATGAAGTAAGCCGAGTTGGCCCAATGGTAAGAACGCGTGAATCTTAACCGATCGTGGGTTCAAACCCGGGCAAGCACCACTGAAGTTTTTCATGTGCTTATCTTGTGATTATAATTCATCTCGTGCTTTTCGGTGAAGGAAAACATCGTGAGGAAACCTGCATGTGTCTAATTTCACTGAAATTCTGCCACATGTGTATTCCACCAATCCGCATTGGAGCAGCGTGGTGGAATAAGCTCCAAAGCCTTCTCCTCAAAAAGGGAGAAGAGGCCTTAGCCCAGCAGTGAGACATTTACAGGCTGTTACCGTGATTAAATAAGATGTAAAAGAAACCAAAATTCGGAACGTATAGTTTTCATTAATTTGATTAAATCTATCACATTCTTGACGGAGACGAAAAACATAGTGTATATCCAAAGCGCATTGGATAGGTGTACTGGAATTAGCGTCAGACTTTCACAAAAGCAAATGCAGATTAATTACAAACTGTTGCAACAGTTTTTATATCTTGCAAGATATAAAAATATTTGAATGTATATATAAAATATTTGAGTAAACATTTTCATAGTGTGCATATCGTGACCGCGTGAAGAATACTAGTAGCATTTTCCCGTTGAATCGCAATTCCAAATGGGCGATAATTGAATGTGTTAATTATAAAAAGTGGTCATATTTTATCTGACGTCTTCGTCAAAATTGTCTACTTCGTTATTTGTATACAAGTCATTTGATAGTTGTTATTGTTTTTAATAATTCTTAGCGCGATAAAATTATTATAAGCTTAAAACACTGTTCCAGGTTGTTTATAAAAGTAGCTGGTAGGGCCTTGAGAAAGGTACCCCTGGGGGCCGGGTTGTGGGGGCCGGGGTATCTTACTCACTAAAACCACTGCTATGGCCGTCATCGGCACGGGTCTGAGAGGCTGCGTTAGGGTGTTGATATATAACGCATCCCGTGCTGTGCATGCTCATGGTATGCTCATGGTTTGGCGAAGTTCTTCTCGGGGCCCGTCCATATACCTATAAAAAAACCCTCAAAACAGTTCGTCTTTTAATATATAAATTAATTCGAATATTACATTTACTTTTGAGCCAAATAAACCGGGGCGAATAAATTGCTTACGATCCGTGAGCAAATTGCCTCAATCGGTAGTAATTTACCAATTCGATCGATCTCCTCGTTATAAAGAACCTTACACACTAAAATGCTACATCACAACATAGAATTACAGCGATTCTTAAATTACTAACTAAACAACAAAACATTTTTGCCGATTTCATATTGCCTATTATGTGCAGACGTAACCTTAATTTTCCTGCTATTTTTATTCGATGGTGTGTTCCATTGTCGATGTGATACTGAACGAGGATTGTTTCTCACGATCATGATTGTCATATACACATAATACTCATAATTATATTATATAATAGCTTTTAAATATCCAAACATTACGACGCTAAATATTTTCTCAACTGTTATTGTACCAGCTTTTCGCAAATTACCGATCTAACCGCAAGCTTAACGCAATTCTGTTTTATGAGTTCTTTCATCTTTCATTGTTTCAAAGATGACTGATTCGAAATACAAAATTTAAGAAGTATTTCTTGGATAATATTTTAAATGATTATTTAATTTATTTTCTTACGTTTGGAATCAATGAATATTTTATTTAAATTAGTTATATTTTGCTACGTTGTTCGAACACTTCTTTTCTCATCGTTGTCAGTCTTGCAAATGTGGATAGCACTAATTCCACTTTAGCAGTCATTAAGCCATTTTTTATCAATAAGCCAAAACGAGTATGTGTGCGATGAGAATAATTAAAGGTTGAATTTAAGTACGACGATTCTATATGAAACTTCTCTAAATAAAACGTATATGATGCTTATGCCTATATCATATATCTTCTCATTTTTGTTTTATATTTACAATTTTTTTAAATAAACTTAATAATTATGTAATGAAAATGGTAATAAGTAAGTCGCTTCCTATATACATATATTCGATACAGAGCGATTAGCTTAAACAGCCAAAATTATTATTATTTCTACAATCCAAGATAGAACGATCTTTATGCGTTGAGTTTCTAAAATAAACTTCACAATATGTTTTTGTTGTCAAATGTATTAATTCAAACTTTTGTTTTTTATTCAGTCATAAAGATTAGCTGTAAATACTGAGATGGTTTAGGGGGTTCAAGTCGAGACGAACACCACTGAATATATTTTACCCGGTGATAGGTCTTTGTGCAAGAATGTCTGGGTAGGTACAATCCATTCTTTCATCATTCCAACGTTAAATACCTCGCGTCTATCAATTGTATAAAAAAATAACGAACTTCATATAATGTAGAATAGAGAATAGATATTGTGTGAGTTTTCCTGCAAGATAGAACGATCTTTAATCTGCATCCCAATAACAATCTTTATTTAAAGAATAGGCGACGATCGTTTCATTCCCAAGTTTTTGTTATCATATGAATTCAGTAATGTTAATATATAACTTTTGAAATGTAAGTGTGACTATAAATAAGCTACGCCCTATTAGGAGTTAAGGTGGATAAACGGGTAAAGCCGCAAGAAACAGGTAGTATCACATAAACAAGGTGAATGGGTGGTCTGGCGGGATATAAATCTGTAACAGCTGCGCAGTTTTATGGCCTCTCTAAGTGCTTAGGGTCCGAGGTAAAAGATGGGATTTTGTATGCGATTATTTTTTTATTGAAGAATTAAAGTACATGTAATAACCTGTCAATATCGTGTAGCCGGACAAGTACCACTTCAAGATAAGCTTAATCGGAACCAAAGTATACTTTAACAACGTCACAACAATGACAACACAAATATATTTGAATCGTCATGTTTAAAGTTTAAATTCAACGTATAGAGGAATGTAGATCTTATTGATAAGAGCCGATAAAAACTCAGGAGTTACTCTTTTACATCAATTAAATATATGTATATAATAATTCTTAACAAGAAGTCAATGACTCTGTGGAGTATTGAGCCAAGAATCTTCGAGAAATTTCTATTAGGATTATTTAGTTGATTTCGTATCCTTAGGATATGATTAATATTATTAGGAACGTTCAAATAATTCTACATAACATTTCAATCACCAAATTTCCTTACACAAAATATTTATATTTTTTATTTACCTACCCACTTAATTCATAATACAAATCGCTATCGACATACAAAATTACAATCACAAAATTGGAGACGACGAAAAAATATTTTTGTAATAAATTGGAGCGTATAAGTGATTTTGGAATATTAATTTGTTAAATTATATTTAGGTGTATTGATTTTTTATTTATATGTGTATTGCGTATATTAATTAGTATAATTATATTCTTAAAGCACTCCAATTAAACTCTTACAACACTGTCTACCCGAATTCTATTTTAAAGTCTTTTTGGTTTTTTGGTGAGGTTGTCAGTAAGAAATAGCTTATTATATTATAATGTATTATTAAATACTTATATTATTTAGGTGATAAGGGTTTGTGCAAGCCCATTTGGGTAGTCACGGAGATACGCACTTCATTTTACCGCTAAACAGAAATGTTGTTGTGTTCCGATTTATTGAGTGAGCCAGTAGACCTACGCGCACAAAGGACATAACATCTTCGTTCGCAAGGTTGGTGGCGCAATGGCAATGTAAGATATTCACAATTCCGTGTTTATGGACGGTGGTGACCTCTTAACATGAAGTGGCTCATTTTCCCATCAATCAACATATAACATGAAAAAAAAATCAAGGCATTCATTAACCTCGATATATAATTCTTAGAATGAAATTGACTTGCAACCAGGATCATCATTTTGTTCTTCAAAATATTATGTGAGACGACGTCGACAACTTTCAAAATTGTAAAACATATTACAACAAATACCCATTAATAAAACAGCAACAAGATAAGTATGCGAATTGAAGTAAAATAATTATTTCAACTTAAGCATAAACAACAAAGTCTAGATATTCAGGCAAACTCGCTATAAGTCATTGGATCACTCGAAACCAACGCATAACTCCTCTCGTCTCGAGGTCTTTGTATTGTCAAATCGTAAATCCATAGATCCTTTTAGGAGCTGATTTAGTGTAGTTCTTGGCTACATTATGTAGCTGTCTGTATTTACATATTTCAAGCTGCTTTCAATTTAAATGTAGGTATTTTACAATTCCTTTTTTTAATAGTTTTTTGTATTATATATTTTAATAGTTCTTGTATTATAATATAAATTGGGTTCAAATCCCGGTTTCGGGTCATAAAAATGTTATTGGGCTTGCCATGGCATGCTTTCCGAAAAAGCAAGTGAAACTGTTGCAGTCCTTCGCTGCAACTGTTTCTGATCGTGAAAGATTTGCCGTCCAATCAAATTATGAGAGTGAGGCAATAGTGAAAATACTTGTGTTTGCGCATAAGTGCATTACAACATGACTCTAGTGGTCGTTCGGTTAGAAGCAAATAATCAGCATTATGTATTTAGTAGTAACAAGATAAGTAAGTAACAGCTGAGATGGTCCAGTGGTTAGAACGCGTGAATCTTAACCAATGATCGTGGATTCAAACCCGGGTAAGCACCACTGAATTTTCATGTGCTTAATATGTGTTTATAATTCATCTCGTGCTTGACGATGAAGAATCGTGAGGAAACCTGCATGTGTCAAATTTCACAGAAATTCTGCCACATTTTTATTAGACCAATCCGCATTGGAGCAGCGTGGTGGAATAAGCTCCAAAGCTTCTTCTAAAAAAAATGAGAGAGGCCTTAGCCTAGCAGTGGGACAGTCACAGGCTGTTACTGTATAGTAACTAAATGTATAGTTTTTATATAAAATATAGACACGACTAATTTACACAGTTTATAAACCCGAAAGTATAATATATTCATTAACAATATTATATTAGGTATAGAACGTGATGAATGGATACGCCTACACAGGCGGGCTTAAACGAAGCCCATACGATAGGTAAATGTAGATGAATTATAAGCATAAACCAAGTACTTGCAAGCACTAATGGTGCCTGCCTGGATTATATTCCACATAATTTATACACAGAACATCCAAGACGGGCGTCTTGGATGTTCAATGTTATTGAATACAAACTAATTCTATAATCTTTATTAACTTTAATCCGCACTGAAGCGCGATTATCACTTCTGACAGACTTGTCATTTATCTTGATCTCCCAGAAATTCTAGACAATGTGTATTAAATTGAAACAATAATACAATGTTAATATTGCTTAGGCAAACGTAGTGTAGGGCGCCCTGTGACAAGATGGACCGACGATTTAAAAAAGGTGGCAGGCACGGGATGGATGCGGACTGCCCAATATCGGGATGGTTGGCGTTCTATGGGGGAGGCTTTCGTCCAGCAGTGGACGGCAAAAGGCTGAAAAAAAAAAATATTGCGATGAATTTCTAAAATAAATTTCACAATATGTTTTTGTTATCAAATGTATTAAATCAAACTTTTGTTTTTTATTCAGTCATAAAGATTAGCTGTAAATACTGAGATGGCTTAGGCGGTTCAAGTCGAGACGAGCACCACTGAATATATTTTACCCGGTGATAGGTCTTTGTGCAAGAATGTCTGGGTAGGTACAATCCATTCATCTTTCATCATTCTAACGTTAAATACCTCGCGTCTATCAATTGTATAAAAAAATAACGAATTTCATATAATATAGAATAGAGAATAGATATTGTGTGAGTTTTCCTGCGAAGATGGATTTTGATCCATTGTTGTTAAGCTTAATTTTTTATTTACAAAATGAAATAAATTTGTTTTTCATATTATCAATACTTTTTTTACATAAAACAAATATTTACATAAATCGGAATTCATTTTAATTGTAAGAATTAATTTTTATTTAAGACACTTATGGCCGTACTTAAAAAAGGTTGTTTAGCAATGCCTTTTCTTCTTATTTCAAATGTCTAATCCCTAATGACAGAAAGAGAGAAATATGTGTTTAACAAAATCAGTCCCCAAGCAATTTTTACAAGGCCGTAAATTATTTTAAATATTCCTTTTCACTAAAGTATTAAATATATAATATTATGTACTAGTTATTGATTGTGTTATTGTGACTGCCTCGTATTTTCAACATCAGAAGACAAATCATCATCAGGACTGTGACTAATGATACGCTCGCTATGAACGAGATTAGGGAATTATTAATGAGTGCTTTTAGAGCAAAAGGGTTGAATATAATATTTAAACAAAGTATGGTCTTAAAAAAGTATTTGATTAGGATTTATGTAGAAAAATTGTTATAGGACCGTTTCTGTGTTTAAAAAATTGGCGTATAAAAACCTTTATTTTTTATTTAAAAGAGAAGAGAGAGAAACATAGTGATCATTTTATTCTCTTTCATAAATCGATCAGCGATCAGAACGATCACGACTAAAGCACGAGAAAAAGTTCACGCGCAGAACCAAACACTTTACTTTCTTTCTGAGGCATGGAGCATCTGAGCAGGCACTGTAAATATTGCCAAATTACAAACTTCATAGTTTCGAGAGAAATAAGCCTACTGTACAGTACATATTATAATGCACAAGTGTGTGCGAAAACACAGGTACACTCTCTATTCCCTAGCTCTCATAATACGATGCGATCCAACCGGAAAAAGCTGACCCAAAGGCACAATTTCAAGGCGGTTTCTGATGCACGAAATTGTACATACTTCCAACTTCTAAGCCCTGGACTGCTACTGAGATTTTTTTAGAAAAGAACCGAAAAACTTTTATCGGCTCAACCTGGCTCGCAATCTGCACCTATATATCTAGCCACTAGGCAGTCAGTTCTATATGCCAATCCCTTCCTGACCTAAATATACCAGTTTTACAAATTTTTATTTAACTTGCAATATTTGTTTGCTTAGGTCAACTCTTGCAATCTGAATGAGGACCACTTCCACTTATCATACGGAGTTAAAATTTTACATTGTTTTAGTACTGTTGACAATGAATATTTAAGGTAAGCATGACCTGATTCTACACAAATTTGTTTCCAGACGAATGAACTTTTTTGTTTTTAAAAAAGTGGTGTGGGTGCCATGTTACGCATAAGAATTGATCAGTTAGCCGTTACCGCGTGTCGAACGCTAAGATGTTTACACATAAAACTGTTATTTATACTATGAATTGTATATATCTATGTTGAAACAATATTAACGTGAGGATCTTACATAATTATAATCCGTCCAACGTAATTCGATTACCTATGTGTTGGATGCAATATTACTAAGTGAGTTCAGGAATCGTTCATGTTAACATAATTATCATTAAAACGAACACATGTATACATGACGTGTGCTCTTTAATGATATGATCACAGTATTGATACAAAAAAGACATATTTTTTGTAAATAGCAACCGCAAGAAGATTACAGGCTTGCTAAGCCCAGGAAAACACTACTGAATTTTCATTTGCTGAAAATTAAATATATTATCATTACAATTATCTTAATTACTTATTATATATATAATAATATAATAAGTAATAACATATATATATATATATATATTTATATATTTGTGCTCTACACCTCCTTACCGCTTTATTAATTATCATGTTTTTACTTAAAGATATTTGTTTAGAAGATATCACTCTCTTAGCCATCAGATCGCCCTTTTGTAGATAGTATTAATTTTTTTTTATGTTTAAAAATTTTTGTTTCTGTAACACATTTGGTGTACAATAAAGCATATCCTATTTTATTCTATTCTACTTGTGTTTATACTACATATTACATTAAACGGTGAAGTAAAACATCACGTGAAAACATTCACATATCGTTTCAAAATATGTATCAAGTTACGCTATGGAACAGCTGGTAGAATACTGTTAATTTAGTGGGTAGTCTGAAAAATTATATCAATCAATGTAATTTTTTTTTACCATATAGTTAATAAATATAATCCTTACTAATATTATAAATATGAAAGAGAGAGAGAGAAAATGATATATCCTACCTAACACCTGCTCCCCCTCCCCACGCGGACAAAACTGCGGCCGGAACTACTTATGTCATAAATGTTTTCAAAAACGCATTAAATACCTTTTCCTCAAGAGGAGGCCTTTGTGAGATATTAATAATATTCTGGGACATTATTCACACACGGCCATCTGATCGCAAACTAAGCAGAGCTTGTACTATAGAAACCAGACAACATATATATACTACTTTTCTTTTGTAAATACATACTTATATAGATAATTACACCCAGACTCAGGACAAACAGATATGTTAATGCATACAATGGCTGTCCTGGGTGGGAATCGAATCCACAACCTTCGGCATTAAAGGCAAGTTACTTTACATTACCTTTATTTTTTAAATAGTGAAAAAGAAGTTCCACACAATTTGTATTCCAAGTCTGTAAGGTTTAGTTTAACCTAGTCTAAGGATTAAATCATAAATTATTTATTGATTGTTCGTAAGAGCTTATTTGAAATAAATATATTGATGTCGAAACATCTAAGCTCTCAGGACCTTCCTACCTACCATGTAGGCACTGAGACTTCGAGCGTCAGACGAGTAAGCTTAAGATTTCGAACGTCAAATGACGTCATTGTTTTATAACCTACGAGATATTTAGTTTTTAAATAAATTAAAACAATGCTTTGTTTTATATTCAAACAAACGCCGCTGAAGCGAAGTCGTTTAAGCAACATTTCGTAGTTTAAAAGAAACGATGTGACAAGGACGTCGCCTTAACTAGAATTTACGATCTTTGTGCATTGCAGCATACTCCGACGAATAAACCATACAAAAACATAACTATGAAACGAAATGCTGTTCAAAATACTTGAATTTTCTTCTATATTTTAGTATTTTATATGCCTCGTTAGTCTAGTGGCTGATATAAAGCTCCAACCTTGGGAACTAATATGTTATGCCCCTTGTGGAAACACAGCGATATCAGGTACTATTTTTTTTGCGGTAGAATAACTGATGAGTGGGTGGTACCTACACAGACGAGCTTGCATTTATATGCAATAGGGCTATCCCTACCTACAGTAAAAAATATTTTATATTCTTAGAATTGAACTAAATTACAATATTTTCCTTCATCGTCAGTTGAATAAAGGCTACCGTCATAAAAATAATATATAACCTTTATTTATTTTTACCTACATAGTAGTAACAGCCTGTTAATTTCCTACTGCTGGTCTAAGGCCTACTCTCCCTAATGAGGAGAAGGTTTGGAGCTGTTTCCACCACGCTCCAATGCGGTTTGGTAGAATACACATGTGGTAGAATTTCAATGAAATTAGACACATGCAGGTTTGCTCACGATGTTTTCCGTCACCGTCAACCACGAGATGAATTATAAACACAAATTAAGCACATGAAAATTCAGTGGTGCTTGCCCGGGTTTGAACCCACGTTTTTCGGTTAAGATTCACGTGTTCTAACCACTAGGCCATCTCGGCTTTTATCGACCTATATATCATAGTTTTATTAGAGTTTTTGTCTTTGAGAACTACCAATTAAATTTTTCGGTAAAATCGATAATTATTATATTCCAAGCCCAGCGAATAATTTAGCTACTTAAGACATATCTGTCTTTACATACAAAAACATATGATTACATATTTTGATTTATTACTTTCATAATAAATGTTATGTAAATATAAATAAATAATAATAAATATTTCACCTTAAATATCAAAACCGAACCGAAAGTGCTCGAATTCAAAACACAACTCAACATTTTACAGACTCGTTGATAATACGTATGGGATTTTTCTAAAACAAAATAAAAGCTAGATGAATAGATCGTCAACGTTTTGTACGAAAACCTACCAAGCTATAAAAATAAATAAAATGGAAATGTCTCTCTGTGATTTCAAAATAACTAACCCTTAAGTTAATATGGTTATTTGCAAGTTAACTAAATACTTTGTATCGTGTATAATTCAAACAGGCAATGTACGTTAAAATTGCAGATTTTTGAGGATTTTCGTCACAAACTGAATCCAACGCTGGCGAAGCAACGGGTTTTGCTAGTCTATTTATAAAAACGAAGTTTTCATCTTTTTTGTTTCGTTTAATTAAATGTATATTTATTTGAATCTTAATAACAACCGGATCCGCAGATTAAATCTTAAATAAAATCCTTTCCGTAAATGAAATTTTTTAAAACACAGTAATGGAAGACCCGTTCCATTCATTCAATTGTACCCATTCATTCATCTATCTTAGTTTGTTCAGGAATGTGATTGAATGCCGAGTAACTGAAATTCTAACTTTTAAGCCTTTTATAGACAATTCATTTGTATTTCGAAATTGTAAAATAAAACAGACTTTGTTAATTGTGATTGTTTGAAATTTTGATTAAATGTTTAAGGATATTAAATTGTAACTCCTCATATATATTTATATATGTCATAGGAATATTTTAATAATTTAATTGCATTTTGAAAGACGTAAATCAATCAAATTGGCTTATTTACAAATATATTATACGTAATTATAACGTAATTGCTTACGGGTCTTACAGCGATGTGAAAGTTGCCAGTTAAATTCTGACCCTTAGGATATTGTCGTCCTAACTCTTAACACAAACTGTACGCTTAATTGGAGTAGGTAAATACGAACATTAGGGCTTCCTTAAAAAAAGCACATTAAAAAAAACATAAATCACTAAGTTAATAGCTGTTACCAGAGATTGCAGATTCGAGATTTCGTAGTTAATTTGTGATAACTCCCCATATGCTCGATATTCAAGGTCATCGTGAGAAAATCTACATGAGTCCGATGAACAAGACCAAAGTCGTCTTGGTACCTACTGCTAGATGAAACCCACCATGGATTTTATATATAGGTTACTTTACTTCTTAACATTTCTAGCATGAGCGCATTTATCTAATTCCATAAATGTAAATAATAAATTTTTATATTTTATTATAATATTTATCTTAGTGTGATTAGGACAATTCTTTTAACAGGTCGATTAGAACTTGAAGATTGATAGACCGTAATATAAGGCAGCGGGTTTCGTTAGAAAAAAATCCTTTTTAGATCAAGCTATAACAATATATAATAAGCTATAGCAATAACAACATTTTTAAAACTTAAAAAAGCCAAGCTATCGACAACACAAAGCTAATACATCCTTCCTGGAGCAGAGAATTGATTCTATAATAAAACTCTGAAAACCAAGTTCATGTACTTAACTATATTTAAAACTAATGTTTTTTTATATATAATTAAATACAAATATATAATTTTTATATGATATATATAAATATTACTTATAACAAAAGATTATGTAAATAATAAAAGAGCTTGGATTTAGTATTCGTTGATGTTCATACGGGGTATACAGATATAATTGTATCATCATCATCAACAGCCAATCATTGTCCACTGCTGAACATAGGCCTCTCCCAATGTGCGCCAAAGCTCCCTGTCCTCCGCCTTTCGCATCCAGTCGGTGCCCGCCACCTTCTTAAGGTCATCGGTCTACCTGGCTGGAGGGCACCCTACGCTGCGTTTGCCGATCCGCGGTCTCCACTCTAAGACTCGTCTGCTTCAACGGCCATCGGTCCTACGACATACGTGACCAACCTTTCACTGCCACTTCAGCCTACTAACTTTGCAAGCTATGTCGGTGACTCTGGTTCTTTTCCGGATAATCTCATTTCTGATCTTATCCTTCAAAGATACTCCGAGCGTAGCTCGCTCCATAGCACGCTAAACAAAATTTGAATTTGTGGACTAGTCCCGCAGTTAGTGTCCACGTTTCGGCACCATATGTCATGGCAGGTGAGACGCATTGATTGAAGACTTTCGTCTTCAAACATTGCGGTATGGACGACGTGAGGACTTGACGAAGGTTGCCAAATGCTGCCCATCCCAAGCGAATTCTTCGATCGGCTTCCTTCTCGAAGTTGTTCCTACCGACTTGTATAACCTGTCCTAGGTAGGTATATTCCCTAACAACTTCGAGAGGTTTCCCTTCGACGTATATCGGTCCCGGCCGGGCAACATGCCTATTGAACATGACCTTGGTCTTGTCCAAGTTCATACCGAGACCGACACTCCGGGAAGATTCACTAAGGCTACGCAGCATTTTGGTTAGTTGTTCCAGCGACTCTGCTATGATGACGATATCATCGGCAAATCGAAGGTGTAAGATGTACTCGCCGTTTACATTGACCCCACATCCAGTCCAATCCAGCGTCTTGAAAACGACTTCCAACGCGTTGATGAACAGTTTCGGAGATATTACATCCCCCTGTCTCACCCCCCTGTGCAGTTGGATCGCCTTCGTCTTACAGTCCTGGATGTGGACAGTCATTGTAGCGGCGTTGTATAAACATCTCAGTACCTTGATGTATCTCCAGTCGATATGACATCTCTGCAATGAGTCGAGCACTGCCCAGGTTTCGATGGAGTCGAAGGCTTTCTCGTAGTCCACAAATGCCATACACAGCGGCTGATTGTACTCTTCGGTCTTCTGCACAATCTGCCGAACAGTATGAATGTGGTCCAAGGTGCTGTAGCCTAATCGAAAGCCGGCTTGCTCTGGGGGCTGGAACTCGTCAAGTCGTCTGGCGAGACGATTCGTGACGACTCTTGAGAACAGCTTCTACACGTTACTCAGGAGGGAGATTGGTCTGTAGTTTTTCAAGAGGGTTTTGTCACCTTTCTTGAAAAACAGTACCACCTCACTCCCGCTCCACGTTTCCGGGGTCTTGCCCTGTTGGATGACGGAATTAAAGAGGCTTGCTAGCTCTTTCAGGACCGGAGTCCCGCCTGCCTTAAGCAACTCTGTTGTGATTCCGTCATCTCCCGGAGCTTTGTTGTTTTTACTCATGAGCTCGAGTGTCTCAGCAGAGAGTATTGGTGCGTTGTCTCTTTTCCGTGGCGGAAAACACTTGCGGGATGTGTTTTGCAGTATTTTGACCAGCGTGTCGGTTTTCTCATCAATACTGCTTACGGTTTTCAACGCGGTAAATTGATTTTGAAGTTCCATTTGGAATTTTTCGGCGCCTTGAGCAGCTTGGAGCATGGTAGGTCGGAGAGTAGACCTCATCATTCGCGATCTTTCAGCTTTAAAGTCGATATCTAGAGTGCCTCGAACCAAGCGGTGATCACTTCCGGTATTAAACCTGTTGATCACTGAGACATCTCTAAATATGTGCCTTTTATTCGAAATGATAAAACCTATCTCGTTCCTTGTCACGTTATCGGGGCTTCGCCAGGTCCACCTCCTCTGGGACTTCTTTTGAAAGAAAGAATTCATCAAAAAAAGCCCCTGCGCTGCTCGCTGCGACGAGCCGGTTGGCGTGTTTGGTAGATACTTGCCTTTCACGCTGAAGGTTGTGGGTTCGATTCCCACCCAGGACAGACATTTGTGTGCATGAACATGTCTGTTTGTACTGAGTCTGGGTGTAATTATCTATATAAGTATGTATTTACAAAAGAAAAGTAGTACATGTAGTATATCAGTTGTCTGGTTTCCATAGTACTAGCTCTGCTTAATTTGGGATCAGATGGCCGTGTGTGAATAATGTCCCAAGATATTGTTATTATTATTATTATTATTATTATCGCTTCGACCACATCATCAGAGTATGCTGAAGTTGGCGCATATACCTGTACGACCTTCAGAGAGTACCTGTCGGAGAGTTTTAGGACAAGGTACGCTACCCGGTTCAACACACTACTGATTTCTAAAATGCTGCTAATGAGATCCTTTTTACCAGAAAACCGACACCACCCTGGGAGAGGTTATCACCTTCGCGGAAGTAGAGTAAGTTACCGGACCCTAGACTTATCGTGTCCTCCCCCTGTCTTCGGACTTCAGATAACCCCAGTATAAGCCAGTTTATATGACTTAGCTCTATTTCTAATTCGGCTAGGTGATGGTCCAGCCTTAACGAGCGTCCATTGTACGTTGCCATGTTTAGTCGTTTTTTATGGTAGCCTGCCATGAACCGGTGATTCTTTGCACCCCCTACCCTGCCGATACCGCGACCGCTACCTTGGTCGGGCCTAGCGGGCTTGCCGGTAACTGGGGGCCTTTTGTTTTGCGCATCTACCATTAGGAAGTTTTGCCCATACTCGCCACGCTGGGCAGGCGTGTTGGCGAGCGCAGTAGGGGGTAAGATGCTTATGGTGGGGGGGGGCGCTACTGCCCATCCCCCCCTTTTCAACTTCCCCCACCTCCCCTCGCCTCTTACGACACCCACGGGATGAGACTGGGGGAGTACTTTTTTTTTTTTTAACGCAGTGGAAACCTTCAGAAAGGTACCCAGCTCTCATTGGGGGGAACTGGGTTATGTGGGATTCTTACCCACTAAAACCACTGCGATGGCCGTCCTCGGCACGGATCGGAGAGGCTACGGGATCGTGTTGATATAACGCATCCGCGGCCTCTCGAGTACTGTGCACCGCCCGATGCTCGGCGGAGCTCTTTTCAGGGGGTGAAGGTTATCTCGCTCCCCCCCCCCGCACTCCTCGCTAGTGCGTACGGCAGCGCGAGGCCATCCCGGCTGCCGTCCTCCTCAGGGCCGTCTCAAATAAGACACGCGAGGCCCCCACCTCACGCATCCACGGCCCCAGGGTCGCCCATTAGGGCCCGGGCGTCGGGGCTGTGGGAGTTCCGAGACGACGCCGACGTCGTCTCCGCTGAGCAGGATCGGCCCTTTCCCGTTCCCGCTCCGCCGTCTCCTTCTGGACCATGACGGTCTCACAGAAGGAGGCTACGGCCCTCCACGCCGATTCCCTGCGGAGCATCGCCGACACGACTGCTCGCAGGGAGAGGTCTTGTCCGATTTCGTGGACCAGAATCTCCCTCTCCGCATTCCACGCGGGGCATACCTCCAGCGTATGCTGAGCGGTGTCCCGGTCCGCACCGCAGTGGTGGCACATCGCCGACGATTCGCGTCCGATCTTACACAGGTATTCTCCAAAACAACCGTGACCGGTCATTACCTGCGTAAGTCGGAAGGTGACTCGTCGCTTTCGTCTCATCCAGGCTTCGAAGGCTGGCAGAATCGCTCCAACGACACGTTCGCGCGCGTACCGTTCTTCGCAAAGACGGTCGCGCCACGTCGCAAGAGCCCTCCAGTGTTCCCGCCGCTTCAACGCCTAGAGCGTACTCGGAGGGGGCGCGGTTCCACTATTCTGACGGAGGATGCGGATCTTGTGATAGACCCTTGCATCCATATCCGCTAGAATATCCAAGGGTGGAAAGCGCGCTAGGATAGTTGCCGCCTCGTAGGATATCGTGCGATATCCCCGCACTATGCGGATGGCCACTCTCCGCTGCGAACTTTGGATCTTAGTCCTGCAGCGGCGGACGCCCGATAGCCTGTGAGACCAAACGGGTGCCCCGTAGAGTGCCATCGATCGCACGACACCGGCATAAAGACGGCGAACTTCCTCCCTCGGTCCCCCGAGATTAGGCAGCAGTCTGTGCATGGCACCCGCTACCTTCTCGATTCGAGGGGCTAGGCGCTCGAAGTGCTCTTCGAAGCCCCAGCGACCGTCCAGGGTGAGGCCCAGGTATTTCATGTACTTGGCCACTTGGACGTTTGAGTCACCAACGCGGATGTGCGAGTCGGGCGGTTCCCTGCTCCTTGGCAGTTTATGGAACCATAGCGCCTCCGTCTTATGGGATGCTATCCGAAGGCCCAACTCGCAGATCTTATCGACGACGATATTCACTCCGAGCTCGGCGAGCTCTTTGGTTCTCTCAAAATTCTCCCCCGACGCCAGCACCAACGTGTCGTCTGCATAGCAAACGATGTTGACACCTTCAGGGAGAGGGACACGGAGGACCGCGTCGTAAGCGAGATTCCACAACAGAGGCCCCAAAACTTACCCCTGTGGAACCCCACAGCAAACCTATCTCCGGGTCCTCATACCGTCTTGCTCCATATACGAAACGTATCTGTCGCGCAAATAGTCACTGACGATCGCCTGCAGGTAGGAAGGCACACGATGGTGTAAAAGTGCCTCCCTGATTGTGTCCCAGGGCAACGTGTTGAATGCGTTGACGATATCGAGACTTATCGCCAACGCCACGCCACCCCAGGCCACCGCCTGCTCCGACAGAGAACGGACGTGCAAGATCGCGTCAACAGTCGAACGACCCTGTCGGAAGCCGAACTGGCACTCAGCCAGGTCGGGGCCGACACACGACAGATGCCTACACAGACGAGAAGCGACAATCCGCTCAAAGAGCTTGCCAGCCTCGTCCAGCAGACATATGGGACGATATGCAGAGGGAGATTCTGCAGCCCTGCCATCCTTCTTCAAGAGAACCAAATTCGCTTCCTTCCAGACTTTGGGGAATGTGCCAGTACGGAGGCAGCTGTCGAAAAGCCGCCTCAGCCTATTCCCCAACGAAGCCGAAGCTAACACCAGCACTCGCCCCGGAATCCCGTCGGGACCAGGCGCGGTGTTACGAGCCCGCATGCGATCGACCGCAAGGCTCAGCTCCTGTTCGGTCAGACCGGTATTGGTAGGGGGACCCTGGGACTTGACCGCATTACCGGGAAAAGGACTTCCATCACCCTCCTCAGTAAATCCGGATCTATGGTCTCCGTCAGAGGGGGCATCCACGGGCGCAATTTGCCGAACACCATACGGTATGGACGCCCGAACGGATCTCTGTCGAGTCCCTCCAGGAGCTCGTTCCAGGAACGAGCGTTGGCGTTCGAGATCTCGACTCGGAGCGCCAACTTGGCTATCCGGAACGCCTCGTATGCTTCAGTTTTCTGGTCTAGAGTTGCTCGCCTTCTTCTTCGGGTACGGGTGTACTCACGGCGCGCGCGCAGACAGGACTCGCGCAGTTGAGCGATCTGTGCTGACCACCAGTACACCGCCCGACGCTCAGGGCGGCCCGCTCGGGGCATAGAGACATCGCAGACTGACGTCACCGTATCCCGGAAACGAACTGACTCCACCTCTGGATCGGACAAAACCTCTTCGGCGTTTTCTGAGTAGGCCGCAACGATGGCAGCGGCTTCGAGAAAGTCTCGGTTAAGCTGCTTAAGGGACCATCGACGCAGCATGTTGCCTCCTCGATGATGAGTGGGGTGTTTAGGACGGCGGAGAGCTACATCGAATACGATGTAGCGATGGTCGGATAGTGTGACCACCTCTTCTGCGACGCGCCATCCTGACACCATGCGAATGGCAGCGGGCGTCGCCCATGTGAGATCGATGACCGACTCACCCTGCCATCGCACGCATGTGCTCTCCGAACCTCGGTTCAGTAACCGGAGGTCCAGAACAGCCGCCCACTCAAGTAATGCCTCTCCTTTTGGATCGTCTCTGGGGTTACCCCAAGCCCTGGAGTGAGCGTTGAAGTCCCCTAAGACGATCAAGGGACGGGGTAAGCATCTGTTTATGCAGCTTGCTAGCCCGTCTAGGTATACCTCGTAGTCGGCGAGGGACCTATTGGGAGAGACGTAGCACCCTACGATGGCCAAAGGGCCCCACCGAACAGCTACAAATCCCTGCCCCCTTTCAAGCAGGGAACAAGGTGGGACCCCTTCACCGCCCGCCCAATACACGGCGACGGTTCCAGTGACGTCCACAAACCAGCGAGGGTGGATGGGGACATTATAGGGCTCCGCCACGATCGCAAGACCTGTGGACCGCTCCGCAACGGTCTGCATCAGCAATTGCTGAGCGTTGCGGCAGTGGTTAAGGTTCGCCTGAATCACCCCTACACCCACGAATTGGAAACGTCCATTGCCTCCTGCAGGCTAGGGCCCGGTGCTGAGGCGAGAGCCTCGGCGGTCGTCTGGGTTAAGACAGGAGAAGCTTCGTTCTTCCTCCTTCCTTTCGTTGGGCAACACCCTTTGGTGCCAAGACGGTGAGCCGATGGACGACCCATATCCGCGCACAAAGGGCACTTCATCGACCGAGAGGTGCAATCCTTCGTCCTGTGGCCAATCTCTCCACAAGTGAAGCACCTATCACTTCGGTCGACGGTGCTTGAGCACCTCAGCCCTACGTGACCCTTCTCGAGGCACCGATAGCAGCGTAAAGGTCTGCTCTCCAGTGCCTCGACTCTTGCGGAACCCCATCCGATGTGGATCCGTCCCGCCGCCGTTACTTTGCGTACGGCGGCGAGAGGATATCGGACCCAGACGACGCCTAGGGACATGGGCGTTCGACGGATCTCACCCACCTTAACATTCTCCGCCGAACATCCACCTACTTCCGCGACAGCCGACGCGACTTCAGTTGGCGTCGTGGCATCGTCCAAGTCCAAGACCTTAAGCTCGCCCGTTTTAATCGGGCGAGCTATCCTCACACTGAAGTCCGTGAGGACTTCACGCATCTGTGTAGCGAGGCAGTCGGCCTTCTCATGACAGTCGGGGCCGCTGATGTTAAGCAGCATCCCGCCTGTCAGGGCCCTTTTAAGGCCAACCGTCTCGATGCCGAGGTCAGACAGCTTAATTCTGTTTTTGGCAGCTGTCATTACCTCAGCATATGCTGTCTGCCCACCTTGTTGAATAGTCACCGAGACCGCTGCAGTCTTCGGGACTATCTGCCGTCTCTTTTTACACCGCTTCTTTGCCTCCTTTTGAGGTTGACGAGGAACGGCTTTTGGCTGCGACTTGGGCGTTGTCTTCCTCTTTGTCACCGACGCCCAAGTCTCAGGTGGCGTCGTAGAAGTTTTTGCCTGCGGTACCATGCTATCCATCGCAGGCAAATCTATAACAGGTGGGTGAGCGGGTGTCTTGTTCCCACCTTTCCTTTTCTTCTTTTTATTTTTCTTTCCTTTATTAAGTGGCTCTTGCGCTACCTCCACCGCCACTGCCTCTGGTGCTGGCTTCCTCCCCAACGGAGGTCTTATGACCCGGTCGGGAAAAATTTTGGCCTCGAAAGCGGCCAGCTTAGCCTCTATTATGGCCTCGAGCCGCTCGGAAAGCCCGGCGTCACTGTGTCGAGACACATACGAGGCAACAGGACTGGTCTGGACGGGTGAAGCTTTAGAGCCAACTGCCGCTTCGACACGCTTTGCAGCAGAAGGCTCTTTCTCGAAGCAGCAGTTGTCTCATCTGGCTTATGTGTCACGCGTGTTGGCGCAGGAGGGCTCTCCCTGGCTCTGGTTAATACTAACTCCTGCGTTAGTGCCTCGACACGTTCGCTGAGCTTGGCGTTCTTGGCGCGAAGTTCAGTAATTTCACGCTCCAACCTCAGAAAATCCTCATTAACGACTCGTCGTCGTGTTAGTTCCGCCACTGCAGCAGTCACTCTGCGTGTGGCCACACGTAGACTGCGGACAAGGCTCCCTTTGATATTGCGAGAGCGGTCCGCAACCTTTTCAATCGCCAGTAGGTCGTTGGCAATGCAGGCACTTAGTTCGTCCGATTGACGTGCCTGCATTTCGACCACAAGCTCGTCGGGTCCAGGGAGACTCCTCTTTGCCCTCCTGGCAGCTGGCGCCACAGAAGGATCGAAGAGCTCATCCTCGGTATCCACGTCAGAAGCCGGGGCGTTGGCTTCCAACATCCTTATTGATAAGTTACTCAGACAACTCTGGTCCGAATCCTCACCCATTTTGTCTTCTTCAGCCGTACTTGGATCCAGCGCACCCGGGCGTATAAAACGCCCAGTCTGATCCCGTTGTAGTCTCGCTGGTTTTGCCATGTCGGCATGCGATCTACCTCTCCCCGCCCGAGCCTTCGGCACCTTCGGAGGTGGCAGTGCGTCGCTTGAAGCCGACTCTGGCCCAGGTGGTTCCCTTCTCTTTTTACTCATACGAGTACGGCCCTCCGGCCCCGCTTGTGCACTGTCGGATATTCCCACATTTTCCAGGCTGCGAGAACGTCTGGAGTCTCCTCGACTCTTGTCGCCCGTAAGGGCGTATGGGTGGCAAATGCTGCCCGCTGGCTGAGCTTGCGCGCACTGCGATGCAGCTACTGCGCACTCAGTATTGCCTCCTTGGCCAACCTCAACTGATTTAACTTGGGTATTTTTCAATATATCCATATAATTCCCACGAGTGTGGGGGAAAGACGGTCCATCCAGGCGGTGCCCCCTGCACCTGGATAAGCCTAACGTGACTCGCCACGGGTTTCGGCCGGTACCCTGACGAGGAACGCAGTAGCAACTGAACTTCCCATCAGCCATGCATCCCCTCACGCTGCGTCGCCACTTGGGATTAGGGGTAATTTTTTAGAGAGATTTTCTTTCTCATGGTCCGGCCAGTTAAGGCAAGACCCTCGGTCCCATACGAGGCCGTGAGACATGTCCACGACACCTCAATGCATGGGATTACGATTTGAAGGACGGTGGCATAGCCTACTCGGTGGCAGGGTAAGTGCACACCGAGCCCATCCTTGCCTCCATAACTGTGTCTGAGACACTCTCCTGGTTGCCCGGACCGCTCACATAGTCTACTCTGTTGATCAGAGAGGTACCAGGAGCGGCCCGTGTGACACGAAGTCCCTTAGTCGCCTCTTACGACACTCACCGGAAGAGATGGGGGAGTGCTATTCTAAACCCGGCACTCCACGGGGGAGTACTATTCTAAGCCGGTACTCCACGGCAATGTATAATTGTATGTAATTATTATATGTTTATTTTTATGATTGTTAAAAAGAATAAGTAATGAGTGACTTGCTAGCTCTTCTCGGTCCACAGAATCCATATAACAAACCGGTGGCAACTTTAAATAAAAATTGTAAAAAGACCATACAAAAATGCTTATATGAACTTACTAGAATAAATACTTTATTTTGACTTTCACTTTATTTTGAACAAACATGGAGATATTTTCCTTCTGTCAATTAATTAGAAATAAAAGCAGATGCCGATTTCAACTAATTTGTAACGATTAAGATACGTTCCCGATTCAATTCCGATCCAACTTTGAATCATCTGTATTTATTACATTTGGAACCAAACCGATAATATGTTAACATATACCGTTTTGTCAAAATCAAACGTAATTGTTCACTTTTATGGCAATAATCGATAATTAAATTAAACGATAGGAAAATGGAAAAACAGCAACGATCACGCTTTGATTCCATTGGTAATAAAATGACAATTCTTTAGTAGAATCCTACTAATATTATAAACGTGAAAGTTTGTATGTGTGTATGGATGTTTGTTACTCTTTCACGCAAAAACTACTGAATGGATTTCAATTAAACTTTCCAATAATATAGCTTATACATCAGAATAACACAAAGGCTACAATTTATAAAGATATTGTGTGAGCTGTCCAAAATATGACATTAAATGTCAAGTAACTAGGAAAAAACCTACCTTTCTGCGAGCTATTCTGGCGTGCGCTGCCATAAACGTTAGTTACACATAATTATGTAATGTATGATAGACATCATTTAGTTTAAATGCGCGATACTACGGCTTTATTTTTCGTGCTTTGCCAAAATGACGCATTTGCAAAAACATTACTTTATGTTGACGTACCCCGCTACTATACATGGAACGTGTCGTCGAAAGAATGGAAACGTCGATTGCAAGGAACACCTGTCGACGGCTGGCCAGGTGTGAAGGCAGGAGATGCTCTTGGGCGCATTTACACAGTGCATGTTAGTAACTTCGAATGTTACTGTTTGCGAATGCTGCTGAATGTAGTACAGGGCCCCATTAACTTCTTGGATCTAAAAACAGTTGACGGTCAAGAACTTGAAACTTTTCGACAAGCGTGTGAGAAGTTGGGGTTGTTGGAAGATGACACGCACTGGGATGCCACAATGGAAGAGGCCGTGCTGTGTCGCTCTCCTTCACAAATAAGAGAACTATTTGCAATATTGATATGCACTTGCGGTTTATCCAATCATCTTCAACTATGGGATAAGTATAAAGCTGCGTTATCGGAGGATATCTTGCATAGATATGAAAGGATAGATCAAGTCAACAATGATCTATGTTTTAATGAAGCACTGAGTCATATAGAGGACAAAATAATAATGATTTCTGGTAAGAAATTGTCCGACTTCGGTATGCCTACACCGCAGCGTCGAGGAGAGTTGTCGACCGATTTGATCAGAGAGCTAAGCTACGATACCGCTTTATTAGACGCTCAAGTCAGCGAAACTGAACCACGCCTGCTACCCGAGCAAAATGACATATATAACAAAATATTACAACGTGTTGAGATTGGCGAAGGCGGTCTTTTTTTTCTTGACGCCCCGGGCGGTACAGGTAAAACATTTTTACTTAATTTGATTCTTGCAAAAATTCGTAAGGACCGTAATGTTGCGTTAGCGGTGGCTTCCTCTGGGATCACTGCAACATTGCTGAGCGGTGGACGGACAGCATTAGTAAGAGCAGTGCCCGCGGCGCCCTGTTGCAACAATGTAAGCTGATCGTGTGGGACGAGTGCACTATGTCACACAAGCGCGCAATTGAGGCGCTTGATCGCTGTCTACAAGACATTCAAAGCAATCGAAAGTTGATCGGTGGTGTGGTAGTGTTACTGGCAGGGGATTTTAGACAGACTTTACTGGTTATCGAGAGAGGTACTGCAGCAGATGAAATTAATGCATGTCTTAAAGCCTCATATCTTTGGTCTAAAGTTGAAAAGCTTTATCTTACCACTAACATGGGAGTCCAGTTATTCAGCGATATCGAATCAGAAGCATATGCTCAGAAACTGCTAGAAATTGGTGAAGGCCTCCTAGACACCGACCAAGATGGTATGATTCCTTTCACACGGCAATTTTGTCATGCTGTGGAGTCAGAAGACGAACTTATTGAACAAGTTTTTCCGAATATGTAACAAAACATTGTTGACGAAAATTGGTTGTGTGAAAGAACCATACTAGCACCGAAAAATGAGACTGTTACGAAAATAAATAAAAAAATCTTGGCCGAAATAAACACCAAAACTTCAGTGTACAATTCTATTGACACAGTTATGTCATCTGATGACACAACAAGTTATCCCGTAGAGTTCCTTAACTCTTTAGAGTTGTCCGGAGTACCATCACACAAATTGGAATTAAAGGTAGGTGTACCTGTTTTGTTGATGCGTAACCTGGACGCGCCAAGATTATGCAACGGTATTCGGTTGCGAGTTACCGAACTAGGAAGGCACATTGTGAAGGCCACAATTTTAACTGGAGAAGCCAAGGGAGACAATGTTCTTATACCGCGCATCCCAATCATACCCAATAACTTGCCATTCAATTTTAAACGCCTGCAGTTCCCGTTAAAAGTCGCATTTTCAATGACGATCAACAAATCGCAGGGTCAAACCTTAAAGGTAGCAGGCATACATTAAGGCACGCCATGTTTTTCTCACGGTCAGCTCTATGTGGCTTGCTCACGTGTTTCCAAAGCAAAAAATCTGCATGTTTATGCTGAAGGAAAAAAATCGTTAAATATAGTTTATAAGAGCATACTGCAGTAGCTAGATAACTATAGGCCTATGATCAGGGTTCTGCAGTGCCTAATTACCGTATATTTATTATATTGCCAATTTTCTTATGTTAAAATATTGTCAAGGAGTTAAATTTTTCAAATGCGACTCAAAAAATATTTATGTCATAATGTTAGTTCTTTTCTACGCCACGCTAATATAAGCTACTCCAAATACTAATCCTGCGTAGACGAAGTCGCGGGCACCAGCTAGTATAAATATAAATATCAGCTTACCGCCGTCCACTGCTGGACGAAAGCCTCCCCCATAGAACGCCAACCATCCCGAATAGCCGAATGAACGTAGTTCAGATAGAATACAGTATGGATATCGCCTTTAGTAGAATTGTTCCCCTGAACAAGATACCGTTTAAAGTTTTCTAACTCTTGAACTTAAACTTTTGTCCATGTCAATGTGATTTATCTAGTCAATACATACTATGGCGAACTTTTATGTACACAGATTTGAGATTTACAAAACTAGCTCAATACAAAGTTTTCGTAAGTCTGTCTTTTCTTATAAGTTATAGTTCGGTCGGTCGGTTCGTCGATTTTCTCTCCGACCACGCTAACTCAACATTGGTGACATTTTAAAATTGTAAGTATAGCTTGAATCCGGAAAGAAATAAACAAACCTCTGTTTATTTTTGAGGTAAATATAAAATATTGTATAACAAATAAATTATATGTGTAAATCAGTCACAATTTATTTAAGTAGGTTTATAAGGGCACTTTTGATTCGTTATGATACAGTATTGAGTTAAATGTAAAGCTACTATTTCGGTTCAGTTAGGAGATTTAAACCATGGCGTACAACCTAAATAGATACTAGCCAACTGCGCAGGACATATTATAGTTATGTATGATCTGTGTATTGTATAGATTAAGATATGAGCTAACATGTTCAAATGGACAAGTCCTATTTTTTTTTTATTAAATATATATATTATAGTCCAAAAGTGTGCGTAACCACAACCGCACTCTCTATTCCCAATCTTTCATAATCCACAGAGATGGCAAATCTTACACGACTGATAAGAGTTCAGGCGCAGGACCAACGGCTTTCGACAGAATACCTCAATATATTTTATTGGCCTGGAATAGGGATCTGCTGCCTTATATCCAGCCACAGATCAACAAGGCGGTCTATCATAAACCTTTTTATCACTCATTCTTTGCAGTTTTGGAGGTGCTACAAAGTACAGTGATCTAAGAAATCAGCTTTTTCCTGTTACAAAAAAAGAATGCAATATCAAATGAAATCATATTATTATATTGGAACCCAATATTTCCTATAGCCGGTTGAATTAACACGTCGCCCGTGAAGAAATATTGCGATCTCCGAAACTTGGCGCATACAACTATTTATTGCGTTTGAGATAAATATATATAAAAATGTTTATGAGGGAAGTTACTTACGGAGGTTTTGATAAATATTATTAAAAATACATATAATACGATTTTTATAGTTTAATATATAGGTGTTGTTATTAGAATAGAAACGGATTTTATTGATTTCGATGCGACACGACACGAGTTTGAAAATGATCTTTTTTTCTATAGGAAAAATATTACCAATTTATATACAATTTTATTAACTATATAGTAACGATTATGATAGTATATCTTCGTAGTTGTATGTTCATGTTTGAAAGGTGAGTGTGCCAGTGTAACAACATGCAGAAGGGACATAACATTTTAGATCAAGAGGTGTGTGGCGCATTGACAATGTAAAGAGCTAATATTTCTTACACTGCAAGTATGAGCGTTCACCAATTACAAGTCTGCATACTTGTTTTAAGCAAAATAAAATATATTTTATTAAGTATTAATAGTGACAAACAGGATAATCAAAATACTTTAAAAAAGTATTTACGAACGTATTTAAAAATTATAATATCTATTAATAGAGATAGTTCATAATTCCTGTGAGATAATGTCCAGAGTGATGAAGGTTTCATTAATATACAAATGACTATTATATCAGTGGCAGTAATGCTCAGTTCTGGCGTAAATGCCACACGTAGGGAGTATCGCCTTTTGTTCAGGGCTTGTTAGAGCTATAAATCTGCCTCGGTCGACAGCATACCGCTTCTATCGCACTGGAAATAGCGAAAATTGGATCTATTTTATTAGATAGTACCGTTGGAATAATATTTCCGTCATTTACGAATATTTGCTATTAATTAAATGTGTATCAGCTATTTGCTTTATTAGCTTTATAACTGTATTTTTTATTTCAAAAATTCTTATTATTTAACAAATTATAAATATTCCTTTTCAGTAATATACTAATGATACTAATCTAATTAATTATGTTTTGCATATATATTTTCATATTCCTCTTATTTTAATTAAATGACTATGTATGTGCTAAATAAACCTATAAAATTATACCTCTAATATTCTAAGTAAAAAAAAACATCGTTTACATTTGTTTACGCATTTCACTATGAGTCTAACAATGAAAAAAACCCAGAAGTTATTCAGTAATAAATTTAATGAGACACGACGAACCCAACATAAACTGATATATTTTACCGTCCAGTTAATATTTTTATTTATTTGTTAAGTTACATCAACATTACATATAAAAAAGTGTATCTAATATATGAAACAATTACAGACGTAAATAGTATTGACTAAAATCACCGTTTTCTATTATATTATATTTAAAATAATTTGAAAAAAAAAATAATGATTTGGAAAATTAAAAACAAAAAGGGAAAGAAAAAACACATAGGAACAAAGTTAAACATAAGTTAAATTATTCAAAATAATCTTAATTAAATCACTCATAAGCATAATTTGAATCGTTATGTTACAGTATTGAATGTATCGAAAAAAAACTCGGAATTTGGATTATATTAAAAAGAACATGCAAGAAACTGTTAATAAATTAAATACATTTATTGTGTACTATGTATAAAAATATATCAAATCGAAAATTAGGAAATATGTAATTATATTTGAAATCAAAGTTGTGCTTAACTTTAAAAAAAAAAAAACACGAAATGAAACCTGATACAATGTCTTGATTGGTAGAAAGCAACAAACACAATAAATGGGTATTTCCAGGTCTATAGTAGTTAATAATGACAACAAAAGAGTGTTTTAATTGTTCTTATTACACGAGAACAAACGTACAAAATAGTTTCTAAATTAAAAGGTAGCGAACAAAATTAAATAACGCTTTTCCCGTAGTTTATATGAAGTGTGTGTAGTTTTTCCACAGTTTGAGCGCAACTAATAGTGTTTGCGGAGTTCGTGATTACGCTTCGTACGTGCACTGAGAAGACTTTAAACTAGGAACGATATTGTATTTATGAAAAGATTTTACCTTTTCAAATCGAATTTACTTTTATGAAAGGAAAATCTGAATGCGTTCTGATTTCAAGGTCACGACGCTTTTGTGTAACGTGATAAGTGGTTCGAGATTTGAAAAAGAAAATTCCAATGAATTTCGATTCGAAATAATATGGAATTTGGTATGAAGTTTAAAAACTAAGGGAGGTTACTTTTTTATACATATTACACTGGTGGCACTATGGGCGATCTGGTATATAATATATTTACATAAACACGAACAAACAATTACTACGCATTTAAAATCTAAATAATATCATACAGTATAATTAATTATTAATATTTTTTAACTTCTGGTTTTTTACTACTCGTATGTTATAAGAATGATAAACAGATATATATTTCTCAATAATTAATCAGAGTAATTAATTTCAATGTAATGTTATTGGAAAAGTCATTAACAACGCCACAGATCGAATCGATACAGTTAATGTTTGGGAATAACGACTTTACAATGTGATCAAAATGTTACAAATTAATTGTAGAATTTTGTTAATTATCTGTATATTTTTTTATTCATATTATTCGATATTGAATTATTTATTTATTTTTTTATATATCATTTGCCCCTCGGTAAGGGAGAGCAAATGACTCTACGCCACCTGATGGTAAGTGGTAGTAGAGTCTAAACGCGACGACGACCAGACCAGTCGGGAAGAATGTTCTGCACTAGCCGCACCCGCCTTGCCGGCCCACAAGATGTCTCTTCAAGCCTCGTTTGAAGGAACTCGGGGAACACGTACGCTGGTAAGGAATTCCATTTTTTGGTCGCGACGCGAAGTGAGCCAGCACGCGTAGACTTATGAAGGAAGGGGGAAGCATGAATCAGAGAGAATAATTCCTCAGAGCACTCGCCGTGATACTGTCGATAGAAAGCGCTACTCGAGGGTGTTTGTGCCCTTCACGCACATCGCTGCAACCGATCCAAAGCCTCCAGTATGTAGTTAGCCTCGGCATGCTAAGAGCTTATTTTATTGAAAAGTTATAATAATTTTCTTATTAGAATAAGTTTTATAATAAGCTAGCTACCCGTCCTGGCATCGAGTGGGTTGGATAAGAGTCTACATAAAACGTTTATATCGTAATATTATACATATAACTCTATTGGTCTACTGGCGTACTCCACGCGTCCAGTAAAGCTCCCAGTCAGCATTATTTTTTCCTTAACAAACGACATATTTGAGCCAACTTATACTTCTTTTTTTATATAGAATAGAAAGGCGGACGAGAATATGGGCCACCAGATGGTCAGTGGTCACCAAACGCCCTTAAGCACTTTAAGAAATGTTCCCATCGCTTACATCGCCAATGCGCCACCAACCTTGGGAACTATGATGTTATGACTAATTATCTTATATTTATCTGGTGGTAGGATGATAAACATCCGCCTGGCTTGTTACCACCGTACGCATGGTGAAAATCTCGTGAAGTGGCTTGCAGCCGCGTTTCGAGGTCAGCCAGCGTACAGCCAGTGCCCGAGCGAGCAGTGCCGCGATGGGTGTTGGTCCAGTGGAGACGGCTGCTGAACCAATGCCGGGGGAAACTGTATTGCCCTGCCCGACAGGGAGACCCGAAGAAACGGCTATTCCGCTGGCCGCCCGTGGCATAGTACAGGGGCCCAAGCGTGCCTAACCAGCACGCGAGGCTGCCCCACCAGGCCACGCATAATCTCGGGGTGGACCGTCGTGCTGGTTGGTGACCGGAAGGTGGGGTCCCGGTGGCCACTTCCGGGAGGGTTCGGGGGCCCTTCCGTCCGGTGGGTCAGTGTAGTTTCCCTTTTGGCAACCACTTGGGGAAACACGCCTCCACACTTTGCCCATCCCTATCGTGGCAATACGTCGCTCGCTTCACGTCTCTTTTCCACTCATTTTTCCCATATGGTAGCGCATCAAAGCAGGAATGACGGTCGTACAGCGGTGCACACCCCCACCATACCCACGCTGTTTGAGGTCGAGTTCACTAACATCCGTGGACTCCACGCTAACCTCAACGCTGTCCACCACCATCTCGAGACAGCACGGCCAGCAATGTTGTTTCTAACGGAGACACAAATACTCCGTCCTGCCGATACCAGCTACCTTAATTATCCCGGCTACATGCTTGAAGAATCCTTCAAAGCGAAAGCCGGAGTATGCTTGTTCGTCAGGACGGATGTTTGCTGTCACCGACTGCGCTGCTTGGAGGACCCCTCCTTCTCCATGTTGGTGGTACGTGTGGATCTGGTACGTCAGAGTCGGGTCTACGTGTGCCTCTACAGATCCCACAATGGTGACTTGGAGACAAGCCGATTATTCGACTAAGGTGGTCGATTATTCGACCACCTTAGTCGAATAATCGGCTGCTCTGATGCTGAATCTGAATGCTCACCACGAATCATGGTTGAAATCCCTCAAAACTGACCATGCTGGGAGGACTGCTCATGCTTTTACTCTCACACATGACTTGACCCAACTTTTTGATCAGCCCACCAGGATCCCAGACATTGATGGGCAAGCGCCTTCTCTACTGGACCTTCTGCTGACTTCTCACCCGGTGGAATATCAGGTTGTGGTTCAAGCTCCACTTGGTTCTTCGGATCACAGCCTCATATCTACCAAAGTGCCACAGGCCAAGCTGCCGCCACCAGCGGTATGCAAACGTCGCGTTTGGCACTACAAGTCGGCAGATTGGGACGGTATGCGCGATTACTATGCGTCAGTCCCTTGGAAGGAACGTTGCTTCAGTGGGAATGACCCGACAGCTAGTGCCACTGCTGTTGCTGGCGAGATCATGTTGGGAATGAAATACTACATTCCTAGCTCAGATCTCGACAGTAGGGGTGCGCGTAACCGTTGGTTCACTCGCGAATGTGTCGACGCTGTATAATCTTAGCAGGCGGCATATCGCGAGTGGATCAACGGCTGCATTAGCGGGGCATCTAACATTGACTCACTGAAAGCAATCTACAATAAAAACTCCAAGTCCTGTAGGAAGGCTTACACGAGAGCGGACGCACAGTGCATTGTGCAGATTGGTCATGACCTTATTTCACATCCTCGGGGCTCCCGTAGCTTCTGGCGTCTGACCAAGTCTGTGCAAAACAATTTCTGCCAACCTTCGCTGCCACCGCTCAGAAGTCCGGACGGATCGCTAGCTCACATTCCGCAAGAGAAAGCTGATCTCCTGGCTAAACTCTTTGCCGACAACTCCGTCATCGATGATTGTAGTGCTCTGCCACCAGTAATACCTTCTTGTGGCCACACGATGCCTGACATCAAAATCAGGCAGCGTGATGTGCGAGCGGAGCTGCAATCACTTGATGTACGGAAAGCTAGCGGTCCCGATGGAATACCAGCCATAGTGCTGAAGAAGTGCGCGGCGGAGCTGTCTCCCGTGTTAACGCGCCTGTTCCAACTTTCTCTTTCTTCGGGATGTGTGCCGGAGGCTTGGAGAAGAGCTAATGTGCAAGTGGTTCCCAAAAAAGGGGATCGGTCTGACCCGGCAAATTATCGGCCAATAGCTATCACCTCAGTACTTTGTAAGGTGATGGAACGGATTCTTAACAACCAACTGATCCATTACCTAGAAGATCACTGTTTGATTAATGATCGTCAGTACGGATTTCGACCAAAACGGTCTACAGGTGATCTTCTAGCGTACGTAACACACCTCGGGGGTGAAGCTATCGACAAGCATGGGGAATCGTTGGCTGTCAGCCTCGATATCTCCAAGGCTTTCGACAGGGTCTGGCACAGAAGTCTTCTCTCCAAGATGCCGGCATATGGTCTGCCTGCTCAGCTTTGCCCCTGGATTGCCAGCTTCCTACACAAGCGCAGCCTTCGTGTTTTAGTTGATGGTTGCGCTTCACAATTCTATGTAGTGAATGCTGGGGTCCCCCAGGGATCTGTGCTATCTCCCACTCTGTTTCTTTTGCATATCAATGATATGCTCTCTCTCGGGAACATTCATTGCTATGCAGACGATAGTACAGTGCATGGTGGATACCACGGACGCGCAGTGGCTGGGCGAGCGGAAATTCAGGAGAGGCGGGAGGATCTTGTCATTGAACTCAATAGGACGTTAGAGCTTATCGCCAAATGGGGCTCAGATAATCTTGTTGAGTTTAATGCCAAGAAAACACAGGTATGCGCTCGCACAGCAAAAAAGTCACCATTTTCCCCTCTTCCCTCCCTCTGTGGCACTCCGCTGGTGATACAAAGCAAAATCGCCATGCTGGGGATGGACGTTCGCTGCGACCTTAGTCCAAGGGATTACATCGAGGCTGAGATAAAAACCGCTTCACGGAAACTCGGAGTTCTGAACAAGGTGCGGCGTTTATTCACGCCACAACAACTGTGCCTGCTGTACAAAACACAGGTACGGTCTTGCGTTGAATATTGCTCGCACCTTTGGGATGGCTCCGCTAAGTACCTACTTGAGGCCTTGGACCGTTTGCAGCGACGTGCGGTCCGCATTATTGGCGACGTAAAGGTCACTAACACCCTCGAGCCTTTACAATTGCGTCGAGAGATAGCTGCGCTGAGCGCTTTCTATCGACTGTATCACGGCGAGTGTTCCGAGGAATTATTTTCCCTAATTCCTGCTTCCCTCTTCCTTCACAAGTCTACGCGTGCTGGCTCTCGATGTCACCGACTAACTGTGACATCAATTCCATCGCGCACAAAGAAATTTGGCAACTCCTTTCTTTGTCGCACTTCCAAGAAATGGAATTCCTTACCAGCTCACGTATTCCCCTCCTCTTACGACCCGGGTTCCTTCAAACGAGGCGTGAAGAGGCATCTTGCAGGCCGGCAAGGCGAGGGCGGCTAGTGCAGAACCTTCTTCCCGACTGTACTGGCCGTCCTCGCGTTTGGAGTCTACTACCACTTAACATCAGGTGGAGTAGAGTCATTTGCCCTCCCGGCTAATATAAAAAAAAAAAAAATGTCCCTTGTGCTGGCTCACTCACCCTTCAAACCGGAATACAACAATACCAAGTACTGCTATTTTGCGGTAGAATATCTAATGAGTGGGTGGTACCTACCCAAGCTTGCACAAAGCTCTAACACCAGTAAAATATACAAAACATTAATGAATTATACACCTTCCTTGTGAGGAGCGGATAGACCAATAGACAGAACAAAACAGTATGAAAACCCGTTCCGTAGTTTTCAAGTTGTATCGCGTTCAGACAGACCGACAGACGCGAGGAGGGGGCGACTATCGGTAATGGTATAACAAGGAAATTGTTAGTTATTAATTTGTTATTAAAAAAATAAAAAAATAAATGTAGAATAAAATAAAATAACAAAAAGTGTTGTACATAATTTTTTTTTATTGTTATAATAACAACACAGACACTATTTCAAATCACATATGTAGTTATGTCATGGTGTTACCATACACAATTAAGATACAACTGAGCTGGTCGAGTGTTTCATTAATTTCAAATGTTCAAGTGTGCGTTTTGTTAGTTATCAAATAAATAAAATAAAATCAACTTTTGATTTGGGTTCCAATACGAAAGGATAATACCCAATTGTGTAACAGGACACTAAACCTTTACCTTTATTTTTATTCTACTTAATTTAAATCAAAATTCCTATTTATATGTACGAACATCCGATTCAATGCTATTATCAGAAAATTGAATTCGACTCACGCTTGTCCTTCTGAAGCTTCCATATTGTTGTAATATTTCGATATTTCTTCATGAGCCACGTACGAATGCCATATTTGTATCGAAAAAAATGTTTATGCGCGTAATCCAATCACGGTGTTATTGCTATCTGAAAAAAAACGTAACAAAAAATCAAGTATATTCTGAAATTCCGCACTGAGAGGGACGTGGGATTGGTGCGTTCGTTCGTTCCAATATGAAAATATATCTTATAAGCATTGAGAACAACCGTTTATTGGTCAAATTACGATATTTTTAAATTAAGAATAAGCTAAATTGAGAGATATGAAGAGGCTTAGTCTGCAGGAGATTTGATAACTTTTGGGGTCGGAGATATTTCTTCGCATTCGAAAGTTAATTTAATGATATTTGAAAATCGAATGGTGCGATTCGCGTTTTGAGATTCATAGATTTAATTTATCTGCTTGAATAAATTTTATTTATGCATTCGTGTATATTTATAAATGTACATTTAGGTACTTAGTAAAGTCAGTAGATAACATTGATATATTCTGATCATATTTCCTACCAACTTTGATGTCAAATTTATATATGCTTATTTTTGACATCATATACAGTAACAGCATGTGAATGTCCCACAGCTGGGCTAAGCCTCCTCTTCTTTGTTGAGGAGAAGTTTTGGAGTTTATTTCAGCACGCTGCTCCAATATAGGTTAGTGGAATACACATGTGTCAGAATTTCAGTGAAATTATACACATTCAGGTTTCAGATAAATTATAAACAGTTAAATTAAGCACATGAAAATTCAGTGGTACTTGCCAGGTTTGAACCGACGATTATCGGTTAAGATTCACGCGTTCTAACCACTGGGCCAACTCGGTTGTATCATGTAAATACTGTTAACACTTTTAACACTTAAACCCTGAACTGCTATTGAGTATTTCTTGTTAGAAATATTTAATAATTTTTTTTGGCCCTGCCCAGATTTCTAATCCATGACCTTGGGTATAAGCCGAGTCAGTTAAAAGCCAGAGTAAAGTACTGTGTACCCGGTTTTAGACTTTAATTAAAAGAATGATTTAATAAAATAACATGGAATTAAAAAAGTACAAGTCAAGTACAAATTTCAACGTACCACAATTTTAACGAATCTTTTAAAATTATGTAACGTAAATAAGAATTTTATGTAGTAATAAGAATTCAATTAAAAGATATACATTTATCATTATATGCGAAATAATATTGTTAACTCAAAATATAAACTCAAACGAACTAATGAATGCCGTCGACAGGAGTCGGATTGCGACAGCCGGCATTGATATTCGAATAATGCCGGCTATTTGTTCCACGGGTAATTAATACCCGGCTGAATTAATTAACGCTATTGAAAATTTGTTACGCATTCTGGTTTTATTTTTACATACATAGATTTAGATATGTGATAAACATGACGTCACAAATCATGATTAAAAAACATACGAATTGAACGTTGTTATTATATAAAATCCAACTACAATTTGAATTCAAAATAAACTTTATTCTATAAGCCTCGTCTCGTCTCGTTAACTTCGTCTCTTAAATTGCCATTTTACAATATTAACCTCAAAGATCTGCCACCGATTCCAGATATAGATTCTACTAAGAAGAAGCTTAGTAGTTATATTACTTGTTTTACTAATTAAAATGAATATATTAAATATACGAGCTTATTTAAAAACTTAATTTGAACTTAAAAATTAATGCATATTAATTCCACGCTTTTGTTATTATCTTTAATAACGAGTGACATATCAACGCACAGCCCAAACTTACTACGTATTCAATTTTATTTATTTGCATACGTAGTATGGATTCCTTTTACATAGTATGGTTACACTAAAGAAGGATTTTTGAGAATTTAGCACTAGGTATAAAAAGTCCTTCATTTTTGAACAAATAGCTATATACCGACCTTAGTAACTAAGGTGTAATGTCATTTGCACTGTAACTGGCTCACTCATCCTTCCAACTGAAACACACCAAAACTGAGTATTGTTATTTAGCGGTAGAATATTTGCATAAACACTTACCGTCGTAAACTTCCTGTTAGTTTTGCTATTAATGCTCTATCAAAAAACAAAATTTCAAAATTTACAAACATTTAAAATGGACACTAAGTATGTTTTGTAAAGAAATGTCGTGATACAAGTTACCCGCATAGAGATTAGAAATCTTGAGCGGCTTCACTGATTTAGTCGCTTAGTTTAAATTGTTTAACCCTTGCGGTTGGTTCTCTTCAACTGTATTAAGAGCGGCAAAACAATAAACATAGACATAAGAAATGTTATATACTTTATCTTAATTTAGATGGACAACAACCATTATTAAGATTACCCACTCATCAATTATTCGACCGCCAATTTCAGTAATTTATTTTGGTGTGTTCTTGTTTTAAAGGTCAGTTCAGGTAAAGGAGTCGGTTTATTAAATAGGTTCATGGTTGGCTGTGCATTGAATTTGTAAGAAGTGGCTTATATTTCATCCAATATCACTGTCTATGGATAAAGTTGACCACTTTGAAGCATGTATAGCAAAAGTCAAATAGACATTGCTCTTCATAAACGTAAGGCGTGCATCAACAAAATATATTCAATAGTTAAACGTGTATGTCTGATGGTGGCTTTAGATAGAAAGGGTCAAAAAGTCACTGCTGCGTTTTTTTTTTTTTTACAGAACATATTGGTGGCCTAGCATACGGGCCTGTTGGTAAGTGGTCACCAATGTCCATAGACATTGACATTGTCAGAAAATGTTAAACATCGCTTACATCGCCAATGCGCCACCGACCTTGGGAACTAAGATGTTATGTTCATTGTGCCTTTAATTACACTATCTCACTCACCCTTCAAACTGGAACACAACAATACCAAGTGCTGCTGTTTTGCGGTAGAATATCTGATGAGTGGGTGGTACCTACCCAGACGAGCTTGCACAAAGCCTTACCACCAGTGTTTATTATTATAATAGTAATTTATCATCGCCTATTCGATTCAGTTAGATAATTATATACATATGTTTTTTTAATATTTGCTGGGACGGCTAATGACTACTCCACCTGATGGTAAGTGGTAGTAGAGTCCAAACGCGACGACGGCCAGTAAAGTCGAGAAGAATGTTCTACATTAGCTGCCTCCGTCTTGCCGGCCCGCAGAAGGGGGGAACACATGAGCTGGTAAGGAATTCCATTTTTTGGAAGTGCGAAAAAGAAAGGAGTTGCCGAATTCGCACACGTAGACTTATGAAGGAAGGGGAAAGCAGGAATTAGAGAGAATAATTCCTCAGAGCACTCGCCGTGATACAGTCGATAGAAAGCGCTCAGCGCTGCTATCTATCGACGGTGGTGGACGGATGGTGACTTTTTCGCTGTGAGAGCGCATACCTGTGTTTTCTTGGCATTAAACTCTACAAGATTATCAGAGCCACATTTGGCGATGAGCTCTAACGTCCTATCGAGTTCAATGACGAGATCCTTCCGCCTCTCCTCAATTTCCGCTCGCCCAGCCACTGCGCGTCCAAAATGATCGTTCCTTCATCTTTGTTGCGCTACTATTGAAAAAAAATCTGGAAAGAGACGTGAAGCGAGTGATGTATTGCGACGATAGGGATGGGCAAAGTGTGTAGGCGTATTTCCCCAAATAGTTGCTAGAAGGGAAACTACACTAACCCGCCGGACGGAAGGGCCCCCGAGTCCCCCCGGAAGCGTCCGCCGGGACCCCACCTTCCGGTCACCAACCGGCACGACGGTCCACCCCGAGATTATGCGTGGCCTGGTGGGGCAGCCTCGCGAGCTGGTTAGGCACGCTCGGGCCCCTGTTCTATGCCACGGGCGGTTAGCGGAACAGCCGTTTCTTCGGGTCTCCCTGTCCGGCATACAGTTTCCCCCGGCAATGATTCAACAGCCGTCTCCACTGGACCAACACCTATCGTGGCACTGCTTGCTCGGGCACTGGCTGTACGTTGGCTGACCTCGAAATGCGGCTGCAAGCAGCCACTTGACGTGTTTTTCACCATGCATATGGTGGTAACAAGCCCGGCGGATGTTTAGCATCCTACCACCGGATGAGCAGATGGTCGCTCAGATATCCCTTAGTCGCCTCTTACGACACCCATGGGAAAGATAGGGGTAGTGAAATGTATTCTTTCTCCGTCACTGGACGGAAAAAAATACAGACACATAACTAATTTTAGCAAAGAAATTGGTTCTCACTACGTTTGTTTTATTTTATTTATAACGTGCCATTAAGTATATTATATGTAAGTTTCAATAAAAATTAGAATAATCTAGAAGTTTTGTGTATAGTCATGATAGATCACTAGTCGACGTTGAAACTTTTCATTACAAATAGATTACATACATAAAAAATAAGAAATTCCAGTAACAAATACAGTTCTTGGACAAAGTTCAATATGAACAAAAACATATTCCAGTAAATTTCAGCACAAGCGGGATTTGATTTCGAATTTCCATATTCAAGCACACGCTCGTTCGCAAGAACGTCGTAATATGAATGACACCATTTGTTTTAGACATGTTGTTCTAAGAGAAGCCATGCTCAGTGTAGAAGTCAGCGATGCACATATAATAGACTAGACTATTAATAATTTAATGGAAAGAAATAGAAGATACCGTAAAGGACACTGAAAGAGTAATAATAAATATATGATTACAAATAAAAATAAAAGGTGGCGAAGCGATCTCTCCTAGATAACCTTTGGATAAAGGACACGAGATCGATAAAGCGTTAACGAGTTATATAGTTCGTAAAAGTTATACGGAATATATAATAAAAATAATAAAGAACGCTCAATATAATGAAAATTAAATACCAACGTAACTTTTTAAAAACTAGGAAAAACTGTATTTAATAAGAGCAAAATCCACTCTAACATTTTTTCTGTTCAATTATAATTAACAGTGATGACACTTATAAAATAAATAAAATTAAAGTTGCCCGAGTTTCACTCACTTGAAGTCTGATGATGTTATAGGACAATAGTATTTATGGGGATGTCTATAAAGCTGAATTTCCTGCATCAATCTCCACGATAAATTCTATGGACGTTAAAGACGACATTGATTATTATTTATTCAAAGTTATGCATGTGTCTAATCGCATTTTGAACATTGAGAATTATTAAGTTAATACTACATAAAGAGTATTTAAAACCAAAAATACTCTACTACAAAAAAAAAAAAAACTAGAAAATAATCTAAGGTTGATCCCATTTTCTCGTCCTGCGTGATGGTTTTGACATTATCATGAACATCATCAGGTCGTTCGGGAATCTTGTAGTCAAATTTGACTTTAGAATTTTATCATCATAATCTTAATTTATTTAGGAAGGTAGATAAGAAAATAATGATAAAAAAATCTGTTTAGAAGAACGTTCTTGCAATGGTAAAAATCATTGCACCAAAAAAAAACAACACTTCAATAAAATATTTTGCGTTCATTTTATTTGTAAAGATGAAAAATCTCAATTTATCAGCTACAATAAACTTGGTTGTCAATTTTCACAAATACCTGTTGTAACGTGATGTATAATTGATCAAACAATAAATGGCCTTGTACTACGTGTTGGAGTTTTTTCAGGCTGTTAGGTTTGTTAGGCTATTGTATAATTTCAGTGTATTCCACACATGGCACAGTTTTATCTAAAAAGGATGTTTACTTTACGAGTAGGAGATGAATTATAGACATATTAAGTACCTAAATACTCAGTGTTTGTCTCAAGATCACACGTAAAATCGAAATTCTAATTTCGAGCCTCCTCATTTCACTCATTTGTTTTATATTTTTCTCAATAATCTAGGCTTTTTATAAAATAAGTTTTTGGTGCGGAGACAAAGGCTTTCAATTCTTAATGAATTTAATATGCTTTTAACTATCAACTTTTATATAATAATGACTTGAATAGAAAAACTAATTACTATGTCAGAAATATTCATTGGAAACTCCATTAGTGTACTTTTTGCACACCTCGAATACGAAGCGGTAAGGTAGTTTCATTATCACCAGAAAAAAAAATTACGATCCATTCAGCTGAAATTTTTTCGACTTTATATTACACTTATATGGTAAAAAAATGTCAGAAAAACATCGAATGTTCATGAATTATAAAAATCGACTTGCTCTTTAGTAGTGGAAAGTAGCATATAAATATATCTTTTATTATTGAATAAAAAATAATAATGTTAATAACTTATTTGTAACTTAGCACTCACACACATTTCCTTTTAACATATATCAACAAATTCGTGACGATTCTAAAAAAAAAATATTGAAACAGAAGAAATAAAGACACAAGAGTGATCGTCTGAGAGTTCCTTTTTTAATATACGGAATCCTAATAACAAAAGCAAGAAAAGTTTTCATACCATGCTATAATTAAAAACTGTTCATATCCGACATCAAAGCGAAAATCACGAACATTTTATCATAGATACAAAAAAGGAAACATGAAAACGCCCGACGCACGCTTAGAGCATTTAACAAAATGACTATCCTCAGCCGTATTACATTAGTGACGTCATAAATTACACGTACACAGATAAAACTTGCATGCATTAGTAACGAGTACCGTAATCATTTTAAAAATAATAAAACGGTATAGTACAAAAATCGTATGTCCAATTATACGCAGCATTTCAATTAAAAAAAAATATATATGTGCAAATTGAATTTGAAATGACCTTGAAAATTATATATCCTACTCTAATTTGTTTAAAAAAAAACTGGTATAACTTCCACAACTCAAACAAGAAAGTTTTAAAACCTTCACTAACGGTGAAGTTAAATCGGGACTTTTAGATGTAAAATTAAAGTGGATATAAGTAATTAAGTGGAATCTTCTTCTTTGTCCAAACCCTCTTCTCAGTTCAGCTGGGGTTGGGTCTCCTTGTACGTCTGCGCCAGAGTTGCTCTGGCCAGCTCTGTTCTGGCTTGTCTATGTACTCAGATTCTCTTTCTGGGTCTCTTTTTGCATGTTTGACCACCAGGTTGCGGGCGGTCGCCCTCTTCCCCGCGGTCGGTCCGGGATATTTTAGGCTTTCTTGATTGGATGGGCATCGTCACGTCTCAGGATATGGCCGTACCAGTGCAGTCGAAGTAATTTTTTTTTTTTTTTTATATTTCCCGGGAGGGCAAATGACTCTACTCCACCTGATGTTAAGTGGTAGTAGAGTCCAAATGCGACGACGGCCAGTACAGACGGGAAGAAGATTCTGCACTAGCCGCCCCCGCCTTGCCTGCCCGCAAGATGCCTCTTCACGCCTCGTTTGAAGGAACCCGGGTCGTAAGAGGAGGGGAACACGTGAGCTGGTAAAGAATTCCATTTTTTGGTAGTGCGACAAAGAAAGGAGTTGCCAAATTTCTTTGTGCGCGATGGAATTGATGCCACAGTTAGTCGGTGACATCGAGAGCCAGCACGCGTAGACTTGTGAAGGAAGGGGGAAGCAGGAATTAGGGAGAATAATTCCTCGGAACACTCGCCGTGATACAGTCGATAGAAAGCGCTCAGCGCTGCTATCTCTCGACGCAATTGTAAAGGCTCGAGGGTGTTAGTGACCTTTACGTCGCCAATAATGCGGACCGCACGTCGCTGCAGCCGATCCAAGGCCTCAAGTAGGTACTTAGCGGAGCCATCCCAAAGGTGCGAGCAATATTCAACGCAAGACCTTACCTGTGTTTTGTACAGCAGGCACAGTTGTTGTGGCGTGAAAAAACGCCGCACCTTGTTCAGAACTCCGAGTTTCCGTGAAGCTGTTTTTATCACAGCCTCGATGTAGTCCCTTGCACTAAGGTCGCAGCGAACGTCCATCCGCAGCATGGCGATTTTGCTTTGTATCACCAGCGGAGTGCCACAGAGGAAGGGAAGAGGGAAAAATGGTGACTTTTTTGCTGTGAGAGCGCATACCTGTGTTTTCTTGGCATTAAACTCAACAAGATTATCTGAGCCCCATTTGGCGATAAGCTCTAACGTTCTATTGAGTTCAATGACAAGATCCTCCCGCCTCTCTTTAATTTCCGCTCGCCCAGCCACTGCGCGTCCGTGGTATCCACCATGCACTGTACTGTCGTCTGCATAGCAATGAATGTTCCCGAGAGAGAGCATATCATTGATATGCAAAAGAAACAGAGTGGGAGATAGCACAGATCCCTGGGGGACCCCAGCATTCACTACATAGAATTGTGAAGCGCAACCATCAATTAAAACACGAAGGCTGCGCTTGTGTAGGAAGCTGGCAATCCAGGTGCAAAGCTGAGCAGGCAGACCATATGCCGGCCGCTTGGAGAGAAGACTTCTGTGCCAGACCCTGTCGAAAGCCTTGGAGATATCGAGGCTGACAGCCAACGATTCCTTGTCGATAGCTTCACCCCAGAGGTGTGTTACGTACGCTAGAATATCACCTGTAGACCGTTTTGGTCGAAATCCGTACTGACGATCATTAATTAAACAGTGATCTTCTAGGTAATGGATCAGTTGGTTGTTAAGAATCCGTTCCATCACCTTACGAAGTACTGAGGTAATAGCTATTGGCCGATAATTTGCCGGGTCAGACCGATCCCCTTTTTTGGGAACCGCTTGCACATTAGCTCTTCTCCAAGCCTCCGGCACACATCCTGAAGAGAGAGAAAGTTGGAACAGGCGCGTTAACACGGGAGACAGCTCCGCCGCGCACTTCTTCAGCACTATAGCTGGTATTCCATCGGGACCGCTAGCTTTCCGTACATCAAGTGATTGCAGCTCCGCACGCACATCACGCTGCCTGATTTTGATGTCAGGCATCGTGAAGCCACAAGAAGGTATTACTGGTGGCAGAGCACTACAATCATCGATGACGGAGTTGTCGGCAAAGAGTTTAGCCAGGAGATCAGCTTTCTCCTGCGGACTGTGAGCTAGCGATCCGTCCGGACTTCTGATCGGTGGCAGCGAAGGTTGGCAGAAATTGTTTTGCACAGACTTGGTCAGACGCCAGAAGCTACGGGAGCCCCGAGGATGTGAAATAAGGTCATGACCAATCTGTACAATGCGCTGTGCATCCGCTCTCGAGTAAGCCTTCCTACAGGACTTGGAGTTTTTATTGTAAATTGCTTTCAGTGAGTCAATGTTAGATGCCCCACTAATGCAGCCATTGATCCACTCGCGATATGCCGCCTGCTTAGATGATACAGCGTCGGCACATTCGCTAGTGAACCAACGGTTACGCGCACCCCTACTGTCGAGATCTGAGCTAGGAATGTAGTATTCCATTCCCAACATGATCTCGCCAGCAACAGCAGCGGCACTAGCTGACGGGTCATTCCCACTGAAGCAACGTTCCTTCCAAGGGACTGTCGCATAGTAATCGCGCATACCGTCCCAATCTGCCGACTTGTAGTGCCAAACGCGACGTTTGCATACCGCTGGTGGCAGCAGCTTGGCCTGTGGCACTTTGGTAGATATGAGGCTGTGATCCGAAGAACCAAGTGGAGCTTGAATTAAGTGGAATAGTTTATTATAAATAAATATATATTAATCAAGAACGGTTTTCAATGCGTAATATAGCAGAACTATAAGCAAATCGTTTCAAATATATAAGTATACATACATATATATTCCTGACTGTAATAAATACAAACGTTTAAATATTTTTATTTTATCTACTTGCTTTTAATTTTGCTAACATATTTTAAAAACTTGTCATTGTCAGGCACGACGAAAGGGTACTTTATTGTTGCGTTTAATATTTTAAAACGTATTTGGGGTATGTCACTGTTGGTGACGTAATTTTTTTTATTGTTTTATTTTCAAATTAACTTAAACAAAAAAAATATTCTGTTGGTTTTTTAGAAGTACTTTTGATTAGTAAAACGTTACTTAGAACTTTTTTCATGTATATTTGACAAATGTTTAGTTAGCTCAGTACTCTAATCTTACACACATACACACAAGTCTGTTTCTAATTTTATATTTGATTGGCAATATTGTAAGCGGTTACGGCTCGCTAGCAAGTACCCCTTACTAGCGAGTCGTAACCGTCACAAAGATGCAGTAACGAGTTCTAGTGTTTACGCGTGACGTGGTCTCCGCTCTCAGCGTAGCAACGAGTGCCCTTTAGCCGGGTACTTACTAGCAAGACGTAACAGAAGCCACACAGATACAGTAACGAGGTTATAGCTTGCTATGCCGGGCATAGAGGCGAACGGAATAGAGTTGCCAGGTAAGCTGAATATATCTTATTGTTACTCCCAAACAACAATTATTTTTATAATCAAACATATCTAACAGGATTAAAAGGAAATCATTAATGTTAGGATGCATGGTATTAATTACATCTGTAATAAATTCTCAAGTTTTTTTTTTTTTTAAATAAACAATCAATCATTATTTTACATCAATATTAGTTTTCTATCATCTTAAGTGGGACAAATAAATATTTCTAGTGTTGCTTTGCATTTTAAATTTCACATTAATTATTAAATCATTTCAGTTTTGACACTAAATAATAAAGATCTAACACACATTTTTTTATAAATAAGTAGGCGTATCAGAAAATGCGTCTGATGTTTGATGATCTGATGGTAAGCGGTCGCCATCGCCCATAGCATTGACATTGTCAATACGCTACCAATCTTGGGAACTAAGATGTTATGTCCCTTATGCCTGCAGTAGCTCAGTTACCCTTCAATTTAGAACACAACTATACTATGTATTGCTACTTAGCGGTAGAATATTTGATAAGTGGGTACCTATCCAAATGGGATTGCGCATAATCAAGAAAGGAATCATAGAATCGTAAAATAAAATAAAAATTGCAACGTAACAGAATACCTATTAGCTTTAGTCTGTAGCTATTATTCCAAGCTCTAAAACAACCTTTTGTGTCCCAAAAGAGCCGTGTTCTATTTTTGTATGAAATGGAATTTCTCTCTATTAGTAGCTCTTCAGTTGCAGAGTTTAATTCAGTTGGATAATAATTAAGCACGCTGAGCAAATAGTCAGCAGAATTTAAACAACGGCAATGCTTGCTGTTTCTGCGCCTGCATAGTTTAAAATTAACTGTTGTATATAAAGTCACAGCCTGTAAATTTTACTTGGCTAATGTTCTCTTTGGGGAGTTTAGAGTTTTTTCCATGACGCTGCTACATTGTTTGCTAATGGTTACACATGTAGACTTTTATTCAACACATGCTAGTTTTATTCGACATATGCTAGTTTTATTCGACACATGCCGGTTTTATTTGACACATGCTGTTTTTTCACTAATTATGAATACAAAACGTCTGTGGCGTTTGCCCGATTTGAACCCAAAATTCTGTTAAGATCATTGAGGCTTGTCAGCGCTGTATACGTGAGTGTTGTACATACTGGTGGTAGAGCTTTGTGCAAGCTCGTCGGGTTAGGTACCACCCATCAGATATTCTACCGCAAAACAGCAGTACTGGATATTGTCGTGTTTCGGTTTGAAGGATGAGTGAGCCAGTGTAATTACAGGCACAAGGGACATAAAATCTTAGGTCAAAAGGTTGGTGGCGCATTGGCGATGTAAGCGATGGTTAACATTTCTTACTGTGCCAATGTCTAAGGGCGTTTGGTGACCACTCACCATCAGATGGCCCATATGCTCGTCCGCCTTCCTGTTCTATATAAAAAAAAATCAAACACACATTGAATTTTATTTTAAGTAATTGAAACGAATAAAGGGTATTTAGTTCAAAAGAAAAATTTAGTTTTGGTGGTAGAATTTTGTGCAAGCTCGTCTAGATAAGTACCACCCACTTATCAGATATTCTACCGCAATACAGCAGTTTTTTTTTGTTTTTTTTTTATATTAACCGGGAGGGCAAATGGCTCTAGTCCTCCTGATGGTAAGTGGTAGTAGAGTCCGAACGCGACGACGGCCAGTACAGTCGGGAAAAAGGTTCTGCACTAGCCGCCTTCGCCATGCCGGCCCGCAAGATACCTCTTCACGCCTCGTTTGAAGGAACCCGGGTTGTATGAGGAGGAGAACACGTGAGCTGGTAAAGAATTCCATTTTGTGGAAGTGCGACAAAGAAAGGAGTTGCCAAATTTCTTTGTGCGCGATGAATTGATGTCACTGTTAGGCGGTGACATCGAGAGCCAGCATGCGTAGACTTTTGAAGGAAGGGGGAAGCAGGAATAAGAGAGAATAATTCCTCGGTGCACTTGCCATGATACAGTCGATAGAAGGCGCTCAGCGCTGCTATCTCTCGACGCAATTGTAAAGGCTCGAGCGTGTTTGTGACCTTTACGTCGCCAATAATGCGGACAGTACTTGGTATTGTTGTGTTCTAAAGGGTAAGTGAGCCAGAGATATTACAGGCACCATGGACACATCATCTTACTCCTACCTATTTTATATAAAAAAAGCAGAATCGTGCCAAGCAATCTTGAAAGTGAAATTAAATGAAAAACTAATTAAGAAAGTACTATAGAAAGTAGGATTTCTTTAACAAATATCGTGAACAAAATCGCTTGCGTCACAGACTATTTATATAAGATGATTGAAAGCCATGTTTGTGTTTGACGCGTCAATCACTTGAGATGAATGACGTCACTAATTGAAGTCGCCCTGATTGTGACGTAAACATGAGGGAAGTCAAGGATGAAAAATAAAAGAAACGATTTATTTTATTAATTGATAACTAAGGCAATGTATACACTAGCTGGACTGATTACTAATTTTTGGTTCCATGACATATTTTAGTTTTTTATTTAACTTCAAATGAGTAAACATTTCAAATATATGATATGCACAATTGCTAGTATCAACTACTGTATAGCTATTTTTTTATTATTATACTGACAGCTATATTTTCAGTTAGAACAGTTTTCAAAATTGCGAGTTCAAGCTTGGGCAACCAATGATTTTTACTACTCATGTATGTATTGGGTGAAATTCTGCTACACGTGTCTTCGATCACTCATTCCAGCCAGCAGCTTGGTGAAATAAGCTTCAAACCTTCTCGTTTACAGTCGCGGAGATCTTAACTAACTTTTGGCCATATTATTACCTATAGCTTTACTCAAAATTATTTAAACGCGATATTAATACTTGCGTGATACTGTAGAGACTAAATTTACCTCATTTTCTTTCGTTTTGATTCATTTCCTTTTATTAAATAACATAAAGATCTTATCGACGTTGGAAACGTCATCTAATGCTAATATGTAACAAATATATTAATTTGATATTTTTGTTTCATTCTTTTATTTAGCTCTGTCGCTTTGAGTGAAAGAGCAAAATGAACGGTAAAGGAATCTGATTGCTTAAGTACTATTGTTTGACGAAGACTATAATCTCTTTTTTTAACATCTTGCAACAAGTCTTTAAACTCAGACCACTTTATACAGGAAACCGAATTTTTACCATGTTTCATATTTACCGATCCTTGAATATTGGAATTCTGAGGAAATTCTTCAATAAATCCGAAACGGTTTCGATAAAAGAGGTACGTAAAGTTGTACTCGATGTACAGTTAGCCTCAAAAATATGTAATAGATATTTTGAATTTTAAATAATAAATATTCTATACTATTTACGAAACGTCTCTGATCAGAATACCTGATAGTAACTGACTGTACTGAATTATACTTGCTGTATTTTTAACCTATTTAAAAATGGGCATAAATTTCTAATTGTAAATTGCGTTACTTTTAATTCTTGTTGTGTGCGTTTCAGAAACGGTCAAACCGTGACGTGGTCAAATAGATACATAAAATAATTTAGATATACAAGTACATATATATGTATATGTGTATCAAAAGGTAGTTATGGGAGTTCTGTCTTAATAAAGTTTCTCTTGTATATATACCTGTTAATGTACAATTAAAATTAAACCTTAACATTATTGAGTTTAGGGTGTACTTTCATTTTGATAATTTAATATTACTTTACGATAATATCACGTGCGTTCATCATGAATATTCCTTTAATGTCTTATGGAAGTAGATAGAGCCAGTGTCAGGCACAGGCTATTGCACTTATATCACCGGACAATAGCCGGCGAAGGCGTTCCATTAACACGTTAATAGAAGTTTGTTCCTAGAATATATGGCAGAATTAATAGCTAAAATAATTTAGTTATGGGTAATATGGGTATCCATATTATACGTGTTAAATAAACTTTATAAATAAGGCATATTACTCAATATACAATTATTTCCTGACTATTACATAAATATAACATCCTGTAAGTATTTGAATGAATAATTTATTCAACAAATTATTTTCGTACATTAATTATTCTTATGACATAAATTGTGCAAATTCACGCCAGATACTGGATGACACTTCAGAAATGTCGATAGGAAATTGAAGGGCGATATAAAATAGATTAATTACTTAGTAACCGTCTAAGTGCTTTTCACGTGGACACAATAACGGAACGTTTACCGTGAACCGTAATATATGACATATTTCACATAGCAAGGCTATGCTGTTTGCGTTGCCACGGTAACAGCACGGACTGACGGAGACTGGTGTATCGTTTCCACATATTGCCACGGCTCGTGTTCTGTTCATAGCTTGGCGAAGTTCACCTCTGAGAGAGAGAATGATTTATCACTCTCTGTGATTTATAAAATCACTCTCGGTGAAGATACAATAAATGTGCTAAAAACGGTCCATTGTTTTTTTTTTATCGGTCCAGTCATGTGATGGTAAGTAATCGCCAGCATAGACATTTGCACTGTAAGAAATAATTATTAACCATCCCTTATGTCGTCCCATTGAACTTGGGAACTGAGATACTACTTGTACCTGTAGGTACACTGGCTCACTCTATCTTCAAACAAATTAACAGAAGGAACAAAACAATATTAAGGATTATTAATAATAAAGGACCAGAACAATATTAAATATTGTGATTGGGCGGTAGAATATGTAATTGATTTATGGTACCTACCCAGATGAACCTCCAATTTTAGCACCAAGATGCTACTTTAATACCATCATCGATAAATATACTGAAAATGAAAGAAATATATCAAAGAAAATCAAATAAATCTCAAATACATTATCTATGTATATGGTTGTACATATTATAAATTGCTTAAGTTTTATATCGGAAACTAGTTAAGAGTACTTGAAGATACGGGGTAAGGTTCATGAAACTAATATTTCGACGTAACAAAAGATTTTTAAAGTAAATCGTTCCGACTTTGAAATATTTCAATGAAAGCGACTGTTCAATGCTTTTAAGCTTAGTCTATATATAAAGCCCGTAATATATCCTTACTAATATTATAAATTGACTGCCTCGTTGGTCTAGTGGCTTTATGTAAGGCCGCAGACCGGGAAGTCCTGGGTTAAATTCCCAGATCGGGCCAATGAAATGTTATTGAGTTTTTCTGTCAGAAAATTCTCAGTAGCAGCCCGGAGTCTGGAAGTTGGAAGTGTGTTCACTCCCGTGCCTCGGAAAGCACGTAAAGCCGTTGGTCCTGCGCCTGAACTCTTTCCGGTCGTGTCGGATTGCCGTCCCATCGGATTATGAGAGTTAGGGAACAGAGAGTGCACCTGTGTTTGCGCACACACTTGTGCACTATAATATCTCCTGCGTAGTTGGCTAATCTCCCTTGAGATTGGCCTCCGTGGCCGAAATCGGTCTGGAGGACATTATTATTATTATTATTAATATTATAAATGCGAAAGTAAGTTTGTTTGCTGCGCTACTATCTAAACTACTCAACTGATCATCATGAAATTTTGCATACACTTTTTAGCGATACAAAAAAGGACATGGAGTATCTAGCACTATTCTGTAAACTAGTGTAAACTAGTGTAGTATATAATGTGTAGTAGCTCAGTACATTGTTATTTCCTTTTTGCCAACTGATTTTCTTTTTTTTTCTTCTCGCGGTTGACGGGCTAAATATATATATATACATATAAGCATGTCGATACTAGTTATATTTGTATTTCATAAGAATGTTATAAATTAAAAGGTCAAAGAACGTTTGTCATATTCTTACAAATAGCGAGTAACAGCTGTACAGATTTAAATGATAAAGAGAAAAAGATACTACATCTTTTCTTCTGATTGTGTAAATGGTGTTTACCGGCAAGCGCGGGGGTGAGATCGACTCCCAGACTCCACCTGACGTCCAGCCTGGTGGTATCTTCCATAAAATCGGATCTCGGCTTAGTGACGTTACTAGCCGAGATACTTGTTTCTTTCAACGAAAATGATGTAATTTTTCTATGTAGTGTTTCTTCTTCGCAGGTTACATTTGCGATTGTTATGTCGACAGCCGGTATGTTCGGTTACCTCTAAGCGTGTTTTATGTGGCGATTTGTGCTCCTAATGGGTTTCTGTGCTGTTTTGCTCTCTTAATGCTGCAAGAAATAAATTTATGACATGTACATATACTGTGTGTATTTCAAAGATGTAGGAAAACATTTATTATAATTAGGCTTCATACAACAGTTGGTTCGACAAAACCGTTGTAATTTGATGACCGTCAAAATACCGCTTTTAAATTACTCGTTCATGTCATGTGATAATCCTCATTTTAGTTTAAAACCGCAATAATTATACGCATCGAATTTAGTTAATTCGATGAAAATGTGAAACATAACACGTAATAGCTATTGTTTGTATCATAAAGTTTAAATAATTAGCATAAATTGTGTATTTGATAATCTTTGTTGAATTTGATTAACGAAATTGCTGATTTCATCAACAATGATTTTACTGGTGGTAGGGCTTTGTGCCAGCTCGTCTGGGTAGGTACCACCCATTCATCAGATATTCTACCGCAAAATAGCAGTACTTGGTATTGTTGTGTTCCGGTTTGAAGGGTGAGTGAGCCAGTGTAATTACAGGCACAGGGGGCATAAAATCTTAGGTCCCAAGGTTGGTGGCGCATTGGCGATGTAAGCGATGGTTAACATTTCTCACAGTGCCAATGTCTAATGGCGTTTGATGACCACTTACCATCAGGTGGCCCGTATGCTCGTCCGCCTTCCTTTTCTATAAAAAAAAGAGAATATTACATTACATTTTGGTAAGTAATTTTTGCGAAATAACAATTGACTTTTATTATCACTGGTTTTAATAATCTTTTATAACACCAAGGATAAGCCATTTTTACTTGCTCCAGATAAAAATATTCTAGAAAAATATGTAATACGGGTACATAAAGAAATTAAAAAAAACGTGAAATGTTGCAAGGTATAAAAAAATCAGGAAACTAATTAATATATTCTAAAAAAATGCTTGTTCATTTATATGTTTTTCTATGTTTATTTAGTTCTTTGTATTTTTTAATGGGAAGTCCATTAAAAGTGAGGCTCTAGTGAGTTTAATTGAATTTATTCATGAAAGGACAACCATTTATTGGCAGGTCAGTTTAAAGCCGCGTTCAATAACCGTTTGTAATTAAACTGCACGAGCTTTTAGTTTGTAACTTCACCGTTAGCATTTTTGTTGTCCACGACATATGTTTTGTAACCAACTAGACGATCCAGATAATGAACATTTTGCATTATTATTATTTTATTTTTTTATATAAGGGGGAGCAAAAGTGCTGGAGGCGCAACTGAAAATAGAATTTTACACCATAGTAAGTTTTTTGGACCTTTGTGAAGTCAAAAAAATCGTCCAATGAATTTCCTGATACAATGTTTCTCGGGAGTAGATTGGCATAATGATCGGTAGTGGAACAAATCGGTTTTTTGTTTAATGAATATTTCAAATCTGCATTTCAGACACAAAATCAGGGCGAGAATAATCTGTCATTGAGCTGCTCTAAGTCAACTTATGATTCAATTTCTATTTCTTCCATTGAAATAAACCCCCAAATCGTACAAATATATCTTAAAAAATTGGATGTTAAGAAGGGTGCGGGCCCTTATTACATACCCCCTGATTTTCTTAAGATGTGTAATGACCCTTGCTTTTCTGATTTCTCTACTTTTATCTAAATCTTTACACTTAGGTGTGATATCTAATATTTGGAAAGGGTGTTTTATTACTCCTATCTACAAATCAGGTAATAAACATAATATATAAAATTATAGACCTATATCTAAATTATGCACTTTAGCCAAGTTATTTGAAAAACTTATATATGATCAAATCTTTCCTATTTTACGATCTTTCTTAAATGAGAAACAACATGGTTTCATCAATAAAAAGTCAACGGAGACCAATCTTATCCAATTTGTTCATCACTTGACATCTGCTATGGAACATGGCTATCAGGTGGACGTTGTGTATACCGATTACTCAAAGGCATTCGACAAAATACCGCATTTCCATCTTATTCGTAAACTTGGAGAAGTTGGTATACACAGTGATTTACTACGTTGGTAAACATCTTATCCGCGCGAACGTAGTCAAGCTGTTACTATTAAAGATTTCTGCTCGTCCTTTATTCCTGTTACATCAGGAGTACCTCAAGGCTCTCATCTAGGACCCCCCCTATTAATTTTTAATTTTTAAAAATTAAAAATAATTTTTAATATTCCGATTGTACTCCATTATAAAACGACTTAAATAGCCTTTGTCACCACTGTCATCAAAATGGACTCATTAAATCTTAACAAATGCAGTATTATAACATTATCTTGTAAAAACAATAATTTAGTATTCGACTACAAACTTAATGACAAAACTTTTAAAAGGGTAACCGAGGTGAGAGACTTGGAGAGTACACCTCGATCATAAGCTGCTATTTAATAACCATGTTGATAACATTGTTGGAAGGGAATATCGGATGCTGGGATTTATCCTTAGAGTGGGTAAGGATTTTCACTCATTTTGCTATACAATGCCTATGTCCGACCCATTCTCGAGTATGCCTCAACAGTTTGGAATCCTATATATAAAAAAAATATTGATAAAATCGAAAGAATACAAAATAAATTTCTTAAACATCTTTTACTAAAAAATGATAATTCTCACGCTAATCCTCAAAGTCTCAATATATTAACGTTAAAAGAACGTCGTATGGAAAAAGATGAAGTCTTTCTATTTAAATCGTTGAATAACTATATTGAATCTCCTTTCTTACTTAGTAATATATTCATTAGATGTCCTCGCATGCAAACACGAAATAAATTTTTGTTCGATGTTCCTAAATCTAAGTCTAAGTACGTACGCAACAACTTCCTTTACAGATCTTGCATAAATCATAATAATAAATTCAATGATCTTGATTTATTTTTTGCCATTGAAGGAATTGAAATGTAAAATAAATTGTTACCATAAATTGTCACCTTGAATAGAATTTGAATTTGTATATAAATTATTTTTTACTAAATTATTTAATAATTTCTCATACTCCATAAAATTTTAAATAATTTATATTCTGCTATGTATTTTTGATTGAATAATTTGTGAAGACTTTATTGGTCTATGATGTTTTCTTAATGTGATAAATATTTTTGTATATGTCAACTGATTGTCTTCATTTATTAAATAAATAAATAAAAATAGGATGGTTCAATCAATCTTTGCCAAAACTCAACGTCAACTCACATCGAGTTTCTCCTAAACAAAATGTAACGGTAAATACTCTTTTAAATTAAATAATAGAATCAAATTTGAGTGACTCGCCGTGTACTACGTAAAATTCGTTTCTATTCTTTTAGTTAACAGAATGCTAGTTTGTTTAAGTATTATCGGAACGTTGGCAACAAGAATGCCATACAATCAACGTCACACGATTCTGTTTGGTTCTGAGCCAAAATACGACCTAGAATACTTTAACGGTGACTATTTGTTAGACCGGTTTTATTTTATGGTATTTTACGCTAAAATTTAAAGTTCATACTATTAAGTAAACTTATGTAGAAAATGTATTACTGCTTGTAGCAGATATAGTTTTTTCTTTTTGTCTAATTTGATGATGGTAAGAACGCTAGCAACATTTCGATAGATAGATTCTTTAAACAAAAAATGAACTAACCCACACAAATGCTCTTATATCTCTTATAACCCTTTTTGCACTTATGTTTCTGAAAAGGTCCAAGTGTTAACGTTGCAAACGGCATGTATTAAGAAAATATGACTATAATTTTGTAATCCTTCCTTTAATTTAAAGTCCAATACCAAATGCTGGGTAAAGACATCCCCTTGAGGAAAAGGTTATGGGCGTATTCTACCTTGCTGCTCCAATTCGGCCTGGATACACATAGAAATGCGAAACATGCTTTACGATGCTACGCGTCGAGATAAGCACAAATTGCTTATAATTCATCTCATGTCGAAACACATTCGGCTTTATTTATAAACGTTGTTTAGCAAGTGATTAGTTAAATAATCCTGTCTTTATCTTTCGAATGTCGAATAAATAATGTCAGAAAGAGAGAATACAGTAACTAATCGGTTTATAAGTAAGGCCTATCGTGTTTAAATACAAATAAACTCAGTGGGGCACCACTATATTCCCGAATATATTCAAGCCTTACTATATTCGGGTTAGATTTTTCACGTCTTTGTTTTGTGGTAACTGTTGACAAGTTTTATTTTTGTTAGAGAAAAAATATATTCGTAACATGCAATTTAATATTTGTTTTCTTCAAATTTTCAATAATGGAGTAAGAGCGTAATTTTGACTTTTGATGGCACTATACACTTGTATATAATAAAACAGTCACTTAGTTAGCACAAGTATATTTAATTTATTTATATTTTTTTCTTTCTAATGACGGTTGCAAAATAATATTAAAATAGTATTTATTACTATATAAAAGAGTAGACCCTACTGGGTAGGAGTAAATCAATATAGGCAAGCTTTTGTTTGCTCTAATAAACTTTTATTTAAAAAAATGTTTTTAGTGTATGTTATTAAGATTAAACATATGTAGCATCACATTACCCCTCAGCAAGTATTCTCCTGTATAATTTCACTTTATATTATTACTATCACACCACAACAGCACATTATGGAAACCATTAAAAAGTCTTTGTCTGCCATGACAGAATTGTTTAACAGCAAAACGAATGAGTTCCAGCAAGATCTACGAAAATCTTCCTCGCCTACTACAACTTCTTCTTTAGCTTCAGAATTCACGACCTTTAAGTCATTTATTATTTCTGCACTTAACACATTGCAGCGACAAGTTGAGTTTCTTGCCAGAGAGATGAATCATCAGCAAATGCGTAGAAGACGAAGAATGCTTCTTTTACATGGAGTACCAGAAGAGAAGTCAGAGGAAACAACATCCCGCGACACTGGTCTCGTAGTTCAACATCTACATCTGTCGAATTTTTCCAGTACATGTATAAAAAATTTCTACCGCTTAGGTTGCTTAAATGATAATAAGCCTAGACCGATCGTAGTCAAGTTTTGTGACGTCACGATGCGAGATAAAGTATGGTTCGCCAAAATAAAATTTAAAGGAACTGGAGTCACGCGATCGGAATTTTTAACAAAAAGTAGGCATGATGTCTTCCCTGAAGCAAGATCTCGTTTCGGTATTGCCAAATGCTGGACACGGGATGGCTTTATATATATCATAGCTCAAGATGGTACTCGGCATAAAGTCGAATGTTTGTCGGATCTCAATGCTGTTCAATGCTCGTCGAATGTGAAGTCTCCCATTTAGATGAAAACTACCTAGTCTAAAGGTGACAAGGTGACTATTTCACGCACTAAAAGGATGATTAAAAAGTAATAGTTGGTTTTTAACTTTCCTGCGATATTTATACTTATTAATTGTTACTATTTTCTGTAAAGCCGAGATGGCCCAATGGTAAGAACGCGTGAATCTTAACCGACGATCGTGGGTTCAAACCCGGGCAAGCACCACTGAATTTTCATGTGCTTAATTTGTGATTATAATTCATCTCGTGCTTTACGGTGAAGGAAAACATCGTGAGGAAACCTGCATGTGTCTAATTTCACTGAAATTCTTCCACATGTGTATTCCACCAACCCGCATTGGAGCAGCGTGGTGGAATAAGGATTTTTTTTGCCTATTTCTGTTAGTTACAATGGTTCTATTGTTGACCTTAAGTGAAACTTTTCCTTTTTTTTGTTTCTTTTGAGATGCTAACTGTCGGGTTATGGACATGCTACAAAATTATTATAGGTACACATAATTTTTCATTACTTATTTATTTGTTCATTTATTTTATATTATACTTATTATTATTATCAATTTATTTATTATTAATATGTTTTTGTATTTATTTTATTATTATTTTTTTATTTATTTATATATTAGTACTTTTTCTACATTTATAGTATTTTATAATTATTACAATAATGGCAGTAAACGAGAGCGACAACGATTCCTTTCTTTCCTTATCATCCGATGACTCGAACGCTGACTGTAGTTTTTACAGTATTCCTCCTTCTCTATGTGATTCCCTTGACTCCCAATTTTCCGACGTTGTTAATAATTTTAACATTATACATATAAATGCGCAAAGTATCCAGCACATTGTCCGGACATGTTATCCTCTTTTCAAATTAAAAATTTACGTGCAATATTAGTTTCTAAATCCTGGCTTAAGCCGTTACCTTCGACAGCTTATTCCCTTCCTGGATTCCATCTGATCCGTAATGATCGTATGGCAAGAACAGGTGGTGGTGTCGCCATTTATCTGAGACCACTCCTCTAATTCAAATACTATTAGAGAGCCAGAGCATCTTTTTATTGAAGTTGTTCTCTCTCACTCAAAGTTACTCCTGGTTGTATACTATTATCCGTCGTAGAATATTGATTAGTTTCTATCTTTTAAGAACTTACTAGAGTCATTTACTCCTTTGTACACCCGTACCGTGGTGATGGGTGCCTTCTCAAGAAGGATACTCGATCATTACGCTTATCTTCTATCATCAATGGTGCTGACTAAAATTTTCTGCCATTTTCTGCAACTTATTCCTTACCAAATTCCATTCCTTCTTTACTTGATCTGATATTTGTGTCATATCTTGCTCATGTTGAAAACCATGGGCAATATAGTGCACTCGCTTTTTCATATTCCCCTTCCTTTCTTATAAAATTAGACCTCCTAGAGCTAAACCTAGAATTCTCCTACAACGCAATTTCGGAGAAATGTGTGTGGAGCAATTGCGAGAGGCTGCTGCTAAAATGAACTAGCTAGAAGCTTTGAACGGTGTTACGGTTGATGAGCATGTTAATATTTTTAACTCTCTTCTGACTCAACTGTACGATGTACATGCTCCGATTAGGCGTATACGTATAAACTACTTACCAGCACCCTGGATTACTCCCAAAATTAAAGAACTCCAGCATAAGAAAAATTTGTCAAAAGTGAAATATAAGTCTAATCCCTCTGATAAGAACAAATTCAATTATAAAAAATATCGGAATCGTTGCAACATGCTGTGTAGGGATACACATCAAAGGCACATTTTAAAATCTGTTGTTGAAGACGACAACAATTCCAGAGTCTGGAAATTTCTCAAGTCTCTTGGAGTTGGCAAGTCACATATGGATACCTTCACTAGTACCCTGGATCTCAATCAACTTAACCATTAATTTGCATCTTCAGTTTCCATAAGTAGTAGTTGTAGTACTTAGTTTAGTAGTCAACGTATTCGAATCCAGGATTTTACTCGGGCTGGTTGGCGGTAAGTGCCGGTTTTCCCCAAGGCGGTGTCTTATCTCCTCTTCTATTCTCAATTTTCATTAGCTCTGTATCTCAACTTATCTCTTCTTCCTACCACTTGTATGCCGACGATCTCCAAATTTATGCTCATTCCAAAATTATTATTAAAATTTAATAAACTCGAGTATATTAAAAATCTCTGTATTCGGTTTATATTCGGACTCCGCAAATTTGACCACAATTCTGAATTTCGCAAAAAACTCGAGTGGCTCCCAATTCGTCTTCGCTGGAATAATCATATTCTTTCTCTTCTCTACTGTATACTTTTTCATCCAAATTCTCCTCACTATCTTAAACGTCGTTTTGAATTCCGTAAGGACTCACACGGCCGCGCTCTACGATTCTCTGTCCAAGCAGTTCGCATATAGAATTCTTTACCACTCCACTTAAGATGATCTCAAACGATTAACACATTTAAAATCCGACTCAAGGCGTATTATTTATCTTTATAATTATCAGAAGAGTGTTGTTTCATTATCTGCCGCACTTTATTGCTATTTATTATTATAATTATCATAATTACATATTTTTTATATATTATGTATGTGTGTTTATGTATATATTATTTATTTATATGTACATATATGTATATATATATATATATATATATTTATTTAAAAAAGAAAACCACTTTATTTATTTATTTCATGTTCTTCACCCAAAGGTTGTATGGAAGAGATCGCTCTCTTAGCGATAAGACCGCCTTTTGTACAAAATAGTTTTCGTTTTTTTTTTATGTTTATGTTTAAAATGGTTCTGTAATTCTTTTGTTGAACAATAAAGCATATTCTATTCTATTCTAGTATAAATATATAAGAATAGAACACAAACTCATCCTTACGGTAACAGCTGCGAGCTTCGAGAGCGAGCAAACATGCCGACGAACCGCCTCGCTTTTTCAACTTGCTTCATAAATATTGCATGAGTATTATCGTTTTAGAATTTCTTCTAATTATTATTCCATTACGAGTACTTTACTAACATTGTTCCCAAAACTGGATACAAAAAATTTGGTGGTACATGAATTTATACAATAAGAATGAAATAATTAATACTAGATTTAAACACAAAAAGACAAAGACATGAAATAACTTTTACTTAATAGCAGCAGAACAGCAGTAGCAATATAATTACATATTAATATTATATAAATCACATTTTAATCAAATTTTCAAAACAAAATCGAAAAATAAGAATAAACATAAATTTAAGGATAGTAAGCAGTAGTTCTATGTGACAATATGAAACACAAAATATGTTTAATTACAACTTAACACGTCATAATTTTTAAATATAAGTTAGTAACAAAAGCATTCTTCTTTGATTCTCAGAGAGTAAATAAAAATTATATTTAGTATTATATTTTACCAATATTGTTTTAATTTTGTTTTCAATCAATCAATCAATCAACAGCTACTGGTAGTCCACTGCTGAACATAGACCTCTCTCAAGGTGCTCCAAAGCTCCCGGTGCTCCGCCTTAAAAAAAATGTTTTAATATTAACAGATCGCAAACACAAATATTTTGTAATTTATGTTTTAGCATGATGAGTTTATATGTGACATTAATCACTTGGATATTTAAATATTAAACGAAGTTTTTTTTACATTTATGTTAGTAAATGAAATAAATAAATAAACAACACTCACTCTCTTTTAATGTGAGTAATAACACTTTACAACATTATAGTAGTAAATACAATGTACAATCTATTCTGATATTTATTATGATATTTATTGTGATTTCAATTGGTACAAACAAATGGGCTACCTGATGGTAAGTGGTCACCAACACCCATAGTCATTGGATTGAAAGAAATGTTAACCATCGCTTACATCGCCAATGCGTTACCGACCTTGGGAACTAAGATATTATGTCTCTTGTGTCTGTAATTAGACTGACTCACTCACCCTTCCGAGATGGCCCAGTGTTAAGAACGCGTGAATCTTAACAGATGATCGTGAGTTCAAAACCGGGCAAGCATTACTGAAATTTCATGTGCTTAATTTGTGATTATAATTCATCTCGTGCTTTACGGTGAAGGAAAACATAATTAGGAAACCTGCATGTGTCTAATTTCACAGAAATTCTGCGACATGTGTCTTCCACCAACCCACATTGGAGCAGCGTGGTGGCTATATATAATCTCCGAACAAAATATATAAGCTCCGAACCTTCTCCTCAAAAAGGGAGAGGAGGCCTTTAGCCCAGCAGTGGGATATTCACAGGCTGATACGGTACGGTACTCACCCTTCAAACCTGAACAAAGCAATACCAAGTACCAAGCTATTTTGCGGTAGAATTTCTGGTGAGAACTCGCACATAGTCCTACCACCAGTACAACATGATAACAAAATACGGCTATACTTATAAACGTTGTTTAGCAAGTGATTAGTTAAACTTTGCTGCGTCTGCTTCTTTCGAATGTCAAACTAATAATGATAGAAAGAGACAAATCAGTTTTTACCTGAACATCCAATAAGTAACGTATACATTTAATGTCGTGAGACATCAAAATTATAATGGAGATATGGGAAACAACGCGTACATGACGTCATAGGTCACACGCAGCTTAAAGTCCACGCGTGACAACGACAGTTGCAATACTGAAAACCAATACGCTAATCATATTATTTTGTAAGTCCACGCGATGTTAAATGGTCACCTCTACCCATAGACATCGGCACTGTAAGCAAAATTAAGCATCCCTTACATCGCCAATGCGCCACCAATTTTGGAAACTAAGATGTTCCGCCCCTCGTGTTTTTAGTTACACTGGCTCACTCACACTTCAAAACGGATCAATAATAAGTATTATATAGTAGTAGGCAGTATAATATCTGATACGTCGTATACCGTCGTGTACCCGGTACCATTACGAGTTTGCCTCATAGGCATATATAATGCAATACATAAAATTCGCATATGATCGAACAGTTTTATTAAATTGTCATTTGCGTATAATAAGGAAATGTTCGTATAATAATACAAAATTACTTTGATTGGTATCTCGGTTATATTGAATTCCTGTTACGCTTTTGCTCTCTGTTCGTATTCAATTTACAATCTACTAATCATGTTTTGTTCAAGTTCGTTTGGAATTCAGTTTATTTATGTAATTTTTTATAAATATATGTAGAAATAATTTCTAGTCACCTATCCTTACCGCAACACCCATTTTGTGTTTGATCCGAGCAAATAAGAAATTTTGCGTTTTTGCCGTGACATTTTCAGTAGCAGCCTGGAGATTTGAAGTCGAGAATGATATGAGTTCCTCAAAGTCAAAAGTCAAAAATCATTATTCAATATAGAAGCGTTACACTTGCTTATTAATTGTCGTAAATCTACCGTAACAGCCTGTGAATGTCCCACTGCTGGGCTAAAGGCCTCCTCTCCTCTTTTTTTGAGGAGAAGCAACGAGCCGAGATGGCCCAGTGGTAAGACCGCGTTAATCTTAACCGATGATCGTGAGTTCAAACCCGGGCAAGCACCACTGAATTTTCATGTGCTTAATTTGTGATTATAATTCATCTTGTGCTTTACGGTGAAGGAAAACATCGTGAGGAAACCTGCATGTGTCTAATTTCACTGAAATTCTGCCACATGTGTATTCCACCAACCCGCATTGGAGCAGCGTGGTGGAATAAGCTCCAAACCTTCTCCTCAAATCTACCACCGGTTCGGAAATAAACACCTCACACCTGAGAAAAATCGGCAAAAGAAACCCAGCGGGTTTTTTTATATCTCATTCTTCACAATAAGTAATATACAACAATAGCCGAGTTATCTATACATTTTTGTTTATTTGAAATAACCTGTTTCATCCCCAAGGTGTGCAATCATTTAAAAAGTCATTGGTTGTGTAATATCCTTTAGCACACAAGCGTACCTTAACATTTAAAGACGTTTGTCTTGCTCCTGGTCATGAAACACAGAAGAATGCTACGGAATTTTATACGTGCTATTTTTAACCTATAACACAAAAAATCGCCTACCGATCTATTCGCTCGTACATTGCTGAGGAATAAGGCATCACGAAACACGCCCTGCGTATTTTTTATTTATTTAAATATTTGGCAGCTTGGCAGTATACATCTACAGAGGCGTTTAAATTTAATGTTATTTATTTTGATAAGAATTTATACATTGTGACAATTAAATTAAACTTCAGTGGTTGCGCATATTTCGTGCTATTTTAACTAAAAACACAACGCACGCCGTGGAAGTTTTCAAGGTCTTATTCCGACTTAATTGACCGATATCATAACTTTAGATAATTTATATATTTACACACTAGCCTTTCAAATGGTGACATTTTTTCAATACGTGCCGTGATTCTGTAGATAACATTCCGCCTACAAATACACAAAATTCGCGCTTTTTCTTTATAATTTTATTATTATATTACTTTCAGTTTTATTTGAGAGACATTGAGAATTTGATAAAAACCTACTCATGATATACCGCACCGGGTCGGTGGTATTAAATAAATTATTCCGTTTCTCATTCCACAAAAACCCTTTTCAATTTCAAGTAGAGACCAAAAACAAATGTTACTTTTGTTATACGAGTAAATAAGTTAAAAAGATGCTTACATTTAGCTATGTTGTAATAAGTAATGAACCGAGGTGATCGGAGATCGGTAATCGAGTTGCTAGACTATATGTTTAGAAATTGACCGATAATGTATATACACCTTTATATGTTTATTTTTATTACAATTGGCATAGTAATAGAAAAAATAAAGGAGAGTAAAATATGAAATGTGTAAAACATACATAAGGATGTTAATTTTGATAATCTTTAACAGCTGCTCGAACCTCGTAAACTTTGCGTAACTCTTCGCATTTGTGAGATTTTATAGCCCATTATACAGAATGATTACCGGACAATGTAACCTCTATGAATATTAAGCATTGAACATAAGGAATTATATTTTCATTCGTTATAAATACTAAAGTTATCAGGAAACGGACTGGCCCGTTGGCGCAAGTTCTCTCCAGGTTTACGGGCTCGATTCCCGACCAACGTTTGTGTGTTTTGTTTATATACATTTATTAAAATTTATCTATGGCCTTTTTTTTCAATATGTGTGATTTCCTGTACGCATTAGTATTTTAGAATTTTTTTCTTATAATTTTAAAATCTGCTTAAAAACATTTCAAATTCAACCAACATTCTTGGTTTAAACTTTTCACAAATAAGTCAAATCAAGCCTCGATAAGTTTACTGTAGACAATCAGCGGAGCGCGGTCATTGGTCAGCCTTGTTTCTGTCAGCTAAAACCGCTTCGTCTGCACAATTCATGCTCGGCGAGATGTATCTGTGGCCGTATCGATTCCCATTTCTGGTTGAAGATTTTGAATCTAATTTACTTGTTTTAAGTTAAATTTTTGGGTTAAATCAAGTAGATTCCTTAGCTTAAAACATTTTAATTGAAAAAATTTAATTAAGTTTGTTTTTTTACTTTTTTAATTTTTTTTTAGTTCTATCATAGTTGTAAGAAACGTATTAAGTTAAGTATATTAAAATAGAGAACTTGGAAACTTGGTATTGCTAACAGCGACGTTCAAGTTTTGTGTTTCGATGTGAACGGACCAAGTTTACATCTCTTTCTCCCTCTACCGTGTATATTCGTTTTAATTTATCATATTATCTTCTAAAATTTGGCAAAAGTCATTTTCATAATGAACATTTATCTGATTAAGCACTCCCAATAATTTCCCGTGAGACGACGTCATAGATAGGAACACAAGATATAATAAATGTACGGTGATATTCGTTTGTGCCTTGGTGCGTTTTTTATTTTACTTTAATATGTTTACGTTTTATTATTTTTATAGATATGTATTTGTGTACGGAATAAGAGTTATTCTTTGTATTGTAATCACAATGTTCGGAATGATTTGAATCTTGAATTTTTTAATTAATAATTAAAAAAAATAACATTTATTTTTATGTTGAGAACAATAGTGTGTACGTGTGTGTTATTAGTGCAATAGGTTATAAGTAACAATTAAATTCCAAATTTGAAACTGTAAAAAATCGTAAGTACACTTTTTTTTTATTTGTAAATTTATTGCTTGAAATTTTTACCTATCATAGTTGCAGGCTAATCTAATCATCTAAATAAGCTATCATAGTTGCAGGTAGAAAATTTAAATATATTCTAACATCTGTCAAGAACTGTAAGAGCAAACTTGAATCACAGCGCAGAAAACGTCCGTGAAATGTCAGATCGTGATATGCGACATTGACCATAATAATTACAACATTCCAAGAATACACGTATCAAAATGGCATATCACCATAAGTCAGTTGTCAACGTCTTACGAATGAGTAATTAAGTGGGTTTTTATAAAAAATGCGGGATCGATTTTATGAGGATATTTTCAAAATATTTTTCAATGTTCATCCATATTATTTAATTTATTACACGTACATTCTAATTATGATAAACGAGATAAACGGGTAAGGGAAGATCGATGGCTCTCTTTACGTACATACCTAAACATGTTTGTAACGATGTTGTAATAATTACCATATCATGTTCCATTTTTAAATAATGTTTTTTTTAATTTAGATTTTTTGTGGTCATGTGCATATGGATAGTATGGCGGTAGAAAAACTTATTATCTTATACCTAAAATCTGGTTGGAAAGATGTGTGATCAAGATAGTGTATAAAAAATATAATGATACTATAAAGTAGCAATAAAAAGCCTTTTTTTCTTCAATTTAATGTAAAAACACATTAAACACATACTCGTATATCTATAGCAAATATAATTATTGTAATAGAATACACAATAATTAAATCAATTGAAAGAGCCTTGATCGAATGGTTAGAAACATGTATCTTATTCCTAACGGATGATTCCGAATTCAAACCCGTTATCTGGGCGAACACTACTTAATTTTCTTATGCTTGCCCTTAAAGGAAACATCGTAATTGATGGCAAACCGCCAGCCGTAGGTAGGCGGACGAGCATATGAGCCACCTGATGGTAAGTAGTCACCAACGCCCATAGACATTGACATTGTAAGAAATGGAAACCACAACTTACATCGCCAATGCGCCACCAACCTTGGAAACTAAGACGTTATGTCTCTTGTGACTCAGTCACCCTTTAAACCAGAACACAACAATACCAAGTACTGCTGTTTGCGGTAAAATATCTAATGAAATATTGAGAAAAATATATAACTACAAATGGAACGCTATATGTGAATTCTATTCACATACAATGGATCCAATTTCGTTTTCAATATATAGGACGTTTGTTTGCCAATACATTGTAATCTGATTGCGGTATTACAATTAATCTCACATAAGCCTTTGTTAAATGCGCAACTAAATTGCATAACTCTTTGACAAATAAAAATAATAAATTTTGTATGTGTAATTTATATGTATCTGTGTGTTAAAAGTGTATTTTTTAATATCGTATTCAAAAGAATAAATTTTAAAACAACACTATTATAATAAATGAAACAATGTAAACTACTATAGAAGTTTATTGATCACATAATAAGTCGAAACAACGTGAAGCATCAAGATACTTTCCTTTCTTATTTACTTAGTTTTAGTGAATTATATTACCGATAACACAGTACATTCTTAAACTACTCATAATACTAAAATATAAAATAAACCTGACTACAAAAATACAACAGAAAATGTAAAATATCGTAAACATACTACGAGTACAAAATTGTTCAAAGTCGATGTCACATAAGTAATATTTTAAGTATATTAAACAAACAAATACATAATACCCTTTTAAAAATTCACATTATATTTTTCGATAGTTTCACCACGTTACACACTTTCAAATAACTTGTATATCTATAATATCTTTATTATCTATATAGATTGTAACACAAGGCCAGTCAAACTTTGTTAATGTATATAAAAGGCTGTATTTATTTAATTATGCAACAGATCCATTAACATGTGAAAGCCTCATCAATACAAGCACGTGTAGTCGGTAAATAAACCGTCGACGGAGAGTGGATCACTCCCAGCCTATCAATTACTTCAAATTGTTAACAATTTTTATTTTGTTGCATTAAATTAAATTCGTTCTGAATACACTCGAATCAAGTTAGCTTATCGACTGATGGGAATCACTAAATATTAAAGGGCACAGAACAGGCCGGTAATTTTTTTTTAAAATACGAGCTAATGGGTCTAATATATTTTTTTAAATGCTCCTGAGGTCTTATTTTCAAAAGTTTTGTTCTCAATAGCAACCCGAAGTCTGCCATCTGATAATCCGGTACTTGAGGTATGCCTGAAATCTTTCCGGTCGAGTAGGATTTGCCTTCCCATCTGATTATGAGAATAACAAAGCTGATAGTGCACTAGGGTAAGCTCACACTTATGTGAGAATATAGTTTTATGTCATAATCCTCAATATGCATACAATAAATGTTTCATAATGTCCTCCAGACCAAATTCGGCCACGGTGGCCAATCTCAAGAGAGATAAACCAACTATGCAGGAGATATTATACATAACACAGATGTACTCTCTCATTCCTAACTCTCATAATCCGATGGAACGGCAATCCGACACGACCCAAAAGAGTTAAGACGCAGGACCAACGCCTTTACGTGCTTTTCAAGGCACAGAAATACACACAGTTCTAACTTCCAGACTCCGGGCTGCTACTGAGAATTTTCAAAAGAAAAACCCAATAACTTTTTACTGGCCCAACCTGGAATTTGAACTCAGGACCTCCGGGTCTGATGGCTTACATTAAGCCACTAGACCATATGTTTTATATAACTCATATAAAGCACTTGTAGTGCTCGGACTCCGTTTTGCTCAATGGAATATTTTTCAAGCATCCATCAATACTTCATCGCACTGCAAGCAATAACCAGTTTGGCTCGAAGTCTGGCTGTTCGCCAGCGATGTGCTCCTTATGATACATCGTCCTCAACTTAGCTGTTTGTCATTCTGTTACATGAGAACCATTTAAGTGTGATATGTTGTAATGGTTTTGGTTGGTAAATAGAAATTTGAAATGTGAAGATTTTGACTTCAAACCGGCGGAACGTCATATAATTTTCAAGTGCTTAATTTGAGTTTTACAATAATTCGTATCGTATTTTCCAGTGAATGTGAACATCGCAAGGAAACTTGCATCTGTTATTCCATATGAAAAACAAATTATTTCTGTTAATTAATGTGTTAATATTTTTATGTACTATTTCTTTTGTAAATCTATTAGGTATACTATTCGTTGTCCTAAATAAATACGAAGTGAGTTCATTCAAAATAGTACCTACGATATTTCGTTTATATTCTAGTATATTTATGAGCAGTAGTTTCAACAACGTACTTAGGAATCGAACATGATTCTCGCTCGAATATATTCTTATCGAATAACAAAATCACTACATTTCCTTCGGATTTATTTTTCTGTAAAATTCAGCGCATAAAATGTTCGCATTTAAACAAAGCGACGTTCAAAAAGTCCTAGTCAAAGAAAATTCAATGAAACTATCCATTTATGTCAAACTTAATAAGATAAATTCATTCTTTTACTTTCTTGTAGTTAATTTTTGAATCACTTGTCTCTGGAAGTCTTGAATAACTTTAATGTCAGCCATTGAATTCATTACTCAGAAGAACTTTGTAAGTATTTTATTTCGTGATATTTGACATCAATTTTAAATGCCTTTCTTGAAAATTTGTCAACTGCGTTGATCCAAGCCAACCCGCAGACTCTGATAGGTAAAAGCTTCATGTCCGCTTGAGGAGGCTTGGAGTTTATCACCTCACCGCTGTAATGCAGGTGGGTCGATAGATACGGGGAAGAATGTAGGTTTCTCCATGATGCTTTTCTTTGCCACCAAAGAGGGATGTTAGCTTGAATTTGAACTTGCTTTATTCAGTTAAGATCCAAGTTTTCTAACCATTGGGCTTTTTCAGCTCATTTCATTGGTATCTTAGCGTATAATTTGTCTTTGTATTAAACTAGTAAAAATTAAAAATATTCGTTCTAGGGAGTTGGGTGTTCCCGCCTAGGGAGGTACCACCCATTCATCAGTTATTCTACAACGAGGCAATGTTTCATATTGCTGTGTTCCGATTGGATGATCAGCGCATCTATTGTGTCTGCGATGATTAAAGTTAGTATCAGTTCTAAAGTCTTGTCTATTTTATACAAAAAGGCTCTTACGAAAAGTTTTAGATACCTTTAACAAAATGTAAAATTGTATTGATCCGACTCAATAATAATTTTAACGAAAATTACTAGTACAGCCGTACACGTATTCGAAAGTCGAGTATTCTTTCTTTTGCCAATTGAAGTACATATAAGTCTAATGATTTTAATATCTATATAATTATAAAAATAAAATAACTTATTCTTTATAACACTTTTTACCTTTAAATTAATAATTTGCAAATGTTGATTCTTCAGATCGACCACTTGTATATCCACTCACATTGGAGTGGCGTGGTGGAAAATACTGAGAAACTTTATTAAAAAAACGAATGTCTCACCCATGGAATATATCGACTTTACGGAGAGCTTGGTTTATAAAGAAACGTATGTAGATGTATAAAATGAAATGTTTTGTTGACGCAGTTATATGAATAAATATATCCTTAGTTTTTATAAGAACCCTTCTATATTCTATAAACAAAACGTAAATGGATCGAAGGTATCCCTAACCATTATCCGATAAAAAACGGACGTTTCTATGTTAATGTTTTGTTTCACTTTTATTTTAGTAACCGAAAAAGGTTGGATAAAAACGGTGATATATTTTTATTCGTAAATATAACCGTTTCGTTTCCAGTTGCTTTCACGAAAAAAGGCGAAAACGATTTTGACTTATACGTAGTGTATTTGAAATGACGAATTAAATCCTAAGTGACATTTTGTTTTAGAAAAAATCACAATTTTTTAATCCAGACACTTTTCGAAATCATTTCTTTTGTTGCAAATCAAGGTTTAAATTGCTTGGTAAAGAATGCAGTAACCTTCAGTCCATCTTGTAACTAACCGCTTTTTAAAAACTAATTATTGAATATAATCTTATTGGTGGTAGAGCTTTGTGCAAGCTCGTCTGGGTAGGTACCACCCACTCATCAGACATTCTGCCGCAAAACAGCAGTACTTGGTACTGTTGTGTTCCGGTTTGAAGGGTAAGTGAGCCAGTGTAATTACAGGCACAAGGGACATAAGATCGTAGTTCCCAAGGCTGGTGGTGCATTGGCGATTTAAGCGATGGGCAACATTTCTTACAATGCCAATGTCTAAGGGCGTTGGTGACCACTTACCATCAGGTGGCCTATATGCTCGTCCACCTTCCTTTTCTATTAAAAAAAAAAAGCATTGTTAATATATCGATATATTTCGTTTCATTAAACATTGCAATTCAGAAACAAAGTAATACAGTTAATTATATTTATATAAAAAGATAATTCACGTTGAATGATTTGGTAAAATTTTAAACAATACTTATAAATTAAAATGAAAGTTGAAACTCATTTTCCTTTATTCATAAATTCAGATCCATTTTCTGTATTTCCTTCCCACCTCTTATCTTATTTTTAATTGTTTCGGAATACAACATGCGTGAAATGGAATTTATCGAACGTCACTGTACTCGTGCTATGTATAAAATTATTATATACTTTCTGTTCATCCCGACTTCGTAGGTGTAAATATTAATTATATTTATTTTGTTGTTAGACCTGAAACTGCATCGTTTCACACGCTATTTGACAAGCGTCAAATTAAAGACGTGACACGCGTCACTTGTATGTTCTTATATATATACGTATCACGTCGTATATATATATACTGTCGCAGCGTCAGCACTATTGCACTATATCTATACAGTTAAAAAAAAAACAGAAAAAAAAACGTTGGAGAACGTTCGAACTAGAGGATCAACGGGGGTTGGGATAGTAAAGGCAGAACTAGAGTAAAGTTAATTTGCAATCTATGTACGTTGTTGATTAAACGGAGTGTTATTTTGGTCACCATGGTTGACCAATCGGATAACGAGTTTTCAAATCAACTCCAGACATGTATATATATATATATAGTGGATAAAATTCATGCTCATAAGGAAACAAGTATATTTTGGGTGAAATATCACACATGTAACTCTAAAAAATAACACAGAAGCATCAAAGTGATTAAGCCTTAAGATGAAAAGAAGCCTTTTCCAAATAGTCAGGGTAGCATTTACGTGTTGTTATTCACTTTTAATAAAAGATAATTTAAGTGTTAACTTGAATGATACTTAATTAAGCTCCGGCTTCTGAAACAGCGATTATACCAACTAACTTGACTTTCTTTGTTTTAGGAAAACTTACAGTAAATATTGCACGCATTAGACATTAATTAACTTGTATATAAACCAATCAAGTTTCAACTACTGTTTTACTGGTAGGGCTTTGTCCAAGCTGATCGGGATAGGTACCACCTACTCATTAGATATTCTATCTTAAAACCACAGTACTTGGTATTGTTGTGTTCTGATTTGAAGGGTTATCAAGCCAGTGTACTTACAGTCACAAGGGACATAAAATCTTAGTTCCCAAGGTTGGTGGCGCATTGACGATGTAAGGAATGGTGAACCATTCTTACAATGCTAATGTCTATGAGCGTTGGTGACCACTTACCATCAAGTGGCCCATATGCTCGACCGCCTATCTATACTATAAAAAAAAACTTAAAATTAATTCATATATAGTACTAAGCGATGTTGAGTAAGCAATGAAGAAAATAAAATAAGTAATACATTAACAGATGCATTTAATCTGAACGATCGTTGGTCGGTTACAGCCGATGACGTAATAGGCGACCAATAGGCGACCAACGTTACAGAAGCAAAATACAAAAGTCAAGATTAAGATTTTGTAACAATTATCTCTTGAAATACAACTTGTTGCTTCGTTAAATATAAATATTAAACAGTACACCGTATAACAGGATTCGAGGATATCTTTGTATTTAAACGGAACTCCGCACCGATACAAGCCATGTTGAATCAAGCCAGGATTGTTGATTTAGGTTCGGTGTGGTTTCATTCTCGAATAATCTCACCGTTCGCTGTAAATTATTTAAACTAAGTGCTTAAATGTTAGAAGTAAACTTTGAAATTAATGTTTTTTTTTCTTAATTTATATTTTTATATTTTACAAATTCCCATTTATGTTTTAACGAATCAGACGTTCTCGGGGGAGCCTCACCCCTAGAGAACGCGTCCCCAGGTGGCGGATAGGGGAGGGCTCGGCAGATATGCCGGGTAGGAGGGAAATAAAATACCTCCCGTGGACCAACAGGCCGGAGAAGGACACTTCGTTACCAAACCCCTGCTGCAGGCCTATCCAAAATATCTGGAGCAAAGGCTGCAGTTAGTGTTGTGCGGCTAGGTCGGGACGCACAAAAGGGATGGCGGCGGAAGAGCCTGCATAAGGCCAACGGCGGCGCCCGCATGTCTCCAAGAGAAGTACGACCTTGGCGTCAGGTGGCAACCGGCCGTAAAACTTAAGCCAAAATAAAAAACTCATAAGCATAAAACTAGCAATGGGTGGCCAACCGCCTTTGAATTTAATCTCAGCGTATGCACCACAAACGGGATGTTCTGAACAAGAAAAGCACGATTTCTGGGAGGACTTTGACGAAATTATGCAAAATATTCCTTTAACAGAACATGCCCACATAGGAGGAGACCTGAATGGACATGTAGGAGAAAAGAATGACCTTCATAGCGACACCCATGGAGGCTATGGATTTGGCACTAGAAATAAACAAGGAATAAGCATTCTTAATTTTGCATCCAGGCACTCCCTAAAAATAATTAATACATATTTCCAAAAAAAAACCGGAACACCTTATCACCTACAAATGCTCAGAATATAACACACAAATAGATTATATCCTCGCCAGCAACAACATCTTTAAACTTTATAAAGACTGTAAAGTGATTCTCGGCAATGGGCTTTCCTCACAACATAGGCTTCTCGTCTCAGTCATGAAACTACCCAAACCTATAACAACACACATCGGCAGAGCAGACAGTATTAAGTGGAAAGAACTGCACTCCATCAAGGGCTCTCCGCTCCTAGAATGGGCCCACGCCTATATGAAAGAAGACATTGAGACCGACAAATCAGCTAACCAGATGTGGTCTGATTTCGAAAGACTATGTTTGGAAGGGGCAAAAGAGATCCTGGGTATTTCACGTGGAGCACGGCGCATAGGTAAAGAAACGTCCTGGTGGAATGAAACTGCTCAACACATAATAAAGTCAAAGAGAGAGACATTTAAAGCATGGCAGAAATCGGGTTTGGAAGAAGATCACCTACTGTATAAGAATCTTAAAAAGATAGCTAAATCTGCAGTAGCACAATCCATGGCAAAATCTAGAGAAGATTTTTATGACAGATTGGAAAACGCCAAGGATGAGAACTCAATCTACAAAATAGCCCGACAACGCCATAGATCTAATCTCGATATTAAATGTAACAAATACATCAAAAATGCCCAGGGTATTTTACTAACGACGAACAAGGATATCAACATAAGATGGAAGGAATACTACGATCAACTAATGAACGAGGAGTTTTCGAGTAAAAAAATGCCCCATATGCTGCCTGTTGAAGGGCCTATAAAATGTATAGTAGAGGAGGAGGTGAGCAAGGCTATATCAAAAATGAAACACCATAAGACCACTGGTCCCGACCAGATCCCAGCAGATCTCTGGAAGAAGCTGAAGGAATCTGCCACACCCTGGCTCACAAAGCTTTTTAACGCTATTATTAAAGATGGCAAGATCCCTGAATCCTGGCGTAACAGCATTCTATCACCAATATATAAACAAAAAGGGGACATTGCGAATTGCGGAAACTACAGGGGCATAAAACTCACGTCACACACACTAAAACTGTTTGAAAGGATCATCGCTGCACGCATTAATGACTGTACTCGTATAACTGAGAACCAATATGGCTTCACATCTGGCAAATCTACCATCGATGCCATTCAGTTAATTAGAGTTGTGATGGAGAAACACCGTTCAAACAAAGAAAATCTGTATCTCCTGTTCATCGACCTAGAAAAGGCTTTTGATAGGGTACCCAGAAATCTAGTTTGGCAGGCTATGAGAGCTCAAAACATCCCGGAGTACTATGTGACACTAGTACAAGATATGTACACAAACACCATGACGCGCGTCAAAAGCCCAGCGGGACTTGGCGAGCCCTTCCACGTAAACGTAGGAGTACACCAGGGATCTGCCTTAAGCCCATTGCTATTCAACCTTTGCATGGACTACATCACGCGAGACATACAAAAGCCAGCACCAGAGTGTATACTTTACGCAGACGACATAGTCCTAGTAGCGAAAAATGCACAAAGCCTACAGGAAACACTTAACCGGTGGGTGACACAAATCGAAAACCATGGGCTACGCATTAGTCGAAGTAAGACCGAATATTTGGAATGTGACTATGGAGGGACAGAAGAGACGGGATGTAATATTTACATAGACAACCGCGCACTACCCAAAGTAGACAACTTCAAGTATCTTGGGTCTGTGCTTACTACTGATGCAAATATCGATAAAGACGTGGACCACCGCATCAAAACCGCCTGGATAAAATGGAAATCGCTTTCGGGTGTTCTCTGTGACCGTAGAATGCCCATTCGTGTAAAGGGAAAAGTGTACAAAACGGTAGTACGCCCATCCATGACTTATGGGGCAGAGTGTTGGACCATCAAAAAGACACACGAACAACAACTGCATACAAACGAGATGAAAATGCTTAGATGGGCGGGAGGAATAACCCGGCTGGACAAAGTAAGGAATGAGTATGTCAGGGGATCGTTCAAGGTAACACCGATTGTCGAAAAACTGAAGGAATGTCGACTACGCTGGTACGGCCATATCCTGAGACGTGACGATGACCATCCCATCAAGAAAGCCTTAAATATCCCGGACCGACCACGAAGAAGAGGGCGACCGCCCGCAACCTGGTGGTCAAACATGCAAAAAGAGGCCCAGAAAGAGAATCTGAGTACACAGACAAGTCAGAACAGAGCTCTCTGGCGCAGACGTACAAGGAGACCCGACCCCAGCTGAACTGGGAAGAGGGTTTTGGACAAAGAAGAAGAAGTTTTAACGAATCAGACGAAGAACGTCGTATATTACACCAACGATCGACAAGAAAAGTATTGAAGAAAGCACAAACGGTGGCCGCTGGTGGTAGGGCTTTGTGCAAGTTCGTCTAGGTAGGTACCATCAACTCATCAGATATTCTAACTCAAAACAGCAGTACTTGGTATTGTTGTGTTCCGGTTTGAAGGGTGAGTGAGCCAGTGTAATTACAGGGACAAGGGACATAAAATCTTACAATTCTGTATTCTGGCCTACATACCATCCAATTTTCAAATGAGATAGTGTGTGTTTGTTACGTTGTCAAATTTTAAAATAATGAATAAAGAATTAAAAACATTTTGTTTGAAATAACATAATATGTTATGAAGTTGGTAAATAATAAAAATAATAATTTTGTTATTTATTTGCTGTTACAACACCCTAATACTATTTAAGAATCTTAAGATATGCAATTAAATGTGCAGACTTGCAGTTTATGTAGGAAACTCGATTGATCCGACTCGAAATTTAGCTGTTACTATTTTTTATTTAGCCTTTCGTGATGTAGGCTCACTAAGGATTTTACCCAAATAAATTCTTAAAAATATAGTTTTCATCATCAGATATTTCAAACATAAGTATATATATATATAAACCATATGAAAAAAATAAGGCTATACAGAGTAACCTCTGTATAAATATTCCTCGTACGAACTGAGGATGGGCAGTTATTATACAATATAGGTGGTTTTTATACATTTCTACATATTTAGTTTCCATCCCAGTCTCTTAATAAATAAAAGTCCATTATCACAGATAAGGAAACCCGTGCGGTTTTCTCGTCGAATAAAATATTAAGCCGACGTAAAGCGTTGGAGAAACACACTCTCGAAAAAGGCACTTTTGTGTAATGGATCTGAAAATGTGACAATGATTTGTTTTTAGAAATCTGCTGTAATAGAATCGTTTACTGAGGTGATACTTTGCATCGAGTGACGATAGTATGTGACATTTGAGTGTAACTCTTCTGACCCCAAAAAATACAAACAAAACCGTTCTTTATAAATTGATCTATTACTTAAATTATTCCGTTAACAAAGATTTTTTGTGATTATTTTTACCTTTACTTTATATTATTTTTTTAATGATAATTATAGGTGGTCTTGAAGATGAGCCACCTGATGGTAAGTGGTCACGACCCATAGACATCGGTGATGTAAGAAATATTAACCATTCCATACACCGCTACATCGGTAAAGTAGCATCGATAGCTCACCATAAGCAATACTTTTAATAACAGCAATACTGTCGATAGTAATTAATTCGATAGTAACGATAGGATTGCAAAATGTATTAGTCTTAACCAAAACCTATCGATACTATCAATAGCATTGATAATTTTGGACTATCGATAGTCAATGATTTGCTATTGCTTTCTCAAGATGCAAATCAATGTAGCAGGCCAACCGTAACAACCTGTGAATGTCCCACTGCTGGGCTAAAGGCCTCCTCTCTTCTTTTTGAGGAGAAGGTTTGGAGCTTATTCCACCACGCTGCTCCAATGCGGGTTGGTGGAATACACATATGGCAGAATTTCAGTGAAATTAGACACATTCAGGTTTCCTCACGATGTTTTCCTTCACCGTAAAGCACGAGATGAATTATAATCACAAATTAAGCACATGAAAATTCAGTGGTGCTTGCCCGGGTTTGAACCCACGATCATCGGTTAAGATTCACGCGGTCTTACCACTGGGCCATCTCGGCTTTTATTACATTATATATTTATACAGGCCAAGTAACAACAGTATTATTAATGAAATTTTATTAAATAGTTACAATCGAAAGAATTCTTATCGATATTATCGATAGTATTGCTGTTTTCAATAGTATAGTAGTATAGTATAGTAGCTCTTTGTGCACTACGAAGAGCTATAGTTACTATCAATAGTATCGACACAAGACGATACTTTTGATAGTACTAACGATATCTTGATTAGTTTTCGAGGTCAACTATCGATAGTCAGTGGCATGTATTCGAAATACAAATTATAATTTGATAAAAGTAACCTATCTCTTCCTGTCAAATGAGAGGATATTTTTTAATTAATCTACATGTCGTATGTCGTCAGACAGTTTTTGCAGGTATACCTTCTTCTCGAAAGTGGAGAGAAACCTTGGCTCAGCAATGGCACATTTACAAGCTGTTGTTATAGTTTTTACATATATATAATTATAATATATAACGTTCGAATGATAATGGGCATGGCCTATTTGCAAAATGGAGATGGCAGTAGAGGCAATGGTCAAATAAAAGCCTATAGGATAACTGTCGCAAGCACCCCCTTTGGAAAACACTATACCCAACATACATACACCGTTTCCGCCGACGTAAACGAGGTCCCATACTAGTGACGTCACGAAACAGGTCGTGACATAGTACGGTGCTTCGTGCAGGAGCGCTTCCCACCCAACCGACAACGTCCTGAGCCAAGCTGGGATTTCGTAGGAAACACCCTCAGGATGGATGTCACGCTGAGTCCTAGATGGCTCAAATTTTAAGGCAGAGTCTAATACTCGCCCCAACGCCCGGTGACGCTGTAAAGGCCAGTAGGGCCAACAGCATACATTCATAAAGAAAAAAAACGCGGCCCTCTTTTGCTAACGGGCATTTGAGGCGAGCGGCTGTCTTGGTCACTTGGTCTTATTATAATAAAATGAAATGTGGGATTAGTTGAGGTTGATTTGTTGTTTTTAGTTTTAAAAATAATTCGCTTAGAAAATAATAATAATAAGCTAAGTGTTTGTATCGTATATTTGTAACAACTTATAACCCTAATATAACGCGCGTGAAACTCCGTGACGCGGTTATCAATTTTATAAAGTATCAATTTCCTAATTGCGATGTTCATTGTTCGTCACGAACGTCCCGTCATTGAGATAAATAATCTCTGAGGCTTTGACAAACGGTACACGTTTTCACAGGATTAGGAAGAGTTATTAATGAGTGCTCGTCACGAGATAGATATAGAATTTGAATAAAGAAACACAATGTGCTCAAAAAGCGGTACAAAGTTTTCTCTTTACGTATATTTACGTCATGGGTTCAATTCCCAGGTCGGGCCAAAAAAAAGTTATTGGGTTTAACAAAGTGGGATGTATGTACACTCACGTGCCTTGGAAAGCACGTAAAGCCGTTGGTATTGCGCCTGAAATCTTTCCGGATTGCCGTCCCATCGGATTATGAGAGCTAGGGAATAGAGAGTGCAACTCTGTTTGCACACATTGGTACACTATAATATCTTGATAATAGACGTCGTGGCCGAAATTGGTCACGAGAACATCATAATAATATGTATATATTTGACACATCCAAGTATAGTTTTTTATCATAAAAATATTAACTACTCTATAAAGATCAGAACACACTGTCACATAATACAATGTACTATTCTCCGTTCCGATGTCGTAAAGTGATATTCTCACATATTATACGAGCGGAACTTTTAATAGCTGCTCATTTATACGCCTAAAGTTAGGGTGTTGTTACTCAAAGGGCAATAAACTATTTTATGCTTTAACGTGCTTAAAATTAATGCTAGATTTGCAATCAAAGTTAAAGTGCAATCGATTGAACAGTTTACAAGTAATTCAATCTAATACAGAATATTGTTTGTATATATTGCGTCGTTGAGCCGAGATGGGACAATGGTTTGAACACGTGAATCTTAACCGATGATTGTAGGTCTGGGCAACACACACACTGAATTTTCATGTTCCTAAATATTGTTTATAATTAATCTCGTGCTCGGTAATGAAGAAAAAAGGTGCTGGATGAAAATCTGCCACATGCGTATCCACTAACCCACAGTAAAGCAGCGTGGTGGAATGAGCTCCACGTAAGTATTCTGCTAAGAACGACGTTTTGACATGATTACGACTAAATTGCTTTCACATAAAAATTACGTACAACACAGAACATTTTATATAGGTGTACATTGTATGTATATATATATTATAGTTATATTTATATGCCTATAATCTTAATAATAGTGTCCATACTGAATAATCTGTTTCATCGGCAGTTATTGCTTTCATTGTGTATTTTCTGTGCCATAATAAATGCATGAAAAATTTTAGTACAAAAACAAAAGCACTTATCGAATATGGGTAGTTTGAAAAAATACCGCAATATATCGTTTTTTTTTGTGAAATTGCCTATTAAATGCGCATGTTCGTTTCATCGGTTGGTCCAACGTGAAAAACAAAGTTTTAATAACAATTTAATAAATGTTTAATTTACATTTTTGATATATACTAAGAATATATTTGTTGATCTAAATATTATTTTTATATGTTTATATATTAATTTATAAATCATAGTCTCTTTGTAAATATTTTAATTAAGCGTGATTTTTTTTATAGAAAGTAATTTTCTAATTTTCAGCGTAGTGGAAGGCCTAATTTGTCTCTAGTATTTATTAAAACGTCAAACGCCATGCTGGGGATGGACGTTCGCGGCGACCTTAGTCCAAGGGATTACATCGAGGCTGTGATAAAAACAGCTTCACGGAAACTCGGAGTTCTGAACAAGGTGCGGCGTTTTTTCACGCCACAACAACTGTGCCTGCTGTACAAAACACAGGTACGGTCTTGCGTTGAATATTGCTCGCACCTTTGGGATGGCTCCGCTAAGTACCTACTTGAGGCCTTGGATCGGTTGCAGCGACGTGCGGTCCGCATTATTGGCGACGTAAAGGTCACTAACACCCTCGAGCCTTTACAATTGCGTCGAGAGATAGCAGCGCTGAGCGCTTTCTATCGACTGTATCACGGCGAGTGTTCCGAGGAATTATTCTCCCTAATTCCTACTTCCCCCTTCCTTCACAAGTCTACGCGTGCTGGCTCTAGATGTCACCGACTAACAGTGACATCAATTCCATCGCGCACAAAGAAATTTGGCAACTCCTTTCTTTTTCGCACTTCAAAAAAATGGAATTCCTTACCAGCTCACGTATTCCCCTCCTCTTACGACCCGGGTTCCTTCAAACGAGGCGTGAAGAGGCATCTTGCGGGCCGGCAAGGCGAGGGCGGCTAGTGCAGAACGTTCTTCCTGACTATATTGGCCGTCCTCGCGTTTGGACTCTACTACCACTTAAGATCAGGTGGAGTAGAGTCATTTGCCCTCCCGGCGAATATAAAAAAAAAAAAAAAAAAAACAAAGCCATTAAAGTGCGGGCTAATTAGAGACAACCCACGAAATAGCTAATTAGTTTCTTTGGCGAGCAGCTTAGTCGTGAAAGATTGTGTCTGTTTTAACTTTGTGTAAGTCTTAATTGGCTCTAGTGATCTAAGGCAAAAGTAGTTTCCATCAAACTCTGTACCAGTATATCTTTTATATCACAAAATTCTTCAATAATTATTCAACGTTTAATTTATTAATCCTTTATTGCATACAATTTACAAACATATAATAATAAGTAGTGCATATAGTATTCAAAGGCGTTCCTTCAAGTACAGTGATCTCTTCCAGGCAACGTTATTTGGGGTGAAGGAAAGACGCATTTACGTGATACTATCCATATGCAATGGTATGTGAGACTCGCCAGTGCCGATAGCGTTGACGCCTCTCTCGTATTTATCGAGTGTATAATATGTAGATATATGTTAAACATATGAATAAATATATGTTGTTTAGATTATTTAGGAATTTTATTACATATTTTTTCCTTTTTGCTAAAAGACATTCAAAGATTGCCTGGAACAGATTGCTACTTTAACATACAAAATCGGTTCAGTCGTTTAACCGTGATCATACATGACAGACAGACGCAGATAGAAACATTTATAATATTAGTATAAATTTCAAAATATAGTACATAATATATTACAGTTACAGAACTTGTGTGCAGTAAAGTTATTCTATTCTAAACCTCATACCAATCATATAAATCATTTCCAGGAAATAATCAACATCAATTTCCAAATAACTTACATTTAAAACAATTCTATATTTTATGGAAATAGCGAAGTATTAACAATAAACCGAATGACCCTTAGAATGATCGCGCGTTCCATCGATACGTCAACGTTAGCCTTACAGTGAATCTCATGTCAGGAATTTTCTCATTTTACGCCACATCATACACTGTACTGTTTCCGTTTGAAAACTTAAATAATTCAATGTGACAAGAATAAAAACATTAAAGTACAATTTACTAATAAGCAAATAAATTAATATATATTGTAATTTAGCTTAAGATCGCTTCCCACGGTGCGTAATAAGGACGGACGTGAAGAAACCCACACCGACACTCCTGTGTTTCCGAAAGCGCAATCAACTTTCGATGGATCCGATTGGAGTCAGTAACTTTAAAGAAGCGATACAAAAGCCGTAAGAGCAGGTATACGTTGTTTTTCATTTTTTTTTATCCAAAATATATTCTTATCTCAAGACCTACACAGATTGACACAGACCACAGATGGAAGAGCTTTGGTGTGATGCGTGGCTGTCCGTGATCGTCGGCCGAGCGTAAATAAAACGCAGTGGAACCTATATTTATAATTACTTATTTTAACATTACTAGTACATCACATTAATATAGTAATTTAGTTTAGAGAAACAAAATTATAAAAAGTAAAAAGAAATTCTCCTTTCGTCGTTGCCAACGTTCTGGTGAAATATCTTCAACATATTTCATTGTTATGCTGAAATATGCATCACATTGAAATTATTAAATAAATTAACATGAAAGTTCGCACAATGATCACAAATAAATGATCACAAATGAATTTTTTTCTCGCAGTGGAAACTGTCAGAAAGGTACCCGGGTCCCTTGGGGGTGGAACCGGGCTATGTGGGATTCTGACTTACTAAAACTACTGCGATGGCCGTACTCAGCACTGATCGGAGCTGTGGGATCCTGTTGATATAAGCCGCAAATTTGCCAGTCTGCCTACCTATTTCATAAAAAAATTGTTATCAGCTCTTCAATTATTCGACAGTGCGATACATCACCTGTCATTTTCCTCTTGAACAGATGAATATAGAGCACCATTTATGTTACAGTATCTTCGTCTCTAGACCGTTCCATCAACCTGGTCGATACCATAAAAATAAAGTTGCTGTCTGCTTGCATTTATTAGTGTTTTGTTTGTTGTAAATGTGATATACGTTTCATTGTTGTTATTACAAGTTTGTAAATTACTAAGCAGCTAGCCGTGTACCTGGGATTTCCCATAGGAAACATCTAAACTAACCAACTTTTCTCAAATGTTAAAGTTTTTGGTAAGCGGATCTGCCTATCCCCTTTTTTGCCCATTGGGAGCAAAATTATTTCCGCATAAATAAATAAAGAGTATACTTACCATGGAACTTTATAAAATAACAAACTTCTATTATTATATTTCGAAAAAATATTCTTGATATAATGAAATTTATGTAAAGCAATTAAGAACGTTAACAACCTGAGGGGACAAATTTTCTAAAATCCTTTCCTAGTAATGAGGGACTGAGGGTAATAAGGGACTCCTGTAAAAAATAACCTTGTAAGCTCACTTTAGCTACTTTACTAACTTTGAATTTTTATCAAGTATATCTCACAACCATATAAAGTAGTAACGCGTTGTAAATACCATGTGAGCAAGCCAATCTGCGAAGAATAAAATTGTTATAAAAAAATATTTATCAAAACAGTAAATATACGAACGAAACTGAATTATACTATCTGACATCCAACTCCTTTATTATCATAATTATAATGCACTAGAGTTTAAACAGCCGCAGTGGGTTTAACTGAATTTATTATTAAAATCCACTATTGACAGGTCGGTTTAAAATTTTACTACAATCGAAAGTAATTAAAATACGAAAATCCCATAATTTAAACACAAAATGATTGCACAAATAATAATTGCAGTAATTATATGTTACATTTGTATAAATCATCAACAATGAAACTTTTGCATCAAGATTGCATATCGGTTGGAACAATAGGATTTGTCCGAAAATTTAGGGTTCATATCCGTAGAACACTTATTTCACTGCATACATTTTATGAGATTTATTGTGTTATGATTGTTCCGGACAAAGACGCCATTCTCAAGAAAGACTAGCCAACCATGCACGACATATTTTAGTTCTTCATCACAAGTGTGTACGCTATTCGTTCAGTCTCATAATCCAATGGTGACTCTGACAATAAAAAAAAAACAACTGCTTTACATGCTTTCCGAGGTACGCAAGTGTTGCCAACTTTCTAACTTCAGACAGCTACTAAGAATTTGGCCCAACATTGAACCAAGGGCAACATTTTCAGTCGCTTTATAAGTGTCCGTACCAAACTAGCTTTTACTAAAATAAAACAACAGTCTAAACGCAGCAGGCGTCAGCGAGTCTCATTGTCCTACCAAAGATAAGAATGAACTAAGGCGAAAAAATGATCACATTTGAAGGAGTGTAACATTTTAACAAAATACCCTCAAATATAAAAAATGTAAACTCGCTTAACACATTTAAGAGACGACTAGCCGCGTATCTTACAAAGCATCATTCCCTGCTAAGCAAGAAGTCACAATGTGTTAAATGAGTACGAACTGTTAAAGTGTCGACTAATGTAACAACAAACGACGAATGTAATAATTAATTTTGAGTTTAAAATTGTTCTCATGTAAGTGACGTTAGTCTTTATGGGAATAAATAAGAACGACATGAAGTGAGAGAGAGAGAAGTACGAACCACAATCAAACATAATATTACTAAGTAAATAACTTATAAAGTAACACACAATATTCGTCCCTATTGTCGTTTCACTCGACCGCGATATTTCCTTGTAAAGTTTAATGAAGTCCGGAACACGAGATCTAACTTTGAATTCACAACACAAAGTCCCTAAATTTCTGTGAAATTATGCGTATAATTTTTATTAGCTTTGTATTTTTACTTGTACTTTTTTCGAGTTCAAATTATTTTTTACACGATAGAAATCTTACATTTTCATGACTTTATAGCCAACCGATTTTTATTATGAGAGATACTACCCGGCTTTACACCGGTGCACTCTACTAAAAAAGAAATGAGAAGAACAACTAGCAAAAACAAAATATTAAAAAGCTATATTTGTTTAATAAGGTTTATCTATTTATTACTTTATATATGCGTAACATAAAAAAGTCGTTAATAACAAACATGAATAATATAAATGTGAAACATATAATCAAAATGACAAGGCATATTTTTGCTTGAGACATATAAATTTGATTAAAATTAATAAATCATTTTATTTAACTTCTTACATTTCAAAGCAGTTGCTAGAAAATATGAATAATCAAACAATAAAAAAAAATGAATAAACAATCTAATATTTTTTTAGTTACATGTAATAACAAGAAACTAAGTTTTCTAACATAAATAAATACATTATTTTAATAATAATACAACCTCACTTTTGACATTATTATAGCCGAGATGGCCCAGTGGTAAGACCGCGTGAATCTTAATCGATGATCGTGGGTTCAAACCCGGGCCAGCACCACTGAATTTTCATGTACTTAATTTGTGATTATAATTCATCTCGTGCTTTACGGTGAAGGAAAACATCGTGAGGAAACCTGCATGTGTCTAATTTCACTGAAATTCTGCCACATGTGTATTCCACCAACCCGCATTGGAGCAGCGTGGTGGAATAAGCTCCAAAGCCTTCTCCTCAAAAAGAGGAGAGGAGGCCTTTAGCCCAGCAGTGGGACATTCACAGGCTGTCATTACTTTGAAATTGTAACACTAGATTTTTCTTACATGTTTAATGTAATTTCAAATAAATTTCTTTAAGCGATATCATTTCCAGAAGCACGTAAAACGTATTCGAATCAACGAAAATACTATCGCGCGTAATCCAATCACATCGTGATTGCTTCATGAAAATGTAAGAAACTTCAAATATGATCCGAATAAAGAATATAAATAAATATTATATAACTTTCATAAATAAATGATCGTGGTATTTTCTCGACAGACCTTTAGCTGTATGCAATATTTAAAAGAATTTGTTTATTATGAAAATAATGAACAATTAAATTGCTTTTAAATTTATTTACCCCGCAAGCTACTTCAAATAATGTCTTTTTTCGCTTCGTATTGTGATTTTGTCATCATACAAGTATTTCATTATTAACCGGGTTCAAAGAAGAGGTTTTTAATTTATATATATAGTACCTTATTTATTAATTAAAATATTCTGATGATTATTTGCGTTTGGCTCAATATAATATTTCAGTATAGGTTTAATGTGCTTCTTAATTTCATTGGTTTTTGACATTAAATATGAACCATCCCGCAATGGAGCTCAAAACCTACGCCTCAAAGAAAGAGATTTTAGTCTTACGTAGTACTTTAAGTTTTTATTTGAAACAATTTTTAAACCAGTTTTAAATTTGTGATCAAATATTTTCCTTACATTTGTATATTGTCGTAGTCTTAACGAGCTGCTCCGAGTCATTTCCGTTGTACTCCACAACTCTCTCAAAAGATATTATAATCGTAAAAAGAAAATCCATATTTCTATACCTTATTATTGCTTCTTGCTAACATTTTATATAGAATAGCTCAAAATGAACTATAATTAGTGTTAGATAGATTAATATTATAAATGACTGCCTCGTTGGTCTAGTGGCTAGATGTAAGGCCGCAGACTCGGATGTCTTGGGTTTAATTTCCAGGTCCGGGCCTTTCAGTAGCAACCTGGAATCTGGAAGTTGGAAGTGTGTACACTCCCGTGCCTCGGAAAGCACGTAAAGCCGTTGGTTCTGCACCTGAAATCTTTCCGGTCGGATTGTCATCCCATCGGCTTATGAGAGCTAATGAATACAGAGGGCACCTGTGTCTGCACACACACTTGTGCACTATAATATCTCCTGCGCAGTTGGCTAATCTCTCTTGAGTTTGGCCGCCGTGGCCGAAATTGTTCTGTATGACATTATTATATATCGTCTTTAACGACGTGCAAGGTCATATATTATCATATTCATATTATGTCATTACATGAGAATCTCTAGTTATAATTAATATACTACTACATAATAGAGAATTTACTGTAAATTTTTATATTTATATGTAACATTTATTTTAAAGGCGAACTTACAAACTTATTTTCTCTTTTATATAAGCAATGATGTTATAATTGGATTCCAACGCTATGATTTAACGATACCGAAGTTGAATAAACTTATAACATCTTCTTCAAGTCCGATAAAATGACTAGCGAACTAGTTTAAAGTAGTTTTTACTGGTTCAATCTAATTTGTAAAGTTAATATCTGATAGATGAAAGCCGAATAGGAGAAATTGTGAAAAATATAAGATTGAATGTTTTTGAATAAAGAGAAACAAATAATATATTGATTGATTTCTAAACGTTATTAGTATGTATATAATAAAACATAGATTAAGTTTCTGTTGTACTTATTTAAGTATTTAATGTTAATGATTATGATATAAATAAAGATTTATAGTCTTCCATCGTATAACGGTGGTACACTGGTGGTAGAGCTTTGTGCAAGCTCGTCTGGGTAGGAACCACATTCAGATTTTCTGCCGCAAAACAGCAGTACTGGTATTGTTGTGTTTCAGTTTGAAGGGTGAGTGAGCTAGTGTAATTACAGGCTCAAGAGACATAATCGTAGTTCCCAAATCGGGATCGTAGTTCCCAAGGTTGGCGGCGCATTGGCGATTTAAGCGATGGGCAACATTTCTTACAATGCCAATGTCTAAGGGCGTTGGTGACTACTTACCATCAGGTGTCCCATATGCTCGTCAACCTTCCTATTCTATAAAAAAAAATGCGATATAATACTTGCGATCGAGTGTAATAGAGGTCGATTCGTGGAGTTTTTCTGTCAAATAATGTCAGTAGCGTCCTCGAGTCTGGAGGTTAACAATGTTGAGACTCGCGTACCAAAAGTTTTAGTTTCATTGGGTGGTAGGACTTTGTGCAAGCCCATGTGGGTACGTACCCACTCACTCACATACATCATCTACAGCCAGAGCCAGTGTAACCACAGTCACAAGGACATAACATCTTAGCAGACAAGGTTGTTAATATTAGGTCGCTTATGTGCCCGTCTGCCTGCCTATTTTATAAAAAAAACCTTTGCCCCTTTGCCTTAACTAATTCCCTCTTTTCAAGAATTGACATACCATCTGATTTTTAAATTGAGAGTAATTAAAAATGGCTGCAATGACGTCAGCACATGATAATTAGAAAAAATATTATTTCTCTTTTAATTTTCTCTTGTCATTTTCAAAAACAATATCTCCGTAATATCCTTGTGTATTTTAATTAATAATATAAAAGTCAGTTATTCTTTCAGAGAATGATCATAACTATGCAATTACAGTAGCTTAATTACTTCGTTATTCTTACTTTGTGTAATAAAACAGTTATTTACATAGCTAAATGCGTTGCAGTGCGTCTTGAAGCTGCTTTGTACACATTTTTATGATGCGACGTGTGCGGCATTTCGTACGGTTCATGACAAAAGTACAAAGTTTCAGCATAATCGGATAAATTATGCCCATTGAGCACAGACTAAATATTTTTATCTGTACTAATATTATAAAGAGGAAATGTTTGTTTGTTTGCAATAGATAATCTTAATATTAAACTACTTTATATTAGGCCATATTTTATTTTAGTGATAATAATATTTCAGCCTAAGATAATGGTATTTGTAAATGATGCCTGAAGAAAAACCAGTTCCAAGCTACTTAATCAGCGTGCGCGTAGAATGTACTCTTATAATAACTCACTAACTGAATTGCACGAACGACGCCGTAGATTATTGCTAGTATTATAACATTATATAAAACAGTTTATCGAAAGTTAAATTTAATTATACAGGGTGACTGGTGAATTAGTATCAATACTTAAGGACTTGATATTTGACGACCATATATGACCAAAAAAAAATACATATAACATAAATATTAATAAACTTCTAAGTAAAGTTAACCAAAAGTTATGTAATTAGTTACGCGTCATGTGGACACCCTAGCTGCGCTGACGACACAACACAGTTAGGTTTAGTTATCGCGCGGTACTTTACCTACGTCCAAACGCCGCCGCGTGTTAACAGGGTAGCAGGCTACCTTTGATAAACAAGCATGATCCAATCCCCCTTCATACTTTAAACCTGGCTTAGGACAGGCAAAAATATCAAAATATTTCACTCGTTTAAGCAACAAATTTGTTGACTAGGTAAATGATATGAACTTGGGACAAAAATTAACTGTTTACCTATCTTGGTATTTCCGGCGTATTTAAAAATCATACTTATTTACAACGATTGTCAATCATTTAACTACCTATTTACCTACATAACTACACTAACCTTAACAAATGTTCAAAGTGAGCTGCTGCTCGTGTGATACACAGTTCGGCACGTTTACGCATATTGTCTTTCACACGCTTTAACACGAATGGGTCACTTTACTACTCACAGTACTCACAGTATTCTGCATTTGTGTATTGATAAGCTATACCTAATTACTAATGACGGGTCACACTCACACACGAAAGATTAGGTATACGCGTAAGATCGATCGCTAGGGGCGCGCGCGCGGGAAGATGGACGAACCTTACAGCGGCGCTCGCCCGACTAACTAGCCGCGGGGCAGGGGTTGCGGGTGGCAAAATCCACGCCGCACGCGCCGCGTAAATATGTCCACACTTTATTTATTTAAAGTAAATTTTTTGTAAATTTGGTCAAAAATTAAGTACCTATTTTTTTACATAATTCGAATGAGAATCATGTACCGATTATGCTCCTAAAATATTGATACTAATTCACCAGTCATCCTGTATAACTATTGTTCGTAAATCAAATAATTATTTATAAGGCAACAAATAACATACTTTGTCATGACGGTGGTTTATTTGATAGATATATGAGAAGCTAATTACATTATGTAAAGGCTATCAATTTAATAAATAACATACAATACATACATATAGACAAGTAAATATGTATGCGCACTGCCTACTAAAATGCGTCGTATATGACGCATATTTTACTGGTGGTAGAGCTTTGTGCAAGCTCGTCTGGGTAGGTACCACCCACTCATCAGACATTCTGCCGCAAAACAGCAGTACTTGGTATTGTTGTGTTCCGGTTTGAAGGGTGAGTGAGCCAGTGTAATTACAGGCACAAGGGACATAAGATCGTAGTTCCCAAGGTTGGTGGCGCATTGCCGATTTAAGCGATGACAACATTTCTTACAATGCCAATGTCTAAGTGCGTTGGTGACCACTTACCATCAGGTGGCCCATATGCTCGTCCACCTTCCTTTTCTATAAAAAAAAAAAAATATTCATGAAAAATATCCGCTCCCATTTTTCAACATCACACATGACTATTAGATTTTAATAAACCGACTAAGTTGGACAGTAACCAACTTACCATACACATTAGCATCACTGCAAACTTCAGTACACTTCCAGTATGAATATTCATGAAAACTGATGCTGACACTGAGTGCACAACAAGAGCTCTAAAGTAAGTTCAAGTAAAAACTTTACCGTCTCAAAATAGAATGAAAGGAAATTTTATTGAATGAAATTGAATGTGACATTTAAATCGATTTTTTTTGTTTTATTATTCTATATTCCTCCATCCGAGTTTCCATTGCACTAGTCTGCGCCACATATTTGTAATACTATTCCCAATCTTCTTAGGTGTGACCGATTCAGATCTTTTATTTACAAGTCAATCTACTTACTATTACTATGACGTGTATCCAAAAGCTTACTGTAAAACTCCATTAGCAATTAGGCTGTCTTGGTTTAGCAATCTTTCTTTTCTTGAATACAGTTTAGTGGATGGGCCTTAATTATACCCGTGGGAAGTCGCCGAGTAACTTCAACATTAGGGCACTATATTCGTACAATTTATCCTGCAAAATAAAATTGTTCGTAGCAATCACAACTTTTTTCTACAACTATAGCTCGTAGCTCGTCAAAACGATAAGAAGAAAATGATATTGGCATTGTAAAAAATATTAACCATTCCATACATTGTCAATGTGCCACCAACCTTGGTGTTTGTTTACATCTTTTATAACTTTGTTTATTATATTTCTGTATTGTATTTTATATGAAATATTACGAGACAATTATACGTGACGCATTAAAATAAACTAGATATAAAACTCGCTTCTCCTCAAAGAACATTTGGAAATTGCGTCAGAAGTAATATTCAGAATAAAGTCTCTAGATGTATTAAGAGACTGACGTAGACAAAATTGAATGAAACAAATTTATTTATTGAGTCTAACTTTCATTTTTTTGTCTAAAGTTAAAAGTATATAGAAAACTGGGGTTGAGTATTACTAGGATTAACAAATAAGGCTACAGATGTTGTAATTGTGGCTCCAAACTGGATAGGCTGGTAATAAATTATTTAATTTTCCATCCATTTTCTGTAATTTTCCGATGTTTGAAAGTTGGTTATGGAAATGTTAACAGTTCAGTGCCTCGAAAAGTACGTAAATCCGTTAGTGTGAATGATGTCTCTTTGGTCGTGTCGGTTTTGCTGTCCCATCGCATTTTGAGAGTAAGGGAATATAAAGTGCAGCGTCGTTGAGAAAAGATACCGTGACCGAAGTCGGGCAGAGGTTCATATCTCAACAATAAAAATAAATACTAGGAACATCTGTAGTTGAAATTAAACCATTTATTTTTCATAATCGATACTAATTGAAGGTGAAGGAAAACATCGTGAGGAAACCTGCATGTGTCTAATTTCACTGAAATTCTGCCACATGTGTATTCCACCAACCCGCATTGGAGCAGCGTGGTGGAATAAGCTCCAAACCTTCTCCTCAAAAAGAGGAGAGGAGGCCTTTAGCCCATCAGTGGGACATTCACAGGCTGTTACGGTTACAATACTAATTTTATTTTTAAACACATTTTTGGAAATACATTACATTTGAAATAATACATGTTCATTTCAAGCAACAGCTATTAAAGAAAATTCTAAAATTTCAATATTTTCTTTATTTTTTTTGAATATTAACTTAAATAGAGGAAAGTATTTGAAATCAGACCGAAATTTCAATTTTATTTATAAGTATGGATGTAGAGATAATGATCATTTTTTTTATTATAGAATAGGAAGGCGGACGAGCATATGGGCCACTTGATGGTAAGTGGTCCTCAACGCCCATAGACATTTGCATTGTAATAAATGTTAACCATCGCTTACATCGCCAATGCGCCACCAACTTTGGGAACTATTTATGTCCCTTGTGCCTGTAATTACACTGGCTAACTCACCCTTCAAATCGGAACACAGCAATACCAAGTACTGCTGTTTTGCGTTAGAATATCTGATGAGTGGGTGGTATCTATCCAGACGAGCTTGCACAAAGCCGTACCACCAGAGAACTACCATCGTTTCACTGAGCGAAATCGATTCTACTTTTAACAACGTGAAGAGAACGATTATTAATAATCAGTAGATATTGCGCTTACTACTGTAAAGTGACGGTTTCAAATTGCTTGTAAAAGATTATTCGAATAAACTATATTTTAAATTTTTCACACATATACGTGCATACAAAAAGTCCTACAACCAAGATTTGTTTCTTTATGCAACCTTTTACACGGGTTCTAAATTGTAAGCGCTTTAATTTTAAAAATATTTAATGGTTAGAACATAATTATGTTACGTTTAAGCAACACTTTAAATAATCTCACTTCAATTTAGTACCTCGATAAGAAATTAAACTCGGTGCTGCACTTTCCAGGTCAATCCAATTATTTTAATCTTGACGGTTCATTGAAAACTGATTTCGTGATTATTTTTAATTTATTCACGAATCATAAATAAATAACTAGCTGCAAATCCGTAGATACCGTAATACCTCATTCGAATCAAATTAAACTATTATTATTTATTAAAGTAAATTTAAATAAGTAATGTTTTTTTGCCAAGCGCTACCACCAGTAGTGGTAGTTCTCAGATAAATAAAACTGTATACTTTATTCATATAAAAATACTTATTTATCCATTAATATTATCAATAATATTACTAATCGAAGACGTGTGACTCTCGCTCATTCTATTAAAAATTTAAAAATATTTTTTTATTGGCTCAATCTGGGATTTGAACCCAGGACCTCCGGGTCTGCGGCCTTACATATAGTCACTAGACCAACGAAGCAGTCGACGATTGATGATATGTACCCCAATAGTAAAGGATCAACAAGATTTCCGAGCCGACATGGCTCAGTAGATTACGTGAATCTTAATCCATGATTGTGGGTTCAGGCCCAGGCAAGCACCACTGAATTTACATGTGCTTAACTTGTTTCTTATAATACATCTAGTACTTGGCGGTAAAAGGAAATATCGTGAGAAAACCTGCAAAAGTCTGATAAAAATCTTCCACATGACGTTAAACCGCATTGGACCAGTGTGGTGGAATAAGCAAACCTGTTACTACTTTTACTTAGATTTGTTACTTAATTTGTGTTCACAATTTATCTCGTACTGCAGAGATGAAAATATGTTCCTGTGAATAAGCTTTTAACCCTCGCCTTATCACGAACCTTTGCCCAGCTGTGGGACATTAACGACTCATTACTTAACTAAAGTGTACGTGTGTAAGTGTGTAAAAACTTAAAATGCATACAAGTCTCTTCGAAATAACTTATTGAAATAACTTTAGGTGTGATAAATTAAACAACGCCATATCATATTCTTTAGAATGATAATAAATGACGGCAGAAAGAGAATAATTACGCAATAAGCAACGCTTATAAGTAAGGCCGATTATGCACATTCCATATAGTACTAGTACAAAATGCATAGCTATGTGCTGTTTTCGTCTGAATCACTAATGATAAGAGGATTGAAACGTATGTTTCCATTAGTACTGCGACGCTAATGCATTTCAGCTTCAAGACAATCCGTTTATATCTACATTTCATAGCGCACGTCTTAACAGCTTAAGAGAAGTATTGAAGCAAAGTGTATTTACACTACGATCTCATAAGCTGACGTCGTTACTCAGTTGTACGGCTTTGTGCAAGCTCTTCTGGGTAGGTACTACCCACTTATCATATTCTACCGATAAATAGCAGTACATAGTATTATTGCGTGACTGATTGAAGGGTAAGTGAGGCAGAGTAAGTACAGGCACAACGAACATGATAACTTCATTCCCAAGGTTAGTGTATTGGCGATGTAAGGAATGGTTAATATTTTTTACATCGCCAATGTCTATGGGTGGTGGTGATCATTTGACATCAGGTAGCCTATTTGCACGTTTGCCTACCCATACCATAAAAGAGTAGCACGAAAGTTTGAGAGGATGCATGGATCTTTGTTATTCTGGTCGTATTCAATTTATCGTATCGTTAATTCTATTTAAATGTAATTATATATTTTTTATTTAAACATAACTTATGTATACCGATGACCTTAAGAAGGTGGCGGGCACCGACCGGATGAGGAAGGCGGAGGACCGGGAACTTTGGCGCACCTTGGGAGAGGCCTATGTTCAGCAGTGGACAATGATTGGCTGTTGATGATGATGATGATGATGTATATTTAGATCTTTTATTTAAAAAGCATTGCAACGAATTTCCGAAGTATTAAAAATGACATACCTTAACATCATAATTATTAGTAATAATATATTTATGTTATTGTAATTATAACTAACAATTACTCTGAACACTAACAATGTCAATTATTTGGTACGTGACAGCCGACATTCGCATTATTAGTGATTTATACGAACTAATTTATTTTCACGTTATAATTGTGTGTCAGGATTAATTGTTGTTTCAGTAACTTTGATATATTTTATAACAGTAAAACAATATTGTTGGTAACATTGAATTGTATTGGAATATTAATGAGTTATTATTATTTTATAAGGTGCGAAGTATATCCTTCATGGGTAATAGATTTTTGACAAGTAATAAGTAAGCCGTGATAGCCCAGTGGTAAGAATGCGTGAATCTTAATCGATGATCGTGGGTTCAAACCCGGCGTTCAAAGCACCACAATTTACATGTGCTTAATTTATGATTATAATTCATCTCGTGCTTTTCAGTGAAGGAAAACATCATAAGGAAACCTGCATGTGTCTAATTTCACTGAAGTTCTGCTACATGTGTATTCTATGAAACCCTCATTGGAGCAGCGTAGTGGAATAAGCTCCAACCTTCTCCTCAAAAAGGGAGAGGAGGCCCAGCAGTGGGACATTCACAGCCTGTTACGGTTACGTACAGTAACGTTTAAGTAAGTGTAATGCTTCTTTATTGAATACAGATTGACTTGGTTATAGGGTTTGTTCAAGCCCATCTGGGTATGTACCACCGGCTTATTATATATTCTACCGCTAAACAACGATTCTTATTATTGTTATATTTCGGTGGGCGGTGATGACGACTTACCATTATCTGACCCATTTGCTAGATTGCCTTATAAAAAATAATAATACATTACTCCGTTTGCGAATCGAGGTCTCCAGTGTAAAGAAATATATATGAATTAAAATAAAGTAACAGTCTCATCTCAGCTAGAATATATGGTTAAGGGCATATTCTTTCACCTATTATCAAAGGGGATTGACGGGTATTAATCATGTGTTATCTTCGGTTAAGACTCACGTGTTCTAACCATTGCTTTCTTATACACATGAATACACCCAATTAATCTTTCTAATAAATGGATATATCAGGTGAACGCGAATCGTCCGATATGTTCCAGCACACGTATAACTCGACATCGATATGCCGAGACATATACGAGATTTAAAGGGCTCGCCTCAGAACGATATCATTAAGAATGCTATCAGATATACGATAGACGGTATGAATCTACTATATTATGTTTATGTATTACATAAAAGTTACATTCAAAGCTGCCTATCAGATATATAACATTGAAATTGAAATGATTTATGTGAAATCTATAAGTGAAATTATTAAAAACATAGTATCGTTCTTAAAATAAATATACACACGCAAGCAAGTTGCAGCGTAGAGAAGGAATTACGTTATAAGAGAACGTCATGCCGGTCGCCGTCACGGCACGTTACGGCATACGAGTCGGACCTACCAAAGCACGTCAATAGATGTCTCAAATAAATACTTACAGAGTATTTACTCTGTGATTCAAATTTATGTTTGTACTAAATTTATTAGTAGCTAAAGAGCTCAGAGCTCAGTAATTGCATAAGCGTAGATAGCGTGAAATGCATTTCGGGCGCATTGCTAATTAATTTGCATTAAAATCATACTGATTTGTAATAATATAATATACGATTTATAATCAAATGATAAACAATATTTTCATATAAAACTTACATGTCACTGTCGTTTGCCTGTCGTATTTGAGAGACCAAGAAGCTCGTCGCAAGATTCAAGATGTAATCTCCTTATTATTTTTTATAAACAAAAGAATCATGTGTTATCAAAAACATTGATTTCAGATTGCAGAAAGTCTACAGATTTTGTCGAATGATTTAAGTTATTCATTTGATTTTTATAAAAATAAATTGTGTGTTTTGATAACATTTTAATGATATGCAATAGACTAGGCCCTACTGGTTGTAGGGCTTTGTGTAAGCTCGTCAGGGTAGGTACCACCCACTTATCAGATATTCTACCGCAAAACAGCAGTACTTGGTATTGTTGTGTTCCGGTTTGAAGGGTGAATGAGCCAGTGTAATTAGAGGTACAAAGGACATAAAATCTTGGGTCCCAAGGTTGGTGGCGCATTGGCGATGTAAGCGATGGTTAACATTTCTTACAGTGCCAATGTCTAAATGCGTTTGGAGACAACTTACCATCAGGTGGCCCATATGCTCGTCCGCCTTCCGTTTCTATAAAAAAAAGACATTTTGCAAAAGCAAACTCGAAGCTCACCGCAAAATCCGGTCTTGAAATGTCAGAATGTGACTTTAATTATAACATTTCAAGAACACACGCGTCAAAATATTAATAAGTCAGTTGACAACATTTCACGAATTGAGTTCTTACACAACAGCTCTAAAATAATACTCGTATAACATGTTTTGATTCTGTTTTAGAATTAAACGTTAATTCATGCTATGATGGATTTTCATGTGCTTAATTTGTGTTTATAATTCATCTCGTGATTGACGGTGAAGGAAAACATCGTGAGGAAACTTGCCTTTGTCTAATTTCATTGAAATTCTGCCACGTACGTATTCTACCAACCCGCATTGGAGCAGCGTGGTAGAATAAGCTCCAAACCTTCTCCTCAAAAGGGAGAGGAGGCTTTAGCCCAGCAATGGGACATTAACAGGCTGTTACTGTACTGTACTCATGCTATGAGCAGATGTTTTTTTTTTTTTTATATTTGCCGGGTGGGCAAATGACTCTACTCCACCTGATGTTAAGTGGTAGTAGAGTCCAAACGCGAGGACGGCCAGTACAGTCTGGAAGAAGATTCTGCACTAGCCGCCCTCGCCTTGCCGGCCCGCAAGATGCCTCTTCACGCCTCGTAAAGAGACGTGAAGCGAGCGACGTATTGCCACGATAGGGATGGGCAAAGTGTGGAGGCGTGTTTCCCCCGGCATTGGTTCAGCCGCCGTCTCCACTGGACCAACACCCATCGCGGCAATGCTCGCTCGGGCACTGGCTGTACGCTGGCTGACCTCGAAACGCGGCTGCAAGCCACTTCACGAGATTTTCACCATGCGTACGGTGGTAACAAGCCAGGCGGATGTTTATCATCCTACCACCAGATGATATCCCTTAGTCGCCTCTTACGACACCCATGGGAAAGGGGCAGTGAAATGTATTCTTTCTCCGTCACTGCACGGATAATGTGATATATATGTGACTTCATTAAAGAAACTGAAGTCTTATTATTATACATAATTGGTATTGCTATTGCGTCAGTATTAAACGTAACAATATTACAGATAGAAAAGTGGTTGGCTTGCCCGCGTTCACCGATGTTACGTAAATACGCCTGTAAGTATGACTCTAAGTTTCGTTTGTGATATTTTAGTTTTAACCTAAATGGTTTATTCGCGTGATTGAATATTGAAAATGGAAGGTAAACGAAAAATAATAGCGAAACGTTTCGTAAGCATTACAAGGCACTTGTGCCGATGTAAAGAGAGCGAGTGTGAAGAAAAAAAATATATCAATAGTTTTATAACTTTGCTTCTTAAAAAATCATATTCATTTCATAATTTTCTAAGCTTCGATTTTAATGGAACTTATTTTAACATATGTATATATTTCTTTATAATTTCAAATAAAGAACAATTTAAAATTCGAAGGTATTCTTATTTGCAAAAATACTTTGGGTATTAAGCCGGGCTCCGTATAAACATTGTTAACAATATTATTCCCCGGGGAAGCGTATAAGGTAACGGCAAGTCATAAATAACCTAATATCGCTTAACCAACCAACACACAAACATATACCACAGAACATGACGTTTCTTCGAGTCATTCAAGTAATAATGTTAACCCTTCTGTAATACGAAAATCAAATATGCGTAGTTTGTTGTTTGTTTATTTTAATATAACTTAAGCATTTACGCTGAAGGAATTATGATGAATATTAATTGTCGCACTACAATTTTTGTATGTATTTGTTTTTTTTGTGTTTATAACTGTATGTGTCTGTGTGTGGTGTACAATAAAGCATATGTATTTTTGGCTGATAAAGTGCTCCGCGTCCGCTTTAATTTTCGCTTTGTCCGCTTTAATCCGCTTTAATATTATTATTTTTGTATATTAAGCGACGTATTTGCTTATTGTTAACAATTTTTTATCGAATAGTCTATACTTTGAAGTTTTTCATTTTTAATTCAAAGAAATAAATCTGGGTTAATTAATGAAAGCGGACTATGTAACATGAAACAAGAGATCGAGATTTAAAGTTTTACTACTCAACATCAAAGACGTGGTTGTGGTTTGGTCACTCACTTGAGAATTATATGTTATAAGCCTAGTGAATAATATATTATGCATATAAGTGTAGGCTTGGGTAAGATAATAGAATTTTGTGACCGTCCCTTGAGAATATCTTCATATATTAAACCGAAATAAGCCTGCCTTGTTAGTCTAGTGGGTATATATAAGGTAGATCCTGAGGTCCGAGGTTCAAACTCCAGGTCGGGCTGATTAAATGTTTTTGGGTTTTTCTGTCGCTGATTCTCGGTAGCAGCTCAGAGTCTCGTTGGAAATTGTGGAACTCGTGCCTCGGCAAGACCGTAAAAGTGATTGGTCCTGCACTTGAACTATTTCGATCGGATTATGAGAGTGAGGGAATAGAGAGTGCAACTATTTTTACGCACACATTTGTGTACGTAACAATACACATTTGTATATATTCTGCGCAATTGACTAAACTCTCTAGACTTTGGCCGCTGTGGCCGAAATCTTTCAGGAGCACATCATCATCCAAGCTATCGTAATTTCAATACAATTCTATAGTTCTCAGTTTAACTGCAAACAATAATAATATATCTTTTAATACATTTATTTGGGCCGAGATGACCCAGTGGTAAGAACGCGTGAATCTTAACCGATGATCGCGGGTTAACACCTGGGCAAGCACCACTGAATATTCATGTGCATAATTTGTGATTATAATTCATCTTGTGCTTTAAGGTGAAGGAAAACATCGTGAGGAAACCTGCATGTGTCTAATTTCACTGAAATCCTGCCACTTGTGTATTCCACCAACACGCATTGGAGCAGCGTGGTGAAATAAGCTCCAAAACCTTCTCCTCAAAAAGGGAGAGGAGGCCTTTAACCCAGCAGTGGGACATTCACATGCTGTTACGGTACGGTACATTTTTTTAAGAAAAGGAACTATAACAGCCTATATGTATACAGGGAAGTAGTCTTATTTGAGTTTTCTATTTATCGTATTATACAAAAACGTGTGCAAATGTTGGCATAAGTACGTGATATAACTATCAAACTGAATAGCGAATGGCTTATAATTTATAACACGCATTCGAATATCGCTACTTTTAGCGTTGTAGAATAATCTCAAGAGTATTGAAATATGCTTTTGGCTTAACTCAGCTAGAGTGTTTACTTACCATAAATCTTATGTTATAAGAAAAACATTCGATATATTTTTTATCGATGATATAAGCGTGGAAGTAGACTTTAATCAATGAAACGAGCCTTCATATATTTGTATAATTATTATATTACCATTACAGTATCCAATCAAAGCTCTCAATATATGTTATAAAAGCTTGGCAAACAGACGTTGTGAGCTTGATCAACTTACTGAACAAACATGAGAACAGTTTGATTATTTTAATATTAACATTTTACTATGCTAAGAAAAAAATATTACTTATAAAATGAACGCTTTGCTAAAAACATTTAAGGTTGAGAATAGCTTGTATATTATGAACTAATGAAATCTCAGAGGAGTTAAAGTTTAAATGTATGGGTAGCCATTAAAAGTTCCCTTCGAACGTACAATACATCGGAAGTGAATATATATTGTAACAAATTACAGGCAGTATGTACAAGACTAATTTTCTCCATACTGAAATCCGTTCCAGTGATTTTAGTATCCTTAATGGAAAATAATTTATTAAAGTTTGGTTTTTACGATATTCCAATTGTCGTTTGAGAATTTTTTTTAAATATGCAAAGTTATTATTGTGTCAAAGATATGCAAGATGTCATACATTTCCTGAAGGCCATTTTACATCTTGAATATTATCGATCAAAGTAAATACAAGGAAATCCGACATTCCACTAGGGAACAATTGTAATCAGTTAAATCACTCGACAGGATTCCTCAAGAGACGACTGTCAGATCTGAATCAAGGCATTTGATTTCTCATGAACATTTAAAATAATATTTTTTTTTACTTTGAAACAAAAATGCTGTTAGCTTTCTATCGACAACGTAATTCAATGGATATAATATAAAGATTTCAAACGAAGTCAGTGGATCAGGAAAATAAAATAAATACTTGTCTCGAAAGACCTCGCATTTCATTTCAAGACCTCGCGCTGATTTGTGAACTTGCTAGGGGTGTCTGGGGATAGATAAGTCTTTTCCTGGAGTTAAGCACGATCATACTACGAGCACAACTCGAGGAATTAGGGACAGCGAATGAGTAAGAGAAAATGATCCTACGTCTCTTTAATCCATGTTGAAGACGGAAGAGGTAGATAGCCTTTTAGTAAGTGAAAATCCCAAATAACCCAGTTCTTATAGGCGCAGGTATCGTCGGAAAATTCTTCTCAGCATCATTTAATCCCACAAACATCTTATCTGAAGATTGGGCGGTCATACCCGGAAAGAGAACTTTGTTGGCAAAAAAAAAAATTGTTGGAAATGCATTTTTGGTCACATGAATGGCAAATTGCCCTATTATAAACGCGCATTAAAGTAAATATTTTTCTGAAATTAACTGAAATTGGTAACTTGGGCAAGATCTGCGTATTTAATCCATTTAGACGAATTGATTATTTTCTTGATAAAACTGTTGCTATTTTAATACTCACATCGAGAACGCTATAAATTATTTATGGAAAACAATTTTCACTTTTCATATTAAAATGTGATTAGCGCACCGAGATTGCAAATTGCGTCTCGATAAGCGGTCTGCTGCGGAACCACTTTTATAGCGGAAATTGAACAGCATTTTATGAACCGTCTCCAACGCGGAATTTATTTCAGATCTTTTATGAATACGATTGTATTTTTAACTGCAGTAGGCCCAGTGAAAAATTGCCTCTATTTACCCACTAACCATGTATTCTAGGCGAGGCAAAAAATTATTGAATCAGCGTAATTAGTGTATTAATAAAACAAGCAGCCAGCGTAATTACAAAGAGACGAGCAATAACTCAAATCCAAATGTTGGTAATTAGTGTTGTACATAAGTAGTATGTAGTAGATTATTTTAATATATATACTTATTTATTTTTAACATTAAATAAAAAGTGGGAACGGCAATCATACTTGCAAAGCCAGATAGTAGATTCTATAATGTAAGTATTAATAAAATTACCACAACTATTTTAACTTTACAGTATTAAGTCAGTAGGAGAATAACTAAATACTAGTACAATTTACAAGGTAATACCACGTAACAACACACAGTCAACGACGTGTCTCATCGTTATGCATAGCTGAGCGTTCGAAGCTGGAGCGTGACACATTAGCCCTGCAATGATTATGTGATTAAGAAGCGATTTAGTTTCATTAGAGCCTCAGCAGCATTTCTTGGAAAGAATAAATCCTTGAACTAGAATTATTTACGCTTTAAAATGTTGCTATTTCGTCCTCATGTCTTATTGCGTCTCTTTTAGTATCGGTAAATTAAAAAATGCTATAATATTGCTTAGAATATCAATTAGCATGCAGTATTTTTCACGATTTCGCCCTTCACTTCCTGGTGCTATGGAATTTTATATAAGTAGCAAAAAAATATATTTAATTAATATATAAAAATATGAACCAAAAACCTTATTCCGTAGGTTTATGTAATCAGTAAATGCACAAGCAGAAAATGAATGAAAGTAATATACAAACAAATTTTATGACGTCCGCATGACAACCGTAAGAAAGATCAATTATGAAAAAAAAAAAAAAGAATAATGTTACATATCACCTTCTTCTTCTCTTCAATTATGAACACAGGCTTAGTTACACACGAAACTGCAGTGTTGATCAGTCATTGGCTTCAATTCCTTGATTTTCGATTAACAATCACGAGTTCTAATTACTACGCAATCTCGACTACTTAGATATATTGGTTACAGTTTATCTATACTAATAACTGTTTGCCTGTGCCTGTTTTTATAATTAACGCTAAACTATAAGTAATTGTTATAAATTTAATTAGTTTTTGTAATTAAGTAAAAAATTGTAATAAATATTCTTAGTGGAAAATTACATATAATACCAATTATGTCCAAATAGACATGAGCTTTTAAAAATTTACGTAAATGAAATATTTCATAACACGTTACCTAGGTATGTCGTTTTTCTCAAAGAGATTGAACATTTGTTTGATAAATCATAACGAATGATTTCCCATGGGAAATCGCCCCCATCATTTACACGGAAGTGCCACAATGGAAAGCCATGACAGTTTTATTAAAAACATCATTTCATTTCATATTTAATTATTAGTCATTTTAAGCATAAATTTATCATAAAAAAATATACGATTACGAATATTCGTTTTAAAGTTTTAAAAACTTTTTTTTTTTAAATAACGCGACAAAAAGTTACTTTCACGTACTATATAAACTTTATTTAAGTACTCTCTCAAGCACTAATAATTTCACAATATTAATATTAATATAGAGCTACTAGTTCTAAATTCAAATTCTACGACAATACAATAAAAACACTACATGTAATAATCATATACAATTGTATTTGTGCTGCATGAACATCGCCGCCACCGCCTAACTGTGCCATCAATTCGATAGCGCACAAAGAAATTTTATTTATTTATTTAATCAAGGAAGACAAACAGTTGACATATACAAAAATCATCACGTTAAGAAAACATCATAGACCAATAAAGTCTTCACAAATTATTCAATCAAAAATACATAGCAGGATATAATAATAAATAATAACAAATAAAAATTAAAATTAAAGATTATTTAAAATTTTATGACAAATTAATAAATAATTTACTAAAAAATAATTTATATACAAATTCAAATTATATTCAAGGTGTCAATTTATGGTGACAATTTATTTTACATTTCAATTCCTTCAATGACATAAAAAATAAATCAAGATCATTGAATATATTATTATGGTTTATGCATGATCTGTAAAGGAAGTTGTTGCGTACGTACTTAGATTTAGATTTAGGAACATCGAACAAAAATTTATTTCGTGTTTGCATGCGAGGACATCTAATGAATATATTACTAAGTAAGAAAGGAGATTAAATATCGTTATTCAACAATTTAAATAGAAAGACTTCATCTTTTTCCGTACGACGTTCTTTTAACGTTAATATATTGAGACTTTGAGGGCGAGAATTATCATTTTTTATTTTAAGATGTTTAAGAAATTTATTTTGTATTCTTTCGATTTTATCAATATTTTTATTATACATAGGATTCCAAACTGTTGAGGCATACTCGAGAATGGATCCGACATAGGCATTGTATAGCAAAATGAGTGTAGATTTAAAGTAAAAATCCTTACCCACTCTAAGTATAAATCCCAGCATCCAATATGCCCTTCCAACAATGTTATCAACATTAATTAACTCGGTTACCCTTTTAATAGATTTTTCATTAAGTTTGTAGTCGAGTCGAGTTTATTTGGCAACTCCTTTCTTTGTCGCACTTCCAAAAAATGGAATTCCTTACCAGCGCACGTGTTCCCCTCTTCTTACAACCCGGGTTTCTTCAAACGAGGCGTGAAGAGGCATCTTGCGGGTCGGCAAGGCGGGGGCGGCTAGTGCAGAACATTCTTCCCGACAGTACTGGCTGTCGTCGCATTTGAACTCTACTACCACTTACCATCAGGTGGAGTAGTCACTTGCCCTCCCGGACATATAAAAAAAAATCAAAGATTACTAGCGCCAAGCTCTTTTATCACTTATATAATCCTGCACAGAATAATTTATATTATCCATTATATTTTACTGTTTGAAGTAAACCAGTGATATTTAATTCGATTCGCAGGAATCGTCAATCTTTATTGATATTGTGATCTGAAATGTGAAAGTAAATCTGTCTGTTACGGTTTCACGGATAAAATACTGAAACGTTCTTGATAAAATTTGATAAAACAAGCATTTTTTTTAATTTATTTTATGTTCATAGGTCTACAAAAGAAAATGTCAATTAAAAAAAAATCAAATGATTACGTTTCTCTTAATTTGTTCGTGAGGAAACCTGCATGTGTCTAATTTCATTGAAATTATGCCACGTGTGTATCCTACCAACCCGCATTGGAGCAACGTGGTGGAATAAGCATACCTTCTCTTCAAAAAGGGAGAGGGGGCCTTAGCCCAGCAGTGGGACATTAACAGGCTGTTACTGTTACGTTTCTACACTGTGTCTTGATGTAGACACGAATGCGCTTTTGATTAAGTATTAATAAGTGTCTAGCCTATGACAGCAACGAAGCTTACAAGTTTCATTTAAAACTTGAACAATTCAAACTAACGAAACAATAATTATTAAAATATTTGTCTAAAATGAATGCAGGAAAAGCCTACGATAATCCACCAATTAATATATTATATCGGGAATATATCGTTAAGAACATAAAATACACAATACTTTATTATTCAGAATTGCCGAATTTTCATAAAATTTTCAATATTCGAATAATCCTTCCATGTTATGGCCAATAAAATCCTCCCTAATACTCGAATAGCGATGAATTTATAAAATGTTCATTCCATGGAATCAAATAGCCTTTATAGATCACAATTATTTTGATAAATTAAGGTTTATAAGTTTAAATGAACGGCAAATGTATTATGTAACTGAAAATAAAATGTAAAACTTTATCATAAGTCAATAAATTGACATAATTATAATATGAAGACTTATAAAAATTGGTGCATAAAAATACATTTATAGTAACTGTAAAATAAACATATGTAAATAAATATCCTAATGCAGGGGCAAGCTCAGCGTAGTTTAGAAGTGAAGGTTTGGAGCTAAAATTACTACAACACAATTTTCGTAAGATGTATGAACGTTTTTTTACAATATTTTCCTTTATACACATGAAATCTCAGCAATTTTATCCGTTTTGATTCACGTCTTCTAGCCCTTAAGCAAGTTGTGATTGATTGACGAATAATTTAGTTTTAAAATATTTTTTTATGTTATAGGTAGGCGGACTGGTGAATAGGCTACCAGATGATAAACGGTCACAACAGCTGAGACAATGTTGATGTAAGAAATATTAACAATTCCTTACATCGCCAAAAAAAAGATATAAAAATAGCAAAACAGGTGTTCGAATCACGTTATTAAAATACATTAAATGATAAATTATTTGATTACATCATACTCGAGAATTATAAATTCATTCAAAGAATTCACCTTCGCTAAAAATTCGAAAAGATTTCTCTGAGAAATGCTTGAGATTTTTTTCATTACATTAACCGCATATGAACGACATTAAGTCGTGGAATGTAACATCAAAGAGAATTCTAATACTAGTATCACATACGTAGCATCGTTTCGTCTTATGTGCGTTCGAGCTTAAATATATTTCATTACTAAATTATTTCGTAGAGGCGAGATGGCCCCAGTGGTTGCCTGTCAAGAAACACTGAATTTTCCTGTGCTTATTTGATTTGTAATTCATCTCGAGTTTGGCGGTGAGGGAAAACATTGTGAGCAAACCTACTTGTGCCCAATTTCACTGAAATTTTGCCATACGTGTCCACCAACCCGCTTTGTAGCAGCGTGGAGGATGAAGCTCCAAAACCTTCTCCTCAAAAGGGAGAAGAGGCTTTAGCCCAGTGGAACTAACAGACTACTACGTTACAATACAATTTATTACCATGCAATTAATTAAATACGACGACCAAAAGCGAATCATATTATAGTTATGAGTATATACTTTTTAAATTTAAAAACTTCAATTATAAGTTTAAAGAAGCCCCGATTAAATTCACGCATGGTTAGAAGCGGGTATTGTTATTAATATACTTTTATAAATCTTTATTCAGATATAAGCCTTTTGATAAACCTATTGAAATAAAATTACGATAAAAGCGTTGCTATATAAAATTCAACAAATGAATTATTTGTTTTTATCAAAACAAAAACGCATCGCCGGCTTAAAAGTTATATTTTTATTAATGCAACAACACGATTTGAATAGAAATAACAAATTTTAATAGTATGCATCGTTAAACAGGTATATATGTATTTGTTAGTTCGAAAACTTGATTGGATAGAAGCTTTTTCTATTTTATTTGTAACCGTCTGTGGAGATTTATAAATTTAAAATTTAGAGGGCATTATGTGTTTTGTTTCTTTCGAGAAAATCCACGTTTGCGACACGGTACTTATGGTGTTTTTCGAAATTATTAAGACCGTTTCCGTAGTGTAGCGGTTATCACGTGTGCTTCACACGCACAAGGTCCCCGGTCCGATCCCGGGCGGAAAAAATATAATTATTTCTAAGCCAATTTTCCAAAAGTTTTTGTCATTTTGTGACATTCATATTACATTATTATTTATAGCAGAAGTCGCATTAGTGGTTAAATCAATTTCCCATTAGTAACGGGTCGGTTTGTAAATTTAAACATCGAAATTGATAGTTATTAAAATAATTTATAATTATAGAAACCCAATGAATAAACAGCAGTAAATTAATATTGACGGCAGAGTATATGTTGAGGCTAGACATAAGTTCATTCGTTTAAATAAGTTATTTACAAACCAAAGCCGTTGGTAAGAATATCCCGCATACTATGTCTATATAAGCAAGTTTTATTGTTTGGATATATTTCAATTATAATATTTGTAAGTCGCTGTAATAGCTTGAGAAGTCTAGTTTGGTTAGATGCCAAATCCATTACACCGCATTTATCAACAATACGCCCAACAACAAACATATTATTGAGAATAACTGTTACAAAATTTAAAAACATTGAGAAAAACTGTTTTACAGCTTTTAAAAAACTAGAAATCCCAACACACGTTGAAAAATACACTAGACTGTAAATACATATACGTATAGTAATGGTATAAGTGAATGTGCGGTAGCGCCATCTATCGTTGAATAAATCTATAAAGTCAATTATATCTGTTAATCTCAAACAGATACACAAACATTCTTTTTTTTTATAGAGTAGCAAGGCGGACGAGCATATGGGCCACCTGATGGTAAGTGGTCACCAAACGCCCTTAGACATTGGCGCTGTAAGAAATGTTAGCCACCGCTTACATTGCCAATGCGCCACCAACCTTGGGACCTAAGATTTTATGTCCCTTGTGCCTGTAATTACACCGGCTCACTCATCCTTCAAACCGGAACACAACAATACCAAGTACTGCTGTTTTGCGACGAGCTTGCACAAAGACCTACCACCAGTGAACAAAGCCCTACCACCAGTCACAAAGCCTTACCACCAGTAAATCATCATTTATATATCTTATAGAAGTTAAAGTGTTACTTAAATACATTCTTCCGTGGATAATAGTTATAAATCTTCTTCTTCTTCTGCCTAGCGTTTTCCCTGCCTAGTAACGCCAGGGTCCACTTGCTGCATCTATTCCTCCACTTTGCCCGATCTAAAGCGTCCTCCTTAATGAGATCGTGCTCTATCATGTGGACGACATCGAGCCAGCGCTTCTTGGGCCTGCCGCGGGATCTAATAGGAAAATAGTTATAAATGAATAAACATTATTTGTATTATTCAAAAGATTGTGTTTTCATTAAGTTTTCAACAGTTATAAATATTTTTAATAATTTAACAAATTATTATTATTATGCAATATTTAGAAATTAAATCACTTTGTTCTTCCGTAACAGCCTGTGAATGTCTCACTGCTGGGCTAAACGCCTCCTCTCCCTTCTTTTTTTTGGGGAGAAGGTTTGGAGCTTATTCCACCACGCTGCTCCAGTGCGGGTTGGTGGATTACACACGTGGCAGAATTTCAGTGAAATTAGACACATGCAGGTTTCCTCACGATGTTTTCCTTCACTGTAAAGCACGAGATGAATTATTATCCCAAATTAAGCACATGAAAATTCAGTGATGCTTGCCCGGGTTTGAATCTACGATCATCGGTTAAGATTCACGCGTTCTTACCACTGGGCCATCTCGGCATCTTAATATCCTGGGACATTTTTCACACACGGCCATCTGATCCCAAATTAAGCTTGTACAAAGCTTGTGCTATGGAAACCAGACAACTGATATACTACATATACTACTTTTCTTTTTGTAAATACATACTTATATAGATAATTACACCCAGACTCAGAACAAACAGACGTGTTCATGCATACAAATGTCTGTCCTGGGTGGGAATCGAACCCACAACCTTCGGCGTGAAAGGCAAGTATTTACCAACCACGCCAACCGGCTATATATATATTATAGTACGAATATGCTCAATTAGTTAATTAAATTAACTGTAAAGTACCATTGCTAAATTTACTTTAGTAAACACAAACGAATAACTTCCCTAATCTGAAGTTAATGAATCACACTGTCAGAGCTTCCCTGTTATTAATCGTATAATCCTACTAATACGAGAGACTATTGTCGTCACTATAATGCAAAATGTAGGTTATTAATGTGGCTTTGAAAACACTTCGTTGTATTACATTGATATTTTACGAGATGAAAATTGGAACAGACACGAACAGATGGCACTTGATGATAAGTTATTACTTATTGTTACCGTTGTAGTGCATGCATCTACGAAATTCAATGAATATACGAAGTTCGTAATACCTAAATTAGCCCAAAGCTATGTCATTTGTGCCTATATTTTAAATGGTTCTATTCGCGAGATCAAATCTTTTGGCAAACTCATGCAACTTGAGTTCAAATTTAACGTGTCCTCGGAATGGATGCGAATCACCGAAACATTCTAAAGTGCTTGTAAACGTGAACACGGATGACGTATTTTTTATTTAAATTGAATGATAAAAAATGTTAGCGATAACATACACATAACCATGCATCGATTATAGGTTATGATTATCTCTTTTGTCTACTGTCTACTGTTTGTCTAATTTCTAGATTCAAACCATAGGTAAGTTCATTAGATTATTAGAAACTGTATAGAAAATCTCAATAGCAGGCCAGAGTCTGGAAGTTGCCAGTGTTCATATGGAGAGTATGTAAAGCCAGTGGTCCCGGTCTCGTCGAATTTGCCGTGCTGTCGAATTATCGGACAAGAGCAATAGAAAGTGCACTTGCACACATTATTTGGCAATATAAAACGCAGTTGGCTAATCTTGTTATTAATGGTTGACCATCGTGGCCGAAATGAGGACATTATTCTAGTTTGAAGGGTGAGTAAGCCAGTGTAACAGCCAGCTTAGTTTCCATAGTTGGTGGCACATTGACGACAAAAAGGATAGTTATAATTTCTTACAGTTCCATTTCCTAATGTACCGGGGAGACCGCTTACCATTGGGTAACCCATTTGCTAGTCTGCCTATCTATTATAAATAAAAAATACGTTGTCGTGACGGGTAGTTACATTTTTTTTATAATAAAAGTATTTCTCTCATTATCTTAACAAAAGTGTCTATTATTTTTTTCAGTCCACGTCTGTCCATTAGTGATATTGAAAATCACTCAACTCTCACTTTGAAAGAGCAATTACCGTCATTGTCACTACAGCACGGACTGCGATCATTTAATGGAATCATTATTTTATAAAAAACTGGTACCACAAGCAGTTTTTAAGTTAAAAGTAGTTTTTACATCATTAAATGTTGAGTGTAAAATTTGATACTATATACCGCAAAACAGCAGTACTTGGTATTGTTGTGTTCCGGTTTGAAGGGTGAGTAAGCCAGTGTAATTACAGGCACAAGGGACATAACACCTTAGTTCCCAAGGTTGGTGGAGCATTGGCGATGTAAGCGATGGTTAACATAAATTCTTATAGTACAGTACAGTATACAATTCAACAATGCCAATCCAATTCCCAGTCTGAAAATCAGTGATTCCTCTGCGGTTGGAATTTACAATGAGATTGTGGTTTATTGTTGACCCTCATAGCACGAATTGTAAAAAGATATGTCCTCGAAATGTGCTAATAAACGGAAAAATAATTAATTTTTTATAGACCTATCAATTGTTTCATTAGCCCCAAAACCGGTTACCCGTAAAATCTTTTATGATAATCAAAACAAACAAACATCCATCCATTAAGATTACTCTGGTATTGTTCAAATATAACTGCTTACCAAGATTAGGAAAGCAATTATACACAACTAGGAAAACGAGTGATATAAATTAAATATTTTATGTATAAGGTTAATGACTTTTTGTTACTCAAATTCATTCTTAGGCTTTATTTTACTGAATATGTCATCGAATGTCATAAAATCTTAAAATCTTATAAGTTATAATGTTCAACACTTTTTAAATGTCTTTTTAGATGCCGTGAATTGGAGCACAACTATAATCATCAATGTAGAGAGAAACATATTTTATTGTATCTGAGGAACTTACTAATATTAAAAATTAATCATCAAATTGACTTCGGATATATGTATGAATTGATTCTGCTCCCAAGATACTGACGTTAATATTAATAATTAAATGGAATTGCGTCCAGTATCCGTTATGGGTTTTAGTTATGAACCTTAATCAACAACAACCGACTAACTATTGTTGTTGCATTGTTCTGTTATTGGAAACTAATTTCGCATCCGCAAAGTACAATCACAGTAAATAATATGGTTTTTAATATTTTTTGGTCTTTTTTATCTGTTCAAAAACTTTTTAATACTGTTCTGGCAGGGTTTTGTGCAATGTTGTCTGGGTAGGTACCGCATATTATATTGTTATTGTTATGTTCTGGTTTGAAGGGTGAGTGAGCCAGTGTAATTACAGCCACAAGGGATATAATATCATTGTTTCCAGGGTTGGTGGCGTATGGTGATGTAAGCGATTGTTAACATTTCTTACAATGCGAATGTCAACGGGAGTTGGTGACCACTCCCCATCAGGTGGCCCGTATGCTCGTCCGCCTCTCAATTCTATAAAAACACCCATGATAATGTAAATAGCAATATTTAAATAATTACTTTGTATTCGTGTTATTATTATCATACTTTCTCAGTCTTTAATATTTCCTATAAATAAATACCATGACATCATATGTATTAAGAAGTAGCAATAAATATCTGTAATTTTTTTAAATGTTTTTCCTCTTTAACAATATGTAACTAAAGGGGTCTTATATATGGTGCGAATAAAAATCTTCTGTAGAACAAATGTAACAAAATAACGTATAATAATAAATAAACGCATTAACAAATACTCAGGATGTGTTGTACTATGCTTTGTGTCTATATAGTATTTGCACTGTCATTTTTTACAAACAATTACTGTATGGCCGAATAGAACGATTGGCCAATGTTTACATACGTTATTGGTTAAAGATTCGATTAATTTATTGACTTTGCTCTTGATGCACACCATTTAAACGAATTAGCGAGTAGACTTAACTTGAAGAATTCTATTTCTCGAAATGCGAAAAATACTTATCGTGTTTTTCGCAATAACTAACGTTTCCGTAGTGTAGTGGTTATCACGTGTGCTTCACACGCACAAGGTCCCCGGTTCGATCCCGGGCGGAAACAATATTATTCGTTCATACTGGTCGATTTTGCAAGTTTTTGTCATCTTATGATACCTATAATACACTATTATTTATATGTTTATACTATAAGTCGACGTAAAATCATAAAACTCTCCTAAATTATAATTATTTTGTTTTTTCCAAAAATTATTTACAAGTTTATTCCACTAAATAATGGTATGATTAAAATGTATTATTTGACTAGGTAATATTATAAAGAAGGTTAATGGTTAATGGTTACTCAACCATTTCACCTCTTTTAAGAGACGAACAATTAATCCTTATTTGTTAAAAAGTTAATCTTTAAATTAAAAATTCAATTGTTAAACTATTATCTGGATTTATAAAAAACAACACATCATTGTTTAGTTATTTTGATTACATTTAAGTAAATAATTTGCATTATTTTAGATATCATAAAACGGCAAGTTCGTTAACACTAACAGTGTAGATACTATATGTGTATGTATGTATATATATATACATATATTTTTGTATAGTTTTATATATATGTATGTATATTTTTGTATGCTGTTGATAATATAAATTACTAATTACCGCCTTTACGGATTTCCGCTTAGCCTAAACGTTAACTGGCAGAAATTGCCTTCAGGCATTAGGTGCGCCTTTTGTTCCAACTACATATTAATGATCAACAAAGTTTTATAAAAAAAATATCGGAAAGATATTTTCGTTGTTTTTCAGTTAATTGTTAAAATATTAACACATTATTTTTACCAATTTGGTAAGTAGTTGGCTCCTACACAAAAGTCACTAGCACTAATGTTTATTTAAAAGTATTTGTGTTATATGCTAGGCTTACACTGACTTATTTTCTTTATATAGAAGTTACGTAGAAGAAATGTCTACACGCGATTTGTGAAGCATCTACAAAAGGTCTGGCGGCAAATAACGATTGAAGTTAGTCTTGTTGTAAGTTCAGACCAGCGGGCAGAAACCAGATCCGCAGCTTAATAGCAATTCGACTAATTGCCAGAACGATTAGATATAAGTGGTAATGTATCGATTATATACTCATATATTGCTAATTATCAATTTACAATTTACGTCAATCGATAGTAGTATGTCAGCAATATGTATATAACGATTAGGGATGTAACAGTATGGGTAAAATAAAGATTTTATCCCGAGAATTTTTAATCAATAAGATAAAAACATTCACCAATAGATTATATATAACAATGACATCAATAATTGAATAAATAAACTGACTGTTCATTGAGAGTCAATGGAAGATAAATACGTGCTAACAGCTTTTTGTAGGAAATAAATTCCGTAACAGCCTATGAATGCCCCACTGCTGGGCTAAGGCCTCCTCTACCTTTTTTGAGGAGAAGCTTTGGAGCTTATTCCACTACACTGCTCCAGTGCGGGCTGGTGGAATACACACGTGGCAGAATTTCAGTGAAATTAGACTCATGCAGGTTTCCTCACGATGTTTTCCTTCACCGTAAAGCACGAGATGAATAATTATCCCAAATTAACACATGAAAATTCAACAGTGCTTGCCCGGATTGGAACCCACGATCATCGGTTAAGATTCACGCGTTCTTACCACTGGGTCATCTCGGCTTTTTTTTTTTAAATAAATACAGCACCACTATTTTTATTTTCATCGTAGAAATATTATATATATCGTATGTATATAACATAATATATATCCTAAACGAATACGTTCTAAAATTTCATCCCCTAACTATAACCCTAACTATATAAGTGGTTTAACATTACTAATTCAATACACAAATGTCGCCCCAAGAGAGAGTGATTGTGAGGTACATTTCTACCTCATATATTATTTATTGCTACGATAGGTTGAAGTTATTTTTAATTATGATAACTCTAGGGCTAATATTAAGTACCATATGGCGCTTAGTCCACTGACAACGTGCAAAATTTTGACGACGAAAGCGTCGACGAAAATTTACATGTATCTAATTTCATTTAAATTCTGCCACATGTGTATTCTACCAACCCTCATTGGAGCAGCGTGGTGGAATAAGCTCCGAACTTTCTCCTCAAAAAAAAGGAGAGGAGGCCTTAGCCCAGCAGTGGGACATTCACAGGCTATTACTGCACTAGGAACTCGTTAACTTCCGGCATAAAAAGTTAATTCTTTACTAATATTCTAAAAATTTAAATCATTTACTTTTCTTCGATGAACGAACCGTCAAACGCACTATTTTTAAAATAATTAATTCTAAAAACAATATATTTTTAAATAATGACCCCGTTACAAACACTATTTACATTTTAATGCTTTCAAATAAACAACAAAATTTAAAGGTAACTGAAACGATGCGGATGCAGCGAGTTATATGAGAGATCGTAACACAAGGAGTAGTAGGTACGAAGATAAATCCCCAGCAGCTGTGCAGTTTTATAGCCGCTTTTACGTTTTTACGTTTCAAGGTGAAGTGAATTTCTTTTAATTTTCTCGAATTCATTCTCACAAGTTTTTTTACATTACGTGAATCCAGTGTTCGCTATATGGTATTTTAAAATGTAACAAGTCTTGATACTTTCAATTTATATGGATGATGAAGAAAAATATAAATTTTCACACCTATACCTATATCAATATAAAATAGGCTTAATTAATATATATGTCATACTATACGTACCTAAGTGGACACCACCACCATCGCCATAAACATTGATGCCGTAAGAAATACTGACCATTCCATACATCTGGTGATATCCATATATCACCATTCCATAATGGCACTAACCTTGGGAACTAAGACGTTAGTCCCTTGTGCATGTAGATACACTGGCTCAATCACCCTATCATCCAGCAGAACAATACTAAGTATTGCTGTTATAGGCGGTAGAATATGTTATATGTGGACTCGACTCAGATGGGCTTGCATAAAGCTATGCTACCATCATGACGTAAATCAATTAAGACAATATGGATCTGCAAAATCAAAAAACAAAATACTTTATTCCACATCATTACACTTGCTTAATCAAACTAGAAACTATCACCAGTTTGGAAAAGAAACATTCAGTCCTGAGAAGAACCAGCGAAAGAAGCTCAGCGGGTTACTTCAAGTATCAAGATTTAATAACGCTACAATTATTTACAAATCTTGATTTCAAATATTCAAGGTCCGATGCAAATTTGGTTTAAGGTAAATTCTCCCTGAAGATCGCAATTATGATAAGGGATTGAAAAATAAAAAAGTTTTTTTTTTATATCTGGGTGGAAAACACCAACGGTTGTATAATTTGGAATTCCATTTACATTTATAATGTAAAATTATTGTGACAGCGTGTAAGTGTCTTACTGATGAGCAAAGCGTTCACTCTTTTTTAAGGCGTAGGATTACACCTCATCACTCTGTTCCAATGTGGATATATACGTATTGTGTAATATAATTTCGTCTGACTCATGTTGGTATACGCACGGCGAGCGCGAGATTAATCGTAATTTATTAATTGTTTGTTTGTTCACTCGTTCGTTAATTTATTTGCTTATTCTCTTTATTGTCAACATAATATTAAAAATAAGAATACACAAAAAAAAATATATATATATATGCTATTTTAAATTATGCACCGTGCTATTAGTATTCCATTCCCTAGGTATCACTCACTCATGAGATATTCTACTGCAAAGTATTAGTAATGTTGAGTTTCGGTTTCAAGTTAGTGAGTCAGTGCAACTACAGGCACGAAGGACATAACATCTTAGTTCGCGAGGTTTGTAGCGCATTAGCGATATAAGGGATGGTTAATATTTCTTAAAATATTAATATCTCCCTCTGTGGCAATCCGCTGGTGATACAAAACAAAATCGCCATGCTGGGGATGGACGTTCGCTGCGACTTTAGTCCAAGGGATTACATTGAGGTTGGTATAAAAACTCCTTTACGAAAACTCGGAGTTCCGAACACGGTGCGGCGTTTTTTCACGGCACGGCACAACAACTGTGCCTATTGTACAAAACACAGGTACGGTCTTGCGTCGAATATTGCTCGCACCTTTGGGATGGCTCCGCTAAGTACCTACTTGAGGTCTTGGATCGGTTGCAGCGACGTGCGGTCCGCATTATTGGAGACGTAACACCTTCGAGCCTTTACAATTGCGTCGAGAGATAGCAGCGCTGAGCGCTTTCTATCGACTGTATCACGGCGAGTGCTCTGAGGAATTATTCTCTCTAATTCCTGCTTCCCCCTTCCTTCATAAGTCTACGCGTGCTGGCTCTCGGTGTCACCGCCTAATTGTGACATCAATCGAGCACAAAGAAATTTGGCAGCTCCTTTCTGTATCGCACTTCCAAAAAATGGTATTTCTTACCATCAGGTGGAGTAGAGTCATTTGCCCTCCCAGAAATTTAAAAAAAAATATCTATGCGTGGTGGTGACCACTAACCATCAGGTAGCCTATTTGCCCGTCGTCCTAACTATTCTATAAAAAGGTAAGTATTTTTTTAATGTTGATTTAAACATGCTAAAGGAAATAGTGATAAAAACCATAAAAATAAGGTTTAGTTTCATAAAATTTCATATCAACTCCACTTAAAAAAAAATATTAATCTTAAATACAATTTATATTTATCAATTTACAAATTAAATTTAAGGAAAATTTAAATTTTTTACCAATCATGGGTTTACGTTTTAATCCGATCTCAACCTCTTTCAATCAAATTGATCGACCAATGTTGATCGACCAATTAGTATCGTCATCGATCTAATCAGTGACGTAAACATGATCCGCGATTAAGGGAACTGTTTGATAATTTTTTTCAAAGAAATTAATGATAAGTTAATTGCCAATATTATTACTGTCATAAATTTATTTTCATTTAAATAAGTATGAGAACTTGATTGACAGAGCTTCACATAATACAAATAGATAGATAGATTTATATAAAAATATTTATATTTTACTCTTAATATGTATTACGTATTACACCCCTTGTGCCTGTACACAGGCTTACACGCCCAAACCCTATATGCAATACAAAGTTTTTAATACATTAACTAAGGATGTTACGTAATCAGAATGGCCCAGGGCCCTTCCAATAATCAATTTTGTGGGTATAACATCATGGTTATTCAGGGAGCACAAAAGATATCTCTAATAATCTCTTTATCTATAAGTAGTTTTCGGCATGGAGAATGCTAACATTGCCAACTTCCTGGACAGAAAAACGAAATAACATTTTATAGGTCAGAATCTAAATTTGGACCACGATCTTTTAACTTAAAATCAAGCCATAAAATTGACAAACGTTAAATATACATATATCAATGTAACATGCAAACGAAGTTTTGGAAATAGTTCATTGGTTAATAAAATCGGCCAGTATCTAGTACGACAGTTCGAAGTTAAGTCGCTTATGTTACACTCCGCAGTTTCTCCGGATGAACGCTCAAAACTTACGAATTTAGTTGAAAACTATGACAGAGCCAGATGGAATTATGGTTAAGTTTATCCAAGACTTTGTCTTATACAAGATCATTGTGAATTATTATTTTCAATCATACTTGAGTATCTGTAACTAGGTGTATTTTCCTTAACCCCGAGAAAACATACATGTGTCAAATGAAAGTTTCACCTATGTACCGAGCTTTGGAGCAGCATGGTGGAAAATGCTCCGAAAACCTTCTTCTAAAAAAGAAGGAGGTGAGCCTAGTAGTGGGATATTTACAAGCTCATTTTCTTCTACTTCTTCTTTAATATTTAAAATAAAATGCAGATATATAATTTTATTTGTCATGTATGTATTCGGGTCTCGTATTGGTGACATCAGTTTTGAAATAAATCAGATATTTTATGGTCCAAGAGCAGTTTGTGACCAACATCATATATTTCGAGTTTTATGTCGGTCTCGATTTCACATTGCGACAGTTCACATTGAAGCCTTCCTAACAGAATTATTCATGTATTAAAATTATATACAATAACCTAAAACATTTTTCTAGCTTCCTTTTTATTATATTTAATCAAAAAAATGTTTCCGTCACGAGACGCCAGGTTATTAATAGACTTTATAATTAAAGAATACCGATAAATAAATTTCGTTATTAAAATAAATATATTTTTGTTAATATTTGAATTGTATATAGTAACTGAGTATTGCACAGATAAGGGAGTCGAGAGTGCGCCTAAACTCTTTCCAGTCATATCAGATATTATATTCTCTTATCAAACATCTATCACCTAAGATCTGTTAGAAATAGCTTTAAACGATAAAAGTTCCTTCGCTTAACCTTTCATATTAATTTATTGCGTAACTTTGCTGTGATTTGTTCTATATATAAGTATAAAATAAAATAAATAGTTGACTCTCTTTGTATGTACTCGTCGCTTGAGAAACGAATTAATAAAATAGGAATGAGTCAAGATTACCCTTCCAACAATTCCAACACTCTTAATAAAAATATAAATGTCAACGCAAAGGTGAAATGTACAATTTAACTTAATTTATTTTACTTCATGTCGTTATAAGGAAAGGCTTTTTTCAACTCTTGACAAGTCACAAATTCCTTCTGAATATTACTTTCGAGATGTAAAAATATACAAATTTATTATAACGAAGTTGGAACTTGGTTCTGTTGCGAATTACTTTACGAAAGATACTTTGTCTCAAAAATGTTCTTTTCTGTGAACTTGACTTTTACGAATAATTTTTTTTTTAAATTTAACAGATATTTATTTACATAAGTTGGTTGAATATTGACAGATCATAAATATTAATAATTCTTTAATATGAACGCAAGTAAAATGGAAAGCCTGTACATACTTTTGCAATTCAAATTGAACCGTAGTTCCGCATATCACCAAATTAGGGTATAAATGCTTGAAAAGAACAGAATAGAACTGAACAAATTATAAACCTAACTGTCCTTACAGTAACTTGTAACAATTGTATTTTACAATTTTCAGCAATAATAAACATATTTACTTTCATGTTTTAATCAGAAAATATGTAATATATATGTACTTATTTATAAAATAATAGCATTATTTGACCGCTGATTCGGCTAATATGTTGTCCCTTTATAATTAGTTTTAACATCCATGAATGTATGTCTACTATGGAAATCTAATATATATATCTAAAATTTAATAGTTTGATTTTTATTTGTTGGTAGAGCTTTGAGCAAGCCCGTCTGGGTAGGTACCACCCACAAATCAGTTATTCTACCGTCAAATAGAAATATTGTGTACTGTTGTGTTCTGGTTTGAAGGGTGATTAAGCCAGTGTAACTACTGGTACAAGGGACATAACATCTCAGTCCCCAAGGTTGGTTGCGCATTGTAAATGTTGCAATACTCATACACACATATTAATATCAATTATAAAAATACAATATACTTTTAACTAACATAAAAATAAAATAACATTATACGATAAAAATATATAATAACTTCTTCTTCCTAGCGTTTTCCCGGCCTAGTACTGCCAGGGTCCGCTTTCCTACATCTTTGCCTCCACTTTTCCCGATCTAAAGCGTCGTCTTTAGTGAGATCGTGCTCTCTCAAATCGTCCCTCACAACATCGAGCCAGCGCTTCTTGGGCCTGCCGCGGGATCTGGGGCCTTCGACAACAAAGTCCAGGCATCGGTTCCCAACATAGTCTGGCGGTCTGCGGCTAATGTGGCCAAATCAACGGAGACGGCTTTCCTGCAACTTGTCCGCTTCATCGCACACGCCAAGGCTACCACGGATGTGCTCGTTATGAATACGATCTAGTCGCGTAACGCCACACATCCACCGCAGCATATTCATTTCCACGACGTGAAGTTGCTGAACATGTCTCGCGAGAGCTGGCCACGTCTCGCTGCCGTACAATAAGACTGGTTGGATGATGCACTTATACACAAGGCCCTTTAATTTCACCGGTATCCTGCGATCACAGATTACCCCGGTGACTTCCCGCCATTTGGCCCAAGCTGCGTTTATTCGAGCTTTGACGTCGTGGTCGATAGTACCAGACTCGTGCAGTACGGATCCGAGATATTTAAACCGTATTCCGTCTTGATAACGGATTCTCCACCTATCTTTATGGGTTCGGGGTCCGTACTGCCTCAGGCCATATACTCGGTCTTCGCAACATTTAGCATCAGACCACCCCTCGCTAGCACACCCTTCCACTGGTTCACCTTTTGCTCCAATACCTGCTTGTCCTCATCTACCAGTGCAATATCATCAGCATACATCATGAGCCAGGGAGACGGTTCATGGGCTTTCGCTGTGACAACGTCAAGCACTACACTGAACAGAAAAGGACTCAAGGCCGAGCCTTGGTGGACACCAACTGTGATCGGGAAAGGGTGTGTGTCGCCAACGGCGGTCCTTACTATTGATTCCGAATGATGGTACATGTCTCGGATAATGTCAATATAGATTTGTGGCACATTCTTCATCTTCAAAGCCCACTAGATTATTTGGCGTGGGACGTAGTCAAATGCCTTCTGCAGGTCTAGAAATGCCATGTACAGCGGCTTCTTCTTTTCTCTGTTTATAATAACTAACAATAAAAAAAGGAACATTTTATTAATAAATCTATATTATAATTACAATGCAAGCACAAGTGAAAGACGTAGTTAACGATAACGAGGCTCGTGCCTACGCGCTACGCGCCGTCGTAGCAGCGGCTCGCTGTGACAGTTCACTCGGTGCCCCGACTTGTGATATAACGATAGTCTTTAAATAATCTTCTCATTGTTTTATGTAATTATATACAAATGTGATTTGAGTATTTATTTGTGACGTTCTTATTTCTCTTTACTATTTCTGACCATTGTATATTGTGTAGTGAAATATATATGTGTTCGAACTAACTGGTGACTTTTTATTTTGTGTTCTTCTTAATTTGACTATTGAAGTTATATTAAATAGGCACTACCTAAAGCAATGTAAGGAATAGTTGATATTTCTTAGCATCAGTTGGCCCATTTGCCAGTGCACCTACATATTTCATAAAAAAAGTTATGTCCTTACAATGGTGAGCAACCTATTGGTGTCAAAAATGAATTGTAAAATAATACTTACCTTTCATTGATATAAAATAAATTTCTGGTGAATTAAATTTCATTTATTAATAATCTTGAACCAAACTAAGCTAACTAAAAACTAAAAAGTAAATGATATTTACCTTTATAAATTAATTTACGAAAATAAATCCTATATTGCTTTTTTGTTCTACTAAGAATTAGAGAAAAATCTTATTTTTTTAATTTACTATCTTTCCCATCCTAAATCATTCTCAAGCGTGCACTGAGAAAGTTTCAAAAGGAAACTCCGAAAGAGTACTAAAAACTCGGAGGTTACGTAATTTTCAAGTACCATTAATTGCCTCATTTTTAAATCCTACCATTAATTGCCTCATTTTTAAAACATTATTGGCTTTTATCCACTTTACTGAAAAAACATTAAATAATTTTACCGATAATATCTGACGTGTCGATTAATCAAAGGTGTTTTATAAATTATTATTTAAAGGTGTTTTATAAAATTAATAGGTGTATTATAATACGCCTATTAATTTTATCTATATATATCACGAGATATCCTAAACTATTCGCCCAATTGACTTGAAATTTGTCATAGTTACACCTTCCCCGACGTAGACGCTCACTAAGAACGGATTTTACGCAAATCCAATACAAAATACATGTTTCTTCTTATCTACCCGTGCAAAGCCGGAGCGATTAGCTAGTTATGTAAGCATTTGAACTTTCTGCACTCGTCTATATAAACTTTAACTTTATGCTAAATCTTACACCGTTCGCGCAATATGCTAACGACAAAGTTTTCTTTTCACGTATTATTTTTTATATAAAAAGATGATTTGATAAAAAGATGATAGCGTAAGGCCGCCTCTTGTACATCTTTCATCTAACCGTGTATATGTGATTTATTTACTGGTGTACAATAAAGAGTATTTTGATTTTTGATTTTTGATGATTAGGAATACATTATATTAAATTAAATAAAACATTCATACTTTACGATTATGCGGATGACAACACGTTATGTCAAAGTTAAAAAGCGATGACTGTTTTTTTACATGTCTTTGTGTTTTTTATTGTATTAACGGCTATTTATTATTATAATTATCATAATTACATATTTTTTAATATATTATACATGTATGTTTATGTATTTATTATTTATTTATATTATGTATATGTATGAATATGTAGATATAGTATATATATATATATATATAAGTTGAGTTGATCAGTACACCTCCTAACCGCTTTATTTATTTCTTGTCCTTCACCCAAAGGTTGTCTTGTCGCTCTTTTAACGATAAGACCGCCTTTTGTATATAAATAGTTTTCTTTTTTTTTGGTAATGATTGTGTTGAAAATGGTTCTGTAACTCTTTTGGTGTACAATAAAGCATATTCTATTCTATATCGTCTAGCCGAGCCTTATTCCTATCTTTCGAATATATTATATACATAACGAGTGGTCAGGCGTCAATTCGTTATCAGACATGGTGGACATTCGAAATAAAAGTATAGCCGTTCACGTTGGTAATATATTTTTAATATTAAATAACAACAATTTAAAAATATTACAAGATTAACAAGATGGAGCATGACTCAGTTGGTAACGCAGTGAGTTCGTCAGATCAACTGTACCAGTGCTCGCGGTTGGCGCTCCTACCTCATGTATGACACTTTCCGGATGTCACGTGTTCTTTACGTCATACTTTTTTTTTATAGAATAGGAAGGTGGACGAGCATATGGGCCACCTGACGGTAAGTGGTCACCAACGCCCTTAGACATTGACACTGTAAGAAATGTTAACCATCGCTTACATCGCCAATGCGCCACCAACCTTGGGACCTAAGAGTTTATGTCTCTTGTGCCTGTAATTACACTGGCACTCACCATTCAAACTGGAACACAATAATACCAAGTACTGCTGTTTTGCGATAGAATATCTGATGAGTGGGTGGTACCTACCCAGACGAGCTTGCACAAAGCCCTACCACCAATAAAAAGTTCTGACACACTGGCGACCTCGCTCAAGCTTCCAGCTTGACGTTGCCAGCTGAGAACGATAGATAATCAAAATAAATCCCAATTAAACTTCTTGATGCTTCAATATATATTATAATTATAGTAACAGCCTGTGAAAGTCCCACTGCTGGGCTATAGGCCTCCTCTCCTCTTTTTGAGGAGAAGGTTTGGAGCTTATTCCACCACGCTGCTCCAATGCGGGTTGGTGGAATTCACATGTGGCAGAATTTCAATGAAATTAGACACATGCAGGTTTCCTCACGATGTTTTCCTTCACCGTAAAGCACGAGATGAATTATAATCACAAATTAAGCACATGAAAATTCAGTGGTGCTTGCCCGGGCTTGAACCCACGATCATCGGTTAAGATTCACGCGTTCTTACCACTGGGCCATCTCGGCATATTATAATTATACTAGAATATAATTTACATTTGTGTAATGATTTCGTGTTACATACGTAAAATATTAAAACACGTTTTAATATTTATACATTTTCGAAGACTTGGTTATTTGATGTCGTACAGCCAGCAAGATGCCGCCGGCGTCTCCGCGCTGTTGAGACGTCAAAGAGACGTCTATGTGAAATAGTTGAAATCTCTTGCTCCAATTTTTAAAGACTTACATATTTGTTATATTTAGTATAGAAATGGAATAGAAATAGCTACTGCACAAATCATGAGCACATGGAATTGTACAAATAATTGCTATGTTGACAACCTGAGTATGCTGGCGCAATTCTTGGATATGACTTGGATATGAGGATGGAATCAAAGACGATTTGGTATGAGTAGACCATCGCAATATTGACCTATTTATTATTTAATTTGAAGCCTTAAATATATACAAAAAAGTACTTACCGTACAAATCGTGACCGCGCGTAATGGTGGCAAGAATGCTATCATTATTTTCCCGTTGAACCACATTTCCGATTTAGTGCAAAAAATGAAACACCTTCTTTCACCTGTAGAAAAAGGGGGCGTTTAATATAAAAATACATTATATAAATAAAATCATTACCGGTTAAAGAAACGCCTTGAACTTAAAACATGTTCATTATTTTAGTTTTTACGCGTTGGCGTTGTACGTTAGTTATACTGAAGACACACATAAACAAAAAACACACACACATATAAAAACACCTTTCTTCATATACGTATGACGTGAAAGAACGTCTGTGTGGCCGTATTTTTTTGCATACAAATTGCATGCAATTTTTTAAATAACATATTTATTGGTAAACGAGGGTGATATAAACTCATATACCGAAGGCAAACGAGATGAAGCTCTCTTAAGCCGTCGTGCCCGCCGCCGCAACTCTTATGTGTGCATGGCGCGTATACTACATACTTCATAGCTATATTGTATTATTTAAAAGACATTAATATTAAATTTTTTCACGAGACTAAGTTTTTAATTATTTTACCCCGTATTTATTTTATAAATATAATAAGAATGTCTACGTTACGAACATCTTTTTGTTTTTTTCAAATTGTATTATTATATAAAAGTCGCGAATAACGAACGGATGTAAGTAATAAAAGTAATTGAGTGTCAGTGAACGAACGATTCATCTCACCAACGACGGCTTATTTGGATGTTGACAAGTCGCTCGGAATGAAAGCGGTTTTAATGTTAAATGAGGTAAAACATTTACATGCGAATATGTACCTTTATTGAACGTATAAAACTTTTGTGTATGTGTGTGTGTGTGTGTGTGTGTGCGTGATTTGATTATTATCGTTTAATTTTAAATGTGTAGGTAGACTGGCTATTTAGACATTGGTATTAATAATATTTACCTTTCGTTTTAACGGCTATGCGTTACAACCCTTGGAAACTAAGACGCACCCTTATGCTTTTGGTTACAATAGGTTTAGTGTTTCAGTTTGAGGGGTCAGTAACCCCCATAAGTGTAGCTGTTCAGCGTTAGGATATTATGTGATGATTTATTGGCAGCCGAGAATGGTTTGCATAAAACCTTACCTATTCTTGGTGTATCTTATTTAATATACAAGTAAAATAATGAATGATATTGTATTTGTAATTGTAAAGGGCGAAGTGAGCTTCAAATGTTAATTGCCTTAGATATCAATGACTTTTCAACTACACGGAAGTGTATAAACAACATAAAAGTACAGATGCATTATTTTTTTACTTTCATGATCCGTTGTGATGACAATTCTATGAGAGAGATTTTTATTAAGAACCGCCTTTCCATTCATTTCAAATCGTGGCACTGTGTTTTTCTTGGCAGAAACACTCAATAACTTTTTACTGGACTCGTATACAGTACAGCTATAAATAACTTTTTATTTCATTGTCAGAATTTTATAACCCACAAGCTCGCGACAATATTAAAAGAATCGTAGCTAAAGTAATAAAATATTTAGAAATATCGAAATAAATAAAAATATTTGCGTAGCTCACAACTAATGTTTGACATAATCTGAATAAATAAATATATTTATCATCCTTGGACTGTTAAGTTTTAAAGCTAAAGGTTTGAGAAGTTGTAAGGTATCGATTGTATATTCTTGAAGATTGATAGGGCAGCGCAGTTGCAGCATCCCACTTGATATTTAAACTTTGCAAAATGTTTAGTGAACGTTTACATAATATAATGGCGTATATAAGGCGTTCTCTTTTAGGAGAAGAAATACCGTCACTACATCTTATATAGAATAGAGAGTCAGGACATTGCCTTTTATATTTAACACTAGCTGGTCATTCACCAACAGGGCTGTTCAGTGCTAAGGGCTAAGACATCGGAAAACAGACTCTGGGTATTTTTATTGCGTTTACTTTAATATTTCTTAATATCTCTAGATTCTGTGTTTAAAATTGCAGTGTTAGTTAGGCAATATGTATCCACATTAAGTTTTAAATAGCTAAATATACTTTTCAAATGGTGAAAATTTTATTCGAATCGGTGCCGCGTTTCCAAATGTTTTCCGCATATAAACAAATTATAAGAAAAACAGTAACAGCCTGTGAATGTCCCACTGTTGGGCCAAGGCCTTCTCTCCTTTTTGAGGAGAAAGTTTGGAGCTTATTCCACCACGCCGCTCCAATGCGGGTTGGTGGAATACACATGTGGCAGAGTTTCAACGAAATTAGACACATACAGGTTTCCGCAAGATGTTTGCCTTCACCATGAAGCACTAGATGAATTATAAACACAAATTAAGCACATAAATTTTCAGTCATTGTTGAAACCACGATCATCGGTTAAGATTCACTTGTTCTAACCACTAGACCATCTCAGCTTATATTATATATATAAGTCCCTATCACACATCACCCTTCCTATAATAATCTAAAATAATAAACCAACAACCATTTTTAAATAAAATAAGAAGTATACTTGCAGTGGGGTGTTTATGGATGAGTATCTATTACTGATTTTCTTTAACGACATAATATTATTTTTATCAATATCAATCAATCAATATTAACAGCCAATCATTTAGTCCACTGCTGAACATAGGCCTCTCCCAAGGTGCGCCAAAGCTCCCTGTCCTCCGCCTTCCGCATCCAGTCGGTGCCCGCCACCTTCTTAAGGTCATCGGTCCACCTGGCTGGAGGGCGCCCTACGCTGCGTTTGCCGATCCGCGGTCTCCACTCTAAGACTCGTCTGCTCCAACGGCCATCGGTCCTACGACATACGTGACCAGCCCACTGCCACTTCAGCCTACTAATTTTGCAAGCTATGTCGGTGACTCCGGTTCTTTTCCGGATAATCTCATTTCTGATCTTATCCTTCAAAGATACTCCGAGCATAGCTCGCTCCATAGCACGCTGAGCGACTTGGAATTTGTGGACTAGTCCCGCAGTTAGTGTCCACGTTTCGGCACCGTATGTCATGGCAGGTAAGACGCATTGATTGAAGACTTTCGTCTTCAAACATTGCGGTATGGACGACGTGAGGACTTGACGAAGGTTGCCAAATGCTGCCCATCCCAAGCGAATTCTTCGATCGGCTTCCTTCTCGAAGTTGTTCCTACCGACTTGTATAACCTGTCCTAGGTAGGTATATTCCCTAACAACTTCGAGAGGTTTCCCTTCGACGTATATCGGTCCCGGCACAACATGCCTATTGAACATGACCTTGGTCTTGTCCAAGTTCATACCGAGACCGACACGCCGGGAAGATTCACTAAGGCTACGCAGCATTCTGGTTAGTTGTTCCAGCGACTCCGCTATGATGACGATATCATCGGCAAATCGAAGGTGTGAGATGTACTCGCCGTTTACATTGACCCCACATCCAGTCCAATCCAGCGTCTTGAACACGTCTTCCAACGCGTTGGTGAACAGTTTCGGAGATATTACATCCCCCTGTCTCACCCCTCTGCGCAGTTGGATCGCCTTCGTCTTACAGTCCTGGATGTGGACAGTCATTGTAGCGGCGTTGTATAGACATCTCAGTACCTCGATGTATCTCCAGTCGATATGACATCTCTGCAATGAGTCGAGCACTGCCCAGGTTTCGATGGAGTCGAAGGCTTTCTCGTAGTCCACAAATGCCATACACAGCGGCTGATTGTACTCTTCGGTCTTCTGCACAATCTGCCGAACAGTATGAATGTGGTCCACGGTGCTGTAGCCTGATCGAAAGCCGGCTTGCTCTGGGGGCTGGAACTCGTCAAGTCGTCTGGCGAGACGGTTCGTGACGACTCTTGAGAACAGCTTATACACGTGACTCAGGAGAGAGATTGGTCTGCAGTTTTTCAAGAGGGTTTTATCACCTTTCTTGAAAAACAGTACCACCTCACTCCCGCTCCACGTTTCCGGGGTCTTGCCATGTTGGATGACGGAATTAAAGAGGCTTGCTAGCTCTTTCAGGACCGGAGTCCCGCCTGCCTTAAGCAACTCTGTTGTGATTCCGTCATCTCCCGGAGCTTTGTTGTTTTTAAGCTGTTCTAGAGCCGCCCTAATCTCGCTTTGGTCAACGACCGGGAGCTCCTCGGAGTAATGGCGCGTAAGAGGGGCGCGCTGGTCATCAGGACTGATTCCCACAGGTTTATCCGATCTTGAAGAGAACAACTGCCCATAAAACCTCTCTACTTCTCCGACAATCTCAGGCCTAGAGGTAACGACCCCACCATTTTCAGTTTTAAGTTTTGTCAGACGCGGCCTCCCAAACTTGCGAGCGAACACTTTCGATCCCCGATTTTGCTCAATCGCAGCCTTGATGGCACGGGTATTGGAGCATCGGAGATCGCGTCGCGTCAGCGTTTTTATTTTTCGGTTTAAGGCCTTATCTGACAAAAACGATGGTAGTTCTCGTCGTTTCCTCATGAGCTCGAGTGTCTCAGCAGAGAGTTTTGGTGCGTTGTCTCTTTTCTGTGGCGGAAAACACTTGCGGGATGTGTTTTGCAGTATTTTGACCAGCGTGTCGGTTTTCTCATCAATACTGCTTACGGTTTCCAACGCGGTAAATTGATTTTGAAGTTCCATTTGGAACTTTTCGGCACCTTGAGCAGCTTGGAGCATGGTAGGTCGGAGAGTAGACCTCATCATTTGCGATCTTTCAGCTTTAAAGTCGATATCTAGAGTGCCTCGAACCAAGCGGTGATCACTTCCGGTATTAAACCTGTTGATCACTGAGACATCTCTAAATATGTGCCTTTTATTCGAAATAATAAAATCTATCTCGTTCCTTGTCACGTTATCGAGGCTTCGCCAGGTCCACCTCCTCTGGGGCTTCTTTTGAAAGAAAGAATTCATCAAAAAGAGCCCCTGCGCTTCGAGAAAGTTTGCTAGCATTTGCCCCCTGTGATTTCTGCAGCCCAAGCCGTAAGGTCCAACTTTCGATTCACCGCTATTATGTACTCCCACTTTAGCATTAAAGTCTCCCATAACAACATTGTAGTGGGCTTTCGAGGTGTTGTTGAGGGCCTTTGCGATGTCCTCGTACATCGCTTCGACCGCGTCATCAGAGTATGCCGAAGTTGGCGCATATACCTGTACGACCTTCAGAGAGTTATTATTTTTATGAATACAAATATCATTTCCCTTCCTTCACTTATGCATACGATCAATTCCATTTTTTATATTATAAGTAAGCGGACAACCATATGGACCACATGATGGTAAGTTGTCACCAACGCCCATAGATATTGGCATTGTAGAAAATGTTAACCATTGCTTTTATCGCCAATGCGACACCAATCATAGGAACCAAGATGTTATGTCCTTTGTGCTTGTAATTACAATAGCTCACACAACCTTCAAACCGGAACACAACAATACCGAGTACTGCTGTTTCGCTGTAGAATATCTGATGAGTGATACCCAGAGCTTACACAAAGTAATATCACCAGTCAAATCAAGTCCATCAAAATAACAAAACAATATTAATTACTTCGTACATAAATATACATATAAAATTTAAAAAGAGTACATTTTATGCCAGTGTATTTAAACACAATGCAACAAGAGTAAGTAAATATTTGTCTACTAAAAAAAAAACATAATATATTCGTTTCGTTTCAGTATTAAAACATTTCGTCACAACGGACGCGAGCGAGTTCACCTGAATTATTCATTACTTCAGTCACCTGCTCTACATCGATATGCTCTCTATCGTTTTTATATACCCATAAAGCGCGATCCAGACTTGCGTGAATCACGATTTGAATTCACGGCACGATGTTCTTGCAAATTTAGCATAAAACATTCCATATCATGCGCGCTATTGTTCACTCCCTTAGATCAGCTTATTTCATACGTTGAACAAGCTTCGATGTTTGCATTTATAATATTTTTGCTTAAATAATGTCTATATCTGTGCGGTGATGACCACCTAATATCACGTGACCCATTTGCCCGTTCTCCTCCAAATTCTCGTGTCGTGCTCTGGGACACAAATCTCTAAAATCAATATAATATCATAACAATTTTGTTTAGGTGAAAATTATGTGTACATTAATGGTTTTGTCTGCAATTGAAAATCATGTACGTTGAACATAAAATAAGATATATGTGTTGTAGGTGTAACTCAACCGTGCAGTTTTATGGCTTCTCATATTGCTTTTAATTAAAGACAGAGTTGAAATTGTATCTCAGTTTCTTAATATAGGAACAAAGTCTTTAGTGAACATAATTAGTATAATTAGTCTTATATAACGGAAGTATTATTCACTGGGTTAATTTTAGTAAGGGGTTTGTTCACTAAGCTATAAAAATACAAAGACAAAAACTTTTAAATTGATAATATAATGTTCGAAAATTATTTTTTATACGAAACTTAAAAACTTCGTTAATTATTTATTTATGTTCATTAAAGGGAAGTAATCAGAACAAGCTGAGATATTTACTAACGAAAGGCTATTGTTTGATTTTCGTATACATCAATAAACTTCTAAATATTTTGTTTAATACGCAAACTATAATTTTCAATACAATTTTCACACATACATAGATATTTATGTATGTACGTCACAAATCATAATTACATATTTAATTAAAATAAAAGAGAATTTATGCGGATGATTTTGAAATCAAAATGTATGTAAAAATTGTATAAGAGCAGTTGTTAAAGTTTTTTTTTTGTACTATTTTCCTTCCAATAAGCTAAGGTGAAATTACAAATGCTTCTGTCTATTCTATTCTATGGAGACTAAACTATATAATAATAAATCTAACTCGATATGATAAAATATAATTGAAATTGTGTAAAAGCTAAATAAAAATGTATCGAACTCAAATCGAACGAATTAATCACTTAAAGGTAATACAGGTAATACATGGGCAAGACTATTAAAAGTAAATACGAAACGATACGAAATCATGATATAATTATTATCATGATTAAAAATAATACCTTATCGTATTATCGGAGAACAATTTTTCTTATTTACGATAGAATTAACGCGTCATCTTTGATGATAAATTGTCTGAGAACTACGGAGCGAACTCCCCTTGGTACGGAACAAAACTTATGTTACAGAAAGTTACCCGTACTTCAAAAGTTTCTATTTAATTGATTATTGAAAATCGATAAACGTACAGTCAAATCAGTTTGGTTTTTGCGTTTTTAGAAGTGTACCGTTAACAGATGATTTTATTAGTATGTAATGCACCAATACCTAGATCATCACGGTTGTACAATGGTTTTTGTCAAGATCTAGATATTTTTAATGACTCTGCCATGATTTATCGTAAACGGGCTCTAGAATTGTTGAGAGATGCAAATAAATAATAAATAAATAAATAATAAATAATGTTATCTTAATTTTATTTTGTATTAATTAGTATATTTTTAGTGATTTTTTGTAACGTAAACTTTGCATGAATTTAATGAATTATTTAATTTTAATTTGTACCTATATCAATTCAAACTATTTGTGTTTTTAATTTTAATTTTATTATGTGCATGTTTATTTTTTATGGTCTTTAATTTGTACCAATTTGGACTTATTTTTTTTAAATCTTTCTACTCATGTTGCTATAATTATGTGTTAATGTATTTTTAAAACAAATATTGTAATTGTTGTGGCTACTTTAAAAAGCTTCACATGTTAGCTATTTTCACATAATTGTTTTACATTTGTCATTAAAACATGTAGTAGCTACTAGTGGTCCTTAAATAAAATAAATAAAAATAAAATAAAAATAAAATAAAAATTAGTTGATAGGTACTTAATAATATTGACTGCCTCTTTGGTCTAGTGTGTATGTAAGGCCGCAGACCCGGAAGTCCTGGGATAAAATCCCAGATTAGGTCAATAAAAAATAGCCTGGAGTCTGGAAGTAGGAAGTGTATACACTCCCGTGCCTCGGAAAGAACGTAAAGCCTTTGGTCCTGCGCCTGAACTCTATCCGGTCGTGTCGGATTGCCGTATCATCGGATTATGAGAGTTAGGGAATAGAAAGTGCACCTGTGTTTGCGCACTATAATATCTGCGGAGTTGGCTAATCTCTCTTGATATTGGTCGCCATGGCCGAAATCGGTCCAGAGGAGATTCTTATTAATTATATTATAATAAAAATGTATACAGATATTCAACAAAACTTTATTAGTTTAAGATAATAAGGATATAATCCTTATTACACTTGAGTTGGGAATCAATACAAGTACTATCGGAAATGTTTTATTTGATAAGTGTAAACTGATAACAATGAACAACATATAACATTTGAAATTAACGATGTTTAACAGAGCTTCAGTAGCGCTAACAGCGTAGCTTTAACTTAATGCAAAGTTACTCATATTTGAAACCCCTTTAGTTGGGTGGATGACACTTAGTCTAAAACTGAGACCTATAGTCTAGAAGTTTCGCGTGTATGTTGCTTCAGATTAGGTAACAAAGGGAATTAGTAAACAGATGTTTAGATAATGCACGATTAGTTCCGCTATTGCCATGCATTTGAAAATTCAAACAAACAACTTAATGGTTACTATGATACTGATTACGACAGTCTTTATCCAATATACAATTGTAACAGCCTGTGAAATAGACACACGCACGCACGCATAGACGAGCACGAGATGATTTATAAGCACAAATTACGCACATAAAAATCAGTGGTGCTTGCCTGGATTTGAACCCGCGATCATAGGCTAAGATTTACTATTCATTTGAAAAAATACCGCAGTCCTAAGAAAAAAGACGTCGTAATTTTTATTCAAATATCGAATATATCTTTTAGCATAATATTTTTATTTGAAATCGCCTAGAGGCGACCGTTTACTTCCTATGGTGATATTATTTAAAAAGTCGTTCGTTTTGTAATATCCCTGAGTACACAATTAACGTTTCTTTAACGATTCTTAAAATTTTTACAATAAAAATTTCTTAAACGTTTTCTGAAATCTTTTTGTAAAGCGAACACATTGTCCCACGAAAGAGTTACTACCCCTTTGTAATCCGGTAATAGAAAATATAAGTTTCGCTTGCTCTTTGTGTTAACAGACATATAGATGTCCCTACATATATAATATATATGATATGTGCAAATGTGCCCAAAATATATTTATATTTATAAAATTTTATTTTGACTTTACTTACTGGACGACTGACTGGACTGAAACCTAATACAGAGCTTCCTTTTAAAAAAATAACAAAATGAAAAATGGATGTCATTCTTACATATTACGCACAGAAATTATTTATAAATAAACAAACCTACATATATCAATTTCAACAAACACTAATTCCAAATGAATACCAATAATATTTCAAGACAAAGATATTTTATTAAAATGAATCACAAACGTAATAGTATTTCTTTTGAAAAAGTATAGCGAGATTCAGAAAATCGAATAAAGTAATCAACGCCACCTATTGATCAATTTATGAACAATAAAATAACGTCACAAATTATACACAGTTTTAAATAATTAATAACTTAATGTTGAAATAAATAAAACATTTTATAAAACTCTTATATAATATAATTATCTGGGGCCAATTCTCCAAGCAAATTGCCACTTTATTGAAGCGTAATCCTTGCCGTTTATCCGTTTGCCTATTCTTTAATTTGATTATCGACTATTGATATAAAAGTTAACAACTAAGTTTTGTTTTGACATAAAAGTTGATGTTAACATCATATCGGTTCGGTTCCGATCCAAATAAATATAGGATAGTCAAAGTTAGACTGAAATTGAATCGGAAACGTATCTTAAATCGTTAAAGATTAGTAGAATTGGTCCTTAGTCTAGCGCGGCGATTCGTCTAGCAACTTGTCTCTATGGGAGATTTAATTCTAGTAATATATGCCCCGATATGATAATATTTTCTATTAAACACATTTCAGTTCTAAACAAAATCTATATAGAAGATTAGTTTATAAGCAAAAATATATTTTTGGTTTTGATTTTAGCAGCTTTTCCGAATCGTTATGATATAAAACCTTCACGAAAAGAGCGTTCCTTCAAGGCCTGCAACGCACCTGCAAGCCTTCGGGTGTTGCAGGTGTCCATGGGCGGTGGTAGTCACTTTCCATCAGTCGAACCTCCTGCTCGTTTCATCCCTCTGTCCATTTGTCATTTTAAATCCATCATATTATAATAAATAATTCATAAATAGCTTACCAACCACAGGATTTCAAAAGGGGAACTAGTTTTAATTCATAATATACATCGTGGGTGGTCGCTATAGTGAATGCAATAAATACTGATAGTGAACAAACAATTGTCTTAACAAATTAATATTAATTAATTTATCTATATCACGACTGTTTCATTGTCATTATTATAAAGCTTTTGTTTCTAATACAAAGAGTAATTAAATTAGAGCTGGCTTCTAAAGAATCAGAATTGAATAGCGCTCCCGTAATGAGTGTAGCATTCTTGTTTAAATACATTAATTGTAAATGTATTTACTGAATAAATTTGATCTTTTGAAATGATAAATTTAAAATAATGTAAAAATATGTAATGTACAATAAATAAAGTATATTACTCAATGGAATATTATATAGGCAAACAAAACGTGGGGTTTTTGTTTGTGGATTGTCATTATCTTTCAAACGTCATTGTAAAATTTGTGTTAGTATATTGGCTTCTTATTAATAGTCAAATCATCAATCATAAGTAGATTTTGTTGCAGCGTATCGACGTCTATACCACCCAGTCCATTGCCAGAACTAGTGGTATATACAAGTAGAAGTTTGGTGTGGTTTTAACTGTTTCCAAAAATTATGCCTAGAATTTGACACACAGGAGCCATCAAAAGTAATTGCTACTACAAAACAAAACACAGCGATCTGTAGATATGAGCTCGGACGTACCAATTTGAGAAACACTTTCACCCAATATTTAGTTTTGCTAAAATATTTAGAGGAAGCAGAATTTTATATTTAAGAGTGAAAAATACAACGTAAATGATCGTTTTTATTATCATTTAAATTTAAATTAAGAACCATCGAACCATTCGAAACATGTGTTCGAAATAAATACCACATGTATTTTTTCTTTAGGTATCTTTATGATGTTCCTTTATTGCCGAACGCGAGATCAATTATAATCACGAATTAACCACATGAAAATTCAGTTGTTCTTGCCTGGGCTTAAAAGAACCATCTTTGCTTTTATATATATGCACATATAATATTTTATTTATACAGTGTTTGAGAAATAAACCTTTATTTAATAATTTGTTACTTATTATTTATATATTATTATTATTCGTATTTTTTAAATCTACAACAACGCGATTTTTAAGGATTTTCCTGCTTCGCACAACTATTTTGTGGAACTAGCTTTCGCTGGCGACTTTTCCGACCCGATAAGACATAGAGACCTTCTAGAAAAGGCAGCGGTAGTCACTTGCCATTAATTGAGCCTCCTGCTCGTTTAAGAAAGCTCCTCCTGCATAAAAAAGATCTATCCAATAATAAACCCGTAATAAAAAAATTATAGCTCAATATATATAAAAGAATATTAGTCATAGCCGTCGTCCTGAAATTCAGAATAATACAAAATTCAAGAATATCACTTTCGTTTTCCCAAGAGTTGTATTACGTTATGATTGGATTACAAGAGAAAACATTTTATCGATACACGCATGGCAATGTACGTGGCTTGAAAAATATCGCAATAGAAGTCGATCGTCGTCTTGGAATGGAGCAAACTTAGAACCTTTTTACGAGATTAATAAGAATTTTGGTGAACGAGAGCCGACGTTTACTTAGTCCACAAAGACTGACCTATCTTACTTAGATACGGAATAACGTCATATTGTACACCATTCGACAAATTGTTTGTAATAATTGTAAGTTAGTCACAGTCATTTTATTATATAATCAATTAATATAATTTATTTATTAAAGATCTTCAACTTACAACAACAAGGATACACTTACGAGTACATTATATCGTGGTATAATGTTTTAAAATATGTGGGCTCCTTCAATTATAGGACACCACAGCAAGCACATAAAATAATGATTAAACATAATTGAAAACAGAAATGTTTTTTTTTTTTGCCGGGAGGGCAAATGACTCTACTCCACCTGATGTTAAGTGGTAGTAGAGTCCAAACGCGCGGACGTTCAGTACAGTCGGGAAGAAGGTTCTGCACTAGTCGCCCTCGCCTTGCCGGCCCGTAAGATGCCTCTTCACGCCTCGTTTGAAGGAACCCGGGTCGTAAGAGGAAGGGAATACGTTAGCTGGTAAGGAATTCCATTTTTTGGAAGTGCGCAAAGAAAGAAGTTGCCAAATTTCTTTGTGCGCGATGGAATTGTTATATAATGGTACTCAATAAATAAGCATAGAAACTACTAAAAAGTAAAGAATGAATAAATAAAGACTATATTGTGCATATGTGTGTTAAGTACATAATATTACAAAATAAAATAGAAAATGAATTTAAATATTAGTAAAAATTAAAGATATACATTATAATTGTCTAATTAAGTTGATTTTTATTGCATGTTTTTTTTTATAGAATAGATTGGCGGATGCGCAAATGGGCCACCTGATGGTAAGATGTCAGAGAAATATCTGATGAGTGGGTGATATCTACCCAGACATGCTTACACAAAGCCCTTCCACTAGTAAATATTGGGATTAAGCGACGAAGCGAACAAGATTACAAATTGGTACTTAACCTATGTCGTTATAATGTTTGCATTATAAGCGTGGGTCGCGACTATTTCAAGCGCTTAATTGACGCTTAACTTTATTCCGACAGGGTTGTTAAGAAAATCATTTCGAGAAATATTCCATCAACGAAATTTTCCTGTTAAATTCTGATACATATGAAGTGGAAATGCTTTTGTGTATACAATATTGACTGCCTCGTTGGTCTAGTGGCTTGTTGAAAGGCCGCAGATCCGGAGGTCCTGGGTTCAATTCCCAGGTCGGGCCAATAAAAAGTTATTGGGTTTTTCTGTAAGAAAATTCTCAGTAGCAGCCCGGAGTCTGGTAGTTGGAAGTGTGTTCACTCCCGTGCCTCGGAACAGAGTGCTCCTGCGTAGTTGGCTAATCCCTCTTAAGATTGGCCACTGTGGCCGAAATCGGTCTGGAGGACATCATCGGATATTCACTATCATACTCATACATTGCTAAATCAAATCCGACGAGGATTACTGATTTTTCATATGCTTAATTTATATTGATATTTCACGTTGATATTTCGGTTGGGAAGAAATACATAATGAGAAAACTTTATCGTTATTATTTCAGTACTTTAGTGGACTTTTTGAGTAACGAAATTTACTATGATCGTTCTCTATGAAATAGTTCAACAGATAAATCAAAATCATCACAATTTAAGGAGAAGGTAGAATAAAGAAAGTATTATTTGTATGTTAATGTAGGTAAGCGTGAATCTTAACCGATGATCGTGGGTTCGAACCCGGGCTAGCATCACTGAATTTTCATGTGCTTAATTTGTGATTATAATTCATCTCGTGCTTTACGGTGAAGAAAACATCGTGAGGAAACCTGCATGTGTCTAATTTCACGGAATGAATTCCGCCACATGTGTTACATCAATCCGCATTGGAGCAGTGTGGTGGAATAAGCTCCAAACCTTCTCCTCAAAAAGGGACAGGAGGCTTTTAGCCCAGCAGTGGGACATTCACAGGCTGTTACGGTAGGTAAGCGATCTGAACCCTTTTTTTTACAGCTAATAGACTAGCGCTTGACCGTTGACTTGCCTGATCTTAAGCATAATCACGGTCTAGGATAAAGCGCGTCTGGCCAGAAGGAGCCCTTTTACCCTGGATTTAAAGACACCAACATTGTTATTGGCTATTTTAAGCCGTGAATATTTCTTTTGTAATTTAATATTATTGTTTATTTTTAGCACTTTTATATATATCAGTCACAAGGTTTATTTTTGGAATATAAATATGTTAACAAAGGTTTTTTCTGTATATAAAATACATCTAGTTTCAGTAAATAAATCTTCGATTGTATATAAATGAAATATGACGAATAGCTCGGAAATGGTCATTGTAAATTTAACAGCCGAGCGACGGCTGGTGTTTGAGTGGATCAAAAGAGATGAATTTGCCTACGTAAACATAAACGTCAGCGTATTTAATTTATTTTCTTTCTATTTTTTAAGCTGTTTGTCATGATTTTAGTTTTAAAAGAATTTATTGGTAGACTGATTTTTTTCCTTTCGGAGTCTCGTAGTCAACCTCTGTAAAATTTCGTCCAGGTTTATTATTCAACAAAAACACTCTCAGTCGTTCGCAAAAATTAAATGTGTTAGCCATTTACTAAATACTCGTTGTTTTTATTTTCCCAATAATTTATTTTTAAAATTCTTAATCTTAGTTTTATAAAATTCTAAGTCTTCCAGAAAAACTGTGAATCAAAATAAGAGGGCGGAAATGAGCCATTGGTTTGGTAAGTGGCAGCCACCGCCTATCCGCCCGCCTGAAAGATATTATGTTTCTTGTGCCTGTAGTTACAACGGATCACTCACAATTTCAAACAATAATACTAATTATTGCTGTTTGGTGGTAGAACATGTTGTAATATCTACCCGAACGCGCTTTCATAAAGGTCTTACACGAAGTAATCCCTTCTTCCAATTATTGTAAAGCCTTTCTACTTTCACTGAATCTACACTCTATATTACTCTTTATAATGTTCTTAATACTTCTGAAATCATTCCATATAGATGGATGCACAATGTTATCAAGCGATTTGGTCACTTCTGTAATGTAAATTGATTTCTTTACCTTTTGCTTGTACCTGTTCTATTAATTGGAATAATTATTAGAAGTTTTTTATAATAAGCTGAATCCTTACACATGTTTTTTGGAAAAATTACTGATAATATTAAGATTGAATATATTGATTTGTCGAGCAGTTGGCGTGGTTGGTAGATACTTTCCTTTCATGTCGAAGGTTGTGGGTTCGATTCCCACCCAGAACAGACATTTATGTGTATGAAAATGTCTGAGTGTAAGTAAAAGTAAGTGTGTATATTATAGTATAGAGTATACTAAGGTCCACCCGCGGATGTAACGCCTCAGATGATGATGATATCCATACCATAATTTTTTTTTTAAACGGCGTGTTTTTTCTTTAAATTTGTATGTGTATTTTGTTCTTTTTATTTTAATTTCGTATTTTATAAAAATATCTGTACATATGCATCATTAGTATTTAAAAGAACAAATCTAACTTAAAAAAAAATTATCTGGAGTATACTTACATCTAATATACTAATAATTCAGTTACTAGTAGTCAATAATGTAGTGAAATCTCATTTCTCGTCACGCCCTGAGGATGAAGTTTGACTTGGGTCCTAGAGTTATGGAGGGCGTCGAAACAATCATTCGTGAAATTATTTTCTCATACCGAATATATTGAATATTCTGGGTTATATTATTTTTATATTGAATATTAAATTTAATGAAATCACATAGAACTGCTTTTAAAAAGATCTTTTATTAAAATACATCGAGTTGATTTTAAAGTAAAGATGTAATATGATAAATCTAACTAACATAAACAAATCATATTTAGTAAGGAAATGCTCATTGAAATCATATTAAAACTTTATTATTTAAAGTTTTTACAAATAATTCTTATATTAAAATATTACCAATAATAAAATATTACCTTACCTATTCTTTATATAATCACAAAGTTTTTTTTTTCTTATTCTTAGTTACACGATGGTTTATGATACAGTTCTCTATTATTTAGATACCGTACCGTAACCGTAACAGCCTGTGAATGTCCCACTGCTGGACTAAAGGCCTCCTCTCTCTTTTTGAGCTTATTCCACCACGCTGCTCCAATGCGGGTTGGTAGAATACACATGTGGCAAAATTTCAGTGAAATTAGACACACGCAGATTTCCTCACGATGTTTTCCTTCACCGTAAAGCACGAGATGAATTATAATCACAAATTAAGCACATGAAAATTCAGTGATGCTTGCCCGGTTCGAACCCATGATCATCGATTAAGATTCACGCGTTCTTACCACTGGGCCATCTCGACTCTATTTAGATAGACTCTATTTAGACTCTATTTAGATTTCGACCCGGGTTCCTTCAAACGAGGCGTGAAGAGGCATCTTGCGGGCCGGCAAGGCGAGGGCGGCTAGTGCAGAACCTTCTTCCCGACTGTACTGGCCGTCCTCGCGTTTGAACTCTACTACCACTTAACATCAGGTGGAGTAGAGTCATTTGCCCTCCCGGCAAATATAAAAAAAAAAAAAAAAGATAGCTTATATTTAATTTGTTAACATTCATACATATGTTTATATTTATTTGGTATTTAATAATTAAGTTTGAAAAATTTATAAGTTGCTAACTTCGCTTACAATAACAAGTAAATAAGAAATACATATGCTTAATCTTCTGAAAGGTAGGCTTTAAGATTTTCTAATGCAAGACATATCACACTAATCATTAAAAAATCCAATTACATTTAGCAATTTCGACCAATAATTTAAGAGATATTGAAATACGTATTTTATATAAACCCATAAAGTACGTGTGGCCTGCGATATGATTTAGTAATATAACGAGAGAAAAGATAGCTTTTTTTGACACATATACTATAATATTTTTATTTAAAACGATTCTGACGGAAGGAATCCCAATTGTTTCCTTTCAAAGCTGGAACTAATTCCGAGTAAAATATTTCTACTATTTTTTAAATTAAATTTGATGAACTCGAAAGCATTACTATTTATTTCAGTTTAACATACAATATGCTATACGTGAGTATTTGAACAAGTTACTAGGAGTTCTACTGTACAAGTGTTAAAGAATCTTGTTCTTATATAAAACTTTACATTACCATATCATAAACAATACATGAAGCTATAGCAGACAACATTTCAGTAGAATACAACATCGTCTGATAATTTGTTCGTATCCACACAGGGCTTTTTTGTAAAAATAAAATCGAAACTAACCGCAGACAAGGTCGACATTGACTATAATGATTATATTTCAATTTAACACGCACCAAAATAATATATCACCATAAGTCAGCTGTCAACATTTTACGGTTGAGTAATGAAGTGATTTAGAACAGCACTGCTCAAGTCGTAACTGTACAAGCAACCTCATGCTTATGTCAGAAAATATCACACTATAATGAAAAATATTATGATAAAAATTAACAAAGATCTTAAAATGTGAACGATAAATTATATCATCAATTTAGTTGTATAACGAAAGTATAGAATTAATTATTATACATACTAGATATGTTAGCATACTAGAATAACATTATATTTTTATATACAAGTTAATACAGTGTGTAAAGAGAAACAAAATGCGATGGATGCTCTAATAGGTAATATAAAATAATTTTTATTATACACGTAAAACAGCAGGGCGCTAGTGTAATATGAACATGGGTGTATCAACACAGAGCTGTGAAGACTAGCTCAGTGTTTGCTCTGAAACTGAGATGAGACATGGTTTTGTTACACGAACTCTTAAATATTTATGAACATGAAATGCAGGTTTGCTTTCTGAGCTCTCTCGTCGACTTCCGTTTGCGTTTTTATATGAACCGAAAACGTTAGGTACAGAACAAGGATCTTGATAATTCTTATTTTTATGTTAAGATTCGCTTAAGACGAGTCATTATAAACATTTATTAAATTATAAAATTAAATTTAATATTTTGAGCACGAAATTAAATTATATTTTTTATATAAAAATTCTAAAATTAAGGATTTTTATTATTAGGGATCTCTCGACGATTAATAGGCCTTCTCTTATTCACACAGTTTATTTTTCCTTTTGCTATTTTCATCCAGTCGTCTTTGATATACTTTTTAATTTAATATGACCGTCTTTCTACTGATCTACCGCTTTATTGTTGTCTTAGGGAGGGGGGGATACGTTTTACGTCGCAGCAGCCATGTTCTTACGCAAGGTTTCTTGAGAAAACGAAATAAAGAACAATGAATATCATTATACGAATCCAAGAAATTGTTATACCAGAGAAATTGATTGAAGTGGACAGTTGAATTGGCAGTCAATAAGAGTCCCAGTCTAGCGTTCCAGACCCCGGTCGGCCAAAACAAGGTTGTTGAGTTTTTTTTTTTATAATATAATGATCAGTATCAGCCTGAAGTAAGAATTATAACAATGTTACTTATCTGATTTAAAAGAAGAATTTGTCAAATTGAAATGAGAAGACATTCGAACATTGGTACCATTTTAAAAAAAGTAACCTAATCTTAATAAGAGGTACAATAGCTAATTCAGCACTTAATCAATTTCCTACCTTTTTAATTTCCTCGTATAATTAATTAGTGGGACGTGCTCAGTGAGTAATTGAAACTGAGAGCACTGAGGAATTTTCAATTAGTTATTGTATCCTTGATAATGTTTGTTTTGATTGAAACTAAAACAAAGTATTAGAAACTAGAAAACCTTTTAATTAAATTAATTATAATTATTTTATTATAAAATAAATATTACTTTGTTATACATATATAGAGACTATGTAAGTGTTAGAGAATGTTTTTTTTTTAATTAAATTAAATTTTATTAAAAAACAAAGGTACATTTACGGGATCTTACTTTTCAAGTTTCAAGGTCACGCAGTAAAAAACCTTTCGGTCAAGACAAGTCGTAATGAATATTACATGAAACATTGTTTTATGAAAGCGAATGCGCTGGTAAAAATATATCGAACGGTTAATAAATCATAATAAAGAGTCCAAAATATTGGCAGGGAGCCAACATTTGATAAATTTATTACTCGACTTAGCTGAAATGCAGTTCACTATTAAGAAGAAACTTCGAGAGCGCTTTCTAAAACTCTTCAACATTGCCTTTAAAGCTATAGTATCCAGTGAAAATAATATTTTATACAAAAAGTTACTTAATTTGTGCCATTACTAAGAAATTATAACTTTCCTTAATTATGCTTCAAGTCTGTCCCTTAAGAAACTTGACACCTTAATTCTTAGAAAATTTAATGTCTAGTTTTAGTCACGATCAACCCTATTAGAATCTTATTTTTAAATAATCTGTGAAAGAAACACGCAATCAATATGGTGATTTATGGATTGTGCACTTAATGACACGAACTACCTTTCCTCACGCTGTAACAAAGCCCTCAAAGGTAAAGAGATACACCACATAATCACCATATTTGAACATGACTTACCTTTATTTTACATATATAAGCTTCGGAGGAAGTTCAAGGAACTACTAAGAATCAAATTCTTCCTACTTCCGCTGTAGGACTGCGCCCATTTAGACTTTAGAATATATCAAACCTGCGGCTTTTGTTTCTAAGGCAGTCTGTATACCGTTGAACTATTAAGGCTACAAAAGTTTGACATTCATAAAATACACAACTTCATAATATGTACACATTTTCCTATTTGTATATTTATTTATAATAGGTAGGCAGACGGGCAATTGGGCCAAGTAAGTGGCCGGTAGCCAAATCGAATAAAGACAATCAAAAAGATTCTATTGTACAAAAATTATCGGCCCCATTAACTTCACAGTTAAACAATAGCCATTCAGAGCGTATCGCGAAGTTACCTAATTAACTAAATCTGAAAGGAATTACGGTCTTAACAAACGAAATAAAGATAATCACAAAGACCCGACACAAATGACTCACTTTTGTATAAAATTGTTGGGTAACTTCTGACTAACGATAGTCGGTGAAAGTTTGTAGCTAATTTCCCTTTGACACGTTCGTGTCACTCAGTTATTGTCAGTTTTAAATGTAATTCCAAAAGTTAATTAGAATAAACATAAATCAAATAACTTGTTTGGCAGGTAGCAAAACATTAGAATTGTCGTCAACTTTTGTAGTCTAGGGGCAGTTCGTTAAAATTGGGAAATGATTTCTCAAAATCTCAGCAATCACTTTTACTTGGTAGTAGTCCCGTCTAACTATACAGTACAGTAACAGTCTGTTAATGTCCCACTTCTGGGCTTAGGCCTCCTCTCCCTTTTGAGGAAAAGACTCGGAGCTTATTCCACCACGCTACTCAATGCAAGTTGGTAGAATACACATGTGACAGAATTTCAATGAAATTAGACACATGAAGGTTTCATGATATTTTCCTTCAACGTCAAGCACGAGATGAATTATAAACACAAATTAAGCTCATGAAAATTGCCCGGGTTTGAACTTACGATCATCGGCGGCATCACTCAGGTGACATAATGTGCGGATAAATTAGCAAAATCGCAAGCAAAGCTAGTTAATACATAACGTTAAAATATTTTATTAAACGTTGCTCCAACTCTTCTGCTTTTCCTTATGAATTTCTGAGAGTGAGAATAAATATTTACAGTCGCCTTCAAACTACCTCTTAACAGTTTGTGCACTTGAGAACACTGCAGTTCAAAAGTAATACATAATATATTTCATTTAATTGAAAACGTAATAAATTTAAAAATTAATAGTACTGTGAACAAACCAAGTATACACTCCGTGCTCAGTTATAGCCTACATGCTATCAATTAATCAAGAGGAATTCTATTTTTGTTAGCTCTTACAAGGAATATAGATTATATTATACTTTTAGAATTAGTCTTTTCTGCTCAAAAGGTGCTGTATATATGTACACAATATATGTCGTACCGGTGGTAGGGCTTTGTGCAAGCTCGCCTGGGTAGGTACCATCCTCTCATCAGATATTCTACCGCGAAACAGCAGTACTTGGTATTGTTGTGATTCGGTTTGAAGGGTGATCGAACCAGTTTAATTACAAGCACAAGGGACATAACATCTTAGTTCCCAAGGTTGGTGGCGCTTTGGCGATGTAAGCGATGGTTAACATTTCTTACAATGCCAATGTCTATGGGCGTTGGTGACGACTTACCATCAGGTGGCCCATATCCTCATCCATCTACCTATACTAAAAAAAGAAAAAGAAAAACACCTCTTTAATAGTAGCTGTATTAAAATAGTATATCATTATTAACTTACCTCACTTATGTACTAGGGGTGTACAAGCTGCATCATTAAAAAAAAATCCAGACTATTATGGACTAGCTGACGCTAAGACTCCTTTGAAATATTCTTGCTGCTTGACTGGTTCCCTGGCGTCATATTGGAAATCGAAGCGTTAACGTGTTCTTTAACGAAGTATAAATTTTAAAATCAGAATCGGTTTATGAAAAAACGCTTGTTTTTCTTTTTAATTTAATACTAAAGCAAAGAGAACGATTTATACCTAAACATGTACTATGTGTTTCGATAATTTAAAGTTCTATGTAATTTATATATTAGTCAAGGTAATAATTAATAACCTAATTTTAATCACACAAAGTATTATTTTACCTAAATACACTAATAATGATTTATTGATTCTCATTGTTTGAATAAAGGAAACTATCCTCGGAATCGGTATTGTGACCACAATGCGACACAATTAGTCGACATACGCTTATTCAGAGTCGAACTCTGCACAAAGTTTCACAGACCTATTGCTTAACTCACAGTTCCGTTATAAATTAACCATTCAAAGTTTGTCCAATCGCTTTGCCAACGTTAGTTATGTCATATAAAATTATTTTAATGAGTATCGATATAATAATGGTTTCATTTTAAAATTGTAATTGATTTATCACTTATATTTTAAAATTCATGTTTTTATTGCATAATACTTTATATTGATTTATTGATTTTCTTTTATTATAAATTATTTTAATGACCATAAATTTCGATGTTTTCCATCTGCCAGTAATAACAATTAAGAATAATAACAATTAAGAAGTGACCAAAAAAAAACATAAATGGAATTACAATTTTAAGCTTAAAATTTAAACCATGTCGAACTGGTATTAACCAGTTTTTAATTTACCAGATGGAAATCAACAAATTTAAGTAGCTTACTTGACTCAAGTATTTAACAAACTATACATCTGAAACATTGTTAAACAGTAAACAAAATGATCGTTCAGTGAATAACAAACTACGTAGCAGTTTCAACTAATTGTATTTCGAGCTAATTTGCTTGTTAGTGTTTAACAGAACTAAGATGTTTTAAGGTAAACAAGACGTAAACATGACCAAAAGGAATTTAAATACAAGCCCCATTAAGTTTTTCGAGTGCTTATAATTTATTTTAAATTTGGGTATAAGTGAAAATATCGTGAGAGAGCCTGCATGTTTCATCTGGAATTCTGACACATATGAAAATGAAATGAAATTTTCTTAAGATTATAGTAGGCTTTTATCCAGTTTTTTGATATTTAGGAGTATTTTGTTAGTTTGTAGTGTAAATGAAAACTATGAAAAAAATCGCTAGATATCGTTAGATGAGAAATCTTGGAAAATGTTTTTTTTTTGCTTTTGGCATATTGAACTATCGTTCAACCTTATCAAGATAATGGTTCTATATTTTTTTTTAATTACTCTTATCGAGCCAATATTTAGGTTGAGAAAAAAAACTGGATGTAAATAAAATGTTAGAATTCGAGTTGTCAGTAAGTTAAATGTTATTGGATTTTGTAAAACCAACTTTTTAATGTCAAAACTTTTTGTATTCTAGAGCACTAATTAGTTACTTCTCACGTGTCTCTAATTAACCTGGAAATAAAATTCTTATTTATGTTTGAAATATATAGAAAAAACATGTCACCTACATATTTCACTCATCATTTAATTATAAAAATATCAGCATCATCATACTTCTCTCTTATCTCTTATGTAATAAATACATATATCAAAATTAAAAAAGTTACTGTATTGATTGTAAATACATAGATTCCTTGTAGCATTATCTCCCTTGGATTGCAATTCAGATTCTCTGGGAGAATAATGAACCAGCCGTTTTGTCACCATTGTATTCCTATATCCTAATCCTCTTAGATCCAAGTATTTTGCCTGCAAACTGCAGCTCTAAATAATTTGGTTTTATTAATTAATACGTTCTTTTCGAGGCACACACTTAAAATTCACAGACTGGCAAATAAATGCTTATCAGCCAGAACTGGGGCTTGAACCCAGGATATGCGGTCTTACATCTTGCCACTAGATAAACGAAGCAATCACAACAAGACTTACCAACTCCCACAGTAATGCTGTATTCCGGTTTAAATAACTCACAAGGAACATAACGTCTTGATCTCGTTATTGGTGGTGTAAAACTTGGTACTTATCATTACATAGAGTGGATAAGTAAAGGTGATCACAAACTTATACGTATACGAGAAAGTATATATATTTTCTCGTCTGCTCCAATTATTCTCATTGAATATTCACAGATTGTTAAGCTGACCTTAATAAGTTTATATTGTGCTGATAACTTTTATATTTATTATTAAAAACAAAATTGTATTCCAGTTGTTTGATTGAAATAAAAGTTTTTTTTTCTATATTTGAAATTTCACCTTTGATCTAAAACTATATTTATATGTGTTTTCAGTAACTATCCAAATTCAATCATGCACGAATAGAAACATATCACCGAAAATTGGAAGGTTTGAATTTTTATTTAATCGATTTTAATTATACCAACACAAAGGTTCAAATTAAAGTCAAAGTCAAAATATAAGTTTTTTAAGGAGGCGAACATAATCCCTTCTGAATTGTCATTTTACAAATGTAATTTTTACATAAAGCTATTTACTATTGGTCCAGAATGTAGAATCAACCGAGGAGAACCAGCAAGAAACTAATTAGTTACTCTTTTTAACAATAAAAAATACAGGTAATAATCATATAATTCGAATTATAACATTAACGAATACTAACTCCAATTTCCAATTTTTTTTAATTTAAATAGCATAACTTTATATTTTTAACTAGCATGACTAAGTGTGAATCAGTTGATTAGTGTGAAGCACCCGGTGCTTCGGTGACTGTACCCGTCTGGATAGGTACCACCCACTCGTCAGATATTCTACCGCAATTATTTGTATTATTGTGTTCGGCTGGAGGGACGATTGAGCTTATGGCACAACTACAGGAACAAGGGATAAAATAACTTCGTTTCCAAGCTTGGTGGCTGGTGGCGATGTAACATTCCTTAATATATTTCTAACATTGCCAATGCCTGTGAACGGTGGTGACCACTTAACATCAGGCCTTTTGCCCATCCGCCTAGCAATACCATAAAAAAAGTTACAAGTGAAAACGCCTCGCAAAGCAGCTAATTGTTGCAATAAGTTTCTTTAACTGTTAAAGTCGTAATAAAAACAACAACAACGAATTATTTATTATTGATTGGAGTTAGTTTTCGTTAATCTTGTAACACTTTACATCACAAGCTTTACACACCATACCAGGTAGCAGACAATTAGTCTCACATAGTTGCAAATATAATAAAATAGATTATAAGATAAACTATTTCAGGCTTGAGCTGTAATAACATTTTAAATTTTTTTAAGCAAAATTAGCTTTTATTATAAGTCTATTTGAGTAGAAAATCAAGTGTCAAACGAGCCACTAATCCCGTGACAAGTTATAGCGTTTAATGAGTAGCTATTAAAAGTTTCGCTCGTATAAGTCATCTTTATACTTGCTTACGACATCGGAATAGTAAATACATTGTAACATATGACAGTGTGACACAACCTTTATGACTTAGTAAATAAGCATCATTATATTTATATGTATATACGTACTTATTAAGTAGCGTTGAGAAAACAAAACAGCAACACGTATTGTTGCGTTACATTTGAGTGACCCAGTGTTACTTCAGGCACGGGGGGGGGACATAACATCTAAGTTCCTGAGGTTGATGGCTCATTGACGATGTAAGGAATGGTGATCACTTACTATCAGGTCAATTGCCCACCCACTTACCTATTTTATATATATATATATATATATATATATATATATATATATATATATATATATATATATATATATATATATATATAAAGCTACATTGATCCAAGAAAATAGCGGATCTTTAAAAACGGTAACATTAGTAGAGTACCAAAATATTACGAAGCATTAAATTCATAATTGCAATGTTCATCACAAACGTCGCAACGAGATAAATAGTCGACGAGGCTTTGACAAACGATTCACGTTTCTGCAGGATTAGAACGAGTTATTAATGAGCGCTCGTCATGTGACGGATTTAGAATTTAAATATAAAACAAACACAGTGATGCGTTGAATTTCCTAATTGGTATAAATAAAAGGTAAAATTTACATTCATAGAAATTTTAACACCCTTATTGTATAATAAGCAATGAACAGTTAGAGAATTATTTATCTTCTTATATCACATTAATAAATAAATAGATAATATACTGGAACATTATTCACACACAGCCATCTGATCCCAAACTAAGCAGAGCTTGTACTATGAGAACCAGACAACTGATATACTACATATACTACTTTTATTCGTAAATACATACATATATAGACAATTACACCCAGACTCAGGACAAACAGACATGTTCATGCACACAAATATCTGTTCTGAGTGGGAAAATAAACCACAACTTTCGTCGTGAAAGGCAAGTCAACCAACCACGCCAACTGGCTCGTCATGTAACGTCGATATTATCTCATGTATCTATAAAACAGATAATCTTATACCCTGTATCACACAAAGTATAAACGGATATATTACATTAATATTATATATAAAGTTAGACTTTGTATAGATTAATCTAACGATGACACGCGCAAGCTGATCAATTAATCTGTCAGTGATATTGAGGGACGAGATATGATTTGATTTTCAATTGATACACGCAAATCCATAATAGGATACGCTCAAATGTATGAACATTATATTCAACGGATACATTAATAGTAAAACATCACATCACGTTTTATTTAAAAATACAAATATTATTTACTGAACTAGACTCTTTAATACATTCATAACTATTGAGTAAATAATATAACAAATAAGATACATCATGGTATGGATCAAACGATTGTAGAGATACGATTATATAAAAAAGTACTCGTGTTATGTTTTATTACATACCACCAGTTCAAAATGTTGATTACCGAAAATAACGCCGTGAAAAATGAAATACGTAACTAAATATTTGATGGTTAAAATTATAACATAATATTATATATTAAAAAATCAGAACATTCTTTATTCAAAAAGGTTCTTAGAAGAAGTAATCATATTACATGTTGTATTAGGTTAGTAGACTGGCAAGTGGGCCACCTGATGGTAAATGGTCAGCACATAAATATTGGTATTGTAAAAATATTATGTAAGGGACGGTTCCCTTATATCGCTATTGCGCCGCCAACCTTGGGAACTAAGATGATATATCCCTTGTGCTTGTAGTTACACTTATTCACACTCAAGCCCGAACACTACAATACTAAGATTAGCCTTCACCTAGGAAACGAGTACATGTTCTTTAAATGAAGGCAGGGCCTATGCTTATTTTCAGAGGCAGTACTATGTTTTCATCGACCCCGATATTGTAAACAGCGTAAAAGTTTTTCCATCTCCTAATCGTGATAAGATTCAATAGAATTAATGTACATTTTAAACTTCATAGTTAACAAAGAAAATAATTACCAAACTAACCACAAAGTTGAAGGAGATTTTTTATTAACTCCTGGATGAGAAGATAGTTCCATTGAATTTTTTTTCCCTTTGAGAAAGATTTTTTAAAACGTTGTCTTTCTTGTAATTTTAATTTACGTTGTAGCTGAATAATTTTCTTAAGGAATATGCATTTTAATATTTCCTCAAGCCGTTAATAGTTAATGTATTATGTAAATGTAATATAAAGTAACAGCCTGTGAATGTCCAACTGCTGGGCTAAGGCCTCCTCACCCTTTTTGAGGAGAAGGTTTAGAGCTTATTTTACCACGATGTTCCATGGTGACATACACATGTGGCAGAATTTCAGTAAAATAAGACACATGTAGGTTTCCTCACGATGTTTTCCTTCACCGTCAAATACGAAATGAATTATTATCACAAATTAAGCACGTAAAAATTCAGTGGTGCTTGCCAGGGTTTGAACACACGTTCATCGGTCTAGAATCACGCGTTCTCACCACTAGCCCATATTGGCAGATGTAATATACAGGAAACAAATTTATAACATATGAAACGTAGGCAGTTGAATCAAATATTGGATTTTAATTGTAAAATAAAACGCAATAACAAAAACTTCGTACTCGTGAAACTTGAAATTTTACTCGCACGGCGCTTGAAGAAGTTCAACTAATTGAAGTAAGTTCGTCTACCGCTCGGTCATAATTGTATGACAAACTGTTATAGTTAGTCGATAAACAATTATTTATAATTAAGTAAAGTGACAACGTGTATGCAAAATTTCATAAAGATTGAGTAGTTAAAACGTAACAAACAAATAAATAACCAAATCACTTTCGATATTATATTAGTAAGGATTAATTATGTAGCTGAATGTTTCGAAAAGAGCAATGTCTAGAATATAATGGAACATATATTTCAGACTGATAGTAGTTTTTACTTGTAAATATATTCTACTTACGAACCGCAAGGAAGGACATGTGCCCTTAAGCTTCACCAAATTTCATCAAAGTCGGTTCGCTGGTTTAGCCGTGAAAGCGTAATAGAAAGGAATACAAAGCTACTTCGGCATTTATAATATTAGTATAGATATATAAAAATAACCAAAATGGTCAGAACGCGTGAATCTTAACTGATAATCGTGGATTCAAACCGGGTAAGCACCACTGAATTTTCATGTGCTTAATTTGTGATTATAATTCATTTCGTATTTGACGGTAAAGGAAAACATGGTGAGAAAACCTGCATGTGTCTAATTTCATTGAAATTATGCCACACGTGTATTCTACCACCCGAATTGGTGGAATAAGCTCCAAATCTTCTCCTCAAAAGGGAGAGGAGACCTTAGCCCAGTAGTGGAACACTAACAGACTGTAACTGTACTGTACTGTTTATAATAATATAACGTAACTTGATACAGAAGTGATTATAAGAGACAAGATTGATATTCAATATATATCTTTTTATTAGTATAAAATGATAGATGATCAAATGTATTTATAGAAATCTATTTTAATTTTGAATACACATATAAAAATAATGGTTTTAACAATAAAACAATAGAACCTGTACTTTGTAAACATAACAAGACTGTTTACTAACCATTACAACACATCACACTTAGCTGGCTCTCATATAACATGGAGAGTAAGCGGACAGCGAAGTTGAGGACGATGTATCATAAACACGGAGCGCATCGCTGGCAAAGAGCCAAACTTCAAATCAAACCGATTATTGCTTGCAGAAGTGCAGCGAAGTATATTGATGGACGCTTGAATTTATTTTCCATTGAAATAATAATACGAGTTTTGAACGAGACCTGGTGTGCATGTGTGTGCTTTGTAGAATATAATAAATATTGTATGTGTAATTGACGTTTAAAAAAATTAAAAATATTCCAAATTTAAAATATATACTGGAATAATATATCCTTAATGTATGTCTTTTTCAAGTTTTCAAACATCATCATCATCATTTGTATAATATAAGCTTATTGTAACTAGGATTTAAACGAAAGTCCAGCAAACTACTTTATACAAAAAATATATAATCTTATGTACAAGTCTCAGATATACAAGTTAGTTATATAATACGTTTACCTCCGAGCTTCTAATTTTTCTTTAATCAAATAAATTGGTCTGACTAATTGTCACTGCCTATATTTCAATTATTTTGATTAACTTTATTTCTATATAAATTTTAGGTACTGTATGTTCTTTTCGGTAATTTCTTAATGATTGATTAAGTAAATAAGATGTGATAGTTTAGTATACAAACATAAACTCTCACATTTATAAAATGAAGAAAGACGTGATATCTTTACTCTATTATCATTATTGTTATTGCAAACATCATATATATATAAATATATATAATATATACTTTATCCACTAAGTAATTACAGTATAAATATAAACCAAAAAAATTAAAGTCGTAAATAATATGAAATAATTAAAACGCTGCGAGTGATCAACTCTCCGTCGACGGTTTATTTACCGACTACACGTGCTCGTATTGATGCGCCTTTTGCATGTTAATGGATCTGCTGCATATTGAAGTAATTACGGCGTTTTAAATGTATGGCCGAAGTTTAATTGACCTTTCGATAAAATGTATTTTTGAAACTTACTTGGTATGAAATAATAATTCCTTACATAGCCAATGCGCCACCAATATCGGGAACTAAGTTACAGGACTAAGTATTTCAGTTTGACTGTTTACTAATTTGTAATGGGTAGGTGGTACGTACGCAACAGGCTTACAAAAACCCCTTCCACCAAGTTAATTAAATATATTTTTTATATCTAATGTTCGTTTCGGGAACATAAGAAAAATATAGTCTCGTACTAAATGATGGTGTTACTTATAAACGTATATACATAAATAAGCCTGTGTAGCAATTTAGTTATATTTCTCTCTTTCTATCATACTTGATTTAGCATTCGAATGAAGAAGATGCAGCACTATTTAAGTGATCACCTGCTATACAACGTTTATAAATAACCCCGATTGTGAGTAAAAATAGTGTTTAAAGGTAGATAAGGTAAGCTATCGAGGAAACGCTCAGCTGTAGAGTCCAAGTGTGTAGGAACACGAAGTGATTCTAATAGGGCGAATTAGCCTCACCCTCCTCAATTTCCATTAAGCATCGCTTCAGGTGTCATACATGTTATATATTTTGTGTTATGTGCGATTCCAAAGTATAATTTATTGTATTATTTTGATGAATCATAAAATAGGGATAATTTCCGAGGCACTGTAGTCGAGTCACTGATAAGGCTTGCTAGACTAACACGCAATACTTATAAGACGAGGTTGTGTCTTTGCATTATATTAATTAATTAATTTTATTCTTATATAGAAATAGATCGCATACTATATCAAAAAATTGATCAACTGTTTAAAAATTGTTTTATAAAATGATTTTAAATTATATTAACAATAAATATAATCTAACAGTCAGTCGAGGGACTGGCTTATGAAGAAGGTAACATCAGTAAGGCCTGTGAATGTCCCGCTGCTAGGCTAAGGCCTCCTCTTCTTTTTTGAGGAGAAGGTTTGGAGCTTATTCCACCACGCTGCTCCAATGCGGGTTGGAATACATATGTGGCAGAATATTAGTTAAATTAGACACATGCAGGTTTCCTCACGATGTTTTCCTTCACCGTCAAGCACGAGATGAATTATAAACACAAATTAAACACATAAAAATTCAGTTATGCTTGCCCAGACTTGAAACCACAATCATCAGCTAAGATTCACGCGTTCTAACCAGTGGGCCATTTCGGCTATCCGGGCCATCTCGGCTATTAAGAAGGCTTAAGTGTATAATGTATTAAGGTTTTGTGTAAATTAGTCGAAATATGACGATGATTATAGAAGAAGTGATAAAATATCATGCCCAATAGGAGCTTTACTGGCCTGGTTATTATATGTATTATGATATAAATGGCTTATATAAATCCTTAGTCTACTCGTGTGAAGCAGGTAGTTCCTAAACGTTTAAGATAATACAAAAAACTCTTTAATGATATAAAATATACAGAGGAATTTAAGGTACTTTTAAACGTAGAACTTTTTGATTTTGTTAATTAGAAACATAATATTATGTTATTATATTTGTCTATTCTAGTTAAGTTCTATAAACATTTAATAATTTATAAGATAAATATGTAAATGTGTTACGAGTTTATAATTGTCATTAAACTAGATTTCAACGTTCTTCGATAACAACAAAAATGTTTCCTTTATAATTTAAAATTCCTTGCTATTCAATACTATAAATACATACTTGATATACGTATCGTCCAAATTATTTTAACCTGTGCTACAAAAAAATCAAGACGATTGAGGAAAATCGTACTTTGAGATTGATTACCCGTCATCAGTACATTAGCGTATAAATTGTGAAATAAAGTCGAATTGTGGGTTACATGAGTAATGCTTTTATAATTTGTATGCATGTATAATGCACTCGCCTGTTAGATCCTGCGAGTATCTTAATGCAGGGTTGTCTGGTAGAGATCACTACTTGAGTAATAAGAACGCCCCTTGAATGCATCATATTACATCATAGTCCGCAATTATGTTTATATAGCATGAATTTTCTTAAGCTTTTGTTTTTTTTTTTAACTTGTATTTGTCTTTTTTTTTTCCTTGTGAATGTGCAATAAACTTATTTAATAATAATAATATACTGTACATTTATTTATCTCTTATAAATTACTGTTGGTCTCGTTGGTCCAATGGCTAGATATGAGTTCTGGGCCTGAACTTTTTCAGTCGTGTCGGAATTGGATCGGATTTTTGTTATTTATCATGCATGAAATCAACGAATACTAATTCCGTAATTTTAACAAGCAAACCGATATCTCCATTACAAATAAGATAAATTAGGACAATGCCTACTCAGTAATTATTATAAAAGTAATAATAAATAAAGAAAAAAGTATATAAAAACGAAAGGAATTCAAATTAATTTTCAGGACAAGGTAACATCTGACCTGAACAATTTTGATTAATTCACTCCGCGACCCCGACATCAGATCAAAGGACAAAACACTAAATATACTGACAAGTCACTACTCAGGTATTCATTGATTCAAAGTAAACAATGTTTTATATTACTTGTTAATTAGTTAGGAGATATCGGAAATTTCATTTACAGTCTTTTGTATTGAGATTATCAATTAAAACTTTAAATAAATTTATTTGTTAGAGTAACAATGCCTGTCATTGTGTAATTAATACTACATTAATGCTAAGCTAAGATTATTATTTATTAAACTTACTCGTTTTAGTTTTGAAATAATATCACACTATTAATAATATGTCATATATAAACATATTAATTGCTCAGAGAACTGTTTAGAGTTTCATTGAATGATTCTTCTAAGCAAAGTTATCCTGTAAAAACTGACCTCGCAATTCACTCGTGAATGTTGAAAACTGTTTGTATACTATTTGGATGCATACATCCTCACAATATCATAGTTATTAATATCAATGTCGCATATGGCTTTTTGAGATATCAATTATATTCTTCAGTGGTTTAGGAGTTTGTTCTTACATAATAAAGCATGTATAATGTTTCTTTATAGTAAGGAAGTAACAGCCTGTGAATGTCCAATGGCTGAGCTAAGGCCTCCTCTCCATTTTGGAGAAGGTTTTGGAGCTTATTCAACCACGCTGCTTCAATGCGGGTTGGTGGAATACACATGTGGCAGTATTTCAGTGAAATTAGCCACATGCAGGTTTCCTCACGAAGTTTTCATTCACCTTGAAGCACGAGATTAATTATTATAAAAACAAATTAAGCACATGAAAATCAGTGGTGCTTGCCCGAGTTTTAATCCACGATCATCGGTTAAGATTCACGCTTTCTAACCACTAGGCTATCTCGGCTTTTATATAGGATAAAAAATTGCTTTGTAGCTTTGGTGTTCATTCCATAACGCTGCAGATTCAAATGTTTCATTGCTTTCAGCACATTCATGTATCCCTCCCGATGTTTTCCTGCGCCGCCGAGCACGAAATGAAATGTAAACATAAATATTCTACGTGAAAAGCTCACTGGAGCTTGGATTAGGACCTGCGATCTTCGAATATGATTTGTTTTATTCCATACACAATTACTGGTTTTAATAATAAGTTATTTAAAATAAAATAGTTAACCTCACCTATCCTGATAGGTTAAGTAATCGAACGCTTACATTTCCTAAGCTCTACTGATGGTAGGGCTTTGCGCAAGCTCGTCTGGGTAGGTACCACACACTCATCAGATATTCTACCGCAAAACAGTAGTACTTGGTATTGTTGTGTTCCGGTTTGAAGGATGAGTGAGCCAGTAGAATTACAGGCACAGGGACATAAAATCTTAGATCTCAAGGTTGGTGGTGCATTCGCTATGTAAGCGATGGTTGACATTTCTTACAATGCCAATGTGTAAGGGCGTTGGTGACCACTTACCATCAAGAGGCCTATAAGTTCATCCGCCTTCCTATTCTATAAAAGAAAAAGGGTGGATTTTGATTGGCTTATTAACATTTATTTACCTTTAGGGACGGGACAATTATGATTATTATTACAGAAAAATTCAAATAAAACCCCAAGGCACTATTTCATTAAACTCTCACAGAAAGATAATAGACTCCCTTACAGTGGAATATTAGGTGCTTAATCCACTTATATTATGGAAGTGAATTGCTTAATTCCCCTTTCAAGTTTGTATGACAGCTCTTAGAATTACGGGTATATAATATATTAATTACACACTAATTATCGTGGCTTTGTTGACTCGTAGCAATAAACGTAGACTACTACGACGTAGTTTCAATCATGGTCATTACATGGCAATGTGGGAAACAATTATCGACATAACTATAAATAATAAATAATAATGAGACTGTATCGGACACCCTACAGCGTAGTTTCTTTTTATGTTATATGTTAATATTATTCTTTCTACAACCATCACTTTTGATTCTGCGTAACACCTCGTTTTATATTTAGATCAGAGCTATAAAAAAAACTAGGAAACCTGCCCGCCTACCTGAAAATCGCCCACACCAACCCGCATTGGAGCAGACTTTGATGACGGACTCTAAAACTTCTCCTTAAAAATGAGACTTAAGGCCAGGTTAGCATTTTTATAAAAAAATATAAGTATAATAAGTAACTAAAAACATAGTTAAAAATAAATAACTATTTATAAAAAAAAAAAACCTAATATTGGTGAACTAAGAAACTAAATGATAAATTTTACTAATAATAATAATATTTAGCACTTTCCAAGCAAGCTTTTATTTAGCTTCACGTATTATTATTTCTTTATAAGATGTTGTAACTGATTGGAACTCACACACCATTAAAATAGCAGATTTTTTTATAGTACTCATTATAATATAAAACGTTATAATATATTTTGTTTGAAAATGAATTAAATAAAATATTGTTTTAAAATAAAAAATTGGCAATTTTAACGATTTTATTCCCATCATATTATTCCCATAGTAATGCGTATTATATTTGAAGTTATTATTACTTGTTATTCAAATCTAAATAATAGTAAATTTTTACATAATCTCGAATGTAATAAAAATATTTATGGTGTTACATAAAAAATATGATTGTCGTATCGTTAATAACTTAACAAAAGTTATGAAAGTCGGAACTCGCTATAATTTTTCGGAATATTCTGTTAGAAAACTTCCCGATCATAAATTTTACAAACAGCAGAAACTTTTCAGAGAGACAGCATTAAAAAATTGATCTCTGTAAATTTTACAAAATTTATTAATCAAGTGTTTTACGATGAGCCGGAATAAATAATCAAGCCGCTTGTGTTTGTGTATGTGTGTGTGCGTGTGTTTGTGCGCACCAGGTGGAGTGAGGGCATGATGGCATAAAAGAACGACATGCCATTAGCCGTCATGGCATACGAGTTGGTCTTAACCCCGAGGTGCACCAACAGAAGTTTCATATAAAAATAAAAATGAAACTAGAAGTACTATTTTGTAATTGTAAATTCATAGCATCTTTTTTCTCATTTATATTCTTATTTAATTGATACAATATTCATTTCACACTAATGGTATAAATACGATAGAAACGATTTTGCTACAGAGTTTTATATATAGTACTTCAGACTAATTTCAGCCACGGTGGCCGCACACACAGGAGCAGTCTCTATTCCCTTATTCTCATAATCCGAACACACCGACACGATCGGAAAGAGTTCAGGCCCAGGACTAACGGCTTTACGTGCTTTCCAAGGCATAGGACACACACTTCCAACATCCATACTTAGGGCTGCTATTGAGAACTTTAGATAGAAAAACTCAATAACTTTTTTATTTGCCCGATCTGGGTTTTGAATCCAGGACCACCATGTCTGTGGCCTTACATCTAACCACTAGACCAACAAGACAGCCATAAAGCCACAGAGTTTTATATAATGGAAACGGAATACCTTCGATTGTAACCAACCAAAAACTACTGCAGTAGTTTCTATTCTGCCGTAAATTTTAGTATCTAGGTCATCTATGTCGTTAGTGTGATACCAAGGTATTAAGTGTTTTAGCACCTTAAAGCACATTCTGGCCTATAAGACATTCTGGCCTACAAGACGTGACGTTATCAAATATTTAATATTTTATGGAATACATAATATTTATTTTGAAATAATAATAATAAAATTACATAATATAATTAATAAATTAAGGAAATACACACACACGTCACAATATAACCGAGGAAGGTATTAATTACGCGTGCAACGGGATAGCTCACATTCCACAAATATCAAAGCCGAATGTCGCAGTCCGAGAACTGTTGACGGCGTTTATTTCTATTTGTATCGCTCATTCGAATTAACTATACATAAAAGTACATAAAAGTAAATCATACTTATATATATATAGTTATATAGTTACATCCGTTTGATCGATTATCATGAAAGGCGATAAACATTGAGTATAAGCCTTTGAGAATATATGAGTGGTTAGACGATGTGAATTATAAGCACAAAATAAGTACTTGGAAATTCTTCGGTGCTTGCTCGGGTTTAAACCCGCAATCCACTTAAGATATAGGTGTTTTAACCACTGGACATACTCAGCAGTATAGTAATAAGCAAAAGTGTATGCCACTTTTGTTTTGACTACATTATGTTCGGTTTTATATTGTATTTTTAAAGATCATCTCTCTTTTTAATTTAAACACGAATGGAAAAATAATAAATTATCTTTTTTATATATAGTATAGGTAAACGGATGAGCAAATAGGCCATCTGATGGTAAGTTGACACCAATACTCATTGACATTGCCATATATAGCTATAATACAAAAAAAAATTATGTATATAAACAAATATCTTGTCTAATCAATTAAAACATTACAATCCTATAAAGATTGATCAAACTTATACAAGATAATTGCCTTTTTAATTTAGGGGCTAATACATATTGGGTTCAAATAATTATCGGGACGATACTTATTGATTTAATCTGTATCAAATCATGCCTTGGAAGAAATTTGTTACTCCTATGCCAGAACTGCAATTCTTTAAGAACTCACGTCATTACTTTACCGTAAAATGTTGACAACCAACTTATGGTGCTATACTATTTTGATGCGTGTACTCTTGAAATGTTATGATTATTATGGTCAATGTCGCATATCACTTTCTGACATTTCATGACCGTTTTCGGTGGTAAGTGATCGCTACCGATCCAGTCGGCTTGCTGTCCTAAGACAATAACAGTAAAGGAAATAGAAAATTTATATGAGTTTATGAATTTATTCTACGTAGATAGGTAATCTTTGTAAAGAATTTATGATTACAGAATTTCCCATTAGTAAAACTTTATAAGCAAATCTAGCGTTACTTAATACAGACCAGCTAAAGTTATTCATATTCCAATATACGCACCCCAAACCGTCATTATTTCTACCCCCTAGACTGTCACTGCGGATATTTTTTTCATATTTTCTTTCAAATATATATTTTTTTATTTTGGTAAATATTGCTTTCCATTTTGCTTAACTTATTGTATTATAAGAGCGTTAAGCCCAACAATATAGCTGTTTTACGGGCGACCTGTGCCAGTATCGTAACTACAGCCTACGGCTCCCAAAAGGGGTATAAAAGGATAAATATCTTTATAGAATTTTGTTGGTATTGTTCTAATAATGTTTTTCGTTTGATTTTAAAATCAAATAAGTATAAATAGAACTTAATAGTGTAGCTTTAAATTTAAGAACTCATTTAACTCAACTCAACTTCAAGGAAGGCATCTCTTAAAGGGAAGAATGAGAGCTGATTTCCTCATGTTTCCTTATTGCGAATTGTTGGATACATATGTAGCAGAACTTTATCCGGAACATAGATAGATAGAGGTGATATTTCATTAAGGTCGACTATGAGATGAAATGGAAAGACAATTTAAGTAAATGAAAAGTCATTGATGTTTGGTCGAGTTTTAGCAAGCAATTTTTAGTAACGAAGTAGTTCACTAGGTCATTTCTGTTAAGAGTTTAATTAGCTTAAATCAGTTTTTTAGTTAAAAATGTGTATCATAAAAATTGTGTAACATATTTTTTTTAAATATAATAACTATAAAGGTTTAAATGGTGGATGCTGTTATAGAATATTCTTAAAAATATAAAGTGTATTTTTGTTAGTTAGTAAACTTCGCGTGCACTTTTAATTCAAGGGACAAAGTTGAGCTTCATACCTCTGTTACTCAAGTTTAAGTTAGTAACTCGTTCTCGGGACAATGTATACACTTTCACAACAAGTTCCCGTTCAGAACGCTTCAAATATCTAAAAAAACTTAAGGAGCGATTTTAAATCGGGTCTTTGTTAAACTAACGTCCTTTTAAAAAGCACCCCTGAAAGGATCAATTGAAAGGTCATTAAAATTTGATATTATGAAAGTAATAGTTCAGAAACCGAAAAAATACTATATAACTTAATATAAGGTACTTTATTAAAATTATTATTATTATCTTCCACATACACAATATATTAAATTTCAATCTTATTACGATACAAATAAGGTCTTAATATTTTAATGAGCACTTTTCGCGACTTAATAGTTCTCAAGAGAGATATTAACATAATCTTCAATTCATTTCATATGAACATTATTAAAGCTATTTAATACTCAAGAGCGTAAAATAGATAATATGAAACTTCATTTATAGCTCAAATGCCGCTTATAACTTAATAAGTGTCAATTAATAAAATAACTTCATCTATTTGCGTAAACAAGCCATGCCCGAAGGGATTTCCCATCTCCAAAATCTCAGAAACTATAATTTTTCAAACATTTTATTTTTCATCTATCATTCGTGGTATACCCATACACCTATAAAAACCATAACAAGACTACTTACTAATAATAACTATTGCTATCATATTTCTACATTTATATCTTTAGAAATCACAAACCTTCATGATAATTAGGCATTCCTCTACTTAATCCTTGAGGATGATGTTTAAAAAAAAACAATCTTATATGCAACATTTAAGATTCACCGTTTTAAAAATGTATTAACTAGATAAAAGGTGATGGGTTAAATTGATTGAATTCTAATCTATATGGCATCATCAGGATTCACAAAACAAAATCGGGTCACTTCACAAAATAATATGTTTTAAAGGCTTAACTTATTCTATTTTTATTTCTTTCTTAAAATCGTTTAATCATAAATATATAAACAAAGGCCATAAATTATACGGTCTCATTTTTAAATTATCTGCTCAATCCAGATTAAAAATGTGTATTCAAAAAGATGCCTAACAAAAATTCTTTTCAACACTCGTTTTTATTACATCTTGGAAACGTCATAGTAATTTATTTTATACGGAAATTAAAAGATAGATCTAAGTAGAAAGTTTCAAAAAGGATATTATTTTTTCTTAATTCTTTAATCAAAAGATTATTTAAAGAAAACTGTAATGCTGACTCGATTACACAAAAGATATTTAAGTGTAATTTGGATTTTTAAAAATACTGTTAATATGTGAAACGTGAAAACATGTATAATTCGTTTTTATTTACTTTTGTTGATAAATCTTTGATCCTCTAATATACTGCCATACTGGCAGGCTGTTCTGTTCTGATAATTTTCTTTTTCTTATTTATAAATATTCAGTCTTACAATTTAATTCGAAATTCGAATTTTATTTCATAAGACGTATACAGGCGTGTTTACAATTTCTTTTTTTAGATTCTGTAATTTCTTTTTATGCATGTAAAATTGATTTTAATACGGTGTCGTTCAAAATAAACTACAAAATTATCGAGCATATTTCACGCCAATCAAGACTCGCTTGCTTTAATCAAGGAGATTGGCTATCGCCTTAGAGAGAGAGGGGATTTGACACTCACTCCGGGTCCTACCTGGCGCAGAGGTTGTCCATTGCCGTACAGCGTGGAAATGCAGCCTGCATTATGGGCATCTTTGCGTCGGCTGGGAACCAGGAGAGACTATTTTAAATTTGACTTTGTATAACAACTGTATATTATATTCATTTGTAATTTGTTTGATGTCAACTGTAATTATCCTAATACAAAATCTATTAAAAAATTCTTTTGATTATAAAGATATTTACTTAAAAATCAAGACCTGTATATATTCAATTATGTATAAATTACTCGACACCAGACACATGCTAATTAGATCAAATGGTGCCATTGTGTCATTGTGTCAAATGGTGAGTGAAAAAATATTTATTTATGATTATGATTCATGACCTCCAACAAATTATTTACACTGACGAGTACTTTACATCGTTTAATAATGTTTTACAATATGTATGCTCCTTCAATTGTTGGAGACCATATGAAGCACATACAATATTAACTAAATAGGATTAAAAAAATAAATGTAACATAGTGGTACTCGATAAAGAGTGACACTGTGTTTACACACCTGATGGTAAGTGGTCACCAAACGCCCTTAGACATTGGCACTGTAAGAAATGTTAACCATCGCTTATATTGCCAATGCGCCAACAACCTTGGGAACTAAGATTTTATGTCCCTTGTGCCTGCAATTACACTGGCTCACTCACCCTTCAAACCGGAACACAACAGTACCAAGTACTGCTGTTTTGCGGTAGAATAAAAAACACTTATCTAGTATAGTATGTTTTGTGCAGTGCTGATCTCTGATAAGAATCATCATTATCATCAGCTGTAAATAAATATTATATTCTAATAATTAAAAATAAGTAAATGTCAATTTGTCGATTGTGGTAGATTCTACATTCTGAACAATTGTTTGCTTCATTGGAAATAAACTTGTAAAATTACATTTCAAAAATTTTATGTTTTTAATTCCATCGCATGCCATTTAAATTTATTTTTATCAAGTCCAGTCGTATTGATAAACTGATAATGTAATTCCGCGTTCGCTTCAATCTTATAAGCGAATTACTGTTATTAAGTTCAGCTTTTACTTGGACTTCGATAATTTTATTGAATACAGTTTCAATTATCACTTTCAGAGATAGAAATAATTCAACTCGACAGTGCAGTCGAAATAATATATTCGATATTAAAGCGAATGTGTTTATATTACCTTTGAAGGCAGTCTGGCAAATGGGTCACCTAACGCTAACGTTTAGCGTTATTAACTACAGATTATATTAGTAACTAGTTTCCGCCCATGACTTTACCCGTTAGCAGTTAGTTTCATACCCTTTTCTTTACTGACAACGTGTTTGCAAAATTTCATGATGATCGGTTGATTTGTTTAGATGTGAAAGCGTAACAAACAAAGAGATACACGAACAAACAAGACTACCTATATTATTAGGTAACTTAAATTTTTAACGTAAATTTAGAAAATAATAATGTAAATATAAATAATAAACTAATTCAGAATGAACGTAATTAATTTAATATAATAAATTTCACAAGTAAAACCGCAGAGAAACATTAAGAGACATTATAAATAAAACTCACGTCTTCGCTTCTGATATCTAAAGATTCCAGAAAGTATTTTTAAGAAATTATAAGGTATTGTGCTTATTCTTAAGTAAGTAACACCAAGCCCGGGGCACGTTCGAAACTTTTCCTCTTACAGAAATTTACCATAACAGAATTATTTGTGTGATTTCTAAATTAACTGTCGAAATGTAAACTCTTTATTAACATTACGTGACATACTTTCTATAAAATAAAGTAATATATACCGGATTATTACGCATACGTATGTTTATTATATCGTACCGTAACAGCCTGTGAATGTCCCACTGCTGAGCTAAGGCCTCCTCTCCATTTTTGAGGAGAAGGTTTGGAGCTTATTCCACCATGCTGCTCCAATGCGGATTGTTGGAAAACACTTCTGGCAGAATTATAATAACAAATCAAGCACATGAAAATTCAGTGGTGCATGCCCGGGTTTGAACCCACTATCATCGTTTAAGATTCGCGTTTTACCACTGGGCCATCTCGGCTTATCCATATTTTTAGCATTTATAATATTAGTTAGGATGGATCCAAATTATACTGTAGTTAGTAGTCGCATATAAAACACTTGGAACTTGGTATTTTAAGCATTTTTGGTAAAAGTCCCTTGTTGGTGGCAGCGGAGGTGTTTAATAGCGGAGGTGCCCAAATATTCGGAATTGCAATTTAACGGGGAAATGCTGTTAGCATTCTTTCTGCCATTCCAAGCGTTCTTGATTTGTATAGTAGTTATATTTTTAATTTTGTTGCGTTTTTAATTATTAAAGTCATTAATCTAAATTGTTCTTATATCAATACAGTAACAGCCTGTTATGTCACATGTGTATTTTACCAACTCGCATTGGAGCAGCGTGGTGTAATAAGCTCTAAACCTTCTCCTCAAAAGGCAGAGGAGGCTTTAACCCAGCTGTGGAACATCAACAGGCTGTTACTGTAAACTGTTATTAAAGGTATACAAGGCTAGTACAACATAAATTTCTTCTTAGCTGTATGATGGAGTAAAAATATTAAATAAAACTTGAAAAAAATCTTCTCATATCTAAATCACCAGTGTTCAGTGACGGAAGACGAACATTAGGGACCCGGTGTCGTGCTTGCGCAGATAAAACATTCTATTTCCTTTCTAGAGCCTGAATACGTTATGATTCAGACAGAATATATCATCAGCTAAGGATAGCTTAATGTTCCACATTCGATGTTTTATTAAAATATACTTAAAAACTCATCGGTTTGGTATAGGTTCTTAGGAGGTCATTTAAAATCTTCGGAATTTGGAGGTTAAATGCTTCAAGCCAACGATCAATTTCTACCCAAGTGATCCAATGCATGAGGCACTTTCGTTCGTGTCGAATGAACACGATCTGAATTCAGACCTGATTACATTATAAATAACGTAATAATACGTTTTTTTTTTACCGTTAATAGGCAAGCGCTTGACCGTTGACTTGCCTCATCTTAAGCAATATCACGGTCTAGGATGGAGCGCGCCTGCCCAGAAGGAACCCGTTTACTCTGGATTTGAGCACACCTACATTGTAGTTATCTGGAAATATGGACTCAGGCAAAGCATTCCACAGTTTCGCAGTGCGAATAATAAATGTGGATTCAAAGCGCTTCGTAGTAGCAGCGTAACGTAACGTAACGTAGGCGGGGAAGTTCCACTGTGTACCTATGGCGCTTTGGTCGCGTTTGCCTGGCCGCCCGATAGTAGAAGGGGGTGGAAGGAATTAGGTTATGTAATTCCTGCGCACATTCTCCGAAATGTATCCGATAGAAGACAGAAAGCGAAGCAACTACACGTCGATGTTTAAGACTTTGGAGTCTTGACTCGACGAATGTGTCGTCTCCTATCAGCCTCCTAGCACGTTTCTCAATCAACTCTAGAGCCCGAAGGTGGTGCTTAGCAGAGCCGTCCCAAAGGTGAGAGCAGTACTCCATACAAGACCTCACTTGTGCTTAAAAAGTTAAAGTTAAAAAGTTAAGTTTTAGGGAATAGAGAGTGCACCTGTGTTTGTAAATACACAGTACATACATAGACATATGTATAGTTTGAGTAGTAGGTTAGTCTTTCTTGAGAATGAGATAATGCCCTGGCAGGCATATAATTAAACTGAGTGTGAAATATTATAGCTATTTGTGAGTTATTATAACTAAAGCAATAATTTATTTTATTTTAGACAACCGTTACTATCTATTAATTTAAATATTTATGTTATGTATAATTCTAATAAGCGTTATATGCAATTTGCTAGTTTTAAATAATCTTTCTCTACTATATATATTTGATCGACACGTATAACCAAGTATATAGATACTTGGTTTCCTGTCTGTTTGTGTGTACTGCACAGCTATCAAAACTATATTGATTTAATTTTTATTTACTCCATATTGGCTGTCCTCATTTATAATTTTTTTCGATAACTATCAATTTTGATGTTTCACAACCATATTTTTTCAAGAACCAATCAAGTTTTAAGGAATTATTATTTTATTTTCTGATTCAGTTGTGACAATTTTTATTATAGAAATGGATACGAATGTAGTCCAAGATATTAGGATCCAACGCTAGGCAGTTTTTCTGCCGGTGAACTAATGACGGTTTTTTTTATTAGGATCTCCAACAAGGTATACACATCACAAGCTTACTTTACACATTGCATTAGTTATATAAACATTTATGTGCTCCGTTAATTATAGGAAATCACAGCAACCATCTTATAAAATTACGCAACAGCGAATAGCTAACATTATAAATAATAAAATTCTTAATTATATTATCTAAGATTGAAAAACATACGCTAGCTTTGTGCAAGTTCGGCTGGGTACAATACACCCACTCATCTCGTATTCTAGCGCCAAATAGTGATACGTAGTTTAGTTGTGTTCCGGTTTAGAGGATGAGTGAACTCGCGTAAAAAACATAAGACACATAACGTCTTAGTTCCTAAGGTTGGTAGCACATTGACGGTGTACGGGATATTTAATATTTCTTACATCACCAATGTATATAGATCTTAACTATATTATCTTATTACGATCAAGTAGCGCATTTGCCAGAGTCCTTAGTCTGCTGTAAAAAGCTTTTTTTTATCCCTTTTAACAAACAATTGTAATCATTTGTCAACTGAGTTTACAAAATGTAATACATTTATCATCATGAATTGAAAATTTAAATTGTACCATTTACGGAATGTGCTGTATGTAAAATTTGCAAATTAAATAAACGGCTATAGTAAATTTGAACACATTTCGTGCGTTCATATTTTAATTTCGCAATATTAATGTTGTTTGATTAATTCGATTATACAGTTATGTATTCACATTTAGGACTCCAAAACTTCAATTCCTGCTGCAAAGCTTCCTTTCTTAAGGAAAGTTTGGGGCTTAATCTATTAGATCTGCAGTTCGGTTGTCGATAGCAGAACATTCCTTCAGTACATTCACTTCCACCACTGTATACAAGATGAATAATTAGAAACATTAGGCTATAGTTATGCTTACACGAATAGACCTATGTCCCGATCAGGGGGCCAATTCTATTAACAAAGTGTCGGCCAATTCTATTAACAGCCTGTAAATTTCCCACTGCTGGGCTAAGGCCTCTTCTCCCTTTTTGAGGAGAAGGCTTTGGAGCTTATTCCACCACGCTGCTCCAATGCGGATTGGTGGAATACACATGTGGCAGAATTTCAGTGAAATTAGACACATGCAGGTTTCCTCACGATGTTTTCCTTCACCGAAAAGCACGAGATAAATTATAATCACAAATTAAGCAAATGAAAAACTTCAGTGGTGCTTGCCCGGGTTTGAACCCACGATCATCGGTTAAGATTCACGCGTTCTTACCATTGGGCCATCTCGGCTTTTTTTGTCACAACAAAGTGACACTTTATCGCAATCGTTGCCGTTTTTCCGTTTTCCTATTCTTTATTTAAATTATCGACTATAGTCATAAATGTTAACAATTACGTTTGATTTTGACATAACGGTATATGTTAACATATTATCGGTTCGGTTCCGATTCGAATAAATACGTATCGTTTTAATCGTATCGTAATCGTTATAAATTAGTAGAATTCGACCCCCAAATAGATACAAGCGTTTAATTAAATGAGTCATCGAGCTATGAAGTAAAGTCACTATGAAGTAAACGAAATAATCTTCAAAGGGATTAAATATTATAACATTTTAATTCAAAAATGTTTTTACTTCAAAATCCTGAAGTTAAGCTTGTGGTGTAAAGCGATGGTTTGTAAGTTCATTAAATTTTCTGTCACATTCCAATAACAGTAGTATTAAAGTGCTGAAACAATAGGAAGACAATTAATTGGTTATCGGATGTGGTTGAACGAACTCTGCGCTGGAATCTCGAACTGGTAGTTTTCGAAAGTGTATCCTTTATACCCCGAGAACAGTCAGACAAAGAGATAGTTTATATTAGATAGCGCTTATGGTACAGAAAGCGGATTCTATGAGCTATTGGCTTGAAAATATATAAATTCTATTATCAATATTCGTTGCGATAAAAATGTCGTAATAGAACGTCCTGTAATAATACGGTTGGTAATTTTATCGGTTCTAAATAATGTGTATACCATTAGATATATACATAGTACGCCAATGCATACAACACTTTTGTCGGACGATAAACTTGTCGGTCTCACCTAATGTGAGCCGATTCATACATATTACGTTAACTGTTTGAATAGTACAACTAAGACAGGTAGATGATACAAATTCTCTCTCCTAGATCACTTGACTAAAATTTTGCCCTTGAAAACTTAATCATTGTATGTACGTAAATATAGATGCACTCTCTTATTTTATCATCCTAAAACGGCTATTCAATGCGACTGGAAAATATTAGACGCAGAACTGACTGACGGCTTTATGTATTTTCCAAAGAAAACGAGTATCTATACCATCTCACTAACTGTACTCTGCTAAAAATTTCGCTTTTCGCAGATGAACTAAAAAAAGAGCGTAAAGATATATCTCGGGATTGATCTCAGGATATATGCTTATGCAGCCTTATATGTTTGTTAATATACATTTTTTATTTATTTATCTGGCACACGTTACGAATAAGAGTCAGTAAAAGAAATACAGTATTATACTTATTTCTGGTGCCCCCATTCATCAGATATTCTAACGCAAAACAGCAGTACTTCGTATTGTTGTATTCTGGTTTGAAGGTTGAGTTAGTCAGTGTAATTACAGGCACAAGGGACATAAGAACATCTTAGTTCCCAAGGTTGGTGGTACATTGGCGATGTAAGCGATGGTTAACATACCTCCTCGTACAACCCGGGTTCCTTCAAACGAGGCGTGAAGAGGCATCTTGCGGGCCGGCAAGGCGAAGGCAGTTAGTGCAGAACCTTCTTCCCGTCTGTACTTGCCGTCGTCGCGTTTGGACTCTACTACCACTTAACATCAGGTGGAGTAGAGTCATTTGCCTTCCCGGCAAATATAAAAAAAAAATCCTACAATGCCAATGTCTATGGGCGTTGATGACCACTAAACATCAGGTGATAAATATTTATATAAGAAATAAATCAATACAATAAGTTAAAAAAAACTGATGGTATAAAATGTCTATGTGTGTATTATATGATCCTGCAGCAATAGAAAGAGATTTCAATAATGGTTTTAAATATATATTCTACCAAATTACCAACATGTGTGTTTCAATACAGATAAAATAATTATTAAACGTTAAGTATGTTTTATTCGTTACAAATAAAATTAATATAATATGAAATTTGCAATGTTAATAAATTTATGATTTGTTATCACTGTACTAATCGTTTTTAATGACGGTTTGTTAATATTTTATTGTTAGATAGGGCTTTTTTCCTGTTAAGCATTGAAGATTATCACACCAATCATATCTATAGTGGATTTGTGTATGTACGTGTGACATAATCTCATTTGAAATTTATCTATAAACTGTAAATACTCACGTGCAAAGTAAGTGATGCTTCATGCAAACCTATAATAGATTAAGATCTTACTTGAATATCATACTTCGTTTTAACTCATAAAAAATATTTTTATTTTTATATCATTTACACATGAAACGCTCACGTAATATGTATGTATATATATTCATATCTAGTTATTTGTATCTCATACATATATGCCAGAGTTCATTTTTTTTTCTTGTAAATGATTTTTTTTTTCCTTGCCCACGATCTTGCCTACATTGCCTTGCCGTTTGTACAATTGTCAATATATCGTGTTGCATTATAAGGTATAGTTAAGCTGTTAAGTAGAATATGATATTAAGCTTGAATACCTTTGTCGCTAGATAAATCGGTCGAACCTCACAGCGAGTGTCACTCACACTGTAATCCTTGCTTCAGTCTGCCAGCCAGGAAATGTAAGAAGATTACTCTATTTCAGCCAACTCAACACTGCACTATTACGGCCCATCGTTGTTACGACTCGAATATTTATCACAGCAAATTTACATCATCTGCACGAGGTCGTTGAACTAGTAATAGTATGAATTGAATGCAATATTTTATACTAATATTGTAATAAAGCATAATTGTTTGTTACGTTAACACAAATGAACAAAAAAAGATCTTAAAACAATTGAACAGCTGTAGGAGATTTAAAGACTGTTACATTTTTTATGGAAATTTCGTAAAATAAAAAATATTCGTCGTATTAAAAAAGCGAGTAGTTTTAATTTATTCTGTGACTGCTTGATTGACTTCGAAGACTCATTCAAAGTATTAAATGTAATGATTTATAATAGTGTTCCGTTCCGATTTGAAGGATAAGTGAATCAGTGTTACTAAAAAAAATGGGTCATAATCATTCTCGAAAAATCGAGGAAAAAATTAAATTTGTTTGTATGTTTGTGTTAATGTGTTTAAAAAACTATATGTTTTTTTACTTTTTGAATTAAAATTTTAATTTAAAATTAAATTAATAAAAAATAATTCCCGGTTCTTGTATTTGGAAAGTCAAATACTACTAAAATCTATTTTTAATATTCAATTTTGTATTTCAGACTGCTTGATTGACTTCGAAGTCTCGTTTAAAGTAGTAAATGTAATGATTTTTAATAGTGTTCCGTTGCGCTTTGAAGGATAAGTAAATCAGTTACTAAAAAAATGGGTCATAATCCTTCTCGAAAAATCGAGGAAAACATAAAATTTGTTTGTTTCGAGTTTTTTTGTCCATCTATATTCGTATATCCAATTTTTTTATTGATAATACCTACGCTCACTAATAGCTACCAAACAAAATGGTTGACAAGAAAAGAAGAAAACTGTTTTGTCTTTGTGTATATATAGATACTAAAATAAAATTTGTGTTCTCCAACTTGAAGCCATTTATGTATCGACGCGAAATTTCTACCACCCAATCCTTTTTAACTTTTGAGTTTCATTGCCTGGATAAACTTTTGGAAGGAAAGTTGGAAACAATTACGGAGTTTCGCCCGTTAAAACTTTATGGGGATTACTAACGAAGATAAAAATTCACAAATTTTTTTATTATAAAATATTAATATTTTCATTAATTTCGCGAGTAAAATTTGTTGAAAAATAATATGCCTGAGTAAAAAATTATCAAAAGTTGTGTTTGGGGCTACCCGGTAGTATTGGTACTGTGAGACTTTAAAATAAAACCGCCGAGTATGTACTGCTAGTCAGATAGTGTAATTGGTCTCTCATTATAAATTAACGAAAAAATTATAGCGCGATGTAAATACATCTAACGACATCTATTGATGAAAAGATAAATTAAAATTACATTTGGCATAATTATTTTGATATTGAACAAGTTGAATAATCTGCCTCATTTATCAAAGATTTTATTTAACATAAGCTGTAAATTTGTTATTTTTTTACGGACTTTTATAATATAAACGAATACCTCACCTCACGAAGAATTGATTTGGTGGATTCGGGTACTTGATGTTTGGTGTGTGTAAATGTGTTTAAAAAAACTATATGTTAAATACTTTTTGATTTAAAATTTATTTTAAAATTAAATTTGTAAAAAATTATTCCCGTTTCTTATATTCAGAAAGTCAAACACTACTAAAATCTATTTTCAATATTCGAATTTGTATTTCAGTAAAATACATTATTATAAAACGAATAAAACTTAAACATAGCATAAAATCTCGCGAAACTAGTTCGAAATCTCGAGTGTGTGTTAAAATATAATTTCCCATGTTCAATGTCGCTTAATATTCAACAAAGTTCACATTGTCCGGTAATCCTTTTGTATAATGGGCTATAAAACCTCACAAACGCGAAGTGCGACGCCGGGACATGCTGAGTTTATGTGAATGGAACTGCCTTTACAGATTATAATTAGCATCAAAAAGGTTGAATATGTAAAAGTTTTTATACATTATATTATAATATTATCGCTAAGGAGTAGAACAAATCAAACATAGGAATTTACTTAGTTAGATTTCGTGCAAGCCAAGCAAGTGTCTGGATAGACATAGATGGTGTCAGCTCGGCAGCCATTTATTATATCCCTCCTGTTAACTCCTGTTAAAAACTCTCTTTGCCGCCCTTTTAAAATACCATGTTGCCAACTTAAAAATAATAAAAAAAACAGTTACCACTTAACAGAAAAATATTACGTCATACTTATTTATAAATTATAAAAAAAAATCAATGAAATATGGGAAAACAAAAGAACATAAATTAAATATACTATTAAAATGAAATATTTATCAATCGCCTTAATCACTAATTGCGGGTAGTTTAGATAGGTTTGTTACATTAGTTCGCGAGCTTGGTGGCGCATTAGTGATATGAGAAACTATATTTCGTTCAGCGCCAATGTCTGTCGTATATAAAAAAATAACATTTATTTATATATATGATAAATACTGTTCTATAGATTTTGCATTCCATATCAGCTTTGTTGCTGCACAGTAGGTTTATTAACACGATTTATTGTGGATTGTTTACACGTGTGACGTAATTATATACAATATAAACTAGTTTTCTGTAAATGACGTTTACATTTACCGCTGACCAACAAATTAATTAAAGTCGAAATTATAAAAATTACGTGTTCTACACACCGCTTGCTGTAATATCTTGGATCACATAACACGAACATATTGTACAAATTAGCTAACAAAGGTGAACTATTAAAAGTCAAATTAAGTAAAATTATATATACCGTGAAAATTATATATACCGTAACAGCCTGTGAATGTCGCACTGCTGGGATAAAAGCCTCCTCTCCTCTTGAGGACAAGGTTTGGAGCTAATCCGACCATGCTGGTCTAATGCGGGTTGGTGGAATACACATGTGGCAGAATTTCAGTGAAATTAGACACATGCAGGTTTCCTCACGATGTTTTCCTTCACTGTAAAGCACGAAATTAATTATAATCACAAATTAAGCACATGAAAATTCAGTGGTGCTTGCCCGGGTTTGAACCCACGATCATCGATTAAGCTTCACGCGTTCTTACCACTGGGCCATCTCGTCTTTTTATATATATATAAAACCACTCGAAAATAAAATTACTAAGATAAGGTATATAATAATAAGATGTAATGAGATTATAGTATACAGATAATTATATATAATTATGTGATATCGAATAATTATTTATCTTGTTCTGATACGCCGCCTGGATACTGATATTAACTAAATGTAGATTATATCAGGTCGACGGGACGGTAGGCGTGGTTAGTATATTCACGTCGAAGATTGTGGGTTCGATTCCCACCCAGGACCTAAATTTGTGTGCTTGAACTGTTTTTCCTGAGCCTTGGTGTAATTATCTATATAAGTATGTATCTACAAAAGAAAGTAGTATATGAAGTATATCAGTTGTTAGGTTTCCTTAGTACGAGCTCTGCTTAGTTTGAGATCAGATAGGCGAGTGTGAATGTCCCATGTACCAGGACATTATCTATTTATTTATAATATATTAGAATACTGTCTATATTAAAATAATAAATATGCTTAGCTTTATATAATTAAAGAATGCTAGTAGTTTTAAAATTATAGAAAAAAATTTGGTACATTTGGGATAATTAGAAAACATATATATAACCAATGATATTAATATATTTAGCATCCAGAAATGCGTGCGTCTTTTTTTTTTGCAACGCTATTATGTGGATCCTATAGTCAGGAGTATCCTGACTATTTGATACGAGTATATATGCTTGACGGTGTACAATATTAGCTGTCGTTAAATATATGTCCTTTTACTTGCTTTCTTCTTGCACATATAATTTTTTTCTTTATCTTTTTGGTCTTTCATAAGCCATATTATAGCTATTTGTGCTAATTCGCATGCATTTTATTTTTAATGACTAGCTTATTCTTCAATTGTCTATATACTTTAAGTATTACAATTAGTCTATAATTTACTTCATAATATTCGGTTTCCTTTAAATCGTTCCGTCATTTAAACCTCTTCTTAAGTAATTATTTCGTACTAGTGTTTTGCCCGTGGTTTCACACGAGTAGTTCCCGTTCTTGTAGTAGATAATGTAGCTTTCTATTGGTGAAATCATTTTTTAAATCGGTTTAGTGGTTTACGCGTAACAAACAAACTCACATTCGCATTTACAATTAGTTAGGATTCTATTCATACTCATCTCACATGTATTTGCCTAAAATTAAAACCCTAAATACATTACAAACATATGTACGTAGCAGGTTTCGGGCATTAATTTTCGTGAGTGTCAATTAAACGAAAATATGAGCCTGTTCAGTTCAAACAATTTTACATAGAAATTGTTTCTAAATTTTAGTTTTTTGTGAGCAATATCCTTTAGACATTGGTGCCTTAAGAATTTTCATTGCATACATCGAAAACACACCACGAAATAAAAACCGATAATCCTGCGAACTAAGATGTTCAAAATACAAATACATTTACACTTTAAAGTAAAACAACAATAATAAGTATTGCTGTTTGGAGGTTCCATTGAAAATGCAATATAGTCAGGCTAAGGCCTTTTCTCTTCTTGACAAGAAGTTTACGAATAAGCTCCAATTATTCCACCGCACTGCTCCAATACTTTCTCCGATGGTGGATTCCCATGTGACAGAATTTCGCTTGACAGATACACGTATGTTCTTGATGTTTCTTTTACTGTCAATCACGTTGAATTATAAACATAAACTTAGTCTACCAGGTATTTATTATTTTATTGTTATTATTAATATTATTTTCTTAAAATAACATTAAATAAAATGTTATTCCTTATTCATTTTCAACTTACATAATTGAAATCGAAAATTTTGAATTACATTTCATTGTGACAGCCGTTTTCCTACTCTTTACATAAATTAAACTTGGACGATATTATAGAAAATTTATGTAGCCATAAAATAAAGACGTCGGAAAGTTTTGAAGACATGTTCGGGATATTTTAAAAAATGTAAGAATTTCCATTATATTATAAAACTAACAGAAAATTTATGAAGAATTCTTAGAAAATTATTCAAAAGGGACGGTAGACTAAAATTTAAATTAAAGTAACACACACGTACATATATAGCTAGTCACGTGTGTGTGTAACTTGACTAAAATCCCCTTTTAATAAGAGGGAGAATATATAATTGCAGAGAAAAAATAATCGCCATAATTAGCGATTCGCTTGAAAAAACTTTGCGAAATTTTGCGTAGACGTAACGATTCTTCCCAATGTGTTGGTATAAAGTTGCATAAAACCTAGGTTATCTGTTAAACATGAACAAGCATCGGACCGGAACTGTACACCTCCCAAGATTTTTTAGTGTATGATCTCACTGTGTCAGATCATACAGTTTGATATGATCAACATTGAGAATAAAGCCAATCGAAGAATTCACTCAGATAATCTTCGTCAAGTCGTTAAGTCCGCAATGGTTGAAGAAATAATTCAACTTCGAAAGTAAATTCCCACAGTTGCTTGACGAAGTTTCACTTCAAAAATACATTATTATTTGTGTGAGAGGACACTGGACACGGGTCGGGAGAAATGTCGAAGCTGTAACAACGACTCCGGGGACTCCGAGACACGTTCGCATCAAATGTCAGGAGTCACGATTTCCCTTTCAGATATTACTTTATTTTGTGAAATAGACTCGGACAGAGTTTGAAATTCCATTTATTAAAAAAAAATATGATGCTTATACTAAATAAAGCCTATTTAACTTAGTAGCTAGCTTATAAGAATGTTGATCCTGAAGCAGGACGTCAAATTAGTGGGTTTAAATCTAGAGCCAATAAAGAATATAATTTTGGATCACACAGTATATTTTCTATAATATCTTCCAGGTTAGTCTTCATTGAATGGCCATCAGACAAGTAATTAAAAGCTAGATAGAGCGACTAATTGTGAATATAAAATGTAGCAAGATCTTGACTACTAATAAAATAAAGTTCGTCCAATTTGTCGTTAAGGCTTCAAGGTCATCTATTTACTTTGCTAACAATATATTAAAGTTTCCAATTCATATTTGATTACTTTAAAATAACACAATAATAACAAATGTTTGATATTCTATTTTCAAACTCTAATTTAATTATCAAAGATAAATAAAATTTAAAGACTGTATAACCGTATCAATATAGGTCAGGTCTTATGCATAATTCAGGCGAAGTCACTCGTCGTCAACGCGACGCAATCTTTTAATTCTGAAATAGTACGAGTATGTTATCCTAAATGTCAAGTGATAATAATTCTAAATCCAAAACAGTTTGTTAACGACATTGTCACAATATTTCGAATAAATAAAGTGCCTATTGTAAGTATTCTCTTGCCAGAAAAGAAATTAAAATAAATAATAAAAGAGGTTTTATTTATATTATTTATATTTTAAGAAGTAATTCTTTAAAAAAAGCCTATTGGGTTTAAACCCTTTCTTCTTTACGACCTTTTGCGACCAAGTGTCACCCGAGACTTCAGCAACGTACCAACCTATGTATCTTGCGTTTAGGTGACCCCTGGTTCGGTCATTTAGAGAGGATCCCGTTCCAAAAAATATAAATATAAAAAAAATATGTACAATTAAAGTTCAGCTCATAAGATTGGATGGATTTTGTTAAAATTTTCTTCGTAAGAATATATCGAACTACACATAGTTATATTGTAAAGATAAATAAAAGCTTGTAAAAAATTCCAAAATGCTAGATTAATATATCAAATGTTATAAAAATAAATTATGTAAAATATTTTATTGTTCCTCAGTAATACTAAATATCGTCACACAAATGATTGATTGAGATGAGTTCTCTCTTTCCGTCATTATTTATTTTACATTAAAAAGAAGAAGACACAACATTGTTTAACTAAACAGCTGCTAAGCAACGTTTATATGTAAGACCGTTAGTTAATAAACTTACCTCTCCGTTACATGCACACAATTATATTTGTCACTGTAGAAGTTCTGACAATGTATGAATTTCTCGGTACTACGTCACGTGTCTGAAACACGACCGTGACGTCACATGACATGTTCAAATGGGTTAGTACGATGTTACGGTACCGGAAAACGTTGGACATTGCTTAAACGTAGGAATCTAATAGCTTTTGTTCAGGTTGTGGTCATTTATAACTAATGCATTTGGAGTAAAATATCAAATTTATTTAATTTTGATTTATTATGCGTAATATTTATAATCAATTCAAAGTTCAGACCAATATCAAATATTTAAGAATATAATTATAATCAAAATATGCTTTCAAACAAACCTCATTATAGACTGACACTCACAAAAATAAGGACACGAGAAATTAGACTATTGATGATATTCAAATAAAAAACCAAATGCATATTTTAGTCTCATTATATGATTAACCGAAAAACCGACTTAACCAAAAGAACAGCAAACAGCTAAAAGAAAACGTGTTTATGTCATTTCGAGGCTTGGGATTATATGCACTAACTTCCAAGCTTCGGCATGAATAGCCCTTAATGGAAATACCCAATAACGCTTTATTAACGGTATTTGAACAAGTCCTCGGAATCTACAGCCATAAAAACAATCAACTAAACCAACGACATACTAATTATAAATAACTAATTAAATCACGATCCAAATAACTCATCCCCTAAAACTTTTACCCTCACAATTCTCATTCTCATTTCGAATTCCACGAGCTCTCAGTTTTCATTATTTGTTGCGCACGTCACAGTAATTAATTGTATCCGGTAGAGAGTGAAAGCGGAAACTTAATGTTTTAGTATCATAATTATCATATCTTGTAATATTATATAATTTAATGAGATATTTCTAGGGAATACAGACACCCTAACAAAGGAGGTATACTACAGAACAGGTATAATTTACCAATTAATTCTGTATAGTACTTTTTTTTGTCATAACAAGTATATTATGTGTTCACCTTTTTCATAATTAAGACTAAATGTCTTAATTGTATGTATATTTGCTCATTCTTATTATTTGTTCTCATTTTTTTGGCTAATGTAGAATATACTGTTCAATTTTATTTTTATTATGCAAAGGGTACCACACTTATGGTGGTTTTTGCGTTACTGTGGTAAGCTAAACTGTATTAATTCACTCAGTATGAGCTTAAGGTAGACGAACTTAAGAGATTCATAAGAATCTGTTGGAAAAACGCGTTATGCTTTTCCCCCCACGGGAACAGTGGGGAGGAATGTGGGGCTCGCCGGTGTCCAAAGCGCCGAGTGCGCTCCGAACATATACCCATACGGAATACCCACTAAAAAACCAGCGGTACCCTTTCCGTCTTAACGAGGACAGCCACGCATTTCCCATGCTACCGTAAGATGAAATATATCCTAGGTAACATAATATTTAAGAAATTGGAAAACTTCGACCTTTGTTCTGAATTAGAGTATGAACAATGTCGTTAAGTACTCGTTTCATAAGATTTACAAGACCCTGAAGCTATAAAAGTAAATAATGTTATAAAAATTTTACGCGTGTAAAACATGGGTGAAACGCCGAGATTGTTCTCCCGAAGTTCAACTTCGAGGCGGGATTTTAATAAATTTCATCAGAAGATGCGTCGAACATATAATGTTTTAAGCGAAAAAAAATTTAAGCGTCTCTCCTAACGGTCGTCTCACGCAGTGGGAACAAATTATCTTCTAACGCTCGTACAAAAGTTGCGGATTGAATTTTTGTTTGAAAAGATTTTTTTTTTTTTTTTTTATATTTGCCGGGAGGGCAAATGACTCTACTCCACCTGATGTTAAGTGGTAGTAGAGTCCAAACGCGAGGACGGCCAGTACAGTCGGGTACATTTAGGTATTGATAGTAAGTCTTTCTCCGTAACAGCCTGTGAATGTCCCACTGCTGGGCTAAAGGCCTCCTCTCCCTTTTCGAGGAGAAGATTTGGAGCTTATTCCACCACGCTGCTCCAGTGCGGGTTGGTGAAATACACATGCGGCAGAATTTCAGTGAAATTAGACACATGCAGGTTTCCTCACGATGTTTTCCTTCACCGTAAAGCACGAGATGAATCATTGTCCCAAATTAAGCACATGAAAATTCAGTGGTATTTGCCCGGGTTTGAAGCCACGATCATCGGCTAAGATTCACGCGTTCTTACCACTGGGCCATCTCGGCTTCAGTACTTTCTTTGACCAATTCAGTAAGTCTTGTGAGTTAGGATAATTTTCCCTTAAGGGATGAACACATGGACAATGAAGAGAAAAGTAACAATAGGCTATATGATTAGCGCAGTTTGTTTTATTATACAAGACTTAATATCATCTAATTGATAGAACACGTGAAAACGGGCTCGCAAGTTTTCATTACATGTTCTGAATTATTTTTTATAATATAATATATCGTACTCGATGAAGGATAACATCGTAAAAAAACTTCCATGTGTCGGATGACGAACTGACATTGGAGTTTGGTGGAATAAACTCCAAATTCTCAACATTTAAGAGAACAGCATTTGTCCAGCAATCGACCTATGGATGGATGGAGGATGGATGGTACCTACACAAACGGGCTTACAAAGCACTACCAACGAATAACTATTATTATTTTTTACTACAATTACAATAGTTTATTATTCGGCAAGTTAATATGACAACTTATTTAAATTATCTTCAACGTTTGCATTCGAAAATTAACTTTTATGATATAAAATTCCCTTAAACTAATTCCCAACATCGTACGACACAACATAAATTTAAAAAGTATCTTCATATTATTGATTCAGCCAGTGTCTTGTCTGAATCCCCTCAACAGTCGATACGTCTGAGCTACACTTAATTGGATAGAAAGCCTGTAAGAGGATCTTGTTCCATATAATACATAGACTATTAGCGTCAATTTTTTAGTTATAATTTTATATTTTGTGATTTTATATAAAAGACATTGAATAAATGTTCTATTATCAAAAATAATTGATGTGCAAGCCTGGATAGCACACACTTATCAGATAGCTTATCAGCAAGTGTAAATAATGCAACCTTGAAAAATAAGTCATTAAAATATATAATTTATTCCAATTATTTACACATTACATACTTGCATTACAGATAAATTATAGTGAAATCAATGAAATGATTATTTATGCGCTGTTTTGATATCACAGCACAAAAGTGCAATAAAAATCTTCATTTTTAAACGTTTTGAGTTGAAACAAGTATGGCATTTTTTTTTATTTACTCTATAATCATCGGTTTTCTTTCATTATCATTTTTTCAATAACCATCAATTTCGTTCACATCTGCCATGATCGTCCATTTTTATATAATTATTTATAACTTAAATATCGATATACTTATCGTTTACTTATCTGACGTTATAAGGTGGTAAGCGCGTCACGTGCGCGTTCGAGCACGAACAAACTGCACGGAGTGAGATGAATCCGAGCACGTAGGATATTTACATTTCCTTCTCTGTATTTAACCGAATAGTCTTTACACAATTACTCGTAAAACAAATCCGCTTATCTCAATTATGTATTATTTAACATATGTTTGATGGTAACAATGATTTTAATTACCCACATATATATTATATGAATAATAATGATTGTCATGACTCAGTTATATTGGTTATAAACATATATATATTGACTGAAATGTCTTTTTAATTTAAGATCTGATATTATTTCAATAAGAAAATAATTATAAGACGTGCAAACATGCAATACGTTATCATTAAAATCATAATATTCATATATATCTGTCTTGCTTACTCATATTAACAACAATATTTGATTGGACGCTGACTAACCAATGAGGTGTTTCAACTGCGCGTTTGCTCATTACACGGTTTACGTATTAATATCACATTTATCATCTTCATTCATGTGTGGTAAGACCCTCCACACCTTTACTCAACCGCTGACATTGTTAAATATATAATTTTATTTTATATATTAAAATAAGTAAAATTTGGCTGTAAGGAATTAATAATTTAGTAATCTGAGAGAGGGCAGCACTATAGAATGTCTTTGTATTATCTGTGTCACCTGTATATGTTTTGTCCATCTATGATCTCTTAATTGCAATAAAGAAGTGAAATTATTATGCAACAGATAATCTCAATTTTATTTTAAGCAATATACAATCCCATATACATACTGAAAATCAACATACACTACAACTATAATATATACTAGTTCATATTTGTACTAGTTTAAAATTTAAGCCAGACACAAACTAAATTTTCATTCTTGCATCCATTTCAAATATATTCATTTAAATATTCTAACAATTATGTTTATAAAAGATTTTCTTATATTTCTATATTATTTCTCCAATTACTTGCAATAATTTGTGCTATAAGTAATAAATCTAAGGGATAAATATCAAACCAGAGAGCTATTGTGGATTTAGGTACATAAATGGCACAAGATTCATTAAAGTTGGGGGTTTGAATGTCTAACGAGACAATCTTGGCTATGCTGACAACCTAAATTTGCTGGCGCAATTCATGGATATGCAAGACAATTGAAATCTATAAAGCTGATATAATCAAGGACGACATGATTTGAGAAGACTATTGCAATACTATGCTATTTATAATTTATACAAAAGCCTTAAATATATAAAAATTAAAATTAAAAATAATAATGGACAAATTATGAACGCGTTGAATGATGGCAAGAATTCTAGCAGCTTTTCCCCTTTGAATCGCAATTCCAAATCCTTGGGAGAAGAACAAACCCGCCATATCACTACTACAGGCAATAATGACATTGATCAGTATCACACTTGTAAAAATAATTTTGATATCTTAATTTTTATATATATATATATATATATATTTAATTATTTATTCTGAATGTAACAGACTAACTGTAAGACTGGTGTTTTTGGGTCCAGAGTAGAAACTATAGAATACAATGGATTAGAAGTTACTAATTCTAAAACAAAAACTGTAAATTAAAAGCGAAAAAAATAATGTAAATATAAATAATAAACTAATTCAGAATGAACGTAATTAATTTAATATAATAAATTTCACAAGTAAAACCGCAGAGAAATATTGAGAGACATTATAAATAAAACTCACGTCTTCGCTTCTGATATCTTAAGATTCCAGAAAGTATTTTTAAGAAATTATAAGGTATTGTGCTTATTCTTAAGTAAGTAACACCAAGCCCGGGGCACGTTCGAAACTTTTCCTCTTACAGAAATTTACCATAACAGAATTATTTGTGTGATATCTAAATTAACTGTTGAAATGTAGTCTTTAATAACATTAAGACAAACTTTCTTTAAAATGAAGAAACACATCTCGGATTATTACGCATTAAGTATGTTTATTATATACACAGGTATTATGTATAATCGGCAGAATTCATAAATAGTTCGGCCGAAGGTCGTTTTAATTTTATAATATGGATATATGTATGTCAGGTCTCATTTGACGTTTTAACGTACGTGTAATTTTTTAGAGCTGGAAAACCATGTTTATTCGCAACAATGTATGATATTCGTGGATTATGTTTCATATACCTATAACATGACAACCAATTACGATTTTTCTATATTTTATATATTTTTAAGAGTTTTTAAATACCTCGAATGTTTTTTATAGAAATTAGCTCATATTATTTTTAAGTCAGATAGTGATTCAACGCTAACATGATGACGACTGCTACATCCCAAAAATAAGTTCAAATTAGACACACAATAATAACTAACTCCGGTCGTGTTGAACCTTGGCTTGACGTTCACTACTGATTGTTAGATCAGATATATATAAGCCCAAATTAACCACATTAAATGTGAGCAATGCTTGCCTGGACTTACAACGCGATCTTCGGATAATATTGACATAATAACGAGTTTCTATGTTTATTAGCCTTAATTTGAAAAGTTTTTTTTTTTATAAAATCGGTAGGAGGACGAGCAAATGGTTCACCTGATGGTAAATGGATGTTGGCATTGAAATAAATATTAACTATCGCTTACATCGACAATGCACCACCAACCTTGGTAACTAAGATGTTATGTCCCTAGTGCCTGTAATTACACTGGCTCACTCACCCTTCAAACCAGAACTCAAAAATACCAAGTACTAATGTTTTGTGGTAGAATATCTGATGAGTGGGCGATACGTGCCCAGATGAGCTTGCACATAGCTCTACCACTATTAATTGATTTATCTTTCCCTTTTACAAAATGTATACCCAGAGAAAGAGAAAATAAGAAACGAGGATGTAAAATAAGAATATATACCCAAAATTAATAGAACATATTATTGTAACATGTCTTTATTTACAATAAAAATATAACAAAGACACATATTATTCTCTTCGATAGACAAAATGGTACCACAATGAAATAATGATCGCATGTAATGATCGCAGTCCGTGCTGTAGTGACAATGACGGTAATTGATCTTTCAAAGTGAGAGTTGAGTGATGTTCAATGTTTCAAATGGACATACGTGTACTGGAAAAATAATCACCACATTCAATGACGTCACTTAAGTATTATTTAATAATTTATAAAATTTTAATTAAGTTTTTACTAGAGAGGTTGAATCACCAGAAAAATGAGCTCTGTATCGATTTTGATGTAATCCATATCCAGAACATAATACCCGTATTATCTAGGGGAGAAAAGTAAAAGACGATATATAGTCTAATTGAATATACCATTTATACATCATTCATATATATATAACGAACATTTTTGGTGCTGTCAATATATAGGTTATATATTATGAAATATATAACATACTAGTTTTCGCCTGGGGCTTCGCCTACGTTTTAGGAGGGAGGGGTAAGTACAAGTTAAAAAGTATGTCCTACTTTGAAGTTGAAGTTTGCTTCGTAACCAATTTTATTTAGTTCGATTTATCCGTGAAAGCTTAACAGAAAGACAAAGCTACTTTCGTAGTTATAATATAGTATCCATTATTGAGGTATCTAAATTGAGTCTTTAATTATAAAGACAAGATGATTTATTCAGACCGTAAAATGAATTACAGATACAAAATAATAACTAACTAAATTATTTAAAAAAATTAGCCAAAGATGGTACGGTAAGGTGACGAACAAAATTTTACAAGGATATAAAAATAATTGAAAAATGTTGAACCATTGTGTATCTCGTATAATACGTATGCCTTTTCTTTTTGAATTTGGAAACCAATTAAAAAAAAAACATTTTACCCACTTTGATTTAGAACGCTTGAATCTTAACCGATGATCGATTCGAACCGGGTTCAAACCCGGGCAAGCACCACTGAATTTTCATGGGCTTAATTTGTGTTTATAATTCATTTCGTGCTTGATGGTGAAGGAAAACATCGTGAGGAAACCTGCATGTGTCTAATTTCATAGAAATTCTGCCACATGTGTATTCTAACAACCCGCATTGGAGCAGCGTGGTGGAATAAGCTCCAAACCTTCTCCTCAAAAGGGGAGGCCTTAGCCCAGCAGTGGGACATTAACAGGCTGTTACTGATTTAGCCATGACGAAGTAACGGTATTGTTACATAATAAAACACCCTACATTAAATACTAACAATCACATGAGTAATTTCTGAGAAAAAACTAACATTTTCTCACCTTTTTGCTCTGCGGTTGAAGTTTTAATTAATCATCATTTCATACTAATTTACAATTATAATGTTCAAAGCAAATGTCTCGTATTTGCGGAGTTGGAAGACAAATAGCAGAGGCGACTGTGACAAATGATATCCACGCTGTACTACGGATTAGTGAAAGTTATTAACGAGCCCCGAGTGAGAGGTATAGAATCAATATTAAGTAAGGCAGTTAAGGCTCGTCTCCGAATACATTATGAATTTATGAACTCCAAGCGCCATTCTCGACATCATAAAGATTTAGGGGTTTGAAGGTTTTTGTTCTTAAATATCTACTTTAATTCTTGAAATGCATATTTTCTGGACTCTAAAAGTCTACAGTGGTATATAGTGACCTATTTCCTTTTGCTTATGTGTGTATTTAACTCTCTTTCTTACAATATATCATTAACTGCCAGTTCAAATAATCAAGTATAAAAAGAAATACGGACGGCATAAAGTTAAATAACTATATGGCAAATAAATAAAGAAACTTTTAAAATTTACTCACTTATATTTTGATACAATAATTGTCGACTGTTTTTGTTCTCTTTTCCCATATTTCAATCTCCATATATACTCTTTGTGCCTTGGTGCCACTGAAAATGTCATAGCGTCAACGCTTAGAGAACCTATTTGATTACCTAAGTTTGCTTTATTTGCGCAAATAAGCAAACAAATAATGCAAATAACAAATATCAGTATCACCCAAAAGAAAATTCTGTATTCATCCATTATTATATTTTATTGTAATGGAATGGAATTCCATTATAATGGAACATATTTAATATAATAATTTAAAAAATTATAAAATAAAGTTTATTTAACAATAGCATCTTATTTAGACTTTATTCAAATGATACTTATACTTATAATTACAATATATATTATAGTTACTTCTAGTAATTAAAGTCAAACGTTTATCTATTTATTTTATTTATTTAAGGTAGGTAGTAAGTAGGTAAGTAGTTAGCAAAGCTATACATAAAATATATCTTAATAAATCATGTATTTAAACTAGAAACATTTTATGCACACCCATTTGAAAGACAACCAATTCATGCATAGTGTTCTTCCGTTGATTACAATTTAAAAATATTAAAGTGCTTGACGAATAAGTAACAATAACAGAAAGAAATAAAATAAAAAAGTGTCAAGAATAGGATTAAAAACCATAATGAACTACTGATGCTACAATATAAAAATTATCGTTTCAAATTACGTTCAGCCGTATATAACTCTAAAACTATTTCAACCATCAATTAAATAGCAAATGTCATTGAAATTATTTCGACACAGCTCATACAGTTAATCTAATAGATTTCATACACAAATAATATAAATGTGCAAAATAATTAACTAATGGAGTTTACTAAATAATTAATTAGGATTTAAGTATTAATATATATAATAATTATAATACAATAATCATAAAATTGCATGACAGATTTAATACTAATTCAAAATCTTTATTCATTTAGTTTTAGCCCGAGACATGAGAGTGTAAGCTCTTCGAACTTTGGGTTGGTACTGACATGTAAATAACAAGATTAAGCCCAAGAAATTGGGATCAGCAGATCCGATAACGTTCTATATTAAGGAAAAAGAGTAACTATTGATTTTTTTTTGACAATTCATCTTTTAAGAATCAACATCCCGAACAGTGAACGTTTTAATTTAATTCGCTTCGAGTGTTTCAATTGAGTATCTTGTAAAATTACGTTTCAAATGTGCTTGTGGCTTATTTGATTTTGACTAGATCAACTAATCATAAAAATATTATGAGTGTTGATGGTATAACTGAGATAAGTATATGTAAATAAAGAAAGTAATACAATAAAAAATTAAATGAAAAATTTCAAAGCGACTGAATTCGACCCTCGAGTTCAGCCTTCAAAAATTATTTCCTTAAGATCGTGATTAAGATAAGGGTTGGAAATTAAAAAAATGTTCGCTTACTTTCTTTGTGAAAAATATTCGTTTAACCCAACGACGTATTTAGAAAATATTTAAGAACCTTTAAAGTACTTAAAAATCTGTATTAATTGCTGCGGTTGTTGAGTTTAAATGTAAATTATTAAAAAAATGGTTTATTTTCATTATATTAGAAGCGAATAAATAGTATTTAGAGATTTTTAAATAATTTAAAAAAAGTACTTTGTACTTTTAAATGTAAAACAATATGAAAGTACGTTATACTGTCGATAGAGGCGAACCTTACGAGTACATATTATCTTAACAATTAATTGAATTTCAAAATATTAATACACACAAAGCAAAAGCAAGAGAGAATTGTTTTGTGGTGAAAAATATATATAATAAAATAATACATATTTAAATAAGATACGCAAATATGCAAATTGGTCGCCTTATATTTATAAATAACCGTAGATATATGCGTTGTAAGAAATATAAAACATTTCTTACACCGTCAAAACGCCGAGCATTGGGATTTATACATCATACCTGTAAGTACAGCCTTTAACAAATTACCTTTTCGTTTGTAAATACGTATATTCGTGAATTGTTAATATAAAACAATACTGTGTATCGCTATTTTTCAGAGTTCTTCGAGTACTCTGAAAAATAGCGATCGCAAATGAGATAAGTTTTCTGTCAAATTGAATGTGCGTGGCGCGTACACAATATACATACATATGTTGTATATGTTGACTTCATATATATTAATTGGTTTTCTTTACATATAAATTATTTCAATAACTATCAATTTCGATATTTCACATCTGCAAAGCGTCCTACGACTGCCAGGATTTTCTTATTCCGAACGATACACCAATATATAATGAATTGTTAGGTTCACTCCATGTTTGAATGTAAAAGTGGAAACTTTGTTTGCTTATGTGAAACTTATATTGTTACCAAATGTTGACGTATTATATTATGCTGTATGTTTCCCAAAATAAAAATAAATAAATAAATATTGTAAGTAGACAAGTTTACGGGAGCAAGACAGATTCTTTTAAAAAGATATAATATTTGAATTTTAAAATATTTAATTATAATTAAAATTGACACGACCGAACAGAGGTTTATGCTCTAGTCGAATGTTCTTCCCTTTTTACAAAATCGTTTCCCAAGACATATGATCGCAAAGCATAGAATGACACAATGACTTACATTCTGCTGATTAAGCATTCACTTCTATTGTCTTCATGCTTTGAGATAATAAAACTAGATGCGGAATATTTTGTTATATGTAAACAAATAACATATAAGTATGCAACAATCAATTTGCTTTGTCTGTATTCACAAAAATACGGCAAGAAATCTTTATTCATAGCATTAAATTACAAACGAAGTAATGTTTGTTAAAGTGTAAGTTATAATGCAACAAATATTTACATTGAGCCCGAGCACCTGGAACCATATTCCAGTTACAATGTTGGGAAACAAAACTGCACTTAAAAAAACCGTAAGGACGTTGACCTGAATATCACGTAACAAATTCTGGCGAAATAATTTTTCAATTGTGGTTCAAGTACGCATTTTTACCCCCAAGAGGTAAGGGGTCTCTTAACAATGAGACATTTCCAGTTCTTGACTTTTGTACATTGGATAGAAATGAAATTGGTCATAATTGTTTGAGCCAACGTGACCCGTTCGAGTAGGACACGTGGATCCTAACCAAAGATCGTAAGTTTAAATCGTGACCAAATCGCCAAACTAAATATTAGTTATCACGTGCTTAAATTGCGTTTATAGTTTGATTCGTAGTTGGCTATTGAAATATCTAATTTGGCATATGCTTTTAACTATTATCCTAAACAATAAACTTACGTATTTCTCAGAATATTTCGCCTTGAATACGAGTATTTTTGGGAATTACAATTCGTCCAATCGCGATCCCAATATCATAGATGACAATCGTACTCGCATTATCATATCTAACCGTAAATCGGAGATAGGCATCGTTTGCGATGAGGCAATTGTAATCAGTCTACGGCTTACATCATATTATTGAGAAGTGATTATAAGATGCAACAAATTACGCAAGTAAATTTTAGAACACGTGACTGAAGTATTTTTTTCACTCAAACGTTACACGAAGACATTAGTGCGATTTTATAAGAAATCACTTTTTTACTCATTCGTGAAATTTTGACAACCGACTTATGGTACCCGGCCTATATACTATTTTGATGCATGTATTCTTGAATTTATCTATAATTTATTTTATAATTCATAATAATTCAATGTTGCGAATCACTTTCTTACATTTCACGACCGTTTTCTGCGTTAAATTGCGAGTTTGCTCTTACAGAATGGAACTTCAGTTCAGTTCAGTTCAGTCAGAAGGAATCAGCCACAACTTACTAGTGAGATAAGAAATTACACAAACAAAGTAGCAATACGTAGCAGATATTGGACCGTGATGGAAACACTTGAGCCGGAGTCAGCGAATTTTAGCAATGAAGATCCTGAGAAACGCTGCTGCCAAGTCAATTTTAGTTATTGCTTTCGATATACATAAGCCAGAAAGGAGGGTTATGATTTTGACTGGTATGTCTGTAGGTATGTTTGTTTATATGTTCATCTGTTCACTTATTACTTCTTAACTACTTTTTACATAACGCGTATTGATCGTCAGCTGGTTATTGACTATGTGACATAAATTTGAAGTTGAAAGGAAATAAAGTCGTTCAAGAGTCATGTTAAATAAAAAATATTGAATTATGCGGTGTTAGATATCAAATAAAAGGGCTTTATTAACACAATCTAAAAAAAATATATTATGTTTACGGGCACGGACTAAACACTGGAGATAAAATAAGAATATACATATGTGTATATAAAGTTACATAATTACACTAAAATTTGACCATGGAATAACACTTTCATTGAGTTCCACTTGAAAAATGTAATATTGCTTCATATTATATAGACATATATATAAGTCTTCAATTCAGGGTGTGAAGTACGTGATCTCGTTCACATGAATCGTTGCCTCAAATCCAATTTATTTCAAAAGCCGACTCGAGAGTCATCATTTACATCTGGAAGAATTGTCGAAAAACGTTTCTATGCAAAAAAATCGTGCAATATTATATAAAAGTTTAAAAAAAGTTCTTATATAATATTGTACGAGTGAGGTTGTTGATGATTTTTTAAGTTTATAAAGAGAAACGTTTGGGCACTATTTATTTAAATTGAATTTAAGTGCAACATTTTGAAATTTCTTAATGAAACTTCTTCCGCTAAGGTATTTTATTTTTGTCACAAATAGAGTTGTAATTTTTTATGAAAGTAATCTTCCATACTCAATATTCCAACTGCCCTCACACAAGCAGAGGATAGAGTGGTGTGGAGAAAGCTAGTCGACATTTAGGACAAGCACGACCTTCAGTAATGCAGCACACGAAGAAGAAGAAGAAGAATCTTCCATACGAATAAATTAGGAGTCTGGAAAAACAACAAAACATATACATAAAAATTTTACCAGAAGATGTTTTCGCGTTTCGAAGAAGATTTTACTTTATAATGTTATTATAAAAGTAGCTGCGCTTCGTAGTTTCACCCACTTTAAAGTTAGACTATTGACGTGATAAGCTTTAGCTTCAGATTTCTTCCAATAACAGGTAAATAACCCACACACACACATACATACACACACACACACATAGACATTTTGTACTATATTATTCAAGTCATTTTGTATAGATTAACTACTGCATATCTTGCAGATTTAACAGGAGATTTTCAGTACAATCCTTAATACAAATCAGATTTATCTTAATATAGAGATATAATATATTTATATTAATATAGAGATTTATTCTCCCTAATTCCTGCTTCCCCCTTCCTTCACAAGCCTATGCGTGCTGACTCTCGATGTCACCGCCTAACTGTGGCATCTATTCCATCGCGTACAAAGAAATTCGGCAACTCCTTTCTTTGTCGCACTTCCAAAAAATAGAATTCTTTACCAGCTCACGTGTTCCCCTCCTCTTACAACCCGGGTTGCTTCAAACAAGGCGTGAAGAGGCATCTTGCGGGCCGGCAAGGCGAAGGCGGCTAGTGCAGACTCTTCTTCTCGACTGTACTGGCCGTCGTCGCGTTTGGACTCTACTACCACTTACCATCAGGTGGAGTAGAGACATTTGCCCTCCCGGGAAAGATAAAAAAAAAATAGATTATCTGTTTGTTGTAGGTTTATTTTTTTAAATGTGTTTGTTTTTTATATTTAATTTTACACAGATAATTAAAGTGTGAGTATAATTAAAGTAATATATGCTTAGTAGACTGCCTATATTTAGTAGAATGTTTACCTTCAAACTGACTTAGATATGAAAGTCACTTTTAAATAATTACAATGTATTAATATGCTATGTATTGTTGATACATATAATAATATATTATATATCTGAGGCCAAGAAAACTAATTTACTTGTAGGCTTTATGTAATACTAGGTCTTATGCTTAAATTTAAGCTCGGCTTTTGCAAAAGAATAGAAAATGCTCGTTGAGTAATTCCCTCTTGACTGTAAAATGTTCTATACGTAATTACTCAATAGCCTTTATTATATTGTTAAACCTTATTATTCGTTAATTGTATTAAATAGGTGGCTTATACTAAATAATTATATAAAAACAGTAATGTTTAAGAAATAATGCCTACTTGGTATATTTGCACTTAAATATATTACATTTACGATAAGCCGGTTGGCGTAGTTGGTAGATACTTGCCTTTCACGCCGAAGGTTGTGGGTTCGATTCCCACCCAGGACAGACATTTGTGTGCATGAACATGTCTGTTTGTTCTGAGTCTGGGTGTAATTATCTATATAAGTATGTATTTACAAAAAGAAAAGTAGTATATGTAGTATATCAGTTGTCTGGTTTCCATAGCACAAGCTTTGTACAAGCTTAATTTGGGATCAGATGGCCGTGTGTGAAAAATGTCCCAGGATATTATTATTTACTTGAAATATGATTATTTTTATAAAACTCTCATTATTTATTTATTTATTAAGGATCTCCAATAAAGGATACACACTAGCATTGAGGTGCATAGCAATTAAAGGAGACCCGGCAATATACATACATTTGAAATAATATTTCTTTGACCTGAATTCTAACAACGTAGAAATTGCAGTTTCTATATGAGACGTTTTTAAAGTTGCATACCCGTAGCTACATACATACACACAGCATCGCATCCATGAGTGGTTATTGCTTATGATCGTCATTCTATGCCTCGCTGAACGCTGATGATGATGTCCATTCCAAAAGCCAACAGAGCAGAATATATTATATTGCACAAATGTGTGCGCAAAGACTAGTGTACCATACATTGCCTATCATAATTTATTGGGACTACAAATCCAACATAAACTAAGAGATCAGACTCCAATACAGCCTAATTAACCGTACCGTAAGCGTAACAGCCTGTGAATGTCCCACTGCTGGGCTAAAAGCCTCCTCTCCCTTTTTGAGGCGAAGGTTTGTAGCTTATTCCACCACGCTGCTCCAATGCGGGTTGGTTGCTCTAATACACATGTGGCAGAATTTCAGTGAAATTACACACATACAGGTTTCCTCACGATGTTTTCCTTGACCGTAAAGCACGAGATGAATTATAATAAGAAATTAAGCACATGAAAATTCAGAGGTGCTTACCCGGGTTTGATTATCGGTTAAGATTCACGCGGTCTTACCACTGGGCCATCTCGGCTTATCACAGGCTAATTAATAAGCTATAAATTAATAAAAATTACTGAGGACGCCTTAGCAAACATACATTAACATTACCATTACAGATTTTTGTACTATAAATTTCTTAAACAAAAATGCCATCCAAGGCACGGTAGTGGCAAAAAATTATTGCCACCTTTATTGTCCCAATCGAAGCCAGGATCTTAGGTTATACCATTATAAGGTGATCTTGGCACACAACACAACTAGTTGTGATGTGTGACAAGGACAAAACATTGATGCTGGCATCTTAAAAAGGACAAATCGTTTTATTATCCTTTAAAATTCAAACCCATTTTCTGCTCTAATAGATAACCCTTAGAGTATGTTTTTTTACGTACAGCTAAATGATTTTATGAAAATCATTTATAATTTGAGGTATAAAAGTGAAACAAAAAATACGGGTTAATTAAGATTGATGATATAATGGGACTAAGCGTCGTATTACGATGCTAATCCCATAAATATGGGACATATGGAACGAACGTTCGCAGAGTAAATTATTTAATACGTAATGGCTTTTATGAGTATGACTTTTTATATAAAATAGGTAGGCGGATGAGCATACGGGCCACCTGATGGTAAGTGGTCAACAACACTCATAGACATTGGAATTGTAACAAATAAACCAACCTTGAGAACTAAGATGATATGTCCCTGTGCCTGTAATTACACTGGCTCACTCACCCTTCGAACCGGAATACAACAATACCAAGTATTGCTGTTTTGAGTTGTTTGGAACGTGGAATGTATCAGTAATAATACTTAATATTTACAATTCTCGAAAACGTTACAGGTACAAACGCGGTCTATTCTTGTCGCTACGTGATAATATTATCTCACGTACCGCCTTGAAACCGTACATTGATGTTTCTGAGGTGTCACTGAGAATCGTGTAAATCGACGTATTTATTCATTTGCTTTCATATAGTTATATATACAAATAAATAAAATTGAAATGCCTGTCTGTAATTTCAAAAAAAACTGTTTTAAGGTTAATAGGACATTTGAAAGTTATAGTTATAGTCTGTATTTCCGGGGTAAATTTTGAAACGGTTAAAATTATGAATGCAAATAACTAAATTATTATTAAGAGCTTTGTCCACAATTGTAGGCTTGTATATACAAATAAATAAAATTGGTATTTAGACAAGATAATACTCGGAATTTGTGTGAAACCAAAACTAAAACATTTTTTTCTTAGAGTTTACCGCTGCTGTCTAAATATTTTAATATGTTGTATCTATGTAGTGGCTTGATGTAAGGCCGAAGACCCGGAGGTCCTGGGTTCAATTCCCAGGTCAGGCCACTAAAAAGTTATTGGGTTTTTCTGTCAGAAAATTCTTAGTAGCAGCCCGGAGTCTGGAAGTTGGAAGTGGGTACACTCCCAACAAACTTAATTCCACACTGGCGAAGCCTCCAGTTTTGCTAGTTAGAAATATTATCTACAAGGTTTCAATGTATGTTATAGACAATTTCAAATCGTTATTTATTTCTTAAAATAAAACGATTTACTGTTACAATAGTGGTTTAAAACTGTAAGTCAGTAAAGCGCTTTATCTTTATGTCTATACATATATCTCTTTTAGATAACAGAATGAAATCACGGACGCAGCAACTTGTATACAGCAAAACTTTAATAACCCGTTGTCTGGACGCTTGTGTGGTCTGCTTGTGTCTGAGTTCGTGAGGTGAAATCAAATTGAAAATATCAGTATAATTTTAACATTATGAAATACTAGCGACACGTTTCGACTTGGCACGAATTTTCAGATATTTCAATGTAAACCAAGATATATAAATATATGAGAAAACTATAAATTTAACATTATTAAACTGTATCTCTTATTATTTCCCCCGCAGTGTACGTTGTATTGTGGTGTGTTCGGTGTGGTTTGTTTAAAGGGTGAGTGAGTCAGTCTAATTACAGGCACAAAGAGGCATAAAATCTTAGGTCCCAAGGTAAGTAGCGCATTGGCGATGTAGGTGATGGTTAAGATTTCTTACAATGACATGTATATGGGCGTTGGTGACCACCTACCATCGGGTGGCCCATAAGCTCGTCTGTCTACCTATTCAATTAAAAAATATAATTAAATTATAATTATTGTATTATAGTTACTTTGAGTATCACAAATAAAACTCGTTATTGTGTGACTACTCGCTTTAGCGCAGGTCACCTCTCGACTGCCCGGGAAGCGAATGCTCCGCGCCAATCGCTCCGCCAGATGCTGAGCGGATATTTAATAATTACAATATACTACAATTATCCTTTCAAAAGTATTTATATCCATCATTAAATTATTTAATTATTTGGTAATCCAACGGTTAATATACATACATACTATTACATGTAACTAAAATCAAAATAGGATTACACAATTAGCTTAAACATATATTGAATTACTAATTAGTAAATTAAGACTATTAAGCGATGAGAGGCTATTAGAATCTAATAAATGACTCTGTGTGAGTGCGTGCGTGTGTGTGTTTTTGTGTTTATAACATTATAAATATATGGGATTAAACACACACATCCGCACGCACTCACACAGATCTAGCCTCATTATAAGACAAATTTTTAAGAATGTTTTAAGTGTTTTCTACAATAAAGGTATGTGAATGGTTCATATGGGGCTTGGTGGGTAATAATATGTCATGAGTTTATCCGACACACGAAGTTTTCTTCAAGGCGTTTTCCATCAACGCTGACGATATTAATTATAAACATTTTCTTTTTTTATATATTAAGCTATTTATGAATTATTAAATCTGCCAGGACTTTACCCAATGGTTGCAAATTAAAACGGTATTGCGCCTTAAGCCTGTCATTCTCTGTTGAATTTATCTATCCATATAGAAATATAGAATATATCTTTGTTTAATGTAATTTTGTTAAATGTCAATTTAAAACTGGTGAAAGAGAGTCTGCTTGAATGAATAATATTTTACTTTGTGTGTAAGACAGAGCTATTAAAAACTACAAAAACTACCACAGTCAGACGTTTCGAAATCCCCATCTCGATACTAAAAGATTAGTGATATCATAAAAAAAAATTTAGTAAACAAAGTATACACTATATGTGATGGCCCAGCGGTATGACGAGATGGCCCAGTGGTAAGAACGCGTGAATCTTAACCGATGATCGTGGGTTCAAACCCGGGCAAGCACCACTGAAGTTTTTCATGTGCTTAATTTGTGATTATAATTCATCTCGTGCTTTTCGGTGAAGGAAAACATCGTGAGGAAACCTGCATGTGTCTAATTTCACTGAAATTCTGCCACATGTGTATTCCACCTATCCGCATTGGAGCAGGGTGGTGGAATAAGCTCCAAAAACCTTCTCTCCTCAAAAAGGGAAAAAGAGGCCTTAGCCCAGCTGTGGGATATTTACAGGCTGTTAATGTTAACGTCCAACTCAAAATAAAAATGGTATCATAATATTGACCCCATATCACATGATAAGTAGTTCTTTCATTTAAAAAAGTCGAAGTAAAAGATTAGCTTTTACTTCGACTTTGACCTGTTGAAGTTACAGGCACAAGGGAAATAACATCTTAGTTCTCGAGGTTAGCGGCGCATTGGCGATGTAAGGAATGGTTTATATTTGTAACAGCGCTAATGTCTACGCCGGTTGTGACCACTTACCATTAAGTGACCCATTTGCTCGTCCACTTACCATTTAATAAAAAAAAGATAGGTTGTGTTTTAATGCTTATATATATCGTTTCACCTTTTAGGATTTCCGTACACTGATAACTCAATCTTCTACTTATAATGTATTTTTGTTTCCTTCAAGAAAGATTACCAATCAACCTACGATGGCTATTTGCAGAAAGCCTACCGGACCGTTTCGATATGACGCATCTGAATCCGTCCCGTGCTACGCCTCACTTGAGGCTCGCTGGAATTCTCGTCAGGGGGTGAAAGGTAAACTCGTCCTCTCACACTTCATGCTATGATTGCGTAGAGCGTATACATATCGCAGCATATTGCGTAGGGCTATAATAGAATGGAAACCAAAATATGTTGAATTTAAACATAGCCAGGTATAATATTTTTCTTAAACAGTTTCCGAATATTAGAATTAAACACATAAAATATTTAGATGCAATGTATTTAAAAATTCGTACTGTACATTTGAAATAACAATTTCTATTTCAAAACCTTTTCACTTTTCATAAAAAATACATATTTCTTTAGCACCGAATGTTTTTATATTTAAAAAGCGCTTTTGTTTTGAAAAGTGTCTTTTTCAGGGAAAACTAACACCACTTTTTTTAAAATACACTTTTATTATTCTAAAATTGTAAATGTTTTATCGTCATTCTAGGCGTGAAAGGTATTTTCTAAACCGAAAATGATATACGTTCTGATTTTGTTTGAAAAAATGAAATTGTTTGAAAGAATGAAAACGAGTGAATATATTTATTTATTCTCCGAACATAAGCACTATTCCGTAAGAACTTTGGATCTAACTCGTGATATGTTGAAAACCGACTAACGATAATACTAATTTGCGTGGATCGTTTTAAATTACATTTATACGATACAAATTCGTTCAATAAAAAAGGCTAATAAATTTTAAAATATATATGTAATAATAATAAATAAATTTCAAAACTATCTAACAGTCATACGCTGTAAAATCACATGTTAATAAAGCTACGCTCAGGTTATAATTTTTTACAAGAAACTAGCTATCGGGTACCCATATATACATATATATGACGTAATATAGCGAGATTGTTAAATTGGTATGCCCCGAGCCGCTCCTCGATGTAACTCTACGTATTCCAACTCAGTGGATAGCAGGTATAGAGCGTACTCGTGGATGTGTTACTTTGTATGTGTGTGTAGTGAATTCCTCGACGAGCTTGGAACGATCACACAACAGGTGTGTATGAAGAAAAAAGTTTTAATTCAATCGTGTTCACGTGAGCTCGTTGTGCACATTGAGTCTCGTTCGGAAATTCGTAGCTCGGAAAGTGGTGGCATTGGACGACGTTATTCACTCTCGAAATAGTATCAAATACATAAAAGGTTACACCTCTAATACATTTTTTTTATTGCTGGTTTATCTATTCGTCGGTGCTACCGGTTTAATTGTTTTATATGTACGTTGTAAAACGCAATGTAAAATAATCTACATTTACATTTAGAAATTTAAATGATTCGTTGGCTTAATTTCTAGCCTATTAGGTCAATTATAGCCCAGCGAAGCAATCAAAGTGCATATATAATCACCATATAAATTAATTGTATACTATCCTACCATTCTATGACTCACCAATCCTAATATATACTAACGAAATAAAATATTTTTTTTTTTATTTTTTTTTAAATTTTATTTATTCCAACATAGGTAATGAATGATTCCAGACAATCTTTACCAGTCAATCTTTTAGTTAATCATAAATAATGTATAAGATAAAATATATTAAAATAAACCTTTTTTTTTTAATTACAAACACAAACGTTACAAATATACTAAAATAATTATCGAAAAAAACAAAGCATATATTTCAAAAAATATTCTAGCAGACGATGTTTATAAGTAAGCTTTGGTGAAGCCTTTCTGATGTCATAATACATATATATAACTTTATTGGTATACGTGGCGCACGCGCAGCTCTCAGTCGGCAAGATTTTTCCGTCATCTTCAACAGTCATCGTCATATTTCAGCTAAAGATGACATACATCGTAGAGGAGGTCCGAAGGAGTAAATTCGAATCGAACGCTTGTCAAACTATTATCATATATTAATACATAAAAAACTATGTACGGAAAATTTTCAAATCTCTAAAATGCTTTATTTTAAGTCAGTCAGTATATTTATGGTAATAAATGGATTTTTTCATAAATAACAAAACATTTGTTCGTTTCCACTGACGGAGCGACCTCTAGACAACTTTGGGATGAGACATAAGTTTAGTTATCTATTGTTTGTAGATAGAACTTAAATGTAGACAATTCTTAGAACAATAGACATCAACATGACAGAGATCCACGATATAATCAAGCGACACGATTATCTCGGCGTTGAAGCAACTTGTTAACTTGTCACGGTTCTCGCTTGTTGATAACTTGGTAACTAATACACGGCCCCATTGAAACTACCTCGTATAATGTTTATTAATATTCATATACAATTAGTATTCATTTTATATGAATATAAATTGATATATTAACGCATTTTATTAGACAGTATAAAAAAGTAAGTAAAAGCCTGTGAATGTCCCACTGCTGGGCTCCTCTCCCTTTTTTAAAAGATTTTGGAGCTTATTTCCACGTTTCTCCAATGAGAGTTGGTGGAATACATATGTGGCAGAATTTCAGTTTTAGACACTTGCAGGTTTACTCACGATATTTTCCTTCACCTTCAAGCACGAGATGAATTATAGTTAAGATTCACTCGTTCTTACCACTGGGCCATATCGACTTTTTTAGACAGTATATCTGTAACCAGAGGTTCAATTTTAATAGACAGCTCACAAATTTTGCACAGCTGTACAAAGACATACAGAAGAGAAGGTTTTGCAGTTTATCTCATTAAGCCTTTCCAATGCGAACATTCAAAAACCTGTGTTTTCTAACTGTCACTCTATACCCAATTCAAAAAACTCATAGCGTCATAGAAAAACATAGCTATAAAAATATCTGTATTTATTATTATAAAAATATCTCTATTTATAAAAATATCTCTATTTAAAGAAATTATGTAAAATGTAAATACAAATATTTTAATAATTAAATATTATGAGCATCGTTTGCAGTTTGCAGGTTGCACATGCTTAATGAAATTCTGACACTTTTTAAACAAAATCAAACGAAATTCGTATCAAATTAGTGCGTTATAGCAACAAAGCTTTGACTTATATTTTTTCAAACTACAAATTTGACTCTAGTACTCAGGCCTGTTAGTACCAGCTTGGTATCGAATTTGTCAGATTAATGCACCTGTCAGCGGCAGACTAGATGAGATATCTTTGACCATGTTTGATGCTTTCAAGTTATCAAATGCTTAGGAACTTAGTGGATAGAAGATATTAATTAAAGTTACGTTACGATAGATTGCTACAATACATTATTAATTTGTTTCCAACAACAACCACTAAAGAGACATGCTAACCAAATCCTAATGTCGTTTTCCTGGTGGTAGAGCTCTGTGCAGTATCTGGGTGGGCATCACTCACTCATCAGATATTCTGCCACTAAGCAGTACTTAGTGTTGTTGCGTTCTGTTTTAAAGGGTGAGTTGCCAGTGTAACTACAGGCACTAGGGACATAACATCTCAGCTCCCAAGGTTAGTGGCCTATCGGCGATGTAAGGAATTGTTATTATTTCTTACATCGCCAATGTCTATGAGTGGTGGTGACCACTTACCATCAAGTATCCCATTTGTTTCACATGTCTATAACTTAAAAAAACCGTCAATGTAACTGACCATGAACAAAAATATACTCACTATCTATCACACTTACCAATTCAACTATAACACAGTAATGAATGTACAGGTCGTATTTAACAAGATCAAATTGCACAAAGCCATAGAACCAAGTCTCATTTTCGAAGCGTTTATTCAAATAACCGAGGTGGTTAATTCCATCGCAGAAATAAATCACAGTGTGTTTTCTATGTCTGATTGGAACTGGTCTCAATTACTTTGTTTCCCTTTGAAGAACAATCGGTCGGAATCATGTTTTTTCGTTGCAAAGAAATTTTACATTTTCCAATGCTATTTGTTTTTCGACATCGAACCTTTGAGTAAAACGATACACTTCACAGTAGATTCGAATCCAAGGTGGATTTATTTACTGGAAATAACGGAAGTACAATTCTAATAAAACAGAATCAATACTCATGTTTACATTCAAAAGAATATGAAAATTACTATATAATATAGTTTAGCGTATGTTAGAAATGAAGACGACAATAGTTCAAGGACTTGAACTCGAATCTGCGACTTTCATGACGACGATAGGTGCGCCATTGAGTTATCAATAATATAAATAATTAAAGTATTGTTATATGCTGATGATAGATTCTCTAATATTTTAGAGAACTATTACTCATACCTAACATTATCTTACTGGTGGTAAGGCTTTCTGCAAGCTCGTCTAAATAGGTACCACCCACTCAACAGATATTCTACCGCAAAACAGCAGTGGTTGGTAATGTTGTGTTCCAATTTGAAGGGTAAGTGAGCCCGTGTAATTACAGGCACAGGGTACATAACATCTTATTTCCCAAGGTTGGTGGTGCATTGAAGATGTAAGCAATGGTTAATTTTTTTTACAATGCGAATATCTATGGGCGTTGGTGACCACTTACCATCAGGTGGCCCATATGCTCGTCCGCCTACCTTAACAATAAAAAAAAAGAGTTGTTTACTAAAAGCGTTTCAGTCACTTCCTAGTTATTTATTTAACCTATCACCAGTAGTAGAGTTAGGTGCACGTCTACCTGGTAGTAGATACAACCCAATCTCCCTGTACCTACAAATATTTTACAACTAACAAACATATATACTTGTACAAAACGAAATATCATTGGACATTGAAACAGTATTATCGGCGGTTATTGACATTATTTCAGGGAAATTTATGGGATGTGACTAGCGGCGGTAAATGATCATTTGCCTCTTATCGTAATTATTATCACAACAGATTTGTAGCAGTAAGTAATTGGTTAAAAATAGCTATATTTTTAGTTATGTATATTTTTATTTTACAATTAATTATTTTACTTTCTAAAAAAATTACGTCACATATTTCAAATATCCAATTTGAATTAAATGTTGATTTCTGCGTCCATTTTTTTATTCTTATACGCTCCTGTCCTTAAAAATATAACCAAATGTATATTTACACATCATAAAACGACAAGAGAGATATTTTCAGTTTCAAGGTTTCATTCTGAAGATCTAGTGATGAATTACTTGCTAACCAGTTATGTGCATGATGAACTTACTATTTTTTTTTATATATTTGCCTTTTAGCGTGTAGACTACCTTGAGATACTGAGGCATATATTATTCAGAGACGGATCCAGGTATGTGACTAGCCAGTACGCAAAGACCGAAGGAATAATATATTTTCATTTACGACACGTATCAATTGTTTGAGTACCCCGTATTGACTGACTTATTAATGTATTATAATAATCTAATAATAAATTGTTATGATTTCTTCATGCCAAATATGGAGTACAACTAAAAAGGCGATGTGCTGACGGCACAGTCTCTTCACTCCTAGTTTGAAGGAAACCGTTTCTAATCTACAAGCTTAATATAATTTTATATAATAATTGACTTTGTTTATATATTTATATTTTAGGAAATTAATTAACTACTGAGTTCCTTCCTGGTTATTCTTTCGGTTCGAAAATCGAACCGAATGGATTCGGTTATAGTTTTACATATACTTTAAAAATCAAGACGATATAAAAGTGCTTCTAAGACTACATGAATGAATACTTTTATATATAAAAGTATGAAGACTAAATTATTTTGAGGATTAAAAATAAACAGGCTAAACTAAAATAAATGTATCCTAGAGTGTAATCAGAGAAAGCGGCTCACTCTCTGCGACGACTTGTCACTGTCAGTTGTGGACTATCGCTTCATCTACTTAGTTCGTACATCACTATAAATCTATAGATTACTTCATTTAGCTTTCTATCTGTTGCGTATTGTACATCAATTATTTGTTTTATTATTTAAATGTATTATTTGGAACTTCGCTAGTCTGTACTTTGGTTATAGATCTCTTGACTGTTTTTTGGCTTTTCCCTGGGAATGAATACAGAATTATGTATGGTTATGTTTCTTACAGTGCTCGAAATCATATTAAAATAAAATAAATATTTTGGTGTGGTATGTTTATTTTGTTGTGATGTAATTAGTATTTTATTATCAAGGAAAATTCGGATTTTTATGAGAGAAAAGCATTCCACATTATAAGTATTGTAATGACCGTACGTTTAAGGATAGTAAAGCGATAAGGATTTAAGAGGATTCTTATATTCTTACAAGAATACTCAAAAAGGATTGTAATGTTTTCAGGGTTCCCGTATGTTTGTATGTATGCAATGTCTGAAGATTTATATTTACGGGATATCCATTATATCCTCACGTGATTCTTTGTAACACTTGCTATCTTTTTTAAAATTAACTCGACCGTTGAAGTTGTTTTTGTATATAACAGCATAAAGGATACAATAGCACAAAGGTATAAACAAATGAAGACAACTCGTCTCTCATTGCTATGCAAAGTTGTGCACTCGTAGCTGGCGCGTGTTTCATTAAGCATATAATAATTGTGTGATTAAGTTTTTTTTTGTCTACAAAATTGTTTTCTATGAACTTAGTTTTAAGCATACAATTTTCAATCAAATGCATCTTGATAATAAAGTTCATTTTCATGTAATCTATCAATGAATCGTTCACCAAATAAGGTTCATTAGTAAAACCCGAGAAGATTGTATCATAAAGGTTTTAGCTTCAAACACGAGCAGGTACCACCGAGTTTTCATACGATTTATTTCCGCTCATGCTCAGTGTTTTATAATTATCGTGAGGAACATGTACATCGGTAAAAAACAGCCATCAAAAAATGTTAGATCCTATTGTAAAACCATATATTATATGTCATTTTCCAATCATATAATTAGCATGTTTATGCAGCCGGGTAACGAAGCTCAAAGTTTAGTTTGTTCTCTTGTCTGTTAGGTAAGTAAGTACGTCAAAATCTCAGCCCAGTGGTAAGAGCATGTGTGTCTTAACCGGATTCAAACAACAATGCGACATGTTTTAAATATACTCTTAAAAGTAGAGTAAAGTAGTAAAAAAGATATTTATACTTTTGACTATTCTTAATGGTTTTCTAGTATACTTTAAAAATTTCACTATCCTCCACCCGGTCCATTCAAAAGATCAATTAAGTAATAGTTTGTGAATGTCCTGCTGCTGGCTCCCTTGTCCTGGCTTGGCTTTAGAAGGTTGAGAGCTTATTCCACCATGATGCTCTATTGCGGGTTGACGTCACATGTGGCAGAATTTTAGTGAAATTAGACACATGTAGGTTTCCACACGGTGACAGATGAATTATGTAATTAAAAACAAGCACCACTGAATTTTCATGTACTTAATTTGTGTTTATAATTCATCTCGTGCTTGACGGTGAAAGAAAACAACTCGTGAAAAAGCGTGCATGTGGCGGATGAAAATCTGTCAAGTGTATTCACCAGCCCACATTAAAAAAGCATGGTAAAATACGCCCAACATATTTACAATTTAGAGTACATGGTTAGCTCACCAACTTACAAACCAAATTAACCAGCACACAGTTTTATCAAGTTTTGTTTGTTATCAATATTTACGAATATTATGTTTCCAACTTTAATTTTGCATGTGTAATGGAACATATAAATAAAAGTTTAATATTCAAAATCAATTTTAATTTTCTCTAAATTCACGCATAATGACCCCGGAGTCATCGTTCGCGTAATTATTTGCACGTCAATGGGTTGGTATAACCCGCAATGGCTCATATACAGGCTGCTACTTTACGACCTGATCAATCCGTCTATATTTTCATATATTTCAATAAATATGAAAATAATTTCAATATGACGGTACGTGTATTTACATCTTGGATGGCATCAATCAAAATTAATACTCGCTTATATTCCACTCGGGACCGATTGTAATCAGTTAAATCATACGACGTAATTTCCCTAAAGACGAATGTCAGATCTGGAACAGGGTATTTGATTAATTGCTTTCGAAAAATTTGTAGACATATTTATATGATTTGACAGCGATGGGTACGTAAATTTTAAGTGAAAATTTGGTTCCAAATACAAAAACTACTTTATTATTATGTGCTGAATTTGTATTTATAGTTAATTTCTTGATGTGCGTGGAAGGAAAATATTCAGATTTGTGTCAACTAACATCTGTATCTATCTATATTACATACATAAATATTGCACGTTAGCATTTTTGTTTATTTTGCAGAATTTACCCCGCATGCTAACGCTCTCAGACACTGAACTTCACCTTAAACGCATGTGTATTTTTAAACTTCGGTTATTATAAAATGTAATTTTTATATATCGGAGTACTTTTTTTCACACTCACAACAACCAACCTTAGGTAAACTCCGGATACAGCTTTGGTGGAATATGTTTCAAACCTTCGCCTTACATATAATGCATATATATGTCACGGGTTAAGCTCCAAACTTTTCCTCAAAAAAGGAGAGGAGGCTTTAGGCTAGCAGTTGGACATTTACAGGCTGTTAATGTACTGTAACTGTAAACAAATAGTTCGAGACTAGATATAGATTGAAAATGTATTCCGTGTAAACAGTTCATTGACATTTCAGAGATTGGTCATTCAATAGATTTTTAAAACAAAAACCCAATAAAACTGTCAAGGCGTCTCTATTTGTCGCACTAGTATAAATGATGAAGACGATTTCCCTCGGGAAATCATTCGTTGCAATTTATCAACCACACGTCCAAACACACGGGGAACAATGATTGAAGTACGATAATACAATTCTAAAGAACGATATTATAGCTAAACTATCTTCGATGTAATTTGTAATCAATAATCCGGATAATTATGGCAAATTCCTATGAACAATACTCAAAATAGATTTTCATGAAATAAGCTTATCTCAACATGTGTGTCTGTCTGTGTGTGTGTGTGTGTGTGTGTGTGTGTGTGTGTGTGATAGTGTATGTGTATGCGCATGCTTAGGTTCGTAATTATACGATTAATTTATTTTATTTTATTTTTGATAAGCCTGAATGTTTTTATTTACAGATTTTAACAATTATATCATAAGTTAAGCTTTGCGTTTACTATCCACGTCTACCAGTCACGTTTCATGTGTCATTTCACCATCAGTGGTCGTTCATGATTATAACATAATTTAAGGATAAGTAATTATTTGTATTTTTAATGCATACACTGAACGTGAATCTAAAGTTGTTATAACTAAAAATGTATGAAAAATCATTCAAGATAAATCGGTGGTAAGGTAATCCCAAGGTAAAGAGTTGTCCAAGTACATTGATAGTTTATTATACAGAGAACCGGTTTGCGTGCTGACTGAACCAGTGTATATTTAGGTAGGAAAAATAAATTCTAAGTCCCGTCATTGTTGCAGCATTAATGATGTATAGTGTAATTTATTTTTCTTACAGTGCTAATGGCAGAATTACTAATCTTCAAGAGAATATTAAACAAAAAAAAAAAAACAGAAAATTCCTATTAATTAACCAGTAAACGTGAATAGTTGTTTTCATTTGTACTTTCTTCTACTAATAAATAGATTCACGTTCCATTTATAGAAATGTTTCCACACTTTGCTTTAACGTTGAAAAGGTACAGCACACAGAAAATAAATTATATAGTTTATTTGTTTTGTTAGGAGCATTGTGATGAGAATGGATCGAATATAATAAAACATGCATAGCTTTTCATTTGAATTTGTTAAAGGAAAGGTGCAAGTAGAACGAGAGATTAAAATTTACTTTAGGTTTTGTACAGTCAGCAAAATAAAATTGTGTAACCACGTTGACAAGCAACCATTACATTCAACGATTAATGATTTTAAATATTGTATCCATTTTATTGGCAACAAAATCTCATGTCATTGTTACCCTTACATAAAATATAATATTTAATTTATGATGACGTTTTTTATCTTTCCAATAAATTTACACTTGTAATGGGGCTTTGTGCAAGCTCGTCTGGGTAGGTCCCACCCCATCATCAGATATTCTACCGCAAGTGTTGTTGTGTTCCGGTTTGAAGGGTGAGTGAGACAGTCTAATTACAGGCACAAGGGACATAACATCTTAGTTCCCAAGGTTGGTGGCGTATTGGCGACGTAAGCAATGGTTAACATTTCTTATGCCTATGGGCGTTGGTGACTACTTACTATCAGGTGGCCCATATGCTCGTCCGCCTACCTATACTATAAAATAATGATAATAATTGGGAAAAAAATATTCCAAATTAATTATTTTTTTTACAAGTGATTGTTAAAGATTAGCCAATGTCAGTGTATATGATTTTTTAAATTGTTATTAAAAGATTTAATCAATTATTAAGAAAAATGCACACGTTACTTTATTATTAGTCTCTTGTGACAAAATTTCGACTGACAAGCATCTAAGCTCCATCTCTAAGAAGGAGATGAATTGTAAACCACAATTAAGCTCATGAAAAACCAATATTGCTTTTCCAATTTTAAACCAACTCGAGCTTACGATCCATTGAAAAAAAAAAGGTTTAGACAAATAAATAATAAAAAGGAAAACATCGTAAGGAACCTGCATGGATTAGGAGAAATTATCATATACTAACAAACCGCCCATTCAAATCAATTATTCTAATGTCCAACAGTGCTTTGTACTCGAATGTAGATTCAATATGTACTTTATACAAATTGGCTTTTAAAAGCCCTCTTTAATTTTCATTTTGCAAGTCTTCTTCTTTACTTATACTTGAATCTAGTATCACTTGTATATTCGATTAAGAAGAAAAAGCTAGAAATACAGTTGTGACTGTTTTTAAATCTTATTGTGTGCAAAAAGCAGTTATTTTAGTATTCCTTGAGCACTTCTTTGTTCATGTTAAATTACATTTGTAAAGGCTTAATGATTGGTCAACAGGTTGGAGATTAGTCAACAGCTAATATTGGTATTTTTTAAAAACTAATCTTATTATTTTAGAGAATAATGCTCATATTTGATTGCTTTAATTCGTCAAATTGTGTTTTATTTTGATAAATAAAAGCAACATGTGTAATTTTCTTAATGATTGACAAATTATAAACAAAAAATCATACATTTTGACAAAGGTTAAACTGTAACATTCGTTTGTGAAATTTACTATTGTTTATTGAAAAGATTAAAAATATCATCAGCTTGGGATTATGTAGTGTGTGATATTACACTCTCAATCTAAGGTAAAGAGATCACTTAAAATTGTAGGTTTGTCATGAGAGTGATCTTGTATGTACATTTGGTAATAAGGACTGTTAATTATATTATTGCAAACGTGCTCTTGCGGCATAAAAATTAGCCGCCCCATTGTATGGAATACCAAACATAAAAAAACAAATATCTTTCGAAACCAATATTTCTATTTCTGGTTAAATATATAACGACCCTAATCTTTCTCGAAGATTTATTGCTAATAAATTTATGATAAAAACTTTTTCCGAACGAAATTTCAAAAAGAGTTTGTCTGGCGCCTGTTATAAGTTCTGTGAAGTTTGAATATCTGACTTACTGTGCCTCGTTTTCGGCTATGTACGACGAGAACCAATTTCACAACTTCGTGATATGGATATCGTAAAAATATTCTGGCGTTAAATTTATATTTCATATAATATTTGACTAAATTATATTTTTTGTAGCATATTTGTGGAGCGAGAAAATCGTCAAAATCAGACAGGGTTTCATTGGCGCTATCTTTGATCAATCAAGGAGTCCGTTTTATATGAATACATTTAATACATACATAGTTAGACAGTAATCGCCTTACTTATAAACGATGCTAAGCGGGTGATTTGTTGAGCAATGTGTCTTCTACTTTCGAATGTCAAATCAATAATGACAGAGCGATAAAAATCTGTGTTCAACGAAACAGACGCTAAGCAACGTTAGTAACAGACTGTGAATGTCCCACGGCTGGGCTAAGGCCTCCTTTCCTTTTTTGAGGATAAGGCTCAGAGCTTATTCTACCACGCTGCTCCAATGCGGGTTGGTGGAATGCACATGTGGCAGAATTTCAGTGAAATTAGACACATGCAGGTTTACTCACGATGTTTTCCTTCAGCGCCATGCACGAGATGAATTATTATATAAATACAAATTAAGCATGAAAATTCAGTGGTGCTTGCCCGGTTATGAGCCCACGACCATCGGTTAAAATTCACGCGTTCTAACCACTGGGCCATCTCGGCTTTTTTTAAGCAATGTATATTATAGCTTAAACCGTTACTGTCTAAGTATGTATTAAACGTCTTCGCACGCCATAAGTCGGTAGTCCACATTGTACGGGTGAGTAATGAAGTGAGATCTTACAGAATCGCACTACGAATCCGATCGCAGTTCTACCGAGACTAATTTAAACCATCCAATCAAACATACATAAATAAAACATAATAATCGAACCAGCTGCTTAGGAGGATTTCAAAGATGTACCCACGTACAGAAGAAATTTACATAAACGTTACACTATTCGCGTAGTCACTTCAATACAAGTTGGTTAAATATAACGATACTATCGATTCTGCTTAAAATTTGACAATTACTATGATTTATAGTGTTCCAGATAGTTTTTCTAAAGCAAAGTATTCTTACCTTAAAATTTTAATCATACATTGGTGATGAAAATATATTAACAATTTCGTAAATCGCCAATGTGACACTAACCTTGGAAACTAAGATATTATGTCCCTTGCGCCTGTACTCACACTGGTATTATCATCCTTCAAATCGAAACACAACAACAATATATATAGCAGTTATCTGATGAGCAGGTGGTTCCTACCCTGACTTGCACAAAGCCACCAAGTATATACCTCCTTGAATAAGGTTCATTTTATTTTTATGGACGATTTTTATACTAGAATATTTCCAAACGACAACAAGTTTCATGTCAAAAGACTAATTGCTCATCTCGTTCCAAGTCAAAGACCTGAATAGTGCTCCAATACTCAAAGTAACGTAACATTTCAAGCAAATGCATTGAAGTCCTTGCCTTCAAAGAAGAATTCAAAACACGGGAAATTATATCCAGACTCGCTTACACTAGAAACTATTTCGGCCAATTATTTACTTTGTAATATTAACAGTAGGGTCCAAGTATTGTTTGAAGCTAGCAAAGCTTAGATTTTAATCAAATTGATTGTATCAACGTTATCATATGTTTAACGATTTATTTCTTTTAGATATTTTGTATGGATATAAAATTTTGCAATATGAGATAAATATATTTATGTAATACCTTAGCCCGGTTACTATATTCGGCTCTTATACTAATTTATATTTGAAATTAGAATTTTGAAACCAAATAAAAAGAATAAAAAATATGGTATATTAAAAAAATGGTAGATTTTGATACTATTGTGGGATTTATTACCGGTGATTATTATTATTATTTAATTTATTATATAATATATGCATTCAGAAATCACTTATTTGATCTACCGTCATTAAACATTAATACACATTTTAGCAAAAATATAATAAAGTCGGATTAATATGGTAAGCCGAGATGATCCAGTGGTAAGAACGCGTGAATCTTAACCCGTGATCGTGAGTTCAAACCCGGGCAAGCACCACTGAATTTTCATGTGCTTAATTTGTGGTTATAATTCATCTCGTGCTTGACGGTGAAGGAAACCTGCATGTGTCTAATTTCATTGAAATTCTGCCACATGTGTATTCCATCAACCCGCATTGAAGCAGCGTGGTGGAATAATCTCCAAACCTTCTCATCAAAAAGAGAGAGGAGGCCTTAGCCCAGCAGTGGGAATACACAGGCTATTACTGTTAATGGGTTTTTAATTAATATTCATATAGATGTGTCAGTAAATCCGTGTTTCTAATTCAAATATTTTATTTTTATACTTACTACGTAATTTGTTATATATAATGTTAAATATTATTTTTAATCGAGATAATAACTCTAACTTCAACAAAGCAACTCACGGCTCGACACTAATTAGCTCTTCCAAGGAACCTCCCTAATTAGCTTGGACTTTAAAAGACCTGCGGACTGAAATGAGAATATCTGTTCTATGAAAACAGAAGTGAAACGATGTCACGTTTTTATTTCAGAAAAAAATGAACGTTTCAATCGTTAACATATTTTTAATGAGCATGTCCCTGTGGTTTTTTTCTTGCAAATTTTTTTATGGTTATAATTTTTTTGTAATATCGCTTAAAATTTATCTCATGTACATAGTTACGGCAAGTAATATTAGTTTAAAATCTATAACTTAAAAACAAAGTACGCGTTACAAATTTATAGTAAAAACACATCGTCTAAAAGATTGTCCTGTAGTATTGTACTATTAAAAATTGTTACTTTTTTTTATAGAATAGGAAGGCGGACGAGCATATGGGCCACGTGATGGTAAGTGGTCACCAACGCCCATAGACATTGGCATTGTAAGAAATGTTAACCATCGCTTACATCGCCAATGCACCACCAACCTTGGGACCTAAGATTTTATGTCCCTTGTGCCTGTAATTGCACTGGCTCACTCACCCTTCAAACTGGAACACAATACAATGTACTGCTGTTTTGCGGTAGAATATTTGATGAGTGGGTGGTACCTACCCAGACGAGCTACTTAATGTGAAATAATAAAACAGTATTTAAATGTTCATTTACTAAAGTAAGGCCTTTTTTACTCTGGATATATTGACTTCCATATTAGAATACTATTCTGGTGTACATCGTGAGTTTAAATCAGACCCGTAAAGACTTACTAATATTAATACAAAAAAATGCATTACTAAGAAATTTTTGAAAGACAACCGATCCTTATTTAAAATAAAACATTTATTTTCGGAATGACTTGGTACGCGTGAATAAAAGGCGAGATTCACTCAAAGGCTCGTATTTTATATAATCCAGGGAAATGTAACACAGTCCTCCAATCTCGCAAAGAACGAAAGGAACTAAAAAATTCGTGTCATTGTTTGGTTCGTTCAGAATATTGGAGTATTCCTAGGGCTTCCCCCGCGGGAATGTAAATGGAAACGCACATTAGACATTATGAAAAAATACAAAATAATAAAAACCCGTAAAGTCCACCTATGGGATACAATTAGATGGGATATATTACAAATGGGAAATAATTTGTACTTGATCCAACAGGATACTATCCAACTAGTAAGTTTATTTGCTCTAACTTTATTATGAGTCATATATATATGACTTAAAGATTATGTTTGGAGCGGCGACGACAAAAGTCCAAGGAGACAAGATCAAACTCGTTTCTTTTACATCGTAAACCATTAAATGTTTTTCACTACAGTTTTTTATTTAAGAACGTAAATCGTCATTGGTTTGAAACACGGATTCTATCAAGAAGAGAATCAGTGTCGAAACTCTTTTTTTTATATAACTTTCACAAGACATGTTAATTCCTGGATTTTAATTAATGATATAATTCCATGCATTTTTTCGATATAATATATGTAGTCTGATACTTTGTAATAGGCTTCACTTATGAGATTCATTTAATAATAAATTAAAATTTATGCGTACTTTGTGAAATTTCATTAAATAATGCATAATATCTTTACACTGAGAATATTTATTAATTTTATGAAGACGAAAGCTTGCAGTGATAAGTTATTTCTAGCATCTTTTAAATACAAAATTATTATATAACAATGGTTATACTTTCTTACCTAAGTATATTAAAAGAATATATACTGTCATGGACAAATCTACTGTCATAATACTAATTAATGGTTTTATGATTATTATTCTAGTGGGATGTTAAAAGGCCGCCATTAAGAACTTACTGGGTTTTTTGTCGAAAATTCTCAATAAGAGTCCGGAGTCTGGAAGTTATAACTGCGTACACTTCCATGCTTATGCACTTCATACTTGCTTACCGAAGTAAAATTTCTGCATCCATTGATACTGCAACTAACCTATTTTTTGTCATGTCGGATTGTCGTCCCATCGGATTTTGAGAGTGAGGGGGTAGAGTGTAGCTATATTTGCACAAGTGTGCTTTATAATTCAAATGGCTCCCTACGGTCTAGATATTTTAATATAAACTTAATGTCTTAGCGTGTAAAATGTAACAATAGTCTTATTACATTTAACACGCTTAAACATATTTTTTTAAATTTATAACTGTCTTATCTAGTACGAATTTTCATTTTTTTTCATTCTACATTATTTATAATGTACGTCACCCAAATAAAGTATATTTTTCTTTTCCCTTTGAATAAATCTTCGTGTCTCCGTCATTTCTCTGTCGCATTTAAAAGGTCGTGGGACTTGACGCGAGGAATACCGAATGTAATCTATTTGTTATTTTAGACAAATAAAGGTAACCGAATGTATGTAATAACATTGTAAACAACTTCTTAAGGGGAGATTATTATATCCTAAGGGTCTACAAGGACAAACCCAAATGCGTCAGGTGATAAGATTGACATCTTGATATTCGACTATAGAATAACTTACGAATGTGTGGTAGACAAAAGGATAAGCACAAAGACTTACCACAAGAAACGTAATATATGCACGAATATGTGTATGACAAGAAATTGATTTATCTGAAATGATTTTTTTTATTATTATTCGAATCGAAGGTCTTAGTGAGGCTTAGTGATTACAAAACGTAAATTTTAACCGAAGACTACGGGCTCACACCCGAAAAATTGAATTCAAATGAAAAGTTAACCTTTTGGAAACACCGTCCATTGGACCAGAATGGTGGAATAAAATACGATCTTTAGTTAGTATTATTTTTGAACATTGCAATTATTGTCAGTGTAAGAACCAGCACATGGAACTTAACATATATTAGTTCCCATGATTTTCACATTGACGGTTAAATTGATTGATAAAAGTCTGCCTTTTTTTTTAAGTAATAAAAACCAAGGTCATCAGCCTTTGTCACCTAAGAAATCTTACTTTGAAATAGAAAGAATAATTGAAGTGACATAACCACAAATAAAGCATTTAGGAATATTACTATGGCTTCCATAACGACACACAAATGTGTTCTTGTCTTATATAAATTGTCTGAGACAATCTTGGTTGATTTATTCTTTTTCCTTATACGAACGAAATGAGGGCGTCAGATGATGTTGATTTGTCACAAGTGTTACGATTATTACTGCTGAAAGGTTAATTTGGGGTTGTAATATTTTATGATAAAATTATGGTATGATATCAACCAATCTAAGAAAACTCTCTGCCATGTCAAGTTTACTATTCTATTAACATGGTTACTTTTTATGGTTTATTATTATTATGGTAGGCGGACGAGCAATTGAGACACCTGATGGTAAGAAGTCACCACCGCCCATAGACATTGGCGATGTAAGAAATAATACCCATTCCTTACACTGCTCCTTGTCCCTTGTGCCTGTAGTTACACTCGCTGGAACTGGAACTGTGTTACTATCGTTGTGACCATTTTCAATAAATACTAGTCAATAGCTGGATATGCGATTTTGCACAAGTGTGTGCACAAGCGCAAGTGCACTCTATTTTCCTGTTATAATCCGAATTAGTGGTAATCCCATATAACTAGATATACACATATCACATTTCAAGTTTGATTAAAAGTAAAACGTTTATTTACGCAACGTTTAAAATTGAAACGTTACTGTCAGGCTAGTTTCGTTTCTATCATAGTTGCAAACGCTCTTTTTATGAACGTTCATATTTCGATGCTATTTTAGATATGTACCAAAAAACGCTGTCACTGCAAATTCTAGTTTGTACTAAAGCAATTTACTATAGATTAATTAACATGTCAGGTAATCGTCATGTCCTGTGTGTATTTGACTATCGTAGGTGTAACTTGCTCGACTCAGAGCGATCTCATCATGGTCGCTGTCATATATTACCGTAAACACACGAACACACCTCGTTAATATTGAGCTTACTAGATATACTAGATAGAATATAATAACTGATTTTATTTGGCACTATTTGCAAGCGATATATCAATATATATTCTATCAGATTCAGATTTTCTGTCTCTTTCTGTGTATGTTTAAATAATCAACAAAAACAAAATTTATAGATAAGCCATATATTTTTTAGAGAATGAGATATTGCGCTTAACATTATTTTGCTTTCTTAATATTTAATCAATAATTGTAGGCTATTAAGTCTTGGGCCGAGTTGTGATATCATAGAATACACTCTTGAGACTTCATTCGTAGCCAGGCTCAAATTTCGAGGAGTAGTTCAGTCAATAAGTCACCTCACCCAGTGACGTTGTCAAGGCTTGGTATGGCCAACAGCATTTACACCCCTAATGCTCAGTTTTCGCAGAAATATCAAAACTTCTGATAATCTTTCAATTATATTTTTGTATCATATTTTTATTATTTTCATCCTAAGCCATTGTTATTGTTGTATTATTCGATATTAATATAGTTTATCGCTATAAAATCATAAACTTTAAGGGTTTTATTATTTAAACCGATGTTTTAATAATAAAAATATGCGCAGATATAATACACTGTTTTGATATTATTATTTGTATTACCTAGTCAACATACTAATGAATTCGTTCAATAACTTGTCGATTGTACGATTGCAATTGCAATTTAAGCTTGTTTTTTGCTATGTATCAATTTGCTAGTGCTTGTTTTAAATTTTATAATATAAAACTAACTAACGTCAGACATTCAAATTTTAATATAAACTGTTATCCGATACAACATGCGCTAAAATATCCTCCGCGTTTAAACTATTAATATTACCTATATTTAATTTAAAGTTATATTTATAACTATTAATATTAACTATTATTATTTAACTATAAATAATATTGTTGTCATGGCGGTCGGTCGAAGGGGTATATAAATAATGTGTTACAGCGCCATCTAGTAGCGAGTAATAATAAAATGAATAATATATATATATATATATATATATATATATATATAGATTTTCAATTATCTTTCGTATTCCAATTTTAAATATAAAACATATTATACTCAATTTCAAACAAATACAATTGAAAAAAAAAACAGCTGACATAGCAGACAATGTGTACAGCGATTCTATAAATAGTGGTTATGTATTTTCATACATCACGTGTCCTATATGATGATGATTCTGGCTTATGTACTGAGATATTATATAAAAGTACATTTTAATATTACTTCATTGTGTATTTTCATATCCCAAGCGAATTCAACAACAAAGAATGAAAAAGTCAAAGCAACTTGTCATAAAATAACCTCCATTCTACTCCTTGTGGGAGTACAATTGTAAGCTTTTGCGTGAAAATATTCCAAAGAATTTGTCTAGACGTATAAATGACTGACGTGAAAATTTATTGAGAAAAAACACCCTTATTTTTCACGTTTAGACAATGAAAAATAAGCAAAATAAATCTTTTTACGCGAAGTAAAGTAAGTTATGTTTTGTTTGTTAAAATTGATCTAAAGCTTATATTTGTATCAGTCTTGATATGAAAGTTACCTGTATTAAATATCCTTGAATAAGTTTGAAAAAAAAAGGTTTATTTCAATTGGCTTCATCACATTTATAATCGTACCATCGTGTATCGTATCGAAATAATTTATAATTGTTCAAGATTTGAATTACATTGTCACGTAATAATTTAATTTTCCTTATTGTTAATAGATGGTGCTAGTTGTCTTTTAAATCGCGCTATAGTTATTTATTTACGTAAGTACTTAATGAGGCTTGGCCTATTTAAAATGAGAGAACAGCAAAGCCAGCAACTGACCAGCAGTACATATTCGGTAGTGTTATTTTAAAAGGCTTATAATAAGCCAACAAAAATTATATAAAGGAAAATAAATAAGCGACATAGTTTCATTGATAAAATAAATTTATTAACACGCGTTATTCAGAGCGCTCTCATGCAAAGTCAGAGAAAATGCAGTGAAGTCACTATATTATTACTACTGCGCCTGCCAGCAATTGCTTCTGTGTTCGGCTAAACTGGTTTAAACTGGTTTTATCTTGTTAATACAAGTGTCAGAAGTTTCAATCTATGTGGTCCAATTGAATTTTCGTTTTATGTGTATTCTAATAGGCAATTGTGCATACGAGTTAAAGTGAACTGAATTGATTCATTTAATTTAAAAATAAAACAGATAAATATTTTTAACTGTAGCTACCTGCAGTATTCGCTTCTTCCATTATGCAACTATATATATTGATTATAATATAATATTTAGCTCAGGAATCATGTTATATTTTTTTTAAATAATCAAATACTCAGTCAGGCTGCAGGAAATACTCCACTGAATTACGTATCATTCGGAACTCATGACCAATCTTTTGTTAAAAAGTTAAAGCTTTAATATATTGAACAATATTATAATTATTATAGTAATTAATTGCAGTGTAATTACTAAATTTGGACCATTTTTAATACTTTTATGTATGAAGTATCTATACAGTTGGGCACAGTCCTACAATCAATTTAAAAAAAAACACGATATAAATTATATATAATTTTCATAGAGGTTGCATTTCATTAAAGTCATATTGTCTTCGATAACGAACATGATGGTTCTGCATAAAATTCGAGCTCGTTAGGAGAGAAAAAGATTTCAAAACTCGTTAGGAATAAATTTCGAACCACGATAGCCGTTATTAGTTTAAACAAGAAGCTGAGCAACTCCATTCATAACAACATGAATTTCAAATAAGGATTTTTTTTCTTCTTACCAGTCAATAAAACGATTGTTTTTTAAGTTTTAGTAAATTTGGTTCTTTATTGTACAACAGAGAATTTAAAAAAGGAAACAGAATTAATATCTGTAAAAAAAACGTCATTCAATATTCAAACTTATATATATGACTATATGAGAGTGAAGGTTGCGTTTAAAAATTAGTAAGAAGTAAAAGAAATTTCATTGAAACAATTCGAACACAATTTTTCAATATATTTTAATATGATAATTGAACAAAATACACACACTCACAAATACAAATACATACAAATGCATACGAAATTAGTTATATCCATATAGATAAGTATATTTCACTCGTACTTTTCCATGTATAATTAATCGCTATAACGTGGCTCTCAGTTTATTAAAAGTGAAACGCGTTGGAATCCTATTTCATATAACGAGCTATATATATATAAATATAAAATAGTCGTTACCGCGACTTCATTACACTATTTACAATTTGATGATTGAATTATTGCGATGTCAACGGAAGGTATTTAAGTCTTAATAATTCCCATACAATCTTCAGTAATGTATTTCGTAGTTGTGACAAACATTTTAATTGTACAACTGTTTTTATGGATTGTAAGTTAATACCTTGGGTTGCTTAGTTTTGAAAACAGTGATTAATATGCGTAGAAATCATCGATAAGAATAATTTTACTAAAGGAAGTTTTTTTCATTAAGGTTATGATACATCAAAATGTGTACTCATGTTAATTTAAAAAATTAATAAATAAAAATTTAATTAGTAAAAATCGACGGTAGCGATAGGCCATGATGGCGAGAGAGTGTCATATCGTTTGCCTTAACGGGATGCGTCAAACATAATCACGAAGTGAATCAATGGTCAGATGTTTCACATAAAAAAAAAACAATAAAATTAAAAAAAAAAACAATAACTGAGTTTGTTTCTTATCACTGGAAGTCCAAGCCGGTGGTATGTTTCCTTATTAGTGGAATTTCCTTGAACAGAAATACCGGTGCATTTTTGTCTTGAGAACCGGAATTATATTTCAACGTGGAATTACTGCTAGCGTACTTGCTACCATTCCACGCAGTCATAATTTGTACTGGTTTTTTTATTTTTATTTGTATAATCTTATTCAAAAAAATTATTGTATTTTTAAACTTTTCAGAATTGCGTACTTTAATTCATCTTCTTTCCTTCATAGAATTCACGGCTTTACTAAAAATACACAATGAGGGTAGTTAAGATTTTTATTTTATTTAAAGTAGGTAAATACACTTATATATGGGCCAAGCTCAACCAAGGGATTGTTTTTTCAGTGTAAAGACCATCCCTTATAACACAAATCCACCAAAAACCTTGGGAATTAAGACGTTAAGTCCCTTGTGCTTGTAATTACAATGGCTCACCCTTCAACTCTTAATGCATCGTATAATGTATTGCTATTTGACGGTAGATTACGAGTGTATATGTATGTTATGTATGTATAGGTATGTTATGAGTGGGTGTAACCTATGCAGACGAGCTTGCACAAAACCCACCAAGTATTATTATCGTAGTGATACTACTGTTCTTGTTACTTTTTGTTCCTTCAAACGAGGCGTGAAGAAGCATCTTGCGGGCCGGCAAGGCGAGGGCGGCTAGTGCAGAACCTCCTTCCCGACTATACTGGCCGTCCTCGCGTTTGGACTCTACTACCACTTAACACCAGGTGGAGTAGAGTCATTTGCCATCCCGGAAAATATAAAAAAAAAACTGTGCAATTATATAAAAACAAATTTATTATGATTTATTTTATTTTTATTGCTCAATAATTTATATTAAAGAATCCAAAAATGATCAAAACACAATATCAAAGAAAATGAAAATAGACGGAAAAGAATCTCTGGAGAAATAAATATTCTCGTAAAGAATAATAATAATAAAAAAGTGTCCTTACAAACATATAAATGCAAATACAAGATCCTTTTACGAATATTCGTAATAATTATCACCGAGAGTCGTCAAGAAAATGGAAATACTTAGACTGTTAATATTTAATATCGCTAAAACTCTCGTTAAGAATTCACGACTACATGAAGTCTGGAATTTTCCCGAGAGGAGCTATTAACTATATAGAACATATTTTTAATATTTTTGAAGTTTCGTAATCAAAAATTAATCCTTCCAAATAATTTAAAATGTCACGGGGTAAATACATTTTGTTAAATATTTAAATGTATACCAGCCAGGTATGAATTTCTATAAGCATGACCTTTTAATTGATTTCGGACACTTTTCAAAGAATACTAGCTAACTACGCATGACATATTATTATACTGCACATGTGTGTTCACAAACACCAAGTGTACACACACCAAGGTGGACGAGCAAATGGGTCACCTGATGGTACCACCGCCCATAGACATTAGCGGGGTAAGAAATAACAAGTTCAATAATGCGCCACTTACCTTGGGAACTGAGATATTAAGTTCATTGTGCTTGTAATTACACTGGCTCACCCACCCTTCAAACCGAAACACTAAGTATTGTTGCTTAGCGGTAGAATATTTGATGATCAGACGGGCCTACACAAATCAATTCCAACACGACTAGAAATAATTCAGGCACAGGACCGACGGCTTAACATGCTTAACAACGGGTTCGGAATTGTGAAACTGTCAACTTCCAAGCTGCTACTTACTTATACATAATTTGTATGATAATGGTAATAACGATTTTTGCCCTAAACCAGGACCTCTACAATTGAGCGAATGGGTATTTTGGTGCATTCGTTGCCGGTGAGTTTTCTCCCCACTTAATGTGGGAGAAACGCATGCATTTTTCCAGCGAGATGAAAAAAAGACTTTATAAACTGAAAACACATGTATCAGTTAGCCTATTTGAAAGCTTTTATGCTCAACTTTAGCTTTTAACAAAATACCAACGAGGCGGCATTTATAACTTTCATTTATACTTTTAATGTACACAATATAAAATAATTATTAGAAGGACCTGTAAAATACTCACATTAATTCTTAAAATAATTATTTAAATGCCTTAAAATAACATAAACCTGCTTCTCTTTATTAATTAGTCAAACTGAATTTTCGTTTTAAGGGTACCAAATAGTAATTCATATATTTGGATTGATGATACTAAAACAGATGACAGTGAAGCCGTTACCGCTTTGTTAATTAAAAGAGCGGAGTCAGCCAAGGGAGATAAGGGATAACGTCATCTAAAAGGCAATACATGGAAGAGACTGGACCGTGATGTAGCAGGAAATGGAATTTGAACAGTGAAGCTCTCCAAGTAACAGTGCACTATCCATTCAGAAACTATTTTTGATATCTACAAAGGAAAGAGGAATTTAGATGACTAACAAAAAATATTTTTTCAAATATAGTACACCAGTTTTCGGCTATCACTTCGCACTGGTTCTAAAATGGGGGTTGGGGGTAGATGTTAGGTACCCTAAATCCTATCGTGTACTTCTGACAACTGAATGCAAAATTTTTTGAATATCGATTGAATTAAGGCATTCAGACAACAGTATTGATTATTACGCTTTTAAGCTTCACTTTTATTACTATAACAACAAAAAATAGCAATATAGTGTAACACACACACACACACACGTTTATTTCGTCGGTTTTTCTCTCGTTTGAGGTATTTTAATTAATAAGTAAGAGTAAAGCTTTTATATTGGATAAATATTTTAACTTTGAATAGTGTTTATTAATACGCAATAAAATTGATTTTTAAAAGCAAATTCCATGTCAAATAACTTAACAAAATCGCCAATGTTATATCATTTGTGATTTTGTTAATACTCACCTATTTTAGTATTGATTTCTAGTTATAAAAATACACGACAGAATTGATTGTCTAGGAAAGGTGTTCTAAATATCGACAGCGACACCACAACCACGTTTGAGGTCAATCTAATAACGTTGCAAGCGGGACTATTTAATAACAAACAAATTTGAAACTCGACTATGAATTCTATAGTGTAATTTCAGTCATATTTATATATGAATGAACAAGTATTTTTTATAATATAGGTAGGTGAGGCAGATGGGCCTTTTAGCAAGTCACTTTTGGCAGTCCAATCGCACATAGCATCATAAGAATTACTGACCATTCCTTACATCACCAATGTGCCACCTACCTTGGAAACTGTTATGTCCCTTGTGTCTGTAGTTATCCTGGAAACAACAAAACTAGATATTGCTGTTCGGCGGTGGAATATATAACGAGGGTATCTAGACGGGCTTCCACAAAGTATCACCAAGTAAATCTATATCCCTGTCTCATATAATAATGTCTCTAACTGGTTATTCCGTTAAGTTGAATTTAAATCTTAACTACCAATATGGTTACGATCATTTACCATAAGGATTGGACATTATAATTGGATCGTATTTAAAGTAAGTATAAGCTGTATGTCAAATTTGATTTTCTATGAATATGTGAAGAGGCAAGCTTATAATATAAACCAAATAACAAAAACAAATATGAAATTTGTTTTTTTATCACCAAGCAGCACAGACACACGTAAACCAACTATATGTATTGCAAAAATGTTTCGTTTCGTATCTGGAAGGTAGAAGCGATTATGTGACAGATTGAATAAAAGTTAAAATAATAATTAAATTGGATAAAAGCAATATCGCCTCTGTTGACTATTTAAGACCGAGTTTAACATCGATTGTCACGTTTGGTAATGGAATAGCCACTTAGACTGGTAGAATCGAACATTCGATTATAATCTAAATTTCGTTATGAATGGTAATAACTTGTGTTTCATAAAGTAACAGGCTGTGAATATCCCACTACTGGACACTGCCTCTTTTCCTTTTGAAGAGAGGAGTTGGAGCTTATACCACCAGGCTGCACCAATGCGTCCCCCACATCACACACTAAGTCTGAAACAAAAAGCCGAGGAATATAAGAACACGTTAAGATTATGTAAGTTGTAATTAGTCAGACAGCTTGTGGCCGGGATCAAAGATCAATGGGCAGGTATCAAAAAATGTATGATCATGGTCAAATTCCGAAAATAATTATAAATACGAGTAACTTATACTATTTAATACGGATTAACTCAATATAAGAAATAAAAAGTTGTGTATTATATGAATCATATTACGAACACATATTCTATACATTTTATTATATTATACAAATATAATTTTATATCAAAGCCTTGTCTGTTTTTTTTTTTTCAATATAAACTTTCAACTTAATAAGGCTTTAAAATGTCTCCGGGATTTATAGAATCGAATACTTTGCCCCAGGAAAGATACTTTACAAGTCGGAAAGCTATTGTTCTAAGATTGTCTTTTCTTGTCGTGTCTATGTCATGTCGGTTGCGGATTCTATGGAAACAATCAATATTATTGTAGACATACATAACATTGCTAAAGTATCATATTCTGGCGATATATTTGTAAGTATGTATTTGATATATAAGCGGAAAATTTTGAAGCAAACAAACGTTGCGAATATTCATCTGTTATTCCAAATTATGTGTTTGTTCTGTATGCAGTTGAAATGGACTTGGACCTTGGAGTGCAAAAACTTTCGTTAAAAATAGAACACCCTATCTTATTTGCTCTACTGGTGACAGTTCAACCAAGATCGAAATTGCGATACAAAGGCGTAATGCTGCTAGCATTCTTGTTACTATTCCACGTCACGATTTGTACAGAAATTATTTAAAATTTTCATTTTATACATTTAAGTCTTTATTATTTAAGTGTAATAAAATGAAAATAATAATAATTCTACGTTGGTTTGACGTACAATTCGACGAATTTATCCTATCGATAACGAATCAACGCATCAAATTACAAATATCAAAATCATTGCTAATAATATTGACTATGTTATAGCCATATAAAACGTCAATTAAATCAATAAGGAACGCAGACGATTCGTTTTTTTTTTTAATAATACATCACGTCAAATAATGAATGTTAATATTTATGTTGCAACTTACGTTGAATATAAAATTTAAATGAAGAAGGAAATCTTAAGATATCTGAGCATAAAATGCTGACTTTAAAAGAAAGACGCGAAAGTCTCAATGTTTAGGATGCAAATGGATGAAAATCTGTCGCAAGTATATCCAACCCGCATTGGAGCCATAAGCCTCAAAACTTTATAAGAGGCTTTTGCGGAGCAGTCAAATATTTTCGATCTATAATTGAATAAGATACATAAGTTTTATGGACTCATTGTTTATATTCTTATTAAAAACAAGTTTGTAATACATATTTAATGATGAAATATTTTAATGTAATTTTACAAAGTTATTTTTATAATAAGCAGTAAATAATTTTTCGTCAATATTTTTATGCAATAAGCTAGTCGACAAATGTTTACATTAGCGATATTGAACTTTGCGGAAACGGTCTCGCTGCGAAAACAGAGTGGCTTAAGTCATGCGCGATTGTTATATTACAGTCTCATTACTTACATGGTCGGATTATTTGACAATGACTGGTCGAATGTTGACTCAAATTCGATTGAGATATATTAATCTACCAGCGCTTTGCCCGCGGCTTAGCTAGCGTCATAATCGTACATCTTGTTAAACGACCAATATGCGTTATTTCATATTTTATATTTATATATTTTAGCTGTGATAAAGATTGAAGAAGTAACAAATATTCACAACATACACAACTTTTGGTATTTATAATATTAGTGCGATTATTATTATTTTAGTGATTAAAGATAAAAGGATATATTGAATTATTGCAATTCCTCCTTTTATACTATAGGTGTTGTATTGCACATTTGATAAGATAACGATATATTTGTCTCGACTTACACGTGAACATATACATACAGTTGCCCATGTATGTGCACAGCAGCAAGTAATAGAAAAAAATTACAACCCGTCTAATCTACTTAAATTTTTTTATTTAAAGGAGAAACTAAAAAAAAATGCAAACTTTATTAAACCCTAAAATTAAAAACTAAGTAATCTTATAAGTAATAATCTATAAAATTCAAAACATCTTTTTCAACAATCTTCCCGAACAAACAGACAGACAGACAGACAAACAAAAAAAATTTATTGAAATTACAGACAAACACTTCAATTTCATTTATTTGTGTATATGTACACACACACATACTCACACATACTCAGCGAAAACCGAGAGATGACAGAGAAAAGAGAATTACATGTTCTCAGGGTAAGTTGACAAGCTAAGCTAAGTAGCACCGGTTGAAGGTATAAAAAAATGAAATAATCTACGAAAATGACACCACGTTTCATGTCGTATTACGTCATATGATGTATAATTCATGTTTCAAAGTTAGATCTGCGTTCTGAGACTTCATTAAAGTTTATAAGGGAACATCGCGGTCGAGTCAAACGTTACAATGACGGACGAGTATTGTACGTTACATTTCAAGCTATTTACTTAGTAAAGTTATATTTGAGAGGGATTTGTACTTTTAATACGAGTTGGAGTACTTCGTAAATTATATTAAGAATGATGTATTGTTGCTTTTCTGTTAAAGTAATTGAAATGGATCCGGTTTGGAGAGGATTCGACAAATCTCGTTCAATCCTGTGTTTTATAAAAGCATGTGTGGGTGTGTATAGTTACGTATGTAACGTTTGTAGGGGTTTATTTTTGATACAAAGAAATTCCACGTAACGCTTCATTGAATAATGAACATCTGATTATAGTGTGGCCTTTATTAAATACTAGGTTACGGCCGCGGTTTAGGGTCATGTGTTAGAAACCCTAAGTACTTTTCCATGGTAAAAAAATTATTAATAATATAATCAATTAAAATCAGTGATCTCTTGGGAAAAAAAACGAACGCTCCAAAACTGACCTCCTGTTATCAGTTGTATCATAACAGCTGCAATACATTCAAGATTGATTTGGTACATGTATTAACAATACTATTATTTCTAAAAGTAGAATAAATCGCATCAAAACATTTATAATTTTTTTGTAATAATTATTATTATAGTTTGTAATTAATTATTGAATATCTGTTAAAAATAAAGGTCACTTATACAATCTTTAGTTACAACAGATGATTGTGTTATGTATTTTTAAATAACACACATTTTAGTTATAATTTTCATGCAATGACTTCTTGGTATCTTTCTTTGATCCATACAAGAGCGTTGTTAAAAAAAAGACGCGCGCTAATTTAAAACCGCCATTTTGTTAGTGGTCAAAAAGGTAAATTCATTAATTAATTATTGACGCGACTTGTGATTTATTGAATGTGTTCATTTGTGTTATTTGGATTTTTAAAAGTAATTGAGTGAGTTATTTTCAAAAATAAAAATGATTTAATGTTCTCTTTTTAAAAAGACCAATTCGAGGTTCTAACAAAATCAGTTTTCACTTCTGAATGCTAATGCTAGATAATACATATATATATATAATTAGCATACATAGATGATTCAGATATGGTCGTAGCCTATATGATTGGCTGAGGTTGATTAACCGTTGAGTGGGTCTACCAGGCTAGCTTAAACAAAACCCATCATCACGATACATTTTCAGACTTAAGAAATCACGATCGAATCTTAAACTTTCATCTCTAAACATTCTATATCATTGAGTCATTCAAAGTTGTTTTAAAATATTATATCCTTTGTATTAAAACGCGCTTCTCTTTTACCTTACCCGAAATTATTTTGTAACTACTAAATAAATACACTTCTCCAGCGTTCTCAATTTGTCTTCCATTAATCGATTGCTCAGTACTACCAACCGAAGCTGATTTTCCATTGTAAGCACATATAAAGATTTTCAGATTTATTACACTATGTATTTTTAATTTAATATAACGTAGCAAAAAGGTTTTAACGTATAAACTCATCTTCTTTATATGTAATAGAAAGATAGTAGATAAAGTAGAATGTAGTGAAAAAATTGGTATTTAAAGAATTTAAGAACTGTTTACAAGAATGACGAAGAACTGTCTATGATTTCTTGTCATAAGATCTCCAAATAGACAAGGCAATAAAGGCTCTCCAGACAATAAACTGTTAATTTTCTCATAAGGAGTTGTTTTGGAAATTATTCTACCCTGCTCTGCAACTGTGGATTGGTGGACATATATGTGGCAGAATGTGTCTTCGATCTGTGCAGGTTTCCTCACAATATTTTTTATTAGTACGCAAAATAAATCATAAGGTCAAGTAAAGCATAACTCATCTCATTTGTGCTTTTATGTATTCCGGGAAAGCAAATGACTCCACTCCACCTGATGGTAAGTGGTAGTGGAGTCCAAACGCGACGACGGATAGTACAGTTGGGAAGGATGAAGAAGCTTGCTCGGATTTCAACTCTCCAACAAGTAAGATCCAAGAGTTCGCTTCGCAATATCATTCCCAGTATTTTTTTGTATAATGTATTATGAAATGATAAATATAATTTTATACAAGAGCAATTTTATAAGTGACAATTGATTTTCTTCAAATATTTATGAGATATATTAAGTGAAAAATAGGAAATCTAACACAAAACAAAATTTTTAACCAATGCCCTACATTTTTATTATGTTATTGAAATTGTTATCTTGAAAGTATACGTTATTGCTATAACAATATAAGCGATAGAATAAAAATCGAAACAGGATGTCGAGCTATCGAAAGCCATGAATAATTCATACGATGCCTTTACATCATATCGGGTGATATTTATATTGTATGAAAATGTTTTTCTATCTAATTATTTTCAAATTCCACTGTTAACGTTTTCATGATAAATTAAATGTTTGGTTTTTAAAGCCTAAAGCCGAGATGACCTAGTGGTAAGAACGCGTGAATCTAAGCCGATGATCGTGGGTTCAAGCCCGGGCAAGTACCAGTGAATTTTCATGTGATTAATTTGTGATTATAATTCATCTCGTGCTCGACTGTGAAGGAAAACGTCATGAGGAAACCACCAACCCACATTCGAGAAGCGTGGTGTAATAAGCTCCAAACCTTCTCCTCAAAAAAGGGAGAGGTGGCCTTAACCCAGCAGTGGGACGTTCACAGTCTGTTACTGTTCATCGATATATAACCTACTTACAGATATTTGTTTTAAATACTATTATATTCCAAGTAGGTTATACTTGGATTGTAATACATTAAACACTTGACCGGTTTTCACTAATTTTATCGATAGATTTTAACGAGTTTTGTGACATGATAAAACTCCATCCTCTTAAATATCCAGGAAATAATGTAATTAAATTTAAGTAACGTTGTTTAAACTTGCGCGAACGTCAATTTGCTTTTAAATTAATTACCAGAACATTGTAACAATTGATTTTGGCCATCAAATTCGGTTGTTTAATTTTTGGTCGTGTTATATTATTTTGGCTCAGAATCAAACGCGATCGAGTGAAGCTGATTGTATGGCACTCCTGTTGCCAACATACCCATAATTCCGATACGAAATCGTGTGTTGTGGTATTTGCGTTAGAATAGGGGAGCACAGCAAAGGAATACTTCAAAATATTCTCTGTACGATACAAATGTATTCCAAGTTTTCTTAGAGGAATTTAATTAAATGTTAGCGAAATTCCGTTATATTTTAGCATTAAATATACATATATACCTTACTGAATACTTGTCCTTATACATTCAGTATTGATACTTTGATGAAAGGTTTTTTGCTAGAAAAAAAACGAGAATGCAATGTATGTAAACATAAATTAAACTGTTGGAAATGTTGAAGATGTTTACTCATATCGAACAATAAATCATATTCATCATCTTGATCGAAAATACCTTGAGTCATATTGACTTTTCCTTTTTTAAATTGTGATTGATCGAAAAATGATTGGCGTGAATACGATGAAACCCAAAAAAAAACACACGTGTCTAATATAAGATTTGATATTGATTTTCCATTACTCTTATTTATATGTATATAAGTCCTTACTAAGCTAGCTAGCTAAGGAGACTATTTGATCCAGTGTCTAGAGTCAGTTAATCAAACATCAATAGTTTTAATTTTTTTTTCACATGGCAAATCATAGACTTAGACTGTATCTTCAATTTCCATCAGGTATGATAACAGTCAAGCGCTAGCCTATATAATTAAAAAAAAAGACTCACCTTCGAACGTACCGTTCAAGTACCTTGTGTGGAATTTCAACGATACAATTTGTAAATTGCGTGTAGACATATGGAGATTATTGCTTGCTCGACGACTATCGAATACATCCTTAAAGGTATATGTAATAATATAATTGAAACGTAGTTAGGTTGCGATGTCAATTTAGACTCAAAAGGAGCAAAATATAAACGTTTTGTTTTTTATTATTATTATTAAATTTTTTTTATTATTATTTATAATTCAAAACGAATATAAAACTAAACTTATGCTTGTTTTAACAATGGTTATTTTCATTGTGAAGTTTAATATAAAGATATAACATCTTACCAACACGACTCAAAAAAGTGCTTTTCTAGACAAAACAATTTCATAATAATAATAATTATAAGAAAATATATAAAAACACATTTAAAATACCTAATAGATTTGATTGGTTTCAACGACATTAGATTTTTATGTCGTTTAAGTAGCTCATTATGAACTAAAAAATTTTTTTAGAATAAATTAAAATTTAAGTATAATGATTGGGTTTCAGGAGATGAAAATAAAAAAAATATATGGACTATACTTTATGAAGACGTGAATAATCTATTGTGAAAAAAGTCCAATCATCAAAACCACAGATTACCATTGTTACTTATTCATTTTTATTATTAACAGACACATTAAGTCAAATTAAAACAAATAAATTCAAATTCAAACACAACAATAGCCACTGTGTGTGTGTGTGTGTGTGGTACAAAATACACAAACGAATGTCTCTTAATTGTACTTGCAGACATTTAACAGAAGCACAGCATTGAGAGTTGCAGACATCAAATAAACTACTAACTGATTAGATGGCGTTCGTTCGTTTATATTATGACGTCTGAAACTATTGCGCCGATATAACTCAAGATTAGAATCATATAACATTGAAGATAAAATCTGGGCTACATTTTATATCATTAAAGGCATTTGTAAAAGTGTCCGCCTGTTAATGTACCATCGACGTAAGACCTCCTCACCTAAGAGCTTATACTTTATACATTATTGTACTCTACAAAGACAAAAAAATTAAACCAGATACAATCTAAGCAAGCATATAACTTCTGCGACCTTATCGCTACATAACGATCTCTTCCAGGCAACCAACGTAGTAAGGAATACTCATAGGATATGGGTTAGCTTATATTACCACACTCTAATACGATTGGTTTTTATATAAGTGGAATATTGTCATTCGACATAATATACGACTTTCGATCAAGATCGAGAGATATAAAAACAAATTAAGCACACGAAAATCCAATGGCACTTGCCCAGATCCGGAATCTTCAGTTACTACTGAGAAACAGTTCACCCTTACGGCTTTAGTAACAGTAATGATACCATTTGTAATTAGAAGATAAAACTGATTTAATTAATAGCTCAATATAATTTTAATGATAAATCTTTTTAACACGTTACAAAAATTCACACAATCAAATAAGTAGGTATTCCAAAAAAAAAAATACTTATGTGCTGCCAGTTACAAATTAAAACGTTGAAACAAAAAGTTTAATTCACATATATATATATATATATATTATTGCCATCAATTTTAATATCTTTCATACATTGGAACATTTTTATTGAAAAAAAAAATGTATTTGTGTTAATGTCTCGGATATTCTTCTATTGTTGTAATTTTTATATTTAGTGATACATGAATTTGCTGTAGCTACTTTATAATTTTAATTACAAGCAGTGTTTACCTATAATTAATTGTTAAGCTATTCTATATGTTGTTTTTTAATGTATTAAATGCTGTTTTAAGTGTATACAACTTTTGGTAAACCTTTATAAATAAATAAAAAAAAATGCCACTATAATATTAACAGTTGAAATATTCATCGATTCGTGAGAAAAGTTCTGACGATAACCAATCTGGCCCAAGGCCGCTGCAGGTCTATAGTTGTCGCGCTGCAGTAAATCAATTTGAAATTAGAACGATTAGACAATGGTATTTATTGTTTCATATATTGCACGATAAGAACGTTATTATTTGCTTTTGCTTTATTGAATATTAATTTAAAAAGCGGAGGCGATAACGAAGTAATGTCACGAAGACAGTATTAAAAATATGCCTAAGGACAATATGAACGATTATTCTTTCAAATTTTATTCCTCCGAATGTATCATCGCATCCCTAAAACCTTTGAAGGGGACACAATTCGACGAAAGTGCTTAATTCAAATAATACCTTTTTCCGTTGAACCAGAAACAAGTAAGATCAGCAAAGGATAACGTATTGTCGATGGATATTGAAAATATGGATAATGTGAACCTTGAATAATTCAAAAGATGCCATGATAAACAGAAAATCAGACAAAAGCGTAATACCAAACGAATTACGCGATTACTTGCCATTTCCGTTGAATTAGGAATTGAGAAATCAGCAGTAATGCCAAAAACAAAATATCCATCCACAGGAAAATCATGCAAGGGTGCTTTTGAAGAAATAATTCGATTTGGAAATAATTCATACATATTTATATAATTGCATATTTATATTTAACTTTAGTCTAGTTGGATACATCATCTGTTTTTAATTCTTAAGAAATTTTTAATTCCAAAATTAAGTATCTAAAACGTTAAATAAAATCTCGTCAAACGTTCATGTTATATGTTCTTTTCAACAGGAATAAAACACTAACAATATTTTCGTACTTCCAGCACAGTTCACGTTCAAGACGTAGTCAACTCCGCAAACACGAGAAACAGCTTAATATTAAGTTTATATACGCTATTATTTGCGCTGCTCTGGGAGCAGTTATTTAACCATATCATGAAGTTTAAATTTATGTATCATATTGCATACGTTATGGAGTAATTTATTTCAGGAATGAGAATTTTAGAAGAAGCAAATGCATTTCTTGTATAAGACGCACTAAAAATTATTTATTATTTACTGATATATTGATTTATATATATTTTGATTTATTTTGCCGTCAAAACCGATGCAGTTTTATGTTGATAGATGTTTTGAGTAATCTATCTTAGATTCGCTAGATAACCTACGTCATATTATTAAGGGCTACTACCATCAGTATCAGGTATCATTGCAGTATCTAGCTATTTTTTATGATTTTTTTACTCGTAGATAAACATATGGCAAAAAAGTTGGCTTTCAAAACATGTGTCTAAATTATTAGGTTAGTTTTATATCACTACATATTATAAAACAATCTCCTCCCGGCATTAGTCGTCCCATCGTAGTATTTCGCAAGAAAGTTAGGAACATAATTTATCATGGATTTTACATAAATTGACTGAAATATGACAATTATTGTTGGTGTTATCTGAAAAAACATGCCGACTGAGAGCTTCATTGGCATACGCCGCGTAAACCAAAAGATTTTATGTATTACGATATAAATGTTTTATGTGTTCCATTGACGCGAAGCCAGGACGGCTTTTTTTTTAAACAGGTATGCGGACGAGTAAATTCATCACCCGATAGTAGTGGTCACAACCGCATAAAGATCGGCTTTGTAAGAATTATTAACTATTCTTACTTGTAATTGTTACTTCGCCAAAGCGCCGCTAACCTGGGAACTAAGATATTACGTTCCTTGTGCCTGCAGTTGCATGCTACATAGCAACACAACAATACTAAGTATTGCTGATGAATGGGTGGTATCTACTTGGAAGGGCTAGCCTATAACCCTACCATAACATTATAAATAGTAAGACTGTGAATCCAATCTCTCAAATAACCGAGATTTATAACGTAAAGTCCGGCCGTTAAGGTAATGCGTTCTCGACGTTCTGTCTGTTGGTTATGGCATGTGATACACTACAAAAATAAACACTTGGTATAACATTGTACCAACGTAGTATGAATTTAAAATATGTATTCTGCTTTATATCAAATTAAATTTAGCGCGATGGTTTTTAATGGTATTTTTAATAGAGCAAATTTACGACACTGATATTTTATTGTAATTCTTCACCACTTTAATGTGACATCGTCCATTCTATCACGAACCAGTCATTTATTATTTCAGCTGCCAGACAATAGACATTATGTATAGTCTTATTAACAAAATTTATATCAGTATTAATTGCACACAATAATGTATCATGTATTTAAAAAGTCTATCGAATTGTTTATTATATTTAGGGTTGTAATGCTGCTATAACAACATTAAAGAGGTGAAACGCTGTCATCCCAATCTGATTAATAGCTGCTAAGCATCAGGGAACAACAATGGTATATTGTTGTATAATTTATGGTTTATATGAAAGGTAATAATTATTGATGTATAGCATATTTTGAGTGGTAATGCAATGAATATGAGCTCATATTCGATATTATTATTAAATCGTTTACGAATGCTTTGAAGTTGTATTTAATGTAAGCACAAATATGTTTGGAAGAAACATTATGTTAGAAGTGTCAATTTATTAACTGCATAAAATCAACTATTGATCTAACAGTGTACGCACTAGCGAGGAATGTGGTGAGGAGGATTTGGGCAAGATCACTTTCTCCCTGAGGAAAGCTTTACCTTGCCACGGTTATAGCATAGCATGGGAGGGGCCGTGGATATAGACGTTATTGTGACACGATCCGTACCAAATACGACTGTCTCAGTGATTTTAATGTACCCATTAGAGTCCCACATAGCCCGGTTCTCTCCCAAGAGAACGGTTTTCTGATAGCTTCCACTGCATTAAAAAAATGTCACCAGTTTATAAGGCCGCGGATACCTACGTTCAAAATAAGGGAGCATAAAAAGTTATTGTTGCATTTTTGTAAAGGTTTTCCGTCGAAAAATTAAGTATCATCATAGAATTATGAGAGTGAGTATTAATATATTTATTGAAAGGATAATGAGTGAATGAAGGGTGCACTTGTGATAAGCTTGTGCAATTTTATCTTTATTGAAAATACTTAAACAAAAGTAACTGCCGAATTTCTTGCTATGTGTATCGTGCTTGCTATATTTATCTAATTTAATTAAATGCTAATTTATTTAAATAATACAATAATAAGCAACTCATATCACAAATTGTATCGAGAAAACTTTGGAGTCAGTATTCGTCGATTTTCACACAGGATGAAACACTAACCCTATATTGGTTTAACTGTATAATATAGAGGATGTATGTATTTTTTTTAAATAGTAACTGCTAAGTTTCTTGTCAGATCTTCTTAGCAGAATTTAAATTCCGAACTGGCGATAGCTTTAAATTTAATTTAAAAGTTCTTGCATAAGCCTCCTTGAATAAGTTTATATTTGACTTTTGATTACTAACCGACTTAAAGAAGAAGAGGTGTTATGTTTTTTAATGCACGATCGCCAACTATTCGAAATGCCTGATTTTTGTAAAACCAACAGCCGAGATGGCCCAGTGGTAAGAACGCATGAATCTTAACCGATGATCGTGGGTTCAAACCCGGGCAAGCACCACTGAATTACAATCAACTGAATTACATTCAATACAATCTCGTGCTTTACGGTGAAGGAAAAAAATCGTGAGGAACCTGTGACCTGCATGTCTAATTTCACTGAAATTCTGCCACATGTGTATTCCACCAACTTGCATTGAAGCAGCGTGGTAGAAAAAGTTCCAAACCTTCTTAAAAAAGGGAGAAGAGGTCTTAGCCCAGCAATGGGACATTCACAGGCTGTTACCATATAAAAAACGTAACGGTTACGCTTTGGTAAACACAGTTGTTCAGAAAATCGTGCAAAGCCATATTAGACTGTTCATAGATTTCGTTTTGTTGTATGGGGGTCAAAGTTCTTCTGAGCTTTCGGTCAAGAGCGCTTTCTACTGCATATAAACGATCTGCTGAAACCCGGTATCTTTGGGTACGCAGACGACAGCACTGTCACGGAGAGATACATATCCGGTCCCCGAGCTAGTGCAACAGAAACTCGTGAGCACAAGGAGGCCTTGGTAGAACGCATCAATTTGAGATTGAAAGAGGTTTCGAATTGGGGCGATGATAACAAAGTCAAATTTAATCCTACCAAGACTCAAGCGTGTTTGTTTACTGCCAAGAGGAGTCCATTCCACCTGACTCCGACTTTCCGGAATGTATCTTTACCCATCACCGACAGTATTGAGCTTCTAGGAGTTACATTAACATCTCAACTTTGGACAATACATTGAATCCAAAGCTAAAACTGCTGGTAAAAAACTTGGCATCCTCAATAAAGTCAAACAGTACTTCACACCAGAACAGCTTTTGACTCTATATCAAGCCCAAGTCAGATCGTGCATGGAGTACTGCAGCCATTTATAGGACGGCTCTGCTAAGTATCAGCTTGATGCTTTGGATTCAGTGGATCGTCGTGCTAGAAGACTCATTGGCGACCAGACACTGGTTACAAAACTCCAGACTTTAGAACATCGTCGTAAGGTTGCCTGTCTGTCGGTATTCTACAAGATATATTTCGGCGAGTGTCCTAAGAAACTTTTTGATTTGGTTCCCCCGTCACCTTTTTACCAAAGAACTGCGAGGCATCGAAAGGATCTGCACCCGTACGTGGTTGACGTTGACGTATTTAAGACACGTACGAAACGATTTGCTTCCTCGTTTCTGATACGCACCGCCAAGGTCTGGAATACCCTCCCGACCTCCGTTTTCCCCACCACCTACAATATGGGTACCTTCAAGTCCAGAGTGAATAGGCACCTTCTAGGCAAGCGCGCTCCATGTTAGACTGTATCTCACTTTCCATCAGGTGTGATAACAGTCAAGCGCTAGCCTATATATTTAAAAAAAAATGTAATCCTTCTAAAACGGGTCGTTGAGGCGCTTACGTGTAAGATTGATGGATGCGCATAGGAAAAATTCTCTTAGCCAGCTCTTACTATGCCCACGGGCTTTGACGGGGTTAATTTATTCTGTTAAAACCAGGCGAGATCAAGGCTGGAAAATATCGTCTTTACATCATATTTTTAAGATCTTTTATAAATTCAAAGTGATCACCAATTTTGACTATTACATGAACTCTGTGAAAATTTCCGATACGCTTTTAAATAGTTGAAGCTTCCTTGCTGGGTATCAAAGAAGTATGTTGCAATTCCGTAATTCAATTTTTAAATTTATTTCCTTATTTATTAAATTAACGATATATAATTCATTTTAAATGCCGAATAATCTCTGCAGATTGTACACTTTTATTGATTTTCGGAAGAAAATATGAACCAACAATCTGGCAATTTATACAAAACCGTTTTTTTATTTAAATCATAAGAGCTGTGTAAGTTAATTAAAAACTTAAATATTAAATTTAAAATTATCTAAATTAAAATGTCGAGTATTTTTAATTTTTAAAAACGAGTATTTTTGAATCATTCTAAATGTTTTACACCAGGCAAGTCAAAGTCAAATGCCGAAATATATGAGATAAAAAAAAATCATCTTCAATCCTTTTAAATAATATCATATTTAAATATACAGAACAATTTCATTACAGTATAAAAACAACCAAATTATATGCTAATAAAATTGTAACAAAATGAAAATCCAATAAAATCTTATAACAGCGCCATGAAAATATTTTAATGAAAGGTAAATAAATATTTAACAAAGCGTTCAATTTGGCAAAGCCTAAACCTCATTAAAATACCATCGCCGATGTTTTAGACTTGAACGTTTCCATTACCCTTTGATCCAGCCTTCACGCCGAGGATCACGTAAACTATAATTAATATTTAAGGCTGCCAAGCCGTTTCGTGACATAATTTATACTTAATTTTAATATTTCGTAGCTCCTTTACCATCAGCTCATAATTCCCGTATAGATGATGTGGATTTTTAACGTTCCATTATCAATCATTACAGAGATAGTGGTACACGTGAATCAAAACCGCAGGTTCAAATCCGGACGATGTGGTTAATGTTTAAAACTTTTTTTTTATAGAATAGGTAGGCGGATGAGCAAATAGGCCACCATTGCCATGGGCATTGAAAGAAATGTTAACCATCCCTTACATCGCTAATGCGCCACCAATGTGGGGAACTAAGGTGTAATGTCCCTTGTGCCTGTAATTACACTGGCTCACTCACCCTTCAAACCGGAACACAACAATACCAAGTACTGCTGTTTTGCAGTAGAATATCTGGTGAGTGGGTGGTACCTACCCAGACGAGCTTGCTCATCACCAGTAAACATTTTATACTAGCATCTTATACTTGATCATGAAGGCATATATAGTAATGAAATCTCCATGTATATGACAATACACAGAATAGCAGTGTGATAGACAGCTCCCAAACCTTACATTGAACAGAAATAACAGACCTTAACCAAGTAGTGAAATATTTATGGGCAGTTTCATGTCTTGCTTATTAACAGATTTCCGTGCTATAATTCGTTTTACACAATATTGGTTACAGTCAATTTAATCAAAACAATTTACCTTTATTTTTTTAGGAGACTGTATCTAGAGGATTGGTTGAAGCACAGTTAGTAGGGATTTGTGCAATCCCCTGGTAGGCATCACCCAATAATTACATATTCTACTGCCAAATAGTAATAGTATTGTTGTGTTGAAAAGGTGAGTAAGCCAGTGTAACTACAGACATAAAGCACGTAATCTTAGTTTCCAAGGTTAGTAGCACATTGGCGATGTAAATGATGATTAGTATTTTTTACAGCGCCAGTATCTGTGGGTGATGGTGACCTTTTACTATCAGGTGCCTTTTACCGTATCCTATTATATATATTTCATATAAAAAGTTGGTAATTTTAACAATTACAATACAAATTTTGATTATTTGTTCTACTGATATAAACTAGATTCTAACGTTACCTATCCTTTGTAGACAGACTAGTACCACATCAAAGTAATATTAAAGAGAGCCGAGATGGCCACTGGGCCATTTGTTTGAAAAACGAGAGTCGAAGTAATTACAGGCGCATGGGACCTTACCTTAGCTGCACTAGTAGCATAGCGGCAACGTTATGTAAGTGCGGCAACATCTGTAACTACGGGTGTATCTCTGGAAATGTGAAGGACACTTATCATCATGACGTAGTATACTAACTATATTTAACAGCTATACTAAAAGAGAAATACCATTAAATAATAAAGAAAAGTGAGTAAAAATGTAAAATTGAAAACATTGAAAGGCTCCAACAATCAGTTCAGTAGGCGTACAAAGGGCAGGAAGCTTTAAACGAGCGATTTATTACGGAATAGAAGCAACAATAGAGCGGAAGAAGTCTGCGATGAATGGATAGTTTTACAAAAGAACCACTAACGCGGTCTATTGTGTCAAAAGGACACGCACTTTCTAATATATTGAGAACGGAGCATATTTTTCCAGGTTTCGACAGTTTATACAAAAACTCGTTTCGAGAAAATGAATTTTTCGGTCTCGCGAGATAAGCTTATATTGAAACCATTTTTCAAAGAAAAATATTATTTCCTTAGTATGTACTTAAATTTATATATTTGTCGCTGTTTGACCAATTTAATTAAACTTTAATTAACGGGGATAAGAGAGGAGACTGTATTTAATAAATAGGTACAATTATTATATTTTTTTAAAACAGCTATAGTCATTAGCTAGGTTAATTCATTTATGTGTTGATTTAAATTTTAATCATAATAATATTTTTTATAATATTATAATTTGTAATAATTAAAAATAATAATAATAATTTAACACGTAATATTTTAAAAATATTTTTTATAATATTTATGGAAAATATAGAATAGAATTTGAAGAAGTAATTTCCAATAATTCAATAGAAAGTAAAGAGACTATAGTAACACGAAGATCGTCAGAATTCATTGCTGTTTTTGAATATTTGCCGAGATTATTACAAAAACTTCGAACACTTTTGTAATACATATAATTCAATTATAATTATAACCTTTCATTAATAATTATCGAGTTAAATTTCACTTTTGAGTACATGTTTTTTATCTTTAATGCTTTTTAAAAAAGCTTTGTGTGTTCAACTTAAAGATGTGTCTGGGTAGATACCACTCGTCAGATATTCTAATCCAGCATTGATTTTGACTTGTAAAAGTTTTGCAAGATGATTTTTAAATTTTACCTTATCTAGGTTGAGGTTAAATTTTCACACCCACAATGAATTAAGCGCCTTGAAAGCATTCCGTTAATGGTGATAGTGATTACGAAATGAGAAGACCGTCTCTGTAATGTTCGCAATAACGCGTTTATAGCCTTCGCTAATGCGTTACGTACTAAGGATCGTTTTGAGTACTTCATGACATTTTACAGCTGTATGACTATGACGTAACATTGACTACATTAAAATCAGATTATCTTAACTCTTACTTGTGTCTGCTCAATATAATTTCATCTTCAATTTAAATTAGTTAATTTGCTTTGGAATTATGTTCTTTGAAAATACCTATCATATTTTTATTCGTAATTTGAATTAATAATTTATTTATATTTACATAATGTTATACAAAATTTTCAACCAATCTTTTTTTTATATAGAAATCCGCCTACCTAGGCGGACGAGCATATGGGCCTGATTGTAAGTGGTCACCAACGCCCATAGACATTGGCATTGTAAGAAATGTTAACTATCGCTTACATCGCCAATTTGCCACCAACCTAGGGAACTAAGCTGTTATATCCCTTATGCCTGTAATTACACTGGCTCATTCACCGTTTAAACCGAAACACAACAATACCAAGTGTTGCTTTTTTGCGGTAGAATGTCTGACGACTGGGTGGTACCTACCCAGACAAGCTTGCACAAAGCCATAGCACCAGTAAAATCATATCACAGGACAGGATCATTTTTAATATCTTAGTCATTTATAAAGAAAAAACGGTATCTTCTAAAATATGTTCCAATTCATAGACACTAAATATGATGTCACTGTGCAATGGACGATGATAAGTCATATTACACACCGAAAGAACAACGTCGATTTGGGAAATGCTTTATACATTCTTCACTGGGTCAATATTTGTAAAACAGTTATTTTTTATTTTGATTTTTACATTACTTATAAAAGTCCTTAATGCAAGTGAGACTTATTACTCTTGTGTATATATATCAAATTTGTGTTTACTTTAATGTGATGATAAATAGTTAAGTTGAATATTTGTATTATATATTATATTACATCGTATTTTCGCCGTTGCTGATAGAAAATAAATGAAATAATCATATTTGTTATTAATTAAAATACGTGTGTTTCTTGAGAAAACTTTAATCGAACTTTCTGTATTCTGGGTGTTGTTTTTGATAACCACGACAAGAGAGTTTAATCATGTCCATAGGTCATTCCGATTCTCGTTTCTGGTCACGTCCGTAACGACCGTTCTGTGCGCTGCAGTAATAATGGAGCTCACTTACACGATACGATCACGATGCGATTTTTGTTATTGATAGTGTAGTATATTGGTACAGTCGAAGGCGATCAGTAAAACACAGCCTCTCGTTAAAGAGTTTTATTTCGACTTAACCCTCATATAGAGTTCCTTACCTTCCGACGTTAAGTATATAATAAAGACACAGCATACCCTACAGATAACAAACTAATTGAATTATGATGTTACATTTTGGCTCATGGCTCACTATTAAGTTAAGTTCATGTTTAGTCGGTTAGGGAAACAAATTTCAACACAAAAACAAAAAAATATATAAAATATACATCAAACATTAAGTTACAACCTATAAATATCTCACTACTGGGCTTTGGCAGCCGCTCATGTTTACGAAGAGACGAAATGGGTACCGTTGTTATTTAGACTTTTTTTACAGCGATTATAAAAGGGTAGAAAAAACCACTTCTTTGAAAGTGGTAAATGATACCACTGTGGTGAGCTTTTCTAGTTTCAGAAGATTTTTGTCATATTGAAATATCACAAACAAATATTTCTGTGTTGTTTATCATGTTAATATTTTATGTAAATTGTATTGCCGTAAATAAACGTTACGGTTGGCCTAAAATAATAATACATTTTAAATATCATTAACAAATATGTTAATTCATATATTAGTCTATGTTGTTTTAGGTTCACGACTAATTAGAAATGTGTATTAGTTTATCTGCTTACAAAACTTAATTAACATTTTAAAGTCAACATCATCAAAAATCTTTTTTTAATATTATCTTCACTACATCGCTGTCGTTTCTGTTATCTTACACATCTTAAATTCTTTAAGCAAATGACTTAATTGAGATGACGATGACGATTAATATAAATATTGATAAGATTTCAGATGTAAAGAGAAATATTTGTAAAATATTCAATCACTCTAAAGCGAGTTAATTTTCGTCAAATATTAAGTGTTGCTTGTTGAGCCACGGCGGACGAGCATATTGGCCACCTGATAGTAAGTTTTCACCAACGCCTATAAACATTGGTATTGTATGAAATGTGTTGCACAAAACATTGCATATCACAAAGCTCGACCACCACGGAGCTCTCTTTTTCTTTTTACCCATTAAACACTAAAATATTATTTAAATTATTATCGCATGTCGTATCGTGAGTCGTATCGTAACGATTAAATGCTCCCCCAATCTGAGGAATACGTGGATGATGTATTGAGATGTATTCGAACAACGGTCGAATGGAATACTGCGTCCGGTGAATATAATCCCACTGTGGTCCCGCGGGTAAAATGGAATCTTTGCATTGATACATATTTTATGCAATATCGAAAAAAAAAATGAGACAACGCGTGTATAATTGTAATATCATGGAAGAATTTCAAGTATGTAACAGAGTTACGTTGAAATATTATTATAATAAATTAAAAAAAGTTAAAAATCAGCTTATCCATTTCTTATTGATGCAAGTCTTTCGCTCTTAAAGAAAAACATTAGAAGTTATTCCATACGCCACGATATGAGTCAGTGGATACAAAGGCAGAAATGACTGTATCCAAAAACATGATATAACCGGCAATCATAAAATCTCAAATTAATTACGCGAGGACTTTAATAACGTTTAAAAAATGTGTAGGAAATAACGCCTCAATTCTATAAATTAAGTTATGAGTTTTTAAAAAGCAAAAACACATACAACTAACATTACAACTTGTGCCTTAATTATTATCTAATTAAATTAAATTTAAACTTTAATCATTCTTTTAAATTATTAAATTACAAGTATTTTTAAAAATAGAACGTACTTAAAGATTATAAGGCTATTTAAGTACTAGTACGTATTTAAAATTGTATTCAATTTATATATTATTTTTTTATTAATAAAATGGACCTAAAACAAATATGATCAAGAATCGATAACATATAATAATAATAAAACATAGTATCATAAAATAAATAGAGTAAAAACTACAAATCCGGCGGTTAATACTCGGTTCTGATATGAGCTTGTGTTGGCTAGCGTCCAGAAAAGTTAAGCTTGGACCACAATGGGCCAATAACATTTTATGTTATGATTACAAGTACTGCGATAATCGAGATAACGAGTAAAACTGTTCGGTGTTGAAAGCCATTTGTATTTAAAATAGACGATTAAAACTTGTTTAAATATTTAGAAGTTTAATTTAATTAAAAAGTAACTTTGAATGTTTTATACAAGGAATTAAATTTAAGGTAATCCAAATCAAAATTAACTATCATTTAGTTTGTTCATGTATTTTATTATTTTGAAAATATTTTTTTGCATATATCTGGATTATCATAATATTCAATTAAATCAGTATTAAAAAATATATAATTACATACATCAGCATAAAAATAATTAAAGATTTACTATTAATTTATTGCATGCTTATAAACGATTAAGGTTATTGAACCATCGGTGCGTTGAAATATTCAGTCCCATTGTACATCAAGCTTTATCCTACAAATTGATGCGAGGCTCCGTCCCGTCGAGCTTCTTCGCGCATCCAGGGCTTTGTAGCAGATGCCGCGAACATACTGGCAACATTCACTTGATTCCTCTAACTATAAATTCTTTATAAGATCTTAGTTAATTACTTTAGAGATTTTATAACATCAAATGTTTGCAGAAACTGGATCTCTATAGATTATTACACGAACTTAATATAATTTGTAAATTTAATCAATAAAGTGTTTGTGAAGAATGAGTAATTAATATAGAGAATATTAAGTAGAATTATGTTATTAAAATAGTTACTTTAATTTATGTCAATTTATTCTTATATGTATAATTAGTAGTCCGGGGCTTCGCTAGCATTTTAGAGGCACCTCCCCCTGGAGGGCAAGTGTTAGGTATAAAATATCATATGTCCTTCTAATTATTATTATTATTAGGGGTTGAACTTTGTTTCATACTAAAATCGGTTCATATAAAACCGTGAAAGTGTAAAAGATAGACGTTTAAAATGCTTATGTAACATGAATATAATCATCACTTCACACCTAGATTGAAGGTGAATTTGTTTTTTTCTAAACTGTGTGCACTCCGTACTTATTTTATTAACACAGGCTTTACGCTTAATTTCAAGGATCAATAGGAATATTAGTAATTTCCTTAAAAAGGGCAAAGCTTATAATTCTATAAAAATTGATATTCTAATTTCAAAGACAGAATTATACATAATAATATTTCAGATAAATTTTACTTGGTGGATTAGGGCTTTGTGCAAGCCCGTGTGGGTACGTAGCATCCACTCATCATAGTCTACGTTTGAAGGCTGAGTGAAATAGTGTAATTTAAGGCACAAGGGGAATAATATCTTAGTTCCTAAATTTGCAATGCTAAGCTTGTAAAGTGCTAATTTAAAAGCGGTGACAAATTTCCATCAAGTAGCCCATTAGCCATTCCACTTACATATTTGAAAAAAAAAAATAGAAATCAATAAATGGATCTGAAGTGAATTAAAAACTAACAAGTAAAGTTAAGTACTTTACTTAACTCCTTCTTGTGCAGTGTGACATACGAAGTTACAGCACGAGAAAGTGCACTTGGCTAGGTCTGGAACGAGTTCTCGACGGTAGTTACTCACCTCAATTTGTCATAGTTATAGGTTTTTGTTTTATCTTCCTATCGGTTTATAGTTTGTTATTTTATGCGTACTATATATTTACCAGGCACATCAAAATTTTTCGATGGCAATTTTTTTTATGGTGTTCTAGATTATTATTCTGGTCTGGATGGTGTTTAGCCAGCCTGTTCGTGGGGTCGTTTCTACAAAATTACATAATAACACATAAAACCAATGCTATTTAAAATTTGATGTCATAATTCGAAAATTCTACGAGTCACAAAGTCTCGCTGACGTCGTTAGTGATTATAACCTTTTATTTCATGAATTTTTTTTTATTGCTCAAATTTTAATAACTTTATATATCCTTAATTTCTGTGACTTTCTGCTTTATTCTTACTCTATTTACGCTCTTGTCTTTTATATAGTGAATTCGTAGTATAAAATAAAAACTTTGAACTTATAATGTAATCATTCAAACACAAGTTAACATCAGTACAGTAATAAAAGAAGAAAACTTCAAGATTCGTATATAATTTTATTTATTGTAAATATATATCTGTAAATAAGTAATAAGTAAATATCTGTGTGTAAAAAAATAGGTAGATAATTGGATCTGTCATTTGATAAATAATAATCAATAATTAAACACTTGGTTACATTATACAATAAAAATTGCGATGGCCCAGTGTTGAGAACATGAATATCAACCGAAGATATCACGTCAAAACCATTCTTTTTTAGCGTTCAATTCGTATTTATAATACATATCGTGTTGCCCATATATTGTATTATAATTTAGTGGGAAAATAATAAAAGACAAAATTGCACATCTAACGCTACTTACGCGGGAATTCGATGTGTGTAGTAACTAGCGAAAACTGGTTTATTTCGGTTTTAATCACTGTATTATATTACTACAAACGCAAAAACGTCTGCAAGCTGTCTTATCTTTAAAATGAGATTAATAAGGATCGATTAAAATTATTGTCATGAAACGTGTGGTAATAATAATAATGACATATAAATAATCGAATTCAAATATTTTATATTAACCGTTTTCCAATGGTCCTCTATTATTTTCCGTCGCCGTGGACAACACCCTCGACCGTTATTCGGGTTAATTACATAAACGCGCGAATGACGTTCCGAAATGAGCCGATCGGATAACCGATAACGAGAAAAAAAGTTATTTCTTTCCACTTGACAGTCGGATGTGACGTCACTAATGGTCACGGGTGGGCTTGGCGGACAAATCCGGCACTTATTGTCGTGGCATGGCTTTGGCTTGGCTTGGTGTGGCTTGGCTCAGCATGTGGCATGTGTATCAGTATTGATTGTAAAATGACTTCAGAGTGAATATATTACTAAATTGTGAGCAAAAGTTTTATTCCAACACTTATTATATGTCATTTATTTACTTATTACGTTTGTATTTATTACATTTTCACTGTTGATATTTGTACTTCCCAAGCATTAGCCATCAATTCAGATACGTCAACACGTGACTCGCGAAAGTCTTTTCAGAGACAAATTGTCCGTCCGGATTTAGCATAGGTCGATAATGGCGTTACATACTTTTTCAATAAGGACAAAATATAGCGATGGAATCATATTTCTTGTAACTTTGAAAGAATACGGACGCCTTGGGATATAATATTCGGTGTAACTTTATGAAAGATAAAATATATTTAGTTGAGTATAATATTTTCGTTCCAAATGCATAAAGTCGTAAGATACTAAATTATTGTAAATATACTATATATGGTTTAATTAAAGCTTATGTTGGTATATATGGCATTATTGTTGGATTCGGAGCTTAAAATTCATTTCTCTTTGATTTTTTTAAGAACTTTTACTGTCAATACAAAACGAATAGCTTAAAATTTCATTTTGATCTCTTCAGTTATCCAATAATAATGAATATTATTATTAACCAGCCATGAAGATAAAACATATTAGTATTAAAATTAAAAACAAATTTTGTCTACTTAACAAATACAATATATACTTAAAACTGAACATTATTCATTTGCACTATAGACAAATTCCACGTAATCCAAACCAAATTGAGCCGAGGATATTTAATTGTTTTAATTCTTGAAATATTTAGATAAATTAAATAATAAACTAACCTAATTATTTATGGCTAAGACAATTTACTCTTTGCATTACCTCGATTAGTTTTCTCTTAACTTCATTATATTTGTCTAGACAAGTCCCAAGATAGATCTAAGGTCAGACCAAAATATTTTGTACTACGCGACTGCTTCGCAGTGGAGTAGGGTATTTTAGTTATTAAATTTTAATGGTGAGAAGTTTTATTGCACATCAAATATTCACCTAATGAGCTATCAGTAATTCTATTGAAGTAGATGTTTTTTTTTATAAATTATGTAGGCGGCGTGCCAACCAACGCCCATAAACATTGGCATTGTAAGAAATGTTAACCAGCGATAGTTAACATTTCTTACAATGCCAATGCGTCGTCAACCTTGGGGACTAAGATGTTAAATCCCTTGTGCCTGTAATTGCACTGGCTCCCTCACCCTTCAAACCGGAACACAACAATACCAATACTGCTACGTAGAATATCCGATGAGTGGGTGGTACCTACCCAGACGAGCTCGTCCAAAGCCCTACCACCAGTAAAGTTGTTATGTATTTTTTGGTTGGATTATTTATTGACACGTCTTGGGGATGATATCGATTCGTACACCGTGACGTTAAGCGACATACCTTTTCACTCCTTTGCTTGTACGTGGTACATATATTCAATAGTTTTTTTTTTGTATATTATTATAATTACAAGAAAAAAGTATTTTTAAAAACGGAATTCTATTTTTTATTTATTCACTCCGTATTCATTATATAATTTGTTTTCTTTGATTATAAATTCTTTCGAAAACCCGTGACTGCCACATTCCCTTTTGTAATATATTGTATGTTAGAATGAAACGAATTTAACCGTTTTTAAAAGATATATAACATGATATATCGTAAAATATTTCATTGTAAATTTCATTAATCACATGTTTATGAGTATCAGAATATTTAAAAAAATTAAAATTTAATTTTTAATGTTTTTTTAACATTTATTAACTTAACACTCGAAATGTAATGAGAAGACAACGTTCGGGCACAAGAGGCTTTTCAGGGGAAACGACTCTGTAGAGGCTACTTAAACATTTAACACTGAAGCTGCTACGTTTCCCAATCATATTTAATTATTCAAGCGGGTCTTTGCGACACAAATGACATTTTACATTCGTGTGTTCATGTATTATGTGTGTTATTCTGTAAGTCAAATGTATTTGTTTGACATAACTTAGTATTTCAAACGAAAAATATCTAACTAATATTATGATGGTGATTTTTAATCGAACAATGAAACTATTCCGGTGATTAAAAACGCGACAAATTGGTTTTTTAAATGTAACATCTCATATTATTTTATAGTGATTGAATTTAAATAATGAAAATAATTTATGAGCAGACTCTGTCCCTGTTTTACTATGCAGATTTCCTCTATTAACAGCAATGATCGATTATTGAAAAAATTATACGAAGTTCACTGACCTTGGGTCTCGTCGACCTGTAGCAGACAGCTTCAGGTTAAACTCAGACACGGTAAACAAAGCAAGTCTGGATTGTGCTTGGACCTCAAGAGACTAAGGGTACAGAATACTGATCAAGTTATAAGCCCCCGAACTGAATCTCAAAGGTTTACTGTTCTTGATAAACATTAATTTATTATTACATGAAATTACAATTTACCAAAATGGAATTATTAAAATTTTGAATATATTTTCGCACTTTGTGAGACTGGTTCGATCAAATTTTTGGATATAATATGTCTGTCTAGACTAGATGTGATGATACTTGACTTTTTTTTTCAATGTCGTCCAAATTATTTTGATGAAGTGTAAAGTGTTAGTAGCGTTATGTTTACGCCCTTATTTATAAACGCACCGACAAAAAGAAAATCGAATTGTAACGAATAAAAATCGATTCTTTCTTTTTGTCATCAGTGTTTTGGTATTTAAAACAAAAAGAACAATTGTTTTGTAACGTATATTAGTAAGAGCGTAAGTCCCATCAGGTCACTAATTCACACTAGAATAAAATTGACTTATATATATATATATATATATATATATATGTATATAATACAAACAATATATATATTACGATAATTACGGTCCCATTGGATTATGAGAGTTCGGATATAGAGTGCACCTGTGCTTGCGAACACTTGTGATGGGAATATGCTATTATTCATATGCAATATTAATGTAAGTTTCCAGTTGTCGTCGTTAAGTCAAGACTCAAGACTAGTCAATGAATGACTCGAAATCGAATTGACCTTTGACTTTGTATCTATTTTTGTATTCATTCAAATCAATTCCTGGTTCCTTTGCGTTTAATTAAACAAAATTTTATCATGTATATGATCAATTATTTAAATGTCAATCGTAGCTCTGTGTTTTCGTTTAGTAGTAAAATATTTAAAATTCGAAATTCGAATCGTTCTGAATCTGGATCAGAATCTTTAACAAGTTCTTTCTTGTTTCTTATGATGTTTATTAATTTAGAATAAGAAAATCAATATTTTCCGCTTAGAAATTGGACCAAACATCTTGTTCTCTTGTAAACCTCCATTGTCAGCGAAGACCTCTTGCAGAATCTATTCACAAGCTATTAAAGGCAAACAATGCTTGTCAGATGATTTATACAAACTAATATACGTAATGTTTTACAAGAAAAATTCGATTTCAATTAAGTTTTGTATTCATTCGAATCGATATTACTCATTGAAATTAAACCGATTTCACACTTTTCTGTGATTACTAATACGGCATTTATCACAATACTCTACTTTTACCTCTGCTTTTAAGTTGCCTGCCAGAATTTGCTTTGTTATATGTAATAGGTAGGTGGACGAGCACCCGGGCCACCTGATGGCCGTCCATTACATTAGCGATGTACGACACATACATTTATTTACATTCCTTGCATCGCCAATGCAAACCTTGGGAATTAAGATGCTATGTCCCTTTTGCCTGTAGTTACTGGGGTGGTAACTACCCCGAAAGGCTTGTACAAAGCTCTACCATTTAGTCACTTAGGAATATGATTTTGTATAGTTATTTGAAGATTGCAAATTTTGTTATTCTTTTATTTTGGTAAACATTAAATCATATTATTTTTATCTTGTCGATTGTGTCGGGATTTAGCAAACGTATATCCAAACTGCTCAATGTATTTGGAATGATGGTGAGTTTGTCTTTACTATACGTTTAATTAAGGCTCTTACTTGCTCCTGTGATAGATGTGCTTAATTATTTTAATCAGCTTTTATAAAAAAACACGTTGAGGTAAGGACTTTTTCAACTCAGAAATCCCACAGCCTCCCATTATATTGTTAATTTAATGTTATAAATGAAATAATATTTAATAGTTACTAAAATGTGTCCGAAATTCATATCTGAATAAAACATATGATGTTAACATAATGATACAATATGACTTCTGAGGAGATATTTTGTAACGGTAGGAATATCAGCGACAAATGGAACAATTTCTTCCAATTTCTTGTGGTTGATTACGCCCTCCCTTATCGAGTGAATTCTGTCCAGCAATGGGAGATTTCATTTTAGTTCTGCCATTTAAGTTCTATGACACAAGGTTGTATGTCGCTTATCATGATCTCATGCGGTCATAATGATCTTTGGTGGTAGCACATAACTCGTGGCGATAGCGCAGTGCCAACATTAGCCGGCAGCAAACGGCTTAACGAGCGCAGTTTCTCAATGTCCTCAAGATCGACAGCTTAACGTGCTGAAACCATTACGCGAATACATTTACTCGCATCGCTAGATTGCTTTTTAAGATTTAGTGCATGTGGATTCGAAAATATTTCTATGATCATTTTATTTCAAAATAAAAATCTTATTTATTCAAGTAAGCACTTTTGATTCGCCGTGTGTATATAGGGCGAAAATAATCTATTTTAATTTTTTTTTATAGAATATGAAATTATAAAATTTTGAACTTAATTTCATTTTCCATTCAATTAACAAAATCAATTTACTGTTAAATATTTTTAATATTTATTAGTTAATTGAAATTATTTTAAAAATATTACTTTTGATTAATTTGTTTGAATTATTGAAATAGGTTATTTGTTAAGCACCGACTTAACTGTAAGTTTACTTGCAAGCTTTTGCAAGCTCGTCTGGTAAGTATCACTCACTCATCATATTTTCTACCGTAAAGCAGCAATACTTATTATTGTTGTATTCCGGATTGAACTGCTGGACGAAAGCCTCCCCCATAGAACGCCAACCATCCCGATCTTGGGCAGCCCGCATCCATCCCGTACCTGCCACCTTTTTCAAATCGTCGGTCCATCTTGCCGCAGGGCGTCCTACACTATGTGTCTACTAAACCCCCCAAATGAAGGGTAAGTGGGCTAATTTAACTACGGGCATAAGGGACATCTTAGTTTCCAAAGTTGGTGAGCATCGATGTTAATATTTCTTACTACGCCAATGTTTATTATACTGTAATAAATAGTCAGCATATATTTTGTGGAAAAATATGTACCTACCAAATTTCAAAACGGTAAGTGTTAAAAAAAATCTCTTGACGAAATCTAATCAATCATATATATTATAATGTACAAATTTTTTCGCAAACACAAGTGCACTTTTATACAAGCTAATTACGTTACATAAAACATATAATTAATTCAATAATATAAACCCAAAGAATACTCAAACTAGCCATGTAGAAAATCCATTTGCAGGTTAATTCTATATTTAAATAAAATACCAACATATTAGCGAGAATATTAAAACATATTCAAGTAAGCGGCTTAATTGGATTTCACGCTTGAGCAATTAATGCTGTTAGTGTGTAACGTGCATATAACGCAGTGACCATATTAGGTAGCAAATATTCTCACTGATTATGCACGTTTTTAATGATTGGCTGCTAATTTTAAAACGTTTAATGGTCATTAACGTTTAATTAGTTCATTATTAATTCTTATTTATTTTAATTATTATTTTTGTGATTGTGGTTGTGAGTGTGATTCTAATTCTAATTATTCATATATTATGTAATATGATGTATAATAATCGTGTACCAATAGTTTGGGCTTTGATGCCTGAAAAATAACGATATTGTTATTATTATTATTAAATTTATAAGTAATGGTAAATTAGCCTGATTCTATAATGGTGTAATGTGAGGTTACATAATATATTTTTATTCATCACCTTTGCCGAGGCTTCGCTCGCATCTATTGCTTAATTTTTATTAAAAATAAAAATAACTGCTATGCAAATTTTCCTTGTGTTAGGCCCAGTAATTTGATCTGTATTTAGATAGTAACTCAGTTATTCTTTTATACATATAAATATATAGAATTGCTTAAGTTGTTAAACTTTCAGATTTTGGCCATAATAATAAAGATCTCGAAAAATGCTGATGCTATGTAAATATTTCGTATCGCTCGTATTTTGTGTTTTTATTGCCATGAAGATCGGCATGAAGAAGAATGTTTATTTTACTTAACAATGCTTAGACACTTCAGGAATAATAAAAAATAAAGTATTGGTATAAGCCAATATTATATTAGCGTCATCATTCCATTTATTTATACTTTATACTTTTATTGTTCACCACAAAGAGAAAAAGAATACAAAACATGGATACAGGCTAAATAAAAGTAGCATACAATTTTGGCGACCTTATCGCGTATACATAGCGATTTCTTCCAGGCAACCAACGGAGTAAGTGATAACTCATAGGATATGAGGTAGGTGGTAATCTAATAATAAATAAGATAAAATTAATTTATGATTAAGCAAACTAATAAATAAATGTAAATATAAAATACACATAATATATATCAAAAAATAAATTATATTAACAATACATATAGAATTACAAGTATACAATATACAACATACTATAAACAATAAGAACGAAAATTTAGAATCAGTTATATATTTTTTGTCTTTGATTAAATACCCTTGTTATCAATATGACAGTAGGTAGTTACTAGTAATTAAATTTTAATCTGCCCGGCCATTGGTTGATAGCAGATGACGTCATTAGAAGCAACCAATAAGCGTTTAGTATAATGATATTAGTAAATCTGACTTTGACTAGCAGAAACTTGACGTTAGTTTATATTTATAACAGAGCATTATGTATATGGATAGCGAATAATTTGACAACGTAATAGCTGGTATAATAGCACGGAGGGCGTAGTGGTTATATTATCCAACAGCAAACGACGTAACGAGCACAGTTAAACGTGTTTGCAGACAATGTCATTAATGTAAATGATAATATTACGTATTTAACCATGTTATAGTTGTTAAGGTGTTTGTCTCGACGGTCTAGTGTCTTTTATTTTTCTCGCCATGGAAACCTTCAGAAAGGTACCCGAGTCTCATGGAGGTGGACCGGGTTATGTGGGATTTTTACCCACTAAAACCCCTGCGATGGCCGTCCTCAGCATGGATCGGAGAAGTTGCGGGATTACGTTGATATAACGCATCCGCGGCCTCTCCCGTGATGTGCTCCGCTCGTGGCTCGGCGGAGCTCTCCTCAGGGGGCGAAGGTAATCTCGCTAGTGCGTACGGTAGCGCGAGGCCATCCTTCTCAGGGCCGTCTGAAATAGGACACGCGAGGCCCACTCCTCGAACGGTCTAGTGTCCAGCGTATAAGGCTTTAGACTTCGAGGTCACGCTTGTGTTTGCATACACATTTTTACACTATAATATTATTTATGTATTGGCTACTCCCTCGAGAGAATGGCTGCCGAGCCTGATATCGACCAGGCCATATTAAAAATTTGATTCTGATAATTTCATAAATTACTTTTTATAGGATACATATACAAATGTGTAATAATTGGATCGTGAATCTTATCAAATGATTGTTAAAATATGAAGAATCATTACAACGCACGATAATTTACTATATAATACGACTATGTATGTGTAACTAAAACAAAAAAAAATGTTAACTCTTAAAATGCTTAGTTTTGTATTCTTAATACAAACTTCTATATAACTTCACTACTTAGAACGTGTGTGTAAAAACTAAACAATTGAATTGTAAACTAGTTTTTCTCAACAAATTGATCTGCAATTTTGTAAATACTTTTATTTAAACTAGTTTTAGGAATGAAAGTCACGATAAGCATTCTTGGAGATTATAATTATAAGCATTTTGGTATTTATTTATGTTGCTTATAACTGTTATTTTTTTATTAAATCAATAAATAAATTATATTACTTTCGCGGTTCATGGGTTATAATATTATGATGTCACTAAAATCAATTAATATTGTAATTATGTTGTAATTATTTTAGTAATTAAATTTGATAAATTCATTTAATTAAATGAAAATTGTAGCGATACATTTATACGACTAAATAAGAATAGCTCAGTAAATAAAATATTTGGATCTTCATCGAAAATCGTGGTTTCAAATAATCAAGAACACCCGAGTTTGAATTAATCAACGGTTGAGAAAACCATCGTGAGGAAACTTATATGTACAATGTAATATTATATTAAGTATTGTTTGGATTAATCCTGGCTTGTGAATTTCACCACCTGTACCACTCATCATATCATATGTTCTAAATTCCTTCCTCACCACTTCGATGGCTGGCAATCCTCAACAGAGCGATTTTTAAGGCATGTGTTGCCTCGCACAGCTACTCTGTAGAACCAGCTTTCGCCAGCGACTTTACGACCTGATATGACATAGAAAACTTCAATAAAATAATGTACTCATTTCTTAAAGTACCCTGGATTTGAATGTACTCATTTCAAATCCAGGGTAAACGGGTTCCTTCTGGGCTGGCACGCTCCATCCTAGACCGTGACTTAAGATCAGGCAAGTCGCGGTCAAGCGCTTGCCTATTAACTGTAAAAAAAAAACAAAGTCCGGAAATGCACCAGCAAGCCCTTGGGTATTGCAGGTCCAATCGAATGAAACTGCTCCATGTATTATATTATGTCTAATTCTGCTAGAAGCATGGCATGGCATAGTGGGCAAGCAAGTAAAAACATTGCCCATTTCTGGGATAATTACAGGCTGATAATTTTGTTGTGGCGTTATATTTGTTATTTTGTGAATCATTTTCAATTAACCGAGAATTATTAATGCATTAAATTAATTATTATGCTATCTGCAATTGTTGTTATTTCAATGAATTTATGTTAAAATTTAAACCAATAAATTTTAAACATAACTAATTCGATGCTATGTGTTCAAATTTGTTCTCCGAACTACAATGGCGAAAACGTTCAAAGTATTCTCAACGAATAATTTAAACGTTTTCGCCATTGCCTCTTTTCGCCTATTTTGATATCGCAAAATATTTCTTACACAATCCTATTTTAATCGAACTCACGATTATGTTAACGTTCGCTACCTTGAGAAAATGCGAGGAGTGTATTCTTGGCAAGTTTTCAAGTACCTATTAAGACTCTTTTACCCATTATATAATTAGGTTGAATATACTTTTGATTTTTCTTACGTTAAACAAGCCTAGCTCCAAAGCCCCGAACTCTGTATGTCCAAGAACTGTATCTTAAGATCGCAAGCTCGTAATTTCAACGTTAATAATTATAAGATCCACTCGCTTTTGTTACATGCACACATGTGGGTACTCGTATTGTTAAAATGAAGCCTTACAAAAACAGGGTCCCAGTTTAATCACCGCACCGCCGTGCGTTCGTATTAAGCTTCCTATTATACATAGCCGGCTTGTTTCTTTACGGTGTTTTACTAAGAATATTTTATCTCACATTATGTTTATATGTAACTTTGTTGCTATGTTAGAAATAATGATTAAAAAATAATTTTAAAATAACCTTTAAATGGCCCAGTGCTGGGCGAAAGCTTCCTTTTTCTTCCATTAAAAATGCATTACATGTATATGTATGTAGTAGGATTTAAAACGATACATGAAGGTGTCATTTTGATGGTTTCCTTCACTCACACCAACGACAACACATAGCTTAGTTTCTGTCCGGAGTTGAATCCACGATCTAAATAAATCAATGTCATTTTTCTTAATACAATAAATGTGTAAGATGGTTTTGTTACTATTAATTATGAGTAATATTTTTTTCTCTTATCTTTCTACATTACACATCCTAATCAAATTAAAATCGCCATTATTATATTCTCCCTGGATATTCTTCTTAGGTGTGTGGTGCCTATTTCGGAACCGGTGGTAGATTTATGACAAACAATAAGTATAATGCTTCTATATTGAATAAAAATTTTAGACTTTGTCTTTTGACATGGTTAGTGAAAACCTACTTTTTATGTTAATAGTCTAGTACAAAATTATTTTGTACAAAGTTAACATAATATGAGTTATACATTCGCGCTTGGAAAACAAATATGTACTTTTTACGTGGTTCGGTATAACTCATGAAATACAGCGCTCCGTAAATGTTTTATTGATTGAAGACGATCCCGCCTTGCGGGTTCAATTTCCGCTCATGACAAATATTTGGATTAACTACACGGATATTTTTCTACTGCTGGAATTGTTCTGGTTTCACGAGAACTACTTCAACTATTCCAGTTATTACTTTAAACATTTGATTATATTAAAATGTAAGAAAAAATATATCTCAATTGATATGTAACAGTTTTTAAAAATATATTTTATGAAGTTATTTCATCAGACATGTTATAGTGCTTAAGTGTGTGCACACACACAGGTAACTTTATATTCCTTTACTGTCATAATATAACGGGACGACAATTCGAAAGGTCTGGTCAGATTTCACGCACAGCACCAACGACTTCACTTGTTTTCCGAAGCATGATGGTGTTAACAGTTCCGATTCCACAGGCTTTTGACAAAAATTCCCATTACACAGACATATTAATCTAGACAAACGCGAGTGTATATTATTAAAAAAAATAATAAACAAAATAATTTGCCTAAAATTACCTTATGACATCTATAATGTATGTATGTATGTATCTACATCTATGTTTATTTTTTAGATATTATATAAGTATGTATATTTTTGTGTACTGTTGATTACTAATTACCGTCTTCAAGGATTTCTGCTTAGCCTAAAGGTTGACTGGCAGAGAATACCTTCAAGCATTAAGAACGCCTTTTGTTCCAACTACATATTGTGGAGATCAATAAAGTTCTTAAATAAAAATAAATAAATAAAATTAAAATTAAGAAGTTTGAAAAAAACACAATGTCCAAGCCTTCATTATTCGTTGCTCATTCGCTTAATTGGCATCATATTGATTCACCTCTCAATCAATTATGCAGCGCTAACGTGTAACACGGTGCAAGCTCTCCAGAAAGTAGGTCGTATCAACACTAGCAATTCTATACACGCTCGCTTTTGCTGGAAAACAGCAATTGGGTCAGTGACACCCTTAAAACGTCTACATGGTGTATAGCGAATGTGACGAATCGTAAGTTTATGGTTAACTAATGTTTGCTCGCTATTTCTAGAGGATTTCGATGTATATAATATTACCCACGATACGCAAACACGATAATCAAAATCTTACGACTTTTATTTGTTTGTTCCGAATTATCCCCTATAAACTACTAATGGGATTAAATAGAATTTCAATATGATAATAATTTCAAGTTTGTGTTTATAATTTGTCTGGTGCTTGACGGTGAAGACATCGTGAGGAAACTTACATGTGTCTAATTTCATTGAAATTCTGCCACATGTTAATTCTACCAACCCGCATTTGAGCAGCGTGGTGGAATAAGCTCCAAACCTTTCCTCAAAAGGGAGAGGAGGCCTTAGCCCAGCAGTGAGACATTAACAGGCTGTTACTGTAATCATTTCAAGATATAGCCGATTTAGTATAATAATATTTATATGTCGTTGTCGAATTTTATATGAATACTAAAAAGAGCCGTGACTTGAATTCAGCTTACGGCGAAGATCCCTTAAAATCTCTTACATTAACGTACATATCACCTATTACAAAGAAATCACAAAGATAATTTAATTTTATTTATTTGCATAGATTTTTTTAAATTTCATTTAGTTAGTTAACTTTTTATATAAAAATAAACCTCAATATAAAAATAAATAGTAAACAGCGTAGTTCGTAAACAAAAATTGCGGTTTAATTTGAAGCTTTATTTTAATATATTGACGTATAAGTATGTGAAATGGAATCTTGTCATTAAATTTTATATAAAAACCCACCCGCCGCTCCTTCAAATAATTTTACATACGTATTGAGAACAAATTACAAAATAATTATATGTAAAATGTACTTATTTAAATAAAATATATTACGATAAAATTCTTTTTGAATCAATAACAGTTTTTTTAATTGTATAAACCAATAATGCGAACAAATGAATATTAATTATGGCAGGAAGTGTATTATCAATAAGTAATTAGTAAACAAATTAAGAGCAGACACAGTTATAATTTTAATAACAAATTTAATATTTTTACCAAAATACATCAGTGATTTTTTGACATACAGTAACAGCCTGTTAATGTCCCACTGCTGGGCTAAGGCCTCCTCTCTTTTTTTTTAAGGAGAAGATTTGGAGCTTATTCCACCACGCTGTTTCGATGCGGATTGGTGTGGCAGACACTGTGCCACACATGTGGCAGAATTTCAGTGAAATTAGACACATTCAGGTTTCCTCGTGATGTTTTCCTTCACCGTCAAGCACGAGATGAATTATAATAACAAATTAAGCACATAAAAAATCAGTGTTACTTGGCCGGGTTTGAACCCACGATCATTGTTTAAGATTCACGCGTTCTAACCACTGGGCCATCTCGGATTTTTTTGATGAAAAAAACGTTTCTTTTAGACGTTAAAAGAAGGCAGACAAAGAAGACATACCCAATTTAATATTAAAGTTCTAAGAACATCTTGCTTATAAATAATTTCTTAGACCTGAATATAAGAAATTTTATATTTAATATAAAGAAAAAAAACGCCATTCCTTAACCGAGTTAATTCAGAAAATTGACCTTACTTATCCCGCCTATATTGCTACCACGTCTCGAAAAATTGGGAGCGACCATTCTGAGATCCTATTACAATATTTTCTCAGTGAAATATATTGAGGATAGAAAACGTTGAAGGCACCGGAAAGACGTGAACAGCTTCATAAAGTCGTAGGGATCATTGGATGAGGAAACTGAGAATTATCCTTTTGCTTAATTAATCTTGGTCCGATACGTCAGGGCTCAGGTAGACGAAATTAAAATAGCTTTTGTTATTTACTTTAACCACATTTCTGGTCTTATATAATTTTAAATTTATAAAGTTAATAAGGTTGCCATTGAGAAATTATACGTAGTGAACCGAAATAAAGAAACTAAACTTTGACTATTACGATTATGATATTGATAACATTAACTGGTGGAAACATATGAAAATATTTTCATCCTTATAATGAACCATAAAATAAGGAGTAACTGTAAAATAAGTAAATACTATGTTACATAATATACTTAATAAATATAAAATAAACGTTCGTAATTATTACCTACGGTTGGTAGGGCTTTGTGCAATCTCGCCTGGGTAGATACCACCCACTCATCAGATATTCTACCGGAAAACAGCAGTACTTATTATTTTTGTGTTCCGGTTTGAAGGGTGAGTAAGCCAGTGTAATTACAGGCACGAGGGACATAACATCTTGGTTCCCAGGGTTGGTGGCGTAAGCGATGGTTGACATTTCTTGCAATGCCAATGTTTATGGGTGTTGATGATGGTTATGCCCATATGCTCGTCAGCCAACTTATATTATAAAATAAAATAAAAATATATTGACTTCTTGGGTTACGATATCGATGACGATGACATTGACTCTTTCTGACTATGCCGGATGACTTCTGTTATTAAAAAAATGTCAAGAAAAACATTAATCATTTTACTGGACCCTAACTCTCGGGATCTACAGATTTATAATCGAGAAACTAACCATAATATATATGGAAAAACTGCCTATTAATTTCAAATATACTGTGACGATGTATATATGAATTGTTTCAATTTCGTTACCTGATGTAAAATTATGAAAAAGCTCACGTCGTGCCACGAGACGAGAGTGTTTCGCTTGAAGTCGTCAAGTTTGTAATTAAACTTAAATTTGAGTGACGAGGATTTAGGGGATTATACTAAAAGTTATCTTATAATTAGGAACAAGTTTCCCTTATCTTCTATTAATTTACACTAAGGCGTTTCCTGCATCCTGTAAATTATCACTATAACACATAAGTTTCATGGAAAAATATGAATTCATCAATAATTCAGGGTGATAGAGTGAAGCGAGGATCTCAACTTTATCATGATAACTTTAGAAATTATCTCTCACGTGTAGTTTCACTTTTGCTTAGTATATGTATATGTATTATAGTTAGTGACTAATATGAAAGACTATAAATTATAAACATACATGGCATTTTATTTTAGTGATTCAAACTTTACTATTACTCTTGAAAACAGTTGATAACTTCTATAAGTTTGAAAAGATTTTCTTAAATCATATCAGTTCCATTAAAAAGTTTTCAAGTATATAAAATGTATTCCAAATAAATTATCATATATGTTATGTGACGGTATCCCTAGTAAGAATTGGGTTTTCAAATTGCCTTTAAATAATCAATTCGCTTCAACGATTCGACAGAGATAAAATGTTGTTTACAGTAATCACACGGCCGCCGATTGCCGTCAAGCTGATAATTAAAAAATCGTCAATAACAGAAATGTTTCAGGACCCTTGTGCCTACTATAAAATGTAATACAAGAAGCAATTACCTCGTATAACATCAAAGCAATACAAATATTACTTTAAAATATTAATAATAGAGTAATTACATCGTTACATCGTAACTAGTCATAATCTGTTGCTTTATCTATCTATATTAATATTATAAGGTTTCATTTTTATTTTTTTGTAATTGATGAACTCAAAATCCACTTAATTGATTTTAAAATATTTTTCACATGTAGAAAGCTACATTATCAACGAATGACAGTCTTTTTTTGTTTTCAAACCTATTAGAATAATGAAAATTGCAATAATGTGGGTTACAGTACTAAGGTAACAAATTCCTTTAAAATTTATAATTGGCGTAGAAAAGGTAATTGATATTGATAATCGTTCAACCTGGACGAATTCGGGGCAGGCTACTAGTAATAAATAATATAATATATTATGTGAATTTCATCTAATTTTCTACGTCAGCCACAACAAGTCAAGTCCATAAAAGTGTTATTATAAATACAGATAAATATGTCAAAAGTTAAGACTCGATAAGTGTTCTTTGGAAGTATGCCAATCCAGTATTATTCGAAGCAGGTAGACTAGGAATGGTTGTGAGGAGTTTTTCAAATTTTAACGGAGCTCAACAGTCGTTGAACATTCCTTTATATTGTAAAGACGTCTTCAAATAGTCCATTCGCTTGCCAAGAATGCGCTTAGCTTATGGATGCAAAATTTTAACCATCTTTAGCATGAGATGACGAGTTCTTATGACGTCACATGAACCAAATAATTATGGTTGAAAATCATTTTGTTTAAAAATACATAAGGGCCACCAAAGCCCGTGACATTGGCTTTGTAAGAAATATTAACCATCTCTTACATCGCCAATGCGCCACCAATATTGGGAACTAAGATGTTATGTCCCGTGTGCCTGTAATTACACTGGCTCACTCACCCTTCAAACCGGAACACAACAATACTAAGTAAGTAAGTCCTGTTGTTTTGCGGTAGAATATCTGATGAGTGGGTGGTACCTACCGAGACGAGCTTGGGCAAAATCCTACCACCAGTATGTTTCGCATTATTGCCATTGAAAACAAAACTGACTCACATACCGTGATGGCAAACGGCATGACGCTTTTCTATGACGTCATCCCCTCTCGACCGCCGCTCTCAACATTCGTGTTGTGGCGCGTACACTATTATTATATATATATTTATTTTATCAACGGTACTCTAATGTTTTATTTATATAACTTTAAATTCTTATTTATTACTTTCCTATATTTATAAATTATTCGAACAAATATCAACTAGATGTTTTCCATCTGCTGAGCACATTTTTTAAAGCGTTTGTTTTGCATCCATTCGTAACAATTTTAAAATGATACCGACACTGTAGATTGTATTGCGACCAACACAAAACTTGTTTACAAAATTTCAACTCAATAGAATCAGGGGAATTTCTTTTAAAAATTAGTTGCACTATTTGAAAAGTTATATATACAAGTTATAAGCGTTGGGGTGATCAGTTAGTAATTTATATACATAATGTTTATAAAAACATATTTTTAAGTAAAGGAATGTAAGGACCGTTAGTTTATAACAAATCTCGTCCTTCCTTCGTCCTTCTCCGTCTTAGATTGTATCTCACTTTCCATCAGATGTGTCAGTCAGTCAGTCAAGTGCTAGCCTATACAATTAAAAAAAAATGTAGCCAATATAATCTAAATAAGAACGGCACATATTCTTTAAATATAATATAATTATAATTATTTATAGGTAATATTGTTTGTATTATAGTATCTGAATTTCCATTCTTGTGTTTATTTTGTTAATCGTAACAGCCTGTGAAATTCCCACTGCTGATGATGATGATTACGAGATGAATTACAATTACAAATTAAGCACATGAAAATTCAGTGATGCTTGCCCGTGTTTGAACCCACGATCATCGTTTAAGATTCACGCGTTCTTACTACTGGGCCATCTCGGCTGTTATTTTGTTAATATAAAACGAAATCGAAATATTAATCATTAAAATAGGATCTCATAAAAACTTTTGAGTCGTTATGTTACATGATTGAACTGAATGTAAATCTACTACAAAGATGAAATATATATACGTACTTAACAGATCGCATACAGAAAAATAACTAGGCTTACTTTTAGATGAGAAACTTAGTCTGAAACCTCCTATAGAGAATATTTAAAATAAATTAATTACATTGGCTGGTGTATTACGTAGAATAGCTCATTGTATCCCCCATAGATACGACTAATTATATATAACACATTAGTGAAATCTAAACTATGTTATTTAATTGAAATTTGGTGTTTTGCCCTAAAAACTATATTTAAAATTTTACAGATCGCCCAAAACAAGTTTATTAAAGTATTATTCCACTATGACAGACTGACACACACACTCCCTTATTAAACTAAAAAACTAAAATTTTTAAGCTGAAACAAACATACACACATAACATAGGCGTCTTAATTAAAAAATTACCGAAACATTTACACATTTGGACATTCATTTATTTCGGACATTTACCGAAATATCGTTCACACAAAGAATGTACACGCACAACTTAATAAACACAAACAAAACCTCCCAAAAATTTGGCAAAAGAAACATTATTTTCGACGGAGTAACTTTATTCAATAATTTGCCTGCTGATATAAAAAATTGTTCGAGAACGCCTGCCTTTAAATGAAAGTTATAAAGTTTTATTTATAAAAATATTTACGATAAAAACAACACACTTACATTTAAAAAAAACATACACATTACACACACACACATACACACATCTACACGTACACATATAAACACCCACCCACAAACACACATACAGCACCAGAAACATTAATAAGGAATGAAAATATATATTTTTTTTTTGTTCTTGTTATTGTTAGTTGTGATAATCTCCATTTCTTTTTGTATTTTGTCATAACATTACATTTTCTTTCTAATTTTTTTTATTTAAGATTGTCTACCCTTTTTTATTATGTGAAATTTATTAAATTGCTCTTTAAGTGAACTATATGTTCTTTGAGTAAAAATAAACTCTTTAAATTGAAAAATAGAGAAGAAATGGCAAGAACTTCTGTTGTTACTCCTTACATACACATTCAACTGATTAAATGTATAATTATATTCGAATAATTATTATATATTGATCCTTTTAATGTTAAATTTATGAACAAAATTATTATAAAGTAGTTTTGATTTCGATTGGTATAGAGTATCTGATCCTGAAAGAAAAAAAATCAACAATAGATTTAAAACAATTCAATTTTTCATTTATTTAAAACAAACGTTATTAAAATGTATTTTTTCAATTCCATAAAAATAGAAGCGCAAAATTAAATAATTGTTTGAAATAATTGAAATTCAATATAATTCCACAGCAACGGGGAATTCAAATTAATTCTCATTGTTATGTTGGTACGAATGTTTCGTTTAGTTCACGGAACCGAGATAACGCTGAAATGACATGCAGACCAGTGAGGCATAACGAATCGTAAAAACAGTTGAAGCGATTTTGATGCAAATTATTCTAATGTACGCTTTGTTAGCTATGTATTTTCTCGCCTTGATTTTTTTATAGAATATGAAGGCAGACGAGCATATGATCCACCAGATGGTAAGTGATCACCAAACGCCCTTAGACCAACGTAACGACCAACGAAATGTTAACCGCTTACATCGCCAATGCGCCACCAACCTTGGAATCTAAGATTTTATGTCCCTTGTACCTGTAATCACACTGGCTCACTCACCCTTTAAACCGGAACAGAACAATACCAAGTACTGCTGTTTTGCGGTAGAATATCTGATGAGTGGGTGATACCTGCCCAAACGAGCTTGTACAAAGCACTACCACCAGTGTACCACCAATTTACAATATTCTTATCAAATAATTTTACTGTAATATAAATATAACAATTTGAATTTTCATATTTTTTTTCCCTCATTTCCTTTTCACAAACAATTCTCAACACCGATTTTATCACAATTCAAATGTATTTGAACTTGACATGATTATTTTATGTAAATTGAAGCGTTATCTGGTCAAAAAAACAATCATGAAATGAGCTAATATTTCAAAAATGTATTATTCGTATCGCTTTTCAAACATTGATAATACACCTAACAGTCCGACTGGACAGACTGACTTGTCAGTTTTATCTGAAAATATTTCCTGAATTTTTAAAATTGGTAATGTATTTATCGGTTACAAAACCGACTGCGAATAAAATTAGAACCCATCAAAGCATCCTCTATATCTTTCCTTAACCCTTAATAGTGAAATTTTAAAGTCGGCTAAAAATAGGACTAGTTTTTTACGATTTTTACATAACACTTTTAAAAATCACTGTTCTATGCCCTAACATGATACACGGCTGGAATATGAAATATTTGCGCCTCAGCCATGCAAATGAGTATTATAAGCAGGTTTATCTCATTGCAATGTTTGACGCGTAGTGAATTTACCCGCGTTATCTAGTAAGCGTTTTGTAGTTTCAAGCGCTGCAAATCGCTTGACAGCCGTGGATTAAACTTAATGAAATATTGATTAATTTATGAATAATAAGCTGTTATATATTAGAATTTAACTCGGAACCAAATTTCATTTACATAAAATTAGCCGTTAAAATAATCAAATTCATCGTGTGATAATTGAACTGTCTCAATTAATTTATAATCATACAATGATTATAAGTATACAAGTAAAATCCGATAGACCATACCTATCCGTTTATATAATTATGTATTCAAATTTTCCCTACATTTTGTTGCTACACATCAGCAGCTATACCGATCGGTTTAACGGTATATATTTATTTACTCTTGACACCCATAAGCCTTGTCAGCTTGTCTGTGTGCTGCTTAACAAACTCTAGACAAACTAAAATATATAATTTAAACACACACACACACACACACACATCAAACCTAATAAAAAGAAAAACAAAGTGAAACAAAATAATATACTTTTACTTAAGCAAAACAAAGCTATTTTAATATTATATATTTATATAAGATGTAGGAATATTTGGGACTCTTGCTGTCTCTTGATCAATGAGTTTATTTTGTGTGAAGATATTTAATACATAGTTAGACAGTGATGGCTTAAGCTATGATATACGTTACTTAATAAGGCCGATATGGCCCAGTGGTTAGAACGCCTGAATCTAAACCGATGATCGTGGGTTCAAACCAGGGTAAGTACCACTGAATTTTCATTTGCTAAATTTGTTATTAAAATTCATTTTTACGGTGAAGAAAAACACACTGAAATTCTGCCACATGTGCATTCCTCCGCATTGGGGCAGAGTGGTGGAATAACCTCCAAACCTTCTCCTCAAATTGGAGAGGAGGCCTGTAAACTGTATATTTTATACTATATATTTATTTTATTAATATGCTGGAAAAAAGTGCATGGTAAAAATACATTAAAAACTTTAAATAATTGAATAATTAATTAATATTAGTCAATTGTAATGGTGATCGTGATGGTTAAACGATGTTGAAGTTTATTAATAAATATAAGATACTGTAAACTAAGACATTAACATAAGTGCTAATTTTAAAAATGGAACGTCGTTATACCCGTCACAATTTGTTTTCACCAGTTTCATCTCAACTCCGAATTATCTTTCAATAAAAATAAAAAAACTAAACCCATTTCCCATACATCCATATCTAAACTTTCTATTTCATCAAACCTTTTCACATACAATTTCCATTTCACACCTCCAAAGCCGTTGAGCATCACATCGTCCCTTTCAGATCAAAGAGTTACATCACTATTCTTAGAGGAATTATTCCAGTTTGTCGCTTCGGCAATCCTTTGGCCTTTTATGTCCTTCGGAAATAATTTATGACGCTCCCGTATAACGTTTATGAAATGTTTCGCGCGGTTTCCTTTATATTACTGTTAAGTTACAAGCGGAGAGCGTGAATTAAGATTATGAAAATCCTTTTGTTATTTCTATAAATATATATAATAGTCGAGATGGTCTAGTAGTTAGAACGCGTGAATCTTAACCGATGATCGTGGGTTCAAATCCGAGCAAGCACCACTGAATTTTTAAGCGCTTAATTTGTGTTTATAATTTATCTCGTGCTTGACGGCGAAGGAAAATATCGTGAGGAAATTTACATGTGTCTAATTTCATAGAAATTCTGCCACATGTGTATTCTACCAACTCGTATTAAATCAGCGTGGTGGAATAAGCTCGAAACCTTCTCCTCAAAATGGAGAGGAGGCCTTAGCCCAGCAGTGGAACATTAACAGGCTTTTACTGTACTCTACTGTATATTTTATACATACACAAGTTTACTGTCGCAGATTCGCCCGCATACTAAGGTGTAAGGTAAAAAAAAATCGGTTAAGTGGTTCAGGTGAAAACGTAACAGACTTTACTTACGTTTGACTTTGACGTTACTTTCACATTAATAATATTAGTATATATAATGTTACACATACTGAATTTGCTTGTAAGTGATGGTACGCACTTTTAAACAATCAGTATCGTGTTTGTCAAGTTATTTTATTTCTATTAAATAATTCAATAAATAGACGTTTTAACCCGTAAATTCCCACCTTTGGGCATAGAAGCTAGGCTTCTCTTAAGAAAAACAGCTTAACCAATCTCATGAGTTAATATATTATAATACGATGGCTAAGATCGAAGTTTTAGTAGCTTAAACTGTTTTATTTATATTTTTATTAATCTCCATGGGCCTCATAAGCCTCAGTTTTTATTGTTTACATCTATTTCGTAGTAGTAAAATCATGTACACTGAAAGCAATAAATATGATGGTTTTTATAATACACACTATCTACTCGTATACTTGTGGGCTAAGATGAAACAGGTAGAAGATTTCTCGATAGAATTTAGTCTTGGTGTAAATAAATCACCAATGATAGCTCACTGTAGTTTTAGAGTAAGAAAACTTTATAACAATTCCTGTAAAACAATTTTATGGACAAATTTCAATTTAGCCAACACCATTATAATCAATTAATGTCTTAACTAAATTCAACATTTCATTCAACACTGAAATACAACTAAAATTATTAATGATTACGAACATCGATAGTAATCAAATAATTCCAATGAGAATAATTCGAAATTAAATTTCGAATGTTACAAGTGAATTGAAAACATACATATACTATTTATTTATAATTACCTTATAAAATACTTAACGTTCATTATTTAGCATGCAAAAAGGTTTTATTGTGAAAAAAATAAAGTGCGTACCACTCACAGCTATTATGTTTTATCCGTGCAGTGACGAAGAAAGAATACTTTTTTTTTTTTTTTTTTTTTTATATTTGCCGGGAGGGCAAATGACTCTACTCCACCTGATGTTAAGTGGTAGTAGAGTCCAAACGCGAGGACGGCCAGTACAGTCGGGAAGAAGGTTCTGCACTAGCCGCCCTCGCCTTGCCGGCCCGCAAGATGCCTCTTCACGCCTCGTCACGCCTCGTTTGAAGGAAAGATGCCTCTTCACGCCTCGTTTGAAGGAAGACTGCATACAATACATGAAGAATACATTTCACTGCCCCTTTCCCATGGGTGTCGTAAGAGGCGACTAAGGGATATCATCTGGTGGTAGGATGATAAACATCCGCCTGGCTTGTTACCACCGTACGCATGGTGAAAATCTCGTGAAGTGGCTTGCAGCCGCGTTTCGAGGTCAGCCAGCGTACAGCCAGTGCCCGAGCGAGCATTGCCGCGTTGGGTGTTGGTCCAGTGGAGACGGCGGCTGAACCAATGCCGGGGGAAACACGCCTCCACACTTTGCCCATCCCTATCGTGGCAATACGTCGCTCGCTTCACGTCTCTTTACGAGGCGTGAAGAGGCATCTTGCGGGCCGGCAAGGCGAGGGCGGCTAGTGCAGAATCTTCTTCCAGACTGTACTGGCCGTCCTCGCGTTTGGACTCTACTACCACTTAACATCAGGTGGAGTAGAGTCATTTGCCCACCCGGCAAATATAAAAAAAAAAAAAATGTAATACTATTATGTGAGAACTCACGTTATTTTGTTGCGTGTATCCTTTTAACTGTTATAATTATTTTCTTCACTGTCACTTTCTGTCGTTTAAAGATCATAATGAATAAAATGAATAACTTTAATTGAAAATTTAGAAAAGTATTATTTTGAAACGAATAACTTTGACCTTGAAATTTTATTCTGATTCCAATTAAAGAGGTTTTACTAAAAAAATCTATAGAAAATAATGTGTACTTAATACATTTTTATTATTAACGACATTTTTTTTCTTCAAATCGTAATAAATCTAACATAAGCCAGAATTATGAGTGCATTATCCGAAAATTTAAAAACGGAACAACGCTTGAGGACCACTCACCCTAAAAGCAACAATTACGTTTCAGTGAGTAAAGCGGAATGCGACAGGATTTCAATTCGCCTTACATGCTCTGCTAAAACGTTTGCCACTTCGAGTTTCCTTTTATATATCACTAACTGCTTCTTATGGCTTCTCGTTTCGAACTGTATCTAATATTCTGATTTGCATTCCTACAAAAACCTCTAAGACACTTTAATTATTATCACCATTTTTTTTATTTGACATAAATCACAAAAAGTTTATGTACGATTGAAAGTGAGCTCAACACAAAAATGATCCTTTAAATTATTTCACAAACAAATAAGTTCCTAACCAATAAAATTAATACGTTTGATGTTCATATATAATATATAACAGACAAATTAAGAAAGTTCTTCTTTTTGAATAAATTTAAAAAAAAATTGACCACTTACAGTTTACTTTCGTTCGTTGAAAAATATAATTTATATTTAAATCCTAACTAACATTATAAATGAGATAGAGGATTTGTTTGTAACCCTTTCTTGTCTTGACTATTCAAACGATTATTATAAAAATTACATAAATATTACTATATAAATAATAATTGGTTCATCTAATTATTATATAAAAAATGTAGCAAGCTCGGTCGCTTTTAATACAATAACACGTCTACTAAATACATGTTTATACAAATCCAATTGCAGATTAAATTTTGGATTTCAAGAATATTCCAATTAAAAGAATATACAACTCATGTTATTTTATTATTTAATTATACTTTTACATTTGGCGTTAATAAAAATATTACATATAAATATTAATTAATATGACAACTATATCATTATATAACAAAATTAAAAACCTTGGCTTGGAACTATATAGATTCATGTGACATAAAAAAATCGTTTTTTTTTTTTTAAATAAGTATTTTAAGTTCTAGAAAACATTTCCATGGAGTACTTAAAGTCATTTTTAACGTCACCATATAGCACATATGTATTATTAAAAAAAATAAAAAATAAAAGGAGTTTTTATATATTTTCATGAACCTAGTATCAAAAATTAATTATATTTTCTAAGAATTTAACTTGGACCACTCGTGACGTCAATGGGTTGGCTCAGAGCAAGAAAATTTGTATGCCGAAACTAAAGGGGACACATGAGACGATAAGAACGAGAAAGCAAATATTAATAAAAGTTTCCGAAACAGAGCTTAGCGGAACAAAAACAAAAGTTTTTTCGGCAAAAAATCGTTAAGTTACGTTAAATTTGTTCCAATATGATCGAGTTTATTAAAGAATAAAATGACGTAGTTATTTAACTAAAACCGACTAAATCATTGTCTTGAAACTGGTTTACCCGGTAGCTGAAGCTCCCAGTGACGATATGTTCGTGTAATGATATTGATGTCCGTACGCAAACTAGATAAGGCCAGTAAGGGAGGACTACCTATTAGTAACATTATTTCCCTCAAAATCGATTTTTGCCAATGCAGCCAATATAAACGAAGATGTGTTGCGAAATTGTAAACAAAAATAGGTGCTCTCTTTTTTCCTTCAATTTCACTTTAGCCCACATACAACCACAGATAGATCCGGCGTAGGACGTATATGGGTTTTTGTGTTCATCGAGATAATTAAATGTAACACAGCCAATTTCCTATCCAGGATACTGTTAAGAATTATTATAATTCGCCAGACTCAATATTCAAACCTAAAACATTAATCGCACTCAGGATTCAATCTAAATCTTACAAGCTAGCCCTTTCAATGAGTGTAACAATTTATATTTGTAATGTTCAGTTCATTTATCTTTCTACCTTTGCGGCAGTATTATAACGAACTCGATGTCTTTCAAAAGATTCATCACATGACAACCTATATTTGGAAACGAGGGTCGACATCATAAAAAATACTACAATTGAGAGACGAATTTCCTAGAAATCTATAGAAACACATATAAACATATTGACAACAGGTAAAATTGTGTTGGAATAAAATCGATAAGTGGACGAGATGAGCTACAAACCGTGACTATTTTGGACGTATAAATATGTCACATATGTAAATAAAAATAAGGTGTTTCAGGCCGAGACAAAAACAAAGATTTTGTTGGATTTGTAATCAATGTTTGCAAAACATGAAATCAAATATTTTATATCACTGTGATAACAATTACTTACTCGCCAATTAATTGCATCTTGCCAATGCTTGTCGCAATAGAATAAATGGTGAGAAAAATGTATCTACCTAAACATTATTTCACAAAATATATGTAAATAGTTAAATAATGTTAGTATACGTAGTTATTTCATTTCATCTAATTACGAATTTTCGCAATAATTATGTAGGTTTCAATTAGATGAAGTTTATGCCATCTAAAGCTAACAATAATCGTTTCTTCCATTTAGTAAGAGAAATAATGATCATGTACATATTGTGTAAAATATACTCTAATTAAGAATTTAAATTAAAATAGACGTTATATAAGACCAAACTTGAAACTCAACTTAACGGTGAACACGCTCCTGAAATATCATTAAATGTTTTTAGACATCTATTCTTATGTTATATATGCGAAATTAAATCTGTCTGTATGTCTGTTTGCTATGCTTGTATTGCTAAACCGATTTTGATGGAATTCGGTCTTAAGCCCCAAGGAAGCATATAGATTTTTAAACGTAATACCTACTCTGACTAACTAGTTTCCCTTGCGCGAGTGTCATAAAATAATAACATTTACAGAAAACACGCATGAAAATAGAGTATCACTGTAAGTCGGTTTTCGACATTTCATAATTGAGTTGCAAAGTAAGTACTCTGAATAATTAATTCGATATATAAAAATAAATTTTATTTGTCCACTGCAATGGAATTTATTTTAAAATTAATATTATAATGTAAAGAGTAATAACTGAGTTTTTAGCGGTTATTCTCAGTAGAAATTACATGACGAACGGGTGATTTAAATTTAATTAACTTGTAAAACAACGATTCGAAAGTGCTTGTCAGAAACTACTTGAATGAAGTAGATATTTAATTACGATTGTCATATGCAAAGATGACAAACGAATTTTTACTGAAAGTGTTGACAGGAGACCTGGTTCGTTTTTTGCCCAAATCGTTGGAATAGCGAATCAGAAAAGAAATCCTGCTAGCGTTCTTGCTTCCATTCCACGGGATCATAATTTTTACAGTAGCTATTCCTAATTTTGTGTTTATATACAGCTAAGTCAGGTTGACGACGTTTTACTTTTGTAGGCATTCCTAGTTGTATTGTTTATTTTACTTATGTATTTAGTAGTTTATTTATTGTTTGCTGACAGTACATTGTAGTTTTAAATCATGAAGCACTTCAAATTCTATTGGCAGATTTTCATTAAACAAAGGTTCATAATAATAATCATACTGAGCCCAAGATGAAATAGAAGCAAATGTTGTACATAAAACGTATTGGTCCTTGCGTGGATTTGAACCTGCATTCTTCGGTTTCAGACAATATAGAATATATATTTACATTTTAGCAATAATAAAAAATAAAATAATTAATAAGCCGAGATGGCCCAGTGGTAAGAACGCGTGAATCTTAATCGATGATCGTGGGTTCAAACCTGGGCAAGCACCTGAATTTTCATGTGCTTAATTTGTGTTTATAATTCATCTCGTGCTTTACGATGAAGAAAAACATCGTGAGGAAACCTGCATGTTTCTAATTTCACTGAAATTCTGCCACATGTGTATTCCACCAACCCGCACTGAAGCAGCTTGGTGGAATAAGCTCCAAACCTTCTCCTCAAAAAGGAAGAGGAGGCCTTTAGCCCAGCAGTGGGACATTCACAGGCTGTTACGGTAATAAAAATCAGTTATATGCAGTTCATTTTACGAATATCCATTGAAATCGCTTTAAGCGATAAGACTTCCTTTGCGCAAGTTTTTTATACATTTTGTATGTGCTGATTTTCTTTATTCTTTATATGAAGTGCAAAGTACAAATAAATAAAAGAAGTCAATTCGCCATTCAAAACGCTTCAATAAACAAGAAAAAAAATTAACCTTACCAACCAAACGCAGTACACCCGGAGGCATGAGTCATATTTCTCATAATTCCTCGTATACATCGCAAGGTTTAAAAAGTATCTGTAACCGAAAGCGATAGACGAAAAACCACCGGAAAATTCCGAACGGGAAAGCTTTCAGCGACAGGACCGCGAACGCCGCTTCTTTAACCGCGATGTATTTTTTTTACTCTATTTGTAAGGTTATTTTTTATCCAACTTTTGAAGATTTAAAGAAGTCCTCAGCAACAATGGAAATAAAACTACGATTGTAAACTCTGCGAATTATATTTTATGTTTCTTTTTATTTTCTCTTTCTTTGTGCTCTTTTGTATTGTTTAGTAACAATGAAGGATAGAATGGGTTTATATTTGGTTAAGCTATTAGTGTGATAAAAGGTGTGTTTTAGATTGGGCGTGTAATATGTCCTTTTATTAATAGACCAGTTTTTACTTTTAAATTTAATGTGTTGTGGTAATATTTTATTGTGCCGGTTTATGATTATATTATTATTTTATTTTATTATTATTATGCACATTATTTTTCAATAAATATGCCAAGAAAATATTTTGTATTAAACGTTTATATACATATATTTATCGATTTTAAATATACTTTAATGACACTTAAAAGGACGTTGAATTAGTGATCCTACATCATTAGTATTATCGATATAAGTTTATTGTCAACAATTGACGGATGGATAATGAAGTTAGTTTTTTTTATAGTATAGGTAAGAAATGTTAACCATCGCTTACATGGCTAATGCGCCACCAACCTTGGGAACTAAGATGTTATGTCCCTTGTACTTGTAATTACACTGGCTCACTTGCCCTTCAAAATATAATACAACAATACCAAGTACTGCTGTTCTGCAGTAGAATATCTGCTGATTGGGTGGTCCACCACCAGTACTTAACAGAATAACACTACAGAACATAATGAAATTTAAGATAAATGCACGGGGCATAAATAATGACATAGATACATTCGTTATCTACGTAAATAATGAACTAGCATTTGAACAAATATTAGTATATACAAAGTTTATCATAATAACTTATATCTTATCCTCTAAAAGTAAATGGACAAAATTACTTTGGATAAAGTTAAGGCAAGGAGATTATTATTATTAGGCTACCTTTTCACGAGATATAAGTATACTTTTGTAGAGATATAGTAAGGATTAACGCGAAACTTACCATTCTCGTTCGTTAAATCTCACAGCGACATTACCTTAAATAATTATACAAAGGAAATTTGTTTCGACCTTTCACGAGTAACATACAAAATGAGTTTTTACTGAATATAACATAAAAGAGACATAGACATTAAAGATTCGAATCTTGTAAAGGCAGACCGAATACAGTTTGAATAAATGTTTTTAGGTTCATGATATGTCGAATTGAAGTGTTTTAATTACAATTAACCATGTAGTCACGATTTCTGAAATCTACGCGTAACATAGCCAAATATATGAGCACCCTTTTCGCTTAGATCCACAAAGAGTCTGCCAATTTGGAAGGGTCGATCCGGACATTGGCCTTGAGCCAAAAACCCCGATAACATTACGTAATGGAAGAACTAATAGTACCCCCTACTTTATTTGAAGGCAGACTGTTTACCTAGTGCCTTCTACGATTACTTTATTTATTAGATATAAAATAGTATACTGTACGGTATTTACTTTTATTCATGAATATCATGATATAATTTTTAAAAGAATACGAAAGTATGATATTTATTTTTCCATGTCCTGTTGCAGTCACTATGCTCTTTAATACTATTATCAGTCGAAAAAAATATCTACCAAATTATATTTTTAGTATTTTCATTGTATAATAAACAATAAAAGCCAAATATAAGCATTTTTTGATTTATCATGTTATGTGAAGAATTTATACTTGATCTTCTAAAACAAATTTTAAAAGAAAACTAAAAATAATAGCAGACAAACAATCCTTAGCAGTTTATACGAATTCAAGTGATCCTATAAAATAACGACGAAATCACCGTTACGGATTAAAGGTCTTATTCATACTCACATAAGCCTGTCAGATTTTTATATATATTATTTTGAATGTAATAGAATCTTGTAACTCGTTGAATGAAATGAAAAAATCGTTCTTTCAATAAGTAATCATATTTTTTTCTAAGAAATGTACTCATGTGAGCGAATTTTAATGGATTCTTGGTCTCATATTATATTATAGCTCGCATACTATTCAAGATCATTACTTTTGCTGAATAACTTAAATAATCATCGCCGGCAATGCCACTACAATATATTATCATTATTAAACTATTAAGTACCTAAATATAAATCATTTATCTGTCGATGGTACAATACAGATTTGGCGGGCAATATGGGTAAGAAGACATCGTCATCATTATTGGATAGCAAAACAAAAAAATAATATTGTTACGTAAACATTATTTAACAATATAAAACTAGTCTGGTGTGTATGGGCCTTTATAAAGTAAATATTCTTACAATAGTTCATTCAACGGTCTATAAAGAAACAGCGGTTTTCTATTAAAAAAACCTTTGCTGGGCGAAACGCTACCGGGAAGTTTGGGCATTTAAAAGTTATTTTTTCTCGGTTTCTGGTGTGAAAAGGTTCGCTTAACGTTAACGTAACTTCGGTTTGTATTCGTTAGGGTGTCATGGTTTTATATCCCAGTTACTGTTATTGCTATCGGCTTGAAATTTAGCACCTTTATAGACTGCGTTTGACTGCGTATTTTTTTTTAATTGAGAAAATTTCTAAGGTGATAATTTGAGGTTGCGTAAAACGTTTCCGATGGAAAAATAATTATTTTATTACAAGTTTAAAAAAAAAGAAAAGAAAAATAAGAGTTAAAGTCTGATTTTGGTTGTGAATATATCTGAATAATGTTTCGAATCCCAATTCGGACCAATAAAACGTTACAAGATTTTTTTGTCGAAGATTCTTAATAGCAGCTGAAGTGGAACTTATAAGTGTGTATATTCCCGTACCTCGGAAAACACGTTGGTTCAACGTCTGAACTCTTTTTGGTCGTGTGGAATTGTATGAGGAAATAGAGAGTGCGTCTTTGTTAAACACACAATTGAACACCACACTTTACACACCAACCTCTGTTGAGTTTGGCTGCCGTGGGCGAAATCGGTCAAGATGATCTTCATCATATTTCAAATAACATTTCAGTTGTGGATGTTCAGTATTAACTGTACCTACATTTTTTTTAATATATAGGCTAGCACTTGACTGTTATCACACCTGATAGAAAGCGAAGATATAGTCTATAAGATGCCTATTCATTCTCGACTTGAAGGTACCCATATTGCAGGTGGTGGGGAAAACGGAGGTCGGGATGGTATTCCAGACCTTAGCCGTGCGTATCAGAAACGAGGAAGCAAATCGTTTCGTACTTAATTCAAATACATTCATTTCACTTTTGATATTTTGCCCTAAATTGTACAATGTGTATGTGAACGTGTCGCTATAGATAACATCGACACTGATGTGTCGATAGCGTTCGAGTCAACGGTATCGGCAAATAGCTCTGAAGCTGTTCATAGTTGTCATGTTATTGTATCAGCTTTACATAACAGTATCGATAGATGGCACTCAAAGATACTATTGGGAAATCAATTGTGTGGGAAAATCAAATCAAACGATTTGTGTTTAAAGGTGTTGTTAATCATTTATTGAAGTGATTTTGAGAAACAAAAAACAAACACATTTATTTACTGTTTTTTTTTTAATAACTATTATATTCGATGTATCACATCGTCTGGGCGTTCTGTGACGCATGTTTTAAATATAAAAGAGAACTTAAGCTATGAACATATAAATCAGTACCGGTTGATGAGAATATTGGTAGCATATTCCATGACACTGCTCCAAGTTTTGTTGATGAAATCGCATAATATGGTAGATGATTTCCGAATGATAATTTAATACCAAATTATTTATAAACAACAAATAAGCAAATAAATACTCAGCTATCACTTGTGAAAACAAATAAATGATTAAACTGTTGGCATCGTTACGAGATAGCAATGTTTCACAAATATATTTACTAGTATTATAATTGGTTTAGCTACGTCGGGTTAGGGATTCCAAATTGCCAAAACTCTCTTCAGAAATATTATTGCTCCAGTCGTTAGGTCACTCGTAGTCTAAATTAGAAACACAACTGTATTTAAATTGCTATTTACATCCGAAAACTAATAACAAGGTATTTCAATAATAACTTTTTGCTTTATTCGTTTAATGAATAAATAATCTTATTTTAATTACGTCTAAATCCTTAAACTAGGGTCTAACCCTATTTTTTCGTTAATCTCTTCTATTTGTGTATACAAAATAACGAAGTTAAATCGTTAGTATATAACGTTCAATATTTAATAATTTAAATCAATACGATAAAAATAGCAGCAACGATAATATGTTTACCTGTGCAATAAATGCTTTTAACTTTAAATTTTCTGAATAAAATATTTTAGATTTTATTTAAGTGGATATAAATGCAAGCATATTCACATTATATATACACATATTTGAATAAAAATAAACTGCGAAAACTTGATGTTAAGCTCATAAACTTTGGTAAATAAAATTAATAGCAATAACAATTTTGTATGTATGTGCGGTGTTAAGGGTTAAGGGGTGAGTGAGCCAGTATAATTAATGTTACAAGGAACATAATAACTTACGTTTTCGTAGTTTAATCTTCCTATACTGCCGACACATATGTAATAATAATAAATTTATTTATTCTCTCCCACAGACAATTATGGTTAATTTTTTTTTGTATTTTAATAATAAATACAGTAGGTGGGAGGCAGGAGACCAAACGAGGTTGCCCATTACTAAGGGTTTCTCTCTCTTGGGTTTGGAACTATTTATATATTTAATTTTATAGTAAATAGGATGCATATGAGTGCATCACATTTAGATAAAAATCTGTGAAGTCTACTTTGAAATTTATTTAACAACTTTGGTCATTAATTTTGTATTTGTATAATTTAATGTACAATACATCTTATAAAAAAACGATGTCATCTTAAATTCAAAATGGCGGCTTACGTAACACCGTAATCTGATTACAATGATTTAGACGCGTCCGCACCGTGATTATGGAAACCGTAATCTTCCTGAAACTTGATAAATATTCCTCAATAAATTATATTAGCGAAAAGGTATTTAATTATAATAATTTTTTGGACAATTACGATTCATTAAATATTTTAAGTCGATTTTTAGCACCATTTTGATTTTAGGTGGTAATGTATCTGAACATTGGCTGCAGGGATTTTATTATTATTTAAGTCATATTATATACATTTGACTGCCTTATTATATTTAGGTAGGTTTTGCGGAGACCGCAGAGGGTCATAGCAGTGAGGGCGGTACGTGGTTATACGTGGTACGGTGTTTTCGACGATGGCAACAAATCCGCATGCGATCCAAAACTCCTAGGAACTCCAGGCAGAGGTGCTCACAAAACTATACCGGGCCGGGAAACTGAGGCGAGTCAGGGTTCTAGCGCAACGAACTTTAAATCACAGATGGGAGGAGGACCTGGCGAGCCCTTCAGCAAGCCAAGTGACAATCACAGTCAGGAGATCATCATTACGTAATATAAATTTAAATAACTTTAACAGAATTATCAAAGTTATAATTTAAGATTAGTTTACGAATTAAATATTTATTGGTCCTAGAAGGGTAAAGTAGTATAAAAGATATATAGATAGGGTCAAGTTAAATTAGTTTTCGGTATCTAGATATAAACGTAATCCTGGGAATGTGTTTGTCGTGCTACTTCTTAAACAGATTCAAATAAGTTAGCTTAAGTAATTTAGTTATTAAGTCACATTTAAAATATGATCCAATGTGGTTCGTGAATGGAACATCCAATGAAAATGAGAAGATCACGGATTTTTTTTGGAAATAGATAGGCAGACTAGTGATTAGTCACTATTTATTATAAACATTGGCACTTTAAGAAATATTCATCATTCCTTACATCGCCAATGCGCTTACTTTAGGAACTAAGATGCTATGTCCCTTGTGCTTGAATTTACGCTGGCTATTGATATATGTTGTCTAGCAGTAGAATGAGTACAAAGCCCTATCCCTAAATAAACGCCGGTATATAACCAGGCAAATTCGTGTAAGTGTAACTGAATTTTGCAATATTAATTTGTGTTTATGATTAAATCATTTATATCGTTGTTGAGTGAAAACATTAATACTTGCACGTGTCGGTTAATAAATAGCTACATATGTATAGAACGTCAAAACCACGACAGGACGTTAAATCTGCCGAAACATCGGATGAATATAAGCCTTCACAACTAAAAAACTCATATCAAATTTAAAATAAAATCTGTCCAAGCGTCAGTCAGGTTTCAAAACAATTCAAAATAGCATCGATAGTTAAAAGCAAGGCCGTTAGTGTTTAGACGTATTTACATACGTCAAAAGTTATGGCCTTTTATTTTTTAATACCGTAACCGTACCGTAACAGCCTGTGAATGTCCCACTGCTGGGTTAAAGGCCTCCTCTACCTGTTGAGGAGAAGGTTTTGGAGCTTATTCCACCACGCTGCTCCAGTGCGGGTTGGTGGAATACACATGTGGCAGAATTTCAGTGAAATTAGACACATGCATATTTCCTCCGACGATGTTTTCTTTCACCGTAAAGCACGAGATGAATTATTATCCCAAATTAAGCACATAAAAATTCAGTGGTGCTTGCCCGGGTTTAAACCCACGATCATCGGTTAAGATTCACGCGTTCGTATCATTGGGCCATCTCGGCTTATTATTTATTTTTTAATGCATAACATTTAATAGCCTCGGGAGTAAGACTGACGTGTATGTGCAAGCAAACAGTATGACAATTACTTATGCCGTCATGCTCACTCTACGCCGTCACTCGTTACTCCGTTGTGGGCATGGCGTGTATAATAATGTCCTCCAGACCGATTTCGGCCACGGCGGCCAATCTCAGGAGAGATTAGCCAACTACGCAGGAGATATTATAGTACACAAGTGTGTGCGCAAACACAGGTGCACTCTCTATTCCTTAACTCTCATAATCCGATGGGACGGCAATTCGACACGACCGGAAAGAGTTCAGGCGCAGGACCAACGGCTTTACGTGCTTTCCGAGGCACGGGAGTGTACACACTTCCAACTTCCAGACTCCGGGCTGCTATTGAGAATTTTCTGACAGAAAAACCCAATAACGTTTTATTGGCCCGACCTGGGAATTGAACCCAGGACCTCCGAGTCTGCGGCCTTACATCAAGCCACTAGACCAACGAGGCAGTCAGTCAGTACATGGCGTGTATACTATATACCTATACATATATAATTTTAGGTAGTCTTTATTTATTTACCAGTTTTCATTAAATATAAATAACTCATATCGGGCCTGTAAGGGCTGCATTTTACAAGAAAATGTTTAAGTATTGTGAATAGAAATAATAGCTGTTCTTAGTTTGATAGACGTAAGTTTAATGACATAAGTTTCAATGTGATAGAAAGAAAATAATATTATCCTTTTAGAATACATTATATGTAAAAAGATATGAATGGATACACATTAGTAATAAGTAAAATAAAGGCGAAAACTTCATATATAAATACCTAACTATTGTATTTATATATTAAGATTTCGCCTTTATTTTAGTTTCATCTGTATTAAGTTCTAAATGATTTGACTATTCACATAATACATACAGTTGTTTTATGCAGACGATATATTATAACCTGCCTCGTTGGTCTAGTGACTTGATGTAAGGCCGCAGACTCGGAGGTCCTGGGTTCAATTCCCAGGTCGGGCCAATAAAACGTTATTGGGTTTTTCTGTCAGAAAATTATCAGTAGCAGCCCGGAGTCTGGAAGTTGGAAGTATGTTCACTCCCGTGCCTCGGAAAGCACGTAAAGCCGTTGGTACTGCGCCTGAACTCTTTCCGGTCGTGTCGGATTGTCGTCCCATCGGATTATGAGAGTTAAGGAATAGAGAGTGCACCTGTGTTTGCGCACACACTTGTGTACTATAATATCTCCTGCGTAGTTAGCTAATCTCTCTTGAGATTGGTCGCCGTGGCCGAAATCGGTCTGGAGGACATTATTATTATTATTATTATATTATGTATAATATTATGTATAATATTATTATTATTATATTATGTGGTATTGTTATCAAGTTAAAATAAAAAATATTTTATCGATCTAAGTTTCTCGCTCACATTCAACGTTAAGTTTATAAAAAGTGGCGTTATGCCATTTTAATCCTTATCACAATATGTATAAGCTATAAAAACAGTTTAGTAATATGATAAATATTTACGAAGTTATGCCATAAAGCCATGTGGCGGTTATTAAACATTCAACGAGCTTGAAAGTGTTATAAATCACGTAAATACGTTTTGTAACTAATACTACGTAATATTTGATTACGTGATGTATACTACATATAGATTCATTGACTTTTTTTATAGTATAGAAGTGGTCACCAATGCCTACAAACATTGGCATTGTAAGAAATATTAACCATCGCTTACCTCGCCAATGTGCACCAACCTTGGGAACTAAGATGTTATGTGCCATGCACCTGTAATTACACTGGTTCACTCCCCCTTCAAACTGAAACACAACAATACTAAGTACTGCTGTTTTTCGGTAGAATATCTGATGGGTGGTACTTACCCAGACGAGTACCCAGTAAAGTTGTTCAGTTAAGTTGGTTTACTTAAAATAAAACTTCAGTAAAAAAAATCCTTTACCTACAAGCACTGGATAAATTATAAGCACAAATTAAGCAGAGACAAATCCAGTGGTTTGAATGCACAATCTTCGGTTAAGATTCAGCTGTTCTGCCATAGTCGCCAAAGTGTTAAATTACAATATCTGAATGACTGACTTTTGTATCGGTGCACATTAAGCAGGTGATATTGCGATCACGGTAGCATGCGAAAGCGACCCCGTGGTGCTCCTCGTTAAGACGGTAAGGGTACGGGGAGGTCTTAGTGGGTAGGACGGTGGCCTGCTGCCCACATAACCGTCCTGGTCGTGGACCGGGCAGTAGGCGTAAATGCCTTTCTTCTTCGACAACAAAAAAAAGGTAATATTGCGAGATACTGCTAATAGTGATAATGACAGTTAAGGTATAAGTAATCTATCACTATGTGAACCTGTGTTTGCAGACAAACTTGTGCAATATAATATCTTCAGCGTAATTTTCTGTTTTCCTTTGAGAATGGTGGCCCTGACTTAAATCAGTCAGGACATAATCAATTATCTCACTATGTTATTTCTTGCTGTTTTCACAATACTTATTCTTAAAATTTAATACGAAAACTTGAGACCGCTGTCTATTATTATTCACGAAAACTTATTGAATTTTACGGACCAGTATAATTAGTTTGTTGAGATAGATTAGTGTAAATTAAGATTACCCATTAATTATTTTTAAGCGGATCGTTAGTTTTAACTTGATAAACGATATTATACTTTTAATTATCTATACATTAAGAAAAACATACATAATCCAGTTTCTTATCGAATAATCGCTTACTTCAATTAACTTATCTTCTACAAAGTTCAAATTAAGTAAATAATACAAACTTAATATCCCCAATAATACTTAGTATGTTAAGGAGTCCCTAGCTATACAATAACATGAGAAAAGATATGCCATGTAGATATCACATCTTGGTATTCTAATGGTTAACCCTTTGCCGCTAAGGTGCCAAAGACCCGATGCATTTTTAAGTACTAAAACCTCTAAATAAATACTAACTCAAAGTGTTTAGTTTAGACAAGTGCTGTTGCACCTCAGGAAGTTGTAGACGTGCCAAGTGCCCTCTGGTTTGTTATACCCACAATTACAGTGTTTATTTACTCGCCTTTACCGTCTGTCTTTCCTTCATCGTTACAAGAGTTTAGGTATAAATATAAAATAAATATACCCTCAAAAGCCAATATATATTGTGAACTATATGACATCAAATCATACAATAAAAACCTATTTAATGAGTACTTTTGAATCGTCATTGAACAAAATTTACTATGCAGGACATTTTATAGAGCAGTATGTAAAAAATAGGTGCACTTTATACTCTATATATTACATAGTAGGAAGAAACGGCAATCCGTCGTGATCGGAAACAAATCAGGTGCAAGACATGTTCTTATTTGCTTCCCAGGCCAGGCCTGTTACGGTGCCTATATTACTATTGACATCTTCTTGACAGAAAAAAACTCCAATTTCAGTCCAAATATTAGTTTAACTTAGAATTGAGCCAAAATTTTGCACTTTTCTGTATAATTAGTTGTGGCATAATTTAACCACTAAATCAACAACAAAATGAATACACTATACACACATTGGTAATTAATATTCTCTTAATCATTATCAATTATCAATCATGTTTAATGTACAATGTTTAATCCCTTGTGATTTTAAAGTTACTCGTAAAGTTATACGGAAAATAAGCTCGTGTAGGAGAAAATCAAATACATCTTTATTTATTTATTAAACAGTCTCTTGTACAAAGCAAAAGTATATGTACAAAAGACAGGCGAAATGCTACAAGCTTTGTCTACCAGGCTATGTTAGAAAATATCGGAAAGAACGAAAATACGGTACGATAATTTATATGCGATATTTAATACTTCTTTCTTACAAAATAGATAATCAGAGGTAAATGGGCCACCTTATGGTCAGTAGTAACCACCGCCCATAGACATTGGCGCTGTAAGAAATATTAACCGTTCCTTACATCACTATACTATATTAAAATAAAAGTTTTAATGCTTAGCAATAAGAGTTACGTTCGTCATAATATTCAAATGTTCTACCATAAAATATAATATAATTCTCACATGGCAATTTTGAATATCGTCATACAATTTAATAAGTTTCAAAGAAAGACAAAGACAGAAGATAGAAGACGTATAACGCAACGCGGAGATAGCAATTTCTTTTTAGCATTTATAGCAACTGTATTGAACTTAAGTTTCATATAAGATTCTAAATAAACACTATAGAGAACTTTCTTCACAGACTTATAAAGAAATATCAAATCACAGTCATAGTAAAATGGATACTATAAACATTCATTTAAGAGCTACATTTCCTTGTACCAATCAAGTGATGTTGGAAAATAGCTTTTCAGAGCAAAAGCGATCTAGCTACATTGCATATATTAACTTGTAGATTCTATTCATTGAAATGTAACCTTTATTGATTTTGTTATAAGGGCTAGATTGGTATAAAATATATTTCTACCAACACGAGTTTCTTGAAAGCAAGTATACGGGTAACAATACTTTACTCAGTTCATGGGCTCTTTTAATTTTCAACAAGATTCCCGGCCGTTACGGCTCTAAGGCAAGCTTAAGCCTTCAAGTAGACTTTAATGGAGAACGAATACCATGCGATAGCAATGTCCTTATAATGAAAACGGCATAGAAATATTGTTTCATTTTTTTATATAGTAAGCATTTTTCTGAACGTTGAGTTGGTAAACATAATAGACATTTATGCGCTTATTGTAGTGCCTAGATATCTCAGTGGATTTGTAACAAAGGTGCAGGTTCCAACCAGGCATTACAGAATTTTTATGTGCTTAATTTGTGCTTATAATTCATCTTGGTAGTGACATCGAGCCTAATGTTTAAATTGAAGCAAGCCTTTCCCCAGTTGGACAATTTAGAAAACCATTTAAAATTATTGTAATAAGAAAAAAAACAGACTCAGAAAAAATATTATAAAGTTCCTATCTAATCAATAAACATTTATTTCGAATCCATTTTAATCACTTTCATTCACATAATTACAAGAAACCAATTCCCTTAAAGTGGTTTATTTTTATCATCTATCTATATTAACGTGAAACATTCTGTGATCAGTTATTTTCAAGCTATCGATAGAACTGGAAACTAGGTGCTATTACGTAACTATAAATTCCCAGACATTCATCCCACGTCTACTATTTTAATGCAAATCACAAAGTAATTACTAACTTTATAGTAAAACATTAATAACATTTGAATTTCGAACATGTTGCAATGCCACATAACTCGAAATTAGACCATATATTTACGTGAGCCTTGCTTTATTAATGTTTGACACGACATTCCAAAACCCCATATAATTCAACTCGAATACAAACAATATGATATTGTAACAACCCTTCAGCTTAGACTCCCTCACGTCACGTCTGAGATAAATTTGAGACTTCTATGAAGATGACAACATTTTGTATTGTAAAGTGTTGCTAGTGGAATTTGTTTATCGATAAGTTAAATAATAAAAAATAAAATAATTTTCACGACTAACAGTAATAGTATGATTTGTTTAATCTGGTAATAAAAAGATACGTATATTATATTCAACAATACTGACAGAACATCTTGGCAATGTAATTATCTAAACTATTTGTTTTAATCTCTGTCCTACGTCACAGGTATTAATAATGATAATTGACATATATATACTAATATTATACTTAGCATATTAGCTTAATTAGAATTATATCAATGTGAGTAAATAAGCCGTGATGGCCCAGTGGTAAGAACGCGTGAATCTTAACCGATGATCGTGGGTTAAACCCGGGCAAGGACCACTGAATTTTCATGTGCTTAATTTGTGATTATAATTCATCTCGTGCTTTACGGTGAAGGTAAACATCGTGAGGAAACCTGCATGTATCTAATTTCACTGAAATTCTGCCACATGTGTATTACACCCGTATTGGAGAAGCGTGGTGGAATAAGCTCCTAACCTTCTCCTCAAAAAGGGAGAGGAGGCCTTTAGCCCAGCAGTGGTACATTCACAGGCTGTTACGAAGTGAATTTATGCATATGATTGGATACAGTATTAGAAAATAAAATAAAAGAAAAAATGATATGAATTCATATGATAATGAATTATAGGATATGTGTGAAGGAAAACTTTAACGGCCACTACAATGTTTAGGTTAAGGTGGTACAAGTACGACTATCATAAATACTTTATCGCGACCGTAAAAACTGACGCCGACCGCAGTTTACGACGTTTATCGATTCGATAAACTAGTGCTTACCTCGATAGTTTATTTTGACATCACTTTTTCTTATTATGTATGCCGGGAACCAAACAAAGGGTCTTTATAGCCTTGTTTATCGTCGACCGCAAGCATTTCAAGCGAAATGTTCGTTTAAGCCATGTATCTGTACTATCCTTAAGATCAAGTATGATTTGTAAATCAGAACGATATTATAACCATAATAATATGACAATTTAAAAAGTAAATATAAATTATTGTCTTCTAATAATTATTAAATTGTTTCATGTCTTTCTTTACCCGAGACCTTTCTATGGAAGAAGTGTTGGGTTAATGTAATTCTAGTTTAAATTCTAATTTCGTGTACAAAAAAAATCGTCAATTTACAAGTGTATATAAATAGAATAATAATAAAACACAACAATATATTCAATTCTTTAATCATTAATCATCAATACAGCGACTGAAAGAATCCATAACGCCCTTCTCTAAAAAACATCATTGTCATACAATTATTTACACTTCACAAATCACTTTAGTCTTAATTCAACCGTCACACTCTCATTTCATCGATAGCAGTTTGTGGAAGATTTGATGGATGAAGAGATTTGCCCCTTCTCAATGTTGCGTGGTGGGCTCTAGAAGATTCTTCTCTCCCAGGCGAGTCAGCAGAACCATTTGGAGGATATTTATGTCTTAAATCTTGCAAAGGTGGCGAATTGCTAAATTGATTCATTTTTTTTGGCAATGTTGCATATCCTCCCACTTGGGGATAGCTAACATTTGGCAATCTGAAACTACTATTACGACTGCCCAATTTACTTGGCAACATCATATTATCTATGCTGAGAGTCGGGCTTGGCGATTTTGGACCATCTAATGGTCCCTTAAAGTTCAGATTTCCTAAACTTGGATCCGCCATTATTTTCTTTCTATTTTGCCGCTCGATGTCCACTACCAAACTAGGGGCGAGGTTAGGGTCGATATGATAATGGGAGTGCTTTCCAGATATCGTTTCAAAGTGTTTTTCATTGAACCGTTGCTGTTTCCCGCGGGATCTTGATTTATCTCTTTGGTAATAAACACCGGCGAATATCAAAACGTTCAATATAAGCAAAGAACAACCTATCGCTATCGTTACGCTCAGAGCGGTTGAATACGCCGCATAGCCGGCGGCTTCTAAATTGGCTAAAGTATTATCCGTGGCGTTGAAACTCTGCAAATCTCTCCCGCTTGGCATCATAGTCACGCACGTAGCTAATATCGTATCGACCGTGGTTAGCGCTGTATCGGAATAAGCCGAACCATTGCGCCTTATCTGATCATTATCGGCATTCCGTGCCAAAGGATCAGGTCTAACGATGCCTTCATACAGATCTTGCTCGTTATGGTTTCTGAATAAATTGTGGCGTGCCGCGACATCTTCCATACCCGTTCTGTGAAGTTCAGGAACGAGACGAAGCCAAACTGACAGCTGATGAGCGCGATAATGGTTTTTCATACGAGGTTTGATACCTGCCAACAAAGAAATTTATCATAGCATATTCAGTAAGCGCAAATATTTTTCACATACAACATTCGGCTGCTTAAAATAAATTTACATTTTAATACCAACGTGGCTTTGGACTGAAATAACTTTGCATAGAAATTAGTACACCATGCTGCCGAGAAAAGTTAGGTATTCTGACTAAAATCGAATTTACATATGAAGAAAACTTTTTATTTTATTGTAATTATAAATAAACGGAATAGTGTGAATAGTTAATGTTTTAGTGATAAGGCGTGACATGAAAAAAAGATGCTTTGAGAATCGTATTTCTTTTTTCATCCTTTGAAGTGTACTGACCTATTTCGAGGTACTTCTGGTGTGTCGAGTCATATTCTTCCCAATTTATGCCACGAAACTTATTTCTTTCCCTTGACGCTGGCAGAAAGGCTTCTTGACGAGCGTTGTCATTTGGATTTCTGTAAGAATTTTACGATTTAAATACACCATTATATTATTTATTGCATTTGCATAAAAATTAATAGGTTAATGTTTAATGCCAATGAAAGTTTATTCCTTAAAAACCAACAATAAATATGCTTTGTAAGCAATACATAGCTGGTTTTTCTGTTTTCTGGTCTTAAAAACTAAATTTAATTTGCATCTGGATTTGTTATGTACTTTATTATGACAATCAATGAGTAAGTGTAACGCTTAATGTGTAATGAGGATATAATCAGGTTCTTACACATTGCGTCTGAAAATTTAGCTTGGAGTTAATTATGATTATTGCTCCTGATATTCAAATGAAACATTCGCAAACATACATGCACCAATAAACACGGACACAAATCCTTCAAAATTCACATATTTTTTTATTAATAAAATAATACTTTTTTCTACACTTGCTCTTCTTAAAAAGACTTAACAGTAATTTTATTTGGTACAAATACACACATTTTACTAATTTAAATTAATGTTATTTTTTATTTATACGTATATATTTTGTATCTATACTTATACGTAGTTTTTGTGTTTCTTTTTATTATTCTTACATATACACATCGTTCATCATAGTCCAATGGTGTCATTGTCTCTAAGAAAAGCTTTGCCAAAATGTAAATATTTTCAATTACAATAATAAAAAAATATATGACGATAAAAATAACACAGAAAATTATCGTATCTAAAACATTTCGAATCAACAATATTATGAAAATAAAAATCGTACAGCGCGCGGTGAATGAAACGAGAGTTAAAATGCCGCAAAAATGTCCAACATTCAAAGGAAAAGTTTGAACGATAAAAGTAAATAGTGGTTAGATAAAGATTGTTTACCCGGTTTTCGCAAAGTTGGCCACGAAGAGCATTATAGACTCAGACAGTGCTGTCTCGAACTTAGTGTAGTTCTCTGGGAAATGTCCGAAACCTTCGGCTAATGGAGCTCCGAAGATATATGGGAGTTCCTCGCCGTGTACAGCACCCATTCTCTGCAACAATCAATTGACATTTGAATATATATTGTAAATCCAATGTTAAATGCCAAACCAGCCAAACCAAACCAAAACCAGCAATGTTAAATGAATACTGAAATTTAATACCGGATTTTTATATTTAATTTTAAGGAAGGCACATCACCCTTTTCTATTAAGCACACCAAAGCAAATAAAATAAAGTAAGACGTTTCCAGGTTAGATAAACGTGTCACGCTGACGTCGCACTGATATTTTATTATCACGTTGTTTGTGGTGGAAGTGAAATTTGAAATCAGTTGCATGAAAACAAGCACGTACTACACATAAATAAATAATATTATCTTGATTGTGTTTAAACGTGATTATAAAAATTCAATGTAATCATAAAACTTTAGAGGTGATTACAAAATTTAACAACAGGAGCTCAGCCGCCTGTGGAATATTAAAAGCCAGTTTTCAGAACAAAATTATCTCATTACATCGAATGAATCCCTGTACGCATATATCTGGCTAACTGTATGAATAATTTTATTTTGTTAAATATTAACGTTTACATTTTGCACACGTTATAACATGAATTTATTTTTACTTATCAAGTGATTTAAAATTTTGCCTTTATTAAAACCTACGAGTAGGTTTTAAAAACATTTTTGTGAATCTCTTTTTTGTAAGTTTTATTGAAATGCATAACTGTATCAGAAAACAGTGCCTGGCAGACTATATCGCGCCTTTGTAAAATATGTATTTATTGCACAACAAAGTGCTTATAAAAAAAAAATTCTTCACCATGTAAGGAACAATACATTTATGTTTGCCAACTTTTAAAGCGATCGGCCAATAAGTGTCAAAATCTATTAACCTTAAAATCAATAGTGTAAATAAACTTACATCCATTTATATATTATACTAAATACATAAGATCCAGAAACTATATTATATATAAAATATAGTAATGGTATTGTTACCTGCGGATAATATCCATCTCTCGTTTGATAATCGAAAACATAAAAGAAAGTTTTAGTAGGTCTTCCAGGCGAATCTTCATCAGTTGGTGTAATCTTTGGTCCTCCACTCAACAGATCACCGCTCTGTATCAAAGGCGCTATGTATTGAGCATCGGATAAAGCAGATATGGTTGCGTCTCTGGTGTTTATTGGATTCTGGAATTAAATTGTTTCAATAGTAACATTGTGTTTGCTTTCAACTTTGCACTTCGAGTGCTATTCACTGAATGTTTATCTTCTTTGTTTGAGATTACATGAGTATTTTATCTCACGATGAATTACAAATGTTGGTAATTTGTTTTTTTTTTTTTATAGAACAGGAAGGCGGACGAGCATTTGGGCCACCTGATGGTAAGTGGTCACCAAACGCTCTTAGACATTGGCACTGTAAGAAATGTTAACCATCGCTTATATCGCCAATGCGCCACCAACCTAGGGACCTAAGATTTTATGTCCCTTGTGCCTGTAATTACACTGGCTCACTCATCCTTCAAACCGGAACACAACAATACGAAGTACTGCTATTTTGCGGTAGAATATCTGATGAGTGGGTGGTACCTACCCAGACGAGCTTGCACAAAGCTCTACCACCAGTATTTGTATTATATCATATTGTATTGTTTCCTATATTTGTATTATATCATAAAGAAACGTATAGTTCAAGCTTCTGTCTAATTGTGTCCCGTGTTTTCGTGGCATGTACTACAGTTAGCTCAAAATTATTGTATAGATTTATAGTAACTGCTCGCTCGCTTCTGCAACTGTGTTCAAAAATTTGTTTGAAAACCGACAGTGTAATTATTTATGTATTTATTTATTTGGATCTCCAACAGTTGTACATAACACACATTCAAAACACGCTTTACATTAACTTATAACTGACTATGCACAACCGATTACAGGAGAACACACCATTCCTAAACACAATAACAAAAAGAGGTAACAAAACGTACAAATCAATAAAAAAAACAAAACAGAAATATTTAAATAGAAAACAAAAACAGAAACAAAAGGTAGTAACTAATTAAATTTTAAAATTACAATATGAAATAAATTATTTGTATTTCTAACTTTACGAATTCTATAATATATTAGCTTTTAAGTTAAGAATTTCTATTTTTTTCTCACTTATATCTCACAGTTTTAAATTTATTATTTCGACTATACCTCGAAATTGAGTGCATTATGAGATCTACGTATTATTCGCTCGGTTTCTTATTTCAAAAGTCTTATTCTGTATTATTACATTAAATTTAAGATTAACAAAGACCACTGTTTGCTCTTTTATATATTTTGAAACATCGGTAATATTTTTATTCTAGTATTTTACAGGTATTTATGAAATCCTAAAAGGAATTTTAATTAAATAAAATATATTGCAAATCTTATTGGCTCTATAAAGCAAGCATTGTTTGCGCTAAAATCTTTCGTAAATAATGTTTTTGTTGAGACTTCACTGCGCAAAATACTCAAGTTCGTCGGCCAAATTATCGAATGTTTTGTTTTCAAAATTAAGCGAGCGTTAAACCGTATTAAGTGTCACACACTCTCTTTGATGAAAGGTCTTTCTATTTTTACAACGTATTTTTCATGGGATACACTAGTGACTTACTATATAGTAAAATCTTGTATTTTTTCTTATATATTTTCATTGTTTACATGTTTATTCCTTATTGTACAAAAAAAAATTTTCGAATACATTTGAAATTTAAAATAAATATGATATTTAATTAATTTTAATTTCATAAGTTCTATTACAAGCTAATACCTGACAATGTTATATATTAGTTTATTATTAATTAACAATTAAGTAGAGTCCACAGTCAAAAACAATATCAAACTATATTGCATCTTCTAAATCTATCCAAGTGAAATATATCTGTCGAGTTTCTCCACGTCCGAATAGGAAGGCAGATAGATGTTGATAGCTACAATAAATAACTGTAATTCAGCACCTGACGCTTTGAAAGAACTGCTCCAATATAAACTTACGAGTGATAACAAATGGAAACGATTTTGTATCGCGTCTGATGAAAAAAATTACTTTACTCGATATATTTTCTTTCTTATAAATGTGCCGAGTAAATATTGGAGAGAAAGATAAATTGATTACGCAGATTATATACAGAATATATTTACATAGAATTTAAAATATTAAGTAAAACAAACAATAATAATTTCAATAACGGAAAATAATTTTAATTCATAATTTTGAGATGAAACTCGACAAGCTTAATGAGCGTTGTATTTTTTTATAAAATAAAGTAGCTGTAAAGAAATATCTATTGTAAAAGATCTTGAGAGAATGAAATATTTAAGAAACAATTTTATCTTCATTATGTTTGTGCAAGTCAAACTTTTTAAGAATGTCTAAAAATAACATTAATTCCTTAAAATAAAACAAAAGCTACACCTAGCAATTATTCTGGACTAACTAGATAATTAAACAAACCTCTACCGTTCTTTCCCAGTCGGTGTATTCGTTGACAATCGTGTAAAATATTTCGCTCAAGTGGTACGTGTACGAGTTTCTAACATAGGTTCTGAAACAATTATATTTTCGTTAATAAAATTAAATAAATTTTCAAATTTCGAATAAGTTTAGACAAATAAATAACCTCAGCATTCGATCCCTTTTCTCCGGTTCAATACCATTCTGGATATCGTGGGCAGAAAACTTCCAAAGAGATTCACAAGTCACAACACCAAATAGTAAGTCGTATTTATTTTGGAACAAACGTCTTCCACTATCACTTCTCTTTATATGAAAATTGTTCTGATTCATATTATTTAAGGGTCCAAAACTAGGAAAATCAGAAGTCGAATGAAGAGTCAAAAAGTCCTTTGCGAAATCTGTCTTTATCACAACACCATCCACAGATGGTCCAAATGCAGTCAGGAAATTAGGAGGTGATATGTCAATTGATAATAATTCTTCTATTGTTGCATCTCTTAAGCAGTCAACTATAATTTCGTGGTCTCTAGCAAGATCTTCAGGTATTGTGCAGTTCATGTGTTTTGCTAATTTCAAAGAATAGTATACAGGATCATCAACTATAGCCCAGGAACTGAGAGCTGAGCCCGATAAGAGTATCGCCCTGTGAAAAAGACCTGAAAAAAAGCCTTTTGTAGACGCTAAAGAAAGATACATTATCTAATCTAAGTTGACGGCACAAATATCTATTATTTAACCAAATTACAACACTTAAATAATAAGATTAAGGACTCTTCTCTGTATTTGATAGACAATTTCTTGCTTTAATGTAAATTGTAATATTAATTAGCTAAGTAAATTGCGATTCCGTAATTAATTTGCTCAAATAACAAGTTACGACGTATCATAATTAAAACAAAACATAATAATATTATGTTCAGATAAGCATGCAAAATCCGTAATTATTATAATATTATACGATTTTCAAATATACCTGGCATAACTGTTGGTGATATCATTAGGAAATTGATACAAGCGGCTCCTGATCCGTGACCCATTAGGGTTATGTTTGTCGGGTCACCTCCAAATAAAGCAATGTTTTGTTGTACCCAATGCAATGCTGCTATTTGGTCCATTAAACCGTAGTTTGCCACTCTAGCCTTTAAGTGCGGAGTCGGATTTGCGTTTAGGAATCCTGCGAAATTTATGCAGCAGATTCAGTTGGGTGGCGTGAGTTATGAGGCCAGGGATAGAATTTTTCACATCTCAATACGCTACCGAAATTTGATTTTGAATTTGGCTTGAGCTCCCCAGCTCAATGTATGGAAATATTACTTTATCTAAGTAACGAGTATTATGCTTAAGATTCGAATATGAAATATGATAAAATGTTGCCAGTAAATAAATACTTCAGAATTTATTACATATGGATAAAAAATACGAATAAATCATACTTATCACGTGTAAAGCAAAGGCTTTTATTCATATAGGGTTATAAGAAATATTTAGGTTACAATATTATTTTATATTATATGTTATTTAATTGTACTATACAGTTCTTAAATCAAATTTAATGAGCATTTTTTTCTTTATAGCTTATTAGCAATAACGAAAAAACGCTTTGAATTATTTTATAACTTTTTTAAGTACACATGCCTTATTAATGAACAATCGTAATACAAAATGGATAAAAAACGTACTTATGCAGATAAAGTTAAAAGAAAATACACCGAAGTTCATTTTGTACGTTTCTTTTCAATTGAAACACAACGAGATAAAAAGCTGATGCATTTCTTTTTGTCGCAAGCGAGCTGAAAACCACCGATAGAGCGAAACTCGATTTTAGAATCGTATCGATTTATTTATCGAATCACAAGCAACATTGATTTCACTAGCAGTACAACATTCAATAACCATCTCATTTCATGGAAGGAAGCCAGACAAAATACATTTTAGTCGAATCGTATTCCTTATCAATGTATCCACATTTGCCTTTCAATTTCACCCCTATTTGCATTTATAATGTACTCGAATAACTCGTTCAGACAGTTCATTCCCGGAGTACTCCAAAGCAATTCATGGAGTAAATGTATAAAATGTTTCGCATTATTTTCAATCTACACACAATAAAGCCTAGTATATAACCTATCTTGTTTCAAAATTATTAATAATATCCTATAATAATACTCTATATATGCCTATCTCGTCATCGCTGTCGTTGTCGTTTGTTCGTTTACGAGCACCATGAAGCCAGTAAATAATTCAATTGTATTTAGTGATAATAACACTTTTTATATTTTTTTTTAAATGAAAATGTTTTTAAAAAACATAAGAAAAAGTTATAATCAATCGTCGTTATAATCAAACTGAATTCCATACCAGCTTGGAGTATAGGTTGCTACATTAATTAAAACAAATTTAATTACTTTCCTGTTAACATGAAATTAATGAGATTTTGTAAAAGTTAAATAAGAAAGAGTTAAGTGTATTTATTCATTAAAAGAATAACAAGCTCACAACTTCGAAGAAATAACTCATCTAAAGATTGTTGCCTTTTGCCAATAATTCCAAACGTTTCAAGTCACGACTAATGAGTTTGTACGTTTGCCAGAAAATTATCTTAATTAGAGCAATTTAGAGATGTTTTATTGTTCACTCCCAACTTCTACCAAGTCTGGTATGATTGAGACAATACGTTTATGGTGAACGGTATTCCTCTTGAAATAAAATTAAATGATGTATAAGTATTTTGATTAATTTCCATTTTTATGAATCATTGTTGTTTTAAATACAATCTTCATGAACATATGTAAAATTCTTAGGGCGAGGACTAAGGCGACTATTATTGAAAATTTATTATGATTTTTATTTCACCGTCGTCGTAATATTAAGATAAAATCCAGTGTTGTCTGTCTGACTTGGATCTAAAATTATTTTCCTGTTGCCGTTTTATGAATCTTACCTAAAACACCAAGTCTAAAATTTAAAGTCACAACGATGAGGTCCGTGTAGCTAGCGAGTATCGCACCATCGTAAGGATTCCCTGAGCTCATTGAGTAGCTGTCGCCATGAATGTACACAAGTACAGGCAGGGCCAATTTAGTTTCATCCACTTAAACAAGGAAATATAATGTAAAATTAATATTTTGTACGAGTAAATTGCTGAAAGTCATTAAATACATAATTGGTAGCTAAAACTCACTTTGCAAGGGAGCAAAAATATTTAAATAAAGACAATCTTCGCTTTGGTTCTTAAGATAAGGTATCAGTCTTTTTATGTAATCTAGTCTGCCCTTGGGCATTTTTTCTAAAAGAATCCGATCGTCATCATGATCCGGGAGTTTTTGAGGACAGGCAGGACCTGGACGATCAGAGACTCTCACACCATCCCAGGGTGAAGGCGTTCTTGTTGGGCTAAACCTAAAAAGGAATACAGAAACGTCTATTTTTGTTAATGTTTTTAAAGATCAAAATTTTAAATTGTAGCTGAGAAATCTTAAACATTCTTTTATATGTAAATATGTTTGTTTTAGTTTAACAAGTTTTTTTTTTTGTATAATTTAAGTGTTGTTGTTTTCTTATTAGGAATGTAATAAAATAAAAATAAATAGGTATTGTTCAATCTAACTTTGTTTCGTCTTACCTGTTAGATCCCACGGGAGGCGTAGCGTAGGGCACACCTAAAAACACTTCGAGTGGACTTAAATATCTGTGTTCATCCATAGCCAATACTATCCCCTGTAATTTTCCATATTTTGTCTGAACTATCCTACTGCTTATTTTAAATTTAACACTAGACTTAGGTAATGGATTAGATGGATTTAAATAGTATCTCTTATAATCACTATAGTCACTGTAACCGTTTCGTTCGTGATTATAAGTGTCACTGTGATGTGGAAATTTTTCGTTATTATAATAGGGATTCTTATCAAAATTGACATTCGTATATTTCTCTTCATCATTTTCATCGTAATCATCGTTTGGTGAATCGTTTTGTACGTTGTTAACGTTAAAATTATTTTCATCACTTATTTTGTTAACATTATCGCCGTGTTGATTCATATTTGTCGTATTCGAATTAGCTTTTTGTAGAGATAGGAAAAATACCAATAAAAACGAATATAAATTGAAATAGACTAGTTTGTTAGCAAATATTTTACTCTTTCCATTATCACTTTTACGTTTGTCATATTGAAGCATCGCCCCGTTTTTATTCTGCGCTTTATGAAACCGTCCAACTGGAAACATATTTCGTCATGTTATCATTTTTTTATTGAATTTATCACTATGTCCGTATGTATCTCGGTTCAAACATTTCGTACGGCATCTGAAACAAAAGATAAATTAAATTTGTATTGTATGATTTCTCATTGAATCATAAGCTTTAAAATATTTTAATCATTTTCATCTTATCAATTTTAAATCATTTTATTCACAATAAATGAAGTTACTTTCGTTCTATATGTATAATGATACTTGTACCAATTAACATTATATTTCTCTTTTTAAATGTGTTGTGCAGATAAATTCATTGAAATTCTGCCACATGTGAATTCCACCAACCCGCATTGGAGCAGCGTGGTGGAATAAGCTCCAAACCTTCTCCTCAAAAAGAGGAGAGGAGGCCTATAGCCCAGCAGTGGGACTTTCACAGGCTGTTACTGTGCAGATAAATTAAATTAAAGTGTTACTTAATCGGTGTCACGTTTCTACTTAAATTCGGATTAGATCAGCTTAAGACCGCTTAGGTCTTAAAACTTTTGCTGACCCGGCAGACAACATTACTAGGTAATTTTAATAATAATCTCGTATCTATTATAATTAAAGGTCAACCCTTATAAGGACATTATATCAGTGAATTTAATATAAAAAACCGGGATTAAAAATTTTAAGTTAAAAATTATAAAATATTTTATTGGTTATCTCTATTCGGTTGTCATTCGGTCGTTAGGATTTTTGATGGCCATAGTGGGTAGGTACCACTTATTAAACATATATTCTACCTTCCAACAGTAATACTTAGTATTATTGTGTTCCGGTTTGAAGGATAAATGAGCTAATGTAATTACAGGTACAAGGGCATAGCATCTTATTTCCCAAGGTTGTTGCATTATAATATCTTATATTAGGGTGGGTCAATATTTCGTACACTCCAATGTAGCGGTGGCGACAATTCAATCACATAACATTCATTCTTCTCACATTCATTCATTCTACATTCTTAAATAAGTATATGCAAATAAAAATTAAAAATAGCTACTTAACAAATCATGAACGCGTGGAATTACGGTAAGACTTATAGTAGTATTTTTTAATTTATATGTTCGTTTCATCACATAAAAGCATCTATATACGATATTAAATAAATAATCAATTAAAACAATTACAGGTTTTTATATACAAAAAAATTAATGTAATTGAAAATATAATTTATTTAACCAATTTATAAATGACAAAAGGTTTGTATTAATAGTTTCATTTTAATTACTAATTTAATCGTGTATAAATTAACACGACAATAAAATAAGTATGGTTCATTAAAATAAATAGTCAATTACGCAAATATTTAAACAAAATTAAATTAACAGTGTATTTTAAATTAAGTACATTTTAAGCGTTTTAAATATTAAGTTCGTTTAAAATAACAAAGCAAAATTCAAATACAAATTTTCATTTGATGTAGCAAGTTTTCAACTAAAATTACAAAAACTTTTGCATACCAATTTAAAATGAATGAATTATACATATTGAATTATATTTTATTTATAATAATACTTGAAAACTAATCCTATTATACGTTTATATTTGAGTGGTTTATCCAAAACTATTTGACCAATTAAAGTCTATAGCAAAATATTTATACAACTGACTTGCTTAATTAGTGTGAAACTCATATCGTGCTCTGCGATGATAAAAAACATTGTTAGGAAACCTTCATGAGTCTGCATATGTTTTACTGAAATTTTCTCGCATCTGTACTCTAGCCGCATTGTTGCAGCGTGGTGGAATAAGCTCCAAGCCTTGTCCTCAAAGGGAGCGGAGCTCGTATCATAGCAGTGGGACATTAACCGGCTGGTACTGTATGCTGTTTTTTATCATATTTCTATAAGGTTATGATTCAGGAGCACAATCTAGCGCACACAGTACGCCTTTGAGATATGACTATAATATCATGTGAAAACAGGAGGATGAACTTTTTAATGAAAACACAGCAATGACGACGTAATGATCTCATAGCGTATAATTACTGTACTTGAGTTGGTTTTATAATTTGTTATTTAATTATTTTACTATAATTTTGTTACCTTTTTTAGGGTTCAATTTTGTAGTAAGTATTAGTAGCTAAGATATGATTTTTAAATATTTAATTAGTTAGTTTGTTTTATATAATTTTTGGTTTTATGGTAAATGTCGTTAAATAGCCGAGATGGCCAAGTGGTTAGAACGCGTGAATCTTAACCGATGATCGTGGGTTCAAACCCGGGCAAGCACCACTGAATTTTCATGTGCTTAATTTGTGTTTATAATTCATCTCGTGCTTGACGGTGAAGGAAAACATCGTGAGGAAACCTTCATGTGTCTAATTTCACTGAAATTCTGCCACATGTGTATTCCACCAACCCGCACTGGAGCAGCGTGGTGGAATAAGCTCCAAACCTGCCCCTTAAAAAGGAGAAGAGGCCCTAGCCCAGCTGTGGGACATTAACAGGCTGTTACTGTGACTGTCATTTACACCTTTAAAGACGTATAAGTTCGTAAGCGTATCTGTTTTGTTGTTAATTTAAATGTTTAGTGATAAACGGATTAACTATCTCAATAAATACATATACACGGCGCTTTGAATCCACATTTATCATTCGCACTGCGAAACTGTCGAATGCTTTGCCTGAGTCCATATTTCCTGATAGTCAGTCAAGCACTTGCCTATTAACTGTAATATATATATATATATATATATATATATATATATATATATATAAACTATAATATATTGTAAAATAGACAGATAAGCAGCCACCTCCTTTATAATATTAATACCATGATTCAATGAATAAGATACGTTTTTTATTCGAATAATCAAATTTCATTCTCATGACGCAACGGCACTTAAACATTTTAGTAGCCTTTTAATATAGAAAATATCCTCGAGAAGGCTATTGTTATTTTATGTCTCGGGTGAATGTGTTACTAGATTTTGATGTTTATGTAATTAAAAGTGTTTAATATCTTTCCTTTGGCTATGATAAGATATTAAACAAAAAATATTTTTCGGCTCACCGAAAATCGACCTAATGTCCTTAGAAACTTCATAGAAGTAACTCTTGTTTTTCAAAATTAGTGTTTTGTATATAGATGACTATCAGTTTCGTTTATTTTCAAAGTATATTACATTCCAAAACAGCTGTTTGGCATTTTATTCAAACATGACGATATAAAAGGGCTTTTATGAGAAAATTTGAATAAAGAATATTTTCATTTTACTGAACGAATATTATCTATTCTGGTTTAAGTTATGTTTTTATCTAGATATGTTTCGATATGACTGCCTCGTTGGTCTAGTGGCTTGATGTAAGGCCGCAGACCCGGAGGTCCTGGGTTCAATTCCCAGGTCGGGCCAATAAAATGATATTGGGTTTTTCTGTCAGAAAATTCTCAGTAGCAGCCCGGAGTCTAGAAGTTGGAAGTGTGGTCACTCCCGTGCCTCGGAAAGCACGTAATGCCGTTGGGCCTGAACTCTTTCCGGTCGTGTCGGATTGCCGTCCTATCGGATTATAAGAGTTAGGGAATAGAAAGTGCACCTGTGTTTGCGCATACACTTGTGCACTATAATATCTCCTGCGTAGTTGGCTAATCTCTTGAGATTGGCCGCCGTGGCCGAAATCGGTCTGGAGGACATTATTATGTTTCGAGATGATAATGGCTGTCATCATGAAGTGAACGCGATTAAATCACATCGCTGGCTAAACTTATAATAATAATATGAATACTCATTGAATTTGAATTCTTCAATTGAATTCTTTCAATTCAAATATACAAAAAGTTAAAAAACGTGACGTAAGTACTTTGATATTTATTATGATAAAGCATTTTAGTAAAAAGCATTTTATAAATTTATAAAATACAATTCAAATATTTTATAAACTTTATACTGTAACAATTACTTCCGATGTCTTACATTTGTTTTTTAATGGTATTATTTTGTCGATCGATGCTAATGGTGAGGTAGACCTGTGTGCAAACACTTGTGCACAAAAATGCCCTCGCAAGTTGGTTACATTCTGTTGAGAATGTCAATTTCAGAACGCAAGTCACTTGACTTAATAAAAATAAATTAAACGTCTACCTAAAGTCTAGTAAATACTGACATAACACAATGCGGAATCCGATTAATCCGTCAGTTTATTGCAGGAGTTATCTCGACAACGCAATTAGTCGAGTGAATGACACACGATGCCCAATTACAAATCGAATTATTTATACAATGCAATAATTAACGCTGTTGCAATCAATTCGTTGTTAATGGTAAATAAGCTTATAGCATAAACGATTGTATATGATAATACATATAATTTCAATTTATTAATTTTTGTTTCATATATAAAAGCCGAGATGGCCCAGTGGTAAGAACGCGTGAATCTTAACCGTGGGTTCAAACCCGGGCAAGCACCACTGAATTTTCATGTGCTTAATTTGGGTTAATAATTCATCTCGTGCTTTACGGTGAAGGAAAACATTGTGAGGGAACCTGCATATGTCTAATTTCACTGAAATTTTGCCACATATGTATTCCACCAACCCGCATTGGAGCAGCGTGGAGGAATAAGCTACAAACCTTCTCCTCAAAAAGGGAGAGGAGGCCTTTAGCCCAGCAGTGGGACATTCATAGGCTGTTACGGATAACGGATATTTGACGGCGGGAGTGATGGCTGAGCGATAATACTGTCTCCATCTTGAGTAGGTGGTACAGGGTCCATTGCGTAGGGGGCGATGTGATATTGTACACTTTCTATAACCTTACTTTATTTTCTTTTGAACACAATAAACACACTAAAATGTATACTAGGTAAACTGGCAGTTTCGTTTTGGAGAAGCCACTGTGAACTAAGATATTACGTTCCTTGTGCCTGTAATTACACTGGCTCACTCACACTTCAAACCGGAACACAACAATAACAAGTACTGCTGTTTTGCGGTAGAATGTCTGAGGAGTTGGTTGTACCTACCCAGACAAGCTTGCACAAAGCCCTACCACCAATAAAGTTACCAGTAGTTGAAATTACTTCAAATAAATACAATTTAATTTTGAAGTTTATCTACAATTTTATCTTATTAAGCTTTTTATAAAATATATTAAACATCGCAAAGGACTGTCTCTTAACAAATTATCAATGAGCTTGTGTTTATTTACTTTAAAGTTTTGCAAATGAATTTCTAAGGAGACCTTTGTATATTTTCTACAACAATTTCATTTTCAGATCAATAAACTCTAAGCGAGCGATATTCTTCTCTTTGCGATATTTGCTTTCAACGTTATGATATATTTTTAAGTTAGTGATTTTCTAACTCATCACTCATCTATTGACTGATAAAATGCAGCGTCAATTCAAAAAATACCTTTTAATATTATGAATTTGATGGTAATTTTTTAATAAATAATGTGTCTCCGACTGAACAACATTTGAATTTGTAGTTTTAAAAATGATAGCCACATACATGAACACTCACACACGCGTCATGTATCGGATGAAAATCTGTCTCATGTGTACTACAAAAATTGAACACATTGAAACGGCATGGTGGAATAAACTATAAATCTTCTCAAGGAGACAAGACTTTACCCAGTGATGGGACATTTACAAGCAGTTTATGTAAGGATATCTTCCTTATATAAATTTCATTCATAATTATACCGCGCTTCATAAAATATATCGAAAATTTTTGATCAAGGTCAGAAGAATTGAATGAAATTGAATATGAAAAAAATACCGGGAAGTTGAATAGTTTTATGTATAACCCTCGTAACTTTTACGAGTCATTTGACATGATTGACGTCACAGATTGAATCCACCGCGAAACTTTTTATACAGCGCATAAATTTTATACGTTTCATCATCATGTAGTCTGTATCGAGTTTTTTACTGTCTTATACTTTTTCTTTGTCAGCTTAACCGTAAAACAATGAAGATATGTGATAAAAGCAAAATCATACTTTATATAAATAGGCTTGTACAATTACTTCTGAATCGACATTTTTAAATTTGAACTAAATTGAAAGCTTCGCTTCGCAATCTAGTTTCGAGAGCTGGTAACAAAATCGTATTTATTATAATAAAATACGGTATTGGCTTTTCTCGGACAAATTTGTACATTTTTCCGATATATATATATATATATGTATATATATATATATATATATTTTTTTTTTTTTAAATGTCGGATTTCAATATTAGTAGTAAAGATAATTATTAATACGGAGGTAGTTTGTATTTAATCATTATTACCGGATATTTTAATCGCTAATCGAATATAATTTTAAAAAGTCGTTTAACATCTTGACAGTTATTGTGTAGATAATTTATCAAAACGTCAATTTCATTCTGGTAATAAGAATCAAACCGAGATGGCCCAGTAGTGAGACCGCTTGAATCTTAACCGATTATCGTGGGTTCAAACCCAGGCAAGCACTACTGAATTTACATGTGCTTAAGTTGTGCTTATAATTCATGTCATGTTTGACGGTGTTGGAAAACATCGTGAGGAGACCTGCATGTGTCTAATTTCACTGAAATTCTGCCACATATGTATTGAACCAACCCGCATTTGAGCAACGTTGTGGAATATGCTCCAAAATTTTCTCCTCAAAAAGGGAGAGGTGGCCTTAGCCCAGCAGTGGGACATTCACAGGCTGTTACTGTATAAAAATCAACCGACCGATTGACTATCTAAAAGTATTTGTAATACTATAATAGAATAAAGTAATTTGTTTTGACTTTAATGTTTATTTAATTAATCAAAAAAAAATGATTAAACCAATGCATCATTGTTTTAATCAAATAATGATTTTCATAGATAGCTTCTAACATATTATACTTCTCGAATAAATATCTGTAAATGATAACTCCCATTGTATGCACCCACTCGAGAGACGTGGCTAGATAAGATGTGCTAGCGAACGGATAGACGCCAGACATAAGCTCGCTTGGTTTTTATAGAATTGACTGTACTGTAACTTTGATATTAAAGGATGGAAAATTTTATTTCTAACACATCATTATCAATACACAACAAACTATTAATAATCTAATATGATACATATACGTAGTGAGGTTTAGAGATTAACCGTAGTTGTTGGTCATTAGAGAGCACCATGTATAATTTAGAGTGACGTCACCTGACACCTCGTCTGTCGAATTATGATAAATAGCCTAGAACTGTCATACAAGTTGACATCAAACGAGAAGCTAATTGCAAATATTGGCTTATCTCATACAAGCGTGATATGTGCAGCGTATTAGTTGATACGAACACAACACAATTTTGTACCGAATTAAATACAGCTGTCCATTTGACGCCATTGTTATTGGATTACGAGCTTAACTGATCCGAACTGATCACGTCGTGCTAAAGTCGATGCGTTGCTCTCAAATAGTGCATTATTAATAATGCGATTTCAAAATTTGTATTTTGCAAATCCATTTTAGTGTTACTAATTATGTACTTCGTATGTTCGATCACGTGTTCTGGTGCAGGTTTTCTACTGACGTGTGTGCAATTTGATAATGATCTATTGAGTAGCTACGACGCCAAATTTAATAAGCAAACGAGCTCAGTTTCGCATTTAATATTTCTTAGTAATTAAGATATTATTTTAATAATCTTTTATACAATTAGTAACTTTAAAGATGAGTACTGACTGACTTCAGTTCTTATTAAAACAACTCAGTTAAGTCAATCACTGTCGCAACTCAGAATAAAACTATCTTAAATTAAGATAGATAAAGATTTCTTATACAATTTGCAATCGTAAAATATAATTACAATATAATTTACCATTAAATAGTCCGTGAGAATATCAAAAGTGTATTTCCAATTTCCTGCCATGAGGATCTGTCAATGTTCATGTTGCCAGTTTAAAAAATTTAACGGACACTATTCACTTATATTTACTAATGTTTAATATTTCATCTAATAATATGTATTAAATTTGATTGAGTCCTACTTTTTTTTATAGAATAGGTAGGCGGACGAGCATATGGGCCACCTGATGGTAAGTGATCCCCAACGCCCTTAGACATTGGCATTGTAAGAAATGTCAATCATCGCTTACATCGCCAATGCGCCGACAACCTTGGGAACTGAGATTTTATGTCCCTTGTGCCTGTAATTACACTGGATCACTCATCCTTCAAACCGGAACACAACAATATCAAGTACTGCTGTTTTGCGGTAGAATATCTAATGAGTGGGTGATACCTACTAGACGAGCTTGCACATAGCCCTACCACCAGTAAAAAATTACTGCATCTTTAAAGTTACCGACTCGCGGCGTATTCATCACGATATCCCATGGTGCGTTGGTGCGGGCTGGTCCGCGTTCATCAGTAATATCACGCACCATAGGACGTTAATATTTCAAATAATATTGTTCTTAAAGGAATTCTTTATGACAAATAATATGAATATAAACAATATTCAAATGTAAGGCTGTATGAGGTTTTCGGTATTACAATATTAGATATTGGATAAATCGACCTTGACTGCTGCTGTTTATTTTATATTCGAGGTTATTACACGAACCCGTTACAATGAAATAATATTAATACATTGTGCCATACACTTTCCAGTTGAAATGATATAAAAAATAAATTATATCGGTATACGCTTGTTTAGAAAAAATATAAATACGAATACGATTAAATATATTGGCGATGTAAGAAATACCAACCATTCCTTACATCGCCAATGCGTCACCAACTTTGGGAACTGGGATGTTATGTTCCTTGTGCCTGTAGTTACACTGGTTCACTCACCCTTCAAACTGGAACGCAATGATACTAAATATTGCTGCTTAGCGGCAGAATATCTGATGAGTGGGTGGTACTTACCCAGTTAAGTTGTTGAGTTAAGTTGGTTTATTTAAAAAAAGTATAAAAAAAAACCTTTACCTACAAGCACGGGATAAATTATATGTTCCATTTTTTAAACGGTTACAATGACAAAAATCAACCCTATAGAAAATAATACTATGAAATCGAAATAAATTGAAAAAATATAAGAGTTTTAGTAAAACACAGTCTAGTGGGCAGAATGTGATCGAATTGGAAGCAAGCATTCCCACTACGGTACGGTTCACAATCTTTCACTATACGTGTCTGGAATACTTCGCACCGTTAAAGAAATATATATCTTAATTACCTAAACTTACAAATTAAATTCGCTTGGCACCGCTAACAAAGAATGTTATATCAAAGGCAAATGCTCAAAGATAAGTTTAAGGGTACTTTGAGATTCTCGTTATATGTTGTGGATGAATACGCCAATGTTAAAGTTTAACTGTTGGAAACAATTGATTCTGTCGCCTTTGTTGGTAATTGTTACGTCCGTATCACGAAGCAACTTCGTCTAACCAGGACCTTAATTATGTAATTGTTGCAATATATTAATTGTATGCCTTCTAGTTTTGTTCAATTTCAGTTCAATATCCACGGTGCATAATTGAAATTCGAATTAAAGTATTTATAATTTAAATCACATTTCAATCATCCTATAGTTTAAAAAATATTCTAACAAAGACAAACCAGTCAATAACAGCCTCTGAATATCTCAGTGCTGGGCTAAGGCCTCCTCTCCTCTTTTGATTAGAAGGTTTGGAGCTTATTCCAAAGACATGCATATATATAACCACAAATAAAATTTAAATAAAATATAAACTGATTTTAAATTCTTATTGCAATAAAGATCTCTATTAGATGTATCTTTTATTCATGAACATAGACACACACACAAGCGCGTTAAGCCTTTTCATTTGATATAGTTCATTATAATTGTATTTATTTGTGAAGTGAAATTATATGATACATTTTCTAGAAGTCATAGTTTACAATTTATGCACACATTCATAACTATTTAAACAGAATTTAGTGACTTTTTTATTAATATCTATCAATATAAGCCAAATTTGACTTTTATACCCATCGAGGATACAGGAAATATTAAATGATACGCTTGAATAAATTCTGACAAATGATCACACCCGGTTATCATCACAAGCCAATGAACACATCAAAGAGGGTTGTCTGAGTAGACATACATCACGAATGATAAAGGTACTTGTCTGATCCTTTATGATAGATTATAAATATATCATGAAAAATGTTATAGTTATAACTGAAATTTTTACATTAATTATATTATCAATTAAAGAGAGAATTAAAACTAACAAAAAAAAAAGTTGACATTCTACCGTAACAGCAGTACTTGGTATTGTGTTTCGGTTTAAAGGGTGATTTTGGAGGAATATTTGTTATTGTTTTAGATAACTGAAGAGTCTTTAAGTCGATTTTATTCAAATAACAATACTTTTACTTATTATCAGCCCGTCCAACTTCGTATAACTTCTAGATAAAAGTAATTATAAATAAAATCAAATATATTATAAATAATTTAAATTTTGCACAAAAAGTACGAATCATTTATGTTAAAATTACATATATAACCAGGTTCTACGTCATAGAAATAATTATCGTTATACCGACATTATTGAAAACATAAAATATTACGATATTTTATTTTATGATCTCAAATAAGATTCTAATGATAAGCTATCAGCTATAAGTTACGGTCGTTCATGTAATATTGTAATTCAGATTCCTCATAGCATTGGCGTTGTGCCATTTATCGCATGGTCCGAGCCAAGACAACAAATTGCTGACATCAGATATCATGATTAACATTGTAGACTTCCTTTATCACTGGTTACTCACATACTGGTAGATATATTACTTGCAATAATAACCACTTGTACTTACGGCATAAGATAATAAATCCTGTGTCACGAAAAAACTGGCAATACCCAACAATTATGAATATTATGTCTTGCTTTCTAAAATATTAGGTAAATTAGAAAAAGTTTAATTTTGTTGATCACGTGTTGGATGTTTTAAAGCAACAAAACAACAGAAAATTTATCGCAAAAATTAACAAAACAACAAACTTTTTGTAGAATTAGTTATAAACATTATCAAAAATGGGAATAGAGATTTAAAAAAAAGCTAACTTCCGTTTGTTATTAACGATATTATAAACATATTTAAAGAAAAATCAAGAAATTAACATACCTTGGGAATTAAATAATTTGAATAGGCCAACCCCAAAATAATCTTAAAAGTAAAATAAAATTTAAAGAAGAACTTTCTATAACACGTAGTAAAACCACCAAACAATCTTAATATAGTAAAATATCAAGTAATAAAATATATCTCCCATGATTATAATGTATGCTAATGATATTAAAATCAGTCTGACGGCGCCGCAATTGGCAAATGAAATAGAAATGTAAAATCTGCATTTTCATGCTAAAACTGATCTCGGATATATTCCATTAAAAGAAATTGAAATTCTTGATCAGCGAGAGTTTTATTGAAAACTTTATGCAAATGTCTTTCATTGAACCAATAACGAAATGAAATTATTTATGCCATGAAAATTTCGCCTTGTACATTTTCTTTTATTCGTAAGAGGTACGAATTATTTTTCCACGAATATAAGATAAAAATTAATCATGACATTAGTGGGATATAGATTATACATTCTGTCAAACAATGAAACCATAAAAGTAACTTAATGCCTGATGCTGCATTCGTTCCTTTTTGGAACGCGAAAATGGACGTATAAAGTAGAAGAAAGTCCATTATCAACAATGACAAAATATAGCTCTTATTGCATTTAAAATATGATTTCAAATTAAATACGTTACAATTGCAGTTTTAAGACCAGAGATAGTGGAATATTAGGTTAAAAATATGAAAGCTATCTGTTTTATGACATCGCTTTTTCAGATAACATATAATGTACGTAAAACGTCGCTAAATAATCATCGAGGACCTTTTACAAGAACTAGATCTCAAAGATAAAAAATAATTATTTTCAAATATAATTCCAATGACCTTGAAGTGTAATAATGTGCTTAAAAGGTTTTGCGATCTTGTCATTTAACATTTTCAAAGCAGATGTCAGACAGTAATTAAGTTCTTTAATATCTTAATCAACTTTTAAATATTTAGATTTCATTTGTAACGATGGACGCTCTCGCTTAGTTAGAAGTTTGTTGGAAATCATATTTTAGCAAACGCCAACAAACCATAACCAACGCTTGTCTAATTTCAAGTTTGTATAAAACATTGTTAAAAGTCAGTCTTAAATGTTATTAACACGTACCTTAAAAAGCCAAGAGAGACTTTTTTATTATTACTTAGGCTATGGATGACTTTTAAAACGCTTAAATTTCTAGATCGCGAAAGCTTTAAGCTAATACTAGCTTAATTCATAACTTGGTTTGGTTTTGTCATACCAAGCGCAGACCCAACTAGATAGATAGACCCCATTCATCAATTCTTTCGCTAAACAGCACTACTTAGTATTGTTGTGTTCCGGTTAGGAGAGTGAGGGAGCCAGTTTTACATGCACAAGGGATATAGCTTCTTAGTTTCCAAGGTTGGTTGCGCATTGGCGATGTAAGTATAATTTAATATTTGATGTTTCTGTTGACCTGATTTCAGCTTAAGATTTTTAGTAAGAACTCACGTTTAACTGCTCTATTCACTGGTCCGTGTTAGCATATTATTATTGTGCATGTAAAGAAAAAATATGAAAATGTTGAAGTGAACATATGACGCAAATGATTTGTTCCCAATTCCATATTATATCTTGATTCTATTTTAAGTTGAAATACTTGAATATTTGAGTAAAAGTTAATACAATTTTAAAACATATAACACCCCGTCTTATTGCCACCACTGGTGACAGGGTGGCTGGTTCATTTTTCACTCAGATAATACGAATTGCGATTCAACGAGGTAATGCTGGCATTCTTACTACCTTTTCACGTGGTTATGATATTTTAGTTTTAGAAGTTAGACGGGCCGGTTGGCGTTGTTGGTAGATACTTGCCTTTCACGCCGAAGGTTGTGGGTTCGATTCCCACCCAGGACAGACATTTGTGTGCATGAACATGTCTGTTCGTCCTGAGTTTGGTTGTAATTATCTATATAAGTATGTAGTTACAAAAGAAAAGTAGTATATGCATTATATCAGTTACCCAGTTTCCATAGTACAATAGATTTAAAAAAAACTGTTTTCATCAATGTATTTCAATGTAAAAAAAAAACTGCAGTCAATATTCAGATATAATAAAGCGCTTAAAACATTTAACGTTACGGTTTCAAAACTTCAGCTCCATTTATACGGCTAACGCTCAAACGCGCTTTATGCTGTAAACCTACCTACCTATGTATTAGATCACGTCAGTTCTAAACTCAATATTGCCCCAATTACTAAATTGTAGTACAAAATTTCAAGGTCTATAAGCTTTAAGTGTTGGCGTACAATTTCAAACAGAGAAGAAAACCAATGGGCTCAGATAGTATGTTATCACCTCCGTTCATTTTGTTTATATAGGTATTGTAATATTTACCATTCTTTATACAAAATCATGCTGTCAATCAGATGGAAACAAAAGTTATATCTCGATATTATGTAATGTATCTTTGCGTATAATTTATGGACCCTTTAAACAGGACTTTTGCATTTTGCTAGTCGAATAACAAACCACGATAGGCTTGATGCTGGTGAGATTCTCTTCACCGATTTCGGCCAAGGCAGCCTCTCAAGAGAGTCTAACCAAATTTACGGGACATATTATGCATTAGCACTCCTTTATTTGTAATATCGTCTTTATTGCTCTGAGTGTGCGATATTACAGTGTAGGTACAAGTGCATTTACGCAAACACAAGAACTCTTTCTATTCCCTAATTCTCATGAGCCCATAGGACGGCAAATCTAATATGAGAAAAAAAATCAGTCCCAGGACCGGTTACAAATGCTTTACAAGGGTCAGCACTGCCAATTTTTTAAACTAAGACTACTAATGAAAATTTATTGACATAAAAACCAATTAACTTTTAACTGACCCGGGGTATGAACGTAGTATCTCGGAATCAGTGGTTCTTATTAACACAAAATTACATAATTATCATAAACAAATTCAATTTAAAATAAATACACTTTATATACACCAACAGATAAGGAACAGATACGATATACAAAAAAAATAATAATAAAGAAGCGGTTTTCATGAAAAAACAGCTATCTATTTCAGACAAACCTTAACAAGAGGACATTATATTATAAAATGTATGCAACAAGCTGTACGTAATAAACAATTATTATAGGCAAGAGGTAAAAAATATATGTGTAATGTGCGATATTACACTTGTAACTACACAAGTGAATTTACGCAAACACAAGAACACTTCCTATTCCCAAGAACATTCTCTATGCCCATAGGACGGCAAATCTGACATGACCAGAAAAAGAACCTTAACTAGAGGACATTATATAATAAAATGTATGCAAAAAGACGTACGGTGATGACCAATTATTATAAGTAAGAGGTAAAAAATATATACTTACCAATATAATTAAGACAATTGCTAAAATTATCTCAAAATTCGAAACCGGATACATTCATTTTGTATTTGTGCTTGCGATTCGGCGAAACGAGTTACCACTGGAGTGTTTATATTCCAGAGTAAATGTTTGCGGTGCAATATTGATCAAGTCCACTTCCGAAGTTTCCACCTCACCGGTTAATACGATAGCGACTGCTTGTTCTGATACGCAAAAGGATTAATCAACTTAATGATATTGAGGCGAGCTTTTAAAATTTTAAAGTGGAAGCTATCTAGATTGATCCTTTGGTTTTCAATTTCAACGAATACATTTTAAAATAAGATAGTATTACTAGGTATCTTTTTTAATTAAAAATAATAATATCAGGACAATAATAATACAAGAACCAGCCAAGGAATCTAGAATCCCACTAAGATTAATTGACACTAACAAAGAAAGACAACAGACACAAAACAAGATGAAGACAAAACATTTTGATTATGATGCTTTCGTAAATAAAAACACGCAGCCACATCAAACCACGAAACTCTAAATTAATAGGAAAGAAATGAAATTAAAAATACTTTATTCAAAATGGAAGCATCATTTACTTATTGATGATCAATTTGGAAACCACCACGATTTTTTTCACATGTGTTGCTTGTGCCATTGGTGTGGTATTTCCAAAATTATAAAAAATATTTAATAATAACAATAGTTTTCGAGATAGGTCTCTCTTCATCAGAACACAGTGTGTGTGGTGTTTGAAGCACAAGTGTCCTTTATTAACCGTTTCTAATGAACTATTATAATGAATAGCAATCCGACATAACGGATGAGAAATCAGACGCAAAAACGATTTACGTTCCTTCCAAGGAAGGAGGAAAGAATTGTGTATCACTCCCTAACTTCTGTACCGTACCGTAACAGCCTATGAAGATGTCTATGTTATCTATTTTTGTTATATTTTTTCAATTTATTTGATTTAAATATAATATACATGTTTAGTCATTATACTTATGACATGCAAATATTTAACTAAAATTTAATTAAATATTAAAATGCATTACGATATAAAGGTACAAGTCACAATACATTTTTTATTAAAATAAAACAAATATTTTATTATAATTTTTCGTTTTTCGTATAGCTTTTACGTAAAATGTTAAGACGTAAAATTTCCAAAAAATCTCTGACAATTTTTCTGTATTGTATAATTTTGGACTAATATATTTAGTATTCTAACTGTTAATTATGAAAATGGGTTTGAAATTTGAGTTGGTGATAATTACATTAATTATATTCACCTAAATGTGAATGTAAGAAGTTTAACTACTAAGGTTTTTTTTTAATTATTAATTTACGAATATTTAAAATTATTAACTTATAACGCAAAAACCACGAAATGGATTAATTATTAAAACACCGGTATAAAAAAATAAAACCAAGCGATATATATAAAATAAACCGTAACTACGAAAAATATAAATATTTACGTATGAGTATAATATAGACTCAATTATATTAATTGTGTACATAACGCCTTTACATAAAATAAATATTTAAATTAAGAGTGGTTGAAAGCTATCGATTTTAAAATCCAAGGGAATTCTCAATGAATTGATCTTTCTTTTTTAAACAGCCAATTTTACGAATGAATACACGAATTTGAATATCTGTTCGCTTACTTAGTTTCAACTGTGAACGAACCGCGATGGCAGTGAAGGAAAATATCGTGAGGAATATATGCAGTGGATTAAAATCGACCACGATTATTCCTCCATTTTTGTATTCAACATAAGCTAAGGGTTAAGTCCCTTCTCCATTTTAATGTTTTAGAGTTTATTTGACCACGCTTCTCCAATGCGTGTAGAACGATATTTCATCTGGCACATATAAGTTTCTTTATGATGTCTTTCCTCATCGCCAAGTACGAGATGAACAGAAATTTTAATATTGAACGAAACTTCAATAGTGCTTGCCCGGGTTTGAAACCATAATCTTCGGTTTACATTCACGAGTTTAAGCCACTAGACCATCTCGACTCAATGACTTCTAATAGTCGAAGAAAAAGTAACAAGAAAACGAACAAATACCGACAGACACTAAGGACGGTATTCATATTTGTATGCAAATCAAACGACTTTTACGCAAGACTTTAACATTCAGTGATTCTACTAAAGTGAACACAAAAAATGTATAAATTCAAGTGTTTTTGTGTTATTTTTATGTCTATTATGTATTTTTGATTTATATAAGTATTTTGTATTATTTTTTTATGTTTAGGACGGCAAATGAGCCACCTGACATTAAGAGGTCACCACCGCCCATAAAAATTGGCGATGTAAGATGTATTAACCATTAACATCGTAAATGCGCGACCAACTTTGTTGTTATAAGTCAGATGTATAATAAAATGTGGCCCAAGGTAAGCCACAAAAATTTAGCTATGAACGCCATTATTTTTATCGTAGCTATACAGTAAATACTTATAAGTGCGTAAAAAACCCAACTTCTCTCAAACAGAGTTTGAAGGTCATTATACCGAGCTGGTCAAGCAGTACAATGTAATGAATCATTAATTTTATTAAGCATAAAATAATACATGTATTATAAATTAAACATAAAAAATCATTAAGCGGAAGAAAAAAAAATTTGCGTCGCTAAACTCGCGAAAGCTATTTCGTTTCAAATTAAACTCTTGCGAAAAAAAATGCCCGGACAAAACCGCTGCGAATGTTAGGGTGATGTAAAATTTATTCATCGTGAGGTCCCTAACGCTGCGTATCTCTGGCAAATGGGAGGATGGAACGTTTGATAAAAAAAAACTGTAAGCGCATTTACTGGATTGAAATTGATGGACTAACTATTGTCAATACTTTTTAGCTATCCTTTAATTTTATAGACTCAGCTTACGCTGTAAAACATTATTTCGACATTCAAAATCAAAATAAATTCTATACAAGTAGGCTACCGCAATTTAACTAATCATAATCCATAGCAGCCTATGAATGTCCCACTGCTGGGCTAAAGGCCTAATCTCCCTTTTTGAGGAGAGGGTTTGGAGCTTATTCCACCACGCTGCTCCAATGTGGGTTGGTGGAATACACATGTAGCAGAATTTCAGTGAAATTAGACACATGCAGGTGTCACGATGTTTTCCTTCACCGTAAAGCACGAGATGAATTATAATCACAAATTAAGCACATGAAAATTAAGTGGTGCTTGCCCGGGTTTGAACCCACGATCATCGGTTAAGATTCACGCGTTCTTACCCCAGTGGTAAGAACGCGTGAATCTCTCATTTATCTCCATCGCCATCTCGGCTTTAATCATAATATTATGATTATTATTATATTAATCATAATATAACAATACGAATAAAAAACCATAATCATATGAGCTTTAATGTAATACTTTAGACTGCATATGGGCTTTGTATAATAATAATTTTCGCCCATGCGTTAGTGCGGGCGAGTGAGGAGTTATGTACTCTATATCTTTTTTCTGTCCTGTATAATTGAATTATGAAAGCAAAACAAACAAACTGATTTTTCGCATTTTTGCTAACCATAAACTTTTATCTTATTATTTTTATTCAGATTTTTTATTAAAATGTCTATTCCGTGTAGTCTGTGGTATATTTTATCTTAAAAAACAATAATTTATTCAAGAAACATTTAAAATTAAAATGTCTTTTTAATGCAAACTCTTTTGGTTTAATTAATTTGTATCAAGTAAACGAGACGTGGTTTCTCGTTACGATGTAATAATTTAAGCGTAAATGTTAAGGATGACATAATTTTTATATGCAAAGATAACATACATAAATTTATGTTGGTTTGAAAATCGAACATCTATATATTTCCATTAAATTCTCGATCGATGTGTGTATGTTTAACGTACGTATAAATACACAAACGAACGTAAAAAATTTATTTATAGAAGTGAAATGAATGTCGACACTAAGTTGTTTCAAGAAGCAAAATAAATTTACAAGTCAAAAATTTGTTCTGCTAGTCTAAACAGACGGGAATTGACTGAGCTAATTGCAACTGGGTTACGAAAACATTAAAATTTCGATAAGCTATTCGTTATACCAATATTATATTTGGATAATGTTTGACATTATTTATCTTCTATTCTTAATACAATAAGGGTATCACACTCATGGAATGTTAAAAATCGAACAGGTGATATGCTATGTTGATACTTGTAAGCTTTTAATATTATAATTATTATAATCAAAGTCGCATATCACTATTTGACATTTTATGAAAGTGGTCTGCGGTGCTTCAAATTAGTTCTTACAAATTAATGATTACTCATCAAGTGATCGATTAAGTTCCGACACCAACATTATTATTTATCTTGTCATAAGTCATTACCGTAATTCAATTAAAGCATAATAACAAGAGGAAATTAGCGTTATATTAAGTTAAATTTCTGAATAATTTGGAAGAATTTAATCCAACACATGCAGGTTTCACATAGCTTATCTTAGCTGAACACAACATCGCGGAGAGAACCAGCTCCCATTGAAGTTGATATAATAAGCTCAAAAGCTTCTGATCAAGGAGCGAGGAGGTTACCGTTATAAAGTAATGTAAATAGACTGTAAATTTTACTTTACTTTTTTTATTAATAATCTATGACTATATTTTACCATAAAACAGTATCAATTGAAATTCAAAATGTCAATACAACTTCAAACGAATAAACATAATGAAGCACCGAAAATTACAGAGTTAGTTTCAATCGTGCGTTCAATAGCAGTAATTTGGTGCATTCAATCGAGTAAAATTACTAACTGAATAGTGGTTAGCGGTGAATAATTAAATCAAAACATCAGTGTAGTGAAAATTATAAATATAATTATATCAGAGTTATTTGTATTGTTTGAATTTTTTTTTATAGTATAGGAAGGCGGACGAGCGTATGGGCCACCTGATTGTAAGTAGTCACCAACAACGCCCTTAGACATTGGCATTGTAAGAAATGTTAACCATCGCCTATATACCCTTCAAAACGGAACACAACAATACCAAGTACTGCTGTTTTGCGGTAGAATATCTGATGAGTGGGTGGTACCTACATAGACGAGCTTGAACAAAGCCCTACCACCAGTAATATATATATAAAGTAGTTTTTAGCTATAGAATTAATGTTTTAACTTAATCTGCATATGCTTAGCATAGTCACGTCTGACATGAGGCACCTAAGTTTCACTTGCCGCTTGACGCTGAACAAATTATATCTTCCACAACTATATATAATGGTATTTAATATATTATATCGTACCTATATTTACAATAGGTCATTAACCTCTGAAATCGAAATCAGCAATATTAAGCATTCATGTAAAATGTGAGCCTATTTACCCATACTGTCTTGTATAAAGTCCATGTGTTCTATTCGCTGCTTTTTATAAAATCATGGATGACTTTTTTCTGGTCGGTGTTTATTTGTTTTTAAATCTTATCGCATTATCCCAGTAAAACAGTTATAGGAATTTCATCTCTACTGCTGTTTAATCAACCATTCAAAATCGTGACAGTTTCTCGATTAATTCATGTCTATATACTATACTATAAAAACACTTTATATATGTATATTAACTATATTTGTAAATAAGTCGATTTAAATGCAGAACATTTAAGCTAGGCTTATGCAAACGCTGTTCCTACTAAATCGTGACGTCATATTAAGTGCAACACACACACAGACAGTACCAGTAAAACAGTCGCAGAAGACTAGTTTGCCGTGTTTAATATGAACCGCTCCATTTAAATAAACCAGCTACAATAGTTTAGACCCATAAATATGTCACCATGTTTCAGAGTAAGCTACGCCTTATAGTGTTGAGCTATGTATTTATTTATTTATTAAAGGTATACAAGCGGATGTTACATAAATAATATCTTAATAAATTATGTACTAAAACTAGAAACTATTATGTACCATTTGAAAGTAAACAATATATGTATGTATGCGTAGCGTTCTTGCGCCGGTTACATAAAAGTATTAAAGTGCTTGACGTGACTTAAAAAAATATATGTGACAAATATAGGTTAGTGCGGTATTAAAAAAACCATATTGGCTTAAAATAATAAATTAAAAAACAAAGATAACGGATCTATTTTCAGTTATACTATATTATTTAGCCTGTGGTAGGTTTTTATCCAAGTCCATAAGATTTGATACATATAAAATGATATACACAAATTAGAAATGTAATAACGTCTTCCAGTTTACCAGTGTAGTTACATGCATATTTGTGTCCTTTTACACTTTCCTTTTTAATAGTGACCGTAGTTTCTAGTACCAATTACGTCACTCAGCAGAAGTATAGTAGACACTGCATAGAAATTTAAGCTATCGCACGCTTAGTATCACGTCCATGCTGAGGATATCTCATATGGGATCGCAATTTTTCTCAGTTGTCGTTGTTGCCTATCGTCTAAGTTTAATGAGTGTAGTTATATTTGTACCACGAGGAGATAAGCTAATGTTAACCAGCTCTTTTTCTGGTACGCGTACAGCAATTTTAAATTTATTAAGATATTTGGAAGATTTTTTTATTTATATTATGTAAAAGCAATTCAGATAATATTATATGAAATAATGTTTAAGAAAAGAAGTGTGAAGCTTGCCTTAACACGTATTAGCACTTGGTAGGCTGGCTGGATATGAGTGTTCCTTTGCCGCTATTATGTAAAGTATTTTCTTTTATATAAATATATTTATTTTATTTAAAATACGCAGGCTGTCAAATGAGCCACCTGATGGTAAGTGGTCACCATTAACTATAAACATTGGTGCCGTTAGAAATATTAATACCTTACATTATTTGGGAACTAAGGTGTTATGTACCTGTAGTTTCACTGACTTCGTTCAAATCGGAACACAACAATACTGAGTATTGCTATTTGGCAGTTAAATATGTGTGGATGGTACCTACATATATACCAAATAATAAATGAAATAATATTACATAATTATTTCAAATACACTTTTTTTGTATAAAATTTAACAGCACTCATGTGAATTCAGAGCTTGTAGCTAGTTCATACGAAAACAGTTTTCAGTAATCACAAACTTTTCCAATCCCCAACGGGTATTCGAACGAGAAATACGTCGGAATTGAAATAGCAGACAGCATGTATTTATGGAAATCAGCTTCGCTACCTAAAAGTTAACGTGGAACTATAAGCTTAACACGGATCATTATCATATTTCATATACGTGTTTTGTTTTTTTTTTTGTTCTATATTTATTACAAAAATTAAAATGTAAATATCGCTCTGAGCTAACACTTAATAGAGGACGTGTTCTGGAGCTAAATCCACAACGCTGCTTAAATGCTTACTCGAATTCTACGGCGATCGTCTTTTTTTCTTTAAAGGCAGATGAGTAGATGGGCCATTGATGGTAAGCCGTTACCATCGCCCACAGATATTGGAGCAGCAAGAAATATTAACCATTCCTAACATCATCTATGTGCCATAAACATTGGCAAATATGATGTTATGTCTGTGCCTGTAGTTATTACAGCAATACAAAGTATTGCTGTTTGGCGGTAGAATATGTAATTAGTAGGATTAGAAAATAATAGTTTACCAAATAAAAATTTAATAGACCTATTATGACTTCTAATATTTAATGGAAACAAAAACATCAAATATATTTAACTGTATAAAACTTTCTGCTACTTTTCAGGTCAATTAGTTGGTTATGTTTTAAAATTCAATCAAAAATTTGATCTACATTTAATGGGTGAAATTAAATGAAAGGTTGTTACATTATCCAATAATGATAATGGTCGATTTAGGCCATAGCGGCTATTTTACAAAACGATTAACCATATGGTCGGGACATATTATAGTACACAAGCGTATTTGCAAAGTGAACTTAAAACTGCATACTTCTAAACTCAGCCTGCTTCAAAGAAATTATTTAACAAGGCTGTGAAACTAGAAGCAAAGAATCTAAAGCCTCCATGGCTATACTAAAATAATTACAAGTATTACAAAATATTAATTAAAAAATTAATTTTAAAATTGAATTAATATCGAAAGGTATTTAAATTAAAATTTGCAATTGAAACTCGGCAAAATGTATTTAAAAGTGTTTTAAAACCTTACGCTTTTTCAGTTCGCTACGTATTTTCGAAGCAAATTGCAGTACGAATGTACACATCGCTAAAACTTCTCGGCAACTCGGAATTGAATTATGCAGCGTTAAATATTTCGAAGAGGAACTCTTGTTTTGTTTTTACACGACTATCGCTGATACTACGATAATTCTATGTTATTTATATCACTAATCTAATGATTTGATTCTTTTGACAAATATCTGTACGGTAGGTACCACTGACTCATATATTACCACTAAACAATATTTTTCTGTTCCGCCGTCAAGAATGAGTGACCCAGTGTAACCTGTGGGCTATCTGATGTTAAGAGGTCACCGCCCTTATATCAGCATTTTAAGAAATATCACCCATCCCATACATCACTAATGCGCCACCAACTTTGTTCCTTTTCTACTTTAAGGTATCAACTGTTTTTTCCTGGAAATAAACATGCTATTTAAATTAGTATTTAATCCATATAATGATAAAGTCTAAAAAATTTGAAAGACCGAAAGACCCACTTAAATGGGAACTTATTTTACTTCTCTAAAACGTCGTGGTTAATACAAACATGTCTTAGAACTTCTTACGAAACACAAGTTTCCTCGGCAAGTTTTCCATCGCCGCAGGACACGAGATGAATTGCAAACATAGATTTAGCACACGATAAACTAAAAGCGCTCGGCCTGATTTGAATTCGAAACTATCGATAAAGATCTACATACATTAAAAATGTCATTGCTATGTTTGTATAGAAGAATTTAATATAAATTTTGTGTATTTCTAATCTCCACAAACGTGTTGTCCGTCCGTGTTTGGTGTATCTTTATATTATTGGGCGTTTGATACTTTAATGCATGTTTTGATTACGATTTTTGTTTGTCTTCTTTCTTATTGTGTGCTTAACCAATATTTATTACTTTCTATTTTTTATTTAACTTAAGAGGACAGAAAGAAGCAATTTTATCACTTGGTGGTAAGTGGTTGCTTCTTATACCATTCACATGTCACCAAAGATTGGTTTTAAAATTTTATTCTCCTATGGCTGTAATTACTCTGGCTTGTTTTTTTTTTTAAATCGGAACAAGCAATGCAAAGTATTACTGTGAGGCGGTAGAGTAACTAATAAGTACTCGGATAGTACAAGCTTCCGAAACCACGCTACTACTGCTAACTTCTATTATATTTATAATTTATCTTTCAGAATATTAAATCCGATAAGAAAATAATTTTACTCAGACCACTATTGTAAAATCAATTAAATTATTTGTATATAAAATACTTAACTTACTTTTTAAGAACTTACTTTTTTCTATAGTCATTTTACTTAACTTGTTCTCTGTAGTATTTTCTGTGCAATTTATGTAGAAAATAAAAAAAAAAAACTTAATCAGGGGATTGAAGTTAACAAACGTTATATTATAACAGCAAAATAAACATTGTGTCTTACAATTAAATATAATTCAAAACAAAATTTCTTTTAGCATCGACAACGCAAATTCAACACGTTAAAAATTTATGTCATAAAATCTAGTCTTAAAACATATCAATACATAATAATTATATAAAGGCCATTTATAAAATTGTTTCCATTTAATATTATTGCGTTGAATCGAGATAATAACGATTAAGAACTTTTATCACACTTTTAAACTAATAAAATAATTTTATGCGACACTAACGTCGAGTTACAACCGATATTAAGAAGACAAGAGAATTTTTAATGACTTAATCTATTCTTCAGAGTTTATTAGCACAATTTTAATAAAAGGCAAAGTTGTGTTTAATTTAATAAGAGAAAAATTCCACTTTTCTTATTATTTTAATAAATTGCTGCCAGGCTAAGTTTTTCTTACTTGCTTTGTTTGCTTGCTTGACGGTGAAGGAAAACCTGTTTGTGTCTAATTTCTTTGAAATTATGCCACATGTGTATTCTACAAACCCGCATTGGAGCAGCGTGGTGGGATAAGCTCCATACCTTCTCCTCAAAAGGGAGAGGAGGTCTTAGCCCAGCAGTGGGACATTAACAGGCTGTTAATATTACTATACTGTAAGGTTTTCTACTACTGAAGTGAAAGTATGTAGCTTATTTCGCTACGCCTATAACATGACATGTGACAGAATTCCACGTGACACATTCAAGTTTCCTCACGATATTTTTCTTCATCGCCACGACACGAAATATTGTTAACACGAATTATACAAACAACTGAGTAGTTAGAACACATAAATCTTAACCGAATATTTACATACAAGGCTATAAGTTATTATAAGCTTAGATAGTCTCCCTTCTCGATACATGTAGTATACTTCATATTATAATGTCATTTCAGTCAGACGGGCCGGTTGACGTTGTTGGTAGATACTTGCCTTTCACGCCGAAGGGTTCGATTCCCACACAGGACAGACATTTGTATGCATGAACTCGTCTGTTTGACCTGAGTCTGGGTGTAATTATCTATATAAGTATATAATTACAAGAGAAATCTAGTATACGTAGTAATCAGTTGTCTGACTTCCATAGTACAAGCTCTGCTTAGTTTGGGATCCGATGGCCGTGTGTGAATAATATCCCAGGATATTATTATTTGAGAATTACTCCAGACAAAAAGACAGTTCGTTTGAAATTGAATTCACACTTCAATTTTATTTATTCGTTAGATATCAGTGTGGTGCAATTTCAAGCTCCGACTACTGCTACTAGATATGTGAATCACCGCCAAGTAATGATGTTTTCAATTGCTGTGTTCCGGTGATACGAGTGAGTGAGCCGCTGTTATTGCTGCTAGAGATAAAGTTTAGATCTCACGGTTGGCTCGCCCGTGGTGGTCACATTCGATCGTAATGTATTTGCTTTCCTGTTTTTTATTGTGCATAATAAAATGAAACTACTGCTTTACTTATATTTTGATATATTTCTTTCTCGATAAAATAATAAATTTGATCTTTCATAATGTTTCAAATTATTTACATTAATCAAAAGAAATAAAATCAATCGATACGTATCTAACAGTTTCAAGATTAAATTTGATTAATTTTATTGTTCTTTTTGTTTATGAAATTGCGGACGGGCAAATGGGCGACCTGATAGTAAGTGGTCACCACCGTAAGAAATATTAACAATTCCTTATTTTGCCAATGTGCTACGACGCTCGGGAACTAAGCAATTATGTACCTTGTACCTGTGATTACACTGACTCAATTACTCTTCAAATCGGAATACAACAACACCAAGTATTGCCTTCGCCAGGTAGATTATTTAATTAATAGTTGGTACAGACGGACGGATGGACAAAGCCTACCACCAAATAGAACGATCTATAATATTATATATAATATAATATCTATAATATTATAGGACATAAAGATAAATTATAAGGTAACTTTGTTATATTTTTTGTAAACATTTTAAAAATTCAATTAAAACAAATAATGTATAGAAACATTAAGTTTTATTTTAAACAATTAAGCGTTCCACTTACAACGAAATGGTTCTTACGTATCCTCCATTCATTCAACGATGGTTGTCTAACGACTACTACAAAAATAAATTACGGGCCTCGTACTTAATATTTTTATACTCACTTCACCGCTACAGCGAATGTTGGCTTAACATTTACAAAGGAAAAGTTACAGCCTTAAAAATAAAAAGGAACGCTGAGAGATTTTACGAGGTTTAAGCTTATAAATTAAAAATTAATTATTAACTCCACGATTACGCAACTTCAAACGAACTTATTTTATAATTTCGTTTCGCTAAAAATAGCTTTATATAGCTCTATACCTTGAAACTTGCATGTCGTCAAGCGATGTCCCTCGGGCTATCATCGTAACCACTCCCTCATTGGGGTGTTATATAGAAATATATATAAATTAATATTCAAGGACAATTATTTGTCCGCATTATTGGTGACGTAAAAGGTCACTAACACCCTCGAGCCTTTACAATTGCGTCGAGAGATAGCAGCGCTGAGCGCTTTCTATCGACTGTATCACGGCGAGTGTTCCGAGGAATTATTCTCCCTAATTCCTGCTTCCCCCTTCCTTCACAAGTCTACGCGTGCTGGCTCTCGATGTCACCGACTAACTGTGACATCAATTCCATCGCGCACAAAGAAATTTGGCAACTCCTTTCTTTGTCGCACTTCCAAAAAATGGAATTCCTTACCAGCTCACGTATTCCCCTCCTCTTACGACCCGGGTTCCTTCAAACGAGGTGTGAAAAGGCATCTAGTGAGCCGGCAAGGCGAGAGCGGCTAGTGCAGAACCTTCTTCCCGACTGTACTGGCCGTCCTCGCGTTTGGACTCTACTACCACTTAACATCAGGTGGAGTAGAGTCAGTTGGCCTCCCGGCAAATATAAAAAAAAAGTTTATGTCAGAAAATTTACTCACTATAGTAACATTTCAGTGGCGTTTGCATTATCGTGACTTTGAATAATGATGTCAATAGTGGCTAGTTTTCTCTAAAATTATTAATAATTTTTATTTTAAGCATTATTCTTCATTATATTTTAACTCAAGTTAAGATGAAGATAAATATATTTTATCGCAAAATAGTTCGCATCGCAGTACATAGTATAGTTGTGTTCCGGTTTGAATTGAGCCAATGTAACTACGGGCACGAGAGACAGAACATCTTAGTTCCCAAGATTGGTATTACATTGGCAATGCTAGGAATGATTAATATTTCGTACATTGTTAATATTTATGGGCGGTGGTGAACATTTACTACAATTTCTACAAAAAGACCAAGAGTACAAATAAATATGGCTGAATAATTAACGATCACCTGATATAAATATGAAGATAGCATGAACTTGGCGGACAAAATGATTAAATTTATCTTCGGGTATTTGAAAAACATATTTTCATAACCAACCTCTTAAAATATTTTTATTTTTATAAACTTTTTTTTTTAAATCCTTTATAAAATTGCTGAGACATGCTATGCCGAAAGGTTTATTACCCATTAAGTATCCAATTTGTATATAAATACTAAGAAACTTTAAATTCAATAAATAAACACAATTATCTTTGAACAAGACAACACATCTAACAACAGCACAATAATAAAATACCTGTCAATTCGTTCTATAAATAAATGTAGCCCAATATGTTCACAAAGAAATGCCGATACAAACGCAAATCCGATTCTGATCCTTTGGAATATTCTCGTAGCGATGCGTAGGCCACTTTAACAGAGTGAAAAATAGTAGTATTAGTAATGTTTTAAAGCTCGTACCTATTGTTGTCTTTGAAGCTTAAGAAACCTAACCTTAAATTCTTAATAGTGAAATTAGACACATACAGGTTTTCTCACGATTTCTTCGCCACTAAATACGAGATTAATTATAAACACACATTAAGCGCATATAAATTCAGTGCTTGCCCGGATTTAAATCCGGAATCAAAGTTTAAGAATTTCTGTTACATTTCTGAATTCAAGTTATTAAACAACTGAGCCGTCATGACTCAAAATCTTAAAGCATATTTATTTTGTACGTATTGTATTTCGTGAATTTATGTATGTGGCAGAAGATTGGGCAAAATCGTCTAAAGCACTAAAAATAGGCAAAAATAAGGGAATTTACTCATCGTTAGGTCGCTGTAGGAACGCTGTCTCGTGCAAATGGCGGAACGGATCTTGGGAAAATGCGGACGTAAGAAAAGAAATGAGGGTATTATTCTAACATTCTATCACACAGGCTTAAATAAGACTTTCGTCTCAGAGAAATATTTTTCTGTAAAGTTAGAAAGTCGAATTCTCGATAGACGAGACAATTTTTTTTTATAATGTCTCAATAAAAAGCTCGTAAACAATACATTGAAACTTATAGTATAAAATACAACGCATAGAGAAATGGTTTTAGTATGTAATATTTATACCCGCCTGAAAATTAAGACTATGGACGTGACGTGACGTGACGTCACCAACACATTGGCATTGTAAGAAATGTTAACCATCGCTTACATCGCAATTGCGCCATCAACCTTGGGAACTAAGATGTTATGTCCCTTGTGCCTATAATCACACTGGCTCACTCACTCTTCAAACCGGAACAAAACAATACCAAGAACTGCTATTTTACGGTAGATTATCTGATGAGTTCGCGGTACCTACCCAGACGAGCTTGCACAAAGCCCTACCACCGACGTTCAAAATATCACCTATTTACTAATTCTATAAAAGTGTAAGATGCTCTATAAAAACTATATATTTTGACGTCAAATAGTCGCTGAAACATTTCGTATGCTCTGACTGGTGTAGGTCACAGTGAACGGGTAAAACAAACATTTGTATGTAAACTGCATAACACAAGATACAACAGATGGTCCATAGCGGCTATTGGAAAGCGAACTGCGTATTTAGATTTCATTGAACGGGACCAATATACGTAGAATTACTTTAAGCTTTGACCCCTTTCGGTATTGGTCGTTGTTTTTTATGTTATATGCGTATATCGAAATTGCTAGTGATCTTTTTTTCATATTTGAAATTCGAATCTAAGGAATTTCTAAATATAATATTTCGTATGATAAATCGTTCATAGAACAGAATATACTGAAAGCTCTTTTGCTTCGTACGAAATATTATAAATTTTGTGGACGTTTTTATCATGTTTTCTGTGAAAACGACGTAGATTGATGTGATGTGTGTAACGTAAAGCGTGTGCCTTGGGATTTGTTCTGTCTAAAATATAAATGTACTATAAATTTCATTACAATAGACAAAATTCTATCACAAAATATTCATAAAAGGTAAATTTATTTCTGTTAAAAATAAGTCGTAAATTTGATTATTAAAAGAAGTTTAAATATCACCAATGTAAGTTAATTAGTCGTATTAAAACGCTAGACGTCAATAAAAAAGTGTCTATGTATTTTGGCCTGTATATAATTCCACGTATTACTTATTTAGTAGGCTTTTGGAAGAACCTTTTGATTTGATCTTTTTACAGGATTACATTAAAAGTAAAATATATATTATTATTATGAAACTATTGTGTTTTTTACACGTTATAATTATATTTATTATTTTTTGTTACTTGGTGGTAGGGCTTTTTGCAAGCTTGTCTGGGTTGGTACCACCCACTTATCAGATATTCTACTAAAAAACAGCAGTACTTAGTATTTTTGTGTATCAGTTTAAAGGATGAGTGAGTAAATGTTACTACAAGCTCGAGGGACATAACATCTTAGTCCCCAAGTACTGGCGATGTAAGAGATAGTTAATATTACTAACAATGCCAATGTATATGGGTGGTGGGGAACACTTACCATCATCATCACTTACCAAGCCGAAGCCGAGATGGCCCAGTGGTAAGACCGCGTGAATCTTAATCGATGATCGTGGGTTCAAACTCGGGCAAGCACCACTGAATTTTCATGTGCTTAATTTGTGATTGTAATTTATCTCGTGCTTTACGGTGAAGGAAAACATCGTGAGGAAACCTTAAGTGTCTAATTTCACTGAAGTTCTGCCACATGTGTATTCCACCAACCCGCATTAGAGCAGCGTGGTGGAATAAGCTCCAAAGCCTTCTCCTCAAAAAGAGGAGAGGAGGCCTTTAGCCCAGCAGTGGGACATTCACAGGCTGTTACGGTTTACACTTACCAAGTGGACCATACAAATTATATATAGTTTACTCAGCTTGTGCGGTATTTAGGATATTATATTACGCATTTAAAATGACATGACAAAATTGGGAAACAGTAGATACAGGTCAGCAAGTTCTACTTCCATATCTTTAAATTTCACTCAAATGAAATCACGGACTAAGCGTCCGCTTTACCTCGCAAAAACATTATAAGATCCTTTAAGCTGATACATATTTGAATAGGTATGTGGTTTATATTTTTGAAAATGCATACATACTCGCCCTATAAATTTACTTTGAACTAAGCGACAATTTTTTCTCGGACATCGGCACACATATATTGAGGAAATGAGACGTGTATTAAGTAGGCAAACTGACAAATCTTATAACTGACAAGTAAGTGGCCCCACCGCTCATTGACATTACCTCCCTTCCTCTTAAGGTAGACTTACGAGTTTACTCCCTCATGGTATTTTACCTTTATACATAAATTAAGCACATGAAAATTTAGTGGAGCTTTCCCGGATTTTCATATTCACGTGTTCTATTTATCTTCTGTGGAATCTCATTTCTTACTTTATTATATCTCATGGCTTTGATAAACAATACCAAACACACCCTAAGAGCTCAGCTTTAAAAACATTATATGACGTCACGCTGTGTTTTCATTAAAATGTTCATCCTCCTGTTTCCACATGATATACTCGATATCTGAAAAGCTGACAATGTTTTCTAACATAATATTTTTTTATCATAAATCAAGCTCTCAAGAGGGTATAATTTTTTTATATTTATATGTAATTATAATATTTATAAATAAATTAAAATTTGTTTACCATTGAATTTATCTCGCGCTCGATGGTAAAGGAAAACATCGTAAGAAAACCTACAAGTGTCTAATTTCACTGTAAGGAGGCCTTAGCCCGGCAGAATACGAGAATCTCATTCTCTTTCTTTTACTATATTCACAAAACAAATCGTTTTATTTACGTGTAGTAAAGTTGTGTAATTGACGTTTTTTTTTTTTATTGAAACAATCTTATTTCATTTTTATACGATGTAAGAGAAACATCGCATTTGAATTGCATTGTTTTGAGATTTTATTCATAAATTAAAAACATTGTTTTAATATAATTAACTTATACTTGTAATTAATTACTAAGAACCCTCTTAAATCTAAACGTCGATACTAAAACAGTAAACAGAACGACGGTAGGAAGATATTGAGATATACGACTGTATAATTAAGGTCGGCCGTCAAAGTAACTTTACTAGGGGCACAACGTTTGGGTCAATTTGCGAAATAGCCCCAGGGGCACTATGATACCCAACTCGAACTTAGTGCAACCGAAATGGCTTGGGGTATTTTGTGAACTCTAATCTTAATTAAGTTTATATGTTTATTAGGTTTTTAATCGGGAGACTGTTGAATTTGTTTTATTTGTCCTATGAGAGGAAGATAATGAAGATAAGTTCGTTAAATCGGTTCAAAGTTAATTAAGAAAGTGTTCCGTGTGTAACCGTTAAATGTCAAGGTTAAATTTCACTGCAGCGTTATATGTAATATCAAATTAAAACGCTTCTGGCGGGTATGACGGCACATAAGTTTCACCTTTGTTATTTATTTATTCTATAAACGTTTTACAAATTTAAAAAATCACTTGACAAAATGTTAATGCTATGACGTGTTATTTATATTATTAATTAAAGGTTACATAATATGTTCATATATCATCAACGTATCCGTAAGTAAATGCCTGTGGAAGCCAATTTGAGTATAATAAATTTTAAACTTAAATTATTAAACGCATTATGAAAGTCTTTATATTGTTATGTGACTAAGTTTGTGATCACTTTATGAGCCCACTTTAATAACATCCATTAAGAACAGTTAACTTTGTGGAAAATAGTTTTAAATTACATTATAGTGACAATAGTTTGTTTGTGTGCGTGTTAGCAATTTGTAAGATATTATCAGAATGTACAATTGTTGGACAAATTATGATAATTTAAGAAACTTTTACACAAAGGTTTGCTGATAACCTAAAAGTTTTTGCATTTTTCTCTGCTGGAGACGCAGCTAAGTATTGCCTTATAGTTATGCCTCATCAATCGTGAAGCTCTACCACCGGTTCGGTATGTGGTTTCTACTGAGAAGAACCAATATAGTCAATAGTTACTCTTTTATTACAAAAATACAAATTTGGCCCAGTGGTAAGCGCACGTGAATCTTAACCGATGATCGTGGTCTCAAACCTGTAATCCACCAACCCGCATTGGAGCAGCGTTACCAGCTGTGGGACAGCTGTATGACATTCACAGGCTGTTACTGTTATACAAACATACATTCAGTAACAGAATAATCGGCATTACTAATAAGTTTTTTTTTATATCTAATTGAAGCCTGGATCTTGAATCCAAGTATAGACTGCGACTTTTGATATGCGACATAGCACTGCAGGCAACTAACTTATCGTCAAAAATAGCTTTTGGTCCCCGGTAGGATCAGGTTTGGTGCAAGTTATTTCAAATTTTCATCCGACGTAATTACGTTTCGACCAATATTTTTATATCGGTAGTATAGAGATAGTATTTATAAATTCAACTCATCTATAATACGCGTTAGTGAAAATTGGAATATTTAAAAAGAATTCAACGTTTTTTAAATAATTAAATTCAAAAAAAAAAAAATATGAAGCATCGAAATATTTCCTAGATTCAAATTAATTTCAGAGATACCACATAAAATAATATTACGTTTTGAATGTATACGAATATACTTTTAAAGCAAAACGAGGCTAAAAGCCCGGAACATCACAGAATTTTTCCGCTGAACGAAAATTTTAAAGCGCGCAATGCGAACGAACCACTTTTATGGTTTCAATCGTTTAAAGCAAACAGCTCTCACGTATCTTTGCAGCTGAAATTAATTGCTTAGTTCTATTCAAAATATTATTTTTCATTACAGAAACCCTACATTAGAGTTTCCGCATATTATCTGTGATTGATTGGAACCGTAGAGTAGAGTAACTCCAATATTAATTACCAGTAACAGCCTGTGAATGTCCCACTGCTGGGCTAAGGCCTCCTCTCCCTTTTTGAGAAGGTTTTGGAGTTTATTCCCCCACGCTTCTCCAACGTGGGTTGATGGAATACACTTGTGAAAGAATTTCAGTGAAATTAGACCCATGCAGGTTTCCTCACGATGTTTTCATTCGACTTCAAGCACGAGATGAATTATAATCACAAATTAAGCACATGAAAAATTTCTGTGGTGCTTATTATGGTGCCTGGGTTTGAACCCACGATCATCGGTTAAGATTCAAGCGTTCTTACCACTAGGCTTATAGGCGATTTTCATTAAAATCGTACAAATATTTCTAAATCCTACAAAATATTGCTGATAGCAATTAGGATATCGAAGTTCCGTTACGTAAACTAACAGATCTTATTCTCATGAGAGGACAAGACCTTTGCCAGATAACACTTGCAGCGTTTTACGAACTATTATTTGATTTAAGACCAAGATAAGATTTAGTTTATATAAAAATCTTAAAATCTTTTTGTATTTTATTCAATGGAAGACGTGAATCTAAGATTTATAGCAAATCCGTGATATATAAAACAGAAGGGATTTTACGACGAACTGTCGGGCAGTAATTCATCGTGACAAACGAACACCGTTCGGCACTTCTCGGGTGTTTTACTTTATAACGTATTCGGTATTTTTTATTATTCAATTCAAATATTTCAATATCATTCCTGTGAGTTTGTACTTATTAGATACTAGTAGAAATTAAACATTTTTTATTAGCTTATTATTATCTTGTTTTATCGAACATTGAAATTCATACTACTTCATGCCTTGATCCTCTAACATGTGTCGATCCCCTTCATCCGCCTTTAGTTCTTTCTTTCGATTTAACAAATTCTACGTCGCTCATCCCTAATAGCAACATTACAAAATTTTATTTTCACAAGGCAGATTACGTGAATATAAAGAAAGAACTAAGCGAAATTGATTGGAAGAAAATTTTGAGTAAATGCCCCTGTGTTGATGATATGGTCTCATTATTTTATGCCCAAATTCGTAAATTGATATTAAAATATGTACCAAAAAAGAAACCCCGCAGTCATAAATATCCTATTTGGTTTACTTCGTGTCTGATTAAGTGTATTAAAGAAAAATATAAATATAGAATAAAGATTCGAAAATACAACAATCCTCGCGATAAACTAACTTTTGACTTATTGAAGAAAAGGTGCGAAAAACTCTTGTCATATTCTTATTCTAAATATATAGATCGTCTTGAGTTATCTTTAAGGTCTAATCCTAAGTTAATTTGGTCATTTTTAAAACAAAAAAAGGGGAAGAGTTCTTATCCATCAAAAATTAAGGGCGACAACATAATTGCTTCCAGCGGAACGGACATCTGCAAGGTTTTTGCTAAGCAATTTTCGTCAGTTTATAATAAGAATGATGGTTACCATGCTACCAATAATGGAGACATTTCTGTAAATTTATGTAATATTACGAACCTTAGTCAAATATCTTTTACTGTAGATCAGGTTTACAATGTTTTAAAAAGACTGGATTCTAATAAGGGAGCGGGAGCTGACGGGATTCCATCAATTTTTGTCCATACTTGCGCTAGAACATTGGCTTTACCACTGACACTAATTGTCAATACTTCTCTGTCAACTAGCACTTATCCTACCTTGTGGAAAAAGGCCCTTGTATTACCTTTGTTCAAAACTGGTGATAGAGAGGATGCTAGGAATTATAGACCTATATCAATTATGTCTGTTTTTGCGAAGGTATTTGAGGTACTTTTATATCCTGTTGTTTCTTGGCACTTCCAACAATTCGTTGCACCTGAACAACATGGGTTTGTGAAAGCCCGATCCACAGCAACTAATCTTGTGTCCTTTGTTGAAGACATTACTGAAGTTCTTGATACTGGCATGTGCGTTGATACAACTTACACAGATTTCAGTAAGGCCTTCGATAAAGTTGTTCATGGTGTTTTAATTACTAAACTAGAAATTATAGGTAGGCTCTCACCTGGGTCCTTTGCTATTTAACATATTCATCAACGATATCAGTAGTTGCTTTAAATACTGTAAATGCTACTTGTTCGCTGATGATCTAAAGATTTTTAGACCTATCTCTACAGATACCGACAGAGAACTCCTACAGGAGGACTTGAATAAGCTATCCTTATGGTGTCGAAGTAATGGCATGACTTTGAATGCTGAGAAGTGTCATGTAATAAAATTTTCCAGGAAAAAGACTTCTTTTGCGAGAACATATTTAATTGATGGTACAGCTCTATCCGAAGTTCCTCACATACGTGATTTAGGAGTTATACTCGATAATAAACTTCGGTATAATATCCACATTGACAATATTGCAAACAAAGGTTTTAAGACTCTTGGCTTCTTTTTACGTAACTGCAAGCAATTTAAGAATTCACGCTCTAAATTAATTATTTATTCAGCCTTGGTACGTAGCATTTTAGAATACTGCAGTGTTGTGTGGAATCCTCACTTCAATATTTATTCACAAAGAATAGAAAGTATTCAAAAACGATTTCTTTGGCATTTGTGCTTTGATCTTAGCCTAGTCAAAACTCTTAGGACATACGAAGACAGGCTTAAGTTCTTTAAACTTCATTCACTTTCGGATCGAAGACGGCTCCATGATCTCACTTTCCTGTATAAATTGGTGAATGGTGTCATTGACAGTCCCTGTTTATTGAAACAATTAAATATTCGTGCACCGGTGAGGACATTAAGACCGTCGTCTTATACTCCATTTGTAGAAAAACCTACACGCTCACGTCAAGGACGCTACTCTCCAATTAATAGATTAATGTTGAGTTATAATGCTATCTATAAATTAACAAAAATAATTGTACTCTTTCTACTACGTCATCCACTATAGATAAAAAGAATTTAGATAGAAAGATGGATATTGACATATTTTGTGATAGCCTTGTGAAATTTAAATGTAATTTATTAAATTTTTATTCATCATATAATTCTAATTTAGAGTAATCTAATAATTATGATGGTTGTGATGCATTAACTTATTAATTTGTTATTGCCTAATATCGGAAAACCTTGTTACTCAATTAAAGATTTGATTTGTTTTATATTTTATTTAATTGGACATTGTAATTCTTTATTTTAATATTTATTAATGATATTAAAGTACAAATTTATAAATATGCTCAATTTTATCTAATTTGTTACGATATGTTATTATTTATTATTTTAATGTTTATGTTGATGATTTTCTTTCCAAATTTTGTTTCTTTTAATTTGTAATTTTACCTGCATGTTGTGTCTATTTTGCTTTGAAATGTGTGTAACACCTATAATTAAGACAACATTTAGATTTTAATATTAGTTGTTTAATTATGTTTTACTCGCTTTTGTTAATGTATATCTTGTTGGTGTTAATAAATAAATAAAAATAAAAAAAAATAAAAAAAAATAGCAATTCCTACAGGATACATAATGATTATGAACAAAATTAAAATTATAGAATCATAACATGAAAATATTTTTTTATTAAAAAATAGGTTTTCGTTACAATTTCAAAATGGACGGAAGCTTTTTATTTAATTTAAAGTAACATGACGATTAAAAGTGACCGCATGACGCCTACTTGAATAAAAATAAAAATAATAATAATTTATGAATTTACAAATTATAATATGTCTGTGAATTTAATTATATAAACGAATAACTTGAAAAGTTCCTTTCAGGGAAGAAGGATTTCTTGACTTTGCGCAGCCGGATTCTTGTTATAAGTTTGTCTTTATCTCGTGCTTATACAATTAGTGATAAATTAAACTTAAAAAATAACAAACAACATAGGATTATACATAAATATATATGTATACTCAATAAGTGTTTTAAAATGCAACTGCAAATATTCTTTTTTATAAGCACCTCGAAAGTAGTCTTGAGTTTCGAGTTTATAAATATCTGAAAGTAAGAGGTTTTTATTACTTTTGATTTAATGACGAGCAAATGGGCTACTTTACGCTATACTGTAAATTGTTTGGATGGCTCTTTTCTACAGAATAAATACAATTTTATTCCCTGTGTATTATTGTATATATATATAAATCTAAAAAGTAAAACTATAAATAAATAAATAAGAAAAACATAAAAAAAAGATTAATAACTAACAATATAATAAACAAATTTAGTTTGCAAAATTGGCGTATAACTGTGGCAGTAATTTATTTTGAAAATAAAAATTCTAAGCTGTATACATGAGAAGTGAATTATGTTTTTTATAATATAACTTTTATACAACTGTAATATATCTTAAGAATCAATATATAAACATGATAACATTACAATTGTGCGGTTATTCGATATAGGACAATTGGATTTAATGGACAATGAAAACCACATGCACATATGTGTGCGTCACCACAATGTGTTGATGTTAGTTTAAGCATGTGTGTGTAATGTGGATAACATTCATATATTTGCGGTTGTGTCGGAATATATATAATTATGCCGTAACTTCTCTACAAATGTTGGGTTAAAGCTTCTACTTGTATTAAATAGAATGTTCTTCAGCCGATACATGTTAAGTTTCATTTCATTTTAAATATAAATATAATTGTCGAGAGATATTAAATCATATTTTAAAATCCGACGCAAAAATGGACGTGTGTATCTATGTGTGTGTCTGTGTGTATGTAACGTCGTGGCTACTAAGAGGATGAACTAATTTTATTAGGAAGGTAACTTGGTCGAGCGCCTTGTCATTTAAGGATAGGTGGATGGCACCAGACCACGTGGAAGGACGCCCATGCGATGGATCGACCAAGTAAAAACAATTGTTGCCGGTCCTTTGCATGAGTGCACCAGGCTCACCACCCATAAGGGACACATGGCGAAGCCTCGCGAGGCGAATAACATCTGCCCCGACAATTCGTAATACTTCATAGCGACCACGACCACTCTGACAAGTGTCGCGATGAAGAAGAACTTGGTCGAGTGTTCGTAGCTCTAATTAAAGTAAATCAGTTCAGGTGTTCTAGTTGTTGAAAGAATATGAGCAGCTTCTACTGGTTTCATTATTACAATAATATGGTATCCAGGCCTGACGCTGCAGCATCTCAGTACCCTGCTGAGACCCAACTCCTTACTATCTTACAGCAGAGGTAATGGGCTTAAGCTCATTGGATGGTCTCAATGAATAGGCTATAGATGTTTAGAGATTTTTAAGTCGGGGTTTTTTAATTTTATAGTTAATTTCAAACCTATTTCATTTTTTATTTATTTATACTATATTGTACATAATTAGGAAATAGTACAGAAAATACTTAAAACGAATTAATGCGTATAGGAGCGGACTTATTTTTAATAAAGGCCACAGAATCCATCCGAAAAATAGATTAAAATAAAAACCGTGTATGTGGAGCAATAATAGACATACATATACATATTACGTATAAAATAATACTACGTAATAAACAGATAAAATATATAACTATTTTATCAAATTAAAAAGCTGAAATGTTGTTAAAAATAAATATTCAATATAATAAAGTACGAATTGTGCTCTCGTAGAATTGTTCAAGAATGTTGTCAACATGAAATAATATGAGTAAGGGCTTTGAGTATATCTTGAATTTTATTGCCTCGTTGATTTTGTGGGCTGCTTATTATTAGGTGCATCTAATTTCGAAAATTCTCGAATAAAAGTTGAATACTCTGGTTTTGTATATACAATAACCAACAGTAATCATATTGTATTCTGTCTATCTTAGCTTATATAAAAGCTCGGGAAATAATTTAAGTTATAGAGTTACGACAGTTTGACAAAATTGTCAATGAATCTGTTATTTAGACTATTTCAAAATGAAAATTCATTCGTCAATATATTACATAGATGAATACGTTCGGAATTTATTACTTTTAAGCATTTATTAGTAAAAGCTTTAAGCAATATTAAATTAAATTATTTAAATTAAAAAAAAAAAATGAAAATGGGCAACAATTCAATTCAATCTGAAACAATTTGGTTGCAAATATTTTGTTATTAAAAAAAAAGCAAAGAAACCGTTATCAATACTTTCTTGAATATTCAAAATATGTAAACAATAAAATAGCACCTTTTATTGTAACAGCCTGTGAAAGTCCCACTGCTGGGCTATAGGCCTCCTCTCCTCTTTTTGTGGAGAAGGTTTGGAGCTTATTCCACCACGCTGCTCCAATGCGGGTTGGTGGAATTCACATGTGGCAGAATTTCAGTGAAATTAGACACATGCAGGTTTCCTCACGATGTTTTCCTTCACCGTAAAGCACGAGATGAATTATAATCACAAATTAAGCACATGAAAATTCAGTGGTGCTTGCCCGGGTTTGAACCCACGATCATCGGTTAAGATTCACGCGTTCTTACCACTGGGCCATCTCGGCTTTTTTTTTTTACGCACCTTTTATTAAACTACAATAATATAAGACCCTTCAAAACTCTCAAAGTACAAGAACTTCAAAATTACCACAACAATCGAGTTTAAGCAATTCACATTCAAATTTCTCTAAGCATGGTTAATACCAAACTACCTACATTATAACCTCTTATGTAAGTTGTTATAATATAGGTATTAGCTAAATCAATTAACCTTAGCTCATGACTTGATGAGGGATGGTTTACCAGCTAAGCTGTTAAATGCCTTGCGAAGGTCAAACAGTTAAACTTGTTAAATAGGGTCAGCTTGATGAGATTAATTGGTCAAGTGCTAGTTAACTTAGTCATAGTTTAAAATTGATTATTATATAAATATGTTATTATAATAATTTATTTGTCATGTTTTTAGTTAAAAATAAAACATTATTATATTTTGCTTTCGCGTGTATTCCACCAACCCGCATTGGAGCAGCGTAGTGGAATAAGCTCCAAACCTTCTCCTTAAATAAAAAAAAGAGAAGAGGCCTTAGCCCAACAGTGGGACATTCACAGGTTGTTTTACTTAAACAAAATTGAATTTTAATACGAATTTGTTTATGTATTAATTACAATTATTTTTAACTACATAGAGTTCAAAATATCATCTTGCATCTTCATGTATCACTTAAAAATATTGACAATTAATTGACATTTTAATATTTGACATCTCACGTCAAATTATTCCACGTCACGTTATTTTAATTTAATTCGCACTCCAAAACACAAATAAGTAACTCACATTGTTTTTGTTTGATTCACACTAAACACATAGATGGCTGTCTTAGATAGCCATCAAGATGGATTAAAGGAGCTCACTTAAGGGCATGCACATACAGATTCGATTTGTCTAAGTCTCGGATATAAATGTTCCATTAGCCACGACATTACTTTGAATTAAGACGGACAAGGGAATCGATGTTAGGTTATCGTGACTCACAGATCACTGAACATACTAGATGTGGCATGAATCATATTTATCCAAACAATGTCGCTTCAGTTGAAGTGATTAGTATCAAATTTTGGAAATAAATTACTTTTGGAAGGTTTCTTAACAAGGTGAAATATTCGTGATACACACGACGCAGCTTATTGGTTGCATGGTGTATATCAGCGTGTTTTCAATGTTCAATGAGTGATTATTCTTATAAAAGAGATATTTTATTTATCACCAGATAGTAAATGCCCAGAGATTGGCACTGTAAGAGATATTAACTATCACTTACATCGTCAATGCGCCATCAACCTTAATAACTAAGATGTCACTTGTGTCGATAATTATATTGGATAACTTACACTACTAAGTATTACAGTTTGGCGGTAGAATGTATAATTAGTGGGTGGTGTCTGCCCAGATGAATAAAGTCCTACCACCAAGTTAAGTACATTTTAGTAACTTACATTTTTATAAACCTTTCACCTGTATCTATTTTTAATATATCATAAGCTATACAGGGATTTCCACCTGAACGAGAATTCAATTCCTTTTATTCTTTTCCAATCGTCATCCTTCTACACAAAGTCCTTTACAGCTAAGGGTTCTCGTCTTTGAAATTCACTTCCTTATCTGTAAGCGCTTGAGCCCTAATTGTTTTTAAAAAAATATAAAAGAATTTTGCTTTGTTTTAAAATACATCGGGTTCATTAAGTTATTATTAAATTACATATATTTATCAATAAAAAACACAAACTAGTATTAATGTTTTTGTTCAAAATTAACTTGTTTGTGTCAAAGATTATCGTAGCTTGGACTACTGCAACTTCTAACTTAGATTTGATTAGAGGAGAAAGAAAGCGTTACTGATATTTTTTTATAATATTAACAAAAGTTTTATAATTTAACTATGCAAATCCCCGGTGTTGATTGATCAAAATGTTCATTTATTATAATACAAGTGCTACGATGCTACGAAACTAATAGCTACGAAAGTTGTAGCAATAATATTTAATTTGTCACACATCTCCTGTAGGATAGGTACGAGCTTTATGGTCTTTCTGTCCCATATATTTTTTACATGAGATTAAAATTCATATAATTAAATTAATTAATTAAAATAAACATTTTATAAACCTATTTACAAACAATTATCGAAACGGATTACGTATTATAAATTGTTTCTCGTGCAATGTACGTTTTTTTAATAATGTAAGAAAACAAGGCCATATATGATCTTAGATCCTATGTTTGGTATATATATTATATACACATATATATTATAATCTATACAGCATTGGAAAAATAGTGTAGCTTGGATATCCATAACCTTGGGTAAAAATCAACGCACCATTATCCAAATGAATTCGCCCAAAAATGGTTAATGATCGTATATTATATATGAAGTCGTCATTTATATTTATCATGTAACACGCCCACATATAAACAAAAGCCCTGAAAATCTCATATGAAATATGCGCTGTGTGGATTCTTATCGCATATCACGAGTCACAAATCATTTCTACATTATTAAATCAAGAGATACAGGTATATTCCTTCGTAACAAGTGTAAGGAAATATGTACTTTATATCATGTGATATAAAAGTGATTTTTCAATAAAAATGATTTTGTAATACGAGTTTATTAGGGAGCAAGCTTATACAACCCGACCTGTCTACTTATACGCAGTAAATAAATTAAGTCGTAATGCTGCGTTGCGATAAAGTGGTGAAAGGTTTATACAACGATAACAATCGATTGTTGAAACTAGATGATAATTTCAATAACATTGTTATAATAAAGCAATTACTTCATTTAAACTAAATGGGAAATCGGTTACAGTGAATATCGAGCAGTGAGCGAACACTAGTCAATGGTAAAAATTCTTAATCTTTTTTTTATGTAGTGTATAATGTATTATTGTAGAAGTATTTCGAGAATAGAATATATCCCAGTGTAATTATCTAGTGCGTCGTTAAATGTGCGCATATTTTATGGTCTCGCATACCAAGCAAACGCGGTTAATGTTTTTAGCATGACACTGTACGCATATTTATGGGCACCCACTTTTTACCTATTTCATTTTGGTCTGTATGAAAAATAAATGTACGAGTATTTAGACCCGTTTGCTTATGTGCTTCTGAGAGAATATAGAGTTTATTACACAGATAACAAGTAATGAAAATCTTCAATGTTTTATTAGATTTTTTAATAAATATCTTGACTATCTAATGGCAACACCTTTCGCGCGGGACTGGACGTGACGGCGACGGGCGTGAGCAACCGTGAGCAAACATTGCACCCTGTCTAGTTGACCATTAAACGCGCCGACGTCATGCTAGCGTCATTTTGTCATGTCTTACCGAGTCTTGAGGAATATCTTGTATCTATCTCTTTAACGATAACATAATAATTCTAAAGACAGTTATTTTCGATGACAAACGACGACCTTCAAAAATTTTACGTTTATTCTGTAATAATATAACATCATATTAACATGTAATCTTCTTTTTATACTAATTCTTTTACAGTTCAGGCTATTAAGCTTTGGAACGACCTTCCTTTAAATATTCGGGAGGCCAAATCCATAAATATTTTTAAAAAACTTGTAAAAGATCACTTTTTGTCTCAAATGCCTTATCACCCACCATTAATTACTTTTATTTTTATTATTATTAATTTTTTTCTGTTATGTTTGAGGACTTATCGTTGTTATTCGTTCTTATTGTTTATAGTATACATTGTATACTTGTAATTCTATATGTATTGATAATATAATTTATTTATTATATATATTATGTGATTTTATACTTACATTTATTTATTACTTTGTTTAATCATAAATTAATACTATCTTATTTATTATTAGAGCACCACCTACCTCAAATCCTATGAGTTATCACTTACTCCGTTGGTTGCCTGGAAGAGATCGCTATGTCGCGATAAGGTCGCCAAAATTGTATGCTGCTTTTATTTAGGCTGTATCCGTGTTTTCTATTCTTTTTCTCTTTGTGGTGTATAATAAAGTATAAAGTAATATAAACTAAGCGATCTAACTGTATGTTGTAACACGTCAATAAGAATTGTTAGTATCACAATACAAAATAAAAAGTTTTGCAACATTTGAGTAACAGCTGGCGGATACATAGACAGGACTTCTCATGTCGAGACGATAAATGTGTCGATCCGACCATATTATATGAAAAGTCACAAGACCTCATTAAAAGTTCCACATGAAAATTTTCCATTGAAATGAGATTCACAAAAACATACATGTATTTTTTGTTCCGTTACTCTTGAGTTACAAGTTATAATTAAATAAAATCAAATGTAAGAGTTTCATGAAAAAAGTTTGAATGGCAAAACGTGACTATAATAAAATTGGAACAGTGTCTAGTCTGGCTCAGTCAGCAGTGTCAAAAAGATTACGCCGAAAGTACGGCTTCCTACGCCTTCATCTATTTGTTTCAGATCGATATCTAGGGCAAAAAGTATTCGCATTGAAATCAACAGCCTTTACAACTATTTTGTTCTTTGTAGAACTTTTTTCCTTTTATTTCATAAAAGATTAAAGAACTTTGTCGCTTTCAAATATGTCACATTGAAAGTATTTTGTAATTAAAAAAATCGATTCAATTGTTTTAAATCTTGTGGAGCTTAATAAAAATTATTAAAGTGCAGTGAGCATAGCTTAATGTTTGCTAAAATTATATCTTATACAAGCAGAACGGTACAGAAGCCAAAACAAAATTCGCTTACAATTATAGTTTTGACCGACAAACTTTAATTCATGCTCCCGCACAGTTTAACACCATAATAAGTCCCGTTCTATGAGGAATATCACAAGCATTTCTTAAAAAAAAAACTGAAGTATTAGTTATCATTTTAATAATTTATTTTACTTATTAAATCACTTATATATCAACATATATAAGTGATTTAATAAGTAATAATAAAAACATAAAAATCAATTAATCACGTTAATTTATATTAACAAATAAAGTTTAAAATAATTAAAGATAAAAAAAAAAACAAAAAAAAAATATATTCACTCAATGAATAGCTAATGTAAATAGTAATATGTATTTATTATTGGTAGGTAGGTGTTTTAAGGTGTGTCAATTGACGTTCATATTGTGAAATTTGGAAATATTTCGAAACAATTCAACACCGTCCACTTCTATTTCAGCAAAGTTAATATTGTGCCACGTACGTTACAAACTCAGTACGTCCCGCTAATAATTAAACGATCTTTGTGAATCATGCTCGAAGTTCCGTACAAATACAACGCGTGCAATTTAACAGCGTTCAGTTTGAGCACTCATCTATTACATTTACGTTTAAGCTTAATGTGCGAATAAGGTAATTTGAACTTACGGTATTGTCTTTTTATGTGTTTTCTAGGACATATGCTATATTATAATGATGTTGCTAGTTATAATTAAAATGCAAAATTAAATTAATTTCAGACACAATCAAAGATGTCCGGCCTCATAGTGATGTGGGAGTCGCAGCTTTGATTTTTACTCATGAATCGTAAAATTCAATTATTTGACAACATACTCATGAAGATTACATTTGACGGCGCATGGGCGCGTCATCGATATGTCAACGACAAGAATTTAGAGTGAAGCGGATATAGGAAGTGATTCTAGCGAAGCGTAAGCGAAGCGAAGGAGCGGGACGGCCATCTTAGTTTGCACGGGACTGGCGACACGACAGCCGCGATCGCACCGCATATTTAAGACGAATCGCATTAGGAGTTTTAAAGAAGGCCCTCCTGCATATTAAATAAATACTCCAAATATACATACACTGCACTACAGATTTATTACTGCAAAATCTGTTATGACAGTTACTATAAGTTCCATAGCACAAATATTAGTGTAGTTGTAGAAGTGTTTAGGTAGTATGTATGTGTATTTATGGACGTGAAACATGACATATAAGCATCCAAGTATTGTATTGTAATTATTTTTTATGATTTAGTCATAAAAAAATGTTGTTGACTACACGAAACTAATTTACCTGAATATCGAATAGGATTAAGAAATAAATTACCCCCAAACTGAAAAGTGAGGTAAAAAAGTCGTGAATCCAAGTGACAGCGACAGCCGACAGATACACCTGGTGCCCCGAAAAAATATGAAACCCCAAATCCGTTTCAGTAAGCCCCTTAAACTGTCAACGTTATGTGTACCGGTGATTATGACTTATTAATATTGGGAAACTTGTTGTTTTTGATATATTTGTTTCATAAAATTGATTAAATTGCTGTCTTATAGATTATGAAAAAATCGAATGTAATAACATAATAATATTTTACTTATTAAACCATAATTTAATAAGAAAAGCGTCTTTACTAGATTTCTTATCTCTTATGAAATTCTTTGTGGGATATCTTACGTTGTTGGAAATAATTAACATAACTTGTGATTTATCATCGACATCGGAAGTAATGTACACAAAGTATTGACCAAAATAATATAATTAAACAAATATACATAAATTATTACAAAAATAAACAATTCATCTGAATGTATCAAAATGCTAATTTAATGCTATGTTAAATATTTTCACAAACATTACTGGTAGCAACCATTATATTTTGAAATCACAATCAATTTTGTAAATGTAACAAATTTTCAACAAACAATGACTTTGCCAATAACACTCAAATTTCCAGTGTAATAACTTTTCAGAACCTAGGATTTATTATGACAGGAAATTCGGAAACTACTTCATTAAATAGTCGCAAATTACGAATATAATAGGCCTTCATCACAAAAGCGTAAGACAGGGTTAATTGAAATATTGCCACAGAAATGAAATTTTTCCCTCATTGTTATATTATTACTTCTGATGAGCCCATTATGAGAAAATAGGACGGCATTACTATGTTTCCCCCGGGCTTACCTTCACAATGAGAAAATATTTCAACACCATTCATTGCTCCTCGGGAACATTACGAAATTATTTAAGTTTCACTTGTTCCGCAATGTATATCTAAACTTAAAATTAATATATAAGACCTTGTTACTTACAGTACCAAAGTAGGAAGTCCTTAGAAATTCCTTAAGTGACGGAGAGGACTACTCAATTTGAATAATAATAACCCAATAAACATCTCCATTAAATCTTGAAATGGAAAATTGTTCTATTTATGCCATTGAAAGAATTTAATTTGACAAATGAAGTGGCAATTCCAAATTTGTTCCGTTAAAACTTCGACAATCCATATTTCCAACTTCAGAATTAAATTTTCCGCATCAATAACGTAACAGATTTTCGTACATCTTGTTCAAATATTGGAAACTTTGAAAATACAAGTTGTAATTTTTTAAAGAACATCAAAACGTTCTTAAGTAAAATTTTTAAGGTAAAGCCAAAATAAAACAACTTTGGAATAAATTCGTAACTTTGTAGAAATTTATATAATTCCTTTGAAACGCTGTAATTGACTGTAGCAATTAACGATGAATTAAAAGGTGAAAGAAGTAATCATTCCTGTAGACAATTTAAATATATCCCTTTTCAGCAAAGCGGTCCCAAAACTTATTAAATTAGACGCTCATTTGAAATTCCTTTGTCATAGTAATTTAAAATAAGAAGAAAAATGTAAATGGGTACCATACAATGAACAGCAATTTTACACACGATCAAAGCACCGTAAGAAGATCTATGAAGGAGGCTGCTTGTTTCAAACGAATTAAACTCTAATACGAAGGCATGAGAAGATAGGAATTTCAAGCATTTATACCGAACAAAGCAGCTATCAACAGCTAGTTTCTATAATAAAAAGGCAATTCAGGAACATTTTCTCACGTTATATCGCCCGACAATGTTTTAAATGTAAATAAAATAAAACTGAGAACGGCGAAAGATGGCGCTTATTTGCTTTTCATAAGACACTGTTCGCGAAGAAAATTGGTTCTGCTATACAAATATTCTTGGCTTAGAGAAACACCTGCTCCTGTCATCGAATTTATTAAAACACGGTATATGGAGGTGGATTTTCTCCACGCCTTATTTCCTGGCGAACCTTTTTACCAGATGCGACCTTTCTTTTAGGCTCTAAATGACATGCGAAATGTAAGGTGGATTATTCTGGTGATATTCATTTTCTTCAGGGTTTTAAGCACACTTTGCGGTTGTCAGCTCAGAAAATGTTTTAATTATGTCGTCAAATTTCTGGACATAATTTTGTCTTACATTTTGCATCTCGTTAAGAAAATTAATTTTATTACAACGAGACCGTTTTTTCTCGATTCAAGATTAACATAAGAGAAACTTTTTTGAACAGTAATTAGTGTAAATATTCATCGTTAGGTCGAAATAAGTAGTTAACATATATTAAAAATCAACATTAATAAATAAATAATAAGTTCAACGTCGTATTATTTAATAATTATTATTTTATCAACTTTGTCTAAAATTGGGACATAGCGGCTATGATAATATTGGTATTGCTTTACCAACATAGCAGGTTTTTTAATTAACAATACAAAATCTGGAGAGGTTTTCCGCAAAAAAGTGGCAAAATCTTGATTAAGTAACAAAGTGTAAGTCAGTCATTACAAATACATAATGTCACGGTAAGATATAATCAAAATGAATGAATGAATGTATCACAAAAAACAATTGACAAACATTAGTTGTGCTATGTAATCCGAAAAAAAAGCTTTCTCGACATCTATTTGTATTATAAAGTTAATACATAGATATACGAGTATTTGTTAAGGCTATACTAATATTTCATCAAGAATATAAGAAATAATATTTTTAAGTTAAAATAATATTTATCTCATATTGTCAAATCTCGGCTCCAGTCAGTCAGTAAGAACGCGTGAATCTTAACCGATGATCGTGGGTTCAAACCCGGGCAAGCACTATTGAATTTTCATGTGATTAATTGAAGATTATAATTCATCTCGTGCTTTACGGTGAAGGAAAACATCGTGAGGAAACCTGCATGTGTCTAATATCACAGAAATTCTGCCACATGTATTCCACCAACCCGCATTGGAGCAGCGTAGTGGAATAAGTTCCAAACTTTCTCCTCAAAAAGGGAGAGGAGGCCTTTAGCCCAGCAGTGAACATTCATAGGCTGTTACGGTTACGGTTACTGTCAAATAGTTTTCTTAATCGAACTATACTGCTCACACAAAAAGGCACGATGAAAATATCGTAAGCGAAATTTGTGACGGTTATCTACTTATCTAGTGTTACCGCTAATTGAAACTATGGAAAAGTTCATTTTCAATAAAATATTTTATCGCCACAACTTGTAAATACAGTCATGGCAGTCTGTTTATGTTTCTCTGTAACGCAATATCTACAATACTGCCGACGAAAAAACAATGAAAATTATTAAAAAAAAAAAAAAAATAGTTCAATTTATACAACAAAGAATACCTTGCCAAGCATAAAGCAAATAACTATACAATATTAATCGAATTTCGTTGTTTGATCTCAATAAAATTGTGCGAATTTCCATACTTTTTGCGTTTAATTAAAAACACCAATTCCACTTATTAATCGGTAAAATTTACTTGTTTGTAATCAAAAATTTAACAAAACCTTTCTATATCATCATTGTCAATAAAACATTTGCTCTGATGATTAGGAGCGAGCCGTGCGTTTTGCACTGTTTGTTTTTAATTAAATATGAGGCAAGCCCCCTTGTGTCGTTATTGCCCTCAGTTTAGATGGGTCGGTGTGGAATCCTGGTCACAATATCGATATATTCACGATACGATACTTAACTATGGATATGTAAAGTGTCGAATGTATCGAAGGTAATTCTATAACAGTAGTGTTCAGTATTCGTTTATGTATATGGTATTATATGTTATGTTTAGTATCCTGTAACTATAATATTAGAATTAGTAGGAACAATTATGAAACCAAATTTTAATAGTATGTCCATATTTTTATACTGTATCACATTACATTCATCAAAAAATGGATTTTAATTAAACTCTTAATAGAATATATGATAGATTCATTTTCAAATGATAATATCAATTAGTGTATGTTGATATCGGTTGATTTTGTTGACGAGAAGAAACATTTGTTTTAGCTTTGTTTTCAATCTTTAATGCAAAAGAGGGATGCTATAATTGAGTGTAAATTAAAGTGATGTGAGCAACTTCTACTAGTCTCATCGATTTTAAATTTAGTATTCTGTAACTATAACATTAGAATAAAATATCCACGAGTTAGATTACCCACTGGGATATTTTAGTTCTTAAATATAAAAATACAAAAAGTGAGGAATTGAAAACTGAATTTATTCATATATATATATGTGTGTGTGTGTGTGTGTGTGTGTGTGTGCAAGTTAGACAATACCAGGCTTGAGGGGCCTGGTAGGCCTCTTCATTCATCTTTATTCATTTAACAATAATTCAAAATGTAATATAACGTATATGATTATATAAATTTTGTCCTAAGGAAGTAAACTTGAATAAAAGTCCAATAGCTCAAATTATTACTTCAGCTCATCATATCATAAAACCATAATATTCGAAGCGTTAAAAAATAAGCAATCAATGTGGATATTGTTACAAATTAATTATTAAAAAAAAAAAAAAAGTAATGTGCTGTCGAAATTGGGGGGCGTTATTAGCTACGACACAGTATAATACTGGTGTAGAACTATCGAAAAAAATATTGTTTATTATATGTATTACTGGTTAAAAAAATGTATACCATACATTAAATAAATTACTAGTGGGATTATATGGTGTACCTTCTCCTCAAAAAGTGAGAGGAGGCCCTTAGCCCAGCAGTGGGACATTCACAGGCTGCTACGGTTATGGTACGGTTAATGGAGATTTGTTAGTTTTGTAGTTAATTTATAAAGTAGCTGCTAAGTACTTTGTTCAAATCTCCGATCAGGCCAGTAATAGTCTATTGGGTTTTCTCGTTAGGAAACTCTCAGTGGCAGCCTGTGGTTTGTAAGAAGTGTTTACACTCTCGTGCCTCCGTTCATCCTGCGTCCGGATTCGCTCCGGCTTTATGATTGCCATCCAATCGCATCACGATAGCTTTTTATTATTATTTTATATTAATAATTTGCTTGGCTGCACCAATTCAACCTTATCGTCCAATATATCTTAGGTTTCGAATACTTCGTCTCATTTAGTGAGTCCTATCTAATACGCAATTTATGAGTAAATTGTCTCCTTATATTTTGGTCACAAATGGACGCCAGACATAGTTTTCGAAAAAAGGTTCCTTTTTAGGGCCACCTAAAACAGGACACGGGAGGTCCTCATCTTACCCATACAAGGCCAATAGAGTCACGTCCTATTTTAATACCTGAGCGCAGTTGAATATCGTGTGCTATGATGAAGTATTATTGTTTTTGTTAAATAAAGTAAATTAATTTTAAATATTTTTATTGTGTTTGAAATTAATTTGACGTTGTAATCTCGACTAGACCGATCTCATTCGCGTGTTCTCAATCATACTTGACGTTGACAAAATAATCTGTATCCATTTTACATGAGTGATATCGAAAATAATTATATACAAAAGATAATTCTAAGAAACATCCACACATATGCACACCAACACACACAACAATAAAAACAATTTAGTTTTTGAATTTCAATAACAAGAGTTAAGCCATTGAATAAAATATTTGTATGAATACTTAAATATTTACTAATATAATTTTGCTGCTATGTAAGCCTTGAGAACCATATGAATATAGTATGTATTTTTTGAAATATAATTTTTTATATGTCTATCTGTTATATAAATATAAAAAAGGTATAACTACATAATTGAAGAAAAATCGATAATTCGAATCCTTTGTTCCCAAAGTTTCATTTGAATTCAGATAAAAATGTTTAATAAAAAAACCCTAATAGTAGAAAAACAAATTATTGAAAAAAAATCTGTTACAACAATTTGATCGCACACTTCAATTCGCCTTTGATTCGGCAGTCGTTTGACATAAATCGAATTATGTGAACGCAGTTTTAGAACAAAGTACTTCAGCTGTATAATATCCGCTCAGTTATCAAGAACACACGGCTCCCAAATACCGAGTGCCATCAAGATGGAAGATTATATATTCAAAATAAACAGACAATTTAATGAGTCCTTGAGGTAAACTGGGGAGCTTTTAATTCTCTTAACAAGGACGTATAAACATAAGTGAATGCTTACGTGCCCACATGACATAATTTATGTGCTACCTTCGTAATAACTTCAGAACTTAGTCCTACAAATGTATGAGTTAAATTAGATTGAAAGTTATATGTCATATATAAATTCATGTTTCATTTCTATTTGAATAGTATTAATATTGTATGTTCTGATTTCCTGTGTAATAAAACACAATGAATCGAAAGACGTAAATATCAGATTTATATTGAAGAATAACAATCTGTAGGTGCTTTTCTTGTTTCATCTTCAAAATATATAAAGTCAGACGTAATATAATTGAATTGCGTTATGGAAATGTATAAACACGAGAAGTAATGATAAACTTGTTAAAACAATCTTTCCACTTGACAAAGTTAATACAGGATGATGTCCAGAGGCATATTCGATTCTATCGAAAAACTCCGCAGATATTTTTTCATTTACACATACCTAAATTAAATAGCTATATATTCAATGTTCCGTACTCGCATGTCAATGGAAAGTTGTTCCAGCGTATAATACTATAAAATCACTAATAAAAGCTAACCCAGTTTTTTGAAAGGCTAGCCCCTAACTAAATCTAGCACGTATGGATTTTTGTACCAAATCTTCGAAGAGAAAAGTGCTCCATTTAAACAAACTGATATTCAAATCATCAAGGTAAAGATTAAAAGTAAATTACTTATTATCTTCACTAAGTATAGAATATTACAAATAGCGTTCGTGTTTTATCCACAGCTTAGAGTTTTTAGTTGGTTTTTATTTCACATATAACGTTCGCTAATTATTTTTTTATTTTTATTAGATATTTAGATTTAGATAGAATATGTGTTTAGTACCTTTCAAAGCACGTTTTCTCAAATTTTAACCACCGAGTAATAATATTTTTTGTGCTGATATGTCTATGAGTTGGAGAGTTACATACTTCTCTTTACACCGGTACGGGAATCAAGCTGTAAGTTTAAGTTGGTAAATTACTGGTAAATAAAATAAACTGATTAGTATTCGTTGATTTTCTTACTTACTTAAAGCTACGTACATACACAATGATTCAAAAGTTATGGCGAAGTTATTTCGACTCTCTATGATAATAGGATTCATAGTCTTCTTGAAATATTTCAAATATACTTCGATATACGTGTATACAATTAATGATACAAGAGGAGGAGGTTTTTACCCAACTCTGAGACATTATCACGATATTCCTGTTACTCATTAATCCTACATTCACGTCAATGTAAAGGAATTTCATAGAATGGCTTTTTTATAGAAACTCACTTTCTCGATTTGAAGAAATTAACACTTTATTATTCATTGCGATGTTATCAATAAGTTCCAAAGCTATAGAATATGTTATTAGAAAATAATGTACACAAAGGAGATTCTAGTTTTTCTGAGGTATATAATAAATTATATTTAATCATAAGTACTCGTATGTAACAGCCTATAAATATCCCACAACATTCACTTCCGGTAGACAATTTTTATTTTAGCATCTTTAAAAAAAAAGTTCTATACCTTTTTTTCAACCAATGATAATTATTTTCTATAATCCGATGTCGAACATTATAATAGTTCATAAGCTCACATTATAAATAAATCCCAAACGTAATATATTTCATAATTAATCCTTTAAATAACATGAAATTTCTGACCTAATTAACAACAATAGTGAAAAGGTAAAATGGGTAGCAATATTCAACCAAAATGACAGTCTAAATTAAACTTGCCTCATCTGACCTGCCGTTCAACGCTGGTTACATGACCCAAAAGCCTCAATCCATTTATGTCTGCGGCTTAATAAACAAAGTTAATTAAGTACAAATTATAAAATTATGAATTTTAGAATGAGATAATATTAAAAGGGATAAAAGGAGTTTACAAACAATTACCCGCAGGGAAAATCTTAATGGATTGCTAAATCAAAATTTCATAATAAAATAAATTTATTTTCGGATTTCTCGACAAGTGAAATGTGCCTGATTATTTCTGTAAAGAATTTAAGGAAATTATAACGAAAATTTCTAGACCACTTGGTCTTCACAACTCACGACTATAATTCAGCTGATTTTTTTTTTCAAATTTTCTATTAAAAGATAATAATGGTTTCAACCCAATGAGTAAAAGTTATAGTAATTTAGAATTAATGAATGTGACATAAAGATGAATTCTATTCTTTACACGATTTAGAAATATTGCTTAATTCGTGAAATACTTATGAATACACATGAACAAACTCAAAACTCAACGCAGAATACGATCGTGAAATGTCAGAAAGTGATATACGACATTAAGCAAAATTGTAATACCACTACAAGAATCAGTTGTAAACTTTTCAGGTTTTTTTAATTGATTAATGAAGTTGATTCTTACAGAATAGCACTGCTTCTACGCCATGGATACAAGAACGATGGCGAAATTTCAAACATTCTGAAAAAATCTTAAAAGTAAACTTTTATCAATATTTTAGTTTTAGTTTTAAAAAGATACTTAATGCAAAGTTCCGTTAAAGCTTTTTCATATGCGATTTCATTATTCACGGTTAGTTTCAAGAAAATATTAATAATAAATTTTAAAGATGATTCAGACGAAAAAGTTTTACTATATAATAGTTCACGTTTAAGTGATTTACCTACTTTTGGTTTGCGTTACTTCATTTTACGCTAGGGTTGCTAAAACTACTTACTATCAAACGGGTGGGTCAATTGGTGGATTCATTTAATAAATTTTTGTCTATCTCGTTGGTAAATGCTAATAATATGGGCAATAAAAAATTAATACGACACTATATATATATATATTGATTCCATAGCAATGTCATAAGTACTTACAATTATCTGGATTTACCATCCAAGTGGGAATCATTGAATGTGAACAGTATCCCACTTAGTAACCAATACGAGCTTCGCAACAGGTTGCCCTTAACATGGAAATGAAAAAGGCACTGACTTTCAATTTCATAGAATTATTTTTTAATTTATAGTTTCTTATATTTCTTTAACTATAAAAACACATATCCATGAAATTAGGCAACGCTTAGAAAGTCTGTAAAAACTTTTATGTACAAAAGAGATAAAATCTCTAAGTGAATAATTCGGAAATTATGAAATGTATAATACAATTGAAGTTGTCGACTTAACTCATGAAATCAGATCAAGAAAGAACTCGTCCTTGAAAAGTCGACGTCCGATAAACGTCTAGATGATAATCCGAAGATTTCATTCTCTTCGTGAGGGAACTAAGCCCCATAAAACAAAGCATGTGCTCCACTAGATGTATAAATATTAAAAATGTTGGAATTAACGAACAAGATTCTGGAAATACATATTCACAAATTTAAAAGGCATTTAGGAAAATTTGACATTCTAATTTTACTTTCAACTTAAACAATGAAATAAAAAAAAAAAAACTAATTTCTAATGTAAAGTCTAGTTTTGTCTCTCAAAAGACATTAGCCGGGCTATTCACAGCAGACACATATCCTTACAGCTTAATGATATAACTAAAATTTTGGGCACGTAAATTAATTTCCATTTCTGTTGTGTCAGAGAACAATTCGAACATTACCGTACATTATAAGCTGAAACGCAGTTTAATACTTGAACAATGAAATTTCGCTCCATTGAAATTTTCAATCAAACTACCATTCGCTCTGTAACTTTAAAACCTTACTATTTTAAATAATTTATATATCATAATTTGTAAACATTGTGCAACTATTTAAAAAAAAGATTGCAGATCTATTAGTAATATATTCACCGTAAGGAACAATTGTTTTCTACACTTCAGTCGTCTGTTCTTTTATGACAATTACTAAGCAAGTGTACATTGAATAAAGACTTGGATTTATACCTCATAAAAGATAGCTTGATTTTATATTTTATAGTTCGTTCGAGATCTATTTGTTTTCATACATTTTCGGTGATTTGCTCAATTGTTATTTGCTCGCATGTGACCCATGGACATTGGCATTGGAAGAAATATAAAAACAGATGTAACGAGCATCACCAATGCGTCACCAACAAACCTAAGAATAATATGTTATGTTTCTTGTGCCTGTAGTTACTCCAGCTGACTTCACACCGGAACACAACAATAGTTATTATTGCTGATTGGCGGGAGAATATATGAAGAGTAGGTGCTACCACCTACCACCAAGTAAATCGTCGTTTCCTCGATAGGACTTTGTACAAAGTTAATAATAATAATATCCTAGGACATTATTCACACACGGCCATTCGATCCCAAGCTAGGCAGAGCTTGTACTGAGGAAATCAGACAAATGATATATACATATATATAGATACTTTTCTTTTGTAAATACATACTTATAAAGTATGTATTTACAAAAGCCGAGATGGCCCAGTGGCAAGAACGCGTGAATCTTAACCGATGATCATGGGTTCAAACCCGGGCAAGCACCACTGAATTTTCATGTGCTTAATTTGTGTTTATAATTCATCTCGTGCTTTACGGTGAAGGAAAACATCGTGAGGAAAATTGCATGTGTCTTATTACTGAAATTCTGCCACATGTGTATTCCACCAACCCGCATTGGAGCAGCGTGGTGGAATAAGCTCCAAACCTTCTCCTTAAAAGGGAGAGGAGGCCTTAGCCCAGCAGTGGGACATTTACAGGCTGTTACTTATAAAGTAATTACGTCCCGTCACAGGACGAACAGATATGTTCATGCACACAAATGTCTGTCCTGGGTGGAAATCGAACCCACGAGGTTTTTTATAGTATAATAACTAAACTTATCTACAATTTATAGATAAGGTCTAACACAAATATTTGTAGTTACACTGTGACGGTTTAATATTGCAATTTGATCTATCAATTCTAATATATAAAATATCTAAGATCGAATTACATCACATATACTTTTATTTCAATACTAAATAATTTTGTAAAATTTTACGTCACGCAAGTTTAATCGTCATTAACGATTTGATTTGAATCGTTAAATACAGAAAAAATAAACTTCAATTGTTACCTGCCCAAAAATAAAATAATTTCATTTCACTATACTGTGTCAAAATTTAAGATTAACCCAACGCTATATTTAAAAACATTTTAAAGACAAATGAGACAGCCCTATTACGTATTCTAGAACTGGAGTAATAAAACTCACCCCACGTGCTTGGGAAGTGAGAGTTTCCAAAACAAAGGAGTTAGTTCGCAAGGCATAACTACTTTGTTCCACTATATTTTAGTGCAAATATTGTGCGCTAAGAAAATTTACTAGTCAAGAAACTTTGGGCAACTGTCAAATAAAGTTAGAAAACGTTCTTTGCAATATATTATATTTATATACAATATTAATATAAGTTCTGACAATTTTATCTAACTATACATTCTGAACAGATAATGTGTTTCGTCCAGAGTATTCTCTTATTTGACCAAATTTGTAATCTTAGTTCATTTAAAGACGATTGTAACATTACAAAAGAAAATATTTTATTTAACGGCCAAATATTGGTTATAATATTAAAATGTCATTCGTTACATAATGTATAATGAAGATAACGATGATGCTGATATTGATGATGGTTGAAAAATAAATTATTATTTGTTTTAATTCAATATGAAATAAATTTAATAATATTATCTTATCTTGACTTTTTAACTAGTTAATCAGATTCGTTGGACTAAACCTTCTTGAATGTTCACGGTTATCAAATGCTAATTAAAATAAGCGGGTCCGTAGGCTCAACTTAATTCCACTACATCAATCACCCATTTAAGTTGTTTAACTAGCGTAATCCATTGATATACATGCTGGCTTAACTAGGCCACGTATGTAGGGTTTAAATAAATTTATTCAAGTAGACCTAATGTTGCGGATTTTGTATGCATGGCTACTGTATGGGTATTATATCGTGTAACTGCCTCGTTCATCTTGTAAGAGATACTCGTAGATATAGATCCCGTTCTGAACTAGTACAATTTCACTCAGTGTTTCTGGGTTTATTCACACTAGTTGCCTCAAGTTTGGGAGTTGGCATGTACTCACATGTCTTGGAAATGTTGCGCCATTTACTGGTCAGCAGATTTTTTACCGCTAAACAGCAGTACTGGGTATTGGTGTGTTCTGGTTTGAAGGTTGGTGGCGCGTTGGCGATGTAAGCGATGGTTAACATTTCTTAAAATGCCAATGTCTATGAGCGTTGGTGACTACTTACCATCAGATGGCTCATATGCTCGTCCGCCTACCTATACTATAAAAAAAATTGCTGACAGAAATATTGGTTATATGATTATAGTATATATCTGATAAACTGTTATAAATATAATAATTTAATCAGTAAATGTTTTCATAGAAAGAACGACAAATAAAGGTTCAATCAAAATTAGATCCATATTACTTCAGCGATGTTGTGTGAGTGAGACTCCTTAATGCAGGCTGCGACATTTACCCTATTTTTCCTTATTACCATCCCTTTTAGGGTTATGGTACGTCTAAGAGATTCTAAGGGATCAGCCGTACTAACTTCGGGTGGCACTTTTGATGTTTGATTTAAAGCTTAATTTACTTTTTAGAGGTTTTTTCTTAGAATGTTAATGCTATCTGGGACTCGATTTTTATAGTTTTGAATATAGTTTTAAGTTACTGTTCAATGATCGAAAACGGCCTATTTTTCATATTGAAATAGTTTGCCAACTGCTGAATACAAATATAGCAGAAATTAAACTGATATCCAATATTTCCCTTCGCAATCTATAATATATATATATATATATATATATATATATATAAATAATGGATATCAGTTTAATTTCTGCTATATTTGTATTCAGCAATTATATATATATATATATATATATATATATATATATATATATATATATATATATATATCTTAATTATTAAACAAAAATTAATTAAGCATATGAAAATTCAGTGAATATAACTGCCCGGGTTGTTTAGATTTACTCATTCTATCCACCATATCAATTTTAAGCATTCTTGTTAGATAAGATAAGAATATACGTTGTTAAAATGTATTATAATTTCCTTCCACGTAAAATCATAAAAGCTATTTTGTACTTATCAGTGAAACAAATTCCAATCGAAATTGTTGAACAAGAGTCTTGATATGTCTGTAGAATTGTAAATTAAGTATTTTTTCATTTACTTATAATTAATTATATTATAAGCCCTCTCCGGCTTTTTTCTGTATTATTCCCTATATTATTCAACAAAGCTCTTTCCTTTTATCGTTACAAGAGCACTCTAAAGAAAATATTAAAAAGTATGAAATATACATTTTTATAATAAACATAGCCCGTGAAGTTTTTACGATTTTACAATACTACTTTTCACGCGCGGATTAATTTGCTTGTAAGGAGATGTTTCGGGAGCATGTTAGGTATCTTTTTTTTTCTGTAACTGACAATAATAATAATGATCGGTTAAGTTGTTGCACGAAAACGTAAGAAACAAACAACAAAAAAACTCACTTTACATATTAATAAGGATTGGCAAAAAATAACCAAACACGGGTAAATCGTCATTTAAATATCGAACGTTCCGATATTGGGTTTTAAAATTTCATATTTTAAATCCAATCACGATTGCTACAAACCTTTTGTAATACAAAATGCCTCGGCACACAAGTAGCTAGCTGGTAAGGCTTTAGATCCCGAGGTCCTAGTTTCAAATTCCATAACAGATTTTTTTTCAGGCTTCCTCTCCTTAATAGCAGCCGAAAGTTGACAATGAAACATTTCGCAATGTCGGAAGGCAACTAAAACTGTCCGCCTAATCTCTCTCCAGTCGTATAGGTTACTATTCCATCGGACATTCCATTGGCACTTATGTGCATAATATATTCCGTGCAAATGGTATGTAATGGAGGACGTTGTGAGTCGTAGTCATGATTCTATATATTTACCGTCAATTCAAGTTGCATAAAGCCGACAATTGGCTAAAATCGAGCCATCACTACTTTTTATTAGTATTTCCATGCTTAAATATGTATATAACATATACGGATGAACGCTAATATGTATGTAGTATGCTTTATTGTGTTTTTCGAGGTGTTCCCAGCAAAAAATACGTGAATTTCCAATCCATCCAGGTACTCACACATATCGATACACGTATCATATTACGTTTCAAAATTCGAACTCTCAGAACAGATTCTTTGTTTTTTATTTCAAGTTAATTCCATTTTTCCTTTGTACAGAGTGAATAGGATTTTTCAGCATATGTACCACACCTCGTTACGAGAATGTAAGGCATATTCGCATTGTTAAAAGAAGCACTGTGCACAATGAATACGAGTTGATGATGAAAGGTGAGCTCGAGAGCCCCGTTACGAATTGTTTTACGTTTTAAAAACTTTAGTATTATTTTGTAACATCGTGTTTTAATATAAAAATTCTATTATTAACTTGAATGTTGTTGAAATTAATTATGTCTTAATTTAGAAGAGAAAAATGTACCTATTAAGACTTATTCGTATTTTTTTTTATCTTCAATCTTTGCGGTTTTTTATAGTCGATAAGGAAGTTATAGGCCGAGATGGCCCAATGGTAAGAACGCGTAAATCTTAACCGATGATCGTGGGTTCAAACTTTTCACCACTGAAGTTTTTGATGTGCTTAATTTGTGATTATAATTCATCACGTGTTTTTTCTTCGTGTGTTCATCGTGAGGAAAGCATGTGTCTAATTTAACTGAAATTCTACCACAGTGTATTCCACCAATCCACATTAGAGCAGCGTGGTGGAAAAAGCTCCAAACCTTCTCCTGAAAAAGGAAGCCTTGGCCCAGCAGTAGGACATTCATGGCTGTTACCAAGGAAGTTATGTTTAGTAAGTATTAATAATCTTATAAAACGGCTTCGTGGATAATAACTTGATTTAATAAATGAAACTACATTGTAATCTCACTTTCATTATGTATTTTAATATGTTATGTATTTATATATAAATGTATATACTTTAATAGTAAATAATATTATTAATATTAACGTCCTCCAGACCGATTTCGGCCACGGCGGCCAATCTCAAGAGAGATTAGCCAAGTGCGTGGGAAATATTATAGTACACGAGTATGCGCGCAAACAAAGGCGCACTCTCGATTCCCTAGCTCTCATAATTTGATGGGACGGCAATCCCACACTACCGGAAAGAGTTCAGGCGGAACGTATACACTTCCAACTTCCAGACTCCAGGCTGCTACTAAGAATTTTCTGACAGAAAAACCTAATAACTTTTTTATTGGCCCGACCGGAATTGAACCCAGGACCTCCGGGTCAGTGGCCTTGTATTTAGCCACTAGACCAACGAGGCAGTCATTATTAGTATTAAATTTTTAACGGGCTTAAATCGTGTCTTTTGAATCATTTATTTGTTAAGTGTATTAAATAAATCATATGTAGCGTTGAAGAAATAAATCGTGATGACAAATGCAATGATTTCCATAATTAATATGTAGGAGGTATACATAACAATATTGTAAATTCTTTGCAACTTAAACCAAATAACTTTCAAGAACTTAAATAGTCATACAAAATAATTACTAGATCAACGCGATAATCAATAATTAAAAACAAATTATTACAAATAAATTATTTTGAAATGCTCAAAATAATACGTCGTTTTAAAAGTTGAAACTGAGTATTTAATCTTCAAACGTTTTTGAAAGAATATACATTTATTTATCAGTCTCTTTGTAATAATTTTTTTTTTTTCTTATATCTAGTATCATTACGTTACTACGTTTTATAAAACGAAGTCATCACTCCGTGTCTCTGACTGTCTGAAGGCGATGAACTCAAAAACTACCAACCGCATTTCCATACAACTTTCAGTAATGGACGAAATAATTCCTAAGAAAGGTTTTGGCGTATAATTCATGAAGCTTTTGTGTAAATTGACTGTAATATGACGATGAGTGTTGAAGATATCGGATTAATCACGTCGACTTGGAACTATACTGGCGTTTACCGCGAATACCAATATAGTTATATATATGACATTTTTATGTAGAACATTATTCTACCCGTGTGAAGCCGGGAAGGATAGCTAGCAATTATTATACCCCTGGTATTAATATCTAATATTCTATAAAGGTATTAATCGCGATCTCTTATTTTTACTGACGTTTCGACATAAATAATTTTATGTACCTACTAAAAATAAATAATCCATACCGCTTAATATCTGCACAAGTTTATATGGATGACATAAACTATTGATTTAGTATACGTTGAGTTTCAGAAGAATATATACATAAAATGCTTATAAATAAATAACGCATCTAGTTTATTCGTAAAAATTAATAAATTCAGATCTTGTTCTTTGGTAAGAAATTCAATTGGAGGTACTTGATGATTCGATACTAAAGTATATTTATATGTGATTCAATAGTAGTCTTTACACCATTTAGAATTAAGTTTATTTTGATTATGAAGAAATTCATGTCCTATAAAAAAAAGCAATACACTAAACTATTCTAAAAAAATATCCCACCTTTATAAAACGTACAATATTTAGTAAAGTAAAAAAAAATTGTCATCAACACTGAAAGAGTACAAATTTTCAGCTCAACCGCTTAGTAGATTTTTTTTTTAATTCAATCGCAAAAGAACTTGGAATATAAATATACCAACAAAACTATACATATGTAGTATATCTGCAAGAACTACTGAACGTACGAATAAATCTTTATCGAAAATAAGCAAATAAATTAAAATAATTGCACTATACACTGTCCTTAATAAAAATAGACAAACTGGCTTAATAAATACATTCCCTTAATAAAGCTTTAAAAGTACTCAATAACGAGTAATTTTTTCAAACCTACACTCAATAGAATATTAAAATACAATCCTTATTAAGATTTTCAAACCCTCAATCTACCTTTTAATACGTCCTTGATATCTTTTTACGAGCAAAGATTAAAATACATCCTTCTTTCCACTCCAGTATTCACGAATTAAAAAGTCAGCTACCTAATTAAAATTTTCTAAAGGCACTTGCCTTCGTGAATAAAAGCTATCTGCAAAAAATTCAGTGCCTTTACAAAGGAGAATGATTACGCAATTTAGCCGTAAACAAGCAATTTCTTAAATATAACGTGAAAACGTACCTTTGAAAAAACATTTTGAAGTTCCACTTATCCACTTAACACCTAACATTTTAGAAGCGCCACTTAAAAATTTAAGACAATCCGACATTCACCAATTTTTATTAGTCACAATATACACTTTAGTGTAACGAACACAGTGTCTAGTTAAATATATGTTAAAGAAAATATTAAATTGTTTTTATTTGTATTGAGAACTCGAAAATTTTCAAAATTCGAATATGTCATACAGCAGATAACACGTCCGCTCGCGTCCGCGTTCAGACGGCAACTGAAGTCTGAAATGTGATACGATATACGAACCTAATTTCACAGGGCGGGTTTGACTCGATTGCAACCTTCAATGCTGATACGTTTAAAAGAGAACAGATGGCGCTATGTGCAAGAGATCCTATCCAGCGATACTGAAGTTACTTGAAACTTTTATAAAAAATATTATACACTTGAATCGAGTGATAGAATAGTGTAACTGGCGAATGAATACAAGTTAGTCTTGAAGCATCTTATTTGAATTAAAATTATTTTACGTAATATATTTATTTTATTAAGACTAAATACATGATTCACTCGCTTAGCAAACTCGCATCGATTAATAAATTTTGAAAGATGCAAAACGTGGCGATTGAATGTTCTTTAAAAAGTTTACTCGAATATAATTTTGAATCTCGCAGATGACTTACTTTGACCTAAATCTTGCAAAAAATTCGTCGAACGGAGTGTCATAGTTTAAAACAATTGTTAAAAATGAATATTGATCTTCTCAAATCAGAAAACTAATGTTTTACTCGTGTCAAACTTCAACAGTTCCAACAGAGGAACTTATAAACTTTTTAGAATTTGCCTCGCAGTTTTCATGAAACAAACATTTGTGAAAGATCAAAGAAGTTACTGTTCGTTATGATTATTCGATTTGAAAATAATATTATATTATTTCTATCATTATTACATTATACATACTAATTTATTATTTGAGAGTAACACGTTTTTATTGATACATTTAATTCGCTCATAGATATTGGCATTGTAAGAAATGTTGCTTTAATCAATAAATTAAAATTGGAAGAGATGAGGGAAAGTCGTAGAATATTTAAATCTCGCTTGAAATGGTGTCTCAACAATATTGAACAGATTAAGATGGATATTCTTGCATCTCAGCAAGCTAAGCATGATTTTCAGTGTTTTTGGAAGACCACAAGTAGGTGTGGCAATAAGGTGGGCTTGCCGACTAGCATCAATGGTGTAACTGATTCTAAGACAATTGCCAATATGTTTAGAAATCATTTTACAGTAAACTCACCCTTGGGCCCATCACGGTCGTTCAGCTTGGGGAGTGTCCATGGTCGGGAGATAAGTACTAGTTTCACAGCGAAGGATGTCGACCAAGTTATTAAATCGATGTCGCAAGGAAAGTCTCCCGGTCATGACAGCCTCAGTATTGAGCATCTTAAGCATGCTGGCGTCCACCTGCCTAGAGTTTTGGCGATGTTCTATAACCTGTGTATAGAACACTCGTACTTACCGTCTGATATGATGAGGGTCGTGGTGGTCCCAATTGTGAAAAGCAAAACGGGTGACGTGAGTCGTTAGACCAATACGTCATATTGATGGAGTTTGTGTTAATAATATCAGCTATGCGGATGACATGGTGCTGCTAAGTGCATCTGCTTGTGGTTTGTATAAGCTTCTGGGGATATGCGAAAAATACTCTCTTAGACACGGCTTACAATATAATACGAAAAAAAAAGTGAATACATGATCTTTAGAGCCAAGGGACGGGGTTGTCCGGACTCTGTTCCACCCATTCGATTAAACAATGTTGAATTAAGTAGGGTTCATCGATTCAAATATCTTGGACATATTGTGACCTCTGACTTGAAAGACGACACGGATATAGAGAGGGAACGAAGGGCTTTGTCTGTCAGAGCCAATATGATTGCTCGCAGGTTTGCACGATGCTCAGCTTCACAAAAGCACCCTATTCAAAGCATTTTGTACAAACTTTTACACATGCAGCCTATGGGTAATATATACGCGGAAACAGTTCAGAGCACTTCGTGTCCAGTATAATAATGCGTTTAGGGTGCTGACGGGGCTGCCGCGGTACTGTAGTGTCAGGGATGTTCGCAGATTCGCGCATCGATTTTTTTTATGCAACCATGCGTAAGCGATGTACATCTCTTTTGCGCAGGGTTCGGGACAGCTCCAACACTATCCTAAAAATGTTCGCATGCAGATTTGACTGTCAGTACTTGAATCATTCCAATATGATTCATGTACTGACTAATAATGAATATTAATGTGTAAATTGACAATAATTGCATTTATGATATTGTTTAATTAAAGTTTATTTTTGATTTAATTTAATGTAATTTAATTTAATTTAATGTAATTTAATTTAATTTAATGTGATTTAATCTAATTTTATTTTATGTTATTTGATTTAGTCTAATATAATTTAATGTGATTAATTTCTTTTAATTAGTGTGAATTTGAATTGATTTGATTTAATTCAAATTTTATTTTGATTTAATTTATTTAGATTTGATTTAAATAATTTTAGTTTAATTCGAATTAATTTGATCTATTTTATAAAATGTAAAAACTAAAATATTATTATTGAAATTCTTGTCTTTTTACTGTTTTGTATTTATGATCCCTGTTTGGTCGAAATAAATGATTTATTATATTATTATTATATTAATCACCAATGTGCCACCAACCTTAGGAACTAAGATGTTATGTCCCTTGTGCCTGTAAATACACTGGCTCACTCACCCTTGAAACCAGAAAACAACAATATACCACGTACTGCTGTTTTGCAGTTGAATATCTGATGAGTGGGTAGGTACCCACTACCCAGACGAGCTTGCACAAAGCTCTACCACCAGTAAAAAGTATTTATAAGCTAAATGACTTATTGGGGTAATAAGGCGTACGCAATTAAGATACATAGTTATTCTTGAAACTATTATTTATAATATTGGTTTATAGTGCTATTCTTTAAAAACTCACTTTTTATCTCAATAATGAAATATTGATACTGGATTTTTGATTATTTCATGCGTGTATTCTTTAATGTTTACAATTATTCACTGTCTGATATTTCACGTTCGTGTTTTGTGACAACTGAAGCCGAGATGGCCTAGTAGTAAGAACGCGTGAATCTTAACCGATGATCGTGGGTTTCAAACCCGGGCAAGCACCACTGATGTTTCATGTGCTTAATTGGGGATAATAATTCATCTCGTGCTTTACGATGAAGGAAAACATCGTGAGGAAGCCTGCATGTGTCTAATTTCACCTAAATTCTTCCACATGTGTATTCCACCAACCCGCACTGTAGCAACGTGGTGGAATAAGCTCAAAACCTTCTCCTCAAAAAGGGAGAGGAGGACTTTAGCCCAGCAGTGAGACATTCACAGGCTGTTCCGGTACGGTTACGTTTTATGACATTTACGCCCTTTATTCTCCCAGAACAGCTGTACCAAATGTAACAGATACAATACTGTATGTATTTGTTGTACGGATCGAGGTGTGATATGAAAAAGGAATCTATTTATCTATCTGATATATTGGTTACTTTACGTTTATTTCAATACTGTAACATTACGATTTGAAAGCGCTTTTTAAAGCCTACTTGAATAAAGAATATTTTAATTTTAATTACGTAATATTTTTTTAAACTAGTATTGTCGACTAATTTAAAAAATATACCCAAGAACGAGTAGATGAAAAACATGAAAAAATATATATTTCTCTAAACTATTTAAGACGAAATGTATGTATGTATGTGTTAAATAATTCAATAGATTTAATTTAATGTTTTCCTATATTTAATTTTATAAAAATCATTGCGTATGTTTATTCGTGGCCTCAACTTTATAAAGTTGTTTTTAACACCGTTAACGTAAAATATGGCGCACGAGCCATATTGGATAATTGCTTACAACCGTTGCAATGGCAGTGCAATGCATTTGCATTAGCTAGTAGAAATTATCCAATTGCATGATTATTGTGATAATGAGGTTATTTGTTATCAAGCACAAAACGCATAGACGCAAATGTTTTTACGTAATTATAAAACAATAATATCCTGGAACATTATTCACTCACGGCCATCTGATCCCAAACTTAGCAAATCCTTTACTATGGAAACCAGACCACTGATATACTACATATACTGCTTTTCTTTTTGTAAATACACACTTATATAGATAATTACACGCAGACTCAGTACAAACAGACATATTCATGCACACAGCAGACATTCTGCTCTGGGTGGGAATCGAACCCATAATCTTCGGCGTGAAAGGCAAATATCTACCAACCACGCCAACCAGTTCGTCAAATTGTAACTTATATTTTAATTGTGATTATCATCTTCATTTATTCTTCCCATTTATTTATATACATTATATTATGTATATGTTCTATTAAAGTGCGTTTAGTAAACCATTTAGCATCCAGGTCTTATTTGGATATATAACATATTTAAACTGTTATTAAAATCTTGTGAGATATTTTAATACATGATTTATTTAAGTACTCAAATAACAATATACAAATTAAAATTAAAAATATCAACTGTACAAATGTCGAGTGTGTGGGGGCAAGATTGATAGCGGCATTTCAACGTTGAATAACAATTCAAATTCTTTAGGCGAATAATGAACCACTTTCGCTCTCTCTCTACACTTCTCTCACAAATTGATGAAATACAACGGCGTTTATATTATGTTTGAAGAATGTGTTTGCACGATTGTTTTCAAGGGCAAACGAAACAAATATTAATATTTATATATGTAATAGAATAACTGACTGAATGACTAGTCCTATCTATTGCACTACTAGCACCATGACAATTTAGATACGAATCCCTTTACACAGTAGTTTACCACCAAGAAAGAGTAATCAAATATGTAACCATTAAAGTTAAGTAAATGATATCGGGGTTGAAATTTTGTATGTAAGTACTTTGTTGTCATTTTTTCATAAAAATTAATGTTCATAGTTTCAGAAATTGGTATTTAGCAATTTTAAAATTACGTAAGTGAAATCTCAGGTGAAGCGGTCGTTTGGATATATGTCATTAATAGTAAGTTGTTAAATTATATTATTATAGATCACCAAATTAAGTTCAAAATTGCTTTTAGTAAAATATACGTCAATTATTTAAAAACATGTATAAAACAACGTCTTTGTTTTTTAAGTTTTGTAATATGGAAAATTACAATGGAAACCATCGATGGTTGATATGAATCCTACTAAATCTACGAAGATGATGGTTGTATATTACAAAGGTTAGTTAGTCACTATTTTCTAAATACAACACTAGTATCTTATATTGTTCCCACCCATGTAAATATAACATCTAGCAATCTTTTTTATATAAGCCAGGAAGGCAAATGGTAGTGGAGACCAAACGCGACGAGGCCACTACAGTCGGGAAGAATTTTCTGCACTAGCCGCCCGCGCCTTGCTAGCCCGCAAGATGCCTCTTCACGCCTCGTTTGAAGGAACCTACGTTTACCAGCACACGTGTAGAGGGAACACGAAAGTAAGAATTTCATTTATTAGTTGTTTTTAATCTTAGCTAGAAAGACCTTCATTATTCCTCACAAGCTTTCAAATAATGTTGATATGGAAGCACTATTATACCGCTACATGGATAACTTATTCGTAAATATCCTATAATACTTCGTTAGCATGATATAAATCACAGCTAGCGCCATCTGTTAACAAGATTTAGTACTAATAGACTACGACCAATTGTTAAAAAAATGACGGTATAATAATCGGTGTTACAGTATTAAATTACTTCCCACTTTCCTGAAGTTAAACGTATTACGTTCGAATTTCAAACATTTTTTTCAACTTCAATTCTTTCATTACTTCCATCTTCTTAAACTTATGAAATAATTTATTAGCTTGCCTTTATTGTTAAAGCGATCCTTTTTAAATGTAAATTTCGGGTTTCAAATAATGAATGGGAAGTTTTAGGAAATCCAATCATTCTACAACCACGAGATGAAAGAGGATTTTTTTTCTAATTAATAGGATTCTTTATATAATAATTTTAATATATATTTATGAAATATATAATTTAATTTAATTATGTAATGGAACCGACTAAAACAGCAAACAATTAATTTGAAACGTGAAAATAACTCAGTTCAATTTAGTAAGCATCAGCAGATGCACTCATTAAAGTTGAGTATTTAAAAAAATCTTTTATGTACTACAAAAATTACCGGACACGATTTTTTGAAGAATTTAAAAAATATTAACTATCTTTTATTTACCCCATCGTCGATGGCCTTGGGAACTATGATGTTATGTCCCTTGTGCCGTTAGTTACACTGGCTCACTCACCCTTCAAACCGGAACAGAAAAATGAAATAATAATCATCACAGTTTGTCGGTAGCATATACGTTGAATAGGTGGTACCTACCCAGAATGGCTTGCACACCAAATATTTATTACGAGAACATTGAAAACATAATCACAATATGATATTTAATAATAGCACATCCTAAGAATGAAATGCTCGTCGGCTGACTTTGACTTAACTTTTACCACAAACAGCTGTTTGTGGTTAGTACGAACTAAGATGTCCTCGGCTTAGAACAAGCCTCTTGATACTCTTTCTTGTAATTTAGGTGAACTTTACAAAGGATAAGGTAAAATGTACATATATCTCATATATATAAAATATATGAGATAATATATAATGTTATGTATGTACGGAGAAATGTCAATAATTTTGTGGAAAAATGTGATACTCATACATTGGTACAAGGAACAAATACCAACTAATTACTCCTGTTACTCGACTCCATAGTCAGCAATTCTTTTGTAAGGTGTGTATACGTTTCTACAACATGATCCCAGAAAGCGTTAAAAATGTCTCAGTTGCTAAATAAAAAAAAAGTAAAAGAACGCTTGTTTTCTAAAGCTTATTATACAATTAATGAATTTATTTATTAATGTAGAGATGGCGTAACATTCTGAAATGAATAATATCAGTTACTACTTCGTGACCACAACCGCTTTGCTAAGAGCTTATGGACTAAGAAGAAAAATGAGTTTATGGATGATAGCACACATTGAGAATGAAATGATCGCGACCTGGCTATTCGTTTGTTTTGTTTTTATCTTTGTAAACGCAATATGATATAAAAAAACCCGCTGAGTTTCTTTTGCCGGTTCTTCTCAGGGCTGGGTGTTTCTTTTCCGAACCGGTACCGCTAATCATAAGTAAATGCAATGATTCCATGATGAATAACGTATTTTGATTTGATATAATTACAATACAATTTTAATTATTGTGTTAATTTAAATTGTAATTATAATTACAGTTATTAATAAGAATTATAAAATACACACAAATATCACATTTGTGTGTTTATATTGAGATTGTTGACCAAATAAATAAGAAAAAAAAAATCCGTCATAATTTATCAAAAGGATTTGATATGCACATTTTCGTTAATATATGCATTTAAAATTCCTTCCAATTACATTCCATTTCCATTACACAACATCATCATTGAACAGGATCTTGGTCTTTTCTCTGCTATTGAGTCATTGATATTTAGTTTAATACCATTTAAGAAAATCCCGAATTTTTAAATAAGCGTAACCCATGTATCTAAAATATTCAAACATGACCATTTGTTAGACCATTGATTTTCTACTAACTAATAACTAACACTAACTACATAATTACCTATTAAATTGATAGGTAATTATGTAGTTGGAAAATCAATGATAATATTATATAATATCACAATAAATAAATAATCAGTTTTTACAATTTATTCCATATTGAACTTTGACACAAAATATACTGCGGCAATTCCACCTGACGTCGGCGTATTAAATTCTACCACATATATTTATACACAAATGCAGTTCTGGAATATGCTGTCATTTAATATATTCTTGATATAAGAGAATCACTATGACCAGACCAAAAATCATGTTAATAGCTTTCGTCAAGTCCTTTCAGCTTGTAAACCAAACCAAAATTGTGTTTACGAGTTAGAATCAACAGTTTTGGAACCATCCTCCACTAGGTCCATTGAGGTTCCGGAACTTTCATTTCTGAGTTTAGTTTACGGCGCTTCACCTCGCCTTTGTGTTGGATATGTGTACCTAACTCGAATCAATTTCGAAGTTCTGTTTGAACTCGTCTTTATGTATATAACATTTAAATCGGTCATTGAATATAGCTGTTGTCAATTCCAAAATAAAAGAAGGTTTTGTGATTTTTGGCTTATTTTTAGCGAAGCTTTTTTATTTTTTTATTTATGCTTAGAAAGTCAAATGATCAATCGTGCCACGTTATCATCTCGGGTCATGCACATTAGCGCAAGGCCGGCCCGATTGCTGTATTCTTCAGAGCCGCCTAAATCAGGACACGTGAGATTCCCACCTCACGCATTCACACTAGGGTCTTGTCCTATCATTAACACCCCAAGTTGGGCTGTTCGACTTGAAACTTAAATTAACTTAGGTCGTATGGAAACTAAGATCATTTTATGCGCTGATTTCTAATGATTATAAACCACTAAAAGCGTGCTATTGTGCCAACTTGTATATATGCAAGAAAACCAATACTACAAATAATACACCTTTGTATATCGTTTATATTTATCGTTTTCAGTAAATTACAGTTGCCATTTGATTTTTTTTATTTTAGGTGAAGTAGTTTTAATTAGATGTTAGAAGATATTTGATTAAGTGCATGAAACATTCTTGATATTTTTAGACTTATTAGTACAATAATATTAATATATTAATATTTATTTGGTGATTCTAAATAAATAAGTAAATAATATTTGTTTATATTATTTAAGATTCAAAATGAGATGAGATTGATTGAGAAAATGAGATTCTCTGTTCAGCAGAGTGGACTAGCGAGCGGCTTCGTGGCAAGTAGCTGGACTCCGGGGTCCTTTTGGGCTGCTGAAGAGAGAGGAGGAGTTGGTCTCCGGGGTCCTTTCGGGCTGCCGGAGACAGGAGGAGTAGTTTTAGGAGGAGGGAGTGGCGGTTTGACCCAGTTTCTGTGTTAATACTGGGTGGACAGACTGTTACCACCATCTGTCAAACTCGTTTCCCCATCCAGGCGTCAGCCTGTGGTTGGACCGAGAGTCTGGCCTTTACCGGCTGGGCCAAGAGGAGACAACCTCAATAAAAAACAATTGGTGGGTGGCTAACCTATAGCGACGGCCGCTGACGGGGTCGCGGTGGTGAGCTAACACGTTCCCGTAACCCCGCCGCCTGCGGTGAGGTGGAAACGGGGAGGTATTAGTGGGTAGGACGGTGGCCTTCTGCCTCGTGAGTCCCACGCACCCGTCCCGGTCGTGTCCGGGCGGGAGGCGTAAAGGCCTTTCCTCCTCGAAAACAAAAAAAAAAGGTATCGAGTGAATATTTCCTCTTATTTATTACTCGTATATAAACGACTTTATTGTATAAAAAACAGGCAGACATAGGGCCTGCAGATAGAAGTGACATCTTTAAACTGTTAAATATATTTGTCAAATTTCTATATTATTGGCACTCCAAATAATAATTCTATCCCTTTTTATTATATAGCTTTTTATAGCAAATACACAGTATGTCGCTTATTCGGTACTATTAATACAGCTTAATTTAAATAAATATTAGTAAATATACACTTATATTATTTATATATACTGTTAGTAATTATTTGTACTTTCAACGATTTCATTATATTAACATTAGCATGTCAGTGACGCAAAGCCACGAGTCTATCCCCTACTTCAATAATTATAAAATATTGTTATTATTGGACAGTGAAGGAAACCATTGTGAGGAAACCTGCATGTGTCTAATTTCACTGAAATTCTGCCACATGTGTATTCCACCAACCTGCATTGGAGCAGCGTGGTGGAATAAGCTCCAAACCTTCTCCTCAATAAGAGAGAGAGGAGGCCTTCAGCCCAGCAGTGTGATATTCATAGGCTGTTACTCCATGTTATTGTTATTCCACGTTTGCTTATGTTATTTACTAGAAAATACTAATTATAATAACAATAATTGCTATAGTCATATATTGATATTAATAATTAATTTGGATATTTTTAATTAAATACATCATAGTTTCATCGTAGAACGTGTGGCCATTTTGCGTCAAAGGTGTCAGTTCGTAATCGCAATAATTTCGAACGACAACAACCAGATGGATTGAGGTCATATTCACAAAGTATGTTATGTCGATATGATGGTTTTTAGCTACGCTAGAGTCACTGACGAGTAACAAATTATATGCTTAGCGATATATATCTATATAACATATATGAAATATGATAGAAAAAAAAAACACAAAAATTGGATCATGGATATGGTGTGGTCTGTGAGTTATTATTATTGATGTGAAACGTCTATTGGCTCGCCTTAAGTAAACCGACCCGTATGCCGTAACGGCAAACGGCATGACTCTTATGGTGCTATTCTTTAGCAGACTGCAAAAATAGACGGCCGACAGCATATAATATCGGGCTTTAGTTACCGTCGTATAGATTCCAGCCAGCTTCAGTCAGCAGCAGGCACTGTAGTTACGTCAAGGCATGGCTCACTTACTTAACTATTTACTTTCGTCATTAAAAACTAGTGACTTTATAATATTTTGTGTCATATATCAAACCAAAACGATTATCGATCAATACCGATATCGAATGTTTTTTTTTTCTTAATCTTATGGCGTGTTTTGTTTGTTTAGTTATATACCTTTTTCCTCATGCTACAGATGTGAATCGATCACTTTTACAAATAATGTTTTTTAAAGCAACATTGAATATCGTTTTGAAAATAGTTTTCATATGTTTTTCATTAAGCTTATAACGACCTATATCAAATTTACCAATATAATGAAGAATATTTTAACCTCAATTTTCTTTTATATCGTTAGAACAAATTTTTATTTATAGAAAAATCTAATTTTAGCCAGAGGATTTTTATTTAAACCAAGTATTTTATACTTATATTTACAAAAACATTGTTCTTAAAAAAAGGTAGAAGATAGAAGAAGAAGAAAACTGTCCCTTTTTTAAATAAATTGAATCGAAATTTCTCGTTTTTTTCTTTTACAAACAAAGCGAAAACATTATACTGTCAGATACAAAATATCCCTTTACAAAAGAGTTTCATAAAAATAAACAATACATTCAAAGTTGAGAGCACAATCACTTTAAGTCGTTAGGTTAAAGTTCGAAACGAGGAACGGCGCTGGTTGAACAAATGGCGAACTTCGTTCGCATTCGAAGGAAACCTGCGTCTCTTGTTACTGAACTCTAACGATCATTAGTCGACATACTGCAATAAAAATACTTTCAAAGAATGCGGTGAGTACTCTTATTAAAATTAAGTAAGTCTATGCAATTAATTATATATCACAAGCAAATCTTTCAGACTCAGAATCGCTTTACTCATTTACCTTGAAATTTTACTTTTATTATATATTACCACTATAAGTTTCGCCTGAAAAATAAAAACTTCATTTTGTCAATATGTTTCGTAAGAGCCTGTGAATGTCCCACTACTGCGCTAAAGGCCTCCTCTCCCTTGTTGAGAAGAAGGTTTGGAGCTTATTCCACCACGCTGCTCCAATGCGGGTTGGTGGAATATACATGTGACAAAATTTCAGTGAAATTAGACACATGCAGGTTTCCTCACGATGTTTTCCTTCACCGTAAAGCACAAGATAAATTATAATCACAAATTAAGCACATGAAAATTCAGTGGTGCTTGCCCGGGTTTGAACCCACGATCATCGGATACGATTCACGCGTTCTTACCACTGGGCCATCTCGGCTCTTACACAATAAAATCGTGTATAGTGCGTTTTATAAGTAATAGAATTTTAAACTGAAACTCAGCATAAACACTCTCATAGCGTCTGGAGAAGTTTCACTTCAAGTAGAACGAGATATTTTTTTTATAAATCAATAGAAGTATTCATATCTCATAATTTTAGGAACAACTATTGTTACAAATGATAGTATATTAAGTGTACGAGAATGACAGCTACAAAGGAGTATGTAATGTCGTGAAGCTCACGCTATTAAGATTAAGAAAAAACTTAAATTGACACTTCTGTATCGTCTTTCGCTGTCAACGCATACAATTTTTCACAATTTTATTACTCCATATTTAATTTCTTTATTGTTCGCTATTCACGATTCAAATGTAATAGTATTTAAATACTAAATATGTTTGTTACGTCAAGAGATTTACTTCTACGTACAAATTCACGCAGTCATAATCAAGATACATCAAGCCACATCCATACATTGTCGCCATAGTCAACAAGCACTGAGAGAACTTTATTACAAATTTCCACAACCGACTTCCGTTGATTTGCTATTTTCATTTGTGTATTCTTGTAATGTTATTAATATTATGGTCAATATCGCATATCACTTTCTGATAATTCACGACCTTTTCTGGGGTGTTCCGAGTTTGTTCTTACAGAATAGTCATATGGAATCCATAGTCGATGCGTCTTTCTCAAGGTAATGGAAATTAATGAATTAATGACTCTTACCGACTTACTCTTACCGCTACGGACTCTGAATATTGTGATTTTGCATCCAATTAAAAACATCGACACTATAATGTAGCTATTATTTTGAAGTATTCGTATTTTTTTCGTAAGTTTTACTTAATAGGAAAGTACGTAAGTAGGATACATTACTTTTGTATGCACACATCATGTATATCAAATTCGTTTACAATTTTAAATACATCATGTTTATTAAGTTCGCTAAAATCCATTAAGATATTGGACAAGTAAGAATATAACTTACGCTCTAAGTTGTGTCATACTATTCCGTGTTTTCTTAATTAAAAAGGTAAATACACTTTATTTATTTATTTGGACCCCCCCCCCCCCCCCCCAACAGTTGTACATAGCACACATTCAAAACAGTTTTTAACATTAACTTAAAACTATGCACAACCAATTACAGGAGAACACGTCATTGACAAACACAATTACAAAACATACAAATCAAAAATAAAATAAAAACAGACAAAAAAAATATTTAAATAATGAACAAAGACAAAAACACTTCCTGTTATTTATAACATGTTTATTTTAATATCAAATAAATGCGGGCTAAAGCTAGCAACAGATATTATATTTAATGAATACCAAATATAAGCAGGTGACTTTTAACAATATGTCATGATAAAGAATTTCATGTTAAAACATATTTACGTGTTCATATATATTTGTGGCCTTTAATCTCTTCGTGTTTCAGTGTGATTGTGTTCATCATGAAAACGAATGCCGTTGCAAAACCCTCAGGCGTACATTCAAAGAATTTAATATTAGTATATTTACAAAATGGGAAAATGTATGCGAATGATACTGAAGAGTGAGTGACGCCTTTGAAAGATTTTTTAATGATATATATTTTTTAAATATAACCTATATCTTCTTCTTTGTCCAAACCCTCTTCCCAGTTAAGCTAGGGTTGGGTTTCCTTGTACGTCTGCGCCAGAGAGCTCTGTTCTGGCTTGTCTGTGTACTCAGATTCTCTTTCTAGGCCTCTTTTTGCATGTTTGACCACCAGGTTGCGGGTGGTCACCCTCATCCTCGCGGTCGGGCCTGGATATTTAAGGCTTTCTTGGTGGGATGGTCATTGTCACGTCTCAGGATATGGCCCTACCAGCGCAGTCGACATTTCTTCAGTTTTTCAACAATTCGTGTTACCTTGACATACTCATTCCTTTTTTTTTGCAGTTAATAGCCACTTTGTCCTAACCTATATCGTATTCATTATTATTTTACCACTAGTAGAATTTGTTACTTTTGTTTATTATTTAACTAATTATTACGTCATTGAAGCCACAGTTTTAGGAATATTAAAATGTATAAATAATATGTTCAATTTTGGTAACTGTACTAATTACGGGCATTACAATTGCCTCTAATTTGGATTTTATTTAAAAAAATGATTTTAAAAACCAAAAAAGAAAAAAATATTGTTTTTTGGACAGTGGCGCCAAAAAAAGCTGCATGATACATACTAACTGAAAATCACGTAAAATTCGACAAGCAATTTGATCGTTAACAGGGCGCTTAAATGACGGGTGACATCCATTTACCGTATAGGTGCCGGTTAGCGTCTGCGACGAGATATCCAATAACTCTGGGCTCGCCTTTTTTTTATTGAAAAGCAATGTAACTCATGGTTATGTAAATAAAAATATATAGTTCATAAAAATCTTAAAATCTAATTATTGTACATTATATTGATATACATACAATTGATGCTAAGTGAAAATAAAATTTAATACCAAAATATAAAATGTATTTCAAGTATTTATTTCATTAAAATCACTTGTCTATATAAATTTGTTCTTATAATATATGTTGCGGCCATTAGTCCAAAGATGGTGGTGTGCTAAATATATAAATTGCTTACTTTTATTATTTGTTATAGTTTAATTGCTTAAAAGATTTCGTTATTTTTTCTACACCTTTTATTTTTATCCTTTTATTATTAGTTATAAGCTAATCTTTAAGTTTTGAGTTTTCATTAATAGTTAGATGGAATAAATTATACATTTCATAATACATACGTACACCTAATATGGTATATGAGGAGGCATTACAATAATTCAGTAAATCCATTTTTCTTTAATTTTTAGAATAATGATAATTACACTCCTACCATAAATACGAAAGGTGTTTATATTATGAATATTTGTTACTTCTTCAAGCTAAAGTATATCATAAATAACATATTTTCGATTTTTTATCCCGTTTAACTAGATTCTTGATTATGACGAGGGCGACGCTGCGGGTGAATCGCTAGTTTATAATGGACAATGGCATAATGTGTAACTGTTATTATGTTTGTTGTAACAACAAGAACGAAACGCAAGTGTGTGTGATTCGCACACTAAGAGATAATATTAGTGTTCATGTAAGTCGATAAAAAGGGATACATTGCATCTCAGTTCCATAAGTTATTGCATTGGTAATGTAAGAAATGAATAATATTTCTTAGTGACAATGTTTATGGGTGCTGATTATCAGGTGAACCATTCGACAGTCTATCTATTATATCTATTTTTAATTAGAAAACAAATGACAGCTTTAGACAAGGATAAAAGTATTTAAAGTAATCTTTATGTTAATTAATAGTTATTATTATTTTTAAAACATATTTTAAATAAATTTGAATCTACCTTAAATGGACTCACCGACCCCAATTTTCCTTAAAAGTGAGAAATGAACCTTCTAAAATAATAATTCTCAGACAATAGAAATAAAGGAACATTGAACCTAATTTTCGCGAAAACGAGAATATAAATTAATTTAAATTTTTACAAAGAAACAACAATGAATCACCCATTTAATGCATTGCACTTACAAAGGACTCCAATTATTGTAGTTCAAGAGAAAGACGAAAGCGCTTCAAAGCACTGTAAATAAGTATTGAAGTTAGATACGAGTCTGAATTGTAAATAACAGAGACTAAATGAGAAGATTTTTAACTTAACTCGGAGCTTCGTAACGATTAGTAGTCATTTATTCAAATACTCGTATTTAAAAGCCTATCTTTGGATGTTTAATTTTATTCTTTCAAGATATTATTGCTTCAATGGGCCGATTGTTGTGTAACAATGATTCTATTTAAAATGTAAAGCCGCTTGTTTTTTATAAGGCTTTTGTGATATAGTTTCACTTGGTTGCAGATTGTACAAGTCGGTACCACGTATTCTAGCGTCAAGGCTTAAAGGGTGAGTGTAATTACAGACACAAAAGATGTTACATCTTAATTCCCAAGGTTGGTTGTTGGTGGTGCATTGGCGATGTAAAGGTTGGTGAATATTTCTTATAGTGCATTGTCATGTAACTATTACCATCAGGTATTTTCTAGACCGGATATATTTTTAAACTTCTTTAGCGACTAGCCTTATTTTACCCGTTCCGTCCGTCGGGCAAAATAAGGATTTTTCTCATGCATTTTTTAATCAATAAGGTATAAACGTTCGCCAATTGATCTATTCGCCAACATAAGTGTATGTGTGTACAGTACAGGGCATATAGTAATATATATGTATAAAGCATAGTACAATGCGTTCTGCGTATTTGTTCATGTGTTTATTTTATTCTTAGGTGCCATCTTCTATGTGTAAGTGGTGATTCATCGTATATCCGTCCCACATAATGAGACAGACCTCTTAGTAATAGTTATTGTGAGTGTATTATAGAAGATATACATATGCTATCGCGGACTTTCTGAAGGCATTTTTAAGATGTACAATTTTCTAGTACATTGTTTTGTTTTATCTCCCAAGAGTTATAGCCTAAGAGCCAGCGATCGACAGACTTACGGTATGTTAGCAAACTCCATATTTATGCTAGGTGTACTATTTCACCTGCCGTAGGTGAAATGGGGATTCATTATTCCCGTCGATGGTTCCTTTGTGCGTGTCCAGAAGTCAAAAACGACAAAATTTACTTTTAAAACGTGATTACAGCATGTCTACCGTTTTTATATGTTAAAGTACACATTTTTCTTATTACAATAAACAATGGCAGGAATTTATTCCGATTCCTAGTGTGTGTTAAAAAATTTCAAAATTTTTAAAACATTTATTTCAGCATAAATGTATATATGTTTTTTTACATTATTATTATACATATATTTGAAGCAACAGACGCATAGCTCAGTTAAGAGTTCAGTCAAACATGTGGACAGACGATAATATAATGTTTTGTCTGTCGTACTGATAAAGAAGTGCGATATTGACTCGCTCACTCTTCATCTCGCAGGGTTGTCTCTTTTCTGAGGCGGAAAACACTTGCGGGATGTGTTTTGCAGTATTTGATGGTTTTCTCATCAATACTGCTTACGGTTTACAACGCGGTAAATTGATTTTGAAGTTCCATTTGGAACTTTTCGGCGCCTTGAGCAGCTTGGAGCATCTATGCAAAGAATCATCGAGTGAATATTCCATATTAATTATTACTCGTATATAAACGACATTATTGTATAAAAAACAGGCAGACATAGGGCCTGCGGATAGAAGTGACATCTTTAAACTGTTAAATATACTGGTGGTAGAGCTTTGTGCAAGCTCGTCTGGGTAGGTACCACCCACTCATCAGATATTCTACCGCAAAACAGCAGTGCTTGGTATTGTTGTGTTCCGGTTTGAAGGATGAGTGAGCCAGTGTAATTACAGGCACAAGGGACATAAAATCTTAGGTCCCAAGGTTGGTGGCGCATTGGCGATGTAAGCGATGGTTAACATTTCTTACAGTGCCAATGTCTAAGGGCGTTTGGTGACCACTTACCAACAGGTGGCCCATATGCTCGTCCGCCTTCCTGTTATATATATATAACAGGATATATACACTACTATAATACAAATATATATATATATATATATATATATATATACACTACTATTACTAAGAGGTCTATTCTTGGTCTCATTATGTGGGACGGATATACGATGAATCACCACTTACACATAGAAGATGGAACCTAAAAATAAAATAAACATTACTATATAGGACTATATACTATATAGGACATATAGTAATATATGCATATATATTACTATATGCCCTGTACTGTACACACATATATATATATATATATAAGTAATATATATGCATAAAGCATAGTACAACGCGTTCTGCGTATTTGTTCATGTGTTTATTTTATTTTTAGGTTCCATCTTCTATGTGTAAATATATATATATATATATATATATATATATATATATATATATATATATATATATATATTTGTCCAATATCTATATTATTGGCACTCCAAATAATAATTCTATCCCTTTTTATTATATAGCTTTTTATAGCAAATATACAGTATGTCGCTAATTCGGTACTATTAATACAGCTTAATTAAAATAAATATTAGTAAATATACACTTATATTATTTACATATACTGTTAGTATTTACATTAATTTTAAATACAACCAGAGTCAGCCAGCAGCAAGCACTGCGGTTACGTCAAGGCATTGCTCAATTACTCAACTTTTTACTTTCGTCATTAAAAACTAGTGACTTTATAATATTTTGTATTATATATGATTATCGAATCAAAACGATTATTGATCAATACGGGTGATTTTTTTTTTTGGTAATCTTATGGCGTGTTTTGTTCGTTCAATTATATATTTGCTAAGCTTGAAAGCTTGGTATCCTCGCCAAGGTGAGACGTTACTTTACTTCAGAACAACTGCTCAGCTTATACAAAGCATAAGTGAGGTCTTGTATGGACTACTGCTCTCACCTTTGGGACGGCTCTGCCAAGCACCACCGTCGGGCTCTAGAGTTGATCGAGAAACGTGCTAGGAGGCTGATAGGAGACGACACATTCGCCGAACTCGTCGACTCCAAAGTCTCGAACATCGACGTGTGGTTGCATCGCTTTCTGTCTTCTATCGGATACATTTCGGAGAATGTGCGCAGGAATTACATAATCTAATTCCTTCCGCCCTCTTCTACTATCGGACGGCCAGGCAAACGCGACCAAAGCGCCATAGGTACACAGTGGAACTTCCCCGCCTACGTACGAAGCGCTTTGAATCCACATTTATTATTCACACTGCGAAACTGTGGAATGCTATGCCTGAGTCCATATTTCCAGATAATTACAATGTAGGTGTGTTCAAATCCAGCGTAAACGGGTTCCTTCTGGTCAGGCGCGCTCCATCCTAGACCGTGACTATGCTTAAGATCAGGCAAGTCAACGGTCAAGCGCTTGCCTATTAACGCTAAAAAAAAAAAAATTACCTTTTCCCCCATGCTACAGATGTGAATCGTTCACTTTTACAAATAATGTTTTTTTAAAGCAACATAGATTATCGTTTAAAAAAAAAATAGTTTTCATATGTTTTTCATTAAGCTTATAGCGACCTATATCAAATTTAACAATATAATGAAAAATATTTTAACCTCAATTTTCTGTTAAGCAATATCGTTAGAACAAATTTTTATTTATAGAAAAATCTGTCAACGCATACAATTTTTCACAATTTTATAACTTCATATTTATTTTCTTTATTGTTCGCTATTCACGATTCAAATGTCTTAGTCTAGTATTTAAATACATATGTTTGTTACGTCAAGAGTTTTACTTCTACGTACAAATTCACGCAGTCATCGTCAAGATACATCAAGCAACATCCATACATTGTCGCCATAGTCAACAAGCACTGTGAGAACTTCATTATAAATTTCAACAACCGACTTCCGTTGATTTGCTATTTTCATTTGTGTATTCATGTAATGTTATTAATATTATGGTCAATAACGCCTATCACCTTCTGACAATTCACGACCTTTTCTGCCGTGAGTTTCGAGTTTGCTCTTACAGATGTAAGAACTAGATTATTCTCAGAAATAAAACGAGGTTTCGACGAAATTATTGTATTATTTGCAATCATAAAATCCTTATATTATATTTAGCACGCAATGCTCGTGAGATAATTCTTAAAAGCCAATTGCTTTCCCGCCGTAAACAGTATCTGTCATTGTTCTTACTTACAGATTAAAAATGTGGAATAATACTGTTTAATATGAAAAATGACAGATACTCTTCAACAACATTTAATTATAATACGTATTACTTTTAATATTATATATTACTCTGTAAAATTTTATTGACTCTTATACAGAATAGCCATATGGGATCTATAGTCGATGAGTCTTTCTCAAGGTAATGGAAATTAATGAATTAATGACTCTTACCGACTTACTCTTACCGCTACGGACTCTTAATATTGTAATGTTGCATCCAATTAAAAACATCGACACTAAAATGCAGCTATTATTTTGAAGTATTCGTATTTTTTTCGTAAGTTTTACTTAATAGGAAACTACGTAAGTAGGATACATTACTTTTGTATGCACACATCATGTTTATCAAATTCGTTCACAATTTCAAATACATCATGTTTATTAAGTTCGCTAGAGTCCATTAAAATATTGGACAAGTAAGAATATAACTTACGCTCTAAGTTGTGTCATACTATTCCGTGTTTCCTTAATTAAAAAGGTAAATACACTTTATTTATTTATTTGGATCCCCCCCAACAGTTGTATATAGCACACATTCAAAACAGTTTTTAACATTAACTTAAAACTATGCACAACCAATTACAGGAGAACACGTCATTGACAAACACAATTACAAAACATACAAATGAAAAATAAAATAAAAATATTTAAATAACGAACAAAGACAAAAACACTTCCTGTTATTTATAACATGTTTATTTTAATATCAAATAAATGCGGGCTAAAGCTAGCAACAGATATTATATTTAATGAATACCAAATATAAGCAGGTGACTTTAAACAATATGTCATGATAAAGAATTTCATGTTAAAACATATTTACGTGTTCATATATATTTGTGGCCTTTAATCTCTTCGTGTTACAGTATGATTGTGTTCATCATGAAAACGAATGCCGTTGCAAAACCCTCAGGCGTACGTTCAAAGAATTTAATATTAGTATATTTACAAAATGGGAAAATGTATGCGAATGATACTGAAAAGTGAGTGACGCCTTTGAAAGATTTTTTAATGATATATATTTTTTAAATATAACCTATATCTTCTTCTTTGTCCAAAACCTCTTCCCAGTTCAGCTGGGGTTGGGTCTCCTTGTACGTCTGCGCCAGAGAGCTCTGTTCTGGCTTGTCTGTGTACTTAGATTCTCTTTCAGGGCCTCTTTTTGCATGTTTGACCACCAGGTTGCGAGCGGTCACCCTCATCCTCGCGGTCGGGCCTGGATATTTAAGGCTTTCTTGATGGGATGCTCATCGTCACGTCTCAGGATATGGTCGTACCAGCACAGTCGACATTTCTTCAGTTTTTTAACAATTGCCGTTGTTGCCGTTGAACGATCCCTTGACATACTCATTCCTTTTTTTACAGTTAATAGTTACTTTCTCTAGCCGGGTTATCAAATATAACCTATATCATATTTATTATTATTTTACCACTAGTAGAATTACCCACTTCTGTTTATTACTTAACTATTTATTACGTCATTGAAGCCACAGTTTTAGGAATATTAAAATGTATAAATAATATGTTCAATTTTGGTAAATGTACTAATTACGGGCATTACAATTGCAATCTCTGAATTGGATTTTTATTTAAAAAATTGATTTCAAAATACAAAAAAAATAAATTGTTTTCGGTAGTTGTTGGACAGTGGCGCCAAAAAAAGCTGCATGATACATACTAACTGACAATCACGTAAAATTCGACAAGCAATTTAATCGTTAACAGGGCGCTTAAATGACGGGTGACATCCATTTACCGTATAGGTGCCGGTTAGCGTCTGCGACGAGATATCCAATAACTCTGGGCTCGCCTTTTTTTACTGAAAAGCAATGTAACTCATGGTTATGTAAATAAAAATATATAGTTCATAAAAATCTTCATATCTAGTTATTCTACATTATATTGTATATACATACAATTAATGCTAAGTGAAAATAAAATTTAATACCAAAATATAAAATGTATTTCAAGTATTTATTTCATTAAAATCACTTGTCTATAAAAAATATAAAAATATAAATTTGTTCTTATAATATATGACGGAGAATGTACTTCCGTAATGTTTTTAAATAGAGTGACGTCAGCATTGCTGACGTCACAATTGTTAACTTCTTCACGACTGCTCATGTTACTTCGTTGAAACAATAAAAACACAAGTAGTTGTTGAGCTTCGTATATTTCAAGTGCAACGTAACAACGTTCCAGAGAGGTCCGTACTGTTCGACGACTCGAGCAATAATGCCTCGTGTCGACAGTGCAGCCGTATTTATATGGTTGCGCCGATATATATGTTGCGGCCATTAGCCCAAAGATGGTGGTGTGCTAAATATATAAATTGCTTAGTTTTATTATTTGTTATAGTTTAATTGCTTAAAAGATTTCGTTATTTTTTCTACACCTTTTATTTTTATCCTTTTATTATTAGTTATAAGCTAATCTTTAAGTTTTGAGTTTTCATTAATAGTTAGCTGGAATAAATTATACATTTCATAATACATACGTACACCTAATATGGTATATGAGGAGGCATTACAATAATTCAGTAAATACATTTTTCTTTAATTTTTAGAATAATGATAATCACACTCCTATCATAAATACGAAAGGTGTTTATATTATGAATATTTGTTACTTCTTCAAGCTAAAATATGTTATTTATTAACATATTTTCGCCTTTTTATCGCGTTTAACTAGATTCTTGATTATGACGAGGGCGAATTGCGGGTGAATCGCTAGTTTATAATGGACAATGGCATAATGTGTAACTATTTATGTTTGTTGTAACAACAAGAACGAAACGCAAGTGTGAGCGATTCGCACACTAAGAGATAATATTAGTCTTGATGTAAGTCGATAAAAAGGGATATTCCATATCACAGCGTAATTACAGGCACAAGGACATTGCATCTCAGTTCCATAGGTTATCGCATTGGTAATGTAAGAAATGAATAATTTTTCTTAGTGACAATTTGTATGGGTGCTGATTATCAGGTGACCCATTCGACAGTCTATCTATATATATTTTTTTAATTAGAAAAAAAACAAATGATAGCGTTAGACAAGGATGAAAGTATTTAAAGTAATCTTTATGTTAATTAATAGTCATTATTATTTTTAAAACATATTTTAAATAAATTTTAATCTACCTTAAATGGAATCACCGACCTCAATTTTCCTTAAAAGTGAGAAATGAACCTTCTAAAATAATAATTCTCAGACAATAGAAATAAAGGAATATTGAACCTAATTTTCGCAAAAACGAGAATATAAATTAATTTAAATTTTTACAAAGAAACAACAATGAATCACTCATTTAATGCATTGTACTTACAAAGGACTCCAATTATTGTAGTTCAAGAGAAAGACGAAAGCACTTCAAAGCACTGTAAATAAGCATTGAAGTTAGACACGAGTCTGAATTGTAAATAACAGAGACTAAATGAGAAGATTTTTAACTTAACTCGGAGCTTCGTAACCATTAGTAGTCATTTATTCAAATACTCGTATTTAAAATCCTATCTTTGGAAGTTTAATTTTATTCTTTCAAGATATTATTGCTTCAATGGGCCGATTGTTGTGTAACAAAGATTCTATTTAAAATGTAAAGCCGCTTGTTTTTTATAAGGCTTTTATGATATAGTTTCACTTGGTTGCAGATTGTACAAGTCGGTACCACGTATTCTAGCGTCAAGGCTTAAAGGGTGAGTGTAATTACAGACACAAAAGATGTTACATCTTAATTCCCAAGGTTGGTTGTTGGTGGTGCATTGGCGATGTAAAGGTTGGTGAATATTTCTTATAGTGCATTGTAACTATTTACCATCCGGTATTTTCTAAACTGGATATATTTTTAAACTTCTTTAGCGACTAGCCTTATTTTACCCGTTCCGTCCGTCGGGTAAAATAAGGATTTTTTCCCATGCCCCCCTTAATGAGACAGACCTCTTAGTAATAGTTATTGTGAGTATACTATAGAAGATATACATATGCTATCGTAGACTTTCTGTAGGCATTTTAAAGGTGTAAATTTTTTTAGTATATTGTTTTGTTTTATCTTCCAAGAATTATAGCCTAAGAACCAGCGATCGACTGACTTACGGTATGTTAGTAAACTCCATACTAATGCTAGATGTACTATTTTACTTCCGTAGGTGAAATGGGGATTCATTATTCCCGTCGATGATTCCTTTGGGTGTGTCCAAAAGTCAAAAACGACAAAATGGACTTTTAAAACGTGATTACAGCATGTCTACCGTTTTTATATATTAAAGTACACATTTTTCTTATTACAATAAACAATGGCAGGAATTTATTCCGATTCCTAGTGTGTGTTAAAAAATTTCAAAATTTTATAAAACATTTATTTCAGCATATATGTATATATGTTATTTACATTATTATTATACATATATTTGAAGCAACAGACGCATAGCTCAGTTAAGAGTTCAGTCAAACATGTGGACAGACGATAATATAATGTTTTGTCTGTCGTACTGATAAAGAAGTGCGATATTGACTTGCTCACTCTTAATCTCGCAGGGAAACAGTATTTAGAAAATTTAGTGAGAACAATGGAGAAGCTTCATTAAATATGCACTATACATTTTGAACCTTTTTTGAATGAAACAGATTTATTTTATTTATTTATTTAATCTTAGGAAGACAAACAGTTATGACATATACAAAAATATTTATCACATTAAAAAAAACATACACCAATCAAGTCTTCACAAATAATTAAATCAAAAATACATAGCAGAATAATAACAAATAAAAATTAAAATTAAAGATTAAATTAAAAAATTTACGGAGTATGACCAAATTGCTAAATAATTTTATGTATGAATGTAGATGACTTTCTTTCCAATTGAATAGGAATTTTACCTGATCTTTTTTTTTATATTTGCCGGAAGGGCAAATGACTCTACTCCACCTGATGTTAAGTGGTAGTAGAGTCCAAATGCGAGGACGGCCAGTACAGTCGGGAAGAAGGTTCTGCACTAACCGCCCTCGCCTTGCCGGCCCGCAAGATGCCTCTTCACGCCTCGTTTGAAGGAACCCGGGTCGTCAGAGGAGGGGAATACTTGAGCTGGTAAGGAATTCCATTTTTTGGAAGTGCGACAAAGAAAGGAGTTGCCAAATTTCTTTTTGAGCGATGGAATTGATGTCACAGTTAGCCAGCACGCGTAGACTTGTGAAGGAAGGGGGATGCAGGAATTAGGGAAAATAATTCCTCGGAACTCTCGCCGTGATACAGTCGATAGAAAGCGCTCAGTGCTGCTATCTCTTGACGAAATTGTAAAGGCTCGAGGGTGTTAGTGACCTTTACGTCGCCAATAATGCGGACCGCACATCGCTGCAACCGATCCAAGGCCTCAAATAGGTACTTAGTGGAGCCATCCCAAGGGTGCGTGCAATATTCAACGCAAGACCGTACCTGTGTTTTGTACAGCAGGCACAGTTGTTGTGGCGTGGAAAAACGCCTTGTTCAGAACTCCGAGTTTCCGTGAAGCTGTTTTTATCACAGCCTCGATGTAATCCCTTGGACTAAGGTCGCAGCGAACGTCCATCCCCAGCATGGCGATTTTGCTTTGTATTACCAGCGGAGTGCCACAGAGGGAGGGAAGAGGGGAAAATGATATGCAAAAGAAAGAGAGTGGGAGATAGCACAGATCCCTGGGGGACCCCAGCATTAACTACATAGAATTGTGAAGCGCAACCATCAACTAAAACACGAAGGCTGCGCTTGTGTAGGAAGCTGGCAATCCAGGTGCAAAGCTGAGCAGGCAGCTTGGAGAGAAGACTTCTGTGCCAGACCCTGTCGAAAGCCTTGGAGATATCGAGGCTGACAGCCAACGATTCCCCATGCTTGTCGATAGCTTCACCCCAGAGGTGTGTTACGTACGCTAGAAGATCACCTGTAGACCGTTTCGGTCGAAATCCGTACTGACGATCATTAATTAAACAGTGATCTTCTAGGTAATGGATCAGTTGGTTGTTAAGAATCCGTTCCATCACCTTACAAAGTACTGAGGTAATAGCTATTGGCCGATAATTTGCCGGGTCAGACCGATCCCCTGTTTTGGGAACCCCTTGCACATTAGCTCTTCTCCAAGCCTCCGGCACACATCCCGAATAAAAAGAAAAATGGAACAGGCGCGTTTACACGGGAGACAGCTCCGCCGCGCACTTCTTTAGCACTATAGCTGGTATTCCATCGGGACCGCTAGCTTTCCGTACATCAAGTGATTGCAGCTCCGCACGCACATCACGCTGCCTGATTTTGATGTCAGGCATCGTGTGGCCACAAGAAGGTATTACTGGTGGCAGCGCACAACAATCATCAATGACGGAGTTGTCGGCAAAGAGTTTAGCCAGGAGATCAGCTTTCTCTTGCGGATTGTGAGCTATCGATCCGTCCGGACTCCTGAGCGTGGCAGCGAAGGTTGGCAGAAATTGTTTTGCACAGACTTGGTCAGACGCCAGAAGCTACGGGAGCCCCTAGGATGTGAAATAAGGTCATGACCAATCTGTACAATGCGCTGTTCATCCGCTCTCGTGTAAGCCTTCCTACAGGACTTGGAGTTTTTTTTGTAGATTGCTTTCAATGAGTCAATGTTAGATGCACCGCTAATGCAGCCATTGATCCACTCGCGATATGCCGCCTGCTTAGATGATACAGCGTCGGCACATTCGCGAGTGAACCAACGGTTACGCGCACCCCTACTGTCGAGATCTGAGCTAGGAATGTAGTATTCCATTCCTAACATGATCTCGCCAGCAACAGCAGCGGCACTAGCTGTCGGGTCATTCCCACTGAAGCAACGTTCCTTCCAAAGGACTGACACATAGTAATCGCGCATACCGTCCCAATCTGACGACTTGTAGTGCCAAACGCGACGTTTGCATACCGCTGGTGGCGGCAGCTTGACCTGTGGCACTTTGGTAGATATGAGGCTGTGATCCGAAGAACCAAGTGGAGCTTGAACCACAACTTGATATTCCACCGGGTGAGAAGTCAGCAGAAGGTTAAGTAGAGAAGGCGCTTGCCCATCAATGTCTGGGATCCTGGTGGGCTGATCGACCAGTTGGGTCAAGTCATGTGTGAGAGCAAAAGCATGAGCAGTCCTTCCAGCATGGTCAGTTTTGAGGGATTTCAACCATGATTCATGGTGAGCATTTAAATCCCCCAAAAACACCAATTCCGCGTTAGGAAACTGCTCTTGCGCAGCATCTGCCACCCGACTAAGATGGTCAAATAATCGGCTTGTCTCCAAGTCGCCATTGTGGGATCTGTAGAGGCACACGTAGACCCGACTCTGACGAACCAGATCCACACGTACCACCAACATGGGAAGGAGGGATCCTCCAAGCAGCGCAGTCGGTGACAGCAAACATCCGTTCAGACGAACAAGCATACTCCGGCTTTCGCTTTGAAGGATTCTTCAAGCATGTAGCCGGGATAATTAACGTAGCTGGTATCGGCTGGTGTCTCGAGATGGTGGTGGACAGCGTTGAGGTTAGCGTGGAGTCCACGGATGTTAGTGAACTCGACCTCAAACAGCGTGGGTATGGTGGAGGTGTGCACCGCTGTGCGACCGTTATTCCTACTTTGATGCGCTACCATATGGGAAAAAAGAATGGAAAAGAGACGTAAAGCGAGCGACGTATTGCCACGATAGGGATGGGCAAAGTGTGGAGGCGTGTTTCCCCAAGTGGTTGCCAAAAGGGAAACCACACTGACCCGCCGGACGGAAGGGCCCCCGAACGACACAACACAGTTAGGTACATTTAGTTATCGCGCGGTACTTTACCTACGTCCAAACGCCGCCGCGTGTTAACAGGGTAGCAGGCTACCTTTGATAAACAAGCATGATCCAATCCCCCTTCATACTTTAAACCTGGCTTAGAACAGGCAAAAATACCAAAATATTTCACTCGTTTAAGCAACAAATTTGTTGACTAGGTAAATGATATGAACTTGGGACAAAAATTAACTGTTTACCTATCTTGGTATTTCCGGCGTATTTAAAAATGGAATCATACTTATTTACAACGATTGTCAATCATTTAACTACCTATTTACCTACATAACTACACTAACCTTAACAAATGTTCAAAGTGAGCTCCTGCTCGTGTGATACACAGTTCGGCACGTTTACGCATATTGTCTTTCACACGCTTTAACACGAATGGGTCACTTTACTACTCACAGTACTCACAGTATTCTGCATTTGTGTATTGATAAGTCATACCTAATTACTAATGACGGGTCACACTCACACACGAAAGATTAGGTATACGCGTAAGATCGATCGCTAGGGGCGCGCGCGCGGGAAGATGGACGAACCTTACGGCGGCGCTCGCCCGACTAACCTACTAATACTAATTAGCCGCGGGGCAGGGGTTGCGGGTGGCAAACACCACGCCGCACGCGCCGCGGAAATATGTCCACATTTTATTTATTTAAAGTATTTTTTTTTGTAAATTTGGTCAAAAATTAAGTACCTATTTTTTTTACATAATTCGAATGAGAATCATGTACCGATTATGCTCCTAAAATATTGATACTAATTCACCAGTCACCCTGTATATGAAGACTGTACAAAAACAGTTTTTGGACAAAAAACCGACATAGTTCAGACATTTTGTACAAAATATATACAAATGATATATAACCCTCACGTTTGCGATTAGGTATTTATCACATGTGCTTCACAAGTTCTTTATCAGTTACTTTGGTTGGATGGCTAGATGATGGCTAGATGGCACTAGCACTAATGCCTATTTAAAAGTATTAATATTATAATTATCCTAGGTTTACACTGACTTATTTTTCTTATATCACTTTTTCTACACGCGATTCGTGAAGGATCTTCAAAGGGTCTGGTGGCAAATAACTTCAAGAGTCAGTCTTGTTGCTAGTTCAGACCAGCGGGTAGACACCAGGTCCATAGCTGAACAGCAATTCGACTAATTGCAAGAACGATTGACTTATTTGTAAAAATGTATCGACTATATAATGTCATGTCCCTTGTTTAGTGGTAGTTTACTTAAACATGGTACATACGAATGCACATACGAAACCTTTGCGCCGGCTTCTTCACCACCGCACCATTGGTTACCACCATAAAAATTTTCTTGCGCGAGAATTATAATTTTGCCGTAACAGCTAAGATGATTAATTTAAATTATATATGTATATAGTTTTTGTATATGTATATAGAGCCGGAGTGGCCCATTGGTAACAACGCGTGAATCGTAACCGATAATCGTGGGTTCAAGCCTGGGCAGGCACCGCTGACTTTTCATGTGCTTAATTTGTGATTATAATTCATCTCGTGCTTTACGGTGAAGGATAACATCGTGAGCAAACCTGCATGAGTCTAATTTCACTGAAATTCTGCCACATGTGTATTCCATTAACCCGCATTGGAGCAGAGTGGTGGAATAAACTCCAAACCTTCTCCTCAAAAAGGAAGAGGAGGCCTTTAGGCCAGCAGTTGGACAATCACAGGCTGTTACGGTGTTACGGTATGTATATAGTTAAAAGGATAAATATGTATGTTCAAAGCGCACCCCGGCCGCTAAATTTTTTTAAAAGCGTATTAAAGTTTAAAAAAAAAATTACAAACTGTTCAACTGTTTCTAGTTTACAACAAAATAAAATTTGTAGGTAAATAATAGACAAAGCGTAGCACTGTTCGCTCTCGATATCCGTGGTTAGCTCACGCCGAGAAAAATGCTGTTTCTTTGTATTTGCATTATTATACCAGTCCTAAGTTTTAAAGGAATTTTAATTCGAATAATTCGTAAAGGAATTTACAAGTTCATAATCAACCTATATTGTGAAGCTACTTATTTATATAAGGATATATATCATGATACGAATGTCATCATTTTTCGATTCTACCTCTGTTTTTATTAACTAATTTGAAGAAAAAGCAGTTATTTTGTCTTAATAACTCCAAACTTTCTTGAGCTCCAAAGCTTCTTCTCAAAAAGGGAGAGGAGGCCTTAGCCCAGCAGTGGGACATTCACAGGCTGATTTTTTGTGGGCATTGATGAGTAATATAATCATGTAGAATATTATTATAGGTATCTTCAATAGTTTCCGCAGTTAAATAGTGACATTTATATGAAAAAAAGAGAAGAAAGATTTTTTTAAATCGGTTTATTAGTATTTGAGTTTATCCATGCAAACAAACATACAAAAAATCAAATTAACTTGAATGACATAGATAAAAAAGAGATCAATGTTGGTTTAACATTTATATTCGAAATTAGCTGGTGTTTGTGACTTGGCCTGCGTGAAAACCGGTTTTGCCAGTTGTCACGATATAATTGAAAAATGCATTTTCGTATTCTGTTACTTTTTTTAACCGCTCTCGTTTTGTAATAAAAAGATTGTATGACGTATTTAGTGTACAGAAACATGGATTTTACTGGTACATATGTAAGGAATACATTTTCGTGTTCTGTTATTCTTTTATAAGCACACATATTTGTTTTTAATGAATTTAATCAATATGAAAACACACGATTTCTGCTTTGTTATATGTATTTACACCTACCTACATCTTGTTATTCTAATACACAGGTATGTCTAGCGAGATTAAAGAAGCAATTTCTATAATACTTGCAAATATTTTGCTTCAATGTTATTGAAGTATTTTCTATCTCCTGTTTGTGAGTAGTATAAAAAATTGGTAACGCCGTACCAAGTCAACCGTTGTCGGACCGTGGATGGAAGCACTTTTACGTATTATACAATCAGGATCTAAGATATCTTATGTCTCTTATCATACTTCTTTTAGTGTTTGAGCATTTCTGTGAATGAACAAAATAAGTTGTATCAATTGAGGGATGAGAGCCTGGTGACCTGATGTACAGAATCTCCATTTTTCGATACCAGTCTCCACAGAAACTGCACATAGCTGATATGACTTGCTCTTGTGTAATTATGGAGAACTAAAAATAAATTAAATCATTCATTCATTGCAGTAATAATGATGAAAACGGTTGCTTAAAATAGCTCTCAAAGTAACAGACATCATGGCCTTAAAATAAACTATAAAATGCCATTTAAAAATTCAAGCATCACCGAATGATTTATTCCAAAAATGTTCAAATTTTATAGGATAGGTAAGTGTCAAAAGCGAAATGGCTTAAAGGCCACCTTGCAATGTAAGATTTGAAAACTTGATCCTGACTCCTTGAGCTAATATCGTCCTCAATCTTAACATGAGCTGGTTAACAGAAATATTACCTTTAAATATAATATAATTTTAATCTGCCATTTTAACTTAAAATATTTCAAGCACGAGTTTCAATCGAATTTATTCAACACCGTCGGTCTAATCCATCAATTATTCATCTATTTTTACACAATATCCGAAGGCTGTCTTATTTGAAGTGCTTTGAAAAATGTTTCGCTCAAAATAATCTTAGATCAGCGAGTTTTCAGCGTTGCCGTAAATCAAAGTTCAACAATAAGATAGGAGTCTCCCTTGGGACAAAGCCGAGCTGTCGCGGAATGTGAGAGACGTAATGGCTGTGTTTAAGTCTTAAGAGATAAGCGTTTTATATTGTTGATATTTGTTCTATAATTATTGTTATTTAATATTTTAATGTTACAATTACTGGCTACATCCGTCATCAATTCATACAAACTTTGTTATCTTTCACTTACACTTCAAACCGAAACATAACAATACCAAGTACTGCTGTTTTGCGGTAAAATATCTAATGAGTGAGTAGTACCTACTCAGAAGAGCTGGCACAAAGCACTACTACCAATAATAGATATGAAGTGATATGGGCTGGTCACATATGTCGCATAATCGTCAACCGTTGGAGTAAACGTATTCTGGAGTAGACACCAAGTCTTGACAAGCGAAGCGTAGGACTCTCTCCATCCAGGTGAAATTAAAATATTCGCTAAATGACTATAAAGAATAAGCGGTGTGTTATACGAGAGGCCTAACTCCAGCAGTGGACGAATACAGGATAATGACAATGATGATGTTGAAACATTTGCACTATTCATCAGTTGCTTACAAGTATACAAGTATTAGTAAGACGTGCATTATAGTGTATGAAGAAATAATTATTTATTTCGTTCTAATATCAGATACTACAATCAGATACTACTTATGTTGGTTCTTGGTTTATTTCGTCCTCTTATTAAACATGAATTACATTTAAATCAACAATTTTTAAATTTTTTTGAAAAATACATACTTATTAATATGAGAAACAAACTATTATTATAATCTAAAATTAGGATTTGAATAATAAACAAAAATCAATCAAGTTCCCATTTCATCTAACACTTATATAAAATCATAAAAAAGAGCAAAAATTGTAATTGATATAAAGAAAAAGAAAAAAATTCACAAGAAAAACAATATATACGCTTAAATTTATAGTATAGTTGTCAATAATAAATATATCATTTCGGAAACAAGCTTATAAATGTCACATTGAAAATTATTAAAATAAAGTTGAATATTGTATAAAAAAAACTTTACATGGCCATTTTATTATACCTTGAACCACAGAATATCAGTATGTTTAGGTGCTGTTATGAGGAGCAATAATAGCTCTAAATACAATAGAAATAAGTGCTATTTAAGCTGCTATGTTTTCTTTGTTGGTTGGACATAGGCGTTATAGACATTTCAGAGAGAGGTGCTAGATATATGAATAGGAAAAATGTTGAATTATTTTAAAGTGAAATGATGGCTTACCACAGCTTAACACCAGCACCTCATGATCCCTTAATTCTTTTGTAAAATAAATATGTTATTAAAAAAAAACATTAATGTGAATTTCGTCATCACCGTTATCTTGTCTTTATTTGAGTCGGCGCATCGTTTTTATTCTTAATTATTCGTTTTTTCACGAAGTGACAGAAAGGTACCACAAACCGTGGGAGAGGGAACCGGATTATCTTCGTTCATATCCACTAAAACCACTGCGATGGCCGTCTTTGGTACGGATCGGATGGGAAAGTTTCGACCACACGCAACTACCAGCAATATCGTCGTACATAAATCGAACCTCACCTAATCTCGTTTGTCTTGTGTTAGAAGCCGAGGTCTTTTTTTTTTATAGAATAGGAAGGCGGACGAGCATATGGGCCACCTGATGGTAAGTGGTCACCAAACGCTCTTAGACATTGGCTCTGCGAGCAATGTTACCCATCGCTTACGTCGCCAATGCGCCACCAACCTTGGGAACTAAGATGTTATGTCCCTTGTGCCTGTAATTACACTGGCTCACTCACCCTTCAAACCGAAACACAGCAATATCAAGTACTGCTATTTTGCGGTAGAATATCTGATGAGTGGGTGGTACCTACCCAGACGAGCTTGCACAAAACTCTACCACTAGTAAGAATTTAAATATAAATTCAGGCTAATAAAAGTGTTAACGGTCTCTTACTTTAGGAAACAAGTAAAGCTACATATGTATTCTGAGCTCGTCTTATTACTGTCATCGGGTTAAAATTATATGAGTGATGATGTGATGATAGAAAGAGAAGATAACATAAGAAGTATGTGATTATTCATTCGCTATATAACTTTAATTTGAGATGAAATATTCATTATATATCCATCTATATTAAAAATGTATGTCTGTATGTTTGTCTTCTATGCATTCCTAAATCATTAATCCAATTGTTATGAAATTTTGGTGAGTTATTCTACGTACTACCAAGAAGGTTGAAGTCCCAAATAAAACAATAAATCTATACATGTTTCTCATTTAATATAAACTCTTTATGTAGACCATTATTCTATCCGTGCGAAGCCGGTACGATAGTAATAAAATAATATACAGTTTAACTAAATACACCATAACTCTAAAAGGGGTATATAAGAATATACATTTTTCATCGCAAATTACTCTGAAAATGCATTTAGACTGAAACGCGAAGCGGCAGAAGGATTTTACGTTCGCGTACGTGCTTTTAAAAACATATTTTAGAAATGCTCAAAACTGTTGAATTTTGCTATTTGGCATGAATTGTTCGTCATGTTAAAATTATATACAGTTCGAAATAGAATGCTCATTCTGAACATGCAACTTCCATTAAACGATGAAAGTTTCTTGCCTAAAAATAATTCTATATTTGTGTTCCATTTATATCTTTTGAGTTTTGCTCATTGATTTGATTCCAATTCAAAATTACACCAAGAATTTGAAATATATTTTTTTCTTTAAATTAAATAAGACATATCACAGATTGCATCAAAGTCACGAGTATAAGAGTAGGTCGTATATTTCTCATCCAAGTACTTAAAAGTAGAAGACGTTTACAAAGCCCATACTAACTAAGTGCTATCACGATGAGCCATCGCGACAGAATAAAGCTCTGCAATTCAATTAAAAGTAACAATTTCGTTTTGTCTTTATTCGAGTTAACTTGTTAATTTAAATGAATAAACTCAGATACAGATGTGAATGAAGATGATAACGCGTGAGTGATATAAGTTTATATTGCTGATCGTATTTTTACGGGTGCGATGTTAATCAAAAGAGAGGTTATGCTTTCACCAGGCTTTGATTGTATGTCCATCTGTTCAACCATATCTTCTAAAGTACCTTTCATAATTTGACTAGTGAAGTTTCTTTAGAACGAGTGTTATGAAACTTGCATGTTTCCCTTAAAATTCAGTCCCCATTGAGCAACAACGTGTAAAAATTCACCATACCTTTAAGAAGCGAGGATGCCTGTTATCAGCAGGAATTTTGATAACTTTTTCTGTCTGGATAATTTTTTCGTGTGCAAGTTATTACGTGCAAAAGTAAAAAGGCTTAGAGAAATGCAAAACTATCCACTGAGGGCGATGTATTCGTTCCGAGCTAAACGTTAATGCGAACATGATAGCTAGCGTTCAAAACTCGCTTTCAGCGTATTTAATCACTGTTCACTCATTACATTGCTAGGACGATTTTAAGCGTCATCCGGTCTCTTTTTATTCATTCATTTGTGACAAGTGACTAATCTTAGATTGAGCTGAACTAAATAACTTAATTGTTAATTTAATATATTGGTTGACAGCCTCGCTGGTCTAGTGGCCGTAGAGCCCAAGGTCCTGGGTTCATCCCGTACTATAGAAGTTGAAAATATATGCCCATGCCTCGGAAAGCACGTAAAGTTGTTAGTCCTGAACACTTTCCGGTCAGAAAAATATCGTCATCATCACCGTCATCTGTTAATTTTGATTCAATATAGATAAAATAGTACTAATACATTGAATAAAAATCCGGTGAAATCTGGCTTAACACATTAAATAAATATGAATTACCAACATACGAAGAATGTTGATTATAAAACCCATGTATTTTTGCGACTCGGTATTTCACAATAACTAACAACGTTTCCGTAGTGTAGCGGTTATCACGTGTGCTTCACACGCACAAGGTCCCCGGTTCGATCCCGGGCGGAAACAATAATATCGGAATGATCATCCTTTTTATTTTAAGCAATATATTATAACATTAAAGACGTGGTTTGCACTAGTTACTTTGCTTTGTTAGCACCCACAAAAAAGGCACTAGTACTAATGTTAATTTAAAAGTATTTATATTATAACTAGCTGTCTGCCCCGCCTTGGGGGTTAAATAAGGATTTCATCCCGTCCATTTTTAAATCAATATATATATAGCTAGGTATAAACATTCGCCAATCAATTTATTCGCTCTTACAGTAAGTGCTAAGTGACTGCCCGGTTAGTCGAGTGACTAGATATAAGGCCACAAATCCCGAGAACCTAGAACGGTTCAAATAAAATAAAATAAATATTGGCCCAAGTCGGGCCAATAAAAAGTTATTGGGTTTTTTTGTCAGAAACTTCTCAGTAGCAACCCGGAGTCTGGAAGTTGGAAGTGTGTACACTCCCGTGCCTCGGAAAACACGTAAGGCCGTTTGTCTTTCGCCTGAATTCTTCCCGGTCGTGTTGGTTTGCCGTCCCATCGGATTATGAGAGCTAGGGGATAGAGAGTGCACCTGTGTTTGCGCGCACACTTGTGCACTATAATTTATATGTCCTGCTATTAATCTCTATTTGGAGTGGCCACAATAGCTAAAATCGCTCATTAGGTCATTCTTGTTATATATATTGCTTTTTATCTGATTTAACAAACTTTATGCTTTCCATTTCATTTTAGCGAAAAGTGACAACTATACAAAAACTTATGATTGCAAAATGTAGAAATTGCTGCTTCACAATGCATTTTATAAATTAATATCATATTTTACTTAAATACCGATCAATGAAAATTGTCATTTAACGTGTTGCGTTAAAGTCCTTTTTATTTTGTACATCATTTGGTATTAGGAACACTAATTGGCGTTCTGGATATTAAGATGCAAACCGCAGACCACTGACCACATCGTTTCGGTACCGTGCTTCTGTTTTGGCATCAACGACTATATGCATAAATGTATGATTTCCTGTATTGTAAGCTACTTTAATTTAAAACAAAATAGCAATAGCAATTTCCATACATATTCGCTATAAAGAGACACACCGTTAAAGGCACTATCGTGGATATTCGGGAAAAATTCAAAATTGGAAGCTTACAATCGAACATTTTTAAACATTTAAAATAAACAGTATCTCATTTTTAAAATCCTTTGAATTTATCCGAAAACTGTACCAACGAATAAAACTATCAAACAACTGCGATAAAATCTCCGAAACTGTCTCTAAATGTAGCTGAAGCGGTCACACAAAACAACCAAATAGTTTGATTTTAATGCGCAGAATTGCACCGCAAATCGCAAGCGTTAATTAAAAGTTTTATTCAGTAGAACTGCACTTGAGCTCTCTGGCTCTTCGCAGTGGAATGTTTTCAATTAGATTTTTTCACTGTCAAGCACAACTTCAATGGCAATTTAAATCAAACTATCCAATAGTAGCTTACGTCGGTTAAATAGAATTAAGTTGGAAAAGATTTTTAATTTAAATTTGATTTAAATTACTTAATGCCTTTTGTCTTTATTTTTATCGTTTAATTAGCTTAGGGAAGAATCCTGTTAGTACTATTTATAATTAGTCAGTACGTAATATCGCAGGTTTTTAAGAAACTTGATGGGAGATTCTTGTAAGGGGTTTTGTCCAGCAGTGGACATTTATCGTCTGATGTTGGCGTTTTTATAATTGGCAAATAAAAAATGAGAACGATTACAAGATTAATAAATAGTATTAATATTGTAATTAATGTCATTCAACACACCAATACAACGCTCTCTATTTTCGAAACTTGATGAGAATTTAGTTGAATTTTTTATAAGATATACTCGTGGAATATATTATTATGTAAAGCGTAAATATAAAATTTAAAAATTTGAAGGTAGAATTTGAGACACAAAATAAAAAAATGAAAGAAAATTATTTTACAAAAGGATCATTATTTATGTAACACATGAAAGGGTTCTAAGGCTAAGTCCATAAATTCTAGCTCAGAAATAATATATATTAAGTTAAAATATAATACTTAATTTATTATTTGCATTTTTTTGATCACATAAATACAATTATCGAAACATATTTTTTAAATCTTTCTGTTAATTGTGTGGGTAAAGTTGTAACTGAACTTTAAGCCAATTGCACACAACCGATTGAGCGGAAAATTTTCTACATTTCCAGCGCTGGTAACAAAACAATCTACTACAGTTTTAGTACATGAAATAACTTTGTTAGTTTTTTTTTTTTTAATTTTAGTTTTAATTTCTGTATTCGCGTAGAGCGAGAGTTTTCCACTTTTTTAAGTTTAGCAAATTATATGGTTGTTTTAAAATAAGCAAAAAAACTGAACAACATACTATAACCAAAGGTTTGAAATCAGAATCAAAAACATTTCATTTAAACGTTACATAATGAAACTGTATTCTTAAATAACATACTGAAATTGTATTTTCATATTCTCGAAGAAGTTTAGATAAAAAAGATAATGTGTAGATCATTTACAACATATTACGAATATCAGCTATGATTGTTACACTAAGCTACTTTAATTTAACAAAATAGCAATAGCAATTTCCGTACATGATATAAATAGACATACTCTTAAAGTCAAAATCGTGGATATTCGGGAAAAATTCAAAATTGGAAGCTTATTAAGGTTATTATTTATCAAAGACAATTTAGTTAACTAACATAAAGTTCGCGTCGGTTTAGTGGTTAGCTTATGAAGTTGATGATCCTGTTGATGTCCCGGATTAGCCAATATAAACTTATTCGGTTTTCTACTAAGAAATTCTCATAAGCAACCCAGGGTTTTGAAGTTCGCAATTTTCAATGCACTCTAGTACATTGAAAAGCACATATCGATGTTTTGAGTTCTTAGAGACCTGGCTCTCATAAACTTTGTTGGATTTTCATCCAAGTTGATTATCTTGTTTTTTTTTAACGCTGGAAAAACTGTTACGCGTTTTCCCCACGGGTAACAGTGGGGGGGTATGTGGGGCTCGCCGGTGTCCAAGGCGCCGAGTGCGCCCCGAACATCGGAATACCCACTAACAACCAGCGGTACCCTTTCCGTCTTAACTAGGAGCGCCACGGGATCGCTTTCGCATGCTACCGTGACGCTCTGACTTGAGAGTGATCACCTTACCCAACTTGGATGAGAAGAACAATGTGTCGAAGAAATCTTGAAATGTTCGGAAAAACTGTTATTATTTTTATAAAAGAAATAGTCGTTCCACGCGGTTTCATTCGCGTTTTACGTTATTGAGTGGCCCCCGTGGGTTCGTAGCTTGATATCTATATACTTTCTAAACAAATTAGTTCTCTATTTTTTCTAATAATAAGGTTTAATTAAAAAAACCTTTCACCTTTATGCTATTAGTATAAATAAAGCAATTATAAAAACGTATTTAATATTTATTGGAACACATAACAACGATACTTCTGACCCACTAAACGTTATCCAGCTCGACCCTGTCACGTTCCGGTACGTTGCCTAAACAGTGTAGAGATAAATTGCGTTTCCGGATTAAGGGAGAACACCTATTGGTGAAGTTAAATAGAATTGTTTACGGAATTCACAGGCTGTTTTACTTGTAATTGAAAACCTAACATATTTAACTAGATTCAAAATGCTTTGCAAAAAGCTGTTTAAAATTATTGTAGTTAAGAACTAAAATCGATTGTAGGTTTTTTTGTTATATCATTTAATTGTTTTAGTTAATTAATAGTTAATTAGTCTCATGATTAAACTATGTTATTGATCATTTTCAAATAAATGTATTTACTTCTGAAACTCCTTTTGGTACAAAAACCTATCATATCATTCAATAAATGCCTGAAAGTTTAAATTGTTTTAATAAAAATCGTATAATTGAAAATAGGTGCGGCGAATCGTAAGTGATTGGTTTATCGATACGGCACTGACTTAGAAAAGGATTAACGAAATATTATGACAAAAAGAGTAACTGCCGAGTGGAACGGCGACAGATACGGGTGTGTTGCCGACTGCGTGGAGGGCGGTATTCCTTTGATTTACTAGGTAGGCGTAGGCGGCATGTACTGTTTGTTTACCACACGAATGTTTAGGTTTATCGATGTTGCTGATTTTGTGCTTACAATTTAATAATGTTACTTTTATTTTTTTATAAAAGTGATAAAGTGATCTTTAAGCCTTTTTTTTTTGTACTATAAAATTATTTATAGTAACTGGATTCATAAGAGCTCAGAGAGGAGTAAATTACTGTTAAAGTCGACTTCTTATTCATCTGAAGACTTGTTTTTTAATATTACAATCACTCTCTACATAACAATTACTTTTTTTAATTGTAATAATTATAATTCTATACGTCATACAAGGGGTACGTTGGTGTTGTATTTGTAATATTTATTTTTTCTTAGTAATTTATTTATTATCACACTACTGTCGAAAATAACACAATTTATTGGCAGCGGATAGAAAATAAAGGAACAAAGATAAATTTCTCAGCTTTATTATTGAACGGAAACAAAACACAGTTCGACATTCCAATTAAATGTAATTATGATGCTTCAAACTTTAAGAAAGATCGTCTGATTACCGAGTGAGTTTGAGGAACTATATATTTTTTTTAAATGAGTTTTATACTATAAAGAGGTGAGTTTTGGTTATTTTGGATTATAGTTATAAAATTTAAACGTATACATAATACTTTTAAGACATGTGAATATTTGAACCATGTTTATAAACCGCTTTAATTTTACTTTTAAATAAAATCGCACAATGGAAACAATTACACCAAGTCTGTTTTGTTTCGATATTTAAGAGAAAATACCTCAGATTCCGCGTTCCTTCTTACTGTTCTCTATAATAAACTTTATTACCTAATATATTATTTTAAAATTTGTAATATAAAACAAATTAACAAATTCTTACAGAAGGGTACAGTTTATTTTAAAATTGCTTTTAAACCTTTGCTAGGTTTGATATGTTTTATATACATTAATTTATCTTTTCTGTTTAAAATAAGCTTCTAATTATAAATAATAATAATAATATTCTGGGACATTATTCACACACGGCCATCTGATATATGTATATATATATATATATATATACATATACTACTTTTCTTTTGTAAATACATACTTACATAGATAATCACACCCGACTCAGGACAAACAGACATGTTCATGCATGACACGAATGTCTGTCCTGGGTGGGAATCGAACTACACCTTGGGCGTGAAAGGCAAGTATCTACCAACCACGCCAACGGCCCGTCATAAATAACTAAAAGCTTAAGATTAACGTTTCATATTTAATGCTTAACTAAAAAAATATAATTATTTTTTTATTTAATCACAATGATTAAAATACTAATAGAATTTGTAAGCAAGATTAATTTTCCTTACGCATGAATTTTATAAAAATAATAAAAAAGTACATCTATTTGAAAAGTAAAGAGCTACATTAAGAACCAACCGCAATGGCTCTTTAGAGATGTATAACACCACTTATTCACATTATCCATCCTCTCTGCACTGCTTATACATTGCTTCACTATCTCAAACACTGGATTCCACAACTAGTAAAGCACTATTTATTTACACCTCATACAACAAGCAAATATCAACTTTATGCCTCATACACAAAGTTTATATTCCATAAGCACTATAATAATGAATGTTACATTCAGCTTAACCGATCCCTCATCAAGGAAATTTAGATTTTGGTGGGTTGCATCAAAGTTTATTTTAAGATGCAGACGAAAACGCATCACTGTCGCTAATTGGCGTTTTGCTATTAAGACGTGATCCGTAGGCCATTAACCCCAATTCGGTGCTGGCATTTCACACTTGTATACGTCATCACTATCTATTAGTGGGATGATTAATGTATCAGTTATAAAGTCTTTTCTAACTTTATGTATGTTTTGTCAACGCAACGCTTTGAGACAACAAATTTGGTTTATGTGATTCATTTGGTTCATTAATCCTTATTTTTCGCTTGGAACGTATTCTTTCTTCTTTTTAATATTGTTTTATGAAATATATTATTAAAATTAAACAAATGATTTCTTATCTGATTGATAAAATATTTATTATTATATACTAACTTTCTACAGTAAAATACCACTTCAGAATACACTCCTCGAAATATTCTGAGGATTTAGTCAACATGGATTCTTTGCCAAGTTTCTAACATCCTTTATCGGATATATTAATCAGAAACATTACGCTTCAAACTAACATGCAGAAGTGTTGCACTCTTCTGTGACCTTGAACGTTTACTCTCATCTTGTTCAAAAATATTCAAAATTTTTTAACAAATTGATTATTTTAATAGTAAACATATGAAGCTTACATAATATATCTTATGAGAATGAGAATAAGATCTTTGAAATAAAAAAGCCTATAAATATTTCATTGGTAGACGAAGATTTTTCTCGAAGGCAAAATATGTGGGTATTACGACATGCTGATTAAGTGCTTTTTTAAATACACATACATCCAATTATTATTTTATTTAGTTTATTACAAATAGGCAGGCAGATTGCCAAATAGGCCGCCTGACAGTAAGTGGTCACAACCGGCCATAAATTTTAACTATAGATAACCACCTCATACATCGCCAACTTACCACCAGCCTTGAGGACTAAGATGTTATGTTACATAGTTACACTGACTCACTCATATTTGATTCCGGAACACAATAATTATATAAACTAAGTATTGCTTTTTGGAGGTAGAATTTATTTTAGGAAGATCTTCTTAGGTCTGACCTTACATTCGGGAATAGTGCTATATTTTGACCATCAATAACACTGAACTGTAGTGTTTTTTTATAGAATAGGAAGGTGGACGAGCATATGGGCCACCTGATGGTAAGTGGTCACCAACGCCCTAAGACATTGGCATTGTAAGAAATGTTACTCATCGCTTAAATCGCCAATGCGCCACCAACCTTGGCAACTACGATCTTATGTCCCTTGTGCCTGTAATTACACTGGCTCACTCACCCTTCAAACCGGAACACAACAATACCAAGTACTGCTGTTTTGCGGCAGAATGTCTGATGAGTGAGTGGTACCTACTCAGACGAGCTTGAACAAAGCTCTACCACCAGTAAAATGTTTACCACCAGTGTTTCTATGTTGAATATAGTTTTTGAGTTTTGATTATTTCTTAGCGTGTCGTACCTACCCAGTGGGCTTGCACTAAGACTTGCCACCAAGTAATCCTGTCAATGTTTTCCTTCACCACTGAGTCGAAATAAATAAGGACGATTAAACATTTCACTCTTTGAACCTACAGCAGGTCATTTAAATGAAATCTATTCGTCTTTTTTTCTGTCAAGTACAACTTCCTCGGCAATTTTAATCAAAGTATCCTATCATTTATTTTTTCATCGACTTTGTTAGAAGCAACTTCGCTGTTTCAAAAGTTTGCTACGTTGTAATTAACGCTAAAAATACTTCCGTTTTATTCTTGTCGTCATTTCAATTAACTAAGAAGAATTTTAATAAGTCTTAATTTTTATTTGATTAGTTAATTTTATTAGCCGTATTGAATTTCTGTTGGTATTTATCGATAGAGCTGCACTGGTAATTCTTTATGGAGGTCTTTCTGGGCTGGTCCGACTTATTCATTATTTACTCTGCGAGCAAACATTCATTACTTAATTTACATTACATTACTCAAGAAAAATGTACGGACATTGCCTTATTGTGATAAAATATTTCAAATGTTCTTAATGTTGTAGTACGTAAGATCAAGTATCTAAAATATTAAAAATTTCTGAATTATATTATTCTTAAGGGAAAATTGTCATACGACTTATTTGGTTACGAATGCGATGTAAAAAAAGAAGCACTATTTTTTTACTTATTTTTTTTTATATAGAACAGGAAGGCGGACGAGCATATGGGCCACCTGATGGTAAGTGGTCACCAAACACTCTTAGACATTGGCACTGTGAGAAATGTTAACCATCGCTTACATCGCCAATGCGCCACCAACCTTGGGAACTAAGATTTTATGTCCCTTGTGCCTGTAATTACACTGGCTCACTCATCTTTCAAACCAGAACACAACAATACAAAGTACTGCTGTTTTGCGGTAGAATATCTGATGAGTGGGTGGTACCTACCCAGACGAGCTTGCACAAAGCTCTACCACCAGTATTTATATTTATTTAAATAATGCAGATTGACATATGGACAACTTGAAGACGAGTGTCACTACCACCTATTACATCGTCAATGCACCACCTACCCTCGCAATTAAAAATACTAAAAAAAATAATAATACTACATTTGTTTTCGATAGCCTTTAGTACTGTTTTAACACATTTCGCCGGTGTGTTTCGCCAATGTCACCAATGGGGAAAGATTAAAATGTTAGCTAGTTACTTTTACAGATTAAATAAATTTCTTTTCAGAATTTATTAGAGAAGTACTCATTTAGATTAAGCCACGGTTAAATGGAATCGTCTAGTTTAAATTGATCGTCGAAATAAACTACTATTTGAACAATTTAATTAAGTAATTCCAATTGCGTATCGTGTTACAATGTAAGTTTTGTTTGATTCAATATATTATTTGCTTTTGTTAATTTATTTAGAAGCTATCGTGAAAACAATGGATGGATTAACGTTTTAGAAAAGGATCTAAAAGGTTCTGATACATTATAATCTGACACGAAACAAATATAAATTACTTGAGACAGGTATTAGAGAACTCGTGGGCGCTATTCGCCCCTTTCCCCCTTGCCCTAAGTGTCGTCGGGTCGTTTTGTAATACCCCGAGAACTCTCTTAGGAATGGGAGTCCCGCAGAGGTGGGCCTACTGGTATACGTTAGCGTAACAGCTCCCGAAAAGACGCGAGACGACTGAGTACCGCTACTTGTCCATCGAGAAAAAAAAGATTCATTTTAGCTATATACTAAAGTACATTCATAGCATAAAAGCATTTCCCGCAGATACACTAATGCACGCAATATTACTGTAATAAAAACGCAGAATAAATCTTTACAGCATACTTGATTCATATTATGCTCTAAGACGAAACACCGTAATGCAACAATATATTTTTGCAACACAATACACTAACCGGATTGTGCACGTAAGCCGTCGCGTGTAGATGGGCTATTACGGTGTGGCTAATTGCAACTTTCTTCATTCAATTAAACGTGGTAAATGATTTTATTCTTCTGTTCATTTAAAAAAAAATAGTTCGTACGAGAAATATATTTTTTATAAGTTTATATTTAGAAATGATACAGTACAATATTTATTAATTAACAATTCAAACACAAGTTTGAATTGTTTAATAACATTCTATTTATGAATAAACAAATCAAAGAGAAAATGTAAAACATACAAACGAATATATAAAACAATTTGGTGATTACAAGACAATATTGTCAAGCGGGTGATACTTTTCAAATATCATTTCTCTAGCTTAAGCCAACACTTGAGGCGGCATTTAAATTGTAATTCTGATCGAAATAACTCAATCAACAGTTGCCAATTGAAAAGCAATCCTATTTCTCGTTTAAAAAAGTATCAAATTTATCTGGACCTAATATCATATATTTCCCAAGAGCCACGAGTGTGAACTTTATTGCCATCGACATAGGATTTGTTCACTCATGACGTAAAAATGTACATCACGGGCGCAATTTCGTCACCGTGGAAAATTCAATCTTCCGTATTTGAGTTAGGATTAATTTTAGATTGGATTTAGTAAGTAGTCTAAATACAGAATCAGGTCAACGCAGGGATCACTAATTGTCGTATACATTTAAGCTTGAGAATATTTGGGGCGAAAAACATGGAGTTTCGAGTCACGAATGTTACGGTGGTAATTTATTTTCCTTAGCGCGACAGGCACTTTGGTGTCGTATACGTTTCACATGCTGAACCTGAAATGGATCTCGAGTTTAATTCCGGCTACGAAGACGTGGATTTAATTTTAACTATTGTTCTAAATATTGTGCTTGTGAATACAAATATAACACAAAAGGGCATTGGAGCTGTAAAATTTATGTATTTATAAAGATATAACTATGATAAAGTTATATTATCATAGTTATATGTTTATAAGTACATAATTGTTAGAGTAAATAGAAAGAGAGATCGAAGAGGTTGTGTTATTATTTTTAAATAGTTACAAGTATGATATATAGAATAATCCGTCAATTTGGTGGCATAATCCACCAGCTCGATATCTTTACGTGCTTTCCGAGGCGCAGACTTGTAACTCTATCCACTTCGTAACTCTAGTAGGGACTATTTGATAGAAGAAAAAAAAACTTTTATTTATACTTATAACTTTTAGTTTGTTAGTCAATTTGCGTTTTCTTAAATTCGGACTTAAGATCTACCATAAATACTAGTTAATAAACTAATAAGACACCAATACGTATAACGTAACTTTATTAGACAAGGCCTTCAATTATGAAATCTACCTTTTAATCCACTTGAAAATTTATAAGAAAAAGTATTTAAATAGATAAATTTATTTATGATAAACGAATAATAATTTCGAAATATAGCCTATAAAAATAAAATTTAATTTCGTTTGCATATAAAATGATTGTCGAACTTTCAACTTCAACTATTCAAATACAAGTCAAAAGTATGAGCCACATTCTTGATATTTCTTCATAGACTGATAGAACATCTAACGACTAACTATGCGTTTTAACCAGAATATCTGTTGAGTGCTGTATTTAGATATGAGATATCTTTAGGTTAGAAGGATCAAAGCTTAATCAAGTACGCTAATTCGTTGCGCTAATAAGATGTAATATAAATGTTTCAGGACTTCATCTAAGACTTACAAGTTTACTAACTATGTTTTCGTTGAGCGAAAGATAATTTGCAAACAAAAGTAGTACTTTCATGTAATTATTAAAAATGTTGCCTCCGTGAACCAGATTTGTTAGGAGATTGATTAGTGCGCTATTCGTATCAAATAAGTGTAATGAATTAATAAATTAGCTTGTAAAATAAATAAAAAAATAATGTTTTATTAAACGTGGGTGAAACCGCGGGGAATAGCTAGGATTTATATATCATTGCATCTCATTGAAGATTGAATCAATTACCCACTTAAGAGGAAAAAAGTTTTACCCTCAAACGAATGAAAAAGACCCGTGAAAAGAGTTTTTTTTTTAACAAAGCTTACATTAAAACTTTAACAAAACGTTCTTTCAAGAGTTTTTATTTAAATTTTCTAAACGATATTCTTCCGTTTTGTAAGGCTTAGTAAAAATGGCGCCCCGAGTTTGACTAACTTTTCAGCGACACGTCTTTGTCGTGGAACTATTCCTTGTTTTAAAATGATAGCGTTTCCAAATTAGCTTTTTTGACTTAAAAAATGTTGAAGAGTTCAAAGAGAAGCATAACCCGCTTTATTTAAAAATAATAGGACGTCGCAAACAAACGCAGTGACGTTACAAAGTACTCGTCGGTCGTTTGATGTCAGACGTAGCAATCGTAGCATCGTAGATAATAGTGTCGTATTGGCGTAGCTGATAGCGCGTATTCTACGACGCAATAGTTACTTACTTAATTTCTTCATAACTATTGTAAGCCGAAAGTCTCGAGTATAGATTGCATTATTCAGCCTGTGTTTACAATTAACTGAATCATATTAATGTATAAAATATATTACCGAATTTAATTTCTTATTCAGCTTAGTCTACAGAACAATTCAATAAATATTTTTAAAATAATTGTTCTTTAGTGTATAGCAAAATCATATAGGAAATAAAGAATAATACGCCTTACTACAAAACACATTTTTCAATTCTAGCGTAACGTATTTTTGAATTTCCATTAATTATTCAAATACAACATTATGAAGAGATCGTATTTGATTGAAACAAATTGAGTTTGCTAGAATAATTAATTAAATAAAAGTCTTTAACTGTATATAATTACATTTGACATAAAACATTATTTAAAATTAAAATACAGTAAGTACATGCACAAGCACTTGTACAACTTCCCGTCCGTGGCTTCGCCCGCGTATGTCTCCTACTCAGGACAGGTTTTTGTGCGCTATATTTTTTTATACATATAACGTGTATTCAAAATTTCGTGATGATCGGGTGAATATTTAGACGTGAAAGCGTAACAAAAAACCTCATTCTCACATATAATATTAGTCAGGATCCAAACAACATACACGTAGAACCAGTAAAAAAATATTTATTAAGCTTTTGTATGAAATAAATAACATAGCTTAGTGTTATTAAATAACAGTTAAATTTAAAGTATAAACTAAAATTTTTGTCCCCTTATTATAAAAGAACAATACCAACAACAAGCGATAAATAATATTAGCAAAAGAGTAATAAAAATAATTCGGTGAATAGTACGGAGTTAACTACTAATATTATCTAAAAATAATTTAATAAATATAAGGCCCTCCGGATAGATTTATGCCACGGCAGTCAATCTCAAGAGAAATTAGCCAACTGTGCAGGACATATTAAAATGCACTAGTGTTTGCACAAACACAAGTGCACTCTCTATTCCGTAACTCTCATAATCTGATAGAACGTCAATTCGACATGACCGGAAAGAGTTCAGGTACAAGACCAAAAGCTTCTTGTACACACATCCAACATCCAGACCCCGGGCTGCTACTGAGAATTTTCTGACAGCAAAACCCAATAACTTTTAACGGGCCTGACCTGGGAAATGTACCCAGAACCTCCGAGTCAGCGCCTTATGTATATACTAGACCAACGACGCAGTCAGTAAATTTATATTGACAAATAAATATATACGACAGCTGTAATAATAGTAATCAAAAAAGTAATCAATAATAAAATAAGAAACAAAACACTATCAATCTAAATAAAATAATTCGGAGAGCTGTTCAATCATCATAACTAGTTTTATATACATATAAGTAGGACAACATCGGTCGATATTTACTATTCTATACATATAAGAATATTATAAAGAGATTAAATTTGATTTCTTGTGTTTATTTGTAATAACACAAAAACTACTAAACCATTTTAAGAAGATCTTCTATCTACAGAAAGCTAAATTATCAGCGAGAAACATAGGCTGTGTTTTATTTTCAAAAAAATTAGAGATCATTACGAAAATTCCATTAATGTAACCCAAGGTATCAAATATTTTCCTATAAAAGTCATTATTTCGTGCGTAACGAAATCATCATCATCAATATTGATTATACCTAAAATAATGTATTAGATATATATACTCATCAATACCACTACGCGAGATTATATTTTCAACTATTATAGTTAAGTCACAATAACTTACTGTTCAAATTAGTTAATCAAAACAAGATATAATCGAAAAATGACGACACTCGTCGCTTTATAATAATTCTTAAGAAACTCAATAAAATTACAAAAAATTGAATCCTTCGTTTAAAAGTTATTACAGATATAAAAATGCTAAAAGTAAGAAAATTTCCGCCGTGTGAGCGAATCACGGACATCGGGAGCGAGCAGTTCTAAGCTTAGTATATTATTAACCTACACTTTTTATTTCTAATTATGTCTAAATTAAAATCTTCTCGCAAGAAAAAAATATTATGGCGGTAGTTATCGGTAAGATAATGAAGTAACCGAAGCAATGATTACCTATCATTATTCATTTGATGTTTTGTGTTTTATTATCATGTTTATTTGATGGCAAGGCCTGGTGGTAGGGCTTTGTGCAAGCTCGTCTGGGTATGTACCACTCACTCATCAGATATTCTACCGCAAAACAGCAGTACTTGTTATTGTTGTGTTCCCGTTTGAAGGGTGAGTGAGCCAGTGTAATTACAGGCACAAGGGACATAAAATCTTAGTTCCCAAGGTTGATGGCGCATTGGCTATGTAAGCGATGGTTGACATTTCTTACAATGCCAATGTCTAAGGACGTTGGTGACCACTTACCATCAGGTGGCCCATATGCTCGTCCGCCTTCCTTTTCTATATAAAAAAATATAGATTGTCTTTTATAATTGTCTTTTACACTATAGCACTCGAACAAATAATTATAAGATATCACATCTCATCACATTTCCATACGTGTTAGTAGCACGAAAAGTGCACGCGGTCAGCCGGCACACTGCCACCGTTACCGATGCGCCATGGTAGGACAAAGCGTTTCTTTTTTATTTATTTGTTTATGGTGCATTTTTTTTATATTATTTTAATTTTTAAAGAATAAAACTCCATTTCTTGTAATTGTAATAATAATTTTATTTTCATTGTTATTGTATTATTATATAAACTTTAATTATAAATAAAATTGGAGTGTTTGTTCGTGATTTAAAAATAACAGCCTTTTGATACCGATTTTTTTGTTTTCATTTTTCATTTATAGTAAAGTTAGCTTACATAAATTATAGATTTTATTAAGGTATGCGTTAAATAGTTTAGTTTAAAAATTATTTATAGATTATTAGAATAGAAGGTTGTAAGTTTTTTTATTACTTTAAAGTACATCATTAATTTATATCATTAGTTGTAATGTAAGCTTTTAGTTTGGAGTTATCATCAATAGTTAGCTTGCATAAATTATCTTCAGAAGAAAGTGCAATTTGTCTGAGAAGATAAGAGAAACTAAATAAAAAAAAACTTCGTCTCAATGAAGTGATGGTTGCAGCAGCTGAAGGAAGATAGAAGCCCGACCAAAATCATGACAAAGTTGAGATGAAGAACAACATGATCTCCATTGCAAAAACAAATAACTGATTACTAAAGACAGGCAAACTAGAAGTATATCATATTATTATTATATTTACGTGTTATGACGTATGTCACGGGCGAAGCCGCGAGCGAAGCGCTGGTGTAACATAAAAAAGAAAAAACATATTTCCGTCTTCTTTTCGATTTTATATTAAAGTTCAGTAACATTCAAAGGAGTCAAATGAGGCAAATATTTGCGTTAAACGTCTACACTTGGTTCGGTCAGTTGCATCGCAGAGCTCTTGCAGTTATTGCTTTGTGGATAGCCCAATATTTTTGCACGTTTGCGGATTCGCTCTTTGTCTTGTTTTGTTTTTTTTTTGTACCTCCGCAGGCTTTTGTATTCGTTCCTTTTTGATTTTGTTCATGTATTATCTATATTGATCGTTTATAGTTTATAGTTAACAAAATTAAATATACATTTAGTGGTGGTAGGGCTTTGTGCAAGCTTGTCTGGGTAGGAACCACCCACTAATCAAATATTCTACCGCAAAACAGCAGTACTTGGTATTTTTGTGTTCTGGTTTGAAGGGTGAGTGAGCCAGTGTAATTATAGACACAAGGAACATAACATCTTAGTTCCCAAGGTTGTTGATGCATTGGCGATGAAAGCGATTGTTAACATTTCTTATATTGCCAATGTCTATGGGCGTTGGTGACCACTTACCATCAGGTGGCCTAGTTACCACCTACCTATAATATAAAAAAAAATAGCATGGGTAAGAGGAAAAATGTATTTAGGGTAGGATTTGCGTAAAATCCGTTCATACTAAAACTGTGACAAATTTCAAGTCCATCGAACGGATAGTTTAGAAGATCTCGTGATTTGATACAATAATTTTGAATTTATGAACCTTATGTTAATTTTCTCAAGAATACATAATACCTACTAGCTACAAACAGGCAAATTTAACTTAGTCGAAAAAAATAATTGAATAATGAGCTAAAAATATAACCCGACAACCGGACATAGCTAACAAGAGCATGTCACTTACTTGAAAAATAAAAAAGGGAAAAATTATAAACAAGAAATTTACAAAACCTTTCTTTGTCCCTTGTCGTATTTCATTTTCGCGTCAGACAAAAGTAAGTCTTTATTGTTACGAAATTACGTTCTTTGAAGTGAGTAGAAAATTAATATTGAATTATGCGTGCTATAAGCTAATGGTACTTGAATTTTTTACATTTTAACGCATTTAAAATCGAGGAGAGGCCGTTTAATGAGTCCGGTGAACTTTCTAAATGGGACTTTCTTAATAAGACCCATTACGAATTATTGAGATTTTAGATCATTATAACGATGAAAAGGAAAGATAAGAAGTTGAAAGTCTGCTTACTGTTGTAAATTTATTTCGCTTATTTGGGTAAATTAATATAATATTTTATGTATAATATAATATATATATGAGTCACGTGATTGTATCTTGACCAAAAATATACCATTGTTGTCGTACGAATAATAATGACTATTTGTAAATAAACTGTCAAGTCACACTCAGAAGTCGATTTTGCTTTCTTATAGGATTATGATAATGAAGGTATAGGAAATATCCTTCTGTGTGCGCTCATAATTACGCACTTTATACTGCAATATTATATTTTGCGAAGTTGATTAGTCTTTTAATAAATTTTACCGTTGTTGAAATCCACCACGAGATCATCAACACCAATAATACGAGGATATCACAACATAAATTAAAATAATAATTAATAACAGCTTATAATGTCTTAGAACAGATTGATGTATGATAAAAAATTATGTTTATACGTCTTTGGACATAGGATTTGAAGTCATAAAATTATATGATATATCTTTAAGTATTTAATAAGGTTGTTGAGAAAGGGCTATACGAGATGTGGCGATTATGCTGCTTAGGAATATTGCCAGAAAAGTGAGCGACATTTTCTCCCTGCAAGGCATTGCTGAATTCTGTAAATTATTTATATAAGTTGCCTTTATTTTTTTAGGCAAGCCAACAACATATGGGATACCTGTTAAAAATGGTCATCACCGCCCATAGAAATTGGTGATGTAAGAAATAATAAACATTACATTGTCAATGCGCCACCAACCTTGGGAACTGAGATGTTATGTCCATTGCGCCTGTAGTTACACTGGCTCACACACCCGTCAAACCAGAACGGAACAATACTAAGTATCGATGCTTCGCGTAAGAATATTTAATGAGTGGACCCACCCAGACGGGCTTGCACAAAGCCTTACCACCGTGTAATTTACTGCGCAAAGTTGTCTTTATTTTTAGCAAACATTTAAAAATTAGCCGAAATAAATCTTTCGGCTCGATATCGGCAATTTATAAAAGTTTCGAATCAAACAAAACTATTCGGAAGACCAATTACAGTTTTATTGATTGGCAACATTTAGCCGATTGCATTTTTGCAGCGCTGCGAAATTGGCAACGCTCCAATCGGCGCGACAAACTTGTGCAACCCACACGTCAATGTCGGGTTTCTGGTGGAGGATAACGTTCTATTGCAGCGCTGCGCAGCGATGTTTATGTGTAACGTGTACCTTATTTTCCAGCCGTGTAAAATTTTGTCTTATTGCTTACAAGCATCCAGCTTTTTATAAATTATTGCAGCAAATTTACGTGTAGTTTTCAGCTATGTAGATTTTTCGAATTTCTTCCATCACTTTCTTAACATGATTATTTCTTCTACGAAGAAGTAATGTATAAATGAAAAGCACAAAAAGATTTTACATTAAAGGAATTAATTAATCAATTATAAAATTTTCAGATATTTCTGATAGAAACCCTATCTGACTATCTGACTGATATCAAATTACGTTTATCCTGTTGAGGATTTTCCATACCAGTAATACTATTAGTCTCATTAAAAATAATGGATGAACACTAACTAATTAGGTATTGGTTACGTACGTACGTACTTGAAATACTGTCATTGGCATATTCCAGTCGTAATTTATTAATATTTCAAAAAACCATTAATTAACATGTTTAACCACAAATACCTGGCATATTTACATTGACAATTTGGTGATATTACAGCAACCGAGAGCTTCTTTGCGATTCTAGCTGAAGTCTATCGTGGCCTGACGTGACATAGTGCAAAAATATTTTATTGTTATACAAATGTTCATTTAAAACTTGTAGCAAGAAAACCAATACTGTGTAATCACTTACAAGATAAAATAATGTTAATCAAAAACTATATTTAAATATATCTTACGCTTACAATTCCAACGCTCAGCCAGGCTTAGTGAGCCCCTACTGTGTACCGAGAGCTAAGACTACAGAAAATGAAGATAACACTTTATGTGAGCGATACGTGTTGCTTACATTGGTTTTAATTCCTATTTATTTAATTTTCCGTCAATATTTTTTCTGCATCGAGTATTCAATGGAAGAACAACCTAAAGTGTTGGTAGACTACAGGATTGATATCGTTTTTTCGCTAGTAACTATATTTTATTTGCTAAAAGCTTTGCAAAAGGCTTGGAATTTATTGAATCTGACGCATTTTTAGTGCCGTCTAAGCCGACTGATAAAATTGGTTTATAAATTTTACATTCGAAATGTGTTTTTAAGTGATCGAAATTAAGACAACAAAATCTATTGCAATTTAATAGACACATTCATTTCATCAAATTACTGGCAGCCGTAATCATCTTCGCTTAGCCAAACAGTGTGCAATATAATAAAGATAAATTATGACAATATATATAGGCATACGATTTATATGGAGACCACAACGTTGTGATTCAAACACTACAAATGATCACCGTGATAACATACACTTATATAATTATATGAACTGTCTCTTTGCTCTCTGTTAGATGTAAGACCCGAAGACCCGAAGGGTTCAATTCCCAGGTCGCGCAAATACAAATTTATTGGGTTTTTCTGTCAGAAGGTTCTCAATAGAAGCCCGGAGTCTTGAAGTTGGAACTGTGTACACTCCCGTGCCTCGAAAAGCACTTTTTTTTATATATTTGCCGGAAGGGCAAATGACTCTACTCCACCTGATGTTAAGTGGTAGTAGAGTCCAAATGCGAGGACGGCCAGTACAGTCGGGAAGAAGGTTCTGCACTAGCCACCCTCGCCTTGCCGGCCCGCAAGATGCCTCTTCACGCCTCGTTTGAAGGAACCCGGGTCGTAAGAGGAGGGGAATACGTAAGCTGGTAAGGAATTCCATTTTTTGGAAGTGCGACAAGGAAAGGAATTGCCAAATTTCTTTGTGCGCGATGGAATTGATGTCACAGTTAGTCGGTGACATCGAGAGCCAGCACGCGTAGACTTGTGAAGGAAGGGGGAAGCAGGAATTAGGGAGAATAATTCCTCGGAACACTCGCCGTGTTACAGTCGATAGAAAGCGTTCAGCGCTGCTATCTCTCGACGCAATTGTAAAGGCTCGAGGGTGTTAGTGACCTTTACGTCGCCAATAATGCGGACCACACGTCGCTGCAACCGATCCAAGGCCTCAAGTAGGTACTTAGCGGAGCCATCCCAAAGGTGCGAGCAATATTCAACGCAAGACCGTACCTGTGTTTTGTACAGCAGGCACAGTTGTGGCGTGAAAAAACGCCGCACCTTGTTCAGAACTCCGAGTTTCCGTGAAGCTGTTTTTATCACAGCCTCGATGTAATCCCTTGGACTAAGCGAACGTCCATCCCCAGCATGGCGATTTTGCTTTGTATCACCAGCGGAGTGCTACAGAGGGAGGGAAGAGGGGAAAATGATGAATTTTTTGCTGTGAGAGCGCATACCTGAGCCCCATTTGGCGATAAGCTCTAACGTCCTATTGAGTTCAATGACAAGATCCTCCCGCTTCTCCTTAATTTCCGCTCGCCCAGCCACTGCGCGTCCGTGGTATCCACCATGCACTATACTATCGTCTGCATAGCAATGAATGTTCCCGAGAGAGAGCATATCATTGATATGCAAAACAAACAGAGTGGAAGATATCACAGATCCCTGGGGGACCCAAGCATTCACTACATAGAATTGTGAAGTCAACTAAAACACGAAGGCTGCGCTTGTGTAGGAAGCTGGCAATCCAGGTGCAAAGCTGAGCAGGCAGACCATATGCCGGCAGCTTGGAGAGAAGACTTCTGTGCCAGACCCTGTCGAAAGCCTTGGAGATATCGAGGCTGACAGCCAACGATTCCCCATGCTTGTCGATAGCTTCACCCCAGAGGTGTGCTACGTACGCTAGAAGATCACCTGTAGACCGTTTTGGTCGAAATCCGTACTGACGATCATTAATTAAACAGTGATCTTCTAGGTAATGGATCAGTTGGTTGTTAAGAATCCGTTCCATCACCTTACAAAGTACTGAGGTAATAGCTATTGGCCGATAATTTGCCGGGTCAGACCGATCCCCTTTTTTGGGAACCGCTTGCACATTAGCTCTTCTCCAAGCCTCCGACACACATCCCGAAGAAAGAGAAAGTTGGAACAGGCGCGTTAACACGGGAGACAGCTCCGCCGCGCACTTCTTCAGCACTATAACTGGTATTCCATCGGGACCGCTAGCTTTCCGTACATCAAGTGATTGCAGCTTCGCACGCACATCACGCTGCCTGATTTTGATGTCAGGCATCGTGTGGCCACAAGAAGGTATTACTGGTGGCAGAGCACTACAATCATCGATGACGGAGTTGTCGGCAAAGAGTTTAGCCAGGAGATCAGCTTTCTCTTGCGGACTGTGAGCTAGCGATCCGTCCGGACTTCTGAGCGGTGGCAGCGAAGGTTGGCAGAAATTGTTTTGCACAGACTTGGTCAGACGCCAGAAGCTACGGGAGCCCCTAGGATGTGAAATAAGGTCATGACCAATCTGTACAATGCGCTATGCATCCGCTCTCGTGTAACCCTTCCTACAGGACTTGGAGTTTTTATTGTAGATTGCTTTCAGTCAGTCAATGTTAGATGCCCCGCTAATGCAGCCATTGATCCACTCGCGATATGCCGCCTGCTTAGATGATACAGCGTCAGCACATTCGCGAGTGAACCAACGATAACGCGCACCCCTACTGTCGAGATCTGAGCTAGGAATGTAGTATTCCATTCCCAACATGATCTCGCCAGCAACAGCAGCGGCACTAGCTGTCGGGTCATTCCCACTGAAGCAACGTTCCTTCCAAGGGACTGACGCATAGTAATCGCGCATACCATCCCAATCTGCCGACTTGTAGTGCCAAACGCGACGTTTGCATACCGCTGGTGGCGGCAGCTTGGCCTGTGGCACTTTGGTAGATATGAGGCTGTGATCCGAAGAACCAAGTGGAGCTTGAACCACAACCTGATATTCCACTAGGTGAGAAGTCAGCAGAAGGTCCAGTAGAGAAGGCGCTTGCCCATCAGTGTCTGGGATCCTGGTGGGCTGATCAACCAGTTGGGTCAAGTTATGTGTGAGAGCAAAAGCATGAGCAGTCCTTCCAGCATGGTCAGTTTTGAGGGATTTCAACCATGATTCATGGTGAGCATTAAAATCCCCCAAAAACACCAATTCCGCGTTAGGAAACTGCTCTTGCGCAGCATCTGCCACCCGACTAAGATGGTCAAATAATCGGCTTGTCTCCAAGTCACCATTGTGGGATCTGTAGAGGCACACGTAGACCCGACTCTGACGAACCAGATCCACACGTACCACCAACATGGAGAAGGAGGGGGCCTCCAAGCAGCGCAGTCGGTGACAGCAAACATCCGTCCTGACGAACAAGCATACTCCGGCTTTCGCTTTGAAGGATTCTTCAAGCATGTAGCCATAATAATTAAAGTAGCTGGTATCGGCAGGACGGAGTATTTGTGTCTCCGTTAGAAACAACATTGCTGGCCGTGCTGTCTCGAGATGGTGGTGGACAGCGTTGAGGTTAGCGTGGAGCCCACGGATGTTAGTGAACTCGACCTCAAACAGCGTGGGTATAGTGGGGGTGTGCGACCGTTATTCCTGCTTTGATGCGCTACCATATGGGAAAAAAGAATGGAAAAGAGACGTGAAGCGAGCGACGTATTGCCACGATAGGGATTTGCAAAGTGTGGAGGCGTGTTTCCCCAAGTGGTTGCCAAAAGGGAAACTTCACTGACCCGCCGGACGGAAGGACCCCGAACCCCCCCGGAAGTGGCCGCCGGGACCCCACCTTCCGATCACCAACCGGCACGACGGTCCCGATGGGGCAGCCTCGCGTGCTGGTTAGGCACGGTCGGGCCCTTGTACTATGCCACGGGCGGCCAGCGGAATAGCCGTTTCTTCGGGTCTCCCTGTCCGGCAGGGCAATACAGTTTCCCCGGCATTGGTTCAGCAGCCGTCTCCACTGGACCAACACCCATCGCGGCAATGCTCGCTCGGGCACTGGCTGTACGCTGGCTGACCTCGAAACGCGGTTGCAAGCCACTTCACGAGATTTTCACCATGCGTACGGTGGTAACAAGCCAGGCGGATGTTTATCATCCTACCACCAGATGAGCAGATGGTCGCTCAAATATACCTCAGTCGCCTCTTACGACACCCATGGGATAGGGGCAGTGAAATGTATTCTTTCTCCGTCACTGCACGTAAAGCCGATGGTCCTGCACCGATACTGTTTTCGGTCGTGTCAAATTGCCATCCCATCGGATAATTAGAGCTAGAAAATAGAGAATGCATTTGTGTTTGCGCACACACTTGCGCACTATAATATCTCCTGTGCAGTTGGCTAATCTCTCTTGAGCCGCCGTGGCCGAAAGTGGTCTGGAGGACATCATTATTAACATACCATTATATTCAAATATTTATAATATTTAAATTTACGTAAATAAGGCGACCTAATGAAAGTTAATATTATAAATAATTGTTGGCAAAAGAGGCCATCTCGTGTGACAATCTTCTATCAATATTTGCAAGAAATGATTGGGAGAATAATCGATTTTATTAACCAACACAATGTAACGTTACTGTTTCTGAGTACTTATTGTTCGCAATTCTGAATGCTGATGTCTGATAATGCAATGAAATGCGTGACTAACAATCTCCCTTTTATAGATCTGTACGAATAACTGGCTAAGCTCTGACGAGGTGAGGCAATTTCACGCTTGCGTTTCATTGTCAATTGACATTCCGTATTAATGACCATTCTGACATTAGCCAGTCAGAAATTAGTCATGAATGGCTACGCAAATATAATATGCAAATACAAGAGCATGAAGTAAATGCAGTTAATAAGGTCAGAATGCTCATACGTATATTGTGTGGGTAAATTGATGGATTCCCCTTTCTTAAATTTGAGAACATATCTGAATGCCTAAATTCATCCCGATTAAGATTATTGTGCAAACATTATGTATTTTTTTAATGTGTCCTACTCTAAGGCCAAAACATTTGTGAGATAAAAATAATCGTATAAAAGGTAGGGCTTTGTGCAAGCTCGTCTGGGTAGGTACCACCCACTCATCAGATATTCTACCGCAAAACAGCAGTACTTGATATTGTTGTATTTCGGTTTGAAGGGTGAGTGAGCATGTGTAATTACAGGCACAAGAGACATAAAATTTCAGGTCCCAAGGTTGGTGGCACGTTGGTGATGTAAGCGATGGTTAACATTTCTTACAGTGCCAGTGTCTAAGGGCGTTGGTGACCACTTACCATCAGGTGGCCCGTATGCTCGTCCGCCTTTCTATTCTATAAAAAAAAATTGTTTTTTGAATATTTTCCTCCTTATAGACGTGTTGTTAAAAACGTTACATCATTAATGGGGCTTCATACAAAAACGCCTCTTATATTCAATAACCTTTCATGCCTCGGATTTTTGTACATATATTAAACTCTTTCAATAGAAATTACAACTCATCCGCAATATTTTGTCATACTCTGAATAACCCAGTATATTAAGAGGCTTCTATGCTCTATTGTTGGAAAGGTAGCTATTATACGAGAGGTGTATCTTGTATACACATCACATATTTATATAGCATGTGAATAAAATGTCGGGCAAGTAACACTGATTTTTAATGCTTGATATATGTTTTTTATAATAATTGACCTCGTGATTGGGAGTGAAAGTAAACTTCATACGGAAAAATGCCAAATAAAAAACTGCCATATGTGTATCTTTCATCAAATCACTTTTTTTATGTAAGTGATGTGCAAACGGGCCGGAGGCTCACCTGATGGAAAGTTACTATGCTCATGGACACCTGCAACACCGGAGGGCTTACATGTTGCCCGCCCTTAAGGAATAAGTAGGCTTTTCTTGAAATATTAAATTTTTCTATGTCATATCGGTTCGGAAAAATCACCCGCAAAAGTTGGTTCCACAGAGTGATTTTGCAAGCCTTGAAATGTCTTAAAATTCGCGCTTTTGTGGATTTTCAAACGTCGAGGTGGTGAGTATGTAATTATTTTTAAATACTTGCTCAAAGATTTATAATTTAACACACGTAACCATTAAAAGCCCCAAAGGAAGTGGACCTGGCGAAGCCCCGATAACACAGCGATGAATGAGATCGACTTCATTTTATCCAATAAGCGCCAAATATTCAGGGATGTCTCCGTGATCAACAGGGTAAACACTGGAAGTGTAAACCGCCTGGTAAGAGGCACCCTGAATATTAACACTAAAATAGAACGATCGCGGTTAATGAAGTCGACTCTTAAACCAACTCAGCCCCAAGTCGAAGCTGGTTGCGAAAGCTTCCAGTTGGAACTACAGAACCGATTTGCCATGTTGGAAACCAGGCAGGACATTGACGACGCCACCAATAGTCTGGTGCGTGTCATCCGCGAAGTGGGCCAAAATTACTTTCGACAAAAGAGCAATGGACGTAAGTCGAAGCTCTCAGGCGAGACTCTGAACGAGATGACGAGAAGACGAGAACATCAGAATATGACGCCATCTGAGTGTCAGGCACTTAACAGGAAGGTTAAAAAACTAATAAGGCGTGACACAAGACGAGCTAATACCCGGAATATTGAAGATGCCATAGCACTCAATAGGGGCTCAAAGGTTCTTGCAAAGTCACATACCTCCTGTTGTCACCTGACAAAACTCAGAACCACACAAGGCACAACCGTCACCTCAAAACCAGAGATTCTCGCTGAAGTCGAAAAGTATTATGGCGATTTATACTCATCACGAGTACCTCCACCTGAGTCCCACAGTGCGGATGACCCACGAGCCAGACTGACACGCCACCTATCAGACGATCTTCCCGACATCGATTTGGGCGAGATTAGGATTGCTCTCGGACAACTTGGAAACAACAAGGCTCCAGGAGATGACGGAATTACCTCAGAGCTTCTTAAAGCAGGAGGCACACCAGTTCTGAGAGAGCTGGCTAACATCTTCAATTCCGTCCTCCATAATGGTACTTTACCGAAGACATGGAGCAGAAGTGTGGTGGTTCTGTTTTTCAAGAAGGGTGATAAAGCTCTTCTGAAGAACTACCGCCCCATTTCACTTTTAAGCCATGTTTACAAGTTGTTTTCGAGGGTAATCACGAATCGTCTTGCCCGGAAATTCGATGACTTCCAACCCGTTGAGCAGGCTGGGTTTCGAAAAGGCTTCAGTACCGTAGACCACATACACACACTTAGGCAAATAATACAGAAGACCGAGGAATATAATCAGCCTCTATGCCTAGCGTTTGTGGACTACGAAAAAGCCTTCGATACCATTGAGACCTGGGCTGTTCTGGAATCCATGCAGAGGTGCCTAATTGACTATCGGTATATCCAGGTGTTGAAGTGTTTGTACGAAGCCGCAACTATGACCGTCCAAGTACAAGATCAGAGCACAAGACCAATCCAATTGCATCGCGGGGTAAGACAGGGGGATGTAATCTCCCCGAAACTTTTTACCAATGCATTGGAGGACGTCTTCAAAACGCTCGATTGGAACGGACGCGGCATTAATATCAATGGCCAACACATTACACATCTGCGATTTGCCGACGACATTGTCATCATGGCGGAGACTCTGCAGGATTTGGAAGAGATGCTAAACAACCTGAGCGATTCTTCGAGACGAGTAGGTCTCGGGATGAACATTGAAAAGACCAAAATTATGGCAAACAATCATGTATCCCCGGGACCAGTGGTCGTAAATGGCTCTCCACTTGAAGTTGTGCAGGAATATATCTACCTGGGCCAAACTATACAACTTGGCCGGCACAACTTTGAGAAGGAGGCTAAAAGAAGAATACGTTTGGGCTGGGCGGCATTCGGGAAGTTGCGTCATATTTTTGAATCGTCGATCCCACAGTCGCTTAAGACCAGGGTCTTTAATCAGTGCGTCCTACCTGTGATGACTTACGGTGCCGAAACGTGGACACTCACCGTAGGACTGGTCCACAAATTTAAGGTCGCTCAGCGAGCGATGGAACGCGCGATGCTTGGGGTTTCTCTGGGCGATAGAATCCGAAATGAGGACATTCGCCAGAGAACTAAAGTCACCGACATCGCGCGGAGAATTAGCTCGCTGAAGTGGAAGTGGGCTGGTCATGTCTCCAGACGCATTGATGGCCGATGGAGCCGACACGTGTTAGAGTGGAGACCGCGCTTAGGCAAACGTAGTGTAGGGCGCCCTGTGACAAGATGGACCGACGATTTGAAGAAGGTGGCAGGCACGGGATGGATGCGGACTGCCCAAGATCGGGATGGTTGGCGTTCTATGGGGGAGGCTTTCGTCCAGCAGTGGACGGCAAAAGGCTGAATTCAACCATTAATGTATTTGATATAATTGAAGATACATAGCGTTTGTTTCTTATTATTTTTATTATTTATTTTATAATAAATGGTATCCTATGGCTCCGTTGTTTGCAGGCTTGTTTCAGGTTGGTCTATCAGCTTCACACAAAGGCTGACACGATTCGAATGTTCAGAGCTCGGTGCACATAACGCTTTATATGTAAATCAAATAAAGCAAACAAACGTTGCAAACATTCGTGTCTTATTCCAAATATGTGTACCTTGGAGTAATACTGCAAAAACTTTTATTAAAAATATAACACCTCAATTTTTTTCTATTCATAGGAGAAATGCAGCTAGTATTCTTGCCACCATTTCGCGTAAGTCATGATTTGTACAGGATCTATTTTTAATTTTTATTTATTTGTATTGACTTTAATGTAAATATATCTTATGTAAACAAATGTAATATTGTAAAATAATATAAAAAATAATTTATAAGGTATACAGACATATATGTTATGGTACCTATGTATTTTACCTACCGCACAACTTTATGATCTAAATAATTACGTCGTCTGTTAAATTATCTTATTTTTCTCTATCTTTTTTATATTTCTTATATTTTTAAATTTATTCCGTTGACAAAAACTGATAACAATAAAATTATCCAGAATATAAAGTTTATCCAAAATAAAATTATCCAGAATATAAAATTATTCAGAATATAAATCTCTTTATCATTTTTTTTGTTTCGTTATTTATAATAATATTTAATTACTCTTTTAATTGTTGAACTTTCATGTACCTATATTATTATTTGTATTAGTAGAATAGCGTCTAATAATTTCGCTATTAATATTCTCTCACTCTCATATCCCTATGATATCATATTCCGACACGTTAAAAGAGAGATCAGGCACGGGAGCAATTTATTTTTTTTCGACTAGAAAAACTGAATGATTTTTACTGGCAGATCCTGGATTCACTAGACCTTTTGGTAAACAACCGCACAAACTAATCACACGACGATCAATTTGTTTAAAATATAATCATACAGTTTTATATACGTCATGTACATTGTTATGTCAAATATAAGTCATGTAAATTGAACAATGATATGATCAAAACAAGGCCAAAATGACGCACGAGGTCAACACCTTAGCAGAGATTATCTTTCCATTCCAAAGACCCAGGTTATTTATCATGACTAACGCGATATGGAACTGAATTACAATATTGTATTGAACTCGGAGGTCGGTTGGCTCAGTTGCCAATCCCGTGGTGCTATTGACCTGCCAAATACGGGATCAGTATTAATCCAGTAAACCGAAGTGATTTATTGATTTTATTGTTGACGGTTGTAAAGTTTGGAGAAAGTTCTTTAGTAATAGTTGTACTCTTACATTTCAAAGGAGATACAATTAAGGAACGTGCCTTAATTAATTTGAATTATTTTACACTGACGACTCAAAAATTCGATACTCGTCTGCTACTATATGAATTACTAGCAAAATCCGCTGCTACGCCACCATGAAATTGAGATGTAAGGAATGGTTGATGTGTCTTACAGAGCCAATGTCTATGGGTGGTGGTGATTGCCATTTGCCAGTCATCATTAAAAAAAAACCCTTTGACCACTACTTTATCCCTTTGGGGGTGAAATAAAATGAAGAAGGATAAGTCCGTCCTTGGAGTTCAAGCTTGCTCCATACCAATATCGTAAAAATTGGTTCAAATGTTTTTTTTTTTCTTTTTGTTTTGGTAAATCGCAAATAAAAACTTATTAATTTAATAAGAGGCCGTTATTTTGACATCACCGACACTTCAATTTTATTTACTTATATAATAATAATAATAATTATTATTATTATTTATTCTCAGACAACAAGGTCCATACAATTGACATACAAAAAAAAAAAATTACGAATTACTTATAATATTATTGAGAGTAACAAGAGCTAAGAACTAAATAAACTCTTACTTGTTCGACAGACCTTTTAATAGAATAGTTATATTTGTCAGATGTATTTCAAATAGAATTTATAATTTTAGTATTAATAATATAGTTATATATGTATAATGAAGGTAGTATGTGATTTAAAACTTTAAAGAAAATAATTCTCAGTAAATTCGTAAGATGTCAATTTTCAAGCGATATATTTCAGAGAACGTCAGATTCAGATTGAATAAATCAAGAGAAAAAGGGTTTAAAAATAAAATGTATTTTTGAGGGAATTCGAATATTTGAAATTTATTTTTGCCGCGTTAACATATCCACCTCCCTACCGATCCATCTACACGGATCCTATTATATACCATCCATACATTTAAAGATAAACGACCATTCAGAAGGAAAGACGAACAATTTAAGAAAGATTAAACAACGTCCTACCACCAATGAAATATTATCAATAAATGCTTAGTATTTTCATACATTACATCAGATATTTACCAAGGCGGCTCAGAAAGGAGTCAAAGACCATTTTTTATCTATAATCATCTCGTGTTTGGGTTCTGGTTGTTGAAAATATGCATTTTAAGATGTCATTCTGCTGTATGAAAATCCACCAACACACACACATCGTAGATATAATCAAAAGTTTCCCTTAACATAAAAGGAAACCTTTCCAATTGAACATTTCCGTAAAGAATTGTATTCGACTAACTAGATTTGTATAAAATATATTCCTATGAATAACTCCGTATATTTCAATACTAACTTCCAAGAAATTCAATTTCACCTTCTAAATATGTTCTTATAAATTTTTAATTCAAGTTTATTCAGCAGAGGTGTGAATGGCTATTGTTCAGTTAAGTGCCATCTACTTAGAAATGCATCTGTGCTTAGTAATTGTAGCTCGATACTAACACTGTATATCAAAATTAAAATATTTTCAAGAGCTTCTTAACTCCGGAGATAACAGATGGAATGCGTGAATCTTACGCATTGTAAGTTGGTTAAAACTTTGGTAAATATAATGACATTCTGAGTCATTTGTATAACAATAAAAACAATGACAATAATTTTAATATTTCAAAAAAAAAATTTAGTTTTGATTTATGAATCTTGCTATTTACACTAGCATTTGTCATGCATATTATGTATACTATTATTGTTTTGTTCGTTTGTGAATGCTTTACATATATTGTGTGCTTTTACAAATAAATAAAAACTAACAATCATAAGCTCAGAGTGGTGGAAATAAGCTTTACAACTTCTCAAAAGGAAAGGAGGCTTTTTTTCAAGCAAAGCAGTAGAACATTTACAGTTTCTTTTTTATAATATTTAATTTTCGTGTGAATCATTTAAAATGAAAATCGTTTTTTATAAAACGGGGAACTTCATGTGGTTGGTTAAAATATATTCAGCTAATGATAAGGTTTTAATTTTTTTAAATTATCATAATTCTATTGTAAGTCGATGGATTGATTTCCATATGTTTTATACTGACGCGAGATTTGAGAAAAATTGATTCAAAAATTTCCGTTCCCAAAACACTTAATTAATCTATTTAAAAAAAAACTATCAAAATACTAAAATTTATAATTAAATTATTCAGTGAACTAAAACAGCAATTCTCATGAAAACATTATCTGTTACATTGAATAATAGCTGGTTATTAAAAGTTTGTGTTAGTGTTCGAAATTCAAACATGAAAATGAATTTTCACTTTATCTGTGAATTAATATTTAGTGTATTGAAATTGTAGTTTGATTAATACAGCTTGATTAGTAATGTTTAAAACTAGGTACAAAATAGTGATTTTGCTATGATTTAGTTTGTTTTAACTAATGGTAAATTATACGAAGCCAATATGGCACAGTGGCTAAAACACGTTAACCGAATTCGAAGATTGTGGGTTCAAAGATTAGTCTCGTGTTCGGAGGTGATGGAAAGCATTGTGAGATCTGCATGTTTTGGGTGAAAATCTTCCACATGTCTCAACCAATTTTGGAACAGCAAGGTTGAATAAGCTCAAAACCTTCTCCTCAAAAGGATAAGAGGCGTTCGCCAAGCTGTTGGAAATTTACAGGCTATTTCTTGGTAAAAAATTTTTACGATCTATATTATATCTGCAACTGTACCGCTAATTGGAATTGTACAGGAATTTAAGATAGTTCTCACGAGGTTTTGTTCAACGCCAAGAGTGAGACGGGTAACACAAGATTAAGAAAGAAAATTCTTGCCAATTTTGAACCTGTTATCTTATTTTAACATGACGTTATCTACCCTCTTAACCATCACGGCTCAATAAAAACAAATAAAATAAAACCTCTTTCAAAAGACTTATTGTTCAATTTAAAAATAAATTCCCTGCACGAAAATATTATCTACCGTTTATCCACTGCATTCGTAAGAGAAAAATACGAAAAAACTTCCGTTCTTGTTGTCAGAAGAAATCGTGAGACGTATTACACGCGCGAGAGCGTCAACGAGTGTCGTGTCAAGACGCCTTTAGCCTTAAAAGAAAGTTTTATATTGAGATCTGGCTCAAACGGCTTTTAAATGCGCCAAGAAATATTTTTATTCCGCCTCACTTTGAGATTACACGAACCAAATTATATAAGTAATGGCATTAGATTTTCGTAAAAAAATATCTTAAATTTAATTTGCTCAGAATGGCTTGTAAGCACTGAACTGTTAGTCAAAAGTTTATAATAAGGCCTTTAGAAATTATTCATTCATCCTTGATAAGAGATTGTTTTAGCAGTTTTTTTTTTTTTGGTGATAGTTATGAACTATTTGTCGTTTTGGATCAAATGTACATAGGCAACGTCACGTCGTTTCTTCATACGATGGTCACATCATATATATTACATCTTTAGTATACGAATAAGTACATAATTACCTAACTATCGGGTCGATATAAAACCACAAAAAATACTTAAGTTTGATTGATACACACAAATAAATCTTGACACTTATAATTACAAAGATAATACCATCCTTATCATTCCTTTCTTATTTATATAAGAAGCAAGAAGTTGTTACCGTAGGAATATTTACGTATTAAGAAGCCGAGATGGCCCAGTGGTAAGAACGCGTGAATCTTAACCGATGATCGTAGATTCAAACCCGGGCAAGCACCACTGAATTTTCATGTGCTTAATTTGGGATAAAAATTCATCTCGTGCTTTACGGTGAAGTAAAACATCGTGAGGAAACCTGCATGTGTCTAATTTCTCTGAAATTGTACCACATGTGTAATCCACCAACCCGCACTGGAGCAGCGTGGTGGAATAAGCTCCAAACCTTCTCCACAAAAAGGGAGAGGAGGCCTTTAGCCCAGCAGTGGGAAATTCACAGGCTGTTAAGGTTACGGTTACGGAAGTAGTTATTTTTGGAAAATAAATAATGGTTTAGTTAATTAAAAAGAGATAGTTATTAAATATTAAGATTAATAAATAAGGTAATAAGAGTTATATGTAGCCCTCAGGCAAACCCCTTTTTTGTCAAGGAATTCTTAGCTGCAGAAGATAGGAAGTAGACAGTGCTTAGAATACCGTTCCTCGAAAAACACTACGACTAATTTTATCGGACTGCTGTCCATCGGATTATGAGAGTACACCTGTATTTGTTCACACTCTCGACAATTATACGATGTCTTGCGGATTGGCTAGTCTCATTTGAGAAGACCTGAATCGGTTAGAGAGACTCATATTTTGTCCATACTGAATAACCTTAATTTAAGTTTTAGTTAAAGTACTTAACTTTTAGAATATGCATAATATTACAATACGCAAATATTGAAGGAAACAAAACAATAAGAAAATGTTGCCATTCGCGCTATTTTTATATAAGACTGATATAAAAATAAAAAATTCAAAAATAGACCTTTTATATAAAAACGATAATATCACAAAAGACTAAATGACGAAAATTTTCTAATAATTATATTTGATACGAATTATCAAAGACAATGACAACCTCCTATTGTCTCCGACATCCTCGTCATCTGAGAAATTATTAAGCCGGGTTGTCAAATTCATTCTCCTCGAGAATCGAAACTCAGATGAGCTTTCGAAGTACATATGATCAACTATGACAGCTGTCGAATGAAATTAAAGTTTTTTTTTAATAGGGAGTAGCTATTTTAATAATGACTTGCTTATACTTATTAAAGACTTTAACATATTTATTTATTATTTAATAAATTTAATTTGAGAAACGACTTTGTGTAGCGCCACCCACACATTACACATTCTACCGCCTACCAACAATAGTATTGTGTTCCAATTTGAAGAATGAGTGAGCTAGTGTTACTGAGCTGACTAACAGTAAAAAGATCAATATAATATTTTAATATCATTCTATCAATGTAATAAAAATAACTTCCAATAGGAGATGTAATGCTACAGTAGTCTGATATTCCGCTGCAATACTCTTCTAAATGATAATTTAGGAGTCGGCTATAGAAATAATACACACTGATATTATATTATAATAGTCGAGTAAAAAATATAACCGCATCGCATAAATTCTACTAAAAGAAGAAAATAATGGGAACATGAAACGCGAACAAAGGATTAATCCACGTCCGCGGCTCAGCTTAAACTCTGGTTCAACCGTAATTCACGTGTCATCTGCAATTAATCCAGCTGGCTTTAAACTTTACGTGGTAATACCGCTTGCCAGGGAAAGGCTTCGTAGGTGGATATAAATACTTTTCAGTTTTCGACTCTTTCATTTAATCACTCAGGACTTTATATAATGTGATATATATTTACATGTAAAATACTTGAACTATAAAGGTCATATTAATTCAATAGACAACTCCAATTGAAGGAGTAAAGGTTTATAAGAAAACCTATTTTATTGATTTTTAGGTAGAATATATAATTGTTATTAAGATATGTCATTTAATTGGCTTAAAAGAATAGACTCTGAGTTTCTTGCCGATTCTTCTTCATAGATTCTATATTCCAAACCCTAGCATACATTTTAATATGATCTATCATAATGTTTGTGTTTAAATGTATGGTTCTGTTACTCATTAGGTGTACAATAAAGCATATTCCATTCTATTCTATTCCATTCTGTTCTATTCTATTCTATGCTATTCTATTATTTTCTATTCTATTCTATTCTAAGTCATACTTAAGTAAAGTTGTCATATCCAAAATCTACATTACTAACACAAAGCTGCAAAAAAATGTTAAAGCCGATTTTTTTAAATATGAATATTTAAATATTTAAAAGCATTAAGCTAGCGCCATCTATTTATTTCGCTTGGAATTCAAAGGCTTGTCGAGTAAGCCTACCGGATATGATACGAACTAAAATTGTTTTAGGTCGTAATAAGTTTTAACAAGCGGCTGTAGATGGCGTTGGTAAATAAAACAAAGTCGAACGTCACGTCTTTTAAACTATTATTAATATCATAATTAATATTTGTATATTGTTTTATTCATCTATAAATTAAAACTGCCAAATAATATTGTTTGTTAATTAATACTATACATGATACAGTACATTACGGAAACTTCAACCAAATTGCAACCAATAAGCGGTTCGGCCCTCGATCATTACAGTCATCGTGCAGGACCAAATATTAAGCATTCCTTTCAATGCTAATTCTCCGAAAATAAGGTGAACTAAGATGCCATAGTCCCTCGATCCTGAAATTATTGGGTGCTAACCAACCACATGGGCCCCACCCACATAGATCTACCACAGTTAAAACTTGATCAGTTATTGATTATGCCGAGATTAACTCTTTAAGAGAATAAGAGTTTATCTTAGAGATCAAAACCGAAATCATGAAATTCGCAGGCGGACGAAAGTAACCGACATAGCCCAACGAATTACTGAATTGAAGTGGCAGTGGCTAGGCGCACATCGCTCGCAGAACTTCCGGCCGCTAGAGTTGAAAGGCACTCGAGTGGTGACCACGAACCGAAAGGCGCAGCGTTGGCAGGCCCCTTCAAGGTGGATCGATGATATTGTAACAGTCACGGAAAGCCATTGAATGCAGGTAGCTTAAGACTGGCCATCTTTGAGAGGAACTTTGTCCAGCAGTGGACGTTACCCAGCTAATTTGATAATTAACCTAACCCGGCTACTCGATATTCTTAAACAAAAATATAATTCTAAAAAACACAAAGAATAAAAAAACAGGTTACGACGAGTTTGAAAATCGGTATCCAAAAAATGGGAACAAAATTATCTTATTAAATGAAGCCAGGCCAGCCTGCCAAATTCAGATAACTTAATCCCCGATACAAAATTCAAATGCGTAGCTAAGCTTTAGTCAATGAATGTAAGATTAATTAACGGCCTATCACGATCTGTCTTATGAATAATTTATCGAATGATGTACCATCGTCCCGTTCACATACGTACATTAAAAATGAAATGGCTGTATCATGCTAATCACATAAGGGATGGGGCACATTTACGAAAGCATTTTCAGGCGCAACCATTGGGAATCGATACGAAACTACAGAGTTAATTAAAAAATAAGCTTTTATCGTTTAAATTCAAATTCTTTAAATTCGTTTTGTTTTTACATTATCATTTATATGCAATTATTTGTAGCTGTAATTTCATTTCGAGAATTCAGCAGAGACAGGTACATCCCGTTATAATGTTGCGTTGGTCAAATGTATAGAATACGTTCTTATTGTCAACTATCTTGTACATTAACTGAAGCGAAGACTTATAACTGATTTACCTGCTTCTATCAGTGCATCGTACAAAAAATATAACAAACTTTCGAAACCTTATTCCCCACCCTTATCTTCTTAAGGTCTTCTTTGACATTCAAGGGTCAATCCCCAAGGAAGGGACCCGACCGACATTTTATGATAATAATCATGTTTAATTTATGTTGGCCGTTGATGTAATCTTAATTAATAGACCTGAAGTACATTAAATTTAAAGGAAATTTTCTTTTGAAAATCTTGTCATTTAATTATAAATATAATAAGAAAATATTTCGTTTTATTCTTTTCGTGACCTATTTGCTCATTAAATTCGTTAATAAACCCAAATATTTGTATAATACATCAAGTTTTTTTAATGATACGTTTTGTTGTCCTTGTCACTCCTATAACTGATTCAGTAGTGGACACGTTCACACCCTTGGGGACTGGATCGTTCCATGTTTCATCGTGAACTTGTTTCTAATGTCTTCATTAGAACAGCTGTTTTTGTTGTAGCAAATTACACAATGTATCTATTTTTAAACGGTCATGGATATACGGATATACAGTAACATCCCGTTAATGTCCCATTGCTGGGCGAAGGCCTCCTCTCCCTTTTGAGGAGAAGGTTTAGAGCTTATTCCACCACGCTACTCCAATGCCGATTGGCAGAATACATATGTGGCAGAATTTCAATGAAATTAGACACATGTAGATTTCCTCACGATGTTTTCCGTCACCGTTCAGCATGAAATTAATTATAAACACAAATTAAGCACATGAAAATTCAGTGATGCTTGCCCGGGTTTGAACCCTCGATCATCGGTTAAGATTCACGCGTTCTAACCAGTATGCCATCTCGGCTACTATATATACGGATATATGGCTCGGTTTTAATTTTAGATATTATTAATATTACAATAGTGACAAGCTCAAGATCGAACCTACGACATAAAATTGTTAGATGGCTTATATATGTATAAATGTAAATATCTAGACATATTATATACTATGAAGTTAGTTAAGCTTATAATGTGTATAACACATATCATCCTCAATTAATACACTATCCAACTAAAAATAATATCCAAATCAGACTGGTAATGCCTAAGATTAGTGTATGATGTCATACAAACTCGTCAATTTTATAAACAAAAACAAACGTGAGCGTTTTTTGTTATAAAAAGGCTTTTATTTTATTTACAATTGAAGAATATATCGTAGATTCAAAGAAATAAATTAAATATGTCTTAGATGTTGTATGTCTTGGTATGCTAAATAATTGCTCTAAGAACACTGCAACAGCTGGAAAGAACGTTCAACGTCCAATAAAGATAAATTATTGTATAGATGTAAGCCATGCAGCCTACCCGCTGTCTTGTTTTGGTCTGGGATAACATGTGCAGCACCAACGCATAATTGAAATGAAAACTATATCGTAGCCGTTTATTTTTCATAATAATATAGTAATTTCAATATTAACATAGTAAAAAAGTAACAGGGTGCAAATGTCTATGACAAATGCACTGATATTTACTCGACTGCGCTACTTTAATTCGGGTTGATGGATGAAAATGTGTATATTTTCAACCAATACAAGCCACTGGTTTTCTCGCGATGAGGAATGAATCACCAACTCAGCATAATGGCATGAAAATTTATTGGTTTTGCCCGGGTTTGAAATCACAATCTTCGGTTAAATTTGGGTGTTCTTTCTACTGGGCCATCTCAACTCAGCTTGAGGAGAAGGTTTTTAACTTATTACACCACACTGTGAGTTTGCGGAAACACATGTGACATCTTGTTTTTGAACTTTTTTTTTATTGAAATAAAAACAAAAGTTTTATTAAAGCGAACTCCGGATATGATTGTTATGTTCTAATCACTGGGTAATATAGATTCGATATTAGATATGAATTATTATATTTCGAATATAATTCTAGAAAAAACAGTGTCATACTCAACGAATTGCAATGAAACGCTTAAAGAAAAATAACCAGGAAATCTTAAAATAAATGCATTAGCATGGACGACGAGATAATAACAAAAAACGCAACGTAAAGAGAAAACAATGTACAAAGTTACGAAGCACCAGGAAAAAGCTGCATAAATTGTCTGATTGTATACGAAAGTTTTGAAAACACCGGCCAAGTGATGTCGTTTTTATCAAGAGTTAAAGTTTTTATTCGAAACGCTGTTCGCGTTTTAAACAATATCCCTTGAAAGCGGATTTCGTTGTTTGGGACGGTTTTCTTGGATTGAGTCGCTGAAAAAATATTGCAATGTTGGTGATACGGTATTTAAGGTTTCTTATTTATGCTAATGACGTAAATATTATTCTTGTTTAGCAACAGCCCGTAAAAGTCTTTCTTACGGGCAAATGCCTGCTCGCCTCATAAGGATAATATTTGAATTCCATTTCGTTAATCCTCTGCAAGTTGGACGTTTCTAAAATAGATATGGGGTTGTTCTGTAAAAGAATTATCAGTAGGAACTTGAAGTTTGGAAGCTGACAGTGTTTACCTCCGTGCCTCAAAAAGCAGGTTAAGCTTATAGGTGAGCCTGAATGCTCTCCCAGGTTTGTCGACTTACTGTTCCCTCACATTATAAGAGTCAGATTTTAGAGCACACCTGTGTGCTATAACATCTCCTGGGAATTATCATAGCTTCCATTAAGATTAGCCACCGTAATCGTATTGCTAATATTTTTAAACGATTGGCCCATTTTATTTCAGAACAATGATAAGTACACATAGGTCTGATGCACGGAGAAGCAGTGTGTAGGCATAGCGGTAGCCATCCATCCCGTTTTGAAAGTTTCCAACTGAACTTTAATCCTGACTAACGTAATTGCTAAAGTTGGAATACAAAACCATGTTCGCGGAACGCGCGATTTAGTGTCAGACGTTTTGTAATTGATGTAGAGCCTTTGCAACTTGGATGAAATACGGCTCCTTAGTAAAAAAATCTCGTTAGGATGATTATTTTGGAAGTTAATTTACGATTCTTATTTTAAATTAAATTTCTTCATTTACACCTGCTTTTAGTCAAATCATGTTGACATAATTTCGATAATAATATTATTTGAACGTTCCAGATTCAATTTGTAGTAAAATTTAACACAGGCGAAGAAATTTATGAGACATTACACAACATATTATATGTTTTTATATTAAAAAAATATTTTTACGTACGGAACTTTAACTTTATGAAGATCATATTTCACTTTCCCGATAATCCAATTATGGACAGCAAACAAGCTTATATACACAAACCACCAAGCCCAACGGCTATCACCAATATAAGCAATTAAACTAGCTATCATTAAGCTAACTCTTAACTCATCTTCAACCAATCGCACGTTCGATGCCATACATTTATTGAAATTCAGACCCTCAAATTCAAACCGTTCACGAAATTCCCGAGCACTATCAACGGAACTATTCAAAATTCTAGCTATTTTTTTACAAATTGGTTTTTACACTGGACGCGCTGGTGAAAAGAATAGAATGTATCGATTGAATTCTCCAACTAACCTTTGTGTTGGTGTATTCAACACTACTTCTTTGTTCATTTAAGTAAATGAGAATAAATATATATTTATTATCCTTATTTATATACAACTAAATGTTAAAGATGTTAACTATCCTATCCTAACATATCGATGTTAAAGGAGTACATTCAATCATGACTATTAACTTTCTTCTATATCACACCTAAGATCATTTTTACGCTTAAAAACTAATTAACTTAATCTATCTATTATTATATACTAGGATAAACCTTATAAATCTCCTACAGCTTGGTAGAGGCTCCCTCCTCTTTTAACGAGAAATATTGAGTCTTATCTCTCATAAACGTAATAAAAGAAGAAAACACGTGGGTCGTTTATTACTGAGATGAAGACAGTATGTGCAGGCGGATAGCTATGATTGTTTCCTAAGTAATTTAGTTAGTTCAAAGTTACAAATTGCAGTGATTGTTTTCACTCCCCTAAGAGCAGATAAATTAAAAGATAAGTTAACTAATAAGCTAACTGAAATTGGTGTAATAATAATGAACTTCGATTATATAATTGGTAAATTAGGTTTCATATTCCCCATTACTGAGATTGCTTCTATGCGTATGCTAAAAATGAAAAAATATAATTCTATGTAAAGTCGAAATTAAAATTATTTAAGTGTCTGGCAACTACTTCAAAATCTTGTAATTAATTCTGAGACATAGTCACTTCTTAGAAGGGATTTGTGCAGGTCCACCTGTGTGGGGACAATCCACTCATCTCATCACAAAAGTTGAGATTATTGTGTTGCGACTACAGGCACAGAGACAACATCTTAGTTCCCAAGGTCAGGTGACTCATTTGCCAATACACAAATAAACTATTTTCGTATAATATAAAAATAATAATTAAATATAATCTAAATTAATAAGTCAACTTTCACGTTAAGAACAATCTTATTTGAGTTTCGGTTCAATGATAAAATATAATGGTCGAATGGGGCTGGGACCTTGTGGAATCGTAATTTTTTATCGTCTATCCCTCGGGTGCGTTTTCTGTTACAGACGCACGTCGGCGAAATATCCCGCTGGTTTATGGTCGGCGAATTTCGGTAATATCTAGGTTGGTTGGCTAATTTCGTTTATCCATATACCGTGTAAAACCGTTTCCGGCTCACAGTGTGAGGTATTAAAAATTTACAGTGAAGCTTATGGAAAATTCTTTTATCATTCTTCGTATGTTTGTAATTCATATTTATTTAATATGTTAAGCCAGATTACACTGGAGTTTTGTACGTTATATTAGTACTGTTTTATATATGTTTACATTATAAAGTAACTGATGATGTTGATGATAACAATGTCGTACTGACAGGAAAAAGTTTAATCGTAGGACTAACGGCTTGACGTACTCCGGCATGAACCCGCGATAACGGGATATGCAGCCATATATCTAGCCACTAAACAAACGAAGTAGTCGAACGAACAGCCTGTCAATATTGCTGAGCAAATATCGCATTCGATATACAAAGTTTATAATAACTTTGTATATCAAAGTACAAAGACTACAACACTTATATCTACTAAAAAATGTGATTAACGTTAATAAAATAGTTATACTAAGCCCAATATATTAATTATATAGAAATATATATTCTATGATTTATATACAATACCAAATAAGTTATTTTTGAAATCGGCGTCAACTATCAGCCAAATCAAGGCAAAGAAAATCCAAGGGCAAAATGAAAAAAAAAACAGTTTAATAAAAATATATAGCTTTTTATATACTTTATTACAAAGTAAAGTATTAAAGGTCGGCTTTATTTATTCGAGTTATGAAAATTTTAAATTTCTTGTATATACGTCGTTATGGTATGTAAGGGATTTCATTAATTTGTTATATTATTAACTTACAACAAACACAATGATAATATAAAACGTTTTTAGGAGGTGGACGTGGTGACCCCGAGCAAGCACGCCGAAGCAATAATATCAGAAGCCGGAAAAGCTCTGCTCGACTGCTTATTATCCCTGGCAGCTCACTGGCATTGTGGAATCTCTGCTCGCAATCAACAATGGATGACCAGAACGCCCAAGCTCTGCCACAACCTCTCACTGGCATACCTGCACCAGAAGTATCAAGTATTGCGGCATGCGTGGCCGGTATGTTCTTGTTGCTATGTAGCGACGTACTGCTACACGTTTATAGTTTCGTCAACAGATAACCAATTAAAGATTTAAATAAATACATATTATGTACCGTCATGGTAACGTCATTTTTGACAGCTACTTCGATATATATATCGGTATCCATTTTATTTAAGTTCATTGTTAACGGTTTTCAACAAAAACTTTATTAAGTAGCAAAATATTACCTAAAACACGTCTAACGGTACCACAAATTGGCAACATAATAATTTTCAGTAACACCGTAGAAATGTTCATCATACCTTTTCAACACAAAATAAACTTCAGAAATAAAACATTTATATAATGGGAGTTTGTAAAAAATAAACAGAAAAATGTAATTTAAACGCAGCGAACTCCATCCGAAATGAGATATATACGGCTAATAAAGAAAAAATGAGCACCATGTAATTTCATCGCTATAAGCCCAAGGAATCCGCGAGGGATATTAATTTAGAAGGTTTATTTATGTCGAATAAACAACATAATGAATGAAGCGCCTCCACGGTCCAACCTGCTTATCGTCTGAAGTACTGCTTGAAGAACGAACTCGTGTAAAAAAATAATATGCAAAAGAAAATAATTGGAGATTGGAGATTCGTACGAATCTATTATAATGCGATCAAATTAAATATCACTTATCGATAATCGTTTTGCACTAAACGCGAGATTTCTTTGGGAAATCCCACGAAGTTGGTCACATTTTGATCAGAATAAGAAGAGATGCTTTATTCTATTTCAACCTTTTATTTTCTATGCACACTTTATTTTACTTTATCGAAACGGTTAAATTTAAAAATATATTTTTTACTCTATGCCCTTGAGTTTGTGTGACTCGTAAACTATACTTCGTTTATATATATTACAAAATGTTTTTATTCTATTAACGGAACCCTCCGTTTTTATTTATTTATTGCTTTTTTTAGTTACAAATTATTTCACTAACAATTAGTTTTGTTTTGTCACGTCTATCGGGGTCAGCCACATTCTTTTTGCACGCTAATCATAGCAGGATATGTGATATTATAATTTTGTAAAAATATGTAAGTTTTCTATGCAATATTTTACAAAGTGCGGTTAAAACTTTTCGGAAATAATTACAAAATATTTTGGAATAACTGAAACCATTGAATTTGGTTTCTCATTGGAGATAAAGAAAGACAGTACAACAAAGCCGTACAAAGCAGTTATAAGCAGATATCCGGACTCCAGTTCAAAATCAGAATTGTCAATGGTTCCCATAATTTAGTGCAGGAAATCGGTCTAAATCTCCGTCCTATGTCGTCATATACCGGTTGCGTTGTAAATTATTCACGTGAATTTATTATTCCCTCAGCAGAGAAGTAAGTCATTATAATTCACGTTGTAATTTAAATTTAGAAAACGTATAAAAAATATGATGCAAATTGACTAATGCTTATATACTTTATATAAGATGGGATCATCTAAAATATATGCCTTATATAAAAATATTTCATATATTATTTGGGGCATAATATTATGTTTTTACTAAAGACAATATAAGGTGGTTTATTTTAAAATCAGAATCCAAAATCAAATAAAAAATTCAACCAATGTTTGAACTGATTAATTTATCGACGTTCACAGTTAAGAAAGTTTGGGCGCAAATACAAAATCATGAAGACACTATTGTATAGAAAGCAGAGGCGTTTATAGTAACATATCCTAAAATCAAATTTCATTACCAAATAACGTAAATTTAAATGGCATATACTAAAATTGAAGCAGTTTCTAATATGAACAAACTCCAAGTTCAAATTTGATGTTCTAGCGCTGACCATTTCGCAATAAAATAGCACTATCGGACTGTCACATATTGTCCGAAGGCGACAGCTTGCGATCAGTATTACTAAATCCAGTTTTAGAGATTTATGACAATTCAATTTTGGACTTTATTACAATAGCCGTAAGATTTATACATAACTTGAAATTTATATGCTTAAAGTTATTGTACGTGATAATTATCCTGGTTGGCATTAAAGGTCGTATTTTAGCAATATCGGACCATAACATCTATAGTGAAAGCAATGTTATTTAGCTTAAACACATTCTGAATGAACAATTTATTTTATAACCATTATAAAATACAAAATTATGACACCGCAAACATTGTAATTGGCCGTTATTTTTATAATTTAATTGATCTAATATGAGATTTGTCATACAGTTACTGTTTTTACAGTACGTCAGTTTTTTGATACGTGTTCTTAATACTCACTTGCACTTAAGCATAACGCTTTATGGGATGACAAAGTTTGATCCAAGATATGTCGTTCGTCGATTCCCACAAATAATTGGTGGGAACAATAGCCAAATGGCCGGCTCCTGTCATAAATCAGTATAGTCCGAGCAAAGTGCTACCATTCACGGAATTTGTCGGTAAATGTGGTACACAGACAAACGTTTATATAGAGCGTTGAATTAATGAGAAATAAATGTAATAAATATGAATAATATTAATTATATATATAATTTACCTTTAATGTAATATGTAAAGAGGATAAAAATAATGATATATATATTTTTTTAAATATAATTCACTGTTCTAATTTCTCTTTTGCTTAATACAAAATTTTCAGAAAATTCATAATTAGTCAGAATAAATTTTCTCTTAGGATAATATTTAATAAAAAAATCAACAAGATTCAAATCAAATTAAGTGTTATGTCTAATAAGTGAAAAGATTTAAAAAAAAACTTATTACAGACGACTGAAATTTTTTTTTTGTAATATTATTTATTTCTGCATATCTTATGTGTTAACTAATAAAATATTTGCAAGGGTATTCCTGATATGTGTAATCCATATCAATATATAATAATAAAATATTTCCTAATACAGTCAAAATGAATTATCTTTACCTAAGAGTTTGTTCACAAGATCACAGTGGTTTTGGACGCTCACCAAAAATAATTTCTTTACATCCTTTACATTATGGTTTCTTGTTACAGGAAAAATGAAATTGGGTTTATTCAATCAATTTTCGAGAAACGCTTTTTGATTTTCAGAAGCTTTTATCGCTAAGTACATTTCGTGATGTCACACCTACGGTAACAGCCTGTAAATTTCCCACAGCTGGGCCTCGTCTCCCTTTTTAGGAGAATGCTTTGGAGCTTATTCCACCACACTGCTCCAATGCGGATTGGTGGAATACACATGTGGCGGAATTTCAGTGAAATTAGACACATGTATGTTACCTCACGATGTTTTCCTTCACCGAAAAGCACGAGATGAATTATAATCACAAATTAAGCACATGAAAAACTTCAGTAGTACTTGCCCGGGTTTGAACCCAAAATCATCGGTTAAGATTCACGCGTTCTTACCACTGAGCCATCTCGGCTCGGCTGCCACACCTACATGCATCATTATTTAACTACTACGTAAAAAACTTCTAGTTTTTTCTCATTACGTCATCAGTAGCTTGCTTCATATATTCAAACTCATTCATTTTTATCTATAATCATTATATAGCCTGTTTATTTTTTTACGGGCACAATTACAGCACTATCTACACTTATACCTACCACTGTTATTTTAATATGACATCTTACATTTCTTGCCCGCAAAATGTAAATCGGTTTCCTTTCAGCTTTTCTATTCCGGGAACTTCAGTTTTAAGCATCCTCTTTTGTTTTCATTTTTTATTTATAACTACAATTTGTCTTGAGAACGGTAAACAAATTGAAGCTGAAAAAATGGTAGTGCTGTGATAACATAATTAAAGTCACAATATTTTAAATATATACAAATCAAATCAACATCACATTACAGTATCATATTGATTTACTTATTGATTATCAAACTAAAAACTAATCACTTCTCGTCTACTCTCGTCAACTTAGCAACTACTACATACAATAATGTTTTTTTTTTTTTATATAGAATAATTAGGCGGACGAGTATATGGGCCACCTGATGGTAAGTGGTCACCAACGCCCATAACCAGCGATGGTTAACATTTCTTATAATGCCAATGTGCCACCAACCTTGGGAAGTAAGATGTTATATCCCTTGTGCCTGTAATTACATTGGCTCACTCACCCTTTAAACCAGAACACAACAATACCAAGTACTGCTGTTTAGAGGTAGACTGTCTGATGAGTGGGCCGTACCTACCCAGACGAGCTTCCACAAAGCCATACCCGTAATGTGTAATGTATGTGCAATAATTTGTACTAATTCAACAATTTGTAGTTTTCCTCTTTGCAATATAAATATTAACAAAACAAATTTACAGAGTAACAGTTATCTTTAAGCAAAATATATTAGAAATAAAATAAAACAAATAATAAATATATATTATGATTGAATTTATCTTTTATAAAGAATTTAATTGTATTGTCTATAATACGGCTAGTCTGTAACAAAGCCATAACAATCGCTAATTGCTCCCGGACTGGTCGGCCGTAGCGGACAAGATTGGTGCCAATAAAATTTTATTCGATGATTAAACTTGTTTAATATATGCAGAGAAGCTACCCATATCAACGTTACGTTTAAGCCGACGTTAAATTTTACGTGAAAAGTTATAAACTGATAAAATTTCGGTTGCGGATTTACGAAAATTTTCTGTATGGTGAAGTTTGCGTGCATTATGTGACCGTATTGAAGCCCAGTAGCCCAGTGGCAGGATAGCGTAAATCTTAAATGACAGTCACTTTGGATTCAAATCCAAACAGGCAATACTGGGTGTGCTTGGCTTGTATTTATTATGTAACGCCCCGTAGTGAAAACAGATATAAAGATAGATAGAAAAACTCTTTCTGTCGGTTACTAATACACCACGTATTGAATGATAACATGAACGGTGAATATATTTAACGAATAAGTTCATAGATTTGAAAGATACTTAAGCAATTCTACTACCACCGGTTATAGAATAGGAATAATAATTTAAGTAACATATCAGGTAAGGTCTACGAAGTTTACGTGTTTTTAATTTGTATTTAAAATTAATTTATTTTCTCTCTTCAATGAAGAAAGAATATCGTGAAGATTAATCCAATTATTACATAAAAAAAACAAGCAACAATTACCTATTTATAATATTCGTAAGTTTATCTTAATACAGAGCAAATGAGTTTGAAAAAAATTACCATTAAAAAATTTTGATATTTGCTTTAATTCATTACAAATTGATTATATTTTTCAAAGTCCTCGCACACATTGAGTTGCAATCCATCATACCTTGGGATTAAATGCGGATCAGAAAAAAAAACTTTATCCAGCAATGTCGGAAGTGAGGATACATTTCGATTGACACAAGTTATGATAAATTACGCTTTATAACATTTGTCAAGGGGGCCATCCATCATGGTTAGCTAAACGGTGTTTTAGGTCTTAACAGAACTTGTTTTTTATATTAACCTAGTTGTCAAAGAGTATCAGTATAATGGAGTACGAAGTAAATTATATTTAGTATTATCCGTTTCCAATAATAAAAATAAAATATTTTGATATATAACAAACAACACAAAACAAGATATTTGACGATCATATAATAAATGAATAAATAATTGTGAATTGAAGTGTTATTGAAACCTTTTTAACGAATAAGAATTATAAATATTAAAATCTTAATAAAAAATTTACGTTGATACTATAGATGAAAAATCATTAAAACAAAATATTAATAAAGCTGATTATCATTTATTTAATTAAAACAGACCTAGACGCAATACATTATTACCTAAGACACAACAGTAAGCAATCTACATATTACTTTCCAAAATAGCAAGAAAAACGATAGTATTAAATATATCATCAACGAAAAAAAAAACTATTCCAAATTAAATCATTAATCCTACATTACAAATATAACAAGCAAAATAATAAAACTTATCTAAATTCTACGTCATATACGATATAATTAAGTTGAATGATATCGTAAAGCAATTATAACCGCTAGATTCAGCTCCACTAGACCAAAGCCGATTGCTGAAGCAATTAGACACTAAGCTGTTAGTTCGGCGAGTCTCCCGCAAAGGGCACCGGGCCAGACCAAGTGATCTTGGCGTCCTGCCACCTGAAACAGGTTAGTGTTTGTGAAACAATGAACAATTGTATTTCAACGTATTGCATTTGGAACCGGTGGAATGGTTTGTTGAAGATCTTATATAACTTTGGATGGAGATTAGAGACAGATGAGTTGATGAGTTGTTTTATATAATGAAATGAATGTGAGTGCCTTGATTACGTCGTTTATGGATTTTTTATAAATTTTTATTTGATTTGATTTAAAAAGAAATAATTTGAATATATTTCTAAATAAATAATATGCAGAAATAAAATTGAGGTTTAATCGAATCATTATATTTTTAAATTGCATTGTAACCAATATCAGATATATGTAAATTGATTGATTGGAATTGGTCTATAATTCATTTGCAAGATTATACTACTAACCAATAGTAGAAATTACGTAAATGCTTGTAAGAATATTAAACTATCTAGACTAGTCAAGCCTAAATACAAATATGTATTTCAATTAGGTACTATTTGACGTAAGGTTAACTTTTAAAAGAAATAATCGGTAAGTATTTATTATTACTATATTTTTAATAATTATTGAAGAAGCTGCGCGACCCGCTTAGAACGCGTAAATCACCACTGTTAGCAAAACTGTTTTTTTTTTCATATGCTTAATTAATGTTTATAATTTATCGAATGCTCGGTGTTAAACGAAAACAGTATGTGTTTAAATTCAATAAAATTATGAGAAAGAGGATCTTAGTCCAATAGTAAAAAAATTACAGGTGCTCCTTTTCAACTTAAATAATTGTTAAAAATGATAATAGATAGAGGTTCTTAAGCAAAATTAAAATTCTGTTCGTCTATGATTACTTAAAAAACAATATGAATAAATTATTGTTTTAGACATCGTTTTGGCTACTGATGCTAAAAATGTTTAAAATTCAAACCGCGTTCCTTATACAGTCCAGTAAATGTTTTAAAGTTTTTGATGATTTAAGTTGAATTGAGGGAAAATGAAATTTATAATTTTAAACAAACTTTACCAGAAATAAACAGAGATCGTGTTACATTCCAAGAAGATCAGTCCGAACCAGAAACCTTAGCTTGAATATATCAATTTAAATCCCCTCTAAGAGCATTATGAGAAATTTTAACCATATAAGGAAAATTTATTTTTAGACCTGTAAAATACTGTACAAAGTTTGCAGATCCATTACCTAAATTCTCAACTAAGGGCAGAGGAGTAGGCCAAGTTATTCTGGCTCAATGCCACTTTAAGTTGGCAAGATAGTTTTACGAAATAACTACAACAGTTTCTCGTATAATTTCCTCAATTGGTAAAATTAAACTGACTCGAGATTTGTAAGTGGGCAATCTACAGAGCATGTTCTCATTTATTGCTTGTCTTACAATAATTGATTACAAGCAGATATATCTATCAAATGTAAGTAGATAAATAATTTTTCTTTCATGCCACAGATGCGGAGCCATATCAGTGAAATAACAATCTTTGAGCATTATGAATTCTACAGGCAATGTAAAAGATCACTCTTGTTTATTTTCTAAAACTGATTAAATTTTAAGTATAGTAACAGCCTGTGAATGTCCCTCTGCAGGGCTAAGGCCTCTTCTTCTTTTTTTGAGGAGAGAGTTTTGAAGCTTATTCCACCACGTTGCACCAATGCGGGTTGGTGGAATAGACATGTGACAGTTTCAATGAAAATAGACACATGCAGGTTTCCTCACAATGTTTTCCTTCACCGTCAAGCACGAGATGAATTATAACACAAATTAAACACAAGAAAATTCAGTGGTGCTTGCTCGGGTTTGAACCCACGAACATCGGCTAAGATTCACGCATTCTTAACACTGGGCCATCTCGGCTCGTAATAAACAATATAAACAATATAAACAATATTACAATCGAAACAGCGATAAGTTAAATCGACCTTATTTATATTTGATCATAATATTGTCATGAGTTATTTTCTAGGTGCAGTTTTAATATATCTCACGGTGTTACAAATATATAATTTTAACGTAAGTGTTTTATTACTTGGTATGAATAAGTTTCTCCAGCGGGGTTGCACTGATGTCATCATTCCTCAAAGTCACACTGTCTTCGTGAGCTCGAGTATCCACGTTCAGAATAACATGGCATCCTCCACAAGTGTAGTAGTGAATATCAAATCTAAAAAAGAACAATTTAATAATTATAATCTAGATACTGGAGCTTTTATGTTCATTTTTCAAATACCAAAATAAACTTACATAGCTTTCGTATTATAACTCGTTTGTGAAAGTAAAACTAATTAACTTATTCATGACACGTATTATAATTAACAAATAAATTTGATACGAAAAACGATTACAATACCATCTAAATATAAAAGTGACTACTAACCAAAACTCATAACCTTTGAGGACAAAAAATTCTATCCTGACAAATGTATATAATATTATTTTCAATATTATCTTTGATCACTTACAAAGTATTAATTTTTAATAAGAACTGACGACGAATAATGTGGAAATGTATTTAGAATATAATACTTCTCTTATTTTCAGAAAATCCTTAATATAAAGATTTCTTAATAGCTAATAATGCTTTTTTTACCAAAACGATTTTTAATATTATTACTGCATTGGTTAAATTTCATCAAAAATTTTGAACGATATGTGTATGCTTAAGAAAGACAATATCAATGATACAATGATATTAAAAGAAAATTGAGGTACATTTTGCTTTCAATGTTTCTATAAGTTGATATATATTTTTTAAATCGTACCTTCGTTCAGCATGATAGTTCCTCAAAAGCTCACGATTAGTGTTAAAAAGTACACCATAATGACCAGAGCAGCTTGTTACCTAGAATTAAATTAATAATAGTAATCTTTTTAGACGAATACCTTAAATTAAAATATAGAAAAAAAATTGTATATTTATTATCAAGTCACTAATTTCCATCAATAGTATAAAAAGAATTACATGAATCATTAAAAAAATACACAACACGAGATGTACCTTTAATCGCCTTATAATATTTCACAACATTTTTTATGTGAAGGAGTCTTTAAAGCTTTATGTGCTAATAACCTACAAAGAAATAGTGTTACTCCTTCAAATGTCATAGTTGACAAATTAATCGTGGGAGAAATATGCAAATTAAATAATTTATGGAGCACCTGCTTTGACCAAAATTACAATATCTGTCAATTAAAACGTCATTAATGCAGGTTTGGATTTATCTATCAAATGCCGAATTCAAAATAGCAAATCCGTTACATTGTAATTTAATTGTGACTCCGATTGTATTTCTGATAAAATAACGTTTGGTTTTATCGAAATAGCTCAAACTAATATACATTAATTACGTTATATATATCGACATATAATTAGAAGTCAAATTAAAATCACATGCACTTAGTTGCTTTTAACAAACAATGATTTCCAAAATGGCATCGGATTATTGTACACTGTGTGTGATTCTTCAATTTTAAGGTTAATTATAAATGAATATTTATGATTATAATTGTAGTGTATACACATCTACGATAATGTTTGAAAATTAATCAGTACTTTAACATATAAATATATATTATCTGTATATCTCGATATATCGTATATCGGAGCGTGGGAAAATAGAATACATATATTGCTATTGGCGCGAAGTGAAGACGGTCTGTGTGCATAGCGAGCTGATATAAAATATGTATTATTTAATTTGTCATACCGATATTACGACTTAAGTTAAAGCACGGTTAAAGGGTGAACATTACAATAATAATCGAATCACTAAACGTAAGGATACATGAAATACTTTGCGCAATTATTAATATTATTATTATATTCAGTTTCCATACAATATCAATTTTGTCATTTAATTATGCTTACTAGAAATCCAGCTCAGTTTAGTTTAGTTATCATATATTAATAATGAATAGCAATTTTATTAGCTGTATTTACGCTGAGGAACCAAAAGGAAACAAAAACGTTTTGCAAAATAAAAATCCTAATTGATTATTAAATAATTGCAATAATAGATAAAGATGTTGCTTTTGAATACAAATTATAGTTTTCGTCTCAGTAGGGTGAATTTTATTGCGATACCTCAATTTTTATGCAATCTGTCTTAGACTTATACAGCTTAGAATTTATCTCATATTTTGCAACATATTCATAGCATTAATATAATACCAATCATTCTAGAAGTAACTAAATTTTCCTCTTTACAATATTCATTTGTTTATATGTTAATGTTCATTTTTTTTCTCATCCAGGCAACCAGCGATTAGTTCGCAATCTTAGCGATAAGGCCGCCTCTTGTACAGTTCCCTTATCTGTATTCTATGTTTAAGTTTTCATTGGTATATTAAGAGTACTAATATTGTATTGTTTTAATATAAAATCAAAAGATATGCAGTGTTCATATACTTGTAGGATATTTCCAGACATAAGGTGTACAATGTTGGTATATACACTACACGTGTTGGTCTGTTTTATAGCAAACGGATCAGCATAATAATAATAAATAGAAGTCTACTAAACCCAAATAGGCAGAGCCGGGGTTTTGAGCCTCGATCCAGGGTACTGCCTCGATATATTTTTGGTAACGTTGTCCTCGTTTCCATACCAAACCAGAAGACCCACGGGGCTTCGGGATAGCACCCCAAATTGCGGCATAGCCTGAAAATGTCATATTTATTATATTTCAACTGCTAGTTATTTTTATATTTTTTTAAGTCTTTATGCCGGAAGAAGCAAGAAAAGTTGAACCTCGACTAAAAGATTCTTGTAAATTTTTTTATATCTTTCGAATAATTATTCTGAAATCATAGATTTTACTGAGAAGAGACATAAAAAATAAGCAGGTTTTCTTCCTCCCTTAATAACTGTAGATGTTAACAATAAATTTGCTTAATTTACTGAAATCAAGAATAACAATTATACAATACTAACTAATTTTTTATAATCCTTATAACATGAAAAAATAATGCGATTTATTTACCAAAAGTTCTTAATTTCGACATAAGCTTGACAACTACATTATAAACGTTAAAAATAAAATTATCTTACATAATGATCTTCATCGCCAACGTATTGCACTCCGTTATGCAAATAAGGGGTCGCCCGACCTGACAGAAGGAGGGTCGTCACATTGAGTGATCCCTCCACTTGCGTCGACACAAGATAGGTCAGCTTACCGTCGAGATCTTTTTTAATGCTGGAAAGAAAAACATGTCAGCACTTGACAATTATGACATTAATGTTATAATCTTCTAACTGTGTCAATAACAATTATAAAGAATTTATTGTGTTATTGTAAAAGCTGCCCGTTCCAACTTAGTGCGGGTAAAATTCTAAAAAGTTACCCCTACAATGAGCATTATTCCCTTCCCTTTTACTAAAATAAACATATGTAGCTATCTAGATACAGTATTTCTGTGAATGTATTGATAGTCAGTCAGGACAGATGATTTTATAAGTATAAATGAGACTGGTGTGTGTGCAAAAACACAGTTGCAATTTTTATTTCCTCTTTCTTATAATCCGATAGGTTGGTAATCAGATATGACTGGGACGAGATCAGGCACAGTTTTACGTAATTTAGGACAAATTTAAAAAACTTTAAAATTCAACACACAATGAAGTAAAAAGATATTAAATACTTACTTCTCGCAGCCTCTCGATAAGATGCAGGCGTACAATAGCAGCAGAGAACCTGAACCGTCTTCAGACTGAAACTAATTAAGAAATTTACGCTTAGCTGATTTTAATACAGGATATAAAAAACAAATATGTTATAATGAAAATTAGTAACTAACAAGTATTTGCCGGATCTTTTACGTAGAATAATTTGTACTCTAAGCTGGTGGTTATATTATATTTATTTATTTTGATAATGCTTTTTGCATTTGTCACAGTTCTTGTATAGTATTTCTTTCTACCCAGACATTGCGTGCCTTTTTGAATTCCCGTTATTATTATTATATTTTTTAATAGTTTATGGCTCCTTTACAGTTTTGTATTCATTCACCTATTTATTAGGGTGCTTGAGACGTATCGACCAGATTTTAGTTCAAAAATAATAATAATGAGTCGTTGCAATGCATGTCGTCAATTCGGTTGTGGTAAATAACGTAGCTTTTGACACATTTTGAATCCTAACTAATATTAAAATGCAAAAGTGAGTTTTTTTACTTGTTTATTTGTTACCCTTTTTTAATACGGTTTTATCTGAAATCAAATGTACAGCTTAATGATATTTCAAGCCAAACTCATTAAGTGCGGTGACGTCATCAGCATTTATAAAAAAAACTTTGAAAGGAGTTCGCATAGCTTCGACAGGTCGACCGCGCAGATTCGGATAAATTGTAAAGACGTTTTTCTATGGGAAATTTAGGGTAGGGTAAAAAAAGTGAGAGGAAAAACGTATCCTTCGAAACGCAGAACGATTAATGTAAATGTAATTTAAAAATGCAAACATTAACTAATATAATTCTTATTTTGTTATGCAAAATTAAAATTAACTGTTATTAAACAATGTTACTAAAGAAGATCCTTATATTATTACCCAAATATATCAAAGAGTTAATACTAAAATTTGTTTGTAATAATGGGTAAAGATTTTACTAAGAATGACAAAAAGGATTTTCACCTCGGCAACTCTACAGCTTTCTTTATTTACATGCCCTATTTAAAACCAGAACACACATACACACACAATAGTAAGTATTGCTGTTTAGCTGTGGAATATCTGATAATGGGTGGTACCTACAGAGCCTTGCACAAAGCCCTACCACCTAGTCTCCATGAAAATATATGTACAATGTGCGAAATTTAATGGTGATCGGTCAAACGAACAAAGACTATCAATCTCGAACATATATACCAACGACTATTTTGGTATGTAAGTTATCATACAGCGAAATTTCCATGGAACCGATTCAATGAATTTCGAATATACTATCGCGTAATGATCGTTCCGCGGCGCATAATCCAGATAAAATGTAAAACAGCGGTCATTTGCAAATGCATAATTAAGCAGCGCTGGAGCGCATAATGCCACGGTTTCGTGTTTTATTTTAATTTTTATTCTTATATAATTGAAATAACTTTAACGAATAAAATAATTTTATCTCGCATTCAACAGCGACGAACTGTAGCGTACTGAGCAGTCAAAATTAACCAGAAAAATTTAATTTGTTCAACGTCAATGTTTATTTACTTATACTACCTTAACTTCATATGATTTAAAAAAGTATTTTGTTTTGAGAATTTTTTAACCAATAAGATACGTGGTAGCGCAGATATTTTACCGCAAAACAGCAGTACTTGGTATTGTTGTGTTCTGGTTTAAAGGGTGAGTGAGCCAGTGTAATTACAGGCACAAGGGACCTAATATCTTAGTTTCCAAGGTTGGTGGCGCATTGGCGATGTAAGCGATGGTTAACATTTCTTACAATACCAATGTCTATGGGCATTGGTGACCACATTCCATCAGGTATGCTTGTCCACCTACTTATATTATATAAAAAAAAACCGCTACGCACATACTGTACTACGCACACTCTAAGTGTTGTCATGGCAATTAAGCTAAAATTCAATTATTGTAATTTTCCGCTTTTTTAAACATTTTTGTCTATACGTATAGCTTTTAAATGAGATACGATATAAATTGTATTAGTTAGACAAAGTCATAGTCCAAAGCCAAAAATCATTATTCAATATATAAGCGTTAAATTTGCTAATTGATTGAACTCAGCGGGATAATTTTTTCTCTCAAGTTCAACATTATAGGTTTTATACAATAACTAAATTATACACAGAACAGTCGGCACGCGTCCTAACGATTCAAGTTCTAAACACCGACAATGTAAGTCTTAAGAGTTAAGTCTACTTCCGAAAGATTTCGTGACTATAAATGATTTTAGGAAAGTATGATGACGAATATAACCATACTAGTTTTAATGGCTTTGCTTGTGTATTTGGGTGGGGTATTAGGTATAAAAAATTGTCCCTTTGTGGATTTCAAGCTTGCTTCATATCAAATTCATTAAAATCGCTTCAGTGGTTTAGCCGTGAAAGTGTAACAGACAGAGTTACCTTTGCATTTATATTAGTGTAGATTATTTATTTCTTAGTGGTAGAAATACTTATTTACGTACTTCACTTAATATATTTAATAATTGCCTGCCTCGTTGGTCTAGTGGCTTGATGTAAGGCCGCAGACCCGGAGGTCCTGTATTCAATTTCCAGGTCGGGCCAATGAAATTGTATTGGCTTTTTCTGTCAGAAAAATCTCAGTAGCAGCCCGGAGTCTGGAAGTTGGAAGTGTGTTCACTCCCGTGCCTTGGAAAGCACGTAAAGCCGTTGGTCCTGCGCCTGAACTCTTTCCGGTTGTGTCGGATTGCCGTCCCATCGGATTATGAGAGTTAGGGAATAGAGAGTGCACTTGTGTTTGCGCACACACTTGTGCACTATAATATTTCCTGCGTAGTTGGCTGTTGGTTTTGGTATTGGATGGCTGTTGGTATTTGATTTAATTAAAATATAATCGGTTTCAGAACGTCATTGGTAAAAAATGTTTAAAAAAAATAGTTTTTCCCGCGCATATATAAAAAAGGAGAACTGAACGATTGTCATCGAATTAACAATATATGATATTTTGTTTTAATTAAATTTAAAAGTAAATAAGTTATTATATTAAAGATATTAAAATTAACAAATAATAAAATTTATTACTTCTACTGGTGTATTTATTATTAGGAACTATTTGTGTTAGTGAAAACGCTTAGGAATTGCATGATTGAATTTATGAACGTACGAACCGATACAACAAAATAAAATGAATAAATGAATTAATATATATGTAAGTACTTGAGACATAAAAAATACTAACTCTAAATATTCTCATTAGTTTTGTCATTAAAAAAATTACCGCAAAGAACGCAAATTTTAAATTAAATGATTAATGTACTATATATATTTCTTTAAATATATAAAATATGTCAATATTTTATATTTTTAATCCACTGGGACATAAATGACATTATTATATAACTGGTGAAATTATATTTATAATTCTATTTTTCACGATCGTTTGAATAGTTTAGACGTGAAAGTTTAATAAATAAACTCACGTTCGTATTTATTTATATTAGTTAGATTGATTCAAATTATTTAAGGGCACTTTTGAAACATTTTGTAACATTATATTGGGAACGATTTCAAGGCTTAAAATACGTTGCATTCAGTAGTTCATTTATCAAAAATTAATGAATCAGATTTTTCATAATTCATTTGTGGATACAAATGCCACATTTAATCAATACGCGGACAGCTACTACTGATATTAACCACTATTATCAATCGCGGCTTTACTCGCGAAAAATTAATAAATGTTATTATTTAACCGCATCGCGTTTGTTAAATCTGAATGCTTTTATTTCTTTTAATTATTTATCTATAATTAAAATAAAACTTTAAACAAATCGTTCATTAAAACTATAATACTATTAAATATTAAACGAAAAGTTCCAGAAAAAATAAACTTTAAGTTGATAAGTTAGTCAATCCTTATACCTTAGAATTTTATAAATCAATATTTATATAAAATACAACCTACAACGCTCCCTTAACAATGTGAACTAAGATGTTATGTCCCTTGGGTCTATTGTTATGTAAGTACTTACCATTACAACAAAACAAAGTAATATTCGTGTTACTGCTGAGTCAAATATTGCAATTACAAATATAGAAGACATTTTAATATGGACGGAAATATTATATTTACATGAATAAATACTCACCAAGTACAAGTATCTCTTGAAAAATATCTGCAAATCCTCCAAACTTATAAATTCGAATAAGTGCAGCTTGAAACATCAACAACCAAATTAGTCTGTGGAAATAAAATCGTACATTCAGGATCATCATCCTTTGCACTCGTCCGATTTGCTTAGAGTCGGTAAAGTTTTAAACTCCTTATAAAAAGTAAAACTCGATGAATTTTTTTTAAGTACTTTGAATACGACTGGAGTTAAATTACAGGATCGAATTTCATTGCAACTAAAAGTAACTTGAAATTAAAGTAGATGTAAAAGCCTTTCTTGTCCAAGATCACTTTCCTTTCTCTTATGAGCGCAGAGATACACGAGTTTTAATTTTTATAATGTTTTTATAATATATGTTTGTATGATTATAGATATATTCTGTTTATAACTACATCTACTTATATTATATTATACATTTATATTATAAATGAAAAACCTAACATTATTCTCGATTGATTACTTTTATCAACATCGCAATCTTATTTTTTTAGAGATTTAAAGAAATCTATCACTGAAAAAAAATCTTCTATTCATATTTCTATAAGATGACTTGTACATTGCGTTTTCGACCGTGTAATTCGAAATTTAAAAAAATATATTTATTGTTAGCGTTTTTTTTAAATTCCAAACATGCATATTCATTTTCGTAGGTACTTAAAACTACACTTCAAGGTATCGATTGGATAAAGTAACAGATTAAGAGAATGCGACGCTCCATAAGAATGGAATTTCGCAAAATATTTGCCTAATACACGTTAGGTAACAATGAAGATTGATTCCTAATGACAAGAATATTTGATGAACAATTTTTATTTTAAATTGAGTTCAGATTTTAATAATTTCTGATTTACTAAACTAACTACTAACTAAATATAATAAATAATCTTGATTGCATAAATATAGTTATTCATTTATATAGTTTGCTATTAGTTGACATTAATGGTTATTACTTCACACCATATGACCGTAGAGAGATGTTATGTGACCTATAAAAATTATTTAAATTGAACTATCTACTCTCTTGATAGAATTTTATGTAAAATAAATAAAATCTCACCATTTCAGTGATACCATCTTGATAATACGAGGAACTGTGCTGTACATAGATGGTGCTAGTTGGCAGAGCTACCACGACTTTTACTTCAGTCTGAGAAGTGAAACCACCACCACAACGCCATATCACTTCGCTGCAAGCTCGCCACAATGCTTCTTCTTGACGATCTTCGTTAGGACGTAAATAGCTAAGTATGAAATAAAAATAAAATCAAAACCTATAAATATATCATTTACAACTTACCTACAACCTACTGATAATACAGAGCAGTTGAAAATCAGAGCTTACTCGTCACATTATGACTTTTTAAAGATGTTTGTACTGTTTTTCTATTGCTAAATATTACTACTTTATTCTATTGATTTTGGTTAAAATTGTTGTTTAGTGTAATTATATATCGGTCACAATCGGTAAAGCTTTAACGACTATCGCATAAATTTACATAATTATTAATTATTACATAAAAGCAAATAAACAAATTATTTTGTTTAAATATATCCTTAAAGTTGCAAATATAGTAGAATATATCGTAGAATATAGATATATTGGAAGGGTAATTTAATTTCCATACAAGACTGTTCGAATTGCTTGTAAATTTAGTTTGACCTTTTAAGTTTTTAATCATGCACGATACGACCTACATTATAACAACATAATTTATTATTGGCACGCTTAGCACAATATACAACGACGTATAAATTCCATTTTAAAAATAGAAGCAGTGTCGATAGCTTTACCACATCTTCATTTCACTGAAAATTTACAACGCCATTCGCTTCAGTATCGGCTTCCACGATCAAAACCAATATGCTTCATAGCATAATATAAATTTAAGGTTCATATCAATACGAAACCCACCCGCAACTTTGTGCACGTGTACTTTAAAAATGGAGATAGAATTTTTAGTAAGCCCTACCGAGCTTGGCAAAATGTATTATGTTTATATGAAAGAATCAGAGGTAATATATGTCTTTTCAGTTTTTTTTATAAATTATTTAGGTAAAAATGGTAAGTAGACTGCCAAATGGTACCTTCAGACTTAGTCCTACTACCAAGTAAAAATATATTTTTTTGGACAGTGTTGTTTTCTATTAGAGACTAAACTTTAAGTTATAATATATACAATTTTTTTTCTCCGGAAAGTGAAATTTTCCCTAGAGGTTAGTAAAATTCTGTTTTTCCATTATCCCGCATCCCCTCGAAAGTTATGGTAAAGGAGGTCGTTATAGAAACATTTTAACAAGCGAAATTCCTCTGCAAATCCCAACCACACTTCGAATAGTCCATACATTGATGCGCTATTTTAACTATGAGTTACTGTCAATTTATAACTTCGCTGGTTTTACTATAATGTTCCATTTTAGTGAAATATCGTCATGCCATCGTTCGGATTTATGCTAAAGCACGTGGCATTCTATAGAATTATGATCGGCATTTTGAAGGTACCTTATATTTCTGTGGATTGGAGTATTCTGACTAACGATAATGTTGCGATATCAATACGATAAATAAATTTCATAATTATGTACTGGAGGTAGAGCTTTGTGCGAGCTCGCCTGGGTCGGTACCACCCACTCATCAGATATTCTATCACAAAACAGCAGTACTTGGTATTGTTGTGTTCCGGTTTGAAGGGTGAGTGAGCCAGTGTAATTACAGGCACAAGGGACATAAAATCTTAGGTCCCAAGGTTGGTGGCGCATTGGCGATGTAAGCGATGGTTAACATTTCTTACAGTACCAATGTCCAAGGGCGTTTGGTGACCACTTACCATCAGGTGGCCCATATGCTTGTCCACCTTCCTGTTCTATAAAAAAAAGATATATATTAGTTGAATAGAGGGCTATATGGAAGAAATAAATATTTATGTATCTAAAATAAATAATGCGAATGTGAACCAGTTCAAGTATTTTCCCACGTTAATTTAAGTATTAATTGATGTCACTCATACTCGTACATACCTATCCCTTTTATCATTGTTCTACAAATTTTTAAATATCTCAACGGTAAAAAGCTAAGCATAAACTTGCTTAAGTCCATGCTGTCGCTATCAGTGTATATAGAAAGATTCGATTGTAATGCTGTAAAGACCAAAATAATTACTCTTAAGTGATACGTACTTAGTCGTAGATGAAAAAGACTAAGTAAATAGTAACGAATAGCTTACATGTGTTTAAATACTAAATGTTCAAGAACGTTTAAAAGTGTTAAGAAAAAAATATTCCCAAACTCATTCTCGATCCTCTAAATATCATCCCTGACTCCACAACACCCCGTTCGTTGTAAACATTCCCTGTTTTTGAAAGGAAATGCCCGTAATTTTATTCTGTCGCCTGGTCCAACAGTGTTGTCCGGATATCAGTAAAGCCACTCCCTCTTGAATTATTGTTCGGTAGAGCGTGTGAAAATGTACTTAAGCTTTGAAAATTGTTTAACAAAATTCGTGCGGTGAGGTGAAATCTTGTATTTCTAGATTTGAGTGTAAACTTTGGTGATACTTTACAGGATGAATCGGAGAGTTATATATATTTTGTTATGGAAATTTATGAAATAGGAATATTATTTATTTTTTTAATTTTCCGCTGAGCGTAGTTTGTATTGTAAGTTGGGTATGAATATAATCTGTACGAGATATCTCAACAATTTGAATTATAATTCACTAGCTGAACCCGCGGTTTCACTCGCGTGAAGTTTGTTTTGTGACAAAAATCATTTTTCATCTATATCTTATAGATGAATTTAGGTAATTTTAAAATATTGATACAAACAGACATATTCTAGTGTAAAAACCGTTGGACTCCAGTGAAAAAATTCGATCCCACAGGCGTGCAACTCACATTTTTGAATTTACATCTGTATTCATTAGTATTTTTTTTTGTTGATTTTAACAGTGAAGAAAATACTCATGAGGAAGTCTCAAAGATGTGTGAAGTTTGAGTTAGCAAACTTCTGTCACCTTCACCCTATATTGGCCCAATGTGTTGGACTATAAGCTATACTAACATACATCCCTTAAATAAACAATTTTGGGGTGAAATTGCCAAAAACCAAAAAAAAATAATAAATGAAATTACACTTTTCTAGTTTCAAAACATAAGAATAAATGATGTATCTTTAATACCTAATTTATCAATTTTTATCTCTTTTTTCCAAAAATCTTGAAATCAGTATTGGTTATTTGCACCGAGAAGCCTTAAAGTAGTAGAAGTATGTTCACATTTCCTTGACAAAATACGGCAACACCTTATGGGACACTACTATTTTTTGTCCCTTATAACGACGTCTTACTTATTGTCTGTAATGTCTTATTGTCTTGTCCTAATTGTATTGCGTAACCATTTTCATTAAAATTGACAGATTTGCTTGTATATATATATTCAACTATTAATTTACCATTTGGGAGGTGAATTTACAAAAAGAAGCTTGTAGTCAACTATGCTCCGTACTAAGCTTATATATAATATAATATTTGTATAGCTTAGTAAAAATACACTATCGCAATACGATTAAATTAAGACCAAATATTTCAATCAGTATCATATCGCCGAAATAGCTCAGTTGGGAGAGCGTTAGACTGAAGATCTAAAGGTCCCTGGTTCGATCCCGGGTTTCGGCAATTCGTTTTGCTTAAATTTCAAAACTGTGTTACCCCGTATGGGGCCTTTCTATTTTATGAATGAGAATGCTTAATTTGTTTAAAAAAACAGTAATTATTTTTTTTTTAAACAAAAGTTTCATCTATACTAATATTGTAACTCAATGAACAAACAGACATGTTTGTTATCTCATCACGACTGATACTGAACTGAATACTGAACAGATTGCAATAGTATATAAAAATTTACGCTGATAAATTATTTTATTTAAATAAGTGCATAAAATAAATGTCTATTTCATTTCAGTCGTTGCAATAAAAGAGAAATAAATATATTATCAGAAATAAAAAGGTTATCTATTGATATATTCAATCAAATTTTATTTCAATTTAATTGAACATCAAATTGGAATAGAATTACCGGATTTGAAAAAGTAAAAATCACATGATTGGAGTAAAAGGAGACAGCTACATAATAATTAAATACAACTAACCTGTCTGGTGGTTCCACAGACTTATTATCCTTTGTCATAGGACGGGAATCGAAGAGCAACCATTTAATAATGTGCGCTTGAAGACCAGCTAGAAGCGATCTGGTCCCGTTCCGCGGTGCAGCGAGACCATAACCAAGGGGCTGGTCTGAGGGTCTCATGATGAGAGGAGTATGGATCCATTCCCCGCGTGGTGGGCATGAAGAAGTACCGAATGCTGTCACACGAAGTTCCTATTAGATTGGAAAAGGTATTTGTTATATTTTTTTCTATTTGTTATGTTATTTTTGGAGCAAAAATTGTTTTCAACTGCACACTAACGATTGCCAGTTCCTCAGTGATTGGATTCCCTCCTACTACGGCTGGCTTTAAACCCGGCTGTCTGTTTCGCGCGTATAATACTCGTTCTGTAAACAAAAATAACATTAAAATTATCTTATCAAGGGTCAGGAATTGTTAAGTTTCATTACAGTAATAAAATATAAAATAATTTTAAGAATTTGAGTACTATTGTGTGAACAATATACGCCTAGCCATGTCATATTATATTTTATGTTACTTAATTGTTGATATTTTTTATATGAAAACAATCATAAGTTTTTATATATCCACTAAAATCTGTTTCATGTTCTTCTTCTAAATTTAATATTTCCTTGCTCTAAAACTAAAACAATAGTTCATGGTTCATGGTTATAACTAATATTCGAGTTGTATCGCACCATATATTATCTCTTCTTGCGATGTTCCTAGTGCTTGTTTTCGTATCATCACGGATTTGTTTTAGAAACTTAAAAAACATTCGATAATTAATTGTAATGTAATACTTTTAAATTAGGAATATAAATTCGAATAAAAAAATGATCTTTATTAGTTCGAAGTCGGAATAGATAAGCTCTTTATATAAATTAAGAAAAGTAAGCTAGGACACGTCTAAAAGAAAAAAAATAACTGGCTTAACGATGTTAATGAACTGGATTTACATATAGATAAGAGTGGATAAACGCAAGATGTGAATGGTTCAACCGTACGAGTTTCACTATTATACTATTGCCAATCCGAAGACTTTTATTGAAACAAGGTGATACGGAATTGATTTTAAGCGAATAAAGCGAAGCAAGAATCGGTATAGCTATATTACAAGTGTGAAATGTGAACTGCCTCGTAGTAATTGCATTCGTGTCACGGTATAACAACAGCGTAAAATACAGAATCAGATACTGATGCAATGCCAAAGAATACTAAATGGTAATATCCAAGTTATTAGAGAAATTTCATCGTCGAATAACACAAATATGATGTCGTTGAAATAAATTATGAAATATATATGTAATGTTGTAATAAATATATAACAATTAAAAAATATATATACCTTCCATATTATGCATCATAGCTCGATCATTGATTCCTCGAAGCATTTTGAAAAGACTAATTCAAAAATGGATGGTAAATTTTTTTAAGTTTCGATTAGTGCTGAAAATCAAGCAACTGCGAATGATTTTATTCGAACGCAGTGCCACTCATATGATGGTCACAAATTGTGATTAAGTACTAGCTAGATTCTACACGAGTGGGTCAAACGAAAACAACTTTAAATGTCCAAGTAATAAGGTCGTTTGAACTGCACCAACGTTGGTGTTAAAACACGTCACACCAGAGTCGGTAGTTGATATCAAATGGATGCATTTACGAGTGGTTTGATGCAATTTGCCTATGTTACACGCAGAACAGCTTTTAACATTGAGCAATCAATTTCAAGGCTTTGTTGGCAGGACTGTGGCGTGAATAACTTCGTTTCGCCGATAAATGCGTTGTTTATTGAAAATACATTAAAATGTTGTTGAGAGTGCGTGGTTCTTTTAATATTGTTAAATTTTATTTAGAATTTTATAATACGTTAATTGACGTCTGTTAATGCATCTAATTTTAACTATTTTTTTCCGGATAAATGTTTTCTTTACCTTTTCAGGGGAAAGGAGGCTTGTCTGATGGAAAATGACATCTGCAACACCGGGAGGCCTTGCAGTTACATTACCTACCTTAGATAAGAGATAAATACTTACTGAAAGTAATATTGTGTAATGTTTTAATATTTGACGATGCCTCATTTATCTGTTACGAAATTATTTCGATTTTCAACCGACAAAAACCAAAGAAGGTTCTTAATTCGACATGTATTGTTTTTTTTACTAACTAGTAACGTTCGACTACTTAATTCATGTGCTACGATATTATTCTTTTTTAATTACTGATTATTATACTGCGATCAACTTTACACGATTTTTATACTGCGGCCATTATTTTGCCATACGATATATCCTTGTGTTCTACCAGCTTCATGCCTGTTATTCATTGGCAATTTATAAATCTTACAGCCTGAATTATGATTTCGTTTTTACATAATATTATCTTATTATATGAAAAAGTTTCAAACGTCTATTTATTATGTTATAATAAAAAATATTCTATATAAATTATTTACATGTATGGCAGCAATGCTACTTTGTATACATTTAACATGTGTATATCATAAAAACAGTATGCTCGTAAAAAGCATGCTACTTAATCGCAATAATGTAGGACAGTTTTTGATTTTCACTTAAATATAATCCATGTATTTTAACAACAAAAGTACTTGTCATATTTCTCAAGGATATGAACTGTACGTAATATCTATAGGGGTTAAGTATACATATCCAAACCCGGATTTTAATGAAGGTTTCAGGATTTTCTTTCAGTTCATGCAAAGGTTCAACTTAACCCTTTTAGGCGGTTTTGGTTCCAGGAAATGTGTTTTGAATTAATTACAATAAAAATAAAATAAAAATGGTAAGCTGTTATGCGAAATACAATTCTGATTATTTTATTGGGTTTTAAGATACAAGTTGTCAATCATAAAAGTACATCACACGTGATAAAGACACTATAATATTTTATCTTAAGAAAAACTATCGCTCGCCATTAATTTGGAATATCACACATAGCGAAGAAAATTATTATATATTACGTATTTTTAAATATATAACATGAAAATATATAATTGTATTTATTTGCTAGTATTAATTTGTGCAAGCCCGCCTCTCTCGGTCTCTCTAACTCGTTAACTCAATTCGGTCATATCGGTTTTGCCAACCGGAATGGAATAAATAGTGAACTTGTGTTTGCATACATACATGCACTATAATATTATACGCAGTTGGCTAGTCTCCAGAAGTCGCCCAAGAAGACATCATCAGCATTAATTAACATGGCTATGCTCTGTTCAAATTCAATTTCACTCAGAGAAAAAATTGATGAGTTGAAATAGACTCATCATTCTTATCAAAATCAAAATCTGCTCATAAGGTTGGACCTTATGAGCAGATTTTTTCTTAAAATAAACCTGGCAACCCTGAAATTATTTCCATAAGTAAAATAATAAAAAACACTACACTTATCTCAATTTTATAAGTGGTGTTTTTTTTTTAAATTTATATGGGATAAGCTTCAAGACTATAATGAATTTAAAAAAACCTGGTTCACAATCCGCAAGAATATCGATGAACCCCTCTCTAAAGTCGGCTACTAAGTATTAATATCAACGGCATACAATAAATTATCATAAATTATCGTCAAAATATTGAATCTTCAATATATAACTCGCTGATTAGAATTTTAAATATCAAATCACTCAATACATTTCTGATGCAAACACATTCACATTGACAATTCCAATTCGAACACTATCTTCGATATTGAAGTTTTGCCACCTACCGACCTTATAGAAAATTAGTCTTTTATTTTTAGAACCGATCGCGCCTTCGTGCGCCATTGCAATATAAACCGCGGCCATATTTCAAAATGGCGTCGTTTGATTTAAAAAAAAAATTGTTACTTTTTGTAGACGATTTATTTTCACAAGTAATGTTTTATTGGTTTTTTTCCGTTTTAGTTTTTATGGTTTGAAAAGTGAACTAAAAGTGATCGATTTAAATGAAAATTAAATTCCGTGCAGTGACGGAGAAAGAATACATTTCACTGCCCCTTTCCCATGGGTGTCGTAAGAGGCGACTAAGGGATATCATCTGGTGGTAGGATGATAAACATCCGCCTGGCTTGTTACCACCGTACGCATGGTGAAAATCTCGTGAAGTGGCTTGCAGCCGCGTTTCGAGGTCAGCCAGCGTACAGCCAGTGCCCGAGCGAGCATTGCCGCGATGGGTGTTGGTCCAGTGGAGACGGCGGCTGAACCAATGCCGGGGGAAACACGCCTCCACACTTTGCCCATCCCTATCGTGGCAATACGTCGCTCGCTTCACGTCTCTTTACGAGGCGTGAAGAGGCATCTTGCGGGCCGGCAAGGCGAGGGCGGCTAGTGCAGAATCTTCTTCCAGACTGTACTGGCCGTCCTCGCGTTTGGACTCTACTACCACTTAACATCAGGTGGAGTAGAGTCATTTGCCCACCCGGAAAAAAAAAAAAAAAAAAAAAAAAAAAAAATAAATACCATTTTTATTTGAAAACTTTTATTCTTGATATTTATTAGTTATATGTTGGATCTCTTTTAAGAATATTGTTGTATTTTCATATAAAATTTAACACTTATATTAATATTGATTATTTTTTTAATGTACTTTATAAATGACTACCTTGAATTGAAACAATAACTTATTTGACAGGTTTTTGTTAAGATTTTGGGTTGACGTTCCCTCTGATAATATTGTATTTAAATAAATAAATGTAATTAAAATGGCCACCACTGAAACCAATTCATGAATATGGAGTAACATAAAAAAAAGATAAATATATTTTTGTGCGTAATACATATGCTCAACAGAAGCAAAAGAGTGTATCCTTCCCAGGGAATGGGGGGGTGCGTGACGGCATAAAACAACGTCATGCCGTTTGCACTCACGGCATTCTTAAACAAGGCTCGTAAATAAATGTTTAACATAAAAATAAATGATTTTATACGATTACTCTTCCTTAAAATAATATGAAATTAAACAGCTGTTGTCTTATTTGCGTCTTATAACGCAAAATAAATATATAAACACAACCCTATTTTATACAATACAAAATGTTTAATTTAAATAAAACTTTGCTTTGCTTTTCGCCGGTACCGAATCCAAATGAACTAAAATTGCCTAATAACAGCTCAACTGGGATTTAAGATATGTGATGTGAGATATGATATATCATCATTACCACGTTATAAGCAAAATAATACGATATTCAAATTATAAAGGGTAAAGATTTGCTTTTTTGATTATAGGATTAATAGGATTAATCGAAGGTTATTATAAAATATTTCATTTTATAATAACCTTCACTCTTGAAGAATTATAGATGTGTTTAGTATTGAGTTATGGTAATACTGTAAAATTTATCAATAAAGCTGATCATATATTTCCATATTAGAAGGTAATTAAAAAGAACTGCTTATATATATATTTTTAATGATTGCAGAGGAGACAATAAATTAAACCAATCGAATACTAACATGTTTATAAATATAGTTAGTAAATTGTGTTTTTTTTTTGTTATTTAGTGTAATATAATTTAGGTAACGTAGTATAGAGTTAGTGAGTGTATCTTAAGTAAACTATATTAACTGACACTTTATTGGAAAAAAGTGGAGTATAATGGTACTTCATACTATCAATTCACCTTTAAATGTGCTATTTCAACATATCAAATGCTCTCTGGTGCAAGGCCTTTAGACGACGACATTGATAATATTGTCCAAGTAATTTTACCGTAAAAACTATTGTAATTCCAAGCACAAACTTCCATAATTCCATTTTTAAATGTTAATAAACTAAGGCTCATTAGAGTCAAAAACCGATATCACTTAGCATCTTAAGGCAAATACCCATCTTCTGGTAAGCGTTGCATTGACGGTGTAAGAAGTTTTTTTTTAAGAGATCTTTTTGTCTGGTCAAAAGTGAATAATTAACATCCGTTGTTTTATTATCGCCTGTTAAATATGTATGACTTTCTTAAAGACAATATCTGTACTATGTAAAAAGTCAAAAACAAAACAGTTTAGAACCTTTTTCGCCTCTGTTCGTCAAACGATTTTGTTTTTTATTGTTTGGTAGTTATTCAATTTGGTTGATATCAATGAAAATGAGCGTAGAAAAAAAATTGTTACGTGCAAATTCATATAAACATTTTCCTTAAATTCAATAACATATATATAAAGGTACCATGACAAGTCTCCACAAATTTGACTTAGATTTATGCTTAATATTCTAAATTCGATACTTGATCAGATTGTATATCAATATGACTAACACCAAATAAGAACTTACCTCTCGGCTTGTATTCGTAATCGTCATCCATTTTTATTACGTTTTTAATTAAAACTGCGTATGAATTCACTTTAAACAAGAAGCTTTAAGCTCCATAGTATTATTAAACTTTTGTTTCAAAGTGCATGATATGACCAGTACGAAGAACGCCAGTTACAAACTAACCCAATGCACTAACTTCAAACGATTTTTAGACATTAGCAACAAGTCATAAACGATCGCGGAAATTAAATACTATCCTAATATGTTCGTCACAGCTATGGCGGGGAAATTAAGAACTCATTATTGTAACTATATTTTTTTCGTTTACTTTCGTACTTCTCTATTCAAAATATGGACAGTCTCTATCGTTTCGATAAGGATGATGCCAGGTGATAAATACCAATATCAAGTTATACTATGACGTCATTATCAATTGAGGCTCATGTATATTATATGGGTCTGATGCTTGACCCCTTAAAATATAATATGCTTATTTTCAAGTCACGCAGACTTCTTCGAAAGATGATTTATTATTTTTAACAATTATAGAAACACTAAAATATAAACACATAAAATTGGTAAATATATATTTAAATCATGAATCAATTTTAAGTAATAACTTAATATATTGTCATACTTAGGGCAAGCAAGTTAAAGTATGGCTACAGTTAAAAGTTTATAACAGACTTCATGATATGATATAGAATCTCATTATAATACAAGAGTATGCCCGTTCTTCTTATGCAAATGATCGTTACAAACCTCAAAAGTGCTTGTGCATAGTTACTTAAACTAAAATTGTATTAATGCCTCATTGGCTAACTGAATACATTAGAAGGCAGATACCGAGTGATGAAAATTATTGAGTTTTTCTGGTAAGAATTCTCAGTAGTCCTGGATTATTATGTAAGTTGCTTGCTGCTTAAGCGCTTCGGAAAAGACGTAAAGCCCTTGGTCTTGCGCCTGAACCCTTTGCAGTCGTGTTGGATTTGCCGTCCCATCGGATTAAGTTAATAGGGCAATAGAGAGTAAACTTGCGTTTGCACACTTATGGCGTATTATATGTTCTGCGCAATTTGCTAATCGTCCTTGAGAATGCCTTGATATAATTGGTTACAAGGAAGGCACTAATTGATTTGGTTAAAAAATGAATGTGGAAGTTTATTTTTTAAGTAAGTGGTAGCCCTACAATTCTTTACAACTATAATAGGTTTTATAAATAAGCTATCCAAATGACATGTTTTATCACTTTTCTATTATTCTGTTTCTAAAATACACACATCATTCAGATGAAATAAAAAACATTTTGTATAAATATAAAGATTAATAATCAAATTATTTCAATACGCTTAATAATTTGAATGAGAAAGGAAATCTGTGTGTTTTATTAATTAGAAAAATATTGACTCTGGTTTATTCTCAAAGTCTTTCATCTTTCAGACGACGCGTTTTAGAAATAATTGGATCGTTAAGCACCTCGCGACTATGTAATAACAGTAAATCCCTCAAAGTGGTAGCTTATAGCTCCACTCGATGTGATATTGGTTCAATCATCGGATTATAGTAGAAAATTACCAATATTCAATGTGTATTATACGGTATAGGATCGAATCAAAATGTTAATAATATATATTCGAAATATATTTGTGGATACATTAACAGTAAAATATTAGGTATAATACGAGTATATAGTGATAGAATATTAGGTTAGGAGATGAGTTTATGAATGGATTGAAAATTATGGAGCAATTTTGTCTTAATTAAATATTGGTTATTTATTATCTGAACGCCAAAACTATTCCAATTATGACTATTTGATTAATCTCTACTAGAGCCAGAAATACACATTAATCTCTTGCAAATTTTTGAAATATACTTGTGTCATTAATATTAATATGTTTTTATATTCGTATTTCAAATATATTGTGATCTTCCCTGATGCTGGAGTTATGCCAAGCGATCCCTTATAGCAGATTTGGTTTGGGCTTAGGATGGAACAAACGTCTAACACGATGGAAGTTCCATATAAATGGAAAACATCAGTTAAAAAGTTGTTTTAATAATATTCTTATATTTTAAAAGGTAGTTCGGTACGAGACATTATTTTTTTTTAAGAATTAATAGATTCTATTTTTGTATTTAAAATTTCACGCTCAATAGATTTTAATAGTTAAATACTTATATTTACATCATATTATATTTGTATAATATGCAAATAGTGCTCTCTTTATACGTCACATTATGAACTTAAATAAAATATTTAGTTTTGATGTTCCTATATTTTCTACCAAATCAACCTTTTTTATGTACAATGAAACATACATTTTCATAGGCAGGTATGCCTTGTTGTTGTTATTTCGTATATTTTTCAAGGTTTACCGATTATTCTATTGGATATATACAATAATAAAGTTTTATTTATTTATTTTACGGAAAGCAAAATGATGTTTAGTGGCCGCCAGAAGTTGGCGATGTAAGAAATATTGCTAATGCGTCCCTTATATCAGTAGTTACAATGGCTCACTCAACCTTCAAACCGGAACATAAAAATCACTAAGTATTGCTTTTTAGCGGTATAATATCTGATTAGTTAGTGGTACCTTCCCAGAAGGGTTTCCAAAAAACCTTACCACCTAGAAACCTAATACTTCAATTAAATATAATATGTATAATTGGATCAAAAAAGGAATGGGGAATAAAGAATGCATCTGCGTTTGTACACTTGTGCACTCCAACATTCTCTGCGTATTTATTCCATTGCGAATGGCTACCGTGACCAAAAGCAAACAGGAGGCTATCAAAATCGTAATGTGTGACATTTGATGAAGCTATCATAATCATATTATTTCGATATAGACTAGACAGTTCCCTTTGTAAAGTATGTTCCGTCAAGCGGTTTTACTGGTGGTAGAACTTTGTGCGAGCTCGTCTGGGTAGGTACCACCCACTCATCAGATATTCTATCGCAAAATAGCAGTACTTGGTATTGTTGTGTTCCAGTTTGAAGGGTGAGTGAGCCAGTGTAATTACAGGCACAAGGGAAATCTTAGTTCCCAAAGTTGGTGGCGCATTGACGATGTAAGCGATGGGTAACATTTCGTACAGTGCCAATGTCTAAGGGCGTTTGGTGACCACTTACCATCAGGTGGCCCATATGCTCGTCCGCCTTCCTATTCTATAAAAAAAAGTGAGGTGGATCGCAGCACAGAACCCGTAGCCACAACATTCCGTGCTGTAATGATCTATCGTAGGGATTTTAGTGTTTAAGAATGCCTTATAACCCGGTTCTTTCCTAGAAGATCCCGGGTAGTAAGGTTTCGCCAACGTTTTAAAAATAAAAAAACACTAAATGGTTTTATCTTTGCCACATAATATACGAGCATATATATTTTCTCGTCAATACAAAACAAAATGTCTCGTACAATTGTTTATGATGTTCCAAGCGTTTATTGCCTTCGGTGTTTATGGCGTGTGAATTCAATACCCGTAGTTTAGCTATAAAAATGATACACAGTATATTCTCTTTAGCTAGTGACGAACTATTTATATTTCCTAATATTACAAAAGTGAGTTTGTTTATTTATTTGCAACACTTTCACGTGTTAACTACTCAACCTGTCGTCATAACATTTAGCACACACGTTGTTAGGGGTACAAAAAAGAACATATGGTATCTAACACCTGATAATTGACATAGAATTGTTGATTATATGCAACTAGTACATATTTATACTGAAATACTGGAGGTAGGGCTTTGTGCAAATTTGTCTGAGTAGGTACTCATCAGATATTCTACCGCAAAACATCAGTACTTGTTATTGTTGTGTTCAGGTTTGAAGGGTGAGTGAGCCAGTGAAATTACAGGCACAAGAGACGTAATATCTTAGTTCCCAAGATTGGAGGCGCATTGGCGATGTAAGTGATGGTTAACATTTCTTACAGTGCCAATGTCTAAGGGCGTTGGTGACTTACTATCAGGTGGCCTATATGCTCGTCCGCCTACCAATACTATAAAAAAAGTGAAAAGTAGCTGCTACAACAGTTGTGTTTTCTCTGTTGTACTATCAAGATGAATTGACAAACAAATATAAGAAAAGTGAAATATAGCATTAATTGGAACACAAAATGGCGCCGCAGTTTAATTAATTTCTTCAGTGTTGGCTGTTGCTTTGATCACAGGTAAAAAGTGTTCGAGAATATTTTATAATATGCCTGAGAGTTGTTTTACAGATTGCCTTGTAAATATTGTTTGGTTTTGACGACTTAATTAAGAAATTTTGGCCATCTTCAAGGTACATATATGCCTTTGTGTTGTGGTGTTTGATTTAAATGGGACGAAATGAAAAACGTAGTGACTAGTGAGATAAATGTCGGTTATTGGTTTATATTATGTTGTAAAGACTTTTGTGTAATGAAAATAATTATATTGTGTGGCAAAGAACGTCAAAAAAGTATTAAAAGCGCTAAGTTAACAGATAAATGAGTTTTAATATTTGCGATTATGATAAAATATTGGACATCTTTCTTAAAAATATATAAATCAAAATATTCGAGTACACTCTCCGAGCGCCTTTGATTTAAATTGAAATATTAAATGTCAAATATTTAATTAGATATTTCAACGAAGGAGTTTTACATTTTCTGTTTTATTTTTTAAATTATTGTTATTTACGTTAAATCAGATACAAAATTTATTTAATATATAGTATAATTGTTATAGTATATTAAACTAGCTTCTCGTCTCGACTTCGTATACAGATTGATTTTTAGACCGGTTCGAAACCAGCTTAGATGGTTGGATCTCAAATATAGTATTCACCAAAATCGGTTTAGCAGTTTGTAGAAGAATTAAATGTCTATATATAATAACATTCGTTTTAATTAATTAGAAAAAATATATACTGAGATTCACATACACGACGTATTCAAATAATATCGATTCTATTTTGTAGTAATAATATAAATTTTCGTAGTCTTCTAGAATATATTTAATATATTCATCAGGTTGTATCTTGCGCCATAAGCGAAAGACCGATTTTACGCTTCCATCAAATTAATCGACGTGATAAGCAACATGTAATCGTGGTGTTAGAAACGCTTATAACGAACATTTCTTGCATGTGCGAGTGTAACCTTCACTTTGAGCTATCTGTTGAAATATGATTGAAATTGTTGATTATACTTAACAGCAATGCTTTTCTGAGAAAACTGACTTCGTGTCTTAATAATAAAATATTTGAAAACCGATTTGGTGATACGCTATTTTGATACGTGTAACCTTTAAATGTTATAATTATTATAGTTAATTTCCTCTGTCACCTTTTCAGATTTTACCATCGTGTTGCGGTGTGCTTTGAATTTGTTCTTTCAGAATAGCGTTGCAGTGTTGATTTATTAGACATACTAAGCATTTTACGTAATATTAGTTTGAATATAGTTTTTTGAGTATTTTATTTTGATTCATAATAAGTTGATATTATATGAACGTTACACATATAGATTGAAACAACATTACATAACGTTATATATTTATCAGTTTCATCCATTACAAAAATGATATTGGATTTTATTTAATTAATTGCTTTAAATTATTAAAATAAAACAAATATTTACCTTCAGTCATTCCTAAATCTGGCGATAGAAGCAGCATCCTCTTATCGAGTTCACCATTCTTCAGTTTCTTATCATTTTTCTCAGTTTTCATTGCTTCATAATTCATAGTGTTTTTCGATATTGGCGTTTTATTATACACGAGAAATTTAGTTAGCTGATCCATTTTATTATTATTATTATTCGTACAGATTTATTTACAACGACTCAGCTATACTAAACGGTGGTGTAAAAACTATATGTGATGATAATGGCGTTAAAAATGGTGAAATTAATTATTTTTTAAACAAAATTTAATTATGTTTTAACAAATGAAGATGAATTTAGCTTATCGGTATTTGAAGAATGTAGGATTTTAAGGTAATTGTATTGCCATTACAAAAATGTATATGCAAAGGAATATAAAGAGAAAACGGTTGTGTTGATGATGTTGGCGAAAGTTATTCGAGTGAACAACGTGCTTTCAGATCGATAACTGTTCGTATGGTTGTTACGTGAAGGTGCGAATACTTTGTGCCGCTCGATTTGACGAATTTAAACAAAAGCAATAAAGATAAAACGATGTGCAGGTGCGAGCACCGCAAATGGCGGAATAATTCTGTGAACGCCAACACAATGTGGCACAGAATGCTTATGCAAATTACAATTTGCGTTATTCGTATGGGCGCTTGCTTAAATATTCAGGTTTGCACGTGAAAATGGCAGGACCGTCGACGTTACAAATTGATTCAAATTTTTTCCTCTCCAGTCTATACTGCGTCAGAATTCAACGCCAAAAAATTCTTCGAGTTGGAATATTTTTTGCATTGCAAATTGTATACAAAAATTTTAATATATTTATAATATGATTTTTACTATTTAATTGAAATTATTTTTAACAAATATGAATCTAGAACAATCAAATAAACGAAGATAAATGTGCTGACGTGTTATAATCTTGACGAAATAATAAATGGCCACCACTCCCTCTAAGAGTAAATCCAAGTCATAAGCGAAACAAACACAATTCCGAGCAATCTAGCGGAATATACTGCTGATGTAAGTTATTTATTTCGTCATGGGATAATACAAGTATATCCCATAATCGCATCTACTTAGACCCTTTGCGGCTTCGAGGAAAAATACCAGAGAGTGACGTCCAATTTCGGAACCTATTACTTATGTTCGTTTGCCCTTTTCTGACGATCTTTTTTATCTTTAAATTAGTGTAATTTGTAACATCTTTCTCTTTACGTTATGACGTGTTAGGTAAAAGGAATATCAACTGGTTTTAAGTAAAATATCGTCTTTGAATTAACAACCTGACAGTTACTATAAACATATAATTTATTTGCCTGTATTATAAATGAAACTTTAAATAAAGATTTCTATCCGAAAACTCGTGAGAGACTAGAGTATTTGTCTAAAGAAAATCTTATTGGCAATAAGCTGTCAACAAAAGAATAATTAATATATAATATTTGACAATGATATCAATGAGTCGATGGACTCATTTTGCGTCCAAAACGTTACATATCAATCGGTTGAGTAAAACTGTTTTAAAAATCGTTGCTAGATTTGAGCCATATAAAATGGCTGAGTTATATAACAGCTAGTAAATTATTTTAATTATTATACATATTATGCTGTAAAATATAAAGTACTGTTAATACTGGCAATTACGTACGAACGGTACCTACTATTTAGTTTATGGTGTGTTATATATTCGCATATGGTATAGGTAGTTGTTAACTTTGCAGTTTGTCAGTATGCACTTGTAAGCGAGCTTATCGCGCTGAACTTTGACAGTGATATGTATAGAGCGCTCGAATAGTTTTGATATACAATTTATATATTATTATTCTGTATTTCAGTATTAAATATCAGTGATATATTTACATTTTATTAAATATATCATTTACATTTTTCTTTAATATTTTTTGTTGTTGTCGCTTATCACTTTGAGCTTTTTTGCTTTTGATTTTAAATGATTATTATAACAATGACTTGGTTCATTTTTAATATGAACATATAATTTATAATTAACGTTTGAAGTGGAATTAGTTTGGTCACATATTGCGTGACCCCGAACGTAACCTCAGATATCCGCTGGGTTAAGTAAGAAGCCACTAAAAACAAGACAAGCAGAACCGTATAATCAAAGTTACCGGCGAAAAAAATTGAGGCGAAAATCAAACGAAAATTTTAAAACTGCCTTACCTAGTGATCTTTCGCTAATAAATGATTAGTTACTCTTACACAATAGACGTATTTAAGGACGCATTCAGAACGAAAAACCATTTTTATTTTTCAAATCTCAAAGTTAATCAGTCGCAGTATATTTGGAATTTAGAATGCTTTGTAATTGGTACACACCACTAACTAGCTAGCTATCATTAGCACTCACTATATTCTATACTTCTATTCGTTAGCTATATGTATGTTACATATTCGACGCACATACACAGTTGCACATACATATACATTTAAATACATATTATTTCACATATGTACTACTTAGCATTATCTCAGTCAATATAAAGTTTTGTATATACTAAAACATTTAATCTAGTTCTAAGTGGATCGCTACATGAAAACAACAACAAACTATAGGCTCACCCTTGAAAACCTTAAAGACGAATGAAAAAACACATTACTTCGGAAATTTATTAGAATCAATTTATGCTGTTTTTAAGGGAATTGTTTTTTTTTCTTCTAAATGTACATTGAATTAAAACTTGTATAGTTAAGTAGTTGAAACTGCTGTAAATAATTATAGATAACATTCCATTTAGAAAATTGCTTAGAAATATGTGTGATAGAAGATATTTTATGTGATAATTGTGGTTGAACAATTTACGAGTGCTTTAGTGCTTTTATAGCAGCGTATGGAATGTGTGTACACATTTCCAACATCCTGACTCCGAAATGCAACTGAGAATTTTTTTACAGAAAACCTTCTTCTTCTTTTTATCAGCCCGACCTTGGGTTTGAACCTCAGGTTCTGCGGCCTTAAAGGTAGCCACTAGAACCACGAAGTAGCATATATATTTTTTTATAGTATAAGTAGGTGGACAAGCATATGGGCCATTTGATGGTAAGTGGTCACCAATGCCCATAGACATTGGCATTGTAAGAAATGTTAAACATCGCCTACATCGCCAATACGCCACCAACGTTAGGATGTAAGATGTTATGTCCCTTGTGTCTGTAATTACAATGGCTCACTTACTCTCCAAACCGAAACACAACAAAATACCAAATACTGCAGTAGAATATATGATGAGTGAATGGTACCTACCCAGACGAACTTGCACAAAGCCCTACCAGTAAGTAATAAGGTTCGATATCCCTTAAAGAATAACTTATAAGATTATGATTAACGACAACCAACGTAAGATTCGTATTATTCATCATCATAACAAACTAGTAAATACATGAATTAATTGTCATAATCTTAATAATAATCTCTACTCAAGTTCTATAAAGTGTTTCCCAGTATATAATTAGTGATAGTGTTGTGTTTGTTCAACTAATATCGAAAAAATTTGATACTTGTGATACTCTGATTCTTATGTCAAACTGTGTCATCCGCCAGCCCAGGAATAGTTGCTGAATCGAAAGCATAACTTCACTTTTGGTAAATAGCTTTAAACATACGAAGTCAGGCTTTTCAACGAAATCCAATCATAAACGAGTACCGATAACGGTTAAACCTTTAAAAATCTACCACTTAATTTCTCGAACGAGTAAACAAAACAATCATTCTTTTGTTAAAACTATGACGCGCAGTAATATCGCACAGCTGATTGGATGATAATCGGTTACAGATAAAGCACTGTATGACAGATATCAATCAAAGTCCATAGACACCTATGCCGTTCGGATACTTGCTCTCAAATATATAATAGTTAACGGATAAAGTACTGTATGACAGATATCTATCAGAGTCCATAGAAACTTACGCCGTTGGGATACTTGCTTTCAAATAAATATAAATCTACACATTCACCTGTAGTTATTATAATTATGGCCACAAGCAGCTAGAAAAACGTCACGTAGTATAGGTGTGATAAATTCGACAATAATAGAACGCGGACGATTTGTTTCTCGTTGAAGTTTAGCACACAGCGTCCTGTGGATGTTGTTGCAATGGAAGTGAGGAGGAAAGTAGTATAAAATGCGCTCAATGTAATAAATTGTACCACTATGCTTGCTTAAGCATTGAAGAGAATATCTTAACTCCGAAAAGAGACGCATCCTGGAAATGTCCTAATTAACTACGTCCCGTGGAAGTAAGAGACAAGCCGTTAACTCTCCCCCTCTAGCTCAACATGCTGGTCAACTTTCGCCAAACGATATTGGTGACATTGTTCAAAATAGAATGCAAAAACAATTTGATGAAATGCTATCCAAAATAAATTACAGCTTCGCCAACTTATTAAACAATAAATTGAAATCTATTCAAAGTGAAATAAGTGAAGTAGTTAAGTCAATGGAACATATTAATGACCAATTTGAGGAACTGCGTAAGGAGCATAAAAGTGCTCTGATTACTATGGCGAATCTACAATCCGAAAATGAAAGTTTAAAAGCTGACGTTAATGATTTACGTAGTAGACTTGGTCAATTGGAACAATATGCGCGTGCTAAAAACATTGAAATACAGTGCGTACCTGAAAAAAAAACTGAAATTCTGTTAAACATTGTTACTGGATTAGGCAAGGTTGTTAATTGTGATATAGACGTCAATTCAATTGCGAACTGTACCAGAGTTGCTAAACTTCAACGAGAAACAAATCGTCCGCGTTCTATTATTGTCGAATTTATCACACCTAGACTACGTGACGTTTTTCTAGCTGCTTGTATAAAATATCATAAAGCAAATCCTAATAACAGGCTAAATAGCAAACCTAATTGGTATACCTGGAGTGAAGATGCCGATATACATAGCCGAACATCTATCCCTTACAAAAAATTGCATGCAGCTGCCAGGCTAAAAGCCAAAGAAAAATCATACAATTTCATCTGGGTGAGAAATGGTCGCATTTTCGTGCGTAAGGATGTTAGTTCGGCGTATATCTGGATTAAGGACATTTCAACTTTAGATAAGATAGTTTAGTTGTAGTATTATTGTTAAGGCAAGTAATTTATGTTTTGTTGTTATAAAATTCAATAAGTTAAGTATTTATTTTCAAAATGTTCGTGATTTACGGACCAAAACTCATAACTTTTATACTCAAATTTGCCATAGTAACTATGATGTTGTGATACTAGTAGAAACGTGGCTTAACGATAGTATCTCGTCTCATGAATTATTTGATCATAGGTATACAATACATAGGAGGCATCGCACGAATAATGGTTTTAACTGCAAAAAGAATGGTGGTGGTGTATTGATCGCTATACATAAACGTTTTAAATCCGTACGTATGTGTAATTGGGAAAGCATGTGTGAAGATCTATGGGTTGTTCTTGATGCTTCAGTTAATAAGAATCTTGTTCACATAGCCTTTTGTGCTGTTTACCTTCCTCCGCCAGTCAATCAGGAACTATTAGCTCATTACATTGATAAATGCAGTCTTGTGTGTAATAATAAAATGTATACCTGCATCGCCGGGATTTTAATTTGGGCTTTATAAATTGGTCGAAAGTTAATGGAGAAAATGACAGTTATGTCGTCCCTGGACTTGGAACGCCCCTCGTTGATTTCATTCATTTTCATGGATTATCACAAGCTAACTCCATCGAAAATAGGTCAGGTAAAATATTGGATTTAGTTTTGACCAATTTTTCGTGTGAAGTTACGGAATCTGCTAATAATCTTAGTTTGATAGACCAATTTCATCCTCCCTTAGACATTGCTTTATCACTGAATGTGGACAATGCACTTCCACATAAAGCTAATATATTAAAACCAAACTTTCGTATGGTAGATTATGAAGCTGTTTGTAAGCATTTACGTGATCAACAATGGCATGTCTTGTTTAAGGGAATTACAGAAATTACGTTTACGGTAGCTGGAGGATTTGAGAAAAACCAAAGTTTCTATTAATACTTTAATTAATTTCTAAATCTTACATATAACTTAATCCTAAGACACAATACTGCTCGATGCAGATATTGAGTACTAACTTAAATATATATATATATATATATATATATATATATATAACTTAATCCTAAGAGACAATAGTGATAGATGTTGGATCACATATTGAATGCTGCATATAATTAGTCTATCCTAATATATAGAGCTAAAAATGCTGATCTACTAGATTAATTAGGCGGTAAGTGCGGAGCTGACTCGCGGTGGTGACTTCGCAGCTACGTGGTTTTAGGGACTGTACGTGACAAATGTGTAATTTGTTAAGTATTGACCTCTTAACTGGGTCGCGGCGGCGACTGCGCGGCTATGTGCTGCGTCAGCGATCCTCCCTGAGGTGCTGTATGTAACACAGATGTAAATAATATGGTGGATGTTTTCTACGACGTCCTATGAATGACTATTAAAAAATTCGTTCCGTTTACGAAAAAACATAAGTATGGTAAGTATCCACCATGGTTCGACCGAATTCTGATAAGAGCTCTCAACGAAAAGAACGCGATCAGATTGCGATACAAGCTGTACAAAAACCCCATGGATGAAATTGCACTTAAGTTACTTTGTGAGCGTTGTAACAGACTAGCTGTAGTTAAGTATAATATAGCTCTCATGGAGCATGGAATCTCTCAAAATAGTAAAATTTTCTGGTCCTTTATTACGAGGAAACAAAAGGGTTCAGGTCAATATCCGTGCAGTTTGAGTGATGGGGATACGGTTGCAACAGATGTGATAGGATTTGCGATCTTTTTGCAAAGCATTCCTCGCGTGCCTTCCACCCTTCTAACATATCTTTGGGAAAAAATTTAATATCCAAACACTTGGATTTCATATATAAATATGGTCTATCGATGCCCTTACCTCATATAAATGAAGAGGAAGTGCTAAAATCACTTAAAGGCCTAGATCCAAATAAGGGAGCTGGACCGGATGGCATTCCACCTTTTTTCATTAAATCTTGTGCTTCAGCTATTGTTACACCACTGTCTCTCATTTTTACTGAATCCTTACGCACTGGCTGTTTTCCTAAGGAGTGAAAGTTAGCTAAAGTTGTCCCTGTACATAAATCAGGTACTGTTGACCTTGTTTGTAACTATAGACCTATTTCCGTTCTTTCTACCTTTGCAAAATATTTGAGAGTATTGTCTGTCTTTTTATCTAAAATCACTTTAATTGTTATCTAGCCAATGAACAGCACGGCTTTGTAGGATCTAGGTCTACGACCACAAATTTGGTAGCATTGTTAGCCTAATCAATTGATGACAATAAGCAAGTAGACGTAATATATACAGATTTCACTAAGGCGTTTGACACTATTGCACATGATATTCTTATCTTTAAATTAAAAGCTTACGGGTATACTGGGTCACTTTTGGATTGGCTATCATCATATTTAATGGACCGATCATTCTATGTTGTAGCGAATGGATATCAATCCTTTACTTGTCCGGTCGACTCAGGTGTACCTCAAGGATCACATTTAGGGCCTATATTATTTAATATCTTCATTAATGATATTTCGACTATCTTTAATCATTCATCAGTTTTTATATACGCCGATGATTTAAAATTTGCAAGAGTAATTGAGTCTTCCATTGATTGCGTCCTCTTACAGAACGATCTCAATAATTTGATATCTTGGGCTCTGGATAACAATATGTCTCTTAATTCCAAAAAATGTTTCAATATAAAATACACCAGAAAGTTACAACCTAAATGTTTTGATTATCATATTGATGAACATAAACTACATGAACTTGAAACAATAAGAGACCTTGGCGAGACCTTTGATAAGAAACTAACGTTTATATACCACATTGATAAGGTGAGCACAAGAGCTTCTAAGATGTTAGGCTTTATGTTGAGAAATGCCAAACTATTTAAAAACGTTAAAACTAAATTGTTTCTCTACAACAGTTTGGTCCGCACTATTTTAGAGTATGCATCGACAGTCTGGCGACCCCACTATGCCACACATATTCTAAGATTAGAGAGAATACAAAAAAGATTCTTATGGCATTTAGCTTTTAGTGAGGGTTATATTAAAAAAAACAAACTTCCTACACAGACCGCCTAACACATTACAAAATGACTTCATTGAATAAACGCAGAGATCTGTTAGATCTGCTGTTTTTGTATAAAGTTATCAACAATATAATAGACTGTCCGGAATTGCTTATTATAATCCAACTCAGAGTTCCTGCAAGATATCCTCGATCTCCGATAACACCCCTCTGCCCACCCTTGCGAAGAACTGTTTTTGGTGCAACTTCACCAATTCCAAGGCTGTGTAAACTCCTAAACCAGGTGTGCTCTTTTGTCGACATTCACGCGGATTCAATTCGAAATTTTAGGATGTACGTAGACAGGTTTTTGAGTGATAATTATGAGTGTGTTACTCATAATTATCACTCAAAAACCTGTCTACTATTAGATATTTTTATAGAATTGTTTATTATTTGTATTTTTATATTCTGTTTCTTCCGTTTTTTCTTTTGTTTTTTTATTTATGAACTGGTTTCCATTTTTCATTCGCATGTTGTGTTTACTTTTAATTAATCTCTACACTTAGTTAATAAGTTTGTATTAATTGTTTCTTTAAATGTATCAGTGTAAGTGATTGTAAGTAAACCTAATAAATAAAATAAAAATATAAATAAAATAAAAATAAAATTATTAAGTAAAAAATTTAGACGTCTACAACGTCTACATTTTTTAATTAAAATGATTGTACTAAAATGTTACGACATTTAATCATTAGTAGAATAAATTAAGAAATACTTAAATTTTTGAACAATTATTATTATTTTTTTTTTTAATGTATAGGCTAGCGCTTGACTGTTATCACACCTGATGGAAAGTGAGATACAGTCTAAGATGGAGCGCGCTTGCCTAGAAGGTGCCTATTCACTCTATGTTTATGTTTATTATTATTATTATTTATTAGATCACCAACAAAGTACACACAGATACATGATAGCACACAGCTTATAAAAAAAAGAAGTGGTGCCTCAATTATAGGTGATAACATGATGAAAAAGGCTACATACACGTTATAACACAAAAAAAAACAAAAGACAAATCAAAATTTCAAGTTTCAAAAAACAATGAACAAAATATTGTTGCTGATGATTTAATTAAGTTACCAAAGCTCATCTACAATTAAACATAATTATAATAATTAATTAAACGCGAACTAAAACATCTAACTGATTGTTTTACGTAACTACGAGCGTTTGATTAAAATGTATTTATTTATTGCTGATGTGTTTGTGCTTGAACATTGTTCAAATTGTCCAACTTTTTTTACATCAGATGTGGGGTAACTGAAAGTGTGTTTGGTATTTTCAGTACGGTAACAGCCCGTAAATGTCCCACTGCTGGGCTAAGTTCTCTTCTCCCTTTTTGAGGGGAAGGCTTTGGAGCTTATTCCACCACGCTGCTCCAATGAGGATTGGTGGAATACACATGTGGCAGAATTTCAGAAATTAGACACATGCAGGTTTCCTCACGATGTATTCCTTCAACGAAAAGCACGAGATGAATCATAATCACAAATAAGGCACATGAAAAACTTCAGTAGTGCTTGCCCGGGTTTGAACCCACGATCATCGTTTAAGATTCACGCGTTCTTACCACTAGGCCATCTCGGCTTTTTCAGTAGTAGTAGTTAAATCAATGCTGTCATTGACAAACTCTAAGTGATAGTAATACATTTGTACCAGATGCCAACTCGTACGTGTACGTCTTACGGTTCTGCGTTAAACTTATATTCGTTTTACAAGCTTGAGAGTTATCTTCCACTATAGAAGTGATCGGAAAGCAATAATAATATATAAATTCTTGAAGATTGCTTTTAATCGACTTCGAAAAAGGGCGAGGTCTCAATTCGGTTCTATTTTTCTTTTCTCATTGTGTTACTTATCTCTGAACTTCGTCATTTATGAACTGGCTTGAAATTTTAAAATTTTATTTTTAGTGTCTTGAATTTAATTTGAAGTCGGTTTTATATATATTTTTTGTTAGATAATTTATTGACTGTAATCATTTAAAAAAAATCTTCAGATGGTGGGGTTTGAACTCGGATTGATCAATCTTAACCTGCTTCAAATCTATTGACGATTTCAAGTATCAATTTCACTCCGAATTTTAAATAGTACTTAAGTAAGTCTGTGTTTCTTAGTCATGTGATATTTTTATATTTACAATATACGTATTACCATAGAAAAGTGAAAAACCGCTTGGAAACTCAAATGATACATGAACAAAGTACCGTTCATAGTTTGTTTAACAATATAAAGCTTTTGTAACTTACGTCACAAAATCAAAACCGCGGTTTTAACGTTGATGTATTTTATTACAAGGTTTACGATGCTAATAATTAATAGGTCACCGATCGGCCTAATTGCCTATTTATATCGTGGTTTATTGAAAATTATAGGTTTTAAACATGGAATCAATTTGCGACAAAATATGTCATTAAATAAACATTTCATGTCAAATAATATCATTAATCTTTTAAGCGTATTTGAATGTATTATGATTTAATACAAGAACTATTTGTTATGAATAGCATTTGATATTAATATCGTTTTATCATGTTACTTACATGATTACATTTATGAAATTACGTATAAACGTTGTTGAGATGGTGATTATTTAAATAATGCTCTGTCTTCTTCTTTCGAATGTCAAATCAATAATGCGAGAAAGAGAAGTGTCTTACTCAGTGTTTAACAAAACAGCGGTTACGCTACGCTTATAATTAAGGCCTTTAAAATCTATCAATATATTAACAATACATATTAGTTCACAAATGAACCAATTTTGATCTAAGATGGCCAAAATTAATTAATGTATAGAATACATATAACAAACAAATAGGCTTAAACTATTAAATATCCATGTGCTTAATGGTTTATAATTATCTTCTTAGAGTATCTACGATAAAAAAATAAGGGATCTAATCACACCTGCAACTTGAAAAATTTCTAGGAGGCCCGTATACCGTTGTGAACTTATCATATTATGTGTCTTTATTGTTTTTTTTTATGTTAGAGGGGGTAAACGAGCAAAAGGCTCATCTCATGGAGTCCTCATTTAAGTGAAGAGTTTAATTAGTTTTTTTTTATTTTTGCGTACCGCCCGTGTGTTGTATATATAATATTTAAGTATGTTTGTTTTCTTAAATATTTGAAATGAATTGTATTCTTTTTTTGAGAAATAAATTCTTAAGCCGTAAATTGTAAATATAAATTATAATAACATTAATATTTATTTCCGATTGTATCCATCAAGATTAGAACTGTAATTAGGCGTTTTATCAAATATTTCTTAATATCTCCAAATAAAATAAAACTAACTAAGTTATATACTTACTAAAAATATATATTCTTATATTTTCGCATATTTTTTTTTATTTAAACAAAACTTATTAAATCGGTTATACATAAACTTCTACATATTTGTATATTCGTATAGTTATGTAAATTGTTGTAGATATATTGGTCATCTTTAAGAAGGACTTTAGTCTTTTGACTATTAAGAACACATTTCAAATGGAATGACAACAACAAGGGAAACTTTGAAGTGTGCGGTTTTTGTCTTTTGTTAATGAGTCAACAGTTATAACCTATTGTATTGATGGTTCAGGAATAGTTTGATACAGACGTTGGTATGTTTTGTATTATTTCTACACAATGTCCGCGCGGACCATTGCGTAATATTAAATAGTTTTAACTTTCTCAGTAAATAAACAAAAAATATTGATATTTATTCGTGGGTTCAAAACCAAGCATCACTAAATTTACACGTTCTTAATTTGTATTTAGAATTCATCTCTTGCTTGACGGTGAAAGAAAACATTACGAGGAAACCGTGCATGTGTCTAATTTCACTGAAATTCTGCCACACGTGTATTCCACCAACCCACATTGGAGCAGCCTGGTGGAATAACCTCCAAACCTCGCAATGATATGTCCTGTGTTTACCACATTCAAACTAATAAACTCTGCAGTTATATAATATCACAGATGTTCGAAGCCACTGACAACAGCTAGTGAAGATTTATAGTTAATGTGTCGTATATTACATTGTAACAATTATAAACGAGTGTTATCTATTACAGGTGATAATCAGCTACGTTATATGAAAACAAACATATTATGGATATCATTCAGTATTCATTCGACGTTGCTTCATTAAGGCCACAATCGTGTCTCATTACAAAAGTGCCAGTTTTCTTACAATGTTTTGCATTCGACAAGGGTACGATTTGGAAAAGTAATACATGTATTAAAAAAATATATAGTTTTTAATCTTGGACCCGAGATCGTACTATCAATTTCTAAGACTTAAATGGTGTTTTGAATAATATATAATACACTTACCTTTATCTCGTTTTAACGTGTCGTTGTTCTGAGTAAGATAATTTAGTAAGCAATCGGTTTTCTTTGGATTCTGTGCCACATTGAGTTTCAGATTATTCCAACTACTCCCCGAACTACTCATCTTAGTGCTATGTACATGTTTACGTGTTATTAAGCCTTATCTAAGCGTACACTACTTTCGACGACAGTGTCTCTCTGAATAAACTCAATCCAAACATGAGTTAGTTTTCTATGTATACGTAGTTTCAGACGAGGTGTTAAAAACATCACTTTTCTTTTTGTTATACATCGCTGGAATGGATTTGATACTTTTTGATAATTAATTGTTTTTTTTTATTTCGTCGTTAAAATAAAACAGGTTTAATTAAATACCTGAAATGCTGCTTACCTTCTTGTCACTTTTCCATGCGATTATCTGCTTTGTACAAACTTTAAGTTGTCAGTGTCAATAATTCTTATATACACTAATAATATATTTCATTTCATTATATTTTTTAAACTGTTATAAGCTGCTAGTCAATTATAGTTTCTGCTTTATATATGTATTTGCACGCTTTGTTGGGATCTAATAGAATACAATTAGAGTCGTATTGTTATATTCCGTGTTATTTAAAAAGCCGTGTTATTTTCCGTGTTATTTTACTGGTGGTAAGGCGTTGTGCAAGCTCGTCTGGGTAGGTACCACCCACTCATCAGATATTTTACCGCAAAACAGCAGTATTTGGTATTGTTGTGTTCTGGTTTGAAGGATGAGTGAGCCAGTGTAATAACAGGCACAAGGGACATAAAATCTTAGGTCCCAAGGTTGGCGCATTGGCGATGTAAGCGATGGTTAACATTTCTTACAATGCCAATGTCTAAGAGCATTTGGTGACCACTTACCATCAGGTGGCCCATATGCTCGTCCACCTTCCTGTTCTATAAAAAAAAAGCCGTTTTTGGTTTTGTATTTTTGACTGTGTCATGTAATAAGAAGATTCATTAGATTCAGACTAAAGTGAAATAGGGATAAGGTTGCGGGACACGCCTGGAGAACTCAAGAGCTTGGCGCACCTTTGGAGAGTCACTACGTTTAGCAGTGGATTATGATTGGCTGTTTAATTGATTGAAGAGGAAAAAGCGCTATTTTTACACAACAATATCAAGTAATACTGGTTTGCGGTAGAATATCTAGTGGGTAGTAGAGTGGGTGGTACCTACCCAGACAAGTTTGCCCAAAGCCTTACCAACAGTAAATACTTATAGGCAAAAGTATTTACAAATACGTATCACACATGATTCTTATTATAGAGGTGACATGTTACAATAAATACAGTGAATGTTATATACGATACTAAATATCAAGACTTGTTTACCGAACTCTAAATCGACCTGAGTGTCGTACAAGTTTTATACTATCAATTCAAGGTTCCTTGGCTGCCATTATGACGACCGAATTGAACACGATTTGAGTGCTCGAAGTCATTAGCGAGTAACAATCGCGAAATGAGTAGCTGTTTTGCATGTTTTTTGTTCGAATTTTAATGGACGTATCTGAAGCCTGAATGTGCTTTGGAAAATGCATACGATGCTTTTTTTTGTATAACATAATAGGTTGGTTTTTTAGAATGATTGTTTATAGTATTTTTAGTGAACAAAGCGTCATATTTTTGATGAATTGGTGAGTAAGTTTAAAAAAAAAGTAAGTCTGTCATATGTAGTTCTTATATCAGTCGTAAGCGAGTTTTTTTTAAATTAGAAAAGCGGACTGGCTATTGGGCCACTTGATATTAAATGGTCACCAGCGCCTTTAGACATTAGTTATAAGATATTTATTTATTTAATTATTAAATATGCCTTATATCGCTAATACAACTGAACTTGGGAACTATGTCCATTTGTGCGTGTAGTTATACTAGCTCACTCACCCTTCAAATTGGAACGCTCGGCGGTAGAATATATGTGTGATGAGTGGTTAGTACGATGCGGACATTATATGCATGGTAAATACAAACATGAGGGCCAAAAAGTAAAAAAAATAATAATTTTTACATTAGTTAGTAACTACATTGTAAATTTAGAACAAACACAAGAAACTTATAAAAACTATCACCTATAAAATAAAAATAAATAATTTTAAAGCAAGACAAAATTAAACTAAACTAAAAAGTAAATAAATAATATAAAAATAAAACTAAAAATTAACCGATTTGTGTAGACATTTTTTTAATGGCCCTGATGTTATCGTTGAAGATATCTATAGTATAGCTATAACAATTAGCAAAAGATAGCATTCAATTTTAAGCAAATAAAATAATTTCAATTCTTATTTACATTATTACACGGTTTAATTTTGATTAAAACTGACTTTCGCACTATTTTCACCTTACGCAGCTTCGTGCAAAGATACAGATATTGATTATGTTTTGTTCATTTAATTAAATTACAAATAATTGCTAACCTAAGCCAAATAATACTTTTATATCAATACGTCTGCTTACTACAAATATATCACCGACATTTCACCGAAAAAATTTGAATTTTGTCCAATTATTAGGTTGACCGTGCACGAATTAAATGATAACACAAATTAAGCATATAAAAAATCAGTGGTGCTTACACGGATTTGAATCGACAATCATCGGTTGAATTCAGTTATAACCATTGGCAATGTCGGCTCACGTCGTCGGAATTAAAACGCCGGGTTAAATAAAAAAAAACCCTGCAACCCGGACTCGCCCTGAGGGCTCCGTACCATCACACAATACTAAAAGATTTACCAGGTTATTTTAAGATTTAGGTTTTTCTTTAATGTGTTCGTAAAAATTACTTTCCTTAATTTTTTTTTAAACTACATGTTTACGGTTTTCGAATTTTTTCTTATAGTTGTGCTACAAGATATTGCTTCTGGCGAAATTTCACAATTCTAGGTCAACGGGAAGTACCCTATAGGTTTTGATTCCCTTTGTAAATGTATGAGAAATGCGACATAAAGAGATATGATAGAGGTTTGATTTTTTCACCGAAGGACCGCAGACCTCAATATTAGGTATTAATTTCGACTTTATACGTTTTGACGGACAGGCAGACCGAAACAAAGAAGTGACCTTATAAGGGCATTTTTTTTCCTGTAGTCTTACGGTACCCTAAAAAGGTACAATCGCCTTTAAATCCCGTATAACACATATAACTTGTATAACAAGCACAGCCTGAAAGAGTATTTCCGCTCGGATATTCTTCGGCTTATTCCACCGCCCTGCTTGGCTGCTACAAGCTTATGTGGCAAAATTTCATACAATAAATACTGATCTGCTCACAATATTTTCCTTGACTACTAACACGTTTATCAAACATGTTTATTATTTATCTTTATAAATACCAGTGGGGTGTTGTTTTTTTAACTGTCGCACTTTATTGTCGAATATATTATAATATTTTAACTGCCTCGTTGGTCTAGAGGCTTGTTGTAAGGTCACAGACCCGGAGGTCCTGGGTTCAATTCCCAGGTCGGGCCAATGAAATGTTATTGGCTTTTTCTGTCAGAAAATTCTCAGTAGCAGCCCGGAGTCTGGAAGTTGGAAGTGGGTTCACTCCCGTGCCAAGCCGTTGGTCCTGCGCCTGAACCGGTCTGGAGGACATTATTATTATTACATTTATTATCTACATATTATTATTATATATATATATATATATATATATATATATATATATGTCGCAGCGTCAGTACTATGTCGCCGTTTATTAAAAACGTCAAGCAGTTCATAGCTGCTTGGGTGCGGTCGTTTCCATGGTGACGTTGGATAGTTTGCGTGACAGTTAAAAAAAAACAGAAAAAAGAACGTTGGATAATTAGAACTGGGGGATCAATGTGGGTCGGGATAGTGAAGGCAGAGCAAGCGGTCGTGTAGAAAAACAGCACGTGGCACCGAACTCATCGCGTTTCCGATCCGATTAATTCCGTAAAGTTAATTTGCAATCTGTGTACGTTGTCGATTAAACGGCCTATTATATCTAGTTTCAATAGTGTTATTTTGTATCTACACCATGTCCGACCAATCGGATAATGAGTCTTCAAATCAAATCCCGTTATATATATTATTTATATTTATTTAAAAAAAAAGTAAAATATACCTGTACAACTCCTTACCTTAGCGATAAGACCGCCTTTTGTACATTAATAGGTTTTTGTTTGTGCGCATTACTGTATGTTTCTGTAACTATTTTGGTGCACAATAAAGTATATTTTATTCTATTTAATTATGTATTACTACTACTAAGTATTATAATTACTAGCAAAACATGCACTTCGCCAGCATGGAAATTAGTTACTGACGTAAATCCTATTTGAATTAAATAAATAGAATATTTATATTATTAGATAGCAGCGGTAGTCTAAGATGACAAAATTATTGTTTTGATTTTCGTGATAAATAGGCAGTTGTCAGTTTGAAATCAGGAATTGACACTTTTTTTTTATACAGATATGTATGAATTCCCGTGTCAGCCCTAAGGTACTAATCATAGTTAATATGAGGTATTGGTAGCTTCATGTTAGTTTTTCCTGTCATAACTATGTGTGGCAATATAGTAATATTAAATCCAAGATGGTAGTTATCACTCGTAGAAAACTTTTAAATGACCAATCTAAAGCTAAACTTAGACCGCGATGGCCTAGTGGTTAGAACGCTTGAATCTTAACCGATGATCGTGGGTTCAAACCCGGGCAAGCACCATTGAGTTTTCATGTGCTTAATTTGTGCTTATAATTCATCTCGTGCTTGACGGTGAAGAAAAACATCGTGAGGAAACCTGAATGTGTCTAATTTCACTGAAATTTTGCCACATGTGTATTCCACCAACCCGCATTGGTGCAGCGTCGTGGAATAACCAAATAGCTCCAAACTTTCTCAAATCTTCAAAAAAGGAGAGGAGGCCTTAGCCCAGCAGTGGGACATTCACAGGCTAATATTTACTATAAATGAACAAAATTTAAAATTTATTTAATTGAATCTTCTATTTAACTCAACCATTTATCTATAGACGGGCTTAAAAACTTCACAGAAATTATTAGGGTGTCAAAGCATGACAAACTGACAAATAGACGTGGAAGGATTATAAGGGTTTTATGTTTGAATAATAAATCCTAAATGGATGAATTGCTTGAAAAAGTCAACTTCAATATGAGTTTATTATTTGATATTGGAGTCGGTAGTGCCGAGATGGCCTAGTGGTTAGAACGCATGAATCTTAACCGATGATCGTGGGTTCAAACCCTGGCAAGCACCACTTAATTTTCATGTGCTTAATTTGTGTTTATAAATCATCTCGTGCTTGACGGTGAAGGAAAACATCGTGAGGAAACCTGCATCCGTCTAATTTCACTGAAATTCTACCACATGTGTATTCCACCGACCCGCATTGGAGCAGCGTGGTGGAATAAGCTCCAAACCTTCTCTTCAAAAAGGGAGAGGAGGCCTTTAGCCCAGCAGTGGGACATTAACATGCTTTTACTGTGTACTGTGGAGTGGGTAACCGCTTTTTAATAATGACCTAGTATTAACATAATGTGTTGGTACGTTACCCACACTGGCTTGCACAGAACCGTATCTATAATATCTGATGAGTGGGACCAACCACTCATCACCTACCACCAAAGAGAGCTAGTGTAAATAAAGTTACATTGCAAATGAGTTCAAAAGGTTAGTGGCGTTTTGAAAATATAAGAAATGGTTATTATTTCTTACAGCGCCAATGTCTATGGGCGGTGATGACCCTTACCATTAATTTGCCCTTTCATCTATCTATATAATGACATAGCTTGCAAATATCACATTTCGCCATAGACCGCTCCTATTTCAGCACTGTAATTCAATAAACATTATTATATAATGCTTATTATATATTGCTATGAATTATAGGCAAACGATTGTCATATATATTAATATCTAAGCGGGTCACAACATCCTCACGTCAATAAATGTTTATTGTCTGTAAGCTGATACAAGCTAAACAATTAGTCGAGTGGAAAAAATATCTGTATCTATTACGCTTTCACAACTACTCTACTAAATCGATTTGGATGAAGTTATGTAGTTAAGGAAAGTTAGTTAAGAATAGATTTCCACCATAGTAACAGCCTGTTAATGTCCCACTGCTGGGCTAAGTCTATGAGCTTATTCCACCACGCTGCTCCAATGCGGGTTGGTAGAATACACATGTGGCACGATTTCAATGAAATTAGACACATGCAGGTTTCCTCACGATGTTTTTCTTCCGTCAAGCACGAGATGAATTATAAACACAAATTAAGCACATAAACATTCAGTGGTGCTTGCCCGGGTTTGAACCCACGATCATCGGTTAAGATTCACGCGTTCTAACCATTAGGCCATCTCGGCTTTTTTTTTATTATTTCCACCATACCATAAAATAATAAACAATAAAACCTTTGTGTTATTTAGTAACTAATTTTGTTTCTCATTATTTTTATCGTGTAATACAAGCATGTTTACGAAGAATAGTTTTTTGTTTATTTTTAATATATTTGTAAAGTTATTTTGTGTATTGTTATACTATGACAGAACTTTTTAATATGATATTGCGGACGTTGCCTGTAAGTGAAATAAAATTTTACTATATTCGATAATAATAGATACTCGATATGTTTTGAAAAATTGTATAACTGATAAGCGATCACTAGTTTTTGATTTCGGAATGTTGATTTTACTGAGAAGAAACGGCAAGTCTCTCTGTAGAAGGGAAGTAGAGGAGACAGCAATGGTGTAACGATCTCTTATGGTGTCATACTCACTCTTTACTACCACACTCTTCTCCGTCAGGCGTGTGCGCGGCGCGTATTGTATAACATATATATTTTGTTGCCGTATATTATTATAATAATAAAAAAGATGTATTCATTTTGTTAAGGATATCCTAAGGTTTTTATTTATTCCCATATTATATATGAATTAGTTTTCTTTAATTACGAAATCTTTTAATAGCCATCATCACTGGTGGTAGGGCTTTGGCAAACTCGTCTTGGTAGGTACCACCCACTCATCAGATATTCTACAAAACAGCAGTACTTGGTATTGTTGTGTTCCGGTTTGAAGGGTGAGGAAGCTAGTGTAATTAAAGGCACAAGGGACATACCATCTTAGTTCCCCACGTTGGTTTCGCATTGGCGATGTAAGCGATGATTAACATTCCTTACAATGCCAATGTCTATAGGCGTTGGTGACCACTTACTATCAGGTGGCACACATGCTCGTCCGCCAACCTATGCTATAAACAAAATCCATTTTGAAGTTTGATATCTGCCGAGCGTCTCGTAACGGCCGGGTGTCATGACGATGTTATTCTCTTAATAGATAATAATTATTAACGCCAAGCACCAAACTAACGCAAGGCATAGAAAGTGTGTATTTGCTTTACGATGGCCATCAGGCGTATACTACTATGTATAACTCCTTGACTTTCAACTGCAACTTGTAAGCTCAACATCGAAGTAAACTGACTAAAGTCTATTTTTAAGAGTTTCATTGAAATTCTATATGTACGAAGATACAATCATACACAAATAAATTAATAATGTATCAAAAACACATTTACCTTAATAAGAAATACATAGAATATTAAACATGACCGAAGTCGCAAGCTATTCTAGTGTATAAATACGTGAACATATACGTTTCCGATTCACTCTTGTATAAAAATAACGTGAAAATTAGCGTCAACGTTAAAGACACGTAATTTTTCAACGTAACTAATAAACTGGTTCGTACGTGAGCGAAATCTGTAGCGCCGTACAAATGTCTCGACTCAATCAACGTCGCTCCCGTCACCTCTATTTATTATCAGCTTTACCTGCTTCTCTTATATATGTACAAATATACATATAATATAATCATTTGATTGTATGTGTTATATAAATTGATGTTATGTATATTTAACTTACTTGTCTAGTTGATCCAGCATATAGATCTAGATCTAGCATATCCTGGTCCGTGAAGTCAGCCAGGCTTCGCTTTTTTTTTTTCAACAAGCCCTCCGACCAATCGTGTCGGTGATACTCGCAGGGAGAGGTAATCGGCGTGGAGAGCCGTAGCCTCCTTATGTGAGACCGTCGTGAACAGGAAAGAGCCGATCCTGTTTGGGCGTAGCCTTGCTGCCGTAGATGCATGTGGTGGGGGCCCTGAAGACCCTTTTACTGTGTAAGAATCTCAGATAAACCGGTCCCCCCCTTTATTTTTTCAATTTTCACCGTTTTTTTTTAAATCGTCGGTCCGCCTCACCGGTGGGCGTCCTACACTACATAAAGGCTCTGCTTAATTGAAATACAAACATACAAAGAAAAATACCTGTTTTATTGGGGCAGGATTTTTCTTATGTTTATGCAGAACAACGAAATATTTATCATTAAACAAAGCATTGATAAACATTCATACATATTTATTTAAAAATATTTGTAGTTCGTAATACTCTTTTCAGTACAATTGAAGATATTAATTTCGAATTACTATTCTCTAACATTTTGTTGATAACGCTTAGTTCATTATGAACAAGTGTTATAATTCTTTTCTGTTTAAGATTAACAATACAAATTTAGGAGCGTCCGTAACCGCCCAAGCTCCTTTCGGATAATGACTTTTACAGGCATTATACATTTTTGCGTAAATTATGTAACATATTTTTTTTGTTTTATCAAATTTACATACTCAAGATTTTTAACAGTAAAGTAAAACTAAATTAAATCCTATATTATACATTAATAAAGATAGATTCAAATATTTTTATTCGAATTGTATAAATTCATTTTTTAAGCTTAGCTCATTAGGAAGATTGTGAATGCTTACTTTATAAACATTTCCTTTTATATTTAGAAATAGATGTGTACTCCATTAGCCGAGTAGTTTTGCAAGTAGATCTTTAATACTACAAAAGTAAATTGACTACTTCATTCGTTAAGCGGCTAGTATATCACGCTACAAATCCCAAATGCTTGGGTTCGAATCCCGAATTGGGTCAATGCGATATGAAAATATATAGGATGCAAATAATATAAAAAAATGAAATAACGATAACAATTATAAACAATAAACACAAAATATAATACACAAATTAAAAAAATTTGATCAAACTGCACACACATATTTATTTATTTATTTATTTATTTATTTATTTGGGAAACAAACAATTATAATTACACTTAATAGTAAAAAAACAAATATAAGAAAAACATAAATCAATCAAGTTTCCACTAAAAATTAATACAAACAAATGACATATTATATTAAAAATAAAAACAAAAACAGAAAGCACAAGATGCAAGTGAAACTGCTATAATTTAATTATATGACGTAAACTAAATTTGAGTTTGAGTTAAATATATCTAATTCTGTACAATGTTTGTTATAACTTTTACATGCACGTAACGAGAACATATTCTTTGAATAGTTACAGTTACAAAGGGGTACAAAAAATAAAGTTTGGTTTCTCGAGTTAAGGCGAGGACATTTAAAAAGTATATTATTAAAGAGACTCTTAGAATCAACAATGTTATGAACAATTTTGTATAAAAATATTTGGTCTCTTATACTTCTACGCATATTTAACGGAATGATACCCGAGATATTATTATTGTCAGTATTATCAGAAAGGCCACCTCTAAATCGCAAATGTTTCAAAAATTTTGACTGAATTTTTTCTATTTTGTTTACATAACAAGAGATAAAACAAAAGTAATGGACTCAAAGCAGAGGAGAGTAATGAAACTATTATGAACTTTTCAGCGTATGCAAAAGTCTTTTAACCGAGTCCTAAAATTTTTTTTTAGTATTCGCTTTTTTAACATCAATATGAATTGAGTTGCAAAGCATAACGCCGTGAAAGGAATTAGAAGGGAAATCAGTTCAGACCCCTTAAATCATTTAATTTGATAATGTCCATTTGTTACTTTCTACGTGGTATGTTGATACTCACCCTTTTATTTATTTATTTATTTATATTTGTAATCAACGGCACAGATACAGAAATGGTTGTACAGTTATTACTCATTACTAAAGTAAGGCCTCATAGGATTACAATTTAATAATACGAAGCTTGAGAAAAAATAAAAACAAAGACATAATATACGTATTAATATTTACATTAAAAAAAACATTCTTGCTTTACATTAATACGAGAAAATCGTATGTATGTTGACGCGCGAGTTACGTTTACGGTAGCCGGAGGATTTGAAAAAAAACCAAAGTTTCTATTAACACTTTAATTATTTTCTAGATATTACATATAATTTAATCCTAAGGCCAGCCGTACACGGACTGCTTCAAGCAGTTATGACCGACTGCTTGAAGCAGCGACCGCGCGGTGAACTATAACCATTCATTCGCTGCCGTACACACGACTGCTCGAGCAGTCGCGTCCGCTTCAAGCCGTCAACTACATGATGAAATTCCATCGTGCTGTCGACAGCTCGCGAGCAGTCGCGAGGCATACACTGACTGCTCGAGCCGTCGGCGGCTCTACGACCTCCCCCTCCCTTCTCTTCTGGCCTCGCGGCGTCTGAATCCATGACTAGACTGCGGTAGAAATTCAACTGCTTGAGCGGTTAGCAGCGACAGCTCGAGCAGTCAACAACCGATTGCTCAAGCAGTCAACGCCGACCGCTCGAGCGGTCCGTGTACGTCGCTCAGTCGTTAACTGCTCGAGCAGTCCGTGTACGCCCGCTCTAAGACACAATACTGCTCGATGCTGGATCGCATATTGAATACAACATATAATTAGCAATACGGGCGCGTTTGTTTGTGTTATTTAAAATTGCAAATATATTATTATCTAGGTAATGTTAATTATATTGTCATTTAAAAAGAACAACTACACGAGTTTCATTAAATTCTTTTCGCTAGAGGTCTTGCGAAACGTTGGTAAAGATAAAATATTGGCGATTCAAAAACGCTTTTTTTAAAGTACTAGAATAAAATACATTTGATTAAAAGATAAATGCCAACTTGTCTACAGTTGAAGTACATTCAATCGCAAATATGCGCTTACTTCAACTGTAAGTTTTCAAGAATTTAAAATTAGTTCCACGCCTTCGCTACGGAGGCAGGCTTTACGACCCATAAACACTAAAATTGCATTTAGTTCTGATTCAAGCTACGTGCGACTATGAGACTTTTCCAAGAGTACTTTGTTTGAATAATTATTATGGTTTGTTTGTTTGTAAAGTTCAATGTTTCAATTAATTTTGCGACTTGCGAACAAAATATAATAATATTTTTTATACATAAAAATAATAATTATCATTGATCCAAATTATGGACATATCCTTTGTGGTAGTTAAATTCAAATGCAATCTTAAAATACTAATAAAAATATGTAAAAATTAAACAAAACATTCAAATAAAATACGACTAAAAAGAGTAAAAAGTCAAATGTGTTTCTTGACCCTTTAACTTTATTATAAGTTCTTAGTACATTTTTAATATGTCGTGTAATAGTCGCATCGGGTATCTTGGGGACTGGTAAAAGTTGGTAAGACCCGTTTGTCAAGTAGGAAATAGGCTGATCTTCACACGCCTGATCTATATAATTCTATCTATCTATCGATCTATATAATTGATAACTAAGAACCATCTCGGTGAAATCTAATTTCAATTAGAAAAAACCTATCAAAATCTATTTATTTGGCTACAGTATGCACACAGATACACAGATTGTTCAATTAAAATAACTATATATAAATATAAGTATGTATAGCGCTTTACAAATAAAATAAAATGTCGTTTTCATATTATAAACGTGTACTGAATTTTATTACGTTTAAGAAAATGTTTTATCTTCTTTTGTAAATTAATTTGTTATGTCGTCTTATTAATTACATGTCTTATTATTATATTAATTAAAATGCTAAATATTATTTTACCTGAATGTTCCAAACACAGATACAGATGTTAAGCTTCTAACAAGCATCTTTTTACGCCGGGGTTTTAAATTTACATAAAATTAATCAGTACCAATTAACCACATAGTTGAACAACCACGCCCTATCCTTGTACAATGTAATGTATCTCTCTGAGGAATTTAAAGGAAATTGCTTTCACCTAAGGTAGTATTGTAGGCAGGAAATTACTAGAAATACTTACACACAGATAATAACAATGTATCACTGCGTAAACTATTCAAAAATTGTGTACGTTTTGCTGTAATCAGGTTCATGTTTTTGTACTTCATGTACTGGTATGGATTTGTGTGTCAAGTCTGAGTGAGCCAGTGTAGTTATGAACATTTTACTTTATTTGTAATTGTGTCCATTTTTATGCCATCGAAAGCCTATTTACTTGTCTGCCTGGCTGTGTTCGGCTAATACAAAAAAATACATCTCAGATATATACATCATAGATGGCGCTGTCGTCGAGATAGTAATGCATCTCATTAATCGCGATTTCGAAGTCGCGCCATGAAGAGTTTTAGTAGTATTTCACAGAGTATATCCACCTAGACGTTTTGATACTAAAATTGTTTACCTTTTTAGTATAATACAAAACAATTTCAATGAGTTATATAACTATAATAATTGTTATATTGCTAGACGTTGTCAAATATCAGTAACATACAATACCTAAAAAAACAAAACGAGACTTTAGGATCATTTTTGTCCAAATCACACTTCATATACTATAGTGATAAAAAATCTCGAAAAATCCAGATTATACCAATTTCATTATTAAATTTCCTAAATACAGGTTGTTTTTTTTTTTTTTTATTTACTTTAGAGCTTGGTTACCATTTGTGACTATGGCGCTCTATTAGTTACACAATACACTTTATTTTTTAAACGTAAACATTTTTTGGTTAATTTGTACAATATTTTCCCTCATTACTGTTAGGAAATGCCATAAAACTGATTAACATCCAAATATAGGGTGTTTTATTTATACTTTCCAGTCTGTTCTCAACGATCGATTAATTTATTAAGGATGTGCCAAAATCAACTTTGAATAACTAACGAATCGTTGAAAGCATTATTAATAAAAGTCGATTAACCCGTCAAGTAATTCAGGTTAAGTGTCTTAAAAACGGCTATCGAGAGCGTTTCATCAAAAAGCAATTTCCATTAAGTGTTTACTATCCGTTTTGAATTCAGATGAAGTATTTTATTTAAAAGCTTTAAGATAGTAAGTTGTTTTGTATAGTAATAGTTTCTATAGACGTTTTTTTAATTTAACTTTACTGATATATTTATAGAGAGAGAGAGAGTACCTGTGTTTGCGCACACACTTTTGCACTATAATATCTCCAATACATCTAAACTACCTTTGCACATCTGAGATTAATTAAATTTGAAATTTAGACTACATATGCCTGTACATACATAAGTTTAAGATGGTAAGTTGTTCTGTATAGTAATAGTTTCTATCGACGTTTTTTAATTTAACATTACTGATATATTTATAGAGAGAGAGTGCACCTGTGTTTGCGCACACATTCGTGCACTATAATATCTTCTGCGCAGTTGGCTAATCTCTCTTGAAATTGGCCACCGTGGCCGATATCGGTCTGGTGGACATTATTTTTATATTTATACTAAAACATAAAGCTGAACAGTATGTTTTGTTCGGAAATACAAACCTTTATCAATAATGGGCTATCTTATATAGCCCAATATACTATATAATTATTTTTATAAATATATATTATTAAACATTATAGATTATATTCATCATACTACGAATAATGGATGGAAAAGTCCAGTTTAGTATATCATATGCAAATGAAGAGCTATTTTATTTTATTTAAATGTTCGGACTCACTTTTCTGAAAGGAAGAGAGAAAATACGAGAAAATGTTTTGCCATAGATATTCATTTATTAAGAATAAATATATATATATATATATATATATATATATATATATATATATATATATATATATATATATATAAGCGGACGGGCAAAAAGGCCATCTGGTGTAAAGTTTTCACCACCGCCCATAGACATTGGCGATGTAAGAAGTATTAACAACGTATTACATCGCCTTGGGAGCGAAAATGTTTTGTCCCTTGTGCCTGTAGTTCATCTCACTCACCTGTGGCTTACTCATCCTTCAAACCAGAAGAGATACTATATTGACTTTATATACGATGATGTGGGTTCGATTCACACCCAGGATAGACATGTGTGTGCATGAATATATCTGTTTTTTCTGAGTGTGGCTGTAATAAGCTATATAAGTATACATTTACAAAAGTATATGTAGTATATCAGTTGTCTGGTTTCCATAATACAAGCGCTACTTAATTTGGGATCAGATGGCGGGTGTGTGAATAATGTCCTACGATATTATTATTATTACTATAGCAGAACGTTAATCTGTGACAAACAAAAATAAACATTATCGAACCAATAATACTACATAGTTTGGTATCTATCAAATGACCCATTAAATAAACAACACTTTATCATAGAGTCTAGAATGTATGGATTTGGTACATCTTTTGTAAGGGTTAATTAAAGGTTACATAACCCGACTGAAATCACTACCCAATCTTCAAAGTCATTAAGCTATGGACCTACTTATAATCGCGGAAATACGATGGTCTACATTAATATCCGAAGTCGAAAGGGATCGGAAACCATTAGCCTACACAAATATCGATTAGGTAATACGGTTACCACAAATGGATGCTCAATTATATATATATACATATATAAACACTTTATATCAGTTAGGACTTTTGTATAACGATATAAATACTTTATGTAATAAAGAAGAATGAATAAATATTATTATAACTGATATGTTTATTGATTTTCAAAAATCTACCGTTCGATAAGATATATACCAGACATTAGAAAAACTAACGATAGAAACTTAACACGATAATTATATTTTAACAATTTTTGTTCACAATGTCAATAATTACTTTTATTTGAAACTTGGGTATTTTCGTTTGGTTTCCATTTTTTTTTTATTAAAAATAAAAACGAAAATAAAATAATTTTAAAATGACTGCATTGATTGATAATATTTAATACACAATCAATATTATTGTTTGAACTTCGCAGAAAAACGCCCCAAAATGCAATCGTAATGTGAGAAAGTGATATGCGAAATCGGCTACAAAAACTATAGCATTTTACGCATCATAATAGCGTAACACCGTAAGTCGATATCCAACATTTCACAAGCGAGATGCCGAATAGCACTGTTTCAACTTTTTTTGTTCAGAATCCAATTCCACTATCGAGCCATCTTCAAATTCGTTCAAACTTAAACCAATACATCTAAACTACCTTTACACATCTGAGGTTAGATAAATTTGAAAGTTAGACTACATATGCCTTTATATATATATACATATTATGTATGACTGTTTGACCGGTATATGGTTCACAACATATTATCCCATACGAGTACTTTATCACAGTATATGAAATGTATGTAACATACTAAAAGCACACTAACGTGAGAGAAACGAAAATGTAAAATATGTCACATGAATGACTAAAACAGAAATTCTAAATCATCATTACTGAAGTTACTTGCAAAATTGTACACGATGATGTTAGAAAATATATAAAATTAGGAGAAGATATCGAAGCTAAAGTTGCTAGTTCTATTGAATAGAATATACATATCGAACGAGTTGTGGGTGGGACGATTCAAAAATGCTTGTGGAATTAATAATGCTCCTTGAAGTAAGTTAATTTTGATTTTAACAGAAACTGTTTTTTAGTATTATTTAAATATGAAGAAATTTTTTTAACAGTCAAAAATCGATTTTCTACTTGAAACAGTTTAAGAAAAAAAAACAGAATCTTAGCGATGTATAGTTTATAAGAAAGGTGTATAAAGAAAAACAAATGTTACGCGACCTTTGAACGTTGGCTTTTGTAAATGAATATTGAAGTCTTATCCAAATATCGTCAATCTTTGTCCAAGAGTTTGCATATTTTGCGAACGCTAAGCGAAAATGCGGGTTCTTTGTTTCAAAATAAATGAGTTGTGAAGACGTTGAGATTTAAGGAAACAGCAATTTGGGGAAGCAATTTCTGTTACCAGTAAACCTGAAGTGCACTTTTATCCGATGCAAATGTAAATCTATATAAATTTTTCTTTCCGTCTAAAGCACTTCATATTTTATAGTAACTATTTAAGTTATTTTACGAAGTAGAAGTATTTTAAATAACGTTGCTTATACTGAAGAACGTCATACACGTATCGTTTTAAGTAAGACTAATAAAAAATTCTCATTAATGTAGATTGTCTAAGCAGTGATATTACCGTTATATATTAATCGACTTTATAAATTTTTTATTTATTATAACGACGATCTTTTTTATTTATGTACGTTAAGTTGAAGATAAGTTACACAAAAACATTTAATGTAAGTTAGTATTGTTTGTACACTTAATTAATCCCCAAGGCATACTATCAAAATCTAACCCTTTTAATGCTTAAGAATGTTACACAAATGATAATTAATTTACTTTTAGCAGAATTCATATTTTATACGGGATTTATCTTAATAACATCTCTTTAAATTCATGTGAAGTCAGGGTCAAAAAGCCGAGATAGTCCAGTGGTAGGAAGGCGTGAATCTTAACCGATGATCGTGGGTTCAAACTAAGCACCACTGAATTTTCATGTTCTTAATTTGTGATTATAATTCATATCATTCATGCTTGACGGTGAAGGAAAACATCCTAAGGAAACCTGCATGTGTGTAATTTCACTAAAATTCTGCCATTCTGAATAAGCTCTAAACCTTTTCCTCAAAAAGAGAGAAGAGGCCTTAGCCCAGCAGTAAGACATTCACAGGCTTTTACTGTTTACTGTTACTGAAGTCATGGTGGTTTCGTAAGAAAGTTTTTCGGCAAACATCTGACATAAAGCTAAGCGCGTAAGAAAAACACCAAAAACGTTTTATTTTAAATCGTTACACTGTCATAAAAAGTTTCACTTGAAATATAAACAGAGGTTCTCATTGTATTTTCACTCAACCTTACTTACTGAACCATAGTATCTTACCGCATGTATAGCGCCCATAACATACTCGAACCCTTGGTAAAGTACTCTCAAGACGGCAACAAATTCAACACGTGCGTATAAAATATTACTTCCTTTAGGAATTGTTTCGCACGTCGTAGTACCTTTATTTTTAAAATAAGTAGTGCCAACTTCTATCCAAAACGAAACAGTTCTGTATTGAAAACACGCACACCGAAACAGTTCTATATATAACGCGCTTTTGTCGGAGTAAGTAAATGGAATAGGTCTCGTCAAAACAAATAAGACCAATCTAGGAAAAGTTGATAATATTTCTTCACTTTATTTTACTTTCCTTTTTCCAGCGCTGTCATTAGATCAGCTCCATGGAACCAAATGATTATCTTCCTAATTACATTATAGTATAGGTCTTTCTGATCCTTGCTTAAGACGAACATGGTAGGAGTTTTTTTGGGCGAGAATCTCATATAACTCGTTTACCCCTTAAAGCTATATTAGATCAGTTTGGTGGAATACGCTTCAAGCATTCTCCAGCACTAAATGCCCGTCTACTGTTAGAAGACGTTGTTGTTTTATTATTGCATGATTGGGCGTTACAAATTCAAATTATAAGTATTTCTTAATGGCTTTCAACGCACCTGCAAGCCCTCCAGCGTTACAGAAGTCCATGGTGGTAGTCACTTTTCATCAGGTGAGCATCCACCCACCCCCCCTGTTACAAAATGATGTCAATTGTGATTGTAGTTTCTCTATCTGCACACAAGCCATGATAATGATAGTAGAACTGATGAGTTGGCGGAACTTACATTAACATGTAAAAGTATATGGATTTTTTCTAAAATATTTATATTATTCATATCGAGCTGTCATATTTACAATTTATCCAACAACTTTAACTGGATCCCGTATCGGTTCGAACAGTTATAAAATTATTTATTCATGAAATATTACATATTATTATTCTCGACATAAAACGAACGGATCACATGAAAGTAATTGATGGAACCTTTTAAAAGAATGATTAAATGAAACGTGTATCACGTTGTGACAATATATCTTTAAATCCAATATAAATAAACGAAATAACTCAAGATTTAGTTCAGATTTTTCAAAATACGTTCCTTAAATGTATTTTATTAAGTCACTGTACGTGTCTAACGTTGGATATGTTATCATACTGGGTTAAGGTTCACCTCAACATTTTATTTCCTTGCTCGTAGATAAATTGCGATGAATTCTTGTAACATACGATTTAAAGGTAAGCATTCTGAATTTAAAAATATTTTAGTTTAAAAATATATCCAGTACTAAGTTGCCTTGTTGGTTTAGTGGCTATTTTATAAAGTTGGGTTGAAACACAAAGATTTCGAGTCATGGAAAAGCCATTGAGTTTGACCGTTCAAAAATTAAGTGTCCATCTCTCAAAGCACAAAAATCTTTTGTTACTGCTGTTCTCTCCATTCTTGTGGAGTTGTCACCCATCTATGTAAGAGGGTATAGAGAGTTATTTATCTTTGCGTAATTTCGTTCTTATGATTGCTAAGATTTGGTCAAGATGACTCAGAGACTTCCCCTCAGCGTAACGATCGAATAGGTATATAGGTTTTTAAATATAATTTAAGTATATATTTTTAATAATAGCATTGTGCTATTATAATAAAAAAAAACATTAATTTATTGAACAAAACGGTTAAAGCAGATATTTTCAAAATAAAATATCACAATAATATTTTACAATCAAGAATGAAGCAGCTCTGCAAAATGGCGGGTCACATCGTAAAACAGTCAAAATTTTGTCGCTGTGTTACCTTAATTGTGCTATTACGTCGTTTTCTCCTATCTGCGGTTACCTTGCTCTTAGTGACTGTTCGCGTTATAGTATACTTTGGAAGCTCATATCGGATGTATTATTTATTTAAAATTCTTATGAATTCCTATGAATAAAAATAATTAGAGTATACGGGTTAAAGGTGCAATTTGGATATATTTTTTTGTAATTGTATTAATGATCATATTCCCTTGGCTTCCATCCTCATGATATTCTCTTGATAAATTATGAACATAGCTTCCATTATCAAAGAGAATAAGCTAACTATGCAGAAGGTATCATGTGTGCGATAACTTTGGTACACCATCTATTCTAACCCTCCTATAGATATCCTAAGTTGAAATCTGCAAACTAGCCAGACACAATGTGCCTTATAGCGATGCTTACTGATGTGGTAGGATTTTGATAGGCCCCTTGTCTTGTTCAAACAACTTATTACTTATTTCCGGTAAAGATTGCTGTAGTCGGTTTTATTACAGGCAATGAATTATCCCCAGTTTTGTGTGATCGTATCTTACCGTGAGGCGATTCATTGCTACATATAAAAATCTACATGAAAGTCGTCTTATGTTATTGGAAACAAACCGTGAAAATGATAAAATATCGCTCGTCCAAACCCACCTCACAGAGAAGTATTTTCTGGTTTGCCACTGTATTTGTTGTTTCATGTCTTTTACGCTTGTCATTGGTTTTGTCTTAATGGAGCCACAATGAAACAGAATTAGGATTTTATTATAACGTTGTGAAAGGTAAAAATAATTGGCACACTCACTGGCACATTTGGAAAACAAATTAATTAATATAAAACAAAATAAACTATTTGTTTAAAAGAGACAAATTTTAAGTAAAATTAAAAAGATATTCTTTTTATTAACTAAGTTGGTTTAGGAAAACTTTAAATATTGAAAATTTTAAATCAATTACTGACTTAACATTCGATTCCAATTATTATATAAAATTTCATTATAAAAGGACGTATTAAATTACGCATTTATAAAGTGATTTAATTTATGGTGAAAGTTTATAGCATTCTATATATTATAATAAATACAATTAAATTCCATAAGTCAAACCGATTGCTTAAAATAATATGATTATTAGCTCTTTTTCGAATCCCAAAAACTCCTTTAATACTGGCAATCTTGTCAGTGCGATTTAGAAATACTTATAATAATAATAGCAAAAACAATATCCTGGTATATTATTCACAAACGGCCATCTGATCCCAAACTAAGCAGAGCTTGTTCTATGGAAACCAGACAACTGATATACTGCATATACTATTTTTCTTTTGTAAATACATACTTATATAGATAATTACACCCAGACTCAGGACAAACAGCCATGTTCATGCACACAAATGTCTACCCTGGGTGGGAATCGAATTCACAACCTTCAGCGTGAAAGGCCAATATCTACCATTATCTACCAACCACGCTAACCAGCCTGTCAAATATATTAAAACCGTATATTAGTCGTTTTATTTAGTTGTGTGTAATTTCACGTATAATCTTGTTATACTATATTAAAATACCTTTATAAAAATCTAATAGAAAACGTACCATATACTTCCTACGTTACCATCTAGAAATATATTTAAATACAAATCCCTTCGCTCACATAAAATCCAATTTAACCCATTTAATATAAACACGAGTTCTGTAAGAAATTCACGCTGCATATGCAGGTAGAAACAATGATCATATTTTCATTAGACATTCTTATAAGCGTTATAAAGAGAAATACAGTATATACTTTTAGTATCGTATGCGAAATGTAATATGGGTTTGTTTTCTTAGACGCTATTAAATATATATTATTAAACTAACTAACCAGCTGTGTTCTACGGTTTGAATCATACAATTGATGTATGATTTTAGAGAGTTTGTCAAATTGTTTGAGGTTAATGGACGTTTTGTTAAGTTGCGTAATCAAGCATTATTTTTTTATTTATTTATTTTATTATTTTATAGGCATTGTCATATTACTTACGTTATTATTTTGGGCAAATGAATGTAAATATTATTGAATATAACTAGATTTTTAAAATAGATGTTGTTTTGAATATATTTATATATTAAAATTATCTTACAACTTTTTGCTTGTGATATAGTAATCCTTAGAAAAATGACGTTCTTAATGTCAAATTTTATAAGGTATTTATCTTTCCATCACAGTAAATTATATATATATATAAACTCTATTTTCATTAGACATTCTTATAAGCGTTATAATTTTTTTTTCAATAATATTTATAAAATAATATACAAAGACAGCTCTTACCATTTCAATTACTTATAATTGTTACTGAAGCCGAGATATCCCAGTGGTAAGAATGCGTGAATCTTAACCGATGATCGTGGGTTCGAACCCGGGCAAGCACTACTGAATTTTCATGTGCTTCATGTGACTATAAATTATCTCGTGTTTAACGGTGAAAGAAAACATCGTGAGAAAACCTGCATGTGTCTAATTTCACTGAAATTCTGCCACATGTGTATTCCGCAACCCCGCATTGGAGCAGCTTGGTGGAATAAGCTCCAAACCTTCTCCTCAAAAAGGGAGAGGAAGCCTTAACCCAGCAGTGGAACACTCACAGGCTTTTATTGTTATTGAATTGACGGTACTGAAAGTAGAAGATGCAGTATTTTCTTGCATACTATTATGCAGAAAGCAAGCAGCAAATGGATATTGAAATAGGACTCTCAGTAAAAACTTAGTATAGCACAGAGTACCTTTTATCCTGAAAAATAAAAGAGGATGTACTCTAATATGTCTTCTACTTGCAAAGTTTCTACTACATTTCTTTAGATGGGTTATATGTATAATCTCTCAAGTAATTTTGAAACCAACGAGTGTTGTTTAAATAAATAAATCGTACCCGTCTCGATGGCACCACGTATTCCAGATCTAATAACAGTGTTTTGTAAACAGAGCCGAGGCAGAAATTCCTCTGGAGGCGATAATTTTGCAAGCAACGGCGCTAAGACGACAGTGACATTGGATTTTCCTACTAAAATATTAAAATAACTTCACAGTCTGTGTGTTTATTAAATAGTTGCTACATTATTTAAAATGAAAATAAAAGACAATATATATATTTAAGATATCTTAGCATCGATGGATCAAATCAAAAACATACTGTATTTAAGTGGGTTCTTATGAGGAATGATACCAAATGGGTATTGTAACCAATGGGTTTACCATTTGTTTATATAAATCAATCATTATTGTATAACATTTCGCTCTCCAGTTTCTCCTTTACTCCAAACTATTTATTCCTATTCTAAATCCGTGAAATATGACTCTCTGAGTTTTCTCATTATTGATGCTCGCAACGTTACCTGTTACAAACGAGTACACTTTCTGGCGCATAATTGGTCTGGAAGTTGATGCACGTTTGGTAACTGTCTGAATGTTTTGTGTACAAGTTGGAATATTTTCAGAGATAAACAACGGATATGTAGTGGATATTATCCTACCAACGGTTGTTAGTGGAGTTTTCTATTTCGGATAGGGTACTACGTTTATTTATAATATTTTAATTATCGACCAGAAAATGAAATTTGTAACACGTTTTAGCTACACGTTACGGTTATGCGGAACCTTCGAACTTTATGCATTATTTGTATATTGTGTGAACGGGTTGTGTTTTATAAATATAACGTCAAAGTAAATTGTCAATAGGCTCTTGAAAAAGCTTAAAAGTGCTTGAAATTACCAGTTCATTTAAAGTTTGGACGTGGAATTGTAAACGAATAAACGCAAAAAATCTTTCTGATTTAAAATTATATCTCGGTGCCGTTTGTAGTTGAAACACTTTGATATCGAAGTAATAGTGCAAAAACATTTTTTAAATATAATAAACCTTAATGCCACCATTGGTGACAAGAAGCCTAGTTCATTTTTCGCCCAGAGAATTGGAATTTCGAATCAACGCGGAAAATATGCTGATTGAATTCCAAGCATTATTCCGCGCGGTCATGGTTCGCTGTTTTGTACCGTATCTATTTTAAATTTGACTGCCTTATTTTAAATTTGAATTTTTTTGACTGCCTCGTTGGTCTAGTGGCTTGATATAAGGCCGCAGACTCGGAGGTCCTGGGTTCAATTCCCAGGTCGGGCCAATAAAACGTTATTGGGTTTTTCTGTCAGAAAATTCTCAGTAGCAGCCCGGAGTCTGGAAGTTGGAAGTGTGTTCACTCCCGTGCCTCGGAAAGCACGTAAAGCCGTTGGTCCTGCGCCTGAACTCTTTCCGGTCGTGTCGAATTGCCGTCCCATCGGATTATGAGAGTTAGGGAATAGAGAGTGCACCTGTGTTTGCGCAAACACTTGTGCACTATAATATCTCCTGCGCAGATGGCTAATCTCTCTTGAGATTGGCTGCCATGGCCGAAATCGGTCTGGAGGACATTATTATTATTATTATTTTAAATTTATATTTAAGTCCCTGATGTAAATAATTATATAAAAATATATTTGATAAATATATTTTAATCTAAAACGTAATCAATACATAATAGCACTGTTTAATATGAATATATACATATTTGTTTGTAATAATTATTTTTATTAATATAAAAATATTAAGTATTTGGATTCAGGCTTGGCCGGCCGGGCAGGGCTTGAAACGATTCTCTCTCTCTCTCCCTATATATGCTGACTAATGTCAAAACGTCCACGAACCTTATATGATCCGTGCAAAAACAAAAGCCAACGCAGGGATATTATTGCGTAAGTATCATAAACAAAAATAAAATTACGTAAAAAAATATAAGAAAAAATAACAATAAAAAACAATATGAGTAAATTTATAGACTATTCGTAAAAACGAGACAAATAAATCAGAACGAATTGAATCAAGATATAAATTATTCAAATTGCCTTTTAACGGCACTTTTCAATTATTATAATACAGAATCCTATGAGATGTAAAGCTACCGTTGGTTCAGAATTTAGATTCTACCGAGACCGGCAAGATACTCAGTAGCTGCTCTTATTTATTTATTTATTTTTATTTATTTATTTTGGAAACAAACAATACATTCATTCTTAAAACTATGATATTAATGTAAGCACACATACCAGTCAAGTTTCCACTTATATAACTTAAACATAATTAGAGCAGAACAAACTAATAATAATAAAACAAAAAAACATCAGAGAAGTGGAAATTTAAATTAAAGAATTAGGATTTATTAGCTCTGACAAAGACTCGATAGCATCAGAATACAAAGCAACATAACAATGAAATACAATCAAAATTTATTTATATATTATTTATATACTGCTTGAAAGTCAACGAGTTCTAACTATACGCTTTTTTATCATGTAAATCATTAGGTTAAGTAGTACACAAAATAAACAAATGTAATATAACGAATGACCCTTACTCTCTTAAATTATAGTTAGGGACTCTCGGACAGGTAAGTTTGTGCTGGTCACTGCGTGATTGATTCAATTTTGATTAACGTTAGATCGTGTCTAAGAAGAATGATTTAAGAGTTTTTATCATTACTAAAAGGGAAAATTTTATTACTGTAATAGAAGTATTAAACACATTAGAGAATAAAATGGGACGTTATTTAATAGTACTTTTTGTTGTTAAAGTAATGGTAGTTTCACGTAAAACTCATAGAGATCTTTATAATTATTTTAGTGCTTGTGTAGACGATATTGATATGTTTTTATATTCAAAATAACTTCAATTAAATTAGTATATTTATTTTTTAGTTATTTTTTAAAATTTGGGTAGTTGGATGAGCTGATGGGCTACCTGACGGTAGGTGGTCACCACCACATATATATATATACATAATACACAAGCACTTAAATATATATATATATGCCACCGTAAGAAATATGACCCGTTCCTTACATAACCAATGCGCAATCTTGTGAACTAAGATGTTATTATAACAATTGTGTCTCTAATTACACTGGCTCGTTCACCCTTCAAACTGGAACAAAACAAGACAATGAAAAAAACTAAATAACCGTAATATAACAAAATGATCTGAACTTCGTCCTCTAAACTAAGCAGATCAATCAAATATGTATTGGCTGTCACAGCGTATCAAGTACAAACGTTTCCACACACGTTACATAAACAAATTAAGTATGTCGTCTAATTTTGACAAATGAGATATTAAACAACCAACATTGGTTACCACTTTAATTATGAAAGTTAATATATAAGCAAACTTTTATTTAATATACATGTATTTACTAAAACGTAATAATAATATTAATTCCAGAAACTAATTTAAAATTCAGTCAAGTCATGTACTAACTAAATAAATAAATAATATGTATATCACAATTATGTAATTTATATAGTTAAAAAGATTGTAAAACGTATGCAAAAAAAAATCTCATCCAAAACTATCGAATGATTTCGATTGAATTGTTTTGAAACTGTAATCTAATCACTTGGAATAAATTAGGCGCTTCTTATTTAATTTTACAATTATCTATGTGTATAAAATAATGACAGACTGACATATCGACACATTCAAGTACTGGGGCTATAATAAAAATTTCCATACTTTTTAGTACAGTACATCACATTAGTTACAGAAGGCTACTGGACTAAGGAAGAAATTTTGAAAATTTACACCTTAAAGTTAAAAGTAAATGAAAGTTTGTACGAAAATTCTTAATTTTTGAAGAAAGTGCAATGGAAATTGGTATTCATCATTCATAATTATGACCCAAGCAAAGCCGCGGGTAAAACGCTAGGTAGGATATTAGCAAATTTAATAAACGATGTTACTTTGAAGTTAAACTGACTATACTTCTAGGGATAATCCCTGTAACCCCATATGACATTAGTTCTCGTTAGTGACTAAATGAAATAAATACGGATTACGCGAGCTTCCTCGTAAACAGGGACGATTTTTTTACATTTTCTCGACTGTAACTGTGATATGTATCGTCTTGAGCTTTCCCGGGTACTAACTCTTACGCTACCTTACATTTTATTACGTAATACTATTGTCATACACAAAGATATCTTCACAGTATTTTTGACTTCCATAGATTTAAAAAAAAAACAGTTACTAACACATTGAATTTTATATAAGGTTTTTTTTTTACAGATTAGGAAGGCGGACGAGCATATGGGCCACCTGATGGTAAGTGGTCACCAAACGCTCTTAGACGTTGGCTCTGCGAGAAATGTTACCCATCGCTTACATCGCCAATGCGCCACCAACCTTGAGAACTAAGATGTTATTTCCCTTGTGCCTGTAATTACACTGGCTCACTCACCCTTCAAACCGGAACAAAACAATACCAAGTACTGCTATTTTGCGGTAGAATATCTGATGAGTGGGTGGTACCTACCCAGACGAGCTTGCACAAAGCTCTACCACCAGTGAAGGGTCAATACCACCATACCACCAGTAAGGGCTTGAAGGGTCAATTGCGCAGTGGTTGAACAGTGGTGGAACAGTGGTGGTGTTCGAGAACGGGTAAGGTAACTTTAATTATGCGTATTGTAAAAAACAATTCGAAAATCGTTTTGTTTTATTAAACGACACTCAATAGTTTTATTCCATGTGCTTATTTATTTATTTTGATTTGTAATATTATTGAAATCATGAATGGAAGCGATTATACTAGCCATGTATACGATTTGTACTTTTTACGTCGTTATATTGAATATATAATATGAATTACGTAAGGAAAAATACATACAAATTAAAAAGTTATTTTTAACTTTGACCATAACTTAGACAAATGTAAAAGCCGAGATGGCCCAGTGGTAAGACCGCGTGAATCTTAACCGATGATCGTGGGTTCAAACCCGGGCAAGCACCACTGATTTTTCATGTGCTTAATTTGTGATTATAATTCATCTCGTGCTTTACGGTGAAGGAAAACATCGTGAGGAAACCTGCATGTGTCTAATTTCACTGAAATTCTGCCACATGTGTATTCCACCAACCCGCATTGGAGCAGCGTGGTGGAATAAGCTCCAAACCTTCTCCTCAAAAAGAGGAGAGGAGGCCTTTAGCCCAGCAGTGGGACATTCACAGGCTGTTACGGTAGACAAATGCTCTCAATGGAATCCATTTAAAGGGGACAACTTTGTTTGATGAATAACTAAGGTACTCTGAGCATGTTCGATAACAATATAATGTCGCTATTCTATATTTATAGAATCCTAGTATTAATTAATTTTGCATATATACGTATATTTCATTTCAAATTATCGTAATATTATTTTTATTTTTTTTATTTTCATTTATTTAGTGTCGCGCAGACATAAATCTCACTTAAAAATGTTACGTAAAATGGTAAATAATTGATACTGATAATTGTGTTCTCCTGGCAAATTTCAGTCAAATTATTTCCCCAACTGCGTTTTATACGTAACAAGTAGGACAAGTACATTCGCTATCTTTTTCCCTCACTCTAATAATCCGATAGAATGTCAAATCCGACACGGTCAGAAAAAGGCGCAACAGAAACGACCTTACGAGTTTTCCGACGCATAGAACCGTAAGCAATGTCAATTTCAAGATTCCTCGTAGCTTTTCTTGTTCTTGAAAATCTATTACAAGAAGATTTTTTTTTATCTTATATACGCCAGCGTTTAACCGTTGACTTGCTTTATGTAAAGCATCGACACGGTCTAGTCTAGTCTAGTAGCACGCTTGCCTAGAAGAAACCTGTGTACTCTGGATTTGAAAACACAAACGTTGTATCACGAAACACAGACTCAGGCAAAATATTCCACAGTTTTGCAGCACGAATAATAAATGTGGATCCGAAGCGCTTCATACGTAGGCGGAGAATGTCCACCATGTACCTATGGCGCTTTGGTACCGTTTGTCTGGCAGTTCGATAGTAAAGAGCAGTCCGAATTAAAATGTTCAATTCCTGAGCACATTCTCCGAAATGTGTTTAATAGAAAAATGGAAGTGAAGTCAACTCGAATATTTATAAAAATATCGCTAGTATCCTTTAAAATATTACGTATCCTCGACCCAGATACGACTCTATTGTATGTTGGGATTAAATACAAATCGCTCGTTCATCATTACTTATACCAAAATAAGATTGATATCTTTTCTGAGAATCACGCGAAACGGAGGGTTAAGTTTATCTCAGTCCTTTGTAAACGTATACGGGTTATATAATACATTATAATTATTCAAAGGCATGTGCTTATTGCGGTTTGATATGATAAATATATTTATATCATACATTTAAGAGAAATTTTATGTTTGATAAGAATAAAGGTATACAAACTTAATATATATAAAAATAAAGATGGTGGTTTAAATTTATTACTGACTAGAAAAATCCGCGGCTTCGTCGGCGTGGAATTCAGTTTGAGAAATCAAAATCAGTTATTTTAACGGACATAATACCTATTTCATTTATACACATAAATATATTTAAATTATAAGGTACTATTAAATAAATAAATAATTGAGTGGCTGTTAACTTCGTTTGCAAATAAAAAAACTTAAATCAAACATAACAATTTTAAATCAAAATACAATTTAACAAATTACACTCTTACAAGAAAGGTTAATTTAATTGATTAAAAGTCTATCAAATATAATGGCGAAGATCTATAAAATATTTAAGTTACAAATTGATACGTTTTAAAAACACAAGCTGAATGATTTAAAAATGTATACATTCAAATAACTCATTGTACACACACATGCACAGTCACACACTTCATCTTCGTTCTCATATTGTCAACGATAAGCAAGACAGAGGAAGTGAGAGAGCTCGCGAGTTATATCAATTTAAAGGACTATTATTTAAGCAGCCGAGTTCTATACAATTTGTGTAATTCCTTCACTGGAGATGCAGTTACTAATTCAAAAACAATTTCGCTCCTTAACCAAATCAAAATGTCGTCGTAAATAAGTTTTTTAATTTTCTCACGTTCGCAGTCTGATTTGTTATGACGATTACCGTAAAGTTGTGTTCTGTTCTTAGCATAGCGATGAAGTAAAATTAATATACATTAATAATTCAAACTGCTGTATGAGAAATAAAAATAAAGAAATTCACTAAGTAGGTAATTTTATTTAAATAAATTTAAAAACAAAACTGATTTTATTTCTATCGATCTCCTTTTTCGATTTAAAATGGAATTAAATATATTCACGCCGACATATTATTAAATAAATATATAAAAAATAAAAACTAAATTAACTTAGACACATATAAATTTACATAATCTTTTTACACAAATAAATATTTGTAGCGTGCGCACAACAGTCCGGCAGACGAGACCGACCAGGCGAAGGGTCAGGGTGACAGGTTGAGAAACCGTCTATAACCGTAGCCGAAACTAGGACCGCTTTCTGTAGTTACCTCAGATGGTGGGGAAATGGATAAAATAATAAGATAAATGAAATAATAAATGGTCAATGCACCATTATGTAAGTACACTGGTATAATCACCCATCAATCCTAAGCAGCAATAACTTACTGTTTGGCAGTAGAATAATTGGTAGGAGAGAGGGTGAGACCTAAAGTATCGCCTTCCCGAGCAGAGGTGGATTATGGGCAATCAATTGTTTGATAACATTATTAAGGTTTTGTCACTGAGTTTAAATTAAAGTGTTACACGATAATTATAAAACCATTTAAATACAAATTTAACTAAAAAAATCGTCTATTTTAAATTCACAAAATGACAGCCTAATTTCCTATCTTTTCATCTTCAGGGTTTACGTTATGTTACGTTCGTTACGGATCCTCTAATATTTTTCCCATAAAATCGTGTAAAACATTTTTCCCATCTAATGAAACCCTTTTGCTTAGCAATTGAGTAATTCTGCGGATAACATCAAAATAAATTAACTTCTTAATAAGGCGTTATCATGAATGGAGCCTCATTTCGCTTCAAGGATCTTTAATATTTTACAAATATTGGCATTTTTCCTTATTTTCCTTATTATCCTTAATTTCTAATAAAAAGGTAGGAATTTTATCATTCGTATGGAATGGCTAAATCAAATTAGCTTTGTTTATTTTTATAAAAATGGTAAGTGGATGGGCAAATGGACCACCTGTTAATAAGTGGTCACCACCGATCATAGACATTGACGCTGAAATTTTTAACCGTTCCTTACATCGCCAATGCGCCACTAGACTTGGGAACTAAGGCATTATGTCCCTTTTGCTTGGAATTATACTGCTTCACACACTGTTCAAACTGAAACACAATAATACTATTTATTGCTGTTTGGCGGTATAATAAATATGAGTGAGTGGTACCCTATCCCGACTTGCACTAAGTTACCACTAAGTTACTACTACCTATAACTATATCCTCAACCAAACTCGTTTTTAAAATAGTCTTAATAACAATTGCTCACCATTTTGTAGTTCTTATGTTAATATAATAAGTATCACTATGTGAAAGTTCTTCTTCTTTTAATCCTACAATTAAATTGCTGGATCTGGTCTCCTATATGAAAGAGCACACATATCTTAAAACATTATTCCATGATGTAATGTACTCGTATGTGTGTATCCTTCGTTTGAAATCCTTAATAAATAAATTAAATTACAAAATTAAGTTGCGATATACGACTTTCCCTATTATAAAAAGAAACTGGGATATTATGTTTGCGAATTAAAAAGTATGTAATCAATTTGTATCGTTCTTTATATGTTATATAATGTTGTCTTCGCCGAATTAAATATACATAACCTGACAAAGGCTGTTAATGAACTGCCTAATTATACAGGTACAAAAAGAAAATATAGAACAAATAAAACAACATTTCGTTACACAAAGCAATTCGAAAATAATTAAATTTTACGTACTGGAACTATAAAGAAAAACGGGTGCGATAACAATAGTTGCTAAAGAAGTATTAGCATTCAAACGATGCGGGTCGCTTGATATAAATGTGGTAACACCATCAGTCGATTATTATAGATATATCGGCTGTGAAACGAGTAACGTACGACATGTTGAAATACTTAATATGTGTGGTGTTGAGTTCTTTGATATTGGATGCCGTTGTGTCATACGATTGTAAGTGATAACAGTGTTAATTTATTTTTTTCTTTTTTACTTTAATTTACTTTTTTTTTCTTTGAGCGAAATTTGAATGAAATTTCAACCTTTTATTTTTAATAAAGTAAAATAATAAATAAAATATGTTATTTTATTTTATTTTTAATATTAAAATGTGTTTGATAGAAGCATGACGTCATTTACCCGGTAATCTCGGTTGGTCCAACATTGTCAATTTCAATACAATGAAGTATTATTTCGGGATTAAAATATATGTTCTTAAATTCATACTATATATTTCAAATAATATTTTATATTTTAATGTCAAAAATATTTTGGATCATCTATACTATCGGTTAATATCGATACCATTGGTTGTTAATACTAACAATCACACGAACTATTTCTATAAAATAAAAATATTTCTATAAATTTTACTGGTGGTAGGTATACATTACATATTCCATATCATAGATGTTAGACGATGTCAAATAGAATTTTTGATACATTCTCATGTTATGTGAATGCAATAGATTAAATAATATACTGTCAATAAATTCTGTTAGCATATTAATGTCTGTTAGTCTTTGAATTTGATAAGCAAATTTTTAGTAGTGTAGGAACAGTAGTAATTACAAATTTTAGGTTATAATTAAAGTGAATTTATTTTTATACAAAATAAAAATACTTGTGAATGTAAAGCAATTTTTAAGTTATTAATTTCTTATAAATAGCTATGTTTATATACTTAAGTTTAATACACAAGTGCTTACGATCCGCTGTGTCACATTAGCAAAATATACGTTTTAGAAAATAATATTCTCTAAGGAAAGTTATAAGCCTTTAATATGTTAAAATAAAATAGACAAGTACTAGTACAAAAAAAAAACAATATCTCTTAATAACCCATTATTATATATATAATACTGATTACAGCTGAAGAAATTTCAAACTACGAGCTACCATGTCTAACTTTTGGCGGGATATGTGTGCGAACGGACGATTGTCCAAAAGGTAAACAATCAGAAATAAAAGGCCTTTGTCCGCTGCAGCAGAAAAGCGGTTTCGAATGCTGTCATGCGCGTAAGTACAACGTTTGTTTTTTGAGTTTAAAATGTTGCAGCGTTCAGTAATTACTGTCATGGTTTTCTCAGTATTAAAGTGAATTGTTTTCTTACATCATTAAATTTGTACACGTTCCAGCATTATTTTACTATTGTATACAAATAAATATATCACTTATTATGGTAGTAGGGCTTTGTGCACGCTCGCTGGGTAGTTACCAACCACTCATCAGATATTCTACCGCAAAACAGCAGTACTTGGTATTATTGTATTACGGTTTGAAGGGTTAGTGATCCAGTGTAATTATAGGCACAAGGGACATAACATCATCGTTCCAAAGTTTGGTGGCACATTGGCGATGTAAGCGATGGTTAACATTTCTAACAATGCCAATTTCTATGGGCGTTTGTGATCACTTACTATCAAGTGGCCGATATGCTCGTCCGCGTCTATACCATAAACAAAAAAAATATGAAAGAAAAATCAGCTCGTTCAACAGGACAATTGTTATGATTGACCTTCTAGTTTCCATATATACCTGAACTTTATAAGTGGTTCGACGGAATCATATTGCACGCTCTATTACTAGCCATTTTCAGCGCAGTCTCGGTTTTGCATAATATTCGTTAATGGTCAAAATCCGGTCAAATCTCGTATACTATACTCGATGCATATTTTAGATCGAAGCCGAAAACCATATTTCTGGTATGAAGTCGATAATGATTGATTGATTTTGTATTTCACTTTCTTCTTTATAAATATTAGAATTTACAAAAAAAGTTTTAGTGAAATAGGTTTTGTTGTTTTATCAACTTTGGGATTTCTTTATCAAAAGTATTTTTTTAAGAAAGAAAGAAAGATTTTATCTGTAAGCACTTCCGCATCTGCGAATGCTTCGTGTAATTTCCTTGAAGTAATATTTTATCTTTAATGTTTTTGTAATTCAGTGGTTTGACTTGCAAAATAAAGGTGATGGAAAATATTTTGAGGAAACTGTATGTTTCGAAAAGTGGTGAAATAAACTGCAAGTCTACTCCTCGAAAGGAGGGGAGGCCTTTGCTCAGTAATGCAATATTTACAGGCTGATACTAACTTTAATTAATGTTTTATAATCCAATGCAATCGTGTAATTTAATTTGAATTTAAATTATATAAATGTCTGCAACTTTGACTACTATTTGTTGTTATATTCTGTGTATCCATCCTCTAACCAATTTCAAACCCTCTCAATAGAAGAACAATACTTAGCCAAACAGTGGGGCATTTATTGCAGTTTTATAGTAAACTGTTATACAATATAATTTCTTATATTATTAAAATATAATAGAACAACAATTATAAAGCCCATAAATAATAAAAAATAAATGATTCCTTAAAAAAAAACATCGAATCAATTAGCTTTATAGTACTACCGGCATTTATTGTTCCCTCTCTAATTAACACAATCAGAACGGGAGGTACAATCCAATTACGACTCTTTCGATGAATAATTTTAGCGATACAAATTAAAGGTTATCGAAGGAAAAAATAAATACTAAAAACAAACGCATTCCATTTTGCAGTTCCGAAATCAGAAACAAGGTGCAGAAAAAATGGCGGAGAGTGTTTTGCTAAAAATCAACTATCCTGTTCAGAAAACTTTACTTTTAGAGAAGCAACCGACTGCTCTGACGATGAAGTATGCTGCATTTTAGTTAATTAAAGACCTTACGTTTCACTTATGTTTTATTTCAACACTTATTTCGTATCGTGCCCGGTATCTTTTTCATGCTCTAAATTAGAAGAATGTTAAATGCATTCTAGTTCGAGTTTATCATTGAACTTTTTAATGATATATTTCTGCTTAGACCTGATATGGTTTTTGCTCATATTTCATTTATACGCATAAGTCGAAATGCGTGTTCATTTGATGTTTTAGAATAAATTAAAAATCCAGCTCATATGGGTAAATTGAATTTAAATCTTATTGTGTTCATGTGAAGGTCTATAACAGACTGTACCGACTATAATTGATTAATTAATAATATGAAATTGAATGTAGCTCTGAGTTTTAGTTGTGCCAACTGTGTAGTTTCTTCCAATATGTGTAAATTCTGTATGTTAATAATATATTACGTATGTTGAGATAAATATATTACATGCACAAGACTCTGTTATATGCTTTAGTCACAACTCTATAGGAATTCACGTCAACAAAAGTTTAGAAAACATTCAAATTAAATTTAAGATAATAAACAGAATATTATTTGAAAACTCGAGATCATTATTGTTGATAAAATAACCCATTTAGATTAATAATATTTAATTTCCAGCCGTGTTGTTTGAAATTATTGCGTGCTATTACATTTTGTTTAACGAGCGATTCAGGAACACGCTATTTCAATATTATTTGAGCTTTATTAACGCATTGTAGTCATTCTAATGAATCCATTATGTAGCGAAGGATTCGTAAGCCTTTGTTTAGTTACTTAAATTAATACCTACAATTTACGCCATTTATAAGGTTTATTTATTAAGGAATATGCGAATTTGAACCTTATTGCGTATACCTATATGAGCTGTTTTGTTTACACTTAGATATTTAAAAAAAAAACAATAACGCTTATATACATAAATATAAAAGTATGTTTATTTATAGATGTAAGAAAAATTTACAAATATTATAATCAAAAAAGTGAGTCAAGATGGCCCAGTGGTTAGAATGCGTAAATATTAACCGATGATCGTAGGTTAAAGCAAGCCTGGGCAAGCACCACTGAATTTTCATTTGCTTAATTTGTGTTCATTATTCTTCTCATCACGGTGAGTCTGTATTCCACCAAATCCTTATTGGAACAGCGTGGTGGAAGCTCCAAACCTTATAATAATACTCCATAGCATTGTAATAATGCAAGTTATCTTATTAGATAAGTTTATTTTTTGACAATTTACGAAATAGTAAACTGTAAATATCCCACTGTGGAGCTATAGCATCCTCTCCTTTTGAACATAAGATGTGAAGTTTTCACCACACTTCTCCGAATTAGTCGATACAGATTTTCATCCTAGATATGCCTTGAGCATTACAGGTTACACCATTTCACCATGTTTTCCTTCATCACCAAGCACGAGCTGAATTAGAGGCACAAATTAAGTAGATATAATAGGTGGGCTTAAAACCGCAATCTTCGGTTTAATGTTAAAGGAAAACATACATAGATGCCTACCACGGCACTTGAATAGAAGGGTAATTTCAGGTAAGTCAGAGGTCAGAGGTAACACTCTTGTTACCTGCCTCTACTAGTTTTAGTATTTTAAGTTATTGAAATATAGACAGCTGCTCAAAATGTCAATAACTAAACAGCTATGAAATTCAAAAATGTTGAAAAAAAAATCACATTGAAGGTTTTACTCCAATTAACACTATGTACTGATTCAAAGGGCAGTTTTTCAAAGTCGATACACAATAAAAAAAAAACACGGACGAAGCAAGCTGAAGATTTTAATTCGAGTGAAATGCGAGTTTTCTTATTTCCTACGACTTCAAGAGACGCAGTTCAGCTTGATTAATAGCTACTGGGAGAGATAAAAAACTACCAAGCTTGCTCCAAAAGAGAATCTACGCTAGTTTCAATTTGGCATCGTTAGTGTTACTACTTTCTTTTTGATCCATTCGATTTCTCGCTTCCTTGTATTTGTTTTCAAGTTTTGAAATATTGTTTCTTGAAAGAAAGATTGAAGAGATGAAAGACTTTAGAATTATCAACATTAAATCAATAGTTAACTTGCTAATTTTTGTATTGCTTGAATCGTAATTATTGTAAAACTATTTTAAGCTTCCTAAATCTATTCTAAAAATAAATATCTATTTAAGCATTAATTATTTTACAATTTCAATGTCAAATTTAATTGAAATGATTCTGACTCAAAGACGATGTACCTCAGTCACGTATATTGAGTTTTTTTTATTCATTTAAATGATGCGTTATTGGTCAATTTTTTAAATAGTAAAATTTACTGGAAGTAGATTATAATGCTTAAAGGCAGTTTGTTTTATATAATGACTATCTGAGGTAATTAACTTGATATATATACGTTTTATACCAAGTACGCTAAAGTCGATACTAAGATATTCCCTGCCTATCCTTAAAGAGTAATTTCCTCGTTTATTTAAAATAAAAAAAACTGCCTCTACTAATGAGACCCATTGAAGCGAAATCCAGCAGGATCTAGCTAATTGTCTGTAGAAAAATCTGCATCAGAATTTTCGCTGCAAAGGATTCTATACTTACTTTTCCACTATTTATTAATGCTCAAGTGAATGTCGAAGATATTTTAGAATGTGTGGTAAATGGTTGATTTTTTGTAAATTTCACATTTCATTTACTTGGTTATTGTTCTTTGAAATAAATGAGTTACAAATTTCAGTTTTAACAGTCCTTAGAGCAAATCTCTAATAGCTTGTTAATCAAAATTTTATGATTGATAATTTAATATAGATTAATGATATTAATTCATTATTTGCATGATAATCGTAATCTTATAATCACATTTCACTAATTCCAGTCGCTCATCGGAGCATGCACTCAAATAACCTACAACGAAATTACAGTAAGCGTATAGCAAATGTTTTATGAAACAATGAATGTTTGTGAAGTATAAGCTGATTCAAATCCAGGCAAGCATCATGTGATTAATTGTGTGTGCGTAAGTCGAATAAAGTTTGTGTAAGCCAACCCGCATTGGCAGCACGACACTGCTGATTCCATGGAAAAAGCTTCAAACTTATCTTCATAAGTTAAACTTATCTTATAAGAGGAATATTTTTTTCAATAAAAATTAAATATCGTGTAGATATGCATGTGTAGTTGATAAGCTGTTTTGGTGTAGCCTTACTTACAGCCAATTCTAATCAAAGGAGGGATAAGGACAAATAAACAACTTTGATATTGAATTGACAAAACATTATCATTTGTCGAAATCTTGAATGAATTATTTTGTTATTTATTTATTGGATTCGTGGAAAAATTGCGTTTTTATTGACACCAACAGAATTTTACAAGTAAAATAAAAATGGATATAAATAGTAAAATATAATTGTTGTATTATAAATAAATATTATTATCTAATAATTAACAACTGTAATTTATAATATAACAGAGTTATTAGCAAATCGCATAGAATATGTATTTCTAAGGTTTAGTTGTCTCGTCTTTCGTCCATAAGAATAGACTATTGTGTCAAATTAGATATACAGGTGACAGGTACAAAATTTAAATATATTTTTGTATATGTAGGACTTCGAGGAATTTTTGAAAATCATGGCATATTGGCATGAATTAAAAATGTCCTTAAATTTAACGCAATATTGTAACAAAAACTCGTACTTTCTTATATAATATTTTATTACCACCATTCAGCATTCTTACAATTTATTTAACATTAAATAAAAAAAAAATCCTATATACCGTCTCTTTCACAAATTTTAAAAGAAGATGACTAATTGATGTTGTTAGTTGTATAACCTTGAAATATCATCTACTTAGTATAATTTTAGAAATGACTGACTGACATATCACAGCTTAAATTGATGGTCAGGATAAAATTGCGTACAGAAATATCTTGTATACATATAAGTTACACATAAAATTATAGAAAATTAATAAAATATTAGGCTTTGAGCAACGTTCTCTCGAATATTTTATATTATGTTAAGCCTCGCCAGCTAAAAAATAATGTATAGGATTTTTCTGATCCTTATAAGAATCGAGATAAGAATATTTTTTTATTTTTCATCACCTTTCTACGAACTTTTTTCACGATAACATAAATTTGTTTATCCCTTCTCAGTCAAATAAAGTAAATTTAATATTCCATTTCGAATTTGTTTCATCGAACGCTTTTTCTCGGCGAGGTCTCGCCAGCTGAACTAAAAAATTAATAAGCGGATGGCATACATTCCACAATTTTGGAACAGGGACCCAAAAAATACCTCACCAACAAGTGTGTCGGACAATGTTGGCTTGGTTATGTTTCGCACGTTTTATCCCTTGTTACAGAGAAAACGAAAAAAAACCGTATGAAAGGTGACATTTTAAGTCTCATAAAATGTTAAGATGTTTTTCGAAAAATGTTTTCAAATGTTTTTCGGAAAATGTTTCATTTTAAGGTGAGATATTACTATTATATTACTTATTTTGATAGTCAGCCCCGAATTTATGTCTAGGCCTATATATAATTTTACTCTTCGGAATGGAAGAGGCCTCCATTGTCAGTGCCTGATGACTCTGAATCCAGGCCTATTGATACAAGTCTAAAAGTTTTAAGTATCTATAACATTACCTGCTTGTTACTTTTACTAAGATTCGTAATGTAAGCGGTTACTTATATATTTAGTTACAAGTAATCCACTCCGTATTCTCACTGAAAAATCAGGAAAATTTCATCAACTTACATATACAACGAAGAAGAAGAAAGGACCAATGGCATATTATTGGTGTACTAAATTTAAATATTGGTATCAAAACTAAAGAGTTTTTTATTTCATCAATCATTAATTCGTGTTACTATTGAATATTTTAATTGTTAATTTTGAATTTTATTCTTACAATAAATATAATATTCTAAGGTCATCAAGCAGTTCTTCTTGAAAGCAAAATATCTCGTCACTGAAATCCCAAATCCGGACAATCCGAACAAGTCGAAGAGCGTGACGGATAAAATCGTAAGCCCTACTTAGTTCGAACACACCATTTAAGTTGCTAACCCACAAATGTAAGACAAAACACAACTAATGTTTTGCTTGGATATAAAACTATGGTGGTTGAATACATTTTATGTTTACGATTATGCGCTTAAAATATTTTTATATTTAGCATAATTCTGTCTCAACATTTATTTATATATTAAGTTACTGTTATTCATTAATCATATACAATTTCTATGTATGTCGTTTGGTAATAAAATAATAGTAGCTTCAAGTTTTTTTATCAGATACGTGTTGAAAATAATGTGCGTTATTTTTTAATAATATTTTCGAATGAGCTTTACATAAATAAAAAAACCTTCAGGATTAATAATAATGGAATTCATAAATACTCTTTTATAAGCCCTTGTTGTGAAATTCACGAAATAAAATTACAATATCAGTTTTAAAGTACTATAATTATATAAATAAAATTTAAGAACTCCATGGTTTTTTATCATCTAAACTTGTTTTGTCACAAGTCCTTCTGTCCTTTATACACATTATATAACATATTTATCTACAGTCAAATTAAAAAATTACATAATTTTTTTAATAATAATATTTTTTGTCATAAGCAATATGTTGGCTCTGTCAAATACAAAGAAGGAAGTGTCGGATTCACACGAAGTTTTAATGAAAATACTTTATTAAAATTTTATTAGACGATGACGCTCGCGACTTTGTTCGCGAACTTTAAGTTTTAGTTTTATGACGTAATATTAAATGTGCTTTTAGGAACATTTCAGACTAAGTGACAACAATATTCTTACAATATACAACATAAGAGATAAAGTGAATGGCAATCGTATTAAAAAGTTTTATACATTTGTTGGAATCTCATACCGGTTCTTTTTTTAAATTTAAAAATAGGTAAAGTAGCCACAACTTCAGGTTAACGGGAACTTTAAATAATTTTTAATAAAACCAGTTTACAATGATAATATATCTCCTTTTCTTTAAAATAGCAATTACAATATGTCCGCATACATTATCGTATAACAAACAACTGTTCCTTTTTATTACGGTCAATTTTAAAATTACAAAATCATGTTCTAAATTTATTTATAAAGATTTCCAACCAAGAAGTATCTATTACATTAATAAAAATCTATAATTAAATATAATTCAATAACTGGAAGAATTTTATATAACCTTAAATAATTATAATTATTCTTTATAATTATTTACAAGTAAGAGCCTGTTAATCTCCCACTGCTGGGCTAAGGCCTCCTCTTCCTTTTAAGGAGAAGGTTTGGAGCTTATTCCAACACGCTGCTCCAATGCGGGTTGGTATAATACACATGTGGCAGAATTTCAATGAAATTAGACACATGCAGGTTTCCTCATGACGTTTTATTTCACCGTCAAGCACGAGATGAATTATAAACACAAATTAAGCACATGAAAATTCAGTGGTGCTTGTCCGGGTTTGAACCCACGATCATCGGTTAAGATTCATGCGTTCTAACCACTAGGCCATCTCAGCTTCATTTACAAACATGTTGTTAAATAATATTATAGGCTTACAGTAGGCAGACGGGTAAATATCATCTGATGGAAAGTGGTAACTAATATCAAACAATGCTTACACCCTAATTGTGCCATTAACCTTGGGAACTAAGATGTTACTTATAGTTAAATTGGCTCACACACCCTTCAAACTAGAACACAACAATACCGGTGGTAGATTTATGACAATCTATAAGTAAGTGTAGTTATTCTATATTGAATAATGATTTTTGACTTTGACTGACGAATTATTGATATTTGGTAGTACCCAGACGAGCTTGCATGTAACTCTTTCACGTAGTAAAAGTTTTGCGTAATTCCTGGTTAAAGTTTCCTTTTCATCCATAATTAACTAGCTGTGCTCGCGGTTTCATCCGCGTATAACTTTAAGAAATTACTAAGAAGACTTATAGTATTTCAATATAAACAACATTGTTCGTTTTAGTTTCGTGGGGTATTATTATGTATTGGCTTACTCCGCACCCCGATCTAGGTAAGGAATCGAATTGTTATTTATTAGACTTAAATAGAAATAAGTCTTTTACTTTAATTAAAACTAATTTAATTTTATTGTTTCCGTAGAATCTGGGTGAACGTTTCGAGTTGATTGTAACTAGTATTATACAGATGTATGTATTTGTAGCCGAGATGGCCCAGTGGTAAGAAGGCGTGAATCTTAACCGATGATCGTGAATTTTCATGTGCTTAATTTGTGATTATAATTCATCTCGTGCGTTACGGTGAAGGAAAAAATCGTGAGAAAACTTGCATGTGTCTAATTTCACTGAAATTTTGCCAAATGTGTATTCCACCAACCCGCATTGCAGCAGCGTGGTGGAATAAGCTCCAAACCTTCTCCTCAAAAAGGGAGAGGAGGCCTTTAGCCCAGCAGTGGGACATTCACAGTCTGTTGCGGTACGGTACGGATGTATTTGTAGAATATATACAGACAACTAAGCGTAATTAATAGCGTTTACACGCACACACGCACAGGCATTTGTTTGTAAAACTCATAATAGTTATGGAGCAACATTGAAAAATTGCCAACATTGGACTTCCTAAAACCATTTCAATAAATAAGAACTGGATAGTTACTAAATAATAAAATTAATATTTTTAATATTTCATAAACGGAACACAGCTATGATAATCTTTTATTATACGCGAAATTAACCTTTAAAGCCTATGTTTTAACGTCAAAGCGTTTTTGTTAAAAGCTTTTAAAATTATGTTTATTTTGTGTGTGTGTGTGTGTGTGTGTGTGTGTGTGTGTGTGTGTGTGTGTGTGTGTGTGTGTGTGTGTGTGTGTGTGTGTGTGTGTGTGTGTGTATGTTTTTGTTATATTGGTTTATAAATATTTGATTATAAAACTTAAAAAAAACAATAAGTAAGTATTAGTACTAACATCGTATGACAAGTTTATTAATTAGTTATCACTGTAACTTTACGTGTAAAGTTAGGTTAAATTTAAGTCAAAGTTATGGCATGATTTTCTAAGTAATTAGATGTGATCAAATAACATAATACACTAAAACTTAGTGGCTTATCTACCTATTCTAATACGTCTCATCAAGTGCTTACGTCTATATATTGTATACGTTATTGAAATATCTGTAATCTATACTACTCACAACCAGATTGTCCATTTCTGTCCGTCTGTATAGACGGTAGCCGGATAGATAGTAGAGGTAAATGATTTATACCAAAAATGTTGAGAGTAATACCTGAGAGCTATATTAATATCAAAGACAAAAAACATCAAAATCGGTGTATTGTTCCATTTTCGAAGTCAATAAAAAAAAAAAAACAAATAAAAAAAATGAAGTTGAAGGTCACGTGACGTCATCCTGTCAACAGATATAAACATAGAATTATCTAGACGTTGAGTTTAATAGCAATGTTGTAGGTTGTATGTGTCTAATTAATTGTAGAGAAGATTGATTACCAACGATAGGACAATTATTGGCGGTATCTGTCTGAAACAGAACTATTATTGCGTTGTATATCTAATATACAAGTATGTGGCATTCGTGAGATATGTTGAATATTGCATGCAATTGTAACATTGAACGCGATTTAATTAAGATTATAACAGGAAATATTGATATGGTATCGATAAATAATATATGTGTGAGCGAGATAGATAGATAAAGCCTCTATTTGAGATTTATTGAGTTCTAGTTAATTTTCATTAGTATGGATTGGTTGTATTTACATTGGATTGCAAATTCTTTAACATAGCTGGATAAATAATTTGTATACTTTGAGAATAGCCAAATTAAAATTGGAAGAAGATTTTATTTCTAAGAGAGGAAAACAGAGGAAAAGACATTTCTAAGAGAGAGGATTTGTGGCTTGTTCCTATGAACAGGGTGGTCCGTGTTGGTGTCATAAAACATAGAAATAATTTAATTATATTGAATTTAATAATGGAATACATTTATTAGGAGTATAGATTGTCCTTAAACAAACAAGTTTTAAATTAACATGAGTAACGTCGGAGATATTATGAGTATTTTTTTTCTCATTGTGTAATAATTTTTGGCGTGGAGCTTTAGCTGTCTCAAGCTCGAATGACATCCATCCTGATGGTACTTCCAATGAGATCACTCGGATCAAGACATGGTCTAAAGGGAATACAAATAGCAAACAAATTCGTTTAATATGAAAATAATTTCTAATTTACCTTATATAATTGAAAACCTATTCCGAATAAATGCAATTGAACATATACCTTATAACCTGTGAAATAAAGATTATAATTCTACGTTACATATTACGAATAACCAAAATTTTCAATAAAATATTATGTTACTGTATTTTGTACCTTATACTAATGAGGTTAAAGATTACTCAAGATTTAGCCTTCAAGTTCCACTTATTCTCCCTTTTCATAATGTTATCGTTATTAGTATTTCGTTCACTTGTACACCTGCTTCTGAAAGCAAAGGAAGTAGAGACACACGAAAAATAGAGAAGGTATAGTCATATTCTTTAAAATTACTTATAACCACTGCATTAATTTATTAAATGAAAATAATTACTCTTTATTCAAATATAATCTTATCATGATTATGTAAATTGAATGTAAAGCTAGTAATGTAATTAAGATTATACCTGCTAGGCTTCTGCCTAGGAAGAACTGCTAAGAAACTTACTTACGTAGGTTCTCTTTTTCTTAAATGAAATAATCAACTATATACAATTAAATTTGTGTCCTGCATGGAAACCGATGAGTACAACCTCCACACTATTTTATAATTTATACATTCTTATATTTTGTAATAAGACTTTAAAGTAACATATTATTATTATTATTTTATAGAATAGGAAGGCGGACGAGCATATGGGCCACCTGATGGTAAGTGGTCACCAAACGTCCTTAGACATTGGCACTGTAAGAAATGTTAACTACCAAGATTTTATGTTCCCTTGTGCCTGTAATTACACTGGCTCACTCACCCTTCATACCGGAACACAACAATAACAAGCGGTAGAATATCTTATGAGTGTGTGGTACCAACCCAGACGAGCTTGCAAAAAGCCCTACCACCAGTATTATTTGCGAGATCAAATTCAAAACGTTAAACCTCAATAACTTAAGTAAAAGTTAAGTACACTACAGGGCTTCTAAGGGCTAAGGGCTCCTTTCCTTTTGAGGAGAAGGCTTGGAGCTTCCACCACGCTGCTTATAAGCAGCTTGGTGGAAGGTACACATATTGGTTTCTTCGCGATGTTGTCATTGACCGCCGAGCACGCAATGAATTATAAAAGAAAACTAAGTGCATGAAAAATAGTGGTGCTTATCCACTGTGGGAATGATCCCGCAATCTTCGGTTAACAATCACGTGTTCCAGCCACTGGGACATCTCGGCTCTCGACTAAGCAGATATGGGTTACTATTACAAAATCATGTAACAAAGTAAGTTTTAAAATTACATTAAGCTCATCCGAGAGTATATGTTTTAAATACGTCTCAATGAGAAACTAGAGTTTCATTATACGAGTGTGTACCAACTACTTATCGGCACAAGATTATAATACCAATCTTAAGCGAATTTTACAACAATAATTATGATCAACCATCATTATCGTGAACTGTTAGTAAATAATAAATAAATATAGAGTAAAATAAATACATGTAGTTAATAATATTAAATAGAAATATACAGTATACCTACGCGATACACACAGACGAGGAAGTTAAGACCGGCGGATTGGGTGCATAACGGCATACGAGTGGATCTTACGCACAATCTTGGTGCGCAAAATGATATTTCATATTATAACAACACGCTTTTGACGTTAATGAATGGAAATCATCAGAACTAATATTTAGGTTGTTTGAATTGACGTATAACATAACAAATAGAATACCATACAAAAGAAAGAGAGGAAAGGTCGCTTAGAGTAGGCATGACGCTTTTTCGTTATGTGACGATTTCTACCATTTCACTCTACTGAGAGCCGCGTAAAAGAACTTCGGTCGATAAGCAATATTTGAGTCTTGTACATGATTTTATTAAGTGCTGGTCTATATACAAGAATAATACAATAATATTATTACGCTCAATAGTTTTTTCTGTATGTATCAATAGTGTATCTGTAACAAGAAAATCTCTTTCCTCACACATTATCATACAAAACACTAAGATATATTATATATTTCTCTAAATCTGTTTATCTAATATGTTTCCTTGACAATAAGTAATTAAACAAACTGGAAATGTATTTGTTTCGTACATTCGTAACACAATACTAATTGTTACCTGTACAATTTGTACACATTTGTTAAGTAAAATGTATGACAATTGATAAACATAGCACTTATGGCTCACGTAATAAGAGTTAAAGTGTCTTGTTATCATTTCACCCACCTAACAAACCTTTATCTGTCTTACTCTGCAATGTGTTGTTTGCTAAATGGTGTCAGTGAAATGATTTATTATAGCTTGAATACGGTATGAGCATTATATGCTGGTTTAATAAATAAAGATGATATTGTATTATTTATTAATTTTGCTATTATTATTATTATAAGTGCCGACTCGTATGACGTGACGGGAAACGTCATTACGCTCTTTTACACCGTTATGCCCCCTCGCTGCTGCTGACTTCTAGTTTGTGTGTGCATGACGTCTATAATATACTTCGTTGCTATATGTTATAATAATAACAATAAAAATTTATTGCCTCGTTGGTTCTTGATCTTTCTCCTAGAATACACAGTATTTTTTTTTATAACTAAGATGTTATGTCACTTGGGCCTGTGATTACAATGGCTGAGTGAGCCAACCCTTACAACATTTTCTACCACCTATATATAATATTTGATGAATATTTAGTGTTTTTTTTTAACTTTTAATAAACATAAAAACTAACAAATCTACTTCTTTAAGTAAACGTTTTTAAAAGTCAAATTAAAAACGTTTTTAAATTTTTTTACCTTTATTTGTTTATTTAAATATGAAATTCAAATTAATATAATCGCTCTAACTATAATGCAAATATTCAGGTGCACAAAACATAACGTCTTGACGTTATAAATTAACACTATACAAATACTAAAGTCAATTTGCAACTTGAACCGTATTGCGAAGACGTAAGGGCTACTAACGTGTGGTATTATACATCACTCTAGTTGAAAACTGTCTTTCCAAGTGTAAGCCTGACTAAGGCGAAGTTGCAACTTGAAATAATACACTCCCCGAAGTTCGTCTCTACGTCCAAGTTTAAATACTACAATATCACTTGAAACTATGAGTCTGTAGAAAATGCTGCAATTTTTTATAGAAAAATATGTAATGAAGTTGAAGCGTAAGTTTTTAATTCCAGCCTTCCTTCGCATTTTTGCCGACAGGCTTTTAACTTTGTTTATTAATAAAATTAAAAAATAAATAAACTATACAAGGCGAGGCTTTATTACATAAGACGATAGAAAGATGGCGTATTTGTGATCTGGATTACACAACATGAAATGACTGCTTCGTTGGTCTAGTGGTTAGGTATAAGGCCGCAGATCCTGAAATCCTGGGTCAAGCCCAGGTCAGGCCAATAAAAAAAAATTTGAAAAATCTCAATAGCAGCCAAGAGTATGAAAGAGGGAAGTTTGTCCCGAAAAGCCGTTGGTTCTACCCCTGAACTCCGGTGGTGTCGGATTGCTGTCCTATAGGATTTTGAGAGTCAGGGAATACAAAGCTCACCTGTGTTTGCGTGCACACTTGTGCACTATAATATGTACTGCGCAGTTGGCTAATACTTTATACTTTATACTTTATTGTACACCCCAAGGAGAAAAAGAATACAAAACAAGGATACATATATAATAAAAGTAGTATACAAATTGGCGACCTTATCGCTACATAGCGATCTCTTCCAGGCAACCAACGGATTAAGAGAATAACTCATAGGATATGAGGTAGGTGGTGCTCTAATAATACATAAAATAATATTAATATATGATTAAACAAACTAAAAAAATAAATGTAAATATAAAATACATATAATATATATCAATAAATAAATTATATTATAAATACATATATAATTACAAGTATACAATATAAATACATACTATAAACAATAAGAGCGAATAAAAACGATAAGTCCTCAAACATAGCAGAAAAAAAAAATAATAATAATAAAATAAAATATTTAATTAATTAATGGTGATAAGGCATTTGAGACAAAAAGTGATCTTTCACAAGTTTTTTAAAAATGTATATGGATTTAGCCTCCCGAATATTTAAAGGAAGGTCATTCCAGAGCTTAATAGCCTGAACTGTGAAAGAATCTTAAGATTCTTTTCTTTCTAGATCTTAAGATTCTAATCTTAAGATTGGCCACTGTGGCCGAAATTGGTCAAAATGATATCATCACTATCATCAAATATAACTAGAATATCTATTTGCGCACAGGAAACTAGGACTGTCGCTTGTAAATTTTGACTTGACTTGACTATAAATCAATCAGTTGAAATTTACGGATTCCTGTACTGAAATGCTTATTATCAACTAAATAACTCTTATTTCGTTAACATTAAGGTTGAAAATAAAAATCTAATTCGGATTCCTCATATATTTCCTTTATATATCCCCGTATATTATTTTTGGGATTTTGTCTTAAGTCAACCAAAATATTTTTTTGTTTGGAAGGCTCAACATTATTTATCTTATCCATCGCATCAAGTTATGTTTATTTAGGTGTTTCTATAAAGAAGACTTGGTTATTTTTTTACAAAAATCCTGTCAAAATATATAAAACCATTATACGAAAAGTGACATTACAATATATAAATTCTACGTCCAGCTAATTTTAAGAAATATAATAATAACTACAATTAAAGTAAAATAATAAAGATAAAGTAAAGTGAAACGATTTATAATATTACTATACGAAACAAAATTACACAAAAGTCACTTAAAAAAAATTAATAGCAGACAATTTAATGTGTCACCAATTTCAGTAGTTATTCTTCGATCGACACTAACTAATCTGTAAAAACAATTCTTTACTCAACCGTGAAATGTCGACAACCGACGTATAGTGATATTCTATTTTGGTTCGTGTACTCTTGAAAGATTATGATAATTATGGTCAATGTTGCGTATCACTTTTTGACATTTGGAACGAACATTTCCGCGGTGAGTTTCTATTGGCCCTAATGGCCTTTACAGCGTCACCGGGCGTTGTGGCGAGTACTGGACTCCGCCGTGAATTTGGAGCCGTCACGGGCTCTTACAAGACGTCCATCCTGAGGGTGTCTCCTGCGAGATCGCACCTCGGCTCAGGACGTAGTCGGAGGGGTGCCCTACGGGTGACGCGCGCCGGTTCTTATACTTACGTTTACAATATTATTTTGTTTCATGAACATTTATTTAGTGTTATTATTATTCTACTCATTGTTGCTAACTAGACTGTATATTTATAAAGCGCTGTTGTAAGATTTCAGCTGGACCAGTATATTATATAAGTAGTAGATAGTAGTGTTTTTTTTTTTGTTGTAATTTTGTATATGAGAAGCCGAGATGGCCCAGTGGTAAGAATGCGTGAATCTTAACCGATGATCGTGGGTTCAAACCTGGGCAAGCACCACTGAATTTTCATGTGCTTAATTTGGGCTAATAATTCATCTCGTGCTTTACGGTAAAGGAAAACATCGTGAGGAAACCTGAATGTGTCTAATTTCACTGAAATTCTGCCACATGTGTATTCCACCAACCCGCACTCGAGCAGCGTAGTGTAAACCAAACCTTCTCCTCAAAAAGGGAGAGGAGGCTTTAAGCCCAGCAGTGGGACATTCACCGGCTGTTACGGTTACGGTTACGATTATATGGGTCTTGTTACTTGAATGAATAAATTATCATTATTATTAATGTCGTGTGTGCTATTAATGTTAAATGTATACTCATTCTGTTACATAGGAAGAAACTAATTAAGTAAGATACAAAATCAACCTACTTTAGACGTTAGTGATCGAATAATATATAATCATTTGTGGATATTACCTACTAGATAACAATAAATATTTAATTTTTTTTCTATTTTGCAAATCAAAAATATTATTATTATCAAACACATCTTAAGCTAATAACCGTTTTTGATGTTTTTGAAGATTATATTTTCTATTTTAATTCTTGCATTCGCATTCTAAATTCAAAACCTTCGCGAAAAATTTATAAAATTCTCAACGTTGCACAAATGTTTAATAATGGTATACATATGGAATACTGGAGTTCGCTTATACAAATCGTAAGAGGATAGTAAAAACTTCTTTGAAGATATATTCGTCTAAGCTACGATTTTTGCATATCATTCTGCGATAAAATGGATACAAATACAGTCAGAGAGTGAATGCGCTTCGAGGATAGAAGTTTGCATATACCAACGTCATTCTATGCAGTTTCATACGTGACGCCGTGTTAAGTTAGTTCTACATAAAATACTTTCGAAGCTCAGATTTTCTTATAGATTTTGTCACTTGAACCCCTCTCAATAATTAGCTATTCTAGTGGCTTTCGTATTTCGCGTTCGAATTTCGAATGTGCAGTGATGTGCGACCTTAAGTTGTAATGTTGTTTTGTATCTGTAATTACATTATTTCATATCAGATTACAATAGTCAAAAAAAAATTCTGTTGTTATGTTTATTTATTTTTGTATCACTCATGGCGTGTTCTTACGACCTTATCTTTAAACTTAAGTGGGTGATTAGTTAAATGTTGTGTCGTCTTCTTTTAAATGTGAAATCAGCAATGATAGAAAGAGAGAGATTTGTTTTTAACTAAACAGTCACTAAGCGACGTTTGTGATTAAGGCCGTCAGTGTTTTATTTTATATTTGATTGGTGCGAGGATTATGGGCTACTAACTGATTTCGATCACGGTTACCAATCCTTATGCATTACGTATTTGAGTGAGACATTAAAGTGCACGAATGTGGTCGCGAACACAGGTGTGTTCTCATAATAATCCGTCGGCACTGCAATTCGACATGGCCAGAGATAAATGACTAATGGCCATTTTTATTAATCGACCTGACGTTTAAACTGAGGACTTGTGAGTCGATGTACTCTTTAAATGTATTTCAATCGGGTAGTCACCAGGAACAGATATAGAAAACCTATCTATTCAATCGAAATGACAAACATTTCGAATATCAAATTAAAAAGTTTATTAGCGGCTTATACCTGCGTGTTAGTATCGCAAAAAAAGAAAACCTGTCCAGTCCCACTAAGCTAGTTTTAACCTATCTATCCAATCGAAATGACAGACATTTCGAATTATAAATTAAAAAGCTTATTCGCGGCTTATACCTGCGTGTTAATATAGCAAAAAATAATAATCTGTCCATGTCCAGTTTCCTTTTTTTGAGGTGAAGGTCGTAGTTTAGTGCACTACGCTGGTTTGATGCGGTAAGTAAATAAATGAAAAAACACTTAATTAAAAAATGCACTAACAAATTATGCTTCTGGATATAACAATGCAAATTAATAACTATCTAAATATTGTTCAAGTGCGAAAAGAAAACGTGTGTCATTCCCTTAACGTTAGCTACGTCAACGAACTAAACCATTATTCTCCATTCAATGGCATACACGCAACTTTGAGCAACTATAACATGGCAGTTTTTTAACGTTATTTTTAAATAAAAAGTTTCACATCCCAACGGCAGTTTGTTTCTGATAAACGTTGCAGATAGACATAACTTTGTAAAAATCCGTGAAATATTCTAAACAACAATATCTTGTCGACTTTTCTATCTGACAACGACTGTTGGTTAAGGTTGTTTTTATTTATTTGAGTTTTGGTATAATTCGTTATCAAGTTTTAATCCTGACGGAAGAATATTGTACTTTGATCTCATTTATTGTGTTCAATTTTCAAATGACTATAATGAAACCACGATTCGTTCCATATATGGGTTTAAAAAAGACACAGCTTGCATTTTATTATTGGATAACAAAACCTTTTACATTGATTATATTTTAGAAAGATATGCTGTGTTAATATAATATATTTTTTTTATTTCTTCACAAAAAGTTTACAAATTGACATATAACATTTAAATATCAGCTAAATAATGTAAAGACTGGTGCTTGCAATAGATAAACTGTTCTACAAGACATCACACCTTCACTCCCATTTATATGAACAGAAAAGAAAAAGAAATGTATAAAGTGTGAAGTAAGAAATAAACGCCACCTCATAGTTAATATCAACTTCCCTAAATATTCGCACTTAAATATAAACCAATGTTCACACCGTCAATGCGATGCCAGCTAGGAAATCTTACAATATATTAGGATAACCATAAAGACCCACCCATGGCCTTAAACAAACAGACAATAGGTTATCTAAATAAAAAAAATTAATGTGTCTTTGGAAGTTTGTCCTTCATGAGTTACTAAGCTCTGATTGTGATGAAGTGTTAGTCAGTCATACTGCGTCATTTTTATATTTATTCTTCAATACGGACCTTTTATTTAGACACATGTACTACCCATGCGAAGCGGACGTATAGATATCATAAAATAAACGAAAAATAATTTACACGTATCCTGCATTCCTTTACGATGTTATTCTATAATAAATGAAAAAAGTAATTTGAAATATCAAAGTTAAACACTGGAGCCGTTTAGCTTGCAACAAGCCATAACAAGTCTCAGTAATTACCATACATTTACGTATAGCTAAGACGATAAAACGATATAATCCTCTTATTTCCAAACACGTCACGGGGATCTGTTGAGATTATGTCTGATACGAGAAATCCAATGGCAGCAATTTACATCGGATCACTTCGAGCTCGCGTATATAATTCGTAAATTTATCAGATTATACGATATTTTTTTTCTGCTTTTATTTTAACTAAGCTCATAATTAGTTCATATTGAAGAATTTAAAAAACTATATTGTTAATAACTAATCGGGTATCACTAATTTTATTTATTTAATATTGCTCAGCTGGTGATTAGTTCAGCAATGCTGTGTCTTCTTCTTTCGAATGTCAAATCAACTATGACAGAAAAAGAGAAATCAGTGTTTAACTTTTAGCCATTATGCAATTTCTATAAGTAGGGAGATCAGGATCGGGAGGAACCAAATACAATGTGATAAGGACTATAATTCCACCTTACTGTGTACTCAGTGAAGTAATCATATATTGTTAAATTATACACAAAAAACTAGCCAGTGCGATTAAGAAAATCCAAAAATGAAATCTACACCATCTAGTGGCATTTATTAGTATCACGTTACAGTAACAGCCTATGAATGTCCCACTGCTGGGCTAAAGCCTCCTCTTCCATTATGAGGAGAAGGCTTGGAGCTTATTCCACCATGCTCCAATGTGGGTTGGTGGAATACACATGTGCCAGAATTTTCGTTAAATTAAACATATGCAGGTTTCCTTTCGATATTTTCCTTTACTGTCAAGCAAGGGCTGAATTATAATCGCAAATTAAGCACATGAAAATTAAGTGATGCTTTCCCGGGCTTAAACCCACGATCATCGATTAAGATTCACGCGTTCTTAGCACTGGACCATCTCGGCTTTTCTTATCACGTAACACTATTGTAATGACCATAAAAACTCGTGGAAATCGTGTCGTCTAATTAGCGATAACTAACATTAGTAAACATTACTTCAGTTATTAATTGGTTATTTTATAAATATTTTATGACAGTTTAACGTGGAACTATCTCTGGGTCGCAATATTAGTTGCTTGAATATAATTTACTTTTAAACATTTATTTCTTTTTACCTAAAGTGCTAACTGTTTTATGTATTTGAATACAATATTGTTCAGAATTTGTTTCCTTTTATCTTATGTTTTTGGGCAAATGGTTTTATAGGAAAGTATAGCTACTGAGTATCCACTTTATATATTTTTTATAATGATAGCTGACAAACCAGCAGAAGCTCCTCGTAATGATAGGTGGTCACCGTTGCCTATGGACACCTGCAATATAAAGATGCTGATCCGCTTCCGGCTTACTATAGTATGTAAGTTTTTAACTATCACACCTAATGATTAAAAACTTACATACTATAGAGCTCTAGTAAAACCTCAATCCACGACCTGCACATACGTCAAAAATTACCTTGAACATTAGTGAACTGCCAAGCATCCACAAGTAAAGTAATATGTAACACAACCATTGAATGTCCCACTACTGGGCTAAGGTTTCCTCTCCCTTTTTGAGGTGAAGATTTAGAGCTTATTCCACATGGTATCTGTGAAATTCATTCGAGCAGTGAAGGGTGAGATGGTGGAAATATGACGATTGTGACACCGTGTCAATTCCATGACATCTTTTTGCAAGTAGTGGTAGCAGTAGGTAGGTTTACATTTACTATAATCACGTAAAATGACAATTCAAAAGTGCTCATAGGAGCAGTTCTGAAGAGCAACTCTTGAATCATAAACAAGAAAATAAGACTTTTCTGCTTATATAATATTATTTTGATTAAAGAAATATTATTTATCAAATAGCTCGTTTGCGTGATTGAATTTAATTACACCGAGAAACAAATAGTATTTTAGTATTGACGAGAAAATTATAATTAATATTTTAGCGTGATATAATTTGATAAATCCTTAATAATTTATGGACCTAATAAATCATATTACTAAATTGTTAACGATTTTTGTTAAATTATTATTAAATTATTTCATAAGCGTTAACGTGAGCATGGAATAATTTCTGAATAAAATCTCATGTTGTTTGTAGTTATGTATGTCTTATTGTTTTATAGAATAGGTAGATGGACGAGCATATGGGGCACTTGATATGTATGTGATAATAATATGATGATAATGGTCATCAACGCCCATAGACATCGGTATTGTAAGAAATGTTAACAATCGCTTATATCGCCAATGCGCCACCAATATAATAGTATATATATATATAGTATACACACTACGCATATACAAGAGAGTAGAGAACGGTGGAGAGGTGGTGTCGTGATATCGTGGTTTGCCGTCACGACATACGAGCCGGTCTTAGCAATAATAATATCCTGGAACATTATTCACACAAGGCCATCTAATCCCAAACTAAATACATACTTATAGAGATAATTACACCCAGACTCAGGACAAACAGACATGTTTATACACACAAATGTCTGTCCTGGGTGGGCATCGAACCCACGACCTGCGGCGCGAAACCCAAGTATCTATCAACCACGCCAGCCAGCCAATGATTCACAATAAACCTTATTAGTTAAAATGGACTTAATTTTTATGTATTTTATTCTTAAACAACTCAACTTCTTTAATTCATTTACATAATAACTGTTTTGTATTTATAATAAAAAAATAAGCTACGAATAATTTTGAAACAATCACCAACAAAAATAACTCCTTTACGATACTTTAAAATATGAGGCATAATTCATGAGTCTTTGAGAATCTTTTCTTAAATGTTATAAGCTTGGTACAAGATTAATTTAGCAAACTAAAATTAATAGATTGCCTTACATGAAACAAACGTACCTCTGGGATTACTCACTTCACAAGGAGTTTGCACTCTATCGCTCCAAGCTATTTCTCTAGGGGTTAAACACTATACTGGTTTTCATCAGAACATGTATCACCCATTATTTCTTAGCTTGAGTGATTTATTTGTCTTATAAATTGTAGCTTTCTGTAATTTATTGCCATAATATACATAGTAATAATAGACAAGACGCAGATATTTCATATCAAATTTGGTAGATGTTATTATTTCTGGTATTAATAGTTTTCCTTTTTAAATTTACTTCTAAAATTATTTATATAAATTATAGAGAAACAGGTAATGATTGATTATTTATGGTAGAAATTAGCACATAACAAATCAATTTTATGTTCGATTTAAAATTCTCAATCAAAAATATACTTTATGCAAATGAGCTCTTATGATCATTTTTGAATCGTCATTTTATAAGACAAATTCAATTTAATGCATTTTGTTCAGAATATATAATCTACCGAGAAGAATTCACACTAAACTCAGTAGTTATTCATTAATAATATCATAACTGTAACAATTATATATATATACAACTTACTTGTTGATATATACAATTATATATTTTTATTTTTATTTATTTGTAATGGCACACTTACAACATACATACATTTATTTTTAAAACAATAATAGTATATCTAATATGCATGTCAATTACAAGTGTACATAGCACTTCCTTCATATATATATGTTATTTCATAACGAAAGTTTAATTTCACTAACGAAACTTCATGTTTTTATATATTTTATTAATTCATAAGCATCAATTTCGGTGTTTCACACATGCTTGGCGTCCCACAACATTTATTTGTGTCTTAATTGTCAATATTATTATTAAACAATACGAAATAAATAAATGACAAATAAGATTATTGTGTTTACGCTAAATTCTTTAACAAATTTAACGAGAATCGAAAATGGATAGCCATTAAAACAACCCGTCCAAGTTCATCTTAGCTGATAATTACTCTCGATTTCTTGAAGGAGTTATATAACATTTTGACAATAAACAATTGTGAGCATTTCATTGTTTAATTTTAACATTATAGCTTAACAAATCGATTGTCGAATCGTCACCCATCTTGCATTTGTAATATTTTTCTGCTAGATAGAAAAATATATTATATTAATATAAAACGTTTATTTAATATGTCTTTCTTGTGAAACGAAACAATATATGTAAGGCTAAGTAGATAGCTATTTATATGATTTCGTGATAATAGAGTGGCAGAGCTCGTCGTGGGAGTGTTCGAGGCGTGCCTTTGCGTCAATTGTTATTGCCAATCTCTTTACTTGGTCAAAATTTAATAATGGTATTTATATAAAAAAATCAAAAGTATCACTTGTCTTGTATGATATAATTATTTATTACATGCTAAAAAAGTCGTCGTCATATAATATTTCAGATTAAAAACTAAACAAGACATGAGAAAAATGTAAAGGTATTTTTCAGCTTTTGTTAATTACGAAGTTATTAGCGGAGCAATTGGTCTTCTGACCAACATCAAGTATATTTATTTTCGTAGTAATCTGTGGATCACGTCTACTCTTAATTATGGACTGAATCGAACTTTTCATTTCATAGACAAAACTATTTTCTTGTAAAAATGTACTGAATAATTGAACAAAATCTTATATTATCATAATGCAAACAGTTAATAGAAATGTTCTTCGTTTATATTTTGGTTAAGAAAATTTTAAATATATCAGACTAAGCTAAAGCTAAGACAGACCCTGTAAGAAACTGGGATTTACAAAAACAACAATGAATAATTTTTTCTCAAAATTGATGAAATAATACTTATGCAAATGCATCTGAAAAACATTAAATATATTTCGAAAAGGATTTTAAAGTGAGTAAAACAAAACTCGAAGCAGAAAACTTGTTGGAACAACAAGCACATATAAAACTATTACATTTGAGAATCTGAGATACAAATGGAAAACGTTCAGAGCAAAAGAATTGAAACTTCGAGATGATACGATTGTAAGAGCTGATGTCTTGATATACAATAGAGAGGAAACAAAGAGTATTATTTTATTACAGCAAAGTATGTAAGATCACAGTCACGGCAATTCATAGACATATTATAGGGCACAAGGTGGGTGGTGCCCACATAGGTGCAAACTCTATTTACTAACTCTAATAATCCGATGGGACCGCAATCCGAAAGAGTTCAGGTACAAGAACAACGACTTCATATGCATTCTAAGACACGGGAATATGCAACCGAATTTCCAAACTCCAGGCTGCTACTAAAATTTCAGCAGAAAAACCCAATAATATTTCACTGGGGTTTGAACCCACGGTCTCGGTATCTGCGGCCTTATATCCGGCCACCAGACCTAAGAGACAGTTAGTCTGACATTTTATAAGATTATTGATATAGCGATTAAAATAGTTGTAACATAATAAATCCTTATTATTAATTAATTATAATATATAGTCATAAGTTAGAAGACTATCCTCAAAATTAACCTCAAAATATAATTCTAAAAGTTTTGGACGATGATTTCTATTGATTCTATACTTTTATTTCTGATAACTCTAGAAAATACGGTTACAATGCAGACATGAGTCACTAGAAGCAATTTAACAGTCCAATATTATCTGAACTGCTTCTTCAATTTTAAGATAACTTTTTGTTTTAGTACCATTTGTAATATTATGGTCGAGATGTAAAATGAAGATGAAAAGGTTTTTTATATGAAACCCATTAACCATATCGTAATTTATCATCAATGTCAAGAGCCAGTAAATTTATAACTTAGAAAAATTGTCAAATTATTCTTGTGCAATGGCTTTGTGCAAGCTCGTCTGTGCAACCTCAGTACTGGGTATTGTTGTGTTCCGGTTTGAAGGGTGAGTGAGCCAGTGTAATTACAGGCACAAGGGACATAAAATCTTAGGTCCCAAAGTTGGTGGCGCATTGGCGATGTAAGCAATGGTTAACATTTCTTACGGTGCCAATTTCTAAGGGCGTTTAGTGACCACTTACCATCAGGTGCCCCATATGCACGTCCACCTTCCTATTTTATAAAATAAACAAAACCAGTGAAAATATAAAATAGTAGCACATATCTTATTATATTTTCTAACGTTTTAAAAATAGCAGAAATATTCTTGGTATTTTTATTTCACACCAGTTCATATAAAACTACGAATTTTGCGCTACAATTCCAAAATACACATCACAGCGTTGTGCATATGGTCTTGTCCGAATAAGCCTTATAAATGGCGAAATAATATCCCTCGTTACACCGTCACGTCGTATCGCTAACCGAATAACTCAAAACGCCTTTGTTGTAGCTTTCCTGAACATAAATAAGAATTTTAGCGCGACCACAGCGTCAGAATCCGTTACACTATCACATAAGGCGGGATTTATCACGCCCCTTGATTACGATTTACGTGACGTCACAAGTGATGGGTAACCAGCGGGGTTTTTTTTATCAGCACTAACGATCTTACTATTAGCATTAATTAGCAGGCAATTAGTTAAACAATGTTATGTTTACTTTTTTTCAATGTCAAATCAATGATGATAGAAAAAACAAAATCAATAATTATTTAAATAAATTTGAACTTCGAACATAAACTGAATTATGTATGAATTCGAATTATAAGGTAAATATTGCCTCTAGTGATTATAGGAGGGCTGGTCTGCTTTTCGCCGAGAGGATTAGAATTGCGATTCAAAGGGAAAAATTCTTGTCATAATTCCACGATTTGAACAGTAGCTATTTCTAATTTCATTTTGTTTTATCATATTATATTTAATGTATAGTATATTATAGTTTAGTTTTTGATGTAAATAATTCTTAAAAAATTGGCTGTAATGAAAGAGAAATAGAAACATGTGGAAGGACTTCTTATTGAGAAGGGAGACAGTGAAGCGGGTGAGGACTAGGTAGTACTAGGTAGTTTTTGTCTATGTGTTTAACGCGCATTGGTATATACATTGCGCTTTCAGTTTTGTAATTTCATTTTTTCAAATTGGTCTTTAAGTTTTATGAAACTGTTCGTGTGGATACGATGATATGTACGTTGGGATCTAATTTTTTACTACTCTGCTGAGTAGTTGAGTTTCATTTTCGTGGAAGCAATTCGCTGACTCATTAATACATAAATACACAGATAATATAATGATAATAAAACTTAAATTAAAAAATGAAGAATTTCGCGACTTAGAAAAAAAAAACAAAATAAAAGTCTGAATAGGTAAAAAGCAAAAAAATCATAAAATAAAATTTTAAAAAGTAATAAATAATATGTATATTACAAATGTATTAACAATCAAAAATTAATAGTAAGGTTTATATAAAAAACTCGACCGAATATATTATATTAGAATTTAAATTTAAATTAAGACTTTGTCGTGTCGGGGCTATAAGGACCTGCTGAAACTAATTGATAAGCACTTAAAAAGATCTTTATTATAGCTTAGTATGCTTTACTAAGATGCTATGTACCGTATATGTATGTGTATGTGTAATAATACTGACACACTTACGTATTCGAATCGGAACACGCGATACACAGTATGCGGTAGAATAATAATGAAGATATTCCATAAAAATCTGAACAGTTACCGCTGAAAATGATCATGAAACGTTAGAAAGTGATATGCGATATTGGAAATAAAAGTTATAACATTTAAAGAATACACGTATCAAAATAGCGTGTCACGGTTAGTCGATTTTATGCATTTCACGAGAACGATATGACGTGAGTTCTTACTTCATACAGTGCTGCTAGTAGATTTCCGCTGTAATCGTTATACATTATTCAAAATGCATACAATATAATATTATGTGTTTTCATGTTTTAAATAGAAACTTTTTTACGCCACTTACAATCTCCATCCAGAGCCTACACAAATCCTTATCACAGATTATTTTTTTATAGAAAAGGAAGGTGGACGAGCATACGGGCCACCTGATGGTAAGTGGTCACCAACGCCCTTAGACATTGGCACTGTAAGAAATGTTTACCATCGCTAACATCGCCAACGTGCCACCAACCTTGGGACCTAAGATTTTATGTCCCTTGTGCCTGTAATAACACTGGCTTACTTCTTATATTAACATAAAGAGTTACACTTATTATATCACACTTATTATATTAACATAAAGAGTTTTATTTTATTTGACAATGATTATCAAACTTACCTTCAAATAAATACAATTTCATAAGTACCGCCTTAAGAGGAATAAAAATAAAATGCAATACATTGAAATAATTATGTGTAAGTCTATAACTTTGACCACGGTAGAGCTTGATAAGGGAAGAAATAAGAATGTTTTTATGTGACTCGCGACTTGAATGCGACGCGATTCAGGGGAGATTTTTTTCCGCTATTTGTGTCTTCAGCCACGTTAAGAAAATTTACGAGTGTACGTAAAATTTTCAATTTGATTCAGAGATTTCTCTCAATTTGCAAGCACTTAAAATTAGCTCAATTTGTATTATATTTTTTTTATCAACTATATATATTTAATAATGCGTGGATAACATCTTAAGATGTCGAGTGGCGGATAGAATTCTACCACGAATATGATCACTGAGACGGAATAAGCCCCTTCGTTTTTATATGAGAAAATGAGATCTGAACGAATTAAAATGGTGTAAGTCAGCTGTCGAGTAAAATACGAAGTGATTTCTAACAGAATAGCAGTGCAGTTTTCATAAAAATGAATTTAATAGTTATTTTGTAAGACTACATATATAATATGTATATTTAGTTTATTATAATATCCATTTAGTACAGTACAGTACAGTAACAGCCTGTTAATGTCCCACTGCTGGGCTAAAGCCTCCTCTCCATTTTGAGGAGAAGGTTTGGAGCTTATTCCACCACGCTGCTCCAATGCGCAATGGTAGAATACACATGTGGCAGAATTTTAGTGAAATTAGACACATGCAGGTTTCCTCACGATGTTTCCTTCACCGTCAAGCACGAGATGAATTATAAACACAAATTAAATATATGAAAATTCAGTGGGGCTTGCCCGAGTTTGAGCCCCCGATCATCGGTTAATAAGATTAACGCGTTTTAACCACTGAGCCATCTCGGCTTTTTTGATATATCCATTTTAAATAACCATAAATATTGAAACGCGTGGTACACAATACAATACACAATAATTATTTTTATTATATATGTAGGTGGACGGGTAAATGGGCCACCTGATGATAAATAGTCAACATCACCCATAGATATCGGCACTGTAATACTTTTTTTTTTTTTTTATAGAATAGGAAGGCGGTCGAGCATATGGGCCACCTGATGGTAAGTGGTCACCAACGCCCTTAGACATTGGCATTGTAAGAAATGTCAACCATCGCTTACATAGCCAATGCGCCACCAACCTTGGGAACTAAGATTTTATGTCTCTTGTGCCTGTGATTACACTGGCTCACTCACCCTTCAAACCGGAACACAACAATATCTAGTACTGCTGTTTTGCGGTAGAATATCTGATGAGTGGTTGGTATCTACCCAGACGAGCTTGCACAAAGCCCTACCACCAGTGTATTGTGTCAATTGTGTGGAAAGACAAAATGACACCCAGACTCCATTCCATCTTTTTTCTAGATCACGATTAAACGTTGAAGCTGTCACTAAAATTAAAACTCCGATCCTTTATCTGAGCAAAATTCCCCAAGAACTAATTTTGTGAGAAAGTGCCTCGCTAAAAATTCCCGTCCGTCTATACAGGGTGCGCGTGCCACGTCACTACACTTGATATAATTTTAATTAAACTTCGCCGAGAAATGTGGGGTGAATGAAAAATATGTACTCATTTTACATGGTTATGTTAAAATATTGATGTTATGTTACACGTATTACATTGTAAATATGTTTATGATAACTTGTTTTTCAAGAAGAATATTATGTTTATATTAGGGTTTTCAAAATTTCTGGAATTTTCGATAAGTGATCACAATTAGGGAAACTTTCTTCTAGAAATGCTTAGGGTAGATCAGAAAAATAATATTATAATATTTACAATATTTAATCATACATAGTACATTAATTTTGTATAAACAAGTATGCTTTACCCGCGAGTGTATTGAACAAATACAGCTACCAATTACTAAAGATCAGAGACCAGCAATACAAACTGATTTTAAACCGTTTGATAAGATTTATAATAATAAATGTTTAGTTACAGATATATCCATATTGAAAATCGTTGCTGCAGAGACATTCAAAGTGATATTTTGATACTCAAAACTTACAAAACATTATGTCTAAATAAAATTTTCTCAGATTAAATGCGTTTCATTTTCCCTTCATACATATTCATAATTTTAATTAAAAATTATTTCAATTATTGCATTACTGTTTTATTTTTATCATAGCAACAATTTACATTCTTTTTTTATATTTCTATCGGTCAACACATCCGTGCTAAATAATTAACTGTCCTATATTTTTCATCGATAGTGTCCAATGCGTGTGATTTTTTTTGGAGACAAACCTCGTGAGTTAAGAAGTAATAAAAATTCCTACGGAGTTCGATGTAACTATTACTATTAACACGACGTTTCAAAGAAAAATCTTTTTCTTCTTTTCTTCAAATAACCGCCGACGAAAGTTGGTTCCACAGAGTGGTTGTGCGAAGCAAAAAATGCCTTGAAAATTCTTCTATTTTGGATTACCAGACATTATAGTCTTTTATATTATAAAATATACATAAACTTTCGCCGGCGATTTTTCCGAAACATTGCGATTCGGGAACCTTCAAGAAAAGAGCCTACTGCCTAGAGCCATTCCTCAAAGACCGACAACGTACTTGCGCGCCGCCTATTGTTCGAGATGTATGATGATGAGCGGTAATAGTCACTTTCGATCAAGTCAGCCTCCTTCCAGTTTGCCTCCTATAATATTATATATATGCCACTACCATCATGTATTATCCAATTTTATTATCAAAAATCGAGCAATATTTCTCTGCTTAAAATAAAGCATTATTTATGTAACATCAAGGCAAATGTTCCAAGTATTTCAATTCAAAAACCTTCTAATAAGTGTTTCTTCGTACGTAGCTAATCTTAATGAAACAGAAAACTTAAGTTAAATTAATCTCGATCTACAAGGAAAGGACTATGGATTGACATTGGACTTATAGCATGAACGAGGGGATATTACACATACCCATAAATATGATATGTATTTAATAACTTGTAGTAAGAATAATATATTGTTTGTTATCGGTATTCGTAATATTATAATTTTTTCAGCAATTGATTTTTCAATTTTTATTCGAACGAAACAATTTTTTTGTAACTTTCATTTATTATTCTCTTTCATAAACCTTAATATCATGTTTTAGCAATAGGTAGTGCCTTAATTTAAATGTAAATGATCTTCTTCCCTGACTTTTATCTTTATACAATATTAATATTAAATATATTTTTCTACTGACATAGTAGTAACAGCCTGTGAATATCCCACTAGCCTGTGACTGTTGGACTGAGAGCTCCTCTTCTTTATTTTGAGGCGAAGATTTGGTTATCTGTATTTTTATCGCAATATATACTCATGTGTTTTAAATATCCTTTCGAGTTCACGAAAAATAAGACGGGCAATTAAAGATTTTTTCTTTAATTTATACCTATGCAAGTTGATAGTATATAAAAGTATGAATATATATTTGAAAAACAAACGTCATTATTAATCAAATCGTTGTTACCTGAGCACGTTAAACAAATAATGCCGACGACTTTTAAATGACGTCTCAAGCGTGAATATTTCTACTAAATATAAAAAAGAAAAATATAATAGCTTACAGCTGTAGCTTTTTAAAAATTACTTTTCTTGAAACATTTCATCAGCAACTACGGCTATGATTTTTCGAATGAAACTTTTTAATATCCCGTAATAAGCCGAATATGGAAATCCGCTGGCAAAGAGACATGGCAAAGTTTTTAATAGTTGGAACGGTCGGTTTATACAATTTTCAAACATTGTAGCGTACTGGGCTGTCCGCCAGCGCTGCAAAAAGTTATTATCTTATTTTTGTAATGCTGTTCTATTTAAACGCAAAAACAATTTGAGATATTTCAGACGGAATGTAACAAACCTATCTAAACTACTTGCAATTAGTGATTAAGGCAATTGATAAATATTTCATATTAATGGTATATTTAATTTATGTTATTTTGTTTTTCCATATTTCATTGATTTTGTTATAATTTTTAAATAAGTATGACGTAATATTTTTTTGTTAAGTGGTAACTGTCTTTTTAATATTTTTAAGTTGGCAACTTGGTGTTCTAAAAACGGAAAAGAGAGTTGTTAATATGGAGGAATATAACAAATCGCTGCTGAGCTGGATATTTGGTTTCTTTTATATTTTATAAAGAGTATCGACCACGCGCCGATCTCATTTACCATAATAGAAACTCAGTTTTTGAAACCAACAAAAATTGAGCTAAAAATAGCCAGTAGTAAAATGTTAACGTAAATATTAACACATTGGTTGATCTATACAATTTTGTCTTTAGAACATCTTAATACATCGCCTTTTTAAATTGGGTGACTACTAGTTTTCACAGCAAGTCTAGTGAATAAAGTGTTTTTTATATGAATTATATTTTAGAACTAAACCACGATGAATTTGTTTGGTTAAGGTTTGAGACGATCGGGATCTGAAGCGCTAAATCGCTGGTACACGTGTAACGAATCGCTTTATATTTTCATTTATATCATGACTGATCTGTAATTTCAAATAGATATGATGTTGAATGTAATTAATAGAGTATTCATCCACTATCCACATAAATAAAACATGGACTGATGAAGAGGCCTTCATTCCTGCGCTTTCATACGTTTTGCTGACTAATGCCATATCTACGTAATGTAATATTTTCTATGTATAATGCTTTAAATTTAAAGTAACCAATAATAATGACTCGTGTAACGCAGTACGCAGATCGAAGTGAAACATTAACAGGGAGTAACAGGAATTTAATAGAAACGTTATACCAAACGTTACGATCGAGAAATTCTCTCTCTCTCTTTCCAATTGTGTCCAAAGAAGTTTTACTCCAAAAATAGTACGCAAATACAAAATAATGTCATTCAAATAAAAATCAAATTGACATAAAAACTAAATCTTTAAAATCTTATCAAATACCAAAATAATGTTTAAATTTTAAAATAAGTTACGCTAATCGCTGTATGTTAAAAAAAATAACTTTTTTTATTCTAAGAAATGTTAAAGATGTTAAGAATTTTATTATCATCAAATATCAAGTAACTAGGCAGATTGGTAAGATACTTCTGCCTGTGCCAAATAGGATACATGAAGAAATCATATACTTCAATCAAAGTTATTTATAGGATTGTTTTTTCAAACTGAATTTTTTATTTAAATAATGGACGACACTTTGGGATTTGATGAAACCCGCAAGAAGTCTTCCACGGAATGGCAATTAGGTGTCAAGAGTGACTTATCGCTGGGTGCGATTTCAAATACGCAATCTATCAGACAGAACCTTTTTGTGATACCACCGGTATTTAATTTTATTACAAATAATACGAGACAATTTATTTCCTGATCCTCTCTGATCTCTAAAAATGAAGTACTTCTTAAAAGCCCGTCAATTGCATGACGAGTTAAAAGCGTCTCTTTTGTTAAGAGCCTAGCTTATAAATCTACAGACACCGAGGATGTACTTTACTCACTTTATACTTTATTGTACATCACAAAGATTAAAAAATAAATAAAAAATATAGATATAACCTAATTATGAGTAGTAAATAACTTTGGTGATCTCATTACTCATAGGATATGAGGTGGTGTTGTAATAATAAATAAAATAACATAAATATATAACAAAAACAAAGTAATAAATAAATCTCAATATAAAAATAAAATACACATATATCTATAAAATACGTATATTTATATCAATCTTGTGTTGGTCCAAAAAATCGGTCAAGAATTTTTCTGTAACAACTCTCAGTAATAAATATGGTAGTGTTTCCTTGCTTCGGAAAGCACATAAAGCCAACGGTCGTGTGCCTGATCTCCTCCACCTCTATCTGATCGTGTTGTATTGTCATATAAGTATAAGTAATCCTGTAGTTTCACACACACTTGTACACTATAATATCTCCTTCGTTGTTGGACGAGGAGTTGGTTGTTATTTAGTATGAATTTCATGTCAATTTGTTTGATACAAAACGATATTTATGTCATCACAGAAAGAAGAAAAAATACTAAGGCCGACAATTGACGCGTCTTGGATGGAAAAGCTGTCGTTTTACCGTTGTTACGCGTCCTCCGTGAGCAAGATTGAATTATTGTGCATGCAACAAAACAGTGTGAACAGGTCTAAGTTTATACCTTAATATGTTGACATATTACAATAAATTTAATGTGAGCTAGAATAATGTCAGTACACCATAAGTTTATAAAGCAATTTAAATTGGAAATCTCAAAAGTATTTTTCCATTTCACACCTGCTCAAATTATAGCAAGAATACAACTCCCAATTAGAATATGTATCTTCTTAATATTGCAAAACAGCTCTTCTTCAGTATATTTTTACAATCTATTTATTAAGTCAGACTTTTAATTGGCTATCCACAAACCATTATACAATAATATAAAAAAACTGAGAAAATACTGTCTCTTTTATTTTATTTAATGTATGATATACTATTTGCAGGTTTTTCTGGTTTTATATCTTCAATGTACTATGCAAAAGTTTGCCTATGGCCTATGTCTATATTTTTCTAAGTACGTACGCTCCGGATCATCATTTCTTTCTTTCGAAAATGGTACCAATATGCAAAGGTGAGTTAAATATTATAATTAAAACACAAATACAAATTTAGCGTTCAAATTTTGAACCGTGTAGACCAGTAATTTTCTCTTAGAACTTAGAATGACCTTGAAAGACACGTCATTAACTAGAATCGTAGCAACTGTTGAATGACACGTCATGCAATATTATCAAATATATGTTTCACTAAACTTAGTAGTTAGTTTAGGGACTTAATAGTCATAATATTTATGGCTACGAGGTTTAGCTTCTAGATGGTAGGTATCACTAACTCAGTTATTCTACGGCTAAACAACAATACTTGTATTAAATGTTGCGTTCCGATTAGAAAGATGAGTGTGATTGTAATACAAACTTATTACTTATATTTACAACATTATTATAATATATAAATGAATGGATCGTGCATAAAAAATAATGGCTACTTCTCATACTAATTAATCTCAATTTTTGTCATATATAGTACGTAAACAAAAAATCTGAGTCGGTTAAGAGTTTTTGAATGATTTGATTTCATCTTTTTTTTAAAGGTTATATTCATTGACAAATTTTCAGCTCTTAACTATGGAAATATTTACAGGGCTTAATGTGATATTTGTGATAGCTGGAGTTTTTGAAATATTAATCTTTCTGTATAATACATCACTATATATACTCTTTATGGTTGCCGGTTTGATGCACAAGATACCATGGAACAGGTATTGATATGAGCGGTTCATTCAATAATTTCATCTCATAGCTTTTTTTGATAAAGTTTTAAAAACTACTTTTTACATAAAAAGAGTCGCGATAAACCGTCGGGTGCTGGCAGCTCAAGACCGGCCAACATGGAAATCCTTGGGGGAGACCTTTGTCCAGTAGTGGACGTATTTTGGGTGACGTGATTATGATGATGATTACATTTCAGATGTTTAAATACAACTAATGAGTTTGACGGCGGTACTTTCACTTGCTATAATTTATCAGAATTCGCTAAGAAAGTGAGTGAGACGAACGTAACATTTGAAGGATTTTACTACTCTACCTCGTCGAAGGAAAATATTTCACTCGCTCAAATTGAGTACTTTGAGTATGTGATTTTTGAATATAATTAATAAAGCAGTTATATTTCCAATCTAAAAACTAAAGATATAAGTTTAATCACAAGTACCAGACACATGACATCGTACATGTGTAAACTTTAACAATTATTTTCTTTTTATAATATTCTTTAACAATAATAGCTTCTATAGCAAAATTCACAAAATAAAATTGTCTGAAATTAATGCATATTAATATTAAATATTTTTTAAGCTTATATAGCCTTAAGATTATAATACTTGTATTGACGCTTTTGATTTTTATACTTTTTAATAATTATAGTCAAATCAAAATGAATTTTGATTTGACTATAAATTTATATGTAGACATTGGCACTGCCATCATTAATGCGCCACCAACCTTAGGAACTAAGATGTGATATCCCTTCTGCCTGTAGAATATGCGATGAGTAGGTGGTACTGACCCAGATGGCTTTACTTATTAAATATATAATAAGTAAGAACCGGTTTTTTGAATGCCAAATATTTCAACATGAGTAATCTTCTTCTTCTTTTTCCTAGCGTTTTCCCGGTCTAGTTATGCCAGGGTCCGCTTTCCTACATCTTTGCCTCCACTTTGCCAGATCTAAAGCGTCGTCTTTAGTGAGATCGTGCTCTCTCAAATCGTCCCTCACAACATCGAGCCAGCGCTTCTTGGGCCTGCCGCGGGATCTGGGGCCTTCGACAACAAAGTCCAGGCATCGGTTTCCAACATAGTCTGGCGGTCTGCGGCTAATGTGGCCAAACCAACGGAGACGGTGTTCCTGCAACTTCTCCGCTACATCGCACACGCCAAGGCTACCACGGATATGCTCGTTACGAATACGATCTATTCGCGTAACACCACACATCCACCGCAGCATCTTCACGTCTCGCTGCCGTACAATAAGACTGGTCGGATGATGCACTTGTACACAAGGCCCTTTAATTTCACCGGTATCCTGCGACCACAGATTACCCCGGTGACTTCGCTCCATTTGGCCCAAGCTGCGTTTATTCGAGCTCTGACGTCGTGGTCGATCGTACCAGACTCGTGCAGTAAGGACCAGAGGTATTTAAACTTTTCCGTCTTGATAACGGATTCTCCGCCTATCTTTATATGGGTTCGGGGTCCGTACTGCCACAGGCCATATACTCGGTCTTCGCAACATTTAGCATCAGACCACCCCTCGCTAGCACACCCTTCCACTGGTTCACCTTTTGCTCCAATAGCTGCTTGTCCTCATCTACCAGTGCAATGTCATCAGCTTACATCATGAGCCAGGGAGACGGCTCATGGGCTTTCGCTGTGACAACGTCAAGCACTACACTGAACAGAAAAGGACTCAGGGCCGAGCCTTGGTGGACACCAACTGTGATCGGGAAAGGGTGTGTGTCGCAAACGGCGGTCCTTACTATTGATTCCGAATAATGGTACATGTCTCGGATAATGTCAATATAGATTTGTGGCACGTTCTTCATCTTCAAAGCCCACCAGATAATTCGGCGTGGGACGCAGTCAAATGCCTTCTGCAGGTCTAGAAACGCCATGTACAGCGGCTTCTTCTTTTCTCTGTGTGCCTCGGTCAGTATTCTTAGGGCGAAGATGGGGTCTATGGTTCTACAGCCTGGGTGATACCCATATTGACATTCCGAGACGTTACATTCTTGCCGAAGCCTTGAATCGATTACGCGTTCGAAGAGTTTCATGGTGTGGCACATAACCTTAATACCGCGGTAGCTTTTGCAGTCCTGTACACTACCTTTGCCCTTATATACTGGAGTAATGATACTCAATCTCCAAGAGTTGGGCATCTTCCAGCTAGTAAGTATTCGGTTAAAAAGTTCAGTAAGTAGGTTCACGCCATGAGAACCCATCGCTTTCCACGCTTCAATCGGCAAGTCGTCAGGGCCTACGGCTTCTCGGTTCTTTCGGTACGAAGACATTTGAGTACCTCGTCATGTGTTACCGGTGCAACAAGTCCGAGATTAGGAGGCAGTTCTGGAGGAGATACATTAGCGTGTTGTGTGTTAAGCAACACGTTAAAGTAGCTGCGCCACCTCTCCTTCACCTTAATTGCATCGCAAACCAAAGTGCCATTAGAGTCTTTGACACAAAGACATTTTGTTATGTCTTGTGTCGCTTTCTCCCGAGCCTTTGCCAAACGGAAGATAGTCTTTTGGCCCTCGTTTGTCTCGAGCGTGTCATACAGAGCTGACAGCGTCTGGTAACGGGCTTTGGCAACTGCTCGTTTGGTGGCACATTTAACAGCTTTATACGCGTCCCGGTCTTCAGGAGATTTGGTCTCTTGCCACTTCTTAAACTGTGTCTTTTTTTCTCGAACTGCCTCCTGAACTGAGCCGTTCCACCACCACGTCTCCTTGTCGATGACGCGGCCTCCTTTCGAAGTGCCAAGCACCTCTTTTCCAATGGTGTTCACTGTTGACTGGATCCTAGAACATTGAGTATCGGCTGATTCCTCTGTGTCTGTGCTTAACTTGGAGCTAGCTACGACTTTTCAGAATTCATGCTGTTTAAGTCCATTCAACAGCCACCATTTAGTTTTAGGTCTGCTTCGTTCAGGCACTTTTTTACTTCGTACTACCAGCATGTCCATGACAAGGATGCGGTGTTGTGTTGTGAGGCATTCCCCAGGAATTACTTTGCAGTTAGTCACTCTACCAATTTGGCTTCTTCTTATGAGCAAGTAGTCGATCTGGGTGGAGTGCGGCTCACTTTTATATGTGATGAGGTGCTCGGGTTTCTTTTGGAAGAAAGTGTTAACAATGGCAAGGTGTGATAATAAGCAGGTGCTGAGAATTGACTCCCCCTCTGCATTCTCACGACCATAGCCGAAGCCGCCATGTACACGTCCATATTCACGTGACTCCTCACCTACATGACCGTTCAAATCTCCACCAATCACGATGCTCTCGGTGTTCGGAATGCAGCGGAGCATGTCTTCCAAGTCATTCCAGAAGGCTTCTTTCTGCGATGCAGAGCCACCGACCTGTGGAGTTTAGGCGCTGATAAGATGAGTAATTACTCCTTCTATCAGTAGCTTCACCCGGAGAAGTCGGTCGCTCAGTCTATCGACTTCTAGAATACCGTTCTGGAGTTCCTCAGATAGTACTACGGCCACACCGTTCTTCCCTGAGGGGGAGCCGGAGTAGATCAACTTATAACCCAGTCCAATATCACGGGACTTGTTGCCCTTCCAACGAGTTTCTTGCAAGAATGCAACGTGAACTTCGTTAGTACGTCCTGCTCTTCGTTAGTACGTCAGCCAGTTCAAGGGAGCGACCTGTGAGAGAGCCGATGTTCCAGGTGGCAAAGCGGAGCTTCTTTTTAGGTACTTGCTTATTTAGCCGTGCCCGTACTTGGCACGGTAGCCCTTTCCCACTTGTCGCAGGTTTAGGGCGATGTGCCTGCGCGTCGTTTTGCGGCGACGCCCTAGACATTGTACCTAAAATTCTGTTTTCCTTTTCCATGGTAAATGACGGGTACTGGTTTTATAAGGAGCGACTGCCGTCTGACCTCCCCAACCTAGAGTAGGGAAACAGTTCACGATAGAGGGATGTTGAGGAAATTTGGTAGGAATTTAAGGTATAAGGATATTTATGCCACGGAAGACACAGGGTGTAGCATAAGTAGCTCGGGGAAGGCGGGGTCGCATGCCCGTATGTTTATATCACTTATATCGGACAAGTACAAAGATATAAACACCTCCTGCCTACATTTCAACATGAGTGATATTTTATTATTTTTAGTAATCCAATTTTGCTTCAGTAGAATGATAGACTTGTAAATTATTCATTAATTCGAAAGAAAAAGTTAGGATAATTTATTTATTTATAGTTATTTTCTTAGCGCCGTGATTGAAGGCCAACAATCTCAACTATTCATATTAATGGCTGTCATGTGGATTTTAGTCGGTCTTTGTTACAACCATATCTATAAAAATCTTATTTGGAAGGTAAATATTTTTTTTTCTCAAAAATATATCACAAATAAAGTAATAACGAATGGCATGTTCCATCTTAATATAAGAAATATAGAAATAATAATATTTATGAGCTTAGCCTGAAAACTCACTCCTTAAGGCTAGTTTTAGGCCAAATGTCCTTGGTTCAAATCCAGCCGAGCCAGTAAAAAAGTGTAAAAACCCATAAACATTGTCACTTAAAGAAATATAAGAAACGCCACGAAGAAAGGAATTGAAGACGTTATGTCCTATGTGTCTATAAAAAGTATATTAAAATTGTCTTAATTGCAGATATTACACTATTCGCATTTAACCCTCGTTGGTATGTTCATAATGATATTTGTACACTTGGTAATAGTGTATGAAGATTCGGAAATTCAAATAGTGGAAACAAAGGATGAGGCCCATCGAACGTATTTAATGGTAAGATTTTACAAATTAAAGTACAGTATAGTATGATAACAGCCTGATAATGTTCTTCTCCTGAGCAAGACCTCCTCGGTCTTTTGAGGGGAAGGTTTAAAGCTTATTCCACCACGCTGCGCCAATGCGGGTTGGTAGAATAAACATGTGGCAGAATTTCAATGATATAAGACACATGCAGGTTTCCTCACGTTGATTTTCTTCACCGTCAAGCGCGCTATGAATTATAAACACAAACTTGAAGTGTAATTGGTTTATTATAAGGTACTCTTAGACACCGTTTAGTCTTTATTTCTTCAAAATTGGCTCAGTCTATCATATGTAACGACAATCTCAACTGTCTCTGTGACTAACAGTCATGTTTAGATAAGTATTTAATTGTTTTTACTAAAAACTATTTTTATCTTATTCTACTAGGATAGTGTAGTACTTCGCCATGTGGTGACGGCAACGAATATCACCACCCCATTTCATCCCGTGGGGAGCGTAGAAGTCGACCCGAGGGAATATACAACAGAGAGCGGGCAGCAGCGTCTCTCTGAGTACTATGACGAACTTACTGCGATCGCCAACCCGTCTGCCAAGCGTGGCGATTATGGCATATCCCCCCAATGATAGTTACAAACAAACCACGGCCCCTAGTCCCCAGCAGCCCTGCTATTCCCAGCCTTGGTAACAGCTGTGGTAACGGCGGGGCAGGAGGTGCTAAGAATCCCCGGCCGATTTCATGTTACCAACACCGACGACCTCTGGCCCTGGCAACATATAACACGCGTACACTACGGACTGACGAGAAGATTATCGAACTGGAGGAAGAACTGAGCAGGTTACACTGGGATATCATAGGATTATCCGATGTCCGAAGACAGGGGGAGGATACGATAATCCTGAAATCTGGTAACCTCCTCTATTTCCGGGAGGATGATCAACTGTCCCAAGGTGGTGTCGGGTTCATAGTCCACAAGTCACAGTCCACAATCGAGAGCGTGTCGACTAGGGTGGCGTACCTTATACTCAGAATTACCAAACGGTATTCTTTGAAGGTCATACAAGTATACGCGCCGACTTCGACACACTCCGACGATGAAGTTGAGGTCATGTATGAGGATTTATTTAGAGCCATACTTACCAATAAGACTCGTTTCACTGTCGTAATGGGGGACTTTAACGCGAAGCTGGGCCAACGATTTGGTGAAGAGTTAAAGGTGGCACCACATGGAATTGGAGACCGCAACCCTCGGGGCCAGAAGTTGGCCGACTTTATGGAGAAGGAGGGACTCTTTAGGATGAACTCCTTCTTCAAAGAGCCAGGTCATCGTAAATGGACCTGGTTGAGCCCTGACGGGAAAACTAAGAATGAGATAGACTTCATCTTGTCGACGAGAAGACAAATATTCAATGACGTCTCTGTGATCAATGCAGTCAAAACCGGGAGCGATCACAGACTAGTAAGAGGCTCATTGAATCTCAATGTCAAACTCCAAAGATCCCGACTAATGAAGTCTACGCTCCGACCAACATCTCTCCAAATCCGAAATCCCGAAGCCTTTCAGATCGAACTCCATAACCGATTCGATTGCCTAGCAGACTGCGAGGAAGTGGACACACACAACGACAGGTTTGTGGAAGCTGTCCATATGGCTGGGTCTAAGACCTTCAAGACCAGCTGTACGAAAGGAACCAAAAAGATCTCAGCCTCTACCTTACGGCTTATGGAGGAAAGACGGAAAATGGTTCTGACGTCCCCAGCTGATGCTGCCAGTTTTCGGCTGCTCAACAGACGGATTTCAAAGTCTCTGACTCGCGACACTCGGCAATTTAAGACAATGCGCATTAAAGAGGCCATCGAGCGGAATAAAGGCACTAAAGTGTTCGCCAGAGATCTTTGTGTGGGGCAGAGTCAACTGGCGAGGCTGAAGACTGAGGATGGTAGAATAGTAATGTCAAGATCTGAGCTGTTGAAAGAGGTTGAGAAGTTCTTCGGTCAGCTGTACATGACAACGCAATCACCTGTCAGTAGTCAAGCTGCAGATCCCAGAGCAAGACTAACCCGACATTACACCGAAGATTTCCAGGACGTCAGTCTTTCCGAGATTAGAATGGCTCTCGAGCAAATCAAAAACAACAAGGCACCTGGTGATGATGGTATCACAGCTGAGCTTCTGAAGGCGGGTGGTACACCGATCCTCAGGGCCCTTCAGAGGCTATTTTACTTCGTCATAGCCAAAGGTCAAACGCCAAAGGCATGGCGCAGAGGTGTGGTGGTTCTTTTCTTTAAGAAGGGTGATAAAACCCTTCTGAAGAATTACAGACCCATCTCATTGCTGAGCCATGTTTACAAGTTGTTTTCGAGAGTCATTACGAATCGTCTCGAGCGAGGGCTTGACGACTTCCAGCCACCCGAATAAGCCGGTTTCCGAAAAGGCTTTAGCACCATAGACCACATACATACGCTGCGGCAAGTTATACAGAAGACCGAGGAGTATAACCAGCCACTTTGCTTAGCGTTTGTGGACTATGAGAAAGCCTTTGATTCGATTGAAACCTGGGCCGTGCTGAGGTCCCTTCAAAGGTACCAAATCGATTACCGGTATATCAAGGTGTTAAAGTGCTTGTACGAGAACGCCACCATGTCAATCCGACTCCAGGATCAGAACTCAAAACCTATCCAATTGCAGAGAGGCGTAAGACAGGGAGACGTTATATCTCCGAAACTGGTTACCGCTGCATTGGAAGATGTTTTCAAGCTTCTGGACTGGAACGGAGTTGGCATTAATATCAACGGCGAGTACATCACTCATCTTCGATTCGCCGATGACATCGTGATTATGGCTGAGACCTTGGAAGACCTTGGCACTATGCTCGATGACCTCAGCAGGATCTCCCAACAAATGGGTCTTAAAATGAACATGGACAAGACGAAAATCATGTCGAACATCCATGTTGCACCCACTCAAGTCAAGGTTGGAAATTCTGCACTCGAAGTTGTAGACAACTATGTTTACCTAGGTCAGACCATCCAACTAGGTAGGTCCAACTTCGAGAAAGAGGTCAATCGTCGAATCCAACTCGGCTGGGCAGCGTTCGGGAAGCTACACGATATCTTCTCATCCAAAATACCGCAATGTCTCAAGTCGAAAGTCTTCGACCAGTGTGTGTTGCCAGTGATGACTTACGGATCAGAGACGTGGTCGCTTACCATGGGCCTAATAAGAAGGCTCAAAGTCACCCAAAGAGCAATGGAGAGGGCTATGCTCGGAGTTTCTCTGCGTGATCGAATCAGAAATGATGAAATCCGCAGGCGAACCAAAGTAACCGACATAGCCCGAAGAATTGCTAAATTGAAGTGGCAGTGGGCGGGACACAACGCTAGTAGAACTGACGGCCGCTGGGGCAGAAAGGTTCTCGAGTGGCGACCACGAACCGGAAGACGCAGCGTGGGCAGGCCCCCTACAAGGTGGACCGACGATATTGAAAGAGTCGCAGGAAGCCGTTGGATGCGGGCAGCGCAAGACCGGCCAAAATGGAAATCCTTGGGGGAGGCCTTTGTCCAGCAGTGGATGTCTTTCGCCTGAAATGATGATGATGATGACTGGGATAGTATGAAAAGCATAGTTTTTGATTATTTTATCATTTAATTTATAAAAATTACTTTTTGAGAAAAGAAAGCTGATACGGATAATTTTTTGTGAATAGTAGTAGTAGCTCGTGAATCTTAACCGATTCCAAATAATCATGTGCTTAATTTTTGTTTATTTATTATCTCGTGCTCGGCGGAGAAGGAAAACATCGTGGGAAAACCTGCATGTCTCACATATGAATCTTGTTACATGTGTAGGATACAAATTGAAGCATCGTGGTGAAATAATCCCAGCAATGGGACTTTTTAAGGCACAGGGCAAAACCAGTGTAAATAAAAACATGCAATCCTTAATAAGTAAAACAGTATTCAAATTTTAAATCAAAAATCGTACATTGAATAAAACCTTTTTGGTGTAATCAATAAAAGCTGAATAACTCAATTAGTTTACGATGTCTGTGATACACGTTAAATACATTGTTCCGAATGGCGTTAACGTCACTTAAGAGGGAATCGGTGCATCGTATAAAAAAACTTAACTGCAGTTACTAGTAGCTTAATTAGTAGAACTCGTAAGGCTCTATACCCAAGGCAAACATTTTAATTCTTTGCAACGTTATTTTAACTGGTTTTAAAATACAAATGATAAACAGAATATGTCTGTAATATATTTTCTAATATCGAACTGATTAATTTGTTGGTAACTAAATGGCTAGTGCTGCAGATTTAGTGGTTCTGGGTTCAAGCCCCGGGTCGGGCCATTATAAAGTTACAGGGGTTTTCCGTCAATAAATTCTCAGTCGCAGCCTGAATTTTGATAGTGGGCAATGTTAACACCGGGAGTGTTTCCTGTGAAAGCACGTAAAGTCGTTGACTCTCCACTGGGGTTGAGAGTCAGCGAAAGCGGAATGCTCCAGTGCTCAATTGTGCACAAAAATATCCTGTGCAATTCTCTATTCTCATTAATTATTTTAAAATGTATTTAATATTTTCTTTTTATTTGCACAGAACGCTGATTTTGACTTATTAGCAGAATCCATGACAGCGCCGCCGATAGCTCATATTGTAAGCGCTAGAAGCAAAGATGAGGTACTCAATATTTTTTTTAATTTATTAGAAATATTAATTAATAAAATGCTATAAAATATCTTTAGGGCAAAAAAGGATATTTATATACACCATAAATCTATCTTTGCTTTTTAACGTTGAAAATAGTAAATCATCTATTTATTCATATAGGCTCACATTGCGTGCAATTAGCTAATTTTACGCAAAAATATATAAAGTTGAATTTTGTCGCTGATTTAGTTGCTAAGATATAATGTTGCGTAAAAATTTCGCAGTAACAGCCTAAGGGCAGTAGGGTAAACAAGTCTTGTTCCTATCTTTTTTATGAGCGGAAAGATAACGCAAATATATTTGCACACACAGATGTACACACCTTCGTATTGGCATTTTGATTTTTATAATCCACTATAAAAAAACCACTATATAAATTTAAATTGAGATTAATAATAAATTATTACAATTTTTAATTATATGAATATCTTTGATGTTTAGATGAGACTTGTATGAACTCATAACAAAAAAAGCGGAAAGGAAGGAAAAATATACTCGTACAATTTTATTTATTTGTATAGATAAGAGTGACGCTTATATTATAAGGGAGTAGACTAGCGACGATGACGATGACAGCCCCCTCTGGGATGACGGCATATTTCTCACCAACAATTTATATCGGAGATTTGATACAAATTCACTTGACTAATACATTACAGATAAAGCCAAGTCGAGACAGCGCTGTTATAATAACATCGAATACCGTTTATTATTTGTTTCGAGCTCTGACGACATATTTGATGAAAAAATACTGTGAGAATTATATAAAAGCTACGATAATTTATTGGAATTACGGTAAATATATTGTACTATTTTTATTAATTATTTTTACCCTGATGGAATCGACTCAAACCTTCTCTAGAGGAAAGTTATCTTACTAGCAGTTGGATATTAACAGGCTGTTAATACTTCAATAGTATTAGCAGTATTTTCAATTAAAAAATTGTTATTGATACCAGAAGCCAAGATGGCCCAGTATTTAGTACGCGTGAATCTTAACCGATGATCGTGAGTTCAAACCCGGGCAAGCACCACTGAATTTTCATGTGCTTAATTTGTGTTTATAATTCATCTCGTGCTTGACGGTAAAGGAAAACATCATGAGGAAACCTGCATGTGTCTACAAATGTATTATACCAACTCGTATTGGAGCAGCATGGTAGAATAAGCTCCAAACCTTCTGCTCAAAAGAGAGAGGAGGCCTTAACCCAGCAGTGGTTCATATACAGACTTTACTCAATTGATTACAGGTAGTGGTTCAATTTTTTATTTCTGGCCAATGTACTTCGCAACACTATATTTGGGAGATTTTCTCGTTGTAATTTTCTTTGCTCTAAAAGGCCTCGTGGACAGCTGTACATTTGTTAGTATTTTAGTTATTTAACCTAAGCACGATTTGACTTTCAAAGTCAATTTTTTATACATATATTATAGATACTAGTTTTTGCCCGCGGCTTCGCTCGCATGTTTGGAGGCAGGTAGGTTATCTCCTATCAAGGTCCATGCGTGCTGTATACCAAATTTTATCAAATATCCTTCAGTAGTTTAGTCGTGAAAGCGTAACATATTGTACAGACAACATGTACAGACATGTGTATATACTTCACTTAAAAATTTACTACTACTTCTAGACTACGACTACTAGACTAGACTTATTACTTTGTGGATGGAAAAATTGTATCTATATCGAATATTGCAGGTGCAAATTCGGATAAGCACCATTGAATCTTCAGATGAATAATTTATTCTTATAATTTATCTCGTTTTGGAGAATTAATTATGAGGAAATCCTTCCATATCAATACACTAGAGAAGTGTGGTAAAAAAAGTTACAAATCTTCTCCTTAGGAAACGTAACATTGCAGTGTTACAGTTAACAACTGTTACATAACTTTATTCTAAGCTTTATCTGTAATAACATAATTGCTATTTTAGTTTAATTAAGATGAAACACGTCTTATTTTTGTATTCATCTGTTTCAGTTCATTACTTTTCGCTGTTTCGTAGAAGCTATTGTGTGCGAATGGACATGGATTAAGCCCTGGTGTGTGATAGTCACGATATGGATTGTTGCCGCTCTCGAATATTATTACACTGATTGGAATGTAATGATTTTCTTTTTAATTACATTTAGTTTTATTTTAAGGGTATTATATGTATGTACAAATTAAAATCAACACAGCAACACAAATCAACACAGCAGTACAAATCATGATCGCGTGGAATGGTGGCAAGAATGCGAAATCCTCCCTTTTGAACTATCTGTTTCAATTCTCTTTACTATCTCATTGGTTTAGAGTCAAAGATCTCAAGGTTCTTGGTTTAAATCTCAGGGTTTTTTTGTAAATAAACTCTCAGAAGCAGCAATGGAATCTGGAAATTGGTATTGTTCTCATTCCGGTTGTGTCGGATTTGGCGTCCCATCGGAGCATAAGAGTATATTATATAGATAGTGCATCTGGTCCTAATTTGTTCCTCGCAATTGGCTAGTTTTTGTTTTGTCAGAAAACATCATCTTTATGACAGATGTAGCTTTACGCTAGACCTGCTAAGTCACTTGTATACATCAACCTAGCATGGGGGTATAGTAAAGTCGCAGGTTCCTCTTGAATTATCGTCTCTATTCCTATCATGCTTTAAGATTGATTGAAGATAAAAATAAAATAAAAAGTTTAGAAAAGTTAGTAAATTAAGATTGAATTAGACCTGAAATCAAAATTGATAGTTATAAAGAAATTATCACTACGATCATGAAAACGAATTAAAATCTAATTTGATTTAAGAAGTGAAATGTATTCTTTCTCCGTGCAGTGACGGAGAAAGAATACATTTCACTGCCCCTTTCCCATGGGTGTCGTAAGAGGCGACTAAGGGATATCATCTGGTGGTAGGATGATACACATCCGCCTGGCTTGTTACCACCGTACGCATGGTGAAAATCTCGTGAAGTGGCTTGCAGCCGCGTTTCGAGGTCAGCCAGCGTACAGCCAGTGCCCGAGCGAGCATTGCCGCGATGGGTGTTGGTCCAGTGGAGACGGCTGCTGAACCAATGCCGGGGGAAACACGCCTCCACACTTTGCCCATCCCTATCGTGGCAATACGTCGCTCGCTTCACGTCTCTTTACGAGGCGTGAAGAGGCATCTTGCGGGCCGGCAAGGCGAGGGCGGCTAGTGCAGAATCTTCTTCCCGACTGTACTGGCCGTCCTCGCGTTTGGACTCTACTACCACTTAACATCAGGTGGAGTAGAGTCATTTGCCCACCCGGCAAATATAAAAAAAAAAAAAAAAAGTTAACGAGCAAAAAGACTGACACGACCTAAAAAACTTTTCATTTTTATTTTCCTTAAGTACAAGCAAATAATTGCACCACTGAATTTTAATGTGCTTAATTTGTGATTATAATTCATCTCGTGCTTTACGGTGAAGGAAAACATCGTGAGGAAACCTGCACGTGTCTAATTTCACTAAAATGCCACATATGTATTCCACCAACCCGCATTGGAGCAGCGTAGTGGAATAAGCTCCAAGCCTTCTCCTCAAAAAGGGAGAGGAGGCCTTTAGCCCAGCAATGGGACATTCACAGGCTGTTACGGTATGTTATACAAAAATACCAAGTACTGCTGTACTAAGAATATCTGATGAGTGGAAGGTACCTACCCAGACGAGCTTGCACAAAGCCACACCACCAGTAAACATATCTACAAATTGCAATTTTTTATTTCAGTTTTCGGAAAATTGCTTTATATTTTGGACTGTCACATCGTCCTTGGCAGAAGTAATCGTACTATTTTGGATATACCCATTAGGACAGTTAATTGATGATATCACTTTCCACTATGGGATGTTTCCAACAAGATTAAGAGTTTGGAGCTTCATGATAGTACCAGTATTTTATTCAGTATGTCATCATATTATTCATATTCATATTATGACAGCCTCGTTGGTCAGGAGATGCTAAGGACATATAAGGCGGCAGACATCGAGGTCCTGGGTTCAAACCCCAGTCCTAGCCAATTAAAAGTTGGAAGTGTGTGCTCTCCCGTACCTCGGAAAGCAAGTAAATGCCGTCCCATCGTATTATGAAGATGAGGGAATTGAGAGTACACCTGTGTTTGCGTACACACTTGTGGACAATAATATGTCTGCTTTTCCCTAATCGGGTAAAGCTGGGGGCAGAAACTAATACTTAAAAAACCTTAAAACGTTTTATAGTATATTTAATACATCTAATACATGTACATTTGTAATTCTTATTCTATCTGATGACTAGACGGCACTGCAATGAAGTAGGCGGATGAGCATATGGCCTTGATAGTAAATTGTGAGAAACGTTAACCATCGCTTACATCGCCAATGACATTGACACTGGCTTACTCACCCTTCAAACTGAAACACGACAATATTTAATACTTCTGTTCTGCGGTAGAATATCAACTTATATACTATTAAATCGATGCCCAAGCCATTTTGTATATTTGAACATATTTCTGTAACACAAACAGAACATTGTCTAACGGTTTTCATTTATTTAATGGAAAATGAACAACGCTACATTTCATTTTTGTACCATTGCAAATAGTCATAATATAAGTTCAAATATTAATATTGCATAGTAAAGAAGAACTAACAGAAAATATAATTGTATGTGTGTGCATGCCTATGTGTGTATTATTGGGTGTACGGCAGTGTATGGATTTGCAACAAATTCGTCATTGCGAAATTTTATTATTTAGTTTGTTCAAGATAAATTAAAAAAAATGTAATAAACTTTATTCTAGATCATTGCTACGATTCATAAGTAGTTTTTAAAGTCAATTTGAATAAAAGTATTTTGATTTTATTGGATATACAAATAATACATAAATAATAGTTAAATAACACAATATAATTGTGCAATGTTTCAGATAAAGACATACGTTATTATCAATAGATTTAACACTGTTCGAGAGGAAAACGTAACGTTCAGATCGCTACATAATACAAGGTCGACATTCACGTACCAAGCAATATTGTTCTTCGTGTTCGCTGCATACGCTTTTTATCAAACCACTATAAAACAAAAGAAGGTAATTGAGAACGATAAAATGAACTGAAATTTATGTTATAAAATTTTTAAAATGACATTTATTATCAGTTCAATTGGTGCTCGTTAAAGGTGATATGTCACTTTGTACATTCATTCTGTTGCACGCGAAAGTGATATCCATTGACTATAATAATCATAACAGTAAAACGTTACACGCATCCAAATATCGTATCACTGTGATTCCGTTTTTATTATTTTGGTAAAATGCGATGTGGGTGCTTACAAAAAAATTTAATCATGAAGTTCAACTATTTGTTCGGACTGTTTAAATCGCTACTAAATGACTGTTTATTCAACTAGACATAATTGTACATAGATAAATAATCTACTAACGAGTACTACGAGTCATCTTCGATTTTATTTGATTATTGTTTTTAACAAAATTGGTGTTTATTTTCTGAATAATGGTTTCAGAGATGGACTAATTTATTCAAACCAGCTCCGGAATGGGGTCCGAAGGATTTCGATAGTCGACAGCTCAGGAAACAATTTGACACTTGTGAGGTAATACATACATTTGTTGATACAGTTATCGACTGGTCCGTAGGTGCGGTTGGCAAGTTACCTTGCCTTCCGCTTCTGTGTTACACCCCGAATCCTATATACATTTATTTAAAATTATATCATTTATGTAATATTATTTTAGTATGTAAATATAATTATATTATAATATATATCAGCCGGCTGTTACTTATTAAGGCATTAAGTTTGCCTTCCTGAGGGATGTACCTATACATATATAGTAATGCTTTTCTTGTTCTGTACTGAAAGAAGAAAGAAGGATTTAGGTTGGAAGTGTATTATGCAAGCAAATCATGTATCAATATCCTGCATCTGAATTCGTTCCGGTCGTGTAAAATTTGCAAAATAGTCTCCCTTGAGATTGGCCGCCGTGGGTGAATTCGGTCAGGATAAAATCATCAATATTGTATTTTTTTATGAATTTTTAGTATATTGGTTCTCAAGCGCCAAGACCTCTGAGCAGATATTTAATAAGTAAAGCGGAATTGAAATCATATAAACTCGACATTCCCTATGAAGCTGTCACTCGTCGGACGGAGGTGCAAAACGAAAATGAAAAATTGTAAAAAAACATTGTTATAATATCAATCAAATATATGTATTTTAAAATTTATTTTATGGTATTTATTTTATATAGCACAAACTGTCCTTCTCTTTCAACCGTCTAAAGCATATTCCATTGGAGTATTCGGAGTAATGGACAAAAGGAGTAAATAATGAAATCTTATATTTACGCATTTCATCCAATTTTCTAATAGCTATATCGTACACTATAAACAGTTCTTGATTAATCTATATTTATTTATAACACAACACTATTCTACTTACTTAATATCCACTTGAATGTTAATTCCAAAGTCGACAAACTTTGCCGACATTTAAGACATTACCTAATCGTTACCCTTTTTTTGTTACTTTTTTATGTGGCTTGTTTAAATGAACTTGAAGAATCTACCTGATCAAAAACACACAAGTACTAATTTCACTTTTAGTTACCAACCCATTTTAAATTAATTGTAACTGAGTTACAATGTCATACCTTTCTCTTTAAATTTAGAAGCGACATTTTATTGGTGTCCTTGAAGCCATAACCAGAATCATATCTTTTTATACTTTATCTCATCAAGTGCCTCGTCAAAGCAAAAAGTATTTCTATTTTGTATTCATACGTGTATACAATTCAAGATAATTCAAAAATCAAAAAGGGTAAGTGTTGAAATAAGTGAAGTTTTTAAGTTAATTAGTAGTAAAATACTAAAGTTCACCTTTAAAAGAGCTCTTCATCAGGGAAACCATTAGGTTGTCGGACTTTATCACAAAAAAAAGGTTAAATGGGTAGTTAAGATCCGGAATTTCGTAATTATTGATTATAATCTGGATTGGAGAAATAAAAATTTTAGGGTGTTTGAATGTGTTAACTTTGTTACACTTATAAAGATGAATTTATTTTAATATTCATTTCATTCATATTTCGATAGGCAAAGACTATCAGTCCAGTGCTTATTTCGACGTTGATTGTCAACCGGTTTGTTTGGTTGCTATTGATGATTTCAAAACTAAGCCACGATGAATTTGTTTGGTTAAGGTTTGAGAGGACCGGGATCTGAAGCGCTAAATCGCTGGTACACGTGTAACGAATCGCTTTATATTTTCATTTATATAATGACTGATCTGTAATTTCAAATAGATAATATGTTGAATGTAATTAATAGAGTATTCATCCATTATCCACATAAATAAAACATGGACTGATGAAGAGGCCTTCATTCCTGCGCTTTCATACGTTTTGCTGACTAATGGCATATCTACGTAATGTAATATTTTTATGTATCATGCTTTAAATTTAAAGTAACCAATAATAATGACTCGTGTAACGCAGTACGCAGATCGAAGTGAAACATAGTAACAGTTATTTAATAGAAATGTTATACCAAACGTTTCGATCGAGAAATTCTCTCTCTCTCTTTCTAATTGTGTCCAAAGTAGCTGTACTCCAAAAATAGTACGCAAATACAGAATAATGTCATGCAAATAAAAATCTATTTGACATAAAAACTAAATCTTTAAAATCTTATCAAATACCAAAATAGTGTGTAAATTTTCAAATAAGTTACGCTAATCGTTGTATGTTAAAAAAATAACTTTTTTTATTCTAAGAAATGTTAAAGATGTTAAGAATTTTATTATCATCAAATGTCAAATAACTAGGCAGATTGGTAACATACTTCTGCCTGTGCCAAATAGGATACATGAAGAAATCATATACTTCAATCAAAGTTATTTATAGGGTTGGTTTTTCAAACTGAATTTTTTATTTTAATAATGGACGACACTTTGGGATTTGATGAAACCCGCAAGAAGTCTTCCACGGAATGGCAATTAGGTGTCAAGAGTGACTTATCGCTGGGTGCGATTTCAAATACGCAATCTATCAGACAGAACCTTTTTGTGATACCACCGGTATTTAATTTTATTACAAATAATACGAGACAATTTATTTCCTGATCCTCTCTGATCTCTTAAAATGAAGTACTTCTTAAAAGCCCGTCAATTGCATGACGAGTTAAAAGCGTCTCTTTTGTTAAGAGCCTAGCTTATAAATCTACAGATACCGAGGATGTACTTTACTCACTTTATACTTTATTGTACATCACAAAGATAAAAAAAATAAATAAAAAATATAGATATAACCTAATTATGAGTAGTAAATAACTTTGGTGATCTCATTACTCATAGGATATGAGGTGGTGCTGTAATAATAAATAAAATAACATAAATATATAACAAAAACAGAGTAATAAATAAACGTCAATATAAATATAAAATACACATATATCTATAAAATACGTATATTTATATCAATCTTGTGTTGGTCCAAAAAATCGGTCGAGAATTTTTCTGTAACAACTCTCAGTAATAAATATGGTAGTGTTTCCTTGCTTCGGAAAGCACATAAAGCCAACGGTCGTGTGCCTGATCTCCTCCACCTCTATCTGATCGTGTTGTATTGTCATATAAGTATAAGTAATCCTGTAGTTTCACACACACTTGTACACTATAATATCTCCTTCGTTGTTGGAGGAGGAGTTGGTTGTTATTTAGTATGAATTTCATGTCAATTTGATTGATACAAAACGATATTTATGTCATCACAGAAAGAAGAAAAAATACTAAGGTCGACAATTGACGCGTCGTGGATGGAAAAGCTGTCGTTTTACCGTTGTTACGCGTCCTCCGTGAGCAAGATTGAATTATTGTGCATGCAACAAAACAGTGTGAACAGGTCTAAGTTTATACCTTAATATGTTGACATATTACAATAGTTTTAATGTGAGCTAGAATAATGTCAGTACACCATAAGTTTATAAAGCAATTTAAATTGGAAATCTCAAAAGTATTTTTCCATTTCACACCTGCTCAAATTATAGCAAGAATACAACTCCCAATTAGAATATGTATCTTTTTAATATTGCAAAACAGCTCTTCTTCAGTATATTTTTACAATCTATTTATTAAGTCAGACTTTTAATTGGCTATCCACAAACCATTATACAATAATATAAAAAAAACTGAGAAAATACTGTCTCTTTTATTTTATTTAATGTATGATATACTATTTGCAGGTTTTTCTGGTTTTATATCTTCAATGTACTATGCAAAAGTTTGCCTATGGCCTATGTCTATATTTTTCTAAGTACGTACGCTCCGGATCATCATTTCTTTCTTTCGAAAATGGTACCAATATGCAAAGGTGAGTTAAATATTATAATTAAAACACAAATACAAATTTAGCGTTCAAATTTTGTACCGTGTAGACCCGTAATTTTCTCTTAGAACTTAGAATGACCTTGAAAGACACGTCATTAACTAGAATCGTAGCAACTGTTGAATGACACGTCATGCAATATTATCAAATATATGTTTCACTAAACTTAGTAGTTAGTTTAGGGACTTAATAGTCATAAGCTTCTAGATGGTAGGTATCACTAACTCAGTTATTCTACGGCTAAACAACAATACTTGTATTAAATGTTGCTTTCCGATTAGAAAGATGAGTGTGATTGTAATACAAACTTATTACTTATATTTACAACATTATTATAATATATAAATGAATGGATCGTGCATATAAAATAATGGCTACTTCTCATACTAATTAATCCCAATTTTTGTCATATATAGTACGTAAACAAAAAATCTGAGTCGGTTAAGAGTTTTTGAATGATTTGATTTCATCTTTTTTTTAAAGGTTATATTCATTGACAAATTTTCAGCTCTTAACTATGGAAATATTTACAGGGCTTAATGTGATATTTGTGATAGCTGGAGTTTTTGAAATATTAATCTTTCTGTATAATACATCACTATATATACTCTTTATGGTTGCCGGTTTGATGCACAAGATACCATGGAACAGGTATTGATATGAGCGGTTCATTCAATAATTTCATCTCATAGCTTTTTTGATAAAGTTTTAAAAACTACTTTTTACATAAAAAGAGTCGCGATAAACCGTCGGGTGCTGGCAGCTCAAGACCGGCCAACATGGAAATCCTTGGGGGAGACCTTTGTCTAGTAGTGGACGTATTTTGGGTGACGTAATTATGATGATGATTACATTTCAGATGTTTAAATACAACTAATGAGTTTGACGGCGGTACTTTCACTTGTTATAATTTATCAGAATTCGCTAAGAAAGTGAGTGAAACGAACGTAACATTTGAAGGATTTTACTACTCTACCTCGTCGAAGGAAAATATTTCACTCGCTCAAATTGAGTACTTTGAGTATGTGATTTTTGAATATAATTAATAAAGCAGTTATATTTCCAATCTAAAAACTAAAGACATAAGTTTAATCACAAGTACCAGACACATGACATCGTACATGTGTAAACTTTAACAATTATTTTCTTTTTATAATATTCTTTAACAATAATAGCTTCTATAGCACAATTCACAAAATAAAATTGTCTGAAATCAATGCATATTAATATTAAATATTTTTTTAAGCTTATATAGCCTTAAGATTATAATACTTGTATTGACGCTTTTGATTTTTATACTTTTTAATAAAATTCATTTTGATTTGACTATAAATTTATATGTAGACATTGGCACTGCCATCATTAATGCGCCACCAACCTTAGGAACTAAGATGTGATATCCCTTCTGCCTGTAGAATATGCGATGAGTAGGTGGTACTGACCCAGATGGGCAAAAAGCTTTACTTATTAAATATATAATAAGTAAGAACCGGTTTTTTGAATGCCAAATATTTCAACATGAGTAATCTTCTTCTTCTTTTTTCTAGCGTTTTCCCGGTCTAGTTATGCCAGGGTCCGCTTTCCTACATCTTTGCCTCCACTTTGCCCGATCTAAAGCGTCGTCTTTAGTGAGATCGTGCTCTCTCAAATCGTCCCTCACAACATCGAGCCAGCGCTTCTTGGGCCTGCCGCGGGATCTGGGGCCTTCGACAACAAAGTCCAGGCATCGGTTTCCAACATAGTCTGGCGGTCTGCGGCTTATGTGGCCAAACCAACGGAGACGGTGTTCCTGCAACTTATCCGCTACATCGCACACGCCAAGGCTACCACGGATGTGCTCGTTACGAATACGATCTATTCGCGTAACACCACACATCCACCGCAGCATCTTCACGTCTCGCTGCCGTACAATAAGACTGGTCGGATGATGCACTTGTACACAAGGCCCTTTAATTTTACCGGTATCCTGCGACCACAGATTACCCCGGTGACTTCGCTCCATTTGGCCCAAGCTGCGTTTATTCGAGCTCTGACGTCGTGGTCGATCGTACCAGACTCGTGCAGTAAGGACCAGAGGTATTTAAACTTTTCCGTCTTGATAACGGATTCTCCGCCTATCTTTATATGGGTTCGGGGTCCGTACTGCCACAGGCCATATACTCGGTCTTCGCAACATTTAGCATCAGACCACCCCTCGCTAGCACACCCTTCCATTGGTTCACCTTTTGCTCCAATAGCTGCTTGTCCTCATCTACCAGTGCAATGTCATCAGCATACATCATGACCAGGGAGACGGCTCATGGGCTTTCGCTGTGACAACGTCAAGCACTACACTGAACAGAAAAGGACTCAGGGCCGAGCCTTGGTGGACACCAACTGTGATCGGGAAAGGGTGTGTGTCGCAAACGGCGGTCCTTACTATTGATTCCGAATAATGGTACATGTCTCGGATAATGTCAATATAGATTTGTGGCACGTTCTTCATCTTCAAAGCCCACCAGATAATTTGGCATGGGACGCAGTCAAATGCCTTCTGCAGGTCTAGAAACGCCATGTACAGCGGCTTCTTCTTTTCTCTGTGTGCCTCGGTCAGTATTCTTAGGGCGAAGATGGGGTCTATGGTTCCACAGCCTGGGCGATACCCATATTGACATTCCAAGACGTTACATTCTTGCCGAAGCCTTGAATCGATTACGCGTTCGAAGAGTTTCATGGTGTGGCACATAACCTTAATACCGCGGTAGCTTTCGCAGTCCTGTACACTACCTTTGCCCTTATATACTGGAGTAATGATACTCAATCTTCAAGAGTTAGGCATCTTCCAGCTAGTAAGTATTCGGTTAAAAAGTTCAGTAAGTAGGTTCACGCCATGAGAACCCATCGCTTTCCACGCTTCAATCGGCAAGTCGTCAGGGCCTACGGCTTTTCGGTTCTTTCGGTACGAAGACATTTGAGTACCTCGTGAGGTGTTACCGGTGCAACAAGTCCGAGATTAGGAGGCAGTTCTGGAGGAGACACATTAGCGTGTTGTGTGTTAAGCAACACGTTAAAGTAGCTGCGCCACCTCTCCTTCACCTTAATTGCATCGCAAACCAAAGTGCCATTAGAGTCTTTGACACAAAGACATTTTGTTATGTCTTGTGTCGCTTTGTCCCGAGCCTTTGCCAAACGGAAGATAGTCTTTTGGCCCTCGTTTGTCTCGAGCGTGTCATACAGAGGTGACAGCGTCTGGTAACGGGCTTTGGCAACTGCTCGTTTGGTGGCACATTTAGCTGCTTTATACGCGTCCCGGTCTTCAGGAGATTTGGTCGTTTGCCACTTCTTAAACTGTGTCTTTTTTTCTCGAACTGCCTCCTGAACTGAGCCGTTCCACCACCACGTCTCCTTGTCGATGACGCGGCCTCCTTTCGAAGTGCCAAGCACCTCTTTTCCAATGGTGTTCACTGTTGACTGGATCCTAGAACATTGAGTATCGACTGATTCCTCTGTGTCTGTGCTTAACTTGGAGCTAGCTACGACTTTTCAGAATTCATGCTGTTTAAGTCCATTCAACAGCCACCATTTAGTTTTAGGTCTGCTTCGTTCAGGCATTTTTTACTTCGTACTACCAGCATGTCCATGACAAGGATGCGGTGTTGTGTTGTGAGGCATTCCCCAGGAATTACTTTGCAGTTAGTCACTCTACCAATTTGGCTTCTTCTTATGAGCAAGTAGTCGATCTGGGTGGAGTGCGGCCCACTTTTATATGTGATGAGGTGCTCGGGTTTCTTTTGGAAGAAAGTGTTAACAATGGCAAGGTCTGATAATAAGCAGGTGTTGAGAATTGACTCCCCCTCTGCATTCTCACGACCATAGCCGAAGCCGCCATGTACACGTCCATATTCACGTGACTCCTCACCTACATGGCCGTTCAAATCTCCACCAATCACGATGCTCTCGGTGTTCGGAATGCAGCGGAGCATGTCTTCCAAGTCATTCCAGAAGGCTTCTTTCTCCGATGCAGAGCCACCGACCTGTGGAGTGTAGGCGCTGATAAGATGAGTAATTACTCCTTCTATCAGTAGCTTCACCCGGAGAAGTCGGTAGCTCAGTCTATCGCCTTCTAGAATACCGTTCTGGAGTTCCTCAGATAGTACTATGGCCACACCGTTCTTCCCTGAGGGGGAGCCGGAGTAGATCAACTTATAACCCAGTCCAATATCACGGGACTTGTTGCCCTTCCAACGAGTTTCTTGCAAGAATGCAACGTGAACCCTGCTCTTCGTTAGTACGTCAGCCAGTTCAAGGGAGCGACCTGTGAGAGAGCCGATGTTCCAGGTGGCAAAGCGGAGCTTCTTTTTAGGTACTTGCTTATTTAGCCGTGCCCGTACTTGGCACGGTAGCCCTTTCCCACTTGTCGCAGGTTTAGGGCGATGTGCCTGCGCGTCGTTTTGCGGCGACGCCCTAGACATTGTACCTAAAATTCTGTTTTCCTTTTCCATGGTAAATGGCGGGTACTGGTTTTATACGGACCGACTGCCGTCTGACCTCCCCAACCTAGAGTAGGGAAACAGTTCACGATAGAGGGATGTTGAGGAAATTTGGTAGGAATTTAAGGTATAAGGATATTTATGCCACGGAAGACACAGGGTGTAGCATAAGTAGCTCGGGGAAGGCGGGGTCGCATGCCCGTATGTTTATATCACTTATACCGGACAAGTACAAAGATGTAAGGGGACGGGACGGGATGAAAGGGGAGTCGACAACGACCTTAGGCTCCCTACCGTCAACCTCACCTGCCCGTGGTGCATCCTGCTGATCAACGAACGAGGCTCTGGCGACCGATATCGTGGCGGTATAACCACACAAATGCTGGAATCCGAAAATGTAAATCCTGATAGCGGGCAGCAGCGCTATCAGCGAAAGATTTCCAGCTACTGCGGTCACCAACCCGCCTGCCAAGCGTGGTGACTAAGGCAACAAACCCCCCAAATGAGCGACAACAGAAATGCACGGCCCCCAATTCCCGGTAGTCACACTATCCCTGGCCACGGTACCGGTCATGGTAACAGTGTGACGGGGGGTGCTAAGAATCCCCTGGCTACGGCAGGGTACCACAAACGGCGACTGTTTCTGGCCACGTACAATGGACGCTCTCTGCGGCTGGACGAACATCTCACAGAATTGGAAGTAGAGTTAAGTCGTATTAACTGGCATATAGTGGGTCTATCGGAAATCTGAAGACAGGGCGAGGACACGATAACACTAGATGCTGGTCACTTACTCTACTTCCGAGAAGGACACCAACCATCCCAAGGTGGCGTCGGCTTTTTGATCCACAAGTCACTCAGAAGCAATGTTATGGAGGTTGGCAGTGTGTCAGCGAGGGTGGCATACCTTGTCTTAAAGATAACCGAGAGGTATGCCTTGAAGGTTATACAAGTGTATGCCCCAACGTCCACATACACTGACGAAGAAGTCGAAGCCATATACGAAGACATAGTAAAAGCTATGTCTCGTACCAGTACCTTCTACACAGTTGTTATGGGTGACTTCAATGCCAAAGTGGGAGTACAAGAAGATGGTGAATCGAGGGTAGGAAAATTCGGCTATGGGAACAGAAACCATCGGGGACAAATGCTGGTAAACTTCCTAGAGGCTCAGGGATTATTTCTGATGAACTCATTTTTCCAGAAAAAGCCCCAAAGGAAGTGGACCTGGCGAAGCCCCGATAGCGTAACAATGAATGAGATCGACTTCATTCTATCCAATAAGCGCCAAATATTCAGGGATGTCTCCGTGATCAACAGGGTCAACACTGGAAGTGATCACCGCCTGGTAAGAGGCACCCTGAATATTAACACTAAAATCGAACGATCGCGGCTAATGAAGTCGACTCTTAGACCAACCTTGCCCCAGGTCGAAGCTGGTTGCGAAAGCTTTCAGCTGGAACTACAGAACCGATTCGCCATGTTGGAAACCGAGCAGGACATTGACGACGCCACCAACAGTCTGGTACGTGTCATTCGCGAGGTGGGTCAAAATCACTTTCGACAAAGGAGCAATGGACGTAAGTCGAAGCTCTCAGGCGAGACTCTGGACGAGATGACGAGAAGACGTGAACAACAGAATATGACGCCATCTGAGTGTCAGGCACTTAACAGGAAGGTTAAAAAACTAATTAGGCGTGACACAAGACGAGCGCATACCCGAAATATTGAAGATGCTATAGCACTCAATAGGGGCTCAAAGGTTCTTGCAAAGTCGCATACCTCCTGTTGTCACCTGACAAAACTCAGAACAAAACAAGGCACAACCGTCACCTCAAAACCAGTGATTCTAGCTGAAGTCGAAAAGTTCTATAGCAATCTATACTCATCACAAGTGCCTCCACCTGAGTCCCACAGCGCGGATGACCCAAGAGCCAGACTGACACGCCATCTATCTGACGAGCTTCCCGACATCGACTTGGGCGAGATTAGGATTGCTCTCGAACAACTTGGAAACAACAAGGCTCCAGGAGAGGACGGAATTACCTCAGAATTACTTAAAACGGGAGGAACACCAGTTCTGAGAGAGCTGGTAAAGATCTTTAATTCCGTCCTCCAAAATGGTATTACACCAAAGGCATGGAGCAGAGGTGTGGTGGTGCTGTTTTTTAAGAAGGGTGATAAAGCTCTTCTGAAAAACTACCGCCCCATTTCACTTTTAAGTCACGTATATAAGTTGTTCTCGAGGGTAATCACGAATCGTCTCGCCCAAAAATTCGATGACTTCCAACCCGTTGAACAGGCTGGGTTTCGAAAAGGCTTCAGTACCGTAGACCACATACTCACACTTAGGCAAATGATACAGAAGACCGAGGAATATAATCAGCCTCTATGCCTAGCGTTTGTGGACTACGAAAAAGCCTTCGATACCATCGAGACCTGGGCTGTTCTGGAATCGATGCAGAGATGCCTAATAGACTTTCGGTATGTCCAGGTGTTAAAGTGTTTGTACGAAGCCGCAACCATGACCGTCCAAGTACAAGATCAGAGCACAAGACCAATCCAATTGCATCGCGGGGTAAGACAGGGGGATGTAATCTCCCCGAAACTTTTTACCAATGCATTGGAGGACGTCTTCAAGACGCTCGATTGGAACGGACGCGGCATTAATATAAATGGCCTACACATTACACATCTGCGATTTGCTGACGACATTGTCATCATGGCGGAAACTCTGCAAGATTTGGAAGAGATGCTAAACAGCCTAAGCAATTCTTCAAGACAGGTGGGTCTGCGGATGAACTTAGAAAAAACCAAAATTATGATCAACCAACATATATCCCCGAGACCGGTTGTCGTAAATGGCTCTCCACTCGAGGTTGTGCAGGAATACATCTACCTGGGCCAAACTATACAACTTGGCCGGCATAATTTTGAGAAGGAGGTCAAAAGAAGAATACGTTTGGGCTGGGCAGCATTCGGGAGGTTGCGTCATATTTTTGAATCGTCGATCCCACAGTCACTTAAGACCAGGGTATATAATCAGTGCGTCCTGCCTGTTATGACTTACGGCGCCGAAACGTGGACACTCACTGTAGGACTGGTCCACAAGTTCAAGGTCGCTCAGCGAGCTATGGAACGTGCGATGCTTGGAGTTTCTCTGGCAGATAGAATCCGAAATGAGGACATTCGCCAGAGAACTAAAGTCACCGACATCGCGCGTAGAATTAGCACGCTGAAGTGGAAGTGGGCTGGTCATGTCTCCAGACGCATCGATGGCCGATGGAGCCTACACATGTTGGAGTGGAGACCACGCTTAGGCAAACGTAGTGTAGGACGCCCTGCGGCAAGATGGACCGACGATTTGAAAAAGGTGGCAGGTACGGGATGGATGCGGGCTGCCCAAAATCGGGATGGTTGGCGTTCTATGGGGGAGGCTTTCGTCCAGCAGTGGACGGCGGTAAGCTGATATTATATTATACAAAGATATAAACACCTCCTGCCTACATTTCAACATGAGTGATATTTTATTATTTTTAGTAATCCAATTTTGCTTCAGTAGAATGATAGACTTGTAAATTATTCATTAATTCGAAAGAAAAAGTTAGGATAATTTATTTATTTATAGTTATTTTCTTAGCGCCGTGATTGAAGGCCAACAACCTCAACTATTCATATTAATGGCTGTCATGTGGATATTAGTCGGTCTTTGTTACAACCATATCTATAACCGTCTTATTTGGAAGGTAAATATTTCATTTCTCAAAAATGTATCACAAATAAAGTAATAATGAATGGCATGTTCCATCTTAATATAAGAAATATAGAAATAATAATATTTATGAGCTTAGCCTGAAAACTCACTCCTTAAGGCTAGTTTTAGGCCAAATGTCCTTGGTTCAAATCCAGCCGAGCCAGTAAAAAAGTGTAAAAACCCATAAACATTGTCACTTAAAGAAATATAAGAAACGCCACGAAGAAAGGAATTGAAGACGTTATGTCCTATGTGTCTATAAAAAGTATATTAAAATTGTCTTAATTGCAGATATTACACTATTCGCATTTAACCCTCGTTGGTATGTTCATAATGATATTTGTACACTTGGTAATAGTGTATGAAGATTCGGAAATTCAAATAGTGGAAACAAAGGATGAGGCCCATCGAACGTATTTAATGGTAAGATTTTACAAATTAAACTTGAAGTACAGTATAGTATGATAACAGCCTGATAATGTTCTTCTCCTGAGCAAGACCTCCTCGGTCTTTTGAGGTGAAGGTTTAAAGCTTATTCCACCACGCTGCGCCAATGCGGGTTGGTAGAATAAACATGTGGCAGAATTTCAATGATATAAGACACATGCAGGTTTCCTCACGTTGATTTTCTTCACCGTCAAGCGCGATATGAATTATAAACACAAACTTGAAGTGTAATTGGTTTATTATAAGGTACTCTTAGACACCGTTTAGTCTTTATTTCTTCAAAATTGGCTCAGTCTATCATATGTAACGACAATCTCAACTGTCTCTGTGACTAACAGTCATGTTTAGATAAGTATTTAATTGTTTTTACTAAAAACTATTTTTATCTTATTCTACTGGGATAGTGTAGTACTTCGCCATGTGGTGACGGCAACGAATATCACCACCCCATTTCATCCCGTGGGGAGCGTAGAAGTCGACCCGAGGGAATATACAACAGAGAGCGGGCAGCAGCGTCTCTCTGAGTACTATGACGAACTTACTGCGATCGCCAACCCGTCTGCCAAGCGTGGCGATTATGGCATATCCCCCCAATGATAGTTACAAACAAACCACGGCCCCTAGTCCCCAGAAGCCCTGCTATTCCCAGCCTTGGTAACAGCTGTGGTAACGGCGGGGCAGGAGGTGCTAAGAATCCCCGGCCGATTTCATGTTACCAACACCGACGACCTCTGGCCCTGGCAACATATAACACGCGTACACTACGGACTGACGAGAAGATTATCGAACTGGAGGAAGAACTGAGCAGGTTACACTGGGATATCATAGGATTATCCGATGTCCGAAGACAGGGGGAGGATACGATAATCCTGAAATCTGGTAACCTCCTCTATTTCCGGGAGGATGATCAACTGTCCCAAGGTGGTGTCGGGTTCATAGTCCACAAGTCACAGTCCACAATCGAGAGCGTGTCGACTAGGGTGGCGTACCTTATACTCAGAATTACCAAACGGTATTCTTTGAAGGTCATACAAGTATACGCGCCGACTTCGACACACTCCGACGATGAAGTTGAGGTCATGTATGAGGATTTATTTAGAGCCATACTTACCAATAAGACTCGTTTCACTGTCGTAATGGGGGACTTTAACGCGAAGCTGGGCCAACGATTTGGTGAAGAGTTAAAGGTGGCACCACATGGAATTGGAGACCGCAACCCTCGGGGCCAGATGTTGGCCGACTTTATGGAGAAGGAGGGACTCTTTAGGATGAACTCCTTCTTCAAAGAGCCAGGTCATCGTAAATGGACCTGGTTGAGCCCTGACGGGAAAACTAAGAATGAGATAGACTTCATCTTGTCGACGAGAAGACAAATATTCAATGACGTCTCTGTGATCAATGCAGTCAAAACCGGGAGCGATCATAGACTAGTAAGAGGCTCATTGAATCTCAATGTCAAACTCCAAAGATCCCGACTAATGAAGTCTACGCTCCGACCAACATCTCTCCAAATCCGAAATCCCGAAGCCTTTCAGATCGAACTCCATAACCGATTCGATTGCCTAGCAGACTGCGAGGAAGTGGACACACACAACGACAGGTTTGTGGAAGCTGTCCATATGGCTGGGTCTAAGACCTTCAAGACCAGCTGTACGAAAGGAACCAAAAAGATCTCAGCCTCTACCTTACGGCTTATGGAGGAAAGACGGAAAATGGTTCTGACGTCCCCAGCTGATGCTGCCAGTTTTCGGCTGCTCAACAGACGGATTTCAAAGTCTCTGACTCGCGACACTCGGCAATTTAAGACAATGCGCATTAAAGAGGCCATCGAGCGGAATAAAGGCACTAAAGTGTTCGCCAGAGATCTTTGTGTGGGGCAGAGTCAACTGGCGAGGCTGAAGACTGAGGATGGTAGAATAGTAACGTCAAGATCTGAGCTGTTGAAAGAGGTTGAGAAGTTCTTCGGTCAGCTGTACATGACAACGCAATCACCTGTCAGTAGTCAAGCTGCAGATCCCAGAGCAAGACTAACCCGACATTACACCGAAGATTTCCAGGACGTCAGTCTTTCCGAGATTAGAATGGCTCTCGAGCAAATCAAAAACAACGAGGCACCTGGTGATGATGGTATCACAGCTGAGCTTCTGAAGGCGGGTGGTACACCGATCCTCAGGGCCCTTCAGAGGCTATTTTACTTCGTCATAGCCAAAGGTCAAACGCCAAAGGCATGGCGCAGAGGTGTGGTGGTTCTTTTCTTTAAGAAGGGTGATAAAACCCTTCTGAAGAATTACAGACCCATCTCATTGCTGAGCCATGTTTACAAGTTGTTTTCGAGAGTCATTACGAATCGTCTCGAGCGAGGGCTTAACGACTTCCAGCCACCCGAACAAGCCGGTTTCCGAAAAGGCTTTAGCACCATAGACCATACATACGCTGCGGCAAGTTATACAGAAGACCGAGGAGTATAACCAGCCACTTTGCTTAGCGTTTGTGGACTATGAGAAAGCCTTTGATTCGATCGAAACCTGGGCCGTGCTGAGGTCCCTTCAAAGGTGCCAAATCGATTACCGGTATATCAAGGTGTTAAAGTGCTTGTACGAGAACGCCACCATGTCAATCCGACTCCAGGATCAGAACTCAAAACCTATCCAATTGCAGAGAGGCGTAAGACAGGGAGACGTTATATCTCCGAAACTGGTTACCGCTGCATTGGAAGATGTTTTCAAGCTTCTGGACAGGAACGGAGTTGGCATTAATATCAACGGCGAGTACATCACTCATCTTCGATTCGCCGATGACATCGTGATTATGGCTGAGACCTTGGAAGACCTTGGCACTATGCTCGAAGACCTCAGCAGGATCTCCCAACAAATGGGTCTTAAAATGAACATGGACAAGACGAAAATCATGTCGAACATCCATGTTGCACCCACTCAAGTCAAGGTTGGAAATTCTGCACTCGAAGTTGTAGACAACTATGTTTACCTAGGTCAGACCATCCAACTAGGTAGGTCCAACTTCGAGAAAGAGGTCAATCGTCGAATCCAACTCGGCTGGGCAGCGTTCGGGAAGCTACACGATATCTTCTCATCCAAAATACCGCAGTGTCTCAAGTCGAAAGTCTTCGACCAGTGTGTGTTGCCAGTGATGACTTACGGATCAGACACGTGGTCGCTTACTATGGGCCTAATAAGAAGGCTCAAGGTCACCCAAAGAGCAATGGAGAGGGCTATGCTCGGAGTTTCTCTGCGTGATCGAATCAGAAATGATGAAATCCGCAGGCGAACCAAAGTAACCGACATAGCCCGAAGAATTGCTAAATTGAAGTGGCAGTGGGCGGGACACAACGCTCGTAGAACTGACGGCCGCTGGGGCAGAAAGGTTCTCGAGTGGCGACCACGAACCGGAAGACGCATCGTGGGCAGGCCCCCTACAAGGTGGACCGACGATATTGAAAGAGTCGCAGGAAGCCGTTGGATGCGGGCAGCGCAAGACCGGCCAAAATGGAAATCCTCGGAGGAGGCCTTTGTCCAGCAGTGGACGTCTTTCGCCTGAAATGATGATGATGATGACTGGGATAGTATGAAAAGCATAGTTTTTGATTATTTTATCATTTAATTTATAAAAATTACTTTTTGAGAAAAGAAAGCTGATACGGATATTTTTTTGTGAATATTAGTAGTAGCTCGTGAAACTTAACCGATTCCAAATTATCATGTGCTTAATTTTTGTTTATTTATTATCTCGTGCTCGGCGGATAAGGAAAACATCGTGGGAAAACCTGCATGTGTCATATATGAATCTTGTTACATGTGTGTCCTAAATTGAAGCATCGTGGTGAAATAATCCCAGCAATGGGACTTTTAAAGGCACAGGGCAAAACCAGTGTAAATAAAAACATGCAATCCTTAATAAGTAAAACAGTATTCAAATTTTAAATCAAAAATCGTACATTGAATAAAACCTTTTTGGTGTAATCAATAAAAGCTGAATAACTCAATTAGATTACGATGTCTGTGATACACGTTAAATACATTGTTCCGAATGGCGTTAACGTCACTTAAGAGGGAATCGGTGCATCGTATACAAAAACTTAACTGCAGTTACTAGTAGCTTAATTAGTAGAACTCGTAAGGCTCTATACCCAAGGCAAAGATTTTAATTCTTTGCAACGTTATTTTAACTGGTTTTAAAATACAAATGATAAACAGAATATGTCTGTAATATATTTTCTAATATCGAACTGATTAATTTGTTGGTAACTAAATGGCTAGTGCTGCAGATTTAGTGGTTCTGGGTTCAAGCCCCGGGTCGGGCCATTATAAAGTTACAGGGGTTTTCCGTCAATAAATTCTCAGTCGCAGCCTGAATTTTGATAGTGGGCAATGTTAACACCGGGAGTGTTTCCTGTGAAAGCACGTAAAGTCGTTGACTCTCCACTGGGGTTGAGAGTCAGCGAAAGCGGAATGCTCCAGTGCTCAATTGTGCACAAAAATATCCTGTGCAATTCTCTATTTTCATTAATTATTTTAAAATGTAATTAATATTTTCTTTTTATTTGCACAGAACGCTGATTTTGACTTATTAGCAGAATCCATGACAGCGCCGCCGATAGCTCATATTGTAAGCGCTAGAAGCAAAGATGAGGTACTCAATATTTTTTTTTAATTTATTAGAAATATTAATTAATAAAATGCTATAAAATATCTTTAGGGCAAAAAAGGATATTTATATACACCATAAATCTATCTTTGCTTTTTAACGTTGAAAATAGTAAATTTATCTATTTATTCATATAGGCTCACATTGCGTGCAATTAGCTAATTTTACGCAAAAATGTATAAAGTTGAATTTTGTCGCTGATTTAGTTGCTAAGATATAATGTTGCGTAAAAATTTCGCAGTAACAGCCTAAGGGCAGTAGGGTAAACAAGTCTTGTTCCTATCTTTTTTATGAGCGGAAAGATAACGCAAATATATTTGCACACACAGATGTACACACCTTCGTATTGGCATTTTGATTTTTATAATCCACTATTAAAAAAACCACTATATAAATTTAAATTGAGATTAATAATAAATTATTACAATTTTTAATTATATGAATATATTTGATGTTTAGATGAGAATTGTATGAACTCATAACAAAAAAAGCGGAAAGGAAGGAAAAATATACTCGTACAATTTTATTTATTTGTATAGATAAGAGTGACGCTTATATTATAAGGGAGTAGACTAGCGACGATGACGATGACAGCCCCCTCTGGGATGACGGCATATTTCTCACCAACAATTTATATCGGAGATTTTATACAAATTCACTTGACTAATAAATTACAGATAAAGCCAAGTCGAGACAGCGCTGTTATAATAACATCGAATACCGTTTATTATTTGTTTCGAGCTCTGACGACATATTTGATGAAAAAATACTGTGAGAATTATATAAAAGCTACGATAATTTATTGGAATTACGGTAAATATATTGTACTATTTTTATTAATTATTTTTACCCTGATGGAATCGACTCAAACCTTCTCTAGAGGAAAGTTATCTTACTAGCAGTTGGATATTAACAGGCTGTTAATACTTCAATAGTATTAGCAGTATTTTCAATTAAAAAATTGTTATTGATACCAGAAGCCAAGATGGCCCAGTATTTAGTACGCGTGAATCTTAACCGATGATCGTGAGTTCAAACCCGGGCAAGCACCACTGAATTTTCATGTTCTTAATTTATGTTTATAATTTATCTCGTGCTTGACGGTAAAGGAAAACATCATGAGGAAACCTGCATGTGTCTACAAATGTATTATACCAACTCGTATTGGAGCAGCATGGTAGAATAAGCTCTAAACCTTCTGCTCAAAAGAGAGAGGAGGCCTTAACCCAGCAGTGGTTCATATACAGACTTTACTCAATTGATTACAGGTAGTGGTTCAATTTTTTATTTCTGGCCAATGTACTTCGCAACACTATATTTGGGAGATTTTCTCGTTGTAATTTTCTTTGCTCTAAAAGGCCTCGTGGACAGCTGTACATTTGTTAGTATTTTAGTTATTTAACCTAAACACGATTTGACTTTCAAAGTACATTTTTTATACATATATTATAGATACTAGTTTTTGCCCGCGGCTTCGCTCGCATGTTTGGAGGCAGGTAGGTTATCTCTTATCAAGGTTCATGCGTGCTGTATACCAAATTTTATCAAATACCCTTCAGTAGTTTAGTCGTGAAAGCGTAACATATTGTACAGACAACATGTACAGATATGTGTATATACTTCACTTAAAAATTTACTACCACTTCTAGACTACGACTACTAGACTAGACTTATTACTTTGTGAATGAAAAAATTGTACCTATATCGAATATTGCAGGTGCATATTCGGATAAGCACCATTGAATCTTCAGATGAATAATTTATTCTTATAATTTATCTCGTTTTGGAGAAGAAATTATGAGGAAATCCTTCCATATCAATACACTAGAGAAGTGTGGTAAAAAAAGTTACAAATCTTCTCCTTAGGAAACGTAACATTGCAGTGTTACAGTTAACAACTGTTACATAACTTTATTCTAAGCTTTATCTGTAATAACATAATTGCTATTTTAGTTTAATTAAGATGAAACACGTCTTATTTTTGTATTCATCTGTTTCAGTTCATTACTTTTCGCTGTTTCGTAGAAGCTATTGTGTGCGAATGGACGTGGATTAAGCCCTGGTGTGTGATAGTCACGATATGGATTGTTGCCGCTCTCGAATATTATTACACTGATTGGAATGTAATGACTTTCTTTTTAATTACATGTAGTTTTATGTTAAGGGTATAATATGTATGTACAAATTAAAATCAACACAGCAACACAAATCAACACAGCAGTACAAATCATGATCGCGTGGAATGGTGGCAAGAATGCGAAATCCTCCCTTTTGAACTATCTGTTTCAATTCTCTTTACTAGGGGTGTAGTGGGGAGCTTAGTGTGAATACTTTCGGGGCTTCACCAGCCAGCCCAAAATGGGCGGTGTGGCTTCGCTAATCACAGGCTTTCTGCAATCTCTCACCAGTGGCTCCAAGAAGCTGTAGTGCATGCAGCGGCCACACCCTGGTAACCGCGTTGGCTCGCGGGCTAAACCTGGTTGAGGGGGGTTTGCCAGAATGGTGGACCTACAAGCGGATCCTTCCCGCTTAATGCATAAAGTCTGCCTCGGCGGGGAAGGCAACCCAACGCAGATATGCACTCGGGCTTGACGGAACTGGCGAGGTAGCTAGGCAAGGTGGACGGCCTAGGGCGACAGTAGAAGGCGCACAGTTACTGTCGGCCAGACACATCATCGGATCCTTCCTCCAGTCGTAGCGGTTTTCCGTTCCACTGGATCAAGGAAGGGGAAGACGAGGGTGTGTACCTGCGTTTTGCGCGTACGCTTGTGCACTGAAATATCTCCTGCGTAACTGACTGCTTCCGTATATGGACTCCGATACCAATAAAGTCCTGTGGCGATGGGTCAAGGTAGAGAGGTCCGGTTTGATGCAATCCGGGCTTTGTCTGAGGCCTGCACATGGGCGGCTCTGGGGGTGTGTAACACCGTGGTCGCTTTTGCTCTGCATAGGGGAGACAGAGTAAACCCGGCAGCATCTGGAGTGACAAAGCAGCCCTATTTAGGGAGGCACTGCTTTCCCCGCTCAGCCGGGGAGGGGGCTAGAAAAGGTGCCCTAAACAAAAGCTCTTCCCAACCATTTTATTTTTGAGGGTAGTAACCACGGCTGCCTTCGCATCCTTCAATTTCGTGGTCGGCGTTACAGAAAAAAAAAAAAAAAAACACCTGCAATAACATTCGGCGCGTGGAACGTGCGAACACTTCTTGACCGTGATGACAATGCCTGCCCGGAACGGAAAACTGCCGTCTTAGCTCGAGAACTTCGACGCTATAATGTGGATGTGGCTGCACTCAGCGAAACACATCTAGCCGAAGAAGGGGAGCTGGTAGAACATGGTGGCGGGTATACTTTCTTTTGGAAGGGACTTGCTACCTCGGAACCGCGGTGGTCAGGCGTAGGATTTGCGGTTAAGAACCAGCTCATTAATCAATTACAAGAGTGTCCGGTGCACATCTCGGACCGCATCACCACACTGCGCCTTCACCTTGAATATGACAACTACCTGAATGTCATCAGTGTCTATGCTCCAACGCTGGATAAATCTGATATCATAAAGGGTAAGTTTTACGACGATTTGAGCCGGTGCATCGAAAGCATACGCCCCAAAGAGAAGATACTGGTCTTGGGGGATTTCAATGCTAGAGTTGGACGGGATTACAACGCCTGGCCTAAAGTCTTGGGGAGACATGGAGTTGGCAATATGAACAGCAACGGTCAGCTGCTGCTCAGCTTATGTGCACAATTAGACCTAGCGATCACGAACACAATGTTCAGACTTCCAGTCAAGCACAAAACTACATGGATGCACCCAAGATCCAAACACTGGCACTTGATTGATTATGCTATCGTGCGCCAAAAAGATATCTCCGAAGTCCAAATCACCCGCGTCATGCGCGGTGCTCACTGTTGGACCGACCACCGGCTTGTAGTCACTAAGCTACATCTCCGTCTTCTTCGTTCCCGAAGATCCGAAAGAGCGAAACCTGCATCTTTAGATGTCGAGGGGCTGAAAGATTTCGAGACTAGGAAGAAATATACTGAAGCCTTGACCAGCGCACTTATGTCACATGAAAGAACCGGTGATGTTGAAGCTGATTGGGGTTCTCTGTCTTCTCAAATATTAGACACTGCCACTGCTACTATAGGTCTAAAAGTCCGCAGGAACGAGGACTGGTATGATGAGAATGACGGAGTCCTTACTGAGGCAATTGACAAGCATCGGCGTCTTTTACAAGTGCGCAGCAGAACACAGCCAGGCCAACGCGTAATGGGGATCAAGCAAGGTGACGTGGAGCTGCGTAAGTTATCTCGAGAGATTAAGGATAAGTGGTGGCGGGACAAAGCGCGTCAAGTGCAGTGGCTTGCTGACACTAACCAGTTAGGAGAGTTCTACAGTGAAGTTCGAAGGTTGCTCGGTACATCCCGCTTAAGAAAAGTGCCACTACGTCCAGTAACTGGCGATGGCCTTATTAAAAGCAAGGAGGAAGTACTCAGGCGTTGGGCAGAACATTTTAACTTCCTGCTCAATGTAGACCGAGAATTCAACCTGGATTACATTTATTCCTTACCACAACTCCCTACTTTTATCAAGCTGGATGAGCCACTGTCACGTGATGAGGTTGTTTCTGCCATCAAACAACAGCAGAATAAGCGCGCGGTTGGTGTAGACTTTATACCAGGAGAACTACTCAAATACGGGGGTGAGGAGTTGCATTCGGCTCTATGGGAACTTTTTACCTATATGTGGGAAAAAGAACAAGTCCCTGATACGTTCAAAGTATCTATCATCAGGACACTGTATAAGGGAAAGGGGGACCGTTCTGACTGCAACTCCTTCCGCGGTATTTCACTATTACCGGTCCCCGGAAAAGTCCTCGCCAGAATTCTTTTAAACCGCCTTACAGAACTTTCAGAAAAGATTCTGCCTGAAACCCAGTTTGGCTTTCGACATGACCGGGGTACTTGTGAGGCTATCTTCTCAGTGCGTCAACTGCAGGAGAAAAGCAGAGAGCAGGGTCGTAACATGTATCTTTGCTTTGTCGACCTTGAGAAGGCATTTGACAGCGTGCCTCGTGAAGCTCTTTGGGCTGTGCTAGGAAAATTGGGATGCACGGAGAAGTTTGTGCGACTAGTGAGACTACTGCATGACGGAATGAGGAGCTGCGTCACTATTGACGGTGAACAGTCGGACTTTTTCCCCGTTACCTGTGGGGTAAAGCAAGGGTGCGTGCTGGCGCCCACACTGTTTGCCATGTTCCGCGATGTCCTACAGACGACTCCCGAGGGAGTTCGCGTCCGTTTCCGCACTGATGGCAGCCTTTTCAATTTAGCCAGGTTAAAGGCCCGAACAAAAGTGTCTCACGCAATGATTACTGAGATCACTTATGCGGATGACTTATGTTTTGTGGCAGAATCCGCAGACGGTCTGCAAAAGCTCATGTCCGAGTTCCATGTGTCCTGCCGCAAGTTCGGCCTAAAGATCAGTGTCAAAAAGACAGAAGTGATGTCTTTGGATATCCACGGCAGTGAAACACTGGTCATCAAACTTGGAGATGACGTACTAAAGCAGGTCGATCAGTTTCGTTACTTGGGGAGCACTGTTACATCCAAGTGCGAATTGGATTCCGAAATCAACAGCAGGATCGGTGCTGCAGCCGCGGCATTCGGCAAGCTGAATACCAAAGTCTTCCGCTCACATGACCTAAAACTGGCTACCAAAATTTTCATATATATGGCGGTCGTGCTACCTAACATTCTTTACTCTGCCGAAACCTGGACCGTGTACCGACATCATATTCGCACATTAGACCGCTTCCACCTTAAATGCCTACGCCAAATCCTGAATATCCAGTGGTCTGATCGTGTGCGGAATTCAGAAGTGCTGCGAAGAGCTAATGTGGGTGGCATTGAAGCTTACCTTATGCGGCGACAGCTTCGTTGGTGTGGTCACGTGTCAAGGATGGCGGATCAACGTGTCGCTAAGCGCATCTTTTATGGTGAATTTGAGGAAGGCAAGCGTAAGCATGGCGGACAACTCCTTAGATACAAAGATGTACTTAAGCGGCACATGAAAAAGTGCAATATAAACAGCGCGCAGTGGGAGCAACAGGCCGCCAACAGGGTACAATGGAGATCCAGCATTAAAGCGAGGATCCAAGAATTTGAAGTGAGTCGCCTTGCTGAGCTTGATGCCAGACGCGACCAGTTGAAAGCCCGACCACCCGCGGCAATCAACTACAATTATATCAATGGAGTGCTCACATGCCCGCTATGCGCGAGGATCATCAGTAAGAAGATTGGCTACATAAGCCACATGCGAGCACATGATCGACATCAAGCAAGGAGTTAAAGCGGTCGCCGTGGCCGAAATCGGCCGGGAGAGTATTATTATTATTATTACTATCTCATTGGTGTAGAGTCAAAGATCTCAAGGTTCTTGGTTTAAATCTCAGGGTTTTTTTGTAGATAAACTCTCAGAAGCAGCAATGGAATCTGGAAATCGGTATTGTTCTCATTCCGGTTGTGTCGGATTTGGCGTCCCATCGGAGCATAAGAGTATATTATATAGATAGTGCATCTGGTCCTAATTTGTTCCTCGCAATTGGATAGTTTTTGTTTTGTCAGAAAACATCATCTTTTTGACAGATGTAGCTTTACGCTAGACCTGCTATGTCACTTGTATATATCAACCTAGCATGGGGGTATAGTAAAGTCGCAGGTTCCTCTTGAATTATCGTCTCTATTCCTATCATGCTTTAAGATTGATTGAAGATAAAAATAAAATAAAAAGTTTAGAAAAGTTAGTAAATTAAGATTGAATTAGACCTGAAATCAAAATTGATAGTTATAAAGAAATTATCACTACGATCATGAAAACGAATTAAAATCTAATTTGATTTAAGAAGTTAACGAACAAAAAGACTGACACGACCTAAAAAACTTTTCATTTTTATTTTCCTTAAGTACAAGCAAATAATTAGGATAAATGTAAATTATATATTTTTATATAATTATATATTTTAATATATAACTTACATTTAGAGCCGAGATGGCCCAGTGATAAGAACACGTGAATCTTACCTGATGATCGTGGGTTCAAACCCGAGCAAGCACCACTGAATTTTCATGTGCTTAATTTGTGATTATAATTCATCTCGTGCTTTACGGTGAATGAAAACATCGTGAGGAAACCTGCACGTGTCTAATTTCACTGAAATTCTGCCACATATGTATTCCACCAACCCGCATTGGAGCAGCGTAGTGGAATAAGCTCCAAGCCTTCTCCTCAAAAATGGAGAGGAGGCCTTTAGCCCAGCAATGGGACATTCACAGGCTGTTACGGTATGTTATACAAAAATACCAAGTACTGCTGTACTAAGAATATCTGATGAGTGGAAGGTACCTACCCAGACGAGCTTGCACAAAGCCACACCACCAGTAAACATATCTACAAATTGCAATTTTTTATTTCAGTTTTCGGAAAATTGCTTTATATTTTGGACTGTCACATCGTCCTTGGCAGAAGTGATCGTACTATTTTGGATATACCCATTAGGACAGTTAATTGATGATATCACTTTCCACTATGGGATGTTTCCAACAAGATTAAGAGTTTGGAGCTTCATGATAGTACCAGTATTTTATTCAGTATGTCATCATATTATTCATATTCATATTATGACAGCCTCGTTGGTCAGGAGATGCTAAGGACATATAAGGCGGCAGACATCGAGGTCCTGGGTTCAAACCCCAGTCCTAGCCAATTAAAAGTTGAAAGTGTGTGCTCTCCCGTGCCTCGGAAAGCAAGTAAATGCCGTCCCATCGTATTATGAAAATGAGGGAATAGAGAGTACACCTGTGTTTGCGTACAAACTTGTGGACAATAATATGTCTGCTTTTCCCTAATCGGGTAAAGCTGGGGGCAGAAACTAATACTTTAAAAACCTTAAAACGTTTTATAGTATATTTAATACATCTAATACATGTACATTTGTAATTCTCATTCTATCTGATGACTAGACGACACTGCAGCATGATAACTTTTTTTTATTTTATATTGAATAAGTAGGCGGATGAGCATATGGCCTTGATAGTAAATGCTTACCAACGCCTATAGGCTTTGACATTGTGAGAAATGTTAACCATCGCTTACATCGCCAATGACATTGATACTGGCTTACTCACCCTTCAAACTGGAACACGACAATATTTAATACTTCTGTTCTGCGGTAGAATATCAACGTATATACTATTAAATCGATGCCCAAGCCAGTTTGTATATTTGAACATATTTCTGTAACACAAACAGAACATTGTCTAACAGTTTTCATTTATTTAATGGAAAATGAACAACGCTACATTTCATTTTTGTACCATTGCAAATAGTCATAATATAAGTTCAAATATTAATATTGCATAGTAAAGAAGAACTAACAGAAAATATAATTGTATGTGTGTGCGTGCCTATGTATGTGTGTGTGTTATTGCGTGTATGGCAGTATATGGATTTGCAACAAATTCGTCATTGCGAAATTTTATTATTTAGTTTGTTCAAATTAAACTAAAAAAATGTAATAAACTTTATTCTAGATCATTGCTACGATTCATAAGTAGTTTTTAAAGTCTATTTGAATAAAAGTATTTTGATTTTATTGGATATACAAATAATACATAAATAATAGTTAAATAACAAAATTTAATTGTGCAATGTTTCAGATAAAGACATACGTTATTATCAATAGATTTAACACTGTTCGAGAGGAAAACGTAACGTTCAGATCGCTACATAATACAAGGTCGACATTCACGTACCAAGCAATATTGTTCTTCGTGTTCGCTGCATACGCTTTTTATCAAACCACTATAAAACAAAAGAAGGTAATTGAGAACGATGAAATGAACTGAAATTTATGTTATAAAACTTTTAAAATGACTATTATCAGTTCAATTGGTGCTCGTTAAAGGCATTCTGTCGTTCATTCTGTTGCACGCGAAAGTGATATCCATTGACTATAATAATCATAACAGTAAAACGTTACACGCATCCAAATATCGTATCACTGTGATTTCGTTTTTATCATTTTGGTAAAATGCGAAGTGGGTGCTTACAAAAAAATTTAATCATGAAGTTCAACTATTTGTTCGGACTGTACAAATCGCTACTAAATTACTGTTTTACAACAGAACTGCGAGGCATCGAAAAGATTTACACCCGTACGTAGTTGACGTTGACGTATTTAAGACACGTACGAAACGATTTGCTTATTCGTTTCTGATACACACCGCCAAGGTCTGGAATACCCTCCCGACTTCCGTTTTCCCCAACACCTACAATGTGGGTAACTTCAAGTCCAGATTGAACCTTCTAAGCAAGCGCGCTCCATCTTCTGGAGTACTACTGTATCTCACTTTCCATCAGGTGTGATAACAGTCAAGCGCTAGCCTATACATTTAAAAAAAATGTTTATTCCATAACAGCTTATGAATGTCCCACTACTGGGCTAAAGGCCTCCTCTCCTATTTTTAAGGAGAAGGTTTGGAGCTTATTCCACCACATTGCTCCAATGCGGGTTGGTGGAATACACATGTGACAGAATTTCAGTGAAATTAGACACATGCAGGTTTCCTCACGATGTTTTCTTTCACCGAATTATAATCACAAATTAAGCACATGAAAATTCAGTGGTGCTTGCTCGGCTTTGAATCCACGATCATTGGTTAAGATTCACGCGTTCTTACCACTGGGCCATCTCGGCTCTTGTTTATTCAACTGGACATAATTTTACATAGATATATAATCTACTAACGAGTCATACTAGGAGCCATCTTCGATTTTATTTGATCATTGTTTTCAACAAAATTGGTGCTTATTTTCTGAATAATGGTTTCAGAGATGGACTAATTTATTCAAACCAGCTCCGGAATGGGGTCCAAATGATTTCGATAGTCGACAGCTCAGGAAACAATTTGACACTCGTGAGGTAATACATAAATTTGTTGATGCAGTTATCGACTGGTCCGTAGGTGCGGTTGGCAAGTTACCTTGCCTTCCGCTTCAGTGTTGCACCCCGAATCCTATATACATTTATTTAAAATTATATCATTTATGTAATATTAATTTGTGGAGTACCGTTTTAGAATAGTACTCCCCAATCTCATCCCGTGGGTGTCATAAGAGGCAATAGAGGGTGTAATGTTCCCGAGAGAGAGCATATCATTGATATGCAAAAGAAACAGAGTGGGAGATAGCACAGATCCCTGGGGGACCCCAGCATTCACTACATAGAATTGTGAAGCGCAACCATCAACTAAAACACGAAGGCTGCGCTTGTGTAGGAAGCTGGCAATCCAGGTGCAAAGCTGAGCAGGCAGACCATATGCCGGCAGCTTGGAGAGAAGACTTCTGTGCCAGACCCTGCCGAAAGCCTTGGAGATATCGAGGCTGACAGCCAACGATTCCCCATGCTTGTCGATAGCTTCACCCCAGAGGTGTGTTACGTACGCTAGAAGATCACCTGTAGACCGTTTTGGTCGAAATCCGTACTGACGATCATTAATTAAACAGTAAATCAACTCTAGGTAATGGATCAGTTGGTTCTTAAGAATCCGTTCCATCACCTTACAAAGTACTGAGGTAATAGCTATTGGCCGATAATTTGCCGGGTCAGACCGATCCCCTTTTTTGGGAACCGCTTGCACATTAGCTCTTCTCCAAGCCTCCGGCACACATCCCGAAGAAAGAGAAAGTTGGAACAGGCGCGTTAACACGGGAGACAGCTCCGCCGCGCACTTCTTCAGCACTATGGCTGGTATTCCATCTGGACCGCTAGCTTTCCGTACATCAAGTGATTGCAGCTCCGCACGCACATCACGCTGCCTGATTTTGATGTCAGGCATCGTGTGGCCACAAGAAGGTATTACTGGTGGCAGAGCACTACAATCATCGATGACGGAGTTGTCGGCAAAGAGTTTAGCCAGGAGATCAGCTTTCTCTTGCGGACTGTGAGCTAGCGATCCTTCCGGACTTCTGAGCGGTGGCCGCGAAGGTTGGCAGAAATTGTTTTGCACAGACATGGTCAGACGCCAGAAGCTACGGGAGCCCCGAGGATGTGAAATAAGGTCATGACCAATCTGTACAATGCGCTGTGCGTCCGCTCTCGTGTAAGCCTTCCTACAGGACTTGGAGTTTTTATTGTAGATTGCTTTCAGTGAGTCAATGTTAGATGCCCCGCTAATGCAGCCATTGATCCACTCGCGATATGCCGCCTGCTTAGATGATACAGCGTCGGCACATTCGCGAGTGAACCAACGGTTACGCGCACCCCTACTGTCGAGATCTGAGCTAGGAATGTAGTATTCATTCATCATTCCCAACATGATCATTCCCAACATGATCTCGCCAGCAACAGCAGCGGCACTAGCTGTCGGGTCATTCCCACTGAAGCAACGTTCCTTCCAAGGGACTGACGCATAGTAATCGCGCATACCGTCCCAATCCGCCGACTTGTAGTGCCAAAAGCGACGTTTGCATACCGCTGGTGGCGGCAGCTTGGCCTGTGGCACTTTGGTAGATATGAGGCTGTGATCCGAAGAACCAAGTGGAGCTTGAACCACAACCTGATATTCCACCGGATGAGAAGTCAGCAGAAGGTCCAGTAGAGAAGGCGCTTGCCCATCAATGTCTGGGATCCTGGTGGGCTGATCAACCAGTTGGGTCAAGTCATGTGTGAGAGCAAAAGCATGAGCAGTCCTCCCAGCATGGTCAGTTTTGAGGGATTTCAACCATGATTCGTGGTGAGCATTAAAATCCCCCAAAAACACCAATTCCGCGTTAGGAAACTGCTCTTGCGCAGCATCTGCCACCCGACTAAGATGGTCGAATAATTGGCTTGTCTCCAAGTCACCATTGTGGGATCTGTAGAGGCACACGTAGACCCGACTCTGACGAACCAGATCCACACGTACCACCAACATGGAGAAGGAGGGGTCCTCCAAGCAGCGCAGTCGGTGACAGCAAACATCCGTCCTGACGAACAAGCATACTCCTGCTTTCGCTTTGAAGGATTCTTCAAGCATGTAGCCGGGATAATTAAGGTAGCTGGTATCGGCAGAACGGAGTTTTTGTGTCTGCGTTAGAAACAACATTGCTGGCCGTGCTGTCTCGAGATGGTGGTGGACAGCGTTGAGGTTAGCGTGGAGTCCACGGATGTTAGTGAACTCGACCTCAAACAGCGTGGGTATGGTGGGGGTGTGCACCACTGTACGACCGTCATTCCTGCTTTGATGCGCTACCATATGGGAAAAAAAGAGTGGAAAAGAGACGTGACGCGACGTATTGCCACGATAGGGATGGGCAAAGTGTGGAGGCGTGTTTCCCCAAGTGGTTGCCAAAAGGGAAACTACACTGACCCACCGGACGGAAGGGCCCCCGAACCCCCCCGGAAGTGGCCGCCGGGACCCCACCTTCCGGTCACCAACCGGCACGACGGTCCACCCCGAGATTATGCGTGGCCTGGTGGGGCAGCCTCGTGTGCTGGTTAGGCACGCTTGGGCCCCTGTACTATGCCACGGGCGGCCAGCGGAATAGCCGTTTCTTCGGGTCTCCCTGTCCGGCAGAGCAATACAGCTTCCCCTGGCATTGGTTCAGCAGCCGTCTCCACTGGACCAATACCCATCGCGGCAATGCTCGCTCGGGCACTGGCTGTACGCTGGCTGACCTCGAAACGCGGCTGCAAGCCACTTCACGAGATTTTCACCATGCGTACGGTGGTAACAAGCCAGGCGGATGTTTATCATCCTACCACCAGATGAGCAGATGGTCGCTCAGATATCCCTTAGTCGCCTCTTACGACACCCATGGGAAAGGGGCAGTGAAATGTATTCTTTCTCCGTCACTGCACGGATAGGCATTAAGTTTGCCTTCCTGAGGGATGTACCTATACATATATAGTAATGCTTTTCTTGTTCTGTACTGAAAGAAGAAAGAAGGGTTTAGTTTGGAAGTGTTTTATGCATAGCAAATCATGTATCAATATCCTGCATCTGAATTTGTTCCGGTCGGGGTAAAATTTGTCGTCCTATCGGATTTTGAGAGTGCGGAAATAGTCTCCCTTGAGATTGGCCGCCGTGGGTGAATTCGGTCAGGATGAAATCATCAATATTGTATTTTTTTATGAATTTTTAGTACATTGGTTCTCAAGCGCCAAGACCTCTGAGCAGATATTTAATAAGTAAAGCGGAATTGAAATCATATAAACTCGACATTCCCTATGAAACTGTCACTCTTCGGACGGAGGTGCAAAACGAAAATTAAAAATTGTAAAAAAACATTGTTATAATATGAAACAAATATATGTGTTTTAAAATTTATTTTATGGTATTTATTTTATATAGCACAAACTGTCCTTTTCTTTCAACCCGCTAAAGCATATTCCAATGGAGTATTCGGAGTAATGGACCAAAGGAGAAAAGAATTAAATCTTAGATTTACGTATTTCATCCAATTTTCTAATAGCTATATCGTACACTATAAACAGTTCTTGATTAATCTATATTTATTTATAACACAACACTATTCTACTTACTTAATATCCACTTGAATGTTAATTCCAAAGTCGACAAACTTTGACATTTGACCGACATTCAAGACATTACCTAATCGTTACCCTTTTTTTGTTACTTTTTTATGTGGCTTTTTATATGAATCTACCTAATCAACAACACACAAGTAGTAATCTCACTATTAGTTACCCACTTTTAATTCATCGTAACTGAGTTACAATGTAATACCTTTCTCTTTAAATTTAAGAAGCGACATTTTATTGATGTCCTTGAAGCCATACCTTAAAATACGCTATTGGTGATACTAGTATCTTCTAGTTTTAACCAGAATCATATATTTTTATACTTTCTCTCATCAAGAGCCTTGTCAAAGCAAAAAGTATTTCTATTTTGTATTCATACGTGTATACAATTCAAAATAATTCAAAAATAAAAATGGTTAAGTGTTGAAATAAGTGAAGTTTTTAAGTTAATTAGTAGTAAAATACTAAAGTTCACTTTTTAAAGAGCGCTTCATCACGGAAACCATTAAGTTGTCGGACTTTATCACAAAAAAAAGGTTAAATGGGTAGTTAAGATCCGGAATTTCGTAATTCTTGATTATAATCTAGATTGGAGAAATAAAAATTTTAGGGTGTTTGAATGTGTTAACTTTGTTACACTTATTAAGATGAATTTATTCATTCGTATATATATATACGAATATGAATGAAATGAATATTAACATAAATTAATATATATATATATATATATATATAGGCAATCAGCGTCGAAATAGTTCAGTATCTATTTCGACGTTGGTTGTCCTTCATTGTGTGAATTCCTAAGTATATTTGCAATAGAATAAAAGGATTTCTCGAGATAAAATGAAAGCGATTAATCCAATAGAGAACCGATATTACTTGTACGGTCAAGTTATTTAGGTAACGGTCCTATTTCAATTATATATTACACAGGATTACGATTATTAAGGGTTTATTGTTTCAAATCATATTAATCTGTAAATCTCACTAAAGCCTATATTTCATGCGATGAAGGTCATAAGGTTATTTCCTGGTAGAATAAGCGCTGCTCCAATGTGGATTGGTGGAAACATTTCATATGATTTCAGATGTGGCAGGTTTCCTTACGATGTTTTCATTTACCGCCGAGCACAAAATATATAACCACAAAACGAGAAACCATCTTCATCAGATAATTAGAATTTAATAGTAAAGATGATCCAAAGGTTAGAATGCGTGAATTACTGAAGAATGCTGACTCAAACCCGATGTTTTTTTCTTTTAAGGTCTTTATTTATTTACAATTCGTCTCACGCTTGTTACATACAGCACCTCAGGGAGCATCGCTGACGCAGCACATAGCCGCGCAGTCGCCGCCGCGACCCAGTTAAGAGGTCAATACTTAACAAATTACACATTTGTCACGTACAGTGCCTAAAAACACGTAGCTGCGAAGTCACCACCGCGAGTCAGCTCCGCACGTACCACCTAATTAATCTAGTAGATCAGCATTTTTAGCTCTATATATTAGGATAGACTAATTATATGCAGCATTCAATATGTGATCTAGCATCGATCACTATTGTTTCATAGGGTTAAGTTATATATATAAGGTCTGCCTGCCTCGTTGGTCTAGTGGCTTGATGTAAGGCCGCAGACTCGGAGCTCCTGGGTTCAATTCCCAGGTCGGGCCAATAAAACGTTATTGGGTTTTTCTGTCAGAAAATTCTCAGTAGCAGCCCGGAGTCTGGAAGTTGGAAGTGTGTACACTCCCGTGCCTCGGAAAGCACGTAAAGCCGTTGGTCCTGCGCCTGAACTCTTTCCGGTCGTGTCGAATTGCCGTCCCATCGGATTATGAGAAGTTTAGGAATAGAGAGTGCACCTGTGTTTGCGCACACACTTGTGCACTATAATATCTCCTGCGTAGTTGGCTAATTTCTCTTGAGATTGGCCGCCGTGGCCGAAATCGGTCTGGAGGACATTATTATTATTATTATAATATATAAGGTAGCATACAATATGTGATCCAACATCGATCACTATTGTTTCTTAAGATTAAGTTATATGTAAGATTTAGAAATTAATTAAAGTGTTAATAGAAACTTTGGTTTTTCTCAAATCCTCCGGCTACCGTAAACGTAATTCGCTGACCAGTAAATTCAGAACCAAACTATCGTATACTATTTATAACGAATTAAAATATATGTTTAAATAGATGGATATTTATTTGTCATTACGTTAACATAATGGTAGATATATAAGATGTTAAGCACTAAAACATTAGAAGTATTATAATAAAGCTTATATCACTCATGTTTTATTTCCAAAATCAACCGTCATCTCTGCAGATTCTATATTCAAATATTGTATGAAAACAGTCTCCTATCCGCTTACAAACTCTTTTCTGCTCACCTCACAATAACATCGTAACATAATATATTTTAGTACGATCACTCACTTTATCGAAAGTGAAGAGTTAGATTCCAGAATTACTATATCACCTATATCTGCTATATTACCTACTTCTACCTCCTATCGTTTCAAGGAGTTCGGGTTCCATTCGACTACGCTGCTCCAGAATGGCTTTTAGATATTTATGTAATATTTTATCTTGTTCATGCAGGAGACCTCATTATATTATCCTTCACCGCCGAGCGCGAAGCTAATTATTATAAACTCAAATTAAACAACCTGGAAACTCAGATTTACAATTATAGGATTTTGCTTCCGTTGATTTAATGTAAGAAAACATACATGAGATATAAATGATTGCTAATAATAGCTCAGAAATGTAACTATGTACGTTTTTTTTTTAAATTTGTTTATAACTTGTATGAATTATTTTACAGGAATAAATTGAATATATAAATTACAGTATTTTAGTACTAATTAATTATAATTAGTACAAATCGTGGCTACGTGGAATGGTGGCAAGAATGTTAGTAGCATTTCTTTTTTGAATCACAACTCCTCTTCTTGGCGAAAAATGAACTATTATAATTAATCAGGCCAAAAATATACATATATACATTTATAAATAGTTATAGATTACGACGTGACAAACATTTTGAATAATATATTAGTAAGTTTTATTCAAGACTCGTTTGTGTTATCCCGAAAACTATATAACTAAAATATATATTTATCTCGGTGCACTAAAAAATCAATTCAATTCAGTTTGAGCCGGTTGAAAAGGCGGGGCTTACAAATATTATAAGGCCAATAACCTATCTTAGTACATCTCTACAAAAACAATTAAAAACTTGATAGGTTGTAAAAATCCCATAGCTACGCAAAGGCCTCCTATCCGCGCTGATTCAACAAGCTACACATATGGCAGAATTTCATACCACTTGCAGTTTTCCTTCACAATTGCATTTTATTATTTAACATAAATACATATTTGTGTGTAAGTACGCCCATGCGATGGACCGACCAAATAAAAACAACTGTTGGCAGTCCTATGCATTAATGCACCAAGCTCACCACTCATAGGGACACATGGCGAAGGATCGTGAGGTGAGTAACATCTGCGCCGAATAATTCGTAATACTGCATGGCGACCATGACCGCTCTGACAAGACGAAGAAGAACATAGTTTTGAAGCATTTTTTATTCTATCAAGGACAGTAGAAAGAAAATACTATTTTTTGTTTCATTTAATATAATCATAGAAATATTCTACAAGACCATGAGGCAGCACTTTTGATTATCAGGACAATCAGTAGCTTCATCAAAGATGAGACTTGGATTACAAAACGTTTCCGGTTTCATACAAACTCCTCCATGTTTGAGGCAACGGGTCTCTTTCATTGATACTGTGGAAAAATAAATGTATATGAACAAAACGTATTAAGATTTCTCGATGTTCGCATCAACTGCGTAAATAGAACACACAACGTTTAATTACATTCAATCAAATTGACTATTAGTACGTTTATATGATAATATTGTTATCAAAAAATGAATACTGGTTGCACACATTCTTCATAAGTTACCCTTCAGACTGAGAGCGTTAAACTGCCATGTGAATAGGACATTAAACATTTGCAACACGTGACTTAAACGTGGTTAGGCGAGGCGGTAGATTCTCGTATTGAAACTCTCAGCCTGTCTCGTTGTACTTTGTGGAATGTGTACATCCATTGTGTCAATTACTTCCATGGCAGCAATCGATGCCCTGTTTGCGCTGATTCGGACAGAGCCCCTGTTTCTCAGCGAGGTGACCCTTCGGGCAGTCAGCTGCTACCGTGCAAATACCCCCCTTTTCCACACACGGCTGTTCTTGTTCTATTGCATCAATTATTTTAACTGAAACAATGAAAAATATGTTTGATTTTTATTTCATCGGTCAAAAAACTTTTGCTTATAATTTCATGATTAAAACAAGTTGCTGTAACAATCTCTTCCAGTTATCGAGATACAAAAGTTTTTTTTTTTTTTAATTTCAATTGCTTTATGATATAACACACCGTACGACGATCATATAAAAAAAAACATAAAGTTAAGGTAGTATATGATTAAACAGTTATTTAGTGTACATTTTATTATTATGTTATATTATTTTTTGAAGTATGTTGAATGACCGATTAAATTAAATCTTAAAGTCACGCGTCAAAGTGATTTTTGAGGAAGCTTTTATTGATATTAATGTGTTTTATAATTGGGTTAGCAATAGAATAGAAAGCTTAAAACTGAACGTCTGTTAAACATTACTCATGAAAAACTTAATTATTAATATTTATTATGGGGATATTGATTCGCATTATTGATATTTATTATGAAATCGTTATTGATTATAGCTCGATTGTTGCGCTTTGTACCCATTCCGAAAGTGTAAAATAAAGACGTGGACAGAATGATCATATAGAAACTTTGGCAATATGAACTACACACCCGCGAGCGAACATCACGCCTTAGAGGCACACGTTCCCTTTCAACGTCAATCTGATGTATAAGGCCGTTGCCAACGTATTGCCTTTGATATTTAAATTTAAACACTCGTTTTAGTTCCAACCCCAAAGAGTTAGTAATCGTATTAATTCAAGACACATAACCAACCTCAATAACTTGCTTTGTAAGAATTCACTTTTATTAAAACCTTAGCTAGTTTATTATATTTGTGTGTTGGTAACGCTTTCACGTTTTAATACGAACTCGTTGTCTGAGGAATAGAAACGGACAAAGGGTACCAAGCACCTACGCTCCTCCCCCTCCCATGCAGGTGAAGCCACGGGCGGAGCACATAATTATCTATATGAGACCCGACGTGTCTTTTCATGAGTATTATAATCAGGGCATTAACAAGAGAAACTTTTGTGAGCTCAATCCTTGTCTTAAATCACATTGTAGTCGATTAAGAATATATATTTGATACTAGTATTTGACCAGTGACTATGATCATTATTGAAAATTTGAGGAAAAGCTAATAACTAGGTTGTGAGGTATTGGTACTGATCTGTTTTATCTTGTGTTTATTTGTGAGTTATAGGTACTGGTGGTAAGGCTTTGTGCAAGCTCGTCTGAGTAGGCACAACCCACTCATCAGATATTCTACCGCAAAACAGCAGTACTTGGTATTGTTGTGTTTCGGTTTAAAGGTGAGTGAACCATTGTAATTACAGGCACAAGGGACATAACATCTTAGTTCCCGAGGTGGTGGCGCATTGGCGATGTATCCGATGGCTAACATATCTTACAATGCCAATTTCTATGGGCCTTGATGACCACTTTCCATCATAGCATTCTTGAAAATTAATTTTGCAGCTTCTATTAATAGATGCATTCTATTCTATATTCAAAAGTGAAAGTTTAGCAAATTTAAATATAAATTTAATGAAAACCAATTAAACAATTCAATTTGTTGCAAAACAAATCGGCTTTGTTGGCTTAAAATCAGATTTATCCAATATACTCGTATCAACCGTCTTGATCTACTCGTATTTTATTGTACACCACAAACAGAAAAAAAATACACAACATGGATACAGCCTAAATAAAAGTAGCATACAATTTTGGCGACCTTATCGCTACATGGCGATCTCTTCCGGGCAACCAAAGTTGTAAGTAATAACTCATAGAATATTAGGTAAGTGTTGCTGTCTGCATATTTGAGGTTTCATATAAATCACTTATGTCCAGGTCATCTCCAGGTGATTGTTTATAACTAGTCTAAGCATCGATCGCAAATTCGATTCGTTTTATCAGAGATAAAACGAATTCCAATGAAGCTTTGAAATTATCTACAAACATAATAGCTACGGGTTCAGATAAACTAATTACACTCAAAGTTGTATGAAGGTCCGGCCTAAAATATTCACCAGTTTGTGATTTTCCAGAATCATTTAAAATTATTTGAAGGCAAAGTATAGCTATCGGACGTCATTCCGAGCTTTATTATATCCGCATAACCATTTTTGATCGTCACAAAAGAGATTGCTCTTTTGTAACATAAACTGGATCTGAGCTAAAACCATGATATTCATTGAGTTGATTTTCAGAATTAAAATACTCAGATATTCTGTGGTTGTAATCGTAAGCAATTATAATAGAACGATAACGTAATGTGACTTTTTTCGCTATTATTATCGCTAGAACGACGATAGTGATAATAGTAGTAATAAAAGTTAAAATTGGTCGCCCGTTGATTGTCCTGCCAATATATACAGTCACTCGAAAATCATACTAAAAAATCTTTGTGTATGTTTATCATTGTGTTGTGTTTTTGTATGTTATTGTTATACCAACTGTTATTATTTTTATTTAGATTTAAATATCGACTCCATTTTTGTTCCATTTTGTTGTTTTAGCTTATATTTTCGTAGCAAGTAATATTAATTGTAAATTGATAAACATGTAGATTTCCTTTAAACTGATTTTACAAAATCTGTGGATATATATGAGTGTAAAAATCCTTGTCAAAGGTAATAATTAAATATGTAATAGATTAGTCGTATATACCATTTTTTAAATGTATATATTTATTTGAATTTGACTGTACCTATATATTAGCCAGAATTACACATTTTTTACGAGCATCATTTCATAAGACACAATGTTACAGTATTTATTGCATCTAAAAAACCGTGGAGAATGGTCCTTATATCAAGGGCCATTGAGTTCGGAATTGCTATAACCTTTTTTTTAGAACGGAAATTGATGAAGTTGATTGAGCAAGAACTCAATTGACTGACGAAGAATTGGATGATGATCGTTATCCTTATTAAAATAATTTAATATACTTGTAGTGCAGGTCATGCTTCAATAGTTAAGTGGGAAGTAATATATTATTTAGTTCAAGTGTTAACGGCCTTATTTATAAGAGTTAAGGAGATTGTCAAATGGGCCACCAGTTGAGTAGTGGTCCGCCCATAGACATTGGCACTATAAAAAATACTAACCATCGCTTACGTCGCCAATATACCACCTTTGAGAAACTAAGATGCTATATCCCTTTTAATACATATATAAATTATTAGACTGTATTCTTAATGACGAGCTTAATGCTCTTTTATTTTTCAATTTTTTTTTGTTACAACGATAGATTTGGTCGACGGAACTGTGTCAGTTTGCGTAAGTTATTGATTTTTCACACAAAATTTGACACCATTTTAATATATTCACGTTTGATTTTTCCTAAAATCCAAGTGCGACATGCTCCGAATATCAAATTAGCCTTTCACAGGATACATGCCAAAAGTTTCTAAATGCCAAGTCTATTTTGAGGTTAAGTAATATTTACGTGAAATCAATGCAAATGTATCATTATTATTATACATAATGATATGTTTTAGTCCATTTTATCAACAGAGTTTGAGATAAAATCCTTGGAAAGAGTTAAAGGAAATTGTAAAGAAAATAGGCGTTGCATTATTGTCTTCTTTTGTGTTATATTTATCACATATTCATTTATTATTTTTTTGAAGTAAAAACTTATTTAGGCGCTGTGCGCTTATCTGGCTTCGTGTCACCGACATGCTAATAATATTATAATGAATGATTGAGTTCATAAATTTCATTCCTCCGTGTAACGATTAGTTGGCCTAAATGTCTGAAATACTACGAATAATCGACTGGACCGAGTTCGATTCCGACTTGAAAACACAGCATAAAGTGACATAATTATTATATTGACATTTTGAAAATAACATATTTTTTCTAAGTTTTCACTTCAAAAATGTTAAGTGAAACTTTAAAAATACGCTTAAACGTGTTGCTCTGGTTTTTCGTAGGGAGTAGACTCGTGGCTTTGCATCACCGACATGCTAATATTAATATAATGAAATCGTAAGGAACAAATAATAATTTAAATATTTGCAATTTATGTAAATACAAATAATATAGCAATTTGACTACTATTTATTTAAATCAAGCTGTATTAATATTTTGTACCGAGTAAGCGACATACTGTGTATTTTGATGAATAAAAAGGAATAGAATTATTATTTGGAGTGCCAATAGATGTGGAAATTGGACGAATATATTTAACAGTTTCAAGTTTTCACTTCTATCGGCAGTAGCTATGCATGTCTGTTTTTTATAATATTTGTATGGTTCACATTTGTCGGGTAGCCCGCGATATAAATTTTTTTAACTATCCATCTCTATATTTCCGGTTACTAACGAATTAGACAATTTAAAAACATAGTATAAAATTATCCGTAACAGCCTGTGAATGTTCCACTGCTGGGCTAAAGGCCTCCTCTCCCTTTTTGAGGAGAAGGTTTTAGAGCTTATTCCACCACGTTGCTCCAGTGCGGGATGGTGGAATACACATGTGGCAGAATTTCAGTGAAATTAGACACATGCAGGTTTCCTCACGATGTTTTTCTTCACCGTAAAGCACGAGATGAATTATTATCCCAAATTAAGCATATGAAAATTCAGTGGTGCTTGCCGGGGTTTGAACCCACGATCATCGGTTAAGATTCACGCGTTCTTACCACTGGGCCATCTCGGCTTATAAAATTATCACTAACTATAATATAACAACAACCCAAATTCATTGTCACAAAGTATTAACCCTTATCAAAATAAATGATAACAGATTCTTTTTTATTTTATTTGATTAATATTGTTCGAGATATGAAATGACATGAGTGAAGGTAAAAAATGTTTGATGAGCAATAAGGTTTTTATACATTATCACTTGACGGAGATGATTATAGAATTGTTTTTATCTTGAAAATAATATATATTTATCTATACAAATAAATAAAATTGAAGTGTCCGTCTGTGATTTCAAAATAACTGCCTCTTTTAAAGTTAATATGGCTATTTGTGAGCTACATATTTAAATAATTCATATATTATTCGTGTATCAATCAAATAGGCATTACGTACGTTATAAGGGCAGATTTTAAAGGATTCTCGTTACAAACTGAATCGCACTGGCGAAGCCGTGGGATTAGCAGCTTACAGTATATTAGGTTAGAATAGTTTTTTTTTTTATAATTTGGCTGAATCGGTTTGTTTTATTAAAACAATATGAGCCGCTTTTAATTATAATTAATAATTTTTTGATAGTTTAGAATCTCACGAGATCTTTATAAACGAACGATTATTTAAAGTAACAGCCTGTGAATGTCCCACTGCTGGGCCAAGGCCTCCTCACATTTTTTGAGGAGAAGGCTTGGAGCTTATTCCATCAGACTGTTCTACTAGTTAGATGAATATGGTTTCCTCACGATGTTTTCCTTCACCGTCACGCTCGAGATGAATTATAATAAGCACAAATTAAGTACAAGAAAATTTAGTGGTGTTTGCCCGGGTTTGAACCTACGATCATCAAATAAGTTTCACGCGTTCTAACCACTGAGCCATCTCGGCAATTATTATCCGGGAACATATTTATCCACTAATCGGATTTCAAAATGTATTCTGAGATGTGTAATATATAATACATTTCTACCAATCAACATCGATTCAGCGATTACGATTACGTCTGTTTCTCAGTCCAAAAAAATATCCCAAGCCAAACATTTACTCATTTATAATGTTATTCTTTTAATAGTATTTAATTAAATTTGAGTGAAAAACATCAAACATATTAAAAATGAATCAAGCTGCATATGATATCATTAATGAAAATTACGCATGAAAGAGTATCGAATTATCGAATGAGTGATGTGTGTTTAAAATTGTTAATTATAGCGCTTAACAGGAACCATAACTTTTTATAATACTCAATATAAAATATACAAGTGACAACATAATTATCCCGCAGCTTTGCTCACAAGAATATTTTCCATGAATAGATTTGTTATTGTTTCATAAAACACACACATTTATAAATATACTTAAAAAAATTCACTGTTTAACTAATACAGTCATTTTAATAATTCCTTAACAATATAGCATTAATGCATAATAAATGTATAATAAATAGATTGAACGATAAATAGATTTATGTCAAAGCGGATAGAAGCGCAAAAAATATCGCACAGAAACGCATCTGCTCAAGCGAACGCGCCAATTCGATCTAATTATTATGAATCAATGCATATTATTGCGTTTATGCGCTTTCTCAAGTATACGTCAATAGCCTTAATATGGTGACTTAATCAAATTTGCGATATTAAAAATTGTGGTCAGTTAAAATATATTACTAAACATGTCTCAGATGGCAAAATAAAATTCCAATATTTTGTATAATCTTTCAACGTAAAATATTTGTTTATGTATTAATTATGTATTATTTTTACATAAACATACGAATTAATTTATCACCTCGTACATTTTGAGGTCCAAAATATTATATTCTAAATTCAAAGATTTAATTCTAAATTCTAAGAAGAATTCTAAATTCAAAGGATGTCTGATGTTGAAATATGACGTTTTCATATCCGAAACGAGTCGCATAATATTTCATTTAACATTTCCTTATAGCTTAATACATTTATTAATAACATTGATAAAATAACAAACAATTCCCATAAGCGTCATACCAATTAAATATACGCTAAAAATAAACATGTTACAATTAAATGTTTACTCACAGTCTTCCTCATTTCCGCAAACGAGTCCAAGCACAACGAAAAATAAAATAAAATACTTCATATTGTTAACACTCTCGGACGTCTGCGCATGCGCCGGTTCCAATGCAAAGTGACTTAAAGCACACTCCTTAATAGGAAATTATCTTAAACAATATTATTTACTTAGTTATTCATGGTCATCTATAAAAAAGAGTACTTTTGTATTAAATAATAATAAAATAGAAATTTAAATGGCTTTTGTATTAAATAATAATAAAATATCGCGTGTTATCAGAACAGCCCATTGTTTTGTAAGAAATTCCGATTTTCATTGTTTTTTTTTATTATATGAGTTAAATAGACCATTTTCATTCGTTACACATTAATAGTGTATTTTTTTTAAATTAAAATTATTATTTTTCTTAATATATGAGACTTTTGCTCTAATAAATATATTACGTTTAAACATTTTCCAATAATTTATTATTATTATTTTCTCTGTATTTTACTTTTTGTTAATTACTTTATATATATATATATGGATTTTATTTATAACATTTGGATAATAAGTAACATTTTATAATAATAAAATACAGTTGCTTATGTTTGTTGAAATCATTATCGAACTTTGGTATACTTATCTGTAAAGCTATATTAACAACGAATACTTATTATGGTTGTATTAGAATACATAATTAATACGCGTTAACTTCCATTGTAATTATGAGTAAGGGCAATCTTAAGCTAGTTCCATACAATCGATTGAGGTTAAATTTTTCACACATCTGTGCGTACTTCTTAAAATACAATCTAGTATAACAAAAATTATACGTATATCATATTACGTCGTCACCAAATAAAATAAACGTGTGTTAATAAAATAAACTGCAGATTAATAGTATAATGCATTTATTTACTTGCTGTGCTGCTGAACGACAGATCAGAATTTTATATAATTAAAATATATTAGCAAAAAAATATTTTAACTTTTGTTTTCCTTAGACCGGATATCACTGTTATAGACAAACTAAATAAAACCGGATACATAATAGATATTGCTATACCAAATACTTATAGTTTACAAAACACTATTTCTGAAAATTTATCAAAATACCCAGTGAAAGATGAAATAACCAGAAATTGGCATGTACAAAAAGTTACTATAGTACCGATGGTTCTTTCTACTACAGGCGATATCCCACAGCAACTTCACCAGTCACTTAAAGCTCTCGACTTACCTCCACATACGTTTATTCAATTACAAAAAGTTGCAATATTGAACACGTGTAGGATAGTAAGAAAATTTATGCAGTCAGATTAATGCAAGCAAACAGATTATTTAAAATTTTAAATTAGGACCCAGATGATGTTCACTTGACTTTGGTCCGTGATTATTAATTTACCGGTGTATATTGATATTTGCAAAATTAAACGACATAATAATAATATACTGATTTAAAAGTTGTTCCAAAAATGGAATGGTATAAATTACATAAAGGAATGTGCATACTGCATGTCCCGTAACAGCCTGTGAATGTCTCACTGCTGGGCTAAAGGTCTCCTCTCCCTTTTTTGAGGAGAAGGTTTGGAGCTTATTCCACCACGCCCCTCCAGTGCGGATTGGTGGAATACACATGTGGCAGAATTTCAGTGAAATTAGACACATGCAGGTTTCCTCACGATGTTTTCCTTCACCGTAAAACACGAGAAGAATTATTATCCCAAATTAAGCACATGAAAATTCAGTGGTGCTTGCCCGGGTTTGAACCCACGATCATCGGTTAAGATTCACGCGTTCTTACCACTGGGCCATCTCGGCTTATTGCATACTGCATATAGCATACGACAATAAATAGGTATATGATTGTAACGAATAAGATCTCCACCTTTACCAAATACATAAACTAAGATACAAAGTCCGATACAACCTTCGATTTCAATAACATCGTCATAATTAAATACAAAAGGTAATTAAATATATTTTCTGAGGGCGACCTTATGAATTGGGAATAAGGTTCAGTTTTATCGGCTGTAACGTGAATTTATGTCGCGTCTTGTGTTTAATCCTTTATCGTTTTGATGGATTTCGTCTCTAGTATCACCTGGTCATGATGATTAATGATTTTGTTTTGTATTATGTGTAAGAGAGAAGGACGAGTGAAAGGGATGAATGCAAATAATGCTGAATGCTAAATAATCTTTACCATCGGAGAGTAAAGTATTTAATGAATTTACTAATATTCACCAAACTTAGTAAGATTGAGAATAAAAGAAGGACCACTTACTCTTATTGCTTAAATAAATTTAAAATACATAATGTTTACTTGAAAAATAGTAACTCGTTATTTATTATACTATGTTATTATTTTCGTCAAAGAAAAATAAAAGACTAATCTTCAAAGACAATATACACAATAGTTCAAAGATATACAAGCCATCTAATAATGTCAAAGGCAAAGAATTTATTCTGACGTTTTGCTGGCGGCGAAATAGAAATATTAGTAATTCTTTTAAAAAAGCTAATACTAAAGTTATGTTTGTTATATAAATAAAAAGTTATCGTTATATTTTGAGTAATATATGTTGTTGTTATTGCTCCAAAAAGTTTTTAATAAAACAAGGGATTTTTAGGTGATTATATATTTTTAAATAAAGATAATATCTTTTTATATATAAATAGTATGCAAAAAAATTTAAAAAAAATATAATCCTACTTAGTTTATTTCAACGGTTTCTTTCAGGTCAAAAACACTTTGACAATTATATTTGTGCTATAAATTAGCTAAATACGGGAAAAAAGCAAGCGTTATATTTTTTAAATAAATAAGACCAAGACAAAGTAATGTAACTTTAACATGAATTACCGACAGTTATGATAATAATTATTATCAACAACTAAAAAAATAAATAACTGCACACACTCGAAGAGCCTGCTGTAAATGCGTATTTTAAATATCATATGAATTCCAAGCGTAATATAAGAAAAATCTTTTTTAGTTTTATGTATGACGTGAATAATGCATATATTCTTTTTTTATATTATAGGTAGGCAAGTAGCCTAAAGTTAAGTGGTCACCGCCGCACATAGACATTGGCGATGTAAGAAATATTAGCCATTCCTTACATCGAGAATGCGCCACCAAACCTGTTATGTTCACTCAGCTCACTCACCTTTCAATTCAGAACGCAGTGATACTAAATACTTTTGTTAAGTAGTAGAATATTTGACGAGTGGGTGGTACCTACCCAGACGGGATTGCACAAAACCTTTCTACCCTAATAAATTCTTATTATGTGTTCAAATTTACGTTTTACATTATTAAATGTCACACCATGTGCACAGTACAAGAGGCATCGTTTGACGTCACGAATCTCATATTATATATGAACGCGAGAGTGGAGTATTCAGTTTAACGGTATAGAGACAAAGGAACTATTAAATATTAACAAACTGATCGTCTTTGTGGCTGCGAGTTTAAATTAATGATGACCAGAGGCTACAAACACATAGGTACTTTATTGCACGTATCGATATTAATGTATAGTAATAGCAGTTTATTATGGGAGCTATCCCTTGGAGAGACAAGTCCATTCTAACAAGAAATATTTAGAGACACATCTATTTGGAGAGAAATACGTCGAAATGGACTGTATTGCGTATTTTGTCGTGTTATAATGTTCTGAGGAATATAAAACCTTTGATACTAAAAATAAATTTATTTCAAAATTAATGATGACTACTTGGGGTATATACTTAGCCTTTGATGCTGAAGAGTTATTTAGGTCAATAGTATCACAAATACATAGACAAAACTCTCACTTGTAGATTATAATAGTGTTAATTCAACGGACAGCATAATATCCCACTCTATTATGAGAGTACACAAAACTAAACTTTCGTAGGGCGACCATTGTGTTCTTTTTAAATCAAGACACACTTCTAACTTAAGCTCTTTTAGAATTTTAGAAATAATTCGCTGAGTTTTATTTTTATTTTCTATACCAGTTTCACCCGTTTAAGTGTATTGTGTGAGGTATCCTATGCCGTTTTCTGTACCCCTGACGTGTATTTGAAATATCATGATGATTGGTTGAGCCGTGAGTAGTAAAACCGTGAAAGCGTAACAAACAAGCTCTCAAACAACTCATTTTAATAACGATTTAATTACAACAACAATTTAATTTGCTCTAGTAAAACCTACACAAATACAGATTCCTGGGAGAAATCACTTTATGTGATATTTATAACATCTAAAATGCTTATAAAAGTGGATTTAGATTTTCATATCTCAAGGACTATCCCGTAAAATCGTAATAGAAACATGGAGCACCTACTTACTAAATAAACTTCTAAACATGATATTTGAAGTAGGTACATATTGCAAATGACCTAATAACCTCAGTTCTCTGAAATGATCGATTTTAGTAAGATAAAGTTCTAAGAAGGTTATATATACATTTACAAATTTACTTGATGGTAGGGTTTTGTGCAAGCCCATCTGGGTCAGATGATCGACTCGTCAGATATTTTACTGCCTAAATTATAACACATAGTATTTTTGTATTTCAGTTTAAAGGGTGAGTGAGCCAGTGTAACTACAGGCACGAGGGACATAAAATCTTAGTTAACAAGGTGGGTACCAATTTCATATAAAAAACACGGTCAAAATAAACTTAACTTTCTAGTAATTTTCTTTGTATCTCTGTAATTGTTTAATATACTTGGAATTGAGGGAAATATCATGACCCTTTATAAATCAAAAACAGTTTGAAAGTATAATTTAATTTTTAATTTTCCCACGAATAGACGACAACAGGCTTTAATCAACTATAAAATGGTTCATAGCTAAAGTAATTTTCCTTCAAAACGAACCTGTCCGACTGCCAATAAGCCGAAAAATTCTCTCAGAGCTTTCTAAATGTTCGTTTTTTTTTGTCAATACTCAATCGACTTTCAGATATTATTCTGACGTGACAATAATAACGTCAAAAATATTACTTCTTTAATTTCAAAATATATTTTTTGGACAGTAGTGAAATATCAATTAAATTGATGTAAAACCGTAACCGTAACAGCTTGTGAATGTCCCACTACTGGGCTAAAGGCCTCCTCTCCTCTTTTGGAGGACAAGGTTTGGAGCTTATTCCACCAATGCGGGTTGGTGGAATACACATGTGGCAGAATTTCAGTGAAATTAGACACATGCAGGTTTCCTCACAATGTTTTCCTTTACCGTAAAGCACGGGATGAATTATAATCACAAATTAAGCACATGAAAATTTTGTGGTGCTTGCCCGGGTTTGAACCCACGATCATCGGCTAAGATTCACGCGGTCATACCACTGGGTCATCTCGGCTATTGCACTAGGCCATCTCGGCTATTAAATTGCTATTTAATTGATGTAATTAAATACAAAATTACGAATTTAACGACATTTTATCAATACATGAAAGGAACTTTTCAAATTAGCTAATTACGCAATAAAAATTATTTACAAATCATTTCGATATCTTACACTGATAGATAACAATTACCCGCCTAAAAGGGTAATAAAAAACAAAAGACGCCCGTGACAGTTACGATTTGTTACAATGTTATTATCCATAGATATTTGCTAACAATATATAATACGAAATATTAAAATATCACTCTTATAATAAAACGTTAAATGAATATTTAAATTTGAATATTATAGTTGATATTTTTATAACTTTGTGCCATTTCTTTTTATGAGTTCGACCACTAGACCTATAAGGCTGTTTCGTTTTTTTTCTTTATACAAACAATTTTCCGTAGTGATGTTGTTTTTATGTTTTTTATTCCCAGGCATAACAAGCGAAATTTTAGGAATACTTTACTATATAACTTTATGTAATCAGAAGTTGTGCTTGAATCATAAATAAAAACTTAACAAAACTTACGATTATAATTTTAATATCTTAACTAATACTATAAACGCTAAAATGAGTTTATTTGTATTTTTTTGTATGTAGCGTATTTCACGTCTTAACAATTTAATCGATAATCATGAAATTTTGCATACACGTTATCTAAGATACAGAAAAAGATAAGGTACCTATGACCTGAAGAGGCTCGAGTTAAGCCGTGGAAACTAGTTATATTAATAAAAGTTTAACTAAAAGAAGCCATTTTTTCCCCATAGTGTATTTTAAAACACGTATAAATTCACTAAATATTTCATTTTGATTATTTAATATAGATTATTTCAATTTGATGTTTTTATTTTAGTAAGTATGTTCTCAGTAGCAGCCCGGGATCTGGAAGTTGGAAGTGTGTACACTACCGTGCATCGGAAACTCTGCGCCTGAACTCTTTCCGGTCGTGTCAGATTTTCATCCCATCGAATTATGAGAGTTGAGAATTACTACTTACTTAGTTTGTATTTATATATTTATACTACGTTAGTCAATTCATTGGTAGTGTGTCTGTAATTCTAACTAATATTAGTTAGTAAATGCGAAAATGAGATAATTTGGTTGTTACCTGTTAGTACCCAACCGATTATTACGGAATTTTTTACACACGTTGTCTGGTGTAAAGAAAGTGATACCTAACCATCTATGTATGTCTCAGCATTAAAGTGTTACAAACCATTAAAAATTACGAATTCCTTTATATTTGAACTCGAAAAGTAACAATCTATCTCTCTCACTGTCGCATCTACTCATCTTAGCTACATCGACGCCCAGACCCGCCTTTTTCGACTCGCAAAGAAAAATTCTAAGCGAACGAACTCGTTTCATATCACGCCTTTTATCTTTTTCATACTCTCTTCACCGTGAGTTCTCTTTGACGCATTTTTCATATATATGTAAAGATATTAATATCGTACTTATATTAAAAAGTTAAAGTTTGTCAGTTTCACGGTCCCTTGTGATTGCTAGTTTGAAATTTCGAGACAGACATTTCTGGACTGGCCTGAACCAGTTTATACTGGAATTAACTCGTCTGGACTACTCTGCAAGGCTTAAAAGTAAAAGAAAAGAAACAGGCTGTTAGTGTCCCACTGCTGGGCTAAGGTTTTCTTTTGTTCTTGATAAGAAGCTTGCATCTTGCACTGAGCCATCACAGTTTAGTTAATTGTATATATACATATTTTAAATTATTGATTGGAAAACAGTAACAAGATTTTCTTCTTAGCTATAAAATGTCGATTCAAAGACATAATTATTAAAGAAAGACTCGAATTAATTATATTTTGATTTGATCTTCATTCGTTTTATTTAATTAAATAACATTTTAAATTTTATTATCTCTTATATAAAATATATATTATACAAGAACTATGAAACGAGACAAGAAAAAAGGTATGAGACGTGCTTTGCTACTAGTGAGGATGGCTTAACAAAACTAATTATATAAATTGTACGATAATTGAATATAAAAGTAAGAAAAAGTTTTCCACAACCAGCTCTCCGTCTCGTCTTCGCACAGGTAGAACGTCTACATAGAACGTTTATATTGAAGGGCTGTTTATGGAGAAAAATCTAGATCTGTAGGCTAAGAACCTTTGCTGGCAAACGCAGTAACACTTACCAAAGTTTCATTACAATCGGATAAATGGTCTACCAACACAAAGAGGACGAACATACAATAATTTATTTTGATTTATTAAAAAAGAAAATGATAATGATAAATAATCTCGTGTTAATTTAAAAATAACATTAAAAAATTGTCATATCGTGTGTAATTTTTTTCATATTGATATATAATTCAGTATTTGGATTGGACCAGTGTGGTGAGATAAGCTCCAATCCTACATTATAATGAAAGGAGTATTTTAATTGTTTAGAATCAAGTAACAATGATAGTAACAACGGTATAGTATATCTTATTTAAATAAGAATTATTAACTTTGCAGATTTAAGTAAATATATTCAAATACAAGTTAAACATAGGTACTTTGCAAATCATGACCTTGTCGAATGATGGAAAAACTACATATCTCCGTGGAATCACAATTTCGATTCTCTGGGTGAAAAATGAACATCCTCATCCATTATCGTGTGACCAAAGGCAGCAATAAGACGGGCTGTTATATGTTTAAGATACTTATTGTACTATTACTAATACTACATAAATATTGTCGTATGTCACGTATTCATAATAAACTTGTCCGCGTGATCAGGTGTCAAAATTTGACGATAAACATTATTGAAACTTTGAGTAGAATGATGAGTATGTTTCGTCCTTTTTTAGTTGATAACACTAAGGTTCGTGAATAGCTATCAAACAGAAAATAAAAAAGTAACCTCTTGTCAAACAGAGAAGGAAAAGTTACTGAACGATTTCGTCTTTGCTTATTGATATTATTATTATTATTATTAGATATGTAAAAACTAGATCTCAGCTCGCAATACGCAATGCTGGTAAAATAGAATTCAAGTCTATCGGTTTCCCGCCATAAAGAGTTCTTGTTGCCAGATTAAAAATATAGATTATTATTGATTAACATAAAAATGATAAATACTCTCCAGTTATTATATGTAATTCGTATCACATTCAATATTATATATTACAATCTGACTTAGTCTTACAGATGTAAGAAAATTGAATTTTGGCTAGAACAATTTATGAACACAAGTTAATCAAAGGAAAAATTAGTGACTTTAGAATCCAAGATTGTCGGTTAAGATTCACGTTCAGACATCGGCCGTGAGACGCAGATAAAAAAAATATTATTGCACACGCTTACGCATTTGTTACATAAATATTCAGAAATCAAATTTTATTTGTCATAACTTTTATCAATATTAATATCACATTTATATTCTAAATTCATCAAATCCAATTCTCTTTACGCGACTGCATTAACCACAGGTTTCTCGCTCGTTTATCTTCATCAAATCCCGCGGGATTCACCGGAATCTTGGTTATCCGGGACATGGTTTTTATAAAGTTTTATCTCGTTAAGCCCAGTATGATGCTTAATTGGCTTAGCAGAGCTGATTTTAATCATATAACTATTTAATAATTGAGATGAAAGCGTAATTCTATGTCAATTGATTTAATTATCTTATTAACTATGATTAAAACTTTCTTTTTGTTTTTCCCGTTTTTAGGAATTACTATTTGTAGCCACAACTTTAGGTTAACTGAATCTTTAAATAATTTTCAATAATTTAGTGCAATTATTAAATTTCTCCTTTTTTAACAAAAACAGCAATTACAATATGTCCGCATGCATTATCGTATAACAACAAACCATTCCTTTTTCATTACTATCAATGTCAAAATTACAAGATAATTTCAAAGAACATTATAAGAATTGCAAACCAAGAAGTATCTATTATATTAATAAAAATCTGTAATTAAGATTGTTTGGATTTCCTTTAACCACGTATCAAACAAGATATTTCATGAAATTTCTATTTCATGGTACAGAACCATGACCTCCTGATTCAGGTCCAGCGGCTATACGTGTGAATCTAAACCAAACGTTAGGGCTCAAGCCTAGGCAAAAACCACTGAATTTTCATCTGAGATTGAAAAATCATTGTGAGAAAAAAAAAAAGGGAACAAGTTTGGCGTAAGATATCGTTACAAAAGTAACATCCAAAACGAAAGACTACCTGTCTACCCCGAGGACTTCTATTTCTTGTCTGGAAGACCAACTATTTTTGCACTAAGATCGTCAATTAAAAACACATTTTATGTTTGCCTATTAGGTATACATTTAATTTTTCTGGTATTTTGGTGTACAATAAATTATATTTGCAATGTTATGTTTTACATACTTTTTCTCTCTTTCTATTCAATTAAAGGAACAAGGGATATAACATCCTTATTCCCAAAGTTGGTGATGGAAGCGATAACATTTCTTACAATGCCAATGTCTATGGGCATTGGTGACAACTTATTACCAGGTGACCCATACGCTCGTCCGCCTACGTATTCAAGAAAAAAAATCTTAAAAAAATATATTATCTTAGCTGACATAAATTTATGTGCTGTAGAATATGCTCCAAAACCGTCTCCTCAACAAAGAAAGTTTATCTCACGCCAGAAATGGGACATATACCTTAGATTACTTAACATAAATATAACAAACGTCAAAAATATGTTAATTTCAGCAGCTAAAAAATTGAATTAACGTTGATTTTTATAGAGATCGATTCCTGATATTAAGTGAGCTGCTGGACACTAGAAGATCAGACTGTGTCAAGTTCACAGCACCACATCACCGCTCTTTGCTCTTTGCGAGAAAATAAAGTTATATCACCAATCAAGCTTCACATCTTCTGTCAGATTTATTAAGAGAGTATTACTAGAACTATATATTACAATACCCAACAAGATTAGAGGAACTAACTGGAAACGCCATATAAACAAGAAACGATAAGAAACAAAAATACATTCGAACAATTCTCAGCCTTTTTCATCTTATAAATAAAAATGAGCGAACCGAAAAAAAGCATATTGTACAACAGTTTTCATCAAGACATGTTTAAAACGTTCACATTCGGAGCGCGAACCGGAGCGTAAATTTTATTTCAAAGTATAGCAGATAAATCGGTTGCATATTTTATCATCAGAAAAAGATTTCAACATTTTTGGACGTAACCTGTGCGGCGACCGTGAAAAGATTACGCTTTGGAACAGATCCAAACTTCATACTTTATATGTACTTAGATTTCGGCTGGTTGATGAGAAATTTGTTCTTGTATTAATTTATTATCCGATTTCAAAAATTATGTTGACATATTATTTAGTATTAAATATAGAATATATTTTATTTTTTCATATAATATATTTTATTTTGACTCCATATTTATATAGTATTAAATGAAAAGCAAATAAAACTGCATCTTAGTTCCCTAAAACAGTGGTGACGATATCACCATATACCATCACTGGTTAATATTTCTTTATTAAATGACAATGGACATGAAAAATGGTGAACACCTATAATCAAGTGAGGTCACTTAAAAACGGAAGGCAGATGGTTATCTGCTAATCTTCTGTCTTTAAATAGAAAAAATATATAATTTGATAGACGATGTGTAAAGACCACTGCTCGTATATAGTAATAGTCGACTTATGTGTCGACGCACATGACACTCCCGCACTAAAAACAACTTATACAAACAGCGCTTAACGGTTTTTCTTATATCAATATTTAGATTTTTCGGGTGTTATTTTTACGCAGATTTATTTTGTGAAACGCGGTTTGAGGCGTGGCGTCCGCGGACGCGTTGTGGCTCGTAGCGCGGTGAGCCCGACGCGGCGCGTCCGTAGGCGTAGCTAGAACGTGAAAAGCGGCATTCCTTTCGTTTACTCGGTGGGCTGTTGTGGCATACTTTTGCTTATTGTAAATTATTCAAGAACATTTGCGTTAAACAGTAATTACACTGTTGCGATTTTGATGGATTTTTTTATTACAACATCTGTTTTGCTTAGGTATATTTATACCTTTTTTTATTGCTTTACTCTAGCTTGAAGGATGAGTGAGCCAGTGTAATGACAAGGAATTTAATACCATAGACATGATAGATGGCGCAATAGTAGTGACGTATACTTCTTGAGTTACGGTAACAGCCTGTAAATGTCCCACTGCTAGGCTAAGGCCTCTTCTCCCTTTTTGAGGACAAGGCTTTGGAGCTTATTCCACCACGCTGCTCCAATGCGGATTGGTGGAATACACATGTTGCAGAATTTCAGTGAAATTAGACACATGCAGGTTTCCTCACGATGTTTTCCTTCACCGTAAAGCACGAGATGAATTATAATCACAAATTAAGCACATGAAAAACTTCAGTGGTGCTTGCCCGGGTTTGAACCCACGATCATCGGTTAAGATTCACGCGTTCTTACCACTGGGCTATTTTGATTTTTATATAAAATAGGTGAGATGACGGGCAAATGGGCCCTTATGGTAACCACTACTAATAGTTATTGGTACTGTAAGAAATATTAACTATTCCATATATGCGCCATAATAACCGAAATATGTATCTAATTAAATCTCCAGCTTTATTCAAATAAATACCCATACATTTCTGTCGCATTCGAATTCAGCCGCACCGAATACTTTATACAGAGAGCAAAGGTTACAAATAAAAAACAAACACAAATGTAATCACGTCTGTAAATAGAAAACCGCTGTAACTGAATGCTAGCTAAGCTCGCTTTAGGCTACAGCGGTATTTGAACATCGAAATGCAATGAAATATAAAGGTGTGATATAAAAGACTAGACGAGACAGGGCTTGGAAATGGAAACTAAAAATAATAGTTAAAAGCGCAGCTTTAGTGGTTGTTCGCTCGACCCACTTTATTAGCTACGTGTGATTGGGGCCATGAAATAAGAGACAAGCGAATGTTTGTGAATTTTTACCGTATTTTTTTCCGTATCCTCCGTATCATAGTCATCAGTTTCATATGGTTGGTGGTTTAATGAAAACCATTCTTGATTTCGTTATTATTTATCACAATTTTTTGAAATAATGCTTATAAATATCGCTCACAATCCGGATTTAGACATCAATTCACTAAAGGACTTTTATTAATCCTAGAAGGATTCAATTCAAAGTCGTCCAAGGGTAATTATACAAACAACATAGAAACAATAAACACGCAAATATAATAAATGTAGCCAAATATTTTAATTATTTTGGAAAAAAAAAAATGTTAATGTTTATTTTTCAATTTTCAAATTCATGTAATATATTTTATTTTTACTCCATATTTATATAGTATTTAATGAAATATATATATATATTCACTGACTGGACGATTACCCTTGAAGAATTTTAGACTCAATAGTACATTTATAATTCAAGATAACCTGCCGTAAGTAACTCGTAAAGTATCGTTATTCAATAACACAGTTTTCAAGTAAGTATAAATTTATAATGATATCAGCGATTTATCAATGAAGTTCATTGTTTATTGCTAAGAGAAACAAAGTAGTTATTACACATTATTTCGACTTGGCAACGATTTTAGATTCAAGAAAAAATCCTATTATTTTTTGTGAATTTTAATGATGTTTTTTTTTTTTAATTTCGGTAAATTATAGTCACAATGTGAAATGGGGCGGTAGTTCTTCAGAAGAGCTTTATCACCCTTCTTGATTTTTTTTTTCATTTCACTTTTAAGCCATGTTTACAAGTTGTTTTAAAGGGTAATCACGAATCGTCTTGCTCGGAAATTCGATGACTTCCAACCCGTTGAGCAGGCTGGGTTTCGAAAAGGCTTTAGTACCGTAGACCACATACACACACTTAGGCAAATAATACTGAAGACCGAGGAATATAATCAGCCTCTATGCCTAGCGTTTGTGGACTACGAAAAAGCCTTCGATACCATTGAGACCTGGGCTGTTCTGGAATCCATGCAGAGATGCCTAATTGACTATCGGTATATCCAGGTGTTGAAGTGTTTGTACGAAGCCGCAACCATGACCGTCCAAGTACAAGATCAGAGCACAAGACCAATCCAATTGCATCGCGGGTTAAGACAGGGGGATGTAATCTCCCCGAAACTTTTTACCAATGCATTGGAGGACGTCTTCAAAACGCGATTGGAACGGACGCGGCATTAATATCAATGGCCAACACATTACACATCTGCGATTTGCCGACGACATTGTCATCATGGCGGAGACTCTGCAGGATTTGGAAGAGATGCTAAACAACCTGAGCGATTCTTCGAGACGAGTAGGTCTCGGGATGAACATTGAAAAGACCAAAATTATGGCAAACAATCATGTATCCCCGGGACCAGTGGTCGTAAATGGCTCTCCACTTGAAGTTGTGCAGGAATATATCTACCTGGGCCAAACTATACAACTTGGCCGGCACAACTTTGAGAAGGAGGCTAAAAGAAGAATACGTTTGGGCTGGGCGGCATTCGGGAAGTTGCGTCATATTTTTGAATCGACATCGCGCGGAGAATTAGCTCGCTGAAGTGGAAGTGGGCTGGTCATGTCTCCAGGCGCATTGATGGCCGATGGAGCCGATACGTGTTAGAGTGGAGACCACGCTTAGGCAGACGTAGTGTAGGACGCCCTGTGACAAGATGGACCGACGATTTAAAAAAGGTGGCAGGTACGGGATGGATGCGGACTGCCCAAGATCGGTATGGTTGGCGTTCTATGGGGGAGGCTTTCGTCCAGCAGTGTACGGCAAAAGGCTGAAAAAAAAAAAGAAATAGTCACAATTGTAAAGATCTCGAATCGTGGATGTAAGAGGTTCCATATCGCAATAATTAATGCATTGACTACCCCGTTGATCTAGTGGCTAAATAAGGCTGTAGATCCTGAGGTCTTGGGTTCAAATTCCAGATAGGACCAAAAAAGTTATTGAATTTTTCTGCCGAAGATTCTCAGTAGCAGCCCGTAGTCTGAAAGTTGGAAGTGTGTACACTCCCGAGCATAGAAAAGCATATAAATCTTGACATCATCGTCATCATCAATTGATGCATAATATACTTTACAGGTACACACCATAAATTAATTTTATTAATATTTTAAGTCAAAAAGTACAGCGTGAAATTGAAAACTCCTTATTCTAATCCTTACTCGTATATTTAATGGCCACACGATGCATGCAAAATTTCAACGCACAAGCTTGTTTATTCCAAAGTTTTTTTCCCAGCCAGGTGTGCCAGATAATTTCGAAATCTGATGACGTGACTCCCTTGATGTGTATGGTTAATGCTCCTAAAATGAGAAGTAAGCAAGCGAAAATTCAAAAATTTGAATTTCGACTTTATTCGAAGGAGGTTTTATGCTGGTACTTAAATGTAATAGCGTTTTATATAATATGTTTTTAAAATATATTACATTTAAGAATATAAAATTTGCAATATAAAATGATATACAATATATATATATAAATAGAAATAAACTTAAATAAAACACAAAATTATAAAAATCATATAATTTTGTTGTTTTTGACATTTGATTTTTGTCAACATTTTTCATGATATATATATGTATGTGTGTATATATAGGCGTATCAGTAGAGACATTGGGTAAATCTTGTTCCATTAGGTAAATCCATCTTATGTTATAATTCAAACCAAAGAATAATTCAAACGTAATTAAAATTAACGGCGATCCGTCGATGTCCGTTTTACGTTCCGCCAGAGTGACATTGCACCTAAAGTCTGCTATCACTCTCGTCTCAAATTCTATAGTCTAAATCATTGACAGCATATATATATCATCAGACAATGTATAACATGATCCAGAGTCATTGGTTAGAATAGTACGGTTTTAAATATACGAATTGACAGACCGATGGCTCAGGCTTAATAAGAGGGTTCCACCTTTAGGGTATGCACGAAAATAGAGGAAACCTTTGATTTAAAACCTATTTACAATAATCACAATACGATGCGGACAGTGTAGAAAGGAATTAAAAGAAATTATTAGGAAGGAGGAATTATTCTCCCTAATTCCTGCTTCCCCCTTCCTTCACAAGTCTACGCGTGCTGGCTCTCAATGTCACCGACTAACTGTGACATCAATTCCATCGCGCACAAAGAAATTTGGCAACTCCTTTCTTTGTCGCACTTCCAAAAAATGGAATTACTTACCAGCTCACGTGTTCCCCTCCTCTTACGACCCGGGTTCCTTCAAACGAGGCGTGAAGGGCCGGCAAGGCGAGGGCGGCTAGTGCAGAATCTACTTCCTTCTCCGTCTGTACTGGCCGTCGTCGCGTTTGGTCTCTACTACCACTTAACATCAGGTGGAGTAGAGTCATTTGCCCTCCCGGCAAATATAAAAAAAAATATTATTAACGCAATTCCTTTAATTTTCCAGAGATACCTTATCCTTTAAGGTTCTTTAAATATTATTAACCTATATAAAGTACTTACTTACATTACTCTATATCTGAGTTGTTTATTTATTTATTTTATATCGAATTACCAACAATAGTTACAATAATCCAACAACCAATATATAATTTAGGCTAAGCAAGATTAATTGCACTTTTAATTATAAGTAATTACAGCATGCTTTTTATTAATTTTGTATTAACTAAGTGACTGATATATTACATTAATTACATTTCCTTATCATTAATAAATAAAATATAATGATAACAATTAATAATTTATGATTATTAAATTGAATTAAATTTGAAACTTATTGTACTTAGTGTTCATAATAATTTTAATTGAAATTTCATATATTCTAAAGTGAAAGTTGTTAGAAATAATTGAAGCAAAGTGAATGGCGATTTCTATTTCCTGTCTATAACAGAGCACTCCCACGACGCATCGCTTCCGAGGTAAGCGATTGGCGGGGCATGGCAGTTGACGCAGACGTAGGGGACAGACGTATGCTGTGTTGCAGCTAAATTACACCATACATGCATTCACGTTCTAATTGCTACTAAGCCCGGATTATTTCTTACTAATACTTAACTTAAAATAATAATAATAAGATCCTGGGACATTATTCACACACGGCCATCTGATCCCAAACTAAGCAGAGTTTGTACTATGAAAACCAGACAACTGATATACTATATATACTATTCTTTTGTAAATAAATACTTATATAGATAATTACACCCAGACTCAGGAGAAACAGACATGATCAGGCACACAAATGTCTGTCCTGGGTGGGAATCGAACCCCCTTCGACGTGAAAGGCAAGTATCTACCAACCACGCCAACCGGCCCGGCGGTAAAATTCATTTCAAACTACCATATATACATAATTCTATCTTCTAAAAATCAGAACAATTTCTAATAATTTTATTATACGTGTAAATTAAATAGACACATCTTTACTTATGAATCTATAGATCAATAAAACCAAGGCAATTTTGCAACATAATTTATCCGCAATCATAACACGCCATTAAACATCCATACATTAGACACTTATGAGTGACACTTAAACTCAAAAAAAGGCTCGTAATATTTCACCCGCAGAGCCATCAAATTGATTTATACATCTGGGCCCCGACAGGTGGACCTGGAAATATATTTTTCCCAACGCGGCTGTTGCCCTCCAAGCGATCAATCTTATTCCGCCGTATGCTTTAATACACTAATTGATTTTGTAATTTTGTCATCTTACAAACGTTTATCGAAAATGTATTTGTTATTGACGGTTATATAGTGTATGGAAATAACGTCAACTATTTCGTTCTATTTTCGAAATTTTTGATTTATTTTATAGAATAGCAAGGAATATTGTGCTTCTGAAAAGGCTGATTTCAAATCTCTGATTTAAAAATATATTCTGGTTCTTGGTATTTGTCTTACTTTTATTTTATCCATTCATAAAATATGTACTCAAATACATGTCCGTAAATCTTCTATGGAGCAATGTATACGATTTTACAAAAGGATCTCAGAAATTGTTTAAGCTTATTCTGTTGCTACATTAAAAAACAAGAAAAGTTTGTACAAAATAATAAAAAAAACCTGCTGAGTTTCTTTCACCTTTTCTTCTCGGGTATCAAATAAATGCAGTACAGTACAGTACAGTAACAGCCTGTGAATGTTCCACTACTGGGCTAAGGCCTCCTCTCCTTTTTGAAAATAAGGTTTTGGAGCTTATTCCACCACGCTGCTCCATTGCGGGTTCGTGAAATACACACGTGGCTGAATTTCAGTGAAATTAGACTCATGCAGGTTTCCCCACGATGTTTTCACCGTCAAGCGCGAGATGAATTATAAATACAAATTAAGCACATGAAAATTCAGTGGTACTTGTCCGGGTTTTAACCCACGATCATCGGTTAAGAGTCACGCCTTCTAACCGGCTTTTTAAGCTTTTATTGATAAAAGAAAATATATTATAAAACGTTAACAATAGAAAACATTGAATTGTATGTAGTAATAGAAACCTAAATTGATTAAAAACACAAAGGGCGGATTTTTTACAAAAGAGTGATGAAACTCTACTAACAATTGAAAATAGAGAAGTTTTTAATAAAAATAAATAAATTACAAGATAATAGGTAATTAATATGTCTTCAAGAAACCCTCTTCCATTGTATAGATACTTAAGATTATTGATCCTTTGAAATCAATATTAATAAAATTAATGAGAAGACGTGAACTGAAAAATCTTCTAAGAAAATATACTTCTGGTAGAAATAAACTTGTACCAGAAGATGCAGCACGTTTCGAAGATTTTTTGTATTTGTTTGTAGTAACCCGGTAGTACTTGTACTGTAAGACTTTTAAAATTAAACCACCAAATATGTACTGTCGGTTATCTCTCTATAAATTGGCTAAAACTTATTTAGTACTTACAAAAAAACATTGTTATAGCGCGATGTAAAATACATCTAGCGCCATCTCTTGATGAAAAGATGAAATAAAAATAATATTTGGCATAATATAATTCGACCTTGAACAGTATTTTATTATTATTATGTAAGTAGCTGAGCTTTGCATTTTCACCTGCTTTAGTTAACGGTCTCCTGTTAAATGCTATACGTAAAGTTCAACTTAGTCGTAAGATTCTGATCGACGTTTTACCACCGATTATAATATGTTTTATATACAGTAGATACGACTTTTCCGCTGCAATGGTTGGATTACTAAAGACGCGACCAAAAGCGTTTTAACGCCTCTTACAATATCAATATGCCGTCAACATTTTAAAGAATTCACAACAGTACATTTCTATTTAAGCATTGTGACGCGAATTACGTTGTAACGCTGTAAGCGGCCGACGGCTATTATAAGAGATAACGGGCTAAAATTTAGACCTTTGATTCTTTGATTTGATTGAAAAGTGTAAATTTCAGGATGTTATATATACATGTATCGATATTATATTATCTTGCCTCTATTGTTTTATAATTTGTAAGGTCACTGAACTCAATCATATGGTTCAAATATTATTTGTCAATTTTTAAATGATAATCCAATGCAATCAAAACACGTGAGGTCTTTCACTGCATCCTCAATAGGAAGTCAATAACCTATTTATGCCTCGATATGATCAATAGAAGCAGCAAATGTAATCAATAGATTTGAACCAAAACCTGAGATTAATTAATTTATGCTTATAATTAATCTCGTGCTTGGTGGTGATGGAATACATTGTGAAAAAACTTTCTATTTTTATATAGTATAGGTAGGCGGACGAGCAAATGGGCCACCCGATGGTAAGTGGACACCAACTCTCATAGACATTGGCATTTTAAGAAATATTAACCATTGCTTACATCGCCAATGCGCCACCAACCTTGGGAACTAGATGTTATGTCCCTTATGCCTGTAATTACACTGGCTCATTCACCTTTTAAATCGGAACACAATAATACCAAGTACTGTTTTTTTGCGGTAAAATAGCTGATGAGTGGGTTGTATCTACCCAGACGAGCTTGCACAAAGCACTATCACCACTAAATGTCGGATAAAATTCTATCACATTTATATCCAGCATTTAAGCTGTAAGTAAGCTTCAAGCCTTCTCCGCAAGAGAAGAGAAGGGCGTAGCCCAGCCAGACATTAACGACTGTTCCTTTATTTATGTTTAATTTAATGGAAATTCTGTCAAAGTCCTTCATTAGCTAACAAATATATCTCACCTTAAGCTAAATCTGGTATAATATAAGACCTTTCAAGTTTAATGAATAACTTCGCGAAGAAATATCATTTTCGATAATTAATAATCAAAGTAATGAAAATGTCGATTAAAATATTTCAAAACGCACGGTCATGTTTTTGTATTTAAAATCTGAGTAGACAGTTAACGTGGGCTGGCCTTTAAAATGATTGATAGCGCTGTTTCAATACGCTGAGGCAATTTTTCAACCGCAAACGTAGAACATCGTAAAATAGCTATTCGTAAAACAAATCTACGGAATTTGTTGAGTCATCCAGTAGAAATAGGATCTGTTTGAGAGGTGCTTTATTACAAATGTGTTATATATCGTCTCTTAAGCGATTTACTTGATGGTAGGCTTTGTTTAAGCTCTTGGTAGGTGCCATAAACTCATTAGATATTCTATCGCCAAACAGGACTAATTAGTACAGTTGTGTTTCGGTTTGAACAGAGAGTGAACCAGTATAACTACAGAATAGACTTAACATCTTAGTCCCAAGGTTAGTGGCGCATTAACGATGTATAGAACAGTTATTATTGCATAGCACTGTAAGTTTTAATTATATGTACTCACCTTTTAACTATTTTACTCACTTAGCTACCAACTTAAATTTAATTCGCAATAATAATTTCCATATAAAAATACCTATACATACCACCAATATTAGTGTTTTTAGTGAAAGCATATACGCATTATTTTCATATACCCACGAAAACTTATTTTTTTTTAATAGAAACAAAAGTCTTGTGTTTCTTCGCGATATGAAAGGGTGATGCTAATTTGTAAAGTCTATAAAGTTCATAAATATATTTCCTATATCTCATGGATGCAACTCATCCAATGAAAATTTTATGTTCCACTAAACATTTTAAGATTTCTTATGCTATTTAACTAATGTCTTCTTGAATTGAAGTATGTCTTCAGTTTTATACAGAGTATAAGGTTAATATTAATACTGATAATGGTGTCAAGTAATGTATAATATTATTAACAGAATTCTGCGTGTCCGGTGAACCATTGAATGATAAGATGATTAGAAAAAAAAATTCTTAATTTAGTATTGTCATAAAATATGATAATCGTAAAGCTAAAGGCGTATTTTTTAATAGTCAATAACAGTTTTTTTTTTTCAAAAAGTAATTCTTATTTATGAATTTTAGAGTTCTCCTATATAGTACTGGCTTGTGAATGTCCCACTGCTGGGCTAAGGCCTCCGCTCCCTTTAGAGGTGAAGGTTTTTGAGCTTTTTTCACCTCGCTGCTCCAATGCGGGTTGGTGGAATATACATGTGGCAGAATTTCAGTGAAATTAGACACATGCAGGTTTCCCCACTATGTTTTTCTTCACCATTAAGCACGAGATGAATTATAATCACAAATTAAGCACATGAAAATTAACACATAACACATTTACGTGTTATGTGTTAATTTTCCACACTTTATCAACAAAATTTAAACACACTTTACAAAATCAACATTTTTAATAACATAATTTAAATATTTCTGTCTTATGTCTTAATCAGACTAGCACTACTATATACAACTTTATTGCCTGATCCGAGACAGAATAGGTCAGTGTGCTGTTAAAAACTATGTCTAATAAATTAATATTAAATCTTATCACTAAAATATTTTTTTCTGCTTCATTTCAATCACATTCTGCTAATATATGATATACAGCCTCAAAAATGCAGTTATGAATTTTAAAATTACCAACTCAAGAAATTTCTTAAAATGTAAATACAAATAAAATAAATTGTAAGATTTTTTTATGTCAAGGATAAAAACGGATAAAAATCTGAACTATAACCGAATAAGGCGTTTAAATGAAGTTAACTGGCTTCTCACTATGATATTACTATGTGAAGACGCGTAAATCTGGACGGCACAGTTGGCTCACTCAGGAGCTTGGCCTCTTTCCAAATTCAATAATGGCTTTGAGACTCAAGACACTAGATTATAAGTTAGGATCTAGAATTACATATCTGCTTGTACAGAATGATTGGTATAGAAATATTTGAAATTGAACAATTCCCTTTATAAAAGTCGATAACCTTAATTAAATATATACAGTCAAGATTTAAGATTTACTGGTGTTAGGGCTTTGTGCAAGATCGTCTGGGTAGGTACTACCCACTCATCAGATATTCTTCCACAAAATGGCAGTACTTGGTATTTTTGTGTTCCAGTTTGAAGGGTGAGTGAGCCAGTGTAATTACAGGCACAAGCGACATAATATCTTAAACACCAAAGTTAGTGGCGCATTGGCGATGTAAGCGATGGTTAACATTTCTTACAACCCGTATGTCTATGGGCGTTGATGATCACTTACCATCAGGTGGCCCATATGATCGTCCGCCTGCCTATATTAAAAAATAACAACTTGAGTAACCATTCCGTTCCAGTACGGAAAATTAAAATCACTATTGTAGTTGGCTAAGTTCTACGTATAGTAATTAAGCACGAATCAGACTTATTTATTGTATATTGGAAAACGTTGAAACAATATTCTTAAGCAAATTATAAAAAAAGATACATATCTCCGTCGTATTTCGAGTTTTTGATAAATAATGTTCTTCCCATATGGATCTGTAGTGAGAACATAAATATAAAATCGGTTATTGGTTTCGTGCAATTTTAGCACTAAAAGTTTAAGTCGTAGACCTACAGTTAAACCATGGACAGTCACCACTCTTTTTTGCAAATATAAAATAGTATGGTATGTAAAAGGTAATTTTAAAACCACAATACAAAATTATATGTAAAAAATATCCCATTTCATATTGCTTTAGGTTAAAATTTAAAGTTAAATTTCATTCAAATATTTGCCTCATTCTGTTATTGATAGATCAGAAAATTAATTATGCACGGAGGAACTTGAAGATTAATTAATAAATTAGTTTATTTAAAGTAATTACTATTCGCCCAACCGATAGCGAAATTGATGATCAAAGATGTAAAAGTCCTAACAACATTTCTCGAAGTTTCTTAAACGAAAACCAATTAGGACGAGCATATCATTTTCTATATTTTTTAAAATTTCAATGTACGTGGGGAGGAATATTTATCATTAAGTGGTCCTAAATAAAAAATTGACTTCATGGGACACCTGGATGATGTAAAACATCGGAAATTATGTTAATTGAATCATAGCATCATAATTATACTCTCTACATATATTCCGCCATCTTGTTTTATATGAACAACAAATGTTAGCTTGAAATCGAATCGTGTAATGCTATAAGTAAATCAGTAAATCGTATTTAATAGTTTTATATAGTGTAATAAAATATATCAGTTGACAGCTGTTAATATACTATAGAATAAAACGAAACAAAACACGTGTTAGACAAACCATTCGCTTGCTGTTAAAACACTAATGGTACGTAAAAACAGACACTAAATTGCATTTAAAGCCACTGTACTAAATAATACCTTTACAACCATTAAAACAACGTTACCACTGTACCGAGACTGCTGAGCGAAATTTATAGCTATTAGCTGGGATTTACTTCTGCATTTGATGTTGCAACTTATAAACATTATTTTTTCTATTTATTTATTAAATGATAGGTAGACTGGCATTTGCCATTTGCCAGTCTAACTATCATGCTGGCTGCTTAATGGGAAGTAATTATCACTGTTGTTGGGGCTGTACATCCCTAAGAACTTATGTGTCTCTTGTGCCGGTAATAACACTAGTTCACTCAGTGTTGCTGTTTAGCGGTAGAATAAGTGATGCGTCCGTGGTAACCCAGAAGGGTTTGCACAAAGCTTGCGAATATTTGAGGATTTTTCAATTCGTGAAACGTTTGAAAATGAATACGTAGACTGTACAGCCAGTGACGAGAAATTGACGTGTCGTCTGTCAAAACCAAAAGTATTCAATTTTATTTATTATATGTATTTAATAGAAGGCAGCTTCTAGAAGGACTTTTGAATTAACATTTAAATGTATATGTATATATGTATACATATATATATATATATATATATATATATATATATATATATATATATATATATATATATATATATATATATATATATATATATATATATATATATATATATTATAAATAAAAAAAATAGATATATAGATATAATTGAAAGCGTTAATTTTACAACCTGCAAGTATTGCAACGCTTTTTCACCACAAAATCTTTTTGTATAACTTAGAAACTAAAACTGCTACACCAAATTTGTAATCGCTCTAAACAATCTATATATTTGTTTCCAAAAAAATGTACAATATATATCATGTTTAATGTGCATTGACATATATGTAGGCAATTTCAAACCAATAACATCTTACTGAACTTAACCTTCACTCACAAAGCTAATCTGAAAGATCAAATTCAAAACTGACCGCAGAACGTGTTTAAGAAATACCAGAAAGGGACATGCGACACTGACATTTCATGAGTGAGATATGACAAGCTCATGAAGAATAGCACTGCTATCATTTATATGTTTTGTGCTTTAAGTGTTTTTAGCTTACCTTTATAAACGAATAATACATAAGATGAACGAGTTGTAACGTAATCAACATAAATTTATGAGTAAAGTTTCATTACCTAAAACATTCCTTTGCGACCATATTCACACAGTAAGCGATGTACGCTTCGTCTAAGAGGGAACCAACAGGCCATGAAGCTTCGCTAAATTACTTTGAATAAGGCAGTAGTATAGTAAATTTACATATATGACGCTTATATACAAATGTAAGATGAACATTTTCTGGGTTTTTTTATCGATCTTAAGATTAAACTTAATAAAAAAATAATTGCTGTTCTTGAGGAGAAAAGGTTCGAGTTTATTCCATGACTTTGCTCCAATAGGGTTGGTGAATATACATATGGAAGATTTTTTTCTAACACATGCAGGGTTCACGTTGTTGATACTGGAATTAACCTTACAATAAGTGTATATTATCTAATATTTCTTTCAGCCTCATGCATGTAGGAACAGAAATACATACATACGTTAAGCTTGAAAAATATGATAATCGTGGTAAGCCGTGATAAGCCCCGAATATAACATAGAACATTGAAGATTGATAATGACATTTTGAAAATCAAAAGTTAAACAAAAATGTTTTATCAATTTACCATTGTTGAATCAAGATTAAATTTGTCTTAATTACATAACACTAAAAATATATACTCGGTTGATTAATAAAAAGACGATTTAAACGTAAAATCTTTGACTACTACTTAGCAATTGCAGGAAGAGCGTTCGTAGGTGAAAAATAATGCTCATGAAATTCCTTATTAGATTTGGAAAATATAGGTTGCAATTTTAACTTTTATTATGTACAACAATTTTGCTCCCTGATTCAAGTTACTGGAGTCCTCTCTCGTAAAATCCACCAATGTTTATTGTCAACAGTTCAGTAAAGGGTGTAAAACTGAATCTCGTTATCGTTTACGACAACTTTGTTTAAAATGACTTTTATTTTTATGTTTTCGACATTACTAACATTTTAAAATACGATCCATAGATTTTTATATGGAAGTATTTGGAGGCATTTGTTTTACAAGCGTTAAAATGTGCACGTGGTTAATTAATAATACGGTTTACACTTTACAATTTGGTCTCGTACTAACCGCATACATTGTTCGATTTTTCAAATAAAAAAATAAGTTTAATAACTACCGACTATAGAAAAAAAATCCAAAATACGAATCAAAAAAACAATTCTCGTTTCAATTGTTGTTTCTTCTTAATTATTCTTATCTATATAACTCACACATATATTTTAACTGAAAACATACATAGTGATGCTTAGAGGGTAGCCGTGGTCGTAGGACACCTTGGTCTAAGGTCTAATATAGAGGCGTGCCCTGCGTGGAGTGCGAAGAGGCAAGTCCTGGTTCATGAGGTCGGACATGGCCTCGCCCTGCGAGCAATTGTGTCGGTGATGCTCCACCGAGAATCGGCCTGGAGGGCCGTAGTCTCTTTCTGTGAGACCGTTACAGTCCAGAAGGTGACGGCGGAGCAGTAACGGGACGAACGACGAAGTCAGTGTCATCTCAGCTTTTCCGAAAGTTTCTACAAAAATAAAGGATGCTATACTGTTTTAAGGCAACTTTAAAAAATATTATCTTACAAACAACCTAAAAATAAAAAGGGTATTTCATTAAAAAGTTTTACAATTATTACTAAACTATATATCTGAAGTCGTATGTACTACTGTATTTCAATATAAACAACTGAATTTATTAAAAACGGATACAGTCATAATAACGGATACAACTATAATAATTACCTTCCCAAAAGTTAAATTAATCCGTCATTAATTGATAGAATAATAGAATTTATTTCAAAAATATTTGCCGATATTATCATAAATATATTGCATTCTCCTTGAATATAAATATATACTTCCTCGCTTCTATACTCAAGATACAACTGGTATTTGTATTAAAATAGCCTTGTATTTGTAGAGCTGATGCGGCCCGTGTGTGCATTTGAAAGGTATTCCCGCAATATCAGCAAATCAGCAACGTATTTTATATACAACTTCTGACTTTATATGGTAACGATCAAGATTTTATTCAGCAGTACTATTCTGTACAAACTTGCTTCACATCTCACTTCTAAAATTTTGAACCTATTGTATGCGTGGTTTCTTGAAATGTTATAATTACTTATTAAACTAATTCTTCTAATTAAACTGGAACATAAGCTATTCCTGTTTGGCGGTAAAATATCTAATGTGTGACATCGCTAATAAATAAGGCAGTGCTGTAAATCCCGTAAGCCTAGCGTACTCATGTTATTATTATTATTATTGATAAGCAAAAATAATACTTTATAATACCCTCATGTAAGAACCATGAGTAATATAGTTATGAAACATATCCTCTGGTAACATTTTCTCGATATACCTTTATTATAAATGTTCAAATATCTCGCCAAAGTCATCTGTTATGTTCTCAAACGTACTCGTTCTTCAGTGAAGTTTAGAAAACTCAAATCTTCAAGCCATTGTAAAATATAGTCTGGCGATTGTCAACTTCGGTATACTTATGAATGAACTAAGATTTTAAACTTATATTCAGTTCAATAAGATCCATCCAACAATGTATACGTATACGCTAATGGAAAGGCGTACCAAAATTAGCATTATCATTTTAGACCCTTTAAACTTTGCAACGAAAAGTAAAAATTGTTTGTGGCTTTAAAATTATAAGTATGGCTAGCTAAAATAATAACGAGAAACATCAATCACTCGGTGTATACACAACTGTTAATTACAAAAGTTTGAATGCAAACTCAGGCGTGAGTGGTGATTTGTCGGCAGCAAGCTGGCCGGAGATCTGCGCGCTCAGCAGTTTTGATCCGTTTTTATTGGTATCGCGTACAGTACTGGTGCCGTGACTACGCTCGCTCGGACATTGGAAGAATAAAAATGTATTATCTATATCTTGAAACAGATCTCTTTTAAAAGTAAATGCTATAAACGTATTCGATGAATGGTCTATATATCTAACACGAAAATATAATTTTCGTCATGAATGAAAATGTTAAGGGCATAAACCACATAACAAAATTACTAATCAAATGCAAATAAATATAAGGTGGTATATTCAAAGTATGAAGAGCAAAAATCGTGGATATTCTTGGAGTTCTAAGTAAAGCATTTGTCTACTTTGTATTAGTTATTATATAAGTAAAGTTATTACTACTATTATTATTATTTATAATCAATAATTCATTCATATTCATTCATTTCTATTTTCGGATATAGAAAAATTATATTCAAATTATTACTCTGTGACATCTGTATCGACGGTAACGTTCACGACCCTTTAAAAAATATTATACACACAGACGAGGCTTTGTTAAAATTTTTCTGTTCGTATGGTTATAGATTAAAAAATGTGGGCCAAATCAATTGGTCCGTCTCAGCGGTTTCAGATGGCGGGTGGATCGCACAGAATACATTATTTGTTTTTATCATTTCTTATTTTTTCATTTATTATTTTTAAAAATTTTAGTAAAGACGATTATAGAGGAGGATGTAAGGTATAGAGATAAAATGTCTAGACATCAGGCCCAGGTGTAAGTAAGCTCATGATCTCAAATACACTTCCCTAGTTCCGGTTGACATAAAATTTGTTACTACTACTATATATTTTCAAATTTAACATTGCATATATAATTTTAACATTTAAAAAAAAATAGGATTTTTTATTACTTTTTTAATCTGGTAGTGATATGTACACTTGTAATTGACATATTAGATATATGATTATTATTTTATAAGTTCATTTGCTTTATGTAGATGTTGTAAGTGTGCTTTTACAAATAAATAAAAAAATATGCATATATTGTGGCGAATCAAATGTTAACGGGATTCAGAAAAATGTTTTTTCCGCACAATTCATTACATATTTCTGTACTAGAATCCCATAAATAATTATAAAAAAATTAAACTATTTTAATTTATGCCTTAGGACATTACTTTAGAGCTTAATTTTGTTTGCAATAATTTTTCAGCAAATACGCTGATTCGACTTACGGTCACCCCATGTTTGTCCGAATTATAAACGAAGGTTATCAATTCGGCATTATTTTTTGTGCATGCTCCTCGATAGCTACGCTGATTGCGAGTTCCGTAATACTGGAATAGAGGTAGAAAACTTTTAGATTTGTTCTGCTTATTTTGCAAATATTTTTATTTCTATTGAAAATCATAAAACACTTCTAATTCGTAAGGTTGGAATAAGAGTGGAAAATTAGGGAATTCGTCAATTGTTGTGTTTACTATCTTCACTGAGTTTAAATAGATTTTTATAATTTCTTGTTGATTGATTTTAAAATGAATAGATTTCATTTTGAGGGACACACGAATGTATTTTAATTATATTGACCCATATTTCATATAATATATTTGACACATAAGCCCTATATACGATTATACAATATTTTTTAATAAACAATTGTATAGTCCACGGCAACAAATTTTGCACATCGATCATTGAAAAGAGACAATCGGCTAATTTCGGCTTCGTAGAGTGTTATCTTTGTCGCACAATACCTTTGTGACGTTTCTCAGTCGTTATTCAAATGCGGTAGAGTGCGATCGCGTCCAATTTAAAATATAATATATATATGTAAAGTTGTAAAACCCCCAACTTTTAATAAATGAAGAGTTCTACGATGGTATCTTTAGTGTGTTGTTCATCACACATCACAAATCACAAAAAAAAATATATTGAAAGTCCCTCTTCAATAAATTTGTGGTGATTTGTGACGTGTGATCTCCCAATACAAACTTCAAAAATGACGAAACTCCAGACTTACGATTTTATTTGTTATCATAAGGAGAGGTTTACATAGTTTTCCGTGGACACAGTACTTATTCAACATTTCAACAATACTATTTTTCGATTACCGCCATATTATTTGGAATTTAATTCAATTTAAAATATAGTATGTAGCCTCTAGAAACGTGAATACGATTTTTTTACAGTAAAAATTATTGACTGAAAAAGTAAACATGCTCGAGGTTGAAAAACGTAAAAGGGTTTGCGATCACACGATCAAATGTGAGAAGTAATATCAAATAATTCAACACAATTAAGATGACACGATAGACTTATATAGATATAGTTATCAGATACCGAATGAGTGATGTGAATGTCTTCTATTTCAACTTGTCGAGGAAAACTTACTTTTCGGTTAAGTTTTTTGAGGGTTTTTTAATGATTTTAGGTACTCCTCTAATATATTTTATGGTTAAATCACTTTTTCCGTTTTTCACGCGACGAGATAACTCATCTTTTAAATTTTGCAAATAAAGTCTTTGTGTAGGTGTTTGATCCGAATATAAATGAATGTTGACGTTGGTTTTATTTTGGTTACGTAATAAATGTTTCGCAATGTCTACAGAGGAAAAGTATACTTTAAGAAGACGGTGTTTACCAGCCCAGTATACTTGCCCAATCTCATAGTTTTAATTGGTGTAGGACAATTGTCATATACCGATCTAATATAGATGTTGAACTCCGGTCTAAATATATATTTGTGTAAGCATTTTATTGATTGCCTGTATCGGTCGGTTGGATATGACTGATAATAAAATTACATCTGGCCATTAACTGTCATTACGGAAGAAGACAACTGTCATGGTAGCGGTTTTTAAGAAAACGGAGGATGTAAGAAATTAATTATTTTTGGAATAAGATTATATCGGAGAATAAATAACATTATATTGACAACGGTGTCTTATTTCGGACCAGCTTAAATTTGTAAGTGCGTATTTGTATTTATGTATAGAATGTCTCCATATGCATTTGTGTGTGGGTTCAATTAGTTGATACGACACTTTTTTAATCTGGAAACTGAAATTCTTTGAGAATAATCAAAAGATTTGTATGTCAGTGTCCAAAATCCACAAGAACAAAGTTGTGGGCAGAACTCACGTTGAATAAGTTCGAAGTAGAATTGAATTCAGGGATCTCTGTAAATTGCATTGCGAAGCGACGAAACAAGTTAGCCGAGGGCTAAATTTTAAGCGCTAAAAACTTTTGTAATTACACTAATTACGCGGTAATATTGTAAAAACTATGAACGAAGATTGTTTCAATGTACGTTACAACACGTAACGACGCGTTAACGTTTTTAACTCTCATAATTACGGTACTTTAACTGAATAACTTATTTTATTTTTATAGAATAGGAAGGCGGACGAGCATATGGGCCACCTGATGGTAAGTGGTCACCAAACGTTCTTAGACATTGGCTCTGCGAGAAATGTTACCCATCGCTTACATCGCCAATGCGCCACCAACCTTGGGAACTAAGATGTTATGTCCCTTGTGCCTGTAATTACACTGGCTCACTCACCCTTCAAACTGGAACACAACAATATCAAAAACTGCTATTTTGCGGTAGAATATCTGATGAGTGGATGGTACCTACCTAGACGAGCTTGCACAAAGCTCTACCACCAGTACAGATTAAAGATACTTATCAGTTCTGAAACAGATATTGTCTTTTAATACAAATTAAATATTCATCTTAACACAATAATACAAACACTTAATACAATATTAGTCATTAAATACATCGTTAAAGCGCAGCCCACCTTGGTAACTAAGATGTTATGTTATTTGTGAACTAATGCACCTCAAATATAAACGATAGTTGATAACTAAGAAACTGGTCCACACTTCTGGTGACCCAAGAGCTGGCGCTTATTTAGCCCAAAGGCTGAGTCTAGCGATGCAGAGGCAATAGTGCTAGCGTCTTGGGTTCAATGCCATAGACAATATTTTAGACGGCGCGTTTTTTTTATAAATTTCTAATGCTATTTTGTTTTATTTTTATTTTAATAATATAATTACTATAATAAATTTGATTTTATTGAAGCATTTTCAAAATTTTGGTAAATAAATTTTTGGTCCATCAATTAAATGTGTTTTACTAATTTGTTAACAAAACATAACTTTTTTTTATTTAAATTTTTAAACTTTTCAACGATAGTTTTATACTATCGCCCAATTAGCATAAAATAATAAGTACTTAATTTGTGATTATAATTCATCTCGTGCTTTACGGTGAAGGAAAACATCGTGAGGAAACCTGCATGTGTCTAATTTCACTGAAATTCTGTCACATGTGTATTCCACCAACCCGCATTGGAGCAGCGTGGTGGAATAAGCTCCAAACCTTCTCCTCAAAAAGAGAGAGGAGGCCTTTAGCCCAGCAGTGGGACATTTACAGGCTGTTACATTATAATAAATGAAAATATATTAAAGAAATAAAACTAAAATATAAATGACGATCTATATGTCAAATCGTGAAGGCGGTGCCACTGGTCTATATTTATTTTTAATTTGATGTTTCACTAATGGAACTTCCAAAGGTTAATTCAGCACATGAAATTTCAGTGGTGCTTGCCCGGGTTTGAACCCACGATCATCGATTAAGATTCACACGTTCTTACCACTGGGCCATCTCGGCTGTTGTGAAAATATGTCATCCAATAAATGATATTATTATAAAACTGTAAAATGTATATTTTGAAAAACTCCCAAGAAACTAAAGTTAATTATTTATTCGAGACGATTTTGAATAAGCTTAACAAATCAGAAATAAACTCGACAAGGTTGGTACTATTCTCGTCAGAATTTCTTGGCCGAAACAAAACATCTAAAACGTTGCACTCAAATTTAACCCTTATTGCAACTAAATAAGGTTTATTCCAGTATTGATGTTCTGTAAGAACTTAATTTATTTAATTATTGTATTAAAATCTCACTTGTGTAAGAATTACACTTGTAAAATTTCAAGCAGATTGACGGTGATACGTTGTCACAATTTTTGATATTTCGTGTTTGTATTTCGAGTTTCGATTTTGTTTCTACAGAATACCTCTACAACAACAAACAGAATATCAGAACAAAGTTACGAATGTAATTGTTAAAATCAAGGGTTAACTCATTCGACCAAAATTGATGTTTTCAGACCGAGAAAATGCAAATAATTTAAAGGGGAACGTACTCCGAACAAAAACTAGAAACTCCACAAGCTTGTTACTTTTGAAGACAGTTATTGAATATTATATTGTTTCGCCATTTACGATAAACACGGACCAGTTGAATGACGAACATTTCGTAGCGGAACTTTTGACGACGCGATCCGAAATAGGAAATATAAAACGTCTGAAAAGTTTCATTTAAAGTTTTTTTTACATAAAATATTATAAGTATTTAAAATAACTATTAATCATCAAACCTGAAGACGGCCCAGGTGGCTTAAGGCATTATGTGTATGATTTTAACTTCAAAAAATGAATTTTACTAAAGGTTTTTATTTATATAGTTTTAAAGAACTATATTATCATCAAATCTAAGGCCATGGTCGCAGCATCTCGCTTACATATAAATCAAGTAAGAATTTCAAAAGTTTTTACTATTAAAAATGTAGTAAAATGATTTTATAAGAGGAATAAGAAATTATCTAGGAAGTTCTGTTTTTTCTTTAAAGGTTTATTAAAAATGGAAGAGAGGGTTCTTGCACAAAACCTTAATACGTGTTTTATACAAACCCGTAATTTTGAAAACACGGAACTTGTGCAGCTTATTTGTATAATGTGATAGGAAAGTTTTGATTTTAAACGTTGTACAGAGACTTGACCTTGAATCATTATTCCCACTGAAATGTAAAAAACCTCTGTTTGGATGTTTGCTACTGAACCCCCTCGTGAACGTGGCTACGATAACATTTGGAACAGAAGTCACTTTTAAATCAAAATATAAATACTCTTCAGCTTTAAATGGTAACAACCGACCTGCGTACGTATCCTTTGAGTGATTTAGTAATTATATATACATTTTATAGAATAGGAAGGCGGACGAGCATATGGGCCACCTGATGGTAAGTGGTCACCAAACGCTCTTAGACATTGGCTCTGCAAGAAATGTTACCCATAGCTTGCATCGCCAATGTGCCATCAACCTTTTACACTGGCTCACTCACCCTTCAAACTGGAACACAACAATATCAAGTACTGTATTTTGCGGTAGAATATCTGATGAGTGGGTGGTACCTACCCAGACGAGCTTGCACAAAGCTCTACCACCAGTAAAATATAGTCAATGACGCACATCTTACATTTCACGATGGCATCTTGCAGTGTGTTTCGAGTTCTTACAGAATAGCTGAACAGGTATTTGTTAATTAATAGTAATGTCGCCCTGATCGAATTACTGCGGCCGATCCCGATGACTAGCCAACTATACAAAGCATATAGTAAGCAAACACTGGAGCATATTGTTCTTGTACTTATATGTACTATATTTTGTATACATCTTTACACTATCACACAACATATCAATCCTATCCAACAATCCTTTTATTTACATAGCCTGATGAGATGGAAATTCGATGTGATCGCAGCCTCGATTTTCTTAGCACAGAAACTACTGAGAATACTTTGACTTTAAAACCCAATTAGATTTTTTAGGTACTATAACACGTGCCCTTAGCACGTACCTTCTTCGACACTGATGTAAAAGGCATCAGGATTTTTTTGCCAAACAATTACGCAACTTGTACTGTGTTGGAGTTAACTCTATAAGGAATAGTTTTTAATAAAAACCGTGTTCTCATTCAAGTGATCACTACGAAAGTACCGACACAAATATGAGAATTTTTCATGGAAGAAATATTTACAGTATCCACTTCGTTGTAACTCACCACTATGGCGCTGCAGAAAATCAACTTGTACACCATTCAATCGATCACCATGACGAATAAAATACATGCATGGATTATATTTTAGCGCAAGTGGAATAAGATAATAAAATAAAAAATGACATTGAAACGCATGGCAGGCAATATGAAGTAATACTTCATATTTAAATGTCAAATAGTATTAATGTTATAGATACAAATTACGAAAAACACCTGAACGTAGGTATTGTTCATCGTTCAGCATAACTGTATATCCTAATTAATATTGAAACAAACTTGAAGCATAAATTGTACTTTCTAATAACAATATGGAAGTTGTTTGTTTTGACACTGTCGCCCTTAAAGTTACATTATTCAGCCCATCTTGGAATAACCGATTATATATCATAATACAAAGCGATAACAGCTACAATTGCTTGTATAAAAACTTTATAATGGGCAACGAATGAATAAAATAGTAAAATTTTGATGGTAATTTCGCTAATTGATTAGTTTACACAGCATCGGGTGTGAAAACGTGATAAATCCTGATGATGACAGCTACAAAATTCGGTGGATATTAAATGAGGTTGGTGATGTTTACAAAAGCTGGCTTTCTGCTGGTTATAATTAATTGCAACGGTCTATTGTTTATTGTCAAAGCCTATGTGAATTCTAATGTACTTCTGGTATTTGTTCGATGTGATTAGGTTTTGATTAAAATATTGTTAAAGTTAAAACTGATAATGATAAATTAAAGTTAAAACTGAACTGTTTTAATTGAATATCACCAACTTGTAAATACTAGCACGAACCACTAAGTATAATATCTAAATATATTTTATATAGTTAATTTTTGTTCAGTGAAATAATATTAGTGAATTTTAGCTGATAAATATGTAACAAAATTTTATTAGACCGTCTCATGTTTCCTGTATGTCCTTGGCTTAAAAATGTATATTTTTATTAATCATGCATAAATATCGCATTTTATATTAGCAGAAAACAACAACATTTTGATGTATTGCTATACATATGTGAGCAAAATGTAATATTTCATTGTTAAGCATTTTGACAATTTCATATAAGCAAAAGCAAAGCTAGTCTATTTTACGGTATATATATAGCAGGCGTCCCATATGTGAAACAGTCAAGTTTTTTATTCACTTTGCCTGCGGTAATGTATGCGGGGTAAGGAATAATTCGCTAGGGGCACAGATTGCGAACGGAATTTGCAAACCAATATTTTTTAAATTACAGATATTTTTTTATATAGAATAACAAAAAAAAAACCTCTCGTCTTTATTATTTTGTACAACGCTTTCTTTTTATAAAATCATTTTTGCTTATACTAATTATAGTATCCAATTATACGGGCTAGTAAATAAAAAATTTGTTAAAAATATATTCAAATTATAAGCCAAATAAATAAGCTTAAGTGCTAATTTTCGTTGAACGTTAGTATAATATAACGCGTCAAAATATTTAATAAATAAACAAAACAAAAAATTCTTATTGAGTCCAAAGCGGTGCAGAGAGGCAATAGTGCCAGCGTCTTGGGTACAATGCCACAGGACAATCTTGTAGACGGCTTGCTATCTTGCTATAAATGTTAATTTTGTATATTATAAAAATGTCTACGTACTATATAATATTAATAACATTGTCAAACATCACAAGATGGACCTTAAAATAATGAACATTGTTACTTTTTTTTACTTGCAGACATAATAGAAATAGGATTTATTATTTTTAATTTTAAAATAAAAAAATAATGTTAAAGGCACTGGAGTTTATACGCAACCAACTTTCAAACTCCAACTTGCTCTTGAGATTTTCTTGACGGAAAAAAACTGGTTACTTTTGATTTCCTCAACGTGGAGATTTGAACCCACCTCGGAATATACCAAGATACGTAGGTAAGGTAGTCTACCTTTGTTTGTCTAAACAAAGATATCCAATTTTAACTGACCTGGTGTATATACTGCAGGTAATAATAGTTTTAATATAAAGTTGATTTTATCTTAATGCGAGGCCCAACGAATTGTGAATGATAAAAATTTTAATAGTAAAGAAAAAATAGTTAGATTCATTCCGTAATGAATGTTCTACTAGTAGATCCTCTTCCATTTTTATGGGAAAATCTTGTACATTATTCGACCACGCTGCTTCAATGCTGCTCGCATTTGATTAGCCTCACGATATTTTCCTACTCCACTGAGCACTAAATTAAACTTACACTTTGATCTGACATAAATACTGAAATTAACACAAAAAATACTTTTCGACATAGATTGCTAGTGATAATTAAGAAGGGATACGAATATGTCTACAAACACATTACTCTGTGCTTTGTTAAACAGGAAGGGGTGGTTCGCGTCATGTATCAAGTGGATATTTCTTTTTATGTATTAATTTATTCTTCTGAACTTTTGACGTCCATTATTTTTTTTCAATTAAAACCTTTCATTTATCTGTTATTAACAGAACGAGTGTAATTTCACGTTTGTTTTTCGTCTGAAAATTTCAAACGAAGTGTCAATCATCATAGCAGTTATATTTAAGCGACTACAGTCTGTACAATCAGGTGAGAGAATTTTAATTTCCTTTCTTCCAATGTGTTATTTTAAGTACTTATTTATTAAAATATGTAATGACGGCTTATCTAATGTACCAAGAAAATGGATAGGAATCATTAATGTAATCCGAAAGTAAAATAATATACTGCTGAATAACATAAATAAAGTGTATAGATTGTATTGATTATATTTTTAGTTTTGATATAAGATGTAGTTCTTATTAAAGAGTAAGTTAGAGATGGTTTCTTTAATATCAATGTAATAAATTTATAGATTTATAATATCGGTTAAAACAGTAATATAAGTAATTTTATACAGATTTAACTTTTAAATAACATTAACTTAAGTGAAACTTATAAAACTTTTTAATGATAAACTTAGAGTTTAAATAAAATCAGTTTTCATTTTACAGATATTTGAATTTATTCGCAAACACAAAATTCATTTCAAATTGTCGGCTAATATCGGAAATAGCTACTAAATTTCAACATTCAATGACTTTGTCATTTGAAATACGACGGCAATAGTTTATAATACATGAAATGAAATACAATATTAATATATGTTTAAGAGAAGGAAATATCAACAGTAAATAAAAAGAGCTGAGATGATTCTGAGAAAATATGATGTCTGAACGTTATTGAATTGTTTATAATATGTGCATAATTTGTTTTTATATTTCATAAAGTGCTGGGTTGAAGTTGAAAGTTGTATGTGACGGTTCCTACGCTACCATGTGTTTCAACAGATCCACAAAACCGTGTGAGCTGAAACTTTGCTTTGTATGTATTATAATTTAGTATAATAAATGATTTTCGTGTTTAGAGTATGAATAAAATAGACTGTTATAAAAAAGATTAATTGACTTAGTATTTCATTTACCCTGTAACTTTTAGACACATAGTAGTTGTTGTAATTATGTTAAAATAAAATACAGTGCAAATACTCAATCTCAGTTAAAATAAAAAAATAAATAAACAATATCCGCGTACATATAATCCCTCGGGAATGTTAACGGTTTGTGAAATGGCTTTCGGCTAAGCCCTTCATTATAATTCCAACGAAATTTCTCTTCCAACTTAAAGGTTGGAATTTACCGATTAAATCAATTTCTGCGGACGTTACATTTGTACGTATAAAGCTTGAATATAGATTATAAATGAATATATTCAGCGCAAAAACGAATAGTCTTAGCGATTTCTTTAATTATATCACAAGTTCGTATTATTTTAATTTTAATTGATATCGATTTATATTATATAGTAGTATATAAACAGGGAGCCGAGATGGCCCAGTGGAAAGAACGCGTAAATCGTAACCGATGATCGTGGGTTCAAACCCGGGCAAACACGACTAAATTTTCATGTGCTTAATTTGTGATTATAATTCATCTTGTGCTTTACGGTGAAGGAAAACATCATGAAGGAAAGGAAGGAAAACACCAACCCGCATTGGAGCAGCGTGGTGGAATAAGCTCCAAACCTTCTCAAAAAGGGAGAGGAGGCCTTTAGCCCAGCAGTGGGACTTTCACAGGCTTTTACGGAATATAAACAGGGAGAGGTTTCAAACGGAAGGCATAGTCTGTTGCACTGAGAGAGATTAGAGATTTTTATATTAAAATGGCAAAAAAAGAGATACTAAAGAAACAACTCGAAGACTCTTCAAGTTAAGGGAGCGGCGGTTACATCGCGAAACACATGCTGCCTATTATCCACAGTTGCTCCTAAAAGTTACTTATTAATTATAATTATAACAAAATTATACATTATATTAATTTTAAAAATATATAATGTAATAATTATGTGTAACTAAAAATATATAATATAAGTCGTCGACGTACATATGTATGTTATGATTACTGTTCTGTAATTTTAAATTCGGTATATATTTTTTATAAATGAAGAAACTCAATAAAAGCACGGACGCAGGTGTCTGTGGAGACATTGTAATAAAAAATACAGCGTGTTGGCTACGTGTTGGTAAGCAACGTTAAGAAGTACAAGCTATTCCGACCAAGTTACTCAAATACACTGCCAACCAAGGCCAAGCGATCAAACATTAGGTATCTTGTGCTTATAATTAGACTGATTCGCTTACGCTTTGAATCGGATATATTCTGCAAGAGCAATCGACATTTGGCACTGAAATAATTGGTGAGTTGGTCGTAATTAGTCAGACGGGGTTTTCCGAAGCGTGATACGAGTGATAATGTTATTCATACATTTCTGAAACTATAAAAAGCCATAAATAGACAAGCAAATGAATGACCTTGGCAGTGACTTGTGTTAGAATAGTCATGAATGAAATATTATACTTAGTTAAAGCCTTTCCCCGAAGGCTTGGCCCAAATTTTTGCCCAAGGGTTCGCCCAAAGACCTATCATACTTGACAATTGAATGTTTTCAATAGCAAAAGACCAACAACAAAAAAGGTCCTGCTGTTGATAAAAATTGAAACAATATACAATCAACGTACAGAAAATTTTAAATTCCAGAACCCATTAGAACAATTCGGAATAAATGAACGAACGATAGCAGATACTGAACGCGTGCCGTTCGGACTGGGGTGACATATTGTGGAAACTGCGCTCGAATAAATCGCTGCCTGTACCTGAACAAAGATCCTATATTAATAGATGTTACCACAAACATGGATTTCATGCAAACCATATTTCAGATACACAAATCTAAGCAACAGAACTGAGCTTCATTTATCTTAACGCGTAAAGGACAAAAATGGAGAATATCATAAGTACCATTTAATAAGCAACACATAAATAATTTTCAATTTCTCAATAGTAATTTTCATTAAAAAGTGCTCAAGAGCTTTGTGGAAGCCCATCTGGGTAGGTACCGGTGATAGTAACAATGATATTAGTATATCCTATTTACATAATAGCTATTAAATATAAAGATTTCAATAAATAAACAAATTCAAAATAGTTACTTTACAAAGCATTTCCGCGTCGAATGGTGCTTAACCCTTCAATAGGCGGTTTTTTAGGGAGTGATAAAATTGGCTCATGGTTTAGGGTCATGGTTTTAATAATTGTCCTAGGCTTCGATCCTATTCATACCCTAGACTGTACTGTAGTCAGCAATCTCGGGGTAATATCTGACAATTCTACTAATTAATTATGCAGAGGTTAATAAAAATAAAATATTTTAAAGCCCTTTCGTTGCTTAAAGATCTGTGTTCTCCATAGTTTGGCCTATACAATATACATGCGAGTATATTTTTATACAATGGATGGCGAGGTTTCCGTTGATCCATTTTTTTCATGAATTATGGGTCGCTAGAGGAAAATATGAAAAAATATGTTCTTCCACGAACACTTCGCTTCACTTTCCTAAGATGTAAAAAAAATATTATTAAATGAGTAATTTTATGCTTAAACTTAAAAGGCCTTAGGGTTCTAAAAGTGTAAAAATATTTAGTTTTTTTTTTAATATAATTTTTATAAATTTAAATATTACGAAAAACAATTATATATTCTTTATATTATATATAATATAATTTTGTTGTTATTGTTTTTATTAACAGCCCTTATTAATTTTTCATGAGGCCTAAGGTTATAAGTTTAAGCTCGCCTTTTATCTTAACCGTGATCACAGACAGACAGTAAGGCAGTTTAGTTTTATAATTTAAGATTAGTATAATTTAATTTATGTTGATAATATTGTGCCTGGTGTACGAGAATATAGTGAAGTGTAAGTATGAAAGAATCAACCAATCCACGATGGAGCGGCGTGTTGGATAATTCTCCAATCTTTCTCTTAAAAAGTGATTCAGCCTATACCCAGCAGTGGGTCATTTATGGGCTATTACATTAGAAAACAATAATGATACAAAATGATTTACAAATAAAATGTAGTCGAAATTTTTATTGAATACGCTACACATGAACCCGTGTCATATTCTTTACATTGTAGAAAGTCAGTCTACCTTAAATTGTAAACTCGAAAGGCAGTCTGCCTCGAGGAGTACCTTGTTAACATGTTATTATGGTAATTGCTACGGTACAATGTTTATATTATATTCAGTGAAATTATTCTATTTTCAAGCAACCGACGAAAATATTCACCGCAAATTCTTACGATGATATTGTTTTCAAAATAAAACTATCAACATTTTGTTTGTGTGATGCTGTGTTATATAGTATTATTTTATATATTATATTTATTTAATTATAAATAATGCTTAAAATAAATAATTTAAAGAAAAAAATCAAATGAAATTTCTATCATGTTACATCAGTGATAAGTTTAATTTTAAACATTTTTACTTAATTATCTTATACAGGTAAAAAATAATGAGAACTTTAGTTTTATTAATTAACTTAGTATCAAAATAAAGAACACATTAATTTTAAAGTTTTATGCATATAAAAATTGTCGTTTACAGTTTGAAATTCGAATCAGTACTTTTTAAAATATTAGTATTCGATATCTGTATAAAAAGGCAAAGGCAAAAAAGGTAAGTAAACATTTTGGTAAAAAGAGTTAAAAAAATCAAGTTTATTTAAAATCATAATATAATTTTTCCTCAAATTTGCAACAGCGTTTATATTTGAATTTCGACCAGTAGCTTAAATTAACGCGTAAAAAATACAAAACGAGCTGATAGATTGGCTGGCGAATATTTATATTATCTGATATCAGATATCTGAGATTAAAAAAATAGAACGTTGTAAAATCCTTATTTTATCAGTACGAAGCTGGGTTGTTATATTTATGATAATGATAACATTTTTTTACACATTTTGTCCGTGTCAGTAACTTACAATATAACCGAAATATGAATTACCAGCATCCCACCCCGATTTCTTCCGTACCGTAACAGCTTGTGAATGTCCCACTGCTGGGCTAAGGCCTCCTCTCCTCTTTTTGAGAAGAAGGTTTGGAGCTTATTCCACCACGTTGCTCCAATGCGGGTTGGTGGAATACACATGTGGCAGAATTTCAGTGAAATTAAACACATGCAGGTTTCCTCACGATGTTTTCCGTAAAGCACGAGATGAATTATAATCACAAATTAAGCACATGAAAATTCAGTGGTGCTTGCCCGGGCTTGAACACACGATCATCGGTTAAGATTCACGCATTCTTACCACTGTGCTATCTCGGCTTAATATTAGATATTCTATAGGATTTTGTTTTATACCTTGGGTTTGTTCCATAAAAATAAAAAATGGTATTGATCCGAAAGAGTTTTGCTTTAAAAGCCTGTAGTAATTTAACAAAGCAAGAGATGTCATAAAACAAATATTAGAACTCAAATGGAATTGAACAGGACATTTACAAAGACTGGACTCTAACAGATGGACTCAAGTGGTGACCAACTGGACACCCAGAGATAAAAAACGAAGGAGAGTTAGGCCCCTGAAAAGATGGAATGATGAAATCATCAAAATAGCTGGGAATCTTTGGCCCAGGATAAAAAAGCAGAGAGAGAGAGAGATGGAAGGAGTCGGAGGAGTCTCTTACCACAAGTGGCAGTCCTTACACCGACGAGGAGTAAATAACATTACTTATATAGGGTATAACAGTAATACTAACCAACTAAAACAACTTCAATTATTGTTATTTAAATAGTCAGTGTTTAGAATAAATAAAAGCTTTTTATTTTATTATTATTCTATTTAGTAATTTAGTAGCAATTCTATTGATGTAAACTTTGCAATTAATTACCGTTATTTGATTTTACTTACATCCGATAAAAAGCTGTTTCGGAATTAAAATATTTACTTAGTGGATGCAAAATGGGAAAAGTTTTTGTTTTTATTTGACGAGCCGAGAACAAATATTGTTTCTTTGAAGGAATCTGTTGAAGAGCTTTCGTAATGCTTTTTTATGGAAAAGTCCTATTCAACAAGAAATAAATATAATTGCATACGTCTTATGAATATTAGTTTCTTTATTATTGTATAAGTAGTAAGATCTTTTTTCGCATTCGCTCATGAGAAACATTGAAAACCAATTCGATATTTTGATACGCGTACTGTTAACACCGCGTTAAAGCTTTTATTATAGTCAATATCACATTCTGACATATCACGATCGAGCTCTACGGTGAGTTTATAGTATCTTATAGAATAATTCCATTGATAACAAATAAAAAGTCATATCCGCTGCTATGTATTCTTAAGATATTTGTTCAGTACCGTTGAAATTTATAAGAAATATCAGTCTTTCATAAGAAATGTCTTTAAAAATAATGTGCATATTTTTAATTCTTTTTAATTTTCATTTGAAAACAAATGTTTCTTATTTTATTTTCACTTGAAAGAGACCGACGTTATTATCCTCATTAATCAAAAGTTATAACATACTTCGTGTAATAATTTTAACTCGCCTCGTAGTCCTTTCTAACAAACAATACACACGAGTTCCCACATACGTAGCAAATCAAAAACACAACTAAATAAGGGAATAATCTACATCATAAACAGTTGTCCACAATGGTGAGTTGGACACAATGCGAAGTTTTCTAATAAATCATGGAAGCTGTGAACGTGGCTTGGTGGACTCTATTGCACGAACATGTAGTTTAATTATTTGCTAAATACTCTTACGACTGGAATAGCCAGAGTTTATTTATTTATTTAATTATATAGTCTGTTGAGTTATCTTATCATATTGTGTATAAAAGCCGAGATGGCCTAGTGGTTAGAACGCGTGAATCTTAAGCAATGATCGTAGGTTCAAACCCGGGCAAGCACCACTGAATTTTAATGTGCTTAATTTGTGTTAATATTTCATCTCGTGTTTTACGGTGAAGAAAAACATAGTTAAGGAAACCCGAATGTGTTTAATTTCACTGAAATTCTGCCACATGTATATTCCACGCTCAAGCTCCAATACCTTCTCCTCAAAAAGGGAGAGTAGGCCTTAGCCCAGCAGTGGGACATCCACAGGCTGTTACGATTGTGTATTGTTGTAGCTAGCTTCTAGCTACAACAATACACAATGGTGTGTAACTTCTTTATATGGTGCCTTTTTTGAGCGGACTCAAACACCACAACACAGGGAAGCACCACTGACCTATCACGTGCTTAATTTGTTTTTATAAAATTCTGCCACTAATCCACATTCGAGCATACGGGCCTTAGCTCAGCAGTAAAGCAATTGAAGTTTTATGACAATGAAAACGGTCTCTTTTAACACTGTAAAGTTTTACCAGTATACTCAAGTATTTTTTTTATTATTACAAGAACAATTTTCTAATAAATCTTTAAGAAAGGTTATCGAACATCCTGTAGGCACTCGTGCCATTTCTGCGAATCGGATTCACACTCATCGAGCAAACAATATGTATGGCGAGCGGACTACCGAGTATCTTATTCCCAGACTAATTAACAAACTACCTTCAGATCTATGTAATAATATTTAAAAAAAAACATTAGGCTTAAACTAAAGCAATATTTTTTAGTTTAAGTGTGTATGTACGTATTTAGATCTGTAATATAGTGATAGTATTTAAATGTATAAATTTGTAGTGTAGACTATTGATGGCACACGTATAAACCTTAGTGGTTTTTTAGCTGCTATCATTATGTTAAATATTGTACTGTTATTTTAAATGGACAAATAAATTAAAAAAAAAAGAAACAAATATATCCTCTATCTAAATTTCTAATCATTGACACATTCTCTATAGTTTGTGTACATTATAATAATATTTATTTGTCTGTGACATTGTTAAGATTAAGGTTTTTTTTTAAATTGGACTGGTAATTAGTAGAGTATTAGAGTAGTTTTGTTTATTCCTTTGAACGCAGTCTGTTCAAGGAAATAAACAAAATCTTTCGCTTTATATAATAGTATAGATTACAGCGCTTTAAATCATGACGATTACACATCTTTGTGTAGGGAGGAATCCAAAAATGTAGCAAACGATCCTTTTGTCTGGGACCGCGTAATTATCTGCGGGAAGTTCGCTCTCACACAAACTAAAATCGTGCTTAAGACAGACGAAAGACAAGTTCATTCACAATGGAGATATTTAATTTAAGCTTTGTAAATACATGTTAATGCATTGTTTCAGATATAAATTTGACTGTACTACCGGAATCACCGGTAGTACAGTCAAATTTATTTATTTTTTATTTATTTATTTATATTAAAATGAAAATTTTATCACAATATCTCAATACATTCAAAATATAGAAGAAGCATTTACGTCCAGAACATATGACGAAAAATTATTGCTTTTTATTCTAACGATAAATTCCTACTTTGATTATGTAATATACAAAAAAAAACTTATATCATATAGTTATACTTATATACAATTTGTTATCTGTGGCTTTATTAAATTGCCACGATTTTAATTTTTAAAATTTTTGTATGGTCAATATTGAGATTTTATAAACTTAAATTTTTGAGCATCTTGAAACAGATCCTCGTAATTATATTTTTAATTTACCTTAATAAAGAATTCTATTGTGGAATAAAATGCCGGACTAAGTGTTATAGTCCACGAGAAAAAGTTCATGTAATACCTGTAGACGCCAAAATATGTATAAGATAATAAGTGAAATCACTATTTGAATAGAGAACAAGTTATACCATTAAAGTCGCTACAGTATTTAAGCTAAGAAAAATAAATTATACAATAATTTAAAGTTTTTTGTAGTGTATAATTAATATAGAAATATCATTATATCAATATTATTAAATCAAGTAATATAAGTGACAAGATATTTCAATTCTATCACAGCTTAAATATTACCGCTTAAGCGAGTCATTAAAATCCATGTTACCGTCATAAAGGTTTTATTGGGTGCCCGTAAATTTCTTCGAAACACCATATCGACGAACTTCGACGATTGATTTGATCGTAAACTGTTCTTGCGTACTAGTGTAGGAAGAAAACAATGAAAGCAATCCTAGGATTTGGTAATATTACTTTGGACTAGCAACGAAACGTACGCTAAAAATCTGCTCATCCGTTTAGGAACTACGATATCACAGACAGATACACACGTATCTTTTTTTATATAGAACAGTAAGGCGGACGAGCATATGGGCCACCTGATGGTAAGTGGTCACCAAACGCCCTTAGACATTGGCACTGTAAGAAATGTTAACCATCGCTTACATCGCCAATGCGCCACCAACCTTGGGACCTAAGATTTTATGTCCATTGTGCCTGTAATTACACTGGCTCACTCATCATTCAAACCGGAACACAACAATACCAAGTACTACTGTTTTGCGGTAGAATATCTGATGAGTGGGTGGTACCTACCCAGACGAGCTTGCACAAAGCTCTACCACCAGTAAAAATTAGAATTTATAAAACCCCTCTTATTAAAAGGACAATGCAAGTGCTCAAAGTTACAGAGTTGAGAAAATAAAATAAAAAATCATATAAATATACTATATTTATATGATTTTTTTTATTTTGTGTCTTTATATGTATAATAAAATAAAAACAAATAAATCATTAAACAGGAAACTATGAAATTAAAAAGGAAGAACAGAATGTACACATAACACAAATGATAATGATATAAAGTTGTTTCATAGCCATCTCTGCTATAAAAAGTTGTTTATACACATAGTTATTATAGTATAACTAAATTAAAAAGTTATGTATGTTATATTCGGGTTCCAATTAAATTTTTCATTTTTTTTTCAAAAGAAAAAAGGAGTAATCGCTCATTTAAACATTATATAATAATCTATGCAGAAATACCAGATATCAATTTTATACATGCTTATTGTGTGTTATTCCATTCTCAAACTATCTTTCACATATCGTGGTCACTTCCCTCTCATCACGGTGAAAACAATTTTTACGAGGACACACGTTAATCAAGTAATATTGCTGTTATGAGCAATATTAGTTGATTAATGTGAAATGATTTAATCTTTCCTATGTTTACATTAAGTTATTCATTATTTACAATTTTACAACGTGAATTAGTTTTAAGATGATTAATAATTTGATTCCTTAATTGATTGATTTCATTTAAAAAGGTATTACAGTACTATATTCAATTTGTCTGCCTTGTTAGTCTGAGGCTAGATGCAAGGCTGCAGACCCGGAGGCTCTGGGTTCAAATCCTAGGTCGGGCCAATAAAAAGTAATTGGGTTTTTCTGTCGAAAATTCTCAATAGCAACCCGGAATCTGGAAATTGGAAGTGTGTCCACTCCCATGCCTCGGATAGCACGTAAAGCCGTTGGTCGTGCGCCTGGACTCTTTCCGGTCGTGTCAGATTGCAGTCCCATCGGATTATGAGAGTTAGGGAATAGAGAATACACCTGTATTGGCGCACACACATGTGCACTATAATGTCCTGCGCAGTTAACTAATCTCTCTTGAGATTGGCCGCCGTGACCGTAATCAGTCTTTAGGACCTTACTATATTCAAATATGTGTAAATTTTAAGGTATGAAAACACGAATACAATAAAAATTATTTTTACGTTGGATTGACGTTAGATACTCGACTGAATTTAAAATGAAATAAAAAAAAAAAGCCAGCGTAAATTTCTTTCAATATTTGCTAAGTACAATTTTTTTATAATTAATATAACCGTTTAAATACTAATTTTAAATCAAACTATCAATATAAATGTTAAGATTATGCTCCATAAAAATCCTGATACAATTAAAAAAGATTATTGTATCCTGTCTTTTAATTGCAAATTCCGTTACATGAAAATTTGCCCTCCATTTATTAAAAGGCATGTAATATATTTAACGAGATAAACTATACGGCGGTAATACGGTTGGTTAATTTTTTATAAATGTCAGCAATTTAACTTAATTTAACGAAGAATTTAATTTTTACATAATCAAAAACTGTTGAATTTTAATTTGGAGTTCTGTTTAAGGATTCATCGAAATGAGTTGTTTTGAGTTTGTTCTGTGCTAGACCTTATATGAGAATAATAAATAGAAGATATATTATAATATGTCTTCTTTGAACCTTTTTTAAATGATAAGACAGCGGATATGCGTTTTGGCCATCTGATGGCAATTAAACCACCACCTTTAGGCATTATACACCATTTAAGAAGTTATTATGACTTAATTAATCGCCAATATTCTACCAACCATATGAATTAGGATGTTAAGTTTCTCACGGCTGTAATTACACAGATTCGGCCTGTAATTACACCGGCGCATAACTATACAAATTAGTGACGTTTGACGGTAGAATAAATTAAATGCAGTGACGGGCTTCTACAAACATTAACAACAAAAAAAATTTGCAACTAAAAATAAACGAATATTGTTTCAGTAATAATATTTATTACTATTATAATAATAATAAAAAAATATCCCGTTGTAAAACTATGTGATCGTTCAATTAACGATTCCTTTCAAGAATGATCCAACTTGCAGAACGCGTGTCACGTATATTTAATTTCAATTTTATATTGAATTATTTTATGAGCAAACAGTGACGTTAAGGCGTTATAAATACAGTGGAAATATATTACAATTCTATACTAGAAGTCATTTTTCAAATGTCAAACTGCATTAAGATTGATTATAGCAATAACGTATTTGCTGACTTACATAACTTATCACCATATAAGTATCAATTGATATATATTAAAACTTGCTTATATCCGCGGCTTCGCCCGTCTGGATGATTGTTTGTGATAAAGCACACCTTGAGTGAGGTGGAACAACAGTAGGTCGGTGGTGTCGTCATGGTAGCATGCGCAAGCGATCCCGTAGCTCTCTTCGTTAAGACGGAAAGTGTACCACGGGTTTTTTAGTGAGTATTCCGATGTTCGTCCGAGCCCCACATAAACCCACTGTTCCCGTGAGGGAAACGCGTAATGCGTTTTTCCGGCGTTAAAAAAAATTGGAACAATGTCAACTTTTATTTAATTTTTGGTCGAAGCCTGCTCAATAAGGTTATACATATTCATTTAGCAGTGCGATATTTTAAATTTTTATACTATAGTATCATAAATATTATTATTATTTATCCTTAAAAAATACTAAATTAGTTTTATAAATTATGTATATTTTAAATTTATATCACATCACAACATTATTATTAGTACTACCAATAAGCATCGTTTTGTATAAACTAATTAAATAATTAATTATATAATGATTATTTAAATTCATACTATAGAAAATTCTTAATAAACCAAGCCTAATTATAAATCTACTTCTTATTAACAAGTAAGCTAATTCATTCCGAATTAAAATATATAAATAATAAAGTAGCTACATCGATGTGTATCTTCAAAATACTAATCTAAAATTTAAAAGAACAAAAAGCGATGTTTGTTTTCAAGCTTAAAGTGAGACTGCATATATTTATAAAGATTAATAGAATAAAATATACAACTATTAATGACTACTATATTACTTGAGTATCAATATAATAAACAATTTAATTTAAAAGTTTGAAATATAAGCAAATTTGAAATAAATTACTCGCATATAATATTTCTTGAAATATACTGATAAGGCTAATATTGTCCTCCTGACCCATTACGGTGTGTGTGCACCAACTCAAGTGTTCTATCTATTCCTTTACTCTTATAACCCGATGGCAAATATGACACGATCGTTCAAGGGATTTCCGCCGGAATACTCACTAAAAACTAGTGGTTCCTAAATTAAACCCATTCGACCTCTTCTACTTTGTTTTTTTTTATTATGCCGAGAAGAGAAATGGCTCTATTCCACCTGATGGTAAGTGGTAGAAGAGCCCAAATGCGACGACGGCCAGTTCAATCAGAAATAATGTTCTGGACTAGCCGCCCACGCTGTGTCAGCCCGCAAGACGCCTCTTCACGTCACGTTTGCAAGTCCTTCATGGGGGAAATGAAGTGCATGTTACTCGTTTTTTCCCAAAGAATATTAAATTTTAAAACCTTAGTATATAGAAAAGTAGCATTCATACTCGAGTATATTGTATTACATCAAAATGATACGGTAACACGAAAAATTCGAATAAAAACTATTACAAGCAAAGTTATAATTAAAACAAACGCTGAAACGTATTAAAATACGAATTTCGTCGAACGAAAGTACACTATGAAAACGAATCACGGTTTTAATAAACGCCCAAAACGTTCCAGTTGTTGTGTACACTGTTTACATAATTGTATTCAATAACACATTTTAATAAAATAATGTGTATTTAAACGAAATTAATTTAGAGTCGACCGCTTCGGTTTATCGACAGTCGAATAAGTTTATATCGGTTTTTAATTAAGCCTGGAGATTTATTGTCTGTAACGAGCGGGTTTTAAGAAATTTATAGTAACAAATGAACTCTCGTTTACTTTGTTATTAATCTTTTTACAAAACAATATCTAAGTCTGATACTCGTACGTGCTCCGCATCTGAAGTTTAAATAACTAGTTCTTGGCTGAAGTCATTTTTCTTGGCAACGGAACAGTTCGACTGTCATTAAGAATCTGAGAAAGACATTTGCTTTAAATCATCTCTAAGTCTCAAACTCGGTTTCATAATTTTATTTTTTACTCTATAGATAAGATTGTCGAGAATTTTCCTTCAGAAATTGATAGAAATGTTAACCATCGCTTACATCCCCAATGCGCCACCAATCTTGGGAACTAAGTTGTTATGTCCCTAGTTCCTTTATACTGGCTCACTCACCCTTCAAACCTGGACACAACAATATCAAGTACTGCTGTTTTACGGTAGAATATCTGTGGAGTGGGTGGTACCGACCCAGACGAGCTTGCATAAAGCCCTATCACCAGTAGGATCGGGGATTTAAGGCTAGAACCTCCGAATTTTCAGCCTGATAGGCACTAGACTAACGGAGCTATTGAGAACGTAAACTCTGAACCAACAGACAGACTGAAATATTTTTTTGCATCATTTTTTTAGATTTATAGTTCAATTTCTCTCAATATTAAATAGCATACAAATTTAAAATAAAAGAATATTATGACGGGCATGGGGGCATACAAATTTAAAATAAAAGAATATTATGACGGATTGCATATTTAAATTTTAATGTCAAAGTATGGTATGCCACGAATGGTTTATTAATTAACCCTTTTTGTTTTTATTTTTTTTTGCATTTTTTGTGTATAAATTTTTTATCATAATATGTCAGTTTAATTTTTTTTTTATCTTTCGTATTTATATATATGTGTATATATAAGTATATGTATATATATTTCTTTATTCTTCCTTAATTTATTTGTATAAGTGTTGTTTACGCGCTATCTTTAAATTTAAATTTTATCTATTAAAATAAATTTTAATGTTGGAGTAAACGAAGCTGAAATTGTGAAATTTGCATGATGAGTTAGCCTATAATTGCGATGTATAGTGTTAATAAGTGTCATTATTTTGATTTGTTATTTTATGGGACAGACATGTAAAAACATTGTACATTGTGTTGGCTTCCTATAAAAAATAAATAAATAAATAGCATCTAAGCGACTGAGCAGTATTTGGATCCAATAATAAAAATAATTAGGATAAAAAAATGCGTTTTTAAAGGAAGGCACCTAAACTTGGAATTGGCCCCTGAGGACACACGTTAGGTTACTGTGTCTTATTCCTTGATGCGGTTACATGTCCAGTGCACCTGAAGGAATCAATTTCGAACGAAACGTTGCTTCGATATATACTAACGTTTTTATAAGTACATTTAAAAAAAACATATGTACGATTGGAATGTGCATAGAATGTACGCGGGTAATACCGCAGCACACGCTTGAGTCACCTTTGCAGCTTGGAAGACCATTAGCAATAACCGTCAAAATTCATAGCTCCCCCAGTTTTGAGAACTGAATAGGAGAAATAGATAAGTAACTTAAAGCAGCAACTTATAATGTTTTCAAGTCACCAATACGGTTTTTACGGCGTCAGTGTTTAAGATTTATCCGATAAAGAAACCAATTAAGTGAATCAGTTCACACAATATATGTGAGCAGGTTTAATAATAATATATTACAATTACACTTCGTCAGCTTTGTATATAATCACCAATATATCAAAAGTATATATCAGATCGTAATACCTATTGCTTATTAAATAGCTATCAGTTATAAACACGTAACTAACGATGATTATAAGACCGTAACAGCTAATCAAACTTCAGCAGTGCTTAGTCATTTGTAAAGGCAATATCAAGAATTAAGCCCCTACTAACAATTATATTTTATTTATAATGATTATTCCCCTCAATTATATAACTTTGCAGTCAATTTTGATATTCGGTGACAATATAATTTTGTTGCCAAAAAAAGTTTCGTTTTGATAATATCACTATAATTACCCTCAGCCAAACGTAATCCACTGCTGGACATTCCGGTTTGAAGGGTGAGTGAGCCAGTGTAATTACAGGCACAAGAGACATAAAATCTTAGGTCCCAAGATTGGTGGTGCATTGGCGATGTAAGCGATGGTTAACATTTCTTACAGTACCAAGGGCGTTTGGTGACCACTTACCATCAGGTGGCCCATATGCTCGTCCGCCTTACTGTTCTATAAAAAAAAATAGCAAAGGATGGATAAAGCTCACGATTCTCATATCCCGTCGCATCCAAATACGAAGTCATTGTATAAACATAAATTTATTATTTATACTTATAACTTTCTACTTTAATAGTTTACACTTCTAGAAATGTTCATCATAGAACATCGTTCTTATGTGTTGCATATTTTGTCGGAGCTATAATTGTCGGTCTGAACGCTATTGAAGTAATCGCTGAGAAACATAACCTATCTCTCAAATATTAATCTGTCTTAAAAAAAGATTGAATACACTAAATATTACGTACCGTAACAGCCCGTGAATGTCCCACTGCTTGGCTAAAGGCCTCCTCTTCCTTTTTTGAGGAGAACGTTTGGTGCTTATTCCACCACGCTGGTCCAGTGCGAATTGGTGGAATACACACCGCATACACACACCACGTTTTCCTTTACTGTACAGCACGAGATGAATAATAATCACAAATTCAGCACATGAAAATTCAGTGGTGTTTGCCCGGGTTTGAACCCACGATTATCGGTTAAGATTAACGCGTTCTTACCACTGGGCCATCTCGGCTTTAAAAAATACGTACTGACAGCAATAATTTAGTCTGACGAGATGATTCTCGATGGGAGTGATTTCCCATAGTAGTGGACTTGTGAGAAACAACACGTTACAAACTGTTATCAACTTTTCGAATCAGACGCGAAACATTCCCGCCGTGTTCCCACACAATCTTTGATATATCGATGAAACTATTGTTATTACCTACAGCGTCCCAACTTTGTTAAGGTAAATCAATTTTAGCCTCAGCTAACGCTTTGTCCTTTACTATACTATTTCTGAATCACAACTCCGAAGTTTATTTGTTTTAAAAAGGTTTTGTTATGGGGACTTTTCCGTACTTTTGTATTGTGTACTTTTGATAAACTTTGCCGTGATTGTATCAAGAAATTCTCACTTCATACTGGAAACATTTAAAATGTTTTATACAAATACTGATTGTCTTTACAAACTCGAATTCTGATTTTGACGATAATACTATACATTAGTAAATTGCATAATATATTTTATAGATTTTTGTATTAAATATTTGTATGTATGAGTAATTTGTTTTTCCTTTGTACACGCACAAACATCCTACTCGCAATTCCTAAGGGCAATGCTTTTAGCATTAAGCCAGCCTTTTGTACAATATAAATATATATTTTTAGTTGTTCAATAAAGTACCTATTAAAGAAAAGAAGAAATAAGTAAATATACCAGATAAATAGATGAAATGGCCCAGCGAAAAGAACACGTGTCACTTAACCGTAGATCACGGGTTCAAACTATAGCGCTAAAGATTTTCCATGTTAACGACTGAATCATAACAGACGATCGTGGGTTCAAACCCGGGCAGGCACCACTGAATTTTCATTTGCTTAATTTGTGTTTATAATTCATTGAAATTCTGCCACATGTGTGTGTAGAATACCGCATTGGAGCAGCGTGATGGAATAAGCTCCAACCGTTCTCCTCATAAGGGAGAGGAGGCCTTAGCCCAGCAGTAGGAATTAAAAGGCTTTTACTGTACTGTACTGTAATGTGTGTGTCAAAAATATCAAAATAAAAATATTCCAAAAATAAATAAGTTAACGTTATACGTTGAGATAATACCCACTTGCGATATTCTCTACCTTAACGTATTTCAAGAGCCTTTTACAAATACAAAGGTAGCATGTAGCGTTAAAAAGCAACTCTTAAAATTCAGCATCGACATACTTAAACCGTGATGTCTATCAACAAAAAGCCGGACACGATTGCTTTCTGGAGAGACGCCAAACGGAGCCTGACCCGATATCTTTTATACTCTCGCGTGGAGAAGAAATTTAAATTTTTATTCAACTTTATTGTTCTGGCAAACTTGCAAGACGGCGGGTCCAGTGGGAGCGAACGTCATTGAGGGTTATAGCTTAAATTTGTTTCTTTCGAATTCAAAATGGTCTCAGAATTTTAAACACAGATGTATACCGTTCCGTAAATATTGTCCTCTGAGAACTTTCTTTGCAGTTTCATTTGTTCGCACTATGCATATTTTATTTAACCCTTACCACTATTTATATTTGAATATTTTTTGTCTATAACTATGTGTGTGGAGTGAAGTGTTTTGTAATGTTGGCTGGTACTAAGAATATATTTTCTTAACATCATTTGTACTGAAGTTGTAACGGAATACATGGATCTTAAATAATGATGACGGGTTCAAATCCGCAAAGCACTAATGATTTCCCATTTCTTACGTTTGTGATTATAATTCACGCGAGCAATCTGCATGTGTCGAGTGAAGTTATGCCACATGTAGCCCAGGTGGCCCAGCAGTGGGACATTCACAATCTAATATTGTAATCACCTACTATTATAACGTAATGTGGCACATAATGTCATCCTTAATTTGAGCATTGCATTAATATAATCTTCATATTAATTATTACCAATTAATATCTGCAGATGTTCATGATAGCAGGTATGTCAGTATCTATTTATAATTCTTAGAAGAAATAATATTACGATTAAATAAAAAAGGTAATTAATATTATGAAATAATTGCTTCTAATTTCAGGTATTTTTCTATTTGAAATTGTACTTATTACTTTTTGTTTTAATTTGTAAGAAAAATTATATGACATGTACAAGATTAAAATAATGTATAAGGCTTCTGAGTAGGCTGGCTTACATCAATAGTACAGCAATTGTTTTATATTATTTACGCTGTATTATTTAACATATACTATATTCTTTAAACTATGCTACAATAATATATATTTTTTAATTATGTTTTTCAAATATTCTATTAACTTGCGGACGTTAAATTCGATTACGAAATATAAGAACAATATTTTGTATTAAAGTGGTTTAATATTTTTTAAAGACACATAAATGGTAATGATGATGACGTTCTCTGACCTGGGTTTTGAACCCAGGATCTCGGTATCTGCGGCCTTAGAGCCTAGCTATTGGACCAACGAGACGCATAAATAATAGTCAGTCGTTATAGCAAGTCAGCAGTTCGATTAAAATTGATGAATATTTGTGGAAATATAATATTGATTACGGATAAGATAATGATTAATTATTAAAATCATTCAAGGTTTCTAATTTTTTAAATTAAATTCCTGGCTGGCATTTTTTTCTAATCTTACCAAGATTTAAAAGTTTTATAAAACTGGGTAATATTTAATTTCAAAAATTCTTTTTGTGAATTTCGCGCTTAAAATACTTTCTCGTTGACCTTGAGAAATTGCTATTTTTCACTCAAAACAAAATCCTTAAATTTAGGAAGTTAATCAATGTTTATACTTTAAACCTTTTCACAGAAACAGTATGAGTTATTAAGATAAATTTATCATCGTACAAGATAATCCACCTTATTAAACACAAACTCCATACCTTTTCCTCAAAAAGGGAGAGGAGGCTTAGCCCAGCAGTGGGACATTCACAGGCTGTTACTGTAATCAGTAAGGAGAGCTCTCCTTATGCAAAAAAAGTATTCTATTATATAAGTGTTTTTGTGTGAAATTCATGTTTTACGAAAGTCACATAGAGTTGCTGAAATGTATGTAAATAAATATATAACTTTTCTTTTCTTTTCTGCTATATAGTATTTTACTTATACCTAATTACCTCACGCCAGATTTAACCCTCTAGAAAGTACAAAGAAACTCTTTAAAGTTCGAAGTCTTAAGTGCTGTTCATTATTGTATAATGTACAAGATCTCGCGAACAAAGCTACAGGTGATAGCTAACTATTAATATGGCTTAACTACCCTTAAATGTTATAAGATTATTAAAAGAAGGATAAAATGTCGAGATGGCTTAGTCGTGAGAGCAATGGAAGATTGCAGGTTCGAACAGGTTACCATTGATTTTTTAATTTTTAATTCACCTCGTACTTGGCGATGAAGTAAATAATTTGGACTCCACTACCACTTACCATCACGTGGAGTGGAGTCAATTGCTTTTCGGGTTTATGTATATAAAAAAAATGTTGAATGAAATTCCTCCTCATGTTTTTACCTGATGTGGTCACCACTGCCTCTGAACATTAGCACTGTAAGAAAAAATAACTATTCGTTACATCACCACTCCAAAGAGCGCCTTGTCATTCAAGGCAAGGTGGATGGCACCAGACCACGTGGAAGGACGCCCATGCGATGGACCGACAACTATTGGCGGTCCTTTGCATGAATGCACCAGACTCACTACTAACAGGGACATATGGTGAAGGCTCGTGAGGCGAATAACCTCTGCGCCGAATAATTGAAGGCGACCACGACCGCTCCGACAAGAGAGTCACGACGAAGAAGAAGAACATCACCACTTGCCGTTATTTGAAATAAAAAAATAAATTCATGCATTACTTTTGTCAGTCCATTAAATAAATACGACAAGCGATTTATCAAATTCCTTTCGCCATAGAAATTAAATAGTCCGGCTGTAATGAATTTTTCAGTGACCATCAATTGGTATTCACTTAAAAAATGTGATACCAATCATGATATGTCATGAATCTTTTTTTTTATATATACTTGCCGGGAAGGCAGATGACTCTAATTCACCTGATAGTAAGTGGTAGTTGAGTCCACACATGACGACGGCCAGTACAGTCGGAAAATAAAAAATTAAACAATTATTTCATCCCTCATTTCATCCCTGTGAATGACATTCTAATCTAAGTACAATCGAGTTAAAGCGCTGGCACAAATAGTGAAAAAAATTTAAAGCCAAGTTAGCTTGTTTTGACCACAGATGTTCCTAATTGCTAATGTAATTTCGAGGCTAATGGTTACACCCTTTGTTCGCTTACGCTGTGAAAACAAGATTAGAATACGTTTAATTTAATCATAATTTCGCTTTTTGTAGAATTAACTTAACTATGTGATATTTTCGTTTCGAGCTGACGTTATTATTTATCATAAGCTCCTTTGGTATGTAATCTCAAGGTCAAATTTTTCGATAAATTTCAAATCATTTAAAATTAAATAAAGAAAAATTAAATATTTGAAAAAAAAACAAAGTCATTTTATATGACGTTGTCTGCTACATAACAAATTTAATTTAATTTAACAATACTTATTAATTTATTATTAATTTGTGTTTATATTTTAAAGAGTTGTCCAACAAAATAAATTTCTAAATCCTAATATATATACAGGGTGACTGGTGAATTAGGATCAATATTTTAGGAGCATAATCGGTACATGATTCTCATTCGAATTATGTAAAAAAAATAGGTACTTAATTTTTGACCAAATTTACAAAAATTTTACTTTAAATAAATAAAGTGTGGACATATTTCCGCGGCGCGTGCGGCGTGATGTTTGCCACCCGCAACCCCTGCCCCGCGGCTTATTAGTATTAGTAGGTTAGTAGGTTAGTCGGGCGAGCGCCGCCGTAAGGTTCGTCCATCTTCCCGCGCGCGCGCCCCTAGCGATCGATCTTACGCGTATACCTAATGTTTCGTGTGTGAGTGTGACCCGTAATTAGTAATTAGGTATGGCGTATCAATACACAAATGCAGAATAATGTAAGTACTGTGAGTAGTAAAGTGACCCATTCGTGTTAAAGCGTGTGAAAGACAATATGCGTAAACGTGCCGAACTGTGTATCACACGAGCAGGAGCTCACTTTGAACATTTGTTAAGGTTAGTGTAGTTATGTAGGTAAATAGGTAGTTAAATGATTGACAATCGTTGTAAATAAGTATGATTCAATTTTTAAATACGCCGGAAATACCAAGATAGGTAAACAGTTAATTTTTGTCCCAAGTTCATATCATTTACCTAGTCAACAAATTTGTTGCTTAAACGAGTGAAATATTTTGGTATTTTTGCCTGTTCTAAGCCAGGTTTAAAGTATGAAGGGGGATTGGATCATGCTTGTTTATCAAAGGTAGCCTGCTACCCTGTTAACACGCGGCGGCGTTTGGACGTAGGGAAAGTACCGCGCGATAACTAAATGTACCTAACGGTGTTGTGTCGTCAGCGCAGCTAGGGCGTCCACATGACGCGTAATTAATTACATAACTTTTGGTTAACTTTACTTAGAAGTTTATTAATATTTATGTTATATGTATTTTTTTTTGGTCATATATGGTCGTCAAATATCACGTCCTTAAGTATTGATACTAATTCACCAGTCACCCTGTATATATATATATATATGCACTAAAAAAACATTTGCATAAATAAGTTGTATAAATATAAATTAAATAAATTTTTGTATGCAATTATAATTTAACCTCATTTCTTATTATCAAGTTCTTACCAAATCTTTAATTCCAACATTGCCTGATATCCGTACAAAGAAGGATAAATCATGCTTGTAATCCAAGAAAATAATTTCTTTGTTTTTCCGGTTCCACACGAAACTTCTACTATTTATATAAGCGTAGCTTGAAGAAAAATCTTTAGACGGCTTTGTTGTGAATGCTGACAGAGGCATGTCTTGTTTGTTTGTTTAAGCAAAAATTCTCTCAGCTAATTTAATCAAAGCTTATACATAACTAAGTGCAATTTAGTTTTCAATGTTAAAAAAACTTGAAATTCGGGCGCAGTGCACCGTCGTGAATCGAGTCCAATTTAAGCCATCTTAAAGGACCCTCTAAAAAGTAAATAGAAATCATTGAAATACTTTAAACTAATGTTTATTACATTAGTATATCAAAAGATAGAAAACAATTTGTATTCTGCAAGATACAATATGTCAACATTCGCTGCTCAAAATCCGATTAACTAGCGAGACTAACTTGAATAGCCATTGGTCAATGGCAGCTGATGACGTAGTGTGATTTAAATTGGACGGTCATTGGTCGATAGCAACTGATGACGCAATCCAACCAATAAGCGTTCAGTATTGGGGAATATTAGTAAATCGTACATTGCTCATTTCATTTGTTTCATGTTAATTTGATTTATATTTTATGAACGATCACTAATTATTTATTGACCAAAATATAAGTTGAATTGATGTACTAAACTTTATATATAAAACTATTTTACGATGTTAGAAGAATAATGACTAAAACGAGCACTGTTTTTATATGTCGAAGCACCATAAAAGTTTAATTGGGATTTATTTTGATTATAAATCGTACTCAGCTGGCAACATCAAGCTGGAAACTTGAGTGAGGTCGCCACTGTGTCAGTGAGACGGAAAGTATCACACTTGAGGTGGTGAATAAACTTACCAATTGAATCGTGCTCCATCTTGTTCATCTTGTAATATTTTTAAGTTATTGTGATTTAATATAGAAAATACATTACTAACGTGAACGGCTAGACTTTTATTTCGAAGGTCACCATGTCTCATAAAGAGTTGACCCCTCGTTATATATTTCAAATATGTCGTTATATTTAAATTAAAATGACATAAGCCATGTGAAGTCAGGTCAAATCGCTAGTAAACCCTAGACCCTTTCCATTGTTATAATATTATCTTAACAATTTCGCTTTACATTATAGTGATGAGATGCAAAACCAAGTACATAATAGGTGTTTAAATTAATACAACAATGTGTATGCTTAGAATGACGTGCACTGTTCAACAGGCTTTGCTACGCGCTGTTGGTTTAAGATAATGAATAAAAACATATACTCCTATACACATATACATTTTTCGAAATATACATTTAAAAAGATTAAATGTCCCATACAAATCATTTTATCTAAATTAGTATATATTTTTTATAGTATAGGTTGGCGGACGAGCATATGGGTCACATGTGACGGTAAGTGATCACCAACGCCTATAGACATTGACATTGTAAGAAATATTAACCATCGCTTACCGATGTAAGTATTGGCGATCTAATGCGCCACCAACCTTGGGAACTAAGATGTTATGTGGCTCACTCACCCTTCAAACCAGAACACAACAATAACAAGTACTGCTGTTTTGCGGTAGAATATCTGATGAGTGGGTGGTACCCACCCAGACGGGCTTGCACAAAGCTCTACCAGTATAAGAACGAATAACTAATTCAAATGTTTATATTGTAAATTATTAAATGAATAATTATATTCAGTATTTATTATTACAAGACAAACAGTTCCACTATTCATTAAGGCGACGGAGCGCAAAATTCATTCGAGAATATTAATATTTATAACAATGCACACAAGTCGTGACGCATCGTGTTCTATCAGCTTTGCTCCGCTCTGCTGGGTTAAATTCCAACATATTATTTGCATATAAGATAATACCATCTTAGTTTAAATCCAACGCAAGACCTCAGCTTCTCGTGGATATAATATTATTAAATATTGTATTCAAGAATATATTTATTTAAAGCAAAAGTTGTCAATTTTCTTCTTATTCCTAATCTTAATATTATTTGTTGGTCTAAATCGAACTACTGCGCACAGGCCTCCACCCCTTTTGAGTCGAATGATACACTCGTAAGTAATTACAGCAGCACAGTTGCCTCTTTGTACGTAATAACCTCATATTGTTTTATAATTATAAAAATAGTAGTTTTCAGCCGCGATTTCAGTCGAGTTTTATTGGGTGTCAGGTGTTATGTACTCTATAAAGTTCTATACAACGTATATACAAAATTTTCTTATGGTCACTTAAATAGTTAAGACGGAAAAGCGAGATAAACAAATAAATAATTCGAAATCCCTTTCGAATTTATAATATGAGGTAGGATAATAAGAATGTAACGAGGTGAATAATAAAATCTGATTTACCCTGCAGGAATAAAATATCATTTATAATTATAAAATTTGAATCGTATACCACTTGAATAATTCAAGCATACAGGCATTTTAATATTGAGGTGAAATTTCTTTGAACGAGATGAGGCTAACATTTCAAGGATTTATTAGAATAGAATTCTTTTTTTAACGTTTGAATGAAAAAATTCTGACACAATAAGCTTTAACATCTGTCACGTGTACTGATTGATGTGCCTTAATCTTTGACGTGACTGGTAAGCCTACTTACTCGTGGTAAGTCTGACTCGAACGCCGTGAACGGCAAGATGCTCTCTTATGACGCAATCCACCCCCCCCCCCACTGCTCCATGGCTCTCTACTATGTGTTTGCGTGGCAGGTATACTAATACTTAATCGCTATATATTATAACAATGAGAAAGAAAATTTCGATATTCTATATTTTTATATAATTTACTTCATATTTATATATTTGTTTTCTATAATTATAAATTATTTCAACGACGGCTATCTTCGATATTTCACGTCTGACGGACGTCTCATGACGCTTAATTTTTTTAGTGTGTACATTTGCGTTTGTGAGCTGGGATGGCGTATAAGCTAGAATTTTACCGCGGGTATGTTATATCAACACGAACTTCTCCGATCCTTGCCGAAGACTGTCATCGCAATGGTTTTTGTGAGTCATATACATAACCCAGTTAACATTCTAAAGGTTTCCAATATGTAAAATAACGTAGCTGGAACTTGAATTTAGAACGTAAATTTTAACCGTTGTATGTTTTCTTGATGGTGGGGTGTTTTGAAAGCCCGGCTCTCATTCCACATTGTCGTTTGAAGCCGGAACGGGTACTTTCGTAGTTGATGGTGGATATCTGTCGAATGGATATTTTCTAGTATACAATGCAATACAGTAAAACGAGCTAAGCACTCACACGACATGATATTGCGTTCACACTTCGGACTCGTAAACGTTGCATCGTGGGATGTTAGGATTTTTTATTAGCATACTATAATAAATTTTCCTTTTCTCTCCGAGTTTAAACACAACTTTACTACATAAGTGGTACTAAGTGCCGTCTGCGAGGACCGATAAAAGTATTATTTTGAAGCATTTAAAATGTTTCGAATTGTTACGACCGTTTCGAAATATGCCTTGGAAATGAATCCGTTAAGAAAATTGGTTATCTACTTGTTTATTCGTATAATATTCCTTATTTTTAATGTTTCATTGTTAATATTTATTTAATTAATTAATTAGCTGAATTTTGTTTGTATATATGTTAGTATTTTTAAATCACATTTTGCAACTTAATTTTTAAATAGTTTTCCATAATTGATTGAACTGAAATTTTGGGGACATGTTTAATTTGGTTGAGAGTGCATAGTTAACAAGCTTTTATATCACATAAATTATAAATGAATTGTTAGGTTTGATTTAATTTAAAGTTTTTTTAGAGAGTTTTATTAAAAGTTTATTTTTTTATATTTATATTTTTATACTTTTAATTTATTATTTGTATTTTAATATTTTAATTTATTAATTGTTCTTTCGTAGTGGATACCTACGTTATAAAATAAACCTGGTATATTCCAAATTTCAACTTTATAGATTCTGTAGTTTTTGATGTGCTTTGATCACGAGCGAACGAGTCATGACAAACGATACATACTTGATGTATTAATATTAATTATATAAGTAATAAATATTATCCAAACATTGTTTAACAATTATTTACTACCTCCATTAAATGACGAACAACATGCTCGACTGTCAGATTCACACATGGTAACATTCGCTTCGTCAAGAGATGGCGCTGTAGTCAAATCATTAAAAAAATCTGTATCAATGGTGCAATGTGACAATAATTATGTTTTAATAATTAATTTGCAGAAGGTTGGGATACTGAACACATGTCGAATTGTGCGCAAATTCCTTGCAAAAGAAGTTGAACGGGAATTGCTTTAAAAGCTTAAGGTTTTAATAAGTATCTGCCCACTTGGCTTTAGCCCGTGAGCACAACGTAAATCCCGGCTCGAAGTCGAGCTATTAAGGACGAAAAAAATATATAATATTATTATAAATTTTATTAAATTACTCAACAGAAAGTTTACAAAATGACATATAACATTTAATTATCAATTAAATAATGTGAAGACTGGTGCTTGCAATAGGAAAACCTGTTCTAAGAGACACGAGGCCTCCACATTACAACTAATCTTTTAATGAAATTTGTCTACAAACCATCCAAAAAAATTCAAATCAAAGTTTTGTTTGGTATAAATATCGAGAGATATAGAATTTAGATCCAATGGGTGGCGGTGTTACACGAGTAAAGGCTCTGCAAGTTATAAGAGCCAAAGCCAATTAATCTTTCTCACGTTTATTAATACTCTTTTTTAATACTGGTGGTCGTAAGCAGTAAGCAGTATTGATGAGAAAACCGACACGCTGGTCAAAATACTGCAAAACACATCCCGCAAGTGTTTTCCGCCACAGAAAAGAGACAACGCACCAAAACTCTCTGCTGAGACACTCGAGCTCATGAGGAAACGACGAGAACTACCATCGTTTTTGTCAGATAAGGCCTTAAACCGAAAAATAAAAACGCTGACGCGACGCGATCTCCGATGCTCCAATACCCGTCCCATCAAGGCTGCGATTGAGCAAAATCGGGGATCGAAAGTGTTCGCTCGCAAGTTTGGGAGGCCGCGTCTGACAAAACTTAAAACTGAAAATGGTGGGGTCGTTACCTCTAGGCCTGAGATTGTCGGAGAAGTAGAGAGGTTTTATGGGCAGTTGTTCTCTTCAAGATCGGATAAACCTGTGGGAATCAGTCTTAATGACCAGCGCGCCCCTCTTACGCGCCATTACTCCGAGGAGCTCCCGGTCGTTGACCAAGGCTAGATTAGGGCGGCTCTAGAACAGCTTAAAAACAACAAAGCTCCGGGGGATGACGGAATCACAACAGAGTTGCTTAAGGCAGGCGGGACTCCGGTCCTGAAAGAGCTAGCAAGCCTCTTTAATTCCGTCATCCAACATGGCAAGACCCCGGAAACGTGGAGCGGGAGTGAGGTGGTACTGTTTTTCAAGAAAGGTGATAAACCCTCTTGAAAAACTACAGACCAATGTCTCTCCTGAGTCACGTGTATAAGCTGTTCTCAAGAGTCGTCACGAACCGTCTCGCCAGACGACTTGACGAGTTCCAGCCCCCAGAGCAAGCCGGCTTTCGATCAGGCTACAGCACCGTGGACCACATTCATACTCTTCGGCAGATTGTGCAGAAGACCGAAGAGTACAATCAGCCGCTGTGTATGGCATTTATGGACTACGAGAAAGCCTTCGACTCCATCGAAACCTGTGCAGTGCTCGACTCATTGCAGAGATGTCATATCGACTGGAGATACATCGAGGTACTGAGATGTCTATACAACGCCGCTACAATGACTGTCCACATCCAGGACTGTAAGACTAAGGCGATCCAACTGCGCAGAGGGGTGAGACAGGGGGATGTAATATCTCCGAAACTGTTTACCAACGCGTTGGAAGACGTGTTCAAGACGCTGGATTGGACTAGATGTGGAGTCAATGTAAACGGCGAGTACATCTCACACCTTCGATTTGCCGATGATATCGTCATCATAGCGGAGTCGCTGGAACAACTAACCAGAATGCTGCGTAGCCTTAGTGAATCTTCCCGGCGTGTCGGTCTCGGTATGAACTTGGATAAGACCAAGGTCATGTTCAATAGGCATGTTGTGCCGGGACCGATATACGTCGAAGGGAAACCTCTCGAAGTTGTTAGGGAATATACCTACCTAGGACAGGTTATACAAGTCGGTAGGAACAACTTCGAGAAGGAAGCCGATCGAAGAATTCACTTAGGATGGGCAGCATTTGGCAACCTTCGTCAAGTCCTCACGTCGTCCATAACGCAATGTTTGAAGACGAAAGTCTTCAATCAATGCGTCTTACCTGCCATGACATACGGTGCCGAAACGTGGACACTAACTGCGGGACTAGTCCACAAATTCAAAGTCGCTCAGCGTGCTATGGAGCGAGCTATGCTCGGAGTATCTTTGAAGGATAAGATCAGAAATGAGATTATCCGGAAAAGAACCGGAGTCACCGACATAGCTTGCAAAATTAGTAGGCTGAAGTGGCAGTGGGCTGGTCACGTATGTCGTAGGACCGATGGCCGTTGGAGCAGACGAGTCTTAGAGTGGAGACCGCGGATCGGCAAACGCAGCGTAGGGCGCCCTCCAGCCAGGTGGACCGATGACCTTAAGAAGGTGGCGGGCACCGACTGGATGCGGAAGGCGGAGGACAGGGAGCTTTGGCGCACCTTGGGAGAGGCCTATGTTCAGCAGTGGACAAAATGATTTGCTGTTGATGATGAATACTGGTGGACCTGGACTTTGAACAAGTTCGTCTGTGTATGTACCAATCACTCATCAGTTATTCTACCGCAAAACAGTAGTACTTGGTATTGTTGTGTTCCGGTTTGGAGGGTGAGTAAGCCATTGTAATTGTATGCACAAGGGACATAACATCTTGGTTCCCAAGGTCGTTGGCGCATTGGTGATGGTTAACATTTCACACATTGTCAATGTCTATGGGCGTTTGACCACATACTATCAGGTGGACCATTTGCTCGTCCTACCTATACTACAAAAGTAGCAATTTCAATTAAAAACCACCTTATTCAAGTCACTCATCACAAATTCAACCGCCACATTAATACTGAGTATTATTGTGTTCCTGTTTTAAGGATGTATGAGCCAATGTAACTACAGTTACAAAAGATATTAACATCTTTATTGCTTAGGTTGGTAGCATTGACGTTGTAAGGTGTGGTTAATATTACCACGCCAATGTCTATGGCGGTGGTTACACCTCAGTCCGCTTACCTACATAAAACACCATTATACTATATAATATTCTATCGAGATTATTAGTGTTATGTATTCTAGACGTATTTTGAAACCAATCTGTATTGATAAAGTCTGTATAAACTAAAAAATCTATCATAAACAATATATAAGACGATTACTGCAAACAAAACTTAGATACGAGTATAATATTGTTACTTGAAGTAAAGAAATGATATATTTTATCATTTTTAATAATTATTCGGCAACAAGACCATTGATCTTCACCCTAATGCAATACAACAAATCGTAAATAAAAAAACAATACAGGCCGTTTTTATAAATTAAAGTTAATTCAAAGATATCGCAAACCCATTGTTTCCTTAAACCCAAAATCTCAGCCCATAAAACCGTCCAGTTTTAATTAGAATTATGTCCTTTTTGTAACCAAAAAGCCCTTCGAGTTAATAAACCATGCTAAGTACTGTTATCGTCTTATGATCTTTATTTTTAGCAGCAAGTATTTCATTGAAATTTAAATATTAGTTCCACTGTTGAGCAAATATATAGAATAATATTTAATAGGATACATTATTACAATAAGCTACTTTCTTTAATAGAAAGGCATTTGGACGTGTGTGTGCGTAATGGATGCGGTGACGTCACAATATAATTTACAACAACTTTTAAGCAATCCAAATATCCCCATATAAAGAGATGTTGAATTTTTAGTTCAGTAAGTAATTAGTACTATGGCGGTTTAGTTTTTTATGCAGCAATAATTTTAATATTATTATAACATATTTTCAGAACTTAATAAAATCGATCAGAAGAACATTACTCTGGTATCCAAAGGACGTTTGTACTTTTTATGTCTTGTATCATCAAGTATCAAAACAAAATAGAATTTAACAATATAAATATTTAGTACTAGCTACCTTTTCTGACCTTGTGCGTTTTACCCTTATTTTATATACACGTGTCAGCATATACCTTATAGTCTTATTTTAAATTTAGAATATTGACGTTCGATCTTTCAGTTCGGACCAATCGGTTGGTCTTTAAAGTTTTACAAAACCAACCGTCTTTAAAGTTTTACTCAAGTCAGAAAAGTCAATAACCTTTTATCTTACATAACATTTATTTTCGTACGTAAATTAAAAAACGGTTTGCCATTGTACTGTGATTCTATTGTTGATAATTGAATGAAATATTATATACATATATATTGTACACATTTATCATGTGGAAAATATAAAATGCTTTTCAGTAATTAATTAATAAAAAGAACAAAACACTTAATTAATCGTGTAAAAATTGTACGTATACAGATCCGGCCCCATCACGATTTTATTATACGTATAAAAGTCTCGCTCAGGTAAAAACCGGTTCAATCTGGTTTTGAGTAGTAAGCGGGCCCTGGCAAAATGCCGGGAAAATGCTAGGTGGAAAAATATTGTCAATGTATTCAGGCAAAGTTGACCGCTTAACATCAGGTTGATTGCCTGTCTCGATTTTTCACAGAAAATACTACCTTACTTCGTAAAAATAAATCTATTCCCTTAAATACTAATGAAGAAATTATTAAAATGTCAGTTACAGAGCCTAATATTATTTCTTATAGTAAAATCTGCGAATGAGAATTATATATATTGATAAACCCAATAAATATTGGGGGAGGTATCATTTCAAATTTTTTATATCATAAATTAAATTTTCTTCACATATATTTTGCAAATAGGATCATTACTGGAATTTGAAACATTACGATGTAATTTTGGTGTTTCTTACGCTTTATTTCTGCTACGTGTTTAATATATTTCACAGTCCTATTTTTTATTTATCAGGGAAAGTACACATTAATTCAATCAGGCTATTTAATACCCATTTGTTATCAAAGTAAAGAAGTGACGAATTGTCTTGCTACCATAAAAAAAAACTAAGTTTCTGGTCAGTTATGTAATAACGATTCATTAAATATAGGTCTCGGCATTAATAAAGAAGATGCAGTATATTCGTCTAGACATTCGCACAATAACCACTTGGGTGCCACTTCATATTATCTTTGATATTGGCAATGGCAGTGAGGACATTGACCTTTTGTTTTTTATACGCTGATATACTTGTAAGGCAACGTTATATTGTCATGGCTCTTGATAACCTAACCACAGAAATTCAATTATCTCTTATCACAGAAAAATATTCAATGATTTTAGTTACTCTAATTTTAAAAATACTTATTTTTCTATTAATTACTATTTGTATTGTTGGTATTTTGTGTGAAAGTTACCGAGAGGATATGGACCAGCTGAAAACCAGTACTGTTTTGGCTCAGCTATCTTGCCATTTTGCAAATTTATGTAAAATTTAAATTATTTGGTTCTGTAGTGTGTCAAAATAAGAGTTATTTATTTATGCTAATGTACTCGGATTCGATTTTTTAAGAAGCCTCATGACAATAATATTTACTATCTATGAAAAACATTTTGTAATCTTATAATTTTGTCCGTTTGTCTTCTTGCTATTCATAAAAATATATGCTATAGACTGAATGAGTAAGTACCGTCTTTTTATTCTTCCTCGGAAAGTCGGAGCAAAGTACTTAATACAGGTTTTGATGAAGTCTAGGGTGAAGATGAAAGGGACAAGTACAAAGGATTTGTAAGAGTGAAGTGCATCCATTGAAAATTGCAAGCTCGATACTGACAAGAATACTTAATAAAATATTTTTCTCTGGTATAAACTTCTAACGTAGTCGGGCATTTATAGTATATTTGGCATACCTACTAATACAAGAGAGAGAAAAAGCTGCCACACTTGTCTAGTGTCTCCTTTAGTAGGCTACAGATCCCTAGTTAGGGTTGAATTTCAAGTCATACCGATAAGGTGTTATTGGATTTTTGTTTCAAGAAATTATCAGTAGCAGGACAGAGCTTGAAAACGGTTGCCATACACGTTCCATACAGCATATACCTGCTTCTCGAGAAGCACGTTTATGCTTAAATTATTATTAATATTCCCATAATAACCTAGTATAATTAATGATGATGTGTAATCTGACTAAATTCAGACACGGCGGCAAATCTCAAAAGAGATTACCTGATTACGCAAGACAAATTATAGTGCACAAGCGTGTGCGCAAACACAGGTGCACTCTCTATTCCCTAATTCTGATAATCCGATTGGACGGCAATCCGACACGACCGGAAAGAGTTCGCGCAGAACAGATAAATAATGATGATGATAATTTCGGCCGTGGATGCCACTTTCAATGGATACTAGCTGACTTTGCAGGATATACCATACTGAACTGTAAACTTATATGCTAGGCACTATATCAATGAGGTGAACAATAAACGATAATATATATTATATATGACATTTGGTAACAGACATGTTTTAAAAAATATATATACAATGTAATGACGTTAATATTCTACTGCTTATTATTTTTTCATTGAATTTGCAAAACAATATCACAATTCATTTAAATATAATAGACTACTACTGTTATATGAAGCATAAAATATGCTTCCTTTAAGCAAATATGTAAACGACATATGAGTGATGTGGGTTCTTAATAACTTTCTTCTAGTTTAATATATTTTATATTAATAACATTATATTATTTTTCATAATATAATATTTTTAGTTTCAAAATTTAATATCGATAACGTTAATATTTAAAACGTAACATGTAGAAACGTTCTCAAACCAGACCTTGAAACTTTGGGTTAATTTTCGATGGTGATATAGTTTGATGTTAGATTTTACAGTGAAAGACATTTTAAAAATTTACTTATTGATAATTTTTATCCGCCACTTGCAGGCAGCACAAGATGAATTAAAAACACAAAGTTTAGTGCATGGAGATTAATTTGTACTTGACCGGTTTAAACTCAAATTATTGGTTAATATTCACGTCTTCTAACCACTAGGCTATCACGGTTCTCAAATCCAATTTAAAAAATAAAAAATATATATTACGCCTTACCGTTTTTCGTAACTTTGCCTATAAAGTTGCGGGAGAATTCTAATTAATATTTATATTTTAGGTTACACTATTGGCAGTAAAATTGTTTGGGCTTAGAGTTTACGACCTAGACTGAGCAATGGGAGGTTTACGATGGAACGCTTAATATATGGAAATATATTAGTGATGTAAGGAAATAGGGAGTAAATGCGAATAATAAGAGAAGAATCCAATACTTGTATTTATTAGAAAAAACATAACCACCAGGCGTAAAAAATAAATAAAGCAATAATTTAATGTAGCGTTGTAATTGTATTTTTATAATTGCTGCTACGCTAATAGTGATAAGTGATATGGAATAAGCTCCAAACCTTCTCCTCAAAAAGGGAGAGGGGGTCTTTAGCCCAGCAGTGGGACATTCATAGGCTGTTACGGTTACGGTAATAGTGATTAGTCGATAATCGGTTTCTTGTTTTAGCTCGTAATAAGCTTTCCCTGCATACTTAGGTTTTTATCTTTTTGGAAAAAATACTTTGTACTCTATCTTGGGTTTCGACACAAAATCTAGCAATTGCTCTATGTATTTTTGTCAGGAAGGGGGATTATAGGCAGCAAGGATTATACAGCTTTCTAAACACTTCATTTATATTTAAGAACAAATTAAAGTTTGTTCAGTATCAGTTCAAGTAGACTGAGATTTTTTTCTAAAGTAAATTTATAACCTCGTGTAATCGAAAGTAACAATATTTGAACAAAAACAGAATATCTAGTTATAGAAAATTATTAGTGTTTCTATTCATAATTTAATGTCAATAATTATATGAAACATAAAAAAGTAAATCCAAAATCTATGCGAGCAACTTATCACATAACTTACTCGTAACATAAAAGTTCACGCGTGTCTGTAATATAAATTCTTTCTCTATCTTAATTTCTTAAAAAAATAACACAGCAATTACAGAGCTAATGCCCCTTCAGACGTTATCACGCACTAATCCAACGTAACAAGAAAAACAAGTTACCTCAGAAACGCGAAGATAGGTAGCGAGTGCTACGATAACGGTCCGCAATCCAAAGGAATTGTGCTACGGATATATTACAGGTAAGATAAAGTGCTTTTGTCTTTTGTTACAATAAAATGGAGATAAATTAAACATATTTTTATTACTGTTATAAAGTAGTTTAAGTTTATACATTCTTGATTTATTAAAGGTGTAAAAGTCAGAGTAGATTGTCAATAGGTCACCTGATAATTTGTTACTGAAGTCTTCCTAGCTAGACCGATTTTGATGTTTTTGAGTATGTTTGAATGAGTCTCTGGATAGATTAAATTTAGACCCCGTAGGTGGCGATCGCTTTTCACCCTTTTTACAGATGTATAATATAAAAAATATATAAAATTCACCCGTCCGAAGTCGAGGCGGGAAGCTACTTATTTTTTTTCAAACTTTTCTGTATCTTTCAACTTAAAGTTCATACTATTAATCCAGGAAAAAAATCTGCTTAATTTCATTTCATAATTCATAAACAATCCCTCTTTTGCTTTTCTAAATGCGGCTACAAAGTCGAATATCAGATTATACTTCGCCAACTTTTTTAAACGTTGTTCTTGTTCCAAGGTGTTCCCCAAACTGATATTTTGCTTCATCTTGGCGATAAACGAATTTTCTTATTTCTTGCTGTATAAGCTCTTAAATTAAAACGTTTATTTTGTTGAAAATTTTGAATTAAATGGAATCTTTCAAGTATGCTTAAAAAATGTCTTGTTAACGTGAAACTTGTTTTATTACAAAAAAGAAAAAGATCATCCCGTAATTGCCCTGCCAGGCTGAGGTCTTCTTTCCGTTTAAGGTTTGGAGCTTTTTCCACCATGCTAATCCCATGCAGTTTAGTGACAGCTTATTTTCCTCTGATACATACAGATTTCCTTACGATGATTCCCATCATCGCCAAGCATGATGAATTAGAAACACAAATTAAACACATAAAAAAATTCAGTGTTGCTTGCTTAGGCTTAAGCCCGCGATCTTTAGTAAAAAATCAATCACGGCCACTTGGCCATCTTGCCTTTTAATTATATACTTGACGGAATGCTATGTTGTTAACTATTTTGTGTAATTGAAAAAATGTAATAAAATAATAATAATAAAAGCGTAACAAACAAACTCATTTTCGCATTTAAAATATCAGTAAAAATTGCGACGTCTTATGAATGTGAAGTTTTATTCTTTTGATAAATTTAATTATTCAAAAAGCGAACGTGGTGTAGTGTTATCTCTCTTAGAGAAATTTGTAAAATGCGATGCTTTGAATAGTTAAGAATTCTGAGAAGATTCTACAGCGTGTGGCGGTACGTTCGCTACAGACTGAATAGATGCATAGCATCAAGAATTTCATCGCAGAGCACATTGCTTATTTAGAAGATATTAGTTGCGACACTCGAGTGGTTTATGTTTGAGTATTGAGATAGAAACAGAAGAATTATTTACACTGAAGATTTATTTGAGAACAATTCATACTAATATTATGAAGTGATTAAAAAGCTTAATGTATTTGTTGTACTTAATATATATAAACCGATAAATGACATTGGTTTCATTTAATTTTTTTTAAGTAGCCATTAATTTCGATTTTACACATTTATTTAAATTGTGTTTCCCAAACTATGGGAAATAAACTGGTGAACTAAGAGCTCTGTGCAAGCTCGTCTGGGTAGGTTTTTTTTTTTTTTTTTTTTTATATTTGCCGGGTGGGCAAATGACTCTACTCCACCTGATGTTAAGTGGTAGTAGAGTCCAAACGCGAGGACGGCCAGTACAGTCTGGACGAAGATTCTGCACTAGCCGCCCTCGCCTTGCCGGCCCGCAAGGTGCCTCTTCACGCCTCGTTTGAAGGAGCCCGGATGTAAGAAGAGGGGAGCACGTGAGCTGGTAAGGAATTCCATTTTTTGGAAGTGCGACAAAGAAAGGAGTTGCCAAATTTCTTATTGGTGGCGCATTGGTGATGTAAGCGATGGTTAACATTTCTTACAATGCCAGGTAGTCCATATGCTCATTCACCTTTCTATTCTATAAAAAAAAATTATCCTTGATATGATTGAAAAAGTCTGAACTCTACTTATAATAACTTCCTAAAATCAGTCCAAAAAAATTCCTATCAAGAAATTATTCGTAGCTTTTCGACAGAAGTTTATTTAAAACAGCACCGTCGGCAAATCGATGGGCACTCATTAAAAACATAAAACGTTTTCCTTTGTTAAAAATTCTCAAATACACCGTGAAGTTGAACGGAATTTTTCCTCGAGCATTCTCTCACAAAGGAATTCGATCAATTCGGAGGCACTTTCGTCTTAAACATCCGCTTCATACATTTAGAAGGATGTCGCTTGTTGTGCGTTATATCTTATTCAATGATGAATCGTCTTTGTGAGATCAGACGATAGATAATTTTAAAAATAGAACAATAGCAACCTCTGATTATATCATTGATTTATTTTATAAATACACACACATACAAAAATAAATAGTGTACACACGTATCTTTTTTTTATGAAACATTATAGGCTACTTAAATATTTAAGTACAATGATAGTTCGGCAAAGTTTAAGTATACTTCTATCAGATATTAATCTACCTTTATATTTATAAAATTGAATAAAGTATACCTAATAAAATCTTTTATTTTTGTTATCTCTTATGAATTGTTCACTATTATAGTGTATCGACTTTTTAGTCTTAATTGATAAAACAGGACTTCAGTACTTCTTTATGATTATATTGATTCAATCATCAATGTGAGGAAGAAAGAATGTTTAATATATTATTTATCTTTTACATTTATATTTTAATTGTATAATTATTATAAGTAAACAAATGTTGGCAGTTAAAATTATTATATTTGTCACATCACATCAGAGTCGTGATGGTATCGCTCGGGTCCGAGCAGACTACTCTCTGCGAGGCATCGGCCGAGAGAGGTCTTGGAACTGTCTTACCGTTCCATAAAGTACTTTGTGTGTGATATTAATATTGAAATGTAATAAAGTGTGATTATATTAACTTAGTGTTGATCATTTCACGATACGTACGGCGTACAGTGGGTACGCCCACATAATGTTCGACGATAGTGTTCAAAGATCTGATGTCCCTCTAATAATATACACTAATATAATAATATTTAAACATGCTCTCTAGAACTACCAGTCGCAGCCAACACTTGCACTTAAAGCCTAATTCCTTAGAAAGTTTATAGATTATTTAACATCGCGCTACGGTCCACGAGACTCATATACCGCGGGAGATACCACGTGGTTCAATAATTAAAATTAGATAAACATATGACATACTAGAATACATGCAAATTTAAAATTTCTTATATTATATTGAAGCGTTGAATAAGTTCTTTATTATAGAGAAACTAGTAAAGTATTATTATAATAATATGATATATTATGGAATATGCGACATAACACCAAGTATTATTAGTACTACGTTAAAATTAGTCACTTGCTCGTTTAGTTTCTCTGAATCTCCGTATTTATGGTTGATAATGTGTACAACGATCTAGAATTGTCAATTACACGGAAACACAGGGAGAACATTAAACTGTCGCTTCCAATGATCATCAAACATCACAAACAAACGATAATGATACTACACGAAGCGCAGTTCCGCGCAGTATTAATGATACCATTTATTGTAAGTGCAAAATCTTCGTTGAAATAACCTTAAATAACTTTTGAATTATTAAACTTCAAAACTATGAACACTATGTTAACTAAATAATCATTATTATATTATTAAAAACCAGATGTAATTTAAAAGGATAATTAAAAAGAAATAAACAACCCCAACTACTCTATCTCTTGTTATTCAAAATTATAAAATCACTTTTATAATACATTAACATTTTAATCAATAATTACTTAAAATAATATCCCAATCAATCCTAAGTTAACGCTATTTCTAATGTTACACTTAGTTACAACCAATATAGGCACATCCAAACAACACAACCGTTAAATTAATTAGAACTAGGCACTTATTATGAATTACGAAACTAATATAATTGATGATTAATATAAAATAAAAAGGACCATGAATATTATAATTAATTATAAGAGGAAATTTGACTGGTATGTATGCTAATGTTAATATTATAGTTGAATGTTAAAATGAATGAATGTTAAAATGAAGGTACTGTTTGTTTCCCAAATAAAAAAAAAATCAACTATCTAACGACCGTCGTGATCCCTCTGATTTAGCTTCTTTCTTCTACCCGACACTTGTCAAGCATTGACAATTAATTGGAGGGTAGGAAATGTTGAATGTTTTACTTCCTCACAAATACTTTAAGAATATATATTTTTGTGTAACAGCCTGTGAAAGTCCCACTGCTGGGCTATAGGCCTCCTCTCCTCCTTTTGAGGAGAAGGTTTGGAGCTTATTCCACCACGCTGCTCCAATGCGGGTTGGTGGAATTCACATGTGGCAGAATTTCAGTGAAATTAGACACATGCAGGTTTCCTCACGATGTTTTCCTTCACCGTAAAGCACGAGATGAATTATAATCACAAATTAAGCACATGAAAATTCAGTGGTGCTTGCCCGGGTTTGAACCCACGATCATCGGTTAAGATTCACGCGTTCTTACCACTGGGCCATCTCGGCTTTAAGAATATATAACTTACATTTAAAAATCTATAAAGTCATTGTCAGGAAATTAAGTCTTGGAGGTTAATTCAGCTTGCTGTTGCAATGCAGATGGATATTCGTGATATACATCAGGCTTGAAATATGCAGGATTGCTTACGAATATTTTATTCACTATTGATAATGATATTAATCAAAAACACTAATTAATAACATGAACAGTGGTGATACTTGCCCTCGTCGTTTTAACCTGTAAACTTTGGTGAATCTTATCACGTTTAACCACAGGGTTATCTCGGTATTACCGAATTTTGTAATGTAATATAAATATCTCATTTTTCTAGTATAAAATATACTAAAATAAAGTAATGGTAAAAAGCAATGAAAAAAATGATTTTTTTTAAATGTTCTGAAAAGGAGAAAATTATATTTATTTTCTCCTTTTAATATAAATAAAACACATAATTTTTTTACATAATATTTTATAACACACATAATTTCATGTTTTACTGTTACTTGCTCGTTCCGACGTATAAAATTAAAAAAAAAAAATAACCCGTTTTTTTTAAATCCTACCTAAGTTCCAAATTTTAGTTTATGAAAGATTTATTTTGACTATGATTTACGTAAAATCAGTTTGTGTTGTGAGCGTCTACGTTGCGAAAGGACAAACTATTCTAGATGTCAAGTCAACCGGATCTCTAGTTTCGGAGATCTCGTGATGAATCAATTAGTGGTATTTCGCTCACATATATATATACATATATAGATAAATGAATGTAGTGAGAATACATAATATTTCTCGAAATTGACATATTTTTTATGTAAAAAAAAATAGTTTTTTTTTATGCAAATGACTTTACTCCACCTGATGTTAAGTGGTAGTAGAGTCCAAAAGCGAGGACGGCCAGTACAGTCGGGAAGAAGGTTCTGCACTAGCCGCCCTTGCCATGCCGGCCCGCAAGATACCTCTTCACGCCTCGTTTGGAACCCGGGTCGTAAGAGGAGGGGAATACGTGAGCTGGTAAGGAATTCCATTTTTTGGAAGTGCGACAAAGAAAGGAGTTGCCAAATTTCTTTGTGCGCGATGAAATTGATGTCACAGTTAGTCGGTGACATCGAGAGTCAGCACGCGTAGACTTGTGAAGGAAGGGGGAAGCAGGAATTAGGGAGAATAATTCCTCGGAACACTCGCCGTGATACAGTCGATAGAAAGCGCTCAGCGCTGCTATCTCTCGACGCAATTGTAAAGGCTCGAGGGTGTTAGTGACCTTTACGTCGCCAATAATGCGGACCGCGCGTCGCTGCAACCGATCCAAGGCCTCAAGTCCTTGGATCGGTTGCAGCGACGCCCGGTATAATAATCTCGTCTACATGAAGGTGCCAATTAACATGGGTTAGCACAATTGAACGCGTAAACAGAATTTCATGTCTATGCTGCTAAGCGTTAAGGATTCGCTCGTTGGGAGCCAATCCTGGGTGCAGCAGTCAAGTCATGTTGAAACTTATAACTATCTGTCCGTCTGGCTATCATGAAAAAAGATTCAAAAAACAATGCGTGTGTACACTGTAATTAGTTAAGGAGTTCCTTAGTCTGGAGCTAATCTTGCGTGTAAAATCAGACTATGCTTACCATAAAAATTAATTGTCTTCGGAACTAAACCAACATGTAAAATTTCAGATCTGTTGGATAAGTTGAAATGGTCTAAGCTTAGTAACAATCATTGCAAGTTAAATAAAAGCTCTTAAAAATACAGTGAAATAAATGTTGTTTTTTTACAACGACGGATTCTTAATTCAAAGCTCAACGATGTCTTTCTTTTTAACGATATTCTTATACGGCGAATCTCTAAGTTTTTGTTTTATGCATTTGTATATATTTTTTAAAAGATCTAAGCACTTTAATTCAAAAGGAGATGCTGATGAATATTAAACAAAGTACAAAAAAGTATTACAAATACTTTTAATATTATTTACATAATTAAATCAAAATGTAAATTAATTAAGTACGCTCTTACGAACACTTTTGAATTGCGTTCTTAAAAGCGCGCATACCGCTAGCAAAATATCAGATTTCACCCGCGCGTTACTTATACGTCCCTCTGCAAAAAAATGTACTTATTTTGTTTTGTTTTGCTTTGCACATATTTTACAAATTATTCTGAGAAAAATGGTATAATTCTTCAACTATAATATGTTAATTAATACAAAGCACTGTCAATTTTTTATTCCGTATTTCTCTCGTTTCAACAACGTCACAGTGACTTATTTAAGATACAAATATATGTTTCAAGTATGGCTGACATGTGACGGGTGGTTTGACTTGGAAATAATATGTAGTAAGCGCCAAAAGTTGCATACCATTATAACAATTAATGGCAAGGGTTTTATAAGAAATTTCTAGAAAGAGAAAACCATACATTCATTATATTGATACTCTAAAAATACTAAATTGATTGTAAACATAAATAATTGTTCAATATTTTTCTGAATACTATAGCATTACGAGATTAAATAAAAGAAATTTAAAGTGTTCAATGTTTTCTGATCACACACAACATTTTAGATTATAAACAATATGTTTTTTTATAACTTTGACTTAGATTTACCCAGATAAAATAAAATTAAATATTAACAATTTTGTTTTATATCCCCACGTAAAATATGTAATTAAATGTTACTACCACCGGTATGGAAGATGACTAAATAAGTACTAACTTCGACCCACGCTTCTTTATTATGTAAAGTATCATTAAGTATATCAAGCTATATCTCAAAAATATATAAAAAATATTAACACTATAGCCTGTGAACGAACTAAAACTAAACCACACTATGAAAGTCCATATCAATTGGATAAGTATTTTTTTGCGTGAAATCATAAAAAAAAACATACAAAAATATATTAATCATTTATAATAATATGACATATTCCAACCCGGTATTGATGCAACAATGATCTTAAAAAAATACTAGCTGACCGTCCCGACTTCGAACGGATGAAATATATTTTTTCCTGGAATATGATCGAAAAGCCATCTACTGAATCCAATATAAACCACCCATGGGCCACATAAAGAAAATCACCTATTACTTATGTAAAAGGGGCAAAAAGTAACCTGATGGAGTGTGACTATCACCAGGGACATCTAACAACCTTGGTGAGGCGTTGCAACCCTTATAGGATGTTTCATAACGATCTCAGTAGTATACATAGAGAATAAGCATATATATTTTTGCCAAAATGCAAATGAATGCATTAGTATGTATTATTTATAAAAGCCAATTCGATTGCAGTGCCTTTTGAATGTTTGTCTGTAATCACCATCGCTTATTCATTATGTATACTGCATTATAATTGTAGTGCCGTGGACTTTTATTAACATTTTCCTAAATAGTTTGGAAATAATAGTTTCATTAGAATTTATAGGACTGGCACTCGACACGCGATACATAATGCGACTGTTTATATAATTCTTGTCTAAATATAGCTGTTTGTAACAGTCTGTGAATATCTCACTGCTGGGCACAGGCCTCCACTCCCTTTTTTTTGAGGAGAAGTTTTGGAGCTTATTCCAGTACGCTGCTCCAATGCCGGTTGGTGGAATACACATATGGCAGAATTTCAGTGAAATTAGACAAATGCAGGTTTCCTCACGATGTTTTCCTTCACCGTCATACACGAGATGAATTATAATCACAAATTAAGTACATGAAAATTCAGTGTTGCCCGGGTTAGGACCCACGATCACCGGTTAAGATTCACACGTTCTTACCACTAGGCCATCTCTGTCTAAATATAATTGTTTTTGGTATAATAATCTATCTTTAAAAAGAGCTACTATGTTTACGTTTTTTAACGCTCATGATAGATGTGTAATTTATTAATGAAGTAGTTTTGGCCCGCAGTTTAGCTGTGAAGGTATTAGGTATAAGTAGCTTATTTCTGTCCTTGTAGTTAAAGCTTTTTTATTGAGAAATAAGCTCGCATACATTTTTCTTACCATTTATTACTTAATTACATGTATTTTATACTATATTGCTGCTACACATATTATTATTTACAAGAATGCTTAAAAAGATCTTTCAATCTGCTATTCTATTTTAGCTAACACGTAAAACTCAATGCATTTACATGTAAATTTAATATCTAAATAAGGCGTTGTATTAACTTAAAGTTACTGTTTTATGTTGCTTAGCAAAGCCATGGACATTGTAATGGAGTGCTAACTTATTGAATAAGGTAACATGCTACGAAGGCGTAGCAGTTACTTTTAACTTAGATAGAGAAGCAAGTTTATCTCAAATAACTTACTAGAGTTATTTAATTGTCACTCATTAATAATAATTTATATTTAATTCGAATATTATCAAAATTAAGAAAAAAATAATTAACAAAATTTTCGCCAATTTCGCTCGTGTAGTTTAGTTATAAATAAATCTTTATTAAAACAAAGCGTAAAAAAAGTTTTACCAATAAAAACATTATGACGTCACGACAATATTTTCACGAGAACAACTTTCGATGCTCGTTTACATTGTATACAAACGTTTTCAGCCCTAATAAGCAAAGTTCGCGAATAAATACTCCGTAATATGACATGATAACATTCAGAGGATTGTATTAATCTAACTAATAATATAAAAGAGATAATTTCTTTTGGTTGTAATCAGAATTTCCTCCTTTTTAATTTATTTAAAATAATAAGTAGTGCTGTAAGAAAAAGCATAGACATTGTAATAGTGAAATCATTCATTGAGAAAGGTAACGACCATTCTACGAAGGCGTAGCAGTTACTTTTAACCTAGATAAAGTAGCTAGCAACGTAAATCTAGAAGCGACTGCATAAGGTACCAGGTCTAGATTAAAAGCCATGTTAATTAAAAAGATATTTTAGGTTTTCTTCTCGAAGTATTCTCAATCAAATCAAGAGTCAAACAGTCGGCAGTGTTCACACTTCCGTTCAGAAAGTTCGTAAGCTTATTCCTGTACAATAACTCACGTCGTTGCGGATTTACAGTTCAATTGCGTTATGAGATTGAGGGAATAGAGTGCACTTGTGTTCGCGCACGTACTTGTGCACAATAATATTATGTGCGCAGTTGGCTGGTCTCCCTTAAGAATGGCTGCTATGCCCGAATTCAATCTTTACAAGATTCATGTATGCTAATAAAATTCGCTATACACGAATTAACGAGAACGCATTTATAACGAACAAAAACAAGTATTAACTTTTATGTATTAGATTGAATAATTCACGGAGAAAGTAATATCGTTAGTGAGGACAATGGAAACGATCGAACAGACGTTGATTGATGCATCCCGTTGTTAACATTGTTCCCTGATCACGATAGGGTTGTTCTCATTTTTATTAAATTCGTTTTTTATGAGAAAATTCTGTGGACAGTTTCCGTGGAGTTTTTAGGCGTAATGTTATTCATAGAGAAAGTTCTGAGGGCGGGTCTAACTTGTTTACGCGTTGTTTATAGTGTACTAAGTTTATTTTTTTGTTTGAAATTGAGTTTTATTTAGTTATCTATATATTTAACTACAATTGATCTGATTTATTGAATAGTTTTGCGAGTTATTTATCACATATATTTTAAAAACAAACCAAGACGGCGGTTATAAGACGTGGACCGTAAGTAAAAATCACGGGCTCAAATTCTGAATTTTCGTATAGTTCATTTGTATTTTAATTCATTTTATGCTCGGTGGTAGAATACCATGTTAACTTAACCTGCAAGAATTGGATATTGACTGATGGTCAGCTATTTAAAATGATAGGAATTTACTACCTTTTACTTCGTTTTCTTTTACTTAAGGGTATTTATTATTAAACATTTTGCTGTCTGTCGGTTTAAAATACACTCAGTATACAGTGCGGTTAAAGATTCTAAATGACTGGAAAGCAATTGACAAGCCAACGGGAGTACTGATAAAATCTCATCACTGTCATACATAGTTTGACAAATAAAAACTAAAAATAGCCACTGTCAAAATCACGACCACGTGGAAAGGACCGTGTGGAATGCTAGCAATATTTCCCCTTTGAATCGCAAATCCGTTCCTTCGGGCGAAAAATTAACCAGCCCTCCTGTCACCAGTAGAAGCTTATAATTTTATTGTATCATTAAGAAAACCAAATGATAATGTTTGACCATGATTATACAATATTGGATCACAATTATTTAACTCCAATGTTTCAATAAAATAGAACCGTAGATAGCAGTCATATTTTTTTCTTCATTTTTTTAAACACTTTATTTAATTAAATAATTTTTCACGGTGATGGTTTTCTCAAAGCATGTAATCATCTAATAACTTATGTACAGATTTTTTACCGTTTTCTTCAGTTGAAAAATGAGTATTTTTTCTATCAAAGAAGATTTACTAAATTGTTTTCTCCGTGAAAGAATAATTTGATTATATTTTTCAAGGCAGACATCAAAGTTACATTATGAGGTTTAGTATGAAAAAAGTTTTACGGAATATTTTGCGTCAGACGAGTGAAACAACGAAATTTTAACGACTCGTAATAAATTTAGCGGATAAGGAGCCGAAATTATAAGGTGTTTGAATGTGTAGATCACAGCACGTGGGTTCATATTTCGTGCTAACCTAATACATAAATACTAAGGTATATATAGTTAAGAATTAATAATAATAATAATAATAGTGTCCTCCAGACCGATTTTGGCCACAACGGCCAATCTCAAGAGAGATTAGCCAACTACGCAGGAGATATTATAGTGCACAAGTGTGTGCGCAAACACAGGTGCACTCTCTATTTCCTAACTCTCATAATCCAATGGGACGGCAATCCGACACGACCGGAAAGAGTTCAGGCGCAGGACCAACGGCTTTACGTGCTTTCCGAGGCACGGGAGTGTACAAACTTCCATCTTCCAGACTCTGGCCTGCTACTGAGAATTTTCTGACAGAAAAACCCAATATCTTTTTTAATTGCGGACCTGGGAATTGAACCCAGGACCTCCGGGTCTGCGGTCTTACATACATTGAGGAGATAATAGTATAGAATATATACGAATCATTTTTAAAAATGCGGTGACCAATCTTTAGGAAGGAACTGTGGATTCTATTCCGTCACTCTTAATCCGATGGGACGACAAATCTCATACGACGGGGAAAAGTTCAAGCGCAGAACTAACGGCTTTACGTACTTTTTTAAGCACGGGAATGAGCATAATTCCAACATTTTTTACTCCAGTCTACTGCTGGGAATTGGCCTTATATCTGGATCTATATAGAATAGAAGAGAATATGCTTTTTTGTAGACCTAAAGAGTTACATAAACATAAATTTATAAACACAAACAAAAAACTATTAATGTAGAAAAGGCGGTCTTATCGCTTAAAGAGCGATCTCTTCTCGACAACCTTTGGGTGGATTGCATGAGATAAATAAAGCGGTAAGGAGATATACAGGTAAAAGTAGATGCTGTACAAATCATGACTGTGTACAAAAGTGGCAAGAAGCATTATTCCTCTCATAATCTCTGATCGATAATCGATCGATGAATAAATTAGTATTTACTCAACGGATTCCACTTGCGAACTTTCGCTCCAACAAACCTTTAGTAAAAGGGAAGTGAGGATAATTACGGCAAATTAGGAAAAGAAATAGACAGTATTAAGAAACATTTTCTTAATTTATGCGCTGGCTATTATGGTTAAGCGGTTGAGGACAATTAGGGCAATGCCATACTTAACCAGAATTTACTCTTGAATTATATTCCTTGGTCTGTAAGATTGGTGAGTTGCTAATAAATAAATTGTTAATTTGTTTTGTGTATTATTTATGGGTAAAGATAAAAATGGCAATTAACCACTATGTGGTCTATTATTTTTATTATATATTTATACGTCTTTGTATAGTAAATACCGCGTACACGATTACAAAAACTTATAAGATTTAGCAATAAATTACTTATTTTTTATTATACAATAGGTAGGCGGACGAGCATATCGGCCACCTGATGGTACGCCCAACGCCCATAGACATCGGCATTGTAAGAAATGTTAACCATCGCTAACATCGCCAATGCGTCATCAATCTTGGGATCTAAGAAGTTATGTCCCTTGTGCCTGTAATTACACTGGCTCACTCACCCTTCAAACCGGAACACAATAATACTAAGAACTGCAGGTTTGCGGTAGAATACCTGATGAGTGGGTGGTACCTACCCAGAAGAGATTGCACAAAGTCCTACCACTAGTATTTCTTGTTTGTTTAATTTATATACAGTTATTGCATCCTTATATAATATTTAAATTATGATGATTTTATTAAATACTTCATATAAATTAAATACAACATCAACATATTAGTACTAAATAAAAATTATTCTAAGAAATAAGTTTTTTGGTAATGGATGATTCTATACGATTCTATATGAGTGAAAATAAAAACGTAAACATATTCTTATTAATAAACAATAGTGATCAAAGCTTATTTCTTGATTTAAGTATGCTTACTATTGAACGGCCAGGTAAACGCGACCAAAACGCGATAGGTATACAGTGAAAATTCTCCGTCTACGTACGAAGCGCTGTGAATCTACATTCATCATTCGCACTGCGAAACTGTGGAATCCTTTGGCTGAGTATGTATTTCCTGGTACGTACAACGTTGGTGTCTTCAAATCTAGAGTAAACAAGTTTTTAACATCAGTTAAGTCAACGGTCAATCGCTGGCCTATTAAGAGTAATAATAAGAGTAAAAAAAAGTCTTACATAAGGTTAAGGAGTACATATAGTTAACCTCAATAAAAGTCGTATTATAAATGGTTATAATACATAGTATGATATTAATTATAAGCATTGATTTGGCAGTTAAATACTAATTTCGCTCTTTATACTTTATTGTACACCGCAAAGACAAAAAAAGAATACAAAACATGGATACAGCCTAAATAAAAGTAGCATACAGTTGTGGCGACCTTATCGCTACATAGGGATCTCTTCCAGGCAACCAACGGAGTAAGTGATAACTCATAGGATATGAGGTAGGTGGTGCTCTAATAATAAATAAGATAATATTAATTTATGATTAAACAAACTAATAAATAAATGTAAATATAAGATACACGTAATATATATCAATAAATAAATTATATTATCAATACATATATAATTACAAGTATACAATATAAATACATACTATAAACAAAAAAAACGAATAACAACGATAAGTCCTCAAACATAACAGAAAAAAAATTATAATAATAAAAGTAATTAATGGTGATAAGGCATTTGAGACAAAAAGTGATCTTTTACAAGTTTTTTAAAAATATTTATGGATTTGGCCTCCCGAATATTTAAAGGAAGGTCGTTCCAGAGCTTAATAGCCTGAACTGTAAAAGAATTATTATAAAAGGATGAGTTATGTTCAGGCACCCTTAAAATCCATCTCTTCATAGAACGAAGAACATCTCCAGGATTCCCTAAAAATATAAACTTCTCCTTCAAGTAAGGGGGAGTAACAGGGTGAAACACACCGTACAGTATAGACAAGATGTGCATATTCCGGCGAAGTCGAATGGGTAACCAATTTAGACGAGAACGAAATTGTGAGACGTGGTCATATTTGCGTAATCCAAATATAAACCGAATAAATGTAGTTTGTAGTCTCTCAAGCTTATTCAACTGGTCTTCGGTTAAGTCAACAAAGCTTGCGTCAGCATAATCAAGGATAGGAAGGAGTAGAGTCTGTGCGAGCATAATTTTGGTAGGAATTGGACGAAAATGTCGAAGACGACGCAAAGACCTCAGCGCAACAAACACCTTCCTGCTGATTTCATTTACATGGCGAGTCCAGCTAAGAGTATTGTCAAGGAAAATTCCCAAGTTTTTAACGCAGTCGCAATAAGGGATGACAATATTGTCATACATTATTGATGGCAAGGAAGACCAGTCGACTTTTGATAATTGTTTCCGGCTGCCAATAATTATGGCTTGAGATTAGCTAGGGTTAACATTAAGACCAAACGATTTACTCCACTCACGAATTATATCGAGGTCGTTATTCATTCTTGCGATAGCCAACGGAAGATTCTCCAAAGTCGACTGGGTGTAAATCTGGACATCGTCTGCATACATGTGGTAGAGAGAAGATAGGTTATGAGAAATCGAATTGATGAAAATAGAGAAGAGTAACGGTGACAACACGCCGCCCTGCGGTAGGCCAGCAGGAATATCGCAGCATGATGAGTAAGTGTCATCAGTGCGAATTCGTTGCCGATGACCACGAAGATAACTGTGAAATAATTCAATGACTGCAGGGGATACGTTAAGAGAACGCAACTGACTAAGTAGGACATCAAAATCAACACTATTAAAAGAATTGCTGAAATCCAATAAAGTAAATTAGTTTCATAAGAACTTTTGACAGGAAAGGTAAAATAGAAATAGGACGAAAATCAGAAAAGGAAATAGGATTAGCTTTCTTTGGAAGAGGTATAACATTAGCGCTCTTCCAAGCTTCAGGAAATATACAGCATGAGACACATTCATTTAAAATATATGTGATCACGGGAGGGATAATATCAAGAAGAGGAATGATCATAGTACGACTTACATTATCGCTGCCGATGGCATTGGATGAGATGGACAGTATATTGTTCTTAACATCGCACACAGTAAACTGACTTAACACGAACGGAGGATAAAGAGGAGTTGAAGTCGTAGAAAGTGAGTGAAGAGTACACGATTTTGCTGAACTATCAAATGAGTTCGAAGGAGTAGAAAAATACTGATTTAAGAGTTCTGTATTAACATTAAGAACAGATGAATTATGAGAACATTTACCAACTCCATCAGTCTCAAGAAATTTCCAAACTCTGTGAGAGTCGCCGTTCTCGACTGAAGTATGAATATGGCGTCGTTGTGTATCCCTACATAATGTATTGCAGCGATTCCTAGCTTTATGATACTTCCTTCGATTTTCTTCAGAGTTATTTAATTTATATTTTGTTTTAGCAACGTTTTTCCTGTATATACTATTTTTGATGTCCTTAGTTAGCCACGGAGCAGGAAGGTGTTTCAATTTGACTGGGTGAATCGGTGCATGAACATCATAAAGTTGAGTGAGCAACGAATAAAAAACATCAACCTTATGTTCAATACAAGATGCCGACTCCACTGCTGACCAATCAATATTGCGGGCATCAGCACATAGTCGTTCGACATCCATTCTAGCAAAATTACGCCGCAGAAGTATTTTAGTTTTAACTTTGGGAGGGCGTAATTTATACGAGAGAAAGCATCTAGAGAAGTAGGAAGGTAGGTAGGAGAAGTAGGAAAAAGCATCGGCAGGACACTGACCATACTTGGAAACAAGATCAGGAGAAGACACAAAAATTTTTGTTTGGTTTAGAGAAACTTCAACCAGTAAGTGTTGAGCAGAATCAACAGGAGATGGTTTACATGACGAACTTACAATATTAAAAGGAATGTAGGATCTAAGATAGATCGCCACACCACCACCAGTCCTGTTGTTACGATCATTACGTATGAGATGTTACCCTAGCAAAGAATACGATGTGGACGGCAAACAGGGCTTGAGCCATGATTCCGATACTAAAATGGCGTGAATATTACGGGACTCAAAAGACGCAAGCATATCAGGATAATGAGACGGAATACTTTGGGCATTTATGTGAACAACGTTGAAATTTTTCACACAATCAGAGAAGAGAGAATTGAGATTGGCGTTAAGTGGAAGGGAATCAATTGCACTTTGAAGACTTAAGTCACTCAAAGACTCATCACCTGAAGACACCGACAGAAATGCATCACTTTTTATACTACAATTTGAGGACATTATAATAATAACAAATAAATAAATGATGTAAATAAAAATAAAATAATAATAATAATTATAAAAAAAAATATAAATAAAAAAAATAATAATTTTAAAGCTAACTTAATAACTAGTATTTCTTATTTACTGTAACTGTGCCCGACATCCACCAGCAGCGTAAAAGAGACCAAGGTATAATAACAATCAGTGTATAAATAATTGTTTACAAAATAAAAGTTATAAAAGTAAACAGAAACATAAAAACATCGAGAAAAAAACAAAAAAAAACAAATGGTATTGTTGTTCTTAAACACTAATCAACCTGCTAGTTAAAACGTATTTTAACAACTAATATATATATACCTGTGTAAAAATAGCATTATAACTAAACAACGCAATAGATTTACGAGGCCTGCGAGGGTCATTAGAAATAACAGATAACCAGTTGCAAATAAGCCGTGAAAAAGTGAGCCCGCGTCACTCGTTGGGAGTGCGACTTCTATTACAGTGTGATCAAATATAAACTAAAGTAATATAGTCACAGAGTTGTTTTTTAAAAATAATGAAGATTGTACATTTTAAATATTATTCAAGAAGCTTATAACTAACAAGTTGATAACTAACAAGTTGATCAATACAATAGAATAAACAAAGATTGCACATATAAGAGTTAAAATAGAATGCTCTTTCTATAATTATTGTTTTTTTTTTTTTCCGTTATTTATTTGACATTCTAAAGAAGATTTATATATTTTTTGTTTTTATAAGACATTCTAATGTTGTATTAGCCACCTCTGTATAAAGTTTATAAGTAAAACGTAGAACTCACGGTTAATAGAACTGTTGTCTGGTTGAAAATACTTTTCCTATCAAAGTATTAAATTAATTAATTAATTATTATTATTGAGAGTATTATTATCAAACATACAACTTTTTTTTACAGTAAACTGTTTCCCTCAACCTAGATTGCGTTGACTTATTTTTCCTAAATTCCCTTTCTTAAGCGCCCATTTCCTTATCTATGCAAATTGAGTACTAAATAATACATACAGCTTTGAATTTATAATAATATTAAATAATAAGTATTTTATATTATAAAATGCACAACAAAAGTTTATCCAATCCCAATAATAACTTGAGGAAAGATTGATGAATTAGATTCATTTCTAAAAGGGCTTATAATAATATTTCATCATTTCATAATGAACCCAATTTATATAAAGAATGTAATGCTATAATACAATAATTTGAAGAAGTACAGTATTGTTTGGAGTAATTCTAAATAGAGGGCGGTGATATAAAGAATTCTATCAACGCTGAATTCATACCTTTTCACATTTGGACGAGCATTAAGGGTTTGATCGCACTGCGAGAGTAGCTTTAGACATCAAATATTAAATAATAATTTTATGTGAAAAAGCAGTTATTTAAATATTCTCATGTTCTTGATGTATCAAAATAATGTAATGCGTTAAGTATTAATCTACGGACTTAGCTTAGAATATGATATTATAAAATAGTAAACATAAGGTTCCTATAATTTACTTGAAAGTTATGAACTTTATTGCCATCATAATAAAATCTAAAATTCATTCTGAATCGAAATAAACAATCATATTATTACTGCTTACTTTTATTTTTATATTTATAACCATGTACGCACCGTAGGGCGCCCTCCAGCCAGGTGGACCGATGACCTTAAGAAGGTGGCGGGCACCGACTGGATGCGGAAGGCGGAGGACAGGGAGCTTTTGCGCACCTTGGGAGAAGCCTATGTCCAGCAGTGGACAATAATTGGCTGTTGATTGATTGATTGATTGATTGATTGACGTAGCAAAATCGTATTGAATGACTTGATGAAAGTCTCTAATTAACGTTCCACGTAACATACATTGTAGCCGAGATGGCCTAGTGGTTAGAACGCGTGAATCTTAACCGATGATCATAGGTTTAAACCCCTTGCAAGCACCACTGAATTTTCATGTGCTTAATTTTTGTTTATAATTAATTCATCTCGTGCTTGAAGGAAAACATCGTGAGGAAACCTGCATGTGTCTAATTTCATTGAAATTCTGTCACATGTGTATTCTACCAAACCGCATTGGAGCAGCGTGGTGGAATAAGCTACAAACCTTCTCCTCAAAAGGGAGAGGAGGCCTTAGCCCAGCAGTGGGACATTAACAGGCTATTACTGTAACATACATTTAAGTTTCCAAAATCGCTGTCACACGTACCTCACATTACTTCTCACGTAGCGCAGGCAAGTGTAAATATGACATGACATGACGACTGAGATGAAATAAACTGTGCAATCTAAGCATCGTTTGTTGTTACCTCGGGGTGTGATATGAAAATTTGGACTCGGTGAGCCGTGGAGAAGTTATATCATTTGTAAAGTTTTCAAGACATGCTCCATAAAATTATTATGTTTGTCTTTTTTAGTTTAAGTATTGCGTTATAAGTATTTTTTAATGCTCAACATTTAAATGCTAAATAATTTTGTATCATTAAATTTTGTTTATGATTTTTGATTTATTCTTTTTTTTTTTTTTACCGTTAATAGGCAAGCGCTTGACCGTTGACTTGCCTGATCTTAAGCATAGTCACGGTCTAGGATGGAGCGCGCCTGCCCAGAAGGAACCCGTTCACTCTGGATTTGAACACACCTACATTGTAGTCATCTGGAAATATGGACTCAGGCAAAGCATTCCACAGTTTCGCAGTGCGAATAATAAATGTGGATTCAAAGCGCTTCGTACGTAGGCGGGGAAGTTCCACTGTGTACCTATGGTGCTTTGGTCGCGTTTGCCTGGCCGTCCGATAGTAGAAGGGGGTGGAAGGAATCAGATCATGTAATTCCTGCGCACATTCTCCGAAATGTATCCGATAGAAGACAGAAAGCGAAGCAACCACACGTCGATGTTGAAGACTTTGGAGTCTTGACTCGACCAATGTGTCGTCTCCTATCAGCCTCCTAGCACGTTTCTCAATCAACTCTAGAGCCCGAAGGTGGTGCTTAGCAGAGCCGTCCCAAAGGTGAGAGCAGTACTCCATACAAGACCTCACTTGTGCTTTGTATAAGCTGAGCAGTTGTTCTGAAGTAAAGTAACGTCTCACCTTGGCGAGGATACCAAGCTTTCGGGCGGCTATTTGGGCTTTGGACTCAATAAAAGAGCCGAAATTTAGAGTCAACGTGAGAGTAACGCCAAGAAGGTCAAGATGGTCAGTTATAGGTACGGACACATCTCGGAAAGAGGGAGGTAGCTGGAATTCCCTCTTTTTGGCGGAAAATAGACACGCCTGCGTCTTGGTTGCATTGAACATGACCAAATTGGCATCGCCCCAATCGGACACTGCCTTAAGGGTCATGCTCAGTCGCTCAACCATAGCTTCTCTCTGAGCCTGAATTAGGGCCTCACTAGCTCCTGCGTTGGACCTGTAGCTCTCGACAACTGTGCAGTCATCTGCGTACCCATGGATACCGGGCATCAGCAGATCATTAATGTGCATCAGAAATAGTGTCGCCGAGAGCACTGACCCCTGGGGAACACCGGCATTTATAGCCATTTGATCCGACGAGTGGCCATCAACCACCACTCGTAACGATCGGTTCCTCAGGAAGTCTGAAATCCATGCACAAAGGCTAGCAGGCAGGCCATATGCAGGAAGCTTGCTGATAAGGCCATCATGCCAAACCCTGTCAAAGGCTTTCGAGATATCCAAAGAGACAGCAAGTGCCTCTCCGTGTTTCTCGTGTCGCGCTACCAGCGTCAAGACGAAAAGATTCCGCAAATAAAGATGCAAACAGATTTGCCTTCTCTTCAGCGGTGTGTGCTAGCGTTCCGTCAGGCTTCTGAAGGGGAGGCAGTGAGGGGCGACAAAAGTTCGCTTCGACCGATTTAGCTAGGGACCAATACGCTTTGCTACCCGGTGGGTATGAAGCCAGTTTTTTCCCTATTCGACTAATGTGATCGAAGCGTGACTTTTGCATAGCTTTCCTGCAAGACTTGGCGGCTTTATTAAAGGCTCTCTTTTTTCGGCGTATGTCCCTCGCTTTGCGGTTACGAGCATCAACCCAGGCAAGGTACGCTTGATGCTTCAACGCTTCTGCGCGTCTGCATTCAGGCCCAAACCAAGGCTGAGCTAGGGTGGACAGTGGCTTGTCTGAAAACGGAATAAAATATTCCATAGCCAGACGTAGCAAATCTGTCACACTTTGCGCGCTAATCGAGGAATCACCAGAAGAGAAGCACACTCGCTGCCAAGGATAGCATGCAAGGAAAGAGCGCATTCCTTCCCAATCTGCTGACTTGTATCGCCACACCCGCCGAGTTCCAGTGGGACTGGCGTTGGGCGGGGAGTAGACAGATACAGATTTCACCAGACAGTGGTCAGACTTACCTAACGGTGATGAGATCGTTACTGAGTAACGGTCTGGTTCAGTTGTCAGCAGAAGGTCCAAGCAATAGGCTTTATGCGAGTCAACGTCGGGTACCCGTGTAGCACCACGGACCAGCTGGGTAAGATCTAACGCTAAAGCTAGCTTTCGTATCTCTAACCCAGCATGGTCAGTGTCCTGGTATGGATATAGCCACTCTTTGTGGTGGGCATTAAAATCTCCCAGAAACACTAATTGGGCAGTGGGGTACAACTGTTGAGCCGCGTCAGCTGCCTCACTGAGGTATTCTGTGAGCCTTGTTGTCTCCTGATTCCCGCTGTGCGAACGGTAGACACAGGCATACAGGATTTTCTCCATACCCGTGTCCACCAAACCCCAAAGTACCGATAATGTAGTGTCTTCAAATCGTCGGAGACGTCGAAAGCAGATGTCATTCCGGACGTAAACGCATACGCCTGCTCGTGATTTGAAATTGTTCTCCAGGGTATACCCTGGGTACAAAAGATACGATACGTCGGACGGACAACCGATCTGCGTCTCCGTAAGAAACAAGAGGTGGGGTTTCTCAGTCTCAAGGTGGTAGTGGACTGGCACGATATTAGAGTGCAACCCTCTAATGTTGCTGAGGTGCACTTTAAGCGAGAGGGAGTGCAACCGCTGTGAAACTTTCCTCTTTTTTCGTTTCTTGACCATTGTAACATCAGAGTACTTGATACAGGGCAAGGGTCGGAAGTAGAACGAGGCGCCATGCTGCTAAGACACGATGATACACACATGGAGTATCGCGCACACTGATGGGGGACTAGGCTGGAGACTGCGGGGACGCCCGAGCCCCCCCATGGATGTCCATCGGGCCCTCTCATCCGGTCGCCGACCGGCACGATGGCGCATCCTCGGGATTTTTCGACAGTTGGCGGGGCAGCCTTTTGTGAGTGGCTAGCTCACTACTTGGGCCCCCATCTATCTGCGGTCGGCCAGCGGTGCACCGTGCCTCGGATCCCGCTACCCTTCGCGACTAGTCTCCCGATGTGGCGATTCCAGTGTGCATTATTTCGATCTTTTGCAGAGACGCAACTGTTCTGACCCGACTCTCGGAATGGTGTCACCGGACTTCGTACCGGAACACAACTGCGTTGCTTGGCGGTACGGCTTTGTTCGGTGGGTGGTCACTAACCACGGCTAAAGCCTATCACCAGTTAGAGTGTCACCTGATTGGCACCACCCAGGGACCACGTGTGGGGTTACGTGTTATGGGTATTCTCCCACGGACGAGGGTGACTCGGTCCCCATATTCGAAACGTGTCATGATTGAAATTGCCTTAATTTTTTTTTTCATATGTATCATAAAGAAAGTCAGTTCTCAGAACACTTGACCGATTTTGGCCACGGCGCCCAACGGATACTAGTGAACTGTTTATAAGCTAAACACTAAATCAACGCCACATTTAGAAGAAATAATTTTTTTTAAATTAAAAAAAGTGCTCTCAATTATATCCCTAATAGTGTCATATATATTTACTACTGTCTTTAGTGAGACAAAACTTGCTAAAAACTTATGATAATTTACATGACTATTATTCAGTGGATGCTTTGTTGGTTGCCTTAAAATAATATATTAAAATTTAATTAAACGTAAACATATAACAACAAATTATGATGTTTTATAATATAGTTATATTTATTATCAAATTATAGAGATATATGAATATTTTAGACACGCTTTCATATAAAATGTTTGTAAGTAAGAATCTCTAAGCATTTTCCACTTCTAAACTCTACCTATTATTTCATTCTATTATACCGCAAAGTAACACTTCAGTACGCCATAAAGAGAAAAACTGACTATATTGTATTGTGTCGGAAATTTTCACCAAAACTCATTCTAAACGGAAATTGTTTTAGATTACACTATTTTACACGAGCTGTAAATCTTTGGGGATAATTAAATCTGTTCTTAATTTAATTACATGATAGTATGTATATTATATTTATGTATACATTTTGTCAGTGTAAATAACTCAATGATCTGAAATATGGGGTATAGATTTCAATCCGATTAAATTTCTAGTTATTTATAATCAGTTTTATTCTTTGTGGTGAGAAATATATTGTTTTATTTAAAATTCATTGATATAATACTAATATTGTTTTATAATAAGATTTAAAAAAAAAGTTTGATATTAATGTAGTTGATTATACACCATAACGGAAACGAAATATATAAGGATGGACTATGTTTCGGGTAAAAATATTTAAAAAAATGCGTTATCGTAGATGTAACTATAAAATACAGGAATGGTGGGAAAAATATCAAACGTTTGAGGAGAGAGCAAGCAAGTGACAAGTACAAATACAATTATAAAAAAAAAAGTTATTTTTCATTATTGCAAAATATTTCGTTTCAGCACTTAAAAAAATATGCAACATAATTTATTATTTTTAATTAAACTATTTTGCAAGCTAGTGAATGGTGTAACTGCTGCTTGTTCGTGGAGTGAAGTAACGAGTATGTGGCAATAAAAATAAAACATTTCATTTTGTCGTAGCATCACCACAACGCTTTGCTGCGCTTCTGTATTTAAGCAGCAAAATTGATGCGTTGCAATACATCCTTAAACGCTACATGCCTCGCGTTGTAGCACCGTAGCACATCGTAGAATTGGTAAACCACTTAACGTAGAAGTGTAATTAAAAAATAATTAATTTTGTTTTATTATTTGCATAATTAATTTTGAAAGAAAATATTTTTACCCATTTTTGTGTATTTAAAGTCTTGCTCTGCGCAGCAATAAGAAATCTTCGATAACACCTATTTTGTATTCAACACTCATAAAGTCGTCGGGATCCTTATTCTGAGATTTCTGTTATATAATTTGATATCTCACCAAAACGTATCTATCGTATGTTTTTTTTTTATAGATTAGGAAGGCGGACGAGCATATGGGCCACCCGAAGGTAAGTGGTCACCAAACGCTCTTAGACATTGGCTCTGCAAGAAATGTTACCCATCGCTTACATCGCCAATGCGCCACCAACCTTGGGAACTAAGTTGTTATGTCCCTTGTGCCTGTAATTACACTGGCTCACTCACCCTTCAAATCGGAACACAACTTAAGTTGTGTAACACAACTTACTTAAGTACTGCTATTTTGCGGTAGAATATCTGATGAGTGGGTGGTACCTACCCAGACGAGCTTGCACAAAGCTCTACCACCAGTACCACACCACAGTTCGATTTGATATTGTTTCAATAAAACATAAGAAAAAGGATATTTTATAGTTTATATATTTACGTAAGATACTAAATTATTTATATGCAAATGTTTACCAAGTACATAGAGTATATTGTAAATGGTTATATTGTTGGCACCCTCGCCCTTCTGCTTAAGCATTCGGACTTAGTTTCATTCAACAATACACACTTTGTTTGCGTTGAAACGACAGGATTTTAAAGGAATAGACACGGTTTTGTGTTCCGAGAATTTAATAAGTCAGCGGCGTCACTAAGTAAGGGCAATATTTTATAAGGTATTATTTTGTGACATTTAAAATTGAAAATGAAAATTAATTATAATATTTTTTTTATGACAGTGTATATTTAAAAAAAAAATAAGTATCATCCTGCAAATGATTTTTTTTATATTACAAAGCAGTGGGATGCTGGACTAAGGCTCTAGACCTTTTTTCTTGTCTCTGACCTTTGCAAGGGTCATAACAATTCAGTCCCTAAGGTTGATGACATATTGACGATGTAAGGGCTGGTTAATATTTTTTTCTCCAATGTCTATAGGCACTGGTGACAAACCATCTGGTTGCCCATGTGTCAGTCTGTCTGCGTATTTGAAAATAATTAAATTAATAAAAAAACTAATTTATTTAAATCAATCGTTTTGTTATACTTCTCATATGGATTATTTTAGGCGACCTGTTGAAATTTATACTATTATGTTAGTTGCTGTGTCTGCAAATTATAAAATAATTCTTATAAAAATATATTCATAAAAAAAGAAAATTCTCATAATACGGACGCCAAAGAAAAAGCTACCCGATGCGCCCCCGATACGGAAATTAGTATGGAAGACTTGATGTTTGTAATAATAAACAGCGTAGGAAAATATCGAGGTTTCTTAACGGGAACGACCGTTGTGATAAATTCATAATTTTCATCACAAATCCGTGTCATTTCTAAAAAGACGAACTGTACACCTTTTCTTACTTAAAATAAGTATTGTATTCTTATTTTAAAATGTTAGGATCTTTATTATTTTTAAAAGTCTTTTTTTTTTTTATTACGAATCACAAGCAATTTCTAACGAGTTCCTCTCAACAATAATGTGAAATATTGTAATATTAAGATAAAAATCATGAAATATAAATTAAATTCCATTCAAATATAACATTATTTCGTCTTTGATATTAAGAAAGGAGTTGGAATCGAATTTATAGTTAATGAAAAATAATAAATAAATATGGAGACTAAAGATAAAAACATAAAGAAATAACTTCCTATTATCATAATAATACTAGTTTTCAACCACGACTTCGCCTGCATTTGAATTTTTTCCAAAAACAAAGTATATGCAAAATTGCATAATGATCATTCAAGTAGTTAAGATATAGCAACGAGTTTTATAGTATACTCATGAGAAATGACGGTATAACAAAGCGTCATGCCAATCACGTACGTCATTAGCCGTCACGACATAAAAGTCGGTTTTACCTCCAAAGCGTACTTATATTTAAATTCGAAAATTCGTTCACAACAGACAGCATACAGTGTCCGTAAGTGGTAAAGTTCTTACACCCTCAACACTCAAGCGGGCCTGCACACATCCCTAACAACTATGGGTAACTAGGAAACTATATAACTAACATTGTAACATTGTAATATTGTAACCAATGTCATACTGTAAAACCAACTTTGCGATACCTTTGTTTCGATTCTTAATTTAAAAGATCTTGCCTAATAAATAGTTGTAGTTCTTTTTCCATTAAGAGCAACTATGGGTTAAGAAGTTCAATCTAGTCTGGTCCTATGTTCACTTGGTGTGCAGATTTATTTGTTTGTATATTTTTAACCGCTGCTACTCTGTGCAAGCTCATCTGGATAGTTACCACCCACTCATCAAATATTCTACCGCAAAACAGCGATACTTGGTATTGTTGTGTTCCGTGTTGAAGGGTGACTAAGTCGCATCTTAGTTCCCAAGGTTGGTGGCGCATTGGCGATGTAAGCGATGGTTAACATTTCTTACAGCAATGCAAGCAATGTTAATGGGCGTTGACCACTCACCGTCACGTTGCTCATATGCTCGTCCGTCTACATACTTTATAAAAAAATGTGTTTTTAGATCCGTTCCAATATGGTAAGCTTAGTTAGGCCAATATATATACAGCTAACGTATTTATATGTCCGGCGTTTGATACGGAAACGGAAATGTTGTCAATATTTTGCAATCACGGTCACAGGTGTGAACGAGATTTTATGGAACATTTTTTTTAATAAAAAGTTAAGTTTACGCGCCAATCGTTTGACATAAAAAATGTCGACAACACTGCATGTATTTCTTGTTTTTTGCATTATTTTTCGCCTTCTTCTAAGACTCTTGTTCAATGAGATCAAAGTTGAGATGAGAGAATAGAAAGTAAGATTTTGAATATCGATGGGAAAAAGTGTAATTGCTGCTAAGCCCAAATAAAAAATATAATTTGTATTTTTATTATTATTATTTATATTTAATATTAGGATGAATGTTCACGAGCTATTTTCAGAAAATAACGTGTTTGTTTTTTGTTTGGTTGCAAGACGTATAAAGTAATAATAATGAAATGTTTGCGTTTGTATTTAAAGTAAACAAAATGTTGTTTATTGTAGTGGTATTATCGATTTATTTTATTAATATTAAATAAAGACAATAGTACAAGCGTTTATATTTAATTCCCTTTGGAGAATAATTTTGACAATCTTAATGCTCACCTGCTTTATAAAATGAATTCATGGGAAAATTTAATGCTGTTTGACGCACCGGTATAGGCTATTTATTATATGTCAATCAGTCTTGAAAATGATTTTATAAAGTAATATATATGCACTTTTTACTTAGTAAATGTGAAATTGAATTTGTTTGTTATGCTTTCACGTATTTACTTCTCAATCAATTATCGAGAAAAAGCAAATACGTTCTCAAGGTTACAGTAAAATATATAAGGTATCTAATCTCACGCCCTCACAAGCTGGCGAAGCTGGCGGGAACTAATTATTATATGCTTATAATTTATCACGTGAGTATGACGTATATAATGTATATACAACACACCGCAGTTCTGCAATTGTATACTCACTTTGTATATCACTTATAAAATGTAGAAAATTGTCTTATATTCAACACTATTTTGATGCTTGCATTCTTGAAATGTTATAATTATATAAGAGTGGTTTATACGAGAATATATTTTACAATATAATATTATCTAGTAGAAAGCAATACATAGGATAAGGTGACATATGATCATGGATCTGAACATGCTTTTTCTATGTATTAAATTATAATTATTAATTTTTTATTATGTACGTGGATGGACTTTTCGATCTGTTGTCATCATCTTCGACATACACACAGACATTATACCCATATACATTATGTTCCTTGTGCCTATAGTGACACTGGCTTACTAACGCTTCAAAACGCAACAATACTAAGTATTGCTATTTCGATGTAGATTATCTGATCTTGTACCTTGGTGGTAACAACTTTACTTTACTTACTTTATACTTTTTATTGTACACCACAAAGAGAAAAAGAATACAAAAACATGGATACAGCCTAAATAAAAGTAGCATACAAATTTGGCGACCTTATCGCTACATAGCGATCTCTTCCAGGCAACCAACGGAGTAAGAGATAACTCTTAGGATATGAGGTAGGTGGTGCTCTAACAATAAATAAGATAATATTAATGATTAAACAAACTAATAAATAAATGTAAATATAAAATACATATAATATATGTCAATAAATAAATTATATTATCAATACATATATAATTACAAGTATACAATATAAATACATACTATAAACAATAAGAACGAATAAAAACGATAAGTCCTCAAACATAACAGAAAAAAACAACCCAAATGGGCTTTCACAAAGCTATGTTCATACACTGTATAATCATACCTAAATAATATAAGATAAGAAAAAAAATATATTAGTTATAATATATTAGCTTTTAAATTCTTTTTACTGTTAAAAAATGCTAATACAGTTGAGAAAGTGTGTAGCTATACTCAGCATCGTAGGCTTATTTTAAAAGGTGAATTCTAAATTATATCTTACAATAAAATTTTACCACGTAAGAATTTTAGTTGTTTTATTACAATCTGTATAATAACTTTTATTTTCTTAACCTTTAATAATACACTTTTAGTATTAAAAATAAATCATAATAACAGATATAGTTATGTTTTTTCGTAGCAGAAAAAAAAATATTTTTTATCATATTTTTAATTTAAGAAGAAGGTTGCGATCTTATTCCACCACGCTACTACGATACCGGTTCGTGGATTCAAGTGTAGCAGATATTCATCCGAAACGTTTTCTTTAACAAAGAGTAAGATGAATTATAAAAGCAAATTAAGCATTCATTCAAACATTTCTCTATCCGGGTTTGAACCCTTAAGTTTAAATTCAAGTGCTGTACAACCTCGAAGATTCAGGCTGATCATATTTATATTATAATTATAAAACACTTATGGACAGTACAATGCAGTCCTAGTTCCTGAACAGTTACTTAACTTTGATTCAGGAACTAGTTATTTATAATCTTCCCTAAAACTACTACACTGGCAAGTAATAAAAATAAATATTATTAAATGCATGCGTATGTGTGAGTGCGTATTGTGTTAAATAACTTTAGCCGCTCCAATTAAAAATACAATTATTCGAATGATACATTTTATTGACGTCAGCTGCTGGTAAAACTTGACGATTCATCAGTACTTTTAAAAGTCTATTTGAATAAAAATATTTAGATATATTTTACCACTATTTCGTATATAAACTGGAATTTCGTATATAACTTACATATTAATCGGTTCGGCAGAGCCGGTTCAAAATTCAAGTGCATGATTTGAACCAAAAGTGAAGTTAAATAACAGCTTGTAAATTAGCTCTAAAGTCATAGTGAATGATTTGAATTGAACAATTTAAGGAGTAATATTGAAAATCTCAGTAGATATTCTAAGCCCAACTTGTAAATTAAGTAGATATTGGAACAGACCATGGCGTTATTAAATCCGTAACAGCCTGTAATTGTCCCACTGCTGGGATAAAGGCCTCCTCTCCTCTTTTTGACAAGGTTTGGAGCTTATTCCGCCACGCTGCTCCAATGTGGGTTGGTGGAATACACATGTGGCAGAATTTCAGTGAAATTAGACACATGCAGGTTTCCTCACGATGTTTTCCTTCACCGTAAAGAACGAGATGAATTATAATCACAAATTAAGTACATGAAAATTCAGTGGTGCTTGCCCGGGTTTGAACCCACGATCATCGGTTAAGATTCACGCGTTCTTACCACTGGGCCATCTCGGCTTTGTCGTTATTAAATGTTATCTAATTTTTGTTTTTAATCGAGTACTTTTTTTAGTCTTGCATTTTTAATACTTTTTTTGTTAACCATATTTCTTACACTTAATATACGATAGTAAAACATTATAATTAAAAGATTAATGCTTGCTTACAAATAACAAATAGGAAGTAATCCCGGTTGAGGTTAATTGAATAAATATCATATTCAATCCATATAAATTATACCCAACATTACGGTATTCAGAAATCGCAGATCAATTTTCTGTATGAAGGATAAAATATTGGTAAATTTTCCGGACGATGGATATTCGTTTGTTGGGTCATCTATTTCCTTATTGCAGTTTTGTTTATCAACAAGCATTTTCCGGGTATCATCTTTAGCCAAACAGGATTATCTTTTCAATTATATATTATAAGTATATATTTTTTTTATAGTATAGGTAGGCGGAGCATACGGCCACCTGGTGGTAAGTGATATCGCGCTACCAACCTTAGAAACTAAGTTGTTATATCCCTTGTGCCTGCAATTACACTGGCTCACTCACCCTTCAAACTGGAACAACAATACCAAGTACTGCTATTTTGCGGTAGAATATCTAATGAATGGGTGGTACCTACCCAGACGAGCTTGCGCAAAGCTATCACCAGTATTAATATAAAATAACATTAACTATGTTGTATATCTTGTTAAGGATAAGGTTTGCAGGTTATACGACAAACTCCATCCACTACGGTTTGGATATAAATGTAGAATATTATCATTCTATATAAATAGGATTCTTCGTTATATTTTACTTCATCGCTGATTATGAGATGGAGTCGCACTGTGTGAATGTTCCACTGCTGGGCTAACCTCTTCGCTGTGAGGAGAATCACGAGATGAATTACAAAAAAATATTTATTTATTTATAAGGAAGCCAGCATACTAAGAAATACATTGGATACATTACTATAATATATAACATATAATATTTTAATTTTTAGTGTTGCAAAGTTTATACCAGGCCAATTACAGGCTTAGTTAACATTCAAATAAAAGTTGTTGCTCTAATTGACGAAAAACAAAAAAAAATAACAGTTCGCTTTAACAAAGTATATATATACATATATATAATTAAGATCATCGGTTAATATTCACGCGTCCTATCCACGGGGCCATCTCGTCCCATTAAATGTAACTCATGGGACCTCGGTGGTTTATCCCCGGATTTTGAATTGGGTTCCAAAGTAGGCTCCAGAATCTAACCTTGCCTTGATCATGCTCATCAGTGTCCGAATGACCATTTATGTAAATACTTTTGAAATAATTATTTTGTTAGCAATTATCTGTGTAAAATAGCACTGGCAGCAAATACATCGTAGCTATCACGGGCTTCATTTGTTTTTTTATTTTATTCTAGGCGCGTAATTATCTGTCATTGTGAGATATCGATATGATGATTTATAAATTATTTTTGTCGCATAATTAACTAATTTGAATTGGTGGTTACGTGTCTTGATAAAATGTTCTTAAATTTGTAATTAAGTGATTAATTACTTCTTAAAATATTGTATTAGAAAGTTATTAATCTATTTGCAACTTCGACTTTGCATGACTCATAATAACTCACTATCACATATTTTATAATAAGTATTATTATGTTATAATATCGTAACACAAATAGTTCTGCCTTAACCGTTGCGTTTTGTTTTAATCTCTTCGTACAAAGTTTTTGTATACTATTCTTATAAATGATGAGTAACTAATCTTCTATTTGATTATTTGGACATAATTAATAACATATAATAAAACTACACGTGCAACTACACGTGCAACTTAAAACTACAAACTAAACATTGTAAAAGTTTTCTGTCAATCGGATTAAAGAATTTTGCGGGAAAAAAAACCAAATAAAACTTTTCCTGCTTTTACCTCCTTATAATATCGGCATGAAATCCGTTGTCAAAGTTTAAAATTCGAATCAAAGTTAAAAACAAAATTCTTATGAAACATATTACGTATTTTTGCATGTGTGCGTGAGTTTGGATAAGTGTGTGAAAAGTAACTGTAGTAGATACTCTGTGGTCGGGGTGTGTAGAACTCTGTGACGCTGCGTTGCTCTACGCATGCGTCGTAAACGCCGGCACGAAGCGGGTTGGCTAGAGTGTACTTCATTTTAGACTATCGAATCTTCAACAAAATCTAAAAAATATAGTATAGGAACTTTGGTTATTTTCAATTATATATTTCACGTATTATACATATATAGTCAAGACCTCGTTTAATGGAGACATTTTTTGAATTTATTAGTGTTATAAATTAATTACTATTTTTGATTTACAATATATTTCATGGATTAAAGTTATTCAGATTAGATTCATTAGGAAGGATATATAGGATTAATTTAATATACTACGCGCATTTCAGAAAAAAAAGTAACAGCTCAAATAATAGCTAAACCGATATTTAACGTAAATTCTATCAAAACCTTAGATTAGGTTAAAAACAAAATTATCTAAAAAAATATAATATTTGTTATAAATTAATCTAAATTTCACTTATTAAATTTCGAAGCTGATAATAAATTGATCCCCGAATCCTGACGTAGGCTCCAACTTATAATCAAACTTTATATGGTCACCCTAACTGCAGCCTCCAGCACCCGAGGAGGTTTCATATTGACCTATACGTATTACGAGTACTCTCTACGCTCTTTCAGTCTGTGTGAGCGAGACGCATAATATTACAACGTCAAATCCGTTCGAGAGTAAAAGAGGCAGCAATACTCAGGCACACGGCCGGGTCTACACTGTTCAGTGTGTTCGGAACGCCAGTGAAAGACACGACGCGTCCAGCTGAAATTCGAACGCGTTATAAGATTCGAAAATCGAACACTCGCGTGTTTTGGACAATCCTTATAAACAAGATAGTGTTGTGAATATCGTACTTAGTGGTTATCTAAAAATTAATTGATTCGTAATCGTTAATATACGTAAGTTATAAGTGAAGTGATAGTGTTGTGTTGATATAATTTTTACTCGACCCAGAGACTCGAGCCCTTTGGGAGCCGTTTGCACTATGTGAGTAAATTTGACGGTTATGTTTTCATATAAAATTTAGTACCGTATTTCGGTTGGATCGTTGGCTATTGGCATTAGGGGCGACGTCCAATAAAGCCAACGCGATTGTAAGAAGAATGTTTTTAAATTAAATGTTTTTTGCTATATTTATATTAACTTAACCTATTTGATAGACGAAATTCAATCCTGAATATAATTTTGGACTTTTAATACTATGTGATAAATTATCGTCACAACTATCAAGGATTTTTAATTTGTAATAATGTTTCCATTTCGGTTTTTTTTTTCGATCGGAATGTTAATATCACTTGTTAGTGGCGCTAGTATCGTTTAAACAAATATTGCTTAAATATATTCTTATTTCAAATGTTTTTTTTTTTTTTGTAATTTCTTTATCGTCTATATCTACATATAAATTTAAGTCTCCCATCGCGTCTTTCTGTACGTACGTTCACGCTAATCTCAGAATTTGGGGGTGTTAATTCAGCTTTCACTAAAATACAGACTGTTTCACAAGGAACGTTTATGTATATAATTTATAAATATTTTTTACAAATTAATATTATTATTATATACGAGTATATCGATGAATTCAGAAAAAAGTGCCTATTGAATGTTTTCATAGCATAAGATATACTAGTCGACCCATATATTAGTCTCTAATATAGCAGTAATATAAAGTTGAATTGTTCTTCTCAAGCAGTTCTTCAGAAAAGTACTCGACACTAAATATATGTGCTTAGTGATAACGCTAAGTTAATTTAGCTTTCTTGGAGGTTTGACTTCTGTAAACGGACGTATATATTTAAATATGTTATCATATTCAAAAAAAGAATGTTAAGCATGCATTCATTTATTTATAATATAAATAAAGCTTTACATAAATTTTGTTGTTTTTTTTAAAATCAAATCAGATTCATTGAATGTTTTAAAATCAAACTAATTTTATGAGTGTGTGTGTGAGAGTTTATGTTGATGATATGAGTGTTATGTATGGAAATGATTTCATTTAAACATGGGTAGTAACAATCCTTGACTTTTCCAAGATTTAATAATTAGTTAATAAATTGAACTTTAATAAATTCATATTTAAATGGTAACAAGATTTTATTTCCAAATTAATTAATTTTTAAAAATAGATTAATATTCTAATAAGTATGATGAAATTAGGACCAATGTGGGTTTGTACTACGTAGATGGCATTTGGGGAATAATTTGTCCTCAATTGATACTTAGTATAGTAAAATAATTTTAAGGTTCCTCTAAAATTTTTGTATTAATAAAAAAAAAACCCTGTACCTATAAATCGCATCTTACTTATAAATAACGAAGTGATATATGTTTTTTAAGTGATTTCTCTTCACAATTATCTTCGATGTTTGACACATGGATATATATATATATATATTTATATAGTACTAGCACCACCCTTTCAGGCTTTACTATAATGAATCAAATTGGATGGTTCGGGCTTCGTATGAGAGCCTCATTTCTGTTCGAAGGTGTCGAAACAGCTTACTAAAAGGATTTCCGTTGAGTACCGTACCGTACCGTAACAGTCTGTGAATGTCTCACTGCTGGGCTTAAGGCCTCCTCTCTCTTTTTGAGGAGAGGGTTTGGAGCTTATTCCACTACGCTGCTCCAATGCGGGTTGGTGGAATACACATGTGGCAGAATTTCAGTGAAATTAGACACATGCAGGTTTCCTCACGATGTTTTCCTTTACCGTAAAGCACGAGATGAATTATAATCACAAATTAAGCACATAAAAATTCAGTGGTGCTTGCCCGGGTTTGAACCCACGATCATCGGTTTAGATTCATGCGATGTTACCACTGGGCCATCTCGGCTTGTGCAACCATCAAACAGACAAAAGTATTCCAAAAAAGGAAAGGTCTAAATAGTTTTCACGCAACTCATACATACAGATACTGGTTATTTATAACTATTATATACTAATAAAATTATTTATACTGACTGACTATTAACGCACAACAGCAACATAGAGATAAGAAAGCTGAAATTTGTAACATAGATTCATTTATGACGTCAGCATCCGCTAAAAAGGATTTTTAGGAAAATTCACCACGAATGAAAGTCGTGAAGGGCATTTAGTATTATATGATAAATGAAGTACTTAAATATCAAACAATAGATAACATGATCAAATAATATAACAATTTTACCTTCACATGAAAAATTAGGCCAGTAAAGCAATAAATAAACCTTTTATCAGCATACGTAATAGATTTCAAAATAAAAACGGAATATCAATAAAAATAAATTCAATTTCAAAGGGGAAAAAAACGTCAAAGAGTCTCCGTAACGTGCTTAAAGGCGGCATTCATCTATAACTAATGGATCTACAAATTGACGTAAATCAAATTAGTATCGCTTGAAAAAATCTAGTTCTTGCAATGAGCACCCAATGTTCCTTTAAAATGGTCAAAGCTTTTTTTTATATTTATGTAAAGGTAACTATTCAATAGGAACATAAATGTTCAAGATTGAGCGTTTCCGCTATAACCTTCCTCGTCGTTTTTATTAGTGCTAGTGTACTTCGTGAACATTTATGATGTAGCCTTTGAAAAAGTCTAGCTCTTGCGAAGAGTAAGCAATACTCTTTTGAAATGTGTAGAGATTTTATTGTTTACTTAAATAAATGTTTTATAAGAAAATAAAGGTTCAAGGTTAAACGTTTTCGGTATAACTCTCATCATTATTACATTGTAAAAAAAGTAAGTCATTGTCATTACATTGTAAAAAAAAAGTGAAGTAATTTTTCACTTCAATGCATACATGCAGGTTTTCTCACGATGTTTTACTTCATCATCATGCACGAGATGACTCATAAGCAAACGAAAATTCAGTGATGCTACCTCGCGATTTGAATTTAGAATTATCGTTTAAGATTCTCCTCTTCTAACTACTGAGCCATCATACCAGTGATGTTTCATTGCATCTTTCCCTATGTTAAGCCTTAAACACATAATTTAGTCATGATTATCAGTACTCCCCTAAACAATTTTACAAATTTTATTATTATTAATATTTAAAGTGATTGTTATAGTAAAATCGTTGTTCAATATTGAAAATGTTCGCTATGTATATGTTAATCGTCGGTTCTTTTGTATTCCGAGTATCTTTATAAATCGAACCTACCAGTTTGGTTTTTTCTTTGATGTTTTAATGTTTATCTATTTATTTATTTAACAAGCACACTAACAATAAACAAATTACACAATAACACACAACACAAACAAACAATTTCTAATATGTATATCAATTATTTTTTCTGGTCATTAATTTGACAGTATTTTGTCATAACATTACATTTTCTGTCATATTTTATTTAAGATTGTTTGTTAAATTCTCTGTTAAATTGCTCTTTAAGTGAATTGTATGTTCTTTGAGTGATAATAAAGATCTTTAAACTGAATTATAAGTGTACATAACATTCATAGATTGTCGTAAGTTATAAATATAAATTAAAGATAATGATTTATAAAAACATAATGTTATAAAAGACAATAGTTATAGCAAGGTGAATATTAAATATTGCATGATTAATTATGGAAAATGTTGAATACCATAATTTATTATCTTTGTTATTCAAATTTTATTTCCATAGCCTCCTACAATACAACCTTCCTCGAGAATTATTCCAGACATTAGCGCTTCTAATAAACAAACAATTTTATTATATTTATTAATGTATTGTTCTAAAAATATTATTACTATATGCCGGAATATATAATTACTTAATTTGATAATTATATAAAAATACAGATATGTTCTATATAATTATACATTAATTAGCATTTATCAATCATTTAAAGTGGTTTTTTATATCTATACTTTACACTTAACACTTTTCCACTTACATAGCTTTATTCCTAATCTATTAATAATTTTAGTTTTCCACCATAACGATCAAACTACGTTGATGGTCTGGCGGTTATCGAGTTGTATATCTGGATCCCGAGTACAGTCTCTCTGCCTTTGATTTTGTTATAAAAAAAAAGCAACATTGGGAACAAAACACTCGCACTTGGCTATCCCTTAAAAATCAGTCAAAAGAATTTACATACTCTACTTTTAAAATACAAAATATAGTTATTTTTCTATTAGACAATGCTTGAAAAAAGTATACCTTGTCGAATAAAATAAGAAAAAAAACAACCAGCAGCTCTCATTGACACATATCGCTCCCTTGAAATTCACTTTTACGTACAAAGAAAAAGAAAGAATTCTATCTTACGTCTGAAATATTGATATTTACCGACCTAAGGGACAGATGTTTCAAGTTTTATTATGTTTTTGTTTCCATTTATTTCAGACGGTATTTTCTTATTTTCCTTGATATCTTTAAATATAATTAAAATGTAATTACGTATTGTATAGTTTAAAGATCGCCTAGACACCACCCGCTCGTCGGATATTGTACAGCTAAACGACAATACTTATTATATTTGTATTTCGGTTTGAAGAGTGAGTGAGCCAGTATAACGTCAGACATAACATCTTAGTTTCCACTGAGTGGTGACCACTTACCATCAGGTGGCCCATTTGCCCATGTACTAATTTCTGGTTGGGATTATCTTCAAAAGTTTACCTGTAACAGTAACAGCCTGTTAATGTCCCACTGCTGGGCTAAGGCCTCCTCTCCCTTTGAGGAGAAGGTTTGGAGCTAATTCCACCACGCTGCTCCAATGCAGGTTGGTAGAATACACATGTGGCAGAATTTCAGGAAATTAGACACATGCAGGTTACCTCACGAAGCATTCCTTCACCGTCAAGCACGAGATGAATTATAATCACAAATTAAGCACATGAAAATTCAGTAGTGCTTGCACGGGCTTGAACCTACGACCATCGGTTAAGATTCACGCGTTCTAACCACTAGGCCATCTCGGCTGGTAGTATGTATGAGAAAGTAAAATTGATTAAGCTGAAATGTATCACACACTTTGCATAAAATTACTGATCAATACAATATAAAAAACTATATTTTCTTTGTTTGGATGAACATGGCTTAGAAAAAAAGGTGTTTTGTCGCCTTTTTTAATCTCACTTGCATTACTTATATGAGTAAGCTCGATCTCCAATATAGATAAATTCCATCAGAAACCATTAGCCGTGTTTGTTTCAGGAATCAGTAGTACTTCCTTACACGGTTGTGTAATACCAACACTTCCTAACTAGTACTTCCTTACACGGTTGTGTAATACTAACAACCGACTTATAAAGATATACTATTTTGATACGTGTATTCTTGAAATTTTATAGTTATTATTTTCAATGTCGCATATCACTTTATGGCATTTTACGACTGTTTTCTACGGTACGTGCTATCAGTCCTCGTATCATAGTACTAGGTGTATGTGTTTAGTCGGTAATGAAGTTAATTAAAACAATTATATACAACTGAAATTATTTTTCCTTTTTTAGTATAATAATACTAGTAGTGCTGCTATTTAACCCGCGTATAGCTTAAATAAATCACTAAGAGCAGACAAGATATTTCAGTGTATACAACATTTTCAATAGTTTTTTCTTTCGTGGGATATTATTTTTTGTTGGTTTTTGCCGCATCCGGATCTAGATAGAGCAACATACAACTGGCCATGAGAAAAACATCTTTCCCTTAAATCTATTCCGACATACTTGATTGTGTTCGTTTCGTTATTTTATAGCATTTTTATAGAATAAATCGATGGTAGCAAAGTAGATACGGACATCTGTATAATTTAAAAATATTATATATCTTATTTTTGTAAAAAAAGCACTTTCACAAAAATACAGATGTCCGTATCTACTTTGCTGCCATCGAAATGTTCGACGTTATTCTCTAAATTGACATAACTTTATTATTTATAAACCGATTGAAATAACACTAAATTTTAAGTGAAGTTAGTCACAATACATTATTGAACCGCACCCAAATCCGTTAAGCTGTTTCTAAGATTAGCGTGCACAAATGCACAGACATACAGAGAAACCGAAAACCTTTTTAACAATCATTGTTTTGGGTTCTATTGCGTTGATAAAGATCCCAATAATAGTTTTACTCAAATATATTTCATGTAAAGGCAGCGATCAGTTACATTTTTATTATAAGTATTATATTATATATATATATATATATATATATATATATATGTATATGTTATGTATATGTTATGTATATGTTATATATATATATATATATATATATATGCAGAATAGAGTAGATATAGATTACAATATTTTCATTGTATTAAGCAATATGATTGATAAATATATATTCCTTTTGTAATATAAATTCTTGATAAATTAACAATCACAAAATTGTAATGAATGTAGACAATAGTTGATGTAACATCATCAAACGAGCTCATATGTTCTTTATATGAATCTTCAAGGACAAGAATATATATATTTTCTTCGCAGACGATATGAAATAAAGGTTTTTTTTTACCTACGTTAACACGGAGTTCGCAACTTCCGAATAAAAAAGAAATGTATATTCATGCGAGTAAAACCCCGCTTCGCTTTGTTTTTAATGACAAAGATACACAAAGAACTCCGAACAAAAGTGGAAAGCCTTACGAAAGTTACACCTCCATTCTTCATTTTATATTACAATTAATTAACATAATAAACTTAACCGTTTTTCATATTAAGATAAAATTTAAAAGAGTTGATTGTTGATCATTGATTATCAACACGTGTTTGACATCATTATCATCAATCATCAATTTGAAAATCGATTTTGATTTAATTTGTTAGTCGAGAGTTTTGCGCTTTATCACTATATAGTAATAATGATATCCTGCGATATTATTCACACCCGGCCATCTGATTTCAAACTAAGCAGAGCTTGTACTATGGAAAACAGACAACTGATATACTACATGTACTACTTTTCTTTTGTTTCTACATACTTGTATAGATAATTACGCCCAGACTCAGGACAAACAGACATGTTCATGCGCACAATTATCTGTCCTGAGTAGGAATCGAACCCACAACCTTCGGCGTGAAAAGCAAGTATCTACCAACCACGCCAACCGGCTCGTCAAAAAAATAGTATAAAACAAAGTTCTCCGCCGCGTATGTCTGTCTGTCTGAGCGCGGTAATCTCAAAAACTACTAAATAGAATTTCGTACGGTTTTTATCAATGAATAGAGCGGTTCATGAATGCTTAGGTGTATAATTCATCAGTTTTTGTGAAAATTGGCTTGGAACTATATCGACTGGGAGCTTTAATGACGTACGCCGAGTAAACCATTAGAATTATATGTATTACGATATATGTATACGTTTTATGTTGAACCTTACTCAATCCGTGCGAACTACCCGGGTAGCTAGCTCTATATAAAATATGTTCAAAATATAAATAATTATATAATCATGAAAGGTTCACATTAAAGGCATTAAAGGCACAACAAAAATTTTGAGAAACTTTTGAAAACCGTATACTTTAATAACTCTTCAGTATTAATTTGAGCTACAGAAGTCTATTCATTGATATCCAAATATTTTATGAAGGATTAATTTGATATTAATTTATGATCCACCCAAAATATTAATAAATGGTCAGGTCTTACTACTAAATGAGCAAACTCACCCAGACAGCCCTTGGATGAAGGACGCTTAATATTAAAATAAGGCGATTAAGTCAATGACAAACTAACATAATATATATCACTATAATATAAAACATATCAGGGTGAGTATATAGGCATAAAACTATAAACAAATGGGTTATATTTTTTAATTAAATAATATTATTCAATATTTTATTTTATTCCGTAGTTTTTTTTTTTAATTGATGTCAAAAATATTCTTAATCCCTTTGCATTTTACAACGCTTCATTAAAAAACGCTGACAATAATATTTCAAGTTCATACATCGTAAGAAAGTTATTATATTATTATTAGTCTTATTATATATATTTTGAAATGTCCGCGGTCATAATGTACCTCAGTTGATAGGAATGCATTGAAGATTAAACTTCAAGTGTCTCATTATTGAGAGATTAGATCCGTGTTGCATGTTGTCAATCGATTGTTTATAAATAAACGATTTTGCCGTATTTGTATGTATGTAATATTTTCAGATACTACATGACCGATTACGATTATTTTAGTATAGTAATTTATATTCTTAAGAAAGTTTATATACTCACGGTGAGGTTTTTCTCGTAGCATGTCCCCTCTATCTAGGCTAGATATAAAGCCGCAGATCTTGAGGTCCTAAGTTCGAACCCCAGATATCCGAATATCCAATAACTTTTCATTCGTTCATATTCATTCATGTTCATGTTTGATCAGAAATACATATATATATATATATATATATTATATGGGTTAATGTGTATGTAAATGTTTTTGAGTAAATATGTTTGGTCATATTATTGTCATTTACCTCGCATCAAATCACAAATTCAATTATATGCTAGATTAAAATACACTTATATCGTCATGTGACATATTGCTATTGTTAGTAACATCTGAATTGCTAAATTGAAATAGTAGTGGGCGGGCCCGTCGCTTACTGAACTGGGGCAAAAAGGTTCTCGAGTAGCGACCACAAACCGGAAGACACGGCGTGGGTAGACCCCTACAAGATGAACTAACTATATTGTAAGGGTCGCGGTAAGCCGTTGGATGCGGGCAGAGTTTTTTTTATAGTATAGGTAGGACGAGCATATGGGCGACCTGATGGTAAGTGGTCATTAATTCCCATAGACATGGGTATTGTAAGAAATGTTAACCATCGCTTATATCGTTAATGCGCCACATAGCTTGGGGACTAAGATTTTATGTTCGTTGTGCCTGTACACTGACTCATTCACCCTTAAACCGGAACACAACAATACCAAGTACTGCTGTTATGCGTCACAATATCTGGTGAGTGGGTACCTACCCAGGTGAGCTTTCACAAAGCCACCACCAATAAAAAGACTAAGGCATAAGACCAGTCATCGTGAAATTACTTGGGGAGACCATTACTGTTTATGTATCTTGCACAGATACATTAAGGAGGTATCAAAAATCTCAGGATGTGTGGTCTTTACGCTTACTACTAGATCAACGAGGCATACATACGACATTTTGCTTTGACAGTAGCGATGTACTATTCGATCCCTAAATTATCGAATCAGTTTATCAATAAAAAGGGACCTTGTCAATTTTACCTATTACAACCAAAAACCCTTCAAGTTTTCACAATATATAGAATAATTATATCCAGTATTTATGTGAACCGATACAAATATCACGCTGTAATTAATTTAAAAAAATGTTGATAAGTAATTGAGGCTATCTTATATTTTAACTAGTTTCTACTCGCGGTTTCACAAGCAAGAGATAGAGGCCTTAAGGTGTAAATTACACCCTACCTACATATTTTTTGGTATCCTTGATAACATGTATGAACACTTTTGTAATAGTTAGACAAATCAAATTTATTTCTAATTTCTAAGGGCGACTTTGTTATTCGATTAAAAAATGCCTCTTTATTTTATGCCTTCTAAAATTAAAATTAAAGGTTTATTTTTATTTTTGCAACTTCTAATATCCGTTGGATCCATATAAGGATATAAGATTGAATATCTTTTTAAGCATATTTACGTAGATTACGTATAGGTCGATAGTCAATCTAAAGAATTTTGATTTCAGAAACAAGGAATGTAAAAAGGTGGAAAAATTTATAACATTTCCAAACTCGCCGCAATCATCTGAATACTTCATTTTCATTACAAATATATTTTACGTCCGATCGAACGTCATCAAAAATGAAAATTACGATCCACTTCCGAATAATCAATCACTTCACCCAATTCACTTCACGGATCGCAATAAATAATTTTAATTTCCAACCCGAGTATTCCCCACACGAAATTCGTTCTAACAAGAAAAACACGCCGAGAATTCGTACCCACGCCGTCCCCGTAATAAGAGAACTCTCTAATTAGGTCGGATAGACCTTTGTTAACCCTTCATTCGCTGATCCTCGGGACAATGAGGTTTGTCAGAACTGAAGTAATTTTGGGAAGAACTCGATATACTACTGATAAATCACGGCTGACACTTGAATCTATTTAGTACGGGATGATTTATTCAATTAAATCTTATTGGAAATGGTTAATGCCGAGTGGTTCCAGAAGAGTACAGTATAACCTGACATGCATTCTGTGGGTATCGTAGAAACTTACGGATTATCGTACGATTTAAGTTTTTTTGTTAACAGCATTGGCTAATATCATCAAGTATTTTTTTATAAAATAGTTAGGTGATAAACCTGATAGCAAATAAGTTACCACCACCCATAAACATCAGCACTGTTAGAAATACTTACCATCCAGTGCTGGGTGGTAAGTAGTAAAAACCCAGACGGGCTTGCATAAAACCCTACCATCAAGTAAAAAAGTATTTAGTACCTTATCCAATATAATGGAAAAAAATCTTTAGAAAGGTTGGATATGGGCAGGCAGGCAGCCGGCCGTAAAAATCAGCGTAACGAATGCCAAACTTAATCTGGCCCTACAATCTTATTTCATGAAAAACTAGAAACGCACTGTCTACCCAAAGAAAATAAGATAAGAGTAAGCTTATTAATGTCAATTGTAAATCAGTAGTAATCAGGAGTATCAAACTCCTAGGAAACTTAACACTTTATTGGTGTCAAAGAAAATTTTGACTTCAATTGTTCCATGGATATGGTATTGTAGCTCTTTGTTTAGGCCCACCCACTAACCCTCCACTCACTAATCGTTCTACTACCAAACAGCAATACCTAATTATGTGCCCAAGGAAAATAATTTAGGTTCCGTAATTGGTGTCGCATTGACGGTGTCGGCTTGTATTACCATCTATAGACATACATGGGCATATAGGGCAAACCTTTTTACCTCTAGTGGAACGTTTCAATGCTTTCGTAAAGTAAATTAAAGGAAGTTATATTTAAACAAAAACTCTTCTGCAATCCTATATAATACTTAATATACTATGCATGTGGTTTATTTTAAAATTTAATATTTGCAGGCACAAGGGACATAACATCTTAGTTCTCAACATTTCTTACAATACCAATGACTATGTTCGTTGGTAATCACTTACCATTAGGTGGCCCTTAGGTTTGTCCACCTACCTATTCTATAAAAAAAAGGATGGAACTTTTTTTTATAAAAAAAACATCAATTTATGTTTTTCGCTACTTAGATACGTCGCTCAATAATAACATTAAATTATTATTATTTTATTAAAATTATATATAGTATATGGGAAAACATCGTGAGGAAACCTGCATGTATCTAATTTAACTAAAATTCTGCCACATGTGTATTTCACCAACCCGCATTGGAACAGCATCGTGGAATAAGCTCCAAACCTTCTCCTCAAAATGGGAGAGGAGGCCTTAGCCCAGCAGTGGGACATTCACAGGCTGTTACGTTACGTTAAAAATATACTTTAATTTCATGTTTATGAAATTAATAGAATATTACGTACGTGAACCGTTGTTTTTAGAAACTTCTAAAAACAATAACGCAGATATATTAAACTTTAAATGAAATTTCATATAACATGCTTATTTTTATAAAAAAAGAATACTCGTGAGACCGAGGTTCGCTCTGGTTGTTTTTTATAAAAAAAATATACACAAGAATTACTCATTTAAATTTACAAAATATTTATTTTATATTAGTATAAACTAACTATCGTATGTTTGTTTTACATTTTCATACAGTAATTTATATTTATATGTAAATAAGAAAATGTTTTTTTAAATACAGAATGACGTACAAAATTATACTAAAAATCTTACACTTCGAGTTATAATCCAAATAACTTCACTCATATATATATATATATATTTGAGTGAAGTTATTTGAATATATATATCAACTGTTGGTCTAGTGGCATGATGTAAGGCCGCAGACCCGGAGATCCTGGGTTCAATTCCCAGGTCGGGCCAATAAAATGTTATTGGGTTATGTTAGAAAATTCTCAGTAGCAGCCCGGAGTCTGGAAGTTGGAAGTGTGTTCACTCCCGTGCCTTGGAAAGCACGTAAAGCCGTTGGTCCTGCGCCTGAACTCTTTCCGGTCATGTCGGATTGCGGTCCCATCGGATTATGAGAGTTAGGGAATAGAGAGTGCACCTGTGTCTGCGCACACACTTGTGCACTATAATATCTCCTGCGTAGTTGGCTAATCTCTCTTGTGATTGGCCGCCGTGGCCGAAATCGATCTGGAGAACATTATTATTACTTATCAACTGTGGCCTTGATCTATCATTAATTTAGATTGCTAAAAATAAAAATACTAAAATAAAATTAATCATTTTGATAACATTCATGACAAAAAAAGTGTGTTTGTTGGCAACAAATTTGATTGTGTGTGGTTTACATACTTTTTATATACCGTAAAAAGTATGTAAACCATTATCTACCGATTTATCTTATTATAAACTCATACGTATTATAGGAATGAAGAAACCATTTATATCAGCTTAAAATATTAACCGACCTCTTTAGTTGGTACATAAAATTTGAAATTACTTAATCTCCATGCTCGCATATTGGTTTAAGTTTTCATAGAGTTGAATACTTTGAAACTGCTTAGGTAGTGTATGATAAGAGTTAGACAAGTATAAGTTTCTTGCGAGAAGTCTATTATGTAATGTACCCTTATATTGCTATTGAAATAAATTTTAGAAGTGTTTACCTTTAAAACGTAAACATTTTATATCAATCCTGATATTGCCACATTGACTATAATAAGCTTTTTGCAAGTCCATCTGGTGGTACCTCCATCATAAACTCATCAGATGTTCTACTGCTAAAAACCAATACTTGGTATTAGTATTGTTGTTTAGTAAGTTGTATTCTAGTTTGAAGTGTAAATAATCTCAGCTTATACCCTGTAAGTTATACCTTATATAGTCCACTGCTGGACGAAAGCCTCCCCTATAGAACGCCAACCATTCCGATCTTGGGCAGCCCGCATTTATCCCGTACAGTATAAATGAGTCAAAGTAAGTAGTCACAATTGACATAACATCTCGCCTCTCCAAAATGGTGGCCAATGGCGATGTAAAGAATGCTTAATATTTCATACACCGCCAATGTCTATGGGCGGTGATACTAACATGATGGTAATCAGGTGGCCTATTTGCCCGCCCATTAAACTGTGTTATATATCATAGATACACGCAATAAAATATCACTATAAGTTGGTTTCCACGTTTCTCGAGTGAAATACGACTTAAATTCTTCCAGAATATGATTGATTCTTATACAATGAGTTTCGAGTTTGGTTTTATTTAATCTTATTCATTATTTTCTGTGATTACAGATTAATATACTGACTTAACGACTACTACTACTCGTGCATATGTCCAGTGACGTACATGACAATAAAAATAATAATTACTTGGCTAAACCAATAACTGAGTGCTAGGAAAATGTTAAGTAAGCTAAAAGCATTCGACATTTGAATATTTTATAGAAAATCGTAAATAAGGAACAAAACAGCAATACTTTTATTCGTACATAAAAGATTATGAAAGATCTTCCGGAGGCGTCGTGGAAAACAGATATGACGCGATTTATGAATACAAACATTTTGGTCCAACGTTTTCTCGAAACGTTATCGCATCGACAAACATTTTTATGTAAATAGGATGACTGTAACTATATTTCATTGGAATCTTTTTTATCGGCACGACCGACGACCTTATAAGATTTCCCGTCGGATATTGCGAAGTCGGTTACTTTATGTCTATTTTGGGACAAATCAAACTGTCATCAAGTTTAACTTCGTTGTTCTGTCTGACGCAGCTGCTATCTGAACGTATCTATCAAATTTAATCTCGCTAGGAAATTCCAAATTAGAAGTTGTCCAGCTATATATTTGTTACTGTCCATTTTAAGAGTAACATAGTTTTTATATTGCTTCATTGTACTAATAATAACATTTTCAGTACCCGGCTTGGTAGGTGGAAAGTAAATTTATATTGATGCGTTTTGGTAGGACATATTAACTTATCATAACCGAAAACGTATTATGAACTCTTTTGTTTTTATCCCTTTTGTTAAAATACAAACATTTTAGAAACTAAAGATATAAAAGAGCCTTCTTCTTATTGCGTTTCGATACTATGAAACGAAGGTACCCTTTAAACTTCTGATGTACATGTCTTAATGTCTAAGGTGTGCATGGTCAGTCAATTATAGGATGACAGAATATTGCAGTTTTAAAAAATAAAATCATAATTATACATTTTATTCATCGAAATTCCTATTTAATCAATTTAGATTGTACAACGGTAGCATTGAATTTAGAAAATTAAGCTGACTTCACTCCAATTTTTACAATCCCGTAATCGTCTTCCAAATATATTACCATGATATGTCTGTTCATTATGTCATCTAACTTACTCACTAAATTGCCTCCACTAGTTTTTGTTCCGTCGAGTGCTTGAAAAATCACAACCCCTAGCTGACGGTGGTTATTCCTAACGATCTTCATTTTGCTAATGTGAGATACTTTGGTATCGACAGCGATAGATTCTAAGCTCCTTGACAAGGGATAAGTGAAAGTAACTAGTCGTAGCTAATACTTATAAGTATCTACGGTTCGTTTTTATTTTTTGAAGTGAACTATTTTCTTTTGTGCTTAGTGATATAATATTTAAAGGTCGACTTGTAATGTCATTTATTCGTCACATTCCAAAATTAAATTTGATCGGTGATATGGATATGTGTGGGTACTACCCACACATCGATATAATTATACTTCTGCTAAACATCAATTTCCTGTATTGATTTGTTTGAAGGGTGATTAACTCTTAGATTCGGATCTAGCCTAACTGTGAGTGGTTGGCATAATGACGTAATATTGATGTTGGTGTCAGAAGTATTTTACGCTTCTACAGCAAAGGTAGTCAATGACAACCAGATGACCGATCATCCTTTCCTCTTCTGTCACATATACTGAACGGTATGTTCTGTTTCTTGTTTCAGTCTACATTTAAAGGAAAGTACTCACAAAGAGCATTCGCTTGTAATATGGCAAGTAAGAGTTATTTATAATGGTGAGTTCCCATGAACTTCATTCCGTATTTTTAGGAGAACCCATGTATGTGTGAATGTGATTTTGATTGTGATACACGTATATGTATATATGTTTGATTATGATATTGTTTTTTTTTATTATGTTGTCTTGTTTCCACAGACGTGTTGTCCGTGGTTATGGTATATCTATCCTATATGTATATAACCAGCCATATATAGTTGCTTGAAATATAATAGCCATATATAGAAGCCGAGATGGCCCAGTGGTAAGACCGCGTGAATCTTAATCGATGATCGTGGGTTCAAACCCGGGCAAGCACCACTGAATTTTCATGTGCTTAATTTGTGATTATAATTCATCTCGTGCTTTACGGTGAAGGAAAACATCGTGAGGAAACCTGCATGTGTCTAATTTCACTGAAATTCTGCCACATGTGTATTCCACCAACCCGCATTGGAGCAGCGTGGTGGAATAAGCTCCAAAGCCTTCTCCTCAAAAAGAGGAGAGGAGGCCTTTAGCCCAGCAGTGGGACATTCACAGGCTGTTACGGGTATATAGTTGCTTGTTTTATGTACTTGCATGTTTTAATTTTCAAGCAGCGTCACATTAAAAATTTCGTTGCTATTTGATCTTAGTGAAATTCAGGACTCCTATATAATTCTGAATGATGAGGTCGTCTATTCTATGGATCACCATTCTAAGGATATTGTGTATGCTTATGTATACATAAAATTTTAGATACAGTGATCTCGGCTCAGACAACTATTTTACCTCCAGCTCGGCGTTGAAGGAAAACATCGAAACGAAACCTGCATATGTATGATACGCTACGTGATCCATCAGCCCGCATTGGAGCAGCGTTGTGGAGTAAGTTCCAAATCTTCTCAAAAAAGAGAGGAGGACCTGCCCAGCTGTTGGATATTTAAAGGCTTAAAGCTATTTAAATAGTTCTAAGGGTGATTTCTATAATTGATTAATAATTACCTACTAACACAAGCTTTTTAAGCGCCCGGCCTTTAAAAAGAAACATCAATTGACTACGAAAGTTATCTTTAAAAATACAAAGAAAAATAATTTTATCAAATAAACGAACCCAATTTTCATTTCGCTGCGAATTAAATAGAATTATATTATCCGAAATATTGAAATGAAAATAACGGAATATGAAAACCATGAAACAGTTAAAAACCCTTTGATTTGAACAACGCCTCGGGTGAAATCGACTGAATCTATACATATTTTTTATTATTTCAACATATAACCATAAAAGCATTGGCGTGTTACCAAGGCCTGTTTCTCTTTTTTTATCCTCTAAAACACGCGCTATGGATAACAAATATTGCATATTTATAGCTATAGTTTACATTTATCACATTGTTTTGTTGTGTTGGAAAGCCTTTGAAAAATATAGTAATAGGAAATATATTAAACATTTTTGGTAATTGCTTTTCTAGAAAATTCTTTGTGATTCTCTAAATTGATATTGTTAGTGCTCGGGTATATCGTGAAACTACGTTGCATTCTTATTTGACCTTGGAGTTTTATTATCGTTACATTACAAAAATCCATTACATGGGACTCATGTTGTTCAGCTAATATTTTCGAGGTTAAAGTATGTTTGTGTTATAATATATTTTTATTGGTTAAGTAATTATGTTAACGACGGTCCGTGGGCGTTTGTGGCGAACGATAATGGAACATAACGAAACTTTGTGTAAAGGTTTTCCATGGTCACAAAAACATGAGACGAGTTCGCTCAGATGTTACAACACGTGAACAACAACCGAAGAGTACGCGTTAAAACCTGAATCACCAATGATGTTTATACACTGAATTTGCGTTTTTAATAAATGTTTAATGGTGAAGGAAACTCGCATGTACCGAATTCAAATTCTGCGAAGTGTTGTATCCATCAACCGTCAATATCACCCTCGAGATAAGTTTTGCCCCCCAGTGGGGTTTTTAAAGGCTTACTCCAAAAACATGTATAAAAAAACTCACAATAGCTGCGCAGTGAATAATTTGTCTTTTAAATAAAGAGGCACTTTGCAGAGGCCCGGAAAATTTACTTTACTTTCTTACTGTCATTAGGCTGACTGTGTTAATCTTCCGTACATTTGGGACGTTTAGAAGAGTTTATGGAAATTATCTTGCCTGTATAAAAACATCGTAAGTGTTCCTTTAAACTCCTGTATATAAATGAAGTGTTTTAAAATGAACATAAGCTTGTCAAACTTATGTTTTGCTTAATGGTCTTCGACTGTTACGACACTTTTGCAATTAGTATGTATGTTTGTTTCTAATACTATGTCTAGTTACACGTTAGTCCATTGGCCCTGCGCCTAATCTGTGCAGGAAAAAGAGAATTCACTTGAATACAAATTTACAAGCAAACATATATATATATATATATATATATATATATTAGTCAGATGATAATGATATATGGTCTTAATTAAAATAATTTTACATGTGTTTTTTTATAATTATAACATTGATATTTCATATTATCGACGGACCGGTTGGTTGGTAGATACTTGCCTTTCACCGTTGTGGGTTCGATTCCCACCCAGGACAGACATTTGTGTGCATGAACATGTTTGTTTGCCCTGTCTGTCCTGTAAGTCTGGGTGTAATTATCTATATAAGTATGTATTTACAAAAGAAAATTAGTATATGTAGTATATCAGTTGTCTGGTTTCCATAGTACAAGCTCCGCTTAGTTTGGGATCAGATGACCGTGTGTGAATAATGTCCCATATCCCATATTATATTTGTCAAACTGTAAGTCAATACATTCATTGACTTACATTTACATACATGTCTTTTTTTCAATTACTGTAAATTATTCTTTTAATAATAAATACTGTCTTTTCGGTTCGTCTTAGCTTAGTCTAATTTACAATATGACTTTTCTTAAGTGCTTATCAAAGTCCTTGAATAAATATTGTATTGATTTTGATAATTTTTTTTTAACCTTTATCACTGAAAAAAAAAATCGATTCAAATATCACTTTCGAAAATTCGTGAGCATCGAACAGCCGAATATTGTTCAAAGTTCAAACAATAAAGTTTATTCGCGATCGTAAGCATTTCATATCACGTGACACAGGTTAAATGTCGTGCCTCACGAATGTACTCACGCTCACGGTAAAACGGTTTTTTAATAGTTGTTATAGGATTATTCAGTGTTCAATTCTATACAATTTATTCATTCACCTCGTAAATAACCCAATATTACGAATAAATGATATAATGACGTTCCTTTTTAAATAGCTTGGCTGTGTTATTGACTAACCGTTGATAAAATAACTTCGGATACTTATGTCAGATATAGAAAACAAAAAATATATTTAATCAATTTTATTTCTCAATATATATTAAGAGCAATTACTGGTACTGGTGGTAGAGCTTGGTGCAAGCTCGTCTGGGTAGGTACCATCCACTCATCAGATATTCTACCGCAAAACAGCATTACTTGGTATTGTTGTGTTCCGGTTTGAAGGATGAGTGAGCCAGTGTAATTACAGGCACAAGGGACATAAAATCTTAGGTCCCAAGGTTGGTGGCGCATTGGCGATGTAAGCGATGGTTAACATTTCTTACTGTGCCAATGTCTAAGGGCGTTTGGTGACCACTTACCATCAGGTGGCCCATATGCTCGTCCGACTTCCTGTTCTATAAAAAAAATAGCAATAATATAATTACGATACCCAACATATGGGTTCTCAAATAGCTTGAGTCTGACCAAATATAAAAAAATAAAAAAATAAACACGTATTGGATAATCTTTGTTCAAATCAATTGAACAGATTAAATCACAACTCGGTATATTTTGTAGCTGATTCTTAAGATAATAATCTGAATATATAAGCAAATTAAGTCACCAGCGTGACTTGTTTAATAAATATATTTAATGTTCATTATTGTGCTATAAATTCACGAAAGTTTTTGACGTCTTTCAACAGTTCCGTCGATGCAAAAGCGAGACAACCATATACGCTATTTCTTTCTACACGGTCTAAAACATATTACAAAGACGCCGTGAAAGTCATAACTGTCTTCAGAATGTTTCAAAGTAACTAGATTGTTACACGTAAGACGTAAAGTAAAATCAACTGAGTAACTTAGTAACTTCATGCAACTTTCTATTATATTCTGCATAAACTTTGCCTTGAAGGAAAATATTGTTTTAGAAGTAGTCAATAGTATGCTATTTCATGATTATCTACTAATATAAATATTATATTATATTTAATATTACGTTATAATATACTAAATCGAAATCATCTGTTTTTTCTTATCTTCTATAAGTAGCAAAATGGAATTTACTAATCCAAAAAAATAGTGAACGCTAATTTTCTACCAATTATGTTAGGGCATCGGCCGGTATCGACCAATCGCCAATCAGATTCGATTATTTAATCGGACTTTTAGCAGCACACCTAAATGTGGATATTTTTCTTTCTTAAATTTTGTTTACTTAAAGTAAACTCATCAAAATCGAGAAAATGTATCGACTCATTTATTTTGTAAAATTTACAAAATCTTAAAAATGTCCACTTAATTCTAAGATTCTATATATAAATCTGAATCATCTTCATAAATTGCCTGAGAGTATTGTGTAGGGATTGCCGGAGTTTTAAAGCGAACTGAAATCATAATTTAAATTAAATGAAAATTTTTAGAAGATTTTTCGAAATAAAAATCGACTGGGAATATGTGATTTGCGAAAATAAAACAACTATTTTTGTACATCGAAATCGGGACTTACATAAAGCCATATTATAGATAATATGAATTCTTCTTCATCATAATAGAAAGAATCGTTAAGGAACGTTTGTGTTCTAAAATTATTGTATATTACAAAATATGACCTTGTTGATGATTGGGAATGAATCGATCGCCTCTCAGTTATTTCAAATTAAAAAATATACTTTTATTATTGTATATTACACCCCAAAGTTCTTTAAAAAGATAATATAGAAAAAACACTGAGTTTCCTTTGCTGGTTCTTCTCAGATCCAGTTATTTCCCAACAGGACGTAGATTTTCGACACTCTGGTGTAACGTTTCTATATTGAATATAGATTTTTGGATCGTTTTTTTCGTATGCCTTAATTTTTTCAATTTTATATAACAACTGTATTTTTTATTTGTTTTTATTATTCCTTAATCCAAATTTCTGCTATACTTGGTAAATAAACAACGTTTGGTTTTAATAATAATTATTATTAGCCAACATTTATACTCCAACAACAAATCTAAATAGTGTTTTATAACCAATTATATTATTACTAAAGTATTTTCTAGGTTTATTCTGAAATATTTTTTTTTCAGTGAGTTTTAAATAAAGAAAGTTTTATTTTAGTTCTGTTTTTATTTCATCGAAATACAATTTGAACAAACACTTGTTAACCCCAAATAAATGAATATTTTAACGGTATAGTCGATGTTATTATTTGAGTAATTTTTATCGCAGCTTACCTCGTATTACAGTTAGAATCGGTTCGCTGGGATTTCATTTGTTTTTGATGCCTTAATCAATTCGAAGTTTCAACTTGATGAATAATTCGGAAGTTTATTTTGGGGTTAAGTAGCTCACAAATATGACAAACGAGCCACCAGATGATAACTCAATTTTGTTAATAGATGATGGCATGAACCTTTTCTTAAGCTGTCAAAGTGTAGCTCAAGGTCATTGCGTCAATCAACATCAATGTGTCTTTCGATAGATTATCATCTGATAAGATGTTTTATTCTCCTATAGCCTATTTGGGTCGAACAGAGTATGCTATATAATTGTATAGGTTCCGTAACAGCCTATGAATGTCCCACTGCTGGCCTAAAGGCCTCCTCTCCCTTTTTGAGGAGAAGGTTTGGAGCTTATTCAACCACGATACTCCAATGCGTGTTGGTGGAATACATATGTGGCAGGATATCAGTGAAATTAGACACATGCAGGTTTCCTCACGATGTTTCCCTTCACCGTAAAGCACGAGATGAATTATAATCACAAATTAAGCACATGAAAATTTAGTGGTGCTCGCCCGGGTTTGAACCCACGATCATCGGTTAAGATTCACGCGTTCTTACCACTAGGCCATCTCGGCTTTTTTCGTGCTGATTGTATAGATATAATATTCTTATTTAAAAAGTAACTTTATTAAAGTTGAAGGATAAAATTATAATCTGTAATCAAATGATTCATTGTCATGATCCAAGTTTTGTCAAGTTAAGATCACGTAAGAAAAATGTACCCTCTACGAAATTTTATTAAATTTTATCTGCGTGAAACTCGCAACCTCTTCGTGAAGTCCAGTTTCAGGGTTAGCTTATCGTTAAATTATCATTCTCTTCAAACATTATAAACATATATAAATGAATATATAAACACTTTTAATATTACTATTTTACAATATCTACTTATATGCTGCAGATATTATTTACTTTGCCTTATAATAAATATAACAATATATAAATTAGATTACGCACGCGGCTTTACTCATGTATTAGGGGTAAGGTGTTAGGTGTAAAAAAGTAGCTTATTTATGCTTCCTTGTGGTTCAAACTATTATCATAGCAAGTTTCATCAAATTCAGGTTCAGTAGTTTAGCCGTGAAAGTGTAACAGACAGCCACACAGGTAGACGAACAGAGCTGCTAGCATTTATAGTTTTTTTTTTTATATAGAAAAGGAAGGTGGACGAGTATACGGGCCACCTGATGGTAAGTGGTCACCAAACGCCCGCCTTAAATGTTAAACATCGCTTACATCGGCAATGCGCCACCAACCTTGGTACCTAAGATTTTATGTCCCTTGTGCCTGTTATTACACTGGCTCACTCTCCCTTCAAACCGGAACACAACAATACCAATTACTGCTGTTTTGCGGTAGAATATCTGATGAGTGGGTGGTATCTATCCAGACGAGCTTGCACAAAGCCCTACCACCGGTAAAAAAAGTATAGATTAGTAAGGATTAAAATGTTTTGTTAAAAAGCATTGAGTTGTGGGATATTGGGTGAAATATTAGTAGCTATCCAAATCGACCATTTTAAAGTATCTTGAGGAATATTTCTTCTAAATATCACTTTACAAAAGTATTTTGACTATTTACAACTATTTAACTCATCTCATAAATTTGTAATTAAGAGTATGTTCAATTTTGTCACCTAAATTAATATATTATAATAATAACCAGTATCTAGCACTTTATGAAACTAAGGGAATATTGTTGTAACTGCGCTAATACTACTAGATATATCTTATGACTTATGGGTCAGGCGAGGCTAGTATTTCTCAGTATTATAACATTTTCACACTTTAAATTCTCGCGTTAAATATTGTCCATTTTATATATAAAATTCAGATTAAAGTTTAAATATATAATAATATGAAATAAACATTGTATAAAGTAATATAATATTGAAATTGAAATGTCGTGTCATGAATTTCGTCACTGCAGTCATGGACTTTCTTTGAGATGTATTCTTTCACCACCGGGCACAAATTATAAACACAAATTAAGCACACGAAAATTCAGTGGTACTTGTCTGGATTTGAACCCGCGATTATTATGGTTACGCGTTCAAATCACTAGAGACCTCGACTCTTACATTCCGTAGTATTTCTAAAATAACTGTTTAGAATTTTGAATTGTCTTAAGGTGTATATCAAATAACGTGCAATTTATTAACATGCTATATATCCTACCAGCGATTCACAAGCGGCTTCACCCGCGACATACCTAAAAATACCGTTAAACAAGATAAAAAGGCTAAAATTTGATAATAATAATCCAAACACAAATAACCTTTCGTATTTATGACATGAGCGTTATTTTGGTTTTGGTAACTCGCAAACAGCCATATTAATTTAAAAAAAGGCAGTTATTTTAAAACACAGAGAGACAATTTAATTTTATTTATTTGTATAGATTCTAAAATACTCAGTTTAAAAAAAACTCTCTGAAAACATTATTTATAATTAATAATCCTAGCACCTCTTTTACAAAGAGGTGCTAGGATTATTCCTCGATTAATTATTCGATTCGTGGTGTTTCATTTGGGGACTAAAATTACTATGTGACTCTCAACGCTTACCTCTTCTCGAGTTTATCCCTTATTTCACTCCTTTAGATGTGGAATTTCTAAAAATCCTATTTTAGTGCGTGATTTCATCATAAAATTAATGAACTATCAACATTTCAAGTCTCTAACTCGATTGGTATAGTCTCTGCGTTGATAAGTCAGTCAGGCCAATCATTATACATGTATGAAGATTGCAAAGTCTACGCGTACTAGATCTCGATGTCACCGACTAACTGTCACATAAATTCCATCGCGCACAAATAAATTTGGCAACTCCTTTCTTTGTCGCACTTCCAAAAAATGGAATTATTTACCACGTTTTCCCCTCTTCTTACAACCCGGGTTCCTTCAAACGAGGCGTGAAGTAGCATCTTGCGGGCCGGCAAGGCGAAGGCGGCTAGTGCAGAACCTTCTTCCCGACTGTACTGGCCGTCGTCGCGTTTGGACTCTACTACCACTTACCATCAGGTGGAGTAGAGTCATTTGCCCTCCCGGTTAATATAAAAAAAAGATAATATTATAAAACTAATTCTAAATAATATAAACATTTCGATATCACTCGCATCAATAGTTTTTGCATATAAGAACCGACAAATATAATTTGTCCCTTTATATGATAAGGCATTGTTTTTCAACTACTTTCATGGCTTCAGTATCCTACGTATTCGACGTTGGCGATGTTAATATAATAATTAAACGAGTTTGACAAGTGATTACAAATTAATATACGCGATTTTAAGTAAACAAAACTGTATTATGATTAATTAATTACGATTATTAAACTAATTTTAGATTCAAAACTATAATAATGTTATATCAAACGGTACGTGAGACTAATCATTTCTGTTATTCCAAGCGAATTTATTATTGATATCGTTTATCTTATTTAACATATCAAATTATTAATTTTCATTTATATAACAATTTAGCTTAAAACCTTTTGCCATTATGATATTATTATTATATAAATCGATATAATTACATAAATTGCCCATTTAATATGTCTATTTGAGTTATCTTTTCTATTTACACTTTCATATTTATAGATGTATATTATCAATTTTAAATATTCTATTTGGGGTTAATCGCAATCGTTCGTTTGTTTTGCCTGTATTTTGATAGACTTGTATATTAGTTACAAGCTGACTGTGAGCTATACGAATTATCTTCCTCTACCTAAATGATCCTTAAAAAAATCTCTCTTGATTTTCTTCTTCATCTCGATTGAAGCTATCCGCAAGTATCGGATGAAATTCTTTTGCCACATATGGTGAATTGGAGAGCAGATGAACTCCAAAAAGTCGCCACAAGAGGAGAGTCACAGGTTAGCACAGCAGTGAGATATTTAAATGCTGTCACTTTCACATCCATTTCACTTTTACTTTTGTTATTTCTGCTAAAATAATGCGACCAGATTACACCAACGAGATTTGGCTTGCAAACATCAAACCTTGCTTTAGGCTTACGTTAAACGTTACTAAAATAACTCATATACCAAAATAAAAAAATAAAAAACAATATCATTTCCTTTAACAAAGATAGAGAAGCAATAAAAGCAAACTCCGACTGCTTAACGAAGCGATATTTTCCTGTTAAATATGTTACGAGCTTATTGTACCGCTTCAGAGCAAGTTTGTGTATTCACAGGTGGCAAGATTACATCCAACGATCAAAGATATCACGATGTTTTTATTAACTATCAAACATGATGTGAATAATAATCACAAATTAAGCACGTCTCATAGCTGAATAATGAACCAGATAATCAACGTGATCTTCTATAACAGCCACGTTATACTCATCGTTATAGCGTGAGTTTAACCGTTTATTTTTTAAAGTGCTGAGTACTTACTTTTAGTTTTAACGACATTTCACTTCGGTACCATTATGTTCACGAATAATTAATACCCGTATCATGCTATTAACGACATTAAAAGTTGACTTGCTAAGTTAATGTATAAACACCTGCTTCATTACCAAGTTTGCTCAAACCTGACGTCACTGTTCATGTTGCGTCACGATAAATTTAGCCGTAATTCAGACGATACCAGCCCTGTTACTTTAACATTGAAAATTACCGTCGTTTTTGAGAAGTTTGTGTAAATTGTTATGCGATTCAGTTTCAATTATAACATTAATTAATATTTCATTGCGGTTTTTATCCAACCGAATTTAAATTTCAATTAATGTATAGAATATATGATATAAAAAAATATTCACTTTAAGAAACGTTTTCGTCCAATACGTCTTATGTGTCATAATTATTTCTTCAAGTTATAAAATGTACAATATTTAAGATAGCTAAGTATGTATTATATTGAAGCGGTTGGGATTAAATCGTCGGTTCGAGTGATTTTCTGGCAAACGCTGGCAAACGTTTTAAAAATAACACCAACGTACTGTCGATTTCAAGTGTCTATATTAAATTTCTTCATTTAAGTTTTATTTGAAAGCCGAGATGGCCCAGTAGTAAGAACGCGTGAATCTTAACCGATGATCATGGGTTCAAACCCGGGCAAGCACCACTGAATTTTCATGTGCTTAATTTGTGATTATAATTCATCTCGTGCTTTACGGCGAAGGAAAACATTGTGAGGAAACCTGCATGTGTCTAATTTCACTGAAATTTTGCCACATGTGTATTCCACCAACCCGCATTGGAGCAACGTGGTTTAATAAGCTCCAAACCTTCTCCTCAAACAGGGAGAGGAGGCCTTTAGCCCAGCAGTGGGACATTCACAGGCTGTTACCGTTACGGTTACGGTACGGAAGTTTTATTTTCTTATATTATGAATTTATTTCAGTGACGGTAGAGTTAATTCATTTTTACCCAGAGAATTAAAATTGCAATTTATTGGAAAAATACTGCTAGCAACGACTCTACGAGGACGTGATTAGTAAAGTAGTTGTTTTCTTATTTTATTTGTATTTATTTAAGTCTTCGATATAGTAACATATACATATTATTATTTGCTTATATATCGAGTCGAAAGCGGAAGCTGTAGCGAATATATAGTTACTTATAAATTATTTAATTTTAAATATGTATGTATCTATTTAATTAAATAAAATCAAAATATACTTTATAAAAATAGTCTTTTATGAAATATTAAATAAAATTGATTCATTATTTTAAACGATTAATTAAAATTTATAATAAATGTTTTTTTTCTGTTAAAAACCGACAAGACAGTGTAGTTATTTTTTTCCAGACACTTCAATTACATACTTAATTAAATTCTTTATGGAGATAAACTCCACAAATTTTATCATCTAAAATCTTTATAAATTTGACTTAATATCAAAAATGGAAGATTAATATTATCTCTTATGAAAAATAAAACGTGATATTTTTTTCTTAAATTTTCAGTTCTTTTATGTAAGTTATCTTCAAGCCAGATAAAACTATGTTTTTTTCTCTCAGAGAGTAAAAAGATATCTTAATTAAGGAACCAAGTTTAATACCGTACTATAGATATGTATCTAGAGCATTCGCGTTTTAACTTCGAAGATAAAATCGAGGTATTGTTCAGTCTTCATAAAGTTTTTACAACCCTCACAGACCTTAGGCTGAACGGGAATTATTTGAGTTCAACTTATGGAACGTAAATCCAAGGTCAGATAATAAATAACGCCGGTTTCTGTATACATGCTATCTCTTTTACGCTTAAGAAATATTTACTTGAATATTATAAGATAATATAAGTGGATATTTTTATTAAATATTTACTTTAAGTAGTCATTCTTAGACAATTTTAACGCTTTTACATAATGGTAGGGTTTTGTGCAAGCCCGTCTGGTTAGCTATCACCTACTACTATATCCACTACAATACAATATTTTACCGCTAAACGGCAATACTTAGTATTGTTGTGTTCAGGTTTGAATGGTAAGTGAAGCAGTGTAACTACAGACACATGGAACACATAACATCTTAGTTTCCAAGATTGGTGATACATAAGCGATGTAAGGGATGGTTACTTTTGTATATTGTGCCTGGGTATGGACAGCGGTGACCACTTACATTTAAATGACCTATTTGTAACCTGCTTACCTTTCCTAATAAAACAAAAATACTGCGCTTTAAGTAAAGTAATCTATTACCTAATAAAAGAAGTTCAAAAACTACCACCCGACTACTGAAAAAACACGCTCTAAAAATAATGAAACAAGAAAATACTCTTATCTAAAATTGTTATGTAAAAATAACTAAATATTTATCGCCTGTTAAATTAAAAACGTAAAATAAACAACATGATATACATTTTTTTTATAGAATATGTAGATGGACGAGTATATGGGCCAACTTATGGTCAGTGGTCACCAACGCCCATAGACATTGGAATTGTAAGAAATGTTAACCATCGCTTACATCGCCAATGCGTCACCAACCTTGGGAACTAAGATGTTATGGCCTGAATTACACTGACTCACTCACCCTTCAAACCGGAACGCAACAATACCAAGTACTGCTGTTTTGGGATATAATATCTGATAAGTGGGTGATACCTACCCAGACGAGCTTGCTCAAAGCTCTACCATCAGTTTATTTCCAATATTTTCCTAATTGTAGTTTTGTTTATCAACAAGCATTTTCCGGGTATCTTCTTTAGCCAAACAAGATTAACTTTTCAATTATATTTTACAAGTATATATATTTTTTATAGTATAATATATGATGAATGGGTGGTACCTATTCAGACGAGCTTGCACAAAATTCTACCACCAGTTTAATATATTTAATACAAATTCATAGTGATATTCTGAGAATGCCGTGCTGTGCAAAAAAAGATGGCTTACGAGCCATCTTTTTTTTTCTCACAGTGGAAACCTTCAGAAAGGTCCGGTTCCCATGGAGGGTCAAAAAAAACTCAGTCACATGTTTATCCATCAACTCGCAGGAGACAGCGTGGTAAAGAAAGTTGGAAGGTTGGCTCTTAACTTCCTATCAGTCTTTACAGCGTCACAGTGCTGCAAGGCAAGTTCTTACGCTACTACTAACGCCATCTATTTTTAATTATAAGAAAACATATTATCATATTATATTTAAGTTACCAACATTACTGGATTACTTTGTACGACACAAAACATGGTACACGAAATATGATATCATAATTGAAAAATGTTACGCGAACAGCTCTACGTCATGTTTGATGTCACTTATAATCAAAACATTTTTACAATAGCATTGTCTTGAGAAATTATAGACATTATAAAGTGATATAAAAATCCAAGGAAATTGTATACAAAGTATGAATTATCTTTTAGTTAATGGAATCTTGGTAACATGAACTTTCTTATAAAAGAACTATTTTTATCACGCATTGTATTCAAGTCTAGATAATGGATAAGATATTTATAGAAAATGTAATAATACTAATCTTTGGTAAACTAGCACATAATTATTGAAACAAGTAATTGAATTACTACATAGAAAGATTGCATTTATTAAAATGTAAAATGTACAAGTAATAAATAGATTGTGTTATCTAATTAGCGTGAAAGAGTAACTGATGAATCTTGCCAGAACCAGAAAAACTTAAGATGAACGTGTGTCATAGGAAAATAATGACGTTTCAAATTCAAATATTGCTATTAGTCTTAAAAATAATATTGCTTGAGAAAGTCTATTAACCAATATTATATTTTTAAAATTATTATAATACTATAAGCAATGCGAGTTACGTTAGAAGTTAAACGAATAGAAAGAATACAACAGCAGTCTCACATTAAACCCAAGCTACCTTACCTTAGGTAATAAATGTCAAAATATAACGAGATAATTAAATGGTAAAATAATTAAGGGGACATACAAAAACAGGGTCGTGTCCTGTAGCCAACATCCGAAGTACGAGGCAGTTGTCACAATATTTCAAAAAAAAAAACAAGCAAAAAGGGACATTATAAAATATTTCATTCGCTAAAAACCGCTTAGCCGGCTTTAAATGGGGTCGAGGCAATAAAAGTGCGTTGGAACTAGGGTTGGCACAATTGTCGATAGGGAATATTTATTAGCTAAATATAGATCATCGGACTAGCCATTGCCTGCAGTACTTCCAAAGTGGAATTGTCGATTGTCGCATTGTCTTTTTGTTGTTTTAGTGAATTTTTTATTAGTAAAAGAGCCAATTTTATCGATCTTTCTATTGTAATCTAGAATGGAAAGGGATATGATATATTTTTTTTTAAGAGTGAGAATGACAATGTGGAAGAAATTGAGTACTTGAAAGGTGAATATAAATCATATGCTCTATATTTTCGGTTTTTCCTTAAGGATTATTTGTATTGAAATTATTATCTATTAGAAAAAAAATCAAAGTGGGTTTTAAAAATATATTATTCCACAATTATTGTATTTATAACAAACACAAGGTCACTTTACTTTTTATATTGGAGAGAAGTTACAAAACATTTATCAGAATCAAAACTTCGAGAACATGTTGTTTAAATTATATTAATATCATCGCTGTACAATTATTAGCTCCTCAGTTATCCAAGCTTGGATCGCCTCGAAACCTTCGATTTTCCTAAGAGACTCTGTTTCGTATAATTCTTCGAATGTATACACGTCAGTACGTAGCAAGAATATATTAATTAGGCCGTATAAATAAACTTTAGTGAATCGCACATAATTAAGAAAGTATAATAAAATAAAACGTTAAAATGTCATATATTTTATAGCGAAAGTTTTATTTAATTTCATTTTTAGCTGGCAACCCTGATACTAGTGTTTCTTGACCCGTTTTACTTAGGGGTGTAACACTGCGGATTTTGCTGCTTGCCAAGCGGGAGATTTCTTTCCACAGATATTAACTAAGATCGTCTCTTATTACCGAGGTTAGTGTCCACGGTTCCGAAGTGGAAGCGTCATTTTATTTGCGAATTGAAAAGAAAATTCCATTGTGAGTGGTTGGGTAATTTGTGATTAAATGATCATATTTTACTAATACTTTAAAAGAACATTTTATATAAAACAGAAATGTATAAATGAGATATACCATGAGATGTAAACGATACAAAAAAATATTCTGGAATAAAATGTTATTTAAGATTTCTAAATTTATTAAAATGTAAACTACAAGGGTTGAGTTTACTTGGTGGTAAGGATTTTTGCAAGCGCATCTAGGCTGTACTACCCACTCATAACATACTCTAACGCCAAACAGCGCTATATTTAGTGACAAAACCCACTGCTACGCTAGCGTGGAATTCATTTTGTCATAAAAAAACCCTGTAACACCTACGATAGTTGTATAAAAAAGCCTGAAAGGGCAGACAAAAAATTTGTGAACTTTAAGTTATTTAAATTTGTAATTTTAAGCCGTTTTGAAGATTACCCCGGACAAACAGACAGACAGACAAAAATGTTTGTTTTCGATTTTATAACTCGCTCATAGCAATATATTAGCCGAGATGCCCCATTGATAAGAAAGCGTGAATCTTAACTGATGATCGTGGATCAAACCCACACCACTGAATTTTCATGTGCTTAATTTGTTATTATAATTCATCTCGTGCTAGACGGTGAAGACATCGATGAAAACATCGTGAAGAAACCTCTATGTGTCTAATTTCACTGAAATTCTGCCACATGTGTATTTCACCAACCTGCATTGGAACAGCGTAGTGGAATAAGCTACAAACCTTCTCCTCAAAAAGGGAGAGGAAGCCTTAGCCCAGCAGTGGGACATTCACAGGCTGTTACTGTACTGTACATAGCAATATTAATTTAAAAAGAGGCCGTTATTCTGGAATCACAGACAGACACTTCAATTTTTTTTTGTTTGCATATATGGATACTTGAAGTAGAAATTAACTTCCTTGTAATTCTTTGATGAAAAACATTTAGTTATTTTGTTTAAATTTTAGTGACGTCATACTCTAAATATTTCTGTTAAACCAGCGACATCACATTATATTTCCGTGAAACTTGTAAGCACGTCCAAACAGAATGGAATGCAAACAGCATTATCCTCTTTGGTTACACCGTAATTGGATACACCCTTCGTTCTTCTATTATTTTTAATCCTCATTATGTTACGTATAAAAGAGGCTATACCTTCTTGTATATATGAATTATATAAAACTTAATCATTATACATTTCGATTAATACAAGTTATTATAATGAGGTATATTTTTACCAATTCACTTAAAAAATTCTAACACCATTGACTAGGAACTTTTACAATGTATTTCATTGTTTTAAGACGGCAATTGGGTAAATAAGTTGTTAATTTTTTACATACATTTTTAGATATAGATTGATAACTGCAACTGCAGATAATCGCTGTTTATTATGCATATTTTTTATAGAAAAATACACCCGATACCTCTTCTCTTGCTAAACTTCTTTCACCACAGGTTGTCTGTGAGTGATCGCTATAAGCGATAAGACTGCCTATGCGCACCATTTGTTGTTTCATTGATCCTATTACTTCTGTGTTATTTATGTGTTGTGCAATAAGCATTAAATAAATCTAAGTAGTATTTAACTTAGTATTGTTGTGTTCCAGTTTGAAGGGCGAATGACCCGGTGTGATTACAGGCACTATGGTATGTACCTGTACATATCACATTAGTTGTCAAGATTGGTGGCGAATTTGGGATGAAACTAATGGTTAATATTGCTTATAGTTCCAATGCCTATGGGGTGGTGACCACTTGCCATATTTAGGCCTATTTAAAGAAAAAAGTATATTTTGAATTTAATATGTGATTATATCTACAGATGATTATAAAAACTGAAATTATTACAAGCTCTTATTATTTCTTATCTGTAAATTCTAAGGATAATATGAAATTAGACAATAAATTGAATAAAATAAGACTTAATGGATATTCAGAAAAAAAAATTAAAAAAAATTAACGAGACTAACAGCCTCTTGAGTATTCAAGATGAAGAATTAAATAGAAACGCTCAAAGCGTTTTATTTAAAAGTTGTAATGAGTTTAATACCTTCGGGGTTCTCATAAATTAGTTTAATGCTTTATATATTTATTGGATTTTAGTAATATGGAAAATAAATGATAACTCACCTCGAAAGATTAATCGCTAAGAATGTAGATGTAATATTAAATTATAACATAAATAAATATTTAATAAAAAGAGACGTCGTATATGTTTTATTAGAGTGAAATATAGCCATCCTTTTCACGCAGTGGGTGTCTCAACCATGATTTGAATCGATTTTCAATCAACGTCTCAATAAAGAAATTGAACTGTCTAATCATTACTAAGCTATGGATATCTGCCAGTCCTTCTTCACTCAATCGCAAACGTTCTTTGTCATTATTTCCAATATTATAAATTTAAATCGAGAATTTGTTATGTTTATATTAAATATTGCATTATATATTTCTAAATTTCTAAAGTTTTTTTTAAATATAAAGATCAAATATTTAAAATTAATATTTAAGTATACTTTATTTAATTACTTTCTTGCGAGCACTTTTGAACTAGCTACCTGTTCCGTTTTATACGGATAATCAAATGGTTAGAAAAACAAACATACAAATTAAATCCATTTTTTTTGGCCAGAAACCTTCGCTTGATTACACAGAACCACACGCCAAATTTTCATCACAATAAGTCCAATAGTTTAGGAACAGATAGAGGACGAACATACAAATAACATTATTATTTACTAATATAGATGAATACTACGACGATAAGATATTCTGAAGTTCTTTTTTTTTTTAAAAATCATTAAAATTCTAACAATATAGAGCTAAAGAAAACGAATTCCATTTATTAGATAAAATGAACCAATATAAAGCAATTGAGACGTGGAAAAACCATTTTTGCTCGGAAAAGAAAGAAGCCGCAAGCGTATTTGAGTTAATTACAAAGTTACACAACCGTTCAGTTTACTAATTACAGACTGTACGAAATTTAGATCACGAAGTCGTCGACGTAATTTACGAATGACGGCATGAGCTTTTAATTCATGTGCTTGTAAAGGCTGGATTACATAAAAGTAAAAATAAAGTAACAGCCTGTATATATTTCTGAGCTAAGATCTCCTTTTGAGAAGGTAGGCAGTTGGAGTATATTACACCACGCTGTTAAAATGCAGGTTTGTAAATACATATGTGGCTGAATCAGTGACGTGGATAAACAATAAAAAAGTATTTGTTTGGTTGGCATTTCAATGATGTTATGCCAAATTTATTTTAAATAGACGACATTTAATGTCGCCAACAATGAAACTCTTGTCAACAATAAAAGTCATTCATCAAATGAGTATATTCATCTTTAAGTAGCATATAGAACTCCTGGAAGTATTCTTAAACCAAACACGCTAAGCTATATGCCTTATTATTTGTGTTTGAACTTATTACTATTTATAAAAAATAAAAAAAATAAAAATATAAAATATTATTTACTCCATTAGTGATATTTCAGCAATGACTTTTATCATTATAAATATATCCAATCTCTATTCTGAAATTTTTATCAAATATAAAGTTTATATCAACTAGAATTTTTTGTAAACCTAAATTAAATATTATTTTTTCCGGTTAATTTGATACTAATTTACTTTAATCGAGAGAATCTTGTGTAGATATATTTCTATTTAAATTATGGGTCAGATTATACTGGTTCATACAGCATTTAAATTGTAATGGGTAGAATATATTTCGGAAGGATTTTTATATATAATAATGATAATTATATTTAGATGATGGTTTTCTATGTGGTTATTTATTTTGCGATCTCGTGCTTTGATAAAAACAAAATTTTTAAAATAAAGATTTCATGTAAGGTTAAAGAAATGAATTTTGTTCCACTGCTGATCAAACGCCTCCTCCTCCTCTTCAGTTTCTCCTCCAATTGGGATTAATGGATATAAATATTGGTTGACACAAAGTGGACACATTTATATACAAACTAAACACACTGGTGCGTTTGGATATGGACCCGCGGCCTTCTGTTAAGATTACCGTGTTTAAGCACTGAATAATCTCGACTTTCATTTTTAATAATGAAAATAATTAATTAAAAATATATCGTCAAGACTTGTCTTGCTTTTCAATTAAAATATGATTAACTTATTTATAGCTGTAATTTTAATCGTGATAATACTTAATTTCTTAATTATTTACAACGTTTTCACATTAAGCAATTTGTGGTTCAAGACTGTTTTGTTTATTTATTGTTTACAAATTAATTCGAGATGGTTCTAGTACACCTTTATACATACAATTGACATTAACATGAGTAAAATTAATAATTTGAAATCACTAAGGCGTATGATTAATGAGAATTCAAATTAATATTAAATTACGGTTATATGCATGTATGTGTATTATGATAATTGTCTTTTGATACTGAGACATTTGAATTGAAATAATGGAAATTGATATAATATATTGACATTTAGTATCATTCGTTGATATGAATAATTAATTGCTTAAATATTAGACGAGAGTTGTGTGTAATATATTGAAGTCAGATTACTAACAATATAGTTGGCAGTGTTCAGAATAATATATAATCAATTAAAGCCTGCGTCTAGGTATTTAAATATTCACACTCATCTCAGAAACTGTTGTATATGACTATTGTGTGATGGTGATCCCGTAAGCTATATAAATTATATCGAACATTGCAAAGTGGATACGTTATTTTTTTAAAATGCTTAGAGCTTCAATAACATTAGAGTTTTAAATGGTTATTAACACATATATGTACGCATAATTTATGTTTCAAATTAGTGTAATTATATACCGTAACAGCCTGTGAATATCCCAATGCTGGGCTAAAGGCCTCCTCTCCCTTTTTGAGGAGAAGGTTTTGGAGCTTATTCCACCACGCTGCTTAAATGTGGGTTGGTGGAATACACATGTGGCAGAATTTCAGTGAAATTAGACACATGCAAGTTTCCTCACGATGTTTTCCTTCACCGTAAAGCACGAGATGAATTATAATCACAAATTAAGCACATGAAAATTCAGTTGCCCGGGTTTGAACCCACGATCATCGGTTAAGATTCACGCGTTCTTACCACTGGGCCATCTCGGCACTTGTGTAATTATATAATTACTTAAAAACCTTCACTAGCCACAAAATAACATATCTTTATTCCAAAGGAAAACTTCACACTTGCTCATTGATTGTCATAAATCTACCAACGAAGCCAAAAGAAATGCATCATACTTGAGAAAACACGGCGAAAAATCTCAGATTTATTGTAAATAATATTATAATTGTGAGTGAGTTTGTTACGCTTCCACTCATTCGTAACAGCCTGTGAATGTCCCACTGCTGGGCTAAAGGCCTCCTCTCCCTTTTTGAGGAGGATGTTTTGGAGCTTATTCCACCACGCTGCTCCAATGCGGGTTAGTGGAATACACATGTCGCAGAATTTCAGTGAAATTTGACACATGCAGGTTTCCTCGCGATGTTTTCCTTCACCGTAAAGCACGCGATGAATTATAATCACAAATTAAGCACATGAAAATTCAGTGGTGCTTGCCCGGGTTTGAACCCACGATCATCGGTTAAGATTCACGCGTTCTAACCACTGGGCCATCTATTTTATTATTAATCATCAATTCCACTCATTAACTCAACAAATTAGTATGAAATTGTACGTACACGTTATCAGTGTTACAGAAAAGTACATAAATTAACTAACACATTCACACACTTATAGCAGTTTCATTACATTTAATTAGTTAAAATGTACTCCATTAAACATAAAACACGCACGTACGTTTTATGTTAAATGACGTATTCATTACGCTTGTAAAAAGATCTCTGCGCAATATTCACGTCGTCGTTCGTGTAATGAGAGGACCACGGTTAAGTTGCTGTTTAGATGCAGAAACGAGAAACGTGAGCGAGTAAAACAAAACAACACATCCACAAAAACCGTCTCATTTACATGCGACTTGTAACTGTTATACTTTACGTTTTTGATGCTAGTAAAACAATTTTATGAATTATTTTTATTATAGATGTTGTTTTTTTATACAATTGGTAGGCACTGCCAAGGGCCACCTGATGGTAAGTCACCAGCGGTCATAGACATTGGCATTGTAAAAAATGTTAATCAATCCTTACGTTTCCAATGCGCCACCAACCTTGTGAACTAAAATATGATTTCCCTCGTGCCTGTAGCTACAATGGCTTACTGTCTCTTCAAACTGCAAACAAACAATTCTAAGCATTGAGTGGTACCTACACAGACTGGCTTTCCTTTTACCAAGTCACAAAGTAAATTAAGATTTTGAAAATATATTTGACTAATGACGTCACAATGATATTAATATGATATTTCCCCAACCATTGAAAATGACGATAAAACTAGTTCACTTTGGCAGATTTAAGCCAAGAGTGTCAAACTGGCAGGGTTCTTATAGAGCGAAGTGAGGAGATCGTAAGATGCGTTAGTGCTAATTGGTGTTACTATTTTCCAAATCACCACATATTATTAAACAAAATTCTCCCGCCGCGTCTGATTGTCTGTCTTTCTGTGCGTACGCCATATATTAAAAAACTACGTAACAGGTTTTGTAAAAGTTTTCTCCAATGAGCGCAGTAGCCCATAAGGTAGGTTTAGTAGCATAATTCATAAAGTTTTTATGGAAATTGGCTTTAATATGACAGGAATTGTTGAAGATGCCGGAAAATACCAATTGGGAGCTTTAGTGACGTGCGCGTAAACCAGTAGAGTTATACGTATCACGATATAAACGTTTTATGTTGGCCGTTATTCTACTGTGAAACCAGGAAGGATAGCTAGTTACGGAATAATATAACATTCGTACCGGATTACGTAGAATGTTATAACTCGAGAATTCGACAAGTGACAGAAATAATTTGACAGAAAGTGGACAGTATTTTATTCCAATAAAAAATAAAGTGATATGTTATTTATTGAGAAAATAAAAACTTATTTGGAAGACTCATTAAGTTCATTATAATAAAAAAGGATAATGAACCAATCAGCAATACGTCACAAATATCAACGTTGACCATCTTAAAATATATGTTTTAGCATTATATAAGTACAATTATTATCAATTAGATTTTGATTATACGACTTGAATGGTTATAGGTTAGCAATTAATTTACGGTATATAATTATAAATAATTAGCGTAGATTACAAATATACACTTATATTAAATAGTTGAGGATACAGTATATTGTGAGTAAATTAAGTTTGAATGTGGAAGGCATTTCAAATTTGATATGAGGAAATTTAACAAACATTGGATTATAAAATAATTTGACTGTAAGTTAAACACGCACAAATAATATTGTTTTGTTTATGAAACCTGTATTGGTGTGGCTTTGGGGTAAAATGGACTCGTTTGCCGTGACGTCATGACGCTCTCTTAAGCCGTCATGCCCCTTGATCGCATTTTAACAAGTGTTAATTAAAAAGTAAATTAACCAAGCAAAAATATTGTTTTAATGAGAAACGTCTATCACGGGAGTAAGACAGACTCTTTTGCCGTAATAGCAAATGGAATGACGCTTTATTATGGCAATTGTCCACTGCCGCTTTTATTTGTGAGTACGTGGCGCGTACTATACTGCGTAAGTATACTATACTTCGTTGCTTTTTATTATTATTATATTATTATTATAGTGGTAAGAAAAATATATTTATTTCATTGAAAAAATCTTTACGTTTTTAATCTGTGTATTTATTTTACTAATTTATTTTTGCAGTGTTCCTTAATTATAAATTCTTTAGTAATCACTAAGTTTGATAATAAACATCTACAGGGCTTCTCGGCCACGTTTTTTTGTTATTTTGCTTCCTTTACTAGCACAAACACTCTATCTCCCTTTCTCTCACTCTCTTTGTAATATTATGAAAATTTGAAACTATATTGGGTTCTAAATGATCCCGACCCCAAGGCGGTTTCATATAAGATCGCATCTGAGCTCAGAACATAGTCAGTATAGTGGAGAGTGCTTCTGCTCGTAGCACTTGGTTTTGTCGTCACATCCTCTGGCGGGACGTCACTAGCCGGGTTTCTTGTTTCCGCATATACTCTTTGCTCTCGAGCGGTATGAAGAAGGTACTCATAAAATAATTACTTAAACTAATATCGCGTAGTGATGGTTGAGTTAAAGTGACTTCAATTAAGAGAGGAATAGATAAATGGATAAAATTCAACTTGCTCATCTATGTGGTGTGGCTTTGTGCAACTAGGTGGGTTACACACACTCGTATGTTTTACTAAATAGCAATACGATGTTTGTAGTATATTTCATATTTACGTTTGCACGTGTATTATGCTTCAGGTACAAGGGATATAGCATTTTAGTATTTTTCGAAACTTAGATTGACGGGCGGGCCACTTTGTCACCTGATGGCAAGTGATCACCACTACCCACCCATAGACAATGGCGCTGTAAGAAATAGTAACCGCTTGAGAACCAAGATGATATATCCCTGTACCTGTAATTACACTTGTTTACTCGTCCCTTTAAACTGGAACACAATAACTAAGTATTGCTGCTAGGCAGTAGAATAACTGTTAAATAGGTGGTACCTACCCAGACCGACTTGCACGAAGTGCTACCATGAAGTAACCCGTGTAGTGGTACATTAACGGTGTGAAACGTAGTTTTTACTACTAACAGTCCACCTGGCCACTCACTATCAACAGGATAAATAAATTAAAAGAAAAAAAAAACCGAACAAGTGGTCGTTTTCTATTTCATTCAAGTGTTAAAACGGCTTTTTAAAGCCTTAAACAAAATTTATTTCGATCTATTGACTAAGTAATACTCGTAATAATCACAAGAACAGTTTGATTTTATTTATCACGTTAAAATATAAAATGTAAATAAAAACGGAAGCAAACATCGCGTTTTGATATTTTCTTTAGATAATTATTTTAGACGAACGACGACGACAGAACGTTTCATTTGAACGATGAATGTTTCAGGCCACCATTACAATTTGAAAGATGAGATTAAAATAGGAGTCAGCTTGTGAGGGATGATTGGAAATCAATTATGGATGTCGCCACATTTCCACGAGGCGATGGATCTTATTCAAACGTCAATTTATATTTCATTTATACAGAGATTGTTCACAGCATCCGCTGATTTATTTGTCTTTGACAATAATTTGTCTTGACGGACTAGAATTTGATGACGTCACTTTTACTCAAGCTATATAATAATCAAGAAAGGATACTTGTTTAAAACTTATTATTTTAACTACTGTATCAAGGATTCTTAAGTAAAAATCGACATATTGTTTAAACACATGGATGACATATTCAGGACGGATACGTTAATCTTTGAAACAATATTAATTTATAAAAAAAAATTAGCGCATCTTTTTAAGTATTCATATTTTCTTAAGGTGTAAGTAAGGTGGTAAAGTGATAGCCTAATATCGTGCTGGGTATGAATCCATAATCTTCGATTAAGATTCTCGTATTCGAACAACTGGATCATCTCTGCATTTTTTTTTATCTTTTAAAAGCTTTTTTAAATTAAAATCTAAAAGAAATAACTCTAAGATGTCTGAATATGCATTGGATTATTAAAATATATTAATATTAAGTAAGTTATTATCAGATAGCTTAAGTTTTTTTTCGTATTACAGTTCACATATGACTTAATAAAATATACGGGGCGTATATAGTTTGAAGGTTAAGCCAGCTTAGGTAACGCAACATAACAAAATATTACAAAAACGCCCGCAGTGTTCACGAGCCGCGATCGTGAGTACTTCGTACTCATAGTCGAATAGAAGTTTTATTTTTTTTCTTCTTCTTCTTGTGCCTCCCCACTACTGGAGGTTGGCCGTCAGATCAGCGAATCTTTCGCGGTCTCGCGCCAAGCGAAACAGTTTTTCCACGCTGGCAATCTTCGTCCATTCGCGGATGTTGCGCAATCGGCACTTTTTTCTTCTTCCAGCGCGTCGTTTGCCCTTTTTGTTTTATTTTTTACATACATTTAAAAAAAAAACAGAAAAGACAGCTGAATATTTAAAATAAATATGATAAATACAATAATTAATTAAACATTATATTTCTACAGAAAAATTAAACGAATGCGTTTATGTGCAAAATCGATTGCAACTTTTGCACGCTTAATAAAGTGTGAGAGGGTATATAATATTTAGGTAATTTTATATAACCTGGGTGTATGTGAGCGATCATTGCTTCTCAGTTCTTCATCCATGTGTTAAATATCTACGCACTAAATAGGTATAATTACATGAATTAATTACAATTAAAAATGCACACATGTACTTACACTTCGGAACGCGAAATCGGATCGGCTCTACGTATATCTTCTGCTCTGTACCCGGGAAATAAACTAAACGATAACGGCTCCACGTGCAACTCACCAGCTAAGCAAAAACAAACTTGACAGTGAGTTGTCAACCACTCACAGCCACCGAGTTGAATCGCCCCTTCCAAATACGCCCAAATCAATTAGACTTGACGTTCTAATCTTCATTATGCAACATATATTAATTCCTTACGTGTACTTTCAAACTCAAAAGAATATATTTTAATTTACGGCCAGTTCGTACAGAACAATTGACGCGCATTTGCTAGGTAGGCCTTTGTGCAATCTCGTCTGGGTAGGTACCACCCACGCTTCATTTGTAACAGCAGTACTTAGTATTGTTGCGTTTCGGTTCGAAATGTGAGTCAGTCAGTGTCACTGCAGGTACAAGGGACAAAACATCTTAATTGCCAAGGTTGGTGGAGCCACCACCACCACCACCAGTAATCTGTAAATCTTTCGTTAAAAATTCCAGTCAGTCACGATCTCGGTTCTTATTGAAATATGTTTTATTTTTATTTTTATATTTAAACATTTCTTATATGCATATCGTTAAACTAAAGCCATTTGTTTTTATTTATGAAATTTTTTTTCACAACAGAACCGTCAGTTGATTTATTATAAAAATATATATTTCTTCACGTGAAGATTTTACATAAATAAAGACTACTAGCCAATTTCAAAATAACCTTAAACAGTTTTACAGCTTAAACCTAAAATAAAAAGAAATGCAATATGTTTATTATCGGCTAAAATAACAGAAATTATAAAAAAATAATAGAAATAAACTGTATAATTGTATAAACATTAACTGACAAATTTTCCTCTGGTACAAAGCTTTGTTCGCAACTAATTCTAAAGTCATTACGGATTATCGAATATTGAAAATTTATAATGAATACTCGTTCTAGTTTTAGACGTCCCGAAACGATTTAAATCTAAATCAATTAAAAACTTCAACGATAAATTTTACGGACATTATAAAACCACAGTCATAAAATGTTTGAATATTATTGACATTATTCAAATAAGCTGAAATTAGATTTGCTTATCAAACACCGCCTATACATCACAAATTGAAATTTATTCGCACATGATTGTGCAAATAATTTTGCGTAGATAAACGCAAACGTGTGATGTGATTAATTTATTCTATTACATCATAAATATAGTATTTTATATTTCGAAGGCTTTTGATTAGAAATGCTCTTAATATCCTCATCAACGCGCCTTCAGAGTTACGGCCGTTATTGATTTATCGGGTCCTCTCGCGAGGAATATCGAATGAGCAATCAGTCATATTTCAGACATTCGGGGATAGGTTTGGGTACTTGGAGTATACTTTCAACCGTCTTTCCTCATCGTTTAATAAACGATGGCGCCCATTGATTCGGATCGACTTTGAAGTATGTTTCAATAAGCGATAATATCTTTATTACCTTATTGTTATTCGTTGAACGTTCTTCATATGTATCTTTGTGTTTTTGCTCTATTTATTAGGTACCTGATAGTTAAAGTTTATTTATTTATTAGAAAGCCAACGTTACATATTAATAAATATATTTATTGCGTATTTAAAAATAGTGTTATAAAATATTTACCAATTATAGACTAACTCAACATTAAAACAAAAGTTGTTGCTCTAATTGACGAAAAACAAAAACACTTTTTTAACTTAAATAACAAAATATACAACTGAATTATGACATTAACAAAACTCGTGAATAGAATTATGATCTAATTATATTTTTTTCAAAGTTTTATTCTAAGCAAAAGTATAGACGCTATTATGCCAAGTAAATGTTATAATTAACCTTAACCAATTTAAATGATTCAATCTAACCGATTACCGCTGAAATGTTTTAAACACTTTTGATTTTTGTGATAAGTGGCTTACTAAGGGTATAGTGTAAAAAGGCTTTATATAAAGCATCCATTTTTTAATCATAATACAGTTTAGAAAATAGTACACACTGAAATCTTTCTTGTACTTTGAAAGTGAAGACAAGTAGCAAGTTTCTAATAAGATTTGAAGTCTTAAAACTTTAACAGTAGAAGGACCATTTAGTGAAAGCCCGTAGATTGAATTCTGATTACTCAGGCTTTTGTTGTACGTACAACTCGTACTTCGCTTATTTCAAGAGAACTAGAAATATGAGGAATTGTTGAAAGAGGCATTGTTCTGGTTTTAATTCTGAAAATAGTTTTTGTATTCTAAATTTAAAATTTCACGATAATAGTTTTGATGATATTGTATTTTCTTTGTAATTTTTGTTATTTTATAATCGAAAAATATACGAGCGCAGTCCACCAAATATTTAGTGGTCACGACTACCCACGATACATGGCGTTGTAACATATACTAACTACAACTTATAGTCTTGTAATCCGAGAGAGAATCTCTTTTAAGCCGAGATGGCCCAGTGGTAAGAACGTGTGGATCTTAACCGATTTTCGTGGGTTCAAACCCGGGCAAGCACCACTGAATTTTTATCTGCTAAATATGTTATTTTAATTCATCTCGTGCTTGACGGTGATGGAAAACATCATGAGGAAACCTACATGTGTCAAATTTCATAGAAATTCTGCCACACGTGTATTTCACCAATCCACATTGTCGCAGCATGGTGGAATAAGCTCCAAACCTCCTCAAAAAGGGACAGATGGCCTTAACATCTCATACTACCAACCCGATATCAAGGGTTGGAATTAAGATGTTATCTCTTAATATCTAAATTTAAAGTATTTTTACAAAGTTTTTTCTTCTTGATAGATTAATTTCTTAGTCCACAGACTTGAGACTTGAGTCAGTGTCTTTTTTAGCTTTCTTTTTTACAAGTTTATTGATATTTTATGGGTACGAAAATAAAATTGTTAGTTTATGAGTTTATTGCATTGAGACAGACGAACACGACACGACGGGGGCGCATTGTTTTATCACGTCTCTTTGTTATACGGTTTTGAATTCTGTCAACGATGCAAACGCTGAGTAAATGGATTAAAATTTGCAACCCTCGTTTTGTAATTATTTATATAACAAAGTATTGCTATTCGTAGACTGCATAGAGCACCACCTAACAGCAAATAATAAAATCATATGAAACTGTCCTTCTGGCTGGTTCCAGTTATAGCGCCAACACAGGTGCACTTTCTATGTTCTCACGTTCGCAATCTGACAGAACCGGTGAGAGTTCAGGTATAAGAACGACTTTACGTTCTTTCCGGGGTACAACCCAACACCAATAACTTTTTAGTGCTACCCGGGATTTAATCCCTTGAAACCTGCAATCTAGCCACTAGACCAATGAGGTTGTTAGTCATATACTAAATTTAGAACCATGATTCATGCTAAGACTCCGTCCGTGATTTATAACCAACACGAAAAAACGCTATTAATAAAATATTTCGTTCTGATTTACATTCACCAACGTAATCAAAGGCTTACATTGAATCAGTTTCGTCCAAAAAACATCGTAAATTAATGAAACAAAAAGGTTTTCAATTTAATATTATATTAACTGTGTAATTAAAAATGAATTTCGTTCGTAATCATTTCGCGGATTCATGTTTTTTACAAGATCGTTTCTGGTGTTTTAATGATAAAAGCTAACCTTTTTTGTTGTTGCTTTATTTTTAATAATGGAACACTCTTTTTAAAAATGGAATAATGACGTCACTGAGTTTTAATGTTATTGTGTGTCCAATTTATCTAAGCTAAGCAAAATCTAAACAAGAATATCACCTTACTTGTGTCATAAAACTTGATGAAATTGATCTTGGTTTATATTTTTTCCAAATTTTGCGGTCTCAATAGTTCGTTTATGTAAATACAATTTCTGTGTGTATATGTGTGTATTCCCATATAGTTAAATTGTGTTCGTAGTTTTTTTTTAATACTAGCCCCACATTCTCGTGGATAATTTTCACGCCTGTTTACGCGTTTCACGCTTGTTCACACCTTATTTATTGAGCGCGACCGTAGCGTGAACGCAAACGCATCCACACTCGAACTACGAGTGTTTATTTTATGTTCACGTAATTATAGTTACCCAAAACTCACAGAATCACGGCTATAGCATTAGCTAAATTTTAGAGTCGAAGCTCATTGGGCGCGTTAACTACACGGTGAACTGAACTAAATCTGTGAACAGTTTCGAATTTCGAGGATCATGTTTTTCACGCTGATTTTGCGGAAAAAACGCTGCGCAAATTCACACCGAGATTCACGAAATAGTCTGTAGCCAGCTTTACGACAAAGCGTATAAAAAGTAAATGATTCTTTTAGGACGTCCAATGAAAATGTACACGTTGAAACTTATTATATCGTAACCAGTGAGCTCAGATAATATCAATTTACAAATTCGAAAGTACATAAGTACTTTGATCACGTGACCAAGGTTTTACAAATATAACTGTGATTGAAATCACTTCAACTCGAATTGAATGCATTTGTCTAACCCTGATGAATTATTTTATAATTTTTTATCACTTATGTTTCAAAATATGGTATTATGATACAAAATACTTATTAACGTGCAAAACGCACGACTTCTGCTTGACAATATGAGATATCTTCCTGACCGATTTCGGGCACAGCGGCCCTTCTCAAGGGATTCTAGCTAGACCAAATATGCATTCTCTATATTCAATAACAACATTAGTTCCCAAGGTTGTTGACGCTTTGACGATGTTAAGAATAGTTAATATTTCTTACATCGCCAATGTACCCATTAGTCAGACCGCCTACATATAACATAAAAAATATATCAAGTAATAATAATAATTCGGTCTTTTTTTAAAAACGCTAAGTGTGTTTTCAAGAAATATCTCACATCATAATATCGTTTTAGCGTCGAATTTTCACGAAAAATGAATACATTTTTATCATAATAAATTTACAATAACGAGCGTGCAGCCCCGAACGTTATATCCGGTTTTTAGAACCTTTCTCTTTAAAATTCACGCGTAAAATATAATAAATAAAACACGGCTACTAATTTATATATATTTTTATCGTGTTTAAGGTCATTATATGTTTTTATTATTTTAATGAAATTATACGAGGTATTTACGTACCGCTCTATTGTCAAGATAATTTTAGTATCATTTTATTCAAAGATTTATTTGTATAATGATACAATAATCGTTTAGTTTTCACCTTATTATCATATTTAATTAATAAACATGTTTATGTTCACACATTTATGAGGAACAAATAAAAAAAAACTAGATTAAAAATAAAGTAAGAATTATCATACAAAAATTATAAATCAAAGTCAAACATTAGAACCGAGTAGAAACTCAGTAGTTAATCATTAAAACGGATATACGATCAGGTTATCCTGAGCAATTTTGACTACTTTCAACGGAGGCTAGTCCAATGCAAAGGATATATTATAATTTGAAAGGTTTGAGACAAACACACTCTCACTCTCACACTCTTGTGTTCTAATAATCTCATGTGCCAACAATCTGACGCGATCCGAGAGACTTAAATAAACAGATAAGAAGAAAATATATCAATTAGCTTCTATTAAGTGTTATTTATTCTTCCTTAAATGAAGACCAGTCTAATTCGTTTTAATTATCTTACACTTTGTTTACTTAGAATTAATTTAATTAGTTTATAAACTTGTCAAATAAGTTAAACGATGGATGAAACTCGAGATTAAAGCGGGATTTAATTCGATACTCTTGACAGATTTGAATTAATTGGACTTGAATACAATTAGAACTATTCCTTTGTTACAGGTATTATAAAAGGCAACTCCGACTCAGCCGGACAGCGGACAACGACTCCTAACATGATCGAAGTAACCATGCAATGAAAATTATTATAGAAACAGTTATAGATAAATTAGGAAATGTATTCGCAGAGGTGATATACGAAGACAATGGCTATCAATAAATTGCCATTACACATTTGCAATTCGATAAAGCAGTATTTGTATATAAGTGTGAACAATTTGTTAAATCTAATATTAAAAATTCAACTGAAGAGCATAGTGAAGAGAAAATGCAAATTGGAATCTCAGGAGAGATTTACATTAGTCGTACTATTAGTGTTACTGCTAAGTGTGAATTCGAGTGGAAACAGTTTTAGTGGTGGTAGAAATTCTATGCTAAGGACGAGAATTATAGGTACGAGGTACGGTAAATTACAAGGAGTGATACTACCCATGGATCAACATAAATATTTAAAACCAGTAGAAGCATATTTGGGAGTTCCATACGCTACACCTCCAACGGGATCTAATAGGTATGACTGTCAATTATACTAATATTTTACATTAAATTACAAAGCACTACTGTGTGAATTATCGTAAAAGTTAATTGTATAGACAATAAGATATAATAAGTATGGCAAAGTAATTTCGCTTTCAATCGTATTTAGATCATTTGAATGAAATACTTCGAGTTCAAGTTACATGGTAAATCTAGTTAAGTGGTTTCAAGAGTTCATTTGCCTGGATTTCATTGTCGAACTTTAGCAAAATATATCGTATCGAGCGAATATTATGACAAATCCAATAGTTTAGCGATTCAATTAGATTGGGAATAATTTATGGTTGAGGGTCCTCAAACTATAGAACGTGAATTGAATGTTTGGTTATCCATATATATTAAAATATATGTATGTATATAGTACCAAGCCATACATAAATTATCATCATACCAGCTCATATTATAACCTAGAGACTTGATTAATTTAGCATCTACAAGTTCAAAGATTGATTACTGATTCCCATTTTCGTACAATAAAGATACATTTGAAATTAGTTTAAAAAAAATCATAAATTAATAATATGAAATATCTTAATTCGAACGAACAACGGATTTTATGTTTCGGTTTTCAAATTAGGAATTCCCTGTAAATCACAATCATAACAAATTTATTGACTGATGATTTTGAAGGTTTGCCCCAACTCGGGCGCCAGCACCATGGGATGATGTGAAGACAGTCGACCAAATGGGACCAGCCTGTCCGCAACGATTACCCGACATCTCGAACGAGACTGTCACCCTTGAAAGGATGCCGAAAGGAAGACTCGAGTATTTGAGGCGGTTATTGCCCAGATTAAAAAATCAAAGTGAAGACTGTCTATATATGAATATTTATACACCCGTTCAAGGTAATAACAATATTTCTTATAATATTATTAACTAAACACAGCTCTAATAAAGGGACTAATATCGATAGATCCTCTGTATATTACACATACCTGCCTCGTTGGTCTAGTGGCTTGATGTAAGGCCGCAGACCCGGAGGTCCTGGGTTCAATTCCCAGGTCGGGCCAATAAAATGTTATTGGGTTTTTCTGATAGAAAATTCTCAGTAGAGTCTGGAAGTTGGAAGTGTGTTCACTCCCGTGCCTCAGAAAACACGTGAAGCCGTTGGTCCTGCGCCTGAACTCTTTCCGGTCGTGTCGGATTGCCGTCCCATCGGATTATTAGAGTTAGGGAATAGAGAGTGAACCTGCAGTGCAGTGTTTGCGCACACACTTGTGCACTATAATATCTCCTGCGTAGTTGGCTAATCTCTCTTGAGATTGGCCGCCGTGGCCGAAATCGGTCTGGAGGACATTATTATTATTATATTACATATTATTCATTAAAATTTATAAAGCATTATAGAAACCTTTTGAGACAAAAGAAGACGTAATTCCTTTTTAATAAGCTTATACAATTGACATTTCTATAAGAACACGAACAATTGTTATATTTTTCTTAAATTAAAATGTTACAATATATTAATTTAAAATTGGAAAATGATCAGATAAAAATTTCTCCGAATCTGATGTTATTGTGGGCATAAAACAAAATTATTACAATTATAAGGGAAAATTTATAAAAAGCTTAACTTTTTTGAAATTCTAAATTTGAACATTTCTAAGTAACGTGAAATAATAAAATACAGAAGAGAATGTCTTTGGCACTACAATAGTGACGCTTGCTTATCTACCTTTCACGTTCGCTGTTTCCGCAATGTTTTTACACGTATATTTTAGCTGGGGAAACCGAAACACAACCTCGAACACTTGATATCGGGAATACGCACAAATGTATTCAATACATTTCCACAAATGGCACATAGCGTTATCTTGAAAATAGAAACTTTTCACTCAACTGAGGTGGTTATTTTGCGAATGTTAGGTCATATGGAAGAAAACAACTTAACATCTAAGGGTTCATGGGGTGAAATTGTCAAAGAAATTGTATGGTGATCGTAACGTTATCGGAAACTATACCAACTAAATTCAAAATGAATAGCTAATTCAATGTAAAAGCAATACCAAAAAATGCCATACATTTTAATACATTTACATCTGATCAAAATGAAATTTGTAATAGAATGAAAAAATTCATCCTTTTTTTATTAAAAAAAACTAAAGAAAAAACAATATCGAATATTTTGTTCCTTTCTGATTTAGATAAACACTCTCAATACAGACACTAGACACAGTAATAAAATTGTTATGACGTCAGAAACTGTTAATAATTAATTTTTCCTACTACACTGAAGCGGATAAATCATCGAAATAATTATTCTTCAAAACAAATCAAAAGATAATTTCAAAACATTTTTTTTTATTCCAATTTAAATGACTAATTAAGCTTAACAAAATTCGGTCAAGAACAATAGCAGCAACTCTATTACTCTTTGAAGATTCGCTTTGAAGTTGCATTCAACATCGTATTTTGTATAACCTCAAATTATATTTTAGTCGAATCATAAAATATTATTGCTTTAAATTTGTATGGCGTTATTTCATATAATCAGGTATATAATATAATCAGGCTATTAATGAGATAGAACTAGCTTACAATTTAATTATAAACGAACAGTTCAGAACGGTCTGTTCTTCGTAGAGATATTTTCGTCGTCTTTTGGGAGAGAGTTATATGTACTCATTATGTATTTTTTTCCTATAAATCATTTTTGCATTCATAATTGTCATAATGAAAGAAATAATACAACTTTTATTATATTTTATTCAACCAACGGTCCAATTCTCTTTCATAAATTACAAAATGCAACGACGGTGCAATTCCGTAGCTTGAATTTCGATGTAATAATATTTCATTCTGCATATTATGAGTATATTTTATTCGTATATATTCCTGAAGCTGGCATGGAAACGTGTGTTCCTACACAAATATAATAAACGTTATACGAATGGAATTATTCATTGTTTTTATAATTGGCTTTGTTTGAATATTCGTCGAATCGTACATTATATAGATAATCGTAACTACGTCTTTGCTATTATATATATATTTTTAATTTATTTAAATATATCCATTATATAAATAGAGTATCTGATGGTAATTGGTCATATTGACTAAAAGAGTTTTAAGGTCGTGTGGTTAGGTACCACCCACTCATTAGACAGTACCGCAAAACAACAGTACTTAGTTTTGTTGTGTTCCGTTTTGAAGGGTGAGTGTCATATATCAGACAAGGATCTAAGATGTTGCCTTGCTTTTTATTACTGGCACGCTAACAAGTTAAACTGGAACCCAGTAATACAGTGTATTGCTATTTGGTGATAGAATAAGTGGTGAGTGGGTGGTATCACAAAGAGAGCACGCACAAACTCCACCACTAGTTAAAATTTGTACATAACATGTCGTGATGATCGTGTAGTGGATCTGCAATTTTGCTCTTATAAATGTCTATATTGTTTTTACAGCTTATTATTTTGGTTTTAGTGATATATTTAAGTCATCTTTAAATATTTCGAAAAGTTTGAGTTTTAGATTTTGGGAAGTTGAAACATCTTGTTGTTCGTTACGAGCAAATTGGAAAGCTAAAATAGTATCGTGTATCAATAGCAAAATATAAATTTGTGTGTGAGGAAGAAATAGATACAGTTGGAATAAGAAAGCCAGCAGAATGTAACGGCTTTTAGTTAAGTTGTTTTGAAACATTGATTTCTCTCTTTTCGACTTGATTTGTAACAAAAAGGCTAAGCATTGCTTAACTAATTACCCTCTAAACACCATTGTTGGTAAAATTAGTAATTAGATGTATTTTACGACTATGAAAAAAAACATTCGTTTTCGTTATTTGAAAATAAAAAAAATATATATTTTTGATATTAAATAAAAACCTGACCTATTTATCATAGATATCCGTATTGTTGTACTGAATATTCACATGAAGTGTAATTCAAACAAAACAATAGCTTGAACCATATTTCTTGAACAAGCGAACCAATAAATGAATTCTGGTCTAACGCTTTAATGAAAGGGGATTCCATTGTGATTTATCTGCAGTAAATTTTAATACTTGATGTCAATAGACTATTGAAAACCGCAGCCATCGGTCGTTTCAAGACGAAAAATTTTAATCAGAGTTTACAATGGCGCATCCATTCTAGTATAGTTTTACAAAGAATTCCTTTTATAAAAATGATTCTGTGAAAAAGTTACATTTTGTATATCTATAACTAATAGAAAAAATGCTCGCAAATTATAAAATGTAGTATTGTCGATCGTGGCGTAATGGCTAAACAAGACAAGAAACATCTTCCAGGCAAAAGTTCCATTGTCGACTGTTTCAGTATTTATGTATGTGTAGGTATGATTATGGTCGAGCGTAAGCCTTATAGTTAAAAAAAAAACTGTTAAGTGTAATATAGTGAACTTTACAAAACAGATGAAAAAAACAGTTTGATAATTTGGCCATTTATAGAAATTTATTTGGTTCGCTTAGTATCAATCAGAGTTTCAGTTTTCTATGTATAAATATATTTTTTTGGTTATTTTAAAAGTATATCAAGCTTGTTTAAAAAATATTTGTTATCAGTTTAATTATGAATGAAAATGCCACACTATAATAGATATTTTAAGAAAATAGCTTACCTCCTGGTACTATCCATAATTGGTTTTATATGAAAGCACTATAACCCAGGCTTGTGATGCGGGTCACGTGATTTGGTATGTACCAAATTTAAATGGAGATGAGTCTCGGCGCGTCACACTTGCAATTTACATTCCTCACACATCACTATAATATATTTACATTATTATTATATATATTATATGGTTATCCCATATTTATTATAATATAAATCCGAGAAGGTCTTTTTTTATTGCAACTATATTCATTTTAATTATTAACAGCAGTTCACACATAAATAAATATACGTTACATATAGTAATGTTAATTTTTTCACTCACCTCACTGACTGTCAAATGTTTTGAAAAATATTTTAAAAGGTATAAAAAAATGCTAATATTTACATTTATTTGATATAGATTATTGAGACAACAACTGGATAATGAATTCTATTTACAAATTGTCTAGGGCTGCCACTCAGAATTTTTTTTATAACCATTTCGTTTTATATTTATAATAATAAAAACGACTTGTGGCTTAGTACATTTTCTTTTCGCGAAAAACATCGTCTCTTTGCGCATGACACCCATACTACAAACATCATTATATATGTTTCTTAAATCTGTCACTGCGGCACTTTCGAAAATAGAGGACTACGAAAAAAAAATACAGTATTTTGTATTCATTGACATATTATAGTTAAAAAAAAACGATATCATATATAAATAAAAAATTACACCATATTCTTCAGAGTAATATATAAAATATGTTCAATACGAAAGAAAAAACAATAATCGTTTTAAGATAGAAAAAGCGTAGAAACGAGATCGCCTTTCGAGATTTCAGGGGTATAGTGAAATCTTAAATTTCGCTAGCTTTAGGCGAGCTTTTAATATAAAAACCAGTACAAAGTTAATGAATTGAATTCAGCCTTTTGCCGTCCACTGCTGGACGAAAGCCTCCCCCATAGAACGCCAACCATTCCGATCTTGGGCAGTCCGCATCCATCCCGTGCCTGCCACCTTCTTCAAATCGTCGGTCCATCTTGTCACAGGGCGCCCTACACTACGTTTGCCTAAGCGCGGTCTCCACTCTAACACGTGTCGGCTCCATCGGCCATCAATGCGTCTGGAGACATGACCAGCCCACTTCCACTTCAGCGAGCTAATTCTCCGCGCGATGTCGGTGACTTTAGTTCTCTGGCGAATGTCCTCATTTCGGATTCTATCGCCCAGAGAAACCCCAAGCATCGCGCGTTCCATCGCTTTTCAAATTTAAGGTCGCTCGCTGAGCGACCTTAAATTTGTGGACCAGTCCTACGGTGAGTGTCCACGTTTCGGCACCGTAAGTCATCACAGGTAGGACGCACTGATTAAAGACCCTGGTCTTAAGCGACTGTGGGATCGACGATTCAAAAATATGACGCAACTTCCCGAATGCCGCCCAGCCCAAACGTATTCTTCTTTTAGCCTCCTTCTCAAAGTTGTGCCGGCCAAGTTGTATAGTTTGGCCCAGGTAGATATATTCCTGCACAACTTCAAGTGGAGAGCCATTTACGACCACTGGTCCCGGGGATACATGATTGTTTGCCATAATTTTGGTCTTTTCAATGTTCATCCCGAGACCTACTCGTCTCGAAGAATCGCTCAGGTTGTTTAGCATCTCTTCCAAATCCTGCAGAGTCTCCGCCATGATGACAATGTCGTCGGCAAATCGCAGATGTGTAATGTGTTGGCCATTGATATTAATGCCGCGTCCGTTCCAATCGAGCGTTTTGAAGACGTCCTCCAATGCATTGGTAAAAAGTTTCGGGGAGATTACATCCCCCTGTCTTACCCCGCGATGCAATTGGATTGGTCTTGTGCTCTGATCTTGTACTTGGACGGTCATAGTTGCGGCTTCGTACAAACACTTCAACACCTGGATATACCGATAGTCAATTAGGCACCTCTGCATGGATTCCAGAACAGCCCAGGTCTCAATGGTATCGAAGGCTTTTTCATAGTCCACAAACGCTAGGCATAGAGGCTGATTATATTCCTCGGTCTTCTGTATTATTTGCCTAAGTGTGTGTATGTGGTCTACGGTACTGAAGCCTTTTCGAAACCCAGCCTGCTCAACGGGTTGGAATTCATCGAATTTCCGGGCAAGACGATTCGTGATTACCCTCGAAAACAACTTGTAAACATGGCTTAAAAGTGAAATGGGGCGGTAGTTCTTCAGAAGAGCTTTATCACCCTTCTTGAAAAACAGAACCACCACACTTCTGCTCCATGTCTTCGGTGTAGTACCATTATGGAGGACGGAATTGAAGATGTTAGCCAGCTCTCTCAGAACTGGTGTGCCTCCTGCTTTAAGAAGCTCTGAGGTAATTCCGTCATCTCCTGGAGCCTTGTTGTTTCCAAGTTGTCCGAGAGCAATCCTAATCTCGCCCAAATCAATGTCGGGAAGATCGTCTGATAGGTGGCGTGTCAGTCTGGCTCGTGGGTCATCCGCACTGTGGGACTCAGGTGGAGGTACTCGTGATGAGTATAAATCGCCATAATACTTTTCGACTTCAGCGAGAATCTCTGGTTTTGAGGTGACGGTTGTGCCTTGTGTGGTTCTGAGTTTTGTCAGGTGACAACAGGAGGTATGTGACTTTGCAAGAACCTTTGAGCCCCTATTGAGTGCTATGGCATCTTCAATATTCCGGGTATTAGCTCGTCTTGTGTCACGCCTTATTAGTTTTTTAACCTTCCTGTTAAGTGCCTGACACTCAGATGGCGTCATATTCTGATGTTCTCGTCTTCTCGTCATCTCGTTCAGAGTCTCGCCTGAGAGCTTCGACTTACGTCCATTGCTCTTTTGTCGAAAGTAATTTTGGCCCACTTCGCGGATGACACGCACCAGACTATTGGTGGCGTCGTCAATGTCCTGCCTGGTTTCCAACATGGCAAATCGGTTCTGTAGTTCCAACTGGAAGCTTTCGCAACCAGCTTCGACTTGGGGCTGAGTTGGTCTAAGAGTCGACTTCATTAACCGCGATCGTTCTATTTTAGTGTTAATATTCAGGGTGCCTCTTACCAGGCGGTGATCACTTCCAGTGTTTACCCTGTTGATCACGGAGACATCCCTGAATATTTGGCGCTTATTGGATAAAATGAAGTCGATCTCATTCATCGCTGTGTTATCGGGGCTTCGCCAGGTCCACTTCCTTTGGGGCTTTTTCTGGAAAAATGAATTCATCAGAAATAATCCCTGAGCCTCAAGGAAGTTTACCAGCATTTGCCCCCGATGATTCCTGTGCCCATAGCCGAATTTTCCTACCCTCGATTCACCATCTTCTTGTACTCCCACTTTGGCATTGAAGTCACCCATAACAATTGTGTAGAAGGTACTGGTACGAGACATAGCTTTCACTATGTCTTCGTACATGGCTTCGACCTCTTCGTCAGTGTATGTAGACGTTGGGGCATACACTTGTATTACCTTCAAGGCATACCTCTCGGTTATCTTTAAGACAAGGTATGCCACCCTTGCCGACACACTGCCAACCTCCACGACATTGCTTCTGAGTGACTTGTGGATCAAAAAGCCGACGCCACCTTGGGATGGTTGGTGTCCTTCTCGGAAGTAGAGTAAGTGACCGGAATCTAGTGTCATCGTGTCCTCGCCCTGTCTTCGGATTTCTGATAGACCTACTATATCCCAGTTAATACGACTTAACTCTACTTCCAATTCTGTCAGGTGTTCGTCCAGCCGTAGAGAGCGTCCATTATACGTGGCCAGAAACAGTCGCCGTTTGTGGTACCCTGCCGTAGCCCGGGGATTCTTAGCACCCCCCATCGCACCGTTACCATGGCCGGTACCGTGGCCAGGAATAGTGCGATTACCGGGAATTGGGGGCCGTGAATTTGAGTCGTCGCTCATAGGGGGTTTTTGCCTTAGTCACCGCGCTTGGCAGGCGGGTTGGTGACCGCAGTGGCTGGAATCTTTCACTAATAGCGCTGCTGCCCGCTATCAGGATTAGCATTTTCGGATTCCAGCATTTGTGTGGTTATACCGCCACGATTTCGGTCGCCAGAGCCTCGTTCGTTGATTAGCAGGATGCACCACGAGCAGGTGAGGTTGACGGTAGGGAGCCTAGGTTGTTGTCGACTCCCCTTACACCCCAACAAAAAAACAAAGTTAAACAGTAACATAAATCTTAAACCTCCATTTTCAACATAATCTTTAAGGACATTTTAATATGTATGTGCTCATTGTCGTTGTTCATTGTTCAGCTCTGATTGTTTTTAGATTTACCATCTTTTGTCAAAGATGTTTTTTTTTTTCATTTGTGGCTTGTTATCTTTGACATATTTATTATCATATCAAATGTGTTTCACAATAAAAATTATAAATTTAATTTACGCTAGAATACAGACAAAACTAATTAAACTGTATATTGGTATGACAACTAAATAAACAGTTACGATTATCGACAAACAAATTAGACGAATCGAATTTTGAACCAAACATGAAAGTAATTATGAAGCACACTTGATAAACAAGCGCTTTTCAACACGATGAACAACGAGAGGGCAAAATGTTTTCATTTTGCGGAATAAATATCGATGTAAAATTAAAATATCGCATGCCATTATTGGGCAAAATTCTCTCTTTTATAGAAAGCGTTGAGTTCCACAATTCTGGTACAGTGATTAGGGGATACATATGTGGCAGAATTTAATCCTCTCAAACTCAAACTCATGCAGATTATATCTTATAAAGGCAGTATTATAATGAGCAGGAAGCAATTCTTAACTAAACACGTAACTAATTTATCTTCCAACTGATAACGTACCAACTCTAAATATAATAATAAATAATAATAACTTTACACATTTATATAGGAAATTACATTTTAGTTCCCGAGGTTGGTACCGCATTGGTGATGTAAGCGATGGTTAACATTTCTTACAATGCCAATGTTGGACATTGGCCTACCCATAATCTCATCCGCCTACCTATACTATAAAAAAAAACTTGGAGGGGTTTACGTTCGTAGTTGTATAGCTGATAAATAATTAAACAGCTAATTTTATAGGTACGTAAAATTAAATATAATTTTTAATCATCGATTTCTTCAACTCCACACATTTTGTATTCATCCTCATCCTCGCTTTCATCCTATAAATTATTTATGTTAATGATAATTCGTTCCGACATTGTATCACTAGCCTCATCTCTACCGTGAAATTTATTTTCCTCTTATTAAAGATTAAATGAGTAAATGTTGAAGAGTAAATGTTTGTACATACAATTATTTATGTAGACATACATTTCTCCGCACAGTTATGGAATTATGTTTCCTCAGCTGTCATTATATCATTGTGACATTGTTTTTCAATTTCCTCTATACATTTTATAATGAAATAATGAAAATTAGTAAGAAACATATAATAAATAAAATAACGCTAATATTCTATCCGAGAGTGCGAGGCACGTGGTAGTTACCTCGAACTTAAGTTGGGGCCAATATTTCTATAACGATTGCGATACGTTCCCGATTCAATTCCAATCCAACTTTGACTATTCTATATTTATTCGGATCGAATCCGAACCGATATCATGTTAACATATACCGTTATGTCAAAACCAAACTTAATTGTTAACTTTTATGGCAATAATCAATAATTAAATTAGAATAGAAATAAAGGATAACCCGCAAAGATTACATTTCGATTCGATTGCGATAAGTGAGAATTTGTTAGTGGAATTGGTTTGATTTAACAGCACAACTACTGTCAATACATGAAATATTTACCGTTTTAATGTGATGATTATGGGGGAGGCTTTCGTCCAGCAGTGGACGGCAAAAGGCTAATGTGATGATTCAGGTTCTAGAACAACAAAGTGGTTATCAGTGAGATAATTGTCCATGTTCATTTGAACAAGTCAAACGAACCTATGTATGGTTATTTATCCTTAAATTTTTTAGAACTCGGCTATAATAAAAAATATATTGTTTTTTTCATATTGAAAAAAAAAATACATCGAAATTGATAGCTTGTAAAGAGAATTGAAAAATATAAATAAATTTACATTTATTGTAATCTTAAATTAAATTTATATTTATTATAGTGACTAAGTATACACGCTATGAACACACAAGGGAGTAGAACACGGAGTGAGGCATGACGTCATAAGGGCTGTCCTGTTATGCCGTTTGACGTCACGGCATACGAGTCGGTCTTACCCCTAAGTCGTGCCAATAGATGTTTCACATTAAAAATGGTTTTTAAATAGATTATAGTCCAAAATATACACCTATACAAATATATAAATATACACGAGTAAATGTTTCATCCCATGGTAAGTCACCTTTAGATGGGCACTACATATATAAGTCGAATTACAACGATATTAATGATTGTATTGAAGCAATGTTTGGCTATAGAATAAATGATAAATCAAACATAGGGAGTTGAGACCTTTGCATATTTTATGTAATATCAATTTTCATAGTTCCTGAACTATTTATGAAGTTTATGTTATTATGAAACAATTTGTTTCACGTCAATTAATTTTCATTACAGCCTCTGTCTGAACCAGAAAACTAATAAGATATTCGAGGTCGAAGCACGAAATTTGAAGTGAATAATGTAGTGTCAAAACCACACGAGTCAGTTAGTGAAATTTAATATAGTGATGTGCGGGGAACGTAAACTACAAGTGTGACGCGCCGAGACTCATCTGCATGTAAATGTGGAACATATCACGTCACGTCACGTGACCCACATTTCGTGCCTGAGTTAGAGTGCTTTTGTACACAACCAATTACGGAAGATGTACGTTTTTACATTATATATGAATAGAGTGCAGGTACATTATAATATCTTCCGTCATAATGTCGACAAATGTATTTTCTTTTAAACGAAACGGCTTAATACATTTCCGCTGCTATGACGGAAACTGTCAGTGTTATAGGGTGTACCGCAATTTCATAGTATTTTCGTTGTAAGACTTAAGATAATATTTTTTTGTTGAGTTTTAAGTAAAACTACAGTTTTTGAAACGCTCATTATATTTAAATTAAACAACTAGGCTTTTATCTGAGCGCTTATTGGTGGTCAATTGCATTATCATCTACCAAAATAATTAATTAAAATTTCATAATTAATTCAGAAAATAGAAATACTGTACTTACTATATTGATAATACATATGTTTAAGATTCGAAATGGCCCAGTGTTTAGTACATGTGGTTAAAACCTGCATAAACACAACTTAATTTCATGTACTCAAATTTTGTTTATATAACCTTAAAATCAACGAGGCATTTAAATAATATATTACCAGATTTATAAATTCATAATATTAGACAGTAACAAAGATCTTCACAACATAATATTTTAATTTAGCTTTAGAAAAAGTAAGGGATACGAAAAAAAAACTATTCTTTATTCGAGTACGCTAATAAATGAAAAGCTAATATATATCGTACCGAAAATAACCTGCAAATGTAATATAACTTGATATAACTGTTTTTTTTTACTTATGTTAAACTATTAAAATTATTATCATAAGAAGCTTATAAAAATGTATTTGCAAATTTTTATTTTTGTTAAATTAAATTATATTTCTTTTTGTTTACTTTGAACAAAAGATAAATAAATGTGCCGTCGAATTGGAGGGCGTTAGTAGCTACGACACAGTTATACAATTGTAGTTGCTATCGTATATATTGTTTATGATATGTATTAATTGTTCAAAATGAAAGAATAAATTAAAAAAAATATCATCATTTCTTAAACGAAAAGATTGACCTGCAATTATCATATACATTTTGCGTACGGATCCGACGTTAACAACCTCGTAGAAAAGATTCTGAAAGTAGAACCACTTTAGATAAATAGTCGAGAAAATAAAGGATATTTTCAGAGAATAGAGTTGGACAACCGCATAGCGAATGCCGAATTCACAATTTTACGTCCCAATGTTTTGCTTGAAAATATCTCTATGTAGGTCTGGCCTGCGTCAAGTCCCACAATGTGATGACGCCTGACGTTTATTCTACTTCACTATTGAGACCTATTTTTATGGTTGTCTCTCATACCTCGATTTATTTAGAAAACTTTATCGATAATACCAATCGAGAGTTGTTCAGGCAGCCGACTAAGCAGTGACTATACATATTTGTTTTGCAAAGTCCCTGCTGTCATTAATTATTGTACCGTCAAACATTCGTTATTTGTTTTGCTTTCTGCAAATTTAAAGGGTGATTGGGTCAGTGTAAATACATCTTTCTTCGCATGAATGGTCGTGCATTGATTGGAATATTCCTTGCAGTGCAAATTTGGGGGGTTAAATTTTATACTTTTAAAATTGTCTAACTAGTAATACCACTTACGGCGGGAGAAGATGGTGCGCAAAACGCTGACGCTTTCTTCCCGATCTGTTTTGGCAAAGAAGGTCAGCGAAGGCACTCTCTTTACGCCCCCGCTTCGTAGCCTGCTACTGTGGTGGTGGTGTGGTGGTGTGGCGGTAATCATGCTCAGCATCGAAAGGTTTCCACCTGCGATAGCCGCAAGGGGAAAGGCTAAGGCCCCATGCGACACACTCCATCAGGGTGTGACGCGGAATGTCCGATAGCGTGCCACACTCGTGGCAGGAGAGTTTCACCCTCGGCTTAGGCCTCGTGATAGCTCTCTTAACACAATTACATACGGTCTTCCATGTGATTTTACACAGTTTTTTTTCTATTTTCTTATTTAAGGTTTTCAGTGTAAAAAAACTCTTATGTAACTTATTAAATATTGTTTTACTGACAAATTCATAAAAGAATCGTTCAATAACTAAAAAAATACTACCAGGGCATCATAAACAAAATAGCAGTAAACAGTTTTTACAAACATGTATCCGGAACATATTCAAAAGTAATCACTTTTTAACAGAGTTATTTTTTTTTTGCGCCATATTGAATTTACTGAATTTTTATATTCCGTAAACCAGGGCCGGTCGTAATAAACTTTTTATTGACTTGAAAGCTTATACCTATCGGATAGTGCATTCGAAAATATGTTTTATATTTTTTTTTGTTGAAAATTTTATCGACGATACTCCACATGATTTAGTGTTTTCGCTTCAATTGTGCATTTATCAGAAAATATAACAGTATTTACGTTTCAGCTGCCAATATTTTTTTTGGTACAGTTTGTTTAATTGATATATTTATTTTAGTTATATAATAATTTATTTTTCATTCAATTTATTTAGAATAAAAACAATGTTGTTAATCATTCATTCACTGTTATTTTAGAAGCTTCAAATTACGATTAACTTTTGCATAAGCACTCTTACTACACACTCACTAATACTCAACATAAAGTTGGATTATTCCAACTTTGCCGAAATGGCTGACTCCATAAGCAAACTTAAATCTTCATTCATTATATAATTGTAGGTTAAAATTACGGACAACTTTTGCTCAACGCGGTACTCTCTTAGTAGAATTATTCTTACTTTTCCAAAATAGATAAAAAATATACTATATATGCTGTTATAATATAGTCAGTAGACTATCCCTATAAATAGAAATAATATTTCGCAGCACGTTGTCACATAATATTAATCCCGCTTTATTTTCTTAAACAATATGAGCGCTTTCATTCGTATTCAATGAGAAAAAGATATTTCATCGCCTTGGATTGTGTCCAAAGAAGGAATTTATCTGGAACGCTTCGAATCTGTCATGCGAAACGCTGATAGCGTAAACAAAGCCTACCTTCGCTGACAACAGACTCAAAGACATTGACTTTTATCTGGGTCGCGTTTTGCCTTAAAGTGTGATACTTTATCGAATGGTTGCTTCTATTTTATAGGCTAGATACAGACAGTTTTCAATTGAACTCAGGTAACTTATTGGATACAATTTATAAACTGTCTCCCTGTTTATACTTGGAAAGATTAGGTTCTTTCCTGTGCGATATGTGAAGCAATTTCAAACTAGTATTTCGAACAAAGGTATAGTGTTTAATATTTGGACTATGTTTGAGATTTTGTAAACGTTCATATTGTTGATAGAATAAGATTAATTGTTGCGATTCAATCGTAATTATAACGATTTTAATTTGATTTTTTTAATCATACATAATAATGGTTAGTGTATAACAAACTCCTTCACTGATTTGCATCGAAAACTTTCTCGAAATATTTTTCTTCTACGTCGAGCACTGATGAATTATAAACACAAATTAAAAACACGAAAACTTGGTGGAGCTTTTCCGCGTTTACGTTCGCAATCTTAGGTAAAAATACACATATTCTAGTTACTGTACCGTCTAGATTCTAGTACACATATTTATACATATTTTCGATATTTAAGATCAATCGGTTACGTGTGTATCGGTCGAAAATGAATAGTAAGTGAAGTTCAATGAATATGGATAATATGAAATAACCAATAAATAATTAACCAATTATTATATTAGTCTGAGTTGAACAGTAGCTTAATATTATGTATACTTATAGATTTTATATGTATTATGCAAACATAGGAGTAAATAACAAAACTTCCTGTCTGAAAGTCGTATAAATAGTTGCGCAAAGCTTCTTCATTAACATCTTATGTTTTGCAAGCTGCCAAGAAACTTGAAATAATTGCCTCTTGCAGTTGGTCCAACACTTCAAGCTAAATACCCTGTGGTGATATTCATCCACGGTGAATCGTTCGAGTGGAATTCGGGGAACGTGTACGACGGCGCCGTTCTGGCGAGCTATGCGGGGCTTGTGGTCATCACTATCAACTATCGTCTCGGAATATTGGGTAAGCTAAACATGTGCTGAAAGTTTGCGGTCTTCTGTACACTTCATTTCAAAATGTATTCTCGGCGTTATTCGTTTCAGGTTATATTTGTTAATCATATTTGCAAAGAAAATCTTTAAGTTCTGTCTTTTATAGTCTTTAAAACATAAAACGTAAATGGACAGCAATTCAGAAAACTAGCTTTCTGTGCCAATTTTAATAAAATAGACCAGCCAGTATTCGATCGATATTTAACCAATTTTATTTTGATTGAATTTTCTTGTTGTATTCTTCTATATGTACAGTTTTAACCTTGTGAATGATGAAAATTTAATTAATTTATTAATAGACACTGAAAAATGTATGACAATCTATGCTTTCATAGCAACATTATTAATGCATAAGGTTCTAAAATTAATCCCAAGCAACTATTTTATCAAAAAATATTTGCTTTTACGAAAAACATTCTTCTTTTCTAATAAAATGTTGCCAGTGTCGTAACAATATTAATTACACAATATTTCAGCGTGACGACATTATTAACATATTTTATTTAACAACCATGAGATCAAATTTAAATTTAATAGTAATCAGGTCATTCAGAACCCAGAGGATGTGACACCCTAAATGCACACGTACTCTAAATTGCCGCGAAAATGAATTCATTAAAATTGTAAAGTATACTTTAACGTCAAACTAAAATGTACTCTTCGTTTAAGAAATAGAACACCATATTCCATGTGCACGTAATATTTATTTTGTAATAGAAAAGCGCTACAAGAAATGTTTAATTAAGTAAAGTGAAACGTGACGAAGCTATCGTACAAGAGCTGTGCATAATTAGATTGGAGCCAAAGAAAAATAAAACTGAGTAAAATAAAACTGTTCGGTCTTAATTTTTCTTCAAGTAGAATTTAACGTTAGTTTTATGTATTTTTCTGATTATAAACATGTTAATAAATTAAATGTAAATAATATTTAGCAACTATTTATTTGGAAGTTCCAGGCAGAGTAAAGTTAGACCCACCAAGTTATTTAAGCCTGTAGGGCTGGTTAATGCAAACGTGCACTTAGCATTAGCACTAAACCATCCAATAGCCCAAAGATGGAACCACCCTATCAGCAAAAATTTTTCTATAGAGTCAGATAGGTGACTGGCCATAAAAATCTGAGAAATATTTATTTTGGAATACAGGAAATGAGAAAACAAATCATGTGAATAATAATATACATGCAATAACATACAATAACAATGATGCACGTTTTCTAGTTATTAAAATAATCTACGTTTGCTAAATGAAAGAACATTACAGGTTTTCTAAACGCAAATCCCATCCCTCATATGAAAGCAAGAGTAGCGAACTATGGTTTAATGGATCAAATAGCAGCATTACATTGGGTTCAGCAGAATATTGCTCTGTTTGGTGGAGATCCTGGAAATGTGACAATGCTTGGACATGGTTCAGGAGCAGCTTGTATTAACTTCTTAATGATCTCACCAACAGTTATGCCTGGTAAGTAAATGGTTATATAATTAAAAAGTAAACAATTAAAGCATTTGTTTTAAAAAGGTATTCCAATATAAAAGCACAATCAAATATTCTTTTAGGTCTTTTCCATAGAGCAATATTATTATCAGGCTCCGCGCTGAGCTCATGGGCACTTGTAGAAGATCCTGTCAGTTATTCCGTCCAACTAGCCAAGCAGTCCAATTGCACTCTCCCTGAAGACGTTGTCAAAGACCACGAACTAATCGTAGACTGCCTTAGAGAGGTTCCCCTTCAAGAACTCATGTCAGCTGAAATTAGTACACCTAGCTACCTTACTGCGTTTGGTCCGTCTGTTGACGGTGTTGTTGTAAAGACTGACTATGCGAAAGAACTGCTCACATTCTTCATACCAAACGACCTCCAAGGATTTACCAGCGTATCCGGTGTCAACAATATCAAGGCGGACAAAAGAAGCGGAGATAGGATTTTCGGGATAAGGGGCGGGCAAAATAAATATGATCTGCTATTCGGAGTGGTAACGAGCGAAGCTCTCTGGAAATTCTCGGCTCAAGACATACAAAATGGATTCGAGGGTGAGAGGCGGGATAGAATAATAAGGTAAGGTTGTTTATATAGCAAATTGGAGTTTATGCAATTTAAGGAATTTCATAGCCTTCGCTAATGTACGAGCCATCGTTAAATAAAATCGCTAGTAATGTAAAATGTTTACATTTCTCTATATATAAAACTGAATCAACTTTCCTTACATATTTATAATATTGCAGGACATATGTAAGAAATGCTTACACATATCATTTGAGTGAAATATTCTTCACTATTGTCAACGAATATACAGATTGGGAGCGGACAGTTCAGGTGAGATTTCGCCTTTATATATATTTTCTTATTACGCACTACAATAAATCCCGTCAGAGCATAGATTGCCAATCCCTTTCATGTCGTATTATTTTCTTGATCAGAGTATTTCTATCGGCTTCACATTACTTACATACGTGATTGGAAAAATAAACCGAGATCAGGCCTTTTTAAATTGAAGTAATAGGACTTTGGTAGTAAATTGCAATAAAGATAGTTTTAGTGAGACATCTGGACATAAGATATTAAAAAAGTACCGTTAGCATACAAATAGAAACGTTATTGTTATCTGCAATATCACGGCATAATTTAAAAAAACACACAGCGTCAAGATAATCTTTGATACAAATAAAATAAAGCGGTTTTGGTAATAGTCCAATACGAATTTAGACCTAACGAGATTGATACAATTTTATTCCTAAAACAATTTATATTGAAGTGAGGTGAACTGCGAAACAAAAGTCATTTGGCAACAATCTAGTGAAGATTAGATTCGATACCTTTAGATTGTATGTCGATTCAAAACAACTGTGTCACATTAAAGGCCTCAGATTCTACACAAATAAATCTTTCCAAACTCATTAGTAAGAAACGTTATTTCTTGTTTCTGTTATCACGAAAAAGTAATACGTTTAAAAGTCACTTAAAATTATATTTGGTAAGGATTTATATTAAAAAACGCTGTATTCCTTAATTTATTCAACAGCATCCAATCAATACCCGAGATGCGGCCGTGTTGGCGATATCGGATGCTCAGTATGTAGCTCCGCTGGTGCAGACAGGAGATTTTTTGAGTGTCAGTAAGAGTTCTGTAGGAACTGGTCCAAATACATTCTTCTATGTATTCGATTATCAAACTAAAGATGGAGATTATCCTCAAGTACGTATCATTAAGTAGCCTCGAGTGTTTTATATTAATAAATAATAATGTTTATCGAAATGCTGATCTCTTAACTTATATACTAATATTATATAATATGAGATATGAATAGGATTGTAGTAGTAGTACTAGTAGTAGTAGAATAAATATACAGTGAACTCGCTTTAAAATAATATATTTTTTGTTATAGACTATTTGTTTTGTCAAATTTGCATTTATTGTTCAACTGAAAATTAATCATCGAAACTGTTCTTATTAAGTGCAAAAAGCTGGTTGATATAATTTAAGATCAGAATCGAGATAAAATTAAATAAAAGAGTATAGCTTTAATTATCTCGCTGTTTTTGCAAGAATACTAATTTTATTTTTCTTTAGCCTTCGATATTCAAATTACTGAATCAATATTAATACAGTCCTATTTACTCTTCAAACATGCCCCAAGTATCAAAACGTGTTTATATAGATTTTCTTTATAAATTTATTGAAGTGAAATTTTCATTATTTATATTTTACTGGTGGTAGAGCTTTGTGCAAGCTCGTCTGGGTAGGTACCACCCACTCATCAGACATTCTGCCGCAAAACAGCAGTACTTGGTATTGTTGTGTTCCGGTTTGAAGGGTGAGTGAGCCAGTGTAATTACAGGCACAAGGGACATAAGATTGTAGTTCCCAAGGTTGGTGGCGCATTGGCGATTTAAGGGATGGGCAACATTTCTTACAATGCCAATGTCTAAGGTTGTTGGTGACCACTTACCATCAGGTGGCCCAATATGCTCGTCCGCCTTCCTATTCTATAAAAAAAAAAAATCTAAAACCACTTCATATTCAATTGATATAATAATTTTCAATATATTTGTTTGATGAAAAAGAATTGACCAATTCCTCTATGATTATTCGACAATGCGTATTTTCATTGTCCAATGAAACGTGAATTGGAATGATTGAATCTGCTATTTTAGTTTGATTGAAATAGTTCAATGAGTTTTGTTACAGAATATTAATAACATTTTCACTAAATATTGTTTGAAATTAAATAATAAATTATTTTAACTTGAGTATATACAAATTTATTTCAAATAGTTCTATAATAGTTATTCGTTAATTTATTATTTAATATTATTTAGGGTATGTGTTCATTTGTTTATTAATATCTATCAACAACATCCTATCATCATTTTAATTAAGCTCGGTTTCAATCAGTTTATTATAATTATGTAACAATTTTATCTGACGACCAATAATATTACTTTAATTTTAGCGCATGGGTTCCGTACATGGAGAAGAACTGCCATATTTATTTGGAGCACCATTAGTTGAAGGACTTGGTCACTTCCCCAAGAATTATACAAAATCTGAAATCGCATTATCTGAAGCTTTTATACTATATATAGCAAATTTCGTAAGAACTGGGTAAGTCTCTATCATATTTTGTTGTAATAATATTGTTGTTATTTATAGTGTCAAATATCAAACAAATGATTCTTTTTCTTTTTCACTGCAAATAAAGAAATCGTCTTGTCTAATAAATACAGTGTATAACGTATTCAGATAATAATTAAAAAGTGATAATAGGCAAAAAAAAATCTACTGGTTTCTTAATCTGAAACGAAAGAACTTGAATTATAGAACAAATGAAACGCCAGCGAAGCAGTTTTCACGTTAAAAGACAAAGAGACAATAGACTTCCTGTGTGCAAGAAAATAATACAGATAAAACTAATGACACACAAAGGAACAATGCGAAATGTGTACAAGATGTATGCAATTTCAATAATGCTAATTGTGAATGTATTGTGTGAGAAAACAAAAAGAAATTTTCGCTCTCTATATAATGAGAAGGATAGCAACCGTACAGCTGTATTTGACTTCTTATATTGATATCAACATTAGCCGTCGTGTCGTTTGGTACATTTTCATTAACATTGACATTTGACTGAAAAAAGTAGGCAAGTTTTTGTTATAAATTCATACATAGTCTGAGATGTGACCTAGATTTTCTGGTTTACTTGGCTTTTTCATAATTAACACTTTTTATTCGTTAATTAATAAAACTTTTTAGTGGATTTTGTACTGGTAAAGGAAAAGAAAGAAGAAACGTATAGGAAATTAAAAAATAAAATGTTCCACGTATATATTACATACATTAACTACATAGAATAAAGTCGAAATCTTCTCCTTAACAAAATAATAAGCATTTATCCAATATTAAGACGCTTAGAGGCTGATAATTAAAAAAAAATTAAAACCATTTTCTCGAAGCGTCGCCAGAATAAAGTATCGCAAAATACAGATTGAAAAATGCACTGAATAGACCAATTTTCTAATAGACAGCTGATTATCGTAATACGATAAACTCGACAGATTGTACAGAAAAAATCATTCAGATGAATAAGCTTAAATAATATAAAAGGAACTACAGTCGTCTTCACGTTTTACCTCGTTTAGTAACTAAGAAAAAAAAGAGAATTATTAAAGAGCGTAGTTTATTATAATGGCTCGATTCTTTTGTGTTTTCTTGAGACAAGATTTTTCTTACATTGCACCTTAGTGAAGTTATAGTATTTTAGCTGCCTTGAAATGTATTTTTTTTCGTATTTGGCGATATTTAATTAAAAAACGATATTGAAATATAATTTAAATCGTACGAACTTATGTACATATAACATTGAAGCAAAATTAAAAATTCATTTCATTCACTGAAATTTCACTCAACGTTAATATTCGTAGAGAATAAAGGAGCTTAGTTCCAAGAATTTCCTCCAACGAATATAATATAACATATTTCACTTCATTGAAAATGTACGAATTCCGTTCCCGCTAAAACTGCGTTATAATAAAAACAGAGATAATTGTTATACACAACTTTTAATCAAATAAGTGTTATTAAAATTAATTCCTTGCAAAGGGTATTTTTAGTTAAACGATGAATATTTTTAGATACATATTGTCATAATCCTAATAGCTAGTCTACCGTGTAGGCATGCCACAGCCTCCCTCTGTGTAAAGGTTGGTTCACCGCATTCTCGCCTCTAATATAATGTAATTTATATCGTCGGTCACTCGGTGCTTACACACAACTGTTGCCAGCACGATTTTGAATTTTGATGGTGAAATATTGGACATTTGGTATTTTAGCATTTTGTCTTAAACTTCCTTTGAACTAAAAGGCTTTTCATCGCAGAATAAAGGCTTATTAATTAAACTACATAAGCTAAAATATTTTGTTATTTTCATATAAATAAATCTTCAAACTATAAATAACACCGTCGTAATTTATTATGTTTACATAGCTCAATAGCAATATGCATTTCGGTAAATTAAACTTTGGATTTTCAAAATATTTGGATAACTTTTCAAAATTTGTTTAACTAATAATTAACTTGATTAATGAAATTTTATTCCTTAGAAATCCGAATGAAGCCCAAAAACAGGAGGCTGTGTTGCCGATATCAAGAGAACGAAATAAATTTAAAAGCATCTTCTGGGACGAATATGACACGTTACATCAAAAGTATTTAGAAATTGGTAAGTTCATTGATGACAACTTGCAGATTAGACAATAATTTATAGCACACTGTTGTATAACATCCTAACATTTAGAATAAGCTGTACCAGCATAAAAAATTAAACAAATGAATCATAACATAATCCTTATAAACATAAAGAATATAACGCTGATTAGATTGATCAATAATTTTAGATTTATAATTCAGTTATAAATAGATCACTTAAATATATAAATAATAATCGTAATAGGACGCCATTTTGGTTCGATGTATGTCACCGCATTGCTCATGTAAATCAACGTATGATTCTTAATTCACGATAAAATACACCACAATAACAGTAATTACGTGTCACGAATCGGAAATGTTGTTTAAATCAAACCCTATTATAAAATATTGCATTATGCGTAGTATTAACGATGGTTACGCTCCCATAAATAAATATTAATATCGTAAATTGATGCCTCGAATGCAATTACTAAATAACGTCAGCTCAGTTAAATGATGACTTTAATATTCAAACACATCGATGACATTAATTAATATTATTGGCATTTCAACTTCCGTTTATTACTCCTGTTTATTAATGAACTTAAACAATGTATTCAGTTTATTAAAATTTTAATTGAAAAATTTTCCACACGATTGAAACGAATAAGGTATTTTAAAATGTTAAAGAAAAAATGTTTTACCCAAATAGCCTTAACCGAAAATTCAATTGCAGGAATGAAGCCGCGCATGAAAAACCATTATCGAGCCCACCAGCTGTCCGTGTGGCTACGGCTAATCCCGGAAATCCATCGGGCCGGGATGAAGGACGTTGTCGCAAAACACAACCTATTTCGCAACCACAATGACCCGGAATTGTACGACGGTTTAGTACGGCCTGATCCACTCACCCGTGCTAACTACTATGATCCAACATTGGAGCTTTATCGAAGACCTTATAACGTCAGTCTCGATATAGCATCTACTACGATAGAAACTTACGTAACTACTTGCATCAGCGTCATGTCACCTCGACCCGACTCACTTGTCACTCAAAGCCAGACCAACAATTCTCATTCTCAAGACGTTTCCAATTTAGAGGTCGCTGGTTACACGGCATACTCGACAGCCTTGAGTGTCACAATTGCTATTGGATGTTCCCTATTAATCTTGAATGTTCTAATATTCGCCGGAGTTTATTACCAAAGAGATAAGACCAGATTGCAAGTAAAAGCATTACAACAGCAGAAGAGAAATCATAACGCAACTTTTGATAGCGTATCTTCGAAACATCCCCATTATTTCGTGGGACATTCTCAAAGTTCCAGCACGATTGTCGATATCGATCACCAAGATAAGAACGCGATTATCGCTATGACAAATCGAGTGCCACATTTTACGAGCTCAAACTGTCCTAACGTCTGTCACACGGGGATTCAAATGTCGAATCTAATGCAGAAATCCAGTCCGACGAACAGAGGTCAATGTACGACATTGCCGCGAAAAGTGGGATTCAGTTATCAGAATCAGATATGCAATGCGTCGAATTGTATGACATTACCGAAGAATGCTACATTCGTGAGTAGTGGAAACTTACCCGATGTGCAGGCCCAAACGGGACAGTCGCAAACACCAGGGAACGGTTCAGTTCCATCTTCTTCTCCTCCATCTCAGCACTTCTCCCAGAAATCGAGGGTTCCTCAAGCAGCGATGTCAGAAATGAACGTATGAGAAATGGAAGATATTTACAATTATGTGTAAAGTGAATGTTGTGATATGGACACAAAATAATATGGTCACTGAACAAAACATAGTTGTGAATATCGTATAAATCCTTGTAAATAGATGTATTTAATATGAACCGTAACATTAACATTTTAAGGTTCATAGTTGTATTGATTAACGTGACGTCATAATGTGCGTATATTTAACTCTCCCGTTGTAAATATGGCCATCTCCATTATAAATGGATTTACGAAGCTACGTAACACTGTTGATTTAATTTTAAACTTCATCGTTTAAAAATATTCATGAGATCAATAATTAAAATCAAATACTATAATGTTCTTGCCCTAGAATAAAGTCATTTTGAATGACGTCATTGTATATAGTTTAGGACCTAAAGACTGTATTATTGCAAAGTTACTGATCCAAGTTTAAGTGTCAAATTTTCTGTATTTACCTTTGAAAATTCTTGATTAATGTAAATTATTTTTATTATAATATTCCTTGTTCTGTAGTCCATTTCAAGTGCGAAGCTTGCAGGCTATTCAATAAGTATTTGATTCACAATTAAATAAAATTACAAATGTTTAAATAATAAATTGTAATAATAATTTAAATGTGTAATATTCGTTGTGTGTTAAATTGTTTGTTGTTCTTATGTGAAATGTCTCTGTTGGGTTATAAATTTTGTGTATTTATGTAATCAATTGTGTATCAATTGTTCAACTAAAACATCTATTCGTTGAACGCTTCTTTGAAAACCACTATGTTATCTTACAGTTACTAAAATCTTATGAGTATTAAATGAAACATGAAATAAGATGGAATAAAATCATAACACATGGAAATACTTATTTATTTTCCTACCTATAATTTATTTCCTAACCAATATTGAAAATCGTTAATCGGTATGTATTGGGATCGTTTGCGTATACGTTTGCGTAGGCGTTTGCGTAGACATTGGCATCATATGATGAGTAGCAGTACAAACTAGCCTAGATAGCAATTAGCCATATAACCAAATATAAGCAGGCTAAATTGTATAGAGGTACAAAGAATGGAATTTTTTACGAGAACAAAACTATTCTAATTTTTAATATTATACCTGCATCCGACAAATAACTTTTGGAAATAAAGATTAACACAAAAGAAGGAAAAGGAATTTAAGTCAATCGGTGCTAAAAGAAAGACGTCTAAAAGCTAAGTGCTTTTGAGAAACTATTTTCTCTATAAAGCGAGCCTTTGACAATTTATCTGCTGTCCGTTCAGTGATACTTTTTTTACATGAAAATTGATATTACATATACAAAACTTTTTATGTGTATGAAAATCATTACAACGATAAATTCTATTTTATATGTAAAATAATGGAAGGCATAAGACGCAATGCCTATTTTTTTTATAGAATAGGAAGTCGGACGAGCATACGGGCCACCTGATGGTAAATGGTCACCAAACGAGACAGACCTTAGAGGCCTTAGATATTGGCACTGTAAGAAATGTTAACCATCGCTTACATCGCCCATGCGCCACCAACCTTGGGACCTAAGATTTTATGTTCCTTGTGCCTGTAATTACACTGGCTCACTCACCCTTCAAACCGGAACACAACAATACAAAGTACTGCTGTTTTGCGGTAGAATCTCTAATGAGTGGGTGGTACCTACCCAGACGAGCTTGCACAAAGCCCTACCACCAGTAATATTATTATGCCTATTTATATATGAAGTTTTTTTTTAATTTAATTTAGGGAAAAAGATATATTAATCATCCCTTACATCTTTTATAACATTTCTTACATTGCCAATGTCTATGGGCGTTGATGACCACTTACCAGAATGTGGCCCATTTCCTCGTCCACCTACCTATAATATAAAAAAAATATTGAATATGAACAAAGACAATCGTTCATTATTACTATTACATATAAAATCATTTATCTAATTTAATAATCAAATTAAAGGGACAATATTAATTAAAATCAGGAAATATATAGCTCGAGTCGATTTGCCTCAGGCTTCCTTTAAACAAACTAACTTTTATTCACCCCATCGCTATAGCCGCCATTTTGGCCAACACTCATATTAAATTTGAAATTTAGAATAAGAACACAAATATTTGTGCAAAACGCTTTGTAAATTGTTTGTAAGCTATATAAGCTTTGTCGTCATAAAATAACAGATGAGGGTATATATGTATTTCTGATATTGTATCTCGTACTATAAAAACCTAAATATTTGTGTAATACGTTTTGTTAATTTTTGTAAAAGCAGAATAGCTGAATAGTGTATTTTGATGAAGATCTTAATCGAAGATTGCAGGTAAAAATCATGGGAAATCATCAGAGGTGACTGATTACACCTAAAGAGTCTTGGAATAACAGTGGGCCATTTAGGTTTTGTTAATTTTGCTCTAATGAATAAATATTTTATTTCTATCCTTTAAGATTTTTCAGTTCAGTTCCAATATTGATAAACACACTTTATAGCATCAAAGGCTCTCACACACACACACACACATACACACACACACACACACACATACACACACACACACACACACGCACGCACAGACACACGCAAATCGACTGCATACATAATAGCAAGAAAAGTTTCATGTTAACCCTTACTTTTGTGCAAAGCCGAGACGAAAAGGCTATTACATAAAAAATAACTAAGCCTGTATCAAGGCATTAGTATTTTAATTATATAATTATTTTACCTAAAAATAAAATAAGCTTACTAATTATATTCAATATTTAATGTTGTAAAACAAATTTTTAGAATACAAGTTCTAAATACCCTTAACATAAAGGTCATTTTTCATTACATGTATACTTCATGTGAGCTTGTTTAAAATTTCATATTCTTTATACTGCTTTTATATGAACAAACGACACGAGCTATTTATGTGACACAGGTAAAGGCCGGCGTTTAATGAGATGTTTTGTCACATAACAAAACTCAGAAACACATTTCAGTTGCTCATAGTAATTTTACTTGGTAATTTTATAATTAATTTTTTTGCTAAGCATAGACTATACAACAGTAATTATGAGAAGCCGATAACCAGTGGTCGATTTTCGAATAGTTTTCGAAGAAAACATTTATGAACTGTGTATGCTTCAAATATATTTTTTTACTTCTATTGCATTGTTTTTATAGATAGTACTAAAGCTCGTAATTAACTAAAAAACAACATCAGAACCAGAGCAAACAAGGTTCCTGACCTAACTTAACTACGTTATACTTTATTGTACAACACAAAGTAAAAAAAAATTACAAACATGGATACAACCTGATTATGAGTAACATATAAATCTGGCAACCTTATTTTTTTTTTATAGAATAGATAAGCGGACGATCATATGGGCCATCTGATGGTAAGTCGTCACCAATGCCCATAAACATTGACATTATAAGAAATGTTTATAAAAAAGGGCCAACAACCTTGGGAACTAAGATGTTATATTCTTGTGCCTATAATTACATAATTACACTGGCTCATTAGCCCTTCAAACCATAATACAACAATATCAAGTACTGTTGTTTCGTGGTAGAATATCTGATGAGTGGGTGGTACCTACCCAGACGAGCTACAAAGCCCTACTACCAGTAAACATTCTTATCGCTACATAGCGATCTCTTCCCGGCAACGAAAGGCGTAAGGAATTACTCATAGTATATAAGGTAGGTGGTAGATGTAGTAATTACTATTTTGTCTTTGCCTATTTACATATAGATATATAGTCAACCAACAGTTTCAAGTTGCATTTGTAAGATACATATACTAAAAGGCATAAGTGTGTGTGCAAATACAGATGCACTCTCTATACCCCTCACACTCATGTGCCAATGGGAAGGCAAATCTGAGACAGTTTTACGCTATAGCATATATGACATTCTTTGTAGTAGATAAAATATAAAACAAGGGCAAACTATAAATAGAACATTCTTCTATATTCGTATTCTAGTTTTTGTTTCTACTAGATATTTTTAGAGCCTTCATCACGCTGCTCTGCTGCTGCCGAAGATTGTGGATTGCGCCCCAAAATTACCTCTTCACTAATCAGATTAGTTTTAAGCACTCTTAAGATATAACTTAACTTCTAAATGCTAATTTATAGTTGGATAATTAGATTCAATATAATATAACATTTTGTTAAAGCAACATGAGAAAAAAAATAGTAACAAATCGATTCAAAGTTAGAGATACATCATTTTATATACTAGCGTTTATCCATGAACTCGTTTCTAGTAGGTGATTTTTAAATGTAAGCCAATTAAAATTGTAATTGTAAGAAGTGTACTTTTATTTAGCCTGTATCCATGTTTTTGTATTCTTTTTCTCTTTGTGGTGTACAATAAAGTATAAAGTAAGTAAAGTAAAGTGTACCACTGCTTTCATCGAAAATCGCTCAATTCCATAGAAAGCGGCATTTATGATCAGTCAATACAGCCAAACATAATTTATTATTATTACTGTGCTCGCCACAAAGGTCGAGTTCGTCAGTGAAATAATAATCACTATAATGCTATCAATAAGAATTTTATAACAAAGCTTATTCCTTACCACTCAATTAAGATCTATCTCATCTTAGCAGATTTAAATGTACCCGTTGTTCCACAGCAGCCTAAAATTAGCAGTTAGGTTCTATAAAACCAGGTCAAAATAACCCTCTTTCTGTACGCTACATATAAAATAAATAGGAATAATTTGCCTCAACGGTTGCTCAAAATGTGAGGTGTAATCAAATTCAATTTTTTTGCTAGATATAGGCTTATATTCTGACCCAAATTACAAACCCTCCGGCAAACTGAAGGATGCTTAAAACGTTGCAACGTATGCATTTCGTAAGGGTTGGTACAATTATGACTTTTTTTTTTCGCGTGAAATTCTCAAACTGAATTTGAAAGTCCAGTGTAATATTTTTAGTTTTTGCCGAACGTTTTTTGCTCATATTCGTACGCTGTTGGAATACAAAGAGTGTATGCCGTTTTATGAAAGTTCCTAACGAGATTTGGACTAACAATATTGTTGGGTACGCGTTGAATTTTCATAATAAATATGGATATCCTTTTGACATATTTCATGTTAAAAATTCATGTCCGATCACATCAGGATACGATCGGATGAATCTTTGTAGTTTTTTAGTTTAGATTTAGTATGATTATACGTGCCTACTCTTCATTTATGTTTTTATTTGTTTGCCATCTTATGTAGTTCTTATGTATTTCTGTTTAATTTCTGGTGCGTGCAAAACAATATACCTTATTAAGAATACAACCTTCGTACTGTAATAAGTAATTTTCATATATTCAAGTTGTTCTAATATAAATATGAAGTTTTGTGATAATCAATACGGCTCTTTAAACAAAAAACAACGGAAAAAAAAGAAATAAAATACGTTCTCTCTTTGATTTGATATCTTCATTATAGAATTCGTTACTACTACGAATCTGGAACTCATTAAAAATATTTCATCTCTTTAATCAGTTCCTTGATCATTGTATTTTGAACATCAGAGGTATTCTGTAAACTCGCTTTAAACTCACTCATGAAATGTTAAAAATCTACTCTATTTCTCTGGTACGCTATTTTGATGAGATGATTAAAAAAAAATAGTTACCACGTATAACATCGTCAAATCAATGTTACATAACACTGATATTACACGATTGCGTTGTAGTAATTAATTCACATAGTTCATCTTCTAAGCTACTAATTTAATATTATATTTACTTTTCAATTAATATATTTGTATATTTCTACAACTCTTGCTCAGTAAAATTGTATACAAGTCTTTCTTTCCTCTGTAATAACCAATCAATTAAGCCTTTTATATTTTCAATGTCAATTTTGAAAGTTCTGAAGGTCAAAATCAAAATAGACATTACTCAAGTTGGCTCCTCAAGTTTTTTTTTTAAATGTATATAGGCTAGCGCTTAACTGTTATCACACCTGATGGAAAGTGAGATACAGTCTAAGAGGGAGCGCGCTTGCCTAGAAAGTGCCTATTGCTCTGGACTTGAAGGTAAGGTAGGTATATTGTAGGTGGTGGGGTAAACGGAGATCGGAGGGTATTCCAGACCTTGGCGGTGCGTATCAGAAACGAGGAAGCAAATCGTTTCGCACGTGTCTTTAATACGTCAACGTCAATCATCGAGTCATTTTGAAATGTCATTTCATGTACATTATATGAGAGTACTTTCTTGGAAATTGAATCGCATTTGGAGCACCGCTTGCATTAACAATAGTGACGATATATGAAAAGTCTTTCCTTTTTATTTTATTTATCGATAAATATAGATAGAGCATTAAAGTATATTTAATATTAAAATTTATTATTGAAAGTCCAGTGTAATTAATTAAATAAAGCCTTAAAAGTTTGACCTTCATAAATCCATTTAAATGTAATGTATTTTTTTCGATTGATGACCCTATTCTGCCATCGAAGATATGCGGACTTAAGAGGCACTCGAATACTTCCCAAGTATCTAACGTGCGGAGTATTTACGAACAAAAATATGTACATGTGTATGGATCTTTACAATTCATATAGTACTCATAAAATTTTCCTCTACACTGATCACCGTCAGTTTTTACGATTTTGGGCTTATGTGCTTACAATTTTAAGGTGAAATTTCTCTCAGCACGTAGACAATTTACATTCCAAGGTCAAATTCAAGGTCAACGTTTCTACGAATATTTCGAGTTAAATATAACTGAGTAAAATATTTCACTTATATTAAATGTATTGATTTTTAACTTTTTTTAGACCAATGTGATGATTACAAGCCAATAAATTTTTAGTATTTTATTTTTATACAAAATTACTTGTTATACTCTAAGGGAAATAATTAAGTGTCATTAAGGAGGTTTTATTAATAAATCATGTTTACTTGAACTATTTCGTTTTTTTAAGGAATGTTTACAGCGAAAATGACTTGCGTGTTAGCTTACATAGGCTACCCTATAATTTTCCAACCGATTCAAAACTGAGATAATAAGGTCGATGTGGAAAAATGTATACAGAAATATTGATAGTCTGACATAAAAATGCTTCAAGATTTATTGTTCACAAGTTAATATTCAGTATTTTTCAGACGAATCATCTTCACATATTCTTATATCTTCACTTAAAATTATTATAAGCCAAACTTACACCAATGTATGTAAAATGTTTGAAATGTTTCCAATTATTTTACAAGCTTAATAAAACTACGCATCAACTTTAAGTAACAAAGTTAGACACAATGTTACTTTAATACGCTGTAAGCTTGAAAATGACGCGTCATTTTAAAGGAGCGAATAAAATCTGTAATGGCGAAGTTGGTTTATTTGCAGTACTTACACTAGACTTTATTACGGCTGACGAATATAAGTAGCGTTAATAAAATTAACTTCGTTAGTATAATTGCCATCAAAACCGGTATCTCTTCATATTGATGTCCTCGCATGTACGTTAAATCTTATCATCTTCATCATCCACAGCAATTCTTCATCCACTACTGGATATAGACATCTTTACATTCACTGGTGGTAGGGCTTTGTGCAGGCTCGTCTGGAAAGGCAACACCCACTCATCAGATATTCTACCGCAAAATAGTAGTACTTTTTATTGTTGTGATCCGGTTGGAAGGGTGTGTGAGCCAGTGTAATTACATGCACAAGGGACATAACATTTTAGATCCGAAGGTCGGTGGCGCATTGGTGATGTAAGCAATAGTTAACATTTCTTACAATGCCAATATCTATGGGCTTTGGTGACCACTTATCATCAGGTGGCCCATAAGCTCGAACACCTACCTATTCTATATAAAAAAAACTGTTTCGTTTTTTGGTTGGGTTGCTGTAAGCCGTAAGGCATTTGTAATGTCATCTCCCCATGTTGCTGCTGGACGATTGAAGTTTCTGTAACCAGTTAATCGAATCATCCAGTTATTGCATTGCTTCACCTTTTTTAATTTTTTCCCAAGCCAGGTAAGGAATATATATTAATATATAATAATAATATTTATTTATAAAACATATGTAATATTTTGTTTATACACGTATTTATATGTTATATATAACATGTATTAATCGTATGTATGTATGTTATGTAGATATGTTATGTTTGTGTATATATGATTTACCTAAAAGGTGTACACCTCCGAACCCCTTTCTTAGAGTATTCAATGTCCTCTATCCAAAGGTTGTCTGGAAGAGATCGCTCTTTTTAGCGATAAGACCGCCTTTTGTACCGTGTTTTCTATTTTGTTGTGTTACTTCTTGTATTTTTTTGTTTCGGTGTACAATAAAGTATATTTATCTTATCTTAAGGAAATCTGCCTGAGATGATTAGGTGCCATACCTTATTTAACCCACATGCGATTTCAAATATCTTTCACTTTTTTCGAAATCGGATCTTATCGCTGGAAACATCGATCTATAAGGTTAAAGCTAAGCATGTCTCACTCTATGGCTCTCTGTGCAAGGCTCGTTCTATATTCAGACTAAGTAAGCGTCCATGTTTCGACTACATAAATACATAAATCATGCTACGTATATTCTAAAGCCGAGATAGCCTAGTGGTTAGAATCTTAACTGATGATCATGGGTTGAAACCCGGGCAACCACCACTGATCATTCATGTGCTTAATTTGTGTTTATAATTCATCTCGTGCTTAACAGTGAAGGAAAATATCGTGAGGAAACCTGCATGTGTCTAATTTCATTAAAATTCTACCACATGTGTATTCTACCAACCCGCATTGGAGCAGCGTGGTTGAATAAGCTCCAAAACCTTCTCCTCAAAAAGGGAGAGGAAGCCTTAACCCGGCAATGGGACATTAACAGGCTGTGATTGTATTGTTGTATATTGTAGGACAAATTTCGAAACGAAATCTTTAAGATTCTTGATATTTTAAAAGATAAACATGAAAACATCATAGAACACGGTCGTAAAATATCAGACAGAATCATACGATATTGACTGCAATGATTATAACATTTAAAGTATACACGCATCAAAATAGCATATCACCGTTATTCGCCTTACAACATTTCACGAGTAAGGACAGAGTTCTTACAGAATAGTAATGCAGTTCCTTGTTCTTGTAATTACACTCGCTCAAGCTTAATACAGGAGTACTGCGAAACACAGTATTCCAGTTTGCAGCATGAATGATTGATAAGTGGAGTTTATCTATTCTACATAGACTTTAGAATTCAGAAATTCGAACATTAATTACTATTCACGTATATAAGCAAAAGATGTACATTTTTCTTTTTATCTACCAGTGTGAAGCCAAGACGATTAGCTAGTAACATTTTCATATAATATTATAAAATTAAAGTTGTAAAGATTTAAAATGCCTTGCTATTCGATATCAGACAATCATTATATATAAGACAAAAATTATATATAAATCTATTTTGTTTTCTACTTTGGTACATATTATGTATTTCATTTATAAATATTTATGTTATTATTATATTATTTTGTTAGTAAAAACATATATTATAATTTTATATTCTTAGCATTTCTAGTTTATTATTATTGTTATTTTTATTCCTATATATAACGAAATGTTTTTAATTATATAAACTTTGTTTCAAGCCCGTAGGGTTGTTTGGAAATAGATCGCTAATTACCGATAAGACCGTATTACCAATTATTTTTATTATTATTATTTCTTTCTTCTTTTGCATTTTAAAATCTACGAGTACATATTTATCGTGAATAAATAAAAGTTAAGTAAACAGCCCATAAATACCCCACTACTGGGTTTAGGCCTCAATTCCCTTTCGAGCAGAAGGCGTTGAGCTTAGTCTACTTCAAAGCGGATTAGTAACATATTCATGCTACATACAGCTTACCTCACGATGTATTTCTTCACATCCACGATTAATAATTATAAATATAAATAAAATATACGTAAATTCAATGGTGCTTGCTAAGATTTAAAGACGCAATCTTCACTGTGTTATTTTAGAGTAGTATTATTATTTTCTAAAACAGATATGATGGAATTATCTGTCTTAAATATGGTAAGCATTCCAAAGGTCTCTTAATCTGAACTCTGCAAAAATAATAATTATACTCGCTAAAGCCTCCACTTAACCCCAAAAGTTTGTAACTAAATTATCGGTGTTACGGTTACCATTGCTTAAGTTGTCTATGTTCGGATTATAAAACAAAGATTTGAGTTTGGAAATTATATCCAAGATAATATTTTGAGATTAAAGTTTTTTAAACAAAACTTATTTAGACGAAATGAGTAAAGCAGCAGTACTTGGTATTGTTGTGTTCCGGTTTGAAGCGATGTAAGCGATGGTTAACACTTCTTACAATGTCTGGGCGTCGGTGACCACTTACCACCAGGTGGATCATAATTATACTCGTAATATGTACACAATTTAAAAAAAACTAAAAATTCCTATTAATTTTGATTGATTTAATTAATTCGTCGTTTCTGTCGAGAAAAAATTCACACAAAAGGTGTCACTTATTAAAAGCACTTTTTCTGTTTTATATTTCATACTATGTACTATCATCGTTAACATAAAGATTGATCTTTTAAATATAGAACATTGAAATATGCAATTTTTTTGTCAATTTTTCAATAGGTAATGATTATGGTCGTATTTCCACTCCACTGGGCGAATATTTTATTTATATGACCTGAACTTTTATGTAAAAAATACATTATTTTCTACATGCGAATGTTGTGAGAGACCTTTAAATTTTTATCTGAAAATAACATCTGTGATATGTGAGCAGAAACACTCAGATGAATTGAATAAATGTTTTATGTCGCATGTACTCTTCGTTTTTGACTGAACATGACTGATACCCAGTTTTGTTTTGGTGGGAATGGATGAAATATTTGATATTTGAATATATAGGGAATAGGTGTTTGTCAGCTTATGTTTTACATGAAGATTGCACTTTTAAATATAGAACATTGAAATATGCAAATTAAAATTAGTTTTTCTTAATTTTTGATGTGAGTTTTTTTTTAGTTACGGTGCCTATTCTTAAATAGATTAAAAATAAGTGAAGTAAATTCAAATAATAGATTATAAATTTATATAAAATATTAAGTTATTTTAAATCAACATTCTTTTCTTATTCGATGGGACGGCAATCCGATATGATCAGAGACAGAGTTAAGATAGATAACCAATGGCTGAATGGAAAATCCAAAAACGTTTTATGGATTCGTAGTTTTAAGCTAGACTTTTTTGTTTTTACGTAATGGAAACCTTCAGGAAGACACCCTAGGGCGCCGAGTTATGTGGGATTCTTACTCGCTACAACCTTTGCTCTAGCCGTCTTCGGCACGGATCGGAGAGGCTGTGGTATCGTATCGACAAAACCCATCCACGTCTCTTTCGGTGCTGGACTGCACTCGAGGCTCGGCGGAGCTTCTCGGGTAGCAAAGGTGATCGTGCCCCCAGTACTACCAGCTTGTAGAAGAATTTTTAATGGCTTTTAAAGTTTTCATAAGAAATAGGACTTTATTATTACACAAATATAATTGCTTGTTCCTGTTTTTAGCAAGAATTTAGTAACAAATTACTTAGTACTTAAATATTAAAGGTGACAAAACACTGGAATTCTACTTAAAAAGTGTTTCCCTTATAAGCCTTCCTTAAATATAAACAAGCAAAATTCTATTAAGTCTACCGCGAACTCGAAGGGGTTTTATTATTAGTAACGAATTTCGGATAAAATAATAATTTTAAGTACCAGACATTTTTTTATAAAAAAAAACGCCACTATCTAAATAGTATTAATACGTAATGTACGTGTGTATAATATGTAAATTATTAGTATTCTATTGTTTTTATGTATTAAATTCAAAGTTTTAATGAATACATAAAAAACTATACATATTTTTTAATTTTTTAATCAGTGAGGTGATCAAATGACATATAAAGACCAAAGTCGAATAGTAACGTTCTTCAAGTTGTTAAATGTCTATTATTTGACAGTGAAGTCTCCGTTTAGATATAGCGGCTTTCATCTAGAAGGTTTACATAAAAATATTTGCATTGACATTCATAATAATAATCCTTTATTTGCATGAAACATAGTTTTACAGATGCTATGATTTCTTTATAAGTATCTAATACATTTCGCCCACGATAGGCACGCAAATATATTTGTTAACAAGTAATTAATATTAAATACAGATCACACCAATTGTACATTAAAATAATTATATTAATATATGTATTTATTAATCATAAGGAATATATTTAGAATATTGTATTAACGAATAAATTCATGCATTATACATGATATACAAATCAAAATAAAAAAGCTAATGCACAGATCATGATCACATAAAAAAGTACAAGTACAATTAGCAAGAACCCGTCACCAGAGGAGGCAATACAATTTTGTGTGTGTTTTATGACTCCAAGGTTTTGTTAATTGAAAGTACTGCACGAGTGCACTAGATAGCAAAATATAACAAAACATAAATAACGCTACCTAAGTATGTGGCTATTATATTATCTAAGTCTATAATATATAAACAGCCAAAAACAATTCTGTATCACCTCTCATTCAGGAACTATTTTCTCTTCTTGGAAAAAAAAAATGGTAATAAAAATTATGTAAAATGTACGATACCTACAGATTTATGTATGGTTTTCTTAATTTTCGATAATGATTATGCTCGAATTTCAACACTGAGCGAACACTAGTACATATATAAACAGACGTATATCTACTCTATACTCTATGTACATTTAATTCCATTTTAATTGGATAAATAAATAAATTGAAAACTAAATAATCATTAAATTAAGTTAAAAGTAAGACGGGAATAAGTGATTCAGCAGTATGATGCTTGTACAAATTATTTTTCTCTTATTACTCTACCGGTGTGGGACGGTTTTAAAAGGCTTTCACAGATATGCCTGTCCATTAGCTCTGGTGCGGAAACACTAAAAGCAATATAGATAAAAAATACAAAACGCTCTCTACGTTCAACTTAAATGGATCCATCGGAAACTAAGCTGGGAATTTTCGGTAGTGACTTTTGTATTATTTCTTTGAAAACCCTAAAAAAATACCTTTTGGCAATCGAGAAAACGATTGTTATTTAATATTTAGGAATACTCATTCGTTATCAAACCTTTTTTTTTAGATACATTAATGTTTCTTTAATATGTACGTAATTTTGTTTTATATATACAGACAATCAAATACATTCACCTGATGCTAAGTGAGCGACTTTGCTTAAAGAATTGGCACTTCATACTCTAGCATCTTTCAACATGGATCAGAGGTTACACTGGTTACTTGGTTGGACCAAAGATTGGGGGTCTAGCCTGTTACCTGCGCAATTACCAAAGAACTTTCATGTGCTGAATATATGTTTATATTCCACTACGAGATCGGCGGTGAATGTAAACTTCATGAATGTAATCTTTCATTATTTTATATTTGTATAAATATTTGTATACAGTGACCTCCATTAGAGAAGCGTGGTGGAATATGCCTAAAACAACTAAGCTTTCTCCAATAGTGACGTCTCAAGTATCTTTACTAACAGACCGTGTGTGGGGCTCAGATATTCACCTCACACATGCAACTGCATAACCGGAGATTCGATAAAAAATACCAATTTTAAATACATATAAGAGTCTATAAAATCATTTTAATAACGTGTCTATGTTCCGTTTTTTTATTACGAGCCAGTTTCGTGCTGGTGCAATCACATTCAATCACTTGGAGTTGAATTAAGAAGTTGTAAGTCCTTTAAACGTAATCAGCTAGAAGTTTGCGCTTCACGGAACTAAAAATAACTTCGGTATACTAACTAAATCAGGAAGTGCAAAGTAGTTGAATCAATACAGAGCAACAAAGACTTTAACAATACAATAAAAAGATTCAATTCCGCGTAACAATTTAAATAGCTTAGTTGACTGTCCTTAAAACACGAATGTCGTTGCTAAGAAAGTGGTGGAAACTTTTGTTTTGTAAATAGCTTCTCCCCTAATCTCCAAGCGTAATGGAAAAGTTAGGCTTTGGCCGCTTGCCAGTAAATAATTAGAAGGTGAATGAAGAAATCAGTGTTTGATAATTTAATTAATTCCCATAATAGTTTTCCTGTTAAGGCTGTTTGCTTAATTAATCAGGTTTGCTATTTAAGGACAATGGAAAATATTTATCTTTAATTTCATATAGAACTTATAATTAAATATAGAATTCCGCTTTCGGGTTATTCATAGGTTCCATGTTCGATTTTTAAATCATAATTTATTATTAGTGCTGTTCGAAATATTTACCATCACTTAAATAACCAATGCGGCACAAATCTTGGGAGATGAGACGTTATGTCCGTTATGTCTTTATTTACAGTGACTCACTCACCCATCAAACTGGAACACAATAATAATAATATTTCTGTTTAACTATATTATAGTTTGTGTAATATATATTGTATAACATAGATTTGAGTGGAGGTTACCTACTCAGATGGACTCGTACAAAGCGACTACCATCTAGCAAGACACACAAAATATAATATAAAACTTCATTAAGATTCAAGAGTTCAATCCGCAGAGCTATTTCAATACTTTAATAATATATATTTCATACATATATGCATATATATAATTTCAGTACAAATACTTAATTTAAGTTAAGATAATTATAAAAGTTAGCAATTTCTCTAATACTTTAAAAACTTCAAGAAATTAATTAAGCTGTGACCTTATTAAAAATTGATAATTCCCAAATACTCGTACCTGAAAATTTAAACGGTTTATCAAAGATGAAAAGAGTATTGGTTCGGCTGAGGATTCTCAAAAGATATTAAACATTTAACCTGCTTCCATCAAATTGACTTGGAACTAATCTGATTCGTGTTGACACAGTCCTTAAGCCGAATCAAAGTTGGTTTTCAGAAGTTAGATTGATTTTTTTTATATAAATTCCGTCTATATTTAGTCATCAAATTCATCACTTCGTTGCTCTATAATTAATTACTTATGTTGATATAACATCATACTTTCAATAGCGTTTTAATAAACACATGAAATATAAACTTAACGATAGTGTTCGATCGTTGCATTTTTATTATGTAAATGTTACTGATGTATTTTTTTTTATTAGTTTTGAAGACTATACAATTTCATCAGGCTATTTGTGTGTATCATCTGTTTCCGCGTATTTCTAAATTGTCAATTATGATTTGACAAATGAGGTTTTACTTAAAGCATCTTGGTTGTTATCTAGTTATAGGCTATGTGACGTCACACTTCATTTATTATGTCTGTGAGGACCACGAGAGGATTTGGATGCTCCAATCCTTACCGGTGACCATCACAGTGGTTGCAGTGGGTAAGAAACAAAACCCGATTATATATCCCACATAACCCTAGTATATCGGCCTAACTAGATATTTTAATTTTATAATAAAATGGATGATATTTTGTGTCTTGTCATTATTGACTACGTTTCTCAATCTAAATAAAGCCTAATGTATCAAAATTGGCATTCGATTTCGTACTCAAAATAATCAAACATCATCTTATCAATCTTCCTTAATTAAATTATTATCGCATACAATAACAGAAATAAATTGTTGTCATTCAGTTTCTGGGGTAATCAAATCATTTTTAAATTGATTCCCTTCTACAATCCGTCAATTGTAATGGTGTTCGAAACTTTTATGAACCCTTAAAAACAAATTGAGCTAAATAAGCTGATATTCTTTCTATCTACTCACGTAGCGACCTTTTTTTCAGTCAGACAGCGTATTGCTTGCCAATAAAGAAGGTCTTAATTGAATTGAATAATTAAAGGAAAGGAAAAATTTAGTTTTATTGTAGTTCAAAGATCGGGTGAACGATACGTTTTATTGCTTTATTTTACTATTTAATTTCCGTTCATTATTGATCATTCGGTATTTCTTTATATCCACGTATTGTAAAAAGTGAAATTAATATTTTGCATACTATAAAATGTTCCACATTTAATAAATTTGATTTTTTTAATAGATTTTTATCTATAAAACACATTTTTTTAAAAACGATTTAGATCATTAGATTTTATTGGGATATGTATACCAGTGGCTCAGTTATTTTTTCTGACGCATTTTATCTATCGTAATACTATGTCTTAGAATGTCATATATGTATGTATGCTTAAAATACCCATCATATACCCTCTATATTATTTATCAGGGCTATTATACCAATAACACTCACCCCAAAAATCACTTAAAATTCGATATCGTGAATTTTTCATTAACGTGACTGTCGATATCGACGATTTAAATTACAGCATTTTTTGAATTACGAATATTTTAATATATAATAATATAATAATCATCTTTTTATCGAAATTGATTTTGTAGTTTCTTAGTGATGTTCACGTTCTTTAAGAGCCTGTTAGGATCAAATTATCTCTCAGTGGCAATGTTTAAGAGTTGACTCAGTTACTCGTTTGCTGTGATGCCAGCAGATGTATGCTGTAATATTAGAAATTGATTGACAATAATAGTTCTCTATTAAATGAATCACGCGTCAAAATTTCGTATCACTGTGAGACGGTTTTTATTATTTCACGACTGAACAAAATGCTGTTATATATATTTTGGGGTATTGCTTATAATATTGCCTTATACATATTATAAAAAGAAATATAAATTAAATAAAAAAAAAAACCTAAAAACAAAGTCACGGCTTGCGTTAGTTCCTTATAAATACACTCAATGCGAGCTCAATGTAAACATCATAAATATATAATGACGAGCAACCATTTTGATTTCCCTTTACGTATATTTTATGAGTGTTTCATACAAATCGTCCAATCTCCAAGTCTACACGAATACGTATCTACACAAACAACCTTATGTTATCGATGAGCTTTATTAGTTATTTTTTGCAAACGTACGATTTTCGTCAATATAGTCTAATATAGTCTTTGTAGTAGCAAAGACTATATTAGATTTTTTGTTTTTCTGTATATTATGTATGATGATATCACAGTTTTGTGCTATTTTTTTTATAGCATAGGATGGTGGACGAGCATATGGGCCACCTGACGGTAAGTGGTCACCAACGCCCTTAGACATTGGCATTGTAAGAAAAACATTTCATGGTAACATGGGTAACAACCCATCGCTTAAATCGCCAATGCGCCACCAATCTTGGGAACTACGATCTTATGTCCCTTGTGCCTGTAATTACACTGGCTCACTCTCCCTTCAAACCGGAACACAACAATACCCAGTACTGCTGTTTTGCGGCAAAATGTCTGATGAGTGGGTGGTACCTACCCAGACGAGCTTGCACAAAGCTCTACCACCAGTAAAGTAAATTTGTAGACTATTTGGAGAAAAAACCGAAGATTGTATTTTAATCCGGGGAAGCACCACTCAGGTTTCAAGTGCTTAATTTATTTTTATTATTTAAGTCTCGCCCACGGTTTCATCCGCCTTTGTGGCGTTAGGTATTTCTATTTTTACTCTTAACAACGTATAAAATTCAATAATGATAAGTTAGTTAAGACGTAAATGGGTAATAATCAAACCAACTCACTTTACATTTATAATATTACGGCATTGCATATGAAATTAGCGTTTTGTCGTAACCACTTTGATATATCTCCTCTTTGTTTAAGAATTCCAAATTCAAATTTATAAATTCATTTGAGTTTTAAAAATAGTCATTCATTTGTTTTTTCCTCATTATTTTTTTCTTTGGCGTCGCTTACTACCGCACAATGGAAAACATGAAATATCGGTATATTTACGAGTACGAGTTCTACCGTGGCACCAGTGCTGCAGAAACAGCTCGAAGGATTAATGATGTGTACGGCACTGGTGTTGCAAAAGAAAGCACAGTACGTTTTTGGTTTCAACGTTATCGTTCTGAAAATTTCGACCTACAGAACTAACCCCGTGGACGTCCGGAGACCAAAGTGGAAAATGAAGAATTAAAGAGATAGCTGCAGGCTTCGGGGTAAGTGATAAAACTGTATTAATCCACTTGAAGCAAATCGGGAAAGTAAAAAATCTTGAACGATGGGTACCTCATGAATTGAGTCAATCGAACTTGCAAATAAACCATTTAAACCATTTATTTGCTACACACATACATTACATAGATTATACAGAAGAAAATAATTAAATTGAAAGAATACAGTGTAGGTAGCAAGGGGTTCATCTCAGTATAAGCTGTGCTCGCGTCGACTGTTGTGTTACTTTACTCAACCGTCACAATAATGCAGGGATTTTAAATCTAATCATTACTTGTGATGAAAAGTGGATATTGTACGATAATCGGAAGCACAGGTCGCAATGGCTGAACCCTGGAGAACCTGCCAAATCCTGCCCTAACCGAAAATTGACTCAGAAAAAGTTGCTTTTTTTTTACAGTTAATACTTGTGAGTGTTTCGTGGACTAGCGCCGGTGTCGTTGGTGGCCAAACGATTACGGCAGATATCTAATGTCAGCAACTGCAAACCATGAAGAAAGAACTAGCTACTAAACAACCGAGATTGATCAATCGCTCTAGGCCACTGCTGCTTCACGACAACGCAAGACCACACACTGCACAACAAACAACCACTATGTTAGATGATTTGGACAACTTTTTACAAGGAAAAAAATTCAAATCCAATGCGGCAGTCCAAACCACCTTCAAAGAGTTTATTGATTCTCGCCCCCATGGTTTTTTTAGTAAAGGGATCAATGAACTACCTATGAGATGGCAGAAGTGCATAGACAAGAACGGTGCATACTTTGATTAAATAAATATATTTTACAAATAAAAAATTGACTTCATATTCCTCCCGTACAAAAAGCCAATTTCATATGTCCGTACATAATATTATTTTTTGCTCAACGGTGAAGAAAAATATTAAAAGATACTTGCTTGTGTCGGACGAAATTGTGGCATGTGTGTGATAAAATAAGCTCCATACACACCACTTTATCATAACAATATTTTATTATTTAAAATGTGATTAAGACATATACGAATTTTCATATTTCGTAACATATTGTAAACAGTTAATTCCGATATTATTTTATTAAGAGTACTAAATTAAAAACATACCAAACAAAATAATTCGGTTGCCACTCAGAGGAGAAAAATTTATTGAACTGTTTCATCTTCGCCTATTTATATATAAATAAAAAAAAACTTAGGAAGTTAAGAACTAAGCTCGTACGAAATACATTTCAATTTGTAATTCCATTTACATAGGCTGGAATGTTCAACGAATTTGCTCTTTTGATACCATACAAGTTCCTTCAACAGTCTGATTGAATAAAGCCGTAGTTTCGTGAAAACAAAGCTTGTTCCTCAAACGTACGTTGATACCAATGTACTACCAGTGAAGTTATTCGCCGCAATTGTAAAGTTATAACAAAGGGTACAAAACGAGGCGACTCTGAACTGGAAACACGATAAAATTTAATTATTATGCATGCATTTTTTATATAGTAAAGCACTCTTAACTATTTACCATTTTTTTAAAAGCATATTGAAACATTACTTAGCAGTAAAAGTAAGTTGCCTATAAAGAAATATATTCATAATGAGAATATAATAGAATAGTAGAATAATAATAAAATGATTTCTTTGATGTCTTCGTAAATACTTTGGCTATATAAAAAACCAAGTGCTTTGTATTAATTTAATATATATCGTCTGTCACGTAGTATCTGATCATTGTTAATCGATATTATCGTAAGAAAATTGTTGGCGTTGAATAATATTATTATGTGAACTTAAGTTGCGTTTATGATGCGTACGACTTAGAGGGTATTAGGAATCGAACGGGAAGGACGCCGCTCGGATTTGATCTTCATGTTATCATGACAACGTAACGTTAAACATGACAATACACGCGGAACTTTTATTTGTCACCAAGTTGAATGAAATAGCTTACTAAAAATGCTCGGATACACGTCCAATTTATGCGAAGAATGTCATTCATTGGCGTTACGCTCTGTGACGTTATCTTGAGTGTTATGAGGTGCCTTCTGACGCATTGTACACGTGTTAGTATGTATTTTTTTAATTTACATTCGTTTATTATAATTAAGGCGAAGATAATAATGCTTTGACTGAGAGTTTGAAGGCAAGCATTGCGAAATGGAGTTTGACTAAATAATAATCCAGATAAATAAAGACATCCAGACAGACCGGAGAAGACCATTGAGTAAAAATTGAAATATAAATTGAGGTATTTATTATTATTTATTTAACTACTCTGCTGGGTTAATGGCTCTGGGATCTGGGCTAATGACTAAGTGGGTTGCTGTATTGTGACAGAATATACTCTGTTGAATGGCTAGTACCCACCCAGACAGGATTGCACATAAACGTTACCACCACGTGAAATAAAATTATAAGCAACATTCTATAAATTTTAATCACATGGCATTTCTGAAGTGCTCTCTGTTCTGTGTTCCTAACACAATAGGCTCCAATTATTTCGGTGGAATCATTCACAGACAAAGGTCAGAAGGGAGCTCTCAGAGTCGCTCATTTTAATGTTCATTAATTTAAATTGTGATCTCGTATTGCATGTACTATAAAACGTTTTATTGTGATGACAAACGATATTTGTTTTGAATACTAATAAAAGCCTTACAGTCAACGACCCCCAGTAGGATACTCAGGATGGGAGTCCGGAAATATATATAACGACTAAAACCTATATAGAACTTGTCGTTAGGGAGGATCAAATTCAAGGCCCTCAGTGCATAATGCCGTTAATGTTACAGTGACCATACTATAATTAGTGGTATAATCGAATAGATTCCAATTTTTTTTATATTTGCTGGGAAAGCAAATGACTCTATTCCACCTGATGGTAAAAGGTAGTAGAGGTCCAATCGCGACGTCTGTCAGTACAGTCGGAAAGAATGTGCTGCACTAGCCGCCCCCGCCTTATCGGCCCGCAAGATGACTCTTCACGCCTCGTTTGAAGGAACCGGGGTTGTAAGAGGAGGGGAACACGTAAGCTGGTAAAGAATTCCATTTTATTGGAAGTGCGACAAAGAAAGGAGTTGCCAATTTTTTTTGTGCGCGATTGAGTTGATGTCACAGTTAGGCGGTGACATCGAGAGCCAGCACGAGTAGACTTATGAAGGAAAGGGGAAGCAGGAATTAGAGAGAATAATTCTTCAGAGCACTCGCTGTGATAGAGTCGATAGAAAGCGCTCAACGCTGCTATCTCTCGACGCAATTGTAAAGGCTCGAGGGTGTTTGTGACCTTTACCTCGCCAATAATGCGAACCGTACGTCGCTGCAACCGATCCATGGCCTCTAGTAGGTATTTAGCGGAACCATCCCAAAGGTGCGAGCAATATTCAACGCAAGACCGCATCTGGAATTAATAAATTAATTAATTTGGTATTAAAAGCACTACAATAATATCGAAACTTGTATGGTTACATCTTGGATTATACGTACTGATTGCATTGATATTTGGTTACATCGACGCATTGATTGCATTGATATTTTTAACTTAAGAATCATTATTTTTAAACGTTTTTTTTTTCTTTTTTAAACGTGTCGTAGTCAAAGGAACCTTATAGTTTTGCCGTGGTCGTCCATCTGTCTACCTCAAAGACTCTTAGCACTACAAAGCTGTAGTTTGACATATATATATATGTACAAATCATGCCAACAAAGATGTAAAATAAAATCTTCATTCTTTTTTGTGTTCCTCTCACGTAAAGTGGGGGTGATTTTTTCGTCCACCTCATGATATGGGGTTTTGTTGGACAGGTATTTAAAAAATATTGTGGGATTATGAAAACAATTTTTCAATTAGGTAGAAATTCACAGTCGTAGTATCTATAACGATGTTAAAAAGAAAACTATCACAGCCAAATAGGCTTGACTAGCTTACGAGTTATAATCGACCAACTTATAAAATTGGAGAAGTAAAAATTCGTACAAATTCCATTAAGAATTACTTATTACAACGTTTTCGCTTATTTTAAACAGGTAACATTTATGAAACCTAAATATATATAAATAAAAACCATACACCCTTAACATAACCTCAATAATAATTTACGTTACGAGTCGCCGAAACTTTTATATCTTTTTTTTATATTATAGGCAGGCGGACGAGCAACTATGATACCTGACGGTAAGTGGTCACCACCGCGCATAGGCATTGACTATGTAAGAAATAATAACCATTCCTTGCATTGTCAATGCGCAACCAACCTTGGGAACTGAGATGTTATGTCCCTTGTGCCTGTAGTAACAATGGCTCACTCACCCTTCAAACCGGAACGCACCAATACTAAGAGTTGCAGACGGGCCTGCACAAAGACCTACCACCAGGTAAAGTTTCAGGTTCTTACAGTGCTAATATCTATTTCATTACTATTTTACTAAAACAAAATTATAATGGAAGCAACCATAATTGGATATTATATTTTGAATTTATATAGAGGATATTCTCTTAGACATAGATCAAAAATATCCTCTATATAAATTTACATTTTACACTTGAAGTGACCAACTTCATCGAATATCCTTAACTTAACGCAAATATCCACGATATTATTTAACAAAAATATTCTATATTCCTATCACGAAAACTCGCCAGCTCCGATAATGCGTACATGTGCTAAGCATAACGAAATGACAAAAATTATACATGACATTGACATCTTTCATGACAGTTTCAATACAGTCAAAAAAACTCGTCGATTATTTTATGTCGATTAGTTCATCAACAAATTGGTGGGTAATATTTTTAAATAGATCTACTTAATATTTTTTAACGTATTACTTTTAATTAATGTTGTTCTTTTTATAAATCATGTTCACGCGATAATTTATTTATTTCACCAGAAATTGTTTATATATATTTTATATATTTTTTATTAAATCTAGGCCAGCCTTTGACCGTTGACTTGCCTGATGTTAAGCATCGACACGATCTAGGATGTAGCACGCTTGCCTAGAACAAACCTATTTCCTTTGGATTTGTTGACACTATATTACGTATATAGTTGGATGTGTTATTGTGTAATATGTATGATTTTAGTGTCCTTAATTGACCGCCTCGTTGGTCTAGTGGCTTGATGTAAGGCCGCAGACCCAGTAGTCCTGGGTTCAATTCCCAGGTTGGGCCAATGAAATGTTATTGGGTTTTTCTGTCAGAAAATTCTGAATTCAGCCCGGAGTCCGGAAGTTGAAAGTGTATACACTCCCGTGCCTCGGAAAGCTCGTAAAGCCAAAGCTCTTTCCGGTCGTATCGGATTGCCGAGTTATCGGACTATGAGAGTTAGGGAATAGAGAGTGCACCTGTGTTTGCGCACACATGTGTGCACTATAATATCTCCTACGCAGTTGGCTAATCTCTCTTGAAATTGGCCGCCGTGGCCGAAATCGGTCTGGAGGACATTATAATAAATAAATAAATTTATGGCTTTGCTCGTCATTCAGGAATATTAAAGGTTTTATATAATTTGTCATGTAAATGTACATTTATATATAAATTAGTAAATCAAACACGTAAAAGCTTACATCAAGCATCAAAAATACTCTTTTAGGAACCCCGACTTCAGTCACGGTTAACATTTACATGTGAAACGTGCCTTTTTACCATTCTTTGAATAAATCATGATAAGATTTCGATTTAAGTACGAAGTCGAAATAGCAATACAACGGTGAACGCGTTTTTCATACTGTATTATTTTCTGTTATGTAATTTTACGATATATTATTCATATACCACATAAACTTGGATACTTGTAAACGTACTATTTTCCTATTGTATAATCTGAATCTACTAATTGTGACACAAAGTTTTACATGTCGTATATGAATTACTCGTAAATTCTAAAGACTTATACTTTACTATAGGTCGATACTTTGGTCAGAATTTCATCCCACATCCCCATATTATTGTTGCTCTTCAGTCAATGTCCATGTGCTTTATCCGTTTGTCTCGGATAAGAAAGTTAAATAGATTCAGGCCAAAGAATCACAATCTGTTTTTTACAAGAACTAGAATTTATAGAAATGTGGTTAAAAATATTACTTATAATCTTTATAAACAATAAAATTGAATACCAAAACAAAATGATTACCAAAAACCTATTCGATGTACGAACTGCCGAATACCTCATGGATATGAATAATATTTTTTTCAGATATGGTATTAGGATATAGTACAGGTGGTAGAGCCTTGTGCAAGCTCGTCTGGGTAGGTACCACTCACTCATCAGACATTCTGTCGCAAAACAGCAGTACTTGGTATTGTTGTGTTCCGGTTTGAAGGGTGAGTGAGCCAGTGTAATTACAGGCACAAGGGACATGAGATCGTAGTTCCCAAGGTTGGTGGCGCATTGGCGATTTAAGCGATGGGCAACATTTCTTACAATGCCAATGTCTAAGGGCGTTGGTGACCACTTACCATCAGGTGGCCCATATGCTCGTCCACCTTCCTTTTCTATAAAAAAAGGATAATTTTTCAGTCTTAAGTCTGTCGAGGGTCAATATTGTTGATTAACTTCTAATCTTTCTTGTCATTAGGAAAGGAGTCTTCGCATACTAATTGGACTTTCTTAGACTGCTACTTAACCACTTAATGAAATCACGTAAACAAAGGAATCGATAGACAATTCACGGCATTCCATTCTGAGCACATCGTAAACTGATTTCCTTAGTTCCACATTAAACGCATGAATGCCCACGATAAAGGATATTGGGTTGCATTCAAGATCAAATGTTTGTACGAATTTCAATGTAGTGCAAATTCCCTAGAATAATTCAGAATGTCGGAAAACCGTCAGAGATTTATGGAAGGCTCGGTTGACATTTGTGACTACTGATGGTGTAGGAGGAAAGAAATATTGCAGGGGATTAATGTTTTATGAAAAAGATTTGTGGGTACTGCTCGCTTGTAATGGTTGTTACAACTGTCATGGAGTTTGAAGTTATTCGTGGCAAATAATGTTGCAACATTACCTTGTTTAAGTTAACTTATAAATTTGACATTTAAAAACGTTCCAAATTAAAATTTTATTTTATTTAATATTCCATTATTATTTGCCATGATGTAACGTCATCGATAATTCAAAAATATTGTATCTATCGCGACTTTGTCATTGAATTTCGCTACATGAAAATTATGTTTTTAAATGAGACCTGTACGGATATAGTCGATACCATTTCATATTAATTTCTGAGACTAAAATTAAATGTGATATAATACGGCCTTACTTATAAGTGTTATTTAACGCGTGGTAAGTTTTATAATGCTGTGTCTTTTTCTTTCGAATGTCAAATCAATAGTGACGGAAAGAGAGAAATCAGTGTTTAACTAAACAACATTTAAGCAACGTTTATAAGTAAAAACGTTAGTAAGGATCTTTATGCTTATAATTGAGATTGACTTACAACACAATGTCTTATAGCTCGAATATACATACAAGGTATATATATAGATTAAAATATATTTTTACAATGAATTAAAAAAAATCTAGAGAAATTCAAGAATATACTATACCAGAGTTGTCTTGGGCATATTGGGTCTTGAATTTGCGATTTTAACATTTTTGACATTAAACCTTTTTTGAAATTATATATTGTTATGAATTTATTATTAACAAACTATATTCGCGGGTACACGAATAAACTTTGACTACAGCCCAACTAGCAGGTCCAAGGAATACTATCGAAAACCTCGTGACCTGAATCGGTTAATATCCGGTTACTATATTCAAGAAACGTTTCCATTTACTTACGAATTGTATACTAGTAACTCAAAAACGTTCCAATAAATAATGCCTCGTAAAAACGTATCGGGATGACTAACGGTTCGTATAACCCTAACCCAATAACTATCGGTTACTGATATCGAAAAACGACAAGTTACAAGTTAAATATAGTAAATCGTTCAGAAGTTACACGCTCACTTATACGCACCGAATATTATATTTATAAGGATAATATATAAAATTCTCTTACAAAGCATATGCTTTTGAAAGTTTACGGCAATATTCCGACATGAATGATATTTATAATGCAGACAGATATAAATATATACGCGGGTGACGGATCGGGTCAGACTGAATGTTTCTTATGATAATAAGCGAGGCGGTTCTACACAGATGTAAAGATACGTAATCTAGACGTGTCATTAAAAATGCACAAAGTATACAACACTGTTTTTTGTATTATAAACAATTTTAAACTTACTGGTGGTAGGGCTTTGTGCAAGCTCGTCTGGGTAGGTACCACCCACTAATCAGATATTCTACCGCAAAACAGCAGTACTTGGTATTGCAGTGTTCCGGTTTGAAGGGTGAGTGAGCCAGTGTAATTACAAGCACAAGGGACATAAAATCTTAGGTCCCAAGGTTGGTGGCGCATTGGCGATGTAAGCGATGGCTAACATTTCGTACAGTGCCAATGTCTAAGGGCGTTTGGTATCCACTTACCTTCAGCTGGTCCATATGCTCGTCCGCCTTCCTATTCTATAAAAAAAGAAATCATCCATAAAATATTAGAAAGATTAAATAATAAAGTGGCTAGACAGTATAGTAATATGTAGCAAAATCTTGACCGACGTTTTATTAAAGCATATACGTAACAGTAACAGCCGATGAATGCCCCACTGCTGAGCTAAGACCTCCTCCCCTTTTTTGAGTAGAAGGTTTGGATTTTATACCACTACGCTGCTAATGCGGGTTGTGGGAATATTTCAGTGACATTAGACACATGCAGGTTTCCTCACATGAAAATTCAGTGGTACTTGCCCAGGTTTAAACCCACGATCATAGGTTAAGATTCACGCGTTCTAACAACTGGGCTATATCGGTGTTTTTTAAGCATTTATGACGATGTTATTATTTTTAACTGCACAAATGAAATGGTCGTTTAATACGAGTGCTTATTTATAAATGTTTGGTCTAATAATATTTGATTTATATTTCATAATATATAATCAAAACCAAAACCACACGCGGTTTTCATTTTACTAAACTATAATATTAAAATAATAATCCAATATCAAAGTTTTGAATTTAGAATCAGTTACATTAAATATGTTCGAATTTACACAAATATCGCATAAACCTAATTTATAAATGATATATTTTATTGACCAATAGAATATATATGTATATTATGCTATTAACAATATCTGTATGTCTATATTATAGTAATAAAGTATCACATCGGGAATTGCGCAAGTGAATTCCAATTACAAATCGTTTATTTAACCGCCAACCATCAATTATTTATATTGCCGAGATCCAATTTAGTTTATAAGTTCCCTTGAAAAAGTTCAAGGGAACTTGTAATAATAATATAGAAATAACTTCTTTCTGTTCCTATTCATACTTCTGGTTTCGATTCTAATTCTTACTCCGTTAAAGCTGTCCGATTATGGAACAAAGTACCAGAGCATATAAGAAAAGCCACCTCAAAATTTACTTCCTTCCGTTCCTAGTTCTCTTCATCTTTGACATCTATAATGCATTATTAATCATATGTTTATATATATATATATATATTACAGCTCTGTTTTAATGTTTTTATTGTTGTTATATTTGTATGTATGTATATTTTTGATTATTAATTACCGCCTTCACGCATTTCTGCTTAGCCTAAAGGTTGACTGGTAGAGAATGCCTTCAGGCATTAAGTCCGCCTATTGTTCCTACTACACAATGTGGTGGTCGAATTTTTTTTAAAATAAATAAAAAGCTATTTACTTAAAGACGTTAAGTCTCTCAAACTAGTTCTCCCATTCTGGATTATAGTTATAATATGACAGTCGCTTTCAACCTAACCTTTAATAAACGTTACTCAGCGTCTGTTTAGTGGAACACTGATCTCGCTCTTTCTTTCATTATTGACTTGACATATGAAAGAAGAAGACACATAGCTGGACAACGTAAGTAAGATTGTAAATGTATAATCTAACAAGAAATATTTATATCAGTATTATTTAATTGATAATACATACTAAGCGATTTAAAGAAAAGAATGTCAAACACTATAAACCTATAAACCTCTATGACACAAACAGCCGAACAGCTTAAATAATTTGTCTTCTGTTAAGCTTGAAGTTTCTTTTTGCCACCATCCTAAATATCTACTTGAGTAGATAGTTAGTGTTAGTGTTTACTAGCAGACAATGCCTAGATGGCGTTATATCCACTCTTCATATTCTTATACACAAATACCCGTGACAATTAAGTTGTAAAAAACAAATAAACATATATTTTATGAAGCAATATATACACGTTATATATCCATACAAAGTTATTTGGCCCTTCTAGTCTTGTGAATATTGTTGATATCTTTGGTATAAAACCACCGGCTTCCTCGTGTACCCACGACCTGCATTATATGAAAGGATTCATAAAACATTTTTGCAAAGCAGTCGAATTTGAATCGTATTCAATAACGTACTTTGTACAGATATTTCTTGACTAGAATTTCTATGATAATAGTTAAAATGTTTATTAAACAAATCGCTTTACTTGAAACTGTATATATTTTTGTGAAGTTATTGAATTATTAAAAGCAAATTTACCTTTAAATATGATATTATGGAATCGAAACAAAAACCACTATAAATTGAACTTAGGCTAAACCAGACTCGAGAAGTAATACCTACTACCTATATCAATAACGTAATGTTTAATGAGGCTTATAATTACTATGACAATTTACTCATTGGCCTTATAACTCGAATTTTAAAATTAAATATTATTATTTTTTACGATTCACGTTAACGATATTTTATTTTATGAGTGAAACATGGTGAAGGTTGGTGGCGCATTGGCGATGTAAGCGATGGTTAACATTTCTTACATTGCCAATGTCTATGGGCGTTGGTGTTTAACCATTATGTCGCCCATTAGGTCGTCCTACCTATAATATAAAAAATAAATAATATTTCTTATTCTACGCATAATGAAACAACAGACAGAATAATTAAAAATATAATTTATTTGTAATCTTATTATATAACCTTTGCTGACAAAATTAAACGAAACAATAGGACCCAGATCTTAAAGCTAAATTCACTAGTACGAGGGTCTATAAATGAATTCACACTCAGGATCTTCACAAATACGTGTTCTAGGTATATGCAATATGTAAATTTAAATCTTGGGTTCAATGTTCTGAATCTAAACTGATCTAATGGTACAAACAACTGGCCGACAGCGAATTAATCCAGCTAGATATCGACTCGTGTGCTGAAACTGCTGTCCAATTTTAATAATTAAATATGAGCATCTTGTTTATTGCTATTTACTCTTGTCTTATTCACAAGTATAGTATACAACCGAAACAATCGATTTTAGTGATCCGTATAGACTAAGGCCGTCTGATAAAATTCCACATGGCCTGATCCACCCAGAGCCCGGGTACCTTTCATAGTTTTCTCGTACGTTACAATAAAATTGGTAAGCTTATACAGCCAAGAATAAGCCTCGATTCCGTGTTAAGTTTTGTTTTAGTATTTAAGAAGTAATTTTGTATAGTAATGTAATGTTTATTTCTTAAATAAAACCGCGAATCGCCTAACGCTTATGACAAAACTCTGTATCCGAGAATTGAAGATCAAGCTCAGAGCTACGTGATGATTCAAGTTCGTATGCTTTGCCTTCTACGCTCTCCTAGCGAATCCGTCAGGTGTTTTGTTTCACATACAGATTTATAAAAACAAATACAAAATAGTTTTTAGATGTTCTATAAGTATTTCAAACAAAGTTCATTTTTTTTAACATTAAAAATTTACATATGTGACAAGCCATACTCATTCTATTCAGACTCACACATTAGCAATCAACCTAAAACCGTAACGCGAAAATATTTTGTATATACCTAAATAGGTTTTTTTATTGAACAGTGGTCTACTTGACGGTAAGTGATCACCACAGACCATAGACTGCATTATAGGATATATTAACCACCCCTTTCATAATAAATGCACCACCTTGGGAACTAAAGTATTATGTCCCTTGTGACTGCAGTTACACTGGCCCACGCTCACCCTTCAAACCGGAACAAAACAATACTAAGTATTGCTGTTTGGCTTATTGGGGCAGTTTGGGGTATTCTACAGAATACATGAAGAGTAGGTACTACATACCCAAACGTAATTAAACTTGACAATTCACTAAAAGAGTGATCTACTAAGTCCACAAGATCTACGTAATATTTTTTGTATATTACTGACCGCTAAGAAGATTTTGTTAAGTTGTTTAGTTTTTATTAAGATTATTCTAAAATCTTAACTGTTTGTGTAAAATTAAAAATGTTCCGTGGATAAACTTCTTAGATCCTTCTTCTATTTCCTAAAAAAAAGTGTCATTTAAAAATTAGCCGAAAGAAGCGCATTTACAGCGGATAGAATTATTAAAAAAATTGTATTGGTTAATATTAAATAATAAGTATCCGGACTCGCTATATATAATTACTTTATGAGTTTTGCCAACCAGAAATTTTCAGCAGTATAAGTACTCGAGTTAGGAAGCTGTCGGTAATTGTTGTAAGCAATTTGTCCTACACTCTTTCTTTGATTGTTTCAGTTCATTGTCTTATCAGATCATGAGAGTGAGGAAATAGATCGTGCGCCTGTTTTTACTCATCCTTCTTCCTATCTTCTGCGTAGATGGTTAGTTTTTGCGATTGTCAAGGATGAAGTTTTGTCAAGCGGATATTTTAGGGAGATGGCATATAATTTATATATACGTTAAGATCCACTTTATACAACAGGAAAATAGAACACCATAAATCTTTGTTATTTTGTAATGAAACCTCTTTTAAACAAATATATTGCATCCAGTAAAACCATATCCAGGTCTCTGGCTTCAATAATCAATATTTGCTAAGTAATTTCCAGGAACCCGAGTAACCCTTCTTAAAATGGAGTCAAACACTTTGCCTTGGCGTTATATCTGACGTTAACTAAGCGTTGAATATCTTAGTAACATTGATTATCAGGAGCCCACTTAACGGTGTGTTGGTACGTGCTCAAGGTTGGAATTGGGATTATGATATTAATCTCAAAATTTGCATGAGAATGGATTAATATATGATGAAATTTTAGTGGAAATTTTTAAATAGCAGTTATATACCGTGAATGTCGCTTGCTGATGAAAAGGCCTCCTCGACTGATGGGGAAAACGTTTAAGAATGGTATAGCTTTTTGCAAGTCATGGGTCATTAAATATTCAACCACCAAACGGCAGAGCATTTTAAATAGCAGTTATATACCGTGAATGTCGCTTGCTGATGGAAAGGCCTCCTCGTCTGATGGGGCAAACGTTTAAGAATGGTATAGCTTTTTGCATGTCATGGGTCATTAAATATTCTACCACCAAACGGCCGTATGTAGTATTGTTGTGTTCTGGTTAGAAGGGTGATTGAGCCAGTATAACTACAGGCACAAGGAATATAACATCTTAGTTACCAAGGTAGTACATTGGTGATGGAAGAAATGCTTAATTTTTCTTACTAATATTACTAATTTATATAGCCTATGTCTATAGGCGTAAGGTGGCCCATCCGCCCTTTCACCTACTTATATTTAAAAAAGAAAAGAGTATTCAATAGATGAGGCAGAATTATTGCGACAGGTACAGATTTCTTCACGATATTTTCCTTAACCGAATCTAAGATGTACGTATTGAGTACGTTTAAACCCAAAAGCGCTTTCACGGATTTAAAGCCGTGAGTTATGTTTATGATCCATGCGTTGTTTCTACTAGGCCATAATCTAATATTGCAGATCCTGATTGAGTTCTTCAGACTATATAAACTATTTACGATACATGTGTTGTATGACATTTGACAAATGTTGTATGGAAGGAAACATTAAAAAAAATGCATATAATTTTAACAGAAAGATATTTTTTGTAAGGACTTGTAAGTTAAACAAATCAACTAACTTTTATGACGTACCGAATGTTTGTAACCATAGAAAGTTTCTATAAAACTCGAAAGAAACCTGTATATGATAAAGTTTCACCATTGTACAATCTTAGTAAAACTTATTACAGTAGAATACGAATAATACAAAGGTATATGTAAATTCCTCGGTCAATGAATACGGATGCCGGCGATGCAACTGCTTGCAAATTACGTATCTGCTTGTATACAAACCACATGTAATTCCACTCACATATCAACCTCACGCTAATACTGACGTGTGTTAGATGTTTACTGATATTTGTCTTGGAGTTAGAAATTCCTAGACACGTGCTATGTTTTGTTTTCTTTTCCCCTTGGATTAATAATTTATACTTAAAATGTTTTTCCTTTTGGGTATATAATTGTTTTTTTATATCAGTATCTTTACTGTATCTTCTTTTTCTTTTATAGGTAAGCGGATGGGCAGTAAGTGGTCACCACCGTCCATATATAGGCATGTAAAAATATTAACCATTAAACTAAAAGGTACTGAGATGTTATGTCCCTTGTGCCTGTAGTTACACTGGCTCAGTCGCCCTTCAAAACGGAACACAACAATACTAAGTATTGCTGTTTAGCGGTAGAATATCTGATGAGTGGCTGGTACCTACCTAAATGGGCTTGCAGAAAGTCGTACCGTCTTGTAGTTTAGTGATTGTAATATTAAAATAATCTTCAATATAAACATCTGAGCTTAGTAATTATAAACAGTAACTTAGTTGTTAATTAACAATAAACGTTATTGTACAACAGCTGTCATTATAAGATTTCCGATTATGATAATTACGTAAAGTAAATAACTAGCTTACTCGAAGTTTTTAAAATATTACGCTTTTCTTAGCGGTATTACGGTACTCTGATATGGATGAAAAAATAACAATTATCAAAAAATATATTAAAAATAACGTTTTAAATATTTCAATGTTACGGGCGGTTTAGCGATGTAAAAATCGTTGATTCGATCCTGACCTCTTGCGCTATTGTCGTCCCCACTTTTTACATAAGCTGAACGCTTTAATAGGGTTAGGGCGTACACGGGCTTAGATAGGAATATTAATAATTCCTTAAAAAACGGCCAATACTAATATTCTTTTTTTAAAGAATATTAGTAATAAAACAGGAAAGAATAAATGAATACAATTTCAGGAATATGTAAATGGTTTGTTCGAAAACATCGTACGAAGTTAAAAAGTTTACCGAAGAAATATAACTTTCTTGCCCCTTGAGAAATATTCGTAAAACTTTATTATTCAAACCTTTTAACTTGTAACTATATTTATAAATCACTATATATATAAGTAATAGGATAAAATGTAATAATAATTTAAGTACTTTGGTTTAAGGTTTTTTCCTTTAGACGCATTAAACGAATTTAACACGCTCAGTAATTTGAGTAAAAAAAAAAAAAACTAAAACGTAAGATTTATTAAATCTCACTTCAAAAATTTTATAAGAACAATTTTATTATCCAAACATGTCTTTTCCGAACCGAAGAAGTCACAAACAAGTTTTTACGCTCGAGTAACGTTTTGCAAAGCTGTTACGGCTAACTTAAATCGATATAGCAACTATCGAGCTAGCTTCGTAGTTTGTTAGATGGTCGTTATAACTTCTACATAGTTTTGAAAGTAATTATTTTATTTTAGAAAAGCTTTGGTCACAGATATCACATAGTGAGAAACTTCACGTGGTTTTTTATAAGGATTGATGTGAACATTACAATTGTTCAGTAGTAGATTATATGAACTACACAATAGGTTACCTTATGTAAGTGTATGTGTATTCTATATGTATGTATACATAAGAATTATTTAAAAAAATAAAATTTCTCCGTTGAATCGCGATTATTATTCTCTAGACGAACTCGTCACTGTAGACAATAAGATGGAGTTCTATATGTGTTTTTTTTTTATTACGTTTCAATGGTTCAACTGAAAATTATAGAATTAGAGCCGAAAAATCTAAACCAAAATATACTTTATTCATGTATTCACAAGCGACTTGGAATCGTTATTTAAAAGGTTAAATTTATAATAAGCCTATCAGTGTCAGAATCAAAATAATCGTAAACAAATTAAATAATAATAAACATAAATTGTAATCGTAATTGCTGTAACACAACACACAATACACAAGATAGGTAATATTGCATCTTGGTTTTGTTATACCCACACTATTTTAAGTAAAGAGTTTAATTTGTTGTTCCTTATTTTTGTGTACCACCCGTATTTATACATAATATTTAAATATGATAGTCTTGTTTTTTTTAAATCGTTAAAGTAAAATTGTATTTTAGATTTTGTGAAATAAATTCATAAACCTTAAATATATTTATATGTATAATTCATTCATATATTTGAGATCTTACTCACAAATCATAAATTAGTGATATCCAATTCATAACAATGCGACTAAACACCAAGAATTGCAATTAATCCTTACCGGTAGTAACGTCTTCATAATTTATATTCACCGCGAGCGTTCTCGTCGCATTTCCACGAACCGAACTAAATTTATGTGAATGCGGGATCATCCTTGCAATGCTGATCTCTACAAATAGAGATGTTCGGTTTTACAGGCTGCTTAATTAACTTAGGCCTTTATTATTAAATGTTAAGCCGAGATGGCCCAGTGCACGGGCCCAACGCACCACTGAATTTTCATGTGCTTAATTTGTGATTATAATTCATCTCGTGCTTCACGGTGAAAACAACGCGAGGAAACCTGCATGTGTCAAATTTCACTGATTTTCTGCCACATGTATATTCCGCCAACCCGCATTGGACCAGTGTGGTGGAATAAGCTCCAAACCTTTTACTCAAAAAAGGAGAGAAGGTTTTCGCTCAGCCATGGAACTTTCACAGGCTGCATAATTAAGCGACAAAATTTAAAAGCATTTAAAATGTATGAGGTAAAACGATTATTGTAACATACGCTATTAACGCCTGAAGATTGTATTTGTGCTAATATTATTCACAACTTAAAATTAATTGGTCTTCTTGAATCCGTAAATTGATAATAATAATTATAGTAAGTGGATATTTGGTTACCTCGGTCTGAATGGTAATGTTCACCTGATCGATTTCGGCCACGGCACCCACTCTTAAGAGGAATTAGCGAACTGCGCGGGATATATTATACTGCACAAGTTTATACACAAACACAGGTGCACTGTCTATTGCCCTAACTCTCATAATCCGATTAGACGGCATTCCGACACGACCGGATAGTGTTCAGACTCAGGACTTTGATTTGACATTGGCTTTATGTGCTTTAGCTGTTGTCACTGGGTGTACGTAAGGTGAGCGTAAGGGATTCGTTCCACCAAGACCGTTTCATTAATAAAACTCGTCATAAAGATTATATAAATTAAACCATAAAATCAGGGGGTGGGCCGTTGACAGTATCTGGTCAGTTAAGTTAACGTTAAAAAAATAAAATACTTTAACTTATAAGTGAGTTGTGGGTGAATTGGAATCGGTTGAAATTAAGTGATAGATTTAAGTGGATAAGCAGGATAGTGGAAACCCTGAATGCAGTGTCACAATGAGGCAGCAAAAGTAAAAGCAATGCTAAGCAGCAAACAGCAACAGCAGTAATAGCTGGCCACTGGACAAGCAGCCTTTCCTCCAGAAAACAGCAGAGCCTCCAACAGCTCCAACTCAACAACAATTCCTCGGTTGAGTCCACCGAACAATATTATATTACTTTGTAATGTATAAATACTTTGTAAACTTTGTAAACTTTGTAAACTTTGTATTACAAAGTATATATAAAATTAAAAAAAATAAACACTGTGAAAAAAACAATTTATAACCTACCTTACATAAACACTAACAAGGTCCTAAGAATGCCCTAGACACAGGTACAAAGAAGAATAAGTTATTAAAACTAAGTAATAACTTATACATGCGACCCAGGTCAGCTAGTTCATTGACAAAGTCTATCTTCAGTTTTTGAGTAAAATATGAAAAAATTGATAAAAAAAAGTATTGAACCACGTGAGATATTGATTATTGAATGTAATTTATGCATCAACTCACCTCAGGAGTGTTTAAATATGTAGAAATAAGCCAATGACTTATATTGCACGTGGCACGGCTTTGATACAAAGACTGGTAAACGAAGAATCAATTAAATACTACTTAAATAACAATTAAGATGCCTCGATACGAATACAATGTGTTTTACTTACGGTTTGGTAACCCGAACTTCTCAAATAAGTTTAACAAAGTAGATGACGTAGGTAGCCCTCCGTTAATATAATTTTGTATTGAATATGAAACGAATAATAATATTCTTTTCGAAATTGTGTTTGGGAATCGTTTGTGCATAGTTATTTTTAGTTAATGAAAAGCGTGTTCTGAATGTGTGTTATGTACATAGTTGTAAATAACACACATACATAGTTATACATAACACACATTCAAAACATTGGAGATCCAAATAAATAAATATAAAAACCAATATACGAAATGTACAAACAATATATTCAATGCCAATAATCCGCTATATTCAGCGAATACACTTACAAAGGGAAATATATTTAAACGTTCAAAACTGATATGCGTCGGTAAATGACCGGCGCCTGCTCAACGATCAAAATGACGACCGAACAACGTAGTGCTGCCATCTCTCAAACCGAACAGATAATACTTGTTAAAATTATAATTGCCGATTCGATAACCGTAATTTATTTTATAAATCGGTTAGATTAGGTAAAATAAATATAATATTTTAATAAATATTAAAAAAATAAAATTTATAGAGTTTACCTGTACCTTCCAAATTACAGACTCCTGCTGCTAAGAATTATCGAAAGAAAAACCCAATAACTTTTTTTTGGTTTATTTTTCGCCCGGAGGATTGAAATTGCGATTCAAAGAAGCAGTTAGCATTCTTTCCACTAATGCACGCGGTCGCAATTTTTACAATTATATTCTACGTTTGTAGATGTTTGAGGCTTCAAAGTAAATAGTACTATTACAAAAGTACAAAAGAATGAATATTAATAACCAACCAACAGTACCACCCACTCATCAGATATTCAACCGCAAAACAGCAGTACTTGGTATTGTTGTGTTCCGGTTTGAAGGGTGAGTGAGCCAGTGTAATTACAGGCACAAGGGACATAAAATAGGTCCCAAGGTTGGTGGCGCATTGGCGATGTAAGCGATGGTTTACATTTCTTACAGTGCCAATGTGCCTAAGGGCGTTTGTTGACCACTTACCATCAGGTGGCCCGTATGCTCGTCCGCCTTCATTTTCTATAAAAAAAATGTATGAAAGTTTCACGTCAATCAAATTACTCATAGTTGATTAATCGTATTAGTATGATAGCCTCTAGACACTAGTAGTAGGCTACTCTGTATTAAATTAATGATATTACTATTGGTTACAACCATATCTAATCTCTAGGCGCATTGAGCAAAATAGCCTTCTTGGCGTCCAAGGCTTCACTGATACAGAAACATTTATTATTTGAAAATTTGAGGAAATATATATATATTTATATTTTTAAATTTTCTCTATTTTCGAGAAGAACGTGCGAAGAAATCATAAATACAAGAATTTGATCCGCATATTAAAAACAGTAGACGCTTTAATATTGTAAAAAAACATTTTAGTTTTTTTTTATTTTCTTAAACTAAAAAAAGGAAAAACTAATTGCTTAAAATCTAAAATATAATTTAAGAATGTCATTATTGTATAATTTGTTAACCTATATAATGGGATGCTTATAAGTGTGGACACAATGTAGATATTTTTTGTTAGCTTAACTATCACATAATTTATTTAATCTTTACTTGACTTAATATAAAATAAACCACAGGCTTAAGGTACAACCATAAGATAAACTTAAAATTAACATTAATAGACGAATATTATTGTAATAACATTGTCCTCTTCAAAACTCTGACATTTTGTATTTTACGAGACATCTGTTTAACCGGATGGCGAATGAATCGAGGGACTTCCCTGAACTATAAAATTCACTGTAATGCTGTGGACAGATAAGCAATTATCATCTTTTGTTTATTGTTACAACCATACAAGAGAATAGCATGTTATAATTTATAAGCGTTCGTCAAGATGTTGTTTTTAAAAAAAACGCACAAAAAGAATATTAAAAATATTAATTACGAGGGTGGATTAAAAGTTCACGACCAAGCCAAGAAAACAAAATAAAATACGTTCAAAAATATTTTAACGTAAAGCTCGAACGTAAGCTCCACCAAGGCACCATAATGCATTTCTTCCACCTGCTTTCTAAAGCTTCTGTACCGGTTTTAAAAAAGATTCTTCAAGGTCTTCAAAAGACTGATTTACTGCGGCTCGTAAATTATTTCCTTAAGAATTTACCAAACGACGAAGAATATATATTTTGATATTTACGATTACTAGCCTTACTTATTATAATTTTACGTATACACCTAATTAAATACATCTAAGTAATAATAACATATTCTTATGAAACAAACACATAAATCTTCTATTTTTATAACGACTGTTAAATTTCATTTCATTCTAAGCCGCAGCAGAGGATCGCGATCTTATCAGTGTTTTTTTACTAATCCTGATTTTTGTCACTAGATGGCGCTGGTTTTATTCCATACAAATCGCAGTTAAAGCCAATGCTATCCATATAAGTAAAAAAAAAAACCGCACTAGGCATATTGATTGTTGCATAGCTATGGTGCGTTTCTTTAATATACTTTATATTTAAGAAATGCACACCTTATTTCAGGATCATTTTGACACGTAAACTCTTTATTGTTTATTATTATGATACTTACATGTAGTAAATAGTAGTAGTAAAAACAAGCTTAAATTTAGCAACAATTTTAGGCCACAGATTAAATAAATTGTTTTTAATATTTTTTATTCTATGTTTCATTAATTTAAATCGCCCGTCGTTAGTAACTTAAACAACTTTATATAACACTTCACTGCAGTGGAAAATGTATTATTTATGGCTTCAGAACATTTTTACTTTTTAGGAAATTGACGTGTGTGGTGGTAAAATTGATTAATTCTTGTACAGCTTGTGAAGTTGTGAGTAAAATAAAATAATATAATTACACTCAAGTGAATCGAGAAAATTTCTAGAATGTTCGTTTTGTTTGCTTCGCTTTGAAATCGTCGTCTCTTCTAACGTAGCGAGTGATTAAAAAAACATTCAAAGCTCTATATGTGATCTTCTATATAAATGTTTACTATTTTTCATAAATATAACCGAGTAAACGAAAATTGCGTATTAAAACCCGGGCAAGCATAATTCAATTTACATAAGCTTAATGTGTATTAAGAATTCAACTTATAGAGGAAAACATCTTGAAGAAACCTGTTTATGTATATCTACCAAATCAAGCTAGCTTTTATCGCAAAACTACACATATAAGCTACTAACTTAAATAGTAAGAATAAAGTCATACCTCAAACGCAAAATTTCACATATTATTAATAGAAATATAAAGTGAAAATATGAGTTATACATTCACAAAGAAAACTCGAAATGTTATATTACCACTTGGCTCTGAACCAAATGGAATGGAAAACAGTAAGTCCTTTATAATAGACACTCGTACCAAGAATATCTCGCTTCATCAGTCAACAGACCTATTGAAATGGAGTTCTCTAACTCCTTAAGACTGATAATTCGTTGGCGCTTTAACTTGAATACACTTAGTTTTAGAGGCGAAAGTCTGTTATACATGGGGATCACAGCTGGATCAACGAGTTTTAGTCCACGAACCTTTTGGAAGAGTGTTCTTCGGCAACAAATATTTGCACCAAGATTGAGGATGTAGGCGGTATACTTTTAGCAGACTACAGACCACTTTCACATACTCTCTCTTTCTTATTCATAAGACAAAAAGAGATGGATGATCATATGAGAATTTGTCTTTACTCGTAGTTTCGAGTGAGATTAAATAGTGTGGTTTACATACACATTACATAATACTAAGACTTTCGTAGTATCGCTTGTAAGGGACCTCTAGAAATTCAAGTTTAGTAACTTTTCAATAGTTTTCGAAACTATTTCCCTTGTTCCGTTTAAACTGCAGGATTTATGTGCGACAACGATCCTCCCAGGTTTTACTATTTTGATTTAGTGGCGAATAAACTAGTAGTTTGTTTTATTATACGACCAACGCTTCGTTACTTCATTGTTGCGTTCTATGGTGATCGAGCAAATAATGAATAAAGTTTATTGTGAAATGAGTGTCTGTGTTTATAGGTTTATTTGTTATTTGCAAATAATAAGAAAATAAGTTACACCTAATACATACATATGGATACACACACATACTAATGTCATGAAATAATTATTCATTAAAGTAATAGTTCTTTGAAATATTTTAAATTAATTGGAATCGAAATGTAGTTGTTATCAATTATCCAACCAATCATTGTAACTAATACTTATATTTCATTTGTAATATTAACCAATCAAAAGCATTATACTTATTCCACGTACTCAAATAATTCTAAAAATTTTCCAATACAAGTTGTAGTGTTTCTTTGAATATGAGTCAGCTCTTTTTCAATATGATCAGGATCAATTATACTAACAACAGTCACCTACCAAATATATATTATATAAAATAATAGAATATAAAATTACTAGAATTTACAACAAAATGTTATAATTATATGATACTGTTATATACAATACTTTTATATAGAATATGTTATAATACGTGCTTAAAAATTTTATTTATATTTTATAAATAAAATCGAATTCAGAAGTTCTTTTGCAAACAATTTGCTTGCAGATTCGACTTCCAGAAAATTATATAAAAAAATCAAAGCATGTCATTATGAACTATTAAGAGTATGAATAAATATTCAATTAAAATAATTAAGTATTTGAACAGAACATGATTAAGATACAGAATTAGACTTCTATCTAACGAAGTAATCGAAGCACGGTTCGACGGTCTTCCAATCAAAACCAGTAAACGTCTTGAGCTCAATTAGGACTGTAGCAAACTGCTTTGCAAAGTGTGGAACCAATTCTAAATTAACATAGAGAATTTCTATATTACATTTGTGCTGTTGCTATCATTTTGAAGTATACGATTAATTTAATTTTCATATATATCTTTAATTTACAGCTAATAAAGATTTTACGTACAAATGGGCCACCTAAGCTGTCACCACCGCCCATAGATTTTGTCGTTGTAAGAAATATTACATCATTAATGCGTCACCAAGCTTGGGAACTAAGATGTTATGTCTCTTGTGTATGGAACCTATCGGGGCGACACGTTAGTATGTGCAAGCGATCTCGTAACGCCTTCCGAGTTAAAGAGAGTTAAAAAAAAGAACATCAGAACAGTTATATACGGCGTATATAACGTATACGTTATATAAGATAATATTGGACTTGTTATATAAATCAATTGTGTGAGAACATTCTACGTAAATACTAGAGAAATTGTATCTATTAGTAAAGCGATCATTATGGGATAAACCACTTTCTGCCAATGGGAGTATAAAAAGTAATGTAAGCACCGATCTTAGTCTAATGTACTGCGCGAACGAGTCGGTACTCGTTTGCCGATTACTGCGATTCTCAATTCGGATTAAATCGTGGTGATTCGAGAGCGACTAACGTTTTATATGTCACAACACTCATCTTTGTATTACGAAAATACTACGTTTTGTAACTTAATATCTTATGACGCCTAGATAAAGTGAGACTGTCATATTTAGTAATGATTTTTTTTTGTACAAAATTACGTTTATTCATTATATAAAACTTTAATTAAAACTGCCAACAAGCCGAGATGGCACAGTGGTAAGAACGCGTGAATCTTTACCGATGATCGTGGGCTCAAACCCGGGCAAGCACCAATGAATTTTCATCTGCTTAATTTGTGATTATAATTCATCTCGTGCTTTACGGTGAAGGAAAACATCGTGAGGAAATCTGCATGTGTCTAATTTCACTTAAATTCTGCCACATGTGCATTCCACCAACCCGCATTGGAGCAGTGGTGGAATAAGTTTCAAACCTTCTCCTCAAAAAGGGGGATAGGAGGCCTTTAGCCCAGCAGTGGGACATTCACAGGCTGTCACGGTACATAAAACTTACCTAAGCACAAAAATTGTTAAAGCCTTTACCGAAATATATAAAACATAAACATAAGCAATAATTTCAGGAAAAAGAAACATATAGAAAACAATGATCAAGAAATTGTTTATATTATTAAGTTCTAAGGATTATGTACACAATTAAAACTAAAAATTGATACAAATTATAAAAATATAAAGTTAATAAATTAATCTCAACTCAGTTCACTCAACGCCTAAAATGAGCTAGGGACTAGTAATTATATATTTCAGAATTTATCATAGTGATTAATGTTACATATATTAACATTTCTATGTATTATATAAACAATAAAGCAATGTTATACACGGTCACTATTTATTTTAAAAGCAAAACAAACAGAGGGAAACATTTTGTTATTATGAATCGTTATTAAAATATTATTTATTGATAAATCACGTTTTGATTTTCACAAATATTTGCTCGTTTTTAGTTACATATTGCTTATTGGTTTTAATGAGACTTAGTCGTTATACAAGATGCTAGCTTAACAAGATGCAGATCCCGAATTTCTGGGTTCAGATTTCGCGTTTGGCCAAAATAGTCTAGAACAATATCAAATTTATAGAGACGGTGGTGAATAGAATCACGAAGATTGTTTACTATTTACATATCCATACCAATAAAATATTAAAGTAAAAAATATATAAATATATAAAATGAAACACCAAGTTAAATAGGAAAAAGAAATGACCATAAAAATGAATATATAAGAAATGGCAAAATCTCATGTGAACACCAGCGACTTCAATATCGTTTATTGGCGTTGGACCGGAATGAATCTTCTTGAATATCATGGTCCTTCGACAAAAATGATACCGGCCGAGAATACTCGCTCTTAGAATTACGCGATTTCAAATCGCAACGCAGATGACTTTATTGTTTGAAATTTAATAAATTTACTTTTTTACTACCGTAATTGACAGAGCTGTGGGATTGTCGATGCGGGTTCTAAACTCATTATGTTCTATTTTAATTTTATATCTTTTGGAATTGTTAATTTCTGTATTGAAATGTAATTTATTATAATTAGCATTTAGTTTTTTTTCCGGAATAATATTCTATATATGCAAAATATAATGAAATACATCATTTTAATAACATGATCAAGCAAGTATTAACTTACTTTTTTTATATAATTTCGGCTTTTTTTCATATTTTGTACAAAAAAGACAAAATGAATTTTAAGTATCAGCCTAGAAATATCCTTCTATTTAGCAATTCCTCCTCAAATTATAAAGAGAAGGTAAGATCTCATTACACGAGGCTATTTCAATGCAGGTTGGATACATATCTAACAAAAGTTCATTCGTCATATTAAACACCTAAATTTTAGTACACGAAGAAACGTTTGCCCGGATTAACCCTTTATCATTATTTAAAGCCCATGTATTTTATCCCTGGGCCATCAGAGCTCTAAATCTAGTACGAAATTGTTGCAAAAATATTCAAAACATAAAACACGAATAGAATGGGTCGCTGATAAAAGCTACGCCAGTTTTACATTACGCATTTTTCGTTTTGAATTCAAACTCCACAATTGTATGGAAAAGATAAGGCGTGTTTTGTATGCGTTAGTGTTACAGAATAGCGAAACAGTTTTCATAGAGAAATGTACTAGTATATGGTTTAAAAAAACTACAAAAACTAATAACAACGAGATAGATTCACAATAGAAAGCCCTAATTATATAACTATATAATTTTCCTCGTCAATATTTATATTAGTGATATTCGGTAATTTCCTAAAACTGAAAACCTGAAACGGCAAACCGTGAAATTGAAGATTTCATGTCTCTTTTGGCATTAATTATATCGTCTCAAATGACTGTAATTTTTATGAATTGTGATAGTTTTATATCGCTTTATTTTTTATTTAATTTTAGCATTCTTATATATAAAACATTGCAATAAGAAACCCAATTGAGTTATTTATTACTATTTAATGGAGTTGAGTTATTTATTAATATTTTCTGTTATTTTTTAATTGGTGTTTTCGAATTTTTGAATTCTAATTTTATTACGTTATTTTGTAAAATTCACTGAAAATATAAAACAGTTTAAGCTTTACTGAGAAATTAAAAATAATTACAAAACAAATATTGATGACAGTTTAAGAAAGTCGGTTCATACCGATTTTCAGCAAACCTATATTATACGTAATAAAAAAATAAAGGTATAAAGTCAAAAATATTGAATTGGATCTAGCTGTATGATCGGACGTGAAACTTACAAAAAAAAAAAAACAGAACATAATTTAACCTTCTCTTTTATTTGGAGTCGGATAAAAACACAAAAAATAAATTAAAAGGTGTTGTCTTACAGTTCGAAGGGTGAGGGAGCCAGTGTAATTAAAATTTTAAAATAACAAGGGACAAACTTCCTAATGATGATTTAATAATACTTATTACTGGTGGTAGAGCTTTGTACAAGCTCGTTTAGGTAGTTCATCAGATATTCTAATGCAAAACAGCAGTACTTGGTATTGTTGTGTTCCGGTTTGAAGGGTGAGTAAGATAATTACAGGCACAAGGGACATAACATATTAGTTCCCAAGGTTGGTGGTGCATTGGCGATGTAAGCGATGGTTAAAATTTCTTGCAATGCCAATGTCTATGGGGGTTGGTGACCACTTACTATCAGGTGGCCCATATGCTCGTCCGCCTACCTATACTATAAAAACCATTTATTACATTACCAATGCCTATACGTGGTGGTGACCACTTATTATAAAGTGAAATTACAAAAGAAGAAAAAAAATATGCATCGCCCACAACGTTATCTCTTTCCTGTTTTCAAACATATTTCAGATAGTTTTACTATTGCTAATCAATTTTACCACATATAACCTTTTTAATATTGAAATCATTCATCATATATATTATTTAAATAAAGGCTAAGTTTCACATGTTTCACATGCAAAGTTTCACATGTTTATTTTTCATACATTTTTTTCATTCAGTTGGATTAAACCATACATGGTCATCGCTCATCTGAAACAATAATTGTATATCAATCGTAATCGATCAACATTTTTTTTTAGTTATCTATGTGTAAAGTTTTGATATTCCTAACCAGCTTTAGCCAGAAAGGGCTTTAACATCACGAATATTTCTTTACTATTAAACTACCACTAACTGCCATCACAAGAAAAAACTGTAGTCATTTATTTTTTTCTTAAAAACTATCTCCAATCAAAACGATTCCTTAGCCCAGCAGTGACTGTGTTACTTTATTTTCATATAACAATATCATAATTTTATAACCATTACTGTACTTGTATAAACAGATAAATTAACTACTGAAAATTGTTACACTAAAACTTTGACAATCTCAGTAACAGCCTGGTAATATCCCATTGCTGGGCTAAATTCTCCTCTCCTTTTCGAGGAGAAGGTTTGGAGTTTATTCCACCACGCTGCTCCAATGTGGGTTGGTAGAATACACATGTGGCACAATTTCAAATGAAATTAGACACATGCAGGTTTCCTAACGATGTTTTCCTTCACCGTCAAGCACGAGATGAATTATAATGACAATCTCAAGTTCAGGAAAATCCAATTACGATATTATAACAGTAATATCTTAATGAATCCTCAATGTGTGATATCCTTCTGTCGAGTGACTCGTTTAGATATAATAAGCGTTCAAAGCTATAATTAATTTTAATTAAACAACTTCGTTAGCTTTAATTTTAATATTACCAGTTCACTTAAATGTTAATTTTATGGGACTATTTAAGGACTTATTTATACGTACAGCTTAATTCCGGTGCACTTTTCATATTTAAAATAGGTAAGCAGACTGGCAATTGGGCAATCTGATGTCAAGTGGACACCATCGACCCATTGACAAAAATTGACATTTTAAGGTATATATAGATAAAATAGACATTTGGAACTAAGATGTTTCATGTTACGTCTTTCGTTTATAATATAATTACACTGGCTCACTCACATTTCAAACCGGAACACAACAATACTAAGTATTGCTATATAGCGGTAGAATAATTACGTTGTATGCGGTACTTTGGTACCTCGATGAACTTGCACAAATACCTTCCACCGAGTTCAATAAACCCAATATAAAGGATTATAAGTGGAGTATTTGATGTGTATATACTACCTCTATTTAAAAAAACATGTGCATTGGTCTAATTAATATGTATCATGTGTTATAGCTACGCATGCCTGGCATCAAGTGCAGAGGTCACTCAAAATTGATCCTCCGATATTATGGATATTGGATACTCTTGAAATGGGAGCTCATGTTATATTGGTTACACTTGTATTTCCGCTTTCCATCTTTATAGAGCAATAAAATATCATACCAGTATTAACAATTGTTAAATTATAATATTAACTATAAATTAGGTATTTACTACTATTTACTTTTGTAGTACTTGAGATAATATTTTAGAACAGCGCAAACTCCCTATAAATTGCATTTGTAGCTTTGGTTTTTTGCAAAAAATAAGCAATTGATTTTTTTTTATCAAAATACAATTGAACTATTATCGAGCATAAAATAAGTCTCTTAAATCAGTAATTTATTCGATTAAAATCCAGTTAAAAATGACAAAGGTTAGTTCAGAAAAAAACAGTCTAATAATATTAATTTTCTGAACTAATATTTCTTAAAGGAATAAAACATTATATTAATTTGTTTGGTTTGAGAATTGTATAGACAGTATTATTTTTCTGATGCTAGCAAAGTAAGTTAGAAGTAAGCTTATTTTTCGTATAACTTATGACAGTACGTACTAAGCACAAAAGGCATCAAGTTACCGATAAAATCAATGATCATTTAGGCTTTCATTGACCTGTTTCTGTAACAACATACAACTTCGCCAGATCTATTTGGAGCCCGCCTTTAGGTTAACACAATTATATATTTATTACTCTCGTGGAAAATATCTTTATACGGAAGTCTTCATAAATAAGTATATGGAATATTCACCGTAAAAACATTTTCCAAAATATAGTCTGTTTATGTTTTATTTGTATATTTACAGGTTTAATATATAAGTAAGGCCTTTATTATGCTGGCTCCACATTCACGCTGTGAACACTTAGTCATGTGTTCAAGTTTGGTTTAAGCGCTTAAAACGCGATTTACACGTGTTCTTGTTCTCAGTTTTAAATACAAATACCTAATCGCGTCAAAAGTTTTGAGTATGAACGAAAACGCATATTTATTTAATACACGTTTTTTTAGTTATATGCTTACTTATATTTTGATGTCCATGTTAATTGAGTGTAACTAAAGCTGTGAACGATAACTGTAGACGATGAACACCGTAAATCTAGCAAAAGTCAGTAATACGGCTGAAAATGGGTGTTCATTATTATGAATATTATTATTATTTGTTTATTTTGTTATTATGTTTGTTGTTGTTGTTTATTATTATTAGCATGTTTTTATTAGCTTCACATTATGGCTCTGATGAAAATAAAAAAAAAAAAACGTTCTTGCTGTTTATATGTTGCCTGTGACATATAATGATGTAAGGAATTATATATCTTATATTTAAATTATTTAAAAAAACAAATAATAGCATGGTAATGTCTCACCTCTGGGCTAAGGCGCCTAGGGCTCCTCTCTTTTTTGAGGGAAGGGTTTTGTAGCTTACTTTACAACGCTTCATCGTTTAAGATTTATGCCTTTTATAACTACTAGTCAATCACGGCTCTTTAGAGCATTTATAGTTCTGATATTTATGGTTTTGTATAATTGATCTAATATTAAATATCATAGAAAACAAAACAATAAAGCTGATGAACTTATCAATATATATTCTGCAGTCTCGATAGATACATTAAAAACTACTGAATTACTTAGCCTTACTGTTGATACTAAATTGCAATACGACCTACACATAAGCGGATTGGTGAGACGCCTGAGCTCTGTAGCATTTGCGGTTTAAAAAATAAGACTATTTGCCGATGTTGATACGGTTCGGTTAGTATATTAAATTTACTTTCACAGCGCAATGTCTAACGTTATCTTATACCCCTCGTCTTCGCGCAATTTATTACCCAAATGATCAAGAGTCAACAAGGAATATACTTAAAGAATTAAAAATATTAACTTTATTTATCAATAGATGGTAGTAGAGCTTTGTGCAAGCTCGTCTGGGTAGGTACCACCCACTCATCAGATATTCTACAGCAAAATAGCAGTACTTGATATTGTTGTTATCCGATTTGAAGGGTGAGTGAGCCAGTGTAATTACAGGCACAAGGGACATAACAACTTAGTTCCCAAGGTTGGTTGCGCATTGGCGATGTAAGCGATGGTTAACATTTGTTACAGTGCCAATGTCTAAGAGCGTTTGGTGACCACTTACCTTCAGGTGGCCCATAAGCTCGTCCGGCTTCCTGATCGATAAAAAAAAAATATATATATAAATTATCTAACTGTATAGTATATGATCGAAAACATATTAACGAGTAAGAGAGACAATGTCATTCAGTATCGTGATTGAGAAACAAAATCAAACATACAAACTTTAACTTTTATAATATATATAAAATGTTTAGGGGCTCTTGAAAAATTTGAACTTCGAACGTCAACTCCATTTACGATTTGCTGAAATTCCATAGACGAATAAATGCCTCATTTTGGTGTTAGGAAACTGGCTCGTATTGTTCAATATCAACTTCGATCGTAACAGAAGCATACAGCTAAGCGGCTTACAATCACCGTCTGTGTACCAGTTATTAATCATCGTCATCATTATTCTCCCATCTAGTGCCAAGATTTTGTATTCAAAGCCATGGAATTATTAACCTTATTTCAATAGAAATGGAGTTGATTATACTATACACTATAATTTTGAGGTATTTTGTGGAATGACCGTTTTCGTTAAATAAAGACAATTATGTTATACTAGTGATCTAAAATTTTAAAAGTTAATATGAAATACTATAATTCGATTTAAAAGGATTTATTTTCTCTTATATATAGTTTGAAAAGTGTCTCAGATAAAGTAAAAAATAGTTGAATAAATGTAGTAGAAAAATATATAAGAAACATACAACACAACGTATAGTGGTTCGACCACATTAACTAAAAGCTATTTGAAACATATTTAAAAATACGTTTCTTAGATATAAGAAATCTTTCACTATTAACATTTAAATCGGGTAACTTGTGTACATTCGCGCTACTTCGAACATAATATTTTTCCGCATAGTTCTAATGTTTAGCAACTCAAGTTGCGAAAGAATTACGTGTTTTTGTGCGGTATGTTTGTGTTTTTTTATGAAAACGTAATTGGGAATGTTTCATGGGTGATTATTTTGTGTAAATAGAAGGAACGAAGACATGTACTCGGCCCAGTCTACATAAGTTGCTGTTGAAGGTTTGTGCTCAGGCTTAATTCCCTTTTGTACGTCATCATCTGAGGCGTTACAGCCGCGGGTTGGCCTTAGCCTGGTCCAGTGAATCTCTCCAGTCCGATCTAATTGTGGCTTTCGTTCTCCAACTTGTCATCCCTAAGATTTTGGTGTCTCGTTCGATCCGTCCGATCTTTATGGTCCTAATGACGTTAGGTTTATCGCATTCCTATTGTACGTTACAATCATTATCGTCAACATACACACGCATACAACTGACATTCCGCATGCAGTCGCGTTTCCTGATGCGTAGTCTCTACATTAGAACATGTCTGGTGTCTAGCTATGTAATAAAATATTTATATAAAACAAATGTACTTAATTACATCAATTTGATTTGACAATCGGATCGGCGCAGAGGTTGTCCATTGCAGTACAGCGTGGAAATGCAGCCTGCATTATGGGCAGCTTTGCGTCGGGTAGGAACCGGGAGGGACTATTTTAAATTAGACTTTATTAAAAAAAAATTTACATTGAAGTTGAGTTATATTTCTGTTTTGTAAATTACATCAATAGATTATATGTATACAGTTACGAATTGAGCTAAGCTAGCTCAATTAATCATCGGTACCAACAATATATTAAGTGAATAAGTAATTTAAAAATATATATTCTAGCAAGCATACAGTAAAAGCATCGCTTAAGCATATAGGCTACACATACATAGCTCACAATAAGCTCATTGTTTCGGAATGAAAACGGCTTTGTAACACATTTCAAAGGCCTAGTTTATTCGAAATACAACTACATGCTAAACGTAGAATTGGGCCAGCTCTGTTTCGTATGAAATATTTTTTGGCAACTGTATTTATACGACTGAGTTATTTGTTAAAAATATAAGATCACCTGTTTTATGGCTTGACTTATGACGTCAGAATTGATTCAGAAAATACTTTAATCATTCAATCGGACTTTGTCTCACACTCATCAATTAATTTACAGCCATAGATTAATATTTTACCCTTCCATTAATACTTCGAATGGTGAGCGAGTCAATTTCATTTTTCCACGTAATAAAATATCTTAATTTCTATGGTCGGTGGTGTATAACTTGTGTAAGGAAGAGTTATATTTCTAAAATTGTTGATGTTGTGCGCCAGGGCGTCACGGTAGCATCGCAAGCGATCCCGTGATGCACCTCGAAAAGGCGGCACACTAGGCTTCCTAGACGCTGGCGAGTCCCATGTATCCCTCACTTCATGTGAGAGAAATGCGTGAACAGGTTTTTGCAGAGAGATAAAAAAAATGTGTGCACTTATCACGTAAACATTCCATTTGCTCGTCCGCCTTCAATTTATAAAATAAATTAAATTCACTTCTGTATATTTAATTTGCTAATCCGTTTCAGTGTTATTGGACCTGAAAATTTATAACGAAATATTGTTACCATGATTTAATTAAATATAATTAAATCCTTAATTAGATATTTGCTATTTTTTTTTAATTGGCTTCAACCAAAAATATAATTACAATGCATTAAATTATAATAAGTAAATTTTTACGAATAAAAAAAAATGGAATTCAATGATTATAGATTGAATATATGATACGATACGATCGCTTGGTGGTGGTGGGGGTGTTATACAAGCACAAGGGACAGAATACCAACAACGTAGTTTACATGTCTGGTGGGGCAGTGGCGATGTCAATTGGTTGATATTTCTTACAATGCCAACTTTTTTTATATATATTTACCGGGAAGGCAAATGACTTTACTCTACCTTTAATAAGTGGAAGTAAAATCCAAACGAGATGACATGGTCATGGTCATGGTCAGTACAGTCAGGAGGAACTATCTGCACTGGGCGTCATGCCTCGTTGTAAGGCATCCAGGTTATAAGAGGAGGGGGCACGTGAGCTCGTAAAGAATTCCATTTTTGGAAGTGCCACAAAGAAAGGAGTTTCCAAATTTCTTCGTGCACGATGGAATTGATGTCACAGTTCGGCGGTGATATCGGGATCCAGCACGCGCAGACTTGTGAAGGAAATAGGAAGCAGGAATTATAGAGAATAATTCCTCAGAAAACTCGCCATGATTCAGTCAAACTTCAAAATCAACTTACCAGGTGGTTTAAAATTAAATAATATGTGTACATTAAAATTAATTTTATATAATAAAACAAATGTTTAAGATTAATGTTAACCACGAACCAGTCATGTGAATGTAACTACTAACATATTGTTACAACGCACGACATGCGTGATACACATTCATAATTATTACCACGAATGTAACAATTTAAATTGGAAAATAATTTGACGAAATTTACATATTATAATAGAATTTTCTTAGTTTTTTTTTTTCGGAGCCATTAGATATTTATATAGAGCTGTAAATAGCGTTCCTATTTATAGCAACTTCGAAAACTCGATACCAGTTGGTTCAAAAGAACAAATTAGATTGAAATTAAATTCAAATTTCATATATTTTTTAAATTGTTTTTTTTTTTCTTAAAAGATAAAAGAATATTGACACTTCATAGTCGGTAACTATTTTGGATCATATATTATAAGCATTTTTACATTGAATCTTTTAAAAATGACGTAAAAATAATATTATATAATTTAAATAAAAGCTGGTAAACATTCCTACGTATCTGGATTAATATTCTGAGTGTAAATACACTTGATTGTTCGGCGAGGAAAATTTTATTAAATAGCAATCGAATAAGTTATATAAATAAAATTATAACGAAGCTAAATATGAAATCGTGATTTTGTAAATTTAATGTAGTTCTCGATGCGTATTGAGTATTTGTTACTTTAAACGCATAGTGCGTCTGAAATAGTGACAGCTCTGTTTTCATTTCTTTATTTTCCTATATCATGTGTGAGCATCTTAGCGCTAGGTACAAGGTAGGGTCTAAATGAAACTTCGAGTGTCAGATGAGTAAGCGTGAGATTCCGAGCGTCAGACGAGTAAGCGTGAGATTTCGAGCGTCAGGCGATTAAGCGTGAGATTTCGAGCGTCAGGCGAGTAAGCGTGAGATTTTGAGCGTCAGACGAGTAAGCGTGAGATATCGAGCGTCAGGCGAGTAAGCGTGAGATTTCGAGCGTCAGACGAGTAAGCGTCAGATTTCGAGCGTCAGACGAGTAAGCGTGAGATTCGAGCGTCAGACGAGTAAGCGTGAGATTTCGAGCGTCAGACGAGTAATCGTGAGATTTCGAGCGTCAGACGAGTAAGCGTGTGCTTTCGAGCGTCAGGCGATAAAGCGTGAGATTTCGAGCGTCAGACGAGGCAGCGTGAGATTTCGAGCGTCAGATGACGTCAGCGTAACATCTGTTATTTATACATAAATTCTCATTACTCAACTTGAATAAATAGTTTCAATCTTACTAGTGTTTGCCCATATCTCAATTAATTAAATTAAAACTGGTATTATTATTGAAAATTAAAGGAAAATCTATATGAATATGCATGTTTCGAAATATAAATAAATTTACACTAAAGCTTGTAAATAGTTACCAAACAAAAAACCGTTAACAGAACTGATAATATTTTATTTTAATGAATTGTTATTCATAAAGTAATTAATTACCGACCAAAAATTAAAAGTGCAACGAATGTATCAATATATTTATGTAATATTTTAAATTGTATAATTATCTTAGTAACTATAATATTAAACAAATTTGACAACATATGTAGCCCACGTACTTTGTACTTCATGCAAAACAGATACATAAAAAAATAACGTATTAAAAAGCGTTATTTTCACCGAAAATTGTATCCGTTACATAACATGAACAAACGTCGATAGGATAACTTGACGTAATGACACGTCATCAAAACAATACCGCAATGTTTACTTATCATGCGAATTGCGATAATTCGAACGGACTCGCTCGTTATATCGAATGGCAGCGGTTGCCAAAACGTTGCGCCGCGCCCGTAATGATTGTAAACACGGAACACTGATTCATCACAGTAAGAATGCAAGGATATTTTACGATATTTTTTGTTGTTTGATCATAAGATGAGCCAGAAGAATAACAAGAAACTTTGCGTTCGGATACTTTTTGGAACATGACACTTAAAAGTGCTTCTAAGAGTTTACTTGAAAATAGAATGTTGCTGTTTTTTTTGTTTTTTTTTTTTTTTGTTTAGAACATTTGTATCGAAATCGAAAATAGCGACCTTAACTCCGAGAAAGCAACGCTAAATTTTCATATACTTAACATGAGTTTTTAATTTCGTTCTCGAAGGGAAACCTGGTGACAGAATGAGTTGATAATTTTTTTTTCTACATTGAAATATATTTCCGCTTAAAAACGTACCTAAAAACTTTTGATTGAGCAACAATTTATATTTTCTGTTTTTTTTTATTTCATCAATACGTCTGAAGCCATATATCTGAGATGCTAGCTTTATATTTTTTTTTCACCTTTAAAACTAAGTGTCCTATATGCATAAGCAGTCATTCGTATCGATGATCGTTAATTTGAATTGGTCTTAATTTTCATAGCATCAATAACACAACAGTAGCTTTGGTTTGAGGAGCCGGTTGGCGTGGTTGGTAGATGCTTGCCTTTCAAGCCAAAGGTTATGGATTCGATTCCCACCCAGGACAGACATTTGTGTGCATGAACATGTCTGTTTTTCCTGAGTCTGGGTGTAATTATTTATATTTGAATTTACAAAAGAAAAGTAGTATTTGTAGTATATCAGCTGTATGGTTTCCATAGTACAAGCTCTGCTTAGTTTGGGATTAGATGGCATATGTGAATAATGTTCAAAAGCTATAGTAATAGTCAGACATGAAACCTCGCTGATTGGCTCTTCTCTGGCTTAACTATTGATACACTAAGCTTATACATTACTGGCATTTCCTTTAATTACGATATAGTGAGGTCCTTTAAACCATTACTAATATTACACATGCAAAAGTGAGTTTATTTGTTACGATTTTCCATCTTAACTACTCAACTGAACATAATGAATTTTTGAATAAGTATAGACAGGTACACAGAAAAGAACGTATGTATAATTATTTTATAATTGTGTTAATTATCTGAAATATATGTACAATACATGTAAAATTTAATTTTGCGAATTAATTTCTCTTTGCCAGGTTCTCATCGATAATTTAAAAAAAAACATCCATTTTATTATTCCAAATTCAAAATTAATTACTTCCAATGTTATAAATGGAATACATCTCAGCGAATCTTTCGGAAACATTCGTATTTAAACTATGTCAGTAAATCAACGTAACATACATAATCGCTCGCAATGAGGCAGCGGCCGTCCGACAAATTACACTAATTTGGTCGGTCGGGAGCGAACCCATGCCATTATCTAGATTGTAGGCTTTGACATTTGTCAAACTATATCCGCTATTGTTCTAACTATAATACGCATCTGATATTTTGCATAACGATTAGATTTACGTGTGAATGTAAATTTACTCGTATCGTGTTTTCAACCGGCTTCTATCTGCATGCGAATAGGTTATTAGTGTGTTGACGTCGAAAATATAATAGCTTGTACAATTTTACGCGTAGCACGTAAACCTCTCAGTTGTACAAAGATCATTTGCATTGTTATAAAAATAATATAATTAAAATATCAAGACAGCTTTTTAAGCTTGCACCCTTTTATATAAAAGGCGACATTGCCCAGTTGTAAGAACGAGTGAATCTCAATCGATGATCGTGGGTTCAAACCCGGGCAAGCACCACTTAATTTTCATGTGCTAAATTTGTTATTATAATTCATCTCGTGCTTGACGGTGATAGAAAACATCAACAATGAAATTCTGCCACACGTGTATTCCACCAATACATATTGGAGCAACGTGGTGGAATAAGCTCGAAACCTTCTCCTCAAAAGGGAGAGGAGGACTTAGATCAGCAGTGGGACATTCACAGGCTGTTACTGTACTATACCCGCTTATATTATATATTAGAATTAATATAGAATAGTTTATACTCAAATACCAAGAGTTTAAGGCCGACTGTTACGTAAACTATTCCCATTCGGATTTAATAAAACCTTGAAGCTGTTAGTAGCGGTTGCTTAATAATATTTGCTTATATTAAATAGAAATAACATTCGAAACCAATGTACTAGATGAACAATAATTAAAGTAGAAGTCGACATATACTATTTAAAAATAATACCATATGTAGTGAAGATATATAAAATTATTTAATGATATTTCTAAGAGAACTACAAAGAAGTCTAGAATGTATTTAAAAATTAAGATGCGAATAGCATTATATAGGAATAGCTTTGGTGTTAGGGTTTTGTGATCATCTGGTTAGTAACACCCACTCATCAGATATTCTACCGCAAAACAGCAGTACTTGGTATTGTTGTGATCCGGTTTGAAGGGTGAGTGAGCCATTACCCTGGCTCACTCACCCTTCAAACTGGGCACAAGGGACATAAAATATTAGGTTCCAAGGTTGGTGGCACATTGGCGATGTAAGCGATCGTTAACATTTCTTACAGTGCCAATATCTAAGGGCGTTTGGTGACCACTTACCATCAGGTGGCCTATGTGCTCGTGGCCTATATGCCTTCATATTCTATAAAAAAAAACTTAGTATTGTTGTGTTTTGATTGGAAGAGTGAATGGGAATATATTTCTTACACCTTCAATGTTTATGGCCGGTGGTGCCCACTTACCATCATGTGGCCCTTTTGCAGTTCGCCAGTTCTTAAAAAAACCTAAAAGTGGTACAGTATTCGAAATTCAAATCTCCAAGAAACTCCAGTCTAACTCTGCTAGTAGTCGACGTAGTATATCATAAAGCGGTGTTATCATTACTTAGATTAATAACAGACAACAACAACAAATCTAAAATGTATTCAACAATTCCATTCAAATTTCCACAATCTAAAATAGAATACAATGTGACGAACTAAGTAATTACAAAGATCTATTTTAATAAGATTACACGAAGACGCTGTGTTCAACAGGTAATTTAAAAGCCACGACGAGGAACGACTACAGCTGTTACCATCTGAGCTCTTTAGAAAATTGGTATGACATGAAGACATGATATCATATTTATATGAAGGGCTTTAAGACATACTTATATACTTATGTTTATTTTGATTAAAATACTTTGTAAATTTCGAATTTTCTAATGTATGATGTTGGTTGATTGTTAAAAGGTATCATTTCATGTTAATATAAGACAATTATTAGAATTTTCTCGTAGTATATTTTAATAAAAAAAAGGTTGGTATCGTAAAAACCGACTAGGGATCTTCTTGGTATTAAACGTTTTCCAAGCTTTCGACTTCACAAAGTTAATATATAATTATCTTAATAAGTTAATATCTTTCTTTTCTTTCTGACTACCTCGTTGGTCTAGTGGCTGGAAGTAAGGCCGCAGACCTGGAGGTCCTGGGTTTAATTCTCAGGTTGGGCCAATAAAAAGATATGGGGCTTTTCTGTCAAAAAATTCTCAGTAGCAAGCTGGAGTCTGGAAGTTGAAGTGCCTCTGAAAACACGTAAAACCGTTGGTTCAGCGCCTTAACTCTTTCCGGTAGAGTTGGACTGCTGTCCCATTGGATAATAAGAATGAGGGAATAGAGAGTGCACCATTGCGCACACACTTGTACACTATAATATGTCCTGCGCGCTTGACTAATCACTCTTAAGATTGGCCGCCGTGGCCAAAATCGGTCTTTTATTTACATTATTATTATTATTATTATTACATCATATATAAAAAAATACGCATTACATTTACCTAAGACTAAATTGTAAACTCGAGTTAAAAATAAAGTAGTAATTATTTTGTACGTGATTATATAAATAACAGAAGAGCTTATTGCTTCCGTTGTGATACAGAATACAAAAATTTATTTATTTTTAGTTTCAGAGAGTCATTACTAGGTTTCTTGTCAGTCTCGGTAAAATCCACATTCCGATCATACATAAAAGTTCTTGTAATAACTTGAATACTTTATCCATCATATTTTCACTTTGACATTAGTCGCTATTCCCTTTAATGGTAACACGCTTACACTTTCAGACTTTCTATTTTAGTGTCTAGCTGTTGCCAGTAAACATAAAAAAAAAACCTCTACATTCTACAGAGTACTTATAAAGTTTATAAAATATATTTTTATTTGAATTAATATTAAAAGCCTATTCAAATTATATTCAAACTTTTGTAATAATTTCAAATGTATTGCATTCCTAAATATGAATTGTTACGGAAATAAAAATTATTAGCCCAAAATAATTATTTTCTCAGTATATATTTTGCACTAATCGTTTTTGTTTCGTTTGCTTTATTCTGTAAAATGATATGTTTGCCTGTGGTTTATCTTATTTAATGATGTGCGACGAAAAATATTTTTTAAAACGGGTTGCATTATCAATATATATGTCATTTTTATCCATACTGTCACATACTTTTACAGTACAGTAACAGCCTGTTTATGTCCCACTGCTGGGCTAAGGCCTCCTCTCCCTTTTGAGAAGAAGGGTTGGAGCTTATTCCACCACGCTGCTTCAATGCGGTTTAGTAGAATACATATGGGGCACAATTTCATTGACATAAGAGACATGCGGGTTTTCTCACGATGTTTTCCTTCACCGTCCAGCACGAGATAAATTATAAACACAAATTAAGCACATGAAAATTCAGTGGTGCTCGCCCGGGTTTAAGCCCACGATCATCGGTTAAGATTCACGCGTTCTAACCACTAGGCCATCTCAGCTATTTTTATGGTATGATAAAGAATAGTTACAATGTAATAGGGATTTTAAAATTAAAAAGATATTATATATTCTACCTATTAATATAAAATTCATTTAAACAGGCAAATATAGTACACTTGTGATTTAATTTTATTTATAAAAAAAAATTTACTGACTTTCATAGTTCCCTTTCTTAATGTTCAAATTTTGTGTTTATTTTTCTTTCAAACAAACGTTAGATTTTATTTTCATTTAATGAAAATTGATTTACCTTTATGACATACTTAGATATTGACTTTATTATACCAGGCATAATATAATGTATTGGCATCGTTTGAAATCAGGGGTAATGCCCTGATGATTAGGTTTTGAGATCCATAAATCTTAGAAATAATAAATAACATTCGATGAAACTGCTGTCCACTTTTGCTCCTCTTATTTGATATCCTTAGATCTTTGACGATAAATTTAATAGACAGTCAATTTGCGTTCTTCGATACATTCAGCTTTTACAGAAGGCATAGGCATCTCAATGAAGTTAACCTATTAATATCCCTCGCGAGTCGAGAGGACCATCAGATTTGCACACCAGTTTAGACGAGGGCGTGAAACAGTTATTTATCGAGTTAACTGAGTTGCCAAGTCAACTGCACCCTAAACTTCCTGCATCTCTACTGGCAAAAACATACACGATAAAATGGCGTCCAGCCAATGTTTGATCCAAATAATATTATTAAAGGAACGGATTGAATGTTTGTTATTAAATCATGCTCTCTTCGTTAGTCAGTTAGTCAACAGCCAATCCTTTTGTCCACTGCTGAACATAGGCCTCTCCCAAGGTGCGCCAAAGCTCCCTGTCCTCCGCCTTCCGCATCCAGTATCCATTCCGCTCTCTTCGTAGCCAAACGAATTTTGTCAATATTTGGGACAATTTCTATGATTATGTTTTGTGTTATGTTAGAAGGCAAGGCTTGCCTGATGAAAAGTAACTAGCACCGTACATGGATATCTGTAATATCGTACGGCTTTGGTGATTGAGGCTCTTTTCTTGAAGGTTTCTTAGTCGGTTATATCGTTTGGAAAAACCTTCAGCGAAAGCTGGTTTCACAATATATTCAAAGATCATGATATACTTTGATTTGGTTTCTAGAAATAATTTGATTATAGACAATGCGCATTTTGAGGGGGTATTTATGTATTTATACAAAATTATATTAAAAAAACCGCGAGGTATTCTTCGGACTAGTAGAACTTTCATATAATAATAGGAATATTTTTGTATTATACGTTGAATGTATTTGTCATCTAATAACATACTCGTTTTAATCACTTAAAATGTAATGTGCTGTAAATGTGTCACTGCTTTGCTGAAACCTTCCTCCTTCTCCCCTTTTGAGGAGAAGTTTTGAAGCTTATTTACGCTCCTCTAGTGGTGTTTTTTTGCAACAAATGCGGGTTACGATGTTTTACTTCGTGAGATTATATAAACAAAAAATAAGCACTACACAGCGCACACACAGCTTAAATATCTGTTAAAATTGACGAAATCGAACCACTGAACCAAACCGGTTCTCATTTCAAACGAAATAAAAATGTTTTCAGAATTTGATACCCGTATATATTCAAACTCAATCAAATAGAGCAACGGTTGGCGCTTAAAACTATTTGAAACGGGAGCCTAACGTTTGTTAGATGTCGCCCCGACACTGACTTTAATGGTTATCTTCCTACTTCAACACTAATTTGTTGACTTTTCTCGTCATTAAAATGCTTTGAAAACTGTCTGTTAGAGACTATTAGGTTACACTATTCAAGTATTCCAAATAAATTTGTGTGATATTAATTATATACTGGTTACTATAATACTTTAAATAAATATAATACATTTATACAAACCACAGGTAGAAGACGTATAATTTAACAGATGTTTTTTTTAAATCCAGGTAAGAATTACTTAGTTCTTATGTACTTAATCCGTGTTTAATTTCCATCTCGTGCTCGGTGAAGGAAAACATTGGAATCGGAAACCTGCACGTGTAGAATGAAATCCTACCACGTATATCCTACAATCTTTGTTTTTTTTTTCTTTACATGAAGCTTTATATGAAGCTATAGATCTTTTAAAGCCTTGGACCAGCACTGGAAATTTACTATATATAATTTTAACACAAATAAAAATTTATTACGTCTATATAAGAGAAAAATCGTTAAATATAGGAACCAGGTTTTAAAATTATTATAATGACAATGTAATATGATAAAGGGACTGAAAAGTAAAAAATATAAATTATTTCAAACGTCTACAAATAAGTGAACGAGTAATGTGATTGACGCTTATGTTTTGTATCCTAATGTTAATCCTTTTGTGTAACAAAACAGCAACGTTAAAATATATCCTGAAGAATATTTCCGTGAATAATATTTTTATAACCATCGTAATATTTTCAAAGAATAAAATAAAATACCTAGCTAATAACACGAAAATCGTGATAGTGATATTTGAAACCAACTGTCGAACAAAAGCATTTGTATTATTATGGTGGTAAGCCAATTTATTCATTGAAGTAATATTTTGTGAGCTGGTAGTACCATCCCTCTAATCTCGAGTGACTTTTAACAACGATGGTGGTACCATCCTATATAAAAAGGTGCAAGTAACTTTTTTAAATGACTTTTTAATATTAAGAAAAATTACTATGTTGTTAATATATATTAATTAGTTTAAGTATTAATAAGTATTAAGCAAAGAGGTTGAATTGCTCTGTAACACCTTTTAAACCACGCAATAGATTTTGATACGGTTCTTACTAATAGAAAGATCATTAAACGAGGAAGGTTTATTTATGTAATAAACTTTATTATATTTTTTTTTATATAATGAAATAAGTTCTAATCCGTACCGTAACCGTAACAGTCTGTGAATGCTGGGCTAAAGGCCTCCTCTCCCTTTTTGAGGGAAAGGTTTGGAGCTTATTCCACCACGTTGCTCCAATGTCGGTTGGTGGAATACACGTGTGGCAGAATTTAAGTCAAATTAGACACATGCAGGTTTCCTCACGATGTTTTCCTGAATGAATTATAATCACAAATTAAGCACATGAAAATTCAGTGGTGCTTGTCCGGCTTGAACCCACGATCATCGGTTAAGATTCACTCGTTCTTAACACTGGGCCATCTCGGTTCTCTCTGGAAACATCTTGTACAAAATGGTTTTGTCAGTGTTTTGTCAAAAAACATTTTTTTAATAATAATAATAATAATAATAATAAAAATTTATTGCTTCAGATAGGTCGTACATTACAAAGTAACTTTTAAGAAAAACATACATATTTTTATGAGATACAAATTATTCATACTGGACACATTTTTTCTAATTTATCACTCTTTTTTCATTGACGACCATATCGCAATTGGTTGCAAGCTCAGCTATGTGCTGTGCTATGCCCAGCGCTGATTTTCAGCTTGCTCCTTCTAAATTATATTGATTTAGTTGAGAGCGCCGCACCGTTCCGTATCATATTAAAGTATAATGAAAATGATAAAACAAAAAATAAAAAAAACAAAAACTGATATAAAAGCAAGTAAAAGAGAAACCGGTGACATAATTATATAGCACAAAAAGAAGTAAATAAGCAATTTCTCCAGATCAATAACTACATTTTAAAGCTGACATTAATAGAACGACAAAAACTTAATACACGCATGCACATCTTCGCATCATAACAACCATAACTCTATGTGTACGTCATGGCTAGGACAATTGAAACTATGATTAAATAAAAATAAAGAGAAGTCTAAGTTTTTAGGATTCTAGTCTTTCATATTTTGCTTCATTCGCATTAATTTGTAAAGTTTTTGTTACGTAGCCACTTCTACTTGTAGACGAAGGTAATATTCTTTAAGGCATTTTTTTAAAATTACAATCGAAAAATGACATTCACGTAAGGGTGGTGGTAGGTTATTCCAAATTTTTGCTGCAGCATATTTGAAAGAACCTTTAAATCCTACTGTCTTATGTTTAGGAATTAATAGTTTAATCTTCTCATTTTCTCGGACACTCCTATCTTTTCTATTCTCTAGCCAGTCAAGCTTTTGATATAAGTAATTTGGCTTTTTGCTCCGTACAATTTTATGTAAGGATACTGCTAGATGAAGCTTCCTACGTGATTTCATGTTTAAAATATTGTGACAATTAATGAAAGGAGCTACATGTGATCTCTTAGGAACGTCAAAACAAAACCTAGTGCAAGCATTTTGAACTCTTTGTATAGCTTTTTCGGTCTTTTTCAATAATCTGGGACCATACACTGTGTCACAGTAATTAAAAATCGATAAAATAAGTGACTCAACCAGGGTAACTCTCACTTTCTCCGACATGAAAGGTCTCAAGCTATATAGAACTTTTAATTTATAAAAAGCATTTTTTATTTTCAGATTTAGATGTTCTATAAATCTGAGATTTTCGTCAACGTATAGACCAAGATTCTTTGCAACTTTTACTTGTTCTAAAGATTCATTGCCTATTTTGATCTGTAAGTTGTGTCCCTTAATGCATTCACGTTGATGTTTGCTGCCCAGTACCATATATTTTGATTTATTCGCATTAAGAACTAAATTATTTTTTTCCGACCACTGAGATATATGTTCTAAATCATTATTTATAAAATTTACTGAAATGTTTGTATTTTTTGGATCAAAGTGTAGATATACCTGAGTATCATCTGCGTACTGATGTATCTTACAGCTATTTAACTCGCGACTTAAATCCACTGTATATATGATAAAAAGGATTGGGCTTAGACTTGATCCTTGGGGGGTTCCACGTGTGTTAGATTTAATGTGCGAAATCAGCGGTTCCTTTTGTTCAGAACTTTCTATAGAAACATACTGTTTTCTTCCCTTTAAAAAAGACATGAACCATTTACAAGCATTGTGTGATATTCCATAGTAATATAATTTTGCCAACATAAGTTCAATATTTATACAATCAAAAGCTCTTGAAAAATCTAATAAAACGAGTATACTTCCGTTACCATTATCTGATGCCGAAAGAATATCATCTGTTACTGATGATAACGCAGCGGCCGTTCCATGAGCTTTTCTAAAGCCAGATTGATGTTCTGGAAGTATGTTATGTGTTTCTAAGTAGGTTGTTAGTTGCATACATACGATTTTTTCTATAATTTTTGACATAACCGGAAGAATGCTGATGGGTCTTAGATCTTTATAGTTTTCTACTGATGTGATTTTTGGTAAAGGTATTACTTTTGCTATTTTCCATGAGTCTGGAAACGTGTGTGTTTTGATAGATTGATTAATGATATAGGTAATAATATCAAGCGTAACAGGCAAGGTTAATTTTATCATAGTTATTGAAATGTTATCATGCCCAATTGCATTTGAAGAGATGTTGTTTATTATGTTAAGTACTTGCTCTTTCGAGCATTCTTTTATGAAAAATTCGGTGTTCGAGTCTCGATTCGTTGTGAATTGGGCTAGTGTCTTTAAATTTGTGATTTCATTGCCTGGCAATGTCATAAAAAAATCGTTAATTTTGTCTGGTTCTTGCAAATGAGGTGGTATACAACCTGAATTGCCCTTGCCTAAGGGAGAAATTTTTTTAAAATGTTGCCACATTAGAATTGGTCTATTGGCATTTTTATTCACATAGAAATTTATATAAGCTTTTTTTTCTCTTTTTATACTTGCATTGGTAAAATTTTTGAACATTTTATAATATGACCAACTTGCATCATTTTTACTTTTATGGGCTTTTTTTAGCGCCTCATCCCTTTTTTCCATCATTATTTTAATAACCTCGGTAATCCATGGATAAGAATTGTTTTTTATTTTTATGACTTTGACCGGTGCGTGTTTATCAAATAAATTTAATATTTCACAATTGAACTTTGCTACCATATCATTAATGCTTTCAGATTCTTTGATTTTATTCCATGAAATATTTCTCAAATCTTCCCCAAATTCTTCCTCGTCTATATCATTAAAACATCTTTTGGTAATTGATTTTACCCCATCTTTTTGTTTTTTTATGTCAAAGTCTGCTACTATTAAGGCATGGTCACTTAAGCAAGGATTGTGAATTACTTCAATATTTGTACACAGCATTGGGGTGTCTGTTATTATTAAATCTAAAAGTGTTGCTGATGTCATAGTTATTCTCGTAGGCTCCTGAACTAACTGTGTGTAATTTTGTTGATCTAAGGACCTTAAAAATTCTTTTGTGTCGTTTGAACTACTATTTAAAAGGTCAATATTAAAATCAGTTAAGAGACATTGAAAACTGTACGCTGACAGGGAGCTCAGAGTTTCACTTAATTCTTCTATAGAGTTTCCAATATTTTGTGTTTCCGGCCTATAGACAGTCCCAATGGCTAAGCGAAGCCCTTTGTGTTGTAACTCAATCCACATTTGTTCTAGAGACGTTTTCGGATGTTGTATGATGTGAGTCTTGATTTTTTTTTTAATATAAAAACCAACACCGCCTCCTCTTTTCCCTGTAGATCTGGGTATATGTTTAAAAATATACCCTGGTATTTGCAGCAGAGATATGTCGTCTCCTTCTCTAATCCAGGTTTCGTTTATGGCCAATACATCAGGCGAATGCTTTTCTATAGAAACTAAGAGTTCATCTCGTCCCGTGTTAAGTGATCTAACATTGAGCAAACTAAGTCTTAAATATTCCGTCATGTGATTGCTGCCTTGCTACCTGTTCCCCAAACATAAACATATAAGAATTTAAATTTGTTTATAATTTGAGTAGTTAACATGCCCTTGTTCATAAAATAATTCAATAACTTAGATCTTCTCAATATAATAATTGTGGGTATAATAATATAAGTAAGCATATTTGTCGTCTTTTCTATTGTTATGGTTATTATGATTACACGAGTATAGTGCAGTTTTAAATATACATAGAGTGAACGTGCATTTATTAATAATAAAAGTAAACATAAGACAAATAAAAATATGAAAAGTAAAAGTATGAAAAGAGTTATCGATAAAAACGAAGTTAATATGTAATTTAAACGCAACATCGGATCAAACTTGATCAATCCTAAAAATACGAAGTATATCTGATTCGGATTTGATTCTGATACTCGGTTTACCTTCGTTTTGTCTTGTATATATTCTTCCTTCTCGTGTCCAGATAAATTTCCACTTAGACGTTTTAGCCGCAATTCGCGTCTTTTTGAATAATTGCCTGTTAGTTTTTGTCAGGCGTTCATTGACGTAAAATTTTCTAGGATTGCCTGGAATATTCATATCTGCTGTGTCTGCACCACGCCGGATACGTGCCGCTCGTAGTAAGTCATCTCGTAGAGTCTTCCTCGATAATCTCACTACAATTGGGCGCGTTGCGTTTTCTCCTTCTTTTGAACCGTGTATAGGTCCTATACGCTCTGCCCGCGTGATATCTTGTTCATCGATTTTAACGCTGAGTTTTGCGGCTATGAGCTTCACAATATGATAAGGATTTTCACCTTTGCTTTCCGGAATGCCGGTGATATCGATGTCATTAAGTAATAAATCTTGTTCCCTCTCATTAAGGTCTGCTTTGAGCTGGTCTACTGTTGCTTTCAGGGATTCATCGTTGTTGATACTAGGAGTTTCGAGTCGTTTTTCTAAGCATTCCAATCTGTTCTCGATCCCATCTATTCTTTCATTACATACTATTATACAAGACGATATACATGCCATTTCATTCCTAAATTCTTTCAGCTCATTACGAGTAGCATACAACTCTTCTTTAATACTTTTCAACTCGCTTATAATAGTTGATTGCTCTGACACTGTATTACTGGGAGACATAAAAACGTCCATGTTCGAAGCTGGCTGCCTACCGTCTCGTAAGGTATTACATTTTGCGGGAGTATCGTCGCTATTTCTCCTTGAAGTTTTTGACTTACAATCCATACATGTCCAATTAATAGGTACTTTTGATTTCTCTGATAACCCAATACAGGCAAGATGGTTTAAAGCCCTGCATTTGCAGCAAGAAGCGCCATCTCCTATAGCCATAAATTTTCCACACGTAACACATTTAGGCATCTTTTTTGTTATTATTGACTCCGTAGGTATAATTACAATGTCTTAGCAAATATTCAATCGTTGCGCTTTAGCACAGCTCGCGGTCAATGACCTTTGCCGGCGATGACACACTCACGCGTCCTGCACTGATTGCACTTATTAACCACACGTTAGATTTTAAATTTTTGTTAATAGTTTATATCACTTTCAATTGCACTGTTTTTGTTCACTATGGTTTAATTCTTGCTTTATATTTCTCAAACTAATAGTTAAACATAATTTTTTAATGTAATATATTACTTTACTGATTATTTTAAATAAAAAAACTAGGAGGCAATCCGTATACACATGTTACGCTCGGCGCTCACATCTACCCCTTTACAACACAATTGACATATTATTATAACTTAAAGTAACTGGTCGAGGTACTGTCCGCTTATAAAGATTACAAAAAAACGTATAATAAAGAATGATATATACTGACACGATCGACACGATATGATAACCATGAAAACGATAATGCAATAACAATGACACAGTCTATATCTCGTAATTGAATATTCTTATCAAATGAAAAAAGAGTTTACATAGTATATAAGAAAACTATACTTGATTCTTGTCAGCTGTTTGTAACTGTAAAAATATATTTTCTTTAACTATCTGTAAAGTATACATCCGGACTCAGTAAATGACACGACCCTCGGTATTGTTGACAATGTAAACTGGATCAAAATAACAAACTGTAATAAGTGAAGTAGACCGCAGTCCGTTGGGTATGTTAATACTTTGGTTTTCATGTGTTATATAACGTCACGAGGTTTTTTATTATATTGTTATATCTCTAAGCTGATTATATAACTTGTTCTCCGCTTGACATAAAATACATTAAGATATTTTTCTTGTCACCTGTGCTTGGCTGTCTCTTTTTTTTATAGAATAGGAAGGCGGACGAGCATATGGGCCACCTGATGGTAAGTGGTCACCAAACGCCCTTAGACATTGGCAATGTAAGAAATGTTAGCCATCGCTTATATCACCAATGCACCACCTTCGCACCTAAGATTTTATGTCCCTTGTGCCCGTAATTACACTGGCTCACTCAACCTTCAAACCGGAACACAACAATACCAAGTACTGCTGTTTTGCGGTAGAATATCTGATGAGTGGGTGGTACCTACCCAGACGAGCTTGCACAAAGCCCTACCACCAGTAGGTTTTTTACCCCATTTTGAGGAGACGGTTAAGAGATTCTTCCACCATGCTGCTCCAGTTTGATTTGCCATAAATATAAATTGAATGAGCAATTTAATAAAGCTACTACTAGTTACGGCTAAACATGCAAAATATTCCAACATACTCTTATTTCATAAGTAGAAGAATGCGAATATTTTTCACCGTTTGTAAATTTCAGGTAAACTTTATGAGCATCGAGTGCTGAAAAATTTGAGCGCCCGAAAGTTTATCCACTACGTAGATGTCATCATGGTAACCTTTGTTGAAATAACAAGTTGTGGAAAATTCACCGTCTCATTGTATACAATTTTTATTCGAGTTTTCGAATGGTTGGTTGAACTTTATTTTGGTATCTGTATAATTGAAGCGACATTTGTATAAACTATACAATGAGTTTGAATATCTTATTCATAGCTATTATAATGGAAACAGTTTCACTTTATCTAAAAATCTTGTATCCAAAAATAGAAATTAATATTAAAACCTTTTTTTTCTATTATACCCGTATAAAGCAGTGTTTGTTTGATTAAGTTTCTTTCGGGTTCTTTGTAAAGATTTACCTACCGGACAGCCCTTAATATAGAACTTGTTTTAGTTTGAGTGACAATTCGTAGTCTATTTAAGATATCTCTTTTAATTATTTTATTAACATTATTCAATACATGTTGTATTATTCGATATATAAATGAACTCAAATTTTAATGTTTATCTCATCATCCGTAACAGCCTGTGAATGTCCCACTGCTGGGCTATAGGCCTCTTCTCCTCTTTTTGAGGAGAAGGTTTGGAGCTTATTCCACCACGCTGCTCCAATGCGGGTTGGTGGAATTCACATGTGGCAGAATTTCAGTGAAATTAGACACATGCAGGTTTCCTCACGATGTTTTCCTTCACCGTAAAGCACGAGATGAATTATAATCACAAATTAAGCACATGAAAATTCAGTGGTGCTTGCCCCGGTTTGAACCCACGATCATCGGTTAAGATTCACGCGTTCTTACCACTGGGCCATCTCGGCCATCTCATTATCAGAGAAAGATATTGAACCTTGTGAAAACTCAATAGTATTAAGTCAATACTAAGTTTCACAATACTTAACAATTCTGCATAAATAAAATTGCCTTGAGGTTAAATATTGGATTAAAAAGGGCGTAAAGGACAATGGCTTGAAATGAATATTTTTTTTTGTTTTTTCGATGTGGCTTATTTATAGTTTGCGATCTGTACAAAAAATTTCAAGACATACGTTTTTTTCATATTCTAAAAAAATAGAAATTAATAAATGGATATGAACAACAAACAGGTAAAATATTTAAAAATAGCCATAAGGTGTCCAATGAATATGTAATATAATCAATTTCAGGGACTTAACATCTTAATGTATAACATAATAAAGATGTAAATTGCATTTCAATTTTTATCCGTATAGTACGTTTTTAAACGAAAATAAGTATGTTTTTAACGCATTCTTAACTTGAAAATAACCTTGTTCTTCACAATATTGCTAATATCTATGGGCTGAGCTGACCACATTCCAGCAGATGATCTAAAAATGACTCTTCCTGATACTAATATAAAATGTTGCCTTTATTTATAAGAAACCATCTGTTTTTGACATATAACAGAAGCAAGATTAGTACTTCCGATTGCGTGTAACAATTTCAAGAATATTTCAGTACATGCAAGTCATTTGACAAAGTTATCTTCCATGACAGGACATGAGACAAGTTCAGTATACAAATATGGCTTGAAAATCTAATACACAGTAGTCTAAAATTGATCACGTGATTTAATTCGATTTTTTTTCGATTGCCTACGTCATCTTAAGCTTAGTGGCAGGACTTTTCGACTTCAGTTGGTGTTACGCAGGTGTTAGGTACCCGATATAAGGATAGACAAATAAATGAATAATTAAATTCACATTCACATTAATTACGTTGGTAACACTCCGCGTAACTCATTTATAATATCAGTTAATATATTGTTTATACATAAATTTCAGACACAGCATTAAATATTCGTAAGTCCGCTGTTCGTGTCCAATCGTTTTTATCAAATATTTACCAATATCCATTCCCTGTCCTTTAATGTGAACAAATCCCCGAAAATGGCGCCGAACAAAAACCGGTTCGATCAGCTGTGACGATAAGCCTCGAGAATTCGTTTCCTTGTATCTAGTGTGTTATCTTGACATCATTCGTTGGGAAACGAAAAAAATTAATAATATTTTAATAATAATATTTACAATCAAAATTACAGTAACAATAGTTATCATTTAAATATATATGGCTTAAGATGTTTATTGTTCCAAGAAGAATATTATATATTCACTTAAATAAAACTAACCAATATATAATACTAAGAACAAATAAAATTCTTACGTTTTGAGCGTAAAAGGACTTAACAGCGTTAAAGAATGTGAGATAAGAAACTTTTAGTTTTAAATACTTAAAGTCAAGAATATAAAAAAAATACTTCTCGTCGTAAAATAAAATATAACATTAAATTTTATTAGAATTTATTCGTAGTTACAATAAGAATAATTCACATAATATCGTTACCTAAAGTTCATAAAATAAATATAAGCAAATCGCGCAAGAAAGATTCCATTAAGGTTGCCAACCAAGAATAAAGTAGAATAATCATCTAAATTTCATTAAAATGTATCGGAATATGTATTGCGTGCCAAATACTATATGAGGCGCTTGTTTAATTATATTGCTTTTTGCCTTACAAACCAAAAGTGTTGCTTGGTCAGCTTGCAATTTCTTTTATTAAAACTGGCAACCCTAGTTACTCTAGTCTACATGTAATATTTCGTCACCCTTCGCGTCCACATCACCCAATTTAATTTCCTCGCTTTTCCTATAGCATTAAAATATGCCGTTCAGACTCGAGTTTATTGCTTTCTCAGGACTTTTTGTGTATCAAAGTACATAAAAAGTCGAATGCGACAAGAAACCGTGCGTTTCGAGAATAGAGTGTTATTTCTCTCATCCTCTTTTAACCTTTTTCTTTTTGAGTGAGGAAAGGAAATTATCAAATACGTTATTGAAACGCGTTTCCTTAGTGAAAGTGAAAGAAATCGTTTCCTCAAATCGATCCTTATTTTAAGAGTGAGTTTATATTTTCTTGGGTTTGCTATTTTTTGTATAACTCAGGTCTAATGTTTTAATAATAGAAATGAACTTTAGAGATAATATTTATTTTAGTATTTCCTTTTTCACGTGATTATTTAAATGTATTGTGTAATGAATGTGACGAAATATTAATGGAGTATAGTGAAAAATATAATTAAGGAGATAGTATTAAATTTGATACTGGAAGGATGAACCGGTTGGGACAAGATTTGTTTTTTGTCTATTCTATGTATAGCGATGAACGAAGAAGCAGTAAAGGATAACGCGATTCTCTAATATCTCTATATTATGCAACATACATATTTTTTAATTAAAATATATTTTTTATAATACACACTATTCCACCTTACCAGTTATATTTTTTTTCCGCAATGGACACCTTCAGAAAGGTACACGGGTCCTATTGGGGGAACCGGGTTATGTGGGATTCTTACCCACTATAACCACTGCGATTGCCGTCCTCGGCACCGATCTATCTAGTGGTACGGCTTGGTGCAAGCTCGTCTGGGTAGGTACCATGATATGTTCAACCGCAAAACAGCAGTACTTGGTATTATTGTGTTCCGGTTTGAAGCGTGAGTGAGCCAGTGTAATTACTGGCACAACATCTTAGTTGTAATGTACGTATCTTAGATGTAAGCGATGGGTAACATTTCTTACATTGCCTATGTCTATGGGCGCTGGTGACCACTCACCATCAGGTGGTCTATATGCTCGTCCGCCTACCTATAGTATAAATAATACTATAATACGATATAAAACATTATCAGTTTAATAAAACGAAAAACAACATCTAATTAGATGTTTTTTTTATATATTTCAAAAAAAATACTTTTCTAACATAACTTGACCTTGTACATTTTATCGGAATGCGTTCAATTTAACACTATATTATTCAGGTTATAAGGCTCAAAATGCTATAACAGTTTTGCTATTTTACATTGTACATGTAATTACTGTACCCGAAAATAAACATCCATTTTAATTAACTGAAATAAGGTCTGACCGAAAAAAGGATGCATTGTTGATTACATTATTTAACAGAGATTGATTAAGATAAGTAACTCATTTTGAGCCCCAAGTGTATGATTATGTTTTAAAAGGATGTCAGTACTTGTACATATATAGTATACATACCTCGTAAGACACGACGGCAAACGTCATGACGCTCTCTAACGTCATCATAATTCCGCCGTCCCTCTCTACTGCCTTGCATGTGCATTATATGCTACATTTTTTTTTTTATTCATTTAAACTAACAAAAATAAATAAATTTAAATAACAATTATGTAAGTAACAGCCTGTTAGTGTCCCACTGCTGCGCTAAGGCCTCCTCTCCCTTTCGAGGAGAAGGTTTCGCGCTTAATCCACCACGCTGCTATAATGCGGGTAGGTAGAATACACATGTGGCAAAATTTCAATTAAATTAGACACATGCAGGTTTCCTGACGATGTTTTCCTTTACCGTCAAGCAAGAGATGAATTATAAACACAAATTAAGCACATAAACATTCAGTGTTGCTTGCCCGGGCTTGAACCCACGATCATTATTTAAGATTCACGCGTTTTAACCACTAGGCCCTCTTGGCTCTCAAAACAAGCCTTTTATTATTAACAAAATTCCATGTTTTATAATTTACGTTAAAATTATTTCAATAACAATTTAAAATTTTCACCCATCGTCCCGTGAGGGATTCATTTTGTTAAATGTATTTTATATTGCTTACTCTTGGGCTCACTGTGAGCTGACGGATATAGAAGTAGCAGATCTCAACATCACAAATGCAGGTTAATGATATGTTTTCTACACCCACAGAACTGTATAAAAAACAGGTGAAGCGAACGAAAATCCATCGTTGCTGGGATTAGAATCAGTAATCATCGATCGACATTTGCGTAGTAAATCAGAATATCCGCTCGGCTTTAATCAAACAATTAATAGTATATGACCATAATATATAAATAATAAAAACATAAAAAAGTATTGATATAATTTTCGCTCAATAAATAGACGATAGAAGTTCTCGACGTTCATAAAAGAAGACTGTAAAAACCTGAACAGCCGATAATGTTCCTATAAGAATCTGACGGTAATTGTATTAGTCGGTTACGGTCCTTTAAATTTATACTAATATTTTTGCTACAGGATAAGCGGATTGGGTGAAACCTTTGAAATCTGTAATAACCGATCAAAACGCGCAGCGATAAATGGTTGAAACGGTTTCATACAGGCATTCCGAAAACGTTTAGTTGTGAAATGAATATGGCTTTTTTATGCCTCCCGAATGCGGAATTACGTTTCGATATTTTTATGCCTAAATATTAGTTATGTAATTTCGTTTTGTTCATGCCAATTAATACCTTTAAAAATATTATTATCAGAAACAAGATGGATCAGTCCGTTTACTTGTTCTGACCGCTGGTGATTTTATTCCAAAATTTTATCACCTAAACCTGAGCAGACCTGAAAGTATTTTTAGTATATCCAAAAAATATTATTATTTTATAATTTTTTTTTCTTTATTATAAATCTACTGTATGTTAATTTTTTTAACATTTAAGACTGTTGATGCGTGAGGTATTCATCTTAAATATACATTTAAGGCTGAGTTATAAAAATGTAGTTATGTTAAGTTGGTGTTGGTACTCCTGATTAATCAAAAAAAATTATATATCTTGACGGAGAAAAAATAATAAGAACTTGGTTAAAAATGTAATTACTATGCTTTTCGTATCACACAACTTCATAAATAGTAGGTATGTAGTTTCTGGGTTAGAATATGAGTGAGTAACATGAGTTTGTAATAAGGATAAGAATATTTAAAAAAAATAAAGTGAAATATGCATTAACTACAGTTCAAATATATATTACAGTAAATAATAAGGTATACATTATATATTAAAAAAATACTAAATGGATGGACGAAATAGTTAACCAATAAAGTTGAAGAGGCCTAAAAAATCTATAGTCATCATAATATTTTAATCTCTCCATAAATTTACACAACTAGACATAGTTGTATAATCTTTAATAGCATTATTACTGAAGCTAAAGCTCTTAATCTTATGATCAGTACACTAATGTATTATCACATTAATTTTAGATCGTAATAAATTATGTAGGATCAATCTTAATCCATGTTAGTATGAGGACATTTACAATACACGCTTAGAAAATATTAACCAATGAAGGGCCCATGAAGTGAGGCTGAGGGTCTCCTGATCTCCGCAATGAATATTTGTGGTAAATACCTGACATCGTCGTGAGCCATTAATTACACTGGCTTACCATGGCTCAAAGATCTGTTGGTTTGTTGGTTACACCTACAAGGTTTAGCTAATGTCAGCTTTCGGACCATGATTGATGACAATGGCCACATTACCCCGTTTTAGAAAAGTCCCTAAAAATGCAAAATCTGAATTCTTAAAATAGTTAAAATTGTAATAATTCTACTATAACTAGCCTGACCCAATTTACGAAAAAAAAACAAATATATGCAATGTCTTTTGAAAGTTGTTGCAGAGATTATTAAAATTTTTGTTTTCAAAAGTATAACAAAATATATTTGCTGCGAAATTGTATTTCTCTGCAGAATTGTAATAGTGTTAGTCGAAAATAATCTCAATATGTTTATATATATTTTCTTCCGTAGTCAATACGTGAAATACTGTATGTTTCCTGTTCCCGCCTGTCGTTTGTATTAAAAATATAGTCCGACAAAAATATTGAAACCTTCCCAAACAGGTTGGGAATTTCAATAAAAGTCTACGAAACCAGCTTTTACATTCATTGATGTTGTTGGCTGAATATTTCGGTTCTTAGTCCTAATATTTATTTTTATTATCTAAATATGAAAATTTAAATTTATAAGAAAAGTTTCTTGATATTTTAAATGAAAAACTGTTAAGGGCATTCACAAAAAATTAAATGTAAATTTTAAAAAATACTTGAACTTTTTTTTTAAATAATATTCATTTATCTTCTATTTAAATAAACATGCATGTATGTATGTTTGTCCTTCAGTATACCCGTTCTATGTACTCGTGCGACGACCGAGCGTATAGCTAGTATATAAATAAATGTATTTTGTATTTTATTTTTAAGGTCCTGGCTTAAAAAATCATCGGCAATATATTGATAGTTAATTTATTATTCGTTAGTTCAGTGTCCAACACAAACATTCAAAATTGAGTTTACATTGAAAGTATCAGCTCTATACAAATTTGCTTAATATAAAAACAATATACATGACGACGGCAGCGATGGCTGAGCGATAGAGCTGTCTTAGTCTATGTTCGGTGGTACGGGGTCAAACACTATATTGTATCAAAAATAAACTCAATGTAGGTATAACCAAAGATTTATTCAATCAATCAATCAACAGCCAATCAGTTTGTCCACTGCTGAACATAGGTCTCTCCCAAGGTAACAAGATTTATTATTGCACTATAATTAGGTACAGGTACTAGGTATGTAAACCGACAGTTTCGCCTTGGAGATGTGTACTGGTCGGTTTCTCAAACGCAAGTGTACGTTACACAGATCCCCCACTCTCCTTCTTCAACAAAAAATGACGTCACTGCGTTTACCCGTTACTACTATAATCGAGTCAGCGACTTTTAATTAAAACTATTGTTTTTCTATTATCCTAGGATCCTGGGATCCTGGGATATTATTCACACACGGCCATCTGGTCCCAAACTAAGCAGAGTTTGTACTTTGGAAACCAGTTGCTAAGTTGTATGGTTTGTACATGTTAAAATATATTATTTTACTTAGAAATTTCTTCTAATTCTAGGATTTTTTATGTCATCTTTTAAAATCTCTTAAACCTCTTCATAGTGAATGTTATTGTGATCTGAAGATAACTCATGGTAAAGACGCATATTTTTCAGTATGGCAATATTATTTTTAAATAATAATAATTGTTATTAATACAAATAAAAACAAATTGCATATGAATTAAAATTAAATAAATTAGTAGTTATAACATTTTTCCTTGATGGTAAGCTCACTCATCGGAAATTCTACCGCCAAACAGCCATTCTTAGAATTGTTGTGTTGTTGTTGACAACATCTTAGTTCCCAAGGTAGGTTGGAGGAACTGTTAATATTTATTACAGAGCCAATGTCAATAGTGACCACTAACCATTAGTCGGACCATCTGCCCCACTACTTATAATATATATTATAATTTTTTTTCCTTTCGCCAGTAGAATACGAAAATAAACTAGAGTTATGTAAAATATATGTACGAGTAAGACTGCAAGACTTAGATCAATTGCTTGAGTAACTTTAAAAATGTTTCTTAATATTTTAATAATATATAAAAACTATCTAAAAATCCACTTCAATAACTCAATATCGGTAACGTTTCGACTGTCCCGTCAATGAATTATTCACGAAACAAAATGGTTCGCTGGTCAAACAAAGACGCCATCAAATACTTATTTATAAAATATTTCGACGATTTAATGAAAGGTTTTCGTCGATTTGTTTTTTTAGAACCAGCGCTAAGATGGCTTAGTGACTAGAACACGTTAATGTTAACCAAAGTTTCTAGGTTCGATTCGAGGTAAGCACTCAGTTTACTTTTTCTTAAATTAGTTTATAATTCATCTAGTGCTCGATAGAGAACGAAGATAGTGTGTACTTGTGTATTGGTGGTAGGGCTTTGTGCAAACTCGTCTGGGTAGGTACCACCTACACATTAGATATTCTACCGCAAAACAGCAGTACTTGGTATTTTTGTGTTCTGGTTTGAAGGGTGAGTGAGCCAGTGTAATTACAGGCACAAGGGTCATAACATCATAGTTCCCAAGGTTAGTGGCGCATTGGATATAAGCAATGGTTAACTTACCATCACTATCTTACCATCAGGTGGCCTATATGCTCGTCCGCCTACCTATACCATTAAAAAAACCTAAGTGACGTGTCAGTTGATTTTGGTCAGTGTATCCACAAAACTGCATTAGAACAACGTGCTGAAAGTAAGCTCCAAGCCTTTTCCTTCCAGAGGAGATGAGACATTGGCTCAGCAATGGCTGGCTTTTTACTTTATCAAAAGATCTATATAGGACTACTGTCAATATCAATGTGAAATGCGAAGCTGACAAAATATAATAATAACACAATATACGTATTAAGATTCGGTTACATTAATTAAAAATATAATTAAATTAATAATTTTTATAAACTAAAATCCTTTTCAAACTCAGCAATAATTTTATTAGCTATAAAGTTGTACAATTTAAAAAAGAAACAAACAAAGAAAACTCATTACATTCGCTTATGCTATAGCCAGATAAAACAGAAATCATAAAATTGAAATAATCTTCTATACTTAGTACAATGAGCAGCACAATAATTATCATGTCTGGGCGAAGATTTAATCAAAACTTGCGGTTATATAGTTGCAATGTACTAGTTAGAAACACGCTTTTCCTTTATATCTTTGGTCATTTAAACTGAAATATGTTCGCGTACGCTCAACCAGACAATAAAACTGCACTCACCACAAAATCTATTCCCTCATAAACGGGCGTGAACCAACTTTATCTCACAATATTTGTGCCCGCCAGCCAGCTCTTCATTTCGTACTACGTGCGACGAATTAAAAATTTAAAGAGTTTTATTCTTAAATGTGACGGATACGAAACGATTAATCACAATGCGACATTACTGAATCATTTTGGATGTACAGGATCATTGTTATTGTGAATCAAACAGGTTTTATTTATATGATTTGCTAATATTTTGATAATGGTTTTTAACTTTTTGAACTAAAACTTTCTGGGGCTCTGGGATGAGAGTATAATTTCAAGTTTATATTTGAATGAAACTTTGATGATATGTTTCTTGTACAAAGAGAGGTTTCTAATGTCAAAATGTAATTTATTTACCTAAACATGTACATTACTTGGGCCATTAAAATGTGAGTCAGGTATCGAATTATAAATATTCTCTTTAACTAGAACACTTACTGTTAAATTTCAAATATGTATACATAATTTACCTCATGCTTACTGTAGAAACACTTATTTGTGAGCTAAGCCAAGATTTTAACTCAGACCTTAGGAACTGCAGCCTTATAAACTAGCCACTATACTAACGGTGCTTGGTTATAATTGCTAGAAAACCTCTATATATTGGAAAAAATATTAATATAGAAGCATTTTATATAAAAGCCCTTTTTGTCTTCAACAATATAATAAATGAAGTTTGCCTAACAGTTACGTAACTGACTGATTCGTATTTAAACCCCATCTTGTCACATTGACGTCACGACCCGACTCGTAGTTGACATAGAACAACTTGAAATTGGTGGTATTTTGGAGTATAAAGATTTTCATATCATGACATTCAGGGCACTTAATTTGGCCTTTCCATTTTACTTGTATTTAGAAGTTTTTTTCAACTATAAATAGTCGACAAACGCAAAACGACTGATAAAATTTCATAATATTATATTTTTCGAATATTAATTTTCTTAAGTTTTTACGTGTGACATTTTTTTTTCTACCATATCGTGTCATCTAATGATTTATTCCGGTTAATAAATAAAAAAATCAAATCATTTTGCTTACTGATAGTAGGAATACATAATTAACATTTTCAATTTTTAATACATATAGGTATATCAGTTTGAAGATAATAGACCGATTACCATTGGCTTTTAATTATGTTATATAGTATCTATAAGAGATATTATAGTATCTAAGATAAGAGTATAATATAGTATCTATAAGAGATATAATATAGAGTTAAAAACTCCCCACTAGTTGCTGATTAATATGTAGATATATATTATATAGATAATTTCAGTTTTTGTTAGTAGTTTTTTTGTTATTTGACAGGCCGGTTGGCGTGGGTGGTAAATACTTGCCTTTCACGCTGAAGGTTGTGGGTTCGATTCCCACCCAGAACAAATATTGTGTGCATGAACATGTCTGTTTGTCCTGAGTCTGAATGTAATTATCTATATGAGTATATATATACAAAAGTAAAGTTGTATATATAGTATATCAGTTGTCTGGTTTCCATAGTACAAGCTCTGCTTAATTTGGGATCAGATGGCCGTGTGTGAAAAATGTCCCAGGATATTGTATTATATTATATATATAATTTATTCGAAAAAAAAAATATCGCAATTTATAAAAACACCTGTATCGGTACCGTACTAAAACAGACATTATATTACTTTTAAAGAAAATTTATTTAGTATATACCAAAGACTGCTTTTAGTAGAACATGCCTCCATATGTTTATTCTGAGGCTGAGTGACTCGTAAATGCTCTTAGAAAAGAAATGAAAATCCTTTGTGATCGCAAGATTGAGCCCGTTATTTAATACTTAAATATCGCTTAAGGGCTTTTTGGGATTCGTTTGTGATTTAAATTCACTTACTTAAAAAAACAGTCTAAGTGTACTCAGTAATTAAATGTTCAATGTGTATTTAGTGATATTCTTTTGTTTGTTAGTTTGTCAATATATTCAAGGCTTCAAGCGTTGCAGACATAAATGATAACTACATACTAAAATTAAAAAATTTAAATTAAAAAAAAAAGATTTTTTTGTCTTTGTTGTTTTTTTTAAAGAAAAAATATTTTATTTTTTAAGATATGATGGTAAGTAAGTATGAGGCCGAATTTATAATATCCTTTGTCGTATTCATTTGATCGTTTTACTTACAATGGTATAAAAAAAACAGTCAGAAATATTGGTATTAAATTGAATATAAAAAAAAATTAATTAATCATGATTTTACTTACTGGTAATAATGGTATAAAAAAACAGTCAGAAATATTGGTATTAAATTGAATATCAAAAAAGTTTTTATTAATCATTAAAGCCGAGCTAAGCTCGGTCACCCTGATATTATGAGGTTCAATGTAATAAATAAAAATTGGTAATAAATGGTAACGATAATAATAATAAGCAGCAAAGCTTATTCATAAAATAGTATTTAGGTTTTATAATTTTAAAAAATTTTTTGTTGTGTATATTTTTAGATTTTCTTAAAATAAATGCTTCTCTTATAATCGAAAAAGCACTGAATTTGTAAAACTTACATTCTTAATCTATTGTTAGAGACTCATATTCGAAATAAAATAAAATAAAAGTCATCCTACTTGGTATACATACCAAGGTATACTGATATCGTGCTTATAAATAAAAATGTAAGTTATTTCTAAGTTTTATCAGATAACATAATGGTTAAATTATGTGAAAGCGTTTTGTTAAAGTGAAGCAACAGCTCGTAAATTCTTCCCTGCTGGGCAAACGACTCCGAGGTTGATTCGACACGCTTTTCCTCTGCGGGTTCAATGAAAATATTTATTAAAATATGTTCCACATGTACGCTATAATATAACGTATATTTTCCTTTACGTATCATGCATCAAAGGATATGTATACAAAATATATATCATTTGTTATATATTTATATAAATAAATGGTTTTTGTTTTATTTTTGTTGTTTTTTTTTTTATTTCAATTAATACATAGATGTACTGTGCTTTGTGAATATTAGGTCACTTTTATTCTTTATGTGGTGGTAGGGCTTTGTACAAGCCCATATCGGTATCACCCACTCATATCAAATATTCTACCGTCAAAGAGTTATACTTAATATTATTGTGTTCCGGTATAAGGGCCAGCGAGCCAGTGTAACTACAGGCACAAAGGAAATAACATAATAGTTCCCAAGGTTAGTGGTTTGGATAAGTAAGAGATATTTCATATAACTTGCAATGCCAATGTCAATGGGTGCTGATGACCACTTACCATCAGGTGGCCCATTTGTAAGTCTGTCTACCAATTTCATATAAAAAAATATACACAATTATTTAATTTAGTGATTAAATAAGATAAGCCATGACGCCATGTATTGACATTTTTTTGTACTAGATAACCTAATGAGTGATATATATGTATATCAATATTTATGTATAATTTGTAAAAAAGCTTATTATTATTGCTCGTTATAAATATTTAAATATATGTATATTTCATTGCCTGCAATTTATTACACAGGATGTTAGTGTTATTAATTTACTAATTGTAATACTAAGTATTTTCTTGTTTAATTATAATGAGGGTTGTGATTTAAAAATAACATTTGCAACTAAAATAAAAATAAATGATTACGTTAATCTTAAACGATTTTGCAGGTTTAAATATCAGGGAAAATATGGATAGTGTGTGAATGACGTAGGTCGATTGAATAGTTCTGAAGTGTTTTTTTTTTATATTTGCCGGGAGGGCAAATGACTCTACTCCACCTGATGTTAAGTGGTAGTAGAGTCCAAACGCGAGGACGGCCAGTGCAGTCGGGAAGAAGGTTCTACACTAGCCGCCCTCGCCTTGCCGGCCCGCAAGATGCCTCTTCACGCCTCGTTTGAAGGAACCCGGGTCGTAAGAGGAGGGGAATACGTGAGTTAAATGATCACAAGCATCTTCGACAATTTTTTTAATTTTTTTTTAAATATAAAATAAGAAGGCGGACGAGCATATGGGTCACCTGATGGTAAGTGGTCACCAACGCCCTTAGGCATTGGCACTGTAAGAAATTTAACCATCGCTTACATCGCCAATGCGCCACCAACCTTGGGACCTAAGATTTTACGTCCCTTGTGCCTATGATTACACTGGCTCACTCACCCTTCAAACCGGAACACAACAATACCAAGTACTGCTGTTTTGCGGTAGAATATCTGATAAGTGGGTGGTAACTACCCAGACGAGCTTGCACAAACCAGTAATATAATATTATATATAAAGAATGTATATTCTTCTTTATAACTTTCGTTATGTTATGGCAGTGTAATTGTTTCCAGTAATCTCTTCAAGGAGTTTGTAAGAAATGGGGTGGCCTATTTCTTATAAACTCCTTTCATAAATGGTTATCTTGAAGAGACTTCTGGAAACACCACAGAACAAACCGTTTTTTTCTTTAAAATTTACCTTACACCCACGTGATAGGTGAATTTTAAAGAAATTAACGTTTTATGATTGCAGGTAATCCTATTCTAGCCAGCCAACAAAATCTTTTGAGGACATCAATTGAAAAATACCTCATCTCTATTTTATTTCTGTAAATATCATGTTCGAATTTCTCATGTATAAAGCAGATTTATATATATAGCTAGGTAGTAATTGTTGAAGCCATGAAAATGGCGATAGGAGTATATACATCCTACTTTTCTTTGATCATAGCAAGTTTACGTTTCATCGGAACTAGATGAAGCGAACGAGGAGTGCATCTGTGATTGCACGGACTCACGTGCACTATAATACATCCCGCGTATCTGAATGCTCTTCCAATACATTATCATCGTCATTATTATTTCAAAATGAAAAACAGATGTTTAGTTTGATTCCTAAAAAATCCATCAATAAGAACTGCAAACAAATTACATTCAGTAATTAAAAACGCAATGCCAATTTGGTCTATATGTATTCGTATACATTTGTCTTGTACTTCAAAAGCGTTGAGGATTATTGCATTAAAAAATACTCGTAATTTCTACCAACCCTAATGGCAATCAGGAAGGAACTCACGGTCCGGTGCACGCCACTTTGACATTCATCATAACTCCTTCACAAGTACACAAACGGCATAGGAAATACGGTAATTATTACGAACCGGCATGAGACCATGGTCGTACTATGGAATCTTATGCACGCTTTTGTTGTAGTCCACAGTCAGGTCAAAAGCTATATAAAACGACAGGGCCGGCTCATTGCGGCTTTTGATCAACATGAGTGAAACAATTATACATTTTATACATGCAATATTATTCGGTAATTATTACGTAGAATAAAAAAATATACACATAGGATGTAAATATGTAGTTCACTTATTATACTATATTAAAAATCCTCCTGCATTCCAAAATGCAATATAAAGCTGTCTGCAGAGGGTATAAGTTCGGAAAACATCATCCTATTACTAGACAGCCTTTAAATGTGCCACTCTTGGAATAAGGCTTCCTATCTTTTTGAGAAAAATACTTGGAGCTTCCACCACTTTACTCCCATACGGGTTGGGAGACACACTTCCGTACCTCAGAAAATATCTACAATATATGTTTGATTTATCTTCAGATTTGTCAATTAACATCTCATTGAAGTATGAAAATGAGTGCGAAAAGCTGGTCTATGAAACTTGCTACCATAGCCGATATTCGGTCAAAATTATCAATATTATTATCTATGATGTTATATAAAAATAAGTATTTAATTTCTGTCTATTTGTTTTCTCCCTTTCTGTCACCATAGATTTGAAAATCGAATGAAAAATATACCCGTGTTTCTAAATTATTAGTGAACATTTCTAAACGTGTTAAGATAAAATAACCCCTGCGAGTTAATAAATAAAACATTAATTTTGGAATACATAACAGCTTGCATGGAACTTCTATTATATTATGTGGGTTGAGTGTACACCGTAATAATTATGATAGTGGTCATTGCTCCCAATGGATGTTTGTGAAGTTAGGAGAATTAGACAAGTTATATTGCCATTGCGCTACGAACCGTACGATCTAAATTGTTATGAGACCAGCTCCTGTAATTGAACCAGTGAGCCAGTGCAATTGCGTTATTTACATTAAATGTAGCAAGGCGTAGTTCCATCCATTCAGTTGCTCTTCTTTGAGAATTATATCATCGTCATTACCAACAGAACCATATAACCATTACCAGATAACCATTTAAAGGCACCACCACTAGTTTCGATTACCACCCAGTAAAATGCAGTGCTAGGAATTCAATACAATAATCTTTCTTTAGATTATAACGCTAACCCTTTTAGAAACAATATGATATAAGAAAAAAATGTGCATTAATTTTGTTAATCGCGATCCAGTGGTAAGTCAAAACCGAAATTATGGGTCGGATAGTTGATTCACCATATGTGGATCTGCATTGAAGAAGAATGGTATAAACACCAAACTCTCTTCAAAAGACAAGAGGCAGAGTTTTCTCAGCAGTGAAACATTTACAGGCTGTCACTTTTCCACAAACACAACATATTGTATTCTTGAAATTATAATTCAATTTATTCACTGGAAACTTCTCCGTCTGATGCAATGACTTGGAGTGTTCGTGCATAAATTGTTAAGATTAGTACGAAAATCAATACTTACTACATAAATCTGCGTCATTATTTCTCTTTTGCATATTTCAACTTCACTGTTATTAATATTAAACATATACGGCCTTACTTATACACTTTGCTTAGCAGGTGATTAGTTAAAAGGTGGTGATATTTCTATCTTTTTCTTTCAAAATTCAATTCCATAATGACGGAAAGGGCGATATTTTTATGAAACGTTTATAAACAAAACCTTTAATTCTAAATTTTAATTACTATAAAAAGTGCCTTTTTTGTTGAGACATATTGATAGAATTCATTACTAATCCTTTTGAAATTCTGGAATTGGTATTGTGATTCAAAAGCTCCATTAAAACCTCCTCAAATAAAGATTATTTTATTTTGATTCAATTGTTACGTAATATATGTTTAATAAATAGTTAAGTGTTTTCTTAAAAGATTTTTTCTCGTCTATTTTGTATTTTATTTTATTAAATATACGCGCATTTTGTTCTGTAAATTTAATCTCATTACCATAAGGTTGTCTGCGAGAGATCGCTATTAGTGATACGACTCTCGTTGCTTATAATTTTGTTATTTATTATTTATAGCACTCTCAATTTAGAAAATTAATTCTTATTTAAGTTTATTATTAGTTTTTAAATATAATTTGAACGTATTCAAAGTAAAAAATAACATTGTTTAAAAGTAAAATAAAAAAAATCTAGTTTTAAATATTATGTAATCTCTTAGTAATATTTTTATTAATTAACCATAAATGATAATAGTGAAAATGTTCGTTTGGAATAAACATAATATTATATTTTATTTCATCCTATTCGAAACTCGAAATATATATCTTATTTATTAGTATTATATCTATAGAAGACAATAAATATTAAAAAAAAAGTTTTATTAAATATTCTTAATTGGTTTGAAAATGTTACATATAAAAACCAAAACCATATATTATATATACAGACCTATTTTATCAGTAGAAATCAGAAAATATTAACTATACATTTAGGTTTACTTTTTTGAACATTCTGAACCCTTCTCGTTTAGAATTAATTTTTTATAAAATGACGCCATATGTTGATGTTATTAACATTAATCATTAAAGCTAAATAAAGACTATATTTCAATGATTTAATCTCATCATGATACTATTTAAATATACACATTGTATATAATATAATTAACCAATTGACTGCCTTGTAGTAGCTAGATGTAAGGCCGCAGACGCGGCGTTCCTCGGTTCAAATCCCAGGTCGAGCCAATAAAAAGTTATTGAGTTTTTTCAATTGAAAATTCTCAGTAGCAGCGGTGTCTAGAAGTTGTAAGTGTGTACACTGCCGTGCATCGGAAAGCACGTGAAGCCGTTGGTCCTGCGCCTGTATTCTTTACGGTCGTGATTGTGTGAGTTAGGGTATAAAGAGAGTACCTGTGTTTGCGCACATACTATATGTCCTCCGCAGTTGGCTAATCTGTCTTGAGATCTTATTATATTATTATAAAACATAAATAATCCAGAACAAAACAAAGTTAGTAGAAGTCGAGTTTAAGTCTAGTAAATAAATTAATAAATAGAAAAGCACATAATATTCCCGCTCTTAGAGGATTATTTCTGTTTGACTAACTAAGGAGTAATTGTTGTCTGTACTCAGCTTAAATGGTATAGGAAATAAAGACGAACGAACGGCAGACGGGACACTCGTTTCATCCCTACATCAAAATTTATTCAATTTTAGTACTCGTGACCTGGATAGCTTTTTTTTATGATATCCCGCCCACTTATCCTTATTACTGTAACGGTCAATTCCTGCGGTTACTACGTTTCGATTTTAGATCCACGTTTCATACAGTTTGAAATTTTTGTCAATATTTATGTTTTTTTTTTTTTTAATGTATAGGCTAGCGCTTGACTGTTATCACACCTGATGGAAAGTGAGATACAGTCTAAGATGGAGCGCGCTTGCCTAGAAGGTGCCTATTCACTCGGGCCTTGAAGGTACCCATATTGTAGGTGGTGGGGAAAACGGAGGTCGGGAGGGTATTCCAGACCTTGGCGGTGCGTATCAGAAACGAGGAAGCAAATCGTTTCGTACGTGTCTTAAATACGTTTGGTAAATGGTTCGCCCCCCAAGAGTCATGGTGCACGACTAACTGGACTGTTAAATGCGATTTAAATCATTTAGTTAGAAAGCGAAGCGCGTCAATCATAAAAATACATATTATTAATTAACAAAGTCCCCTCGCGATAAACTAAAAAAACTACCGTAGGTATTTTGATACGCGCGTGTGCCGCGTAAACCGTTAGAGTTACATATAAGCAAACTTAAGCCCCGAGGAACGACATAGCCTACTTTTTTATACCTATCACCCATTTAGTAATATTATATCATAAAATTTATCCGAAACGCGGCGCATCTTCTTGTATATAATATATAAGTTTGTATATTGGTTTAGTAATTATTTCAGTTCGGCATTACATAATAAAAACGCCTTATTTAGTTATATAGATAGTTTGTTTTTATATGTATTTATATTTGTATAGGTTAGCAGACGAGTATATGGGCCACCTGATGGTAAGTGATCACCAACGCCCATATCACACATTCACATTGACATTGTAAGAAATGTTAACCATCGCTTTCTTTGCCAATGCGCCACCAACCTTGGGAACTAAGATGTTATGTCCGGTGTGCCTGTAATTACACTGACTCACTCACCCTTCAAACGGGAACACAACAATATCAAGTACTACTGTTTTGCGGTAGATATTATAATAGTCTGCCCTTCATCCTTAAAACTAGTAAGTAAAATACTTTAAAATTGATCTTGTTCATAAAAACATTATTGAAATATAACAAATAAACTCCAAATGAATAGGAATGTATAGTTATATAAAGATAGAGTAGGAAATTAGGGTTGGCGAGTCGGAAACAGCACTCGCTTGAGCCCCAACAGTAAATTTATTCAATAAATCAACTATCATGCGGCACGGACATTTTTGCAACTAGAACTTTTATCAGAGGTTTTTTGTTTGTCGTTGAAACTCGTAATGGTGCTTTGCGAGTTTCAGACCATTTATAAATGTTATAAAATTAATTAAGATCCATCTTAATGATTAAAAACAATGGAGTATAATGTATTATTTAGATTGAATAAAAATTAAGCAATTGTTTCTCCTTTTTATGAGAAGATTTCCACTACACACTCCTCTATTGCGGATAAAGATGGGACAGATTTTGAGCCAAAAATGAATTATAAATATAAATTAAGCACACGATATTAAGTGGTACTCGCCGGCATTTTAAACATTATTTGTATGACATAATAATTTATGTTATATAACTTCACAAATAAAACACGAACCAATTTTAACAATTTTCCGTGATTAAAATTTAGATTTTTTGTGTCAGAGATGTAAAAAGTATCCAAAGTTGTCTATAAGAATTAAATGAAACTGACTAAGCACGGACGAAGATGTGAAGATGTTCTTTCTAAGCTCAGACCTAACAGTACAAAGTATGATGTATTGAATACACTGATACAGTGTGGCAAGTTAAAGCTCAATGAATTCAGCATATTTTTCTTAGAAATACTTGCAATCTTCGAACACAATAAAACCTTACATGACATGGCTGACTTCAGTCATCATATCAACATATATTATTCTATTTTAGTAATGCTTGCATGTTTTTTATTTTATCCTATTGGGCGTGTTATAAAATTGTATTAACTTTTATTATTTAAGTAATTTTAGCTTATTTTACCTTTTACTGCACTGAATGTAACGTTTGTGTTGGCATCATATGTACAAGGCGTAGACTGAAAAGCAGCCTAGCTGAGACTACGAGCTTTTCACCAAATTTTCAAATATCATATTGTTCTCTTTTTTATGTTTTTGTACCTTAATTTTGTCTTTGTTTCTTTTTGGTGAATAAAGTTATTTATTATTATTATTATATAAGTCAATGTTGATAAGTTATTGATAATTTAATAGGGCTTTCCCATGGAATTGCTTCAGATGTAAATTTCTTAAGTGAATTTAGATTAAGACTTAAAGATTAAGATTCAAACTTTACATCGAATTTTATGCTTATGCTTCATCCATGACTTTTCAAAATCAAACTGACGTATTGTATTCAAAATCTAAATGTTTTTTTTTAGTCGCAAAATAATAACTTCTGTATTGTATTGCGCCTTTAAAATAAAATACATATTAGTTAATGCAATGAAATCCTAGATGGCTTAGAAGATCTTAACTAAAGATTAAAAGTTAAAATCCAAGGAAGCGACAAGTGACAGTGACTTTTTCATTTATTTTATTTTACAATCTTTTATATAAATTCACCTCTTATTATTTTCACTATCTTAGATCAAATCTTGTAATTGAATTTTGAACTAATTTCAACCAAAGGATGAGTTGCAATTCTTTTATAAATTTTTGCTATTGCATATGTACAGTAACAGTAATAGCCTGTTAATGTCCCACTGCTGGGCTAAGGCCTCCTCTCCCTTTTGAGGAGAAGGTTTTGGAGCTTATTCCACCACGCTCCAATACGGGCTGATAGAATACACATGTGGCATAATTTCAATGAAATTAGACACATGCAGGTTTCCTCACGATGTTTTCTTTACCGTCGAGCACATGAATTATAAACACAAATTAAGCACATGAAAATTCACTGGTGCTTGCCTAGTCCTTGAACTCACGATAATCGGCTAAGATTCACGCGTTCTAGCCACCAGGCCATCTCGGCTATGCATATATTATCACAAAAGGTCTTAACATAATTAAGTTATATACCATTTCGAGCTCGAAATAACAACTACACTCGATATAACAATTAAAATAACCAGTAGATCAAAACTATAACCCTCTTAACTTATTAAATATGAAACAATATTTCGTATCACAATAATATTATCTATTTTACAAATGCTCAAGTTGGGTTCGTATATGTCGATTCATTTCGGCTTATTACGACACCTTCAATTTTCGTTTCAAAGGTTGAATTACTCCGATATCTTCAAAGGCAGACGGTATAAGGTACATCTTCATTGGACATTGTAGCGATAGCAAGCAGAAAAATAGGTAGGTATTCATAACATGAGGCTGTTTTTGCTATCGTTAAAAAAATCTAATGACTATTTATTTGTATATAACAATAATATTTTTTTTTTTTTTTTTTTTATAGAAAAGGAAGGTGGACGAGCATATGGGCCACCTGATGGTAAGTGGTCACCAACGCTCTTAGACATTGGTATTGTAAGAAATGTTGCCAATCGCTTAAATCGCCAATGCGCCACCAACCTTGGGAACTACGATCTTATGTCCCTTGTGCCTGTAATTACACTGGCTCACTCATCCTTCAAACCGGAACACAACAATACCAAGTACTGCTGTTTTGCGGCAGAATGTCTGATGAGTGGGTGGTACCTACCCAGACGAGCTTCCACAAAGCTCTACCACCAGTGAAAAATATCTAACTGAATGACAAAACCTCCTGCTGCCTGATGTATAAGTAAATATTAACCATGTTGCTACTCTGTGGTTTTGAAGAGGAGTTGACAATGAAATTTATTTAAGGAAATGTCGTGAGTTGTTAGATTATCAACGTGCAAGTTTTTTTTTATAGCTTAGGTAGGCGGACGAGCATATGGGCTTAAGAAAAGATTTCGCCGCTAGTTCTGATATTTCAAAGTACACGAATAAATGATACAATTCTGCTGAAGCCAATTTCTTATATTTTTCAAATGCTGTTTCACCGGTTTAGTCTAGGTTTAATTTTGTCTATCGAACAAATTGTTAAACGCAATGCCTATAAATATTATTTTAGATAATGTCCGATGTCTGAATTTAACCCTTACCCTAAATATCTTTAGAGTTTAAAATGAGATCCATTGTTTATAATATGTGTTAAATGTTAAAACAAATAGGGATTTTAATATAAATATTGTAAGATTTATAAGCGTTTTTGAGTTTTTTTTTTAAAGAATAGGAAGGCGGACGAGCACATAGGCTACCTGATGGTAAGTGGTCACCAACGCCCTTAGAAATTGGCACTGTAAGAAATGTTAACACCGCCAATGCACCACCAACCTTGGGACCTAAGATTTTATGTCCCTTGTGCCTGTTGGCACACACACTGGCTGACTCACCCTTAAAACTGAAACACAACAATACCAAGTCCTGCTGTTTTGCGGTAGATAGATATCTGATGAGTGGGTGGTACCTACCCAGACGAGCTGGCACAAAGACCTACCACCAGTAAGAGTATTAATTAAGAGTGATTTGGGAAAGATATATGAAGATATACAGTGCTATTGACGTATAGTCAATCTTCCTTTAGACAATCGAGTTAGAGATGTTCTGAAGCGTTACTTTAATTAATTAATATTTTCTTGGTAAACATCAAAGTTGAAGTGTGGAGCTCCAGTCTTGACTCACTATTACCATACTAATTTATAATTACTTACTTAGCTATTAATTAGTTTAAACAAAATTTATAATCTTACTACAAAATCTCTTATTAATTCGTGCAGGTAATTCTATAATTTGCAAGTATCAAGAATTTCACTGGATCGAATTGGAATTAGAGTTTAATTGGCGGAGCATATTAGGTTCGATATGGAAATGGTATAGTTTCATATTTTGATGTGTCAAAAACTATGACTTGAAATGGGTTGGACAAAAGGTGATACATATTATTGACTATACAAAATGTACATATATGTGTTGTGTATGTTAGATCTTTAACACGTTTAAAATATTAAATCTAGAAGTAATCTTGAGCTCAGCCGTGATGGAAAATGTTGTGAAATAATCCCATGATATTTATATCATTTAGTTGGCGTTAAGACTTTGGGCCAGCCTGTTTGTGTGTGTTGGGTAGATACCGCCAACTTATTAAATATTATACCGATACTCAGTATTGTTGTGTTCCAGTTGGAAGGTGTTAGTTCCTAAGATAGGTGGTACATTGTTGAAGTAAGGAGTGATTAGTATTTCTTACGGCATCAATGTCTTTGGGCAGTAGTGACCATCAGATGGCCTATTTGCCTGTCCGGAACAAGGAACGAACACAAACTAAATACTCAACTGCATTTCGACTGCGTGACTGTTATTCGTAAGTAAGGTAACTCTGTATTCGGGCAATGTTTTAATTTTGTAATTTCTTTTGATAATGGCACCGTGACCAACATCTATCAGGAAGACACCATCATTATAATTCGACGTATAATTACGTCACTTTCTGTTTTCTATCGAATACATTTCGGAGAATGTGTTCAATAATTTCACGAGTTAATTTCGCCCGCCCCCTTTTACTACCGAACGCTGCAAACGTGACCAAGGCGCCATAGGTACACCGTGGAAATTCCTCGCCTACGTACGAAGCGCTTCGAATCCACATTTATCATTCGCACTGCAAACGGTGGAATACTTAGCCTGACTTCTGTATTTTCTGATAGGTACAACGTTGGTGTTTTAAAATCCATTGTAAACTGGTTTACTCTAGGCAAACGTGCTACATCCTAGAACGTATCGATGCTTAACATCACGCAAGACAACGGTCAAACATAGGCCCATAAATGTAATTAAAAAAAACTAATAGTGTTTGCTTGAGAAGCGCCTAGAGAGATTATCTTCTCACCAATTAGGTAAACGGAACAGGCTATGTATTACATTCAATTAGTATTAAAAATCAATTTTTTCGAAAATACGATTATTTTAAGATAAAATTCTAAATAAAAAATCAAATATTTGTTGAATTTTAAATAAGTAATTAGTTATTCAATTAAAAACTTCAATGAGTACACAATATTATTATAAAACAAAGTTTGTAAAATTACCTCGCAATATTTATAATTGTTTGCATAATTTTATGAGACTATGATATATATGCATATTGGCTAAAGTTTGTACACAATTCCGTTCATTTTAAATTAATGTTTAATAATTTAAATATTATATACATTAGTATATGATAGGAAACAATGAATATCGCATCATATATTTGGATTTATTAAAAACAATAATATGAATAGTTTGTAGCGTGATACTAATGATATTGATATTGATTGCGTAATATTTGTAATGTCTAAATCTCATAAAAGAATCAGCGATGCTCCCGTCTCTTACTCTGTTAAACGTGAACGATTATGTCGGTCACGTGGAACTTTGATAGGAAGACTAAAACTTATGTTATGGTACTATTATCTACTTTATTCGGACTCCCTCGTACGTTTGTACGACTAAAAACATTGCAAGGCTAATAAAACCTTGTAAAAAAATCAATAACACATTAAATATGGTTTTAAATGGTTTAAATATAAAAATATTGTACGCAATGTCATAAATGTCGTCACCGAACATTTACTGCTATTGTTTCGTTAATTTGTTTTATTTTTATTTTTTTGTTTATATTTTAAGTTATATAAGTTCACGTTCCATTACATTTATGGGCATATATGGGCCGAGATGGCCCAGTGGTAAGAACGCATAAATCTGCTCACGTGATGGAATAAGTTCCAAAAAACTTCTCCTCAAAAAGGGATAGGAGGCCTTAGTCCAGCAGTGGGACATTTACAGGCTGTACATTTATGCATTCAGTTATTGCCTACAAGTGAAGTAATATAAGTTAAGTTATACTAGGTGGGGCACTAAGGCTTTGTGATAGCCCGTCTGGGTAAATATCATCACTCAGATATTCTACCGCTAAACAGCAATGCTTAGTAGTGTTGCGTTCCGGTTTGAAGAGTGAGTAAGCCAGCCAACAGGCACAACATAACATCTTAGCTCCCAAGGTTTATATTTCTTACAATACCAATGTCTTTGGGCGGCGGTGACCACCAGGTATCTCATATGCCCGTCCACATATATATAACATAAAAAAGTAGCATTTAGTTAAGTATTTACGTTTGTAAATAATATTCGGATGTATTTTGTCCATTCAAACAATAAATAGATTTTGGATAAATTCGTAAGGACGTAATTGGAAATGTAAATATATCTCTTTCGTCATTAATTAAATACAAACAGTTGCTGATTTTAAAACGAAAAAATATCAGCTGTGTCGGAATAATCAGTATTTTGTTATATTTTATACCGAAATGTATCAGCTATTATTCCGTAAGATCTCTCTTTGAATCCCACTCTTAACTCGTTAATCTTAAGTGTTATAAGAATCAGAGTCAATGTCGCTTATTACTTTCTGACATTTCAGGATCACTTCCGCAATCTACAGGATTCCTCGAATTTCCTCTAGGCAGCATATGTAAGCACAAATGCGTTATATCTTAACGTCGACGTTAGAGTTCTAAGTAAATACGAGTTATTAGTATGAGTTCCTAATTCCATAAATTTGTCCTGAAGCGCATTTGGTGCTGAAATTATAAAAGGTTTGTACGTATACATTCCTAATTAGGAATTTTTATTGTAGTACCTGTTTAAGGAGTTTGAAATTCTGCCACATGTGTATTCCACCAACCCACATTGGAGCAGCGTGGTGGAATAAGCTCCAAACCTTCTCCTCAAAAAGGGAGAGGAGACCTTAAGCCCATTAGTGGGACATTCACAGGCTGTTACGGGTGTTTAAGAAGTAGCTTATATTTTACTCTTAACCGCTTATATAATAATGCCAAAGAAATAAAATCAATGTTCGGTAGTTCCGCTTTTTCATGAAAAAACAATAATTGATTGTTAGATTCAAATTAATAATACGGATAAAACCGTTAAAACTGATTGGGGAAAATTCTTTTTAAAGTTAACAGAGTTTGAATTAAGAATCTAAATTAAATCCGAATTGAGTTCATTGTCTTTGTCAAAGGCGTCTTTCATGTTAGTACGCAGCTTCCATTCTGAACTTTTCAATTAATTTATCGCTTAGGATTTACGCGTTGACTATTATGATTAGTTTATTTGATTAGAGGAAGCTTTACATTAAATTTAATATTGAAAAAATATGTTGGTTGGTCTATAAAATACCTGATATTAAGCGTCAATGATCATTTCCATTTCTACTCATATATTGATGGTTAATTCGAGTTATTCGTGTACATATATCTCTCAAATTTAATCACAAATTTTTTATTATACTGAAAAATATTTGAGTATACTATATAATTTATAAGGCTCAAAGGCCTCAGAAAGTTAAAATTACGCCAAAGAATCGGTCCTCTATTTAAATTTAAAAAAATAATGTAATATATTTAACTAAGTGTTACTTTCACTGAGCCGAGAAGGTCTAGTGGTTAGAATGCGTGAATCTTAACCGATGATCGTGGGTTCAAACCTAGGCAAGCACCACTGAATTGTCATGTACTTAATTTGTATTTATAATTCATCTCGTGCTTGACGGTGAAGGAAAACATCGTGAGAAACCTGCATATGTCTAATTTCACTGAAATTCAGCCACATGTATATTCCATCAAACCCACATTGGACGGTGGAATAAGCTCCAAACCTTCCCCACAAAAAAGGAAAGGAGGCCTTAGCCCAGCACTGGGACATTTACTGGCTGTTACTTTATTATACTATAGAATTTCGCCTGTCAAAATAGGATATATAATTGAGAAATGAATATAATATTAACAACAAAATATATAATACTGTTATGTAAAAGGGTGAGTCATCTGGTGAAATTTTATTATTATTAAATAATACTATTATTATATAACTTCATTCGTAAATGTAAATAAATATTATTATTATCCACATCACAAAATACGAAACGAGGCCTAACATAAACTAACATTGTATAAATATTTATAGTGACTGGAAATCAATTTAGTGCTACTAGAAAATACATATTGTAATATATTCCAATTTCGACGCTCACAAGCCACTTCTACGGCATCAACTCTGTGATATTAAACGTAATTTGAAAAGTCCACAAAGTACAATCATAAAATTGCTAAGGACAGATTAACATTACGTTTGAGCTGTGCGATTCCACCGCGAAACTTTTAATGAAGTCGGTTAGGTGTTGTACATTATGTGAGGGGTTAAATGCGTACAGTCAGAAAGTTATATAAGTTAGTAATAACTTGATGTATTAAGACGTGATGATTCCGTTTTAACTTTACCTGCTAACTGTACTTATGTTTTGTACTGTGCGTTAATAGCAAAAACGACATTTTGATGATGGGGAATCTGATTTAATCTCTTATTAAGTGTGAATTTTTTTTATAGGCATTTTCCAAGTTGATTAATTCTATCAATTTACTTAAAAAAATTGTTGATTTAGCGTATTATATTATAGAGTTAAAAATGAAATACATAATAAAAGAAAAATGATGTGATTTTTTTTATATAATTTAAATTTACTGGTAATTACCAATTATTAAATGGTTTAAAAATGATTATAAGAGTTGAATTTTTGTCTTATTTAATTTGATTGTAATATTTTCTTAATAAAAGTCGTAAGCAATTATGTAAGCAAATTAAGGAATTCTGGAATTCGTTAAGCGCATGAGATTAGTGTGTCTAGTCGAGTTCACATTCGCGTTGTGCCTCATTGCGTTTGGCAATGTCTTTACTGCGGATATCCCAAACAGTTTAAATAACCTAGTAGTTAAAGAATATGCTTATCTATGCTGAACTAGTTGGAATTTGATATTTTTGTAAGTTTTGCAAGTCGTTCACGTTTGCTTGCCCGGGTTTGAACCCACGATATAAACAATTTCTGATATATATATATATATTCGTAGGCAAGGAGGGTCGTATAGGTATACCTTTTAAATATTTTTACTTTTAATATAATTGATATCGGTTTTCAAATAAAATAAGTACAATGAGTTTTCTGTGTCCTAAAATGATAGAGAATCTAAACTTAGTGTCTAAAATAGTCCTTTTCAAATAAACTTCTTTGACGAAGCTGAATAATTTCAATTAGCCTAAATAGCTCGAAATCTTTAGAGGTTAGTCTCGTAATGGACCTACAAAATAAACGAAGAAACTCCAACAATTGCGTTCCGGATATTAAACGATGGATTGTCAAAGAATAAAAGGACTTGCCTTATTTTTCTTTCTTTGTAAGCCCATGTTAACTCTAAATGAATGTATAAATTGTGAATTTCACCGCACAAAAGGCGCGTTTAGTCGCCAAGATAAATAAAAATCTTTTCAAATTATACGTACTGACCTTGTCCTTTGATGTTTCGAATTTCTTTATTTTGTTTCGAAGATGAATAACCTTACCCTTTCTAAAGAACTCGTTGTAACCAAGAGATTACTTCTAATACCTTATTAAATGATGTCCAAGACAGTCTTTGTTGGTCTATTGGCTAGTTTGTAAGGGTCTGTTGAAAAAGTATTGTGTTTTTCTGACGAGAAATTTACCATTTTCTTAATCACATTATATACTTCTTCAAATTAAAAAATAAAAGCGATATATGGGTGTATGGGTTTTATTGCGAATAAATTGAGCTAAAGCTATCGAGAAGTGGAAGAACGTCAGTTAGTGAACGATTTAATATAAGCTGCATTACTATATACCTAATCGTAAATAAGAAACTATTAAATTCAAATTTGCCAAAATCTATAAATACAACGGAATATAAAGAAATATAAAATTGTATATTATTCGCCAAAAAATGTATATGAAATCATGCAATAGTCTAGTCATTTTCGTGTAATTAAAAAAGTACTCTTCAAATCAACAAACATCACCTTTTTTTTAAAGTTGATTAAAATTTTTTACCTCTGCATAATATTAGCACTGCAACAAAGTTCAATTTATATATGCATTCCCTAGAGCCGAAGTCACAACTTTAACCTTATAGTGGTTAAAATATTATATTATGGAAGCTTCATTTTTTTCTTTAAATTAGCAAAGTTAAAATTGCTATTATTGCATTTAATTAAATACAAAAAAGTTCACCATTATTAAAACAAAACTTTCTTTTGAGAGTTAAAATAGAAATCGAATCGAATAAAATAGAAATATTATATTATTAGTTTAATGGATAAATATGATTTAAGTAAAATTAATAATTTTTAATAAAATTATTGAGCCGATAACCCGGTACAGTTAGAACAAGTAAATCTTAATCGAAGATTACGGGTCCAAGGCCAAACAAGTATCGCTGAATTTTCACGTTTTTAAGTGTTCATAATTTAACTCATGCTTGGTGGTAAATGGAAACAGCATGAGAATACCTGCATATATGTGATGTCTGCTACACGTATATCCACCAAACCGCATTGGAGCAGGCTTCCTTTCCCACAAAAGCAGAGTAGGTCATTGCTGGGTATGACACATAATAACTTAACAAAAATATTCTATATTCCTCTCACGAAAACCATACCATATCGCACATCACGAAAACTCGTCATGGAAAGCTAGCGTCGATAGTGCGTATATATGTATGTGCTAAGCATAACGAATTTTGGAATAACTATACATGTCATTGACATCTTTCATGACATTTTCAGTACTTTCAAAAAATTACTTATCGATAATTATAAGTCGGTTAGTTAATCATAAAAATAGTGGGAAAATAATGTTTGAAATAGAACTTATGAATAAATAACTGTCAACTTTGAAGTTTTACTTTAAATTATATATATTTTTATAAGTCAAGCTTACGCGATAATTTATGTATAAGTATATAATATACTTATACATAGACCCTGGCATTTCTAGGCCGGGAAAACGCTAGGAAGAAGAAGATATATACTTGAATATAAAAAAATACTTGAATAATAACCACAGGGGGAAAGGTCCGTAGTAGAAGATGAACTGGCAATGCCCATAGACAACTGCAATAACGGCATAAACGGCACTGTAAATAATTTTAATATTAAGGTGTATATATTTTATTTTGCTAAATTAAATTATATTCTATTTTACGTATGCATAAAACAACTAATAAATAAATGTGCTGTTGAAATGGAGAGCGTTAGTAGCTACTACACAGTTTAATGCTTTTGTAGTTACTATCGTATTTATTTATATGTATAAATTGTTTAAAATAAATAAATAAATAAAAACATTCCTTACATCGCCAAACTGCCACTAACTCTGGGACGCGATGTTATGTCTCCTATGCCTGTAGTAATACTGGTTCACTCACCCTTTTAACCGGAACACAACAAAACTAAGAAAATTAAAGTTAAGTAGCTGTTTAGTATTGGAATATTTTATGAGTTGATGGTATCAACGCAGAAGAACGTGCACAAAACCCTACCTTGGTTGTAAAAATAAAATACAAACTCCATTTCAAAATATAAATAAAACGCTCATATAACTCGAGAAACTATAACATATACAAAAAATGTTAATAACATGAATCATACTAAGGAAGTGTCATATTTGAAAGCTAGTAAACGTTTATTCTATTCCGATAGATTCAGTACAGCACATGTTTCGAGAAGGCCACTTGCTGGACTGGCTTTAAAATTTTATGACACGATTAGAACTGCTCATAACATTTTAGTGCGTATGTATTGACAATGTTATGCGGAAAAACAAGTTGAACTGAGTGTTCTGAGAGGGTGAAATTGGATTGACAGAGTTTCTATCCGAAAAGTTTTTCGCCTTAAAAATGATAATCTTATTTGCTTAAGACCTTTCAGACTTTTTCACAACTTAAATTATTTTGACAGGGTAAATAGTGTAACAAGTAAATTTTGTTTAAGTTTGTGTTTTGTATATAAAACAGCATATAACTAATAAGGAAAATGTGACAAACTTGAATGTCTTTCATACAAAACTCTAAAACTGACTTCATTATTTTAAATGAATATACAGTAAAGATTAAATAATGAGTAGGTTTGTACTGGTAGGAGGACTAGAGTAGGTCATTAAGTATATCTATCAACAGTGCTAAATTCTCACTTTGTATTCCACTCGCTAAATACCGCCTAAGAGTTTTCTGATGCCTGTATTATTTAAATGTATGATATCGTCAGTTACGCGATGAGTTTTAGATTTATTCTTAGCCCTACTGGTACAATGTTTAATAATTCTTTTACAGTTCAGGCTATTAAGCTCTGGAATGACCTTCCTTTCGGGAGGCCAAATCCATAAATATTTTTAAAAAACTTGTAAAAGATCACTTTTTGTCTCAAATGCCTTATCACCATTAATTACTTTTATTTTTATTATTATTGTTTTTTTCTGTTATGTTTGAGGACTTATCGTTTTTATTCGTTCTTATTGTTTATAGTATGTATTTATATTGTATACTTGTAATTGTATATGTATTGATAATATAATTTATTTATTGATATATATTATGTGTATTTTATGTATACATTTATTTATCAGTTTGTTTAATCATAAATTAATATATATTGGGCACAAACATAAGGATGTGGCTCGTTTCCCTGCCGCCATCGCTCTCGCGCAGCAGTCACTTCCACCCGAAGACAACGGTATAAGTGCACCATCTCTGGGTTCACAGCCTCCTATTGGTCATGTCCTTGATGGTCTAGCGTCACTCAGGAGATCTGTAAGGGTGCTAAGGCAGGTGCTAAGGCGGGTGCTAAGTCATTCCTAAGGGAGTGAGGAACCTAGCGGCCGGTAGATTGTGCCACATTGTAAGAAGGTGTATTGAGACCAATGGAACAACAGATTGGTGTACACTGCTTACATTTTCTTATACTGCGCTTAAATTACCACTTCTGCAGGGCTCAAGTAACCTTACGTCCAAAGTGAAGGCCAACATAACATCCTGGGGCATACCCGATGATGTCGATGAAGATGTGTCCTATAGAGCGACTTCAGTCCAAAAGACACACGAGTCAAAGATGTTTGAGGATGACTTGAGGGGGGCAGTGTGCTTGTTAATGTCTGATACAATAGCACCACCTGGTCCAGAAACTCTAGCTTCCTTGAAGTCCAAACATCCATCCCCATCGCGTCCAGTAGCTTTTCCTCTGGCGCTGGATCGATCCATTCAAATCTTAAAAGTCAAAAAGGAAGACGTAGTCCAGGCTCTGGGCAGTTTTCATAATGGTTCAGCGGGCGGTTTGGATGGTATTCGTCCAGTTCATTTAAAAGAGTTGATCACGAATTCTGCAGGGGACAACGGGCAACGTTTGCTTGAATCTTTGGTTGACTTGTGTAACTTCCTTCTTAGTGGGCAATTAAATCCGGAAATTTGTCCATATATATTATATTGTCATCAAATGTCATTTGTCCATCAAAAAAGATGGGGGCATTAGACCAATTGCAATGAGGAGTATCTTCCGTCGTTTAGTGGCTAAGCTAGGATGTAGTGCTATTAGAGAGGATATGGCCAAATACCTCCAGCCGCACCAATTGGGGTTCGGAACCCAAATGGGATGTGAAGGAGCAATACACGCAACACGTGCATTTGTAACAGAGCCAGGGAACGCAGATTGTGTCGTGATAAAATTAGATCTTAAGAACGCGTTCAACTGAGTGGAAAGGGACGTACTCCTGAATAAGGTCAGTAGAAATATTCCTTCTCTTTATCCATTTCTTAAACAGGTTTATCAATTCCCTTCTAAGCTCTTCTACGAAAATTCCCTAATACTTGGGAGAGCCAAGTTGGTGCACAGCAGCATCCGCTTGGACCACTTATTTTCAGCCTTGCCATCAACAAGGCAATCTTGTCCTTAAAATCCCCTCTTAATATATGGTACCTAGATGATGTTACTATTGGGGGAAAGCCAGAAGACGTGAGGCAAGATATATTTACTTTGATTCACCTCTTTAAAGACTTAGGGTTAGAGATTAACTCAGATAAGTGAGAGTTTTATCAATGTGGAGCCGGCCCCTTTAATAAATTCTCTCTTTTCTCTTCCATTCTACCTGGCTTCAAGGAGCTGTCTCGTGATACCTTCAATCTTCTGGGTTCACCTATTTTTCCGGAGGCAGTTCCCGAGGCTATTGAAGTCGGGTCTTTTACTTGCTCAGAACCGTCTCACTAAGATCTCTGCGCATGCAGCCTTGGTTCTGTTGAGAATGTGTTTTGCGGTACCACAGATTACCTATCTTCTAAGGACGTCTCCAGTTTGGTTGTTCCCTCAAGATATATCTTCCTTTCACAGCTCCTTAAAGTGTACGGTGTAAAGCATTTTGAATGTGTCGTTGAATGATACCCAGTGGAGCCAAGCCTCTTTGCCTGTACGATCTGGGGCTGTAGGTGTGCGACGAGTTAGGGATGTGTGTCTGCCTGCCTTTCTCGCATCGGCGCATGGGGTTGTTAGTCTGGTCTCTAAAATTTTACCGTCCGATGGAGGCAGGACTATCATACCTTTTGCTGCTCAGGGAGTAGCGGTCGCGGTAGTCTTCCCAAATGCACCCCTTCCTGGATTTCCTGAAATACAGCGTGCTTGGGACGATGTGGGGTACAAGTCTGAGCTCGACCGACTTGTCAGTGCGGCTAGGGGAGTTGATCTGGCCAGACTCAGAGCAGTGTGGAGGGTGGAGTCTGGAATTTGGTTGCAGGCTTTGCCTTCCCCCAATTTTGGGACTCTTCTCGACAGTGACTCTTTGCGTGTGGATGTGGCTTTCCGCCTGGGCTGCGATGTTTCTCAACCACACCGATGCCTCTGCGGGTTCATGGTGGGTGCCAACGGTCATCACGCATTGAGTTGCGGATGATGCTCGGGGAGATTTCCCCGACACCACGCTATTAACTACATTGTCCGGAGAGCCTTGGTTTCGGCGAATATCCCATGCGTCCTGGAACCACCAGGTCTCTGTCGCTCCAGTGCAAGAGACCAGATGGTTTGACACTGGTCCCATGGCAAAGGGGGAGGAGTTTGTTATGGGATGCTACCTGTGTCAATACCTTCGCAGTATCTCACCTGGCTCATACAACACGGACGGCTGGGACGGCTGCTGAGAGTACAGCAGCGAGAAAGTGGGAGAAATATGCGTAAAAGATTTTCATTTGTGCCACAAGCGTTCGGGACGTGGGGATGTTGGGGGTCAGATGCCCTTGCTTTAACCAGGGAGATTGGCTATCGCCTTTGACAGTCGCTCCGGGTCCTACCTGGCACAGAGGTTGTCCATTGCCTTACAGCGTGGAAATGCAGCCTGCATTATGGGCAGCTTTGCGTCGGGTGGGAACCAGGAGAGACTACTTTAAATTAGACATTATTAAAAAAAAAAATTACATTGAAATTGTAAACTGATATTATGTACCAATTATAGAGTAATGGTATATAGAATTCTTATTTATTATTAGAGCACCACCCATCTCATATTCTATGAGTTATCTCTTACTCCGTTGGTTGCCTGAAAGAGATCGCTATGTAGCGATAAGGTCGCCAAAATTGTATGCTACTTTTATTTAGGCTGTATCCATGTTTTGTATTTTTTATTTTCTCTTTGTGGTGTACAATAAAGTAAATTAATTTTACCACTTTGAATTGTTCTGCACCATTCAATAAGTGTAAACAATATAATTATTTGTAAAAGGGGTGAAATACTTAATATTAAATAATATATTATGCTGGGAGATTATTCGCACACAGCCATCTGATCCCAAACTAAGCAGAGCTTGTACTATGGAAACCAGACAACTGATATAATACATCTACTTTTCTTTTGTAAATACATACTTATATAGATAATTACACCCAGATTCAGGACAAACAGACATGTACACAAATGTCTGTTCTGGATGGGAATCAAACTCACAACCTTCGACGTGAAAGGCAAGTACCTACCAACCACACCAACAGGCCCGTCAAAATTTGATAAACCTAAAGTAAGTAATGTGTCATCATTAGTACAACCGTTTTGGAAAAAAAAAACAGTGATAGTTAGAGTTGTAATTAAATTTGGCAAATAATACTGAAATGTGTTTTCTATTTAATTTTGATTTAACGTACCAATACCTAATAGATAAGTTATGCACTTATCACCCTATTGGGTGCAATATACATGTGATTGAAGTAAGTATGACACACAAATATGTACCAAACAGTGGAGGATACTGTACGAACATTTGCATTGTAATTCGCATATAACATAAATTTAAATTTAGAACATGGAAATGTAACTTAGTTTTCTCGGATATTATTTATATCAACACAAAAAATGACATAATTACGTTATCCTTAATTTTGCAAAACATAAAAAATAATGTTCAGATCTAGTTAAGCGTCGTATATCGGACTTTAAATATTTAAAACGTTATTTTAAAAGTTTAAAAAAATCCGTAAAACTATTTAAACAATATTACAGTAAAAGGATGTTGTTATAAAGAGCGAGTTAAGTATAATTTAAAAACTTTCAAGAGTTTGCACTTCGATCTAATGAGCTGTGGAAAAATATTTTCTATTTTCATGAAAGGTCAATATTCTGAACTAAAATCGGAACGAAAGAAGAACAGTTTAGTGATTACTATATAAACTCCATTTAGATTTAGAAGAGGCCTCTTAAATATTTGTAGTCACTACTAGCTGTGCCCGTGGTTTCACCCGCGTATAACTTGTTTAAACTCGGCGAACTATTTTGTGCTTGTTGCTTCATGTCCTTGATTTTCGGTAAATCATGGTCACGGATTTTCCGACCGCCGAGCTCGAGATAAAAATCGAACCCTTTATCTTCGGTTAAGACTCTATCCACAACGCCATCTTGTCCAAATTTAAAGCAACTTTTGTGTCAATTTAGCAAAAAAATCACTTGGAACAGATATAATATTTCAGCATATACAACATTTTTAGTTTTATTTTCGTTGGATATTAGTATACATTCAGTTTTTGCCGCACTCGGGTCTTGATAGGGATAAAACATCATTCCTTAAATCTATTCCGGCATACTTGAATGTCTTTCCCTGTGCTTTATTTATTGTGACTGCAAACGATACCTTCACAGGAAATTGTGCATTTTTTTAATAGGTAATTACCTAATCGACTAAGTATAAATTTAACAAAACCATGAAAAAAATATGTATGCGGCAACGAAACGAAATACCTACCTAACCTATATATATTAATTTTAACTTACAAAGTTATTTATAAACCGAAAATAAATACGAATGTATGTATGAGTATTTTCAAATGACCTAACCAACTACCCGTTGTAATTTGTATGTCAGAACTATAAAAAGTACTAAAAATTGTCTATGGTCTTATCTTGATGTCTTTAATAAGAATTAATATTGTTTTAAAACGACTGCGAATAATTCATTATTTTAGAACAAATTTGATTACCATACAAAAGGTTATATAAATAAGGTCAACCTTATAAAATAGAAATATATCTACGCATGTGCGGGTTAACCTAATATACCAGCATAAGCCAAACCCTATTTATTATGATTGATCGTATAGATCTGAGTTCAACTTACATTGGAAAATCACTTATAGCAATTTGATCGAAGGGTTCTATTGCGTTGATAAAGGCCCCCGGTAATGGTTATTTTTTTAATTATATATCTTTCATGTACAGAGCAATTAGTTACAGATTTATTATATGTATAGATTTCATTCAGGGTACTATATAACTTAATATCGAAATATCGACATAATATCGACTTACGTTCGTTCGAAATTGTGTGACTTTGACTAGAGACTGTAGTACGGGAACGTTTTTCAATAGCCTTCAAATACCTTTATTTGGTTAAATAAAGGCTGAGTAACGAAAACCACGCAAGACTTTTTCTGAAATGTATTTTAAATTTTGAAATCGATTACGCCATTGAGAGAAGTATATTTTAAATAATCAACTTGAATGTAAATTATACTGGCAGTTTTTATCATTATTTCAACACAATAATTATATATCAGTATTAACCTTATCTAGATAATTGATTATTTGTTTTTGATGAAACTATTTTGATTCACACATAAAAACAATGAATTATTATAACAAATATTTCCAAATAAAATAAATAATAATAATAATAATAACCCCCCCAGGGGACCACCTTGCCGTGGTGGGGGGGCTTATGGGAAGACATGAAAGGTCTCTTGGACCTGACCTTACCCTGTTAAATAAGTAGAACAGGAGATACAGAAAATTTAATAGCCACTTAAACCTTGGCTACGTCATTCTCAACTAACGGTCCCAAACCCAAACCCAAATGGAGATGAATAAAAGAAGATACAATTTACGGCCGCTTCCCGGGGTGCGCCGGGGCGCATCTGGAGCCGATGCTGGATGCTACAGCATGCGAACCATCGGTGGTGAGGAGCTGAGCAGGCGGGCACTCACCAGTAAAAATGTTACAGCCGGTCGTTGTGAGCTGAACAGGCGGACTCACAACGTAGAAGTTACAGCCGACCCCTTGGGCGATGATACAAATTTACTAATTTTATCTACGCCTACGACTTGCTCCCACAATGTGACCCTAGCAGAAGATAAAAAGGACTCCGATTTGCTTAGTGAAATAATTTCATCGACATCGTCACCATTGAATGCATATGAATCACCCATTTCATCTCCACTCTCATGCCATATTTCACCAAACACCATTTCACCTACGTCTGTGGATGTTGTGCAGGAGGCACTTGCCATTGAACCTGCACCCGCCACAGACACAAGCCGTGCGTGCAAAAGATGGTCGAAAGAGATGAATGAGTTCATCTGGCGCACGTACCTCATAGCCACAAAATTATCTACAAGCAAAATATACCTTGATCATTTACACCACGAATTTTCAAGGAAATTCCCACAGATGCAGGCATCCAGACAGAGATTAGGTGACCAATGCCGAGCTATTGTAAGAAATAAATTACTCTCCCAAGAAACATTAGACCAAATAAAAAAAGAAGTTACTGTTTATCTACTGCAAACCAACAACCAGGACACAGTACAAAACATACAAACTTATCCAAACATACAGACACACAAACACTGTAATCAAGAGGTACGGCAGAGAAGAAGATGGACCCCTGAGTACAACGAAACTATTATTAGAAACTACTATAAAATTACAGAGTTAGAAGAAAATAGATCAGCTTACCGTCAACCCCTTTATCAAGCAGTAATTGCAGAACACCCAGAATTGTCAGAAGTAAGTGAACAGAGAATATCAGACCAGCTACGAGTCATACTTAATAATAAAATGATTAGTGATGAAAAACTTAAAAGAATTCGTGAAGAGATGTCGAACGATCTTCGTGTGCGCTGTAACCGTTTAGAACTTACTTCACAACACGCAATGTTATCACAAAATGCAACACCCGTACAAGCATCTAACCACGACGGAGAAAATAACAATCACACACATCTATTCACCCCATCAACTGAAACACATGCTCTATCAGACATCGCTGGAAATAATGAACTGAACCAAACTACTTACTATCCTGACGTGGAAAAAATTAAGGAACAATATAACATTACAGTACAAAAATTTCAAAACACCAACCCGGTTGCCCGTCCCTACATACCAAAACAAAACACCTCAAGAAAATTAGCTAGAATTGTTAATATCATTAACACCGAAATAATGCCGCAACAAATTTCAGCAGAACAAGATTTTAAGATTAAGGATACCACCCCTCAACTTAACAAACAACTGAAAAAAGAACCTGCATGGCAGAAAAGGTTACAGAAAAAGATACAAGATCTTAGAAGAGACATTGGAAGACTCACAGAATATAACAATGGCAATAGGAGCAATAGGCTTATATTATTAGTGGAAAAGATAAAAAATAAACACCGGATACACTCACATCATGAAGAACCTAACACAAACAATGAACATTTTCTTGACACCCTCAAACAAAAACTAAATGCCTCATCTTTTAGGTTGAAAAGATATTTAAATTGCACTCTTAGAAAGTCACAGAATACTCACTTTTCTAACAATGAGAAACATTTTTATAGAACCTTGTCATCTGCCTCACAACACAACACACGCACAGATAATCAAGATTTACCATCACCACCTACCAACACAATACATAGTTACTGGTCTAGCGTATGGGCTGATCCAGTAAATCACAATAAAGACGCTGCGTGGTTAGACCCGGAAGAAATTAATTCAATCAAGCCTATGAATTTCAACCATATACCTTTTGACATATTCTTGCGAGTACTAAATAAGACCCACAACTGGAAAGCACCTGGAAGTGACTGTATACACAATTATTGGTACAAAAAATTTACATCAGTCCATACATTACTCCACAACCACATCAATGACTTTATTCAAACACCTAACATAATGCCACACTTTGTCACACAGGGCCTCACGTGCATGATACCGAAAGACACTGACCATCAAAATCCAGCTAAATATCGTCCAATTACCTACCTACAAACCATTTATAAAATACTTACAGGATGTATTGCTGAAATCCTACACGAACATGTTGCAACTAACAATATTCTTGCCGAAGAACAAAAAGGATGCCGAAAAAGTAGACAAGGTTGCAAGGAACAGCTTGTAATAGACACAATAGCCATGAAACACGCTACATCTAGGAAAAAAAATATTAATACCATGTATATAGATTATAGAAAAGCTTTTGACTCCGTACCACATAGTTGGCTTCTTTACGTACTACAATACTATAAAGTTCACCCACAGCTTATTTATTTTCTTGAAAGCTCTATGCAAAACTGGAAAACAAAGCTTAAAATCGCAGGACAGGTTACAAGCGAAACGGCTGAAATCCCAATACGCCGAGGTATCTTTCAAGGAGACGCCCTAAGCCCGCTGTGGTTTTGTCTTGCGCTAAACCCTCTCTCCCATATGCTGAACAAATCAAATCACGGTTACTCTATCACCACACCAAATACAGAAACTACTCTCACACACCTCATGTACATGGATGACATCAAATTATACAGTAGCACAATAGCATCATTACATCACCTTGCAGATATCACCCAGACTTTCTCAAACGACATTCACATGGAGTTCGGGATAGACAAGTGTAAGACATTTTCGGTCAAAAATGGAAAAATCATCCCAAATAGCTACATCTTAGAATCAGGAGAGATTATTGAACCTCTAGAACCGTACACTACCTACAAATACTTAGGTTTTGAACAAGCTAGGCAGATTGATCAAAAAGGAGCAAAAGATAGTCTTAAAACTAAATTCAGACATCGTTTAAATATTCTATTCCGGTCTCAACTCAACTCCCGCAATTTGTTTAAAGCAATAAATAGTTACGCGATTCCGGTGCTTACTTATTCTTTTGGCATAATTAAATGGTCTCAATGTGAACTCCTCAACATTCAACGTATCATTAACACTTCTCTAACTGCCCACCGAAAACACCATCCTAGATCTTGCGTACAGAGAATGACCCTGCCCAGAGGTGAAGGCGGACGAGGCTTAATAGATGTAGTCAACCCACACAATAAACAAATCATATCTCATAGACACTATTTTTATCAACGCTCGGAACACTCTACACTGCATAAAACAGTAACACTCGCAGACAAACACTTCACCCCGCTAAACCTTAAAGATCAAAACCCACAAAGAAATGAACGTATTACCGACATTAATGAAAAAATTGCCTCATGGCAACAGAAATCCCTTCATGGAAGACATCGCCATGACTTACAGCAATCATATGTTGACAAAGCAGCGTCAAACGCTTGGCTGAGGCGTGGTGAACTCTTCCCTGAAACTGAAGCCTTTATGTTGGCAATTCAGGACCAGGTCATCGACACCCGAAACTACCAGAAACACATAATACGCACACTTAATATCCAATCAGATTCATGCCGGCACTGTCATTCTAATCCCGAAACCATTCAACACATAACATCCGCCTGTAGAGCCCTTGCGCAAACTGACTATAAACATCGACACGACCAAGTGAGCGCCATCATACATCAACATCTCGCACATAAACATAATTTTATAAAAAAGAAGACTCCATATTATAAATACAAACCTAACACTATACTAGAAAATAATAGTTACAGGATATATTGGGACAGAACTATAATCACAGATAAAACAATACATTTCAATAGACCCGATATCACATTTCATGACAAAATTAACAAAACTATTTATCTTATTGATATAGCTATTCCTAACACCCATAACATACAGTCGACAATTTCGGAAAAGCTCAGCAAATACCAAGATCTAGCAATTGAATTGAAACGTCAGTGGCGAGCAAACACCATCCATATTATTCCCATTGTCATATCATCAACTGGAGTCGTACCTAAAAGCCTACAACGTAGTCTTGATATGTTACAGGTTCCTCAACACACTCATAATTTACTCCAAAAGGCAATCATCCTAAACACATGCCGCCTCACTCGCAAGTTCCTTACGACTTCATCCATTTCATCTTCTTATACGATCACCTAGACCCTACTCGCGCTTGGCTACGGCCCGTGTGTTTAGGTTTTTATTACGAGGGATCATACGAGGGAAAATGTAAAATAAAAATATAATAATAATAATAAATAATCTTTATTCACACAAAAAGTTACAAAGTATAATGAAGTCCCTGATTTCTGAGCTAGGCTCAAAGACCTGTACAGAAATCAAAATAAAATAAAATGACTACTTATAACTAACTTTACACTACTATGTATACATTATGTACGAGTGGAACGACAAAATTATCATATCACAAAAAAAAAAAACTTACTCCCATCGTTTTTGATAAAATCATAACCCGAATATCATAAAAAGAAAAGGTTCTATAAAGTATTGTATGTACATTCAGCGGTAATTGCATTTAATAATTAACAGCACCGAGTGAATCAAACGATCACATAGCGTTTCGAGCTACAAATCACTACAGTCGTTTGGTCCATGAAGTAAGTTGGAGCGTAATTTTGAAGGATTTATTTATTTATTTTGAACAATTTATATATATATCATACGATAGTAATTACAATAGTATTATACTGTGACGTAGCACGTAGCCGAGATGGCCCAGTGGTAAGACCGCGTGAATCTTAACCGATGATCGTGGGTTCAAACCCGGGCAAGTACAACTGAATTTTCATGTGCTTAATTTGTGATTATAATTCATCTCGTGCTTTACGGTGAAGGAAAACATCGTGAGGAAACCTGCATTTGTCTAACTTCACTGAAATTCGGCCACATGTGTATTCCACCAACCCGCATTGGAGCAGCGAGGTGGAATAAGCTCTAAACCTTCTCCTCAAAAAAAAAGAGGAGAGGAGGCCTTTAGCCCAGCAGTGGGACATTCACAGGCTGTTACGGTTACGGTGACGTAGCAACTAACGCTCTCCAATTCAACAGCACATTTATTTATTATTTGTTCAATACAAACGTGTTTATATACCTTAATATAATTTATAAAGTGTAATAAGGAAGGGATACCTCAGGAAGGAAAAAAAAGTGAAATGAAATTGTAAACGTTTTGCAAAATAAAATTAAACATCGTTATTTTATATACAATATTTTAAAACAAATAACGAAATTTATCGTGCATGTGGATAAATATAAAAATGTTGAGCTAAATGTTCTTCTCTATAAAAGAACGGTACATAAAATCCACTATGCTGGTCAATTGCTGATTAAATATTAAGATGCCTTAATATTTCTTTGATTATATATTTACTTTGATACTTTCTAAAATTTTACACTATGCAGAGCTTCGGATTAGTGATGATATCGTCACATATAAAAAGACTCATGAATTATCTTCTGAATCATCATCGCTTACAAATTAACAAAATACTTCACACTTCTTATATTAAACGCCTCAACGCTGCGTCCCTTCATTGGGACTCTGTGATGAAACAGAATCCTGTTCCCATACATCAAGCGCTCAGACACATTGGCCGTTTTAATGAATTGCTGGCAACTTGTCCCAATGCTTCGGAAATCTGGTGTGATTTAAACATGAATAATATATGAAAATTATGACTGTTCACTTGATATCTTGTATAAGATATATCAAAACAACGGAACCTAATGGTGAATAAGGAAGTGATTAAATTGATGAGGAGGATTAAGTACTCCAAAACAAATGCTATTTATCGTTGAACTAATTACTCCGCATGGTTTCATTAGCGTTAATTGGTATTACTTCGCCTCCGTGGATCGTAGTGAGATATTATAATACCCTTTCTTAATTGACTATCTACAGATACATTTTGATACGTCAATAGTCTTAATCAAGGCAGACGCTGCAAATCGCAGCTACGTACATAATAAAGTTATATACTAAACCGTTCTTCGAAAATCGCTGCATGGTCTGGCGTAAGTTATTTGGCTTAGTAATTTTTCTACTAAGAGACTACAAAAAAAAAATCTCTATTTTTTTTATAGAACAGGTAGACGGACTAGCATATGGGCCACCTGAAGGTAAGTGGTCTCCAACGCCCATAGACATTGGCATTGTAAGACACTGGCTCACTCACCCTTCAATTTGGAACACAACAATAAGTACTGCCGTTTTGCGTTAGAATATCTGATGAGTGGATGGTACCTACCCGGATGTGCTTGCAAAAAGCCCTACCAGCAAATTTATCGGTATAAAGATTATCATGTTCAAATAGTAATCAATCTTTTCAGCTTTATAATAAAATTATATAGATTCGCAATTTATTATAGCTTTGCCAGTACCGACTAATATATTAAAATTATAATATCATATAAGTATGCTAGAATGTAAAGGTAACATTGATTGCATAAATGGAAGTGTTGTGTAATTCGAAAATGAGGTAAATTCCCATTTTCCCATAATCCCATTTGGCAAATATAAACGACCGGCCATTTAACCGACCTATCTTGGGAATGCTTTTGCTAGTTTAGTAGGTTGGTTAGGCACCATCATCTGGATCGGTGGCACTGAATGGTTAATAGTCATAATGGGTGCGTTTAACACAAAACGTTTCTCAGTCGGCTCTTTCAAACCATGGCATGGCAGAGCATGGTTTTGGTGGTTCTGGTCTGAAATAAAAATATTTGAGAATCATATTTCCTTGAACAAAATACAAAAGAAACAAAATTTAAAAACGCGCTAAGAATATGATATGACAGACACTAAAAGTTATATACGCCATAGTGTAAATAATATAATTTACATATATTTACAACCTTTTCCGTACCGTGTTCCACAGCATGTGAATGTCCCACTGCTTGGCTTAAGGCCTTTCCTCCTCTCCTCTTTTTTAAGGAGAAGGTTTGGAGCTTATTCCACCACGCTGCTCCAATGCGAGTTGGTGGAATACACATGTGGCAGAATTTCAGTAAAATTAGACACAAGCAGGTTTCCTCACGATATTTTCCTTCACCGTAAAGCACGAGATGAATTATAATTACAAATTAAGCATATGAAAATTCAGTGGTTTACCCGGGTTTGAACCCACGATCATCGGTTAAGATTCACCCGGTCTTACCACTGGGCCATCTAGGCTCGCTTGTTGATCTTTTCCATTCTATATAAAATAAAATTGTAAGTAAAATTACATATTTGAGGTTTATAAATAGTGCACGCAGTCCAATAGAATGATTCGCAGCTTATAGTCAAGACATAAAATGAATTTTTATATTAAATTGCATTTTTTTTACCAAATAAAAGAAGTTCTATTACTCTATAGAGGTATCAAAAATATTCAAATACTGATAAATGTTTGTAGGATCTGTGTTTCTTACATTTTACCCATAAATATATATTATTTCTCAATCATATTACAATATACTTAGAAGATGCAAAATACTATCACACATAAAGCTATTGGATTACGGTGCATAAAACGTTAGCGCTAAAATACTCCTGGGAAATCCAACCACCAACCACTTCAGCCAATAAATTACTTAACGTCTTGCTTTTCGCACCATTTTCCACGCTGAGTATATTTCATTTTCTCTATAAATGTATCTTCATCCATGTAACTATGATTTATTTTTGTAAAAGTAAATGGGGAAACAGATGCGATTAGGTATTACTAGAACAATTAAGTAAGCCACATGGAAATCCAGATATTCCTCTCGGCTGACTCCGATATAGAACATGGGATATCAGAATAAGCGTCCGCCCAATATACTGTATACGAATTTGATTATGTTAAACAAATATAACCTCCGAAAAACTATAACTCGGGCGTTAGATAGGCCTCTCAAGAAGTACTTATTTTTGTGGAAAAACGTGTTCTTCACAGGACAAAACGAGCTTAAATGTTACATAAATTGATTTATATATTTTATCTTAAACATATTCAGTATATTTTTATAAAAAATGATTGATTTTTTTACACCAGTCAATATTGTTCTGAGGAAAATATCAGTTTTTGTACAGTTTTTTTTTATTGATCATATTAACTTTATCTTGTAAAAGTAGATGTATAATTTAGTTTTAATTAGTAATTCAAATTTTTACTACTTATTTTTCTCTCTCAAATTGTAAGTCAATGCATTAGTATATAGATTTTTAATGAAATGTAAGCAGAAGACAGACCGAATTCTATATTAATCTTGTAAAGCGTCGACCACTTCTAATTCAATCGCTGTTCTAGCGCTGTAAAATGTACAATGGATATATACTAAAGCGCTATCTCTCAGATAGATCGTTACGGTAGCACACCCAATTAGGGACAGTTAATTACAATAAAGGACCGTTTACTTCGAAGTTGACAAGAGGAACTTTACACATAACTAGTGTAACAAATCCTAAATATGAAATGAATAAGACATAGTTAAGATGTTTTATACTCACTTTATTAATTCAAGTAATATTAACATTGAAGAACATTAAATTACTATTTTCAAAGGCGAAGAATGAACGCTAGTCATTGATGTTCATAATGTATTTTTATAAGAAGATTCTGTACTGAATAATTATTGTAGGAGAAAAAAGATATGAGTATATAAAGCTCCTAATATGAGGTACATACATATATGTATGAAAATAAATTTTTAAATGTATTTACAAATCACAACTAAAATTTAGTAAAAGCCTGTAAATATATGCTCGTCTTATTCTCCCTGTCCTTTTGAGAAAATAACTTTATATAAATTTTGTCCCGAGTAAAAATAATATTTGAAAATGTTCAACTGCTAGCATACCAGGAAAGGGATTGGAATCCCTAACAAGCGACCGTCTTTTGTGTCGAACAAATAATAGAAACGAGTGTGATGTCCACTCTAATGATCTAATGATACTCTGACAGTCCTTAACGCCTACGTCATAAGACACATATTTCAATGAAAATACAGTCGTCTAATAATATTGACTCTCGCCAAAGGTACTAGAGTTCTTTGTGTATAGAGAATAATAATATAGTGTGCGGAAGAGCATCTTCATTAATGTATACAAAGAATAAACTTTCTTACAATATTAGAAATAATGAAATAAAAACATACTAGGTAATCTTAACCAAAATTGCGAGTTCATGGCAGCGGGGAAGGAAGAAATCAATGCAGAAAACATCGTGAGAATACCTGCATGTGTCGCTTGAAATACTGCCCCATGTGTTTCAATCAACTCGTGTTGAAGTAGCGTGCTGGAATAACATTAAAAAAGTCACCATTTTCCCCTCTTCCCTCCCTCTGTGGCACTCCGCTGGTTATACAAAGCAAAATCGCCATGCTGGGGATGGACGTTCGCTGTGACCTTAGTCCAAGGGATATCGAGGCTGTGATAAAAACAGCTTCACGGAAACTCGGAGTTCTGAACAAGGTGCGGCGTTTTTTCACGCCACAACAACTGTGCCTGCTGTACAAAATACAGGTAAGGTCTTGCGTTGAATATTTCTCGCACCTTTGGGATGGCTCCGCTAAGTACGAGTCGAGAGATAGCAGCGTTGAGCGCTTTCTATCGACTATATCACGGCGAGTGTTCAGAGGAATTAATCTCCCTAATTCCTACTTCCCCCTTCCTTCACAAGTCTACGCGTGCTGGCTCTCGATGTCACCGACTAACTGTGACATCAATTCCATCGCGCACAAAGAAATTTGGCAACTCCTTTCTTTGTCGCACTTCAAAAAAATGGAATTCCTTACCAGCTCACGTATTACCCTCCTCTTACGACCCGGGTTCCTTCAAACGAGGCGTGAAGAGGCATCTTGCGGGCCGGCAAGGCGAGGGCGGCTAGTGCAGAACCTTCTTCCCGACTGTACTGGCCGTCCTTGCGTTTGGACTCTACTACCACTTAACATCAGGTGGAGTAGAGTCATTTGCCCTCCCGGCAAATATAAAAAAAAAAAAACTTCAAAAATTAGAGGAGGCTTCAAGGCTGGCAAGGCAGTGGGAGATTTAAAGGCTGTTATAGTATAAGCGGGAAACCGATTCAGACAACAAATGGTAGGTTGGAGTAGCGCTAATTAGTGAAGGCAAACGAGGCGTGAAGAGGCATCTTGCGGGCCGGCAAGGCGAGGGCGGCTAGTGCAGAACCTTCTTCCCGACTGTACTGGCCGTCCTCGCGTTTGGACTCTACTACCACTTAACATCAGGTGGAGTAGAGTCATTTGCCCTCCAGGAAAATATAAAAAAAAAAAAAAGTCTATTCCAAGATCATAGCCTTATCAACATTGCTTATAAAAAACTACTTCGTGACGTTTGTGTAAAATTGTAAATATGTTTGCACTGATCGATAATAAGGAAAGTATTGCATACAAAAAAAAATGCCATCATGGCCCAGTGGTGAGAATGCGTGAGTCTTAACCGTTGATCGTTGATTTAAACCCGGGCAAGCATCACAGAATTTTCATTTGCTTAATTCGTGTTTATAATTCATCTCGTGCTTGGCGGTGAAGGAAAACATCGTGACGAATTCCACCAACCAGCATTGGTGTAGCGTAGTAGAATAAGCTCCAAAATCTTCTTCTCAAAAAAAAGGAGAGGATGTCTTAGCCCAGCTGTGGGACATCCACAGGATTTTACTAGATAGTACATTTGACTTTAGCTTTAGCCCAGCTAGTCAAATACAAAGTTAAACTGACATATAAACATATTTAAGATGTTTCTTGATTTGATTAGCCATTCCTCAAATTTCTTAAGCCCTAAATGACTATTATTTCATTCTTTTATTGAAAAATGTGAAACAGATAACTCTCGCTTACTCAATTACACTAAGCAGCTAAACAAAATTTTAAATGTTTGTTACAATGCGTCAACAATTATTCTGTAACAAACTCTAAAAACGTCATTCAAACATATTATAGTTACTTAACAGAATTATTCCGTATATGAAAACATTTTATTATTATGTAAATAGTTTTAAATTTAAAGTAAACCTTATTTATGTTTTTTTTTTTAATAAAACAAAAGTCAAATGAAAAGTTTATTTCATTTTTGACGTTGAATGTGAACTTTAATAATTCTTAAATCTGCTTTAATTATATTATCAGCCTTTTGTCAAACCGAGGCTGGAATATTTATTTCAGATGGCTCATTATTTATCGGTCCTCAATTATACAATATTAATAAATTAATAAACGAGTAAAGAGGCAGACGCTCGTTGAATGTTGTTTATCGTAAAACTGCCCATTGTTTACGGAATTTATTGGCATTTTGCCTAAGCTCAAAGTTCCATAGCAAAACTTGCTTCCTTTATTTCGTTATTACCGGATAATGCTAATAGCAAAATGGAATGAAAAAACTCATAATTAATTTATTCACTTCAAGCGCTCTTCAAAGTGTTTATCGGCCATGGGTAACGATTAATGCTTCTAACACTACTGTGATGCTATTAGGAACGTTGCCAATGAGGTCGAAAGCAAGACGAGTTCCTCACTTCCCAACTCGAGAAGTTGGGCCTAAGACAAGTCTCTCCCCTTCCCTTTGCAGGCTTCTGCTCAATGCGCGCAAAAGCACATTCAGAGCCGCATAATAAAATGAAAAATGTAAGCATATATTCAAGGAAAGCACATAAATAAACAGGCCAGAAAGAAAATGGTGATGGAGTCACCAAAACTGGCACTGCACGAAATATAATTCACTCTTTGCACTAATAATGCGATGCAAGCAAGTATATAAGATGCCTGTTATTTCACTGCTCATCTCCTTTAAAGCCAAAATATACCAATAAATAGAACTAATGTGTGTGGTTATAAAATAGTTAGAAAAAATGAAAAGCTGATCCACTCAGGCGAAGCTGTACAAAGTCCCTCTACCAAACGGTAAGTTCGAATGAAAAAAAATTACCAAAATAGTTTAGAAAAAAAAACTTTATATATCACTATATATTCAAAACAAAATTTCATGAATCTTTTTGAGACTCGTTACTATAATAAATGTAGTAAACTTTCTAAGTCTGACAAATTTATATTTCGAAATGTTTATTCCTCTTTAACGCAGCGGCTGTAGCAACGAAACTGTTGATGGCTACTAAAACCCGACCACAGCAAGGTTAGCTTACGTGAGGGTTCACAATTGACGCTCGGAACTAAGGACGTTTCTTAAAAGATCGCATCTCGCTTTTACAGTTTCCCTGTCCGCATACTAGAGGTTGGAATTTACCCATTTGTCGAGTTGACCCCTTGTGGTATTTTGTTATGCGATCTTAAGCCAAAAATAAATAAATATTACAAACGAAAAATACATTTTCTAGGGATGTTTGGAATCATGGGCGTATTTTATTATATATTTACAATTTGAGATATTTACACAATCATTCACTAAATAACAACAAAATACAATGATGTACAAACTATCATTTGTTATCAATATAAATAACAACATCACATATAAAACAACATCACCGGGATAACCAATTATAATTAATTAAAAGAATAACTATAAATAGAACAAAATCACTTCCTTAACAAAATATTGGGTATCAGGTTTATTCGTTCGATTTCGTCGTTAATGATTTGCTATTTGTATGAAATAGATCAGACCCTGGAACCAACGAAAGAAAATTAGCCGTAAACATGCCACAAATACGTATATTTAGTCTAATGGCTAATTTGTAAGGCCGGAATTGGAACATTGCGATGGTTCTAATTTTAAATCTCGGATCGTACCAAAAATTAAATACCGAATTTTTCTTTTAAAAATTTCTTAATGCTGGTTAGTGTTGGAGTTTCCTGTGTTTATACTCTTGCGCCTCAGAATATCACGATAGTTCGAACGTTTGTGTGTACGCATTTGCATATCCTAAGCAGGCTAGACTTATTTGTAAATGGCCGCTGTGTTCGAAATCGTTAAGGATCATATTAGATGATTTTTCGAATCTTATTTCAAAAGCAAACTACGTTTGTTAATGTTTCATCTTAAATTAAAATCATGTTTAAAAAATGCTACAACAATTTAAATATTATTTTGTATTATTAATAACATCAGTTAATTCAATAATGTTTAAAACTGGAAACATTTCAGTTTATTTTGGTTAGAATACAACGAAAATGTTTCAATCACACGTACAACAAGAGCCCATTATGTGGACACAATGCGGGCTTGTTCATTTGAGCGGTATTCCTGAATAAACTTTGCAATAATTTATTGTGTTTGTTTTCTGACTCGACCTTGAATATGTTGACGTTTTTTTTTTTTCGTCTAAAAACTTATGTGCGATACGTTTTCAATTATCTTACAGCGTAGAATTTAAATAATTTAATTCAACGAATATGTATACTGCATAGTGCACGCATTGATATAAATCTCTATCTAAGTTTGGCTTTGTGCCTGTGGAGATCATCAAGAAATGAACGAAGTAGTGTCGAGTACAGAAATGCAGGGCTTTAAATGGATGAGAATCTTATATAACTCGATTTTCACCCAGCATGGGTATTTTCAGAAGATTTTCCCTCCTTGAAAATGGGTTTCGTGTAAAAAAAAATTTTGTCTCAATTAAAATTTATCAGATAATTTATAATCGAAATATGATGTTCTAAAATATTTTCATGAACATTACTAATACTTCGAATAATATAGTGAGGTACTACAATATTGTTACATTTTTTTGTATATTTTTCACTTTCCAACGTAACGTAATTAATCTCTGATGTTGATTTCAACCTAATTCAAACTATAGTGTACCGATATGAAACTTTCCAAGTATATTATGCAATTTGAAAGATAGATAAATGATTTAGTAATGGAACTAGGATTTGGAAAATTGTTTGCAGTAGTCTCTAGTAAGCCCCTCGTGATTCATTGTATTTGGTTTGTTTTGATTAATCCTCTACACGGACAAAAGCGTTTTTATATTTCATTTTCAAAACAACAATTCGTGTGAATCGATACCATTAAAAAAATTAATTTGATACTAAGAACAAAGTAATTTATATAATGAAATAAAAAAAATAGAATACCAATTATGATGTCCTCCAGACCGATTTCGGCCACGGCGGCCAATCACAAGAGAGATTAGCCAACTACGCAGGAGATATTATACGGCAAAAGTGTGTGCGCAAACATAGGTGCACTCTCTGTGTCCTAACTCTCATAATCCGATGGGACGGCACTCCGACACGACCGGAAAGATCCAGGCGCAGGACCAACGGCTTTACGTGCTTCCGAGGCACGGGAGTGAACACCCTTCCAACTTCCAGACTCCGGACTGCTACTGACAATTTTCTGACAGAAATACCCAAAACTTTTTATTGGCAGACCTGGGAATTGAACCCAGGACCTCCGGGTCTGCAGTCTTTCATCGAGCCACTAGACCAACGAGGCAGTCAAAATTACAATATAAATTACATACATATATATAAAAGACTGCCACTTATTTCATCCGTCTGTATATTAATGTAACAATCATTACACATACATATAACAACTTTAATTTCGTATCGTTTCATAATTTACTTATTTATTTAATTACTAGTGGTAGGGCTTTGTACAAGCTCGTCTGGGTAGGTGCCACCCACTCGTCAAATATTCTACCGCAAAACAGCAGAACTTGGTATTACTGTGTTCCGGTTTGAATGGTCAGTGAGCCAGTGTAATTATGGGCACAAGGACATAACATCTTAGTTCCCAAGGTTGATGGCGCATTGGCGATGTAAGCGATGGTTAGCATTTTTAACAATGTCAATGTCTATGGACGTTGGCCTACCCATATACTCGTCCGCCTATACCTATACCATAAAAAAATATTTGATAATAAATTCCATTTCCACGTCTTTATAATTTAATTTTATTTTAAACAAGCGAAACTGAGCTATTTCATATAAAATGAATACCCAGAGATCACACGCAAGTGTTCAATTAAACATCATAAAACCCCTTAGGTCAGCCACGGGTTCATATAATTGTTTCAAACGATCCTTTAAATCACTGTAAATGACCTGTAATACTTTGTCTTTTCATTTTATTTGACGAATTTATCATTGTCCAGTTTTAAATACATTGCGAAATAATTTTTATTATCTTTCATGTAATGTTGTGAACGAAATTATACAGAATTCATTCTACGTTGTTAATAAATGTGATTTATTGAAGTTAAAACTCCGGCTGTGTTGAAAGGATAAGGATATATTATTACGTCTCATTTATAATGACAAATATTATACAGTGAAATTTCATTTTTATGTAAAGCAGTGACCGTCTGTATATCCCCCACTGCTTGGTACATAATTACATCTTTTGAAGAATGGTTACTTGTGGTAGGGCCTTGTGCAAGCTCGTCTGGGTAGGTACCACCCACTCATCGCATTGTTGGGTTCCGGTTTGAAGGGTGAGTGAGCCAGTGTAATTACAGGCACAAGGGACATAAAATCTTAGGTTCCAAGGTCGGTGGCGCATTGGCTATGTAAGCGATGGTTTTCATTTCTTACAATGCCAATGTCTAAGGGCGTTAATGACCACTTACCATCAGGTGGCCCATATGCTCGTCCGTCTTCCTATTGTTTAAAAAAAAAGAAAGGGGTTTGAGAATAACTTAAAATTCAACATTTTAAATTCAACATGAAAACTGATTGGTGCTTATTCGAATCTGTACAGGTAAACTTTGTTGAAGTCTTATATTCTAAAAATATATTTAAAAAAACAATCACCTCCACTGGCGATCTTCTATCGCATAGGCAATAAGACGAGGTGCTATATTTTTCATAAAAGTTTTTGCATTATTGCAAACCTTTGTTCGCTTTAGGTTTTTCCGCGACGGTTCCGGACTTTTATGTTGTTTCGATGATTTGAGACGTGGCCAGTATTTCACAACTGAAGTGTCTCACACTGAGGCCCATCCTCGTTAACCACCAGTCAGTCAATTAGATATATTGCCGTCGTCACAACTTATTCCATGGGTCTCAATTTCCTATATAATTCTCCACTCCGAGAAAGTCGAAATTTCCAGTGGTTAGACGCGTGAATCTTAACCGATGATCGTGGGTTCAAACCCGGGAAGGAAAATTGAATTTTCATGGGCTTAATCTGTGTTTATAATTCATCTCGTGCTTGACGGTAAAGAAAAACATCGTGTGGAAACCTACATGTGTCTAATTTCACTAAAATCCTGCCACATGTGTATTCCACCAACCCGCATTTGAGCAGCGTGCTGGAATAAGCGCCAAAGCTTCCCCTCAACAAAAAAGGTCACCTCGGCCCATTTGTAGGACATTCACAGGCTGTTACTTAATTTTCCCCTCTATTTTTGTAGCTGACAACTAACGCTTTACTGATATCTTAGAATTCCGTCGTGCTTACGGTTTTATTAATCATTGTATTACTTTATGTATAGTCATGTTTGCGAATATATTGGATTTTGTAAGCGGTAGTGATTTGTTTGGACCATAAAAATGAAATACGAAATATTTCATTGGTTAAGCCGTAATTTATTATATTTTCGACTTAGTGTTATAACGTCGTTTATATTGTTTTGTTTGGATATTATTTATATAATTATGTAATGTAACTTTTATTTTAGTTCATTATAATGGGTATTTAATTATCTGTGTATAGAAAAACCTTGTTTGCTCTCATTGGTATAATATTATAAAACTAATTTTAAAAAACTGAGTTTTTCTCTGAACTTCAATAAATGATCATGTCTCAAAAATATTAGAAAAAACATATGTCAGAGATAATAAATTTAAGCAGATATACGACTATACTTATTAGAATAGCAACACCACACAACGTGATTGACATCTTGGGACGTACTGGCCGGTTCTCGGACGTCAAGTTGTGAAAATATAAGACGGCTGCCGGTTTTATATTATAGCCGAATAATGGAAATATAAAATATAATGGTGTATCTGTCAGTAGCTCGTGTGATTGTTTTTCTAGCCTACTTACTTGGTCACGTGGTCTCTTGCTCTCAGGACGCCAGCGCTGGCACGTCCAGCACTGACTGATTTAATAAAATCAACATATTAGACGACAATGGTCATTAAAATGGTCATAAAAATAAAATGTTATTAAAATAAAATATATATAAAACTGCCTCGTTGGTCTAGTGGCTTGATGTAAGGCCGCAGACGCGGAGGTCCTGGGTTCAATTCCCAGGTCGGGCCAATGAAATGATATTGGGTTTTTCTGTCAGAAAATTCTCAGTAGCAGCCCGGAGTCTGGAAGTTGGAAGTGTGTTAACTCCCGTGCCTCGGAAAGCACGTAAAGCCGTTGGTCCTGCACCTGAACTCTTTCCGGTCGTGTCGGATTGCCGTCCCATCGGATTATAAGAGTTAGGGAATAGAGAGTGCACCTGTGTTTGCGCACACACTTGTGCACTATAATATCTCCTGCGTAGTTGGCTAATCTCTCTTGAGATTGGCCGCCGTGGCCGAAATCGGTCTGGAGGACATTATTATTATTATTATTATATAATATATATTTTATTTTAATAACATTTTATTTTTATATATATATATATATATATATATATATATATATATATTATTTACAAACAATAATGTATACATTTTCTAGATGTCGGCATTTAGACGTATGTTGGCCATTAATTGCACTCAAAAGGTCACACGACACGTCAACCAAAACTTCTGTTCTGTCACTGGTGGTAGAGCTTTGTGCAAGCTCGTCTGGGTAGGTACCACCCACTCATCAGACATTCTGCCGCAAAACAGCAGTACTTGGTATTATTGTGTTCCGGTTTGAAGGATGAGTGAGCCAGTGTAATTACCGGCACAAGGGACATAAGATCGTAGTTCCCAAGGTTGGTGGCGCATTGGCGATTTAAGCGATTGGCAACATTTCTTACAATGCCAATGTCTAAGAGCGTTGGTGACCACTTACCATCAGGTGGCCCATATGCTCGTCCACCTTCCTTTTCTATAAAAAAAAAAAAAACGCCAAATTTTGGAGACTGTCAAGAAGAGAAAAGTTGCATATCTCGGACACGTGCTTAGGCATGAAAGATATGAACTTTTGCAACTCATTGTGATGGGAAAAGTTGCCGGAAGGAGAGCAGTTGGGCGCAGAAAAAAGTCTTGGCTGTGCAACATCCGAGACTAGACGGGAATCGCGAGTGCTGCCGAACTCTTTCGCCTCGCGAAGAACAAGAAGGAGTATTCAAAGCTGATTGCCAACCTTCGCTAGTCGGAGTGGCACTCGAAGAAGAAAGAATAAAATTATATATCAAATGAGCTTGAAACCCATTACATACTTACAAAGGCAACTTTTTATACCTAATATCTTCCCCTGCATAAAACACGGGCTAAACCGCTGGCGAAAACTAGTATATATAAAATAGTATCTTATAAAGAAACGAAAGTAGATGCTCAAAATTCAATAACAAAAATATTTTCCAACATTGCCCTCTTGAAAGTCACATAAAAACAATTGCATTTTGTAACATTTTAAACGCTATAAAATTGAATTGTCCATATTGAAAGTAAGCGGTTGATTCGGTTATTCGGAATAAAACCGTATAATAGTAAACTCGGGGCACGTATTTAGGGCGTTTGAAAGCGGTTTCAGGCGAACTAACGAATAGCAACGATCAAGTATCGTGACGTGAATGCCGATGACGTCATTACGAATATTTATTTAGCTAAATAATATCTCATATCTCTTTAATGGGTTGCCTTTAGTTTAGACGTTGAGAGACTTTTAGGTTGCACTATTATATATGTATATATAGGGCTTGTGCAAGCTCGTTTGGTTAGGTACCACCCACTCATCAGATATTCTACCGCAAAGTAGCAATAGTTGTTATTGTTGTGTTCCGGTTTGAAGGGCGAGTGACCCATTGTAATTACAAGCTCAAGGGACATAACATCTTAGTTCCCAAGGTTGTGGTGCATTGGTGTTGTAAGCGATGGTTAACATTTCTTACAGTGTGGTACATCCTGTAGTATTTCGAAATACCATATTTAATATTTGAATGAGTGTTTCCTATTAGTCTATTGGCTTAGGGAATCGATATAATGGATACCGATATTTTTACTATAATATAATATATATACATAATATATATAATATTATATATATACTCTAATAATGTATAATTTTTTTCCATGTTTGTCTCGTATATGTTTAAATAAGATTTTTTATTGTCTTGTTACAGAACATAATCGATTTCTAGGTCAATTTGTTAGAATTTCTCCAGCTATTTGAGATTTAGGCGACAAGTGCCATATACAAACATGTTTAAAAAAGAAACATTCGAAAAAAGAACGTGTTACAAACAAGAATTCTTTCTTAATAAGTTTTAGTACAGGCACAAGGGACATAATATCTTGGTTCTGAAGGTTAATGGCATATTGGTAATGTAAGATTGTTCATATTTGGCACAGTGGCACTGGGCAGTGGTAGCTTATCATCAGTCAATCTACCTACCTTCATATACATATACTTTAGTCCACATATCATTAAAAATTAAACATGGTTTTGACAAAGAATAATAAAATAAAAAAATAAGCAGCTTATATATTATTTGAAAGGCTGGTTGGCATGGTTGGTAGATATTTGCCTTCCACGGCGAAGATTTCGACGGTGGGTTCGATTTCCACCCAGGACAGAAATTTGTGTGCAAGAACATATCTGTTTATCCTGAGTCTGGGTTTAATTATCTATATAAGTATGTATTTATAAGAGAAAAATAGTATATATAGTATATCAGTTGTCTGGTTTCCATAGTATAAGCTCTGCTTAGTTTGGGATCAGATGGCCGTATGTTAATAATGTCCCAAGATATTATTATTAATAAAATACGTGAAATGTATATTCATAAATGTATTCTTTATGAATATTGAGAAATACTAACTTAACGCCTTAAGACACTACGACAAAAGACAACCTTGAGTCTTGAAAGTAATCACCTTAATTCCTATTATGAATATTAATATTCTGTAATATTCTCTAATGTTAATAAATAGGACTATTTAATTTCTTTAGTAAATTTTCTTTCAAAATAAGCTGAGATGGCCTAGTGGTTAGAACGCGTAAATCTTAAACGATGATCATGGGTTCAAATTCGGGCAAGCACCATTGAATTTTCATGTGCTTAGTTTGTGTTTATAATACATTGATGGTGAAGGAAAATATCCTGAGAAAACCTGCATGTGTCTAATTTCATTGAAATTCTGCCACATGTGTATTCTACTAACATTGGAGCAGCGTGGTGGAATAAGCTCCAAACCTTCTCCTAAAAAAGGGAGAGCCCAGCAGTGGGACATTAACAGGCTGTTACTGAATTTTTTTTCAGACCCGAGTGTAAAATTTCAAGGTCAAAGTCTTTAGATTTGTTATATAGATCATAAGCTTATATATAATGTGTCTTTTAAAACAAGTCATATTCATTGTCAACATAACTTTTGTATGTGACAAGGCCCTTACATACTTTTAAATTTACCTGTCATTTTAATTACTCTGTAAATTTTGTGAAACAAAGACAAAAAAAAATTAATAAAATATTTTTTTCTTTTACACATCTACAAACGTTATTTAGAGCATTTTCAAAGGATCACTATTAGAGAACGCTAATAGGAATAAGCCCGATTTTTGTACCAGGGTGACCAAGATTCTAGTTTATAGTATTTATAAAATACTCCTATAAAGACCTTAAATTAAAAACCTTGCTTAAATACAAAACTTAAGCCAAATCGTTGGAGCCGTTTCCGAGATACACGAAATAAATTAATAAATATTTATCATTCCATTTTATTTTTACAACAGGAATTGCTTATTTAATATTATAATATATTAGATACTAGTTTCAGCCCTCTACTTCAACCGTGTAAGGGGGAGATGTGTTACCCTGTGTTCTATTCTGTATCCCTGACAACGTGTATGCAAAATTACAGAAGTAAGACATGATAACTTAACAAAAAAAAAAGTCTCATCGCATTTTATATTTGCAAAGATTATGCATTTTTGTTGAGGCAGTTTTAAATATATACATTAATAAATGTTTTTAAGAGGTTATTCGTTAGGCAGCCTTTCGAAATTGGTTTAAAAAAAAACACTGATATAAACATTGTTGAAATAAAACTTGTTGCTCAATACCAAAAACCTTAAAAAATATTTAAATAACATAATCTAAGCTTGCGGGAATAGAAAATTAAGAGCGTTGATAAATACTGAAGAGGAATAATTTTCAGCTGAAACCGAAGTAATTGCCTGGAGATAAGGACCGTTATAAACATTAGGCGTTTAGAATTGTGGGGCCTCGTAAATAAATGTTTTGTTAAATGTACGGTGAAAATGTTTATTTATTTTTTATTGCTAACTAACTGTACGGTTAATTATGTAATCGTATGTTGGAGATAATTTTAGATGGTATTCAATTTGTGATTTGTGTTCCTTTAAGTGATTTTTTTTTGTTATAGAATAAGTAGGTGGACGAGCAAATGGGCCACCTGATAGTAAGTGGTCACCAACGCCCATAGAAATTTCAATTGTAAGAAATGTTAACCATCGCTTACACCAATGCGCCACTGACCTTGGGAGCTAAGTACTATGTCCCATGTGCCTGTAATTACATTGGCTTACTCATCCTTGAAACCGGAACACAACAATACTGAGTATTGCTGTTTGGAGGTAGAATATTTAATGAGTGGGTAGTACCTACACAAACAGGCTTGCATAAAGTCCTTTAAAGGTTATAAGTATAATAAGATTATTTCACAACATTTTCTATTACGGCTGAGCTCAAGATTATTTCTAGATCCAACAATTGAAACGGATAAACATTTAAAACGGATCAAACATACAATACCAAGTACTGCTGTTTAGCGGTAGAATATCATTTCAATATTTTTTTTTCTTTCGTTAATCCTAACTAATATTATTAATTTGAAAGCGTGTTCGTTTTTTTTGTCACTCTTTGACGTCTTAACTACTCAACAAATTGTCATAAATTTTGGATATACGTCAGAGGTACTGTAAAGGATATAGTATACAGACATATGTACATTTGAGCGCCTTAATTCTAGGTATTTGTAATTATCAGACCTAATAGAAAATAATGGTTTTTTTTTGCGTTAGAGTCCGTTTATGCAATTTATAGGCTATATAAATCCACGCTTCGACCCTAAGGAGCGGACCGGTAACCATAAACGTCAACCAAACTGACACATTGTAGGTATCATGTGTGAAACAGGCATATATAGTCGAAAGACGAATATATCGCAGATAATAGTAATTATAGTATTCTGCAAGAACAAACTTGAAACTCATTGCAGAACATGATCGTGGAATTTAACAGTTTTTTAATGTGATATTCATTTTAATAATAATAATTATAACATTTTATTAATTCATAACTTTTTGGTAGGGCTTCGCGCAAGTCCGTCTAAGTACCACCCACTCATCACGTAGACTACCGCCGAACAGCAATACTTAGTATTGTTGTGTTTCGGTTTGAAAGTTGAGTGATCTAATGTAACTACAGGCACAAGTGACATAACATCTTAGTTCCTAAGGTTGGTGGTGCAATGATGATGTAAAGGATGGTAACCTTATTTAAACATAAACGTATCTTATAATTACACTGGCTTACTCATTCTGTTTATCTCAGTAACACAAGCGATTGCTTGTTTGGTTTAATGCTGTATCTTGATAGGATGTTTTCGACTCCTATTCCATTTTTCTTTATCTAACCAATCCAATCCGTACCTTTTATAAACTTAGACGACTAAGTCACTGGAAACGAGCTTCGAGGAGAACTTGTAATAAAAGCTGAGTGGTATTCCTTTTGAAACACTATTTCTTAATTTCAAGTTGTAACAGGAAAGCCATTATTGGTATTACTTTAGAAAACATGTAAAATCAGTGAGTAAGTGTATTATTAGAATTTCGTTTTAAGCATATAAATGCCTAATGTGGGAACTATTTAGAGGCCTTGTAAATTGTAAATTTGCTTGATATTATTGATATAGGATCTGTTACGAACGTGTTATGTTTAATTTTAATACCATTGAGAATACAGTTTTTTGTTAATCGCGAAAAACATCCTAATCTAAAAAAAATATTCCACCACTCTGCTCTAATGTGTTGGTAGCACAAATTTGACAGAATTTTTAAGAAATCGCCGCAATGCACGAGGTCAATTAGCATCACAAATTAAGCGGGTGAAAATTATGTGTCTTTCTATTAGGTGTACCCTCGCGATCATCGGTTAAGAATCAAGAATTACTAAATTCTGGGCCATCTCGGTTCATTGCGCCTGAAACCCGCAAAAATTCAAATTTCACCGGCGCCTCCCATACGCTCCTCTCAATACGTGATCTCATTTCTATGCTGTTTCTATTAACAACGACGACAGTATTGCATTTTTTCTTTTTACCCATAATTTACAAATTATTCTGAAGGATATGGTGTTTTTTTAAACCCAGCGACTGATTTAAGAAACAAATATTTTTTTTGATTGATTATAAATATAATTGTTTCGAACCGGAATAAACTTCATTATATTTCTTATCAGAATTCATACCACAAATTTAATTATTACTTTTTGTTACCTTCTCCTCAAAGGGAGGGAGGAGGCCTTAGCCCAGATGTGGGACATTAACAGGCTGTTACTGTACTGTACTGTACTGTTTCAATTTATAAGAAAACATAATTTTTAGAAACAAGATATATCTAGTTGTTATTATTTCTTCGGGAATGAGTTTGAGCACTTTCGTCATTCGTAATAGAGGAAACCGAAAAGAAACGTTCCTATTGGTTAGACGCGCGACTACAGCGCCGCTTGCATTGAACTATTCTCTTGTCATCGATATCCGAACTGACCGGTCGATATTTTACGCGCTCTCATAAAAACTGTAATCTGTGTTTTCTGTGAGTGCATCAAATATAGAAGTGTGGATGACGCTCCCTGGTTCCTTCAGCAACTGGTAACCTATGGAAGACTAGATAAATAGGAGGACCGAAGTCACGTACTGGTCTATGTAAGCTGGTTGGTGCTGTTGAAACAATAATTAATTAGATTCTGTCTCAATAACTACATTATAAATAAAATAAAATGTTAAAATAAGGTTACGTTTCATGATTTTTTTTTTCTATCGATAAATTTTTATTGCTTTGTTGAAAATAATCAAACATAGCCCTTAAAATTATATAGTTACAAGTACAATATTTTATTTTTAACTTTAGTCTGGATATAGCGGAGCAAAAGATCGTGCTGTATACCCTTTTAAGTTACAAACGAAAATATCACAAAACTGTTTAAATGAAAATGGAAAGATCTAAATATACATATAGATTTGACGTCGAGATTTTATGCCTAATTCCGGCTTCAAACTTGAGATTACTATTTCGGCTCGACTTCCAATGTCACAAGGGATATGACGAGACTGAGTATACGATCTTGAAATAGCTCTTCCGAACGCTGAAGTCAAATAAATACTTTAGGACTGTATATTGGGGAAAATTGAGAATATTTATTCTCATATTTTTATAATAATATTTTAATATATATTTTTATATATTAGATCTAACACAACCTGACTTGATGTATCGAGCCAACAATTTTTGCTTTTTCTGTAGCGTTATAAGGAAATACCGTTTAAAAATTAATATAAAAGTTTATATTTAACATACTCATAGTGTTTATGATATTCTAAGAAACTTAAATAAACATAAATATATATAAATAACCTTTACGTTTTATTAGGATTCTTGTATAAAAGAAAAGTATCAAGTCTATTATTAGGTTCAATATATGAGGCTATATTGAACCTAAATAGTACACAGAAGCTGGCTTAGAGACGCATTGGTTATTAAAACAAGACCTCCCTTGTGGCTCAGAAATTGAACAACACACTGATAGTACTCTAGTAAATATAGGACGTAAGTTGCTTATCATAGTCAATTAATTGTATTTCAGTTACATTTTATTATATCTTTACAATAAAAATAGTCAATATATTCAATTATTTGACAATGCATATATGTAGGTACAGTAACAGCCTGTTAATGTTCCACTGCTGGGCTAAGGCCTCCTCTCCCTTTTGAGGAGAAGGTTTGGAGCTTATTCTACCACGCTGCTTCAACGCGGGCTGGTAGAATACACATGTGGCAGAATTTCAATGAAATTAGACACATGCAGGTTTCCTTACAATATTTTCTTTCAACGTTAAGCACGAGATGAATTATAAACACAAATTAAGCACATGAAAATTCAGTGGTCCAGTTGCTCGAGTTTGAACCCAAGATCATTGGTTAAGATTCACGCGATCTAACCACTAGGCCATCTCGGCTCAAATAGGTACACAAAATAATAATTCACATGTATGAATCGTGTGTGTTGTTTTTTCACGAGTGCATTTATGAACACTGACCGCCATATTGCCAATTAGTTCGTCGTCCTACCCATTGTTTAAAAAACGATGCGAAAAACATATATTTGGTATTTCAAAGATTTTTTTTTTATATAGAAAAGGAAGGTGGACGAGCATATGGCCACCTGATGGTAAGTGGAAATATTGCCCATCGCTTAAATTGCCAATGCACCACCAACCTTGGGAACTTCGATCTTATGTCCTTTGTGCCTGTCATTACACTAGCTCACTCACCCTCCAAACCGGAACACAACAATACCAATGCTGTTTTGCGGCAGAATGTCTGATGAGTGGGTGGTACCTACCCAGACGAACTTGCACAAAGCTCTACCACCAGTAAATAGAGACGATACCACCAGATACGTAAAATATAAATTAGTATATTAATTATGAGCTGTGATTACTAAAAACATTAATTAAATGATAGGCGTAATATGTAATATTATTAATATATACATAGATATTGTATATGTATTTTTCGTTCAGACTTTTTAAATAAAATAGTGAGTCAAATGGATCACCTGATGATTAGTGGTCATCATACCGTTAGAGGCGTTATATCGCCAATGCGTCACCAACCAAAGAAGGGAAAGGGAACTAAGATATTATGTCCCTTGTATGTCCCTGATGCCTGTAGTTCAACTGACTAACTCGCCCTTCGAACGGAATACAACAATACTTAGCATTACTATTGTTGAGTGAGTGAAAACTACCCAGGCACAAGCGCGCTTGACTAACCAACTCGCCTCGCCTAAACAAGAAAATCCAAATATATAATACAGAAATAATAATAAATTGCGTCCATTTCATTAGCTGGTCGTGTAATTTTAAACTAAAACCATACATTTACGTAACAGACTTGAAATAACAGTGATATCTCATGAGACTTGCTCTAAGCTCCACAACGACATACGAATATATATTAATGGCGAGAATTATAATATTACTTGAATAATTTAAACATGCTCAAGCTTATAAAAATTCATAACCGCATTAGCCTAATATATTATATTAAATGTACTTTTACGGAAATTAAATTAAATGTAATTGCAATTGGCGATTATAACAATATTTTAATAATATCAATTCATTTACATATATATTTATAATTTAATTTAAAAATATACATCCTTGTAGTGTTCATTTATAAACAAAAATACTTAGAATTGTTGTGTCCGGTTTGAAGGGTAAGTGAACCGATGTGGCACAAGGGACATACCACCTTAGTTCCCAAGATAAGTAGCGCATTGGTAATGTACGAGATGGTTAATGTTACTTACAAGGCCAAAGTCGAAATCGAAGTCGGCGGTGGTGACCACTTACCATCATCTTTCCCACTTGTCAGTCTGCCTACCTTACCGTAGAAATACACTAATAATTAACCATAAACGTGATCGTGAAACGTCACTTATGAATTGATCAGTAACAGCCTGTTAATGTCCCACTGCTGGGCAAAGGCCTCCTCTCCATTTTGAGAAGGTTTTAAAAGCTTATTCCACGTTGCTTCAAGGCGGGTTGGTAGAATACATATGTGGCTAAATTTCAATGAAATTAGATACTTGCAGGTTTCCTCACAATGTTTTCCTTCACCGTCAGGCACGACATGAATTATAAACACAAATTAAGCACATGAATTCAGTGGTGCTTGCCTGGGTTTGAACCCACGATCAATGACATTTAATTATTTTATCCATAAAAGAACGTAGTATATATCGCCGACGACACTGGAGACGGCCGTATTAAAAAATATAAAAATAAATCGAAGAGATCGTGCCCCATGCATTCGTCGAAATCAATTGTTTTTATATTAAGTTATTATTATTGAAAACGGACTATTATGGATTCTTTATTTAAAGATTAATTATTTTATTGGATATTTATAGTCTAAGCAAAACGTGCGCTTCAAATGAATACTTTGATAAAAACAATCTTTCTTTACGTCCAACTTCTTGATATAACCTAAGTTATAAGTAAGTAGAGCTTTTGTCGTTACCCACTTAATCCTTTTGGTATCTATCGAATTTGTTGTCAAGTTTTCATTTTATTTTTATTGCTTTGATATATAAGCGTACAAAACTTTTGTATGAGAATATTTACTATATTGCCAAGTTATATTAAAATTAACATTCTTATAACATTTCATGATGTTTTTGTACCGTCTGTAAAGTTTTATAAACTCGTAACGGACGCTCAAACATCTTTAGACGCATGCCGACTTAATCTCTCAGCGACAGATGCGCGACAACCCATTACGTCACGACCACTTAATGTGGAAATGTTTTATTGTTGTTAATTAAACTTCTTTCGATGTTTTTTGAACCTCAAAAGCGAAACGTTTTAGAGGTCAACTAGCTATGTGAAAGTCAAAAGTTTGAACCTGACCACTAATTGTGCTATTGTTTGTATGGATAGCTTTTTATTGACGCATTGGGAATTGTTGAGTTCGATTCAGGGAAGGTGATCATTAATCTTGAATTAAAATGAATCGTTATAGGCGTAACGGGTCAAAATTAAACTTTTCTCTTACAAGGGTTTCATTCTCTTTCTTTTCTATTTCTATTAATTTTCCATTTGGTCATATTTGATTAGATTTTTGAATGCCAATAATTTGATATAACATTTGATAATTATCGCTATTATAGTCCCAGAAATCGATTCTGAATGGAATTTTCATGTTTAGATAAGGGTAAGAAATGCCACATAATATTCGTTCTTATCAAATTATCGAAAACTAGATTTCGCCTTCACATAAGCAGCCTTAGGCAGGTATTAAGTATAAAGTCTATGTCCTTCCTTGAGGTTCAAGCTTACTTTATACTAAATTTCTTCAAAATCGCTTTAGTGGTTTTCCCGTGAAGACAAGACACACAGACAGACTTACTTTCGCATTTATGATAATAATGGTGATAAGGTATTATTTTGAAACGCTTAGCCAAATTCTCCAGGTCTGGTATTGTTGCCTATGTATATATAGTAGTTGTTATATATATATAATAAAAAGACCTTCCATAAAAAAAATACATTATAATACGTACATACTTTTAAAGTGATTGGTCAAACGGAGCCAAAGTCTATTAATCTCCAACAGATAAACCAAATTCCGTTTATATGTAACATTGTCGAAATACAAAATTAACTGATAAAATCTACCTAACACCCACCTCCCCCTCATACATGGGCGAAGCCGTAGGCGGAAACTAATAATATAATTAATAGACAGATGATTGTGATACGAGTATGAATGTATCGATTTGATGACAAATTATGAATTAATTTGAATCTATTAAATTCGAATACCCGTCATAATTAAACTAGATTGTTGGCAATGTTTCGAACAAAGCGTATTTCATAATAACAATAAATGAAATTCAAAAAAGTGTATTTTGTTCTGTGACATAAATTTCACGTAATTTTCATCTCAATGTTTTCCTACATCACCGTGCACGAAATGTATTATAAACAAATCACGCTCATCAAACGAGTCTTCAGGCCATTTTGACACAAATATTATCAAATAATTTTAAATAATTTGGTTTTAATGTACTAGATTTAGTAGTAGTAGTAGTAGTAGTTTAGTATTATTTAAGAAATCTACATATATATATGTATAAACGTGATGTCAGTATTTCCTTATAGCAAGCGATCCCTTCGATTTTCCGCTTTATTGGAGGGAAAAGGTCCTTGATTATATCTTTACCAATATCGCGGTCAGAGGTCCGCGTAACACTCTATTGACCGTGCAGTATTACTTCATAAGGACATTCGTTTGTACTATTGTTATAGAAATCAGTGTTTATATATAAAGGTTTTACCGAACAACAGACCGTATCACACCGCTGGACAGAAGCCTCCTTTCATCATGATTAATATTTATTTATAATTTACCTAGGCGATATGAAGTGACTTTCGGTTATTTTTTAGGGGATAACACTGATTATCCTTAACATAGTAGTATTTTGATTTCATTTGATGTCTATGTTATTGGGGACTGACTCTTATATTATCTATCTCTATCTATCTATGTGAAAGAAAATAAATTATTATATAAATCTTAAGAAGGTTCGGAGCCCACTTTACGGTTCCAGCTTCCACGATTCCCACGATATTTCATTCAACGCGTGTAGTTCTCTAACGTTTTACAATATCGTGCTCAGATGATTGAACTCATGATGTTTGATTAACATCATCATGTTTTTCAACTGGGCTGCTTATAGCCAATAAATATTATCCTCTGAAGAGAAAACTTTTTTAATAACAATAACAAAATACGTCAATATACCAGAGCTTTGGATAAAACATCCGAGTTTCGTTCAAATCCATTCAATTGTTTTCACGTGAATTCGATAGATAATAATAAATAAACAATCAATATTTATAAAATATATTTATAAATATTGGTTGTTTATTATTATTTCAAATAAAACTATCGATGCTCCTTTTTTAAGGATATTTTTTTATATTCCTATTTACTCCTCCAATTAAGCACACCGCTTGTATTAGGAATAAGGATGACAATAGACCTTAAGTTAGGATCGAACCTGCGGCTTTTAAATCGCTACGCGGCCCATAAATAATTGCGCTAATGACCTTTGATGGCATGTACGACTATTTATGTATATGTACAATATTATAAATAAAATTAAAAATAAATAAATTCGCTATTAATCATAATATTTAAGCAATACTTATATTATTAATAATTACTAGCAAAAAAAAAAACGCCAAATTTTGGAGACTGTCAAGAAGAGAAAAGTTGCATATCTCGGACACGTGCTTAGGCATGAAAGATATGAACTTTTGCAACTCATTGTGATGGGAAAAGTTGCCGGAAGGAGAGCAGTTGGGCGCAGAAAAAAGTCTTGGCTGTGCAACATCCGAGACTAGACGGGAATCGCGAGTGCTGCCGAACTCTTTCGCCTCGCGAAGAACAAGAAGGAGTATTCAAAGCTGATTGCCAACCTTCGCTAGTCGGAGTGGCACTCGAAGAAGAAAGAATAAAATTATATATCAAATGAGCTTGAAACCCATTACATACTTACAAAGGCAACTTTTTATACCTAATATCTTCCCCTGCATAAAACACGGGCTAAACCGCTGGCGAAAACTAGTATATATAAAATAGTATCTTATAAAGAAACGAAAGTAGATGCTCAAAATTCAATAACAAAAATATTTTCCAACATTGCCCTCTTGAAAGTCACATAAAAACAATTGCATTTTGTAACATTTTAAACGCTATAAAATTGAATTGTCCATATTGAAAGTAAGCGGTTGATTCGGTTATTCGGAATAAAACCGTATAATAGTAAACTCGGGGCACGTATTTAGGGCGTTTGAAAGCGGTTTCAGGCGAACTAACGAATAGCAACGATCAAGTATCGTGACGTGAATGCCGATGACGTCATTACGAATATTTATTTAGCTAAATAATATCTCATATCTCTTTAATGGGTTGCCTTTAGTTTAGACGTTGAGAGACTTTTAGGTTGCACTATTATATATGTATATATAGGGCTTGTGCAAGCTCGTTTGGTTAGGTACCACCCACTCATCAGATATTCTACCGCAAAGTAGCAATAGTTGTTATTGTTGTGTTCCGGTTTGAAGGGCGAGTGACCCATTGTAATTACAAGCTCAAGGGACATAACATCTTAGTTCCCAAGGTTGTGGTGCATTGGTGTTGTAAGCGATGGTTAACATTTCTTACAGTGTGGTACATCCTGTAGTATTTCGAAATACCATATTTAATATTTGAATGAGTGTTTCCTATTAGTCTATTGGCTTAGGGAATCGATATAATGGATACCGATATTTTTACTATAATATAATATATATACATAATATATATAATATTATATATATACTCTAATAATGTATAATTTTTTTCCATGTTTGTCTCGTATATGTTTAAATAAGATTTTTTATTGTCTTGTTACAGAACATAATCGATTTCTAGGTCAATTTGTTAGAATTTCTCCAGCTATTTGAGATTTAGGCGACAAGTGCCATATACAAACATGTTTAAAAAAGAAACATTCGAAAAAAGAACGTGTTACAAACAAGAATTCTTTCTTAATAAGTTTTAGTACAGGCACAAGGGACATAATATCTTGGTTCTGAAGGTTAATGGCATATTGGTAATGTAAGATTGTTCATATTTGGCACAGTGGCACTGGGCAGTGGTAGCTTATCATCAGTCAATCTACCTACCTTCATATACATATACTTTAGTCCACATATCATTAAAAATTAAACATGGTTTTGACAAAGAATAATAAAATAAAAAAATAAGCAGCTTATATATTATTTGAAAGGCTGGTTGGCATGGTTGGTAGATATTTGCCTTCCACGGCGAAGATTTCGACGGTGGGTTCGATTTCCACCCAGGACAGAAATTTGTGTGCAAGAACATATCTGTTTATCCTGAGTCTGGGTTTAATTATCTATATAAGTATGTATTTATAAGAGAAAAATAGTATATATAGTATATCAGTTGTCTGGTTTCCATAGTATAAGCTCTGCTTAGTTTGGGATCAGATGGCCGTATGTTAATAATGTCCCAAGATATTATTATTAATAAAATACGTGAAATGTATATTCATAAATGTATTCTTTATGAATATTGAGAAATACTAACTTAACGCCTTAAGACACTACGACAAAAGACAACCTTGAGTCTTGAAAGTAATCACCTTAATTCCTATTATGAATATTAATATTCTGTAATATTCTCTAATGTTAATAAATAGGACTATTTAATTTCTTTAGTAAATTTTCTTTCAAAATAAGCTGAGATGGCCTAGTGGTTAGAACGCGTAAATCTTAAACGATGATCATGGGTTCAAATTCGGGCAAGCACCATTGAATTTTCATGTGCTTAGTTTGTGTTTATAATACATTGATGGTGAAGGAAAATATCCTGAGAAAACCTGCATGTGTCTAATTTCATTGAAATTCTGCCACATGTGTATTCTACTAACATTGGAGCAGCGTGGTGGAATAAGCTCCAAACCTTCTCCTAAAAAAGGGAGAGCCCAGCAGTGGGACATTAACAGGCTGTTACTGAATTTTTTTTCAGACCCGAGTGTAAAATTTCAAGGTCAAAGTCTTTAGATTTGTTATATAGATCATAAGCTTATATATAATGTGTCTTTTAAAACAAGTCATATTCATTGTCAACATAACTTTTGTATGTGACAAGGCCCTTACATACTTTTAAATTTACCTGTCATTTTAATTACTCTGTAAATTTTGTGAAACAAAGACAAAAAAAAATTAATAAAATATTTTTTTCTTTTACACATCTACAAACGTTATTTAGAGCATTTTCAAAGGATCACTATTAGAGAACGCTAATAGGAATAAGCCCGATTTTTGTACCAGGGTGACCAAGATTCTAGTTTATAGTATTTATAAAATACTCCTATAAAGACCTTAAATTAAAAACCTTGCTTAAATACAAAACTTAAGCCAAATCGTTGGAGCCGTTTCCGAGATACACGAAATAAATTAATAAATATTTATCATTCCATTTTATTTTTACAACAGGAATTGCTTATTTAATATTATAATATATTAGATACTAGTTTCAGCCCTCTACTTCAACCGTGTAAGGGGGAGATGTGTTACCCTGTGTTCTATTCTGTATCCCTGACAACGTGTATGCAAAATTACAGAAGTAAGACATGATAACTTAACAAAAAAAAAAGTCTCATCGCATTTTATATTTGCAAAGATTATGCATTTTTGTTGAGGCAGTTTTAAATATATACATTAATAAATGTTTTTAAGAGGTTATTCGTTAGGCAGCCTTTCGAAATTGGTTTAAAAAAAAACACTGATATAAACATTGTTGAAATAAAACTTGTTGCTCAATACCAAAAACCTTAAAAAATATTTAAATAACATAATCTAAGCTTGCGGGAATAGAAAATTAAGAGCGTTGATAAATACTGAAGAGGAATAATTTTCAGCTGAAACCGAAGTAATTGCCTGGAGATAAGGACCGTTATAAACATTAGGCGTTTAGAATTGTGGGGCCTCGTAAATAAATGTTTTGTTAAATGTACGGTGAAAATGTTTATTTATTTTTTATTGCTAACTAACTGTACGGTTAATTATGTAATCGTATGTTGGAGATAATTTTAGATGGTATTCAATTTGTGATTTGTGTTCCTTTAAGTGATTTTTTTTTGTTATAGAATAAGTAGGTGGACGAGCAAATGGGCCACCTGATAGTAAGTGGTCACCAACGCCCATAGAAATTTCAATTGTAAGAAATGTTAACCATCGCTTACACCAATGCGCCACTGACCTTGGGAGCTAAGTACTATGTCCCATGTGCCTGTAATTACATTGGCTTACTCATCCTTGAAACCGGAACACAACAATACTGAGTATTGCTGTTTGGAGGTAGAATATTTAATGAGTGGGTAGTACCTACACAAACAGGCTTGCATAAAGTCCTTTAAAGGTTATAAGTATAATAAGATTATTTCACAACATTTTCTATTACGGCTGAGCTCAAGATTATTTCTAGATCCAACAATTGAAACGGATAAACATTTAAAACGGATCAAACATACAATACCAAGTACTGCTGTTTAGCGGTAGAATATCATTTCAATATTTTTTTTTCTTTCGTTAATCCTAACTAATATTATTAATTTGAAAGCGTGTTCGTTTTTTTTGTCACTCTTTGACGTCTTAACTACTCAACAAATTGTCATAAATTTTGGATATACGTCAGAGGTACTGTAAAGGATATAGTATACAGACATATGTACATTTGAGCGCCTTAATTCTAGGTATTTGTAATTATCAGACCTAATAGAAAATAATGGTTTTTTTTTGCGTTAGAGTCCGTTTATGCAATTTATAGGCTATATAAATCCACGCTTCGACCCTAAGGAGCGGACCGGTAACCATAAACGTCAACCAAACTGACACATTGTAGGTATCATGTGTGAAACAGGCATATATAGTCGAAAGACGAATATATCGCAGATAATAGTAATTATAGTATTCTGCAAGAACAAACTTGAAACTCATTGCAGAACATGATCGTGGAATTTAACAGTTTTTTAATGTGATATTCATTTTAATAATAATAATTATAACATTTTATTAATTCATAACTTTTTGGTAGGGCTTCGCGCAAGTCCGTCTAAGTACCACCCACTCATCACGTAGACTACCGCCGAACAGCAATACTTAGTATTGTTGTGTTTCGGTTTGAAAGTTGAGTGATCTAATGTAACTACAGGCACAAGTGACATAACATCTTAGTTCCTAAGGTTGGTGGTGCAATGATGATGTAAAGGATGGTAACCTTATTTAAACATAAACGTATCTTATAATTACACTGGCTTACTCATTCTGTTTATCTCAGTAACACAAGCGATTGCTTGTTTGGTTTAATGCTGTATCTTGATAGGATGTTTTCGACTCCTATTCCATTTTTCTTTATCTAACCAATCCAATCCGTACCTTTTATAAACTTAGACGACTAAGTCACTGGAAACGAGCTTCGAGGAGAACTTGTAATAAAAGCTGAGTGGTATTCCTTTTGAAACACTATTTCTTAATTTCAAGTTGTAACAGGAAAGCCATTATTGGTATTACTTTAGAAAACATGTAAAATCAGTGAGTAAGTGTATTATTAGAATTTCGTTTTAAGCATATAAATGCCTAATGTGGGAACTATTTAGAGGCCTTGTAAATTGTAAATTTGCTTGATATTATTGATATAGGATCTGTTACGAACGTGTTATGTTTAATTTTAATACCATTGAGAATACAGTTTTTTGTTAATCGCGAAAAACATCCTAATCTAAAAAAAATATTCCACCACTCTGCTCTAATGTGTTGGTAGCACAAATTTGACAGAATTTTTAAGAAATCGCCGCAATGCACGAGGTCAATTAGCATCACAAATTAAGCGGGTGAAAATTATGTGTCTTTCTATTAGGTGTACCCTCGCGATCATCGGTTAAGAATCAAGAATTACTAAATTCTGGGCCATCTCGGTTCATTGCGCCTGAAACCCGCAAAAATTCAAATTTCACCGGCGCCTCCCATACGCTCCTCTCAATACGTGATCTCATTTCTATGCTGTTTCTATTAACAACGACGACAGTATTGCATTTTTTCTTTTTACCCATAATTTACAAATTATTCTGAAGGATATGGTGTTTTTTTAAACCCAGCGACTGATTTAAGAAACAAATATTTTTTTTGATTGATTATAAATATAATTGTTTCGAACCGGAATAAACTTCATTATATTTCTTATCAGAATTCATACCACAAATTTAATTATTACTTTTTGTTACCTTCTCCTCAAAGGGAGGGAGGAGGCCTTAGCCCAGATGTGGGACATTAACAGGCTGTTACTGTACTGTACTGTACTGTTTCAATTTATAAGAAAACATAATTTTTAGAAACAAGATATATCTAGTTGTTATTATTTCTTCGGGAATGAGTTTGAGCACTTTCGTCATTCGTAATAGAGGAAACCGAAAAGAAACGTTCCTATTGGTTAGACGCGCGACTACAGCGCCGCTTGCATTGAACTATTCTCTTGTCATCGATATCCGAACTGACCGGTCGATATTTTACGCGCTCTCATAAAAACTGTAATCTGTGTTTTCTGTGAGTGCATCAAATATAGAAGTGTGGATGACGCTCCCTGGTTCCTTCAGCAACTGGTAACCTATGGAAGACTAGATAAATAGGAGGACCGAAGTCACGTACTGGTCTATGTAAGCTGGTTGGTGCTGTTGAAACAATAATTAATTAGATTCTGTCTCAATAACTACATTATAAATAAAATAAAATGTTAAAATAAGGTTACGTTTCATGATTTTTTTTTTCTATCGATAAATTTTTATTGCTTTGTTGAAAATAATCAAACATAGCCCTTAAAATTATATAGTTACAAGTACAATATTTTATTTTTAACTTTAGTCTGGATATAGCGGAGCAAAAGATCGTGCTGTATACCCTTTTAAGTTACAAACGAAAATATCACAAAACTGTTTAAATGAAAATGGAAAGATCTAAATATACATATAGATTTGACGTCGAGATTTTATGCCTAATTCCGGCTTCAAACTTGAGATTACTATTTCGGCTCGACTTCCAATGTCACAAGGGATATGACGAGACTGAGTATACGATCTTGAAATAGCTCTTCCGAACGCTGAAGTCAAATAAATACTTTAGGACTGTATATTGGGGAAAATTGAGAATATTTATTCTCATATTTTTATAATAATATTTTAATATATATTTTTATATATTAGATCTAACACAACCTGACTTGATGTATCGAGCCAACAATTTTTGCTTTTTCTGTAGCGTTATAAGGAAATACCGTTTAAAAATTAATATAAAAGTTTATATTTAACATACTCATAGTGTTTATGATATTCTAAGAAACTTAAATAAACATAAATATATATAAATAACCTTTACGTTTTATTAGGATTCTTGTATAAAAGAAAAGTATCAAGTCTATTATTAGGTTCAATATATGAGGCTATATTGAACCTAAATAGTACACAGAAGCTGGCTTAGAGACGCATTGGTTATTAAAACAAGACCTCCCTTGTGGCTCAGAAATTGAACAACACACTGATAGTACTCTAGTAAATATAGGACGTAAGTTGCTTATCATAGTCAATTAATTGTATTTCAGTTACATTTTATTATATCTTTACAATAAAAATAGTCAATATATTCAATTATTTGACAATGCATATATGTAGGTACAGTAACAGCCTGTTAATGTTCCACTGCTGGGCTAAGGCCTCCTCTCCCTTTTGAGGAGAAGGTTTGGAGCTTATTCTACCACGCTGCTTCAACGCGGGCTGGTAGAATACACATGTGGCAGAATTTCAATGAAATTAGACACATGCAGGTTTCCTTACAATATTTTCTTTCAACGTTAAGCACGAGATGAATTATAAACACAAATTAAGCACATGAAAATTCAGTGGTCCAGTTGCTCGAGTTTGAACCCAAGATCATTGGTTAAGATTCACGCGATCTAACCACTAGGCCATCTCGGCTCAAATAGGTACACAAAATAATAATTCACATGTATGAATCGTGTGTGTTGTTTTTTCACGAGTGCATTTATGAACACTGACCGCCATATTGCCAATTAGTTCGTCGTCCTACCCATTGTTTAAAAAACGATGCGAAAAACATATATTTGGTATTTCAAAGATTTTTTTTTTATATAGAAAAGGAAGGTGGACGAGCATATGGCCACCTGATGGTAAGTGGAAATATTGCCCATCGCTTAAATTGCCAATGCACCACCAACCTTGGGAACTTCGATCTTATGTCCTTTGTGCCTGTCATTACACTAGCTCACTCACCCTCCAAACCGGAACACAACAATACCAATGCTGTTTTGCGGCAGAATGTCTGATGAGTGGGTGGTACCTACCCAGACGAACTTGCACAAAGCTCTACCACCAGTAAATAGAGACGATACCACCAGATACGTAAAATATAAATTAGTATATTAATTATGAGCTGTGATTACTAAAAACATTAATTAAATGATAGGCGTAATATGTAATATTATTAATATATACATAGATATTGTATATGTATTTTTCGTTCAGACTTTTTAAATAAAATAGTGAGTCAAATGGATCACCTGATGATTAGTGGTCATCATACCGTTAGAGGCGTTATATCGCCAATGCGTCACCAACCAAAGAAGGGAAAGGGAACTAAGATATTATGTCCCTTGTATGTCCCTGATGCCTGTAGTTCAACTGACTAACTCGCCCTTCGAACGGAATACAACAATACTTAGCATTACTATTGTTGAGTGAGTGAAAACTACCCAGGCACAAGCGCGCTTGACTAACCAACTCGCCTCGCCTAAACAAGAAAATCCAAATATATAATACAGAAATAATAATAAATTGCGTCCATTTCATTAGCTGGTCGTGTAATTTTAAACTAAAACCATACATTTACGTAACAGACTTGAAATAACAGTGATATCTCATGAGACTTGCTCTAAGCTCCACAACGACATACGAATATATATTAATGGCGAGAATTATAATATTACTTGAATAATTTAAACATGCTCAAGCTTATAAAAATTCATAACCGCATTAGCCTAATATATTATATTAAATGTACTTTTACGGAAATTAAATTAAATGTAATTGCAATTGGCGATTATAACAATATTTTAATAATATCAATTCATTTACATATATATTTATAATTTAATTTAAAAATATACATCCTTGTAGTGTTCATTTATAAACAAAAATACTTAGAATTGTTGTGTCCGGTTTGAAGGGTAAGTGAACCGATGTGGCACAAGGGACATACCACCTTAGTTCCCAAGATAAGTAGCGCATTGGTAATGTACGAGATGGTTAATGTTACTTACAAGGCCAAAGTCGAAATCGAAGTCGGCGGTGGTGACCACTTACCATCATCTTTCCCACTTGTCAGTCTGCCTACCTTACCGTAGAAATACACTAATAATTAACCATAAACGTGATCGTGAAACGTCACTTATGAATTGATCAGTAACAGCCTGTTAATGTCCCACTGCTGGGCAAAGGCCTCCTCTCCATTTTGAGAAGGTTTTAAAAGCTTATTCCACGTTGCTTCAAGGCGGGTTGGTAGAATACATATGTGGCTAAATTTCAATGAAATTAGATACTTGCAGGTTTCCTCACAATGTTTTCCTTCACCGTCAGGCACGACATGAATTATAAACACAAATTAAGCACATGAATTCAGTGGTGCTTGCCTGGGTTTGAACCCACGATCAATGACATTTAATTATTTTATCCATAAAAGAACGTAGTATATATCGCCGACGACACTGGAGACGGCCGTATTAAAAAATATAAAAATAAATCGAAGAGATCGTGCCCCATGCATTCGTCGAAATCAATTGTTTTTATATTAAGTTATTATTATTGAAAACGGACTATTATGGATTCTTTATTTAAAGATTAATTATTTTATTGGATATTTATAGTCTAAGCAAAACGTGCGCTTCAAATGAATACTTTGATAAAAACAATCTTTCTTTACGTCCAACTTCTTGATATAACCTAAGTTATAAGTAAGTAGAGCTTTTGTCGTTACCCACTTAATCCTTTTGGTATCTATCGAATTTGTTGTCAAGTTTTCATTTTATTTTTATTGCTTTGATATATAAGCGTACAAAACTTTTGTATGAGAATATTTACTATATTGCCAAGTTATATTAAAATTAACATTCTTATAACATTTCATGATGTTTTTGTACCGTCTGTAAAGTTTTATAAACTCGTAACGGACGCTCAAACATCTTTAGACGCATGCCGACTTAATCTCTCAGCGACAGATGCGCGACAACCCATTACGTCACGACCACTTAATGTGGAAATGTTTTATTGTTGTTAATTAAACTTCTTTCGATGTTTTTTGAACCTCAAAAGCGAAACGTTTTAGAGGTCAACTAGCTATGTGAAAGTCAAAAGTTTGAACCTGACCACTAATTGTGCTATTGTTTGTATGGATAGCTTTTTATTGACGCATTGGGAATTGTTGAGTTCGATTCAGGGAAGGTGATCATTAATCTTGAATTAAAATGAATCGTTATAGGCGTAACGGGTCAAAATTAAACTTTTCTCTTACAAGGGTTTCATTCTCTTTCTTTTCTATTTCTATTAATTTTCCATTTGGTCATATTTGATTAGATTTTTGAATGCCAATAATTTGATATAACATTTGATAATTATCGCTATTATAGTCCCAGAAATCGATTCTGAATGGAATTTTCATGTTTAGATAAGGGTAAGAAATGCCACATAATATTCGTTCTTATCAAATTATCGAAAACTAGATTTCGCCTTCACATAAGCAGCCTTAGGCAGGTATTAAGTATAAAGTCTATGTCCTTCCTTGAGGTTCAAGCTTACTTTATACTAAATTTCTTCAAAATCGCTTTAGTGGTTTTCCCGTGAAGACAAGACACACAGACAGACTTACTTTCGCATTTATGATAATAATGGTGATAAGGTATTATTTTGAAACGCTTAGCCAAATTCTCCAGGTCTGGTATTGTTGCCTATGTATATATAGTAGTTGTTATATATATATAATAAAAAGACCTTCCATAAAAAAAATACATTATAATACGTACATACTTTTAAAGTGATTGGTCAAACGGAGCCAAAGTCTATTAATCTCCAACAGATAAACCAAATTCCGTTTATATGTAACATTGTCGAAATACAAAATTAACTGATAAAATCTACCTAACACCCACCTCCCCCTCATACATGGGCGAAGCCGTAGGCGGAAACTAATAATATAATTAATAGACAGATGATTGTGATACGAGTATGAATGTATCGATTTGATGACAAATTATGAATTAATTTGAATCTATTAAATTCGAATACCCGTCATAATTAAACTAGATTGTTGGCAATGTTTCGAACAAAGCGTATTTCATAATAACAATAAATGAAATTCAAAAAAGTGTATTTTGTTCTGTGACATAAATTTCACGTAATTTTCATCTCAATGTTTTCCTACATCACCGTGCACGAAATGTATTATAAACAAATCACGCTCATCAAACGAGTCTTCAGGCCATTTTGACACAAATATTATCAAATAATTTTAAATAATTTGGTTTTAATGTACTAGATTTAGTAGTAGTAGTAGTAGTAGTTTAGTATTATTTAAGAAATCTACATATATATATGTATAAACGTGATGTCAGTATTTCCTTATAGCAAGCGATCCCTTCGATTTTCCGCTTTATTGGAGGGAAAAGGTCCTTGATTATATCTTTACCAATATCGCGGTCAGAGGTCCGCGTAACACTCTATTGACCGTGCAGTATTACTTCATAAGGACATTCGTTTGTACTATTGTTATAGAAATCAGTGTTTATATATAAAGGTTTTACCGAACAACAGACCGTATCACACCGCTGGACAGAAGCCTCCTTTCATCATGATTAATATTTATTTATAATTTACCTAGGCGATATGAAGTGACTTTCGGTTATTTTTTAGGGGATAACACTGATTATCCTTAACATAGTAGTATTTTGATTTCATTTGATGTCTATGTTATTGGGGACTGACTCTTATATTATCTATCTCTATCTATCTATGTGAAAGAAAATAAATTATTATATAAATCTTAAGAAGGTTCGGAGCCCACTTTACGGTTCCAGCTTCCACGATTCCCACGATATTTCATTCAACGCGTGTAGTTCTCTAACGTTTTACAATATCGTGCTCAGATGATTGAACTCATGATGTTTGATTAACATCATCATGTTTTTCAACTGGGCTGCTTATAGCCAATAAATATTATCCTCTGAAGAGAAAACTTTTTTAATAACAATAACAAAATACGTCAATATACCAGAGCTTTGGATAAAACATCCGAGTTTCGTTCAAATCCATTCAATTGTTTTCACGTGAATTCGATAGATAATAATAAATAAACAATCAATATTTATAAAATATATTTATAAATATTGGTTGTTTATTATTATTTCAAATAAAACTATCGATGCTCCTTTTTTAAGGATATTTTTTTATATTCCTATTTACTCCTCCAATTAAGCACACCGCTTGTATTAGGAATAAGGATGACAATAGACCTTAAGTTAGGATCGAACCTGCGGCTTTTAAATCGCTACGCGGCCCATAAATAATTGCGCTAATGACCTTTGATGGCATGTACGACTATTTATGTATATGTACAATATTATAAATAAAATTAAAAATAAATAAATTCGCTATTAATCATAATATTTAAGCAATACTTATATTATTAATAATTACTAGCACTGTAAAATCAAAAGTATTTATTATACGACAGATTTTAAATAATCATCTACAAAGTAATATCAATAATATGATATGACTAAATATTTCACAAAACTACTAGCATCGGTCTAGTATAAAGGACGAAGCGATAGTACCGCGCTAGACAATATTAGTAGAGATTTTGAGCTGAACGGTAAGTCCGTTCTATTGTTGTGTTTACCCTTTTTAGATTTATTTTAATTGTGTAAAATTAGTTTAGGTTATTGCTAAGAATAATATATTTTTTAAACTTATCCTGCGTCTTATTGCTAATAATACAATTAGTATAGATCTATTTAAAGTCAAGTGATCTATCCGCCAATACTGTACTGTTTTTTTTCTCATTCGTTTTTCAAATATTTTATATTATCTATAAATATAAATGATGTTTAGGGTGCAATTTGAAAAGGGGAAGGAATTTTAAAATGATAATGGAAATGAGTTATTACTGTTTTTATACTGATGGTAGCTTTACGTTTATCTGCTTGAATGGTGTACTTGTATATATGTATTTTTATAATGTAGATGGACTTGAGATAATTAGTTAATTGATTGCTTATGATAAACAATCTGACAAATTGATTTCTTTTGTTAATTGTTTTTTATAAAGTCCGATAAAGAAACCTTTAACAAATACTTTAAAATAGGAAAAAAATATCACGTTTTTAGGACAGAAGGCAAATATTAATTAAAAGAATTAATTAATAATAAAATTATTAAGGGCATTTTATCAAGACAAGACATAATAATCATTTACAGATTAGATCGATACCACAAACTGACAGATAATTACCATGATAACCGCGTAAAAAGAATAGCGAAAAAAAAGAATGATAGCTACGACGTGTATGCTGCCTGAGATATTGTCCATAGATAATAACAAACAAAATCCAATTATGGTATGCACCTAATTTTATTTTATTTACCAGCATTAACTATAAAAACTCGAAAGAGCCAAAAGTTTCAATTAAAGATCCTTACAACCTCAAAACTATTTTTCGACATAATTACTATAAGGATCACATCATCAGAAATCATATACTAACGTGTTCCAAGATAGTATTCAGGCTTGAAAAAGCTATCACGCTCACCTTAATTTGGGTTTACAAGCTCGATTTCATAGCTTTGAATTTTTTATAAGCCCCTCAAAACTCGTTTACCATGCAAACGTGCTTGTAATGACCTTTCAATTATGTCATTATATGTAAATAGCACGAATAAAATTCTTCGGTTTTTTATGTGGATTTTTGATTGCTCCTAAACGTCAGAACTAATCTTATCACACTAACATTATAAAAAGGTAAGATGCGTTTGTTTTTCCCCAAAAACTGCTAATTCGATTGCAGCTTTCATATTAATTTCATTTATAGTTTCGGGTCGGATGTAGGCTATTTGTTAATATCCTACATATTAATTAATATATTGCTTAATAGTCGGAAAGAAAATTTACAGTCCAGTCGCTTTTGGCAGCATTAAAAAAATAACCATAACAAAAAGTATACTTTTGTTTAATTGTCATACATAAATCCATTTTGAGATGTGTAACATATTACTATTTAACATTTTACGTAGACAAATATTGTCTTTATAAAACGATACATTTGAACAAACGCGTGAAAAAATACACGAGGATTTTTACCACATATTAGTGTGTGCGAATAGATCGGTAGCCAAATGCTTATATCTTGGTTCTAGTCTAAATTATAATGCTGGAGTTTGTATCGTTACGTAATGAATAATATATGATAGGAAATATCAGGAATTTAGATTATAATATTGCGATTATTGAGATTTTAATGTTGCGTGCGATTGTCTACCTATTGAGTTGAAGGCTATATAATGTTTGAATGATTTAATTTCACGGTGTCCAATTTCATAAACTAGCCAACTGTTAAGATGATAACCACGCACACATATGAGACCCAAACACAGGATCATTCTCTATCTGTCTTTGAGAGTGAAGGTATTTGGAATTCCCAATACAAAGGCAATTAGACACGACCGGATTGATGAAGACGGTTAACCAATGGCTTTACGTGTTTTCGAGGCACGTGTATGACCTCTATCCTAACTTAGGGCTAGAATACTAGCTGCTGGAATTTGTCTTTGTCCTGACAGGAAAACTTTGTTACTTTTGCTTGCTTTGCCCATAAATTCGAATCCGGTACCGTATTGTCATTGTTAGTATATATTGAATAAGGAGTTTAATAGAATAATTGATATATATGACTCATAAGGTATTTGGCAGATTGAAACGGCAAAGCTTACCTATTCATCATCTGAGGCGTTACAGCCGCGGGTGGGCTTAGGCCCCAGGCTAAGGCCTGGTCCTGTAAATCTCTCCAGTCCGATCTATTCGTGGCTTTCGCTCTCCAACTTGTCACCCCTAAGATTTTGGTGTCCCGTTCGACGCCGTCTAACCATCTGAGCTTGGGCCTGCCTCTACTTCTGCGACTTTCCGGTCGGCCTTCCAGGAGGCGTTTGGGTACTCTGGCCTCGTCCATTCGTACTACGTGCTCTGCCCATCGTAGGCGTCCGATCTTTATGGTCCTAATGACGTTAGGTTCATCGTACAATTGGTATAGCTCGTAGTTAAGCTCACCTATTACGAAGCCGAAAATTCTGTGATTTATTGATAGACTATGCGAATTATTTAACTTTACCCGTAAGATATAGGCTTCGATGCTTACCTCTTCTATACGGGTTTTCTCGAGCTAGTTTATCTACTGGTGACTGTTGAAGATTGATAGACAAAACCAAATCAATATTTAATCCTTACAACTGAGTATTTTTTATAGAAATGCAGATTTTTTTGAGATTATCTGATGATCAGTGGTCACTATCATTAAAAGACAGTGGCCATGCAAGAAATATAAACTACTCAGTACAACGCTAATGCTCCGTCAACCATGTATGAGATTACTCCATTTAATTTGAAATAAAACCATTAAATATATATGTTTTTTCGCTTTGATCAGTCTCATTCATACGTACAAAAATAAAACAATTAAGCATTCGATTTCACACAGATCATTAAAAGCCGAGTTTAATCTGTGAAGTTTATCAAAAATTAGCAGCTACTGAACCGAGTAATGCTCAGTAAGCCGATATTAATTCAATCCCAATATCGTATGGTACCTGGAAACCCTTTATAAATAAAATTCAATGTAAGTGTGTTATTTATTTTTCTCTTTCTTAATAATATGAACTGTATGGGATTCACCTGGGGCCTCCAATAGAATACAGTTTAAGTAATCTAGTCCAGCCGTTTTTGAGTAATGAGTGAATTATATAAACAAAAATACTTGTCAAATATAACCTCACCCTTCTTTGAATTCAGTTAACGAATGACTCATCAACTCATTCAGCATCATCTTGCTTGTGTATCCGTTTAAGCCATCAATACTTCTAAGCAGATTTTGTTTGAAAGGTGGTCAAAATGTAGTAGTATCCTGTGAATTTAATGATATACCAATTACATAGTAACCTGTTTTTTGTCGTTAGAAAAATGTATTTACGAGTTTACCACACTTGAAGTGGAGACTCGCCGGCGCTGAATGCACTGAAATTTACCTGGTTGTAGGGCTTTGTCAGATAGATTTTCTGCTTTGTATTGTTGCGTTCCGGTTAGAAGGGTGAGTGAGAAAGTAACTACAGGCACAAGAGACATAACATCTTAGTTCCCATGGCTGATGACACATTAACGATGTAAGGTATAATGGTTATTATTTCTTTTATCGCCAATATCTATGGGCATTGGCACATACCATCAGGTGTCCCATTTGCTCGTCCACCTACCTATAACATAAAAAATACATATTAAAAAAACTAGCGGTACACCATCCTTCTATTCAGGGATCAAGGGATTCACTGGATCGCTTGCGCATAGCCTGATTAACATAGTAACCCTGACCTGACGCTAAATAAATAATATAGGAAATGTTATTTATCATATCAATTTATCAATTGTGTTAACTCAGCTTAATGTAGTCATAAATATTTATAACATTGATAGTTCAAATGTAATAAATACCAAATGATAATTAGTTCAGAGTTATAATTAATTTAACTATATGTGACGACAGCTGAGTGAGCTCAGGGTCGCCAGGGAATAGGTTTGGACATGAATATGAAATCTCTCTATAGTTGGTCAACAAGCAATCATTTGATATTCAAGAGCACGTCCAGTTCACGATCTCAGAAATAACTTGGATTATAGAGTTGCTTATATGAGGAACGACATTAGAAATTAAATATATTTTATCAACCAATCATGAATACCTATTTATTATAAGGATTTTTATTCACCAATCGTATCTAAAGAAAAATTTTTGCTCTTGAAATTTTAACAAGCTGATCACCTCGATATCGTCTATCAACATATTTTTTAAATATTTATTATGTACAAATGTAAAAGTCCTAAAGGAAATGAGCCCAATAGGTCACCTAAATCGAAGCCAAAATACTTTATTCAAGTATGCCCTTATAAGCTCTTTTGAACCGTCATGTTAAAGGATTATATTAACTAGTTTTTGCCCTAGGTACACATGTATGTATCCTATATGTATCCTAAATCCTTTTCTAACATCACGTATGCAAATTTTCGTGATAATCGGTTAAGTAGTTAAGAAGTAAAAGCTTAACACAAACAAATAAATAAACAAAGAAACTAACTTTTGTATTTATAATATTACAAAGGATGTTAAGCTAACACTGGTTCACAAAGCAAATTCTACTGGGAAGAACCGGTAAGCAGATTAGTAGCTAATCTTTTTTTCAAATAAATACATAATTTATTATACGATTTATTTATTTTTTATTTTAGAGGTAGCAAACGAGCATGAGCAGCTGGTGGAAAGTGACTACCACCATGAAAACCTGCAACACCTGAAAGCTTGCAGATGCGTTTCCGGCCTTTAAGGAATACGCTCTTTTCTTGAAGGTTTCTATGTCATTTCGGGTCGGAAAAGTCTCCCGGTGATAGCTGGTTCCATAGGAAATTAAAGAAGACGTATACACGTTTTATTATAATTTAGTAATAAGGCTTATTTTTTTTAATAAGATATAAATTTAATATTAGGCAACAAAGAAAATACAGTTTTGAAATAACTTCATAAAAAGAACATATCTAATTTGAAAATCGAACCTCATTCATCAATAATATTTCACTCCATTATGAATTTCCTATCGCATTATATCGTGTATACTCAAATGAATTTACATACAGAATGCATTCGGAACTCGTTAGATGAGAGAATTTAGTGTGCAGTGCTTTCTAGATTTAACTGTTTGATTTTCGTTTTAGAACCTATTTATTATTAATCATCTGAATGTTTGGGCATGTTTGCAATGTGAACACTAATAAACATTTCGATTAAACTAGCTGCCCGTCCTGACTTTGTGTGGGTAAAATTTACATAAATATCCTCACTATGCGTTGATAGTTAATCAGGATCAATGATTTTATAAGCTTGAATCTTGTGTCGAGTGTTGGTTTCCAATAAATAATTTTCCTTTGTTCTACATAAAAACAATATGCAATATTTATACTTATTTGTATTGTATAATAAACACGGATTATATTAAACTCCATTTTGTTTAAATATTGTGATACCATAGTTATCATTAGTTTTTTTTCGTGTTTTTATAATTATATTATTTTATTTTAAGTTTTCATAATGCTGACTGTGTTCTTGTCTGTGTTGTTGTATATATATATATATTTTAATAATGAATGTATGTAACAACAACGTAATAAAAGATAATATTACAGATTATATATTTACTCAAATTATAGAATAATTTTAACTTTAAAAATATGAAGATTTCAAGATTTCACTTTATCCATGTAAATGTATGATTTTGATTTGTCTAGTCTCGTTTCCGTTACCAAAAAGGAACGATGTATTAAAAAATAAAAAACTTTAAGATCTACTTGATGAGCCTTTGCTTAAATAACGTTACTTGTAAAAAAAATGTAATTCAATACAAATACTGGCACAAAAACGTAAGTCTAAATCATTAGCAGAGTGTATCGCAGTCACAGACACGCACTCTGAAAGAGACAAATTACTCCGTCCTCTTATTGAGCCCTGGTATTCGTGTTATCGATCATTTGTAGCGAACAGACGTACAACACACGGAATGTATTTAGGACTTTTGCTTTGAGAAAATGTGGCAAAATCTTCGTATATATTTTTATTCGTTTCATTTGCTTCGTTGGTCTAATGGCTGGTTACAGATTACGATTGGTCTGGAAAAGGAATCATATATCATATATCATAAGAGACGGCCAAATAGTCAGAACGTGAATTTTACATTGTTATTTTATTTTTTATTTTACATTATAATATTTTGATTATTAATAAATTAGCCAAATTTTGTAGAACAGTCTAATATTTTGTTGGCTTGCCCTTTGACGAGAATAATATTCACCTAAATTCGATGCTGACAGTGACAACTCAAAAGGTGCTTTTAAAAACCTGTTCGAATTGTTTTTTTTATATTAAAAGGCAATATCAGATTCTGCTTTTATTGATCAACAAAAATGTTTACTCCTAAAAATAAAACATGAAAATTTTAAATTTAAAATCAAAATACTGAAAAAAATAAATTTATTCTACACGTCATACTTTTTTCGTTTTTCGAACAAACACAAAATTTTTTCTATGTACGTTTGTTGATGTATATAATATTTGAATACAAAAATAAAATAAGACAGTTTTATAATATTTATATTGTAATGTTTTTAACAATTTAAAAATGTTTGTTAAAATTATTAAATAAAATTTTAAAAAGCTATATATTTAATAAATGGTATATTAAGTGATTAATTTCTAAGAAACTGGTCCACACTTCTGGTGACCCAAAGCTGAGTCTAGCGGTGTAGAGAGGCAATAGTGCCAGCGTCCTGGTTACAATGCCACAGGACAATCTTAGACGGCGTGTTTTTGCTATAAATTTGTAATGTGTATTTTGTTTTTTTCAACGCACCACCAACCTTGGGAACTAAGGTGTTTTGTCCCTTGTACTTATAGTTCCACTGGCTCAAACACCCTTCATATCGGAAAACAAAAATACTATTATATTAGTATTGCTCTTTGCTCAAAGCCTTACAAGTGATTGCAATTAAGAATACTACTTGTTATAATATTTAAAATTTGAAAAACTGTTACGTAAATGGCGATACAATTACTGAACGAATGAAAGGAATGATTACAATAGTAATAACGAGATGTTCATTTAATCATGCCAAATGGTTTTCCCGCTATGCAAATAAGTATTTAATGTGGTTGTAATAGTTCTAACGATGTATCAACAAGTCAATGCTCAGTGAACCGCACGGTGCAGCGAAGCACGAACCGGCGGGCGATGAACGACTGACCGAGCGAATGGGAAGCGAATGAACCAGAACATTGTAACTTATCATACATTACCTCATACATTCAATCATACAAAGTATAAGTGTAGTGTGTATAAAGTTTTCCGAATTCGAATACCTTCGAATATTAAAAAAAGCTTAGGCTTGTACATAGGTCTTTAAAAAAATACATGCTTGAACGAACGATAGATCCTGGATGGAAATTTAATCAAATACAAATTGTATAAAATGCATTATATTAATATTTTAAATAACTATTTATACCATGAAACGATAATATTATATTGAAATGAGAAATGTTTTCTTGTAACAGTTTTGACAATGTATCAACAAGTCAATGCTCAGTGAAGCGTGAGATTCAACTAAGCAGAACAAGCACGGACTTTGAACGACTGACCGAGCGAATGGAAAGTGAATGATCTAGAACATTGAAAGTTATTGTACGCTGTCTCAGCAAATGGGAATATTAGCTACATTCTACGACCTTAGCTGAAAATAAATTATAAGCGAAGATAATATTAAATATCCTGATATTATAAGTTTATATATAGTAATAAATTAATGGGAAGCTTAAATTTATGTCTTATTGATCTTGGTGATGATCAATTCTTACATCGCCAATGCGCCACCAATGCTGGGAACTGTGACGTTATCCCTTGAGCCAACTTGCTCACTAATCCTACAAATCGGAATACAACAATATAGAGTATTGCTGTTTGGAGGTAGAATATTTGATGAGTACCCAAACGCACTCTAAGCTCTACCACCAAGTAAATGTTATAAGTATCATCAGATTTTCTCAGTATGATAAGGCACCTAACCAGATGGGCCTGGATGCAAACATGGATAGTTTATCTTTATGTTAAATTACGTTATCCAACGAATGTAGTATGTCAAATTGAAACCTGATATCTTCTTTAAAACGAAAGTTTTTTAACACAACTTAAGCAACGTATTATTGAACAAATAACTTTAGGTTATAGTACGGAATATATTGTGATATATGTAAATACTCTTGATAATTAATCAAGCGATCATTCGATACGATAACAGGATCGCTATGTTTCCATTAAATGGACGAGCGAACCAGTTACAGGCACACAGAATGAAATGTTTTTCAATGTTGGCATCACGTGGTTCACTAGCAATCAATAAAATATACCTACCATCCTTATATGAAAGAAAAAATCTTAAGAAATATGGCCTAATTTTATATGTAGAAATATGCTTTATAAATATGGATAATGGAACGGTAAATATGGATTCATAAATATCAGGCCCTGTCGTTAAATAAAACAAATATTGTCCTCTCTTTTATGATAATTATGTATTTTCTTAAAAGAAAGAAGTAAAGAATAAATAAGCTAAATATAGTTTATGGTAAATAACTCAGTGGTAGGGCTTTGTGCATGCCCGTCTGAGTAGATACCACCCACTCTTCAGATATTATACTGCAAAACAGCAATACTCAGTATTATTGCGTTTCGGTTCCCAAGGTGTGTGGTGCATTAGCGATGTAAAGAATAGTTAATATTTCTTGAATCGCCAATGTCCATGGGCGTTAGTAACCCCTTAACATCGGGTGGCTCGATGTTTCAATTTTCTCTTCATTCTCTTATTCGTAAATATATTTTATAGAACAGGAAGGCGGACGAGCATATGGGCCACCTGATGGTAAGTGGTCACCAAAGGCCCTTGGACATTGGTACTGTAAGAAATGTCCCTTACATCGCCAATGCGCCACCAACCTTGGGACCTAAGATTTTATGTCCCTTGTGCCTGTAATTACACTGGCTCACTCACCCTTCAAACCGGAACACAACAATATCAAGTACTGCTGTTTTGCGGTATAATATCTGATGAGTGAGTGGTACCTACCCAGACGAGCTTGCACAAAACTCTACCACCAGTAAAATATATATTATGTAATATATATAATAAATAATGTTCAAAGTTTTAAGCCGGTTTCAAGCTTCAGCTGTTTTATCCGAAAAACAATGCTGGTTTCAATACAATTTACTTCTTAATTTAATGCATAAAAGCTTGAATATAAAAAAAATTATTTTATTTAACCATATTTTACAAACAAGCTTTAATTATGATAAAATCGGAAGGTATTTGATAGCATTGAACTGACGAACACCTTACATTTTGTTTAATCATTATTATTTAAATTTTAAGCATTGACAAACATATAAATTTATAGATAGATTTATTATGGCTTAATATAAATGGTATTGTACATATATTTGAATGGAATTGGAATAATATCATAATTTTTTCTATTGAAATACACAGACTATCGATATTTGATTTATAAACGAACAATGGAGTTTTTGTACGCGCATTTCTAGGTAGTATTCATTTAAAAGGTATTCTTTTATCAATAATAATTCGTATTGATGTATATTGATTGATATTTTATAAATGATCATTTACTATTTTATTGTTATTATTGCCTTTGTTTGCTTTGTTTATTCGAGTATGTAATAAAATAACTGTGAATGTCCCACTGATGGGCTAAGGCCTCTTCTCCTTTTTTGAGAAGAAGGTTCGGAGCTTATTCCACCACATTGTAATTGTTGTGGTTGGTGTAATACACATGTGGCAGAATTTCAGTGAAATTAGACACATGCAGATTTTCTCAGGATGTTTTCCTTCACCGTCAAGCACGAGATGAATAATAAACACAAATTAAGCACATGAAAATTCAGTGGTGCTTACCCGGGTTTGAACCCACGGTTATCGGTTAAGATTCACGCGTTCTAACCACTAGGCCATCTCGGCTCTATTAATTTACACTGAGCTAATTGACATAGACCTTGCTCACAAGCAGCCTAGAAGCGGACTCTCAACAAGTATCTTATGAAAGATAATATATTATCAAGATGAGATAATAGCCAATTTTAGTACTTTTTTTAGTTTCGACATACAACCTAACAATTAAAATATGGACTTTGATGGCCTTCCAATCACGTGGCTCTTTCGTTGGTCGGTTTGGTGCTATTAATACTAATTATAGTTAGGAGCAATAAATATAAAATGTGCCAGCCAGCAATACTTAGTAGCTAGTGAGCCATAATTACAGGCCCAAGAGACAACATAATTCCCAAAATTGGTGGTGCATTGGTGATGTAAGGAATGGTGAATACTTCTTATGGTGCTAATGTCTATGGGCGGTGGTGACTTACCGTCAGATTACCCATTTGCCCGTCCACCTACAAACACCATTTACTTGCACAAATTTTCCTTACACATAACAAGTCTAGACATACATGTTTTTTTTGAAATGTAGCTAATATAACATGAGATTTAGGAATATTTGTATATTTTTCATTCTCTTCACTAACTTTTGTTCTCAAAGTGATCTATCCATGAATCAGCATAGCTGTGCATAAACGTAACGACAAACATAATCCATTGGAAAAACCGTGCAACGTCGGATTAGAAACCTCCTCTAACACCGTTCCAACTAGAACTAGTATATACTCGTTCATAATAAAAATATATTTTTTCTTTGTATATTGCATGAAAAGCATTGGACCAGCGTGATCCAATTGGCTCCTTCTCGTTAAATGGCGATAAGGGTTTAGCCTAGCTGTGGGAGTTTTACAAGTAGCTACTTAAAAATAATTTATTTATCAATAAAGCTTACCACAAACTATTTTATTATCGTACAGGATACTCAGCTAGTTAAAAGCGTGCCTAGGCCTTATCTCTAAAGCAGTCACGATCTCTTTCGAACTACGTTAGTGACAGAAACTTAAATTTAATAATTTAATAAAATCGAATAGAAGAGTTGTAATAATTGTAACAAGTATATTTATGACACAATATAGAAAAAAAAACCGCAAAAAATTTAGTATAAAAGAATATTTATAGTAGGTATATGTAATTCTGCTTAATTGTTAGGAAACGAAAAACCTCCGAGCTTAATATAAATATATACAAAGAATAAAACATTTTAGTCCAGTTATTACCAAATGTGATAACATTGTTTATTGTTTCTTAAAAAGACTAATTTGAAGGTTTACTATTAAATGTCGTAAGTAAACTCTCACAGTTGGCGTATCTACTTTTGAAGAGAATACTTGGAGCACATTCCACCAGGCTGCTCCAATGTTGGTTTGTGTTACACGTGACAAATTGTTTTTTTACTTTACCGCAGAGCACGAGGTGCATTATAAATTAAAATTTGCGTATCAGATAAAAATTCAGAGCCCCGATTTAAACCTGCAATTTTCGATTAAAATTCACGGAACATCAATAGATTAATAAAAATTACGTAATTATATTGTTCGTTCATATTTTTCCATTATGTTGCATAAATATTTTAGAAAATTCGGTGTGATATGAGGACAATGCTTAATCCAACCGCTGGGAGATATGAAAGCCGTGTTGATCATACAACCCGTTAGAGCTATGTTGGCTTTGTTCTTCTTTGATTTAGTTTAAACAAATCGGATTATGGGAGATACTTTTTCGCCGTAGCAACTAATCGATGTATTTTGTCTAGTAATTACTTTACTAAAATATTTTGAATTTTATTTACATTGCGTATATTTTGCTAATTATTTCGAAAAAATAAAATTGATACATTAAAAATATAATATTTTAATTCACAGTAAACCAAATCTATAGTTAACTTTCCTGAATAGTTTTCAGTTTGGATTTTAACATAATGTTCTTGTCAATAATCAAAGTCCATAAACTATTTGCGAATCGCTTACTCCAATTATTGTAATATTTGCTGATGGTACAAGTAATTTTGCGTAAATTAATAGTACGAATATTTTGATATACTTACCTAAGACCTTACTATCAGTTGTATGTTATACGAAACTGTTTAACACTTTGTTTAATAAAATCTCTATTTTATGTTATCACTTATTCATTCATTTATACTTATTTTGAAATAGGAGAAAGTTATTTTCTTCTGAAATAAAGTAGATAGAAGAAATTATTTAAAACATTTGAGTAAAATCATAAATTCCAAGAAGATCCAAGAAGAAAAAGATCCAAAAGGAATTGAAATCTAAAAACAAATCAAACCCTCATACATAATTTCATTTTGGGTCCAAACTATATTTACGAGACAAAACATAGCTTCCCATCAGTTCTGTAAATAAAATATCGTTTCAGAAAGAGGACAAGATGAAATATTTAACGCCCATTATGTCTAAAAAATGTTCCCTCTTCTGTGTCCGTACTCTGTATGTTAATAGCGGGAACGAGGAACACAAATATATTGTCTTTTATCAAAACATTGGTCTTATTCTGAAAGTTGCGCGAAACTTCTAAGTAAATAGATTTAGGTGCGTACTTCGTTTACTTTTCTGTCCTCTGTGATATAAAGTGTTGTCAGATATTGGTGAAGGATCAGAGGATTTTAATAATATACAGTGGATTCTGGCTGCATTTTCCCCTTTGTTTTCCAAAGATAATTTGTAAAATTGGTCGAGTTTTTATATCGATTGCTCATTATATAAATATCAGATTGGATACCTTTGAGGATAATGATATTTTTCATTACAATTAACTTCTAAATCGATTTGAATCGATAGTATTTAGTTTTTAATAAGTGCGTACTCTACCAGCCAGTACTAACAGATAACACTAATTTACTAATTCGGGATTCTGAATGGGTAACATCTTTGAAAACTGGAACAATATTTGTATTCCAAATAAAAATAATAAATTAAATAAAATATTCTCGGGGGAGGCCTTTGTCCAGCAGTGGACGTCTTTCGGCTGAGATGATGATGATGATGATGATGAAAATTTATATGAAAGGTGAAGATTAAAAGTTCCTTCTATTGTATTAATCATCATTTAATTTCCTCGTATGATAATTAATTTGGAAGTAAGCTGTTGATTAAGCTATTGTGGGATAAAAATTGTTTGGAGTTGATATCATTCTTTGTTCTCAGGATAAGTAAGATATGGAATATGTTCACGAATTCATTTACATAAATAAATCCATAATGTATGTACTTATTTATATATTAGTATTAATAATATTTCACTAACTTTAATGGTAAAAAATGTTAGATATATTTAGTAACTAAAGTTAAAAAATCACATCCCTTTGAGAGCTATAGTTTCTTAACACAACACAAGCTTAATTGATAAAATAGGTATTTCTAAACGATATAAGAATTCCTTACAGCGAGTATGAAGTTTGTACGTTATATTCTTCCAACTTTACAATAGAACCTTTCAGAACTGAAAACGTAACACTTTAAATGTAAAAAGCAGCGAAACTCATAACTTTTTAGCCTTACCAATATTAACTAACACCAATATATATTATACTACTTCAATGATTTTTCTGAAAATGTAAAACTATTTGGTTATTATTCGATTTAATCTATTCCAAATTTTATATTTTTAAAAAAAAGCTTAAAACGTTGCTACGTAGGCGATAAAGAATAACAAATAATATACCCAGAAAAATATTATGTTGAAACATCAAGACCAATTTCGTCAAATTGTTTCCATATGGAATTTCTGGTTCCCACCAAACGGTAGAATCGTGTTACCGCGAAGTAAAATAAATCTCTAGACTTGTTACTTTGTAACATTAAACTTTTATAGTAGTCTAAAGTCCTCCAGACTTCAACAAAGGAACTTGAGAGCATTTTAAATTCATGAAGGTCGAAGTAAAACACGTATTTTCACAGAAGATGAACCGTCTTGGGTCAATAGTTCTTTATTGTGAAAAAACATCGACTTCTTAAAATTTCGTTGCAACTAATTTCGCAAAATATTCTGACAATTTTATTGGTATTCGTATCCGTTTACTTCTCGGTTAATCTGATGATAATATATTAGAAGAATCTTACAAAACAAAGTTTTTTTTTTTACTTTGAATGGGTATATAGCGTCATTGTCATCGTCTCAGATATATTTGGACTCTAATACTTTTCTCAAGTAGACACGATCGTATTCCTTCTCTATCTAGTTCAGAACAATTCTCATTACATTTCTCTGTACGCCATCCTTCTATCTTAAATTCGATCCTTTTACTTCCCTTTCCGTTTAGTTAGCGAGTCATACGTTTCTTAAGAACTCTGTTGATACGTATTTTTATGATATTTATCTGTTTAATTATATTTTAAACGCCTATTATACTCATAGAATGTTAGTTAATATATTTACTGGAAATAAATCATGATTTTGGTGTATCTCCCAATATAGAAAAATATTAAAAAGTTATTTCCCTTGCTGATCAACTTACAGTTAGGCTACTTTTTAAATGTTTTCAATAGCATATACATTTACGAATGTTTCAGAGTTGAAAATAAATTCTAAACATAAATTAACGATATAAAATATCCCACATAATTTTACGTTTTATGATTAAACGATCGACCTCAGTGGCATGCCATTGGAGAGGCCTCATCCAGCAGTGGAAGAGAACAAGCTAACGATGATGTTAAATGCTATTTGTTTCTATACTTTCCTTGCGATTTTGTAAGTAACTTATGCATTGGAATAAATTAACAAACTAATAATATACCATTCAAACTACTGGTTCACAGACTTACTAATCAGTAAAACAGTGTTTTCACGACAAACAAGTATTACATCTAACGACGACGTTAATTTGTACATTCCAGTTCCTTGTAAATTAAATAAAAGTAAAGTGTTTTAATCAAAATGTTAATTGAATTAAAATTGGTAAAATTTTATAACGAATCCTATACAGAATTAATAATGAAATAATTTATTTATATTAATAAGCAGATGTCTCATTTCTAATACTGTATAAATATCATACATTTCTAATATTTTAACTGGTGGTAGGGCTTTGTGCAAGCTCGTCTGGGTAGGCAATTGTTACAAATACAATATCCATGGGCCTTGGTGATCACTTACCATCTGGTGGCCCATATGCCTTTCGTCTACCTATTCAATAAATAAATAAAATATATCTAATATTATACCTACAAGTACAGATAAACAAGTACATAAATTTCACAATTTAGAGACTCTTTGCTATTACCGAACATTACCCAATATATTGTTTATTCATAAACTTTTACGATTAACTTTGCAAATTGAATTCTCACGGAGTGACGCACGGGGGAGTTGTGACGCGTACGTAAGGATAACGAACTTTTATTATGGTATACTACGTGATGTTTATTAACTACAGATCCATCAGACTTTACACGGGTATAAAACCTTACACGAATGAATGATACTCGTACCTTTCATAAAAACCAATGGGGCTATACGAAATGAATTCGACTGTTCCTGAGATTATTCCGCTCAAACAAACAAAACGCCTGATGTGAAGAAGACAAATTTTATATGTAGTACTAATGAAAATGTTTACGTGGCTGTCTCATTACATACAATGGAGATTGATTAAAGTGTCGACAATAAATTAATAAACAAGGACAAATAAGCGAAACTAGATAATTATTGTTTATTATTATACGATTCGACGCGATTGATGCAAGATTTTTTAACTTATTACCAAATTCGATAAGCAACTCATTATTACGTATCTGTCGTTTGTCAATTTTTTTTATTTTTTTTTTTTATAGAAAAGGAAGGTGGACGAGCATATGGGCCACCTGATGGTAAGTGGACACCAACGCCCTTAGACATTGGCATTGTAAGAAATGTTGTCCATCGCTTAAATCGCCAATGCGCCACCAACCTTGGGAACTACGATCTTATGTCCCTTGTGCCTGTAATTACACTGGCTCAGTCACCCTTCAAACCGGAACACAACAATACCAAGTACTGCTGTTTTGCGGCAGAATATCTGATGAGTGGGTGGTACCTACCCAGACGAGCTTGCACAAAGCTCTACCACCAGTAAAAAATATTATTACTGATGTGTATACATAGGGCTAACTGAGACTTCGAGCATCAAACGAATTAGCGTAAGATTTTGAGCGTCTGATGACGTCAGCGTAACATTTGTTTTTGTAAATGCATCAATGTGTGCGTGAGATCATTAGGGGCGAACTAAGACTAAGAGGTACCATGTATACACATCAGTTCTTCAAACCTTAGCACTCAAAACATTTTTTTAATTTATTAATATACTTTAGTGTATACTTCAAATTTACAATATAGCAAATACGAGTAGCTTAGCACTAATTCGCTAAAGAAAAGGAAATTAGATATCACTTCGTAAATTTTAGTATCGAGTTAAACGCCCACATAAGAAATGTCTTCTTTCAAACCGTTACAATATTCACGTATAGTACTCAAAACAAAACTTGTTAAGCAAATAGAAATACACCGAAACAATTACTTGTAACAATCAAGTACTTATTATACGATAAATTAAGGAGACATGTCAGTAACTCGACATTCGCAAGTCGAAACTTTACTCTCGAATCTCAAAGGATTGTAATGAAGCATTAAAATGACAAATGACTGAGACTAATGAGAGAGCATCTAAGTTACTGAATTATATCAAAGGACCGTCATCGTTACGGTTTTGTTCAATAAGAAATTTGGGTAGATTTATTTTATTTCTATTTAAAATTACACGTTTTAATATATTTATATATTTTAATTTCAGAATACACTCGCGTTTATTGTACAATAACAAATCACCAAAGTACGAGTAATCACTATTTATACGATAAAAATTCAGATGAAACGATGATATTCTATCAAGTGGATGCGAATTGTATGGAACGAAAACAGTACCGCCTAGAGACTGTAATTGTAATCCCATACAAATCGCATTTTACGTCAAAGCTATCGAATAACTAAATAAGCTAAGCATGTAGATGAGATAAGTCAAATATCACATCTGACGTTTGTCGACAGTTCTACATCGAGTTTCAGTTATTTTTGTTCTTAGAGAATAGCTCAGCTAGCATTCGGACTTTTACAGACTATGTAAAATTAATTAAAACTTCTTGCTTGATCAAAGAGTAATGAAAATGTACTCAAAATGTATCTGAATATAAATAAAACTATTGTACTGATATACAAAATGATCGTGGCCTCAAGCCGAAACAATCACCACCGAATGCTCATATTCTTAACATGTTTATAATTTATCACGTACTTGGGGGTGCAACGATCAACACAAGACAGATAAAATAATTTATGACTCTAATTTCAATGAAATTCTCCCACACGTATATTCACCAAGCCGCATAGGGACAGCGAGCTAGGATGCAGTGACATATTTACTGGCTGGTCATAACTATATAAAAATAATAATGATCAAAGCAAAGAAGAACCACCACTAACCACCTATCCTGTTCTATTACGTATGAAATGATTGCTAATTACGTCACTGTCAAAGTGAATATAAATACGTAATGCAAAGTCAAGTAAAGGACAAGTAATAAAATTATTGGTTTCTAAAAAGATGTATCACAAAACCTATCATTCGAATTTCCAAAACCGAATTATACTTGAAACGCTTTAGATAGAAATAAACGAATATATAAATAACGAAATATATTTGAAGACTAAGATATTTTGGGAACAATTTATAGCCACAGTCATTGGTGAAAACATTTACAATTATGTAATTAAAATTATATTTTAACTGACGAGGGTTAAAATTTAATTAAAATACACTCAATGGTCACGACACGTAAATCTCAAAACATCTGATTATTTGTGTTTTAATTCATCTCGTGTTCGGTCGTGAAGGAAAATATCCAGAAGAAATCTGTCATATTTGTATCTAACCCAAATTCTAGACATCTCCTCTCCAAACTTAAAACAGTATCTAACAACGCTAATTTAAAACGATTTGTTTTATTGAAACAATTTATTAAGTTCATTAATTACCTTACAAAAGAAAATTTGTTCCATTTAAAATTTCGCTATTCCGTGATTGAACGCTATAATTTCAAGCCCGTTTTGTCTGTATTGGCAACAGTCATGAACGATCGGAATTGCATTGCCTATCGCAAAATCGATACTTGAACAATAAATCAAATAACAGCTTAGATAACGGAAAATATAGCTGGCGTTCTTTTATTTAGAAACATTTTGATCTGTATATTACTTTTTAAAGTAATTATGAAGTTCATGATTATGGGGTCACCTTAGGGGACGATTTTAGAATGTCGAAAGTGATATGCGATAGTAGCAATAATAATTATATTATATGTGGCATATACGTATCAAAATAGCGTATCAACGTGAATTGTTTATTAATATCTCACGCTGCTCTCTCTGGTGGATAAATAAGAATATTTTCTCACAATGATATAAACTGTTAGCATAAATTAATCACATAAAACCATATTCGTAATTTGTATTTGGAAAAGCTGTGCGACGTACCTTCAATTTAATATTCTACTACATTCTATGCCTGTAGGCAATGCGTCATGGTGCATTTATAATCGTGGGGCAGAGTTCACATTATTATACTAAAGAGAACGTGAGGTTTTTATTTTTGAACAAGATTAAATATGACTATTTTGTACCAAATATTTTTTGTCGTGAAGAGTGGGCAAATGTGCCGCCTGATAGTAAGTTGTCACCATCGTCCATTAGGCCAATAGACGTTGGCGCTGTATAAAATTTCATACTTCACCAACGTGCCTTGCGAACTATGATATTATGTTTCTTGTGTCAGTAGTTAAGCTGCCATACTCACCCTTCCAATCGCAACAAAACAATACCAAGTATTGCTGTTCGATGGTAGAATACCTGATGAATGGATACCATACCTGGTACCATACCAGGCGGGCTTGCACAAACTCGCGGTTTCGTACGCGTGTAAGGCGAGGGAGTTGTTAGGTACATGTTGGCGCTACTCCAGGGTTTTCATGCTTAGAGTCCAAAACAATAAATAAACACACACATTTTTTTTCACAATTACACAGGACAGTCCTTTTATAATTTTAGTAATTCAATTGAATGTTTTTCTTGCCGCCTAATCAATTCAGAACGACCTACGCATTATTAACAACCTACGACTTGTTTTATTAAACAGACAAATTGAATCGCTGCTACATCATTCTTAAAATATAATTTAATATTTAAAAAAAACTATACGGTTAATTTTACACAAGTTCAAACATAATTTTAACATAGTCAAACAGATTTAACATAGACTAACAGATTTTATTTTAGAATATTGTCACAGTAAATTAAATATTTTCACAACAAATTAAACATAAAATATCTTAGAAAGTTACAAAAAATCAAAACAGGGTCGGGTCTACTATAAATTGAAATTTACAGCTTGATAAATAATGGTCTAATATTTTTAAAAAACTATTAGAATATCAACTTCGTGTTTTAGAATTTATTAAATAAAATCATTTTAACGATAACTTAAAGCAAAAAGATCAATAGTTAACCAATAAATGGTATTATTATATCCATATGAACTATGTCCTATTCTGTACCCCAGACAACGAGCATGCAATTTCATGATGATTGAAGTAAGACGATGGAAACTGCATTAGAATATTGTACAATTATATATTCTGTTTGTATGTAAATTTCGGATTTATATTACATTTCAAAATTCATTGCTTAATTTCAATGTGCTCTGTCGAAATATTTTCTGGCAAGAAATTTTCGTTCGCAACAAAATTTTCACTCACTCGTTCAAATTTTCAATCACTTCATACCGATTCCATTTGAGGATCAAATACTGTCTATATATATGTGCACATATATCTTCCACTGAGTTTTAATATTACTTTCAAATTACATAATAACTGGTCGATTTAGCTATGTAATAGCTTTTTCTTTTTCTTTTGAGTAATGGCGATTTATATCGTACAAAATACAAAATTTCTTTACAATGTTTTTGTTGTAAGCAATATTTTTTAAATCCTTATTTGATCCCATTTGTGCTATATAATAAGTAATTTTAATATTGTTACTAGCATTTCTGAAATCGAAAGATATTTAAAAAAATGGGTTATGCTTCATAGGGTGCCCAGGGTTTAGGGTTAATGTGCGCCACATTAGTTTATCGCAAAATGTTTATGCCAGCAAGTCTTGTAGAGGAAACATTTAATACAAAACAGACATTGAATAGTACTAAGGATAATATTAATTACGATATTAGTACCTGCAAAAATATTGTTAAACATGAGAAGGGGCATGAGATTGCATGAAGCAATCGTCCAAGAAGTATTTATAGGCTTTTTTTATTTTTACAAATAAACCTGGCCGAAAATTTACTACTATTGCTTACATATATTTGTCTAGATAAACTCGATACACACATACAAATCACCGAGCTATCACAACTCAGTCGTAAGCAACGGTGAATGGGAACGAGCTGGCGCATCCCAGTTATGTTCGATCTGCGCGGTGCTCCTTCATCAGCCAGCACTTGACACAAACACATCCTATTAGCGAGGCGACTATAAGTTACATAATGACACCACATTTTCGTTTCTAAAACTAATAGTTATTAAATAAGTATGTTGTAGACCTTTCCGTTACATTTCATACTGGTATCTGTATGTTTATGGAGTGATTTTGAAGATGTGTCTGGTCAAATATCACATCAGTCAAAATGTCATCCTAGATTACTGAGACGCGATTTTGTGTACATTTTCTATTTATATTAAGAATCATAACAGCCAAGGAATCCATTGCACGCATAGCAAGATTAATGGGTATGATATGAAGATAAAGATACGATAGTCTAAGAGCTACGTAACAAAGCTTAGATTTAGCCTAGATACGTTTTTTACCATTGCTGTTTATATTTTTCAAAACAAATTTTATAATAAGTTTTCACAGTTGATTTGTTTATAAATACCTTAACCAATTTCTTAGTCTTAATTTTCACAAAACAATCACCGCAAAAAGGTCATTTATTGAAATAAATCAGCCTTTGAACATTTACAATAGAATTCATTTTTTAAATCTTTACTTTGATTTTCAATCTACAACGAGTGACTTCATTATATCAAGGAAGAACATTAAAGCTACAACAGCTCTCTGACTAGTAATCATACAGTCAAGGCACGCACTATTCTCTATACTTGTGATAAATAAATATAATTTTATATTGCTTTCATATTCACATAAGCCCTACTGAGAGATTAAATACTCCATGTTCTAATATTTACGTATATAAATAAAAACGTTTGAATTACAGGTAGAATAAAATATTTTTAAACTAGATTCACCCAAGGACCCAGATACCTTTTTTTACGCTAGAACAACACTTTACGTATGTCCCTCGTGGGGGGGTATGTGGGATTCGCCGATGTCCAAAGCACCGAGTGCACCTCGAACATCGGAATACCCACTAAAAACCAGTGGTACCCTTTCTGTTTTAACGGGAAGCGAGACGGGATCGCTTTCGCAAGCTACCGTGAAGGACCGTGGTACATTACTGAAGGTTTCTCCTGCGTTACAAAAAGATTCACTCATCTGCATTACTAGTGTAGTAATTAGAAATGAGTCACGTTTTATAGTAGCTGTTCTAGTTTGTGTTAACCCGCGTTAAGCGTTACTTCTCCACTCCCGTTATTCGTAGCGTGACACGAGAGATAGCGTTAAGTTCTGTTGGTTTGATGCTTAATAAAAACTTATTAAGTAATGGAAAATACTTATTAGCATTTTTCAATATTTTTGCACCTAAAGTCAACATAATCAAAGAAGGTAAAGGAAAAAACAATAACAAAATATATTCAGGAGCTCCTTAATAAAATTTGCTATGTTTGGACACTTATATCTCATAATCATATCTCGTTTAGGTAGCGCCTAAAGGTATTGTCAAGTTTACATGGAAATGGAAGTCACCGTTTCATTTGGATGGAAAATTATACTGTTGATTATGTTTGCTGATATATAAGCCGATATTTGAAATAAAGTAAATAATATACAACACAATATTGGTTTAAATTAAATATTGCAGGAATGCGTCATGAAGTTGACTAGTTACAATAAAAATTTCACAAGTTTAAAAATTGGCTGAAATTCAAACTCAAATTGAAGTTTTTGATTTTTCGTACGAACTTTGAAGCATTCAAATACCTATGAATTCTTCACATTTGGTTAAGTTACCGTTTCGTCACAAATATAACTTTACCTTGAAATTTCAATCCAATCATTCATTGATATATATACTAAATCGTAAAGAGAAAAATTCTACCACTTTTTAAGAACACTGCACGCACGCAAGCTAGAATTTATAAACATTAGTTGCATAAAATATATATACAATAAAACATACAAACTTTATGTTCATATTGCCAATGTCAAATAATCAATGTTTTATTGTTCGATTCCAAACGTTTTTGGACTCTTCATTGGGCTTACTTCATTTATGCCATACCAACCAGGTTTCGTCAACTATAATTCAAATTAACTCAAAATCCTTTATTCAACATCGAAGCATGTTACTTAGTTATTGATTCAAATTAGAAACCACCGTCTGTTCGAAAACGTAATACCTGTGAAGAACTGTGAAATACTGTGAATTTATTTATCAATATTATAAGTATTATTTAAATGAAGAATTGTAATGTAATGCCTTGTAATTCAGTTCAAATAATTTTAATTTATAATTTAAGTTAAAATATTTGCATGTTATAAATATAGTGACTAAACATGAATATTATGTTTAAAGCAAATAAATAGAATTGAGTTGAATTGAACTGGCGAAACTAACTGAGCGGTTTTTTTTTATAAAGTTTTGAAATTAGAATTACTTTTAAAGAAAAACCTGTAGGCGATAATTTGACTCCGAGAGCGTGCTATCATTCAGACTCACTAATTGTGTAATATCCTTAAGACCATTTACATTTAAATTTAGCAACGGAGGCATCATGAAAGCAGAAAATTACAAAAAATAATATTTAACGTAGTAAGACATAATTAGCTCAATCGATTCATTCATTCACAAAGTAAATCTGCCTGTCATCCGTAAATACTTGACAAGGCAAACGGGATAATAACGTAATTATATAGATTAGTGTACTCAGATAGATAAATTGAGGCGTCTTAATTAAATATGTTTATACAATAAACGTCTTAATTATATATGTCTATACTAGTAATGCCTGATCTTTCAGGATTAATATACAATTAAGCATAAAGCTTGTGTTGATTGTGGGGACGGCTATAGCCCAAGCCGTCTTTTTTTTTTCGCTGGAAAAACGCGTTGACGCTTTTCCCCCACATGAAGTGGTATGTGGGGCTCGCCAACGCTGAAGGCGTCGGAATACCCACTAAAAAACCAGCGGTACCCACGCCGTCTTTTCGGGGGACGCCACGGGATCGCTTGCGCATACTACCGTGAGTCTTGATCGAACCTGTGATTTCTACATCTCTAAGCGTCCTATATCGCAAGTGACGATTCTGAAATTAAATGAAAGTGACTGTTAATATCCCACTACATTTACTATATTTACTGCTGGGTTTTGTACAAGCTCGTCTAAGTAGGTACTTGGTATTGTTGTGTTCCGGTTTGAAGAGTGTAGAAGTAATTACAAGCTAAGGGGCATGACATCTTAGTTCCTAAGAATAGTGGTGCCTTGACGATGGCGTTAGTGACAACTTACGATTAGGTGGCCCATATACTCTTCCATCTACCTATTCTATAACAAAAAAAACTATTGGCCCGAGCCCTCCAACCTAAACGTCTTAAGGAGAAGGTTTGGGTCTTCTTACATGATGTGTTTCGATGAAAACATGAAACTATATTTCGTTCGAGACATACAAATTTTTTCACAGTATTTTCCTATACCACGGAGCAGGAGATTCATTATAAGTGGATATTCGGATCCTCGTATCACTATTCCTTTTTTGAATTTATTCTTAAATTTTTTCATTCGTCTATCAAATTAGTGTCGTTCCTTAGGGCTCAAGGGCCTTCATACCAAATTTCATCAAATTCAATTAAGTGGTTTACTGTAAAAGCGAAACAGACAGAGTTACTTTCGAATTAATAATATTAATGTCATCAGAGCACAATATTAAGACATGTCTATCGTTAAAAACACTATTGTATATATATGAGAAGTAAAAATAATCTGAAGTTATAAATAATTCAAGAAAATATTTTAATATACGATAATATTTTCCGATAAACGAGTACTCGTAAACTTTCACAATTAAGCTCTCCACCTCGTTCGACTTTTCAAGGGGATTTATTAAAAGGTTATTCAAGGCATTTTGTGTTCGTTTTTTCGCAAAGTTTGACTGTAAATATGAGATGGTTTTAATTAATTTTCACGTGTTCCATTAATGTTGTATATATTTACGGCAACGTTTAAAACTTTAACTATAAAATACTCAGTTTGCTGCATGGTTGTTGCTCGAACGTTCCCTGGATGTAAATCGTTTAGAATAGACTGAGCTGAAAACATCAACCATAAAAACTCTTCGTAAAAATTGTAAAATTTGATTTGAGTCTTCTACTCGTTTCATGAAAGTAAATTTTTAAATAAATAGTTAAAGTAACAAATTATCAAAATGAAACATTTTGAACGCCAGGAGGAAATCTAGCCAACTCAAGTGCTGTGCACGCGCTTCGTTTGAGAGTACTAAGAAACTCTCAATCGAAGCGCGTGCACGTGATCTTTTAAATATAATATACTTGATCATACTTTCATAACATAAACTTGAGGTATTAAGGACATTCAAACCACGGTTGCGAAGATTTTTACACAGAGACACAGCCACATTTATAAACAAGAATAATGTGTCGATAAGAAGCTAATTATTTATATATATATTAACAAGTTAACTGCGCAGGAGATCCTTATATTTCTTTTTATGGAATAGGAAGTTACAAAATGTGCTACTGATTTGACAACTATATATTGATTTCATAGCGATTTTATTCTTAATGGATGATTTGATTTAGTATAATTTTAAATTTTTCTTTAATATTTTATTATTATTATTGTCTAACGGTGTGTAGTACGTTTTATAATCAGATTTTGAGGATTAAGCAGCTTTTATAACCGACCGCCTGCCTGACGTCAACTCTACATTTCCGTTAGTAGGTTCTTACGACACCCACGGATTGAGATGGGGTGGCGCTTATCTGCCGGCAACCACACGGCGTTAACATTTACGGCAATAAATTTAAAGCTAATATCGCAATGTTTAACATTATTCTTAAGGAACGAAACGACGACGGTTAGCAGGAGAATAAACGAATATATTTTTAAAATTGGAATGTCAAAAATAAATTCAACAACCGTTTCAACGTTAAAATCTCAAGTAATAATATGTTTGTTGTTATAATTGATGACTGCGATATCTTAAACCAAGCTAACAAGTACGTTTCGTATGTCCGCGTACAGAAGTGCTATTCTGAACACACTTCATTACTCACCCGTGAAATGTTGACTTATGTTGATATACAATTTTGATGCGTGTATTCTTAAAATCTTATAATTATTATGGTCAAAGTCGCATATCACCTCCTGACATTTCACAACCGTTTTCTGCGATGAGTTTCGAGTTTGTTCTGCCCTACTGGTACTGGTGTGGGTTGGCAGTTTAATAGCGGAGATGAATCGCATAGTAAATTATGTAAATAAATAATTAATTATGTCCCAAGCTGACTGAAATATGATACCCACTGTCAGGAATCAGGAAGCACCAACGGAAGATAAGATTCATGTGACCATATGATGACGTATGATTATGTATAATAATAATATTATCCTCCTGACTGAATTCGGCCACGGTGGCCAATTTCACGAGAGATTAGCTAACTGCGCAGAATATATTTTAGTGTACAAGTATGCACAGACACAGGTGCACTCTCTATTCCCTAACTCTCATAATCCGATGGGACGACAATCCGACACGATCAGAAAGAGTTCAGGCGCAGGACCAACAAACAGCTTTGCGTGCTTTCCGAGGAATGGGAGTGAACACACTTCCAACTTCCAGACTCCGGGCTGCTATTGAGAATTTTTGATAGAAACACTACAATCACTTTTATTGGCCCGACATGGGATTTGAACCCAGGACCTCCGGGTCTGTGCCTGCCTTACATCTAGCCACTAGACCAACGAGGCAGTAATAATTATACAGAAAGTGTTAAGATAGCGTCTAAAATTCTCGATATTTTGAATAACTGACAAATTGTATTCATTGTTTTTTGTTTGAATTGTTTACTATCTTATTATTTTATAAGATGTATATTTTTTATACAAATAAAAATAGAACTCATAAAAGTCACAATCGCGTGTAGGGGGAATTAAACAATAACAATAATATTTCTTTGTATATAAAACGGTAATGTATAGTTACAGTTACACCTAGTTCATCCGCTCCAGATTAATATGTTTATAGAATGTGAGACGCAAACTCAGCGTCTGGGTTGCCCACCTAGGGCGAGAATGTGTTCGGAGATTAAATAAGCGTTAAAATCTGCTACACGTCTTTCATTTTGTTTTTTTTTCTCATTTAATTTTCATTTAGTTTAGTACAATCATTTTCAAAACGCTCCAAAACCAAAAGTATATACTTAAGAAAATATAATAATATATAATACCCAAATAAATTAAAATCAATGTAAATAATAAGTGATATTTTTTTATTTGTAGTGAATATATGTAAGTAAACTAACGACGATGATGTCTGTCCCAAAAAAAAAACTATTTTCTGTGTATGTTTGTCCTTCAATATAAATATCATAATATGTAGAGCCTTCTTCTACCCTGCTGTTCGATGCCAGGACACAATAAATAATATAAGGTCCTTACATATGAATTTAGCGTTTTGTCGTACTGACCACTTTGATCTGAAATATCTTTTCATTTGGTTAAGAATTCCAAATTCAAATTTATAATTCATTCATTTAGCTGGTACATTTGAGCTTTGAAACAGTCATTCATTTGTTTTTTCCTCATTATTTCATTTTTTGGCCTCGCTTATTGCCGCACAATGGAAAAAATGAAATATCGGTATATTTACAAGTACGAGTTCTATCGTGGCACCAGTGCTACTTAAACAGCTCGAAGGATTAATGATATGTACGGTGCTGGTGTCGCAAAAGAAAGCAAGGTACGTTTTTGGTTTCAACGTTTTCGTTCTGGAAATTTCAACCTTCAGAACCAACCCCATGGACGGCCGGAGACCAAAGTGGAAAATGAAGAATTAAAGGCTATTGTATAAGCGGATCCATCACAAAGCACTTCACAGATAGCTGCAGGCTTCGAGGTAAGTGATAAAACTGTATTAATCAACTTGAAGCAAATCGGGAAAGTAAAAGAACTTGAACTATGGGTACCTCATGAATTGAGTGAATCGAATTTGCAAACACGCGTCAACTGCTGTGTTACTTTGCTCAACCGACACAATTATTAAGAGATTTTAAATCGAATCATTACTTGTGATGAAAAGTGGATACTGTACAATAATTGAAAGCGCTCGTCACAATAGCTGAACCCTCGAGACCCAGCCAAATTGCCCTGCCCTTAACGAAAATTGACTCAGAAAAAGTTACTTGTGTGTTTGGTGGACTAGCGCCGATACGTTCACTACAGCTTTCAAAAATCTGGCCAAACGATGACGGCAGATATCTATTGTCAGCAACTGCAAACTATAAAGGAAGAACTAGCTGCTAAACCGAGATTGGTCAATCGCTCTAGGCCACTGCTGTTTCACGACAACGCAAGACCACACACAACAAACAACCACTATGTTAGATGATCTACAATTGAATTGTCTGCGACATCCACCGTACTCCCCGGACCTTGTTCCAACAGATTACCATTGTTTTCGGAATTTGGACAACTTCTTACTAGGAAAAAAATTTAACTCCGATGTGGCAGTCCAAACCGCCTTCAAAGAGTTTATTGATACTCGCCCCCATGTTTTTTTTTAGTAAAGGGATCAATGAACTACCTATGAGATGGCAAAAGTGCATAGATAACAACGGTGCATACTATGATTAATTAAATATATATTACAAAACAAAAATTGACTTTATATTCCTCCCGTACAAAAAGCCAATTTCATATGTAAGGACCTAATATTTATATTTTAATGCAGCTGCCATCGAAATTACCTTTTCATAATACCATTAGCTGAACATTACCAAGAATTGTAGGCATAAACATTTTAGTATCAAGATCCATCATGCAATCCGGTACGAAGCCTAAAAACTTGAAAGTATACTTAGCTGACTTATTAACTTAGCCGAGGGAAAATTTTAAAAATAGCATCCGTGTTTTTAGGAGAGTCAGACCAAAATTATATAAACAAGTGCAAAAAAAAAGTTTTGAAGCGAAGAAATTACACTAACTGAGAATTTACAAAGCAATCTTAGCCCTCTGTGGTTTGCAGCGTGCTCCACAACAGAGGTGTAGCCGACGAGAAAAATAACGCTCAGCTGGAACTTTGCACCGGGCGTCTCATTAAAACTTCCCAAGAGAATTAAATAACGCGGGAAAAACAAATCCGTTTAGCGCGTTTTTTTTTTTGCTTTTAAGCAATTTTTTTACAAAGTGACCGCTCCTTTGTGTTTTCGTTTGCTTAGCGTGACGAAATCGACCGCTTCATTAAAATTTCAATAATTATCACCAGCATCATGCTAATTTCGTCGTCAATATAATGTAACATTATTTTTTTGAGTCATTTTTCGAACATCATACCTAAATATATCTTAAAAAAATATAATGCTGTGAATTGCTATTATAATAATTAAATTTCCAACATCGCCGCCCACGTCATCTAGGCTGTGTCGCATCTCTATAGATAGCGCTGCAAGGTGTATATATAAAAACTTCTTACGATATTTTCATTCTATGTTCATCAGTTATTTTACATCATGCAGCGACAAGCAACGGTTTTTAATTTTAAGAAAATATGGCCGTCTTGAACTACCGGTCTACTTGAGCCATCGAAATTGGTTTAATTAAAGAAAATTATAATTTAAAAAAAAAAACAATAAATAAATATGGATTGGTTTCTTAATACAAATAAATATATATTTCTTACCCTTATAATAACAAATAGCAATGAAGTAAATTTTATACGCACGCACACATAAGAGTACAGAGCGGTGGCGGATAGGGGGCGGCAAAATAGAGCGTCACGTCATTTGACGTCACGGCATACAAGTTGGCCTTACTCCCATAGTGCGCAAATATTTTTGAAGTGAAAACATCTTTAAGCGCGTTGCGCTGGTTGATCGTAGGGGATATTCTCGTGGTTTCGCGTCATCGACAAGCTAATTTTAATACAATGTAACCTTGATATATATGAACCTCAAGGGAATTAAAAAATATTCATTCTACCAAGTAATTTGTTACAATGAGGTCTGTTGTATAGAGGTTAGATTGGACTACGATTCGTTTTAACAAGGTAAAAAAACTTGCTTATTAACCTCAAAATCACGTAGTTATTCATCTGTTTACCCTGTTAAAACGAACGAATTTTCACTAATAAACACTTTAATGAAAACACTTACTTTTTTATTTGAATAATTGTCTTACGAAAATTTTAACGTGTCTGAACCTGTCGAGACATGAATTACTATTGTAGATTTTTTTTTTACAGAATAGGAAGGCAGATGAGCATGTGGGCCATGTGATGGTAAGTGGTCACCAATCGCCATTAGACATTGGCACTATACGAAATGTTAGCCATCGCTTACATCGCCAATGCGCCACCAACCTTGGGACCTAAGATTTTATATCCCTTGTGCCTGTAATTACACTGGCTCACTCAACCTTCAAACCGGAACACAGCAATACCAAGTATAATAAAATAGAGATTTTTATCTAGATATTCTGCAATGATTAAAAATTCGTTATAAAAATGTTTTTGATAAATATATTCGTAATGTAAAGGTATATTTTTTATTACCTTTTACTGACAGTGCTCATTATTTATTTATATTTGATATTAGGAAGAAAAACAGTTATGACGAATACAAAAATACTTATCACATTAAAAAAATCATATACCAGTTAATAATAATATTACCATAAATTAAGATTACATTATATAATGAAATCGTTGAAAATACAAATAATATAAGTATTGTGGAAATTAAAAAAAATAATAATGATTGAAGTTTGTGTAAATACTTACAGTATATACAAATAATATAAGTGTGTTATTTATTTAAATTAAGCTGTATTAATATTTTGTACCAAGTTTGCGCATACTGTGTATTTTGATGAATAAAAAGCTATATAATAAAAAGGGATAGAATTATTACTTCGCGTGCCAATAGATGTATAAATTGTACAAATATATTTAACAGCTTAGTTTTCACTTCTATCGTCAGTCCCTTTGATTGCCTCTGTTGTTTCTTTCACGTATAATTTACTTTAAAATTTTAATAAAAAGATATACAATGCAAATGGCTTTCGATATATAATCTATTTCTTAAAATTCATCAATAGTCATAATACAAAATACTTTTTAGTGAGTTTTTATTTTCATCAAAGAATTGAAATTACAGATAAATAATTCGTATTGTTCTATATTTGTGTTTTGTCTATGGACACCATTCATCACGCTTACTTTATGGCACATGAAGCTCCAACAAAAGGCCGCGTTTATTGAGGATTTATGTAAAATTGCGATGTGACGAAGTTCAGCGAACTGACGGGTAACTAAAGTAATCCACTGTATTACTCAACTAAAATAGACTTAGATTTTTCATAATATTTCCAAAATCCAATTATTTCCTCTGCGCACTTGTATTAATATGTATGTATATATCTACTCGGGGTTAGGGCTTTGTGCAAGTTCGTCTAGGTAGGTGCCACCCACTCATCAGACATTCTACCGCAAAACAGCAGCACTTGGTATTGTTGTGTTCCGGTTTGAGGGGTGAGGAAGCCAGTGCAATTACAGGCACAATTGAAAAAATTACTTTAAAATCTTACCAAATGTTGGGCTTCATCTCAAGGCAAGGTACTGACTTTAGGAACCCTAATACACACATTATACTTTATAATGCTTACGTTCGGTCACACTTGGAATATGCATCGACTGTATGGAATCCATGTTATACTAAGTATATTCAAGCAATCGAAACAATTCAAAATAAATTTCTTAAAAAATTAAAATATAAATTTGGTCACGATTTGCCTAGTCCACTGTCCTTGAAAACTAGACGAGAACATAGAGACCAATTGTTTCTATTTAAAATTATTAACAGCCTTATAGATTCGCCTTATCTCCTAAATAAAATATTATTTAACTGTCCTCGTTTAAGTGCTCGGTACAAAGCCACTTTCGCAACTCCAAATCATAAAACAAATTATTACAAAATTAGTTTTATAGTAAGATCGTGTATCAACTATAACGATAAATATAACCACATAGACTTGTTCAGCAGCAGTCTCAGTAAGTTTAACTCGATACTTAAAAATAATTAGATTTAGATTTGTTATTAACTTTTTTTTTCCTTTTTCATATTTCACATGATATAAGTTTGGTTTATATACATTTTTACACTTGTTAGTTTTTTTTTTTTTAATTACCATACATTTAATTTCACTGTTTTATGTCTTTTATATATATGTTCACTTCCAGATTAATTATTTGTGGAAACTGTATTGGCATGTGTGTTATTTAAGGTTTATAATTTTTATGTAATATAAAATATGCTGTTTGTTTCACTTACTTACAAATAAACAAATAAACAAGGGCCATAACATTTTAGTTCCTAAGCGATGCTTAATATTTCTAATAATGCCAATGTGGCGGTGGGGACCACCAACAGGTGGCCCATTAGCTCGTTCGCCTACCTATTCTATGAAAAAAACTTACTTACACCGCATATAATAATAATTATTTTTACTTTTTATTTTATTTTGCTTAATTAAAGAACAAGCAAATCTAGGCCATCTGATGGTAAAAAAACACCAATTCAGGACAGGGCATCAGGACTGCCACTCCAAGAAGTATAAACCAACTAACCAACCAAATTAAGTTAGACGATGTTATATCCCTTGTGTGTGTGTGTCTACTTTAACGAAATTCATTTTTAAATTGTAATTTAAAGATTGAAGTTGAAATAGCACTGAGGCCAAGTTAAAATATTTTGATATGCAACATATTATATAATTAGATTCTTTGAATATAAATGTGACCGCGCTATTTATACATTTGAATTTAGAATTTATTTATTTAACATAGGCACTACAAACACGGACATCATCAAAAGTTAATTGAGTCACGTGTACGTGATGCGTAATTAGTTTGCCGAGGACCGAACGGTCTTATGCCGTCATGTACATAGTTTTTAAATTTTAATTACTACCCAGTGTTGATTAATTACATTAAGCAATTTTAGTCCTTTTTGTAAGTGCCTTAAAGTTTCTTTTAATATGAAATATTTTCGAATATTTTACGTTTTCATAATATTATGTAACAATAAATATAGGTATAGTATTATAGAAATGTTTAATTAAACGTCACAAAACCTTGCCAAAGGATCTTTTTCTCAAAGTTCCAAGGTCAATATTTATACATATTTTATATATTTTTTATTAAATCAGCATAAACATATTATTTTTTCAGCAAGCTTCCAGGCTTTGCTGGCATGTGCCGCGTAAACCAATAGACTTACCAATAGATTTATATTATGTATTACTACTGTGTTTGTAGTTACATGTGGTCATTCACCCTTCAAACCAGAACACAACAATACTAGATACTGATGTTTTTTGACGAGCCGGTTGGCTGGTAAATACTTGCCTTTCGCACCGCAGGTCATGGATTCGATTCCCACCCAGAACAGACGTTTTTGTCTATAAACATGTCTGTTTGTCCTGAGTCTGGGTGTAATTATCTATATAAGAATGTATTTACTAAAGAAAAGTAGTCTATGTAGTAGTATAGCAGTTGTCTGGTTACCATAGTACGAGCTCTGTTCTCTTTGGGATCAGATGGCCTTGTGTGAATAATATTCCAGAATATTATTATTATTATTTGTGGTAAAATATCTGATGAGTGAATGGTGTCTACCCAAACGAGCTTAAGCAAAGCCCTACTAACAAGTAGTTTTACGAATTATTCTGCGTAATAATGCTTTAGCTTCGATCGGTTGTGTATCTGGGTTCGATCGTAATTCTAATTGACACTTTAAACTTCGATGTCCACATAATACGTAGACTTAGTTAGTAAAGTTTTGAGCCGACGGAGGTTACTTGTATAAGCTTATTAAACAAGTTAATTACATTGAGAAATTGCAGAGATCTAGTATTTCTCGGGGGGTTAAGTCCAATTCAGGGAAATATCGAAGGTTTTCTGAACCTAAGCGGTTAATTAACTATTCACTAGGAAACGCTGTAATATATCTCGAAGACCTTCCGTCCCATTGGAATTGAAAAGCAAATTGATCTGAACAAATCTTTATGTCGTTCGACTTAGATCGCTCGCAGTCATATTCTATGATTTTTAAAGTTTTTATCTATTTATCTGTCTGTGATATATTTAGAACCAAGTATGCTGGATAAAATTATATTTAGTTTTTAATTTTTTAAATATCGATTAATGAAAAATATTGAACTTTCTAGTACGATAAATATGGAATTTAAAAAGTTGCCTATTGAAACGCTGCCTGCACACGCTCACGCTATGTTCAACTAAAGTCAGGTTTATTGTTATACAGCATACAAAATACAACAAATCATAGAAATATTTAAATTATTATTATTTAAAAAAAATTGTTAGGAAGTACTTGAAAACTTGATCAAAATTCAACTATGAATTTCCGTAATTTTGGTATAATATTTTGCTGATAAAGCATACAATGTTTTCTTGTATGTTGAATAAAGATTTCGTAGACAAGAAGTTTTTGGCGAAACGAATTAACCAAATTTCAGTCACAGAGACCAATCGTAAGTAATGGTCAACTGTGCAGGAGGTAATATTAGAATATTACACAAGGACGCGTGTGAGTATCGTGCACTCTATTTCACTTTAATATTACGGTAAGACAAACCACGAGGCAAGAGAGTGTAACACAGGCAACTTTCTAACCATGAGCTGATTATGAGAATTAAGCTACAGAAGAATGAAATATATTTTTGACCGCACTAGTATTTGAACCTTGGATCGCAGCACGGCGTTATAAGTGAGCCACTGGACCAATGAGGCGCTTAATGTATATAAATGAAATCGCTTGACAAACCGAATATATATTAACGAGTATATTAAATATGTAAATTTAAATAATTTACCGCAGCACGGAACGTATCAATTATGCTCGACTGACAGTTTGGAAATGCAGTACAACTGCTATCTTAATTACGTTAAAGGAAAATGCTTTTCGTATTTATATTTTATTTATTGTCACCAAATATTCAGTTTTTTTTTTCTCTTTAAATCAGCCCTTAAAAATTAATTTATCAGATTTTGTGTATTATTTGGTCTGACTGCATGTTTGACTGCCACGTTGGTTAATCCAACAGGTAACATACAGACATTTAATATAAATTTATATTTATATATAACATACATAATATAACAATACTAAGTATTAATAGAACATCTGATGAGCGGATGACTCCCAGACGGGTTTGCACAGAACCCTACCACCATGTAAATGTGTTATGTACCTGCGTGTTTTTATTTCTAAGCACTAGCATAAAAATTAGGATTATTAATAACAATATTCCGCTTTTTCGCAGACTGCCTCGTTGGTCTAGTGGCTAGATATAAGGCCGCTGACCCGGAGGTGCTAGGTTCAATTCCCAGGTCAGGCCAATAAAAAAATATTGGGTTTTTCTGTTAGAAAATTCTCAGTAGCAGCCCGGGGTCTGGAAGTTGGCAGTGCATACACTCCCGTGCCTCGGAAAGTACGTAAAGCTGTGCTGTGCCTGAACTCTTTCCGGTCGTGTTGGATTGCCGTCGTTGGATTATGAGAGCTGTGGCTGAAATCGGTCTGGAGGTCATTATTCCGCTTTACGTATTTAATTATATATACAACATTCATATAATATAATATTACAAATAACATTTTACACTTACTAATTCCTGTACGGTGAGTTTGCGTAGCTCGTCTATGCTCCACTCATTCGTCTTGCATAATAAGTCATTCCTCTTCTGCATGAGAACGTATATGGTATGGTTTCCAGTTGCTTAGATCTTATAATTAGCGATGCACAAACCATATAAATGGGCGTAAGTTAATTTTAACATGCTATATAAACATATAAATAAATAAACACAATAAACCTTTCTCGAATTAATAAATAATTTCAAATAAATTAATTTCCAGACAAAATTAAAAAAGTTTCTAGTTATATTGTTCCGCGAAATCGTTCCATCCAATCCGCTACGACAACCGGGATGACTTGAACAAAACAGAATTCGTTACAAAATGTAATTAGCTTAGCAGGATAAATTGGTGCTCTGAGTGTTAAATAGCTAACGAGAGAGTACAATACTTATAGAGTAGATTACGAAATAAAATAGAGACAACTTTAAAATTAAATGCTTTAAGCTTTGAACAGAGAATTAAAATAATTTCACTCTTTCAAAACGTAAATGAAAAACAATAGATTAATTCTGCTTTTCATACAAAGTCAAATGTTTTAATCATTTCAAAATTATGTTGTTACAACAGCGGCAATTTTAGACATTTGAATAGTAATGCTATTATGATGCACAAGGCAAAAATTAAAATAACAACCTGTAAATGTTCCACTGCTGGGCTTAGATGTTTTTAAAGAAGTTTTGAATTTTATTCCTCCGAAGTTTGTATGTTTGAAGTTTGTTCCAATGGATTGAAGAACAAGCAAACATATTTTATTAATATATTTATTTTTATGCATGTGTGTTTGTGCACACATCTCGTGGAAAGTACACTATGTATGTATGTATGTATGTCTGTTCTACAACGTCTGATACGATATAATTTAATTTAAGCTTATAACCGTCAAGCTGGCAAAGATCATACTTCTGAGCAAAGGCCATATCTTTTCAGTTCTTTTCCCTCCACTCACTTATGTCAACATGATCTGCGAATTGGTCGATAAAGTGAAAGAATTTCAGCCGGAAAAAGCAGATGAGGCAATTAGGTGTCTCTCCAACGGGGCAAAAGCTGAAAGCTCCAGATTCTTTGGCTATTGTCATGTCAACTCCTCGTATAAGCTTGATGCTTAAATCGTTATAATAAAAATGTGACTGTTTTTTTTTTAAATTTAGTTTCATAGCAGCAAATATGGTTATAGTACCAAAATATCATTTCATCATAAAAGACCAAGTCTTAAGTACAGTGTAACGTATGAAACTCTTTTTTATATTCAAAAACATTTTTTCACTTTAGAACGGTTCGAGCTGGACAAATGTAAAATTGCTAGCCGTTCCGTGAAATAAATCCGGAAAGTCGGTCAGTATTGATGAGTCTCACGTATTATATACGAGGTACAATTTAACTGTAGTACGGAAAAATGGATCAATTAAAGTGAACCAACTGTAATAATAGAGGTGGTTTTCGCTTGACATAATCACTAAATCTGTTATGTACAGAAGAGTCCAATGTATCGAGTTTAATAAAATAAAGTATTTAATTAACATTCGAATAAAGAATTAATAATACAAAAGTGACGTAAAGATTTTTACTGCCGAAATAATAAATTCAATTTACATAACGAATATTTTACAATGTTAACTTGTAACTTAAAATTTATTGCTTTCGAGTTTTCCGTACTCAAAATTGATTTTAAAAAATAATGAAGACTTATAAGTCGACATTTATATCTGATTGTGTTAATGCTGTTGCACTACTGGACTTAACAGCGTCACCAAACGATGGGACGAGTACTGCCGTGTGACATGTGACGTACTACTGACGAGTGATGCCGCCTTTAAATTTGACGCGTCTTGTGCTCCGAATGACGTTCATCCTTAGGATGTTTTATGAGACTTAGATCAGGGTGAGGTCGGTATGGGAGAGAGCGCTTCTGATCGTAGCAATACGATTTTGTCACGGTTTTTTTTCGCGATGTCACTAGCCGGGGTGTCTGTTTCCGTTAGCGGTAGCGGTATAGACACCTACGTGTATAGTATAGAATTTTCAGTACATATCGTTTTCAACGTTGACCCGCGTATGTATTAATTAGTTCACGTGGGTACTTTTCCTTAAATTATCACCAGGCTTATAAGCTTATAATTACCCACTATTACAACACTTCAATCAAACCACGTCGAATTTTGTAAGAAATATCCTTGAGAAAGATATATCATTACTTATTTATTAATTTCAATCAGCGGACTGTAATGAATTCATTTAATTTTTATTATATCTAATAAAAAAAAATTACACCGAGGAATATAGATAACAATTAGTAAATAATATACTTTATATTAGGAATCAAACCCCACGATGTCTTGTTCAATCTTTTAGTAAGAACATAGGGTAATATGGGGCTGATGGTACGCGGTCACATCTGTCTTTGTACAGTGACAAAGTTAGGGACATTAAACGTGTTGTACATTAATAATTCTCTGCCAACTAAAGGACCTTCTTACACTCGTCACTCGAGCTAACTTGGCTCAGTTATAAAACGGACGAATCTTGATATAAAATCGTGTATTCGAATCCGCGTTTCACCATAAAGTTTTACACTTCTCTTATCTCTATCTCTCTTATCACTTATGTTCGTATTCTATTCTATATAGTTCATACTTAAGCGTAATTTGTTCATTAAAGAAAATATTGGGACGAAACCCAAATGAGATGAAATTATAAGTGATAAATGGAAAGTATCCCAATAAGTATCACAATAAGTATCACACAGAGTAAATTAAGATGGATTGCCTTAGAACAAGTGTACGGTTCAACGAACTACCATAATTATTACCTTACACACATACAATACATTAAATTCAAAATATAAGTTTATTCACTATATTTATTCACCTCAAAAAATGCGCCAAGTTCTCATAAGCATTTACAGTAACGGCCTGTGGATTTCCCACTGCTTCTCACATAGCATGAAACTATATATAGCTAAGGAGTTACAATAGAAATACAAAAAAAGGAAAATGGTTTATATTTCTATGTTTATAGAGTTACCGTCCCAACCGAAGCATTACACACACTTATACGCGTTATGGAACCGTTTTAAAAAAGGCTTAAATATCTGTTTATATCTGGGATAAGACCTAATCTCCCTTTTTGAGGAGAAGGTTTTGGAGCTTATTCTACCACGCTACTCCAATGCGGGTTGGAGGAATACACATGTGTCTAATTTCACTGAAATTAGACACATGCAGGTTTCCTCACGATGTTTTCCTTTACCGTCGAGCACGACGATAATTATAATCACAAATTACACATGAAAATTCATTCACGATCATCGGTTAAGATTTACGCGTTCTAACCACTTTTTTTTTTTTTTTTTAACGCAGTGGAAACCTTCAGAAAGGTACCCAGCTCTCATTGGGGGGAACTCGGTTATGTGGGATTCTTACCCACTAAAACCACTGCGATGGCCGTCCTCGGCACGGATCGGAGAGGCTACGGGATCGTGTTGATATAACGCATCCGCGGCCTCTCCCGTACTGTGCACCGCCCGATGCTTGGCGGAGCTCTCCTCAGGGGGCGAAGGTTATCTCGCCCCCCCCCCGCACTCCTCGCTAGTGCGTACGGCAGCGCGAGGCCACCCCGGCTGCCGTCCTCCTCAGGGCCGTCTGAAATAAGACACGCGAGGCCCCCACCTCACGCATCCTCGGCCCCAGGGTCACGCCCTATCTTTTAAGCCCCGGGCGTCGGGGCTGTGGGAGGGCCGAGACGACGCCGACGTCGTCTCCTCTGAGCAGGATCGGCCCTTTCCCGTTCCCGCTCCGCCGTCTCCTTCTGGACCATGACGGTCTCACAGAAGGAGGCTACGGCCCTCCACGCCGATTCCCTGCGGAGCATCGCCGACACGACTGCTCGCAGGGAGAGGTCTTGTCCGATTTCGCGGACCAGAATCTCCCTCTCCGCATTCCACGCGGGGCATACCTCCAGCGTATGCTGAGCGGTGTCCCGGTCCGCACCGCAGTGGTGGCACATCGCCGACGATTCGCGTCCGATCTTACACTAACCACTGGGTCATCTCGGCATTATCAATACGAAATCATATAAGAATACCAAATGATTTTATTATTATTAGTTATTCATTTGTAACAGAGGCTAAGGGTCAATAAACTCTACTCCTATGTCGTGTATGATACAAAATAATATTTGAAGGAGAAGCCTAAAGATAATTTCGTATGAGGTTCGGACTATTCGTCTCTTACAATACATGACAAACAGTTATAATGTTACAAATGTAATGTTTATTATGAATATACTTCTCAGAGGATATAAATTAAACGGTTTTATTTATATCTCTTATATTTCTGACGTGTATTTTCGCCAATTGAGCGAAAGGGATGACGTATATGAAGATCAATCGAATTCAATTTTGCTCTGTTTCACGATGATTACTAGAAACTGTATCATTTTATGGTAATTTTTTTATATTAAATGAATTAATTAATGGAATAGAACATATAGATAACAAATATAATTTTGTATGTTAAAAAAAATGTTTACTGACTGTTACTTGTCAGAGGATAGATATTCATATAAAGCCTTAATTATAAAAGTTGTTAAGGGGTGAAGGGTTCTTCTTTTGATTCATATTATAGATCACGGACGGATGTTATATAGGACGGGCAAATGGGCCACCTGATATTAAGTGATCACCACCGTTCGTTGACATAAACTTTCTAATGTCAAATCAATCATCTATAATGCATTATTATTCATATGTAATAAAAATTTAATAGATATATATTTTATTCATATGTATATATGTGTATATATATATATATATATATATATATATATATATATATATATATATATATATATATATTATAGCTCCGTTTTTTATTTTCTTTGTTGTTGTTATTTCTGTATCAATGTATATTTTTGATTATTAATTACCGCCTTCACGAATTTCCGCTTAGCCTAAAGGTTGACTGGTAGAGAATGCCTTTAGGCATTAAGTCCACCTTTTGTCATACTACACACTGTGGTGGGCAAACAGTTTTTAAATAAATAATAACAGAAAGAGCGAAATCAATGTTTAACTAAACAGACGATAAGCAACGTTTATAAGACAGATATTATCATAGCTTTGATCTCAGTCCAAGCTATCTAGGTTAACTGGCTCAGTCTAAAGTATTTTCATATCAAAAGAAGCTTGCAAAACTGTTCGAAGTGATGAAAGCTCTTTTGCTTAATAAATATATAATATAGTAGCTATCGTGTACCATAACTTAGTATTTTTAAAATATTGTCCCATAAAAAATATTTTTCTCGCAGCTAAGCTTTTAAAACACGTATATAAGTAACTTATTTCGGGTCAACATTATGTGTCGTACACTTTTAAAAATAAAAGTCATCAACACGTGCGTCAGCCAACATTTCTTAGCTCCCTTGTATATAGATGAAAAAAAAATTAATGCCTTTATGCGCCAGTCATTCATCACGCCATTAATTTATTTTTCAATGTATTAAAACAATTGAATCTCTACTCATAATGTGTACTAACAATATAAATGCGAAATTTTCTCTGTCTGTATGTTACGTTACGGCTAAACCACTTAACCGATTTTGATGAAATTTGATATGAAGGCTTAGTTTTAATAAACGTAACACCAGCTCACCCACTAACACACACGCAAAATTAGAGACGAAATAAACATAATATATTTTGAAAATCGAATTTCACGTTCCAATTATCAGATAACATCGTCAATAGTTATTTCCAGTCGAATAACTTTTAATATAACGAGACCTATATTAAAGTCTACGCATCCGACTTCAAAGAACAGTAACAAAGGTCCATTCGGGAAATTAATGTCTATAAATGTTTCATATTTGTCAAAGAAATCATTTCGTAAGTATTTATCTCTGAATTCTATCCAAAACTTCTCACATAGCATGAAGCTATATATAGCTAAGGAGTTTAAAATACAAATACAAAAAAAAGGAAAATGGTTTATATTTCTATGTTTATAGAGTTACTGTCCCAACCGAATCATTACACACACTTATACGCGTTATGGAACCGTTTTAAAAAAGGCTTAAATATCTGTTTACTATAAACCAAGCCTTTCAACGTCTTTATATGTTACATTGGAATTCAAATCTTAATACTTTACGATAAAGCTTATATTACAATAAAGATTACCAGTAAATTCTCTCCCTGTATTGACAATGGAAACGCTTAAAGAAAAATCGAAAATACGCTATGAAAGGAATTGAAGAATATCGTTATACAGATAAAAGTTGATATTACCGTATGAATACCTAGAATTGGTATTCGTATGGAATATATAAGGCTTGGACTACCGTGCTATTATATCTTAGGACTAATTACTCTAGAATACTTTTTATTACGTATTTTCGGTCACGTGATTTAGCCGAGTCCACTCCATAACAATGAAAATCTTAGTCTCCTCGAGACATGTCGTGCATTCACCGATAAATAAACTAAATTAAACTGGAATAAATAATTAAAGTTATTCTAGAAAATGACACAATTTTCTAATATGTAATATAACAGTATATATTATTGTCATTAAAAGAAATCACCGAGTCCTGTTTTAGAATAAAAATAGAAATTTAACAGTACAAATCATATATTTGAAATTCGTAAGCTAAAATATTAATACATATTAAGATTTACTTAAATAAAATAATATTGTAAATTGCCATAAATAAAGTGTTAAACATAACTCCATTCATTTCTAAAACATTACCAGTCCCTCAAAGTAGCACAATGGTTTTAAGGGAATTTAAAAATGTATTTCGACTCCGAACAAGATCCTCGTTGCAAACGTCAGTATAAAATAAATATTTAATGTAATCTAAGCCTTGCATGTGACCTGTAGAACTCGTACCGAACGAGACCAGCATTTGAAGTCGAACAATCGTCTATTCAAGCAGAGACAACTTCAATAATATTATCTTGAAATACTGGCTTAGAAATACTGATTTATGTATGAAAACCTATTAGAAAGTTGTATTAACATCTCACAACTCATTGTTTTCTTCGATCTGAATCCGATAAGTCAGACCAGTGGTATGATTACTTCATTTCATAATATTTTTAACAACTTCGGCCGACCTGACCAGTCAAACTACCGATAGACTACACTACTAAACTACTACTACTAAATATATGTTAATCACTTCGTACACCGTTGATGCATCGCTATGAAATCTAAATTTCATAAATCACCTTTTTAACCGGTTGTAGTTTCTAATTTGTCTATCAATAAGTAAATGTAATGCTTCCATATTCAATAAAGGATTTTGTTTCTTGATAGTAACACAGTTTAAAAAAAATATCGTTGATAACGTTTGGTAATACTAAAAAAAATGTATATAACGTAGTTGAGTAATTTAATAAAATAATAATCATTTTACCAATATATTGTCTGCTAACCTATATATACAAAATTAACAGATTATAACGAAAATAAAATCGGTGGATTAATAATAAGATGCTCCTTATACTGTAAGATCGGGATATTAAAATAGGATTCACGATAATCTTTATGGGTCATATATACTCGCTTCAAATTTAACAGGTAAATTCCTTCTAATTGCGAATTTCGGGGACGTAAACCCGCATCTTCAAAAGTTGGAAGTTTCATTTAATAAATAAAGTTCGGCTGTGGATGGCCAAATATTAAGCCCCGAAGGCATGGCTTTAAAGTTAAAAATCGAATACCAGTGGGCTCAATACTAAGCGGACAAAGCGGCCGCGTAATCCTAGGGCCTCAAATTTTGGAATATTCAATATCAAGAAAAAATGGAAAAAGAAAGACTAACATTGGAATTTTATAAATGGATTATGCATAATTTTAAATAGGCAAATAATTTATTAATATTTTTCAAGAAATAAACATAGCATATAAGCAAGGCGAAAATTATATAAAAATATTTTTAAGTACTTAAAAAAGTAGTAGCAAGGTTGGAACCTCCACTCGACTTGTATCGATGTTTATTTTATGGTATTACGGTTATATATTATGAGAGTATGGACAAGCACCACTGAATTTTCATGTGCTTAATTTGTGATTATAATTCATCTCGTGCTTGACGGTGAAGGAAAACATCGTGAGGAAACCTGCATGTGTCTAATTTCACTGAAATTCTGCCACATGTGTATTCCACCAACCCGCACTGGAGCAGCGTGGTGGAATAAGCTATAAACCTTCTCCTCAAAAAGGGAGAGGAGGCCTTTAGCCCAGCAGTGGGACATTCACAGGCTGTTACAGTATTATGAGAGTAATTGATAAAGGAATCGCGAGCAACTACTGTTCACGCTAAACCCAATGATGTTATCGGCTTACGAGTGAGGCTGAAGGTTACAGAATATTCTACTAGCTACCCGAACTGGGTTCACACGAGTTGAATAAAGAAACACATAACTATGTGGGTTTACGCACAAAACAGCACAGACTAGAGTAATAAATCTAATGGCTAATGCAGTTAATTAACTTATCTGTAAAATATAAAATTGATTATATTGAAACTAATGAGAGTATAAAGAATATTATAAAATCACAGCGATTTCGATATAAACAGGTTAAAAAAAATCCGTGTTTATTTGAAATATTGACAATGTATATAAAAAAGATAATATTCTTTAATTACTGAAATCGTGACTCATTTTGTTGTTAATAACATACTATCCGCATAAAATCAAGGTATGTAAAAGAAATTAAAATTTTATGTAAATCAATATTACTAAAATACATTTGTATTTTGTATCCATATATGTATGACGCAGTATGACATCGTAAAGTCATAGAACGTCTCTTTAAACTGAACCAAAATATATTATATACCAATATTGAGAACTATCGTAGATGTAAGAAATTAATTCCGTATAATTTTTTTTTAAATCAATCCGTGTAAGAACTAGATTTTTGTAAAACACTGAGTTAATTCTATAAATAAAAAGACACTAAAATATATCGACACTAAAATTTTATTATTTACTTTGTACCAGATAATATTATGAGTAAAATCGTAAAGCAAAGTCATTGTTAAAGTTCCTCTATAAAAGCTGAAAATTATGCGCACACTGCTATTTCATAGGTGACATTGTAGTTACAATGTTGACTTTAATATTGCTTTTGTTGAGTGCAGTTCTGTTATTTAAAAATTATTTGATAAGGTACCGAAATTACTGGAGAAAACAAAACGTTATTCAAATCGATGGTGTTGTAACCAGATTCATGTTAGGTAAACGTTCGCTGGGCGAAATTTATAAAGAAATAATGGACGAAAACCCATCTCAACCCTACATTGGAATATTCCTCGGTTCAAGTCCTACATTATTACTTAGAGACTTAAAAGATATTGAATCAGTTCTCCAGAGTAATTTTAACTGTTTCAATAATCGTGGCATAGTAACGAACCCGCAAGAACCGCTAACAGACAATATGCTATTCACAAATAACTACAACCGTTGGAAACTAATGAAGCAAACATTTTCACCAATGCTTACGAACAATAAGATGAAAATTATGTTTCAATTTATACATAAGAGTGCTCGTGATTTTCTTGATACTATTAATAATGATAAGGAATGTTCGCTTAGAGATATGTATGCTTTTGGGACTTCCATTTTTGCAGCAAGCATTTTCGCAATAGACCAGACAACTAGCATTGTAAATACTTTAAAGGATATGTTTTGGGATATAAACGATGCGTCCAAGAAAAACAACATCATATTTTACATATCCAATACATTCCCGGAAATTTTTAAACTGCTTAACTTTAAACACTTCGATAAGTATAACGAGTTATTCGTGAATTTCGTTAAACAAATTATCGAAAGTCGACGTAAAGATAACGACGTTTTGCGTCACGATATCGTGCAGAGTACATTGCAATTACAAAAAAATGGTATAATAAAAGATGAAACTACTGGATATGAAATTGTACCAACTGACGAATTGTTTGCAGCGCAATACTTTCAGTTTTTCTTGGGAGGTATAGATAATTTATCGATTTCTTTAAACTTTGCTATGTTAGAACTGGCTCATAATAAAATCATTTTGGATAGGCTTCATAATGAGATTGATACTGTTTTTGAGAATTGCGACGAGAAACTTACTTTTGAGGAATTAGGAAAATTAGAATATTTAGATATGGTTATAAGTGAATTGTTTAGAAAATATCCACCAGTACTTGCGTTACAGAGATGTTGTACCCATGATACAACTTTACCGTCGACTCAAGTGAAAATTTATGAAGGTACGACAATATTAGTACCGGTTTTCGCATTACACAGAGATCCTAAATTATTTCCTGACCCCGAACTGTTTGATCCTGAAAGATTTTCTTCTAGAAATCAGTCTAAAATTGCTAAGTTTAGTTATTTACCGTTTGGAGAAGGTAAAAGAAAATGTTTAGGTAAGTGTTAATTAACCTTGCATTGTTTTTTTTTTTAACTCAAATCTATAAACTTCTCTAAGGATTAAAATTTTTAATAAGATTACAAAAGTGAACGAAATGCCATAAAATACAATGTTAGAATGCCATTAATCGCAAATCATATTGTATAAAAGTTCATACACTTTTACACTTTTTCATACAATTTATAACTTTACACCCATAAAATAGTAGACGAAAACTTTGAAATAAAAGTTCCCTTTACTGTAACTGATATAACACTAATAAAACCCACAAAAAAGACCATAAAGAATCGTACTAGGTAAGTGGTGTGTGGTGTTTATATTAAAAATAACGAAATCCTCCTGATTTCGGTCAATCTCAAGCCAACTGTAGACATGTACACACAAGTGTATGCACAAACACAGTCGCACTCTCTATATTACCTCTCTTCCCTTACCCTTATAATCCGATGAGATGGCAAATCTATGTGCTTTTCGAGGCACGGGAGTGTACACACTTCTATTTTCCTGACTCCGGGTTGCTACTGAGATTTTTTTACTGGCCCAATCTGAAGTTGGAATCCAAGACCTCGAACTCCACAAATCGAAAGCTGCAATATTATATCTAGCCAATAGATCAACGAGGTAGTCGTATTAAAAATATTTGTTTATTGTTTTAGGTGTCCGATTTGGAAGAGTACTTCTCAAATTTAGTATAGCAGTTATTTTGAGAAAATGTACCATCAAGGAAAATAAGTACGAACCAAATGCTTTTGATCATAGTTTTTTCTCCTTGAGAGATTCGTCAGCTCACTTCGTATTAATACCAAGACACAAAGTAAATCATTCATAACTTTTCCAATTTTCAATAAAGCACGTATTTAGACAATTATAATAAATAAAGGACACAGTTGGCAGTTACGTTAGGTATATTGCAGTTAATACTAATATGTAAAAACGTTCTAAGTGCTGCATTGACACAATATTTCATTCATTAGAATTTGATGTAATAAAATATTATTGAAATATTTTCATATACCTTGTTTTTATTAATTTTCATAGATATTTCTGTATTTTCGCCTTAAGTAAAATACTTTAAAAAAATATGTTTTGGCGATGTTGGCAGTGCATTCTGATTCATCATATAAAAAAAATCTTTTGTTTTTTTTTTCGTTAAGGGTGATTATTTTATTATTTTTATAAACAATTTTAAGCTTAAAACATTTTTCCTGGATTATAAAAAATATATAAGAAAATTTAGAAACAATCTATATTTAAAGAAACATAAATTGTAAGCTACAAATTAATATAATTGAACGCATTTCATAAAGTAATATTACCGTACACGTGGAATTTATAAATTCGCTTTAAATATATTTTTCTTCATAGTATTGATGATTCTTTAGACTTTTTTTAAAGCTTAGAGTTTTCCTGTGTAATCAGAGGATATCGCCAACACATATGTTTCAATTATAATAGAGATAGTCTGTTATTAGAATTAATGATTGTGTTTACGATATACATCATCAATTTAATCTTTCACACACGTTGCTCTAATGAAACCTTAAGCGCTTTACATGATTAAGGAATTGTGTTTACGAAAAAAATATTGGTACATTAGATAATTATACTCAATTAATACAAAACTTTAGATTAATGCAACAATTAATCATTATTCAATTGTAATTAATTAGAGAGATAAAATGGATACTAACAATTTTACAAAATATTATATAAGAAACAAACAACCGAATGTATTGATTTAAAATTTGTCATGTTTCGGGTTGTGGGAAATAAAGGCTTTTTTATTATATTATTTATAATATAAAACTTGCATTAAGGACAAATATTTAATCAATGTTAAAAAATTAACGAATAAAATATCACTTTCCGTTATTTTTTAAAATATATAACAGAAACGCATTTCAAGCAAAAATTTAAAATTAGAACAAGTTCGAAAATGCGACAATTCAGTCAACTATATATTTTCTAATGACGTCATAACGTATTATATATTACTTTTTCTGTTATGTAAGTAACTACGTCATGGATGACATTGTAACAAAAGTCTTATATTTTCAAGTTAATCGAATACTGTTTACAAGCAACCTTCATTTATTATCATTAGAAGCTCGACTCTTGGAAAGCCATTTCTTTCCTCTTAATGAGATTTCGCATCCATACTGCCGTATGAAATACTAAGAAACACAAATGCTTCGCGTAATTCTTTATCTACATCATGTATTGTTATTTGTGAGGAAATAACGAACGTCTTATTGTCTCGTTATTTTGTATTATAACGCGTATTATTCTACGATCTACAAATATTTGAATATAAAAAAAAAATGTTCGAAACTCCAGTTTGTATTTGGAATGTTTTCAAAATAAGAATTCATTTATCTGAAAGTATTATTTTATTCATAGAAAGTTTGTTAAAAACTTTCTTTGATTTTTCTGATAAAAGTTAACCGGCAACTGAAAATTGGTCCTAAGCTTTTTTTTATAGATATTATGATAGATTTCTTTTACAATATAATACAATTAAAATAAGTGCAAAAATGACTAGGAATAAATAAATTCTGGTCGCTGATTATAGCAGCTCGTCTTTCCGAGCAGACTGGTCGTAGGACTTTGTGCAAGCTCGTCTGGGTAGGGACCACCCACTCATCAGATATTCTACCGCAAAACATCAGTACTTGGTATTGTTGTGTTCCGGTTTAAAGGGTGAGTGAGCCAGTTTAATTAAAAGCACAAGGTCACACACACATAAAATCTTAGGTCCGAAGGCTGGTGGCGCATTGGCTATGTAAGCGATGATTGACATTTCTTACAATGCCAATGTCTAAGGGCGTTGGTGACCACTTACCATCAGGTGGCCCATATGCTCGTCCGCCTTCCTATTCAATAAAAAAAAAACTATCATCACAGAATATCATCGTAATAAAAATATGTATTCCAAATTTAGATATTTAGACTAAATGTCAAATTAAAATGTTTTCAAGTACATATCATAGTAAAAAATATATTGTTAGAATTATAACTTAGATGTTATGTGCCTTGCTCCGGTAATTACACTAGCTCACTCACCATTCAATACTAAGTATTGTTTTTTGACGGTAGTATATGTGTATTGGGTGGTTATTTAGACGGGCTTGAACAAAGCCCCACTACCAATTGAAGCTTGTCAGACAATTTTTGTTTTTCGTTGGTGAAACGAATTTTCACCTTTCCTCCGCATTAATTGGGTACGTAAGTATGTGTATGTATGAGTATGTGGTACTCACTGGCGTTGAAGGCGCCGGAATACCCAATAAAAAACCAGCGGTACTAACTCCGTTTTTTCGGGGGACGCCAAGGGATCTCTTGCGCATACTACCGTGAAGCTTGTTAGACCTATCCACTTGAATAAAAAACAATATAATATTATTCGATTTGCGGTTTCAATTTTCTGGTATTACGCGCTTTATTATAATTTTATTTAACAAATTAAAAGACACTACCCTAAAAGTTATTTTCGTTATTAAGCGTAATTACTGAAATGTTCTCTTAGAATGGTCAATAAAATCAAATAGAACTGGTTGGAACACAAAACCCGGTTCATATTTATGAACACCTCGGCTCCGGTTTGGCCGTTGTTAAAACTAAATAGAGTTACATTATCAGATGAGGTGGCTTAATGGAAAGATTATTTAATTAACTAATCAATTTGAAATTCTTATCTGGCAATGCTGTTAAATGGTTTTATTTCATTAATTCTCATCACAGGTATCTTTTAATAGAAAATAAAAATAAAAATTTAGAAGATTATCGGTTTCGGTAGAAGTAAGGAAGTACTGAATAATCATTGTATTGTTGTCTCTCTTTTATTAAGGATGAGCGGTCAGACTGAGTTTTGTCATATATGATCAAAGGATCGAAATCGATGTTTATTGAAGAATTTGTAAATAGCGGAAAGAAAAAATAAATAAAAATAGAGCTTCATTTATTGTACAAATATATTTTTGCTGCGTGTGAAGTACGAGTGCATACATTTCACCGGAAAAGCAACGAGCAAAGCACTCTTGGTAGGGTTTTGTGCAAGTTCGTCTGGGTAGGTACCATTCACTCATCAGATATTCTACTGCAAAACAGCAGTGCTTGATATTGTTATGTTCCGGTTTGAAGGGCGAGTGAGCCAGTGAAATCACAGGCACAAGGGACATAAAATCTTAGTTCCCAAGATTAGTGGTGCATTGGCTATGTGAGTGATGGTAGACATTTGTTGCAATGCCAATGTCTAAGGGCGTTGGTGACCACTTATCGTCAGGTGCCCCATATGCTCGTCCACCTTCCTTTTCTATAAAAAAAAAAACACTCCCTTTTCCCTCACTCTCATAATCCGATGGGACGGTATTCCGACACGACCAGAAATAGGCGCAAAACTTGTGTGCATTCCAAGGCACGGTAGTGTACACCCAATAACTTTTTATTTGCCTGACCTAAGATTTGAACTCAGGATCTCGGGCTCTGCGACCTTATATTTCATTTCAATACTTATTATGTTAATTTTGTATACACATCTTGAAAATGAGTCGAATGAGTCGAAGTCGAAAGCGAAAGCGCATAGTATTATACAGATGGCATTATTAAAGAAATTAACCATTTCAAATGGATCTTAATATTATAAATAAATTCTATGTATCTTATTTTATAGCTGAACAGAATAATACTAATATATTATTTAATATTAAGTTTAAATGTTTAAGAAAAACCTGCAACGTCTTCGAATATTAGTCACTCAGAAAATACTGGTATTCATGTATTTGAACGTTAACGAGTGAGATAGTATTCAATATGAAACGTGTTAGAACGAGATAGATATAGGCGACAATTGTATGACATTATCTAGCGAACGGTCACTCTTTGTTACGGATCTCTTTGTTAACGGTGTCACGTTGGCAATCACAAATGATACATTCTATCATGCCTTACATAATAATATGCTACTTTTATGTATATCAAGTATATAATAATATTTAATACATAATAAACGTTTAGGTCGAGGAGTTCGCTATTCGCTCAACCCAACCCAAGGGAAGCTTGCGGCGTTGTAGGAGATGATTTGAATGTTGCATTTATAGCTCTATGCTGTAAAGCTGTATATAACAAACACCACTGATGACTTAACTTGCTCTTTGAAATGCTCGCAATGTTAAGCTCGGCAAAAGGCTAATCTTCTACTAAGGAGCACTATAACGAGATTACGTTGTCATACTATTACATTGTTTGGTTGATACAATTATATATACATATATATTAATGTTTATGCAAATTTATGTGTTTTGTCTTCGATATAACTATTCTCGCGAGTTTTTTTTATCAAAAACGAAGGATAATATTAAATTGAAAATAAGATTATAATTTTTGTTAAGAATTATATATTTTATCCAGTGAAACTCTTTCATAAGAACTCTAACGCAAACTTATTATATACATACAAAAAATATGAATTATAAGCCAATAGATTTTTTTTAAAATAATGATAAGACAAATATTTTATTCTGAAGCGAATCTAATTATGTTCTTATGGTTATCTATACCAAAGCTGATCGATATATCGGTTATCACGTCATCAGACATCACGTCATCAGACATCCTCAATAACACACACAAATGAAATCATAAGAAAGCACATATTTAGACCCAAATGGGCCCCAGCACCTCTCGTTACCAAGCTTGATAAGCGCAATGCTTAATCGCAAGCCAATTATTGGGGTATCACGGCACTATGCACGAGCGATCCCGTGACGCTCCCTCCCTCAAGATAAAGTACTGGAACCCTTTAAGAGTTGATACTGTTTTACTGGTAGTAGAACTTTGTGCAAGCTCCTCTAGGTAGGTACCACCCACTCGTCAGATATTATACCGCAAAACAGCAGTACTTGTTATTGTTGTGTTCCGGTTTGGAGGCTGAGTGAGCCAGTGTAATTAGAGGCACGAGGGACATAACGTCTTAGTTCCCAAGGTTGGTGGCACATTGGCGATGTAAGCGATGGTTAACATTACTCACAATGATAATGTCTATAGGCATTGCTTGTCCACCTACCAATTCAATAAAATAAAAAGTAGGGTACCTCTGGTTTTTAGCGGGTTTTCTAGTACACTCAGCACTAGTAAGTGGGATATGTGGGAAGTAATATGTGGGATATTGCCTGACTTCATGTAGGGGAAATACGTAAATACGTTTTTCCAGCGTTATAAAAAAGCCTTATGAAATACTCTTTGTAAAACAAAATTTCTCAAAATTTTCAAAATTCCTGGTTCTATATAAGCTACAAAGAACGTGTATTTCTAAGCAACCTGCGAAGAAAATAAGTGACTCCGTGGAAGATCATATAGATAAAATGAATGGACGGAGTTTGCAGTTTGCGGGAAGCTATACAGCTAGCTAAAATTAAACTATTCTAGCTTGTAACAAAGAATATGTTGGAAGTTAGTTTGTAGACTTAACTTCAGAATAGGACCTTATTTCTTACTGGAATTAGAATATTTGGTAGTTGTTTTTCAGGTGAAGGTAAAGACGCAATCACATTGTGAATAAATAAAATAAAAATATGTGTACAATATATACTTACAAAATTTTTGACTTTTAAGGGACTTTTTGACTTAAAGTTCAGACAAATTCATCTGTCACAATTTCATCAATAAATATTTGAATAAGCCACGTGAATTCGTCGTAATTATTAATATAAATATTTCCACCGCATTCATACAGAACATTTCAAATATAAACAAAAACTATTGGTGTTAATATTTTCGTTCCGACTATCTCATTTAATATAAGAAAAACCAATATCGTTGTATCAAAGCGCTGTGCGTTATTTTTCCTTATTTTTGTGTGAAAATATTATCCGATTGTCATTATTGCGTTCCTCTTTCATGCTCGAATGAATCAACATTGGAATCATTGCATTCGGAAATTATCAAAATTATGGAAAAGAGGAGGAATAAATAAATCACTTCTATCAATACTATTTCTGACGCCTGATTTATGGAATGAATTATCAACACTAAAGAGTCATACTGTTATAAGACTTTTTGGAAATCAACACTAATATAATTGATATAGTAAATTAATCTAGGAAGTTATAATTACTCAGACGGGCTTGAACAAAGAACCACCACTAATTAAAGCTTATTAGATATTTTTCTCAGAATTTTTTGATACTACAGCTTGGGCTCCCTTGGTTTGTTTTGAGTCCCATACATTACACTAACAAAAACGTGGCACTTCGATATCATAGGTCGGTTTAATCATCAAATATATTTAACGCGTTACTTAACTAAATTTTAAATAATCTATTTCCTACCGCCTTTGTAGTTTTTATATATATATATTTTTTTATAATTGCCGGGAGGGCAAATGACTCTACTCCACCTGATGTTAAGTGGTAGTAAAGTCCAAACGCGAGGACGGCCAGTAAAGTCGGGAAGAAGGTTCTGCACTAGCCGCCCTCGCCTTGCCGGCCCGCAAGATGTCTCTTCACGCCTCGTTTGAAGGAACCCGGGATACAAAGCAAAATCCCCAACATGGCGATTTTGCTTTGTATCTCCAGCGGAGTGCCGCAGAGGGAGAGAAGAGGGAAAAATGGTGACTTTTTTGCTGTGAGAGCGCATACCTGTGTTTTCTTGGCATTAAACTCAACAAGATTATCTGAGCCCCATTCGGCGATAAGCTCTAACGTCCTATTGAGTTCAATGACAAGATCCTCCCGCCTCTCCTTAATTTCCGCTTGCCCAGCCACTGCGCGTCCGTGGTATCCACCATGCACTGTACTATCGTCTACATAGCAATGAATGTTCCCGAGAGAGAGCATATCATTGATATGCAAAAGAAACAGAGTGGGAGATAGCACAGATCCCTGGGGGACCCCAGCATTCACTACATAGAATTGTGAAGAGCAACCATCACCTAAAACACGAAGGCTGCGCTTGTGTAGGAAGCTGGCAATCCTGGTGCAAAGCTGAGCAGGCAGACCATATGCCGGCAGCTTGGAGAGAAGACTTCTCAGTGCTAGACCCTGTCGAAAGCCTTGGAGATATCGAGGCTGACAGCCAACGATTCCCCATGCTTGTCGATAGCTTCACCCTATAAGCTAGAAGATCACCTGTAGACCGTTTTGGTCGAAATCCGTACTGACGATCATTAATTAAACAGTGATCAGATCAGTCTAGGTAATGGATCAGTTGGTTATTAAGATTCCGTTCCATCACCTTACAAAGTACTGAGGTAATAGCTATTGGCCGATAATTTGCCGGGTCAGACCGATCCCCTTTTTTGGGAACTGCTTGCACATTAGCTCTTCTCCAAGCCTCCGGCACACATCCCGAAGAAAGAGAAAGTTGGAACAGGCGCGTTAACACGCGAGATAGCTCCGCCGCGCACTTCTTCAGCACTATGGCTGGTATTCTCTCGGGACCGCCAGCTTTCTGTACATCAAGTGATTGCAGCTCCGCACGCACATCACACTGCTTGATTTTGATGTCAGGCATCGTGTGGCCACAAGAAAGTATTGCTGGTGGCAGAGCACTACAATCATCGATGACGGAGTTGTCGGCAAAGAGCTTAGCCAGGAGATCAGCTTTCTCTTGCGGACTGTGAGCTAGCGATCCGTCCGGACTTCTGAGCGGTGGCAGCGAAGGTTGGCAGATATTGTTTTGCACAGACTTGGTCAGACGCCAGAAGCTATAGGTGCCCCGTGGGTGAGTGGATGAGAAATAAGGTCATGACCAATCTGTACAATGCGCTGTGCATCCGCTCTCGTGTAAGCCTTCCTACAGGACTTGGAGTTTTTATTATAGGTTGATTTCAGTGAGTCAATGTTAGATGTCCCGTTAATGCAGCCATTGATCCACTCGCGATATGCTGCCTGCTTAGTTAGTGCAATAATATTTTTAAAACCACTTGTTACAGATTCAACGGTAGCAAGGTGCTACCATTCTTGTCACTATTTCACGCAGTCGTGATTTGTAGAACAGCTGTTTTTATTTGATTTGTTAATATTTATTTTAATCATCAACGTAAATATTATCTATTCGTACAGACCAGATGTGATAATGACTATTTTTTTTAAAAATTCATAAATAAGTATTTGACTTTATAATAAGAAATACACAAATAACAAAAAAAAACAATCATTAATTACTTTAAACGCTAACAAAACCAACTAAATATGATAATTCAAGTTATTGTATATTCAAAGCACCCAAACTTCGCGCCAAAAGTGATATTCTTCCTCTATGACGGGCGATGACGCACTTTTATTTTTTTAAAATATATTCTGGCACAAGGAACTGATACATTCGGTCGAAGATTGTTAAGACTATGTTAATAGCTGTGAAGTGTAATATAACCTGTAAACATTGTACCGGTGATTAATTTTAAATCTATACAATGTAAACGTGACATAAGATGAAAATATGTTCACTAGAAAGCTATAGCACAGCTGCTAAATATTATAGTGTTTAATTTGCGAGAGTGCTACTTTTTGCTGCAATTTTATTATGTCGTTTAAAAAAAATAAAAAAGTATATTTCGCAGCCATTTTACAGATTTGAATATACATTTTGATTATGCGCTGTCAAGCAAATTACTAAGTCAAGTTACTTGTCTACCTTCCTACATTAATTAAAATTATGTATATTCTTAAATTATAAAACTAAGCAACCAGTTTAAACAAAAATGTTTTACATTCGACGGACCGGTTGGCGTGGTTAGCTGGCTTAGCTGGTGCCCGCGACTTTGTCCGCGTGACATAGTATAGATATTCATGCTATGCAATATATTTGATCTATTCATCGCCTTCCTCAATAGGCATACCGTGTTTATTATTACATATAGTTACGTCTAATCAACGTCAACCAATAGATGCTATTTCCTTTGTTAAACTATTACACTGTTCACCTATCAAACTATAATACAATCGTCAAACACTGGGAGCACATGACTCAATATGTTTACCTGTATAATTACTCATTCATTGTAATACATTAAAGAACAAAAGGCTTCATACCGACTTTAGTATTTATTTGAGTTGTATTCACATTTCTGCACAAAATAAGGTTTCCTTTATAAAAGCCTATTTTATACTTAATTGCAATGTGGAGTAATTAAACGCTTACAAGGCCTAACATAGCCAAACATATTTAATTAAAGACGTAATACTCAAGACTAAGTTAAAAATACTTATACAGACTTTGGAACTGAATAAAACTTCTTAGGAATATCAGAATAGTAATATAAATTACATAGTTTATATCGATGCTTATAAATGTCTAATAAAGCCGAGATGGCCCAGTGGTAAGAACGCGTGAATCTTAACCGATGACCGTGGGTTCAATACCGCTGCCAGCAGCACTGAATTTTCATGTGCTTAATTTGGGATATAAATCATCTCGTGCTTTACGGTGAAGGAAAACATCGTGAGGATTGCCATGCAGGTTGCATGTGTCTAATTTCACTGAAATTCTGCCACATGTGTAATTCACCAACCCGCACTGGAGCAGCGTGGTGGAATAACCTCCAAACCTTCTCCTCAAAAAGGGAGAGTAGGCCTTTAGCCCAGCAATGGGACATTCACAGGCTGTTACGGTTACGGTTATAAATGTTACATTTAAACAAGAATGTATCATAAATTGTATTAAGAAGCCAAAAAAGGATGATATGAGGATAAATATAAAAGTAAGTAACATTGTTGTTAGTTCTCATTTATCAGCTTTACCAATATACAGCTTTTTTCATGTTATAGTCTCAGTCAGCTACGACGGCCTTTCTGAAGGAAGATAAGAGTGTGTGGGACATATATAGTGCACACAATCGATTGCAATTAATTCGTTCAAATAAATGTGCTTTCCTCGGCACCGGAATAAAACCACTGCCCTCTTCTAAACTTCAGGCTGCTACGTAGAATTTCTTGTCAGAAAAAAACTAATTTTTGGTTTGGTTTGGAGATTGACCCAAAGAACTCTAGATCCGCGTCCATATAAGCTAGTTACTAGGAAATTTAATGTATGATAGTACAAAACAAACTTTATATGTGTAATTGTTAAAGTTTTTATTTTGTTTTCTATAGGATGGCCCAATAATGTTATGGACGTAGGGGGTCGAATAATAATGTCCTCCAGGCCGATTTCGGCCACGGCGGCCAATCTCAAGAGAGATTAGCTAACTATGCAGGAGATATTATAGTGCACAAGTGTGTGTGCAAATACAAGTGCACTCTCTATTCCCTAACTCTCATAATCCGATGGGACGGCAATCCGGCACATCCTGAATGAGTTCAGGCGCATGGCCAACGACTTTACATGCTTTCCGAGGCACGGGAGTGTACACACTTCTAACTTCCAGACTCTACGGTCTGCTACTGAGAATGTTCTGACAGAAAACCCAATAACTTTTTATTGACCTGACCTGGGAATTGAACCCAGGACCTCCGGGTCTGCGGCTTACATCAAGACCAACGAGGCAATCAATAACATGGTATATAATCAAGATACCAAGAGAACTAACTAACCTAGCAACAATAAACATAGATAAATGCTGATGTCGTTCCAACGTCCGTCTTAACCGTAAAGTTTTTAATATATGCCAAACAATTCTGTACCGACAACAAAACAAGACCGAAATTAAACTTGAGTTAAATTCATTAATATGTTAATAATAAAGATGGCTGTTCATAACATACTTAATTCCTAAAATCGTTCTGACTTACGACAATTGAAAATAATTCAACAACAGAGAAAATAACAGGCTGGAGTATTTAATTAAATGTTGACATTGACATATAAAACTTCTAAATTCAAAATATGGTTCAATTTCAAATGTATGCATAGTTTTTAAGTTTCTTATATGAAAATGTCCTAATCATTTGCGTATGCTTATCCTAAATATAAGGTATCACAATACCATTTTCTAGAAATCGGTTCAAAAAATTACACTTATAAAAAAAATCTAATTGATGAAATCAAATGTCAATCTCGCGAAAATCCATTGTTCGATTTTCAAAGTTAAAATAAGCTAATTAATTAACACGAAACGAAACTAAAAGATGCGGAAAATGATGAGAAGAAATCCTATCTTACAATTCTATTCTTTCATTCAAAGTTTTTTTATTATACAAAACAAGCTTCACTATAGGTAAATGAAATAATAATTGTGATATCTACGGAACCCTAAATGTCGGCTTCGAGATTTCAACAAGTCTTTCGAAGAGACCGTATCTTCAAAACTCGCACAGCCTATTAGATTACTCAGGGGACCGATTCAACTCCCAAGAATCAATTGAGTAGCACCATGTATTATTCACAACCCTTAACCCTCGACTATAGCCTATGATGAAAGACTCTCTCACTTTGATTTTGTTTTGTGAGATAATAATATGAGCTAGAATAATCGGAAATCCGTAGTGTAAATTTACCCTAGAGATTTTTGCCTGAAAAATACTTTCATAGGAAATAAAAATGTTTGAGTTGAAGCATATTCAAAAATTACATCTTACTTTACTTTCTGGACGATAATTTTTTTTTGTTAAATTAGTCAGGTAAACTGACAAACGTATTACGAAAATAACAATACTATGTATAACTATTTAGCAGTATTATATGTGTTGGTACTCAAACAGGGGCCGAATTCTACTAATTTATAACGATTACGATACGTTCCCGATTCAATTCCGATCCAACTTTGAGTCATCTCTTTGAGTATTTATTATAATCGGAACCGAACCAATACTATGTTAACAAATACATTTATGTCAATATCAAACGTAATTGTTAAGTTTTATGGCAATAGTCGATAATTAAATTAAAGAATAGGAAAACGGATAAACGGCAACGATCACGCTTCGATTCGATTGCGATAAAGTGACAATTTGTTAGTCGAATGGGTCCCTGGTGAGGACAGAGCCCTAACCACAAGTAAGTAATCTATAAAAATATGTGTATTTAAAACAATTATTGTATGACTTTTACTATTTTATCATAAAATATAAATATACTCCATTCAAGTAGCCTCTCATACGCATTTTTAAATCGTCAAGTTGCAGGATTAGATTGAATGTAAAACTCCATCGATTGGGATTTAAAAATTAATTAACTACTTATTCTTTTAAACGAAATAATTAGCACACTTTATAATATTTATTATCCTGAATTAAAATCAATAAGACACACTCAATTCCTATTTATCATCTATATTAGTTAGTAATACATTAGCACGATACTTGAATCTATTAATAACTAGCTATCAACCCCGTCTTTGCGCAAGTATGATAAGGTTATAAGTAAAACGTTTCTATTGAAGGGCAAACATACAAAAAGAATATTTTTGTTTATTTAGGAACCATGTCATGCAAACGCAGAACAACTCAACATAGTTTTCTCACAATTGGCTTAATAGCTCAGGAACACATAAAGGACAAACATACAAACACTCATTATATTAGTAGTAGTAAAATTAATATTGTTTATTATAAGATACAATAATTAGCGATAATTTCTATCGAAATGATATCTTTAGTAAACTAAATTTTTCGTCCAGAGAATTGAAATGGCGCTTCAAAAGGGAAATGCTGCTAGAATTTTTGCCACCCATTCGGTCATGATTTGTACAGTAGTTATTTTTGTATTTTTATATATTTAAGGCTCAATGTATTAAAAAAATGCTTTTATTTTTATAAATCTATACATATTATTAACGCTAATTAAGATATGACGTAATAGAATTGTTAATGTCTAATTTTGATGCACGAAAAATAATCTCATAAAATATAAAAATAGTCAATATGAAAAAATCGAGTTTCCAGCTTGCAACCTTGATACTTCCAAATTAAAATAGAAGCTATAGATTCTGGCAACAGCTGCATCAATTTCAACTGTGCATTAATCTCAATAATGCCAACAATGAAAGAACGTAGAGTATATCAGCTAAAAGAAATTTACGGAATATTTTCTGAATTCGAGCCGAGATGGCCCAGTGGTAAGAACACGTGAATCTTAACCATTAATAGTGGGTTCAAACTCAGCACCACTGAATTTTCATGCGCTTAATTTGTTATTATAATTCATCTCATGCGTCAAGCATGAGATGAATTATAAGTGAAGGAAAACATTGTGGGGAAACCTGCATTTGTCTAATTTCACTGAAATTCTGCCACATGTGTATTCCACCAACCCACATTGGAGCAGCATGGTGGAATAAACTCCAAAACCTTCTTCTCAAAAAGGGAGAGGAGGCCTTACCAGCCTTGCCTTACCCAGCAGTAGGAAATTTAGATGCTGTTAGTGTACTGTTTCTGAATTCAACATAATACACATGTAATTCTATTAGATTAAATTGAATGATATTTCTTTTATCGAGTCTTGCTAGGATGTCATAATGAACTAAGAATTTCATGTCAATTTTCGGCCACGGCGACCAATCTCAAGAGAGATTAGCCAACCGCGCAGGGCATAACAAAATGCACAAGTGTTTGCGCCATCAAAGATGCATTTTTTCCCTAACTCATAATCCGTTGGGGCAATCCGACGCAACCGGAAAGAGTTCAGGCGCAGGATGACTTTCCGAGCCAAGAGAGTATATACACTTCCAACTTCCCGACCCCAGGCAGTTACTAAGATTCTTTGACAGAAAAACCCAATAACTTTTTATTGGACCAACTTAGGGTTTGAAATCATGACTTCGTTATCTTCGTTATCTCGGAAGCCAATACACCAAATAGGTGGTCTAATGTACTAGTTATTAAACTGCTAAACTGTACGTCGCCCTTATAATTTAATATAAACATTTCCAACCAATCACTTCGAAATAACAAACAAATAAAAAAACTCGAATTAAATATCAAAATAAACATATAAACAGAGACAATGTAATAAAATCTAGGTAATTCGATGTCTCGCTTTTGCAAACTGGCATTAAAAGTTTAAAATTCAATTTAACGCTGAACAAATGAAACATAAAGACTTGGCTGCTTATCGTGCTATACCAAATTAGTCGTAATACCAAAGGATACAAGTACCGATTTCGTTTGCACCGATTCATGAGAACTAAAATATACGACTGGCCTTATTATTTATGTTGTAATAAGGGAAACGTTTCAACTGTTGTTTTACTGTCAGTACTCTTACTTCTTGGTACGCTTTTCTTATGCTTCAAATTAACAAGTGATAGGCGTTAGCGATGTTTCTTTTGAACAAAATTGATTATTTTAATAGGCGTTTTTAATATTTTGATAGACAAATTAGCTCACAAAATTGCTATTTCTTAGTAGAATCCAATGGATATTCGAAACTACAAAAATAACTTAATATTAAATACAAAAAAAGTTTATTTTGTTTTATAGTAAAATCATATTACATTCTTCAATTTAGTGAGCAAAGTGCTACCCAGTGCTATAGACAATTTCTTTTTACGTCCAGAAGAAATATGGCTTGCATTCTTGTCACCATTCCAGGCGGTCGTGTTATTCACGGTAGTTATTTTTAATTTTCAATTGTATTAATTTATTTAAAGTAAATAATTATTATCACAATAAAATAAATAAATGAAAGAAAAAATACTAAGAAATTATTACTAAGCTTTAGAATGTAAATTGTCATAAACAAAAGTGACGAGAAAAAACTAATATTCTGAATTGGACCGAACGACAAAACACATAGAATTCACTAGATGAGAGCTCCTCCGAGGAAAGCAATACAATTGCAGTAAAACAAGCAGATATCATATTAATTATAACGACATCACATCATGAAATATTTCTCGTAACTAGCAAGTTTTGCAACAACGTCTTACTTTGAAATAATATTTTAAAATTGGGTGTAGTTGCGCTAAATAAATCCAATCACAACATCTTTGACTTTTAATAAAACTAATATATCGGTAAAGAATAATACCGTTGATTTGTTTGAGAATAGATACTTGGCAGATTGGGTTTTTTTGCAGACTAAAATTGATGCATAAATATAATTTATGATAATAGTTCCAAAATTGTATTTTGAAGACAGAAGTTCCATTGATCATGAAAATATACTTAAATATACGAAACCAAAATACCACTTAATTAACTATTATTGTACAATATATATTATAAATTTTTATTCATAATAAGTTGACTAGTATGAGGGCTACATTTTGGTAAGTGGTTCTCATGCGTAGACATCGTCACAGTAACAAAATATTAACCAACCCTTACATCGTTCATGCGCCACTAAACATGGTAACTAAAAATTTATACCCCTTATGTTCGCTCCTCTCCAATGCGAAACATAACAATACTGAGTGATGGTCAGTGTTAGAATTAGTTATGAGAGGGTGGTATTCACCGTCTAACATTAAAGTAACATTTTTACGAGTAAATTTGTGGCATGCAATGCATCTTAAAAAAAATTCTTAAGTGAAAAATATTCTTTTAAACCTTCACTAAAAAGTTTCAATAAGTGATATACGATTGCAAATGTGTTGAGCAGTTCTTGGCCCCGCCTTACTGAGGTAGGTAGAGATTTTAGACTTTCTTGCTTGTCGAATTCGAATGAATTTATTTAAAAGTAGCGTGAATATATACAAAATCTAAAAATAGCATTAACCAACAAAATCTCATCTGTTATCTTAAATAATGTATTTATATGATTTTATAATAATGAAATAATTAATAATAATAATAAAATAATTCATTAAATTATTTAAATATTTACAATTTGCTTGTCCACGATAAACGCTTACACATTTCTACCAATTGAAAATGAATTCAATATTTATTAACGTGAAACCAACTTGCTAGGTTAACGTTAAAAATATTTTAGAAATTGATTAAAAAGTTAAATCATAGGTATTCCGTTCAATAACAAAGACTCGGTATTATCAGCTGATTCTGCAAGAGCGGAATATGCGATTATAGGCTATCGCTCGCTTACATTAAGTACGTAGTGCAGAATTTTTCTCGCCTTCTTCAGCGCGCGGTTTTAAACATCGATCGTCGTATGTAATCATTGGTAGGTAGGTAATGTAGGTAACACATGTAGATAAATCCTACCAATGCATTCCTACAAACTAAAAGCATTAATCGCGAAACATATATTGCCATGCCTTTGGGGTAAGATTATAACTCGTATGCCGCAAGGGCAAACGACATGACGTTTTATATTGACGCAAATCCTCTACGCCGCTCGATATCATACCCTAAAATATTATTATCATTATAATAACGAAAACAAATTTTTATTTTTTAAATAAATAAATTTTTTTTTTATTTTCGTATTTCCATACTCATATTTATTTTTATTTTATATTTCTCTTCATAAACATCAATTTCGATGTTCACTAACGCCTCAACGCTCCTACGTTTGGCTTTGGATCAATCAGGGGAATCCCACACTACAAATGTCAAAATATAAATGTCCGAGGTTTCAACTGAACCGGTCAATTGTAAACGAACCTATATAGTGATAGTAATATGGTAGTAAAAAAAAAATATTCAGTTTTTTAAAACACTTGGTGTATATGTAGGTGTAACACTAGGTATGTATGTAAGTGAGTTGACGAGTTCACTGTCTCGTTGGTCTAGTGGCTTGATGTAAGGCCACAGACCCGGATGTCCTGGGTTCAATTCCAGGTCGGGCCAATAAAAAGTTAAGGTTTTTCTGTCAGAAAATTCTTAGTAGCAGCCCGGAGTCTGAAAGTTGGAAGTTTGTACACTACCGTGCCTCGGAAAACACGTAAAGCCAAATAAGCCAAAGTCAATTTTAATGAAAGGTAAACGATAGTAGAATATTGTAAAGATTTTTTTTTATAATATAGGTAGGTGGACGAGCATATGGGCCATCTAATGGTAAATGGTCACCAACGCCCATAGACATAGGCATTGTAAGAAATGTTAACCATCGCTTACATTGCCAATGCGCCACCAACCTTGGGAACTAAGATGTTATATCCCTTGTGCCTGTAATTACACTGGCTCACTCACCCTTCAAATCGTAACACAACAATACCAAGTACTGCTGTTTTGCGGTAGAATATCTGATGAGTGGTTGTTACTTGCCCAGACTTGCTTGCGCAAAGCCCTACCACCAGTTATGATTATGTTAAAAAACTAAATTAATCACTGTATTTGTGTAATCACACTTTGACTTCAAGAAGCTAAATAGGATTATCACACTTTAATTAAAATCGGTCCATTAACTAATAGGTATAGATTACATCCTCACTTAGTCACATGTTAAAGAGTTAATTTAATAGTTCGAAAATGTATATTCACACGGTTCGTATTTTCCTTGGAAACAGTTTAAGCTTTTAAGCCCGACAAAATCCGTCTCCATCGCTCAACCATGCTTCGAAATCGACTGCTTTTAAACGTGTGCAACTAGCGCTATAACTGATATATAACGGATAACTGTGTCCACTGCCTAACGATAGTAATAAAACTTAAAAGAACCGCTGTGGCCCAGTGGCGAGAACATTATTTTAGATTGTGAGTTCAAACACGGCAAGCATCACTGATTCGTGTGTTTATAATTCATCTCGTTCTTGACCGTGTAGGAAAACATCGCGAGGAAACCTGAATGTGTCAGACAAAAGTCTGCTACATATGTGTTCATCATGATTTGATAAGTAAGTATATAAGTTTCTGCTATATAAGTTAGTAAGCCTCTGCTCAAATGGCATTTAGCCTAGCTGTGGGCCGATTTTCAGGTTTTTGATACTACTAAACTAGTAAATAATTACCATAACGATGATAATAAAACTTTAACATTTTTTTTTTAATCTAGATTTTTTTTTAAATATATAGGCTAGCGCTTGACTGTTATCACCCCTGATGGAAAGTGAGATACAGTCTAAGATGGAGCGCGTTTGCCTAGAAGGTGCCTATTCACTCGGGACTTGAAGGTACCAATATTGTAGGTGGTGGGGAAAACGGAGGTTGGGAGGGTATTCCAGACCTTGGCAGTGCGTATCAGAAACGAGGATGCAAATCGTTTCGTATTCAAATTCGTTAATTAATTCTTATATTAAATATAAGGTATTTTGTAAAGTTTCTTACAAAACAACATAACAGCAGGCATGCCATAATTATACAGTCAATCACTATTTAACATATTCTTCAAGTAGTATAAAACGAACTTACTCGCGTCAGAATGTGTTGTTTTTGGCTCTGGCCTGGCACGACGTTCTAATTACACTCCACTATTGGATTATCCTCGAGACTTTGGATAATTAATTTGGATATAGCATTATTACTCTTATTTATAGATAAGTCCCTTTATAATTTATTAACCAAGAACAATATTAGCTGTTACATAGGGCTGTCAGATAGTAAATTATTTGTGATTTTATTAAATTTTAGCTCTTAGTTATATTTCCATATTTTGTTTAATTAGGTGTATAAGCATAACTGATAGACGCACTATATTAATTATATTCAAGATTTCATAGGTATTCATTTAATGATAGAGCTTTGTGCAATCCCCTGGGGTAGTTACCACCTACTCATCAGATATTCGACCGCTAAACAGTAATACTTAGTATTGTTGTGTTCATATTTGAAAGGAGAGGGAACCAGTATAACTAAAGGCACACGAGCCATTAGATCTTAGTTCCAAAGGCTGATGATGCGTTGACGATATGAGGCATGGTTAATATTTGTATCAACGCCAATTTCTTTGGCCGGGTGTTTTATACTCGTATTATAAAAAAAAAATGTTTATTCAATATCTATCTACTATAGGTGACTTTCATTAAGTAAATATTTCTTTATATACGAATGACGGCGTATTTGCGCGTTTTGAAATCATCACTTACCATTTAATGCAATTTATTTGCTTTGTACGCAAAAAAAAGAAGAAAGTATCTTTCGGAATTTAAGAATTCTGAAGACGATATATATGTATGTTTCGGAACAATCGTATTCCAAGTATATTACCAAAAGATAAAAACAATATAAATACGATCTCAAACTTAGTTGTGTAGTTGGGTAAAATCTCGTGTCGTTCATGTATAATGGAAACGATACATTTGCATTTATAGCTCAAAAGTGTCTCAATTGTTTGCCCTACTTATTAAACTTGTGATGAAAAGAATCCATTGAAGAGTTGCCGAACGAGAAGAAGAAACTTCTAAGCACTTCATGTTTTCATGTTGTTATCGATATTATTGGAAAACTTTTAATATTTTCAAACTTTATTCGACATACGATTTGGTCTGACCATATTATTATTACAAAGTTGCGATTTCATGCTGTAAAAGTATTTTAGTAATAATTGTAAGCCAAGCTCGCCAATGAAGGGTACCATCGTAAAGATAAGACCCTGTGACATATACATGGCATAGGCTTGGTAATAGGATCCCCGTCCTTTGGATATGAAATTTAACCAAAATGTAATAAAGATATTCAACATTTATGCTTCGAACTTTTACTTGGTAGTACCACTCATCGCATAATCTACCGCCAAGCAGTAATACACATCATCTTCAATCACAACATCTTAGTTCACAAGGTTGGTGATGTTCGGAGATGTAATATATACTTAATATTTCTCATAGTACCTATGTGAATGGGTAATGGTGACCATTTATAATATATACCAGTCTGCATACCTGTTTGAAAAAAAATAACGAACAAATTATTAGCGTTACGAATTTATTACATTATTTATTTAACATAGTTCAATAGTGATGAAGTTCAGTCTATTATGTAGCGGACTGTATTTTTCTTGACATTCATTGTTAGTTTCTTAGGTATATTGAATAGTGACGTAAAAGAGGCTATCTATCACGATCATTTTTCATACAAAGTATACAAGACGTATTGGAAGCTTTTGTATACTAAATTCATTCATCAATATGTAATCTTAAGCTAAAGATACCGTAGCCTGTAAATGTTCCATTGCTGGGCTGAGATTTCTTCTCTGTTGGAGAAGAAGGTTCGGAACTTATTTTGATTGGAACGTGGAAGATTTTCGTTCGTCACGGTGTTTTCTTTCACCGCCAGTACGATACTACTTCATTAACACAAATTAAGCACATAAAAATCCAAGTCCTTGCCCGGATTCGAATCTGAAATCCTCGGTTAAGATTCACACCCAAACCACTGGACAATCACGGATCACTTGTGCTATATTACATAAAACACAGGTGTACTTTATGAAAGTTGTTAAAACACAGACATTCTTCGTCTCTAATGAAACGAGGTTATGAAGCATTCATGAAATTTTGCTAACAAGTGTGCACTTCGTCTAAATTTCCCTTTTTTTTCATTTTATTTCCGTCTAAACTCTCCGCTGCGCTTGATGGAAGTCGGTATTCGTTAGTTTTATTATAAAATTCACTCTTGAGGAAGTTTATGAAAATTTTTCGTTTGAATCAACGGAACTGAGATACTTTTTTACTCAGCTTAGTTAAGGGTCGTTTTAATGAAATCTGTCTGGTGCAGGATTTTAGCTTAGACTCGCTTCTAGACGATCGGAGTTGAAATGTTAATTTTTCATATGTATACGTTTCATTCATATGTTTGTAGGATTTATGTTTAATGAGGTTTTATTTGTTTGACTGCCTCATCGATATAGTGGCTTGATGTAAGACTGCAGACCCGGAAGTCCTGGGCTCAATTCCCGTGTCGGGCCAGTAAAAAGTTATTGGGTTTTTCCGTCAGAAAATTGGAAGTGTGTACACCGTGCCTCGGAAAACACATAAAGCCACTGGTCTTGCGTCTAAGCTCTTTCCGGTCATCTCGGATCGCCATCTCATCAGATTATGAGAGTTAGGAAATAGAGAGTGCACCTGTGTTTGCGCACACACGTGCACTATAATATCTCCTACGTAGTTGGCTAATCTCTCTTGAGATTGGCCGCCGTGTCCGAAATCGGTCTGGAGGATATTATTTGTTTCACAAATGGCATGTAAAATTCTTATGGCATGTAAATATATTGTTGTAGAATATAGTTGACACATGTTTATATTTCGAACAGAGATTTTGTTAAATAATAAAATAGAAATAATTTTAATTATTGCACTACTGCAATAATATGTGATTAAAAAAATATGTATCAATGATAATTTAATAATTTATTATTTTTAATAAGTGGAGAACATTTATTAAATGTCAAACTATAAATAATAATAGTTGAAATCGTAATCACGTGGCATCGTGGCAATAATAAAGCCTTACGGAAGGGAATGTGTTAAGTTATAAAATATTTTATGTGAAGCTAACATATCCTTTAGAACGTAGATTTTGTAGAGAAAATATAAAATTTTGTTTATAAAATTTTTAATGCTATTTCTTAGATTGTTAATCAATTTATAACCTTTAATATTATAATAAAACTTATATTTAAGTGGAAGCGTTTGGAAATTCTAAGTACTAACATCTGTAAAGTATATAAGGAATAAAAACTCGATATAAAATTATAGGTTCTAATCCCGTTGGTTAAATTCGACCGTAATTTAATCTACCTCGTAAAAAATACCAAGAAAAATAAGAAGCTGTTGACAATTGCTTATAAAACGATATCGAACCATTTTGGCTTCGCCTATTAATATATATTTAAGTTTATAGTATTTGTACTAATATTTTAGCAATTTATATAATATAGAAAGGATAACATTTACTTATTGTCATAGAAATCATCCTCTCATCAGATATTATACCGCAAAACAGCAGTACTTGGTATTGTCGTGCTCCGGTTTGAAGGGTGAGTGAGCCATTGTAATTACAGGCACGAGGCATATAACATCTTAGTTCCCAAGGTTGGTGGCGCATTGTAGATGTAAGCGATGGCTAACATTTCTTACAATGTCAATGTCTATGAGCGTTAGTGACCACTTACCATCAGGCAGTCCTTATGCCCGTCCGCCTAAAAATACTATAAAAAAAATACCAATGGCTCGGAAAAGGAAAATAGTCACAGCAAAATGAAAAAACGTCTACGTTTGGATTACCATTTTGTATGTTGTCTCGTCTCTAGGGCTATGTACGTATATAGCCGAAGCATATATTATCAAACAAAACACCTGAGCTTAAGACGACCTCTAGCGATACCCGTAGCTAAATAATATCAAGTTGTTAGCCTCTTACGTGTATAATTTATGACGTAAACATTTCTGACGTATGTGTACCCAACTACTACTAATTAAGGCCTTTACTCGAAATGTTTGCTTTACATTTAAATAAATGAATTTGAGTCTTATATCCAATCGGTTACGGTTTAATCTCAATTAATCCAACGTTAAAGCAAAGTTGAATGTGTCCGAGCCGCACGGATTTGTGTTTCGTAAATATATACACACGGTTGAATTAAATTCTAAGACGCTTATGATTATATAACTGTTATTAATATTACGTAGGATTACTAACAATGAGTGAAGCAACCTCAACTTTGTCTAGACATTAAGTTATCTCTACGCTAGTGAGGTATACAAATTATTTGACTTTAACACGTCGCTTTAATGTAACATAAATTAAAACTTGTTCTATTTCTATTATAAAATAATTATATTCGAAATATTTATATATATTTTATTCAGAGATGATCTGAATGGGTAAAAGGCTATCACATGGATTTGAGTATGAAAAAATTCTATATTATCCTGTATCTTAGTTAAAAGATAAATATATTGTGAATAAAATAAATATAATATATTGGAACTGAAAATAAATATATTGTAACTTGTGATTCTATATTATTTGCGCGCACATGTGCCCTATAATATCTCCTACGAAGTTCGTTAGTCTCCGTTGAGAATGCTGTAATTAAGCCTGAAAGGCAACACCTCCGTGAAGGGACGCAACAGAAACCGGAGAAAGTAATAATGACGACCTGATAATATTCAAAATTCATCTTATTCAAATTAAATAGTTAAAATTTTATTTTTAAGTGTGTATATAGATTTAATAATATATATAATTATATATATATTAATTATATAATATATATAATTAATATATATATATCATTGTACGCATTAACAAAAACAATAAAATAAGCTTGACCAATTAAATAAGCTTGAGAGACTACAAAATACATTTATTCGGTTTATATTTGGATTACCTAAATATGACCACGTTTCACAATTTCGTTCTCGTCTTAATTGGTTACCCATTCGACTTCGCCGGAATATGCACGTACTGTCTATTCTGTACTGTGTGTTGTTTAACCCTGTTACTCCCCCTTACTTGAAGGAAAAAATTTTTAGGGAATCCTGGAGAAGTTCTTCGTTCTGTAAAGTGATGGATTTTAAGGGTTCCTGAACATAAGTCATCTTTTTATAATAATTATTTTACAGTTCAGGCTATTAAGCTCTGGAACGACCTTCCTTTAAATACTAGGGAGGATAGGGAGAAGGGATTAAAATATTAGGGAGGCCAAATCCATAGATATTTTTAAAAAACTTGTAAAATACCACTTTTTGTCTCAAATGCCTTATCACCATTGATTTCTTTTATTTTTATTATTTTTAATTTTTTTTTCTCTTTTTTCTTTCGTATACTTGTAATTTTATATGTATTGATAATATAATTTATTTATTGATGCATATTATGTGTATTTTATATTTTTATTTATTTATTAGTTTGTTTAATCATAAATTAATATTATCTTATTTATTATTAAAGCACCACCTACCTCATACCCTGAGTTATCTCTTACTCCGTTGGTTGCCTGGAAGAGATCGCTATGTAGCGATAAGGTCGCCAAAATTGTATGCTACTTTTTTTAGGTTGTATCCATGTTTTGTATTTATTATTTTCTCTTTGTAGTGTACAATAAAGTTTAAAGTAAAGTAAAAACATTGTTATCTTTCTTCACTGAAAAAAGTAAAATTAATATTAGAGATAAAATCACAAATTCGTTATTTGCTATTCATTTTCTCGTAGGAAGATAGCCTGTTTGTACGAATTGGTTTCCATTAATTAAAAGGCAATATTTGCTGCATTTGGTGAAATACACAAATAACAGATTTTTGCGTTAATCTTAACCGATGATCATGTATTCAAACCCGGGCAAGCAACATTGAATTTTCATGTGTTTAATTTGTGATTATAATTCGTGTTTGACGGTGAAGGAAAACATCGTGAGGAATCCTGCATGTGTCTAATTTCACTGAAATTCTGCCATATGTGGAATACACACCAACCTGCATTAGAGCAGCGTGGTGAAATAAGCTCCAAACCTTCTCCTCAAAAAGGGAGAAGAGGCCTTAGCCCAGCAGTGAGACATTCACAGGCTGTTACTTACAGACATCTCTTTAAACCTACTCAAAAGAGATGAGGTAGTAGCCCACCATACTGATATCCCTTGAGAAAGGCCGCCGTGGTCGATATGAGCGATTGTCATACATCATTATTATTCAGCGTTTCTGAAAATATGTTCGTTTGTCTTTTCATTATAACTTTTCGCGTCAACTGATTGTCCTGGCACTGAAACGTAAAGGCTTGTTCGAGCAAAGCTAATAAATACTACGCTTGCTCTTAAGAAACTACGTGTGCAAAGTCCACAAACCGCTTTCATACAAGAATCACACAACGTCAGTTAGGAAATTAACATCCAGCTTTGAAGAACAAAGTTTTGAAGATGCCTGTTGCAAGATGGCGATGTAGTTAATGAACGGAGCTGCGAACTCTGTAATTAACTTGAAAATGCATGACCAACATCACAGCTCAAATAATTATAAATTGTGCAGTATCATAGTAACTTTAACATATACATTGTCTAGTGGAGATGTAAGGCCGCAGACCCGGAGGTCTTGGGTTCAAATCTCAGTTCAATAAAAATCTATTGAGTTTTTCTATCGAAAATTCTGAATAATAGTTTGGAGTCTGGAAGTTGGAATTGTGTACACTCCCATGCCTCGCAAAGCACGTATAGCCTTTGGTCTGGACTCCTAAACTCTTTACGGTCGTGCGGATTGACGGCCCATCGGATTATGAGAGGGAGAGAGAAAATTTATTGCGCACACACTTGTGCACTATAATGTGTCCTGCGCAGCTAATCTCTCTTGAAATTGGCCACCGTGGCCAAAATCGATCTGGGGGACTATTATTATTATACATACCTTTTAATGGAGAATCAGCAGGGGGTGTCCACCTCACCCAGGCTTATCCTCTAACTATGTTGTCACATTAAATGTTTTGGCCAGAAAGACCAGGGACAAATCTTGACACAGTATCAATCAGTCAACCAAAGGAGTATGCTTTTATACGATCTTTATTGTAACACGTCGTTAGATGGCGCCGCTGTATATCAACTTCTATAACTAATTGATCGCCGTGAAAAGTGGTATACAAACACAGGAAGGAGAAGGTGTGTCAGGTTTTGCAAATACATTATAAAATACTAATTATTCCCCAGTGTGCGTAGTCCATCTTTTTAACTATTTATTTTAATTTTTAGTAAATATTAATTTTATGTCAATATTATGACAAATATTTTGTTACACTCGGTTTTATTGACTTTTAATTACCACATTACATTATGTATATATACACTTTATTTTATATATTTCAAAGTACATTGACGTTTTAAAAACTTAAGTTTATCAAGATCGAAATATGACAATAAAAAATTGAATCGTTAAACAAGAATGAAAATAAAAAAATAAAAAATATGGTTTGAGTGTAGTTACGAGAATTGATGTTTAAATATGTGGCTTACGCACACATTAACGTACTTACAATAACAAATCTTACGCTGACGTCATCTGACGCTCGAAATTTTACGCTGACGCCGTCTGACGCTCAAACTCTTAGTTAGCACGATACACGGTAGACATACCGAGCGCTAAGATATTTACACATTAAAAATACTTTATTAAATTACAGTGATCTGGTCCGGTTTCACACGAGTGGCATTAGATAGTAGCGTGGGTGAGATATATAGGAACGATTTACACAGAATCACATTTCTCGTGTCATAGATCCTACATAGAAACCCTTTTGCAAATCCAACCACATTTCAAATACCGAACCGGTTAACGCACTTGGGCTTTTGATACGCACACATTCATGCATTATTAGTCTCCTTCACTGTCGAACGGAAGACAATGAAATAATACACGACGCTGGTCAATCAATACAAATTGAAAATACACTTTATTCGAATTGGTTTTTGTATGCACTTATGAAATGTAATTTTCAAACTAATCTATTTTATTATACGTTAAACCTTTTTGGAATATGGATTACATTGAAGAACGTCTAACTTAACGCTTTTGCCGATTTAATTTGTTACATTACATATTTTAACTGGTAATTCTTTAAATTAGTTGAATCGATTCGCCGAGTCACGGCCTTATTTATACGTTGTTAAGCGGGTGATTAGTTAAACAATGCTGTGTCTTCTTCTTTCGAATGTCAAATCAATAATGATAGAAAGGGAGAAATCAGTGTTTAACTAAATATCAATATTCGCTAAGCAACGCTTATCAAGTACGGCCGTTAGTAATCAAATTAAATATCCCGAGTATTATATATGCATAAAATATAGTATTGACACAAGCACACAGAGCACAGCTAAAATTAAAATTAAATATTATCTAAAATTACTAACTCACTCAGAATATTTTTTGAAATCTGACATAAAAATTAAGGTTATGAATAAGCATAGCATTTTGTATTGATGGTAGAATGTAATTTTTTAAATTATTTTCTTGCATTTTTCTTACACGTGCTTATCTTTACTATTTGAAATATCACTAACCAGAACGTAACACACAAACAAGTGACAATGAAACTGCTTAGGCTTAGTGATATGTTTCTTTGGTTATAAAGTCATATTCTTATAAATATAACAATAAATTTCACTAATGAATAAAAAAGTTACTAAAATTCTAATTTCAAATAATTAATACCCAAGTACCGAAAGAAGAAAAAGACGTCAAAGAAGAAAATCAAAGTCTAAGATATCAAATTAATTAAAATAGCGCCCAAAATATGATTGTAATAACAATCTAAAGACTTCGTTATTACAGACGAATCTTGCTTTTTTTTATTGACTGAAGTCTTGAAGAGTTTTGTTATTTGATAAAATAGTATGTATTTAGAAAATTACTAAAAATTTTGAATTTTTTTTTATAAAAAATAAACGTTTATACATGTGTATATATTTTATATTCACAGCCGAAATCTTAACTTTAACTTAAAAAGTCTTCACAGTTTATGCAAAACATCCACTGGTTGGTTGAAGGAGCGAAACGTGCTTTAGCTTAACTTAACACCTCGAGCCAAAACGCCTTGAAAGAGCTTAGGTTACATATTTTGTGGGTCGAAGGAGGACTTGGAAACACTAATGAATTGAAGAATCTGATTGCATGTATTATTATTTATTTATGTCCAACAATTAATACGTATCATAAACAATATATACGATAGCAACTACAATAGTATAACTGTGTCGTAGCTACTAACGCCTCTAATTCGACAACACATTTAGTTATCATTTGTTCAATGTAAACATTAGAAAATACTATTTAATTTAACAAAAATATAAAATTACAAATTTATTATTACACTTATTCTTAACGTCACATAATTTTTATAAAAAAATCTGAATCACATAAATAGATACATAAATATATTTTATAAAATATATAATAAGGAAGGGATGAAAAATATTATTTACATTTTTTTAAATTATCCAATAAGATAACTTAGAAGAACTGGGTATTAAAAGGTTATAGTATTTATGTATATTTTTGATAAAAATAATTCGAGTGATCCTATTTTCATGATGATGAAGTTGAAATCTATTGTAGCAAATCGATTATTGCATCTGCAGTGCTATTCTTCTGTAAGAACTTACTTCATTAGTCACCCTTGAAATATCGACTTATAATATAATATTTAGAGGTGTGTGTGCGTGACGTGACGTAATAATTATAACGGTCATCTTTTATTATTAGATGATACTAGATTTTTACGCAAGTTTTTTCCGGTTAAGTACTAATTAGTTATACGTTATTGTACTATCAAACAGTAATAATTTCTACTATCAAAAATGTTGCTTTGAATGCTGTGTAAAGTAATAATTATAATAGTCCTCCTGACCAATTTCGGCCTAGGCGGCCAATCTCAAGAGAGATTAGCCGAATACGCAAGATATATATTAGTGCACAAGTCTTGTCGCAAGCACTCTCTATTCCCTAATTCTCATAATCCGATGGGACGGCAATTTGATAAGGTCGAAAAGAGTTCAGGCGCAGTACCAACGGCTTTACGTATTTACCGAGGCACGGGAGTGTTCACTTCCAACTTCAACTCCGAGCTGCTATTCATAATTTTGGACAGAAACAATAACTTTTTACTGGCCTAACCTTGGATTTGAACCCAGGACCTCCGGGTCTGCAGCCTTACATCTGACCACAAGACCAACGACTCAGTTATGTCTACATAATAAACAACATAAGAGACATAAGAGCACTCTGCCAAAGTTTTGGCGCATTGTCTTGCAATGCCATTGTCTAAATGGTAAATATATAATGGCCACTAACCATTTATTGTCATCCCTGCGTCCCTTATACTTGCTCGCATGTCTTCTGACAATAAATATTTCTATCTCATATGAATAGTGATAAATATTTTGCTTTCATTACAGTTTTTAAATATTTATATGAAAGTCATCTACAATGAAAGTATGTTAAAATCTCCCTTTCGATTAGGTTGTCTGGAATTGTTAATTAGCCATAAGATCACTCCTTATGTTACACAATAATAAGTTCTAAGTCCTTTTCTGTACCAATTTCATATTGTAAAATAAACTTTTAGTATGCATTTTATCGATAGCAAATATTATTCTGTAAAGTTTCATAATCGTAATATTTACATATAATTTAAAACGATAAAATAATATCATTTGAACAATATAAAGGAGAAATTCTTATTTATTTAAACGACACACTTCAAATTGAAGGAAGACGGCACTCAACGAAATTAAACTCAATATTATTTTTACGGACGACGATAGACTCCTGACCGCTGCAGACGAAACTTGACTGAAATAAAAATAACGATGCACGTACACTGCTCGTAGATCTAGAGATTATTTTAAAAGAAAATTGTACATAAAGCTTGTTGTGAAAACTAGTAAAACGCCATTAAGTAATTAACTGTTACTACTTCGCCTACAGCTAGCAAAATTTCAGCTCACACCGGCGCTTCCCTTACACGCCCCTCTCGCGATGTGATCTCATTCTTACATCTTCTATCTAAAACGATCGTTATGTATTTTTTGAGTTTCATATCATGAACATAGAACTTCTTCTTACTATAACATAATTATTATTACAAAGTCTGTACTCTTAAGCCAGCGCTGATAATAATGGCCGATATGGCTGTTTATGAGATACATGGAAAACTCACTAGCATATCTAAGTATTTATCTACTTAATTTGTATTTAAATTGAATCTTGAGCTCTGCGATGAAAATAACATCGAATGAATACCTGATTTTGTAATTTGATGTTGGATAAAAAGCCGCATTGGAACAGGATATCATATCAAGGATATAGGGGATCAATTCAAAGCTTCTCCTCAAAAGGGAAGAAGAGCAATCGGAAATTTTACATGCTGTACTTATTGGCAGTTAATTGCTGTTTAAAAAATAAACGCACACGATTTTAGACTTAGATTAGATTATACTAGAAGCGATTATTGTACAACTATGGTATAAATAATCAATTTACAAATAAACTTGTATAATTAAGACTTAGACGTTATTAGGTGGTAGGGCTTCATGCTCGTCTGGGTAGGTACCACCCACTCATCAGATATTCTACCGCAAAACAGCAGTACTTGGTATTGCTGTGTTCCGGTTTGAAGGGTGAGTGAGCCAGTGTAATTACAGGCACGAAGGACATAAAATCTTAGGTCCCAAGGTTGGTGGTGCATTGACGACGTAAGCGATGGCTAAAATTTCATACAGTGCCAATGTCTAAGGGCGTTTGGTGACCACTTACCATCAGGTGGCCCATACGCTCGTCGGCCTTCCTATTCTAAAAATCTGTGTGGGTATCATAAACTCATCACAGATTTTACGATGAAACAGCAATATAATTGTTGTGTTACAGTTTGAAGGATTAGTGAGTCAATATTACTACAAGGTAATTAAGATCCAGGTCTAATTTCACTAAAATTTTATTTAAAGAAATCCACGAATGTATAAAATATAAATTCAAAAGTATAGACAGAAAAACAGTTCATTTTAATGAAATTTTATTTATTTATAACAACATTGAACAACTTAACTCAAATTAAAGTGATATATGCCTTTTTTGTAGATCTGAGAACTCAATCTTAATAACTGCGAGATCATTTCCTAGCTATTGGACAGTTATTTTATGTATAATTTACCGCTTATCAAATAGAAATTGCCAGTCACACAGACACAGAAGAAAGAAAGGAATACAAATTAAAAATAAAATAATTATAATATACTTTAAATTAATAGCAAATTAGCTTGCGCCGCCTTTGTTGTCTAAAAGTCGCAGGTTCAGAACCCTCGGGCTAGTCTCGTCCTCACTCCTAACAGAAGCTGTATGCTTAATTATTGGAGGAGTAAATAGATATAGTAACTCCTTAAAAACAGGCATTACTAGTATTCTTTCAATATATATGTATGTATGTATGTGTGACGCAGGCAGCCACGCGTTATATCGCATTTAAAAATCATCAAAATATTAATTGCGTGGAATTTATTATCATAACTAGGCAAGCTCCATTGAGTATGTTTGTGTTTACAATTTATTTTGTCCTCTCAGGGCGTCATTATCGTGAGGAAACCTGCATGAGTCGAATGAAATTCTTGCCAATGTGTATTCAATGAGCAATAAGCTCCAGACTTAGAAATATCATAACATATTCAAACGAAATCTTAAATGTTAAATGTATATAAAAATATCGTTCGTTATTTAAATGTAATTTAATAGTGAACAGTCCTCTACTCGAGAGAGGAAAATGCTTGGTGACTGTCAGTAGTTATTAAATAGTTTAACTTTAATATAAAAGTTAAAAGCGTGAATGTATTAAATTTTCATCTAGCGGTACTGTCACAAGCACTGCATCTTTACAAACGTCGCTACCTCGAGGTATTTCCTTAATTGGATCGCGAACAGCACTCCGCATCGGCTTCGAGATTCACATTTTATTTATATATATTTGAATTTTCATGAAAATTAATTCTAACAGTCTGATAGAATAGATATTTGAATGATTATTTATTCAAACTATATGAACTTATATACTCGTGTATTATATATTAAATGAATATTTGTTTATTGTATTGTTGTAAATTGAATAGACTTCGAATTGTTTTTTTATGTTATATGAAATAATGGTAAATAATAATATACATCTATAAATATTAATCATTCTTTACACCGTCAATGCTTCACCAACCTTAGGACCTAAGATTTTATGTCCTTTGTGCCTGTAATTACACTGGCTCTGTCCCTCATGTCTGTAGTTACGTTGGCTCACTCACCCTTCAAACCGGAACACAACAATACCAAGTACTGCTGTTTTGCGGTAGAATATCTAATGAGTGGAAGGTACCTAACCAGACAAGCTTGCGCAAAGCCTACTAAAATATATAACATAATAATAATATAATAAGTCTTGACAGAGTGTTTCTTTATAAAAACATACGCGAGGGTTTCCATCGACTTACAGTATAATCGTCTTAGGTTCAATTATTATGAAAGGATCATAACAAGTTAACTCCAATGTTTGAAAAAATCATGCTTATAATACTAGCGTTTTTCTTTGCCTCTGCTACGAACTCAATATTACTAATTTACTTATGGGAAAATTCAAATTATGAGAACTCATACTAGGGATAAATTATTTTTCCAGTTGTTTCAAAAAATGAAATAATGATGCTGACATAAATGGCTCTTTAATTAAAAAATAATCCCACAAATAAAACATTTCTATTAATCTGATTTCATATAAACAGGTAATATGTAAAAGTAAAAAACAAAAGAAAAATAATATTAAGCGAATCTAAAACTAGATGGAAAACATTTTGCTTTTAACGTTGCTGTAACAAAAGAGTCAATTTTACTTACGTATAACAACGTAAACGAGAAAATAAATACAAGCTTCATAACAAGCACTTTGCCCTAGTATTTAATCATACAATTTTACTATAATTGAAGCAATTATAATTTATATATATATTTATAATAGTTTGCTTTTTATTTTGGCATTGACGATGTTAGCAATTACACTTTTGGATTGGTTAATTCACATACAATCTTCGGTTCTGATTCACATATTCTAACCAGTGAACCATTTCAGCTCGATACAATTTACACAGTGGCTTCATAAACGTATAATAAAATAAAAACAATCTTAAATAAAAACATACGATAGAAGAACAAGTGTCAATCTCTTTAGAAGTTTCACAAAATTGGAATAAGTGAACTCAACATAAGTCTTTCTAATTTCATCAACGTTGCTGGATAAACTGCCGGTGCTTTCGTAGTATAGTTTGGAAAACTATAACTGACAGTTATTAAAAAGTTCTACAGAAAATTATAAATTCCATCTTTTATGGATGAGTTTCAGCAATCGTTTTTGTGTTTCAAAGGTTAGAGGAAAATGAAATGGCAAAATTATTTGCAAAACATTATTATTTTTTTATTATGATTTTTCTTTATGTAAATATTCAAGCTAAAGATTTGAAACTTCGTAGTTGATTTCGTACATATCCTTGATGTTTTGTTGTTAAAATTTACACACAATTCCAAAGAACAGAATATACATCAAATACAACCTAATTTAGGACACAATACTACTAACAAATCTCTCCACAATAGGAAAACAGATGGAGATGTGAAACCGGCTATAATCCAAGGGATTGTACCTTTTGTACAAGGCAACGTGACGTCGCAACAAAGAGATTTCGGTAACAAATTGAGGTCGAGTGAAACGCGTGAAGCTGTCATACCTACGATATTTAGTTTTAATTACACTAAGGGCTGCCATTCGGCAGATTCTTAATAATAAGTCCTTTGTGAAGTACGGTAGGGACCTATCAACAGCCCACAGGTGACAACTATATTCGATACAAGTGTATGCCTTCAAATGATTTTTTGTTAATCTCGCTTGATCAGATAAACTGATTTACATTTACCCATAAAGAGAAAATATTGGTATGTATTAGTGCGAGATAAAGCATAGTTAAAGTCTGTATGGAAAAGGAGTGCAGATGGCTAAATCTATATCGATATAACAAAAAAATAAAAGTTTCGTAGTTTACGTTCATTCTGCCGATGTTAACACGCGTGGCAAATTAGCAAACCAATAAAGCATTTTTCTTTGTAATATTTTAATATATAATAATCTTAACTTGTCAAGGGTTAAGATTATTATATATTAAAATTCTAAGCGTCATCTGTCATATTTTTCATGTATATTATTATATTTATATTATTATAATATTTATTATTAATTAAAAAAAAATACGTCTAGCAAAGTTGGCTACTGATATTAAGAGGCGAGACAGTATAACCTTATTTTGACAAGTTCATAATCTTTCTTTACATTAAAAAAGATTTTCGCCAAAGAGGTTTTATATTGGCCAATTGTGATAACCCTGGCTATTTGCACAGGAGACGATGTCCATATATATACGAAATCGGTGTTGTGTTCGCCAACTAGATATCCAAGATGAAAATTACCCACTGAAAAGACAAATTTTAGGTAATTATAAGGGATAACGAAGCATTTATGGAAGTAAACTTAAGTTTATTACGTTTTCCCGTATCGTAGGGTAGTCCAGTAAATAAGCAAATAATACTTAGGTACTTATTCTTATACTGATTTAAATCAAAAGTTTTGTATTTTTTTATCTCGAATTAATGATGATGGTTACGTTTTGATTGAAAAAAATTCACATGAGAAATGTTAACAGTAAATCATATTTCAATTGTGCGTATTTTTTGTTTTTGTTATTGAATAGATAGTCGGACGAGCATATGGATTACGTGATCGTAAGTGGTGACCAACGCCCATAGATATTGGCATTGTAAGAAATGCGCCACCAATCTTGGGAACTAAGAGGTAATGTCCATTATGCCTGAAGTTTCACTGGCTCACACATACTTCCAGCCGCACAAAACTATATTGAGTATTGTTATTTGGTGGTGGAACATGTGGTGAGTAGGTGGTACATACTCAGACGGCTGTCACAAAACCCTAGCACCAACTTAAATTATTATTTATTAAATACATCATTAACTTATTTCTAAAGAATGAGTGAATTCTCTAAGCACAATTCTGAAGCAAGATATTTGCTAAGAGTAAATTCCATCGACCAGTCAAGTACTCCGGGCACTTACGCCTTCCCTCAGGACGGCTTTTATGATTCGCGTCAAAGGGTAGACACGACTCGTTTTAGGCAAGGCTATTTTTGAGTATAGGAATTTATGAGCAATTTTAGTATAGCTTTCTTTGACTAAAAGTTGCAACAAAAACTGTGAAATATTTATGAAGCTTTTATGCATGAGCTCGCAAAGATGCGCATAAGGTAATATTTATGATTATATTTTTTAAATTTAACAGTACTAATGGAAAAGTCATTTTTTAATTTTTCAGTTTAATAAATTTTATTACTTACTGGTTATCGCTAACGGCTTCGCCCGCATGTAAGGTGTTTGGTATTCTATACCCTTATGTAGTCATTTAAGTTATTTTTTAATTCTTCTTATTTTAAATGTATACAACTCTTAACTCACTGACGTATTAACGTCATTAATATAGTATCGTAATACGTATTTGTATTAATGTCATGTAAAGAAAATTTTAACCACTCTACACAAAATTCACTTATTTACTACTACTTTTAGTACGTGAATTCTCTTGCACGTTAGAGACAGGTAAAACTTATGTTCTTATTTTGGGGCTTGCTTACTTGCTCCGTACGAAAATTCATTAAAATTGGTTATGTGGTTTAGCCTTGAAAGCGTAACAAACAGACAACAATTATTACATTAGTATAGTTTCAACATTTAGTTTATAAATTCGAATCGTTTTGATGAAAAATAAAAGAACAAATCTGTCAAGTATCAAATAATATCAAAGCGATAAAATAGTTCCGGGCTATTTGTACAGGATGCTTGCTTACCTGTGTTGAAGCGTGTGATTCGTAAACTTAGTTAGGGGAACGAGTTGTATTCGTAGGTTTATGTTTATGTTCGATATTTATTATTTAAATCGTTGATGGAAGTTTCGAGAACGTTACATTTTGAGATTTATATATAAATATGTTTCTCGTGCATTCGTTAATTGAAATTAGCTCTTTTCTGCTCATATGTTTTGCTCAGCTGTGTTCTGCATTGCTCGAGTTGGTATTTAGAAATTTTATAAAGATATCAGTATAAGTATTACTCATAAAAATATTATATTGATGAATAAATAAAACATTGTCTTTTGCTTCAGATCCGTATAGATAAATAATAGTCAAAGTTGGACTGGTATTGAATCGGGAACGTTTCGTAATCGTTATAAATTAGTAGAATATGGATAAATCAGTTCGATAATAATGAAATCCAATAGAAGTAATACTTTTACTTAGTTTAAAAGCTGTAGGGCTTCTTACTTAAGAGGAAAACAGAACATTGATTTCGAATAAATTTTTATTTAACGAAAAAAAATCGTTTTCCCCAGTTCCTTCGAGGTTTTTAGTGTCCCTAAGCCATCCGTTCTTGTGCGTAAATAATGGCAACCTTGCAGGAAAATGTTAAATTGAAAATAAATCAGTCCCAATAGATCGGACCGGTATATTAGATAATATTTAACGATAATCTATGCGTAAAAAAATATAATTTAACATGTTGATTGAATAGAAAAGAATGCAATATAATGGAATAGATCGGAATGGAACAAAACAAAACGCAATGGAACTGAATAAGGAACCTTAATTTTGCCATCACTGCGTATCAGTTAGTCTATACGTAGCTTTTTCCGCCTACTAAATCAAATATACAAGAACGACACACATTTAAAAATTTTCCTCGCAAACATTTAAAAAAGGGGTCATTTGGGGGTCAATGTTGCTCACGTCCGTAGGTCTCACCAAAGACAGGTTTCATCCTTCATTACCCTACACGTGGCCCCTGGGTGGTGCTAATTGAGCAACATATTCTAGGTGGGAGGCTCCGGCCGTAGCTAGCATTACCACCCTGCGAACAAAGCCGCACCGCCATAGCGATTTGTCAAGTGGCTTAATTCACATTGTCGCGCAGCATTTCGTGTTCCGGTACGAAGTTTGCAGCAGCTTACCATGGGGGATTGGGTCTGTATAGTTGTGCTCTGCATTTGGTGACAGGTTCTGACCGTAGTCACAGTGACGCCGGGCGGCTCAATCTGGAGGGCAGCGGAATCCGAAGCACGGTGCACCGCTGGCTGACCGCAGTTAGTAGGGGGCCCAATTAGTAGGTTCGCCATCTACGAAAGGCTGCCCCGCCAACTTGCGAAAAATCCTGGGATGGTTTCCACCGTGCTGGTTGGCGACCAGAGAGAGGTCCCGGTGGCGATTCCCAGGGGGGTTCGGGCGTCCCCGCGGTCTCCAGTTGAGTCTACCATCTCCGTCTCTGCGGTAAAAGTCACGGTGTCCAAAATGCGGCACCTCGTACAACTTCCATTTCCCCATACCTATTCACGCCCACAATTAATGAGTTATAAAAAAAGCAAGAAGAATGTTTCACAGCGGCTGCACCACCTCTCATTTTCAGTGCATCTCTCTAATATACGAGGTTTGCACTCCAATCTCTTTGCGGTCCACCACCACCTTGAGACCGCCATGCCGCACTTGCTCTTTCTCACGGAGACACAAATCACCAGTCCAGCGGATGTAGCGTACTTACAGTATCCCGGATATTCTCTCGAGCACAACTTCAAACCTCGTGCTGGGGTCTGTATGTACGCTCGTAATGACGTCTGCTGCCGGCGTCTCCGAAACTTGGAGGTACCCGATTTTTCGGTAATGTGGTGCGTATCGGATACAGGTTTGGAGCAGATTGTATACGCCTGCGTCTATAGGTCGCACAATGGTGACCAGGAGACAACTCGGATGTTTGAGTATCTCAGCGTGACGGCTGGTGCCGTCCAACGTCGTTACCCGACTGCTCAAATGGTATTTCTGGGGGATTTCAACGCTCACCACCAAGATTGGTTGTTCCCATACCAGAACACCGACCATGCCGGGAGAGAGGCGCTCAAATTCGCAATATCCCTAAACCTCTCTCAGCTGGTACATGAAGCAACTCGGGTACCGGACGTGGACGGTCATACACCTAATTGTCTGGACCTTCTGCTGACAACCGACCCTGACCGGTTTTCAGTGTCAGTTGCAGCTCCCTTGGGCACTTCTGATCATTGTGTGATCAGGTCGGTCTTCAACTTCCACCCTCTGGACTCCGGTCCCACTGGAACCAGACGGGTGTGGCGATACAAGTCGGCAGACTGGGACGAGATGCGACACTTTTTTGCATCCTACCCTTGGCGGCAGATATGCTTCTCTTCCACTGATCCGTCGAGCTGCGAACAAGCCATATCTGAAGTGATATGTCAGGCTATGGAGTTCTTTATCCCATATGCTGACGTATCACTGGATGGCAAGATCCCTAGGTGGTACAACGCTGAGTGCGCCGCAGCTGAGGCCCGTAAAAACTCAGCGTTTGTAGCGTGGGCAGCAGCCCGCACCACCAAAGCTCCGGACATTGCGACTAAGAAGAGAGCCTTTAACTCTGCTGCCAAGTCCTACAAGAAGGTTCTCAAGAAGGCTCGTTTCAACCGAACTAGACGTCTTGGAGCCAAATTAGCTTCCTAGCCCCGTGGTAGTAAAGCATTATGGTCTCTGTCCAAGTCGGTTGAGACAAACTTCTGTCGTCCATCGCTGCCTCCACTGCTGAAGCCTGACGGATCCTTGGCCTTTACTGCAACAGAAAAGGCTAACTTATTAGCGGCCCTGTTTGCCGAAAATTCGCGTCTCGATGCAGGAAGTGCCTCACCGCCAAATATACCACCTTGCGACTCAATGATGCCAGAGATACGAATTCGCCAAAGAGAGGTCCTAAAAATTCTGCGCACCTTGAACGTGAATAAGGCCAGTGGCCCTGATGGGATTCCAGCAATAGTCCTGAGGAATTGTGCACCTGAGTTGTCCCCTGTTTTAAGACGCTTGTACCGCCTCTCTCTTAAATCCGCTCAAGTCCCTAAAGCCTGGAAGATTGCCAACGTACAACCAGTACCTAAGAAAAGTAGCCGTACCGACCCGGCCAACTACCGACCCATAGCAATCACCTCCATACTTTGCAAAGGTTTGGAGCGTGTATTGAATAACATCTCCATTCTCCATAATTCCAGCTTCCCCCTTCCTTCACAAGTCTACGCGTGCTGGCTCTCGATGTCACCGACTAACTGTGACATCAATTCCATCGCGCACAAAGAAATTTGGCAACTCCTTTCTTTGTCGCACTTCCAAGAAATGGAATTCCTTACCAGCACACGTATTCCCCTCCTCTTACGACCCGGGTTCCTTCAAACGAGGCGTGAAGAGGCATCTTGCGGGCCGGCAAGGCGAGGGCGGCTAGTGCAGAACCTTCTTCCCGACTGTACTGGCCGTCCTCGCGTTTGGACTCTACTACCACTTAACATCAGGTGGAGTAGAGTCATTTGCCCTCCCGGGTAATATAAAAAAAAAAAAAAAAAACAAACTCCAGGCGTACCTCGAAGAAAACGATCTCCTATCGGACCAGCAGTACGGCTTTCGTCGGAATCGATCAACAGGAGATCTCTTAGTGTACGCTACTCACATCTGGGGCGAGGCCATGGACAAGTATGGTGAAGCGTTAGCCGTTTCACTTGACGTGTCCAAGGCTTTCGACCGGGTCTGGCACGCGGGCCTTCTTAGCAAGCTTCCTAGCTACGGGATACCTGTTGGCCTTTGCAACTGGATATCAGATTTCCTGAGTGGACGATCGTTTCGAGTTGTCCTAGATGGCTTCTCGTCTGATCTAATGGCGATTAATGCCGGTGTTCCTCAGGGTTCAATTCTCTCCGCCACACTCTTCCTGCTGCATATAAACGATCTGCTGAAACCCGGTATCTTTGGGTACGCAGACGACAGCACTGTCACGGAGAGATACATATCCGGTCCCCGAGCTAGTACAACAGAAACTCGAGAGCACAGGGAGGCCTTGGTAGAACGCATCAATTTGAGATTGGAAGAGGTTTCGAATTGGGGCGATGATAATAAAGTCAAATTTAATCCTGCCAAGACTCAAGCGTGTTTGTTTACTGCCAAGAGGAGTCCATTCCACCTGACTCCGACTTTCCGGAATGTATCTGTACCCATCACCGACAGTATTGAGCTTCTAGGAGTTACATTAACATCCAAACTCAACTTTGGACAATACATTGAATCCAAAGCTAAAACTGCTGGTAAAAAACTTAGCATCCTCAATAAGGTCAAACAGTACTTCACACCAGAACAGCTTCTGACTCTATATCAAGCCCAAGTCAGATCGTGCATGGAGTACTGCAGCCATTTATGGGACGGCTCTGCTAAGTACCAGCTTGATACTTTGGATTCAGTGGATCGTCGTGCTAGAAGACTCATTGGCGACCAGACACTGGTTACAAAACTCCAGACCTTAGAACATCGTCGTAAGGTTGCCTGTCTGTCGGTATTCTACAAGGTATATTTCGGCGAGTGTGCTCAGGAACTTTTTGATTTGGTTCCCCCGTCACCTTTTTACCAAAGAACTGCGAGGCATCGAAAGGATCTGCACCCGTACGTGGTTGACATTGACGTATTTAGGACACGTACGAAGCGTTTCGCTTCCTCGTTTCTGATACGCACCGCCAAGGTCTGGAATACCCTCCCGACCTCCGTTTTCCCCACCACCTACAATATGGGTACCTTCAAGTTCCGAGTGAATAGGCACCTTCTAGGCAAGCGCGCTCCATCTTAGACTGTATCTCACTTTCCATCAGGTGTGATACAGTCAAGCGCTAGCCTATACATTTAAAAAAAAAAAAAAAGTATCAATATAAATATATTTTTTATAGAACACATACATAAAATTGGCGGGGCAATGTCTTGTTGATTAAATTCATTCAACGCATAAAATTTGGAACATCTAGGGAATCGTAATTAGTTTATAGTAACATTTTCAACATTACTTTTTTTTGCTTTGGTTAAAAAAACAAAATTCTACAATTATACATATCATCAAAATATTTAATAGGAACATAAAGTTATTATTACATCAATTCATTAAATATAATTTAAATCTATTTGAATACATATTTTTTATTTTTAATGAATATTTTTTAATATAACATAATAAGTAAATAGATAAAAATCAACGGGTTTGACTTAATTATAATGACAACTGCAGAAAATAAGTACCAAGTAACCGGAGTAACCGGAGTATAGGAATAAAACATAAAACTAAACATAAATATATAATTACTAAAGAATACGCCGTTCGAAAAACTGATTTTTATACCAAAAAATAGCTATTGCTTCTCTAATGAGCTAGGGCGAACCCTAAACTAGAAAACAGCTCGAGATTCAAAAAACGGTCTGCGGTTATTATTCAAAAAAATTAGCTTCTAGAAATTAATTTGAAATTGGCTCTACTATCCCTCAAACTGAAAAAACTGGGCGCGAAAGATTTTGGTTCATATTTCTCCTCCTTCAGTGTGTATTTACGAAGCAGCCACGCCAAACCCGACTTGACTTGTACACGTGCAAATCTTGTACCTAAAATAGAAAAATTGTTATTATTTTAGGTACTCGTTTCGGCAGTACATATACTAAAATTGGAAAAATACAGAGAAGATTAGCATGGCCCCTGCGCAAGGATGACACGCAAAATCGTGAAGCGTTCCACATTTTTTTCCAGGAGACCCTTAGCACAGGGCAACCTAGTTTGGGCTTCTATCTCCCACATATAACTGTATTTATATATATTATAAAAAAAAAATGTAAACATTGTTGTCCATGGTCCAATTAAATTTATTTTTATATTAAGAAATTATTCTCTATAACTCTTAACTATTTAAATATCCTCCTGACCGATTTCGGCCAAAGCGACCTATATCAGGAAAGATTAGCCAACTGTGCAGGACATTATAGTGCACAAGTGTGTGTGCAAACACAGTTGCACTCACTATTCCATCAATCTCATATTTGAGTTAAAGCGCAGGACCGACGACTTTACGTACTTTCAAATTTTGTATTTAGAAAAGATCTTTCTGAGAATAAATTGTCTTGTAGAATAACATTGATAAAATAATTATATAGTTTAAACAATCATAGTATCTACTTAAATTGAGAACAATCTTGTCACGTGTTGCATTGAAAAAGTAATAGGATTAAATAAGAATAATCATTTAACTTACCTAAACACATACGGTTTCCTTCACCAAACGGTAAATAACTAAATTTAACAATTTTTGATATATTTTCCGATGAAAAACGTTCTGGATCGAATACTTCTGGATTAGGGTACAGTTTTTCATCTCTATGCACCGCAAAAATTGGTATTACAATAACATCGTCTTTTACAACTTTTACTTGCCCCACAGGTAAAACTGTTGACTTTGCACAACTCCTTTGAATAGCACCGATTGGAGGATATTTTCTCATTGTTTCACTCATCACCATGTCCAAATATTCTAATTTATCAATATCATCATAGGTCAATTTTTCATCACATTCGTTAAAAACTCTGTCGATTTCTTCATGAACTTTTTTTATTACGTCCTTGTTACTTGCCAATTCAAGTAAAGCAAAATGCATAACTGTAGCCGATGTATCAACGCCAGCTAAAAAGAAAAAGAACGCTTGCGCTGCTAGAACTTCATCGGTTGCTTCTATTTCGTAACCAGTTACGGGATCCCTCATTGTTCCTTGTTTTTGCAATTCCAAACACATGTCAACGAAATCGTGTCGTTTTTGTTTATCATTTCTCCGTCTTTCAAATACTCTCTTTACAGTGCCTATGAAAAAATCTTCATATTTACCAAACTGTTTTAAGTTGAACAAATTAAACAAAGTCGGTGATATGCTTGCAAGGGCAAACTTTAAATTGCCGACCAAAGATGGTTCAATTGATTCGCGTGTCATTTCCAAGAATGGGGATTCCATAGTATTCTTAGTTTGAGTGTCGATACCGAATAATGTAGCTCCAATACAAGCTGTTGTGTAAGTATACAAAGCGTTAAAAGTTTTATCGGGTACGTATTCGTCACTGTCAACAAATTCAACAAAATCACGAGCACATCTTTCCATAATGTAAAACATGTTTTTTATCTTAAGACTCGTAAATATAGGCGAAAGTTTGTGCCGCAACAGTTTCCAGCGTCGATAATCGCCCATAAATAGAACGTTATCCGCTAAAATATCATTAGGATTGCTTATAATACCACGACTGTAGAAACTTTCGAAATTCCCCTGCATAACGTATTGTATGTCGCGAACATCTTTAATTATAAGCGCGGGTTTTGTTCCGAAAAATACTCCAATATAAGAATCTTTTACGTATTCGTTGCATAAATCCTTGTAGATTTCTGATATCGATCGATTACTCCAAATAAATTTAGATAACAGCCTGTCAACTTGAACAACTCCACGGTTCCTCCAATAGTTACTATTATATTTTGCATATATTAATGTCACTAATAAGAAAATTATAACGAGAATCAACAACATTATTGCTCTAAAACTAAAACAACAGTGGCATATAATGCTATGATTTATAAACAATATAAGTTCGTTCACGGAGTCGTTTGTTATCATTATGACCTTTGTATTTGTAAATAGATAATGTTAATGTACGTCGTTAAAACAATATAAATATTACATTTATACTATCTAATTTAAAAAAATGGGTCTGTTATATTTAATTACAATTTCTCTGTAGGAATTAATCACAATTTTAACATTTCTTATTATATATATAATAAGAAATGTTAAAATTGTATATATATATATAAATGAGCTTTGATGTATCAGTTGCTACAATACGGTAATCTTAACCGTAAACTGGGTTGAAATTCGGTAAAGTTCTATTATTTTTTATGCTTCTCGTAAGGATATAATGCAGTTTGCATTTGTTAAATGTTTTGCCATATTTTATCCATCAACTCGTATTGGCGTAGCTTGATGGAATGTTCTCTAAGCTTTATCCACAGATGACAGAAACCCAGAGAGCAGCAATGAAAAAGTTGCTAGCTGTAATATTTTTTCATATATAGTACAAAAAATAAATAAATGAAATAATTAGTTTTAAATCCCGCGGTGCGGAACGATACTAGAAGCATTTCCTCGTTCAATCGCAATTTCGATTCTCTGGATGAAAAATGAACTAGAGGGTATCGAATCCACCGGTGGGAGATTGACGGGTATTTTATTTTTATTTATATTTACTCATATATTCTATTCAGGCTTAAACAAGTAAACCGTACTAGTTTTATAAATAAAATAGTAAAAATAAGACTTTTAAAATACAAAGATTGGGAGAGGATTGTTTTTCAGTTTTGTGTGGAGCTCTGGACCATTAAAGTAGTTATAAAAAAAAAAAAACATTTATTGATTTCGGCTAAATCTATATTGTTTAACGTCTGTACGACACATGTTTAAAAAATGTTGGTAGTTATTTGATGTGAACGATTAAAAAAAACCTATTTTAGTATAGCCATTGTCTCAGCATTGGTATAATTACAGGCTGTAAAGTTAAGCCATTCAAATAAAACTGGTTGAAAACCATTCTGAAACGTTTGAATTGATTGTTTTATTTGAATGTCATCATGATCATGATTTACTGGTGGTAGGGCTTTGTGCAAGCTCGTCTGGATAGGTACCACCCACTCATCAGATATTCTACCCCAGATCAGCAGTACTTATTATTGTTGTGTTCCGATTTGAAGGGTGAGTGAGCCTGTGTAATTACAGGCACAAGGGACAAGGTAAATTAAAATCGATTCAAAGTGCTTATTACTGAATAATTGAATAAAGTATTACATTATTATTATTATTATTATTATTATTTATAGAAAAGGAAGTCGGACGAGATTACGAGCCACCTGATGGTAAGTGGTCACCAAACGCCCTTAGACATTGGCACTGTAAGAAATGTTAACCATCGCTTACATCGCCAATGCACCACCAACCTTGGGACCTAAGATTTTATGTCTCTTATGCCTGTAATTACACTTGCTTACTCACCCTTCAAACCGGAACACAACAATACCAAGTACGCTGTTTTGCGGTAGAATATCTGATGAGTGAGTGGTACCTACCCAGACGAGCTTGCACAAAGCCCTACCACCAGTTAATGTTTATTATTTTCATATTCAAATTCAATTGTTAAATCTTAAGATTATTAATCCCATCGAGCATTCTAAAGCTGACTGGAAGAGAATCCCTTTTTTGGGATGAGTCCAACATGTGCACTATGAACTTAAAATTGCATAAGTCTTTTTGTGTAAAACCATTCGATGGTTTATGTGTAAACTAATGAGATTGAACAAGAAACAAAATATTTTATACTTTGAAATCTTCATCATTAAGGTGAAGTATCAATATATTATTCCGTGGGTATTGGGCCACAGCGACCCTTTTTATTCTACCTCATTACGGCAGATCTAAATATTTTGGCCCTAACTCAGGTATTCTTTACATTCCTTACACGTATATATATATAATATCGTTACGAAAGGTTCTTATATATATCTAAATCAAACGCATTAATTAGTTCTCACGTATTTTTGTCGGTCAATAAGGAAAATCAAGAATCTAGCATTGCATTTTGATTACCCAATTAATAATTGTAATGGATGACACAGATATTTTTTTGTTATTTCAATACGCGATAATTTATTTTGTTTTTATTTTCTGGATCTTATGTTATAAATCACAAGCAAAATTAAATTCTGAATTTTTAAACAACTTAAATTCCTTTTTAATTTCTCGTACCATTAGACTATAAAAGCCAAGTAGTATCTCTGAATATTAATTTTGAAACTTTAAAATTATTATTCTTTATTAGTAAACTATGTACAGTCATTTACATTTTTCAGCAACTGAATAATTCTGATGAAAGTTCTGCAGCTATGTATATATTACAACGGAATCCGTCCAAAAGCCATAACGGTACGAAAGTATTCGAAAGCCGAAAACTGTCATCACAATGCGCTGAATTAAATTGAAACTTCAATTTTCCATGCTCGTAGCGAGCCGAATATGCTCCTAAGTAATACATGTCTATGCTCACGCTGGCCCATTTCCAAACCTAGAGGGCCGACGGTGAACAGAATACGATATTCATATGTTAGTTTTACTTTAAATTGAAAGAGTATTTATTTAATTCTATTCCAAAGATTTTTGATGACTATAAGTAGAAGTGGATAATCAAGAACGCAAATTATTGACATGACCAGCGTGATAGAAGACTTGTACCAAACAATGACGTGTTGTTTAATGACGATTTAAAATGAAATCCACAAATGACATCGGTCTAATTGCCAGTTTAGTGTATACGTGTGGCTTTTTTTTACCTTTAATAGGCCAGTTTTTAACTGTTGACTTGCCTGATGTTAAGCATCGACACGGTCCAGGATATACCACGCTTGCCTAGAAGAAACTTATTTACTCTGGATTTGAAAACATCAACGTTGTACCTATCAGGACATACGATAAGAATATCATTATATCCAACGCATGCAGTTTTCCATAACTTTAACACATGAAATGTACATTTGAATCTGATTTTGCTTAAGTTTTACTTGTTCTAACCACTACGTCTTGGCTAAATCGGCTTCATGTTTAATCGTGTGGAATTAAACTATGAAACATATTATTTCAACTCGAGTTAATAGTTTTCTTTCTCGCTGTCCTGAAAACATGTTGTCAACGCTCAAAACAGTTTTACAACATTTGTATTGTTAAATTAATATTTTAATACTCAGGTCAAAAGTATTAGTTCATTTCAAAAACGAAATACAAAAATTTAATTATAAGAAAAAATAATCTTCACAATTTGATTTAATTAACTGTCGAAAGAACGGAATTTTATTTTATTAAGGTAACCGCTGAATTATATTAAATAATAAAATGGAAATATAAAAATAATTTAAAAAAGGAAATATACCCAAAAATAGTTAAAAATTGTCTTACTTTCGCCGGTTTCGCTTAAGGCTGGAGTATATTCTTTTTGAACGAATAGTATATTTTTAAAGGGGAAAATTATTTATAGTATAGGTACCAATGTATTGGAAAAACATTTCGATTTTATCTCTCATATATTTAGTGAGTTAGTTATTATACTTATCGATTTGCCTAATAAGGAAATTAATTCTATCTAACTTTCAACTACTTATAGAGAAAATATATTTGGCAATCAGAATATAAAAAATTGAAATTTATCTATTATTAGAAAAGCTTTATAAATAACCAAATAAAGGGTTACCAAATATGTGATCAGCACCGCCCATATATTTTGGCATTATACTCACCACTCCTTCAATAAATCCAACTTTCTTAAATCGCCAGTGCGCCACCAACGTTGGAAACTCAGATATTATAACCCTTGTGCATGTAATTACATTGGCTCACTCACTCTTCAAACTGGAACGCAACAATACTTATTGCTGTTGGGCTGTAGAATATCTGATGAATTGGTGTTACCTTCCCAACCGACACAAGGACCTGCTACCAAGTAAAACACAGATTTATGGACGATAGTGGTATGTATATAATTTGAATAACATGTGTTGGCCTTGCCTTGGTTGTTGCTTAGCCATTTGTAGCAAATAATTCACTCAGGCTTCGAAACAACGGAGTAAGATAGAATGTTTTATTAATCCTAAATAAACCGAACCTGTCCGAACCGAAACTTAATCCTTAACAAAACTACACCTCACATCGTACGTGATTTTGAGCCACGTTCCGCAAAACTGTACCGACGCTTTGTACACTTGAACAGACAATTGTTCAACTTGAAATGCAGGTCTTGTACTGTTCGCGCTAGTACTCCGAGTTAAGGCTTAGTATAAACTGGTGGATTTCCTTTGAACTTTTATGTATACTTTATATTTAAGCTTCAAATATGTTTTAATTTTAATAATCCTGGGCAAAGATGAGAATTACAATTTCAAATTTAAAAATCGACTTCGAGTGAAACTTCATCGGCATCTATGATCTGAATTATAAGCCAGTAAGATTGGATTTAGAATTCCAATCAAAATCAAGTCAAAATCAAAAATGAAACCGGCAGTATAAGCATACTCGAGAAGGTTTGTGTTGACAAATCATCAGTCTGCAATTATTGACCCTAATATCTAACGAAATAAATGGGATAACTGAATTGTAATGATAAAAAAATATGACAAATGACAAATGTTTCATTGTTAGAGACAAAAATATTCTTATATAATGGCAAATAACCCGAAGTCTACTTATTCATCTCATCCTCACATTATATATTATGTATGTATGTATTGTAATGTTCACCCTTTAACCGTGCTTTAACTCAAGTCGTAATATCAATATTACAAATTAAATAATACATATTATATTTTATATATCAGCTCGCTATGCACACACATCGTCTTCATTTCGCGCCAATATCAATATATGTATTGTAGGAATATAGGAGGGTAGTAGTGGGAGGAAGTGTATTTAAAGGAGGGTGGACGATAGACAGGTCTCTTTTCTTTGCTATCGTGTGTTCGGTCGATTGGTGTCATACGGTGTTATTTTTGTAATCTATTGCGATTAAGTTTGTTAGTGTCGTGTTGCTAGGGTTAGTTTTGAATTAAATTAGGAGAATTGTTGTTACATAAATTCATTAGTAAAAATTGTCGAATAGTTTGTGATTTTGTAAAATTGATTAAATTTATTATCTAGTTTTCTGTAATTTTGTTTTTAAAAAATCCTTTCTGATCTGGTTTCTAAGATCAGAAGTGGGATACTAACTTATTCAGCCCACTACGGCTTGGCTTAGCTCACAATATTTTTTTTCCTTTTTGCTTTTATTATTTTTTTTTTTTCTTGAATTACCCTCATTTGAAGTTGTATTTTTTTTCTCTTTAAAAAACAAATTTATAATTTTCTTCATTAGTTGTTTCGCTGGATTACTTTAAATATCGTGTCGTATTGTTGTTAAGTATATTTGTTAGAGAAAATAGTTAAGATTAGGAATAGTGTGTGCTGAGATCGAGTGATTTCAAGGTGAGTCTTTTTGATTGTTATTGATATTTTTCTTTTTCTTGAAAATGTCTGAACGTGTGCTCAATCGTAGTCGCAGTGATAGTGATCCTCGTCGTGATCGTTGCGATAGTCACGGTAATAGGTCCCGCGAAAAATCTCTTAACGAGACTGATATGTTAAGACTTGAAATTAAGGCAATGATGTCTCGACTTAAGGCGTTAGAAGGGAAAACAAGGGCTTCACCCTTGCCTGGTCCATCGTCTGGTCGTACATTAGCGTATACCCACGACCGCGAGGAGGAAAATGTGATAATCGCTAGTGCCCATGGTAGGCAATCTTCACGACAATTACGTACGCCATCGCATGAGGGTGGTAGGTCCCGTGCATCCAATAGGGCACGACAGTTGTCTCCGTTAGGCCGCCGTTCAGCTTCACGTTCGCCTTCGCCACAACGTAACGCAACAATCCGTGACCGGAAGCCTCGCCACAATTCGCGACCGCGTTTGACTATACCGCCGTTACGATCCACAGGCCTAGGAGTAAGGGACGAGGGTATACCGCCGAACTCGATACAGGCTAGCGTTAACGATTACATTATTAATACCATGCGTTCGATTAGCGCGGCGGGCAAATCATCTCAGCATTATTACATATCAAGCTTTGATCCAAACATACATAACTTTGATGATTGGTGTCTAGAGGTAGATCGTGCAAAAGTTTTAAATAATTGGACCGATTATGAATGCCTTTCACGAATAGGGAATTGTCTACTAGGGGATGCGAAATCATGGCTCAATGAATGGGTCTCCAGCGATCGTAGTTGGACAAATTTCAAGAAAGAGTTTGTCTCTCTGTGTCCTAAAGTACCAGACTTCGCGGGCATATTGTTCGAAGTAATGACGAAAAGCTCTGATGACTACCCGACATATGCGGAATACGTACGGCGATCGTTGCTTCGTTTGCGTATAGTACAAGGGCTTAGTGATGAGCTTGTATCAGGTATAATAATTCGCGGTATAACTGATCCGAATATTAGAGCTTCAGCAACGAACGCTAAACTTTCACCTAATAATTTAGTTGAGTTCTTTTCGATTTACGTTAAACCTACTACAAGCAATGCTTCTAAACAATCGTCCTCGCGTCCCGATTTACAAAACAGCACGATAGGTAAACGCTCTATGGAATATTCACGTAAACGAAACCTCAGTGACGTTAGGTGCTACTCCTGCGGTCTGTTAGGGCATAGACAGGCTTCATGTAGTAAGAGAGCCAGGCTAGAGCAACCGTCGAATAGTTCGTCAAATAGTGAAAGGGTTAGGCAGTCAACTTTCACATTTGTGCCGTCTAAACCTGAGCCATGTACGTATTGTAGGAGACCAGGACACAGCGCTGAAACTTGTTTTGCTAAGCAGCGTGCAGAAGCTTCGAACAAAGAGCGAATAAATTTTTGCAGCGAGTCTGTCCAGCCAGAGATGTCATAGCGGCTACTATACAGAATCAGCCGGTTGATGTTCTCATTGATAGCGGTTCTTCTGTGTCATTAGTCTCATCATCGTTGCTAAAGTATTTCAAATGTTCCTACACACCAACATTTCGGGTTTTAAAAGGCTTGGGTAGTCAAGAAATTGAGAGTACTTTTTACGTTACCTTACCAATCAAATTCGACACTTTAACTCTTGAAGTAGATTTCTTTGTGGTGTCCTCTGAGTTTATGAACGTGTCGGTAATCATTGGGACAGATGTTTTAAACAGGGAAGGTGTTAGATACGTTCGCACAAAAAATTGCCAGTTACTAACAAGAACAAGTGACAATTTGAAAACGGTAATGAATGTTTACTCTGAGCCTTCAACACCAATTAAAACACCGCTGGTAGGTAATGATTTGGACAAATTACTGGGAATTATCGGTAAATTCTCTCAGTATTTCATTACCGGGACAGCAACATCAACTGTAAATACAGGGTACATGTCGATTAAAGTTAAAACTAGTAGCCCTGTGTATTATCGACCGTATCAACTGTCACATTCAGAAACTCTTCGCGTGCGTGATATAATAAAAGACTTACTTGACAAACAGATAATAGAGGAATCTGAGTCTGACTACGCAAGTCCAATCCTGCTCGTCAAAAAGAAAGATGGGTCGGATAGGATGTGCGTCGATTATCGGAAACTCAACGAAATTACTATCAAAGACAGATTTCCTTTGCCTCGTATAGATGATTGTTTAGACCGTTTGGGTAATAATAAATATTTTACATCCTTGGACATGGCAACCGGCTTTCACCAGATTCCTCTAGATCCTCAATCTATTCCGCTTACGGCATTCGTCACACCGGAAGGACATTATCAATATCGGAAAATGCCTTACGGTTTGGCGAATGCACCAGTCGTTTATCAGCGTATCATCTCTAAGACCCTTCGCGAGCTCATTAATTCCGGGAACATTCTCGTATACATCGACGATATTTTAATTATGAGTAAAACCATCGATCAGGGCTTGACTTTGCTTGGTAGGGTACTTCATACGTTGACAAGAGCTGGCTTTTCCATCAACTTAAAGAAATGTTCATTTTTAGCTACTAGTATAGAGTACTTGGGTCGCACAATTAGCAAAGGTCAGGTTAGGCCAAGTCATGAGAAGGTGCGAGCTTTGATTGACTCAGCCGCACCGAAAAATGTAAAGCAAGTAAGGCAATTTCTGGGGTTGGCTAGTTATTTTAGGCGGTACATCGCGGGTTTTGCACAAAAGGCTTCCTGTATTGCAGCTCTTACCAGAAAGGGAGTCAACTTTCACTGGGGTGCCGACCAACAAGCCGCGCGTCAATACTTCATAGATTGCCTTACAAGTGAGCCAGTACTTGCCATCTACGACCCTTCGCTGCCAATAGAAATTCATACGGATGCAAGTTCTATTGGTTACGGAGCAGTGTTAATGCAGGTACATGAAGGAAATCGTAAGCGAGTGGTATCTTACTTTAGCAGACTCACCCGGGGGGCTGAGAGTAGGTACCACTCGTACGAGCTTGAGACCTTGGCAGTAGTGAAGGCTCTTGAGTATTTCAGACACTATCTTGTGGGTGTACACTTCACCGTGGTTACTGACTGCAACGCTTTAAAACTAACCCAGCGTAAGAAAGACCTGTTGCCCAGGGTGGCCCGGTGGTGGGTATACCTTCAAGACTTTGATTTTAGCCTTGAGTACAGAAAAGGTTGTCTGCTGTCTCATGCGGATTACTTTAACATATGTACGATTCAAAAACCTTTAAACTGGGCCCAAGTTGCTCAGGCAGCTGACGAGGAGACGCAGTCTTTAAAGCAAAGGCTATCGGATGGACAGTTAGACCCTAGTCGTTATATAGTTAAAAACGATATCCTTTATGTTAAGCTTACACCTACTGGTGAAAGTTCTAAACTTTGCTGCTTTATTCCCAAAGGACATAGACTTAGCCTTATGCGCATTTTTCATGATGAACACGATCATCTCGGGGTCGATAAAACAGTAGATTTAATTACAAAACATTTTTGGTTCCCAGGGTTGCAAAAATTTGCACAAAAGTACATTTCCCATTGTTTAATTTGTCTTTCTCACAAAAAAGTAGCCCGTGCTCCTCTTCAGCCAATTCATTCTTGGGAAAAACCAGATTTACCTTTTGAGACAGTGCATATAGATACTTTAGGCCCCCTGCCAGAAAGTGACGGGTATCGTCACGTACTCATTGTTGTAGATGCGTTTTCTAAATTTTGTTTGCTTTATCCCATGTACCGACAGGACACTGATGAACTGAAGCGACACTTTACGAACATGATTTCAATCTTTGGAACGCCAAAACTGATCGTCGCTGACAGGGGCCGCATGTTCCAAAGTGTCGATTTTCTTAGTTGGGTCAAGGATATGGGTTGTGATACTCATTTTATAACACCCGAAATGCACCAATCTAATGGACAGGTTGAACGATATTGCCGTACCGTACTCAATATGGTCCGTATTGAGTGCAACCACCGACAGCAGAAATGGCCTGCGGTTATGTGGAAGTTACAATTGACTCTCAACATAACAAAACACAAGACGACGCGATACTCTGCCTTGAACTTGCTCATAGGCGTCGAAGCGGCTACACCGCTCATACGCAGCTTGATACGGGATGTAGCTCTTGAAGGTTCCAGTGGTAATCGGGAAGCCATTCGTGAGATGAGTCGTCAGAGAGCGTTTGAACATATATGTGACAATCAAGCCCGTCAGGACGCCTACGTTAACAGGAGACGTAAGCCAACTCAAACCTTTGAACTACACTCCTTAGTATTTGTTCGTAAGCAGGTGCAGTCAACCGGGAAGTTAGACTCGTGTATGCGAGGACCTTACCGGGTGGTGAAGATACTTCCACACGGTCGCTATGAGCTGCAGCTACTGGCTGGCTCGTATGGCAAGTCGACTCAAGCGGCTGCGGAATATATTGTTCCGTGGCGTGGAGAATGGACCCCTGATGTTTGTGCTGCTTTCTTTGATGGTGAGTGTCTGCTCTATTTTTGCTTGCAATTTAAGATCAGCTTTGAATTTACTGATGTTTTAAAATCTTTATGAGCCAATATGTTTTGTTTATTTGTTATGATTGGAATACTATCCTATAGCCTCGGGGCTAAAGTAAGGCAAATTTAACAAGTTGATACGGTGAGCGTTTGTCTTGGAGTGTATCGGACACGCTACTGTAGGATCCCTGAGCTGAGGATAACCAGTTGTCTTGGAGTGCATCGGACTGTGGTTATCCTCGGGAGGCTGGGCGGGGATAACCAGTTGTCTTGGAGTGCATCGGACTGTGGTTATCCTCGGGAGGCTAGGCGGGGATAACCAGTTGTCTTGGAGTGCATCGGACTGTGGTTATCCCGCGGATAATTGTGGGCCTGTGATAACTGTTGTCTTGGAGTGCATCGGACGCGTTATCACAGGAGTGACTTTGGCCTGGGATAATTGATATCTTGGAGTGCATCGGATTCATTATCCCAGGTAATTGAGTTGCTTCGTTTTGAATATATCTTAGAGAGCATCAGACATGCTATCCTTGTGTGTTCGACAACTTGACTTTGTGGGTCAGTTGTCTTGGAGCAGGTTTCATGTAAAATAAAGAGAGAGCTTAGCTTATGATAGCTATCGGCGTCGACAGCATTGTTGATTCGCAATATGCAGAAAAATCTGTGGTTTTATTTTCATGTTACAGACGCAGATACTGAAGAAGAGGAATTAACTGCCGGTGTCGACCTGCGTCCCGGTGTTGTACAGCCTGTGGAAGAGATCGAGCCGCAACAAGGACCCTCAGGAATACAGAGATTCTCAGAACTAGCTGTCTCTACTGTGAACGAAGAAAATCCCCTGCTCTCCGTCCCAATCGTGGAAACGGATCGTGACAGTTGAAAATAAAGAAGCCCGGGGACGGTCTTCTGTCAGGAAAGGCCGTGTAGGAATATAGGAGGGTAGTAGTGGGAGGAAGTGTATTTAAAGGAGGGTGGACGATAGACAGGTCTCTTTTCTTTGCTATCGTGTGTTCGGTCGATTGGTGTCATACGGTGTTATTTTTGTAATCTATTGCGATTAAGTTTGTTAGTGTCGTGTTGCTAGGGTTAGTTTTGAATTAAATTAGGAGAATTGTTGTTACATAAATTCATTAGTAAAAATTGTCGAATAGTTTGTGATTTTGTAAAATTGATTAAATTTATTATCTAGTTTTCTGTAATTTTGTTTTTAAAAAATCCTTTCTGATCTGGTTTCTAAGAGTATTATAATTTCCCGCGCTGTTTGACATCCGAGATGACAGATGGATAGATACACAGATAATATATGTTCATATTTTAAAATATTAATTAATACATGATTGTAGATGTGTGTACACTACATTTATAAAAAGGCATTTTATTAATGATTTTAGATCATTAAAATACTAGTTGCCGCTAGCGGCTTCCGTTGCATATAAAACGGAGTGGGGCGTAACAATAAACTCACTTTCACATTTATAATATTAAGTTAGGATTACAATTTTGAAGGTGAAATATTTACTTTTGTTTACCGCAAACATCACATAACTACAACAGCTATGTAACTCAGTGTTTTATATGTTGATTTATGTTTTTTAAACCATAAAATGTCACAGCCAGATAGCAAAGCATTTTAAAGATGCTTTATTAGTATTTTCAAATTTTTATTTCGTTTCTTTCGTGCTACGTCACAACATTCATTAACTGAACTGCCAATGATATTTAAAAAGTTCGATGAAACAAAGGCTATCTCTTACAAAAAAAAATAAAGCTAAGATTATAAAAATTACATTTCCTATAAACATTTGCTGTAGACGAGGAAAAATAAGAAAATTTTAATATCATTAGCCTTTTGCATTTTATGCGGATAATTAAATTCAAAAATACAAATAAAATGCGTTTTTTATTAAAGTCAATACCGAAAAATCCTTGTTCGAACAGGCTTAGCCGTCTTTATTTGTGGTAGGACTTAGTGTGTACGCACGCTTGGTTCCCAAACGATTATATCGGTCACTATACCATCAACACATGTGTTGTCAAATTGATTTTGAGGGATTATAGTTGCCCTTGGGTTGGTTGGTTAATCGTTCTTACAATGCCAATATTTATCGGGGATTACGACTCACACCATCAGGTGGCTCGTTTGACAGTCTGCCTACCTATTAATTAATAATATATATACATATTGATTACAACTCTATAAACATAGCATACCATAACATAGCGAAAAACAAGGATGGAAACTGATACAGCCAATTAGAGAAATAGTTCCACGAATTGCTAAGAAAACAATGTTACGAGATAGAATTTCTTTCTCGTATTTCAAATAGCTAGCCGTACCATAAGAATAATTTAGGATGGCCAATTGTGCCGGACGAGGGTTGATCACGTGTCGTACCCTGAATACTTGCATGTAATCTACCCATTTGTAGCATTTAGAATTAAAAATCGCGTATTTGAGAGTTTTCGCACTGAGCCAAGAGAGTAGCTAGAACATGTAAATCTTATCAAAATTTTCCAAATTCAAATTCGGCAAGCACCACCGAGTTTTGATGTGTTTAATTTGTGTTAATAATTAACGCTTCTCTTAATTTTTCTTAGGTCAAGTTAGGGTCAAGTTAAATTCAAGTTCAATTTTTTGGTAACAAAATTAAAAGATTTTTTATTAAAGCTTGTACGCATTTTAAAGAGATCACGCGTTCGTACAAAAACGATTATATTTTAATGTACTAACACGTTTAAAAAATACACTTAATTATAATAACGTTTTACAATAATAACATTTAATTGTATAAATAACTTAGTTTTAAAAACCCAACATTATTTTTTAGGCGGCGTTCTAATTGGGAGTGATCGTACGATGGCGTGATGCGTTTTTCATCTCACAATCAAAGTGGTCGTGCGATGACCTAACAGGTGTCCTAATAGATCGCGCGATATCCATCGTGTGATGCCTTCGCTCGTCGCCGTCGTTCCTCGCGCGTCGACGCATCGCGTAGGTAACCGATTAGGACACTCAAAAGAGATCTGTTTGTTTTGATGTTTTACATGATCGCACGATCAAACGCATCGTACGATCTTTATTAAGCATTTCATGTACTCGCACGATTACTTGCGAGGTTCAAATAGGACACTCTAATGAAACCTGTATGTTTGAACTCATCGCACGATGAGAACGCATCGTGTCATCGTGCGATCTTCGCCAATTAGGACAACGCCTTATGGTATATTTATAGAAAAGTAGCAACAAATTCGAACTTCCTTTTTTATTATTTATAGGCCACCGTTTGACTGTTGACTTGCCTGATGTTAAGTATCGACGCGGTCTAGAACGTAGTACGCTTGCCTCCTTATTGTTTGTATAGAAAAGTAGCAACAAATAAAAATATTTGTAGTCTTAAAACGTCGAATGAATACTCCCGGGCCCGCAATTTATGTAATCTAGGCCCTCAAAAGTCTAGGTCACACTAAAATACTTAATTACTGCTTTTCCAAGACGCGAATGTTGGCGAGTTACCAGGGCAGCATGAACGTCGCGGCACTTAAAGCGCGCCTCGTAAGTGGGTGTCGTATTTAGAACTGGGGACGATTTACGAGCTACTTAGAGACGATGCAAGATGTCCAACCGTGAAATATGTTGCCGTATAAATTCTTAGGCTTCGGAAACTTTTATTATTGTTTATGCAAAAATAAATATAAGTAAACACGACTTTACTATTGTCTATTCATATAGTGTTCGTATTATCTTTTGGTTTTCCAATTTATTGATAAAAAATATTTCAAAGTCTACGAGTTTTTAAGTAACATACATACAATTTGACAGTAATGACTAATCCTGGTTAGATTATATTTAATAACGATAATCAATTTTTTTTTTAAGTATATACTATTGTTAATATTGTGCTTTTCTGAGCAGTTTTGGTTTGTCTGGAAATTATGTTTGTGCTCTGCACAGAAATACTGGAAACATTAAAATATAGCTTCGCATAAATGCGCTTAAAACCATACATTAAAAATAGTAGTAGTTAATATTTTTACAATGTCGCTCACATTGTAATAATATTAACTCAATACGTAAGAAATTGTACTGGGGAAAAGTACTTCATACTGCTATGATTTCAGAATCCTAACTCAGATATTGTTACGTTCCATTCAAACAATTTTCATATTCACTCAATACAAACACAGAGTTGTTTCACACCTTTGTAATCATATAATAAAAATACCCCACTGATCCGCCAAAGGATAGTTCTCTTTTTAAGGCCGCGTCTGGAGCTAGTAAAATTCAAGATTTTTTATATATATGTTTCTGAATTTGAAATCAATTCCCTTATTAATTATTTTTCTTATTAAATTAAGTACATACGCAAATAGTAGTAATATAATGATTTTATTCATACAGTCTTCAATGTTTTTATTCGTTGGATTTGTTTAAAATATTTATTTTTGTAATCTGTTAATTTTAATTGTATCGTGTATTTTTTATTTTTATTTTATGCAACACAAATGTTTTACAAAAATAAAGAAATGTCGCCTTGTTTGGCGGGCGTTAATAACGGTACCACAGATTTACACGCATTTATAATCGTTAACATTTTGTTTTTAATGTGATATGATGGTTTTTAAATAAAATTATTATAAATTATTATTCAATTTTATATCAGATCCAAAAAAAAATGTAAGACTTTTGTTAAAAACTTAAACAATTAAAACTCAATAAACATTCTCGCGTTATTTGTCTTTACTAAGAAATTAAATACAAAAGAAAAAAAAGAAAAAAAAATCCACCCGTGCGCCCTTTTTCTATTTCCAACAATGCTATTTTTTTCTTTTGCACATATTTTACAAGCAATTTTGAAGGACGGTATAGTTCTATCATGATAATTAAAATTAATACAAAGCACAGTCAAGATTTTTCCGAAATCCTCTCGTCCAACAGCGCAAAAAAAAGTTTCAACTTATTTTAAAACATCTTTAAATATATTAAAATATTCCATTATTATATAAAGATAATAAGATTTAGTTCCAACTTTATACTATACTAACTATGTATAGGTCTATCTTTGTTTCAGACGGCCGTACTAATTTAGATAAATGTACTGTCAAAGTTTCTCGTTCGTCTCGCTATCGCCGCCCTTAATAAATCTTTTTTTATGGTTCTTTTAAATGATTCTTCCGGAATGAATTCGGATTCTTGTGTTAACTTATAAGATTATTCGGCGGAATTATTTAGTGAATACATTCTTTCATGTAGAATTTTCTCTAGTTATTTTTAATTATATTTATGTGATGGTAATGGTCACCTTACAAATCTACGCCGACTGCCACGAGCTGCCAGCTATTGAATGATGATGTTACCTTTTTCACCCGTAACTAAACTGTCTCACTCACCCTTCAATCTGGTCTTAAATGTATAAGAACTCTCGAATATTTTTGACTATGAATACAACTATGACTTTAATTTTTAATAACACAACAAGGCCCCGCGAGACCAGCAGAGAGATTAGAGGTAACCTATTTCATTTTATTGGTGTTGTAAGAACGACGTAAATGACATTTTATTAACCGCATATATCAAAGAACGTAAGTCTCAACCACGCTTATGGTGGCGGAGAACGAATCCGTCTGGAAAATGAATACCCAAAAGGTGTTGATCGTAGCTGGCCGTAAAAGTATGTCCAATCCTTTAATAAAATCTGCCAAATAAATGGGATAAGGGATAATGGGGTGACAATGATTTCATTAGTACGATAATATTATGCCCATTATCATTGGGACTTGACTCAAGCGTGGGTAAACCCAAGCAGCAATGTATTGTCTATAATTACGTATTCAAAACCTAGTTCATACCTCATCTGAACATTATTAATAGAATTAAATAAAAATAAAATAAAAATAAGATTTTATAACAAATAAAGACTATATTACTATGATTATAACATAAACATTTATGTTTCTGAGCCCTGGGGGGGGGGATCAAGTGTTAGGTATTCAAGCTTGCTTCACACAAAATTTAAGCATTCGAGTTAGCGATTTAGCCGTAAAAACTTAGCAGAATTAGCAGCAGAATTATAATATTGATGAGTATCGAAGCTTAGATAAAAATGTACTGTAATGTATGTATGCTCAGAATGTAATGTACCTGTAGTCGACCCACTGCTGGGCTAAGGTCTCTCCTTCTATTGAGGAGAAGGGTTGGAGCTTATTGCACATGTGGGCGGATCATCTAACACATGAGGGTTTCCTCACACTGTTTTCCTTCACCACAATTTAAGTACATGATAAATCATGCTTGATGGATTTGAACCCGCAATCCAAAGTTAAGATTCACGTGTGTGCCACTGGGACAGCTCGGCTATACTTGTAACTTTTTTTTATAAATAGTTTTTTTTTTATCAGTCACGCGAAACAAACGCGTTAATGAGTTTCAGAAACTAGCGCAGCACTTTAAAAATTTTAAAAACATCTGAGCCTCTCTTAACATTCAACCAACTTTTATATCTTTTACTCTTTCACTGAATTCGTTAAAATTTCCAGTGAGAGCCTTAAACGGGCTTTTGTAAGGCTAGTTTTTAATCATGCCATAATATCACATAATTTTTTTTTTTTTCCTAAAAGCTGCTAAAAAAGAAGAACGTAATGTTTGAATAACATTTTCGTGTGAGTATTTTAAACCCAACCAAGAATATCTGATGAGCCGGTTGGCGTGGTTGGTAGATACTTGCCTTTCACGCCGAAGGTTGTGGGTTCGATTCCCACCCAGGACAGACATTTGTGTGCATGAACATGTCTGTTTGTCCTGAGTCTGGGTGTAATTATTTATATAAGTATGTATTTACAAAAAGAAAATTAGTATATGTAGTATATCAGTTGTCTGGTTTCCATAGCACAAGCTTTGTACAAGCTTAATTTGGGATCAGATGGCCGTGTGTGAAAAATGTCCCAGGATATTATTAATATCTATCATAACATATGCAAGATACGAATACTCGTAGTTGGTGGTAGGGCTTTGTGTAAGCCTCCCTGGGTACTCACTCAACACATATTCTTCCGCCAAACTTACTTACTTACTTACTTAATATTGCCGTGCTCCGTTTTAAAGAGTGAGTGAGACAGAGTACCTACAGGCATATAGATAATACCCAAGGTTGCCGACGCATTGGTGATGTAAGAAATAGTTAATATTTCTTACAGCGGCAATGTAATAGGCAATGGTGGCCACTTACCATCAGGTGATTCATTTACCCATTTGCTTATTTATTTTATATAATATATATTATAAAAAAAGAAAGCATATATGATAGGTCTGTAGTTCTAGGGTTTACGTAGTCGAAGATTTTGTCCTCATCTATATTAGTACTGCAAACGCAAGCTTCGGTAGATTTAACTTGTAATATATATTTTAAAAATTACAAAAAAATATTTCATCATTATCTTTTTATATACTATCGTGACAGATATGCTATACTAATGCCAAATCTTCGTATAATCCGTTCATTTAAAATTGATTGATAAATTTAACGAAAACAAGACTATCCAACTGCGCAGGATATAAGTGGACAAGTGAGTGCGCAAACACGAGTGCACTCTTTAATCCTCTCATAATCTGACGGGAAGCCCCGGAGTTTGAAAGTTTTACTTAGGAATTACCTGACAGAAAAACGAAATAACATCTCATTGGTTGAACACGGGAGTTTAAGCCATTATATCTGAAGTCTAGGAAATTCCATACCAATCGATTCAATAATTTATTGTTTAAAATACAAACAAATTTAGTTTATAATATCTCATCAGCGTGAGATATTATGGACTAAATTTGTTTGTTTTACTATTAAAAACATATATTCTTTTCGTATACAGTATAATATATTAAAAGCGAAAACAATATACCCAAGTTAACCCTTAACCATAAAAACTACAACGTAAAAGCCAATATGAAGTCTACACGCTACGAAGGAACTCGTTACTTTAAAATAATGGCCACTACTCGTCAGACTTCATTGAAACTGTCAATCGAGTTTAATTAATACATTTCAACGTACTGCAGGGAACAGTTCGAAATGGGCCTCGCGCACATAATGTGGGAGTCATCAATATTGACTCTACGGATTTATTTCGGAACGACCGAGAATTTTACTCTTGTCCAATTTTCGATGAGAATGGAAAAGTTTTTTTAAGCTGTTGTTTTTTCTAATTATCCTAAAGTAATCGTTTTATTTTAAATACCAACCTGTAATTATCACACTGCTGGGCAAAAGCCTCATCTTTTTGAGAAGGTTTGGAGCTTACACCACGCTTTTCACGATTCAAGTTTCATCACATTATAAAAACAAATTAATATGAAAATTCAGTGCTACTTGCCTGGGTTTAAACTCGGAATCATCGGTTAAGAATTTACCATTCACGTATTTTAACCACTGAACCATCACGGCTTCATTGGTAGTTTCTTACATGCATTTAATACATATATTATTATACAAAGTTATTGAGTTTTTTCTGTCAAAACAATCTTAGTTGCTACGAACTACTGTCCGAGGTGCAGAGAGTCGTCGTGCACTTGAATTCCGGTTGTGTCTGCTTGCCATCCTTTCACATATAATGGTTACAGGTTATTAATATTTTGTATTAAACTTCTATGGTTACATTTTAACAACTGCACTACACGTCATAGTTTTTAAAGCATCGTACATTATTCAAGACTATAATTATAACGTTTTTAATCACATTTAATTCCTGACTATTTACAAAATGGAAGAACAGTTTTATATATTTATATATATATATATATCTTATATATTTACTAAGAGTAGGGCAGGCAGACTAATAGATTAGGTTGGTATGGGCATGTGATGAGGAGGGATGAAAGGCATGTTTCCAAAAGGGTGATGAGTATGAATGTTGATGGATATAGGGGACGGAGGAGGCGAAGAAAATGTGGATGGATTGCGTAAGAAAGGATATGTATGAAAGGTGTAAGTGCTGAGATGACGAGTGACAGAGAGAAGTGGAAGGAAAAAACATGTTATGCCGACTCCACGTAGTGGGATAAGGGCAGGAAGAAGAAGAAAAAGAAGAATTCGGTCACCGATCTTGAGAACTAGATGTTATTTTCCTTGTGCATGTAGTTGCACTGGCTCACTCACCCTTCCAGCCGAAACACAACATAACTATGTATTGCTGTTTGGCGATAGAATATATGATGAGTGGGTGGTACTTACTCAGACGAGCTTACAAAAATCCATACCAGCAAACAAATTCAAATCCGAGTAAGCACGACTACGGTTTTACATGATTGATTTATTTTTAAAATACGTTGTTAAAAACCTACATTCAAACCTTTGCATATCCACTCCGCCCATAGTCACAAATATTTTCTGATAAGCAATGAAGACCATATCCCATCAGGCCCATCTGATCCTTTTCTGCAGAAATTATTTAAAAAAAAAACCACAATTCTTAGTTAATCCAAGTGTTCCAATTGGTCTATCTCGGTTCACAAGTTAAATATTACAACATTTATTCAATCTAAAAAGAACATTAAGAGCAGTAACACTAATTATTTCCCCTCACTCTCAAACATAAATGAAGTTTGTATCGTACGTGTGTACATAAAGCCCAGGGCACCGATTTATCCATCTAACCCAATTACGTTTTGGAACGACTTCTATTTATATTGTACTAGTTATTCAGAGTGAGATTTTGTTTAACCTAATTCGCCGATGGGGTCTGCCGTCTGTTGAAATGTTTTGTGAACTGAAAAAGGTTTTTTAGAAATGCCCCATTTTTAGTAGATTAACGTTTAATATATTAAAAAACTTATCTCAATGTCTGATTACTTGGTAGTACGGCTTTATGAAACCCCGTCAAGGGCAAATAACCACTCCACGCATATTTTATCACCAAATAGCAATACTGTATTGTTATGTTCAAGCTGGAAGTCTGAATGAGCCCGTGTAACTACAGGAACAAGGGACGTAACATCTTAGTATTCAATGATATGTCTTCTCTATGGAATATCTAATCAAAAATTACAGAAAGATCAAAATTAGTGCTTAGCTATATAGCAACTAGGCAACGTTTATAAGTAAGACCATTAGTTTACAAGGTTAGTCGCGTATAAGGGACACGTGGGTGACAACTGGTGGCTTTGTGGCAAGCTCGTCTGGGTAGGTACCCCCCACTCATCAGATATTCTACCGTAAAACAGCAGTACTTGGTATTGTTGTGTTCCGGTTTGAAGGGTGAGTGAGCTAGTGTAATTACAGGCACAAGGGACATAAAATCTTAGGTCCTAAGATTAGTGACGCGTTGGCGATGTAAGCGATGGGTAACATTTCTTACAGTGCCAATGTCTACGGGCGTTTGGTGAACACTTACCATCAGGTGGCGCATATGCTCGTCCGCTTTCCTGTTCTATAAAAAAAAGATTCATACATGGCTTAATGCGCACTATCTCAACTAGTCTTGACGTGAAGCGATGACTACTGCAAAAAGCGGAACGCCGTCGGTTAGTATTTAGTTAATAAGACGCACTCGGTGATGTAATTGTCGTGTGCATGAAACAGGCGTGACGTATGACCCAGATTTAACCCGTGTAAATCCGCTGGTGCAGTTTATTTTTAATATGAACAGTATACTAGTAATTTATTAGTAGCCACCAACAAAGAAATTTATTATTTATAGTTAGTAAACGACTGCCAAAAGCAAAATAATTACACGAAAAGGATAATAATATTATTTAAGAATAATAATATAATATGTATTTATAATTATGTATATGTATTATGTATTCGAATTTAAATTCACAAAAATTAAAAGAACACGATTGTCTGTGGAGATATATAAATTTAATAAATAAGGATATTTATTATAATTTTTTTTTTATTATTTCAAATGGTAATAATTCGTTGAAAGGCTTTGTCTTTTTTGACTTATTCCATTAAAACAAAATTATAATTATGTAAAAAATTATAACCCTACAGAAAGAAGGTCAAATATATTTCTAAACACAGCACTTATTAATGAAATCTATGATAAAAGTGTTATATCGAGTATAGCCACCCAACGAGCGGTCAGGCAATTAAAACTCCGCCCTACGCAAAAATCAAAGTTGGCTACCGGCGTTACCATGAATCGCGGTTTAGTTAGTTTTGTCGAGTTCCACAAACTTTGCGAATACATCGTGTTTTATACATTAATCATGGCGAACAATCAGCCAGCTCTGAGTGCTTCAGACGAAACACACGAAACAATAAAACTAACAGAATTATTTCGTATTCATGAATAAATATTTTTGCTTCCAAGAAATTATTTTGTACAGAAACCTAGTGAGATAGGAATTTTTGGTGCATTTTCTGTCTGTACCAAGACTTTAAATGCGACAGTAACTCTAAGCTCCGGAACCCATTTCGATGAAATTTAGTATGAAGCAATCTTGAACCCCAAGGAAGGATATAGACTTCTTCCTTCCTTCCTTCCTTCACAAGTCTACGCGTGCTGGCTCTCGATGTCACCGACTAACTGTGACATCAATTCCATCGCGCACAAAAAAATTTGGCAACTCCTTTCTTTATCGCACTTCCAAAAAATGGAGTTCCTTACCAGCTCACGTATTTCCCTCCTCTTATGACCCGGGTTCCTTCAAACGAGGCGTGAAGAGGCATCTTGCGGGCCGGCAAGGCGAGGGCGGCTAGTGCAGAACCTTCTTCCCGACTGGCCGTCCTCGCGTTTGGACTCTACTACCACTTAACATCAGGTGGAGTAGAGTCATTTGCCATCCCGACAAATATAAAAAAAGCGGGTGAAAACTAGTATCTATAGATATAATCCTTAGTTAACCTAAAAAACTGGAAGTGCTTTTATATTTTTTGTGCGAGTATAGTTCTGTTTGAAAGTCGAATTATAGTGATTCACATATCAATATCCTATATTCAATTTATATGCTTTTATGTTCGACATTTTTTTTGGTTCTATTTCTGGGCGTCAAGGCATGGTCTAAAAGTCAAAATCTTCATTAATATAGAAGCTTACTTATTGATTAAAAAAAATTACCACTTCTACCAATCTGGTCTTGAGAAACGATACAAACTCTAAAATGATAATTTATTTATTTAATATCGAAATACCAACAACACTTACAATAATACAAACAATATATAATATATGGCTAAGCAAGATTAATTGCACTTTTAATTATGGGTAATTACAGCATGCTTTTTATTAATTTTGTGTTAATTGAGTAACCAATATATTACATTAAATACATAGCATTAATATCCATACGGGCAAACGTTCAGGCTTTTCTGTAAAAAAAAACTCATGTGAAATATCACAATGTGAAATGTAAAATTGACCGTAATATTTATAACATTTCAAGAATACACGCATGAAAATAGTATATTAGCATGTCGGTTGACAACATTACGCAGGTGAGTATTGAAGTGAATTCTTACAGAATCAAAACCATTTATTTTTGCTGGAATAATTGTAATTAATCATTATGGTCAAAAGATATACGTTACCTACGTATACGATAATAAAAATAAATAATTACAAAAAAAAATTGTGGTTTTGTGTTATTAAAAAAATATTATGTGTTTTTTTTATAAAATAAAATAATTTACAAAAAAAAAACACATAATATGTTTTGTTCTACGCAATATCGTAACGTATGTTTTGTTGGTCATTCCAAATCGAAAGTTAGGCTTTTTGCGGACTTGATGAAACATTTCCATCATTTATCTATACAGACTTCCCTTCCGAACCTCCTTTATAAAAACTAACGGTTAGCTGAAATATTATATCCTCTTTATATCATTAATTGTGCAAGAGTGACAAGGTCGAGTGTTTTATTGCAAGGCGTAATAAAACATATTTTTTTAAGACATTTTTGATTTGTTTATTCATTAAAGATTCAGTAATAATGCGATTGAAATTGCGAAGGGCAAATTCGTACAATAATATTATATACAAAAAAAAATCTTCGTCGTAACGCTATCTTCTGGTATAAGTTTCATATATATTGATTTAGTAGTTTTTTTCAGCGAGGCTTTATAAAAAAAGGTCTCCATAGTTATTATTATATATTTTCTTTTAAAATAGAAACGTAACGAGAAAATAATTAGTTTCGGTAGGAGAGTCCGTCGGATACTAACGAGCATCGACTTGGTATTGGGTAATTATTCACCTCTTCGTTGACAGATCGAGATAGAGTTCCGTTATTTATTGTACTGGAATAAATATGTATTTGAATTTAATTTCATTTTCAATTGAAAATATTTATTTATTTCTAGGTTAACTTATACATATAGGTATAAATTATAATTTGTTTACTTATAAACTTATCTATTTTTTCAAGGTCGAAACGAATCTTACGAAAACTGTCACTGTTTTGAGATTCATTTTGCTTTTTTTATGTTATAGTTAGGCACCCATGGTACGTACCCACTTATAAGATATTCTAAGGTTAAATAGCAATACGTAATATCGTTGCATTTCAGTTTAAAGGGCAAGTGAACCAGTGTAACTATAGGCGCAAGGGATATAGCATCATAGTTCCCAAGGTTGATGATGGATGTAAGGAATGGTTAATATTACTTTTAGCGCCATATCTATGGGCAGTAGTGACCACTAAACACAATCAGGTGGCCATTCTCGTCTACCAACGTATAAAATAAAAAAATGCTATATCAGTGATTTCGTCATTGTTTGATCTATCTGGATTTATTTTCATATATATTTATTTATGATTCGTACAGTATCATATTCCTTTTTGTTTACCTTCTATATAAATTTATCTACCGATTTTATTTTGCTTCAGAAATTGTATTAGAGTTAAATTAACTTTAAAACTAACATTTTAAAATTAAATAAGTCAACTAAAATACTACCATTACTTTAAACGTCTAAGTTAACTAAGATCACATTAGATCATTCGATTGAGATAGTTCTAAAATTGTAATAGCTCTTTGGAACTTAAGCCCGCCTACTGTAAGGCTGATCAAAATAATATTCAAATAGCAACGGATAATACAGTGATAACTGAAAAGAAAATAAGACGAATATTTATAGTTTTTTGGAAACATTCTAGAAATCAAAATGGCGTCCGTTACATTTCGAACTATAATTTGACAGATACTGCTAACGGACAGGAAGAGTTAAATCAGATACTTGATAATGTATCTTATCAACTCTTATAAGAGATTAGCTATAATTGGCAAATCAACTTAACCAACAACTTTGTCAAGCTTAAAACTTGGCCGTCGAACTTATCGAGATATTGAACTAATACTGAATTTACGTACAACGTAGGGAAATATGGGAAACCAATCGTCCAGTTCCAATGTATTTCAGAAATATTTTCATGCCAATTTTTAACTATTTTGAAGATGAAATTCCGAAAACAATGACGGCCGAGGTATGAAACAAACAATATTTTTCAAAATAATTTTAGAGTGAATACAATTATGAACTTCCATTTAAAGTTTCTTTTCATATTTTACTGTTTTTGTTGATGAATTATCAAAAGTCTTTTCATAGTGGTTACCGATATTATAATTAAATGAGCGCCTGTGCCAAATATTATGTTTCTAGGCCTAGTTTTCCTTATCTATCAGTTTAGATACCAATCAGACTTAGATAGATATTATAAAAATATAACTCTTTTGGTTTATCCCTTATACATTCCTATTTATTCATATGATTGCAATTTTGAATGTGAGTGTTAAATAAGATACAAGCGCAAGAGACGTAACCAATCACGTGATTGTTTGCGTATAGACACGTCAATGTACGCTGAAGGTACATCCAGACGGGCCTGCGAATAACGTTACTATCGTTAAAAATATATAAAATTTTGACATTTCAAGTCATACCTTAAAAGGTTTTAAGGAAATTGCTTATCTCAGAACATTGGAACTTTGAAACTCAATAGCACAAAGTAATAAATTTTCGCAATGCAAAGTTCGATGCTTGTTCGTGCAGCTGCGAAATTCGGTTACAATAAACTTCCGTTCCTAATTGGAACTAGATAACAGTTATTTCTGTTTCAATATTTGAACGGCCGATGCTGTTTAATGGAGGCGAATTGCAACATTAATGATTTCAAGAAGGAAATAACAGAACTATGCGCTTACGTAATGAACGATTAATAGCATTTATACATACATACATAAACGTATTACACACACTAACAAATTGCAACCGTGCAAGATAATCTCGGTACGCTGATCCGCGCTTTAATTACAAATCGCCCAATCAACACGCCAAGATCACAGACCATCTGTCAAAGTTTAGTGACAATTATACCGTGTCGTAAATAACTGACTAATATTATATCACTGGAGTTTAAACTGAAATTAGATATAGAGTTAAAAAAATGTCTAACTAGGTGGAGTCGCTTCGAACTGACTAATATTATATCACTGGAGTTTAAACTGAAATTAGATATAGAGTTAAAAAAATGTCTAACTAGGTGGAGTCGCTTCGAACAGCTAGTCATATAATTTAAAAATTATAGCAAGCTTTTTTAACTATGTATAAGTTTGGTATACTTATATACCAATGTAACGTATATAAGTAAGTAGTTTGAATTCTTTGTAAGTTTTTTTTTTAAATTAAGTGTATATTATTTAAGTTACTCTTAAATAGAATAGAATTAAACTATTCTAATAGTTACGCTAATTTAAGAACTGAATTGTGATTTGTATATTATATATTTATAAACTAATATATATTATTATTTTATAAGTGAATATTTCATCGAAAATCGAAGATTTATTTGGTAAATGAACTTGTTGTTGTTCAGACAAACTGCACGCATTCTTTTAGCGAACATTGTTTGGGTTGAATTGCATACTCTGAATTTTGGATTTAATACGATGGAAATGCGCAATGTATTTGAGAATATCATTAAACGTTCGTACCATATATATACCATAATAATATGAAATGATGTTAGAAATGCTTATTATGCGTACTTCTATTAATATATTTAATAATTACATATTTTTAATTGTATCCGATTTAATAAAAAATAATTGGTTTCAGAACGTCATTGGTATTGCTTAGTGTTAAAGATAAAAAATTGTTTTCCCGCGCTTTTATTGAAAAAAAAGGCTGTTATCGAAATAACGATATATGATAGTTGTTTTTATTAGATTTATGAAAATCTCAGAAGTTTAAGGATATTAAAAATAACAAATAATAATATTTATTACTCGTACTGGTGTATTTATAAATATAAAAGTGTAATTTACTTCCTTTGACTGATTGGGATCCATTTAAAGTGAAAAAACATACATATGTTAACACAAACAAACAAATATTAACCGAAAACAAAAATCAATGTTAATTGCCTAACTAAATTAGCCGGTAAATCAAAAAAAATAACACTAAAAAGTCGTAGATATAATATTTTGATCAGTCAAATACATCAGAATCTTTTTTAAAAATCGAAGATTGGCAATAAATTCGATTTCCGAATCGTAATTACCAACCCACAGGTTGCCTCGCTGTGCCGCATGATGACGCAGTTCTAGGCATAAAAATTTAAATTGTCAAGCGAAATATCCAATGAATACATTTTAATGATGACAATTTGACCAATCACGAATCAGTAGTAAATATGACTATCGACTCAAAAATGTGACACGTTTACCGAAAACTTAATTATAGGAATATTAAAATTTATTGGTATTCAGAAAATTATAATGATTATTCGTAATAGTAGTTTTTTTTTCGATGGCATTTTTGCTGTTGTATTTAATTCCGTTTAATTATTTGTTGTATAATATACATACTTACTTATTAGTACAAATAAAAAATGCCTTTGCGTGATAAATCGTGCATTTTGTTTATTGAAACCTGTTGGTAAGCGATAACCATTGCCGATGAACATTGATACTGTAAGAAATATTAACAATATCTTACTCTGTCAATACGCCGCTCCCAACCTTGAAAACTAAGATATCCCATCCCCTAAGGAACACAACAATACTATGTACTGTTGTTTGTTGGCAGACTGTATGGTAAGTTTGTGGTACTTACTGGACTCGTTGGACTAGTAGCTAGATATAAGGCCGCGGACCCCGAGGTCCTGGTTTCATACCCCAGATCGGGCCAATTAATAGTAAAAGCCCGGAGTCTAGAAGTCGGAAAAGTGATCATTCTCGTGTTTCGGAAGCAAAGCAGTGAACTATTGTCGTGTTGGATTACCATCCCATCAGATTATGAGAGTGAGGAAATAAAGAGTGACACATCTGAGTTTGCGCACACTCTTTAGGTAAGGTGCCGTGGCCAATGTCATTCAGGAAAACATATTCACCGACCCAATTGGTCTCGCGCAACTACCACGAAATAAATGATTATACCATAAATCGAAGCGAGTTAAGGTAACGATTATGTTCCTTAGAGTCATAATAATTCTACTGAAACCATTATTTGAAAAATTTTGAAAGCCTCATGTAATAAACGGATTTGTTTTCCCCGTAATTCACTTGAAAAGTTTTAATGAGAGGCGCTCGAAGTTCTCGGCTTTGCGCCGTTTTTCTTGTCGAATACATTTGCAAAAATATGTTTAATAACTATTGAATTTCCTTAATAATTACTTTTAAATTAGTTTACAATTTTCAGGCTCGTATTGCTATATATAACTCAGAGAATAGGTTGGGCTGACACTGAAACAAAACTATGACAATAGGGATGGAACACTAATTAATTTTGTTAGTTACTTCCCATTTGGATGTAATGGTAATGAAAAAATTATATGAAATCGTTTCATAATTACACAATTTAATATTAAACATTTATTATAACCACACACTCGTAGCACTAATTATATAAACGATAAATTAACGTGATCATATATTCTTACAGACGCAGTGGAGATCTTTTGTTTTTAATAATATGTTCCATACATTTTTTCTTCGTCTTATTTATCGTTATAGCAATTATATTTTCAAATAAATAAATTACCTTATTAAGATAGTATTCAAAACTCTTTCTCGTTCCTCGGAAAGCACTTAACGCCGTTGGTCCAGCACCTGAACTCCTTCGTGTCGTGTTGGATTGCCATCCCATTGGATAATGAGCGTGAGAGAATAAGTGCATCTGTGTTTGCGCACACTCCCTCGAGATTGGTCACCGTGGCCGAAATTATCATGTTCATCATCATCAGAAATGGTTTTAAATTTAAATTATATGGATGTTTCATCTCAATATTGTTTTATCAGCTAAATCAATATAAACCGTCTACCTGCTTATGCTTTGCTAATTATATTTCTCATATTACTTTGTGCAAACTCCGAACAAGTTTGTATGTAAGCCATAGCTTTGTATCACGATGAAACTAATTAAAACCCTCCATTGTTCCTCGGAGAAGTTTCGATAAAAAAAAAACCATAAACAAAATATCACGTTTTAATAAATCCCCTTGAAAGTTGAACGAGGTACAGGCCTTAATTGTGAAAGTTTCGTAATACGTTTATCGACAGAAAAAAAAATTGTTAACGTTCTAATATTCGCTTTATTGCTTCAAGAGTGTTTTGTTTATGAGCTTCTTCGTTTAAAGAGCATATTTTCTACATTGTTATCCGAGTACAGCGCTAAGACGTATGATGTATTTAGACTAGTAGTGGGACTTTCGTCCAGGAGTTTATGGGTTGTTACAGGCAGAAGGAACATATAATCCCATGATTGGCAACGCACTGATAGTGTTCCTACTCAATTCGTATTTTTACTGATAGTAATATATAATGATCTTACATCTTACATCTCGTGTGTTATACATTTAAGTAAAAATATAACGACATTTTGTTCGCCTTTTTGGTCAATTTTCCACTTGGTAGCTCGAAGGTTGTTTGTAAGAGATAATCCCATAAAGGAAATTCTTATCCTTCCTAGGATAAGTTTATCTTTCGACACTCACTTTCATGTATAGTTAAGTAAGCTTACAAATCAATTGTGTATAACAACGAGAGCTGTTCGTAAAGTATTATACAAATCATTTTATAAAAAAACACTTAACAACATTAAAATTTAAAGTGAAATTTAAAAAAAACATTATAACAACGCTTTTGAAGGTCTAATGGAATATTACGTTGATATTATGAACAGCGCTGTTAGATGAGGTATTTCATAAACCTTTTAGAAACCCGTCACAAGGTATTGAAATATTATTTAAACTTTAAAATTTCACTGTTTACATTAACAAAACCTGATTGCTTTTTTATATTTTTTGTAGTGAAAGATACAATGAATCGTGTTTTTTTTTATAGAAAAGGAAGGCGGACGAGCATATGGGCCACCATATGCTCGTTCGCCTTCATATTTTATATATATACATTCATACCATATGGTAAGTGGTCACCAAACGCCCTTGGACATTGGTACTGTAAGAAATGTTAACAATCGCTTACATCGCCAATGCGCCACCAACCTTGGAACCTAAGATTTTATGTCCCTTGTGCCTGTAATTACACTGGCCCACTCACCCTTCAAACCGGAACACAACAATACCAAGTACTGTTGTTTTGCGGTAGAATATCTGATGAGTGGGTGGTACCTACCCAGACAAGCTTGCACAAAGCTCTACCAGTTAATTTAATACTAATATTAAATGAATTATATGAATTGTGATTTCCTGTATACATAAACAATAAATAAATAAAAATAAAATATGTGTGTATGCATCACCACAAATATAATGTATATCATTTTTCTTAAGACCCGATGATGCTTCATATACGATCTGAACACGATGGAATAAATCAGCCTAATCAATCTTCACATCCTTAAATGAAATTAGCTAAAATTACTACAAGAAAAAAAAACAATACGTATCTATAATTATAAGTATGTATGTATCTCAAAATCTATTGTGCGCCTTCTAGCAAGTCTGAATTATTTTATAGCTTTACGAACATCATTTATTTTGCATTTGTGATAAAATCATTCAGCTTTGTGTCGAAAACACCGTATTTGCACCATGCATACCAAAACCGCATCTCAGAAGAACTGACGAAGCGTGTAAGCCTCAAATACTCACCCATTGATCAGTAAACCATTTTTTTATAGTATAGGTAAGTGCACAAGCAAATGGCCCACCCCATGGTAAGTGTTCTGTCATAGACATAGACATTGGCACGGTAAGGCACATTAACCATTCCTTATATTGCCAATGAGTCATTAACCTTGGTTACTAAGAGGTTATGTTCCTTGTGTCTGGAGTTACACTGACTTACTCCTTAAACCGGAACACAGTAGTACTATATTGCTATTTGTTGGAAAAATCAAATGAATTGGTGGTAACCACCTAGTCAAAAATAATTTTGGCATGTTAGAAAATTACATATATCAATTTAACAAATTAAAAATAATAATAATTTAAAATATAAAAAAATGCTTTTCATTACAATAAGATTTCGGTACGAGTACAGATGAATAGCCATTTAATAATAACAATAATTAGATTTACACCATAAGTGTCAGTTTTAATATCAAGAAACCGTATGACATTGACAGATGTCACTAAAAATTCAATACTAAGAGATCAAATAAATACGAAACTACCACCAGTTTTATTCAAAATGCTCCTACGGTAAAATTTTCTACTTTATTTTTAGTATAAGTTCCAAGCTCGACTATAAAATTTTAAATTTTCCGAGAATGTTAAATTTATATTTAGAGGAATTTAAGATGATTTAATTTTAACATCCAAGGATTTATTAGTCAATTATGCTTAAGTAATAAAGAAAGTAAATAAAGTTGGTAATAAGACATATCAATGTTACTCTTTTTGAAGGAATAATAATAATATTCTGGGACATTATTCACTCCCGGCTATCTGATCCAAAATTAAGCAGAGATTGTGCTATGGAAACCAGACTACTGATATACTACATATACTACTTTTCTTTTGTTAATACATACTGATATAGATAATCACACCCAGACTCAGGACAAACAGACATGTTCATGCACACAAATGTCTGTTCTGGGTGGGAATCGAACCCACAACCTTCGGCGTGAAAGGTAAGTATCTACCAACCACGCCAACCGGCTCGTCAACTGAATTTACAAGAAATGATTTTTTAAAAACCTTATAATAAAATAATAGTCGAGATTTCTTTTTCGGGATATAAATTTCTTCATCCAACTGAACAACATTACTTAGCGAAACAACGGTCAGCTGTAAATCTGTTTAACACTCTGTTTCGTAAAAACGTTTGCGGTCAAGGTTTTCCTTTCACTGAAAAAGGAAAATCTGTTGAGATCACTTCACTAAATCTTATATTTATTCTATTTACCCCAATTCCTCTTGTACATTATTAAGTTATTTCACCATTTTTATAATAAAGAAGTAAATGTGATAATATTATTATAAATAACTTGGTAGAGTTTTGTAATTGCTATTATTGTGTTCCGTTTTCCAGCATGAGTTAGCCAGTATTACTAAAGGTATAAAGGACATACTTTCAACATCTTAGTTCACAAGGTTGGTGGCACATTGGTGATGTAAGGAATATATTTCTAACGCCACTAATGTTATGGTGGCGACCATTTACCGTCAAGTGGCCCTTATACCAATATCAGTAAATAGCATATATGTAATAATTAGTAGATATACTAATAAATAACAAAGCAAATATAACAAAGCTGAAAAGTTCGTTTGTTGAACGTGCTAATTTCAGAATTTACCAGTCTGCTTTAAGAACATATTATTGCGTTATTATAATGCTAATGCCAATATTAATGACGGCTATATTGTTCCTAAAAAAAAAGAAGCCGAGATGGCCTAGTGGTTAGAACGCGTGAATCTTAACCGATGATCGTGGGTTCACACCCGGGCAAGCACCACTGAATTTTCATGTGTTTGTTGTTGTGTTTTTCATGTGTTAATTTGTGTTTATAATTCATAAAAAAGCACGCACGAGCAAAGCACGAGACTTTACGATGAAGGAAAAACATCGTGAGGATACCTGCATTGGAGCTGCGTGGTGGAATAAGCTCTCCTTAAAAAGGGAGAAGAGGCCTTAGCCCAGCAGTGGGACATTAACCGGCAGTTAGCAAACAAAAGACAAGTACGTGTGGCAATACACAGATACAGTTAAGTGACGAGGCACAGGTAGTTTATATATTTATGACCCAAGACCAAAAAAAGACACCCGTTCATAATGATTTCATCTTTACAAACACACCATATAGGAAGAGATTTTAAATTTGGCATTTACTAATTAAACCGACCGACTCCTAAAAGATTAGACTATAGAATATTCTCGAGCGTTCCCATGTAATGTAACGTTACGAAAGCTCAACGGTGCGTTCGACGTAATGCTTACATCAAGTGAGTGTTTATCTGTGACATTTATTTCTATGTTGCGGTTAATATTCGTTGAAATGTCAGATTCGCAAGTCTTAATTCGTTGCGTAAACGCAGATAAATCTTAATGATAACTAGAAAAATAAATAGAAAAAAAAGATGGTGACAATTGGACATGTAATAATAGATGAGCTTTTGTCGGTCTGCAATTAGTTAAACACATATAATTAAGTGTTAAATATAAGAAAATATTAGTTGTAACAAAACGCCGAGCGTGCTGCTAAGAGTAGCTCGTCCTACGGTTACAAGTAAACGTTCTTGTCTATACTGACCTGAATAGAATCGAATTAAAGTTTCTGGGAGTAAATGTTATCCTGTCATTCTATTTTCAAACCTGTACATACAATTCATAAAATGGTTAAAGTCAAAAAAAAAGCCGAGATGGCCCAGTGGTAAGAACGCGTGAATCTTAACCGATGATCGTGGGTTCAAACCCGGGCAAGCACCACTGAATTTTCATGTGCTTAATTTGTAATTATAATTCATCTCGTGCTTTACGGTGAAGGAAAACATCGTGAGGAAACCTGCATGTGTCTAATTTCACTGAAATTCTGCCACATATGTATTCCACCAACCCGCATTGGAACAGCGTGGTGGAATAAGCTCCAAACCTTCTCCTCAAAAAGGGAGAGGAGGCCTTTAGCCCAGCTGTGGGTCATTCACAGGCTGTTACGGATTACGGACATACAATTCGTCTTTTAATAATAAAAATAAATTTAATTACTATATTGTCACTTTCTAAGCCTAAGGTTTTGTTGAGAAGGAAGATATTTCGTTGTCTTAGCGATAATGATACCTTTTGTATTTTCTCTTTATTTATATTCTATATTTGAGTTTCATTTGTGTACAATTAGGAGTATTTGTATAGTATTGTATGTTCAAATATGACAATCTAAAATGATCTATTATTCTATCACATTCAGTGTAATTAAGATCGTGATTAGTTTGCAGTTGAGAGGTATGTGACAATATCTTCAAACTTAGATTTTCGATTAGGTTAATACTAATTAGGCTGTTGACTGGCACCAACATCTCGCAATATAGAGATCAATATGTTACGGTATGTGTGATTACTTGAAAATTATTAGTAATTATCTTGTTTAATAATATTATATATATTTTTGTAGTATATTACCACTCTGTGGAACCAGCTTTCGTTGGCAATTATTTCAAACCAATTTTACTTAAGAACCTTCTAGAAAGAGCTTACTCATTCTACTAAGAGGCCGGCAACGCAACTACACCATGGGCGGTGGCAGTAATTTTCCATTGAATAATGTATTTAACAGTAGAGTAAGCGATCTATTAATACGAAACAGGAGATTGACTAATTTTAGCATAAATCAATAAATGCAAATGAAAAAAATATATCTTAATATTCGAAATTGGAACGCTTAAATGCAGTAACCTTGTAATCGTAATACTTATAAAGCTTTTTATCCCAACATTTAAAACACACATTCTGCGTTGAAATAACAAAAAAAAAGTATTAGCAACCGACTTTAATTGTTTTGTTAATTGCATATTATCCCATTAAAACGGTGTTGAAAAAAAAATATTTTAACGCGCTCTCACGTCGAGTACAGATTCAACGTGCGAAATTTAATCTTCGTGAATAAACCATATTTAAATTCATATAAACATTTTTTTTAATACAGTTTTTAGACGTGACGTTTATAAAAGCAACGAAGTTTAAGGGGAAGGCACTACCTGAATCCATTAAGATGGAACAATAAGATACCGTAAGATTTCCTATCATTCAAAGAATACCTCCATTTTTACACGCATATTAGTTTCCTAGTTCCCGCCCGCGACTTCGCCCACGTATGTGGAGGGGATGTGTTACGTACCCTATGTCTTTTTGTGTACCCCAGACATGTGTTTCATAATAGTTGAGACGTGAAAGCGTAACAAACAAATAAATAAACAGACAAACTCACTTCCCCATTTACAATATTAACTAGTAATGATTATTTATTTGAAATACGAGGTTATAGCCCAGTGGGTAAAACACTAGAATCTTAACGAAGATTGCTAATTCAATCCTGGGACAATGTTTGCGTGTGCTTAATTTATTTATAAAACTTGTGCTTTGCGTATAAGAAACCGTCTTGAAAAAACCTACGTGTTGGATAAATATCAACCAAGCCGCATATTTTTTTTTATGTTACAAGTAGGCGGACGGGCAAATGGGCCACCTGGTATTATGTGGTCACCACCGCCTATAGATGTAAGAAGTATTGACCATTCCTTACATCGCCAATGTGCCACCCACCTTGGGAACAAAGATGTTATGTCACTTGTGCCTTTACACTGGCTTACTCATTCTTCAAACCAGAACACAAGAATACTTAGTATTGCTGTTTGGCGGTAGAATATCTGATGAGTGGGTGGTACCTACCCAGACGGGCTTGCACAACCTTCCACCTAGTGTATTAGAGCACCATTGTGGAATAAGCTGTAAGTCTTCTCAATGAGAGAAGGTGCTTTTATTTAAAATAACTAACATAACATTTTTCTTTAAATAAAAACATTAACAAACTAGATATCTGGAAAGAATATTTCTTGTTTCTTGTCTAGTGTATTCTTTCAACAAGAGACTTCCCTAGGGAACAACACTCGGCCTTAATTAGTTTTGCCTCGCGTATTTACAAAGATATCGTTTTCATACAAAACTCGCTAGTTTGCACGAAGTAATGTGCGTCGATGTTCTTAATTAGCTCCCAGCGGCATCTGATGTTGTGTAATTTTTTAAATAAACATCAATTTTTATGTTTAAAAATATCAGACTGTTTTTAATCACATATACATATATTCAGATTATTTATATAAAAAGAAGAAGATTCCAAATAAAAGAAAATGTTATTAAATAACGATTTTATTTTGTATCTTTCTGTTATTTTTTTTTTCAATTACAATTTTTTTATTTACATAATAACCTTAAATGTATACGAATAAAAAATTAAAATAGCTACAGTACAAATCGTGACCGCGAGCCCTCCTGTCACCAGCAATAAGACGGGGTGTTATATTTTAATTAAAGTTTCCACTATTAGTACATGGTCCAAGCGTTTCAACTGCAACGTAATATCTGATTTAGAATAAGAGACGAATATTAGCAACGTATGCTCGTTTCAGCTTTTTCCGTGTCGACTCCGGCTTTTAACGTTTTTCGATATGAGATGGGGCCAGCGTGTCAAGGCATGTTGCGTCCCATACTAGGGCCCGTCCTCGTTCCCAGGAAACCAGTGTCAGTCCATTAGGTCTCTTGCTATCATCACGACTAATTCCACGGTGCTCGATAAGTCCTATTTCATATTCATTTCTTGATTTAACTCGAGATGCTCTCCTTCGCCGAATAGTGCGTTCGCTTAACTATTTTATAAAAAAAATGGTCAATGGTGCATAAATTTGAACCCGCGACATTTTGTTTCGATCTGTAAAAGCGATTCTATATATCCACTAGGCCAACTCCGCTTTCACATATTATGAGATTCGTCAAAGTCCATTATTATCTGCTAGACAATTATAACGAGAAGCCATTACAAAAACCACGTTAGAGGATTAGGGTCAGTAATAGATATTATGTTTTACGCTCGAGATACTCGAGATTATCTATACTAATATTATAAATATTAAAGTAACTCTGTATGTCTGTTACGTTTTCAAAGCTACACCATGAAGCTGAAATAGTATGAAACGCACGTGAACCCAACCCAGAATCAAGGATATACATAGGCTAGTCTACTTTTTTATAAAGTAATACTTTTTATAAAGAAATACACAGATATCGGTGTTATTTCTACGTATAAATGACATTTTTGTATTTCAGAGTGACCATCTAAAATTTACTGATATGCTTACTCAATTTCTTTTTTTCAAAAATTTCTGCTAAGTACCGCAAATTACTCATAAAGTAAACACGATAAAGATGTTGAGCGCTCGTCATAAAGCGCTGACAGACGCTTTAAGTAATAAACCAAGATGTATGTATGTATGCTTTAGTCATTCGTTGTGTGCTGGATGCAGACATCAACCGTACTGTCTGCATATAAAATGCTTCATTATAGAGATGGCTGTGTCAATAATAAATCTACCGAGCTTTACTTAGCACCTACATATATGCATAGAAGCTTCAAAGTGGATTTATATGAAAATGTATGTATTAAATCATCGCACTCCTTAATTATTATTTCAAATAAACATATTGTCCTAAGTGTTTAGTTTATAAACAGTTAATAAATGTTATTCTAATGCTCACCATTTGAAGAGACGGTTTAGAAATCCTCCACAATGATGCTTAATGCGTGGTTGCAGTCGATGTGTCAGATTTTCAGACGAATCATACCGATTTCCTTACGATATTTTCTTTTACAGTCGAATACGAAATTAAATTTATACATAAATCTTTAGTACCGCGTTCGAACCCACGATCTTAAAATTCCACATGCTAATTTTCTGTCGTAAGTTTTGCTAAGCGCCATTGTTCATTTATATCATACGATATTAAAGACCAATAGACGCTTCAACGTCTCGACCACACCATACACAAAATATTGACAATAACCGGTCTTCATTGGTTTTATGCAGGTGGACTGTAAAAGTGTAGTTTTTTTTTTTTGTTTCAATACCCTACACAACAGCTTGCCTTGATTGGTGTTTTAAAATGTCAAATAATTATTATCCTTTCCTATACTATTATATATTATCGACGGTTCGGTTGGTTGTCGGACCTTTCATGCTGGAGGTTGTGGATTCAATTCCCACCCAGGACAGACATTTGTGTGCATGAACATGTCTGTTTGCCCCGAGTCTGGGCTGTAATTATCTATATAAGTAGGTATTTACAAAATAAAAGTAGTATATAGTATATCAGTTGTCTGGTTTCCATAATACGAGCTCTGCTTAGTTTGATATCAGATGGCCGTGTGTGAATAATGTCCCAGGATATTATTATCCGTCACGTTCTTAAATATTAGTATATATTGATACACTTTTAAATGATTACACGCTATGTAATGTATATTCATCATTTTCAAGCATATAATATTAACTCGATTTTAGAATTATGAAAAAATTTACCATATGTTACTAAGTAATGTTCTCCAACAACGGTAACGCTTTAGCCCAGCAATGGGACAGTAACAGGCTGTTAACTTTAATCAGTATATTGGTGGAAAGGAATAATTACCAAGTTTCATGCTGTGCTAAGCATTCTTGTTATGATCTAAATTTCTATTCGAGATTTACCTTTCATTCGACACTTTAAACATATTTTATGATTCTACTTGAACAGATGATTGACCTAAGACTATTGGGTATAGTTTAACGTTAATGTTACATCGCTGCCATTCGCAATAAAGGCAAGCTCTTAAGAACCACAACACGCTACCAAAGCTGCTCTATCAAAACTTGCGCTTGTATATTCACCGAAGCTTGTTTTGCATATAAAATACATATTTAACTTTAAACTTAGTCGATAACACCAGAACATGTTCGAATATTGATCGAACGCTTAAAGTAAATTATTTAGTTTCTAAACGAAATTCTAATAAGAATATAAATTAAAAATAATATTATTTATCGGCTAAATTGGATATTTAAATTGCTATATTGTTTGATAATAATCAAGACATTTGCATGATATGTTTTACATATACGTGTCCAATATACCTTACTAGGCAAATTTGATATGAGAAATTTGGAGACATATTTAACCAAATTAAAAAGAAATAAGGTTATGTATAATTTGTATTTGTTGTTTTTAATGTGAGTTTAAGTTTTTATTTATTAATGAACACCCTGACAGCCTGCGTTAAAGCAGCGTAGCGGTTTAAATTCGAAAAGTTTTCCTCAATAATAACTACCGTATCACAATTTCTTACAGGTATGATATTAAAATTTAACACTTCAAAAATAAGTAATTCGTTTTATAAAAAAATCCTCGTGTTCACTCGACTGAGCAATTTCCGTTTATAAAATTTTTTATATTAATAAATTGCATAACAATGCCGACGTACCTGAATAAGTTAAATCAATATCAAATTCAAATTCAATCTTGATTCAGCGCCTCTTCAATTATGTCTCAAATAAATTAGAAAGCGCGAATGAAGAATGAAAAGTGGAATAATCTCTATTCCAATAAAGGAATTCAATTTCTATTCTGTGAAATTAATAAAGATATGATATCGTTCGGTATCAAGTGACAGGTATTATTTGTTTAAAATGCATTGTTTTGAAGTTTTTTTTTTATAGAATAGGAATGCGGACGAGCATATAGGCCACCTGATGGTAAGTGGTCACCAAACGCCCTTAGACATTGTCACTGTACGAAATATTAGCCATCGCTTACATCGCCAATGCGCCACCAATCTTGGGACCTAAGATTTTATGTCCCTTGTGCCTGTAATTACACTGGCTCACTCACCCTTCAAACCGGAATAGAGCAATACCAAGTACTGCTGTTTTGCGGTAGAATATCTGATGAGTGGGTGGTACCTACCCAGACGAGACATTTGTGGAATAAATCAATTATTATTTTTTGTATTTATATCATATTGTGGTGATATTCATATAAAGTAGTTTTAGTGATATTATGAGATATTTAAATAATCATAAATAATACGCGAGTTGTGTTGCTTCGTTGCACAACATTAGCATAGTACTAGCGAGTAGATTGACGATTTCCTTAGTTGTTCTAATGGCTGGATAACGCCGAAGATCCCAAGGTCCTGAGTTCAAACCCGAGGCTGAGTATTTTTCTGTCGAAAATTCTCAGTAACGGCCCGGAGTCTGGAAGTTGGAACTCCCGGAAAGCACGTAAAGTCGTTGATCCCGCTCTTGAACTTTTTCCGATCGTGTCGGTTTGCGGTCCCTTCGGATTACGAGAGTGATGGAATATATAGTGCATTTGTGTTTGCACGCACACACTCGTGCACTATAATATGTCCTGTATAGTTGGCTAATCTCTCTTAAGATTGGCCGCCGTAGCTGGATATAATCATCACACTTCAGTACTAAAAAATATCTTTATACAAAATCATAGATTTATCCACTCGAAGTTGGGACGGGTAGCTAGCCTTATATATAAAAAAAGGTTCTCCTTTCTTATGCCTCGAACCATCGATCTTTAGAAAACTGCCATATTGAAGTGCTATTCTGTAAGAATTGTCTTCATTACTCTAAACCCACTTGTGGTGATATACAATTTTGACTCGTGAATCCTTAAAATGTCATAATTATTATTCTCAATGTCGTTTGACGTTTTCTGCGCTGAGTTTCGAGATTGTTCTTACAGAATAGTTCTACTAATCTATTCGCCAATACCTAATCTGCTAATACGTAATAAATTGCAAACTTATAGTAAAAAAAGGACGCGTCGAATAAATTAATCCTACTTTAATTAAGCTTGTAAAAAAATACTGTAAAAGTTTCAATTTAAAATAACATTTATTTTTGCCTAATTGCTTAAACTGGTGACATGAGCGTTCGTTAATTTCTCGCTTGGAGAATCGGAAATGCGATATGACGGAATTCCCCGTAGCTACGGCTCGTAGCATGGCTGCTCCCATGCGATCGTGATTTGCACAATAACTAAGTATTTTAATGACGTATTAAATGAAAATACAAAATAAACCGAATATACGTAATAAGGTTGAGCGTTCTTTTGGTTTTTTAAACATATTAAAGATTATTATTACGCTAAAACTGCAAGAAGACAATTAAATTAAATTATTTAATTCATTTATTAAAAGCCTACTTTCCTGAGCCCTTTTTTCTAATCAGTGTCTAATGAATTATAATGATGAGTTATTCCTATAATCGTGCAGGTTCCGAGGTTCTGGGTTAAAATACTGAGCCAGACCATCAAAACAGTTATATGATTTCTCAGTCAAGAAATTCTGATTAAAAACTCGCATTTAGTGCCACGTAATATACGTAAAATCGTAGGTCTTAGTCACCGTCAGAATAAAAAAATCGAAGAAACAGATAATACACTTGTATTTGCACACACACAGTTCTACGCAGCTAGTCTTCCTTGAGAACAGCCAACGTGGCCGAATTCAGACAATATAACCATCATCATCACCGCTTTTACTTATTTGAACAACAAATTTATTATCATTCCAAGAACATTTAACACAAATTCTGCATGTATCGATATAAATACAACTATACCGACTTCAGTAGCTTAATATGTCTCAGCTAATCCGCGATAACATCTGTATGTCCATTAAAAAGTTAGGACTGATGATTAAGAGCAGTGGACTTAAGAGGACTACTTCAAGTAAGACTGCTAATCCTATCCGTATTAACAGTACCCCACACGCTAACAGATTTAAGGTGATGTAGAAATATCCAACTTAACAGAATTTTGGATTATATAATTTTGTTTTACATGTAACGTAATAAAATATTACTTATAAAAGTAACTGGTAATGTCGAAAGGGTTGGAGCTCGTTACACATTACTGATCCAATGCGTATTGGTGGATACACATTTATATATTTCCCAAAATTTTTATTTATTTATGTTTCTATTTATATCAATTTTTTTTTCGAATAAGTATCGACTGTTTGTTTTTGTGAAGAAGCAACTGGAATACTTGATGGTAAGTGACTTTTCGCCTTAAGCTTTGATGCTTTATATGTGGATGAATCGATGACATCAAAAATGGCCACAAACAAATAGTCAATTAATAAATTCAAACTATCTATCAACAGACTACAATTACTCATTATTAAAATTTAATGATATGTTGCTTTAGTGATTTATATACGTGCTTGTAATTTATGCATTTATATGTATATTTAGCACCCAGAAGTGAAACTGATTAGACAAAAACCTCGAATTTGTATTTTTAAAAATAGAACACCAATAATTCTTAAAAATCCAAATATCACATAAGAACACATTCAAAAAATCGCGCCAATAATGAATTAATTACTTATCCTTACTGTCCACCGACAAAACGACGCTATTTTTTAAGGAATTACTTATATTAAGCAAAAGCTTGTGTTACTTGAAATGACAATAAGGGTCTGGATCGAACCTGCGAGTATTACATCGCTATCCCGTTAACCATTGCGCTATTCACGTTTTCGATAACTACAAACACATTGAAAAAAAAATACAGTATTTCAGCTGCAACCTGCTGACTTAATTTCTCAAACAGTTTATACGCTTCGGATATCAGCAACAAGCAAACTTACATTTACATTGATTGCAATCTCATATGGACTTTTGAAGCGTGGATTCTGTTCACAGGCTCGAAGACATGTACGTATGCGACGAAAGGAAAAACGTTACAAGACAAGGTTCGAAATAAAAAAAATATTATAAATTAATTATGCTTATTTACTCCTATATATTTTAGTGCCTTTTCCTTCCTAGCTTATTTTATTGAAGAATTGCATCAGCATTTGAAAAATAGTTTGCTGGCATTCCACAATTTATACCTTTGCATACTATCGGTTAAAAAAAATTACAATGTTTTATTGGTCGCAGGGCTTTTTGTAAGTTTGTCTAGAACAAACATAACATAGCTCGTACGAAAGGCGATTGAGTGAGTAAAACTATTACAAGCATTACGAAGGTATTAATACAGTTAGACTTTATGGTTGGTAGAGCATTGACGACACTCCTTTAGGTTTCCCCATTTTGTCACTTAATTAAAAAAGGAACTTATTTTTTTTTAAGACAGTCGTATCGAGAGTGTGTACAGTTATTATATAAGTATCAGCATTAAATCTGGCTCAATTGAAATAATTCAGTAACTTTTGACGCTGCCTCATCAGAGCTCGTCATTTGTCATTCCGTTCCATTACGGTCTTTCGGGATTTGAGAATAAAGTTTTGAGTCCCAGAACCGCTCGGGGAATTGTCTGACGTGTGACGTTTCTTCATTTACTTTAAGGAAAGCCATTCACGTGATATGAAATGCTATATTTAAATAATGATATATAACCTAATTGAGTAGAATTTAAATATTAAAATATAATACACTGAGATTATATGCATGTTTTATTACTATATTTTTTATTGCAGCGATTATCGACTCAAGAAAAGTTTATATCGAAACTAAAGTTTTCCCAACCGCAATATTATGTAGCCAGCAATCTTAGGTATTCCAAAATTAAATATTACCTGCCTTACATGTTAACGTTTGCTTAGCGGCTGTTTAGTTAAACACTGATTTCGCTCTTTCTGTCATTATTGGTTTTACATACGAAAGAAGGACGCAGCATTGTTTATCTAATCACATGCTAAACTATTTTTATAAGTAAAGCCGTGAGTTTGTAATATTTTTCTACAAACAATTTAAAAAATACACAAATACATAGTTGTATATTATTATACATACTCGTGTCACCCCTACCACTGAATATTGAACAAATAGTATTGGATTTATTAATTAAACCCATAGTTATAACGTTGACGTGACTAAACAAAAAAAAAACATTTTATCTGGAAAGAATCGCGATAGTATCGCGAAGCATCGCACCTGTTCCCTGAAAAATAAACCTAATATTTGACTGTCGCTCGGAGTTATGGGTGGAATTAATTTTAAATCCATTACTTTGGTTTGAAAATTGTAATTACGGTGAATGAATTAATTTCAAACGTATGAAATACCGCATTTACAAAGTTTTGTATAATTATAAAAAGCGTTTCGTGTTCTGACGTCACTCGTAATTAGCACTGATATTTGACCGACTTCAAAAAAATAGGTTCTCAATCCGTCGCAAGATTTATATGACCTTTATCGGTGTCCTTGGAGGTAAGACTGAGACTTATTCCTTGACGGCAGAAAGAGTTATACTCTCTTATGCCATCATGCCTTCTCCTCTTCTCACTCGTTTATGCCAACGGGTTAGATGGCATTTACAATTATCACAAACCAGCCTGGCGGCCAAGCCGGCGGCTTTGGTGTGTTGAGGGTAACACGTATACTGTATACTGCGTTGTTATACTTTATACTTTATACTTTATTGTACACCACAAGGAGAAAAAGAATACAAAACAAGGACACATACATAATAAAAGCAGTATACAAATTGGCGACCTTATCGCTACATAGCGATCTCTTCCAGGCAACCAACGGATTAAGAGAACAACTCATAGGATATGAGGTAGGTGGTGCTCCAATAATACATAAAATAATATTAATATATGATTATATTATATTATTATAATAACAACAGGTATGTATTTATTTTATCTACAAAACTCTTTGTTTTTATTTATTTATAAATTATTTCAAAATTAATAATTTCATTGCAATCCCAAGACCTACATATCACACTGATGACGATAATATGACGATTCTTTTTTTTTTTACCGTTCAAAAGTTATTATAAGAACCCCCTTGAATAAAGAATATTTAGATTTCTGTATACATTGTAATCTAGAGTTTATTGTGGTAGAAATATTTTATCTATGATATATTCAATATATATTTATTCCTTCTAGAATTTTGAAATTGTTTTAGGTGGGCAGACTGGCAAGTGGTCCACTGACCTTTGGGCCTTCTGATGGTAAGTAGTCACCAACGCCCATAGACATTGGCATTGTAAGAAATATTAACCATCTCTTACATCACCATTGCACCACCAATTTTTAGAACTAAGATGTTATATCCGTTGTGCCCGTAGTTTCACTGGCTCACTCGGGTGAGTTGAGTGTTTCAAACCGAAACACAACATTACTAAGAATTGCTGCTTGGCGATATAATATTTTCGGTAGGTATATAAAATGTAATGTAATACACGGAAAAAATCATTCAGCTTCGCGAAGTTTGCGAAAACCGAAGTTCTTCGGGCAAAAAGCCTACGCTTATACAAACACAGTACCAATATTTCATTCCATATTGTTTTCGAACAAATCACATAAAAATGAACTCGCACAAATATATGAGTATCATCATACCACATGTGTCTCCGCTTTCTCATCCAACGATTCAATTTTCAAAGTCAATCATAAAAGTTTATGAATACACGTTCGACAAACTTTGTTACGGGCAACTTTAACACTTACAAATAAAGTTACAGTGTGTTATTATATAGACCGATGGCGCAACGGGTGCGTGTTTTTTTTTATTTATTTGTTTCAAATAAGTACCAAGATTGGCTAATTGGTATTAAGAAATATTAAACATCCCTCACGTCGCCAATGTGTCACCAACTTTGGAACAAAAATGTCACTTGTATCTGTAATTATACTGGCACAATAACCCTTTGAACCGAAACACAACAATACTACGTATTGCTGTTTGGCGGTAGTTTAGCGGTATTTGATGAATTGGCGGTACCTATGCAGAGGAAACACAAAACCCTTACACAATTTTTAAATAACGATTTTTGCATTATTTTTTTTTGTGAAAAAAAAACACTCATGTGCCAATTTTTTTTTCAGTTTAAAGTTTTTATAATTATGACGCATGCTTGCAAATTACATATCTATTACAGTATGCTCCCCGAACAAGTTTCCATATAGTACAAACTTTATCCCACCCAACGCCCACACGAACAGAGCCTGGGTATAATATCTAGTAATAAACTAAGCTCAGATGACAACACATGTACAAGCTAAAATTATCTCGTATGATTAAATGCTAAAATTTCTGTAACGAATGCGCGGCATCCTAATAAATAAAGCCTCTTTCGCGCCAGAGTTATATAAGTATTATTTACTTTACTCTTGCCGCAATATTACGTTTATAATTAAGAGAAATGGTCTTTCCATTACGAGTACACTTTATACAAACGAATAAATAAGTTTTAGTTCTTGGCTCAAATATAATAATAATAATATTCTCCAGATCAATTTTGGCCACGGCAGCCAATCTGAAGAGGGATTAGCCAAGTGTGCAAGACATTTTATAGTGCACAAGTGTATGCGCAAACACATGTTCACTCTCTATTTCCTAACTCTCATAATCCGATAGAACGGCAATCCGATACAACCGGAAAGAGTTTAGGCGCAGGACCAACGGCTTTACGTACTTTCTGAGGTACGGAAGTGTACTTACTTCAAACTTCCTGACTCCAGGTTGCTATTAAGAATTTTCGGCAAAAAAACCCAATAACTTTTCATTGGTCCGACATGGGATTTAAACCCAAGACCTCTGGGTCTGCGGCCTCACATCTAGCCACTAGACCAACGAGGCAGCTGGCTTAAATATAGGGTTCCTAACGGCCAATTTATATTGTATTTACAATTCTAGGCTTAAATCTATCTTAGAAGCGCTGCCTGTCCTGGCTTAGTACAAGTAAAATTCATGTTAATTCTCATTCACTCTCCGAATAGTTGATATTTTCGATAATACTTGGTTAAATAAAAAATAAATCGTTGTTCCAAATTTCGTCATTCTAAACCCACTATTGGCTGCACAATGGCAATCAGTCAACGAATTTTATAAATAGTACAGTGTAGTAGATATGTACCAATTTGATGGATCGATCTTCAATTTGTGTCTCAATAAAAAACAAATCGGACCGTCACACGATTACTAGAATATAGATTTGTAAATCCTGTTACACAAGAGGGGCTCCGGCTTTCTTTTTTCATGAAATATGTGATGTAAGAAATATTAACTATTCCATACATCACTAACGCGCCACGAACCTTGGGAACTAATATGTAATATCCTTTGAGCCTGTAGTTACACTGGCTCAATCACCCTTCAAACTGGAACACTACTACACTATTTCTTTTGATGTCATATGATTGCTTACGCTGTAAGTAAAAAGTAAAGTAATAAAATAAGAACTATATTTCATTGTTCAGGAAACTATAATGAATTTTGAGCGACCTACATACATTTCATTGACATAAGCATATAGTATATCCTATTTACAAAAAAAATCTAGACAGCGCGATTTAGAAACTCCAAAAGGTTAAGTAACGCCATCTAGTGACGCAGAATAAGGAACTTTTTTTTTCTTAACAGAATAACAATGTTCATTTAAACCGAAAATAAATAACTATTATTTATATTTAACTAAAATTTTGAATTTTAATAAGCTAAGAATTTAAAAAGAATTTAATATATTAATTAAATAAATAGTTTATTTTCGTCGTCAAAATCGACTGACATGTTTGTAACATGAGTAACTTAAGTTTTTATACACCAACTTATCACTAATCTATGATCCAACATCCAAATATATCTTTTTAAAATCATTGCTGTGTCAATTCGTCCATCGATTATTGGCACTGTACTACATAATAATCGAAGAAAAATATTGATTAGATTTATTAATTTTACAAAAGGATCCCAGAAAGAAATTCGCTCTTTATAATTTTAGTACGAAACACGATACCATTTTCTGTGGTTAACTAATTCGATAAAAAGATATAATAAATAATCAAAGACAATAACAAAATTTATAGCACCAATAGTTTAAAATTTGGTACGAAATTATTATCGCTAGTGTTTTAAGCCAGGCTTCCTAACCGAGTGTTCCTCCGGACGGAGGGGACGTAAAGTACGAAATATAGTCTCGTAACGACGTTGTAAAGTGAACGCGGAGCCCCTGGAGCTCGCAATTAAATATTAGTTATGACATTGTTTCTGTCTGCAGAAAAATGATGGTCGAAATACAGGGTATGTGGTCATCGAGAGTGTTTTGATATTTTTACATTCACAGTTCAAATAATTTCGCTATGTTAAAGAATAGTTTTTTTCAATTGCAGTCATATGAAATAAATCAGCAGCAGGTTTTGTATGTTCACGGTCATCATTGTGGTCATCATGTTGCCTCATTATGAATAAAAAAATTATACCGGACACATGTGAAATTGATAGTTTAATTATTAACTTATACTTAAAGAAAACCAATGAATAAATATAGAGTAAAATAAAAATACAGTTTCGCTTATAAAAAAAATATAATTTCTTATTATTATAATATATAAAAACTAAGTATATTTTATAGGTCACGCACACACAAGGAAGTGGAGAGCGGCAGAGAGGGGGCACTGGCATCAGAGTCATGCTGTATGCCACGGCATATATGTCGGTCCTACTCCCAAAGCGCGCCAATAGATGTTCCATAAGATGTTTAGTTGTCTAATTAACTTTCATGCTGTTTTTTTAATCTCCGACAAAAACAGTTGTGTTATTCCTGTTTGATGTGATTCAAGTAGTTTCTAGCTATAAATTATAAAGATCAGTTCAGATGTTTGAAGATAAATGTTAAATTTTCTAATATGGAGTAGTTTTCTTTGAGACATTTCGTTGCTATTAAAAAAATATATTAAACAAGATATGTAAGAAGCAACTTGCAATAATACGAAAAGTAAATAATAAAATTCAGTGACAATAAGAATGAGATAAACTTCATTTAAATCAAAGAATATTAATCAGATATTTCCTCAGAACGTTAATCTTTAGTCTTGAACCAAGTACATCCAAATATCTCTTCATTGCGACCATGTAATTTAAAATCGTCCACGACACAGTCTATTTACCGTATCACAAATAAAACCACGCCATTTTGCGGCGGTTCCTGGCCTGTGCTACATTGATGCGACCGCGAATAGTTAATTTGAGTGCTATGGATGTATTTACATACATACACGACGTTGGCCGAACTACAACACGAAAATGACAATTTGAAGGGATTGTTAGTTATATTAATTATATGATTAGTTGGCTTCATGTGTTGATTAAGTTGTTAGTACTAAAATATAATATTAGGTACATGTAAAAAAATTAAGTATAGATAAATCAGCATGGAGACGTTTTTGCGTCTGTAGTTGTGTGACACATAAAGACTAACTGCGTGGGTCGAAAGAACTTCTGTCACGTATGTATTCGTGGTGGTATAACCTGCAAATAACAACAGTACTAAGTATTGCTGTATTGCGGCAGAATATGAAACGAGTGAGAAAACCTACCCGAGGAGCTTGCACAAAGCCCTACTACAAAGTAAATATATAATCATAATGAAAATCTGGGTTGGTTACTATTTAATTACGTCCAGACAAGGTGGTAGATATCTCAATTAGTGGTTTCATTTTACTGTGCACCATCTCAAGGGAATACCCGGTATTTCCAAGACTAAGTGAACCTGTTTATAGCATGAACATATCACATAGTGGTCTATTGACTCATAGGGACAATATTATTTTAAATTCTCTCTATTAGAACATCAATTTACGGTTCTTGTAATTAAGATTATATTCGGTTCGGATAGCATTCCTGTTTAACTTTCAATATCCGATAACGTTTATCGTAAATATTGATACTACATATACTAAATAAATATTATGTTTTGGCATTCATGTATCTATCTTTGTTTAAACTTTGTTGCGATATAGGAGAATATATCTTATTTCGTTATAAAAAAGGTTCATTTTTCTAAGAACAGCCAGGAAATTTAATATCAATATAAAAACTTTATACAAATATTTATGCGCTCATAGTACATAATTAATTAATATTACTTAAAATCGAAACGCATTTGACTGTTATCGTCACAAACAAATCGCTTTAAGCTGTGACGTCATTAAACAAACGTTCAGTAATTTGTAAACAGTTAAAAACGTTCGATTTTCGAAATCTTATGGATGGAATAAGCCCGGAAACACGAATGTGACAGAACGTATGTGTCGTTGTCTAATTTACCTAATTCTGTTTACAAATTTGTATCGGACTAGATTCAAATTGGTGTAGACTGTATCGTTCAATTCCAATTCCCGTCTATTTGTCCAGCTGTCACTACAAATTTGAAAACCACATTACATGAGTGTGGTCGTTGCTGGCCAGCGGACCACAAACTACTAATTTGAGTGCTATTGGTCACAAGCCACAGACCGAATCATATAAGCGGAACCGATGAGTTGTAACTTAGATAAACTAGAAACTTTTTTAAGTCTGAGCCAATTATTTATGTATGTAACAGCCTGTGTAAGTCCCACTGCTAGGCTATAGGCCTCCTCTCCTCTTTTTGAGGAGAAGGTTTGGAACTTATTCCACCACGCTGCTCCAATGCGGGTTGGTGGAATTCACATGTAGCAGAATTTCAGTGAAATTAGATACATGCAGGTTTCCTCACGATGTTTTCCTTCACCGTAAAGCACGAGATGAATTATAATCACAAATTAAGCACATGAAAATTCAGTGGTTCTTGCCCGGGTTTGAACCCACGATCATCGGTTAAGATTCACGCGTTCTTACCACTGGGCCATCTCGGGCATTTATTTATATATGTATATATATATGCTTTAGAAATATATTACTATTTACTCCTATAGCGTTCACACAGCTGACCGTTAATAAACACTTAATAAAGCTACTATATGGGTATAATATACATCGCCTCATCAATAATGAAGGCACCGTGAACTACCTTCTTAATATTAGATTAATTCGTTTTCAATAATCCATTTTGTTACATTATGGGGATTATCATCCGCTATATTAAGAAACGATATACAAACTCAGATAAATATTAATGAATAACAAAAATAAAGTAGTAAATGCAGCGATAAAATTTAATTACATGTAAAATGGTTTTGTTTGACAAATAAATGAATCATGTCAAGATATTTTTAAATATAAAACAACGTGAAAAACATTGATCCGCTTAAATAATACAAACCAATGTGGTTTATAAATTTATGATCCCTTAAAATAGCCAACAGGTACAATTCGATTGGCTTAAAACCACAAATCTATTTTTTTTTTATTAAATCACTGCGGACGGGCCACGCGATGGTAAGTGGTCACAACCGCCCGGAGCCATTTGCGCTGTAAGAAATATTAACCGTTCCTTACATCACCAATGTGCCAACAACCTTGGGAACTAAGATGCTATATATTTGTGCTGTAGCCTTGTGCCTGCAGTTACACTGGCTCATTTACCCTTCAAATCAGTGTGAGGTATAAGGCCGCAATTATACCGATCAATTCCATAAGCATACTAAGTAATGTTTGAAACCTTCCGTAGATTTCAAACCAAGAAGATAATACGCTTACTAAAGTCAATGGTTCTTAATATTCGCTTGTCAAATCCTAAAACTTTAATAGTTAAATGTGAAAATTGCTTTAGTTGACTCGGTTACGGCCACATTCACACTATGAAACTAACTGTAAGTGTTAGACGCAATTCTACTTAACATTTATCCGTACGGAAACTTCAGCAGTGCAGTGGAATTAGCTTTATACCAACGGGTGAGATGTTTGCCCAGCACTGGGCTATTAAAGGTCTGCTTACTTGTCGTAGCATGCGTAAGCGATCGCGTGGCGCTTCTCGTTAAGACGGAAAGGGTACCGCTGTTTTTTTTTAAGTTCCGATGTGCGGGCGCACTCGGCGCCTTGGACAGAAGCAAGGCCCATTAACCCCCCCCCCCCCCCCTCCCCACTGTTCCCATGGGGGAAATGCGGAAAAAGGGCTGTTTACTCAACGTAAGCCACGTATCACATTATGGTTAGTATCAGTCTTAGTATAACGAAGATGTGAAATAAATCCTTTCAATGATTCAATAATGACAGTCTCAAAGTGTTTATCGGCATGTTAGATACTAAATAATAATATACCAAACCACTTGGAGACCGAATCTGAAGAATAAAGTTTAAATCATCCAAACCGATCCAGCCATTTTCTATAAATCATAAAAAATAATATATTTAATTAAAAAACATACCGAAAATATCAATATCCTTTCACTGACCCGAACTGGGATTTGAACCCAGGTTCACGGAATATGCAGCCTTATATCTAGCCATTAGACCAACGAGGCAATAAGCAAACATACTGAAATATCAATATATTCAACAGTGATAAAAAAACAACATAAATTCCAGCAATAAAATTGAACGTACTTAAGATACTCTTAAACAATATTAACACGTTCATTTTAAAATTTCCTTACAAAGTTTTTGTTTCAAATGAATACCATAACTTGGTTTGTTAAATTATATTTAACAATATTATTTAATAAAATAACACAATGTCCTGAAGCCATTAAGTAAGTGAAGATCTGCGTCAACAAACACGACAAGCACACATTTGCATTGTTCAGCAAACGCTTTCAGACCAGATTTAGTAGCACTACAATCATTATGACTAGATTGCTCCAGGATTAGGGGATTAGTTTTCTTCTAAGCATTCATCTCATTATTCACATATATACAAATTATTTTACTATTAAGTCGTTTTTCATTAGTTATATTATATAATAAAAAAAAATTATTTGAATATATTTTTTCGTGTTTCGTTTTTATATAAATTCCAATAACGTTTTTCTATTTAACAGCACACACCAAACAAAGGAAAAAAAATTGCCGATGTTGAGTTTTCAAATTTACAATTTAGTTATTGAAAAATTTTATAAAGTTCTATCGTGCTGAAAATAAAACGAACATTTATTTTAATAAATACTTTTTTCAATCTCATATATTTAAAACAAATTTATAAATACATTAATATATCAGTAAACCACGCTTACTAAAAACTAACGACCATACGTATAAACTTTGTTTAGTTGATTAATTAGTTAAACAATGCTGTGTCTTCTTCTTTCGTATGTCAAATCTACCATGACAAAAAGAGAGAAAGCATTGTTTAATTAAATTACCACTAAGCAACGTTAATAAGTAAAGCTATCGTTTATCTTTTTCTGTCGTCATTGATTTGACTTTTGAAAAAAGAAGAAATAACTTTCTTGAGTAACTAATCTAAAACAGCTAATATTTAATAAAAGTAAGTTGTTTTTAAAAGTTGCATACAGTTTTGTTGGCAAATACATTTGTAAATAAAGTTATGTATATTAAAAGAAAAATATACTGTACATTATCGCTAGCAAAATGACGTTGATAATTAATAAAATTAATTCAAATTTTAAGTCCAATTTGTAATAAATAAAAAAGCATTAGACTTACCTATTGATTGTTAAATATCTACTAGCGGTTCGGAAAGAAACAACTTTCCTTTGAAGAACCGACGAAAGAACTCAGTAAGTTTTTTTTTTTAATTTTATTATACGTATGAGTGATTTACATTGAAATTAATCCCGTAACATGACGATTTAAAAGTACTTATAAGAACTTACTTGAATATTGTATAAATAGATTATTTTTTTTTGTGTTTAAAGTAAAATTATAACTGGGTAGATAAAACTATTATTAATAATAAAGGTAAAATAACAAATTTTATAAAAATTATCCAATTTGGAATTGGCTTGCGTGTTACTATTACGAAATAATAAGCCACATAAATCTGCTGATTCTATTTGCGAACTCTGTTTGTTGTAGCTATTTACTTGGTTACACAGGTGTGGTAATGACTTTATAGACAATTTCGCGTCGCGGTCAATCCCGCTTCGCTTGGTTGCGTAAGTGTGTTCCATTCTTTACGGTAAGTTGGACGGGAAAATCGGATTGTTATTTGCAAAAAAACTTCTTTCGTTTATTTTAGAAATATATTTTAGTTTGCCTGAAGAAAGATCGAATCTTTTATTGTACACCATACACATCAAATAAATACAGGAATAGTACATTACTATATATTTTTGTACAATAAAGCGGTTTTGTCGCTTTTTTGTCGCCTAATAATTTGATATATACATTTATGAAAAAAAAAAAAGTTTGTTTGTGAAATGTTTTTGACGTTTAACTTTTATTTGCAACCGAACTATACGTGCTTTTTCATATTAATTTTTAGCGACTTTAAAAACAAAGTGTTTAGATATTCGACGTACTTTTTTTGTTGTTTTCAAACGCACGTTTTCTTTACTTCCGATTGACAAAATATACTCGATATTTTATATAAATTAGTCGAGATCTCTTAGTCCTCCATAGTTTAAAAAATTAAAATTAATTATATGTTGTTTTTATATGAATTGTTAGGAAAGAGCCAAGTGTATCAAAGCCTGTATTGCTCGGAAAGAAATTGTATTAAGATTTTAACGCCATACAATTCTTTCATGCATTTTATTGCAACAGTGATTTTAACTCAAAATCTTACAATGTCATTCCTTGCAGGTGTCTTATATCACTTAACAAACTTAGGTTTGGTCAGCTTTATAGGTAAATCCATCTTATGTGATAATTCAAACCAAAGAATAATTCAAATGTAATTAAAATTAACGGCGATCCGTCGATGTCGTCCAACCACGACATATAGCTGTCCGTTTGACGTTTCGCCAGAGTGGCGTAGCAACAAAAGTCTCTCACTCTCGTCTCAAATTCAATAGTCTAAATCAATGACGGCACCACAGTCTCGCCGACAGGCTTATTTAGTTTGTTGTTTGAATATATCTTTCAGAAACATTTGAACATTGAGTCCATTCAGAATCTGACCTTGGACATGTCTGGGGTCTTAAATTGTTACTAGAACAATGTATCTCACTTATATACTAATATGGGAGAAGTTAGTTTATTCTACCCAAAGCCGATTTGGCTTAAGATATACTATTCAAAGTATTATAGTATCAAAACTGTAGTTATTATTCGGAAGTTATTTGCATACAACCGGGGCGTGATTCGCATCTTATTTGAGTACAGTCGCCGTCTAATTTACATAACGTTTCATAATGGAGAGTTTAGAGTGTATTGTATATACAGTGTTGACATTTAAGTAATCGACTTATTTGGATTCGAGTACTTATTTTGTTACCCCACTGTATCTCAAGACTATCATGGGGCTAATGAAGAGAATATTTGTATAAAGGCGTATCAGTAGAGACATTGGGTAAATCTTCTTCCATTAGGTAAATCCATCTTATGTTATATTCAAAACCAAAGAATAATTCAAACGTAATTAAAATTAATGGCGATCCCTCGATGTCATCCAACCACGATATATGGCTGTCCATTTGACGTTCCGCCAGAGTTACATAGCAACAAAACTCTGCTATCACTCTCGTCTCAAATTCTATAGTCTGAATCATTGACAGCACCACAGTATCGCCGACACGGCCATTCTGACAATCGCCCGTCCTCGGGCGCAAAGGAAGTTCTGCAATAGAATAGCACATAAATCAGTGAGCACCGCTCGCCCATTCTGACTACTATAACCCATCACTATTGATATCATTCGGTCTTACTTTGTTTTAATCTAGAACTTGACGACTAGGACTCAAACTAAATAACATTTACTTTTTAACCGTACTCTTAGCTTCTATTTTTAACAATACTCGTAGCTTCTACGTCCCTACGACCACACAACTACTATAAAATTTTCACATCTGGACAGCACGACTGTGTCTCTTCAACCAACCTCAATAGATATGACTTAGACAACATTGTCTCTGCGACCAGGATAGACTCCATAACCCATCCGGACCGAGCTTAAGTGCCCCTTCTACCAACCATACAACAGGTGTGGCCCGGACGACTCAAGCCGGCTAGGATCGACTAGGAGAACCATCTGGATAACACGAATGTGTCCCACCGACCAACCCCAAACTGGTATGGCCTTGACGACAGCCATGTGACCAGGATCGACCCTTCTAATTCTAGGCTGAATCTAATCAATCACCATATTTACAACTTTACGTCAAATACCAGCACAAATTCAACCTCAACATCAAACAATTGTAAGAGATTATTAAAATCTACAAAATCTACTGTAAATGACCGACATGTATATAAAGCGGCATTCAATTCACATACTGAATTTGTGTATATAATTGGTTAAGCAATACATGGTCAGCAAACATGTTCGCCAATTTAAAAAAAAACAGTTAAACGTTAAGTATTCTTCACGTATCAATTAGGTAAAACGTCATACAAATTTGGACACTGCGCTTAATTTTGTTTTTAATTGTATAATAATATATAAAAGTACAAAGTCGGCCTATATATACGCCTACATAACTGTCATTTTTTAAATGGCAGATACATAAAAGAATTATCGACATATATGGATTAGCCCACAGTGAAACAGTGTGGTGGATTACGCTCTTCATATTGTTATTGTAAGACATTATTAGTAGCGTTTAGACAGCTGGTTAATATATCAAATAAAACAGTGTCGTTTAAAGTAAACTTGTAATCAAGTGTTAGGATCTAGTTTTTTTTTTCTAACGTTTCAACATTTCAACAATATACTCAGCCGAAACTAAAACATCCTTTTTGAAGTTACATAACATTTTATAAATATTGTCATTCCTGGTGTCAAATGGGAAAATGAACAAACTGGGCAGATTAAGCTGTATTGCTGCTAGCTGTATAAACATCTACTTTACCTTCATTCAGTGTATGTTTCTAGATGAATTAGATCACGGTTTCGACTATATTAATAAAATTATTAACTGATAAAAAAAAATTCTTTTATTATATTCACTAATCGTGTTCAAACAAATCAACAATAATTATTTTTCATCAATAGATCATTCTATTTTAAATTAATATCATATAGACCGTTAGTATAAAATTATTGTAACGAATTTCGTAATAATATCGTTGTCATTATTACTCCGTTGATAAAATTGAACCATGAAACTTGGGAACACTAAAAAATAGAACAGCCTTAGTTTTATCTTCGCCAACCGTTTGGCCATCTAATATTTTAGTTTTACGACGCTCGTACATTACTTGAATGTATAACAGGCTTATCCTCTCTTTAAGTAGGATTACATCGAAGAATACACGATTTCGTTGTAAAAAAAAATCTAAAACATATGCGAATAAAACTAAGTCGAACAATTTATAGCGCACTTCATCAAAGGGAATTTAGAGGATCGTAAAAACGTCTTAACCGCCGCAATCTTTACATTGATTTAAAAGGATTTTTTTTAATACAACGAAATGTGAGACTATTGTTTTTGTAAATAAAATGTATTATGTTAAATTTCAATGGATAATATCGCATTATTATCTCTGTTATTAGCATACAAGATGTTGTCTTGATTTTGGAAATTTAAAAGTACATATTTTGACTTTAAGCTGAAATTGATTTGTATAGATATCCTGCCTTCATAAAAGCATTTAACGGGCGAGAACTATGTTTTATGAGTTGTGTTTTTATTTCGGACTCAGCGAAGTGGGTTAATTTACTTCACCGCTGGGGAACATTTCACTTTTATTGGGAGGAAACCTGCATACTTATATCAAAAACAAAAAGGCCAGTGGTACCAACTACCAATTACATATTTGTCAAAGTCAAGTAAGGTCAAATATCTTTGATCGCAAAATCCGTCACTAAATGCTATGTTCGAATTTGTTAAACATCTGTCAATCCATCTCTTTGATATGTTTTGTGACCGCGAAATGGGTTTTTTTTCTTTGAAAGAAAAAGCCTCGCTATTCAGAAGGGAAATGAAATGAATGAAATAAAATATTTATTTATTACCCGTCACACTAGGAGCCTACAATAAAGAATATTAAACAACTCATATATACTGTATGTATACTTATAATAAAAAATAAAATATTTTTTATTATTAGGACAAAACAGTTATCTTTATAATTATGGAGTAATAATGTGACAAAAAAGGTTTGAAGTGCTTTAAAGTATTGAGTTCACTTAAAATTATTTAAAATCTTCTTTCCTCTGTGCTTTAACAAATTTCAACGGTCTTTACGAACATGTGCAATGTATTCTGGTTGTAGAGTTTTGTGCAAGCCTGTTTGATTAGGTACCACCTACTCATAAGATATTCTACCGCTAAACAGTAATAGTTCTGACTGATACTGGATGACTGAGAAGGTTTGACGAATGATTGAGAACATAGCATCTTCGTTCCCAAGGTGGAAATATTTCTTACATAGCCAATGTCTATGGGCGGTGTTAATATTAACATCAGGTGGCCTATTTGCCCGTCCTGGACACCTACCTACATAAAAAAAGAATATAGGAAGCGAAATAAAATTATAATAAACATTAACGATGTCAAATAAGAAAACTTATCCAACTTTGCCTAGTTGCACAAATAATATAATTAATCGCAAACTAAACTAACGATCTGTGGACGCATTGCATTTATTTCCAAGTTGCAAGTTTCAAGTTCGCCGAACTGAAAACATCATTGAATAACCTTCCGTTGGAAAATTGTAAATATTCGTTTGATGAAAGCGTCCAAACAAAATTACCACGCCGTTTCAACTGTTTGAATAGTCTGTGGTTGGTTATAAAGTCTTGCTTTAGAAATATCAAGACAGCACTACCATATTTTGAATAATATTGATGAAAGCCGAGGTAACTCAGTGGTTAGAATATGGGAGTCTTAGAAGTAGATAGCCGAAGTATTGCTAAGTTTTTAATGCTTAATTTGTGTTCAAAATTCATCTCGATTACGGCATACTTCACATCTATGGATTCTGTACAAGGTAACTAAATAACAAATCTTGATAATTTTACAGATTCAGAACAATAATTAATCTTATCGAAAACTTGCTCAGACTTACTTGACCCTTGTTATTAATTGTTTTGTTTTAGGTTCATTATGGTTTTAGTTTGTTTTATCCAAATATTTTTTAGGGCCTTATAAGCACTATGAATCATTACACGATTCATTTGAAAGTATGGCTATTACCGGATCGGGATTATTTTGAGAAGAGAGAAGAGATACAATTTTTATCATTGGGTTATTGGGTTTCTCTTTTACATAATAAGAGTATAATTGCATTGTTTCAATAACCGTCAATTCGGTGTTTAAGTCGTAAGATGTATATGTATTAAAAGGCAAAGCTCTCAAATGGCAAATATCTCTCGTTTATGTAATTTTATCATTCCTTTTATTAATCTAGCTCACTCACATTTTTAAATCAATACACACTTTAAATATTTATCGGTTGAGTAAGCGATGAGATTGACCTATTTCAAATTAAAAAATAAGAGCGTTTTAAAAAATTTAAACCAAAAGATAAATTACAGAAATCTCCATTAATCTTTATTACTGAAGAGGGTTCAACGTGTAGATAATCCTATATAATTCTTTTATCCGTTGCTTTTCCTTTATCAATTTCTTTTACTATCAAACTATTTTATTACTTAAAGATATTTGATTTAATTTTTTGCTATACATTTTTGTTAAATTAAGTTTATTTTAAACAAATTTTTTTAATATTTTTTATTCAAACTGTGATATAATAATGCAGTTATAATTGTAGAATTTAAGAAATAAAATAATGACCTCGATGTATAATGTTTTATTACTAAGACATGAATGAACTGACAGAAAAAACAATTTCAAATAATTATTTCTAAAAACAATATGCTTTTAAATAATGTTTTTTTCTAATAAAAAAACCCTGTTACACTATAATAATATACAGCTTCCAATATCGATGCAAAGTAGCGTACCCGTGGATATTCAGTCAGCGTCATGCCGCTTGCCGTCGCGGCAAAGGAGTTGATCTTAAATTAATGTTTCACTTCAAAAAGAAGATAAATAAGTTAGAGAGATCATTAATACAGTATTGATTGCAATGTTGGATGAGTTGGGACTGTTGGTTGGGATATTGAGCACACCCATATTAACGATTAGTAAAATGTACAATAAATAATTCATTGCTTCGTTGGCTATATAAGATGTTGCAGAATCTAAAATCTTGGTTTAAAATTCTAATGCTATTTAGTAACGCGTGTTAAGCAGTTGATTCTAAATCTGATTTCGTTCTGATCCGAAGATACATATATAATAAATATTCTTCTGTTTTATTTTATTTATTTATTTGAACAGGCACATCTACATATATGAAACACTTGAATTTAGAAGCATTTTTTTAGAAACGTCTATCTTTGAATTACCAATTACAGATATGCACAATATTGACAAGGTAACTAATACATGTTAATACCGTAATTGCTGGACAATTTTTTTTTATTAATATACTTTTATTTTAACTATTCTTTTTAACTTCTATATATTATTTTAAAGAAAACTTAATTTAAATTTCACTTCCAGAATATTTATTTAAGAAGTTAGACAGATTAATAAATATGTTAGTGAAGACGTCCTGCGTGTCGATCATAGAATGTTTTATTAAAGGTCTACGTTACCGCAATAAATACGCTTGCCCCGCAAACCTCCATTCAAAGATATTGATTAATTTAAAGGGTGTATTTAAATGTGATAGGATTACTTCCTTCGAACTATCCAGAATTTTCTAGAATAATTTATTTCTAACTTGAAAGTACGAAGACCAATGTTAAGAGCGTTTCCGATAGATGGCGCTGATCGACTGTAAGTTCTAAATTGCAAGCAACATGTTTAAGACTAGATATATATAGTTTTGAGTTGAACTTAGTTATTGTGGTAGAAAAAAGTTATAGTGTTTAGTTTTATAAGCGTTTTTGGATACCCATATAACATGAATTTGACAAGATTTTAGCATTATTTTCCTTATCCTTCGTTCTTGATTTCGCTTCGGCTAATATTCCTGAAACAAAACAGACCAATTCATCTTTCATCAAGACGTTCGTCATTTTGCATTTAGAAACTTTCGAATTTATGATCGCCCAGTGTTCGAAAAACGACCATAATTTATTAAATTTTTTTGTGTGTGTCAAATCTAGCAGAAGTCACCACGGGCAGGTGAGTTTGGCGTTTGGGGCCGACTAGATGGTATTGTCGCTAATGAGGCGAATAACATCTGCGCCGAACTATTTATAATACTTCATGGAAACCACGACCGCTCTGACAAGTGTCACGACGAAGAAGAAGAAGTGTGTCAAATGGATAGTAGTATGTGTAATGTTGTTTTTATTAATTGAGGGTATGTAATACCCTATATAGAAAATTTTAATTTTTTCGATCTACGCAATTGTCGTTAAAAGGAGTACAAAGTTTTTATTGCACGTATTTATATTATTAATAAAAACCAGAAGTAGCATAATTTAAAAAAAATAAACAACTATAAATTAAAATTCTTCTTATAATTCATATTTATAAAATCACCGTTATTGAACATTAATTAATGAAAATAATATTGCAATCAATCCTAAATTACTGCTAATTCTAATCTTACACTTACTATAACCAATATGGACACATCTAACCAACACAACTATTTGACTAATTGGAACTAGGCACTTGTTACGAACTACGAAACTAATATAATTAATGATAAAATAAAATGGAACATGAATATTGTAAAAGCAACTATCTAAAGACCGCCGCCCGCAACCGCCCGCACAAAAGTGAGTCTGAGGTTATCGTGATCCCCCTAAGGTAGCTTCTTTCTTCTACCCGAGACTTGTCAAACTTTGACAAATAATTGGACGGTAGAATATTGGATATGTCTCCTTGCCTTGCAAATTCTCTAAGATTAAACATAAATATATAAGATAAAAATAGCACTTATCATATCAAGATTTAAATTAGTGATGAACTTCCCTGAAATCCGTTTGCTTAATTCAAATTAACGAACCAAGTATCTTGTTTACTGACCAAAATTAAAATAAAAGATCTAAGAAACAGTGTACTGAAATGAGTAGTATTATTCGTGAAACTCGAAAACCGCTTTACAGAACTTATTCTCCTCGGGCATGTTTCACTCGAGTTAGTGAACTGAATTTCTTAAAGCCCAGTTTGATATTTGTTTTGCGTTCATATTCCCGGTTTGCGAAATTTTCTTCTTACTTCCTTTACAAAATATCAGCTGTAACTGTATCATTAAGTATTAATGTGAGACATTCGAAATTCACTCACGTGTAATCTCGTGTATCTCAATCACTTATGTGTAATTATATAGGATGGGTAACCTGATGGTAAGTGGTCACCACCATTGACATTGGTGTGTTAAGAAATATGAACATTGCCTAACCAATGCGCCACTAAAAATGATGTTATGTCCTTTGTGATTGTAGATACTTTGGCTGACTTGCTCTTCCAACCGGATTAATACTAGCTAACTAAGTATTGCTGTTTGGCGGTAGAATATCTGATGATGATGATGATGATGAAGATGTGATGATGATGATGAAGTTATTCTCCATCTTAAAACATTCTTGTTTTAATAATACCATTCCAAATGTTTTCTCAACAGGAAAAATATGTAAATTAATATCCTTAAAACATAAAATTATTAAGAATCACATACGATAAGATAACAAAGAACTGTGTTGTTTTTTTATTTTCGATTACTAACTACAGCAGCGGATTGCGTTTTTTTTTTCTAAATTTCCTGTGGAAATTCATTTATATAAACCAATTGAAAATTATTGTATGCGAAGTAATCAGGAGACGACGAGACATTTGCGCAATAATGGTTAAGTCATTTTACTCAACCATGATACCATGATATTCCCAGCGTCGGTATTTAGTATTACCGTTTCCAGGTACGCTTTGTCGCGACAGTTGACACGTAATTGTGAAATTCCTTGTACGAGACACTTGAAGGTGTTCACTGTTTAAAATTAAATTTTAGAAAATGCAATGGATTTAAATTTTAAAATATCAACGAACATAAACCTTGAACGTTTTTTTTTATCTTCATCTAGTTCCCTGATATTTTATTCTTATTTATGATACTTTATTCAAAGTAGGTAGGCAAAAATCTGATGGTAAGTTTCTTTTAAAAGAATAGGTAGGCTGACGAGCACATTATCCACCTGATGGTAGGTCACCAATGCTTAGAATCAGACATTGGCATTGTAAGAAATATTAACCATCGCTTCCATCGCCAATGCGCCACCAACCTACTAACTAAGATGTTACGTTCCATGTGCCTGTAATTACACTGGCTCACTCACTTTTCAAACCGGAACACAACAATACCCAGTACTGCCGTTATTTTATTTTATTATACCTTATCATCGTTTATAGTGGGTGGTTACTCCCACTTGTATGTAAGTGTAAAAACCTAACTTATACGAAGTGAAATGTACGAGTAACAATTAAAAATTTATTTACTTAATAAATTAATATTATATATATTTATCGAATGTTTTCATTTAAACTCTCGACATCCTTCACCTTTCGTATAAATTCTACGATAAATATTCGTGTTAATTAAAAGATAAATATGATCCCACGCTTGAAGCAATTTAAATGAAAATACGAACACGGAACGAACAATTAAGGGAATGTAGAATAAATAAAGGTAAACTGCTGAAGCTCTCATTAATGATTAAATTGGAGGTGTTATGGTGCCGTCAATTATAATCTAACGAGCGCCGGTACTTGTTACACGTTTTATGATTAAACACTACAAACTTAAATATAAAAATGAAACAACATTTTTTTTATACAATAATCTTACGCATGGTTTCTGATGGCCAGTAACTCCCATTTAAAAACAGATTTAAATGTAGAACAATCCATCAGAATTAACAATTATATACACAAAATTAATATTGTTTTATAAATTTATTGCAATATAAACAAAATCAAAAAATATCTTAAACCATTGTGATAATTATGACGTCCTGACTGATTTCGCCTGCAGCGGCCATTCTCGGGGGTAACTAGACGCGGAAGACTTACAATCATGTTACACAGATTCTAGCACACGGTGTAACACATGCCCGCTGCGAATGGTACATTACGCCCTGTATCACCGGTCAATATACTTTACAAAAACAAGTGTGTGCCCAAACACAAGTGCACTCTATATTCCCTCACTCTTGTAATCCTATGAAACGGCAAATCCAACACGACCGAAAAGAAATCAGGTGCAGGATCAACGGCTTTACGAGCCACGTGAGAGCACATAATTAAAGCTTTCAGACTCTGGGCTGCTACTGAGAAATTTTCGACAGGAAATCCCAAAATTTTAATCGGCACGACCTAGGGCTTAAAACTCTGGTTTGCGCCATTTTAATAGCCAATCATATTTCAAAAAATTAATCCAAAATTAATATAGTTACTTCATTGTAAAACAAAATGGTTGAAACCTTAATCAAGAGTTGCATTGATTGAAACATCGCAAAAACTCTCCGTATAAATGCATATTGTTTTTCGAGTCAATTAAATCAAACAGTTTCAATTAAAAATTCATTCAATACCGTTCATGACTCGTCTGAGTTAAAGTGAATCCATTCATTCGACTCCTTAAAAACCGTACCATTCAAACGTTACTAAAACAATAAAGGAAGAAATGCACTGAATCCAGACCATTCCTCCGTTACTCTATTAAATCACCTTTAAAGGATCAAGCAATAATAAATGTGTATAGACTATAGATAGAGGAACAGAACATTCGAGTCTACGTCATTAGAGTTTGGTTCAGCAGCATCTGCGAAAAGTTTGCTTTGAATAAACAGGGAAAGCTGTGGAGACTTCATTAATTTTTAAGTTTTTTAAATATATTAAAACAATAAGTGAAACTACCTAATAAACGTTTGATCAAAAAGTATTTTTTATTATAATTTATCTTCATAAAAAAAAGTACCTACAAAACATTATATTCAAGCTATACTTGATTTTCTGCCAGAAAAAAAAACAATAAATGTACTGTGTTTATTTTTAAGTATTTTTAGACCAAACTCTAAGAATGTGCATTTTTATATAATCGTTTTGGACGTGGACTAAAGGTATTTGCTTTCCTTATCCCACCTAATTGGTATAAATTACATCAAATAAGGATTTACTTGACTTAAACGGCTGACCCATCGATTGACGGGTGTGCTGACCAAATATTCCCTTAGACAAAATATTCCCGGATGGAGAAGAAGGAATTCTATTCTGACGATAAATAAAACACTGCTAATCACATGATATAAATACCACCAATATCTAAGATTGCCCTGTTATTGGGATGTTAATATTAGGTTTGTCGAAATGGAATGTATTAACGTGAGTAGAGGATAATCTATTCCATACATATAGTAAAAATGTAACTGATCGCTGTCTGTACATGGAAGATATATATAGAGTAAAACTATTATCCGGAGTCTTTATCAACATAATAGAACCCAAAACAATGATTATTAGGATTTTTGTCTGCTTGTCTGTGCGTTTGTGCGCGCTAATTTTAGAAAGGGTTTAACTGCTTTGGTTGCGGTTTTCACTAATGTATTGTGGCAAACTTCACTTAAAATTTAGTGGTCGTTTTATTTCAATTGGTTTATAGAAAAAAGTTATGTCAATTTAAAGAATCACGTTGAACATTTATTCGATAAAAATGCTATAAGTTGTTTAGTTGAATTGGATTAAAATTTTAGCTACCTATAATTAATGATAGTCTGTAAAATGATGATGATTAAAAAATTATAGGAAGAAAACAATGTTAAAAAGGGACAGTTTCAAAGCCTTAGAAACTTCCAATTTAAGTTGAGCTCTGATTTATATGATTAATCATATTAAATAGGGTTTATCTTACGCTGGACACTCACGTCGGCTTAACGCGCCCAGGCGTATATGTAAAGCGCGCCGATCGCTGCGCTGTTGCTTGTAGCAATGAGAAGGGGCAGTAAATGCGTTATATCAACACGATCCCGCAGCCTCACCAATCCTTGCCGAGGACGGTCGTCGCAGTGGTTTTAGTGGGTAAGAATCCCACATAATCCCCCGCCCCACTCCGCAAGGGAGTCGGGTACCTTATTCTGAAGGTTTTCAGAGTGAGAAAAATAAAATAAAAAAACGCTTATTAAAAAACTTTACATATTATGGATTTCAAAAAAATAACAATATGTGTAATACATATTTCTTTTGTTTTTCGATACTGTATATTTAACTAGCTTTTGTCTGCGACTTCACCCGCGCGATGTACGGTAAAGTATAAACGGTTGTATGGAAGTCTGTGATTTTATAGTTAGAAGCATGTAATGTCATTCTGGTTAGAAAAAAAATTATTACGACTTTTTTTTTCATTAGTGAACTTACAGTGATGCCTGTATTTTGACTCAATATAATATTTTACAGTGACCTATATGGGTTGAATCAAAATTCAGCCCATTTAGGTCAATACAAATCAGAAATACAAGTCAGATGTCAGGTGTCATCTACGTCGTTGTTGATGCTGTAAATGACCAAGTTCACAAATATATTTTTTATTCCAATATATTCCGATTAACCAAAACTATTCAACTCACTGAAAACTTTATTTGTCTGTACTAATGTTATAAAGCTGAAGAGTTTTTTTGTTTGGACGCGCTAATATCAGGAACTGCTGGTTTGAAATGAGAAATTATTAGCCCATTTATCGAGGAATGCTATAGGCGTAGGCTATATATATATCGAGGTATAGACGCTACGAGTCGTAGCGTCGTAGCCTACGTCCATTGCGCATCAATGAAAAATGTTGCAAAAACAGGGAAAATTGATTCCTTTTGAGAGCTTCCGTTGCTTGCGCTGCGTGAACGGTTAAAGTTACATAACAATCACGTATGACAGAATTGTTAAAGTACAGGGAAAGACATTTTAGTATGTCGGAATACATTAAAAGGAATGCTGTTTTTCTCATGGCCAATTGTATATTGCCCTATCTAGATTCGGGTGCGGCGAAAACCAATAAACTCTAAAATACCACGAAAATAAAACAAAAAAAATTGTATATACTGAAAATATTATAAGTATACTCTTAGTGATTTATTTAAGTTAAACACGAGTGAAATCGCAAGCAAGGCTAGTCTAAAGTCAAATTATCACATATTAACATTTAAATTTAATATTTGTGGAAATTTCCAAACTTATTTGTGTCAAAGCGTAATCCTTAAATATAAACTAATAAGGAGGATATTGGAATTTCGTTGTTGTACTTAATCTACTAGTATGTCATAAGGTTCAATATAATATTAAAAAAAAATATACAGGAAACAATAGAGCGAATCAAACAATATCATTATTTGTCTAAATACAAAAATAAGTTAAAAGAAAACAAGACATTACACGAACGTCTCGAACAAGTTAAAAAAAAAAAAATAACTTCTGTGCAGTCACGATTTCGATTTCCGCTAATACAAATTGTTTAGAACATAAAGACATTGCTTGTGTACGTGTTCTATGTTTCCGGACTCCCCACGGCTTATACCTCGTGTGAGAGTTGCGATTGTAAAAAGTACAATATCGCTAAATGCACATGACGTCTCTCAGGATTTCTCTGTTCCTGGTACGCTTTCATTTTACGTTTTCACCGGCCGTCGAAACTTATTTGCATAAGTAAAACCGAGAAATGGGCCGAAAAATGTTCAGAACACTGAATCATTCGCATCACACTGGATGCTATTGTTTTCTTTCCTTCGTTAATATTCCGCATACCACGTTTTAAACTTCACCCTAACAGACCGTATTATTCCAAGCGATTTGTGGAAAGAATCGTCGCCTTAATCATTTTGAAATGAAATACTTTAAAATTAAAAAAAACTTTGCTATTCTTCGACTATCTCGTGGTCATCGTTTCTACTAATACTAGATTAAAAGTGTCGTTTATTAAGATGCTTAATCGAATAAATATTTTTAACGGTAGCTTATTCTTAAAGTCGCGTAATCGTAATTTAAAAAATTCGTCTTTTTCCAAAGTATAGTTTTGTTCCGTTTGCAGTTGAAAACTAATATTAAAAATATAACACCCGTATATTTTTCGACCCGTACATTTTAATTTGTTATTTGTAATTATAATTCATCTCGTGCTTTACGGTCAAGGAAAACATCGTGAGGAAACCTTCATGTGTCTAATTTTACTGAAATTCTGTCACATGTGTATTCCACCAACCCGCATTGGAGCAGCGTGGTGGAATAAGCTCCAAACCTTCTCCTCAAAAAGAGGAGAGGAGGCCTTTAGCCCAGCAGTGGGACATTCACAGGCTGTTACGGTACATTTTTCGCCCAGAGAATCGGAATATTGATTCAAAGAGGAAATTCGGCTAGCATTCTTGCCACCATTCCACGCGGTCACAATGTGTACAGGAGCTATTTTTAATTTTTATTTATATCTATTTAACGCTTTATTGCAAATCATTTTCTAATAAAGTTGTTATGCCTCTTATGCCCTTAATTATACTGGCTCAGTCACCCTTCAAACCTTAACTTATTCCATAACCTTCTTCTTAAGACTTATTATAGAACTCAACCATCCAACAACGTCACAAAATCATCGAATTCGTTTCGCTCAAACGGTAAAAAAAACGTTGCAATTAAAATTCCTCATCGCCCAAAGAGGTTCAAAATAACGTCATTTATTTATTTAATACTTATTGCACAACACATAAATAAGATAAGAGAAAAAGGAAAAAGTCAAAGAAAAATAAAAATAAAAAATGATGCGCAAAGGCATCTCTCACAGACAATTTTGATGAAAGAAACATTTTTTGTAAGATAGCAGGTAAGTGCATTTACATATAAAAAGGAGATACTTAATATTTAATAAACTACACACTAAACACATATAATAATAAATACATACATACATATAAATACATATATAGTACAATACAATACTTGGATATAGACAAATAATAGCTTTTCAAGCGATATTTTAAAATGCTCAATGAATTCGACTGCCGAATATCTGTTGGTAGTGCATTCCATAGTTTGATGCTTTTTGCAGTAAAAGAGTTCCTCGATTATTCAAAAACGGGGTTCAGAAACACACACAACACAAACAAAACCTGCTCAAACATACGTAGGTCCTATCATAATATTTGTCCCGTGACCTGCGACCACTACGTAGCAGCCTGTTGCAGTGATCACTGTTCCGACCAAATAATTGTCCATTAATAGCAGGGCTTGTTTTAGAGAGTCCTTACTGTGTATCATATAGGTGCTATAAATAAATATATAGACCGTGCTTATATGTTATTTTTTATGTTATTATTCTTCTAAATCAATGTGATTAAATTAAATCATTTAATTTAATTTTGTAATTCAGTTATAGTAAGATTTCATTTGATATAATTATGTTCTGTTCTATGATAAGTTTTATTTTAATTGACGTCCCATCGGATTATTATGAGAGTTAGGGAATAGAGGGTGCACATGTGTTTGCGCACGCACTTGTGCACTATAATATTACCTGCCCAGTTGGCTTATCTCTCTTAGGATTGAAATCGGTCAGGAGGACATTATCATCTAGACATACTTTCTAAAAAAACAAAACATGATGATGATGATGATGATGGATGTCATTGCGTTATAAATAGCCATATCATATTGGTCAATAGCCATATCATATCAAATATTTGTCCATCGTTCAAAATAAAAAAAAATTAAACATTTTTAATTAATGATACTTATTTTTTAGCTAATTATAATCTAGTGTATAATTTGCAATGCAAAAATGGAATATTTCTTCGGGCTATTAAAAATTGGACTCATTGCAATACATCCACATGAAAAGTTGAAAAAAACTGTTATAACGGCAATAAAATAGATGCCTTACAAAACAAGTTCGCAACATATTTTTTCTATAGTAAAGTCACCTTCATCAACGTGAATGAATTGAATATATTTTTTTACTTTAAAACTGCAGCGGATTTACAAGTATTTCAATATAGTCGCGCTTCGTTTCACCGGAACTATTTGAATAACTCGAAACTCGTAGTACGACAAAGTGTCGCCGCCATTATTCGTAACCGGTGTTTCGTCCGGAAAGGTTTTAAGAATATTGTTAAACATTCAAATGTATTTCAACTCGCCAAAATTTACATTTATCATCTCGTTTTTTCATTGTTCTCGTCTCTTTCGTTTTCACGCAAATCTATACAAATGTGATGTAATGTATATTGGTTAAAATTCAGCCATTTGAGTCAACTAAAACACCAAACCAGAAGTTTATAAACTTTGGTTAAAAATTATAAATTAATTATAAGGTTACGCATATAATAATTTGTCAAATAAAATTGGTTTCAAATACATAACTCCTTTAATCATATTCTATATATAAGTATTCATCATTATCACCAACAGCTAATAATTTACGGCTGGGTGTTGGAGACATACCCTTTTTTTATAGAATAGAAAGGCGGACGATCATATGGGCCACATGATGATAAGTGATCACCAACGCCCCTAGACATTGGCATTGTAAGAAATGTTAACAAACCTTGGGAACTAAGACGTTATGTCTCTTGTGCCTGTAATTACACTGGCTCACTCACCCTTCAAACCACAACACAACAATACCAGTACTGATGTTTTGCGGTAGAATATCTGATGAGTGGGTGGTACCTACCCAGACGAGCTTGCACAAAGCCCTACCATCAGTAGTATTGTATTATAAAGACAACATAAGCACACACATTGTTGATTGTCAGTCATTGCTCGGTTTTGAACACAGAATCTTCAATTATTATTCATCTTGGCAACAACAACGTATAAAGTTTCAACTCAATCAGATACAAGCGGTTTGAACGTATAAAATACATCGAACATTTATTATTACATATAAGATTTTAAAGCATAAATGGGGCTTGGTATTCTAGTACATAATATCTACAATAATACATACGATACGGTTAGTTAAACAATAATATAATAACGGATTGGATGTGGTTTTGTTAGCCTGGAATTTAGACGGCTATATCTGGTATAGCATTCAATGGTATCGATATTTGAGCGTGTTTATACATAAGAGTACGCGCTGCAATCCGTATTTATAATGTAGTATATATGTGGAATTAATATAGATAATACCGTTTATACATAAGGACTTAATTAGAATTCCATAGTGCAAAGAAGATGAAATAGGCCGATCCGTTATAATTTCTCTGGTACAAACTAGAAATTCAGTGAATCGTTTCTAGGAGACAAATTAAGGTGACAGCGATTCCGAAAGTATTTCCGCAGTGCTTCTTTAAGAACTCACATCATTACTCACCCGTAAAATGTTACAATCGACTTACTATTTTGATAAGTATCTGTAACAGCCTGTGAATGTCCCACTGCTGGGCTAAAGGCCTCCTCTCCCTTTTTGAGGAGAAGGTTTTGGAGTTTATGTTACGCTGCTCCAGCGCGGATTGGTGGAATACACATGTGGCACGATTTCAGTGAAATTAGACACATGCAGGTTTCCTCACGATGTTTTCCTTCACCTTAAAGCACGGGATGAATTATTATCTGAAATTAAGCACATGAAAATTCAGTGGTGCTTGCCCGGTTTTGAAACTATGATCATCGGTTAAGATTCACGCGTTCTTACCACTGGGCCATCTCGGCTTACGATCTTTGATAAGTGTATTCTTGAAATGGTATGATTATTATGGTGAATGTCGCATATCACTTTCTGACATTTCACGACCGTTTCCTGCGGTGATTTTCTAAGTTGCTCTTACATAATAGCCCTACTGATTATAAATGATTAACGACAGAAGTTTGATTTTTGTTAAATTTATTGCTTGTTCATTTTTGACCTTGTAAAAGAAAAGGATACTATTTTAGTTAAAGCGATCTTTTAACACAATTCAAGTACGATACAAAATGTATAAAATGTACTAATTATTATTAAAATAAATAACACTAACAATTTTACTTATATAAAAAATATATATTCAAAGTTTATCAACAGTTTATAAATGATGCAGCATGTACGAAAATGCGCCAATTTCCGAACCGAACAGTGACATGTCAAACGTTGGTTAACAAAAATGGCGACTCACCGTTCTCAATTCAAAACGGAATGCGCGCGACGCTGAAAGATGGCGAAGAATAGAGAACTGGAAAGTTCTGGAAAAGTACATTTTTACACGACTAAAGTTAGACAAATTTCACCATTAAATTTGTCGAGTGTGAATAATACAGTTTTAAAGTTTCTTAAGAACAATTTCTCAGTTACAGTTACACTTGAACAGTTAATTTAATATTTATTTTAGCCTACTGCAGCATAGCTGAATAGTATTCTTATTACAAATGTGTTTTGGTGTCTAGAGCATCAATATCGACAAATAAGAACTGGCTCGCTTTAAATAGGCGTGCAGGATCACCGCACGCTTGTGGCATATTTAGGTATATCGCAAATATTGCAATATCACGCATTTCAGATAGAGTTGAGACGGCCCATTGGGTAACACATGCGAAACTGAGTTGAAAATTGGATGTCCAAACCTGGCTAAGGACTGAGTTTTCAAGGTATAATGGGCTTGTAATTTATATAAAGCTCAGCGGTAAAGGCAACCTACATGTATCAAATGAAATTCTACCACATGGGTACCAACCCGCATTGGAGCATTGGTGGTAGTGATGATTTAAGATACAAAGCCACACACTGCAATGTCCATACATTTTTCAGCAAAAATAAATTATATTTTGGTTTCTATTCAAATAACCGATTAACATACACATAATGATTTATTAGATTCGCTCGAAATGCAGATAGTAGTACAGTGACAGAGAATGATTGTAACTCAATATAAAAGCTATTAACGATTAGATTTTATACTAAACTATACTTTATCCGAGAACATTACAGCTACGATGTTACCATCAATCACTCGCCGCCATTTGCAATCACTTTGAAAACGACATTACAGTATTAAGCTGCGCTTTAGTTTGTTTGTGATAACATATATTACAAGACTGTATTATCTATCTTAAACTTGAGTTAGATGATAATGTGATAATCCTTTTGTATTCAAAGCTAATTAATACAGATAGCTCGTAGCGTAACTTGAGAACATTGGGGTGCATCGATCGGTCACACGATTTTGAAATCGACCCTAGCCTACTTTTAGACCAATTAGTAACGAGAAACGAGTATCAATGTAATGTCACATAATCAGTATTATATTTCGTAATCACTACGATACTTTTGCTACTTAATTACAACTAGACCGCTTAAGAGATCGTAACGAAACTACGCCGGCAACCTGGATTAGAAAAAAAGGGATTTACGTGCCAAAAAGTTGAAAACAGAGTCGCGTGGAACTGCTAGTAACTTAGAAGACGAAATAAAAAAAAACTGATTATCATGAGATACACATGTTGTACATCTTTACTGGTGGTAGGCTCGTCCACCTACCTATTCTATAAAAAAAAATAACTTTAACAGGAACATAAGAGTTCTGTTCCTCTCTCTGTTCCCTCTGATCACTCTGAGCCACATAATTTGTATGAATATAAAATTTTACAATTATGTCTTATCAAAATACAGAAATCATATACGAATCATTAATTTTACGATTTATCTCAAAAAGAAAACCACTTGAAAATACGTATATATTAAAACGTGTATATGTACGTATATATATGCGTTTATATTCTTCCAAAAAATTATCGCCTCTAAATTTTAAACAGGCTCCATATAAAGGCTTAAACAGCTCAAAGTAAGGCAGTTTCACACGATCGCCTCGCTCATTAGCGAGCGCGGCGCGCAGGTTGCTTTAATGTCTTCATCCTACAACTATCTTCCTGAATTTATTGTTCACTCGGCTTTTAACTTGGAAACTAGTCTTAAAACCAATTTGTAGGACTTGTTGGAATGAGAAAACTTTTTCAAGTTAACGTGTCGTTGACTAAGGACTGTCTTACTCCAACATAACACACGCACATACTCTACTTTATATTATTTATGATACAAACATAACTTCATGTACTTAAATAAAATGTACTTAGTTCTAGGTTTAATAGTTAGTTTATTTTCTCAGTTTTATACGCCAAGATTTAAAAGTAGATTGTATGTATGGTATATGATTGTATGTACTGTATTAGAGTTATAATAACTTAGATAATGTGAAGATTGCACAGCAGCATCATGTTCAATTCGATCATTGAAAGCCAATGTTGGCAATCACGTTTTTCAATGTCATAGAGCCAACAAAATATAATTAGATATCAAGTTTTTAAACACTAATTGTTTTTTTTTTTTTTTTTGTAGAAAAAAAAGTTTTAGTTTTAGGTGGAATTATTTTGTTTTGTTGTGTTGTTTTTATTAAAGCTATTTTATTTTAACCTCATAATAATCATATTACAATCAGTCATAGTAAAGTCACGCGTTCTATGTAAATTAATTAAAAAAATGCTAATGAATAAATAATAGTATCACTTGGTAGTAGGGCCGTGTGCAAGCCTGTCGGGGTAAGTTCGACCCCTTTGTCATATATTCTGCCGTGTAACTTCAGGCACAAGAGACTTAAAATCTTAGCTTCCAAAGTTGGTAACGCATTGGCGATGGAATATAAGGAATGATTAATATTTATTACAGTGATAATGCCTATGAGAGGCAGTGAACAATAACTATCAAGTAACTGTTCTCCTACCCAATCTAATTTAAATTTTAAAAAAAATCCTCATAATATAATAATATAAATTTAATTAATATAAAATTAAACAAATTTTATTATCTTTAATATTGAAAAAATACAAAAAAAATCATTGAGAAGCCAATATGTACAAGCCTGCGAAGGTATTCCGCAAAAACCTGATACTCAACGCTCGACTGAGGAAAACCATCTTACCGTGACGGGCAATTGTTATGTTGTCAAAATTGCAATTCAAATTCTGACATTTCGAATTCTACATCAAGTTATGAGTTTGTTTTTAAAACAAATCGATAAACAGAGCTGTAACATATTCTACGATAACAATTCGAATGCTCTCGATAAATCATTTTTTTTTAAATATTTCGTTTCAATAAATTATAAGTGGCGTATTGTATGATGACACGAATACCCAATTAAACCTTTAACCGTGCTTTTATGTGCCTTTTTTAGGAATACATTTTTAAAACTAATGAATTCTATTTTCTATTTCAAATCGTTTTTATTTTATTTTATTTTCAAAAATACGTTGCCATATATTTGAAATTATAGTTATTTTAAATACCTCCATCAGAAAAACCTTCAGATTAATTAATACAATATATGCATTTTTTTTTATATTTCGCCATTTATTTATTTATAACACATATTAATCATCATAGCTTTGGACATACAGCAGGTGTTTCTATGTTGTAAAATGTAAAATTGAAAGCCACAAAAATGTGGCCGCATGTATATTGCAATAATATTTATTTCAGCTCTCGCACTTCTTGGTGCTATGGCAAGTCTATCTTACCACACACACCACCACCACATAGTTATCAGCAGTTTACGCAGATTTTACATTTACAAGGAGATTACGAAGTATAGGCATTTGTTGTATTATATTATTAATTCATAAAAACGTATAAATGATGAGTGGGTGGTCATCAGACTTTTTATTGCTAAATAGCAATATTTAATATTGTTGGCTTCCGGTATGAAATGTGAGTGAGTCAGTGTAACTACAGGCAAAAGGGACATGACATCTTAGTAGCCAATGTTGTAAATAACGTTTAATATTTCTTACAGCGCCAAAATATATTGGCGACGGTGACCACCCCCCACCAGGTGGCCTACCACCTATTTTATAATTGAAAAAAGTCCACATACCTATTTAATAAAAATAAAAATATGTTGGTACAAAATAAGAAATATATCATGTTGTTATTTATACGAATAATAATTCAACTCGTTCTCGGTGGCGAAGGAAAACATGTTAAAACACATGTTGGATGAAAACCTTCCACGTGTTTAGTCCATTAACCAAACCCTTTTAAAATAGAAGAAGAGGCCTTAGCCTATCAGCCTTAGCCTTTATATTACAAGTAACTGTTCTCCTACCCAATCATATGTAATCATAGTAAAGACAAAAACAAAAACCAAAAACATTTAAAAAATGTCATGCAAATATATTTTTTCGACGGCATTTCGTTTGTAAATAAATTCCAATAACGTTTTTCTATGAAACAGCGCATACCAAACAGACGCGAACAAAACCCGATGTTTAGTTTTCAAATTTTATATTTGATATGTGCCTTCCATATCTTATTGAAGAATGTTACAAAATTCTCTCATATTCATGAAATAACATCATACAACGTAGGAGAACAAACAAAACATTTTTTTTTTTATATAGAAAAGGAAGGTGGACGAGCATATGGGCCACCTGATGGTAAGTGGTCACCAACGCCCTTAGACATTGGCATTGTAAGAATTAAATTAAATCGCCAACTAAATAAACTTAAATCGCCAATGCGCCACCAACCTTGGGAACTACGATCTTATGTCCCTTGTGCCTGTAATTACACTGGCTCACTCACCCTTCAAACCGGAACACAACAATACCAAGTACTGCTGTTTTGCGGCAGAATGTCTGATGAGTGGGTGGTACCTACCCAGACGAGCTGAAACAATATGACAATATTTAACCACATATATGACAAATATTTAACCACAAATTCACTCTTAACATACCTTAAGAGTGAATTTGTGGTTAAATATTTGTACGGAAGTTCATCATATTAGACATATGGCTTCTATTTAAAGTAAAATATTTTTACAGCGTTTTGTAAAATCATTACCTAAAAGGTTTATAAAAATTATCAATTGATTGATGTTTAGCATAAGTAAGTAAATAACAGCCTGAATGTCCCAAAGCTGGGCTAAGGCCTCCTCTCCTTATTGAGGCTTCTCCTTAGAACTTATTCCACCACGCTGCCTCTAATGCGGGTTGGTGGAATACACACGTGGCAGAATTTCAGTGAAATTACACACGATGTTTTCCTTCACCGTCAAGCGCGAGATGAATTATAAACACAAATTAAGCACATTAAAATTCAGTGGTGCTTGCCCGGGTTTGAACCCACGATCATCGGTTAAGATTCACGCGTTCTAACTTCTGAGCCATCTCAATATAGTATATTAAAAACTTGATTCATCTTAAAAATAAAATTAAGTAATTAATTAATTAGATATCTGCGCAAAATATATCAAAGCGCAAACACAGGTGTACTAGTAACTCCCTCAATATCATAACCCAGACAGCATTTCCACATGACAATAAGAAGTACGAGCTTTATCCTTTTTGACCCTAGTTCAAGATTCAATGTTGAAACTATTCTGCCGCTAAATAGCAATACTCAGTATTGTTGCGTGCCGGTTTGAAGGGTGAGTCAGCCAGTGTAATTACAGGCACAAGGAACATAACATCTTAGTCCCCAAGATTGATGGCGCATTGGCGATGTAAGGAATGGTTATTATTTCTTACGTTGCCAATCTCTATGGGCGGGGGTGCCCACTTACCATCAGGTGTCCCAGTTGCTCGTCCACCTGTGTTATTTTGTTATTTTATAATAAAAAAATATAGTATTCATCTAGCAATTACATATGAAACAGAAGACTACACAATAGCAACAAAACAACGATAACATAATTATTAAGGGCTATATTTTGATTATTTCCCATTCGGCAATACCTGTACCTCAGTCAATTGCATAGAACAAGGGCACGCTTAAGCCTTAACTTGCACTGGAAGATGTAATCTTGTTATAAATCAAGTTACCTTATTAGAAAGTAGAAACAAAATAGAAGTCGAAATTTCGCTTCAAGTTATATTCGGAAAGTTTTAATTTGACGCTTCAGAATATTTTCATTAATCAATTTTCGTAAATTAACAAATCGGACGAAATTATGTAATATTTTTAAAAGTAAATAATTAATGAATATTCTAACTAACAAATGTTTTAATTGTGTAATTTATCAGCTGCCTGCTGACTTCGTACGGGTAAAATCAAGGTTTTATCCCGTGCATTTTTTAATCAATGAAAAGCTGAGCGGGCAGCTAGCTTTCTGCACTACTACATAAACTAAAACAATGCTAAGTATCACACTCCGTGCGCGCAATTTTCTTTAAAAGGGATACAAAGTTTTCTCTTCACGTATTAATTTATAGATTTGATTTAAACAATGCCATGTCTTGTCTTTTGAATTTCAGATCAGTGATGCCAGAGAGAGAGCGTAATCAGTTTAACTAAATCACCAACTTAACAACGTTTATAAATAATCCCACAATTTTCTAACTTATCGCAGATAAAGAGAGAATAATTCTAAAATCATCATAACAATACTTATTCTTAGTTCAGTAATAAATATTACTGTTACTATTATCAGAGATGATGATGATTTTAAATATGCGTAAAGTTTTCTATTGATAATATTACTTGTATACTAAATGTTAGGTATAAAAATAACAATACAGTAGGTATTGTTGCCAAAATACATCGAAAGAAGATGTAGTCATATGATAAAAATAAAAATAATAATGAATTTCAATTGGTTTTTTTTGGAACTATAAAGAACATTTTTAATAAAATTGAAGAATAAAACGTAAAAATCATAACTGCTATCAAAGATAACGGGACAACAATCATATTACCATCTTATATAATATACTTCTCTTTACTGCGTTGTATATAGTGTTAAATACCTAATTTTGAATTGGATAACACTTCATATACAACGGTTTGGAATCCACAATACTCTAAGTATGTTAAGGCTATCGAAAATGTTCAGAATAAATTTATTAGAAGATTAACGCGTAAATTTGGGTCCAATTCTATTAATAAGCCTAATATTTTGTCGCTTGAGAAACGCAGGGAATGCAAGGATCAGGTTTTTCTTTACAAAATTGTAAATAATTTTGTCGATTCAATGTACTTAGTCAACAACATTTATATCAAGTGCTCACATTCCATTGCCCGCTCAAAACATACCTTTTATGTCCCAATGTGTAGAACGAACTATGCTAAAAATCGCTTTTTAGTAAGAGCATGTGATAATTATAATAAACGCTACACTAGTATAGATATATTTAACGAAAATTTATTTAAGTTCAAAGAAGCTCTAAAAAACTATATTTGTCAGTAATATACTTATCGTTTTTTTTTGTTTTTTCTGTTTTAAATTATTTTTAATACTTTATTTATATATTTTAATAAATTGTTAAATAACTTGTTATCGTTAGGTTCACTCCATGTTTGTTTGTATAAGTGGAAACTTTGTTGGCTTAAGTGAAATTTATTTTGTTACTAAATTTTATGTATTATATTATGCTGTATGTTTCCCAAATAAAATAAATAAATAAATAAATAACCACTCATTACGTAATTGATTTTTAAGACGAGTTCAGTTTTTTAGAAAGTAATTATGGAATAACAACTAGATTATTATGATACTTAAAACATATCCCATCTTCTGCGAACCAATAACAGTTCCTGAATGTTCCACTGCTGAGCAAAGACAAGACTTGATTTCCATCACACTACTCCAGTAAGAAAAGGCTGATAAATGTGGTAGAATCGTGGACAGCAGAATTTTATTCGGCACATGCAAATTTCCCTAACGTTGTTTTTCCACGTGAACACGTGAGAAGGATTATAAACGCAAATTGAACACATGAAAACTGAGCGTACTCGCCAGTATTTTAACTAACGATCTTAGTTACGATCCATATTATTTTTCCACTATAAAAACTCGTCTCTTCCGTGAGATTAAATTAAAATAGAAGCGGAAAACCCATCGATTTTCTTTAGATTTAAAAGATAAAAAAAGGTTTTACTCTCAACGGGTTTTGTTAGAAAACTATATGACAGTGGTTTTAATAATCTAATGTAATTTAATGGCACAGTTTTAAAGTCAACAGAAACTTTGCACGAACAGAACAATACAACAATAATACAACAGTTGATATTATTTTAATAAGCTGAACTAGCACAGATAAAAATATAAACAAAGATAAACATGATATAAATCGTGTAAAAGTAATAAAATACCTACAATATAATACAACAATATTCGAGTAAATGGAGAAAAACTATAATGTCTATAATGTCGTCTATTAAATGTGTTAATCGTGTAACTGGATAACAAAATCATAAAAACGGACCATTAGTAATAACTCCGTAAATATTCTATAAACTGACTTTAATCCAAAAATGACAAAATTGACTACCGTATCTGATAAAAATAATGAAATTATTGTGAATGTCAGTAAAAGATGAACAGCTCCTGTTTAAAAGACACACTTTAATCGGAAACCTACTTTTCCGAAAGAATAACAAGTAAACTAAAACACATTCAATTAGTTTTATTACTGAATATACTTATATATCCCATTACTGAATTCATTAAATTAATTAAAAATTATGGAAAATAAAGCTAGGTGGGAGAAGATACTGGTAATAACACAATAATACACATTAATGTACAATCACATATTGGGTTCTGATATTGTGATTTTATTTATTATATTCAATTAGTTCCAGCAATCTAGAATTTGTTAATAAAATGAAAACAACGCCATCTAGCGAAAACTAGCATTACTAGGAACCACCGCCTCGACAAAACAAACTGTCTGACCTCATCGGCCAGTAACTACGCTATAACAAACACAAACAATTATTATACACCATGCGTTTGGCACATTTAATTAAGACCTTATCAGCTGATAGACTTGAGAGAAATTTTTTTAAATAAAGAACATATTATTTAATGACATTTTTTACTGTACTAAATTCTTCGATTACTAATAAGAACTAAAAAGAGTTCTAAAAAAGAGTTTTTATTAGTAATCGAAGACTAAATTACATAAACAGTAAAAGCTCAACAACAAAACAATATTTAATTTTTATTGATAAATAATTTTGGCTTGTTTTAATTAAATCTGAACTATAATCTCTTTGACTATCAATTATTAATACCTTATTATTTACACGATCTTAGAATTTATAAAGTTTAAAAAATAATAGAAGCAATACCTTTTTTTAAGGAATTACTTACTGTTTGAGTTAGGAATGGGGACGACAATAACCCAATATCGAAGATGTGAATCATACATCGCTAGACAGCCCCTAAACCATTGTGCTATTGACGAAGATGAAATCTTAGAGATATCTTTCAATTTCTCTTGATTACTGACAATTACCAAAAACTGTCTAAAATTTAGAAAAAATCAACTTCGAAACAGTTTTTCTCGCTCGATACAATTGTATCTGTTTTGACAGACTTGTACTTAATAATTTGATTCTGGATTCAGTGTGGCCATAAACATGCGATACGAAAGAAATACGTAAACACAAACACGCATAAAATTAAAAAAAGGACATTTGTTAATTATGTTAGAATTTATATTTTTTTTATGAAAACAAATACACTAAAATGACCTTGAACAATGATTGATTACATGAACATTATCTTTACTATTACGATAACATAATTAAGTTTACAATGTAATATTTCCATATCTATATTATATATTTTAACTTTGAGTGTGTATGTGTGTATATATATGTGCGTATGTATTTCATTCGTCTCAAAAAAATTGAGAATAAATGCTGTTATTATTAATAATAAATTATTAAGAAAAATAAAATCGTATATCATAATTAGAGGGAGATGTGAAGTTAACAAGAAGTATTTCCATAAAACTCGCACGTGAATTCTCAGTAATGGAAACGAATATCGTCCAAATCTCATGTAGTCGTAAATCTTCTAATAACATTTATCCCCGACGTCTGCCTGTCACCTGTCTAGACCAAAAACTCACGGCCAATGCTTCAGATACTAGATAGCCATACCGTTACTTCTGAAAAGAACCGTTTCATTTATAAGTTTATATCCTTACACATATAACAATGACAAAAAACTCATTTCACTGGGTGCAAACTTAAGTTCAAATGATGATAAGGAAATTCACTTATTTGATGCAAAACTAACATTTCCATTGAAAATACAATGATATAATTTACTTATGCAAACAAAAAATTCAATTTCACTGGTGGTAGGGCTTTGTGCAAGCTCGTCTAGGTAGGTACCACTTTCTCATCAGAGATTCTACCGCAAAACAGCATTACTTGGTATAATTGTTCTGTTCCGGTTTGAAGGGTGAGTGAAGAACATTACACACAACACCATAAACGCAATTTATATATATAAATATTCATTAGTGTGTTGTGTGTAATATTGGTTGATGAAATGAATAAAATTAAAGCCGAGAACTAAAACTACAATTTAAAGAATAAAATTTATAAAAGTACACGTCCGCGTATGAGTGGGCGTGGGGGCAGGCCTACTTCAAAAATAACTTAAAAATCAAAATAAATAAATATATTTTATGAAAAGTTTTATATGTATTAGGAAATTATTTTTTATTTATTCAAGTGTACACAATATGGACGCGAGTTTTTTATGTCATAGGGAGGCGGGCAAATGGGCAACCTGGTGTTAAGTGGTCACCAACGCCTATAGACATTGGCGATGTAAGAAATATTAACAATTCCTTACATCGCCAATGCATCACCAACCTTGGGAAGTAAGAAGTTATATCCCTTGTGCTTATTACACTGGCTCGTATATCTGAAGAGTAGATAGATAGACAAACTCCTGTCACCTAACAATGGTAGCGAGGGTTAAGAGAACTGTTTCATTTGTAATATAATGTAAGCGCTACTGCAAAGATACGATTAGTAATAAATGGGTTGTACCCAGCCAAGCTTGCACGAAGCCTACGTACTTGTGATAGTGGATTTTAAGTTAATTGTGTTTCAATATTCGTCGAAACGAAGGACGTCGGACAATGATGCTCGTTGTTACGATATGTCGACGTGTCATGTGTTTACTACCGCCCATACATTGGCATTGTAACAAATATTAATCTCAATCCCTTATATCACCAATATGCCACCGACCTTGGAAGCTAATGTCCCCTGTGCCAGAAGTTACACAGATCGCAAAACACACTCCCTTTTATAACATTAGTAAAAAAGTATCGTTCTTTATCGCGTGACAAATCAAATAATTGCGTTTCAGAAGGGACGTGACAATCGCGTTAATTTACTTTTTCGGATGGAATTTCGTGAAATACTGCTATCAGTTTCGCGATCAAAATAAAACCTTCCGGTGTTCAACGCTTTAGGGTTACGTGTGGTTTTTACTGCCTATAATCTCATATTATCATGGTATTATATTGGTAATGAGATTATACGGAATTAAATGAATACCAAACTGACGTGTCGTCCTAAGTGTGACGTTGTATCCTACACAACTAGGGATCTCTTAGTGTACGATCTGAGTAAAGGTATTTCCGTGGCAAGCACGCTCTGTTTTAGACAACACTAGTAATTTCAATCAGTTCAGCTGTCCTTCATTTTATCTATAAAAAATCAGAAGGCTTTTAATAATTTAGTAGACAAAACTATCGTATTATAAATAATATATATTTTAGCTCTCGGTAAGTTGTCAGGCGTCAGGAAATGGAATCAGGTTTGTTAACATGATTATATTAATGAAATAAAACTTAATTATGTGAATCTATAGAATAAGGCTAGATTCACACAATTAGGTCTACTTCTATTTAAACAACGAACCGCTTGAGTTCTCAAAGTACAAAACTATTAACACTTTCCGTCTACGGAACTTGAAGTAAAAATTCTTCGGTCGCAGATTTCGTACTGGAACCAAGCAGACATTACTTTCCTTGAAGCGCAGCGCCGCGACAAACTTTCATTTTAGCGGGAACAATTTTTTTTTATACCGCTATCTGATAAATTGTTTTTTGTTTGAACGTCGTTATTTAGGCTTTGGGTTGTAAATGAGATGAAATGAATATTATTCTGATAAGACATATTTTCATATAATAAAACATACCTTACATCCAAAAATCTATTTCAAAATATATCATCATCATCATCATCATCATCAACAGCCAATCATTTTGTCCACTGCTGAACATAGGCCTCTCCCAAGGTGCGCCAAAGCTCCCAGGAAGGCGGAGGACAGGGGTCCTCCGCCTTCCGCATCCAGTCGGTGCCCGCCACTTTCTTAAGGTCATCGGTCCACCTGGCTGGAGGGCGCCCTACGCTGCGTTTGCCGATCGGTCAGCTATGTCGGTGACTCCGGTTCTTTTCCGGATAATCTCATTTCTGATCTTATCCTTCAAAGATACTCCGAGCATAGCTCGCTCCATAGCACGCTGAGCGACTTTGAATTTGTGGACTAGTCTCGCAGTTAGTGTCCACGTTTCGGCACCGTATGTCATGGCAGGTAAGACGCATTGAAGACTTTCCTCTTAAAACATTGCGGTATGGACGACGTGAGGACTTGACGAAGGTTGCCAAATGCTGCCCATCCCAAGCGAATTCTTCGATCGGCTTCCTTCTCAAAGTTGTTCCTCAAAATATACTCGATTATATAATAGTGGTTTTATAAGCAAAATTAAAGTGTCTTCTATGTAAGATTAAATTTAATGATAAAGCTTCCTCGTAAGATATTTCGAGCCTGAACTGAAACAAACATTAAATAACACTGAAATAAAAAAATGCCGATAGAAGTGAAAACTTGAAACTTAAATATATTTGTCCAATTTCAATATCAATTGGCACGCCAAGTAATACTTCTATCCCTTTTTATTATACAGCTTTTTATTCATAAAAATATACGTACATACACAGTATGTCGCAAACTCGCTACAAAATATTAATACAGCTCAATTTAAATAAATAATAGCTAAAATACACTCATATTATTTGTATATATTGTTAGTCCGTATCCGTAACAGCCTGTGAATGTCCCACTGCTGGGCTAAAGGCCTCCTCTCCTCTTTTTGAGGAGAAGGTTTGGAGCTTTTCCACCACGCTGCTCCAATGCGGGTTGGTAGAATACACATGTGGCAGAATTTCAGTGAAATTAGACACATGCAGGTTTCCTCACGATGTTTTCCTTCACCGTAAAGCACGAGATGAATTATAATCATAAATTAAGCACATGAAAATTCAGTGGTGCTTGCCCGGGTTTGAACCCACGATAATCGGTTAAGATTCACGCGGTCTTACCACTGGGCTATCTCGGCTTATATTGTTAGTGCTTACATTTTTTTTTTTCAATCATTATTATACTCAATAATTTCCACAATACCTAAATAATTTGTACTTTCAACGAATTAATTATATTAACATTAGCATGTCGGTGACGAGAATCCTCGAGTCTATCCCCTACGATAAACCTGCGCAACGCGCCTAAAGAAGTTCACATTTCAAAAACTCGTAAGAAAAGTATCGTGGATAGACAAGAGTGTACCAATTTTCTTAAATGAAGCAAATTCGCTTCCCCAGAAATAGATTAGTCTCACCCTTCACGTTTACGATTCAAGTTTAGGTAATAAGAAGAAAAATCTTTATAGAAAGGACAATTGTTGATGTGTTTACCTTGTAATATTTATATTCTTATGTATTATATATACAGAAAAAGGTAAAATAGCGCCTGCACGAATTCTAAAACTAAAAAGTTTTTTTTTTTTTTTTCTAAACGCATTTTTATTTGTATTCATTTTGATAATAATTCTCATTCATTTCATTACTACGTGGTTATATTATTTACCAGTATAATAATTTTTCTATTTCCTCATGTTTATTAATTTTCGAATGGCTTAATAAAGCAATACCTTAAGCCGAATTAAAACTTGTGGGCCCAATCACCGTTATCCACTTAACGTTCAGAAACTTGAACAATTTAAATTTCAAACTCGATTGATATTCGCGCTTTATTTTTCTTTTTCCTTATACTTTTCTGTATAAATTATTGACTTTACTTTACAGGAGAATAATCAATTTAAGATCGCGAATACGTAATAGCGTTTTCTTTTTGTTTATTTGGAACACCTGATCATTTTTTGGCCTTTTTCTGATAATAGGGAATGGCATTAGCGATGTCCCTTATGATATAAACGTGTATTATAGGCGGAAGAATTTTCAAAAAGAAGGAAAGACGCACAGTTTCTAAGCAGGCGGCATTTCCACATGACAAGAAGAACTACCAGCTTTATCCTTTTTGACCCTAGTTTGCTTTATAGATAGATTAAATATCAAAGCTATATAATTTCACCTGGTGGTAGGGCTATGTGCAGGCCCATCTGTTTAGGTACCACCCACTCATCAGTTTTTCTACCGCAAAACAGCAGTACTTAGTATTGTTATGTTCCGGTTTGAAGGGATATAACATCTTAGTTCTGTTGGTGGCGTATTGGTAAGCGATGGTTAATATTTCTTACAATGCCAATGTCTATGGGCGTTAGTGACCATTTACCACCAGATGACCCATTTGTTTGTCCTACCTATTTTATAAATAAAAAAAAACGTGGATTACAAAAGGAGTGGAAGAACTATAAGGCGCATCAGATTGTGTCAATATCAAAGACACGTTGCGGTTTTTTTTTTGCGATAGCATTCACCGAGTTACTTAAACTCGATTTCGTTGAAGCACAAAGTTTTCGACTCCGCAAAGTAAGTAAAGTCCTTTCTGGTACCAAGTAAGCTCGTTTCCATAAAAAAATCCGCAAATATTTATCAATCAAGCAATTTATACAACATATTACTTAATACAAGATTATGATATAATAGATAAAAAACTGAACTGCACAGAATGTACACTTTTATTACTTGAATAAATAAATTATTATTATTATTTGAAAAAAGAGCCTATCACCATTATCATGTCCATTAATAACTTAATAGAAAACCAATCCTTGTTTCAATATTTGAAAAATAACGAGGACACATCAAAAACTACAATCTACATTAACATACATCCAGATGTTCGTCCATTTGAAACGTGTTGAAGCATCCCATTTATATAATGGCCTTGGTTAACGATATTGCGTATAAAAGTATGATATTAAGCGCCATAACACTTAATGGTTCCGTACGGGGTTGACCTTGAACGGACGTCAACGTCTATATTACGACTTATTGATATTTGTCACGACGAATCGTGATATTATTATCCAATTGAATTCTAATTCAATTAGAATTTCTAATTAAATAGGATAATAATCGTGATATTATTATCCAATTGAATTCTAATTCAATAGGATAATAATATCACGATTAAAAGTATATATAGTCGTTACAAGTTCGCTTAGAAAACAATAGATTGTTTTCTATTTTTCTAAATAAGGATAATCATAATAGTAATAATATCCTGGGACATCATTCACACACGGCTATCTGATCCCAAACTAAGCAGAGCTTGTACTATGGAAAACAGACAACTGATAAACTACATATTATACTACTTTTCTTTAGTCAATACATAATTATATAGATAATTAAAGACTCAGGACAAACAGACATGTTCATGCACACAAATGTCTGTCCTAGGTGGAAATCGAACCCACAAGGATAGTTTCTTAAGTTATTATTTTGATAATATTTCGGGAAACAAAACAAACGCAATCTACTCTTAACATGCTATATTGCGACTCCTGCTATAAGGCTCGGACACAGCCGCGTACGGATTGTTTTATAACTTGTATTACTTATATAAAAAAAGTTATATCTATCCTTTAGGTCGTTGAGGAGTTATTTTGTCTGGAAACAAATCTTACAGTCAGATCACGCTAGCCTTAAAATTGTCATTGTAACTAAACCAAAAAAAAACAACTCCGTAGAATAAGCGGAAGTAATTCTAATTTGGTTTTCAAAATTTGACCTAAACATACATGCAAGTTCAATTTTAACTCTGCGCCATTTTGTTGCTATTTCAATTATTTTAAAAGAATTTCCAATCATTTTAAGTTAACGTTGGACCTTGTTGTCCGACGTGTATTATTTCTTTTTGTATTTTGTTGCTTGGACGTTTTTTTACAAAATATCTCATATATTTTTCTCACTATCTACTCGGTTATAATGCTACAAATTGAATTTACGGTCGGCTCAAGTAATATTAGATTTTTCTTTTGAAACATTTAGTTGTAACATGATAACTGTTCTCCCTCTTGTCTTGTAAGATTGCCGCTTCTTCAGTTTATAAGATTAAGGGAATAAAGAATGCACTATTATCTACACATACACACCCAAACACACACACAAACATATAAACTAGAATGTTCGTTTCTCCTGCGAAGTCGGATCGGCTATGTCTGAAATTAAAAAAGAACTTTCTTGGTAACAACCAAATTAATATCGCTTTAAGTATTGTTTTAATGATTTTAATTTATAATAAAAAAATACAAAACAGCAATAGAATTTTGCTTAAGCTCAATAATTTTAATTAGATCAAATGATAATCATCATTTGTGAGGTAGCGTAAAGTTACTGGTTCGTTATTTAATTATTAATATCAATCGCAATTATAAAAGTCTATAAATAGTCACTCTGATTGCGAGAAAGAAACGCTATGTGTTTTATTTTTAACTTGTCTTGGATTTAATGTATAGTTCGTCATACAAATTATATATAATATGATATTATAAAATATGATTAAAAAATTATCTATAAATAGGCGGACGATCTTCCGGTCGAACGAATCGAACGATATGGGCACCTGATGATTAGTGATCACCACTGCTCATAGACACTGACGCTTTAAGAAAACTTAATCATTCCTTACATTTCCAATGCGCATCGAACCTCGGGAACTAATAATGTCACTTGTACCTGTCGTTACAATCACTCGCTCACAATTCAACCCGATATACAACTGTTGAATTGAATTGCAATTTGTCGATAGAGTATCTGATAAGTGGGTGGTATCTAGACTAGATAGAGTAGACGCTTACACAAAGCTTTCAATACTAAGTTACCATCAAATACTAAGTTTGTGAAAATCCTCAACATTTGTCCAGAAATCCGCATTGTAGCTGCATGATCGAAATCTTCTTCTCAATAGGAGAGGAATTTTTAGCCCAGCCGTGTGACATACAAGCTGCCACTGTCAAATAATGTTTCACTATTAAAATAAAATAAAAAAATATTTAAAAAGTAGACATAATATTGTTTATTATTTGCAAAGCAATAAAGTGATTAAAACGATTTAATAACGTAAATATTGTAAAACCACTTCGGAGCGCCCATTACAACATAATTAAACAACTAAGTTTGTCTTTCTAACGACTTGGAAGGTGTGGGTCGTAATGTTATTTTCCGTTTCTCATTTGCATCTTACTCAACGTATTAATTACTGGAAATTGGCTTAAGACATTTGAAATACGTAATTATTTACTTATTTATTGAAGACTATATTTTATATTTATAGTATTGCATTTTCATAATACAAGTTAAAAATTCTAATAGGTTAATGTGTATTCGACATCGTTAAAGTAATTTGGTCTTTATTACACTATAATATGAGCGCTTATCACAATTGCCTCTTATCGAGTTCAGCCACTTTATAAGCTTGTTGACTGCGTCTGTATGTATACTCACAATTACTTTAGTCTAGCCAATTGAAATAAAGCCATCTTATCATGTTTGTTTTTTTTTATGCTGTAGGTGGACGGACGAGCAAATGGGACCTGATGGGAAGTGCTCACCAACATTGGCGAGGTAAAAAATAATAATCATTCCTTACATAGCCGAGATGGCCCAGTGGTAAAAACGCGTGAATCTTAACCGATGATCGTGGGTTCAAACCCGAGCAAACACCATTGAATTTTCATGTGCTTAGTTTGGGATAATAATTCATCTTGTGCTTTGCGGTGAAGGAAAACATCGTGAGGAAACCTGCATGTATCTAATTTCACTGAAATTCTGCCACATGTGTATTCCACCAATCCGCACTGGAGCAGCGTGGTGGAATAAGCTCCAAACCTTCTCCTCAAAAAGGGAGAGGAGGTCTTTAGCCCAGCAGTGGGACATTAGCAGGCTGTTACGGGCTTACATCGCCAATACGCCACCAAGCATATATATATTAGATTTATTAGTTCTATTTTAACTTGTATAAGGAACTAAATCGGTTTTTAAACTTATATATAGTATGTTGTATTTAAAGTATGTAATTTTTAGCATTAGTTTTTTTAAGTGTCTTTTAACAAATTCATGTTATGTGATTTGTATCTCAATATTGGTATCATCTGGTTAATCTAATTATAAAATAAAATAAAGTCAGAGCCAGGAGATAAATAATGTTTGTACTCAGCAGTTACTAAGAACCCTCTAGAGCTTGGATTTTTCGACTAATAATATTTAGTAAGAGCAGTACTGTTATTTTAATGTTAAATTTGGTTGTAATTTGTACACTGTAACACTAATTTTATATAAGCATTTAGTCAATGTATTTCTTAGTATGTAACTTTGATTTCCTAATAAATAAATAACATTATTTTATGTCCTGAAAAATACTAGACGGTATAATCTTTTAACCTGATGCTCAAGGCGATAACACAGTTGTTTAATAATACAGCTTAGATAAATGACGACATATTGAAGTCATTCGACGCCATGTTACGAGATAATTTATCTCGATGCAATTACCGACGACATAGGCTACACCTATGCGTGTGGGATGTGTAATTTGCCATGATTACTGCTTAAAGCTAGGGACATACAACCGTAAGTAGCAAATTAATTTACATAAGGTCCCCTCCATTTTCTTAATTTTGATCTTGGCCAACAGAATACTATAGTAGTATACTATCCTCTGTGATTTTCTCAAATAAATCTTCTTTGGGCGTGATGAGAGTTCAATTTTCAGGAGAATTTAAGTACAGCAGTACTATTGTGTCAGGGCTTACTTCATTAATCATCCGTGAAATAATGACAACCGACTTATGGCGATATACTATTTTATTATGTGTATTCTTAAAATGTTATAATTATATTATTATGGTCGAATATCACTTACTGTCATTCACGATCGTTTTCCGCGGTGATCTTCGTGTTTCAACCATATATGACTTTTGATCTTTAGAGGTAATATAAAATCTTTATGTTTATATTTCAATAACTGTAGATCTATTATTTAAGAATAAATTCAACCCATCGCAGAACAGAATGTTAAAAAGTCTCATTCGACATTGTCTAAAAAATATCATAATTGAGCCATTGAGTATATGCATAAGAGACATAACATCTAAGTTACCAAGTTTGGTGGAAAATTGGCTCAGTGGATGGTCGTGGAGAAATATTTCATTAAAAAAAATATAACATTTTATTTAATAGTCATTTGTGCCACACAACCGCCTCAAATTATCGTGTACACCAATCATTACATTTCAAGGATGTGTTCCCACTACAATACATATTAATTGTAGCAATAAATATGAACTTATTTGCATGAAAATTGTTGCTTTTCATACAATATATCTTCTTTGCAGTCAGTTTATAATTCTAACCTTTTATTATTGCCATAATTGTATCCAGAACTTTCAAACTAAAGTTTTTTTTTCAATATATATATATGTCTGGCAATGGCCAGTATTATGTATGAAAAAAGTTGATTTAGAGTAAGTGTGCAATAATTTCTAAAATCAAAATCATAATATACTTTATTTTGTTCATCGTGAAAACCCGGCAAAAAAAAAATCATATTTCAAAAATCAAATATATTTTCACCAAACGTAATAATAAAATCTACGTATATTGACTTCAAGCTATTCTATATTATCAATATCAGTATGGCTTTACATAATTGATAAATTTTAATAAAACTATTATATAATATATTTCTTAAGCATAATATAAGACCTTGTCTTATATCCTTCACAGTCCATTTTTTTGCCCAAATAATCGGCACTGCGAATCAACAGCGAAATTCTTTTAAAATTAATTTGTATATACAGACTCATATGTGTCATCAAATTGAAAAATTATCATGCAAGTAAAAGTTTATCATTACAATAAAATAATCCGGACCACAATAATCTAGAAAATTATGAAAGTACCAAATCGTTTCGGTATTTAAAATATTTATTTTAATACTGAACTCATCTTAACAGCTTGAAAATTTAGAACGGAATTGTTGGAGCTGTAATTTGACGCAATACTTTACTCGTACAATATAACGTCACAACAGGGGCCCATTATTTTGGCCCTCTTATTTTTGTAACACAAAACAGGCTTACTTAAAAAAATATATGAATTATTATTTTCATGTATCCTGTTTTCGTTTCAGTGTGCATTTTATAACAAAATGCATTCCTATTTTAAATTTATTGAAGTATTTAAATACGATTAATCTAGTTAATAAAACTTTGTTAAATTGTTAATTGAATAATTCTGTTACGGCTCGGTAAATTGTTTGACGATGCAGTTTTTTTGTTCAAGATGTTTCTAGAACCGCTCCAGGGAACGTGATAGCGAGAATAAAGTGTGTGCATTTTACCCTACTTTCATTTAACAATTTACAAAATAAACTTTGTTTTTTATTTAGTTTTAGGTTTTTGGACAAAGGAAGGCATTAATAGGCATGTAAATAAGTATATATTTATAAATATATAAGTTTATATTCATTTCATTTTACAAATACAGAATAGGCAGCAACTGTAGCCGAATAAATTTAATTCAATCGTAACTGTAAAAAAAAGTATGAGAGTCTAACTATATTAATAGTTTTTCTTGACAATAATGTTTCAAGATAAAAAATAATTGGAATCTCGAAGGACAGAAGTATTTCGAGTGTCCCTGCGTCAGACAGCTCTTGGCTTCAAGAATTCTTGACCAAATAAATAAACGGATGAACTTTAATGACATTAAATACTATGTATAAAAGAAAATCATTAATTAATAAACGAATAAATAAAAGAATTTTCACTTTCGGAGGACACAAACGAATTCCTAGAAAATAATCAATAAGAAAATCTATACAAATAATGAAATTGTTATAAATTATTGTCATTACTTATAATAAGATTAATAAATTATTCCTCTATCATTATTAATCTATATCTATGCCTATAATACCTGCATAACTGAGACACTTCTGAAAATATTATTATGCAATAATTGTAAGATTTTTTTTATATAAAATCTGTAGGTGGTCTGGCAAATGGGCCATCTGATGGTAAGTCACCAACGCTCATAGACATTGGCGCTAAAAAATATTAAACATAACCAACGACAATGCGCCACCAATGCATGTAGTTAAACTGGCTCACTCACCCTTCAAATTAAAGCTTACCCAAACTCATCTGACGATTATTGATTTTAGTGTATTTTTATTCAACATATCTTCTTATATAAATATTTGAATGAGCCATTGTAACTACAGGGCAACTTAGTTCGCAAGGTTGGTGGCGCATTGACGACCTAAGGGATGGTTAATATTTACATATATATATACTTACTGTGCCAATGTCTAGTGGTGACCACTTAACATCAAGCCCAGTCTGCCTAACAATTATATCTAAAGTAATAATAAGAAAATAATAAACACCAATGATTTCGTTTGAACGACACTCTCAATTAACATTTGAGCTTCGAATTTTAAACGTAACTTTTTTCTTTTTTTATAATTAAACATTTGGCAACAGAGACAAAAGAAATTGTTAACTTGTTATTTATGAATATTAGAAAATAATAAAGATCAATTTGACATAAAAATAGACGGCAATTTTACGACGGATAATATAATAACATTATTAAATTTTATATATAGATTATAAACATGAATATTAATTTAACAATATTTGTATATTTTTATCTTTTATATAAAGAGATGGTTTATAAAGGTTTTTCATTCATTTTTTTTTATTTCAAACTATCCTCCAGACCGATTTATAGCTTATTTTAAATATTTAATTCTTAAAAAAAAAAAAAAAAATTCTCGCGTATTCATTCAAGAATAAAAAATCGATTTTGGAACAACCTAATATAATTACCGAGATATTATTTTTATTTTTGTCAAAATAAAAAGTGGACAAAATTGACCTAAAATTATTTTTAAGTCTACACTCGAAATACCAATATATTCTAGGTGCTTTTAGAACGGAGCTATTAAGGCAACTTGCGCACTACCGACTACTAATGAGCTCTGGCTATCGTGTGTAACAGCTTTTACGAGAGCGTTTAGAAGCCTTCGCAGCACATTTGCAGTTCCCAAATCTTTATTAAACTACACATTCTAAGAGTTTGTGAAACTTTTATTAAAATACAAAAACCATCTTTTTCATATGAAACATTTTTTTAACTATCAGCAAATTGGTAAATGAAATTGATATTATTGAATGACAAATCTAAATTTCTTAAGATTGTATATAACTATTAGTATGGTCCTACTTTCCGAGTCAGGTAATGGGTATTATAAAATTTTTATGACATTTTTACTTGGTGAAAGGGGTTAGTGCAAGCCACCTGGGTGAAACAGCACTACTTAACATTGTTTTGTTACAGTGTGTTAGGTTAATGAGCTAGGTTAGGTTAATGGTTGGCGTTCTATGGGGGAGGCTTTCGTCCAGCAGTGGACGGCAAAAGGCTGAATTCAGGTTAATGAGCTATAATATCACCGGCACTTCTTAGATCCCAAGGTTGCTGGTGCGTTGGCGCTGTATAGCGCCAATGTCTATGGGCGGTGGTTTCTTTGCCTCCCATTAAAATTCTAATTAAAATTTTATAACTACAGTGTGGTAGCGCTATTTTTGTAAAGACTGTATTTCTGTGTTCCGGTTTGAAGCTTCAGTAATCTCGTTTAATTACAGACACGAGGGATATTACATCTTAGTTTTCATGCTCGGCTGTGCATAGACGATGTAAGGAATTGATAATTTTTGTTACCGTCCTAATGGCTATTAGTACACATGTTATGTAATCTATTCGCCCGTCTGACTTCCATTTTTAAATTTATGAAATCTGGAGGTCTCTAAGTTTTAATGCAGGATTTATATGATAATTCGACTGCCAATATCAAATTTTAAATAAAGAAGATGCCAGTTGAGCCCTCTTGGTTTTATAACAAGGAGTTTTTAATGTTATTTATTCTCAATTTCATACGAAAGGCCAATATTTTACGATAACCTTTTGGGCTGATCATTATGTCCTTTGTTTTAAGAAGTTATTGTATTATTCTTGATCGAATATGTGATAGAATCGTCGTATATCATTCAATTGTTTTAAAATGAAATAATTTATTATGAATTGCTTTATAAATATTTGTGTATATTTCTAAAAAGATTTGTTAAGACATCCGATGGGACAATAATTCTTTGAAATCATATGAAGAATTAGAAATTAAAGTTTCAGAACATTTTGAATTAGATCCGTTACGATTATCGCACATGCAAATCGTTCAAAGAATGTAAGTAACTTTTTGCATAAGAACAGAGATAGAAAATGAAGCGCAATGATTTTTTTTTTGATAAAACACTAATCTCTGAAATGGGAGTATAGTTACAGCAAAGAACTTTTATCTTGATGGAAAGTTTACATCACAAATATAGCAGAATTTCACCCAACACAATTACCTCGCAAAGTTTTTCTTCACCAGCAAGATGTTTCAATTTTGACCCGCAGTCTGTTTAAGATTCTCGCGTTCAAGCCTCTGGACGAAATCGTCAAATCACAGTGCAGCGGGTGTTTTACATTTTCAACTTCCTTCAACTCTTGTGTAAAATATGGCTCAGTCAGATTCACTCTTTCCAATTTGTCGCTATCGGTCCGCGTCCCCCACATTCCACTCTGAATTGAAATTCGGTTACGCCATTTGTGTTTCCCCTAACATTGACATCTGCTATTCGGTTCGATGCGTGAGCGAGAAGTGTTGCATAACTTAGAGCCCCCAGCTTATATATTTTGATTTTTAAAAAGCTTTTTTCAATCTTTTCAAACGTAAATTCTTCTGTATATTTTTTTAGTACGTTCAGGTATGACATTCTATGTGGCGATTTTGTTGATTTTATTTTTACATTAACCCAATATACATAACTCAGAAGTTTCAATTTAATTAATATTGTATATAATATTTTCAGGCTTTCATTTGAAACGATCATTAGATATAATTTTCTTTTTTTTAATTTTTATATTTTTATATGCATATTTTTTTAGACAAAACTCCTTCAACTTTTGTATGATATTGATTATTTTTGTTCAAGCGCTTGATAAAGTGTATTAATAGTCAAGGACGTTGCTTAGAAAAAACATGATTGTATAAGACTACATGACAATACTTATTGAATATGTCTTGTAAAACATGCTATTTATAAGAATAACTACTGCAAGTTGTAGTAATAGTCTCATTATAAGATCATTTCAGTGTTCCAATAGAATCGGAATTTTTTAATAAATCTGGAGTTTCAATCGCGAATAGTTTCAATATTGCTAGCTCAGATATTCCAATGTTTTTAGACTCTAACTTTTTCCGACGCGTCGCTGCAGTATTTTATGTGCACAAATTTACTACGAAAAATACTGTTTTTTGTCTGTTCGAAATTTATCAAACATTTTATTTTATGAAACTTTTGTTATATTTTAAAGAACGTTTTCTGTTTTAACTCTTTATAGCTGCGATGTTACACAAATAGTTGCACTATATTATCCTTGCTGATTTCGGTCACGTTGCTTATTATCCAAAGAAGATTTGCCAACTGAGAACGTTGCTCTCTCTATTCCCTCACTCTTATTTCAAGCACAGGACAAACAGTTTTACGTGTTTTTTTATAGTATAGGAAGGCGGACGAGCATATGGGCCACCTGATGATAAGAGGTCACCAACGCACATTGACATTGGCGTTGTAAAAAATGATAAATATCACCTACATCGCCAATGCGGCACTAACCTTGGGAACTTAGATGTTACTCACCCTTCAAACCGGAACACAAAAATACCAAGTACTGCTGTTTTGCGGTAGAACATCTGATGAGTGGATGGTACCTACCCAGACGAGCTTGCACAAAGCCTACTACTAGCCTACTAATAAAAAGGTCTAATACTACTAGTAGTAAAGGTCTAGTCTAAAGCAAGGAAGTATTAATACTGTTAACTTCTAAACTGTGACTATAGGCAAACGACAACAGTGTACAATAGGCGTAAGGGACATAACTTCGTTCTGAAAGTCGGTAGTGCATTGACGCTATACGATAGCACATTGTAAGATACGCTGTAAGATATGGTTAATATTTCTCACAGTACAAACTCCTATGCAGGTGAAACCTTACCATCAGGTGACCCATACTACATATTTGAAATTAAAATAGAACTATAAACTGTTGGTGAGGTTTCCTTTACAGGAAAATCTAATGAATGTATACTGGCCTGATCCGGGAATTGAACCCAGGTTATTTCTAAATATTTTCTTTTGCTGATAAAACTATGAAACAAAAAAAAAACTAAATAAATAATTTGTCAAACAAGCAAAAAAGATACTGCATGGCTTTGTTTTTCTTATTTATTTATATTGGATTAGTCTTAAGGTTTAGAACTTAAATGCAAAGGCCTTCTAATAAGTGCTAAATCAAAGAGTTTGTAGGGCATTTTCTACACAACCATACAAGTCGGGGATTAAGAGTATTTTCGTGTTGTGCTATGCAAATTGGGGTACTGTCTTAGCTCTATAGGGCTATTAATAAACCTTCCAAACTACATAAGACATTCTTAATAGATGCTCCAAGTATATTATTAAGATATTTCTGTAATATGTATACCGTTTTATGATAAAACCCTAATTCAATATTTCCCATTATAATCTTCGCCATGTTAATGATATTTGACATAGTAAATTTATAAATCTATGTATATAACAATATACATTTGTCGGAACTTTTCACCGTTCTGAGTAAAGTTTCAAGCTTACTATTAATATGAAATGTTATTTGTTAATAACAAAAAAGATCTGTATGGAAAACAAAAGTAAAGATGTATTAGTATTTTATCTTAGTATAAGATAAAAAAAGACGGTTGAAGTAATAATTTCTTTTCTTCTAAAGTGCTGTCAACTATGGATTTGTTTCTTGTGGATCGTCGGCTCAGCCACCATTTAAATCATAACGGAGCCATGCATGAATATATTTGGATGTAGAATTACTGATAACTAGTACCCGTCTGCCACTACCGGGTAGTAGACATCTGCCACATGTGTATTCTACCAACCCGCATTGGAGCAGCTCAGTGGAATAGGCTCCAAACCTTCCCCTCAAAAGAGAGAGGAGGCCTTAGCCCAGCAGTGGGACATTGACTGTCTGTTACTGTACTACTGTACTGTAAACCTATTTATTTATGCTTATTTTTGAATCATATATATCTCGATATAAACCAACACCAAAAAGTAGTTTGAATAACAAATAAATTCAATGTAATCGGCCAATTCAGTCGCAATAGTCTTTTTTTCTCGATTCCAATTTTATGAGTGCACTTTGCGGATACGTGCCACACAGAGCTGGTTCTACATGACTGGTGCTTATTGTCATCAACTCAGCGAAACGTATTGTCACTTATATTTTTCAATAACACCTACGCACGAATAAAGCGTTTTACTAGTTGACACATTGACAATGTCTTTCTTCCCTTTAAATACTTTTTTTTTATTGTTTTAGATAGGTAGACTGGCAAGTGTGCCGCTTGCTGATAACCCTCGCCTATAGACATACGTCACAGCACTAATGCCTTACGTCATCAATCCGCGTCATCTTGGGAACTAAAATGTTATATCTCTTGTGCCTGGAGTTACACTGGCTCGCTCACCCTTCAAACCAGAATACAAGAATACTAAGTATTGTTGTTTGGAGGTAGAATATATTATGACGGTGAAAAGAATATAGAATACATAAGAACATCTACGGCCGGAGAAAGACCACGTGCAAAGAAACTGCATATCATGCATTCCGACATACGGGATTGCAAGAATGCCCACTTCGCAAAAAACTTATATTTTATGTTTTGCAAGTAGTTAAAATACAGAAATACTTCTTAATTATAATAATTCATAATATAAACCAGAAGCTTTGACAAGAAAATATTCGTCTCTATTCAAGTTGAATATGTGTAGCGTAGTATTTCAAACAATAGGAAGTGACAGCTTAGCCGGTTCGTTAGTCGAACAATTTACCAGTTCTCATGTTACTGGTGGAGTCGGCGTATTAATTTTTCACCCAAAAAATCGTAATAGCGATTCAACGAGAAAATACTGCCAGTATTCTTGCTACCATTTACCATTACATGTGTCATGATTTGAATAGTTTTTATAAGACTTCGATATACATTCATTTCATCATTCAAAGTCAGTCAAAAATCTTTATTAAATATAGAAGCGTTACACTTACTTATTGATTGCCATAAGTCTACCACCGGTAAATAAACACCTCAAAACTAAGAAGAACCGGTGAAAGAAACACAGCGGGTTTTTTTTTCACATCCTTTACAATTATAAGTAATATACAACAAGCGTGGAAATGCGGCCTGCATTATGGGCACCTTTGCGACGGGTGGGAACCGGGAAGGAATATTTTAAATTTGACTTCATTAAAACAAAAATTGACATTGATATTGAGTTATATTTCTGTTTTTTAAATTACATATTTTAAATAATGTGCTTGTATTATGTCAAAAATATATTGAATACCATATACCAATAGCAGATTAATATATATTCCCAAGGTGTGCATTAAGTCTAGTCCAGTATAAAGTCATTTAGGGATTATAAAGGATATAATAAAGTTTGTAAAGAAATTATTATATTGTAAAGTACACATAGTATGTATATTCAAATACACAGCAAAAGTTAAAAAGAAAAATAAAATAATATTCAGTAATAAACGCAAATATCTAGATTGATATTCGCGTTTGTAATTTAAATTCTTAAAGTTTCTGAACGTTAAGTGGATAACGGTGATTGGGCTACAAGTTTTAATTCAACTTAAGATATGATTTTATTAAACAGTTCTGAAATGTAATAAACATGAAGTAAAAGGGATTGGAGTAAGCTTTACTAAATAATATTGTGACATAATTATTACGTAATTCAGTTATTCATTTTGGTCTTAAAATATATATAAAAACAAATACATTACAAAGTAAGCCAATCAACTTTACTACCTTCAATAAAGATTTTTCTTCTTATTGCCTAAACTTGAATCGTAAACGTGAAGGGTGAGACTAATCGTTTTCTGGAGAAGTGAATTTGTTTCATTTAAGAAAATTGGTATACTCTTGTCTCTTTACAAAACTTTTTATTTAAATTTAAGCTTTCTTCAAAACTTGTTTGATAGTTATCTAAACATAAATGTATTTATAATTTGATTCTGATTACATACTTTGGTATACTTATCGTAGACAGCAACGGTTGACTGCTTTGTTGGTCTACTGGCTTGATGAAAGGCCGCAGACCCGGAGGTCCTGGGTTCAATTCCCAGTTCGGGTCACTAAAAAGTAATTGGGTTTTTCTGTCAAAAAATTCTCAGGAGCAGCCCGGAGTCTCGAATTTGGAAGTGTGTACACTCCAGTGCCTCAGAAAGCACGTAAAGCCATTGGTCCTGCGCCTGAACTCTTTCCTGTCGTGTCGGATAGCCATCGGATTGTCGGATTATGAGAGTTAGGGAATAGAGAGTGCAGCTGTGCTTGCGCACACACTTGTGCACGATAATATTATACCTGCGTATTTGTCTAAATCGGTCTGGACATTATTATTATTATTATTACAGTAACGGTCCACAAATGACCAATGCCAGATGACTGAGAGTATTCCACCAACATGGTGCTCTAATGCATTTTTTTATTTTTATTACTTATAAAATATATATTATATAAAATATATATTATATATATTTTATTCATATATTATAAAAAGCCATTGACTAATATATTACACCTATATAATTGAATTCTTAGAAATGACTAAGTCTTTCATGCCAGTTCTTGATGGTAGCTTCATATTTTGTAAAAATACGATTTTAAATCTCTTGTAATCTAACGTAACAGCTTGTGAATGTCCCACTGCTGGGCTAAAGGCCTCCTCTCCCTTTTTGAGGAGAAAGTTTGGAGCTTATTTCAACACGCTGCTCCAGTGCGGGATGGTGGAATACACATGTGGCAGAATTTCAGTAAAATTAGACACATGCAGGTTTTCTCACGATGTTTCCCTTCACCGAGAATTATTATCCCAAATCAAGCACATGAAAATTTAGTGAAGCTAGCCCGGGTTTGAACCCACGATTATCGGTTAAGATTCACGCGTTCTTACCACTGGACCATCTCGGCTTTTTACACTACGTTTTAATTTTAACATCTTATCAGAAACAAATTTATTTTATCTCGTCTTAAAACGACGCAAAGACAAAAAAATTGTTTATCTGATGGCGGTATAAAAAAAGTTTGTTCCCGCTAAAATGAAAGTTTGTCGCGGCGCTGAGCTTCAAGGAAAGTAATGTCTGCTTGGTTCCAGTACGAAATCTGCGACCGAAGAATTTTTACTTCAAGTTCCGTAGACGGAAAGTGTTAATAGTTTTGTACTTTACCCGCGAGTTCAAGATGTTTCCCATTTAAATTAAAGGACGTAAGCTTGTTGTATGTGTAACTAGTCTTGTTTGTCCTTCTTAAAATATAATCATTATACTATCCGTTTATCGGTAGCAAAATATTTTCGTTTAACGCCTGAAAACTTACCGAGTGCTCAATTCCGTTGTATTTTTTTACTACCTCAGAACTCCGTCATTTATGAACCGTTTCGGAAAATTATTTCTGTTTGGTAGTATTTTAAGAAAAAAATACCACGAGTTTTATTTGAAGTAGGTTTTAGTTTTTAAACAGATAGTTATAATACGTTAGGTATGATTATCTACTAAATGAGCACTACTACTGCTTCTGTAATTATTATCAAATGTTCAACTTACGTTACTTATCAACATACTCTCGACATGATACGGAAATACTACTTGAAAAATAAACACGTTTCTATTTTAAAATTAATACTAATTTAATTAACTTTAATAATAATTTTTTTTTCAAGGTTAAATATTGATAATTGTTATCTTGAATTGATTTATCGATGGCGATAACAATGCAAATATATATTTATGTTTATGGGCATACGCTTGAGTACCATCATAACTTAAGGGTCCTTAAGTACTTTCACAGTCTAAAATGCAGTGTTCTTTAGAAAATGCCCAGTCACTCTTGGCATTTGGCACTCAGCAAACAAATGTCAGATAGAAATATGTTCAAAACACTTTTTTTTTATAGAACAGGAAGGCGGACGAGCATTTGGGCCACCTGATGGTAAGTGGTCACCAAACGCCCTTGGCCATTGGTACTGTAAGAAATGTTAACCATCGCTTACATCGCCAATGCGCCACCAACCTTGGGACCTAAGATTTTATGTCCCTTGTGCCTGTAATTACACTGGCTCACTCACCCTTCAAACCGGAACACAACAATACCAAGTACTGCTGTTTTGCGGTAGAATATCTGATGAGTGGGTGGTACCTATCCAGACGAGCTTGCACATAGCTCTTACCACCAGTATAACTTTTATTTTGAACAAATGGGTAGGTGTAGCTCTTATGGTGCTTTACTGTTCGATTGTAGAAGGGTGAAGGAAGTATTAAGTAATGTAACTCTATACACATTCTTCGAAAAATAACCTGTAGAAAATCAAAAGTACCGTTTTTCGGTTAATAGACGCGCTTGAGATGTGTGTTTGCGTTAGCCCGGTGGATATTCTACTGAGAAATGTGATTTATCCTTTGACGAATGATTCTCTTTGCTAACAGATCTTAGAGTTTATGTAAACTGAGCGTCTCTCCGCAACAGTTTAACCCGTTCGAGGAAAGCTTTCCAGAGAGGCTAGCGCACAAAACTAGTCGATGCTCTTGATATATCTAGTGAGGCTATGGCCACAGCATGTTTGCAATACAATATAGTCGCCCTAAATGTGCGTGACACGCATACTAGGAGATCTGTTTCATTATTTTGATGGAAGCCATACGATCAGACAGGACATTGATGATTTCCGGAACATTCCAATTCCAATTTCAAAGCCATTTCAACACAAACATTAATGTACTTATACATAAAAAAACTAACAATTATTTAAGAAGAGAACTAGTAATATTTGTTTTAGTTAGATAAATATGTTTATGCCCTGATATATTTTATTCTCTTTTCTGGCGTGTATCTAAGCTGCCCTGATTTTTATAAAATAGATAAATGTGTCCATGCCTTAATTTTTGACAAGAGGGGTTTTTTCTTTTATTTTTGATTAACTAGTTGCTAGTTTGCAAGAAATTGATTAGCTATGAAATTCAAGAAGCTATGTAGCGAACCGTTTTCTAAATTAATAGTCAATAGTAATTAGTTGCGAAGGACGCGAGGTCAACCCGGGTAAGTATCACTGAATTTCCATGTTAAATTTGTTTTTATAATTCATCACGTGCTCGAAGGTAAACGTCGTGAGGATAGTGACAACCTTAGGATTACATATAAATTTCACCACATGTGTATCCAATCTGTATTGGAGCAACATGGAGGAATAAGATCTAAGCCTTCTCAAAGTGAAAGGAGGCTTAGCCTAGCAGTTTGACATTAATAGGCTCTACCTTTTTTTATAACTAGTTTTCTATCCCCAAAATCGAATCTATTAATTTTATTAGCGTATTCTTTAAACTTCTCTGTGTACTGCACACTATAAATAGGAAACTAAGTTGGTTTATAATTATTTACAGTAGTTTTAGTATATTTACAAAATATAAACGAAGTCGCGAATAAGTAAATCATAAATAAAGGAGTAAAAAGATAAAAATATTTTCGTTATTGCAAAAATATTTTATATTTATTTTTATTCCACCTTGCATAATTTTTAGTGTGGTATTAATCTAACGTCATGCCATCGCATTACCAATATGATACCAAAATAATAAAGGATTATAGGCAGTAAAAATCTATTCTTACAGGTTCTGTCGCTATCACACGCAACCCTGAAACGTTGAACACCGGAAGGTTTCATTTTGATCGCAAAATAATAGCAGTATTTCACGAAATTCCGTCCAAAAAGTAAATTAACGCGATTGTCACGTCCCTTTTGGAACGCAATTATTTGATTTGTCACGCGATAAAGAACGATACTTTCTTACTAATATTATTTAGGCGAAAGTCTGTTTTATTCGTCGATCCATGATCTTCACTCGAAGACTCGTTTCCTTAAACAGCCATCGGTCTTTTGTCACTTTTATCAGACTTACTGGTACAGGGCTTTGTGCAAGCTCGTCTGGGTACCACCCACTCATCAGATATTCTCCCGCGAGACAGCAGTACTTGGTATTGTTGTGTTCCTAGGGACATAATTTAATTAGGTCACAAGGTTGGTGGCGCATTAGCGAAGTGAGCGATGGTTAACACTTCTTACAGTGCCAATGTATAAGGGCGTTTGGTGACCACTTACCATCAGGTGGCCCATATGCTCGTCCGCCTTCCTATTCTATAAAAAAAACATTTCGCCATATGTCGAACGAAATTATTTAAAGTCCTTATTTTTTTCCGTCATAACCTAAAACATTACATTTTAATAAAAACGTTGTAACGATTATTAAATTTTACAAAGTACAACAGTTTACCTGAAATCGAAAACAAAATTCAATATTGGTTCTTCACGATGCGATCATAAAACGCTTATAATGCCATAGCAATCTTCCACGAGCCGCTTTACCCAACTTATTTACTTAACGACCAATACGGAAACACAATAAGCTTCAAACCTACTATCACAATGGTGGGCTGTTATGGTTCGCTTTTTGCAGACCACCTGTATGGTTTATACCCACTATGAGTAATTGTATTGTCAAGCATCAATACTTTTTTTTATATTTGCCGGGAGGGCAAATGACTCTACTCCACCTGATGGTAAGTGGTAGTGGAGTCCAAACGCGACGACGGCCAGTAGAGTCGGTAAGAAGGTTCTGCACTAGCCTTCACCTAGCCGGCCCGCAAGATGCCTCTTCACGCCTCGTTTGAAGGAACCCGGGTTGTAAGAGGCCCCTCCTCTGACACAAGTGAGCTGATAAGGAATTCCATTTTTTGGAATTGCGACAAAAATAGGAGTTGTCAAATTTCTTTGTACGCGATGGAATTGATGTCACAGTTAGGCGGTGACATCGAGAGCCAGCACGCGTAGACTTTTGAAGGAAGGAGGAAGCAGGAATTAGGGAGAATAATTCCTCGGAGCACTCGCCGTGATACAGTCGATAGAAAGCGGTCAGCGCTGCTATCTCTCGACGCAATTGTAAAGGCTCGAGGGTGTTTGTGACCTTTACGTCGCCAATAATGCGGACCGCACGTCGCTGCAACCAATCCAAGGCCTCAAGTAGGTACTTAGCGGAGCCATCCCAAAGGTGCGAGCAATATTCAACGCAAGACCCTACCTGTGTTTTGTACAACAGGCACAGTAAATTTTATAAAGGCAATACTTTGTATTTCTGTGTTTCAGTTTAAAGGATGAATGAGCCAATAATTATAGGTATAGGGGACATAATATAATTTATATTGATATCCCCTTGTTTGCAGCATATTGATGATGTATCTGTAGTTTACTTCTAGCCTACCATTGTTTATAGATGCTAGAACGCAGACGCATCGTATTTAAAAACCATGTAATGTTTTATTACGGGTGCGTAGTGGGAGTTTTTTTAATTATTCAATAGCCTAGACGCCTATATTTTAACCGATGATCGTGGGTTCAAACCCGGGCAAGTACCACTGAATTTTCATGTGAACTAGCAGAGTAACAACCTCTGAATGTCCGACTGCTGGGCTAAGGCCTCCACTCTGTACCAATGCCAGTTGGTGGAATACACATGTAGTAGAATTTCAGTGAAATTAGACACATGCAGGTTTCGTCATGATAATTTTCTTCACCGTCAGATGAATAAAAACAAATTAAGCACATGAAAATTCAGTGGTACTTGCCCGGGTTTGAACCCACGATCATCGGTTAAGATTCACGCGTTCTAGCTATCGGGTCATCTCGGCTTTTAACTCTTAGTAACTGCTGAGTATGAACATTATTCATCCCCTGGCTCTGACATTAGATTAACCAGATGATACCAATATTGAGATACAAATCACATAACATGAATTTGTTAAAAGACACTTAAAAAAGCTAATGATAAAAATTACCTACTGTACATACAACGTACTATATATAAGTTTACAAACCGATTGACGTTATATGTGATTTATATCGAATCCTGGTTATTGTTACTAGTCAGCGCTTTTGTCATTCCATACATACAAATCGTAGTTAATATCAAAGCTATCGAATAGGTAAAAACACGCACTATACAAACTGATTACAAAAAGTAATTTGAATCCTTTAAAGAACAATTATACTATCATTTTATTAAATTATTAAAATGATTCGGGTAACAACAGCGAGCATTGAACAGGTTCGTCCATACGTAGGTATTTATGAATATTATATTAAGCAAATCATCCTTCGTGTTTGTAATAGGAAGAGAATTGGAACACATTATTGTTACAAGCCGATAGACGCGCCATACATGAGTTATGTAAAAGGGAACCCATCTTGCCCCGAGGGCGCTTATGGCGGCGGGAGGACTTGCTTCTATGCCCACACTTACAAATAAAAAGTGACGGCATAGCTTATAATCATTTTTTAGCTTTGGTGTCTTTTTCTTTCAAATGTCAAATATGTAATGAGAGAAAGAGCGAAGTCAATTAATAATCCGATTAGTGACGTCCATAAGTAAGGTTGTAAGTGATATTTAAGTATTAGTTTAATAATAGTAGATAGTAATGTAATCTAAAAATCAACAAAAAAAATAAACAGTATATTAACATTAGCACACATACCAGTCAAGTTTTCACTTATAAATAATAATAAAAAATATTTTTACTTCGATTATTAATAAATTAATAAAAACTCTGATATTAATGTTCAGAGCATTCGTGTTCAGTCAATTACAAATAATGTTTAAAAAGTGAGACAGCGTATACGCGTGTGTTACCTTAGCGTAGTGTGCGTTTGTGAATATAGGTATGTGACTTTTCTTAAGAAATATAAAATTGTCATCCGATTGATAAACAAAACAAAACTAGAGTGGATTTAATTGATGCAACCAAAAATTAATGTGATTACAACAACTAGAGGAAGATGTAAAGTTAGGAAAAAGTAATTCCATAAAACTCGCACGTGAATTCTCAGTAATGGAAACGAATATCGTCCAAATCTCATGTAGTCGTAAATCTTCTAATAACATTTATCCCCGACGTCTGCCTGTCACCTGTCTAGATCAAAAACTCACGGCTAATGCTTCAGATACTAGATAGCCATCAACCGTTACGTTTGAAAAGAACAGTTTCATTTATAAGTTAATTTTCTTGCTTGAATTGGAAAACAAAAAAAAAGATTTATTCCGCCAAATAAAAAATGCGTAATCGAATGAAATGAAATTTTTATCTAGTATACCTATATGATTTTGAGTAAATTCAAAAATCTTTATTCGATATAGAAGCATGACACTTGCTTATTGTCCAAAAAATCTATCTCCGGTTCGGAAATAAACACCTCACACGAGAAAGTCAGCGAAAAAAACTCAGCAGGATATTTTTTAAATAATATAATTATTGATTGTTCGAATCGAATAAAACAAATACACATAATGTATGTATATTATACACGCACAGGCTTCCTTCAAGAAAATCCAACATTAACTGATTGCGTAAAATTTTTTTTTAATATAAGTATCGCGTGTGTACAAATTATAACTCATTTATAGAACAGGAAGTCTCAAATAATATAAATGTAATTTGCTTCTATTTATATTAAATTAGTTACTAGTAATAACCGGTCAAGTAATTCTATTCCATGTTATTTAAACAAACATACAAATATTCCCCAAACGATCTGAACCGATCCGACCGTGCTGTGCTATGTGTGAAATATCTCGTAACATTTCTAAAATTACTAGTTCAAATTACATAGAATAAAATTTAATTTTCTCCATAAAACGTTTTACTTTATTTGTTATTTATTTGATGAGGATCAATACTTTCAATCAATCAATCAACAGCCAATCATTATGATATCTACTGAACATAGGCCTCTCCCAAGGTGCGCCAAAGCTCCCTGTCCTCCGCCTTCCGCATCCAGTCGGTGCCCGCCACCTCCTTAAGGTCATCGGTCCACCTGGCTGGAGGGCGACCTACGCTGCGTTTGCCGATCTGCGGTCTCCACTCTAGGACTCGTGTGCTCCAACGCCCATCGGTCCTACGACATACGTGACCAGCCCATTGCCACTTCAGCCTACTAATTTTGCAAGCTATGTCGGTGACTCCGGTTCTTTTTCGGTTAATCTCATTTCTGATCTTATCCTTCAAAGATACTAGCATAGCTCGCTCCATCAATACTTTGTGTCAGTTTAATTTAAACAAAATTGTATCCACTAACCCGCAATCGTGTTTGTGAACAGTATGCCTTCTCTTCAAACGGAACTTATCTACAAGTAGGCTTCTTTTTTTTGTAAAACAGTAAATTGAAATAAAAAATATTTGCTTATTCAATTAGGTTTTATACCTTCATAAATTCATAATACACATTATGTTTTATATGACAACTAGCTTCCGCCCGGCTCCCTTGCGTGTAAGATGTTATTACGTAGGTTCTAATTTAGATAAAAATAACGTGTTGTGTTTAGGAAAAGATTGCCGTATATGTTTGTAATTTTTTACATAATAAAAACTAAATTCCAAAACCGTTCTTATTTATATACCATAACAGCCTGTTAATGTTACACTGCTGGGCTAAGGCCTCCTCTCCCTTTTGAGAAGAAGGTTTGGAGCTTATTCCACCACGCTGCCCCAATACGGGTTGGTAGAATACACATGTGGCAGAATTTCAATGAAATTAGATACATGCAGATTTCCTCGCGATGTTTTCCTTCACTTGCACGAGATGAATTATAAACATACATTAAGCACTTGAAAATTCAGTGGTACTTGCCCGGATTTGAACACACGGTCATCGGTTAAGATTCACGCGTTCTAACCATTAGACCATCTTAGCTTTTTTCTATACACAAAACAATTTGCTCAAAACTCGAATTTAAAGTCTAATGTAAATAGGAGGATTTAGTAAAAATGACACTTTAAATTTCCTTTTTTTATTTAAACATTTCCACTATCCATCGCATAATTTATAGAAACTTTAAATTAGTGATACTTAATGTGGTTATTTCATATTCATATTATAAATTCAAATAATGTTTTCCCAACCGAGTTGGAAAATTCATTGTCTATTATATCGTTAACAAATATAGTTTAATTCAAAAAGGACTATATATATTATTCAATATTTGAAAACATCTTTAATTTTTATATAACATATTTTTATTAAAAGCAGGTTCTCAACTGTCAGGACCACATGATAATAATAACGATCCTCAATCTAAATTGTAATTGAAAATTAATTAAATTTCTGTTTTAGTTTACGTGTAATTCTCTGTCTACTTTTTTGATTAAATTTGGTCTTTAAAACTGGAGCTCTCCATCTTTTAGTGACACTCATAATTATTTCATTATTTTTATCAGATACGGTAGTCAATTTTGATATATCATTTTCAATTGATAGATTTCTATTTGAGTCTGTTTTTAGGATATCGATAGAATTATTATTCATGATCTCATATTCAAGGTTTTTTAATCCACTTACACGTTTTGCGAATTCAATAGTTACATTATTGTTCTTCTCTATTTCCTCTGACATTTTTGCTATCTCTTCTAGATATGTTTTATTATTTTTTATTAAATTTAAACTTGGTTTATAATTATTTATATTATTATCTGTATGCGTTGAATCCATTAAAGTTGTATCAACTGTTGTAATTTCATAAACATTATTTGTAACAGTTGTTTCACTGTTATTTCCATCAACTATATCTGTAGAAGGTTCTGATGTTGTTACCACTATGTCATCAAATTGCATTCTTTTATTAATTTTCATATTATCCTTGTTACCATCTAAACTACTAATTATTAAATCGTCTATGAGATTTCCTACAGAAAAGTTACCAACGTCTGTCTTGTAAATATATAAAGCGTCAACATTAAAACCACTTCTGTCCTCTCGTTTAGCTAATAACTTTTGTTTCATTGACAATGATTCAATTTCTGGAAACATTGACGTGAAAAATGTTCGACGGATATCATCGTCTTTTTTATAATGACCTATTCTGTTAAACAATTGTTTTCCACCAAATAACTGCCTCTTCTTCGACCATTTTGCCCTCGACATATCTAATTTATCTGTTTTTATCTTGTCTGATCTTGTATTTTTTAGTTTTTCACGCAGATTGTATCTCATTTCCAATTTTGGTACTTTCCTGTATTTGAATACCAATTCTCTAAATGGATTTGGGCTAAATATTAGTTCGGTTGATGAAGGTTTTTCTTTTCTTTCTAAAAATTTTAAACAGTGATTTATAAAATACATAATAATTAAATTTAAAACTAGTCATAATATAGATTCAGAATATATAGCATTTCTATACTAACTTTTCTAAATTACATTGAATTCGGAAGTCGAATCGAAAGCTGATGATGCTTCTAGGGAAAAAAACTGGCTAGAAACTTAGGGTTTACTCTGTTACATGGGTATATTGATTATACATTTTTTAGTTGAAGGTAGGCAAACGGGCAAATGAGCCGCATTACATTAAATGGTCACTACAGCCCATAGACATTGGTGATATCAGAAATATTAACCGTTCCTTACATCTTCAATGCGCAAACATTCACCAACCTTGGAAACGAATATGTTATGGCTCTTGTGCCTGTAGTTACACTGGCTCACTCATCTCTCAAACCGGAACGCAACAATACTAAGTATTGCTATTTATCGATAGCATATCTGATGAGTAGGTGGCAAACCATCTTGGGCTTGCACAAAGCTTTATCACCAAGTAAATATAATTAACCAATTCATCAAAATCAACGATTACTAACTTCATGCTGTTTTATTTATAGTGTTTTATCGAATAATAAAAACTTATTTATCGTGTTTTTACATGTGATTTAAATTTATCGATAGGTCATGTTAGATAACATCTACATAACAAACCTGAATGCGAATGAATTCTTGGCCCATTTAATATATTATCAATGAGATCCTTATCACTATCTACTAAAAACATTACAGATTTAGTCGGATTGTGACCATCGTACTGTATGCGGTTCACAGAATTAGCAGTGGTGGAAGTGTTTTCCCTTTTTCTTCTATCTACATTTCTTAAGCAGCCATTCGGATAGCAATACGTAGGACTATCTATGCATATCTGTACGCACACACATACAGGTGGGGTTCGGTGAAACTCCGTGAATATTATGTTAAAGAACTGCTCCACCAAAGCATTATTTCGATCACATTGGTATAATTTGTTTGCTTTTTGATTAACTATCACGTATTGACTCTTCGTTACTGAAAGCATAAATAGAAAATATATTCTTGGTAATATTGTTCATATATTAATGATAATGGGTTTGACGATTAGTGGTCAGCTTCATGATCGCCGAGTCGATTCAATGTATAAAACTTGTAAAGGCTGTACGAATGCTTATCGTGCTCTGGGTATATTTGTATAGTTCATGTTTTAAGATCATTGACACAAAGTTTCTTTGTGGTTGTAGACATTGGATAAAAAGTATTTTTTCTAATCCAAATACGAAGAATCTCCACTGGGACGTAAATGTCATTACCGGCTCTTGGATGATCTGTTTTAACAAAAACAACTCGAAACTCACTCCGGAAAACGGTCGTAAAATGTCAGAAGATGATATGCGATTTGAACATAATAATTATAACATTTAAAGAATACACGCATCAAAACTTCCATCACCATAAATTGGTTGTCAACATTTAATGCATGAGTAATGAGTTCTTTTAGAAAAGCACTGCTGTTTTATCGGCATATACATTACACGAAAAAAAGCAATGCTAGTACAACAGGTGAATTCACCTGAAAAAAAAATAGTAGTTTACTCATACTTACTTTCTAACAAACTACACAAAACATTTAACAAAATACACAATTGATTTCTCATGATTTATGTTAATTAATAATGAGTAATGATATAAGATTTTATCTAATATAAAATAGATTGCCAATATGTAATGGAGCACTATATACAACGTAGTGACGATAATGAAATTTATAATAATAATGTTTTTTAGTCTTGTTGTCTTAAACTGCGTTTTCGATTTGATTTATACGTTTCTTTCAGCAATTGTATTGTGGGATGTTCATCGCTTTCCTGTTTAAAAACATTTCAAATTCAATAGAGATTGTTTTGTCATCATTGATTTTGAGGAAATAATTGTCTTTTTTAGTTACACCTAATAGGTAGGCAAGCTGCCTTATGGGTCACGTGATGGGATCTGGTCAACTCCGTTAATATATATTGGCATTATATGAATCTCATCATCATCACAGCGACATTTCTTGACGAAGATTATCTAACCCAAGAGGTATGGCCGCGAAGGCCTACGCATGATCATATGGATCAGCAAAGCTACTGAAACATAACGAATTATATAAATAAAGTGTAGTATAGAGGTCCAGTGGTATTCCCACCTCACGCACGTACAGCCCAGGCTTATCTCTCAAGATCTGAGATCATCAAGAACAAGAAAAGCAACACTCGAGCATCCTTTTACAAACTCCGCTCTGCCATCTCTATCAGCTAATATTTATTTAGAATTAGACCAGAAAAATCTTCGTAATTTCTTCCTTCTAATACCAGTGACGTTAATTGTTTCTCATGGCCAGGAATCACTCCACAGAGTACGTGCCGAGCATGCTTAAGATGCACTGCGAGGAGATGAATGCTGCAACTCATGAATAAGCTCTATCAACAAAGCAATCATTGACATTGCAAGATCAAATTACGTATGACAATAATTTGAATTATTTGATTATTATTTATGTATATTAACTACTCATACAAAGTTCAAAAACAGATTTTTGGTATATTAGCATTGATAACACTTTTGAATTTAAAAAAAGAACCGTAATATTGCGATACAAGCAAGGTAATATTGCGATGAGAAGGTCTGTTACTCTGATTCTTTATTTGCACGATTGTAACCAGTAGCAGGTCCATATACTTCAAAAGCAAAACAATTGTCGAAACTCAGACATTGCCGACAGTGTATTCATAATAGAGGCATCTTATGTAGGTAAGAACTAGAGACTTCAAGATGAGTTGTATGTACATATCATTCGAGCAATGTAAAGCTAAGAATGGCACCTTATGGTATTCCGTACCGTAACAGCCTGTGAATGTCCCACTGCTGGCCTAAAGGCCTCCTCTCCTCTTTTTGAGGAGAAGGTTTGAAGCTTATTCCACCACGCTGCTCCAATGCGGGTTGGTGGAATACACATGTGGCAGAATTTCAGTGAAATTAGACACATGTAGGTTTCCTCACGATGTTTTCCTTCACCGTAAAGCAAGAGATGAATTATAATCACAAATTAAGCACATGAAAATTCAGTGGTGCTTGCCCGAGTTTGAACCCACGATCATCGGTTAAGATTCACGCGTTCTTACCACTGGGTCATCTCGGCTCATCTTGGTATTCCTGATTGTCATATTCTGACCACACTTCTAAGTCACCAAATCGTGCTGAAATATATATAATGGACCTTTATGACGTCATTTTTGTTCTTTCATATCAAATATTGCATATTTTAGTATCGGAATAATTTAAATGATAAATCTGGAAAGATCTAGTAACTATTGAGATATTTTTTTAATAAGTTTACGGTCTATGAAGAATAGCGTTTTTGAATGGTTCGTTAATCTAAGCAAGCGACATATAAAGAACATAAGAAACAACGTTATTGCATCGATAGTACATACTAGAGGCGAGTTTTATAGATTTACATAAAACAATAAAGTTAAACAGCACAGGCTTGCATCTTGATTCATCTCTTGTAGTTCAATAAAATGTATTATATCTACAATACACTAGACAACATTAAATTTTATATGTTTGTCGTAAATATTATAATTATGATATATTCAATCTTAGTACACAGTTCATAGAGTTCATATTTGAATATAACCTTGAAATCTATAATAAACTGATAAAATTATATAAATCACGATGACTCGCACAAAAAAGAAACATGTTTATATTAATAGAATTTGCAAATCATTCACCCTTGATAAACTGTATAATAACATCTTGAAAACTTAATATGGCAATATGTATAATAAATTATGAATTGCTCATTATATTTTTATCAAAGAACTCAAGTTACTTTGTTAATTTTAACAAAAAATATATATTTTAATATTTGACATAAAATAAAGTCATGGTCTTTTCAAAAAAGGCAACATTTTCTGCAGGGCCTGTAACGGGATACGAATTGGAACCGACTGATAAATTTTTCGCAGCTCAAGCATTTTTCTTCTTCATTGCAGGTGTCGAACCAACAGCTTCTACGATGTTCATAACATTGATAGAGTTAAGAAGAGATCCAGAAGCACTACAATGCCTACATAAAGAAATTGACGACACTTAAAAAATATGATAACAAATTGTCGTTTGACGAAGTCGTTGGTATGGAATACTTAGATATATTTGATTATATCTGAATATTGGTTATATCTGAAGCGATGCACCTTCATCCTCCTATTGGTTATTCAAATAGGAATGAAGACACAGTACTGCCCGTTGGTAATATTAAAGTTGCTAAAAGGACGAAATTATACCAGAGAGGTTTCCATACAGAAAAGGAAATAGATCTATGGTGGTCACTGTATATATTTACAATCAGGTGGCCCATTGCCTGGACTCTACCTATATTATATTTAAAAAAAATACAATTTCAACGGTTGAAACTTGCATACGCAAACAGTGGCAGTATTTAAACAAAAATTTAAAAATATTTACACTTTTTTAAAACCTATTTTAAAGAAGGCTTACCTACATAAACAAAGTCTATCTTCGTGTCCCATACCGCTTACTTATCATCGAGTTCAGGCGGAGGACCAACGGCTTTATGTGCTTTCCGAGGCACGGGAGTGTACATACTTCCCACTTCCAAACTCCGGGCTGCTATAGAGAATTTTCTGTATTAAAAATTGTTAACAAACATTATCTTTAAAAAAAATGATAATAAAAAATATTGTTTTATTATTATTGCAATTATTCTTAATTCTATAATTTTATAATATTTTTAATGAAACTGAAACACGTTGGTCACTTTAACGAATGTAATAACATACGTACGGTGCAAAAACCATATCATTAAAGTGGCTTGGCACAAAATTATCAAAGAGACGAGAACGGGCTTTGTAAATTAAAACTTATAAAAAATAAATGTAACGTTCCTTAAATAGAGAAATCAAATTCAAATTTAAAAATTATTAAATTTAATTAAATTATAATTGCCACGTATAATACTTTAATTAAACTCAATATTATAGTCCATTTATTAGTTATATAAATCTACTTATTATGTTTTTACATAGAAAGTATCTCGAGAGTATTTGAACTAGAATTTCAGCATGTTTTTGTTTTTTATTTTTATTTTTTTACAATACTACAAAAAAAAATACTATCGCTTGACGTGGAACTGTGTTAAGTAAGGAGTACTTTTTATTAGAAGATTGCACTATTTTTTATCAAAGTGCCTTCTTTGTTTCTACTTATTTAATAAAATACATAAAATTATCACTTTTATATTTTAAAACAATAAGAAACACAGTCAGATTATATGTAATCTAAAATAGACTTGTCAAAACAATGCATATTTAACCTTATAAGCCCTACCGGCTTAGCTTATAACTAGTTGATAATGTTAATTGTTGACAGGCACGATATACCCTTTGTTAAATCTTTTTATTTTTTTATATATATAGATTAAAAAAACATATATAGATATTCTTATATATATTACTGACCAAACCAGACTTCTGGCTAAATTATTGTATTACGCCAAATCTAGCCCAGCCAATGAATTTGGCCTACGCTGAACTGAGTCAGGCTTGGATAACTCGTTTAGTTGTACATTTCTTTATAGCACACCAACGAACATACAAGAAATAAACTTAACTTATTAGATAAGAGATATCTTGCCAAACTTCTAGGTGTTGAGTGGAGAATGAATGAAATGGCAGAGAGGAAGTGCACAACTTAAAGCAGAATACCAATGAACAATAAAAAAAGAGTATTACTAAATCATAAAAAATTTTTTTTAGTCAAACTTTGATTAAAAAAGAACTTATTTGTATTTCTTTAGTAAAACATTTAAAAAAATGTTTAATTTTTTTTTACTAAAGTCTAAGTCAAACTGGTTGCGGCATTTTTTAAAAATTAACTTATTATATCGATGGTCGTAATAAAAACTTGTGCATTGTATGATTCACATTCAGCTTGCGCTTATGTCAAGTATAGTTATGATACAGTCAAACAGTAACCTTGGTAATGATAATTAGATCCGATGTCATTACATTATATTTTAACTTAGGTTTATACGCGACTTCGTTCGTAGGAATAAGCAGTTTTGTTATAAACGATGATCAGGTAATGGGCTAGGAACATGGGTTTTGTTGACACCAACCGTGGGAACAAATAAATTAAGTCTCTTTCGCCTTAAATTAAATTAGCTCAATCACCCTTCAAACCGGAACGCTTTACTATTTAGCGGTAGAATATCTGATAAGTGAGTAACTACCCAAACGGGCTTAAACAAAGCCCTATAACCAATAATATTTATTATTTACACCAATAAAGATGTATTTTAGTATGAGTGAGATATATTTTGGTGACCACTTATCATCAGGTGGCCCAAATGCTCGTCCGCCTTCCTATTCTATAAAAAAAAACATAAGTAAATAAATATATACAGACAGGACAACGTCTACTAGATTTTGCTAGGAGTATACAAAACTATTTTACACGTGATAGCAGAAAAACAAAGTCATTCAGTATAGTATATTTAAAAGCAATACACTTACGAAGTTTATCATTAATTCAAAGTCATTTGATCCGAGATCATTGCAATATTACATCAATGTTCCTCGTCATCATATTTAGTTTTATTATCATAATATTAAGCTTAACATATTGGATCGGTGAAAACAATGAGAGATATTGGAAAAAGCGAGGTGTTGCATTCTTTAAGAAGAACAAAGTGCTTGGAGTATTTTGGGAGTTCCTGACGAAAGATGGACCCTTATTTCAAAAATGGTATGACGTTTACAAGCAATATCCTAATGAACCCGCTGTTGGTGTTGGCTCTTTCCTCACGCCAGCACTGTATATTCGAGATCCTGTAAACATACAACATGTACTAACAACAAACTTCAACGCCTTTAGTCACAGAGCATTTAATCCCAATGAAGAAGATGTTTTGGCAAATAACATTCTATTACTGAATGGAAAAAAATGGCAACTAGTCAGACAGAGCTTAACACCTTTATTTACTTCCAGCAAGTTAAAAAACATGTATTATATAATAGAGAAAAGTGCACAAGATTACATCGCTTACTTAAAAGATAATCCGAATTTAACAAAAGGCGATACATTTAATAATCTGTCGACATTTTGCAGTGCAGCCATCGGTGCTGCTGTATTTGGTGTGACAACAGAGTCTATATTTAAATCTCCTTTCTTATCAGTCGCGCAAGAAGCATTTAAGCCTACTTTTGTACGAAACATTAAATTTACTATTAGTAACGTGAGTACAGGTATGTTTAAAATGTTAAATATACAATTATTTAAAGAATTTGAACCATTCTTTATTGGTGCAATAAAACAAACGCTTCGTCAACGAGAACGTGAGAATGTGAAGAAACATGACTTCGCAGATATATGTGTGTCGATACAAAGTAAAGGAACGTTAAAAGATCCTGCAACGGGATTCACATTGGAGCCGACCGATGAGCTTCTCGCAGCTCAAGCATTTTTCTTCTTCACAGCAGGAGTCGAACCAACAGCGTTTGCGATGTTTGCAACATTAGTAGAGTTAGGTAGAAACCCAGAAATACAACAACGCTTACATGAAGAAATTGACGAGACATTTGAAAAGTATGATAACAAATTGACATTTGATGTAATCGTCGGTATGAATTACCTGGATATGGTTATGTCAGAAGCTATGCGACTTCATCCTCCTATCGGTTTTTTATCTAGGTTGTGTACAGAAAACACAGTACTTCCTGTTGGTAACATTAAGATTGATAAAGGAACAAAAGTATTTACACCAATCTACGAACTACATCATGACCCTAAATACCACCCAGATCCCGAAGTATTTAATCCGGAAAGATTTTCTCGAGAAAACCTTAAAACAATGTCAGACATAACCTTTCAGCCTTTCGGAAAAGGAAACAGAATTTGTGTAGGAATGAGATACGCTCAGCTACAAGCTAAGACTGGTTTAGTATATTTGTTGAGAAACTTTACCGTGAAGACGAACATTTTTAAAGGTGGTATAAAATATAAAAGAGACCCAGTGCAAGTAAGATTGTCCAATGTGGATGTAGTTTTCGTTCCGAGAACATAACATTTAAAATTATTACTGGCTGTAAATATTTTTGATAACAAGATACTAATTATATAAATTATAAGTAACATTTTTTTCGTGAAACATCAGAAAAAATTTTAGAAAAGATTTTAATGTATATTTGTTTTTAAATAAATGAAAATTATTCTAAAAAACATTATACGTTTTTCTTAATTTTTTTTTTTATTATTAATAAATTATTAGACTAATATTAGCATATTTATTATTGCTATTGATAGTTACAGTTAGTATTGCTATTGATAGTTAGTTAATTATATAGTTAGTTAATTATAAAACTATAATATAAATGTATTTATAGTCGCACAGGACATTTAATTTGATTGATTTGAGGTTTAATTTTTTAATTAAAGATAAATTATACGCTTTTAATTGTACAATAATTTATAATATCACAATTAAACAAATTTTATTTGTGTAATGTACCATACATTTGTCGCAAACAAATGAGTCAAAACTCGAGGGCCTTACTAAAATCAATTTAAGGGTTCCAATCACAATATGGGATCCGCTTCATCAACAGTTAATAAACATGTAATTATTTAAATTAGGGTAAAATCTACTCGAATTCTTTGTTATCTACTCTTATTGTTTATATACTGACTAATACATATAAGTGAAGCTGGTCTTGCAGTCTTTTTGTTCGGTCGGACCAGTAAATTATTTTAAGTAGAAGATTATATTTTTTAAGTAAAAGTAAAGTAACACTCCCGTCTTAAAATAAACCTTAGATCATATTCCACGATGCTAGTCATGTACGGGTTGGTATAGGGACATGCCATCCACGAGGAGAGCTTCGCCGAGCCACGAGCGGAGCACAGCACGGGAGGGGCCGCGGATGCGTTATATCAACACGATCCCGCAGCCTCTCCGATCTGTGCCTAGGACGGCCATCTCAGTGGTTTTAGTGGGTAAGAATCCCACAAAAACCGTTTCTCCCGTAAAAAAAAACGGTACACGCCATACTCGGGGCTATTTCTTTCATCTTTCTTTCCTTTCTTTTATTTATTCTGAAACTACTTACTTAAAATCTTCAGCTGAAACCTTAGGCAGGGTAATATCGGTTTTAACTAGAACAATATTTTAAAAGTTGGTAAGTTTCTATTCACAAATTTTCGAGGAACAAATCTAGTTTCATTTTATTACACGTAATATTTGAGAAACAATTCATTGTCATCAATTCAGGAAGGAAACATTCAAACGATGGCAATTTATTACTAGACGGAGTACTTTATCAATTTATCAATTCGTTGCAGCGTCACGTCAGTAGCGTGTCATTCAGAACTCAAGTTGTGTTGTTTTGTAGATTGTCATCTTAACAAATTATTATATTATATACATATAAAAAGTTCAAAGTTAATATTTCTTAGAATGATAATGGAAATGTCAATGGGCGTTGGTGATAACTTACGGCTTAATTTGTTTTCTTCAAACTAGAATAAATATTCCAATTGCAGGCGCCATTACGAAAAAAATAGCATTTTCTCATAATACGGCTATTGCTTGCTAGTTTTTATTACTAGATAAAAGGTCTATTTGTGATTGTTTGGACGAAGGTTCAATTGATCATAAATTTTTAATTAATTATCCTAAGGTTCAAGATTAATCATATATCAATCATATAAATATAAATCCTCCAATGTCCAGTTAACCTGATATTCTTCCTAGCATAAGTTCAGTGTCCATTTATTAAATACGTAATTAAATTTATAAGTAACGGCATACGATTTTGTCTTCCTATGGCTCACGTCGAAAAAAGGATTATAATTGACATAATCCGCAAATACTGCAATACATTTAGCTAATAGTACAGTCTGTTATTCTAACGCCCATCAGCAGTCAATAACAGTGATACCAGATCAAATGTATCCGTTTTTACATCCACCGTCAATGCACTTTCAAGCGCCCACTTCTTTATCATTTGGTGAATAGATTCTTAATGCTTTCTAAATCCTGAATGCGTCAGTAACAGTAATAGCCTGTGAATGTCCCACTGCTGGGCTAAGGCTTCCTCTCCCTTTTCTCCTTAAGAAGGCTTGGAGCTTATTCCACCACGCTACTCCAATGCGGTTTGGCGAAATACAAATGTAATACAAAAGTAATTGGGTTTTTCTGTCAGAAAATTCTCAGGAGCAGCCCGGAGTCTCGAATTTGGAAGTGTGTACATTCCCGTGCCTCAGAAAGCACGAAAAGCCATTGGTCCTGCGCCTGAACTCTTTCCTGTCGTGTCGGATAGCCATCGGATTGTCGGATTATCAGAGTTAGGGAATAGAGAGTGCAGCTGTGTTTGCGCACACACTTGTGCACTAATATAATACCTGCGTAGTTGTGGAAATTGGTCTGGACATTATTATTATTATTACAGTAACGGTCCACAAATGACCAATGCCAGATGACTGAGAGTATTCCACCAACATGGTACTCTATAAATATATACATTTTACTCATATATTATAAAAAGCCATTGACTAATATGTTACACCTATATAATTTGAATTCTTAGAAATGAATAAGTCTTTCATGCCAGTTCTTGATGGTAGCTCCATATTTGTTGTAAAAATACGATTTTAAATTACTTGTAGGAGATACGTTTTAATTTTAACATCTTATCAGAAACAAATTTATTTTATCTCGTCTTAAAACGACGCAAAGACAAAAAATTGTTTATCTGATGGCGGTATAAAAAAAGTTTGTTCCGCTAAAATTAAAGTTTGTCGCGGCGCTGCGCTTCAAGGGAAGTAATGTCTGCTTGGTTCCAGTACGAAATCTGCGACCGAAGAATTTTTACTTTAAGTTCTGTAGACGGAAAGTGTTAATAGTTTTGTACTTTACCCTGCGAGTTCAAGATGTTTCCCATTTAAATAAAAGGACGTAAGCTTATTGTATATGTAACTAGTCTTGTTGTACTTCTTAAAATATAGTCATAATACTGTCCGTTTATCGGTAACTAAATATTTTCGTTTAACGCCTGAAAACTTACCGAATGCTCAATTCCGTTGTATTTTTTTACTACCTCAGAACGCCGTCATTTATGAAACGTTTCGGAAAATTATTTTTGTTTGGTTGTATACTATATTTTAAGAAAAAATACCACGCCTACCGGTTAATTGAGACTGAGTTTTATTTGAAGTAGGTTTTAGTTTTTAAACAGATAATACATACATTAGGTATGATTATCTACTAAATGTGCACTACTACTACTACTGTAATCATTATTAAATGTTCCTGTTCAACTTACGCTACTTATCAACAAACTCTCGACATGATACGGAAATACTACTTGAAAAATAAACACGTTCCTATTTCAAAATGAATAAATAAACTAATTTAATTAACTTTAATAATAATATTTTTTTTCAAGGTTAAATATTGATAATTGTTATCTTGAATTGATTTATCGATGGCGATAACAATGCAAATATATATTTATATTTATGAGCATACGCTTGAGTACCATCATACCTGAAGGGTCCTTAAGTACTTTCACAGTCTAAAATGCAGTGTTCTTTAGAAAATGCCAAGTCACTCTTGCATAGAAGATACCTGGATTAAAATGCTCAGCAAACAAATGTCAGATAGAAATAAGTTCAAAACAAAGAAATATGTTCAAAAAAATACTTTGACCAAATGGGTAGGTGTAGTTCTTATGGTGCTTTACTGTTCGATGGTAGAAGGGTGAAGGAAGTATTAAGTAATGTAACTCTATACACATTCTTCGAAAAATAACCTGTAGAAAATCAAAAGTACCGTTTTTCGGTTAATAGCTTGAGGTGTGTGTTTGCGTTAGCCCGGTGGATATTCTACTGAGAAATGTGATTAATCCTTTGACGACCGCTTCTCTTTGCTAAAAGATCTTAGAGTTTATGTAAACTGAGCGTCTCTCCGCAACAGTATAATCCGTTCGAGGAAAGCTTTCCAGAGAGGCTAGCGAACAAAACTAGTCGATGCTATTAAAATATCTAGTGAGGCTATGGCCACGGCATGTTTGCAATTCAATACAGTCGCCCTAAATGTGCGTGACACGCATACTAGGAGATCTGTTTCATTATTTTGATGGAAGCCATACGATCAGACAGGACATTGATGATTTCCGGAACATTCCAATTACAATTTCAAAGCCATTTCAACACAAACATTAATGTACTTATACATAAAAAAACTAACAATTATTTAAGAAGAGAACTAGTAATATTTGTTTTAGTTAGATAAATATGTTTATGCCCTGATATATTTTATTCTCTTTTCTGGCGTGTATCTAAACTGCCCTGATTTTTATAAAATAGATAAATGTGTCCATGCCTTAATTTTTGACAAAAGGTTTTTTTTTCTTTTATTTTTGATTAAGTAGTTGCTAGTTTGCAGGAAATTGATTAGATATGACATTCAAGAAGCTATGTAGCGAACTGTTTTCTAAATTAATAGTCAATAGTAATTAGTTACGAAGGACGCGAGGTCAAATCCTGGTAGGTATCACTGAATTTCCATGTTTAATTTGTTTTTATAATTCATCACGTGCTCGAAGGTAAACATCGTGAGGATAGTGACAACCTTAGGATTACATATAAATTTCACCACATGTGTATCCAATCTGTATTGGAGCAACATGATGGAATAAGATCTAAGCCTTCTCAAAGTGAAAGGAGGCTTAGCCTAGCAGTTTGACATTAATAGGCTCTACCTTTTTTTATAACTAGTTTTCTATCCCCAAAATCGAATCTATTAATTTTATTAGCGTATTCTATAAACTTCTCTATGCACACTATAAATAGGAAACTAAGCTGGTTTATAATTATTTACAGTAGTTTTAATATATTTACAAAATATAAACGAGGTCGCGAATAAGTAAATCATAAATAAAGGAGTAAAAATATAAAAATATTTTCGTTATTGCAAAAATATTTTATATTTATTTTTATTCCACCTTGCATAATTTTTAGTGTGGTATTAATCTAACGCCATGCCATCGCATTACCAATATGATACCAAAATAATATAGGATTATAGGCAGTGAAAATCTCTTATTACAGGTTCTGTCGCTATCACACGCAACCCTGAAACGTTGAACACCGGAAGGTTTCATTTTGATCGCAAAATAATAGCAGTATTTCACGAAATTCCGTCCAAAAAGTAAATTAACGCGATTGTCACGTCCCTTTTGAAACGCAATTATTTGATTTGTCACGCGATACGAAACGATACTTTCTTACTAATATTATATAGGCGAAAGTCTGTTTTATTCGTCGATCCATGATCTTCACTCGAAGACTCGTTTGCTTAAACAGCCATCGGTCTTTTGTCACTTTTATCAGACTTACTGGTACAGGGCTTTGTGCAAGCTCGTCTGGGTAGGTACCACCCACTCATCAGATGTTCTACCGCAAAACAGCAGTACTTGGTATTGTTGTGTTCCTAGGGACATAAAATTAATTAGGTCCTAAGCTTGGTGGCGCATTGGCGATGTGAGCGATGGTTGATATTTCTTACAGTGCCTATGTCTAAGGGCGTTTCGTGACCACTCACCATCAGGTGGCCCATATGCTCGCCCGCCTTCCTATTCTATAAAAAAAAAAAACATTTCGCCATATGTCGAACGAAATTATTTAAAGTCCTTATTTATTTCCGTCATAACCTAAAACATTACGTTTTAATAAAAACGTAGCAACGATTATTAAATTTTACAAAATACAACAGTTTACCTGAAATCGAAAACAAAATTCAATATTGGTTCTTCACGATGCGATCACAAAACGCTTATAATGCCATAGCAGTCTCCTATTTTAAAACGAGCCGCTTTCCCCAACTTATTTACTTAACGACCAATATGGAAACACAATAAACTTCAAACCTACTATCACTATGGTGGGCTGGTATGGTTCGCTTTTTGGATGGTTTTTACCCACTTATTAGTAATCGTATTGTCAAACATCAATAGTATTTCTGTCTTTCAGTTTAAAGGATGAATGAGCCAATAATTATAGGTACAGGGGACATAATATAATTTATATTGATATCCCCTTGTTTGCAGCACATTGATGATGTATATTTAGTTTACTTCTAGCAAAACCATTGTTTATAGATGCTAGAACGCAGACGCATCGTATTTAAAAACCATGTAATGTTTTATTACGTGTGCCCAGTGGGAGTTTTTTTAATTATTCAATAGCCTAGACGCTATAATAGGCCTTAGCCCAGCAGTCGGACATTCAGAGGTTACTCTGAATGTCCGACTGCTGGGCTATGGCCTCCACTCTACTCTAATGCCGGTTGGTGGAATACACATCTAGTAGAATTTCAGTGAAATTAGACACATGCAGGTTTCGTCATGATGTTTTTCTTCACCGTCAAGCACAAGATGAATAAAAACAAATTAAGCGGATGAAAATTCAGTGGTACTTGCCCGGGTTTGACCCCACGATCATCGGTTAAGATTCACGCGTTCTAGCCATCGGGTCATCTCGGCTTGACGTTATATGTGATTTATATCGAGTCCTGATTATTGTTACTAGACAGCGCTTTTGTCATTCCATACAAATCCAATCCAATTCCATACAATAGGTAAACCTATTCGATAGCTCTGATATTAACTGCGAATACGCACTATACAAACTGATAACAAAACGTAAATTGAATCCTTAAAGGATTTGGCACAATTTTACTATCATTTTATTAAATTATTAAAATGATTCGGGTACCAACAGCGAGCATTGAACAAGTTCGTCCATACGTAGGTATTTATTAATATTATATTAAGCAAATCATTATATTAAGCAGTGACCCTTGCGCTGTTAATGAGACATCGCTCGTTTGTTTTTTTACTATACGTGTATCTGCTGCATTTAAATAAAAATGAATACGCATAAATGCGCCGGTTGTCCGAATGAAATAAAATCTGCTGCGTCTTTACATTGCATGCGTTGTAAAATTTTTTATCATGTTATCTGCACAAGACATTCGATGACAGAGTATAATAGCATGAACCAAGAATTCTTAAATGCTTGAATCTGTGATTTATGTCGTTGCAAAGAACCAAAGAAAGGTAACAACACTAATACTCCTGTACGCACGCCAGCACTTAACGTACAACAGGATTATGTGACACGACGTAATAAAAAATCATCATGCAACTGCCTTTCTGCTGACGCGATCCGTAACATCATAGGAGAAGAATTTCGTCAGGTGCTAACGACCGAATTCAATTCCAAACTCCAAGACATTCTCAGAGTAGTTTCTTCGCTCGAGGCATCGCTGACATCATTTCACCAAGAGTTAGAGTAGTAAAGAAGCAATTATCTGCTCAAGAAAAAACTCTAGAGGTAGTTCGCGCAGAAAATAAATCACTTCGTTCCGCTAATGAATCACTAAGCTCCCGCCTAACACAACTAGAGCAACACTCTCGCACATGTAACGTTGAGATTCATTGTGTACCGGAAAACAAATCTGAAAATTTGATGAACACAGTACAGCAGCTGGCTAAGGTTATAAAATGCCCGTTCGACACGAATAATGTACAGTTTTGTGCCAGAATTGCTAAAATGAATAAGACCAGCCCTCGCCCGAGATCGATATTAGTAAAATTCAACACACCACGCCTTCGTGATGAATTTTTAGCAGCAACAAGCAAATTTAACAGAAGCAATGTTGACGAGAAGTTACACAGCGGTCACTTAGGCATTGCAAATACAAAAAAGGTACCCATATTTATATCGGAGCATTTGTCGCCTGAAGCTAAAACGCTACTCGCCGCCGCTCGACAGAAATCTAAGGAGCTAAATTACAGGTTTGTGTGGGTGCGTGACGGTAAAATTTATATGAGAAAATCTGAAAACGCAAAATACATTCAGATACGTAATCACGATTTTATTAATAATTTATCATAAATAGCTAAAGTTGACTAACGTATTTTTTTTAATACTTAAAGGCACTTTAAATGGTTTATCTGTATTCTATCAAAATGTAAGAGGTCTGAGGACGAAAACCGTTGAATTATTTAATAATATTGTATGTAATTCGTATGACATCATTATATTGACTGAGACATGGCTGAATAATAGCATCTTTAACTCTGAGTTATTTGACTGTAATAGGTACACAGTTTATAGACGTGATCGCATGAGCAGTGGGTTTCATTCTAAAAAGGAAGGTGGAGGGGTCCTTATAGCCGTTTCGAATCATATTGAATCTTGTCGAATTCAAGGATATGAATCTGATTGTGAGGATATTTGGGTTAGCTTAAATATCAATGGCAAAAAGGGCGTTAACAGTGAGACTATATATATATGCGGAGTTTACATTCCTCCTCCCGTTCAAAAACACATTCTCAAACACTTTATTGACAATACTAATAGAGTACTAGAATCTTTTGATGGCACTTCGTTAGTAGTTGGGGATTTCAATTTGGGCAACATGTTATGGTCTAGGACGTCTCATACCTATGTAGGAAATTCCAATAGCGCACTGCATAACATGTTGTCGGACTTTTCATCCCTTCATGATTTAAAACAATATAACTTCATTGTCAATAATAAAAATAAAATTCTCGACTTAGTGCTTTCAAATAAACCTCAAATTGATGTATGTGAGTGCATGGACCCTTTAATTTCTGTAGACGTATCACATCCACCTCTGACATTTATTCTTGAAACTGGACAAAGGCCGGATCTGCTTCCTGAAATATCCACTAATAAATACTGTTTTGGTAAAGCAGATTACGTGAAAATTCAACAAGAGTTAAAAACCACTCCCTGGGATGACCTTTTCGGCAAGTGTGGCTCTGTTAATGCTATGGTGGCTATATTTTATGATCAGTTGCATATTCTTATTCGCAAATATGTACCCTTATCCAAACCAAAAAATCGCAAATACCCATTCTGGTTCAGTAGAAGTCTAATTAATTGCATTAAGGAAAAATATAAATGCAGAATGAAAATACGTAAATACTGTAACCCTCGCGATATTATGGCCTTTGAACTTTTAAAAAAACGTTGTGATACATTATTAAAGGAATCACACGCCAAGTATTTGGAGAATATAGAAAAGTCGTTGCGTTCGAATCCTAAGTTGTTTTGGACCTACCTAAAAAAACAGAAAAAATGCAACTTCTATCCAACGAAAATGAAATTTAATACATCTGAAGCAACTAAAGGCACAGATATATCTAATCTTTTTGCTGACTACTTTTCATCTGTTTACACTAATGTCTCTTCACTATCATCATCACAGCCATTTCCTTTGACATCATACCCAAATAGCTGTCTGAGCTTAATAACCTTTACACCAGAACAAATACTTAGGGTCTTGAAAAGACTTGACAGTTCAAAAGGCGCAGGTATGGATGGTATTCCAGCTATATTTGTTACAAGTTGTCCTGAAGAGTTAGCAAAGCCACTTACGTATATTATAAACTGTTCTCTGAGGACAGGCATCTATCCATCGCAATGGAAAGACGCTCTGGTTATTCCTGTCTATAAAAATGGAGATCGTAGTCTCATTAGTAATTATAGACCAATATCCATCATATCTGTGTTCGCCAAAATATTCAAACTAGCTGTCTATCCAATTTTCTTCTCACAATTTAAGGCAAACATTGCCCCGGAACAGCACGGATTCTTGAAAGGGAGATCTACTACAACCAATCTGACATCTTTTGTCGAGGATCTTGTTGAGGTGATGGATGCAGGAAACTCTGTTGACGCTATCTACACTGATTTCAGTAAGGCCTTCGACACAGTTAGTCACACCTTATTGATACAGAAACTTAAGATAATTGGCGTGACTGGCAATATGCTAACCTGGTGTAAATCATATCTTCAATCTAGAAAATCTGTAGTTGTAATTAATGGTTACTCTTCAAAATCATTTATTTCTTCTTCTGGAGTACCTCAGGGATCCCACTTGGGGCCTCTATTCTTCAATATCTTCATTAATGACATCTGCTCCTGCTTCTGCAACTCTAAATGCCTTTTATACGCCGATTATCTTAAGCTTTACAGAACGGTTCGCACTGAATTGGATGCCATCTGTCTTCAGAATGATCTTAACAACTTAGTGCAATGGTGTAGGGAAAATTGCATGAGTCTCAATACTTCGAAGTGCTATGTAATAAAGTTTAGTAGGAAGAGAACATCTTTTGAAAGAAATTACTCAATCGATGGAAATAAGCTAACGGAAGTGGAACAGATTCGAGATCTAGGTGTCATATTGGATACTGGATTGAGATTTAATTTACATATTGATGACATAGTAAGTAGGTATTTTAAGATCTTGGGATTTGTATTGCGCAACTGTAAGAGTTTCAAAAACGCTGAGACGAAAATATCGCTCTTTACTGCATTGGTTCGTAGCGTTTTGGAGTATGGGAGTATAGTTTGGAACCCTTACTTTGATATATATAAAAATAGATTAGAAAATGTACAAAAAAGATTTCTCGGGCATTTAACCTTAAGTCTAAATTTAGCTAAAAAACTACAAAGCTATGAAGAGAGGTTATCATTTTTCAAACTCCTTTCGCTTCAAAACCGTAGACGCGTTTTAGACAACTCATTTATGTTCAAATTGGTTAATTGTTCAATTGAATCACCTTATCTGTTGTCGAAAATAATGTTTCGCGCTCCTTCTAGATCCTTCAGAGCATCTACTTACACACCTTTTGTCGAAAGTTTTGCTCATTCACGTTATGGTCGTCTATCCCCAATAAACAGATTAATTATTAACTACAATAGCATATATAAAATAGCAACTTCCTTACATAATAATAAAAAGAACGAAAATAATCCAACGGTTTATCCAGACATTGACATTTTTAATGATAATATCATTTGCTTTAAGAAAAAAACAATAGTGTACATAAATTATAATTTATAGACTATAATAATTCAGTAACTCCAATCGGTTATCCTAGTTTTAAGACGTTACATACAAACTGAAAATTAATATTCCTATGTATAATTCAAACTTTCTATTTTGATTATGACATCTTACAATCTCTTACAATGTATTTAAACTCACAATTGATAATTTTGCTTAATTTAATTTATTTTTAAAATTTTGACAAGAAACTGTATTAAGACTGTATCCGATTGTCTCTTTATTTTTATTAATTCTATAATGTTTTATTTTATCACTTAACTTTTTACAATGTTGACTTATATTATAATTTCCAAGTAATCTTAGAACACCTGTAAAAAAGTAGGCCAATTACCCATTTACGTATTATGACTTTTGTTTAATGTGTATTTTTGTTGTACTACTTGTTGGTGTTGTCAAATAAATAAATAAACGGAAATAAACGGAAAAAATCATCCTTCGTGTTTGTAATAGGAAGAGAATTGGAACACATTATTGTTAAAAGCCGATAGCGCGCACATGAGTTATGTAAAAGGGAACCCATCTTGCCCCGGGGGCGCTTATGGCGGCGGGAGGACTTGCTTCTATACCCACACTTACAAATTAATTAATTAATTAACCGAATGAAACAAAACAAAAGAAAATGCACTAAACAGTAATAATAAGTGACGGCATTACTTATAATCATTGTTTAGCTTAGGTGTCTTTTTCTTTCAAATGTCAAATATGTAATGAGAGAAAGAGCGAAGTCAATTAATAATCCGCTTAGTGACGTTCGTAAGTAAGGTTGTAAGTGATATTTAAGTATAAGTTTAATAATAGTAAATAGTAATGTAATCTACAAATCAATTATTGATAAAATATCAAAGATTTTATTTATTTGACTGGGAAACAAAGAGTTTATTCATTTTTAACCTATAATATCAACATTACCATTACGCACATACCAGACATATACCAGTCAAGTTTCCACTTATAACTAATAAAAAAAATATTTTTTACATCGATTTTTAATAAAGTACCAGCTCACGTGTTCCCCTCCTCTTACAACCCGGGTTCCTTCAAACAAGGCGTGAAGAGGTATCTTGCGGGCCGGCAAGGCGGGCTCGGCTAGAGCAGAACATTCTTTTCAAATATACCGGCATGACTTTTCTTAAGAAATAAAAAATTGTCATCCGATTGATAAATAAAACAAAACTAGAGTGGATTTAATCGATGCAACCAAAAATAAAAGTGATTACAACAATTAGAGGGAGATGTGAAGTTAGGAAAAAGTAATTCCATAAAACTCGCACGTGAATTCTCAGTAATGGAAACGAATATCGTCCAAATCTCATGTAGTCGTAAATCTTCTAATAACATTTATCCCCGACGTCTGCCTGTCACCTGTCTAGAACAAAAACTCACGGCTAATGCTTCAGATACTAGATAGCCATCAACCGTTACGTTTGAAAAGAACAGTTTCATTTATAAGTTAATTTTCTTGCTTGAATTGAAAAACAAAAAATGCGATTAATTCCGCCAAATAGCAAAAAAATGCTTAATCGAATGAAATAAAATTTTTATCTAGTATTCCTATATGATTTTGGGTAAATTCAAAAATCTTTATTCGATATGAAACACTTGCTTATTGTCCAAAAAATCTATCTCCGGTTCGGAAATAAACACCTCACACGAGAAAGTCAGCGAAAAAAACTCAGCAGGATATTTTTTAATTAATATAATTATTGATTGTTAGAATTGAATGGAACACATACACGTAATATTTGATGAGCCGGTTGGCGTGGTTGGTAGATACTTGCCTTTCACGCCGAAGGTTGTGGGTTCGATTCCCACCCAGGACAGACATTTGTGTGCATGAACATGTCTGTTTGTCCTGAGTCTGGGTGTAATTATTTATATAAGTATTTATTTACAAAAAGAAAATTAGTATATGTAGTATATCAGTTGTCTGGTTTCCATAGCACAAGCTTTGTACAAGCTTAATTTGGGATCAGATGGCCGTGTGTGAAAAATGTCCCAGGATATTATTATTAATATATGTATATTATACACGCACAGGCTTCCTTCAAGAAAATCCAACATTAAATGATTGCGTATCATTTTTATTAATATTAGTATCGCGTATGTACTAATTATAACTCATTTATAGAACAGGAAGTCTCAAATAATATAAATGTAATTTGCTTCTATTTATATTAAATTAGTTACTAGTAAGAACCGGTCAAGTAATTCTATTCCATGTTATTTTTAAACCAATGATATACAAATATTCGCCAAACGATCTGAACCGATCCGACTGTGCTGTGCTGTGTGTGGAATATCTCGTAACATTTCTAAAATTACTAGTTCAAATTACATAGAATAAAATTTAATTTTCTCCATAAAACGTTTTACTTTGTTTGTTATTTATTTGATGAGGATCAATACTTTCAATCAATCAATCAACAGCCAATCATTATGATATCTACTGAACATAGGCCTCTCCCAAGGTGCGCCAAAGCTCCCTGTCCTCCGCCTTCCGAATCCAGTCGGTGCCCGCCACCTTCTTAAGGTCATCGGTCCACCTGGCTGGAGGGCGCCCTACGCTGCGTTTGCCGATCTGCGGTCTCCACTCTAGGACTCGTCTGTTCCAACGGCCATCGGTCCTACGACATACGTGACCAGCCCACTGCCACTAGAGCCTACTAATTTTGCAAGCTATGTCGGTGACCCCAGTTCGTTTCCGGATAATCTCATTTCTGATCTTATTCTTCAAAGATACTAGCATAGCTCGCTCCATCAATGCTTTGTGTCAGTTTAATTTAAACAAAATTGTATCCACTAACCCGCAATCGTGTTTGTGAACAGTATGCCTTCTCCTCCAACGGAACTTACCTACAAGTAGACTTCTTTTTTATGTAAAACAGTAAATTGAAATAAAAAATATTATTCAATATTATTTTTTATTATTATTCTTATTCAATAAGGTTTTATACCTTCATAAATTCATAATACTCATTATGGTTTATATGACAACTAGCTTCCGCCCGGCTCCCTTGCGTGTAATGTAAATGTTATTACGTAAGTTTTAATTTAGATATAAATAACGTGTTGTGTTTGGAAAAAGATTGCCTTGTATGTTTTTAATTTTTCGCATAATGAAAGACAAGACTCCAAAACCGTTCTTATTTCTATAACGTAACAGCCTGTTAATGTCCCACTGCTGGGCTGAGGCCTCCTCCCCCTTTTGAGAAGAAGGTTTGGAGCTTATTCCACTACGCTCATGATGTTTTCCTTCACTGCCAAGCACGAGATGAATTATAAACACAAATTAAGCACTTGAAAATTCAGTGTTACTTGCCCGGATTTGAACACACGCTCATCGGTTAAGATTAACGCGTTCTAACCACTTCGCTTTTTTCTATACACAAAACAAATTGCTCAAAACTCGAATTTAAAGTCTTATGTAAATAGGAGGATTTAGTAAAAATGACACTTTAAATTTCCTTTTTTTATTTCAACATTTCTATGGTTCAAAATTTAATGTTCATATTATAAATTAAAATAATGATTTCCCAACCGAGTTGGAAAATTCATTGTCTATTATATCGTTAACAAATATAGTTAAATTCAAAAAGGACTATATATATTATTCAATATTTGAAAACATCTTTAATTTTTATATAACATATTTTTATTAAAAACAGGTTCTCAACTGTCAGGACCACACGATTACATCCTCAATCTAATTTGTGATTGAAAATTAATTAAATTTCTGTTTTAGTTTACGTGTAATTCTCTGTCTACTTTTTTGATTAAATTTGGTCTTTAAAACTGGAGCTCTCCATCTTTTAGTGACACTCATAATTATTTCATTATTTTTATCAGATACGGTAGTCAATTTTGATATATCATTTTCAATTGATAGATTTATATTTGAGTCAGTTTTTAGGATATCGATAGAATTATTATTCATGATCTCATATTCAAGGTTTTTTAATCCACTTACACGTTTTGCGAATTCAATAGTTACATTATTGTTCTTCTCTATTTCCTCTGACATTTTTGCTATCTCTTCTAGATATGTTTTATTATTTTTTATTAAATTTAAATTTGGTATATAATTATTTATATTATTATCTGTATGCGTTGAATCCATTAAAGTTGTATCAACTGTTGTAATTTCATAAACATTATTTGTAACAGTTGTTTCACTGTTATTTCCATCAACTATATCTGCAGAAGGTTCTGATGTTGTTAGCACAGTCTCATCAAATTGCATTCTTTTATTAATTTTCATATTATCCTTGTTACCATCTAAACTACTAATTATTAAATCGTCTATGAGATTTCCTACAGAAAAGTTACCAACGTCTGTCTTGTAAATATATAAAGCGTCAACATTAAAACCACCTCTGTCCTCTCGTTTAGCTAATAACTTTTGTTTCATTGACAATGATTCGATTTCTGGAAACATTGACGTGAAAAATGGTCGACGGACATCATCGTCTTTTTTATAATGACCTATTCTATTTAACAATTGTTTTCCACCAAATAACTGCCTCTTCTTCGACCATTTTGTCCTCGACATATCTAATTTATCTGTTTTTATCTTGTCTGATCTTGTATTTTTTAGTTTTTCACGCAGATTGTATCTTATTTCCAATTTTGGTACTTTCCTGTATTTGAATACCAATTCTCTAAATGGATTTGGGCTAAATATTAGTTCGGTTGATGAAGGTTTTTCTTTTCTTTCTAAAAATTTTAATAAATGATTTATAAAATACATAATAATTAAATTTAAAACTAGTCATAATATAGATTCAGAATATATGGCATTTCTATACTAACTTTTCTAAGTTACATTGAATTCGGAAATCGAATCAAAAGCTGATGATGATTCTAGGGAAAAGAACTGGCTAGAAACTTAGGGTTTACTCTGTTACATGGGTATATTGATTATATATTTTTTAGTTGAAGGTAGGCAGACGGGCAAATGAGCCGCATTATATTAAATGGTCACTACCGCCCATAGACATTATAATATAATATAATATATATAATATATATATAATATAATATATAATATATATAATATTAACCGTTCCTTACCTCGTCAATACGCAAACATTCACCAACCTTGGAAACGAATATGTTATGGCTCTTGTGCCTGTAGTTAAACTGGCTCACTCATCTCTCAAACCGGAACTCAATAATACTAAGTATTGCTGTTTATCGATAGCTTATCTGATGAGTAGGTGGCAAACCACATTGGGCTTGCACAAAGCCTTATCACCAAGTAAATATAATTAACCAATTCATCAAAAACAACGACGACAACGACGACGATTACTAACTTCATGCTGTTTTATTTATAGTGTTTTATCGAATAATAAAAACTTATTTATCGTGTTTTTACATGTGATTTAAATTTATCGATAGGTCATGTTAGATAACATCTACATAACAAACCTGAATGCGAATGAATTCTTGGCCCATTTAATATATTATCAATGAGATCCTTATCGCTATCTACTAAAAACATAACAGATTTAGTCGGATTGTGACCATCGTACTGTATGCGGTTCACAGAATTAGCAGTGGTGGAAGTGTTTTCCCTTTTTTTTCTATCTAAATTTCTTAAGCAGCCATTCGGATAGCAATACGTAGGACTGTCTATGCATATCTGTACGCACACACACACAGGTGGGGTTCGGTGAAACTCCGTGAATATTATGTTAAAGAACTGCTCCACCAAAGCATTATTTCGATCACATTGGTATAATTTGTTTGCTTTTTGATTAACTATCACGTATTGACACTTCGTTACTGAAAGCATAAATAGAAAATATATTCTTGGTAATATTGTTCATATATTAATGATAATGGGTTTGACCATTAGTGGTCAGCTTCATGATCGCTGATTTGATTCAATGTATAATACTTGTAAAGGCTGTACGAATGCTTATCGTGCTCTCGGTATATTTGTATAGTTCATGTTTTAAGATCATTGACACAAAGTTTCTTTGTAGTTGTAGACATTGGATAAAAAGTATTTTTTCTAATCCAAATACGAAGAATCTCCACTGGGACGTAAATGTCATTACCGGCTCTTGGATGATCTGTTTTTACAAAAACAACTCGAAACTCACTCCGGAAAACGATCGTAAAATGTCAGAAAATAATATGCGATTTGAACATAATAATTATAACATTTAAAGAATACACGCATCAAAACTTCCATCACCATAAATTGGTTGTCAACATTTAATAGGTGAGTAATGAGTTCTTGTAGAATAGCACTGCTGTTTTATCGGCATATACATTACGTAAAAAAAAGCAATGCTAGTACAACAGGTGAATACACCTGAAAAAAAATAGTAGTGTACTCATACTTACTTTCTAACAAACAACACAGAACATTTAACAAAATACACAATTGATTTCTCATGATATATGTTAATTAATAATGAGTAATGATATCAGATTTTATCGAACATAAAATAGATTGGCTATATGTAATGGAGCACTATAGACGTAGTGACGATAATGAAATTTATAATAATAATGTTTTTTAGTCTTGTTGTCTTAAACTGCGTTTTCGATTTGATTTATACGTTTCTTTCAGCAATTGTATTGTGGGATACATCGCTTTCCTGTTTAAAAAAACATTTCAAATTCAATAGAGATTGTTTTGTCATCATTGATTTTGAGGGAATAATTGTTTTTTTTAGTTATACCTAATAGGTAGGCAAGCTGACTTATGAGTCACGTGATGGGATCTGGTTAACTCCGTTAATAGATATTGGCATTATATGAATCTCATCATCATAAGGCCTTCGAGGCCATACCTCTTGGGTTAGATAATCTTCGTCAAGAAAGGTCGCTGTGATGATGATGACATTCATATAATGCCAATATCTATTAACGATCAGTAGATCTACTGAAACATAACGAATTATATAGATATAGTGTAGTATAGAGATCCAGTGGTATTCCCACCTCACACACGTACCGTAACAGCCTGTGAATGTCCCACTGCTGGGCTAAAGGCCTCCTCTCCTCTTTTTGAGGAGAAGGTTTGGAGCTTATTCCACCACGCTGCTCCAATGCGGGTTGGTGGAATACACATGTGGCAGAATTTCAGTGAAATTAGACACATGCAGGTTTCCTCACGATGTTTTCCTTCACCGTAAAGCACGAGATGAATTATAATCACAAATTAAGCACATGAAAATTCAGTGGTGCTTGCCCGGGTTTGAACCCACGATCATCGGTTAAGATTCACGCGGTCTTACCACTGGGCCATCTCGGCTTTTTTACACACACGTACAGCCTAGGCTTATCTCTCAAGATCTGATATCATCAAGCATCAAGAACAAGAAAAGCAACAGTCGAGCATCCTTTTACAAACTCCGCTCTGCCATCTCTATCAGCTAATATTTATTTAGAATTAGACCAGAAAAATCTTCGTAATTTCTTCCTTCTAAATACCACTGACGTTAATTGATTTTCATGGCCAGGAATCACTCCACAGAGTACGTGCCGAGCATGCTTAAGATGCACTGCGAGGAGATGAATACTGCAACTCATGAATAAGCTAAATCAACAAAGCAATCATTAACATTGCAAGATCAAATTACGTATGACAATAATTTTAATTATTTGATTATTATTTATGTATATTGACTACTCATACAAAGTTCAAGTAAAGATTTTTGGGATGTTAGCATTAATAACACTTTTGAATTTAAAAAAAGAACCGTAATATTGCGATACAAGCAAGGTAATATTGCGATGAGAAGGTCTGTTACTCTGATTCTTTATTTGCACGATTGTAACCAAAAGCAAAACAATTGTCGAAACTCCGACAGTATATTCATAATAGAGGCATTTTATGTAGGTAAGAACTAGAGACTTTAAGATGAGTTGCATGTACTTATCATTCGAGCAATGTAAAGCTAAGAATGGCACCTTATGGTATTCCTGATTATATTCTGTCTGAGTCATATTCTGACCACACTTCTAAGTCACCAAATAGTGCTGAAATATATATAATGGACTTTAAGACGTCATTTTTGTTCTTTCATATCAAAAATTACATATTTTAGTATCAGAATAATTTAAATAATAAATCTGGAAAGATGTAGTACCTATTGAGATATTTTTTTTATAAGTTTACGGTTTATGAAGAATAGCGTTTTTGAAAGGTTCTTTAATCTAAGCAAGTGACATATATAGTACATAAGAAACAACGTTATTGTATCGATAGTTTTTTTTTATAGAACAGGAAGGCGGACGAGCATATTGGCCACCTGATGGTAAGTGGTAACCAAACGCCCTTGGACATTGGTACTGTAAGAAATGTTAACCATCGCTTACATAGCCAATGCGCCACCAACCTTGGGACCTAAGATTTTATGTCCCTTGTGCCTGTAATTACACTGGCTCACTCACCCTTCAAACCGGAACACAACAATACCAAGTACTGCTGTTTTGCGGTAGAATATCTGATGAGTGGGTGGTACCTACCCAGATGAGCTTGCACAAAGCTCTACCACCAGTGAAATAAAAGTACATACTAGAGGCGAGTTTTATAGATTAACATAAAACAATAAAGTTAAACATCACAGGCTTGCATCTTGATTCATCTCTTGTAGTTTAATAAAATGTATTATAGCTACAATAGACTAGACAACATTAAATTTTATACGTTTGTCGTAAATATTATAATTATGATATATTCAATCTTAGTACACAGTTCATAGAGTTCATATTTAAATATAACCTTGAAATCTATAATAAACTGATAAAATTATATAAATCACGATGACTCGCACAAAAAATAAACATGTTTATATTAATAGAATTTGCAAATCATTCACCCTTGATAAACTGTATAATAACATCTTGAAAACTTAATATGGCAATATGTATAATAAATTATGAATGTATTTTTTTGTTCATTACATTTTTATCAAAGAACTCAAGTTACTTTGTTAATTTTAATAAAAAATATATATTTTAAATATTAATATTTGACTTAAAATAAAGTCATGGTCTTTTCAAAAAAGGCAACATTTTCTGCAGGGCCTGCAACGGGATACGAATTGGAACCGACTGACAAATTTTTCGCAGCTCAAGCATTATTCTTCTTCATTGCAGGTATCGAACTAACAGCATCTACGATGTTCGTAACATTGATAGAGTTGAGAAGAGATCCAGAAGTACTACAATGCCTACATAAAGAAATTGACGAGACACTTGAAAAATATGATAACAAATTGTCTTTTGATGAAGTCGTCGGTATGGAATACTTAGATATGGTTATATCTGAAGCGATGCACCTTCATCCTCCTATTGGTTATTGAAATAGGATGTGTAATGAAGACACAGTACAGCCCGTTGGTAATATTAAAGTCGCTAAAGGAACGAAATTAAACCGGAGAGGCTTCCATACAGAAAAGGAAATAGATCTATGGTGGTCACTGTATATATTTACAATCAGGTGGCCCATTGCCTGGACTCTACCTATATTATATTTTAAAAAAATACAATTTCAACGGTTGAAACTTGCATACGCAAACAGTGGCAGTATTTAAACAAAAATTTAAAAATATTTACACTTTTTTAAAACCTATTTTAAAGAAGGCTTACCTACATAAACAAAGTCTATCTTCGTGTCCCATACCGCTTACTTATCATCGAGTTCAGGCGGAGGACCAACGGCCTTATGTGCTTTCCGAGGCACGGGAGTGTACATACTTCCCACTTCCAAACTCCGGGCTGCTATTGAGAATTTTCTGTATTAAAAATTGTTAACAAACATTATCTTTAAAAAAAATGATAATAAAAAATATTGTTTTATTATTATTGCAATTATTCTTAAATTTTATAATATTTTTAATGAAACTGAAACACGTTGGTCACTTTAACGAATGTAATAACATACGTACGGTGCAAAAACCATATCATTAAAGTGGCTTGGCACAAAATTATCAAAGAGACGAGAACGGGCTTTGTAAATTAAAACTTATAAAAAATAAATGTAACGTTCCTTAAATAGAGAAATCAAATTCAAATTTAAAAATTATTAAATTTAATTAAGCTATAATTGCCACGTATAATACTTCAATTAAACTCCTCAATATTATCCACTCATTAATTATATAAATCTACTTATTATGTAGTGCAGTTTTACATAAAAAGTATCTCGAGAGTTTTTGAACTAGAATTTCAGCGTGTTTTTGTTTTTTATTTTTATTTTTTTACAATACTACAAAAAAAATCATTCAATCGCTTGACGTGGAACTGTGGTAGGTAATGAGTACTTTTTATTAGAAGTTTGCACTATTTTTTATCAAAGTGCCTTCTTTGTTTCTACTTATTTAGTAAATACATAAAATTATCACTTTTATATTTTAAAACCTCCTTGTATCTACTCCTTGTATCTACCAACACTATTTCTAACTATATGTGTTCGTATCAAACCAAATTAAAAAAAAAACAATAAGAAACACAGTCAGATTAATCGAAAATAGAATTGTCAAAACAATGCATATTTAACCTTATAAGCCGGTAGATAACTAGGTGATAATGTCAATTGTTAATAGGCACAATATACCCTTTGTTAAATCTTTTTATTTATTTATATATATAGATTTAAAAAATATATATAGATATTCTTATATATATATTACTGACCAAACCAGACTTCTGGTTAAATTATTGTATTACGCCAAATCTAGCCCAGCCAATGAATTTGGCCTACGCTGAACTGAGTCAGGCTTGGATAACTAGTTTAGTTGTACATTTCTTTATAGCACACCAACGAACATACAAGAAATAAACTTAACTTATTAAATAAGAGATATCTTGCCAAACTTCTAGGTGTTGAGAGGTGAATGAATGAAATGGCAGAGAGGAAGTGCACAACTTAAAGCCGAATACCAATGAACAATAAAAAAAGATTTTTACTTAATCATAAAAAATGTTTTTAGTCAAACTTTGATTAAAAAAGAACTTATTTATATTTCTTTAGTAAAACGTTTAAAAAAAATGTTTATTTTTTTTACTATAGCCTAAGTCAAACTGGTTGCGGAATTTTCAAAAAGTAACTTATTATATCGATGGTCGTAATAAAAACTAGTGCATTCACATTCAGCTTGTGTTTATGTCAAGTATAGTTATGATACAGTCGAACAGTAACCTTGGTAATGATAATTAGATCCGAAGTCATTACATTATATTTTAACTTAGTGTTATACGCGACTTCGTTCGTAGGAATAAGCAGTTTTGTTATAAACGATGATCAGGTAATGGGCTAGGAACATGGATTTTTATTGACACCAACCTTGGGAACTAATAAATTAGGTCTCTTGCGCCTGAAATTAAACTAGCTAAATCACCCTTCAAACCGGAACACTACTATTTAGCGGTAGAATATCTGATAAGTGAGTAACTACCCAAACGGGCTTAAACAAAGCCCTATAACCAATAAAAGTATTTATAAGAATTTGAAAAATCAAAATACCATATTATTCATTTTACATCTTTATATATACATAAGTAAATAAATATACACAGACCGGACAACATCTACTAGATTTTGCTAGGAGTATACAAAACTATTTTACACGTGATAGCAGAAAAACAAAGTCATTCAGTATAGTATATTTAAAAGCAATACACTTACGAAGTTTATCATTAATTCAAAGTCATTTGATCCGAGATCATTGCAATATTACATCAATGTTCCTCGTCATCATATTTAGTTTTATTATCATAATATTAAGCTTGATATATTGGATCGGTGAAAACAATGAGAGGTATTGGAAAAAGCGAGGTGTTGCATTCTATAAGAAGAACAAAGTGCTTGGAGTATTTTGGGAGTTCCTGACGAAAGATGGACCTTTATTTCAAAAATGGTACGATGTTTACAAGCAATATCCTAATGAACCCGCTGTTGGTGTTGGCTCTTTCCTCACGCCAGCACTGTATATTCGAGATCCTGTAAACATACAACATGTACTAACAACAAACTTCAACGCCTTTAGTCACAGAGCATTTAATCCCAATGAAGAAGATGTTTTGGCAAATAACATTCTATTCCTGAATGGAAAAAAATGGCAACTAGTCAGACAGAGCTTAACACCTTTATTTACTTCTAGCAAGTTAAAAAACATGTATTATATAATAGAGAAAAGTGCACAAGATTACATCGCTTACTTAAAAGATAATCCGAATTTAACAAAAGGTGATACATTTAATAATCTCTCGACATTTTGCAGTGCAGCCATCGGTGCTGCTGTATTTGGTGTGACAACAGAGTCTATATTTAAATCTCCTTTCTTATCAGTCGCGCAAGAAGCATTTAAGCCTACTTTTGTACGAAACATTAAATTTACTATTAGTAACGTGAGTACAGGTATGTTTAAAATGTTAAATATACAATTGTTTAAAGAATTTGAACCATTCTTTATTGGTGCAATAAAACAAACGCTTCGTCAACGAAAACGTGAGAATGTAAAGAAACATGACTTCGCAGATATATGTGTGTCGATACAAAGTAAAGGAACGTTAAAAGATCCTGCAACGGGATTCACATTGGAGCCGACCGATGAGCTTCTCGCAGCTCAAGCATTTTTCTTCTTCACAGCAGGAGTCGAACCAACAGCATTTGCGATGTTTGGAACATTAGTAGAGTTAGGTAGAAACCTAGATATACAACAACGCTTACATGAAGAAATTGACGAGACATTTGAAAAGTATGACAACAAATTGACATTTGATGTAATCGTCGGTATGAATTACCTGGATATGGTTATGTCAGAAGCTATGCGACTTCATCCTCCTATCGGCTTTTTATCTAGGGTGTGTACAGAAAACACAGTACTTCCTGTTGGTAACATTAAGATTGATAAAGGAACCAAAGTATTTACACCAATCTACGAACTACATCATGACCCTAAATACCACCCGGATCCCGAAGTATTTAATCCGGAAAGATTTTCTCGAGAAAACCTTAAAACAATGTCAGACATAACCTTTCAGCCTTTCGGAAAAGGAAACAGAATTTGTGTAGGAATGAGATACGCTCAGCTACAAGCTAAGACTGGTTTAGTATATTTGTTGAGAAACTTTACCGTGAAGACGAACATTTTTAAAGGTGGTATAAAATATAAAAGAGACCCAGTGCAAGTAAGATTGGCCAATGTGGATGTAGTTTTCGTTCCGAGAACATAACATTTAAAATTATTACAGGCTGTAAATGTTTTTGAGAACAAGATATTAATTATATAAATTATAAGTAACAATTTTTTCGTGAAACATCAGAAAAAATATTAGAAAAGATTTTTATGTATATTTGTTTTTAAATAAATGAAAATTATTCTAAAAAATATTATACATTTTTTTTATTTATTTTTTTATTAATAATTTATTAGACTAATATTAGCATATTTATTATTGCTATTGATAGTTAGTTAATTATTAAACTATAATATAAATGTATTTATAGTCGCACAGGACATTTAATTTAATTGATTTGAGGTTTAATTTTTTAATTAAAGATAAATTATACGCTTTTAATTGTACAATAATTTATAATATCACAATTAAACAAATTTATGTAATGTTACATATTTGTGTAATGTACCATACATTTGTCGAAAACAAATGAGTCAAAACTCGAGGGCCTTACTAAAATCAATTTTAGGGTTCCAATCACAATATGGGATCCGCTTCATCAACAGTTAATAAACATGTAATTATTTAAATTAGGGTAAAATCTACTCGAATTCTTTGTTATCTACTCTCATTGTTTATATACTGACTAATACATATAAGTGAAGCTGGTCTTGCAGTCTTTTTGTTCGGTCAGTCTTCTTTATTTTGACCAGTAAATTATTTTAAGTAGAAGATTATATTTTTTAAGTAAAAGTAAAGTAACACTCCCGTCTTAAAATAAACCTTAGATCATATTCCACGATGCTAGTCATGTACGGGTTGGTATAGGGACATGCCATCCGCGAGGAGAGCTTCGCCGAGCCACGAGCGGAGCACAGCACGGGAGGGGCCGTGGATCCGTTATATCAATACGATCCCGCAGCCTCTCCGATCCGTGCCTAGGACGGCCATCGCAGTGGTTTTAGTGGGTAAGAATCCCACAAAAACCGTTTCTCCCGTAAAAAAAACGGTACACGCCATACTCGGGGCTATTTCTTTCATCTTTCTTTCCTTTCTTTTATTTATTCTGAAACTACTTACATAAAATCTTCAGCTGAAACCTTAGGCAGGGTAATATCGGTTTATACTAGAATAATATTTTGAAAGTTGGTAAGTTTCTATTCACAAATTTTCGAGGAACAAATCTAGTTTCATTTTATTACACGTAATATTTGAGAAACAATTCATTGTCATCAATTCAGGAAGGAAACATTCAAACGATGGCAATTTATTACTAGACGGAGTACTTTATCAATTTATCAATTCGTTGCAGCGTCACGTCAGTAGCGTGTCATTCAAAACTCAAGTTGTGTTGTTTTGTAGATTGACATCTTAACAAATTATTATATTATATACATATACAAAGTTCAAAGTTAATATTTCTTAGAATGATAATGGAAATGTCTATGGGCGTTGGTGATAACTTACGGCTTAATTTGATTTCTTCAAACTAGAATAAATATTCCAATTGCTGGCGCCGTTAAGAAAAAAATTGCATTTTCTCATAATACGGCTATTGCTTGCTAGTTTTTATTACTAGATAAAAGGTCTATTTGTGAATGTTTGGACGAAGGTTCAATTGATCATACATTTTTAATTAATTATCCTAAGGTTCAAGATTAATCATAGAAATAGAAATCCTCCAATGTCCAGTTAACATGATATTCTTCCTTGCATAAGTTCAATATCCATTTATTAAATACGTAATTAAATTTATAAGTAACGGTATACGATTTTGTCTTACTACGGCTCACGTCGAAAAAAGGATTTAAATTGACATAATATGACTGCAATACCATTTAGGTAATAGTACAGTCGATTATTATAATGCCCAACAGAAGTCAATACCAGCTCAAGTGTACCCGTTTCTACATCCACCGTCCATGCACTTTCAAGCGCCCACTTCTTTATCATTCGCTGAATAGATTCTCGATGCTTTCTAAGCCCTGGATGCGTTAGTAACATCAGTTAAAACTTTTACTTCTATTATTATAAGATGCTAGTGGTCATTTTTCCAAATCTCAAAAGGTTTCGTAATAAAATTAATATTGTCTCCTAGTTTTACTTAAGTTCAGACAACTAGTGAGATTGAGAGCAAGTTGAGATGAATAAAAACAGCTGTGTCAAACGTATAATTTTCTGTAATCAAACAGTAACAGCCTGTGAATGTCCCACTGCTGGGCTATGGCCTGCTCTCCATTTTTAAGGCGAAGGTTTGGAGCTTATTCCACCACGCTGCTCCAATGTGGTTTGGTGGAATACAAATGTGACATAATTTCAGTGAGATTCGATACATGCAGGTTTCCTCACGATGTTTTCCTTCACCGTCAAGCACGAGATCAATTATAATAACAAATTAAGCACATGAAAATTCAGTGGTGCTTGCTCGGGTTTGAACCCACGATCATCGGCAAAGATTCACCCGTTTTTATTAAAATACGTTCTGTATTGCCTTTCTTGCTATCTATCGTTAAAGAACATACTTCGCAAACATATCATGTAAAAGAATATGACATTACTTGTTATTCAGGAACCATCTTCATACTAATCCAATATAGCTTACGTCAGCTACTCCTACATAGCTTACGTCCGAGCTATTTCTGCATCTACGCCTAAACAGAGAATAACGTCCATCCTAAAAGTGTCTTCTATGTGTCTTCTATGTGGTCACACGTCCGTCTGCGTGTCGTTCTTCTAATTAACTAAAAAAAAAAAACAAAATTCATCAAAATAAGGTTGAACATGAAAAAATAAAACACATAATCACAAAAGCAATTAAAAGGTCTAAATTAATTTATTTTCCTTAATTGTAATTTAAAATTAGAAATAAATCAATTACAATTAATATAGTTAGGTGGCATTGTGGCGCCCAAATATTTATGTAAATCACCTATAAACGACGGCCTGTCCAAATTATCCGTCAAATTCGCTCTGCACTTGACGGTATAAACGCAAGTGCTAAAGATCTTATCAGCCAGTACGTCTCGTTTTGTCTCTTGAACAAGTGCGTCACCCGCTTATTGCTAAAGTGCCGGAAATAATTCGTTTCCATTAAAACATCGTTACGTTTATGTAAATACTTAGTTAGACCTTTTTTTATAAATGTTCAAATTCAATTTTAATAATAATAAACTTATTTTTTAATATATCACAATAATAATATAAATAATTCATATTAACTGTTCCATGGAAAACTGTTTTGTCGGGATCCTGTATTTTTTTTTTCAGGATCTGTAGTTAATCTCTTCGAGTTCTTATCCAGGTACGTAACTGTTATAACAACCGGATCTTTTTGTAGTCTAGTGACGCAAACCAGGTACATTTCGCATTTATAATATTTATACAGATAATTAATTATAGCCACATACACAAATTAAATTTAAAACTAAAAAAAACATAGGACAATAATTATTCTTAATTTAAAACATTTAACATTAACATTTAACTTAAGAAACATTTCAAACGATCAACAACCGGTCAATTAATTCAAATTGAACGCCTAATAACATTCTAATTGACTCATTGATGGAATCTTTGGAGACGTTTCACGTTCACCAAGAGTAACAATAACATACAATATTAATGTTATTTTACTATTGATACACATGTTTAGAAAACTCAGAATTCTAGTTGTTCCTTTTTTCAAAAACCGGTATTATTTTATTTCGAAAATAGAACAAATTCTAATATAATATACTCAATACATTTGTTGATTTAAATTTTTAAATCTAGAATTAAAATGTCAAATTCTTATAAACTAAAACAACGAGTTGTTGTTGTTGTTTGATTGATGTTTTGACGAGTAACGTTACTAATTTACAATTAAAAGTATCATACTCGTTCCGATACATTGATGCGCACGCTTACTAAGAAAGGAGAGAATACCGATTACACAATGAGAACTGTCGTTTACGTCCAATTAAGCGGAATGAAAGAGCAAGTACGATCTATAGGGAATGCAACAGACGGTCGACGTATCAATAAATAAATAATAATCTTTATCCGACTTCGAAAATCATGGCCATTCTCAATACTATACCGTATAGACGACAATATAACGCCTATGTGCGAGCGCAAGTCCACGACAATCCGATGCGACAGAAAAGAGATCACGCGACAATGAACCAACGGTGCTTTCCAAGAAGGATGTGTAACACTCACAGGAATTTCTAGGTTAAATTTTTTTTTTACTTATCTGAAGTCTACGGGCTATTACAAACTTCCATTCGACCAAGAAGTTAGATCAATGGGTATACATAAAACCAAGAAATTAAAAAGCTTCTTTATTAAAGAATTACTTTTTTTTCATTTATTAAAGAATTACTTATTTTTCATTGAATTTTCTTTAATATTTATTACTGATATTGTATTTTTTGTATAGAAAATAGGTAGGCGGACGAGCATATGGGCCACCTGATGGTAAGTGGTCACCAACCCATAGACATTGGCATTGTAGGAAATTAAACCATTCCTCACATCGCCAATGCGTCAATGGAAATGTTTGTTTTGAATCAAATAAGTAAACCTTATCATCATTTGAACTTGATTGCACCCAATGCATAATACAATTTTATCTTTGTTCTAGAACCATAATCTTCCGTGACGAGATCGCTGATTAATTTACACACATGACAAACATTTATCTTTCATACTGTTACGTACTTGAGTCTAAATGAAAATTATTAGAAAACTCAAATGAAAATACATTGCTCACGTATCTGTGTACATGAAATGAGCACTTATTCAATTAAGTTTTGTTAGTACTGTTATGTGTGTCAAATTAAAGGATTTATACAGATTATCACAAGAAAAAAGTAAACGTGAAATATTTTTTATTCCCAAATTAAAATCATTGCTTACAAGTTTTAAAATTTTTAGGCATTTCCTTTTTCATTTATCTCGCGTTTATAAAAAACTAATAACAATATAATTAACAGCTTTATTTGTCTAGTCCGAAGTACTGATTTACAATCGTGTGTAATAAGATTATATATATTTAAATAATTAGTTCGAAATTACGCTCAAAAATAACTTTACGCCATTAGTCGTGTCGGATTGTCCAGTTCCACTAACAAATTGTCACTTTATCGTAATCGAATCGAAGCGTGATCGTTGCCGTTTTTTCCGTTTTCCTATTCTTTAATTTAATTATCGACTATTGCCATAATAGTTAACAATTACGTTTGATATTGACATAAAGGTATATGTTAACATATTATCGGTTCGGTTCCGATTATAATAAATACTCAAAGAGATGACTCAAAGTTGGATCGGAGTTGAATCGGGAACGTATCGTAATCGTTATAAATTAGTAGAATTCGGCCACTGTACGTGAAGGAATAACGAATATCTTAAATATAAATTAGATTATAAATACTTTATGCATTCACTAAACTGTACCGCTGAAACTTCTGATTCAAAATAATTTTCGTATATTTATTAAATATTACATTACTAACAATATAACTGCGAAGTAATGTGATTAAAATTAATATGCTTGTTACTCAATCATTAGAAAAAAATCGTTAATTATATCGTAAATTGGAACGTAATTAATTGTTAATTACCGGACGTACAAATGAAGTATTAAAAAGTAATTTAGAAGTATTTACATATTAGTTTTTGTAATGAGTAATTAATTTTAATACTGGGGTCAGAATAGTAATATTGTCTGCGGCTGTTCGCTAAATTTTTTAATACGGAATCCACTTTTCGGTGCGTTTTTATGGCATGACACAACCTGACAAATTATATTATGTTTCATTCCTATCATTTTAAAATAAAATTTCATAATAAAACTGTCCTATAAATAATTACGCCATTACTCATAAAGTTTGATGAGCCGCTGTTAATTAACTAAACACTAATTTGTAATTTCTCTGATTCGGTCATTTTGTGGGCCAAAGTGATTTTCTGTCGGTAAATAAAAAACAAATATATATTATATACTCGCATATAATAATATAACAACCTTAGTATGTTAAAGTTTATTGTAGTAATTGCACCGTATAAATGGAACCATTCAATATCGATATCAACAATACCGTACAATATATATTATTTTAGGCTGGTGAGCATGTGGGGACCATAGGCCGGTATAGCTACTTGGGACCAGGTTTTCGCCCGCATGTTAACGGTCCCCTACCATATAAAAAGTAGCCAATGTTCTTACTTGGGGTCCAAGCTTGTTTCTTACAAAATATCATCAAAATTTTAGGTTTAGTGGCGTAACAAACAGAGTCAAAGTTATGTTGAATGCTAGTGCTATCGAAATTGAAAAGATTTAAAACATTTTTAGGGGTTACACAATGTACTTGACGATTTATAATACGTTTATTATTTCTTTGTTGATCTTACAGCTTTCATAATAAACAATACTGCAGAGAATATCAGAGTATTTAAGTATTAAAAATTATATTACGTCTAGAATTTACATAACGTAACCTTGTCGTAACGTAACGTTTATGCTCGTGTTTGTTAATCTTTTTTTGTGTATGTAATAATAATTTTTCATACACACACGTGCACACATAACGTAATCTCATTTGTGCAACGTTTATGTTCGTGTGTATTAGCACGTTTGTGTGTATGTAAAAGTAATTTATCATACACACATACGTGCACACATTCATGATCACATGATTGACCAATGTGTTCCGGTTAGAAGGATGAATGGACGAGTGTAATTACACTCACAAAGACATAATAGCAGATATCACGTCTGACAGCGCAGGGTAATGACTGATTCATACTTCTCAATTTCCAATTGCATATTGTAGTTTCCATTGTTGGTAGGTACAAAATGCTTACCACAAATACACAATTCTGTGATGAAAATTTAATTTCTTGAAATGTTCAAATGTAATCGATTCACACAAAACAACAATAATAAAAAATAAAAAAACTAATTATAAAAGTAAATGCGATCACGTCATATGGGAAAATGTAATCTGCAGGCCCGTGGCTCATTTGCTCATCTATCTTCCTATAAGAATATCGCTTAATTTTGAAGGCAATATACCGTAACAGCCTGTAAATGTCCCACTGCTGGGCTAAAGGCCTCCTCTCCCTTTTTGAGGAGAAGGTTTGGAGCTTATTCCACCACGCTGCTCCAATGCGGGTTGGTGGAATACACATGTGGCAGAATTTCAGTGAAATTAGACACATGCAGGTTTCCTCACGATGTTTTCCTTCACCGTAAAGCACGAGATGAATTATAATCACAAATTAAGCACATGAAAATTCAGTGGTGCTTGCCCGGGTTTGAACCCACGATCATCGGTTAAGATTCACGCGTTCTTACCGCTGGGCCCTCTCGGCTCACGAAGGCAATATATTTTTAGAATAATTTTAGAATTTTTTGAGATAATGCGACAAAAATAAAAAGCTTGTTAAATACTCTATATTGAATTTAACGTTTGTAAACCGAACGTTATTATACTAAATTAGCACTGACGTTCTTCTTCTTTTTTTATAATTCAAGTCTCAAGCTGTAATTCAACAATGAGTCAATAAACAAAGTCAATAATTTGTAGCCTATGTGTAGAATTAAAAACCTTAAAGCGTAAGTGTTTAGAGCTAGTGTTGATTGAAAATTTTTGAAGGCCTCTCTTAAAGCATATATATATTTATGTCATGAAGATAGACAATAGCCGCAATTTAAATAATTGCTAATTTATTAGTTTTAGGTAACTGATCGAGAAACCGATAGCAACCTTAGAAAGATTTAATTTTTTTTTAATTCTTCCTTGTTGCCAAAACGATACCTACAAATTTTAGTGTGCACTCAATATGTTTGTATAATTTATTAAGCAGCTTTAAAATTTCGGCTGTAGCGGTATTCTATAGAAGTAGTATTGTATGATGTAAGCGATGGTTAACATTTCTTACAATGCCTATGTCTATCGGCGTTGGTGACCACTTACCATCAGGTGGCCCATATATGGCCTACCTATTGTATAAAAAAAACCATGTCATTTTATTACTAGCACTGGACTGACAAATGGGCCACCTGATTAAAAGTGATCATCGAAGCCGATAGACATTGGTGATGTGAGAAATATTAAGCATTTCGGACATAGCCAATGCACCACCAACCTTGAATAACAAGATATTATGTCTTGTGTCTGTAGTTACACAGGCTCACTCACCATTCACACCGAAACGCAACGATAAAAAATATTGCTATTTGGCGGTAGAATCTGATGGGTGGTACGTACCCAGACGGACTTGCACAAAATACTTTTATTACCTTCGTTACTAAAAAAAATATTGTTACATGAATTAAGAAATTGTTATTATTATCCTAACTAATATAAATACAAAACTAGTATTCATAATAAATATAACCGATCATCATGAAATTTTTCATAGACGTTGACAGAGGTACAGGTCCTTTACACGCAGGCAAAGGCGCGTGCGGAAATTAGTATTATGTTGTCTGTAGAGAGCACGTTGATATGATAACTGATAGCTCGTGTTAATTCATATCTTTATTTGATAAATTGTTCAAATAAAAACATTTTCAGGTTCAAATGGGTTTTACAAGAAACTGGGATTCCTCCTGCCCCCGAGTTTGGAACGTATGGGAGACGGACGGTACGAAATGGGTGATACAGGACCTTCCACCAGAAGACGACGATTCAGCTCTTGAAATACTTGTAAACCATCTCCTACCGGATGAAACTTTGTGTAATCTCAGTAGTAAGTAGGTTTTTTAGATAATTTGATAATCAATACATATAACTGCTACGAAGGGGTAGAGGCTAGCTTATAAACCTGCTCGAGTGCAAAAAAGCACGGCCTTCATCTTAGTTCCCATGGCGACGCATTGACGTTTGGAATGTTAAATATTTCTTACATCGCCAATATCTATAGGCGGGTGTGACCATTCACCATGCCCGGCGGCCCATTTGCCCATCCAACCTACAACATTAATAAAAAAGATTCTCAATGTATAGCTCGATCAACCTCGAATTTCTGGCTTAGTCCAATTAATGTCATGCAAGTATCTAATTATGTCTCCATCCTCAGATTTCACAGAAGACGCGGTGAGTGTTGAAAGTATTGTTACGTATTGGAAGAAATGCCTGTCTCAGCGAATGAGCCTCGGCTGTTACACCGAAGTCGATGGTAAGAAAACCCTAGTCGCCCTAAACGTGTGCATCGTGGAACGCATCGAAGACAAATTCCCAACCGACGAGGTATTGTTTGTATTATATTATCACTATTTTTCGCCCGCGGCTTTTCCTCCCGTTTGGGGGTAAAAAGTAGCATATGTTACATATGTACTTACTTGGGTTTCAAGCTTGCTCCGTACCAAATTTCAACATCACTTCAGCGGTTTAGCCGTGAAGGTATAACAGACAGAGTTAATGTCGCATTTATAATATTAATAAAGGTTGACCTGCTGATGAGCTTAACTGTTCCAAAAAGATCACCACACACGAAATCTAATATTATATCCCCAGTGCATAATATATTTATACTGGGTCACCATTCAAACCGTTACACCATATTGATGTCTGCCTGTGTATTTACACCTGTACGACGCCCTAGCATTAATGGTAACACCAGCGTAGTTGTGCAAAGACCTGCACGACGCCAAAACACTAATACACCAGCCTAGTGAAGATTGGAAGTTGTTAGTTTTTATTATACAACTAGCAAAGCATTTCAAACGAATTTACTCTAGAAGCCGCGTTCGCTTTTAGTTAGATGTTATTACAAAATTAAACGTTTATGGCAAGTATACCACGGCTGTTACGCGTAATTGAACCATCTCCTCTATTATCTGATCAATTAAAATAAACTCGACGTTGTTCCAGATAATTTATGAAAGCAAAAAAGTTAATTAGTGCTTAATTACTTAGCTAATGGTTATGATATAATGGAGAACAGTCAAACTTATAACTTGTACTAGCAAAATTCAAAAACTCGCGCGTTCTTTCGACTTTGTCGATGAAATACGTATGTTACAAAGACTCGTATTAATGATTTTAGTTTTCCTTCGTTTTCGAAAGCGGCGCTAGTAGTGTAAAGTAAGATAGTAAATGTATGGAAGAACACCGAAATTAGATTAATTTATAGAGTTATTAATTTATATAGTATATATATATATATATATATATATATATATATATATATATATATATATATATATATACATATACTCGCTAATCGTTCACGCTTCACCCGTGTAAATAAGAAGATATACTTTGGGTAGGATTTACGTAAAATCCGTTCTTAGTGAGCGCCTACGTAACAGTGACAAATTTCGAGTCAGAGTCATGCAGATATATATGTAAAAATACATTTTCACGAGGCGGTTTATGCAACCTGTGCGATTGTTTGCGGATCCCGCTGCACCGGCGGGCAGCTAGTAGAATCACGCGGGTCACGGTCACCCGCAGCTTCAACGGACTTCGCCCGCGCGCTTTGCGATTGGTTTACGCGAGGCGCGCGTACATAAATCTGAAGCCATATACAATATCGCACTACCAAGTTTGCAGATTATAACCGCAACCGCAACGGCCGCGGTAACCGAACAATACTGCGGTCTCGTGAGTTTAGAAATAAAACAGCTATTCCGCCGCGGCGGGCGCGGGTAAAAACCGCTCCGTGAGTTCTTAGCCGTAGCTAGCTCAAACTGGTTTATTTAGGTTTTAGTCACTGTATTATACAACTACAAACGCAAAACGTGTCCAAACTGTTATATCTATAGCCTTCACTTTACACGTGTTAGTTGCAGAAAGTCAGGTTTTTCTAAGAAAATATACAGCCGGTATAAAAATAGATCCTTCATCATAATAATATATAATATATACATAATAGATAAAAAAATACAAATAGTTACTGTACAACTCGTGACCGAGTGGAATCGTATCAAGAATGCTAACAGCATTTCCCTAGGCATTTCTCTAGGTGAAAGATGAACCAGCACTCCTGCTACCAGTAGAGACAATAAGACAGGGAAATAATATATTATACTTATTGATTTCAGATAAAAGGTGCCGCATGGACAAATGTTCTCAAAGCGATCGAGTATGTTGAAACCAAGTGTAATTCCTTCGAGTATCTTGGCGTGGATGAACTATTGTACGCACTGGGTCTAGTTGTGAAGACTGAATATAGAGGGCACAAATTGGGGAGCAAAATTTTAGCAGCTAGGTAAGCCTATAGAAACTTTTTAGTATAGGTAGTCAGACTGACGAGGACCACCTGATGGTAAGTAACAACCGCCCATAGACATTCACTGTAAGAAATATTAACCCACTACATATCCATGACGCCACCAACTTTTAGAACTAGGATATTATGCCTGGCTGGCTCAGTCACGTTTCACAGCAATTAACTTATAATTTGCTGCATAGCGGTAGAATATATGATGTCATGACTTAAAACCTTGGAGAAGGACAAGATCATGTGTTCCTTGGTCTTTCATCACATCGGCGGCCAATCACAACATTAATAAATATTGTATAGACAGATTGAACGACCGTTAGAAGAATATGCTGTGAATCAATATAATAAATATTGATTATAACTTAGATAACATAGATATTTTCAACATCTCCACCGTGTCACTTAAAAGTAAAATTATAAGTTTATGGGCTCCTGGTACATAAGACACTCGCTTCTTAACCAAGATTAGTCTTTCGCCGTCGCCACTTTCAATGAGACCTTCTCACTGTTTATGGCCTTCGTGTACATAAGACACTCGACATGATGTTCGACATGATGTTTAAAATTGTCTTAACTTTTTATTTATAAACCGATTGAAATTAAACAAACACTAAATTTTAAGTGAAGTTTGTCACAATATATAATAGTGAAAACCGCAACCAGATCAGTTCCCAAGATTAGCGCGCACAAAAAGACAAAAATTCTAACAATCATTGTTTTTGGTTCTATAGCGTTGATAAAGGTCCCCGATAATAGTTTTACTCATATATCTTCCATGTACAGACAGCGAACCATTTGCGACACATTCTAATGATATAAATTTCCCTCCATTTTATAAGTTGTGAAATTTATTTATAAAAAATATATTGTTGTTGTAGTGGATGTATGTTTCTATTGTTTTTTACAGGGAACCCCTTTGTATATCTCAAGGTATAAAAGTAACCTCCACACTGTTTACCGGACCAGCTTCACAGAAGTCAGCAGCAAGGTGTGGGTTCGAGACAATGGTGACGGTATCGTTGAAAGAATTCGCTGAACAAGGGCTGAACTACCCGCCGGATGAAAACAGAGTCGTCAAAGTGATGTACAAAAGATTTGATTGAATATAAGTAACTGAACTTGTATAGTCAATTGCGTTGTATATGTTACTGACCAAACCCGGACCAACTAGTTTCTACCAGAACAAATCGCTTTAGGCTACGCGTGTTGGGATATACTTAGCCCAGGACAATATAGTTTGGCCTAATTAGCTTGGATTCGGGTTTGATTGGTAATATGTACATCTAGTATTATTATCAATGGGAGCACCGAGTATAGAGATATTGTTTCCTTTTTGTCTATAATATTAGAATTTTTTATACTTAAATAGTCAATTGACAAAAATATGGTAATTACCAATGTTTTTGTCATTTAATGTACCTAAAGTTGCTCCGAAAATTTAATTTATTTTATTTATGAATAATATTCAAATCAATATACATATATAAATAAATTAAGTATATTTACTAACTAATAATTGTAATCCTAATTGTACCCAAAAAATCCTAAATTTATAAATGTCATTCATACTTCTTGTTTTGGTAATATTTTTGTTATAACATTGTTTCTTAATGTATTAGGTAGGCAAATTAGCAAGTGTATCACCTGATGGTAAGTGGTCAGAACCGCCCATAGACAAAGGCATTGTAAAAGATATTAACCATCCCTTGCATAGACAACGCGACACCTAGGGAACTAAGACGTTAAGTCCCTTGTTGCTTATGCTGGCTCTCTCGCCCTTCAAGCCGGAACTCAGCAAAAATAAGTATTGCTGCTTGGCAGTACCTACCAGTCCGAGCTTGCTTAAAGTCCGAACTGATATTGACCTATGTTAAATATTTAATTTTTATATTAATATTGCTATGAGATTATGTATGAGAACTAATTTTACCGTTGTGTTGAATGTAATTCATTTAGAGGCTATTTTTTAAAGATGAAGTATTAGTTAGTTTTAATAGCAAGTCAAGCTATGCTTTAATTTGTATACACTAACCACACGAATGAGCGCTGTTGTATATTATATACGTAAAGAATAATTTGTTTATTGTTTCGAATTTATAAACAAGTGTCAAACAAAAACCGAGTTGTGTTCTACATTCTCTATGACCACATTTAGTCGCGATTCGTCAAGGTAGAACCTTATTTTTAGCTGTGACTGTACCGTTGATTAAGCCCTGTATTTTCTTTATCATTTATTGTCAAAAAATGTCATAAATTATACAGAATATATTTTGTTATTAATTTACATTATAACTAATTTTAAAATTATTCCAATAAAAATGAAACGCTTATTATATTGTTTGTTTTTTTTTTTGTTTTATTAACGCAATTGACATTTTATTATGTCATCACATATATATTATTACATAAATTGAAACTAGATATTAAGTAATGGGACCCATATATCTCTTTTTCGAATTTATTTAGTTTTAATTCATAAATTTTACTTATGTAAACGCCATATGACGTCATACATATGGCATAATGATATTATACCTTTGATATGCAAAAAAAATAGACACAGTTGTCATTTAATTTGACTTGTCAATTTGACGCCATCTTAAGCTTTGAGTTGTCTAAGTTTTAAAATTTTTAATACGTTAACTATATAGGCTGGTATGAAACAATATTTGATATCCAATGTCATGTACTCCTCACATGGATCTATGTTGATTTCTAATCATTAAATATGCCGAGTTGATACTTGATGAAAAAAATTAGAACACAATAATAATGTCTATCAGGTTTTTTACAGTTTAGTACCGAAATATCCCTAGCACATAATAAAATTATTTCTTTGAAAAAGAATAAAATTATTCGAACATAATTTACATAAAAAGTTTGAAATTCCTGATGGTGATATTAAGCGGTGCGAATGCGATGGCAATATTTGTGCGAGTGGCGCAGAGAAGTTATGACGTTTCAACGTACGAAGTTCTTGCTTCGCGACCAGTTTGGTTGGAAATTATTTTTGTTTCAGGTTTGAAGAGCAGTAACCATAAATATAAAGAAGACACATATAATAACAGATATTTTATTATACACATTATTGTCAATACTAAAATTAGCTATAACTATATTATTTAGGTCTATATTCCGGTATACAATGTTCAATCGGGTTTGGGGGCACATCATCAGTCAGATAGGAGCTTAGGAGGACCGGGGGGCAGACAGGTATGCGCTTTGATATGAGCCAGGCTGCGTCTCTATCGGACAGCGGGTATCGCTTTATGTCAGCGAAGCAAACTGTTATGTTGTCGTTAGTGTAGGGAGGCCTGAAACAAAAATACAAATCATTATATATTAAAAATAAATCTTTAAGCTTTCTTCAACATTCTGATCTTCTGTTTAGGATAAATTAGCATTTTAATATCTAGTGTCTATGTACAATATATTTGATTATATATCGATTCAACTATATCTCGAGTACTTCACAAGTCGATACAAGCACACGCAGTGCAGCGAACACTCACTCGTCGTCGACGGCCTCCCCGCCGCCGGCCAGCAGCAGGCGCGCCAGCAGGCGGCGGCGCGGCGCGGGCACGTGCAGCAGCGCGCGCGTGGCGGCGAAGGGCGCGGCGGCGCGGCGCGCGCGGGCGCAGCGCCAGCGGTGCGCCGCGCGCGCCAGCGCCCGCTCCGCGCCCGACAGCGCCGGCAGCGCGCCCGCGCGGGGGTTGCCCCACTCGAACTCGTCCTCCTGCCCAGCACGCCAGTTAAATATATCCGGTCAACGCGTATACTGATTATTGTTTACTTCAATTTTGCTCACTTCCAGGAACCTCCCCGCCTGTCGGCTCCTCGCGACGTATGCGGGATGCAGCACCCACTTCCCGGCCGCCACCGACCCCAGCATCTTCTCGCTCCTGCCGGGCGCCGAGCAGAGTAAATGTGTCGCTTCCAAGTCCAGCTCGGCACCGTCGCACACCTCGCCACCTAAGTATTGAATCATTTCGACGATTTCTTCACGATTCTGTAAAAAAAAAATTGTGTAAGATTATTTTCATTAATCGTTTAAATATAAGTGCTAGTATATGAAAGCAACAAATTTAATGCAAAACTTTAATACTCGTTCTAATGAATGAACAAATTACTTAAAAATCTCTCACATAATATAGATCAAAGCGGAAATATAACGATGTTCCTTAGAACTGTGAATACTCACATCGACATTGGAAGACAGCATGAATTTCTTGATTGGGGGCGCGTTGTCCTGCGCTTGAGGTGCGGGCGGAGTGGAATCGTCCCAGCCCACTGTATTCGGTTGCGACTCCGGTCCCGCCTCCACTTCTACGTTGGCCGGTTCTGTTGGTACAAAATATTTTTTGTGCTATTCTATTCATACTTCAGAATTCACACATAATAAAACAATTGAACTAGTGACAAGTGTAATAATATATTTATATATGTTGTATTTTATAAGGAAACAATCGCATTAAGCATTCCATTTGCCCATGCAAAGCCTTGGCATAGGCTTGGCAAATGTGAATGAACACCGTCCTTGAAAATTGGCCCTGTAAGGAATATTAACCATTCCTTACACCATCAAACATGGTTAGTACCTTGGTTTTATTAACGAGGTGGTTAAATCACTTCTGCGTATAAATTCTTTTATTTTAGATGTATCCTCTACCTGGATTTGAAGCGATGGAGTCCCGTGTCCTCTTTCGCTGTGAGCTGAGCCTGCCAGTGAGCACTGCGTTCAGCCGCTGCAGCTGCACGTCCACGCCGGCGACCAGCGCGTCCGCAGCGATTGAAGCGCTGGACGCGGCCTTGGCGTTTTCGGTCGCTTCACTCGCGTTGAGACCGCTGGCGCTCTGCGGTTATTATAATACATTTAATATAACTAAACTGTAATATATTATTTATTTTGGGGAGTCGGGGTCACATGTCGTTTCTAACACGGTCTATTATTTTTTTGATCATCCTCTTGCCTCGCCATCATCCCCATTAACCTAATATATAATATTCATCCCCTCGCATTAATATAAACATATTAACATCAGTGTTAATAACGCGACAATTACGCACCACTTAGCGATAAAAGTCGCAGAGCTTTTATCGTCCGCACACCAAGTACAAGCTTTGGAGACGGAGCTAGGAATATTAGTAAATCATTAAAATGCACATTGCAAGTATTCATTAAAAATAAAAATAATATATAATTTACATTATATATTATGGTAGAAAATATTTAAATATACCAAGGAAACTAGAACAAGGAAATATATCATAGATTTTAGATCCAATAGAATGCAGTATAAAAATGACAGTATTTTTATTAATATAAATATTCATCATTGATATTAATTTGCTGTTGAATACAAATAAGCAAATATAATATAATTTACACGTGTTTACTTGGTGGCAGGGTTTTGTGCAATCCCGTCTGGGTAGGTACCAGCCACTCATTAAATATTCTACCGCAAAACAGCAGAGCTTAGTATTTTTGTGTTCCAGTTTGAAAGGTGAGTGAGATATCAAGGTTGGTGGCGCATTGGTGAAATAGGGGACGATTAATATTTCTTACATATCCAATATCTATGAGGTGTGGTAACCATTTACCATCAGGCCCTTATGCCTGTCCGCCTACCTATCATTATATGTATGTACTTCTAATTAAGTCACGTAGATCCTCAATACAATCATGGTCATACATCGCTAAGGAATGTAACATTTAAAATGTTGAACATACTTGATCTATAGATAGTTTCGCTATCTTCGAAGGTGGAGTATCGACTTGGTCCTGAAAAGAAATTACAAAAATTAATCTACAGTTGATAGTGCCTTTAATTATATATATGTAAATATAGATGGGTAACTCACGTGTAGCTGCAGCTTCCTCGGCACGGCGGGCCCGGCGTCTGCCGGAGGTGTGGCCGCACCCGACGCGAACTGCAACAGGAAACGGTTGCGTATCTCCGACAGGGGCTGGAAGAAAACACATCTTTATTATTGCGATACACATAACATTAACACAAGTATATAATATTATAAGCAGAATAAGTCAATCTTTCCGAACGTCATACGTCAAGCTGTCAGATTGGTTTTAAACATTAATACACTTTCGGCGTATCACTAATATAATTTTTATAATAATTATTTATAAACCAGATTTTAATTAAAGTATTAAGTCAATATTTCTTATATTTTTCCAATAAATGTAATAAAATTCATTTTGTTTTGTTTATAACATATTATATACAAATGGAGAGTTAATTAGTATTATCATACATTTTCTTACATATCACATGTATTTCTATGTAAAATATTAAGACTCACGGTTTGCTTGTCCCTCGTGGGTTGTTGTTGCTTTGATGGTAAATCGTGGACGACCTTCCAGAGCCGTTTCCTCGCCTCGGGGGAGAGACGCCCCGAGCCGGGACGCAGAGCCGCTCCAAACGCACTGTCAGGCGTGTCCGGGTTTTTGTCGACTGCAAAACAAAGTTAATCACAGTTCATAAAATTTACACAGCTGGACAAATCAACTTGATAATTAAAAAATAAAACATATATGCATCTTAGGTTTATCACGGTTATGTTTAATTAGGTTTGATACACATAGTAGGAAATTTATTTTATTTTATTCACTCTAACAAAAGTATTAACATTTATATATACAAGCGAGCTTTCAATAAACACAGCGTTTTTAATATTGTAATTATTAATATTGTATTTTTAATACTATAATGTACGTACACACACTAATGACCTGCTAGAGACCCGCCAAAAAAATTTTGGCGATAACATGAGAAATCTTAACTCATATACCATACTCTTTTTTCTACACAAAAACATTTTATTACATAAACATCGCTTTGTGACAAATATAAGAATATTAATTTATATAAATATATATCCTGGGACATTATTCACACACGGCCATCAGATCCCAAACTAAGCAGAGGTTGTACTATGGAAACCAGACAACTGATATACTACATATACTACTTTTCTTTAATAAATACATACTTATATAGATAATTACACCCAGACAAAATAAACAGACATGTTCATGCACACAAATGTCTGTCCTGGGTGGGAATCGAAGCCAAAACCTTCGGCGTGAAAGGCAAGTATCTACCAACCACGCCAACCGGCCCGTCAAACCCTTAATGATGGATAAATAAGTAAAAACTTATGAATGTAAACATAACATCAACTTACAGGGATCGACCGGTGTCCGTATGGGATCAGAGGGCATCTCGCCTCGTCTCACAGCTTGCAGTCTCCTTCGGGTTGTGGGACTCAGGCCCATTAGATTGGGGGTCGATAGTGCGTCGTCTAGGGGGGGAGTTCGAACTTCACCTGCTAATATAACTATTACAATTAATATTAAGTATTCATCTCATTCGGTCTATTCATTATAAGTATATGTAACATTACAACATTTAGCATTTCAAATATTTGTGGTAAGTGTTTAAGATAATCTGGGAACATGGTAGTTACCATCCGTTCATGGGTTGTTCTATCAGCAAATGGCAATTTGTATTGCTGAGTTCTGGTTTAAATGGCGGGTGCAACCCACACATCACATATTGTACCGCCAAATAGCAATACTTAGTATTATTGTGTTCCGGTTTGAAGGGTGAGCCAGTGTAACTACAGGCACAAAGGAAATAACATTTTAGTTCTTAATGTTGGTGCCGTATTGGCAATGTAAGAAATTTTATAAAGAGAATAGGTTATTTTTTCTATTATTTATAAACATAATAATCATAGCAAACCTTGGTTATCATCCCCTTTGAGTTCCTGCAGTCGTTTAGGAGTTTCCTGCGAATCGCAACCCAAGAGACCTTGCCGAGCCATGGCTATGTAGCGAGAAGCAGGCGACATGTCCGTATCGCCATCTACAAAAATACAAAGTAAAATAAACTCAATAAAACAATAACTACACATTTCTCTTTATAATAATTAATGTGACTATAGTATTGTATTTCAAGAGACTTATGTCCAGCAGAAGACAAAGACACGATTATGATGATAATGAACTAATTATATTACACTGACAATCGCTTGAGCCGCGGCTTTCGTGGAATCGTAAAAAAAAAAATATACAAAAATCTTTATCTTAACACTTTTTCTCTAAGTTTAATTTTCTGATTTTTAATTCTGTAACATGACGATTCAAATGTAGTTTCCCGTGAAATATTTAGATTTTAGGTGTTAAATACTGTTGTTTATCTGTGCGTTATCGAAAGTTCTCACACACTCAGTCACACTCACATCTAAAAAATAAAACGTATAAACGAATGCCAAAGTAGAGTTAGCAAAAAAGTGACTTTTTAACTGATTTTTAAGATAAAATATTATAAGAGCAGGACATACCACTGCCAGCTTTACCCTTCGGCGTCTGTTCCCGGCTCGCCGCGGAGCCGCGTCGCGGCGCGCCGGGCGGCGGGAGCATGGCGTTCTCCTTGTCGGTCTGCGCGCCGGGGTGCGGTGCCAGCTCGGGGGGTTCTGGTTGGGCAATTTGCTTTTGTGGCGGTTCGGGTGATGGTGGCGCTGAAATGAAAAAACAATATTTTTAAAGCTGAATATGCCCACCGACCTTTATAGTTTTTAAATATTCGCCCGTATTTTTACATTCCAGTGTAAATAGATTTGATCCAATAATAACAATGATATAAAATTGCATTAAAAACTAGAAATTTATAATACGTATTTTCACCTTCGCCTTCATTTTAATTTGATGACAAGTATAGTAAGATTTAAAATGTAACAAGAGAACAAAATTTTTAGAAAATAATAACTCGTTAGCATCGTGAACCTCAGAGCACTCCCCGTACCTTTAGTGTCGCCCACCAGATAGTGCCGCTCGCTAACCCGCCGTCCCTCGCGCGCGCACTGCAGCAGCCAGGCGGCGGTGACGGCCGGCAGCGACCACTTCACCGCCCCCTGGTACTTGTCGCCCGAGGCCGACGGACAGATCAGGTGCGTGGACGCCAGGGCGTTCGCGGTGTTACGGCGGCAGAAGCGGAGCTGGGTACTGTCGAAAGATAAATAATATACTTTAAGACTATATCTATGACTATCTATGACCACCGGGACATTATTGCTTAGCGAAAACTTCTCCTGTTCACGAGAAGATTTGGAGTTTATTTCGCAGCGCTGTTCTACCCTCAGTTAGTAAATTTAGATGTGGCAGATTTTTTTCAAACACATGTGAACTACATATTATCCTTCTAACCAGATCTATGTGACACACGCCGGTCAAGCGACCATAGAAAAAGTACAGGGTACTATTTGTTAGTTCTCATCAATTTCGAATTTATGAAAGCAAATCCTTAAAAAGTTTAATTAATAATGATATATCATTATTGCTCAACTTACGTAGCGCCTAGCAATTTTGCCAGTTCGTCCAAAAACGCTCTTTCGACCCCACTGTACGTGCTAAGACTGGCCACGACGCCCTCTAAGGGCCCCGCCCCCTCCCACTGAGGCAACTTCACGGGCCGATGGTAGTATTGTATGGGGAGCAACTCTTGTTGGGAGAGACAGTCTTTCTGTAACAAATATTACATACTTAATTTATTTAAGCAAACTGTAAAACATACATTTTTTCGTTTTTTTTTTAAATAATATTTTAATATACATATATGTGGATATAAGACAATAATTAGGCCAAAAACAATTTTTTTTTTATAGATTAGGAAGGTGGACGGGCATATGGGCCACCTGATGGTAAGTGGTCACCTACGCCCTTAGACATTGGCATTGTAAGAAATGTTGCCCATCGCTTAAATCGCCAATGCGCCATCAACCTTGGGAACTACGATTTTATGTCCCTTGTGCCTGTAATTACACTGGCTCACTCACCCTTCAAACCGGAACACAACAATACCGAGTATTGCTGTTTTGCGGCAGAATGTCTGATGAGTGGGTGGTACCTACCCAGACGAGCTTGCACAAAGCTCTACCACCAGTAAATAAATGAAGTAAGAGCGAGAAGGATATACGAGACCCGCTCGAACGAACGCTGTGCGGTCGCGGTACTCACGATCCAGAAGACGGTGACGAGGTCGAGCGCGCAGGGCGCGTCCCAGTCGAGCGGCACGAGCGCCAGCTCCGCGCCCGCGCCCGCCGCCACCAGCGCGCCGCCCGCCGCCGACACCTCCGCGCCCACCTCTGCCACCGCCTCCTCGTCCAGCCCGTGCACCTCGATCTTCATACCTGCCGACCATTTACGTTACGTTATCGATTTAATTGACCGCTCAGAGCTAGATACCAAAGGGACACTGCACTTATTTATACGCGAAGATTCGATTTTCTAATACACTTTATAAAGCCACAATTTTAAGTAAAAACAACATGCCTATAAGCAATGCAAAGTACCAACCTCTAAATATCTGTTCAATTTCTTCCGTAGGCTCATCGACCATATCCTCGGTAACATCCGGCTCTTGTTGTGGAACTGGTTCGGGAGCTGGCTCCGGTGTCTTTTCCTGTGGTTCAGGTACTATTTCTGAAAAATCGTTATAATACCTCGTTTAAAACACTGAAAATGTTTACCAAAAGTTCTCGTGTGCAACTCGGATTATCTGACAGAAGTGAAACAATACTGTGATAGAAATGTTGCAGTCAAAGTCGATCGTGATAAGTTATTCTCATTGCTTTCAATAAGTTTTACTTTAATAAAGCATAACATTGTCGTCACTCCCATTTGTGTTTTTTTTTAAGTTACTAGTGTACAATATTAGTTTTATTTAAAAAAAATGCAGATCTTACGGCTCAAATAATGGTGAACAAGTTCATCCTGAGGCTCCGCGGGCTGAGGATGCTCCGGCATCGGCGGAGGGAGCTCCAGCGGACCCCGCCGGAGCAATTGCAAGTTACGCTTGCTCATGGGAGACGCGGCCTCGATGGGAGGCTTACGGGCGCTCGACTTCACTGGCGTCATCGAGTTAGATTCGATGAGGTACTACGGGGAAATCATATGAGAATAAGTCGGATTATGAGTCTCAATCAGGATATAACGTTTAATATAAACTTTTCAATCTTTTTTATTTCCACGTTAGTCTTTTTAAAGGAACAAAGTTGCTTCGAAAATAAATACAATAATATTGAATTTAGAATTTAGCAGCACGCGGCCACGTCTTCCACGAGCTGCTCACCTCGGCCTCGTCGAGCGCGCGCGCGGCGCGCACGGAGCGCAGCAGCCACAGCGCGGACAGCACGGGCACGGCGGGCAGCGCGGCGCGCGCGGCGGGCGCGGCGGCGCGCGTGCACAGCGCGTGCGTGACGCGCGGGTGCGGCGCGTCGTAGCGCACGCCGCCGCAGCGCGACACGGCCGCCGCCGCGCGCTCGCGGCTCGCGCCCTCCAGCCCCGACACCCAGATCTGCGCACGCGACCGGCCTCGCTTGTACTACTACCCATGGTGGTGCCCAACGTTAGTGCAATGCGAGTTTAAATTCCTCGCAAATGAAATTGTATTAAATACCACCATCGGTGTCTCCATTATTATTTTTATAACTATATCATAATTTGACCATGTAACATCCACTCTTAAAATACGTAACTCAAACACGCTTACAAGAGACCGTCCCTCAATTTATTACAAAGTATTCCAAAATGAGATAAAAAAAGAAACCATCTCACACAAAATCCATCGAAAATAGGTCCGGCCTTCTTAATACAGCTCATGTCAAAGTTCTCGAACTCGGCTATTATTTCCTTGTCGAATGACGTATCGTGCGATTTTCTTCCCTCTTGAGATAACTGAAAAAACAAAAACGAATACAATAAAGCATCTTTAACTATTAATTACGTTATTTCTATAAAATGCAACTAATAATTAATACCATACACATTCGCATATATCATGGTAGACGCGCTGGTAGATTCAAATATATATAAAATTTACAAATATAAAATCTAAAAAAATATTGTTGATACGTCTAAGATGAAAGTTGGCTAGTTGGCTATTTGCATGAGACATAATCTATTCAAACCACAGGAGGTTGACCACATTGAATTGACGCGATATCGTTGGTCAAACTTGAATAATCATTAATATTTTCATTACGGATTCGCGAGAAATGCCATTTTTAACGTCGGCAAAGTTATTATCGGATCTTTGGAAGTAAAATTAAAGTGGATATAAGTCAAGTGGAATAGTGTTGTATTATAAATAATTACCAGAACTATTTGCAAATCGCTTGAAATGTAAATCAAAGGTCTACTCCATCTACTCCATCTTCGATTGGAAAGTGATAAGATAAGGCACTACATATGAATAAACAGTATGTTCAACAACGACAATGTATTTTGTATTTTCATTTTAATTTACGACTAACGACGCTTCTTCAGAAAATATAGCACTAGTTTTCGCCCCCAGATTTGCCCGTATTTTGTGACGGATATTAGGTATTAAAAAGTAGTCCATGTCCTTCCTTGAGGTTCAAACTTGCTTCATAGTAAATTTAATCAAAATCGGTGTAGTAGTTTAGTTATAAAAGCGTGACAAACAGACAGAGATATTTTCGTATTTATAATATAGATAGTATAGATACCTTCATTCGTCCGGATATTGTAGACATGTCGACCGCACGACTCTCGTCTACAAAATTGTTTGGTGGCTTTGCATTGGTTATACGTGAAAAATTCAGACCTGTAAAAAAAATCTTAATTAATTATCTATATTGTATTGATATTATTTTTTCTAAGCCGTGGACCCACCTGAAGCGTTTACCAACCCCTACGACGATGTTCCAAGACCCCACTTTACAGGACGTACCTTTAGGACGTGCGTATTCTCGCCAATCCAATGTTTTCGTTTACATAAAATGTAACACGAGGTGGGACACGTCATGAATTATATATACAAATTAAGTACACGAACACTCAGCAGGTATCGATGCAGGGATTCGAGTCCACGTAATGTTTGTCAGATCCATTGGCTGCGAGTAGTTGTGGGTACTCACTGATGTCGGGCGCGCGCGCGGCGAGCGGGCTGGACGTGGCGGCGGCGGCCACGCGGTAGCGCGCCAGCGCCGCGCACGCGCCGCGCGCCGCGCTCGCGCGCACCCACGCCGGCACCACGCACGCCTTGCCGTACTCCACCGCCGCCTTGTACTTCTCGCTGCCGATGCCGTCCCTGCCGGCAGCACGTATCCGTGACACTCGACATTACAGCGATTTCCGAATTCGTGGTATTTTACGAAATAAATATTATATAGTATCTAATACCGATTCAAATTTTTTATTCAATTAACAACAAACAATAACAAAAATAGTCACTGTTTTGTCATTTTATATTTACATATACATTTACAATACATATAACTAACTTGGTAAGTACTACGACATCTGTTGTCTCGCTCTGAAATGCTCCCGAGAAAACTCCACCATTCTCATTTACAAGCTTCATTATTTCCTGCTTCTCCTTCTTGGCTATACCTGATGTTGTAATCTGGAAGAGATAATACATTACAATTTAAAATATATAACATGATGATTATTCATTTCAAACTATGCTCAATTTATTATCTTATATAAACCGCATATTTGACCCATTAGAGTAAAAACAAATAATCAAATAATCGATATCATTACTCGAGATCTTGAATAATCTATGATATTCATCTATGGATAATCTATGGATTCGCGAAAAAATTATGTTTAGAATATCTGGGAAACATTAATCGAAATATTGGATGTCAAATTAGATTGGTTATAAATAGTAAATATATACGAATAATATTGTGTCACAAATAAATATATAAAGAACTGTTTGTAGTACATAATATAACAAAACGAATAGGTACCGACAGAACTCAACAGATTTATTTAAAAATTTTTAGAAAAATATTAAAGGGACATACACATTACATACCTGTAAGTTAGCAAATGCTGGAAGTTTATACTGATGGAACTCAGATGATGTTCCACTGACATTGAGACGCAACGACGCTTCCCAGACAGCATCCACCCACGTCTCACACATAACTGGTATATCTCTTTCAACTGATTTCTGAAAAAACGTCATTTTTTTTTATTTATAACAGAAAAAAGTTTTGAGCATCACGCTGGCAACATGATCAATATACCTTTTAAAAAAATAGGGCAATAACATATGGCTATTTTAGATAATTGGTATTACTTATACAAAAAAAAACTGAATTACATGTGTCAATATAGCTGCACTAATAATAACTTGCCTATACTGCTTTACTAATATTATTTAAAGTATTATATCAGTTTACCAGGGATGGCACAGCAGATAAAACATATAGATTATCAAACCTTAAAATCTGGCTTAATATGTTTGTAATTCATACTGTACTTGGCAATGAAAAAAAAAAATTATGAAGATATTGTCATATATTTTAACAGACATGGCAGTTATTTTTTCTTATGAATACTAGTTACGATTGGATAAAGATAAAGTCATCAACACAAATATTAAAAAGTGCATACTATATATTTATCTGAAAGGACAGTGTCAGAGACGAGATGTGTAGTATCTTCTGTCAATACTGTGCTGTACAATCCACCCATCCATTGAACTTTTTGTTTAATTCTTTCCTGTAAATTATAATAACCATATATTATTTTCATATAGCAACAGTTATAATTAAAAGATGCAATGGATATTTATTCATTATTTATAATATTTATGAATCCTAAATATTACACAAAAAATATGTAGATAATATTAGTATACACAATAAATTCTAACCTTTTGTTCTTTTGATAGTCCACTTGCTGTTACGACAAGTCCCCTCATAGCTATTGTGAATACAGGTTCGGGACCTGAAGGGATAGGGCTGCCTTCCATCAGGCAGCATGACAGGCAACGTGGACCAACCAGTCTGGATAAAAGAAAATAATATAGACAGATTTAAGGTTGATTTACGAAGCCAAAAAAAGCTTTGGAAAACAGTATTGTCTTATACACTTACGCTTAAACTAATATACCATTTTAAATTATTATTAAGTTGAAACATAGTTCAATTAGATTTTTTTTTATGTATCAAAGTCAAAAGTTGATAATGTATGATAAGAATGAAAAAATGGATAAATTAAAACAAATATATAAAGATTGCAATAAAGTGACTTTATAGAAAACAAACATTAAGTAGTCACAATAAACAATACACATATTTATGTTTGAACAAATATCCAACTAAAAACATAACTCTATTAATTAATAATCCATAAATATAACATTCCCAGTATGTATTTATTCAGGTAGGCAGACAGGCAAATGGCCCATCAGATGGTAAGTAGTCACCATGTGGTGTAAAAAATATTAACTATTAGTTGGTCATGTCAAACCTTGGGAACCAAGATGTGCCTATAATTACATTGGTCACTCTCAACAACTATACTAAGTATTGCTGTTAAGCAAGTAGTAAGAAAGTATTATAATTGCTGCTGCTGGTAGAATATCTGATGAGTGTGTAGTACGTTAAGTCTTATCAGCAAGCAAATCCTTCATAATATTTGAACTTTAAATTAGGCACACCAAATAGATTAGTTCTAGTTGAGCAACTGTTTCCTGCAATTAAATTATATTCATAGTCAATCATTGTTACTCACAAACACTTGGTACTCTTTAATTTTTCGAAGAATTCTCCTTCAAACTTCGATAGTACGAAAACATCTCTTTTCGTCAGATTGTCAAATTTCCGCCATAAAGCCTGTTGTACCCATTTCGCTTTTATTCCTCCGCCGCTATGTTGTTCACAGGCCTAGTGAATTAAATTTAATATAATACAGAATTTATAAATATTATTATTTTCGTGTTCTTGGCATGTAATAACTCTACAATAGTAACCCGTCTGTGTGTAAAATATTTATGTGAATTACTGTTAATATAATTTAGAAACTTAAATTTACGACAAAGTTTATTCTTAAGATTAAGTAGGAAAAGACTTACGGTAAAAGCCAGTTGCATTTCTTCAGAACAATCATTTTCACTACGACAATCTTCTGGTATGATAAACGTAACATTTATGTCCTCGTTCATCTTCCACACTCAAGCTGTGTGTCAATTATCTTAAAAATATTTAACAGCAAAGTACATACATTATTAATTATGTAAAAGTTATTACAATAAATTACATACACGAACGCAATATTTCTTCACGACTAAAGTCATAATTCCTTAATGCGCGCGGTTTGTTTACAACTGTCATTTGTTTCATAAAAGTTAAAACCAGAAACCTATGCAGAATCCACAGACTAAAAAGTAAATATTAGGTCTTTTACAGTATTGCCATCTTCCATAACCCCATTTCTGTGTGTTGCTCGTTGTAATATTCATTATTATTAAGTTATTGACGTTTGTTCATATAGGTTATAAATGTATCTGTTTTGCACTCTTTTCCTATAAATATGTGATAAAATTCAATCGATAATACTTTTTCTTGTGCTCTTTTAAAATAAATTGAGTCAAAATGCTATACGATGACTTTAAACCTATAGTAGACCTTGTGTTTAACAATTGGACGGCGTTACAACTGGCTGTTGAACATGGAATGGGTGCTCCAGGCGGTGAAAAAGTATGAAATCCAAGCAATATTATAAATATATTTAAATTGCCTTAATATATATAAGTATATGTGAATTTCATTTATTTGTTTCAGACAGCGCAACTAATGTCAGTGTACGTAGCAAGACATTGTGTTGAAAATGTGGTAGATAGAGATGATTTAACAGAAATCTTAGAAGACTTGATGGACGAAGAGTTTGAAACCGTTTGCCATGACAACTCACCTAAAGGTACAGCCTAGTTCATCCGGCTATAGCTTTCTTATAACACATTTTCATTTAGTATCTTAAAGTATATCAAAAGTATCAATAAATAAAATTTTTTGAATGGCATATTTTATTTAATAACTTTTACATTATTTAATATTACAGAAGTTTCGTCGCTGCTCATTTTTTTCCTTGGATTGTTGAAAGAAGGACGGCATGATGAACTGCGTAGTCACATAGAAGCTATGCCTAAATGTCAAAAATGGCTTAGCGAACCCATACATGAGTCAGTTCCACCACAGGTAAGAAATAAAAATTCAAACACTACAATACTTTTTATTTTAAAAATAATCATAATTTTGAACAAATGTTTATAACTAAAGCAGTTATTAAAAAAAACAATATCTTGTGGTGGCCTGCTTGGGTATAAACATGCTATATTTGGTTAAGATCCATGTATTCTATACATTATTCTCTTAGCGTCCATTTATTAAACATGAAATGCTCAGAGCTTATTATGGCCTCCACTATAAACCATGCTTCTACTCTATATAAATAGTAACAAGAATACTATTAGACATCTCTAATTTAATTAAGGTTTCTTGATTTCAATGACTTATCTCGTAAGTTTAGACAATTGATTTGAATTTTCTTCATGTTATTTTAAATGCCCTTTTACTTTAAAAGAATCTGGCAATTATTAAAATTAATGAAAACTTAGAAATATTTATATACAGGGTGACTGGTGAATTAGTATTAATACTTAACGACGTGATATTTGACGACCATATATGACCAAAAAAAAATACATATAACATAAATATTAATAAACTTCTAAGTAAAGTTAACCAAAAGTTATGTAATTAATTACGCGTCATGTGGACACCCTAGCTGCGCTGACGACACAACACAGTTAGGTACATTTAGTTATCGCGCGGTACTTTACCTACGTCCAAACGCCGCCGCGTGTTAACAGGGTAGCAGGCTACCTTTGATAAACAAGCATGATCCAATCCCCCTTCATACTTTAAACCTGGCTTAGAACAGGCAAAAATACCAAAATATTTCACTCGTTTAAGCAACAAATTTGTTGACTAGGTAAATGATATGAACTTGGGACAAAAATTAACTGTTTACCTATCTTGGTATTTCCGTCGTATTTAAAAATGGAATCATACTTATTTACAACGATTGTCAATCATTTAACTACCTATTTACCTACATAACTACACTAACCTTAACAAATGTTCAAAGTGAGCTCCTGCTCGTGTGATACACAGTTCGGCACGTTTACGCATATTGTCTTTCACACGCTTTAACACGAATGGGTCACTTTACTACTCACAGTACTCACAGTATTCTGCATTTGTGTATTGATAAGCCATACCTAATTACTAATGACGGGTCACACTCACACACGAAAGATTAGGTATACGCGTAAGATCGATCGCTAGGGGCGCGCGCGCGGGAAGATGGATGAACCTTACGGCGGCGCTCGCCCGACTAATCAGCCGCGGGGCAGGGGTTGCGGGTGACAAACACCACGCCGCACGCGCCGCGGAAATATGTCCACACTTTATTTATTTAAAGTATTTTTTTTGTAAATTTGGTCAAAAATTAAGTACCTATTTTTTTTACATAATTCGAATGAGAATCATGTACCGATTATGCTCCTAAAATATTGATACTAATTCACCAGTCACCCTGTATAATTAATAGGAAACATTGTATTTGAATTTTCTTTCAGTGCCATGGTAATCCAGATGATGACACAACCAGTAGCGATGATGATGATGATGACGATGACGAGGACAGTCAACCTGATACTGGAGTACCAACAACATCTAATCAAGCAGATGGAGTTGAACCTATGGATGAAGATGACTTGGAACCTGGTTGGACTGTTGTCCGAACACGCAGGCGAAAATAATTTAATACTACATATCAGTCATTTTAATATTTATTATGGTGTTTGCTATCCATATAAAAACATTTTTTATCAATGTGTGTCATAGTCTTGATAAATATTACTATTATATTGTGGATAAATGTTTCAAATTCATACATGAAATTTAAGTAATGTATTTTCAAATCTGTATCAGAATCTACAATTAAGTAAATTACTGTTGTCATAAAATATTTATTAAGTTTCTTTCAATGGTGTTAGTATATTATTATATAAGATAACATGTTTCGATATATTTCTAAAATAAACTTTCGCCAATCAAGTGGGATGAATGTTATGTAGGTAATTTAATAAAGACTTTATATTTTATTATAATTTCTTCAAAATTGGAACTTAATATCTAATGTTAGTAATTTATTCAATGTTCAAATTAGAATGTTTAGTTTTTCACTAATGCTTATAAAAACAATATAAAGGCACATTATATTAATATGACATAAAAAAGAAGTAATTGTGAACATGATTTGTTATAAAGATTACAAATTGTCCGAATATTTGTTTAATGTTTTGTGTGATTATTCATTGGTTCGGTAATGTTTGGTTTTCTGTTAATGTAATTATTTATTTGGGCATTTATTTTATATCAAAATCTAGGTGTTCACTCAAACCTGAAGAAGCCATCTACCACTTCGAAATCACTTCTTGGATCTCAATTCACTTTTCTTGTAAGTTATGAGTAAGATATATAAATGTTTATACATTTATATTACTCATTGCATTAAAGATATATAAAACATTTGTCCCAACTTAACTCAATATGATACCATAAACAAATTGGTATAATATAGCAGGCTGAAGATATGAAAAATCTAAATAAGCTCTGTTTTTTTTACTAACATACTTATTTATAGTTTTTTGTACAGGTGATATAATATTAAATGTAAGAATTGGAGCGTTGAGCCGAACCTATATTTGGTAATATTCATATTCAGCTCATCACTAAATTCAATGTTAAATAGATGTAAGTTTAGAATTTGTAGTAGTATAAAAAATATAGATTCATTCGATAATCATTCTATATATTACATGTATATGTACCTATTAAAATAGAAAAAATTCTATTTACTGTACTTTTCTACGATACTAGGTAAATTATTATAACACTGTCTTTCAATAGCAAAGTTTTTATAATAACAGGATAAGAAGGAGTTTACAAAGTTTAATTTTCTAGTTCGCATGCACAGACAAATTATATAAATCATCAGAGTGATTTTAGTCAATCGACTGTTCATTTGAAAGCAATTTTAACTATCTCATCTAAACAACAAAAATCGCATTCATGATTTCCCAGATGTCATAGGCTCACCACATCTCGACTAATTTTATTAAAATAACTAGCACTTGTTAAAAAAACCAGCAAAAATACTCGATCAGGTGTGATGTGTGTAACGTATGTATCCGCGCGCTACGATCATGGGATGCAAATTATATCGAAAATGACACTTAACGAAGGATTATAAAATAATTTCTGTACAAACAACAACTAGCCTGGCAAAGCCAAAGGGCCATGGTTAAGGTTTTAATGGTTTTTGTGTATGTATCAGTGTGTAGTGTGTTTGTATGTAGGTTCATATTAACTGCTAGAATGATGTGTGGTTGACTTTTACAAACTTTACTTCTCTCTTCATTCATTACCGGGCGGACCGCGAATATCTCAGCTTTAAAAGGTCGCATCCCATTCTGATGACGCGCGAATTATATGTGGTAAATCACAAACAGTGTAACTTTATGTGAACTAAGTACACAATCCTACTGGTATATATTATTCTAATTATGTATTTTACATAAGTAAATTAATCGTAAGTTAAGATTGTCGTGCAACGTAGCATTTTAATGTGTAGTGCAATTATGTCTACTGTTGCATAGAAGTTATTTTGTATTGTTTAAAACTTGTGACTTTATTTTATCGAGTACTTTTATTTATAAATAAATGTGCTTAATGTTCTTTTATTGTCTAATTAATCATTCACATTTTAGCATTTTTTTAATCCTTTCATTACATTATACACTTTTATTATTTGTTAATTTTAATATGTCTAATATAATAAACTTAGAGATCTTTATAAATTTAATTAAAACTAAATATCATATATTGTTAATTCGAATTTCGATGACAGTCGTTCAGTTCTCTTTTTTATAAAAGCGCGGGAAAACTATATTTTATCTTTATTACCAAGCAGTACCAATGACGGTCTGAAACTGCTTATATTTTTATTAAATCGGATACAATATAAAAATATGTAATTATTGAATATATTAATTGAAGTACACAAATAAGTATTTCTAACAAATACAACGCTATTCCACTTAACTAGTTATAACCACATTAATTTAAGTTCCGATTACAACTTCGCCGGCATTGAAATCGCCAGTTTTTCGCGAATCCATAGTAAATATAAATAGATTCAAGACATCATACATAGATGCAAGATATCATACAGAGATCGTTCGTATCGTTTTACTATATCCCATAAAGTCTTCCAAAAATTATTAAGTGTTAAAAAATCTCAAAATAAAAAATATAATGCATCAAATTTAAAATAAAAAAAAAACTTACTACTTTCAAATGGTATAGTTTATACAGTTATAAGTAAAGGTTGCAATCAAAAAAATTAAAAATGCTAAATTGTAAAACCAATTAAAGTGATTTATTTTAGATATAATAGTCTTCCTTTTAAATTATCAAAATATATTTGTAAAATTGATTATAACCAAAAAAACACCAGACAATTTGTTTTATTGATACGAAACAAGTACAAATTTTTATACGATATAAATAAAAATTTGAACGCTTGAATAGTATATGTTATAATTATCCGATTTACAATTCGTAGTTTACAAGTTTATTTATAGTTTCATTCAATATTATAAAATATTAAAGCATTTATTCAACCCTTTTAACATTTTTTGTTGTTTAGTTCGCTATTTTCAATTTTGATTTTTATTATATATTAATGTATTGAAGCTAAATTATTTTATAAGCGTAGACCGTAGACAGAGAAACTTCTCTGTCTACGATTATAAGGATTATTATCAGTTATCAATGTTGTCAGTTGTCATATAGAATACATCATATCTGTCATGTTACAATATAATATAAATATATAGGTGTTTGAATAATCGCCGCAAGAATATTGTTGTTTATATTATTTATATACAAGCTTACAGTTTAGTGTAAAATAAGTTCTATTCTAATGCCATTAACGGCGCGACAACGAAGTATTCATAATAAGAATGGAGCCAAGAGATCGGCTAGCTTTAGCAAAGGCAAACGATCGCGCAAGTCAAGCGAAGGGTAATTAAATCTTAACTATTTCGTTTTATTGTATTGCTATAAGACTTAAAGTTAGTTTTTTTTTTAAATAGCTTAAACCCGTTATACTTCATAAGTTAATATATCCAACATAACCTCTAGTTCAGTCGTAAATAATCTTGTATAAAAAAAAGGTTGTAGCTAAATCATTGAATTTTCTTAATCTTTACGTGTGTATTCTTATTATTTTAATCAAAATAGTGATAAAAAAAGAGCAATATAATTGTGGTATTTAAAAATTTTCCAGGGAGTACCTGTATACAAGTGCTCCATCTGATTTGCGCAGTGTAGCATACCCTGGTGGTGCAGTGGCGTTATGTTTGTTAATATCAGCAAGGCTGGCTTCAGCATACTGGGGGCAAATAGCTGATTGCGATGAAACTTACAATTACTGGGAACCTTTACATTACTTAGGTAGGTAATGTATTATAACAAATTAGGCTTAAACAAATTAGAAAAAATATATATATTGAATATAATTCTTTTTATCTAATTTGAAAATGGAAGCATCTTATTTAAAAATAAGTATGCTAAGACGTAAATTAAAAAAAATATACAATTTAATATTTTTTTTTAAATAAGAGTAATGTAATTGGCTTTTAAAAATAATGATATCTTTTCAGTTTACGGTAATGGCCTGCAGACGTGGGAATATAGTCCTACTTATGCCATTCGCTCGTACATGCCACTGTGGCTGTTTGCAGTGCCAGCGAAGATATTGTCTTATGTGACAACTCCGGTGTCTGTTTTTTACACTCTTAGAGCTCTGCTTGCGATTTTGACTGCATGTGCGGAGCTTATGTTCTATAAGTAAGTCCAATCATATTCATAAAATGAATTACAAAAACTGTTCTTGATTTAAAATTAAATGATTTAATGATTATAATAATATTAACATATTATAAGTGTGGTGTGATAATCCAGTATAAGAGCCTCCAAAAATATGTTAAATGTAACAAATAATAAATAAAGTAATAATAAACATAACCTCAACACAAAAGAGATATTTATAAACAATTATATTGAAATTATAAATTTTTATTTAACTAGGCATTGATAAAACCACACTATGTACTATGTAGATAAATTTTTTCAAAATATTGGTTTGGGTCGTAATATGTTTCCTAATGTTTAATAATGTTTGTTAATATGTACAATTATTATTCCAGAGGTATCTGCCATGAATTTGGAGTTCACGTAGGAAGAGTATGGCTATGTTTTACACTTCCAGCTGCAGGATGTTTCGCATCTACAGCTGCAATGCTTCCCTCTGCATGGAGTTCTGCCTTGGTATCAGCTGCGTTAGCCTGTTGGTGGAGAAAACGATACACATCTGCTGTGCTATTAACAGCGGTAACTGTGTTACTGAGTAAGTGTACCTTCACTTGATAAAAATATGAATACTTGCTATAATTCAATGTTCTTCTTGAAATAAGACTAGCTGTTATACAATATTTATATAATACCTGATATCTAGATATATACCAAAAGAGAGAGGAAAGAAATGACTACTTAATAATAATATTGGTTCCAGATTATTCATAATAAGTTAAATTAAGTACTCAATTAAAAAATATATATTTCAGGTTGGCCATTCACAGCTCTCCTGGGGGTACCGATAGCAATTGATATGCTATTTTTCAAAAAACAGTACATAGAATTCTTCAAATGGTCCTTCATAGCGCTGATTATCATTCTATTACCGTCTGTTGTGGTGGATTCATGGCAATATGGTCGCTTAGTTGTCGCTCCATGGAATATAGTTGCATACAATATATTTACCGAACATGGCCCGGATTTATATGGTGTGGAACCATGGACATATTATTTCGTAAACGGATTTCTAAACTTTAATATTGTATGGGTGAGTTTAGCCAGTGTATTTACAGGCACAAGGCCTAAAATGCTATGTACATTTTAGTTTCCAATGTTGGTGGTGCATTGGCGATGGAAGCAATGGTTAACATTTCTTTAAGCGCCAATGTCTATGGGCGTTGGTGACCACTTAACATCAGGTGGCCCATAAGCTTGTCCGCCTAACAATTCTATATGAAAAAAACTTGATTTTATGTATTCAATACTTTATAATTGTTTTTTTATATCTTGGTTTGTATAGTGTTGTGTGTGGTATTCGGAATTGATGTTTAAAATTAATGTACACAAACATTTTAACTTTGCCACTCTAAAATAAGCCTTTCCTAGCAATGTCGCATTTGCCTCAGAGTATTAAACTTATTCATAATATAAAGTCATAAGTCACTATCGCTAACGAAATCACCACTAATTCTCGTTATGACTCACCTGCTCGCTCCACTGCAACACTCCACGCTGTAAACGGAGACACAGCCTCCCCTTGTCCCGCAGCGGCTGAAGGCATGTCTGCGCAGGTGCTGTCGCTGTCGGCGCCGCTGCTGCTGTGCGCGTGCGCGGCGGCGTGCGGGCGGGCGGCGCGCGCGCCGTTCTGCGCGCCGTACGCGCTCAGCCTGCTGCCGCTGGCGCTGTGGCTCGCCGTGTTCCTGGCGCAGCCGCACAAGGAGGAGAGGTACCGCGCTGTCTGGACATGGCATACGGTTTTATTTTGTAGATGATTCATAAAAAAACGTTTTCAACTTAGCACGAGTGATAGAAGCGTAACTTTAGTTATAAGTTTTAATTGTGACCTTGAAAATGTAGGACATCCAGCGACGCCAATAAGCTAGTGAATTCTATACCTGTGTGTCTATGCATCCAGATTCCTGTACCCGGTGTACAGTATGGTGGTGCTGGCGGGCGCGATCTCGCTGGACTGCCTGCAGAAGTTGACGTTTGCGGTCGGCACGGAGCTGTTCCGCTGGCGCAAGGAGCGAGAGAGACGGCACTACATCGCGTACACGGGACCGCTCGTCGTCATGTGTGTGCTGCTGGCGGGGGTTGCGAGTGAGTCTACGTGTATTCGTTTCTATAGTTGTATTTTTTATAAATGTTATAAAATCTGTACCTGTATTGTATAAATAATTTTAAAAGCGGATTCATACGATTTTGTTTATATTTTATTAGTTCTCAAAAAACATCATGACGTCACAAACGATCGCCGTGTCCGCGCCCGTTTAATATTTTGTTAAATTTAATTCACTTTAATTAAGGTTTTTAACCTATTTCAAAAAAGGAACGGGTTCTCTATTCGTCTGTATACATATATTTTTATACACGTTCGAGTGTAGTTTTTTCACAGATACACACACACGGTGTGTATGTGTGTATTAATATTAAAATGTGTATGTGTGTGTTAAAAAACGTTTTATCATAGCAATATATTATATTTTTCAGGTGTTTCTCGTATAGCAGCTCTGTACAACCACTATCAAGGTCCGATGACGATACTCCGCCATCTTCCCGACCAGCAAGGCGATCAATTAAATGTCTGCTTCGGTAAGGAATGGTACCGATCACCGTCGAGCTTCCACCTCCCAGACTCGTACAGGATACGGTTTATACCGAGTGAATTCACTGGTCAGCTCCCTGCGCCTTATGATGATGGACATAACGGTGAGAATCGTTTGACTTATATTTAATTCTATATATAACCTCCTTGTTATAAATATTTTTTACTAACATTATAAATGCGAAAGTCACTTTGTCTGTCTGTTAGGCTTTCACGGCTAAACCACTGAAACGATTTCGATGAAATTTGGTATGAAGCAAACTTGAACCGCAAGGAAGCTAAGCTAAACTAACAAGCGTGTGTTAAAAGTAGTGTTATCATTTTAAATAAAAATAGCTTCATAAGTCTATTCCAATAAATGAAGCTTGGGCTAGAAGTGGGAATGATGTGACGGTAGCTTGCGAAAGCGATCCCGTGGCGCTCCTCGTTAAGACGAAAGGGGTACTGCTGGTTTTTTAGTGGGTATTCCGATGTTCGGGGCGCACTCGGCGCCTTGGACACCGGCGAGCCCCATATACTCCCCCACTGTTCCCGTGGGGGAAACGCGTAATGCATTTTTCCAGCGTTAAAAAAAAGGAGTGGGTGTGATAATAGCTTAATGCGTTAGGATTGATCGAACCTTCTCTTTTACAACTTACTGTTGAGCTTTTGAGTAGTCTCAACGTAGATCCCGTATTTGGTTGCTGTGACGTCACTATAGTGTTGGTAGGGGAAAAATAGTACATGTTGGAATTTGTGTTTGTTGAATACTATTCTTTTATATATATGTAAAATGGAATGGCTAATTATTATATAGAGATTAGACATTAACATAAACCATTAATTTTGTGTTTTACTCTTAGAAAATAATTCTGATTTTAAGGGGGGGGGGTGTAGTTGGTCTCACTCACCTTCAATGTTGTTGTTTCAAGTGCAGCAATATAAATAAATATTAACGTATACATTTTTTTCATATACACCTTTAATAATATATACCTTTATATATATACCTTTTATATGTTGAAATTTTATGATTACTTTATCGAATATGATAAAGCATTTAATTTTTTTTTTCAGCTACCCGCATTATCCATCCGCACTTCAACGACCAAAACATAGGGGACAATCGAACCTACTTACAACCACGCGAATGCCACTACCTCGTCGACTCGGACATTGGGACCCCTACCCCATTACAACCCCCATACCATAAAAACGTTAATACATGGGAGATAGTAGCGTCAGTGCCGATATTGGATGCGACGAAGTCTCATAAAATATTCAGAGCGTTTTATGTACCAGTGTTGTCGAACAAAAATGTCGTTTACGCGAATTTGTACCTATTAAGGAACAAAATTATAGACGCTTAGGTCGATTTTCGAATGAATTCAGTTATTTTTACATCTCATATAGAATGTATGAATTATATTTTTTTTATTATTTATAATGTTTTATAATTTTGTTGTTTATTCATAGAATTTAATTTAATGTTGTTTGTGTGTTGTGTCTCGCTTCGTTGCATTTATAATTTAAAATATTAATATTCGAATTTTATGTGAAACTTTAGGGTATAAGGAATCATGAGCTAATATGCGATGGTTTAATTAAAAAATAATTTATAAAATATAAATTATTGTTACTAACATGTAGTTGTATAGCAATAGTATGAACTTGTGCGCTTAAGTGGTATCGCTATTATTAGTGCAAGGGTCGAATTTTATTTTAATATAAAATGCGGATTAACAAACAAGCCACCTGATGGTAAGTGGTCACCATATCCCATAACGCATTGGCGCTGTAAAAAAATATAACTATTCCTTTCATTGTCTATGCACCTTGGGAACTAAGGTGTTATGTCCCTTGTACATGTAGGTAGGTAGGAAGGTAACAATATCTATAAGTATATAGTTATGATCACTTACCATCTGGTGGCCCATTTGCCAGTCTGTCTACCTATTACGAATAGAACCACAGACCTAAGAACAACTAGCAAAAGAAACTGCTGGAGTTTTTTTTTTTTAATTAAATTTAAATATAATCTGTATAAATTTCTTAAATAGATTATACTAAATTAAAGATCAAGCGATTTAAATGTTTTTCGAAGTATGTCTCAGCAGTTGTGGCTTAGCTTTGCGACGTTTTACTAAAATGTAAATGATAATTGTCACTTGCCGCGGTTTTAATAATAATAATAATAATATCTTTATTCTTCAGGCAACAAAGCCCGTACGTTTGGTACATGATAATTAAACATAACATTATATAATATACATTAACGGTTTTGTAAAGCGTTAGCTTTAATGTGACTTAAAATTTAATTGAATTAGAATTTTATAGGACGCTAGTCATTATTAGTGTGTAATTATGTTTTTTATATAATTAAACTATAAATAAGAATTTCAATTCAATTTCAATCTGAATATTGAAAATTCTATAATTATTTATTTGATCGACTTAATATTGATCAAAAGATTTTATATATTTTTTATTTACAATTTGACCACTTTTGTTTAGTAGTTTCTAAATACGGCTACTTCTAAGAGTGTCCACTTTTAAATAGGAGCGCTACATTAAAGTTTAAATAAGTTTTATTTATAAATGACTAATATATAAACATTTCTAAATTTGACTATATTTGCTTAAAGTAATTTCTAGATTGGACCGCAACAGTGTATCATTTTAAATTTGATAAATTTTTTATACAATGTAATCTTTATATGGTTACTCTTGGGAGTGGGCATTTCTAAATAATACCACTTTTGTATTAAAAAATGTATGTGTGTATTTAAATTGACATAAATTTAAATAGACCATGAAGAGAGATGAGAAGAGTTTTGTATGGTCATCTCTAAATATTTTTTTGTTTAAAGTATATTTCAGTTTTTGTCGCTTTTGTGTATGTTCTTTTATTTACTTAATTTTGATGAGTGTAACATTCATTTACACATATACAACACACAGGCTCGGACTTAGAGATCCAAGGCTCCTAGATATTTTGACATTTAAGGGGTTCAATTCCGAAGCGGTTAGAGTAAAATTATATTATTTTTAACAGAGTGTAGCTAGCTGGGTCCCAATCCAGCCAAGGCCGCTGCCTTGTAGGCCTAGCCACATATCCGGAGCTGAGAACACGTGCGGCTTTAGAGAGTCTTGTGTGTTTACATTATAAGAGTAATAAATAGAAAAAAAAATTAAAAAAAAAAAAACAGAATAATTGTTGTTATGTGGTTGTGTTGTGTTATTATAATAGAAAAAAGTGGGCTGTGTATTTCAATACACGTGACAAAAGTGAAACATTACTTTAAAAAAAGTTATATAAACATTTAAACATTAAAAAATAATTTATAAAATAAAAATTATTGTTACTAACATGTAGTTGTATAGCAATATATGACCATTTTTTTTTTGTCGAGGAGGAAAGGCATTTACGCCTACCGCCCGGTCCGCGACCGGGACGGTTATGTGGGATTCACGGGGCAGAAGTCCACCGTCCTACCCACTAAAACCTCCCCGTTTCCGCCTCACCGCAGGCGGCGGGGTTACGGGAACGCGTTAGCTCACCACCGCGACCCCGCCAGCGGCCGTCGCTATGGGTTCGCGACCCACCGGGTGTTTTTTATTGAGGTTGTCTCCTCTTGGCCCAGTCGGTGAAGGCCAGACCCTCGGTCCCATTGCAGGCTAATGCCTGGATGGGGAAACGAGTTTGAGAGGCGGTGACTTTTTACGGTCTGTCCACCCAGCAACGACACTGAAACTGGGCGAACCCGCCTCTCCCTCCTCCTTCTACCTCTACTCCTGTCTCCGGCTGCCCAAAAGGACACCGGAGACCAACTCCTCCTCGCTCCGGCGGCCCAAAGGACCCCGGAGTCCACCTACTTGCCACGAAGCTGCTCGCTAGTCCACTCTGCTGCGACAGATAAGTACCAGGAGCGGCCCGTGACACTTCCGCCGCGTCAGTCTCAGCCGCGGTCGACAAGCATTCCGGAAAAAACGTCGGATTGCTGGTCGGAAACTTAATCCAAATAATTGGTTTTTAGTAAACGCACTTTAATAACGAACACCCTACATCTAGTCGAGTCATTGTTTAAGTCGTGGATATAGAAAACTCTTTTAATAAGTATTTAATTAATATCATGTTTTATTTGTTAAATTTTGCATCTGAATTTTAGTTCCAACCATTTAGCTGATGTTTATATGGGTATGCAAGATATAAGGTAACATAAATAAAGCGCTAGGTACTCGTCTTAATTAAAATGACATCTATTAAATAGGGCAATAATAAAAATAAGATAATTAACAAAATATTAGGAACTGATGATTAGTGTCATATTGCGTCTTAGGCACCATAATATTCCTTCTTTGGATACATTTCCGGTAATTTGTATATTTTTATCTCTACATGGTTTAATTACATATATATTTAACACATGATAAGGTATTCTACGTTCAGTTATTATATTCAAGAAATAAGTCAGTCAGTAAGTTCAAAGTCACAGTCAAAACTATCGGTTACTGATGTATAAAAACGATTCGTTAAATATAGGAACGAGGCAATCTAATAGAATTTTGTTGATTTAATCAAATATATAAATATTATACATAATCTTGTAAACATTTTTATATTTTAATTCTTTATTGATAATGTATCTTTTAATATAATATTTTATTATATATAATTATGTATGTATAATTGCATTGATTAGTTTCTCTTTCTCTTTTGGCATGTAGTAATTTTTGTATCATACAGTCGTTTTTAATCTCTAAACTTATATAAATAATGAGCAATATTACTTGTTGTAAATTATGTCAACGAATTTTTACAATTATTAAACGATGATAGGATTAAAAGAGTAAGCGATTGATCGATTATATTATATACATATTAAATAATGTTTTTTTTTCTAATACAAATCGGTTTCAGTGTATCTTTGTACGCCAAAGATAAATAAGTATTGTTAATATTTTGCATTTTTGTAAGCACACGAAATTAAGATTCGAATGTAAGATTTTTAATAAAGTTTTTTTGAAACGAAAGCCTTCTTATTGTCTATAAACTTATATGTTTATTTAAAAACTTTACAAATCACCGTTTCAATGGATTTACCTCAGTTATTAGGATTCCGCTCTGCGGTGAGCCAGTGTAATTTCAGGCACAAGAGACATTACATTTTAGTTTACATTGTCGATTAAGGGATGGTTATTATTTTTCCGTTGGTCCATTGACCAGTCTACCTTCTTATATTAAAAAAGAAAAAAAAATAAAGAAACAAAACTCTGCTGAGATAATCACGTTTCTAAATTGTACAAATATAATTAAACAACAATAACTAAATAACTGTATTTTTAATTCGGTCAACCGACGACGGCAGCATAGAACCAATGGAATGATGGTATGGGCTAATGATTATACCCTTTTAGTATTTTTATATGAAAACAATAGTGGACATTTTCTACAGTACATATTTAAAAAAATAATAATTATACCATGGCCTACGCTTTCATCGTAGCCATCGAGATGTACTTATTTTATTAATATAATTTGTAGTTTGTAGTAAGTAGTTTAATGTAGGAATATATTTTAATGCTTATTTTATTTTGTTAAATATTATTATTTTATTTATTTCAAAATAAATTCTCTGTAAATAACATGAGGGAAATAGTTCATATACAGGTCGGGAGATGCGGAAATCAAATAGGATCAAAGGTCAGTATCAGGTACTGGATTTAGGCTTTTTTTTTATAGAATAGGAAGGCGGAAGAGCATATGGGCCACCTGATGGTAAGTGGTCACCAAACGCCCTTAGACATTGGCACTGTAAGAAATGTTAACCATCGCTAATGCGCCACCAACCCTGGGACCTAAGATTTTATGTCCTTTGTGCCTGTAATTATACTGGCTCACTGACTTCAAACCGGAACACAACAATACCAAGTATTGCTGTTTTGCGGTAGAATATCTGATGAGTGGGTGGTACCTACCCAGACGAGCTTGCACAAAGCCCTACCACCAGTAAAGCTGTATTTTTCAAATGATAATACTCACCTTATCTTCTCTACTTATAGTTCTGGGAAGTAATATCAGACGAACACGGTATAACACCCGACGGCTGTTACTCAGGTGACTCAGAACTCCAACTTGAACGTATAAATGTATATTACAACGAGGCTGCGTGCAATAAATACGTGCCACGTGCTGTTTTGGTCGATCTAGAACCTGGCACCATGGATTCTCTACGAGCTGAACCGTATGGACAAATTTTCCGTCCCGATAATATTGTCTACGGTATGACGGGTGCGGGCAACAATTGGGCGAAGGGACACTACACGGAAGGTGCAGATTTGCTCGAGCCAGTTCTTGATGTTGTCAGGAAAGAAGCTGAAGGTTGTGACTGCCTTCAGGGATTCCAAGTTGTCCATTCCATAGGAGGTGGTACTGGTTCTGGCTTAGGTGCTCTGCTTCTGTCTAATCTAAAAGAAGAATACGCTGACAGAATAATTTTAACTTTTTCAATTGTCCCGAGTCCTAAAGTTTCTGATACGGTTGTAGAACCATATAACGCAACACTATCTATCAACCAATTAATTGAGAATTCTGATCAATCGTTTTGCATTGATAACGAAGCGTTATACGATATTTGCTTTAGAACTTTACGATTGCAAACACCGACGTATGGTGACTTGAACCATTTAGTGTCGGCGACAATGTCAGGCGTTACGACGTGTCTCAGGTTTCCGGGACAGTTAAATGCAGATTTACGCAAGTTGGCCGTTAATATGGTTCCATTTCCACGATTGCACTTTTTCATGCCAGGTTTCGCACCCCTCACTGCTCGCGGCAGCCAAAAATATCGCGCCCTCACCGTACCTGAACTCACGCTACAGATGTTCGACTCTAAAAATATGATGGCAGCGTGTGACCCACGTCACGGTAGATACCTGACCGTTGCCGCTATTTTCCGCGGACGCATGTCCATGAAGGAAGTGGACGAACAGATGCTAAATATCCAAAACAAGAACAAAGATTACTTTGTTAAATGGATACCACATAACGTTAAAACTGCAGTTTGTGATATACCTCCTCGAGGTTTGAAGATGTCGGCAACGTTTATCGGCAACACGACAGCTATTCAGGAGATTTTTAAAAGAATATCAGAACAGTTCGCATCTATGTTTAGGAGAAAAGCATTTATTCATTGGTACACTGGTGAAGGTATGGATGAAGCTGACTTTTCAGATGCAGACAACAATCTTAACGATTTAATTTCTGAGTATCAACAGTACCAAGATGCAACGATAGATGATCAAGAATTTGAAAACGAAGAAAACGACCGGACGCCAAGTGAAGAAAGTGTCGAGTGATTTATTTTATGTCTACAATAAATTAGAAAAAAAAGCACCTAATTATTTTATTTATATTAAATACGCTTCACGGTTATGTACACTGATATTGATATCGCTTAGAACATACTTATAAAGGTTGCTTAGCGGATGTATAGTTCAACAATGATTTCGCCCTTTCTGTCACTATTGATTTGACATTCAAAAGAAAAAGACAGCATGGTTTAACTTATCGCCTGCGAAGCAATGTTTATAAGTACGGCTGTTTAATTCGCAACTTTTTCTAGACCATCGTCCCTTTTATAAGAAACAAAAGTGACTATCTAGTTTATCTGTTTATATAGTTATTGTTTAGATAAAATATTAATAAATTATAAGAATGCGATCTTAATCAAATTGTCAAATAGTAATTATCACTAACAGCTGAATCAAGGATTATATTATTTACAAACATGTGTATATATGCATATATTTTATAAACTAATGCAATCTCAGTATATTATAATAATTACAAAAATCGTACTTGTATTTTTTTTTAAATTTACGAATGTTTCGTGCTATCTTTATTTTATTTTATTAAAATTTAAGTATTCTAACAAAGAACCTTCACGGTGTCAGTTTCGATATCAGGCCATTATTAGAGTTAATTTCAGTTAATATGAATTTAAATTTGGAATAATATAATTATTGTCACTGACAAACATTGAATTTAAATCATTATTTAGAAAAATTTCGTGTACGATGCACATGCAGTAATTTAGACTTTTAATTTTTTTTTATTTCACTTCTATGATAACTTTGATCAATCTAAAAATTTAACTATCTAGCTTTTAGGCTCTAAATTCTTTGTAGAAAAAACAAAATGAGGGAAATCGTTCATATTCAAGCTGGACAATGCGGAAATCAAATTGGAGCAAAGGTAAGCTTACACGTACAAACATTTTAATCCTTACAACTGTTTCGTTACAAAAAGATTAGGCATAACAAGAAATATTAAAAAAAAAAAACTATTTTTTACAGTTCTGGGAAGTAATATCAGATGAACATGGAATCGACCCCACAGGCGCCTACCAAGGAGACTGCGATTTGCAATTAGAACGCATCAACGTTTATTACAACGAGGCGTCTGGTTGCAAGTATGTGCCGCGTGCGATTCTCGTCGACCTGGAACCTGGAACGATGGACTCTGTGCGATCGGGACCTTTTGGACAAATCTTTCGCCCTGACAACTTTGTATTTGGGCAATCTGGTGCCGGTAACAATTGGGCTAAGGGTCATTACACTGAAGGAGCAGAGCTAGTAGATTCTGTTCTAGACGTTGTTCGTAAAGAAGCTGAAGGGTGTGATTGTTTACAAGGATTTCAACTGACTCATTCTCTAGGGGGTGGCACGGGATCAGGAATGGGTACTTTGCTCATATCAAAGATAAGAGAAGAATATCCGGACAGAATAATGAATACATTTTCAGTGGTCCCAAGTCCAAAAGTGTCAGACACGGTTGTAGAGCCCTACAATGCTACATTATCAGTCCACCAGCTCGTAGAAAATACAGATGAAACGTTTTGTATAGATAATGAAGCATTATACGATATTTGCTTCCGAACCCTAAAGTTGACGACGCCGACCTACGGAGACTTAAACCATTTGGTATCCGCTACGATGTCCGGCGTGACAACTTGCTTACGCTTCCCTGGACAGTTGAACGCAGATTTACGGAAACTTGCGGTAAATATGGTGCCTTTTCCACGCTTACACTTCTTTATGCCTGGATTTGCACCTCTAACGTCACGCGGAAGCCAGCAATATCGAGCATTAAGCGTGCCCGAACTTACGCAACAGATGTTTGATGCAAAGAACATGATGGCAGCTTGTGACCCGCGTCATGGCCGATACCTGACTGTTGCCGCCGTCTTTCGTGGTCGCATGTCCATGAAGGAGGTGGATGAACAAATGCTTAATATACAGAATAAGAACAGTACTTATTTCGTTGAATGGATTCCGAATAATGTGAAGACAGCAGTCTGTGATATTCCGCCACGTGGCCTTAAAATGTCTGCAACATTTATTGGCAACACGACAGCTATTCAAGAATTATTCAAAAGGATATCTGAACAGTTTACGGCCATGTTTAGGAGAAAAGCGTTTTTGCACTGGTACACTGGTGAAGGCATGGATGAAATGGAGTTCACGGAAGCGGAGAGCAATATGAACGACCTCGTATCAGAGTACCAACAATATCAGGATGCGACAGCTGATGATGAGGGTGATTTTGATGAAGAAGTAGAGGAAGAGTAATATTTGTCTTGTATTTGTGTAAATTGTCCTATTAGTGCTCTGTCAATTTGTAATGTTTATTTGTAAGTGTGCCAAATAAAATCAATATACATATATTAAATTTTTACTAAGTCCCGATCTGATCTCATAGAAAGTGTAAACCAATTCCATATTGAAAAATGACTGAGTTCCGATTTTAAGCCTATCAAAAGCAACTATTAGAAAATTAAACAAATACATAACATGTTCACCCGCAAGACGGTGTGCATTACCGGAGACCTAGGGCCAAGTCCTTATAAGTCCCAGATCAGCTTTACAACTCGCTACTAACTACCTTCGCTTAAATATTTGGTACATAAATCATTAACAAAAAAAATAAATTTTAAAATAGCTGGTCATTCTGACATCAATTTCGTATAGTGCAATTGTTGTTGCACATTCATTTAAACAATCTTTGATCTAGTCACTCATACCACTTCCTAGGTGTACTTAATCCGTGTATTTGCGATAAGAGCAGTCTATCGACAATAATTATAATTAAGGTTTTCACAAATACCTTCTTCGAAATTGTATTTTTCTATCATTTGCCGCTGGGCAATTGTAGTATTATGTTCTCATGTAAGTGAATGTGTTTCTTTATGAGAATAAAGTTTCTTTAACCCGAAATCAAAAAAGGTACGTACAGACCGTTCTTACCGACTTACAGACTGGCGAAACGTTTAACATGAAATGTATCTTCTGCCTTTCATTGCATGTTCGCTGCAAGCGTGGACGCGTAGCGCGCTCTTACCGCGCATTCACTACGGACATCCGCGGTAAGTTTTTAATCTTACCTTTAATTTTTTTTTTATGATATAGGTACTAAATATTTAAACAATACTACTTCTAGATTATATAGGTGATTTGTCTCTGGTGATTATAAATAGAATACAGCCCAAATAAGAATAAAAGATATTGCTCAAAGAGAAGGATTTGTTAAAGTATGAACACCCTACAATTTATACTAATATTTTTAAGAGAATTGGGAATTTCAAATAATGCACCACATATAGTAAAAAAAATTATTATTTTATGTATATTTTTATCTAAACATTTTATTCTTCTAACCCTTCTTCGCCTTCCGCTTCTTCATCGAATTCTCCTTCGTCATCAGCGGTCGCGTCTTGATATTGTTGGTACTCTGATATTAGATCATTCATATTACTTTCAGCTTCCGTAAATTCCATTTCGTCCATACCTTCTCCAGTATACCAGTGGAGGAAAGCTTTCCGCCTAAACATCGCAACAAACTGCTCCGATATCCTTTTAAAAACGACTTGTATCGCTGTCGTGTTACCTATGAACGTTGACGCCATCTTTAAACCACGGGGAGGTATATCACACACTGCTATTTTGCAATTATTAGGAATCCATTCTACAAAATACGTGCTGTTTTTATTTTGTATATTCATTATTTGTTCATCAACCTCTTTCATCGACATTCGGCCTCTGAATATTGTAGCCACAGTGAGATATCTCCCATGACGTGGGTCACAAGCAACCATCATGTTCTTTGCATCAAACATTTGTAATGTTAATTCTGGAACAGTTAGAGCTCTGTATTGCTGAGCACCTCTCGACGTAAGCGGAGCAAAGCCAGGTGTATAGAAATGTAGGCGTGGGAAAGGCACCATATTGACGGCCAACTTTCGCAAATCCGCATTTAACTGTCCAGGAAAACGAAGACACGTTGTGATACCAGACATTGTAGCGCAAACCAAATGATTTAGGTCACCATAAGTTGGTGTTGTGAGTTTTAACGTTCTGAAACATATGTCATATAGAGCTTCATTATCCAAACTAAACGTATGGTCAGTATTTTCCACAAGCTGGTTTACAGCTAGTGTTGTATTGTATGGCTCGACAACACAGTCAGAGACTCGTGCGCTGGGGAATATCGAGAATGAAAGTATGATACGATCGGGATACTCTTCTCGAATACGATTGATGAGTAACGTGCCCAAACCAGAGCCGGTTCCGCCACCCAACGAGTGGCTCACTTGAAAGCCTTGCATACAGTCACAACCTTCGGCTTCACGTCGAACTACATCGAGTACAGATTCGAGGATCTCTACGCCTTCGGTGTAATGCCCTCTCGCCCAGTTGTTAGCAGCACCACCTTGTCCGTACACAAAGTTATCAGGACGGTACAGACAACCGAACGGTCCAGAACGAACTGCATCCATAGTTGAAGGTTTAAGATCTATCAATACAGTTCTAGGCACATATTTGCCACCAGATGCTTCATTGTAATAGACGTTGATTCGTTCCAGCTGCAGATCCGAGTCACCGTGGTAACAGCCGCTAGGATCAACGCCATGCTCGTCAGAGATCACCTCCCAAAACTGGAATAAAGAAAATGATTATGTATTACCTTTGGTGCATCTTATCGTTAATTCGTATTCATGTTATTTTAATGTGCCTGCATGTTTTATTACCAGGCGACATCACGATCTATGATTTAGTATTAAAATTTGATGGAAATATGGTATTTATATTAATTTATTTTCTAACTTATTTTTAATCTATTAAAAATCACAATACATACCTTTCCTCCGATTTGATTCCCACACGAACCAACTTGAAGATTAATTATTTCTCTCATCTTGAAAATTTATCGATTTCTTGGTACAAAATTACTTTAAAATTTCTAAAGAATTTTTATCGAAAAATGTTTTGTAAGTTGATGCTTAACATTAACTTAAAAGCTAATAAAAAAAATATAAAAAAAAAATCCAACAATTCACGCTGTGCTCATCTTACGATGGATTTCAGATAAATGAAACTGAATTTTATCGTTCAATTCCAAGATGCAAATTTAAATTTAAATTCTAGATTTAGTTCTCGTTCTTAAATAGTTTTTACTTTATATCATCCAAGAAGGTTTTGTATTTGATTTATGTAATGAGGTATTATAATATTATATTTATGTTCACATTAAAAGTTCTGAAGTAGTAGTATTTGATAACCAAATCGGGTCAAGAAAAAATAATGTGTTTATTTATTTTAATAGGAAACCAACGTTGCATAAAATATTAACATGTCTTATAGGCAACTTCAATATAAAAAAACAACATATTGTATCTAAGCACTTAAAGGCTCAGCATGAATAATCTTATTAATATGCTTTGTTAGATTTACTTATTTAAATGAGATTACACTACAAAAAAACAACTATTAAATACAAAAAAAAATCAATAACTATACGAAAAGACAATAAATAAGAATGAATGATTAATAGCCACGATATGAGAACGAAAATAAAAATCATTTTTATTGTACTTTAAATGACACGGCGGACTTGTTAAAAATATATAGGTTAGCTTTTTTAAATATTTTATTATAGGCTAAATCAGTTCTATTTAAAGGGGCTAATCTGCCTAGCTTACCAAAGGAATTAAATTAATTTAATGGTCTAAAAGTTAGCGCGTTCTTGTGTTTTTCTAATTAAGAAAAAATCGGTACAAGCTTGAGTCTTTAGCTCTGCGCCTGATGTTCCCCCGGTCGTATCGGATTTCTGCCACATCGTACTCTGAAAGTGAGGGAATAAGAGAGTGTATCTTTGTTTGCGCCCTCATTTGTTCGCTATAATATCTCCTAGTCTTTCAGTATGGCTGTCTGGCCACCCACCATAATCTAAATTCAATCAGGATTGTTATATTAATTTATTATTTATTTTATTTCCTATATTTATATATGTGTACATAAATAAATGAAAAATTGTATCAACTATATAACAGACGTAATAAGAAAAAAAATGTTTCAAAATTAATAATTAATAAATAAATATTTTGCCGTCCAATAAACTGTACCTATATTGTAACCTAGACACTACTGGAACTATTGCTTTTTGGAGTTTGTTGTTGCTTTGGTGGTAGTTGGAGTTTTTGGAAGTTTTTCTGAACCGAAGAAATAAATTTCTGAAATTAGTCTAATTTTTAGGGCAAGACGGGTTATTTATAAATATAAATCTTATTTCTATAGAATATATGAATAGAAATTTCATTAAAAGCTAAAAGCGACATCTTGTTCAAGTTTTCTCGTACTGCGTATCAAAGAAAATTTTCACGACTTTTCCTTCGCAACGTTCGTGAGTAGCTCGATAGATGTCGCCACGCGTAATAGGCTTGTTTTGTTTTCAGCGGCTATTGTCACAATGGTCATGGCGCTCGCTCGAAATGTCAGTGAGGTAGCGACTCGTTATACAATGTGAATTGTTAGCATATCCTGTATGATGTAGACCTGTTTGATGTGTCCGGAGTGTGTAGCGAGCGAGCGCCCGCGGCGTGATGTCAGTGGCCGAGGGGAATGCCATCGGCGAAGAGAGGAAAACAGGTTACGGTGAGGACAGTACGGACAGCGACAATGAGACGGAAAGGAAAGCATTGCTCCGCAGGATATCAACCAGCAAATGCGTGGGTCGACTGGTGAGTAGATATTGCTTGGATACCGTTTGTTTTGGAAGACAAGAGCGGTTGTGTATGGGCGTGCCAGCTGTCAGTAAGCGGGAGGGGCCATGTGCCCGGGACGCGATACGATGATCAATTACCTATAGTTTGTTTAGCATTATGTGATTAATGCCTTACTTCATATAATTAAATACTATTTATTGAAGCTTCTATATTTATTATAAGTAAAAAACCTCATCAATTTTTCCATTTCGCTACAAATACTATATTGTTTTTTTTTATATTTTGATCCCATTTCTGATAATACGTTCCATTTTTTTATCAAAATCACAGTGCCTTACAGATTTAAAAAAAAATTTTTAAATATAAATGAAAAACGTTGTAACATTAGTTTCAACATTAATTAATTGCGATATCATTATGACTTTATTTAAATAGTGAACAGATTAAATATAATGTATAACAGGCATTAAATAAATTAATTTAAATAGTTAATTCAGTTTCAAGTGAGTAAACATTTTTTTACGGTGATAATAACTTTTCCCGCGCAGTCCTCGAAGGTTACGAAGCTTAGTGCCAAAAACTGAATGCATATATTTGTTATCTGTATCAAAAAAAAAACAACATTTTAGGCAAATGTAAGAACAACATTCATTATATATACAAGCATAAAATATGAATGGATTTTATTATTCATAATGAAATATATTTTACCTGTGTACATGTTTAATAACATTCTATGAATTTGAATAATTTTTCATTCAACAAAATTTTATCGTATAAATAAACCAGATCGTTAAATTGACCTTATAGATATTGTTCATTATGTTTCTTATATATTTATAACTTACAATAATAAGTTATAAATATAGAGTGAGGTATTGTATATAATATAATAAATAATAAAACAATAAGTGCAGCCTAGATATCCCGCGGTTTCAGCTCACATCAGGTTGAATGTATGCCATTAGTACTAAAAGCCTTAATTATAACATTCTATATATAATATACTACACATTAATTATTTTGAAACACAATGCATTTTGTTTAATGGCTCCTTTGTAAATCAATTTTGTTGAATATGAAACCAAATACGAAATAAGGGTGATACATGACGATAATTTGGTACATAAAGTAATATTATACTTTCAGTAGCCGCCATTCTGTAAGAGACAGATTTTAATATCTGATAAAGAAATATAGGATAGGTGTTGGTGATGATGATCATGATATTATTATGAACATATCCGACTTAATATATTAAAGTTATTTGTCGAGGGATGCTTGTTATGCTTTGATCTGTCTACGAGACTCTGACGGGGAGCGTAGTCTCTCAAAAAATGACAAACACTTCATGATAGATAATATAAATAAAAACAGATAAGTAATAATGCTATGATGGTAAGAACGCGTGAATCTTAACCGATGATCGTGGGTTCAAGCCCGGGCAAGCACCACTGAATTTTCATGTGCTTAATTTGTGATTATAATTCATATCGTGCTTTACGGTGAAGGTAAACATCGTAAGGAAACCTGCATGTGTCTAATTTCACTGAAATTCTGCCACATGTGTATTCCACCAACCCGTATTGGAGCATGGTGGAATAAGCTCTAAACCTTCTCCTCAAAAGGGGAGAGGAGGTCTTTAGCCCAGCAGTGGGACATTCACAGGCTGTTACGGAAAAATGCTATGAACACTAACGGTCTTTTTATAGTATGCCATTATTAATTTTAATAAAAACCTAACGGATTGTTTTGTCTGTTACTTTTACCGGATATTACTAGTTAACTTTTACATGATTATAAACTTTCGGAATATAACGTTTGCCTTCAAAGGATTTTAAGTAAAAACATAAATTATTTTACTGTAAATCGAATTAGAGTTGAGGAAAAATAAGAACATAACTCACTGGGTTTCTTTCGTCGATTTTTTGCAGGTCAAAGGTATATATTTCTTTTCGAACTTCCAGATTATTTTTGACAATTAATAAGAATGTGTAATATTATTAAATGTGAAAGTATCTCTGTCTGTTTGTCTGTCACTACTAAAACATTGAAGCGATTTAGATGAAAATTGAAATGAAACAAGCTTGAACCTCAAGCAAGAACATTGGCTACTTTTTTTACCTAATACCTGTCCCCTTACCCCTAGCACGCGGACAAAGCCGCGAGCGAAAGTGTTTAATAAAGATTTGATTATATACATAAGTAAATCATCTCGCAATAATTTAATAATTCAGTCTCATTAAAATAAGAGATTTATTGAGCAGGCTTGACTTTAAAACTGCAATCCGTACCACGAATCATTCATCAAATCAATCATATAAATTTTATTCATACCGTTCATTCTTATTTTAAATTTTGAATAACGGTTACTCAATATGAATTTAATTTATAGGTTAAAAGTGAACGAACGTAGAATAATATTTTTCTTTTATTCAATATATTGGAATCATCATTTGGGCTTGTAGGGTATAATATCCTAAAATTATTTTCAATTAAATTTCAAGGTATATTAATAATAGAAAATAAATCACATTAATATAGTAATAATATAACAATTAGTATCAAAAATCAATTTTATTAAATAAATCAATTGGAAAATGTTGTTTATACTGTGTTAATACAATGCATTATAATTATATACTATTAAATATATTTAATATCGTGTATCAAAATCAAGGAATTCTAATTACAAGTTTCTTATCAATTTTATTAAATCTTGTTTCGAATCATATTTATAATTAATAAACATATGGTAATTTATGACGGCAACTACTGAGCCAACATACAGTAACTAATTATCGTAGTCTAAACACGGGTACTGTAAAGGTGGCTTTCCACGGCGTGTTATTACGGACGGCCATGGAATAAGAATCGTCTATGGAAGCGAAGGAAAGTCCGTAGTGGTGTGTAGGATCCGCAACGAGCTAAAAATGAGAAGCGATACCCTCTATTTCACTTACTCTTTTGGAGATACAAAATTGCTTCGAAACTGAAGACTGGCACGCACCATTGGAAGATCCTTGGTGCGGTGCGTGACGGTCCGTGCTCGTCGGCCGTGCGTGACTAATCTGTAGAATCATACACCGTGGGAAGTCTTGTCTTGATGCGTTGCTGTCAATGCACCGCTAAACATGGGTATGCACACAAATATCGTGTATCAAAATTAACGTTAATAAAAATAAAAAGTAGTTTAATTATATTTAATTTAATTTTTCGATCCTACAGTTGCCGTACCCTTGCTTAATTTAATTGTGTTTTTTTACTTATTGCAACAATTAAAAAAAATAAAAAATTCAAATATATAAAACCGTTAACTATGACAAAGAGCTAAGAAGATTGTCTATGTTCAGATATCTATGGTCTATGTGACATCGTTACTTAGAAAGCAACACTGTTTTTCATAATTTCGTTTGTCCCAGCTCCAGCAAAGCGCTTCAATCACGGTCTTTGCTACAATTTAAATTCTGCCACATATCGCCATTTTGTTATTGGATCTAAATTAATATGTCTCTTGTTTGTGTATATCGGCTCAATCGCCATTCAAACCGCAATACATATACTATGTCTGCTTAGCGATACTGGTGGTAGAGCTTTGTGCAAGCTCGTCTGGGTAGGTACCACCCACTCATCAGATATTCTACCGCAAAATAGCAGTACTTGATATTGTTGTGTTCCGGTTTGAAGGGTGAGTGAGCCAGTGTAATTACAGGCACAAGGGACATAACATCTTAGTTCCCAAGGTTGGTGGCGCATTGGCGATGTAAGCGATGGGTAACATTTTTTACAGTGCCAATGTCTAAGGGCGTTTGGTGACCACTTACCATCAGATGGCCCATATGCTCGTCCGCCTTCCTATGCTAAAAAAAAAGAATAATTTGTGAGAGAATATATAAACAAACAAATGTAGAGGAACTTGTGACTAAATAATATGTAAATAATATTATCCGTATTATGTATTATTAGATTTTTAACAAACACTTCGCCTATTAAGCATCGAATATCTTATAAATATTGTAATTTTCACATGTGAAATTCAATCCGACTAAATTAAACTATCATACACGATACAAGTATGAAACGTTAGACTGAAAGTTCACTGAAGATTGAAATTATATTCCTTTATAATAAACATTAAACATTATGTTAAATATCTATCAGCTATTTATAAAGTCGACGTTTATGAAAAAAACACCAGAAGAAACATTTTTGATTTGTAAATCTATGTATATAAATTTCAAAATTAGAAAAGAAAAAGCGAAATACGAAAGAGTACTAGATTATTTTCAATAGCACTACATTTTATTTACAATGGAATACAACCGAAATACATCTTTAATTTAGCGCATTTTCAATGGAAACCTTTATCTCACTGTTTGCATAGAAATAGAGTTCACATATCATAGTGGATTGATAGCACATGTATAGCTCGACTTATATCGTTAAGAGACTGTTAAGCCTACGTTTGCATACGCTTACTTACTTTTTTTTTACTTTTTGATATTGTAGCAATTTTGTTATAAAATTTACTTTGGCGCTGGGGTTTAAACCATTCTTATGCCATGTCGGCAAACAGCATGGCGCTTTTTTATGCCATCAAACGTTCTTCTTCCTCCGCTGCAAATCTCTAATACCGTACATCTACAACTAGCGCTTCATTCGAAAGCATATACAGCTGATTAAAAAGAGAAAATAAGTGAATTAATCAAGGAAATCAACCAAAGTTCATCCCTTTCCAACAATATCGATAAGTACATAAGATGTACATATCGTGACCTAAGGCATTTGTGGTTTTTCGCTCTCATTTCCGACCGGAGAGCACAGCGTAATGGATGTACGAGATGTGCATCCCATTTGAGTACATATTCGATGGATCTAATAGATCACTCCAGTAATGTTTCTGCAAGAATTATATTGAAAACCTTATATTTATACTTACAATACATTACGATACAAATATACCCATTTTAAAACGATGAGAACAGAAAAACTGGTGCATTCTCTTTCAGGCAATCTTACTATAGATAAGATTACTGGTGGTAGAGCTCTGTGCAAGCTCGTCTGGGTAGGTACCACCCATCAGATATTCTACCGCAAAATAGCAGTACTTGATATTGTTGTGTTCCGGTTTGAAGGGTGAGTGAGCCAGTGTAATTACAAGCACAAGGGACATAACATCTTAGTTCCCAAGGTTGGTGGCGCATTGGCGATGTAAGCGATGGGTAACATTTCTTGCAGAGCCAATGTCTAAGAGCGTTTGGTGACCACTTACCATCAGGTGGTCGCTCGTCCGCCTACCTATTCTATAAAAAGAAAAGATAATCCTACAATAGATAGTAGATAGATAGAAAGAAAGAATAAACTTTATTATATTCTATCAATACAATCTTCTATATGCTGCAAGAAACGCGTAGAGGTTTAGACGCATGTCTAATGCTAAGAAGTCACCAAATATTTTTATATTTTCCCTTCTTTATAACGCTCAGATTACTAATTGATCGATTACTAATTGATTGAATTGATTTTTTATAAAAAATAGATTATATTTAATTAACATATTGTTATTTAATTGAAGATAGAGTGACTAGATACTTGACGGATATCCTCGGAAGAAAATACTTTGCGATTGAGTGATTTAAGACCAACTTGAATTAAAAATAATTTCATTCCGATTTTTGGTTATTACTCACTACTACCATCAATACACTACCAATAAACACTAATAATTTGTATTGCTATGTGCATAATGATGACACCATAATCGTTCCCACGCCTGACGGCATATGAATTGTTAACTGACAATGGCATTGACCACAACATCAAGAAGCCTTTACCTTACCCGTCTACCTTCCCATGTTTAATAACAAAATAGTGATGTTGATGTATTTTTTTATGTAAAACGGGCAGGCGGTAGAGCACCAGAGGTGCACCGGCTTCTAGGTGCGTTGCTAGCCTTTAAGGAATGAGTACGCTCTTTTCTTCTCATATCTGTTAGGAAAAGTCGCCGGCAAAAGCTGATGTTAAATAGAAATTCAAATTTGAATTGGCATTTTTGTTCTGATTGCATCTCTTCATCGAGATCTCTCCATTTTATCTGTGTAATATGTATATTCAGCGTTGGTCGTATAAACGAGAACAAATGGGCGTAATAAATGCTAAAAAATTTTTTAGGTGGAAAAATTTAAATGTCGCAGTGAAAATTTTTCACTTGAAATGGAAAATGAGGGGAGTGTGTAATTATAAATTTACCGACGCGGCTCACTTTCTACAACAAAAGAGCAGGGTTGAAATTCATATTGTTCTGTTTCCGACTAATGCACGAAAGCTTATAAATTATTCATCTTAACCATTGATTTCTTTCGTGTAGATAATTATGAATATATTAATCTAGGACATAAGCAGTACTGTCAATTGTCAGGAAATTTCCTGATTATTTTCGGAAAGCATAGGTTTGCTTAAAGCGGGAAATCCCGAGGAATTAATGCATCTAAAATTGTAATGCATCTATTATGTATCAAACATAGTCATTTTTTATTATAGTAGATAGTATTATATATTAGTAGATAGTCATTATGTATAGAAGAATAACTGAGTGACATAATAATAAGAACGCACAGCTCAAATTACTGGAGTTAGCACCATGAGAATTTCCACACGGGTTCCTTTTACACAGTAGATTAGCATTGAGAAAGGATTTTTGAAAATTCAAGCCCTAAGGTAGAGATAACGGGGATGAAGGTTTTTATGAAAATCAACATTATTAATACTTTTTACTTTGCAAAAAGTTTACATGTTAAATGTTGAAGATTTATAAAAAAAATGAAAACTTAATATAAAATAGTAATTAATTAATCATGAACTATTTAATGATAGACTATTATTCAGTGTTATTACAATTGCAGATTTGATAAGAGAGTAACTTAAAACTAAATTAATGTTATTTTGCGCTTTTAGGTTGAAAATTTATTTAGCTTTCTGTGATGGAGAATAATAATAATAAACTAAATATATACATTTAGTACAACTAATTATTAAGACCAAGTGTTTGACACATTGTTGAGAATCTTCAATTTATAGAGTATTTTTTATGGAACTGCAATCCGAAATCAAAATATATGAAAGTTAAAGATATTCTGTGCATAGACGCAGCAACGTCAAAAGTTTTATTATACGTATATACAAGTGTCAGCCCTGCTTCGTAGTGTTTTACGTAAGCCCGAGTATCATCGTGCCGGCTTTAAACTCTCACGTATATTTCAGTACAAAAGTTTTTCCCGCCTTCGAGCGAATACTTGATAAAATATATATAAAGGTCAGCAGGTCTGCGGAGTTCTAAAGGGATACGGGTAAGATATCGTATTAGTTGAAATTCGATTCGCTCTTCATAGTTACTTTTCTTCTGATATTCAATTTAAACTTTTAAAACGATTTGGTGTAATGTTGCAATTTTTTATATTTTTTACAACTATTTTTATTAGCATATTTAATATATTTAAAAAATAAACATATGTCTCCTGACCGAAGTCAGACATTCTCACAGGAGACTAGCTAAGTGCGAGGAAAGATCATAGTGAACAAGTGTGTGCGAAAACCTTTATTTCTTCACTCTTGTTATCCGATGAGATTAATCGGACACTAACGGAGAGAGTTCCAGCTGTGAGATACAACTTTACGTGCTTTCGGAGGCACAGAAGTCAGACGTTTATTTATTTTACGTTTAGTTATTGTATGACAGGGCATTTATTTTTGACAGAATCTAGTAAAATAATAAAAACTGTAAATAGTTTACAGTAGGGCGAGAGCGTCACCTTCCAATAAAAAAATGCTTGGAGCTTTTTCCATAAGACTGCTCCAGTGCGAGTTGACGTGGAAGGATTCGATCTGACACGTGCAGGTTTCTCGCGATGTTTTCCTTCACCGACGAGTACAAGATGAATTAATATAAATAACAAATAAAGCAAATTAAGTAAATATTTCCTTTTAACATTTTAATCCGTGATACGATTAAAAGATCGGATGCTTAATAAAATCATCCATGTTTACATTAAAAGTAATACAGTGCAGTAATAACACTACTAGTACAAATTAAAATAATGATATGAACTTGAAGATAAAACAATAAAAACGTTACAATGTTTCAAACGTTACGTAAAAAAGAATTTAAAATTAAAGAAAACCAATTAATAAAAACAAAGTTTTGTTTCTAGGACAAACACAAGTCCTCCAGAGCAATTTCGGCCACGGCGGTCAATCTCAAGAGAACATATTATAGCCCACAAGTCTGTGTGCAAACACATGTGCGATCTCTATTCCCTAACTCTCATTATCCAATGGGACGGCAATCCGACACGACCGAAAAAAGTTCAGGCGCAGGACCAAGGCGGAAGTGTGTACACTCCCGTGCCTCGGAAAACACGTAAAGTCGTTTGAAAATTTAACCATTAAGGAAGTGATATGACGCTTAAAAAATTGTATAAATATCCTTAACTTTTGAAGAGAGCTATAGAAATTTGTATTTACCGAACTTTTCGAGTTTCTAGCAGCATATAGAAGTTTGGGTGCATCAAAGACATCGGAGAATGTATAAAAGGTATCGCCAAGGTTGTATACTATTGATACAATATAATAAAGTATATTTTGTCTATCTATTTCTACCCAAAGGTTGCTGAAAGAGATTGTATAATTTTTTTCTATTGTAATCGTTATAAAATTAGTATATTTGATTTGTATTATAAGAAATAAATATAAGGATTTTCAATGTAATAAATTCAGTCACACTACTGCACTATTTTATGCGATGCGATCAAAGTAGCAATAGTAAGTGCAAAGAGTAAGCGAAATATTATATTATATATACTAAATATCATAAGTTATAATTTACAAACCAATTTAGTATGCCCCTGTGACTTTTGTGACCTTTCGTATTTTAATAGTTTTCTGAAGTGAAGCGCAAGTAAAGCGCAAGTGAAGCGACACGAAAGCTCCGCTCGCCACTGACGACGGTAAAACCATAACCATTGTTTCTTTTAATATTTGTCTATAATATACCTAGCATGACAAGTTAATATTGGAATTACTTTGTTAGATAAGTTTTATTTTTTAAAATAATTATATCGTTTGTTTTTAAAATAAAATAAATAAAGGCGAAATCAGTGCCACTGCGGTGCTGCATCTTATACGCTATCGGTTGTAAATAGTCTTGCTTTTTGGGTAGCATGCTTCTTTTGATTGTATTACGGTAACAATTATATGTAAGGTGTTCTTTGTTGGCATTTATTTTAGTTAAATACAGAACAACAATACCATTATTTATTTCTTATTTTTATAGCGTAGCCACAATACTTAGAACTGACTAATTAATTTTCTAAATTTTGTCGTTACCACGTTTTATGTCATCGCAAACTCATTAAAATATTCAAACTAAGTGCTAAAAGTTAAAAGCTTATTGATTGCCAAACTAGCTATGTAATCAATCTCGAAGATTAATTTAACGCCCTATCGCGTTCAACGCAATTAACAATGTCCTCAATACTATGTTCCCTTCTAACCGACTTTAAAGAAGAATCAGGTATGTAACAAAACCTATCTAAACTTCTTACAATTAGTGATTAAAGGATATTAATAAGAATTTTATATTAATAGTATATGTAATTTATGTTATTTTGTTTTTCCATATTTCCTCAATTTTGTTATAATTTATAAATAAGTATGACGTAACATTTTGTCTGTTAAGTGGTAACTGTTTTTTAATATTTTTAAGTTGGCAACATGGTCTTTTAAAAATACGGCAAAGAGAGTTGTAAATATGGAGGGATATAAGAAATGGCTGCCGAGCTGAATATTTGTTTTTTTATTTTATTTATATTATTTATATTTATATTATTTATATTGACATTATCCGAGACATGTACCATAATTCGGAATCAATAGTAAGGACCGCCGTTGGCGACACGCACCCTTTCCCGATCACAGTTGGTGTCCACCAAGGCTCGGCCCTGAGTCCTTTTCTGTTCAGTGTAGTGCTTGACCTTGTCACAGCGAAAGCCCATGAGCCGTCTCCCTGGCTCATGATGTATGCTGATGACATTGCACTGGTAGATGAGGACAAGCAGAAATTGGAGCAAAAGGTGAACCAGTGGAAGGGTGTGCTAGCGAGGGGTGGTCTGATGCTAAATGTTGCGAAGACCGAGTATATGGCCTGTGGCAGTACGGACCCCGAACCCATAAAGATAGGCGGAGAATCCGTTATCAAGACGGAAAAATTTAAATACCTCGGGTCCGTACTGCACGAGTCTGGTACGATCGACCACGACGTCAGAGCTCGAATAAACGCAGCTTGGGCCAAATGGCGGGAAGTCACCGGGGTAATCTGTGATCGCAGGATACCGGTGAAATTAAAGGGCCTTGTATACAAGTGCATCATCCGACCGGTCTTATTGTACGGCAGCGAGACGTGGCCAGCTCTCGCGAGACATGTTCAGCAACTTCACGTCGCGGAAATGAAGATGCTGCGGTGGATGTGTGGCGTTACGCGACTAGATCGTATTCGTAACGAGCACATCCGTGGTAGCCTTGGCGTTTGCGATGTAGCGGATAAGTTGCAGGAAAGCCGTCTCCGTTGGTTTGGTCACATTAGCCGCAGACCGCCAGACTACGTTGGGAACCGATGCCTGGACTTTGTTGTCGAAGGCCCTAGATCCCGCGGCAGGCCCAAGAAGCGCTGGCTCGATGTTGTGAGGGACGATATGAGAGAGCACGATCTCACTAAAGACGACGCTTTCGATCGGGCAAAGTGGAGGCAAAGATGTAGGAAAGCGGACCCTGGCATTTCTAGGCCGGGAAAACGCTAGGAAGAAGAAGAAGAAGAAGATTTATAAATCGTAATCGTTTCGACCACCCGCCGACCGCATCTACCATAATACTGCAAAGAATGCGGTCAATTTGGCTGATTTTTTTTTGTTTGTTAGTATATAAAATATTCAAAATTATAATATTTGGTGGTAAAGTGACTGATGTGAGAGAGTGGTTAACTATTAAGACGAAGTCACAGGTGCCTATATATTAATTATTTCATAATATTAGTACAAATAACATCAAACGTATTTTATATAACCGTAACAGCCTGTGAATGTCTCACTGCTGGGCTAAAAGCCTCCAGCCCTCTTTTGAGGAGAAGGTTTGGAGCTTATTCCACCACGCTGCTCCAGTGCGGGTTGGTGGATTACATATGTGGCAGAATTTCAGTGAAATTAGACACATGCAGGTTTCCTCACGATGTTTTCCTTCACCGTAAAGCACGAGATGAATTATTATCCCAAATTAAGCACATGAAAATTCAGTGGTGCTTGCCCGGGTTTGATTCTACGATCATCGGTTAAGATTCACCCGTTCTTACCACTGGGTCATCTCGGCTTTTATATAAATTATATCTAATTAACAATATATCAATGTAAAGTATTAAAGATGATTATCTTTGAAATGTTTGATATAAAAAAAGTGTTATAAAATAGCAAGTCGGGTTTCATAAAAAATATGTTTGTTATCTAGAAAATTAATACTCAAACGAGTCTTTATATGGCTGCTTATAATAAATCGTGAGTAAATTATTACAAATACAGAAAAAAAAATTTAAAATTTAAAAAAGAGTGCCCGTATAATTCTATTTCAGAACAATAATCACACGATATTTCGTGTAGAAAGTCAACGATAGAATATATGGTCAAACATAAATTACTTGTCCTAAAAAGAAAAGGGTTCTAACGGTCAGTAAACATGCTTACGATTAATTACGCAATTAAAAAATATATAATAATAACGAAACTTTAATTATGTTCTAAGGAAAAAACGAGGCCAACTTATAATTACCGAACGTAAATGAAAATAACGCAAGATTTATCATTTTCAAAATGTCCCAGTTTGCCGTTTACCCTTGTCAATCTTGTGTTCATTCGTTCACTCCCTGACGCTATAGTGAGCGAGGTCTGGAATGACTCATGCGAGATGATCGAGCTGATTGAGAATCTGTGACCTACATTACAAAAAATATTATAATTTAATATATTTATTTCTTGAAAGGATTATAATTTAGATCATTCACTCCTCTAAAACTCATTTAATGGTTGTTAATTTTAACTAGTTCAATTTATTTGAATATTTCGCATAGAAACAACTACGTAACATAATGATAGGCTTCATTATTAACTTTCACCCTTATCACACGAGCGTAGGAACGGACGTCCGCTCTGTCAGTCATTTTCTCGTTCATTCACTCACCGACAGATGAATGAGCCGGATCTGGAGCGAACAAAATGATTAAGTATGTGTATAACCCAGTTACCATCTGTTGTGTTTTTAAAGAAAATTAAGGAGTTTATATGAAATTATTTCATCTTACTTCCAGTTAAGCGGCTTATCAATCTTGTATTCATTCATTCAATTAATCAAGAGTAGCGAGATTTTTAAGAATTTGCTATAGCTGAAATGGTCTAGAAATGTTAAATAAGAGCTCGTAAATATAACATTGCTGGTGGTAGATATGACTCACTCATCAGAAATTCTACCTACTAATAAGTATTGTTGTGTTGTGGTTTGAAGGATGAGTGAGCCAGGTTAACTATAATAATAATATCCTGGGACATTATTCACACACGGAGATCTGATCCCAAATTAAGCAGAGCTAGTGCTATGGAAACCAGACAACTGATATACTACATATACTACTTTTCTTTTGTAAATACATACTTATATAGATAATTACACCCAGACTCAGAACAAACAGACATGTTCATGCACACAAATGTATGTCCTTGATGGGAATCGAACCCACAACCTTCGGCGTGAAATGCAACCAACCACGCCAACCGGCTTGTCAGTAACTAAAGGTTGGTGGCGCATTGGCGATGTTTTTTCTTTGATTTGGTTTGTAGGCCTTTGTGCAAGCCTGTCTGGGTATTTCATCAGATATTCTATCGCTAAACCAGTGAGCCAGCGTAATTACAGGCAAAAGGACATATTTATTAACATCTCTCAAGGTTGGTGGCGCATTGGCGACGTGAGGAGTGGTTAATATTTCTAACACCGCCAATGTTTACTGGCGGTAGTAACAACATAGCATCAGGTGGCCCATTTGCCCGTTCACCGAAATATTTCATAAAAAAAATATGTTGGCAATTTAATTTCAATTGTTTAACTCTTTACTCTTTTTAATGTAATTGTTGAGTTTTTTGTTTACTTTGTGGCATTTAATCTTAATTTTTTACTGGTGGTTAGCTATTTTTATTTTTTCACAAATTAGTAGAAACTTTATTGTTTAAAGTTCCATTTATTTTATTTATTAACGTTTAATGGACTGTTTGTTTCGTTTACAAATTAAATTTAAAAAAAAACTCGTAAATAAACAGCATTGTAAGTAAATATTGTATACATAAAACTGACATGTGTCGAACCAATTTTGCACCGTGTATATTTGTGGAGTCGCAATAGAGCATCGCGCTACATTATGCAAGTGTCCTTCTCTTTGTGTCGCCTCATACAACATTTTAAGGCATCAGGTAAATTGTTGGTACTTTGTGGGTACTTTCTGCTACATAACCCGTAAAATAAAAATGCCTGGTTTTATTTTTCTATTCATGTAAATATTTTCAACTTAAGCCGCATACTAATGATTTGAAATTCGTATTTTACTTTAAAATATGTAAGCTTCGACTCATATTCGACATTGTAAGGTGTGGATTTATTGGCCTCTTAAACTGAAAATTGTAAACTATAACAAGCCATGATAAAAAGTTGCCCGCTGAGTTTCTTTCGCCAGTTCCTCTCAGGTCAGGCATATCCGAACTGGTGGTAATTTCATATTTGAAAATCAATAAGCAAGTATAATTCTTCTATGTTGAATAACGGATTTTGTTTTGATTTACGAACAAAAATATCGCATGTTTAACAGTGCAGTAGTAGCCTTATATATTGATAAACGCTCGTAATTAGATTAATTGGTATGTGGCCAAGCCCAATGTATATGCTTTTATGTGTATCAGTTAATAATATTCTAATCTATATCTATATTTAGTCTATTTATTAACAATGGATACAATTATTATAACGATGTAATAATAATAAGTTACTAACTAGGGTTATTTACAAATTATATTATTTAAATAGTAGTTTACTGGTGGTAGGACTTTGTGCATGCTCGTCTGGGTAGGTACCACCCACTCATCAGATATTCTGCCGTTAAGCGGCAATAATTTGAAGACACCACATTATCGGTACTTTGAGGTTTGGTGGACACGGGTATGGAGAAAATCCTGTATGCCTGTGTCTACCGATCGCACAGCGGGAATCAGGCTCACAACAAGGCTCACAGAATACCTCAGTGAGGCGGCTGACGCGGCTCAACAGTTGTTATTAGTGTTTCTGGGGGATTTTAATGCCCACCACAAGGAGTGGCTATAGCTATATATATATATATATATATAGGAGCTACAGGTCCAACGCGCGAGCTAGTGAGGCCCTAATTCAGGCTCAGAGAGAGGCCATGGTTGAGCACCTGAGCATGACTTTTAAGGCAGTATCCGATTGGGGCGATGCTAATTTGATCATGTTCAATGCAACCAAGACGCAGGCATATTTATTTTCCGCCAAAAAGAGGGAAAGCCGAAAGTTTGGTATCCTCTCCAAGGTGAGACGTTTCTTTACTTCAGAACAATTGCTCAGCTTATACACAGCACAAGTGAGGTCTTGTATGGAGTACTGCTCTCACCTTTGGGACGGCTCTGCTAAGCACCACCTTCGGGCTTTAGAGTTGATTGAGAAACGTGCCAGGAGGCTGATAGGAGACGACACATTTGTCGAGTCTAGACTCCAAAGTCTTGAACATAGACTTGTGGTTGCATCGCTTTGCAGTCTTCTATCGGATACATTTCGGAGAATGTGCGCAGGAATTACATGATCTACTTCCTTACACCCCCTTTTACTATCGGACGGCCAGGTAAACGCGACCAAAGCGCCATAGGTACACAGTGGAACTTCCCCGCCTACGTACGAAGGCGTACGTACGTACTTTGAATCCACATTTATTATTCGCACTGCGAAACTGTGGTATGCTTTGCCTGAGTCCATATTTCCAGATAGTTACAATGTAGGTGTGTTCAAATCCAGGGTAAACGGGTTCCTTCTGGGCAGGCGCGCTCCATCTTACTATACTGACTATGCTTAAGATCAGGCAAGTTAACGGTCAAGCGCTTGCCCATTAACTGTAAAAAAAAACTTAGTATTGTCGCGATCCAGTTTGACTACAGGCACAAAAGACTTAAAATCTCAGTTCCCAAAGTTGGTGGCGCATTGGCGAGGTAAGGAATGGTTAGTATTTCTTACTTCGCTAATGTCTATGGGCAGGTGACCACTAACCATCAGGTGGCCCATTGACTCTTTTGCCTGTCATACACATAAACAAAGTTTCCACCCGCGGCTACGCACGCTTGTGAATGAGGTGTTAGGTACCTCATTTCCTTTTCTGCACTCATGACAAAATGCAAACGTGTATGCAAAAATTCATTATGATTGTTTGAGTAATATTAGCCTTCGAATACTTAGTAGATTTATCTAATCTATTATACTCTTTTCCGAAATAGGTCTATTACGACCTTATTTATAAACGTTCATTAGCTAGTGATTAGTTAATGCTGTCTGTGTCTTCTTCTTTCGAATGTCAAATTAATAATGGCAGAAAGAGCGAAATCAGCTGCTAACTAAAGTTTATATATGTAAGGCTGTTAATGTCTACAATACATTTCTATCTCTGATGAAACTTTCGTTCATAGTCGTTTAACAATATTTTATTTGCTAAAAGTAAACGGCAAAAGAAATGACGTGAAATTCAAACAATTTTGGACTCGTCGGTTGATCGTTAACATTCGGGTGTCATCGGACGATGTCGGCTGTAGTAATTTACGCACTCTCTTGTAGTACTATACGTTTAGTTCGATCGACTGAGTTCGGCCGACGACGCCCAATCGTACTTCAGCCGATGACGGCGTACCGTTGGAAAGCTATTTCACCGAAGCTCAGTATTGTTATTGATAATTATTAATAAATTAAGTTAACTTATTAGTTATTTTTAATTTTGCGAATCAATCTTTGTGCTTATTAACTTCGTTCTTTTATAGAATATATGACGCTATAAAAAGTAGGTATATATTCATGACAGAAACGTATATATATATATATAGGAAAATACAATTAATATTGTTTTAACTTAATCAATTACGTTAATCCCAAGTTTGTATGTACAAAATAATATGTTTGCTTCAATTAAAATTCGAGAAACTTCGTTTAGTATAAGTGATTAAATTGGTGTTCAGGGAGTAGTAATCGGAATTTATGGTTAATATTTAAAGACCTTTCAGCCCCGGCCATAGAAACCCTTTACTTAATGAAATTGTAAGTACGCTTACACAGAAAATGTATATCAATTTAAAGTTTGTCTGTTCGTCTGTTGTTCAAGTCGATTCGTACAAGTATTTTTGAACCGAATACTTGTTTTTTTTTTAAACATTTTTATTGTCGCTCACGTTTAAATTGTTTTCTTTAGGGTAACATTTTTAGTTTCCTTTTGTATAATTAGTTTTTAGAATCTAACAGCGTAATATTACATGTACATATTGCTCTCAAATAATTAAATCATGTTGTATTTGCCTTAAAATGTTTAAATTAATTCATTGTGGCAACATTACTGTGAATGTAATATTATAGAACACGTTAAACGTAAAGCCACCACCATTTATTGATATGTCAACATTGCGTATTAATTTTCCCGCCTAATACAACAATAGCAAATGTATAAAACGAGAAACATTTAAAAAAAAGTTAACGCACACATTGAAATAAGTAGCAACACAAATATATGCCCTAGTAGTACACATACATGAAATGGGCGGGGTAAACATCCTGTGGACTACAGTCATTCAACGCACACAAATACAATTAACGACTTTCATAATTTTATCGATATTTGTTTTTCTTACTTTATTTAAAAATTATAATAATAAACGTATATACAATAGTAATTGTATATTTTCTCCTTCTATATTAACTTCTAATAGAATCATATTATTCTTCAAAAGACACTACCCTTTTTTTATTTATATTTTAGTTTATTTTAAAAATAAAACCTAAATATTACCTCAGAAAAGTTAAATAAAGTAACTTTACAATATACCTTAAAATAGTATCCTTAGCAAAAAAATAAACATATTTATTTTTTAATTTATAAACAAACTACAACACACAGGTCGAGTTCAAAGGTATCATGTGTGTAGTTAGAGTAATTAAGTAAATGGCACTTCCCTGTCGAGATTTGGCACGGTGAGGGCAATGACCGCTTTTTAGACCGGTGTGTTTAAAACACGAAGACATTTATGGTACCTATTTAATTATACGTATTATAATTTATTTTATTGACTTATTTTTATTACAATTGAAGACATAAGGTCTACCACCAGTAATACTATCCCCTACACCAATGAGTTTTCCGGTTCGACACCGGAACACAACAATACCAAGTACTGCTGTTTTGCGGTAGAATATCTGATGAATGGGTGGTACCTACCAAGACGAGCTTGCACAAAGCTTTACCACCAGTAATACTATCCCCTACACCAATGAGTTTTCATATAGACTAATACTGACACAGTACTTGGATAATACTCCAAGCAACACTTTTAATTACTTATGCTAATGTACGGCGAAATTAAGATAGATGACAAATAGGGGTAGCGAATTTACATTGTATTTTTTTTAGTAATATTACATGTCGAAATACTAAACAACTGCCTTACTTGTTGGGTCTTCTCAGTAAAATCTATATTCTGAATCAGAGAGAGATTTAATTTATTTTGCGAAATAATAATTCAAAAAAGCTTATAAAAACCTACCTAAATAAATGAATAAAGTACGTTTCTGGTATTGTATGATTTTTCTTTCTATCGTTTTTCCTTATTATCATGATTCGACCGACACAAGGGCAGTTATGATAATCATGTTATGAGTTGGCCTTGCCAGAGCGGAAGAAATGTGTTCCGCGAGTTAAGTCAAATTTATTGAATGAATAACAAGGACCGTTTTGGTATATTTTTTCAATTTCCTACTATTCTTATGATAGATTTTTTTTCTTAATTAAAAAAAAAAAAACAATTTATAGCACACTGTTTTGATGTGTCTCGTAAGGTTTAAACAGCGTTGGTCTTGTATACGTACAAAAATTGTGTTTTTGTAAAGATTAAAAAAATCTTTGTATAAAATTTTCTCCTTTAATGTTCGTTTTATTAGTGTAAGCCGTATCAAAATCTGTTGCGTGAAAAATAATAATATTTATACATATCTCTTAGGCTTATAACTAAGTGAGCCTTTACGTGTAAATATATATATGAAAAACTTTAAAATAATATAAAAACTATAAAAGACTCACAAAACTTTAGCTGAATTTTCACGTGCTTCATTCTTGTTTATAATTTATATCGTGGTCAGGGTTGGAGGAAGACATCGTAAGAAAATCTGCAGGTATCTAATTTGTCTGGAATTCTGTCAAGTATGTATCCACCGACCCGTATCGTAGCAGCATCGTGGAATAAGCTCCAAAGCTTCTTTTCAAAAGGGAAAGGAAGCTTTAGCTCAGCAGTGGGTCATTTATAGGCTGGTACTTTTGTTTTCAGACTCATGTTTTTTTTAACTTTATTGTAAAACCTTTTTAAATAATCTGTTAATTTTATTTATTTCATTGTTTTTTTTTATTAAATATCTCTACATACTTGTTGTTTCTTCTTTCACTGAATCTTTCTATTATTTTGATTGAATTTTGTAGTTAATGACACAAAACGTAAACGTGACACTTGTGTGACGTTCAACAAATATGTTACGTTTCGTTTCAAAATAAGGACAAACACAAGTTCGAAATCGATTGTTCTATATCAGTGTTTATGTACGTATCATTTCAATAACGGCGAAGGAAAATTTCGTGTAATGAATTTGCACGTTGAAAAGAGTTTTCGAAACTTTTAGTGAAACATCATAAGTGATAAAGATGTGTATATACATATATTTAACTTTATATAGTCTGAATAAAGTCGATATTGGATTGTAATCTAGTATCTATTGTAATAGAAATTCACTTTTAGTTCAATGCAACGGGATCATCGACCGTTCGTGTAAGAGTATTACTGCCATTGGACTTGTATCATTGGCTTAAAGCCAAGCGAGATGTAACATCATCGATTTGATTTAATATGTCCTTATTTCTAATTTAAAAAAAATGTCTGTACTCTTTTACGCTCTTTTCAAAATAAATTATACATTTTGAATATTTTATTATGAGATATATTTTTAGATTTCTTGTATAGTTTCTTCGATTTATTGTTTTTAGTTGTGTGTAAGTAATGTTTTCTTAATCGGATAAGTTTTAATTATCCAGTCGACCTTTAAGTAATTTCTTCAATAATTCTAATGATAATATTTGATCTAAGGAAATGAAACAAAATATCAGTTCAGAAATGAGTGGCATTTAAGACTTTGGCCTAACAATGTACGATCTCAGACGAAATTCATAATTTGATTGAAGATGATATTTAATAGTTCCATATTTAAGCCTTACAATACAAAACTTTTACAGGGTAAAAATTAAAGACGCATATTTTTATATTACGTGTATATAAAATAGGCAAAGACAAAAATGAACTGCATTCAATTTATCTCATATAAAGTAGATGAATTCATCGTTTCATTCATCGATTTTCTTTTTTTTTTTTTTCATTAAATGAGTAGAGAATAATGTTCGAAGCGTGGAAGTTTATAAAATTTTCAATAAAGACTGGTCGTTTTTTCGACCGCTAGGCTGACACTCGTTTTGTTAATATATCATTATAATACCTATCAATCTTTATTATATTATAATACAAGGTTAAAAGGGTCATTAGTGTAATTATCTGTAAACTGCGATGTTCCAAATTCAAATTATATAGGGATATAATATCAAAGATTGAATAACTTTTTTTAAGAATTAGTATTTCTGAGATTGCGATGATGTAAAAATGTTTTACGTTAAACATTTTCTCATGTTAGTATCCGTCTTTAATTACAGATAATGACTAGTAATTTTATAGATATAAAAGAAAAATCATTTACATAAACCGATTATTACATAAGGTTTGTGTAGTAATAATCATCTTTATTTATTTTCTCCCTCAAAATACACGTATTATATTTTATTATATACAATAAAATATAATAGAAAGGGAGACAGGTATAAATATAAGTAATATATATTGAATAGATATACTAAGTAAAATTTGTACGAAGGGTCTCCCAGCTTCCTTTTCCCGGATTACAAAAAAATAACTGCCCTATTGTAAATGAATGGACGTTACATTCATTCTATACATATGTCTTATGGATTGCTTAGCACTTGCTTAGGTGTAAAATGATTTCTCTCTTTCTGTCATTATTGATTTGACATTTGAAAGAAGAAGACAGATATTTGTTAAACTAATTACACGCAAAACAATGTTAATAAAAACTATTACATATTATCGTATTATGTTTAAAATTCAATCGGCTTCGGTTTTTTTAGTAAGCATTTAATAGACGTATTTACAAATTGCTAGTTATACTAATGTAACCCTTCATCTGTCTATATTTGTCTTCATCATCATCATCCTTTTCTCGTCCACTGCTGGACATAGGTCTCTCCAATGGCACGCCACTGAGCTCGATCTTCAGCTCTCAATCACCAACCGCTGCCAGCTACTTTGCGTATATTTTCCGTTATACGTAGCTGGGGTCAGTTGATGTTGGCGGCTTACCGTATCCTGGGGATTCTTAGTACCCCCTGCCTCGCCCTTACCATGACCGCCGCCTTGGCCAGGAACAGCGGGGTGACCGGGAACTAGGATCCGTTGCGTATAGGTGTGTGCCATAGAAGGTTCTTGGTAGGCACAGGTTGGTTCTCGTCGCACAGATGACGCTGCTACCCGTCACCAGTCTGCAGTATTTAGCTACGCCTTAATGGAATGATTATATCGCCATTTATCGGTCGCCAGAGCCTCGTTTGTTAATCTGCAGGATGCACCACGTGCAGGTGAAGTTGGCTGGGAACAGCTCGATACAGTTGTGCTCCCTTACATCCCATATTATTCTATGTAATATGTAAAATTGTATCATAAAAAAATGATTAGAAGCGATTGTCAGTTGTAAATAAGATAATGACTTAATCAAGAGTTTGTTTCGTAACATTGATATTAACTGTTTGTTTATAATATCGATTCTAGTATATAAACATTTATTTGAATTATTTACTTGTATGTCTAGTTTCAAATGAAATAAAGTATCCGTTGATTGCTTGAATTAATTTTCATTTTTAATGTTGTGCTTTCCGAGGAAATGGCGGTGTGGCATTTGTTGTTTGCTTTCAGTAACTTGCTGACAAATAACTTGATCATATGTGCTATAGAACTGCAGGGAATATGTTTTCTATTACATAAATATTGTCTGAATAAATAAGGCCTGAGAGCTAAGTAAAATTTACATTTGCTTTTTTTAAATGATCGACTAGTCCAAATTATTTTAGTTATATGTACATATAGTAATGGGTTTTCGTTTGTTTTGTTCTTTATAATATTTCCGAACTAACAGTTTGTGATGAAAAATACAATTTAACGTACAAAATGCCTATTTGATTAATAGTTATATTAACTTAAAAGTTATTTTGGAATCGCAGACAGACACTTCAATTTTATTTATTCGTACAGAAATAAAAAAAAAATTATTATCAAGTAATGAAGCCACGATTATAATACATGTTACAATCCCTGATGTAAACAAAAGCTCAAAGAAAGTAATATCACAATGCAACACCCCCTTTTCCCTCTTTAAACAAGAACACGGAAAGTAATATCGCCCGTAGGTAGGCAGCCTACTTCCAATATTTTTCCGAGATACACTATTTGAGATATCACGCTGTGTAATACATGAAACTATTGTTTGATATAGGTGATGTATTTTATAGAGTATTATACGTGACTACAGGCACAAGGGACATAAAATCTCAGTTCGCAAGGTTGGTGGCGTATTGGCGATATTGACCATGAATATGTAAGAATTAGTTATATACCAATGAATATGGGCGGACCACTAGGAGGCCCACTTATGTTATAAATAAAAAAATCGAATCGAAGCCGCTCGGTACAGATCGAGGTTAAAACTATTGATTTATTTTATGAGCCAATATTTGAAATTTTAATTATCTTTTATAGTCAAATTATATATAAGTTTTATTTGCCTAAATTTATGTTTATACTTCATTTCGTAAGGATGACGTCACATATTTCATGACGACGACGACGACACGAAATTCTGCCAGTTTTCTGGAATAGATTTATAAAACTTCTCCTCAAGAAGAGGCCAGCATTGGAACAGTTAGAGGCCTTACCTATTTTTTAATAATAATTGTAGTAATTATAATCTCTTGCTCTAGTGTACTGCTTATACAATGTAAGTGCAATATAAAAGCGGTGGAAATCATTTACGTTGAGTGGATTTCTAGACAATAGAGCACTTCTTCGCCTCGCGCTCGAGGTGTATAAAATACGTGACAAAACCTTTATACAGTGCAAAAATCTGACATAAAAAAACCGAGTTTTTTTTATAGAACAGGAAGGCGGACGAGCATATGGGCCACCTGATGGTAAGTAGTCACCAAACGCCCTTAGACATTGGCACTGTAAGAAATGTTAACCATCGCTTACAATGCCAATGCGCCACCAACCTTGGGACCTAAGATTTTATATCCCTTTTGCCTATAATTACACTGGCTCACTCATCCAATCAAACCGGAACACAACAATACCAAGTACTGCTGTTTTGCGGTAGAATATCTGATGAGTTGGCCCAGTGGCTAGATCATAATCTTAACCGAAGATAGCAGGTTCAAAGTCGGGCAAGAAATGAAATAACGAGGGTAGGAAACATCATTAGGCAGCCTATGTATGCCGCATAAAATTATGCAAGCCTTGTATCCAGGTTTCGTGTTGGAGTTGCTTGTTGGAATGATCTCAAAAAGTTCATACCTTCCTTAACAAGATATGGGGCAGTGCTAATTTATGTCATATAATTGTGTGCTATAGTCGTATGTTTTATATTTATTTCTGCAAGCCATGTAATCAGAGTAAGAAAAAAGATTAAAAGTCATAAATGGAATAAATAAATAAAATAATAGCTAATGTACTAGTACTGGCGGGTTGCCAAGTTTTATAATTTAAATATTTGAATTAATAAAATGAATAAAAATATATCAAATTATACGGCATGACGCCATCTATTAAATGTCGTCGGTACTATGTCAGAAACTATCACGCAAGTGCTGTCATCCATTAATTCCTTTCGCGTTTAACGGACAGACGACGCATCACACGGTACCGCGTTTGTTCTGTGGGTGCTAGTGTTCGGCGAGTTGTCGAAATTAGACAATCATATATGTATTTTGACAATTAGAGGAAAACATATATGAATTTTCCTGTTTCACACATTGTTTTTTATTGATAAACGTCAACGTCATCAGAACGTCCACTGAGAAGAAAGTGGTACTGAATTGTTTTGTTTTTGCCTTTTTATATATGGAACAGCTTCCGCCCACGAATACGTCCGCATGTGCATGTGAGGAGTATGTATTAGAAGCTATCTCTATTTCAAATATCATCCAAATCGTTTCAGCAGCTTTTGTGTAAAGGGTAACTTCATCCAGCCTCACAAACTTTCGTGTTTATTACCTCGACGAGTGCCTGTTACACATTCCTCTATCTTATTAGCACCAATTTAAAACCATAAACGTTCATGTCAAATGAGGAAGAAGACAGCTCTATTACTACCTGTGAGGAAATGCCCGTGTGGACTTGTATCGAAACGTGTAACGTGTAAACGAAATATTGGCTTGATGCCAATCAGAACGAGAACAAATTCAATTGCCAATATCAATTGTACAGTTTCAACTCAATCGAATGAACGACTCGTGAACTCATAAAATACGGAAAAAACAAGCATTATTTTTTATATGTTCCTATACAAACGAAACTCGGCAGACGTTGTCCTGTTTGTATATACCAATTATTATGGCTATCAGTTGAATGATTTAGTTGTACTGCTACGGCGCCATCTAGCGATTAGTTATAAATATTTGATATTCAGATAGACTTTTACAAGTACGTATGTATCGTCAAGCGCTACCAGCGGTTCGGAATGTGGATTCTATCGAGAAGAACCGGCAAGAAAAACAGTAGTTCCCCTTTTTAAAAAAAAATACAAATTTGTATCAATTACATACACTTAGTGCCTCCACGAGACCCAGCAATAATTCAATTTACGCAATTTCGTCACACATATATTCAGTAACAAAGCAATAGGCTTTACTCATAAGATTATTTTTTATAACTAATTGAACCCCGCTTTGTGGCAACTAAATGAAAGATTGCGGAATTTTATTATAAATGCATATACTTAGCCCATAAACGATTGCTTAACTTTATTAAGACTTGGAACGATTATTGATAGACTCATATAAAAATAGTATGTTTATAAATAATGTAAATGATACGAGCAAATACTAAAAACATTTAAAAAAAATCCTCTATTAAAAGTCTAACGATTTATATTTCAAAGTATTGTCCCATTTATACTCGTACGTACAGACAGCCTTGGAGATATTACATAATAAAGAGTATAATGTGATGCGTTGGGTATACATTTCTTTTGGATCACAATTCACGACCGTATGCCATTCATAAATTCACAAAACATTCGCATTTTGTAAATCGACGCAACTCGCTCGGATGTGAAACTGGAGCATCCTTAGAAATACCTAAGCTTTCTTATATTTGAGCGTTGTTCTGTAAATCCTTAGTAATATTATAGATGTGAAAGTTTTTCTGTTACGCTTAAATTTTGAATGAACATTGTCAGTACTGGAATACGTAATTACCAGTACTGACAATGTTCATTCAAAATTACCGAGGCACCGAACACTCTCTCTCTCCCTTTACACGCGGGAAGCTGTGTGCGGAAACTGGTTGCTTATAAAAATAGAAATTAAATAATCTGTAACAGCCTGTAAATGTCCCACTGCTGGGCTAAAGGCCTCCTCCTTTTTGAGGAGAAGGTTTGAAGCTTATTCCACCACGCTGCTCCAGTGTGGGTTGGTGGAATACATATATGGCAGAATTTTAGTGAAATTAGACACATGCAGGTTTCCTCACGGTGTTTTCGTTCACCGTAAAGCACGAGATGAATTATAATCACAACTTAAGCACGTGAAAATTTAGTGGTGCTAGCCCGGGTTTGAACCCACGATCATCGGTTAAGGTTCACGCGTTCTTACCACTGGGCCAGCTGGGTTTTTTGAAATTTAACAATATCAATATTAAATTTAGTATATTACTAATTAGGCAACATTCGTCTTTAAGATTTTTAATTATAAGAAAATGTGAAACTAATCTTGTTTTTATTAATTAATACAACAAATTTATTTATCTAGCGATAACTGGTAATTTTCAAATACAATAATAAAATACAGAAAAAAAGACATATTTTTAAAACAAGTAAGACCAAACTAAAATGTTTATAACTACAATTTTAGTATTCAAAGCAATGTGACGTCACAATTTGGCTCACCTATGAAACCTCAACGCTAGTTTCCAGATGTTTACCGTTCAATCTCACTCGAACGGCTCGACGGATTCTAATAAAATGAAGCTTAGACGTCTATTATGTCATGGTGATATGATACCTACTGTAAGTGAGAATATACATATCATGTCTAGCGAAGCGTGCAACTTGCAACACTATTGATTATTTGAGGCAAAGTTTAGCTAAGTGTAAAGATGCAACCCTCTGAGCAGAAGTGATTTAATCTATGCATTGCTCTGAAAAGTACTTTTAAAAGTCATCGAACTGATAGTGCTAGTTAATAGATAAACCGCTGATAAGTTTCTCAGAAACCGAGGTGACTTCTCTCTGATCTGTTTGATAATAAATAGTTTTTATTAAATAGTAAGTTGTGAAGTTAGTATTATGTAACTGTAATGTAAATGTTAATGACCCGTCGCTGGGCTGAGGCCTTCCTTTGAGAAGAAGGTTTGGAGCTTATTCCACCACGCTACTTCACAGGATTTCAGTGAAATTAGACACGTGCAAGTTTCCTTCACTAGGCAATCTCGGCAGTATTATTCTGGTTCTAATTTTGAATTCTAAGCGAATTAATATATAAACTACAATGTATTATTAATATATAAGCTATAATACTCATTAAACATTGCTTTCAATACAATATAATATCACTTATGTCTAAGTGATTAAATTAAATTCCATTAACGATGCCGTAAAAGTGATTAGTCCTGACAATTGCCGTCCCATTGTGTCGGAGGCACTTATACTAATAACAACGGTATAAATCTTAGTATGTAGTAAAGCTCTTAGTGAGATAATCATATTACAAGGACACGTTGATAATAGCAATAAAATATCACATACATATATATTGAGCTAGTTGTTACCCTTCCACTTCGATAGTCGTTAATTATTATATAATTTTTTTTTATTTTATATAAAACGATGATATATTTATGTCCTTTGTTCTTGATTCAGGAATTTTTTTCTATATATTATAATTTGATCATAAACAAAATATATAAGGACATATGTTGCAACCAACATATGTCTTTACACTTGGTGATAGGGCTTTGTGTGAGTTCGTCTGGGTAAGTACCCACTGATCACAAATTATACCGCCAAACAACTTACTTAATATTTTAGTATTTTTGTGTTCCGGTTAGAAGGGTGAGTGAACCGGTAACTACAGGAGGGATGTAACATCTTAGGTCTCAAGTTAGGTGGCGCATTGCCAATTGCAAGGAATTGTTAATAATTCTTATAGCGTCAATTTCTACGGGGATGGTCATCACTATACCTATTGCTTCTACGCCAACCTAGTCCATACTAAAACTAATTCCAATTATTCATTTATGATTGTATGTACACATAGAATCGAACACACAATGAACAAATATCACTAGCAATATTTGGGAATGGGAAATTGCGAAACAAAGTTTTAAAGTGTATTATTAAATATTTTATTGATTAACATTTGATTACAATTCATAACGTTACACGCTCTCGTCTGGGTACATATTCCGATTCTAAAGGCTTTTTTTCTTAAATCTGTTGAATTGTGCAATTTGGTTTTAAAGCGAGATTCAAATGAGTAAATCGAGGATAAAATTTTCAATAGAATGTCATTCGAGCTAAATAATTTAATTGTTTCAATCGATAGAGTAATCCGAGATGGCCCATTGGTAAGACCGCGTGAATCTTAACCGATGATCGTGGGTTCAAACCCGGGCAAGCATCACTGAATTTTCATGTGCTTAATTTGTGATTATAATTCATCTTGTGCTTTACGGTGAAGGAAAACATCGTGAGGAAACCTGCATGTGTCTAATTCCACTGAAATTCTGCCACATGTGTATTCCACCAACCCGCATTGGAGCAGCGTGGTGGAATAAGCTCCAAAGCATTCTCCTCAAAATGGGAGAGGAGGCCTTTAGCCCAGCAGTGGGACATTCACAGGCTGTTACGGATAGAGTAAGGATTTAACTAAAACGTTATAGAATAAAATAGGCGGGATTTAAAAAAAAAGCAAATTCACAATTTAATAACGATAGCGAATAGATGGATAATATTCTTTTTTTTTTTTTAGTTTCAGTGGAAACCTTCAGAAAGGTACCCAGCTCTCATTGGGGGGGGGGGAACTGGGTTATGTGGGATTCTTACCCACTAAAACCACTCCGATGGCTGTCCTCGGCACGGATCGGAGAGGCTACGGGATCGTGTTGATATAACGCATCCGCGGCCTATCCCGTGCTGTGCACCGCCCGATGCTCAGCGGAACTCTCATCAGGGGGCGAAGGTTATCTCGCCCCCCCCCACGCACTCCTCGCTAGTGCGTACGGCAGCGCGAGGCCATCCCGGCTGCCGTACTCCTCAGGGCCGTCTGAAATAAGACACGCGAGGCCCCCACCTCACGCATCCACGGCCCCCAGGTTACGCCCTATCTTTTAAGCCCCGGGCGTCGGGGCTGTGGGAGGGCCGAGACGACGCCGACGTCGTCTCTGCTGAGCAGGATCGGCCCTTTCCCGTTACCGCTCCACCGTCTCCTTCTGGATCATGACGGTCTCACAGAAGAAGGCTACGGCCCTCCACGCCGATTCCCTGCGGAGCATCGCCGACACGACAGCTCGCAGGGAGAGGTCTTGTCCGATTTCGTGGACCAGGATCTCCCTCTCCGCATTCCACGTGGGGCATGCCTATAGCGTATGCTGAGCGGTGTCCCGGTCCGCACCGCAGTGGTGGCACATCGCCGACGATTCGCGTCCGATCTTACACAGGTATTCTCCAAAACAACCGTGACCGGTCATTACCTGCGTAAGTCGGAAGGTGACTCGTCGCTTTCGTCTCAACCAGGCTTCGAAGGCTGGCAGGATCGCTCCAACGACGCGTTTGCGCGCGTACCGTTCTTCGCAGAGACGGTCGCGCCACGTCCCAAGAGCCCTCCTGTGTTCATGTATAATATTCTATCTTATGTCATCATCCGATGATTCCATATCGGCTGACTAAGAATAATAAATTAAGCTTATTATATTTATTGTAATAAACTCTGTAAATATTTATTTGGTTGTTTAATTTACGATGTACGAAACCTAAAATTCAAAACCATAAGTATGTATTTAGGATTATTTAATTTATATATTTAATTGATATTTGAGTAGATGTACAAGACTTACCTATAACAATTCACCTACTCGTATGTATGAAACGATTATTAAAGATTTATTCATATGAAGCGAATACAATCGATGACGTCACTAGAAGAAATAGAATTTGATTCGACTCATGTAGGTTTTTTAAGATATTTTACTTCACCGCCGAACACGAGATGAATTGTAAAGAAAAGTAATCATGTTCAGTAGTGCTTCCCTGCAAGACTCAAAGCTTTTCCAGGCTCGTACATAATGACACATTTTTATAAGAAACATTTTTATATGAAATATCCTGTTTAATAATAATAAAGAGCAAATTTATTTATGTATTTTATTAAGGAGTCACTACACTTACACATCTAATAATAAAATAACATTCAATCTTAACATTAAATATGCGACTTCTAGACGGCCACAATATGCATTTTAAAGTACAATATACATTTTTTTAATACTTATAACAGATTATAACATAAACAATATTTTTTATAAAACTAAAATACTAAATATCGCTAACTATATTTCTGTAAAATAAAGATAAGTCAAATTTTTAACGTTTAAAAATAATAGTAATATTTAATATTCCACAGTACCTTAATAAATGTTTTTAAGATATTTCGCAAAAAACTCTAATGAGTAAAAAAACAATAGTAATAATAAAACGTAGCTCATATTTTCTGTTCGTTTTAAACTGGAAACGTTACATTTAGAATGTAATGCCGGAGGAACGTGACTGCGTATGCGTAGGTGACTCACTATCAAATAAATGCTTCGCGTTCATATACCAATTTTCTTCCATAAAATAAAAACTGACTTAAAGAATTTGCTTGAAGAGTTCATCTTTCAAAAAAACTGAACACTATCCAGTATCCTATATCAATGAACGAAAAATGAATCAATGAAATTGATATAGGATCACATTCGAGCTAAACTGAACCCAACGCAAAAATAATCATCGTAATCTGTTCATTAATCGTCATATATATGACGAATTGATAGCCTCCTCCTTTCTGAAGTCAGTTAAAAAAAAGCAATTTTATAAATTAAAGAGGTTTTATTATTTAACACTTTCATAAATTACTTGGCCTTTTAAGTGAAACCTTAAATGTATGAATTATTATGACAACACTTACGGTCTCACTGAAAGCATTGTTAAGTAGGTGTTTAGTTAAACACCGACTTCTCGTTCTCTGTCATCATTGACAGCGCAGAGTTTTTAATGAATTACCCTTGCAGCATTGCGTAAGGACAAATATTAAATATTTGAGTTAACGAAATCTCCTCTTGAACGATTTTGGCCACGGTACTTATTCTTAAGCGAGATTAACCAGAGAGGTGCACTCTCTATTCCGTCACTCTTGTTAACCCATGGGATGATAATCCAACACGATCGGGAAGAGTGCAAGCGCAGCATCAAAGGTTTTACGTGCTTTCCGAAGGATAGGATTGAACATACTTCCAACTTCCAGCTACTGAGATTTTTCGATAGAAAAACTCAAAATCTTTTTATTTATCCGACCTGGGGTTTGAATCTCGGACCTCGCGATCTGCGGTCATATGTACTTGCCACTAGAGTAGCAACACAAATGTTTTTAATTAAACTTGTTCTCTGTGGTAAAGGAAAACATCGTGAGGAAACATATATATTATATGTCGCGTATTCTGTCATATATACATAATATACATCAACCCGCAATGGAGCAGCGTGGCTGGATTAGCTTAACCGTTGTTCGTCTTTGTCTACACTGGAATTGTTAGCTGTTTGTTTGTGCTATTGTTGTCGTTGTGTGTGTTGTGTGTCGAACCAATGTTAAATGATTAATGTAGTTGTTCTTAAAATACTTATAACAGAGATTTGTAAAAATTTTCATGCAAACTAGTTTAATATTTCGTCGAGAAAAAAAAAATCGATATGTCTATTATAATAAAATCTCACATATTTTTATAGTGCGTTGTGTATGTGTGAATCGAATGTGGGTCGATTTTCTAGAGTATTAATAAAATAATTATTTATCATTTTGCTGATAAGACGTAAGCAAAAAGTGTCCCATCGATAACGTTGTAACTTAAATCATGTCCCTTTTCATACAAAGCAACTCCAAGCTAAGTATTTTGCACAAAATCAAGATATGCTAAAATTATTGAATATAAAGCTTATTTAAATACTATAAGCTAATATTTTGTGTGTAGTGTTTTAATATGTGTGAGTCATAAAAATGAATTTAGTGATTCAGTTCAGTAACAGCCCATATCCCACTGCTGGGCTAAGGCCTCCTTCTACCACGCTGCTCCAATGCGGCTTGGTGCAGCGTTCATTTGTGTTCAATTCAAAAAGTGTGTAATTCAGTGCAATTCGACGCAAGCAGGTTTCCTCACGATGTGTTCCTTCACCGTCAAGCACGAGATGAATTATAATCACAAATTAAGCACATGAAAATTCAGTTATGCTTGCTTGGGTTTGAACCCACGATCATCGGTTAAGATTCACGCGTTCTTACCACTGGACCGACTCGGCTTTTTTTAGTTATTGAGTGATCGATGTCAATGACTTGTCCTAAGATACGTGTGATAATAGAAACATTCACGTCCGTACATACATACACGTACACATAGATATCTTTCTCCTTAGAAGGGTGCTAATGTCTCGGTTGCGAGTCAAGATGGCTCATTTGTTCGAACACGTGAATCTTAGACATAAATTGCGGGTTAAAACAAGCACGCTTGAAATTTCATATGCTTAATTTGTCCCGTGCTTGGCGGTGAAGGAAACCGACCTGAATATAGCAATTAATCACGTAAATATCAGCCATACATGTATCCACCAATACGCATTAGAGAAGATGGAATGAACTCCAACCTTTCAAAAAGAAAAAAGGTTTTAGCTCAGCAGTGTGCCATTAACAGTGTGCATAATGAATTCTTCAAAAAATACTGATCTATGTATGTATTATAACATAAAAATTCAAACTTTCAAGTACCGTAACAGCCTGTGAATGACCCACTGCTGGGCTAAAGGCCTCCTCTCCCTTTTTGAGGAGAAGGTTTGAGCTTATTCCACCACGCTGCTCCAATGCGGGTTGGTGGAATATACATGTGACAGAATTTCAGTAAAATTAGACACATGCAGGTTTCCTCGCGATGTTTTCCTTCACCGTAAAGCACGAGATGAATTATAATCACAAATTAAGCACATGAAAAATTCAGTGGTGCTTGTCCGGGTTTGAACCCACGATCATCAGTTAAGATTCACGCGTTCTTACCACTGGGCCATCTCGGCTATTCTAAGCTTTCAAGTATCAGAATGAAAAACGTCAACTGCAGTACACATTAATTATTTCTTACAGCCGGTGGTCAAGGAGGGTTATTTGATGAAGCAGACGCGCAGCTTTCAGCGGTGGCAGCGGCGATACTTTAAGCTGCGCGGGCGCACACTATACTACGCCAAGAAGAAAGATGTGAGTGAATTTTCTACTTTTAATGTATGATATATTACTCCTAAGTATTGATATAAGAAATACTAGAATTTTAAGATGATTTACGATATATTATTTTCAAGCAAATTAATGCTCAAAGAGCTTAAATGAACAAACAACAAATAGATTCGTTCGTATTTTTGTATAAATGGCTAGTCTGATTGACGTCGAACTTTAATATATTTATAGTATATAGTATGGAAAAGTCAGTATTATGTATAATTATATAAATATGTATGTTGTAACTGTTTGAGTCTGTAACATATGTTAACATATTAAACAGATTTTTTCCGCCAATCCATCAATCTAAATAGACGTAAATGACAAGAGTAGTTTTATTCTACTTATATCGCTTGTGACAAGAAAACTGAAGATATGAACTTAATCATTTGGTCCAGTGACTTTAAAAATATTTATTTTGACTTATAAAATGTGTTTGAAATGTCTGAGATGGTAGAATGATATATGGAGGTTGAATTATAAAACGTGAACTTAAAAATACATTTATTTGTAATGAAATGTTTTCCGTCTTTTTTGTCTGTGTAAACGTTACACTGAGAGCACTGACGATATATTATGTAAGTTTACTTCTGTCGTAATAAATCAACGATAGTATATACATACATATCATTACTGGTGGTAGGACTTTGTGCAAGCTCGTTTGCGTAGGTACCCACCCATCAGATATTCTACCGCAAAATGGCAGTACTTGGTATTGTTGTGTTCCGGTTTGAAGGTTGAGTGAGGCAGTGTATTTACAGGCACAAGGGATAACATCTTAGTTCCCAAGGTTGGTGGCGCATTGGCGATGTAAGCGATGGTTAATATTTCTTACAATGCCAATGTCCAAGAGCGTTGGTGACCACTTAACATCAGGTGGCCCATATGCTCGTCCGCCTACCTATTCAATAAAAAGAAAAAACAAAAGTAGTCCCACGAGGAAATCCGTCATAACAGCTTTAGGTACACATATATGTATACGTATCGTTTTACAATTGCATTAAAAAGGGTCTAATGTGAATCTGACGATGGCCCCTACGGGTTATGACCCTGTTGACCCCATCGTCCGCCTACAAATACAAAAAAAAACCATATAATTTCACCTTTTTTTAAACTTTTCTAGTATATGTAATTCGAATGTCAAAACATTTTGTTACAAACCTGATCATGAAACCACAAAACAAGTTAGAATTGATTTGACGAGATCAATCGAATTCAGTTAGTTGATGTTAGTCGAAATAGATCTCTTAGCGTATCAAATAATCTAGAAGTCCCTCAGAGTCCTTCAGTCCCTTATTTAACGTCTCTTTCTTTTTTAAATAAATTACTTACTTTGTCTTTTAAATAACAAACATAAGATATGGTGATGACCCTTACACAATATTTTTATTTATTTTATATGACGACATTTTGTTTTTCGAATATTGAAAAGGATGTATCATGATTTTTTATTTTTATATAACCCGGTTGAACATTTAAACGATGTTCTTATTTCGAAGTGACAAAAATAAACCGTGTGTCGTCCAAAATTCGGATATTTTTATCCAATTACAACAAAGCCAAGGTCTATTTGTTCTTACCCTAAACGATGTGCACACTTCTCGTTTACATTCGTTCAAGGGGACCACATACTATCTGGTCGACCTCGTTTGCATAACATAATATGTAAAAAGTGCGAACGCGTCACTATAATACTACTTGTATGATATAATAATAATAATAATATTCTGGGACATCATTCACACACGGCCATCTGATCCCAAACTAAGCAGAGCTTGTACGATGGAAACCAGACCACTGATGTACTACATATACTACTTTTCTTTTGTAAATACATACTTATATAGATAATTACACCCAGACTCAAGACAAACAGACATGTTCATGCACACAAATGTCTGTCCTGGGTGGGAATCGAACCCATAACCTTCGGCGTGAAAGGCAAGTATCTACCAACCACGCCAACCGACCCGTCAATATAACATATTGATGAATTGTACTATTTTAACACCAGCGAGATGAATGTAATAACTTCCACGAATGACAATATAAGGTTTATTAATCTCTCATACTATTTCGATGTTTTTGATTATAATTTATCATATGCTTTTATATTTGACAATTTCTCTTTGAACATCTCGTATAGAACAAAATATTTTTATCCATTTTGGGATGGATTATAAATGACATGATTTTCCCATTTTTTAATATTTTTCCATTGAGCGTCAAGTATCATTCTTTTAAAAGCTTACTGAAGCGTTATAAATATAGTATAGTGTAGCATCGAATATCTATTTATATATTTAGGCTAACGTTACCAATTTTTTGCAGCAAAAATTTAAATATTATACTTCAACATTTACAAACTATGAGAGTAAAACAGACAGACAAATTATTATAACTAATTTATAATACTAAATACTATACTATACCATGTTACTATTTAGCTGTATAATTTTTTTAATTTAAAGAAGGCTCGTAACAGGCTGTATTTCATTGCGATGATCCTACTCGATACAAAAGAGGACTTAATTCAATTAGACTTCAGCCGAATGAATCTTTACGCAAAATCTAATCTAATGTTGAATAAAAGTGAAATTGTAAATCCTTTCCGTACGTGTACAAAAGCTCGTAATATTTAGAAGGGCGGGGATTACACCTGGGCAGTTCCGAGACGGCTGGGCGCCGACGTCGCCGATTAACCGACTAGTCACTTCAGTTGCGCTTTAGGCGCCGGACGAGATAGACGATTCTATATTGTTCACGGCAAATTATTCCGCGAGTATCTTAACACAGATTCATTAATGAAAACCTTCTCATATAAGCTTAAAACGTCATAATATCTGCATTACATACATAGTGTTTCCTCGTAGCTAACTCTCGTAGTCGTTTTTCGTTTGTGTTGTGTGACCGTATGCTGTTGACCCGGTTTTAGTTTTGACTCTTGCACAATTGCCGTTTTGGCTGATCAGAGCAACGTATTTTCGATTTCGTAAGTATTATTTATATGTTACTAATTGCATTTTATTTTGTACCTAATAATAGGAAAGTCACAATTTTAATAACAATTTTTTTTAAACTATATTATTATTTAAAATGTGTATTTATTTTGTAATTTAACATTGTTATTAAAATACAAATATTAACTATTTTTTTGTATTTTCTCTCATAAATATAAAGATAATAGAGAAAATTACGTTCTATCTATATATTAAGTAAATAGAAAACACTAGACAATGTCATTATTGTATTGTGTAGAAAACTTTGAAGCTTGAAATGAAACAATGAAACGAGCATTTGACCATTTGTAAAACGGTTTTCCTTCTGTTTCAGAACGTTATCCTAAAATATTGTAGTTTAATATCTCGAATACATATATTATGAGCAACTGGTTTAGAAATTGCCTTTAATATTGTTTTAAGCGTTATGTCATTAAAAATTTTATCATTAAAATCACACTGTCGTATAATGTTACGCGCGTTTTAATTAGTCCTTTGTAAACTGGTTGTAATGTATTACTTTAAATTAAATTTCAAAATTAAATAAGGAAATATATTTTTTTACTTTTAAAAATTATAAAATAAACATTTGCTTACGTTGGCAGGTTTTATTTAATTAATTCCCAACGTGTGATACGTCGTTGGTGAATTTTAATAATTTTACTACAAAAACAATCTTATATTATAATAATATTTTTATATGTGAAATAATAAAACAATAAACGCTTTAAAATTTTTAAAACCACTTAGCTACAAAAACATCTGGGAATGCATTTGGAAAGCTTTAGTATTTATGACCAAAGCTATTCTAGTATACAAAGTTTGTCAATCGACGTTCGCTCCGATCGTAAACTGTTGACAACTGATTCACAATATTTTAACTTATTTATCCTTTAAATGTTACACTTGTCACAAACATACTTTACTAGTGGTAGGGTACACGTACAAGCTCGTCTGGGTAGGTACCACCCACTCATCAGATATTCTACCGCAAAACAGCAGTACTTGGTATTGTTGTGTTCCGGTTTAAAGGGTGAGTGAGCCAGTGTAATTACATGCACAAGGGATATAACATCTTAGTTCCTAAGGTTTGTAGTAAATTGGCGATGTAAGCGATGGTTAAAATTTATTACATTGTCTATTGGCGATGGTGACCAATTACCATCAGGCCCATATGGACGAGTTTATGTGCTTACCTATTCTATAAAAAAAACAGCTCATTATTTATGATGTCATAAATATATGGAAAGCGAGAAATGTATGGAAAAAAGAATAATATATTGATGCATATATGTTAATTTGATTTGGTACATATTATTATATTACAAAATAAGTGTTCAGAGAGTTTTCGGTATAAGATTTAATTTTCTTGTATGTTTCTATTTATATAACATAATAGGATATAACTTATCACACGGTGCCTTCTAGAAGACTACTACTGACTACTTTCAACTAGATTCTCTTATTTTAATGATGTATCTCTGGGCTCAAGTTTCGTTGTTTTTATATCCGGGGTTTGCAGTAAAACGGACCGCAAACCTTCGGTTTCGACTTCGAACTTTGTACGTTTGTTGAACAAGTAGAAGCTAACTTAGTGTGGTAAATGCGGGTAAAGGTTAAAGATAAGGAGGACATAGTTTCAAAACAACTCAAACAATTGACTTAGTTTGAAACAATTCAGGTGAATTTATATTCAAACGAAAATAATACATACGATAAACTATTTTTATCATTTTTAGTTATTTATATTATATCATCTAAAATACAATATTTAAAACATTGACATTTGTTATCTACATTGTCATTGACAACGCAACTTAACTTAACTTCAATTTAAGTTACTGTTTTCACAGAATCTGCTTCTACTTTCGAGTTCTATTCGTCTCGTGTGGTTATCTTTCAACTTAAGCGACAGTTTAGTTCGTAACTTACGCGCTAGTTAGTAAGTTGTAAAGTCCACTTCCATTGGGTAATTTCGTATAAAAGATGTTCTTTGGAATATAATGCTTCAGTAAACAGTGTATACTGAATATTGATTTATTAGGTCGTTACATAAATTGGTTTTATATGGGAGGAATATAATGTCAATTTTTTTTTTTGTAATTTTTATTTAATTAATCAAAGTATGCACCGTTGTTATCTATGCACTTTTGCTATCTCATAGGTAGTTCATTGATCCCTTTACTAAAAAAAACATGGGAGCGAGAATCAATAAACTCTTTGAAGGCGGTTTGGACTGCCGCATCGGAGTTGAATTTTTTTCCTTGTAAGAAGTTGTCCAAATTCCGGAAAAAATTATAATGTGTTGGAGCAAGGTCCAGGGATTAAGGTGGATGTTGCAGACATTCCAATTGTAGCTCATCTAAATTAGTGGTTGTTTGTTGTGCAGTATGTGGTCTTGCTTTGTCGTGAAGCAGCAGTGGCCTAGAGCGATTGACCAATCTCCGTTGTTTTGCAGCTAGTTTTTCCTTCATGGTTTTCAGTTGCGGAATGACAACGGCGCTAGTCCACCAAAACACTCACAAGTAACTTTTTCTGAGTCATTTTCGTTTTGTGGGCAGGATTTTGCTGGGTCTCCAGGGTTCAGTCATTGCGACGAGCGCTTCCGATTATCGTACAGTATCCACTTTTCATAACAAGTTATGATTCGATTTAAAATCCCTTCATTATTGTGTTGGTTGAGCAAAGCAACACAGAAGTTGACGCGTGTTTGCAAGTTCAATTCACTCAATTCATGAGGTACCCATCGTTCAAGTTTTTTTACTTTCCCGATTTGCTTCAAGTGGATTAATACAGTTTTATCAATTACCCGATCTGCTTCCACAATAGCCTTTAATTCTTCATTTTCCACTTTGGTCTCCGGCCGTCCATGGGTTGGTTCTGAAGGTCGAAATTTCCAGAACGAAAACGTTGAAACCAAAAACGTACCGTGCTTTCTTTTGCGACACAAGATTACACATCAGTAATCCTTCGAGCTGTGTCTGCAGCACTGGTGCCACGGTAAAACTCGTACTCGTAGATATACCGATATGTCATGTTTTCCATTGTGCGGTAATAAACGACGCCAAAGAAAAAACAAATGAGTGACTGTTTTCAAAATTCAAATGTACCAGCTAAATGAATTCATACATTTGAATTTGGAATTCTTAACCAAAGAGGAGATATTTCAGATTAAGGTGGTCAGTACGACAAAACGCTAATTTCATATGTAAGGACCTAATATATGTTTTTGTAAAACATCTATACTAATATTATAAATTCAAAAGTTATTCTGTGTGTCTTTTACGTTTTCAACGTTAAGCCACTGAACCGATTTTGATAAAATTTGTTACGAAGCATTTTGAACCTCAAGGAGAATTTTATGTCAAGTCACATATATAATAATTCAAAACAAACAAGTTATGAAATCGTAAATTTATATATCAACCGGATAGTATATTAAGATAATAATTTGCTTTTAAATCTTAAGGATTCTATTTAGACAAAAAATATATTTCGTATTTTTTAATACGTATTTTATTTCTTTTTATTTGTACACATTATTATAAACCACATACAAATATGCGTGCAGCACAAAAGGCTGTTTTATTTATTTGAAAAGGCACATCTACAGTAAATGTTAAACACTTATGTAGTAGCATATTTTAGTAAGGTTTATCTGATATCTAACCAATTACGATATTTTATATTACTGGTGGTAGACCTTTGTGCAAGCTCGTCTGGGTAGGTACCACCCACTCATCAGACATTCTGCCGCAAAACAGCAGTACTTGGTATTGTTGTGTTCCGGTTTGAAGGGTGTGAGCCAGTGTAATTACAGGCACAAGGGACGTTCGTAGTTTCCAAGGTTGGTGGCGCATTGGCGATTTAAGCGATGGGCAACATTTCTTACAATGCCAATGTCTAAGGGCGTTGGTGACCACTTACCATCCGGTGGCCCATATGCTCGTCCACCTTCCTATTCTATAAAAAAAAAACTTTATTTATGTACGACACTGACAAGGTAACTAATACAAACAAACTCTTTTTTATTAATATATAACTTTTTTTTAACTAAAAAAACTGATTAATGTATTCGAAAAAAAAGAAAATAAAACAACAATTAAAATTATTATTAAGACTTATAAGACATCGAAAAGTTTACGCTTAAGCTTCGGTAAGGAATCGGATAATTTATCTCGTGTCCTTCACCCGAAGGGTTGTTTGGAAGAGATCGCTCTTTTAGTGATAAGACCGCCTTTTGTACATAATTAGTTTTTTTTGTGTTTATGAATGAATGATCCTGTAACTCTTTTGGTGTACAATAAAGTATATTCTATTCAATTCTAATATATCAATATTTGTATATATATTCTGTTGATTGGAGAATAATTTGCAATATAAGTGCGCGACTTGGGTATGAAAAAAAATTTGATATTGATTTTATGGAAAAGTTTTTGACACCATTTGCTACCATTAATAATTTTAAATTAATGATGTCAAATGTTTTAATTTTCGGCGATTTCGCAGTTTCCATTTTGAAAAATTTATTTCGAGTTTGTTCTGGTGCTCTCTGGGATATATTCCTCTTGATGTAAATGCTAGGTCCCTTGTAAAAGCAGGTTGAATTGTTTCCACTCTCTGTGAGTTAACGGCGTATATGGGGTTCCAGACTGGTGATGCATATTCGAGGGTTGTTCTGACAAGAGCATTGTATAAGGATAGTTTCATAGACTATTAGCGTTATCAAGCGATCCCCTGGCGCTCCTCGTTAAGACGGAAAGGGTATTGCTGGTTTTTTAGTGGGTATTCTGATGTTTGGGGCGCACTCGGCGCCTTGGATACCGGCGAACCCCACACCCTGTTCCCGTGAAAAAAAAAAACTCCGAAAAAAATAACTATTAGCGTTATCCTTGTTAAGACGGAAAGGGTATTGCTGGTTTTTTAGTGGGTATTCTGATGTTTGGGGCGCACTCGGCGCCTTGGATACCGGCGAATCCCACACCCTGTTCCCGTAAAAAAAAAAACTCCGAAAAAAAAACTATTAGCGTTATCTTTAACACAATTCTTTGACCAGGAAATTTGAATATTAAAATTACGATGGGTGTTGCTTTTATTTATAAAATGTCATATCCCTTTTGCCTTTAGTTACACCAGCTCAATCATCCTTCAAACCGAAATACAACAATACTAAGTATTGCTGTTTGGCGGTAGATTATCGGATGAGTGGGTAGCACCAACTAAATATAGTAATGAAATTGACAGTAGATAGTTGTTTGAAAATATTTATATAAATATACCACGGAGACCACCTCGTCAAATACTTGTAAAATTTTTAAAAGTAGCAAAACCAACACTTGGACACGTAAACTTGAGTTAGACCCTTTTTAATGGCTACAAAAAGAAATAATATGCTTTCTATACAATTAAATAATGTCAATTGTTTTGCATAACAGAAAATTATCAATTACTATTATTATGCGTCACTATCATCATTATTATTAAATACCACATAAATGTTAATGTGATAAAAATTAGTTATCGAAAATATTCTGGTTCATTTTCTCCAGCAATATCCTGAAGCTCGGAGCCCTTGTAATAATGATGTAGATTTACAATGGACTCTTACTTCTAATATTGAATACGAAAAAGGCATGATATATTAATAGTAAAACGTTTCCTCGAGAAAAAAATATGTCGGTATGACGTTGGTCTTTTCCAAAAGCTCTGGAGGCAAGTTGAAGGATATGACGTCAGAACCATTATACTGGCGATATGTTTAATTTGAACTTTATGTTAAGTGTCAGTTTTTCGATGGAATGCCTGTGAGCATTACTTTTTAAGTTTTTACAGATCGACGATTTGTTTGACACCCATGTATCTCTTTAAATATTGTAATAATACTTTGCACAGGCATAATAATAATTCTAAATAAAATGTTTATATTAAAAAACGAGAAAAATAATGTTTTTTTTTCCGAACAGGTGGTAGTTTCTGGAAGATCTCATCAAAATAATAATCGGTGAATGGGTTTGAACTACACACAGGACAAATATACAAAAAAAAACATAAATTTTTATTTATTAAAAGTATACAAAGTATCGTCTGACATATTTTTTAACAAATGCAATTAGAGCACGACTGAACACTCGATGCAAGTTTAAACGGGAACTTTACTTTACGCACATTTTCACCGGACGTCGTAACGCTTAACCATCGTTGAGATTTCACTTTACGGTACTACTCATATTTTAATTCTGTCTCTGCATTAAAATGCGCAATAAAAATAAAAATAAATATATTTAGTTGTCACTATATACTTTTTAATATTATAGTGACAACTAAATATACATATTTGTTTTTAATATACATATGTGTTATATTATTATAATATGGGCTTGATTAACTATGCACGCTTGTGTGCTAAAGGTTATAAGACAATTTATGAATGAAAGAACACCTTGGGAGATGAGACGATCGCTGCATTTTTTTCTAAATGAAACATGTATAAAAAAAACCCGCTACGTTTATTTCGCCGGTTCTTCTCAAGGCTGGGTGTTTTTTTCCCGAACCGGTTGTAGTTTTTGGTTATTATTAATAAGCAAGTGTAATGCTTCATTGTTGAATAAATCATTTTGATTTTGATGTGACAATGATATTAGTATGAAATTTCGTTTTATGTTTTAATCTATCTTATATATAACATAAACATTTTTTGATAATAATAAACACTACAGTATTATAATAATAATAATAAATTTATTTATTCTCTCCCACATACAATAATGTTTTTTTACATATATAAATATTTATACATATATACATTTTTTTAAATATATAAATTTTTAATATATAACTGTATAGGTGTATGTGGGAGACAGGAGCCCAAACTAGGTTGCCCTGTGCTATGGGTCTCCTGGCTCACCCTCTTGGGTAAGGAACTATTTATTTATTTAATTTTATATAAAACAGGAGAAACACTAAAGCTTTTACATTTTATATTATTTAGTAATAAGTACTTATGCTAATAGAAGTAAAAATATAATGTATGCTTGTAAATATGTGTAATTATAGTAGTTGCGTGTTAAATAACAATATTCATAAAACAAAAACTTGAAATTACTAATCGTAGCTTATTTCGTAGCGGTTAGCGTAGCAACTTTCATCGAATAAAAATGTCGTTTCATAGGATTCGTCTGTACGAATGAGATGTAAATGTGTTTCTGAGCTACTTGTCTTTATATATATAATAAAGTTATAATAATATATCATTGTTTATTATAACTATCTGTTGATTTTACATTATTCGGAATAAGTTGGACGGGCTACGTGATAATGTTTTTAAATATCATCAGTGTAATATAGTTACAAACGTAACACAAAAGTCATATCGTATTACAATCTCTACCCGAGTGGAATGAATGAATGAATGAGTGAATATTAAATTCGCAATATACTAAATTAAAAAAGCGACCATTGTCTCAAACAAAAGTCGGATGGAATATTTGCGATGTAAATGTTTGTTTTGGTTTTTTGATAATCATTGATATATGTCAGTTCTTTTACTGTTATAAAAAAAGTTGGAAAATGTTTGCGGAAAGATTAAAACAAGTAATCTCTTAGATCCAGATAAAAAAACTTAATATACATTATACAAGTGTCTTTGAGAAATTGAAATGTATTAAATTATGTAAAGCTATCACCGCGCTGGTTCAAAATGTACACTCGACCTAGAACAATAGAAACTCCTGAGTTGTCCTCCGTAATTCGTCGGGTTTTTTCTTAATTAATGATGCTAAACATATAATTCTTAAATAGGGATTCATTCATATATTTTACGCGAGTAATATTATTAACGTAGTATTTTTTATTGAAAATATTTTGTTAAAAAGGGTGAGCGAGCCAGTGTAACTACGGGTACAAGCGACATAACATCTTAGTTCCTAAAGTTGTTGGAGCATTGGTAATGTATATAACGATTAATATTTCTTACGGCACCGATTCCTATGGGCGGTGGTGACCACTTACTCAGGTGGCTAATTTGCCCATCCGCCTACCTATATTATAAAAAAATAACGTGATAGTCACGTGAAAAGAAGATAAATTATTTGTTATAAAAATTAAAGACAACTAAATGAGTTGTAACATTCGCTTTGAACGAACATTTGTTTTTACAACGGCTCAAAATTACTCCGACGAAAAAGAAGAGAACGCATCGAATTCCAATTTTATATTTTGGCCAAACCCGTAATAGAACAATTTTATTGTCGTTTTCAAAGCAGAAGTTAGGAATACGAATATGTTTGTGTCACGAACTTCGTCGAGTCCGACATGTTTTCGATGTTAATGTGCTCGTAAATTTAAATCAAACAAAAATGTTCTATTCGACATAGAAGCATTACACTTGTTTATAGATTAGAAACTACCACCGATTCGGAAAAGAAATACTCTGACCTGAGAAGAACCGACGAAAGAAACTTGAGTTTTTTTTTTCGTTTTGTTATCATGTCTTGCAATTTTTTACAAATATTTAGTGTAAAAAGAAATAGCCAAAGACGATCGTTTCATTCCCAAGGTGTGAATGAACTCATTAATTAAATAATAAAATTTTGGACACAAGATTTCCATTTTATAAAATAAAAATCTTGCAACAGAGGCATTTCTAGGATCCTGTTGTAAAACCGTGTACATTGTCCCACAAATGTACTAACTATGCAGTCGAGTAACAGGTGTAAATAGGTAGGTTTAAAGAATTTATTCTCAAAAAGACAGATTCACTTACATGAACAGCATGATAAATGTAACAATAAAAATATTTGCCTTATAAGTAGGTACTTAGTTAACGGAATAGAATATAATAAAATCGTTGTATATATTTTAATCGCTATAAAAGTGGGTATTTTCTAAAATATATTTTGAGAGTTGAGACTTAAACCGGTTAATTGAGTTTACATTTTTTATATAAGATGGTAATTTGTTATAAAGTTGTGCTACATCTAAAGTAATATTTTTTTTTGTAAATTTGGTTCTAATTTTTGGGAGAACTAATAAGCTTGGTCTACGGGTGCTACGTTTACTGCTTTGTTTTATGAACGTCAAATCTGAATGTATCGATTTATTAATAATTTTTCTAAAAAGAATACAAGAATTATGTACATAAAGTTGTCGTAGGTTCATAATGTTTGTTTCCTTGTAAAGTGTAGTTGTTGATGTCAAGGGTGGATATCGAAAAAGTATAAAAGTAAATAGCTTATGTTTGTTACTTGTACAAATGTTATGAGTATCACAATCATTATTATTTTTCCGTACATTAATTATTTTATTAATATGTGATTTTAATTTTGTAAATAAAAATATAATATAATCGAACAATAATTATTTTTTTGTATGAGTAAAGGCGTATTTCCACAGATATGGTTGGGATTTTATAGGTCTAAATATATATATACGTTTGTCAGAATATCATTCGACTTATGCAGGTTTCTTATAATGTACACTTTCACCGCTGATTACGAGATGTAATATATTCTATAGTAAAATAAAATATAAGTTTCTGTTTTATTTTATTTTTTATACTTTAAATTTAAAAAAAAATACACTACATGTGTTCCAAAATCAAGTTTGGGAGGACGGAAGAATTCCAATAAGCGATGTCATGTTGACAACGCTCTGATTTATTTCGTTTCTGAAATATAGTTACAGGCTTGTATGCAAACTTTTACTCTTTTTATTTATGTTTGTTTATTATTACTAGTGAACAAAAATATCCGACATTCACAGAAGTATAAGATTACATCAATTATTTTTGTGTATATAGTAATTTTCGAACGGAAAAATTAGGGTTAACTTTGTGAAACCTTGTCGGTTTGGCGTTGAAAAACTTTAATATCAAAAAAGGCGTTTTTGCTCATTAAGTGTAACGTCAGACTATTGACATGACTAAGACAGATGTCATCTGGCAATATTAACATAAGCAAACTATTTTTAATTTCATTTATAATAATATTTATAAACAATACAGCGTTCCATATTTCATACTCCTGCTTACGCGCAACATGTTTTTTTATGTACAAACTGTACAATATTCCACAGTTATTGCATCCACTATTTCCTGGGATATTACGATCAAGTAATGCGCGTAGTCGTCTGCTTACAAAAACAATTAAAGAGGCATTGCTATGCAAGATAGTTATTATAGGAAGTGATAAATATTTTTAACCTGTTAGGACCTGACATATGACTGTCACTATAACATGACTGATTTGAATTGCAACTCATTAGCAATAAATTAATAATTCAGCCCGTGGCTATGTGTTAAGTCGGATATTAGCTGTCTCTTTTTCAAGTTTGGTTTAAATTCCTTTAGTAGTTTTTTGTGTGAAAGAATAACAAATAGTAGAATACAATTGTGACCGGACCCAACCAGATAATTGAGATTTTATAATAACTGACTAGACTAGAAAGCAAACTATATACTTAATAAAATATATAAAAAATACAAGCGATGAAAGGGTTAGCATGACGTCATGTTGTATCCACACGCCCATCATTAAAACGAAATTTAAATTTATTCAAATTTGCTTACTAATGGCATTTATAATTAGATCGCCACGGTTATTATTAGTTCTATATTTTGTATTCAAAAATTAGTTTCTGTTTTTGCCACCAAATGTCATGGTGTATTCTAAAGATGGTATGATCACAATATGCTATTGTATCGGTGTAAAGTTTATCTCATGTGTGTCCGCCAAATCGCATGGAGAAGCTTTTTGGAATGAGTTCTAATTCTCCTCCTCATTTAGCCCAGCAGTGAATTTAACCTGTAAATATTACCTTAAAATATAGATGTTAACCAAAAAAACACCATTAAATTGAAGTCTCAAGACTATACATTCAAACATATGTATGAGATTTCGTCGTGCTTACGAGATCATTAAAACACATTCCAGTAGGATTTATATTCATCTCGCTTTTAAGATTTTTTAAGGGTACATCAATAGCCTATAGGGTCGTATATGCAGTCGAAACGACCTTGAACTGGCATGTTGACATTTGTACTATTGTTTATTTTTTGTATAAAAAAGTATCTTTTATATGCTTGATTAAAAACGTTGATTGAGTAGAAAGTAATATTAAATAATATAATAAGCCAAACTATAACTTTAAAATGGTGGACCAAACGCACTGTCAGCCCACGTCTCGGCTCCGTAGGTCATAACCGGTTCGATTCACTCGTTGAAGACATTTGTCTTCAAGCATTGCATTAGCCGTGACGTAATAAAATATTATATTATGTATGTATATATTCTCTATTATAATGTTGAAAAAAAACATGTCTTAAATAACCGTCACCTTAACTTACATTGTACTATTTTGTTAGTATTCACACATGACGTGTTTTATTAATGTCAATAGAAATCAATCTATAAAGTTTTCATTATTAATAACTGTTCTTCTAAATAGCAACCAATTATTGTAGTAAATAAAATAAAGCTAAATCTATTTTTAATTTACAGAAAGTGAGTCAGACTATTTTTAATTAAGTGCGGCTCATGTATGTTTATACATACACATATATAATACAGAGAGCCTTATACATTTCTGTACCTTTTTATTGTACGTGTGGTATGTGAAATTGAGACGCGAACTGAATTGTTTTCTCGAAAAGGACGACCAGTTCTACGGACGTGGAAGTATCCGTGGAATCGTTCGTATGCTATTTCACACAATTATATTCTTGTATTTTGGGGTTTTTTTATTTATTTATAGGTAGGCAAATGGACCACCTGGTGGTAAATGTTCGATAGACATTTGCCATACATTATATTACCATACATTATATCGTCAATGCACGTCCAAACTTGGGAACTAAGATGTTATATCCCTGTGCCTGTAGTTACGTCGTTATGCTTTGCTGCACGAAATCGCATTGCAGCAATTGGTAGCTTTTGTGTTCAGCTTTGACGGCGTAATGCTCAGAAGTAAAGCTAAGTCAACGTCTTTATTCGAAATAGACGCATTAAACTTGTATGCTTATAATCCGTAATTGCCCAGTGGCTAGAACACGTAAATATTAACCAAAATTTGTGGTTCACGAAGCACTGAGATTTAATGTGCTTAATTTGTGTTTATTCATCTCGCGTTCAACGCATTAGCTCAACAGCGAGAAATTTACAGGCTTTTACTTAACTTTTTAAGCTTTCTTATATCTTTTCAAATATCTGTCACCGCTAAAAGAGACATAAGAAGATTCGGTAAAAGTAACTCTAAGGGATAATGGATCTACTAAGATGAGCCAGTGCTGAAGCGACTACTGGGCATCTGTATAAATAAATCCCTAAGCTCTTACATAAATAAAAACGTAGTAAGATATTAAACGGTAGGTTTCTGGAAACAGGGAAGGATATTATGTTATCCAATTTGAAATCTCATTTTATCTCGTATCTTGCATTTCATTTCGACGCTGAATATCTTATTTGTTAGAAGCGGGTTTCTTGCGAAAGTATTTTATCAATCCACTTATATTTATTTGGTTTGGGAATTAAAATAATGTTTTAATTTTCTCAAACAACGAAAATATTTTTTTTTTCTATGTATATGTAAGCGAAATACCACTCATCACGGGATCTCCTAAACTATCCACCCGATTGACTTGAAATTTGTCACAGTTACTCCTTCGTAGCCACTCAATAAGAAGGGATTTTACGCATAACCTGTCAAAAATACATTTTTCTGCTTATCAATCAGTGCGAAGCCGGAACGATTAGCTAGTTTTTATATAAAACTAATGTTTTAATTGTGATAGTGTCAGTTTGATGTTCTTTCATGCAATGGAGAGTTACTTGGTCTATTCTTTATTCGGATAATGAAACTGCGGCGACGCTGGGTGTCGAAACAATTTTATGTATATAATATTTATAAAAGAATCGTTAAAATGTTTATTTAGGTAAATGTATTTAAAAATGATTATTTTATAAAAAGAAATTTATCGATGAAAGAAATATCACGTCTATATAAAGTACATGTTGCTGATTTTATCCCAGATACCGAAACCAGGGTGTAATTAAATGTATCTCCATAGTAAAACCCTTTGAAGTTACTTCTATTAAATACCTTTCGAGATGTTCTGTAAGAACAAAGCCGAAACTCGCGCGGATGACGATCGTGGTATTTTAGAAATTTCTCTGCGATATTTGCTTTATAATTATTATTTAACATTTAATAAACAAGTAACTCAATAGCGTATAATCTTAAGCACAACATTTCACGAGTGAGATACAAAGTCACGAAGAGGTTCTTACAGCTTAGTCCGAGATGGCCCAGTGACTAGAACTTTTTTTGTTGTTATTATATATTTTTTTATATTTGCCGGGTGGGCAAATAATTCTACTCCACCTGATGGTAAGTGGTGGTAGAGTCCAAACGCGATGACGGCCAGTACAGTCGGGAAGAATTTTCTGCACTAGCCGCCCCCGCCTTGCTGGCCCGCAAGGTGCCTCTTCACGGCTCGTTTGAAGGAACCCGAGTATGAAGGAACGCGTGAATCCTAACCGATGAATGCGGGTTCAAACCCAGGCAAGCACCATTGAATTTTCATGTGCTCAATTTGTGTTTATAATTAATTTGAAAACCTAGTTGTGACTTTCATTGAAATTCTACCACATGTATATCCACCAACCCGCATTATATCAGCGAGGTGGAATGAGCTCTAAAAATTCTCTTCAAAGGGGAGAGGAGACCTTAGTCCAGCAGTGGAGCATATACATTACTTTTAAGTCTAAAACATATACAACAAATTTGAAACTTTTCTCAGGCGACGATACGCGTTAAATACTTATCATTGAAATAGGCTTTTCCTGTGACAAATAAGGATTATATAGAATTTTAAATGATCAACTTGTCGTCCTTAAATAATGGAACAAAACACCCGTTCATTATGAGTTTCGTAATCACTGTTGTTTAGTTGGCTGACTGTGTACTTAATATTTATGTGTGGGATAAAATATATATTTTACTTCATTATTTCGTCGTCATAATAAAAGTTTTGTACTTTATTGTTGGCTATTTATTTAAAAATTATAACAAATATTGATATTATTACAATATATTAGTCATTATTATCATCATCTCAGCCGAAAGACGTCCACTGCTGTACAAAGGCCTCCCCCAAGGATTTCCACGTTGGCCGGTCTTGCGCTGCCCGCATTCAACGTCTTCATATAATAGTGTACCCATTAATTATACTGAAACGACAAAGAATCTGTTATTTAATTAATTACTTCTCATCGTTCAAGAATATCATAGAATGTAACAGAGTCAATTCTTCCTGCGTTAACATAAACCATTTTTTAAAACAATAAGTATTTTAGTCCTATCTTTAATTCTTCTATTTCTGGATTATACAAATGCCTCCTACCCTGATGCTACTGAAGAACTTGAAAAGGGAGATAGACTACCAAACTTGTAAATTCGTTTCGTTACCAGGTTCCGTGAAATTTACCATATTTCTGAATTTCGAGTGGACCCATCCTATGTCATTCCTACAAAGTTCAGTAATTGACTTACTTGCATTGTAATTCTCCATGTCGTTCCATCGTCCAATTTATATTGCCTATCGCGTCCTACTCTACTGATTTCTATTTATACTTTATTGTCGATACGAATATTAACAAGTTGCATTCTATTTCTATCAAGTCTATTTCCATTTTAAAGATAGAGTCGAAAGAGTACTTTCTGTCCTTATCCTAATTCATACAATGAAGCGTGTAAGATAGATATGAGTATTTTTATAGTTTTAAAGTATATATATTTTTTAATATATTATTATAACTTACAATTATTTTTACTCTCTATTGTATTTTAGCGTCTTATTTGTCCGACTAACACTGTTTCCTTCTCAGGTAGTAAGGAATCTATTTAAGGGACAAACATGCCTTTATCGTTAGTTTTCTTGTGACATGTTATTTATTTATAAATAAATAAAAATAGGAAGTCATTGGGACTGCCGATAGAAATGAAATATATTGGTCCAATTTCCACATCTATTGGCACTTAGTAATATTTCTATCCCTTTTTATTATATATAGCTTTTCATTCATCAAATACACAGTATGTCGCAAACTCGGCACAAAATAATAATACAACTTGATTGAAATAAATAATAGTTATAATACACTCATATTATTTGTATATAATGTTAGTATTCACACAAACTACAATCTTTATTATCCTCATTAATTTCCACAATACTTAAATCATTTGTACTTTCAACGATTTCATTATATTAACATTAGCATGTCGGTGACGCGAAGCCACGAGTCTGTCCCCTATGATAAACCAGCGCAACGCGAATAAAGAAGTTTTCACTTCAAAAATTGTCGGAATTTGAACAAAAGTCAATGTATTGGATGAAGTATTTTCGAATATTAAAAACTTTTGTGACCGATTTTGAAAATAATTTTGAGTTAGCCCATTAATTGAATAGGCCATATAACATTAATAACGCGTGTAAAACCGCATGAAGCAGTTAGTAAATACTGAGTAAATAATGAAATACTATGACCCTTGAGCATATACGCGATATAATCGATTTCTATGCTTTAGAATCCCTCCTAATAAATAGACAAGCATTGTAACAATATTGCTCATTAATAAAATATCAGTAAGACACGCCATGTTTTGTTATCTTTAAGCAAGCATGAACGGTTTTTGTTTGCAAGTGACACGCGACAGGATCTTGTACTCGTACAATAGACTAAGAAAAAAAAGACGCTCCAAAAGACGTTCAAGCCTGTCACAGTCACAACTTTGTACAATTCTCATCTCGCTTTGAATTGAAATAGCTTTGGACAATTCCCTGCGAGTCAATCATTTGTATTATTGTGTTACGATTTCATGGGTCAGAGATCTATTGCAATTGTAGACGCTTGGGATATAACTTCTTGTACGATTGGCGGCTTTATTAGTTATATATATATTTGTTTAATAAAGTAGAAGGACTATTATATATAGTTTGTCGCTGAAGTTTTCCTAAGCTGGACCGATTTTAATGTGTTTGAGTTGGTCCCAGGATGGTTTAGGTTAGACCTAATAGGTGACACTGCGATTGAGTTCCAGAATTATTAATATAACCAAATAAAAGTTAATACAATTCTTATTTTACCCGTTAAAAGTTGGTACGTGCAACTAGTTACATGGTAGTTCGCCAATGTATATTATGTACATTTGTGAAATTATATAGCGTATTGTTTTAGTTTAATTAAATATTTTCAAATAGAGATATGATAATAAAACGTCGTTCGACGTCACATGTGTCACGTGGTTTATGGGAATGACTTTAACGGCTGGTAATTCAAAAACAATTTACCTACGGAATGATGAACAATAGCGATTTTTAAATATAGAAACCAAAAATATTGACGAGTTCGTATTACAACTGTTAGCTCCAGTTTCAGGTGTGTATTTATTGAAGAGTGACCGACATATTTTGTTGAGGCTACGCACACATAGAAGTAATGACGCTGGCGATGAATTGTTCATTGTTTAATGGAAACCAATTCTCGCTCAGAGTTTGAAATTTATCCAAAATCATTATTGAGAAAAAAACATACTCTAAATTGCATGTTTAACAGTAGTAACAGTAGCAGTAGCAGTCTGTTAATGTCCCACTGCTGGGCTAAGGCCTTCTCCCTTTTGAGGAGAAGGTTGGGAGCTTATTCCACCACGCTTCTGCTATGCGGGTTGGTAGAATACACATGTGGCATAATTTCAATGAAATTAGACACATTCAGGTTTCCTCACGATATTTTCCTTCACCGTCAAGAACGAGATGAATTATAAACACAAATTAAGCACATGAAAATTCAGTAGTGCTTGCCCGGGTTTGTACCCACGATCATCGGTTAAGATTCACGCTTTCTAACCACTAGGCCATCTCGAGCATGTTTAAACCTTTTTTTTTTTTAAATTTATTTATTAAGTTTTTATTTAACAAACAATACATAAAATAATAACAAATAGATTGTAAAGTATGCAAATATTAAACTTTTTCATACTCTAAACTTCGTCAATAGCTAATAAACAAAAAAAATCGTTTGACAAACAGAAGAAAAACGCACAGAAATGTTTCTCTTCTTTGTCTATTTTACAAAGATAATGTACACAATACACTTTTAAAATATGCATATTGCGTCATCGTTTCTTTCTTTTCATCCTTATTCGTGTATTTTATATAAGATTATAATTAAAAAAATGTATAAATCCTCAGTAAAACAGCATCAATTTTAACTAAAGCTTGCTTAGCAGTAAGTTATTTTTGGGATATACTTATGTTAACAATATTATTTACCTTCTTCAGATGCAGTTGGGTAAAATTTTACTGGTGGTAGAGCTTTGTGCAAGCTCGTCTGGGTAGGTACCACCCACTCATCATATATTCTACCGCAAAATAGCAGTACTTGATATTGTTGTGTTCCGGTTTGAACGGTGAGTGAGCCAGTGTAATTACAGGCACAAGGGACATAACAACTTAGTTCCCAAGGTTGGTGGCGCATTGGCGATGTAAGCGATGGGTAACATTTCATCAGGTGGCCCATATGCTCGTCGGCCTTCCTATTCTATAAAATAAAAATTAAGCGAAATGAACCCAACCGACCGTGTAGCATCATCAATCTTTGTCTATGTCAAACAAACGATAACTTATTTAGCTAGAAAGTGTCAGAACAAAGATTAATAACTCTAAATTAATTTTAAGTAGACGTAGACATAATGAAATGTTTAAGTAGTTTCTGGATAAATGTGCGATCGGAGAAGCTTCGAGATGTCAGAGAAGGAGGCAAGGCGTTATCTGTTCGCTGTGCTGTCTCACTTCATTCATTCGTTATTATTATGTCATAATCCGATCGGACAGCAATCGTGCGACCCAACCGGAGAGAAATCAGACGCAGGACCAATCGCTTCACTTACCTTCGGACATTGTAATTTTTATCAACTTTCTTATTCTGCTACTAATAAAAAATGACTCTGTGTGAAATCGTGTGACGTACATTGATAGGTATAGCTGCGAATTTTAGTTATATAATAATATTATATAAATAATAATCATAAAATAAGTAAATTAAAATAACAACCAGTGAATATCCCACTCCAAGGCCTCCTCTCTCTTTGAAAAAGCTCCAAAGCTTATTCCGGCAGAATTTCAGTGGAATTACGCACGTGGCAGTTTCCTCACGATGTTTTTCTTTATGGCTGAGCACGAGAGAAATTATAAACATGAATTAAGCACATTAAAATTCAGTGGGTTTTGACCCGCGATCACCAGCTATGATTGATGCGTTTTAAGCTCTGGGCCTCGGTTCATAATAATATGTTATAACTTTATTTAACTAACCGTTTGTTTCAGACTTGAGCTTATATAAGCCTTAATAAACGATCCCTTTCTCAAGCGCCAGAGCGCCCAAGTCGCTAAGACGAATGCATAGCTTTAAAGTAAATGTTCGTGTTACAACGGTTACTGTCAAATTAATCTTCAAAATAATTTAATTCAATGTAACTAAATCGCAGCTGAGCAAAGTCGTGAGACATCGCTAATAATAATAAATAATAATAATAATAATAATAAAGCTTTATTTATTTCATACATTCCACATTGCAAAAAATAATAATAACAGGAATTAACAAATAGATCTTTTGTGGTAAAATTAAAGTAACAAATTTAAATACATTATAATAATAGTTGTAGTGCATTAGTTAGAAATTTGATTTTCATAATTTCTCATTCAATTGATCAATATCTTTCGTTAATTAAAATTAATTGTAAACATGTTTTTCGTAAATATCATGTAACCTCAGATCTGCTGATCTAGAGGGGTAGCTATTATGAAATAAATCTACCTTGGCTTCGTGCTATATTGTTAGACATAGAAATAACAAATCGTAATGTAACATTATTTCCTTAGGGACGGCGCGAATGACGGTGCGTTTGACTTCTGACATATCCTTTTATTGATATTTATTGATAAATAAATCGAAAGTAACGAGTGTATTTCAGCGTTGTTTTGTCTAGCCACGACCCTTGGTTTTAGTTGTGCTAAATTGCTGTATTATAAATTGAAGCAAATTTCTAAAACCTAAATATATTAACCATCATTTTGGTCCTATTCCAGGGGTATTTTAAACAATTCATTTATTATTATTCCACCACGCTGCTCCAATATGGGCTGTAAAACTACTCGTCATGTAGTAATTAAGAAATAAAATAAAGAGCTCGATGTAAAACATTTAATTATAAAGCCACCAATGAACTGTCAAAAAACACAATTTCAAATAATTCTTTCTAAGAACAATATACTTTTAAATAAAGACCCCGCTACAAACACTGCACTTCAAAAAAAGGTGTCTTTAGCCCAGCTACGGGACATAGACAGGTCGTTACATTTTTCACCTAAATGGCTTCATGACGTCTTATATCCTCGACTGGCAGCACATATACAAATAAAAAAAACATTAGCGGTGCACCATTAGAAATTGTTTCATTCTCTTAGTGCTAATGACTTCGGGAGGATGTAAACACTAACTGTCGATCATTTAATAAAGCGTAACCGATCCCTTTTACAGGCTTTTAGTTAATCAAATCAATATCAAAATAAGTCAGTCAAAAAATGTTAAAATAAATTTAGATTTACCGTCGGTTCGGAATGTAGATTCAACCGAGTAGAACTGGTAAGCAAGTCAGTAGTTACTCTCTTCCGACAATCAAGTTACATAAGTAACTACCAGGTTACATACCATATTATGTATTTAATTATTTTCTGACAGGGTTTTTGTGTAGGTCAGTTTGTTAATTACGCGTGATGGCGAGTTGATGGGTAATTAAGTGGAACTACAGGCACAAAGGCCCTTCGATTCCATGTTAATATTTCTTCAAGTCCCAGTGTCTATATTTCAATAGCAGAAGAAATAAAGATAAACAGATCTTAGATTAATAACCTTAATTCTTCCTACCAGTTTGGAGGTGGCCCATTTCCTGGTCTGCCGGTCCAGTAGCAAAATGGATTATTGATATAACACAAGTCTGGTTTGAAATTGTGCTGGATCATGAAGATAAGAGTGAGTTGGTTGAGGTTTATGAAGTCTGTTTGAAGATGATAATCATGAGATGTCTAGAACCGTATATGGAAGACTAGGTCGTTATAAATACCTAACTAGGTTGTGATTTAGATTAACCTTGTAGAAATCGACCGAAATAAGGAAATGTCAACGATATTGTATCTGTACTGGACAGTGACGGATCGTTAAATAATTACTTATACTTTGTCTTCTTCTTTCGAATGTCAAATCGATAATGATAGAAAGAGATAAACCATTGTGTAACTAAACATCCGCTAAGCAACGTTCATAAGTAAGGCCGTAAAAGTTTGAAAGGATAATAACCGAATGCGAAAAAACCTCTTTAACAGCAGTTCCTGTTTTATCTGTTATAAAAGTGAGTCCTTAATTTTCACGCCACTTTGTTACTTAGGTCTGAATCCACTCAATAAAACGAGCGCGCTTCAATCAGTTCAATAACGATTTTTAATAAAATTGTTGTGCCGGATTACAATGACGTTTTTTATTTTATTAAAATGTATTTTATTGAAAAAAAAATAGTCTCTTAATTGCTATAATTTACTTATTTTTTTTTAAAAACTGACAGCCGTGACGTCACATTGGTTAGAAGATGAGAATCTTAACCGATTATAATGCTTGAACATGTGCGTAATTTATGTTTGTAATACATTTGTTCAGTGCTGAGGGATAATATCGTGACTAAATATTATGAAGCAGCACGGTGGAGTAAGCTCCAAATCTTCTCCGTAAAAAAGAAGGCCTCAACTCAGCTGTGGGATATTTATTATTATTTATTAAAAACTAAAAATACACCGTAACAGCCTGTGAATGTCCGACTGCTGGGCTAAAGGCCTCCTCTCCCTTTTTGAGGAGAAGGTTTGGAGCTTATTCAACCACGCTGCTCCAGTGCGTTTGGTGGAATATAAATGTGGCAGAATTTCAGTGAAATTAGACACATGCAGGTTTCCTCACGATGTTTTCCTTCACTGTTAAGCACGAGATGAATTATTATCCCAAATTAAGCACATGAAAATTCAGTAGTTCTTGCCCGTTGAGTAAAATTAAGCGAAATGAACCCAAACGACCATGTAGCATCATCCCTCTTTGTCTATGTCAAACAAACGATTAAACTTATTTAGCTAGAAAGTGTCAGAACAAAGATTAATAACTCTAAATTAATTTTAATGAATTAGACGTAACGAATTGTTTAAGTAGTTTCTGGATAAATGTGCGATCGGAGAGACTTCTGGTGGTAGAGCTTTGTGCAAGCTCGTCTGGGTAGGTACCACCCACTCATCAGACATTCTGCCGCAAAACAGCAGTACTTGGTATTGTTGTGTTTTGGTTTGAAGGGTGAGTGAGCCAGTGTAATTACAGGCACAAGGGACATAAAATCGTAGTTCCCAAGGTTGGTGGCGCATTGGCGATTTAAGCGATGGGCAACATTTCTTACAATGCCAATGTCTAAGGGCGTTAGTGACCACTTACCATCAGGTGGCCCATATGCTCGTCCACCTTCCTTTTCTATAAAAAAAGGCCGTGATGTCAGAGAAGGAGGCAAGTCGTTATCTGTTCGCTGTGCTGTCTCACTTCATTCATTCGTTATTATTATGTCATAACCCGATCGGACAGCAATCGTGCGACCCAACCGGAGAGAAATCAGACGCAGGGCCAATCGCTTCACTTATCTTCGGACATAGTAATTTTTATCAACTTTCATATACTGCTACTAATAAAAAATGTATTTGTGTGAAATCGTGTGACGTACGTTGATAGGTATAGCTGCGAATTTTAGTTATAATAATATTATATGAATTATAATCATAAAAAATGTAAATTAAAATAACAACCAGTGAATATCCCACTCCAAGGCCTCCTCTCTCTTTGAAAAGGCTCCAAAGCTTATTCCGGCAGAATTTCAGTGGAATTACGCACGTGACGGTTTCCTCACGATGTTTTTCTTTATGGTTGAGCACGAGATGAATTATAAACATAAATTAAGCACATTACAATTCAGTGGGTTTTGACCCGCGATCATGAGCTATGATTGATGCGTTTTAAACTCTGGGCCTCGTCTCATAATAATATGTTATAACTTTATTTAACTAACCGTTTGTTTCAGACTTGAGCTTATATAAGCCTTAATAAACGATCCCTTTCTCAAGCGCCAGAGCGCCCAAGTCGCTAAGACGAATGCATAGCTTTAAAGTAAATGTTCGTGTTACAACGGTTACTGTCAAATTAATCTTCAAAATAATTTAATTCAATTAACTTAATCGCAGCTGAGCAAAGTCGTGAGGCATCGCTAATAATAAATAATAATGGTAATGAAGCTTTATTTATTCCATACATTCTTCATTGCAAAAAATAATAATAACGGGAATTAACAAATAGATCTTTTGCGGTAAAAAAATTAAATAACAAATTTAAATACATTATAATAATAGTTGTAGTGCATTAGTTAGAAATTTGATTTTCATAATTTATCATTGAATTGATTAAAATCTTTCGTTAATTAAAATTAATTGTTAAACATTAAAATTAATTATTGAATATTAAAATTAATTGTAATTTTTTTTTTCGTAAATATCATGTAACCCTTGATCTTCTGATCTAGAGGCGTAGCTATTATGAAATAAATCTACCTTGGCTTCGTGCTATATTGTTAGACATAGAAATAACAAATCGTAATGTAACATTATTTCCTTAGGGACGGCGCGAATGACGGTGCGTTTGACTTCTGACATATCTTTTTATTGATATTTATTCATAAATAAATCGAAAGTAACGAGAGTATTTCAGCGTTGTTTTGTCTAGCCACGACCCTTGGTTTTAGTTGTGCTAAATTGCTGTATTATAAATTGAAGCAAATTTCTAAAACCTAAATATATTAACGATGATTTTGGTCCTATTCCAGGGGTATTTTGAACAATTCATTTATTATTATTCCACCACGCTGCTCCAATGTGGGCTGTAAAACTACTCTCCACGTAGTATTTAAGAAATAAAATATAGAGTTCGATGTAAAACGTTTTGTTACAAAGCCACCAATGAACTGTCAAAAACACAATTTCAAATAATTCTTTCTAAGAACAATATACTTTTAAATAAAGACCCCGCTACAAACACTGCACTTCAAAAAAAGGTGTCTTTAGCCCAGCTACGGGGCATAGACAGGTCGTTACATTTTTCACCTTAATGACTTTATGACGTCTTATATCCTCGATTGGAAGCACATATACACATTAAAAAAAAACATTAGCAGTGCACCATTAGCAATCGTTTCATTATCTTAGTGCTAATGACTCCGGGAGGAGGTAAACACTAACTGTCGGTCATTTGATAAAGCGTAACCGATCCCTTTTACAGGCTTTTAGTTCATCAAATCAAATCAATATAAAAATAAGTCAGTCAAAAAATGTTAAAATAAATTTAGATTTACCGTCGGTTCGGAATGTAGATTCTACCGAGGAGAACTGGTAAGCAAGTCAGTAGTTACTCTCTTCCGACAATCAAGTTACATAAGTGACTACCAGGTTACATACCATATTATGTATTTAATTATTTTCTGACAGGGTTTTTGTGTAGGTCAGTCTGTTAATTACGCGTGATGGCGAGTTGATGGGTAATTAAGTGGAACTACAGGCACAAAGGCCCTTCGATTCCATGTTAATATTTCTTCAAGCCCAGTGTCTATATTTCAATAACAGAAGAAATAAAGATAAACAGATCTTAGATTAATAACCTTAATTCTTCCTACCAGTTTGGAGATGGCCCATTTCCTGATCTGCCGGTCCAGTAGCAAAATGGGTTATTGATATAACACAAGTCTGGCTTAAAATTGTGCAGGATCATGGGGATAAGAGTCTGAGTTGGTTGAGGTTTATAAAGTCTGTTTGAAGATGATAATCATGAGATGTCTAGAACCGTATATGGAAGACTAGGTCGTTATAAATACCTTCCTAGGTTGTGATTCATATTAACCTTGAAGAAATCAACCGAAATAAGGAAATGTCAACGATATTGTATCTGTACTGGACAATGACGGATCGTTAAATAATTACTTATACTTTGTCTTCTTCTTTCGAATGTCAAATCGATAATGATAGAAAGAGATAAACCATTGTGTAACTAAACATCCGCTAAGCAACGTTCATAAGTAAGGCCGTAAAAGTTTGAAAGGATAATAACCGAATGCGAAAAAACCTCTTTAACAGCAGTTCCTGTTTTATCTGTTATAAAAGTCAGTCCTTAATTTTCACGCCACTTTGTTACTTAGGTCTGAATCCACTCAATAAAACGAGCGCGCTTCAATCAGTTCAATAACGATTTTTAATAAAATTGTTGTGCCGGATTACAATGACGTTTTTTATTTTATTAAAATGTATTTTATTGAAAAAATTTTAGTCTCTTAATTGCTACAAATTCACTTATTTTATTAAAAACTGACAGCCGTGACGTCACATTGGTTAGAAGACGAGAATCTTAACCGATTATACTGCTTGAACATGTGCGTAATTTATGTTTGTAATACATTTCGTGCTCGGTGCTGAATCTCCCACTGCTGGGCTAATGGCCTTCATGGAATACACATGTGGCAGAATTTCAGTGAAATTAGACACAAGCAGGTTTCCACACGATGTTATCCTTCACTGTAAAGCACAAAATGAATTATTATCCCAAATTAAGCGCATGAAAATTCAGTGGTGCTGACCCACGATCATCGGTTAATATTCACGCGTTCTTACCACTGGGCCATCTCGGCGATCAAAAATACACATTATATTAAATATTAACTCTTTCACGTTCTCAATCACGTTCTGAGACATGAGTACCCAAAATAGTAATAATAATAATTAAAAACGATTTACAATAAACGAATACGTCAACAACCACCAACATACCAAGTAAAATTTATTAGGAACATTATTATTTTTTCGTTTGGTTAAATAGAATATATATAAATGTGGGTAGTTTTATCAAAACACCGCAGCGTACGATACAATATAATGTTTGCCATATAATTTATACAATGTAATAATTTTGTTATATTATACTATTGGCTCGCCACCCACAGTCGGTTTTGTGGGAAAATGTTAGATGCTATGTTTTTGTCGTGCGATAAATAGTAATAATAAAGATCATTAAACGTGATCATTACACACGATAATATATGCTCTGGTAAAATATTATTAATAATATAATTTTGTGATTATTAAAGCTTGTACCCTTTTTTAATGTTGTGTAATTATGGACTAATAAATGTGATATTTTTTAGTCCATAATTCCATAGTTTATGTATTTTTATAGTATTTTGCTTAGGATTTTTGGAATAACATATATTTATGTATACATATGTGTAGTGTTGGTGTCAATAATCATGTGAATTCTGTTACAGCTTCAAGGGTGAATGAACCCGTGTAAGAAACTGACGTTGGCTTTGGAATTTGATCATGTATGTGGGCGATGGTGAATTTTTTTAGGAGGTCTATTTGTTTGCGTAAATGTTATGCGTATTAGTGGAGCGTAATTTGAAAATACACTGGTGGTAGGGCTTTGTGCAACCTCGTCTGGGTAGGTACCACCCACTCATCAAATATTCTACCGCAAAACAGCAGTACTTCGTATTGTTGTGTTCCGGTTTGAAAGGTGAAAGTGAGCCAGTGTAATTACAGGCACAAGGGACATAAAATCTTAGGTCCCAAGGCTGGTGGCGCATTGGCTATGTGAGCGATGGATAACATTTCTTACAATGCCAATGTCTAAGGGCGTTGGTCCACCTTCCTATTCTATAAAAAAAAATAGTGATTTTTCGGTCATTCAAGCAATATGGAAGAATGACCAAACAGAGGAATGGGCAAACTGCAAAGTAAATATTGTAGTGCACAATTGTATACCTAAACATATGTGCTCTCTCTATTACAATCTTCAGTTTCATAGTCCAATGTCGATGTCCGACCGATCCAACACGAACGGAAATAGATTAGGTATTATTTTGCCACGAAACAACAACATTGTTTATGTGTTGTGTATTAAGGATGAGTGAGCCAGTGTACCGGCCCAAGTGTCATAACATCTTGTCGTCTTTGCCGAGATTGGCGTTGGCGATGTATTGTTGTTGGGTAATATTTCTTACAGCGCTAATGTATATGAGCGTTGGTGACTTTCCGTCGAGGAGCAAATTTGCCAGTTTAGTTTGTAAAAATAAAGAGATTCAATAACTAACGAGACCGAAGTTTATAATATATTGAAAAGTCGATCGACGCTCCCAGAAGACATTTAACACATAATCCTGTGACGCGTTAAGCCGCGTATAATCAAAAGTAATATTAAACGACACAAATGGGTCATACCAATTTCAACATAATCGTTTGCGATTCCAACATTCAATTCAACTGATTTTCGTTTTTATTCCCTTGACTTAAGAAACAGCAAAGTTTTCCAAAGCAAAGGATGTGTTGGTCGTATGCGGTTAAATGATTTCGATGTTATATGGGAATTTAGTCTTTACACCTCAACGATAAAGGGGTTATTTCTGTACAAGATGTTGTGACGTAATTTTCGCGTAGGTAGAGAATCCGACTGGATTACCTTCGTCACTCCATGTCAGCATCCGGTATTGCATCGACGGAGTTCCCAATTTTCGTCAATGTTTAGTTGTACTTGGTGTATTTCATAACATTCATGATATGTTGTATGTTCGAATGGGCAGCAGCGTTGTTCATTGTTATTAAATTAGATTATTTTGAAGGCGAATTACTCATAAACGTTCATTAGGTGAGCCTATTATAACTGTAATATCGTTCGAGATAACGCTTTTTACTTTTCGGTCTTTGTGCAAGACTTTTCCTATAAATCATTTTAAATGTTTTTTGGTGTGCGTCGGTTTTACTATACAAAGTGGTAAATCAGTGTTATAAATATTATGGGGTTCAGAATGTACTTTGTACTATTTAATACCTTCGTTTAAATATATGGTACCAAACAAAAAAAGACAATCCATTTAAGATGTTATTGAACTTAGCCATATTGTACAATCAGTTTTCATTTGCAATTGTTTGCAATTATTCAGAAGTAATCAAAAAGATACAAAACAAAATATTATATTAACAATATATTAATATTGTTTGAAGCAAATTTAAAAATTGTCACCATGGAACACAAAAATTTCCAATTTTTTAGAAACGTACCTGTATTTTTATAGGAATTTTATCGTCGTATTGATTTCTAAGGAATATTTTTTTAAATTGAAATTTCGAATTATCTTTTTTTTATTAATTCCGAAAACAAATTCCTTTAGTATTCAAATCGAATTTCAAACCTGATGTCCCTATTCATGTCACGGCATATTTCACGTGTGATGTAATAATCTTTTTTTATTGACCTGATGCCTGACTCATACCTGACCAAAAATATATCTTTAGGGCTACTCTGTAATAACAATTTCGCCGCAGAAATCCGTCATGAAATGTTAGATGATATGCGAAATTGACCATAATGGTTATAACATTTCAAGAATACTGGAATACAGGAAGAAGACGAATGATATCTTCCTAAGCAATTTCGGCCACAAGGGTTTATTTCTCTTGAGATATCTCAACTGCGCCGGTCATATTATACTGCACAAGTATTTCCGCAAACACAGATGCTCTCTATATTACCTCGCTCTCATAATCCGATGAGACGGAGGCTTGACACGACCGGCTAAATATCGGGCGTAGGATCAATGGCGTGGAATGTACACACTTCCAACTTCCAGACTCAGAGCTGCTACCGAGAATCTTTGACAGAAAAATCCAATAACTTTTTTTATTATACTTATCCGGGGTTGGACAACAGGACCTTGGTTTTTGCAGGCTAACTGCATTATAACTAGCCACTAAACTAACAATACTGACAAATCTCAAGATGATTACATATATATTTTTTGTGATCCAAGGAGCAGGTTAAAAAATATTACAGTTCATTCGAATACTCACTATAAGCGGCTTCGCGCTTTCACACCCTGTTAACATTCCTGTTCCACCTTTCTCGCCTGAAACATTATGTTATATAATCATCAATCAATCTTTATGTTATATATGTATAACCTTTTTTTTTAACGCAGTGGAAACCTTCCGAAAGGTACACAGCTCTCATTGGGGGGGAACTGGGTTATGTGGGATTCTTACCCACTAAAGCCACTGCAATGGCCGTCCTCGGCACGGATCGGAGAGGCTACGGGATCGTGTTGATATAACGCATCCGCGGCCTCTCCCGTGCTGTGCTCCGCCCGTGGTTCGGCGGAGCTCTCCTCAGGGGGCGAAGGTTATCTCGCCCCCCCCGCACTCCTCGCTAGTGCGTACGGCAGCGCGAAGCCATCCCGGCTGCCGTCCTCCTCAGGGCCGTCTGAAATAAGACACGCGAAGTCCCCACCTCACGCATCCACGGCCCCAGGGTTACGCCCTATCTTTTAAGCCCCGGGCGTCGGGGCTGTGGGAGGGCCGAGACGACGTCGACGTCGTCTCCGCTGAGCAGGATCGGCCCTTTCCTGTACCCGCTCCACCGTCTCCTTCTGGACCATGACGGTCTCACAGAAGGAGGCTCCGGCCCTCCACGCCGATTCCCTGCGGAGCATCGCCGACACGACTGCTCGCAGGGAGAGGTCTTGTCCGATTTCGCGGACCAGTATCTCCCTCTCCGCATTCCACGCGGGGCATACCTCCAGCGTATGCTGAGCGGTGTCCCGGTCCGCACCGCAATGGTGGCACATCGCTGACGATTCGCGTCCGATCTTACACAGGTATTCTCCAAAACAACCGTGACCGGTCATTACCTGCGTAAGTCGGAAGGTTATATATAACCTTCCTTAAGAATTGTTTTATGAAATGCAAAAAGACTTTTTCAAATCTGACTGACAGTTCCAGATATTTGGATCCTTAAGCAAACAAACTCTTCAGAATATTATTAGCTTTTTATATTGAGATGGATACAATTATAGAATAATATTTTCATACACATACTATACTAGATGTGGTTTTATAAAAAGTGTTAATTATAAACGACGTGAAACAGATTAAAAACTTCGTAGCAGTCTACGAGCTACGTTAATTAAAATAATTATTATCTTAAGTTCATTACTCAATCTAATTGAAGTTGTATAATAAGTAAATAAAACGAAGTTACTTCGTTTATAGAGTATAAAGTTTAATGTATTTCGAATACTGTTATGATTAATATTTTCTTTACGAATATTTTATTATTTACAAGTAATTTAAAATGAAATATTGAATTTAATATACAAACGGTGTTTTTTTAAATTATATTTATTTGGATATGAGTAGAGAAACATTTAACATTTTGGGTAGTGCGGTAACTACGATATATTTTTACACGACTGCCCAAAAAAAGAGTGTAATATTTTCAGGGTTCTTCTTCGTTTTCGTATACTTCATTACTGAAGGTCGTGCTTGTCCTGAAATGCTTTCACCGATCGACTAGCTTTCTCCACACCACTCTGTCCTCTGCTTGTCTCAGGGCAGTTGGAATATTGAGTCCCGTTATATTTTGGATCTGGTCGAATCAGCGGGTAGATAATCGACCGCGTGATCTTTTGCCTTCGACTTTCCCTACAACAACCAGTTGATCCAGATTGTCGTTGTCTCCGGGCAATATGGTCAAAGTAATTTTCAGGGTTAATGTATGTATTACTTTTCCATCATTTAAATGCCTGTACAGATTTGGATGTATGAGGTATCGTTAGTATATGTACACCATCCCTAATTACACTGGCTATAAATTAATTACTGTGGTTCTTTTTTGGCAGGGCATTTCATATTAAAATTCCTCAATACCAGTTGTGCCAATTATTTGATATAAAATCACCTGTGAAGAGAACTTTAAATAATAAATCGTATTAATGAGGAATTATATAAATAGTAAAAAAAGTTTGGAGTCGTTAGCATTCGTTGATTTCCATGCAGGATAAATGATAATTGAATTGAATTTAATTATCTGTGTAACTTGATCTTCGAAATAGAGTCACTACTGGGTTTCATGCTGGTTGTTTTCGTTAGAATCTACGTTCCGAACCGGTAGTAATTTGATTTAGTAGCTTTTAATTTGATTTAGTCGTGTAAAAGATTCGAAATTGCTCACAAGGCCCACTTAAATAAACTATATTTTGTTGATTGATTTGATTTGATATCGTCATAATTTTTTGCTAAAACGTGTTAAAAATCGTTCACTCAATAACTTCACACGTAAATCATAAAATTAATGTCTGTAAAATTATTTTAAGATGAACCACGGTGCGGCTAGCTGCGAACTAAGTGCAGTATCACTTGCAAGTGGCCATTTCAGCAAGAATTACTTAGTAACTTGAGACTGAATTCGAATGAACTTGCTTCTAAGGTAAGCAAACTTAATAGATGGGATAATGGAAGTTCCATATCTATTTTTAACTTAACTACGATACAGTTTAAGATGATAATGGTGTACTTACCGGCCATATTTATTAACGTAATAGCTTTATAAGAAGAAGCAAAATAACGCGGTTCATTTTGTTTTTATTTTGGGGAGTGTTTTTTTTTAAATTCAGATAAGAAGGTGGACTAGCAAATTGGTCATCTCATAGTATATGGTCACCACTGCCCATAAACATTAACAATGTAAGAAATATTTTCCATACCTTACAACGTCAATACCTCCAACGTCAAAACCTTAGTTAAACTGGCTCAATCACCCTTCAAACCGGAACACAACATTTAACATTACAAAAAAAAAATATATGTTATTCTATTAACACAATAAAAGAAGTATTGCTATTCGTTGGTAGAATCTTGAAAATAGTTTTAATGATTATGATTATTTACTTATATATCGAAAATAGTAGTTATCTAATATTAAATAGAAAATAAATCAAATGAACAAGTATTTTTACATAATTATCCATACTTGGCCAGGGATAGTGCGACTACCGAGAATTGGGGGCCGTGCATTTATGTTGTCGCTTATTTAGGGGGGTTTACTGCCTTAGTCACCACGCTTGGTAGGCGCGTTGGTGACCTGAGTAGCTGGAAATTTTTTGCTGATAGCGCTGCTATCAGGATTTGCATTTTTGGATTACAGCATTTGTGTGGTTATTTCGCCACGATTTCGGTCGCCAGAGCCTCGTTCTTTGACCAGCAGGATACACTACGGGTAGGTGAGGTTGACGGTACCAAAAGGTCGTTGTCGACTCCCTTTACATTCCGACAATTTGAAAAAGGTAGCAGGTACGGGATGGATGCGGGCTGCCCAAAATCGGGATGGTAGGCGTTTTATAGGGGAGGCTTTCGCCTAGCAGTGGACGGCGATAAGCTGATATATATAATGCATACTTAATATTTTAAATGCGAAAGAAACTCTGTCTGTCTGTCTTTTACGCTTTCACGGCTTTTATATCTGCCCTCCTCCTCAAACACGCAGACCAAGACTAAGTACTTAGTAACATATATATTTATAATAGAAATATATCATAGCAGAGATGTGCAAATCATATAGTTATACAAAATAAATTGAACTGGAATTACAATGCATTAAAAATATTACTTTGTCTTGTCTACATTGCTCATTCACTCCTATATAAAATGGTGAATGCCACGTACAAAAACCACGAAGCAAATAAATGAAACATAAAATAACCATACAATATCAAATATATATTCATATATAATATATGAACCAATATCACTGATTAACAAAATAATAATAATTAAAGCTTCTCTGGACATTATGAATAAAATTTCCACGTCGATCAAATAAGAGTACGAAGTTCTGATATTTTTCAGTTGCACTATCTTTATGTCACCGACTAACTGTGACATTAATTCCATCGCGCACAAAGAAATTTGGCAATTCCTTTCTTTGTCGCACTTCCAAAAAATGGAATTCCTTATCAGCTCACGTGTTCCCCTCCTCTTACGACCCGGGTTCCTTTAAACGAGGCGTGAAGAGGCATCTTGCGGGCCGACAACGCGAGGGCGGCTAGTGCAGAACCTTCTTCTCGACTGTACTGGCCGTCCTCGCGTTTGGACTCTACTACCACTTAACATCAGGTGGAGTAGAGTCATTTGCCCTCCTGGCAAATATAAAAAAAAACTTTTATTTAACTTGCAATGTTTGTTAGTTTGTTCAAATCTCACAAGAATTAAAACTACATGTCACAGAGTTGAAATTTTACACGTTGCCGTTGGTTCAGTTTCGATGAAAATGCATTTTTTGGTTAATAATGATTATAGACCAGGGTTGATTCCAAACGAAGGAAATCATCAACGATCAACAGCATAGAGAAGACATCTTATAAATAAAAGTTTTATTTTTATTTTTGCTAGTTTAATAATAACATTTATATTTATTGTTTACACGTGCATTTCCCAAGTGAGTTTTCACACAAATAAGATGTAGTTCTTGGTCGTAATTGCAGTAATTTCTCTAGCCCTTTAGTAGGTGAGTTTCCAATTGCACGTGCATCTGGTCTCATGTTTTCTTATTATATTTTATTAATAGATCACTAATGGATAGCGTTGAAGCCACGTGATTGAGGAAACGGTGACCTTTATGTAAATACTAGTTTCCAGTAACAGCTTCGCCCGCGTCTGAGAGGCGGACGTGTTAGGTACCCTATTTTCTTTTCAGTACCCGTACACGTTCTATGTAAAATTTCATGATGTTCGGTTGAGAGATGAGTTGTTATTATAAGAAGACGTAAGACTGAGGTTTTGAACGTTTTCGATGAATGCGCTGCCAGCATTTGACTTTCGATATGTTTGAACAGTTCCTATAATAATTGCCGCCGCCTTGATAAACATTTATACAAAAGTCTAAATTATTAAAAAATGTAATATGTAATATAATTTCTTAAAATATTTTCTCTTCTCTCTTAACCTCTCTTAATCTCTCTCAGCCTCTTTTAACTTCACTGGTAGTAACTAACAAAATCATTAGTTACGTAATGACTTTTAGGAATTCGATTGGAAACAAGTTTTATTTGTCGTATCGATTTGAAACTTCGATGCGAGTACAGTAATTTGTTATCATCGTGTCGATCTGAAGATAAGGCTAGGAGGTAATTAGGGGAACTTTTTAATGGTCTCTAGTAATTTATGTGAGGCCAAACTTTACGAGTTGAAATATAAACACAAATTAAGCACATGAAAATTTTAACATTAAACTTTTAACGTTCGTTATGTATCATTGACTGTATTATATGCGCGCGAATGTAAATTGCGCAGTAGGCTCCGTTGAGATTGGCTGCCGTAGCTGTAATCGGCCAGAAGGACAACGTTGGCTTAGGCTGTTAAATAAATTAATTTTAATGAGGCCCAAACTTTTTCGAGCATACAATCTACCCGAGCATACTTTGCTCTACAATTCGCTAGATTTTCGCTGGCTCTAAGCCTACAGATTATACAAAAAAATATATAAAGCTATAGATACAAGTAATAATAGATACGTAATACACTACCATAATAATTGTAACCGTGGGAATGTGTGAGGTAACTAGTGTTAAGAACCAGTGTGTGGTAATATTTAGCTAGCGACATTTATAAGACGAAGGAAGGAATGGTTTTTATTTTAAGATACACGTGCGTCTCGTCCCTCAGTATCCCGTTGCGACTAATTGTAGCCATTAAGTTGGTTCGTGTTTCTAACAAGCGTCGCGACGGCGCTTCTGGAGAGTCTTCATTTTTCTTCACAACCAGTTCAATGCAGACTCGGTTTATTAGCTAGTTTTACGACGGTGATGTCTGGGTGTCTAGTCTTGTAGAAGTACAACTCGAACTGCATTTTTAGATATAATTTATTGCAACGGTTTGTTTTAAATCGTCTAATATATGTTATATTAGAAATGATTTGTCTTGATCTATCTTACAATGTTGTATATTATAATCATGATTTTAATATGTTTTAAAATTAGGCTGTCCCTTAATATTAATGTTGTAACGATTTAATAGCATACTTCAATAATGTTTACTCTGATTTTTTTTTTATATTTTTGATATGAAACATTTACTGGCACGCCTTGTGGCAAGACTGAGTCGTATGCCGTGACGACAAACGTCATGACGATACTGTATGCTCTCAGTTACCTTATAACGCGTACCTCGTCGCTTTATAAAAAGAAGATGACAACAATGAAATATAATTATTTTCTTAACAAAACTATATTTATTTTGTGTTTATGTATATATTTATGTTGGGGCCACATATTTATTCTTCAATATTACAAGTTATTGGAGTTTTCTGTACATAACTTTCTTGAAAGGTAGTCTTTCGAGTCGCAAGCTTCCCCGAAAGCTTTGTTTAATAAAAGAGCGTTGTGTAGCTGTGATTAACTTTAATTAACCCTTAAGCCTGGAAGCAACGCGATATGAAGCAAGGTTGATGTGAGATTTTAATTATTAGTAATGTTAAGAGACGAGATAGCTCAGTGGCTGGAATATGTTAATCCTGATCGAAGATCTTAGATTCCATCAGACGAGAATCACTAAGGGTGAAGGGTAAGTGAGCCAGTAATACTATAGGCAATACGGATTAGAGGCAAATGACGTATGTCGATGTAAGCGAGGGTTAAAATTTCTTACAGTATAAATGTCTATTGGCGCTGAAGTGTGCCTGCATATTTTAAATTAAAAGAATGATTATTGATTTTTGTGACCGGTATGTTGCTATTGAGTCTTAAATTGCAAGACGATGTTAAAATAATTATTTTCATCCTTCGTAATTCTAACTATAACTAATCGATGTTGAACGTTAATTATTGAGAAAGTTGGATTGTGTATTTGGCAAAACATCCCCCGGGATACTTGTTCTGCCTTGGTTTTATTGCGTAATCAAATATGCAATAATGCGGCAACGATAGTATTGATTTAGTTTTTGGCGAGCGTATTTATTTTGAAAATGCTCTGCATTTTATTTGAAAATACTCGACGATTGTATATGATTGATGTGATGCTTTTTTATGTGTATCAGCAAATTGGCAGGCAAACATAAGCGTTGTAGAAAATGTATATAATTTTATGGAATTTTGTGTGTGTGTGTGTTATTTTTTTATAAAGATAAGAAGGCGGTAATTTTGTTATGTAAAGCCTAACTAACGTGAAAATACATTCTATATTTAAATAAAATATGAAAATTAAATAACTCACTTCGTACTGTAGAAATGTCGATAATCGACTTACTGTGTTACGCTATTTTGGTGCGTGTATTTAAATATTATAGTTATTATAGTCAATGTCGCATATCACTTTGGTATTTCACGATATTTTTCTGAGGCGATATTCAAATTTGTTCTTACATAACAGATTATAAGTGTATGTTTACACGAATTATTGGGGCACGATCCGTAATCCGATCACATTTTGTCAAAATAGCAGCTGCGCAGGTCCCTGGCTCGATCCTGGCCGGTGATAAAGAAACCGCGAGACGCTATTCACTGTATTATGAATGCGATGCTTCCTTAAGTCTCTATGATGTGATGTCCCTTTTAAATAAACATTCTTACCTTCCAAACTTTTTAATTTTGTTTTAAAACCTATTCGAAATTAGGTGGCAATGGAATTTGGACGTTTTTGGACTTTAATATCTTTTAAAAGTTAAATTTAGTGAAAACTTTTTTCATCTCGAACAGCTCACTATGAGTCTTTGCTATTTTTAATCCATACTGAGATTTACTGATATTATGATAATTTACTTTAGATACTCAAAGGTATATAAAACTTTAAGAGTAAACATCTCTCGTAAAATCTTCTACATTGATATGTATTAACAGATTCTTTAAGTAGATATATTTATTTATTCAAGTTACAAAATTACATTTATTTCAAAGCGAACTTTGACCACACCAGATTCAAGTTTTGCAACCATTGAAAATATAATCATGGTATCATCTAATTGGATTATAATTCCCTGTTAATTATAATCACGTCATCATGTGACGCTAATAGAATCATTCGATTACGTCTCGAGATATCTCTATTATGACAATTAGTAAGCCCCAATTGGTTGTTAGCATCTCATTGGCGAATCGACTGTCTTATGACACTAGGACAGTGTATGTATCCATCGCTTTACCACAAGGGGGTTTAGGTTTAGGCCTTTCTTTAGGCCTAGACCTCATGTCCTAGGGTAATTGTTATCGGAGAAGGCTTTAAGGGATCTCACTACAATTGTCTCCTGCAACCTACCAAAACAAAGGAATGTCCTACTAGCAAAAGCATGGAAATAATCAGGCCTACATCTAGAAACAATAATATATGTTTGACTAATTTCAACCGGCGGCTTTATCATGTGAGCAGGTTCAAGGTATCCTTCAGCCTATAATATGATGGATAATACCAAAAAAATCAACTATGATGAACTTTAGAAATTATTTGATTGGTGTTCTTAGTCACAAAACTGTGTTTCTTTCGACGTAAAGTTTCTTGTTTCTATTAATTGATTACTTGCAGTCTCGTTAGAGTAACGTGCTGTTCTTGTTGGAGTATTTAATGATTGTATTTATCAAATGAGGTTTAAGTTTGCAATGGTTTAAGTATTTGTCTTGGTTTAAGTGTTAGGTGCCGCTAAGTAAATGATAGTTTTTTTTATAGAATAGGTAGACGTACGAGCAAATGGACCACCTGATGGTAAGTGGTCACTAATGCCTATATATATATTGGCATTGTAAGAAATATTAACCATCGCTTACATCGCCAATGAGCCACCAACCTTGGGAACTAAGATGTTTATCCCATGTGCCACATGACCATCACCATTTTCTATTCTACGACAAGATGTACGTTATGTCATAAGTGACATAAAATATGGTAAGTCATTAAAGTTTTCTAGCGTGGAAAATAAATAAGTATTTGAACATGCGAAGCCTCGCGATTATAACATATCTTTAATTATGACGTACATATAAATGTATATATACTTAGAAAACATCGGAAGAAATAGTTTTGATATAATTATTCGTATGTGAGTTGCTTGATTTGTATGAGAACGGTATTTCTTGTTTATTTTTATCATAAATAAAATACTGCAGATATATTGCTAGAACAAAAATTCGTAATTAAATTTTCACATATTTATATCGGCATGAAGAAAGCTATTATAAAATTAATATGCAAAATAACTTGGCGGTTGACTCTATTTACCGATTATTAATGTACACAGTCTGCATCCCTAATGATAAGACTTGCTGACGTTGTTTGCGTATTTCGGATTGCCTTCAACCTCAGTAGTGACGTTGTTTAATATCTAAGCTATATAAATATCAAGAACCTTTAATAACATAACTTTTAATTATATAAAATAAACCTTAAAAACTAAACAACAAGAAAATAATCTTATCTACAAACATATATTTTAAGTTTAAACTTGTATTCAAAATTTAAAAATGATGATTTTTTTCTATGTCTATGCTTGAGTCATGCGATGTCGTCCCAATAGGATTTGAAGAGAATGTATTTTAAATGGTGACTTTCAGACTTGATGAACATTGGAGCCCTATTTATCAAATTCTTTCATAAACTATCGTAATACTTCCGGTGATATGTTTCTTATTTCTTTCAGAATATTTTCTTTTAAGACTGCAAGAGTCTGTGGCTTATTTACATAAACCATAGATTTAAATTATTTCGCAAAAACATTGACACGATTACACTACGTTCTTGAGGAATAAAACGATCCGTTTATTTTTTGTGTGTTTTACATTTGTTTACTACACAACTCGCCAAAAGCCAAAATAAGCAAGGCGGGAAACGTCATTAAAAAAAAGTAATGTCTACACTGCCAGTACTTTTGCGTCATCCGTTACGTAGTGGTATTCAGAGATTAACGTGGTTATATCGTAGTTATACTTTTCATTATCTGTGATCATCATATATACAGAAAGGAATAATAATAGGTCCATTATATTACCGTACCCGTAACAGCCTATGAGTGTCCCACTGCTGGGCTAAGGCCTCCTCTCCCTTTTTGAGGTTTGGAGCTTATTCCACCACGTTGCCCCAATGCAGGTTGGTGGAATACACATATGGCAGAATTTCAGTGAAATTAGACACATGCAGGTTTCTTCACGATGTTTTCCTTCACCGTAAAGCGCGAAATGAATTATAATAACAAATGAAGCCCGGGTTTGAACCCACGATCATCGGTTAAGATTCACGTGTTCTTACCACTGGGCCATCTCGGCTTTTTTCATTTAGCCATGCCTGCCATTATATTAAGAGATATTAAATTCATAACGCAATTAGATAAATTCAATAAGAATGCAGTTTGTATAAATAAAGGATTAAAAAGCATAGCCATATGTATAAAGGATTAAAAAGCAGTGTCATAACTTTGACGTCACTTATAATGACGTAGTAATTAAGATAGTGGCAATCGATAACATGTAAAAAATATATTGATGCTTTTGTCATAAGTTACCGTGTTCAGGTTTATTTTAATTTATTTTTTGTAAAATCTGAAAACAATTGAGCGTAGAATCCACGAATGGAATGCAGAAGAGATTAAAGAAATAATTTATTTATTTCTGGCCGTTCGCCAGAGCGACTTAAAAGAATCGGCTCTTTTGTATTGAATAGTTCTGTCCTTAAACTATTTTATTCAGTATTTTAGAATTATACAGATATATAAACGTCAACCGGACAATTTAACCCAATATCGGATGTAATAACGTATTTGTGGTTGTCTAGACGCCGTAAATAATGTTAACTTACGTCGTTACATTCATTTCGTTTTCTGAATCGAAAATTATATTTAATATGTAATGACTTGTAGAACTTATCCTGAGTGGTCTGTATATAACTTTTTGACTGCCTCGCTGTTCTAGTGGCTAACTTGTCCCTTGCAGAGTCTGAAATTCAAATATTCTTCTCTCGAGGGCCCTTCGCAGACTAATATAGTTATTGGGGTTTCTGTCGAAAATTCTCAATAGTTGCCCGAAGTTTGGATTCGTTCCTCGAAAAGGTTTAAAGTGGCCGGTCGTGCGCTTGAACTGTTCTCAACGGTCGTGACGGATTTATCGTTGTATCTGATCATGAGAGGGAATAGTGAGTCACGTTTGTGCGCACACTTGTTCAGTAGAAAAAATATTTCTTATGTAGTTAGCTAGTGTGTGTTGATTTATTTATATTGAGAACGTCATATTTTGTTTTTTATTTTCAGCACAAATAAATAATTTTATTTTATTTATAACTGGTGGATTCACAAAAACTTTTTTAAAAAGTTTCTACTATAATCTGTCGATTTAATTATCTCTCTAATTTTTTAGAGACTCAAATCAAGTGGCTTATTTCGCTTTAAGATAAATATATCAACTAGACATTTATTATTTAAAAATATGTAGCTCTGTCTGTGTGGTCAATCTATGTACTTATGTTTATATAAAAAAACATCATGTTTTCAAACATGCGCCTTTGACGTCGCTAAGTGGCGGCAGAGGCAATTGACCTATAATATTACTGTTCTAAATTTAAATTTCTTCATTAGATACGCTCTAGAATGTTCATAATAGTATGTTGATGGAACACATAACTCATCTCAAATATAATTAAGTCCATACCCCTTAGTGGTACTCGTGACCGCTCTCGATATTCAACATAATAAACGAAGTCACTTCATTACGCACCCGTGAAATGTTGACAACCGACTTATGGTGATATACTATTTTGATGAGTGTATTCTTGAAATGTAATGATTATTATGGTCAATGTCGCATATCACTTTCTGGCTTTTAATGACCGTTCTGTGGCGAGTCTCGTGTTTATTCTTACAGTATATCGCTATTTACTTCTCGCTCGATGGTGTATTTGAACGTCGTTAAATAAACTCTATTACTTGTCAATGTCACATATTAGTTTTGATACGGCCTTGATTAGTTGATAATATATTTAATGACTTAGAAATAATTAAATTGTTTCATTATTATAATCTCTGGATTCAATATCAGCTCGAGCAGAGTCGATAACTTATTATAGCAGTAATAAAGTACTCGTTTCTTCGTAACGGGAAAGGTTTTTTTTTTAATAAGCAGCAGTGGAGGTACGACGTGACGTCATTAGAGAGCAGCCGTTTGTCGACACGGCTCACGAGTCGGTTTTACCCCCAAGCAATACCGAGCTTAGTTTACACCAAACAATGACATTTTTCAAAAGCGACCGAATCGATCGACCTACTTTAAAATAGAATAACCGGAGCGCGACGTATCTTATAATGTACTGTTTTATAGTGCACATAAACGGCGTAAGGTCTAATACTGGGCATGAGAAAGACGGCAACCTATTTGTTAAGTATATATAGTAGAACGCCTTGAATATAAAGCCGTAAATCTCGAGGTCTTGGGTTCAAACCCCAGGTCGAAGATTTAGTAGCAGCCCGGAGCCTAATAGCTGGAAGTGCGTACATTCCCGTGTTTCGTAAAGCACGTAAAACCGTTGGCCCGACGCCTGAACTCTTTCCGGTCGTGTCGGATTGCCGTCCCATCGGATTATGAGAGTTAGGGAATAGAGATTGCACCTGTGTTTGCGCACACACTTGTGCACTTTATCTCCTGCGCAGTTCTAATCTCTCTTAAGATTGGCCGCCGTGGCCGAAATCGAGCTAGAGGACCTTTATTTTTTTTATTTGATTTGAGTGATTTGAGTTTTTGTGCAAATATATTGAAATAACGAATACGTAGAGCTTACGATGAGATATTTTAACATAATTGATATGAGTGGAGTGTTTGGATATGAGTGGACATTGTTGATATTACAATATAAATATTTATGTCCGACTGTACGTATTTCAATATGAAATCATAGGAAAGGATGATACACTTGTATTAATAAAATCTAAACTAAATAACTGAAACTATAGCCCGCAATCGCTCAGTTATTAATTTCTTTTGTAAATAACAAAATCTTTATATCCTATTTCACGACATTATTTCATTTTATTTTATCAAATAAAAATTGACTTTTTATATATTAAGAAAAAAATTGTCTTATTGCATGTATAAAAACATTATTATAGAAACCACATACTGGGGTTAGGGCTTTGTGCAAGCTTGTCTGGGTAGGTACCATCCACTCATCAGATAGGATCTCATCTCATCTGACTTAGGTCTCAAGGTTAGTGGCGCATTGGCGATGTAAGCGATGGTTAACATTTCTTACAATGCCAATGTCTAAGGGCGTTGGTGACTACTTACCATCAGGTGGCCCATATGCTCCGCCTCCTGTCCGCCTTCCTATTCTATATAAAAACCGGTGGTAGACTTATAACAATCAATAAGTAAGTGTAACGCTTCTATACTGAATAAAGATTTTTGATTTGATTTTCGTGTCCTTAACAACGTGTTTGCATCATGATGATCGGTTGAGTTAAGATGTGGAAGCATAATAAGCTTCTCTTTTCCATTTATAAATTATTATAACAATGACATTATTTATTAATTATTTAATTTAGTCATTTTTAATAATTACTAATGATTTTTTGTTACTTTTAATTTGAATTTGATTAGATTGAATCTGGAAGTGCTATGTACACTTATAATTGACGTGCATATTAGATATACTATTATTGTTTTATAAATTATATTTTTCAATGCTTTGTATTCATGTTGCAAGTGTGCTATTACAAATGAATAAATAAATAATATTAGTAAGAATTAAATATAATTATAATTAATAACACTCATACGTTTTTATTAGTAGAACGTAATTTATTTAATTAGTATATATTTTTTTAATGATATTATTATATCATTATGCTTGTTTGAAATATTGAATTGAATGAAAATATTAATTAGACGTTGAATGCACGTATTGTTCTATTATTTAAGTTTTATATTCAAGTAATAAATTTTATAATTACGTTAAAAACAATACACGTGGAGCTAATATTAGTTAATACTGGTGGTAGAGCTTTGTGCAAGCTCGTCTGGGTAGGTACCACCCACTCATCAGATATTCTGCCGCAAAACAGCAGTACTTGGTATTGTTGTGTTCCGGTTTGAAATGTGAGTGAGCCAGTGTAATTACAGGCACAAGGGACATAAGATCGTAGTTCCCAAGGTTGGTGGCGCATTGGCAATTTAAGCGATGGACAACATTTCTTACAATGCCAATGTCTAAGGGCGTTGGTGTCCACTTACCATCAGGTGGCCCATATGCTCGTCCACCTTCCTTTTCTATAAAAAAATATATATTATTCATTCATAATTAGCCGCAGTTGAGCGGTTTGGAAAGCCTGCGGCGGGAGATCGGCGCGGCGTTGTTTAGAAGCGGTGCGATAGTACGCGATGGAATTTTTTAAGTTTAGGTCGCTTTCGAGAGCATCGTGATTGGTGGAGATTTGAACGGCCATGTTGGTGAGGAGTCACGTGAATATGGACGTGTACATGGCGGCTTCGGCTATGGTCGTGAGAATGCAGAGGGGGAGTCAATTCTCAGCACCTGCTTATTATCAGACCTTGCCATTGTTAACACTTTCTTCCAAAAGAAACCCGAGCACCTCATCACCTATAAAAGTGGGCCGCACTCCACCCAGATCGACTACTTGCTCATAAGAAGAAACCAAATTGGTAGAGTGACTAACTGTAAAGTAATTCCCGGGGAATGCCTCACAACACAACACCGCATCCTTGTCATGGACATGCTGGTAGTACCAAGTAAAAAAGTGCCTGAACGAAGCAGACCTAAAACTAAATGGTGGCTGTTGAATGGACCAAAACAGCATGAATTCTGTAAAGTCGTAGCTAGCTCCAAGTTAAGCACAGACACAGAGGAATCAGTCGATAGTCAATGGTCTAGGATCCAGTCAACAGTGAACACCATTGGAAAACAGGTGCTTGGCACTTCGAAGGGAGGCCGCGTCATCGACAAGGAGACGTGGTGGTGGAACGACTCAGTACAGGAGGCAGTTCGAGAGAAAAAGACACAGTTTAAGAAGTGGCAAGAGACCAAATCTCCTGAAGACCGGGACGCGTATAAAGCAGCTAAATGTGCCACCAAACGAGCAGTTGCCAAAGCCCGTTACCAGACGCTGTCACCTCTGTATGACACGCTCGAGACAAATGAGGGCCAAAAGACTATCTTCCGTTTGGCAAAGGCTCGGGAGAAAGCGACACAAGACATAACAAAATGTCTTTGTGTCAAAGACTCTAATGGCACTTTGGTTTGCGATGCAATTAAGGTGAAGGAGAGGTGGCGCGGCTACTTTAACGTGTTGCTTAACACACAACACGCTAATGTGTCTCCTCCAGAACTGCCTCCTAATCTCGGACTTGTTGCACCGGTAACACCTGACGAGGTACTCAAATGTCTTCGTACAATGAAGAACCGAAAAGCCGTAGGCCCTGACGACTTGCCGATTGAAGCGTGGAAAGCGATGGGTTCTCATGGTGTGAACCTACTTACTGACCTTTTTAACCGAATACTTACTAGCCGGAAGATGCCCAACTCTTGGAGATTGAGTATCATTACTCCAGTATATAAAGGCAAAGGTAGTGTACAGGACTGCGAAAGCTACCGCGGTATTAAGGTTATGTGCCACACCATGAAACTCTTCGAACGCGTAATCGACTCAAGGCTTCGGCAAGAATGTACCGTCTCGGAATGTCAGTATGGGTTTCGCCCAGGCTGTGGAACCATAGACCCCATCTTCGCCCTAAGAATACTAACCGAGGCCCACAGAGAAAAGAAGAAGCCGCTGTACATGGCGTTTCTAGACCTGCAGAAGGCATTTGACTGCGTCCCACGCCAAATAATCTGGTGGGCTTTGAAGACGAAGAATGTGCCACAAATCTATATTGACATTATCCGAGACATGTACCATCATTCGGAATCAATAGTGAGGACCGCCGTTGGCGACACACACCCTTTCCCGATCACAGTTGGTGTCCACCAAGGCTCGGCCCTGAGTCCTTTTCTGTTCAGTGTAGTGCTTGACGTTGTCACAGCGAAAGCCCATGAACCGTCTCCCTGGCTCATGATGTATGCTGATGACATTGCACTGGTAGATGAGGACAAGCAGGTATTGGAGCAAAAGGTGAACCAGTGGAAGAGTGTGCTAGCGAGGGGTGGTCTGATGCTAAATGTTGCGAAGACCGAGTATATGGCCTGTGGCAGTACGGACCCCGAACCCATAAAGATAGGCGGAGAATCCATTATCAAGACGGAAAAGTTTAAATACCTCGGGTCCGTACTGCACGAGTCTGGTACGATCGACCACGACGTCAGAGCTCGAATAAACGCAGCTTGGGCCAAATGGCGGGAAGTCACCGGGGTAATCTGTGATCGCAGGATACCGGTGAAATTAAAGGGCCTTGTGTACAAGTGCATCATCCGACCAGTCTTATTGTACGGCAGCGAGACGTGGCCAGCTCTCGCGAGACATGTTCAGCAACTTCACGTCGTGGAAATGAAGATGCTGCGGTGGATGTGTGGCGTTACGCGACTAGATCGTATTCATAACGAGCACATCCGCGGTAGCCTTGGCGTGTGCGATGTAGCGGACAAGTTGCAGGAAAGCCGTCTCCGTTGGTTTGGCCACATTAGCCGCAGACCGCCAGACTATGTTGGGAACCGATGCCTGGACTTTGTTGTCGAAGGCCCCAGATCCCGCGGCAGGCCCAAGAAGCGCTGGCTCGATGTTGTGAGGGACGATTTGAGAGAGCACGATCTCACTCAAGACGACGCTTTAGATCGGGCAAAGTGGAGGCAAAGATGTAGGAAAGCGGACCCTGGCAGCACTAGGCCGGGAAAACGCTAGGAAGAAGAAGAAGAGGTCGCTAAATTTTCCGAACTGAAAAATTAAACCACTAAAAAAGCGTGAAGTTGGTTGTAGGGAAGGGATCTTGGTTACGAAATCTGAGTGGATAATTTTCTACATCTCACATATCGCAGTGTCGTGCCTAATATGTCGCAGTAGCAGGCGAAACGGCGCTGTCTTAAATTATTCTCCAGGCCCGCGTCAAGTCGGTGCAATGCGGTTTGGGTCATAGAAATCAATAGTAATATTATTTTTCCTATCATGCAGGCGACCCACCGCGCCGCTCACTGCGGTTCGACTTAAATTAGTGAGTTCTTGCGGTAATTTAAAACGTTTTTTTTTTAAATTAAGATATACACTTGAATACGATAAAATAAGGTATAGGTATTCCGATTTTAAAACAAATCATTTTTTATTTAAAAAAATATGTTGATGATAAAAAAACTTCAAATGGATATTCGATAGTATTTATATATATCTTGTATATCAATACCTTGTATATGTTATTCGCTGAAGTCACTTTTCGTACCGGTTGTAGCATTAAGTTAAATTGTCTTTTATAATGAAAATTCAAGTGCTTGGATCCAATCTCGACCACTTTACGTTAAGTAGAATTTTAACCGTACGCTTTCCCAGAAACCCATCTATCTATCTACTATAAGCAAAAAAAAAAATCAGTTCTATTTTTAAAAATATGTTACAAATAATATTACGTTGCAAAATTGTTTTTGGTTTTTTTTGCAAGCTCGTCGTATTCTCGTAAGAATTAAAAAAATATTTTACCTCATTAGTGATTTAGGTCATTTCAACGATTCAGGGCGAGTTTTGTAGGTAATGTAGATAGGTAATAATAATTTTCCACGAGTGATGGTTTATTTTGTTTACAGAAAGTAATGGCTCGAAAGGTCACACGAGTTGTCGTTGGTTTGATTCTGTCGTGTGCTAATTTGATCTAAAACGGCTAGTTATTAAAACACTTTTCTTAGTAAACTACTTTCCAATAAAAATCCGGGTTCAAACCCGGGCAAGCACCACTGAAATTTCATGTGCTTAATTTGGGATAATAATTTAATTTAAGAAGGAAACATCGTGAGTAAACCTGTATGTGTCTAATTTCACTGAAATTCTGCCACATGTGTATTCCACCAACCCGCACTTCAGCAGCGTGGTGGAATAAGCTCCAAACCTTCTCCTCAAAAAAGGAGAGGAGGCCTTTAGCCCAGCAGTGGGACATTCACAGGCTGTTGCGATTACTTTCCAATATACTGAACATTTATACCAGACGATGCAACGTGTTTCAGAGAATATACTAGTATATAATATTATCATATAAGTAGATGCACCTCGCAATTTTATCAGCTTTAAATTTTGACGTGAAAAGCGTGAATTATATATTCTTGTATAGTTTTTTTTATCAAAAAAAACGAATAAAATAAATTCATAATTTTTTTATCCAAGCTATCTTATAATTGATGTTTATTTAATTTTAATATTTTATCTAAGTTAATCGTTAAGTATAAAAGACTAAATCAAGTGATAATGAAATTATGGTCACCAGAACATAATCAAGTTTTATGACAAACACAAAATATCTTAAAGATTGAAGCGGTTTTAGTATAGAGATGAAAGCGCGAGTTATGGACGCCAATAAAAAATTTAACGTGAGAAGGATCGCATTAGATCTCTGGCATTATGCCAGAATGGGGTCAACAGGGGTCAGAACCCGTAGGGGCCATCGTCAGATTCACATTAGACCCTTTTAATGCACTTGTAAAACGATACGTATACATATATGTGTACCTAAAGCTGTTATGGCGGATTTCCTCGTGGGACTACTTTTGTTTTTTTTTTAATTGAATAGGTAGGCGGACGAGTATATGAGCCACCTGATGGTAAATGGTCGCCAACGCCCATTGGTATTGTAAAAATGTTAACCATCGCATATATCGCCAATGCGCCACCAACCACAAAACCACAACCACCAAAGATGGACTTAAATACTGATCATATTATAATATTTCATTTTTACTCCATTTTTGAATCCGCCGCCAAAGTCAACCCGCGTTGGAGCAGAATGGAGGAATAAGTTCCGAATCTTATCCTTAAAAAAAAGAAGGCCTCTTAGCCCATCAGTTCGACATTTAAAGGCGTTTTGCATAATTAATAAAATATATTTTACTATATATTAAGAATATATAAATAGATTATAAAAGCTTTATTGCATGGTTTTTTTCTTTACATATTATACTGTTTTGGTTAAAACTAACGATGGTACATAGAGTCAGTCTTTTTGCTTCCAGCAATCACTTCCTGAAAATATTCAATATGAGGATTTTCGATTTTTAAAAATATATTTTATACATTTTTATTCTTTTTACTATAAACGTTAGTACTATTATTTATATGAGAGTCATTCCAAAAGACAGTAACATTGTTATATATATATATATATATATATAACAATATATATATATATATATATTTGTTAGAAACAGGAAAATTTTTGAACCTGAGGTGGCTTAAATTGTTGCTGATTTCGTCACTAGGCGTCGGGTCTCTAATTTAAAAAAATAAAATGTGCCTATAATACTCCCTAAAATGTACATTTCTGTACGTGAAACAATTTTTAAAATCGGTTTTTGAGTTGTTGAGTCATCCTCATATCCATTACAAACAAACATAGAAAAAAATCAAATCTCGTCTCTTTATAATATTAGTATAGATAAAAAAATAATGCAAAAAAAAGGGCTAGTGGGTACTTCTATTAGCACTGGTTAGGCTGACTGGTATATAGGAACGATCTCGTAGCCTCTCCGATATGTGACGTAGACGACCACATAAAGAGATTTAAATAGTACTTCTTAAATAATCCGCTTAATACCGCGGTCCGGGCACCTTTTGAAGGATTTTCTTGCGTTAATAATATGGCGTAGTCCACTTACTACTGGTTTTATAATAATGCTAGCTAATCGTCCTGGCTTCGCACGGGTAGATAAGAAGAGAAATATATTTTGGATAGGATTTGCGCAAAATCCGTTCTTTGTGAGCGTCGGGGTAGTCGGGGAAGGAGTAACTATGACAAATTCCAAATCAACTGGGCGGATAATTTAGGAAATCTCGTGATGAGTGTAGAAGAGTATTTCGCTTATATATGTATATATAGATTTGCTTTAAAAATAGAAGTCATAATGTTATCTGTGCCATAGAAATAAATAAACTCATTAGCTTTCCATTTGCAAGGAATACGATATCAAAGAAAGCAATTTAGTTCAGCCTGTATTTATGTGCAGTCGTTGGTGTTACGTAGAGACTATATTTTGCATACGAAGAATATCTTATGAAATCTAATACTACGCGTAGTAGGCTATATTTTAATTTAAAAAACATATATAAAATCTCCTGGTATCAATTATTCAGTAAAGATATACACGCACGATAAAAAAAAATTATAGTAACAGCCTGTGAACGTCCCACTGCTGGAATAAGGCTTCCTCTCCCTTTTTTAAAGAGAAGGTATGGAGGTTATTCCACGACGCTGCTCCAACGTGGATTGGTGGAATACACATGTGGCAAAATTCAGTGAAATTAGACAAATGCAGGTTTCCTCATGATGTTTTCCTTCACCTTAAAGTACGAGATGAATTATAATCACAAATTAAGCACATGAAAACTCAGCGGTGCTTGTCCGGGTTTGGACCTACGATCATCGGTTAAGATTCACGCGTTCTTACTACTGGGCAATCATGGTTATATGTATAAAAAAACTTTAATTAATAGATTTTAAACCAGGTTAGCTTAGTGAATAGAATACGTAAATCCTATTCACAAGATCACGTTTTAAATAGTTGAAAGCGCAACTGGGTTTTAATGATTAATAATAATTAAATATTAAAATAACGTTACTCTTGGTTTTTTTTTGTTGACACCGCAAAATGGTGTCAAATACAAGACCAGCAGTGCGATATTTCCGGGCTATTGATATAAATGGAATTGACCTTTTCGATATAACTCATGATTCTCAAATACTTTACAATTCCGGTCGTTCTACGAATTGTATGAAAAATAAAAACGTGCAGTCGTTTGGTATTTCAGAATTCTTGGAAAAGCTTAAATTGAAAAGGTTATTATTAGGATAATGAATGGATTTTATAATTGTAATTGAAAATATTTGCTAATAGAAAAACTAATGTAAATTTACACAATACTAGTAAAAAACGAGAAGACGTTTTTTTTTTTGTTGTAAAGCCTAACTTAAAAACTATCAAACCAATATACAAAAATGCAGCGCATTTCGGAGGTTTTATTATATATATAGTATTATTATATATATTGCTGCGCTTTGTAATTTCAATTTATTGAAGTGACAAATATATTGTAAGAACGGATCTTCTAACGGATGCTATATAACTATTGCCTATGATAACACTAGGCCGTTAACCGTTTAAAACGAAATACAGAAATAAATACCATGTATTCCTGTATTTGGGATAAGAAGTGTAAGGAGCAAATACAGGAGGCATCCCCTTCAATGAGAAGGTTCGAAGATTGTTGTACTATGCTGTTAAAATTAATGGATTTACATGTGGCAAAACTTCATTCGACCCATGTAGATTAGCTCATGATAATAGCCTTAATCACCTTGCACCAGTTAAATAACAAAGTAATCGCATAAAAAATTAACAATACTCGCCTGGATTCGAACCTGCGATCTTCAGTTGAGATATATACAATGAGCTACCTCGACTCTGTTTCGGAAAATTTAATATAGCATCTCATGAAAGTAAATAGAAGAAGCTGTTATCTTTTGAATAGCTTCAGACGTAAATGTGAAATATTCTTATCTGTGACTCGTACAGTCCACATTATTTACATGGCTTTGTATTACACCTTTTAAAAAGGCTTTTATGTAATACACCTTAAATGAAATAAACTGTTAGATAACAGGATGTTTCTGAGACAATGTTTTTTTTTTTTATTTTTATAAAATAGGTAGGCGGACAAGCAATTGGGCCACATGATGTTAAATGGTCAACATCGCCTATAGGCATATTACCCATTCCTCGCATTATCAATATGCTGCCAATATTGGGAACTAAAATGTTTGTATTAAGGCGCCTAATCAAATTAAAATATAATAATAATATTTACTTAATTGTGCTGAAGTTCATATACCACTATTATTTAATTTTCTTTGATCTCACGACGAAACTATTTCTTTCATCTAACTTCGTCTAAGCCGCTCTTACCTCGCCTTCCATTGGAATTTCCAATAATAATTGAAGCGTACATAGTTAGCCCTGGTATCCTTGCCTTTAACGTTCTGGTCCTTGAGGCTCTTTGTTTACATATTTTGAAGTTTTGAAAAAACTCAGTTCATATTGGGTTTCCTTGGGTAATATAAATTAAGATGTTCTTTTTTTTAAATAAATGTACTTTTAATACAATATATTTAAAACAAAAACATATAACCATTTAATATCATAATATTTAACAGCTCAAACGAAATGCTTTGATGGCTTCATATAACGTTTAAAGAAGTCATTCAAAATTATAAAAAAATATATTTAGAATGTTTCAAATTCATACAAATATAAAAACTCAAATTATACCTTCTGAGAAAAAAATTACTGACTTTTTAACGATGGAACTTTGACCAGATTTTATGAGTCTTGAATATATAATGAGAAAAAATGAAGGAAACTCTACGCATAAATATAATGTTGGATAAGACGCCGCTTGTTTTTAATTCAACCGGCGTACCAGTCCACGGTATTATTGGATTCCTATCATACACCTTGATTCTTGTTTGTTGACGAGAATACCTTTGAAAGAAACTTAGGAATCTTATTAATTCTCGACATTTTTAATGGTTAGAATTCTTTGCTTAAATTTAAAATTTTCCATAACAATTATACCTATTCTATGAATATCTAAATGATTGTCTTCGGATGGACGAACGAGTCACACCAGTAAGCTTTGTAGCAAGGATTAGGATGGTTTGTCTCACAGCTCGTCAAGCCTGATACATGGACGAGGCAATTTTTTTCTTTCTCAAATAGGTACGCATAGATATTGACACTGTAAAAAGTATCAATCATTCCGTACATCGCCAATACTCCGCCGATCTTGGGAAGTAAGATGTTATGTCCTTTGTGCCTGTTCATACTGGTTCACTCAAGCTTCTGAATCACTATAATACTAGGAGTTTCACCCGGCTTGCACAAAGGCTTGTTAAGTAAAAATACTCATCCTCGTAACTCATTAGAAGGTTTTGAGAGGAATTTAAAATCATTGCCAGTTCGTTTGGTTTAAATTCTCACGATATAGGAGAATATTTTATGGATACAGTTTATTCCTGAATTCATACTATATATAGATAGCTCCACTTTTATATACAAAGGCATACAAAGACAATTTCCAGATACACTTTATTCAAGTATGCTTTCACGAGCAATTTTAAAACGTCATTTTACAACTTTACCTTTGATATAAAGGTATCACCGCTTCCGAAAACAGATTCCGCGAACAGATTCAGAGAAAATCCGCGTTTATTTATAATTCCGAATACAGATTCAGAGAAAATAATTGTCGAGAAAATTAGACGTTACTTTTTAACATAAAAAAAAATGAAATCATCATATTATACAATTACATTTATTTATCCTGTATAAATATCAACGAATACTATTTCCAAGGTCTTATATCGTTTATAATCAGTATAATAAGTCTTATTTAATAACAAAAATTTTAAATTTAGTTATTGATAAATGAGAAATTGTCTGTACCTCGTCGACTTACATATCTTTAGTGAACCTTCCTTATCTTAAATGCTTGTAGATAGTTAATTATGGAAAGACGCCTTATTATTAAATTCGTCTGTTTTTTGTTATTTAAAAATATTAAAAAACTTACAATACATACAAATGATTAAACAATATTATTAATATACTTACTTATATATACATAATGTTCAATTTTCACAACAATAAAGTGCATTAGACGCACAACTCTACATAGATATTCGTTCGCGTTAAATTGATCGTAAATAAACTTTATAGGGCAATCTTTGCGTCGCGTTTACGACCTATGTACGGACCACACACGATTACACATCCTCCTTATTCCGCTAATGAATTAAGTAATTTACTTCGTCGTAATAAAAATTACTTTCCTTTAAAATGTTTCATTACTTATCACGTTTTGGAAATTTGATGGCTCAGTTAACGGTACGCCCGTATGAAACTCAACAATGCAACGTAACTTTTTTATGCTTAATTAGCGGCTTTGTGTAATGTTGGAGATTTCAGTGTTTATTTAGCCATTAAAATATAGAACAGCGGTCACGGGCGTAATCTATATGACCAGTTATATTTCGAAAGAGCCGAGAGCAAAGAGCCGAGATGGCCCAAACCCGGGCAAGCACTACTGAAATTTCCATGTGCTTAATTTGTGTTTATAATTCATCTCGTGCTTTATGGTGAGGAAAAACATCGTGAGGAAACCTTCATGTGTCTAATTTCACTGAAATTCTGCCACATGTGTATTCCACCAACCCGCATTGGAGCAGTGTGGTGGAATAAGCTCCAAGCCTTCTCCTCAAAAAGGGAGAGGAGGCCTTTAGCCCAGCAGTGGGACATTCACAGGCTGTAATGGTAACGGTATATTTCGAATAATATAATATAGTATAGTTTTGCTTAAATGTATTATTTCTTTGATAAATTTAATCTACGGTTTTGTATGTTAAATTATATTATAAATTCGTTTAGATTTTTTGCTTAATCTTTCGTCAATGAAAACGAAGCTTGGAGTTTGTAGCTCGGGGTATACTTTGATATCCATTCAGGACATATAGACTTAGTATTATTATATGACTTATATAGTAGACATTAGTATATAGTATGTAGTCGACTATGACCTTTATGAAAATTAGTAACTGGTGTGATCGAAGATCTGTTTAGGAGTTGGATGTTATTTAAAATTTTAATTTAACTTTAGTTATTTCCGCTTATCAAATAATTTTGTGTTACTTTGTTTGAGAATTGGGTTACGACCCAGTTTCCCTATACCGGAAATGAGATTGATTGGAAGTTTGTTTGTGACATTTATATACTTAAATATTGTTTCATTTTTTATATATTAACAATCCTCTACATCGCAAATGCGCTACCGACCTTGGTAACTAAGATGTTAATAGTTGTGAGAAATTTCCTTGAGGATACATTTCTCTGGATGTTTTATCCAGATATTATATAAAATTGGCTTAGTAATCTCAGCCACGCCGATTAATCTCCTTCGTGTTGATTCCATCCTACGTCATAATGGCGAAAACCCATTAACCTAAAATTACATTCATTTAATTGTCGAACGTGAGAACCAACATAGTACAGTGGATGAAATCATCTTGATGTTAACCGATGATAGCGGGTTCTAATCTAAGTTTGCTTACTTAAGAACCCTATAATTTGCATCCACTGTAAAAGTCATCCATGCAACCGTAATCAAGTTGCGATGACTTATCCTGAGTTGAGGTGCTCATTACCCAGCAGTAAGACGCTCACGAGCTGTGACTGACTTGTCAAACGCTTACAGTGATGATAAGATCAATCGAAATTATACATTTAGATTTAGAAAATTAAATTGTATAATGATATGTATTTTTTTAAGCACTCGGTCGTGTTTCACAGGTAAGCAACTTAATGCTAGTGTTATAGATAGCAGTCGACTCATATATACATATTTATATAAATAATTTGAAATAAATGTATTAATACATAATAAATACACGCAGACTCGGGACGGGAGTCAAATTTGATTAGATTCGGTAAAGCGTTAATTGTACAAAGTTGTAAAATCTATTAATTACTTGCTACTGGATGGTTCTATCAAATGTAAATAGACGAAAATAGATGAGATTAGGAATTGTTTCATAGTAATAAGTGTTAGACACTATTTAATAAACAGTGAAAGCGCGAGTAATGGTGAAGAATTTTCGAAAAAAATATTTAAAAAAAAATCCCGTGTACACAAAGGTTACCAAATTATCTGAATCACCTTTCCTACTTACATAGAGATACGTACCGTACGAAACCACATTACCCGGTCCATTAGTTAATGAGATTAGTGCGATAATTTAAAAAACAAACGTACATATCGGAATGACACGTACATTAGGAATGGTTAATATTTCTAACGACGCAAATGTCTATCGGTAGTGGGTGACCACTTACTTAATGACAAGTGGTAAGTGGCAAGTGGTTATAAATAAATATAATTATATATTATATGCATAAATGTTAGAATTCTAAATATAATTCTATACTTTTCGCCTAATTTACTCCATTAATAAATTCAATTAATCGCAATCAGCGAATCAGTCGTGAAAGCAAAGAAAATTGGGAGTATATACATAAGATATTCGTTTAGGCTATTCTAAGTTAGTAGTAATTATATATTAAAATCACTGGAGGGAACAGTTTTTATATAAGACAAAAAGATATTTATATATTCATATTGTGTTCGGTTGCTATCCAAACTGCTTGTTTCCTAGCACTCGTAGTTCGAAGTTAACTTAATTGCGCAACAACCGGCACTAAGTTGGTCCTAAAGTTTGGTCTGCTCGGTCGTTGCTCAGGAAGCTATGCTATATAGGTTGGTCATTGGGAACACAAAAGTTATCCGCTATGCTTACAGAAAACAGTAGTTAGAATACTGTCTATATATATATATATATATATATATATATATATATATATATATATATAGGTTTCTAGTTATCGTGGTTTGGGCTGTACTTTGATAGTACGAGATAGTACTTTGGTAGATACGGAGTTGCTTTATACGTACTGTAAGTTTGATATATTGGTTAATATTACAACTTGACCCGTGTGAAGCTGGTTTGGGTAGCTATTAATATTATAAGATATATATATCCAGCTGAATTACAAAACTCACTATTTTTTTAATACAGAGGCATTTCAGCAGCAAACGTCTTTTTCATATAATATAAATGGAATATATTCGCGTTTTTGTTAAATCTTTAAACTCTTGTAAGTCTTTTGATCTTTATAAGAACGTCGAATTGAGACTGGCGTTGAAGAAAATCTCAGCAAAGCTTGTCCCCTTTTAAGTCACCACGCCTTATGTCAGAAGAGCTATTCTATAAGTACGAACTTGAAACTCACCGTAGAATACGTATGTAGTATGAAATGTGAGAAAATTATATCCTACATATACATTGACTATAATAATTAATTATTTATTTACGCACACAACTGATTATAGTCAGGAAAAGCATATAATAATAGAGACATAAAAATAAATAAAGATTGAATGAGAAATTCAGAAAACAACAAATAATAATTAAGGTATTTTTTTTAAACTTTTATAATTTATGCGGGAAAAGATGGATTATTACAACCATGTCGTTATAGTTTCGACACTTCCGGTGATTGGATTGTAGTACAAAGTATTACATTTATGAATCCGAAGTGAAAATAATTTAGAAGTTTGTTTTCGATCTATAAGTGCTTATAACAGAGCAATCACCGTACGTCAATTCAATATTTCACGAATGTGATACGGAGTGGGTTTAAACGTACTGTTCAATTATCTGATCACATATGTATATATATAGCTGAAGAGTTCGTGTATTTGAATGCACTACTCTCTGGAATTAACAGGCAGATTTGAAAAACCTTTTGCACTTGATAGTCCAATTTTCGAGAAAGGTAAATTCACGCTACGACTCACGGTAATGGAATCGTAACCTTTAATAGAGTAAATAGTCAAATATATATGTGACTTTGTTGTAAGTTATTAAATCCTACTCAAAGATCAAAAATTCTGACGATGTGTGTGTGATGTGCCACCAATAAGTGTAAAAGGTCGTCGAATAAAATCAACTGTTGGCCAGATTCTCGTTTTTTAGCGTTGGACTTCATGTTATCTTTTTATCAATCATACATTTTAATACACGAATTTGTATTTAATAAAACTAGCGGAAGATTGATAAGAAGCCGCTTTCATAAAGCTTCTAGACTTTTCTTTTCGCTTATACAACTTGAAAGTGCAGAATTCTATTGTGTACTCAATAGACCAACGGAATCTTTATTGATGATATTATGAAAATGTTTGTGATAGCGAAGAGACCGCAAATATTTTCATTTTCCGTTCAAATATTTCTCTACTTTAAAAGTTCGAATAATGTAAACATTGAATTTGCGATATTTGTTCATATTATAGAACGAACGATGTCGGAACCACAATGCAATTTCGGTACGAAACGCTAACACAAATTTTGTATTCATTTGACGAGTTGATCCGAATTAATTTCCAATTGTTCATTGTATGCGAGTATGCTAACGTTTCAATTATCCGCCCCGTTAGTAACCAGTTTTATGGCTGTAAATCATGAGGTTACAGGATTTAATTTAGACTGGTCAATACAATGTTTTTTTCCTGTTATGAGATTCTAAGAAGCAACTGAGATTAAGAAAATTCAAAGGTTTTGACGCTTGTGCCACAGGAAACAAGTAAAGCCTTCATTTTTGTCCCGGTCTCGTCGGATGAAACGGGCCATAAAAATTAGACAAGAGTCATCTATCATACTACCGTGTATACGTTTCTACTGTAAAAAGTAATCTGATGTGTTTTAAAAATTCATAAAGTCTGCTTGGTGCGTTTCATCGCCTTTTACATAGTGTTAATATTCCCATAGGAATCTCCAAGGAAAATGTCGTTTAGTTATTTTTCTAATATTAAAGTCTCATCTCATATAGTCTAATATGAGATCAACTGAGAACAAGAAAATAAGAAGGGAACAGCTGATGATACGAGTGACGATTTGACGAGTTTTTAATTTTTTAAATCTATTTTATTAAGGGCTTATTTAAGTTTATATATTTGGCAAAGATAAATATTGAAATATTTATATTTATAATTCTTCTGCTGCGTAGCGGTGAAGTAAACATCGTGAGGGAAACGCGGATCGAATTAAATCTGCCACAGCAGCTGGAGCAGCGTGATGGAATAAGCCCTAACCCTTCTCAAAATGAGAAGAGGCCTTAGCCCTTATTACTTAACTTATATATTGGAAATCTTATCCACTCATATCTTATAGTAAATTTCATTTTATTTGTTTTGTTCAGGGATCGCATTAATGCTTGTTTTTTAAATTATTATTTTTTACTTCAGAGCACTTATGTCCAATCCTAAACTCAATAATCACTTTCGAAAGAATTTTGTTTACAATATAAAATATTTATTAATAATAATTTAATTTTGTTGACATTTTTGATCGCTATTTAATCCATTTTTTTATCGAAAGTAAAATTAATTAATTTAACAATATTATATTATTCAAATAAAATACATTTAGGTAAATAATAATTTCTTATTAGTGCATTTCGATTCGTCTACTCAAAAAATATTATACATTTGTATATTCAAATTGGCAAGTATTAAATTAATTTATGAAAATTAATAAAAGTTTTTAATTCGATTAAATATCACTAGCTTTTTTTCTACAGCTTCTTTTCTGTTTTTATTCAAACTGAAATAAATTTAGTTGAAACTAGAAAATGTGCTCTAGATAACAATTGAAAAATCTATATTATATATTATTAAGATAACTTTTTCGCTTCGTCATTCTGTGTTCACTTAATCTGACTAAAACTGAATGGCTTTTCATTGCATTTTACTCACATTCAGATTGAATAACGAGGCAGGCTTACGAATAACATTTATGAATATTATGTTAAATAAGCTACTATTGTTTTGATATTTATCAATAAGATCGGAAGAAATCGTGCAGCCGATAAAGTTATATGATTTATGGGAGATTTGTTTATTTTAAATAAAAAATAAAAAACACATATAACAAAAACAACATAATTAATAAAGAAAACTCGAGCGAAGCCGGGAGTTGTTGAATGTTGATAATAAAAATGATTCATTCATCGGGAACCCATCTTTACAAAATATTCGATTCGTTTCCAGGCGAATGTTATTGTATAATTGGTTGTTAACAGTTCATGATCTTCGTTCTAAAACTGTATGTTTACGTAGCCTAATATCTGTGCTTACGAGAATCGAAGAGCGTAAAGTTTTTTTTTTTCTCTTTATAAACAGTGCAATGAACTCCCGAACAATGGACTTCTTATTTTTATATTTGTATTTTATTTACCTATGGTTTACATTTTGCAAATGTTGGTAGAACTTTGGTTGAATTGTTGGAGCGAGTTTTAGTGATTTCTGAACGTATTTGTTTTTTTATACGATTCGTAGTTAGTTAGTACGTACAAAATGGTTATGTCTTCATAATTATGTTTATAATAGTTATGTTTTTAATATTTTAGTTTAATAGCTTATCAATTATAAACCCAAATGAATAAGATATTTTATTTTATGTCTTAATAATCTTGTGATGAAATATTGTATTTATTTATATATCATAAATTGACGTATTTCCAATCCAGTGAAACGATTAATTCTCCTGATTCGCATAATTTACAATTATTTGGGTCTGTTTGTTGCTCTGATCCAAATTGAAATGTTAAGATACTATTTTTTGATATAATTTTAGCAACCAGTACCTATTACATTAAACTGGAGTACGAAATTATTCTACTTATAGGTAGTACATATAAGAAATATTTGTGTTAATGACCGGAGAAATTAAACGTACGGAAGCCCGACGATATATGATGATGATGATATATGATGACGACAATATGATAAAATACATATTTAATGACTTACACAAGAAATCAATTACATTATTTTTAAGGTATAATTGTTAAGGTGTTATATAAATTAATTCGACGGGCCGGTTGTCGTGGTTACGTGGATACTTGCCTTTCACGCCGAAGGTTGTGGGTTCAATTCCCACCCAGGACAGACATTTGTGTGCATGAACATATACGTTTGTCCTGAGTCAGGTGTAATTATCTATATAAATATGTATTTACAAAAGAAAAATAGTATATGTAGTATATCAGTTGTCTGGTTTTCATAGTACGAGCTCTGCTTAGTTTGGGATCAGATGGCCGTGTGTGAATAATGTATGAAAACATTTTAAAAAAAAAGATTCAATATTAAGTAAGATATTAAACCGATTTGTTTTTCTTACTGACAATAGAATTGTTTAATAAACATATTAATAGATAATTTATGTATCTATGTTCGATGTAGATTCTTAAAAGAACCGGCAAACATCTTGTTGGAACTCAACAATTTAATTAGATTTACAATGTACATTATTCGGTTGAAATGTCAGTTTTGTTGTCGGTCGTTTATAGCCAAATAATGTCGCTTGTATATCGACGTATGACGATACTATTCACATTAATAGCATACGATAACCGCATGTTATACCGTGATTTAATAGTGGGGCACACTCAGCAACTGCTTTTTCGTGTCATACTCCGGCCTAATATGAATCAGCCGTGGTATTCCGTAAGAATTCACTTCATTAATCACTCGTGAAATGTTGACAACCGACGTTTGTTGATATACTATTTTGATGCATGTATTCTTGAAATTTTGTAATTTTTATGGTCATTGTCGTATATCACTTTGTCATTTTACGACCGTTTTCTGCTTTAATTTTCCAGTTTGCTGTTACAGAATAGCCTTACAGATCTTATTAATTCTCAATAATAAACTAATTTTAGTAGAAGAAATTACATTCTAATGGTACATAATAATATTAATTCATATACTTTCAGTGTATTCGTTAAAATGTCGATCAAAAATTATAAGCGTTTGATAAATACATAATTGATTTCAATACAGGAGACGGTTCTGTTTCGTACGTACGTTTTTTATACGCGTGTTCTCTCATTTCTCGTAACCGATTTTTATAATTATTAAAATATATATACTGTCTGTCTGTTACGCTTTAAAGTCTAAAACACTGAACCAATTTTGATTAAATTTTACACTGACACGCGGGCGAAACCGCGGAGATAATGTAGTTCATAAAAAATACACCGAGGGAAGTAGGCGAGTAAAGGCTAGTATATATATAGCTACCGATATTTAAAAAATAATCCCTACTATTATTTATCCACTCGTAAATAATATTTATACATTACTTTTATGTTACTCTGTTGAATGTTTTATTTGAACGTTTGTTCCGTGGCAGTTTATTATATTTTTAAAGCAACAAAAACATACAAGAATCATGAATAAAGAATTTTAATAAATAAATAGTAAACTCTATTCGATTTTCAAAATAAATATAACATCTAAAAGAACTAACTTTTTTTATCTAAGCGGCCATTTTGAAACAGATTTCTACTGACTCGGGAACTATTAGAGTATCAACCTGTTACCGACGGCTTAGTAACGTTTAACACGGATAAAACTTAGCGAATCATCTTTTTATATATATTTAAATATTTGTATATAATTGCTTTCACTCAAATCAGCTTGGAGATGTATTTGTGTTTGTAGTAGTGCACCGTCAGCAGATAAATAAACAAACAAATGCGAGTATTTGATGCACATGGTAGCTAGCTTAAACGGGTTTATTCCTGTTTTAGTCAATGTATGTATCACACTACTACAAACGCAAAACCGTCTCCAAACATTTAGTAATAGTCCGTAAATGTTTGAGTAAATCTATACAAATGTCGCAAATAATGCAGGTATTGTTTAACTGTTATCGTGTTTCAAAAACAAAATTATTTGTAAACAATAAAGCGTCCATAATGAGTCGGAGGTGTTTGCCCGTAATTGAACCCGGTATCGACTCAATTACGGTCCACGTGTTGATACAAAACAAAGGGGAGTGTTTGGTTTTTGATTGTGTGTTATCGCTGATTCATAAATAACGAATCAAACTGTAAATTTTCAACAACAGAGAGCAATGACCTTCAATAGAAATGTGTTCATGAAAATACTACTGAAATTGACACTGTTCAAGACAAAATAGTGTTTGTTTTCGTATGAGGTGTTTCGTACGAGTTCAATCCGTTCTAAATATAGAATCGTAATAAAAAAGTCTTCAAAGCTAAAGTTACCTTTGCGCCCAGTTTAGCTCAGAATAAAATTACACCAAAGCTTTCATGACTAGTTCAGGAGTTTTAGATTTAAAAAACGGCATGAGCAAATTAATTTCTATAATGAAATTCAAATACACAGTCACACATTTGCGCACACACACATACACTATAGTACATACTAAGATATATTTATAATATTAAATATTACTTATTAAAAAAATAGTACCATAAGTATTACAATTACATCAATAGTGCAAAAAAATGTTAAGCATAAAATAATTTGGTCTATTAGAATTATTTTGCTGTTTACATATAGTTTTTAACAGTATTTTTTTCTCTATCTTTCTATCAAATATAAGCAATTATTAAGCGAAACAATTATAATATAATAAATATTGGTTAGCGGTTTCTTTTTTGTGACTTTTTCTACAAAGATTCTACAGCTGAGATCGCTGTAATATGTAAGATTATCGCAAACCGCTTTACAGCTTATCTAATCTGTAAGAACAAAATCGAAACTCACCGTAGAAAACTGTACGACATTGACCATAATCATTATAGCATTTTAAGAGTCTACTCATCAAAATATGTATATAGTTGTCGACATTTCACGGGTGAGTAATGAAGTGAGTTCGTACAGAATAGCACAGCTGATTATTTTATGACATAAGAAGTACATTAAAAACAAACAGCTAATGTTTAAAATGCTTATTAAATTTGCATATATTTTTTGTTAATTGTTTTAATTTAGTTAAACACTAAAGTAATTATTATTTGTGCACTTAGTTGAGCTATATTTATTCGGAAAATTCTATGAATCGTGACGGGACAGTCGGAATAAAGCTTCTAGTGTATTGGTTATATAGCGTAAAATATCTATATGAATTTTAAAAATATTATATTAATTTAATCACCCTATATACATGTTTTTCTAATAAAGATGCTCAGTTGTCTCAAGTGCCAATTCAATTTGTCAATAAACGTGGGACTTTGAACGTGGTGTGTTCTGGTTTAAAGGGTGAATGACCCAATGTTATTATTTGGCGGGTCGGTTGCCGTGATTTGTAGATACTTGCCTTTGACGCCGAAGGTTGTGGCTTCAATTTCCACCCGGGACAGAAGTTTGTGTGCATGAACATGTCTGTTTGTCCTGAGTCTGGGTGTAATTATCTATATGATAATTACACCCATTACTGGGTGTAATTATCTAATTATCCTGTTATGACTTACGGCGCCGAAACGTGGACACTCACAGTAGGACTGGTCCACAAGTTCAAGGTCGCTCAGCGAGCTATGGAACGTGCGATGCTTGGGGTTTCTCTGGCAGATAGAATCCGAAATGAGGACATTCGCCAGAGAACTAAAGTCACCGACATCGCGCGTAGAATTAGCACGCTGAAGTGGAAGTGGGCTGGTCATGTCTCCAGACGCATCGATGGCCGATGGAGCCGACACATGTTGGAGTGGAGACCACGCTTAGGCAAACGTAGTGTAGGACGCCCTGCGGCAAGATGGACCGACGATTTGAAAAAGGTGGCAGGTACGGGATGGATGCGGGCTGCCCAAAATCGGGATGGTTGGCGTTCTATGGGGGAGGCTTTCGTCCAGCAGTGGACGGCGGTAAGCTGATATAATAATAAACATCTATTGCCTCCTTAAACGGTAGGAGTAAGACCAACTCGATAGTCATAACGGCAAACGACGTGACGTTCTCTTATACCGTCGTGTCCACTCTCCGCTGTTATCTACTCCTTAGGTGTGCGTGGCGCGTATAGTATATATTATTACTTCTATGCGTGAGAGTCCTATCTATCCTTTCAATTAGAAATAGTGAAAAAAGTCAGAATCGGCAAATAAACCGTGTAACACATACACGAAATGGAATAATATTGACAAGGACTTTGAAGTATATAGAAAATAGCTTATCATCGTAAATGATCGCTGAGTAGTAGAAGCTAAGACTTACGACGAGTTCGTGACAGGCTTTGATAAAACGAGTATCTTTTTACAGATTCAGTGCGGGTGTCGCACAAAGTGGAATCGCTTATCCGGTGTATGCGGAAAGTAAATAATTTGTTATTTTAAAAAAAAGGTGATTCTATTTATGAATTCAAAATTATGACGTTCCATTTCTTTTTTTGTAAATTAAAAAGTAAAGGTGAAAAACTAAAGGCGATGTGTATCAGTACCTACTGGAGTAGCGTGATGAAAAACACTCCAAATATTCATTTTAAGATAAAAAATGTTTATTATCGCGAGTTAATTGTGATAATCGGCTTGGTCATCATTTGTTTTAAAAATATGCGAGAAAAAATACTATGCATATATACGTACATGCATATTAAGCATACGTATGCAACTGCGTAAAAATATAAGACAGATTTATTTTAATTCGATTAATAATAAATTCCTGGGATGCTCAAAAAAAAATCTAGTAAATCCAAACTAAACTTGGAATATTTGTTGCTATTGTAGTTTGGCCATCCAAGCACACTTGTAACATCCACCTCTATGTTTCTTCAAATTTCAATAAATGCATGTTGCTTCACGATGATTGCTTTACTTGTTAACAGAGGAATATTAAAGACAGAACAGTTTAAAACTGAACTGCTCCAAAAATATGTATTTTGTTAAATACTCTTTTCCGATTTAATTGAAAATCGTATTAAAACGATATTATTTTTTTTTTAATTTATTTATTTATTCTTTATTGCACAAAATTTACAATTTATAATAACAAATAACAACAAGTAGTACATTTAGTATGCAAAGGCGGCCATATCACTTACAGTGATCTCTTCCAGGCAACCTCTGTAAAGGGAAATGTTTATGTTTTTTTGCCAGGATAATCGGGCATAGTGTGCGAACAAATTATACTTAAAATTTATTAATATTACAGTGTTTATGTTGGATTGTTTTGCTTTGACTCAGTTTTATAATCGATGCTATTTCAAACGTAGTTTAAGAAATAAAGGCAATTTTGGCTTAGACAGAAAAGAGCAAATCCATCTTACACCGTGGGTACCGTAACAGGCCATACCAAAGGTTATTTTGTTAAGAGCTTGTAACAAGAGTGAAAGCATCGTGACCACTCGTATGGTGGTAAGAAAACAGTCTACCATAAAAAGCATTCATTAGGAGGGTTAGTCTCAAGCAGACGGCAGCCATAAAAGCCAGATCCCTCGTACCCAAATAAATAGGATAAGGTCAAACAAATCACTATAAATAATGGTGGGCTTATGGGCTAGAATGTGACACACCGAAGCCGCGGGTAAATACTTTTCATCTATAAAGAGTCCAATGGCCCTCGTTGGCGTTCGCCGAGGACGTTATAAATAATAATTTTAATGTCAATTTTCACATAAAACCATCGTAGCAATCTCTTATAGCGGATCGTAAAAACTTCGGACCGCCAATATTGTTGAGATCAACGTATAGAACGGTTTCATCTTGATATTTACAACAATTTGCAATGCACGTGTCTTTGAATAATGTATTCGCGTTTTACAAAGTATACAGATATACACAGAGGAAAATCATATCGTGGTTACGAGATTGTAAAGCTTAGAATATATTTAACTAACTCATTTATTAATAACGAGCGGCCGTGTCGACTTTGTCCGGATTGAATGATTTTCTATCTTGGTAGATATTACGTAGGTAATAATGTAGGAATTCTGTCTACGGCTTTTATATGTGAGCGGTGGCTCATTATATTATATTTGTCTTACATTTTTAAAACATACCTGTCGAAGAAGTTGGCTCAACGTCTCCGTTTTTTGTATGAAACATACGAATTGTTTGCCGCCGTATGCTCCGCCATCTCATCAACAACATAATTATTTTTGTTGCGCGAGAGTTATAAAAGTTCTCATTTAAATCCTTTAGATGATAGTAGTAGTTATGTATTTAAATAGTATATAATGATATATAATTGTTCGAGAGTTTATTGACACCAAACCCTTTGTTACAAATACTTAATAGTAAAATGATTTTATATATTATATACGCATTGAAAAAACGTAGATTATGTGAAAATGAAGCCGAGATGGCCCAATGGTAAGAACGCGTGAATATTAACAGATGATCGTGGGTTCAAACCCGGGCAAGCACTGAATTTTCATGTGCTTAATTTGGGATAATAATTCATCTCGAGGTTTACGGTGAAGAAAAACATCGTGAGGAAACCTGCATGTGTCTAATTTCACTGAAATTCTGCCACATGTGTATTCCACCAACCCGCACTGGAGCAGCGTGGTGGAATAAGCTCCAAACCCCTCTCCTCAAAAAGGAAGAGGAGGCCTTTAGCCCAGCAGTAGGACATTCACAGGCTGTTACGAACGGTTACGGATGTGAAAATACGTATGTATTTACAGTAAAGATGGATAGTTCGCCTCGCTGAATACTAATATGTAATACTGTATGTAATAAGAAACTTTTTAAAACTATAATTATACTCATGGGAAGTCAGACGACGAGATGTAAATATTATGTACGTAGTAACACAAGAGTTTATTTTAAAAATATTATCCTGGGACATTATTTACACACGGCCATCTGATCCCAAACTAAGCAGAACTTGTACTATAGACACCAGACAACTGATATACTACATATACTACTTTCCTTTTGTAAATACATACTTATATTGACAATTACACCCAGACCCAGGACAAACAGACTTGTTCATGCACACAAATATCTGTCCTGGGTGGGAATCGAACCCACAACCTTCGGCGTGATAGCCAAGTGTCTACCAACCACGCCAACCAGCTCGTCAATTTTTTTGTATAAATGCTTATATTATTTAGTATTTTTATTTCGAATTAATCCCAGGCTACTAATATGAACATTCCATTAACACGATATTCGTACATCAATCAATTCTGCAATAAATAGGTTAATTGATAGATTGAGATTAATTGAAGACTCTCAATTAACTAATGGTATATATTCGCAGGGCAATGGTTATATATGGACAGAATTTGGTTATCTTCGTAAAGTATCTACGTCATCAATACCATAATGTTTGAGTACAAAAGATTTCAAGCGATTCATATAACTTACCATGGCATGGGTGCCGAAATGTATACATTAATTAAGGAACTAAACAACAAATTAAAAATCGCTTAGCATGCTTTGGAGTATGCCTATACCCCGCTCGATCACTCGTTTATATCACTGGTTATTTAATATTTTAATTCTTGCCTCTTTTTTTTATAGTTATTAAATATGCGCATAGTTTTTATACGACAAATAAACAAATGTAGTAAATATAAGGAAACTTTACTGGTGGTAGGGCTTTGTGCAAGCTCGTCTGGGTAGGTACCACCCACTCATCAGATATTCTACCGCAAAACAGCAATACTTGGTATTGTTGTGTTCCGGTTTAAAGGGTGAGTGAGCCAGTGTAATTAAAGGTACAAGGGACATAAAATCTTGGGTACCAAGGTTGGTGTCGCATTGGCTATGTAGGCGATGGTTGACATTTCTTACAATGCCAATGTCTAAGGGCGTTGGTACCACTTACCATCAGGTGGCCCAATGCTCGTCCGCCTTCCTATTCTATAGAAAAAAAAACACAGAATACCTCACGTTTTCATGCTAAGTTCAATGATATTACGATACTGAATACATTTTCATATGGTACTCGTACCTAAATATTCAATGTCGCATGAACAAATGTAGCCAAACTGCTACGGACCACTGAAAATTCATCGGACAAGCCGACAAGTGATAATAAAGCGCATTGTTTATGGCGATAGTTCTCTCTTAAGTCGTAATAAAAGTTTTTATGAGACACTAAAGCGAATTCAAGTGCGTGGAATAACATTTATCGGAAATATCTGCGTTAGGTGTGATTTTAGTCCGTACTAATGATGTTTCACGACTTTATGCGAATTTTATAAGAATATTATAATATGTTATACCTTCTTGTTTAATCGTTAACCTTACCTTTTGTTATTAATTTTATATAATTCTACCATCAAATGGTAATACTTAGTATTGATGTGTTCCGGTTTGAAGTGTGAGTAGGTGTGTATAGGTAGTGTAACGAGCGTATAACATCTTAGTTCCCAACATTGGTGCGTATTGGTGATGTAAGGAATGATTACTATTTTTACAGCGCCAATGTCTACGGCCAATAGTGACCACTTATCATCAGATGGCCTATTTGCCAGTTCTCCTATTTTTTATATAAAAAACCCTAGGTCGTGCTAATACAAATTTAATGGGTGTTTCCTTAGATAAATTCTTAATAGTGATTTGGTGTCAAAAAGCCAACTATTTCTACAGTTCGGTGCCTCGAACAGCACTCATAAATCCATTGTTCTCGGATTATGAATGTGAATGAATAGAGAGTACAAATATTTTTAAGACAGTCTTTACTATAATATCATACGCGCAGTTTCGTTTTAATTGGGTTAATTAAAAAAAAATCTCCATATAAATAAAACTTTAAATATTAAATACATACAGTAAAAACCATGAAAATCTTCAAATTTCCTTTTTTTCAAAGATACTTACACAGTCAAAGTATTTAGTATATTTACAAGACAACACGCTTTTATTGTCGAAATAACAAGAGATGAGAATAAAGCGACTGTTTTGAAACTTTGTTAATCATTATAGCAGAGCATGTAAATTGTAATCACAAAGATGAACTCCAAAGTTTAGCTGAATTTCAGACAACGCCTACAGCAGCTTTTTGTTAAAGTAGATAGAATACACCAACAGCCTCCATGAAACACTTACAATAAAATAATAATAATAATGCCCTCCAGACCGTTTTCGTCCACGTCGGCTGATCTCAAGATTCTCAGAGATTAGCCAACTGTGCAGGACAGATTATAGTGCACAAGTCGGTGCACAGTGTCGGTGCAAACTCAGGTGCAGTCTCTTATAATCCGAGAGGACGGTAATTCGACACGATTGGAAAGAGTTCAGGCGCTACGTGCTTGCGTGTACTGAGAATTTTCGACGGAAAAACTCAATGACTTTTTATTGACCCGACCTGAGATTTCAGCCCAAGACCTCCTGGTTTGCGGCGATACATGTTGCTACTAAACTAACGAAATAGTCACGTACAATATGTAAACTGAAAAGCGTGTGAAAAAAATTATGACGATCGATTGAGTTGAGACGAGAACAAGCAAATAAATAAACACCCTTTCACAATTTATAATATTCGTTACGATATATTTGTATTTTATTTTTCTTTTTGTCGTTGAATTATAAAAAACAATACAATCTAATTATTACAATTAAGCAAATGTTATATATACATTTGTATAGAATATTTAAAGTAAAAAATTAAAATTTTAAATTTCGCCGGCAAATTAATGTAAAGGAAAAGGTTCCGCCTCGCTTTTTAGTTAACAATATGCCGTCCAAACTTCGTAATTATGCAAGCCTTTGTTGATGAAAATATTAAGACGATGGTTTTAAGTAATAATGTATTTTTTTTAATTTTATAAATAGACAAAGGTGAAGCGCAGAAATGCCTCGATGGTTCGTTAATCTATAACTGAAGGTTTTAACGAGTAACTATAACGAGTATTGTTGGTATATGATTGAAACATACAGACACAGATAGACATACAAAACAATGCCTTTCATCACAATCAGATGTTTTAGGAGAACATACGAACATTCATTTATATTTATAAAGAAAGATTCAACTCATGCTTGATAATAACGGAAAATAATCGTGAGGAAGCCTGCATGACTGTATAGGATGAAATTTTGCCACAATAAACAACCGCAGTTGAACAGCGTGATGGAATAAGCAACAAATCTAATCCATCGAAAAGTAGTAAACGGCTCATACAATAAACGAACGTCAAGTGCTGTATAGTTCTACGATTAAATCTTTACTAATATTTTAAAATCCTGTCTCTTACGGTTTACGGTTAAACTATTGAGCCATTGTAAGGAAATTTTATATAAAGCAAGCGTGAATCCCAAGTAAGGACATATGCAGGCGAAAACTAGTTGTAAATAAACTTATAAATGAGATATATTTTTGACTAAGCTACTTAATATAACTTGTACCAGAAGATGGAGCGAATTTCGGAGAAGGATTTAATAATTAATGTCATTATACGAGTACGTCTAAGTAGCTACGCTTCGCTAGCTAGTTTCATCCGCTTTAAATTTAAACTATTTATGTGACAAGCGTGAATTCGTTGTTCTTGTTTATTTTAAAATCATATTAAAATTGTGACGATGAAGAAAGAAAATGCGTCATTCGGGTATCCTCATCAAGGTGAGCTAATTAGCTGAAAAACTGCATTTGTATTTGCGTTTTTTTTTCGTTGTTTGTTGTTGTATGTATATAAACATAACTGTTTGTTGCATATAACATAAGAGTTTGTTGCATATATATTTTGTTGTTGTATTCTCCATTAATATGATTTATAATTGAACTATCTATTAAAGATGTTGTAAAAACTATATAAATTACTAATGTACGGAAAACTTATTACAAAACAAAAATTGGCCGTTAGAGCATACAAATCCTAAAGTGGAAACCGCGGATCGGCAAACCAGGTCGCCTTTCAACCAGGTAGACTGATAACCTAACGAAGCTGGTGGTACCCGACTGGTTTCGGGACGCCTATAACTGGGTGCTTTGGCTTTGAAAAGCCAATGTCCAACAATGAAATAACAATTGACTGAATCTGAAGACGTACATAGATTTTATGCTGTTTTTAATGTGATACATACAAATAATATATCTCTCTACATAATAACATAACCAAATGCCCTAATTATTACAAAATATCGCTCAATAGGAAATATATACATTTGAATTAATAAAATAGCTCAATCAATTCCGATCATTGGTTTTTACTTGCAGATAAATTAACTGAGCAAATAATATAATGTGAGTTTTATGTTATAGATATATTAATGTTGCATATAACTTATACGTGTCGTCATGTGTCGTTGGTTAACTTATCTATCTATCCCGAGGTATCGGGTTGAACACCAGGCCCTGCCGATCTATATAAAGTATTGCATTTGTTTCTTTGACTTTCACTACTCACTCTAATATAATTCCCAACTTATAGACCAAGACAATTAGCTAATTTTTATTATAAATTATCACAAAATATATAAATTTGTTTGTATTATTAGCTGTGATTATTTTAATGAAAAATCTACACAAATCGATGCTCAAGTTGCGGCAAATGCAACAATATCGCATGGCGATTAATATGCTAATAGGTTTGACAATTTGCATCCGAATTGCTTTGCATGATCTGTTACGCTTATAGCGTAAATAACACGTATTTACTGTAAAAATTAAAACTCAATTACAGAATGAAAAAATGGAATTCCTTACCAGCTCACGTATTCCCCTCCTCTTACGACCCGGGTTCCTTCAACCGAGGCGTGAAGAGGCATCTTGCGGGCCGGCAAGGCGAGGGCGGCTAGTGCAGAACCTTCTTCCCGACTGTACTGGCCGTCCTCGCATTTGGACTCTACTACCACTTAACATCAGGTGGAGTAGAGTCATTTGCCCTCCCGGCAAATATATATAAAAAAAAAGAATTATATAATAATAATATTAGTTTATCAGACGTTTTATTTTATTTATTTATTAGATTACCAACAAAGTACACACTGATACATGATATCACAGAGTTCATAAAATAAAAAATAAAAGAAGTGGTACCTCAATTACAGGTGATAACTGCATGAACAGTAAGGCAACATATACATTAAAGCACAAAAAAAAAACAAAAAGAAGACTAATCAAAATTTCAAGTTACAAAAAAAATCAATGAATAAAAAATTAATAAACTAAAATAAAAATAATAATGAAAACTAATATGGAATTATTAATGACATTATGGACCTTCTAAATTTAAGTATATTGTTGGTAAAGATGTTTACATCCTTGTCCATGTCTACGCAATTATAGGTCTTTAAAATTCTATTATATGTTTACACTGATTGCATAAATATGCATTGGGAATAAAATAATAATAAAAGAAATAAATATTATTGATTAACTAATTATATAATAATTAAAGTTATATATCAAAGTGAAGCCAATTGTGAAATAATGATTATATTATAATTAAATGCCAATCATTAAAAATTCAGAGATTGATAATGATGGCAGAAGATCGGCGGGTCTGGAGTATACTACAATTAATATACACTATAATACCTCCGTTGTATACACGATAATACGTCCGTTATTAATCAAACTAACAGCATAAATTAATCATATTACGTTCTACTCTCGTACATTAATTACTACGCGTAACTAGAATCTCAACCCTCCAGATAATACTCTTGGCCGTCCACTTCTAGAACGTAAAAATGAATGCAAATAGCCATAATTATAAATAAACGCAATATTGTTCACATCGCCCTCCGTGGAGGGATGATATTACAATTGTGATATTCTACGGATTCCTTCGGGAACATTCTATTGTGCTCAAATTTCATATTATTATGATTTACGCGTTGATAAATTAAATTAATTTTATTAGTTAGGCTTTTCAGACGGGCTTCCACAACACTATAACACGAAGTAAATGAAAAAGTATGAATAAATCAATATCATCGTCGTTATAACTGAATAACATCTTGACACAATACAAGTTCCAATTGAGAAGAACATAACAGACATGAGAACTAGATTGTTTTCTTTGTAGGCAATGTCTTCATAGGTCATTAGTTTTTCTAGAATATTCTCCTGACCGAATGTCGGTTAATTTGGTCAATTTAAAAGTCAAGCCATTTGTATAAGATATATTATAGTGCACAAGTATAAGTTCTGGTAACAGAACAATTGATGATTTTTCTGCCTGTACAAGGGTAGTGAACAAACAGATAGAAAACATACGAGCAATATTTCTAATTTAAACTGTTACTGCAGTGAGCTTTTTGAAGTGAATGAGCGTAACTAATCATTCTATGTGTCTATGCTGGACTACGTCGCGAATAGTACTATAGTTAATATTATAGCAATGACTGATCACTGCTGGTCTAGTGGCTTGATGTAAGGCCGCAGACCCGGAGGTCCTGGGTTCAATTCCCAGGTCGGGCCAATAAATTTTTTTTGGGTTTTTGGGTTTACTCCCGCGTCTCGGAAAACATGTAAAACCGTTGGTCCAGCGCCTGAATTCTTTCCGGTCGTGTCGGAATGCCGTCCCATCGGATTATGAGAGGTAGAGAATAGAGATTACACCTGTGTTTGCGCACACACTTTTGTACTATAATATCTCCTGCGTAATTGGCTAATCTCTCTTGAGATTGGCCGCCGTGGCCGAAATCGGTCTTGAGGACATTATTGCTATAGCGATAACTGTCAAAGACTTTGTCAATATTACAAATATTTAGTGGTCACAACAAGAAGTCCCACATGTAATGAATGAAAATGAGTCATTTACCGTAATGTTTGCACGTAAATTAGTGCAAACCGGTATGCACGAGTAAACGCTCAGCGATGTTTGACCGTGTGAAGTTCTCGGCTGCTCTAATTAAATTATTCGTATATGTATTAATATTCAAAGTATAAGGTCACGGTATAATTGCAATTACACAATATACAAGGCTCTTTTGGTACATTAATATTTAAAACTGGTGATGCACCTCGGTTCTACTCGCGTTAAATTTGTATATTAATAAATATGTATGCTACTTATTAGTACCACCACTCGTTAGGTAATGTTGTGATAATCACACTATTTAGTATTGTTCTGTTACGGTTTAAAGGAGTAAGCCAGTGTAACTATGGGTACAAAGGACATAACATCGTAATCAAAATCAAAATGATTTAGTCAACATTGAAGCATTACACATGCTTACTGATAGTCAAACTAGGAACTACTACCGGTTCGGAAAAGAAACACGCAGCCCTGAGAAGAACCGGTGAAAGAAACTCAGCGGTTTATATATATATATATTATGTTTTGCTTACAAAAAAAAGAGAAATAGCCATGCGGCGATCGTCTCATTCCAAAAATGTGCAAATCCATAAATTCATTAATTGTATAATAACTTTGAGCACACAAGCGTTCCTTTGATTTTTTTTAATTAAGCAACTGAGGCAAATGGCAATACCTAGGTTGTTGGTGCATTGACAATGGTAGGGATGGTTAATACCCCCTAAAGTCCAATGTATATGGGTGGTAACCACTTCCCATCGATGGACTATTTGTCAGTCTGTCTACCTATTTTAAATAAAAATGTATGTCAACTTTAAGTTGTTGTTTATTATAATTTGATAAGACTGTACCGATTATGATGATTTAACGACTACACAGACAAACAGACGGAAATGGAAGCGAATTTATTTTAGTTTTGAGAAAACAGCCGAGATGGCCCAGTGGTAAGAACGCGTGTATCTTAATCGATGATCGTGGGTTCAAACCCATTTTCATGTGCTTAATTTGGGATAATAATTCATCTCGTGCTTTACGGTGAAGAAAAACATCGTGAGGAAATCTGTATGTGCCTAATTTCACTGAAATTCTGCCACATGTGTATTCCACCAACCCGCACTGGAGCAGCGTGGTGGAATAAGCTCCAAACCCTCTCCTCAAAAAGTGAGAGGATGCCTTTAGCCCAGCAGTGGGACATTCACAGGCTGTTACGGCTTGAGAACTTGCAAATATCCAAATCATCTTTAAAAACTGCAGTTATTTTAAATTGCACAGACGGACATTTCAATTTTACTTATGTGTATAGACGATACAACAAATTAAATTGAATTTGTTTGCGGGTCATTCGAAATACAAAGAAAAGATAATTAACGATTTCATTGTATTTAATCGAGGTAATTGGGAAATACATTTGCAATCATAATATATTTAAAGTATAACCAAATGCGGGATGTTCGATACAATGTACAATTTTGTAGCGATTTATTAATTATAACACAATGATAAGTTTCAAAAGTCAAAATGTTTACAAATTTATTGCTCGTGACTAAAATGATTTTATACGTATTCTTTATACGTATCTATTATATATATATTTATACGTATATTTATACGTATCTATTTTTTATATTTTTGTTTCTGATACGCACCGCCAAGGTCTGGAATACCCTCCCGACCTCCGTTTTCCCCACCACCTACAATATGGGTACCTTCAAGTTCCGAGTGAATAGGCACCTTCTAGGCAAGCGCGCTCCATCTTAGACTGTATCTCACTTTCCATCAGGTGTGATACAGTCAAGCGCTAGCCTATACATTTAAAAAAAAAAAAATATTTACACAGAATATTTTATTTATTTACTACATCTATATAATACACACGCTCATACACAGCGTTTGCTATTGTGTGAATTATAGGGTTGAGACAGTGTAGTATATATACGGCGATTCATGAGTATATACATTTTTTTTTTTCGTGTCTATTGTTGTAATTAAGTTTTAGTTTATCTATATTAAGTGTTAAATGAATTTGCTGTCGCTACTTTTTTCTCTTTATGTATAATTACAAGCGGTGTTTACCTGTAATCAGTTATTATGCTTTTCTATATATATTACATACATTATATACATTACTTAAATGTATTATGTGTTATATTCAGTGCAAACAATTGTTGATAAACCTTAATAAATAAATCTACCACTAGATTCTAAAAACGGCCTAAGTCAATGAAAACTATTTAAAAGAAATTTAATTTGAAATACGCCAGTGACGGTCTAGAGCCCAGAAAAAAAAACAGTTTTTTACATTGCTTGTTAGTCAGTTTAAACTACCCATGCGAAGCCGAGACGTGTGACTAGTAGCTTTGAAGAATACTCATAAAATGGCTTATCAACCATTTCACGAGTGACATAATGTGCAAAATGAGGTCTTTCACAAAAGCACTGCTGGACAAATGTAGGTGTAGTTTTATAGTGCATTCCAAAGATCCTTGTGTACTAAATGTAATATATATTACATGTCAAAGAAACTAAAGTTTCAAACGGCAAATTGCCTCGTATATTATACGTACTATATTCTAAAACTATGTAACATTTATTGCTACATATTAAATCAAACGGCATGAACATTTCATGAGCATCGTTTGATGTCTGTACTAAAATTACATATGTCGAGAGTTCAGTCTTTTAATCAAATACAATGGCACAACATTCATTAACCTAAGGCGTTGTTGATTTGGAATTAGTTTTTCTTTGTTTATCACGATTTATTAAACCGATGAAATTTCGTATCAGAATAACCTCTAGATGTGAAAAAAAACAACTACGAATAACGCGTCATATAAAAAAAATCTCGCTACAACTCAAAATTCGCCGTAAAGTCAGGCACACTTGCGCAATAAAGCAACAGTCATGTTCGTTTTTTATATCAGGATTCTCGGTTCCCGTTTCGCTTGGTTGTGCGAATTTGTACAACCCTTTGATATTTACCTCGCATGTCAATATCAGAATTAAGCTCTACCAAACCAACCGCAACGTAACAACGGTTATATCGTTGTACTCGTATATACGTACACACACGTCGACGAACAAGTGACAGATTAATGCAGTCGAGCGTCCTTTATACACACGCTTTGTATGCGGACTTAACGCAAAGTTATACCTTTGTAATTTGTCCTGGCGCCGCTTTTGGATCAACAACGCGCGTAATTTAGTATAAAGTCAACGCAGAATTACAGATACTTACAACCAAGTAGCGTAAATAAAAGATTATTTATACTAATGTGGTAAGACCCAGTGGTAAGAACGCGTGAATCTTAATCGATGATCGTGGGTTCGAACCCGGGCAAGCACCACTGAATTTTCATATGCTTAATTTGTGATTATAATTCATCTCGTGCTTGACGGTAAAGGAAAACATCGTGAGGAAACCTGCATGTGTCTTATTTCACTGAAATTCTGCCACATGTATATTCCACCAACCCGCATTGGAGCAGCGTGGTGGAATAAGCTCCAAACCTTCTCCTCAAAAAGGGAGAGGAGGCCTGTAGTGAGACATTCACAGGCTGTTACGGTTACGTAAATGTTATTTAAAGAAATATAAAATCGGAATTAAAAACTCTCGCCAGGTAAACTTTTTAACAGGCTGAATTAATGAGACGTCCGATTCACAAGTATCAAAGTCAAACAATAATCTTTTAAAGCAACTTTCGTTGACATTTCGCCTTCATTATTCAAGGTACAAGTTTGAACGACGCTGTTTGATGAAATCGGTATCTCGGCTTCCGTTACCAAAAGTTTACACAGATTGAATTTAGAATTTGTTACGCATTAAATAGAACTTCTATTTATATAATTATAATTCAATAATAAAAATAATTCTTAGATTCACGTGTTTAGATTGAACACATATTAATAAGACTAATTTTTTTATAATATAGTTAGCCGGACGGATATTGGCGCCATAAGAAATATTAACCATTTCCAACATTTGCCAATGCCCCACCAACTTTGAAAACTAAAATGTTTACTCCCTTAGAGTATAATAAGTGATGACTGGGTGGGTGGTACTTAGCCAGACGGGCTTGCACTAAGCCCTACCGCCAAGTTAACTCGACTATTAGTAGCAACTACTACTTAACTTGTGTTTATATATCATTTCGTGCTCATACTCATAAAAGGAAACAATCATGAGATAACCTGCATGTGTAGGATAAAATTCTGACACACTATCTAGCAACTCGTGCTAGGCAGCGTGGTGTAATAAGCTGTACCTTCTCCTTATGGGGAGAAAAGGCTCTCTTTCAGCAGTTGAGATTTAGAGAGCTACAAAAAAAATGGATGTTTACGCTCTGTGATCAAAATTCGGTAATAATTAATATTTATATAATTTGAGGAAATACATTCGAAATTTTTATTTTTTATACCAATTTTTTTCAACACTAAAGGAAAAGTAAATCAGCTGATAAGCAGTTGAGAACATGTTACTGAACTGTTTTGCATTTGCTTTTATATAGAAGACACCTAAAATGTTAATGTAATTAACATTAACATGGTGATCGTATTTTATTATTTAAATCCGTTTTCGTTTATTTTAAATGACTCATAATATTAGACATTACAACTTTATATAACCACAGCACTATCTAAGCGTTTTACACCGCAATCAGCAATATCTCAATGTTTCCCTACAAAGCCTTGTTTACATCGCCAGCGGAAACCTAACGAGCCAATCCCCGAGGAAATTTAGGCAACGCTCGATAATAAAAGGGGGCACGCGATGTCAGCGAAAGCGGTTAACTCTGGTCCAAGTCAGAAGCTCATGATACTTTACACTTTATATATAAAATAACATTATAATCACATATATTGTGTAAACTGACATAATGACATATTTAGTTGCTGGTTTATAAAGCTGTAGATCCAGTGGTCCTAGGTTCAAACCGGTGACGGAACAGTAAGAGGTTACTGGATTTTCTGTTATTAAATTCTTAGTAACCCGAGGATTGGAAGATGGCACTGTTTAAGTTCACGTGTTTTTTATATAATAGGTAGATGGACTTATACATATGTTTTTTTCTATTTGGCCATCTTTTATTATTCACTGGCTCCGCACAGATAGAGTAAGGATCTATATAAAACGTTTAAATGCTAATACATATTATTTATATAAATTTTACGTGCATCATTACAGGACAATATTGTCCTAATTCGATAATGCAGCACGTTTAATAACATTATGTCAAATATTATATAAGATATAGTCCAGATAACTATACTTATGAGCTCACAGACTGCAACAAAACAAATTCACTCTATTGGTAAACGTGTCACATGCCAGTACCCACGCCACGCTCAGTCGAATGATTTTTTTAAATGATTTCGACATTAATCATCATAATTCAGCCAATTTACGCAGAACCTTGAATGAATTATACCGAAACCTTTACCAGGAATCACTGCATTTATTGGTGAAAACCGTATGAAAATCCCTTCGGTGGTTTTTGAATTAACCGCGGTCATACAGACGCGGCGAGGGCACTTTGTTTTATAATATGTAGTGATATTCTAAATATTTATTATATGTAACAGTAACAGTAACAGCCTGTGAATGTCCCACTGCTGGGCTAAGGCCTCCCCTCCTCTTTTTGAGGAGAAGGTTTGGAGCTTATTCCACCACGCTGCTCCATTGCGGGTTGGTGGAATACACATGTGGCAGAATTTCAGGGCAGAATTATATGTAAATACTTTACCTAATTGGTGCTCACTTTCCGTGGTATTTATTTAGTCGCAAATGTTTACGACTAAATAAATAAGGTGATCCTCAGTGTTTTTTTTATTTCAGTAGATATTTGTTAAAATCATATTTACTCTGTGTTTTGAAGCTCTGAAGTTTTTTTTTTTTTTAACAGTTAACTAATGTGCCTTCTGATACTAAAATGGTAAGTGATATAAGCACTGCTAGAAGTAAAAGCTACTCTTTACATAGTAATGTACCGCAACCCCCTACCTGTAATTACACTATCTCACTTATCCTTTGAACTTGAACCGGCAAGATTGCTGTTTGGCGGTGGAATAGTTGGCCTCTCGAGTTTGGACTCATTTGTTTTTTTTTTTTGACGAACTTCGTATATTTACAAAAGCGTCTTTTTTATATAGAAAAGGAAGTCAGACAAGCATACGGGCCACGTGATGGTAAGTGGTCACCTAACGCCCTTAGAAATTGGCACTGTAAGAAATGTTAACCATCGCTTACATCGCCAATGCGCCACCAAACTTAGGACCTCAGATTTTATGTCCCTTGTGCCTGTAATTACACTGGCTCACTCACCCTTCAAACCAGAACACAACAATACCAAAATGCTGTTTTAGAATATCTGATGAGTGGGTGGTACCTACCCAGACGAACTTCAAAGCCCTACCACCAGTCTTTTAGTTTTTAAACTTCAACTTATTTAAAAAAAAAAAGAAGATTAATATTATCATTAAAAGCGTTTCATTTAAAGACACAAGAGACACATACATTACATCTTAGAGCCCAAAGTTAGTAGTGCTTTGACGGTGACGGTCGGTCGAGACTATTTACCATCATGTTTGCCATTTGTCAGTTTGTCAACCTACATGAAACAAAAATAAAATAAAAGAAGTTCAATAGTGTTTTTAAAAAGCATTTTAATTTTGTAATTTGTCAATTTTATTAATTCTATCGTGTATTTTTCTTTATTTCAAATTTGTTCAATTAACAATGTTTTGTAATACTAGAGAAATGTCACTTTGTTGGGTGGCGTAAGTAACTGCGTCACAGTTTTTTTGTGTTGTAGTTATTATCATTCACATTTCGTTTCTGATCTTTTGATGGTTATTATTTTAGTGTGAGCAGAATAAATCGTACAATGATGTTTTTTTTTAAATTTAACTGTCGCTTCAATAGTCCATAACACGATAACATTCCATCATATAAAACTATTGCAACGGGTACACTCCGTTATCGAGTTGAAAGATTGAATTCACGCTAACTCCCACGCCCGACAGCGTACGTACGCAATAGGGCACGCTACGCCAGGGAACGCCTACAATGCCAAGGTTACTATTCACTACTGCGACCTTGCGATTACGTGCTCAGAATATCAGTCGCCTTTATATTTACTACCGACGAGACGATTGAATTGAAACGTGTCTAATTTTAAATGATAAGAAATATCAACGTTTTATTCAGATGTTTGTTTATCGGGGACTTTGTTTTGTTCGATTTTTGAAAACATATCAAAGATACTATCTTCGTATTCTATAGGCATTCATAATTTTTTTATTGAGAAGATTGATAACATTATGTGCAATTATAATAGTTAAATCTGCTTTTTAACTTTTAAAATAATACTACGAACTATTAACGAAATTTGTGCGATTTGATTGAAACAAATATGCGGAATAAATATTTTGACAATTGTGCATTTTTTGGAAATAATTAACCAGTTATGGAAACATTAAAAAAAATAAGCGTTTATTTTATTTTCTTATGCGGATTTTATTATCTTTAAGGCGGAGAATCGGGAGCTACGGCACCTAAGAAGATGTCTAACTCCTCCTGCACAGTTGGCTAATTTCTCTTGAGATTGGCCGATGTGGCCGAAATCGGTCTGTAGGACAACATTATTAATTATTATCAATGTTATATTTTACTAGGAAAACTCGATTGACATAGGCCCGCCTTACTTTAAATGAATTATTGACGTATAAAGTGTACATTACACATAATGAGGTAAAGTTTCACGTTTTATTAGGTTTGCATATTAATGTATATGTGCTTTATTCCAATCTAATTAACGAAACATAATAGATACGAAGTGCAGTAAATGCAACAGGCTGTCTTATGGCTAAATTAGCAGTTTCAGCCGACCTTGTGGCATAGAGCCAATGGAGGAATTTTAATGGTTTTGTAATTACTAGAGAATTGCTGTATGTATGTAATTTCGACTATTGTGTCGTAGTACTACAATAGACGGCTGTATTTATTCCATAACGCTTTCGAAAAGTAATAAAAACTCGCACGAAACACACTGACCTGACTGAATATAGTGAAGAAAATCTGTTATAATTTATAAATTGGCTTTAGCAAGACATTTTTTATTTGTAAATTAATTATTAACAACGATTCTGATTTGCATTTACATCCGGCGCTATGAGTGTTTATTACTTTGACACAAACAGAAATACTAATTGATCTATGAATAAGTTTGTTTTAAATTTTTTTGTAAGTATAAAAGGTAAATGAATATATTTTAATTATTGCCTGTCTGTCGGTTTTCTACAGAATATATATCGGAGAGTGTGCCCAGGAACTATTTAATTTGGTTCCTCTGTTACCTTTTTACCACAGAACTGCGAGGTATCGTAACGATCTGCACCCGTACGTAGTTGACGTATCTAAGAAACGTACGCAACGATTTGCTTCCTCGTTTCTGATACGCTGATCTGGAATACCCTCCCGACCTCCGTTTTCCCCACCACCTACAGTATGGGTACTTTCAAGTCTAGAGTGAATAGGCATCTTCTAGGCAAGCGCGCTTCACCTTAGACTGTATCATCACTTTCCATCAGGTGTGATAACAGTCAAGCGCTAGCTTATATATAAAAAAAAAAAAGATTAACGCATACTAATCATATAATAAAGACGTAGGTAGCAATTCCTTATATTAATATATAAATACACATACAAAACAACAAGCATCATTTGATTTCGCGGAAAAACCGAAACATGAAAATGTTCGCAAAAGTACCGAGTGACTAGAACATATGACTAAGTACTCAAACCTGAGTAACTAAAACACTAAATATTCATCTGCCTAATTTTTATTTATAATTCTCGGTGCTCGAGTAAAACATTGTAAGGAATCTTTTACGTGTCTGATAAAGTTCTGTCACATTTGTCTCATATATCAGCATCGCGGAGGAATAAGTTACAAATTTTATCCTCAAGAGGAGAGTTTTTTTCCCAAGCATTGAGATATTTAAAGGCTTATGCTTTTTATACGCAGCTGTACTGGAATTGATGCAATGCCAGAATTTTGGTTCGTTATCTTTTGTTTTTGCGCCTTGCAATTATTTTTATACGAGCTATGCGAAATTTTGTTCGCGTAGCTTTTGATTTTTGACGCTCCCTTGGGTGCTTAATCTCTCGTAATAACAAGCCGTGCCAACTATTACACAGAGTTTTATTACAACCATCAATCCATTGGCTTTATATACATATATTTTTATCACTTTTGTTTTAGGAAAATCCGCTTTTATCTACGTGAGCGTTTGGAAGCCAAAACACAAAATCATATTCGAAGTCGTACAATAATTTAAAATTCTAGGTATTGAAAATATTTAGATATTATTAGCCAAAATTATTTCTCAAAATCTAATTATGAAACATACAAGTTCCTTATTTCGTATATTTTTTTCTGAATCATATCGTTAAAAGTTTTATAAACCACTTTAAGAAAAGATAGAAAAGCTTAAGTACTTATCTTGTTGTCTTAGTTAAGCATGAATAAGTTCGTGAAACGGAATTGCAAATCAATGGGGACAAGCTATCTATATTCATTTGATTATGGCTTAATATCACAATTATATTTTTTTATAACTGCGTTCATGGTTTAGTGCTACCTTAAAACACTAAAGATCAAAAGTCTCCAGATAAAATCCAATAAAATCAAAGTTATTGCCTTTCTTTGCTAAGAAATTCTCAGTAGACTTCGGGTAATTAGCAGTGTCACATTCTTGTGCTCGGATAACACGTAAAATCTGTTTGTTTCTGCGCTTGATTCATCTGCGGCCGTGTCGAATTGCAATTGCACTACGAGGATAAGAATGTTGTACTATGAAATCTCCTCAGCAGATTTTTTTCATAGAATAGGAAGGTGGACGAGCATATGTGCCACCTGATGGTAAAAGGTCACCAAACGCTATTAGACATTGGCACTGTAAGAAATATTAACCATCGCTTACATCGCCATTGCGCCACCAACCTTGAAACTCAGGTTTTTTATACCTTGTGCCTGTAATTACACTGGCTCACTCACCCTTCAAACCGGAACACAACAATACCAAGTACTGCTGTTTTGCGGTAGAATATCTGATGAGTGGGTGGTACCGACCCAGACTTCTTATAGGTTGAGATAATAATATAATTATAAATATAAATAACAAGAGCACAAAATTCACGCTTGTCACGCCAGTAGTGAAAATTTTACGCGAGTGAAACTGTCAAGCGCAGCATGTTATATAATAATATTATACACTAAAACTGTCTCTGAAACGCGCTGCGTCTTCTAGTATAAGTTTAATGTATGTTTATTTAGTAGGTTTTTATAAAATTAAAAACATTAAGATTGTTATTAGTTAAGATTATTATTCTATATAGTAATTATATTATAGATTGACTGCCTCGTTGGTCTAGTGGCTTGATCCTGGGTTCAATCCCACGTCGGGCCAATAAAAATGTATTGGGTTTTTCTGTCTGAAAATTCTCAGTAGCAGCCCAAAGTCTGGAAGTTGGAAGTGTGTTCACTTCCGTGCCTCGGAAAGCACGTAAAAGCCGTTGGTCCTGCGCCTGAACTCTTTTCTGTCGTGTCGGATTGCCGTCCCATCAGATTATGATTAGTTAGGGAATAGAGAGTGTACCTGTGTTGGCGCACACACTTGTGCACTATAATATCTCCTGCGTAGTTGGCTAATCTCTCTTGAGATTGGCCGCCGTGGCCTAAATCGGTCTGGAGGATATTATTATTATTATATTATAGATTACCTTATACGTACATAAAGGTACACGAACATAAATATAAATCGTTTTTGTTTCGCGTCAAAACTGCGTTAAAGTTTTGAACGAGAACGCGAGGCTAATGGCCTATATACAGGTTGTATACGTTACAATTTAGTGACACGAAATTTGACATTTAGCCAGCGCGTCATACTGTCATAGTCTCTATAGCGATATTCTTTGATATTTAAAATTAATATATAAAATATACAATAATATTATATTGTTAAAGAATCGCGATTAAGATTTAAATATGTACTATAAGATAATAATAATGCAAGCCATTAAACAACTCTGCCATATATTATGTGTTGTTCATTACCAATACGTGTCACTTTTTCTTGTTTTTCTTCACTTTCTTTTTTTCGATCGCAAAACTGCAAACACTACGATGTTTTCTTTCACTACCAAGCACGAGATGAAAACACAAAAGATATGAAAATGAATTAGTGCTTGCCAAAATTTGTAATCTTCGGTTAAGATTCAGGTGTTCTAGCCAACGGATCGTCTCGGATCTTAAAAAAATAAACAGTCATAGGAACTGCCGATAGTAGTGAAAACTTGTAAGTCTATCCAAGTAATAATTCTATCCTTTTTTATTATATAGCTTTTTATTCATCAATTACACAGTATGTCGCAAACTTTGTATAAAATATTAATACAGCTTAATTTAAATAAATAATAGTTATAAAAATACTTATATTATTTGTATATACTGTTCGTTTATAGGTATATATACATAAATTTCAATCATTATTTTCCTCAAAACTTAAATTATCTGTACTTTCAACGATTTCATTATATTAACATTAGCGTGTCGGTGACGCGAAGCTACGAGTCTATCCGCTACGATAAACCAGCGCAACGCGTAAAGAAGTTTTCACTTCAAAAATATATAATATTAGGTTAGAAAAAACGGTAAAGGTATATTTAAATATTTCTCATAATAGCTCTGAACTTGCGGATAATAATGCGAAAATTACATTTACAATCGATTGTGTTACCAACTTGTATTTAATATAAATGTTTTATAATCGCTTCGAATTTCGTTTTTAGATTAGTTTCTTTTGAATATTCATTAGATTCGCACGGTTACGTTTCAAGTTCATTCTATCCGTTGTATCTTTAACGAGTCTTCGTAATTACTAAGCAATGAAATGCTAATTCGAGCTGCTGTTTGAACAAGTAGTTGATAAAAGGCGATTTACATAATTGTAGAATAATTCATTTGGTCATTACTTATCCACTCATGACTTATTCTATGATTAAATAGCAATACAGTATATTACTAGTAATATGGCTGTATATGCCAGTGTAACTACATATGTATCTTTAAAATAAGTCGATAATTGTTATTATTATAATAATAGATAGCGACAATGTATACAGAGGGCATTACGGTGTAAAGAGCTTAATGACGTTTTCCATCAAGACATAAGAGTCGTTTTACCCCTAAAAGACGCCAATAGATATCACAGATAAAAAAAATGCGCTACGAATATATAACCTCCTCTGTTGAATTCGCTTAAATTAATACAAGCTTGAATGTGACCCGTGATTAGAGTCACAGGCATAATCTCGTGTATTAAAAGCTCTATAAGGAAAAGAAAAATAATTCATAATCCTGTCTAAAAATAATAGCTTCAATCTTTGTGATTTCTTGTTCCCTTTAGGCGTACAAGTAAAATCTTTTAACTCAGAAACTCCGCATTAATATAAGAGTCCGAATTTATACGTAAAAGTATGAAATATTTATTAAGAAGTATAATAAGAAGAATAACAATTCTAAGAAGTTTAAACCTCTTGTTTTGTTTTAACAAAAGCCAATACAACTTTCTTTTCACAGTTTTGACATTGTACGCATCGTAAACTCGTTTGATATTACTTGAAAACGATGTGACTTACAAAGTAATTTGACGGTATTCAATATATTTGCTTAGTTAGTACTGAAAACTGAACTTGTTCTTAATTTCGGTTGCTCTTTTTATTTAATTAAGTAATAAATATGTTTTATTATAAATATGTTTTCTTAAAGCATCTTTCAAATATTTTACATTTCATTTCTTCATACGTCTTCATGAGTTTCAATATAATAGTTTTTTTTTTTTTTTAATTTACGTGTCGATAAAATTGAAATAATAAAGTCAATATTTTCACATTTTTATTTTAAATATAAATGAAAACAAAAATATACTTAATTTGAGTACGCTCTTTACAGTATTGTTGTACTTTTTTTTAAACATACCTGGAACAGTTGGGCTATTCTGTAAGAGCAAACTCGAAACTAACCTCAGAAATCTTGGTGAAAACTGTCAAAAAGTGATATGCAATATTGAGTATTATAATCATACCATTACAAGAATACACGCATCAAAATAGTATATCACCATAAGTCGGTTGTCATCATTTCACGAGTGAGTAATGTTCTTACACAATAGCACTGTTACATATGTTGTTTTTACGGACGAGCTGACTAATATTTTTGCATTGCATGTCGATGGAAATAACAGCATCCAGGACAGTACGACAGACAATATCTTATTTAATTTCAAGTATAAATCTGTAATATTATTTGGGGAGTGGTTTCAATCATACTGCTTTAATGCAGGTTCAGGATGCAGGCATGCAGGCTTCCGAGATGAATTTTTAACACAAATTAAGCACATGAAACTTCCGAGATGCTTGGCCGCGTTTGGCCACAATTTCACTATTTAATTGAATTTATAATACCATTAAGCACTACCTATGTTCATTTTACTTAAAATAATAACAATAATAATTTGTTCTTTGATAAAGGTCGGCATGAAAGACGAAATCCTGCGAACCTTACTTCGCATTAATTATTCAGTAAGTTGCGGTCCCGAAACAGATTTTAAAAGGTACAGCAAAATTTCCCTTTGAAAATGTTATAAGGACTTATGAGACCTTGCTCGGGAAACCCTTTAGCGAAAACATCAGAAACATGAATCTATAATGAATGTTTGAAAATTTTTTTCGAATCGATTTTCCTTTATTTCGAAAAGTCAATAATTTTAATTGGTTTAAACTTCATAAATATTAATGATTAATCTTAAATGAAACTAAGTTACACTTGTTATTAGCCAACTGCGCAGGACATATTACGAGTATAATGCACAAGTATTTGCACAAACACTGGTGCACTTTCTATTGCCTCACTCTCATAATCCTATGGGATCCGACACCACCGAAAAGAGTTCAGGAGCAGGATCAATGGCGTTACGTTTTTTTACGGGAGAATTCACATTTCTAACTTCCAGACTCCTTACTGCTACTAAGAAGTTTTTGACAGAAAATCCCAATAAAATAACTCTCAGACTACGTGCTAAAACACTAATTTGATTACTTGTATGAACAATTAACGTCTTAATTAAGTTTAAAATTTTAAGGTCAGCTTTTCTCATTGAATTCCTTCCATTCGCGGTATTTGGAACGACTCCAAATTGTTCGGAGATTACATTAAAATTTAAATAAGCATTTTAAAGTGGACTGTGAAAATAATTATTAGAGAAGTCAAGTAAAAATCAATTAAAGCTCTCACTTTGATCCCTTGAATTAATTAATAAAGTTATCTTAAAGTTCAGATCAGATCAATGATTAAATTATTTCATAATGCATTATGTGAGTAAGTTATTTGAATGTCTTGTACATTAAAACCAAATGATAGTACATTAAATGTACATTAAATGTACTATCATTTGTTTTTTTTTCTACTTCTAATAAAATCTTGGTTTTCTTACCATTCTTCTCGACTGATCACTAGATCGATAGATAAATATTGTCCTTAGATTTAAATATGTGAAATTGTAACAAATTCAGTTAGTTGATACAGATAGATTTATACATTTTGGTTATTTTCAGTAATATGGTTGCTTTAGGCGTTCAAAGTGTATGGATTATACAACGCTACAAAATAACAAGCTAAACAGACAAACTACCAATGAATCTACCTTGTTGTCTCCTAGAAGAGATCACTATGTAGCAATAATTCTGTTAGTTAAGTCGGATACGGTGTTATGTGACTATTTTTTTTAAATCTTTATACAATGAAGTATATTCTACCTATCTATCTATCAAATTTGATAGCTTTAAATTTAACTTATCGTATTCTAAAATCATGATTCAATAACGCTTGTGAGTGCCTTCTTGAATAAAGTATATATGATTTTTATTCAAACTTTTATTATAATATTCATACGAATTTTCTACTTATTCATCGTTTGATATTTCAAAAGCAAAATCACAAGTCGAATGCTGAAAGCATTTTGCATACAGTACGGAACGAAATTACTGACTTCAATAGGAATTCACTATACACAGGATAAATTCTAAGCATCTGAACTGAAGATACCGTCTTTGAGGGATCATCTTTGTCGTCTCTATTTACTACTATATCCCGGCTTCGCATAGGTAGAATAATCGCCATATAAAACATTTAAATCGTAATTCATAATATAACTCTATCGGCTTACGCGGCGCAAGACTATAAAGCTCTTAATTAGGATGATTTTTCTGTCTTCTTTAATAATCGTCGTATTTCAGCTAATTTATATAAAAACTTAATTAATTATACACCGAAACTTTCCGTGAATCCCTCCGTCCATTGATGAAAACCGTATGAAAATTGGTTTCTAAGTTTATCGAATTCAGACAGACACACAGACGTGGTCGAGGCACTTTGTTTTGTAACCTGTAGTGATTAATGATTACAATACGTTACGACTGGTCCTATCTATAAATATATCATCCGGTATCATAAAAACAAAGAAATAAAAATTGTAATACACCAAAAGAATAAAACATCTGAATTGAGTTTAAAATATATCGATTAATTTATAACGATAATGTAATATGCATCACAAAATATTGTACGAATAATAGACGTCAAGGAGAGAATATAATTTGATACTGTTATTCAAAGGATCTTTACGCTTCAATTAGCAATTCAAGTGCAGAATTTACGCTTCGGTAACTACTGAAAAGGGTTGTGTAAAAGCATTTGAATTATATTTTAACCACTTTGTAGTTAGGTTAACCAATGAGAGTTCAGCACATTGTATACGCACTAGCTAACAACAGAAGGGTCGCTTTTGATTGGTCAATATAAATAATTCATAACAAATCGATACAAAGTCATTATTGCCACCGCATAATCGTCATTTGTAATGTACATACGACAATTGTTTAGTTAGACTCGGCGTAGCCTTGCTACGCCACTTGCTACGCCCACGCGTTAGAGACTACGTGCTACGAAGTGTTCTACGGATGAACAATATACGGTATTTTTTTAAATGTTTGGTTTTAATATATTATTCCTTATAGATCCAAACTTGAATGCTTATATTATTTTTACATTTAATTAGTCCAAATATTTTTCAGATTTTTCGATTCAAAACTAATTTACATATTCATTGTTCTTACATGTTAACACCTTTCACCGACCGACTAAATTAAAATAAATGGTTTTTTTTTATATTAAAAATAAATAAATAAAAACTATTCCATGTCATATAGAGATTAGAATGCGTGAATCTTAACCGATGATCGCGCGTTCAAACCTAGCTAAACACCACTGAATTTACATGTGCTTAATTTGTATTTATAATTCATCTAGTGCTTGACTGTGAAGGACATCATGAGAAAATCTTCATGTGCCTAATTTTACTGAAATTCTGCCACATGTGTATTCCACCAACCCACATCGAAGCAGCGTGGTGGAGTTAGATCCGAACCTTCTTCTCAAAAAAGAGAGGAGGCCTCAGCCCAGCACTAGGACATTTACAGGCTATTACTGTTACTGTTCCATGTCTCATTCCACGATATTATTGACTTCTATACCAGATGATTGTCTGTTTTTTAATATTCATAAAAATTCTGACTATTTACGGTCATGTAGCTATGACCATTCTCAACAGAGACTAGCTAACTTCGTCAGATAAATTATAGTGCACAACTCTCTATAACCTCACTCTCATGGGATCGTTCCGATGGAATGACAAATTCGACACGGGCGGCAGAATCAGTAACGGCTTTACTAGCTTAACTAGGCTTAGCAGTGTACAATACCCACCTTGAAACTCCAGGCTTTTGAATCCAGAAACTCGGATCTTCAGTCTTATGGGCTAGCCACTAAATCGACGCGGCAATTGAATTATCAATATTACTAAGATAATGCTTTAAAGTTTTCCATTTTAAAAATATTGTAATGTAAGTAAATATTTCATCATCATCATCATTACCTTGAGTACACAATTCTGCTTTCTACAACAGAACCGATTTTTTAAATTCCAGTATTTATGTTATTTCGATTTAAGTGTAAGAGTTCACCTCGTATTTCACTCGTAAAGTGTTGGAAACTCACTTACGGTGCAACTACGGTGTAAATATTCAAGAATTGTTAACATAATCAGGTAAAATTAAAATTATTCCTCAAAATAATGGATTGAAAATTTTTTGTTTGTAAAAATAAAAAGGTCTGTCAGAAGTGGGATTCGAACCCACGCCCACAGAAGTGGACTGCGACCTGAACGCAGCGCCTTAGACCGCTCGGCCATCCTGACTATACGGTTCAGGACGAATATCGTGAATAATTGTAGTATACATTCTGAAATTCCGCGATCCAGTTCTGAACTGACTTTCAAGTTTGGACTTCACAATAAATCAAGAGGCTTCACAAGTTTTTTCAATTAAAGTTAAAGCAATCGTAGTAAGTGTTCGTTTACTTGGTAGTAGGGGTCTGTATAAACGGGTTTGTACAAAGCCCGAATAAAATTACAAATATTAAGTACAGTTTTTTTTTAAATCAAAGCCGAAATGGGCCAATGATTAGAAAGCAAGGGTTCAAACCCAGGCAAGCACCAATGAATGTTTTTAATTTGTGTTTATAAATGACCTCGAGCTCTGAAATTCTGCCACATGTGTATCCACCAAACTGCATTGGAGCAGCATGGTGGAATAAAATCCAAACCTTCTCGTCAAAGAGATAAGAGGGGTTAGCCAAACCGTGTGATATTCACAGGCTGTTAATTTATATATTATCACCTCGATTAAATTTTTAATATAACATAAAAAAATCTGGATCAAATTAATTGAACTAAACAATTCATAATATACCTTTAACTACTACTATTTAACCTCTTTATATACCTAAATTCTTCCACTTTTTAAACATTTAAATTAAAATATTTAATATTATTGCGTAAATTAAAGATTAACTCAGAGCTATTTAATATCTATTAACTGTATTTTTTATTTCAGAGTCAGCTTTGGGACGAGTATGAACTAGAAGACGCGATATTCGCAGAGTGCAGCATCAATAACGCCAACCATAGTTTTCAAGTATGTATTTATATTTTATTCAAAAAAAGATCAACTAAATTGAAATTACCTTTATTTAGGTTGATAAGAACTGTTGAATCGGCATTTGGTTTCGAATTTCGAATTTCGAATTCGAGGGAAATGCTAAGCTTGTGGTCTCCTATAAACGCCATTGGCCATAAAAGCGGCGCACCGTACGGGTCACGATGCTTTCAATAGAAATGTACAATTGTGGTCTCTTTAAAACGCTCATGTTGGATGGGTTTCCTAAGCGGTGTTCAACCGCTCTGGGTTGCGTCTCTAAATATTTCGAATCATTGCAGTGTAAACGTCTGGTGTCACTACAAAAAGTATTCGGTGGTTACCCTTACACAGCACAGTTATATGTCGTAACTTCATAAACAATCGAAAAAGGAAGATCGAAAACAGTAATCAAAATATTGTTTTGGTAAATGACAATTAGAACGTATAATAAATCTAGTTATTTATATAATACACGTATTTTAGTATTAGTCATATTCCGAACACAGTAACAATTTCATTTTTCCAAGAAATTATTGATGTTGCTATTATCCAGCTAAGCGTAAAGCTCTGATAAGTGTCAGATTGGAACCTGAGACTTTCACATCGCTAGACTTAGACCATCGAGTTATCGAAACTTTAATATGCATTTCCTTGTCACGTTAATAATTTTTGGTCGAATATTTTATCTATTTAAGACTTTTTTTAAGTTATATTAAGTATTTATTAAGTAGCGAAGAGAAAGAACGCAGTCATAATTTGATAGCGGGGCAGACCAGACTTTGCGCTTCGGCGGTAGCGATGGTTTTTCTAGTATATTTTAAAAAACTATTTTTTTATTCAGCATTAAAAATTAAACATTTTTTGACAAAATAATATTTTGTTTACGCATTTTAAACGTCGCATCATTTGACTGTTTCCGATTTCCACGCCATAAGAAAACTTTTTTAGCGATTTAAGCGATTTTTTTTAAATATTTTTTTTTTGTAGAATATTATAAAGAGATTACAACATTCAGGATTTGAATATCTGAATAATTCATATCAGAAAAATTAAGTTAACTAGTTAAATGCTCATTACGAACAAAACTTTACGGCTCAATTTACATTTCCTAATAATTCCGTCTTAAGTCGACAAAACAGTTGTCTCAAAGATAATGACTTAAGAACATATGTAAATATATGTATGTAAGAGGCGGCCCAGTAGTTAAAACACATGAGTGTTAACAAAAGAATGCGAGTTCAACCCGGGCAAGAACAAGCGAATTTTTATGTGTTATTAGAATAAACCAAAACATTATTTTATTTGAAACGCTATTTAATTTAAATGAATATATAAAAATAATAATAACCTTGGATACGTTTTAAAAAGTAACCAATTAGCAACAAATACATAACCGAATGATAAATATTTTTAATTTATCAAAATATCTATTATATATTGCAGAACGGTGCCAAGTCATTTATGATATGTGAAGGTGGATTATCGTTTGTAATCATACTGACAGTTTCGATAAAATTCCGTGTATTTTTAACATACCCAGAAGCGAAGTTTGTTTTTCTTTTATTTGAATAAAAAATGTTATATGTTTAGTCTATGCTTAAAAAAATATTACAGTCAGTAGCTTGACGGCATACTGCCTAGTGAACAAGAAAAATATGAATATCAATTATGATTGTTTCATATAATTCTAAAGATCCGATACGACTCGGTAGACACGTGAATGTCAACCGAAAATCGTGGGTTGAAACCCGAGCAAACACAGATTTTTTTTGTGCTTCATTTGTGTTTATAACTCATCTCGTGCTCGGTGGTGAAGAAGTGCTTGCAGCGTGGTGAATAACCTCAAAATATTTTCTTCAAAAGAAAGCGGGGTATTAGCCCAACAGTGGGACATCTACAGATTGACATTTGACTTCATTTTACTCGTATTAAATCCAATATAATAGAAAATTTTCGACAGTCATAGAAAGTCAATTTTTATTTGTAGGAAATTCCTCATTTCAATAATTGGTTAAAAAATATCTAAGCTGAGTAGTTCTCATTTGAAAAACTTAAGCCCCTTCAAGCTTATAACATTTGCAATTGTCTATGTGTTTGTTTAAAACTTTCACATATATTACATATTTTGTATAATGTAATGAGTGAGCCAATCTATAAAACTTAACTATTACCTATATTGTTTATAAAAAATATTAATCTATCCATAAAATAAAATCAAAGTAAACGAGTCACTTATAAAGTTTTGTTACAAAAAAAAAATTGAAGCATGTTGTAGAAAATTTTGCAAACGGTTTTAGCCATTATTTTGAAAGCCTACCTGCATCGGTTCGAGCGTACGATGAAAAAGGAATACGAGTATGACCTCAATACGAGACCTCAGTATATTGCAAGTTAATTGGATGATATAGCGGGTCTACTTGTTGGACGTAAGATTTTACGAGACAATAATTTTGGGTAAATTTTATTCAAGGCGCCTAAAGTATTTTGTTAATATGTCTATATAAATCTTGTATTTTAATTGATAATGCTTGTATGTATATATTTATTTATGTATGAAAAGTATAAACTTTGTTTGCTTATAATATAATATTCATTTCATTTTATTATTATTTTTTAGCTCCTGACCAACTTTCGTGTTGGGTGTTGGCTTTTCAATTGTCATTTAAAGGACAAAATTAAAATTTAAAGTTACAACCCGTTCGAAAAGTAAATTCTATTCTACTAAGAAAAACCGCCAAAAAACTCAATAGTTAGCCTTTTTAGAGAATCAAATCACACCAATTAATTAAATTATACTTATACTGCATGAAAATTAAAGAACCACTAACTTACTAACTAACTAACTAAAATGTGGACTTACTAAGTCCACATTTTTTGTACTCATTATAATGAAACATCTCTTAACATATGATTTCCATTTATTAATTGGAAAAGTATTCGTATTATTATATAAGCGAGCACCTTCCCGCGCTCTCATAATCTGATTAATCCGAAACGACGACCGGAAAGAGTAAGCCGCAAGAGCCGTCGGAAAGGGCAACGCTTTCACGTGCTTTCCGAGGCAAATTAGTATAACCAATGTTAATTCCAGACTCCTAGACTAGAGAGCTCGCCAGAAAAACCCAAATACTTTTTAATGATCCTTACCATAATCTAGCCAGTAGACCAACATATTCGCAGTAATAGAATAGACAATATAGAGGCGCGGTCACACAAACGTTCACCCTGTCAAACTGTTAATATTTTAGCGGTATGTGAAGATAAATTATGATGATGTTGCATCATTTTGCGTTATGAAAGTTTCGCATGTTATATTACTATTCATTGTATCCTAAATAAATATTGTCTATACTAATAATAATTATGAGACGATTTCAAAAAAGATTTAGACAATTTTATCGATCTGTATATTAGTTTATTTTTACATATGTTCAGCTGGTGGTAGGAGCTTGTGTAGGCCCATCTGGGTGAGTACCACCCACTCATCAAATATTCTGGCGCTCAGCAGAATAGTATCGTTGCGTTTCAGTTTGAAGGACGAGTGAGTCAGTGTAACTAGGTACACAAGTGACATAACATCTCAGTTCACAAGATTGGTGGCGCATTGGAAATGTAAGGAATGGTTATTATTTCTTACATCGCCAATGTGATGGGCGGTGGTAATTACTTACCATCAGTCCGCCTGCCTATAAAATGAAAAAAAGGTTACGTCTTTGATTTGAAGTGATTTTGATAGTTTTTTTTTATTGAAAAGGTTATACTTTATACCTACATACTACCAAAATACATTTGAACGAAATCTGAGTTGAGAAAGGGTTGAAACACGAGTGGAAACCTATTGGAAACTTCACTTGTTGTGTGCATATTACTAAATATCTTCAACAGCTGTAAAACTATTTCTACGCCTCCTTAAGCAATTAGGAATTATATATAAGCTGTGCTTAATCGTTAGCAAATAATATTTGTATGTGTGTAGGCTAATTTTGGTATTCGATCTTTAATTTTGGACAGTAATTGAAAAAAATATCATTGGGTTTTCTAAGCTTAAAGTCGAATATTTTTGGGATCCTAATTTTGAATTGTCACATTCGGAATGCAAAGAGAAGAGCCATCACGTTAACAAGAACCAAACAATTAAATACATAATTGACAGTTACTCAAAAATATAATGTTGGTATATTATATACAAATTACATATTCTAACTATGTTAAAAACACTTAAATATGTATCGCTTGACCCGAAAAATTATGCAAAGAAAAGGTCTAATTAAGGTCCATCATCCTGTTAATATGCAAATGGACTCAAAGCTAAGTCGAATTACATAGGGTTGGACATAGGTTTATTAGGTCATGAATATGCCGACCGTTTATCATACGTCCACGTGTATCCGGGGCATTAAGGGATTAACAGTGTGACTCAGCTTCGTCAGAATTCGCTGTTACGATACGTCCGGATCGCAGACCATTTAAAAAGAGCTTAATGTATTCATATTTGTGCTATTGACCTGGTTTGATTCGCTTGGAAATACATTAGAAATGGTTTTTTTTCGTTACGATATAAATATGTATGTATAATAATGGTAGAATAATGATTATGTTACATCCATTACATTAAATGACAATTCAGAAATGTGGACGTTGTTAAAAGTCTAATGTGCGATGTTTGTGCTTATGTACTATGTAGCTATATATGTGTGCTCAAAAAGTATATTATCATTTAGTAATGTGTTTATTATCGTATTCTTACCACCACAAATGGTGTATCCCCTGGTTTAACTCTCCGTGACTCCACGAAATAGTCAAACAATCACGTCCCTTTTTTTATCGCGGTATAAAAACGCGATAAAAAAATCCAGGTCGACCGATGACCTTAAGAAGGTGGCGGGCACCGACTGGATGCGGAAGGCGTAGGACCGGGAGGTTTGGTGGACCTTGGGAGAGGCCTATGTTCAGCAATGGACAATGATGGGCTGTTGATGATGATGATGACGATAAAAACGCATCAGGTGTTCCCCCCGCATGAATGGGGGGGAAGGGCAAGGGCTGCGGTGCCTAGAGCGCCTAGCACGGCTATTGTGCTGAGATACACACTAAAAAGCAGTCACTTCGGAGGACGTCACGGGATCACTTGGGCATACTACTGTGACGCCAAACAATCACGTTCCACTTTATTGTTCATATTCCGTATTATATACATTGTACATTGGTAATAATTTATATATTTTATCTTCTATTATTCCAATAGCTTTTACTTCATACAAACACACTATTCCAATGCGGTTGGATGAATACACATTTTAAAGAATTCCAGCCGAGACGTGCAGATTTCCTCACGAAGTTTTCCTTCACCGTCAAACACGAGATAAATTATGAACACAAATTAGCACTAAGCCAATCAGTAGCGCTTTTTGCTCATATTACGGCAGCATAGCGTGAACATACACGTGATAAGAAGTCTCGGGTCTAGTGTCATAGTTTTCTAAGGACTGATGTAATTTTTTTTTATTTGCTTTTTCATACTAAGGCAGGTATAATATTTTATTTCTATAACCTGTAGAAATATGAACAATTTGGTCTTTATTTAAAGTTAACTTGAACGATATTAAAAAACACATTAAACATTTATAATGAAATATATGGTTGAAAATTCCTATCCACTAATACATAGCTAATACATACTACATAAAATTTGCTTCGTTCTCTAATATTCGATGCAAAGCCTTGTGACCTCAATGAGCTTGTCACGGCGTGTCATCGGCTTATTGGGTCACGAGTGTGGTGCCGCTCTAAGGCGTAATGGATTTGCGTTGATAAGTTTGAAATCAACACATTTATAACTGACTGTACTTAGTAATTATCTGACTATTGAATTTGGAATAGTTTCCGTTAGGTAGTTTTTGCCTTAATCAAAATAAAAGTGCACGCAACAAAAAAAACGAACATAAAATCTTAATAACAAAAGAATTTTCACTTCATAAAACTCCCTTTATAATAGTAGTGTAATTCAACGCAATATTACCACACAAATTGTACACAAAACTAGGACGCGGCAATAATAATAAATGTCGTAAAGGAAATAAAGAAACAATATAAAAAGGTGTAAGTATGAGGAAAGCGTAAAACGAGACGTAAAGCGGTCGTGTCACAGAATGAGCCTATAAGACTACATTTTGAAACATCCACAAGTATGTACTTATGTCCTTTTATGGGATATATTTTCTATATCGTAAAAAAAAACATTTTTGGATTAGAAATTGTGGAATTTCAGATTATCACAATAATTTCGTTAAAAAAGTCGTAGATTATGATTGTGTGATGTTTAGAACAATCCACCCATTAAAAACCTCAGTGTATACTTTTTTTTTGACGCTTAGAAAAATTTTGTTTGTTTTGCTCCTGTTTCGGTCACAACCTGACGGACTGTTAGAAGAATGTATATTTAGCCTTCTCTTTTTATCTGTATGTATTTGTGTGTTTATGACTATGTGCGCCTTTTATATGTAAGTACAAGGACCTGATGATTTGTTTTGTTATTTAACCGTAAGTCGTTATGCGGCTAAAGTAGACATTAGAAGTGATAGTCACAACACTATATAATTATCGCAGTACATAAAACAATGTAAATAGCTCACCGCCACGCCACCTAGATATGATATGTCATATCTAGGTGGCGTGGTGGTGAACTGACCTATGTCATATCTAGGTGGCGTAGAAAGACGCGTGTTCGATCCCAATATTTTTGAAAAAATATTAGTGGTTAATGTATCATACATTAGAAATCCCTGTTTCTGAGTTTATTTATAAAAGTGAAATAATATGATCATTACAAAAAAGTTACATAAAAATACCTATTTAGGTATACAATAATGGTAGCAGTTGGAGACTAAGAGCTAAGGAACGAGCTCAGTGGCGTGCCATTGGAGAGACCTATGTCCAGCAGTGGACGAGAAAAGGATGATGATGATGATGATGATATACAATAATTATATTTTTTTCAATCCACAACAACAACCAACGTTTATTTGTTCACAATATAATGGCAAATAAGTTGGCTAATGGCTGCCAACGAGTCCGAAAACTTACATTAGAAGTTGGCTATTGAATCAATGATTACAATGACGTACGCCAATATTGGCCATTGTTGGATGTGAAATAGTCAAAGTTACTCAAGAAACGTGACGTCCTACATAAGTAGAGGATTTGGGTTCAACGACACGTTCTCGTTTACGTTCCTTATAAGAAGGCGACATGAACAACGTGGACCATGCCAATATTTGTTTCGGAATGTAATCATTTCACTCATATATTTTTGCCAATTTGAAAGATTCGTTCTCTTTAAGAACGCATTTTCCGATTCTAACTATCTATATTGATAAATGCAAAGTGAAATATTTTTTATAACTTTTCGAAGTTTCACCCGCTTAATATTTATACTTTTTCGCGATAGAAGTGAAATTCGTGTTCTTGTTAAAATAATTAAAGAGAATCACTATAAGATACAAATCAAAATCCAAATTATAATACAACACAATTTATACAAATGTTATAAATGCAAAGGTAACTGTGTATCTGTTGATTACGCTTTCACGGCTGAACCCACTTTGATGAAACTTTATATGAAGCATACTTGAACCCTGCCACCGCCCCCTACTCCTTACACGTGGACATTTCCGCGGGCGAAATTATTTTATAATAGGTTCGTTCTAATCGCTTTAATATTCCAATGTCATTTCATACATATTCTGGATTCTGATTGTTTCGTAGTAACTAGCTTATAAGGCTATATATCTCGAGGTCTTGGGTTCAAACCTTGAGTTGGGCCATCGGATTATGAAAGTTAGGGAATAGAGAGTGCATATATATTTGCTCACAAACTTTATACATTACAATAATTCGCTAGTCTCCCTTGAGAATGTTCGTGGACGAGTTCGTCGACGAGAACATCGTCATCATTATTTATTTATTCATTATGTAATCCAACAGCTTATATACACAACTTATTACATTACCTATCAAGTAATTTATATTACTCGTAAACAAAGCCAAAACAGGAATACATAAATAATTTAGATATGTATAGTATTCTTACTTAGATAAACGCTATGTAACCGTAGTTTACCGACCAAATAAAAATAACTGTTAATGACTGCTAATAACTGTGCATGAGTACACCAGGCTCACTACTAACAGGGACATATGGCGAAGGCTCGTGAGGCGAATAACATCTGCGCCACCACGCCGAATAACCACGACCGCTCTGACAAGAGTGTCACAACGAAGAAGAAGAACCGTAGTTTAGCGGTTTATTGTTTAAACAATGCTGACGATATGTCTTCATCGAATGTCAAAGCAACAATAATATAATTATAATAATATCCTGGAACATCACTCACACACGACCATCTGACCCTAAACTAAGCAGAGCTTGTACTATGGAAACCAGACAACTGATATACTACATATAATACTTTTATTTTTGTTAATACATACTTATATAGATAAATACATCCAGACTCAGGGCAAACAGATTTGTTCATGCACACAAATGTCTGTTCTGGGTGGAAATCGAACCCATAACCTTCGGGGTTAAAGGCAAGTATCCACCAACCATGCCAACCGGCCCGTCAATGAAAGCGAAGGAGACATCGGTGCTTAACTAAATAGACATTAAGCGATTTATAAAAAAGGCAGCTATTGTCGCATGAAGCAAGGTTCAATAGCATAACATTTAAATTTAAAAAGATATAATTGTAAATAATGATTCAAAAGTGCTCGTAAGAATCTACTTAAACAAAATATATTTTGACTTTATGATGAATATTAACATTGATATAATACACTTTCATAATACATTAAGTGAAACTCCACAATGAAATAAAGCCAACAGACATCTTTGTACACGCCTCAGAAAACATGATAGCAATTAAAATATAAGTCCACGGGCTTATGTTTAATATCGTACGTCATTACATACAGAGCTTATCGTATTTTAATAATTCATAACAAATAGTGTAGAAATTGTATTTACAATTGTACTTTTACTGGTGGTTGGGCTTTGTGCAAGCTCGTCTGGGTAGGTACCACCCACTCATCAGATATTCTACCGCAAAACAGCAGTACTTGATATTGCTGTGTTTCGGTTTGAAGGGTGAGTGAGCCAGTTTAATTACAGGCACAAGGGGCACAAAATCTTAGTTCCCAAGGTTGGTGGCGCATTGGCTATGTAGGCGATTGTTGACATTTCTTACAATGCCAATGTCTAAGTGCGTTGGTGACCACTTACCATCAGGTAGCCCATATGCTCGTCTGCCTGCTTATTCTATAAAAATAAAAAATAAAATAAAAATAAAAAAACTATGTACATATGTTTGACTTGATAATTTCAGGTAAACCAACAACTAATAGTGGACTAGTAATAGTCGTTTTGTGTAAACATAGGCCTTGTCCACACTGAATGCGCGGTGACTAGGGCTTATGGGGGAGCGAGCGCGGGGGCGCGTGGTGGCCACAGTGACGAGCGAGCTGCTATAGCGATAAGACTTATTATAGGTGTTGTTAACTATGGACGAGGTTTTGATATTTTCTATCCTATCATTGTATCCGATACGATAGCAGGTATATAATATTAAACTTACATACATTTCCTGGAAAATTTTCTTTTATTTCGCTCAATAATTTTCTTGTTATGTGCTACGTGATCTGGACGATTACTTTGCCTGCTGGTTTAGATTGAATCGCACTTATAAGCACCTTACGTCATTCTACAATAAAAAGGTTAGCAAAAGCGCAAACGCCGGGCGACAAGACCGACCTGGTTTGATACCACCGCCAACCACGCATTAGCTCGCTTGTTGCCTAGGCCCGTAGAGTAGCCATAACGCGCGGATAGGAACGTTTGAAAACTACGCGTGCTAACTCGCTCGGGCCCGTCGCGCTAAGCGCCCGCTTTAGTCACTACTCTGGACGCAAACCGCGGTTTCATAAGTTTGATACTTTGCGCCCGTCGTCGCAACCGCGCTAGGCAATGTGGTCACACATAGGTCAACAAATATTGACCAATCATGTGTCACTAAATACGAGGTCACGTGACATCATTTGGAAGAACGTAATAAATAGACATTTTCTCGGGAAGAGTTAGTGACAATTCTTAACAAGAATAATATATTCAGAATACAGAGCCCTTGAAGTGTCGCGTTTGTTATATGCATGATGATTTTTTATATATCAAAATATTCTTTAATCAAGAAGGTTCATGTAAGAATTTTTAAATTTCCATATGGTAAAGGATTTAAATAAAAAGCTTACATTGGTTGGGAACTTAAATTCTACAGATACTGGCAAGACACGTAAATTAATAAAATAAATTAAAAAAATATTTTTATCCCGAATGAAAATCAACGAGTACTGATACCAAAATACTAATAACAATATTATTTAAACGTGTACTTATTTATCTTGCGACAAAATTTAAAATAATTTTATCGCATAAACATTTGTGTTTTGCAAACCGTACAAGAGATATGTATCCGCTTTACGTGATACCATATAAATGCTTGTTTGAATCTAAACCTCACTTTCCAGCTCAGACAAGCGGGATTTATATTGAAAAAACCCAGACTTATTTTATTTCCATGCCACACACAAACTGAACATCCTAATTGTATTTGTGACATTTACTTGACATTGAAATAAATTATTTATTTGTTTAGAAGAACGTGAGTCTCCTGGTCTGGTACACGATAGTGCAAGCAAGCTCTTTTTGCAAGCTTGTCTGGGTAGGTACCACCCACTCATCAGATATTGTACCGCGAAACATTATTTAGTATTCCGTTGAGTGGGCCAGTACATCTACAGGCACGATGGACATAACATCTTAGTTCCCACGGTTGGTGGAGCATTGTTGATGTAATAAATATGTTCTATATAAAAAAGTGTGATATCGTGATAATATTTCTTTAATAAATGTGTTCTAATTTTCAGGGTCTTAGTCAAATGTCGTGTCGTGTTCATCATTATTTAATCCAGACAGCTTCATTAAGTCTCTATGAGCTCAATTTACGTTTATAATTCATCTCGTGTCAGCCAGTCAGTTAATATCGTGAGGAAAACTGTACGTGTCAGATACATAAGTGTTTATTGTTATTAACGTTTTCCTTAAGAAGAGAGGACGTGATTGCCCAGCCATGGTATATTTACGCGCTATTACGGTGTAAATACGAAACAAAACGGTAAATCTCATTAATTTTATTTACTTCAAAATTCAGAGAGCATTTTCCTTATATTCGACCCTAATCGCGTCTTTAAAATATTAAATCTCTACAGAAAATGTTGATATCAAATCTAATTTCCAAGTATTTTTGAAAGCTTTTGATAATTATATTTCTGTGAAATATTACAGGTAACTTCGTATCGAGCCGTAATATTATCGTTATAGCTTATAACTGTGTCCCTGCTGGAGTTCCTATTTTAATGAAATATATTGCACATATTTGAACACATTCTTCAACTGTGAGTTGCGGTGGCTTATGGGTACAATACAGTATGTGGTAGAAATTTATCCGGTTTTTTCATTGTTTTCCTTCACCACCAAACACGTGATGGAGAACAAATATAAGCAGATGAACAATTATGATTCATGTGCTCGAACACTAAGAACCGATATTTACTCTCAGAGTTTTCTCTTTTAATTCAAAATTAGTTCCAACTAACGCAGTGTGCTTTCGTCTTCCCATTATCTCCATCTTTTCTATCTATCTTCATTCGATTGTAGTAAGTTCATACTCGTCTGTGAAAGAAAACATCAAGAAACATGCGTTTTATCGTTGGATAACCATCAACGAGCATTGAAACGGCTTCGTGAAATATTCTTTTGTTCAAAATGAAAAGATGCCTTAGCCCAGAGGGGGGCATTTATTGGGACACTAACTGACAAAACAATACACGTACCTTTATCCAAAAATTACCTCATCCTACTCTCGTTCCAAATTCAAGTAAGTCGTGACATTCATAACGTTTTATTAATGAGAACTTTTGATATTTTAATATTATCCTTTTGATGTTATTACTTTAATGGGTTTAGTAAAGTCTTTGCATTTGCTTGTACTAATATTTCGGTAAATAGACAAAGGGTTCAGTTCAAAGACTTGAATCAATAACATGTCAAATTCAGACGGAATAGTTTGTTTTACAATTATATGATACAGAACGTCGCTCGTATTAATAGAATGTTCTAGAAACAATATAAATATATAGGTGTTTGTTATGTTATTAAAGGTAGTAATCGTACACGTGTGACACGTGTTTTTTTTTAATGTATAGGCTAGCGCTTGACTGTTGTCACACCTGATGGAAAGTGAGATACAGTCTAAGATAGAGCGCGCTTGCCTAGAAGGTGCCTATTCACTCTAGACTTGAAGGTACATTGTAGGAAAACGAAGGTTGGGAGGGTATTCCAGATCTTGCCGGTGCGTATCAGAAACGAGGAAGCAAATCGTTTCGTACGTTTCTTAAATACGTCAGTGTACGATTAAGCCCTTAAATATCCCATTGATGGTGAAACTATCGTAATAGGCCTGGATAGGTATCTAAAAGCAGATTTATTCATCACTGCATTTCCGGGTAGATGTATACATGTGGCAGAATTTCATTTAGCATGTACAGGTTTCCCCAAAGAAAATAATGCGATCGCATGGGAACCCCAGTGAGCCCCGTTTCAAGAGCCCCAGCGATCCATTTTTTATTTTATAATAATATTAAAAATGTATGTTTTGTTTATTTGTTTTGACGGATTCATGCAAATACTTTTATTTTTATAGAATAAGAAGGCGGACGAGCATATGGGCCACCTGATGGTAAGTGGTCACCAAACGCCCTTAGACATCGGCACTGTAAGAAATGTTAACCATCGCTTACATCGCCAATGCACCACCAACCTTGGGACCTAAGATTATATGTCCCTTGTGCCTGTAATTACACTGGCTCACTCACCCTTCAAACCGGAACACGACAATACTAAGTACTGCTGTTTTGCCGTAGAATATCTGATGAGTGGGATGTACCGACCCAGACGAGCTTGCCCAAAGCTCTACCACCAGTATAATACTTCTAATCCGATTGATAAGGTGGTTCCATATTATTTTAGTTTACAAATTTTTTTGTACAAATTTTGAGATTTAGTTGGAGAGGAAATAGACGGTCCGAGCGCTTACGAAGCACACGCAATACTATAACAGATACACGAAAGCTTTGTATGATAAATTTATATATAATATGTACAGATAATAATAATATAATCGTTTAAAAAAAAACATATTTTATAAGGAATTATCTACATTAAAACCTTAAATATATACAAATTAAAATTAAAATTAGTTACAGTACAAATCGTGATCGTGTGGATCGTGGCAAGAATGCTAGCAGCATTTCCACTTTGAATCACAATTCCGATCCTCTGGCCAAAAAATTAAACCTCCTGTCCTCAGTAGAGGCAATAATACCGTTTTTGTTAATAAAAATTGCCTTTAAGAGTTTTAAATTCGAGACGATAGTTTAAAATATTTGTGTAAAACCTATTTGTACTTTCAAATATTTATTTGAAAAACCTTTTTTATCTGTGCGTTGTCGGAACGGAACGTCACAAAACAAAACGTCTCTGCTTGACTACGATCAATAATTTCGATTTATGAACCAATACATATATGTATACCATAAGAAATTTCTATGACGCACACGTATAAGAAATTCATATTATCCATACAATAGAAGAAATGTGAACTGTCAATTGAGAAATGAATATGTGAATAAATTTTTCCTTTTACTCGGATTTATATAAGCCTTCGAGTATTCGAATATCGATATTGTATACGAGAACAAGTTTGTCAATTGCCTTTATTGTGTTCAATCGTTGTGTAATTACATTTTTTTTCATAATATAGGATATAGATAAAATTAAATAGCAAAACTTAAGTAAAGACAGAATTTGCTTATATATAAGATTGAGCATATTGAATATTATAAGATAATAAAAATAATAAAGCCATTAAAGCCTTCGGGAAATAATTCGCTGTTTGGAAAACCTCACCTAAAATCCGAACGATATTATTAGTGTTCAACGTATGTATATATATTATAGATATATAGAGATTAGCTTTAACATTGTACAATAAATTATCTATTTTAATAACAACGTATGAATATTTTATTCTATGTACAAAACTTGCGGTGCTTTTTTATATACTAATAAATAAGAAAATGGTCACAATATTGTCATATTTCAACGTGATATGAACCAAAATCGCGGGTTCAAAGCCAGACGAGCCCAACTGAGTTTTCATCTTTGAGCTTGTGCTCTATATTCTGTTTGCCTCGTTGGTCTAATGGCTAGATATAGGGCCGAAGTTCTGGGTTCAATCCCAGGTTGGGCCAATAAAATGGGTAACAGTCCAAAGCCTGGAAGAGTTAGTGGGAACATATTAATACTAGTGCAGTCAAATTGTTTATTTTAAACGAATAATTAATATTTATGTTTTCATATGATGAACTCATGAAGATATATGTGACGTAATGTTATCAATTTTTATCATTGAATTGAGCTTGAATCTCATTTTTTATTGCACGATGTTGTGATACAATTTATCGCTATAGCATTCGAAAGAAAGAAAAAATGTCTAGTTGCAATTTAATTTGAGTATATACTAAGGGCCGGTAAGTAAGCACTTTAATCACTGGTCGTATTAATCACTGGTCTAAATCGGATATACAGATCAAAATGTTAATACGTATCTTTGGACGTTTTTTGTATGATTCTCGAAATCAATTGAGATCCTCCTGACGCATCATATCGGAAGTAATAATTCCACGTGAAAGGACTTGCCGATAGGTATTGTTTATAAAATATCACTGACAACCCTATCAGATGACCTCAATTTCTAACAATAAGGTTCGCGAATGAAATAACGACCCGCCATTCAAAAAACTTTGAAAACGAGTTCACTTAATACAAATTGATTTTTAAGATTGAGTTATTTACATTGCACAGCTTTTAGAATTTTTTACCGTGAATTGAATGTTTGTTGCGATTATTCACAGATGGGAGTCGATTTGAAACATTTTAAAAAGGAGAAAATAATATTAATCTCTTAGTGTATTGCTTCGACTTTTTTCCACTAGAATTAAGGCTTCATGTCGATATATAAAATACGAATAAAATTGTACACAACAAGTCTGTCACAGTCACGCCAGATTTTATCAAAAGAACGCCAGGACTGAAAATATTGTTCCGTATCGTATTACAATGACAATAATAGTATAAACATAGAAATGTTTCGCCACGGCTGCCTGCCTCGAAGATTATCCATCTGCGCAAGGGATTTATTTTATTGTACAAGTGAGTGCACAAACACAAGTTGACTCTCCATTCCCTCACTGTCATAAACGAGGTCGAAACGACGAGAAAAGTTTAGCGCAGAACTAAGAGCTTTATGTGCCCTCCAGGGAATCGTACCACCGCTATCTCTCTAATCCCGGACTTGTACTGAGAAATCCTGACAGGAAAATATTTTCAATGGTCACGAATTTGAACCCGGGACTACGGATTCTTTTTTTTTTTTTTTTTTTTTTTTTTTTTTTCGGGTAGGTGGCGAAAATAAGTCAAAACGTTTTTATAATAGCTCTTGTTAATTTTAATTAAATAAATTGCAAGATCAATAATTACACTGATACAAATGTGCTAATTGTGTTCCCTACCTGCCAGCTAAATCTCCATAACACGGATATAAACACTTAGAAACAGAAACATTGAAAAATATATAATACATTCACATTGCACTATGGAGTCCATCAAGCACTCAATTCAAGACCTGACTGAACACTTCAACACACGGATGGCTGAATTTCAAATGACTCTTCAGAGTTCTATCCCAGCATCAAGTCCAACCACCAACTTAGCGGCTCAGTTTAATACTTTTAGAGTCTTTGTTTTAACTGCGTTGGAGAGCCTTCAGAAGCAAGTTGAACTCCTGTCAAAGCAATACAACCAATTGGAGATGCGTAGTAGAAGGAAGATGCTCCTCTTGCATGGAATTCCTGAAAAAGTAAAGGAGAATGTACCAACTGTGGTGTCGAAGGTTTTATCAGAGCATCTCAAGTTGCCTGACCTTACCATGGACAAGCTTAGTCGATGCCAGCGATTGGGTCAATCCACCCGAGATAAGCCTCGAGCTATTCTTGTTAAATTCCATGACGCGTCGCTCCGAAATAAAATCTGGTACTCGAAAACATCTCTCAAAAATACGGGTGTGACTCTCTCGGAATTCCTTACTAAGGAGAGACATGAACTGTTTGTGGCTGCGAGACGGAAGTTTGGAATATCTAAATGCTGGACGAAGGATGGTGCCGTTATTGTTACTGGGTCAGACGGTAAGCGCCACCGTGTTGTCACAACAGCTGAACTTAACTCAATCAATTGCACACACAATGATATTCATTTGGCTACTATTCCTGCTGCTATTCCCAGTACCAGTTCTGTCGACTCAATTCCTAAATCTACCATTTCCACTCAGGCTATTCGAAGCAAGAGAACTGTCAAAAAGTAAGCTTTGTTTTGTTAGACGTACTTAAAATTAATTTTGTTTACTTTTAAACAGTATTATTTTGCTTCGATCTCTATTTTGTATTTTTGTTAGACACTTTACTGATCTACTTTTACTCTCATTGTTTATAATTTTAATTTATGAACTTGTCGGTACAATGTCAACAATTGACGTTTGACAAGTTTACTTGCTAAGTGTAGTTGCATGGCTTTGGACTCTTGCATTTTGGCCGTTGTTTTTTATCTATTTATTTTTATATCCCTTTTATTTTTATTATTTAAATGTTTCTTGTTTTTTGAGCTAGTTTAATAGTTTAATAGCTTATCATAATAGTTTTATGGTTAATGGTTACTTGTTGTGTAGCTTTTCTTAAAACTGATGTATTTTCTTATTATTATTATTATTATTATTATTTTTTAAATATATATTTTTAATTGTTTTTTCTTTTACCGTGTTACTTAAATCTTTATAATTGTATCCGCTCTTATTGTTTATTATAATTAGTATTATTATTATTATTCTTTAAATGCTATCTCACAGACTGCTGGCGGGTTAGAGAATATGCCTTGGTTAGAACTTATATATATATATACATTTTTTATTCTCGTTTTTTATGCATATATATTTTTATTATTTTATCTATTTTTATTTAAATTTTTATTAATTATTATTATTTTTTAGTATTATAATTATAAAGATATTATAATTTATTTATTTTACTATAAAAATGTCCTCAAACTGTAGTATACAAAGTGATGCATTTCTGTCGGTGTCTTCAGGTGATGAGTCTTTGAGTGACTTAAGTCTTCAAAGTGCAATTGATTCCCTTCCACTTAACGACAATCTCAATTCACTCTTCTTTGATTGTGTGAAAAATTTCAACGTTGTTCACATAAATGCCCAAAGTATTCCGGCTCATTATCCTGATATGCTTGCGTCTTTTGAGTCCCGTAATATTCACGCCATTTGTGTATCGGAATCATGGCTCAAGCCCTGTTTGCCGTCCACATCGTATTCTTTGCCAGGGTACCATCTCATTCGTAATGATCGTAACAGCAGGACTGGTGGTGGTGTGGCGATCTATCTTAGATCCTACATTCCTTTTAAAATTGTAAGTTCGTCATGTCAACCACCTCCTGTTGATTCTGCTGAATACTTACTGGTTGAAGTTTCTCTAAACCAAACAAAAATTTTGCTTGGGGTTTTCTATAGTCCCTCTCTATTAACGAATTATTTTTTATCTTTTGAAGCCCTTGTAGAAACGTTTGTCCCAAATTATAGTCACACCATATTAATGGGCGACTTTAATACATGTTTACTAAAGGATGACAATAGGGCTAATAAGCTTGTTTCTATATGCGAAGCGTGTAATATGCATATTCTACCCCTTACGGCGACCCACAGATTTCCAAATTCCACCCCTTCTCTTCTTGACCTTATAATTGTGTCTTCTCCTGATCTTGTTTGCAAGCACGGTCAGTGTCCTGCCGATGCTTTTTCTTACCACGATTTAATTTTTCTCTCGTATAAATTACGCCCTCCCAAATTTAAACCTAAGACACTTCTGCGGCGTAATTTTGCTGGAATGGATGTCGAACGACTATGTGCTGATGCCCGCAATATTGATTGGTCAGCAGTGGAGTCGGCGTCTGGTATTGAACATAAGGTTGATGTTTTTTGTTCGTTGCTCACTCAACTTTATGATGTTCATGCACCGATTCACCCAGTCAAATTGAAACACCTTCCTGCTCCCTGGCTAACTAAAGACATCAAAAATAGTATACACAGGAAAAACGTTGCTAAAACAAAATATAAATTAAACAACTCAGAAGAAAATCGAAGGAAGTATCATAAAGCTAGGAATCGCTGCAATACATTATGTAGGGATGCACAACGACGCCATATTCATAATTCAGTCGAGAACGGCGACTCTCACAGAGTTTGGAAATTTCTTGAGACTGTTGGAGTTGGTAAAGGTTCTCAGAACTCATCTGTTCTTAATATTAACACAGAACTCTTAAATCAGTATTTTTCTACTCCTTCGAACTCATTTGATAGTTCAGCTAAATCGCGTACTCTTCACTCACTTTCTACAACTTCAACTCCTCTTTATCCTCCGTTCGTATTAAGTCAGTTCACTGTGTGTGATGTTAAGAAGAACATACTGTCCGTCTCATCTAATGCCATCGGCAGCGATAATGTAAGTCGTACTATGATCATTCCTCTTCTTGATATTATCGCTCCCGTGATCACATATATTCTAAATGAATGTGTCTCATGCTGTATATTTCCTGAAGCTTGGAAGAGCGCTAATGTTATACCTCTTCCAAAGAAAGCCAATCCTATTTCCTTTTCTGATTTTCGTCCTATCTCTATTTTACCTTTCCTGTCAAAAGTTCTTGAAAAACTAATTCACTTTCAGTTAAATCTCTTCCTAAACAAGAACAACCTGCTCAATCCCTGCCAATCTGGCTTTCGCCCTGGACATAGTACGGTTACTGCCCTTATAAAAGTTACTGATGACATCCGATGGGCTATGGACAATAAGCAACTCACTATTATGACTTTGTTGGATTTCAGCAATGCTTTTAATAGTGTTGATTTTGATGTCCTACTTAGTCAGCTGCGTTCTCTTAACATATCCCCTGCAGTCATTGAATTGTTTCACAGCTATCTTCGCGGTCGTCGGCAACGAATTCGCACTGATGACACTTACTCATCATGGTGCGATATTTCTGCTGGCGTACCGCAGGGCGGCGTCTTGTCACCATTACTTTTCTCTATTTTCATCAATTCAATAACTCATAACCTATCTTCTCTCTACCACATGTATGCAGACGATGTCCAGATTTACACCCAGTCGACTTTGGAGAATCTTCCGTTGGCTATTGCAAGAATGAATAACGACCTCAATATCATTCTTGAATGGAGTAAATCGTTTGGTCTTAATGTTAACCCTAGCAAATCTCAATCCATAATTATTGGCAGCCGGAAACAATTGTCAAAAGTCGACTGGTCTTCCTTGCCATCAATAATGTTTGACAATATTGTCATCCCTTATTGCGACTGCGTTAAAAACTTGGGAGTTTTCCTTGACAATACTCTTAGCTGGACTCGCCATGTAAATGAAATCAGCAGGAAGGTGTTTGTTGCGCTGAGGTCTTTGCGTCGTCTTCGACATTTTCTTCCAATTCCTACCAAAATTATGCTCGCACAGTCTCTACTCCTTCCTATCCTTGATTATGCAGACGCAAGCTTTGTTGACTTAACCGAAGACCAGTTAAATAAGCTTGAGAGACTACAAAACACATTTATTCGGTTTATATTTGGATTACGCAAATATGACCACGTTTCACAATTTCGTTCTCGTCTTAATTGGTTACCCATTCGACTTCGCCGGAATATGCACATCTTATCTATATTGTACTGTGTGTTGTTTCACGCTGGTACTCCCCCTTACTTGAAGGAGAAGTTTTTATTTTTAGGGAATCCTGGAGAAGTTCTTCGTTCTGCGAAGAGATGGATCTTAAGGGTGCCTGAACATAACTCATCTTTCTATAATAATTCTTTCACAGTTCAGGCTATTAAGCTCTGGAATGACCTTCCTTTTAATATTCGGGAGGCTAAATCCATATACATTTTTAAAAAACTTGTGAAAGATCACTTTTTGTCTCAAATGCCTTATCACCATTAATTAATTAAATATTTTATTTTTATTATTATTAATTTTTTTCTGCTATGTTTGAGGACTTATCGTTTTTATTCGCTCTTATTGTTTATAGTATGTATTTATATTGTATACTTGTAATTATATATGTATTTATAATATAATTTATTTATTGATATATATTATATGTATTTTATATTTACATTTATTTTTTTTAGTTTGTTTAATCATATTTTAATATTATTTTATGTATTATTAGAGCACCACCTACCTCATATCCTATGAGTTATTCTCTTAATCCGTTGGTTGCCTGGAAGAGATCGCTATGTAGCGATAAGGTCGCCAATTTGTATATTACTTTTATTATATATGTATCCTTGTTTTGTATTCTTTTTCTTCTTGTGGTGTACAATAAAGTATAAAAGTAATCATAATTAGATAATTCGAATTCTGAAAAGCAAACAAATGTAACATAACACCGTACAGTACAAAACAAGTACAAATTGCAAACTTGTAGATTCATAAAGAAACATGATATTCTAACATTAAAATAATATTGTTCATTATTCTCTTTATGTAAAAGTCCAACTGAAATAAAAAATAGAACGAGAACGAGAACTATCGTGCGAAGTGTTTGGTAGAGTTTTAATTTATTCAAAACTTCTTTTCTAATGGCAGTTACTGCGCTCAAATAACTTCGCAGTCTTGTTTAACCGGATTTTTTCCTTGGGTTTTTTAAGGTGTATGTTTAGTACAAAAGTCTTTTTTGTTTGTGTATGTAAATATGAATTTCTACGCTGTTTTCTTCAGTTTCGTAAAAAATGTTTTATTTTAAAGAAATGAATGCAGAATTATAAGGTACATAAAAAAGCAAAAGTAATGTTATAAGAGAGCCTGCATGCTTGCGACTATTTCAACGATATCCTCTGATACGCAATGGAGCAATAGTATTGTTGTTGTTTATCTAAAACTAGATGACCCGTGCTGACTTTGTTGGGCGGTAAACATTTTTACTTGTGATGAAATTGTGATTGTGGTTCAGTTAGTACAGAGTGGTGTGATTTATTTCCTGACAAAAGTTGCGTTGGCCACGACTACCACGAAAAAGAGTTTTTTGGGTTAATATACAGCGTATGATACTCACAAATGATGTTTCTATTGGTAAAATAATTTTCAAAATCAATTCAGTAGATCCAGTGATTACCCCCTACAACCTCACAAACTTTACGTCTTAATAATATTAGTATAGAAGTATCGATAAAAATGAATAATGATAAAACACAGTATACCATGCTTGAACAGTATAAAATTTACCAAATGGTACCACCCACTCTTAAGATATCTACCGCAAAAAAGCAGTACTTGGTATTATTGTGCTCCGATTTGGAAGGTGAGTGAGGCAGTGTAATTACAGGCACAAGGGACATAACATCTTAGTTCCCAAGGTTGGCAGCGCATTGGCGATGCAAACGTTGGTTAACATTTCTTACAATGCCAATGTCTATGGGCGATGGTGACTATCTATATGGGTGGTTACAATCAGATGGCCCATATGCTCGTCCGCCTTCCTATTCTATAAAAAAATTAAAAAAAAAAAACAATTTATATACTGTCAAAGCGATTCCCATGGCAATTGGTATACATTTATACACGGAGGTGTTTTAGGGCTTGTCGCCTCGGATAATAGTTAACAAGCAAAATAAAAAAAAAAGCATTAAAACGTTTTGCTACCTACAAAAACAAAAGGATGATTGAAACCTATTCTGAGAAATCAAATAATACTTTTCCAGCTATCGAATTTTTGCACATGTCGACAACAAATTCAAATATTACGCCCTGAAGTTTTCCTCGAACAAGGGTTTTATCTGATAAACAATAACTTAGCGTTAATTCACTTGGAAATCTATATACTCGTACATAAAAATTGATGCTAATATATCTGTTTGTTATAAACTTAATAATGTGATAAACTTTGACAGAATTTGAACAATAACCACGAAAGTTGGCTCATATGTATATGTATTTTTCATAGAGAAGTTTTTATACCCACTTTATTTTGTAACTCGCCGCTAGCATTGCGCATTAACTTTTAAACAATGTCTGCTGGGTTTTAATAATAATATGAAATGCTGGTGTCGTTATCTGGCTTTGTCAGACATTTTACCAAAAATATCTGATATGTAATTATAATATTATATGTATACACAGTAGTAAACAAAGATAAATTAGTCACCTAAAAGTGACGATTCACCCCTGTAACCATATAAATTGGCATTGTTAAATTAAGCCAATTTTTATACACTCATATCACTTAGAAAAAAACATATCAATACGAAGTATTACTTTTTGTAATTATACACATTATTGTATGTCTTTATCATGGGTTGTGTTTGAATTATCTGGACCGATAAATGTTACTAGATATGTAAATAGATAGATAAATTAACTAGTGTGGGATTTTTTTAATACTAAATGAAATACATGACATACCGTATTCGTAAAATTGCTCTGTCTCAGAGTGTGTTGCGGAAAAATACAATTAATTGGTAATTCTGCCCTTGAGAGGGTCATCACAATACAGAAACAGTCAGTGGAACCTGGTTAAGACTGAACCATGGCATTATTTGTACACTTTGTCCATTGGCAAGACTGGGCCATGTGCATTGAAGAGATAAGAGATCTACACCCAGCAGTGGGTGAAGTCTCCTTGCGGATGATGATAAAGAGGCAGGATACATCACAAAGTAACAGCCTGCAAATGTCCCATTTAAGTTAGACTAAGGTCTTTCCTTTTGAAAATACCGTTTAGAGTTTATTCCACTACGCTTTAATCAGTTTTTTTAGATACAAAGCGACTGTATTTCTTCTGGCATATGTATGTTTTCATTTAACGCCGAGCTCGAGATTATAAGTAGTTATAAAAAAGTTATATGAAAATTCAGTAGACCTTGTTCGGGTTTGAACTTTGCAATCTTAAATTAAGATTCACATATTCTAATTGATGGATAACCTCGACTTCTGTTACGTCATGCTGCTTTTAAATTATTCTTCGGATTCATGTGACTAAGACCTTATCGAATTTGGAAAAGAGATAAAAAGAAAGAATAAAGAAATACCGTTTTTGCGTCAAATTTTTAGGATTACATTTATGTACGTGCATGAATGGTACAGAAGTAATGAAAATTGATGATATAATTTTTTTTATGTTTTCTTACATTTAATAGGGTTATTGCAATGGAATTAATATTTAAGGTAAAGGTTAATGTTTTTTCAGCTTAATATCATCTGATACGTAATAGCTTAACATATTAGGTTCTTACATATGAAATTTGCGTTTTGTACGGGAGGAATATAGTCATTTTTTTTTTGTTAAATTAATTTATTTAATGAAAGTATGCACCGTTGTCATCTATGCACTTTTGCCATCTTATAGGTAGTTCATTGATCCCTTTACTAAAAAAAACATGGGGGCGAGAATCAATAAACTCTTTGAAGGCGGTTTGGACTGCCGCATCGGAGTTGAATTTTTTTCTTTGTAAGAAGTTGTCCAAATTCCGGAAAAAATGGTAATCTGTTGGAGAAAGGTCCGGGCAGTACAGCGGATGTCGCAGACATTCCAACTTTAGCTCATCTAACTGAGTGGTTGTTTGTTGTGCAGTGTGTGGTCTTGCGTTGTCGTGAAGCAGCAGTGGCCTAGTGCGATTGACCAATCTCGGGTGTTTAGCATCTAGTTCTTCCTTCATGGTTTGCATTTGCTGACAATAGATATCTGCCGTAATTGTTTGGCCAGATTTTAGAAAGCTGTAGTAAACAACACTAGCGCTAGCCCACCAAACACTCACAAGTAACTTTTTCTGAGTCAATTTTCGTTTAGGGCAGTATTTGGCTGGATCTCCAGGATTCAGCCATTGCGACAAGCGCTTCCGATTGTCGTACAGTATCCACTTTTCATCACAAGTAATGATTTGATTTAAAATCCCTTGATTGTTGTGTCGGTTGAGCAAAGTAACACAACAGTCGACGCGTGTTTGCAAGTTCGATTCACTCAATTCATGAGGTACCCATCGTTCAAGTTTTTTTACTTTCCCGATTTGCTTCAAGTGAATTATTACAGTTTTATCACTTACCCCGAAGCCTGCAGCTATCTCTGAAGTGCTTTATGATGGATCCGCATCCACAATAGCCTTTAATTCTTCATTCTCCACTTTGTTCTCCGCCGTATACGAGGTTGGTTCTGAAGGTCGAAATTTCCAGAACGAGAACGTGCTTTCTTTTGTGACACCAGCGCCGTACACATCATTGATCCTTCGAGCTGTTTCTGCAGCACTGGTGCCAAGGTAGAACTCGAACTCGTAAATATACCGATATTTCATGTTTTCCATTGTGCGGTAATGAGCGACGCCAAAGAAAAAAATAATGAGGAAAAAACAAATGACTGACATTTTTCAAAACTCAAATGTTCCAGCTAAATAAATTTATAAATTTGAATTTGAAATTTTAAACCAAAGAGGAGATATTTCAGATCAAAATGGTCAGTACGACAAAACGCTAATATCATATGTAAGGACCTAATATATACATAATTAGTTAACTGTATAGTAATATAGGCAACAGCTTCTATTGGCGTATAATTAAAAGTGTTTGGTAGATTCATAATCGCAAACATACAGCAAAAAAGACAAAGAGAAAGAATTCTTAATAAAAAACTTAATAAAATTGTTTCTTACGATAATATACAGGTTCATTAAATTTACATTTGTATTCAATTATATGGCAAAACAATATCCCTTCGAGGCAGCTGCACACGAACGAATCTCTGTAACTGTCTTTGTAAATCCCGGATTACTGCGAGTAGGTTTTAATAGAACCGTTTGAGGGCATAATTTAAAAATAATGGACAAAAGAAAATCCATACAGTTATTTTATAAGTAGCAGTCACATAAAGAAAATCTATGTTTATTAAAAAAGTATTTATATTTTGTAATATACTACAACACAATATTTTAACCTTTTATTTTTATGGCTTGATGGTCTGAATGTTCGATGAAGATGTTCTGGGTTCAAATCCTTTGAAGAAAAGATTAATTATAAAGTTTTGTTCAAAATTCTCGGTAACGCTCCGGAGTTGAGAAGTCAGCAGTATTAAGCTCCCGTGTCTCGAAAAGCATATAAAGTTTTTCTGCGTCCGATCTCTCCCGGATCGTTTCGGATTACCGTCCAATCGGATTATAAGAGTGAGGAAATAGATTGCACACACCTGCGCTGTTATATACTTTAAGTTCACGACGTAAAAAGAGGGGTGTTATAAAACTTACAATGTATAAACTAAAGAGTGTATCTGTATGTCCGTCTGTGACATCATAGCTGCCAAACGAATTGACTGATTTTGATCCGGTTTTTTCTGTTTGAGACCTGATATGAGCAAGGTGGTTCTTAACTATATATCATGAAGATGTTATCAGGTGGCCTATTTGCCCTCTGCCTAACTATAACATTAAAAAAACAAAAGTATTTTATATGTATGTTGAATAAAGAATGTGTCATCCTAAACTTTTGATTGCATACTAACGTAATAAATTCGAAATTATATTGGTTTGTCAGTATACGCAGCATCTTATTTACTGGAGCTTACGACTGGGAACAAATGGAGGGTGATATAGGATATTTATAATTAAAAAAAAAATTAAAAGATATAAAAACTGCTTCGATTAAATTAGTTCAAAATTTGGAACGAGCTGCTGATCATTAATATGTTCAGTATTATGTATACTAATAATACAAAGACAAAAAATTAGACTAGTATGTTATGTATTGGATGAACTCAAAATTTGATTAACCGATTTAAAAAAAATCATTCAACTAAAGAATGCTACATTATATATACATGTTTTCGAAATTTGAGTTCCCTACGAAAATTGCAATAATCTCACCCAAGGCATCAATTTTTTATCAATAAGAATTATTATTGGAGTAAAAAAAAGTGATTATTTAACCCACACGATGTTGGGGCGAACCGCTAGTAATATATAAAAGTTTCAGCGTCAAAACTTCAGCGCGTGACTTCGACGAATGTTGCTGAATTTCGCTTCGTCAATGTTTGCATTCCGTCTAAAGGACAACAGAACTCGAATATACATTTTCGCTTCAACTGTTTAGCTTACTAACGAGTTTATACTCGACACGTGGATATGTTTTGGCGTCGTTCGAGAGCTGGTTATCGTTGGACAAGCGTTGCTGTTTTTCGCTCAACACGTTTACTGTTAACATTTCTTTGTCTTCGAATAAACATTACGTGTTGTTTTTTAATTGGTGTCGTATTTTCCTTCGTCAAGTTAAGAATGACTTTCGGATAACATTTATACCGTGTTTATGTTTTTAAAAACGAAGTTTACCTAGATGTAGAAAACTTGAATCTTAAACAATGATAGATTCAGTTTCGGCCAAGAACCCGTTCAGTTAATTTATGTAAATAATTCAATACAATCTTCTCTGGTATAAGGAACAATTTTGTGTACAAATATGCATATTTTGAATCATATTTTTACGGGTTAACATAAAACTAGCCTCGGTTCAGAATAAAGAGTTCACCGAGAAGTAAGCAAATATTCTCCTCGATGAGAAGACTCTCGTTTTGAATGTTTTGTTTATTCCCACTGCTGAGCTAAAACGCAGGCTCCAATGTGGGATGTTCACGTGCCGTTACTTTATTTCTTACTTCTTAATGCCTGGTTTTACAACTCTACATAAATTATGCTTGTACATATTTATATAGAGGCGATTAAACCAGTTATGTTTGCCTTTTTAGTTATGAAATTTACGAATTATTTATTAATTTCATTTTTATTTTAATCAAAGAAAATTGTTTGTTTTCATATTTATAATTATACACTCGACGAGGACGTTGAAAGCATACCAAAAAAATTAACGAGTCTTAAAATTCTTAGTAAATTTTGTTTGGATAAATTATGAACGCCAAATGCTAGCCTGAATTGCGCATGGAGGGTTCTGAACAATATGAAAATGTGCCAGTGACATTGACAAGGGGCTTCTTATGTATAGCGCTATGATACCCCATCTCTTATCTCACTTTTTAAATTTCGAACTTCATATTTTCTTGATAATGTTTTTAAGAATATAATACGAACACTTTTTCTGCGATGCTTTTTACCAAAAACTTCCATTTCGTTAAATTCGAATTACGTATATATTATACGTTATTTTGTACTAGTTTTTCGCCCGCGGAGAGAGCAGGTGCTAGGTACCCTATGTACGAACTCATTTTTGTAATATTACTTAGAATTATATAAAGGTAATAAAAAAAATTGCAAGAAAAAAACTCTTAAATATTATACTGCGCGTATACTCACATCGACCCACTCATACAATGCACTTACTTATACATATACACCATTATGCTTATATACAATTATTAATTATGTATTTTATTTTAATGTAAAATATAATTATAAAACTCGTATCATAATTATATTTTGAATAGTGTAATCTCGTTTTAATATTATTGTTACATTTGATTTATTATTGTTAATTTAAACATAATGAAATAAACAGTCCCTACGTTATTTTGTCAGAAAAAAAAACTATGTATTATTATTTATTAGATATAATTGTATGTTATAAATCAAATAATAATAATGTTGTTAAATTGTTTATTGTTTAATTGATTACTAGTTTTTGTGCCGAATAAAAATCCTTCATTTTGACTTGCACTCAGAAAACGGAAATTAATTAAAAATAAATTATTTAAAATGGAAATTAACTTCATTACAATGTAATTAATCTCTTTCTGTAACAATGTGAAATATAATTTCTATGCGAGCTTGCACAAAGGCCTACCACCAATAAAATAAATTAATTAATAAAAATAATATAATTTCGCGGGTCGCGGTCGCGGGAGCCGTTGGATACGGACCTTGGGGAGTCCTTTGTTCAGCATTTTTGTGGCTGATAATTGCTGAAGTATACTTTTTTTATATATTATATATTATCCGAACTCGTTAGTTATAGGTAGTTATAGGTAGTTATAATAACGTTAATAATTTGGACCACTTGCATTCTGTTCCATGTCACCGATTCCTTTGAAAGCTGGTGTGTAATAACTTTCTGATTTATATTTGGAGCTTTTTTCTCGACGGACGCGAACCAGAAATGTTTATTATTTCAGCTGTTAGATGATAAGATCTCAAGTCAATATTACTTATGTACAAAGTCCGGACGCTGCGTGAATGTGTTTCTGACAAGTCTGAGATCGAATGATCGATGTAACTTTGATGTGGCGAAGAGTTTGTGATGAAAAAATGATTATCATTTTCCCTACTAACAAATAATATAATTAAAAACGAAATAATTTTCTCGACTTACAATAAATGTTATAAATTAGCGGTAATTTAAAATAATTTACGTTAGTTACATAAAATTAACGTGGCTACGCGTCGCGTTCTACGCAAAATATTTCGCAAAAGTAACGTTTAAAATAGATGACACATAATATGACGCTTAGTTTAATTATAAATATTATTCAATTAAATATAATAATATATTCAATTAAAAATTGAAGCCGAGATGGCCCAGTGGTAAGAACGCGTGAATCTTAGCCGATGATCGTGGGTTCAAAACCGGGCAAGCACCACTGAATTTTCATGCGCTTAATTTGGGATAATAATTCATCTCGTGCTTTACGGTAACGGAAAACATCGTGAGGAAACCTGCATGTGTCTAATTTCACTGAAATTCTGTCACATGTGTGGAATACACACACCAACCCGCACTGGAGCAGCGTGGTGGAATAAGCTCCAAACCTTCTCCTCAAAAAGGGAGAGGAGCCCTTTAGCCCAGCAGTGGGACATTCACAGACTGTTACGGAAATAAAAAAAAAACATTTTTTTTCAATCCATACTGTCATGGCCAATTTTTTTGACTTTAGTTGCTAATATAGTCGGGGGTTTTTTAACTGAAGTCACGGTACCCTATTTATATATCACGTGTTTAAATTATTTCAGCTCTTCCAACCCATTTCATTAACCTTTTCACGCTTGACATTTGTTTTGTGCTCTTTTGCAAATCACAGATTGAGTGTAATAATTGTTTGACGTATGTTTATAGTTGACTTTTAATAACACGGACCAGATAATTCCAGTTGCTTTTGCCTTTTATAAAGGTTTATTTTGGTTAACCTTTGACCTGTACCGGAGCTCTGATTGAATTTTTCTTTAAATTTCGAATATACTTTTGCATAGTCGTTTTGCACATAAATTCTCTTTAAAATAATAATTTTTGATATGTTACTTTATAAATATCATAAATTAAGACAATTGTTTTCCAAAGAAATAGGAGATTTTTAAAAAAAGCTATAGGCTTGGTGCCATATTTGAGAATGGCAACAATAGAAATCAACCGTTAAAAGCATTTTAGCTTTAGTACGCATAGGGTTAAGATAGAAGCTGTTTAAGCTTTAAATAAATATCTGAAAACCAAGACTTCTAATTATTAATTCTTCAGGAGAAAATTAAAACGAAGACTTAAAACAAGTCAAGAAGAATAGAGTGTGACTAATAATTGATAAAGGCGCAATCGTCATGGATTAACGGAAATACTTACCAATGTTCAAGGTCATGTCTTTAGTGATTACAAGGAAATTTTATAAATGAAAACTATATACATTATTTGAATTAAAATCATGCTATTTTCTCGATTGTCTTCTGATTATTTTTAAAATAATAAGAAGACAATCGGCTACAATCGGGTAGAATGTAATCGAAACAATTTTGAAAAAGACTTAGTTTAAAATCTAAGTTTAATTATTTAAGATTTGAATTTAAGAAATGGCTTTTCTTAGATTTTTAAAAAGACTAAAATCGCTCTTTTAGATAAACACTACAAATCAAATGTTAAAAGCTTTCGTGTATCTTACGGAGAGCTCACGCTGCTCACTAGTAGCATTCGCGTGTAACGTAATAGCTCGGAAACGGTAATATTAGGGAGTCCATCGATACGAACATTGCAGTCGTTCACTTGTAATGTCGCATATTCGAACATCGTATTACTGAGGACGGTGCTTACAATTTGTTATGGCCGTACTTCACTAGCCGGAGTGTTATTTGCTAATCTTTTATTTGATGAAAATAAAATAAATTGTATGTAAATGTGCATAATATTGTCAAGGCCTATGTCAGAGCAGAAATATAAATGAATAAAATTTTTGCTTTATACAATATTGCGAATTATCCACTAATCTTAATATGTTATTGATTTATAGTCGTAATGTTGTATAATTATATTAGATAGATATTTTTTAAAACCCATTTTTATTTTTATAACAATAAAACAGCTTTTGGCCCTTACTACATTTTCTTTTCGCGAAAAAAAAAACTCCAATCGCATGTAACCCATACTTCACACATATACTTGCTTCTTAAGTCAGTCGCTGCGGCGCTGTTTAGGTGAGAGGACTACGTCTGAAGTTTTGCTAGATTTATGCGCGCTCTTAATGACCTACATACGTTAAGAAAGGAACTAAAGTTGTAAGTAGACAAAGTAAAAGTTAATAAATTCATTTGCACGATCCTGTTCGTTTCATTAATATTTTATTTTAAAATCACAATTTACAATCTATCCCAGCTCGTACACATTAAGGTTATATTTATTCATTTCAAACTTAAATCAAACAACTATAAATAATTTTAATTAAGACTTTTAAGGACAAACGGCTGATATGTTTACTGTCATAATCATTTTTTTGTGTTTTTAATAAAGAAAAATACTTTATTAATTTTATAAAGTTTTTGATTAAGCCGACTGTGTTTAACCGAACGTTTTTTTGTTTACCCAGTTCTGTGAGAATTTGACAAAGCCCTCAACTTGAGAAGAAGGCTTGGAGCTTAATCACGCTGCTATAATGCAAGTTGATGGATACACGTGTGTCAGAATTTCACCCGACTTGCAGGTTTCAACACGAATTAATTATAAACACCATTTAAAATCCAATGGCGCTCTGAAGAGAATATATTTGATCGTGTTTCATATTTTACGTCAAGAGAAAACTTCGTACCACTTTTTAAGAACATAGCGCACACGAAGAGTTGTGAAAAATAGCATAGTTAAAGTATATATGTAGAAAGTTAAAATTTATGTATATTTGTGTTTTAAATACATTACAAGAAATAAAATAAAACATTCATAGTTTACGTTCGTACTGCCATTGTCGAACACATAGTCTGTCGTTCGTTGTCAAACTGATTTACCGAATTACCATTTATAATAATTCAAAAGATAACGCACAGAATTAAAAAATATATCATCGTAACAGCCTGTGAATGTCCCACTGCTGGGCTAAAGGCCTCCTCTCCCTTTTTGAGGAGAAGGTTTGGAGCTTATTCCACCATGATGCTCCAATGCGGGTTGATGGAATACACATGTGGCAGAATTTCAGTGAAATTAGTCACATGCAGGTTTCCTCACGATGTTTTCCTTCACCGTAAAGCACGAGATGAATTATAATCACAAATTAAGCACATGAAAATTCAGTGGTGCTTGTCCGGGTTTGAACCCACGATCATCAGTTAAGATTCACTTGTTCTAACCATTGGGCCATCTCGGCTTTTAAAAAAAATATATATATATTGAATGTTATATCTCATTTTTATTAGCAATGAATTCCGATCGAATTTCAACCATTGCGGGACCTCTATTGTTTCATTAATCTACACAAATGTCATATTATTCGTAATTACAAATATCTATAATAGTTTTAATTGCACAATAGAGAAGTTGGACTTCGCGGTAAATATTTGCGATGACCGTTGTTGATCTTTGGTTCAGTAACATTGCACCGTTCTTGCGTTCAGTTTTACGAATAAACAAATATCTTGCTATATTTGTGTTGTTTGCGGTCTCAATCCATGTGTGGATGACGTTATAATGTTAACGAATACTATAAATATTAGTCAAACAAAGCGTTATTATTCCGTGAGCACGTCTTGTTCACGTTCTTAAATGTGTCGACTCTAGTATTCATTGATTTTATGTTACAAGGTATGTAATAATTTAATTGTATTTATTTAAGATTATATCATAAAATATGTATTTGATGGAATAGAATAACTACTAAGTAGAAGCTGCGTTCCGAAATAGAAACTTTCATCTTAATTTAATCTTGTATAGTGACGATCAATAAGTGCTCATTCTTATTTTTTAATTAAATTTGAGGATAGTATATTTTTAATAGATTAGATTTTTCGATTATTAAAAATATTATAAGCTGAGCTATATATAGCGGCTATAGCCGTCGTTGTTAACAGTATTGTAATCTAATTGAAATTGCTATATAAAAATACCCATAAACTTTACGTATCAATAAACTATTTTATGTTCTTTATATATAATGTATAAATTTATAAGAAATAAGTTAGACTATTTTTTTTTAAATAGTGCAAATATGAACAATATGTTCGGTTACAAGCATATGTATAGGTTACAATTTGTTAGCTAATCTGTGGTCCGTATCTCAGCTTAGACTCCATACAAGTCGGTCACACGCCTGCACTTAACATTTCAAATACATTTATGTGTATAACATATAGAAATTCTAAACAAGAGGCTTGAAAGCCAGCAGAGGGTGCTATTTATAGCTATGAAATAAAGTTTTATTTAAATATTTCGCATTGCAGATAGCTTTTATATAAAAATAATTGTCTTAAAAGTTTACGCAAAGTTAAGATTCATCTTTTTTTATTATAATAGGTCACTCACCCTTCAAACCAAAGTTTAACAATAGTAAGTATTGCCGTTTAGCGGCAGCTTATCCAATGCAAATTGGTTGTACGAGGTGATTTAAAAACACGAATAAATTTAGAACGCAAAATTCAGCGGCACTTGCCTGGGTTTGTACCCAGAATCTTCGGTTAAGATTCGGGTGTTATAACCATGTCGGCTCATACGCATAAAATAAAAATAATATTTTAATTTGGAAGTCGCAGTTGGAATGGTCTGGTTATGTGTCTTACACTATCATTATAGTAGGTAGGTTATGTTATAAATAATGTTTTTCTGTACGATAACAATATTATTTGTTTACAAATCCATAACCGATTTGCTCTCGACTGCAAATAAACGCGATATTAATAGTTTGGCCTTCCGTGATCTGAATATGAAAACTCAAAACTCATATTAACTTGTACTTGTGACTCTTCCGACCAGAGTCTACCGACTTAGTTTGACCTGGTTTCCGCAAAGACTTTTTCTATTTTTGTTTATAAGGTTTTTACGTATATCGCATTTCGTGAAGTTTTAGTGATCTCGTATATTTTATTGGAAGTAGTATTATTTTGTGTAGGAAATATCAATTGTTATATAAGTTAATTATATTTGATTATAGGTTAATAATGATCAGAATATTCTTTCACTTTTTTAATGTTTATTTATTAATTTTCTTATTTTTTATTTTTTTATAGAATAGGAAGGTGGACGAGCATATGGGCCACCTGATGGTAAGTGGTCACCAACGTCCTTAGACATTGACATTGTAAGAAATATTGCCCATCGCTTAAATCGCCAATGCGCCACCAACCTTGGGAACTACGATCTTATGTCCCTTTTGCCTGTTACACTGGCTCACTTACCCTTCAAACCGGAACCCAACAATACCAAGTACTGCTGTTTTGCGGCAGAATGTCTGATAATTACACGCTTCTTATAAATAATACATTTTCTCTCGAAATTATATATTAACATCTGTACAAATAAATAAAATGCCTTTTTTAAGTTAATATGAAAATTTGCAAGTTACCAGACACTTTTTGTGCTTCCGTTACTCGTTACTTACGTTACTTTAGTAAAGTTTTAGGCTTTTTTTAGTATTTTTTGTAATATGTATAATACCATCGCTGGTAAGATCATGGGTACTGATACTTTTAAAATGGTTTATTTTTTAAAATATATTATACACAAGTAATCAAACCAGCATAATCTGGATAGAACCAAGAATATATATTTATCTGAAAGGCTAATGTAAGTCAAAATAACGAACTAGTTAGCACTTTAATCTGAATTATCATTGGTCGGTGGTAGTCGTTGGCGCAACAGGCGACCAATGAGCATTGAATAAAACATTAATGGTTATGTTCACCAATGAAAATTTGACGATAGCGATGCGGACTAGTATAAATAGTACTGCAGCGGTCTTAATCTATATGACAATAAAAAAAACTTCATACTCTATGATTTAAATAGTATTCCATCTCTTTTAGGTAAATTAAAAAAAACATAACAAGTGCAAGTAGAACCTCGTTATGAAAAACTTTTATCTTTTCATGTTTTAAAACGTGCTTGTAATTTATCATTAAACCTAAAATAATGTGACGTATTATAATGTTAAAGTGGTTTTGGAGTCATCTTTAGTTAACAAAGGTCCATTTACGTTAAAAAAATATGCATGGCATGGAATAAATATAAATATTTTTATTAGACAAATCTCTCGAACTAGCCATAGACTACGTGTCTTATCGCATACAGAATACCGTTTTATGAAAACACAATTTGCCATGTCACGTTTGTAAGAGACACCATGCCAGGACACCACAAACCACGTTGTGACGTCACTCGTTTCGGCTCGTTACGATTTTTTCATAAAAAATCAGTGCTCGAAGGACCTTTTGCTCTCTTGATATTTCGCAATTTATATTATCCATTCTATTTATTTTATTCGAGTATTAACTGCAATCATTTACAAAATTAAATCTGCGTGACCATGCAGATTAATTAACACTATGAGATGCTAGGCTGCTATCGTCAAACATTGAATTTCAAATGCCAGAATGATCGCATATTTGATATATTAATTGCAACACAGTCGAGCTTCATTGGAGAGATATCAGGCAGAAGAGCCATAGCATATTAGTCCTAAAACTATTTACTTCGTCGTTAATCGCCGATATATGGTGCTGCAGTACACCAATTATTCTACCAGGATTATTAGGCAGGAAATTATCTGACGTGTTTTGCTAATAATGTATATAACACTCTTATAATATTTTTAGGTGATAACAGCGAGCCGGTGCTTAGTCTTGTGCGCTGACAGCCGTGGTGAGATGGAGACATGGGCAGGCGCATTACGAGGCGCATTGCATCGCGGCGCAGACGTCGCGGACCTCGTCGCAAGCCTGTCATCTGGAGACCATCACTGGTAATATAAATTAACGACTGTTAATATACCAAGTCTGGGCTGGGCTACTGTCTTTTCTCTTATTAAGAGATGAAAGATTCGACGCGCACGTTTTATACGTTCGAAATGTTTTCTTACCTTATTTCTGTACCGGCGAGCACAATTTTAATTGTTAAACTTCGAATAAGTGTAGGATGTTACAAGCGTATAGGATACACAGTGCGTAAATAAAGTTAGCAATTTAACTAACCTCTTTCGAGATATAACTTCTTAAGCATGAATTGAGGGTGGATAAGTTCTTTTTTAACTTATTTTAGAAAGGATGAGCAAATTACGAAACGCTGACTTTTTTACCTGTAGACATTCAAATTGATTTAATTTAAGCCACTTTGTATCACATGGCCTCTTATTACATTGGATCACTTACCATTTAAAAAATAAAACAAAAGTATTGCTAAACAAAAATAGAGTAGCAGAAACATTAGTGAGTATTCCACCACCAATTCACCCAGATAGTCTAGACGAATAAAAAACTTCGTTTTCACGTGGTTGCGTCCTGTTGCTTTGAGTTAATTATAAGTTTTCCGAGTAATATCGTGATCGTGAAATACGCAAAATTCGACACAAAGGCAAGTAACGCGTCGTTACTGCTATTCAAATTTAAATTTTCGTATTTAATTCTATTTCTCTTTTGTACGCCGCCGTTGCAATTTAAAAAGTTACGTGACATAAATTCAAAATTCGAACAAGCCGGCATGATCAATTGTTTGATTTAACTTTATTAAAATTACCTCAATTCTGAATTTGAATTCATTCAGTAAGACCATTGAAATGTAAAAAATCATTGAAATGTATAAATCTTTCGTGTTGATACGCTACTTTTATTTATTACTCGTTATTGTATTTCTTTTCTTTGTTTTTTTTTTATTTTAAAAAATCGTTTAAGCAATTGGTTACGAATTTAAAAAAAAATAATATTAATATTTCCAGATGCAATTTTTCGTCTTTTATTGTACTTATTTGCATCTATTTCACTTGTACTCAATTGCCAGTATTTAAAAAATATGTATTTTTATTTCATAGGTACACTGCAACACACGCTAGGCCTACGTTTTGCAATGTGTGCAGAGAACCGCTCGGCGCCCTTGGCACTGCGCACGCGCTGGCGTGTGAACTTTGCAAGTTCAAGGCGCACAAACGATGCGCCGCACGCGCACCTCCTTCCTGCAAGTGGAGTACGCTCGCCTCACTCGGACCCCATGTTGTTGAAGATCCGGAGAGTGTAAGTTCTGTTTGTGTTTCAAGACGATACATTCATGATTCAATTGAATTTTTTAAGCTGCTACATATGATAAAATACATAGGTGGTAAAAATAAAGAAATATTTACATTAAGATTTCAAAAAGATATTTATATTTCGTGTTGAAGTTTTATTTAAAAAACAGATTGTATTATAATAAATAGTTAAAAAAGGTATGTTTTAAATATAACCAGTATGACAAGTGTTCCGTACGAATTTTATAAATCCTTTAATCGGTCTATTTACAATTTTTCGATTAAATATGAATCTAGTGATATTTGTGTATTAGTAATGAAGGATAAAAAAATAGTACAAGCGAAGTTACAGATTTATTCTAACTCAACATCTAAAATTAACCCACGTCCTAGATCTTCAAGTTGATTAAACCATAAACCAGTTAATAATCTCAAAATCAATCCGACCGGAATCGATGCTAAGTATCGATGCTCGTAATTCATTTTACGAGGCAATAATCCCTGAAACGGTACCGCTTTATGTGCCCTCGCGTTCCTAACGACATCGTTCAATGATTTTCTATTGTACTCGTTAATTTGCCAGCCATTCGAAACAACGTCACTAACTGCTCGAATGATTTGTTTAACGAATTTAATAATACTTACTAGTGTTCTCACTGTGTTCAAAATACTACTATTATCATAATTGATAGTTTTCGGAAAACATATGCGTATTTAAAAGCCGCGATGGCTTTGGCTGCAAACCCATTCAAATTCACTACCGATTTTTTGATTAATTTGTATTAATAATTCATAGCGTAATCAGTAGTGAAGGAAACCTAAATGGGAAGGATTTTCTACTTCTGTATCCTCCAACACGCATTGGAGCAACGTGGTCCAGTAACATCTAAATCTACTCCTCAAAAAAGAGAAGTTCCTTAGCCCAGCTGTGGGATATTTTTTTAATAACTCTGTAAGCTCTGCTTAATTAGGGATCAGATGGCCGTGTGTTAATAATGTCCCACGATACTATTATTATATTATCTACTAAACAAAAAATCGGTTGACAAACTGTTTTGTCTTTGTCTATTTATATCCGATAATGACGACATTACTACATTTTGCTTTCATTTATTTGTTATTATGGTGTTGGAATTTGTAATGTGGACTTTGGATTTTTGGCAAGTTATTGGTAAATTAGTTTATCATAGTGCTGCCAATCTTTAGATTTGAAATGTTCAATATTAAACGAAAAACGAACTCGGACGTTGTAGTTTCTTTACTTACACCTATTTTTCTGTGATTCATGTTCCAATGTGTTGCATTGCGCAGAGATTACTTGGTGCACGTTAATGAATCTTTATAAATTAAATCGGTAACATTTGTTTAGAATGTCATATAACAATAAGAGTGTTATTTCGAAAAGAAAAATGCACTATGTTGATTAGCGATGAATGGAGAGACAAAGCGCTGATCCCAGATAAATAACATACCAGCCAGATGATAATGTAACAAAACTCGTATGCAAATTAAAAAGTGACCGTTTTTTATATAAGTTGTTGTGAACGAAAAAAAAAACAAGCAATTGTGCGTCAGCTCCAACGATCGACTGGAGTTTACTTACATGTTATATTTAAATGCGATTGTCATTGATATCCAAAAGGCGAAGGGGGTAAATATGTAAGAGCGTCACTTTTAATTAAAATCATGTAAGTGTATATTTTAAATATATATTATATAATAATATCGGTATCGGATGGTATACTATTATTTAGTATTTTATTTAATAATGCGCTATCAGTCTATAGCTATGAGTCCTTATGGGCTATCTAATTTTGTTCTTTTCTTAATAATTAATTATGTGTAAAATAACTCGTCACCGTTGAAGATCGTCGTGGATCTAGCCGTGGGTAAAGCAACCAGTCATGGTGTAAAGAACAGGCTTTTACTTTTTACAATTAAATATGATATAAAATTTAATATTAAAAAAGGTTAGAAATTCATAATCGAATCCCAAGAAACATGGCTTGTAATTGCAATGTAGTGTTATTTTAATTATAAACCAGTATGAAGGCTTACACGAGAGCGGATGCACAGCGCATTGTACAGATTGGTCATGACCTTATTTTACATCCTAGGGGCTCCCGTAGCTTCTGGCGTCTGACCAAGTCTGTGCAAAACAATTTCTGCCAACCTTCGCTGCCACCGCTCAGAAGTCCGGACGGATCGCTAGCTCACAGTCCGCAAGAGAAAGCTGATCTCCTGGCTAAACTCTTTGCCGACAACTCCGTCATCGATGATTGTAGTGCTCTGCCACCAATAATACCTTCTTGTGGCCACACGATGCCTGACATCAAAATCAGGCAGCGTGATGTGCGTGCGGAGCTGCAATCACTTGATGTACGGAAAGCTAGCGGTCCCGATGGAATACCAGCCATAGTGCTGAAGAAGTGCGCGGCGGAGCTGTCTCCCGTGTTAACGCGCCTGTTCCAACTGTCTCTTTCTTCGGGATGTGTGCCGGATGCTTGGAGAAGAGCTAATGTGCAAGCGGTTCCCAAAAAAGGGGATCGGTCTGACCCGGCAAATTATCGGCCAATAGCTATCACCTCAGTACTTTGTAAGGTGATGGAACGGATTCTTAACAACCAACTGATCCATTACCTAGAAGATCACTGTTTAATTAATGATCGTCAGTACGGATTTCGACCAAAACGGTCTACAGGTGATCTTCTAGCGTACGTAACGCACCTCTGGGGTGAAGCTATCGACAAGCATGGGGAATCGTTGGCTGTCAGCCTCGATATCTCCAAGGCTTTCGACAGGGTCTGGCACAGAAGTCTTCTCTCCAAGCTGCCGGCATATGGTCTGCCTGCTCAGCTTTGCACCTGGATTGCCAGCTTCCTACACAAGCGCAGCCTTCGTGTTTTAGTTGATGGTTGCGCTTCACAATTCTATGTAGTGAATGCTGGGGTCCCCCAGGGATCTGTGCTATCTCCCACTCTGTTTCTTTTGCATATCAATGATATGCTCTCTCTCGGGAACATTCATTGCTATGCAGACGATAGTACAGTGCATGGTGGATACCACGGACGCGCAGTGGCTGGGCGAGCGGAAATTAGGGAGAGGCGGGAGGATCTTGTCATTGAACTCAATAGGACGTTAGAGCTTATCGCCAAATGGGGCTCAGATAATCTTGTTGAGTTTAATGCCAAGAAAACACAGGTATGCGCTCTCACAGCAAAAAAGTCACCATTTTCCCCTTTTCCCTCCCTCTGTGGCACTCCGCTGGTGATACAAAGCAAAATCGCCATGCTGGGGATGGACGTTCGCTGCGACCTTAGTCCAAGGGATTACATCGAGGCTGTAATAAAAACAGCTTCACGGAAACTCGGAGTTCTGAACAAGGTGCGGCGTTTTTTCACGCCTCAACAACTGTGCCTGCTGTACAAAACACAGGTACGGTCTTGCGTTGAATATTGCTCGCACCTTTGGGATGGCTCTGCTAAATACCTACTTCAGGCCTTGGATCGGTTGCAGCGACGTGCGGTCCGCATAATTGGCGACGTAAAGGTCACTAACACCCTCGAGCCTTTACAATTGCGTCGAGAGATAGCAGCGCTGAGCGCTTTCTATCGACTGTATCACGGCGAGTGTTCCGAGGAATTATTCTCCATAATTCCAGCTTCCCCCTTCCTTCACAAGTCTACGCGTGCTGGCTCTCGATGTCACCGACTAACTGTGACATCAATTCCATCGCGCACAAAGAAATTTGGCAACTCCTTTCTTTGTCGCACTTCCAAGAAATGGAATTCCTTACCAGCACACGTATTCCCCTCCTCTTACGATCCGGGTTCCTTCAAACGAGGCGTGAAGAGGCATCTTGCGGGCCGGCAAGGCGAGGGCGGCTAGTGCAGAACCTTCTTCCCGACTGTACTGGCCGTCCTCGCGTTTGGACTCTACTACCACTTAACATCAGGTGGAGTAGAGTCATTTGCCCTCCCGGGTAATATAAAAAAAAAAAAAAAAAAAAAAAGTATAATTATAATTAAACCGCAAAAAGTCAAAGGCACAACTTTTAAATTAAGCTAAAATTCAACGTCCTTTTTTTTCTAAAAATACCGCTAACTTTTTTTAATCTGTCTCCTCTAATGTAATTGAAACGGCCGAGTGATTTTGACACGAAGTATTACAGAGAGCAATTTTAGCATCTAATTTAAATGAAAATTACTAGACCTAAAAAGGGACCCTTTTTAACAACGTACGTAAATAAAAATTAGGTTACGGTATATGTTCTCTCTTTGATGGCAAAAGAAAATACGAAGAGATTATATAATAAGACAGCTACCATCCAATACAGTTATAGTATTTTATTCATAACGTATATTTTTCTACCAATATCTATTTTGTCAAAAAATTTTCAAATGTTCCTTACCCGATTTGCTTCCTCGTTTCTGATACGCACCGCCAAGGTCTGGAATACCCTCCCGACATTCGTTTTCCCCACCACCTACAATATGGGTACCTTCAAGTCCAGAGTGAATAGGCACCTTCTAGGCAAGCGCGCTCCATCTTAGACTGTATCTCACTTTCCATCAGGTGTGATAACAATCAAGCGCTAGCCTATATATTAAAAAAAAAAAAATTGTTTTCAAATGTTTTGTAGTAAATATGTTCCATTCCATGTATTATCCCCTACGACTGCGATGCACTTTATAATTATAAACTTTTTTTTGTTATAGAATATAATAATGCCGCATCAGTGGCTCGAGGGCAACTTGCCCGTCGCTGCCAAGTGTGACGTCTGCGACAAAACCTGCGGCTCCGTTCTCAGGTTTGTTGATATTATTACACCAGCTGTTCTCATGCGGATCTCGGAATGGAATTGGTAGTGCTGTGCTTCCAATCGAAATCAAATTTTTTGCTCTTTCCAATGAGTAAGTACAATAACACCAGAGGGAAAAAGTTATTCGGCCAAGTACATGTCAAGTTCGAAAGTTACTTATGCTGTTATGCAAACTACACAAAACAAAGTTATTTGCGTATATTTGCTAAGTACCTATGTATCTTGTTTAGCCCAACAAGGTTTGGTTTTAGAGTTCCTACAAATGTATTTTTATCACCAATGTGTTTGATTTCTTGGCTTAAATTGTAATCAGTTCGATTTTTAAAAGATTAAATTTTATCAAATTACCAGTCACCATAATTCGATTCGAGCATTATTAGAAGGATATATTATCTCTGTACTTACAATTTATTATTGTATTTTTATCACTATCTATTTTTATATGTCTTTAGTCTTATTTATCTAACAATTCACTATGTATGTATCAATTATAACAGTATCCGACATGGACCCTACTCATACATAGTCTTCTGGCTTACTGACAAATATATATCTAAATTGATAATCTAATCGAAAACATTGAGGTGAAACCATTGACAATTTACTACATTTTACTGATTTGACAAATTCCTAGTACTTCTATCTTTAGAATAGAATAGCTTATCTTTAGAATATACAGATAATTCTCACTAACTATGATTATTATTCAACGCGTGCATTTTGAATTGCACACAGAATAACGAATTGTGTTTGTATTCAATTGAATTTAGCAAGTTTTTAAAGATAAAAATCATTGGTTGCTTTTGTTCATTTTATTCAACGAAATGAATTGAAATTTTGCACGGTTGTTGTTAGCACTTACGTTTAGGTTTCATGAGCACCTTCTGACCCATTTGCCGTTTTAAATGTTGTTTGCCGTTGTAAATAAAAAATAAATGTATACATAAATAAACTTTGTATGTATGGGCGGGCGTCAAATAGAAAGTAACATTCTATTTCATATAGAAAAAATAAATAGAACTTGAGACATTTTTTTTTATTGCCATGTACTATGAAATTTTATTAAGTAATTGTTCTTAGACTCATTTATTTATTTATATGAACTGAAGCATAGGGCAGGCGTAATATATATACTTATCGATAAGACTTAGCTAAAAAAAATCAAATCGTTTTTTAATTATACGTCTACAATTTTAGAATACCTTCTTACGAGTATTATAATATCATTTACTTCGTGCAAATTTCACGTATGAAGTACAAATACTATTAAGAACAACATTTCCTGGAATTTATCCAGCGCCAGCCTCGGGGGAATTATTTCGTCACTTGGACGGGCGCACGAATTCCACATTTTAATGCTTAAATAGATCTCCTTAGACGATGTTTACGTAACATTCTTATGTAGAATAACGCTTAGATTTTATCTTAACTAAAAACTTTCGGCTAATCAGTTCGTAACCGTATATAATCCTACATTATGTAGTATTTCAATGTATAATTTTTTTTATTTCTATCATAAAATCATGTTAATATGAAACACATATTGGTACGTTGAGAGATCGTATGCCGTGGCGGCAAACGTGATGCTCCTTTAAGACCCCTCCCCCGCCGCTCTATTTACCTATACTTCATTGCTATAGATAAAATATAATAAAATATAAGTATTTCATTTTTCAACGACATAACTATGTATGTTTAACAAATATATTTATTAGTTGTCTTTAATTAAAATTATTTCAATAACCATAACGTCTTAGTTTCGATGTCTTACCCCCCATGTCGACATTTCTTTATTTTACTTCTATTGTGGATATATATACTTATAACCACACTTATCTTATTTTTAATCGGATGGATTGGATTTGATTAGCTAGACGTTAGACAACACAGGGTTAACTTATTCTTTTATTCGATAAAATTTTATTGTGAAATAAAGAATATAAATAAAATAAATGATATCATTTCTTCAAAGGTCCGTTTTACGTCTTTATGATAAATTTAATTTCCTATTTAAATCGGAAAAAAACCTAACGTTACTGTTTATTTTAATTATAGAAATAATGCCTGTTATATTATTGGCTAGTCACAAGAGAAAATTGATATTATACATGTATAAAAGGATACATATACACAAGGAAATGGTCAGTACTTATGCTTTTGTTTAAAGAAGGCAAGTTACTTACATCCTTTTTGCTACAGTAAGTCATTAAGACGTTAAAAGTTCCCTCATTTAAATTAATGTTGAGTATATATTGTGAATAAGCCAGCGTTAAGTTTTTTGCAATGAATATTTAAAGTTACGGAATGAGAGAACTTTGACTTGGAGTTTTCTTTAAACTTCAAACTTATTTCATCAATACCAAGACCTCCGCTCGTGATATTCGAATTGAAAATAAATACGAACTTTATTTAAATCATGAAAACTAAATTATTACTATTTATGTTTAATCCATATTTATATCAAATATATAGATTTCGTAAATGCAAAAATAAACTTGAAATACTATTGTTAAAGTTACAGCAAATATTCAGTATAAATCCCACAGCTGGGAGAAAGTTCTTACAAAGAGCAGTTTGAAACTTATCGTATCAGGGAGTTCAGTTTCACGCGACGTAAGCGGGTTTTGCTTATGAGTATTTCTTACACCGCTTATCACGAGATTAATGATGATAAAAAACACAATTTACGAATATGTAGTTCCAGAGTCGAAGCCGAGATGGCCCAGTGATAAGACCACGTAAATCTTAACCGATGATCGTGGGTTCAAACCCGGGCAAGCACCACTGAATTTTTATGTGCTTAATTTGTTATAATTCATGTCGTGCTTTACGGTGAAGGAAAACATCGTGAGGAAACCTGCATGTGTCTAATTTCACTTTCACAATTTCCACATGTGTATTCCACCAACCCGCATTGGAGCATCGTGGTGGAATAAGCTCCAAACCTTCTCCTCAAAAAGAGGAGAGGAGGCATTTAGCCCAGCAGTGGGACATTCACAAGCTGTTACGGAATTCCAGAGTCGCGATTATCTCTTAAGATCCATATAATCTTCTCTCTGGAATATCGCGCCTCAGTCACCACTGTAATCAGTTGTACATTAATCTTATACTTTGACAGTTCTCAGTATAAAAAGAGAATTTCCAATAGCGTTAAACCGCTGACATTTAGATAAAAGTTAGAAAATATCTGGGCTGCTTTAAAAAGAAGCGATTCCGTTTGAAATTGAATAGTATGCAAATATAGCCAGCACGTGGCTGTCAATAAAACTGCATGGAGGGTCCCGTCGTCATCCCGGATCTATCGGGATCACATTTGCATGGAACGGGTAATGTTTACTTGGTCCTATTTTCTTCGTGTGACACACGTTTGTGGTCGAGAGGACATTTTTTGTGAAAGTCGGATGTTTACGTTCATACATCTACTTTGTACCAAAAATTTTAATCGTATTTTATTAAACGTTCTCATAATTTATGTTCTCATTCTCATTTTATGTTATCATATATATGTGAGCCAGTGTAACTACATGCACAAGGGACATAACAACTTCGTTCCCAAGGTTGGTAGCGTATGGCGATGTAAGAAATGGTTAATATTTCTACCATTGCTAATTTCTATGGGCGGTGGTGATCATTTAACATCAGGTTGCCCCTAAAAATATATATAATATTCATACAACGTGCAAAACATTTTTTTTTTATATAGAATTGGAAGGCGGACCACCTGATGGAAAGTGGTCACCAACGCTCATAGACATTGGCACTATAAGAAATGTTAACCATCGCTTACATCGCCAATGCGCCACCAATCTTGGGACCTAAGATTTGATGTCCCTTGTGCCTGTAATTACACTGGCTCACTCACCCTTTAAACCGGAACACAGCAATACCAAGCTATTTTGCGGTAGAATATCTAATGGTTGCGTTTTTGGATAAAATTATTATACCACTATTATCAAATGTATTTTATCTTATAATATTAAATGAGCAATTCTTGTATGTCAATTTAGCTCAAATTTTGTATTTAGAGAACGGTTTTCTTTTTGAGTTTATTTACCTTTGTTTTAAGTCTTTTTCATAACAAAAAAATATTACTAAACCGAACAAAGCTCGGTCACCCAGATACTATTTAATGATGCAAATAAATAAGTAAATCTCGATATTAGTATTCATAAAGTATTTTGGGAAGATTTATCGTTGAAGATAAAAAGAGATACTATTTATTTCTAAATAAAAGATCCAGATAAAGCCCGCTACTAAGTTTTAAATAAAATTAGGTATGAAAGTAGCTTACATATTATTTAGGTCGTAAAACGAGAAAGTTTTTAAACAGAAAATTTACTATGTATAAGGGAATATTAAATGACTATTAAGGTTTCTAAAGTGTATGCGATCGAGTGTAAACGTCTTATCGTCGTCGTTATTTTATTACAAAATTTTATTCTTAGATGTTATCGCTCAAGATAAGCAATTTCATAAAGTAAAAATCCCTAAGATCGAAGAAGTAACGAGCGCTTTGCAAATAGCTTCACAATGCGCTCAGCTAAGTTGTGGAATTCGTTGCCATCATCTGTATTTCCGGGCACATACAACCTTAACGCTTTTAAAGTTGGAGTGAATCGGGATCTAATGGGTTTGCTGGCTCCATCTTCTAATATGTCTTGACATAACAGTCTGAATTGCGACCAAAAGCAAACAAATATTCTATAATAAATAAGATTTTTTCCAAGGAGAGCGTATACTTTTAAAAAGGTTATGCATGAAATAAATAATATTATGATTTATTAGCTAATAAATGTACTATCAACATAGTGTTCGATTTGTTAATTATTTTACGGAGTTATTTTGTTTCGTTAGTTGTACGTGTCGATGTGTGAAGGAATGCAAATTTATATGCATCGGAATGGCGGCACGTGGCCGCATCAGGCAATTACAAAGCGTGCAAAAAAGCTATTCCGCAACTATTGGCAATTTCCATTGAATTTTCTGTTCGCACGTCAACGTTTGATGACAAATATTGACGCGCTTTTTTACACTGTTACGTGTTGGACTAGTTTTGGTTTTATACAAAGAAAATACCGTTGTTAATTAGCAATAAATTTATAAGCATTTATTAATTTCACCTGTTAGTTTGTGTGGGTTTGTAAAGTATGGAAAAAAGCTGAGATGGCCCAGTGATAAGAACGCGTGAATTTTAACCGATGATCGTGGGTTCAAATCCGGTCAAGCACCACTGAATTTTCATGTCCTTAATTTGTAATTATAATTCATCTCGTGCTTGACAGTGGAGGAAAGTATGTGAGGAAACCTGCACGTTTCTAATTTCACTGAAATTCTGCCACATGTGTATTCTACCAACCCGCATTGGAGCAGCGTGGTGGAATAAGCTCCAAAACCTTCTCCTCAAAAAGGGAGAGAAGGCCTTAGCCTAGCAGTGGGACATTCACAGGTTGTTAATTATTAACTATTTCACTTACCTACCTAAAGTTTGATATGGTAGTGATTTTGGTGAATTCCACGCAACTATTTGACTAATAACATTGGTTGATATTAACACAATTTTGATGGACAATGAAAATACTTTAATGCTAATATTGTGGTTTGTTCATTTCGTCATATATTTATACGATATATATTTCTCACTAGCTTTCCTGGTTTGGTAGCTCTAAATCCTTCTTAATCTTAATTGCGACGCGGCGCGGCGCCTCGGAACGAAGTGGTTGGTTACATAACATGCGACTATATTGCCTCTATGAAACCACATTGCAGGAAGTTTTATAATCATGACATTATAACTTAAGAGATATATTATAACTAAAGTTTTAAGTATTACATTTATTGTTTACCATGAAAATCATAAAAGGTTTTATTTCTTTTTACTTCAATCATTAGTTAAATATAACTTGTAAATACTTGTATATATAATAGTAAATAAGCCAATGTACTTACTGGAACAATTGAAGCCAGTATACAACTCGTGATAGAAAATTGAAAATATAAAACATTTTTTCAAATTTATATTTTATGCCATAATAATTGAAGGTCATATCTCCCACGTCAGAGCCTCATGGTAGCATGCGCAAGCGAACTCGCGGCGCTCCTCGTTAAGACGGAAAGAGTATCGCTGGTTTTTTAGTGGGTATTTAGATATTCGGGGCGCACTCGGCGTCTTGGACACCGGCGTGCCCCACATACCCCTTCCTACTGTTCCCGTGGAGGAAACGCGTAATGCGTTTTTCCAGCGTTAAAAAAAGTTTTATGTCCCTATACGTACTTTCTTACGATTGTCATACGAATCAAATCATGATTTATTTTCTTTAATTTGTTCATTTACTGATTACATGAAACAACGAAATAAGTTGATATGTTCCTATTTTTTATTAATAAATCGATTTTTGTAAAATTTTTATTTTTCAGCAACATATAAAATACTACAATATAGATAGTGTTGTTAGTTCACAAAATATTGTAAGTTTAGTATGTGTAGTAATAACTCACGCATAAGTTCAAATACTCTCAAATTATGCTACTGGTGGTAGGGATGTGTACAAGCTCGTCTGGGTATGTACCACCCACTCATCAGATATTCGACCGCAAAACAGCAGTACTTGGTAATGTCGATGTAAGCGATGGTTTACATTTCTTACAATAAAACAATGTCTATGTGCGTTGGTGACCACTAACCATCAGGTGGCTTTTGCTCGTCCTTTGCCTACCAGTATTATAAAAATAAAAACAATTGTTTGGCCCCCGACTGATAAGTACCTAACGATACTCCATAATTTAATTCTTAACAATACAACGACATATATTTTTATAATTCACTGTACCTCAAGAGTTATTTCATCTCTTTTATATACCAGCCAAAACACCATTCCGTATAAGTTGAAATGTGAAAATTATACGAAAAATGAATAAATTGCATTTTATATTACAAAACGTATATTTATTGCTTTCAAAACTTTTACAATATATTTCTTGACGTCTCCACTGAATGTACGCGACGTTACGGATAGCGATTCAGGTCGCAATTTTTCTTGATAGCTCTTGTTACATTTGTTGCAACTGCAATGCTACCGCGTAATGTTGCATGAAATTTCTGGTTATTTCAAGTAAATCCCATGAGGTTTTATTCTATATTGTAACGTGAAAGTCCCATTTTGTTACGTACCCAAGCGTATCTTTGGACAATTCGACTCCTTCTAAATTTGAAATACAGAATAAGCATTTTGGTTACATTTATTTTTAAAAACTAGCTTTTATATAAAATATAAACTAGATTTAATATGTTTAAAAAGGATGCTATATGACATACCAGAGAAGATGAGATATTATGTCACCAGCTGTTAAAATGTGTGTAAGTAATATTAAAAGCAATAAGTTAGAAACTATTTTAAAATGTAGTTGAATAAAATTACCCAGAGATACGTACAAAAAAGTTAAAACAAAAATTAAAAAAAAAATCAATGGTGATTCTGGTTTTCTCTACACTTTTTAAAATAAATTGATTAATAGAAAGAATTATAATAAAATATTAATTTTATATTAATACTTTTTTTTTATTGGTGTAAAATATATAAACTATTTAATTGTATTTATTACCAACCAATGTACGTGTGTTAAATACCTATTTTGGTTTCTTGTTTTCATTTTAGACTAATCAAATATTTTAATCTTACATATAAGGCTACAAGATTTCCGCTGCATTTGGTGTCGAAAATGTGTCCACGCAAGCTGTCGACCTAGCTGGCGGGCAACGTGTTCGCTCGGTCCGGCGCGGGCGTCCGTCGTTCCCCCGACACGACTGCACTCTGTCGGACCAGATGATGGTTGGCTACCCGATAGACCGCCGAATGCGTCACCGTTAATCGTCTTCGTCAATTCGCGGTCTGGTATGTTTAGTTCTTGGATAATGTGACTGAACATTATCATCTTGATGGTTCAATTTATTTATTACGCCCGGTTATTCTATGATAGGTCCTCTGTGTTTTTATCGTGCAGCCAGCTTGTGCCAGCGCTAATCACCATTTAACAATAACTTGTTTTGTTGTATTCCTGTGGCAAATGAACCAGTGTAATTGAATGAACAGTTCAAATGAAATGTTTCTTACGGTACATCAAAAAAATTTGCTAATCTGATATCAAGTACCCAAAGATATACTTCACGTGGAATTCTTTATTAAAGACTATACTATTATATTACAGATTTCGTTTTAATATTTATTTAAAAATCGATAAGAAACTATGAACTTTATTTACAGGCGACAACCAAGGCGTTAAATTCCTCCGTCGCTTCAAACAGCTTTTAAATCCTGCTCAAGTGTTTGAACTGAGTGGAGCCGGTCCCCGTCTTGGGCTCCGTTTGTTTAGACACTTCGCACCATTGAGAGTGCTCGTCTGTAGCGGCGATGGTTCCGTAGGCTGGGTACTGCAGGAGGTGGACAAACTAGATATGCATGTAAGATATCATTGATACAACTTGTTACTAATATTTATTGACTGATTCATTATAAAATCTATATTATAACAATAAAACTATCATCTAGGTTTGAATGAGTGTTATGTGCGCTTCTTAATTTGATAGCATATAAAAGTCAATCTTACTTAAAATTAAGTACCAACCAAGTACATTAGAATTAAAAACAAATTATAATAATAACATTATTTACAATACATAATTCAGTTATTTTTGGAGTGTTGACCACAGTAAGGTGAATGATTTTTTATATATACCATCAACATTAAATATACATTCATTTTTGTTGCTATTATTATAATTTTAACCAATGTAATAAACTTGGTTGGTAATTTATTTTAAGTTAGGTTGACTTTTATATGCTGTCAACTTAAGAAGCGCACATAACACTTCTTATTCAAATGAATGATTCATTCTAAAATCTATATTATAACAGAATAAAACTATCGTCTGGTTTGATAACTGACTATGTAATGTAAATATTATTTTCAAGTTTTTAATTCTCGTTTTCAGTTATAGTAACGTTTCTATAACAAATAATGATCTTAAAATTAATTTAAATAAATATAAAATCGGTTATAAATTATTATTATAGCGACTGGTGCAAACAGCAGTTCTGCCCCTGGGTACTGGTAATGATCTAGCGCGGGTACTAGGCTGGGGCGCTTCCTGTGACGACGCTGCTAATCTTCAGCACTTGTTAGAAAGATACGAGCGAGCCTCCACCAAAATGCTTGACCGGTAAGCGAATTATTTGGTATTATTTGGTATTTCATTGATGAATTTCTTAAATGACAATTAAAAAGTGCTTAGTACGTTTTATTTTTGAATGGCAATAATTTTTACTGCTTTGTATATTAATATTGATGAAGACCGTCCAATCAGTTTTGTCCACGTTTACTTTCCTCAAGGTAATCCAGCTAACAGCGCAGAACAAATTATATTGCACAAGTGTGATCGCAAACAGAAGTGCACTCCCTATTTCTTCTCATAATCCGATGCGACGGCAAATCCGACATGAATGGAAAAGTTCAGGCGCAAAATTACTCGACTTTTGAACCTTAGACAGGACCTGCGACTTTATGAAATAGCTTTCAGAGCCAAGACCAAAGAGGCAGCTGGCTTGTTCATATTGATATTAATGCCCAAGTGAGCCGGCATGGTGGGGACGGCTAGTCCAGAACATTCTTCCCGACTGTACTAGCCGTCGTCGCAAATGGACTACTACCACTTACCGTCAGGTGGAGTAGAGTCATTTTCCTTACCGCAATATTTATATATAAAAAAAAAGTGTACTGATGATCTTCAAACAGATGTTGCTGGATTCATTACTCTTGATTAATTAGTTTGCCATTAACATAAATATTGTTTTGAAAGCTATTTTGACATGTATCAATGTTGCTAGATAAATATCTGCATATTTTAGTATCATAACACTTACCTAATTTACTAGCGATCTTGATATGAAATATATGTCAACATTTATTATTTACCGCGAGAATAATTGCTGATGTATAGATTCTATTCTAAACTTGTTTTAATGATCTATACACGACTAAACTTTAGAGAACAAAGTCATATTAAAAAATGATCATAGAAGATTCGATTATTTTTTTGACAAGGAGTCCCAAATTTGGTGACCTAATTATTATTTACAATCAAAGTTCTCGTTAAAAACAGTGTGTTTATTTCATGTTACTACATAAATGTTCTGAAATGAATTATATAAAATCAAATTGTTTTATCAAAAGTAAAGTAAGCTTCAATTTAAAAATATGTTCGATGAAAATTCAATTGTTTTTTTATATTATATTTAATTATCACGTTATATTCTGCAAATGTTCTGCCAAAACTGTTTCGTTATTTACTTAATTAATATATTATGTCATTTATATTTAGATGGTCCATAATGACGTTCGAGCGATCGCTGACTGCTCCACCGCCACCGCCAGCGCCTCCTGATTTGCTGGAAGAAAGTTCACTTCTTAGAAATCTCCAAGAAATCGTACAGGTAAGTCAAATTATTTAAATAAAACAAATGATTATAGAATATACACATTTATATCCAGTAGTAGCAATGGGTTTATTGTAATAATATTATACTAAAAAATTGATTTCTTGAATTCTTGAAGTGATTTGAGGTATCAAGTATGTGCAATGTAAATGCAGGCGGGCGAATGCGGGGAAGGCGAGACCAGCAATGCGCGTGCGGCTCTTCGCGCGGGGTGTGCGCAGTTGGCAGCGGTGGGGGAGCGCGCGGGGGGCGGGGCTGCGCGCGCAGCTCACCGCCTACGCCGTGCCTTGTCGCTGTTGCTACATGCGCGGACGCATCTCGCTCACGATCATGCACGTTGCGAGTAAGTAATGAATAACATACTTGTTTTTTTTAAATGATTATATTTTATTAAAATTGTATTATTTCTAGCAAATACTGTATATAGCTAGCTATAGAGCTACTTATATTGAGTACTTTAAGACCTTAAGCAACTTAAATTATCCTGCATATTAAAAAGGATAAATTACTACCAATATCATATATTCATACCAAATTGCCTTTTAATGAGCTTTTATTTAACTTCATCTATGTATGTATGAACATGTGGATCAAAACTAGCAACTGAATTTTAAGCCAGCTAGAACTAAGGCTGATTTACACGTATTAAGCTGTCAAGTATTTAAATAATTTCTAAGTTAATTTTAGGTTACTTAATTCATGAAAACAATGATTTCAGTAAAAGTAGAGAACAGATAAGAAATTTTCCTATTTTCGTTAGTTAGTTTCTTAGTGGGCGTGGCTAGTACTTGAGACGTTTAAACAGGCATGATTTAGTTTAACGTGTGTATCTTCCTATCTTTGTGTCTGATTTGTCATCATATCCGTAATCATTTTGTGTTCCCGACACACAAATTTTTAATTTTATTAATATTAAAAATAAATGTTTATTTAATTATATATTTTCTTAATAGATCTTGGGAGCCAATGGACACTAGTGATAGCGAGCCTGAGACGCAACCGGCCGAAAAGGGCAGCATCGAAAAGACTGAAAAGGTACCGATCGATACAAATTTACATAAAATAATTAGGTAAGGCATATGCTAAAGACAAAAAAAATGTGTTTCCATTCAAAAACTTTTTAAATAATACTTTATCTAAAATAAGCTATTGTAACAGGCACAAGGGACATAATATCCTAGGTCCCAAGGTTGGTGATTTTGTGAGCATGGAGAATGTCCGTCCGCCAACCTATTCGATAAAAAAAAAACAATACTTTCGCCTTGTATTAAACCTAATAAATAGAAAATTATCTTCGATCTCCTCCAAGACACGTATATCTCAGGAGCAGCTGAACTGGGCGGCGGCGGCGCGCGGCTGCTCGCTGGCGGGCCGCGCGGACAGCGTGCGGCGCGCGCTGCACGCTCTCGTGCGCACCCTTGTAATGATCTACCCTCAGGTATGTTTGAAAATGTTTTATGCTCATTAATAAACTTTCTAGATTTAAGCTTTACAACTAAAACCGTAGGAAATAATTAAATCGGCTATAAATGTACACAAATACTCTATTTACCGAAAAATCGAAGTCATATATGATAATCAAACGCTCATTATGATTGCCTTATCATCAGGGTGTGTCGCAAGAAGCAAACGCGGAGAGCGGCGCGCTGCCCGTACCGCGCGCCTTCGCCGACAGCCGCCGCTCCTCCGCCGGGTCCGCCGTCTCAGCCGCCTCCATGCAACCTGAAAAGTTAGTATTGACAATATGATATTTAAATTAAGAATATAGTTATTACTTATCGAAATTTATAATTTTAGGTTATTATAGTTCGTACGAAAGTCAGCCTCGTTTTTTTAAAAGATTTACTACGTACTCGTACCTTTAATTTAAAAAAAAAATGCAACATGCAACTTAGTGTTTGAAGCCCGCCTGGCTAGTGTCCATTGTTTCACCATTTATATTACTATGTTCCATTTAAAGGACGAGTGAGCCAATTAAGATTATTGGCACCAGAGACATAATATCTTAGTGCGTTGACCGCACATTTACTATTATCATATCACTTATATAATTTTCCTAGTATAATTAAAAATGGGTGTATTATTATTTTTTGTTCACAGCATTCCAGATGTAGATGAAGACATAGCTAAATTAATAAATTCAAACCAACCAGAGCATTCAGGTAATTTAGACGTCGATAAGCGTGACCGCAGCAAGACGAGCTCTATATCGCCTCAGGACCGACTTTCGCCCTCGATCCTCTCATCCTGTGATACCAGTTCGTGCAAAAATCTATTAAGACCTGAACTAGAACGTACGAGTGGCACTTATAATAGCAGTAGTCTTAACATACCTAATTTAGTTATCTCAGATGATAGTGATAAGCGAGATTCGTTAATACAGGGAGAAACTTATGAATCGGACCAATTGACTATAATAGATATCGACAAGCCATATACCGATGACGTCCACTTCCAAGATATATGTGAGAGAGCGGCGCCAGAGAGCGGAGATTGCACACCAGTTAGGAAACTTTCTAGTATAGACTTGGAAATAGATGAGACCAGCTCAGAGGGGTCCAACATTAGCGATGATTTTAGTTTAATGTCGGAGGTCATGGATAGCAAGCCGGGAGAAGCAGAAGAAGGATGTGGTATAGGTCACATCGATTCTCCAGAAGTTTCAGAAACAACATATATGAATTCGGAGACTTTACACGGTGAGTCGATTATGGACGATATAAGCTCGATGCTCGGCCAGGAAGTTCTTTTAGCTATGATGGGGAAAAATGGTGAGAACGAAACATACACTGATGATACTACCTTGTTCACATCTGATACTGTTTCTGATATACCTATGGATAGTCGACACCCTAGCTTGGAAAAGAAAAATGAAAGCAAAAAATACATATCTAAAATCAAAAAACCAGTGGAGCCTGAAGTGGAGAAATTTGGTTACGAAAACAGAGTTTTTTACATAGAGAATGCTGCAAAAAATGAAGATCAGATTAAATATTGCAGCTTAGCGCAATTCGAAGAAGGAAGTGACATAGCAAGAAAATCTTTTCGAAAGCAATTGAGAAAGAGTATGAAGAAAAGAGTAACAGATGAATCAAGTGTAAAACACCTCTTGCCAAAAACAACAGAAGAACTTCCAAAAGGTAATGAGACTCCGAACACACAAAGTCCTCCAAAAATTAAAGTCCCACCAAAAGTTGTCCACAAAAAATTTGACCCAGAAGACCAAATGCCCGCTTTTCCTCAAGTGAGCGTTGTAGTTGAGCCCCCGTCGCCGTCACATAGTGAGGATAAGAGCATGAAAAACTACCAAAGTCGCATGGCATCCGTCCTAAGTGACATATTCGATCAAGGAACAGACACACTAAGCGTTTACTCGCCAGAGCCAAATCTCAGAGACAGGGAAAGACGGCAGTCCGATAATCCAAAACTTTTAGGATCTGATCCAGAATACGGTCAATTTTTAAGCTGCTCGCCGGCTGCAACTAGAAGAATATCATGCGGAAGCCTTTTTAAACCGGGAGAGGGGGACAAGTATGTACTTATTTATTTATTAGGTACTCAAAAACAAGTCTCAACATTTTTGGTATTTAAAATACAAATCCTCAATAAAATATAAATCGGATTGAGACCTTAAATTTATCTTCATACTGTGTATATACTTTCCAAATGTTTGTCGAAATACATTTTTCTTATGATAATTGAGAATTGCACACGATACTTTTATCAGTATATTATTATTCTATCTAATACTATTTTTATAAAGCAGGCTATCAACATCTGTATCTTCAATTTGGGGAGAAGGCGGTGCCGTCGGTAGCAGTAGTAGCAATAACAAATCAGATTCGAGTGAAAAAGCGAAAAAGTTGCCAATCATCAACCCTCTGGTTCAATTGCCAGCGTGGCCGCACGTTACACAAGGCTTCATCAGTCAGTGTCTTTTAGCCAATGCGGATGCACTCTGTGCCGCAGTTAGCCCACTGATGGATCCAGATGAGACGCTTCTAGAAGGTTTTTATGAGCGTGCTGTGATGAATAATTATTTTGGTATTGGAATTGACGCTAAAATCACTTTGGACTTTCACAATAAGAGAGAAGAGCATCCAGAGAAATGTAGATCAAGGGCAAGAAACTATATGTGGTATGGAGTTCTTGGATCTAAGGAGTGGGTGAATAGGACGTACAGGTAAAATCGTTTTGTAATAATTCTATCAAATATGAAATATGGTTTAAGTTTATAGTAAACAAACATACAAGCATATTTTAATTACCTCTTCTTAGTAACTACACAAAACTTTATAATTAAAAGATTTAGAATTTCATTCAGAAATTATAATTTTCAGACATCTCGGTCAGCGTGTCCAATTGGAATGTGATGGACAGAGGATACCTCTACCGGAACTTCAGGGAATTGTCGTTCTAAATATACCATCCTTCATGGGAGGAACTAATTTCTGGGGAGGAACGAGAGGAGACGATTTATTTCTTGCCCCTTCCTTCGATGACCGGATACTCGAAGTGAGTTGTCTTATCGCATACAAAGAACGAAGATCTAACATAAAGTAAAAATTAAAATTTAAAATGCTTGTACTACACAAGTAGTCTTGATAATGTTTTTGTCAGTATAATCATAGTTTCATCTTTAAAAATACACCGTGTAAATTCTATTCAGTCTGAAGTATTATTAAAATAAAACAGTTAGGTGGAGGAAAGGAACCTTAACGACTATATCTCAAATATTCCGCTATTGACTGTAGGTAGTAGCGGTATTTGGATCAGCGCAGATGGCAGCGTCGCGCCTCATCAACCTGCAGAAGCACCGCATCGCGCAGTGTCGCGCCGTGCAGATCAACATCCTGGGCGAGGAGGGCGTGCCCGTGCAGGTGGACGGGGAGGCGTGGCTGCAGCCGCCCGGCTGTGTGCGCATCATTCACAAGAACAGAGCACAGATGCTCTGCCGCTCGCGTGCGCTCGAGACCAGTCTGAGGTCAGTAGTAAGACAATGTGCGCTTATTAACCCGTTTTTTGTTACAACTGATTTTTTAAAAATCAATTTAACCAAGAAGTCGTAATATATACAGGGCTTGGGATGAAAAACAACAACAGAAAGCTCACGCCGTTGTTCCAACACGCGATTTGGCACCTGCGGAAGCAGCTCACTTGCTCGTTCTCCTTGATGACGTCAACACTATCGTCAAATATGTAAGTCTTATCAAACATAGCAATATAACATTTCTTTTTATAAATTTATGTATGTTAATCTTAATTAACTTAGTATTTGTCTCTAGTAATCCATAAACCCTTAAATGTGTCATGTTTGGGGAACAGCACAATGCTTTCATTCAACGCCAAAAAAACAAAATAACTTGAACACGTGAAAGATCTTCGATTGATATCTTGGTCCAGATCTTGACTGGTGCCTTTGTAAATCTCTGTAAACAAACATAAACCATTACCTGAGTGACAACACTGATATTATTAATTACATGTATTTATTTTTTATATAATGTACATTTTTATTATATCGTTAAATATTTTCAAAGTCAGTTATTATATTCTAAATAGAGGGTTTCTGCTACAATCGCAGGTGAAGCTCGCGTGTATCAGCGAGAGTGCCCCGGGGCGCGTGTGCGGCGCGCTCACAGTGGCGCGGCGTGTGGCGGCGCAGGCGGACGCGCTACAAGACGCAGACGGACATCTGCTACCACCACCTCAGCTGCGACGGCTACTCGCCACGCTGGTGGGTCCATAGCGCTATACAGCAAAACGGAAGACATAAGGCTGTCACAAGGAAATATATTATTGACAATGGAGCTCAAAATATATAGTTATTATTAGTTAGTCATTAATTAGGTGTTACGGCCTAATCGAAGTAACCGTTAAAGTCAAGTGTGTAGCGTATTTCATCACGTCGCTCCATTGCGGGTTGGTGGATAAACATGTGGCATAGTTGTATTCGAGCTATGTATGTTTCCTCATGATCCTTTACCATCGAACACGAAATATGTACAATATATGCTTTTACTCGAATTTATCACGTGCTTTATAAATACAAATTAAGCACGCTATAACTGATGTTTGCCCAAATTTTTCGATTATCTGAATCCAATAGTTTTTAAAAAAGATCAAAATGTCCTTCCCATTGGGCCATCTCAGCTACTGAAGGCGTCGCATGTTAAATGTTTCATCTCCTCCCGATCGTTGAGATATAATAAAAGCCCTGTGCAGGTGGAGAGCTGTCACGAGTTACTGGAAAGTGGCGCCGACCTCGGCAGTGCGGCGGGCGGCCTGCGCGCGCACCTCGCGCGGTGCGTGCTGCGGGAGGGACTTGCCTACATCCAGGCAGAAGAGGTACTCGCGTGTGTGATTGAATTTAAAGTGTCACAAACTTATCTGGACTTATCATAATTAGAAGTAACGACGGCTTTTGTAATGTAAATCTGTCGATGTTCTTGACATTTCTGATGAAATGACTCAAAAACAATCACGTGACATAATTTGTCGAAAGCTAATATATATTAATATGTATTTTTTAAATGTTGCCAATAAATGCCAGATTATTTACTTAATAACCTAATTTTACGACACCGTCGTTCTCACTAGACCAGATAAGTCTTTTGATCTTTAAACGCGTATTCGCTTAGCCCTATAAGAATAAGGAACCAGACAAATTACGAATGCGTACAACTTTTGACTCTTCTGCTTTATTACTCTTATGTACAATTAAATAAAATTAATAGCTCTTGTAAGATATAAGTATCGTTGATATTTTTTTAATTTTGCTGAATTTTTTTTAACAAATTTATAGTCATGATTTTAATATTCTGTATAATCTTAATTTATTACATTTATCGCTATTAGATTAAACGACTGCTAATTTTGTCATTGTCCCCGCATTTTCCAGTCACCTCATATTGTTCCAAAAACATATCGTAGAATATCACTAGATGGCATTAAACGATATTTTTAAAGACAACAAAAATTTAAATGATATTAATTTATCGATTCTCATATTCTTCAAACTAGAACTATCTTTTACGCCATATTGCCCAACATTTGACCAACTATACCCACCCTAAACCATCTCTCCCATCATAGATTCCAAAGAAATCCAGTAGCAAATGGCTGCGAAGCCGTCGAAGTATCTCCGAAGGTGGAACGACACAGACCGCTGCTCAAGTACGGTCCTGGGGAGTGAAGGAGGTTCAGAGTTGGCTCGAGACGATCGACCTTGGCGAATATTCCGAAGCATTCGCGAAGCATGACATCACTGGTCGTGAACTACTGTCTCTAGCGAGACGTGATCTTCGCGATCTCGGCGTCACCAAAGTTGGTCATGTGAAAAGGATCCTACAAGCAGTCAAGGAGCTCCAGTGACGAAAACGTGGCCGTTCTGAAGGGAATGGCCATCTCTAGGAAAGTGTAAAGTTATTCTTTCGAACCGAAGTCTACAAACGACCCTGTCTTGTATTAGAATTTGAATAGACGTCATATTTTACGATAAATATTTCGAAAGAATAGCTAAATATTTTCCTCTAATTAATTCAGTTTTATACTCGGTGTAAATCCAACTTCTACCCCCCACTTTATTGATAATACATTATACCTATTATCTTCGAAATTTCTGCCTTCGAAGCAAACGATTTCGACAAATCAAATTTTCAAGCAATAATTTGAATTAAATTCATATAAAGGTTTTAGGAGTTAAATTTTATAGATAACGCCATTAAAATATAAGATTGAAAATGATTCAATAAATATACTTAGCGTCTTTAATTGATATAAAGTTACGCACCGTCGAAATTGAAACCACTATCCTTACTATATACTCTAAAAAACCGAATTATTTTCATTTAAAATAAGAGGGAAGCGTTAAAGTATTATTTTTTGAACATTTGTGTGCATTATATAGTCTAATAAAAAAGGTAACGCAACTTATGGTACACGTGACAAAAAAAAACCTTTTTGCGTCGAACGTCTCGTTCAAACGTTAAATATAGAAACGTTGCGCTTAAATTCGACCTTGAAATACTCTCAACGCACTCAACGAAATATTACTTCATAATTTTCTTGTTTTTTTTAAAGGGGTGAAATATTTGAGATAAATAAACATCGAAGTTTTACCTCTTCCAAGCTGAGTTCCTCTACCAACGAAATCTTAAATATTTCCTTTCGACATAAGTAAAATATTTTCTTATATAATATGTGTTTATCAAAATGTAAAACGTGTCATGGTATTATTTTTAATCTGTCGTTGTGCGAATTTTAAGCGCAAACTATCGTGTTTATTTTAACGAAAGAAAAAAAGTCTACAAAGATGAGCCATGCGATCCGAATTAAAGGATGTTAATCATTGTAAATAAATAAATAAATAATGGTGGAATGAATGGCTTCTATTTTTTAGCGAAAATGTGTATGCGCAGTTCCCATTTTCACCGGTCACCAAATATCTCTTTTAAAACGTAAACGTGATAGTTTGCGGGTAAAATACAAACGTAACGTTTATTATAAAGGGAAATACAATGAAAATGGATCAATATTACTGATGTTGATTTTAAAAAACGAATTCGAAGTTATGCTAAGGTATAACTAAAATCGTTTACCGAATGTGATCGATTTAAATAGGGATCAGAACGGCGAATTTACTAGGTAATTTACCTACTATAACTAACAATATTATCTATACTTCTAATTTATTTTAAACATCGAGTTGAATACGTTTTTTGGTATATTTTTTCCTATAACAGTAAATGGTGTTTGTGGTTGTTGCAAATTAAGCTGCCAGGACTGCCTTCATAATTTACTTTTTAAGTTTATCCTCTAAATAAAAGCACTAAATTCAATAATTAAACAAATTTTAAAAATAGACAAATGGAACTATAGCATACAAGTCGGATTAGAACAATTCTTTAGGAATTTAATTGCAAATTTAATAAATAGATAAAACTAGCCTTTTCCAGTTACACATCAAATAGATAGATAGTTTTTCCCTTTTAACTTACGATTCAAAAATTATATTTAATCTGTGTTAGTTTTATAACAATATAATTGAAAAATAATCATTGTACTAAAAGATATTCAATAATATCGATTTAATGTCGTTAAAATCTTTTGTGAAAAATAGCTCAAAACAAAAATATAGATAAAATAAAAAAAAAATTTAAACGTCAATCGTGAAGTGAGTAAAAGGCTCGTTCGCAGTCTATCCGTCATAATTTTGGTTGTTGTTTTCACATCGATATAATTTTACTGAAATGTGAATTTGAATAAAGAATAGATATCAAAAATATCTGTACGAAACATAATTAAGCTTCTTTAATAATAAATAGAAAACCATATATGCGTTTTTTTTTAATCTATGTAGTCCAAACTTTACCGTTAAATGTTATTTCGAACAATATATAGATTATAATTATGTTAGTCGAATAGTCTCGTGTATTCTTTAGCTAAGCTAGAAGGTAATTTCTTAACAAATGTTGAATCTATTTAGGCATCCATAGACGAATTGATATTTTCACGTCCATTTCACTAGAAGTTGTGTTCGATGTAAATAAGCAAAAACCATTAATTTTTGTTGTGTACTAAAAGTTCGAAATAGCAAAATACAAAACAGTAAAATTGAGCTAAAGTTATTTCTTAAGGTCTGTAAATTTCTCTCATCTTGAAGAAGTTTAGTGCACAATTTGCCAATCTACTTCGGTGCAAGTTAGTGCTTACAATGTTCCTCAAAATCACCGAGCATATGATAAATTACTCAAATGAAACACATGGAAACTGTATTTAATCTGTTTTTTATTTTTAGTTTCATTTGTACACAATAAATATTTTTTTATTCTAAAATTTATACTGAATATAACTATTACGTCAACTGTTACAATTGTACCAGAAGGACATCTGCTTATCATTAATTCCGCAACTAATTAACCTTTTTATAATTCGGATCTTGAGGAACTTAAAAACAATTTATAATGAAATGGAACGTAATTATTACACGTATGTTAATCAACATCGATGTAGAAAACGATTAAAAACCTTGAGTAATCTTAAATTTCGTGATTTACGATTCCTTTGTGGATGGCTGTAACCCTATTATTAAAATATATTTAATTTTGATAGTAACATCTAGACAATCACTTGTAGATGTCTTAATCTCAATTTAATATTCTAAATATTAGTAAGCAATTTAATTACGTTTTATTGTTCCAATTCTTACGACGTATCGATGTCGTTTTATAAATTAATCTTTTATATAAAATGGAAAAAGTAAAGGATCTGCCTTATAGGTGTTTTTATAAATGTACATCCGAGTTATTTCTATTTATATTTGCTCGTGTGTGAATAATAAAGTATGTCTAACTATATTTATATATCACATTTATATTAGGTCTTAAACTTCTGAATGAATCGTATAAAATAATTGTAACACATCGTGAACCTATTCCACCGTTATTTACGGTTGTATTGCCTTAGAAGACTTAGACGTATTTTAATATAATAAAATATACTACTTTATAAAAAGATAATTTGAAATGCATATTTACTCTTTCTAAATCGATTATCTCCATTTGTTTAACTCTTGTTCTTTAAGTGTGATTTTATGATATTAACGTCTAATATATTTAGTGCACTGTAAGCCCGTTTTTATATTATTTCAAAATAAATGTAGTTGATTGTTTTAAATAATCATAATTATTGTGGTTTTTTATGTCGAGTGGAGTGACATCGTCGATTGTTATATTTTCCTGTAAATAATTTTAATAAATTACTCACTACACTACACTTTGAAATTTTTGAATATTCATTCATTTTATTATTTATTTATGATTATTTATTCCAACCTTACTAAATACGCAAACTTTCAATAATATTTTTTAACTATAATGGTAGCACAAAATGAAATATAATGGCATTGGTGAAAAACAGAGTTGTATTTAATTTCGTCTTCTAAGTACATCATATCAATACGTTAAGTACTTTTTTATAACGGTATAATAATTTAATGTAAATTTTATATTTCGATAAGCAATAATCGTCATTGTAACCGATTGTAAAATTGAATGTATTGTGTTTTGTATTACGTCACTTGTTTGTCAAAATATCTTATTAAGTATATAATCGTTAGTAAAAATATTACTCGATGCACCAATTCTATGTCTACTATTTAATTTTCAATAATTAAAAATACCTTATGACCAATATTAAAATACAAGTATAACCTATACTTACTTATATTATCCTTTTTATTATTGATTACTTCGTAGATTTGATGTTAATTCCATATTTAAAAAAAAAAAAGATTCGTTTATAATATCACTTGGTAATCCAGGTAACTTTTTTATTGATTAAAATTCTTTACTTAAATTAGGCAATTTATTCAAAAATAAATTTAATGGCCTATATTTCTGCGTTTACATGCCCCAAGTTTTTATTAATCTATTGATAATTAATTCATTATAAGACTGAATCTGTAAATGACTTGTTTAGTTCTTTGCTCCTCGATAATTAATTTCGATAGTTATTAATCTTTACCCTTGTCGATGTGTAGCAAAATGTTTTTAAATTAAAATTAGTAATATATTAGAATTCTTAATCGAAGAATATCTTAATCGATTTTCTTTTGATCTTTATTGCATAATATCGATTCTTTTTAATATAAAATAAATTCTTAATCGATAAATGTATAAATTTAATCGTTGTAATAACTTTGTGTATTCATGTGTTTAGTTTGCTGATTTAGTACTGCTCAAAATAATTTTAAGTTTTATTAAACTGTATGGATTGTGAGACCAACGTTTATATTTATGTTAAAAATAATACACCATTTTGTTTTAAATTAATGCAATAACAAGATTGACATAATTCATTTGTTTACGACAACGTTTTCAAGTAACGTTTTTAGTTATTTAAACTTTTATAATTGATACAAATGGTTTTGTTATTTATGTTAGCTATTTTTAGAAAATACATATATATACAACATAACTTGCTTAACTTATTATTTCTTAAATCTCTTGATTCTGATCATTCAATCTAAATTTTTTTTAGTTGAGTTTAGCTTATTCTAGTGCCTTAATTTTTTTTATAGAAAAAATATATAAACCTTATCAAAATTACCTTTTCGATTAATTTCCGTTTTTATAAAATATTTATCAAGGATCTTTAAAGGCGGATTTTATGAAGATGGTTAATTTATAAAAGCTTATAAGTATACTAATCGTATTATTTATATATATTTCTTTATTTCCATATTATATTATATCCACCAATTCAACAGTTTAATCTTGTTATTGTATATTTAAAACAGAACTTCGTAATATGTAATTATATTGTATCGAACGTTTTTTAAGAAATTTCGCTACAAACCTGGCGTCTTGTTAATCGTATTGTAACATTAAATCAATATTACCTAATTGAGTTATCACGTTTGTCTTCTATACCCATTATTACATACATGTAAATCAGCTTGAAGACGTTTTTTCCTTTGTAGTAGTGTAATAAATAGTGACTAAAACCAGAATAAACGAGTTCACGCTAACTACCACTTACCTCACGTGTGACATGTCATTTGAACTTATTATTTCTTAATAATTAGTCGATTGTATGATTTAGTTCATTGATTTGATTTTAAAATTGTTAATTTGACTTTGACCACCTCGAATCACAATTCATGTAGAAAATGTTTGTAAAAGTGAAAACTTATGTCACCAAAAATAAATGATGTAATATATAAAACAAAACAAATATATAAAAACAAATGGAAATGTCACAAGGAAAATTTTAATGCCGTAGCTATAGAGGAATGGACAAATGTTTGTCTACTTGCTATGAAATTGAAGAGGAAAATAAATTTCAGTGTAGAGACGAGGCTTTAGATACAATAGCAGAACTAATTAATCATTAACAACAAGATTTAATGGATGAAAGCGAGGATAAGGGTGACTACGAAATATTTGGTGTTGAATATATTCTTTATTAAAAATTACGTATAACATTACCTATTTATAAAAATATAAAGTATTTATTTATCTGCTAACCGTTCACTACTACCGACGTAAAAACATCTGCATGCTGATTTGGCTGTATGCCTTTATCCATTGTGGCTGGCTTTCATTTCCATTTTTTAAATATAAAAAAAATATCCTTATTGACAAAATAATTGCATAGAACAGCACAATTTTCTGAATAGGTTTATGCCTCGATTACAATTGTCTCGTGAGAATGTTGATACAACTTTGAATTGAATAATTATTATGTATTTTTCTCTCAATATTTATATTTGGGAATTCAATAAATTATACTGTTACTCATATTAGTGTTTTAATAACCTAACCTATACTATAGAAAATGCAGAATATAAACGATATTTAAAAAAAAACAATTATTATATTATTACAATTGTAATATAAAGTGTATAAAGATACGGAGACTTTGTTATAGGTATTTATTAGTTTTACTTTCTGTATCACATCACAGCTTTACATTGTATATTTTTCACGATCTCGGGCGCGGTTGCAACTCTAGATGCATAGAATTACAGATTGTAAAATACGCTACGTATGTTTCTTTTTTTTTTTATAAAAAGGAAGGCGGACGAGCATATGGGCCACCTGATGGTAAGTGGTCACCAACGCCCTTAGACATTGGTATTGAAATAAATGTTAACCATCGCTTACATCACCAATGCGCCACCAACCTTGGGAACAGATGTTATGTCCCTTGTGCCTGTAATTACACTGGCTCACTCACCCTTCAAACCGGAACACAACAATACCAAGTACTGCTGTTTTGCGGTAGAATATCTGTTGAGTGGGTGGTACCTACCCAGACGAGCTTGCACAAAGCTCTACCACCAGCACAAAGCTCTACCACCAGTACAAAGCTCTACCACCAGTACAAAGCTCTACCACCAGTACAAAGCTCTACCACCAGTACAAAGCTCTACCACCAGTACAAAGCTCTACCACCAGTACAAAGCTCTACCACCAGTACAAAGCTCTACCACCAGTACAAAGCTCTACCACCAGTACAAAGCTCTACCACCAGTACAAAGCTCTACCACCAGTACAAAGCTCTACCACCAGTACAAACCTCTACCACCAGTACAAAGCTCTACCACCAGTTTCTCTATCGCATGCATATTTCAATAATGGAACAAAAAACATTTAAATGAAAAACGAAAGTATCTTATAACAGCTTTTATTCTTTCCAACGATTGACATTTACCTAACAGCTGCATCATTTCAGCAACGCTCGGCCCTTCGTTGAGCCCACTCAAAACGGACCTTAACATTTTCATCAAAGCAGGAAACTTTACATCATTCTTAGCTGAGAACTCTCTCAAATTATCTTTTATAGAATCCTGCTCAAATCTCTCGAGATCCTCCAAATTATGGATCAATTTCTCAAATAGATTCTTATTAACTTCCATCATTGTATTCGACGGTAGAATCCAGAGGAATGCAAATTTCGGAGTGACCAATTCTTCTATCCTAGTTATCCTTGCTGTTGCCCAAAGCAGTACGCTTTTGATATGCTCTTCAGACACATTTAGATTTTCTCCTGTATATTTCGTCCTTATTAAGTTTTGTAGATATATAATGAGAGATTTCGTTAGCTTCTCGTCCTTGAGACGCCGTTTTAACTCCAATCGATTACATTCTTCAAGTAAATCAGGATTGAGGCGACTTGGATGTGACGATATTTTATTTATTTGAAACTGTAAGAGAATACAATGAAAAAATACATTGTAATAAAATAGTTTTCCCAGGATTCAGAGGATTCTCTGTCCCCTAGCAACGTTTACGGCATGGGAACACTCCTTGTTTACAGTCAAAGCTGGTATACCTGTATTTACCCATTAACTTGGGAAGTATATCTCATACTATCTACATACTTGAATTGCTATCAAATCGAATTATAAGAATGAGGGAATAGACAGTGTTACTGGTTTTGCGTTTTGAGATTGGTCGCTGTAAACGACATTCAGACAAGAGCACATTCATTTTTCATCCAATTAATACAGATTGCTAATTAGATATTTTAACTCTATTTAGATGGATGGATAGAACTATCAACAACTATGTAATAGTCGGCTCAAATTTAAGTTATTTTAAAATTAAATTAAACACAATTATTTATAAGAAGCAAAAATAATAAATACGTAATTTTTTTTGTCATAAATCATAAAATAACAACAATGGAGTTTTATTATGATCCAATCACAGGACAGGATTTCGAACAACGCGATTGGACTAAGTCGCGCCAACTGCGACAAAAAACGTTTGCAATTACCGGGCTATTCAGTTATTTGGCTATAAGCGAATATTTTATTCGTTACAAATCTCTTTGCGACCTTTAGAATGTCAATATGTTATTTAATGGATCGTGAAAATAATTTCAAATGGGCAAACTAACCTCTTCAGCTAGTTCCTCCATAGTCTTAAATCTTATTCCTTCTCCGATCACATGGTCAAACCCTCCACCAGACAGTGTTATATAATTTACTAACGCCAATGGATATATACCTAAAACATTTTAAGAATGAATAATATATCAAATAAATGACGAAAACAATTTGGCATCATATTTTATGCATCTATTATTTGTAATTTTGAGGTTATTAATTGCTATATGAACAGAACAATTTAACATTTTTTAAAGTTTGTGTCCTGCCTGATATCGTTCATATCTACATATGGTATAAACTTTTATTATTCATGCAGATGTTACCTTTTGCCTTATAATCTTCCACTTTGACATCAGACTGGCGTTTACTCAATTTAGTTCCATCAGAATTTACAATAAGAGGGAGGTGACCAAACTGCGGAGGTGTCCATCCAAATGCTCTGGAAAGAAATTTTTTTTTTTATTATTTATCAATATTTACTTTTATTTATAAAATTAAACAAATTAATATTATATTTATTCACTAGTCATTTTGTTAATAATAAATAAATAAAATTGTATGTTTTACAATGACTTCAATATTATTTTTTCCTATATAATATATATATGATTTTATTTTATTTTCCTACTTTGAAGTAGAAATAATACAAAACAGTTACATTAATATTTGCTGCAACTCTGAAATGTTGCCTGAATTATCAAAAGTTACTACTACACAAGTATTTTTTAAGTATTATTTTACGTACTTATAAATTAATAAATGTTTAGTTGTAGATATTTGCCATTCTACACCTCGTAATACATGTGTAATACCCATTAAGTGATCATCAACAACATTTGCAAAGTGATATGTTGGATAGCCATCACTTTTCATCAAAACTGGATCACCTTCATTCAAGGACACGTCATACGCTATACCGCCAAATATCATATCTTCGAATGACATACAATCCGATGAAAGCTAGAAATAAATTATAATTATCGATTGTAATTCTCTGTATTTTCTTACAGAGCTTTACATTTTCATTCATTCATTTCAATCAGGGAATGATCCATGCAGTTGGCACCTTAAACCTTATACAGTAAGGGGTTCCTGCGTTGATCTTCTCTTGAATATCCATATTAGACAAACTACGACACTTATTATCATATTTCGGTATTCGCTGACTTCTAATGGCATCTCTCCGAAGGATATTTAGACGTCGTTCTGTGCAAAAACATTTATAAGCTGAACCATTGTCTAATAGTTTTTGAATGTACTCACTGTAAAATAAAATGTAAATAAAAATGAAAAAAATTAATGTTATAGATACTTACTTTACAAATGAAATAATATTAAGCTTACTGATAAATGTTTAATCTTTCACTTTGTATATACGGACCGTAATTTCCGCTTTGAGTCGGTCCTTCGTGGCATTCTATACCTGCCCATTTTAAATCGTTTATCAAAGCGTCCACCGATCCCTCAACTTTTCTAGTTTGGTCAGTATCCTCTATACGTAATATAAAAACCCCACCACGGGATTTTGCAAATAAATAATTATATAAAGCTGTTCTTAGACCTCCTAAATGTAAGTATCCAGTTGGACTTGGCGCAAATCTTACCCTAGGCACGATAGTTTTTAAAGTACGATAAAGGTTATGTTTTGGTAATACCAAAACATGTCTTAGGTTGAAAGTCCGCATTCTGAGAATCTCACATATATCTTGGACAAATACACATATTGAAATAAGAACAAATTTGAATAAAAAGTATGTTTTTCCTATAGCATAAATTCATTACCTATTACTATTTTATACTAAATTGACAATCAGCTGTTTTGAAAAACGTCACTCATCACTGTAATAAAATATTAGGCTGCTGTCAAATAATATATCCGATTTTATTTTATTCCGACATTTTAAAAAACATATACATAAATAATAAAATAATAATCATTAATATAACTTTTACACGTATTTGCATCGTTAGATTTATAAGATTACATCATCACTTATCTTAAATAGCCGGAACTGAAATTCATAAATTGTATGCTTAATAAAACACGACTGAACACTTAAAAGTAAAAAATTGTCTATGACTGTTGCTTTTCATTTTTAGTTCCGATGTCGAAACAATAGTGAATATAGTGAAAGTCATTATATTAAATAACAAACAAATCCTCAAAATGGTTAGTATTAAGCCTTTTTGTGGCACTCAAACAAAATTAACTATACACTTTTTAATACGGTACAGTTTTATTAGTGAACCTAAATATATTTGACAGTTCAGCAAAAACTGAGGTTATGACTTTACTGCGTTTTCTTTTCAGAATAAATTAAAATCATCACAGAGAGACAAAGTGAAGAAGTTCGTAGCGTTTACGCAGACTACTGAAAGTACTGCTATATTCTGTCTCTCGCAGAATGACTGGAAACTTGACTTGGCGAGCGATAACTATTTTCAGAACCCTGATGCGTATTACAAAGACTCTGTCAAAGCATCTGTAGATAGAAAAAAAGTAGAACAACTATTTAATAAATATAGAGATCAACAGGAAAACGACAAAATAACTGTTGATGGTGTTATGAAATTTTTAGAAGATTTAAATTTAAGTCCTGAATCAATACTAGTTCTTATAATAGCGTGGAAGTGTAAAGCGGCCGTACAGTGCGAATTTACTAAAGAGGAGTTCATGACGGGCTTCATAGAGTTGGGTGTTGACAGCATAGACAAATTAAAAGCAAAACTGCCTACATTAGAATCTGAGATAAAAGACCCTAATAAGTTTAAAGACTTTTATCAATTTACATTTAATTATGCTAAGAACCCTGGGCAGAAAGGCTTAGAACTTGATATGGCTGTAGCATATTGGAATATAGTGCTCCGTGGGAGATTTAAATTTCTCGATGCCTGGTGTAAATTTCTTACGGTACATTATTCTTGTTTTAATAATGATGTTACTTTTAAGGAAAAAGATTAGATTGTTCACTTTCACAAAATTTCACACAACTTTTTCACATAACTTATTTTAATATTCATTGATGCTTATAATACAAAATTAACCTTTATTATGTTTCAGGAGCATCATAAAAGATCTATACCCAAAGATACATGGAACCTTCTTTTAGATTTTGCAACACAAATTGATGATGGAATGAGCAATTATGACGCTGAAGGTGCTTGGCCCGTACTCATAGATGACTTTGTAGAATGGTGTCAAAAACAGGGGCTAACAGCAGATGGTATTAAATCCTTAGAGCCTGCGTCTGGCTAGCTGAAGCTTTACAGCTGCCCACAGTACGAAGCGAGTGTACACAATATGTGTATAGAATCAGAAAGACGAGAACAAAGCTTCTTAGAAGAACTGGGGTCATTTGTAATACTGCTACTGTCTCGCTTCGTCCTGTACAGTCTGGAGCTGTGTACAGTAGAGTGGATAGCGATTGTTATCATATTTGATTTGTGCAGCTGACTAAATCAGCAAGTGACTTTGTCGACATGTATGGTGGTTTGTATTTATTTTGAGGGTTTAATAGAAGTGTGGACACTAAGAACATTCAGACAATTTAGTTAGTAACAGCTAGTACTCGACTGTATAAAGCTCTGAACTCTTCGTCCGTTAGAGTAATATTGATTAGAAACTCCTGTTTCCTAAATACTATTGAAAATAGATCTTAGTATGTTGTGAGTTAAAATTTTTCATTGAAATATGTAGGAGTAAATTAAAGATTCATTCAAAAAAAATTTAATCAGATTATATACTTGCATTAATGCATACTAATCTGTGAGGTTTTTAAATTAAGATGTAAATATGTATATACAAATTAATGATATTACTTTTTTTATAATATTAAAACTTAGATCTTTCACAATTTTTTTTATTGTTGCTAACTTAGAAAAAAATTCATAGATTTCTTCAACTTGATCAAGTCTTAAATTGTCAATTTTACATACATATTCAAACAATGTTTTAATAATTGTTTTAAATTTATAAAGTGGAAATTTATTAAACACAAATTCTTGGTAGTTATTGTAAGAACAAGTTCACTTTATTTAATAATTAATTTTGAATTAATAATAGCGAAAACGAATGTTTTGCTTTGGATTGAACAATGTGCCTACTAATGATGTTATCAATTAAAAATATTTATTCAATTGTCTATGACTAAACAATAATTCTATAATTTATGTAAATTCATTGAATGCAACATTATTTACAGAAATTTCAACTTTTGACTGATAAATACTTTTTTGTTGAAGAACAAAACAACAAGTGTATGAACTTTTTCAATTTATTTATTACACTATGACCTACCTTTATTTGTAACATAGATTATTGTTAATAGGACTTGAAATAGTTATTACCCAAAATAAATGTTATGTTTTTCCTAAAACTTGATTATATTATAATATTTACTTTTATAAAAGTAGATTGAGTGCATTTTCATTAGCTGTTTGTCAAGGATCTGTTAATATTTAAAGAAACAAACTGTTGTTTTTTTTAATTATTAAAAACATTTTATCAATAGATTTTCTAATGTTTCCAGGAGAAATTGTTGCTTCTATGGTAATATTGAATCATAAAAAATATTTGGTACTTAGATTGAATGTACAAAAAAAGAAATTGATGTATCAAGTATTAAACTACAATAAATTGTTAAATAAATTGTGTGTTTTAAATATAAATTATAAATAAACACGACGGCAATATTGTTCCTGTATTTTAAGATATCATAACAACCTATGATATATAATGACTGACCCGCATCGAATCCGTACATATTATATTTTGACAAAACTAACATTTAATCTGGAAACAGTTAAAGGTAAGGATTATTCTAAATGTACAAATGCATCAAAATTGGTATAAAGACGTCTGTATATATAGTGTACATATAAATGCTTATAAAAATATAAAAGTTTATTATTACGACACCATTTAGATATTTAGTAGAAAGTTATTGAAACTCAACGAAACCTATTTCAGATCAAAATTTACGCAAACTACATGTTTATATAATTTTTACTAATTCGAAAATATACAAAACATATGTTTCCAGAAACAATACAACATAATAACTATATTTTATCAAAATGGTTTAAATTGTTATATAGGTACTGTTAATAAATAAAATGCAAATAAAAAACTAACACACAAAAGTCAATGTCAAAGTCAAAACTATTGTCGTCTGTCAGTTTCTTTGAAATACATTTGTGATATTAAGTCGAAAATTACCTTTTTCTCATTAAGGCTTTAAAAGAAGAACAGTAACAAAAAATGTCTCTACGTCTAGGAGGCGCTCTCAAAGAGCTGAGAATTCATTTATGTCAAACAAGTAAACAGTCAGCTGGTGTACGGTATGTTTGATTACATAAACATTTGACTAACCTATTCGATAATGAAAATTCGGAATAAAAATTACATCGAACAATTTACTCTTTCCTTTAAATCGCATCTACGCATCTTTCTATATTTCTTACAAAAAAATAAAAATAATATCACACATTTGGAGCTGGAGAATGAAAAATTAATTTGATATGATATTCTAATAAAGTATACATTTAATTATTGATAAGCCTGTCAATTCTTTTATTAAAAACGACTTTTTAACGATTTAAACAATACAATTTTACTACTAATAATTATAATAAATTATAGCAATATAAGTCAAGTACTGGTATTAACTCTTTACTTATAATCACATATAATAATACATTTTTTTCTAAATTTATTTTATTATAACAATGCATTTTTTGTTTTCAATTTCAGAGAGTTCATTCAAAAGAACTATGTAAATATCAAGAAGGAGAACCCTAACTTTCCAATCTTGATACGCGAGTGTAGTGGAATTCAGCCCCGGGTTTGGGCTCGCTACGGTAGGCATTCAAATTAGTATTGACCTAATTATTATGTTTAAATAACATAATTCCTTAACAGCTTTTGTGCAAGTTAATATCAGCAGAAATATCTTTGGGAGGTGGTGACCACTTACCTTCAGATGACAAAATCTCTATTAAATCAATCTACACTATTTGAAATATCGATCAAATTAGTTCCGTGCAACTCTGCTAACTGCAAATGACTATTATATTATAATAAAGATGAATCTTAAATTTGAATGACTTATTTTATAACAATGTTCATAATAGAACAAGATAAAATGATCTAACAAAAGATTGTAATTTTGAGGGGGTAAGCTATGTAATGACAATATTTACAGATAGAGGACGTGAGTTATGCGAGTCTCTTTCTGATCTGAGCAGTGGACAAGTATTGGAAATTATTAAAAAACTGATTAAGTCTTAAATTTCTTCACTTTTAAATGTACAAATTGTTGCGTAATTCCTTTGTAGTACTTTATTATATTGAAAAAAACTATAACATATACAAATATGTAATATGAGTAGCTTGGGAAATAGATTTTGGTACATAGAGTCCTTAATTTAATTGTATATTATAAGCTAATATATATATAATAGTATAGAATTAGTATAATGAGAGTCATTTTTAATCTTAAGCCGTTCCTTTAATTTGGATTTATAACTTTTTTTCCAGATAAAGGTGTAGAAAGCAGCACTCCACTAACAAATTTAGCTGCCAATGATGTGCTATCTGCTATTAAGCAGCTTGTAAAATAAATATATTAAATTATGTTATTAATTAGTTACAGTATATTTTGAGTTTAATTAAAACACTATTTAATAAATTATTGCTTTTATTCTTATTATTATATTACACTACAATGTACAAAACGAGTTGGGGCTTAAATTATCACAAAGTGGTACAAACAGCTTACAATTGTATATAATAAATAAAAAAAGAAATGTTTCCAGTATTGTACTTAAAATTGATTATATTATGTGATTCAACGGATACCTATTATTACACCTCTACATACTATATCTATGAGGTATTCGCAAACATTTTCCTTAATAATCCTAAGATCGTATAATATAAAAAATATTGCTTCCAAAGTGTTTTTTTTTTTACTTATTATGTGCATGTAGAATAAAAATGAAATATAAAAAAATAGATTCTATTTCTTTGCCTATGTATTTAATTTGAGTACAGTCTCTATTTATATACTTTACAACTATTGACACTATTATACTAAAATGTTACAAAACGGCTAATTCTAGTCATACTCAACCTGAAGCCCACCTAAAATTCTTGTTTAAATGAAATTGACTATCAACCTTTTAATTTTGACTAAACATTCCTGTTTGCAAACTAAGATTACCTGTATATATAAAAGGCAATATCCAAACAGAATGACTATCAACTCACATTGAAAACTATAATACATAGTCTTGATATTTGGAGACCGTTTACTTTGTCACTAAGATATTTGCGAAATTATGACTAGAGTGTGCCCCCTTCAATCTTATACATCATCGACCCATTTATGTCTTTCATGTTTCATTCATTTATGTTTTAGTGCAAACAAAAACAATATGGTGTACATGTTTTTGGGAATAGACAAATGACATTTTTTTTACCATCTTATGGGTCTAGTCGCGACAGGTAATCGTAGCTGTTGCGTATTTAATACGTCAGAAGCCTTTTTCCTAAACTGTAATTTGCCACAAACCACTGCTACTCTTTGGCATGAATTTGTCTCTTGTAAGTGAGCAGAGAATAAAAGGCTGTGTATGACTACTACTACCATGTATGATTAAATCAAAATACCCTATATTTCTTTCATTTTGTACAAAAAATCATAATACTAAGCACACATCTAACTTCTACTTTATAAAATTAAAACCTTGGTTCAGTTCTATTTCCTTGTTCCTACTCAAATAAAGTGTCACTGGAAAGCTGGTAATCCAAAGATTTCTGGTTGGAATTTGGCTAGCGTCGGCAGTACTATGGTGGCGTGAGTGGTCAGTCTCTTGTCCAAGTGAGGATCTGGTACCATAACCACTTGCATACCCGCGGACACGCCAGCTGTCACACCGTGTGGTGAATCTTCAAATACTAAACACTGGAAAATAAGTTTTAAATTGATTGCTTTAGAAATTGTTCAAAAACTATAGTATTAAAAAATATTTTATCTCCTTGATTCATTTTAATTACATAAACATTTGAAATAGTACTGGTTGAATTTTATATTGTATAAATAAAATACAATATTATTCCGTTGCTTTAGAAATTTTGGATATTCAATGGTTTAATAATTTAATTAAACCTTATAGTAACATTTAGCCGCTATCACCACCAGTTACCAACCTTTTCTGGCTTTGGTTTGTCAGGGAACCTGGCTGCTGCCACCAAAAAGATATCAGGATGTGGTTTCCCGTACTTGACTTCCTTGTCTGTACTACCCATTACCATGTGATGGAAATAGCTGAAGAGTTCCTTATATTTCTCAACTTTTGTTTCAACAGAACGGGCACTGGATGATGTTGCGAGTGCAAACGGTACTTTTGTTTGATGGAGATGACGTATCAATCTCTCTGCTCCTATGGAAATAAATAATAGTTGTTAAATTATTTACATATCAATACTGCAGCATGCAAGATTTATTTTGCAGTGATAAGATAACTTATCAACCGATTATTTTATGATTATAACAATATTTCAAAATAATTATCTTCATGGATATAAGTAAATGAATATACATCTTTTTTTATAACATATTATAATATCATGTTTCCTACATTTCCAAATACAGATATCGCTATATTGTGTGTGTATCTGTTTACATTTGTTATGCTATCATGTCACTGGCGTAAATAAATTTTATAAAGACATAATTTATCATATATTTGATTTTACTTTTCATGAACCGGATTAACCTCATTGGGCCTTACGCAATGCATGTTAGAACCCTACTCTTTTGTAACAATCTTATATTACTTTTATTTATCAAAACACAATTTTTTTCAAAATTCTATTTTTTTACAAAAAAAATCATTTCCCTATTTTTGGCACAAAAAAGTGCCAATTTTAGACGCTTAGGCTTTTGTCTACAATGCCTAATAGACAATTTGCCCTCGGCTGTAATACATGAATTGATGTTTCAATCAAGCCAATCATAGTCCACCGCTGAACATAGACCTCACCAAAGCTTTCGGTCCTCTGCTTACCTAATACCATTTTTGATTAATAAACATAATTATTTAAGCAAAGCTTTATGTGGCTGTACTTAACATCTTTTAATTTCAATTTTCTAAATACAAGACTATAAAAAAATATATACTAACCATCCAATAATGGACTACCAGCAAGCATCGTATCCCCTAGCTCTAATAACTGATCACGAAATTCTTTAGGTGTTATGGGAAGATTTAAATCTTTACATAAGATCTCTGACAATCTCTGTTCTGTACCACCGAGAACTTTCATCATTAATTCTTCGGTGTATTTATGACCATATTTGGCACAGATCTGTGTTATCATTTTTTTGTAGACCTGCTCGGTATCTGAAATAATAAGTGATTGACATTTTTAGTTTCAAATTTTTCTTATGTTCTTTTTTTAACTTAAGTCGTGTATTTACGTTAGTTGGTAAACATTATTTAAGCTAATGATTTATAAATTAAAACAATATAATATGTGTGACAAACGTCAATAATATTTCGTAACGATGTAACCTCGTTTGTATTGTGTATAAACATTGACAAGTCTGAAAGGTCGAACGTAAAACTTTGTTATGCAAACTTACCTAAAAGAAGACCGTCCATATCGAAGATGCAATGGGTAACCTTCTTCACATTCTTCGTAGAATAGCATTGTCTTCTGATAGTATTCGAGACAACATTTAACAAATAAACCCTCATAATGGGACCGGTTATAAATGTTATATAAAGTTTATGCAAAAAATAGATGTAAAATAATAAAGTATGGATATTAATATATATACATATATATATATTTATAAGTTAAAAATCGTTTGGAAGTTTTTTTTTTTTAACTTAATATTAATGAAAATTTAAAATAAAATTAATATCACCCGTTTAACTCAACTATCAGTAAGCGCCGTGATCCGTGGTCGTCAAATTAAAAATTACATCGCGCTGACTGACATTTACCATTTTATTATGAATGAAAATTTATATTTTACCACGTTTGAATTATGAAATCTATAGACATCTCTTTTGAACATATATTAAACCAAGTCTTAAGAGCGAGACAAAAGCAATGTGTCATCGTACGGCTTAACTGTTATAACCATTTCGTTTACTGTAAAAGTGCATATCTCAAAAATTTAATATTTTAAAAATATTTATCTATTGATATGAAAGTTATAATATATTCATGATTAACTTTCTTAATGTGTCATTTATCAGAAGTACAATTTTATTGAAGCTGGCAACTATAGACAGGATGGAGTATAGTATACTCGCTTTCAGCGCACTTCAGCCGGCGCAGTCTCGCTGCGATCGTCATGGATCGCAGTTGAATCATCGTGTGCCGTTTATATGGCGTATAAACTGTCCAAAGTTTCAATTAGTAATATTTTAATTTCACTTTTATTTATAAAAAGTCTAGTGGATTAAATTAACCTTTTTTAACATTTCATTTTAAAACTTTATCGTGAACATGGCTGTGAACGTGTGTTTTTGTGTAAAACTGTCGCCTAACAAAAAATCGATTTTTGGATTGAGAATGAAGAGCCAAATATTGTATTTGGTATTGTTTACCGGTTTCTTGGCGGCTACTTCAGCTGCTGACACAGAAGTATCTTGTGCAAATGTGAAAAGTATATTTGAAAAGAAAGGAATGTTGTCAATGATTGATATACAAGAACAACCGAATTCAGGTAAGGATCACGCGCTCTCTTTACACCTAAATAAGATAGTGATAAATGATAATATATCATTTAGACGTTGGTCATTATTTTTTTACATTTTTATCTATGTTTAATAAGTTTTTACTCGTCGAATGTTGTAGATTGACGGTACATGCCAATAAATATATTAAATATTGAAGTTATTAATAAAAAATACATTACAATCAATATTAACTGCGAAAATCAGACGCCCTTAATCTATCTTTTAAAATGATAACAAAATTACAAAGTTACCCTCAGTTTATACCGATGCATTTTTTATACTCGTCTGATAATCGTACATATTTTGAAAATGGTAAAAGGCCCAACTTTTAGTTTGTACATTGTTAAAATAAGGGATATTTGGATTTCAACGAGAACAAAACGACTAGAATACGCATTGAACAAAAGGGCTGGTAGCTATTGTTAAAAAAACTTTGAAGACCCCCGCCGATAAGGAAGCGCTACATTTTACCTGTTCGAGAAACAAGTTAAGACAAGAAGTCTATTAATTCTTTTTAAAACGGAGCTTTTAATAATCCCACAAAGTAGAGATAATAAAGGATGAAGTTCTGAAACCTTTAAAGACCTTATTCGTTATCGCTATTGTATCGCTTACAAATAATTCTGTTATTACTATAACAGCGTTTATTTAACGCGCGATTAATTAAGAAAATTTTACTTAACGACAAGATCATTTATTGATAAAAAAAAAATAAACAAGGTTCGATTTTAATAGAAGATGTAGGCGTAGAAGATAGTGGGCGGCGTTGTGTAATGCATGTGTTGTGTTGCGACATAAACAGAAATCTAATGTTTCTGCGAACCAAACATGAGCTTTGAGATTCATTATGAACAGCATATGATCAGCATATTCTATTTAATACAGCAGAGAGTTGAATATCGAACAAAATATTTTACTCAGTGTCTGAAAGCATTCATAAAGCTAAAAACATGGTCAATAAACAGGTATTGTGAGCGTAGGCGAGCCTTCTTGTACGAAATACTCAGATTTTAGACACGCTTTTCAGACGAAAAGCAATACATAAATTTACGATAATTTTGACATTTTAAAATATGATCTCTGTTACGATAAAATTAAAATCCGTTGATTATAAATTCATGTATTTTACAGGTAATTGTTAACCATGCAATATGACTTACGTTTATTGAGAAACCGTTGTTTTATTATTTTCTTAGAAGATTTATTATATATTTCTATAAATATAGCATTGCGTGCATGTATATGATAAGATATAATCATTATATTATACGTTAAAAGAAGGAATGGATTTCGTTAACAACAAATCCTTTTCTTTTCTCATAGGACACTGTTAAGTTTAATGAGGCGATCTTGTTTCGACGAGGGTACTTTACGCGTGACAAAAGCTTTGAAGTCATATAAAGTCAGCCTATCCCTTTATGTAAACTAATACATTACTGCCACCGAGCTACGCCTATGTAACATATCATTTTCCATTTAATAACCTTAATTGTTCCCCAATTTAATGCCATATTGTAATCGATTAGACGATATTGATCAATAGTTTAGAGGAATGCAAGATTTTAATTACACAAAACATACCAATTATGCAATTTATACGTAAATATACTTGTATTTACCTGTCGCCATTCGTAATTAACGAAGGTCGCGATAACTTGCCGATACCAGTTCTATCTGTAAAGATAACCCACTGTTTAAGATCGAAGTAGATGCCACGTTTCCAAATAAGGTAATAACGTCTGATAGTTCTGGCATCGTCGTGGCGCGCTGTATCAAGCATGAGTACTTTGCATACTTTTGCTTATTTAGCATGCAATACTCGATTGCCGGTGCTTCTAACGGGTGACTTGTCGCGCCAACTACCGGCATTTGTGTGTGTGAGCAATGTTCTGGCCAACAATTCAATATAATTTTGCAAGTTTCATAATTTGAATGGAAGAGTCGTTAGACCACCGGAAAGGGATCTAATGATTCACTGATTTGATTTAAATTCATGACGGCACTAAGTACGTCTACCAGTAACTAGTTTTATATTATCGTATTAATATCTGTAATATTCAAATAACATAAATTGCTTTTAATACAACAGTCTTCAAACGCGACCGAAATTGGATGTTACTTGGTTCTAAAATTTACCTTGCTGTGATAGTAGTAATAAAAATTTTGATTCTTTTCATTTGTTATAAGAAACAAGAATTCCCATTAGTATTCAATTTAAAAATAAACGTCTGGTGCCAAAAACAACACTAAAAAACATATCAACAGACTACAACCGCTCAATTTGCATTCCGGAATCCTCTTCGATTTTTAAAGTTCATATGTAAAAAAATCTTCTTAAAAGTCTATTATTATTATTAAAGTGTAGAATAATTGCTCGCTGACGATAAAGTAATATTTTTTCCGTTGTATAAGCCCTTATAATTTTAAATACACTACCATTTTTGGTAGTGAAATCCTGTCTCAAGATTCCATGTGAAATTTATATTTGAATACATATATGTATTTAAGATTTATTTAAGTTATTCACGTCTTGAAAGTTACAAGGATGTTTCGTTATCATTAGGTGTGTATCCTGTTTAGATACTTTCTAAACTAACCTATCTATCATGTCTGTCACGGGAATCACATTTCATAGATAACGTACGTCCACTTTGGGTGAGCAGTCTGGATTAAAAAATAATCAAAAATTTTACATATCAATTCATATGAAAATATATTATTTGACAACCTTCGTACAATTTTCATCAAATACGAGTAGCAAAAAAAAATTCATTAACAAAAAGGAATGAAATTTTAAATTTTTGACTTATACACATTTGTTTCGGAACAATAGTATTTAGTAAGTTATAAAAATACAAATTTCAACCCAATTCCTTTTTTAGAATACAGGATCGTATTCTCATACCACTAATAACTGGTCATACAAATTGTCTAGTGGGAGAACTGGTTGGCAAGCCGACAAAACATTCAGTAAACATACGATAGGTCGACGACCCGCAATCATTGATTAGTTTTCAAGTGATTACTAATTTATCACTTAACATCCTACCGGAAAAGTGGGGTTTGTAATGCATTCAGTTATACAAAGTTTCGCTTCAATGGAAAATTTGAAAGTCTTCCGTCGAATCGATGAACGATTTTATTAAGGCGTTGCATATATATGGACGAAGTTTTATATATTTTTTGTTGATAATTTTTATTCGTAAATCAACATTTGGAATGGAATGTTCGTTTATGAAATTAGCATATATGTTCCTCAGTAAGAAATACCATTATTTAGGCATACATGCTATTATTCTGATTTTCTCATGAACCCTTTCAATCAAGTTATCTGAATGGAACTCCATCAGTGACAGGCTTCATCGGGCCCTTTGTGCCGTACCCCGTAACCTCTTATTTTGTAATTAGGCCTTTGAATATCTCGGGAAACAGGATGCCGTATATGAAGACATGCGATTTTTTTTTTGTGCTGGCAACAATTAGGCTGAACGTCACTTGACATTTACAATTAGAAAACATATTGAACTCTGTGTAGGTGTAGCCTGTAGGTATCTACTTAAACTTAATATTTTTATATTCGTTATCTCTGTAATAGATTTATTACACGTAGATTTGAAAAAAAAACTTAATTACTTTTATTTATTTGCCATTCATGAGAATAATTATTCTCGTTTTATGCATAATAAAACGCGTAGCAATCAATCACATATTTTAATAATCATAGAGCATAATGTTAATGGTAATGTTATTTGAAAGTCAGTGTCGCCGACACGATGTTAGCCGTCATCCTTATAATTAATTTGTATTAGGTTTAAAGCTTCGAAAATAGATTCTATACAACGCATCCATCATATGGGTACATACATATGTTTAAATTATTATTGATCGTTAACATCGGCTAGTATCCAGGCGAGGTCGTCTCTGACGCAAACCTTGATGCACGAAATTGTTTTGTCAACGTTCCACGTGGTTTACAATTTACTGCACATATCCTGTGGCTTGGGGGGAAATATAAAAACAGTGTTTTCCCATTTCCTCTATAATTGAAATAGTTGTTTTGAATTTGTCTTATTTAAACCTAATAAAAGCTATTGAAATGAAACTATTTACTTATTTTTAATGATTTGACATATTCTTAACGGATTAGTAATGGTCTTTAAGAAATTGTTATTAAAAAGTCATTAGCCATAATAACATAATATTATAAAATGGAAATTAAAATGTTATTTTTAAGTTTTTTATTTATAAACAAAAAAAATGCGCTTTTGCATTTATAATATTTGTAAGGATTCGATAATAAACTTCTAAAGTCATAAACTCAACTCGTTATTATAAAATTGTCCTATACAGCATACAGCTTAACTGTGTAGGTACAATTTAAATATCTATGCCGTTTTATTAACGCGTATTAAAAAAATAGGTATGTGTGTGTGTATTTATAACCACTAGATTATATAGTAGTAAAGGATCCAGGTGTAGCAGTTGAATTACAACGATTAAAAATCTCTGATTAATCGCGAGGACCAGCTCGACGGACATACCTCGGCATGCAGGTGGCAACCTGTCCGGAGACCGGTCTAGACGGTAAAAACAACCTCTTTTGTCCGTACCGCCTTCCATTTATGCAAACTTGCTAATGCATTATTAAGATGTTAAGCTAATTAAAAATATTTAAGCGCTAATTAGTACGATACGTGACAATTTCTATTTTGAATGATATACTAATTAAAATAGTAAAGGTACTATAATCGTGTTATAAAAGTAATAATAATATTTTTTGCGTAAGAAAAGTTTTACACATTTGTAACATATGAAGAAACGTTGCACTCAATTTTTGAAGTTTTACTGTCATCGCGAAATGCGAATAAAAAAGTTTTACCTTAATCGATAGTTTAAAACCAAACAATATTTAATTGAAATTGTTGTCATTCAAGAAACGACTTTGTAAGGAGTCAATGTTCTGTGCAAGTATATCGATTACATTGTAATAACTCAATAACTATTCATTCTCTTTCGTGCAATGATATTTATAAAATAATATACAGAATGAGAGAGAGAATGTATCTCTGAATGTGCGAGCAAGCTATAATAAAAGATTTCCAATCGTATAATATTTAAATGAATAGTTTAATTTAAGTAAAAATACATAACTATTATTATTTTTTAAATAATAAAATAAAAGATTATAAATTTCCGATTCCAGATTATTAAGCTCAGAAAAAGTTAAAAAACAACGAACATAAATAATTTATTATAATTTAACAGTGCGAACAAGACAGAAAATATTTACTGTTTCAGTTTAAAAAAAAACAGTAGAAGTATGTGGATGTGTGAGCGAATCCGAAGCTACAATAAATATTTCCAATCATATTGGTATTTAAATTATATATTCAAAGCGAGTTATTCTTAAGATATAACAATAAATAAAAACTTGTCTTTTTACAAAGCTAATTCCACACATTACCAGATAATATCAAATGTCTTGACAATCACAAAGCTAACGTGCACATTTAGAATTATCATATTAGAAGTATAGACAAGTATTTTTTTTTATGTGCAAAGGACTACAAATTCTCCACCTTATTGTTATCTGTACACTGTGCACTATTATGGTTATCTGTAACCTATGACCATTTTTCTTTTTAAAAAAATTAATGTTTTTATTGACATTCCTTAGAAAAATTCGATTAGCAAATATGATAGATATAATGTTGTGATCAAGCAGACAGCAAGCCAGGGGTCGAGGGCGAGTTATGACGTGGCGAAAACAAAACGAGTTCGAATCGATTCTGTGCATTCCATCGCTTCACGGATTCTTTAGTAAGAATGCGAGCCCGCGAGCTCGTAATGATTATAATCTCGATTTACTGCTCGATTCGTCATCGTCTGATTTTGTTAATGGAATAGGCAACAATCGTGTGAATCGACTGTCGTGACTAACACCTTTGACGCGATCGTCACTAACTTGTCCAACACCTTGATTTTTATTTATTTTTCAATAATTTTGGCACAATCTTAATTTTGTTCGGATGAACTTATGTAACTTAACAAGTACCTATTTACCGACACATTAGACTTCAATGTTAAAGGTCGGATAAACTGAGAATCCAAGAAGAGAGGGGAAGACTAAAATTTAGTTGTCATAATCAATTGACAGCTATTCCCAATTTTGATTAAACAAAATACACAATTGTAATAATATTCATATTCGTGAAAAAATTGATTCGTATCTAATTATCAAATATGCATAATAAGCATGACGATATTCGAAAGTTGACTAATTAACCGACGTACAGTTTATTCAGGTACGCTCTCACAAGCACATTTGAATTGTAATTTTACAAGATTCATTTAAAGTTAGCACCGGTTCGGAATGTAGATTTTACCGAGAAGAACCGGCAAGAAACTTCGTAGTTAAAATTAAAGAATTATGGTACGTTTGTTTCAATCGTAATGATTGTCTCTTGTGTTGAAGTTACATGGGGATGATTTTTGATCTTCGATTGGCGAATTGTAATTAGGTCTCGGTATTAAAAGGGTAGCCCGTTACGGCGGTATAATAAAAAGTAGACATTTTGGTGAGTCCTGGAGTCAGGACGCGGTCGCATGGGAGTGGAATGCGGTCCGGCGGGCGAGGCGGAGGGCAGTAAAGCCCGTTTTCATTATTACCAACCGGCAGACGGTAACCGAATGCTTGTTCACTTCGAATGGCATTGTCTTTACGTTACATGAATTCGGCTTAATGTTTTGTTCTATTAAAATTAACAACATTTTAAGTGATCGATTTTGTCAGTTTTTTTTTTAAATTATAATTTAAGCAAGGACATTTCATACAAAATGTATATTAGGTTTGGAAAGCATTTACTTTCTTTATATTTATTGAGACAAAAAGTAAATTGTATTATATTATTTCCGTATACCCTCGTATAATATTTAATAGTCTACTAATTTCGGAACGAAACTATGTTAAGGGTTCTATGACCTTAATATAAATCTTGTCTCGTATTTAAAAGTAAATATTTGTTAAATTTGATTGAAAACATGTCTTGTTCTCGATAATAGCTAAGGATATTAATACGTCGAAATGGTGCAATGTAAACGGTCACTAAGAGCCGGATTATAAAGTACAAACTGCGCCTGAGTGGTGCGCCCCGTAATTATTATGCCGTGAGAGCCGGACGATCACCTCGGCGGACCATAACGCCACCGCGCATTGCTTTAATGACTGTTGCGAATCGCATGAAAATGTTTACTATCACGCCTGTTTGCATTTGTACAATTTTATACGCCACGAGCTGACTTCCACGTCTTCGTATGACTTTGGATATGGTAATATACATCTTTGACTATACCTGTTCTATTTAATTTCTTGAGATCAGTTCTATTTTTTAAATCGGGATGAAAACAATTATCAATACAAATTTATTTAATTTATCTTATTGATACATAGCTAAGTAAGTCGTTTTAAATATCGCGACTCTATCGATTATCGTGTCTACAAGCAGAGTGTTTTTAAAGAAAAATATCAATAACAGAAAAAAACCACGTTGGTCAGCAGTCATATTCAAAATTAAAATTATACGTTCTTCTGATTTATTGCAAAAGTTAAACAAGCACACGTCTTTAATCTTTTGAGGAATGGACGCCATATGGCAGTTGCAGTAATTGTCCTTCGCGTTCTCAAGTAAAATGATGTTTTAATGGTGACCACAGACAACGTAGGTGGTTTATTTCTTAAAAATGTACAATAATGTTTCTAAACAATACGGCGTTTTGTTTTCTTAAACGTTTCCGTTCGGACGCATGTGAGATTCTAAAATACACACAGAGAAACAAAACAATGACAAATAATATAATATTTAATCTGTACCGCTAGTGAGCCAGCAGTTTGCCATGTATTAGTATAGATTTTTTGAAAATAATTTTAGCAACAAAAGATAGAAGGTAGACGAGGTGTTTTATTATATCCATGATGTATTTTGGTCTTATATCGTCAATTAGGGGTTAGCTGTGAAGTCACAGGCTAGTCGAAACAAATGCTACTAGGGTGTCAAGAGATAGACATCACGCGGCGTTATGAATGAACGTGGACCCCCGGCGGCGCGGGCCCGAGGTGGGGGAAAGTAGGAATTCCAAAAACTCGAGTGGGCGACTCGGACGTACAAAAAAGTCGTCGAACGGCACAAAGGACCAGAATCAAAATCTCTCGCTTTTTATTACAAATTGATTTTACTAAAGCTGCAGTTCGTTACATTGCTGATTGTTATTAATTTACACAGCACTAGCGATTAAAAACAAAAAAAAAAACAAGTATTTATAACAGAATTATACGATAAAGTGATATTTAGGTTTAATGTTACCATGTCAAAAAATAAAAATCTTCGACCTTTGCTTGTCTTGTTAATGGAGAATAAAATTTGCCGTTTCCAGAAATAATGCATGATTTATTCAAGACGCAATAATACGCGACGTAAATATTTATAAACACAAATCAATAAATTGAACATCAATGAATCGAATACATTACATGCGTTAGGAAGGCCAACAGCTGTATTTACTCCAGTGTGCTGTACATCGAGTATCGAGTAGTCAGTGTGTGCCAAATGTACGACAAAAGTCTCTTTACATAAGGGTCTGATGAGTACTCGATACACTGGTCTAGTTCGAGAATGTGTTCTGAAATGTTGCAAAACTTTCTGCAACCGTTCGCGAATGTTACTCTTATTTTTTTTATTCTGATCATCAATTTACATTTTTATCTAAAATTACTGAATTCAAACCAATTAATTCAATTTCAAATGTTAAGATTTATTTTAGAATAAATATATTAGTATTAAAATAGGACGATTCTATAGTTTCATATTCACCTATAAATTCCAAGGGTACGAGAAACAGGCACCAGTTCTTACATATTCGTACCTTTATGATAATAACACCGAATTCGCGACGAATTTATTCATTTGCATTATGCTAACAATCTCACGTTGTTTTCCTTGTTACGAAGCATGTGATAAATAATTAATATGTTTTTTTTTTGTCGTCCAACGACCGAACAGCTTGGCTCGGCTCGCAACGTTTTTCAGTAGTCCTGGGTACAGGATTTGAATCTTTTACTATGTTAATTGTGGTATGCGGTATTCGTGTCGTTGACAAAAAGGCCACTTAATGGACGACGTAAACGGTTGCGCTATGGTTTGTTAAAATAACATAATAATGAACCGCTTATTTGGTTAACATGACAAAGACTGGTGGAATGCAGTTCATCTCGCCGGCGCTTGGCCGGCATGATTGAAAACCTTGGACCACCATTCGATCTGGTTCCAGATCACGAACATTGAACCTCGCCTTTTATAAGCCGTTTAAAGTTCTCATTTATTTATACACCTGCCCATATATGTACTTACACTTTGCGTAAATATTCTGATAAATATCTTTATCGTGTTTACATATTTGTTGTACTAATTAATGTGTTAGCGTAACCAATTTTCGTTATATCGTCATAATATCTAATGCCCTTATTTATTATACTTACATTTCTTATGGAATGTAAATGCTTTGTCACAATAAAAATGACGCTTTCTAAACGTTAAATAAATATTATTTATAGCTTTACAAGATTTTTGTATCTTGGACCGTAATTAAAGCAAAATGTATATTAAAAAATACATACATTGGCCTATCTTATACAGATCTTTGTACAACAGTTAATGAGCAGTTTCACTTTGTTGCCGTACCTGACTGCTAAGGGTCCTTTATACTGTCTCCGCAGTGTTTGTCTTCACAAGGCAAATATTTGCCGCGGTCGCACTGTTTTGTTTCCGGATCTCTGGCAAAGCATCCTAGTTGCGAGCGGTGTTTGTTTATTTATTAATAGGCAACCGACAAAGCCTCACAAAGTGCCTTATTGCTGTAGTTATAAGGTTCACATTTCTCAATACTGAATTAATAATTTTATAGAATGGCTTTTATCGTGTAGAAAATAGAGTTCATTATTGTCAGAAATGAACGCAGGTCGATAGTAAAAGTCATTTTGTATCAATTTTGCATAAAAGCGTCAGTTTACACGTTTTAAAACAAAAAATCCTAAACAATTACATGCATGCGACGTACTTTGAGCGACGCCTTGGTATGCGCTAATTAAAAAACAATTAGTCGATTTCACTTAGACATATTTTTTATAATAAAACAAAGGAATCGTATTTGTACACATGCTTCTCCTACTTCTACCTGCGACTACACTTGAAATTATTTAAACAAAGAATCATAACAGTACAGCCCTATAGCCTTAGCCAACAACAACAAACAATCACTTATGGCTACATAGAAGATATTTTATCAACGAAAACAAAATGCAATTATTAATAAAACATATTAATTCAGATACACAGAGCCACCAAGCTCTCGTTCTTGGGGTTTATTAACTTCTTAATCATAATCGTATAAATGTAATTCTCATGTGAACCCGTGTGATATGTAACACTAAAAATCGTGGTTAGGGACTAAGGGGCTGTAATAAAAGCCTACCTGCTCAATGTAGATGTTATCTCGCTCAGTCAAAAGCGCCGGCCGCCTCCGCTAGTATCCTACGAACATAGCATTTTGAGCTTTACTATTTACGATTCAAAGTTGATATTACATTGCATTTATTCGCAAAGAAACTTATAACGGTGTGGAATTACGACACTTTTGTTAGATTGTAAGTTTTTGTGTCGTCGCAATCTATTAGTCATAAATGGCGTTACCCGTGTAGTGCAGTTTCGGACAACTGAGAACACGACTGAGGAATAACAAAACACCGCCGGTCAGCGGTTTAAACCAATTCAAAAAAGGAATTTTAAACTGTTTCCTCCGGATGTATGCAATGAAATGTAAGCGATCTTAATAAAAACTATCGATCTGTCAAAATCAAAATATACTTTATTCAATTGGGCTTTTATAACGATTTTAAATTTAATTAATTAAAATGTGTTTTAATTTATAATATGATTTTTATATTAAAAGGTAAAAGTATTCTCTTCCAAATGATTTTATTATATAATAGAATATCAAACCCCAGGAAGGATGTTTGCGGAGTCGGAAACTTGCTGTTACAAGTACCAGGAGCCATACCTACGTATGACTCCTGGTATTTATGCAATGTTTGTCATTTATTACTAATTTTCCTAACCGCAAATTATCATTAAGTATTTTTTTTAGAAATTATTTTAGATCAAAGCTGTAGTGGATTTTTTGAGAGTGGAAGAGCGTGAGCTCAGGTTGTCTCTGTCAGTAAGGGATGAAAAACGAGAATGCAAACATATAAATCGACTTCAAAAAATTCAAAAAATAATATTTAAATATTTATAGCACGTAGAGACGCACACTTAGAGTTTGTGTTCATATCTAAACAAACTAACCTTTTATTGCTTTGGCTATCAGAAATAATGTCATATTACAATTTTTACAAATACCATTAAAATAAAATGGGATCATTTATAAATAAAAAATTACATGAATGGGAAATGGCCCTTAAATTGGTTATTAGAGCAGGTGGTATAGATTACGAATTTAGTATTCATATTCTTCGAAATTTGTAAAATAATATTTTTAAAAATACTGATATGGAAAACTAACAAGACTTTTTGAATTAACCGTTTTTAATTTCGTTTAAAAAAATACTTTCGCAACATTCCATCGCTCATAAGCCATAGATTTCCCTATTTTTTTCCTGTTATGTTGTATAATTTTATGATGTCAGGCATAAAATTATAGATAATAAATATTTTACATCCATTTAAAAAAAGAACAACCTGAGAAGATCTTTATATTTAGTTTTTCGAACCATAAAGGCTAGAATTAACATTAATTCCATTATTCTTTTATTTATGCCAAACGAATACAAAATATATTATATTATAAATTATCTCGCCAAGGACACATGATGGAATTAGCTATAATTTGTATTTAAAATGTCTGCTAAAATTATAAATTAAACTGATGGTTGATACAAAAACAAAATAATGTGTCAATATGATTATGATTATTTTTAAAACCTTATTCGTATACCAAAGGGACATCCTAAAGATTCCGTCTCGAGGAATGCGGGCTCCCCGTCAATTAACGTGGATATTAAACGTACCCGTAGCCTGAGGCCGAACGAGTTGAAGATAAAGTATAAATAAACGCAGCTGCATCAGTTATTGGAATTAGAAAAAAATGTTTGGTCTGTGATTCTCAAGAAGGGGGAAGTTTTATATACATCAATACACGGTACAAATCCGATCAAAAAGAAATTGCCAACACGAATAACGATTACGTCTGTTCGCTAATTGTATTTAAACATTTAAATTTAAATGTTTAATAAAGAATAACTTAATTCGTTCGATATAATACGTTTTTTTTATTTTTTTTTAAATAAATTAATCCTACCTCTATTATATATTAATTGCGTTAGCTTTAAAATTAAAAGATTTAATCCCGTAGCCCCTTCGAGGATGCCGCCTAGTCAGTTTCAGAAAAACAATTTTAAATTTAATATATAATTCGGCATACATAAAAATATGTAATTCTTATAAATTTTGGCAAAACACAGATGCACAGATACGCGATCGAAAGCTGAACGACCTAGTTGCTGTTCTATTTTCAAACTGCCGGTGCCGAAACCCTGACATCGCCTCGGAACACCCACTTGTTACATTAAACACTCGCCTATCTATATTACATCTACGATCACTCAACAGTTATCAGTTGCCCGTGAAACAGCGCTTTTATCATTATCTATATTCGCAATGGAAGCAAGCGAATCGCTTTCGAGCGATGTTTTTTTAATATAGCAACATTTAAATGCCTCTGATATTCGATATTCGATTAGAGAAAATAACATAAGAGTATTTTATGTTGTTCTCCGTTCACACTTCGCTAATCATAAATTAAAATATAAAAAGTGTTCTATGTCCTGTTTATTACGTTCCTATTTACGTAATTGATCAATACATTCGTACCTCATTAAAATGTGTTCAGTCTTTCGAACGTGATGTATAAAAACAAACAGACTATCGCATTTATTATTGAGATATTTTCTACGAGCAACAGACCGCAGTTCCGTTCATTTTGACGTTCGAGATAACAATACTTTTTGGACCCCAAAGAACACTTACTTTATTGGACACATATTGGGGTACACCCGCTGTAATGTGGGTAAGCTTTGCTCATACGGGAAGTAGGTGTTTAAACGCATAGAGGGACGAATAAATCGCCATGGCCTGACCTTTATGATTTAATGGTTTACCTCAATAACGGAAATGACAACACACTCGATTTTTAAAATCCAAGCACGATGGCGATTGGTTCCTTAAACTAAAGAGGCTTTATGTAGAAGGCTAACCTCCTCACCTTTTGAAGGAGAAGTTTCCGAGCTTATTCCACCACGCTGCTCCAATGCAAAGTTTAATAAACTATAACAATACTATAAATAAAAAGTACCTAATAATGAAAAAAGGCGAGATGGCCCAGTGGTAAGAACGCGTGAATCTTAACCGATGATCGTGGGTTCAAACCCGGGCAAGCACCACAGAATTTTCATGTGCTTAATTTGTGATTATAATTCATCTCGTGCTTTATGGTGAAGGAAAACATCGTGAGGAAACCTGCATTTGTCTAATTTCCTTAAAATTCTGCCACATGTATATTCCACCAACCCGTATTGGAGCAGCATGGTGGAATAAGCTCCAAACCTTCTCCTCAAAAAGGGAGAGGAGGCCTATAGCCCAGCAGTGGGACATTCACAGGCTGTTACGGGTACGGTTACGGTAATAATGCAAATAAATTATAATATAAAAGTATGTGATAAGCATAATTGTAACGTATAAACACGACTTAATTCTTTCCCTATAACGTACTGGTAATTTGTAATGATAAAATGGTTTACACAGCATAAATTCCCTTCGATAAACTGACATTACCCTCAGTCATAACTAATGAATGGATTTAATTTCCATTCGTAATTGTGGTTTACCTCAAACAGGGAAATGGGCGACGCACACAATTTTGTATATCCAAGAATGATGGCTCATCGTTTGTTTCATTATAATTCTCGTGAATCGAGCAAATTCAAACGATGACTGATTGTAGACAGAATGCTTGAGTATCTTCATAAACATGCCAGCCGTCGACATCTCAGAGCGGATATATGTACATACGTATAATATATATATATGCTGTACTGCCTCGTTGGTCTAGCGGCTATGGCCGCAAACCCGGAGGCCCTGGGTTTAATTCCCAGGTGGAGCCAATAAAAAGTTATTGGGTTTTTCTGCCAGAAAATTCCCAGTAGCAGCACGAAGTCTGAAAGTTGGAAGTGTGTACACTCCCGTGCTTCGGAAAGCCGTTGGTCCTGCGCCTCAACTCTTTACGGTCGTTTCGTATTGCCGTCCCATCGGATTATGAGAGTTAGGAAATAGAGAGTGCACTTGTGTTTGCACACACACATTGTGCACTATAATATCTTCTGCGAAGTTGGCTAATCTCTCTTGAGATTGGCCGCCGTGGCCGAAATCGGTCTGGAGGACATTATATATGTGCTGTAATGACTATCTGTATGAATGATCTTTGAAATAATTCCTTTTATAAAAGAGTAAGATCCTAAAAGCTTAAATAATTTTAATATTTTATTGGTAATTTATATTTTACATTGTAAAGGTAATAATAACGTAAGTCCCGTAATCTATTGTATACATTTGAATATTTAAATTATTTTAAAATATAGTGTTAGTATATGTACATACTACAAAATAAGATACATTTATGTAGTAGGAACGACTAAAGTGTTGGGGACTCAGATTATAAACTTTTTATTTTATAATCTGAGGTAAGGAAATAAACGTGGCCGAATTAATGTGAGACGTTTATTGTTTTCCTAATTATAAACATATTAAAAATCACGTCATTACTTACAAGAATTTTCGTTTAAAATATACATATTCGGTTCGGTTATTCAAATATACATATCGGTTTAGTATTTAAAGCGCAACTTACCCACTTTATTTATAATATTAGTAAGGATTTATGACATAATAACTATTTTATTTGTACTATGAATGAAAAAACATCCTTATCTTGTACGGCACAAATATCATAATACTTTAAACACCTAAGTGTATATTGGTGTATAATATTACACTCGTCGCGTATAGTAAGACATCTAATAATTTTATACGATAAAAGTCGATAAAGTAGCTATTAGTTTCTCAGTAATTTTCACGGTAGGCACTTGAAAACTTATTATTAGCGAGACTGTTTACAAGCAAGCTAATGCCGTGCGCATTAGTGTAAGTAATTCCGCGATAAAAACCGAACAGCTGCGCAGCGAAGCGTCGAAGTAAGATGGGGGTTTCTGTATGTTTAACACGATTTTATTGTAACACTTCTAGGAGGGTTTTAGGGGCTATGCAAAAATATATTTTTTATTAAATATAAAAAAATAAATCGTAACTAATTCTATAAATGCTAAAGTGACTTTGTTTCTTACACATTTACCTTTAACTACTCATTCGATACAAGCGTACAGGAAAACATAGGTAAATAAGACCTCTCGAAACGCGGGTGAAGTCGCTAGCGAAACTAGTTTTTGATAAGTTTATATTTTTGGCTACCAACACACATCTGTTCTTCTACTGTCTAAACGGTTTAATACTTAATGCTGCGTATCTGTTTAAATGTGTGAGCGACCCAACGATAGACACAAAGGACATAACATATTATTTCTTATGTCCTCCTGTTGGCAGCGCGAAGTATCTGTTTGTTAGAATGTTTCGTTACTAATCACTATCCTACTTAAATGGTCGGATTCAAATAAAACATAATACAGAGATAGTTATCTATATATATAACCGAACCATATGTTCCACTCATCACAAGATTTCCTAAGCCGTGCGCCCACGCGTCACAGTAACTCCTTCCCTGACGTATACGCTCGCTAAGAACGGATTTTACGCAAAACCTTACCAAAATACATTTTTCTTACCTACCGTGCGAAGCCGGACGATAGGCTAGTATTGTATAAATATTTTTTATTTTGTGATCATAAATACTTTTTGATATATAATGTTTAAAATTTAACTCTCTAATTAATACAGCTTTTGTTAGAAGTGAGGACGATAGCACAAGGGTCAGCATCGAACCTACAACTTTTATATCACTAGGCGTCCCGTTAATTATTGCGCTATTCACACTTCATAGTGTTTTATGAAGATATATATACACAAATACAACAAAGTAACATCAAATAAAAATGAGCACATTTAACAGTTTTATTTGATTTTAACACAAACTTTTGTTGAATTATGATAATTCCGATGGTCGTAAATTTTTTATTGGCTAATCTGTAATTCAATTTTGTACATTCTCGAAGTTGATCAGCTAGATCGCACTTGTATTGTTTGAAATTATAAATTAATTGCATCGATTTTCTCATAATTATCTGTGACAATCGCTCGGTAATTACATATAATTTTAATTGTAATAACAACGCGCATTAAACTATGTCTTATATAGAATAGAATAGAATTCGCTTTATTGTACACCAAAAGAGTTACAGAACCATAGTGTTAAACACAAACATAAAAAACGATATCCTAAAATAATTAATAACGCAACGATAATGATTTTGAAGAATTTGCGTTACAATATTTTGTTTATCATAGAAAAATGAAATATATGATAGCATTTTATAATATTGGTTATTTAAAAGTATGTTTTTTTTTTTCATTACGACTCAAGATCGAAGAAAATATATATTTATTGTTACTTGATTATTAGGATGACGTCATCCTGACTAATTTCGGCCACAACTGCAATTCTTATGGAAAAATTGCGAGAGACATATTAAAGAGCACAAATATGTGCGCAACCCTCACTGTCATAATCCGATGGGACGGCAAATTCGACACAACAAGAGTTCAGACGGATTAGGTGCTTTCTGAGGCACTAGAATGTCACTCTGCCCGCATAGTCATACATTTGAACTTATACACCAGGTAACCAATACGCGATTGAAACGTGACTCAAAATTACACAACGCTAGAATTCGTTTCAATGCCGATGTGACTCAAATTGCATATGCGAATAACTTCAAAATGTTTAGTAAAGCGAAATTGATACTGTTGAATAAACCGTGCGATTGTTTTAAAATGACAAAGATGATTGTTATATTTCTAGACACACCTACTCACAATTTACAAATATAGTTCGAAACCGCAGAACATCAGGTATAATAAAACGATTTATTACCATAGAGGCACCTATTCTTATATGTTATTGTATTTATATGTAACAGCCTGTAAAAGTCCCACTGCTGGGCTATAGGCCTCCTCTCCTCTTTTTGAGGAGAAGGTTTGGAGCTTATTCCACCACGCTGCTCCAATGCGGGTTGGTGGAATTCACATGTGGCAGAATTTCAGTGAAATTAGACACATGCAGGTTTCCTCACGATGTTTTCCTTCACCGTAAAGCACGAGATGAATTATAATCACAGATTAAGCACATGAAAATTCAGTGGTGCTTGCCCGGGTTTGAACCCACGATCATCGGTTAAGATTCACGCGTTCTTACCACTGGGCCATCTCGGCTTGCTTGCTATTTATATATAAAAACTTTTTTATATGATCACTGTTACTGTTTTTACGATCATTGGATTCGTGGTTAGTAATTAAACTTGGAATTAAATAGTTTAATAAATCGTTTTTTTTTAAATATAGATAACGTAATTTAAATCACTTGCACTATAAATCGATATTATTATTGTCAACAAATATAGTAATATGGCGGACGACGGTTCATTTGGATATGTAATATTTGTCATGATATTAAAACTATACTTGTTGTAAATGTTGACACTATTTTATGAAAAAAAAAAATAATGTATCAAACCGGTTTTTGCAATTACTATTCGATTCGCGGCCCGTGTGACCTCCGACATAGTCAATTCTAGAACTGAACTTATTTCCTTTGTTCGTAATTTATTTTGAATATCACATACCCATATTATATATGTATAGACATATTAAAAAAACACGTTTTAAGCAAATCATTCATTAAAATAGAAAATATTTACAATATTGTAAATGATACTTATTTTTTTTGCTTGTATTTCCTAAAATGTTTTTTATTATGAACGCAGTAATTTTTTTTGTCCTTTTCTATTACGTTTACCAAGCTCCAGGACAGGTAGGCTGATGCACCATACCTCATTATTTGACACGTTTGTTTCGCCATCTCTTTCTCATTTCAAATCTATTTTCGACTTTAATCAAACGGCAAACCATATTCTGAATATCATGTGGACGACTGATTTATTAGTCGAACCAAGGGCAGACTTATTCTGATTTATTACCGTGTCCAGTGGCGCCGCTTCGGCCGCTCGTTGAATTTTTATTTGGTTCTAAAATTAATGTTTATTTTATTTTTCAATTTGCAACACCGCGACGTTCGTTAGTAGCCGCAATTCGTATTTCGTTTTAATGCATTGTAATTGTATGTCTCAGATCCGAGTTGTTGATTGAATAATGTCATGATAAGAAATTTTCTTCTGTTTCTTTTATTTTAAAGTATCTGTTAGTCACGTTGTCTATTTATTGAAATTAATATGTTAAGAATATGTGAAACTTTGTACCCCTTTTAAAGAATATCGCACGGAGTGTGAGGTTTGGCACAGCTTAGTTTATATTTGGAAGAACTGATGAAAGCTTATCTTTGTGTATGTATGTCTTAAGCCGGCTCTACACTTGTCCATGAATTGTGACGCGAACTTGAGCCGTGATTCGCGCGTGATCTCTGAAAATTATGACGCTCTATGCTCGCAACGCTCTCTTCACACCCTTTGTCGGGGTACTAAAAACCGACACCGAATAGGGAACGCCGTGAAACGCGAACGCGATGCCGCGAAACCATCTACACCTGAGTTTCACGGCGCGGCGTTGCGTTTCCCGTCGCGAATGTAGAGCGTGAATTCAAAATACGTTAAACATATTAAATATACAAACATCACAAAACACAAAAAAATATATATGCAAATATTTAATTACTAAATGACGATATTCAAATATTTTTGTTTGCCAAAACATAATTACCGACAATTATAAGTTGTGCGAAGAATATCTTATCGCCAGAAAGGACAGAACTGTATGGACGTTTTAGATATTGATTTTAATTATTATAAAATATAATTTAATTATTACAATACAATTATAATTTACAACTCTTATAAAAAACAACGAATAACGTTAAAATACATTGAAGAGAATTCAACGTATAATGTGAACCATTTTGAGAGAATTCGATTCTAGTTAAAAAAAATACGTTGCATGTTCGGTTTGATCAAGTGTTTTATATTATTAGTACAGTTGATATCGCGAGGGTCTACAATTTACACAAAACGACTTTGATTACGACTATTTCAATTAAGGAATGCATTGAAACAAATCGCTCCCACTTTGATCAGCTGGCCGTGTGCTCGGGTCAATGGTGTTCGAAAACAATAAATAGAATTTTGTAATGTTTCCATCGAGGCGAGTAATTTGAATGGGTTTTAATTCAAGTTGAGTTCAATTATGCATGAATTGTTAAACCATATTTTTTTTGTAATAATAAACATCTCTGACCATATGTTTTTTTTGTTCTTTTTTTTTATATAGGATAGGAAGGCGGACGAGCAAAAGGGCCACCTGATGGTAAGTGGTCACCAAACGCTCTTAGACATTGGCTCTGCAAGAAATGTTAACCATCGCTTACATCGCCAATGCGCCACCAACCTTGGGAACTAAGATGTTATGTCCCTTGTGCCTGTAATTACACTGGCTCACTCACCCTTCAAACCGGAACACAACAATATCAAGTACTGCTATTTTGCGGTAGAATATCTGATGGGTGGGTGGTACCTACCCAGACGAGCTTGCACAAAGCTCTACCACCAGTAGAAATCTTGCATGTAAATGCAGGCCTAATTTTTTTTTATTAAAGACTAAGAAAACGGGGCAATCAAAGTAATTTTATAATAAATAATAATAATTCATCTCTGATATCTCTAAAACATTACAAAGCATATAATTTTAGAATTCCATATCCTATTTTATGATGAAGAAAATTCTTCAACATTTCGTAACTCGAAAACTGCCACATAAAGAGTGCTCACATATTGTTCAGGGCGTTAAAGTATTAGTCGTACACTGGGACCGCCTCGGTATTGTTTGCTGTGACATAACAATACCGACGTCTGCGACGAGATGCAGATTAGATAGACCTGAAACATGCCGCTAAACAAATAGCTTACGAATTACGTGGAACCAAGGAATTAATTGTAATTTTTGGGGGAGGCTTTCGTCCAGCAGTGGACGGCAAAAGGCTGAATAAAAAAAAAAAAATCGTTTAGTCCCTTTAGTCTAGTGGATGAAACACGCGGATCATAATCAAAAGATATTAACAATTAGGTGTATTTATTTTTACGTTTCATTCGTATATAGTTAAAGAGGAAATTTTTTCGGCTTTGTATCTACGAAGGATATATTATTTGGTATGTAATTGTAATGTATTGTCTTGCTACGGTCCATAATATGCAAACAACACGTCAATTCATTCGACTGAAAGAAAGAAAGCCCGCTGTGTGAAAGAAAGCAAAACCAACGATCACACTTTCACATTTATAATATTAAGCATAATATTTTATTTCATATTATAACCCGTGCTTTAATGTATACACGTATAGCACACACGTAACATATATATACACTTATGCATTTGTATGTGTGTAACATACGTATGTGTATTTATATGTAACTATTTAAAACTGTGCTTATTCCACACAAACAAATCCAAATATAATCAATCAATCAAATAGACAATAAATAAATAAGGTATATAGACACTGTTAAAATTATATAATATAACATATAGATCATGCTCTTAAAACTAAAAGTATTTGTCAAATGACATCGTTGGCACTTCGATCTGGTAGACACCGAGTGATCCACATTATGCGTCGTTCTTTATGCATTCTGAAGGGTGGGTACTTGCAGCCCTGCTGGCGTCGAGAGCTTTGCGTCTACGTGGCGACGCCGAGGGAGGCGGGATGCGGAACATTTCATTGAATATGTGCATTTACATTTCACACGTTCTTTACGAATATCGTTAGTACTAAAACGTTAATGCCATAAACAATTAAGGACTTAAAACATCATGAACTTCATCGTAAGATTTTGAAAGTTACTTAGTAGATTCTCATTTACGTGTATACATTGAATTAATTCTTAAATAAACAAACAAAAGAATAGCGATTGGAGATACCTAATCTCTATCTATTGTGGAACTTAATCTATAATAATTATTATTAATATTGTAGGTCTTTCATTGCACGACTCTAATACTTTTAACGCAAATTATAAGCAAACTTCAATTAATGTGAAAATATTAACTTTGTATGTCCTATATGAAAGTTCCTCACATTGCAATATAAAGTTTCCTAACTCAGCTTAAGCCAGTACTCAACTCTGAGCGGTGCATGACAAACGCTTCTATTTGTGGTGGGATATTGACCGCGGTTCGCTGTCTTTGTTTACTTCACACCTCCGGAACGCAACGCAACGCTAAAGATAGCGGCTAAAGATTACATTAACGCGTATCAGGCACTTCTTCTGATTTATTAAGAATATTTAAATATCAAAATTTATAGGATCTTTAATTTTAAAACGCAATCAATGTGATTACGTCTAATTTTGAATCAGAAACATAATTGTGTTAATCATAGATAAATAAATGAATATCTATCGTCTAACAAAATAATACTTCTTCAGACTTCCTGAAGTAGAATTATTCAATAATAATCGATATAATCTGTGGTAAGCTCGTGGTTACTCAATGTATTTTATTATTCAACGGTTCGGCTATCCTCAAATTACTTAGCAATGGGCTAATAAACACCGTTTCTATTCACGGGACCGACTGTAGGGTCCCTTCCTGTTTGTACAAATATTTCGTGAGTTTTGTTATTTAAAAAAAAACATGTCTGATCTTTCGTTATTGATACGTAAGATGATATAATTCGGATTATGTGATACTTATGTAGTTTTTATATATTTTTTAACTTTAGTTAAGATTAACCGACTAATCACTAACAACTCAAATCTTAGCTCTATTGAAAACAGTATTTACTTGGTAATATAAGAAAGATTACCTAAAGTATGAGTCACAATGTATATTTCATTTGGTGGTAGAGCTCTGTACAATCTTGTCCGGATAGGCACCACCCACTCTCCATAATCTACCGCTAAACGGCATTACTTTGTATTGTTGTGTTCCGCTTTGAAGGTCGTGTGAGCCAGTGTAATTACAGACACAAGGGACATAACTTCTTAGTACTCAAGGTTGGTGGCGCATTTTTAATGTAAGGAACGGTTAATATTTTTTACTCGCCAATGTCTGGGTGGTGTTATTCAGTTTAGTAGTTCAAATGTCTATTAGAAATATATTATATAGCAGCTGGGTGTCAGCTGGGTGAGTTCGACTGGTCGAAATATATACAATGTAAATTATTGAAAAACATACCAAAAAGGATTTAAGTAATGGCTTGAAAGAGCTCTTCTATTTAAAAAAAAAATGTGTCGTATATTTTCGTACTAAGCAATATCGATAAAAAGAATTAAACCGTATGACATCAAAGTAATTGTTATAATATATTTAGTTTGTAAAGAAACATTCCTACAGCTCGTAACATACTTATATGTATACAATAGGAGACATATCACGTTGATCGATTGAGTTTTATATGGTTTTATGTGAACGTTGGAGTAATCTGACCGTTAATCCCTTTGCCCTTAATACGGTCCTTGGGTACTTGTTGATAAAGCCAAGTGATTTCACGTGGATTACACGCTCCGTACCCGTGGCAACAATGAAAAATAATGCAAGCGATATTAATCGATCCATCCAAGCGTTTTACCGTTTATAAGAATGAAATTTCTATGTACATTTATGAATGTAATTTTTTTTTTCTTTTACAGGTAAAGATGTGCTTCATGGATTTGGCAAAAAAAGTAAAGTATTTCGGGAATGTGTCCTTTTCATTTTTTGTTAAAAACTTACGATAATGATCGTTTTGTTTGTTTTTTTTTTACATTTCCTTATAGAATTTACAAATAACGTTATGTTACTTTTTATTACGAGTATTTTCCTTTTTTTAACATTACCATACTGAAAAATACCAACAAAACGACAGCTGCCACTAGGCTGTTAATATTTAAGCAATCATTATTATTTTTTTATCAAATAATATATTTTAATTAATTTGATTCATTAAAAAAAAATAAAAAAATCGTCAATTATAATAACCAAAGTTATCAAATAACATGTTATTTCAATTAATAATTTAAACAGTAATGACTTGGTTACTTATTTGTACGCCGCTATTACAGTAAGTACGAAAAACTAATTATACCTATATATTTATTTTACTATCATAATTATAACTACAAGAAGAAATTAAACGCAGTAATGTTAATGTTAGATGCATCGCAAACAGAAACAAATGGAGACCTAATATAAACACGACCGACGACGGATACGGACCGGTCGTGTAATGGAACGACAAATGATTATAATCAAATATATTTTTATCTGTATGATTTATTATCTGTTTAAAATTTTAAAACTGTTAACCGATGTTTATACATTCCCCAACTCACAGGCTATATTAAGTCATTAGAATTCTAAGATGGCGGGAAAAGATAGCATTATATAAATATTATAACTCACAAGGCACAGAGTTTTTAAGGCACTATACCAAATGCCCTATGAAGCGCGTTGATAATATGGCTTGGCAAACTTTTATCAAAAATAACTTATCATCTAAATACACATTACATATATTGTTTGTTTGATTAGATATATAAAAAAAAAACAATATTTTATAATTAACTATGATAAACTGTTCCTCGATTGTGGAGGTAACCTTACATCTTGTCGCGTCCACAAAGGGTGTACAGTGGCACTTCACCTAGAAGCCGAAGCATCGACCTCATATTTATAAAGCATAATCTTGAAAAAGGTTTTATAGGTCAAACGGCTTTCCATAAACTCGATTGTTTTTTATTTTATATTTTTGATAAGCATTACAAAAACAACGAGATAATACGCAGAATCTGTGTTTTACGTCTATTTTTATGACAATATAAATCTGATATCTTACAATGGCAAACTTACTTTAATTATTTTACATTATTATTTACCTATTAAATGTGCCTAATTGATTAAATAAAAATAAATTAATTTTATAAAGACATATTTTATATACCTTTGCTTAAATTAAACAAAAATGAAAAAGAATGTTCTTTTCTTGAAATTCTAATTTTAAACTCTTAAAGTCAAAGGAATGCTGTGTCGTAAATGGCGACCGAAGTTGTAATCTTAGTTCTCGAACAATTCCAATTTGTATGAAACTTGTCGACGCGTTGCTTTCATTAAGTTGAATAATTTGAGTTTAACCCTTTGTACAGTATGCTTACATCGTTATGAAATCGTCGACAACGAGTTTTAATGACGTTGTCTCTTTTGGAATTTCAATCAAATCTTATATCAAAATATTTGGTAGTCGATCTTTTTAATCCACATGCAAACTGTCGCCAAGCTTATATTAAAAAAAAAATTGCAATCGTTTTTCATGTAATACGAATATAAAAAAGATCTTATTGGTCATTATAAATTTCAGTCAACATAAGATAGATAGGTAGTATGTTATTGTACACCATACAGATAAATAAATAAAATAGTACTTATTACAACTATAAGGCGGTCTCAACGGTAGGGTGAAATATATAAATGTTTACTATTTAGAATACAAAGTATCGCAAATATAATACATACACAAAAATATATAACTAAGTACGTATGTTACATGTTTAGTTAGTTTTATTATATGTGTAGTCTACTGTAGACCATAGACTATACCGCATGGAAATCCTGCCATATATACGCGCCCTAACGATCTCCTGAAGTGACATTTCCTGCAAAGAGTGATTAACACGCAGAGGTTAAGTGCGGGTTAACGCACTCTATTTTATATTATTATTTTTTCCTTATATATTAAATGAATTGAATATTAATTAATTTATTGCTTCGATAAGGATATTTAGATTTATATATTTACATCGGTATAATAATTAAATGAGTTGATTAAATATGAATGAATCGAGTTATCATAATTGATTTATTATTTCATTTATATCAGGTTAACTGACCGTTTATATAGCTTTCCTTAATATATCTTCTAAATAAATAAAAAGATTCATCGTCTAAAATGTCCACATTGGCTCCTAGCTGTAATTATATTTTATATTATTAAATAAGTAGCTGTACAATAGTCATACTACTGTTTATATATTCCACATTTTCGACGGGCCGGTTGGCGTGGTTGGTGGATACTTTCCTTTAACACTGAAGGTTGTGGGTTCGATTCCTACCTAGGACAGACATTTGTTTGCATGAACATGTCTGTTTGTCAGCACAAATGTCTGGATGTAATTATCTATATAAGTATATATTTACAAAAGAAAAATAATATATGTAGTATATCAGTTGTCTGGATTCCATAGTACAAGCTCTGCTCAGTTTGGGATCAGATGGACGTGTGTGAATAATGTCCCAGGATATATTTGACATCACCTGTTTAATTTGGAAATACAAGAACATTATTCTACTACAAGATTTCACTTAAAACTTCGCACTGAGTTTTAACAGTACACTTTTTTAACAACAGCTTCTTTCAATCAGAAGAATAAACACAAATAAACGTTGACATTGAATCGACGGGATATTATTGGTCGACATCTTGATTAATCTATGATTTTCTCTATGGATTATAGACAAAATGTCGTCCTGAATGTCGCGAAGTTATCGATTTAGTCATAAAACTAAAGTGGATATAAGTAGTTTTTTTTTTTTTTTTTTTTTATAGAAAAGGAAGCTGGACGAGCATATGGGCCACCTGATGGTAAGTGGACACCAACGCCCTTAGACATTGGCATTGTAAGAAATGTTGTCCATCGCTTAAATCGCCAATGCGCCACCAACCTTGGGAACTACGATCTTATGTCCCTTGTGCTTGTAATTACACTGGCTCACTCACCCTTCAAACCGGAACACAACAATACCAAGTACTGCTGTTTTGCGGCAGAATATCTGATGAGTGGGTGGTACCTACCCAGACGAGCTTGCACAAAGCTCTACCACCAGTTATGTGCAATAGAGTTGTATTATAAATTTATTTATTTATTTATAAAGGATCTTCAACGATACACACTTACGAGTACATTACATCGTGGAATAGTATTTTAAAATACTCCTTTAAAGTGCTCCTTCAATTTAAGGAGACCACAGCAAGCACATAATAAGTAAGCAAAAATTAAAAAAAATATAAAATAAATGTTACAAAGTGGGACACAATAAAACATAGGAACTATAAAAAAGGTAAACAATGGTTAAACTAAGACTAAATTATAAATAATAAATAAATATATAGTCATCAAGAACTGTTTGGAGTGCACAATATAGGAAATCTATTAGTAAATCGCCTGGAATACGTCAATCTATCGTTTGTTTATTTATTTTTTCTTCTTAGATTGGTATATTTCTACGACTACAAATTTATTAACGTTTCTCTTTGAAACATAGTCTGCATTTTGAGTTTCATTGTCTGCCTTGGGCTTAGTTTTAACTTATGGGCTAGAATAAAAAATAAAAACTGACGTTTACGTAGGTACCGAACAGTTTTGTCGTCTTTCAGACGCGAACAATGGTTAATAAAAATGTACATTTCTCTAGCTAACAAGTAAAGGCCTCAACGACGCTTTGAAATCTGCCCTCTAGTACGACTTGCGAAGTCTTGGTTAAGACTTTCGCGTGTTGAATATATTAAAATGGAACCAGGTATTACATTTCGCATATGTATAATAGCTGCTTTTGTAAGATTCATTAGAATATGTTATTTAAATAATATGATAATGTGCTTTGAGTTCTCAAAACATATTTTTATTACCGACACAAAGAAATAATTTAGTTTCTCGTATTAAAGTCCTCCAGACCGATTTTGGCGACGGAGGCCAATCTCAAGAGAGATTAAAAATACAGGTACACTCTCTATTCCCTAACTCTCATAATCCGATGGGACGGCAATCCGACACGAACGGAAAGAGTCCAGGCGCAGGACCAACGGCTTTACGTGCTTTCCGAGGCACACACACACACATCCAACTTCCAATTAAAATCCTTACTACTATTATAAAAACAAAAGTGAGTTTGTTTGTTATGTTTTCGCGTATTAATTAGTCAATCGTTCATTATGATATTTTTCAAGCACTTTGACAGATTTACAGAAAAGGATATATAGTGTACCGAACACTTACCTAACTATTACTTAATAAAAACATTAGTACTTTATTAAGTAGATTAGACTAGAAGTAATTAAGACTTCTGTGTGAGTTTGCTTATCACATGATTAAACGATTTCTAGTTATAAATTATACTGTGTTATTGAATTACATAGTATGGCAATTAAATGTTAATCCTACTAATATTATAAACGTGAAAGTTTGTATGTGTGTATGGATGTTTGTTACTCTTTCACGCAAAAACTACTGAATGGATTTCAATTAAACTTTCCAATAATATAGCTTATACATCAGAATAACACATAGGCTACAATTTATAAAGATATTGTGTGAGCTGTCCAAAATATGACATTAAATGTCAAGTAACTAGGAAAAAAACCTACCTTTCTGCGAGCTATTCTGGCGTGCGCTGCCATAAACGTTAGTTACACATAATTATGTAATGTATGATAGACATCATTTAGTTTAAATGCGCGATACTACGCCTTTATTTTTCGTGCTTTGCCAAAATGACGCATTTGCAAAAACATTACTTTATGTTGACGTACCCCGCTACTATACATGGAACGTGTCGTCGAAAGAATGGAAACGTCGATTGCAAGGAACACCTGTCGACGGCTGGCCAGGTGTGAAGGCAGGAGATGCTCTTGGGCGCAATTACACAGTGCATGTTAGTAACTTCGAATGTTACTGTTTGCGAATGCTGCTGAATGTAGTACAGGGCCCCAACCACACAGGGACAACCACTGGGATGCCACAATGGAAGAGGCCGTGCTGTGTCGCTCTCCTTCACAAATAAGAGAACTATTTGCAATATTGATATGCACTTGCGGTTTATCCAATCCTCTACAACTATGGGATAAGTATAAAGCTGCGTTATCGGAGGATATCTTGCATAGATATGAAAGGATAGATCAAGTCAACAATGATCTATGTTTTAATGAAGCACTGAGTCATATAGAGGACAAAATAATAATGATTTCTGGTAAGAAATTGTCCGACTTCGGTATGCCTACACCGCAGCGTCGAGGAGAGTTGTCGACCGATTTGATCAGAGAGCTAAGCTACGATACCGCTTTATTAGACGCTCAAGTCAGCGAAACTGAACCACGCCTGCTACCCGAGCAAAATGACATATATAACAAAATATTACAACGTGTTGAGATTGGCGAAGGCGGTCTTTTTTTTCTTGACGCCCCGGGCGGTACAGGTAAAACATTTTTACTTAATTTGATTCTTGCAAAAATTCGTAAGGACCGTAATGTTGCGTTAGCGGTGGCTTCCTCTGGGATCACTGCAACATTGCTGAGCGGTGGACGGACAGCATTAGTAAGAGCAGTGCCCGCGGCGCCCTGTTGCAACAATGTAAGCTGATCGTGTGGGACGAGTGCACTATGTCACACAAGCGCGCAATTGAGGCGCTTGATCGCTGTCTACAAGACATTCAAAGCAATCGAAAGTTGATGGGTGGTGTGGTAGTGTTACTGGCAGGGGATTTTAGACAGACTTTACTGGTTATCGAGAGAGGTACTGCAGCAGATGAAATTAACGCATGTCTTAAAGCCTCATATCTTTGGTCTAAAGTTGAAAAGCTTTATCTTACCACTAACATGCGAGTCCAGTTATTCAGCGATATCGAATCAGAAGCATATGCTCAGAAACTGCTAGAAATTGGTGAAGGCCTCCTAGACACCGACCAAGATGGTATGATTCCTTTCACACAGCAATTTTGTCATGCTGAACGAACTTATTGAACAAGTTTTTCCGAATATGTAACAAAACATTGTTGACGAAAATTGGTTGTGTGAAAGAACCATACTAGCACCGAAAAATGAGACTGTTACGAAAATAAATAAAAAAATCTTGGCCGAAATAAACACCAAAACTTCAGTGTACAATTCTATTGACACAGTTATGTCATCTGATGACAAAACAAGTTATCCCGTAGAGTTCCTTAACTCTTTAGAGTTGTCCGGAGTACCATCACACAAATTGGAATTAAAGGTAGGTGTACCTGTTTTGTTGATGCGTAACCTGGACGCGCCAAGATTATGCAACGGTACTCGGTTGCGAGTTACCGAACTAGGAAGGCACATTGTGAAGGCCACAATTTTAACTGGAGAAGCCAAGGGAGACAATAACTTGCCATTCAATTTTAAACGCCTGCAGTTCCCGTTAAAAGTCGCATTTTCAATGACGATCAACAAATCGCAGGGTCAAACCTTAAAGGTAGCAGGCATACATTAAGGCACGCCATGTTTTTCTCACGGTCAGCTCTATGTGGCTTGCTCACGTGTTTCCAAAGCAAAAAATCTGCATGTTTATGCTGAAGGAAAAAAATCGTTAAATATAGTTTATAAGAGCATACTGCAGTAGCTAGATAACTATAGGCCTATGATCAGGGTTCTGCAGTGCCTAATTACCGTATATTTATTATATTGCCAATTTTCTTATGTTAAAATATTGTCAAGGAGTTAAATTTTTCAAATGCGACTCAAAAAATATTTATGTCATAATGTTAATTCTTTTCTACGCCACGCTAATATAAGCTACTCCAAATACTAATCCTGCGTAGACGAAGTCGCGGGCACCAGCTAGTACTAAATATTTCTTCATCTTCATCATTGAGCAAAGATGACCACTTATCATTTAGATGTTGGTTTTGTTTTCTTTATTTTGTATTTTAATTATAATTCTAGCTAAATCTCAGTAAGTTTTTTTTTATATAATTGTACTAAAAGTTGTCTATGGATCTTGTCTTACCATAAGACGAAATGTAATCCCTGTTTGATAATAGACAATCACAAATAAGTAAGTACGTTTGAATGAAAGCTGAAAGCTTTTAGTGTGATTAAAAGGTTGCTCAACTCAGAGAATGGATCTGGCGTCTAGTAGATAGCCTGTTTCCTATTTTAAATTTACTATTTACTGCAATATTCATTGCAGGAACAAAAGATTGGTTTATAGACGAATATAACGAATTGTCTAAAATGTTCTGAAATAATAACCAAAGTGATACTTTTGAACAATTTAAACAATATTTTATTTCAAATTGCGCCATATATATGCCATCGAACTTGAATGGAGCATTTTCTTAATGTAAGGACAAAGCCTACGATATTTTTTATTATGAAATAAAACGTGGGTGGTGTAAACGTAATTTATAGATACTTATAGCCCCTTAATAAATATTTTTGTTTCTATGATGTATCTACTATATTGTAGAGCGTGAAATCGGAATCTATCTTTTTTTGCTAACTATTATTCTAGAACATAATGGATGTATTTTGCTTAAGAGTTTAACGTGTATAAAAAATGTATCCTACACGATCGGAGCAGCAAGAATGATACTTGTTGATTAATAAAGCACATGCAACGTTTGATTGCAAAATGCATCGACACGCAGATAGATATGTACTTGCATATGCATGCCAGCATTTAGCGGCAAATATTAACTATCATCAGTTCAAAGTGCTGCCATAAATTACGAAGATACGCCGATAATGGTCGATTGCTCTCATTCCGAGGCTATATTAATTTGGGACAATAAAGTGATTTATAAACGTTAGTTTTATTCGAAGGTAATACTTTTATGGCGTGTGGCAATAATACTAATAAGGGTGATAAACATTTGTATCTTTTTAATTTATTGTACAAAAAAAAAATATGGTACTGGAATACTTTGTCCTACCAATTAATTGAATAGCTGTGTTGCCATGTTTTTTAAATATCTTAAGAAATAAAATAAAACATTAAATACATAGTAAAGTATTTGAATCTTGAAAGCTATTTATTTTTGATTTGTTTGGAAATATTAAATGGATTCTATATTCCAATTAAGAATAATTAATTCATATAATATATTACATTAATATTTTACTTGAAGCTAAGCACGTTTGTTATAGATAATTAAAGTGAACTCCATCACGATTCTATAACAATTTAGAAGCTACAACGATAGAATAGAGAGAAAGGTATTTAAATGTAAATTATGGGCTTATAACTTAATAAGAAATGGTAGTAAATTCAATATTCCGGAATGTAGCTGACTCTGCATAACAATAAAGTCTGTTTCAAATAATAACAGGGTACGGTGGACTGAATACGATAAAATGTAGACGAAAAACGTATTGGAGGTTGACCTTTATGGTGATAGACATAAAGGGTAAGTTCGGCTAGATTTTGTCCAATGTTCTTAAGAGAATTTCTTTGTGATACGTGAGATGCTTACTAGATAGCGGGTCGCGATGTGAGTTTAATGTCACATTTCACACCACGTGGAGATATGTTTTTGGGGTTCGTGATCTCAGATAGTTTTGTAGATGATCTTTATGAAATGATAACACCTGATACGTTGTTTTATGCATTATGTGACAATATAGTACGCATTTAAATCTACGATAATTTAGGAAGATAAATCATTATCCGAAACTCAAAAGCTATTGTTTGCTAAATAAAAACTTAAGGTGACGAAAAAGTTTGGAAAGATGAAGTCAAAAGTAGCAATTTAAAAAAATGTTATTATATTATATTATTGTTATTATTATTTTCTTATAAAGCAAGAAAACTGGATTAAATACTTCTTTTTACGATAAAATGTCAAGCTAAGAGAAATATTTTTCAAAAATCGAATGGCCATGGAAATGTATATTCTAATTCTAATTTAACATGAAATAATAATAAAAGCGATCCTTATATCGCTCAAACTGGAAGAGATTTGCTCAGGTTCGTATCAGTGACCTAACTGTAATCAGACCTCTCGGATCCTTTAATTAAAGGCTTTCAGAGTACCTAAACGATCAATCTTCGTTCCGTGTGAGAACTTTGCCTTTTATTTCGTCCGATATAGCCAATTTCACCAGAATACTTCGGTCGGTACTTCTAATTATAAAGGAATCTTCGAATGCGTCATCCTTTATTTATCCGAAGGGAATCTTGGAACGAACACTCGTGAAATAAAAAAAGATATAGTTAACGGAGTACATATCTCTTTACAGAGAGCAACGTGTAGTTCGTTCTTGCAGGGCTCCAACTTTTATTATCAGTGTTTCAAGAATGTCAGTCCGCCATCTAAGTGCGGCCATGTTAAGGGCGTTGCTCTCGCTGTATCGGTATATTATGTTATATACATATGCCAATTAATAAATTTGAAATCTGGTATTGGAATTGTTTTTTAAATTCAAATTTGAATTTGGAATTTTATCAAATAGAACAACTAGAATTATATGTGAAAAACTATCTTAGATGATTAAGAGATTCAACTGAAACGTAGTTAGATAGAAAAAATATATTATGTTTTAAATAAAATTCAGCAAAATGTAAATAAAAAATAAATAAAATAACCAGTACCCCCTTATTTTCCATTGACGGAAGTGTTATTGATTTTTGCTTTGGTTTTTTCAATTTTTGTTAAAAATTAATGAACTTTTATTGAATTGAATTTACTCATCGGTGTATACCCTAAATATACACTGCGCCTAGGTCTAATAAAATGGTGACCGAGATTAGTTCTGTACATTTTGTGGGTGAAAGTGGAATAGGATGCCTCGGTTCACGTGAGAAAATTTTATGAGGTGTTTAGCTAAACGGTTCCGAGATATCGATAACTTGTATAGAAAAACATTTCGTAAGTTTTTCTGCCTTTATAAAAGAAAATAATATTTATACAAGATATATTAGTCTATATATGTGTGTAAAATTGATATGAGATAAGGAGGCTGTATGGCTGAAGGATGTACGAATAATATTTCTAAAATTATGATATATATTATTTATTTTAATAATATAATGCCCCGTTTTTTAGCAGTTTCGGCGTAATCCACCATCTAAAGCAGTAACTTCATCTACAATTGACATAAACTTAATATTATTGTTGTAGTCAAACATTTTTAACTACTCAATAAGTTATGTTTTTTTTTGGAAAGTCAATCATGATTTTTAAGAGAGTTTCACGTTTTATCTCTCACGTAATGATTCGCATTTGCTTATCAGATGTAAATCCTCCTTAAGTCAAGTGTGATCTTCCTCGTGCGGTATCGTGGCGGATATTGGCCACTTCATAAATCTGCGGCCGTCGGGTCTGCGTTTCGATTAGCTGTGTGAGATGCGGGAAGGTAGTTCACTTATAGTTACATAAGTTATCTTAATATTACTATTGATTACTTCAACCTCTATTTACCCGCTTCTTGGATTAAGCTTTACCAGCTGTCCTAGTAATATGGTCTCACCAGTACTCTGGTCCACTCAATGATCGTAATCCTTTTCTGGGCCACCACTCAATGAGAGCTTTAGGACCATTTTTCATCCTCTGGTCTAGCCTCATGTTTTGTTTATTTTAATGTAGTTTTTCCAAACGTCCTTGATCTTTAGCAACGCAGTTGCACATTGGCGATTCTGTCTAAAGTGTAATTCCTATATTACTATCAAGAATCTTATTATGTATTAGTTTTTCAACGGTTACGTGACTTATGCACATTTCATTACGTCAAAAAAACATTATGTTCTTCGACCATGTAATATATAAACTCATAAAAATGTTCACCTTTAAAACAATAGATCAAAGAAATCGTTTGGCGTTTGGCGTTGAAAGCCAATTATTGCTAAACAATTATGTTTTTTACATTAAGCGTCGCAAGTATGTGATAAATGGATTCCAAAGTAATTATTATAAACACCGAGGGGTATATATCACTATTCGCTTTGAATTACTTCAGGCAAATCGCAGTATACTTCCTTAGGCTGACGCATCCGTCTGTGACCAAGCGCGCCTTTGCTCGTCGTTCCGGACAATTTTAGTTTCCGCAATGCCATGCCTGTGCGTGGCCTTTTCTACTAATTTCACTCTCGCTACATATTCATATTATTTCATAACTATATATTCATAATTATATTGTAATTCATTTAAATTTTAAGGGAAATATATATGTGTAACTGTAACTGTAACAGCCTGTGAATGTCCCACCGCTGGGCTAAAGGCCTCCTCTCCTCTTTTTGAGGAGAAGGTTTAGAGCTTATTCCACCACGCTGCTCCAATGCGGGTTGGTGGAATACACATGTGGCTGAATTTCAGTGAAATTAGACACATGCAGGTTTCCTCGCGATGTTTTCACCGTAAAGCACGAGATGAATTATAATGACAAATTAAGCACATGAAAATTCAGTGGTGCTTGCCCGGGTTTGAACCCACAATTATCGGTTAAGATTCACGTGGTCTTACCACTGGGCCATCTCGGCTTATATATTTTTTTAATATAAAATAAGAAGATTGAATGGCGGTAATTTATTTTATGATTTACTAAAAGGTCTTTAACAATGTAAAAAACATACAAAAAAATCCACTTGGTTCGGTTTATTAATGCGTGACACGGTAAACTAAAATAGAAGAAAACCTCTATTAAATATTTGTTTTCTTTGTACCAATTCCATGTTTTTTCGATTATTTCTTGTAAAACTGCAAAAAAGCCTTACAATTACAACAATGATCATTAATTATAGTTGAAAGACAATTTCATTTAAAAAAAATAAACTAACGCTCCGAATTAAACTTTTTAATTCCAAAGCAGCCGCGCTGTCTAGACGAATGACTTTAGTAGATACCGTCAAGGTCGTTTCATATTCGTCTTATTAACATCAAATAATTGTGTTAATGCTAAAAACTAACTTTATGATACGTATCTTTGCTAATTGAAAAAGTAGCGTTGTTGATTTCTATAACTATTCCTAAGACTAGCCATCTGCACAGATGACGTATTATAGTGCACAAGTGTGCGCAAATACACAATTTTACGAGAACATTATCTATTTCTTGCCTCACATAATCCAATGGGACCGTAAATCCGATGCCACCGGACTTCAGGCACAGGGCCAAAGATGAGAGAGAAGTGATTGCAACTTCTACTCTGGGTTGCTACTGTGAAATACTTGAAACAAAAAAAAAAAATATTACTATTGATAACTATTTTTTTATATAGATTTTTAATATATATAATCCAGTTTTCGCTTCCGCTTGTTAATAAATTATTTAAACGCTTAAACATGCATTCCATATTCAAATATAATTTTAATACTGCCATTAACTCGATATGTCAAATGCTGAGACGCATGCTGTCGCATCGTATTTCACGGTATCGTATTTGGAGATAATTTAAATACCTAATCGAGAGTTCATGGCGCTTCGGGCTTGGACTACATTACTTTTGATGACTTCATTGTCCACCTTCGACTTAATACGTTATAATGGAGCGAGTTATCGCGGGTGGTCTTTGTAATTGCCTAATCCTTTCCAATCTTTCGTACGGTTACTATTATTATTTAATTTTCTTCTTTATAAAACCACGTATTTACGATGTGATCACGCGTACGAATAGAAATTTTTAAATACACAATAGTTTTCATAGCTGACTTTACTATAGTTATTATTATTCTGTATCGTTAAAATATTTTTAAATAGTTTTCGGAAGTAATAAGTTTCTATATTGAATCATTATAGTTTTCGAAAAGCAATAAAATGCTTTACGTTCTTTACTAGTAAGCGCTCTAAAGGTTCACTTCGTTGAATTAAACAACTTACATGTCAGTAATTTCTCCATAAAAAAAAAGAAAATATTTCATTTAATATATACAAGTTTCAATCAACTCAAGATCAAGTCTATAAAAATGTTGTCACTCGCCTTTACTATTTTCAAATAATTGGTGTTAATGTCGAGTTTGTTAGGCAACTTACTAATGACACCGTATTTCTAGTCAATAAGAATGTAGATAAGTTTTCGACTTTTATTTCTCGAAATTATTTTTAATGCTGATATAGGGAATAAGCTATCGCCTTACGTAAGTGTGTGTCGTGAGTTTCAAAAGTACCTAATATATTGTGGCCTTCTAGCCTACGTAAGACATATCGACAAAGATTGGCCAAATGACGACACGTAGCACGTAGAATTTGTATGTGCTGTGTGTTCGGTACATGAGAAGCTTGTGGCCGAATAAGTACCAAACTTTCTCCTTAAGAGGAATTATCACTTCATTTAAATTTAGAAATACATAAATTACCAATGCGCTTTACATACGAAACTTAAATAGACTAAAGTAATGACATGATAGGAAAATAAGGCTACAGATGAAAAGAATAAAGCTCTTTTTTCTTTCTTCCAAAACAAAAAATAAGTACCATATTTTAAAAGCTGTAATTTCAATATACGAATAATTGAACCCAAAATATACTATTAATTTCAGTTTCATGCGTAGTAGTATATAATTCCAATTAAAATTCCACTAAACATATATATCAAACATTCTATAGTATAATCTAACGGAATAATAAATGAATTACCTGCTGTTGACCTGCTGATTATTTCAAACCCACTTTGGTGGTCTTTCCGACTCTATAATCATTATATTCCCAAATAAATAACCATCAACTCCCTTTGTTATTAGATCACACGATTAACAACTTAATGCTATGTCTCGGGCTGTCCTATTGTTTGCATTTTTATTGTCTTCGATAGACAATTTGTTATTATTATCATTTCGGATAATAGGTAATTACTCGCTGGACCGGACCGTTAATAATAAATAACGTTCCGTAATAGTTGGACGATTAATCCGTTTGGTCCATTCAATGTCCGGTAATAACCTCTTTTCAAAAGTAAAAAAATGGTCGTGAACTGTTTATAATGACAGGGACTAAAAGTTACGGTCCCGTCGATTTATTCTATCTTTACTTCTATGGATTCCGCAGATATGGTCAGGAAAAACTGGAACCTAGTCAAAACTAGGCCAAGTTAGAAAGCAGAACTTAGTATTAGAAAATATGGGATAGTTTACGATTTAATCCCACGCGAACTGCGATTGAAATAAATTGTTTCGTAAAGTAAATAAAATATCACCCCAAATTAATGATAAAGCTTAACGAAGTGGTAATTTTACACGAACGAGTCGGATGCCGTGATAAAGGTTATTATTCGACACCTTAAAACATCCCTCCGTAAATACTGGGGCGTTTCTATTAAAATCACAATTTAAATGTACGAAGCTAGAGAGCTCTTAAAGCAACGAATTTATTAAAGCGGGGTGAAATATGCAATGAAATTATTGCCCTACTCGCTCCACCCCAAGCGTCGCGAAAAAAACTTGAAAGAACCATTCGCTTTGTTTATTTATTTTTTTGTGAACGCTTTATTAACCACGGAGGCGAATGTTTGCAAAAAAAAAAACTTGTTACTATGGAAAGAAATATCCTTCGAAGACGATCTTTTTATATATTAAGTAAAATATTTACATTTAAATATTTATACGTGCGAGTTATTCCGTTTATTTCATTTTGAGGCAATTGCATATTCATTTGTAATTATAATTTACAAAATATATTTTTTTAAAACATTAAAATTAGCATATCTTAAAACTTTAGTATATATTTTTCGTGGTTAATTAATATCGTTCATACGAGAAACGTTTTACTTTCTCTCTCTAAATAAATATAAGAAGATAATGTGAAGTCAGTACAGTGCTGCCCGGAGGCGATCTATCCTTGCTCCCTTCGAAAGAAACATAATCAAAACTGTTGAAGGGAGGGGTGTCTGAGACTCGACTGCAATTACATAATATGTCTAGTCGAGAAAGACTACATAACTAACAAAACTATACTAGATGTCTGCGGAATGAATGAAAAGCAGTATGTCACCATATTATATGTTTTTTTTTTTAAAACACTCTTAACAGTCAATTACCAGAATTATCAAACCTATAAGTCTGCACATTAAGGTATTTTTATATTTTACATTCCTTAACTGCCTTTACGTTTTTATTCGAAATAAATCACATGTGCGCTAATCGCTTATCTGCTTAATTTATAAATTAAAAAATATATTATATATATTTTTTATTATCTGTACAGTTGAAATGTTTTGCAATTACTTTATCTGTGGTTAGGGTGAAATTTAATAATCGTAAGTAATAAACAACCTCCTGCGTGTTTATTTTATTTCATAAATATTTTGTGGTCATAAGGCATTCTTTAAATATGTTTGTAACACGTAACGCGGTCCCGCCATATGTTTTATTTGTTGGCTGTTTATTTTTTTCTGTGTCACATTACAAGTGCCGCTTTAAAAATAATAAAAGAGTCGTTAAATTTGAGGAGGGCGAGATGTTATCTGCAACTGCATCCAGTATCTTGCATATTAACGAGGCTTTGATGCGGAATAAAAAAAATTCGTATATTATGTTAATTGATTTGTCGTGTTTTTATTTTAAAATGTGATTATTTATTTCTTGATTGTTCGATAAATCTTGTTGTTTATCTGCAATGTCAAATGACAGTTATTATTAAACATACCTTGTCCACTCATTATCTCTGAAAATCAATTTCAGAAGAAGTTTCTTTGAAAACGAGAGATCAACATGTTCGATTGTCTTTTTATTTTCTTATATGTAGTTTTTGTTTTGTTTCGATAGTTTTTTCTTTTTTCTTTTTACTTTATTTAGACTACGACTCAATTAAGTAACCTACTCTCCAAGGATTACAAAACTTAATAAGTTAGTTCTTATTATTATGAATTATCTTTTCATCTTAAATGATGATGAAGACGATGGTCCCTCAGCCGAAATTCGGCCACGCTGACCGGACATGGATTAGCAAACTGTGATAATATAACAGGAGATATTAAAGTGAATCTGCGTTTGTGCAAACTTAAATGCACTCTCAATTCTTGCGATCTCATAATACAATGTGCTGGCAATAAGACACGACCGATGAGAGATCTTGGCGCAGAACCGACAACTTTACGTAGCATGGGAATTTTATGGCCATCTTCTTAATTGAGGCATTTTGCAGCCTTCCAATATTATTATAATACAATATATTACGTAAATGACTTAAATAAATCTTTGTATGTTGCTCAATTGTTCATACTCGCTCGAATTCTATATTTATATAGACAAATAAAAAATGCAATATAGATAAGATTACACTACGATTATAAAACTTATTTGGATATTTACGGTCACGCAAACCACAATTTTCAAAATCATATTTCTTTATTTATTACTTAACAATCATTAATGCCTTCACTGGTGTAAGTAGACTCGTATTGAACCAGCATAGATAATCAGAAATGAACGTTAATTGGGAAATTCTGGTCGCAATCTTGCCACACGTCTACTTGGCCTTTATTTGTACAGTTTTTAGGTCTTCTGAATTCAATGAATCTTATATAATCATATTTTTTTCGTATACAATCCGCTCGCGTATCGTTTATCCAATTGAGTTAAAATTGTTCACAATTGTTATCGGCACGTGTGTCAACTTATAATATAAGCAACGTACAATAGATGGAGGAAAAATGTAGACATTGCAGCGCGCGCGGGCCATTAAGTTCTTGGTGGTAGGACGTTGTGGAAATCAATATAAATATGTACCACCCACTCGTCAGATATTCTATAGCCAAGCAAAAATACTTTTAAGTTTACGTTCCGGTTTGAAGGGTGAGTGAGTTTAATTACAGGTACAAGGGACATAACATCATTGTTTCCGAGGTTGGTGGCCCTTTGTCAATGTAAGGAATGGTGCATATTTTTTACATCACCAATATCTATGGGCAGTGGAGACCACTTACTTTCAGGTAGCTTATTTTTAAACACGCCCAACTATTTTATAAACAACTACTATTTAATAAGAAAAGAAGGTGGAATAAGCTTCTCCTCAAAAAGGGAGAGGAGGCCTTAGCCTAGCAGTGGGACATTCACAGGCTTCCTTATTTAAAAAAAAATGTATGAAACGTTTGTGTACATTGTGTTTCATGCGAAAATTCCGAGATAAGTTTTTATCGAATACGCTTCTTTGCAATATAAAGTACAACATACTGACTAATATATCAAAAAAAAAAAAATCTGCAAAAGTTTTATACGAACCAAGTAGGTAATTTACATATAAACAATTCTTATATATTTATATTTTAATCAACTATATGGAAAATGCTTAAGTTGTAAATCACGCTTTTAATTTCAATTTTGTTTATCAAATAAACTGAAGAGAATGTTTGTTTTTTCAACATCGCGTTCAGATTAAAGAAAGAGGGGTTGGTTCTAGTATATCGCAATGCGAAGATATATAAATCATACAAGCGCTGCTTGGTTTGTTTATTTATAATATATACATGTTCGGAGTCTGGCTTTTTGAATCTTCGTTGATAAAGACATAATTATAAATACAGATTAAAAACTTATTTACATACTTTTTCCTGTTCAAGTATGTATCTTATTCAAATGGTCTAAGGTTTAAAATTGATTGTATAAACTGCAATCAATTTTATTATCATCTGGTATTCTATTTTTTTATATTAACCATATTGACATCAAGTTTATCGAACAATTTAAAATATAATAAAAATAAGCAAACATATTACATATATACAGATTAATAGAGATATATATACTTTAACAAATTCGCAACTCGCCGATTATGCCATTGACTATTATAAATACATCATTCATCAAAGTAAGGTCTATCTTAAGTCAATTAGGTCATCTGAGGTCATCTGAAGTATTTTTTAATATTTCACGAGTTTTTTTTTTTTAATATTTAGGCTAGCGCTTGACTGTTATCACACCTGATGGAAAGTGAGACACAGTCTAAGATGGAGCGCGCTTGCCTAGAAGGTGCCTATTCACTCTGGACTTGAAGGTACCCATATTGTAGGTGGTGGGGAAAACGGAGGTCGGGAGGGTATTCCAGACCTTGGCAGTGCGTATCAGAAACGAGGAAGCAAAGCTTGATACAAAGTTTGATACAAAGTTCTTCTAAAATGACATTGCAAAATTATAAAAAAAAAATTACCATCTAGAATATTTTTTTTATGTCCCGTCTTATGATTAAACTATTTTTGAACATTATTAATGATATTTTTTGAACCGATTGAATTGATTGCTTTCTTTTATATAACTTCTCGATATAATCTTCTTTATGATAAATAAATTTGAAGTACAACTGACGAGCGACTGTGATCATTATTACATGACTACAGCGAAGTTAGTTGTTTAAATGATGATCTTATTTGTTCCGAAACGTTAATCAACTGTTTTCCCAAATAATATAACTCGGGAGTATAAGAGTTGTTGTTATAGTTTATATAGGAGTTCGTTTGTTTCATAAAATAAAATAAGATATATATATATATATTATAGAACAAGAAGGCGGACGAGCATATGGGCCACCTGATGGTAAGTGGTCACCAAACGCCCTTAGACATTGGCACTGCAAGAAATGTTAACTATCGCTTACATCGCCAACGCGTCACCAACCCTGGGACCTAAGTCGCTTGTCCTTTTATGTCCCTTGTGCCTATAATTACACTGGCACAATAATACGAAGTACTGCTGTTTTGCGGTAGAATATCTGATGAGTGGGTGGTACCTACCCAGACGAGCTTGCACAAAGCCCTACCATCAGTATCATAAAAGAAACGCAATCACATCACACGTTGTTTGTTGTAATGAAACAAAGCAATAAGAACTATAGCAATATTCGTGAACATTTAAAAAGCAATCCATATGATCGTAAACGTGAGATCAAACCCCTCGGATTCGTCACGGCCCTTCGTCAAATCCGGTAAATATTAAAATATCAAAAGCCTGTGGCTACGCGCGCTATAGTGCGCCATCGCCCCTGATGCATCCCCCATGTTGAGGATCGGTGTAAGATGTAAGATATTTACTTTTAAACATCGAAATTTTTTGTTCGAAAACCTCATTTTGAGAACAATAAAAATGTGGATTTTTTTGCCGCATATATAATTTTTGTTATTTCTTTGTTTATAGTACTTTTCGTTAAATGCCTGTATTATATAATATACAAAGTGCGTTCTTTAATTAGTACTTCCTTTTTTAAAGTTTTTTTTTTGAGAGGTGTCGGTTCAGTGAAGAGTAACAAAACCAACAAAAAATACTTCGATTGTAAATTATATAATGAATGAATGTACAAAATAAATAGCGTGCTAGCATGTTTGGGTTCTGTAGTCCTCATGATCCATTTCGGTCACAAAATAATCTACCTTAACTTTTAATCAGCCCGACCCGGGGTACGAACCCACTTCAGGATCTGCGGTCTTATATCTAGCCACTAGTGGCAACGAGGAAGTCATAGTCATATCATATATATCATAAAAGTTAATTTAATACATTAAAATAAATACGCGGAACCGCCATGACTTACACCACAAATTTTAATTGAGACTGACCCCACTGACTTATTATACAAAACATATTCGACGTTATTGCTTCGACATAGCAATTAAATTCCTTTAAACAAAATGCAAATTGGATCCCAGTTTATCCCACGTCGCTGACAGAAAGCACGACTCGGTACACAATAACGCTTCCGAAATTCAAATCGATTTACTTCAATTAAGATGGTATTGTTCGAAACATGCTGTAGAGTGAAGCTGTTAGAAAATTCAAATTTTAGTTAATGTTTAGATAAAGAAAAATCAAACCAAAAAGGTCTATCATCTAAAAAGTACGTATATGTATATAAACATGACAATGGCAATGTCACAATAACTCAAAACTACAAAATATGCGTTCATTTCATTCAGGAGCTCGCGACACAGGTTATATTATTATAGGAGTCCATAGCGTTTTATTCACAGATAAAATATATTTTGGTTTATTTATAAATATATTTTATCTGTGAGCATAATAATAACAAAGCAATGAATTATACAAACTTTTAATAAGCATTTTATATTTATTGAAATTCATTTTCAGTTCGTCTAGGCTGTTCTCGCGATGTCGAGCCAAAAATAATCTCCAGGGATCTAAAGAATATATTTATAGATGTGTAGCGGTAGATCGATGGGGCTCTAATCATGAGGGTGCGACCTTCAGGGCCCAAATAAGTTTAAACATCCGTCCGAGGGGGTTTTATTGCATTACGTTACCCAGGGAGCGAACAAGACGACAATATGGCAATACTTGAAGTCACATAAATTGGTTATCGACATTTAACGTTCCGTTACGATTTTATACATTTATAATATAAAGAGACGAATTTAGATAAATGTCACAAATTCAAATTACATAATTAAGTGGTCTGAATATGTATTAATTATTGCTTTTAAATTAGTATTCTTAGTTTACACCCATTTCATTGTATTCATTAATAAATAACTGTTACCGTACAATATAGTTTTAAATTCGCATCATAATGAAGATTACAAATAAAATGTCAAGTTGCCAAGCCGCATTGTAGCCGCGTGTTAAATTCTGAACGTTTGTTGCAGCACAGCAGTCTGCCAAACGAAAGGTCGTTATTACCTCATTTTTGCCAATTAAATGGCCTAACATGGCTTAAATTTATTACAAAACAACTTCACATGACGCGCGAATTGCAAATATCTTGCAAATTAAATATAGATTTTATTATGCTAAGTACCAAAACTTACGACATTGCTCAAGCCAATTGCGCATAAAAGCGTAAAGCGCTGTTTTAATATAAGTATAGTTTTATGCTTATTGCTTTTTATTGATAAAATATTGAACTCTTGCGCTTAAATTCAATAGTAAAAGGTATCCGGGTATAGGTGAAATATACTTGTTGTGTAGGCATAAATCTCGTCCATACTAGGCAACTTGCCTTTCTAAGGCATCATTTATATATAAAAGGCTGTGAAAGTTATACACGACTAATAATATGATCGTAAACAATTTTACTCTTCTATAAAAGTATATGTTATGAACATATTTAAGATGGATTGTATAAGATTCCTTAAAAGTTCTTCAAGCGTAGCCTAGTCGAATAATTTTGAGCAGTGCCCAGAGGGAAATTTGTCGACGAGATTGTGTTTAATATAAAGACTTGGTCGGAAAAAGACGGGTGACAACATCTAGTCTATTTGAAAGTGTTATAATTTTTTTTTAAATTATGTTTGTTGTTTTTTTTTTAGATGCCGGCGAGCTGTGTCTCAACAAGGGTTGTTGCGGCGCGGGCGCACGCTCACGCCTCACGCAACAAGCCCGCTCGCAGCTCGAAGGTGCTCTTCGAAGCGAACTGAGCAAATTGGCTGACATTTTATCCAATAGAGCCAAGCGTTTTGACGGTAAGTTGATACTTTATTATTAAAACATACTTAATTTTCGAGGGTCAGGAGTCTACGTCCAACTTTCAAAATTCTGGAATTCTACTGCTATATTCTTTTCAGAAAAGACCAACGCCACTGCCCACTGGACCTAGATTCTAGACAAGGCACATAAATAAATCCATAAATAAATAGATACTTAAATGAAAAGAGATTGTATCTCTATTTCAGTTTAATAAACAGAAGTTGCATTTTGAAATGTTGTCTGAACTATTTCAACTTGTTAGTGAGTGTTTTATCATTACATCAATTCCGCCCACGGGATACAATGTCCTAAGACGTTATCTCGACAAGATCTAGCTTAGCACTACTACCTTTATAATTATAATTTGATTATAGCTAATAATACGATTTGAAATTTATTAATGATTTATTGTTTAAATGTTACCTATTTCCTCATTATTAATACTGTAAATGCGAAGAGTATTTGTTGGACGTAAAATTATTAATATATAATCTCTTCTTTCTTAAGTAGAGAGTTCTAACTTGGTATTTGTTCTTAAACCTCAATCACGAGCCTTTTTACTCTGTATCAGAATCTGTAATCTTAAAAACATACATAATTGTATACCTAATTGCAGGATCTCGTATATTTTTCAAAGCTGAAATTTGGAACGTTAATTTTTTTATTAAGTAATTTGAATTTAACACGAAAGAAGTCGAGGCTGACAGTTTTGAGTCAAGCGAAATGGCTATTAATATATTATTTAATACAATATCGCAATTTCTACTTGCACTACAATCGAATGTAGGGATTTCAACTGCTCGCCAAAACACGTCTGCCTTTTCATATGTAAGTAAAGCCTTCGTCAGAATATTTTTTTTTCATAAAACGCATCGAATTGCACTGAATCTCGTGTCGATGTTAATTAACTCTCTGTAATTAATACAAGATTGCTTATATCCGTAATTATTATTCAAAAAAATATATTCACAGTTTCTTGCAGATTCTTTTCTGTGAAATCGAAATATATACTGGTTGTTGGTTTAACGAATCGTGCTTGTATAATTTTTAAAAAATTCAATTCAAAAGTATTTAGTAAAAAAAAAATTTAATACTTTTCTTTTGAAATATGAGTTTAAAAAGATCAATAAAAAGTCTTCTTAAAAAATGTCTTAGACGTTTTCATGCGTGTACATTAAACCTTGATAAAATACCGCGAAATAATACAATTGTTGTAAATGAAAATGAACCTTTGTCAAAACCGAGCTGTGCCAAATATCAAAAGAATTAATTAAGACGTCGAGTCAAAGTAAAAACAACGTTTACATTTATAATAATCAAAATATAAAGTAACGAGCAGATTTAATGCTTCCACTTGGGCCGAGGAGCTCCTCTCTAAAGAAGATTTGGAGCTAAATTTTGACAGAATTACTCTAATACATATATTCTTAAGATGTTCTACACACGCAACTACGAGATGAATTATTACATCTCATTAGTGCTTGCCCGAATTCGAACCCGTATCTTCGATTATAATCCACTCACTCAGTACTCAAAGTACGTACAATAAGGATAATATTCTTCGCTTTTAAACAAGTAGGTACGTTGTTTAACATTTCGTAAGAAGTTCAACAAACATTAATATTAATATTAAGGAGTGAGTGGTCGACGCTTATAAATAGATGCGTGACCGCTCGCGGGTTATCGCGAGAAAACTGTAGTTATGCGGCCGCTACCACTGGCGTCTTGGTGCGATTAAAAAATATTTTACGTTTATGCAAAATCGGTTGCGTATTGTGAATATTTCGCCTCAAAATCATTTGGTTGTCGAAATCTAAGTGCAAATTCTAAATACAAATATTCTTAGAATAAATACTTGCTCTTAACAAATTTCAAGTATTAAGGGCCCCCTTATTATCGGGGGCCTAATTTCAACTTTAAATAGAGAAAATGATTAAAAATTTACACGAAGGCCACCTTTGCTCTGTGATTGAAGAAACACTAAAATTAGTTCTCAACGTCGATGAACTTATATAATTATTATGTTGTAATTAAACTCGCTTAATCACCCTTCAAACTGGAGCACAATACAGATTATTAATGTTTGATTATCGATTGACCGAATTGAATATTAATATATAGTTCGGCTCCTCTTGAACATTGACGGTCTTAATTACCTACAAGCGTTGTTACGCGGTAATTTAGTTTTCGCTCTTTCTAGCATTATTGATTTGACATTCGAAAGAAGAAGACAAAGCATTGTTGAACTAATCACCTGCAGGACACCGTTTATAAGTAAGGCCGTTAGTGTTTAGTTAAACACTGCTTTCTCTCTCTGTCATCACTGCTTTGCCATTTAAAAGAAGAACACAGCATTGTTTAACTAACAACACTTATAGATAAAGCCCGTTTATTCCCTCTAGTTGTAACACTAAATTAGATATAGGAAGTAATTACGGTTATCCCGAGCTAATGTCCTTCTCTCTGTTTCAAATCCAATTTCTTATATAAAAAACTAAACTTTTAAAATACACTTTCTAGCTTGTATACATTTTTCTGTGTCATGATTGTTTGTTACAAATAAATAAACAGTCTAATCGCGCTTGGACTTCGATTTGACCATAAATTCAATTATATTCATAAAACAAATGAAGTCTGCAATATGGCCAGTACACTGAGCAGAAATAAGAGCCAATGATAACTTTCCACGTCATGAAACCTTGGTGTGCTTTGTAAAAAGACAAATAAGATTCGTTACAGAAAACATACTACCTTTTACAATTGTCCTAGATACGGTATTCACACCAAATTACTCTGGAGTTGTTGGGAGTTCAATGGCAGAAGAGTATATTGTTAAAATTTATTAAAAGGTCTTCCAGTAGAAGTTTATCTCCAAGAGATGTAGAGGAGACTTTATGAGATATCTAATTGAAATAATAATAGTCACTATCGCACGTGAATATAGCAAATGGAATTGTCTATATATCTTGTTCGACACAGAACCGATAGCTATCGCGACCCTTAATTTATGTTCAGCTAGCAGCAGTGTTTACCCACCAAACGGTTCCGGCCGGATATTGACGTATTATCCGGTATCCTGCTGGATAACCGTTTCATCTTTGATATTTTTCTATAAAATTACTGCATTAATGATAGAAAATGTATTCGTATATTATTAGGGAACAAGTAAAATAATGTAATCGTTCATCTGGAAGGACGCAGACTATAGGTACGTACGTACCTGATAATATTATTATAATAATATAATTTATCATAATAATATTGTATGCGAAATAGTATAGATGAGAAAGTTGGATTACTTTGATTTTTTTTGGATTATTTATTCAACCGTTAATCTTGACATTTTGTCAGGGGTTACAGAAAATAACTCATAATACATGAATTTTCACATTAGAAAACATGACATGACATTAGAAAACATGAATTTTCACGTGCTTAAATGATTAAAATACATCTCACTCTCAGCGTTGAAAGAAACCAGTGACTTGGTAAATGGAACACGTCTCGGATGAAATTATTACACTGAAATTCACCAATCCGCTCTGTAACAGTCTGGCGGAATATATTTTAACTCTCGTCAACGAATTAAAAGTTTCCGGGCTATTGTCGTAAAGCATCGTATATCTTTAATTTCTGTCTATATTTTTTTTTTTAAATGTACGAGAAATCAGTGTAGTTATACAAATAGTATCGGCATCGCTATTCCTTAACAAATAAATGGTATGAAGTCATGCAAACGGCATTCCTAGTTATAACTAATGGCCTCTTTACCGTATAAAGCTGTATCAAAGAGCTCGATGCTAAAGGCGACCTGCCTTAACAGAGATAAAACTAACTTATCAGTTAAACGAGCAACGTTTGTGAGTTTATTATTGAATTCAGACTAAATTTATTGTCATTTGAAAATCTAATATTTTGAAAACACGTGTTTTTTTTTTTTGTTAGTGTAGGCATCTTTCACGCGGAAACGATTCGACTTGATCACAGATAAAAAAAAATCTAAAATAATAATTATTTTTAATCGCGCGCCAATACCTATGCGCGATGTTGACCACTTACTATCAGATAATGCCAATCTACTTACCTATTATATATACATGCATGATAAACTGCAAATATTCAATATTGTTCGCTTTATTCGAATCATTTTGTAAAATATTTGACGTATAATATAATAACAAATTGCATAAGAACAATACATTTTATGTTATAAAATAACAGCTTTTACTAAGAAAATTAAACCGAATCCGGTCGTTCTATCAATATTGAATTGTCCACTTTCGAAACATTCGTTAGATCTCACTCATATTGAAACTCTCACGTCGATTAAGAACTCACGCGTTATTGACACTGTCATTGTACGTACCATCACTTAGAGCTAATAGAGGTAAAGATTTTGAAACTAAAAAGGCTGTATACATAGAACACGTTGTTTTTTTTTTAATGCTTAATTTTGTTCGCAAATGCTAAAACTTTTCTCACTTATTAGAAAACGTTTGAATTCGCCGGTCTTTGATTCAAATTTATTTACTAATTGTGAACAAATCTACTACATTTAGGAATAATCTATTCCTTAACATAGATACATGCCAAAAAAAATATATCCTGAAATATCTATTGATCTATTGCGTTAATTTTCATAGCAAATGTTATGTCTCGTTTCATAGTCCATAAGTCCTATATCTCACAACGAAACGATTTAAATAAAAAAATGTATAAAATTTATTACATATGGCAACTTTTTAGAATGACTTGTTGATAAGAAAGGGTACATTCGAATGCGTCACATCTTATTTTAAACTCGTTGCTGTAAACCCCGATGAGGTAACCCGTATGAATAGAAATGATATGACTTAATAAAAAAATATTGTATTATTACAAATGTATCACTTGTATAAACAACACAGTACAGGGTAGGTATTGTCTCTTTATTTCATTAACAACAATGCGACATTTATATAATGACTTTCCCTTTATACAACCCATAACATAACGACAATGAATTCGGTGTTCTAAAAGACCATAGAGAATTTTTTTTTCGATGTGGAACGACTACTCTTTTTTTTTAATTACTCTTGTTAGAAATTTAACAAAAAAAATATTGTTTATTTACAATATAATTTCTAAGAAGTACATATTGTTTGTCCTCAAATTATTTCCAAATCATTGCACGCAAACGCTTAATACATGGATTTCTTGCCAGAAGAAAGCTAAGCACCAAGGCTGACTAGTGTATCCTTACCTTTAAATCGAATAGGTTAGACATAACAAATACTATCATGATTGTGTCCGGTCAATTAATTTAATGACAAACTTTTCTCACTGGCGACATAACTTTCGTTCTGGTTGTAAGTAATCAAACCTTATTCGGACTGCGGAGTCCCGTTCCCCACAATTAGTTCCCTTTGAGCGTGGCGACACGATGGCGATGCGAGATACAAGGAAAAATGTATAATAAAATCATTTTTAAACCAATTAAGAACCTTATACGGTATTATGGTAATAACAATTTTTAAAAATCGAATTTTTTTAAGACTTTTTTCGATCAATAAATAAGTTCGCTGTGAGTTGTGCCTGACTATACACAACATGTTTACACGTAGCAAATGATGATGCCAAGTGGACCCCCCTATAGACATTGTAGGAAATATTAGCCATTCCTAGTGTTGCCAACGCGAAACCAATAAAAAAATCGATTATGTTATGTGCTTTAAGCCTTGGAATATATAATTATTTAAATTGATGGATTTTAAAAATTTACCATAGTGTCGCTAATATTGATAACTAATTATATTTATTTTAATAAATGTTTGTACAATAATTTAGATAATTATGGAGTCCCGTGTCCGTAAGAGGCCATAAAATTGAACGAACTTATTAAGTATGCTTATTTTAATAATTGGTACATGGAAAAAAAAAATATTATAAATAATCATAACAATGAAATAACTAAAAACCTAAAAAAATATTTACATACTAACAATTTACATCGAAGCCTTACAAAAAAAATTAAGAATATGTAGCTACTGTGCAAATTATGACCGCGTAGAGTGGTGGCAGGAATACTAGTAGCATTTCCCCTTGGAATCGCAATTCCAGTCCTTTGGGCGAAAAATGACGTCATAAATGACGCAAAATGTGGCAGTGAAATTGCAATTTAACTGAAATGATTTCGTTATATATTTAAATTAAATATCACGACTATCAAAATACATAACTATGTGACATGTATATATAATAAACACCATACAAAACACTTCATTTTGTTTTAGAATGTATTGAATGAATATTAAATTAAAACCAAATCTACTTCGCTAATAGTCCCTATAAGGTAGCTTATTATTTTAATCTTTTAGTGTGTAAAAACTATAAAAGGTCTTGTCATAAATAAGCTTTTAATTTGACTAAATCATTTGTTCGTGGGATGACCAAAAAAGTAAACATAGCATGTTCTTTTTGTGAACATTTATTACTAGTTTTTTTTTTGCAACGAAATTATCTTGTCGTATATTGTAAATGTCCTCCGAATTGTCTTGTAATCGTGTCGTCACGTGTAAACATTCGGTCCTTGTTTGGCCAGGCGCCCGGGGCCCGTTCTGCGGCAATTACTAGCGTAGCAGCGGGAAGCTAAACTTATGTATAATGTATGAAGTCTGCTACTAGGTGACCACTGTATCGTGTTCCTCTTGCAAAACTAGAAATTGTGGTGTGAAAAAAAAACAAAGATAAACGGGAAAATTAAGAAGTATATATCTAATATTTGATATTCAATAATTACCTACATTCTTTTAAATGTTAAGTAAAGTATGTTTTGTTTTTATTATAAGGATTTAAATATGTAGTTATAAATTCTAGTTCTATGTGTGTGTGTTTATATAGGTGTGACTTAAATGTTCGTCATTTCCATGTTTCTTCAACTGGTTTTGATGATTCATCCGATGATCAGTTTTATTACCAACCATTATTTAGTGCTAAGTTGTCTCAGGATAGACGGTACAGAAAAAAACCGGACTATTGTCAAAAGGTTTAAGACATTAGTTTTTTTTTGTTTGGTAATACATACTTTGTTTTTTTTGTAATATAAAAAAATAATTACACAAAAAAATATCAATTAGACAAAGCATATTCTTCTATTATGTGTATTTGAAAATGAGTACTTTTATAATTAAAAAAAAAACATTTTTTTATTCAAATACACTTTTAGAAGAAGATTAAGATACTTTTCTCGGTAATTCTCACTCTTTTTTTTATGAAATACGTAGGCGGACTGGCAAATGAGCCACCTGATGGGAAGTGGTCACAACCAGACAGGTCACAAATAGACATTGGCGAAGTAAGAAATATTAACCATTTCGAACACCGCTAGTACGCCACCAACCTTGAGAACTAAGATCCCTTGTGCCTGTAGTTACACTGGCTATCTCACCCTTCAAACCAGCACACAACCATTAGCTGTTTGGCTGTATAATATATTATGATGAGTAGGTGGTACCAACCCAGACGGATACACAAAGCCAGCAACAAAAATATATTAAACAAGTTAACATAATAATAACAAAATATATGATGATTTATTAGGTGAAGTCACCTAAGAGAAATAAGTAGGTAATCAATTCGGTTGTTTTTTGCGAATGAAACGCGATATATTTGCTAATTATTGTAAAACAATTTTGTTTTGATATATGAATTAAAATATATATTTAATATATACAAATTTAATATTGCCTTACAAAAATTACATTATACAATTATAGATTTATCGTTCACGTTATAAATAATATTATTCCTCAAAAGTTTAGTTTCATTGTACCTTTACTTATACAAGCTGGCTGGTAGAAATACTACGTACGTACGTACTAACGAACTGAAAACTTTTATTTCATACTTAATACTTTCATTTTTTATCTGAAAAATAGATACTCATTTTAACAGTTTTTGTATTGAAAATTTAACGAAACGTATTTTTTTCTTAATAATTAAATATATTTTTATGAATTGATTATTTGATTATCTTATACATTAATATGACTAGCGATTGTTTGTGATAACAAATCAAAATGCACTTCATTCAAGTAGACTTTTACAAGTACTTTGGAATCGTCATTTACAAGATAAATTACATGTAAAGCTACCATACTAATATTATAAATGCAAAGGTAACTCTGTTAGTTTGTTACATATTCACGGGTAACCCACTGAACCGAATTTGATATAATTTTGGTATGAAACAAGCTTGAAAACCAAGGAAGGATATAGGCTACTTTTTTACACCGAAAAACTGTCCACCGCTCACAAGGACGGGCAAAGCCACGGGCGACAAGAGTATTACATAATTTGATTCAACATTATAGTTATGATTTTATGTGTTTTGACATTACCAATTATTTTATAGATTTAATTTGACAAATGTTAAGTACCGATAAGATCCAGAAGAAAAATTTCTAACTTATTAATATATAATTAATAATTATTATTTTGTATGTAATGGTATACTAACTAAACGAATATTTGTATTAAAAATAATAATCGAATTTATATTGACTCTGTCAAGTTTGCCGTGTTCAGTGTAAATCTATCACCGGTTCGGAATGGTTCGTTAAATTCCGAGAAGAACCGACAAGAAACATTCTTTCATTCCAACTAACTTTTCCAACATTACAAATACATAGCTACGTCATTTAAATACATTGAATGTCTTATTATCAATTTCAATAAACATCCTATCTGTAATCCAAGCGACACATATATAATAGTTACAAATGAATTAATTAGTGAATAGTAAACTATGTAGGGATATTGACATTCGGCATGTAAATAAATATTCTCTCGAGTGAACTTTCTTCGCAGTGAATGTGTCTGATATCGCCTTAAGCGAACTCAAAGTGAAGTGAGCATCTGCTTTCTATCTCTCATCGAAAATAAAGATGCACGTGTGAATGTAAATCTGGACGCTTTTCAAAGATATCGCTCGATTTCTGACGAGTTCACCTACTTAGAAATATGTAACATTGCTTTCTTTGCCATTAAAGTTTTTGAAAATATAAAAAAAACAAAGCTTTTTATATTTTTAAATATAATTCAGATTGAAACAATCTTTTTATATTGTCCTTTTTTTGACCATTTTGTAATAATGTTTTATAAAATATTCATAAATTATTTCTAAAAAAATATACACTAAATAAGTATTTTTTATCAAGCCATATCAAAATTTTGTTTAATAAACCAACTAAACTTAGAATTAATTTAACCGACAGCGGGCAATTTTTTTTAATCGAATCTAGGAAGCTAATGAAGATTTAAGATTTGATTAAAAGAACGGAGGCGTTTATAGACGTTATTAGCTCATCACTTATTACATTAGGTAGGTATACAAGCGAACAAACATTCCGCAGTCTTAAGGTTAATCCTTTCGAACTTCGCTATTTTCTGTCAAATTACTTTCTACTTACTATCTCATATTTACAATATATACCGTGACCGTAAAAGCCTGTGAATGTCCCACTGCTGGGCTAAAGGCCTCCTCTCCCTTTTTGAGGATAAGGTTTGGAGCTTATTCCACCACGCTGCTCCAGTGCGGGTTGGTGGGATACACATATGCCAGAATTTCAGTGAAATTAGACACCGTGATGAATTATTAACCCAAATTAAGCACATGAAAATTCAGTGGTGCTTGCCCGGGTTTGAACCCACGATCATCGTTTAAGATTCACGCGTTCTTACCACTAGGCCATCTCGGCTTACAATACATCTCGGAATACAATATGCACACACAGACACAAATTAAATAGATGTTTGTATAATTCTTCTCCTTTTCGTGAAGACTGTTTTCTTGATAGAAAAATTCGATATGTCAACCCCAGATTTATGTCCTGGGCAATCCACAAAAGCTGAGAGGCCCCTGCCAAAAATAATTCAATTTTACTTAACCGCTTCGGAATGGGGGGTGCTTCTAATTTCAAAGTGCCTAGGGGCCTTTTACCTCTAAATCCGGGCCAGCCTAGGATATAGCAATCCCGTTAGTAATGCGGTTCCGTGTACTTTAATGTGTGTCAAATATTCGCACGAACGTTTTCAATTGACCTAAACTAATGTTCAGTACACAATTCTTATTAGTAAATTAATATTATAATAAGTATAGGGAAGTACTTATACGTATTAATTATTCATTTTTGTGAACAATTATATAGATTAGATATCATTTTCGTATAATTAAACAAATAATATTTTTATCACGAATATTAAAGGAATGTCGAAAATAAACTAAAGTCGTTCTGAACACGTCAGCCGATATTTCAAATACTTAAATTCAACCGTGTTTTATTTAAAGTATACGGTGCTGTACATTAAAAATCCTACATTTCGTGAGTAGTACACAACATGAATAGTATGAACATTTTCTTCAGAGAACATAATTATTAAAAAATAATAGTTCGCTCATCGCAATTTTTTTTCTTTCGTAAGTAACAATGCGCGCTGTTCAATGTTCCGGTGCGAAGGGTGAGCGAGCTGGAGTAATTACAGGCGCTGGGGACATAGCACCCTAGCTACGTGTACATTATGGCGTACCTTTGATATTACTAATGTATATACATTCACAATCATGACTACCTCGTGGGTCTAGTGGCTATAAAGGTGCAAATCCCGAAGTCCCGGATTCAAACTCCGAGTCGGACGAATTAAAAGTTAATGGGTTTTTCAATCGACAAATTCTCAGTAGCTGTGTAATTTGTGTGTGACTTGTTGTCCTGTCGAATTATGGGAATAGAGATTGCACTTGTGTTTGTGCACTACAACACGTCTCGCGCAGTTGGCTTCTCTCTTTTTCTCTTCTTTGAGATTCTCATGCCGTGGAGAATGGCCTACGGTATCAATCAGTAGTAAAGAGGGGGGAGGTTTTGGGGGGAGGAGTTCTTATGAAAAAGTAGCCTATGTCCTTGAACCCTGGAATTCAATCTTGCTTTAAAAAAATTAAAATCGGTTCAGTGTTCTAGCCGTGAAAGCGTAATAGACAGAGTTACTTTCGCATATTAGTATAGATGTATCTAAACATCTAGACACGGGGTAGCGTGTCAAGCCAAGTTCAAGCAAACAGAACTGGCGAGCATAATTTGAAAAAATTGTTATAAAATATTTTATGTTGTTATAAATAAATTTCAGGACTGACCATTGAACTTGGCACCATTTAGATCTCACTTCTTTTGTCATTGAAGTCAACAAACAAGGCATATATTAGAATATTGAACTTGGCTCTTATTTCACATTTATGTTTTTGATGGGATAGATATAACACCACGCTACGAGCCACTCGAGTAACGTTTAACGCGGGCGACACCGCGTGGTGCAGATCGCCTGTGATACGATCGCCCTTATCTTCGGTATTAATAAAGATTTATGTTACAATTCGGTTATAAATACTATATATATGTCGAAATCAAGGTAGCTGGTTCTTCATCTTTCAACGTTTACAGCTATTATAGTGTATTAACCAAAAAATCTATTACTTTAGTCCACATTAACAAATCTCGAGCAAACTACAGATGTATACTTCTCTAAGTAACACCACTAAATTATACCCATGTTCGTCCCAGCACCAATAAACCCCTCAGGTAGATATGAAATTTTATATGTCCATTTAAATTTTTCTTTTCATCCTAATCTTATTATTAAATATGACTAACTCTTAAAAAATTAAAGGTCCTTGGCCGGATGTGTGAGTCAAATGAATACCTTTGTCATTTTAGGAAACGGGCGCTTAAAAAATTGTTTTTTAAATTATAGGTATTTCAATACTACGCGTATATTTTGCAACAAATTAATTACATAAATTGCGTCAGTGCGTCTCTAAATTCTGATCAGGATCGAACCGATAGAGGATCGGATACGGTTTTCAAATGGCTAGGCGGCTTTTTTTTATAGAATGGGAAGGAGGACGAGCATTTGGGCCTCCTGATGGTGAGCGGTCACCAACGCCCTTAGACATTGACACTGCAAGAAACGTTACCCATCGCTTACATCGCCAATGCGCCACCAACCTTAGGAACTAAGATTTTATGTCCCTTGTGCCTGTAATTACACTGGCTCACTCACCCTTCATACCGGAACACAACAAAACTGCTGTTTTGCGGTAGAATATCTGATGAGTGGGTGGTACCTACCCAGACGAGCTTGCACAAAGCCCTACCACCAGTACCTGCACCTGCACCAGTAGGCTGTACATTTTTATTTATGTTATACATATTGCCATTTGTATAAGATGAATATATAACATGTTTTTTCAATTTGTATCATTTAGGAATCCGCAAAGGATTAATGTTAAAAACGCGTCCTGGACAAAAAATAAAACATTAATTTGTTTATATTTATAGAAGATTAAAATAATCTAGTTTATTTTAAGCACGTAGGTATCGTGAGCACGTCGCTAATTAATAGCCAATGTCGAAGTTAATTACGTGGGCGCGTTCCGACTTGCTTCATTCAATATGATCTCAGTCAGTTCGAAATGTCAACATAAAACGTTTCTTAGGAATGAAATACGAATTGTGATCTAAAGATATTAATTTATTTTTCATTATCTGTGCATCTATAGTCGGCATAAATAAACATAATGTTTTTTTTAAATATAATTTATATTTAAAAAAAATATGCAATTAGTATGTATGTATTTATTTGATAAATATATTTCACTTCAATACTTAGTATTGTTGTGGTCCAATTTGAAGGTTGATTTAGCAAGTGTAATCACAGACGCAAAGTACATGGTTTCATGATTCCCAGGGCTGAGGTTGAGGGCGCATTGGCGATGTCAGGAATGATTAATACTTCTTACAGAGTCAATATCTATTGACGGTGGTGACCACTCAATATCAGTTTACAGTTTCACCTAACTGGTTTATCTTTGCACTGTTCATACTGCGCTATTTTAAGTCATCATATTTCCAAGCTTCATTGCCACAGAAACACGTCAAAAGAGTATTACACAAAAAAAACAAACTGTAAAAAAAAAACTGTTAGGTACATAAATTGAATTATTTACGGTAATAGCCGTTAAGGGCATACGTTTTTTAACCGTAAACGCATGACACGCAGTGTATTTTCTTGAATAACTAACTAATTTAAATATTATTTGCAACTTTCTATATTGTCTATGAATTAATCTTTTACGATCTTGTTATAGTTTTTTTTGTAATAACATATTAACCTATACTTTATGAAAATTATGTCGGTAGTTACTTTTTATTTAAAAAAAAAATAGTGTTGCCATATCAATGATCATAATTTAAATGCTTCACGCATGTGTTCCTCTGTGTTAGAGCACGCGATCGTTTCAATGTTATCTTTATTAAAACAAACTAGTACAAATTACATACATTTCCGTAATATTTAACATACGATTTGCAATTTAATTTCAACAAGAAAAGTGCTCGTCATCAATTGTAACCGGATGTTAAGCTTACCTTTTGTGTGTAAAGTTTTTATAAAAAAAATCATACATCTTATCTAGCTGTACTTTAGCTGTAATTATTATCGGCTTATACTAAGCGTTGTTTCGCGACTTATTAGTTAAATAATGCTGTGTCTTCTTCCTTCAAATGTCCAATCAATTATGACAGATGAGATAAATCTTTATTATGAATATATACCTGTATATATTTAAAATAATATATACATTGTACATACAGTAATAATGGACGCTCGCCGAAATCACTGTTAAGCTTGAGAAACACGTGTGTTTTTCTTACAATGCGTATGAAGAATTTCCTTCGTTATTTAAAAATACATAGTACGTAAATCTTAACTTATATATATCTCTAAACACTACAACGTAATACATCAATCGAGTCATCAAGTTAAAGTGTGAACTGGACAAAACCAGTTTCGAATAAAATTCTAAGATAAATCTATATGGAAATTATATAGTTATAATAAATTTAATGTTTAGTAAAAAGAACTATAAAAAAACAGTTCCTAGCATTGAGATAGTGCTTTAATTGCAGATAATTGTATCGATACGTACTCATATTATATTATAATTAATTCAAACCATATATCACTAAATAAACGAACGTGTTATTTGAATCAAATAATAAATGACGGATTAAAAAAATAAAAGTACGATTATTCATTTCGAATGAATTTGAACTTGATTTTAATAACCTTTAGATAAACAGATAACCTTGCCAGCACATTGCAAAATGTTTATTATTAAATAAATTAAATTTTAAAATATGCGCGATAAGATATAAGTCAAAAATAAAACAATTGCTTTAATTAGACGAAATATATTTGTTAAATAATTTTCCATATCAATTGACAGCTAACATCGTGTCATCAACGTACCATATGAAACAAATGTGTGTAATGGACACTATATTTAATTAATAAATACTTATAATAAGTATAATAGTTAGTCTTATAATAATTTACTCAATCGTATTTTATTACATTTAATAAAAAACTGTAGGTTTTCACTTGCTTGCACATATGATTTATTTATTTTTGAACGAACTTGTTAGTGATTATCTGTGCACTCATCTATTTATCTATAGCATTACATTTTATTATTGATTGTTAATTAGTTCCCACCGGTTCGGAAAACAATACCTAATACCAATTAATGTTGGTCGAGCTTTGTGCATGTTCGTCTGTGTATTACCACCGTGTAGTACTGTTGTGTTCCGGTTTGAAGGGTGAGTGAGCCAGTGTAATTACAGGCACAGGGGACATTTTAGTTCCCAAGGTTGGTGGCGCATTGGTGATGTTAGCGGTGGTTAACATTTCTTACAATGCCAATATTCATGGGCGTTGGTGCCCACTTACCATCAGGCGCTCTCTTGTGCCGTCATGCCCCCTCTCATAATACGCACTTGTGTGTGCGTGGCGCTTATACTACAAACGTCGTTGCTGAATATTATTATAATAATGTGAAAAATATATTTTACATTTTATAAATAATAAAATCGATCTAGACAAAAGACGTAATCAATTCTACATTGCCCTAGTTTAAGTGAAGCTATTATACATTGTCTTGTAATATTTTATGCATGAACATTATCAAAGAGTATACAACTTACTTACGAACCGTTATTTGCTTCGTTGTCAACGTAATCGAATATCAAAGAGCCGCTGTCAAACTGACATGGAAACAGTTACGTTTGACATTAATGAGGCTGTAATGTTTCGCGCAAACTAACAAGTAGAATCTATAATCGATTTCTTGACAGTTAACATACTTGTTCCATGTCATTTGTTTGCAAATTAAAGAGTCTAGGTATATAGTGCCTGGGACTTCGTTTTTACTAATTTTGGACATCGTGTTGTTTTAGTTGCATCCGATAATAATCTGAAAGTCATGAGTCCAGAAATCCGATGATTGTACAGTAACAGTATTATAAAAATCGCCTCTCAAGACCAAACTCAAGGCCTCAAATATTTATTTTATAACCTATCAAATTATATAAATATCCGTCTCTGCCATACATCTATTTACATTATATATATATTTTTTTTTTTTTTATATTTCCCGGGTGGGCAAATGACTCTACTCCACCTGATGTTAAGTGGTAGTAGAGTCCAAACGCGAGGACGGCCAGTACAATCGGGAAGAAGATTCTGCACTAGCCGCCCTCGCCTTGCCGGCCCGCAAGATGCCTCTTCACGCCTCGTAGAGAGACGTGAAGCGAGCGACGTATTGCCACGATAGGGATGGGCAAAGTGTGGAGGCGTGTTTCCCCCGGCATTGGTTCAGCAGCCGTCTCCACTGGACCAACACCCATCGCGGCAATGCTCGCTCGGGCACTGGCTGTACGCTGGCTGACCTCGAAACGCGGCTGCAAGCCACTTCACGAGATTTTCACCATGCGTACGGTGGTAACAAGCCAGGCGGATGTTTATCATCCTACCACCAGATGATATCCCTTAGTCGCCTCTTACGACACCCATGGGAAAGGGGCAGTGAAATGTATTCTTTCTCCGTCACTGCACGGATGAATATTTCCTACCCAAAAGTTATCGTTTCAATTGTAAATTTCGCAAAAAAGTAATAAATTATGTTCCGTGGACAAATATGTTATTATTGTTGTTTTTGGAAATTCCTACATACCTATTGTTTTTTGTTAGCAGATAAGGTGCAAATTTGTAACGTACGGCTCACGTTTTATTTTAACAAATTATACTTGACTTGTAATATAATAAAATTGCAATAATTCTCAGAATGGAATTAAAAGTCATTACATCGGAAGTGTCTCCGAGGATAAGAGAAACTACCAGAAGTTCCGTTCCGTTTCACGTACTATAAAAGGGATTCAATTTATTCATGTCCATATAAGTCAGAATCACGAAATATTTACAAACAATTCCTTAAAGGACAGAAAAAGTTGACTTCCCTAACAATAGTAATATTGATTAGCATTTCATTTTCCTCATGCCTGTCGTGAAATTGCTTGAACCACGTATCATAGTGGCGTGTGTGCATTGAAGGCAATAAAAATCGTTTTAGGCGATGCGTGAAAATGTTCGGATTTAAAACATCAATCGGCCGTGAATAACATTTCTGTATTTCCTTGTTTCTATGTTTTTTAGTCGGACACGTAAACGTTATGTAACTGTGTCTTAGAGAAAAAAAATTACCAAGGAATTAGGTTAGTAATTTACTGCTTTGGTAATGTTTTATTGACATTGCTTATCTTTGTTCTTGGACGGCATGAGGACGGAAACGAATGTGAAACAGTAAGCCCTGCATGTTTAGTAACTTCCTTGGACTGTCGAATGTGACGTCATAACCCATGCTGTCAATACCTTTTTTGCCTCATTAAAGTTTTGCGTGAATCAAGACTGTGTTCAGCTGACCGAGTTACCGTACCGAGTTATGCTACGACTCTACTATACGTTTTGAATTTAAATCGGGTCAACGTCGTGTAAATTAAAAATTTTCCAGACGTACAGACAAATAAATGTTGCCGAAATTTAAATGATTGAAGTAATTGTTTAGGTCGGATGAGGATACAATTTTGTGTTAGTGTTTGAGAGCAACGTCTCTGTGTTATGGTTCAGTCGCAGATTTTGGTTTTGTTGCGTTACACTCGATCATATTATTTAAATAGTTAAGTGATGAACAGCAGCCCTGGAGCTTCGATTTCTCTAATCCGCGGCGTTAACTTGACAATAATATCCCTCAAAAATTTGATAATAATTGACACAACTCAACTTACAAAATCACATATCATATTTATTTCTGATATTTTTTTAGATAAATTAATTTGCACTCTTTATCAGTGTTTAATTGATTAAGTAATTATAAAAAAAAATTCATTTCAAACATATTATAAATTTGGGGCCATTTTAAACAGCAGCTCGATACAAGTACCCCGTATCCTTAAATCCAGGACTATGGAACAGTCAAACAGGATATCATGTCGTGTGCCAACTTTTACACTTTTGGATATTAATGCTCAAGTACAGCGTGCAGTCGAGCCATATGAGATTTGCATACTTATATAATATTAATCCGTATACTCTAGTACGGTATGTTTGCGAAAATCTCGGTATTTGTCTAAACAAAAAACTATCATATCTTTTCCTATCTAATCTGTTTCGCGTTTATAAATTCCGTGAAAATTATATTTGTTCTAAATCGATAAGGCATAAAGAATGATATTAATAATGTATTTATGTTATGTTAGTAATATAAATTTCTTACGAAAATACATTTAATTAATAACGACAGAAAATACGAGAGAGTAGACATATCTCACGCCGACGGAGTTTTTCTACTATTCAAAATTATATTTTCATTAAATCTGCATGTCAATTATGTGAGGTACATGTTTTTATTACTAATAGTAGGGTATAGGGTTAATTGGTCACCTAATAGTAAATGATCACTATCGCATCGTAAACATTATTCATCAATGATTTGCCAAACATTGTACTTGAGATGTCTCTTGCAATTACACTGGCTCATCTCATCTTTTCTAATCGGCTCACTATAATACAGACCATTAATGGATAAATAAATACCACCTATTTAGGTGGGTATGTTCAAAGCTCCAGTAAAAATGTTTGATGAAATTCCGATGTATTTTTATTTACAAATCCAAGCCGGAACTTTCTGGAACTGTAAACGTCTATAGACGTCATAACAATTACTTAGCAATTGTGTCAGTGTAAGCGCTATCGCTAAAAGTGATAAGCGCATACGCATTTGCTTAACAGGAGATTTGTATGCTTAGCAGTGACCATGGAACAATGTATAAATAGTCTAGTAACCATTACTTAATCCCTTACATAAGTACTAATATTCTAAGTACTCTAGAATAGTATGGCTATTTTCTAAGAGCGAACTCGAAACTCAGCGCAGAAAACGGTCGTGAAATGTCAGAACGTGATATGCGACATTGACCATAAAAATCATAACATTTCAAGAATACACGACTCAAAATAGTATATCACCATAAGTCGGTTGACAATATTTCACGGGTGAGTAACGAAGTGATTTCGTACAGACTGCTAACTGTGATAACTTTGAAATGATTATTTAGTCTAAGAACATTTTAGAGACACAAAGTTAAGCTAAGCTTAATTCTCAGGACACAAAAATCAATATCGATCACTCCAAAATAAGCCTAAGCAAAAATCGAAACTGCGGCCATCTGCAATGTAGGCAAATTCATTATGACAGACAGCTGACTAATTAATGAATAATGTATTTACACGGATAATTGTAAATCGATCAGCAATAATTACACCAAGCTTACTGTGTTTAATATTTGCTTTATTCATATAAAGATATTCCACATGCGAAAAAAATCTTCCTATTTTTACATTTTTATTTCTTGTCTGAGCAACACTTGATCAGCCGAGAGCTTGAGAGCCGAGATGGTCCAGTGGTTACAACGCTTGAATCTTAATCGATGATCGTGGGTTCAAAATGGGGAAACACCACTGAATTTTCATGTGCTTAATTTGTTATTATAATTCATCTCGTGCTCGACAGTGAGGAAAACATCGTGATGAAACCTGCATGTGTCGAATTTCACTGAAATTCTGCCATATGTGTATTCCACCAACCCGCATTAGAGCAGCGTGGTTGAATAAGCTCCAAACTTTCTCCTTAAAAGGGAGAGGAGGCCTTAGCCCAGCTGTGGGACATTCACAGGCTGTTAAAAAACTTGTACTGTAGGTATGAATTGGAGCTTATTCGATAAACTGTGCCACTGCGGGTTGCTGAATATATCTAAGACGCAGATATCCCGACGACGTTATCCTTTATCGTGAAGCATGAGTTGATTTATAAATACAAATTACGCACATGAAAGTGTCTTCCAACCTTCAGATCCAATTATTCCCTCCATTAGACTTTCTGGACTATTAGTATAAAATAAATTATTACATATTTAAACCAGTACACGTGACACAACAAAAACTTATGTTATATCATGAACGTTGCTAATTCAATGTTAATTTTATTAAATATTTATGTTATCAAACACCGCTCTTTTTACATTTATTATAATACAACATCTTAAATAATTATAAAGATTAGTAATCAATATATCACAGTGTGTAACGAACCTAACATAGTATCCACGCGTGACGGCGACTCGTGTGTACACGCGACATTATCGCGAAGACGCAAGCAACAATAAGTAGACGCGGTTCAATGGACCGATTACGTTATGATAAATACTTGCGTAATTCTATATTGAATACTTTTACTTAAAAATATTTATTATAATTTATTTTTCAACGATCCCCACTTTATCGCTTTGAACGCCTACAGACATTATCACGATTACTATCTATGGTGTCTGGTTTACAGCGCATGAAAGTGTTTATGGTCATTAAAAAAAATAAAAAAAAATTGAAAAAAAATGTTGTAATGTAAGTTTGTTTTTAAATTTAGATACATATGTAATAAGAAAAACCTGTTCTGAGATAATATCTTTGATGAATACTAACATTAGACTATAAATAAGTGAGAATTATATTAACTTGCCGTTTTATTTAATATTATAAGTGCTAATATTTGTATAATCACGTTCGAATGATTATTATCGTGTGAATTTTGGTAAAGTAATTAATTATTCATAACAAAAAAGTACCAAAATTAAGTTTAAGCGAAGCGAAGCGTGCGGTTAATAACAATTACTTTAAAAATAAATTATATTATCATTTTAACATAATTAAACAATATTAAAATAATATTTAAATAGTTTCATTAATTTCATCAAAATCGTAAAAAAAAAACAGATAAAAAAACAACATGGCGGCGCCTTCACTGGGTCAAAACAGTAGTTAAACGTAATAAAACATAATTCAACATTATCTTACTCTACATTCCGAAATAAACAATATTTTACTATCAACGTAAGCTACCGACGCACGAACTATTTTAAACGAATGATAAACAACACCGCGATGCTTGGATCGCGCATTTTCTTATAATAGAAGATTTATTTCCGAAGAGACAAATAAAACTATTAGAGTTCAACTATCAAGGAGCCATATTATACGAGTAAGAAAATGAATTTGTGTTGATATGTAGTTATATATCATTGAGTATGAAATAATTCTTTATCCAAGTATGCTCATAGTTTTAATAGCACTGGCCTATCCTGTCTCGGATCAGGCTAGAATGTTGTATAGAGTAGTACAAGCCGGATTAAAACATAGAAGTATTTAATTTTTTTTATTTATGAGGTTGATTTTGTGAGCTGGGTTCATTATGTTTAGTTATTCCTATAGGGGTGGCATGATCACTCGGTGACCAAACCCCTCTAAAATAGAGATAAAAAAAAGTATGCTCATGGATTCTCATAGATAACTTTTGATTCGTTTCATTTCGGATTGTAGATTCTACTGAGTAACCGGCAAAAAATTCAGAGGTTACTCTTTTTCACCCTCTTAACAGAGTCAATCAAATCCAATTATATATTTATGCATATACTGCTTTGAAATCAACAAATACTAACTTCACGCTAATTTATCATTTATATAATCTTGTGTTGAGTAATAAGACGTATTTAATAAAGTTTTTTTATTTTTATTTTTATTAATAGACAAAGTTAAAAATAAATTTGGAATCTTATTATAGAAACGATTACTTTGTGGCGGCGAACTTTAGAAACCTATTTTTGTCACTGGTCTTAAATAACATACCTTTTTTATATAGAATAGGTAGGCGGACGAGCATATGAGCCACCTGATGGTAAGTGGTCACCAACGCCCATAGACATTTGCATTGTAAGAAATGTTAATTTTCGCTTACATCGCCAATGCGCCACCAAACCTTGGGAACTAAGGTGTTATGTCCCTTGTGCCTGTAATTACACTGGCTCACTCACCCTTCAAACCGGAACACAACAATACCAAGTACTGCTGTTTTGCGTTTTACTGGTATTGTTCTTTATTTAATATTCTTTTAAAAATTGTTTTGGTACTTATTAAATGCACGGTTATTTAGTTATGTATTATGACAGTACCTTGATACTTACATATGTATTTTATAATATATATATATATATATATTAATACTTTGCCTACAATAGCCATGAGGACTAGATATTCAGCGCCCCTCATTTCTTATTAATAGTGACAATATTAGTATTCCTAGCGAAGGGCGTTTATCGGAGTTCCGTAAATTTACATTAAACAAGTAAAACAATGTTTTAAAATGTTCTCTATAACATTTATATAAAAAATAGCATGGATACAATCCTTTTATTTCTAAAGTGTATTATCATTTATGTAAACTAATTAAATCCGTGTCTCGAAAACAATGATGTCCATGGTTTTTTTCTACCTTGAGAACTAAGATGTCCCTTGTGACTGTAGTTACACTAGCATACCCTTCAAACCGGAACACAACTATAATAAGTATTGCTGTTTGGCAGTCGAATATCTGATGAGTGAGTGGTACCTACTCGGACGAGCTTGCACAAAGCCCTACCGTCAATGTCGAAATATATATATATTGTACATAGCATAGCAATACGTGTTTATTTCCTATAAAAAATGTATAGATTTTTATCATTTATTTAAGATACAAAGTAATTAAATAACCATATAGGGTTTAAAGTTCCAACCCATTCTTCTACGGGATCAACAAATCACGAATAATATTATCGATAGTGTTAATAGCCTGTACTTATAAATTATAATACTCTGTATAATTATGTGACCACCAACCCGCATTGGAGCAGTGTGGTGGAATAAGCTCCAAACCTTCTCCTCAAAAAGGGAGAGGAGGCCTTTAGCCCAGCAGTGTGACATTCATAGGCTGTTACGGTTACGGTATAGTTATGTTGAAAAAAAAATCCACTCACTGGCACAACCGAATATATAATAATAACAGTTTGATTAAAACCTTGCATATATATGTATAAGCAATGTATATAACATTGTATATGAAATTCTCTAACCGCTTTATTGTATAGCGTATTTATTATGAACTTATTAAACGAATAAGCATCCTTCAGACACTTTATACAGCTTAAGTAGAAAATGAACTAATCAATACACTATCGATTGCTCACACACAAGTAACACGATGCGAAGTGAACCCACACATGTGGTGCCATTCTGCGGTTCGTTTGCGAGTACAATTTATTTATAACTTAATGTTATAGCGTCAGGATTGAATTAAAAAACCACAATTTTTATTTAATTTACTTAAGAATTATTACATACATCTGATTGCAAGATTGTTGCTTTTTTAAATAATTATGTCATATTTTTATATTTCGGTTAAAGAGCTCTAGTTATGAAGTAACAACAAGCATTTGAAGTCTGTCGTCAAAATCTTGAAAAAAAAAAACAATCGAAGAATCAATCATACACGTAAATGTCATTTTCTCCGAACTTAAATTTTTACTTGTTATTATTAACAGAACATAAGATTATTTTCTGTACACAGTGATATAGAATTTTACCACTATTATGTTATTGATATTAGTTAATTGTTGTTTATATAATTTCCGAGCGTCGAGTTTAACAAGAAGTGTGTAAAAAATATAACGTAATTAATACTATTTGCGATCAATGATACAAAGCTGTTAATATCTGAGATCGATCATAAGGAAATAATTATAACATATACAAAAGAATATGTTTATCTTGTTATTCATTGCCTCTTTTGTACAATGTATGACTTTGTTTTTATTTCAATCATGTGTTAACCATTTAGTAAAAAGTTTCATGATCCGTATTTAAAAATCACTGTACAACAATACAATTCGCGTGGTTTGAAAAAAAAATTATAAATCAATGGAACGAAAAAAAACCCCTACAAATGCAAAGACGAAACTTCTTATATTACAAGTAAATTACATTATAATTTATATGTTTAGGAAAATTAACTTTAAATAAGTTGGGCAGTATGGTGAAGTTCCTTTGTTTAAATTAAAATACGAACGCTTTCTACTGAATTATAATGGAAGACAGTGTAATTACAGGCACAAGAGACATAACATCTTAGTTCCAAGGTTAGGGGCGCATTGGTGATGTAAGCGGAGGTTAACATTTCTTACAATGCCAATGTCTATGGGCGTTTGTGACCGCCTTCCTATTCTACAAAAAAAAAGTCAATTCACGAGTAAAATGTTGGTATCAAGCATTATTTATACGTTTCTGTCCTGTATTTGTTTGAAGGGTGAGTGAATCAGAACATACAAACAAGAGGGACATAACATCTTAGTTCCCAAGGTTGGTGATGCATTGGCATAGTAAAGGCCGGTTAATTTTTCTTACACTGCCAATGTCTATGGGTGGTTACCGTTTACTATCAGGTGGCCCATTTTTTAAAATAACAGAATATAAATATTAATATAAAAATTACATTGTCAACATATTTGTAATACAAAACACAATAATATATTACTAGACAGCCGGTAGTTGAAACAGTAGTCATTAAAATCTATAAAAAATTAACGAGCAATCGACAGCATTCCACGTTAACTCTAATTAATATAAAACAAAAAATGGCCAGTATCATAAATTAATATTGTATTTCAGTAGATTGTTATTGTATATTAAACAGAAACAACAAAAAAAAAATAAAAAAAAATTATCTACAAAATTGTATTATTTACTCATTCTATATATTTTTAAATGTAATTCGGCAACATGATATAATATTTACTTAGGTACTTTCACAATATTCTATTTTTTTATCTAAGTATACTTCGACTTCGCAATCGCTAAAGCTGCTTAAAGTATTAGAATTACGTATTATTTAACCTTAACCTTAAGGATTTTCATATTTAATTTATTGAATATATTTTCATCGTTGTTTCAGAGTTCTTCAGAAAACTCCTGCAGCTCTCACGGGAAGAGTTCCACGCCATGTTCAAACGCACCTACGGCATGATTTACGAACAGCACACGTATGTCTTCGAGCAATTATTCGAGCAGTTGGAAAGGTACACATTATTAAAACTATATACCTCATACTATTTAAAATAATTATTTATATTCGTATTTAACCCTGTAGTTAAGCGTAAAGCTTGTGTTAGGAGTGCAACAACAATAACCCAAAGGTCAGGATTGACTTGCGACTTGTAAATCGCGTGGCAGCCTGTAAACCATTACGCTAGTGACGCTTAATTTACTAATTAATTGTATTGTAATTACTTGTTAAGAGCAATTTTTGCTTAGTAATCAAGTAAATTAATTAAAGTAATTTTTTAGTCTTTGACACTAAACCAAAACATATTGCCTACATAGCCTTTAACAGTTCATTTTTAATGTATAATATATAAGTATATTTTGAGTAAACTATTGCATATGTATTACATATAAACACAAAGGCCAATATCAATTAAAGTCTCACGATCCGCAGCACATTGACATCGTAAGACAGCTAATCCCTGCATTGGTAATGTGCATAGCTCGAGACAAGTGGTCTCCGTGTCCTCTCGTGCGGATCAGCTGCTTTATATCTATAGTAAATGTATAATAATAATATGAAATACCACATCGCAAACAATGTTGTATGAAACTTTTATTAAAGTAATCTTTTTTTATTTTATATATCAACATTTGAATACAAAACGATTATACAAAATATTTAAAAATATAGTTGTCCTTTGACATTCAAACTGATCGTTAAATGTTGTAAAGAAAACATTGGTATGTGATTTTCATAACCAATAATTGTTACTGCATATCACTATCTTATTACAGTGTGTGCATCATGAGTGCGGGTTCAAACCGAACAAGCACCACGGAATTTTCTTGCTTAATTTGTGTTTATAACTAATCTCGTGCTCCACGATAAAGGAAAACGTCGTGATGAAAACTGAGATTTCACTGAAATTCGCCTCATGAGTCAGCAATCAGCATTGCAGCAGCCTGGTGGAATGAGCTTCAAAACTTCCCCTCAAGGGGATAACAGCCTATTATAGTTTTGAATATTAAATTATTGAAAAGTATTGTGTCACATTAACGATGTTTACAGGTATTACACCCGAGGCGATAACGACTTCGACGAAATGATGGATGGTTTCTTCGGAATTCTCTACCAGAAAATGTTCACCGTGCTCAACTCACAATACAGCTTCGACGAGAAGTAAGCGCGATTTTACTAGTTATACCAATTAAGTTAACGATTTCAATGCTATAAACTCTGTGAAAGCGTAAAATATAAAAAAGTGACTTCAAAAAATTGCCTGAATGTACGCTTCAAATAAAAATTTTATGATATTAAAACCAAAGAAAATAGAATCATCATCGATAATTTTCACAAACATGTTATATCGATACACTTAAAAATATACCTAAGTACATATACGTATTTAGAAGAATTGAGAATTTTTTTTAAACCGATGAAAAAGCGTGATGTAAACATAGATACAGTTCCTTCAATTACACAAGCGAATTGAATAACATCATACCTCAAATTCTATAATATGTAGTTGCCTCCTAATCATGACCTTAGACAGTTGATATAATTTTAAACAACACCCCGGGAATACTTCTATTTCCCAGAAAAATACGATTAATAACAGCGCACGTTTTTTTTTCGATTCGTTCCATTTTGGCAAGTTTACAAATGTACCAAAGATTCAAACTCGTTGCGTTCTCAATCAATTTAGGAAATATGTACTTAGGAATTTTATTCAATCAGGTATATCAGACCGTCTAATCAACGTGATTAATTCTGTCAACGTCCATTAACATACATAAAACATCACACACTATAAACTGATTCAAACTTGACACTCAAAGGTATCAGAAGCTAACCACTTCATAACGTATCATAATCATTTTTAACACTATGGTCTATTATCGTTATAGAGGTTTATTTATGTTTTCAAAGAAACTGTCAGCTCTAAGTGTTTTATAGATCTGTCTTCAAACAGCACTTCCGTGAACATGCTCGATTTCAACTAATATGCACTCCTATGCTCTTTCCTTAAGAACTATAATGGTATGTGTTTTATAGTGTTGTTCCTTGTGACCAATGACATTTCTTCTAATAGCCGAGATCAATAGTGCTATTCGTCATTCATGTACGCAATTATAACTTTAATTACTTCTCCATAAAATCTATACTACATTATAATGTATATGTTTAGAAAATAAACCTACTCTTGTAAGACGAGGTTCCTTTGTTTTAATTTGAAATACTAATAAAAGGAGGAAAATGAAGACAAAAAAGTAGGTCTCAATAGATACATGAACGCAATTTGTAGAAGCAGAAATATTTATAATATTAGCGTCACTATTATTCGGAGTAAAGTTTTATTTCTCACGCGAAGTAATTATGCAGATTTCGAAAACATCAAAGAACGTCAAAAATTACGCCGCTTTGAAAATCTTTGTATTGAATAAGACACGTGTTTATTGTGTATTCGTTATTAAAAAAATGTATTCTTTACATGTGCCATTAGTTCGCGTCTTTTGTTCTACGAAATACGAATATTGCCTTTTGTTATATCCGGTCAATTATACTTTATTTGAGCTTTTGTTTTTTTTTTTTGTAATTATTATGTATATAGGTCGTTACTTTTTGCACACAAGATATTGTTGTAACAAAAAATATACAGGTTGATTGGGATAACCAAATTTGAAGCTATATAGAAGGAAAACTGGAATATGTGAAATGAAAGCGACCCGTTTTGACAAAAACTAAACATTCACTTGTTTTATACGTGTAGTTTTATTTTCATCAAAATCGGCTCCGAGGCGAGACTTCTTAAAGTATTTTTGGAAACCGCTTCTAATTTTGAATTTAACCATAATCCCACACTTGAAAAATTCAACCAGTTTTAAATATTCTAGATACAACTGATCATTAATAAAACCAAGACTCAATAAAATGACGGCTTTGTATAAACAGGATATCAATTCTAATATTTCATGATCATATTACTAGATGTCCAAAAACTATGCTGTTAAATTGGAAGACATTTCAACAAAATATACAAGTAATTTAGAATACATTTTCAATAAACATAACTTGTTTTTTTTCTGCAAAAAGAACGACTGTCGTAAAAAAACATAATTCATCCGTAAATAATCGAAAAATACTATCAAATACTAATTTATTATTTTGTAGTGAAGTTTCAATGGAAACAAACGTATCAAAATTATTATTGAACGTGGAACAGGTCTGTGTTCCTGAGTAGGCCGACGACGGAATATCAATGAAAACTTTAGAAGACGGCAATTGTTTCTTCCGCTTATTATGTATTTTCTGGAATTGTCTATTACTCGTACATCGCAACATTGTCTTCGTTGTAATTTATGGTTAATTTATTAATCTCTATGGCTCTTTGTCTTGTTTCAAATGTCCGACCGTGTTGGTAATAATAATGTCCTCCAGACCGATTTCGGCCACGGCGGCCAATCTCAAGAGAGATTACCCAACTATGCAGGAGATATTATAGTGCACAAGTGTTTGCGCAAACACAGGTGCAATCTCTATTCCCTAACTCTCATAATCCGATGGACATTCCAACACGATCAGAGAGAGTTTACGCGCCGTACCAACTGCTTTACGTGTTTTCCTAGGCACGAGAGTGTACACACTTTCAACTTGCAGATTCCGGGCTGCTACTGAGAATTTTCTGACGGAAAAATTGCGATAACTTTTTATTGGCAGGACCTGGGAATTGAACCTAGGACCTCCGGGTCTGCGGCCTTACATCAATGTGTGTGATGTGTTTGTAACGATACATTGGAGTTGATTTTTTTTTTTAATTCCAATATTACTCCCTTTACAGGTATTTGAAATGTGTTAACGAACACATGCGAGACATCCAACCATTTGAGGACGTGCCGTCGAAATTGTCTGTACAGCTTCGACGCGCTTTCGTAGCCACTCGCACTTTCCACAAAGCGCTGCGAGCTGGTGCGGACGTCGTCAGGAGTATGATGCAGGTTCGTTATTATATATTTACGAAACATTATCAATAAGTCAATTGGCAATTCACCTCTACTTAGAAGGTCGAGTTACATTATCAATTTCCTATCTACACGAGGTAACTATAATTTATCTTATAATTTCTCGATTCTAGTGCTTATAAAAGACTACTTGAATAAAATATCCTTTTTTGGGTTCAATGTCTTTATTAATTTTTATATTAAAAATGTATGCACCGAACTTTGCATCGATTCTGCGTCGAATTAATTAAATAGAATCAAATTCTGCCAAATTAACCTAAATATGTGTTTCCAAAAGTTCCAAATATTATCTTCGAGTCTCAAATAATTAATTTTTAAGGCAATCATTTTAATATAAAATGGGACAAAGGCTTAAATTTTATCATTCATCGCGCAGAGTTTGTAAAGTGTTAATGAGATTAAATGTGGCGACGATTTATATCAGGGCCGTAATATCTGTGAAGTGGAAATCTGTCCTCTTCTCCCCCTTCAGGGATATTCTGTGCTTTTATTTAATATGTAAACTGTAAAATATATATATAGATACACTGGCTATGCGTCTCGTAAATATAGTCTCCTAGATTGGTTGACGCTCATAGTTACTTCTGCACTCTTTTGGGTTATAGCCTTATAATTGAGTAGTAGTTAGTTCCTGAGATTAGCCCATTCAACTATACAGAATCACAAACTTTATAATTACTTATGTAATATATCATGACAAATATATAAAAACTGAAATACAATACAAGTAAGCATTCAGAATTGGCAGCATTGCCTTAAATGGGTGACCATTAAGATATGATTTGCCTACTGACCTCGAGACTTTGCACACGAGAATACCATCGAATCAAGTTTGGTACGTCATGCACACCCGAAACTCATAAGCATTCCATATAAAACTCAATTCTCTATTGTCTTTTGTCGCATATTACATTAAGGTCTGTTCTATGCAAATCGCTATCTCGTATTTCGTTGCTGAATATATAAAAACTTATCAATATTCGAGACAAGTAGCTCGGCCTTCGGGCGGAATAACGTCTTGGAAGCTGAATCATCCGTCCGTTGATCTCATTTGGCGCCAGATGACACATTGCTGTGGCAATTAATATTATAATTATATAGAACATATTCACAAACCAACTTCTGGCCAAGAAATCAATCGTCTTGGTAATAAGAATCACTTATTACATTTAGTTTGTATAAATGGTATGACAGATGATGTCAGCCGAATAGCTGGTAATAGAGATATATACCGAGATATTCTCTTTATAGTTTGTAATTTTCAATAAAAAAACATATATTTTATGAAACAACACGTAGCACTTAAACATCCGTCATTCATCTCAAGAGCCGTAAAGGCTATGATTATATATAATAAATTAAAATCCTTCAACAAAGGAATAACGACTTCGCGAACATATGTTCATATTTCTCAGTGACATGTCCACATTCCGTTTAAGTCTTGGAATGTTGACCGACAATTATGTTGTACATGCGAGCCCTAAAGCTCACATCAAGATGAATGCGTGCATGCGCCAATGACGTAATCATGAATCTTAGTTCAAATTCGAATCCTATATTATCTTCGTTAAGCAACAACAACAAACGAAATGGCAAAGTGTGAATGTTCATTGCACTTCCGATTTTCATCAAATTGTCTTTATCCATATATTCATAAGAAGGATAAAAATTTGTGGAATTGTATAAAGCCTTTTTTACACACTTTCCAGGTCGGAGTCACTCAAGAGTGCGTGACAGCGTGGGCCAGACTGCGGTACTGCGGTACCTGTTCAGGGCAGCAGCAACCCGCGTGCAGTCGTTACTGCCACAACGTTATAAAGGGCTGCCTCCCTACTCATGCGGACCTGGGCGAGCAATGGGACGCTTATGTTGGTGAGGAATTCATTACTTCATCTAAGCTTTTATGGAATAATCGCTCTACTATTTTTAGTTCGGATTAAAAGGATGATGACTATTGAGACTATTGAGGTAAAAATACTATATTAATCAATTTCTAATTCAGAATTAAAATTATATTACAGATGCTGTAGAAAAGGTCGCCGACCGTCTACTAGGACCATTCAACATAGCGATGGTAGTAGAACCTATCGATATCAAAATATCCGAAGCTATTATGAGCTTCCAGGAGCGCAACCAGGAGATCTCACAGAAAATCTTCTCTGGTTGTGGGAAACCAGTGTTGGGCGGAGGTGTCAGTACGGGTCCATTCTTCGCCCCGGATCGGAGTCGGCGTTTCGCCCGATCTGTCATTCCAGATTTCGATTGGAACCACAAATCTAATGATGTTGACGATTTCGAAATCGAAGCATCATTCGAGAGTCTTGTAAACGATGACCCGTCATTAATAAGCCTTCGGAGCCCCGAGGGTATTCGAAAAGCGACGGAGGAACTGGCCGAGCAGTCCAAATCGAGGGAACGTTTCCTCCAGTACATGAAAGGACAAATTAAATTAGAAGACTATGAAGAAAATGAGAGAGAAAAGAGGGACGCCGATCCAGGCCCCGCGCCCGGTGGCGCTGAGATCGACTTTAAATCGTATGAATTCGACGGCAAACGCGGTTCAAAGAAAAAGAAGCCGACAACTTCCAAACCTGAAGATGGTCACGGTAAGAGAATTTATTGCGTTGTATATTATATAATGTGCAATGCATATATTTCATTATACTCTTCAATAGAATGAACAATATTATTTGCAAGCAAAAATATTTGGTGTAAGATATTAAAACATACGTATTTTTCGAAGACGCTTCACAGCGTTTGTGTTATTAACATGATGTATTTTTCGCTATCCAGGCGCGGAGTCAGGCCCGGCATTGGAGCGTCTGGTGCGTGAGACACGCGCGCGCGTGCGAGCCTCGCGCCGCTATTGGCTGCACCTGCCAGCCGTGCTGTGCGCCACCACTAGCGTCACCAGCGCGCCTTGCTTTAACGGCTCGCATGTCGCAAGGTTAGTAACCGATTTATTTAATTAATTTAGTTTTAAATAGTTACAATGTGGGTGAGATCGACCAAAATGTCACCGAAGCGAAAAAACCTAGTGTCAGATCGTAGTCAAATTATAGCAATACTTACTTACCTAGAGTATATAAATTGTTTAAAAATAACAATAAAGTAGTTCAGCTGTATTTTTAATTTAATACAGCGGTTTCTTTATGTATGTAAAATACGTGTGGTTTGTACACGAATCACCCCGACTATGAGGTGTACTCATATAATAAATACCTAAGTGTTGTTTTTGAGTTAGTAGCTTATCATTCATTATCGCAGCAATAACGCCGACGTGGTGATTCGCTTAGAGAAATCTTCTGGGTCGGAAAGTGGCATAGACAACAAAATAAATACCCCTAATATATGACATGACAAAGTGTAATGTGTGCGGCTCGGTCCAGCTACTCGTCGATCGCGGCGGGCGACGGCAGCGCCGCGCTGGCGTCCAACCCCGAGGTGCGCGCCGCGCCGGCGCCCGGCCCCGCGCCGCCCGCCGACTCGCTGCGCGCCTTCACCGCGCGCCTCAAGGACGCCTACAACGGCGTCGAGGTGCAGTGGAAGGACTCGGGTAAGCCTCGCGCGGTTACGGCGCACTCTCACGGACGACACACTTTTCACTTAACGCTAAGCATCTAGGATGTGTCGTCCAAGTTCCGCTGATTTATTCTGTAAATGTATGAACGCATCGATTCAAAATATGTAGTCAAAAAAAACTTCGGTTAACTCTAGTACTTGTTCGAAAGTTCTCGTTAGAAATGGAATGAATCTTGTTGTGTTTATACTATTCTTAAGCATAACCCACATTTACTTTTAAATTTTAATATAGACTTAATTCTAATCGCGTGACATGTGCAATAATAAATCCTATTACATAGTATTGTCCAAAGAAAAAACAATTTAAGCATTCTATTTGCTCTTTAAGATACATAAGAGCTGTCGTTATAGATTTAAATTTTATTGTGATTGATGTTCAATATTTATAATCATTATTATATTTATTATTTTCAGCTGAAGATCTTCAATCGGCTGCAGCGTCAGTTAACGAGTTTGTGGATAACGGCGGTTCGGGATCAGGGTCGGGAGACGACACGAATGACACCGAGGACCTCGGTGATGACGACGAGAGGGATTATCCTGAAGGTTTGTTGCACTTAAATAGTATAAGCACGCGTTTTGTAAGCATTCTGCCTGAAAAAATACACTCATGGTTTTAATTTATTTGAAGGTTCCGGAGACAGCAGGCCAGGGCTGGACACAACAGAAACAGATGTAGATAACCGGCCAGCGGAAATACCGAATGTACCCAGCATTGTCGACATTCCTGGAACCAATAATGGCCAAGTGCGCGGTCGGGTGGACGAGCCGCCGGTGACGAACACCGATACTGCGGATCGAGAATTCGTTCCGCCCAGATCATACCCAACCCCAGACGAAGTACCGTCAGGACCAGACCAGACCGGTGTCGATGTTTCATCCGGACCGGATCAGGCTCGAGAAGAGCCGGTCGCCGGTTCCGCAGACCGGCCATCGCTGCAGACGGCGCTCTTCACCTACGCCCTCCCGGTCGTGTGCGCGTGGTTCGGAACCATCGTCACCGATATCTTCTAAGTGCCGCCTCGGTGACGTCACGTCGCGCAGTTAACTTATTGTAGCATAGGTAATGCACGTAATACAAATATTTATTTCATTTCCGTCGATCGACTGAGGTCGGTGCGCGGGACGTGACGTCGCCGTGTCGGTGTCGTTGCGCGGAAGTTAAGAGCTAGTCAGTGCGAGTGACTGTCGTGAGCCGAGCGAGTCAGCGAGCGCTCCTGTGATATGACAAAATGAAGTGACAAAAGTCGGTGACTCTCAACAAATTGAAAAATAATACACGGTGAACGTGTAGTGTTAATTTATTTTCATAATCGAAATATTCCGTTGTCGAAGGAATAAGTGGTCGACAATAACAGTGGATTTAATTTTTTTTTTAAATATAAATATACATATTTTACCCAAATTATATGGCAATTATAAAAAATTTAGACAAAAAAAAAATACAACCAAATCGTGTATTTATTAATCTTGTAAATATTACTTGTAAATTGTATTCGAATTAGATAGCGAATGTTTTTATCATTTCTAGTACGTTTGTATGTTTGTATGTATGGTAATTTAGTCCATCGCTCAGCGTCGTCGAAATTTTTTAAGATATTCTTCGTAATATGTAATAATTGTATGTGAACTCTCTGTACATAGTGACGCGAAGCGGTGTGCCGTTTTCGGAATATCGGAAGTATTTAAAATGTAAATATTAATTAGATGTATAACTAAGCGTAAGTTAAGACTGATTTGCTTTCGATATTTCTTTTATAATTTAAAGATACAATACAATCGTAAAAAATACCATTTTGACAAATTTAAAAATGGAATTGCAGATTAAAATTTCATAATACAGAAAAAAACAACCTTAAACATAGTAGGTAAGTATGTCATTGGTTTTTTTTGATAGAACGAAAAAAAAATTAAAGCACTAGATGATTTTTTTTTAAATGTTTTTGTTATGATTGCATTGTATCTTTGTAACGTATCTTCACTCGGAATAGAATTAACCGACTGACGTAGATAATTTCGCTTTATTAATATTATTACTTTTTTATTTTAATAACGCAATGTTATCGTTTTATTTTTATACGTTAGCTTCAGCTTTACTTTGCTCTAAATGTATTTTAATTTTAATTTACAATCCGTGACAATATCAGCGTTTGCAATATTGCAAATTAAATTTTAGATTTTTTTTATTGTAAGATACCAGTGTATTGTCCTTAAGAATGTCATGGCGCACTGTGTGTGAGAAAAGAGACAGCAACAGTTAAATACTGTTATAATCCGACCTTACCTACTATACCTTTGATAATCCGACACAGGTTTTACGAGACGTTGTCGGAGTACTGAGTGTTGCCATCAACTCCTCATAGTCTGGAAATATTGTATGGTTAAAGTTCAAGAAAATACGATTGCAACATGTGACAATCCCACGTAGCATGTTTCTACCGAACTGATTCTGATTTGCTTACAGACTAACAGAGGTGTCGACTTAGACAGGAGTTGGATTATCAAAGGCTTACTTACTTGCATTGTATAGACTATTATCTCTGTCTCTATTTCTTACATATTCAAGTGTTAGTATCATCTGTGCTAAGTTTTTTCTAGTACGTAAGTAACTTTCTTACATGCCATACATAGTCTTTTTTATTATAATCAAAACGCACAATAATATTTATATAATAAATAATAACTGTTTATTAAATAAATTGCAATAATTTTTATTTTATTTTTTTATTTAGTAATAATTATCATCTGTCACTGTCTTTTTAGACAGTAAACGTTATTATATTAACAGTAAAGTTATGAATTATTATTTTTTATTTTGCTTTCGAATTATTTGTTTTTTTTTTTAACAAACATATCAATGACTATATTTGAAACATTCTTTGTGTGCGCAAGTTTTGGGACCAAAAAAATATTGTCATTGTTAAAACTCGAATGTTTCGAAAAGCTATTTGCAACTTTTTGACTTGCATAATGAAATATATATAAAACCAATACTTGCCAACCTAAATTAAAAAGTGTCTAAAATATTGCAACACTAAAATCTAATTAAAAATATTGTACATTTTTATATGTGACGCGAGGTATAAGTCTAATAAATCATTTTTAAATGTACTTTATTTTAAAAGTAATATCGCCCCATTATCGCTATATTTCGTATATACAAAAAAAAATACTTAAATGTTCTGGACACACAAATTAAATATCTTTGCTTATATTTAAATGAACTCTAGCGACCGGTATAAGGCTATAGAATAATATAAATACTACAATATGACGTCATCCCCATGCTATTGTTGTTGCTATATTTTTAATCTATACATTGAAACGTTTAAGCATTATCAAGCTTTATCTTTAATACGTACGTAGATTTTATACAGTAGGTAACAAAATTTCAAACGCGTTATTTGAATAAATTATAATTTGATGAAATTTTATTGCCAAGACAACACATTAAATAATCTTAATTACTAAAAATATATTAGACTATATGTGTGACATTGACCTAATAATTTTGCAAAATGATTGACACTTAAATAACTCATATAACGTATCTGTTGTTTTAAATATTTTTATACTCAAAAACTAAAAACTTTTTAAACAGTTTTCATCGAGTATCAAGGTTAAATGTTTTAATGTAATCGTTAGTAGGATATGTTTGTATAGATAATGTGACAGGGTACCAATTTAAATATACTGCCAGTAATGAAATTATGAGACAATCGTGAAGGTGGTACTATATGTTTTCAACAACCTCTTTGTTACTACTATCCTATTACATTGACTAAAATGAAATAGTAGGTAGTATTATTAAATGTTTGCGTTTATGCCGCTCCAGACATTTTCATCTTAAAAACTTTATAATACTGTAAACTGATTTTCGTCTATATTATGTATTTTAATACCAGTAAAAATTACCAATTCTAATTCTCACCGTTAGAGTTTAATGCGCTGTTAAAATAAATTAATCTTTTTTTTTTACAATTCTATTTTTAAATAAATTGTAGTGACACTGCCATACATATATTTGAATGAAGTAAGATTAATATAGTGTAAGTTAACTATCCTTAGCAAAAACACAGCTACATCTGTAATACTCATAATTTAACATGAGTAATAAAATGTACTATTGCATTTAAAATAATAAACAAAAAAATAGCAAATAAAACCTCTTTACGCCGTTGTTATTATTTAAGTCATTTTTTCGATCTGGTATTTAATTGTTACTTTCATATAACTATAAGTTAGATAAATAATTTATTATGAATTAAAGCAGGAGTCTCCAAACTTTATATTTTACTCCGTTTAATCATAGAGCTGAAGATGTAACTTATTATACCAACATACTATAGTTTGATAATCCTTGCATACCATAGTTTGGATATTCCTGATTTGAAGTAAAATATATTTGATACAAGCTTTATTATAAAAAAATATTATGAATACTATATGTACGTTTTTTGTAATATCAATACATAAATATTTAGAAACAAATATTAAATTTCATTATTAAAAATATCAATATATCATTTCTTTAATGTCAATAAAATATTTAAAGTAATGTTTTATAATAAATCTGAGCGAGGAAATTTATTATCTTTTCTCTCTTTTTGTCTTTAACATGACATTAAATGTTTTACTTTAAAATTTCGAACGTATAACGATTAATGAACAGTAGAATACAGATTTTATATAAACATAATATAGGCGCTACATTGTAGACAATTATGTAAATAATTAATAAATTTATTACGTGTACTTGGGTTATTTTATTAAAATGTGTCCCTATCATACTTCCATTTATTGGTTTATACTGCTTTTGTGTTCCATGTCAAACATAGAATAAAGTTGTCACTCCTCGGCGTTTCATAAATATTTATAGATTATAACAAAATCAATGAAATGTGGGAAAACAAAATAACATAAATATACTATTAATATGAAATATTTATCAATCTTTTTAATCACTAATTATAAGTAGTTTGGATAGGTTTGTTACACTAGTAGGTGCTTACTTCATATTATTATTCAAATTTATTTTTAAATTTCTTTATAGTGCACATGTCTATGGGGAATCAAGTGACCACTTGTTAAAAAAAGTAAGCGAACCAAACTTTTAAAAAAATGGTGTCAGTGCCAAAGGTTCACGAGAATTGATGTGAAAACTTGTGAGCTCTCAGGCTCAGTTAGTCCCTACCGTGGACCGTTCTCACGCACACATTACTACACTTACAAATTTTACGCTGACGTCATCTGACGCTCGAAATCTTGCGCTTACTCGTCTGACGTTTGAAGTCTCAGTTAAGCCCTACCGTGTACCGAGCGTTTAGATGTTTACACACAATAAAATTAACAAATGCTTGTAATTATTCTCCATTTATTCCTTATATTTACATAGTTATAGTTTAATTGATAAGATTTAAAACACTCGGTTACTTTTGTAACCTAAATGTTTTGTATTCTAGTCCTCCTCTGATTCTTCGCTGTCGTCCGTCTCACTCTCCGAGCCCGACTCGTCTTCAGAATCAGATCCGAGCCAATCCGGTAACGGTGGCTGTTCGATGATGGTCTTCCATCCGTTTAATTTGTGCAAATCTACGAAATCATAAATTATATTTTTATGATGTTACAGGGTTAGTTGTGTTACTGGGTCTAGACATTAAAACAATTATACCGATTTTATAATGTTTTAAAATAGTTTAATTCTACTTAACATTGTTTGACAAGTATCCAAGTTAATTAAATATTAATTATAGGCGAGACGCCACGGTTAGTTAATAAATTTATGGGGTTAAAAAGGTTTTAGGCAACAAACAAATACTTTATCTAAATATTCTTAGAAAGTAACAAAAAACCCACACGCACTATTCCTTTACTCATAAATTAAGATTCATTAGAACAAAGTATTTATTAGCCATGGAATTATGTACCTTAATAGTAAATACTACCTCTAGGTACTTACCAAGCGAATACATGTCCCCCAGATAGAACTGCTTGTCGTCCCGCTCTAGCACGCCGCCGTACACGTAGAGCTGCGAGCGCTGCACGGCCAGCGCCGCCGACATGCGGCCGCACGGGCCCCCCGCGGGCCCCGCCCGATCGCGCCGCACCGCGCGCGGGGCCTCGGGGGCCGGCGCGCACACGCGCATGCTGAACACCTCGTCCGTTACCACTGGAAATTGAACTCTGGCTTAAAAAATATGACTGTGTAACTTTGCGTCATTTATTTTACAAAGATACTGTTGCTAATAGAAGCAGGTCATATTTATTAAAGTAATTTCATTAAATGGTTATGATTTAATAATAAATAGACCTCCTTGGTCTCTTTACTAACTATAGACAGTTTTATGGATAGTACCTGTGATTTCCTCCTGTTCCTTAGGTTTCTCTGGCGCCACTGTCGCGGGGCTCGCTGCGCCGGCGTCAGTATTGTCTGCTCGCAGGACGACCGGATGCCAGCGACACGTTTCCAAGTCTAACACTTTTAATTCATCGCTCATCTCTCCGCGTAATTCTTCATCCGTTTCTTCGACATCCTAAAAATTTTAAAGATTATATTAAATGTTTCATTTATTGATATAAATATTTTTCAGCCTTTTTTTAAGCTGCATAATTTTAGAGGATATATACTACACAAATCCTGAGTCTTCGATTAAGCTATTTTATTGCAAGTGTAAAAAGGGCTTTTATTTTCAAAGGCTCAAGTGCATAGCGACATAAGCCCAAATTACATAAGATTTATAGAAATTATTTTATTTTTGTAGTATTTCGGGTAGAATAAAATAATAAATTTCCTGGTGGTAGAGCTTTGTGCAAGTTCGTCTTGGTAGGTACCACCCACTCATCAGATATTCTACCGCAAAACAGCACTACTTGGTATAGTTGTGTTGTGTTGAGTGAGCCAGTGTAATTACAGGCACAAGGGACATAAGATCTTAGTTCCCAAGGTTGGTAGCGCATTGGCGACGTAAGCGATGGTTAACATTTCTTACAGTGCCAATGTCTAAGGGCGTTGGTGACCACTTACCATCAGGTGGCCCAAATGCTCGTCCGCCTTCTATTTCTATAAAAAAAAAAGAATTAAAAAAAAAAATGGCATAAATGTGCCCAATAAAATAATCGAATTTCTACCACACGAAATTTTCTACATTTTGTTGCTAGATTATCTTAAAATACCAAAACAGAAATATGAATCGCAAAAAGAGAGCTGGCCATGTGTGTCGGTCACTCACGGCGACGCCCCCGAACACGTATGCGCGCGCGCTGCTGGCGGGCACGGCGCCGGCCTGCCCCGCGCGCGCCTCCCCCGCGCCCGCCGCGCGCCACGCCCACGCCGCGCCGCGCGCCGCCAGCCGCCACACGTCCGCGTGCGTGTGCGCGCGCTCGCTGCGGCCCTCGCGCACGCGCGAAAACCCGCCGTAGATCACGAGCTGGAAGACGAGACACTCAATTAGACCTAACTTCTTTTAAAACCATATTTATTCATAAAATATAGCTCCGAATGACATCTTTAATGTGTAAACACAGCTTGATTGCCCAGATTATAAAGTAATGTAATCATTAATTAAATTATTTAAGCTTAGCGGCTGTTTATTTAAACACTGATTTCCAGGAAGGTCATTGATGTTTAAAATGTTTATCAATTCTTACAGAATCATTTCCAGCGGGTAACATGACACATGCAGATCTCGCAGTGGGTCCTCTTCCGCTCGGTGTTAGCTTGGTCCACTCTCGTGTGTCCAAACAAAATGTATACAAGTCATCAAAGTATTTACACTCTCTTCCATCATCACAATAGCCGCCAAAAACGAACAATTTCCGGCCCATCAACACCATGCGGTGACCGGATCTAGCGGATGGGCCATTTGGAGCTAAAACCTGAAAGGGAAAATGTTTTTTAATAAATTCCGTTTACAAAGGGCATTTAATACAATAATGATATGTTGTGCGATTCAATTAAATAAAATTTTAGAAAAATATTATTCGTAACAATAAAAAAACCTATTTAAGTCCTACCTTTTCCCACTTCTTCTCTGCTAGTGAAAAACACCATAAGTCTTTATAGTGATGAAATTGAGTCTCAGTAGGGCTTGTGAATTCTCCACCAAACACCCACAATTCCCCTCTATTGGACAATAAATGATAAAGAAAATTTGTGATCAATTTTCAATTAAAACATTATATAAAAATTAAACATTTTGGAAAGAGGATTTTTATCATTATTTTTAAACAAAACATATATAAAGGACATATTTAAAGGCTTGAATTTGGTATAATCTGAAACTCACTTATTAGCTGGTGTAGCAACAGCTTGATGAGCACTTCTAGGCGGTGGAGCTCCTGGAGCTTTAACTTGCTTCCAAGTGCCATTGGCAGCATTAAAGAATAGCAGATCATTATACACTTCAGTCTGTAAAAAAATATAATAATAAAAATAGTCATTACTTGGACACTTCCTAAAAAAAGGTAAATAAATCAATAAACAACAAAAATAATTTAAGCAAAGAAATATATGATAAACCAAAAAAACGAAAAAACTTTTTACAGCATGTCAAAAGAATACACACAAAACGGATTGAAACACAGCTTATTTTACAAAACCTTGAAAGCCGAAATACCAATTCATTTCATTAGTAAATAGTTCGACTATTTACTATAATTTTTTTTTTTTTTTTTTTTTTTATATTTGCCGGGAGGGCAAATGACTCTACTCCACCTGATGTTAAGTGGTAGTAGAGTCCAAACGCGAGGACGGCCAGTACAGTCGGGAAGAAGGTTCTGCACTAGCCGCCCTCGCCTTGCCGGCCCGCAAGATGCCTCTTCACGCCTCGTTTGAAGGAACCCGGGTCGTAAGAGGAGGGGAATACGTGAGCTGGTAAGGAATTCCATTTCTTAGAAGTGCGACAAAGAAAGGAGTTGCCAAATTTCTTTGTGCGCGATGGAATTGATGCCACAGTTAGTCGGTGACATCGAGAGCCAGCACGCGTGGACTTGTGAAGGAAGGGGGAAGCAGGAATTAGGGAAAATAATTCCTCGGAACACTCGCCGTGATACAGTCGATAGAAAGCGCTCAGCGCAGCTATCTCTCGACGCAATTGTAAAGGTTCGAGGGTGTTAGTGACCTTTACGTCGCCAATAATGCGAACTGCACGTCGCTGCAACCGGTCCATGGCCTCAAGAAGGTACTTAGCGGAGCCATCCCAAAGGTGCGAGCAATATTCAACGCAAGACCGTACCTGTGTTTTGTACAGCAGGCACAGTTGTTGTGGCGTGAAAAAACGCCGCACCTTGTTCAGAACTCCGAGTTTCCGTGAAGCTGTTTTTATCACAGCCTCGATGTAATCCCTTGGACTAAGGTCGCAACGAACGTCCATCCCCAGCATGGCGATTTTGCTTTGTATCACCAGCGGAGTGCCACAGAGGGAGGGAAGAGGGGAAAATGGTGACTTTTTTGCTGTGAGAGCGCATACCTGTGTTTTCTTGGCATTAAACTCAACAAGATTATCTGAGCCCCATTTGGCGATAAGCTCTAACGTCCTATTGAGTTCAATGACAAGATCCTCCCGCCTCTCCTGAATTTCCGCTCGCCCAGCCACTGCGCGTCCGTGGTATCCACCATGCACTGTACTATCATCTGCATAGCAATGAATGTTCCCGAGAGAGAGCATATCATTGATATGCAAAAGAAACAGAGTGGGAGATAGCACAGATCCCTGGGGGACCCCAGCATTCACTACATAGAATTGTGAAGCGCAACCATCAACTAAAACACGAAGGCTGCGCTTGTGTAGGAAGCTGGCAATCCAGGTGCAAAGCTGAGCAGGCAGACCATATGCCGGCAGCTTGGAGAGAAGACTTCTGTGCCAGACCCTGTCGAAAGCCTTGGAGATATCGAGGCTGACAGCCAACGATTCCCCACGCTTGTCGATAGCTTCACCCCAGAGGTGTGTTACGTACGCTAGAAGATCACCTGTAGACCGTTTTGGTCGAAATCCGTACTGACGATCATTAATTAAACAGTGATCTTCTAGGTAATGGATCAGTTGGTTGTTAATAATCCGTTCCATCACCTTACAAAGTACTGAGGTGATAGCTATTGGCCGATAATTTGCCGGGTCAGACCGATCCCCTTTTTTGGGAACCGCTTGCACATTAGCTCTTCTCCAAGCCTCCGGCACACATCCCGAAGAAAGAGAAAGTTGGAACAGGCGCGTTAACACGGGAGACAGCTCCGCCGCGCACTTCTTCAGCACTATGGCTGGTATTCCATCGGGACCGCTAGCTTTCCGTACATCAAGTGATTGCAGCTCCGCTCGCACATCACGCTGCCTGATTTTGATGTCAGGCATCGTGTGGCCACAAGAAGGTATTACAGGTGGCAGAGCACTACAATCATCGATGACGGAGTTGTCGGCAAAGAGTTTAGCCAGGAGATCAGCTTTCTCTTGCGGGCTGTGAGCTAGCGATCCGTCCGGACTTCTGAGCGGTGGCAGCGAAGGTTGGCAGAAATTGTTTTGCACAGACTTGGTCAGACGCCAGAAGCTACGGGAGCCCCGAGGATGTGAAATAAGGTCATGACCAATCTGTACAATGCGCTGTGCGTCCGCTCTCGTGTAAGCCTTCCTACAGGACTTGGAGTTTTTATTGTAGGTTGCTTTCAGTGAGTCAATGTTAGATGCCCCGCTAATGCAGCCATTGATCCACTCGCGATATGCCGCCTGCTTAGATGATACAGCGTCGGCACATTCGCGAGTGAACCAACGGTTACGCGCACCCCTACTGTCGAGATCTGAGCTAGGAATGTAGTATTTCATTCCCAACATGATCTCGCCAGCAACAGCAGCGGCACCAGCTGTCGGGTCATTCCCACTGAAGCAACGTTCCTTCCAAGGGACTGACGCATAGTAATCGCGCATACCGTCCCAATCTGCCGACTTGTAGTGCCAAATGCGACGTTTGCATACCGCTGGTGGCGGCAGCTTGGCCTGTGGCACTTTGGTAGATATGAGGCTGTGGTCCGAAGAACCAAGTGGAGCTTGAACCACAACCTGATATTCCACCGGGTGAGAAGTTAGCAGAAGGTCCAGTAGAGAAGGCGCTTGCCCATCAATGTCAGGGATCCTGGTGGGCTGATCAACCAGTTGGGTCAAGTCATGTGTGAGAGCAAAAGCATGAGCAGTCCTCCCAGCATGGTCAGTTTTGAGGGATTTCAACCATGATTCATGGTGAGCATTAAAATCCCCCAAAAACACCAATTCCGCGTTAGGAAACTGCTCTTGCGCAGCATCTGCCACCCGACTAAGATGGTCGAATAATCGGCTTGTCTCCAAGTCACCATTGTGGGATCTGTAGAGGCACACGTAGACCCGACTCTGACGAACCAGATCCACACGTACCACCAACATGGAGAAGGAGGGGTCCTCCAAGCAGCGCAGTCGGTGACAACAAACATCCGTCCTGACGAATAAGCATACTCCGGCTTTCGCTTTGAAGGATTCTTCAAGCATGTAGCCGGGATAATTAAGGTAGCTGGTATCGGCAGGACGGAGTATTTGTGTCTCCGTTAGAAACATCATTGCCGGCCGTGCTGTCTCGAGATGGTGATGGACAGCGTTGAGGTTAGCGTGGAGTCCACGGATGTTAGTGAACTCGACCTCAAACAGCGTGGGTATGGTGGGGGTGTGCACCGCTGTACGACCGTCATTCCTGCTTTGATGCGCTACCATATGGGAAGAAAAGAGAGGAAAAGAGACGTGAAGCGAGCGATGTATTGCCACGATAGGGATGGGCAAAGTGTGGAGGCGTGTTTCCCCAAGTGGTTGCCAAAAGGGAAACCACACTGACCCACCGGACGGAAGGGCCCCCGAACCCCCCCGGAAGTGGCCGCCGGGACCCCACCTTCCGGTCACCAACCGGCACGACGGTCCACCCCGAGATTATGCGTGGCCTGGTGGGGCAGCCTCGCGTGCTGGTTAGGCACGCTTGGGCCCCTGTGCTATGCCACGGGCGGCCAGCGGAATAGCCGTTTCTTCGGGTCTCCCTGCCCGGCAGGGCAATACAGTTTCCCCCGGCATTGGTTCAGCAGCCGTCTCCACTGGACCAACACCCATCGCGGCAATGCTCGCTCGGGCACTGGCTGTACGCTGGCTGACCTCGAAACGCGGCTGCAAGCCACTTCACGAGATTTTCACCATGCGTACGGTGGTAACAAGCCAGGCGGATGTTTATCATCCTACCACCTACCACCTAATAATGTATAATAAAGTGTAAGTTTACAAACAATATATTTATACAATTACAATATACAAAATTTGGAATTTTGCACTTTTACATTTTTGCTGCATAAAATAATTTAATTTTTTTATTAATATTTAAAAAAAAATATTTCATAATTTATGAAATAAGTATGATATTACCTGTTTTCCGTTATGAAATTCACCACCAAACAAGATCAATTCATTATTAGTTGGGTGGGGCGTAAGGGAGGCATATGCTCTAGCGGTTGGTGGACTAGGCAACGCTTTCTCTGATGCTGCAGCACGTTTGGCTTCTTCCCGCTCAATTTCAGCTATCACTTTTGCAATATCTTCCTAAAAATAATTATGTTATATATTCGCAAATTGTGTTGATTGTTAAAATATTTCAGAGCGCAGGGTATACTTATATTTGTTATATTTATTATAAATCATTAATAAATAGGGTAATCACTAACCTCTCCTAAATTAGCAAGCTCCTTTTTAAGTTTATTTGCCAATTTTTTCTCTGTTTTATTAGCGGTTTTGACGGCGCCGCTTACTTTATTTTTATTTTTCTTTTTGCCCATTTTTTATAATATTTAATTACACACTATAGAAAAAGTTTGTTTTGTGATCTAGGAAGATGTGAACTAACATGTGTATTGTGTACAATTGTTATGACATATGTTATGTCAAATGTCAATGTCTGTTTTGAGTTCTGCTTTTGGATATCGATCTTACACCGATTGATCAATAAGTCAATCTCAAATTAGTGTAAACATGAAAGCGATATACATTGTTTTAAAAATAATGACTCAAAGCCAAATCAGCTTAAAGACATTTATGCGTTATATGCACGAGTACAAATTTAAAAGCCATTATATTATAAAAAAATATCACTACAGCAGCATTGCCACTTCTTTTTTACTACTGTTTTAACAGTCACTCAGGGAAGCATATATTTATGTATATATTGTGTATGTCAAAAACAGCTCTAATAATTTGGCTCAAATTTTAGATAATATTTAGATAAAGTTTAAAGTTTTGCTTTTTAAGTTTAGCTAATGTGAAAAATGCATTTTTTCACAAAAAAATACATTATTATTTAGTCAAGAAAAGCTCAGTCAGCCAGATAATATAATATCAATCATTTTAAATTTACATGTCATCGCAATTGATGTATTTAAAAATTGCGTTTACCAAACGCTTTTTGCCAAATGCCAAGTAACGAAATGAAGCTAGACGTCAAAGTATAAAATTCATATTTATATATTGTTCATTTGTAATAAAGTGAACTTAAAGAAAAAAAGTTAATGTTCTTATCAATAATGAAACTGAGGACTATTAGATAATTTGAAAATTTTATTTATTAGTGTTGTGATAATTTCATTATCAAAATAAGAAAAAAGTCACCAAGATGACGACTCCAAGTTCGTCAGTATGTATACATTTTTTTTAAACTTTTTCAAAATAATTCACCACTTATTATTTATTATTATTATACATCGATAAATGAAAAAAAATACTCAGAATTATCTGCAATGCTTATTACTTAATAAAATGTAATAATAATTTAAAAAAAAACAATCTCGAATTTGCTTTGATTAAAGAAAGATGTTAATAATAAGTTTTCACATTACAAATATTGGTTTGTAATAAGATATTATTATAAACAATGCCAAACTAACATTTTATTAGTGAGTTAATTAAGTAAACTAAGCATGTAATAAACTTCTATTGGCCTTTTTGCCCATAATAAAACAAAAACCGATACCTATTATTAACCTTCAAAATAATGTAAGATATTTTTTTATAGCAAGCAGGATCAGTGCAAGAGTTCAAAATCAGAGTGCCAAAAAATGTTAAGAAGAAATATCATGTGATGAGATTCAATGCCACACTGAATGTTGACTTTGCGAAATGGACCAATGTGAAAATGGAGAGGGAGAACAACATCAAGGAGTTCAAAGGTATAGAGGAAGACATGCCAAAGTAAGTTGATCTTCCTTAAGATTTAAAGAAGTTTGGTCAAAAACAACCGCTTTTTAGGTTATATTTAATTTTTATCAAATTCTTTTTTTTTTTGAATATTTTTTTCACTGTTAACGAAATTTGAAGGAAAAATAACTAATTACTTATTCTAGATATTTAAATAACAATAATTATATTTATGCTTCATAATTATACTTTTCCTCAACATATTGTTGCTTGTAATTTATCTTGTGTAATTTTAAGGAAAGTCATTGCTATAGTTTTTATATCAAATATTGCTGGCCTATTCATATTTATATAAATACTCTATAAACTTTACAATACTTTTAAAAAACGCTAGTGAGAAATAAATTTATACTTTGTTATCTTCAGGGAAGGATTATTTTATTTTATTTGAATAAGGCTAAACTCATAGAACAATCTATAAATCACAAAAAAATATTGTATTACATGATAAGTTTCCACCCTTTTATAAGGGGTGCAATTTCTTTTCAAATTGAAATATGACCAAACTCAAAGTGTCTTTTATTTAAAAAATGTTGATTTGTTTTTGCATGCCATACAGTGTTTTATAGGATAGGCAGATAGACTTCGGCTCTGGATTTCTAATACTGGACTAATATTTATGTAACACAGTATTTAATGAACTACAGCTAGAAAAACATTTTTTTTATGATGTATTAAATATGTTTTGCTTATATAACAAAAAATAATATCACAGATTCGGTGCCGGTTCAGAATATGGACGAGACATGCGTGAAGAGGCACGTAGGAAAAAATTTGGTATCATATCCCGGAAATACAAACCTGAAGACCAGCCTTGGATATTGAAAGTTGGTGGAAAGACAGGCAAAAAGTAGGTATAGAATAGTTTTGTAGTAGGTAATTGAAATGTCTTTACATATTATTTTTTTCATGATGTTTTTTTTAATTTATAATCTGAAGGCCCACAACTAAAATGTATTATGTGAGTAATATAAGTAATACACATCGGGCCTACCAACCAACTACCTTGTTGATCTAGTGGCTTGATATAACCCTGCAGACCCGGAGGTCCTGGGTTCAACTCCCAGGTCGGGCCAATAAAAAAGTTATTGGGATTTTCTATCAGAAAATTCTCAGTAGCGGCCCGGAGTTTGGAAGTTGGAAGTGTGTACACTCCAGTGCCTCGGAGAGCACGTAAAGCCGTTGGTCCTGCGCCTGAACTCTTTCCGGTCGTGTCGGATTGCCGTCCCATCGGATTATGAGAGTGCACTTGTGTTTGCACACACACTTGTGCACTATAATATCTCCTGCATAGTTAGCTAATCTCTCTTGAGATTGGCCGCCGTGGCCGAAATCGGTCTGGAGGACATTATACATTGGGCCTGACAGAAATATTAATCGCTAGTTTCCACCTGCCTCATCAACTGCTAATAACGGCAGGTGTTAGGTAGCGTGAGGTGAAATAAGCTTTAAACCTTCTCAATAGGGAAATATTAGGCCAGCATGCTAACAAGTCATCTCTCCAAGTTTTTTTTTTTATAAACTCAATAACAAAACTAAATAATAAGTATTACATTGGCAATCACCAATGCCCCATCAACTCAGATGTTTTGCCCCTTGTGTTGTATTTACACTGGCACACCCTTCAAACTGAAACACAACAATACTAAATATTGCTGTTTGGCAGTACAATATTTGAAGAGTAGGCGATACCTACCCGTCTGGGCTTGCAGAAAGTTCTACCACCGAGATACTTATATAATTTATTGTATTTGTTTTTATAGGTTCAAGGGCATTCGTGAAGGCGGCGTATCAGAAAACGCGGCCTACTATGTATTTACTCACGCTGACGATGGCGCCATCGATGCTTACCCGCTACAAGAATGGTAAATTAAGTCTTAGAGAGATATTTTTGTTTTAACTATCTTTTCAATATTGTCTACCAAAACATGACTCAATTGTACGTTAGTACATATGAATCTTTAGATATAACGTTTCACTCCAACAACGGAAACACATCTAAAATACTTGAAAATTATAATATCCGGGGACATTATTCACACAGGGCCATCTGATCCCAAACTAAGCAGAGCTCGTACTATGGATACCAGACAACTGATATACATATATGATTTTTCTTTTGTAAATACATACTTATATAGATAATTACACCCAGACTCAGGACAAACAGACATCCTTCTTCCCGACTGTACTGGCCGTCCTCGCGTTTGGACTCTACTACCACTTAACATCAGGTGGAGTAGAGACACTTGCCCTCCCGGCAAATATAAAAAAAAAAAAAACATGTTTATGCATGCAAATGTCTATCCTGGATGGGAATCGAACCCACAAACTTCGGCGTGAAAGGCAAGTATCTACCAACCATGCCAACCTGCTCAATATAATACATTATTATATAATTTGGCTTCTCTTATTTTATCTATCAATTACTTTTTTTGGACAGTAATAATCGGTAATGTGATTGAAATTCTTCAACTTCATAATTATAGGAATTATGTATCAACTAATAAAGTCAATTTTGTCATTATAATAATGTTTAATTTGATGTTGCTCGTTGTTGTAATTTTTTTTGTTATTATTTGGACCACAAATAGTATTGAGCTCGATATACATTATCTGTTAAAATTAATGTTGACTTGAAGTGTATCATTGGTATATTTTCTAGTTTTCAATAATTTATTTAAATAAATAAATAAGTAATACCGGTTTATATCTATAATATGAATACGTGAAGCACCCCACTTTGTACCCCTTTTACCGCCAATTGCGTGGACGAAGACGAAATAAATTTTTGCACAGTTAAAGTTTATATAGAGGAGGAGTGCAAAAAGTTATTTTTTTGTGAAATATGCATTAAAAATACCTTAAATTAATTAAATAAAACATTACACACACTACAACACACACACATACGCAATTACGCATTGGACGCGTGTATACGCATGCGTTCCATTCATAATTCCTCTTGTAATATTAATTTTATATGCACCCCATTATAAGTTACATTAGTAGTAATGTTAATATTAATTTTGTCAACAGGTACAACTTCCAACCAATTCAAAGATATAAGGCTCTATCAGCGGAGGAAGCAGAACAAGAGTTTGGACGGTTAGTTCGAATAGTTATATAATAATAATAATAATATGTATTTTAAAGGCCTCGGTTGTGTAGTAGATAGCTAGTAAGCTACACTGCCAAAACTATTTTTTATAGGTATTTATTTATTCTAATATTAATATTATATTACTATTCGTCAAGTTATAAAGCAACTACACAGCATATTATATGTTCGCAGTCGTAACAAGGTGATCAACTACTTCTCGCTGATGTTCCGCAAGCGCATGCGCGGAGACGACGCGACGGACGACGGAGACGACCCCGACGACAAGAAGACCAAGGGCGGCAAGGCCAAGAAAGGTGAGGCGATACTGGGGGACAATTCTACTAATCTATAACGATTACGATACTTTCCCGATTCCATTCAAATCCAACTTTGTCCATTCTATATTTATTCGCAACCGAACAGATATGATGTTAACATATTTTACGTTACGTAGCCGTTGCGTTACCGTTACGTAAAAACAATCTTTATTGTTAACTTTTATACCAATAGTCGTTAAATAAATTAAATAATAGGAAAACGGAAAAACGGCAACGATCACGCTTCGATTCGATTGTGATAAAGTGACAATTTTTTAGTAGAATTGGCCTCCTGCTCTAGCAACTGATCTGCTTTACTTCTGTTAAGCTGTTTCTTCTATATAATTAAATTGAAATATCAAAGTATTCGCTTCTTATTCTAGATCTGAAGATATCGGAGATGGACGAATGGATAGATTCTGACGACGAATCGTCTGATTCCGAGGCTGGGGAGAAGGACAAGGAGAAAGAGGACAGCGACTCCGGTACCAAGAAGAAAAAGAACAAAAAAGGTTGGTTGTGACTCCTGAAATTAATTAAACACATTTTGTTTTTGTCTATTCTTACTTGTTTGAAATTTATCGCAATTAAACTTATTTGGCGCGATAAGCATAAATGGTACTTTGAAAAAAATCTCAAGGACAAATTTTGATACAACGTTTATATAGAAAACGTTACTGGGAACAAATGTTTTCAGGTCGATTCAATACAATTGGTATTTTAAATCGATTTTATATAAATATATGCAAATGAAAATATAAATTAATTATATCTCTCACTCAGGCGCTGTAAATAAGAAAAAGAAGAAAGTTAATGACGAGGCGTTTGAGGAGAGCGACGACGGAGACGAGGAGGGGAGGGAGAAGGATTACATATCTGATTCATCAGACAGGTGACCTTATATCTATGAAATAAAGTCTATATTTGAATAACAGTTGGTTCAAAATTGATATATATTTGTAATATTTGGTTTACAGCGAATCCGATCACGAGACTAAAGCGAATAAGGAATTGAAGGGTGTCGCAGAAGAAGATGCTTTAAGGTATTCTAATTCCTGTTATGATAACTTTACTCCTTCGAGAGACATTAATGAACATTGGAAAAATACTACCCTAATATATAAAAAATAATATAAATCTTACTGCCTCGTTCAGTGGATCCGAAGTTTTGGAGTCGAACCCTTATCAACCCGGGGTCGGGCCTTTAAAGATTTTTTAAGTTTTATTATCGAGAAATTCTCATTAACAACCACGAGTCATGAAATTGGCTGTGATAACACAACCGTGCTTCGAAAAGCATGTAAAGCCGTTGTTCCTGCCCCATAACTCGGACCGGTGAATAAAATATTGAAATATACTTTATTATATCAAACGCGATTATATTATGCGACGAATGCAAGAAGGCTAGCTTAACATATACATAAATAGTGTATGTAAGTGAAAGTCATATAATTATCTTTTATGATATCCAGGAAACTTTTGACATCGGACGAGGACAGTGAAGAGGAACAGGAACAGAAGCAGGAGTCGGAGCAAGAGGATGAACCCACCAAGGAGGGCGAGGAGAGGGCCAGCAAATTAACCAAGAAGAAGAAGAAGCCGGACGAAGCCAAGAAAGGTACACGATAGAGATGTTTTTTTGCAGTATGTGTGTACTTATCATGGTCAGCAAATAAAGTAGGGAAGTTCTCTTTGCATACGGTTAATTACATGCTTTATAATATTTTTAACGACATTTTTTAGGTCTTTTATATGATTTATATTGACTCGAACTACATGTTATATAATTAAGTTTATTTAATATATAATACTATTCCACTTAACTACTTATATTATTAACTATTAATATGTGCACTTTTTTTATTTAAGATAACACAAATTCATATGGAATATCATAGATTATTCAATGATATCAATTCAAAATCAAAGCTATTTATCTGACTGTCCTTTTATTTTGATTGGAATAGTCTAAAGGTTCCAGTACATTCTAAGAATCAAATAATAATGATATATGTATATGAGCCTAGATGGCCAAATGGAAAACATTAATTGGTTGCTTTAAACACAATGACCGAAAATATATTTTATATTCTTTATAAATTTTATTTTCCTTTCAGATTCGAGTAGTGAATTCAGTTCAGATTCCGACACAGATCCGGAAGCGAGTTCCAAGAAACCAAAGAAGACTAAGAATGGGAATGTCGACGGGAAGAATGCGTCCGGTGCGGGTCAGTGACGTCACTGTTTAGTCTGTGTATGATAAAAGGAGGGAGAAGGGAACGTCCTCAAGGATTATAGTTTATTTTAACCATAACGCTTAATTGTGTAAATGCCTGTAGCATTTGTAATTTTGCATTGTCTTACTTTTCTAATTTATTTGGTGGTGGGGCTTAGTGCAAGCTGTCTGGGTGGGTACCATTCATTTATAAGATATGCTACCGCTGAATAGCAATGCTTAGTATTGCTGTGTTCCGGTTTTAAGGGTGTGTGAGTCAGTGTCTCAACAGGCACAAGGGACATAACATCTTAGTTCCCAAGGTTGTTAGACAGTAGGACAGTGACATAAGACGCTTTGACAGTTACATGACTTCTCGTGAGTCAGTACAGCGGGGTTCGAAATTATTGTATTGAGAACACTCGACAATAATTAATTGCACGTACACTTGCACACTGACTATGTCGGACGAACAAATTATACAAAGTCGTTTGGCTTCTGCACATATTTATTTTTGAAAAAAAAATGCAAGAGTAACAGAAATAATTAAAAGCGAATGTGGCGCCCGCAGCGAGCGGCGGCGCGTCCCGCGCGGGCACGCCCACGCCCGCCATGGCCGCCGTGGCCGCCGCCAACGCCGCCGCCAGCCTGCCCGCCGCCAAGCGCGCCAAGCTCGACCCCGCCTACACGTGAGTAGCGCTTACACGGCCTGGGCTAAGGCTGGAACTCCTTTTTTGAGGAGAACGTTTAGAGCTTATTCCTCCGCGCTGCTCCAATGCGGGTTGCTGGAATACACATGTGGCAGAATTTCAGTGAAATTAGACACATGCAGGTTTCCTCACGGTGATTTCCTTCACCGTCAAACACGAGTTGAATTATAATCACAAATTAAGCACATGAAAATTCAGTGGTGCTTTTGAACCCACGAATTCATGATGTATTTGCATACATTAAATGTAGTGTAAAGATATTAAATCATCAAATTATTTAAGTAGACTCTTACAAGCACCTTTGAATTTAATATAAAGCTGTTTCGGAATGTAGAGACAGATAAACCGACAAGAAGTTCTGTAAAAAAATACACCAATAATTGAAATTAATTAACCGTGGGAGAAGAGAAGAAAATTAACAACTTAATACTCTTTGTATATCTGTTAATTTTAGGACCAGCGTATGACTCGTTATTTTATTTCCTAATTTTTTATCATTGGCTATTTTTAAATTATCCTAAGGCTTACTTTAGCAAGATTACTGTTGACATTATTCAATAGAGTACACACAGTCCTTCATTCCTTCAGTCCATTGCAAGTAATATCCAGTTTATTCGCTTTGAGTTGAGCTAATGTTGTATATAACAACTCGTGCAGCGAGTGCGGCGTGACGGAGGAGGCGGTGCGGCGCTACCTGGCGCGCAAGCCGATGACGACGACGGAGCTGCTCACCAAGTTCAAGTCGAAGCGCACCGGCGTCAGCTCGGAGCGCCTCGTCGAGACCATGACGCAGATCCTCAAGCGGATCAACCCCGTCAAGCAGAACATCAACGGCAAGATGTACCTCAGTATCAAGCAAACGTGATTGTTTGTACTTGTTGATTAAATTTAATTTTGTTAAATATCTGATTTTTATTATATCAATATATTTTATTTTAATATCATATACAATCTACGTAGGAAAACTATAATTTTCCGTGCGATTTGCTAATAACTCTGCTATATTATAAACAAACAGTTCCTGATCATTTTAGCTTTATTTATAATACAAATATTAATATCCATATAAATTTTACTTCCAAAGTTCCAGTAACGGCTTTGCCGAAATTCAGAACGCTATTTTAAGCGAATCCATAACGAATACTTTAGATCAGCGATACTCAATCTTTTCTTTATAGGGGCTATACGTAATGATTTCTTAGGTTTCGTGATTGTTACATATTAAATTAAACAACTATGAACGGATTTACTTTTCAAACTTTTTGCTGTGTCCGTGGCCACAAGATGAAATTATTTAGGTGTTAAAAAAATTTGTTGAATGCTTACGAATATAAAAAGGGGAGTGATGAATTTTTAATAATGTCTTTCAAATCCCGCATAACTGTTGACACATTTGATAATTAGTATCAAGGTTTCGAAAATTTTAATGAGCCACAATGGTTCTGTGGAAGCCGAGGATAGCAAGAACAGATATTTTGTCTATAACCAAAATGAAAGTGAAATTGACCCTTCTATATTTCCTGTTATTGATTTCTTCGCCAGAAATGTTATAAATTGTGATATGAGTTTTACTTCTCATTACTCCAAAAAATAAGATGTTGTACGAAGGTAGTGAAAATGTTGTTTAACAAAAAATAGAATATTATTTATTTAAAAAATATACTTATATTACAGTTTATTCGCCTAATTTTAATTACTTATGTGAATAAAATTAATTTATTAGTAATATTTTGTACTACACAGTAACATTTTTTTGAAATATCGTGCAAAAAATTTGAATAAAAATATATTTTAATAATTACATAAGTAAATACGTGGTTGAAGTACGTTAAATGAATTTTATTAACCGAAATACCAAAAAGGTATAAGCCTCGCGTGATTTGATATTCCCATTAGTTCAGTGTTGCCATTCCATGGCAACCGATGGCAGCAGACACTTCCACTTAAACCAAGGCCGCTAAGTAATCAGTGCTTTTTCATTTTCTTTTTCAACTTGGATCACCTCTACATCTTCCGTTTTCCTGTAAATGGACATATATGTAACTTATGGTATGCCTAACTTTTACTAAGTTTCTGAGAAAACTACAGTCACTTAATTATTATTTTTAAAATTAATTAACAAATAACAATAATCAATAGTAACATTTCAAATCTCGACATAAGGATGATAAACATATCAAAATTTCATTTTACCCGCATAATGTATAACTGTTCACGATCTTTTCTCCTTCCTCTATAGTCTGTGGCATCTGTTTTCCATTTGTCTCTGGCAACAGCACGCCCACACTGCACGCGAGCAGAGCAGTTATGCCCAAAATGAGTATGGGTAGCTGCTGCCACAGGCGCCCCTATATGAAAAATGTAAAACTATAATCGTGTATAACAGCCTTATTTATAAACGGATTTCTCGGTTTAGATAAAACTATTTAAGTAACACCCTCTTAGCGTCAACGTATCCGTGTAAATATGGTTGAAACAATATGTAAAAAAAGTAAAGTTTTAAAATCGATTTCCGCCTCACCGAGAAGACGACGAAGGGCGAGACGAGCGTGGCGACGTAGCCGCTGACGTGAATGAGCGCGCAGCCCGACGCGCGCACGGGCGTGGGCAGCAGCTCGGCCGACCACTGGATCGCCGCGTTGTACGACATGTTGATGGCGAAGCGCGCCATGATCGCCAGCGACACTTGCGGGACCCCTGGACACGCTCGCCGTGTTATACTCTCGACGAAACGCTGACGGAACCTTTTTTAGTGTGCCCATACGTATTGGCATTGTAAGAAATGTTAACCATCGCTTACATCGCCATTGCACCACCAACCTTAAGATGTTATGTCCCTTGTGCCTGTAATTACACTCACTCACCCTTCTAACCGGAAAGCAACAATACCAAGTACTGCTGTTTTGCGGTAGAATATCTGATGAGTGGGTTGTACCCAGACGAGTTTGCACAAAGTACCACCAGTAAATTATTAACAGCAAATGATGCAAGTCTTAACAAGATACCTTTCACTCCAATGGACCGAGGTGACCGACAGTGACTAGGTTTAGAAAATGGTTTTCCTTTCCGCCTTTCTGCTATTATTATTATATTGGGGTTGAAGGCAGGGGCTATAAAACTTCGCATCAGGCATACATATTCCAATATTGTGTCGATACGATATACATTTTCTTTCTAAATTCAATGACCGATTTGAATGTAAGGCTTAGTCCAAGTTTGTCTCGCCAGATTATTTTAATTATTACTGCTGAATAATATACCTTACCCATTTCTTTGCCTATTCACTTTCATTTTTTAAATAAAAAATGAAACAATAGATACCTTTAGGCACTAATGCCATAATTAGAATGAGTACTCCAGACACGGTCAACGGTCCACACGTGAGTATTCTTCGTCCCCATCTGTATGATAAAAAAAAACTTGTTGAAATATTCGGAAAATCATTAAAGTAAAAATGTGTAGTATTTTACCTTATAATAAAAGCTGCAATATTTCATAAAAAGGTCGTTGGTATTTCAAACATAATTGCTTTATATCAAACAATTAATTTCAAACAATCTCTTGGAATGACAGACTGAACTAGTGACTTTTCTCTTAACGTACGTACTTGTCCAATATCAACGCCAGCAGAGTCACTGAGGGTATCTCAGTAGCCGACGTAAGGGTGAACGTGATGAAGAAGTCGAGGCCGAGGCCCTCAGACATGCGCACGAGAGCGTCGAAGATGATCGCGCATGCCATGTACACCAACACCATGAGGATAATGACCCTCCGGAGGGGGGCACTCATGAATAAGTCCTTGATCGACTCGTTCGTCTGTCTCGTTTGACTTGCAGATACCTGACAATGTGAAAACTTTTTAGCTGAATTCAAAACACCAAAAGGCGGGGAAGGGTCTTAATTTGCCTCTTCTTATGTGTATGTTACAGCTGAATTAGATTATTCATTTTTAATGCTGAAGCCGAAGCCAAAGCTAGCGGTTTAGACACTATCTGTTTTGCTGTGGTGTCGTATTTTCTTTTAATTGTATGTATAATAATAATAAAGTTTTTCTAACTGTATAACTAACGTTACATCCAAGAGCTATACCTCTAAATAGGTGTGCTAATGAAAATCTATTTAGCAGCCGAAAATGAGTTAAGATACATTCTACTTGTTCTAACAGCCATTTTTGTGTAGATTGTTGGCCAATATGGTAGTTTAATTCGACAACTATAATTTCAAAGGTAGCAAACATTAAAAATAATTTAAATTCAATATAATTTTAGATTGACCTTTGAGAAAATATAGCCATAATATCTTTCTTGCAAAATCCAAACTCTTTATCACGGCTCGTAAACTCTGCTTAAAAAAACACTTTTACAAACGACCGAGATCTAAATAGTACTTGCATTCTTTTCTCTAGTGATTACTCTTGCATTGATAATAAATATCTAACATCCAGTTTTATCGCCTCTACGTGTGACAGGACAGGTAGTTGGCGAAAAATATTTACCAAGGTAATCGGAATTGCGACCCAACTAGCATTTTAATCACCACTCCACTCATATCATGTACAGTAGCAAATTAATTTTGCTTTGTATATACATATGTACCTATTACGTATATATCTACCTACGTATTTAAGTCCTTAAAGCTAATTCAATCATTGAGATTCAATGTTTTGATGATAAAATGACATTACGAAATTTCATTAATAATTCGGGCATTGATAACAACTGTATCAGATATTATAGATAATAAATGTCGCCATATCTTGTGTCACCTTCTACAACGGATTAAAAAATATATACAATCTATTTTTAAAAGCTAATCTTTCAATATGGTTATCCACTGCAACATTTAAAATATACAAGAAATAAAAAGTGTAAGTATGGTACTGGTTGGTGGGTGTTTAAATCATATTCGTCCACGTGTTAGGGCGTGGAAGCGGAGGTCGTGGTACCCTTTGATATTGAATCTGAATTCGCAAAGTTAATCAAAATAATTATCAAATCTTTTGATAATGATTACAAGGTTTTTCATGCATTTTTACTGCCTAATTTTACTTTGTCGCTTACTTATTTGTTTAAGAGGAAACTAAATATCTCTACAAGACAAGTTAAAAGCGGAATAAAATACTTTGAATTAAATGATTTAACGTATATCCATACTATTATTATAAATGCGAAAGTAACATAATGTTACGCTTTCACCGCTAAAAAACTGAACCGATTTTGATTAAATTTGTTATGAAGCAAGAGTTAAACCTAAGGAAGGAAAGTTTTTACTCATATACCTTTTTATAACAACCCCTTCTTCCAACACCAACGTGCCAACCCTTAGCTAACATGCGGGCGAAGCCACGCTATCTCTAGTATAGAAATAAAGCAAAATCTTTGGCTACGTCGTAGTTTGCCTTAAACCGTTAAGTAGTTTCAGCTAACCAATTAAAAATTAAATAACATATTAATAATAGTATTGTATAGTATAGTATAATAATAGTATTGTAAATTTTAACACTTACGATAAAATCATCCATCATGTCTTCTGGTATTTTTTTGCCGTTTACTTTTTCAAACCGTCTCAGAACCTTCACGGCATCATTGACGCGTCCACGAGATGAAAGCCATCTGCAAATTACAAGGAATAGAATGCACTGAGTGCAGAGAGTGCTGAGTTATCATTCAACACTCAACTCATTACAGTTTTTGTTCAATTTACCTAGCACTTTCAGGCACCGTGAAAGGCACGATAAGCACCAGTAGGAACGGCAACGTAGTGACCCACAGTAGCCGTCTCCAGTCACCCACCCACAGCGCCAGCCACGGCAGCATGAGGCAGCCGGCGCCGAAGTAGAGCGCTATGGACATGTTTGCGACCATCGTGCGGTACCGCGGACCTACATACTCCAGCACTGGGAGATAAACAATAAATTAATAGAAACGATACCTAATATACGATATCGTTATTTTAGAACCCAATATTAATATTATTATACTTATATATTGTTGTTTTTTATATAAAGAGTAAGTGAGATAGAGAATTTATCTACTGGAATTTGGACACAGGTACCCTTATAAGCATACTTTATTGTTACGTCACCGCATTAAAGGACCAACAAACAAAAAAAACTTTTTGTATACAATGGCAAGAATTAAATTACCTAAAATGTACATGGTCATAAAGCAGCTGTCGTATGAAGTTCCCACGATAAATCGACAGAAGGAGAAGTCCCAAAGACCCGTCGTGTAGATGCTGGCTATACCGCCAACGAATGCCATCATGTTTGTACCTAAAAAATATGTAATTACATTTATTAAAAAACTTTATTTAGGTCTCTGAGCCGAAATGGCCTAGTGGTTAGAATGCGTGAATCTTAATCGATGATCGTGGGTTCAAACCCAGGCAAGCACCACTGAATTTCCATGTGCTTAATTTGTGTTTATAATTAATCTCGTGCTTGACGGTGAAGGAAACCTTCGTGAGGAAACCTGCATGTGTCTAATTTCACTGAAATTTAGCTACATGTGTATTCCACCAACCCGCATTGGAGCAGCGTGGTCGAATAAGCTCCAAACCTTCTCCTCAAAAAGGGAGAGGAGTGGGACATTAACAGACTGTTACTGTATTTAGGTCTCTTACAGAAAAGAGTTTTTTTTGGGTGTGTAAGCTCGTTTTCTAGCTTGTTTCAGAACAAATTTTATCAAAATCGATTCAGTGGTTTAGCCTTGAAAGCGATACACGTAGACAGACAAAATTACTTGCGTTTTTACAATATTAGTATAGATTTGTATATAAATGTTTCAAGTATTATAATAGCGTACATTCTTACCTACCAGAGCTGGCACACGGCCGAAGCGGTCGGCCATCCAACCGAAGAATATTCCGCCGATGAACGAACCGACGAAAAATATCGTCTGCGCGAGCGGACCGTAACCCGCGTTCTCGCAAACCCATCCTCGCTGAAATATGTGAAAAATGTTTAACGGCTACATCGATAGCATTTATATATCGTATTCGATATATACATATATACATGAACAGATATTTCATTTAATTGAAGCAACAAAAATTGATTGGATAAAGTTTGCGTTCGATATAACAAATTGTATCCAAAATTGAAAACTATAAAATATTAATGAAATCCGAGACAATTTGTAATAATATCTGTAGAAATAAGAAATATAATACGGTAACAGCCTGTAAATATCCCACTGCTGGGCTAAGGCCTCTTCTCCCTTTTTGAGGAGAAGGCTTTGGAGCTTATTCCACCACGCTGCTCCAATGCGGATTGGTAGAATACACATGTAGCAGAATTTCAGTGAAATTAGACACATGCAGGTTTCCTCACGATGTTTTCCTTCACCGAAAAGCACGAGATGAATTATCATCACAAATTAAGCACATGAAAAACTTCAGTGGTGCTTGCCCGGGTTTGAACCCACGATCATCGGTTAAGATTCACGCGTTCTTACCACTGGACCATCTCGGCTTCATATAAATATAATACATAATATACATATAATACTACATAAATTGTATTTTTTAAATCAAGAAACTTACCTCACTAACTATAGTCGGATAGGGGATGTCTTTCAGCTCGAACTCCCAGCCGTTCCTACACGGCACGGTGGGCGTATCCGGCGGTACGCTATAGTTCAGCAGCACTTGACTCCAATTTGCATCGTACATCAAACATCGCTCCCACTCAATGCCCGTTCCTGGCGCTGTGAGATTACGCCTGTAAGATAACTACTTTAATCAGGGACGAATGTTTTTTTTTATTATTTTTTTATTTACAACAGAACAGAGGTAAACGAAGTAAAGTTATTGTCTTTTATAACGCCACGCTACATCACGGCGGGATGGTGGAATACACATATAGCAGTATTTCAACCGACTCACTCATACCGTAAACCTGTATACATGGTGCCACGATGTATTTCTTACCATCGAGTATGAGGTTAATAATAAATACTAATAAAGCACATAAAAACTCGGTGGTGCTTGCCCGGATTCGAACCCACAGTCTTACCATCGAGACATGCATCGAGCACACCTTCACGTCGAGCTTAACAACAAAGCTCAATTCAAACGAAGCTTAACCAGCGGGCTTTAATAGATAGCAAGTAATAATAAAACTATTAGCAAATAGCCGATCTTGTTGAGATAATATATTTTATCGTTGATATTGTTAGAACATGTGTACCTTGAAGAGTACAGCGCTGTTGCCAGTATCTGAAGTGATGATATGGAACGAGGAAAAATGTATATTCTGATGTAATTTTTGATAAAATTTTGATTTCACATACAGGCCTTGATAAAAGTTTAGATAAGGTAATTTTAGAAATTACTAATTAGCAGTGGTCGTCCATCGATCGTAATTTGACCGTAATTAATTGCTAATGAAAATGAGACTTGCCATCCATACATATCCAATGTGTCATTTTCGGTAAAGTACAAAATTTGACAACATTTTGGAAATTATCTGCTTATGATTCTTTATTATTTTTCTTTCAATAATTTGACAGTTATTTGTTAAATACGATTGATTGGTAAAATGAGGTTTAACTGTATGAAGCCATGTCATTACTACAAAAAACAAATTAAATGTAAAAAAAACGCGTTATTCGTTTTTAAGTTTGACGTTAGTGTTGTCATTGGCAAAATTATCGTAAAGTGTGAAGTATTTAATGTGTTGCAGTGTTTTTTTTAATATGGTGCCAAGACTGACATTAAAAAATATTGAAACATACTCTATTCAAGTAGATTCTTATAAGCTATTTTAATCGCAATTTAGCAATTTAAAATTTAAAAAACAATTTTATAAGATCTATACTGAACATCAGTCAGAACCGATTCGAAAAGTATCGTCGACCAAGGAGAACCTAGTCAGTATTTATTATTTTTAATTACACTAAATGTTTTTTTTAATTTCAATTTTGATAACGATTCAATTCAAAGGTTATGATTTATTTTAGGATCATATTTCTAAAGTAATAGCTTATAAATGTCCTACAGCTGAAATATATTCAGGCTGAGCTCAAATAACTTACATCATGGTGGATAAATATGAGTATGTGACACAATTACAAAGATGTTTCCTAACGATTTCTTCCTCTATCAAACCCGTAATCTTCGGTTATTAATCGTGCTATATCTTCTGGGTCAAAGTGGCCATTAGATATAATAAAGAATAAATAAAAGTAAAACGTTACCTTAATTCAATATCTAAGTGCTCTAACTCTGGAACTCTACACCAGTGCCGCTGCGGAGTAGCTGTGATGAACATCTGAACGAAGTAGACGAACGCGAAAAATATACCGAACGGCGCCATGCCGAGGAACAGCAGTTTCTGGTATAGGCCCATCTCGCCGATGTGCGTGAGCACAGTTTCAAACGCGTCACTGTCTCCATTTTTCTCCTTGTTGAGTTCCTCTTTGACATCCTATGATAAAAAAGGAATTAAAACTTATTGTTTATTTAAATTTGAACCATAAAAATATGTGTTGTTAACTATGTGTTGTCAAAAACATGAAATTCACGCTTGTCACGTCAATAGTCTGAATTGAAAACTGGTGCAACTCCAAAGCGTAGCTACTTATATGATTACATTTAAGAAAAACATTTAAATACATAAAAATATTGTTACAAAATATATACCAATTATAGGCTAACTTAAAATTCAAATAAAAAATTCTCTAATTGACGAAAAACAAAAAAATTATCTTTAACCTTTATAACAAAATATATATAACTGATTTTGCCATTAACACAACCTATTCAATAGCATTTTGATCTAATTATGAATCTGTGGATCTTGAGATAGGAAAGTTAAAAAAATTAAACATTTTGTAAATACAATAAAACTTTTTTATTTTTTTTTAATGGTCTTAATTAAAAGATTAATTCAATTGCATAAGTATATATAAGAGGTATTTTTTATATTATATACATAAGCCTCCGAAACGCGCTGATCTTCTGGTATAAGTTATATGTGAATGAATTTGGTAGTTTTTTGATATAGGCGTTACAAAAAAAAACATCTCATTTATAATTATAGATAATATATAATCTTTAAAGTCATTCTCTATGCTGACCCTTGAATGGTCCTCGGATCGGACCTATATTATCTATGGTTCCGGAGATCTTGTCATGACTCAGTCAATCAGTGGTGTTTTGTTTAATTATATACACAAAGAGTTCCTTAAGAATATAATAATATTTCGCTATTTTTTACTACCGACAACTTGAAACATAACGTTAAATTTCTACCGTTAAACCGTAACCTTAAAGATTCTATCTATGACTTATTCGCGTGCTACTTTAATATCTGCCTCGTTGATTTAGTGGCTAAATGTAAAACCGCAGATCTCGAGGTACTGGTTCCCACCAGATTATGAGATTGGGGGAATAGAAATTGCACCAGCGTTTATGCACACACTTGTGCACTATAATATGTCCCGCGCCATCTCCATTGAGAGTAACCGCCGTAGCCGAAATCCGTCAGGAGAATCTCCATATCACCAATCAGCAATGCCTTGTCGCTTTACGATGTGAAGGATTTAAGTGTCAATGTTAGTGGTGACGGTGGGTACCAAGTCTCACCTCACGATAAAAACATTGCCAGGTTTATTTAGATTAATCTGTTCATCGGTAATTTTTATATTTATTATTTAGTTTTTAGTCGATTCTCTGTTTTTTACATGTATACTCATTACCGATTTTTTAATAAATCTATATATGTTTACAAAAGTATTATCGGTACGAGCGTTATTTTTTAGAATATAAGTAAATTAAATCGGTCAATCGTGTAATGGAGATAACATCTTCAGATACACTAACCTGATAAGAGAAAATAAGCATTGAAATTCGTTATGATAAATCAATTCATTAATTTTTTTTTGGCTAAAACCTTTGGCCTTTTAAACGTTGCTTGGCGAATATTTACTTAAACACTGTTTTCTCCCTTTCTATCATTATTAATTTGACATTCGAAAAAGAAGACAAAGTGAAATTAAAATTACAAGATCCCGATATAAAAAATTCATTCCAAAGTCCAAGCAAACGTAAATTTTGTTGCATGAATGAATGAATGTTTGCATTATTACGGAATGCTCGTAGTAACTTGCGCGCTGTGGCATAACGTAAAATTCCGTAGACATGCACGCAATTATTAAAAAAAAAATGAGATTATCATCTTAATATTTATCTTTAGCTATTGGTAAATTTAAGCCAAGGTAAAGAAATTTATGTCAAATGTTCGTATACTAAAAGATATATATTAAAAGTTATTTTTCAATACAAATACAAAGGAAAAATAAAAAAATAAAATTAAATTGACTGGCTAAATCCCATTACATTATGTTAAAATAAATACATAGATATAATATATAACTCCAAGCCTATATTGTTTGATATTGAGTTGAGTTTAAAAATATTTAATACTAAATTGATTAAAATAAAATAAAATCAATTAAATTAATTAAAACTTTGTTTAAAAAAATCATCAAACCTGATCTGTTAGCTGATCTTCTTTCGATAAATCATTGAGTATCATCTTGAGATCACATAAATACCACTCGTGTTAATATCGAAACCACACACTACCACGATATATAAACGCTTACAACCAAATGCCTATTGAGCAGAAATTTCCGATAAGTTTAAGTTACGCAAGATAAAAAATACTATCTCGCCTTATCATGCTACCGCTAGTGAAAAAATCGGGAGATTGGAAAACCACTAAATACAAAAACGGAACGTTCATTACGATAATAAAACTAATCGTGAAATATAACGTATTTTGAAATATATAATACTAGTTACCATTCGGGGCTTTGCCAGTGTGTCGCGGTAGGAGTTGGGTATAAAAAAAAAAGTTTCAAGTTTGCTTCAAACCGAAATGCATCAATATCGGTTTAGTGGTTTCCTGTAGGCGTAACAGACAGACAAAGTTCTAACGAGTATAAGTATAGATTAGCAGCATGTTTATAAACAAATAAAAAATGTTGAGTGAAAAACAGTATTGCTCATTGTTATATTTACATTATTCGTCTAAGTTATAAACGGATGTCGTAGCTATGTAATTCAAATATCGGAGAGCGAGATAGAAATATGTTGTATTGTTCGTGACGTAATTAAAAATATACCTAAATAAATTAAGCTATACTAGCTCCCGTAGCAATAGTAGAAATTAAGTTTTTATGCGTTTTACTTGTTCGTGCTTTTTTCATATCAAAGGTTAAGCTATATCGGCTTCATTAAGAAAAAAAATTAGCGGTACATTTACTTAATTAAAACATTATTAATAAAAAAAATATTATTGACTGACAAGATTGGAACAAAAGGTTAACTATATTGGTGAACAATATTATAAAACTATTTATAATTTGGTTTACCAATATATAGTGTTTTTTTTATGTAGAAACTTGATTATCCATATCGCGTCACGGTAGTGTGCCTAAGCGATCCCATGGCGCTTCCCGTGTACCACTGGTTTTTTAGTGGGTATTCCGGCGCGCTCAGCTCCGGCCTGATGAGGGGCACAGCGTAAAAAAATGATTATACGAAATAAATTGATATTATTCATTTTATATTATATTAATAATAATCTGTGATTTACAGAACCCAATATCTTAATTAATTGTCAACAAGCCGTGAATTTTAATCAAGCGTAATAAATTGATTTCCACGTGTATCAAACAAACCGCTTAAGGGCGATTTGCGTTTGGAAAAAAAGTGATTGTAATGTTTGTGACAGGCTTAACGAATTTTATTTTAATTATGTATTAACAAGTTCGTTTCCTGCAGAGGCCCACCCAGGCTTTTTTTATAATTTATTTTATAATTTTAAGTATTAGGTATTCAGTGCTAAAGAATTTTCAGTAGCAGCTACGGCCTCTTCTCCTTTTGAGGAGGAGGTTTGAAGCTTACTCTGCTCCAATGCGAATTGGTGGATACATGTGATAGTCTTTATCCATCACATACAAGTTTCCTAATGATTTTTTCCTTTACCACCGAGAAGGAAATTAATTATAAACACAAATTAAGCACATGAACATTCAGTGGTGTTTGCTCACTCTACACTCGTAATCATCGATTAAGATTCTCGTCTTCTAATGTGATTGACTATTAATTTGATTCAACATGGAACACGCGCGACCGCCATCTGAGCTAAAAATGGACGGCAAAGGTCCCGTCAGCCGGGCTAATGCATGGAAAAAATGGAAGCAACAATATTTATTATAACCACTGAGACTAAACTTTGGTAAGTTAACCCCCGTTCCAATTCGTACCCTACATATGTTGTAATCCTACTGGCCCACCTGTTTTTGATATAATTATGAACGAAAAGTTAAAAAGACTGTGTTATACAGTTTTTGTTTTTATTGATTTGCAAACTAATTTGTTGTCCCCCTTTACAACAGTGCTTTCGTCACGGCTATTTTATATTAAGTAAAGTAAAGTAAAGCTAAAGAAATATGCTGGGCAAAAGTCTCGTTTCCTATTAAGGGGAATGTTTGAAAGCAGTTTTAATAATAAATAAACAGTACACACACGACATAATTTTATCGGTAAACGTGTCGAATATTACATACAATGTTTTCCTTTACCGCCGCGCGTAAGATGAATTACAAATACTTTAATAATAAAAACATAACGGTGCTTGGCCGGTTTTTAACCCGTCGGCCGGTTAATGCCATCTCGGGTGTTTAAGTGTATGTATTAAGAATAATCCATCAGAAAAAAAACACAGCAAAATATCCCTTTAAGAAAACTTCGTTGTTACAATTCATTTACTGGAATCTTTATATGTTGGCTACGTAAATGTTTATTTCGGCTGAGTATATCTGATGTCATTGTCTGAAAACATTCCTAAATAAATCATTTTAACAAAACTGATAGTATTCTATCTTTATTGTTTATAGTTTGTATTGTCACCTCCATATATTAGTAGGTAATATATATTAGTAAAAAAATCTCGAATATATTGCGCAAATATTTACAAACCCAAAGAATAGACGTCGTGCTATGGTTGACGACCAAAAAAAACCAATAAGAAGTCAAGTGTCGTTTCTAATACTAATAATTGTATTTTTACGCATACTATTTATTATTCATGTATTGTATATAACGAAACATTATTATTACCAAAATTTTCCGGTTTCAAATATGTTATTTATCGAGGATTATTTGTTGTTTCGTAAAAAACGTTCCATGATAAGACCTAGTCTTCTTCGAGAAGTAACTAAAAAACTTAAACATAACAATAATGATGACGATGTTCATCTCACCGATTGCCACGGCGATTAAGGGAGATTTGCCTGCGCAGGACATAGAGCACAAGTATGTACGGAAACCTAACTCTCTATTCCATTAGTCTTGTCGTCCAACCGTACCGGGACATACATGGAATACACATGTGGCAGAATTTCAGTGAATTTGACACATACAGGTTTCCTCACGATGTTTTCCTTCACCGTAAAGCACGAGATGAATTATTATCCCAAATTAAGCACATGAAAATTCAATGGTGCTTGCCCGGGTTTGAACCGGTTTTTAAGATTCACGCGTTCTTACCATTGGGCCATCTCGGCATCTTATCATCCAAAGGGACGCCGAATACGTCATGACTAAGTCAAGGTCAACCTACCTACGACCTACGAACCTACCAACGACTTTACACGATTTCCAGTGCTCCCGTGCTCCCGTGCTCAAACTCAATATTGGTGACAATTTTTCGACAAGAAAAGCCAATAGCTTTTCAATTGCCTGACTTCCGAGGGAACCAGGTAGACAATAATATGAAAAATATTGTTGCTTTCAGTTCCGCATATAACAAAATTACAAATTATCCAAAATTCCTTTAATGAAAATTGAGTTGCAAATTTTAATAACTATGCTATTTGTCATTCATGTTTTCTTGAAATCGGGAAATAAAACACTCCTAGCACCGTCAATGCCACACCAACCATGGGATCTAAGATTTTAAAGATTTTAACACTCTTTTCCTATAAAATTTCTCACTCAACCTTCAAAACATAAATATTCTATGTTGATGCTTAAGATAAGCTTAAGCTAAGAAGATAGAATTTTATTTGATGAGTAGATGACGCCCACCCAGACGGGTCGACTCAAAGATTCATTCATAGAAACATTAGAACTGTTAAATCAAATTTAAAATAAAATATTTCATGTCAACTATTTCTATGATTTAGCAATAACAATAGATGTTTCTCTATGTATTGTATAATGTCGTGTGTATATACTTAATCAATATGACGTCATAATACACCCACGAAAATACACATCCGTAAAGAATACATTCGTTATTTTGTCCGAATTTTGTCTACGGCGATCAATCTCAGACTAATCAAAAGCGTGAAATATATTATAATGCACAGTGCTCGTGAAATATATAACGGACTCGACTCGAGATATAAACCCGGACCCTGAGGATCGGCAGTCGTATAAAGTATCCACCAGACTAGCGATGGCATCTCATTAAATTTAGCTTCAATTAAAAACGTTACACATTTCTCATTTCGTTTGTAACTAATGAATGTGTCGCCTTGGTACGGCGCTCTTTATCTCGGCTTTGATGTAAAAATGTTTTGATGTATTTACTTTTAAAAGATATAACGTGTATGTCTACGTGATTCCAGAAAAAACATAAATTGAAAAGAGTTAAAATAAATATAATAGTCATATTTATTTTTATTTTAAATAGTTTGCTAAATTGGAAAATGGGTCACCTGATGGTATATCGCCATCACCGCCCATAGACATTGGCATTGTAAAACATATTAACCATTCCTTACCTCGCCAAAGCAGCACCAACCTTGGCAACGAAGATGTTATGTTCCTTGTGCCTGTAGTTTAACTGAATCACTTAGCCTTCAAACCAGAACGCAACAATGCTAAGTATTGCAGCTTAGCGGCAGAATATCTAATAAGATTGTGGTACCTACCAGAAGGGCTTGCAAAAAGCCCTACCCGGTGATAGGGCTCAGGGTTACTCGGTAGTAAAATATATTATTGATAATTCATATCTCGTTAGCCTGTGAAGGAAAACATCGTGAGGAAACCTACATGTAAAGATGTGTATTTATGGATACACTTACTCGCATTTAAATAAGCTTCTCTCGAGACGAAAGGTGGTCTAATATTTTACTTATAACGTATTGTTTTAGCATATTTATATATAGAAATTATTCATCGCCTTTTTGGGTCTTCTTTATATAAGCGAAATATAACAACTCATTGTGTTAAGTATAAGTGCGCATTATAAGTAGAAATTAATTATTATTCGATCTTGTTATATGAGTCTGTGTCATGGGTTTGATTTTCAAGTGCCACTTGACACGAGACGCGACGTAGATCATAAGTGTATAGGAGCCTTGATACTTTATCAAATACCGAGAGAACCATCTTGAAATCCTGTCTCAAACAAAAGCTATAAACAAAAGAATATCATTAAACTATTTACAGTGTAAGCGTTAATGCGTTTGACGACTCAACCGCCATTTTCATACGGATATATTGCTGTCTCGAGCTAGTAAATGGATTATAATATTAAAATTGTAATAAAAAATAGAAACGTAAAGGCAACCGAGGCACTTTCATATAATATTCAGTATCCACAGCTGCTCTTAAAACTACTTATGTTGATGAATAGCAAGTGAGTATTGTTAGCATTTTATTGATTGCCTGTATCGGTCGGTTGGATATGACGGATAATAAAATTACATCTGGCCATTAGCTGTCATTACGGAAGAAGACAACTGTCATGGTAGCGGGGTTTTTAAGAAAATGGAGGAACCTAAGAAATTAATTATTTTTGGAATAAGATTATATCGAAGAATAAATAAGATTGTATTGACAACGATGTCTTATTTCGAACCAGCTTAAAGGTCAGAAGTGGGATTCCACTGGGATAACTTTATCTCGGTGAACACCTGGACGCCCTAAAAGGTATTGTATTGTTTTAACAATAATTATTATTATAATGAAATAATGAAACAGCCATTTTATCTTGTTGTTGTAACTTAATTTTAATATGCTTTATTTAATTTTTTTCGTTATGATTTTTTTGTTGTTAAATTACACGTCTGCGATGAAAATTTTTTTTTTTATTAATTGCATGTCAAACGCGTTGGTGTTAACCTATATGTTGCAAATATTAATTTTATTTTATTGTATCACGTCACATTTTTTTTGCACTTAATTTGAACAAATGTAGCTATTTTTGCTTGTCCAATGTGACAGGGTATAATTTTAAAAATCGCGCCAATATAGCTTATTCCGATGTTTCGTCTATAACGAAACCAGTACCATGGACCCGAATTACCCATACCGATACCTATTAACACTAAGAACTTCGAATTGCCCTTATTCTTAAAATTCAGAATAAAATGTTCTTCCAAGTAGTGGTAAATTTTTAACCCTACAGTTGAGCCTCGCCCTTTAAATCAGCAAGAACTGAATGATGTAGTACGGGATATTGGGTTGCCAAAAGATGCTGCTAACGTTGCGGTTCTCGCCCAAAAAAAAAAAAAACGAATTCATTAAATGCTCAGACGACATTTGCGTAAAATGCTTTAGACAAAATAAACCGAACACAAGTGGTTAATATGCGTTGACTTAAAAACCATTTACATGCTTCTTGGGAAGCAGAAAGTTTATACAAAATTCCCTTGTTATATTTGTGAATGGCATAGCAGAGCAAGACAATTACTTTGGGTAAAATCAGAGTGGCAAATTAGAACAAAATCAAAAGTTAAAAAAAAAAGTCATCAACCCGAATTTTATAGACCCCGATAAAGTGCTGCTTCCACCACTTCATATCAAACTTGGTTTGATGAAACAGTTTTTTTTTAATGTAATATAAAAGATCCTGATTATAAAAATATTGTCCAGGATATGTTAAATGCCTATAAAAACTTAGGCTGTAACATAAATCAGACATTGATTGTTTCCCTAAAAATCTGGGCGACTTAAGCGAGGAACAGGGTAAGCAGTTGCATCAAGATGTTAAAGAAATAGAGAAGGTATATAGGTCGTTGAGATGTTACTATGATGGCAGGCTATTGTTGGATGGATTGTATAGATATGAAGCAAACACTCATAAAAGAATATTAACTAACAGCAAATTAAAAAAAAAAAAAAATCAACGTTATTATTAATTGTTCTGTTTAAAAATTATTTTTGTTAGTTAATTTAATAGCTACAAACATAATAAAAATTAGTAAAAACAAAATATTAAATAATTTTCATTCATTTTATCAAATGTTTGCTCAATGCATTTTTAATCAAAAAGCTATAATATATTATCATATGAATCTTGTAAATTTTACGTAGTAGTATATCATTTGTCTACTGTTTTATATTACTTTTAGAACATTTATAAGAACATAAATAAGTTTTGAAAAAAAAAACCTTTAAAAAAAATATTTTCGCAGACCTGTGTTATTATTATTATTATATAATGTGTTATTATATTTTCGCAGATATGTGTTATATATTTACATTTTTCGTAACTGCATACTATATTTAAAAATAATCTTTCTAAGAAACAGTTACTGGTTGTTTACTTTTGCTTTCAGTTAAAACCAAACCACAGTTATATGGGTAGAGATCGAAGATGTCGTAAGCGTAGAAGGGACTATGGAAGTTCCAATAGTGAACCCGACTCTTCGCCAGAGAGACGAAGTAGGAGATCTTAAAAGCGACACACAACAACAACAATCCTGTGAAGCATTTGCTACGGAAGGAGGATGTATGAACGATTCGTAATGATGGAAATGCTGAGCGCTATCATGCTATGAATGTCGTACCTGAATTTGCTCCTAGCAAAAGAAACAAACTGTAAATATGTGACTACTAAAAGTTAACGAGTGTGCAAAGATTTACAATTGGTCTGAATATCAAATTGTTCATTATGCTCTACCTAAGCTTGTTGGGTTAAAAACGCTATTGATTGTATTCTTTATGGCATCGATGATAGATCGGTAAAGACTAATGCAGAAGCAGCTAAATATACTGAATCGGTTAAATTGTTAGTTTTTCTTAGGAATGTAAAATCATCTAAAAGAATTGAAAGGTTTGGCAGCGCCTTGCAGCTTAGCACTTCCGACAATAAGAGAAATAATAAAGTGCAAAAAGAAAGTTATTTTGAGAGTAGGTACAAATTCAAATGATGCTAATTTTTTTCAAGCGATTTCAGGCAAATGGCACTGAATTAGATTTTTATATAGGAATTGGTAGTCAATGTATGTGGTTAAGCGAGTCTGTAGCAAAATCTTTAGTGGTAAGAACATTACTTGATGATTGTGTGTTGATGATTAAGTGGGTGTTAGTAAATTCATAGTTTGTTATAATTTAACATTGTTGTAAGTGGGTACAAAAAAAAAAGTAAGGTTACTATTACGTATCGTTTACATGGTCTACGGCTCAAGTCAAGTCAAGTGGTCAAGTCTACGGCTTTTACATATTTTATTTATTTATATTGTGAATACTACAAAATAGTTACGCCTGATATATATATACATAAATGTTTATATATAATATTAGCTGACCCGTGCCCACTTCGTTGGGCGATAAACATTTTTATTTGTGATCGATTGGCCGAACATTATTATATAACAACATATTGTCGCGCGTATTTGATATTTTAAATTATCTCTTAAACTATGCAACGAACTAATAAACTGTAAAAAATTAATTTTATCTAAATTAAATTTCCTTGGTAATGAAAAACTGTCTAATATAATAGGAATATCACTCAATACATTACGACACGGACCCAGTTCCATACCTATGTCGTATTATCTTTTCTTAACCATTGGTCTTCTTCTATTCTTAACCATTGGTCCGAATTATATGCAGTAAAAGTAAAAAAAATATATTTTTTTAAACACTTGAGACGATAAGTTTACATTTGATAAGAATTCATAATTGGTAACGATTTCAATATTTTTTTATATAAAAAAATTACTTTTTGTGACTTAAATATAAAAGTTACACATATGCTGTCGCTCAATTTTTTGTAGGCATTATCAAGCTCTAAAACTTTTATCTAGAACTTATATTATCAACATTATATATCTTTCATCGTTAAGGCCGTATTCGTAAGAAACGTTTTCGTTCGACCATTTTTTCTCCAAGTTACTTTGCAAATCCCACTACTACGAAAAAGTTTTTTTTCTTCTAATTATTCGGGTTAATATAGAGCCTATGACACTCACAAATTATGTGGCTTTCTATTGGTAAAATAATTTTCAAAATCGGTTAAATAGATCCAGAGATTACTCCCTACAACCTCACAAACTTTACCTCTTTATAATATTAGTATGGATATACACTCACACATACATACACATTTTATCCCTAAATAATTATTTTATTTACTTATTTAAAACAGAGAAATTTTTCGATATGTAGTGTTTTATTGTTCTTTTATATAAGGTAAAGGACTGGATGTCTTTAATATCGTTATGTAATTTGTTATATAGTTCTGCTCCTTCATATATATTTTTCTTCCGCAGTTAGTTCGGGACGGTCTTAAACAAATATTGTTATAACGTCGAGGTATACGTTTTTGTGTTTATCCTTTTCTTGTAAGTGTTAATTTGGTTTGAATATTTTTATTTAATAATTTATGTATTAATATGCATGTTTTATATTTATATATTTGTGATAGTGTCATTAATTTAATTTCCTTGTAGATCTTCTCCATCGGAGTTAGGTAGTGGAATGGAATAATCGTTTGACTTTTATCTTGACACGTTTCAATTTGTTTTAAGTGTGTTTAAGCTGCAGTACCCCTTCTATTAGGTATTTTAGATGGATTTTTACTATAGGGTTGTATATTATGTATCTAACATATGTCGGTAAACATCGAACTATCCCTCGAAGCGCTCCCATGATAATTTAGATTTAAATTTACCAGTGTTAAGAGGGTTTGGGTTTTCTACCGTATCCTGTATAGGAAAGTGCAAAATAAGTCTAGATGTCGATAGAGCCAAAGCTGTTGTAGAAGCGTTGATAATGTTAGATTTATATTAACAGTTCCATTGATGGTTGGTCAGACTTTAACAGAACAACTCATTGTTGTCTTAAAAACAGGAACTAAATTAATAATTGCCCAAAAGAAGTCCAAATTGTGTAGTTTATTGTTGTTTTTTTTTACAGCTGAATCCATTTTTATTAATGTTATCCAGAAGTTTGTGTCCGTTCTGATTTCATTTATAACGGGGATACAATTAAAGAGCCTATGTCTATGCACATTGTTACCAACTTACTTAACGGAAAAGGAGAATTTCTACGTTTTCAAAAAAAAAAAAAAATTGGGATGTTTGCGATGGAGCTGAGATGGATATTAAATTAAACAATAATACTCCCGTTGCTTACCGTCCCTATAGGATGCCTGAAAAAGAGCGAGAACTAGTTCGAGGCATGGTATTGTTAGGTATTTCTTTTACGGTAATTCCTGATTGTAACTCTCTTAGAGCCAGTTTTGAAAAGAAAGATATATTACTCGGGTTGCACGTTTGTGGAATATAATGAAAGAATATGACTTTACTATTCAGTACAAGCCTGGAGTAATCATGTGTCATGTGAACGCTTTCGATAGAAATCCCATATGTAATGAACAAAACCAACATTGATGTTAGAAATATTGACTCAAATTGGATAATTATGGTCCAACAAAACGACCCCGAACTTGAGCGAATTTAGCATTTTGAAAGATAAGGACTCAGAAAATGATGTAGAGATTGAAAATAATTTTCCTATTAAAAGAGCTTACTATCTAGAAAGACCGATGAAGGAAATTGGTGGATGGTGTTTACCAGCTGTGGATATGTAGAGGCCACAATGGTAAAAATAATTTTTATATTACCAGCTGTGGATATGTAGAGGCCACAATGGTAAAAATGAGTTTTATATTACCAGCTGTGGATATGTAGAGGCCACAATGGTAAAAATAAGTTTTATATTACCAGCTGTGGATATGTAGAGGCCACAATGGTAAAAATGAGTTTTATATTACCAGCTGTGGATATGTAGAGGCCACAATGGTAAAAATGAGTTTTATATTACCAGCTGTGGATATGTAGAGGCCACAATGGTAAAAATAAGTTTTATATTACCAGCTGTGGATATGTAGAGGCCACAATGGTAAAAATAAGTTTTATAATGATCAAGTTGAAGACATGAAGGGGCTTCAACTTGTTTGCCAGCTGTGCATATGTGAAGGTATGGTTACCTATGAATATTGTTAATTTTTAATATTGTAGTATTCATTTTCAACAAATGTATAATAATAATAATACTTGTAAATCAGTAGCATATTACTCAGTTAATGTTTTTTTTTATTTTCTGTTTCATATGTCATAATTTCACGAGACGTGAAAATGTCAGGAAAGGCCGATTGTTAGCATTTTATTGATTGCCTGTATCGGTCGGTTGGATATGACGGATAATAAAATTACATCTGGCCATTAGCTGTCATTACGGAAGAAGACAACTGTCATGGTAGCGGGGTTTTTAAGAAAATGGAGGAACCTAAGAAATTAATTATTTTTGGAATAAGATTATATCGAAGAATAAATAAGATTGTATTGACAACGATGTCTTATTTCGAACCAGCTTAAAGTATATATATAGATATAGATAGATAATAGCAAGTGAGCCGAGATGGCCCAGTGATAAGATCGCGTGAATCTTAACCAATGATCGTGGGTTCAAACCAGGGCAAGCACCACTGAATTTTCATGTGCTTAATTCGTGATTATAATTCATCTCGTGCTTTACGGTGAAGGAAAACATCCTGAGGAAACCTACATGTGTCTAATTTCACTGAAATTCTGCCTCATGTGTATTCCACCAACCCGCATTGGAGCTTCTCCTCAAAAATGGAGAGGAGGCCTTTACCCATCAGTGGGTAATATATATACTTACATTTATATTTATTATTATAGAAATAGAAATGTAGCATATTATATAGCTGTGGTTTTCTAGTTCTTACAATTTATTCTAAAATCATTTAAATGAATATACAATACTTATATGTTTTAGTAGTTTAAATATCTGAGCAAACGCAAAGCCATACACATTTCTCTGGAGAAATCGTAACTTAATACATAATAATAAATATTAAATTTAAAAATATAATATGATCGTATCAAAAATAAGATATATTTGGAATAAAGATGTCAAGATACATTTGGATATTGAAAAAATAATAGCATACAAAGTGAAGTCAAATTTAAGTTCCTAAAATAAATCATTGGAAGTTATATATAGTTTAGATAATAAATATGTCATTTTAATAAAACTACAATCAAAAAAATTCGAGTATGTAATGTAATGTCGGTATAAACGCTTGCCCTCGCGTTTGTTATCGAAATTGAAATAACTAACGTAACGCGTTTTGTCGTGTGGGTGCAAGGCTTTGTAAGGGCTGCCGTCCTTCCATGTTTGTTTGTAATTCTCGTTACAACTACAAAAAGGCCTGTTAAGCTGGACTTGCTGATTGAATATTGTCAATGCAATTACAAACATTCTAGATACTTAACTGCCTCGTTGGTCTAGTGGCTAAATATAAGGGCGCAGACCTCAAGGTCCGGGGTTCGAAGCCCAAGTCGGGCCAATAAATTTATTGGTTTTTTAAGTCGAAAATTCTCAGTAACAGCCCGGAGTCTGGAAGTTACAAATGTGTACAAACCCGTGCCTCCGAAAGCACGTAAAACGGATTGTCCTGGACTCTGTCCAGTTATGTCGTATTGATGTCCTATTAAATTATGAGGGTGAGGAAGATGGTCAACCTGTGTTGCCGCACACATTTGTGCACTATAATATGTCTGCAGTTGGCTTATCTCTCTTAAGATTGGCCGCCGTGGCTGAAATCGGTCAGGAGAACATTATAACGATACTAAGTTATGGAATATGGATGATTATAATTACAATCCAAATTAATATTTACAAATCTGAACTTACTTTGAAACGCATAGAATAATAAAAACATTAACACAATATTATATATTGTATGTAGTTTATCAAATATTTGTCGGTATTTTATTTCTCGTGAGATTAGTACAAAGGGAACACTAAAACAAATTCAGAATGCATAGAATGATCATCAAGTTGTTACTTGAATAGAATTAGTTAATGACTGTAACCGGACCGGTCAGGATGTAATCAAATAAATACAGCATGACTAGCACTGATAACTCTTAAACAATATTTTCTTAACGATATAGGTAATAGTGCGAATTTTTACAAGGACACCTGTTTTTCCTTATAATTATTTGAGGTCAACTGCTGCCTCGATTCGCTCTCCATTTCCAGTGGAGTTTGGACTTCAATGAATTATTCTAACTTGGGTCAAGGCTTGCACCTGTGACTTTTATGTTTTTTTTCTTGTAATAAATACAAATTGTAATTTACTAATAGCACGACCTGTGGAATGAGTATTGTAGTGAAAATCTACTAAGTAATATTTAAAATACATACAAACTGACACCACGCATAGCCTAAGCCGCTTGACATTATACAACGAAGGTTAGCATTAAGAAAGGATTTTTCAAAATTCATCTTCTAAGGAGGTTAAATGGGGGATGAACTTTTTTGTATAAATTTGACATTTTGTTTATATATTATACTAGCTGACCCGGTGAACTTTGTTCCACCTTAAAGGCAATATCACATTATCACATTTTTTAAATTTTTAACTTAGGGTAAATAAAAAAGATATAATTATTAAATTATTCTTTATTTGCCATTTATATTTATTTGCACCTTGTGATAAATGATATTTTTTGTTTTTTCATTAGGCGCGAAAACAAATAACGCGGAAGGTCTTCCGACACGTGAACATGCCACATATAATTGGCCATGGGAAAAACATGGGTGTTCGAGATTAAGACCACAAACTTTCAACGATTGGCCTTGTGACTTATTTACAGTCATGGCGAATGCTAGATGGATCGGAAATTGCAGCCGTTTAAACTGAAATGGCATGTCGGTTGGGATCATCGGGATCCTCGGAATGAGAACTTCCTCACCTTTGAATTTTCCTTTGAGAATTGTGGCGTAAATCAAATTGTTCATCAATTTACTTACCACCAAACGTGTTCCGTTGCACAATTTTGGTTGGTTTAAGTTTCGAAGCATGATTAGTATAGAACCAATCTTTAGTCGTAAATTGTGCGGTGGTAAGCCAGGTACATCCAAGGAGTTTAAAAATTCAATGGGATAGTTGGTGGCATCATCTTCATTTGTTAGACAGTCAATAGATTTGAAAGAATGCAGTGTACCAATGATGTCCTCCTGAATTATGTAATTTAAGTCATCTACATCTTTATTCTTAGCTGCCAAAATTGCTCGCTCACTCAACCATTCATTATTTTTGAGGTTAGTCATGATGTTTGGGAATACTTTGTCGATGAGTTCGTATTTTGATGAGACAAAGTTACAAAAATTCGGAGGAAATGAAATCAATCCGCTCGATTCGTCGACGGGTACTCGACCATTGCTGATAGTTAGCAATTCCTCAGAGAAATCTTCAGCAGATGTATCGTTCAGCAATGCAACTCTCATGTTTGTTGTTAGCTGAAGTTTCTTAACATAGCGCCATAGATTCGATGATTTAAGGCAAGCGTTTATTTCGTCAGCAGCAGTCGATCTGGGAATTACTGGCAATGTTTGGCGGAAATCACCAGACAGTAAAATCATTGCTCCTCCAAAACATCTCGAGTCATTACGTAGATCTTTCAACGTTCGGTTAAGTGTTTCCAATGCACGTTTGTGCGCCATTGTGCATTCGTCCCAGATGATGATCTTCGATTCTGATAAAACTTTGGCCGTAGCGGAGCGCTTTGTAATGTTGCATGTTGGTTCTTCAATAGATTGAAGATTTAACGGCAATTTCAATGCAGAATGTGCCGTACGACATCCTTCTAGCAATGTGGCTGCTATACCAGAAGAAGCAACTGCAACCGCAATGTTGGATCTTGCACGAACAGTGGCTAAAACTACTGACATGAGGAATGTCTTACCAGTTCCACCAGGGGCATCCAGGAAATATAAACCACCGTTTCCATCATCAATTGCCTTCATTATTGTATCATAAACTTCTTTTTGTTGGGGATTCATCAGGGGTACATTCGTTTGAACTACTAAATCTAATTCCTGGTGATCATATTCAGGTTCCCGTTTAAAATTAAACTCTCGATTAAATGCGTCATTCATTTCACAATTTGGCGCTGGCATTCCTAACCTGACTAATAAACTACCGCACATGAGATAAAACATGTCTTCGATCAAGAGCAAGGCCCGATTATGTATCTCTTCATTCATTTCAAGATCGGAATTTTCGGAACTGACACAAATTTGATGTAAAATATCTTCTGCCATATTGTCCTTGTACTTGTGCCACAGGTTAGATGGGTTCGATTGAAAGCATGTCGAAATGATAATAGCAAATAATGTACGTATCTGACTTGGAGATGCAGAGATAATGGCTTCAACGATTGTAGTATCCCAATGGGTATCGTTTTCTAGTAACTTGAGTTCTTCACATGCAGCGCGATATGTTGGAAATGACGTTGGCCCATGCACATTAACCAACAACAATCGCAAATAGAAGCATTCATCATTCTTATGATGAACTGTATATATACGACCAAGAGCATCAGTGGAACGCACATCCGGATAACCAGGAACCAAAAAAAAAAAAAAAAACAAAAAAAACGGGATAAAAAGTATCCTATGTCCTTCTCCCAGTTCTTAGCTATCTCCCTACCAATTTTCAGTCAAATTGGTTCAGCCGTTCTTGAGTTATAAATAGTGTAACTAACACGATTTTCTTTTATATATTAGAAATATGGAAATCGGTATTTAGTATCTCACTTATGAAATGTTGAAAATGGACTTACGGTGAGACGCTATTTTATTAATGTACCTATACTTTAAATGTTCTAATTATTATAGTCCAAGTAATATATCAATTACTAATTCTCACATTAACGATGATCTTATACGGTGAGCTTCGAGTTATACTTACAGAATAGCTTACTTTATGTAAAAATCTAACAATTTGATGGTATACCTATTAGCTATTTGGGATCTGTGTGGCAGACATTGCAACATATTGTTTTTGTTATAATTTCCTTATTCTTCTTCTTCGTATACTTATTGAAGGTCGTGCTTGTCCTGAAATGCTTTCACCGATGTGTCGACTAGCTTTCCCCACACCACTCTGTCCTCTGCTTGTCTCAGGGCAGTTGGAATATTGAGTCCCGTTATATTTTGGATCTGGTCGAACCAGCGGGTAGGTAATCGACCGCGTGATCTATTGCCTTTTATAATTGCCTATTTCTGCTATTATCTTATTCATTTTTTTGTTTTTTCTTTTAGACGTTACATGTATTTAAATATTATTCGTCGTCGCATACTCGTATCCGTAAATAAACTATTTATTACGCAATACCGTCACACTATAGATGCCTAATAAAATCTAATCACTTTAAATTGTAAAATAATAATTGTCAAGTGAAAACTTCTTAAAATTTTGTTAATCTTATCTAACGATAACAAATCCGTATGTGTGGTTACCACAATCGAGACACACTTGTTGTTTATTAAACACAGAACTGAGTCATAGACCTTAAGCAAACATCCTTCAATTCAGCCAAATGTTTAATATTCACTAAATACACTCTAAAATGGTACTTACAAGTAATATAAAATGTACACGGCTTAAAAACCATTTTACAAAGAGCCGGCTCGCGGTAGTCATTTTAACAGTCGGCTTAGATACTTTAAAAATCGAGAATGTTCTATGTATTGAAAGAGGAGTATTTGTTATTTGAATTAAAATCCTTACATTCAAGCACGTTTCATGTATCCTTACCAATATTATAAATGCGAAAGTAAGTTTGTATGTTTGTTACGCTTTCACGTCATAATTACTCAACTAATTGTCATGAAATTTTGCATACATGTTGTCAGGAAAAATAGAAAATAGGTTAATACCACCCCCACCTTAACTACGGGCGAACCTGCGAATAGAGACTATTATCTTTGTATAGCGATGGTGCGCCCCACTCTTTTTTTCCTTACGCTACAGTGCAAATGCAAATATGCAATATAAGAAATAGTCGCGTTTTCGTGGATTCAACTAACTATATAAATTTTTTAAAACTAATTGTGAACGACACGTAGTCGCATATATATATTGTAATTTATTTAAGGAGGACACGAGTAAATACCTCACCTTCGCTTAAAAACACTGACCATTTAATTTTCAAATAGTAAAAATTCATGTTAAATTTGAAATTAATCATGTTAAATGATATTATCTGTCTTGTAACTATTTCACTTTTTTCATTTATCAATACATGTAAAATAAAGTGCCCCCGCCGCGTCTGTCTGTATGGACGCGATAAATTCAAAAATTACCGAACGGATTCTCATTCGGTTTTCTCCAATGGACGGAGTGCTTCATAAGGAAGGTTTTATTCGTTAATGTTTTGTGTAAATTGGCTGAAATGTGACAATGATTGTTCATGGAAAATATGCCGACCAAAGCCAGAGCTCACAGCTTTACTGGCGTACGCGACGCAGACCTATGAATAATATTACGATACATTTTACCTAGACCCTTATTCAACCCGTGCGAAGCCGGGACGCGAAGCTAGTTCACACTAAACATGAATTAATAACATTAATATTCTATAATTCATGCGTAACGTCTATTGTTTAAAATTCGTGAGATGAAATTCGAATTTATTCAAGCCAATAGACTGAGACCTCAATACGAATGCCCGTTAATAATTTAAATAAATAATCATAATATAATGGCTACATTGTGTATAAATATGATGAATATATATACCTACTATATACATAAGTCTCTCAAAAATACTACTAAAGTTATACCGTTCCTATAAAAATAGTTGTTGTTTTAAAAAAACAAACGTAGGTACGTAGGTGTGTAGGTAACACATAGAAGTCAATTCTATAATTACTTGATATTTTTATCTACATATAGCTATCCGTATTCAAATGAATACGTTGGCCGGTCTGACGTTAGCTTTTCCGAGAAGTTTTGACATTGTAGCTGTATTTTTAATCTAATACTATAAGCTATATGAATCGTCATATTCAAAATGTTTTAAACTTAGTACGTGAATGAAGGATTTGCAATAGGTAGGCAATTTTTTATAAACGCCATATTATATACTCTTTATATCTTAACAAATACTTTTCTTAATAAGATTATGTTTGTTCTATGTATTTTCATTTATTGTACTCACTATTGTAATTTGTAAAAGCGTAGATATACGCTAGAGAACAAGATACAATTAATTAATTATTTATATATATATTTTTTTTATGAATTAAAAGTATTTAACGAATATAATAATATGATTCAACTCGAGCTTCGCGTTGATGAATATATATACAAGAAGTCATTTCCAAACTTTACCAAACCAAAATCATAGGATATATTAATTTTGAGAACGTTAAGTATTACTTGGCACAAAGGTTGTCCATTATTGCACAGCGTGGAAATGCAGCCTGCGTTATGGGCAGCTTTGCGTCTGGTGGGGTTCGGAAGGGACTGTTTTAATTTGAATTGGGATAATTTATCTTTTATCACTTTATTTTATTTTCCATTTGTAATGAGAAATTTAAGTATTCTAGGGCAAAGACAATTGTTAATAAGTAATTATTTAATAATAATATATAACCATTAAGGAATAAATATTTAACCATTTAATTATATTACTGAAATATATTATTATGCTTACATTTATTTCTAATGGAATTGGTTTAATGGAAAATTTGAGTATGAATGACACGGGGTAGTACACCATTTCTTAAAAGAATGCTCCTGCTTAAAAATTGTCTATTGAGTAACTAAAATAAACAAATGTATTTATATCATGAAAAGACGACACTGGAAAGTAAATCTATATATATATATATATATATAGGCTCAATAAATTTGAATCAACATCGATATACCCAAAACAGAAAGTATTATGTATTGGTAAACAATGGTACATAAATAACTCCGCCCGCGCGTGGGCATCGTAAGTCGAATAGTGAATTGCAAATACTGTGAGTTCACTGACATGTTTACTGTTAAGGCCCATTTAGAGCCAAACGCGCATACTAAGCCATCACCTACTTACCTTATACGATAAAATAAGCTTTCTTAGGATGAATGAACCAATGAATAAAAAGGCGAAAACATATTGACAAAATTGTCTGCGTTCAAAAATACATTGCATGACGAGGTACAAAAACATATATTATGTTTTTATTTTAAGATAAATTTGTTCACGTAATTTACCAAAAAAATATAACTTTGCAATAACCAAACTTTCACTTGTTTATTTTCAGTATTGCCAGCAATGTACATATGTAAAAAAATTTAAGAAACAATACACACTCATATATTGCATTAATTATTTTAAATGAAAAATAACTAATAATAAAAACAAACTAAAACGTCAATTAGCCTATAACACCGTAATTGTACGTCGGAAGCACCCAAACTACGCGCCATAAAGTAAGATTCAGCCACGGGCTGTGACGGGCGATCGCGCAACTTTTTTATTTATTTATTACGCCACAAGGAATCGATACATTCGGTGGGAAAATTGTGAAAAATATATTTTCCGTTATTGCAAAATTGCTATAATATTATGTAACATAAATTATATCGTATTATTGAGTTGTAATAGAAATAAGATACGAATTTCCTTTAGTGTTTTGTATGCCCCTAGTCCGAATATATTTAGAGGATTGAAAATAATAGTAACTGAAACCAAGGTACGTCTAACTGAGCTCAGACAACGCAAAGAAGACTAAATATCACACGAGCGTCCGTTACGAATAAATGCTTAAGCAGAGATCCGAGGAAACTAATTATATATAATAAGAACAAGTGTATTTTTTTCCAACACATTCCGGCTTTTTATTGATATGGCAGCTGAACAGTAAACAACTTAGTCTTTTATATAAATTAGTACAATTATGTGAATCGGATGTGCAGCTCCTGTGTCTTATTTAATTGTTTCAAGGATGGCACGACTCTGATAAATTGATTGATGATTAATAAGTCTAACAAATAATCTATACACATATATATATAAGCGAAATACCACTCATCACGAGATCTCCTAAACTATCCGCCCGATTGATTTCAAATTTGTCACAATTACTCCTTCCCCGACGTAGATGCTCATTAAGAACGGATTTTACGCAAATCCTATCCAATATACATTTTTATCTTATATAACCGTGCGAAGCTGGGATGATTAGCTAGTATAAAATATAAGTAATCATTTAAATAATGTATTGATAAAAATACGAACGTACTACATTTATTCAATGGGTCAGATAGAAGAAAGCGAAGCCACAGATAATAATTATTTTATTACTTTTTTATTTTTATTCAATAAGAATGATAAACTCGGTAGGTTATGGACGTGTCGAAATTGTTTTCACAGCATGAACACGTCTGTTCACGAGTAGGTACATTCGTGATAATGACCAAATGTGTTACGTTAAGTAACATTTCCAAACAAAATAACTTATTATGTTATGTACTCTTTATATTGGTATTAAACACATTACAAATAGATATTTAAATATTAGCTTATAACAAGGGCCTCTTCAGCGTTTAGTTCATAGTCCTCAAGTCCTAAATTCTTATACATTGAATACTTTAATAAAGTCCTCAAGTTCTCACTTCTTATTCATCGAATACTTTAATAAATAAATTTATAATAGATAAATTATTTATATGGCACTTATTAAGATTATTTTGACGAGCCGGTTGGCGTGGTTGGTAGATACTTTCCTTTCACGCCGAAGGTTGTGTGTTCGATTCCCACACAGGACAGACATTTGTGTGCATGAACATGTCTGTTTGTCCTGAGTCTGGGTGTAATTATCTATATAAGTATATATTTACAAAAGAAAAGTAGTATATGTATTATATCAGTTGTCTGGTTTCCATAGTACAAGCTCTGCTTAGTTTGGGATCAGATCACCGTGTGTGAATCATGTCCCAGGATATTATTATTATTATCCCAGGATATTATGTTCAAGAGACTTCTATCAAATAAACTTGACTTGATGCAGAAACTTATACTTACTTGAACAGAAAATATACACCTATGTACAAGTGAGTTTAAATAAATGATAATAACATTTAAATAGTGTATTGAATGTGTGTATGTATCTCTATGTATTTGTCTGTTACTTAGCTACTAATATTGTTATGGTTAATAATATATTACTAAAATGGTTATAACTTAACCACCATTTATAATTAAGTCATTGTAATACAAAAAGAAAAACAAATAACTGTGCCGTCAGCACATCGCCTTTTTAGTTGTACTCCATATTTGGCATGACGAAATCATAACAATTTATTATTAGATTATTATAATACATTAATCAATCAGTCAGTACAGGGTACTCAAACAATTGTGACGTGTCGTAAATAAAAATATATTATTCCTTCGGTCTTTGAGTATTGGCTAGCCTCATACCTGGATCCGTCTCTGAATATTATATGCCTCAGTATCTCAAGATAGCCTACACGCCAAAGTATCTCAAGATAGCCTATCCGTCAAATAACAATTAAATTATGGCACTACAAAAATTCCGTAATCTTGGGGGCCTTTTCATCTATGGATTTATTTCAATATACTTATTATTTATTATAACGTTTCAAAATATATTAGATATTAATGTTAACTATGAGCGCAGCTTTCTCTTATCAGTCATAGAGAAGGAGCGAAATTAAATAGATAATATTTCAAACTAATACAAGTAACAGGACTCATTTAATCAATACTTAAAAGTACGTACAATATGCAGAATTTATTTTCATGCGGGTAATTAATTTACATATGTATGTTATAACACATTTAACGAGATTAAAAAATATTTGTTCCATGGCAAATGTGATAAGTTATTTACGAATAGTAATATTATTTTACTGGTGGTAGGGGCTTTGTTCGTCTGGGTAGGTACCTCAAACTCATCAGATATTCGAACGCAAAACAGTAATACTTGGTATTGTTGTGTTCCGTATTGAAGGATGAGTGAGCCAGTGTAATTACAGGCACAAGGGACATAACATTTTAGTTCCCAAGGTTGGTGGCGCATTGCCAATGTAAGCGATGGTTAACATTTCTTACAATGCCAATGTCTATGGGTGTTGGTGACCACTTACCATCAGGTGGCCCATTTGCTCGTCCACCAAGCTATTCTATAAAACAAAGAATAACTTCACGAAGACTCGACAGTTAACACATTAAAACATTTTAAACGATATTAATACAAACATAATTAAGACTCACATATCAATGTACGATTTACACGAATCTTTTTTTTAATCTGTCAGACGGCAAATTTGACCTATTTTTACAGATTAATGAAAGGCGGGAACGTAAATTTTAACAACGGCTTTTATTCAGTACTGAATGGCGAACAATTCTTGTCACAATTCAATGCCATTATATTATTTTGAATTAGTTTTCATCATTTGAACTTCGTATTACATAAGTCATTCACGAATGAGTTCAAACTAGACGTATTCTGTATCTGAGTAAAGAATACATTTTTATATACAACTAGCTGACCCGTGCCCACTTCGTTGGGCGGTAAACATTTTTACTTGTGATGAAATTATGATTGTGGTTCAGTTAGTACCAGTTAGTGGTATGATTTATTTCCTGACAAAAGTCGCGTTGGCCACGACATCCGACTACCACGAAAAAGTCTTTACATTTTTCGGGTTAATATATATATATATATATATATATATATATATATATATATATATATATATATATTAGGCTATTAGGCTACTATTTTCTATTGGTATAAATTAGCTGATATCGTTTTGAACAGACATTGACAAAGTAAATATGTTGTAAGAGAAAACTGTTTACTCTTGTAACATTGATAAATGTATTTTATCTACTAAATAAAATTCTAACACTGATTGACAACACACAGTCTAAAGCAGTGGGTGCATATTTTGTTTCAGAAGTTTTTAATATGGTGTAGATATCGTAATATATACCCTTTAAGGGAATAAAAATTTGTATGGTAGTTAATTATGAAATTAGAATTATGGATATTAGTGTTTAGCCCCAGATTCATAAACCAAAAGTCCAACTGATCTTTATTTATCCTTTTTGAAAATTCATGATGATGATGTTTTGTACGGAATTTCACCATTCTTAAAGGATTTCATCATTCTACAATTCTACGGGAATTATGAAATTATTGTAGAATGATGAAACTAAAATAACGTGGAAGTTGCGTGAGATTTTGAGTTTTTATTTGTTCTATTTCATTTGTGTAAAATTGGGATTATTTCTGAGCTGTTGCCGTTGGATAATTGGGTCACCGGGCACAAGTCCAGTGTTTTTTTTATTATACAAATAAAACAAACGTTGGGTTGCTTGTATATCGGTATACTAATTATCTTGACGTGCCGTAGCGCTTAAATACATTTATGCCAACTTTGATAGTGATCGGAAACACGCCGTCGAAGTATAAAGGATACTTCGACGTCGTAATCTAACAATCTCTGTATTTTTTTTTCTATAATAGGTTTAATTTTAATTAAAAAAAATACATGTTGTATACATAAAATAAATGTTGTAATCGATATCAGAAGTTGCTTTTTATGTCGTGTATGTCATTATGTAATATGTATCTTAAACAGCTCCCATCCAACCAACCAATATATATGTTGGTAATACCATGATTTTATATATCGTTTGCTTGTTTTACGTTACTATGGTAACCGAGCATGTCTATTCATTACGCTCACACAATGAGACTTACGCACACGATGTGAACAAATGTTTACAATTTTTATTCTAACTCTTCGTGACCTTCGACCTCATTTTATACTGCGACAATATTTTCGAATATTTCTTTCTTCTAACTAATAGCTTGCTTAAAACTTATTTATAAAATATAATCTACGTCTACGCTATAGTCCCTATAGTCTACGTTTACGGAATAAGCTCTATCTCAAAAAATCTTCATCATATAGATAAACAGAAAATAGACAAAATAACAATCGATCCGATTTATTGCATTAATTAAGAAAGAAACGAAACTTATCTCAAAATTAAAAAAAAATTACAAAATCTTTAAAAAATATCCAACATTAATAAAAAAATTATGAATTTAAAAAAATACTAAACTATTTTAGTCAGTATGTTATCAAGACCAGGAATGGAACTTTTTCAAAATTTAATTATAAAATTTGACCAACACATACGTCAAACAGGTATACTAACTACGCCACGGTAGCATGCGAAAGCGATCCCGTGGCGCACCTCGTTAAGACGGAAAGGGTACGGGGAGGTTTTAGTAGGTAGGGCGGTGGCCTTCTGCCCCGTGAGGCCCAGATAACCGTCCCGGTCGCGGACCGGGCGGTAGGCGTAAATGCCTTTCCTCCTCGACGAAAAAAAAAGGTATACTACATGTGTTTAGTAACACATGTAAAAAAATCCTACTAACGCAAGAAGTCTTACAAAAAAACCGTGAATAATTTATTGCGTTCATTAATTCGAAACTATTTATCGTTATTACAACATACAACAATAAGTTTAAATTGTTAAGTGTAAATCATTTGTTTCGTTCAATTTCATTGAACACGAAACCTCAACTTAACCTTTGACCTTGACATTTGAATAGTTACATAATTATTATTTAAAAAAATCAACAGATATAAGCGGTACACACTTCACGATAACTCATTATGAGTTATTGAATTAGTATACAATTATGTTTAATTTATTCAAGTGCGTGAAGTAATTTACGCACGTTTACTGGTAAAGATTTTCTTTATGATTGAATACATTTTATTATATATTTTTCTAACATTATAAAATTAATTATCGAACACATAATTTGTGTACTTTTAATTACCTTTGCCTTTGAGTACTCTTCGGGGTGCCTTACGGATTGCTTATGGTACTTCTTTGATTAGAAAAAAGAAAGAAAGAAAGGGAACGAACATTTTTCTTTTTCTTCATACTAAGCTATCTTTAAAAAAAGCTATGGTAAAGTGGGAATAGTAAAGGACCAAACCAGCTCGGCTTAGACGTTTACTTGTGTTGCATCCTAAGTTCATACCCTCGGGATTGGGGTGCGTGAACACTAGCACTCTCTTGAGGCGAGTTCGAATACCTTTTTTTTTTTTTGTTGTCGAGGAGGAAAGGCATTTACGCCTACCGCCCGGTCCACGACCGGGACGGTTATGTGGGACTCACGGGGCAGAAGGCCACCGTCCTACCCACTAAAACCTCCCCGTACCCTTTCCGTCTTAACAAGGAGCGCCACGGGATCGCTTTCGCATGCTACCGTGGTGAGTTCGAATACCTGCGTAACAGCACATGGAAGGCTGTTCTCGGCGTTAAAAGTAGCCAACCTCGCTCGTCCACTCATAATCTAAGTTAGAAACAAATGGATATATTCACTTTGTTCTGGCTGTATAAAAGAACAAATCGACGAACACACATTCACGTTTATAATATTGTAGCAAGTTAGTAAGTATAGTATATCTAAAGCCCAAGGTATAAACGGATAACAGATCGTTGATTATGAGAACTTTAATAGGCTTAATTTTTTATATACACGCAGAAATTGAGTTTATGAACCATTTAGGACATAATTATGGTTAAACTAGGAAGAATGTTGTGTGTTGACTTTCTTAATGATACAATTAACCATTTTATTAATTTAATCCAATGCGTTAAGGTATAATAATGAAATTGAATAATTGCTGGCTGATACGAAATGAGACTCATGGATTTTATTTAGAAGCATGGTTCTCCTTACATTTTGATCACATAGAAAATTATTTAAATGTATTCAACGTAACGTTTTTAACATATTATCAAAGTTATTTTAATATTTTTATTACCATACTAGAGTTATTACATAATAGATTATATAATGATGTTTTCTTTCTGACCAATATTTGTTACGGCAGCCAATATACGTTTCATAGTCGAAAAATATTTGCGCGAACACAGGCGGTCTCTCCATTCCCTGAATCTCATAATCTAATGGGACGATAATCCGACACGACCGGAGAGTATTCTGTCACAGAACCCCAGAGCCCTATTTCCGAGCCCCAGAGGTGTGAACAGTGCGAACTTCCAGATGTCTACGTACTAAGAATTTGTCGAAAAAAAGGCCAACACATTTCTATTCTTCTAACAAATTGACACTTTATCGAAGTTATCAAATCGAAACGTAATCGCTGCGGTTTAAACAATTTCCTATTAAAGTAACACAACCGTCCAGTACGGTCGAAGTTGGATCGGAATAGAATCGGAAACGTGTCGCATCCGTTATTATACATTCGACCCTTGCACCGGCACTTAAACCGAGCCACTAAATGAGGTACTGCATATTGACTCGTAAAAAGATGCAATCAATATAATGCACTATCACATATCAATATTTTGATTTATAACCATATTGAAATTTCATATTTAATAATATAAACATACCGTAAATCACGATACACGATATTTAACAACTACGCGGTTGGTTTGATGCCAGGGATTCATGCATTAAATGCCATAAAATAAACTGGATCTCATCAACAGACCGAACAGTGTTGCATTTCAATATCATAAAACAACAACTGTTTCTAGCAAACAAACCATAGCACTTGCATAATTGTATAAGCATGTGTCTGTGATCCGGATTCAGGTAAAACAATAACACACGTACTTACAAATACAAATCGTTTTATTACACCGTGATCAAATCCACAACCTTAACGTGGTTATTGAATTATATATTACTCAAATTGGGTCATGAAATCTTTCATATTAAATAAGTTCAATTATACACACACACACATAAAAATTACCTACATCAAAACAATAGAAAATATACACCAAAGGCACGGACCACACGTCTTTGGAGATTTGATTGTTTGAGAAAAATATATATTACTCATACGTAAATATTAAACATATTGGAAGGAATGTTCATTCAATTTACAAACTTTTATAAATATAAAAATATTAAACACATTTATTTACATTTAAATAGTTAATTTAACTATATAAAATAAAATAAATATATTTTTTAACATCTTTTAGTCTTTGATATTTTATTAATGTTAAAAAAAAATCTCAAGTAAATAATTCTTATGTACATAATATAAATAAAAATTCTGTGAAATCGAAACAAGATTATACACAGGTATTACGACTTTTACTGCTACGAATTGATTTAAATAGATCAATTCGTTTCATCTCAAACTGCATTATTAAATTTAAAAAAGAACAGATAAATATATATATATATATATATATATATATACTAATATAATATATACTAGTCGGGTAATATATATATATATATATATATATATATATATATATATATATATATAAAACCCGACTAGTATCTACCGTAACCGTAACAGCCTGTGAATGTCCCACTGCTGGGCTAAAGGCCTCCTCTCCTCTTTTTGAGAAGAAGGCTTTGGAGCTTATTCCACCACGCTGCTCCAATGCGGGTTGGTGGAATACACATGTGGCAGAATTTCAGTGAAATTAGACACATGCAGGTTTCCTCACGATGTTTTCCTTCACCGTAAAGCACGAGATGAATTATAATCACAAATTAAGCACATGAAAATTCAGTGGTGCTTGCCCGGGTTTGAACCCACGATCATCGATTAAGATTCACGCGGTCTTACCACTACCAATCACCCTTTTTATAGTTCCCGAGTAGGCAAATGACTCCACTCCACCTGATGGTAAGTTGAGTCAAACGCGACGACGGCCAGTACAGTCGGGAAGAATGATCTGCACTAGCCGCCCCCGCCTTGCCGTGATGCCTTGCAAGATACCTTTTCACGCCTCGTTCGAAGGAATCCAGGTTATAAGAGGTTATGAGAGGGCTTATGTTACAAATACAAAAGTAATTCACACTATATTTTTTTTCGTACTGTTTCGGTCTTGTCTTGTTTATTTAAATGTATGTGTATATTCAACTTTTGGACAAAAACCTCAAGTACAAAGAGAATTAGAGCGTCAATAGCGCAATAGTTTATGGGCCGATGCGATGTTAAAATCGCAGGTTCGATTCCGACCCCTTTGGGTTATTGTCTTCCCCACTCTTAACATAAGTTTTACGCTTAATTGGAGGTTGGATTATTGGAGGGTTTATCTAACCAGGAGCTAGCTTATTTCTGATTTCATATTTTACACATCCAAGAAAATAATATATATATATTGATTACCACAATTTATATATATTTATTGACTAACATAAACTAAAAATAACTGACTGAAGTTAATAATAATTAAATGATTTACTGACTAGACAATATTAAAAACAATACAACAATTCTGCGAAAATAAGACAAGGATAATACTATTCGTATTATCATCATATCATCATCATCATATAAAATCCCCTAGTTTTTACTCATATGGCCATTGGTGACCACTTAACATCATATTCTGGTTTGCCTACTAATAATATTAAAAAAAAACTATATTAAAAAAGATAAAGATATCAAGTACATAAAACAAATGACGACCCAAGTTTCCCAACCTTAATTGACTCTAAATAGATTTTCTTTTTTATTTAATTGAACCGACTCTCAAGGTTACAGATATAATCAATTAAGATTAAATTAGAAATAATATAAGTCGTGCATACAGTTTTATTAACTTTTTATTACAACTAATCTAAGATTTCACCATCGATAAGTGATAAAGAACAATTTATTTCATTAAACCTTTAGTAATATATACCTACTAATTGAGACGAGTCTGATGACATTTTTTTTTTCAAACTCCATTAGACATTGGCACTGTAAGAAATGTTAACCATCGCTTACATCACCAATGCGCCACCAACCTTGGGACCTAAGATTTTATAGAAGATTTTATATAAGATTTACACTGGCTGACGACAACACAATTACATTAAATTATGAAAAAAATAATATATAAACTATGGAAGACCATTCATAGACATTACTTGTCTTTTGACTGGCAATACCAATAATTTACACAGATTAAATGTAATAAACGAAGAAATTTAGAAAGTAAAATATCTATACGAATTTCTATTCAAACTTATGAAGCAAATTTAGTGTTTGTTATCTTTGTAACTATAAACAGTGGAATATTTCTAGCTACCTAGTTCATAACTTTAAGCGAAAAATATTTCGAAGGTATTTTTTTAGTGTAGTGATTTTTAAATGTTCATAATATCGTAAGTGTGGAAATTTATTATATTTAATATTCGATATGATTCTAAAATACTTTTGCATAAGTTTTCTATTCCGGGCTCTTGTTGCTAATTAGGAATTTCAACTCCATCTTAAAAGACATTTTAACATGCAATGTATATGGTAGCCACTAATGATGATCCTGATTGCCATTGCCGATTTCGGCAATGGCGGCCAATCTCAAAAGAGACTGGCCAACTGCGCAAGAACATATTATAGTCCACAAGTGTGTGCGCACACAGAAGTATTCTCTATTTTCTCACTCCGATGGGAGGATAATTCAACACGACCGAAAACAGTTCAGGCGTAGAACCAACGGCTTTATATGTACGTACGTCCAATGTCCAGACCCGTCTGTTACTGAGAATCTTCGACAGAAAAGCCCAAAAACTTTTTATCGAACGGACCTGAAGTTTGAACTCAGGACCTCGGGATCTGCGGCCTTATATCAAGCCACTATGCCAATGAGGTAGTTAGCCACTAATAAGTTTACGTAATTCACAATTACAATGTACGTTACTGTAATCTTATATACAAACGAATGCTTGTTTTTGTTCGTTTTCACGCACCGTTCATCCCATTGAGTTCAAACGTTGTATAAATGTTAGTATTTGCGTGAAGGCTTCTGAGATAGTACCATAAACAATACAAAAACATAGAGGCAAGCATTGCGACACTGGTACCTTTACATTTAATACTGTAACACGACGATTTAAAAGTGTTTTTATGAGAATACCTAAATAAGGTATACTTTGATTCTGCCGGGAATAAGAAACTTTAAATATTTAAAATCATCTTTACTTTTGCGGTAGTAATTAGTAGTAAAATAGTTTTTTGAGTGCACATTATAAGTGATTTGTATATTTTTTTAATTACAAGTAAATTTAACTATAATCTAACTACCTAAACAGTGAATTAAACTAATTATAAAATTTAATCATATTTACGGTATATGGTCTTCATATGTTTGTTTAAAGAATTAAATTTATTTTGAAATATTTTTAAAATATTATTATTGAATATAATATTATCATCGAAACACCTGAATGAAAGATATTTGGAAAATAGTTTGGTGGATGGCACCAATTTCTTTCATTCAAGTCCTCTAAATACGGCTCCAATAGTCTAAAACGTTATACAATCTTTTCAGTTCTTACATACTTGGTCTTTGTAATTATAGGATGGTAACTAAATTAACGTCAATTCATACTATTATACAATTATCCAATAAATGTCATGTGCTATGCCATGAACGTATACTATAAAGCAAGTCGATCGCGGCATGTCACTATGGAAACAAAGAGAAACCTAAATATTTAACTGAACATACAAACTTAATGTTAAAAATAAAACTAATAAAGCACTAATTATTTTGTGCATCTAATTCAATACCACGTTAAATATAAGAAATATTTAAATTCACCATTTGGGTAGTGAATTTTGTACATTACTTTTCGTAAAACAATTTTTGTCCAAATTATATAATATATAATAATTGTTGTTAAATAAACAATTGAATGTCCAGCGAGGTATATCCTTCTAGGTGAGTTAAGTTAAGTTGAACGCTTTAGGATACATATCAGACACAACAGAGTGAAGCAAATACCTTTTTACGGAATTGCTTTATTGAGCTCTATCATATGACATCAAATAACATCGGGAGATAACCAATGCCAGGAAACTCGTTAAGTCCGAAAATAATTGAGTACAAATTACGATAGAGTGCCAAAAATAAGCATGGGACTAGGATTTGCGTTCGAAATTGTTACCAGAATGTAAAAGTACCTACTATATAAAAATATGACGTGTAATATCTAGAAATATCTATCAGTTTACAAAAGAATATAATTAAATTGCTGGAATGTGCGTTATAAAAAACACGTCTTCTCCAACCAAAACGATATAAGTTTTTTTTCCAAATTGATACTAATAACCGTTTTTTTTTTTCTTTTTTTTTTTTTTGCCCAAAGGGCGTAGTAACAACTACAAAACGCGCACTCTAACTGCGACAGTAAAAATATAACCTAAAATTAACCGCGAAATAAGCCTAAGTTACTGCGCGCACTCACTGCTTTTATTCCCAAACAAATACAAAACATGCACAACAATTCGCGAATAACTTTTGACGGGCGAACTTAAATCATGTATGTTGTAAATATCCGTCAATAAATATTAGTTGTTAATTTAAATCTAGTTCAATTATAAATTTATTAACATTGACTACCTATAAAGAAAAGACGAGTTATCACCAAGACAATTTCCTGAGCCCAGTTTAGGAGATAATTTCCACATATTCTGTTCTTAAAGGATATTTACGAGAAATAAGGAATGTTAGCCTACTTTTAAATTGTAGTTCCTAGTTTATCATACTAACTAGCTAACTGGCCATTAGCACAGTATTGAAGACAACCAAAACAAAATAGGTCTCATATTTTTTTTTTTTCGCAATCTTCGATAGTAGCTTGTTACATCTAACTGTAATAAATTAATTTGTACCTGATGATTAGATTAATATGTAGCTCCCACACCAACAAGCTTAAAGATATGGGTCAAGTATACAAGTCTTACTAAGAGCTTAATGATATTTTTTATAAATATTTTAAGTCCGATCTCTATTCCTATTTTCTTATTTCAAAAACTTATTTTAATAAAACTTTTAAGGACTAGGAATAATAATGTTTTTTGTATAAGATTTTTAGTTTACATACAAATTGAAGAAAATTATTTATTTACTGTCGTACACTATGATGCTTTTATCGGCTAAAAATATATCATTTATATTAGTAAATATTATTTTCCGACCACGGCTTCAGCCACGGGGGGGAGGGGTGTTTGTCCTTAGTCCTTTTCTGTGTACTTGAAAGCGTAACAAGCAAACAAACATATAAACAAGCTCACTATCGCATTTATAATATAAGTAAGATCACACACATGTAAAAACGTAATATTATAAAATAAAATAAAAATAGATTGCAAAACGTGACATTTGAACGAAATAATATATATTTTTAACAAATTTGAAACACATTTCCTTTCTGAAATACTTGTATATCAGAAGACATTTTAACTATATTTTGAAGCGCAAACTCAACGCTAATTTATGCACAATCGGATTTGCAGACTAGTTGCAAAGAAAGGGAATATCATATGTTTTATTTAGTAAGAAATTGTCCAATATCTGTGTCAGTCATCTTTGGTCAATTAAACAAGCTGCGCTTTTAGATTCGCGGGAGACATCGTTTTACTATCCACTCAGAGACGCAAACTGGTTTGACGAAGAAAGCGCGAAATTATATTTAAACATACGCTGACATTTAATAATAGTCGATAAGACTAAATCCCGATTAGTTCGAATATTTAGTTTATTTATCTAGAAAATTATCTCACAAAAGTTTCCGAATTATCTTCTAGACAACTTAAAGACTTAGAGAAAAGTAGCGAGTAAGTGTGCAAAATATTAAATATAAAAAACCCAATATAAACAATATTAATTATAATAAGATTTCAATCAATAAATTCATTGTAGGAATAAGTATAATTTAGTATAATGTATGTATGAGTGGCAATAGCTGAGATATTTTGTCAAGGTACCTAACACTTAAGGGAGCTTTCTTAATAGCATCAGATTATCGTTTTATAAAAGGTCGACGACCTCGAAGAATAAATAAGGAATGAACACAAGTTTTCACTCAATCGAAGTGACCTATGCCGAGAAAAAGCAAGTCATTAAAATTTAGAAAAATTTACTCCTAAGTATGTAGAAAAAAATATCGTCAATATGCGTTTGTAAATCGAAAGCCGTTGAGATCGAAAAAAGTGTACAATTTAAAGAACAATTAAAAAAAAACGTCTTGATTGAACTAACGGAATAAATTAAATTTTCATACAAGTCCTGATAACACACATACTCAATTATATGAGATATCGTTCATTTAAAATTCTGTGGGTAAAAAGAATAAAAAAACATTTTTAATCAACTGTTCATATTATATAATTACATTTAAGATATTAGATAATCCTTTATATAAAAAAGTAATAATATTTTGGAAAATTTTGTTACATACGTATATAATGAAGTCTACATAAACTGATGTTAAAACGTTGTAAAAACGTTAGGTACAGTCAATGTTTATTGTACTACATAATGATTACAACGTGCGTACAAGTTATTATTACCGTCCAACCTATATAATCATAAAAACCTGTCTTCTCATAAGAATAATTAAAATCAATTGTTTTATTATCAACTCTTATTGCTAATAATAAAAAGATTTTTTTTTTAAAGAATCATCGAACTATATTTAGCACGAAATTCAAATTCAAAACTAGAACACAAGACAACTTACCATTATAACTAACAATTAATTATTTTTAGCCGCTTTGACATAAATATATATGATTCTTTTTTTTTAAATAACAAAGAGGTCCTAGGTCACTGATAAAAATAAAAACAAAAGTTAACCGCTACACTTTCATTGTGGAGTAACCCACTTGGCGCGAGTCACGACCGTCCGACGCCTCGGTATGAACGTGTACTGCCATATGCTCATGTGAATAACTGCAGTAGCATACACGGGTTACCTACATTATAATTTTAACCTTATCGGAATCTTAATAGAGCATAAAATAGTCTATTATTCTCATTGTTTTTGTATTGGAAGGTAAAACGATAAACTATGATATGTTTTTTTTTTCAATTTTGACTTTGACTGTTATTAGAGAGTTAAGCTAAGTTCACACTTTAAGCGATATTCGATCCATTATGACTAACAACGGTGTTGCGATAGCTCTTTTATATTTTCTAAATACCAAAACTTGATAAAATTGTACAATGATGTCTCTTAAATTAAAATTAAAAATCTTTTTACATATAGGTAAACATATAGTTTTAATTTGTGCATAAATCGTAATATATCTTTCTCTCGATATAAATATATTATAAAACATATAAGAAAAATGAATGAATCTATATTCTAATATTATAAATTAAGTAGCGGTTTTTTTTTGTTAATTCGAGCGCTGTAATCTCAAAATTTACTAGCACGATTGGAAAGTTTTTTTAGATAGCATATTTATTCTGGAAGGTTATGGACTATATAAGATCACAGTGCGTTACATGGGCGAGGAAGGTGCCAGGAATCAGGAAACAAACTTGCTAGTTAAATAACTTTAAGGTAACTGCTTTGTGCGAGCCGACAAATATTCTACCGCCAAACATCAATTTTTAGTATTGTTGTGTTCCGGTTTTAAGGGTGAGCGAGCACTAGCTCTAACTTTAACTGCAAACACAAGGGATATAACATCTTAGTTTCCAAGGTTGGTGGCGCGTTGGCAATGAAGGAATGGTTAATATTTATTACAGCGCCAATATTCATGGTGATCCATAAAAGAGATCACCTCGCAGGCAAGTTGACCGAATATCATCCAGAACAGCCTAGGAATCCAAAAGACCAGAATAATTGATAACAACATAAGTATTTCAACCGATATACAACATGAAGAAGTCAAACTGAAATTCCAGTAATAAAATTTTGTTTGTGATACTGTCTGGAAAAAAACACACACGCTCATTAAACTAAGAACCCAAAATTTAGAAATATACACTACAGACAAAAGGACAAAGTAAAAAATATATGTATATATAATGTAGCGTTTTAAGTCCTAAATAAGCTCGCCTCGATAGTAACAACGAAGCTTAAACGCAATGCGGCAAAACCAGACGGAGCAACGACTCTTTATCGACTGTTCGTTAAATTTAACATCAAATGTTTGTTACTATTTTATTTAGTGTTGGGTGCAAAGGGACCTGAGTAAGTGGTCACCATCGACCATAGAAATTAACACGATTGATTGAATGCAAGAATCAATCAATCCAGTATGGATTGATTCATGCTTTCATCGGCAATGTCTAATTTCTCTTGTGATATTCTGTAAGAACTCACTTCATTACTCACCCGTGAAATGTTTATAAAAAAAAAAAACTGTTCAAATATATTAAATGCAATCTTCATTCGACGAGAAAAGTGGGAAATAATTTATACCCTTACCTTGAACCTTTCAACAAATTACTTAGCTTAAAAAGAGTAGGCACTTAAATTTATAATTTGCAAGACAAAACGCACAAGTTAAAATTAGTTGCATGTTTTTTTATGTTAAATTCTAACTCATAAAAATACTTTACCTGACATGCGTCTTAATTACATTCCAACAAATATAACAAACAAATATATTTGAAGATGATATACCGCTTTTAATGGCAATTAATAAAATAATAAAGGGTAAACGACGCGCTGGAAGAAGAAAAAAGTCCTGGTTGCGCAACATCGAATCGACGAAGATCGCCAGCGTGGAAAAACTATTTCGCTTGGCGCGAGACCGCGAAAAATTCGCTGAGCTGACGGTCAACCTCCAGTAGTGGAGAGGCACAAGAAGAAGAAGAAGAATAAATTAATAAGCTGTTTAATATATTTTTTTGAGATAACAAATAAAAACACGCAAAAATTAAATAAATAAAAGTTCAAAATTGTTATACTATACGCTTCTTTCAAATAGCCGATATTTATTCTGTGAAAAGAGACAGTGACTTAATAAAACACGAAGTCGGGCCTGTGCCCGATACTACAGACAGATCTATTTATAAGTAGGTGAATAACCTCTAAGAATAATATGTCTTACAAATGACGACAACGGTCCGATACCGATAATATTTAAGTACATATACAATAATTAAGTTTACTCCATGGTACGGCTTTGAGGAAGCCTGGGTGAACCACTACCACGTACACATCAGATATCCTAGCTCCAAACATTAATACTTATTATTGTCTTCACGTTTGAAAGGTGAGTGAGTGTAACTACAGGCACAAGGGATATAACTTAATTCCCAGGGTTGGTGGGCTATTGGCGATGTAAGGTATGGTTAATATTTCTAATAGTGCTGATGTCTTGGGCGTTGGTGGACTTATCATCAGGTGGCCCATTTGCCAGACTGCCTATATATAGTATATAAGAGATATTGAAGATAATTTAAATCGTTTTTTATAGCATAATTATATAATTTTCATTTATATAAGTTTCATTGTCATATTTAAAAAAGAAGGATTAGAATACTTTCTAAATTATCGTTGCGTAATTGTTTTTCCGATTCTCAAGGATTATTCAAGAAATATGAAGGTTTGAATTGATCAAAATTGATTGCTGGATTGGAGTTTTAATATTTTTTATCTCTAACTATATCAAACTGGTGGTAGAGCTTTGTGCAAGCTCGTCTGGGTAGGTACCACCCACTTATCAGATATTCTACCGCAAAATAGCAGTACTTGATATTGTTGTATTCCTGTTTGAAGGGTGAGTGAGCCAGTGTAATTACAGGCACAACGGACATAACAACTTAGTTTCCAAGGTTGGTGGCGCATTGGCGATGTAAGCGATGGGTAACATTTCTTGCAGAGCCAATGTCTATGAGCGTTTGGTGACCACTTACCATGAGGTGGCCCATATGCTCGTCCGCCTTCCTGATCTATAAAAAAAAGGTAGCTAAGTAAAGGGAACAAACATAGCACACGTCACACGGTGACATGCGACACAACCATTTACGACTTCGAAAGTATCGAGTTTGTTTTATGTTATAGAAAAAGACCCGTCTCATTACTCATTACTAGAATTAGCTTATAGACCCGTCCTCATTTAATTAAGCAAACTTAAAATTTAAACTCTGAGTCATCAGTATAAAAAATATAGTTGTTATTAATTGAATAAAATATTATATTGCAATTTTTTTTCATATTAATCAATTATATTTGGGTATATTTGAATCATTTTGTCTGTTAGACGCAAAAAGTAAAAATTACCTAAAACACAACTTTTATAACATTAAACAGATAAATAATAAGGTTATCAAATCAAATATGTTTTGCATTTATTATGCTATATGTTCACTGGTTTCATTTTTTTTAAATATCCCAGTTGTTTCCATTTAATTAATAAAACCTCTTGTAGAATAATGATAAGCAACGATAAGCAAAACACACACACTGTAGCGTGTTTTGAATTTAAACGTCTAAATATAAAAAAGTGTATTTAGACATAAAATGAAAAACTTAAAAATAATATTTCAACTACGTTGAAAGTTAATAAAGGCAAGCAAGCAAAACAAAGCACTACTACTACCACAGGTAGTCAAGGTAAATGAAGTAAGTTCTTCCAGAATTGCAACACTGTTTCTTTATACGGTTCGGAGTTGATCGGCTAAAATCGTCTAGTTTGAACGCACCGTATATTGAATAAGTATATAATCATTTTGAAAAAAATATTGATTGTTGTTGATGGGTAAACATCTTGGCGCTCGGTACACGGCAGGGGCTAACGGAGACTTCAAACGTCAGACGAGTAAACGTAAGATTTCGAGCGTCAGATGACGTCAGCGTAAGATTCGCACCATTTTTGGTTTTATTTATTGCCTATTTATTTACATTACAAATTTAAAGTGAACATAAAATCTTGGCATTTGTTACTCGTATACATTTTGAAATACTTGGAAATTCGATAGTGTCAAGTAAAATGTCTTGCGTCAACTTAATTTATTTTACCGACGCTAGTTGACTCTTTGACCTGTAACTTGTAAGTGCATACGAATCAGTATGCATTGCATTCTCGTTAAATGAGGTCGCAATCAATTTACAACCTATACATAAAATACAAACAGCAAACATCTGTGCACACAAGTTTTTTTAAATATATGCGTAACCTTTTTTAAGTAACAGGCCATATATAAAAAATACTATATCGACATGCCTATTTCAATGAAAATATAATTATGTTTTATCTTTTACAGTCATATTATTTTATGTAGGTACTTATCACGGTCCATGTTAGTCTTATTGGCACTTGAGAGTTGAGGCACGACCGCCGCTTGTTGAAACCGAGCCGCCTGATGAGGGCCACGACATCCGTAATCCGTAACAGCCTCTGAATGTCCCACTGCTGGGCTAAAGGCCTCCTCTCCTTTTTTGAGGAGAAGGTTTGGAGCTTATTCCACCACGCTGCTCCAGTGCGGGTTGGTGGAATACACATGTGTCAGAATTTCAGTGAAATTAGACACATGCAGGTTTCCTCACGATGTTTTCCTTCACCGTAAAGCACGAGATGAATTATTATCCCAAAATAAGCACATGAAAATTCAGTGGTGCTTGCCCGGGTTCGAACCCACGATCATCGGCTAAGATTCACGCGTTCTTACCACTGGGCCATCTCGGCTTAGCCACGACATAGCGAAGCCCTATGACATTTTTTTCTAATATGTCCCCAAACTTAGTGTGCCCAAGGGCCTCGCAATATGGACTTATAAAATGAAACCGTAATTGCGATAGTAGTGGTGACTTGTGTATAAATGGAATAAGGCTTTTTCTACGGATCTTTAAATTATTTTTTAGTACTAAAAATAGATTATTTGGCTATTTGTAACAGACAATAATGATAGTAAATTAAGTAACTCAATTTTATTTACTAAAATTACATCGCACATAAAATAATAATAATTATTTATAATTTACACTTACTTACTTACTTCCACGCTGCTTAAAATAAAACATGACATACTTATTACTAAAAAGCAATACAAAAAAACGACTACAATTTTATCAGCATTTCTTAGTCTAATAACTTACTTTTATTAGTTAAAAAAAAAAAAACAAGCTAACGACGCTTAAAACGACAAGCCAACCATATACTGACATATTTTTATAGAACTTTTTAATATTTGTAACTCCATATTATATGTTTTACAACAAACGATATAGTTTATTTAAGTAATAATAACTGATTAATGTTACTACTGGCCGGGCCGGAAGTCTCTTGTCTCATGTAGTCTTCATACTTGCGCTAATATCTCGTAATTATACCCTCTGTATTATATATGTAGGTACATATTATAAACTTGTCGTGAATTCCTAAACTTTTTATACTTTATAGTACAAAATATACACTGAAATCTAGCATACCCATTCCATGCTAAATTGTATTATTTTATTAATTGTAACAATTCCTTATCTTCAGGTTAAAATCCCTATAATAAAAAATAAACAATTTATTTCTACTCACTAGCACGCGAACTTAATGAATTAGCTTGCAAAGGTATAAATTAAACGGAGCTTATTGCTCACGAAAAAAATGCTGGAATCATTTCGTTTATCTTTAACTAGATGGCGCCACTAGTACTTTACATCGCGCTAACGAAATTCATTTCTCGAAGCTTAAGTAGTAGCGAATCGAAACGCTGAGCATACTTACCTGGCGTAGGGGATACCGTGATCATGAAGGCGGTTCCCCCAGAGCGAGGTTCCACCATTGCACTGCGGTGGGGTTGACCTCTGCGATTATCCCTAATGTGGATAACTCGGACGCGTAATTTTTGGTAGTGGGGACTGCGTTCGCGCTATCCCCCAATTAAATTAATATAGTATTCTAATAATAATTATTGATATATTAAATTGCGCTTGAGTTATTTTATCCTGAACGATCCCATAAAATACCCACAAAAGAATACAGTTTTAAATAAAACCTAGTATGTTACATTACGATTCGAAACTCTCTCAAATTTTAATTACTTTAGTAAGTTAAGTTGCACAGTTATTATAAATATATGAAAAAATATGCCTGCCTCATTTCGATTTTTTTCCCTATTAAAGTTGCTTAACTGTTTGTACTATCTTAGCAAAGCGAATTTCGTAAATCGGTTATTGACTAATCATTAAAACTAAAGATAAGGGATGTTATAGAAATATGTAAAAAACTAGAACCTAAGGGATGTGAGGATGCTTTTAATTAGTAAAATGTAATAATTCTATTCTATTTGTATACTTACCATTTTTTTACTCTTTTAGCTATTCGTTTAGAACTCTAGGTAGAGTCATGGAAATGTAAATACAATCTATTTTAAGCTTTCAATGGTAAAACAAATTATAATACATTTAAGTTTTAATGTTTTATATACATGAACTAAGTAACTAATAAAATAGTTGCAATATAAAATATAATACATATATACATACGTACAGTTGCCAACTAATGCAATAATATTCAAAATTAAGTTAGGAGGCACGTCGATCAATTATAAAATACACAGACTACTTAAGTAAATATGCTTCTGTTGGGAAGTGGTTATTCTAAGTGCGGACAATGGTAAGCTTTCGCTCAATGTTGCCATATTTTAAACTAGATGGCGCCACTAGTACTTTACATCGCGCTAACGAAATTCATTTCTCGAAGCTTAAGTAGTGGCGAATCGGAACGCAGAGCATACTTACCTGGCGTAGGGGATACCGTGATCATGAAGGCGGTTCCCCCAGAGCGAGGTTCCACCATTGCACTGCGGTGGGGTTGACCTCTGCGATTATCCCTAATGCGGATAACTCGGACGCGTAATTTTTGGTAGTGGGGACTGCGTTCGCGCCGTCCCCCTTATAAAATGGTTATTATCAACATGGGTGAGGATATGATAATAATAAAAAACGTTGTTATCATCAACATGATTTATTTTAACCCAATATCATCTGCAGCGTGTTTTGTTGACTGCATCCTGTTTCCTAGAAACAAAAACAATTTAACCAAAAATAACGTCAACTAGTCGCCTTTTATAATGTCGAAGTTTAATTAGTAACAGTCTACATTAACTGCCAACTGCATACCATGACTAATGATTTAATTAGAACACTCGAGTTTTTTTCCAACAAAACAAAGAACAGATTAAAATAACCTAATTAACAAAGTAAAATTCGTAACGGATCCAAAGTTAAACCAGAAATAATCATTAATAGTCACAGTTTTTAACTAAAAAACTGATAATTATCGCTTACAATCTTTTTTTGTTAAATTAAGTAAAAATAACCATTTCCATGACAAATGCTTCATGTATTTGTCTTGACCAGTATAGAAAAGAAACCGTGAAATTAATTAGCCTTTACCATTATAGACACGCAAAATTATATTTAAGTGTAAGCCTCGAGGTAATAATGTAGGTAAATATTTTAAAATGCCGGTTTTCGTTGCATTGCATCTCTTTTAAAGCATTTTTTTTTATATAGAATAGGAAGGTGGACGAACATATGGGCCACCTGATGGTAAGTGGTCACCAACGCCCTTAGACATTGGCATTGTAAGAAATGTTGCCCATCGCTTAAATCGCCAATGCGCACCAACCTTGGGAACTACGATCTTATGTCCCTTATGCCTGTAATTACACTAGCTCACTCACCCTTCAAACCGGAACCCAACAATACCAAGTACTGCTGTTTTGCGGCAGAATATCTGATAAGTGGGTGGTACCTACCCAGATGAGCTTGCACAAAGCTCTACCACCAGTATGAACATGAACACTACCGCAAAATACAACAAAATAAATTTACAAAAAAAAAAAGTAAGAAAAATTATAACCCACGTAATTACATCATAAGTGGTGTTATCGAGAAGCTGCATAATGAATATTATTTTATTAAACAAATCCACGTTTATAAAAAGAAAAAGATTATACAAAAATCACGTATGTATATAATTTAAAAAAATCTAAAAATGTTATTTTAAGATTGTAAATAAATCTTACAGCTCGAATCTAAGAACTGGTATTTACACCTGAAGTGTACCATACTTACTTAGCAAAGTACGTGGTAGCGGCGAGAGTTTCCCAGTTGTCTATAGTCTGCGGCATTCGACGGCCCTTCGTCTCGGGCAGCAACAGCGCCACGCACGACGCTATTATACCTATCACTCCTACTATGATAAGCGACAGACCCTCCCATACGCGATCCTGAAATGGTAAATTCTCTTAAAGGAAACCAAAGGCAAAAGTTAGTCTTAAGCATACCACACATATAAGTGTATTTTCCGCAAATTTCTAATGCATTAATTTAAATCAATCCCTAAAGTCATATAATGTAACATAAAAAGGTAACAGTAAATATTCCACGACTGTGTAATGGCTCTTGAGGAGAACGTTTGGAGCTTATTCTAAAATGCTGCTCCAATATGGGTTGGTAGATACATAAATGGCAGATTATCATCTGAAACATGTAGGTTTCCTCACGATGTTTTCCTTTAACATCAAGCTCGAGATTAATCATAAACTCGAATACTTTTCTTGTTTAATAATATAGGACTTACAGAGTAAATAATGAATGGAGAAAGCATGACAGCGGCGAAAGCGCTGATGTGCACAAAGGACGCGCCCGACGCTCGCACCGACGTCGGCAATAGCTCTGGTGTCCACTGAATCACGGTCCCGTACGACATGTTGTTGAAGAGACGAGCAGTCACTGCCAACGCTACTGATGCTATACCTGGAATGTATTCGATATTATATTTCGTATTTTGAAATATATCCTGTTAAGGAGACGGGTTTCATTATGGAAATGGGAAATATTATAATATTATCATTAAACCCGTTGGTATTTTATCTGCTTGGTCAGTTTAATTTACTGGTGGTAGGGCTTTGTGCAAGCTCGTCTGGGTAGGTACCACCCACTCATCAGATATTCTACCCCAAAACAGCAATCCTTTGTATTGTTGTGTTTCGGTTTGAATGGTGAGTGAGCCAGTGTAATTACAGGCACAAGGGACATAAAATCTTAGGTCCCAAGGTTGGTGGCGCATTGGCGATGTATGCGATGGTTAACATTTCTTACTGTGCCAATGTCTAAGGGCGTTTGGTGACCACTTACCATCAGGTGGCTGGTTTGCTCGTCCGCCTTACTTTAAAAAAAAAATGCTGAAACATACCTCGAGGGACGAAAGCGGCTACCAAGCATAATACTCCAGCTATCATCATTGGAGCCGTGACAAACCATCGGCGGCCAATTCTGAAATTAACATAATATATAGATGCTCTATTATACAATAAAAAAAAACTTTTCTTTTAAGCAAGTCTGGTAGATATCAGTGAAGCTGAATCGATATTTTAATTCAAATCAGCTTGGAGACGTTTTGGCGTCTGTAGTATTGCACCGTCAGCAGATAAATATAAGCATAAGCAAAGTAAAAGGTACTTAATATTATAATACATATTAAACATAATTTTTAATCATGATTTTCGTAGTTGTCCTCATTCACGCTTTCATCCCATAAATCACATATGTTAATGATAATTCGTCGAATATTGTATCTAAGGGCTCGCATCTAGTCTGAAATTACTTTCCCACGTCATTAGAATAAATTATGATTGCCAACTAGCTAGCGAGTGCCGGAATAAACCGGTTTATTCCGGTTTTAATTGTTGTTTTACACTACTGCAACGCGACGCGAAAACATCTCTAAGCTGATTTATCTGTATTTTAATAAAACTATGAAATTGTTTCTATATCTAGTTTCCATTTCATGAAAATGTATTACGTGTATAAAAGAATCACACAAAATTATTAGTAACAATTACATAAATGAACTAATTATAATCAAACCTCATTGTTATTAGTTCCTTCGGTTTTTATGTTATTTATGGAGAATACCTGACATGTCCATGTCCACTTCACCGACATCACCCTCATAAATAACGTAAGTTTAGTTTAGTCAAATATTCCACAAAACATCAATACTTAGTATCGTTGTGTTCCGGTTTGAAGGGTGAGTGAGACAGTGTACATGCACGAGGGTGCATTGACGATGGACGGTATAGTTAACATTTCTTACCGTCCCAATGTCTATTTGTGATGACTCCTTATTAGGTGGTACATTTAGTAGTCAAATAGTCAAACCTGTCCAGTAACAGCACTAGAATTATGATGGACGGTATCTCCGTAAGCGATGTCACTGTGAACGTTAGGAAGAAGTCCAGGCCAAGGTTCTCAGACAACCTGATGACGCTATCGAACATCAACGCCACGCCCATAAACGAGATGATCAGAAATGTCACCATCACTCGTAGTGATGGCGTTTTGAATATTATAAAAACACTCTCTTCCTTTTCTTTGCTTTTGTTCGCGACAGCCTTTAAAAGAATGAAATAAATATCTTTTTAAAAATTAGTATTATTACTATATATAATAAATACGGGGTGCGTTTCACGGATAAACTGTTTATGATGTTGCCTAATCTTCGCAAATGTATGAGTTGGCGAGAATGAAAGTTTTGAGCTTATTCCATCACTATTTCAATGTGGGTTGGTGGCTACGATTGGCAGATTTTCACCGAATACAGGTTCTCACGATGTTGTCCTTTACCACCGCGCAAGAGATGGTCAATATCGGCTTTTTAACTTTTTTATATGACGAACATCATTGAATACATTTATTAATTTTAGTTAGAACTAACTGGTACGTCTACTCACGGGTATCTACAATCCTAATTTAAACATTAACATCCACTTACTATAAAATTCTCCAACACATCTTCCGGTATCTTAGATTTGTTAATTCTTTCAAATTTCTTTAAAACCTTTACTGCTTCATCTGTTCTTCCTTTGCTTATTAACCACCTGAAATTAAAAAAAAAATACAATTCGGTAAACGCAAAACAATATTATTCTAAACATCTATTTTACATAGCAAATTCTTTATACAAGTAATAAATCGTTCCCAAACATAAATTATAATACAAATGAAGCGTATTCAAAAAACAGCTAACGCTATATTAAAAGCAAAATACATACAAATTAATAATAAACACAACTAAAAAAGTGGCAAAAGACGTTCAATATCTCATAAGCCATATATGTAATAAGACAAAAATATTACATCTATTCCAAAACATTTAAAACATATATTTATTGTTTATTGATGATATTATTTATATTCCAAAATATTTCCGCTGATAATAAATATACTACAAGTAAATATTAATAATGCTTGTGACTTGTGTTTCTATTTAAAACGTGAGAAAGCGAACCTAATAGAAGCATTAAGAAAGGCATGAAAATAAATAAAACAAAGCATGTACTATGTACTTTAACTATAACGCCAATATTTATAGTCGAAATCCGTGGCCGTGACTTGATCAAGCAGCTATTCTATTACACTCTATATCTTTTTAAACATCATTTAGACACAATTTAGATTAAACCTATTTTGCGTACAAGGTTTTAAAGAAAAATACAAAACCATTTACCTAGCACTTTCAGGCACTATAAATGGTGTTGCCAACACTAACAGCGCTGGTAAAGCCATTGCCAGCGACAGGAACTTCCAATTAGATATCCATAACGAAATCCAAGGCAGCAACAAGCACCCCCCTCCAAAGTACAAGGCGATTGATGTATTCGCCACAATTGAACGGTATTTTGTTCCCACGTATTCCAGTACTGTAAAAATAATTATATTCACACATCACATTTGAAAATACATTGCAAATTATGATATTTAAAATGATTTGAATTAAATTTCATTCAAATTAAATAATATTCATTAATTTTTTTTGTTAAAAATGCAAAGATTAGAAAGCATCTACCTATAGATAAATATCAAAGACCTAGCTAGGCTTTTAATGCACACAATCAACTTTTAGTTCTTATATCATAGGAAAAACACTGTAAAGGATTTTTAATTAGGATAACGAAGTTTTAAGGGACATTGAATCCTCTTAATCTTCAACTTCCCCTAGACCTTTCTCATCATATTTAAAAGTAAATTCCTTTATTTGCCTCAACCACGGTGATAATTACTAAAACTACTTTGAATAGAGCAAATAAATTGTTATTAATTAATATAGAGAATAAAATACCTCAGACGACCTTTACCATAAGCTATACTATTATTATTAATGCAAAAGTAACTCTGTGTATCTGTTACGCTTTTACGGCTAAATCATTCAACTTATTTTGATGAAATTTTGTATGAAGCAAGCCTACACCCCAAAAGAACTGTAGGCTACTGTTTTATACCTTTAACCTATATGTAATAAAAGTGCTTACCGAGAATGTACATCATTAAGAAGCAGCTGTCGCATGACATGCCGATAATAAATCGACATATTGCGAAATCCCAAAAATCATTTGTAAACATTGTCGCAACACCACCAATAAACGCTAGGAAGTTCGCCACTGAAAATGATTTAAAATATATATTGGCAAACAATTAAATTGCTTCGCGCATATAAAATGTCAACTTCTTTAAGCCTGTCATAAGCACTTTCACAGTTAGTTTCATCCGTAGGTACAAAACAATTAAATAGTGAATGTTTTTATACACTAACTGAACATTCATGGTCTTAATTTGTGTTAATGTAATTAACCTCGTACTAGACGATGAATGAAAGCATTGTGAGAAAACCTGCATTTGTCGAACAAATATCTGCCTGTGTATCAACCAACCCGCACTGGACTAGCAAAGCTATAAACCATCTCCCTAAAGGATATATGGGATTGAAATTATTGTGCACCTTTTCTTTCCCTCTATCTATTATTTAAGAAACCCTCATACATCATCATACATATATACAATGTGCATTTATAATCCGTTTAAGCGTTAATAGCGATGGTTAACGGGTCGCTGAGTGATGTAAAATTCACAAGATTAATCATGATCTGTGGCTACTGTCGTCCCCACTGATGATAACACAAGCTGAACGCCTAATTAAAGTAATAATAGTAATTCCTTAAAACCAAGCAATGCTATTATTATTTTTAACCCAAAATGAATACGCACTAGAACTGTATTTCGTTCTTATATATGTATTTACTTACACATGAGCACAGGTAGGCGTCCATATTTATCAGCCAAGCTTCCGCATAGAATTCCGCCGACGATAGATCCAAAAAAGGAAATAGTTTGTGACCAAGGCACTAGGCTCGATTTATCACAAACCCATTCACGCTTCAACAATAAATTATTTTAAAAATTGAATGAGTTGTATTAAAAAAACCAAATGAATTCACATAAGTATGTTTCTAATTAAAAATTGCTTCGTTTCTGATGCTTATATTGAAATAATAAAAATGTTTGGAGTTACATTGTTATCATAAACATTTTTGAAATGTCCCCTCAGATACCAGTATATGACTTATAGAAGGCCCTACAAGTATACAAAATTAAAATAAAAAAAACAAATGAATGATGAAGAAAATAATTACGTTCTTTTATAAATGTTACTTAAAGCTCTTCAATGAACTGCATTCATTTTTGGAAATAGTCATATTTTTTAATTGGTCACTCTTTATTTATCCTGAATAGTGATCACGATGGGTGATGATGGTACCAATCGCCACATTATGTTTCTGAGCTGTGCAGATCGATTACGTGATGTATTTTAGCACAAACCTCATTAACAATGGTTGAATATGGTATATCATCAAACAAGAACTCCCAACCATCCGAACAAGGAATGGTTGGTGTGTCTGCATCTGGAGGTAACATCGTTTCCAAAACCTGCGTCCAATTAGCATCAAACATAAAACATTGGTCGTATTCCGTGTCCGATATTTTGGGAATAGACAAGGATCTCCTGAAACAAAAATTAACCATGGAAACAAATTTTTCAAACATATTTATACTTTTAGCAATATATTATCATAATAATTCAGTTTTTAAAAATTTTAGGTAATTATTATATACTTGAAATTCATATCCGCTTATAACTGTTTTTTTTTTGTTTAATTACTTCTTAAGACAAACAGACAATATGTACACTGGATACAATAACTAAGTATGATTATGACGTATATAGAGGTTAACTGTCAATAAATGAAACAAGAAGAAAACAAATATATTGTTCCACTAAACGAACCTCAAATCTGCACTAAGTCCGTCCAATTCCGGCACACGACACCAATGTTCCTGAGGAGTTGCGGTTATAAACAGCTGCCCGAAGTACACGAAGGACCACACCATACCAAAGGGCATCATTACAAGGAAGAGCAGTCGTTGATATAGACCAATTTCTCCGACATGTTTTATGACCGTCTCTAAAGCTGATCCTATATCGACCTCGCTGTCTCCTGAGCCGTCTGCTATTTCATGCTCCTTAAATATTTTGAATAATAATTATAACATTATTATTATATGATTTTTCTACATACATACATTCTAAATTTAATTTAGAACCTTGAAAATGTTGGTAAAAATAAAGCTCTTAATCATACATTGTGTTATTTTGCATTATATTAACTCTTTTACATTAACATCGAATTTAGTTAGTTAATTTTTAACAAGTACATATATATAAAATAGAATGATGTATTAATATTTTGTGTCTATTAAAAATGTAAATATGTGTTATTTTCATTTTTTAATAACACACTACATCAAACTAAAACACGGAATAAAAAATACAAAAAGATAAAGACATGAGTTTCTTTTTTTTTACAGAAAAAATAAAATTAGTAGGCGGCGGACTAACAAATGGTCACCACCACTCATAGACATTGGCGCTATAAGAAATATTAGCCGTTCCTTATATCGCCAATGCGCCACCGACCTTGGAACTAAGATGTTTTATCCCACGTGTCTGTAGATACACCTACACTACGAACTACCAGAACACATGTGTCAGTAAAAGCGATTAATACTTACTGTTTTATTTTGTGTAATTATTGCACTTTTCGAATTCATTTTTTTATATGTACTAAAACAAACCACTCATATAAGACACTCAAACGTACTACTGCTACGTACTTTGATTAGCCGAAATCTAATAAGATATGAGAATTATGCGTATCGATTATAAATGATTATATTTTTTTTATAAAAAAAAAAGCAATCCAGTGCGTATCGGAATCGCGTGTATAGTATTCCGTAATATTTCGTTTTGAGATCATGATATATTTATATGTATATTCTGTGTTTTTTCAAAAGTTCAGCTTAATTGACATTATAAATGTATGTTTTTATACACATATAATAAATATTTCTGAAGCACGTTTTTTTAATATATAATACTTTATATTGTGGTAGGGCTTTGTGCAACCTTGTCTGCATAATTACCACTTATCAGATATTCTACCGCAAAACAGATGTACTTGGTATTGTTGTGTTCCGGTTTAAAGGGTGAGTGAGCCAGTTTAATTACAGGCACAAGGGACATAATATCTTAGTTCCCAATGTTGGTGGCGCATTGGCGATGTAAGCGATGGTTAACATTTCTTACAATGCCAATGTCTATGGGCGTTGGTGACCTTACATCACACCACACCTTTGTTGAATTATTTAATTTTAATGAATATATTCATACTTTTTCTATGAATCGTATAAATGTTGTAATTTAAAAGATTAATGATTATTTGTTAAGAAATAGGAATTATTAAAAATGAAAACAAGACCGCCAACAATTTTATGAAAATTTGCCTTGATTCAGTTGGCAATCGGTCAATAACCTTTCTGTAGGATATACTGATATAAGATACCAATAGTAACAATTAACAAGCACAAAACAAGGAAATCGGCTTATTTAAATAAATTTGAGTATAGTAAAAAAATTAAAACAAAGTTCAAAATGATTTTCATCATAATCGAGCATAGCAATCAATCGAAAAAGAAACAGGCTACATTTAAAATGCTATTATATGTAACTCAGTAGTGTTATTACGGTCTATTTATGTAAAAATAATAAGCGACCACATTTTAATATTGTATAAAAACTTCAATTACAAAGTTAACTATTATAGACTAGATGTTCATTGAATTCTTCTCTGTCTTTTCTAAGAGCATGAGAAATGTTATTAAATTCGTATATGAAAAACATTGCTTGCAACATATCAATTCGGACTTGACGTATTTTGATTATTGGCTATAAGATATACTTAGTGCAATAATAATTATCGAATCTAAAATATGGCGATACGATACATTGATAATCCATTAGGATAAGGAATGCTATAAATATTTCTCATCTGAAACCTTATCCTAGTAGGCTTAGTACCCGAATCATAAATTCCTAACATGATTCTGATTAAACGACTGTTTCATTAATAATTTATCATCATATACGTCATCAATTAAAATACTATAAAAATAACAGTGAACTGTTAGGTACTCATTTATAATACTCTAACTAAAGGTCTTGAAGCAACTATTATTATAAAATAATTATATTAATACACAGTTTTTACATTTTATTAAAATCTGAACGTGCCTTATGAATGCTACTAAGTCTTAAGTTTTGTTTTGCAAAATTGCTTAAATTAAATACCAGGCGTCAATTTAAAGTTATAATTTCAAATACAATTATAATATTTTAAAAATATTACTTTTTTTAAACAATTATTATTTACCTACGTGTTATAGTTAATTCTATTTATAATTTGAAATAATTTACCATAAGTCATACTCCATTTCTAGTAAAAACAAAACGCAAAACGTTCAAGCACCATATTGGAAACATTCAAATACTAAGTTAAGTAACAAAATATGTTTAATAAAAAAAACATTTCTTAGCATTGTTAAAATTTTAAACAAACACTTTTAATATGCTTTTAATTATTTCATATTATTTTATATTAAAGACGCCTCTATACTACAAATTTATATTTAATACACTATGATATTCTTACATTGAAATGCACGGGATTATGAACGTTCATCGAATGACATTTACTTTGACTTGATTTTTCCGAAGAGTGAATCAGAATCAGTCGTAGTTTTAGTTAATTTACTTATATTTGTAATTCCAAATAAACGAGGTGCTACTTAAAAATTATTTGTGTTGTTTTAGATTATAAATATTAAGTGTTGGCTCTTTAGGTGTTTTTACAAAGATATTGTTATTATATTTCGAGTTTATGTTGTAAGTACTTTTGTTTGCATATATGTCGAGTTGTGGATATTATAGAGTTGAAATGAATTTATTATTGTTGTCAACACGTGATCCAAGGCCGAGAATATGTCTCAGCTTTATTAGATTAAATTAGCAGCTTATTTTTAATCTTTCGCAACGGGTTAACGAGTTATATCGTGTAATCACTAATTGTTTTGGTTACGAAACGACCTTATTATCATTTGCTAAATATGTTTCCGTACTATATAATATCGACCTACTATCCAAACTTTATCTCATTAAACCTAATTCCTTCATTTATGTATTTCTTTTGATAATTTCCAAACATATTAAGAAGTATACATTTAATTTGGTCCTAAATATTTTAAGTCAAACGTAAATAAAAATTAATTAGTATAAAAAGTATAATAAGTATTGTTCTTGAAGACTATTTTCTTTTATATAAATAATAATAAATGACACATTTCATATCACAATGATTGTTTTTAACTAAAGTAAAAACAAATTATATCACTAATTTAATTTATTTATCCATGTCCTATTTTGATTTCTCAATAAATTTTATTACTGAAATTTGTTTAAAGTACCCACATCATTCTTTTGTTCATAATACACTAGTATTCCGTTGCTTTTTTGTGATTACAATAGATACACAGTCAATTTTAACAGTATATAACTGGTTATATGGGATCCTAAATTTCTAATTATCCCAAAGAAAATCATATATTTACTTGTGAGATGTCTACAGTTAAACTTTAACATCATAATTTGAAACAAAATATTGTATTACTGTACTCCGATTAGAATGTTTAATAACCTGATTTTGTTACACAATGACTAACTCAGATTTAAATATGGAAAACTCGTATGTTAACATTATTTTTTAATAATAGAATACATTCTTGTTTCAGACTATATTATTTTCTTCCATTTGAAGTGAAATTATAGAAATAGCTCCTTTGCCTTTTAAAAACTATAGGATATCACATAAAAAATATATCATAACTCTATACGGATTAAATGTAAAATCTAACTTTACATAAATACCCTTTAATACCCTCTTTGACTCTGTGTAGTGATGTTTCATTGATGACTAAGAACGCAAAATGGGTCTTTTCGATTGAACCGGTTACATTTATTGATATTAAATTTGATCTGATTCGTATATGAGTGTATAAATATGTTTTGCTTATTTCCACAACAAAACTCTTGAAGTTTGTAAGTAAACGACTAAAATTATAGATCATAATATTAGTAAGTTATATTTTGTCTGATAATTTTTGTCTTTAATGTTTAATAAGTCTGTTGCAACACAGTAATTGAATAAAGATTATGAATCTTATATAATCATCAGTTTACATGTTTATTGAGAAAAATTACAAAGTATTACTTAACTCTAGAAGAGCACTCAGCTAAAAACCCTATATATATATCAAATTATGATAGTATATATTGGATTTCTAAACCTATAACTATGACAGTACCAGACAATTGATAACAGTAGCATTCATGTATTATTTTAAAAAAATGCCTCGTTGGTCTAGTGGCATGATGTAGGGCCGCAGACTTGGAGGTCCTGGGTTCAATTCCCAGGTCTGGTCAATAAAGAAGTTATTGGGTTTTTCTGTCAGAAAATTCTCAGTAGCAGCCCGGAGTCTGGAAGTTGGAAGTGTGTACACTCCCATGCCTCGAAAAGCACGTTAAGCCATTGGTCCTGCGCCTGAACTCTCTCCGGACGTGTTGGATTGCCGTCCCATTGGATTATGAGAGTTAGGGAATAGACAGTGCACCTGTGTTTACGCACACACTTGTGCACTATAATATCTCCTGCGTCGTTGGCTAATCTCATTTGAAATTGGCCACCGTGGCCGAAAAATTACAAAAAAAATATTTTCAAGTGTAGATGCATCCTCAATATAGTATTATTGTATTTTTTTTTAAGCTTTCTTATAATTTCTTTTTCTCTTGGAATGAAATGTCTCTTGTATTGCATTTTGTACAATAAAGTATATATATATATATATATATATATATATATATATATATATATATATATATATATATATATATATATATATATGTATGTATATAGTATATATAACATTATATAAAGACTTTTATTAAATCAAAACTCTACTTACAATGTTTAGCTATTTCTTTATAATATTATTCTTAATTATATTCAATAACAACAAAAATCCCTGATCATATTTAGATTATTATAAGTAAATATATATTTTATTTATTAATTACAATACTAAATTTGAATTGAAGCCATTGAAATTTTCTTACTAATATTTAATAATAACTAACCAAGCAGTATTATAGATATTTGTTCGCACTTTGTGTATACATTTCACAAATTCTATTTTTTTCAGAATGTATAGTCATCAAGACCAACCGATAAAAGACGTCACACTGTATGCAATGTAAGCAGGCTTAAATAGAGAGAATAGCACAGAGGAATGTGCTGACAATGCTACACACACTCCACACCTGCCTCCTGGGCTTGTTGGGCTTGTTGACCTCCGTCCATGGCAGTGTTATTGTATACACTGAGGACCTGCCACACACGGTAAATTGAGCATGTATTTATTTTATTATTACTATATATATATTATTATATATATACTGCTTTAGGTAGGAGTATTAAGTCTAGGATCAGCAGTATGAGCCTTCAACTGTTTTAAATTTTCATATTTTGCTGTGGTATGAATTGGATTTAAAGGTGTAAGTTTTTGCAACTAGATAAGGGGGATAAGGGTTCATAGTTTCATTATAAGTCTAAGTTAGTAAAAATGGATAAAGCAATATGACATGCCAAATACAGAAAATGTTAATCGATGACTGTGGATTCAAACCCAAGCAAAGTTCTTATCAATTTACTTGTGCTTAATTTGATTTTGTAGTTCACATTGTGACGGTAAAGGAAAATATTTCCAAATCTGCCTCAACTGTGCAACCCGATGAATAAGTTCCAAGTATTCTAACCCAAAATATTCGTCAATAAGTCAAACAAAACCCTAAATCTTTAGTAACTATGTATTGCCTATTTCAACCACAAAAGGTGTAAAGGTAAATAAACAACTTATATATATATAAGTATTTATTGAATTTACCCGGTATTATTGGTCGAGGTCTTGAATAATTTTTTATTTTCATAATGGATTCGCGAAAAAATGCCATCTTGAATGTCAGCGAAGTTGTTACACTGTGCATAGATAACTGTTTGTGTGCATAATATAGCGGAGCTAGTAGCAAATCGCATGGAATATGAAAATACAATGTTTGTTTATCTCTGCTCCTTCCAATGGAACGGTCTACAGTTAGTTTTTTTTTTATATAGAATAGGAAGGCGGAGCATATGGGCCACCTGATGGTAAGTAGTCACCAAACGCCCATAGACATTGGCACTGTAAAAAATGTTAACCATCGCTTACTTCGCCAACGCGCCACCAACCTTGGGACCTAAGACTTTATGTCCCTTGTGCCTGTAATTACACTGGTTCCCTCACCCTCAAACCGGAACACAACAATACCAAGTACTGCTGTTTTGCGGTAGAATATCCGATGAGTGGGTAGTACCTACCCAGACGATTTTGCACAAAGCCCTACCACCAGTAAATAATATAATTGAATTGTATAACATATTTGAAGCACTTATACATATATTAATTCGTTAACTTTTACAAAGTTAAAGCCGATTTCTATTTGTTGTCTTTTGATAAAACATGGTAAAGCTTAAATAATTATTTACATAAACAATGGCTTTGTCAATAGTGACTCGACTTCTCCAAAAACCAGGGTTGTGATATAGTATACAACATTACAAGTTACATTTTGATAGCCTGTCATAACTATATCCGTCTCATTTTGACCATTGATATTTTATCATAAGCGTGAATAGCGCCGTCGACTGACATTTGTGTTCGTTACGATCTCTCGATCTCTCTCTCAAATATCTACTGAGACAAAGGGATAATGTGAATGAGATAAATATACATTGCGCAGTTCAGTGTCTAGACACAGACACTCAATACGATACCTTTAATCCTTTTGTCATTTTAAATTACTAAAAACCATAACATTTTATATATAACCTTATTACTTGCATATGATAAATATGAATTTAACTTTTTGTTTGTTACGATCTAGAACCTAAACGCCATACAAATTTTGATATGTACAGTTTCATTACATGAAATAAATATGACTGCTGAAAACTAGATCATAAATTCGTTATATCTATGAAATGTACTTCCGTCGATACACCCAAGGTTTATAAATAAAATTGTTTTTATATTAATAAAAAGTATAATTAGCTGCCATGTGTGTTTCTCGATAAGCTATCTAACGGTGACGAGGGAATATTACCAATAACGATAAGTAGTTGATAGTTTTCATTCCAGAGTTAACTACTCGGTTTCGTGTTAGTTTCGTTTCGATTCATTTATTAGTTGTGAATTATTTGTGTTGAAATGTGTGAAAGAAATTTTGCATTTATAAAGAAAGACACTCATTTTTTTTTTTTATTTTTTTTTAAACGAAAATTACGTAAAATTAGTTCTGATTTAAATAGAAATAAATGCGTTTGTCATTATTAAAATAATTTTAACAGCGAATAAATCACGCGAGAAAATTTTATTAGTAGATCTTTTATATGATATTTAAATAATGGATATATTAAACCGGATTACATTACTCGCTACGAACATATCGATAAAAAATCGAACCTAAGCTCGTGTTACAATAATTCACTTGCATTTATATCTTCGCAAAAAATATTTATATCTTGTTTCAGCTTCAGGTGTTTGCTCAATGTTAAAGAAGACTTTCGATTTGTATATAATGTAATTTTATATTACATTCAATCTTAAGTGTCAGACTAGACATAATTAACCATTCGACCTATTTATTGTTTTTCGGCTATTTAGCGCGTGTCGATGTTAACAGATCCGGAATAGTGGGGTCAGCGCGTACAACAGGCCAATACTGCGCTCTACCTCTACCGTATATTTCGATAAACCCTTACTCGCCCCTGACTAATTTTATTGAGAACTTTTCCCACTATTTTCCTTTAAAGATACTAAAGTTATTATAACTTAATATTAATTTACCGTAACAGCCTGTGAATGTCCCACTGCTGGGCTAAAGGCCTCCTCTCCCAATTGAGGAGAAGGTTTGGAGCTTATTCCACCACGCTGCTCCAATGCGGGTTAGATGAATACACATGTGGCAGAATTTCAGTGAAATTAGACACATGCAGGTTTCACGATGTTTTCCTTCACCGTAAGGCACGAGATGAATCATAATCACAAATTAAGCACATGAAAATTCAGTGGTGCTTGCCCGGGTTAGAACTCACGATCATCGGTTAAGATTCACGCGTTATTACCACTGGGCCATCTCGGCTTTAAATATTAATTTACAGGGGTGTTGTATACTTGTATACTGTTACTTGTTTTTTCTGTCTCATTGGTCTAGTGGCGAGATAAGGCCGCAGATCCCGATGTCACCCTCCCGTGACTGAGAAACGGTCTTCACGGTCACGGTCCTTCGCCTGAACTCTTTGCGGTCGTGTCGGGTTGCCGTCCCAACGGATTATGAGAGTGATGGATTATAGGGAATAGAGAGTGCACCTGTGTTTGCACACACACTCGTGCACTATATGTCCTGCTAATATCTCTCGAAATAGGTCACAGGTTAATTGTCAAAATGGTATTAGCTTGAGTGGAATCTCAACTTACATCAGTGCTAAACATTATTGAAAATCACAGTGTTTATACAGTATTGTACTGTTTTAGTACGTTTTACTTAAGTTAAGCTTTTCATTAATGTTGTTCAATAATATTAATTTAGTTTTGTAATGTTATTTCATATTTTCCATCTTTCTAGAGAACTTCTATTCTCTTTGAGGACTACTATAATCTAACTCTTCTAATTTTCTATCGTTATAGTACGAATCCACTCTACACGAATCCGGCTCGCATTTGGTTGGTTTTTAATTTGTAACATTGGTTTTTAGGTCTGTTTGTATGTATTACTAGTTTCCGGCCGCGGCTTCGTCCGCGTGTGAAGGGGGGGGCGGTACCCTATGTCGTTTTCTGTACCCCTGACAACGTGCAGGTAAATTTGCATAATGATCGGTTGAGTAGTTACGGAGTGAAAGCGTAACAGATTCACTTTCGCATATATAATATTAGTGAGGTTTAACAGCGAAATCTGTTAGTGGCTTCACAGTAACGGCCTGTGAATGTCCCACTGCTGGGCTAATGGCTCCTCTCCTATTTTGGGGAAAAGGTTTGGAGCTTATTATACCACGTTGCTCCAATGCGGGTTGGTCGAATACACATGTGACAGAATTTCAGTGAAATTAGACACATGCAGGTTTCCTCACGATGTTTTCCTTCATCGTCAAGCACGAGATGATTTCTAAACACAAATTAAGCACATGAACATTTAGTGGCGCTTGCCTGGATTCGAATCCACGATCATAGGTTTAATCGGTATATTCACGCGTTCTAACCACCATCTCGGCTCAGTTTGTGACTTATTTAAATCTAATAAATTATTATTATTAATTTATTTGGCGTCATTGCCGAGGACTCAATTTCAATTTAAAAATCATATAACATTTGTAATTCGTTCAGTAATCGAATATTTTATCCTGCAGTCTCATGTGTTTACAAATAGTCTACGTCCCCTGCTTCGCTAGGGTGTGAGGATCCTCGGAGCGTCACCACGGGATCGAAAGCGATCCCGTGGCGCTCCTCGCTAAGACGGAAAGGGTACTGCTGGTGTTTTAGTGAGTATTCCGATGTTCGGGGCGCACTCGGCGACTTGGACACCGGCGAGCCCCACATAACCCCCCACTGTTTCCGTTGGGGAAACGCGTAACGCGTATATTCCAGCGTTAAAAAAGGGTGTGAGGATCCCGTTTCCGATCCCAAGGAAATTTCATTAAAATCATTTCAGTGGCTTAGCCGTGAAAGCGTAACAGATAGATACGTATAGATAACGATTTATGTTTATTCCTAGACCAAAATGAGCATTATGCTTTGTTTACACGAATAGTAGGTATATTAGAGAAATAAGGATATAAGCTTCAATATTATGTAATGTTTATTTTGAGAAGTATCTGTATGACCTCTAGCGTTTTAAAGAGTATTTTTCTTTACGAGACATAAATAATGTATGTGTATATTATATTTAGTGGTCGGAATCTGATTATGTATTTTCCTTACAACGATATAATTTGAAACATTCACGGCTTTACTTTTGTCTATTTATCTACATATACAATAAAGTGCTCCCGCTGCCTTTTGTCTCTCTGTTTGAGCAAGATTAACTCGAAAACAAACGAAAGGATTTTTATACGGTTTTCAACAACGGCCGGAGTGATTCATGAGGAAGGCTTAATGTACACCACATAAACTGATAGTTTTATGTATAATATTACGATAATTATAAACGTTTTATATTAATTATTCAACACGTACGAAGCCGGGACGAGAGCTAATATATAATGTCCTCCGGACCGATTTCGGCCACGACGGCCAGGTCTCAAGAGAGATTAGCCAACTACGCAGGAGATATTACAGTACGTGTGCAAACACAGGTGCACTCTCTATTCCCTAACTCTCAAAATCCGATGGGACGGCAATCCGACATGACCGGAAAGAGTTCAGACGCAGGACCAAGGGCTTTATGTACTTTCCGAGGCACGGAAGTGTACACACTTCCAATTTACAGATTCCGGGCTGCTACTGAGAATTTCCTACAGAACCTCAAACCTAGGACCTCAGGGTCTGTAGCCTTTTACGAGGCAGTCAATATATCGTATATTATATAAATGTAGTTTATCGATGATTTGTTCTGATGATGATGATTTTGTGTCTTCTTCTATCGAATATTAAATTAATGATGACAGAAAGAGCGAAAGGCGTTACAAATTACTAGCAGTTAATCAATTGTTCTTCGCTTGAAACGAATTAAAATATACTCACATTGATGTCCTAGAAATTAAACGATTAAGCATTAATGGTATCAGCTCAATCTAACATTGCGATCTATTTGACGATTTTATAAAATAAAAAAAAAACATTAAGAATAAATCACACGAAAAGTATAGTGCGACATATATAAATATATGTAGTAAATATATTTTGAAAAGCCAATACCTTTACCAGATCAGACCCGCTACTGCAACTAGAAATAATCAGCTGACATTAAATGATTTTTCTACTATTTTTTTTAATTGCTAAAGGACCAAATCTTTGGTTTTTGGTTTCAAGTCGAAACAACTTTTTTTTTTCTTAAACTTGTTTGGTGTTCTCTTTATTATTCCCAAATATATCATTAAATCATTTTTTATATTCATAATTTTACATTTTAATGTTTTTTTTATTCAAAGAATATAAAAAATGTCAGTCCTGTCTAGACGTTATATAACAAAAAAAAATCACAAACGTTTTTTTTCATATATCACAGATACGAACGCGTAATCGATTAGTATTAACATTGCGTTTTGAAGGCCAACTATGAGTCCTCGACATTGAAACATACTCGTACGTGTAAACTGTAAGAGGTCACGGTAACTAAATAATAAAATTATTCTATAGAACGCTATCCGATTATTTAATATATACAAATTTCGAATTATTATTTTTTCTAAATTTTTATTACAGTTTTGCATAAAAAACTCGAAAAAGCTGATATGCTAAATTAAATTTGTAAAAATTTTAGGACCGGTTTTGTTTAAAATGTCAAAATTTGTTCTTAATTTGAATTTTTTAAACCGTAAGTTATAGAGCTAGGCTAACCTACTGATTGAGAATGGTTTTATATATATTTTTTTTACAACACGGTCGTGTCGTTTAGAACGGAATTATTGCTATTATACATGAATACCGCAAGATTGTCTGGACGCGGTAAATGTGGTATAGGTTGAATATACAAAACAATCAATTATATCGTCGAGGGTCAGGAGTTGGCTCTATTTATTCGCCAATGATCAAGAATGGTGCATCCAGCTATACAGAGTATAATCGTGATGCATATTGTCGGCTTGCAGCATTTCGTAAGTACATAATACATATATTAAAATTAACGATAAATGAGTCAGTCTCTTCGGTGTCTTTAATTACTTTTACAGTTTCTTTCCAAAGTAATAGTGTTGACATTGTCAATTCAATGCAATGTTATTTCATTTTTAGTCTATAATATAATTAATTAAAGCAAACTGTCTAAGTGAAATATTTATTTGTTATATTTACTGTTTATTTAAAACAGAGAACCAAACCAATGAATAGATTCGCATGTCCAACGAAAGTGTAGATAGGGTTCTCATATCACAAGGCTGAGCCCTTGCAAGGGCGTGTTGTTCTAATGTATCTGGATAAGTGTTTTTAATCAATAGGATTACGTATAGCAATAATGACTTAGACCTATATCCAAGTATTTCTATTACTTCTAAATACTGAGTTTATAACTTATAATAACGGCCTGGTTGGTGTGGTTGGTAGATACTTTTAAAGTATCTACCAACAATTATTAAATTTTTTATCATAATATGTCAGTTTAAATTTTTTATTTTTCGTATTTATATATAATAACAAACACACACACACACACATATATATATATATATATATATAAATATATATATATATATATATATATATATATATATTTCTTTATTCTTTAAAATATTACGTTGGAGTGAACGAAGCTGAAAATGTGAAATTGCATGATGAGTTAGCCTATAATTGCGATGTATAGTGTTAACAAGTGTCATTATTTGGATTTGTTATATTATGGAACAGACATGTAAAAACGTTGTGTTACATACATTGTGTCCGATAAAAAAAAAATGCCTTTCACGCCGAAGGTTGTGATTTCGATCCCCACCCAGGACAGACATTTGTGTCTATGAACATGACTGTTTGTCCTGAGTCTGGGTGTAATTATCTATATAAGTATGCATTTACTAAAGAACAGTAGTATAATATGTAGTATATCAGTTGTCTGGTTTCCATAGTACAAGCTCTGCTTAGTTTGGGATCAGATGGCCGTGTGTGAATGATGTCCCAGGATATTATATTATATATTAATAATCTTTCAAAGTTCTAGTATGTATAAAGGATAGGATAGATGTAGATCTAATGTATAAGTACGCCTGAATATTTACTATCTTTAAACATATTTTCTAGATAGTTGTTGGTGACCACTTACCATCAGGTAGGTAGGCCCATATGCTCGTCCTCCTACCAAGACTAGAAAAAAAAAATTAGTTTCAAATGAATTTGGATAACATTTTTAAACAAAAACCTATTATTTGTCTATGAGTAGTGTTATTGAAATGATCTTTTATAATTCACTTGTGTTTGGTTATTTTTACAATTTCGTACCGAATAGCCAAACTGACCACAGTCACAATAATTAAACGCCTATAAGTACGCCTAAATATTTACTATCTTTAAACATATTTTCTAGATAGCGGAGGAATTCCGCGATTTACCAGCCAGTTTTGGTCCAGACCTGCCTCCGGATGGACTACGTGGGTTCCTGGTGGCCGGCGAGCCGGAAGATGGCTGCAATCCACTGAAGAAACCGCCGATAGACACCGAGAATTTCACTGGGAAATGGATCGTGTTAATCGCTAGGTTAGTCTGGTTTGCCAGTTATTCTACCGATTGAAACGGAATACAGGTATTGATATGTAGGTACTAGTTTGAAGTGTTAGTACTGCGAAATCTCTTTTGGAGATATAAGGAATGGTTAATACTTCGTATGGAGCCAATGTCTATGAGATGTGGTGGTTGCATGCCATCAGGTGGTACAGCTAGTCCGCCTACCTACACTATAAAAAATTTGGTTGTTTCATCCAGTATCAATGTCATTGTCGGAGGTGACCGCTTATCATCAGGTGATTCTTATTATAAATGTAAAATAGAGTCTGCATTGAGTGGACTTGGGGCATTTACAAAGGCACTTGGATACTTTCTTCCTAGAAAAAAATATGTTCTATATTTTATACTGCGTTATGGTATTATTCATATCTCAGTTCAAATTCAGTGGGTAGAGCTTTGTGAGAAGTATAAACGGCTCTATATTTATACTACTTGCAATATCAGTGTCTATGAGCTTGGTTGACTTACCGCCAGCTCGCTTGCTCGTCTGCCGTTCACAAATTAATTTAAAAAAGAAATCCACTCTGTGGAACCAGCTTTCGCCGGCGACTTTTCCGAACCGATATGACATACAAACCCTGATGAAAAGAGCGTACGCATTCCTTAAAGGCTGGCAACGCACCTGCAAGCCCTCAGGTGTTGCAGATATCCATGGGCGGTGGTATTCATTTTCCATACGGTAAGCCTTCGGCTCGTTTAACTTTAAAAAAAAAACGTTATTATAAGTATTAGCTTTTAAATGTTAGTTCTTTTTTAAACTGGTGGTAAAAATTAGAAACCTCTTTTATTTTATTACGCTACAATCTTATTGCACCATGCTGCTGCTATGCGGAATGGTGGATCCATCTATTGTAGAATTTCTTGTACCACGTGCAGATTTTATCACGAAAACTTATTTAAGTTCATAGAAGCTTTAAAAAACTGTATTAGTCAGTAATATACTTATCGTTTTTTTTTCTGTTTTAAATTCTTTTTAATACTTTATTTATATATTTTAATAAATTGTTAAATAACTTGTTATCGTTAGGTTCACTCCATGTTTGTTTGTATAAGTGGAAACTTTGTTGGCTTAAGTGAAATTTATTTTGTTACTAAATTTTATGTATTATATTATGCTGTATGTTTCCCAAAATAAATAAATAAAATAAAATAAAAAAATGTTTTCATTAGGACGCCATCTTCGGTTAAGATTCGTGTCATGTACCCTGGACTGTTTAAGCTCATAATATTTTTTTTTCTTTTCAGATATAACTGCAGCTTCGAGTTGAAAGTACGCAACGCGCAAGCTGCTGGCTACGACTGCGCGATCGTACACAATGTCAACTCTAGCGATCTCGGTGAGTGATAATTTTTAGTGATCCACAAACGATACCGACTCCTGGTGATTGTGTTATGTAGACCCTTCCTTAGGTTAACAGGTTATTATTGTTACTGTTCCGTTTTAAAGGGTGAGTGAGCGAGTGTAGTTACAGGCACAAGGGATACAACACCTTAGTTCCCAATGTTGGTGGCGCATTGGCGATGTAAGCGATGATTAACATTTACAATGCCAATGTCTATGGACGTTGGTGACCACATACCATCACGTGACCCAACCGCTCGACCGATAGCAATTATTTATTATATAATAATAATATAATATACGGGGATTTTGTTAGTTCTTAAAATTGTTTTAATTAAAACGTTGAAACAAATATTGGAATTTCAAATATTTACGAACGGATGTCCGGTTTTTATATTCAAGAAACAATTCGTTTTGCTTACGGGTAGTTGAATTTTTCGACGAGGTTAAATTCTGTTGCTACCATTGGATTGTAACTTAGGGATTACACCTTTATAAATAACGGATAGTAGGATAAATATATGAGGATGTTAGATGATATATTAATGTTAACTAGATATACTGTCCACCTACCTATTCTATAAAAAAAAATATATATGTGATCAAAATATAGGAAAATCTGAATATGACGAAGCCACTCTTTAGAAATTATTTAGAAAATTTAGTGCTCTGAACTCTCTTGACCTTTATTGATAAAGTACGCTAACCGATTTATTTAAAGCGTCTATCAATCTCCAATACAGAGACTAAGATATGTGTATTGTCGAAAAAGAACACGTTTGTATTAAAATTTCGTTTACATAATACAGTTATTTATATATGTACATTATATGTTAAATTCTATACAATATACTTGTTTCTCATATGATATAGCGTACAAAGATCCTTGTTTCGTCTAGTATCTTAATTAACTTATTTACATTTTTTTAAATATACCATTTTATATATACTAAAAATAACCAACAACAAATATACAAGTTGGTATAAAATAAAAATATAAGTAATGGAGAACATACACGATACATTTCATAGTATATTGACACTTAAATCAATACTGTTAAGTGCGATATTCCCCTATATAACAAAACGAAAGTGAGTCCATTACAAGTGCAGAGATAAGTTGGATGAATAATTACACTGTTATCTGGTCATCCCGTGCAACACAGATAATTTTATAACTAATAAAACTTCACAGGAACTCGAACGCATATTACTCGGAAGTTAAAAAAAAAACGTCAATTTTTAATCTGTTATATTTTTTTTGATAATCTGTGGTTAGAACACAAATCGTATACTATATAATGTGCGCGAAAAATAGTAGAAACATGGATGAAAATCGAGTGAGTCATGTGTAAGTTGATAATTTATTTATGTCAAGTAAAATTCGGTTTAAAAGTTATATGAGGTATTTATGATAATTGAAAAAATATATATCTGCCATTCAAATGTGAAAAAAAATATATCTTTTCATATTATTCACTGGTGGTAAGGCTCTGTGCAAGCTTGTCTGGGTAGGTACCACCCACTCATCGTATATTCCGGTTTGAAGGATGAGTGAGCCAGTGTGTTACATTTCTTACAATGCGAATGTCTATGGATTTTCGTGACCACTTACCATCAGGTGGCCTTATGCTCGTCCGCCTATCAATACTAGAAAAAATATATTGTTAGTTTCAAATAAATTTGGATAACATTTATAAACAAAAACCTATTATTAATCTATGAGTAGAGTGTTATTGAAACGATCTTTAAATTCACTTGTGTTTGATTATTTTTACAATTTCGTACCGAATAGCCAAACTGACCAGTCACAATAATTTAACAAAGACCACGAATTTTGAACTATATAAGATACATGTGATTAACTAGGTAATCTTCTAATATATAATAAGAAATTCTTCTATATTTTTATACAATTTTATTTCGTGTATTTCGGGAACGAATCGATTTGGCTCAAATTATTTAGATAAGGTTTGGCTTTTTAATATTATCTATATAGGTCTATAATGAAAAAACGCATTTTTTTTCACAAGATACATACATTTTAGAGCCGATCAAAACTCGGTCGCCCAGCACTAAAAGTTTAAAAGAAATTATTTTGTTCATAATCAATATCACGCCAATTGTTTAATATAAAATTTTGAAAACATCACACCATTCGAACAACACTAGCTGTGTTGTTGACTTGACTAATATTTTTATTTTATTTAAATATCTTTTTATAAAGATTTTGACGGTTTTATTGTCTTCTCTTTCTGGCTGTATCTTTTTATATAAAATGGTCTCTGTACACATTTTATTTTCGTTTGAGTTCGTTTAGATAATAGTGAACAATTTAAACGGTAAAATAAAAATAGTACGAATAAAATTATGTTTAAATTACAAAGAATTTCATTTATATTGGCAAAATTCGTATTTCAGAGTCAATGTCGGCGAAGAACCCTGAGGGGATAGATATTCCCTCCGTGTTCGTGAGCGACCTCGCTGGGATAATACTCTCGGAGGAATACGTCTACACTAATCGGTGAGTTTTGACATTTTTTTAGCATAATTTATAAGTGTTCTCACTTTTTCTCTATACGGACTCTTTAAGTAGTTATTAAACTAGATTTTAATTTTTTTTTCATTCTTGGATGTGCTGGAATAAATCCCTAAGAGATAATTTTTATACTATAAGTTTTCCTTTGTCGTTTCTTCGTAAGTGTTAAATAAGAATGAGTTAAGGACTATAGCTCGGTTACTATATTCAAAAAACGATTCGTCTTGTTTAGTTGAAGTATCTGATTGACGATTATTTTTTTTATAATTAATTTAATAGCTTACCTTTTTTTTCGCCGGAAAAACGAATTTACGCGTTTTCTCCACATTAAGTCGGAGAGAGGGGGTCGCTCACCAGCACTGAGTGGGTATTCCACCCAGTAAAAAACCAGATCTACCCACGCTGTACTTCAGGGAGACACTCTCCTAATACGTTTACCTTACTATTCGTTATTCGTAGTCTAATTTTCCGTAAGCAACGTGCCAATGCTACTTACTTAATGGCGTCTGAATTACGCCTTGCCAATTCTACTAACCGAAAGCACAACGAATTGTTTTATTAATAAAGTAACCGGGCTTGTAATATTTGTCTCGGAAAAGTCGTGAAAAGTTTGAGGTGCCATTTATACTATACATATTTAAATCTGTTATTCTAAAACAAAGGAAAAATATAACGTAAGTCAGTCATTGAAAAACCGCCATTAAATCGCTTATATAGTTTTGGATGCTATTTAATTGATTTTACTTTTTTTTATTATGTATGTAGAATTTAGAGCTATAGATTTTATTTTTATTTCGTACGAACTGTATATATTTATTATGTAATTAATATCTGTATGTTGAAGATTTTGTAATGTTTAGTGTGTGTGTGTGTGTGTGTGTGTGAGTGTGTGTGTGTGTGTTTGAAGAATTGATAATACATGTGTGAGTGTAGTAGTTCCTCTCGGACATTTCAGTTATCTGTTCATATTTTACGAGACGCAAATTCTAGGCTCGGTATAGCGCTACTATATATATTATTAGAAGGAATATGTTGCTTGACATTCATGTGTTCCTAGTATAAAGATAATATTAATCTATACTAATACTATAAATTCGAATGTAATTCTTTCTGTTGTCTTTCTGTCTGTCTGTACGCCTTTACGGTTAAATCACTGAACCGATTTTGATAAAACTTGCCATGAAGCATACTTGAACCCCAATAAAGGCTACTTTTTACATACCTAACAATTATGAGTGAAAACTAGATAGAAGAATCTAGAATTAAATAAAATTTCTGTGTCGAATTAAAGAAAAACGGCCTTACTTATAAACTTTGTTTAGCGGTGATTAGTTTAACGATGCTGCTTCTCTTTCCTTCGAATGTGAAATAATGACAGAAAGAGCGAAATCAATGTCAACTAATTTATAAATAAGTCCGTAATCAATTATTTATTATAATATTACACGTGGAGTTTAAAATCATTATCATTTGTACTCAAGATTCCAAAGGTAAAAAAAAAACATTCACCAAAGAATACGTATACGTAACAAACACACACATATGCACGCACACATGCATATAGAAATAAATATGATTAAACACACACACAGGCTAATACAATGTACAATTTCATCATACGATTGAAATGTGCCACAGTTACTATATAATGGTGAACGGAGATCTGCCCTTCAACATCAACACGCACCTGCTGTTGCCGTTCGCCATCGTCGTGGTGCTCTGTCTCATCGTTATACTCATATTTATGGTAAACCAACTCATATATATTTCTGCTTAAATTAATTGGGCGCTCACCTCCGCCCTGGACGAAAGTGTGAACCATTCTTTACACGTCAGCTGACAAAAATGGGATCAATGGTGCTATGTCCCTTTTGTCTGTTGGTATATTATTAATTTCCATATATATGTTAGATACCTTTGTATTAACATATATATAATATGAAATATGTATTATACATCGTAAATGTTAACTTTTTTGATGCAGAGCTATTGCACGAGGGGTCAGTTTGTATTAAGAAATCCACTAAAACTTGAGTTAATGAGCCATGAAGAACTATACATGAATACTAATATAGTAATAAGTTTGTTAATATTTTTCTTTGAATGTGCCAATCTCTAGAACTATCATTCGACAGCCCAATTCTAGAGGAAAGCTATAGGCTATTTAACATAACTCTGCGGTGCCCGAGGGTGGGTTAGCAACTATATACTGTACATACGGAGAAGTTTCCAGAAATATTTCATAGTATACCCCACAAGTGACGCTCGCCGCTTGCAGATAGTGAAGTGCATAAAGGACCGGCGGCGCGCGCGCCGGCACCGCCTGCCCAACCGCGCGCTGAAGAAGATCCCCACGTGCAAGTTCAGCAAGGGCGACCCCTACGACACGTGCGCCATCTGCCTCGACGACTACCAGGACGGCGAGCGCCTGCGCGTGCTGCCCTGCGCGCACGGTACCCGCACCCTTTCACTTCCGTACCCCTCGACTGCTACCTTTTAGACAATACCCGCGGATCTGGAATCACACCGCCGGACAAACCTCTTTTCCGTTCGAGGAAAAGATTCTGATCTGATTTCTAAATATACCGTAAATCCTTATAATATTATTATTAGGTAGTGAAAAAATTCCTCTTGTTATATAGGACGAAATTCGACATCTACGGAGCTCTCGAATGATATTACCATCGGGTGTCAAATTTTCTAGTCTGCCAATAAAATTTTAAATAAATATTGACGTCACGCTGTGTGTATCGGCAGCGTACCACGCGAAGTGCATCGACCCGTGGCTGACGCAGAACCGGCGCGTGTGCCCCGTGTGCAAGCGGCGCGTGCTGGCGGCGGGCGAGCGCGCGCGACACGACTCCGACTCCGAGAGCGAGCCGCTCGTCGCCGACACTCGCGCGCCGCGCACGCAGGTACGACCTTGTTCATACAGTCCGTGCTATTCCCGATAGCTCTGTTACATTATTTATTTTGCCCCGTAAATTATTGTTTTAATATACAACCCGATGCAATTCGATTTTGCGACAACTAATTTTGGATATATTTCTAAAATTCTGATACTTGCCAATATACAATACCTCGAGTTACAAAAAAAACTCGTCATAAGGCTTGTTATTAATCAAATAAATAAATAAGATATAAAAAGTAAAGAATTAAATCAAATCTCCTCATCGCTTAACTTTGATGTGTTAAGGTCAGCGCTGTTTCTTTCTCCATGATTTATCTCACTCCTGAAATGGATCCAATAAAACGTCTTCATGTAAACTGTCCCGTAGGGTGGAACTTTCGACGAGCAGCGCGAGAACCCTTTCGTGAGGGCGGCGCGGTACATCTCCAGGCTGCGGAGTCGTAACGAGCGAGGGGAAGCCGACGCAGAGGTGTGTAATGTTGTGTGGCTTATCTTATCATTTATTTAACACCCCTTAGTGTGTCTGGGTCAAATTCTTGAACCAAATTTAGAACAATTTTAATACAACCGATTGATATGGAAATTTGTACATGCCTCGGACTTAGAAATAATTACTATTTTATTTTACTTTTTATATATGATTTATTTTTTATATACAATAAGTGGTCACCATCGCTTATAGATATTGGCGCTGTAAAATACGTAAAATATAATGTTCCTTGTGCTATAGGCACACTGGTTGTAACTACATCTTCTTTTATTTATTATGGCGTTGTTACATAATAAGCGTTCTCTTAATGATTATAAACAAATATCTCTTAATGTCTATAGGTCGCACAGCCCTCGGAAGATAACGACCAAATCGTCAATGAAGAATCGTAAGTAGTTTTCTTTTCAATTTAAAGTGATGTTTATAAAGCGATATGATTAACGTAATCACATTTAATAAATCTTCATTCATTCATTCATTCGTTCAATATTGTGGTTTTGTCCTTAAACCTATTATCTACATTGCACATATAATTATATTTAACAACCGAATATAATATGCAAATGTTAGTATATACAGGGTGACTGGTGAATTAGTATCAATACTTAAGGACGTGATATTTGACGACCATATATGACCAAAAAAAAATACATATAACATAAATATTAATAAACTTCTAAGTAAAGTTAACCAAAAGTTATGTTATTAATTACGCGTCATGTGGACACCCTAGCTGCGCTGACGACACAACACAGTTAGGTACATTTAGTTATCGCGCGGTACTTTACCTACGTCCAAACGCCGCCGCGTGTTAACAGGGTAGCAGGCTACCTTTGATAAACAAGCATGATCCAATCCCCCTTCATACTTTAAACCTGGCTTAGAACAGGCAAAAATACCAAAATATTTCACTCGTTTAAGCAACAAATTTGTTGACTAGGTAAATTATATGAACTTGGGACAAAAATTAACTGTCTACCTATCTTGGTATTTCCGGCGTATTTAAAAATGGAACCATTCTTATTTACAACGATTGTCAATCATTTAACTACCTATTTACCTACATAACTACACTAACCTTAACAAATGTTCAAAGTGAGCTCCTGCTCGTGTGATACACAGTTCGGCACGTTTACGCATATTGTCTTTCACACGCTTTAACACGAATGGGTCACTTTTAACAGTATTCTGCATTTGTGTATTGATAAGCCATACCTAATTACTAATGACGGGTCACACTCACACACGAAACATTAGGTATACGCGTAAGATCGATCGCTAGGGGCGCGCGCGCGGGAAGATGGACGAACCTTACGGCGGCGCTCGCCCGACTAACCTACTAATACTAATTAGTAGGTTAGTCGGGCGCGCGGGGCAGGGGTTGCGGGTGGCAAACACCGCGCCGCACGCGCCGCAGAAATGTGTCCACACTTTATTTATTTAAAGTAAAATTTTTGTAAATTTGGTCAAAAATTAAGTACCTATTTTTTTTACATAATTCGAATGAGAATCATGTACCGATTATGCTCCTAAAATATTGATACTAATTCACCAGTCACCCTGTATATATACCATATGCGGTATACCGTATGCAGTATATATATACTAACATTTGTAATATGTTACATAACATAAGAGCAAAAAAAACAATAAAATCCTCTTATTTCAAGATTTTCAAAATGTCAATAAAAAAAATAGAACGCACGCACGCACGCACCCACACACACACACACACACATACACACACACACACATACTAATAAGATTCATTAAAATGCTGCAGGGTCGAGACCCGCGACACACAGCCGCTGATCCGCTCCGAGCCCGAGCGACGCCGCCGCGCGCCGCGCTCGCGCCGCACGCGCTCGGCGCCGCGCGCGAACCCCGCGCCCGCCGCACCCCCTGCGCCCCCCGCGCCCGCCGCGCCCGACACGCTCGCGCCGCACGGGGACATCGGTGAGCACCTCGCGCCGCGCCGCCCTCCGCCCCGCCACCCCCGCGCGCGGTAGCATGCCTTGGGGTTCCCTGTGGAGTAGCCTGGGGAATGTTAGCCAAATTGTGGTCCGCGTTTTCTGAAAGTGTGCGCACTAAACGTACGTGTCCTGAGGGGTACGACTGATAGCTCGTGGACATACGTAGGTACCTTAATAGCAATCACATTTTTAATATCTTACCTTAGCCGACTTCGAATCGATAAAAGCCTGGTAAAATTTTTTGAAGGGGTTGCTTTGGTGTTTTACATAAAACAAACTTCTTCAACTCCTATTTTCCATGTCGTCGAATTTTCTGTTCTGCCGATGCTTTCCCTTCTCACCTCAATAGAGCAAAGAGATGTCATTGTATATTCAATACGTTTGTTGGTTTTTCTAGGTGTCGCTGCCCTGCCGGCCCCTTCGTCGACCAGCGAGCCCCACCATATCGATTTATGAACACATGTATTATAAATTATTGTACATTGACTCTAAGAAAAATTGCGGACTTACTGAATATAATATCGCGAATGTAGAATATTACTAACAGACACGAACATATATTAATTAAATCGACTTCGTGATATCATCGCCTTAAACCATTGTTTAATGACACCGATAATAATTAATTATGAGAGAGATCAGAACGGAGGGATTTCAAACCGCGGCCAATCTTCTATGATTCGAAATTCGAACCCGACAACCACAGACAAAGAATGCGTTAGGTGAATATCTTCCAAAAACAAAATAAGATTACATTATTTATATTTATTATTTGGAAATATGTATGTAATTCTTAAATCTATTCTAACTCGAAAGAACAATAACTTTTCTTACTAAAATATAATATATAGTTGGAATAAACTTTAGTGGGATTTTTACAAAGTAAGATATTTAAGTACCGAACATTGTTTTGTGATTCATACAAATTAATAGATATTTATTTGTATCAAGTAAAAATATATATTTTTTGACGTTTGGATTATTTTCATATCATTGTATTTAAGTCATGCGTCAGACCAGTGATGGCTATAGAGGCGGGAACCGCGTCCTGGGGACAGTGAAGGGTGCTTTACCTACGAATGTATCGGCTAAAACTCTTTTAGGTACTAGAAGATGCGAGCAGCTGTAGAAATTACATAATCACTGATTCATTGTGTGTAGATTTGATTTCAAATACGCCTGTATAGCTGTGGTCGGCGCTATGTCAGACCGTGCTAAATAACTTTTATTGCCATATGTTAAGCTTCAAAATCGAATAAAGTACCTGAAAATATTAAACAGAGTCTATATAAAAACCTTATCGCACATTTCAATTTATAACATAATATCTCTAGACATGTTTTATTAAACAACTATTTTTTTTTATTAATAGTGCTGGTTCGTTCGTCTTTCTAAGCTTTAATTTAAATTTATCTGTTAGTATGTGTGGTTCAAATCTTGCAAATGAATTTTAAATTATCTTCACTCGACCTATTACGTTTAAATTTTGTACACTTCTTGCTGTACAATACGTAGTTTATTAATATCTTAATGTAATTCGTTCTAATTTTCTTCGAGTATTATTAATGATTTATCTATCTATTTTCGTACAACTAAAAGTAATTAATTGACGGAAAAAATAATTTATGATGAAAAATAATTCAACTTTTGGTTTAAAGCTTTTATTCTGTTGGCTGTATTCTAGCTGCACTAGGACTGAAAGGCTCATTGAAAAAATACGTTTTGAGTTTAATGTGTCTAGAGATAAATGTGATTTGAAGAAATCTTATATGACTGCGTCAGTTTCGGTCTATTCAACCTTCCCTTTATATATATTAGGCATTTAAAAATGTTAACAACATGTTAACGCGCTTGGTGAAAAATAAGATTATGTACATATTCAAATCAAAAAAAAAATATTTCAATAGAATTTGTACAAGATACCAATATCAAAATTAAATAATATCGAAAGTTGATTATTTATTTTTTACCAAAACTACTGGAAAATATGTATCATCATCATATATCATCATGATAAATAAATATTGTATTATGTATCCACATTCTATTGAAATAGAACAAAATGTTTAGCAAAACTTTCATTGTGATATCCAAAGACTTTGTTTTCGTAAACACATCGAAGTCAATTTCATAATATAAAAATATATAATTTATCAAGGCCACTTGGTAGGTTGTGCAGAGGCAAAGGGAAAATGAATTGTAATATATTATTAATATGTTCGAGGTAAATCAACTAAAATTATTGTGTATAAGCTTTAGGTATATCGTATTGTAGAATAATGTATATGAATATAGATTAAATTATAGTTGTTATTAAAATGGAGGACTTTTATTAGACAAGGGCTTTGACCATTAACAAAAAATGTAAAGAATTTTATAACGACTAACGTGCTTAAAATTTCCATTGATCATGTAATATATTATATTGTATTTTTATGACAAAGTATTCTTTTATTTTTAATAACACGAATAATTAACGTAACTTGCCATATATATTTAAGTATCGAGAAGTTATTTTCCAATAGTTTCTAGAAACTCATTTTACATGTAGCAGTTTTGAATATTTTCACCGTAATTAATGTCAAATTAATTTGAACTAATGGTAATGGTGAAATTGGTATAATCACTATTGCTGTTTACACACGACACCGCAGCGACAATCATCTCCGTTTGTCAAATGTTGAAACATGCGCAAACATTTACTTCTTGCAAAGCCGCATCAATCTCACGATTCACTCCTGTATGACACTACGCGTACAAATAAAGCTGCTAATGAACGAAACGGAATCGCTCAGCTGCTTTTGCGGCGCCGTGTGTGAACAGCCTTAAATAAATTGTCTATGGATGACAATGTCGCATGTATACAATAAAAACCAAAGATTAAAATCGTTTCACACGGAATTTTGTCTTATTTATCAGAACCAGAACATACATTTTCTTGCTAAAAATAATGTTTAGAATTTTATTTGAATGGTACGTCATATAAGTTTGCAAGTTAAAATTGTTGAAAAACGTCCTCAGGTAAAAAAATGAATTAATTAACAAAAAACTTTGATAAGCCAAGCTTCTTAAACTTTAAGTGATTGAAGGGGATTTCGAACAGTGACAGGTCAAATTAAAATGCAACGTTTTTTTTTCCAGTGTGTTTATTCATAACGCTGATACAATTAGCCGCCATATGGGTGTCCAACCCGGCGGCGTGAAGAGCTTACAGCAATTACGAACATCCACATTTGAAGACTGTAGTCTTCTAATCTATCCATAGTTAACATTTAACATTATGCATGAAACGTTAGTCTGAATAGATCAAAAGTCACAGCTTGGTTCCATTTGAATTTAATCGAAGAGTCCGAAGCCCATGTCGTCGTCACTCTCAGAGTCTTCCTTCTCGGGCTTCTTCTCCTCCTCCTTCTTGGCGGCGGCCGGAGCGGCAGCAGCGGCGGGTGCGGCCACAGCTGCGACAAACTTGCTTGGATCCTGCAAAAACATTAGATTAGTATGATTATTTTCATTTATGTGGCCTAAATAATGAGATATAGCAATTTTTTGTGTTTGATTATAAACATGTAACTTCAAAATGCCAGTGCAATTTTTATAATAAAAATTATTACACTAGGATAAATTTGAAGAATTAATTTAGTCTGAAAGCGAAGCCAGAAAATTAATGTTAGTTTTCTGGTATTTAAACAGACATGTTAAAATTAAATTAACTCTGATGTAGATGATTTAAATAAAATAATCATTGACTATACCTTAATGAACTCCTTAATGGTAGTGGCTTCCTTGAATTCGACTTCGGTGACGGCTGCGATAGCCAGCAAGTTCTTGAATCCATTGGCGATAGAGTGTGGTGCAGAGGCAACAGTTGGATAGCCAATAGCCAATGAGAGGGCGGCCACATTTGCGACTCCCTCCTGGAACTTGGCACGGAGGTCCTCTGGTTTGATGTCAAGGATAGCAGGAGCAAAGATGGTACCAGAGTCATAGACCTACAAGTAAGTAATTTTATTAATATAGGAAATAAAAGCTATTTTGTAGTAGACTATAAAAAGGTAAGATGTTTGCTAGTAATTTTAATTACAGTAAAATAAAACTGGAATTATTATATATAGAAATAGCAAATCATTTACCAAAGGTAAATTATCAGGATGCACTTTGTTATGCAAACTGTACTCAACACTTTGGATCATAAGATTTAAACATACTTGTGTATTGAGAAACAATCATAATAAAATTACATTTAAATCAAACTTACTTGTTTGACAACAAGACCGTACGAGAAGGGAGAAATGTTCAACATGTTGAGAAGGGTGGCTTCGGAAGCTCCGACCTTGTCTCCAGGCTTCAGAATGTGGACATCGTTGATAATTTCAATGGTACCTGATAGAATAAAATATACTTTATTGTACACCAACACAGTTACAGAAACATACAGTTATAAACACAAACAAAAAAAATTCGATCTCTTCCAGACAACCTTTGGGTAAAGGAAATGAGATAAAAAAGGCGGTAAGGGTGATAAGAAGTTTAAACAATAATTCACCATGATTTTACCCATGGAGTGAGACACCCCATAAAAATATTGATAAGATTTGGTATTGATACTTTTAAGTTAAAAGCATCAATCATGATTGGAGTGGGTATCAGTTCTGATAGCATAGGAATACCTGTCTCATGACAACATTAAAGTACTATTTATACTTTTAAGATATAAATTTTATATTCAATTGAAAATCTTACCCTTGGAAATCTTGGTTGGGATGGACAGAGCCTGGAAGAAGGCAGTCTTCTCAGGACCCAAACCAGTGTTGTGGGCTGGGATGACAACAGCCAATGGAGCAATGGCACCGGGCCTAGCTGGAGCACGGACTTTGTTCTCCAGCAGCTTGTCACGAACCTACATAAATTAATAATAATAATATTAAATATTATACTTATGTATATAGAACATTACAACAATAGGAGTAAAGATAATTAAATGAAAGTGACCTTAACCCATTCCTTCCCACTGTCACTGTGTTTAAGACACTATTTTCACTAAAAATTTTTTACAAGTATGTTCCTTTTTATTGTTTTTACACACACACACATGTTACAATACATCAGTTGTAAGCAAGAAATGGTACTGGTACTGACTCTAGTCATTCGTATTTTTGATTGAAGTCTCTAATGAATGCATCTTGCTCTTGCAGTCTTTTAAAACCTGTCAGGTTTGAAAATTTTTGTCATTATATGATAGAGACAAACACATGCATTGCCGAGGACAAGGACAAACCTCGACTGTTTGAGCTAAATGTGAAAAATACTTTACAGTAATTGTTTTATACCAAATAAGTTAGATAAAGACTTTCATTTGAAGTGTTTGTGGTTTTTTCAAATAAATTGATTTTCTTATAATTAAAATCTTTCTTCATATTATATACTTCATTTATAGGATAGCTGACTTAGCAACTTTTTATTCTATATTATTCTTTCTTAATGTAATAAAACTTTATTTTAAAGATTTAATCAAAAAAATGCAATGTTTTTGATACTTGGGAAGTAATGGGTTAAATTGGGCATATTTATTTGGTTGAGATTTAAGTCTGTTGTATTCACTGTGAATTCATGAAAAAATTAACGAAAACATAAGATAGCAGAATTTTGCATGGAATATGTTAATTGTTTGTTAATCTTTACACACCTTTTCCTTGATATATACTATAGGTATATAGTATAGGTACAAAGTTTTCGTTTGTATCTTCAAAATGCCAGTGCATTAATCATGTTGTAAATAAAACACTAGGATAAATTTGAAGAAATAATTTTGTCTGAAAGCGAAGCCAGGATATAAATATTTTAACTCCTGGTATTATAACAGACATATATTTATATTCGAAATTATTATATTTTGATTGAAATGGGAATGTAAATACCTCGACGAGGTCTCCACGGGTGAAGACAAAGCCGACATTGCCCTTGATGTGCGGAAGCAACTTCTCGAGAGCTGGGTTGGTCTCTAAGTGATCTTTGATAGCTTTACGCATCATGGTGTTCTTGCCCATCAGCACGATACTGCTGCCACGGAGCGAGATACGGATCTGCTGCATCTGCTGTGACCCTACATTGTCAGCACCCACGATGAAACATTTTGGGTACTCATCTAACAATTGCTGAAAAAATAATAAAAAGTTTACACTAACTAATTAATTTAGAGAAATTCAACATCATGCTATTACACGTTAAGTACACTACTACACTAGATTAATACTACAGGTTAAGTATAATAGAAAAGTACTCACGATGATCTTGGTGAAGTAATTGGTTTTCCAAGTAGCCTTGTCCTCCCTACCCATCTTAAAGTGTGTAGGGACTTCAAAAATTTAAGGACTGAAAATAAATTATGAAATTAATGTTGAAACAAGACGTGTCATTTAAAAGTATTTTTTTAATAAAAGCATAAAATAAATGGCTATAAAAGAGCTTTTAGTGCAACAATGGATTCTAATCAAAATAACAACTTAAATTAAGTTATGATTACAAAAATATTACAAGATTATTAAAACTTACCAAGACAAAACACAAATCGCACGGTTACGTGCGCGTTGCGGGACAAAAGAGAACTAGTGATGACAAAAATTAGAAATGTCAATTTGATTGCATAAGTGTGATTTAATCGATGTATCGATTTTAGTATTTTATTAATTCAACTAAGTGCTTAAATGAGTTTGCTTTGCGCACTATATATTTATAAAAATAGTTTGTAAACTAAAACCACTGATACTATACTGAAATATAACTATAAAAATTAAATAAAACAAACAGAGACGAAACTATCAAGGTTTCATTCATTCATTTATTTTACATATATCGATAGACAATGTTTTTATCGTATGATATATATTACATTGACAAATAAGCAAAAATATGTATATGTTATTCTACTTTACTAATGCCCTAACTACTGCATCCATTGTGTATGATATAATAAATATTTTTGTTATCAATAGATTACATTTATATGTTTTCAGAATACGTTATTAAATAATTTAAAAAAATGTAAAAAAAATTAGGGAATACTTCATAAATTTTAAGCATTCACTTTATAAAGATTGAATTGTATTTGATAATAAAAAAAATATATAACAATTAACGTTAAAAATAAACTGATGCCATATACTTGACAAGGTATATGGCATTGGTTTATTAAAGTAAAAAGAATAGTTTAAGTTTTTATTATTACAGTTAATATGTACATTTGTTTATTTTTAATTTTTAATTTCCTATTCTTGAAACAACTAATCAAACGGTATTGAACAAATGCTTATATTCAAATGAAGAATATCTTAATGTTAATTTATTTTAATTTCTGCACTGAGTAGCGAATATGTAATGCAGGTCTAATACTAAAAAACTTCAATTCACATCGAGAAAAAAGATTAAAAAAATCACGTCTTGAATTTCTTGATTTGACATTTCACTATTCAAGTTTCAATTTTTGATTTTAATGTCTGCCAGACTTATAACTGAGTAATGAATGCGTTTCAACCGATATGTTAGCGTTTTAATTATAAAAAGTTTTTCGTATTAGTATCATAATGTCGTTATTTCGTAAACCGAAGAAAATTCAAAGGCGTGTGTTTTGTGCGGACGATGACGAGGACGGTGAGCCTGAACCGCCGCCACCGCCAATTATTAGTATTCAAGCTAAAAAGGAAAAGTCTGCGAAAAACACTCCGCTTTTAAGTTTCGTAGACGAAGGTAGGAACGCCGTCTCTATAAATCGTCAGAACTGGAAAATGCTAAATATACAGACCTCTAGTCCAATTTGTATATTGGCCCAAATAACCAACCTTCACAAAAAACTGTTGTAGTTGAATATTATCATATTTATAATCGTAGTAACTACCGTAATAGTAATTATAACCTCAAAATCTTATTATTAGAGATTTCTTGTATGTCTTATGTATGTACATCATTATGAATTTCCAATACAAATTAACTAATGGTTTCAATTGATCGTTAGATTTTTTAATTTGACGTTTATCTAAAAAAAAATATTGATTGTATATTCAACTTTTATTAGAAAGGAAATTGATATTTTATAAAAAGAAAACATTGTAATATAAACATAAAATATCAGCCATGAAATTATAATTTATCAGTGTATGTAGAACTTTTTAAATTACTAAATCCATTGACATCTTATTTTAATAAGACAAAATTATCACAATTAAGCATTACCTTTTACAAAATTGTTTTATAAATGAGAACTCTCTATTTTTTAAATAAGTTACTTTAGCATTAATATTTATTTTTAAAATAAATTATTTTAGTAAGTAGTTCTATCACATGATGTCTTTATATGCAATGTATTATGAACTCTGATATAGAGAAATTATCTAAATGAAATACAAAAATTACTGCTGAAAAATATCCTACCAATAAAATCAAGTAAACTTTGAGTTTAACATCTGTTGTATTGGTTCATACGTATTTCTCTTATATCTTAGTGGCATAAGACTTTTCTTAGAATGGTCTTTAAGTGACAAAGTGTAAATAAATTCAGTAAAAAATATAAGAATGGGCACTGGGCCGGCCTTTATCTGTTCTTATATATAGTTTTCATAATTTATACAGTTAACATGTGAAATAGTTATATATAATAAGTGGTCACCTCTACCCATAGATAGATAAAATAATATTAAATTATTTTTTTTAAATTTATTTAAACAGTTTTAGTGCGTATATATTAGTACTATAGTATTGTAGTAAATACCTTCAGGTATGAAGTCGACTTTTTTTACCTACTATATTATTTCAGTCACTAGTTTTTAAAATATATAAAAAATATATATATGTTGTTCTTTTACATTGGTAATATTAAGCTAGCTTTGGAACCTTAGTTACATATTGGAATGCAATGCAATGGCTTATATTAGCTCTTTATTTGTACATAACTAACTATTCCATTATGTATCAACTTAAATTACAGAAGAAGAAGACGGTGAAGTATTCAAAGTTAAGAAATCATCACAAAGCAAAAGATTAGCAAAACGCAGAGAGAAAGAGAGACGTCGTGTTCCCGATGGTGATAATGATAATAATGACAATCATGACGATGAGGTAATGCTTATAAATAAGGGCCTCGATATGTCTCTTACTTGTAGTTTATGAATACTACAGCCCTTGATATAAAAAGTATATTTATGTTCATATTATATACATAAATTTTTATGATGCAAAATATTTACTGCAGAGTTTGTTTGACTCGTTGACTATAAATGTAAAATTTGTTTTATGTAATACATAGTTTTGATTTAAATTTTTTTGAAATCAATAATTATTTTTTTATAATGAAAACTAGAATTAGATTATAGTTTTACAGAGCTAGGCTACGGAAATGTTAAATAAAAAGACGGAGTGTGGTTACAAGGCATTTTCTTTTTATTAGAGAGAGTAACACTAAAGAGGTTTAGCATTATTAAGTTTGGACTATGTTAATATTTTCATCATTTTATTCAAAAAATATATGTTCAAAATGATGATCTTTGGTAATGTCAAAAATATGCCTTGCCTATTGATAATATAATAGTACATTATAGTATAAAAATAAATATATATATTATTTTAGTGCAAAAAAATAGAGATAGGAAAGCTTATCTCTATTTTTATGTAAAACTATTTTTGTGTATGTTAAATATTCTTAAGAACATGATTGGTAAATAATTCATAAAATAAACAGGAAAAGCAACCAGAGGTGAACGAAAAACCGAAGCCCAAGAAGAAGGTGACACTCGAGGGCCTGATTCTGTCTGGTCGGGAGGCTCTGGCGGCAGACGGGGCGGGGGACGTGTCCGACGAGAGCGCGAACGAAGATGAAGAGGATAGTAGGGGTTTCCATCGGTACCGGGCAGAGACCGTGCGGGCGGCGCTGGCCGTGGCGCCCGGACACATTCCCGACGCGGCGCTCATCCACGCGGCGCGCAAGACGCGACAGCAGGTATGAGAGGTGAGGGACTCGAGGCTGGCCGCACCCGCGTCGCACTGACTCGGCCGCCACAGGTTCAGCCGGGCGACGGAACTGCTCCACGTTTCGGTATTGAATTTCTTGCCCATGTGGTACAGAAATCCTTCTTGTGTTTAGTTTCTTTACAAGCTTTTAGTCGAATCACAGGCGTAGAAGAATCGTGAGTGTAATGTTCCATGGAGGGTCAGGCTCGGCAAAGGTAAGTAATTTGCCCTAAAATGTAACGAAACAAACTAAAATATTTCCTGACATTCCAACAATATTTACTTGTTTGGCTTAAAATGTTTGTTTATAGTATTTCAAGTAATATCCTCCCCATTTATCAGCAAACTTCTTTAGGACTTATAGGAGTTGAAATGTTTTTTTTTTTTTTTTTTAAATCATTCAGTCCTAAACTTCAAAACACTCCAACAGACATTTCGCATTACAGGCTCGTGAACTTGGCGACTTCGTGCCTTTACAGTCGGAACCCACGTCAGGTTCGAGACTCGTACGAGACGACGACGGCGATGATGACGATGATGACGAAGAAGGCAGGATACAAGTCCGAGGGTTGGAACTGCCTAGTGATAAACCAAAACGTAAGACATGAAATTTAGACTTGATTTTTAGGAATTCTTATATTTAAAAAAAAAGCATATTAATATGAATTTTTCTAAGTATAATTATGCCCGTTTTTTTAGGAATTACTAAAATTCCTATTCACTTATCCAATGAAGGGTAAATCTTATATTTGGTAAAGGAGTGGGGATAACAAACTCAAAGGGTCAGAATCGAACCTGCAACTTTTACATCTGTAGGCCAGTAAACCATTGGGCTATCGTTGTTTTAAATCGTTATTATAGATAGGAGTTGTTAATTCATTTCCTTTATTTTTGATCGAAATTAAAAGTTTTATCAAAAAGTTAGAGCAGTAACTGTTAAAGTATTTAAATAAATTTAAGTTAAAATATTTCCATGTTATACATCTAGTAACCAAACATTTATTTTGAATTGAATTAAAAATAGTATAATGGATATTATTAATTTTTTATTTATTTAAAAAAAAATTGTGTCTCCACAGATATGTTGCCTTCGTTTTACTTTTAATATATGATAATGTTATTTAAACATGCCTACATGTTTTTAATAGGCAACATCACAATTTAAGTTGTAGGATTATGCGTGGATATAGCAACACTATTTACTAGGACTGCCGATCAATATATATATATATATATATATATATATATATATATATATATATATATATATATATATATAAAATAGGTAGGCAAATGGGCAGCCTGATGGTATGTGGTCTCCTGCACCAATAGACATGTCACTGTTAGGAATATTAAAAATCCCTTAGGTTGCTACTGCTCCTTCAACCAAGGGAACTAAGATGTTATGTCCCTAGTGTCTGTAATTACACTGGCTATTTAATTTAAATGGCAACACATGAGGTCATTAGAGCTGTTATATGTACATTTAGTAGTTTTGACTTATTCGATTCTGATAACTGCTTATAGATAACTTACTTTGACTGCCTCGTTTGGTCTAGTGGCTTGTCTTGGCCGTGGCTTGCCTTGGCCGTGGCTTGGTGAGCACGTAAAGCCTTTGGGCCTTCTCCTGAACTCTTTCCGGTCGTGTCGGATTTGCCCTGCCATCAGATTACGAAAGTGAATGATTAGAGTGCACCTGTTTTTGCACACACACTTTTTCACTATATGTCCAGCGCAGTTGGCTAGTCTCCTTTAATATTGGCCGCGGTGGTCGAAATCGATCAGGAGGAGATTATCATAAGATAACTTATAACAAAAAAGGTTTTTGATACTAGGCGGAACTGCAGCGGCACTGTCCGATGAAGAGATAAATAGCGAAGCAGAGGAATGGGAGGAACAGCAGATGCAGAAAGCTGTGCCTTCTATTGCAGAAATGACAGGTAATACATTTTTGTTTAGTTAATACTGTAGTCTGTGATTCCTTTTAAAAATCCTTTTCTATACTTATACCATGTAAAAACATGAATATTATTCTTAACACGATTCCTGTGTTTGCAGGCGAGGGCGTGGAGCTGAACCCGTTCGCCGTGGCGCCGCCGCCGCCCCGGCTGGCAGACGCGCCCGCGCACCTGCGACCGCTCAGCGCGCCCGGGCAGCCGCCGCCCGCCAGCGCGCAGGACCTGCTGAACGCGTTGCAGGCCAGGTCTTTATCATTCGATATCAATATTTAATTAAAACTTTCGCTACTATTGTACTCCTATGTAATTTGTGAGTGATGATGATGTTCTTTACTGATTTGAACCGCGGCGGCCACTCTCAATGGAAACTAGCGATACACAAAGTGTGCGCTACCCGGAGAGACCCGGTATAATACCGATACCCAAACGTGCCCCCCGAGGCACGGGAGGGTACCGGTGGCTACAAGGCGCGTGTGCGGCGCAGGCTGTCGGAGCTGCAGGCGGCGCGCGCGGCGACGGCGGGGCGGCGCGCGGCGCTGGAGGAGCGCCTGCTGTGCGCCACGCGCGTGCGCGACTCGCGGGCGGCGCGCCGGGCCGCGCTGGACGCCGCCTACCGCCGCGCGCAGGCCGCCCGCGGGTACGTCACCGACCTCGTCGAGTGCCTGGACGAGAAGGTGAGCCCGGGACGTCTCGACTAATGTATATACAGTATTAGTATGCATGAAAAATGTGTGGTTTGATTTTTTATAAAAAATGTAAATTTATAATTTGATTCAAAGAATTTGTAGTAAATAAAATCTTATTAATACTTTTCGGACTAAGGTTTGATGCTACGTGATTAAGTTTCACGCGTTTAAACCACTAGGCACCCTAAGCTTATATGTTTTTACGTATTTAATTTATTACATTTACGCAGATGCCTCAACTGGAGGCATTAGAGGCTCGAGCGCTGGCGCTGCACAGGCGTCGCTGCGAGTTCCTGGTGGAGCGGAGACGGGCCGACGTGCGCGACCAGGCACAAGACGTGCTCGCGCTCGCTGGTATGCAATGATCTGAGTAAACACTCTTAATCAATTACCTGTTCTATTAGTATGGATTAAAAAGAAATCATTTTCATCGAGGGATATATTTACGTAACTCCTTTTTGAGAATCTCAAATTTACTTTTGAAGTAGAATTAAGGACTTCATAATGCTGGTATGATTTATTACTAACATATAAAAATAATCCTCCTTTAATTCTATTTAAGATTATTTTTATAATCGTATAAATAACTATCATAATTGTACAAACAATGCAGCGCGCGCCGGCGCGGCCAAGCCGATCGACAGCGAGGACAAGCGCAAGCGCACGGCGGAGCGCGAGGGCCGGCGGCGCGCGCGCAGGCTGCGGCGCGAGGCGGCCGGCTCCGCGCACGCGCACCGCGACGGCGACTCCAGCGACGACGAGCTGCCGCCCGCGCTGTTCCACCACTGCCAGCAGGAGACCGGTGCGCCGCCCCGTTCTAGCCCTACATGTAGCTTTGAGAATCATTCAGCTATCTACAAGCTATCTACAATTTATCTAATGATTTCGTTACACATATAGTTTCCTTACAAACAAAGCCACCGTTAAATTTACTTACAAGACTCGTCTCCGTGAGCATATTTTTTCAGAAAGTTCCTAGTTATCTTCATCTTATGACATCTGTAATACACTATTATTCATACGTTTATATATATATATAATTCATATATATATTATAGCTCGTTTTATTTTTTTGTTCTTGTTATATTTGTATGTATGTTAGCCTAAAGGTTGACTGGTAGAGAATGCCTTCAGGCATTCAGTCCGCCTTTGGCTCCTATTACACAATGTGGTGCTCAAAAAAGTCTTTAAATAAATAAATACTTAAACATTTCATAGGATCTATTTTAAAAAAACAGGACCAAAATAAGCTTCTTTATTAAAAGAAATAAAACTGTTGACTGGACATTATGCTCCTAAATTACCAACATTTCTATTAGCGTTTGAAATCATACGGTATAATATTATCTAAATAAATCGTAACACATAATCACGCATCGCAACCAAAACTAAAGTTCGAGCACATTTATTTTAAGATAAAAAAAATAATTTAAAAAATTTAAAGGCTGAATTAGTAAAAATCACAAATGTTTACTTAAAGTACAATCTCAATGTCTTGTGTAAATGTTACCGGGGCGTTGTCCGCAGAGGCGATCCGCTCGCTGTCGGCGCGGCTGTTCGCGGACGCGCTGAGCGCGTGGCGCGACGTGCGCGGGGTGTGCGCGCGCGCGGCGCGGCTGCGGCGCCGCCAGCCCGCGCTGTACGCGGACGCCTACGTGGCGCACTGCCTGCCGCGCCTGCTGGCGCCCTACGTCCGCCATCAGGCGAGTTCCTTGTTTCATATCTTTGCCTTTTGTTTCTTTTTTCATTTACAACTTTTGATATTTTCTAAGAGGCACACACACTACACAGGAGAAACTAAGTATGTATATGGATTATATATTGCACGTAGCCTCGGTGAATAGGATGAGGACTGACTAATATTTTATTTCATGGCCTTCAAAGTCTTAAACTGTTCTATGGTCAATATAAAACATTTCCTAAAAATACTTTTTGCATATAGCTAGCTAGCGTTTCACTCATAGTTGCAATTTAATGTACACTTAATGTACTTAATGTACACTACTTAACACAGCCTACTTACACACTTCCAACTTTTTCTATTCAGTCAAATTGTGATAAGTAGTTTAGAAGTTATGAGGGAACTGCTGAACATACATACCAGACAAAATCATAACCTTCCTTTTTTGTTATGTTGTAATCGGGTTAAAAAATAAAGCATCGTTTTGTCGTTTAATTTAAAGTAAAATAGAAAAATCGAGATTTAATCTTCAAATTTTTTACATAATAATCGGAATTAAATATTAAGTATACAAGAAAAAAAGCTTCTTTATCCAGTGGTACATTGACTTGCTGAAATTACTTTGTTTATATTTTCATAATTTTTTTACAGTTAATATTATGGAATCCACTAGCTGATGAAGACAATGAAGACTACGAGAAAATGGACTGGTACAAGTGAGCATTATTAACAATCATTTATACCTTATAATTTTATAAACATATATTAAAAAATGACACTGATTAAATCACATAACTCAATAAGTGAATACAAAAAATGACAAATTATCACTTCCATTTATAGCAGAAAAGTTGTTTTTCTAATTAGTGTCTATCATACAGAACGGCATTGCTATTCTGTAAGAACTCACTTCATTACTCACCCATGAAATGTTGACAACCCACTTATGGTGATATACTATTTTGATGCGTGTATTCTTGAAATGGTAAAATTATTATCGTCAATGTCGCATATCACTTTGGCTTTGATTTCAAGAGTATTTTCTGCAATGAGTTCCGAGTTTGTTCATACAGGTAGTAAATAAATACATAACACAAATATTATGTACTTTTTTATGTATATTATAGGTCACCAACGCCCAAAGACATTAGCATTATACCAACCTTGGGAACTAAGATGTTATGTCCCTTCTGATAGTAATTACACTGACCCACTCACCCTTCAAAGCGGAACACAACAATACGAAGTACTGCAATTTTGCGGTAGAATATCTGATAGATAGTAGATGGTGCCTATCCAGACGAGCTTGCACAAAGCCCTACCACTAGTGGTGCGATATCTGTTATATGATACTTATACTAATAATAATATATACTTTAAAAAACAAAACAAAATTTGTCCAGATGTCTCATGATGTACGGCGTCAAGTCAGAGAAACTGTCGAGTGATTCCGATCAATCGTCGGATGATGAAGCTGAGCCACCATCGATCACCGAGAATTCCGTAAGGGAAGACCCCGATCTGATGCTGGTACCTACTATTATCGATAAGGTTGTGCTCCCAAAAGTTACCGGTGAGTTGTTCGACGTAACTTATAATTTGACGTATTAGCTGAAATATAAAAGTAGACGTTCAGCTTGACAGAATACCATGCACAAATCGTACATGATCAGTAAGGTCTAGGGTGTTGCCCGCAGAGCTAGTGGAGCAGGCGTGGGACCCGCTGAGCGTGCGCGCGTGCGTGCGCCTGCGCCGCCTGCTGCTGCGCGCCGCGTCGCTGCCGGCCGCGCACCCGCACCGCCTGGCCGTCGCCGCGCGCGCACGTCTGGCCGCCGCGCTCGCCGCTGATGTCTTCCTGCCCGCTCTGCCACCGCAGTGAGTGCCCACACGTATTTGACCCTTCGTTATCTAATACACTATACTCGCTACTAAAGCTATAAGCCATAAGCTATTTATATTCGACTTTTATTTAATGGTGTCGCTTTAAAGTTTAGCAGCTTTCTCTCCCCCAGGCTCTGGTCACTGATCATACTAATTTGTCTTAGCTGTTCCTGCAACAATCTTTTATTTCATATAACAGCATTCTATGTATAAATGTGCACAGGATAATGGAGGGCGCGGGCGGTGCGTTTTGGAAGCGCAGCCTGGGTGGCGGCGTGCGGCTGCTGCGCGCCGTGCTGGCGCTGTGTGCGCCGCCCGCCGCGCTGCAGGCCGACCCGCTCGCACTCTCACTCATCGGTCAGTAGCACGCGGTGTTCATTTCTTTATTTGAAACTCCGATAGCTTTACGTATATCAGACACATGCCTTACACCTAAATGAACTTGGTGAATTTTGTTCAAAATTAGCAGATTATTTATTTGTTAAGTACTTGCACCGTCTGTCTATTTGTTTTGGTTAGTCTATGCCAAAAGTGCACTGATTAGTTGATCTGTCTAATATGCATTTATATTAAATATGCCACGCCATTGTTTCACTCGGCACGACAATGTAGTGAAACTTATATTCCATGTAAAACAATGCGTATGTGTGCTGTTGCGGATTTTTTTTTTCTATTATTTTGTTAGGGTATAAAATATTTTTTAAAATCATCGCGTTATGTAATGAAACATTTGTGTACTCCACAGAGACGCTGTGCTGTGCGGCGGGCGCGGCGCCAGGCCCGCAGGTGGCCGCCGCCACCGCCGCGCTGGCCGACACGCTGCCCCGCAGCGGCGACCTGCGGGCGAAGGCGCTGCGCCGCCTGGCCACGCTAGCTCAGCTGGCACTGAGTCGGCTGCAAACCGACAATCCAATGCATTTGTAAGTTATCGCATACGACGATAGATTGGTTGACGACCTAGGTGGAGGATATTCAATGCCCTCTTAATAACAAATAAAAACTATTGAATATCCTAATTCCTACCGAGATCGTTTATATTGAAAAACAGACGATTTTGACGATAATCATTCAGGTTTAATTATTCATTTATTTAAATCATTAATCAAATCAAGTACTTCCTTTACTTTTTAAAAGTAAACAATATTTACCATAATTTTATAAGTAATAATTATTGATTTTACTCAATTTTCATTAATACATTATCCACTTTTATTTTGCTGCCAAAAATATCATTACTTTTGACTAACTATATTAACTATTTATTTTCAGAAAAGCGCTCGAGCAAGCAAGAGGTGTTTTAGCAGAAGCGCGAGCGGTAGAATGACGCTACCATTAAGTTGTTTACACTTTTACTCCTGCTGAAAAATAATTCGGCTTGTTGCAACTAGAGTCATATCAAAAATACCAATACTGTGAAATGTACTGTAAAAACGATGATATTCATTAAAAACAACTTGGAAAAATAATATTCATTCGTTTTTATTTATTGCTACCGATATGACCCGCAGCATCGTACGGGTAACGTTTACTCATCGACTTATAAAACTTGGCGAAGCAAAAACTTAAACAGCAGTAATAAATCTTCGCATTGCACGTCTACAACATACAAACAAACAGGTACAATCTTTACATATCATATTCTCAAATTTTAAGTTTTATATTTATTGGTGGTACCACCAACTCGATGATCGATAAATTTGCACTAATTTCTCACTTAACAAATCGGGAATAGATAATCTTTTATATTACCTGATACCTGATGGTAAGTGGTCACTACCGCCCATATACATCGGTAATGTAAGAAATAATAACCATACCTTACATTGCCAATGCGCCACCAACCTTGGTAACTGAGAACTAATGTCCCTTGTGCCTATAGTTACACTGGCTCACTCACCCTTCAAACCGGAACGCAACAATACTAAGTATTGCTGCTTAACGGCAGAATATCTGATGTGTGGGTGGGTGGTATCCATCCAGACGGGTTTGCACAAAGCCCTACCACTATTTTATTATACATAAAATCGAATAAAGTTTTCCAAGCTCTTTAATTTTAGACCAAATTGTAATATGTTTGCTGAGAAATTATGTCATTACAATTTTTACGACACTTTAAAAAAAAGTAAAAATAAGTAAGTATTATTTATAATAAATAAGTGAGAATAGTTTAATAATTACATTATATAGGTATATATAATTACTTTTTCATTTGTTGTAACAATATAAATTAAATAATGATTAATTATATAAATTAAATGATGTACAAAACGAAACCATAAGGCTATGGAAATCGCCGAAATAAATAACTCATAAAGATATAGTTCTTTATTCTTTAAACATTTAGTTTGTTTTAATGAAATGGCTAACATACAAATGCATATTAAAATATTTGCTACTGAGTTTAAACATTAATTTATAATATGTAGTATAAATTTATAACTTTCTAAAAATCTAACATCAAAAACTACACATACTGATTTTTATTGATCAATTTCACTTTGCAAGTTACTTGCAAGAATAGTTGATTGTAAATACATAAAATAGACACATTAATGACCAACTATATATTCTGATTATAGACATAAAGCATATCACATCATCTGTTCAATACAATAAATACTATAGCTTATGCCACATTCTCATCACAGCCACAAAATCCAATCAGTCATAATCCTAGGGATTAACAATGTATATGTCTTTTTTAAGTCGCTACAATAATAAATAGCAAGTAGATAGTACTAGATGAGAAAAAGTGCTAACATCAAACATAGTGAATGTTAAATTATCGAGATTTCTTTGTCGAGATATTTATTTGAGATCTTTCATTACTCCCTGTCCTTGTTTCATCCATAAATAATAAGATTATTCACTGCTGCTTAGACAGATAGATAGTTCAATAATAATATAAAAATAAATTACATAACAGAACTTTGTTACTGTATAATTATATTATAAATGCTTTCTTCAAGAATTATATTTTGTGAATGAATCACATTGAAATTATATAATGTTTATTATATAAAATAACAATATTCACAAAAAAATTCTAGATCTTATTCCAAGATTTGTAAAATTTTATTTTTCCTTCGAATATGTTTCTGAAAACAATTCTGCCCTTTAAAATCCATTTTACTCTTCAGTTAAATATGTTTAAGTATTTTCAACGTCAATTATTAATTTAAATAAGCCATCTTTGTCTACACAACAAAGTATATTTGCAATATCGCCTTGAGCCATCGGTATTATTGGGTTAGCTAAAAATGCAGTGCCGTCAATAAAACTCAATGGCCTTTGTGTTGAAATCTCAATTAAGCCTTCCATCAATTCAATTTTATACCAACACAGTATTGCATTGGCATCACCATCATTAATAACTGGTAGATCGAGAACATCAGATGTAAGTTGATTACAGTCACCAATTTCAACTGGATCTGTCAATGGGGTATATTCCAAATGTGTAAAATCAATATTAAAATTTTGCGAAACTTGATATTTGTTAATGTGTTCAGATGCTTTATAGCCCAAATTATGATCATAAACTCTATTTATGATGTCCAACCAGTCACTACTGACAATCTGCCCAATTAATGTCACAGATGATGGCATGAACAAGCCTCCCTGAATTAGATGAGCCTTCCTCAAATACTGACCAATCTCTTTAAATTGAAAATCAACATCACCACACAAGTCCAGTGAGTTAACAAAAATAACATGGAACTTCCTATCACCTAAGGTCCCTAGTGACCACGTATCTCCAACTAAGATGGTTACATTTTGCATGTCCATTTTATTTACTCCGAAAACTGTTTCTATGAATACTTTATCATAGTGAGTTTTAGCAGAGCAGACCAAGGATTTAATACCTCTTTGAAGCATATGAAATCCATAGAAGGGAAATGGGTTTAAATCTATTATTTCAACTTCAGATAAATCTGTTATTTGTTCTAAGTGTATGCAAGTCGTTACAACACAATTTTTTATCATCTTCAAATATTCAGTGTCATTTAAGAACCGTACCGTTTCTGGAGAGATTCTTGTAATTTCAAAATGCTGATCTCTTTCTTTCAAAGTCAATTTTTCAGATTGAAGATAAAAGTCCACAGCAAATGTATCATTCAATTGGACATTCCTGGGGACACTGTCAAAGAAAACGGCTTGTTGCCATGCCTTAGCTCTGTCTTTGTCTCTTGGATCTGTTGTGATACTTATATTCTCTGTTAAATACAAATTGAACCAACCAATAAAGCAATTAATTTGTCCATTTTTCAGCACTTTGTTTTCTACCACATAGGGTTTAGAACTGTTGAGTATCTCATTAATTTCATTTTTATCAGTAAAATTAACTTTTATCACTGATTGTGGTTCAGTCATATATATGATATCATTGTAAATTTGAACATCTTCACAATCATAGGTTTCACCGTTGGCTATAATGTGAACATGGAGGTGACTTATGTTCAAAATAGATTTAATGTTTTGGCACAATTGATACTTGGAATTGAGAAACTCAGAATCAATACCCATTATGAAAAATTCAGCTTTTTGGGGCACAATATCTGCGTCATTCAATAATAAATTTTCCCATGCATGAGACAAAGACTGCAAGATATGCTCTCCAAACAATCCTGCATCAAACAATTCTGTGATCAAAAGAGAACATTTATGTCCAACTTCTGTAGAATCCATTAATGTAGACATTTTATTTAAAACTCTTACCATGCGTACCCTGTTTTCTTCCAATATATTCACAGCGAGATTGGTCATAACCTTGGAACTGTCACAAGCTGTTATTGCCCATGGCTTGCCTTCTGTTGCATACATGGCTAGTAACCCAGTTCCCGTACCAAGGTCGAAGACAGTAGTCTTATAAGGCACCACCTTTTGATTAATTGCAGCGCGATAGTTTGCGTTGCGGATTTTATCATTCAACATGCGAAAATGCCACCTTTCAATTAAAATATTTTTTACTGAATTAACATTTTTTTCTGCATTCACATATCCAGAGTCCGCAGTAAGCACCTTTTGAAACTGGACCCAGGCTTCTTCATACAAACCAAACCTGAAAAGGTATCTTCCAATATCATTTATTAAAAAAATGTTATCCGGAAAATAATGGATAGCTCTACTAAAACTGGCGAGTATATCTTCAATTCTGTTATCACTCGCCAGCAATTCATTATACTCCGTAATAATAGAACAAAATTCACTTTCCACAGACTGTTTCAATAGAGGATTGTTTTCGAAAGCTTTATAATAAAATTCAAGAGCTTGTTTATAATTGCCTCTTGCTGATTCTTGTCTAGCATAATTAATGAAATCCATTCCGGTAGTTGGCATTTTTATGTAGATACCGGGTAACAATCTAATATGATTAACCAGGTAACAATATGTATTTATTTATATGACTTCAAGTTTCTTTTTAGACGTATCTTGTTGTTGACTGTTATTTTTACTAATGTTTTGTGTTTTCCACTTTCTTATAATTTAGCTCAACTCGCGCAGTCGCAATGATTCGATTTCAACTTCAAGATATCGATTAACTAGCCGCTCGCGTTAGTATCAGTCACAGAATCACCACAGAATAGATCAACACATGTATAAACTCCTAGAATTTAGGTATAGCACTGTACCGAGTTATTGAAAGTACATAACTTTAACTATGTACATAGAGTCCGGCAAGGATATTTTAGCACACCGCGCGTGGCCAAAGTTGGGACTAATATCGACATCTTGTCAATTATGACATATTTTGATAATCCAAGCCAATAATTATTGAATTTATATTAAAAAAATAATAATACATGGCTATTTATAATGCCATCTATTTCGTAATGTATATTATAATCATCGTATTTGCCCCAAATTGGGACGTTTTTAGTTCTAGTATATACACAAGAGATCTCATACGACATGTAAATACGAAGAAATTTGTATAGGTATTTAAGAAAATATTTTTTATTTTGTTTCGGCTATTCAAAAACAAAAAAAATACGTTTGTGCCGGGTGACATATCTAAACAGACTATTAAGTGCAGATGCGATATCGTAGCCTGTAAGTAAAAGAGAGGAAATTAATACAAATAAATATAATTTCAATTCTATTATGGTTTATTTTTGTGTATATACTTGATGGCCTTCGACAGAAATCATTCTATGAAAAATATATCTATTTTCATTGAGAAGCATAAAATTTAATACATGACTCCTGCACCAGGGCCTTCTATAAGGAAATCTCAATTCAATGACTACTGCTATAAAGAATGATCAACTGTTTCAATATCCTCACCTTCATACCACAAATTTCCTTCCATCAGCATTCATTAAATTTTCAAGTTTTCAAAAAAACTTTTTTTATAATAAATGTTTTTACTTAATGAAAACAAAATTTGGCACTTTTGCCTATTTGATAGGAAAGACAGTGAAAAGTCTATAAGTATTCGACAATAAACCGACTAGTTATTTCATATAAGTGAAAAATTAAAATGAACAAAATGGTCTCTACAACGTTTTTATCAATGGAAAAATATACAAATAATAAATAAACATAAATCCCGTCTTCTTAAATAGTCAAGTTCTTTTAAAAGTTACTTATATTTAAAAAAATGGAATAGCATGATATATATAATGAGTATATAAAAGAGAAAAATAATACAAAAACATTCTGATATAAATATGTACTTTTTAAATGGCAATGTTTAATTGTAATGACACTCTACATTTGGTTTTCGTCTATCTTTGTCTTTTTACTTGCAAGTATCAGTACCAGATCGTACTTCAAAAATCCTTATTCAACGCCTCTTAAATGAGACTATCAGACTATCATTAATACAAAAAAGCCTACTAAGTAAAATTCCATTAATATAAGTCTAACTGAATGTACTAGGTTATTTCAACTATAGTACTCCAAGGTCCACCAATTACATTAGTAATATTAGGATTATGATACGACTTTTTAAAATATTCCAATTTTTCATAATCTTTAGGAGAAAATCCAAGCTGTCCATATTTATTACAACCGGTAGTCCACACAGTATTATCTTCAAGTAAAATTGCTGAATGTCTCGTTCCGCAAGCTATGTCTTTTATAATCAATTCAATTTCTTCACCTTGATCATCATAAATGTCCACAGGTCTTGGTATGGCATAGTTTTTTTGTCCCTTTCTTTCTAAATTTTCTTCTCCATTTTTATTTATATTCATACCTAATTGCCCAGTATCATTCCAACCCCAAGCATACAAATCTCCATACTCACTGAGTGCCAGTGAGTGCCAACCTCCAGCCTTGATTTTAACTATTTTTATTCCAGCTAATGCCTCAACTTCAGTTGGTAAATCCAAATTAGTTAAATCACCATGTCCAAGTTGGAGTCTCCTATAAGAAAAAATAACATTATTACAAATACAAAATATTTCTTTTTTTGTATATGATATTAATAAAAGTTATGATAATTTTAAATAAGCTTAAAGTAACCTATGAATTAATACATGGTATATTTTAAGCTTACCTTCCATTTCCCCAAGTATACACTCTTCCTTCAGTTGTAAGTAACATGTAATGTTCATATCCACATTCTATGTCACAAGCCTTTCCTACACATGTATGTGTGTCTACATAACTCGGTAACTGTCCAGTATAAACATTTCCTTCAGATGTTAAATAAATAAATGTGTTGTTAGTAGCTGCAACTTTTATTACATCGTCAGTTAATCTTGATTTTTTTACACTATTTTCTAATATTGGTTCTTCATTAAATTTGACTTTTTTAAAATCTTCTGTTTCAAAATCAAAAAACCAAATAGATCGCGTTATTGCCTCTACTAATATGATCATGTAATCATTACCGGTAATTAAAAGGCTAGATGCCTTACAACTCTGTTCCTTTTCTTCAGGTACTGGAACTTTAACAATCTGATTGTCTCTTCCATGCCATGATCCAGCTATATAAAATATGTTATCAACATCGAATATATTATACGACCAGCAAGAAGTGATTAGCTTCGCTTTTTTAAAATCAATTTTGCTTTCTCTTTCAGGATAAATTTCTTCAAATTTATCATAAAAACTAATGTTTTTTGTCCAAGAAAACCACTGGCCGAACAAATTTGATCCTGTTACAATATACATTCTAGCCTCTGTTTTAATAAAGAAAGACGGTAAAACCAACGCTTAGTTTAAAACTAAATCGATGCTCTATTTAAAAAATATTGGTATGAATATTTATTTTAAATTAGACATCAATAATCAATATTGAAATTGAAATATTGCAAGCACAGTACTTTTTGCAAATGTCAATATTCGACAAGAGTCAAGAACTCAAAACTTGACCGTAATTGATAGAAACTAAAGATCATCAAATTCAAAGTTTAGATAAATTAAAGTTGTATACTTTAGATTTATATACAATGCTTATTTTGTAAGTAAATATAATAATAAAAAATTAAAATAAAAGATTTCTTTTGTTACTGTTTTGGAAAACAGCAAAATTTATACTAAGGCAACACTTATCATGCTGTTTCATCTTTCATGATTTCGGATTTCGATAATGGAGAATGCCGGCTTTCGGCAGCTAAGGTACTTTTAAAATTTCGTTTTCATTGACGTACGTGATGATATTGTAACTAGAAACGCAGAATTCGATGTGATTGATTGTATAGAATACAATAATACTGTAAACGATGATTTAATTACGCCTCGTTCAACAGATGTGATCTCTGAGTGAAATGAAGGTTTTTGTGAACAAATCAATATGGCTCTCAAGCTTGGAAAATGCAGACTATGTCTCAAGCTCGGAGACTTCTATTCCATCTTTACGGTGGACAACAACTTACAACTCGCCGAAATGGTTATGGAATGTGCCCGGGTTAAAGTAAGTACTAAATTTTAGCTGACTATATTATTGAAACTTGAAACTGTATCAGTTGTAATATGACTACATTTGTGATGAAACGATCCATTTTTAATAGCGTAATGACTTTGTGTTTCACCTTTCTTGTTCTTAAATATATTGTTACTTTTAATTAGTGCCGATTCGACGTTTATTATTTGAAAATTATCAATTTTATCAAAATTTGCTTATTCCTATGTAGGTCTAACAACAGTTTCGATCACAATTTTTTTCTCTGTGTTTTGCCTAAGTTACTAGGTAAAATTAATCGCATTAGTAAACATTTGTTTTCTTATATATTTCTCTATTTTCATTTCTATAGTCACTGACTGCAGAGTATTATCTAATGTAGTATTTTTTTCATTGTTATTATTACTTGTTTTGTTATAGTTTTGTGAACTAATGATTTATCTATATCATTTTTCGTTTGCTTATTTTGTATTACTGACATCATTCAAATTTCTTGTTTCAATATTTTCAAATTTTTTTAGAAATTATTCATAATTTGTATAAATCATTATTAAGACTTAATATATTTTAGATACAATTAATATATCTTGAATAAAGAATTAGATTAAATATTAAATTACATAATAAACTTACTGTGTATTTTTTTTTATTTTACTTCATAAAACCGCATATTATGTAAACATAATGTTAACATTGTTTATTATGTACAAGAAAATATGAAACATTTAAGCAAATTTTGTTATCATAAAGTGATAGTTCTTTTAAAACAATGTGTGTTAGTTGTTTAAAATACTGCATTATAAAATATAAATTGAAAATTATTTTCATGAAATGTGTGTAAGCATGGAATAGGGCTGAACTTTTAGAAAATGTTTTCTATATCCAAATTCTGTCTACTTATCATATAATTGAAACCAATCCATTATTATTTAGGTTTAGTTTGAGTTTCTCGAAAGTAAAGCACCATGTACTAAAAACATGTTACTGATTTTTTTGTATCTTCTTGATTTCTAGTTTCTTTTGACCAATCAAATTATGTGTCATTTCTGACTAAAAATTTTGTTTATTTGGTTGTTTCAAAAACTTAACTTTTGCCAAATTTTGTTGACTCATCTATATGTTTTATCTATCTTTTATTATTATTACTAGCTCTTTGTCTTAATCATAATTCTGTTTCATTATGTTTGTCACATTTTGCATTATTTATTATTTGATAAACAATGTTAGAAAGTGGTTTTTGTTATTATTATTCACATGAGAGAGAGAGAGAGAGAGAGAGGAGATGAATGTGTTAAAAGTTCATTAAAAAGAATAAGTATTATTTTTATGTTTATTTCCAAACATTTCTATATTAACCATTAGATTTTGATGATTTCTCTTCGATAAAATCAGTCAAAAAGCTTATAAATAAAATCACAATAAATGGATCATTATAGCAAAAATATGTTAATTATTAAAAAATTGTTGCTATTAAAAAAAAATTGGTCAAATATATATCTATATAATACCTATAATATACCTTTCGAACATGTTTAGGTATTTTATTATATCTGAAACCGCGGCTTCGCCGGCGTGATATCGGGTTCTGGCAAAAATCTTTTATCAGCTATTTTTATGATGACGAAGTAATCTGAAATTATAGATATAAAATATTTAAAGCATTAGGAAGTAGCGTGGGTATAGTGTAACGACTGTATTTATGTACATGTGTATTTAGTACATTTTTGCTGGCTTTAACGGTGATCAACATCAAAAGTCAAAATTAAATATCTTTACTAAATATACAGCGTTCCACTTTACTAATTTTCTAAATATCTACCAAAATCTCAATGAAAACATCATTCGAAAACATACGTGCCTGAGAGTTTTCGAACTTGTGCGAAGTTTGCGTTGGCATATTTCTACCGCCTTCAAAACTCACTGGGCCAACGTGATGGACGAAGGTAAATCTAGCCTTCGAGTCGAGGAGAGTCACATATATAGTAGAGGTCCAATGACGTATGAGTTTGCCAATATAAAAAATCACGTAATCGTTGTTGTCGATTCTTATTCTTCTATTGTGCTCTTTTTCATATAACATTCACGTTTTGAATGTTATCCTGTATAGATCCTCCAAATGAGTCAAAAGTAGATCAATTTTTATGACAATCGTTAGGATAATCTAATTTAAAACGATTTTTCGATAGATATACGACGGCGATGGGTTACCAGATAAAATTTGCAGCGAATGTATTCAAAAACTCAGTAGCGCTCATATATTTAAACAACAATGCGAACGATCTGATCAAGAGTTGAGACGCAACTATATTCCTCCGACAGGTATGCATCTATGTTATTTGTCACCTTAAACCGATTAATTGCTTCTACTTTTACTTTTGATTCAATTTCTTTCACGCATTTAAGTGGACTTTTAATGGTATTGTTACTATCAACAGGCTTCAGTTCACCAACACCACCCAACAGACAGAGCAGTGATTCAGCATTTTCGTCACAAACTGAACTTTCTAAGCCATCATTGACATTCGAAAGCAAAGTAACACCCGTTAGTAGATCTCGTAAGCGAAGCGGTGACAGTGTTGACGATGCGTCTATAAGCAGCCGTTCTCACGATTACCGACCTGGAAGTTCTAAACGCGTCGACGAACTGCGAATGTCTCAGAAGAAGCCTAGGCTTTCGATTAATTCGGATTCTGATTACGACGACAACAGCGCCTCATTTTATTCAGCTGAAACCGACTCCGACGAACCGTTACTACACAAATGCAAACAATGCGGTAAAGCATTCAAGACCGTCATCAGTTTAACAGCTCATATGAAATGTCACAAACGAAAAAATGCATTGAAGAATTTATCTTTAGCCGCCCCGAAAGAAATAAAAGATGCAACAGATGAAGAGGATAAACTATCGTGTGATAAATGCGGAAAGGATTTCAAATTGAAAATAATGTTAAAACGCCACCACGATATCTGCAGCAAATCTCCTCGAAAAGAATTAATGGTATCATTGGAGCCGATCGATGCAATACAGCAAGCGGTAAAAATAGATTGTCAAATGTGCACAACAAAGTTCAAGACGGTCGAGAACTTGGAGAAGCACATGAGGGTTGTGCACGCAGCTGTCCTGAAGAGGGATAGTTCATCGAGCAACGAAAATGGAAAAATATGCGTACCTTGTTTGTATTGCGGTCAGCCATTTGACGATTATTTTAACCATAGCGCTCACTTCAACAAGTGCCCTCAAAAGAATAATCTCGCCACTTTTGAATGCCCTGTTTGTACAAAAGTTATAACTAAAAAGGGATGTTATTTCTTACACATTAAAGCTCATTTTTTTCCCATGTCGTCTACTAAATCGTCTTCTTTACAAGAAACAGCGAAGCAGGAAGACTTTCAGTGTCGTATGTGTAACATGAAATTGCCTAGCCAAGATTCGTTGATAACTCACTTAGCTGCTCACATGTCTAATATGGACGAAGCGGATGAAGGTGGTGACGAGGAGTCTAGGTAGGTATCTAAGAAAGCCATACATAAACAACCTTTCGGGCCTTTTTTAACAGATTTGTGTAATGAGTAATCCGACCCGTTACAATAGTAGATAACTATATATTTTTTTGTATTTTTATTTACTTTATTTCAGAGCAAGCACAATAGACGATTCAGTTTCAGTACATTCCGAATACAGTTCAAATATTTCGAGTGGACAATTAAAATGCAAAACTTGTAATAAATCATTTAAATACAAAAAATCTTTATTGACACACGAAGAAAAACATTCTCATGATGATAAAATTAAAATGGAAACGCCGGACAGGAACAATTCGACAGACTTGTTAAACGAAACTACTAAGTCGTTGAACCAGTACGAGTCAGAATCGAGCCAAGAGGAAGGCGAAGAAGATAATACCTGTGATATTTGCGAAAAGCAATTCTCATATAGAAGACTACTTTTACAGCACAAACGAACCAAACATCCGATGACTGCAGGGTTTAAACGAGCTAAGATTAATTTGAAAAATTGTTCCGTTCGGTGTTTGATATGCGACATTGAAATGAAAGTGAGTGATATTAACGAACACAATCAGACACATATATCTGTTAACATTAAACCGAGAAATTTATACACGTGTATGGAATGCGAAGAGCAATTTAAGAGTTGCAGTGCGCTGGCAAATCACATTAAATTGGTGCACAGGCTAAAGCAACAGCCAAGTAAGATCAATGCACCGCCAGCTGATTTGGCGGATTTTTGTGAGGTCGTTGTGACGAAAGCGGAACCCCTGGACGTGCTCCAGAGTCACAACGGCTTTGGTGAGGTTTCCGCTATCGATAGTTCACCCTCGGTCAACATGAGTGGCTTTACTTGTCCAATTTGTAACAAACAATTGCCAACGTTGATATCTCTGAAAAGACACGTGAACTGGCATAATCATGTTGGGAAAAGCATGGAAAAGAAGTTGGAATGCTTTGTTTGTAAGGAGGTAAGAATAATTTTATATAACAACATGTAAATTCTTATTTTAAATGAGTATTATTTAACTATGGTTTTTGTTTCAGACTTTCCGGTTTCAGTGTCATTATAAGATCCACATGCGTGAACATTACAACGACACTAATCTCGATCCAAAATTGCTAACTTGCTCGATCTGTAATCGCAAGAGCAAACACCTCCGTGCGGCCCAGGCGCACATGAACTACCACAAGCAGACACGTTTTCAAAATAAAGACTACGAGTGCTCGATTTGCAAGAGAGTGTTCCAGCATCGCAAAGTTTATCTCTCACACATGGCTATTCATTACAAACGCGGCGAGAGCGCCAATAATACAATTGTGGGGTGTGTGCTACCCAACTCGGTCGATAAAAATAAATTTGACGGCACCCACACCTGTCATCATTGTGGCAAAATTTGCGATTCGGAAAACTCGCTTAAACATCATATAAGTTGGCACAATTCTAAGACGTCGTTATTTGGTGCTCGACACGAATGTCATTTTTGTGATTTGCAGTTCACGAACAAGAGAAGATTAGAACTTCACACCAGAACACACTTCGAAGACGATAACGGCCCTTTTAAGTGTAATATTTGTGGCAAAGGTTTCATTGATGAAGATTATTACAAGAGACACGTAAAAGGCCATAACTTTGATCATCAGTCGCATAAGAAACGAATAGAAAAGCTTAGGAAGAACAAAGTGAAGTGTCCGATATGTGCTCGTTACTATCCCGACTTAGTAAAACTCATTCGCCACTTGCGGCGGACCCATCCCGAGAGTAAAATGATAAAGGAGGATCCGGACGCACCACCTCCAAGCTATTATTCATGTAAATTGTGTGCTAAAGTTTTCTTAGACGAAAGAAGATTACAATTTCACGAAGAAGCTCACCTGCGGAAGCCAGAATTTTACAAATGTAAATTCTGTGGCAAAAAGACGATATCATTGAAAAACCATAGGATCCATATTAAAGGTCATCTCACGCAAAAGTATATCGATAATCCATTGAAATGTCCACATTGCGTCGAAACATTTATGCGTGGTTACGATTTACATTACCATTTGCGGGACGCTCATGACATTAACGAGACATGGATAGAGGAACGACGTAGTCAGACATTGGACGGACCCTTAAAAGAGCTACAATGTTCAATATGTTTCAAGGTCTTAGCCAGCAAAGGGAATTTTGAAAGACATATTGATTACCACAATTCTCTAAGATGTAATTATTGCTTTGATTACTTTAGCTCTTTGAGATTCCTGGAGGGGCATCTCGCGTTCAGTTGTGACAAAAAGAAGCTTATCGGCGACACAGAAGTTTACCCGAAAAAAGTCAAGTGCCATGTTTGTTATAAAGCATTCCATTTGCAAGTGAAATTAGATTGTCATTTGCGTACCCAACACGGAATAAAAACGTTTAAAAAAGAATCCGAAGGAAAACAAGAAATCGTTTGCGATTATTGCTTTAAAGTTTTTGAAAATGAATATGCTCTCAGCACTCATAAAATATATCACCGGACAGTCGGCTACTATGGATGCATATATTGTAGTAGGAAGTTTAACACAATGACGCTGTATAGGAAACACAAGAATCATCACTTCTCCCAGCTGAACGTCGATAATCCAACGAAATGTGAGCATTGTGATGAGACATTCGTTGCGTTCAGAGAAATGATATATCACATGAGAGATGTTCACGGGGACGATAAAGAATGGGTTGTCCTACCAAAAGAATCGATAGAAGAAAAATGTAATATTTGTCAGAAAACATTCTTCAATTTACACAGACATTTAGATTATCATGAAGAAAACCGGTGCAAGAAATGTAGCGAGTACTTCTTTTCCCGAGCGGACTATGATAATCACCTTTGTGCGATCGACAGCGACGAGGAAGTCACTGAAACTAATACGAACGGCGTTCGGCCTGTATACGAAGAATGTAGTTTCTGTTTCAAACCTGTAACTCGAAAAAACTCAAAGCGTTTACACGATCAAATCCATCGAGGATCTGGTTCTATCTCATGCCGCTTCTGCTCACTTAAGTTTAAAACCATGGATGCTTTCAATATTCATGCATTTTCGCATAGAAGTAGAAAATATAAGAAAAAACCAATAAAATGTCGCAAGTGCGGCGAGCAGTTTGTGAAGTATGGTCCGTTCATAAAACATATGAAGTTTGTTCATAAGTGTTCTAAGAAGCTTCACTACAGAGCCACAGTGATGGCTGAGAAGTGCATTGTTTGTAATGAAGATTTTCCCAATTTACATAACCACTACCGCGCCCATTTGCAAAATCAATGTCAGCAATGTCTCAAATATTTTACTTCATCTAAAGTGTTTTCTCTCCATGAATGCGATAAAGAAGATTCGGAGCCGTCTAAAGTCTTTATATGTGACGCTAACTTACCGGCGCTTATTAATTCTTATGTACCAAAAGATGAAAAAGACGATGAGAAATATTACGGTCACGAAGAGGAGGAAGAAGATGAGATAGGAAACCAAGAGACGGTGACGCAAGATGAAGACAGTCAGAATTCTATCGACATTGACGAAGGAAACGTGCATGATATGGTGCACGTACCAATTATATCCGATGTGTTGTCGCTTTTTAAGAAAAAAGAAGTTACGAGCAAATGCAAAGTTGAAAACAATGGACAAAACAGTGTTAGTGGTAACATTGTGGTTCTTACTGATGATGATTCTATAGGTTTTGAGGAAAATGTACCTGTTATAACGATAGATGATTAGGTTTTAATATTGATTACATGCAAAATGAATAGATAGTTTTTAGGTAAGGTGAAAATCTGAGATAGGATTCTGTGACTGAATCATTTCTTAACTACTACAAAAAATATGAAAATCTTAACCATTCGAAGATAATGTTGTAATGAATGAATAAAAAAGAACTTACTATTTAATTAATTACATTTACTAATATTTTATAATGTATATGATACAACCAGTTTTGGCATCAGTTACAGTATTCCTCAGCGGTATATCTATTTTTGGAATGTTGCATGTCTGCATTGTTTATTACACTGCATTTATTTAGAAATAGGAAATTTATATTATATCGCGATTTTACTTTATTAGTATTTTTTTTACATTTTTTTGGAAAGTGATTTTTATGGAAGACCAAAGAAAGGTTTTGATAAAATTGTCTTATTGGTGTATTTGTTATATTTTTTATTACAAGGTCAGTTACAATTTAATTGTTCATCAACAGTCATTTGTAAATATTATACTAATCACCAGCTATAAGGCTGCCATATTGTTAATAATTTATCGTCGTAGAAATGATATACTTTAGTTGTAGGATTGGTTAAGTCATTGTTTCTATATGAAATAGATAATATATTAAGTAACTCGAGTATGTCGTGCTTTTTAATAATTATTAGTTAGTTATTATTTTGTGCATATTATATCCTAGTAATGGTGGATTTTAAATAAAATAAATACTTCCCTTATAGTATTTTTTTTAATTTGCTATAAAAACTGACATATCCCCAAAAGATACTAGTCCGAATGACTTATTACTTAGGATTTTTCTTATATATCCATTTTGTAAGTTACAAAGGTAAATGTTTGACACAAAATGACAAATTAGATCTCTACGTATCTATTACCACACTTATCTTACTTATATGTATATATATGGTAAAATAATACTTAATGTTCTTCCAAAAAAGTACTAATAAATTGCAGTTTATATATTGTTAAATGTGCTAAATAAGTTAAAATCACTAGTTTTGATTGAATTCATCAAATTTAAAGATTCGATATACCTCTGGTATTGCTATGTTTTTATTATTGTTTTGTAGACAATGAACAGGTGTTTGGTCATATATATATATAGTATTTATTTTATAAGTATAATTACAACTTTCGACTCGAAAATACCTAATATAATAAGTATAATCATGTTTATATGTGTAAAAAATATGATTATTTTTTTGTGATAGCTCTTTGATCTTATTTTGTAAATTTTAATTTTAATTCAACAACAATTTATTGATGTTACGATTTATTCCATAATAAAGAGTGTCAAAAAGAGTAACGACTTTATATTTTAAATCATAATTTAATTTGTAAACCTTATCCTTTTAGTCAAATTCTATCTATAAAAAATAACAAAGATTGATAATGACCTTACCGATTTCGGTCACGACATCCTTTTTATAGAGAGACTTCGCCAATTGCCGACTGTACAGTACTGTACTGTACATATTGTAGTGCAAAATTGAGTGCGCATTCACAGGAGCACTCTTAATTCAATAGAAGGGGAAATTTACATTTTACATTACAAATGCGTGCGCACGCGCGAGTCTTGGATACGATCTCTAGTATTCTTAGTTTGTTCGTATGAACGGTATAACATCACCGTAAACGCCACTGTGTATCGTATTCGATAAATTCTCGTGTACGATATGATTGCAAAAAAACGGCTGTCTGAAATTCAGTATTATGTTACAACCCAAGTGTATTTCCCTTGGGTTGTAACATAATGCATAGTTTAATCAAACCAAAGCTATTATTGACTTACTGCTTACTATAAAACTTACGTTGCATTGTATAAAACTATTATTAAATACAAAAGGTATATCAATAAGTCTCATAAAAAGTAATAATTATTTATTTAGTCAACATAGTGTTACAGGTGGTTATAACATTACTCGTTAGTCACAAGGCGCCCATCACTTTTGACTGATTAACAATAGAAAAAGTAATTTCAATATTATAAAAATAGCTTTGCGTCTTTTTACAATTTATAAAGTTAAAAACTACACTTATTTAAAAATACACGACATTGCATGCGTTTGAATAATTTAATGAAAAATGAGCCAAAAAAGAAGGCTTTTGCGTTTTGTGTGATATAATGAAATAGTCCTATAAAGAATGGATAAGTTGCAATGTTTTAGTTTGATGGATTACAAAACGATAACAAGATAATAATATATTTATAAAACTTCGACAAATGAACTTAATTGATTGTAAATAGTATAAATGCAAAGTTTCAAGCAAGCTAACACAGATAATAAAAATATGTTCATTAAATTAAAAAAAATCTAGTTTATAAATTTGTTCGTTTCAAAGCCGTCAAATTACTGGAGCAACAACAAACTCACATAAATAAATAGTTTCGCTTTGTATTAACAGATATGAACTATTAATCATAACTTTTATTGGATTGTAAATTTTGCACATTGCTTCATTGGTTGGCGGCTTAATATTTTAAGTTTTAATAAAATCGTTGCAAAGCACTAGTTATCCTCAATATCAATTATACGAAGACGCGCACTATTACTATGCTCGTTACACTGAAAATTATTGCTCTATATATTATGTTTCTCTTACAAGATACAATTAAATAATACATCAAAACTTAAGGCAGTTACGGATTGTCGAACATAAGACTTAGTTTACATCACAAAGTACTTTAATCGATAGTAATGTTACCTTTATCTTAACGTCTATATTAATTGCTAAGTTTTAGAATCACCTTTTGTTATTCTCAGTCGATTATTTACTGGAATACTATTTACACATATACAAGATATATTAATATACAACATAACATAACGAATTATTATTTATATTAAATGTCGAATAAGTAAATAAGATAATAATGTGATTAAATATATAACCGTTATAAAGAATTATGAATGCTATAACATAATATAGTAACAGCTAAGATAGTATATATGTATACATCAGTATGAGTTTTGATAAGTTGAATTACAGTTGTTGCATTTGTTTAAAATGAGCGCAAGACTAAAACAAGAGTTTTTGTTTTGAGCAACGGACTTATCTTCATTTTATTTGGCAACCATATTATGTTTTCTTTATTATTCAGAACGATTTTTTCAAGTCTGATTCATCTTTAACATAATTTTTTTTGCTAATATATATATATTTTATGCTCTATGATATTGTGCCATAAAATTGTATTAGTGACGAATTAAATTACTAAAGTATATTGTTTAAGAGTAGCGCGAAAATACTAAATAATACCGCATTATTTTGTCCGGATACTGATTGTTGAGGTTATAATTATAAAATATAGTCAAACTTTACATCTATTATAGGCACATACTTTTGTTACCTTTTCTAACGCCTGAGGAACGACTTATTGCATGAATATAAGAATATATTAAATGAATATTAAGCTTCATTTTTTATGTATCAGTGAAAATTATAAAGTTTATGAACATTAACATTTCTAGAAATGATAGGATATTCTCGCTGAGGAGAATTTTGGCATCATTTTGTCACGGATTGAATTTTATAAATCATCATATAGAAAGTGCGATAATTTCTAAATCAGTAGGCGAAGTACGAGTCTGTCGTCCCCGAGGAGTGCGGCACGGTGACGTCGCGCGGCTAGTCGTCCCACTCGCCGTCGCTGGTGGTGTTGTCGCTGTCCTCCGACTCCGACGAGTGTATGGCGCGGGCGCGCTCCTGCAGCGCCCTCTGCAGCGCGCCCGCCAGCCCGCACGCCTCGCCCGCGCTGCTCGCGCTGCGCTCCTCGCCGGAGCTGCTCGAGCGACGCACCTGCGGGACGAACACGGAGAAATTTATTTCTGTAAAATACATTTGTAAGTGTTAAGTTTAAAGTAAGTCTACTCACAGATCGCAAATTGATTCCCTGTCGTATTTCACTAAGCAGATTACTCCTGTTATCGTCGTTCAACGAAGTCTTCGATCCGACTTCCACATGCTGAAAGAGATTTAAAAAAATGTTATATCAAATTGCACAGGTTTATATGAACAGAAATTGCATTGCACCATTATATGTAATGTCTTTTAATAACTATGCGTGAGAGTCGTCGGTTCCTATCTCAAGCCATAGACAGAGTACTCACTCTCAGCGATTTGTTCCCGCTACGAATGCTCTCCATGAGAGCAGAGCGCGGGTCTGAACCGGCGCTGTCGGGGGGCGGTGGTGGCGGCGGCGCGGGCGGCGTCGGTGGCGGCGCTGGTGGTGCGGCAGGCGGCGGCGGCGGCGCGGTCGGGGGCGGTGGCGGCGGCGGTACCGACGGTGGCGCGCTTGCCGGCGCTATAATTTAAGACAAAGGATGTTTCAAGCTTTACTTTTTACTTATTATTATAATTCACTGGAGTTGTTATCAGTTGTCAATTTAGAGTATTTGAAATTGAAGTACTTTTATATGCCACGAGTGATAATTTCAACTGATTGAACAATATTATCACCTAATATTTTTAAGTATAATGTATATATAAATAATTGAAGGTGGAATATTGAACGCGCTCTAGTACTCACGCTGCAAGGGTCGCGGCGGCGGCGGGTTGCGCGGCGCCAGCGAGGCGGGCGGAGGGGGCGCGGGGGGCACGACGCGCGCGGGCGGCGGGGGCGGCGCGCGGGACGCTGGGGAAAATTTATATTTTGTTTAATACAATATAATTCTAACGTATATTTTTAATACGTTATAAAATTAAATATTTATAGGAACTCGAGGTTGAGTGTTCAAACCAACGCTGCAGTTCCGCATTATACGTGTGTATATGTTATATATGTATGAGTACTCACGCGGCGCGGGCGGGACGGCGTGCGGCGCGCGCGCGGGCACGGGCGGCGCGGGGGGCGCGGCGGGGGGAGCAGGTCCGCGTGAACTTTCTGGAACGGAAATATTATTGTCAGTGACATACAGCTGTATATATTTCTAACAATTTGGAAATTACTTTTCAGTACTATCTTTTAAGTACGTATTTCAAAGTAATAAATAAATATTTTTACTGGTAACATTATTTATTTATTTATTCTACTAAACAGTAATACTTCGTATTATCGTGTTCAATAGAGTGTCTTAACAAGTGCGATTATATCGTCCGGTTGGGGGTGCACTGATGTCGTAAAGCATAATTTACTTCATACAGAGCCAGTGTCTGGTTGTGACTACCAATCGGCCAATCAAGTGACTCATTTAATCGTCTGCCTTACATATATGTATATATTTATAATTATAAATTTAATTATAAATATATACATATATGCCATAAGCATATATGTATATATTTATAATTAGGCACCTTTTATCTTAGGTGTGTCGTGTAGCTCCTCCTTTACAGCATCGGCGCCTCCGTGCGAGCAGATGAAATCGTATATAAACTGTCGCGTGGCCTGGTTCTTCAGCTGCTTATCCGTTATGCCAGCTTTGGCTAAGAACGATTGCATCTCGTCGGCGGGCAGGTCAACATCGAAACCTGAAAATTTAAGTTACGAAGTGAAACTTCTTAGTGTTCTTCTTTTAAAACAGTTACACATCATGGTTGTATTTGAATTAAGCCTTCAAATTGAAATATTTCAATGTTTTATTTCTGTCACATATATCGAGTAGCATAAAACATTTTTTTGTAATTTTTTAAAGTTAGCAGGAAGGCAGACGGTAAATTATCTCACACTGAATTTCTTTAGAAAATTATTTTGATATTGCAGTGTTGCCATTTGAGGGAGTCAAAATACTGTCTATAGTACTGTTTATGTGTGTTTATGTGTGTGTGTGTGTAAATCTCTGCCATTAAGTTTGTTAACAAACGATAGCACAAAGAGGCATTTGTTTATATCTTACTAATATTTAAAATATTTAAAATGCGAGTTTAAATTTTTTGTCATACGTTTTTTTTTGTTTAACATTTATTGTAATGAAATAATTAATCAAAATATATAATTTACTCAACAAAATAGCTCATGTAAATAAAATTTGTATATAAAACAATAATGGTTGCAGTCACTAAGCAATATATGTAAATATATTTCATAGTATATAGTATACACAGACTACGCTACTACCGTTACATAATGAAATATATCTAACTATCATTTCATTACCTTTGGTCGCATCCCAGCCCACGTGCGACACATGTACGAAATCTTTAGGCGTTCCGATGTCTGCCTTCGTCAATTTTCGCCCCTTCGGCTTTTTGCTCGAACCCTTCAACGTATAACCTGGAAATCAAATCATATGACGTCACTTCCATAAGCGATTTACATTCCTGTTAATGCATAACATTCAGGTGGACCGATGACTTTAAGAAGGTGGCGGGTACCGACTGGATGCGGAAGGCGGAGGACAGGGAGCTTTGGCGCACCTTGGGATAGGCCTATGTTCAGCAGTGGACTACGAATGGCTGTTGACGATGATGATAATGCATAAATATATTATAATCATGTTATGACGAGACATCATTACATATAGCATTGCCGACTTTACAATGACCTAAAATGAAGGGATGTAGATCACTACATCCCTGGTACATCAGTACCAACTATATAATGTATCAAACAGTAAGCAACATCAATAGAAAACTTTACTGATGGTAGGGCTTTGTGCAAGCACGTCTGGGCAGGTACCACCCACTCATCAGATATTCTACCGCAAAACAGCAGTACTTGATATTGTTGTGTTCCGGTTTGAAGAGTGAGTGAGCCAGTGTAATTACACAAGGGACATAATATCTTAGTTCCCAAGGTTGGTGGCGCATTGGCGATGTAAGCGATGGTACACATTTCTTACAATGCCAATGTCTATGAGCGTTGGTGACCACTTACCATCAACCTATACTATAATAAAAAAAATAGACAAATTACATGTCACTTTTATACTTATGAATTCACAATAAACTAATAATTATACAAGAATCCTTTCTCAATGGTTATGTATATGCTGTCGAAAATCCTTACTGGACAGCGTGTTGGTCTTGGCGGCGTGCGCGGGCAGGGAGACCGGCGGCGGCGGCGGGGTGGGCGCGGGGGGCGCCGCACTCACGCCGTTCACGCGGGCCGACGGGTTGGACGAGGTCGACAAGTTCGAAGTGTAGGACGAAGCACTGTTAGCCCGCGGAACTAACATCGAACGTTGTCGTCGTTCTGAAATTATTATATATCATTAGTTAATCTTAAATATTATAAAAAGTATTTTTTTAAAAAGCGTCAAATTTAAAACATCAAAATTGTTATAAGTTATTTATTAAGCATTTGTACAAGTACAAATACAAATATTTTATTTCAGTAAACTCAAATTACGACACATTTCATGGGTTTGAGACCAGGGGTGGATTTGATACTCTCCCAGTTCTATGGACAATACCTCCATACCTATGGTTAATCACGAAAAATTTAATAATGTATAAGCTTTTTTTTGCGCGGCGCTATGGCGACATTTTTTTTTTAACGTTGACGTGAGGATCCACAGTGGGCCTACAAAAAAAAAGATCACTTACAAAGTTCCTAATTAGGAAAACCGCCTCTTAAGAACCCCCTTCTTTTAGGTACACTATACTTATATTAGTGTTATAGTATATAAATACGACAGTACTATGTATAAATTTTATATATAAAATAATAAAACCGGTGTTCCTTACAACATTAAGCTTCACTTATTTAATCGTTTATCAACAAATATCTAAAACGACTAAGTCTAAAAGTTTAAATTTGGAAGAATATTTCATTTCATAACGTAAGCAACCGCTTAGAAATCGGTCCTTACTAAAAGTTGAAATTACAAATAGTTCGTCTATGTTAAATGGGGTGTATGAATTTTAACCATCGGGACGAGCTGCTAGAAACATTATCTCCCTCTTTATTTTACTAATAATATAATTAGGCAATCGAGCGCAAAAAAGCACTTTTCAAATGTTTTGTCAAATAAGGTAACAAACCCTCACTTCTTAACCTAAACCGATGCGCCTTTCGCCGATGAAATAATCAGAAGATCATTCGAATGGATCAATTCGAATTGTTTATAAACAAACAGTATTGTTTTCAATTTCGTTCACTTGTATTGTTTAAGCTTTTCTTTAGCTATTAGCAAGTTAAATACAAACATGTAATAAATGAACTCATCGGTTATAAATGTTTGATATAACGATATATAGGTGCTTAATATAATAAAACTTATGTCCGAATACAATATGCCTCTCACGCGCAGACTACACGCGCGTATACACACACGCGCATCTCACGCACGCACACATACTAACAAATTAACCTTTTTCTTATTTGTTTTGGGTGTCGAAAAGTTATTGTATGTGCTTTATATTTTGATCGTATATTATATTGTTTATTTATAAAATAAAATTGCATGAAGCATTGTCGATCAGAGGGGTTACACAACTACATTCGATTCGAGTCGAAGCGAGTTTTTAGCGACTTTCTTTTGACATTTCTTAATTTTTTTAATTTTAAACGAATTAGTCAAGCCTCAACGTATTTTTTTTTAATTTGTTAAGCAGGTACTTTGATACAATAATACAGGAAATAATAATAGAATAAATTGTATTGATTTCTTTTTTGTCTCTATTAAATTATAAAAGAGGATACATAAAATATATGTAGAAACAACTGGAAGGAACTGAAGGCTGAAGGCAAACTTTAATAAATACCAGTTCCTTTTATAGTGAATGATGAATGAACTGATTGAGGAAAGAAGTCATTTTAGTATGTTTCTTAAGTTATTTAATAAGATTACCTTTTAATTTTTTTTTATATAATACATAAATATATTGGTAATTGTATACAGCCGACGTACTAAGAATTTAATTAAAGGATTTTTATTGCTAGTCGTATATTAAAATGTATGTTATTTATAATAATGTAAATTTGATTTAAACACGGTAATAATAATTAGTTCCACTTTTTTGTAGTGTTATAAAATATGGTGGAAATCATCTTAATTATATTAAATAATCAATATCCGAGACGATACGAGAGCTCTTGAATCTTGACATACCCTACTATCTATAATCAACGGCCTCTAGACGTCCCTGAGCCATTATAGATTTTTCATTGAACTACAATTGAAAATAATATGACATATAATTTTTTAAAATATGTAATTTCTTATTGCATTTTTTTTTCTTTATTACGTGTATTAAATAGAGCAAAATATTCTGCCAATGTAACGTATGATATTGATTTAATTTTATTTAGTTATATAACACACTTAAATCTAAAATCAATTTAAAATGTTACAGATTTTAAAGTGACATTTCATTGAACGCGAACGCGTTTTACTTACAAAAAACGTTTTAGACGTAATAAGGTTTCACTTTTGTAACGTGTACTAAATTTAAATTTTTACGCGCTTTTTTCACTATGTGTACTCACCCTCTCTCCTCTGTTTTCGTAATTCAATTTTCTCGATAAGTATATTACGGAGCGCCCTTGCCTCATCTTCATTTGCAAAATTAAATGCTGTCATATATTCCTGTAATAAAGCGAAATGATGCATTTTAAAATATCGCAATAAAAACATTTTTTATGGACTGCAAATGTGTTTGCAATATGCTTTTTCATTTTAACTATAAGCTTCGAGGAATGGCGAGAAAACATTTTATTAATTTTGCAGGTTCAGTGTTTAGGACATAATGAAATGGAATCAAGTTTAGAGTCGATTTTTATTTCATAAAAACCATACAAATTAAAATGCCTATACTTCTGTTGTTTTTTAGGATACGGCATCCTAAAAAAAAACAGAAGTATAAGCATTTTTTTGTCTGATAAAAAAAACCATTTTTGTATTTCTCTCGTGTCTGTATGTCCATCTATCTTAGCATATTTTCATCGAATTGTTTAAAATTGTACGAAAAAAAAACTTTTTAGAGGTTTATTGTGACGATTTTTTTAAAATATGTAGTTTAAAAGATATTTAAGAAAACATATAAAAATAAAGCAGAAAATAGTAATTTATTAATAGAATATAAAGTAACAATATGACAATTATGGTTTACAGGAAAACCTAACAAAATCTTAAGTCAGTAAATTCCCATAGGAAACGAAATATTGATAACTGTAAAATTATTAAAACAAAACATGTAGACACTGTACATTACCTCAGCCTCAAATGTGTGTAAGTATGGCCGAGGGCTCTTGTATTCTATTTGCAAGTAAACCTCGTGCTCCCATATCATCGCCTTTCGGTATAGACAGTAGATCCGGAAGAAATATGACCGTTTGCTGTTGTCTTTGATTAGACAAAGGACACCTGTGTCTTTCTTCTTCCATTCTGAATGGGCTGGTCCCTCTGTGGTAAATAATTGTACTACTGCTGTTGCTAAGCTCTGAAATTTAAGTCATATTATTATTACCTCTTTTATTATAATCTTTAAAAAATTTAAAACTAAACTTAATTAACATGGTATTTGATATTATAGAAAAATATGAACTAACTAACTCATAAAATAGGAATGTGTATTTGTATTTCATACTAATAAGTAGGATAAGAAATAATGTCATGGCTCTATTAATGTTGAATAGCTCTTTAAAAGCATGCAAATTATTTGTATGCAGGGCTGCATTATTATTTGACTGACAATTGACACTCAAATGTCTGGTGGAAGTAGCTTGTACAACTGTTACTTTCACCCACTTTTGAATACTTAGCATTTCCTATACTGAGACTATGTTTCCTGTATTTCCTTAGATAGAGTCAGAAACTTGGACTAAATAATAGATCTGAAAGAATAAATGCAGTGTACATTCTAATTTCCAATAAAGGAATGTAAACAACATTTTTTCTTTTTAGTTTTAACATAAATAAGCATACTGTTTGCAATAAATAGTATATAAATTAATCAATATATTTTAATGTAATTTATAAGAATTAAATGTAATAAATAGGAATTAACTCTGTTATAAAATTTATTCGAAAATTAAATAAGTCGAAAATTAATAACAACAATAGTTAAATATTAATGTCATTCTTAAAGAACACATTATACTATATAAAACAGATACAATGAAATAATATTCACAATTAAGTTATCAAAATTATTATCAATAATTAATTATATCCATTATGATATCATTAATATAAAAATGGTATACATACATAGATGTCATTTATAATATTGAGAGAACAAAGTGCTTTATATAATATGGAAATGGAGAAAACAGTGGCCAAGATTTCTATTTTCATTATGCAATGATTGTAACAGGCAAGGAATAATTCATTGTCTTAATGTGGAACCAGTTATGTGACAATTGCACGTAATTTAGGAAGTTGTTATGTAGTTTAATATATACATTCCAAGTAATGATGTGTGACAGAACTGCACAAATTGATGGAAAGTTACCACCAAATATATTATCATTTTTAACATGTTTGAATAACTGAGATAGAATTAAAAATTCAATATTTAAATTCGATTGGTAATTTACATATATATATTTTATGTAACAGATAGTTAAATACAAAATAATATTGGCATTTAAAAAAAAAAAGAATATTTAAAAAAGAACCAATAACACAAAGAAATTTTCCTAAAATAAATTTACAAGCTTTTATTTAGCTTCACTTGTGAGCATATGTGGGTGGTCAGTTCCTGCATCTGAATATTAAGTCAGTTCCCAACTGATTAAGCTGTAATTTAGCACACAGTTTTGTTTTGATAATAATAAGACTTCAAAGAATATTTGACACATATTAATATTTTTTGAAATATAAAATTTTTAGTCTTTATCTCACACTTCTAAAAACTCTATTCTATCTTGCTTGAAATTTAGTTATCACTCATTTTGTAAATTTTTATTGTTGCTAGTGATAATAATATCTAGTATTAATATTAAATTTTAACACAATTTAAGTACATGGATCAAATAACCCTAGAATAGGAAATAGTTAAAAGATTTTTGTGAAGAAGTTCTTATAAGAGCAGACTTGAATAAATTCTTAATGAGTTTTTTTTAGAAACCATATTTAAACCGAATTTTTAATATTTAAGAATCGATTAAAAAAGTATAACTTTGATAACTAACTGAACTAAGTGCTCTATTCAACATTGTATTTAGTGTGTCACCTGGCCTTATACCAACAAGTAATTGAATACTAATGGTGTATTGTTTAAAGTTGTTATATAATTTATTTATTTGTGACCCACCTACAATTCACTTAATATTAGCGATAAATGCTAATACAGTAACTATTATAAGGTGACATTTTGTAAGTTATATTTCTTTTGTACTATTTTAGGTTTTAGAGTTTAGATGCAAGTATATATCATGACTAATTTTTTTATAATGTTTTATCTTTTTTATAATGTGAGTAATATAGTGTATTATTCATAAACAAGTTCTTTATTCCGTGTGATATCAACAGAAGCATTAGGACAACAGGTTGTGGATAAGATTCAAAGAAATTCACATAAATCAAATGCATGTCATAAATAAACTTTTATCAGTTTTAGGCGACTGATAAAGCAACGATAGACAGATATGCTTAATCTACTGGACACGAATTTCATCGAAGGCCATAGTCAAGTGGTCAAAGTTAACTAACCTGGCACTTCGGCCCAATGAGACTAAACACCTGGTCATTTTCATCACGAGATAACAGGACGCTCGGTCTATTTTCTCCCCTCGGCATCCTGTCGAACTTGCACTAAAACACTCATAAAATCACTTTAAATAAGCACGAATGGATGTGTCAGTCATCACCATTTCCCGACATTCTATTGCTCTAAGTCTGCTTTTTTGGCACTTGCGATTAAACAACAACAGCAACACGAGCATTTCTCACAGCACAAAAGTGTTTATTCAACCATTGGATGTGTACAAATTACTAAAAATATAAAATTACTTTCTCTACGTCCCGTGCGTGAAACATCAATCATCAAACTGGTGTTGCAAGTTATAAATAGGCAGTTGTCAAATTCATTTTTCTGAGGGTGACGTCATTATATCGACACACCTGAGAAACCGATTTTAAATTATATGAGTCACTCATTATTCATATTTTTTTATGTGCGCTTAAATTTATTTTTAATTTAACTATATTAAGATAAATCATTACTTTTTTTCCTGGCCTTTTATTGATTACTAATAAAAGCACATTTGTATTTTATCTAAACAATTATGTACCTTTATAAATTTTATTATTTTACATACAATTCTTAAATACAATATTCAATAATATATTATAGACGGAATCCAAATTAATAAACCACTTGGACTAGTAATTGTATGTATATGATATTGCATTTAACTTAATATAAAATATATTAAGTAATAATATATATTTCAATGTTAGTACTCTTAAAATATTTTTTATTAATTTGTTTGTTTATGATCACACTAAAAGTATACCGCAATAAATATATATATATATATATATATAATAAAATTTTAATTCTAAAATATTTAATTAAATTTATTTAGAATTTTTATGGAAAAACAAATTCAATTTAAGTTATTAAATAATAATAAAAAAAATTGTATTGTTTAAGTTACATAGTAAAATAAAACAAAGCTACTCTTTTTAATCATTATATTCAGTACATATTTACACAGCCCAAAAAAAACATATTTTGCGAATATATAAGATAAAGAAAGGAGAAGTACAAATAATTTATTAGTTTCATATCTACAACAGTTAAGGCTTGACTAAGAAATAACTTATATTTACTTATTAATAAAACATTGTCATTCATAAATTAAAAATAATCACACCTATCAGATTTTAGTTAAAAAAACTAGAATGCGAAATATTTTAATAAAAATAATTTAAAATAGAAATTGTGTAATTACACCATTACTTTATTTTATTTCAGTTACAGTTATGTAGAAAAATTACAATTCGAAACATGTGAATGTTCTAAAAATGTTAAGAAAAAAGTAATAACATACATCTTAGACAATTTTTCACGTCATTCATAATAGACACCACTTTTACATTACATGAAACTATTACAGTATAAAAATTCTTGTAACATTTTTTGCATATTAATGTCTGTTTTTGTACAAAAGAAATTACTATAAAAGACATAAATAGTCATGAATACTAAAAGCTTGCCTGATATGTTTATAACGCTATTGTTATTTCTCTATAATGTGATATACCGTAGCAATATAAAAAATCGATTATAGTACAGACAAGTAGTAAGAGACATTGAATATAATGTGCGTTTACTTTCAATTTAAAAATATCTGGCACCTTTGTTGTCACATTATTAAACATAGAACATGAAAGCAGATAGTCAGTGTTGGTGTAGACTTTATAAATAAAGTGGTCACCCCTGTTCATAGACATTGGTGCTAAAAGTAGTTCAATCCTAACATTGGGAATATTTCACCAACCATGGGATCTAAGATGTTTATCCCGTTATTTTAGTAGTCATTCTAAAAACCGTAGGATGATTATTTTTTTGAGCGACAAAAATGAGAATCAGATATTTTTAAATCACAATATTAAGTATAACTGTACACATATATATATACCCTAAGCATTAACAATGCCATAATATAAACGTACAAAAATTGTATTCTATGCAGTGTAAATTACATTACTTTAAATCTAATCTAGTTACAGCTTTAAAAAAACAACATAAACATGTTTAAATTGGGATTCTTGACAATTTTACATAAAATTTACGTATTCAATTAAACAATTAATTTTGAATATTCATAATTTATATAGTAAGATATAAAATAGAAATTGATAAAGACAGCGATACATCGAAACAGTAGAAACGTTGTTTAAAATTCGATGCTCGTAAAATTTCAAGGCAATTTAGATATTTTATTTAAAAAGACATTCATTAAGAAGTTCAAAGTTTATTCTAATGACACAGTTTTATATATTATCTAGTCATAAGATACAATATGGATGCTAGTCACTATTTATTCATCTATTATCTATGTTCTAACACTAATATTTATTACGGCTACAACTTTACAGTATCATTTATTGAATTTCATAATACATATAAATAAAAATAATGTATGAATATCATAAGAATGTAATTAAAACATTACTTTTTTTTTTAATTGTCACATTCTACAATGAAATATTATGTATCCGGATTTGAATACGTAATCTGCTTTTATTTCCAAAATATTTAAATAAACAATGTCTGCCTACAGTGTTTACTACCAATGTATATATAAAGCAGAACTAGCATATATTACTTTATATATACATTACTTGTCGTCTTTTGTTTTATTTTATTTATGTAAAATTTGATATCAAATGAGTATTAAATATTGTATTAATGATATTTTCTCATTATAGGATACATATTTTGTAATAAAATAATAACACAATTATACTTGTCTATGTATAACTGGTATATGACATTGCGGTATTAGGAATGCAAACAATGCAGATGTTCTCCCATTTTTTCTCCATAGTAATTATATCAAAAATACCAAAAGTGTTAAAAGTAAATAATCAAATCATTTTATAAAACAAAAAAAAAATACAATTACGTTATACTGAATTCATATTTTCATTGCATAATAAATACGTTTGTGCTTTCTAAATAACAACGAAAACAGAATCGATTATATTAACTCTAAATTTAAAAAAGAAAATATTTTTTTTTGTTAAAAAACAAACTAATTATATTGTCTTCCTATTTAACTATATTTTTTTTGTAATTTAATATAAAACCTATAACGATAAAACTGCCCTATCCCGCACAAAAATCACAAAATAAATTGTACTCATTATGTATAACAAATGTAATTGTAAATAAGCTAAGTGTGTAAGGACATCTATAATCTAAATGACCAGCTGACCAAAATATTAAGCAATTGACATATAAATTGCACAGTTAAAACGAATACAGACTATATTGCAATATTACATGAAATTAAATAATTTTTTTTTTTTTTTATTTCATAATGACTGAAGCACAAGTCTGATTCTAACATGTTCGAGCATCTGGTATAATAAGTCAGTTAATCGGTTAATTATTGATTTATAAAAGCGTTTTGTTATTATTTCAATCAATACTTCTTACTAAAAACAAATAAACAAGATTCAAAGAGGATATACATTTTTTAAGGATATCCCGGTAGCTTGTCAACATATCATTCAATTTATTTAAAAGCTATTTATACATATATTATATATAACCGTCATTAATTATTAAACAGTAATTGTGGATATAGAAATTATTCGAAGGGTCACAAATAGAACACAAATAAAAAAAAAAATTATCATTCCATTTGGTATTCCATATAAAAAGTTATGTTTAAAAATTATCGCTAACAATGTTAACAATCAATATTATATCGAACTAATTTTACACATGTATAACAATTCTAAGGAACCCTAAACATCGTTCTACTGGTAAACTATATAAAATGATATAGTTAAAACACATAATATGTCTATCAATTCTAGTGTACATAAACATATATAATTACAACTATCCGCCATGTCCTTATAATTCCTATTGTTTCAATGTGTGTGTAACCGTGTAATAACATTTTTCAGCCTTTTGTTCTTTAACATGACCGGACTGTTAGTATATTTCAAATCCTTCACATGAAAATAAGTCAAACATTAAAATTTAAAATCAACAATTATTCAGTTAGTCCTATAAAAACCATAACACTTAGCAACATTGTTAATGAAAAAGCTTTTTACTATTACGGTTATATTAATCGAGACACTATAAAAATCACATTAATAAAATAAATTCGACACCGCCCAGCCACACTAATACGAAACAATTGAATATTCTACATTCTCGAACAGGACATAGGAGCTATATTTGTACGCACCGTCTAAGGTGAGTTCTACTCAGTGCTTAATAATACTATGATACCTGATTGAGATTACTTAAGCTTTGGGCAAGTCCTGAGTAGTCCGCGCGGACCGTGTGAGCGAGACAGCTCAACTACAACTATCCTTTTTTACTGTCTTCTCGTCCACTTTGTTTGGATCTAGTTCTGTTTTTGAAGTTCCCGGCTGAGGGCTGTCTGGATCTGAAAAATAGATTATTTGATTTTATTATAATAATATACTTACATATGAAATAGAAGCATCAAAAATAATTAATAAAATAAATAGATTTTTAACATATAAAATAATCTATGATAAATATTTTGAGTATTTTAAGGAGATCATTCTCATACTCTTTTATTTCGGAAAACTTAATTTTAATCAAAATACAGATTTATAAATACTTCTTAGATATCTTTAATTTTGATCTGAATATTTTATTTCATTGAAATATTTTTATTTAACATTTCTTTCACATTTCTTTTCATCTTTTTTAGGAAGGCAGATTGTTGTAAGTGGAAAAATAAGTAAAGCCGTTGGTACTGCGTAATGAACTCTTTTCGGTCATGTCAGATTGACCGTTCCATCGAATTATGAGGGTGAAGTAGTGTTGCATGACGATAGTCCACTATCGTTAAACAATGGATTGTTTATCGATAGTTAAAGTGTAAATAATTGTATCGATAGTGTTTCGATACTATAGTCACGGGTAAATACTATCGATATTATCGGTAGTAAAAATAATATATTGTATTACATTAACAGTGTTAATGTTTCACTGCTGGGCTAAGGCCTCTATTCCCTTTCGAGGAGAAGGTTTTGGAGCTTGTACCACCACGCTGCTCCAATGCGGGTTGGTAGAATACATATGTGGCAGAATTTCAATGAAATTAGGCACATGCAGGTTTCCTCACGATGTTTTCCTTCACCGTCGAGCACGAGATGAATTATAAATACAAATTAAGCACATGAAAATTAAGTGGTGCTTGCCCGGGTTTGAACCCACGATCGTTGGTTAAGATTCACGCGTTCTAACCACTAGGCCATCTCGACTTTTATATTGTATTAAATACAAATAATGAATATATAGTATATTTACGGCATTGATTGAAGAATCACATTTTATTGTAATACGCTTTTCTTACGTCAATAACTCGTAGTGACGGTGTTTGTACAATATTTTGTACAATATTGAAAATATTGTAAATATGCGAAATGTTGAATGTACTAAGTACCGACCCACTAAGAAAAAGTGGTATAATGTAATTCTATGAAATTATAAAACTGTTTAAACAATATTCTACATTCCATATTTTTATACATACAAATGTTTTTTTTTGTTGCGTATGTATTTCTAATCAATTCATCCGTTTTTGTACAGTTGAAGACGATGATGTTAAAACCTTCACGGTTTCTGGCATTGTATCATTAACGTAGGTGACTCGTTTCGGATAAATCGTCGACGAAAATTAAAACGAATGCTGGCCATTAGCTATTTAAAAAAAATGTGTTTTATGTCATAGCAGTTTAAACACAAAATATTATCTGTCTACACACACACACATTTGAATTATCATCGTAATATTAGCAGCCCATCCCATTCCGAAGTGGTTAGAGTAAAATTATATTTATTTTGACTAGGCCTAGACATAAATCCTAAGAAAAAAATAACCTAATGATTCTGCTTCTATGAAGGTGTAAACTAATAACTAGTTCCAAAAATAATACAAAGTGAAACCAAACTTAATATCTAAACATGTAAAATTTATGTTAATTATGCTAACAGGTAGACACACGCTTTTAACAAATGAACATTTAATGTCACTCGTTTTATGCGTTCATTTTCATTTACAAGGGATATTCATTTTCTAATCAGCTTATTGCCTATTAGTTATCAGATTTGTGTCATCACACGACGTCAAACAGATAACAAATGAATGAACCTAACACATTACTGTCGTCATAACATCGTACTGTAGGGAACTAAAACCGATTGCTAATATCAAAAACGTTCACACGATAATAGAACTTAGTCTATTGTCTTAAGCTAAATAATTGGTTGAATGTCCGATATTGGGTTGAGCGTTTGTATACTGAAGTAGCAAATTGGATTAAGATAAGAGATTCGTTGCTACAGAGATATATCATAGAACATGTCTGTTGTGGAATGCTTGATGTGAATATGTAACATAGGAGTATTATTTATTGCGGCTCAAAACCATAAGCGTTTTCCGTCATACGCAATATTGAAATCAACGGAGCTTATCTTGATTTATAGTATCTCGTAGTATGATATATTATTATTCTGTGAATATTAACAATTTCTCGTAAATAGGACAGTAATTAGGGAACCGAAATCCGGAAAAACACCGCTGAATTTTTATGAGCTCACTTGCCAGATGGACTGGCAAATGGTTATCACCTCCCATAGACTTTATCGGTGCAAGAAATAATAACCATATCTTACGTCGCCAATGTGTCATCGACCCCGGGATTAAGAAGTTACGTCCCGGTATTTACACTGACACACTTACCCCAGAACAATACTAAGTAGTGTTGTTTTGCGGTAGAATATGTGGTGAGTGGGTGGTACCTACTGAGAGAGGCTTGCACTAAGCAATACCACCAAGTTTCGTTTATTATAGAGCCACAGACGTCCACACGTTATACGTATGCGAGTCCCCTCTCATCTTAAGGCTTGTATAATAATTATGATATATGTATATTTTTTTATATTTTTTATAAAAACTATGTATGTTATAGAGACAATCAGCTATGATAATTGAAATAATAATTTTCCATAATGAATAAGGATTCTCTAAGGCTTCAACAAAATGGGTATCGATGCTCTTACAATCAAACATAACGGCAAGCAACTAACGATTTCATATAATTAAAATTGAACCCGATCCATAAGACGTTTTTGTTGAATAGTTACTACCGATGAATTTTGGGTCAATTTCATCATAATCAAAACGAGAACCAAAAGTAAGGAGCAGACTATGACCACCTCCAAATATATATAGCAAGTGATGAAAACGATGTTTTAGCACAAAACGTACGCCTAGTGAAACGATGGTTGAAATTTATAATTATGGTACCAAAAATTTTTTTACGTTTCATATATCCCAATCCTCTAGTACCATGTAAATCAATTTAACTTTTCCCTATTAATAAACAAAAAACAATCATGAGGGCATCAATTTGCATGAATCATGAAATCAATACTTATTTCGAAGGACAAGAAAATAAGCATTAGCTAGGTTCACAGAGCAACGAAAAAAAATTAAAAGAATATTTATAGAACAGTGTTTTCAGCTCGCAAACGTTCTAATCAACTCTCGTTATAAACACGATAATACATCGTATTAGCTGTAGCGAAATGTAATTTCACCAAACAAACGGTATAATCAAACTCACCCGTAGTGACGAGTTGTTGCAGTCTAGATGGCAGATCGGCCGTTGTTATCTCCGCACCCTGAGGATGCAAGATATCAGGCATGGCGTTTCGCCTTCCTGTACGACCCGTTTCGAGGAATTCCCGAGGTACGTCCTCACTATTCCTGTCCTGCATTATTGCCATCATTCTTAGTACTGTAACGAGTAAAGAATTATGGTGTAATAAAGTATATGTATAGTATCACTAATAGTATTCATATCTACTGATTTTGTATTTTGATATATTACTATCTACTAATTATATTAACATTCAATCGAAAGCATGAAAGTCTTGTCATTTTTATGATTTCAAATGATAATTAAAAATTAAAGAAATATTAAAGTATACAGATTATATCGCATACAATCGAATGCGTTTTAATTATCTATGGATTAAAATCTTGAATGTATGGTAGCATCTATTAACGGCAGATTATCTGTTCATATTAACGTTATATCGGGTATTACGTAATTATTTCTTCTAATGTTTTGATTAGACTTTGTATCAGCTGCCATCTCAAGTTTCTTTAAAATGTCAATAGTTATTTAGCAATCTGCACAAATACATTATACTTAATGGAGTTAAAATATCAGAAAATCATACAGTTCGTTTGTCCGTTGATATTTTTATAGATTATGAAGGTAGTTTATATTTAGAATGTATAGCTAAAGTACCGTAAGTAAGCAAGTATCAAGATTAGAAGATTCATACATAGCAGTTATTAAAAAAAAATGACGAAGATCGAATCAACAAACAGACATCTTAAAGCCGTGTTACAGATGACTTATTTGTATTCGATACCGATACCGCATACGTTTAAGTATCTGCACATCGTATCAACATGCCGCTTCGTTATTAATAAGTTAACCATATGTTGACAATTTAATAGTCATTATCGGATACATTGTATCCAAGTAATTTAAACTGGAACAGACCAGAATAAATTATACACGGTTTGCTCAAGTAGAAATCAATAGAAGCTCTACTACTTGCTTATTACTTTTCCTATTTCTCGACTCTTTTATATATGTACTTATAATAATGTGTTGTAGTGTCATTTTTTTAAATTTAAAACTGGTAATATAACTTTTTGTTATTTGTTTTTATTATTTATCTGTACTGATTTGATTCTTCAACAATAAACCTTTATTTATCAACTCTCAATTGAACGTAATCACGAGTTTGTATTTTTTACTCATCATTTATTCAGTGATGTTCTTTGTAAGTGATTATGAATGACGTTGCAAAATTTAATATTATAAGATTTTATTATGGATGTAACTTATTCCTTAATTAAAAATAAATCCGTCTTTATAATACACATGACACTGTAGTTTGTAACGACTAATAAATTATATACTTATCTATAAATGATGGACAGCATTAATTGACTACTGTTAAGAAATTATAGCGAACAATAGCTTTATTTAGTCTATGATTATTAATTTGTCTATATTAAGGCGAGGCCCGAAACTCAAATAGAATATTCTATTATAATCGTAATACATACTGAAAATATATATTAACGATTGAAAAGATTAACCAGACGGATAATTTTACATTCAATAAGAATCACTACACACTATCATTAAGAAGTCATATGCCTCCCTATGTTAAGTCGTAGCAAGGTAACACTTTAGCACAATAAAACCGAACAAAAAATAAGGAAGACGCTCACAGCTAAGTAAGCGTCATAATTGCTAGAGTGAGCCGTGATTGTTATGCTAATGGGCCACTGTTTCAAAGCATTAAACCGAGATTCCTTTCACGTCCGAGATAATAGCCACCTCGAGGCAATGAACAATTGACGCAACATTTTCATATCGCCACAAAATTTACGCAACTTATACTAATGTTAGTTATGACCAATAAAACTTTCATTTTCCCACTTAAATAGTGCATAAAGTCCGTGCAAATAAAATATATTGTGTCAAGACATAATAACAGTAAAAAGCATGCTTTTAACCAAATCAAATTATTTCAAGCATCAAAATATTTTATAATCTGTAATACTTTTAAAGGCAAAAACAAAAATAATAAATATGTTTAAAATATTTCTTTACTATTTTTTCCATTTATTATATCTTAAAAATTAACCATCCAGAAACTTCTGATGCTTGAAATAAAATTATGTAAATTAACAAAAACAGTTGCATTCATTTAGCTTACTTATTTTTTTTTACAAGAAATTGTTTCCAAAGTGTTTCTAAACTTTTCTATGAGTTATTTTAATAATGATCTGCATCTTTCATTATTTGTTCATCAATTATTCCCAATTATATGCAATTTAACTGAAATATCTATTGAAAGAAAAACTAAATTTAATGTTAATTAAAAAAAACCTATATATGTATATGCTCAACCTATAAACATTATATTTAGTTTTTATTTCATGATATGTATCCCAAATAAAAAAATAAACTACATGAATAAAAAAAAACCATCCAATTTGCATTTACAGGTTCGAAATATTTGAATCATATAAATATTGGTAATATACATAAAATATTTACAATAATGGTTATGTACCATTTCATTCCAAAGATCTTCGGCCTTGTAACCTTGACTCTTCGGGAAGGTTATCTGATCATCACTCTACTCTCATCATGCACCTTAAATTCCTGGATCAATGTAATTTTAGGTTAGTATAAAAAAACCAAAATGTTGTTAAGATTTTAAACTTAATGTGTAGTTATGAAGATTTAATAAATTGTTTATTTGCTGCCAAAAATACACAAGTATTCATTATTATAAACATTGAACACAAAAATTCTCACCTCAATAAATATAACAAAAGAATTAACCAATATATCTCTAAAAAAAAATATTTAAAAAACCACAAACATATTATACAAAATATTTACTTTATACTTTATAAACACCACAAAAATATATACATGTACAGATACAACCTTGGCTACCTATATCACACAACTTTGGCTACCTTATCGCTACACAGCAATCTCTTCCAGGCAACCAACAGTGTAAGGAATTACTTAGAGGATATGAGGTAGGTGGTGTATGTAATATATATTTAATTTTCTTTTAAATATTTCACTGCCAATTATTAACATATATTAATTATTTTATATTGTTTAAAGTAGCTCCAATTATACAAATACTAAGTTCTCTATGGTATACTATTGCTGGTTCCTTGTTCCCAACTAAATTGACATTAGACAACAGACCTGCAAATAGTTCTGCTAACATGATAAACAACAATTAATATATGAAGGTACAATTTTATCATTGGAAAAATCAACCAATCAAATAACATTGAAATTACTACATAGGTAGCTATTGTTTTTTTTTTAATAAAGATTGAAATTTTCTAGTAAGCATATATAAAATTACATTCACATACTTGCCAGTTTCTTGTAATATTTTATATTACAAATAACCCTTAAACTGTTAAAGCATCTTATTTAGACTGGTATAAGAAAACATTCGAATAAAAATTAAAAAACACATATTTTTTAATTTGAATGTATTATACTAGCAAATACCTAAGTAACAATATAAATAAGATTTAAAAATAAATAAGAAAATGCAAATGTTTTGTACTCTAGTACATTTATTGCTTCTAGATTGTATTTATAAAAATTACAGAAATAATTTGGATTTATACGTCATATTATCGCTAAACGATATGTATATTTTTTTTAATTAAAAACAATTAAAATGTTGATATCCATGGTAATAAGCACACACTTTTTTAAGCAATCTACATTTTTTTTATAAGAAATAACCAATTAAATTGTATAGTTTTGGCAGCAAATAATACTGAATTAATAACCCATTAATGATATTTCATTCAAGCACTACACTATCTTAAGCTTGCAAGCAAAGATCAAATCCGCAGTCTTGTCAACGGCGAAGAAGCACTAACATGCGGGCCTCCTATTACCTGACCGAGTCTTTACGCGGTGCCCTCTTCGGCGCTTGGGTACGCGGCCGGCACGTACTCCGGTCATTTTAAGCCAAGATTCCACTAAACAATTACCATTCAATGAAAATAAAAGATTTTCTCTCCAGCTTATTCACAAAGATTAGGAAATTATAAAATATATAAACTATTGCGGATATTGGAAACAAATTTACTATTATGATATTTCACTATTAAAAGTATACTAATATAAACTGATTTCACTTTTACAATGTGCACAGAAATAACAGTATCGCGGATGAGACAAAGACGTTAAAAGAAAATATATGACAATTCTGAAGTTACGAACAGTGACACAGAAATTTTGACATTGACATAAAATCGTCCGATTACCAATATCTATTTTACCAACCTACTTCAAGTGCAATATTTTGGAATAATCAAAATAAAAGCTTGGATATACATCCAAGCTTTTATCGTATATATGTACATATTTAATTGTATTTTATATAATTTTAAGTACGGGGAAAATGCGATAAGCAAATGCAAAATGTAATATGTATCATGGACGTGTATCCAAATAAATTATATAATGTCATATTAACTGTCACTCAAAGTCACTTGAGCAGCTGATCTTCGAAAATTTAGCTGGAAACTGTTTATATTTATGTAACTTATTCGATCATATATATCTGCAGAGGTAAAAAAACTTCAACTTTAACACTTAATTTAATATTCTAAATATTTGCCTTGATATATATTTTTGTATTTTTTTAATTATCTTACCTTACAATGTAGATGTTTCGAAAAGTTGTATTTGGATCTGGACTGGTTGCATTAGTGCCAGTTGTCAATGCTGCAACACCTACACGACCCTCAAATGATCCGGCGCTACCACCACCAATGAAACCTTCTGAATTACCCATTTATGAAGCTCCACATGCTGATTATGGAGAGTGTGTATTCTTTACATTATTATCAATAAATTGAGGTGATATTTAAATCAGCAATCATGCTCCAGAGTAAAATTTAAAGAAATGGAAACTAACAGTACTAATTAAATAGTTTAACAACTTTATTAATTCATATAAATTAAAGAAAAACAAAGAAGTCTGTCATTTATATTATACTTGTGATATTTCCAGATTTATTCAGTCAAAAGCAAATGAGCAGAAGAGTTCTTACTTAAGATCAGTGCTTTTGTCACCTGTACAAGCTGTGCGTGAAAAGGTGCAGATTGCATGTGCACACACAGAGCAACTTAAAAATACTGTCCAAGATAATTACTCCGAGCTGCATGACAGATCTGAGTGTTAGTATATAATTATTTATAATAATATTATAAGTGTTAATGTAACTCTGTTTGTCTGTTGCTAAACCACAACTGAATAATAATTCAATAAAACTTGATAGAATACATCTTAAGATCATTTTGTAAGATTAAATATTTTACATAAGCAATTCTTATAATTTCCAGGGATAGTACAATATTTAAGAGAAGAGGAAAACAAAGAAAAAAGATATGGTGCTGTTGCTATGGGTGGTCTAACTGGGTTTATATTTGGTCTCCGAGGTGGATTTATCAGGGTGAGATGAAATTTTAGTAGGTCTTATTAAATTTTAATATACTGATATTCATTGAGGTAATTGAACTGTTTCAAATCAACACCACTTATAAAGCAAATACTTATAAAAAAATATTGCCTACATAATATTTTTAAAAGCATGTAATCCTATAATTTGTTGTAAAATTAAGTTTTTAAATACGTTAATATTTTTTTCAGAGAATATTCTATGCTGGCTTAGGAACAATGGGTATGGGTTACATTTGCTTCCCTGAAGAGACTAAACAGATCACAAAAGATAATGGAGCTTTTGTGAAACAATATATAAACATTGCTTACAACTTTTTCTATGGAGGTATGTATATTTATAGCTGATGTTGAATTTAATAATAAAAAATTAATTGCACCATCTTAGCAAATATTATAATATTTAACTGAAAGGTAGTTACTAAAAAAATTAAAAAATTTAGTGAGCTGTTCAATTCCTAAACTAAGATAACTTAATATCCTGTAAGATATTATATAGTTAGTATATTCAGCATAAAATAATTAATTCTTAATAGACTAAGTTTGTTTTACAAAATCAAGTTATATCTGTTAGGTTAGCTTACAGGTTATAATTACAAATATATTTCTTGTAAATATATAATATATATTTCTTGTGCCAGTAAATACACTGGTTCACATAACCTTCAAGTCGGTATTCAGAAATAAAATTCATTGTTCTTTAATTGACGGTTTAGTTATTTATGGGTAGTTGGTATATACCCAGATTCACAAAGCTAAATTAAATTTATCACACAATATTTGGCGATAGACATTCACAAAGCCAAATTAAATTTTTTGCAGTCTTTGGTCAGGGACATATAAAACAGTTATCTCATTTCTATATATTTTAGTATTTTCTCCAAACAAATTTGTCAATCAATGTGTTACTACGTTAACTATTACTACGTGTAGTAAGTTCTAGCATATAAATGATTGATAAATAAATTAGTTTGACGATTTATTTAAAATTAGAAATTTACATATTTTACGCAACACAATCCTCAATATGAATCTTAGAATAACCTTAGAAGTGTTGTCAAACTGCCAAGAAAATATAAATGTAAAATGTGCAGATATTTTATAATAACAAGTAACTAAGATAATGTTTAAAAATATAGTATTGCAACAATGATTACAAATATGTGTCAAAATTATTATATCCCAATATTCTGAATTTTGTCTAGTAAAACCTGGAGACCCACAACTGGAGGTGAAATTCCCTGAGTTATCTTTCCCAAAAGACTTCTCTGAATTTCTTGACCTGACGGTATCTTTGGCTTCCTCTGTCAAACAGGCTGTCATGCCTCCTCCTTCTAAAGAGGCAGACACTAAACCTTCTGAACATAAGGACTAGGTAGTAAAGATACATTTATTGTGCATGTGTGATTTGCTTCGTTTTGGGTTGGTTTTTGTTTCAGCTCTATTGCATGTGTGAATTGTGTTTTGTTGGTTGAAATGTATACATGTTTAATCATTCATTCATTCATTTATGCTTTCATATCATTCAATATCACTACAATCCTTACTTTTGTGTGTTTACCTCACCCACCCTAATATACACCTGCGCCGATATATGCCATACAACACCCATATAAATGATCAATTGTGTTAATGAATTCATAAACAGGCTCGTCTCTTAAGAAAGTCAGGTGCTTAATTCTTTTTTTTAATATAATCAAGGATTTTTCTTATATAATCAAGGATCTACTAAGTTAAAGCTAATTAATTATTAAATTATTGTATAATTATAAAATTATTGTAGCAAAGCATAAACGTCAATTGCGTATATATACATATCATTCATATAATTATTTAAACACATAATATACTTTTTCATCATCACATTATTTCTGCAGCTTAAACCCCAATAATTGTAAGCTATTAATTATTGTTGTTAAGCCACTACCATATTTAGAATTTAAGTACTAATAAAAAGAACTACATGGTTAATTTTTTTACAGATAATTTAAGTGATGAATTAGATCAATGACTTAGTAAGTATCAAAGTAAACAATGCCTATTTGGATATGTATTTCATTAAATATTTCTAAACGTAACTTGAATTAAAAAAACTAAAATACACATACATATATATTTTTTTAAAGTTGTGGTAATATGGTATATTAATGATAGACTTTTTAGTTGTATACATAATGACTGTGTTTTAAATAATTATCTTTTTATTTTAGCTTAAAGATGGTTCAAGATTACTTGAAATGATAAAAATAATTACGAAGAGAAAATATTTATTATAACTGCAGTATAACTTATTCTACATCATCAGAATTAATAAAATATTAAAAAGAAAATGTTGTTTAATTTTTGTGAATCAAAACTGAATTTTAATTAAGCGAAAATCATTTCTTCTCTCCGTTTCTTTGTAACAACTGTACCAGGCTTATGTTGAGCCTCTGGATGATTCATTAGTTCTGGTGGACATGTAGATACAGAACTAGCAAGTAGAACTTGCTTAAGATCGTAGTATATAGCTGAGTCTTCTTTTGTGACAAATGATATAGCTTTACCAGTTTTGCCTGCACGACCAGTACGACCGATACGATGTGTGTAGTCTTCGATTGACTTCGCCATATCGTAATTAATGACAATACTGACATCTTTAATATCAATACCACGACCAGCGACATCTGTCGCGACTAATATGTCTTTAGAACCATTCTTAAGAGAAGCCAATGCAAAGTCTCGTTGTTCCTGTCCTTTACCACCGTGCAATGTGCAAGCGTTAAAGCTAAGTTTCTCCAATCCTTTAGCAAGAACGTCAGCTCCTTTCTTTTGGTTCACGAATATGATAATTGGAGGTTCGACGCCACGTTGCAAAATCTCTGTCAACTTTCTTCGTTTTTCGTTCTCACCTATCATGTAGACAACTTGTTCTGTTCTGTCGACTGGCTTACCGACCGATCCTATGTATACAATAGCTGGTCGGCGTAAATAGCTACGTGCTAATCTTTCTACAGCTGGTGGCATAGTAGCTGTAAACATCACAGTTTGCCTGTACTTCTTCTTTGTATTGTAGTTAGCAAGCAATACTGAGGCATCTTCTGCTGCATCTGTATCTGGTTTAATGTTAGAAACGGGCATGTATTCAAGAATTTTTTGTACATCAGGTTCAAAACCCATGTCAATCATACGATCAGCTTCATCAAGAACAACATAGGTACAGCGATTTAGAACTAAATATCTGTTTTCTAAAACATCAATAAGACGACCAGGTGTAGCAATTACAATTTCACAACCCAATCTCAGTTTAAAACCTTGTTCTTCTCTTGAAAGACCTCCGACAACAACAACAGAAGTGATGCCAAGAGGAATACCAAATTTATTTGTTTCTTCTTCAATTTGCTGAGCCAATTCACGAGTAGGAGCGAGAATTATAGCATATGGACCTTGGTCTGCATCTTCCATCCGTTCACTCTTTGGCAATGATTGAATCCAAGTCAATAAAGGTATGAGGAAAGCCAATGTTTTACCGGATCCAGTTTCTGCCACACCAATAATGTCTCGATTCTGTAGTCCAATAGGAATAGCCTGCCTTTGGATGGGAGTTGGACTTTTGTAACCAACTTTGTTTATTATTTCCATTATATCATTATGGAAGCCAGCTTCCTTCCATGATCTAATGGGATTAGGTATTTTTCCTCCCTTAATTGTGATGTTGTAATCTTCCCTAAATATTCGCCAATCTCTTTCTGTCATTTCATCATGATCTTTCTCAGACCAATGCCTATCATCCCATTTTTGTTTGTCTTCCTTCTTTTTGACTTTCTTTAAGCGCAGTTTTTCTTGTTCCTTTTCCAATTCTGTTCTTCGTTTCTCCAATAAATTTCCATAGAATTTACTATAATCTTTCTTTTGTGATTTAATATCTATACCAGCAATATGACCTCTCCCAAAGAATTGTACTTGGTGTCTTTCTTTGTAAAGGGTATTGTAATCATTTGAGGTATCTTCTGATGCATCCCAATCAAAAACAAACTTTCTATCATTTAATCTTCGAACTCTACGCTTCTTCTTCACTATACCTAAATACCTAGCCTTAATAGCTTCTTCTTCCCTTTCTTTATCCTTTGTTTTATTGTACTCCTCATTTTTTTCTTTTTTGTCTTCTCTATTACGATCACTACCTGATTTTCTTTCCTCATATTTGCGTTCTCTCTCTTTTTCTCTTTCACGCTCTCTCTCTCTGTCTCGTTCCTCCTTGTGTTTTTTTTCTTCTTCTCTTTTCGATGTTCCTGTAAGGTCGATGGTAGCCATAGTGGGTTTATCAATAGTTGCTCTCATTGCTTCAACTTGTTCACGGCGTCTCTCTAATGCAAGAGCAGCTCTCTGTTCTTTAGTTAAGAAAACTGGCTTACTACGAGCTTCTTCCTCAGCTTTCTTTTTAGCAAGAAGTTCTTCCAAGGATAATGGTTCTCTTTTGATCATTTTTGGTTGATCCTCTTCCATTTTTCCAGCTTGTTCTTCTTCCTGTTTGTTCTCTTCCTCTTTTCTATATTTGCTTTTTTCTTTGTCATCAAGACGACGTTCCCTATTTCCTTCACGTTTTTTAGGGCTCCTCGACCTACCGCTATCTTTACGAGTAGGGCTTTTTGAACGATCTCTCTCTCGAGTGCGCTGCTCATCTTTTCGCATGGGGCTACGCGACCTTTCGCGCTCTTTTCTCGGGCTTCTAGATCTATCACGCCGCTTTAGTTTATCCCTATAAGTATCGCGATCTTCGTGTCTTTCATGGCGTTCTCGTGATCGTGATCTGCGTCGTTCCAAACTTCTTTCACCGGCCATCGTTTATAGAATACAAATAAAGATTATTGACAACTATATAATTAACCAAATAGTTTATTTTCAATAGTTATTATGGAGATTTGATTAAGTACCGCATTTAACATTTTATTAGAACAGATATACATTTGTTCATGTTTGCATCCATGTCAGTAACAGTTTTGACATTTAGACTTTGGCACCTTACTTCCAATATTATCTGTATACAACTTTATTAAGTGATGTCTTTAACGTGTCTTTATAAAATCTTTATGAGTATTTCTGTGCCCTTTTCCTTTTCCTTGCGCACAATGCATTTAGTTCTATTATGCTTCCTCTTTGTTAAATATTTAAAGATTTATTGTAAATAATAGCAAACAACATTAGAAAAATATCAAGATGACAAAGAAAGAACTAATGATATGATCAGATTTAGGCAAAATATTATCAGATTAAACAGGTACTATAATAAATTTAAAAAAAGTAAAGTGAATGAGTGAGTTAAGTAAGTGTTACAGAGTGTTCACGTGCGTACTCTTCACAATTCATTTCTCTAACTCTTCCAAGATTATCTGTTATCATGATTGATGATAACACATTGAAATCGTAAGCCTTGATCATTAATCTGCTTACATATTGTTCAAGTCTGGTGAGGCACAATGAAAATAAAAATGTTATGTCCTATAATATTTTATTGATCACGACGTCAATGAAATTGTAATCAATATTACAGATGATCCGCTGATCAGCTTGTTTTTCTCATATTTAATATATATGCGTTTAATGATAATAATTGAAATAACATTATTGATTCAATTTGGATTAGGTTGACATATTATTATATATATTTTTTTTATTCTGTGTTGAACTTTGAAGTTGACATAGTTATTCTTATTGACATTTATCTTATCTCAAAATACACACCATTGTTGAGTGTACACAGTACCACAGAACACTTTTACTCAGAGAGTAAAAGTGCATCGTATTTATTTATCGAGATGTTATTATGAAATTAGAATTGTTCAAAATGAATACCCCCTCAAAGTTCCAAGTCGGCCTTACCTCAGCTGTAGCATTGGGTTTTGCTGGTATTACATATCTCGTTTTAAAGCAGACTTTAAAATTGAAAAACCCATCGCATATAATAGATTATTTACTTATCAAAATTATAACATCTGAAGAATCTTGTGAGGAAATGGTGCAAGAATTACGAAGGTGTAAAAACATTTTTTTAAATAACTGAGTACTAGTATAGATATTGATTTACAAAATAGGAATTTAGTTACATTTCTGTAATGTAATAAACATTTTTTTTATTAACTGCATCAATTATATTACAGTCTTGTTGAATTTATACTTGAAGTATTTTCTTTTACAAGAACTTGCCACCTACATATCGATTGCAGCAAAGTAGATACGGACATCTGAATTTTTGTGAAAGAGCTTTTATTTTACACTTAATATTTTTAAATATTATATATCTTATTTTTACTTTGCTGCCATCGATATAAGATATTTATTTAGTCTTGTAATATAATTGCTAATATATAATAATAATATAATAAATATCAAGTAAGTATGCAAGTATGCAAACTATTAATGCCTATGATGATAAGATTAAGAGATGAAAATTACAGACGCTGTACTCAACATCATGCTATTGGCTTTGATTGTGAATGGGTTACGGAGCAGGGCAAAAGACATCCCGTTGCTTTGCTACAACTTTCTACTTATGACGGATATTGTGCACTATTTAGACTCAGCCACATGAAGTCTTTTCCTAAACCTCTAAAGGTCAGTTCATTTAAATTAGCTGTTACTCTATTTTGTGTAAATTTAACAAAGTTTTTTTTACTTTAATAAAAATATTACATATATGTGCTATTAGACAATATAATTAACTTTTCATAAGAATCTTTGAAATCTACTTGACATGAATCACAAATACCTAAAGGCACTATAATATTACAATATTTGATAAATTTTAGAGCAAATTAATAATAATACATACTAGGGTACTTGTTAAAGTGAGATGTAGTTGCTTTAATATAGTTGAAAATTGTTTTGTTGAATGTTATTATTATCATAAATATAATGAAGCAACTGCTAACAAATTTATTTTAAATAATTAAATATAGGATTTATTTCATTGAGATTATTGTAAATGCTTCAATAATATTTTCGATATTAATTTAAATTCTAGGAACTATTGGAAGATGAAAGTATATACAAAGTTGGTGTGGCTCCAGTTGATGATGCAAAGTACCTAGCAAAGGACTACTCAGTTTATATGAAGAGCACATTGGATATAAGGCATATAGTGGAATTATGCAGATATGATCCAGGTGGTCTGGCTTCTTTGGCAAAGATGTTCCTGGGTGTAGTATTGGATAAGAGTTGGAGGGTGAGATTATTAGTAGTAGTATTGGATAAGAGTTGGAGGGTGAGATTATAGTTATATAGATATATAGATTAGTATAATTTAGAAACATTACTAGATTTTTATTCTTCTTCTTCTTCGAGTGCCACTCCGACTAGCGAAGGTTGGCAGTCAGCTTGGAATACTCCTTCTTATTCTTCGCGAGGCGAAAGAGATCGGCAGCACTCGCAATTCCCGTCCATTCTCGGATGTTGCACAGCCAAGACTTTTTTCTGCGCCCAACAGCTCTCCTTCCGGCAACTTTTCCCATCATGATGAGTTGCAAAAGTTCATATCTTTCATACCTAAGCACGTGTCCGAGATATGCAATTTTTCTCTTCTTGACAGTCTCCAAAAGTTGCCGGTTTTGGTTGACGCGTCGCAGAACTTCCACGTTCGAGACCTTTTGAGTCCAACTTATGGCCAACATACGTCTATATGCCCACATCTCGAAAGCTTCTACACGTTTTTTGAGGTCTTCTTTAATTGTCCACGCCTCGCATCCGTAAAGAAGTATAGGCCAGATGTAACAATGTAGGAGTCGTATGCGCACAGGGATCTTAAGTCTGCGATTGCAGAGTACTTTTTTTTAATTTGCAGAAGGCACTTCGAGCTATTTCAATGCGAGTCTTTACCTCCTGTTCACAGCTCCAAGTGTCATTAAGCCATGTCCCTAGATATTTGTACTTGCGCACTCTCTCAATTTTTTGGCCTGCTACAATGATAGCAATGTCATCGAAGAAGATTTTTATTGATGTTTATTTTAATATAAGAGGTGAATGATAAAGATATGTAATTATTAATTTAATTTTTTGTTTCACATTTATTATTATTTTATTATACATTCTCCTTTGATAGAAGAGAGACAGTTTTATATGACAATCCGAATAACATGTATAACAGAGAGTCTTATCCATATCAACATGAATGACATAATCACAAAAATGTAATAATAAAAGTTTTTAAGTTACTTACTGCTAGGTAAATGCTTTTTCACTTGTCTAGAAGACTTGGTGCTTAATTTATTAACAAATAGTATTTGGTCGGGATCAACTATGATATTTCCTGGACAACCTCACTGTGTCGTGTTTATATTATAGTTATGATCTTGTATTGTAATATGTTTTATGTAATCTTATCTTTTTTATAATAATTGTGTTCTTTTAGATCCGATGCAGTAATTGGGGAGCAGATGAGCTAACAGAACGACAAATAAAATATGCAGCCTTGGATGCTCATGTTGCTATAAGGATATTCGTGAAAGTTGTCAACGACTACCACAGAGGTCCACTGTTATTATTGTGGAAAAGAAATAATAATGACCATTGGAATAAAATACATCAGATCTGTTCAAAGTATTCAGACATATGTTTCAAAACTAAGCAGAGAGTTAAAAAAAAAGTCACAGAGTAAGATTTATATTTTATTTTATTTAATCTTTGGTTATGTTTCAATTTATTTTGTAACGACTTATTTAAAGAATAAAAATATCAAGTATTAATATTAATTAATACTTGACATTTTTATTGTTTCGGCTTCGCTTTCTTGACTATTTCCGTTAAAGCCTATGTCCAGAAAGTATCAATTTCGACTGGTTTCGACGAAAAATCCTTTTTCGAGTCTGGTTCTTTTCGAAGACAATCTCTATCTAAGAATTACATCGAAACTATCTGTACGAATTTATGCAGCTAGAAACATAAATGACAAACTTTAATTGAAATTAGTTAAAATACTTAAAAAGTTTAGGTGAGGTACCTCTGAAAACGTTATTAAGCTATAATCATCGCTTTTCATATCAGCAAATGTTCTTCTTAATAAATTAAAATTAAATATCTTTTTAATTCTAGATATAAAGAAAAAGATACCAAGGCCACCAAAGAAATATTAAGTAAAAAGTATTCAAATTCAACTCGCTCGAAGCCCTTGTATCACAACTGTTTCCTTCAAGCACCAGATGGCGAGATACTCTGTACTTGTGATAATAAAAAGGCTATATGGTATGATATTTAACTTATAATTTGATTTATAAAATACAACAATCTATTTACAAAGCAAAACTTTGTTCAATCAATACATGAACTCAACCAGTTTAATGGAAATTTTATTAAGCAACTCAAATAATATATATCATTATCAAATAATATGTTATCATGTTAATAATATAATATAAATAAATATGGAATTGGAATTCATAAATCTGCTAATAATTTCATAAATCAATCTGCTAATAATATAACAGGCGCGCAAATATATTTAAATATGAATGTATTGTGTTCAATATTTACAGGTATGTCGAAAAAGAACTAGCAGATATAGTGAGTGATGATCCGTTAACGGTGCGCCTGCGCTTCGAGCCCGCGGGGCGCTCCGTGGGCGACGTCGGCCGATACTACCAGCTGACGAAAGAGAACAAATGTGTCGTTTGCGGGGCTAAGGATTCGTACATCAGAAAAAACGTCGTGCCTAGAGAATATAGGAAATATTTTCCTGGTAAATATATGTTTTTTTAATTATTGTAAAAGAAATTAACAATTTCAACTAAATTCATATTACAAAATAGTATTTTTTTTTCTATGTATGCAAGGTCATGCAGGAGGAAACCTAAATGTGTCTAATTTTATTGAAATTCTGCCACATGTGTATTCTACCAACCAGCATTGGAGCAGCGTGGTGGAATAAGTTCCGAACCTTCTCCTCAAAAGGGAGATGAGGCCTACTAGCAGTGGGACATTAACAAGCTGTTATTATTACTGTTATACTTAAATAACGAATTTTATTCTGTTGCAGAGATAATGAAAGATCACTCGTCTCACGACGTGGTACTGTTGTGTGTGGAGTGCCATCAGACCAGCAACATGCGCGACCAGCCCGTGCGCGACCGCCTCGCCCGGCGCTGCTCAGCGCCGCTCGCCGCGCACGACGCCGGCAAGTTCTTAGAGGACAAGGACAGCAAGTGAGTGTGTGTGTTTATACTGTGTCTGTGTGTCTCGGACGACACTAGCGACCTCCTGGAGGACAAGACTGCAAGTGTCGGTGTGTGTATACCGTGTCTGTGTGTCTCGGGCGACACTAGCGACCTCCTGGAGGACAAGACTGCAAGTGTCGGTGTGTGTATACAGTGTCTGTGTGTCCCGGGCGACACTAGTGACCTCTCGGAGGACAAGACGCAAGTGTGAGTGTGTGCTGTATATGTGTAGTGGTCGCTCTCTCTGCGTGTGTGTGCTCTCTATCGATTTGATTGAGTTTGCAAAGAGGAACTTCGACTTTGTAATGCTCATCTAGATCGAGACGCACGCAGTGTTTACTTGTTTGGACATCCCCCGCTCCCCGCAACGCCCCCCTCCGGTGCCAGTTGTACTCGCCGCGTCTCCGACGTTGGCTTGAGGAAACGGCCGGTGTTAGTTGCCAGGAGCCTGCTCCCCATTACAAGAAAAGCACACTCGGATCCTGCAAAGTTTTTGCTGACCAAAAACTCCTGCAGGACCAAACTACAGGACTGCTGACGCTGTAATCACCAGGTGTGCACGGTTAAAACTTCCGCTCGCGGGCGCTTAGCTGGGCCTCCCCTAGTGGGTCTCACCTGGCTGGGTGGCACGCGCTGAGGTCGTGGTACCGTGCATACTTGCAAGCAGAGCAGACTAAAACCCATCACCACCATGTCTGAAGGGGGGGAGCCCCCCCCTTTAGACCAACGCAAGCGCGGCCGAGGTAGGTCGGGCATACCACGGTCGGTTGTTCGGAGGGATATCTTCGACAACTCGACCGTGCCCGTCGCCCTCACCCCCGCCACCGCACCACGCCCAACGTTCCGCATTATACAGGCGGATACCGGAGATGACGAGGAGAACCGGGCGTCTCTGGAGAACTTCGCCGCCTCTGTAGCTGAGTCTACAGCCGGCGCAGAAGGGTCCAAGCGCCCGAGACCGGATTCGTCTCCGGAGTCGGAGGAAGCGGAGGACAAGCGTCCCAGGACGGACGTCTCTCCCCCGCCGCCAACATCACCACCATACGAGTCGCCGCAAGACTCCGAGTCATCGCGCGCGGCGTCGCCCATGACGAGTGAAGTAAACATGAATGCACCGGCGAAGCACCTGCTGCCACCGCGATCCCCATCCCCACTGGAGGGAGGGTCGCAGGATACATGGCCGCGTAACTCAACCAGCTACGCGGCCCTGCCATCGACGGTCGAAATGACCACCTCTCGGCCGACATCGCCTCAGCCTGGACCGTCCGGAGTCTCCTACGCGGCGGCCGCTGCAGCACCAGCGTCGCCCAGGAGCCGGGTCCCTCAACCAACGCCAGCACCGAGGACTGCGCCGCGCTCCAGCTACCCGCCTATTATAGCGGAATGTTTGCCCAACTGGACGCGGCACTTTCAAATCCTGAAGGGCAAACTGGGACATGCCCCGAATGCGCGCCCTCTAGGGAGGGGAGTGCGTTTCCTGCCCGGCTCAGCGGAGGAGTTCCGGGTGATTCAGCGCCATCTGACGGAGGCTATGAACCAGGACAAATCCATATCCTGGTTCTGCTATAGCCCATCAACCGAACTGCCGACCAAGGTGGCCATTAGGGGGCTGCCTTTCAACACACCCCCGGAAGAGGTGATTGCCGCCCTGTGCAGCCTAGGGTTCCCTGCACAGAGTGCGAAGGCAATCCCGGGCGGAAGAAGCCGGCACGGGTGCACCTTCTTTGTGCAGCTGGCGCACCTGAAGGAGCAGGAGCTCACAAACTTGTACAGGGTGACCGAGCTCCTGTGCATGCCCGGCTTGTTGGTGGAGGCCTGGAGGGGCGCGAAGAGCCCACCTCAGTGTCACCGCTGCCAGGCATTTGGCCACGCCTCGGCAAACTGCCACAGACAGCAGAAGTGCGTTCGCTGCGCTGGCGAGCACCTGGCCAGGGATTGCCCGAGGCCAATCAAGGACCCGCCAACGTGCGCCAACTGCAACAAGGCGCACACTGCGAAGGACCGCAGATGCCCAGTATACAAGAAGGAGGCGAGAAGGAGGGGCATAACTGTGCCCGCCTCTCGCCCAAACGGACCGAGGGCAAAACCCAAGGGGGCTGAAGAGCGCCCTCCCCCACCAGCTCCAGTACCGGTGGTGAAAGTGAAGCGCCCTATCGTCGCGGCTCCCATAGCGACGATAGAACAAAGAGAAACACCTACTGTGGCAACGGGGCAAGCTGTACCAGCGGCCCCGATCACAACACTGGCACCACCGGCCAACCAGGCAACGACCAGGGGCCAACCGCCGTCCAAACCCAAGAAGAAGAGGAGGAAGAAGAAGAGAGCAGCGAGGCCGGCCAGAGCCGAGCCTGCGGCGGCATCAACGCCGCAGCCTAGGAAGGCAGCGACGGAGCCAAAGCCCGCTCCGGCTACCGCGACGCGGCCGGTGGAGAGGCAACAACTGCCTCCACCTCCTGCAATCAAAACTGCCTCGACCGCAAATAAAGGCCCGGACACTACCATCATCGTCCGGGTCTTCATGGAAGCACTGACGGCAATCCTGGTCGCCTATACGCAAGGCCAGGACATCATACCGGCTATCTCAGCTGGAATTGCCGCATTAGCGAAACTAAATTCCAGCTGAGAGTCTTATACTGGAACCCAGGCGGCATACAAGGCCATGTCCGGGAGCTGACCCTTCTCGCCCAGTCGCAGGATGTACATGTTATCCTCCTGGGTGAGACAAAGCTCTCGACTGAAATTGAGCTCCGAGTCCCGAACTTCTTCGTGTACCGGCGTGATGAAATCTCTCCCAAGGGCTATCGCTACAGAGGAACAGCAGCCCTGGTGAGAAGAGACATCGTACACGAGGAACTTGCGCATGCCCCTTTTGCGAGTCTGCGTACGCAGGGGGTGCGTGTGCATGCTGGTGAGATGGAGCTCCTGCTGTATGCCGCCTACAAACCACCTGGACAGAAATTTTGCAGCACTGATGTCCAAACGTTGTTCGACTCGTCGCAGCCTACACTGATCGTGGGTGATTTGAATGCGAAGCACCACGCCTGGGGCTCACGCATCATCACCCATGAGGGCAAGCGGCTGCACGAGGACAGCGAACGTCACGGTTACGGTGTGTTGGGTCCAGGAGCGCCGACCCACATACCGGCCAATAGCAGTCGCCAACCTGACGTCCTGGACATAGTGCTGCACCACGGAGTAAACTGCCCCATAGATGCTGAGGTCATATACGACCTAGACACTCAGCATCTACCTGTTTTGGTCACCATCACCCTGCAGTGCGAGTTCACAGCGCCTAGTCCCCCTATGAAGCGGGTAGACTGGAAGCGCTTCAATGCCGAACTTGCGAGGCTGGAGCTCACGGTCCCCATCGCGACGTCTGCCGATGTCGAGGTGGCTGCGACGGAAATCTCCGACGCCATCACTCAAGCCAAGGAAGCAGCCACCACCGTTGGTGGATCGGCGCGCAGGGACCCGCTACCGAGCTCGCTTCGCAACAAACTTCGGAAGAAGCGCGACCTTCGCCGACTGTGGGCACGCACGCGCTGTCCGAGGGTGAAGCGTGACCTGAATAGGCTTGCAGAGGAAGTGTCACGTGCGCTCGTAGCTCTCGAGTGCGACAAATGGGAGGTCGCAATCGATCGAGCAGGCGAGCACGACACGTCACTTTACCACCTCTGCAAGAAACTCACCACCAGTGATACTCCTATCTACCCGCTACTAGATCGAGCGGGTAATAGGAGATACTCCGCCAGAGACAGGGCAGAGATCCTGGCGGAACACTTGGAAGGGCAGTTTACTCCCAATCCACCGGACTTGACTAACGCCAATGTCGTCCGTCATCACGCGGCGATCCAGGAACAAGTGGAGTGTTTTCTGTCGGCCCAGATCCCGCCGCTCCAGGGAGACGATTTTATCTCCCTGTCCGAGCTGCGGAAGGCCGTCTTTCGTCTACCAAAGCGAAAGGCGCCAGGCCCCGACGGAATCACCAACGCCGCGTTGATGCAGCTACCACGTGAGGTCTTCGAAGCGCTCACGGAGACCTTCAATGGGATACTCCGAACCGGACACTTCCCCGAGGCATGGAGGAGGGGGAAGGTCATCGTCCTTCCCAAGCCGGGCAAGGACCGAAGGTTCCCGGCAAGCTATCGGCCTATAACGCTACTATCGCACATCGCCAAGCTGTTCGAGCGTCTGCTGCTGCGTAGACTCGCGCCTCACCTGCCCCTGCGCGAGGAGCAGTTCGGGTTCCGCAGCAACCACTCAACGACGCTCCAGCTGACGAGAGTCATCAGCCACTTAGCCAGTGAGAAAAACAAAAGGCGTCCCACCGTCGGGGTCTTTCTCGACATGGAGAAGGCCTTTGACCGGGTGTGGCACGCCGGGCTCCTGGCTAAGCTTCTGAACACCACGGCGCCTCTCGCGTATGTGCGAGTAGTGGCGTCATTCTTAGAAGGCCGTAGCTTCTATGTCTCGGTGGAGGGCGCGGACTCACAACCGCGGCCCATCCGAGCCGGAGTACCCCAAGGTAGCTGTCTGTCGCCGCGTCTATACGCGGTGTACACGGACGACATCCCCACCCTCCGCGACCATCTGCGCGAGGGCGAAGAGGACGTACTGTTGGCCCTGTATGCGGACGACAGTGCGTTCCTATCGTCGTCTCATCACCAGATCGTCGCAACCAATAAGATGCAGCGCTTGCTGGATCTGCTTCCGGAGTGGCTAGACAAGTGGAGGATGGCCGTCAATGTCGGTAAGACGGCCGCTCTGCTTGTCGGTGCCGACAAGCCGATGCGTCAGCTCACCCTCCGAGGCCAGGACGTGGAGTGGCAGACCTCAGTTTGCTACCTGGGGTGTCACATTGACCGTAGGCTGCGCATGATACACACCGTCAACAAGGCGGTGAATCATGCCGCGGCTGCGCGGTCAAAGTTGCACACCCTCTTCGCATCCCGCCTACCACTGAAGACCAAACTGAGGATCTACGGAGCCTACGTCCGCTCGCGCCTGACGTATGCGGCCCCCGCCTGGTATGCGCTATGCTCAGCGCACCAGAAGCGGAGGTTGCAGATCCAGCAGAATAGATGCCTGCGATTGATAGTGGGAGCCCCGAGGTACGTCAGAAACGACGTCATCCACAGAGACACCAGGACGCCCACCGTGGAGGAATTCGTCCGTCGCCTCGCGCGCACTATGTTCGGGAGAGCGGACAATAGTGCGTGCGTACACCTCCACGGTATAGCACCGCTGCATGCTCGACCACCAGAGGGGCGTCCTCTACCTCGTGAGCTCCTACTGTCGCCGACCATCTGCCCCGACGCAGGCATCGATGACGACGATCTGGAGGACTGACGATGAGACGACAACCTGGAATTGAGAAAAAATAAAATATTAATAATGACCAACTAAACAATACAGCCACTGGGTCATTGTGACCCTGGCCCCTTGGGCCAAAAATAAATGACACGGCAGGCTGAACCTGCCGGTGAGGACCAGCCCGGGTAAAGGGGGCAACCCCGAGGCCCGTACCCAGACTGGCCTAGGCCAGCCAGGAGGAACCAGTGAGTGATGTGTAGTGTATATGTATGTACTCTGCATGGAGAGAATTACCATACTTCTGATTTTACCCGGAATTTCAGTATTCGTTATTCAGGACGCCCTGCCTTGTTGTACGAAGTTTTAAAATTTTTGAATAACATTTACACTGAACGACTTAAGCATATCAGTCCACTTATATAAAAAACATGGTTTTCAATTATGAATTTTATGATAAAAAATGCAAAGCATAAAATAACAACATTACTATGAGAAGCGAATACATGAAAATCAATCTTAGTTTATTACATGTTCTAAATGTAATGGTCACCCGCGACAATAGTTTGTGTATATTTGTTTAGATATTCCTGCCATTAAATTTAGTAAGATAAATAAGATGTAAATAAATCACACATGCTTAAAATAGTTAATTTTATTTGTTAAATTTGACATAAATTAAGTATTGTTAATAAATGTTAACGCAAAATACTTTTTCTTACACGACACTTATTTATTATTAATGAGACAATTCCTTTTCAGAAAAATTCGTTCAGCTGCTCGCGCTTTGCTCTATCAGTCCAAAAAGCACGTGTTGCCCGAAGCGCGTCGTAAGGAGTTGGAGTCTATCGTACTACAGTACTATATTCAACATGACGAGATCACACAGGAACTGCTACAAGAAGCAGCTCAATTACAAGTTACGTATGTATTGAATATCAACATTTTATTACATTACTGCATGTTATATTATACGGCAACTGAATATTTCTTGACAGACTACCGTTTATGAATATGAAACAACTATACAATCGATCGTTAAGAAATTTTGCATACACGTTGACAGGGGTACGGAAAAAGTAAAACCGTGGGGGAAAACTGCAATAAATCTTATATTATGTCATTCAAATACAATCTTTTCCAGAATACATATTTATAATCTGTGCTCATACATTAAATATGATATTTATAGTAGTTCAATTTATACTAACTTTTTGTCTTTATTTAGTTACGAGAACGCAGACTATGAATCACATGGTTACAAAGTTGTGGAATATTATCTTGAACATGAAGGACTGTTGCGACTTGAGGAAGAGTGGAGAGAACACTTCCTTGCGTCCATGTGTCCTAAGTACATGCCTGAGCTCTGGTCTGTTAAGCATAATGAGGAAAGGTATAGTATGAGATAAGCTATTTCAAATTTAAATATTTAATATTTTGACATTACAAATAATTAACTTGAAATAATGTAGAAAAAATATGCCTGAATACTGTTTATATTCAAGACATTACAAGACTACACAAAATATAAATGAATTGGCAACACTTTTATTTTTTGTGCTTGGAACATTCATTTGGTAGTTTGGGCTTAAGTTATATAAATGTATTCGTGCTTTATTTTCTTTTCAGATTACGAGTGCGTTTGAATGAGGGACGACTATCTGAACAAGACTTAAAGTTGATTGTTTTGTAAATACATGATATATTTGGTTTTAAATAAAAGAATTTATTTTTGAAATGACAATAAGATATTTGAAATAATATTTTTGCATTTATATTAAATCTATTTTAAGATGATTATTATTTATGGTTCTGTCATATTACTAGCCAAGTCTTATAATTAGAGGTAAGACCTTAGTGACAGAACTAAAATGATATATAAGAAATACATGTTGTACATATCTTTAAAATAAATATTATTTTTTACCCTTATAATTTTCTTTATTTACCTAATACTTCATTGTGTCTTCTGGAAACATCGTTTACATAGATAAATCATATTCAAAAGATAAGCATGTCAATTCTGGTTAATTTTATGCAGTGTTTTATATTGTTGATATGATATGTGAAAGTGAATTGTTAGTAAATATAATTTATATTTGACAATAAACAACGTCTTTGAAAATTCCTTACAATGATTCCTCATATTCATGGTCTAAGTGTAAGTAACTAAAAATAACTGGCAACCATTGCATATATGTTGTTAATATTTGTCAAAGCTGAACGATTCCATTCTTTTGCCGTTTCAAATAGAAAAATAAAATCTGTCACACGGTCAGAACCAGTATATATGTATTATCTATGGTCAGAACTCAGAGCGCTAACGGCTAAGAGGAACAGTTAAATTTTAAAATTAACTGTCAAAGTCATTTTAAATTGTCTTGTTTATTTATTAAACTTTAAATATTACTTAAATTTGATTTAATTATACCTATATATTATACATTAAATTAAAAATGACAAATACTAAACAGTTGAAAATTACCAAGTTATTTAAAAAGGGTGGTAGGTTGACACATATTAGCTATTTTAACAATATAAATTCGTTAATTGTTTTGTAACTTTAAAATTCTTGTATCTAAATCAGAATGTAAAAAGAATGGTTTCCATAAAATTGTTGTCCGCTTATTATTTACTTATTTATTTTCATAGCGCCGAAGATACCAGAAGATTTTACAGAGCTTCAAGAAGAAATAAATGAGCTTGAAAATAAACTTCAAGAAAAACATAATGAATTATTTCAAATTCAAAGAAATAAGTATCGGAAAAAAGTTTCGCCAATAACCAAAAAGAAAGATTCGTTTATTAGACCGCAGGTATTTCTTGATATAATAAAACATAAGTAGTTGGTATGTTACTTAAAGATATACCGAACTTATTGAGTCTTAATTTTAATTTATTTTTTATTTTTTCTAGAAAATAATTCTGAGTAACTCCGTAGAAAACCTGAAACGGAGTCTAGAACTGATGGCGATGTTAACAGGCATGGAAGTTCAGTCATATGTAGCGGATGACCATTGTTGCATCGTCTACCACATGCAGCACAGTTCGGGGCATCTTGTCAAACATGGTCTTAGAATTGACATGAGTTCTGGTAATTAAAGACAAAACAATAATTATAAACACACATAAATTATAAAGACAGTGTTCGAATTAATCACCCGCTAAGCAAAATTTATAAAAAGTAAGGCCGAAGGTTACAAACATATTTTATTAGCGGTCATCCAAATATTGTTCTGATGAGATATGATTATTCAATAATTATCATTTAACTGGATGGCTAACTTTATTTCTTATTGTAATTTATTTAGTAATCAAAATTTGAAAGAAACTTGTCTTCAGATCAGTTGGCAAGGCATTCTTTGTACATGTTAATGAAAGTTATCACTGAAATGTGATGAATACTTACCAGCTTAAGTAATTTTTGTTAATATCTAGGAGTAACATGTAAAAAGAAATAAATGTAATTTATTTCTATTTCAGATGGGAATGTGGTATCCAAATCTTCACTTCCCGTTGGCTTCAACCTAACGGCTGTGATGGAAGACTTTGGCAATGTCATGATGCCAGATTGTCTCGGTTCAATCAGGAAGGCCTTAGTAGCATATTATGATAGACTAGAGCAATTCCAAGCGCTGACGGTATGATCATAAGAAATTTTGTTACTTTCTATTATTTATCAGATACCTTGCATTAGCTCTTTTTTATTGTATCCCTCATATGATCAATACAACGATATAAAATTTTCAAAGTTTGCATAAAAAAATCTACTTGATACCACTTGACTCCCTTTTAAATACATTTAATGTTGATATAATAAATCATTGTTGAGGAAAACTTTTATATATGAGTTTTCCTTTAACCTCTTGCTATTGACATAATTTTCGATTATAACTTTAAATCTGTCACACAGGTATGTATGCATTGAAGAAATCCATTTTTAATTTAAAGTATATAATTATATGAAATTTTACATAAAATTAGGTTTCAGCCAGTTCAACTTTCAAATCATCTTTTATAGTCAACAATAATCCATGGATTTTTATATATTCTTACAGAAACTATTACACTTAGAAGCAGAAACGTTTAAAATACTAGATGGTTCACACATGGAGATCTCCTTCTTTGCTCAGAGCCTAGTAGAAGAAGAAGAAGAACAATTCAGCGTTACTCTCATATTAGATTATCGGGTCTATGATATAAGGCCTAAAACTTATTGCTTTAAGGAAGTTGGTAATAGTTTATTCTTATTAAAATTTTGGCATTTTATAGTACATTAGAAAAGAGTAATGAAAAATGAGTATGAAATATTAACCATTCCGCACTTTGTCAACATACTACTAACCTTGAGAACTGAGAAGTTATGTCTCTTGTGTCTGTAATTATACTGGCTCACTCACCCTTCAAACCATACCACAACAACATTAAATATTGCTATTTGGCAATAGAATATCTTAACGAAGCAAAGTAAACCACAAGTCCTACCACCCAGTAAAGATAATAATAATTACTTATGACAGCCAGTTGAATAGTTTTAAGAGCTATATTTGAAGTAATTTTAACACATTAGCAGTTCCTCATATAAGAATTTTGATCACTCAATGTGTATACTAGCACTCTTAAATATTAGTAAATGCCATCATCAGAATGCTGGATGAGTAAATTGTGCTTGTGTATGTATGAAAATTTAAGATTATTGTTATTATAAGTCCATATTGTGGCAACTAGCAATATGTTCTGCACACATTAAAAAACTATGCATGTAATAACTTGCATGTCAATCAATCTGCTGATGTGTTCAATGTGAATTTATAGTATAAAAATACAATTGGCTTAAACAAGAACATGTTACACTATTTGGTTCACTTGAAATCTATATCTAATTTATCATTAATTTTGTATAACAGGTCTGCCGGAAGGAGCTTCAGAGGTTTTAAAAGAACAGTGCTTAGTTTTCAAAAGGAAACCGTTAAATAAGGCTTTTAAAGAAGCATTCATGAATGATATCGGCACATACAAACTTGTTCAACAGGTAAGAGATCTATATTATTATTTATTAACAGAATGGCATTTTTTTGTGGTCTTGACAATTTTAGAATGGTAAACATATATTTATCACAAAAAAGTAAATGACTTGATTTATTCTAACTAAATTATCTATGCATTATCTTAATAAAACTATCTTCACACTGAATGGAACTTTTTACGTACTATTTGAATGTATATTATTAAGTAATTAAAGTAAGCTTGCGTAAGATCACAATAGATATGAAATTATGCAATATACTATGGTGAGTTTCTTTTTAAGGATCATTCTAGCGAATGCAAATATGACGATTTCTATTGTTATGTGTTGTAGGCTAAGTACATTAAAATAATAATTATTTTCATAGTTATTTTCCACCAAAATAATGAAAAGAAGATTACTACTTTAAAGAAATTGTAAATTATTTATTTCAGCTTGGTCCTCGACGTTCTGCTCATGAAGTCAAAAAGACAAAACGATTAAGACCAAATAAACACCAATACAATAATGATGATACTTTCCTGCCAGAGGATTGTTCGGATCAGGGTGATGACGATGATGTTATGGAAGATATTGTATAGATTATAAAACTATTCATTTAAATTTTCTTATTTTTTATTTTAATTATGAAGGGAAGTCTAAGATAAAATTTGAAAGTAAATGTTACTGTTATATTATTTAACATACATACCTTTTTAGCAAAATCATCAGAAGTCTAACAATAAAACTATAATTTAAAAATCTTTCATATGTATTATTAATATAAGATAATTAAAAATGAAAGAAATGTTTATATTAAAATACAAACTATTTATAATTTTGAAATTATTTGTGTTCACTACAATTTTAAAAAAAGTATATATAAATCCACATACATAATATATAGTATTTTATTGAAATAAAAAACATGATTTTTACAACATTACATTTACACTGATCATACATTAATTTATAGATTTAATTTGTCCAATTTTTTTGTGTATTTTTCGCATACTTTTTTTTTAACAGCATTTTAGAAGACATTTTGTGCGATAAGATAAAATAAGGCGATATTTATCGAGAACTTTTTACCGAGGTCTTATATTAATTGGGTCAAGTATTGCCAAATTTAAACTATTGCATTTTAATTGAGCACCAATAAACTTGTCTCATTAAATGGTCGACTGACAGAAGACCTTTCTTCAATATACATAACTACAATAAATAAATGGTAATATGAAGCAATATATAGTAAACCATTTTTGACACACATATTTGACCCATCATAAATCCTAAATTTATTATTTTATTTATTAGATTTATTAACAATCTCTTAAACTCGCAAATACGAGCTAATTGTATAAGATCACTTATACAATTAGTTCGTATTTTCAAGTTCATTGAATTATATTTAACGCTCAAGACTATCGCAACTGTAATAAGCAAGATATTTTTTAGTAAATTCGAGACTATGAGAGATCTCTAGGTCGGAATTGTGTATGAAGTTTTTATGTTTGAGCAAAAACTGTTTTTAGCAAAAAGGACACGTCTGTCATGTGTTTAAATGAAAGAACTTTATTACTATTTTTTTAGTTTAGTAACTAGAGTTAGAACAAAGTTTGCAAATATGATTGTCTGATGATAACTCGCCTCTATCGGACCTAGGAATCCATTTATTACCAATGAAATGCTAGAGGCAAAATTTGATTGATCTTTAATTTTTAGTAAATGAGCGAGACAGAAAAAGTATGAAAATGCTTATAAAAGAAGTTACAGAGCTGCGATATCCTCTTAAGTGTTAAAATTAAAATAAATTCAGTTATATAAGTAACTAATAAAAGTTACTTCATTAAAAAAAAATACTTGTCATTATTATTATTACTCGTTCAATATATAGATTATCATGTTTGCCCTCATTTAAATTGTTTAACTAATTTGATTACTTTAAATATGATTAGTGCATTACAAGAAAACGAAACATACAATTATTAAGTTTTTGATTATCCTGTTACATTGATTCATTAAACGAACATGATGAAGATGGTATGATGTGAGATCTTTGACTATTTCAAACCCATAAAAATGCAAAATCTAAATGCAGTGCAAAACTAAATTAAAATAGATATTTAAAAATTGAAAGATAAGGTTTACAATATATTTAAATAAAGAACAGTACATCGATATTCGACTCTGATTAACATAAATAGTGCCGACAGTTTAACACTTCTAATTTCGGATACTAGTAACAAAGCTATGATCGAGTGTAAATAATGACACTATTCATGTTCTTCAAGAATTAAGTTAATATTTGAGTCAATATTATCGATTTTGCGACTCATTATCGACGTTAAATATCGATAGTTTTGCGACACTATTGAGACATAAGTAGGTAGACTTATTTATGACATTAATTAAATTGCTCCAGAGATTTAAGTCAACAAAACATTATTATTTTTTACAAAATTCTATACACTACTTGTTTATATAGATATAATTTTTAATTCCATTTATACAATGCACATTATTAATAACTTATTCCTTTTCTACTAGTAATGTTCACTCATACACTAACTAGCTTTTCAGTATTAAAAAACAAACATTGTAACAAGAATTGGAACTTTATATTAATGTAAAATTATCACATTAATTTATTTATACCTAAGCGGTTCATTGTCACAGCTGACGACAGTTCGTATTAAAACTTCAGCTGTAGTAACATTTCTGTTTTGTGCTCCTCTAACGCCATTTGTGACACTGTTACCTTATATTTATATCTCACACATTTAGCCGACATTAATCCAGAATTATAAATATTTTATGATTACTTTCAACGCTCTGGGCTAAAAAGTAGTTGAAAATTTCTCTCAGAGGGATTCGATTCTCGGGTTTCGGTGTTGTTAAATTTTTAAAGAAATGTTTAGTCGGAGCACATATACCGAGCACACAGTCGGCCTCGGTCGTTGCTCAGAGGCCGCGGTTGGGGAGCGGCTTCACCTTGTAGATGCGCACGAGCCAGTGCTCGGTGGTGTAGGCCTCCTCCAGCACGTCCAGGTTGAAGTCCTTGTTGCCGATCTCAGCGCCGCGCACGCGGTCGTAGCCGGGGGGGCGGCCTGCCGGGGAGACGAACACGTTACATCGTGTTTAATATTTTAATTAATGAGTGTCTAATATTAAATGAAGTATACGTATCAAGACGAACGTAATATAACGAGATAATGATAGTGGTCACCTCCTTCGGTGTAGACGAGTCCGAATTTGTAGTAGCTCATCTTGTACATGAGGCAGTTGAGCAGCGTGGAGGAGCCGTGCGCGTCGACGCGGAACTCGCCGGCGCCCGTGTAGTAGTCCGCCTCGCGGATGTGCGCGCCGCGCTCCGTGCTGCCGCCGATGCGCACCATCCACAGGAACTTGTTGATGTCTGTCGAGGCGGCATTTAGATACAAAGGGAAACATATGCGTTATGTGTTATATGTAAACAAATATTCGTCAAGTATTTATTCGACTATTGTTAGTATTCACTTTAAATCAAGCTTTTTCGTGGTTTATTATATTAGTGGGTATTTAAATGAAATATTGAGATGTGGATAAATAAAATAATTAGGGGACCCACAAACCGTCATAATTATTCATAAAATAATTTTAAAGTATATTAAATAATAATTTTACTAATGTAGTTTTAATAATTTTAATAATACAGAAGAAACAATTCTATCAATCATGTTTATTAGCAAGATGTAAGTGTTGGAGGAGGCCTACACCATCGAGCGTACTTACAACACGTTTGTTGTGAGATTTTCAAATTGTCTAAACATATATTTTTAAGTTATATATAATAATATAATATGTTGGCCTTATTTTATAACTACTTTATGGTCGTACAAAAATTAAATGTTTAATAGTAAAAACTTGAAAGCGTAACAAACATTAGTACGCACTAACTCACCATCGGACGAATACCCCACTAGACCTCCGAATATGACCAGCACGTAGTCAACGTCCAGCTCCCTCATGATCTCGTAGGCGTGCTCCTCGCTGGAGGCCATGGCCTGGCCCACGCGCGATATGTGCGTATTGTTCCAGGTGTTATTATCCACTATTACCGTTCGATTCGCCATAGCCGTTATCTGATAGCCGTAATCCCACCAAGACATCACTTTTGCATCCTGCCGTGAAAATTTCATTATTTTATTTACAGTAACATCATCTCAGGAGGGATAGTCGCCCACGTGAGAATGAAATATAAATTTGACGCAACCTCAGCGGCGCGGCCGAGCGTACCTGCGGAGTGTTCATCTTGAGCCAGGTGTAGGCCTCGCGGAAGTCGTCGAAGATGATCCGCGCGCCGTCGTGCGCGCGCGCCGACAGCACGATGGAGGGCGACGAGTAGGCCTCCGACGTCACCCACGTGCAGTGGAACACGTACGACACCAGCAGGCAGCCCAGCACGCACACGAACAGCGCGCCCACCTGTCGCGGGAGTTGCGTTATCGTAACACTACTTTACCTTTAATCGTACGCCAATATTTTATTGATATAACAGTTAAATAGAAATTAAAAAGGCACAAAGCTCTATCAGTAGATTCTTACCTCAGATCTAAATACGAAGTTGTTTTCATGCTTTTTCTTCTTATCGTGCTTTTCTACCTTCGGCTCGATGTCCTTGACGTGCAGACTCAGGAGGCTGGAGGCGGCAACTCCCGACACCACGCACATGACGGGCGCCAGCACCAACATAAGCCGCACCATGACGCCCTGCGGACCTCGGGGTTAGCTCAGGAAGTACTACGAGGGCTCTGGCGTACCAGAGGGTAAGTTCAGCGATCAAAGTGTAAGGGTCATCGTGCGGAGTCGACGGAGCTAGCTCGACGTCGGCTCGACGCGCTCAAGCTTCAATTTGTCATCATAGTTAACACAATTTAATAAAATAAAAGTTTTTAAAATCATACAATAAAAAAATATTTGTTATGTCATAAAACAACTAACTACAAACTGTTACAAGCAACAGTAGTATGGTGTAAACCGATAAGGCTATTGTTATTATATTATGTAAACTGTTCTAATATTTTTTTAATACTAAATGAAATGGTATTATAATATCCTATTTCTGATAATACCATGTTTAGAAGCATTGTTTACTCACAAGATTTAAAAAAAAACCCTCAAAAATTAAGGACGTTAAACCATTAATAATATTAATGTTGTACAAGCTAGCGCTGTACACGTGCCTGTAAGTTCTTTGACACTTGACGTCACACAATTCGTATGACCCAGTTACGATCATTATGTTATTACATCTTTATATGTACTTTTAGTGTAATAAAGACGCTCCGTAGTATCGGTTGGCTTGACAAACATATTGTTTTCTTTGCTTGACGACAACCCCGATTGCTCTCCGATCTACCTGACATCTGACGAATTAAGTGAACGTGTGCTAACTAGCCCGTTCAAATGTTATGTATTTTAAACCAAGCTATTAAATTAACTTTTGTTATTTTATATTATTATTAAAAAAAAAAAACAACTAACCGCAAAGTAAATACTAAGCACGCCGTACAGTATGATGAAGATATTCGCATCGGTGAGTCGCGTGAAGCAGAAATAGAGTCCGGCGGGGAACAGGAACACGAGCACCTGCAGGTCGAAGTAGAACGACGACCACGACGTCGGCTGATGCTCGGACACCGACGCTGAAGACACAAATTTTAGTTTAGTACATTTTGCACAAGCAGACATTGTTTAGTGCCCCATTCATCTTTATTTACTATTATTTAATGTTTATTTATTATTTTCCATTATTATTATTTAATGGAAAACAAGCTCTTTGTTTGTTTACTCAGAAAATATTATTAAAAGTTCAGGCGTGCACAAACAGAGATGAAATGCTCTATCCTTATACTCTGATGATCTCTGATGGGATAGTAATCTGACACAATCTGCAAGCAGGCATCTGGTCATTTTCGAAAAGATGTGATAACGATACTTGTACTTGTACATTTTTTAATAAAATAATTTCGGTGTACACGTACAAACATAAAAAAAACACAACAATATTGAAAAAGTTACATACCAATAATGGGGATGTGGTTCTTGGCATACGAAGGGTCCAGCAGAGAATAGAATCTTCCAGTCCATGGCGAAATTTTCCCTAAGATAAAAATAAATAAATATTATTGCAATCTTCATGTCAAATATAATCTGAGACCGTAAGTTATTTGATATGATGCGATATAAAAAAAAAGAAAAATACTTTGTATACAAGCAATTTTGAATCATTGTAAAAGATTAATTAAATTTAAAGTTACAACTAATCAGGATATATTTTATACAGATATCTCAAAACTAGTGACAATAAAATAATAATGACACATCAAAGGAAATTCCTTTAGATATAAAAAGATTAATAACCAAGTTTGATTAGTAATCAGAGCTAGTTTAATAAAATAAAAATAAGACTTACCAGTAACAGTTAAAACAACAATCGCAGTGCCGAGTGTTGCCAGAAGTGTTGTCAGCAAAGCTTTGAATAACAATTCAAAGTTGGCCGGAGACAGATGTTCACGCAAGTATTGTGTGAAAGCGTACAGCTGGCATAAGCCGAACGTACCAAGAGCCTAAAAATAATAAATTTATCATATTGATGAAGATGCTCTGACCGAGAAGAAGTCTTGACTTTATTGGGTATGTACCATCTATTCGGGATACATATATTATGTAAAACAGCATTGTCTTTTATGTAACATAAATGTAAGTTAGATGGTCTGGGTGAGTATTATAAGTGTTAAATATAAGTACTTTCTATTGTCTTGTTTTAGTTCGTTGAGTTGGGTGAGCCAGTTTAATTACAAGCCCAAGGATCATAGCATTTTTAGACCACATGATTTTTATGGGCTTGACGATAGATGATGTTGTGGAGGTGACCACTTCAATAAGTATACTCCTCTATAAGTTAAGAAGATTCTATAAGTTAGCTTACAATATATGCAGTAAATTGTGTTTTATTGCTGATTTATATATATATATATATATATATATATATATATATATATATATATATATAAATATGTATATATATATATTTCAGTTATAAAGATTACAAGACTTACCAGCATATGTTCCGAACTTTGAACAGGTTGGAAGCCAACGAAGGAAATCTGCATAGACAAGATGGTTCCAACGCAGTATAAGGTGCTGTACGCCACGTAAACGCGCGCTGAGAAGCGACCGAGCAGCATCAGGGCGAGCACGTGGAGGGGAATGAGGTTGATGAGGAACACGTAGCCTCCCCACGACGATACCTAATTAATAAACAACATAGTAAAATAGTAAGAGATAGCAAATGACCAAGGCCTTTTATCTATTGAGAAGAATGTATTGGAGCTTATTCTGCACCCAAAAAATTATGAAAACATCTTAACATTATGTTATTAACATAGGGCACATTGGAAACTTGTTTGTTTGACGAGGGTTTTTTAACTTATATCCCCAGAAAGCATTTTCAATTGTTTTATTATTAAAAATCGAACGGTTATCCTTAAGCTTAACTGGTCATCTGCTTTTAGAAATAATAATACCTAAAATTAACCAGGTGAAACAATCGTCTTACACATTTCACTTAAATTATTTTTAATATTATAACTATAGAACTCGTGGCGCGAAAATCATAATGTTTTCAGTTTCACATAAAAACTTTTATGCATGTACCAATATCATTATAAAATAAACGCTTACCATGTGCAAACTGCCAACATTGCAGGTGCAGTGTTCCCTTGCTATACTATTGCCAATGTCTTATTTGAAATAATAATACCTTTAAGTTTTAAAACTATTGCACCAGATATACAATGTTTATGAAAACTTTTTTACAGAAATAGTGTACAAAAGTGCAAAAACAAAAATGTTATTAAAACATTTCTGTGTGAATCTTTCGTCTTAATGTTCTATGATTGTTTGATTCCATTGAATATTTATATTCAATGAATGATGTCCAAACATTTGGACAAACAAACAATCAAATTAAAAAATAAATACAACTTTTTGTGTTACGCTATGTAAAATTATAATATTCTAGGCATTTATAAATTACACACCTACGAGAACTGTCATCAATTTAAAAAAGATATTCAATCCTGAATTGTAGTAGAAATAATATTTCTCATTATTGTGCAATCGTTGGCCGAAAGCTTCTTCCGTTAAGGAGACGGTTTAGAGCTTATTTCATAACAATGAAATATGCGAGTTGATATAGAAGTAATGAGCGTACATCACTTAAATAATCCTATTAAAAAAATGTAAAAAAAAATCATTTACCATGTAAAAATATGCCAGTGCAGTCATAGTAGCCCACAGGATAGTTCCAGTGTTAACTGCCTTGATCCAGAAGTAGTAAGTTAGCAACATACAGAATATTGCAATTCCCTCATTGTCGTAACTTCCAGCAACTGAACGACTGATGTATCCAGGAACTATTGCAATCATTGCAGCTGCAACTAAGCCTGCTCCTTCATCCTTTTAAGTAAAAACAAATTAATACCACAGCTTTGTACATCTATGTTCACAAAACATGCCAAAATTAACAAAATTAAATTCCCTCTGCACTAATGGGTTCTCATATTTGTTTTAAAGAATTTGTAACTTAGTGAAATGAAGATATATTATGTACTTTTTACTCTAAAGAGATATAGCTACAAAAAAACAGTTGTCTTCAACTCTTTGCCTGAACATATGTTTCAAACTTAACATCCACCAATAAAATTATAAGTTGGTCAACTTGGAGCTGGATACTGAAGCCAAGGAAAAAGACTCATCAAAATTTGTTCAAAACAAAAATATATATATGAATGAACTACACACATGAAAAATACGGAATATTTAGAACTTTTCTTTAAGTTGGTTAATAATATTTATAGAATTTAAACACATACTTTTATATTTCAATCATAAAAACATTTGTAATAATAAGCTAATTTTATTACTGCAATATCTTTAACATAAATCTGTGTTATTGTTTAATCAAAGTACTTTTAATACTGATAATTTTGTACATTATAGATTAAATTAAGTATTTCTTTATCATTTATATTAACATTGTTATTGTTTTTTTTTTTTATTTAGCTTAGATTCTTACACATTCAATAAATTACTTTTAAATTATAAGTAGACATAAATTAAGGAATCCTTGATATGTTTTGGGAGGATTAAATTTCTTATTGTGGAGTAGATGGATCACATTGCAATAAATAATAAATAAAATCTCTTGTTTAATTGTATTATTATATTGATTAACTTATTTAAAAAAAAAAAAAGATTTAACTAACCTTTAATTCCTTAGTGAGTAAATATGTCACAATAGTTGTGAGAGATGAGAAAAAGGGAGCTAAAAAGACACAGACATTTCTGATGTCAATTGTTATATTCAAGAATTGCATTATATTGTAGAGTGTAGCGGATGTCACCATCAGGCCAGGGTAAATTGTACCTAAAACCAAAAAAATTATAAGACTAGAAACAGAAGAAGATAGTTAATTTGCACATTTTTATGTATAATTAGACTTATAAATGTAAAAAAAGTATATTAAAAAATAAATAACTAACTCACCACCAATAATACGCCCTAAGGGGTACCATGCTCTGTCATCAAACCAGTTATGGAACTGATAAAATCCTTCTTCGGTAAGAAAACGGGTAGTTCTGTAGTTGAAATACGGATCAAACTCGTGTATAACGCTCTCGAATCGTAGAACGGAGAAAAGACGAGTTGCAAAAGCTAAAAAAATAGAAATCTTCATTAAAAATTGGATCATTAGATCTTCTCTATTTCAAATACTTAAAGTACATTTTTTTAAAATAATATAAATTGTATGTCAGCATACAGCATGTTGTCGCCATTCGTTATCTTACTTGGACCACGTCAGAAAAACAAATCGACAGCACGTTTAATTGAATGTATTATTGTTTATCGCTTATTATAATTTAATTAAGATCTATACAAAATCGAAACCGATTTTACTTACATAAAATTGCTGCCATCGATAAAACAGCTAACTTTATAAATGTTAGTTGTTTATCAGACGAAAGCTGAGGCAGCTTCGCCTTGTTCTGCACCTCCACAGTCATATTAATGGGTTATAGCAATACAATATTTTTAATACATATATAAAAACAACAAAGTACGATATAGAAAAACCAAGAAAATTTTCGCCGGCAACCTAAGTTAGATTTACCGACGCAGGCAACTTGATTTTAGCCGATTTGACGTGACAGTCATTTTAAATGACAGCTTATTAACGGCGTGGCACAGAGTGTTGCCCAAGTCTGCCAACTCATTTAATAATTTTCTGCTAAAACTGTACCAAAGAAAAGGCCCTTTATTTAAAAGCAAAGTATTAAAAAAATTGTACTGTAAAATTCTATTATCTAACTTAATAATATGTAATGGAATGACTTGCAATATTTTACTGCTGATTGCTTTTCTATATTTAAAAATTGAATATAATAATTATCTTGTAAAATTATTATAAACACTACCACTAATACCACTTTAAATCTTTTTACTACATTAAAAAATGTACATGTATGTATATAATTGAAAAAAAAACTAAAATTCAGTACTTACAGAAGTCTTATGGTGAAAATGCAAAGTATATTTGAATTAACTAAGTGCGTTATAATATTTACTTATATTTTGAAAATTTAAAATATTAGAGGTTATATGTTATGTAATGTAATGTGTAAATAGAAAACCAAAATACTTTTCTTTGGTTACATATTGCTATTATCAATCATAAGCATAATTAATAATATAAAAATGTAATTGTGATAAAATATTATCCTTATGTTTTCATTTCTTTAAGAATTATTTCATCGCAGCTCTTTGGTACATCAATACCATAAATTCTTAAACCAGCAGTAAAATGACAGTTGACACTTGGCAAGTTGACAACTTCACAGTTGACACATGCGAAATCGGAGGTGCTATATTAAGCTCACTGCTCGATTCTCGCAAGATTCTCGATTCTATTGTCTTCTCTACCTCTAGTCATCTCTCTCGCCTAGCTCAGTTTTAACTTCAAGCCTGATTAAAGATATCACGTAACTTGTGGGTATTTAGATAAATAAGAATAGTTGTTGTTTGTTATATTTAACGTCAATATTGTCTAGGAACAGTTTACCGAAACTTACTTTGGTCTCTCTCCGGTGACTAATCGTCTCGAATCAGTCTCGAAGATACAGTTAAAGCATGATAAGGACGGATAATTAGTAAACGAAATAAATAATTCTGTGTTTTTAATATAAAGTGTGACCTGTTGTAAAGTGATTTATATGTAATGTCTGACGGAGATCCTTCTCTCGAAGAAGATATACCGAAGCCTTTGTTGGAAAAGCCCGAAGAAAATGTGTTTACGCCAAAGATAACGACTCCAATATTTGCTGGAAGCGTCAAGATTCACCATAAGCCATCAGACACTGCGGAGACTGAATCGTTTTTATCTGATGCACAGCGAAATGAGCTTGCGTTCCAACAGTTATTCCAAGATGGAGATGAAAAATTTCACGAAGTAAGTTTGTTTTGCATATTTAATGGGTGTGCATAATTATTATAAAAAATAGTGAAATTATTTTAATCTAATCCATTAAAGAGTATCTCATTTATTTGCTTTTATTAATCATCATTATCTCTTTATCATTTAAAAATATTAATTAAAAATATAATTACATATTTTGCAGTGGGTATTTAATCTAATATAGAAATTTGTTAAGTAATAAATATTATATTAATATTAATTGAATAGCAATACCTGCCATTTCTTTGTTCAACTACATTATTATTAGGTCTGTGGGCTGGAATTTGGACATGGAAACATAAATAAATTAATAATAATTTTATTAATTCGTCAACTAATAACATTACAAATTATTATTTTTTCAGTTACTTTTCTGTAGTTAATTCTAAATATTAGTTATTTTACTCAATATCTATAAAATTGAAATACCAAAGTCACAAATTCAAAATCGAATTTTGCAATATACTGTTAGGGATCGAATAAAACAAAACTATCTGCAATTCTTATTTGCATTAATTTTTGAAGAAACAATTTGAAATGGTATTTGTAAAATAATAACAGTAACAGTTTCGTTTCTTGAAAAGGTTTATTTTTAAATATCATATTCTATACTTACAGACAATATTATCATTTTATTTACTGTTTGTTGCTAATAGTCAATATTATTTTGATTGTCAAATAACAGTGATTTTGGACTTCATAGCAAACAAACAAATAATTATGTTTTAGAAATTAGCTACATATGAAAAATAAAAACTTTAGTATAATTTAATAAACATAGAAACTTATTACTGTAACCTATTCCAACTACAAATCAAATAAAGACAAATAAGCAATATATATACAAGTATGGTCGAGATCTTCAGTAATCTACTATGTTAATTATGGATATGTGAAAAAAATGGCATTATGATTGTCGATAAAAACAAAAAAACAATATTTCAACATGCAACATATATATGGAATTATAAAAGTTACTAAGAGATTAAATTAATTTAAGATTCTGAGTTTGCACATTGGTAAGATTTTAAGGAAAAGTAAAATCGGTTACTAGTGGTCCATATTAGTAAAACTACGAGATGGAGACTTAGACTTAGAACTTTAGAAAAGTAGAAGTAGTTAAGTTTTGTATTATGAATAAAGATATATTAATCAACACCAGTTTGTGGTGTAATCAAATCACATGGAATAGTAAAACTAAGATTTGTTTATTTATCTATACTCCTTTGATGTAGGCTAGTTTAATTACTTAAATAATAAAGTAATTTTGTAATCGATTTTTTTACGTAAAACTATTTAGTAGTAGTAGTAGATACTTACAATACTATACTGTGTTACCATATAACAAAATTATCTAAAAGGTTCATTAAATGCATGCAGTGTTATAAAAAATTAAATACAACATACAATATATAGAATATTTGTATAGTTTTATTATAATATTGGTGTTAATTTTTTGATTTCTTTAGATTTTTATAAGAATTTATTATTATGAATTTATTCTGAACCTTTTGTAGTCTGTACCATTCATACTTATATTGGTTGATTATAATTTTGATTTAGGATGATTTCTTCAATTATTTGCCATAGGAGATTCAGAGTGAGATTTATTATTTACCATTTCATTTTTGTTGTTATGGTATTAATTATTATCATTATTTGTGGTATTTGTATGATATTTGACTTTCAAATGATCTTATTACTGTTTACTTAACAATACTAACAAATGTTCAATTAAAATAGATGCATATATATTTACAATCCTGAAATTAATATCTAATGTTATCAAATTGCTGTATAGTTGGTAGTATAAAATTATGAAATACATTATTTTCACATAACAAATTATATAATTAATTTACTAATATACTTTAGTTTATAGTAACAGTACACATATTAGTAAATTAAGTCTGAACACAAAGCCCAAGGGTGATTAACTAATAAAGATAACAGTGAAAACTGTAACACCTACATTGTATTGTATAAAGGAAGGCATTAGTGTGAGTGTTGACAAATATTTAATGTCGAGTTTTTAGCAGTTTCATTAAATAGTCGCCAGTTTTGCCTTTTAGAGAACGTATCGTAAAAAAAGTCGCGCCTTCTTTTATTTTAAGTGTTTTATTTTCATGGCAAATTTATATATGTATTTTTGTTATTTTGGTTTTTTTTTTTCGAAAGTGTTGAAAATGTGATTTGTGAAATAATTTCGTAATTTAAAAAAAAAACTTACGAGAACGCGTATCTCCATTTCTTAACGTGTATTTAAGGATAATACGAAAACTACAAATAATATATATTGTAAACATTGCACTCCATCACTGCTTGAATAAATGATGGCGTTTCTAATCTTGAAACACAACTGAGATAAATCTCCAAATCGGAGGCACTTATCAAATATGGTTATATAATGTAATAGAAAAGAATACGGGCTAAAGATCGAGTATGGTCTCTGTAATTAGGTGTACACAAACGTTAATCAAATACAGATGATTCAGAGTTACACGGAGCCTGTGTGAACCGACCAAGGTCAGTAGTCAGTTTCTCAGGTTTTTCTACAAGTGCAGTCTTTTGAATACAATCATATAAAATGATCGCGAGCAGTGTTATCGAAGTGATATGTTACGTTTTATATGATGTCGATCGAAATAGAATTTTTAGAAATCGCGCGAGAAGCGGAAATATTAATGTATGGTATTTACTTGTAATAGTTTTCTCACATCTAGCAATACGGAATGAGTAATTAATATGAATCCAATCGGTTTAAAGACAAGTTGGACAGTTTGATTACCAATAATGTATGTACTCGACTACATTCCCTAATTTTTGTAGTAAGTTAACGATGTAATCTAAATCTTTACATTGTTTAACGTACTTTAGGTAATTAACAATAACAAGGTCACTTGTTAAACTGAATGTTTCTATTGAAATTATTGAATAGAGATTATAGATAATATTGGTGAAATTATTTATAAAATCTTTCACTGGCAAGTGTGATTGATTTCGATATGTTGTTTGGGTCAGACGGAGAAAACGCAGCAGGAGAGGATCGCCGATCTGCACGCGATGTCGGTGCTGAGTACGTACCAGGACAACCTATCGCAGGATATGAATACCGACCGGTGAGTTTTGTGTTGTGCCAATGACATTGCAATAAGCATTCAATGAATTATCGAGACATTGTTACCAATTACGTGCGATAGTTTACCAATCAGCCTTGGCCGCTATAGGTCTTTTAGTACAAACCTCTGAAATTCTGCTAATTTGTATAAAAACAGTGGTTTTTAATTTCTGCCAAGTTTTACAGTATATCTCTCATCCTGTACTATTCCCACTAAGGAGTAGCTCTCGCTTCTCTTTTTACTTAGAATCTTTTTTATATCCTTCCTGCGTCTGCCGTGCTTTGGTTGAGTTCTGTCGCTCGGTGCTCATTGTTGAACGGATTGGCCACTATTAATTTCCGACTGCCAAGACCCAGGCTTAGTCGACCTTAAGGCAAGTCCGCCTTTGTATGATCCCATAAATTGGCAACAGTTTCGTTTTTACGTAAAAGTTTTCCATTTCTTGCGAAACACTTATTTGTGACTTACTCCATAGGAACCGCGACTGCCTATCTTTTCGATGTTCTGAACGTATTCATCTCCTTATATTGAGCTTCAAAGTTGTTTCTAAAATATGTAAATCATCATGATACAAAAAAAAATCCTCAAGATTTCCCTATAAATTCTATGAAAAGCGTGTACCGTGATTGCCAGCTTTTGTTTTAATGTCGATTGTATGCGTATGTGTGATGTCATTGGTCTTTCTGTCCTGTGTCGTACGCATGTGTTTATAACAAAGTACTTTATTTAAAATTTTATCGATTGCATACAATCGAACATACTAATGAGGTGATAGGAAGAAAATAATTGAAATGTAATGGAAATATAGGTTTAACAAATATAACAGTTACGTAAAGTTATGGTCAGCGCTAGAATTATCCTGTGTAGCGGAAGTTTGTATTTCATTTTTTATTATACGTACTTGTTTTATGTCTGTCTCTTATACTGAAGATACAAAGGTACAGTAAACGATAGAATCAAATATCTTACAGGTCTATTCTCAATATTTTACCACTTTCGGTGCAGTAACTACACATTTACTTATATATATTTTTAGTACAATTATTATTACTGTTTCCTTAAAGATTATATATATGACAGTAACTGTATTCAAAGATTTTAACCTTAAAAGGCCTGTTCAAAAGTCATCTAGTCTCTACGACGTTAAATTCTCGCCAATATTTGTATTGCAAATGAATAACCATATCTTGATTAATTATAATCCTGAAAAATGGATTGTGATGCTGCCTGGTTATTCACATGTTGATACATAAAAAAATATTAAAATAAATTAAATATTAAATACACCAATGGCACGGACGGAAGGTCGTGGAAGTTTAGTTCCCGATATCAAACTACTAATGCGTAATATACAAATGAGCTATTGCTTAGTAAAAAAAATTGAGTCTGATAGTGGTTGAGTAGCTTGAAGTGAGGTCGTAATGAAACTAGTCTTGTTTTCTAGTTACTTTACTCTTCCAAATTTTAGCACTACCAAATCTGCCCTAATTAGTATAATTAACAGTTAGTATACTGTTCTGTTATAAAGTTTACTCTACACGTGTATACCTCGCTTTAGTGTTGTACTATAGTTTATAGTGTAGTAATGCTCGATGTTTATTTTTTTTTTCTTCTTTCTTTTTAAAGTTTTTAATTACTATTCTGAATTAATTCCAAAATTAGTTCTTGAATTTATTTTTTATTTTTTTAGATTTGAATGTTTTACCTTTAATTTGAGACGTAATATCAATGTTGAATCATACTTTGTCGCATAATATTTAATTAAACTTCTATTCATGGCTTTGTTGATGATGTAAAGATATCTTGTTAGCGTTCTTAAAATAAAATTAATATTTTACATTTAAATTACGAATGCAGCGGCCAGGGGGTCGAAAAAAAAACCGAATAATTTTCAATTATTTATTAAAATTATATTAATACAATAATTGTCTTATAACTAACGACTTTACTCGAAGTGGGAATAAAGAGTGATTAAAATAATGTTACAATTAATAAAACTAAAAATTAGAATAATGGGGCATTGAAAGGCTAATACGGGGAACTCGTGAGCTCGTCGCCTGGGAAGCTTCTATCAGTTTGCTACGTCAGCATATTCGAGGATTAGGGTTCTGTAACTTGTGAGAGAACGAGAGACAAAATAATAAGTAAAACCAATTGATAAGAAAATAAAGTATATTTAAAATAATAGCAGGTGATTATACTTATTTCTAAACACTGATTACATTTACATTTTACAATGACATTACATTTACAGATAACAATGAATTCGATATATAAAATAACTAACTTAAATAACACAATTAACAGAATAAATACAAAAATACGCTCTTCTGGGTAATTACCAAATAAACAGTTCAGAGCGCCGATAGTGCCGTGTTCAACACTGAACCCATAGATAATACATGTATACTGTAATAGATGCGACACTGACGAATCAGCTATTTTTATTTACCCGACCTCTTTGTTAGATGGCGCTGGTTTCTTAGAGCGCATATATATATATATATATATATTTATATGTATGTATATATATATATATATATGTATGTATGTATATATATATATATATATATATTATTTAATTTTCTTCAAGGGAGATTGTGTAAAAAATACAATAAAACAGAAAAACAAATGTTAGAAAGAAATGATTTTTTTATTGTTCAGTCTTTTGTTTAAGCATACATTAATGAAAACAATCAAACGTTGCTTTTAACAATTATAAAATGCTCAGAAATGAAGAGATTTGGCCACCCTATATCTTGTATATCATTTTAGTCAGATCCACGATAAGTGACTTCTGATTCCATTACTTCTGATACAGCAAAAGAAATTCTCGAGGGGATCTTGATTAAAATTACTGGTTAATATGTTCGTGATTTTAAATTGTTCATTTATATATTTCCACATTTCCTTAAAGGTATTTATGTGTTCAATTTTGAACAGATGGCACTTTTTCATATTTAACTGTTTCTGTGCATCACGATTTTTTACCACCTTTTAAAATGAAATTGATTTTAAAATTGGCATTATTTCATCCCAGAACTGGAAGTGTTTAGAATTATTTTTTAGAGACCCCTTGAGAACTTTTGCTGTATCATGGTATGAGTGGCCATTAAAACAGTCATATAATTTGTCAAAGACGAGTAGATCAGCAGTGTCTTCACACTCCACTGGTAAGATTTTGCGTTCTGTAACAAGGAAAGATTATTTGAATTGCCAGCCAATCAAAATATTTTTTTTATAATTCTTGCATTTCAATATTAAAAAAATTAAAGTTGGTAAAATTATCAGGTGGTAAATTTAATTTCCTTCACAGGTTGTGTGTAGCAATTACGAGCAAATATACATAAGTTACACACTAGACAAGAAATAGCAGCATAATAATTTATTTTTAACTTTTGATTACACACATGTTTGAATCAGACAGACAAATGTATAATGAATTGTACCAACCTGAAAGAAATTTTTGCTTTATGCTTTTTTTAGTAGCCTTATCGATCAAAACTGCAGTCTCAATAGATTTTTCTGTGGATGTTGATGCACAAATAGACATATCATCTGTAATAATAAGAATTATGTTATAATTTTTCTCTACAAGTAATCTTTTTATATAGTCTTGAGATGTATTTCATGTTACAAATAAAAAATATCTAGCATATTATCTAGTAGTGGTCTGTCCCAACTTTATATGGGTGGACACTTTTTTTGGAACAACGAGTTGCCTATGTGTTTATATAGGTTATCAGCTATCTGTGTGCCAAATGTAATCCAAATCCTTTTCAAACAAAAATACAAATCTTTCTTCTTAATAATATTAGTGTGGATAATTAAGAAGGGGACAAGTACACCACTGAAAGTACTATTAGTTACCTTCATCCTGCTTTGCATACATGCATGCTAAGATCAATAAAGAAGGAATTTTTAAAAAGTTGAGTCATAATTTAATCATAAATTATTTTGTTTCTCTAAATATGTTGACAATGAGTGTCTAAATAAAATGATATTTATAAGTATGTCAACCAACTCTCACCTTTCTTAATATACAGAGTTGGAATAGCATTTCTTGTTAGCCTGTTGCTTGGTAATATGTAATAATCTTCAAAATACTTATTGCATAACCTCAATTGGTTATAGATTACATATTTCCTTTTTCTGTAGTGTCATTCTCTAACACTGCTTTCCAGATTTCAAACCTTTCTACATCTTTTTCAGGCTTGGAGAAATGATGCAGAGGACCTGCAATTTAATATTTTTTATTAAAGCCAGTTAAAGATGATAAAACTCATAACTCTTAATTACATGCCAAGTATACTGATATCAATTTGCGGTAAAAAAAATTGTAAGGAGAAATTCTATACTGATTTTTTTTTGTGAAGATAATATGTTTAATGGAAAAACTAGAGAATTCACAATATTCAGCCACTATTTAGTTATTAGTTCATATAAATGGCCAAATGTAAGAATTCAAAATGATCATTCACACATAATCCAATGGTTGATTATGCTGTATTCTGCAAATATATCAGTCCACTTCGGAACAATGAGCTCTGTTTTTTAACATTGCAATGCGTTTGTACACAAAAGTAAAGAAGGAAAGGCAGAAAGGAAATGCACTGGTAGTTTATATACAAATTGACGGGACTACGACAGTCGTCCTATACACACGTTTATAATTTCAATTGTATTACTTACCTTCTGCATTACACCGAAATAACAGTTAGATCGTAGGCTTTTCGGTATCTTCGCTATCATCAGCCTAAAAACGTTGCCGGGGTTGGTCAATTAAAAAATAGCCAAATAACAATAAAAGAAACACTATCAGGGTCCGTTAAACGCGCATTTAATAAAATTTATATCAAAGAAGAGAAAACAACGCACACAACACATCGAACAAACTTGACAAGAAATATTTTAAGTTTTCTAACGTTTAGTTTTAAACTTCAACACATCACATAGTATTGCCATTGCAAAATTCTGCTCTTGAATAAATTTATTCGTAGTAAAAATGAAATGAAATGAATGAATGAATGAAATCAAATTCATTTTATAAACAATGTTTTTATATTGATTTTTCGAATTGAGCAATTAAAAAATAAAAATTTAAGAAAACATGACAATCGCGCTCTGTAGCGACATCTAGTGCAATTCAAACGTTTTTATGTGACTTAGTTGACTCGTCCTCCATATGAGATGGTGCTAGTTTCCATAGAAATATTTTTTGCGGTCTTTTGTTCTTCACTGTCACCCCCCTGACTGAACCACTTCTGATCTGTTGACATCTGTCTAGCCGTATATAAAGACTTGTCATTTGAATCAATTGAACAACCGTGTTATAAGACCGGAACTGGATTAAAAAAAATATTATCTCCCACATATATTTTTTTAAACTAATTATAATATGTAAACTTAATTACATAGTTTTAATCTGCTAATTATTATTCGTGTTAGTTTTCTGATATGTTATTTTATATAAGACCCGATTATTTATGTATTACATAAAAATCCCACTCAATGTCTGTCATATGTCATATAATATGTATATATGTTTGAGATTATGTTTTAAATAATATAGCGTTTGATTGGTGGTCGAAATTCAGACTAATTATTGCAAAATTGAGCAAAATGGAAGAGGAAATGTTCTCATCGGAAATAAACAAACGATTCATTCAAATGCTCGAGTTTATATAAAGTCTAACTCGTTATCATATATGTTTTGAGTCATAGTTATTATGTACGTATTATAAATAACTGTTGAAAGTAAATAAGCTATCTGAATAATGAAATGATTAAAAATAACGACTTACGACTTTTTATATTGAAATTGAATGTTTTATTTATTAATTATGTTTTTTTTTCAAGAGTATGGACTAGTCTTACTTATTTATTTATGCGAAATAACTCAAAAAATATAATAAAATTTGATCAGAAAATTTCCAGAATATTATTTATATTAAAAAAATAGTTTTTCTCAGTGCTAATTATGTAGTTTGGTTTATATGAATTTACCAAGAGTATAAGTCTACTAAACAATAATAATAATAATAATCATTAATTTTATCGTAAAATACTTTATACAAGCTCTGTAATCATAAGTAACTTTTTATACGTATTAATTATTGAGTGTTATTAAAGAGGTTTTAGTATAATTTTTTTTTTGCGTTCAATCGGAGTGTTGAAGAGACTTCTCTTTGTCTTCAGTGCATTACCCCTATCCGTTTTAGAATGATAAACGATGACGTAATACCTTGAGTTGAATTGCTAAATGATGAACGTTTGCTTAATTTCTTTTGTATCATATTCAATTAATGACGAGTGAAATTCTTATAAATGCCAGTTTCATATAATTAAAATAAAAAAAATATCGGAATAATGCCTACATTTGTCGTAATTTAGTTACGGTTTACTGTCATTCTTTCGAAAATGGAAATCATTTGTATTCACGTTGAGTGAACGTAAGAGTGAGAGAGAATGCTACTCAGACACGCCCACTAAAAGTACATGATTGCCAAAAAGAGGAAGCTGTACTAATTCAATACGTCTGATTATAACGAACGTATCGTATTTTTTTTATTAATAGTAGCTAGCAGCCCGTACTGTCTTCGTACGAGTAAAATAAGGATTTTACCCCGTGCATTTTTTAATCGATAAAATATAAACATTTGACAGTCGATCTATACACATATACACGTACAGTTCTAAAATATATAAATCTTACCTCATTCAATGTTCTTTCTATTAGTGAAAACATTATCAAAATCCATTGTGTCGTTAAGAAAAAGTTAGCAGAGATACAGACAAAGGAATTCCGCGACTTTTTTTATTCCATTAATAGAAGCCATAGTTTTGATATAAAAAAATATTGGATACATTTCAACATTTAAAGACAACTACTCTTGCTTCTACAAAATAAATATAATGAATCTATTTCATAACTCTATTTATTAATCAAATATTACATATATTTGTTTAGATTTATATATTATGTATATTATCATAACAGATAACGACTACTAAATATTCCGTACCCAGTTAAGATGAAGTTCAATGACTTATAAGAATCTAGCAACACGTCCCATTCGTACGGGCAGAATAAAGGTACATAGAACGTTCATATTAAAGGACAGACATACAATTATGTTTATTTTAGCTCCTTAGGGTTAATCGTGAGCGTACACTGAACAACACACCAAAGTTTGAGCAACCGGGTGAATGATTTAAAAAAAAATTAAAGATATTTTTAATGAAATATGCATAGATCTAACTCTGTTGCATTATATGCCTAACTATATATAACTAATTATATATAAATGTATAGTTCACTTGCGAACAGTACAATCCTTCCTTGTACTCGATCAATTATTAACATACGCGAATCAAATTGAATCAATACATCGTAATTGTTACAAGGACGTTTGTATATAAGCGATCTGAATTGAACAGTTTTATATACTGAAAAACATTTCGCTTCGAATATAATATATAACCCTTTTTCTTATTCAAATCGTCTTATGACGTTTTGACGAATCATTGAAATAATTAGTTTGAAGGGCTCTTATATTGATTGTTTACAATAGCTCCTTATATGTAACTAAAACTTTTATTTACATTGTTCAGTACATTTACGTGTACCCCGAACTTGTTCGTAAAAAGAATGACATAGAAGTTGATTAATTAACCAATTAAATTTCGATTTAATATTTGGGTTGGGTACCTGTGTCGCAGGTTGTATAATTAAAATAATGATACATAAGTATATGAATTTCTGTTCGTATTAACTTTAAAAAGGGTTACAACCGTATAGCAGTGTGTCCACGACTAACATTACAGGGACAACGGTAGCGAAGCATCGACTCGTGCCGCTGAAGAATGTGGTTGCGGTGTGTCAGCCGCCCCAGCGGATGTAAGCAACAATAATGGGAAACCGGTGGCGAATCATTGCTCGTGAGTAATGGCACACTTGGACGAATTCACCAAAAATGCACGTAGATGAATAAGATGCACTTATTTTGAAAATGGATGGCGAATCACGCTGCTTGGTAGTATAGTTGACATCGCTTAATTGTCGATAGAGACTGTTCAAGATTGAAGCGTTTATCTTAAAATATACGTTCAAAGTTCAATTCAATTTGACGTTTATTCGAAAGTAAAATTTGACGTAGTCGTAATAAGGTTGCTCGTTATTTTCCGATAGTCTCTATCTACAACAGTTCATTGCATCTTTAGGTTTCTGAGAATCAAGCAAATGATGACCAATTTAAAAATAAAATTAACAATGTTTTAGTATATCATTTATATTTATAAGTGTGTTTCCACTTAAATAGATGACGATGTCTCTGTTTGCAATTCTTTAGAGTCGCTCTAGTTTAGGCAATATTTTGTCATCGAGTACAGACAACACAATAGTTACCAGTTTTTATAAGTGGAGACAATATTTATGACTGTTAAGCAATTTTTATGTTAACTTATATGGATAGATCACAAATGCGCTTGGAGGTTTTCCATAACAATCCATAAATCCTTACTAATTTTATAAATGTGTAATGATCATATTTTTTTTTCGATTTTTCTCATACCATCTCATGTTAAGAATAAAAACGGGCTTTTATATTTATTATATTATTTTTATATTGTTTAAGATATTTTCTAAAATACGAAGTAATTAACATAATTAAATTAATGACCAACAAAACGGTTAAAATAAATGCTTTCATGTAATCGACTTGTTACTAACCCTACCTAAATAAAATTTCTTAAAAAAAGAGGAAGATAATCGCGGAATATTGTGGTATTTGTGAGTGTAAAATGAAATATCGTAAAATGACATCAGATAAAAGAGAACCAATTATTTGAGCTTTACAAGCTTACACAAAAACTATGTCGCCCACTGATATTTGATTTGATATTTTTTTTAATTTTTGACGAGACAGTCGTTAACGTAATCTGAAGATTTCTAGTCATCGTATCATTAGATCATTTAAGAAAGTAGCGACGTACAAGTTTCAAACGGGAAAGGCTCGGCCAAATATCTTGATAGGAGCAAGTTATTACTAGTTACATCTGAACTTGCAATTAATTTCTCTACGTTGCGATTCTTGGGTACATCAGTGATACATACCAAAACGTGATAAAATAACGTGTATTACTTTTTATAAGTATGTATATATATGCTGTCTGTAGTCAGATTTATTTGTATGCCATTAATTTAATAATAACAAATGAATATCGATGACATTATAGCGATAGATAACTCGTTATATATATTATTTTAAACAATTATCCGATACTTCGTGCTACCATGTTCGTTGATGGTACCTTTCTAGATACCATCACGCAAGTGCAAGCAAACAACGGAGAAGGGGAAGGGGAAGTATTTTTTTAACGCACAGAACCTATACGAAATATTAAAAAAAACGCAATAAACAAACACTATTTTTTGTATTACTAATTTCGTATAATCATGAGATATAGATATTCTATTTGTTACGTACATTAAATAATCGTTAAACACTTTTCTTGTGATAAATGTTAAATCAATAATCACATTATTTACCTTATCTCGTATTTCATTTTAAGTATGTTTTTATTACTAGTAGATGTGATTTGACCGGCTCTTACTTTTCAAGTTTGTTTCTACTCTATCGGTTGCGGGTATTGCGTGCGTGCATTGTTATGTTTAAACATCGCCTTCTTGTTCGTAACTGCTTATATTTTCTCAAGAAAAAGGTGAGGTCATTGTGTTTTAGGTCTCTTAGTGTAATGTTAATCAAGGCTTAACTAATTATTATTTAACATTCGCACGGTACTAACGCACTAAACTCTGTAACGTAATCACTGCGTTTCATCGAATCATATTGTATAATAATTAAATATTTTACTTTTATTATGTTTTAGAATTATATTTTTTTTACAATAATGGATTTGTGCAAGCCTCTGTTAGTATGCACCATATTTTACTCGTCAGTTCCAATAGCACTATACAATAATAGTCTGTATTGCTGTGTTCCTGTTTGAAGGGTGAGTAGTGTTAGCTTAGTGACAGGAACAAGGGTCATCAAATTAGTTCCCATGGTTGTTGATGCATTGACGGCATCAGCAGGCCCGGGTTTAGATTCGAGACACTTTGACATTTAAAGGGGGCCCTCCCCCCATTCCAAAGTGGTAAGATTAAATAAATATATTTTTTTGGACGGGGTCCTCGGCTGGACCTTGTAGGCCTAAGCATAAATCCGGTCTTGTCAGGAATGTTTAATATTTATAACAGCGTCAAAACCTTGGGGCATTGCTTACCAGGCGTCTTCTCATTTTAATGAATAAGATAATAACTATAGTGTAATACAGACAATTCCTCTTCCAGGATAGTGATGGGCGGTATACTTAACAATCCATCGTTATCGTTCAACGACGGAGTGCGGTCGGTTGACTTTGTGTTGGTGTGGGAGGCGGGTAAAGATGACGCGACCACTCAAGAGGCATACGAACACAGGCGAATATTCGAGCAGAACCTTGAAAACGAGGGTTTGCAACTGGAAAAGGAAGCGCCTGAGGAACTATTTGGGTTGCACTTTATAAAGGTATTTATAAATTTTATATATATAATCACTGACTGGCTCATCACGAGATCTTCTAAACGAAGTCCGATTGACTTGAAAATTCGCTTAGTTCTTTTCGCTACTTAGACGCTCACTAAGAACTGAGTTTACGCGTATCCTACTCAAAATAAAATTTTCATCATCTGAAATTTAATAAATAAGTTTTCAACTAAACTAAAAAAGGTGATAAATGAAAACATCGTAAGGAAACCTGCATATGTCTGATGATATTGCTACACATTTATCCTACCTTTGCCTTGCCGGGGCACATCCACGGGTTTCTCTTAATATTGTCCGATTATAAGGTGTGTCCATCTGTGTGATATATACATACTGCGACTTATTTCGCTATTATGGTTTTATAAATAACGTTCTTCAGAATATGTTGAAATTTTAGTTTTTAATATGTCGCCCCTAAAATTGATCACTTTATAGATACACGCGCCGTTATCGGTTCTGAGAGACTACAGCGAAGTGCTCAAGCTAAGAATGCCCATGAAGGTAAGTTCAACTGTAATTGATTTCCTAACCAGTATCAGGAATCAATGTGAATGTTTTATTATTAGACAGATAAAATATGTTCTGAAAACTATCAATGTCTTAGTGTGTTTTTGTTTTGTATGCTAATACTTACTTATTAGTATTTAGCTTAAAACTCAGCTTTTATGAATAAAATTTAATTTTTATTTATTATTATAATATATTTTATTTACTTTATTTAACAGTAAAATATTTTTATATATTTTTTTTATTGATATTATGATGTATCCAAGGTTTTATAATTTCCTGTGAACTAATTTAATATAATAATGTTTTTATATCTATAATATGTATATATACAAACCTAATTATAATTGCCCAATTAAGTTCTAATAAGTCTATAGAAATACAATACATTCAAATTTGATCACATAATATTTGTTACGTTTTGAAATATGCAAAAATCACAAAGCATAATGCACACTACACACGTTTGCTGTTATCTGTATCACACGTGATGGCTTTTTTCTTTGACGAACTCGTCAAGGATTCACGTGTTAAGCTGTGTCTCCACGAACTAATTGGCAACTTTTGTATCGTTAACATGTTCCTTCAATTATCTTAAGTTGTTACCATATATTGATAATGATGATTGAAAAAAGTTGCTAATACAGAAATTGCCAGTTATGTTAGTGGAAACGCACAATTAGTATCACTATAATCGTCTATACGTTCATAGGAATGCAGTAAGATACGAAAAGGGGGTCGGACGAATGCCATACTGAACGCTGCGATGTATATGTCTAAGGTATGCAGCTGTCGTCACTACGGATGCGTACACGCTTGTCTAACAGCTTGAAATGCGATAAATTTGGGGATGTAGGAGAAAAAAATGTAGAATCCGTAGAGTTCATTGACATCAATAATAATTTAGATGGTCCGGTAGAATTTCTTTTCTCATTTAATACAGTTGAATTTTATATTTCTTTGACGCCATAATATGTCTACATTTTTTTTAGTTTACTTTTGTAACAGTATAAAAATTTTGGTTACAGGTAAAAACCAGTCTTCATGATTGCTAAGCTAATAATATTTTTGTATTTGGTGGTGGTTAGGTTAACATATTCTTAATTTGAACTCATTCATCCATAGGAAACATGTTTTTTTATTAATGATTTTTTTTAATATTTTTTATTTGATTGAAAAGTATTGATTTGGCTCAATTTTGCATTAGACCTTATTAACACACCGTAACTTAGTAGATGAATGTTTGTAGTATGCTGGCGTAAGATACGTAATAAATGAAACGCTTAATGCATAGTCCGCTTAATGCATATTTTTGCTTAGTATTAATTAATCGTGGTTCATAATACGTAATAACAGCATGTATTACCTTAAATATTTTCAGACAAAAAATATTGGCTCAGTTGGTTTTGGCATTGTAAAGCCTGTTTGTAGCAGCTTTTGTTATATTTTATTCATGGGCGTAGCTAGCAATGGGCGTAGATTTAGAGATTAGGTATTAGAATAATGAAAAGTGAATTAATAACAATTAATCACTTCGGGGTCTACCGTAAAGATTTAAACTGAATATTTTTAAACGATAAAGAACTTCATTATAAAGTATTTCGGGTTACATATGTACGTTATCTTTCAAGTGACGCTGGATATTTTTTTGTTCTCATCGTCATTAAAAATGACGCTTCGATATGACGTCACCGAGACCGTCATCCTGAAACATGTCGAACCTTTATAAATAAACCAAGCGAATCCGAAATAGATAATGTAATAATATTAACACGGTGTGGATGGAGTAGTGGGTTTGAATTTGAACTTAATCTGTTTTAGTTGATTTATGTGTTCGCGTACATCCCTTTATAGCTACGCTCACGTTTATGCTAAATTTATACGCAATATATGTGTATATGTATTCACTTAAGTTAACGCATTGTGACCGAATATACTAACGGTTATTTATTACGTATATTTAAATTTGATTAATGCTCAAATACGTTAATACATCGGTGGAATGGCGAAAGTGATTAAGAGAAGACTTTCCCGGTTAAGTTTATTAAAAGGCTGATAATAATTTAAATATTTGGTCCAATGCGTTAATTTTTTACATTATACAATTACATATAAATTGTATATGGCGTGGTGGTTGTCTTTGAAGACCGGGTAATATGTAGAGGATTAGTGTATAATACTATCGAATAACATAACGTCGCCCTGCAGTAAAGCCTCGTAAAGATTTTTCTGGTGGGTAGAAAATCTTCAAACGCGTCTACAACAAACAGAGAAGTTTCTAGAAATGCCATTTGTTGATGATCTAAACCACGGAATACGTCAATGATTTTTATTTAGAAAACCAGTCATATGTGGGCATACCAGTCATATTTGCTCTGTAAAAACAATTTCGATTCTCACCGCAAAACGCGATCGTGAAATATCAAATAAGTATACAACATTGATTAATAATTGTTATAACATTTATAATACGCATCGAAATAGCGTATCTCTGTACGTTAGTTTGCAATATTTCACGAGTGAGATACTATGATAGTTTTTATTGAATAGCAATACTTAAGTAAATCGAAGTAGAGCCAACTACTACTGGCGTTATCTGTACTTCGATTTATATAGTACATTTTCTTTTTCATCAAAACGTTTTTCCTATGCAATTACGTTGGTCGCGAGCTTTTTTACTACAGGGCGATGATAGGTACGTATCGTAGTATTCGAAGCTGTCATATCATAGTAGTGACAGATTAAAATCTAGAAAGATTTCTGAGAAATACTTTTTTTTTTATTAAATAATAAATTCATTGTTCAAGACATATATTTATTGTTATCTTCTCGATAAATTCATTTATAATGTCTAATTATTTTCCACATGCATGATATTGTGTCTAAAATTTTTACTTATTATAAGGACATTACGAGGTTTAAGTATTTTTATTTTTTCAATAATAATAGTGTTCTAATTATAAATACGTCATTTGCATTAATAATATCCTACATATATCTTCCATTGCTATGTTGAGCCGCAATATTTAAAAAAAAAAACATATTATATTGACGTTCCCTATTCATATACTTTTATGTCGCAAATACTTCATAATTTAAATAAATATTTCAGTTTTCAGCGCTAAAAGACGTGCACGAGAAAACGAACAGTCTACTAGATAAAATTGACGAATGTTGGGATAATGTCATGTCGAAGATAAGAGTCGATCCCACGCTGTTCCCAGAGCGAAAGCATCGTTTGACTGCAATATATTCAAAGGACAAGGAGTACTTGTAAGTGCAGTTGTTTTTTTAATTTTTATCTTTAAAATTTTCATTTTTGGTTAATAATATAATCGTAGTGCAAAAATGATAACAATTAATGTAATTTGTTATCGATTCTTGGTAAAATCGCTCATTTTTTTCGCTCAATTCAAAATTCTCTTGAAGAATTAAAGGCCATTTGTATAAAGTGGAAACAAATAAAAACTCGCCATTACATCTGAAAACGTCATACCCATCATAAATTGAAAGTGAAATTTACTTCATAATCAATTTTCCTATTAATTAAATAGTTACTTTTGTAGGAAAAGTTTAATTTAATATTAATAGTGTAACCTGAAACTCTATTGAGGTTTGTAGATGTCACCATGTGTTGGTGTGAAGCTGTTACTGACATTTTGTTCTAAACCGCAATCGTATTTATTTCGCAGATTCGATACATCAGTTGAATGCTTCTGGACGCCTTCGATCAGGTCTCGCATAGTCCAGTTTATCCTGGACCGCAAGAAGTTCTCTGAAACGCCCAATGACGATTTCGCCTTCGGGATAACCAGACTAATCTCCAATAATACGTATAGCGCCGCATATCCCTTGCATGATGTAAGGGAACACATAATATTTCAAACTTTATTTTTCATTCTTTTTTCTTTTTGTCTTGTCATTGCCATGTTTTTTCCTTTTTCAGATTTTAAATTATAATTAATATTACCTAATCTGTCATATTATTTTATATTAAATATTCAAACTATTCATGAATAGTTTTGTTATGAAGTGAATAGTTTGAATATTATAAATTCTCATGTTACATACAGGGTGATCTGAAAACGCCAGGGTCAATGCGTCATCTCCTGTACACGGAATGGGCGAGCGTTTCGAAGTGTATCAAGTATCAACCCTTGGATTATGTGAAGGATTATTTCGGCGTCAAAATTGGTAATACTCCATATTATTTTCCTCATTAAATTAGTATATTTTTATCATAACAATTTAACTTATACTTTTTGTGAATTTAAATATATTTTTAATGTGACATATCTATTGGTGCCTCTTAGCGGTAAGACCGACTCGTATGCCTTGACGATAAACGACATGACACTCTCCAACGCCGCTCCATTTCTTTGCATTGGCGAGGCGCATATACTATAGACTTCATTCGTTTGTTTTTATTTAGTATCCATATTTATCTGTTGGGTATTTTTAATTATAAACTATTTCAATATAACCAAATAATATAACCATCATAACACAGTTTTTATTATTTTATAATTAATATCGAATACCACTTTTTAAGAATACATAGTTCATGTATTTTTATTATCTAGAATAAAACAATCTAATCGAGGTTATGTCTTTTTATATTCTAAATGCTGAATCTATAAGTTTAATTTCTCAGATTCTTAAGGTTTTAAGGCTAACATAACTAACAATAAAATAACCATCAATGCCAATGTTTCCCATCCGTTGGGCGTCCCGTGGCCGCCACGATTTGGTATCAATTTATGTACCCTAATAGTGAATTTAAATCTGAAACATTTGTATGGACTGCAATAAACTTTTACGTGTATTTTTTTATCTTGTTATCGTATTTTTAATATGTCGTCATTGTTATTGTTTTCCGAGATGCCGAGATGGCCCAGTGGTAAGAACGCGTGAATCTTAACTGGTGATCGTGGGTTGAAATCCGGGCAAGCACCACTGAATTTTCATGTGCTTAATGTGTGATTTCATTCGTGCTATACGGTGAGGGAAAACTTCGTGAGGAAACCTGCATGTCTCTAATTTAACTGAAATTCTGCCAAATGTGTATTCCACCAACCCACATTGGAGCAGCGTAGTGGAATAAGCTCCAAAGTTCTCCTTAAAAAGGGAGAGGAGGCCTTAGCCCAGCAGTGGGACATTCACAAGCTGTTACTGTTACTGTTTTCAGGGTTATATTTTGCATGGCTCGGTTTCTATACGCACATGTTAATACCCGCGTCTCTGGTTGGTCTTATATGCGTCTTATACTCCGCTGCTACTGTTTACTCCAACAAGCCGAGGTATTTAATATAGTTGTATTTATGTATTTTTTTTTATTTACAAAGATCTATTTTTGCTAATTGCCTAATTGATGTGAATATTTATAGTAAGTCTAATTTATAGCAGTCCCCTCTAAGCGTAAGGGTAGTTTATGTTTGTAACTAATTATTATGGAATATTTTTTAGTATATAATAGTTTTTTTGTTCAGCCTAAGAGTCGTTCTTGTTTAATTTAATTGCTAAATTTGTTTCTTTTTGAATGATCAGAACTATTAATAGTATAAAAGTAGTCGTAGCTCTATATTAAAATTGTAAAATGCTTGTTCAAAAGCGCCTGTGAGAGTCTTTATTTGTTTAAAGTATATTTTGATTTCGACTTTGAGTAACAGTGCATGTATGTACCGTCTAATTTATCGCATTCAGTTTTGCGAACGAAATGAACAAATAAAAAAAAGTGTACATTGAATAAAAATAGCAGGCATAGCATTATACCATTTAGGTGATAATTTTATAATAATTTAATTGTTAATATCTTTTCTATTTGTTATAAATATTTTAATTTTTAAAATTATTATTTTTGTTGACTCGAAATGTTGATATATTTTGCAATACCTATAATTTAGGAGACACTTGATTTGTATAACGTCATGTTAAAGACTCAATTGTATTCATTAGTGCACTTCTTGTTGGTGTTGATATTATAATAAATAAATAAATAAATAAATAAATAACAAGGCAGTTCTACTATTGAACTATAGATGTTTTTTTTTGTTGTATAGCGTTCAAAGCTAGGGTCAGATAATTGTTAACTTTGTATATATATTATAGTGAAGAAGTATGCAACTACAACTCTAAGATAAAGATGTGCCCGCAATGCGACTACTACTGTGACTTCTGGGACTTGAAGACGACGTGCTTACAGTCACGGATAACGTATCTCTTCGATAATCCCACCACTGTATTCTTTGCTATTTTCATGAGCTTTTGGGGTGAGTGTTTAAAATATTCCAGACTAATAATTATTATATATTTAATTATTATATTATATATATATATATATATATATATATATATATGTTTTGAAATACAATCTCTTATAATTAATGTAATGTTTTAAGTTTTATTCTAAAAAAACTGGAGTAACTCGGTCGGTCTGTAAATGTTTTTCTACGTTTGTTTTAGCTTATCATTTTATTATTTATTCACATATTCTCTAAATTCCTTTTTATTATTGATTAAAAATGTATTATATTAATAATCCCCCCCCCCCCCAGCGGCATGTTTCCTGGAGCTGTGGAAGCGCTACTCGGCGGAGATGACGCACCGCTGGGACCTCACGGGCTTCGACGTGTACGAGGAGCACCCGCGCCCGCAGTACCTCGCGCGCCTCGCGCACGTCAAGCGCACGCAGGTACGGCCCACCCGGGGGCTGAGCAGTCCTCTACTTGGATCTTATTGATCGTCGAATGTCGTCTAACGATTCGGAGACAAATATCTCAAACTGATAGCCTCGTATAAAATTCGGCAACAGTATATGAATTTTGGATTTTTTGGGGATAGATTTGTTTGGTATAGTATACGACTCGCTAGTCACTAACTATATAAGAGTATACAACACATTAAAACAACGTTAATCTCTCTCTATTGTTGTATTATTATTAAAAATAAATAATAGGTTAAGGTAAATTAACGTACAAGGCGTGTTGACGTACTTCGTATTAATAACAAGTTGATAGTAATAACAATGGTGTATAATGGAAAACAGTAATTGGCTCTATTGTCTGTATTTTTAATGTAACCATATTTTGTATCATGCTGTTATTTTCCTTAAATAAATAAATAATTGCTAAAATGATATGTCTTAACTCCATTGTTCAAAGTGAATATAATATTATATGAGATTTCCTCAATTGCCATAGATATGAATAATAGGGGAGATGAATAGGATGAGTAAGAGGCGAGGGACATTATTTTAAAAATAACTCGTCCCGACTTCATGTGGATTAGGATTTTATTCAGTTATACTTTTTTAAATAAACTAGTATAAATATATGTAATATGCAATTAATATCGAGCTAAATTTACGTTCGTAATACGCTAATACATGTCATCTCGTTCTGCTTCATGCACTTTTTCCAATGACTTGTATTATACGTAATTGTTGAATGCTTCATTCGTACATTTTAATTACAAAAAACTTATTACTTCTTTCATATCTATATAAATAGCAAACGATATTTTTGTTTTGTATATATCTATATACAGTGAGAATTAAATAGTACAACAATCGCTGATTCTTATCTACTTTTAAAAATGTAAAGATGGGTGTTGTCTTGTCGCAAATTTTTATGTAGTTTGTAGTGGTATATAAATCATCATACAAAAATATTTGGATATTTGTTATATGTTAGATTTCTATCAAAATATTATTCAACTTATAAGCATACTTGATAGCCTAGCTCCGCCCTGGTACTGTAAACTAAAATAATGTGAAAGGTCCATATTAATTGGATCATTAGGCTTTGTGTGTATCCAGCAAAAAACAAAACTCGCCTATTTAAAATATTAGTACGATTTGTGCAGTAGGTGTATACTAATCGGTTTGTAATATGTAAAACTAGCAAGAGCTGTCGCGGTAATATATAGTTGTGCATTTTTAGCACGACACGTTTAAGTAATCCGTATCTATTTAGAAACACCAAGAGTGCTAAAATTATTGGCTCCGATTGGATCGACTGATGAAGGTGCTGATTTGGGCAATTTAGTAAAGTCCAATAAATGAATCGCAAAAGTAGTCCGTAGCGAGCAATAAGTGACGTGGCCGTGCCCGCAGCTGAACGTGGTGACGGGCGAGCGCGAGCCCATGGTGCCGTTCTGGCGCATGCGGCTGCCGGCCGCGCTCATGTCGTTCAGCGTGGTGGCGCTGCTCATCCTGCTGGCGCTGGCCACGGTGCTGGGCGTGGTGCTCTACCGCATGTCGCTGCTGGGGGCCAACTTCCTGCGCCAGCAGGACAACGTGCTTATCACCTACAGCCCCATTATGTTCACGACGGCGACGGCCGCCTCCATCAATCTCGTCTTCATCTGTATATTCAATTATGTGAGTATCGATTGTGACAATGATTGAATCAAAGGCTTGAAGATTAAATATACTTTTATATTCATATTTAAGCGATTAATTTCTAATTTTGTTTAACCTTTTTTAACAGATCTACCAGTTCCTCGCGGAGTGGCTGACCGAGAAGGAGCTCCTTCGAACTCAAACGGAATTTGACGACTCGTTAACCCTTAAAATATATCTTCTTCAATTCGTCAACTACTACGCTTCTATCTTCTACATCGCTTTCTTTAAGGGCAAATTCGTGGGCCGACCTGGGGACTACGTTAGATTTTTTGGTCATAGACAAGAGGAGGTAAGTCAGTAATCGCTTCAAAATGCGAATAGTATCAATAAAGTATCCTAACTTGAATAGAGCTTCAATATTTTAAATCACGATAATTTATATCCACGCCTTGTCTTGAAACCTTAGTTCTATACCTTTCGTACTGTGTTTATAGTTTTTCCAAGTCTGTGTAGGGGCGCCGACTCCACATGTTACCTTTTGCCAAAAACATGAATAATTTTGTATTTTTGTGATTCGAATTAATTAATGAGCCAATGTATTTATATTCTCGAGAAATATAATAGATGAGATCAGCAAGAGGATCGATATCGACCAAAACCACGACCGTGTACTTTAATTTGGCCAATTTGCTCGTATATTTTTCTTCTGTAAAAAGTGGGAGATAGCAGTTTGATACTTATCTAGTTATTGATTTTACTTGTATATTAAAATTTTAGTGTATTTTCTAGTGTTCTCCTGGAGGCTGCCTCCTTGAACTGTCGATTCAGCTGGCCATCATCATGATTGGAAAGCAGTTCATTAACACCGTCGTGGAGATGATGATGCCTTACGTGCTAAAATGGTGGAATATTCTTCGGGCTATTGGAAGGAAGAAGAGGTAAGTTTTCATATGATTATCAATTTATTTTCTTTGACTAAAAAATTATACTTTTGTGTTATATGGACAAAAAATAGCCACTATTTTATTTTATTGTTATAAATTCAAATCAATTTTTTATTGGACTATCTTGTATCGCTCGTTTAGGGTGTTGGCGAACAAATATTTAACAGTGCTTTAAGTTTGTTTAATATTTGAAATCTGCCTCTCATACTGATGTTAACGACAATCGTGAGACTGAAGGAAATCGAGAGTATCCAACGTTAGCACACACTTGTAATATCTTTTACGTCATAGATTGAACGCCGTGACCGAAATAGGTCGGAAGCAAATTATTACTGCATGTAACACAAAATAAGTTGACGATAAACCTTTTTTTTTCGCTGAAAAAAATCTCGTTTAAGCGTATCTCCCACGTTATATGGGACTCGCCGGCGCTGAGAATGCGCCGGAATATCCATTAAAAACTAGCGGTAATCACTCCGTTACTTTGGGGGGCGTCTCGGGATTGCTTTGATGATAACTGCACTAAATATATGTGAATAAATTTTAACTTTTATCTATACGTAAACGGGCGAAATCTTCGTGAGTGAAATCTTTTATAGGTTTCTTATCGGCATGATAGATTAAATTATTATTAACTGTTGTATTACAGGATAAAGAGTCCGCTACAGTGGGTGAAGGATTTCAAACTAGTCGATTTCGGGAACATGGGATTATTTCCGGAGTACCTGGAAATGGGTGAGTTAACAATGAACTTATGTGAATTATTACAGTGAATTATATAGAGTCGATATATGTATGAATTAAGTGCAAAGAGGCGATGTATTTGACAGAGTTTTGGCCCTTAATTATTACAATATTTTCATGTCCTTGGCTGTACAGTAAAAAAAAAAGACTAAATAAACTAAATTCGTGAATTAAAGATAAAAGTGGATGAAGGTGTTATGTCGTTTTTTAAACGGTTTTAATTTGTTGAAATTAATATTTTTAGTTACTATACAGTACGTATTGGTATTTTAATCTCTGACTTCTTAAAACTTAAAGAGCTAATCGTAATGGATGAATATCCGAGGTACACGAATAAGTAATCAACTCGAAAAGGTAAAACTGTCAATTATTTAAAATGTTTTTTTTTTGTTTCATGACACCTTCCACTAATGTATCTGTGCTTGATTACACATATTTTTTAAGGCATATGGGGGTTTGTTATACTTCTTCCATCTAAGATTGGTATTAAAGTAATTATATGGTAACGTAATTTATCGGCTTAATTTTCTAAAAATATTTGAAAAATATTTAATTGCGCGCGTCTCTGATGTCTCAGTATAGAAATTATATATATACGCAAACGAAATCACTCAGCGTTTAGCGGTGCATATTGTTACTGTCGCGTCACGCGATCACAGTACGCGCGCTAACGTGCCATACGCCCGCAGTGCTGCAGTACGGGTTCGTGACGATCTTCGTGGCGGCGTTCCCGCTGGCGCCGCTGTTCGCGCTCATCAACAACGTGCTGGAGATGCGGCTGGACGCCAAGAAGTTCCTGACGTGCTACCGCCGGCCCGTGCCGCAGCGCGTCAGCGACATCGGCGTGTGGTACCGCATCCTCGACTCCATCGGGAAGCTCAGCATCATCACCAACGTGAGCGCGCTCCTCGCAGCACAGCCATATCATAAAATATCATAGCGTAGTTTTGACGCATTACCGTACATCACAATTTCAAGTGTGGCACTCTAGTCTGCCCTAGTACTGCTTACTCGACTCTCAGAAAAATAATGTTTTTTTTTCTGAGAGTTGAGTAAGACAAAGTTCACAAAGTTAAACAAAACTCTTGTTGTAAAATTACAGTTTTATAAAATATATTGTATCGTTTTCCAGAAGTGGCACATTATTTGAAGTTGATAACATATTATTTCTGAATTGTACCAAACTATACGATTGCTAAATATTCTTTTATCATATAGACAAAGCTTATATCATTAAACATAATGAAGTACATAAGTACTATAATATACTTATTAAAAAAAAACACTTGCAAAATATAAGTTAACTATAGTATGACCGCTTTGGTGTCCTCGCTTGCCCGGTAGAGGGGTACGGGGGTATGACGACTAAGGGGACTGAGGGGGTGCGGTGCGGCGGGCGCATTTTTGACACAACTCATTCCTTTCGCAACGCGGTTAGATTACCGCTGCCCGCTCCTCCTTCAGCCCCCTTAGTCGTCATACCCCTCGCCCCTGTACCTCACAGACGAGGACTCATTAAAACACCAACACCGACTAAACCCGACTGACGCATCTACTGTTATATATAATACGTTCTATAAAACTCCGCCCCATTATCACGCCACCATAACGTCTTAACGCTATACTAGTATGCGTTAGTTCCGTTTCATGTTCGGCTCCTTATATTTTGCGAGAGATACAAATATCGGAAATATGAAAGATATAAAATTTATTAACTAATTTTAATTTATTTCAGGGTTTCATAATAGCTTTCACATCGGAATTCATACCTCGTTTAGTTTATCAGTTCACGAACGGTTCTATGGATCAATATGTAAATCATACACTGACCGATTTCAAAATATCCGTGCTGGGGAATTTAACGAAATCAACGTACAACGAAACCACGTGCAGGTAAATTTGTGCCTTTGTGTGATTACAATTAGGGCCATATTTGTTTAACTTAGTCGTAACTAAATAAGTTTTGGGCAATATTTGTCTGTCTTACGTACTATTTAGTGCTTGCCATCCCTATATCATTTTGAATGCATAGTTTTCTTCTAAAAAATAAATTGTAAAGGATTTTACAATTTATTTTTTAGAAGAAATTATTTTTGTAATTTGTACATAACACAGAAATAAAATCTGTGTTATTACAATAGCGGTAACCGAAATATTTTTTTTTTTTATTAAAATTTAAACACAAATGGGGGCACTATTTTTTAATTATAACTACAAACAAATATTGGAAACTAACTAATGATTTATTTTAACAGTTAATAATTAATATTGTTAATTCTAACTGAACGTTTCTTACAGTTATCCTGGCTACTGGCACTATAAGGACGGAGACGATTACGAGCACACGAACTGGTACTGGCACGTGATGGGAGCCAGGTTGGCGTTTGTCGTTGTTTTCGAGGTAAAATTATTATCTATTCAACGTGAATTCCTTGTAACGATGGAATTGGTCGTTAGTTATTTGTAAATTGACGTATACATACTCAATATATTTTGCCGATTATTTCGTATATGATAATGAAAAGGTTTTCTAGGATGAAGTTGTAAGAGCCCATATCAGCAAACAGTGATCTCGTGGTTGTTACCTAAATATATAGGCATGGCATTTAGGAACAGAAATGGACCAAGAATTGAACCTATAAAACCCTGACTTAAATTCAGTATGTCAAAAGCCCCGGAAATCCTATATGTTTATACGAATTCTTTGAGTTTGATTGTTCAGGTGCGAAATCAAAATATCGATTGTGGGTCTGTTATGCTTTAGTGACGTAGATTGAACTGACGTAGGAACGCCTTTTAAAAGTCACAAAGTTTTTCTAGAGTATTATGTGACTCCTTAGGCAATAATTATTCATTCCAAATTTAAATGTTATACATTTGTAATGTATTTGTAAAACCGAATTGCTTATTAGCAAATAGTGTGTGTGAAATTGTACTAATATTAAAATATAAATAAAATAAACTCTTTCAGCAGATAATGCTTTTCAGTGCATTTTTAATTCTCACGTGTAACGACTTGGTCTGGAATACACTCGTTATAATATTCAAGTAACGAGCGCTAATATAGTTTAACAATAAAAAGTTTGTTCGAAAGTTCTGCTACTAGAAAGTTCATGCAACGATGAAATGTTACCTCGCGGTCCGCAGAACGTGGTGGCGCTGGTGATGATAGTGGTGCGCTGGGCGATCCCGGACATGTCGGGCGAGCTGCGCGACCGCATCCGGCGCGAGGCCTACGTCATCAACAGCTTCATCATGGAGGAGACGCGCGCGCGCTCGCTGGCGCGCCGCACGCCGCCAGGTGCCGCCCGCACGCCGCCCGGTGCCGCCCGCTCGCCGCTCGGGGCTCGGTACGCACGCGCTTGCCGGCCGCCGTTCACTGCGGGGGAGGGGGGCGCTCCCATTTGTTCTATTATCTGATCTTGTATATTTAAAATTTTATACGACAGTGGGAAATAAAATATAATTTCAAAGGCAGCAGTGAACTGCGGTCGTCCCGGACTGTGTTGTGTTTGTCCTGATACACTGACAAGAATGACTACTATATTAGATTTGATTTTGAATTATAATATAATGCGTGTGTTTTTCTCCCGAGTGTGATAACTAATAAATTTTTTAGAAAACATTGTAGAAAAGAAAATATCGAATGCTCGGTTTGGAGTACTTGGAGTACTTGGAGTAACGAGGAAGCGCTTAGGCTGGATTTACTATAACATATATACCCATTTTTAGCACCAATTACATAAATACAGACTATATTAATAGTCTTTTAATTAAAAAAAAATGCAGTTATTTTTTTATATCGCGCTTATCTCATTGGTTTAAAACAGTGTTGAAAAGTGCAATGAAAATATATTGGGTGCGGAAAAAAATGAAGAGAAGCTTCGTAGTGAGAATAACGCTTGGCAGTAAATATTCGATGCTGGCGAACATACCGGCGTACGTATGGGGGGTTAGCTTACAACGCTCAAATAGTACAGCACTTCAGTCAGTGTATTATACATGACCAATGCAGTCTAGAATAGGAAAGAACATCAAACGAATACTATTGCAAGATTAAAATATATAAGGCTTATATATATAAATATATAAGGAAATATATATAATTTGTTATAATTCAAATTAAGAAAGAGATAGCAGATAACAATTTAAGGCTATTTCTATTTTCATTGTCAAATGCGAACAGTCAAGTGTCGAAATTTAATAAATAATGTATATATAACATCATGGTTTTATAGTTGCCGTAATAAGCTGGTAAATAAAGACGAGACATAAAAATCTTAATTCGGAAAGCGTATTTTAAACAAACGTATCGCTCGTGAGACTTTCTTAATGGAATTCGTAAATAATTTTGGTACAAAAAATATTATTCGTGGTATTGTTGATGTTCTCGCCTCATATAGACTAAAGCCAGCTTCCAAACCTAACGTAGTGGATATATGTGAACGCAAGTTCGATGCAGGTTCGAGTAACTCGAATGAAATATTTGTGAGTGATTCTGATGATATTATCATTACCAGCATGCGATAATGATTAGTTTCAAGTAATTATTATTAACACTAATATTGAGAAAATATTATTGCATGTACTAAACTTTGGGAGGTTGTGGAGTTATTGTGATACTGTTAACTTTAATCATGTCCTTGCTATAACTCGTAACACATGGCGTCAATTTTATATCAATTATTTGAAATAATGTGAATAGCTCTTAAACATCCACTTGCTATTCAAATCTTATAAAAAACTTTTGGAGTTTATTATAATTACGTATTCATAATCTTATTATTATGAAGTACTTCTTTTTCAATAATTATGTACTTCTAATATTTTTATTATATGGTAACATAGTTTTCTATGTTTGCTTAATACTGATATACAGATATCAAAAAAAATTAGTAACATTTTGACAAACGAGAAAAGGTTGTTTATTAAAATAATTGATATACTTAGGAATTCTAAAATTCTAACTGGAATAAAAATTTAATACATTTTTCCATATTTAATAGATATTTCCATAAAACTATAAAATGTCAAATGCAATGCATTTTTGTTCATCGTCACAACATCACTAACCAATAACAAAGTTTGGATGCATCGTAAACACATTTAAACTACATCATACAAGTACTTATATGGGGGATAATCATATAAGTAATTATATGATGTGCACACACACACACACTACACACTTTAACATTATTATTTTATATTTGTTTTTTTTTTGTTTTGAAACAATTAATCTGATTTTTTGGTAGTTAAGTAAAAATAGCAATCGCAAAGTGAAGCTTGACACGTTTAAATTGGCATTCTAATAATTAATAGAGCTTTCAATCAGTAGTTAGGCTGACGCTTTACGCAATTGAAAAATGTATTTAATTAATTTTATATTTAGAAGCTGGATGTTGTATGTTTGATTGTAACAAGTTCAGTACAATAATTAATAAAACATTTTTTTAAATTTCAATAAGTGTTCTTAAAGTATCAATGCAATTTTGAACCTTATAAAGTAAAGATAAAAATAATCTATTGTAATAAATAAAAAAATACTGATATATACTCGAAATACAAATATGTAAATAACTCTAATTCACTATGCTTATTAAACTTTTAAAATTTTCTCTAGTTGATGTTGGAGACGAATCCAATTGGAACCACTTCGCGTCACTCTCTGGTTCAGACTTCGATCTCGCGGCGCACGGGGATCATCAGGACATACGCGACTTGTCCAAGCACGTCGTAACTCAACCGCCAGAGGGCACGCCTGGACCAGAACATGTCTAACTTTATATTTGACTGAGAAGTAACCATACAAAGATTATATTATCAATATGTCTATTGCATATAATTATAAAGCATTTAAACATATTTCCAATAAAAAATAAAAATCGCGCCAAAACTTTAAGTCACGTGACTGCTGTTATTTAAACGTGTGTCGTGACAATACTTATACGTTAAAAGTTATGTATAATCTGTATTTCAATACTGAGTATTTGGTTTGTATGCGGTAAAATAAATTGATTTTAGAGCAAGTCTATTTTCTGATGATATTTTGACGAGACTAATCTATAAAAGATATATAATTCGGAAATTAAATTTGATAATAGATTCTTTAAGTGGTACTATTTTTTGGAACTACCAAAATTCGTATGACAGTTTTTTATTAAAAGATACATAATGCTCATTCAAGAGAGGCGTATGCGTTCTGATGTTATATAGGTACGTAAAGATGGATACCGTGCATTCTAATAATATGTGGAAACACTAGCCGTTGTTATACAAACGATATTTTTTCTATAAAATTCCCGAATCTCCTAAAATCATTAATTATATTATTAATAGAATATTTTTGTTCGAAAATTAACTTTAAAGTAAAAATTACTTTAAACTTATTAAATGGTGTTGTCAACACAGGAATTAGAGATCTTATTTTTATTTATACATTTACATATTCTACTTTGAAATATATATATTTTTTAATTTTCTAATCATATTAATCGATTACTTGTCTCGATGATATATTTATTAAAACTTAAGTATATAACATAACTTAAAAACATGCTAATTTCATTGTTCTTTTTTATTGTTTTGTGTCGAGTCTCGAAAAAATAATATATTGTACTTAATAAAAAACATATCGTAAATGAAAACAAGACGACGAAATTAGTAGGATTGTGAAGCTTAATTAATGTAAGCTTGCTATGAAAAATGTATGTAGTGCATTGAAATATATGCATTAATGCTATGATGAATAAAGGTTATTTTAGTATGCAAACCGTAAGACATTACAAGCTTACTTTGTTATATTGAAATTAGAAGAATCTCATATTTTATAAAGCTTGTTAAATATATATATATATATAGTCTGATATTAATAATTTATTTATCGTCATATTTATTCCGGTGACTTTGTTTCGTTAAATTTATATCGGGATAAGAAATGGAAGCTAGATAGATGTGTGTAACATAGTGTTCATTAGAAACAATAAAATATTCGTATTTGTAAATGTGGTCGTCCATTTTGTACGCTTAGCGCTTAGATGTTGTCAATTTTCATTCTATCACAAGTATCTTCAATATCAATAGTAAAATTTTAGTTTGGAGGTCGTGTTTGGTTATTGGAACGTTTTTTAACGTCCGTGGCAAAATAAGTCTTTGCAGCAAAGATGTTTAATTTATAATTAAACCTCTTTTTTCAATTATGTTTGTTCGAAAAAAAGTTAGATTTTTTAAAATTATTTCGTCATGTTTTCATTTGTAATTTTTAATAGTTCATTTGTACCAGACTTTTTATTGGTAGTCTAACATATAATTAAACTTGAGCACACATTCAAAGTGAGCAATAGTTGTCGATCCGTGGAATTAACATTCATTATAAAATAATCTAAACTAATTATGTCACAAAAATATTATAAAATTTATTATATTTATATTATAAACATTATAGTAAAGGCAATATATTTATTGTTATTAAAATTTTCTTTGGTGCTACAATTTAAAGATACAATATATAATGTATCCTTTATAAAAATACTTGAAGTATCTTGAAGGTTCTGTTAATAATCCTTAAACCAGGCAACATGGAGATAAAAAAAATACTTTCTATAAGATATATTGTTTGTAAGACGGAGTGATAATATTAAAGAACAATTCTTTGTCCAAGTTCAAATAAAATTTAAATATATTTATATTCTTATAAGGTTCACCAATACAAGTTCTAATCCTATTTTCTTTAGTGACTGTACTATCACAGTAACAGTGAGACCTAAGCCTTAGATAAAGACTATTCTACAATCGCACAAATGATTATGAATTTATGATGAAGTTGTTGATCTATGCCGATGATTGGTGAAGTTTCTTAAAGTTATATCTTGCTTAATATTCATATATGTCATGTTATTATAGTTTTTAAGCTTAGTTTGCATTGAATTTCATTAGTTTAGGTATAAAGCGAAGCTATTACAAGTTACCAAATTTTTTTTTATATAGTTTTGGCTGTGTTCATTTATAATATTTAAGTTGATAAAGTTTCTGTTGAACAAATTGTAATTTAATAATTAATTGATGTAAAGTCGATAACCCAAGTATGCACGGTTGCAAGGATTCATATCTTGATAAGTACGACATATATGAATGAAATTCGTGCGAAGTGTGATATGACCAAAGTTTGTGTAAATGCAAAGTGAAGTTAGTTACGTGTGTACAGCGTGATCATATTGTGTCTATGTGGGTTAACGGTTTTACTCTTAAGTCTTTGAACAATGTTTTGTCAAATCAATCAAAATATATACAATTAAGGATATAATATACATATAAGTTTATCGTCCTTAGTTCCTAACCGGAATGCAGGTTTTTTTACTATACCTATTTTTAACATTTATTTGTATATAATGTTGACAAGAATATATTATAATACCTTACTCGACCTACTTAATCATCATACTTTGTTATTTTAATGAAAGGTAACTTTTAACACAGAATAAACTAAAATATTTTCTATCCTTTTTTAACTCCTTAAATGAGAATGAGGTGGCAATATCTTAGTCCTATCAAATAAGTTATAACAAAATCGGCTCTTTCAGAACGTTTTTACGGCGTTCTCCTTTGTGACACAATATCTGTAAAAATGTCACTGTATGGAAATGCATATTTAAAACAATGTGTCGTTTTAAAAGTGCCAATAATAAAAACATAAAATTCCCTTAAGTAAATAGATCTTGAAGCTGATTTTGTTCTACGATGTCTCTAGGATTTAAAGATTGCCTTTCCTTTTAATTCCCATACGTGCGAAGGAGATAGCCATATAAAACTGTAATAATAGAGATGGTGGATTCTTTTAAATAATATATGTAAGTTGAAAGTTACTTCACTTAGTATGTTAATGTTTTTTTTTTAAATGTCAAAGCAAAGGTAGTTTTAATTAGTGTTGTCATTTAGAAAAAAGCTTTGAATGTTTAAGAAACGTTTATTCGATACAATTTACCATTTGCCCTATAACATGAAACGCTTGTATTTATAAAATTTATATGATTATATGGAGAGTTTATTGGTAGCTGCTGTTTTATTTAATACCTATTTAAATCTTAAGAATAAAAAAGTGGAACCCTATGGGTGTTTATATAAGGTAAGAAGGTTACAACACGTATTTAAATATAGATCGCACCAATATGGAGATCACCAGTCACAGTTTTATCTTTATAGAGCACCAGTTGATTACTTTTTATTAAAACTAAGGTATTTTTTAAATCTGTGATATATTTTTTTATAAGATGGCCGAATGAACTGTCCGGCCTGGTCTTTTTTTTTTATAGAACAGGAAGGCGGACGAGCATATGAGCCACCTGATGGTAAGTGGTCACCAACGGACTTAGACATTGGCATAGTAAGAAATGTTAACCATCGCTTACATCGCCAATGCGCCACCAAACTTGGGACCTAAGATTTTATGTCCCTTGTGTCTGTAATTACACTGACTCACTCATCCTTCAAACCGGAACACAACAGTACCAAGTACTGCTGTTTTGCGGGAGAATATCTGATGAGTGGGTGGTACCTACCCAGACGAGCTTGCACAAAGCTCTACCACCAGTGGTCTGGTGCAACCGGCCAGTTTCGTCCATAAACATCATCAGTGATGCGTTGTCCGTCTCGTAGGTAATATGTACATTTGACTCGCATTATAAAATCTTTAGCTTACTTGCGTACAAATGAAATGTACTTTCATTTATTCGGTTTCCGAATAAATATATACATTATCCGTATTTATGTTTAGGATGTCTGTTTGCAATCAAACTGGATACACCAATGTCGGATTAGAACACGGGCATATTTAACAAAGATCTAATTTAATAATATGGAAATGGACTGTTATATTTTAGTACGGTAGCCGAGTCTGGCTTACATTAGCTTAATTGCAATTAGTGCTTTTTCCGCTGATATAAATTTATTTGTATCAACTAAATGAATATAAATTGACGTCTCCCAGCATCATATCAACGTTATGTTAATTTTACAAATAATATATGGTCTATCTGCTCTGCTTATGGTGCTTTGGTTCTCCACCTTCAGAGTCCAACAATACCTCGGAAGACCGTTCGCTGATGCGCAGTGTTCTTCTTAGAATTCGTCTATGTAAGAATGTGTAAAATTAGTAAAAAGTCGTAAATTTACAATGGTTTCATCTTATTATGTTTGATTAGTTCAATTGGTCATTTCTGTTTTTTTCCTACAAATATACTCCAAAGATAGCTGGCTCTAGAGCTAAGCAAACTTGTATTTATGGGCGAGGTCCACAATTATTATCCAAGCTTGTATGTTCTGGCAGGTAAGATGTATTGGATGTAAACATTCACAAGCATTGCAAAATAGTAAGGGATTAACGAAGATAGCCAAATGCGGCATGAACACTGTCTACACATCGGAGATGTAAAATTTTATTGGTTTTATTGTAACTTAATTTTAAAATAATATTTGGTTTTTATCATTGATGATTATATACTCCTGACCCTTGTTACAATTCAGATGACAGATAGAGGGAGAAATTAACTGTTTTGACAACCTGGATTTTCTCTCTTCAGCATTTTAAGCTGTTAGATTAAGAATCAACAAGGAAGGCAAAATAAATAAGTGTATGAGTACAGTAAATAACTGTACATTTTATTTCGTCTTCACAAGCAATAAAATTATACTTAAAAGATTTTTATAAATTATGTAATTTCAAAGATAACGGTTCAATAAAGAAATATATGGTATTTATCAAAACTAGTCACGATAACGATTGAAACGAAAATGTACGAGGAAAACCAAGGCCTTCTTTGGTAACCGGTCGTAAGACCAGCTCTTATATTGTCGTAAAAGTCCGTCCAGGGGAAAGCACGAGACCACAAACTTCTAATCAGTCCCTGTTGTCTGGACAGCTGACATCACTACTAGTAAACAAAATATGCTGTTAGTATTTTCTGACTCAGTCACATACATGTGTCGCGACGGGGTACATGTGTCATGTACACCAACAAAATCTTCGATGTAACTGGATTTAAATCGAGAAACTTTAATACGAAGTTTTAAAGTTTGTGCTCCAAGTTGTTTTTGTAATAAATATGCCTCGTTGCTATAAATAGTACTGAGTCATTTATTAACTAATATCTAATATTTAACCGAAAGGTGAAACTGATATTAACGTGCTGATTTATTGGTTTAAATAGTTTTTTGTTAGTAGTCTTTAGTTACATCATGTTTAAAGGCTATTTTTTATAAGATTATAAAGGTGATTTATTTGAAGTGTGTGTGATTTTTATGTGACTTCTGCTTAAAGTCAACGACAGGTAAGATAAAACCTAAGTAAAACTACTAGCCTCGTTTCGGTTTTATTTTAAAACTGTCGTAATCTTATTAGTTCCGGAAGTAAAAAGGGGTTTGTTATCCTTTTTTAGTATTTGCGGGTATACTTATAGGATTGGCAATAAAGTATTTTTAGTAATGACAGATCAAATTATTGTCTTTTAATGAGATAGTTTTCTCATTACGGAGTTGTTGACAGAAAGTTGTATTGTACAGTACTTTGTTTTTAATGATAATACATGTTATTATTGATAAGCAATCGAATATTAAACCGCGTCAGGTGATATAAAACTATCTATCGTATAACGTTATAAGTTTATACACTACGCTTTTAAATTTATTTTTAAGAGTAGGTAGTATGCAAAAGTATTTATTTACTTCGTTTTTTATGAGTATGTAAAATATTTACTTACTTTACTAGTATTCATCATTAAATTTGCATCAAAATTGTTTTTGGATTTGATACAGTTTTTCTTACTTAGATTAATGTTTTAATAAGAATTAAAATAGGTCATGTTTTAAGAAAATGTTTATTTAAATTTCAAATAATTAGCATTTATTGATGTAAGTGAGTACAAAGTTAAAATTAGTAATTTTTTTGTAGATAAAGTGTATCCCGATCGTACATCTTATTACGTACGTACGTACGAACATCGTACTACGTCTAAAATTCTCTAAATACCGAAATTTAAAGGTTCGTAATGAAGTAGAATCTTTTTTTCCTGTCAAGTCATATAATGAAGACTTGAATTCTGTATTAGGCAATAATTAGTTGTGCCTTAGAATATTTTTTTTGTAGACTTCAATCTGATGTATGAATTGAACGCATTATCGAGTTTAGGAGTAATTTTAAATAACCAATACTCTCCCGTTCCAGTGATAGTCCGATTCTAATTATAATTGTTTATGTATTAATTTACTTATCAATTTAAATAGCTAATTAAGTAAAATACCACAAAGTAAATATTGGAATTACGAACAACTTCCTATTGATTATGGAATATACCTGATATACATATGTACGTACATTCCTGACGTGAACTATCCGTTTTGAGTTAGACGATACGAGCCGTTTTCCTGTTACCTATACAAATTCGACAGCATATAAAAACATATTTCGAGGTTATTTTCCCTATACATTTGATATATCAATATTACAAAATGTATCGGATATTCGAACGAAGATATTTAATGTAGTCAAACTAATTGCGAAATTTACGTCACGTGACTCATTATCTGTGTTTATTTTGCTCTAAACTAAATATTATTTGTAATCGTCTACATTCCACAAGTATTTATGAAGTAGAAATGGGTTAAGCGTCAAAATGTTTGTGAGTTAATTTATGTAGTTATTTGTAATTAAAGCAATCCGTTATTAAGAAAAATAATTATTGTTAAATGATATTCGCGAGTAATGCTCAAGTGTCGTACTTATAATTGCATGTATTATATTTATAATTACCATTTTAACGGATTACGTAAGAATAGACTAAAATGATTTCCTTTAAAAATAGATATGCTTAAGAAGTACGAGAAAAGGCGGGTTTAATGTTATCTAGTCTAAGTCTAGTATTGCATGCTGTCGTGGATTTTTCCAGACATGTTAGATCACACACACACACACAGACACACACACCAACAATACGTCATACAAAATTTGGATGATTACTTATTTGTTATATATTGGACAGAATTCTTTAGGGAGGCACCGATTTTTTTTTCTTTTATGACTTGGAAACAAATTTGCTATATTTATCTCATATAATAATATAATAATTAACCAAACTACATAAACAAAATCTCTACTCGCACATCTATCATTTTGAAAAAGTTACACGAAATTCTGCTTAGTAGTTTCACGTACCTAAATCCGGAAAGAACGCGTAAACAAAAGTTAGCTCTTTATTATATTATCATGTTGATTGACTTACAACCGACATCTTTTACCAGATCTAAGATTATCGTTTATAAAGTTTTATGAACACGAAGAAGAATAATTAGGCTAACTAAGTGTGGATAATATTGACTTCAAATTTAAATTGCGTGTTTTAACTACTTACAATTTAATTAGTTCATAAGCAGAAGTATAAGCAGTGCATTATGATCACGATATTATAAGAAAGTTTAATATTTCTAAATCTAAATCTGAGCAAATTAGTCTATTTGTAATGGAACAGTGGATGAAATTGCTATAAATCATTATGCTCATAAGAGCTTACCTAAATAAATAATATTTTGATTTTGAATCTATGCAGTAAATATATTATTTATCTCAGCCATTTCCTATTGCAATGACGATAAACTTTCTTGTATTCTACTACTCGTACTTGTCTTAAAGCTGATGTTTCACGCAATAATCACGAACCAGTTCGTCTTCTCTTTGTTTTGGGATTAAACGTATATTCGCGCAGACGTCTAAAAAATTCTGAACGTGAACGTGACAAAAACATTCTGTTTACGTTTCAACTTAATAAATCCACGCAGATATAACGTTACACGATACCACGATTCGGTGAGCTTTCAAATAGTCTGTCGTATTATCACGAGATAAACGGTATATTGATAAAAACATTGATGTATTTAACCATTATCGTAACCTTGTTTTCTGAACGTATATCTTTTTTAATTCTTTTGTAATCATATACACTGGTAGCGTTAAGGTTTTTATATATAATTTTTAATATTTTTGTAATATTTGTATTAGTTTAGAGATTTGATTTTGTTCTATTTTTGAAAGTTACTTTAGATATATAGTTTTGGAAATATATTAGTATTTAGATATTATGTAATATTATAAGGAATATGGAGGGATAATGCTGTTGATGATAATGATGATAATGATGTTGTGTCTAGTTTTTTATCTCCCTTTTACAGAGGTAATATAACTGTGATCAAACTTGATAGGCTTAAAAATATTCAATTGAAAACGGTGAGGAACTTTCGAGTAAGTCGAGATATGGTGTTTAATAAGATTTTTTTGTAAAAACGCAAAAGTATTATCGGTAATATTTTGATTGTATTTAATGGGTATTGTTTTTTTTTTTTAATTTAAGTAGCCAGTTTTATGTAATTCATAAATTTTTCAACATAAATTTGTGCTATGTAATTTCGCACTTTCATGTCTGGTCTATTATAAAGTGTGGTTTTGTTGGTGATGATCGTTCTATTGCAATATTATAATTAATTATAATTGGAATTACTTTTTTCACTTTATCATCAATATGTTTCATTTTTTATGAGGACATTAAGTGTAAAAATTTCTTATAAGTAAGTAAGTCTAAAGAAAATTAATAATATATTTATTTATTTATTTTGTAAAAAAGGGATAGAAGACGTATTTGAATGATTGCGCTAGATATTTATTATTTTGAACAAACAAATTATCTGGTACAGACGTAATTTGACATTGACTCATCGTTGTTACGTTTATCGTAGTTGTTTAAATAATGTTTGTCAATAAACGAACACTATTAATGTTGAATGAAATATCCGATGAGACAGCATTTTTACCTAACTTTCCCTGACATATCTTATCGCATTGAATTAAATATGTGCTCGCTGTGTAAACTGCGATGGGCCGGTGGTTAGAATATATGAATTTTAAATTAAGATTGTAGTTTTAGTCAGCTGTCTCTGAGTTTTCATGTGCTTAATTTGTGGTTTAAAATTCAGAACAAACAAAATAAAACAAGAATTTCACCCGATACATGTAATCTGCGACATACATAATTAACATACGACCTTTTGAACTAACAGTAGCATTATATTTGCTATACTCTATTCCAATGAAAATAGGAATAAATAAAAACAAACCGTAATTTTCTTGATTAATATATCTTCATTAGTAATACAACAATATTTCAGTTAATTACTTAAATCCACTTTAATTTTACTTCCAAAGTTTCGAAAACTGTTTTGCCGACATTAAAGAAGCAATTTTTAGATTAACTGACAATTAATATTTAGGTCTCGACCAAGGACGTTTGCTAAACGAATGGAGAAAGAATGATTTTATACAGATAAAAAATACATTATTTTAGGTTAGTCACAAATTTTAATTTTTTTTTTAAATATATAATTGTTTAATTATTATATATATATATATATATATATATATATATATATATATATATATATATATATATATATATATATATATATATATATAATATTGGAAAAATATTTTGATACAGTTAGAATAGAAATAAGACATAAAATTTTGCTTCGTAATTAATGCAATGTTTTAGTAAAACTTAATCCTTCTTAAGAATAAGCGTCTTAACGTTCCGAATAGTAGTGTCAGCGTGTAAATGGCCCACTGCTGGACATAGACTCTTCTGTTGTTACGAAGTAGTTTTAGGAATTATTACACCACTCTACTTTACCTCAAGTCGGTGGATATACCGATAGCAGAATTTCATCTGACGCATGTAGATTTCCCGCATTATTTTCCTTCAACGCTGAGCATGAGATGAATAATAAACACTAAATACATACAATTCCCACTGCGTTAACATGTCCTTTATTGCTTGCCTTGATTTGTGCCCGTCATCTTCGACGAGGACTACTGTTATATCTAGTGACAATCGGCGCATAAAAAGTAAAATTAATAGCATGGAAATATCCCACAGCTGGGCTATTTATATTTTGTTTTGGTTGGTGGATACCCATATAAAAGATTTTCATACGTCACATGCAGGTCTATTCCCGATGTTAACTAATTATACAAATTAACCGCATAAAAATTCAGTAGTGCTTGCTCGGGTTTGAATTCGCAGTGTTATGATTCAGGTGTTCTAACCATTGGGCCAATACGGCTCATAAAGAGATCAATTTTGTATAGGTGCAACAAATTGACCTCATAAATCCACGTCAAAGGATATTGCAGTCTACTCCAAAAGCAAAGTCATTTGGAACACGCTTGCTCCCTACACCCTATATAATTAAAATATATGTATGTCACTATATATATGTAGCTACAGTTCCAAATTTCCACACTGTTTGGCAGTCAAACAGTTGACCTTTAGAACGTCAAACCTGTTTAACCATCTGACAACTTCATAGTCCAGCATGAGTTCATGTATAAAGTATAGATTTCGGTAATCATATAAATTGATATTAAAATCGCAAGTTACTTTTTAATAAAATAATAAAAGTTAACCAATGTATAAAGCTAAGAAACTACCTACTAAAACTACCTATAACCTATATTCCAATCACAAGAGGACCTAAGACAAATAAACAATTTAATATCGAAAGGACGCGATATCAGTATTCGAGATCTTGAATAATCTAAGATACTCTGGATTCGAATATGGCGTTTTCAATATCTAGGAAGTTGTGTTCGGAACTTTGGGATGTTAAATTAAAGTGGTTATAACTAGTTAAGAGGAATATTGTTGTAGTATAAATAAAGGTAAATTAATCAAGAGCTGTTTGTAGTGCATAATACAGTAGAGAGAATATGTAAATTTAACGTTTTCATCTCTACTCATTCTTCATTCAGTTCTTCGATTAGAATAGGCTACAGCTAGTACAATATAATTGCATCACATAGAAATTATTTCAACGCAAAAATATGTTCATATTAATTGAATTTATAACATACTTTTACATAGTTAAAGCCGATTTCAAGATATACATATATACCGATAGTCTATATACTTTGAAATCGGTTAGCTAAATAGATAGAGTCTTATACATCATATGTAACGCGTACACATATTATTTATCTCCTTTTGAATGATGAAGAGGTACAAAGACGCAGGAGACCCAATAAATTCGTACTCGCTTAGTTATCTGCATAAATAATACCGTTAGTGTCTGTGAGACCGCGGATTGGTAATTAAGGGTTAATAGCGCTGGGAACCACTAATTAACTGCTAATTATTTTGTTTACTTAATTAAACTGAGTGAGTAGTTTAAATGTCTTTGTGGTATTCAAAAATTATCTTCAAATTTGAAATATATATTATTAATAATCGAGTAATTTATAGATAATAAATAAACCTTAAACATTAAATGTTAGACGTATAAAAAATATTTGTTTCCAGTTTGTGGTAAGCTATTGGTACAAGTTGCCTCGTTGAGTTGTCGTTAGCTATTAAGCAGAATTAGTAAAAACAGAGGGCCATGGTACGAAACCCGGGTTAAGCGATTTAAGGTTATTGGGTATTTTTATCAGATAATTTTTAGGATCACGAAAGATTCTGGTAAACTGCCAGTTTGACACTTGCAACTATTACATAATGCCAATAGGGATTGTTTTCTTATATTTGTGCATTGCAAGTATTATCTATCAGTTATTATATTTTCGTATCCTACAATTAATTTTCCGACATAGATGCTGTGACGTTATTCGGGAAAAATCTTGTTAAAAAACTTCCCAACTCCGGTTTTAACCTTCTTTTAATATTATTAGATTTTTCGTTTGTTCGATTGCCTTACTTTTCTAAACTTGAAGATTTAGTTTGTTTGATGTCTATGCTGCATTATTCTGATGGAGCAAAATTTTTATAATAATAATTTTTATCAACTGCAATTAACAATATCGTTTATTACATTCTGTTTCAAAAAGTTTTTATCGATAAAACAAAAACTCGTCATTAGCTAGCTCGTTATTACCAGACAAATTAAAAATAAAAGCGGTTGACAAGCAGCTGAGAAAAAGTTACTGTTCTGTCTTTACCTATTTATAAATGTAATTATTATTATTATAGTCCATGTCGCATAATACATTCTGATATTTTAATTTTCAGTTAGTTCTTACGTAACTTTAACTCTTTAATATATATTTACATCATATTAAATACTGGTAACTAATTTAAATGTTTTTATGTGTTGCTATTATACCAAACTCCGTAAATAAAGCTGACAGAAAGAATAATTTCCTGTATTTGTGCTACCTCCCCTCCACCTACCAAGATTGATAAAATTACCTGGGCGCAAATTGTATTCGCCTTCGTCCTATTGAATCTTAATTTCGTTTTATGAGCGCGCTAAACATTTGTGTGGTGATTAGGAATTTGTTTTTTTTGTAAATATTATTTATTTTAATTTTAATATATTTCAGTAAATTATTACTTACATATTGCATCACAATATTTCACCTTGTTTCACGTACTGTCGAAGATAACTTAATTCCACCAATTCTTTTCTTATCACGATAAGTTTGTTTCATGGTAAGGCGTTCTGCAAGCCCGTCTGGGTAGAAACCACCCACTCATCAAAAATTCTACCAGCAAACAACGATGTAAAGGACAAGTGAGCCAGTGTAACAACAGGCACAAGGAAAATAACATCTCAATTTCCATGTTGGTAATTTATTGGCGATGTAAGGTACAATTTCTAGATTACGGCACCAATGCACATACGCAGTGGTGACGACTTACCATCAGGTAGCCCAATTGCCCGTCAAACTTATTTATCGTGTAAGCCTTAGATTAGATCTTATAAAAGTTCTTAACGATAAATTCGACATCAACACTATCATGGATTTGTTGAGTAAGCAAATAGATAATATTTCATCGTTGAGTTGAACATATTATAGGTGAAAGACAAAGTGCTTAGAACGGAAAGCCATTATCGAAATAAGACATGTTTTAATCAAATAAAAAGGCATGTCGACACTCCACTTACGTGTATTAACGTCAATAAGGCGATATGGCTAAGGTCGGTACGAATTTCTTTGAAAAATATTGAAGGCAACGGTTACTTTATGCGTGTAAATATATATATATATATATATATATATATATATTGTTACTTTTTAAGTGAAAACGTTTCTATGGTTTTTGATGTGAAACATTTATTGGCACGCCTTGTGTATAAGGCTCGTATGCTGTGACGTTAAACGGCATGACGCTCCCTTAAAAGCACGAGATGAATTATAATCACAAATTGAGCACATGAAAAACTTCAGTGGTGCTTGCCCGGGTTTGAACCCACGATTATCGGTTAAGATTCACGCGTTCTTACCACTGGTCCATCTCGGCTTTCAATAGATATACTATCCAGATATATAATCCATATTTTAACGCTGCTCCGTTTCATATTCGTATCATTTCCGTATTCATTCAGAACGGTCATGATGATGCACACGTGCGTGGCGCGTATACATATATAGCTACTAAGTCGTCACACTTAGTTGCTATATATTATAAAAAAATATATATGTTTATTTTATAACCGAAACTCTAGCTTTATATTTAATTAAATCCAAATTCGCGAATTGATTTTCATAAATTTATTTTTCAATAACAATCAAATATTTTACTGGTGGTAGGGCTTTGTCCAAGCTCGTCTGGGTAGGTACCACTGATCAGATATTCTACCGCAAAACAGCAGTACTTGATATTGTTGTGTTCCGATTTGAAGGGTGAGTGAGTCAGTGTAATTACAGGCACAAGGGACATAAAATCTTAGTTCCCAAGGTTGGTGGCGCTTTGGCGATGTAAGCCATGGCTAACATTTCTTACAATGCCAATGTCTAAGGGCGTTTGGTAACCACTTACCATCAGGTGGCCCATATGCTCGTCCGCCTTCCTATTCTGTAAAAAATATATATAAATTATATCAATAACCATCAATTTCAGTTTCACATGTGACCAGGCATGCATCACAGCCACATTGTATCCATTATTTCCATTACATACCATTGTTTCCATTACAAGAAATGTAGCTGTAGCGATGTGTTCTAATGATATCACATCTCTTAACGCTTGTCCAGCACGTTTGCGTGATAATGTCATTATTTCATACAAGCATCTAGCATTTCTCACATAAATGCTATAATAGACGCAATAAAGTTCACCATAAAAATGATCTGCCTTGCGTAATGCTGTCTGTAAATATTTGACTAGCGAATAATATTTTTGGTGTTCTTATGGTTAACAATTGTCAGCAATTGATTCGATTATAGTAAGTTGTCATTTTTGGTAATCAATATACCTATTGGAGACAATTAGCAGAGGTAAAACTTATCAGCAAGTAGTACACATAAACACATTGTAAAATTTTATTGTTAATGAAACAAAAACAAAATGAAATAAGAGATCAATGTAAAAAAATACGAAGGGAAAATCGTGCATTTCTATGGAGAAGTATAATAAACAGTAGGTAAAAAAATGCTGGTAAACGACAGTAAATAGAAATCAATAATATATATCTTTGAAGTTAAATAACATGTTTTTGAAAACAAAACAATGAAATAAAATTAATATTATTCATTAATCATTAGTGTAACTAAATTGTAATTTAGAACTATATACTTAAAGCACGTATTTAGAAGAAAAATAATCTATAGCATATTAAAAGGTTAGGTATTTAAATACAAATGTAAATGATGTTACATAACCGAAAGGAATTGGATAATAAATCCAATATCTTCTGTGAACGATTTTGGCAGTCAATTTATTGCTGATTCGATGAAGCGAATACTAGATTACGAATCAACAACATCAAACGTATGTAAATACATAATGTTATTTAAGGTAAAATCATTAAGACCTCATTGAACTTTTATTATCGGAATGTTTGATAAATATTATGAAGATTTTTACTGGTGGTAGAGCTTTGTGCAAGCTCGTCTGGGTAGGTACCACACACTCATCAGACATTCTGCCGCAAAACAGCAATACTCGGTATTGTTGTGTTCCGGTTTGAAGGATAAGTGAGCCAGTGTAATTACCGGCACAAGGGACATAAGATCGTAGTTCCCAAGGTTGGTGGCGCATTGGCGATTTAAGCGATTGGCAACATTTCTTACAAGGCAAATATCTAAGAGCGTTGGTGACCACTTACTATCAGGTGGCCCATATCCTCGTCCACCTACCTTTTCTATAAAAAAAAAAAGTTTATTTAATTATTTTAGTTTACAAAACGATACCTAAACCAGACAATAACATTGATAAAACATTTTTTGTGGTTAAGTTTCATGTATTATTTCATTTTATCGAAGGTAAAAATCGAAATGGCAGATGTTAATCAAAAATCCAAGAAATTTGTACCAGTACGCTATTCTCCGTTGTGATTGACCGCCGTGACCGAAATCGGTCAGGCGGACATACATTGAATGAATCTATTAGATTGTTATACATAATATTAGATGTAATACGAATTATTATTGAACATTACTGAAGAGTATCTGTTATTTTTTTTATATTAAACAAATATAATCTACATTTTTAATATGACCAAAAGGTCAGACATATTTTTTTTGGGCTTTGCTTTGTAAAATGTATTAAAAATATATTTTATGATTATGTATTCGTAATAATCCTTTCAGCTAAAGTAAAATAGCTAGGCAGACTGGCAAATGGGACTCCGGATGGTAAATGGTCACCACCACTTACAGACATGCCCTGGAAGAAATCTGAAACCCTTATATTTAATGAGCCACCAACCTTGTGAATGTAACATTCATTGTGTTAGTATACTGACTCACTCACGCTTCAAACCGTAATACTAACTATTACTGTTTGGTTGTTAAATATGTAATAAGTGGTTGGTAACCACCCAGACTGCTTGCACAAAGTAAAAATGACGATATACTCCATATACAGTTCAGCACCATATAGTGTATTTATACTTACTGGTGGTAGAGCTTTGTGCAAGCTTGTCTGGGTAGGTACCACCCACTCATCAGATATTCTACCGCAAAACAGCAGTACTTGGTATTGTTGTGTTCCGGTTTGAAGGGTGCTCGAGCCAGTGTAATTACAGGCACAAGGGACATAAAATCTTAGGTCCCAAGGTTGGTGGCGCATTGGCGATGTCTTACAGTACCAATGTCCAAGGGCGTTTGGTGACCACTTATCATCAGGTGGCCCATATGCTCGTCCGCCTTCCTGTTCTATAAAAAAAAATGATAACTATTTCACTAAAAAAAAAAACTAAAGCATTCACGACTATCTTCATTCCATAAACGTAAATTCTCGTTACTTTTATACGTATAGTAAAATAAGATTACATACGAAAGTTTCTTCGTAATCCCAGCTCGGATTTTGTCTCGGACAGAGTGTCGTTATAAACCCGAGCACGTTTACTGGTTACATGTTGTTGTGAATGAAATCGAGACAGTTGTTTTTTTACGACTTACAGGGAGTGCACATTGAGGATTTGATTTCAGTAAATGCTTGTGTATTAGACTCAGTGTTTTTATAATTTAATGTATTTCTCGAAGTTGCCAGTGTTTTATTTCATATTCTCTACAATTATAGTATAGAATGTTTTTACATACAGTAATAAATGCTTTGTTTATATTTTTAACACGTTCTAATTGACTTTCAAATACAATTATGAGCGCGCATTTAAAATGGATAACAGAATTTAATAAAAAATGTTATTCAAAATAATGTGATTTTATTTATTAAAAAAAAATATAAAAAGGGGTTCTTTGTGTGTTTTTTACATTAATAAAGGAAAGTTTTTTCAAACTGTATTAGATTTAAAATCTATTTTTAATGTATAATATTTGTAATTGTACAATTACAAATACTAAATATAACAATGATTACCACATTTGGTTATTTAGTTAAGAAATTGTTTCTTTAATTAAAAATATTTAAACTTTATTCAAGCTTTGAGAAAACATTCACGTGCTAAATTAAATCGTACTATACAGTAACAAAGTTGTAAACTCTGAATTAAGTAAAAGCTTTGTTAAGTGCAGATTTCGCAACAAACGCTTGACAAGTTGTTGATTGAATTCTATCAAACTACTACCACGTAAATGTTTTCTAGCAAAGTTTTATTCCGATGAAATTTTAATTATTGTAACGACTAAGTTATAATAATATAGATAATTATCTGAGAGCCGAGATATCTGTGAATAGAACATTTGAATCTTATACCGAGGATTTTGAGTTCAAACCCGGGCAAGACAATTGAATTTTCATATGCATTATTTAGGTTAATACTCGTAATGCGCTATGTGCTTGGCGGTAAAAACGTCGTGAAAAAACTTCATGCCTTGGTGGATAATCTGTTATAATATCACATGTGTATACAATCCGTATTAGAGCAGCTTGGTGGAAAAAGCTTTTAACTTTCTCCCTAAAATGGAGAGGTCTTAGGCCAGCCGTGGTTGATTATCACTTTACTTTTACTTTATCTATGAAAGAAAATAAGAGCCTTACTAAAAATAAATAATAATTAACACCATAAATTTCACATATTATAGTCATCCCTATTTTTTTCTTAGGGATATGTGGGAAACCAAACTGTTTGATTTAATCAGAAGTTTTTAAACTTATTTCTTTATTTAGTTGACTATTTAATGACATAAATTATAAAAATAAAAAATATAAGGAAATTGCTTCCACCACGTTTATGGTCTAAAAGTATGTAACGATTTATAAAATTTACGCAATTGTCGAATTCATTCAAATAAAATAATAGCAATATTTTTCAAGTGTACTGAGCTCTTTCAATTTCCCAAGAACACATTTTGGCAATATTTTTCTTTAAGCAACTTATCTTATCTATCTAGACAAGTCGAGAGGGTGCCATATTGAATTAAATGTGTATTTAACCTAAAAACAGCTGACGATCGAGACGCCTTTAACGATCCCACGTAATTGGAAAATTATGATAAGTAACTTAGAAGAAATGAGAAAACAGATGAACATAAATACATAGCCTGCTGAAATCATACATTATTCAACACATGCCTTATGTATTTCTCTCTAATTTTATATTTACGCACGCTTTGGAATTATAAACATATTTAAATAAAAAGTGTAATTTGTGCGCGTGTATTACGTGCCAGTATTTTTTGTCATTTGTATATACAACCTTATTATATACTATATCCATTAGTATTGTTAAGACAGATTTTTGTTTATAGTTTAATAAAGATGTATAGGGTAATTATGTTGTATATTATTAAGTAAATGACAGAGCACCTCTGTTTGATATTCTAAGTTCAAATCCTTCTCAGTAAAAGTACAAGAAGGTCCAAGGGTCACTGTTCCTAAATGTCAAATATAATATATAATATAAAGTATTGTGACATAAATGAATGGTCCCAAGGTGATCGGCGACTCCCTGTAGAGGTGTCGGTCCGTCTGATGTAATGTGATGTGGTTTGGTGAGGAGCGCCGCTTTGCCTGATTGAATATTGGCTTTGATCCGTATTATTGTTATTAATGTGGTAGCTGCGGCTGGGTTACTGGACTGGTTGAGGTTTATTGACATATTTATGAGACTTTGGTTAAGCGCCGTAGTATTAGCGGTGTTGCCTGCTGGTCTTTAACCCTAAAGTAGCGGCTTGTAGGTCCCACTATTGGGCTAATGCCTAATAAAGAAAACAAAAAAGGAAGAGCCTTTTTTGTTTTCTTTATTGAAGATAAGTTTTGGAGCTTACTTCACCACGCTGCTTAAATGCGGGTTTGTAAATGTGGCAGATTTCCATTCAACACATGCAGGTTTCCTCACGATGTTGCCCTTCACCGCAGAGCATGAGACGAATTATAAACACAAATTATGCACATAAAATAATCAAGTACAGACGCGATATAAAATTGGCTAGGTAGGAGGCTATAGTTGTTCGCAGGTGAGGTCCCATTTCAAACACATTCCTTATATATATATTTCAATTGTTAAAATATACAAAGACATACATCCTGCAATTGAAAGTGGTGATTAAAAACGACTGTTGTTATATTATTTATAAAACTCAATTCTATTTAATAATTAATTATATTCTTGAGGTTATTCTTCTATTTAATTTCTATTTAATATTCTATTTAATTTAATATTCTATTTAATAAGTTATTCTATTTATAAGACAAACTATTTTCTTATTTAATTTTACAAAAATCGATCGAATTTATAATCTTCGCCAAACTAAAAGAAAATTGATAGTTATAAAAAACTAATTTATCTGGATTCTTATTAATTAAACAGTATTCCTGTTAAAATTAAGTTGATAAGAAAACAGTGACGCTTGTATTTTTTTTATTTTATCTACTCTGTCTTAGCATTTATCATATATTTAGATGTAAGACTTAATTATTGCATATATTGAATTAAAGTTTCTGAAGCGGTCTCACTTTCGTCGCAGAATGCAAAGTGCCTCTCGGCGAACTAATAGAATAAATAGCTACATTATTAATGGAATTCAAGACTATTAACTATGCATAGCATGCATATGTAATTTAGTAAATTACAAATAAAAATTAGCCTTCTTGTTAAACGTAATATATATTTTTAATGTTTATGACATATCCTATCTAATTTGTGGAGATGTTAAATTGTAACATGAATAGTGTCGTTTAAAATATGTATCATAAAATATAGCGCATAATTTGCTATAGAAAGTCATGCCACCTGCATCTTTGTTTGTTTATATAGCAATATTTCTCTATTACCTTTATGTGGTCTAGAAGAAATTGCTTTTTAGCAATGAGACCGTCTATTTACACAATGATATGGTTTTTTATTTAAATATAGTGTTTTAGTACACCAAGTATATTATTACCTCTGATGATTGGATAATATTTAAAATATATTAACACAAGCTATTCAAACAGACATAGATACACATTTTTATTAAAAATTAAACTAGAAATGAACTACATACAAAACAATAAAACAAATCCCTGACAACGCAGTCGGCGCGCGGAAGTACAAAAACTACAGTAAAAGTTGTATGATAAACGTAACAACTTACCGCAGTACTGTGACCGCGGCGAGTGTGCCTGATGGAAAAATAAATGAGTCTAGATTATTTTAAACAACTGAAAAGAAAAGATTTAATTTTTTTATTGGAATTAATTTTGTATTTTCTGTGAAAACTTATTATTGTATGCAAGTGAAATGTAATTAAATATTCTATCGCATCGGGCATAGCCATTTTAATACAAACAATTAGTTTTATAAGTAATACAAGGATACTCCAATATAATTATATTATATTAATAGTCATTTGCCCTCCCGGCTACTATAAAAAAAAAAAAAAATATAAGGACATAGGTACCCATATTAGGAAAAATTATATAATGTTTTTGCACAAATAAAATATTTTAAACGTGAACGAAACCACGTCAACAAGAATGGTGTATCATTCATAATAATTAATTAATATGTCTTCGTAATATTTAGGACATGGCGAGTGCATGTTTTACCTCGATACGTCATGTCATTGTTATGTCCGATTATGTCGTCTTAGTATTTATTTGGTTTACATGATTGATTCATATTTCATGACGCGTGTGACTTAGTTCACGTGTATTTTAACAGCTTTTTCATCATCATGGATCACTTTTTGCAGAAGTTTAAAGATTTCCTACCCGGTACAAGATGAAAATAACAATTGTTGTTATAATTTTATATTTCTGGTTATTTGATTAAACTTTAAACACTGCCTTTTCATAATAAGCTCAGTTTGTCCTCAGCTTTCTTCTATAACCCCGTACCGTACCATATAGATCTATTTCTGAACCACAATCTACTGCTATCACTTAATCAAGTTTATTTTTTGTTGTTGTGTTTATCCATCCCATCATAAATAGCAAGACTTATTATCGTTACGTTCCGGTTTCAATGGTGAGTGAGAGAGACAGTGTAACTCCAGGCCCGAGGGACATAACATCTTAGTTCACAAGGTTGGTGGCGAATTGGCTATGTAAGGGATAGTTAATATTTCTTGGTGTTAATGTACTAAAGTGGTTGCGACTAGTTACCTTCAGGTAGCCTATTTGTCCATCCACATATTAATATTAAACAAATGTATTCATATATTCAATGGTTACGTTTACATTTAATACATTACAGCAGATGTCTTATGTATTTCCTGATGAGTTATGTGTTTCACAATTTCGTTGTTTATTTTCCTATAAAACAGATGATTTGGTTTGTTTGCCTGTGAAGTAATGTTTATGACACAGATGATGTTCAGCGACGAGACATCATTCATGTGAAGTTCTCTCGCTACCGTAATTGGCTAGAACTTAGGATAGTATTTACTAGGGTTGTTGATTTTTAAATACTTCACAATTGTATTGAGCAACAACATTGTATTGAGTTTGAAATTTTTTACGTGTCATTTGGTTTCATTATTTTATTATTTATTTTTTTCATCATCAACCATTGATATATAAATAAGCAAATAATGTTGTTTTTAAAAATAAAACGTTAACGAGTTTATATAAAATAATACTTGATTCTGGAAATTATGTAATAATTTAGGAATTATTTTTAAATCTGTTTACAAAAAATATTCGAGAGCAGCGAAGTATCCTTTATTCAATGGACTCAAAAGATCGGAATGAGACTTAAATCTGTAATGAGCTGCGAGATCTCATAACATGTTTTCATCTTAAAAATCACGTCTGAAATTATTCAAAATTGAAAGTATATTATCGAATTGATTTCCATAATAGTAAATACGGTTATGGTAGAGTAGGTACATGACGGGTCGTTGGAGTGATTGGTAGATTGGCCTTTCACGCCGAAGGTTATGGGTTCGATTCCCACCCTGGACAGACATTTGTGTGCATGTCTATTTGTTCTGAGTCTGGATATAATTATCTACATAAGTATGTATTTACATAAGAAAACTAATATAGATAGTAAATCAATTGTCTGATTTCCATAGTACAAGCTACGCTTAGTTTGGAATCTGATGGCCGTGTGTGAATAATGTCCGAGGATATTTATTATTATTATTAAAGTAATTACGGTACAGTTATATGTACCCGATGTCCTTTTCTGTACCAATGACAACAAGTATGCAAAATAAATACATCAATTATACTATTATTTGATCGGTTGAGTAGTTATCACGTGAATGCGTAACAAACAAGCTCTATTTCGCATTTATAATATTAATAATGATGTCATTCTTATTTTGTATCATAATATAAAATAATGTGTATTTGTTGTAATATAATACGCTTGTAATATGTTTTAAGTAGATATTCACGAACATCCCGTAATATGCGGCGAATATACGAATGTCCAACAAAGTAAGTAATGTCTTAAAAACTATGAAAAGATAAAACGATATCCATTTAATTGAATATCGTTCAGTTTTTAAATAAAATGATATAAAATAAATTTTTATCAACATCATTAGTCAATCGCAGTCCAATGGTGAACCAATGACAACAAGTATATCCCAGTCGGATTCGACCAAGTCTTACTTTTTCGGAATTCGAGATATGAAATCAATAAAATTCGATTCAAATATTACAATGGAGAAGACGCGATGATTTGTTGGTATTAAAATAAAAGGTTCATTGTAAATAAATATTTATTAATCGTTTGTACATTACCATTCATTTGTATTTCAGAAGTCACATTTTTGAGACAGCCCTAGTACTCGCAGTACTTTAACGTAAGAAAGTGAGGACGTTGGCTCGAGTCCATTCTTATACGATACTAAACTTTAACTATATTGCTTTTCCACATGTCATACTGTTTGTTTTCAGTTTTAAAATACTATCGTTTTAACGACGTTTTTAAGTACAGGAAAAGTATTTTTATCACTGCTAAATATAGTAACTGTGTAATGTTTTGAGATATTATTTTACGAAAAAAGGCGTTTTAGTTTATTGGCTATTTATTAGATGGGTACAGATTTGATCTGATTGGATGAGCTGGGTTTAAATCCAATTTCGGGTCAGTAAGAAATTATTGTTTTCCTGCAAAGACATTCTCAGTAAGAATAGTAGTCTAAAGTTGCCACTATTGGCACACTCACTTGCCTCCGAAAGATGTGATGCCGTTGGGCCTGCACCTGAACTGTCACTGGTAGTATGAGGGTGAGAAATAGAGTTGTTCATCTGTGCTTGTCCACACACAATGGGGCACTATAAATTTTCTTTAGGAAAGGTCCACGTGGTCGAAATTCAGTAGGACATCATAAAATAAATATAACTTATAAGTATTTTGTGGAAAGTGGATGGAAATATATTTTTATTTGAATTTAGAAATTGTCGAATTCTAAGCCTTTTAGTATATGTTATCAGTAAAGTGGAAATGATGGATCATTTAAAGTTTATTTAGGATTTGTGTCTTAAAATTAGTTGTTACCTTAGTGTATTTTTAAATATAAATAAAATAAAAAAATAAAAAAAAATCCCATCTTTTTATAAATTTATTACCAATTATTATGGTTATCGGTCAAACGCTGTCGAAGTTAATTAATCTCGAAGAAATATATGTACCAATATCCATTTTTATATAATATCGTTAAATTTAAATATCTTGTCATTTTAAAATATTCGCTGACATTTCTGATTCATTTTTCATTATTATAGCCTACAGGCTTGGACTTAATGATAAGTGATCACCAGCGCACATAGATATTGGCAATCAACGAGGGCCGAAGTTGAACCATTAAACTATATTGATGTATACTAAAATATTTCAAAGAATATTGCATAATAAAGTTACTATAATTATTCGCTTTTCGTAAAAACATTTTTTACTAAAAAAATATATAGCTTGATTTAATTACTTGAAAATTGAGTGATAGTTTTTGAGAGCATTTTTGATTTTGATTCAAAAAGCTGTGATATTTTAATATCGGTTTTTAATGAAACCACATAGGTGTAATATTTTTTTTTTTTTAGAATATTATTTTTATAGAATAGGAAGGCAGACTAGCATATGGGCCACCTGCTAGTGTCACCAAATGCCCTTAGACATTGGCACTGTTTTTTTTTTTATAGAACAGGAAAGCGGACGAGCGTATGGGCCACCTGATAGTAAGTACTCACCAAACGCCCTTGGATATTGGCACTGTAAGAAATGTTAACCATCGCTTAAATCGCCAATGCGCCACCAAGTTTGGGACCTAAGATTTTATGTCTCTTGTGCCTGTAATTACACTGGCTCACTCACCCTTCAAACCGGAATACAACAATACCAAGTACGGCTGTTTTGCGGTAGAATATCTGATGAGTGGGTGGTACCTACCCAGACGAGCTTGCACAAAGCTCTACCACCAGTAAATAAGTAATCTTTTAATATATTTCTTCTAAATTCCACCAGCGGCTCCTATCCTATCCTATGTCCTTTTCTATATAATATATACAGCTTAGGCCCTAAGGAATAGGGAAAGGCCCTTTTAAGGAGAAGGTTTTGGAGTTTACTCCACGCTCCAATAAGTGTTGGTGGATACACGTCAGATTTTTATCCGCCACATCCTCACATTGTTATCCTTCACCGAAGAGCACGAGATAAAATACAAACACAAATTAAGCACATGAAAATTCAGTGGTGTTTGGCTAGATTTGAAGTCTGAATCATCGGTCGAGACTGACGTATCCACTGGGTCATACGGCTCGACGACGTGTACGCAATTTTTTATGATGATCGGTTGAGTAGTAAACACGTGAAAGCGTAACAAACAAACAGATTCACTCATTTATAATATTATTTAGGATATATGAGGAACCGTTAATATATTCTTTGTTCTTGCAGTATTATAAGATCATCACTCAAAACTTTATCACTTCAGTAATCCATAGTCAATTCCTTGGAGGTATCTTCCATTTCAAAGTATTACTTTACTTTTAGCTTTCGTTAGCAGCTGCGCACTTTAATACGTCAGTCAATCAATCAATTACGAATGAGGAGATAATAAAGAAGTTGTAATGTTTACAATAATAATATACTAAGTGTTTTACGCCGAACTAATATCGGGGGATCAAACGGTAAATGAAACTAGGGAAGAGCTTTCCACTCTTCACACTATAATTTATTTTGTCTGATCAATTTAACAAAATCACTTTTACATTATGTATATTCAGTAGCGAATCTAGACAGCGCGATTCAGGAAACTGACAGATTTTACTACTGCCATCTATCGCTACCGAGTAGTAACACATGCCATTATACACTAAGTTTTAAAAATGTACTTGGAGAATTTATACCTGAAAAACGCTTCTTAATATATTTTTTATAAACAATTTTTTACTTTATTACTATTATTGTTCAGTAATATTCTATTTAAGTGAAAAAGAACACATTTCAAACGAAGATTATAATACGTGTTTATAATTCATCTCGCGATGAAGGAAAACATCGTGAGGAAACCTGCATGTGTCGGATGCGTTACCTGAAAAACGTTTCCTAATATATGCTCGTATATCTAAATTTTGAGTAACAGCCTGTTAATGTCTCACTGCTGGGCTAAGGCCTCCTCTCCTTGTTTGAGGAAAAGGTTTGGAGCTTACTCCTCCATGCTGTTCCAATGCGGGTTGGTGGAATGCACAGTTGGTGGAATATTTCAGTGTAATTAGATACATGCAACGAAACCTTCCTCACGATGTTTTCCCTCACCGTCAATCACAAGATGAATTATGAGTACAAATTAGTAGCTGCGCACATTAATAAATAGAAATTTAGTGGCTTGCCCGGGCTTGAACCCATGATTATCGGTTACGATTCACGCGTTCGAACCACTGGGCGATCTCGGCTTTATTTATTTATTTTTTCTTTTAATTCTATAACGAACATGAAGATGTTCTGATGATGATTGATTAATAAGCATGTTATTCCTGTATCTAATTTTATACTATTCGTTTGTATATAATATATACTATTGTTATATAATTTTGTTATCATTGTCTTATACCAAACGTCTTCATCAATTTCTGCTTAGTTAGGCTAAGACAATGTATTCAGCTATTATTTCCACCGCTAGTTTAAAATGTATTATTAAATAAACATGTAATATAAAGCTTAATAAAAATATGGTAAATAAGTAAACGAGAAATACGAAAAGAGGTTTATGTATATTTTATTATAAATGTCAAGCCGGAGTAGTTCAGTTTTCAATCAACGTCCGATACGCTCTAACCTTCGAGAGGTCGCTTTGATTATGCCAGCTATCGAACTTTATATATTAAATTTTCCCAGCAGTAACTGACAGTTCATTTAGCGACCATGTCACGAGTGACACGATTGGTTGATTTCCCGTGACGAATATAATCTACCTATATTATAAATGTGAATGTAACTCTGTCGGTCTGTTACGCTTTTACGGCTTAACTACTGAACCGATTCTGATGAAATTTTGTATTAAGCGAGCTTGAACCCAAAGGAAGGCTACAAAGGCACAAAGGTAAGACTTTGTGCAAGCCTCATTCTACCGCCAAACAGCAATACTTAGTATTGTTGTGTTCCGGTTTGTGGGGTGAGTGAGCCAGTGTAACTACAGGGGACATAACATCTTAGTTCCCAAGGCTGGTTAATGTTTTTTAAAATGCCAATGTCTATGGATTAAGGTAACCACCAGGTGGACCATCTGCAGGTTCACCTAAAAAAAAACTTTATTTCCTCAGAAAATTTATCTAGTCATATATTTGCGTAAATTGTTGATGATGTTTACCAGTTAATTTGTTAATCAGTTGCAAATATGAGTTATGTTACATATAATATAGATTTCTCGCCGAGGACCATCGCAGTGGTTAAGAACCCAACATAGCCAGGTTCCCCCCAAATGAACCGAGTACCTTTCTAAAGGTTTCCAGTGCGTTAAAAAACTTTAGATTTCTTACTTAACGTAAGTCAATAACACGTATTGGTTAGCAGCAAGCAGAAATCTACTTAAGATTTCTGCTTTGGGATCACTAAATATTTTGCATTGATTACTGATAACAAAGGTTTCTCCAAAACTATTTTATATGCATACTGCGAATCTACATATAAATATGAAACGAATGAATATACGGCTATTGAGGTGTTGATTAAAGTTTTCGTAGCTGTCGTCTACACAAATATGTCTTTCAAAATAGTACGTAAATCTCATACTTACGAATAATGACGGGCCGGTTGGCGTGGTTGTAGATACTTGCCTTTCACGCCAAAGGTTGTGGGTTCGATTCTCACTCAGGACAAATTTGTGTGCATGAACACGTCTGTTTGTCCTGAGTCTGAGTGTAAATGTATATATAAGTAAGTATTTACAAAAGAAAATGAGTATATATAGTATACCAGTTGTCTGGTTTCCAAGTTCTGCTTAGTTTAGGATCAGATGGGCGTGTGTGAATAATGTCCCAGGATGTTTTTATTATTATTATTATATGCTTACAAATAAAGATAACAAGAGAGGAAATTCGAGAAATTATGGAAGAAATTTTGTTAAAGCATATGGACGACTTTAAGAAGCAGTTTTGTGGCGAGTTACTCTCGGTGAAGGAAGAAATGAGAAGCATTAATAAAGCTATGGATCACATGAGTGACCAAGTGGAGGATATGGTGAAAAAATATAAAGAAAACCATGAGCTAATAAAAACATTGCAAAAACATGAGTGCGAAATGCAATCAAATATTATAAACCTTACCGCACGAATAAATTTACTAGAACAAAATGCCCGTTGTAAAAACATTGAGATTCAATGCGTACCCGAGAAAAAAAGTGAGAACTTGATTGGCGTTGTAAAAAAACTCGGCGAAGTAGTTGGACTTGATCTTAAAGATGATAACATTGCCCATGTGACAAGGACAGCCAAACTCAATTCCGAAATTAAACGTCCACGCTCCATAATCGTAGAGCTTAGCAATACAAGGGTTCGGGACTCCTTTTTGACAGCGGTCACAAAGTTTAACAGACCAAAAAACGTAAGTGACAAACTTAATAGTTCTCATCTAGGGTTTACGGGGCCCAAGTCAGCAATTTACGTCATGGAACACTTATCTCCTGCAAACAAATCATTACATGCGGCAGCCAGACAGACAGCGAAAGAAAAGAGTTATAAATACGTGTGGGTTCGAGGTGGACGTATATTTATGCGTAAAAGTGATGACACGGGCTACATATTTGTTAGGGACAATAATGTTCTTAATAATTTAAAATAACCTTATTATAATCTACACATATTTTGGTAGCTTCAGGCAACATTATGGATAATACGAGTATATCTATTTACTATCAAAATACCAGAGGTCTCAGAACCAAAACTCAAGCATTTCTCAGTAAATTACTGCTAACTAATTACGACATAATTGTTTTATGCGAAACATGGCTCAATGAAAATGTGTTAAGTACCGAACTGTTTGACAGCCGTTATGAAGTTTTTAGGAGGGATAGACAGACTTCAGGATTCCACGGTCTGAAGGACGGGGGAGGAGTACTGGTTGCTGTTTCCAGGAAATTCTCAGCCTGCCGCATGTCTAATTGGGAAAGTAAATGTGAAGATCTTTGGGTCGTCTTGGATTTTTCAGATGGAAATTCTTCAAAACAACTTGCAATCTGTGCTGCCTACCTACCTCCCCCAGTTCAACGCCATATACTAGATCACTTTATAGAAAATTGTAACTCTGTTCTGGATAGGTTTGACGGATTTATTTGTTTAATTGGTGATTTTAATCTTGGAACCATAGATTGGGAAGCTATGAGGAAAAATCACCCATATACTCCTAACACAATATTAAACACAATGCTTATAGATTTCATCAATTTTGCTAACATTAGTCAATGTAATACGATATCCAATAATAATCAAAGAATTCTTGATCTGGTGCTGACTGACCTACCGACATGTAATGTTACAGCATCTGCCTATATTCTGTCAGTTGTTGATCCTCAACACCCTCCTTTAGACATTGAAATTTTATTTAATATGAGCTGCAAACTTAGTAAGAACCTAAATAGTAAGAAAAAAAAAAAACTTTTACAAAGCTGATTATTGTGCTATAAACAGTGCTCTTTCTGTAATAGATTGGCAAAAAATATTTGCCGACTGCGTTAATATTGATGAAATTGTAAAAACGTTTCATAGAACACTCAATAATGTCATTGATAAGTATGTACCTTCTATCAAGTTTAAGCTGAGAAATCTACCTCTTTGGTTTAATAAATCACTTCAACAATTGCTGCGAGAAAAAAACAATATACGTATCAGATACAAAAAATATCAGAATCCTCGGGACGAGCTTGAATTCAAACTAATTAGTAAGAGATGCGAAAATTTGGAAAAGAAACTTTATAATAATTATATAGAAGTAACTGAACAGAGGCTTCACAAAAACCCCAGGTACTTTTGGTCATATATGAGTTCTAAAAAAGACGAAGTAAACTCTTATCCAAACATAATGACAAATGGCGTGACATGTGAATCCGATGGAACGGCTATATGCAACCTATTTGCTAATTCTTTTGTTAAATCTTACGTCACAACAGACCCTGATAAAAGAAATGTAATCAATCTGAATCTTATCGATATAGCACGAAACAGCTTCTGTCTAAGTGATCCGAAAATATCTTATGAAACTGTTTTAAAAAAACTAAAGTCACTTGATGTTAATAAGGGTTCGGGCCCCGATGGAATACCACCGATTTTTATCAAAAACTGTGCTATTGCATTGGTCGCACCTCTACATTATATTTTTAACTATTCGTTACATACAGGCACCTTTCCCAGAGACTGGAAGATTGCAAAGGTCATACCTGTCTATAAATCAGGTGACAAGAGTTTTGTAAAAAATTATCGGCCTATTTCAATCCTATCAACATTGGCAAAAGTATTTGAATCACTAGTTTGTCCATTAATTCAAAGACACTTTCAACAATATGCTAGTGATCACCAACATGGTTTTGTAAAATCTAAATCCACATGCACTAACCTGGTTACCTTTGTTGAAGGCATTGCAGAAGCTCTTGACAAGCACGATGAAGTAGACGTTATTTACACAGATTTCAGCAAGGCCTTTGACAAGATTCCCCACTTACCTCTCATTGAGAAATTAGCTGCATACGGCTTTACAGGAAACTTTAGCAATTGGATTCGCTCTTATCTGACTGATAGGTTTTTCTTCGTAGTTGTAAAGGGCTATGAATCGGAGCTTTTTAATGTTACCTCGGGAATCCCACAAGGCTCCCATTTGGGGCCAATCCTTTTTAATATTTATATCAATGATTTACCTAATAACTTTGTTTCATCAACGCCTTATTTGTTCGCCGATGATTTAAAAATTGCACGAACTATAAAAACTGAAGCCGATGTCCTCATGATGCAGTACGATTTGGATAGATTATGTAATTGGTGTCAAGTTAATGGAATGGAACTAAATGTAGATAAATGCTTCTTTTTAAAATTTACACGCAAAAATCGCTCAATTGCGTCGGAATACTTTATCGATGGTAAGGCACTTCAAGAGGTAGACAAAATTAAAGACCTGGGAATAATAGTGGACAGAAAATTAACTTTTTTACCTCATATAGATGATATTGTTAAGCGATCATCTAGGATGTTGGGTTTTATCATCAGAAATAGCAAAATATTTAAACGATCACAGACACGTATAACGTTGTATAACGCTTTAGTTCGCAGCCTATTAGAATATTGTCCTGTTGTATGGAGGCCCCACTATGCTACTCACACACTAAGAATAGAAAGAGTCCAAAAACTATTTTTATGGCACTTATCATATTTTGAAAAAATCGGAAAGAAAAAGCTATCTTACAACGAAAAATTAAAGCATTTTAAAATGTCTTCTTTAAGTAAGCGTAGAGTATTATTGGACCTTATATTCATGTATAAAATCTTCAACAATCTCATTGACTGCCCTCAGCTTCTTGAACTTTTTAAATTTAGGATACCATATAAGATTCCCCGACATCCAATTTCTACGTTTCAACCACCCTTTCGTACCACTGTGTTTGGTAAAGGATCGCCGATACCTCGCATGTGTAACGCATTTAATACATGGCTCACAAACGAACCTAGAGATATTTTCTCCCTTGGACTCAGCCAGTTTCGTGCACTTTTGATAGAAAAGATTCCTAATTAGATGTGTAAAATAAGTGTTTTCCCTATTGTCTATTATATAACTTAAATAAAAATCTTGTAAAATCCACACTAGATTTAAATTATTAATATAGATCTGTATACAACATAGATTTTTTTGCATGTTGTACACGCCTCTAAGTGGCATACATATTAGTATTTAAGACTTAGATGTTTAAGATTTTATTGTGAATGCTGTATATGTTATGCTGTTGGTGTGTCTAAATAAATAAAAAAAAATAAAAATAAATAAATAAAGCAATCTAGGGCTTATATATCAATATATTATCACTTGTATAAAAGTAATATTGTTTTTGTAAATTTATTAAGAGTTGTTTTGAAGTAGTTCTTAAAAATTACCTAATTTATTTAGCAGAATTTCAGTGAAATTAGACACATGCAGGTTTCCTCACGATGTTTTCCTTCACCGAAAAGCACGAAATGAATTATGATCACAAATTAAGCACATGAAAAACTTCAGTAGTGCTTGCCCGGGCTTGAACCCACGATCATCGGTTAAGATTCACGCGTTCTTACCACTGGGCCATAATACCTAATTTAAAAAGTTTAATAATACTCCAGATGGGGAGTTAGGTAACCGAATCGCAATATAATTGGAATGTCTTAAAGTCTAAAGGTGTTGTTTTCTATCACTCGACTGTCTTCACAAACGTCAGTACGTTTATCTGACTAGGATTTCTCTGCGCTATTGGAAGACAGCCATATCTTCTGACCGATGTGATTCACATTGTAAGAAATATAAACCATTAGGAACACCATGGCTGACGAGACATTCACGAGACATGCCCTTTTTATCTACGTGCATATGTAATTATTTCATATTTTAAGAGTTTAGCTGTATGTATTGTATAAATGTTCAGGAGGACGGCAAATACAATTTAATTTGAAAGATGTATGTCTTATTACGCACATTTCTCATAAATTATATTATATTCGGACCAAATTATCAATCAATAACTTTAAAACTAATAAAAAGTGTAAGTCATAGGTTAGATTCACAGGCTAAATACATCGTTAAAAACATACATATATATGTATGTATATAGATATGGCATTGCATTAGCGATCCATACCATGTATTAAATAATATTATGTATTAAAAAATATTTAAACATTTACGTAGTCAAAACGTAATTAAAAGTGGTTCAAAATATATCATTTTTATTGAATGTTGTACCGAATGATCAGTAGTACAGTAACAGCGTGTTAATGTCCCACTGCTGGGCTAAGGCCTCCTCTCCCTTCTGAGGATAAGGTTTGGAAAAACAAACTAGACACAAATTAAGCACATGAAAATTCAGTGGTGCTTGGGCTTGAACCCATGCGCATCGGTTAAGATTAACGCGTTCTAACCACTGGGCTATCTCGGCTATTACATATATATATATATTATCGAATAATCAAAAGTATTAAATTAGTCGGAAGCTAATATAAATACAAACTTCGGGTCAAGCTTCTTTTGTCAGCATTTCATATAAACTGATTCGGTTGCAAATGAAAGGTTAAATGGGAAATAGATACAATAATTTAGTTCATTGTAACATATAATTTATTTAAAAACAAGAATTTTTTCATTGAATTCATACAATTATTGTGTCGTTGATCAATAATTTTTTTCCTAGAAAATATAGAAGTAAAGCTTTTATTTTTAAACCTGGGTGTAAACTATCGATATCACAAAATACCTGATTGCTCTATTTGCGTAAAGGCCTTTTCATAAACACGTGTAGCGCACGCGAGCTCCCGATAGATAGTGCGAGTCGCAAGATAGCACCAGGTTTTTTTTATCAAATCTACGTAAGCTATATTTTGAATTTCATTATTTTATTTAATCTATGTTCCATTTAAAAATAATTATTATTCTTGAACATGGATGAACAACGTTTTTTTTCTTAACTTGTGTTGATGAAGATACATATCCAAAAATAAATATAATATTACTTCTTCCAGTTTTTTTTTCACTATTAAACAGTTTCATATTTGGTTTATGATGCAAATTCAAAATAATGGCATATTATGCTAATGTTTTGCTTAAATAAATTGCAATAAAAAAGTAAGTGCTTATCTATGGTTACCCTGGATGATCGACTATTGATGTGATGCCCACGTCGTAGATAACGCTGATGAAGCTCGGAATAAACATGACGCGCAGCCCCGATATGACTTCAGACTTGCATCAAAGCTTCGTAAATGGATGGCGTAATAGAATTGTAATCTGTAAGGAATATTATGAAATATACTCAATAATTTATTTTAATGTTAGACCATGAATTTACGAAAATCGGCCGAATATACATAAAACTACAACACGTATTATTTATTTATTAGCTACATAAATTATACAACATTTTCAAAAGTGATTCCTTAGTTTCGCGAAAAAAGCTAGTGAAAATATGTAAGTTCAGATTTCCTTGTCGCTACGTACTGTAGATAACAATGCCATTGAATTAATTACTGTAATCTACACGAACATTGATACAATACTCTATTCATTGCGGTTAATCTAAACCAAACATATTTAGTCCCTAATTGAAATGCGCAATGTATTTCATTCACTTACATTGCTATGGATAAAATAATGATATGCTTACAAAATAGGAATCGTTTTTCAGAGTTCAGTGTTCAATCGGTCTCCGTGAAGAGCGGTCGCGTGTAAGTGAAAGGAAACATTAAAAGTTTTCTCTTATTATGTTTGAAAAATAGTGACGTGTGATGAGTGTGTTGCATTAACAAGTCTATTGGAATAATATAACAACTTGAGTACTGGCTACGAATATTTATTATCAATATTTAATAGTAAAAAGTATTATTAATTGTTAGTTTCCCTTAGTAACCATGCACTTTTAGAGGTAAGTTGATTTTATTACTTTTTAATAATCTTTTATTGTTTACTATTTGTGTAATATAAGCAATATTTTTGTTTATTTCAAAATGTGGATGTTTTTTAGATAAATACAAAAAGTAGATAATATCATTATGCTTTTATGTTCATTTATATAAAAAAATATTTGTATAAGTATTTTTTATTTTTATATATAATAAATATTCTTTTATTTATCTGTAGTAAAAAGAAATATATATATAAGGTTTGATGATGAGAATAAACTCAATACTTGGGTTCCATTCAATTCTATGAAAGGTCAGGCATTGAATTCTGAACTGAATTGATTAGTAATCAGATTAAATTTATAATTACATTATATATATCTTAAAAAGCCGAGATGGCCTAGTGGTTAGACCGCGGGAATCTTAACCGATGATCGTGGGTTCGAACTCGGGCAAGCACCACTGAATTTTCATGTGATTAATTTGTGTTTATAAGTCATCTCGTGCTTGACGGTGAAGGAAAACATCGTGAGGAAACCTGCATGTGTCTAATTTCATTGAAATTCTGCCACATGTGTATTCTACCAACTCGCATTGGAGCAGCGTGGTGGAATAAGCTCCAAAACTTCTCCTTAAAAAAGGGGGAAGAGGCCTTAGCCCAGCAGTGGGATATTAACAGGCTGTTACTGATATATATCTGCCCTACACAGATTAGTGCTAATAAAATACAAGTAATATAAACCAATCCAAAGACTAAACTTCCTTTTAAATACTTCCTCGAACAAAGTATATATTTTAAATTCATTATTTTACATTTACATTATTTAACAGACAAGGCATTTCTATATCAGATTATATATATGATTAAAAAACGTGGAGTTTGATTGGTTTATTTTTCATGCAGGATTTATTAATTATTGGTGGTATGTGTAATTTGATTGTGTAGAAAAATGGTTACTATTAAGAGTCTTGCTGGATCAAGTGTTTGTAACAGTGCCCTTCGCTGTTTTTTTTATTGATGATCGAAGAACCTGAAAAACAAGCGGAACTAGGTTAGTGTAATCATTAAAAAAAAACATAATAAGGCTTTAAAAATGTTTCTAACTAAAAGCTTCTGCTTGTTTTAATCAATGTTTGTTGAAAATCCATTAAGGATTTTTTTATATTTAAATATTAATTATTACTATGATTTTTTTAAATAATAAATTATGTTTTGTTTATTAATACATTTTTATATTCAAAGAGAAAAAAAATCTATGACTATAATAAAATTCTCAAAAGTTTCTACTACAATTGGTTGGTATTATTAGTTTGGGGGTTAGTACACTTGAATCTTAACTCGATAGGATCAGACCCAGGCAGAACGACGGATATTCTACCGCAAAACAGTAATTATTAACATTGTTGTGTTCCGATTTAAAGGGCGTGTGAGCCAGTGTAATTACAGGCACAAGGGACATATCATATTAGTTCTCAAGGTTGGTGGTCATTGGCGATGTAAGCGATGGTTAACATTTCTTACAATGGCAATGTCTATGGGCGTAGGTGACCACTTACCATCTGGTGGCCCATATGCTACACCTACGTATTCAATAAAAAAAGAACTACTGATTTTTTAACGCTTTCGGTTAAGTTGGAAATTTGGTAAAAACCAAGCTCGAACCCCAAGGAAAGACAGAGGCTTTTTTATACGTAGCACTTGCTCCTCCTCCGCGGAGAAGCCGCGGGTGATAAATAGTTTCGTATAATAATAAAACGCAATTACAATCTACACTTTCATTTTACGTTAAAAACAAAATGTATAATCTCGTCACCACTAAAACTATATTATTTCTAGCCATTTTAAGTTGTGAGTCACTGTTATATTTTCATCTGTATGTACGTTAAGTTACAGATAATTTGATTCTAATATTGGAAAGAACTAGCGCCAGGTCGCGGCAATAAACATTTCTTAGGGTTTTTATGTCGCAAAACCAGCCCGGTGTTTTGCAGTTGGAAGTTTGTACTCTTGCCGTGTATCAACTCCACTCAAGGAGCCGTTAGTCCTGCGCCTGAAATATTTCCAGTCATGTCGGATTGCAGGCCCATCGGATTATGAGTGAGGGAATATAAATCTGTGTTTTCGCACACATTTATGCACTATAAAATGTGCTGCGCCGTTGGATAATCTCTCTTGAGATTCAGCAGAACTGATTTCGGCCACGGCGGCCATCATCATATCATATTAACTAAACAATTTTATTACGACTTTATTGAGGAGACAATAATAATTTATCAAGTATTATTAAGCATAGTGCATAATGGGTAGCTTCTAGTTTGATCATAGGTACATATATATAATTATACTGTCAGTTATTATTTTCCAAGTTATTAATTTTCTATATTGTATCAATTTATATATTGATACACTCAACTAGAAATTTTCCATCGATCCGCTTTAGAGTATTGGTGCCATTAACCTATTCAAGACGAGGATCCTTTGCCCAACAATATTTAATTGTATTTCACACCTCCACCTGAATGGATTTGGTCCTAATTAAGAACCTTTCTCAATTAAAACTTGTGATAGCCTGAAGGGTTTGCCCAATCAGACCCTTTACTCAACTTGACATACAAGTATGTACGAAGTATAATAAAATTGAGTATAAAGAATAATTAACAAGGGCTGTTCACTTACTTTCAAACAGGGACCCGCTCACACTGTCCCTGTATTTCTTTGCATACTACTAACAGCATTGTGATAGCTCATCTTAGGGCACCTTTCACTCATCAATTACCTACGGTACGGCCAATGGAGTATATGTATGTTGTATTATGGTTAAAAAGTTGGGTGAGCCAGTGCAGTTACAGGTATTAGGGATATTACACATTCGTTCCCATGAGATTGAGATGAGACATGAGATTGGCCATAAAAGATAGAGATATCGTGATGTTCGGCGAGCTAGGGTTGCAACTTTGGCTCATCTTCCTTAGCATAAGCATCGTTGATGAAATTCAAAACTGTATCATAAAAAGCAAACGTGATTTGTTGTTAAGATAATTATTAAATAGTAATACTGCAATGAATACTTGATTTCATTAAATAATAATAATGTAACGGAGCCATAAAAGATTAACATATGTAATATAATACAAAAAGTTTCAGATTTGTGGCGAATTAGACTTTTACAATGATATTAACTCTGACCCAATTTCATTCGACGCATATTTGGCACTATATACGACTAGAAACATGTCACGCAATTTTATTTTATTTATTGTTAAAAAACTGCGTAAAGTACAACTTACTGTCATACACAGGGCTCATTAATTATCTCAAATACCGCTACGACCGAGGCGTGGCCGCAAGGCGAACCATCCGCTACCGGTTTTTTTGCCGCGTTTATGGTACTAGTATCTCGGCGTGGATGCCTCGCGCAATTTGGACGTGTAGTGAAATGTTAACTTGTTGCTTACTTTCATTTTTCGTAATGCAGTTCATCGTACCTAATTAGAGTTTCATATTATTGTTTTGTCTAAAAATGTGATGATTTTGTTCTTTTTTTAAAATAATTAATTAAAAATATCCATGTTCATATCTTTAAAGATTTGTCTTCGGTGCTTTTACTAAAACCAATTTCAGAAATAACTATCTCTAAATACGTAACTAAAATACCGAAGTGTCTCTAAATATTCTAATCTCAACCCATAATTTATTTTATTAAATATTTTTATTTTATTGAATAGATTATGGCGTGTGATTATGGTTGAATCTGGTCGAGACTGCTTCACAATGGGTGAAGAATATCAATGATTATATATAACAAGTGATAAATCGATTATTATTCTATCGTTATACTATTATTTTTATATAAATAGAATTGAATTATCCTCATAATATAATAAATATAATAAAAATCTAATTATCGAAAACGATTCACAATCCACGAAAGTATCGCTTTCCTAGATACGCAAAAAAAGGAGGCTTAATTGACTCTCCTTTCTTTTATCCGTACGAATCTGAGAGGTGTTAAATTGAACGTTGATAATAGAAATAGAAAAGTCGCATCCTTGCCATTTTTTAAAACTATTTGGCGTTTCTGTTTCTCGATATTTGGAGTATTAAGTACCTTATGATTGATTGGTTAGTAGTAGTTAAGATGTGAAAGCGTAACAAATGAATAAACAAACAAACAAACACTCACATTATACCATAAGTGAGGATTTCAATTACCAATTTTTTTAGTGAGCTGACTGGACTCGGATTATCACTTAGACATGCATAAACTATTACACCCGACTCTTTACATCTTAAAATTGCAAGTTGCAGTAAGTTGGTATATTAGGTTAGTGTAGTATATACATAGGGAGGTATATAGATAGCACCGAACCTGGGGAAGAGCGAGAGGAGCGATCCGTCTAGGTGCCAGGTAGTAAGGGGTGCGAAAATGATAAAAACAGCTTAAAAGTGTGGTGATTATTATTTATATAACATTAACTGAAATGTTAAACAATTTACATATATAAAGTTTAAGTGTCGAATAAAGGGTGCTGAAAGACAATCTTGCGCTACCCTGCTCAAGGGCTGATCAGGGCCGGCGCTGTATATAGAGACACATAAGTAAATGTACTAGAGTGAAAGGAACAAAGAGATACTCTGTTATATATGTGTATAGGATGGGATTATATTTACTATGTTTATAATCTATTATAGATATTAAAAATAATAGAGTAGATTGCCAACCACCTTTTGATTGGCTTATATTGATTTAAAAATTAGTGACCACGATAGTCGCCACGAATGTCATTTGTACAATTTGGTGATATTATATATTTTCATAATACCGACATCGACGGTAATATTGTCATATTATTTAGCCAGTTGTATCGATTTACTTCATAATTTCTATCGTAATACGTAATGACAGGCTGGAGGCACGATTTCGTTTAATTACACTGTCACTCTTGACTCTGTCTTCCGTTTCGTATATAAAACATTTCCATTATCTCAAAATAGATATGATATATTTCAACAAAGACCGATATGATGTATATATCTTATGTATTATTGTATTGATATATGCCCGAGGTCGAAAGCCTCGTTGGTCTAGTGGCTAGCTACAGGCCATAGGACCCGAGTTCCTGGTTTTAAGCCTCTGGTTGGGCCAGTAAAATTTATTAAGTTATTCTGTCGAAAATTGTCAATAGTGCAATGGTTTATAAGCCGCCTAGCGATGTAATAATCACAGGTTCAACCCTGATCACTTGGAATTTTGACAACTTCTAACACAAGCTGTACATTTAATTGGTGGAATACATAGGAATATTTGTAATTTCTTAAAAGCTGGTATTGCTATTATTTTTTATAAGAAAAAAAAAATATCTGTAGTAGCCCGGACTATGGAAAGTAGTGTTTACACTCCTGTATCTCGGAAAGCATGTAAAGATGTTGGTGCTGAACTCTTTCTGGTCGTGTCGGATGCCGTCCCATAGTATTATCATATTACGGGGAATAGATAGTGCACCTGTGTTTACGTATGCACTACAATATGTTTCGCGTAGCAGATATCAGTCCAACATGTTAAGTTAAAGGTAGATTGAAATTTTTAATTTTTATTAATTAGATAAAAGAGATTATCTGTGATTGTGGATAAAATTTTCCTTACAAACAAATAACTGATTAATATAAAGAGGCCTATAGGTAAGAAGGTTATAACGAAAAGCTACGATGTCGCTACGACACGTAGCGTTACTACGAACTACTGATGGATATGTCTGCCTTATCATATTCGAAATCGTAATTTGCTGTATTTCGATTTCTTTGTACAATTCTGCAAATTATTCTCTTATGTATATATATTTGATTGAAAAAAATGGTAGATCTGTAGAAAGGCTATTTATTAGTAATTAATTAATTATATACTTGACTGCCTCGTTGTGCACATGTTGTGGCACGGGAGTGTACACACTACCAACTTGCAGACCCCGGGCTGTTACTGAGAATTTTCCTTGACCTGGGAATTGAACCCAAGACCTCCAGGTCAGCGGCCTATATCTAGCCACTAAACCAACGAGGCAGTCAAACCGGGGTAGATAACTTACGTATGTAGGTATAAATATTATAGGTACTCGTATTTATTTGTATCATTTAATGGCGGGTAATGTAATGTTAATGTAATTCGTGATACTTGACTTATAATTTATTATACAATTTATGTAAGCATTATTTCTTTAAGTCTCAGTTGTACTTTCACGTTCATAGGAAAACTTCGAGCCCGCTTGTTATCACTATGCAGAGATCTGATAATAAACTCTTCATCTATCGTATAACGATCGATAAAGGTTGCGGATATAATAATTCTACACACGTATATAAGTGACTCGAAATATCTGCAACAAATGCTGCCGATAAAAATGGAAACGGGAAGAATATTTGGACATCGAAAACGTATAAAATTTCCATAACTTCGACCTTGAGATAACGGTATCAAGTAGAATCTATTAGTAACAACACAAGGTCCTATGGTAACAGAAAAAAAATGTTTTTTGATTTAATAATGAAAATTAGTATGCATCGCATTTTTGAATAGTAGTACTTTTATTTCCTTCCTTTTTTTTTATAGAAAAAGAAGGTGGACGAGCGTATGGGCCACCTGATGGTAAGTGGTCACCAACGCCCTTAGACATTGGCATTGTAAGAAATGTTGCCCATCGCTTAAATCGCCAATGCGCCACCAACCTTGGGAACTACGATCTTATGTCCCTTGTGCCTGTAATTACACTGGCTCACTCACCCTTCAAACCGGAACACAACAATACCAAGTACTGCTGTTTTGCGGCAGAATGTCTGATGAGTGGGTGGTGGCCAGACGAGCTTGCCCCAAAGCTCTACCACCAGTTTTCCGAAATAATAGATAGAAAAAAATACATACGGCGATTTTTTTAAGTATTCACATAATTTCTTGGTTGTGGGCTTTTGTGCAAGTCTGTAATGGTAGGTAACATCAATAACAATAATATGTACCATTGTTGTACTAGGGCTTGATTGGTGAGTGAGCCAGTGTTACAACAGGCTCAAAGGACATAACATCTAAGTCCCAAGGTTGGGACGCGCATTGACGGTGTAAAGGATAGTTAATATTTCTTACAGTGTCGATGGCTTTGGGTGGTTAACTTACCAACAGGTGGTATATTTGCCAGTCTGCCTACCTGATATTCCTTTGTATAAATTAGTAAGCTTCATTAAACATTTACGAATACGCTTTGATCTTATAATTCGAAGTAATACTTTAGATTATATTATTTGTCTGTGAAGTTTTTGCTTGTAAAGATGAATTAGAATCGTTTTACGAAGAGTTATGAGGCGATGTAAGCTTAGAAGGCATAAAGTGTTTTGAATTAGATTAATTTGTTTTTAAGTTAATCTTTTACGGGCATAATGGGAGTTATATTTAATTGTAACATTGTGTATATAACTATGTAACATTTTAGCGAGGTTCTGGTTCAAATCTATAATATCTAATCTAATAAATATAAATTAACTTTAATAAAGCTGAAATATTACTTTATTTGTTTATTAATGAATGTTGTGTATTCACGCCGAATATCAACACATTTCTCTCTTTCTATCATCAGCAATTTGACATTCGAAAAAAGAAGACAAAGCATTGTGTAATTATAGAACACTTATTAGGAATTAATATAGAAGAGTTCTAATCAAATAACTAGTATAGTCATCTATGTAATAATTTAATATTGAAGTCAAGAGAGCGGCGCAAAATTACATTTTTTTCTGGAAATTAAATGAATACGAATATATCAAACAAATAGATATTGTGTCGACGGCTCGGCTCAGGGATAAATAAATGACTTAAATTTCATTTACTCCAAGAATATATTATTCCATATGAGTTTTACGATTGTCTAGTCGGTATTTGTAGATCTGGCGAATGAGAACGAATCTGTTTACGCCGATTGGCTCTGGTTCGTATTCGAACACAAACACTAGCTGATACTTAGTTTTAGTGTGGGGGGAATTAATAATCCAATATGTTAATGGATACGATGCCTTTACGGTAATTGCACTTCATAAATTTGGCAATCATGTTTTCAATAATACAATCACTAGATTTTGGCAAAACAGTTTACGACAACGCTAAGAAGAAGCTTATCATTTGTGGCTACTTGCCATAATATATTGGAAACCACTAAACAAAATCTCAAATGAAACAGCAATATGATTGGTTTATAAATACATACACAAATATTTCTTGGAATATTTTTTAGAGTGGATGCAATAATTGTCCAACTGTAGTAATGCGAATTTTACTAGCCTTTGTCTATATACTATATATGGAGTTATACAGTTAGACACGTATACATATTGTTTAAGACTGTGCAAGTTTTGTATCATTCACGTACGATAAAAGCATTAGACCTTCGTCTACATACCAGTCTGTACCTCATCATATTAGTGTTAAAGAAAAAAGAGAGACTTTTAAAGAGAGAATAAACTAAAACATGTGCATGTTAATAATAATTACTCAGTCAGAAAATTAAGATTATATAATAAAATAAATAGTTAAATACTAATATGATATATAATCATTCAGGGTTTCGAATAACTAGGAGATACTTACATGGAATTTATTAAACATAAATATAACAACTACAAAGTATAAATACTAAAAAAATAGAAATTGTGATCTACATACTGTTAACACCAGGAACAAGTATAAACTTACAATTACTATTACCAGATTACACAAGGTTAGCAAGTCTTTTATGGGACAATGTATACGCTTTTTCAAGACGATTCCAGAAAACGTTCAAAAATATTCCATTGTGTAATTTAATAGAATCGTTAAGGAACGATTGTGTGCTAAAGGATTTTACACAATTAATGACTTTTTAAATGATTGCACACCCTGGGAATGAAACGATCGCCTCCAGGTTGTTTCAAATTAAAAAAAAAGTATATATAATTTGGCTATTGTTGTATATTACTTATTGTAAAGGATGAGATATAAAAAAAAACCCGCTGAGTTTCCCTCGTCGGTTTTTCTCAGGTCTGTGGTGTTTATTTCCGAACCGATGGTAGATTTATGACAATCAATAATCAAGTGTAACGCTTCTATATTGAATAAAGATTTTTGATTTTTGCTCAATCGAGAAAATTTACAAAATTACTAATTTTTGAGCCGAATTCTCAGTTTCCCGAGTGTCGTATTATAATGATAGTTCACAAGGGGTCTATCGGCATTAATAAAGACCCCATACAATAATATTTTGATAAAATAATTCCCATACAAATCGTACGAAAAACTAAATAGACTAAAAAATAATGAATATGTGTAATTTTATATGAAATACAAAACTATCCCAGAAACTGGTTAGTAGGTAGGCGTTGGTTAAATGTTATCATGAAAACTATATACATGTTACATACATATTCAATATATAGCTAAATAGATGCATATAATAACTAAATTATTCGACTTATTTATTTAGTTTAATGTTAATCTATAATGAGCCATCGTCTGTTGTTTCAGATAGCGGTTATAGCAATGAATGTACTACATCAAAGGAATTTATTTAGCTAAGGTAACTTAAAATTAATATTTGATAAACATTAACCCCCTACTAATTGTAAACCTTTGTCTCTTGATGTGTTAACATCTTTAGAAGTGTTATCTTATGTTTTATTACCACCAACAATAATAGTACTCAAGTCAAAATCAAAATATTGATTGAATATATGTCAAAAATCTCCGGTAGTAGATTCTGTTGGAATGAAAAATACGGGATTTCTATTTGAAATGGCCTGGAGGCTTCCCAAGATATGTTGTAATTTAAAATGTCATTCGTTTTTCTAATATCATTTACGGAAACTTTCCTTGGCATTTACAGTATGGACGTCACAGTTTCTAGAAAAAATAGAATCTTAAATTATTAATAAGATACAGTTTTACAATATTTTAACATAAAAAAACATGCTTAATATGAATCTAAGTACTAAGAAAGTGTGTAAATTCATAATGAGAGAGTACAATTCGATTACTATGTGACTATTTGTTTATTTTGATGTCTCACAGTACCAATACTACCGGGTAACCCCAAACACTATACATACTATGCTTATTAGACATGGGCGTTTTTGGTTTTTTACGTAAACTGATATTTATCTGATTTTAAATTTACAAATCGATTTCAAAATCCGTTTTCGGTAACGCCTGGACTCACCAAATGGCTTGCGCTCAGGCAAATATAGTCTTTAAGTACTATAAGTAATGTCGATGACTGTGTAATAGATTTCCGTAGCAGAACCAACAAATCGAAATCCGAATCGCAAAATTCGCGCTATTCTTTTAATTCCGCTTTATTCCAATTGATTAGAAAGAGAGAAAGCGAATTTCATAGGACGAAACGATCAGTTTGTGTTTGGATACCATACACAATTCGTTTGGTGATATCCAGCGATTTTATTTGTCGATTCCAAATCTTTTAGTGGTATCGATCTATAGATCGTTGGCATTTGGTTCGGCTAGGTCGATCTTTGAAATCGGATTTTTAGTTTTTGAAATCGATACGAATCGATTTGAGTATCGATTTGAAATCGGATTTTGAATTCGTTTTAATATATCGGACGCATGCCTGATGCTTATATATCGCAATTAAAATACAAACATATGTATTGCTAAAAATTTTTATTTATGTATTTATATTTTGAAAATCATATATAGAAAAACAAATACATCAGTTCGTCGTAGTTAAGTTAATGACTACGTTGTAAACAAGCTTACTTTATTTTCCAACGAATTTCTTTTTTGTGAAATTAGAGAAATGGACAAGGAATTGTCAAAACACGATACAGATTTCAACGCAACCGCTCTATTATCCTTCCTAATAGAGCTGTCGTATTAAATAATAGTTCTACTGAAACACGTCTTAAATATTCTTAATAACACTGAGATTAATTGACTGATATTATTTAAAGCTATAATAAAGTAGGTGAGCACTTTGGATTTTTGAAAATTCAATCCCTAAGTGGATTAATGAGGGAATGAAATTATATTAATTTGTATGAGTCTTTTAAAATGATGCTGATGGTTCAGATAGGCGATGAAAATTTGTCCATACAAATTACAAAGATGATTTTTTTTGTAGAAATATAAGTGTTTCGTTATCATTTTAGTTGTACATGTTTACCGTAACCGTAACAGCCTGTAAATATCCCACTGCTGGGCTAAAGGCCTCCTCTCCCTTTTTGAGGAGAAGGTTTGGAACTTATTCCACCACGCTGCTCCAATGCGGGTTTGTACATGTTTATCACATCTATTTAAAATTAAAAAATTAATAAATATGTATGGAGTAAAATGAATAAAGACATCGAATTTCGTTAATAGCATATAAATATTTTAGTTATTAATTAAAAAAATATACAGCAACGAAAAGCGGAGACGAGAGTAGAACGGTGGAGAGGCTTGACGTTTGCCGTCACGACATACGAGCCGATATCACCTTCAAGGCGCACATAGAATTTCTGATTGAAATTCATATAGGCTCTGAGACGTTGCGATGGGTAAAACCATTGGGCTCACGGCAGCCTTGATAAATAATGTAAGTTAAGCCATAATTATAATATTATGAACATTTACCGTTCATTTAGTAGTATACCTACTCGCATCATTGTATCTCCAATGGTCATCTTGACGCTCTACCATCTACAAAAAGATCAAGACGTTTGAGGACAACCGCCTTCACGCACTAGACGAAAAGCGCCAGCTAAGAAAAGAGAGACCTAAGCCATCTATATAATGTATAGATATACATACAACTGTACGGGTCAACTGTGTTGTATCACGTGTCGTAGGGTTTTTCAAAGCAAATTTGGTCTAGCGTTAACATTTGGGCTCATGTTAGAAATAACAATTAGTTTCTAGGGTCGCCATCGTCGAAATCAATGAGGAGGACTATATATATATATCCACTTACACGCGAACGAAGTCGCTTGCACAAGTAATTAATATAAATATTGCCAATGTGAGCAAGTAACAATTAGTGAAGACGGCGACGGGCGGTCGGCGACCATACGATGATTAACGCTATGGGGTGTCATTGTCGCCTTTAATTCGTTTTACTTATACATTCAATATTATTTAGGTTTTCTTTGTCCTTAGAAAGACACTGGTCGAAGATAAGATATTATAGCTTAGAGTAATTATTATTATTTATAGACTATGACAAACCTCTAGCGCTTACAAGTTTATCAACTGTTTTGTATTCTCTGTATTTCAATGCTTACACTTACTGATAAACCCAAGCAAATCAAATGATTTACTTTATTTTATTGTACACCACAAAAAAATCAAAACATGAATACAACCTCAATATGAGTAGCATACCACTTTGGCTACCTTATCGCTACATAGCGATCTCTTCCAGGCAACCAACACTATTTGTTAATCAAGGTAGAGAGAGAGAGAGAGAGACAGAGAAATTGTTTTCAATGTGTTTCCTTATATATTCCTAGTTAACTATTGTTGATACACAAAAAACTTCTTTTATTCCATGTGGTCATATATAACTATATATTTAGTTTCAATAAAAGTTTACTTGGTGGTTGGGCTTTGTGCAATCCCGTTTAAGTAGGTACCAACTTCTTATCACAGATTCATCGGCCAAACTGCATTTCTTAGTATTGTTGTATTTCGGTTTGAAATGTAAGTGAGCCAGTGTAACTACAGGCACAATGTACATAACATTTTAGTTCCCAAGGTTGGTGGCGCAATGGCGATGTAAGGATGGTTAAAATTTATTACGATGTGTATGGGCGGTGACCACATACCGTCACGCGTGGGCCACGTGCCTGCACGTTGCCCGTCCAACTACCAATTTTATATCAAAATTTAGGTTATAAATAAATTGGTACAGAATGATATTAAGCTTAAAAGCTATCATTGAATTTTTAAGGGCGCCAGGTGACCTTTTATTGGGCGTGTTTAGTTTATATACGCAAACGTTAAACATCATAAACGATCCAGCAATTTATTATCGAGACAGACGTATTAAATGAATGTAGTCGTTTTGTTACTTTATTATGCATTTTACGATCCAGACTGTGATACTTATTATATATAAGTTTTTAATTAAATTGTTTTTTATATAGCAATATTAATATTATATTGTAATCATACCGTTCACATCGCCCCTTGCGTCTTATCTCAAAAATGTATAAGGACGTATTGTTCGAAATTGCAAAGAAAATGATCAAAAATATTCAATTGTGAAATTTAAATGAATCTTTAAGGAACGCTTGTGTGCTAAAGGATTTTACACAACCAATGACTTTTTAGTTGATTGCACACCTTAGGAATGAAACGATCGCCTCTAGAACATTTCAAATAAAAAAAAATACAATTATATTATTGTATATAACGTATAATTAAACATAAACAATGAAATTCAAAGTAAACAATGAAATTTAAATAAAAATCCCGCTGAGTTTCTTTCGCCGGGTCTTCTCAGTGTGAGGTGTTTATTTCCGAATCGGTGGTAGATTTATGACAATCAATAAGTGAGTGTAACGCTTGTATCTTATTCAATATAAAGATTTTTGATTTTAACTTTTACTTGACATAGTTCAACTGAACAAACCTTCGTTTCTTCATGAAGCTCTGAAACATGTCTTAGATCTATCCAGGTATTGGAGTTCCACTAACCCATACGTCGGAATTGTGGGTTCTATATCTTAATATTGTTTCACAAAATAGTATATATATATATTTTATACGAATGCCTTTTTAGGTTGTAAAACTGTGAATGAGCAGTTATTCGAAAGAAAACTTGTTTGATACGAATAAGCCTCAAGCTTTTTCTCAAAAAGATATCATTATCTAAACCAAAAAAATGTGTTTCTATATTTTTGAAGCCTTTGGTTTATCAAGAATATAATTCCGAGGTCGATTGTCAGTTCGTCTTTATGTCACCTTAACACATTCGCATCCTCTACACTTTTCATGTCTTCATACGCTATGCCGTCATACATTGTGTTAGTGAACCCTCTAGGAGGGTCCTCGGCAATACGTATAGCAATAGCCTTGAGCCCACGTCGTGGGTTCTTGGTATACGGTAACGATTCGTGATAAAAAACGCTCGAATATAGTTAAATTGGATATTTTTCGGATCGTTTTGCTATAAGCAGTATTTTTAGAGGCGTTCCCGTGCTTAGTGATAGTAAAAACGAACATTCAATGAAACATGAGTAAGTTAACAAAAATTTATTTCACTCGCTCCGATCATGTGACAGTGGTCTTCAACCTTTTTGTAGTTTTCATCATGTTTGCCAATAATAATAAATAATTCATTGAACATTGTCTTTTTGTACAATTTTTGCACCTCCTAATAAAACTCGCCTTGTCAAGGAATAAATAATTTATTATTATTTCGATGCAATTACACAAAGTCCATTCTTATTCATGATAGCCAATTCTGCTGTCTTTAATCTGCAATGGTGTGCCTTTTCTATTTAAATTTAATGTTCATGTTCTGTATACTATCTGTAAATTTAAAAATTCTTCTGCTAAACCTACGCTAGTATGAAAACTATCTGTATATCTGTGTTTCTAGTGGTTACATGTAAGGCCGCGGACCCGGGTTCAAATCCTAGGTCGGTACAATAAATTTATTGAGTTTTTCTGTCAAAAATTCTCAGTAGCAGCTGCTACTCATGTACGCCATGGCGCCTGTACCTGACGTCACGCCTCAGTAAACGACAGTAAACGTTGTATTGTGTCTATACTAAACGAAGAAAGGCAGAAAGTATTGCGTATTTCCTAAGGTTAAAAATGGATTCCAAAGCTTACAAGTGGTATGCGGTCTCTCTGTGTAAAAATACATTTGAATGCCAACCAGATCGAAGAACAATCTACAGAAGCAGAACGACCATATAGTAAGAATAAGTAAAAACCGTAAGATTATGGTTCTTGAAGAATGTGAAAAGCAATTAAAAGAAAGTATGGTTACAGAACAATTTGAAGAAATTGCAAATTTAGACAGAGATTAATAAAGATTTGTTATATATTTAGATTTATTGAAGTATTCGTAAATATGTAAATTCACAAATTCAGTACTAGTGGAGCTAAATAAAATATTGTCTTATAAGTTCTTACTGGTAAAAATATTAGGGCTCTTCATATGCGAGTAATACTATAAAGCTAACAGAAAAAAACCTATGATAACACTAAAGATAAATAAAAATGTACATACAAGGAAGTTTTCACATTTCAAAATTCAGATATGCAAGTCTTTATTTGATGAAAAAAACTCTACTAACATCAACAAATCTTGGGCAAATTAGAGGAATTTGCCTTAACAAAACCTTGTTCCATTATTGATAGATCTTGGATGTTTTATTTTCTTTACAAAAACGTAAAGACAACAACTGTTCAAGAGGTTGTAGATATCGAGGCGTGACGTCATTCGCTCTGATTAGTGTTTTAAATAAAATGGCCGATTGCATCATTGATCATTTATTTTTTAATTCTTTAATACTGTCATCATGCCTATTGTTATAGATTAGTAGAATTCCAGCTCTCTATGTAAAGACACCGTCTTATCTTCGCGCCAATTCCAATTTATAAATATTTAGCATCAAAAAGTTGATTTTACAAAAATCTCTAATTAGTCTTTTAAATAATATAACACGAAATCTTATAAATTTGAACACATTGAACAAATAACAAGTCGCGGCAATAATTACTGTACCTTTTTATCCATTAACAAAATGGCGGTTTTAAATTAGCGCGTGTTTGTTTTAATAACTATTAATTTGGAATTAAATATTCAAGAAAAAACAAAATATATCGCACCAAAGCAAACAAAACAAGAGTGTAGATTTTTTTATATTTCATTTCTAACTTCACAAAGTTTTTATTTTGTATTTTATTTCTTTCAACGTTTTCTACACCTGAAAGAGAACCCACGACGTGGGTCGTTGGTATCTAGCAAGAAGATAAAATTTATTGAAAAAATAAATATGTTTAAAACTAAAAACCAAAGCGTATACTAAATAGGTCTTGTTAAAATGGCCATATAATTTTGTTGTCGATTTTTATTATGGCATTTTTACGAAGAAAAACTTACTTTTAAAATGAGCCCACTACGTGGGTTCCCGGGCCCGCAATTGCGACAAGAGTGAGCCCACTACGAGGGTCACTGGCATTGAATGGGTTAAAAAACCACTAATAACGCAAAAAATGTATATTTTTTCTATCTCACCCTGTGTCACAATGTGTTTCACGACGAGTTTAATGCTCATTTCAAAGCAAATAAAATAATTTACGTCATTTATTTCTATTATTATATAATACTGTATTTTTATTTTTTATTGCTTCTCTTTGAAATGTCAACGTCGTAGCTTGTATTTTCCGTTTGAATATTTTTCTTTCATAATTTATGTGAAAATTGAGCAAGACTAAGAAACTTTTCAAAGAAATGAATCGTAAGTCATCACAAAGTATGGCGCAGTATAAGTTTCGTGAAATCGAATCTTGAAAGTTTATAGTTAGATTTTTCAGTAAATCCATAGTGTTAGTCAAAGTCTTTGATTTCAAACTCTTCTGAAGAACACGCTGTAGTGACGTAGTCTATTTGAATTCTAGAAAAAAGTTATATGAACGTAATATAAAATAGTATTGACTTTTAATCTCATAAGGTCGTCTGGAATAGCTCGCTACTTAGATATTGAGAATCAAATTATTATTACTTTACCGACTTACAATAAAACTGCCAGTAACATTCATGAAGTCAAAATAATGAATGAACTAACCACAGATACAAAAAAATCTGTCAAATGGAGTGCTTTAAATAAATTATTTTTATTAATTACTACGAGATTGTAAAAGTAGGTACTGATTTTATTAATTAAATATAATGTTATAGTTAACTAGTCTGAAGCTATTTTGTAAAGAGAAAACCATCTTAAAATGAAACAGTTCATAACATGCTTTTCAGTCGCTTAATTAATAATATCTTAAGTATGACGCTAAAATCCCTTTGCTCAGAGAAATGATGTGCTCAAAGTTAATTGAAAATGTTAATTATATATTCTAGAGATTCAATAAAAAAAAAGTAACGATAAAGATTGTGATAAATAAAACATGTTACAAAATGAAAAACTTGGAGTTCGTTTTGATTATAGTTTTTAATATACAAAGTCGAGACGCATAGACTTTTTTTGTGGCAATAAAAACTTCGTTTGAAGGTTGGAGATAGCCGTGTTTGGAAACCTATGTTATGGCTATAACACTTGCGGTAGTTACGACTGTGAAGAAGGCTAATCAATGATGTCATATCACAATCATTCCACGACAGTATAATTTAGTTAGTATCAATATTATCATGAGCCAACTTATACTAAGATCTCTTTTGAAGTTTTTTTTTTAAATGAGGTTAGGTTAGCGTTTTGTGAATACATTACCAATGAAATAATTTAGAATGTTAAAACTGACAATTTTATACATAATAATAGTATTAAATATTTTTACAGATGGTAAGAATTTAATAATAAAATATAATAATATATATATATGTTAAATAAAACGTAATCTTTATAAGAGATACTTGCTTCACTGGTCGTAATAAAGATCGGGTAAAGAGCCAAGAGTGAACGTAACTAGTGATGATATTTATGAAAGTCAGGTTTGTGGAAACGTATATTACGATCAAACTGTTGCTAAGGGCCCGGAGCCTATATCAAAGAAGCCGATTCATTCTTGCGAATATTTCCTTTTTTTTCCTTGAGCATTTTCTTTTATAATATAAATAATTGATAAAAAATACGAATATATAGCAATTGTATCATCTTATAGTTTCAAATAATGTGTCTTATCATCGAAATAAGTCGCTGTCGATAAAAAGAGAGAGGCTTCCTACTGACTGGCTAAAAATGCCAGTCTGGGTACGGGCCTCGGGATTGTTCCCTTTACCCGGGCTGTTCCTCACAGGTAAGTTATCTTGCCGTGTCTTTTAATTTTGGCCCGAAGGGCCAGGGTCTCAATGACTCAGTGGCTGTTGTCAAAAGTTGTCGGTAAAATTTATTGTTTAAAATAAAATCGAATAAAGATGAATGAAGATGACTTACCGTTACATAACTTAATTTAATTCGATCAGATTGTTATTATGTAACCATAAACTGAAAACTGAATAGTTTTGAGATTTAATTTTATAAAAAGCCTAGACTAGAGAGCCCGGTGTCGTAGTAGAATAAAGATTTACATAAAACGTTTATGTCGTATATCTTTATTGGTTTACGCCAGTGAACGCCAGGAAAGGTACCAGTCGACGTGAGTTTTCCCGATAGCTTAAATAATCATCGTTATATATCAGCCAACTTATACGAACATTTTAATGAATTATATACTTAAACATTCCTCATGAAATAATTTGTGATTGGTGTAAACCGTATGAGAATCTGTTTGGTGGTTTTTGAGTTTATCGCAGACAGACAGACGCGGCGGGGCACTTTATTTATAATATATAGTGATAATCTTGTGGGCCGAACTCCCCACGGTTAAACAAGAATCTATATATAAATTACAAAAAAAAATATGACCACGGCTAACGAGACAATATTTTAACAGACAGGAAAAGCACGCTAAAGAGGATATTACGTTGTCATACATTCAATATTACACGCGTGCAAGGTCATGAAGAAACACGAAAATGGTCAGTGGACAACGGCTTTAAATCCGGATAAGCACCAAACAATTTTATGTGCTTATTATGTGCTCAATTTGTGTTCGAATTTTTTGAATAATTGAATGGTGAAGATATCAAGAAATATACAAAAAGCCAAATTGACAAGACCCTGCTTTTTTTGAAAAGCTGCTAAAAATGTGCAAATATTATGTTAAACTTGTATTTTATTATATACACCATTTTACTATCGTGAATTTTGTAACATAGGTAAAAAATGGCAGTAATATTCACAAGTCAACGGAGTGTACCAAAAAGCATTATGATCGTTTTTATTATCCATAAACAATACCCGGGTGAATAACGAAGGGTTCGTTGCTCTCACACACGGTAAATAAAGCAAATATACGATATTATGAGCATCGCTGATGATGAGACTGGTGATAGGGATAATTTGGAATCCCATCTGGGTTATTACCAGCATTTGAAAAATTGTTGAGCATCATCACTTCTTATTGTTGTGTTTCTGTTTAAAGATAGTGTAGTTATATATACAAGTTCCATGCTGGGCATTAATGATGTAAGCCGTAAGGAGTATACCAGTCCTTATAAACTTCTTAATATATAATATGATAAAAAAATATAATATAACTAATTGTATTTTTATATTTCTGTGTTTTTCTACTTATAACACGAGCGGTACGGTTATGTTGAAGGTAAAATAAGATTAAATTGGAAAAAGTGTCTAAAACCTATCGAAACAAAATCTTTAAATAAATTGCTACAGACGGTCTTTATTAGATTTGACTCAATATTTTTTCTAGAAGAAGTTGGGAAAATGTTCTATACAATTCAATAATTAATTTGAACAGAATACAATCAAGACATCCCAGTTTTTGGCGCTACTGCTGCTACTAAAAGGTACGTAAGTTTGCTGAAGACTGTTTGAGGCAAAGCCTTTTCAGTCTCGCTCCCATGTGGCAAATATCAGAGCTTTGTGCAAGCTCGTCTGGGTAGGTACCACCCACTCATCAGATATTCTGCCGCAAAACAGCAGTACTTTGTATTGTTGTGTTCCGGTTTGAAGGGTGAGTGAGCCAGTGTAATTACAGGCACAAGGGACATAAGATCATAGTTCCCAAGGTTGGTGGCGCATTGGCGATTTAAGCGATGGACAACATTTCTTACAATGCCAATGTCTAAGGGCGTTGGTGTCCACTTACCATCAGGTGGCCCATATGCTCGTCCACCTTCCTTTTCTATATAAAAAAAAAAAAAAATCTGGTATTTACAGGATTATTTATGGGCTGTTTTTTTCATAATAGACAGTCAATTCTATTGAGAGCTCTTTTTTTCTATTTTTTCACATTTATAAAAAAAATAAGAAAATTTACTTCTGAAATGTACATATTTTATAAGCTGCTAATTGTACTAAGTAATAATATTTATGAAATACTATTGCTAGTATCTTAATCGGTTGGTGAATAATTGAACCGGTGTTGTGTTAAGCCGGAAAAAAATATCACGAAAATTGTGAAAAAAAGAGAGATAATCGTCTAGATAAAATTATAAATCTATGACATTATTATGGCTTAACCATGGCCGTTGTTATAATATTTGAAAATTCTTAGTAGTTGGCATTTCAAAAGCATCCAAGACTATTCCACAGCTGCCATTCATGGATGTCCTGAAGGTCTTCATAGGCCAAATAGAGAGTGGTTGTGCTAATCGGGATGATACGTCAAAGAAGCGATTAACGTTGTTGCGATCCAGCGTACAAAAAGTAAATATGGTACAAAAAGTAAATATGTAAATATGTTCCAATGCTGAGCAAAACCTCAAAATTAACAAAACACTTATTGTTGTAGATGGAATTTACAAAAATAACCGTTATTTTTGTAAGTTACGGTAATGCATAAACATTATTTTTTTAAAAGCTAGGCTTTTTATTATGTACTAAAACAAAAATTTACTTGTATTGCGAGTGCGTACCACAATAAACCTAAGGTCAGGTCATCGAACTTTGCGTCGCACACATCGCTATTCGCATGCACGCATTTGAGCTAATCATCCTCCTGACTGATTTCGACCATGGTGGCTATTGAGACTAGCCAACTATGTGGGACATATTTTAGTGCAAAAGTATGTGCACATACACAAGTGGACTCACTCTCCAACACAATCGGAAAGAGTTGAGGTGCAGGACCAACGACTTGACGTAATTTCACGTATACTCTGGGCTGCTATTAAGAACTTCAGGTCATACAACCCAATAACTTTGTATCGGCCAGAACCGAACTTTCAACCCAAACGCTCGGAATCTACAGCCTTATAAAATAACTATTAACTAACGAGGCAGCAAAATCAGACCTTTGAGTTATTGAGACTTCAATCGATGAACATAATATTATTATTACATTTTTGTTTTATTTTTTATTAAACAGGTTACTTTGGTTAACGTGATAAAAAAGGTTATATTATCAAATTTAATTACCACAATTATGATGTCCGTTAAATACGCATCTCTAAAAATAGTGTTATGTTTACAGCATGCCCTATCCTCAGGGCTTATTTCACAATTTATGGGCAATAAAGATTCCAATTTCGTCTTAGCTATCACTAGGATTAAGCTATAATAAAGAAGTAATCTTACATAAACGAGCAAATTCTAGCAGTAAAATGAGCTCATAGAATTATCTCTTTGAAACTATAGATCTTAAACTGAAGTTAAATTGTAAATATAAACACCATTGTAAAAGAAAACGACTACTGTTATAACCAGCAAGGCATAGAATAATAAAGATAATCATCATAAACCCATACCGTTATTGCATAAATTTATATTTATAGTCCTTACTGGTAAAGCTGTGTGCATACAAACGTATTGTATATGTAGTACGTATATAGTACGTATGTAGTTGTGTAGATAATACCCACGATTCTTTTGAACAAACAAAGTCTTTGAAGTGTATGTAAATAGACGAGATTCCATTTCTCGCTATATTTTAAAAATCCGTTCTTACAACATACCGAGTGGTTCCTAGTCGTGTTATTTTTTATTGGCTGGGCAGCGAATGTTGTTGCCCATGAGAGTGAGCGAGACAAAGTATAAGATAGTATAAGTATTTGTAAAAGCGGTTGATGTTTTTTTTTTAAATTTAAATATTAATTTATTTTCATGTTTTATATACAATGTAATAATAATATTGAAATTGACATAGAAATTAGATTAAGTATAGTCTCTATTGCGTACAAATTGTAGCTCGCGGTGAGGTAACTTCTTAATTCTATTTGAATATTCTATCTAAACTAATATTATACATGCAAAAGTAACTCTGTCTGTCAGTAACGATTTCACGGCTAAACTATTGAACAGATTTGGATGAAATTTGATATAAAGCAATCTTGAAACCTAAGGAAGGACATAGGAAACTTTTTATACCGAACACCTAACCCCTCCCCAATTACGCGGGTGAAGTCGCCGGGCGAAATCTAATTTAAAATATATTCATTATTAACTGCACAAAAAGTTTTAACTCTATTAAATATCTAACATATATATAACTATAAAGCGTCTCCTCTGAGTGAATAATAAATTTATAATTTAACAATATGCGACATTTAATGTCCATTACAAATTAGAAAAATACACGTACCAAATTTACGTACGAAAATTTTATCTGAAAATAAAGTTGGGTTGTGTAAAAAAGAAGAAAAAAACGTATTCGACCCGTGAAGCGACATTAATGAGCTCGCATTGACAGTTGAGTTCGTTTGCGGCAAATGTATGCGGAAAGTTATAATCAATCATGAATATGCTAACGAGGGATGGTCGGTCACCTGGGTTGATTGCTATGAGACACTACTACGCAGCTGGCTCACCCGCTGTCATAATGTAAGTTTATAGTTATCAACAAAGAAAATCACACTAAAATCATTATATTTTTATATAATATCCATACATATATACATATATTCCCCAGCTGTCTTCTTTCAATTTTAGAAAATACTTTTGAAATTTTCAGTACGTGTGGTAAAATAGACAGATCAAGTGAAACTTAGTTGTATAATTTTCAAATATTTTATGTTAATTAAGAAAATTACGATTCATTTGGCTAGATAGCATGTGCCGATTGTTTTTTTTCTATATTATAATAATTGTTATTATCACATTAAAAACTTTTTTACAATTTGGCAAGAGTTTTATTCAAGCCTAGGTGTATTAAGAATATGATATAGCTGTAGAATAGGTGACAGAAATCTAATACAGCTTAGAAAATAAATTAACCTATAACCGAGTCAATCGACTAAAAAGGCTCTCAACTCCAAGAATAAGGCTTTATTACTCCCCAAAGAGCAATTATACGTAACGACGTACCGACAAATTAATAAAAGTGGTTGACTATTGTTTGTTATTATTCCAAAAACTATAATTAACAAAGTAATAATTTATGTAAACTATAAAGAGAAGCATATTCATATTTAAAGATAAAATATATTTTATATAATTCAATGTTACTACGGTATGTCGTGAGTTCCCAGTAAATTCTAAGGTTAAGTGGATATTAGTTTTGTTTAATTATATAAGTATATAATATAACTTAACGAAGACAGATGTCGTGTCGTCGTATCTACGCCTCGTCCGTAAATTGAATTACTCTATACGTTAAAAAGAAAGTTAATGTCAATGGTTTTGCAATAAACATATTATTAAATGAAAAGTATAGGAGTCACTTTTATCTATTTTGTAATACATATATGCTTAAATTTTAATTCAACTACTAGCAACAGTCACATTATCTTAGAACATTTTATCAATTCAACTGTAATTGAGTTTTAGTATGTGAATTCAAAATACGTAATACAAATTATTAACCTATTTTGCATACACGAAAACACAAGGGCATCTGCGAATCAACATAATGTACACTTGTTTACGTTTCTTATTTTCTTCTTCTATAAAAACATTTAACTGACGCACCACATTACGATAAAACATGGCGTGAATATAATGGCGTCAATGAAAATAGATCAAATACGTTTATTATCACAGCCTTTCGCAACAACAATTATACTGAACTGAAAAGCGGTTTTAATATTCAATTGATGTCAATATTTGAATTGTTTTGGCAAATATGCCAAGTTAACATTTACTCGCATTTATCGATACAAAATAATTGATTTTGTTTTATGTTGTTGACTAAAATTGTTATTAGCTTCCCTTTACAAACTTTCCAATTACGTTTAGACTGGGTTAGAAAAGCTGGAGCCGCCCTGGCAAATGCTGAAGAGAACAAACGGCATAAATTTTCCCTTCTTGTTCGAATTTATACATTTGTTCCGTTTGCAGTTGAAGCACTTGGACTTTAAAGTAATAGTATAAAAACTTAAATAAAATATCCCGTCTTATTACTTCCATCGGTGACAAAGGGTTCATCCAGAAGAGCGAATTTAGATTAAAAGGGAAAATGTTGCTAGCACTCTTGACATAAATTCACACGGTTATGATTTATACGATGGATTTTTTAATTAATATCTTTATATACTTATTTAAGTCAAAATTGTTTATATTTTGATATTCGCTTACAAAGTGTATTTAATGACGTATATTTTCTCGTATACAATGTTCCTCGCAAACATGTCATGAAAAGTGTTTTTAAAAGAAAACCGTACGCGAGAGCTTTTATTAAAACCCGCAATGAATACGTAGTTTCAACTAAATTACGAATGTCAAACGCAAACTGCCTGTCTCTGCCATAATGGCTCTCCTCAATTTACTCAAATGAGTTTGTTTGTAAGCTATCTTTTGATGTCAATCTTATAAAATACATTATACACGAGATGTGATATTATAATGTAACTCTGCTGTTATATTATAAAAATATTATTGAGGTGCTATTTTCAAGATTACGTTTTTTAAGAGATAAAAGAAAATATATTGGATATTAAAAGCGACATTACTCAGTTTAGCAATACAGAATAGTCCTATGGAATTGAATTGAATTGAAGTGAATTCATACATTTACTGGCATCATCCTTTTACATGTTTATTCAATTCCGATGACTTTCTTATGATCTGTATGACCTCATTACGCCCAGGATCGACTCCAGTTAAAGCGACTAACCAAATTTCAACAGCATAGATACGACTTTGACGGAATCACACGGCACATAATCTAAGCATCAATAAATGGAATTATATTATAATTCTACTTTATATTACAAAAATAACTGACGACAAACAAACGATCGATCAAAGACAATGGAAATGTAGCTACATAAAGCGTTCCCCCATCAGCTTCGCCCACACTGAGGTATTGACGCTCGTCAACATTGCAATTGCATCACATTACTTCAATGATACAAATCTACACGCAAGTATGTTGCTAGTTAATTGCATTGGCCTATAGTAAAGTAACTGTAAATGTCCCATTGTTGGGTTTAGGCCTCCACTCTTTTAAGAATAAAATTTTGGAGCTTACTCCACCATGCTGCTCAGAGGAAGAGGGAGACACAGCACATGAAAATTTAGTGGTGGATGAATTTGAGGAGTGTTCGATTCTGTTTTTAGGATTTTTCTGTGTGTGTGTGTGTGTGTGTGTGTGTGTGTGTGTGTGTGTGTGTGTTTGTGTGTGTGTGTGTTTGAGTGTTTTTATAAATTCTATTCAATGGTTTGATATTTAAGACGCAGTGTGTAAATTGGAACGGTGCCTAACCCACCTTAAGAATGTATTTTCTAGTGGATTTGTTTTATCATACGGGTAGTTGAGGCGCATACAAGCGCGATTGATTGATGCGTTTAAAAAATCCTTAGTCGGCTTTTACCCACAGGCTGCGACGGCTGTTATCCACTCTGGTATGGCTCCCACAAGGCTGTCAGTATCATACCTTCCAAAATTTTCATTCTTCCTGAGATAACATAATCAATTAAAGTAATATTTTGTATTATGTATATTGCGTGATTTTAATAAGTTACTTATATTCAACACAAACGAAATCTTCGTCAGAACAGATATTTAATAAACAAAGTCAAACAAAGATTGTTAACAAGGCGCTTAAGTATTCATTAAATCACGCATGTTTGCAATTTAAAAATCAATAAGCCCATCTGTCTCAATTTAGACAAGTGATAAATGACTTAAAGCGGTCGTTGTCCACTTGAACGGGCTACTTTCGTATTATAAAGACCGACTTTTGAAACTTACGCACGATCTTACGACGTTATTTAACTTGGCATAGAATTTTCTTTATCAAATCTATGCATTTTTAATAATAGCTGTTTATCTCTGACGTTCTGTCTCTCTGGCTGTCTGAGAGACAGATTACAAATTTTGCTAAATAAAAAAAAATACAGAAACTTTTTTGGGTAAAAGGTTTTTATATAATTAGGTGTTGGGAACCTTGGGAATTAAACTGTCTTCTCTTTGTTTTTTTATTATTTTCAAATAAAGTTAAGAAATAACTAAAAATGACAAAATAACCCGCCGATTATCTTTCGCGGGTTTTTCTCAGCTCAGGGTATTTTATTTTTCGAACCAGTGCCAGTTTTTAATTTGACAAATAATAATTATATGTAATGTAATACTTAATAATGGATTTTGAGTTAGTGTTGAGTTTGATATCCGATTATAAAGTTAAAAATTAAAAAATAATGCGTTATAATAGTAAAAACCTGTACTTTATATTTTAAATATATCAAAAAAAAACACCTATGTTTTTTCTTCTAATAAGTTTATCAAAAATAGTATTCGGCCAGTGGTCCAAATTCGTATTATTTCGTATGTTTTTTCCAATTTTTTTCATGAACACTAAAACTCATCAATAACTACCAAACAAAATAATAATCGTTTAACAAAGAAATGAGAAAACATACTGAGCTGTTTTGTTTTTGCCTATTTATGTTAATATATCTCATAATATTACTGAAAATGATGTCCTATATATAATATTATGGAAATTCATTAAGAATAATATAACTAACGTCACCCAAACAAAAAAAAATTACGCCTCAAAAATATAACCTCTTCCTTTCTTTAAAGTCGATTAATAACAGGGAAAATATTATATCAATAAGATGGCATGCTACATCAATCATAAACTTTATATATCTATGCCAAGTTAACTTTATCTTAAAAGTTTTGACAGTACTTGTCGACAGGTTAAATTTATGACTGATTTTTATTTCTCGCAGTAACAATTTAATCAAATAAATAGGAAGTGGATGTTAACTGAAGATAGTGGGTTTTAATCCGAGACAGTTTTGAGTAACTAACGTTTATTAATTAATCTCATGCTCATGCATGAATTAAATTGCCCCATATATGTATGTCATAACGAGATAACAATTTATTATTATTATTATTTTTATATTTTGTAACAATTCAGAAATTGAAAAAATATATAATAATAAATTGAAATATTATAATTCAATTGGTACAACACACCGCTAACAAATCTATAAATTGAAATATTATAATTCAACGGTACAACACACCGCTAACAAATGTAACATTTACTTACTACATGTACTGTCCCAAAATTAAGTACGTCACAAGCAAACTGCGCACAAAGAATGAACCCAAGTACCGAGTACCCTACAGTGTTGCCCTTTATACTGGATTGTGTAGAAATATTGTATAAAAATGTTTTATTGACATTTTTTTTAATTTTTCATTATTGTTTCAGGGTTAAGGAAGATGGCCGATACGAACGTCAGTTTTAATACGAAATGTTCCGGAACAGACGCAGTAAGTAAATAACGTAATATTCTAGGCATAATTTTCTTATACTCCATTGCCGATTTCGTTAGTTTCTCCAAAGGATTAAAACATCAACGTAATATTATTGCTTATATTCAAATAATTCATGACGTTAATTATAATAATTATAATTATTGTACAAGGAAATTTGCAAATAACTTTTTATTTAGCATAATGAGTATAATTTAAAGTTTATTTGTTGCTTTAATTATTTAACATCAGTTAATTAACCAGCAAAAAGCAATACATTTTATTACAAAACTTATATATTTTTAAAGAACCTTATTTTCAATAAAACACAAAAGGTAATACATACACCATTCCAAAATAATTCACTCACCCAAGTCATTCGCTTGTCTAGATATTGTGCTAGGTGGATTATTAATGGATTAAGTTAGTGTTCTGTCTTTATATGTTTGTGCGAATGATGTCTCAATTTATAGTTAATTACATAATACTTATTTATATACAATACTTAATTGCATAACTTTTAAATAATTTGTATCACCGTGTAATAAGTCAATGCTGAGTGAGCCAGTGGATTAAAGACACGCGACATGGTATTTTAAATTCCATTGTTGATTAACGTTGTAACAATAAGAGTAAGAGGTTATATAAAGAAACTTATTTCCCAGAGTCTATTTAATTACGACGATATTCAGGGATATGATGATGAGTGAAGAGTCTTTAATTTACAATTGTAATCTTTATATTCAAGCAAACTAAGCTCAGCGCACAAAGGCTCACGTATATTTGAGCACTGGTTGCAACAAAGAAAAAACGAAATAAAGTAAAGAAGACTAAAGAATCTCAACAGTTTTCTATTTGCTTAAGTTAAGTGGCGCCGAGTTACTTGCTTAGTCGCCTTCACCCCGATACGTCTGTTAACAAACAACAGTTAAAAGGTTAAGAGCTGTTCTATTTAAACGCTTTTAAGTGTACCAATACAATCGAACTCTTCGTAAAAATTTTAATTATTGAGCATATTTAGTATATCTCAGGATCTACCAGTCTGATTTGTAAAAAACTTTTTGCGTTACATAGCCAATTTATTGAAAAAGGCTACCCACGGGAGAGGAATAACGCTTAACGCGGTTGATACTGCACGGAGCAGCTAGCCAATAATAAAGTGTCTAAAAGATTATTCCCAACGGGATCGCATCGTAGCTACAAGACAGCCCTTCTTATTATAAGCAGTTGATTGTATTTAGAGCGATTGTCATAGAAAAAAATATTGGCGTTATTCAAGTAAAAAAAAAAAAACAAGTAGGTATCAAAAACGGGGAAGGTTTTGTTAGTGATAAAATAATTTATAATTTTTTTTTGTTCCTGTAATTTAATAAATATATTAATTCATGTGTCGAAAGGTTTAACATAAATTTGTTTAAAAAATGTATATTTTATAGATTATTTATTAAGTTCAGATAACCTATGGGTACTTAAAACCTATTAGGATAACGTAATTCGTAGTGACACGTTTCGATGATGTATACCAGGCGCACATTTCTTTTGTACAATTGAACCGCAATGCCCTGTTAGAAAAATAAATAACAATAAGTATCACGAATGATTTTTATACATAAAATTACTAATATTTTTATTATTGAATCGTAAATAAGTACGTCGTAAATAAAAATGTATATTAAAAACAGATATTAAAAACTGTTTTAATATTTAAATAGTTTATTCAACGATACAGTATATTAGTCTGCAATCAAACAATACGACTGACGTAATACGGTCATGGCTACGGAAATGCGGACATTGAACATTTAGCGAACACCCGTTCCCGTATTAAAGCGCAATTAAAACAAGATTTAGGTGTTCAGCGGTCACGCCGGCTTGCTGCAATGCTGACACGAAACAAAGTTTAAGATAAACACAGACTAAGGGCTCATGGCGCAAAAATAATGCGACCAAAAACCAAAGGCTGTCTTGTCGTGAATAGCGACACTTTAATGAGTTAATTTTTTTTACTTTCTACTTTACAGCTATTATAGTAAATCCATTTTTCTCTAAATGCTATTCTTATCTGAATTACTTTTATCGATACATGATATACATAATTGTTAATAATATTAAAATTATGAACACTTAAGCCCGTGTTACTCATGCCTGTACGCACAAGCTTATTTAGGGTTGCCAGATGGGAAAACTAAAATGTCTGGGCAAAATTTTAAAATGTCGAGATTTTGTCCTTCGAGAGAGATAAATACGTATTCTAAATAAACTTGTTTATTTTTTAAATCAAAATTACAACAACATTTTCGAAACAAACAATTAAAGTTACACTTAACTTTTAGGTGCACGTGTATAAAAAATATCGAAATATAACGTTGCCACCAATTTTGACTAGTAGAATTCAGAAAAAAATTAAACTATTTACACTATAATTCAATATCCCACAACTTTTTGAGTTTTGTCCGGAGTCTGAATCCAGACGAATTCTGACCATCTGGCAATCCTAAGCTTACTTGATAACGCATCGGTCCCACGTGTACCGCGGGTTTTTCCCTCTGTAGATAAGAGCGGAGGGCGATTTTAACGAAGGATCTATAAATGACCCTGCACGTAGAGTATTAAGAAAGTGCCAGCTATAACAGTATGTGTAGTAGTACTAGTAGTAACAGTAGTAGCGTTTTGACGTATAGCAGATTCAAATTAGAGGAAGAGTTAAAATAAATAAATATTATTTACCCTTCTTGTACTAACCGCCTTATGCCAATCGGCCCGTACAACAAGGGCTTAGTTAGGGTACGGGCCTGTTTGCGTGGTTGGTAGATACTTGCCTTTCATGCCGAAGGTTGTGGGTTTGATTCACACCCAGGGCAGACACTTGTGTGCATGAACATGTCTGTTTGTCCTGAGTCTGGGTGTAATTCCGTAACAGCCTGTGAATGTCCCACTGCTGGGCTAAAGGCCTCCTCTCCTCTTTTTGAGGAGAAGGCTTTGGAGCTTATTCCACCACGCTGCTCCAATGCGGGTTGGTGGAATACACATGTGGCAGAATTTCAGTGAAATTAGATACATGCAGGTTTCCTCACGATGTTTTCCTTCACCGTAAAGCACGAGATGAATTATAATCACAAATTAAGCACATGAAAATTCAGTGGTGCTTGCCCGGGTTTGAACCCACGATCATCGATTAAGATTCACGCGGTCTTACCACTGGGCCATCTCGGCTTGGGTGTAATTATCTATATAAATATGTATTTACAAAAGAAAAGTTGTCTGGTTTCCATAGTACAAGCTCTGCTTAGTTTGGGATCAGATGGCCATGTGTGAATAATGTACCAGGAGACTTTTCATTAATTATTCTATTGTTATATCACCGGCACCCACCGTCATAACGAGATAAAATACACGCAAGTTTTTATACCTAATCGATAATCGATTTAGTTGATTTTGCGTGATGCAAGAACAAATAGATAATTTACACTTTTATAATACGATAAGATAACATGAATACGTGTCATGAATGAACGAAAAAAATATGTTGTCATCTTCAATGAAGAACTACAAATAGTAAGTACAATTTTATAATATCATTTTTTTATTGTGATTGACCTCTATGAAAACCAAAAAAATAGTAGCCACTGTAAATTAATAATTTTTCTATCCTTTTCTTTACACTGTGGTAGCCTTTGACCGCAATTTTATTAATGAAATTATTTCGAAAAAGGATTTTTCGAGAAAGATAGGATATTACGTTACTCAAAAAAAAACATATAGGTTTAAAAAAATAAAAATAAATAAAGAGAACGGAAATAACAAAAACGTCTAAGATGCTACATTACAAAATAATACAAGCTTACATTTAAATATTATTGTAACAATCTTTACTTAAAGAGATGAAATCAACTTTTTCTTAAAGATAAGGTTTAGAAATTATTCCACCAAGCTTTTTCTGATGCCGGTTGATATACATATAGCCGATTTTCATAAGTACATTACATCCGACACAATGTTCTTCACGAAGGGCACACAAGTATGTAAAATTAAAGATGTTTTTCCCAATTTAAAACCACTCCAGTTAAGTAAGCTGAACAGTACTTTAATAATTACTCGCACTGTAGATACAATTGCAATACCTCATACAATTAAAAATATATTTCAACACTACATTGTAAAGAGCTAAAGACCTTTAATTGACTAAACAACCGACTAGATGCCCAAAATCGTGTCAAAGAGAATGTAATCATCATTTTAAACGGTTTATTTAGCTTGCCCTGTTTTTTGGTTGGTAGTTGTTTGGGTCAAATTAGTTATTGCAATTTGACCCCATTTTTATTGACAGATTGTTCTGAAATTTGGTGCACACCTTTAGTTCTAATGACAATACAATTTAATACTATTTGTATCATTTTAAGATGGCCGCCGCTACAATAGTGCGGATTAATTTTTTTTTTCACAAATACCTCAATATGGATATCAAATTAAAGGGCTTGACTAATAGAATAAAGTTAACTAAATAAAATTAGAAAAAATAAATTATATGATGTAGAAAATATACTAAAAGCTAAAAAATAATTCGGTAGGTCCTAGGTACCAGTTCTCACAACATTCTCCTCAAAAACCTTGCGCATTTATCAGACAAAAAAAACGTTTATGTAATTATAGAAATACCAGGGTCAAACATTAAAGGTAGCAAACACGGCATTTGTTTATTATTGTCGTATAAAATTTTCGAACCCCTCAATTACCAAAAAGGTCTTATTAAATAAAATCTCAATCCAATTATATAGCTTTTATATACTTTTTTTATCTTTGCTTAATTATCGCAATAAATTATATTAGACAGAAAATTTGATAAAACATTTATAAAAATGTTTGTTGAATAGGCTATAAAATATCAGAAAAAAGGGTAACGATAAGTATAAAATCAAGATTATATATATATTTATATATTCATTTTAAATAAAAAAGCTATGTAATACTTAAAAAACACTTTTTAAATAGAATTGTTGTACACTATGATCATACCTTTATAGTCACGTAAGCTCTTTTCTTGTCTTAAACGTTTTATGGGAAATAAAATCTTGGCCACCGCAAGTTTCTCAGCGTGTAACCATTAAATGAATTCGGCTGTTGAAGATTTACGACTTGTGTATGTGTTTTAGTTACGTTTTTCGTCTCACCAATATCTATTTTTAATTTATTTTATCACCCGGTAGCTACGCCGATGACAGCACCGTAATTGAGAGGTCCAACTCGTGAGCTAGTCCAGAGGAAATACGGTTTTTGAGGGAGTCCATGATTGAACGGGTGAACGTGACATTGCAGTGGGTGTCCGATTGGGGTGACGCCAATCTTGTCCAGTTCAACCCTTCCAAAATACAGGCGAGTCTTTTCTCCGCGTAAAAGAGTAGCTTCAATTTAACACCCACTTTCAAAAGTGTATCCTTACCGATTTCTAACCATCTAGGGCTTCTAGGTTTTACCATCACCTCTAACCTCAACTTTGGCCAACAAATTGAGTCTATGACACAAGCGACGTCCAAGAAATTATCAATTCTTTCAAAGGTTCGGCGGTACTTCAGCTCTGAACAGCTGCTTAATCTTTACACAGCCCAAGTTCGATCCTGCTGCTGATGGAGTACTGCAGTCACTTCTTGGACGGTGCAGCCAAATATCATCTGGAAGCTTTGGACTCAGTCGACCGAAGAGCCCGTAGGTTAATTGACAACGAAAAGCTTTCAAATAGCAGACTACACACCCTAGAGAATCGTCGTCGAGTTGCCAGCTTATCGGTTTTTTATAGGATACACTTTGGAGAGTGCTCGAAGACCCTTTTCGAACTGATTAAGCCATCTCCATTCCTTTATCGGACTACTAGGCACAGGCAAAAGTTTCATACATACGTTGTTGACATACCCAAAAGTCGAATTAACGGTTTCACAGCTCGTTTTTGGTGAGAGTCGCCAAGATTTGGAACGACCTGCCTGGGTTTACTTTTCCTGATAAGTTGAACTCTGGAGCCTTTAAGAGTAGAGTGAACAGGTTTCTTTTAGATGGGCGTGTACCACCTTCGTCTTCATCTACACTTTCCATCAGGTGAGATGGAAGACAAACGCGTATTCCATTACAATTGCATAAAAAAAAACGAACGGCCATCGAGCAAACGGTGGGCCTGATAGTAAGTTTTAAGGTATTGTAAGAAATATAATATACAAACGACTTCTTATGCCGAGAACATAGATATAATGGGTCCTACACCATTAAAACTGGTACTTATCTTGAATAAAACTTTTTTGATTTTATTTGATTTGCTGTTGTGAATGGTAGTATAGCTGACTGGGTAGGACCCACCCAAGCGGATTTATACACAGCTCTATGACCAGTGAGAATAATACCATTTCTGCGGATTTACAAAAAAGAATGCTCAACTTAAACTGGTGAAAAGCAAATTCACAATGAAATTTATTGAAATAAATTCAAACACATGTTTTTTTTATAACAATGACATCAAGATATCTTTATTATATGAGAGCGAACTAATGTTGCATAAAAAAACAACCTAAGTTTTATAACAATTAAATATGCTACCTAAGCCCTGGTATTGAAGATAGTATAATTTAAAATATAATAAATATCACAAAAGCTTTTAATTTTAAATGGATTATCCATTAATTTATTTTCTAGAAACTCACGTAGACTAGAAAGTAATGGACGGTTAATGGTCGTCTTTAAATGTGAATAAAAAGGGACCCTTCATAGAACCAGTTTCTGGTCAGTTGAAGTTGTCAACATGTTAAATGCACATAAAATACAACTCACAAACATGTTTGTGCACGACATTCGTTATTTTCGATCTTAATTAAGAAAGCGTAGAGTTTATTTCAGCTTGGACAGTTTTAATTAAAACTACCAGTGCTCGTGTCTATTGGAAGTATTATTGACAGCCCATTAACCTAGGCTACGGACGTGGAAGCCGATTTAGTGTGTTGTCACAGACGAGTTAACGTTTGTGTATAAAGCGGAATCGTCTAATGGATTAAGCACTATATTAAAATCTTAGTGACCTTGACCATCCGTTTCATAACAGACGAATATATTTTTTTTAATCCTGGTGAGGATTATATATGAATGTGTTTGTTGGTTTCACGCTGGAGCACTGGATCAACGGGGTTTTATGGGCTAATAAATAACATAGACTTTAAGCCAAAGTGGTAATTCGAAATTATTTTAAGTCGAAGTCGTGAATGAAAATTAATAAAACTATATATCTTCTTGGTGGTAGAGTTTTGTGCAAGCTTGTCTGGGTAAGTACTACCATATCATCACATATTCAACCTCCAAATAGCAAAACTTATTATTGTTGCTTTCCAGTTGGAAGGGTGATTGAGCCAGAGTTACTAAAGGCACAAGGGGCTTAACATCTTAGTTCGCAGTTTTGGTGGCGCAATGGCGATGTAAGATCAAAGGCAATGTCTATGGGCGATGGTGCACACTTATCAACAGGTGGCTTATTTATGATATAATAGCTCCCCGTTCCGACTTCGTACGAGTAAAATAAGGATTTTATCCCGTTCATTTTTTAATCAATAAGGTATAAACATTCGCCAATCAGTCTATTAGGCCATACAGTAAAGTGCTAGGGTTTTTATGTAATATATATGCGTAAAGCACACGCCCTGCGTATTTGTTCATTTGTTTAGTTATTATTATAATCTTAGATTCGGTCTACGACTTCTATGTGTGGCTCGTCGTACATTTGTCTCACATTATGAGACAGACCTTTTGAAAGAGATTCGTTATGGTTTTTTTAAATATAAAAGGTACTATAAAAATATTAACCGTTCCTTACATCGCCAATGCGTGCCACCAACTTTGCGAACTAACTGGTTATGCCCCTTGTGGCTGTAGAAACCGGTACACAACAATACTAAATATTGCTGTTTGGCGGTAGAATATGTGATAAACATGGTACATACGAATGGAACATACGAAATCTTTGCGCCAACTACTTCGCTACTGCACCATTGGTCAATACCATAATATTTAATCATGCGCGAGAATTTTAATTTTGCCTCCAAAGACATTAATTTAAATTAAGTAAATAGTTTAAAGGACATATTTGTTCAAAGCTTTAAAATTTTATATAAAAAAAAAAAATCACAAACTATTCAATTGTTTCTAGTTTACAAATAATAAAAGGTAAATAATATAATAGAGCGTAGTACTGTACGTTCCCGATATCCATGGCATAAAATAATTATATTTTCTTATTATTTTATTAATATATAACAACGAAGTAAAAAGTATACGCAATACGAACACACAAATTAAATAGTTTCAAAACATTTGCTTCTACTCTGGAAGCATATTCACAGTTATTAATAAAAAATCAATAATAAATCAAAATTGAAATACAGAACCATTCTAAAGCCAATGAGACATGCCAATAGACATTTAGAATCGATTATGTTAACTAATATTCACGGTCGATTCACTGACATATTTTGATTACAGATATATTATCTATAATCAAAATACTATCTTGTGATTTAATGTCACGGCATTAGTATACAGGTCCGTGAATCGTGAACAATGTTTAGTGATGCGCGAATGTTGATCGATTCCGCAATGAGGAATCCATCCATCATCCTACGAGATAAATTATGTGTGCGTGCCACTGTCAGGCGAATATGATATCTCTCACGGGTTTGGTTTATTGAAATAAATTTATCTGTTTACGAAAATGAAAAATAATTGAGCCCAACGATTGCCCAACAATTTGTGTAAACGATAATGTAAATACCTCAATGGGCAAAGGCCTTCCATTGCTCTAAAGAGTTGGAACTTAATTCAACACGCTCCTCTAATGAGAGTTGATTGGTTGGTTGGATACAAATGTGGTAGAACTTCATTCAATACATTTCTTCACGATGTTTCTCATCGCCAAGTATAATAAAAATTGTAAGCACAAATTAACTCCATGAAAACTCATCGGTGCTTCCCCGAATTCGAAGCTGAAATCTTCTGTTAATATTTATATATTCCAGCCACTGAGCAAAATAGACTTGCTTTTATGTGAATGTTTTTAATACACGCTTTTCTCTGTTAACAATCATTTTAGACACTGAAAAAAATATTGAAAAAACTGCGCAGATAATGAAAAAAAAAAGATTGAACGGACAATCAGATCGTAACGGTTTTAAAAATCCTTTTTTAAACGTCACGTAAAATGTAATGTCACGAGTACCTACAGATGTTTCAGAAATAAATTGCTTTTTATAAACATTCGTTATTATATTCAGTTTCTGTATTTCTTTGTACGAAAACAGCACAAATTACGCAATACAAAATTACAGTGCATCTGTATGACATACAGCTTTGTCTCCAAATAGATATCACCGAAATACAATGTACATTTGACCACTACGAACTATGGATATGTATATTGGCTTAAAGTTCAAGCATTTACTGTGGTCAACCTGTGGCATTTAGCTATATTTAAATCTCAAACGAAGGTGATTTTATACCGATATTATTAAATCGGTATATATATAATTTTCTTTATGCTTTAAAAACATTAATAGATATTTATCAACAAAGCTATTCCGTCAAAAATTACTTTCCACTCGTGAAATGTTGAACTTACGGTCGTTGTCTATAATCGTATTCTGCGTTGAGTTTCAAGTTTGTTCAAACAGAATAGTACGTCTCAATTAATGTGAACAACGATTTGCTGATGCTTTTAACAACTCATTACTCGTTTCGCGTCTTATTCCGTCGTTTAACTTTTACTAATATTATATAGTAATATTCTCTATTATTTTATTAGCATAATAGAATACTTCATCCTTTTATTATTATTTTTTTTTTAATAGAATAGGTAGGTGGACGAGCTTATGGACCACCTGATGGTAAGTCACGAACGCCTATAAACATTAGCATTGTAAGAAATGTTAACCATCGCTTACATCGCCAATGCGCAACCAACCTTCGGAACTAAGATGTTATGTCCTTTTTACTTGTAATTACACTGGCTCACTTACCCTTCAAACCGGAATAGACCTACCAAGTACGGCTGTTTTGCGGTAGAATATCTGATAAGTGGGTTGCACAAAGTCCTACTACCGAGTGATATATCATGTGCTATTCCGAGCTATAAGTATTGAAAATAGCACATAATATGTATATCTGAGCCGAGTGGTTAGAACGCGTGTAAGCACATAGCCCTACCACCAGTGAACTTTACTTAATTCTCCGCATCTGTCTAGTATTTTATCCGAATCTTTCGATCGTTCGACGTTGGAATTAATTACCAAAATCCATTAGGAGTATTCCAAAGACTTTAACTCATCACAATATAAAATTAATATCATAAAATTCGATAATGGATTAGAAACCTTTATCGACGAACATTGGCTAATTATGTACATATATTCATACGTTTAATTTTGCGTTGGCGCAAGTCAGTTCGACCACATTTCAATTTAAATATATTTTTCAAATCTTTCATATAAGCAGAACAATTGCCAACCAAAACATAAGTTTTAAACCGACTTAAAAAAAGAAGGAGTTTCTCAATTCATGTTCCCAAGATAATTTGATTCATGTTACAAATTACCAAAACCAAACATTGTTTATTAAATTATCGTTGATTATTATTATTATACGTTGACTTCAAATAAATTCCCACGCAATTAACTTTTAAAACATACTTAACATTCTTAAGACGTTAATTCTACTTACAAAGGATAAATAATTATATGTAATTTGGGATTAATTTGTATGTATTTATTTGAAAATACAAAGGCATTTAAGAATATTTTAGGAGCTAAATGATTATAAATAGGCTCAAAGCAATACAAGCGAGGTGGAGGCTCGTAGCACGTAAATGATGTTGTTTGGTATTCGGGGTTCGGTGTCGCTCGGGCTGAACTAGGGCACAGGGCGCGCTGTTGACAATACTCTTCGCTTCGTAGTCAAAGTAACGAGTATTTGCATATCCATTCACTTTAAACTAAATTTCTAATTGTAAGTGTAGTTACAGTATGCCTTTATTTATCAATCAGATACTAAATTACCTCCAAAATATATCACAATCACATTACATCAACGATAAATACACATTTATCGTTCATAGGAGAGACTTTAAATGTGTGACTTTATCCTTTTTGAGGAGAAGGTTTGGAACTTATTCCATCACACTGCTCCAATGCGGGTTGATGAAATACAAATGAGGCAGATTTTCAGTGAAAACATGCAGGTTTCCTCGCGATATTTTCCTTCCAAGTTAAGCACATGAAAAACTTCAGTGATGCTTGCCCGGGTTTAAACTCACGATCATCGGTTAAGATTGGTGACGTCGTGACTTCGGGGTGACGTTAGTCGACGGATATTAAATATATTTAGAAGGGTTTTACCATTTCATTTGTTAAAACTCTGAGAACTCTTAGAACACAGCAAGTATGTCACAGGTAATAAATGGTATAGAAGCAGCGAAATATCAGCTCCATTGTGATATATCTTAGATCTAATCAAGACCTGACAACGAGCGAGCAATGAGCGCTTTAAACCTTCATGAAACGACTCAATTAACTACAAATTAATTTACGTAATTTACAACATTTAAGACGAAAGTTTCTTGGAAATCTCCCTCAATTATCTGTTCTAAATTATGTTATTATACCTAATTAAATAAAATTTGTGTTTTGTACGACATGTGAGAATGAATGAAAAATATATATATGTGTATTTCTAAGTTATATTATTTGTGTTAATGAATACAATATTTTAGTAAATCATATTCAATTGTTTGTACAGTAGACACTAACACAGTAAAATCTAATCACTAATCAGTAAAATATAATGAAGTAGGTTTTAACTCGTATAAGCTTCATCATAATTTTATAAGTTTTTTAACATTGCCACCCGGTTTGGTACGGTTGCTACAGAGTAGATTCAGCAAGAAACGAATTCTTTATGTATTAAAAACAAAACTATGTTCAATTTTATAAGCAATCAAATTTTACAAGAAATTTGCATCTATCTGAAATAGAAAAAAACAAAATATTAGCTCAAATTCTTATATTATTCTAAGGCTATTTTTAACCATTATAATTTCCTATTTAAAAATAATAAATAAATATGATTTCCTATTTTTTATTAAATAAAACTAAGTATTTTATCGTTTTTATTGTTTATAGTATGTATTTATATTATATACTTGTAATTCTATATGTATTGATAATATAATTTATTTATTGATATATATATTATGTGTATTTTATATTTACATTTATTTTTTAGTTTGTTTATTCATAAATTAATATTATCTTATTAGAGCACCACCTACCTCATATCCTATGAGTTATCACTTACTCCGTTGGTTGCCTGAAAGAGATCGCTATGTAGCGATAAGGTCGCCAAAATTGTATACTTTTATTTAGGCTGTATCCATGTTTTGTATTCTTTTTCTCTTTGTGGTTTACAATAAAGTATAAATATATATATATATCTTATGGACAGGAAGGTTAGATAAATGTTTCACTCTTCCCGCAGCTATAATAATTTTATATCTCGACTAAATAATTAATTGCATATTTACTAATTTTTTATGTCTTTGTATTCCTGCTTCCCCTTATCTTCACAAGTCTACGCGTGCTGGCTCTCGATGTTACCGCCTTACTGTGGCAAAAAAAAATGGCAACTCTTTTCTTTGTCGCACCACTAAAAATGTTCCCCACACGTATGCTGGTAAAGAGTTCCATTTCCTCTTACAACCTAGATTCCTTCAAACGACGCGTAAAGAGGCATCTTGCGGGCCGGCATGGCGGGGGCGGCTAGTGCAGAACATTCTTCCTGACTGTACCGTGTCGTAGCCGTCGTTGCGTTTGGACTCCCACTACCACTTACCATCAGGTGGAGTGGTGTCATTTGCTTTCCGGTTTTTATAAAAACTTTTTTTTTTATAAAAACCGGAAAGCAGATTTATAAAAAAAGAATATATTTAATAAAAAAATCTACACTGTTTTGGAATGGCCGTTAAATATTTTAATATTCAATTGAACAACTAACTATAATCAGGATATTTTGGAAAGCACTTTTTTTAAATAATTAGCTCAACATTAGAAGCCAAACTTGATATTAAAGGAAAAAAAATGCGTCTTGAGTGAAGGCGTATTAATTTCTTTTGGAAAAAATCTCAAGATTTTCATCATATTTTTATAGCATAAGTTATATATAATAATATTATAATTATTCTGCAATAGTTGAATAACTTAAATGCGTTTTTATAATAAAGTTGATTGATTACATTTTAGAACATACAAAGGTGCAAACAGCGAACTTTGCTAAGTGCTTTTTCCTTAAGTGTCTTTGTTTGCATCGCAAGAGGAAGTTACCTGAACTTTTCACGGCATTGCTAACTTGTTGTTAGACGGAAATTGTTTTATTGCTTGTACCGTTAACACATCCTTCGGTTTGGCTCCATATCCAATATTGGTTACTTATTACTCACATAATCTAAGCCCCTAGTAAAAGAAAGACTTGTGATTTATAATTAGATATAATTTTAATTTCTGTAAACTTTATCAATACATAATCTCCTAGCGAGGTGTCAAAAATATCCCTCTTATTCAATACAAAATAATAACACCCATGATTTTCGTGTAAAAATAATGAAACATAACGGTTGTTATCGAGGAAAGAACCGTCGATAGATAAGCGACACATTATTAATGTGTTTACACGATGATACCAGCCAGCACTCACGTAGCTACAGACAAATAAATTTACGTTCAAACCGGTACTTGTATGAAGTAAGTAGACCGAATTGCGCAGAGGTCACAACTGGCTAAAGCGTGAAAACAAGGTTTGATGGCAGATTGCATAAAGTATTTTATAACTAATGCATTTTACTGTCGATTTTTTAAAATTCCATTATCAAAATTTTTGCGACTGCATCTTAAAACAGCTCCACCCAGTCGATTGAGATGAAATTTTACAATTTTGCACACACATATGAGTATTACATATTGTTATTTGCTCAAAATATACGCCGAATAAGAGCTTTTTACAAAAGTTTTTTAACTAACTCTTGTATGCTTTTTTTTATATTGTCTAAATTGTAACAAATCGTTTAGGAATGTTGGATCTGTGTGGTAAGATGACTTTTGATCGTTTATTTTTTATGGTAAATATGTACTTTTTATGAATGTGTGTTTATATATATAGTATTGGCTATATCCTACGATATTGTATACACTATGTTAACATAGTGAGTAACCCGCTGAGTTTTTTACACCGATTCTTCTCAGGGCTGGATCTCTTCCGAACCAGCGGTAGTTTCTAATTTGACTATCAATATGTATGTATAATGCTTCCCTATTGAATAAAGTATTTTTATTTTGGTAAAAGTTTATCATTAACAATAAAATAATAATACATGTTTTATATTTTCGAAAAAAATACCGCTTTACAATGTTTTTGTTGTTAAAGGCAAAATTAAAATATTCGTTTAAATACATGTCTTATCGGAAATTAATATGTTTGTTGGGTTTCGTTAAACTAATTAAATCGGGTTAGCCGAATGAGATTTAAGAAAACTTGGCTTTTCTTGTAGATGTATATCGCAACCACCTCTCATGTTATTTCGTATGGTGCTATATAATTAAGCTGTCGTAATGTTTTATGAAGTAATTATTTTGTAACACGATGATATATAAGATAATGTATTTAATTACGTAACATATAACGGCTTTATGTTTAGACAGTTCTTGAAAAGGGGTGACAGTCTCTTCTAATTACATAATATATGTAAGCCTGACATTTCATACTGGAATATTAAAGTAACAGATTGTGAATGTCCCACTGCTAGTGGTTTGTAGATTTAGTAGCTCTTCCCCAGAAAAAGAGAGAAGGCCTTAGCCCACCACCACGCTGCTCCAATGCGGGTTGATACACATGTGGCAGAATTTCAGTAAAATTAGACAAATGCAGGTTTCCTCACGATGTTTTTCTTCACCGTTAACCACGAGATGAACTATAAACACAAATTAAGCTCATGAAAATTCAGTGGTGCTTACCCGCGTTTGAACCCACGATCATCGGTTAAGATTCACGCATTCGAACCAATAGGCCATCTCGACCATGTGTTCCAAGAATATTAATTCACTTAAATTTTCAGTTACACAATAGGATTTATTTTATAAGCTAAAAGGTTTAGTAAAGTGCTTTAGGTTTAAAGCACTTGGAAAAGTTTTTAATCATTTAAGCCGTTTTAAAATTTGACGAAGGTGTAGAATTATCGCGAGGACCCTCGTCCTGTGAATTGACAATAATTAACAAGTAAACAGCTGTCACATTCAAACTGGGATTAACTAATGATGAAGCTTAAAAACTTGCGACTTTTTTTTACACAATATCCAAATGAAAGACATAAAAACGAAATGAAAACGCTTCAAATATTTGAATGACTGCGTTATCACTGGAAGAAATCTCAGACGATTAGATTTATAGAATACTTTTATTACATTCCTAGCAATCCATTCCGCCTTTACACGGGCAATAAGGGCAATATATAAAACGTTTATATTTAAAGACAAATATATCGGGAACTTTCTCGGGCGTACGTAGAACGACTCACCGAAGTTTCGTCACAGTTGGATGAATAATAAAGAACGCACGAACCAAACCGTCAAACATACAAACATACATTTTTATTTATATAGAAGTAAAGGTAATCTGGCATGAGTTGGTATAACTTTATCAATATTTAACATTAATTATCTAATACAATCTGCGCGCCATCTAATATATGGTTCCGTACAAAAACCTACCACATAACTACCGACAATAATTGTACAAAATTTCAACTCAATTGAGAAAAGCATGATTTAAATGCAAAAAGTATGTTATCAAATAAGAAAGCTTTTTAATAATCATTTTTTTTACAGTACCAATTTTTATGGCAGTACGATGTTTTCTTGTTACTATTATTTATGATACTAAAAGTGACCACTTATCATTAGCGGCCGGCCCATTTGTCAATCTGCCTGCCTGTTAGAAAATACATATGAAAAACATATATTTACGCTTGCGAATATTACGTATAAATTGTATCTTTAATTTGTCAAAGTAAAAAAAAAAATATCGCTACGTTTAAAATAAATTATTCTTCATAAACTGTGAAATGAAAGCGACCTACATTAGTTGGTGTAGTTTTTTTATATTAAAAAGGCTATGAAAATTTATAGCGAGGGTATCAATGGCATGATGTGAATTTAAATTAAAAAGTTACAGCTTATTTTCCCATTTTAATTTTATTCGTCGCTTTATTGATCAGTCCCCTTGTTCTCGCGACTTCGGATAAGGAAATATCACTTCTTTTTCTAGGAACGCTGTAGTTTTTATGAACATATAAATATACGCAATGTGTCTGGACAAATGTGTGTAAATAAACGCAATATAATTATTATTTTGATTGTAATTTATTAAAATATATATCGCTATTTACTTATAAATTTTAAATATTATTATTTTTATTCAATATGAAATATTTTCCTTTTACTAGAATAAAAAAAAAAAACCTCTCTGCTTTAATAATGCTTGCATGTTTTTTATTTTAGCCTATTGGGCGTGTAAATTGTATTCACTTTTATTATTTGGTAATTATATCTCCGTTTACCTTTTACTGCAATGACTGTAACGTTTGTGTTGGCAGCATATGTACAAGGCGTAGACTGAAAAGCAGCCTAGCTGAGACTACGACCTTTTCACCAAATCATCAAATATCATATTGTTAACTCTTTTTTTTTATGGTTTTGTACCTTAATTTTGTCTTTGTTTCTTTTTGGTGAATAAAGTTACTTATTATTATTATTATAAGTTACGTGATAATACTATTTAATGTATTTATAAGTAGTAGCCATTTTAATCGTTCCGTAGCCCGTGTCCATCCTCGGGTTTCAAACTACTGAATTGCATCAAAATCATTTCAGTGTTCTAGCCGTGAAAGCATAACCGACAGACAGAGCTACTTTCGCAATAATAACATTCGTTTTAAAAAAATCATTCTGAATTCTGATTTAGATAATAAAGTTGACAAGATATATATTTCACATAAACGGCCTTGACAACGATTTCTACTCGTATTTACACAGATATTTTATATTTTAACATTGTATTATATTATTGGTTAGTTTGCTTTCAAGTGGACACAATTAATACTTTTTTGTATAGGTAACTTACGACTAGATTTAGCAAACAATAATTTTAAACATGTAAGCAACTGGTACAGTTTTGAACGTTGGTAAAACAATAATAGTGGCCGCAAGCTTATGCCAGAATATAAAATAAAATTAAACACAAAAAACAATTACATTTATGAAATTTAAATATATATATATATAGAATAGAGATATCTATATCTTCGTGTTACTGAACTGTATAAAAATAAAAATATCACTGTGATGGTTGAAGCGAAGCTAAAGCAACTATTTTTATAGTTAAGTTAAGCGTTAAGAATGGTATAACTAATATATGATATAGTTAATTAGATGATATATATATATATATATATATATATATTATAGTTTTGAATAAAACACGTTCCTTACACGTTCGTACGTTCCTTAGTAAAGAGTACTTTAGATAGTAATTGACTCTAGCGTCGTAGCACTGCTACGAATAAACGAAGTCAATTTAAACGTAGCGCTACAAAGTATGTTATTCAAGAAGAATTACAAAGGCTGTGAAATCGGAAACTTAGTGTTACAATGTGAACAGTCCTGTACCTGCTTTATCATCTGAGTATAATTATTCGATAAGGCTTTAATTTTTATAATTTACACTTCCCAAACAAGACTACAACTACACGATATTTAATTTATTTACAAATTTCAATTTATTGTGAATGTTTTATGAATGTAAATCATTGTTTTGTGACTATAATGCTTAAGAGAAGGTAATAAAAAAGGTCATGAAAAATATTTTTATTTTTATTTTAAGCTGCATATTTTGTTTTAAAAAAAGCAAGATTTGTGCTATCTCGGCAGGTCACATTAGCACAAATGAGAAGCCTTAATGGCTTTGGGTAATGGGTAATATGTTTTAGACGATATGGAAACCTTAATTTTTACTTAATATATTTTGACCATTTTATATGTATATACCATTTTATATATACTATATGTATATGCTCATTTTGATTCTATCCGTTCATCGGATTGTGAACTTTTGTTCAGTTGATTTCGGCATCTGTCATATCAGACAATGCTTACAAAAAATTAGCTTTAAAACCCATATCGGTAATTAACTAACACATAATAAGAAAACGTTGCATTCTTGCTACAATACCACGCGCTTATTATATTAATTTATTTTATTTGTATTTATATACAAATAAGGTTTTAACGTATTAAATTTAAAAAACATATCGTAGCTATTTAAGAGCCGTAAAAGCGAATTTAAAATTATTCATAGATATTCAAATTGAAATTTAAGTCGGAAAAATAGAGAATAAAAGTACATTGTTGTGCAGGTAAACGTTGCATAGAAAAATGAAACATGTCGCTTGATATTCGCAAATAAGTTTTACGGAAAATCCGCAATGGAAAAATGTTGTTGGATTAAGCTCTATATATTATTCTCTTTGCCCTTAATGTTTGCATTCTATTGTGGGCTCTCAATTTAAGGGTAAAATAATTGATTATAAATTTAATTTGTATTATTTAAACCTAGGCTCGTTGCTGCGAGCATGCCAGGGATGGGGAAGGACAAGAATGTCCAAGTTTGGAAGGTGAGCGTCTCCCTGGCGATGGCGCTAGCTGCACTGTCCCCGAAGAACAAGTAAGAACAATAAAAAACGTACTCGAAAACGTGCAAGGCAGGCGGTTTTAATATCCTTTTAATTGAATATTCATTGTATATATTTTTTATGGTATTACTAGGTGGACGGGCAAATGGGCCACCTGATGTTAAGTGGTCACCACCGCTTATGGGATTGGCGATGAAGAAGAAATATTAACCATTCCTTTGTGACTGTAGTTACACTGGCTTACTCACCCTTCAAACCAGAACGCAACAATATATTGTATTGTATTGCTATTGTATTGCTGTTTAGCAATAGAATATCTGATGAGTGGGTGGTTACTACCCAGACGGGCTTGCACTAAGCCCTACCACCGAGAGATTTATTCTTATAGCTCTATTCTGAGCTATAAGTATTGAAAATAATATATAATATATATCTGAGCCGAGATTGTTCAGTGGTTAGAAGGCATGAATCTTAACCGATGTCCGTGGGTTCAAACCCGGGAAAGCACCACTGAATTTTCATGTGCTTAATTTGTATTTATAATTCATCTCGTGCTTGACAGTGAAGGAAAACATCGTAAGTAAACCTGCATGTGCCTAATTTCACTGAAATTTTGGCACATGTGTATTCCACCAACCCGTATTGGAATTGGTGGGGTGGAATAAGCTATAAACCTTCTCCACAAAAAGAAGAGGAGGCCTTAGCCCAACAGTGGAACATTCACAGGTGGTTACTGGTTATGTATATCTGTCTTGCAACTTCACTATTAATGAATTCAATTCGTATTACATAAAAAATTAACAGCTGTTTTTTTATATTATTATGAAGTTAATCTTTCTTAACTTAATCTTATTTATATCTTGTAATCAGATTATTACACTATAGTTTGTTTTGACGTAAATTCATCGAAATTCACTAAATCAGATTAAACTGAAGTTTCAGAACTTGAATAAAACTGTGCATCTGATTAAGCTTTATTTGTTTTGTCTTATCCTTCAGATAAATTGAAGATTGTCTTTGAATAAATTCCAATTGTTTTAAAATAATGTTAATCCTCTTTTAAATTACATCAATCCAATATGAGTAAGAAGTAGATTGATAATATGAGTAAATTTGAATTTATAATTGATTTGAATGTGATACAAAATATAAAATTCGAATAATTATTTCAACAAAAGATATATTTTTTATGTTATATAAGAATCAAATGAAATTAAAATCCGCTTAAGCAAGCTCAACAATAGGAAAATATATTGAATAATATACAAAGATTAAGTACCAAAAATCCTTCTTGTTTTCTAAAATTTAAAGTGGGAGCGTAATCGTTCGAATGAAAAATAGAATTTTCAAAATTGGTTTACAATCGGCGAAGCTACAAAGAGTAGTAGTAGAGAATATAAATACAAAATAAATATAATCGCCTAAAATCTGGCGTGAAAAATGTGTTTAATATATTACATAAATACCTAACAAATTTTTTCTTAGATTTACTTATAGTCACTTACTTTACTTATATAGTTATTTGAAATTTAACTTAACGAGATATTTTTTTTAGATACGTGTTAGCGATGACGATGGATCCACGAATAGCGCTCGTAACAGTATCGACCCGTTTCGCACAGAAAACGATCCAGGTGATCATTTCTATTTAAAAATACATTTTAGAAGTAATTTTAATTTTTTTTATAAAATACTCAGTAGTAAACAAAGGCAATATAATAATAATAGAACTTATTAGGTTTAGTATCAAGAAATTCTCATTCGTAGCAAGGTATGTGCCAGTACTACACTGTAGTACCTTGGAAAGCACGTAAGAAGATCCTGCATCTAAGCTTTCTCCGTTCGTTTCAAATACTTGTCACGTGTCACATCTTCTATTGGACAATGAGACTGATATATATTATAAAATTTCTATTGTGTATCTACTCTTTGAGATTCCGCATATATTAAAATTCGGTCAAAAAAAAAATATAACAAAATATAAAAATATATCAACCTTTTAGTTATATTTCATTAAGTTTTTCTTATTACAGTCGCAACAGAAAGTATGTTAAGAACTGGTCGATATTACAAAGGAATATATTGGCCCTCAATTACTAATAGTTTTAAGGTAAGAGAACAACTAATAAAAGAAAAATGCTTGGTATTAAAAATGAAATTAAGTTCTTTTATAATTTTTAATATGACTGAATGATTTCAGGAACAAACTGTAGAATTATCGTATCAGAGGTACTCGAGGAGGCAGAGACAAAAATCTCTTATAATGGTCAATATTGTAGATTTAGCATTAAAGGTGGGCTATTTACTTATGTCTATTAATGAATTTTAATATTAACATATTTTTCAAATAAGTATATTTTTTTTATTTCAGATATGCTTATCCTTAATTTATACATTATCAAATCGTCATAATCGTAAGTATATTTGAACTTGTTCTTAATAACGGAGTCATTGTATACATAGTTCTGTGTAAATAGTTTTACATTATTAACAAGACAACTTTTACACATTTTAAAATTTATCTAGGAAGTCGTTGTGACGTCAACAGTGTGTTTTATAATGCCCTCAGCATCAATAATACAGTTTAAATTATCTTTGTTGTTGTTGTTTATTAATAAATATTATTGAAGCGCAAATGTAAATTGGATATAAATGTTGATTTAACTTTGGCTTTGTTTACTTTAGTCGATACTGTAACAAACGGCTACCAAATAGCTTGGACGGCGGCGTTCGCACTACTGAACATAGCTGTGTGCTTACTGGGCTGTTGGCGCTGCTTCGCTAACAACTATCTTCATTGGGCTGCAGCTGCCACCTGGATATTGCTTATAGCCCAAGGTAATATCAACTTATATTTATCTCATAAAAACACATAAGCATCTTATATAGTCTACTAATCTTCATACTTACATTTCAATCCGAAATCTCTGTTGGTGAAGAAATAAATTGCAATAATTAATCAACCAAGTTAAACTTCACTTTAGCAAATCTCACTCACTCCATTTTATTTGCTTGACGTACGCTCTATAATTACTCGACTAAGATTTTCTTTGATGTTTAGTTTTTTGAAAGGACGTTACTATTTACCGATTTATCATCTCAGTTATAATTAAGATGATTAATTAATGAATTGATTGATCTTAGTTATAATAATATTAAGTCAATTAGTATTTTACTGTAAAATTAATTTTTATCTCGATATTTATATACAACTATCTATTTTAGTGTAAGATATATAAGTAAATAATATACTTTTTTTATGACATTAGCAACTTATAATAAAAACTTACGTTGAAATTCCCTAATAAATATCTAGAACAATCATTGACATATTAAAACAAATCTGAATTCCTTGAATCGCTAAGAATTTACAAATGCATAATAGTATCTATATTTTTAGGATTAAGTGGACAAGGTATAGGATTCCAAGAACCACAAAACCAAGTATGGTACATGCTGTTCATTATATTCGTACCATATGCTATGCTACCGCTCTCTCTCGGCTGGTGTATCGTCATAGGTCTGCTGTCCTCTATGTCGCACGTCTTAACCACGGCTGTCACTATTCCGGAAATTATGCAAAAAACTCCGGACGCCGTGAGTATATTTTTCTTCATAAACACATATATAAGTTATGTTATGAAAGTAGAGTTTTGTCCAGGGTTCCCTGAGAAGGTACTACCAACTTATTTCACTGCCAAACCGCAATACTTCATACAACTAAAAAAAATGATTACCTTCGAAGGTGCACAAATTTATTATAAATTATCCACAATAATTAAAAATTGTAACTCAATGCGAATATTTATATTATGAATACCAAGTTTTTATTAAAAAAAAACAACCGATACCGATATTTCTTTTTTATATTTAGATTAATATTATACCTACCGAGAACGACGAACTACCTGCATAATATTTTATTTAAACATTGTTAACATTTCTCATGTAAGTGACTTTTTGTCTTTATGAGGATTAAATGGCTATAAACCTAACTTAATTCCGGTTTGAACGGTGAGTGAACCAGTTTATTCGCCTGAGGAACATACGTATATAACTACATCTTAGCTACCGTGATTGCAGGTGCATTTAATGTGTAAGGAATTTTCAATATTCTTAACAATTCCAATGTGTCTTTGGTGATCATTGACCAATGAGAAGGCTTATTGGCCATCTGCATTTCAATGAATAAAAATAATTGTAATATTTTTTGTTTTTTTTTTTTTCACAAGGCTCCATCCTGTGGTATACGACTACTCTTTGGCAATGCCTTGCTATATACTGCTGTTAATTTTGGCGGTATGTACGCTAAATATCTAGCAGACTGGGGGCAGAGGAAGGCGTTTCTCGAAACTCATAGATCTATGGTTACCAGACAGAAAACAAAACGAGAGAGTGACCGACAGTGGAAACTGTTTCAAAGTGGTAAGATTTTTGGTAAAATAATATTACCTCGCACAAAACAGTAATTTATTATGGATGAGATTTTCCGCCAGTTCCAGTTTTACTAAGGAATGTCATTTTCATTATAGTCATACCAGACTTCCTAGCCAAAGAGATTTCTAGTCACGTATCGAGAGTAAGAGGTGAATTCCAGGAGCAGCAATTTAATAATTTGTACATCCAGCGACACGAGGACGTCTCGATCCTCTTCGCTGATATCAAAGGCTTTACAGGTAAATAGTTTCCATTTACTTAATATAACAATGTCTGTTAAGATTTCCATGCTAATTCCTTTAAATTTTTAGAGCTCTCTAGCAAATGTAGCGCGCAGGATTTGGTGAAGTTGTTAAACGAATTATTTGCCAGATTCGATCGATTAGCATCGGTAAGTGTTGAACTTGTTTTTTAGATGATACATATAGACATACATACATATAGACAAGTTAAGTTCCATTTATATACATTTTATATTACAAGTATAGTCGTAATTACAATCTATTTATATATTTTTTCTTTTACAGGAAAATCATTGTCTTCGTATTAAGCTACTGGGTGATTGTTATTTCTGCGTGAGTGGATTACCCGATCGACGCAGCGACCACGCCTTCTGCTGCGTCAACATGGGCCTGCAAATGATTCGCGTTATCCGAGACGTTCGATACAATAAACAGGTATATATTTGAGCTTTTATTTCTTAATAGTTTTCGTACATAATTATATAAGTGATATATAAAAAAATTTAAAGTAGAAATATAATAATTTAGATAAGTATATGACAAAAAGGCGACATTATTTAAATTAATAAGTCGAGATGTTTCAATCGATAAAAAAATGGATGATGCAGATAGATGAAAAATTTTTGAGGAAAACTTACATGAGTAATAAAACTCTGACACACAAGTGTCCACCACATTTGACTAAAATTATAAAATCCCGTAGATTATAATATATATGCCAAATAAAATAATTAAACGGTTGGTATTTATAGTTTTTAGTGTTAATTTTTAATATATTTATGTATAGAAAAATAATGGTACCTACTGAGTTTCCTGGCGGTAGAATCAACAATCTGATCTACTTGTAGCTTCAGTTGTGATAAATTTGTAAAATGTATATTTAAAAGTGATTACTCGTAAAAGAAAATACATAAATAAAGTATATTTTGATTTCAATCTCGTAAAACATTTGATTTGATTGACATAAAACATTTAAAAGCGGTACGAAAAATATGAAGTCAATTGAAGTATAAGACACCTTTTTAGTTTTTTTATTTATAAATAGTCATTTCATGCTTAGTTGTTGATTCACAGGTCGACCTAGACATGAGGATTGGAATACACAGTGGCATAGTGCTGTGCGGTGTACTGGGTCTGCTTAAGTGGCAGTTCGATCTCTGGTCGCATGATGTTACTTTAGCCAACCACATGGAAAGTGGGGGCTTGCCAGGGTAAGTTTTAAGAATGTGGACTAAGAAGTGAACTTAGAAAAAATATTTTCAAACACTTTCCTTTGATTTAAGTATATTGTCCATAGCTACGCCAATTAAATAAAGCCTTAACTAATTAATTCGATTGAATGGTTCATAGTTAAGATGACTTCAGACCGAACACGGAATCCAGAATTCAACTAAGATCAATTGACACCAAAAAGGAAGACAACTGACACAAAACAAAAAAAAGTTGCTATCCTAAAATGTTAATTTCGATTAATTAATTTTGATTCGACAAATTGTAAACTGATAGAGAGATATACTAAAGGCACGCACACGTCTGTGGAAACTACTAGACAACATTAATTAAAATTTATTTTTTGATATCTTGGTTTTTTTTTTATAGTCGAGTGCATATATCATCAGCGACGATGGATTGCCTTAACGGTGCGTTCGAAGTGGAACCCGGGGAGGGGGAAATGCGTAATCCTTATTTACGAGAACTCAACATCACGACTTATCTGATCAAGGCGACAGAACATCCGAGGCGGACACGGAATAAATCGACAAACAAGTAGGCTAAACAAGTTTTTTTCTTATCAATATTGACAGAATATTCTAGAATGCAAAGTGTAATATAATAATAATCTTAAATTCAAGCAACACGCAACCACCAATACAACCAAATGAAGTCCTACCCAGACGCCCTAGCGGAAGCATTGAAGAGGAGATCACTACCGATTGGATTCCAGAGATGCCATTTCAAAATGTAAGTTAACAGTCCAAAGGAAGTGCTGATGTTTCCTCAGAAATAATTTATTTATTAATGGATGTCAGAAACATTTTGGCGCAATGTTTTTTTAAAAGGCTGCAAGAAAAAATATTCAACAGATTTTTACGGTTATGATATGATATAAAAATAATTATACATTTCTTAATTTTAGTTTTTTCTCTTAAACATATTACATAAAATTACTATTTCAATTTAAATGAAGTTACTGTGTTGTTAATAATGAAGGTGTACTGCGAATTCATCTTAAATATAACAAATATCGCTTCTTCTCGTTCGAATTCTACAAGTCTGCGGTAAGGCATTGTTCATTGATTGTAGTATAAAGTTGTTGGCACTTGTGTGAAGGTTTTTGCTATAGTATATAATCAATTATAATAAAACTAACAGATTACGAAAATTGATATTTATTGAAATAATCTATTATTATTTAAAGGAAAACCATTTAAAAATTAGAGTGAATTAAATGAAAACACTAAATATCTTTCTTATTGTTATGATAAGTTATAATAATGATATACTTCGTTATTATAATGTAATTCACACACTAGTGAATTGAGAGAGATTGAGAGTATAAAATCCTATGGGTTATATTTTATAATCAATATCATAAATATTAAATATAATATAACCCATAGGCGTGCCAATAAATGTTTCATATCAAAGACTAAAATAGGTATAGCATCACATTCCGAGCAACACCTAGTATTATATTAATATTTAATGTTTTTTTACAGTATTTTCAAAGCAGCACAAGTGGTACCACGTGGTATCAACGAACAAACAAGCAAGAAGATGTCGAACACGGACAAGATATGGAAATCACATCGATATCAGAGGTACCTCTTATGTCACTTGATACATTAATTAGCATTACATAATATTTCTTTACAAATATATATGTACATAATATAATAAAATATAATAACAATCAACAATATTTGCCATTGAAGGTATATGTAATTTGTATAAATACACGGTGTATTTGTTCACGATTTAAGTATCTTTAACCGTTTTTAAATGGTGCTTGATTGAAGGCGTATGAAGTAGGTGTATTTTAAATGTCAGTTGTTTTAAATTTCGTTCTACAGGAGGATGATATAATAAACCACTCAATTGAGGTGAACAGTAACCGGCGCATGCGACTCGAACACATGCGACAATGGTCGCTGTACTTCCGCCGCGCGTCGCTCGATGTGCGCTTCGGCCAACTCGACGAGAAGACCTTCAAGTCAAACGTGATGTGTTGTTGGGTGCTTTGGCTGTTCATAGTCGCCGTTCAATGCATTATACATTTCAAGTATGTTACTTTTGATCCCAATTCTGCTTTTAACTAATTAGGTAAACTGTTGAAGTTCTTTTAGAGATATTTATTTTATTTATTTTATTTTTCGGAAAACAAGCAGTACAATAACACATAACAACAACAAATACATAAACATAATAAATAACAATGGAATTACACGAACCAATTTACCTACTTACTGGTGGTAGAGCTTTGTGCAAGCTCGTCTGGGTAGGTACCACCCACTCATCAGATATTCTACCGCAAAACAGCAGTACTTGGTATTGTTGTGTTCCGGTTGGAAGGGTGAGTGAGCCAGTGTAATTACAGGCACAAGGGACATATCCCAAGGTTGGTGGCGCATTGGCTATGTAAGCGATGGTTAACATTTCTTACAGTACCAATGTCCAAGAGCATTTGGTTACCACATACCATCAGGTGGCCAATATACTCGTCCGCCTTCCTGTTCTATAAAAAAAAATTAAGTTTCCACTAATAACTAATGCAAATAAGAAGCATAATGTGAATAGGGGAACAAAAATTATTAAACAGTAACAGCTTGTAACACCTCCTCCTTTTATTTGAGGAGAAGGTTTTGGAGCCACCACGCTGCTACAATGCGGGTTGGTGGAATTCACATGTGACAGAATTTTAGTGAAATTAGACACATGCAGGTTTCCAAACGATATTTTCCTTCACCGTCAAGCACGAGATGAATTATAACACAAATTAAGCACATGAAAATCATCATCGATTAAGATTCACGCGTTCTTACCACTGGGCCATCCCGCCTTAACTAAACAATTATATACAAAATTAACAAGTTAGAAACAGTGATTAAAAATTAAATATATGTGCAAATAGCTCCTATACGTAGCAAATATTTACATAAAAAGCTGTAATTTGTGCTTTGTCAAAAAGAAAAGTTACATTATTTGTAGAATAATAATAATTCTTAGTTTTTGTTTTATAAAACAAGGCAGAACCAATTTAAAAATAAAAACTTCTTTCAGTTGTTGGTTGTTGGTTATTACCTTGTTCGTGATGACGATTCTCCTGACTCTATCGTTTCTGGTGGTGATGGCGGAAGAGTTCCCGCGGGCAATACCACTCCTGGCGCATTTCTCTGCGGCCATAAGTGCAAATAGACTTCGACGGAATGTACATATTTGCTGTTTTGTCACAATTATGTCGTTATCCAGGTAACATTATTGAAGATTTTTCCTATAATAAAAACGGCCAAAATCTGTGTATATAAATTGCTAATTATATTTTACTCATAGATCCTGTAGGTTTTTGATCTTTAAGTCAAAAGTATTTTTTAACCGAAAAAACAGATTTTATTATTTTTAACTTTTCCAGCACAACCAAGTTATACATATGCCCGCCATCTTTTCCTACCGCCGGACCAGAAAATAGCACACTGCTAAATTCAACTCATGAAAATTATACAGAAACCGTGCAATCGATATTATCAGAGGAAGCTAAAATAGGCGAATGCTACAAACCTGAATATGTCGTTTTCACTTGGATAATATGTTTGGTGGCTCTGACTTCAGTATTGAAACTTTACTACTTGATAAAAACCGTGCTAGCGATCATCAATGTAGCGATGTATTCGGTTCTGTTGCTTATTTATTACAACGTAGACTATTACAGTTCAGCTACCCATGATTCGTAAGTAATATCCGGTTTATTTGTAATATTTCTTAAAGATAATATGTGTAATTAAATGGATTATTTATTTTATAGCGATCTACGTTTCTACGTGCAAATGTTGATATTGATGACGATGTTTTCGATAATAGTGGTATATCACGCAAGACTCGTCGAAGTTACATCTAGACTTGACTTTCTCTGGAAACTGCAAGCCGAGACTGATTTAAAGGAAATGAGAGACACTCAAAGAACCAACAGGCACCTACTGAAACACATACTTCCTGATCACGTGGTTAATCATTTCTTAAGCAAAGACAGATGCCCAGATGTAAGTCTAGTAACGTTTGGCGGTCTATTATTAACATAATTTTCTTTAACTACAAATGTTTTATGTTGTGTTAACATTTTGGTTTATGTCACCTATTAATATATGATTTTTGTGACAAATAAATCAACCAACAGAAATATCGTTTCCGTAGAAAGGATGATGATTGAAGCTCCATCTTTTGATACAGATAACATTCATAAAGTTAATTGTATTAACAGATTCGTAATAGGTTTTTGTGTTTTTTCAGGAACTGTACTCACAGCGAAGAGATGAAGTGGGAGTAATGTTTGCTGGAATTCCTAATTTCCATGAATTTTATTCTGAACAAAAAGCCGTGGACTGCATGAGACTGCTCAACGAGATCATTTGTAATGTACCAATCAGATTTGATTTCTCGATTAGGTTCTAAAAATTAACATTCAATTAAAAATAAAGTTCTTTCTAGATTACATCAGCTATGGTCGTTTTTTGTATCACTGAATTTTAGATCGCATTAAACTGATTTTTTATTTATTCTTATACACATTTTTATTTGCAGTTGACTTCGATAGACTGCTCATGCAGCCTCGGTTCAAAAGCATTGAGAAAATAAAAACAATTGGAGCTACGTATATGGCTGCCTCTGGTCTTAACCCAAACCATAAAGTAAGTTTTAATTTTTTATAAATAGAATCGTAATAAGTCAATTAGTTATTTCTTAATAATTTTAATTAGCTAGCTTAGGAAAGTTGGACCAAAGCGGTTTTTTTAACATTAAAAGCCCCAAAATTGTAATTTTTGTATTAACAGATTTTATTTCATTTGATAGAAGAGTTATCGAACTTAAAAATAAAACTGTCCAGTTAGGTAATTTTATTTTATATAGTTTTTTATTGTTAAATGCTCTTGAAAAACTTAGTTCTCACAATTAATATTACCATTTTTAGAACGCTGATGATGGCTGCGAACATCTTTGCGCACTTGTCGACTACGCTTTCGCTCTACGTGAGGCTCTGGAAGATATTAACAAGCATAGCTTCAATAAATTTCGATTAAGAGTAGGTGAGTAATATGTTATTATTTATATATAATTGAAACTGTGCAGTATTATGCCGACCCATTGCAGAGTATCTGGTACGCTTCATCAAAAAAATCTCTTAGGTTTCCCATTTCTTACAGCGCATTTTTAGAAGTTAAATAAATGATGTGGTTTTTCCTCGTGCTTTAGAGATGCCGTTCCGATTTCATGAAACTTTTATATAATTCATATTATTCATTTGTAGGAATCAGTTGTGGCCCATTAGTTGGTGGTGTGATCGGCGCTCGTAAGCCGGTTTATGATATTTGGGGTAATACTGTCAACGAAGCCTCTCGAATGGAGTCCACTGGAGCTATGGACCGCATACAAGTCACTAAGTACACGAAGCAGGTACGTTTCAAAATATATATTGCATATTCTTAGAAAAAAGGAGAAACAAATTTTAGCTTCGCCATTTTACTATCTTATTTGTAATGTTTTCATTTAATGCGTTTACGAAGTTAAATTCTCGTGCAGGTATTGGAGCGGCGTGGCTACGGCGTAGAGGCGCGCGGTGCGGTGGAGGTGAAAGGCAAGGGACGCATGGAGACGTGGTGGGTGACGCGCGTAGGCGCTCGTGGTGCCGGGGCACCCACCGCTCCTGCGCCGCCGCGTTCTCTCGCCGCGCTCGTCTACACAATGCTACAGGCGCGCAAGCGCATCTACACGCATCCCTTCTGCGCCTCTGCCGGTGGTTAGTATAACCTTTTATATTAATATTTGCAATTAATCTGTCAGTGATTTACTGATACAGTAAGATTTAGCACCCACGAGTCCTTGCTAATTAAGCTTTGTTCGTAATCATAATTTTACGCGAAATTCTTATGCATGCTACATAAACATCTAATAAACGTTGCAGCGCCGGGAAGAGTGCGTCCCGAGCGCGCCGGCACCGCGCCCAGCGAGCGCCGCCCCGGTCCACGCCGTACGCGCCCGCGGAACACGCTGGCTTGGTATGTCACACTTGACAACCTTCAAAAGATCATATATATTTTACTGATATGTAATTCTAATCAACTAAGAAATTTGAGTGCACAAATAATGAGGTGGAGGCTCGTGGAAGAGATAAAGAGGACAAATAACAATAATATTATTAATATTATTTATGTAATTTTCATTTGCATATGTACATTACAATGCTTTTCGTACAACTACAAATGTAATAAATAATAATAAGATAATAATAAGATGTTGGTTTTGGGTACAAAAATTGATGAATAGCAAATTAGGAACAATAATAATTAAATTTAATAAAAATAAATGCTAAAAAACTAAACAAATATTTAATATTCGCTACGTTTTATTAATGACACTTTGTTCTTAGCAATGGCGACTCAGAAACAGGTAGCAGACCCTACTCGAACAGTATGGTTGCGCGACGACCGGACATGGCGCCCCCGATAGTCAGCAGCATGTCCGCGCCACACACGCCCACCGCGTCACACATATCACCTGAACGACTATTCTCTGGAACCACTAAACTAGGGATAAGCGCGAGACTAAAAGCCGCGAGTTTCTCCTACCGTACTCGACCAAACAGAGATCGATCGCCAAAGATTCGAGAAGAAAATGACGGTTCGAAAACTTCGATCGCTAACGGAGCACCCGGTTCGTTCCGGTTTAGGTCGGTTACCACAGCCTCGTTCTTTAGAAGTCGGAACAAGGAACGAAAGAAGGATCAAGAAGTCACTGAAGAGAACGGAGACACCGTGACCACTCGGATGTAAATATTTAAAAATACTGTTTAAAAGAAATAGCTGTTAATAATTAGCATTTGTAATTATTTTTATATGTTGTATGTAAGTTGAAAAGTACGTAGTTAGACGCTGGCGTCGCCATAGGTAATATTTTTAATATCTCAATGTTGTATTTATTGTTTCACGGTTTATTAAGGGTAACTTTTGATACTAGATACTTATACTGATTTATTTACTAATTATATGTTGTGATTTTTAATGTTTTACCATTAATTTGACTCTGTCATCTGTTATAAGTAACAGGTAAATACTAATTTGTATATTGTTTCTGTATATTTCATTATAACATTATACGCTTAATCAATGAGATCTATTTCATATTTATAAGAAAATATATGTGCAAAAATTTATCAAAATATAACTTGGTAGCATCAATAATGAACTAACTTAAACGTTAATATATTTTGATAGCGAATGGATGGAATACTAGTATTGTAAAGGAAAAACCATGTAAATTAAATATTATATAAATGTACTTATTCATAGAGACTTTGTCACCGGTACATTAAATCAGTAAAAAGATGTACTTCATATATTAACGTCTATATATTAAGTATCATTTTGTTGTCTACTAACATTTGTAGCTTCAATTACCTTTTACCTCCTTAATTATGAATGAATGCTTAAAAACATCGACACATTTATCGTATGCTTCCCGACGTTGTTATGATATTGTGAATGCGTGGTATAAACGTGGACCGGTAAATATTATTTTTAAAATTTTCGTTTAGTAACGACGTCTTATTTTTCTGCAGCTAAGATAAAATGCCTACATAAAATATGTGATTTAATTTTTCAAAACTTGTGTAAGCTAATTAATATGTTTATATTGTATAGTAAATTATAAATATTTATTGTTTAGAATATTAAAATGGAATCCTATGCCAAAACAAAATGATTGATCTCTCAGTAAATATTACGCCATAAAACGGGTAAAATATACTTGAAATGCCATATCGCATGAATTTCATTGTAAATATATTTGAACTTTTAATATATATATGTCAACTTTTAATGTCTGTACTTTTAATTAAGAAGATAATTAATATGAATATCATATAATAATCGTTTATCAATTTTGAAATTTGTTAGATATTATTTATTAGATATAAAGTAGAAAGTCAAGTAAAGCCAAATATTTTATTCTATATTATAATATGAATGTCGTCTACCTTCAAACTAAATATATATGGTGGTCTATAAAAACGATTTTTATTTAATTTTTATTATTATTAATTACTAACAACTTCATATTTAATATAGTATAGAGGTAGGAAATATTTTTGGGTATAAAAACTGCTGAGCAGCCTGGCTGATTCTTCTGCTCGAATTGGTCTCCGAATGAACTTGGAGAAGCCAAGATATTGTTCAATGAACACGTCAATCCGGAACCAATAGCTCTTAATGGAGTTCCTCTCGAAGTTGTTCAGGAGTATGTGTACCTTGGGCAAACTTTGCAGTTGGGTCGAAACAACTTCGAAAGGCAGGCACGAAGAAGAGTACAGCTTGGCTGAGCAGCGTATAGAAAACTCAGTCAAGTCTTCTCGTCACGGATACCACAGCGGATGCTTGAAGACAAAAGTCTTCAAGGAGTGCGTCTTACCGGTTATGATCTACGGAACCGAGACGTGGACACTGACAGTGCGTTTGGTCCACCATTTTAAGGTCGCTCAGCGAGCTATGGAGAGGGCTATGCTCGGAGTTTCTCTGAAGGATCGAATCCCAAATGTGGTCATCCGACAGAGAACCAAGGTTATCGACATAGGCTGGACACATATGTCAGAACCGACGAGCGTTAGAGTAGACGTGTTCTGGAGTGGAGACCACGCTTTGGCAAACGTAACGTAGGACGCCCTCCAGCTAGGTGGAGTGACGATATACGCAAGGTGGCTGAGGATCGAGCTCAGTGGCGTGCCATTGGAGAGACCTATGTCCAGCAGTGGACAAGAAAATGATGATGATGATAAAAACTGACCCTTAAAATGAAATTTAGGTGTCGCAAAGAAAGGGGCTAAAGCTGGGTAGAGAAAAACGGAATTAAAGAAACAAAATTAGACATCGACACTTAAAAAATATGTAATTTCTGCTGTTTCTCTGTGAGCACACTATCGACAAATCTTAGTTTTAGATAATTTCCCATTTATTTATTTATTTCCTCTCTTCCCTCCGCTTACTGACAGTGCACGGCTAATTTGATGATAAATTTATTCTTAAAATAATAAATCCATGCCATACCATAGGAGTACTTAACCAAAAAGGAGGTATATATAGGAGGGAGCCGTACAGTATTCTTTGTATGAAACTTCCTACTGCAAAGCAATCGGAATCGTAATGTAAACGACTCGCCTCGGGACAAGCTCACGTACCGCGTTCCGGCGCATGGTCAACCAGCGATCCCCGCGCTTACGGCTCGGTTCTCCGTCGGCGCGCTTGCGTCTCATCATCCACCCTTGCCACTTTCACCCTTCCCGCGGCTCTTTTTCTTCGTTTATTTCTGTTTTATTGAAAAATAAAACAGAAATATAACTCTTCGTCCAGCTCGCTATGATAGCCATCTCGCGTATTGTGAACATAGCCGTGCGCTACACTACACGTTCAGATTCAAACTGATCTGGTGCCAGCCAGGTCAAGCAGCGGTCGGCGATCGGTAAGCGCGGCATCGCATAGCCTGGCTGAAGAACATGCTGGCTCGCAGGTTTACGCGCTGTTCGGAGAGCGTCAAGGGCACGTTGTTCAGAGCATATTGTATGAATTTCTACACGTGCAACCTGTGGGCCAAGTATTCGCAAAAGTCGTACAACGCTATTCGTGTTCAATATAATAATGCTTTCAGGGTGCTGATGGGGCTGCCCCGATTTTGTAGCGCATCAGGGATGTTCGCGGAGGCACACGTGGACTGTTTTTATACTACTATGCGTAAAAGATGTGGAGCCCTGGTGCGCAGAGTGCGGGGCAGTACCAACAGCATCTTGAAACTAATCACGAGCAGGCTGGACTGCACATATGTGGGTCACTGCTGCGCTATTTCTAATGGAATGGCGCAGAGGTGACTCACATATCTTAGATTCATATTTTTTTAAGATAGCCTTAGGTTAAGTACTAACATAGACATTTAAGTTTTTTGTATTACTAACAAAATGAGTCGATGATACTTGAAATAAATAAATATTATTATTATTATAGCCGAAGCCGAGTCGACGTATCGGAGCTGCTGATCCGCTTTGGTTACGTGGTTACGTTAGATTGACGACGCCTGTTTGACGGCGAGGCGAAAGGCGATACGGTGACGATCCCTTTCCGATTTGATATGTGTGCTAGGACCTTAAGACAAATAAACCTCTTCCAGCTTGCCTGGTTCTTCAAATGCGATCAATCTCAATAGTAATACGAGGTATATTATTTAAATAACGTCATAGTTTCCGCCTACTTGAGCCGAGATGGCCCAGTGGTAAGAACGCGAGAATCTTAACCGATGATCGTGGGTTCGAACCCAGGCAAGCTTCATTTGTGATTATAATTCATCTCGTGCTTTACGGTGAAGGAAACCTACATGTGTCTAATTTCACTAAAATTCTGCCACATGTGTATTCCACCAACCCGCATTGGAGCAGCGTGGTGGAATAAGCTCCAAACCCTCTCCTCAAAAAGGGTGAGGAGGCCTTTACCCCAGCAGTGGGACATTCACGGGCTGTTACGGTCAAATAATAGGCATGATGACAGTATTAAAGAATTAAAAAATAAATGATTTTAGAGAAGAAACTATTTTAAAAGGATTCTAAATAATTATCCCATTTTAATATACACATTGGGATTAATAAGATTTTGATTAAAATAAAAGTATAAAATTCTGCAATCGGCCATTTTATTTGAAACGCTAATCAGAGCGAATGACGTCACGCCTTTTTATTTATAACTGTCTCTCTTGAACAGTTGTTGTGTTTACGCGTTTCAAAATTAATTTTGCATCCTATTGCACGTTGTTAAACTTTGGAATTCATTTTTAACCTTAGGAAATACGCAACACTTTCTGCCTTTCATCGTTAGGTATAGACACAATACAACGTTTTCTGAGGCGTGACGTCACGTCAGGCGCCATGACACCTGCGGGTGTTTTCGAGCGAAATTCAAAATAGGTAAATGAAAATGCAATTATTTGCGTAAGCAGTTAGTTTATTACTGAAATAAAATTATTTTCAGTAACAGTAGACGTGTACCTACATTATAGAAGATTATTTCAAAATCAGTCATCATGCCTATTTCATTTAATCTACAATACTTCCTCATGCATATGATGCATATATAAAAATATATTAGTTAAGGGAGACATTGACATCAATAATGCTGACTTGAAATCAGGATACTTTAAACTATCTCTTCAAGTTCTGTCATTTTTTGGTCCCGCCATATTCTGTCAACTAAACCCCACCAGTAATATATACTTATATACTCATATTAAAACAGTTTTTTGTAAATAAAACGCGTAATTTCCTTTGAATTTTTATAATTTATTTATAAAATTATTGTGTTGACCTTAGTGATGTACATATTTAATAAATATAGTCCTCGTCGCTCATTCAAGCGAGTGTTTCACTTTCCATCATCTTAATCGACACAGCCGTGTAACGTTTTGGAATAGGTTAATATAGCTCCAATGCCAGACACTCGCCAAAGGACAGGATGTACGTAAAGTATGCGCTAACTTTTAGGACTCAAATAATACTACACGAAAGTCTGACACTGGCCTCAAACTATATACTAAAAATAAAACTTACCTTATTAATACAATATATTAACAATGGATAAGTATAACCAGGGTTTAATAAGAACGAGAAGAATTTTAAGCGAATCTTCTTTGGATGCGAAGGAATTACAATTTCAGGTCGATGAGTGAAACATATTTAACGTAAAAAAAACTTCACTTCTGTCACGTGTCATCGATACGCGGTTTAATTTCTTAAGTAGTAAAAGATCGTTTTATAAATAAAACGGATACGGTCGTTAGGACATTATAAATATTAACAATAAGGCTTTCAAAAGTAAACATTTCTAAAAGAAAATAAAATTACATAAGATTTGATTTTATATTATATATATATATATATATATATATATATATATATATATATATATATAATGTATGTACATAGCAGTAGTATCTTATAATAGTATAGTATAATAAGATTTTTCATTGAATGGAAATCTTATAAATATATTTTGCTAGATGAGATTTCAATCATTCACATAAGGTATATATTTTATTTATATTTACAATTTTATTATTCTTCTAAGTAACAACAATTGCGTTAAGTTTACTTGAGGCCGAAACGTTTTCAAACCAAACAATGTCTTTATTTATTATATTATACGTAACATTTTAAAATTTATTATAGAAAGAAGAGAATGTAAAAAATATTAAACGGCACTATACCATGTTAGCGGTTATAGTACCCATCGAACGCTTCAAATAACTACGCGACGTAATTCGGACGCGTTGGCACGCATCCCTTGACAAGTAACAAAAAGATCAAATAACGTCCCAAATGACTGGGTAATATCGGCGACACTTTATTTTTAAATATCACAAGCATATTGTATGATACTTTGAACAAAACTATATATTATGGTCTATGCACATTGTAATAGATATTATATGTATTCTGAACACGATATAACGTATACATAACTAAAATTATATTAATCGTTTATGCTTTGTTTTAATTCATGAAAGTTTTCGTAAAGTAAAATAAGAGGTATAATTCAACAACAAGGCACTAAGCAACTAATGTTTTCTGTAACGTCAGTTCTTCGCTGTCTATTCAAGGTCGAATTTCAGTAAATGTTGCTATATGTAACGTTTCTGATGTGACGTGTACTGCAACTGCACGCACTTTTTAATTCTATCGATTTTATTATATTAAAAATAAAAAATAAATACTTTCACGGAACATTGCGTTAGATTTTGTTATTGCGAAAATTTTACTTTTTTCGTTAATTTAAATTAATGATTATAACGATATAAATTTACATTAAAAATTAGTTTAACGTTACGGGATTTTATATATAAACTGTCTGCCTAACAGCTTTCCAAAATAACACGCAGACTTCATAAATAATAAAAACTTTGTTACATCAAATGTAAAAAATATATAAAATATAAAAAGAAAAATCTAATCGATGATGAAATTTTTCTCGTGAAAGGACTGCACAAATATTATAAATTCAGTTTTCCTAACTATAACCTGAAGGCCACAAGATGTCGCCTCGATATGTTATATTTTGTATGTTTTACCACATTTCAGTACAACTTTTTTTAATTTTATTGATACGGAATACAAACTTGGTAAATTATTTATTTTTATCAATTTATTGACTCGACGCAATAATCGATATATGTAAATAATTTATATTTTATTTATAGTGTTTGCACAAACAAATTACATTAATATAAATATTTAATTGATTATGAACAAAATTAAATATCTATGGAATGATATTCTACACAAATTGATTTAAAATACTCGTTTAAAAATCCAGTTTTGGTTATTTCTTCACAACTCTTGAACAAAAAACATATCGGATATGTTATTCCTATATATTTTTTCTTATAAATGTTAAAATAAATAAATATATTGAACTTGTTCAATTAACACTAGAAAAACAAGGAATAATCATCACGCTAATAAAATTTACTTGAAATTATCTTTGTAATAAATGTATGCACACGTTGCGCCGATAGTCATTTCAGTTGATCGATTCGCGCGAGTAATGGCTTTGTGTGCGTTTCTGATTTTATACTTTTCTTACAAGTGAAAAGTTGTAAAGCAGTTTGTTTTTATAGCTGTTTGCAATTCTTCTGACATTAGTCACCAACACTAATCACACATCATTGTATCGATAGTTGTTGACAACATAAAATAGTTACTAAAAATATTCTTATAAAAACCATTATCCGAATTGTTTTGCTGTCGTTTTTAGTAATATAATATTTGTTAATTTCTTGGAATGTCCAACTGTTAGCCGTCTTATTTAATATTGTACTATATTTATCAGTTCTTCATTCGTCGTTTCTTATTAAGTAAGATATAGTAATGATCACTTACACTTTATTATCGGTATTATAAATAACATTCGTAAGGTTAGTAATAAAATGGATGAATATTGAAATTATTAGGAAATAAATACTTAATATATTAACTTTTATATTATTATGATGGAATCTATCTTTGATACAATTGGTTATTATATTTTAAGTATAATTTTTATTGTCTCATATATTTGATATCTGAAAGTGAATGTACATTGTCTTTATATCTTTGTAAAATTTGTACATATATTAATATAAATAATCATATCAACTAGTGAATCGATTAATTTAAATATAGATCGCTTTCTCACCTCTTTTTGAGTTTAATAAAAACTCAAGACTAGCATTCTGTACAAGTCGGTTCGCTCATAAACATTATCGCAAATATTCTTACGGTAATGACGTTATTTATAATTTGTATTTTATTTATATTTATTTCGTATCCTCTTCAAGGACGAGTGAAACTTTTTTGTGCGATGGTCGCAACAAGTCATCGTCGTATATTCGATTTGTCTTTATATCTTTAAACTTATCATATGTACTGACATATCACATATCTAGTAACAAAACACATAGACATTTATCTGTCTGTAGTTCACTTCAGTTTAAAATAATAAATATAGGCAAGAACTTTTGTTAACATCACTTTTGACATTACAGTTCGTGTATTATATTCTCAATTGTATAAACTTTATGGCACCAATTGTAATCGTATTTAGTTTTGTTTCATTAACCTTCTATGATACACATTGGTTTATTCTCACAAACTTGATGTCAATGAAAATGTCATAGATTCAATTGTCCTCCGAAGCCATTGGTGTCTGTAAGACTTCTATCCACCTGTAAATAAAATTAATATAATGACTTTTAATAGAGTATCTACTGTAAACGAAAATACAGAAAAAGTGATAGAAAATACACAAAATAAATGTACAAAACAACATTTGTAATGAATATTAGTAAATATTTACAGAATTGAGTTTGAAAGTATTCCAAAATTAATAACTAAACAAAAAAAAACTGTAAAAATAAAACAACTAAATAATGTTACACAGAGATGTACCAAGAACGAAGTCGAAAATGTGACAAACGTACTCAACATATTTTTATTGTAAAAGACTCTATTCCGATAACAGAAGAAGTCAAACAAATCTTAGAATTACATATTCCATGCGATTTGCTTATAGATCAGCTATATTATGCATCACAAATAGTTCTTGATGGATATACTTTTATTTGTATCCGTACCGTACCGTAACAGCCTGTGAATGTCCCACTGCTGGGCTAAAGGCCTCCTCTCCCTTTTTTGAGGAGAGGGTTTGGAGCTTATTCCACCACGCTGCTCCAATGCGGGTTGGTGGAATACACATGTGGCAGAATTTCAGTGAAATTAGACACATGCAGGTTTCCTCACGATGTTTTCCTTCACCGTAAAGCACGAGATGAATTATAATCAGAAATTTTGCCCGGGTTTGAACCCACGATCATCGGTTAAAATTCACGCGTTCTTACCACTGGGCCATCTCGGCGTGTATTTGTATCACAACTATTTATATCCACGGCTTTAACGGCTTTGTAACGGCTTTTTCACGTATCCCATAGACCATTTAAGATGTCGACCAATGATATTATGTAAGTTCAAGGTTAAAGTTGTTAATAAATACATATTATTGTTACAGACCTAACGATAGTTTTACTATACTGCGTACAACTATTTTAATAATAATTTCAATAAAAATTCGATCAATAATATCTGAAGAAGTCTTTCATAGATTGACAATTACCTATTGTATGTGAAGTGACTGTCGGCACGAAAGAAGTAGACGTGATTCTTGAACTGCAACTTAAACACGAATTCCTTGTCGATTCCGTCGCCGGGAGACGGTGCGCCAACGCTGTATCTGTAAGCGGTAGTGAACAATAGTTTTGTAACAATAATTATATCATTTTTTTTTATATATTTAGTATTACAAAAAAGAATGGCCATATATATAGGCCTTTCGATCACTAAAATCCTCAGGTATTGGCTATTATCTGAAGTAGTCTACATTGTTATGACATGTAGTCAAGCCTCATACGTTCATGATTCGCCAAGGGAACAGGGGATAATATGAAACATGTTCGGTGGTTATATAACTAACTCAGATACTAGAGAAGATGGAAGAGATACGCGTCATAAGCGTCAAGCTGCTTTATCTTACCCAAGAAGTGGCAACGACGCGAGCGGCGCGCTGTCTCGACAGGTCTTGTAGAAGAACAACGTGAACATCGCGAACACCACCCACAGCTTCTGCCAGCCGTGAGAATTCTTGAACTTGCGTAGCAAATATCCGGATAACTGACTCTGTCATTTGTAAAGCGAGTTTTTAGTTACAATTTGGTAGGCGTTTTATTAAATTAATGAAAATTTAACTTCAAAATATCATGGAATCAAACTTTTTCAAAACAAGTAACAAGGACAAGCAAATTTATTATGACAAGTGTTTGCGTCAATTTCTGTTCAGTCAGTTGATTACTTATTTTACAAGGCTAATAAGCGTAAACAGACGAATGGTTCGATATGTGGAGCCTGTATAAATATGATCAGCTCCCCTCACAAACATGTCATGGTCGTATATGCCGAGCGTGTACGCACCCGCATGGCGCGGTGCAGCTGGTCGCGGCGCAGCGAGGCGGCGCGGTGCCAGCACACGTGCGCCAGCGCGCCGCCCGCACTGCCGCCCCCGCCCGCGCCCTCGCCCTCGTCTGTCGCACGCACCGATATATGTAGATATATATCATTTATATGCTTATCCTTATCCAGTGTCAGGGCAGCCGTAGTAAGGTTTTCACAGGTTAAGAGTTTCACATATATATTTTAATAATATGAATAAAATTAATGTAACTAAATTTACAACAAATTCTATTAATTTTCAAATGGTAAATATTATTTGTGAATATCAAAATTGGCGTAAATATGAAACAGTATACCTATTATTGACAACGACCCGAAGAGAAACGTCCCAAAACATTTCAATACCAAGAAGTGGTACTTTTTGGTAGAATAAAAACCCCAGAAGTAATATTTAAAAATAGGAGACGCAATAGTGCCTCCCGAGTGGACGTACGAGAGAGAGACGTACCGTAGTCCGGCAGCGCGGGCGACAGCTGCACGTCGGCGGCGCGGGGCCGCTCGCGCGCCGCCCGCACGGCGTCGCCGAGCGCCGCGCTCCAGCCGCGGAACTCCGCCTCGCTGCTGCCGCTGAGCGTCAGCCGCGTGTCCTCGCCTGCGCGCACGGGTTTGAGAGATATTTTATATTATTACCAACTACCCGTACCGATTACGCACGGAGAGAATAAAGGTCTACATAAAACGTTTATACTAAAGAACAAGCTTTCATAGATTTTTTTGTCGATGACGTTCTACCTGACTACCAAAATTGTTATTTTCGTCAGGATTTTTTTATCAATAAACCATACAACATTTAAGGCTCTCTACCACACGCATGGTGTTGGAAACCAAACCACTAGCAAAATCTTTATCGAGGAAGGTTGAATTCATGTCTCTCCATGAATTAAGTACACCAGGTCAGCTTTTAAAACGAACAAATCCTTTTTCATGCAATTTTCTAACACTACACAGATCCGACCCTAATTAAATTAAGTAAAGCTTACTTAATTTAATTAGGGTCGGTAATTTAATAATATTAATTTAATTAGTCATACGAAGGATAAACAAGACTAAATATTATTTTTTATAAAAAAGGCAACACTGCATAATTACCCGAATTGGAATATAATACTTTTAAAGTCACCTTTGATCACAAACGAGTGCGGTAACTCGGTGGGTTCGATGCTCAGCTGGTCCAGCGACAGCACCGAGTGTGCACGAAACTGACCACTCGAGCACTTGGACGCCAGTATGAGAATGTCGTTAAACTGTCGACAAAGAAAGAGCAAGCGATATACATTTCTATTAGTTGCAATTATTTATGTTTAAATTTACAAGCCATACAGTAACAGCCTGTAAATGTCCCACTGCTGGGCTAAGGCCTCTTCTCCCTTTTTGAGGAGAAGGCTTTGGAGCTTATTCCACCACGCTGCTCCAATGCGGATTGGTGGAATACACATGTGGCAGAATTTCAGTGAAATTAGACACATGCAGGTTTCCTCACGATGTTTTCCTTCACCGAAAAACACGAGATGAATTATAATCACAAATTAAGCACATGAAAAACTTCAGTGGTGCTTGCCCGGGCCTGAACCCACGATCATCGGTTAAGATTCACGCGTTCTTACCACTGGGCCATCTCGGCTTTCTTTACACGCCATACATTAACTAATAGAGAATATAGTATAATTCATATATTGTATCTCATAAAAGATTTAATTATAAATATTAATTTTACATTTTGGTGGTAGGTCTTTGTGCAAGGTCGTCTCGGTACAACCCATTCATCACACATTCAGTAAGTGAGCCAGTGTAACTACAGGCACAAGGCTATAACGTCTTAGTTCCCAAGTTTGCGCATTGAAAATGAAGAAATAATAATTAATTAAACATAAATATAGTCACAAAACAAGTAATTAAATAATAGCTGTCGATAAAATTACACCATAGTACACGTACCAAGAACAGCATCCTTTGTTGTAATCCTTTGGAAGTGTGTGTGTAGACGCAACCTAATCTTATGAATTCCCGGTCGGCGACCAGCAGCTTATCGTACCCTAAAGTAAAATCACTAAATATTAATCAGTGTCTACAATACATTTAGACGTTTGGACGTTCCCTCGTAAGTTAAGTCCTTTTTAATTCAATAACAATATATAATATATAATCGCGTATATAAAATATCAATTTGTAATGTCGTTCCTACCCAGGAGGTCTCGCTGCAGCTGACAAAGCGCAGCATGGTTCTCCACGTGTCGCAGTTGCTTCTCTGCCGCGGTCGACGCTCTGCGAGCCAGCTCCAGGGCCGCAAGCGCCGACGAACTGCCAGTCGCTGTCCATAACTCTACAAGCGTGTGACAACGTTAATCATTCCATTTCCCGCCAAATAAATACTTAAGTACAAAATAACCACGCGCCACGTGCTGCCGTTGCCGTTGCCAGAAGTTGAAGTAGCAACTTTCTAGTGCTGCGGGTCTGTAGGTTATACATGTCAATAATAGTAGGAGCCTCGTCGTTCTAGGGGCTGGGGCTAGATCGTTCGGCTGGTTCTGGAGATCGGTGGAACGTTGTTCGAATTCCATATCGGGCTAATAAAAAATCAGAAGCAACCCAGAGTAACCACGCAGGCACGTGCAACGGCAAGTTCAGCGCGGGAACACTGTCGGAATGCAATGAACAGGACGTACCGTGCGCGAGGCGCTCGTAGTGGTGCAGGCGGTGCAGCGGGCGCAGCAGCAGGCAGGCGAGCGGCAGCGGCGCGGCGCGGTCGAAGGCGGCGGCGTGGCGCGCGCCCGCCCCGCCGCGCCGCCGCGCGCTCTCCGCCAGCGCCACCGCCGCGCCCGCCTGCTGCGTGTACGCCGCGTACGCCTGCGACACAGGCTGACTGTAGCTCACACGAGCGGTTCGAGATATCTCGGAGCGGGAGGGCGAAAAGCGCATCGGGTTAGGGTGTTCTAAAGAATGTATGGGTTATACATCTCTCTTAAGAAATTCGGCGAAATGCAAAGGTCCAAAAACTTACAAGACTGAGAGAAAGACTGAGAAAACAGAAATTGGGCCGAAGTAGTTATGAAGTGGCGGCCTAGAGGAGCGAGGAGATCAGTGGGCAGTATGATCTCCAATAGTTATCTAATGGCATAATAAAAATGACGGATCTTAATGGAGACGGTTAGTATGGGACCGTGAGAATTTTTTCAGCATTTAATTTATGTGGAATGAAAATGAGATCGTATGAACCATTAAAATGACTGCATACTCACGTCATATGTACTTGATAAATAATCATGGAGTAGCTCCGCAACTTTTTTGTACTCCGGTTCTTCGTTATCTGAAACGAATTGTCGAACGTTGAAGGAGACAGCGGTATCATTTGTTTATCATTGTATGTATGTATTTTATATAGCTCAACTCGTACATAATTAAATTAAATACAAAACGTTATTATGAGATGGTTCGCTTAGACATAACACGAACAGCCATATCACACAGATGATTAATATGGCTAAATATGTATTATAAGCACTTTCGTCTTGAAAGTTAACAGCTCACTCCAAATAAACTCAATCAGAGTTAATTATACAATTAAAAGCTATTATTATTATTTTTGACATTCACAAACATTATTTGCAGTATGATATGAACAAATAATAATTATAAAAATATCGTTTTTATGCCTTTAGATTGAATGATAATTTAAGATATCGTTAAGATTGTTGAACTATATTTCAATTATTACGGGAAATAAACTAAAAAGAAAGGTGTTCATATTTCCTTTGATTAATACGATTATTAATTAATTAAGTTTCTTCAATTTTTATTTTTAATTCAATTATGTGATAGTAACTCGTCAAATGTCAGCGGCATCATTTCATTTTCGTCTGCTCTATGATTATGGCCATTAAGTCGAGATGGCCTAGTGGTTAGAAAGCGTGAATCTTAATCGATGATTGTGGGTTCAAACCAGGGCAAGCACCGCTGAATTTTCATGTACTTTATTTGTGTTTATAATTCATCTCGTGCTTGACGGTGAAGGAAAACATCATGAGGAAACCTGCATGTATATAATTTCACTGAAATTCTGCCACATGTGTATTCCACCAACCCGCATTGAAGCAGCGTGGTGGAATAAGCTCCAAACCTTCTCCTCAAAAGGGAGAGGAGGCCTTAGCCCAGCAGTGGGACATTAACAGGCTGTTACAGTTACTAGGATTATGGAAACTACATTCTTTGTATCGGCTAAAACTTGTCGAGCTTAACTTAATAATAATATGAACTTTTAGCGCATTTAGTAGACAAATATATAAATGATATGGCACGACACAGTTAATCGTCTTTTATGTCGTACAATTAGCGTAACTACGATGGCATGTCCTCTACGTAAACACCAACATGCACTTTACCATTACATTGAATCGGTAAATCGATACAAGACACATAACGATCGAGGTAAGCGAGAAAGGGTCCCGCGGGTAAAGCGAGCAGTGTTTCCAGATCCATTTCTGTAAGAAACATTTCAATCTTAAAAACAAGGGAATTCGACCTCATACCATTCAAATTCTTATCTACACGATCGACGATGCGACGCCATCTTCACGTGACAGCAAAGTAACTCGTACTTTAAAGGCACTTTTCGACACACCTTTCAACGAATATCTAACCGTATTCGTTGTCAAAGAGAACAAGATTTGTATGGAATTTCGTCACTATCACTAGAGGACGCTGTTTTCATACCATAATATAGCAGTTAACGTCAACGCTTTCGAATAAGTAAACGACCTCGCACTAGGCACACAGCGGTAACGTACCTTCTGCGTCGGGCGAGGCGGGCGAGGCGGGCGAGGTGGGCGAGGCGGCGGCGAGCGCGCGGTCGAGGCGGGCGAGCAGCGCGCCGGCGGGCAGCGCCAGCGGCTCCAGCGCCAGGCACGCGCGCGCCAGCGCCGCCGCCTCCGCGCCGCCCGACGAGCGGCCCAGCGAGCCCACGCGCTTCGACCACGTCTGGCGGGGCATTGCCGACACTTACTACTGTGCACTTCTTAAATATCGGACAGCTCGACAAAGGCTCCCTTAATCATTTTTTTTATAGAATATGTTGTCGGACGAGCATAACGCATTACTATCAAACATTATGTAAATTGACAGAGGCTCTCGGTTAAGATGTATGTGCTAAATAAACTGTTCCATCATCTCCAAGTGTCAGCTTTTGTATGCAATAAATAAACAACCAATAAACTCACAACGGTGACGAGTTCGAGGTCACGCTTGTACGTGCGTTCTGTCATAAGCAGTTCCTTGGCGACGTAGTACGTGATGTCTGCGCGTCGCTTTATCGTCTCCCCTGTTACCGCTACGCCAGATGATATGCTATAACACCAAAATCACTTTGTTTAATTTTTGTAAATAAAATAATATAAACTATAGTTGTTTTACATAAATACATTCGATTGTTTACCTATTGTTATTCCGCCTCGACAACGTGTCGCCCGCGTCGCTTTCTCCGCCGCTTAGGACATCCATGTTATGAGTCGACGCCGACACTATATTAACTGCAAAACAAATTGAAAATGTCACGACAAATACGAATTAAAGAATATATATATTACATTTCTGACATAAGGCTCATTACTCAAATATCCAAATAAAATCGTTATATCGAGGACAAGGCGGAGCTCACCGTGCACGTTCCCATTGACGGCGTCGCAGTCGCGGCGGTTGTCGAGGCGCTCGCGGTAGCCGTTGGCGGCGCGCCGGTCGAGCGGCGTGGAGGCGCCGAGCGGGCCGGCGGCGCTCGGCGCGGGCGACACGCACAGGCTCGCCGACGACACCGTGGGCTCGTCTTCTTGGACGCTCACGTCTGTTGGCGCGGAACGCTATTACAACTTACTGCTATATTCGTGACAGAAAATATTGCAACAAAGTAAAAAAACAAACGATCACAGAGAAGCTAAGAAGGATTTGGTATCAAATTTTGTAAGAAGCGATTATAAACGAGGGATATGTAGCTTCAAGTATATAAAGAGCATACGTGAACACATATCCCAAATTTATATAAAACGTTCATATATTTAACGGCAAAGTAAATAAGTAATATTTAAAACGGTCTTTTTGGATTAAGAACTAAAATGTGTATGTATACCTGTAAAAAATTAAATTATAAAAACAAAAACACTATACAAACAAAATAATACAAAACTATATGCAACGCTATTCGTAAATAAAATAACAAAACAATAACATGCCAACATATGGACACACTTACACGTATTTCCGGCTGCATTAGCGATTATTAAGGAACGAACATAAAATGAAATAATATATAAAATTTGAATTGAAAACATCGATTTTCGTTAATTTATTTATTTATTGTACCCCCTATCCCCCGGCCCGAGGGCCGACGTATTGGGAAACAGTATACTTACAATTACATATAAATTCAAAAAGGAAGTAACATTCGAAACATTTAAAACAATTACCATAATAAAATCATATAATATTAATGAAATAACATTACAGTCTATTCTGATTGTACAATCTCAATCGAAAATTCGAAATACTTAATGACTACTATATGGTTTTTTTTATGCCAATTATTATTATTGCACTAACTAAAGAGGTCTAATAACCTCTTAATATAATAATTTAACTAAATGACCCGTGCGTTTAATATCACGTGCATTTTTAATTGAACCAAGTTATTAATATGTGTACATTGAAAAATATTTACGTTAGTTAACAAATTGTATATAAACGAAGAGTCAGATTAAATGTTGCCATAATTATACAATAATAAAATTCTGTGCCTTAGAAGCATTAGAACAAGCCTGTTTTTTCTTTCTAATTTTTTAAGAAGCACTTATTGAACATATATGGATTCGAGTGTTTCAAATAAGATTTATTTATTTCTATATTATTCGCTAGCGTATAGTTTTGCTACTTTCCCTGATATTTATTATTCCTAAATTGGGATTACACAGCGAAAAAGAAATTAAAGCCGTTAAGAATAACGGTACTTACGCCCTTATGCTTCTTACGCTCAGAATAAAATTTACCTTAGTGTTTACAATCGAAAAAAAAAAACATATTTATTTTTCATTTACCAACATAATTACAACGAATACATTCATAACATTCACATTATTTGTGCTGTATTTTAATAAATTACAGATAAATAAAAACTTTACAACAACGTATTACTTCTATGTAGATTTCAATGCGACTATTATTAAATGTACTTAATGCTAATCCAGTTATTGTAACACATGTCTGGTCAGCAATTCGGTAAAACACGCCAAACACTTCTACAGATTATATAGACTTTGCTAAGATCGGATGCTTTAGTTAATTGTATTAATTTATGATATTTTATTAACAAATATCATCAACCACCAATCACAAGATAAATACCGAATTAATGACCTGACATGTTAAATACATGAGTATTTGCGACGACGGTTATATGAACTAAATGACGACGATTTGAGTATCCAATTATTATGATTGATCAATCGTTGATTTAAAAATTATTCAACATTTAAACAATAAAAATATGATCAGAATCGGTCTGCAAATGAATAGCAATTATTAATAGAATATGTATGAAATTTATTTGTAACATGACCTTAGCGGTCGGTGACGTAGGAGTTTAATTTTTTGACATAATATGATTCATATCTGGCTGACAGTAGAAGTGACGACAAAGATTCGTGAGGAAACAAATATGGCTTATTGTTTTTTAATTATAAAACTTATATTAAAATCAAATATGGAATGCATTTTATTTGTTCGTTTGTTTTAGAGAAAAATTGTTCATAGCAATGAAGTGTGTGTTTCTTATATTAATGAGAATCTAATACAGACATGACTACATTCGAACCTACCCATGCTTTGTATTTCGATGCTTAATCATTTATAATTATTTTCACTCACATACTAAGACGAAATGGGATCGATAGGTTTGACAATAACATACCTTACTAGTACTGTTTACATTTCATTGGTTAAAAATTCGAATAAAAATCATTTTAATAAATTGTGGATAAAATTGAGCATATTTGGCACGATTACAGACATTATCGATTGCAAGTCTTATTGTATATGGAGTGATGATAATAAATTAATAGTCTTTTGAGACGAATTAGTTGAGCAATAATAATTTATAAATAAAAATTAAGATCTTGGATCTCAACATAAAAATTAATTCACAGCCTTCACACATAATATAATATTGAGAATGTTTCAGGTGACAAAGTTGTGACTACCATTATTAAATTAAAAACAAAGGCGGAATTTGACTAGAACGTTTTAGTACTATCACTTAAATTAAAAGTGTTATTTTTCATTAGGTTTTGGATTATATCAGTTCAAGGTAGAGTTAAGTGTATAAATGTAATAGCTTGGAACGAAAACTGAACCTCATATATTTTGAATAACGTTATTTTGGTATGCAATTAAATTTTACTTGTAATTCAATGACAATTCAACCTTTTTTTAGAAATTCATTAAAATTAAAAAAAAAAAACCTCGCATTCCAAATATCACTTTTATAATAAATTAATCGATCGAAAGTAGATATTTCGTCGACCAATACACATTTAACTACAGCTAATTTCTTAATAAGCTAAGGTAAGGTTTAATATCGTTTTAAAATTACACGATAATTAATAATAATGATCACGCTGGTCACGCTATCCGGTTGGCACTATATATTTTTTTTCTAGTTATTAAAAGTGAGATTGTAAATATTTAATTTAATAGGAATCGTAATATTGAATACGATTATAACAATTCATTGCGAATTAGAATTAAGATTTCGAAACGCTAATTAAAATCAAACACGCTCGCATACCGAATAATTAACAATCATCCAACAACGGGGGAGTCTACGATGACTTGGTCTAGTGCGATCGTTTAAAAATGTAGCTATTCGTTCTCGTCGTCAGAGCACAGGGGAGGGGGGAGAGTGGATACATCGAACTTTTGCTCAGGGCTATCACTCGAAGCTTGGGAATCCACGTAGTGACTGGAGTAGAAACGTTCAACATTGTTTAAACTGAAACGCTGATCAAGATCTCTAGAGAAGCGTTCCTCGTTAACATCCCTTCGCTCGGTGTTGTGTTCATATTGAGGATAAAACTCTTGTGTTTGGAACATATCCACATCCTCGTAGTGTTCGGGATAGGGGCTGCCTCTGTACTCTTCGTATTCATCCTTATTTTGACGCAACTCTGTATCGGAATAAGCAATTGATTCTCCACGCTCAAATAAGTAACTTCCCGATTTACTTATTTTAGGAGCTCTTTTAATAGTATCGATAGGATATGCATAATCATCAGAATCTTCTTTGTCGCTTGGTTCATCATAAAACATAGACCTCGACTGGTGTTGACCTGATGACTCGCCTAGAGTTTTGTCATCGGATTGACGATAGCCTACAGATTTCACCCTTTTGAGTGAAGATTGGCGGCTACTTTTGTTGGAATAAGAAGCTCTTGGTGGACTACCTTCTGGTACAAAAGGCGGTTCTTGTGAATCAAGATAGGGATGGCGCAAACGACCCAATCGATCAAATCTTGGAAAACCCATTTCATCTTCTTCAACAGAAGACCCAAAACCTTGGAATTGAACTGGATTTATATTAACAGGAAATTTTTGATTTTCATATGATACGCTTTTGTATTTGGCATAGTCGACCACTTCATCATCCTCAGAGTAGCTAGTTGGCTCATTTTTAGAATCACCTTTTGACATTTCCGATGAACCCGATTCTACTTCAGGGATGTAACTGTCAGAACATTCGGAGCTTTCCATGCGTCGAAGTGAATCGTCTACTGCTAAATATTTAGTTCCTTTAAACTTGTCACTTTCAGACGAACATTGACTTTTGGTCGAATCTTCTTCGAGTACATCCTGTATTTTTTCTTGTTTTTTACGCGTATTTGTAACTTGTTTTTTACGTCGAAAAGTTCTCATTCTTTCACGAGGATCTCGGATAACATCTAAAGAACTATCAGTGTCATTACCACTGGGTGGGCTTTTTAACGAAATATTCCTAACGAGTAGTGTTTTTTTCACTGGTGTCTTTTGAGGTTGAATTGGAGGAGATTCCGAACTTAGACTGCTTGAGTAGTATGGAGAACACCTAGACAGAGGTGTTTTACCTGATCTTTCAGCAGATCTTTTCTCCTGTAATTCTCTATGAACAGACGGTATTTCTGGAACCGTTATAACTGGTAAATCAGATGACGATAAGTAATGCTCATGGAATGACCAACTCTTAGGTTTACTGCGATATTGTTGAGAAATTTTATACTCTTTTATTTGATTTTTCGAAAGCGTTTTATCATCATAGCTGGCGTGTTTTGCTAACGGTTTGTAGTCAGATCTTATAAATTGACAACTCTCTTTTCTCGATTCTTCTCTAATAATATTTGAGAACTCTTGACTTTGGTATCGCTCGCTATGTTTTTCTTCTTGACTGTAAAGTTGAGATGGTATATCAATATCTATTTCGGGTTGGGGTCCAAAATAGTAAGGTTTATTATATCCACTGTCTTCACTCTGACAGCGCATCGTAGTGGCTTTAGCGTGTTTATGTGTTTCTTCCTCGTAACTGAAGCTTTTTGGGGGCGTTTTGAGATATCGTTCTTTTGTCAAATCTTCTGATGCTGGAAAACCTCTTAAACATTGATCAAATCGGAGAACACCATTCGTGTGTTTTTGTAGACTACTCAAAGAACTGGAACTTGATTTGTCCGACTTATCACTGTAACTGATCGAGGAAGATTTATCATTTTTACCTGTGTATGACGCTGTTAATCTAAGTACGGGTTCCTTAGCATCGTTTTCACCATTAGTTGAAGTTAATTTTTCGCAAGGTTTATTTTCCACATCATTATTCTCTTTAATTGGCGAAGTGTCTTTCACGATAGTTTTATCTGATTTTGAATCTAATTCTTGTTGATCTTCACGTGCCGTAGCTACAAGTGTATGACTGGTACTTGCAGACCATTCGGATATAGATTGAGCTAAAGTAAGAGTACTATCACTTTTTGTACCTGAACTACTGTCTACTTTTCTTGACACTGTCGTTTCTGAACTACACAGCTTATCATATTTTATGTTTTCGGAACTTTTATCGAGACTGCTACTTTTAGAACTTGCTTCGGCTTGTGAACCCATTTTTGGTAACTGTTCTGACTTTTTGCTCGAGTGCGATGTAGAATATTTTTTTATTGCAGTTTTATCTGATTTGTCACTTTTTGGAATAGACACGGCCGATATACTTTCTGATGCCGAAAGATTCGCATATTGTCTTACCGTATTGGTTCCCGTCGACCATTCAGAAATACTTAAGCAAATCGACGTGTCTTCTGAATGAGAACTATGAGTGCATTTTTTTTGGGGTAACCCAATTTTAACAGTACCATCTAAGTCTGTGCCAAAAGAACTTGTTTCTTCTTCGGAATGACTGCTATGACTACATCTCTTACATGTACTCGAACTGCCAACACTAAGTTTAGTAACCGCTCTAATTGTGTCTTCAGCATTCGTTTGTGAAAGTATGTCATCCATGGATGTATCTGAATTATTGGAGCCAAAGGAAAACTTTTGTGCACCAACCTGTGAGAAACCTTTATCAAAATCAGGTGAAAGTGACTTATTATCGCCACCGAAGACATCATCTGTATAAAGATGTTCATCGTCATATATAGGACTATGATTAGTGGGCGATTTTTGAGGTTGACTTATAATAACTTTGTCTTCCAAATTATTTTTAACGTTAAATGATTTACTTTCGGCTCTTGAACAACATTTCCCCATATCTCCCATTAAGCACGTAGCTTTGCTTATGGTTCCACTTAAACAAGATTGGTCATAATTAGGCACTACACCTTTGTTGAGACATGTAAATTCATCGTGATTATCTAAAGGTTCTACCATATAACCTGATTTATCATAAGGTATAACTTTAGGATGTTGTTGATTTTGATCAATATCTAAATTTTGATCAGACGATTTTTCTGACTTGGATTCTTGTATATCTCTCTCCAAATCATCGTCATTATTTAGAGTGTCACTGTCGTCGTCTGATCCTACTTGCCCTTTAGAGCTCTCGGACCGAATTGTTACTTTCATGGCTTGTTCTGGCTCATTACTCATATAATAAATATGCACTTTCTCAACAATGGGTGTTTCTAGTGTTCCAGATGTAAAAGAATTTAAATCTTCGTTATCACTAGACTTTTGTCTAGCTATTTCTGAACATTTAGATACTGCTTGTGGAGGTAATTCCGGCAACGGCCAGTCCTCAGATTCTTGGCTTTCGCTCGCTGAAGATTGTTTAAGCGGTGCTAATTTTTTACCATTGTTCGATTTCTTACGCCGTTCTTCATATTTTTTTACATCGGTTATTTCGTCATTTTTCTTGATATTATTTTTTTCTAGCTCTTTTTTGGATTCCGAATACATTTCACTTATTTTAGTTTGATCTATAGGAATATCAGGCATTTCAGCAGATGTCCTTCGATCCGTATCAGATATATAGGCGACGTTGGCATTGCTCGGTGGGTCCGAACTTAAGCTAGCTTGATGATCACTTGAGTTTAACGATTCCTCATTAATACTCTCTGATCGCGAACAAGCTTTAGTAGAATCTTCATCTGCACTAGTTTTCTCAGATGTAGTACTACGCTCTGATATTCGTGACAAAGTACGGCCAAAGTTTTGACCATAACCAATAACAACATCGGAAGTTGTAGAAGACGTTGCTGGATACAAGAAATTAACAGGAAAATCATTAAGATCATCTGTAAAATCAGCTTCCGTGGAATCTTTCGAAGTATTACTTGACAAAGGTGGATTTTTAGAGAAGGTATGAAAATCGTCAAGTAAACGTTGATTACTGTATTCAAAAGCATCCTTATTCATTGTCAAACTTTCATAGCCTTCATGATCTTGAGGGATCCAAGCCTCTTCAATACTAGTACTATTTTCACTACCCGAAGCACCAAAGAAAGGTCGCCATGTCGGTTTTAGTTCTTCACCGCGTCGGTACGCTTCCCCCAAAGATCCAGATGTAGATTCGGTCGTTTCAAAAGACCCTCTTGATTCAACACTAAGTGATCCCCTGGAATCCATACTAGATTTTGAGGAACTCTTTTGCTCGTCGAGTCTTCCTTTTCGCCTAGAAGATGAATCATCTACACTAAGAGATCCTTTAGAAGGTGTCGTTGTAGTGGTAGTATCCATACTAGACTTAGATGAACTTTTTTGGTCAACGTCTTTTAAAGCCCTCTTTTTCATAAGCTCTCTTTCGAATGATGATGTTATAACATTACCATCATCATCAAAATCAACTGTCATATTTTGATCTTCTTGAGATATTGTAATGGCAATTTTAGTCTTTTTAACAGTTTTTTGCAACTCTTTTTTAACATCAGAAGCTTTTGAACCAGCTGATTGACTAGATTCAGATTCTTCTATAACACATTTTCCTATTTTATCTAAAGCATTTTTTCTTTGGTTGGGCCTAGAAAGCTGTTCAACAGTTTTATCAATACTTTCAGAACTTGATTCCGAATCAGTAGGAGCCTTCTGAGAATCCACCTGACCTTGTTTTTCTAAAGTTGGTGTTGGAGATTTCCTTGTACTGAACTTTGATGGACTTCTTGGACTTTCAATACGGCCGATTTCAGGTACTGGCGAAGGAGACTTAGAATTTGATTTTGAATGGTCACTTGACATAATATGCTGAGATAACAAGTGTTCTTCGCCATATTCCATTGCTTGTTTTAGCTCTTCAAGACATTCCCTGTCTTTTTTATTAAGCTTTTCGATATCTTGTGATATACCCAAAGGTCTCGCAATTGAACAACTTACACTGGATTCGTCATCAATTGAACTTCCTTTAATATTAGCACTTGAAGGACTCACATCTTTTTCTATGCTTGTCCAGGATGTTGACTCTGAACTTCGTGAACGCTCTGCACTTAGTTTAAGCAATTCTCCACGCCTAGATTTTGCAGATAATAATACTTTTTGTTCATTTTTCTGATCTGATGGTGATATGTCATTTACGCTACCAGAGCTTCCTGTATAATCTCCTGACTCCGATTTATGTCCCGATTTAGTAATACTAGAATCAATAAATGGTATATTTTCAATAGTTGGACTATTTTCTTGAGGCGGAGTAACAATAATTTTATTTTTATTTTTGAACTTTAATGCTAAATCTGTAGATTTAGGAATCTCTTTAATTTTATCACCATTTTCAGCATCATTTTCTATTAATAATTGAGACATTGATTCATTCTTTAGAAATTCAACTAAACTTGCCGATGATTCTTCAAATGTACTCTGTGCTTCTAAGGCTTTTATGCTCTTACTTGTGTCTGAATGAGGTAGTTCTGTATCAGCTGTGAATTCATCATAATCTGCAGTCAATCCAGACCCAGTATCATCACTTTTTTGAAGATGCAACTTAGTTATTTTCTCTTTTTTAGATGCTTGATCTTGATCTGATGAGCTGTCAGCATCAATGTAGGGAAGTGAAATACCTAACATGTTACTTTCATCTGATATTTTTAATTCACTAACTTCAGTAATTGATTCTTCTTCACTAGTTAAACGTGTCATTTCTGTTTTTTTAGTTTCAGTTCGTTGAATATCTTGATTGCTTTTACTTTGATAAAGTTCTGATTGTTTTTGTTTATTATATATTTCTATTTTCCTGCGTTCCATTATTACTGTTTGAGTATCATTTTCAATAACAGTATGTTGTGAACTAGTTATCCACTCAATTGAAGAATCATCTTCAGTCTTTTCCTTATAACTGTGCGTAGGAGAAGTTTCTTTTGTTTCATAGTCTTGTGAAATGGTATCAATTTCTTCTTTGACCGTTGAGTGAACATCAACTGTAACAACTTCCTGCTTAAAATGTTTGTCGGTAATGGGTTCATGTATAGATGCTGGAGTAACATAATTTCTATCCAAACTTTTGGATTTGACTTTTGCCTCAAAGTGTGGATCAACTTTTCTCTCGAGACTTTTAGATTTTATGCTAGGATGAACTTTTTGATAAACTACTTTTCCTTCTATTTGTTGTTTAATCTCTTGTTTTTTTGACAGAGTTTTAGGCGATTTTTGTAAACTTGCCAAATCATCAAATTTGTCTTCTAATGATTGGCTCGTTTTGTCTTCCATGCTTTTATTAATTTTGTTATTTGTTTTCGTCGCCTTTTGATCCTCGAAGCTTCTACTTATCTTTCCAGCTAGTTTATTATCAAGTTTTTTTGGTGATTTAGCAATAAATACATGATCCTCTGCTTTGCTATTTATTTTAGTTTCAATAATAATTTTATCACCTTCTGTCTTTACCAAAATTTTATCTTCTGGGGGCGGGAAAGGTGGTATTGTATCTTTTACAGGACTTATTAAAGTTTTAGTTTGTTTTAAAGCTGCTTCAAACAACATTTGCTGTTTTTCTTTACGCTTTGCAATTTCTGTGTCACTATCCTCTTGAGACTTTGTTCTTTCTTTACTTCCTCCACGTTTCACTTCCATTTTCTCTAAAGATTTAGATTTTTCTTTTGAGACTCTTTTTGCAGCTTGTTCCAACTCTTGACTTTTGGCTCTAGCGATATCCAAAGGAGGGACAGTTAAGAAATCAGGCCTTTCTTTAAGCGAAGATGGCAATGACTTTTGTGTCTGAAGAGCTTTAACTTTAGTAGCATTTGTATCTAGAGATCCCGCTTTATTTAATTTATTATTAGTTTTTTGTTTATCGTCAGGCTTTGGTTTAAGTGTCAATTTCTTTTTCTCTTTGCGTTTTATCCTTTCAATATCGGGTACTATTTGATCTTCGCTTAAATCGGATAATTTCCGTATACTTCCTCTTGGGGAATTTAAAGAAGATGTTGGTGATCTTGAAGGTGATTTAGATAATGGAGACCGTGATATAGGCGACCGAGCAATCGGTGACCTCGATGGTGATTTAGCTTTCGATAATATTTTACTTAAATCATATTGCCGTTTGAACGAACGAGGCCTTCGTTGTTCAACTAATTCTTCTAACAATTTCATTTCTTCATTATCAATTAAAGCTGGCTTGGGCGGTAATGCTTCTGCTGTATTTTCTTCTTCTTCATCAATTTTATCAATTATCTCTTTTTTTACAACAGCCGTTTTAGCCATCTTGTCTTCCATCAATGATTTCTCTTCTAAAATATCTCCCTCTTCATTAATATCTTCCACGGTGTCATCTTTTGAGGAAAATGCATTCATTGGGGGTAATCTATGTAGTTGTATCACAGGTGTGTCTAAACTTTTAGCCCTACGACTCGATGTTGGCGATTCTTGAGTAGCTTTTTGTCGTTGTAAAGAAAATACAGATCCTTCCGAAAGATTTAATCTAGCATGAGCAAAGAGTATAGGAGTGCCACCTGTTTTGCGAAGCATTGGTGAAATTAACTCATCGCGTAAACTTTTTTTTATATCAAGTCTTGTTAATTCTTTTTTCTCGCCTTGTAATGATTCACTTTTTTCTTCCGATTGAGTGCGAGGTCCAGTCACTTTTTGTATTTCCATATCCACTAACAGTTCATCATCAGATTTTAAAAATTCAGTACTTTCGAGAATGGGAGACGGAATATTTTCGTTGTACTCCCAAGTCGAACTTTCCTTGCTGACTTGTTTCATTTCAGGCGCCTTTGTTACAATGTCATCTTCAGAGCTCGGAATAGAAATCGACCGCTCAGAAATTCGCCTTAATTCAGTGGCAGTCCCAGTAACACTGTCGAGTACTTGTGGATTATATTTTGCTTCCAATTCAGCTAATTTACGACATTGCGGTGGTGATCCTTCGATTTCTGTTGAGCTCATTGTTTGACCTCTGTGCCAAGCTCCTGAAGTAATTTTATCATACTCGAGCTGTAGTATTGGCTCTAAGTCTTTACGAGATTGTGGTGGAGAAAATTCTAACTTTGGCGCTGCTTCCGTAGTACCGAACACATCATCCGAATCAACGCTTTCATCGTCTGATGAAAAAGAAGTAATTCTTATTTTATTATTACTTTTGCTTTTAATCTTTGCACCAACACCTTTTTTACTAGTTCCACGGCCTTTCGGCATTCTCTTGGTAGGCAACTTTTCCGATTTTGACTTAATATCTGCACGTAATTTTTCAGCAGCAGTAAGAGGTTTGGGATCTTTACAAATAGGGGGTTGTTGAATATTACGCCCATTTATAGCAAATTTTATGTCGTGTGTATATTGAGGCTCCTGTCTCATACTGTCTGTTTTAGAGCTTGTCGCTGAATCACTTTCAATCTGACTCAATTTAGAGTTTAACGTTTCAAGCAAAGCAGAATCTAAAGATTTAGTTATATCCCTTTTCGGACTCGGTAAATGTTGCAACTGCCCGCTTTTATCTACTTCTAAGGTAATAGGATCAACTTTCGACAGATCTATATTTTGAGTAAACAAGAAATCACGATTTTCGACTTCCAAAAATTTAGAGACATGGTCGGTTTGAATACTATTTCTTGGTGATTTTGGTGACTTTGGTGATTTAGGCGACTTTGGTGATTTTGGCGACTTCGGAGACTTTGGCGATTTCGGTGATTTAGGAGATTTGGGTGAGCGAGGAGATTTCGGATGATCGTGATATTTACATCTAGGATGTGCATTTACAATATGACGGCCATTTTGGGGTGGCAAAGTTATTATGTCCGGCGGTACCCTTTTATCATCAAGTGGAGAGGGAGCAGTTCCATTCATTACGTGTCTTTTATGTAAGACGTAAGGAATATCATAACTATCATCAATGACTTTTTTATTATCATTGAAACCTGCTTTAAAGGCATCGAATTCTTTAAAGTAATTTTGCGGTAAATCAAATAATGGTCGGATAATCTCGGAATGTCTGGCAGGTAGTTCAAAATGAGATCGCTTAGTTGCTATTGGTGGAGCGCTTGGTATTTGTCGAAAGATGTAATCTTCATCACTTGATTCTGCAGGAGTTAAATCTATAGATTTTTGATGCATAAGCACATGCCTTCTCGAATTCACACTACTGAATCGTGGTCTATTGGCTAAGCTATTGGGATCGCTCTTAGTTCTTTCAACGGTAGGATGAATATATGGAACAGCGGTATCTGCAAGACGGCTGCTAGAACTTGTATCTAGTATAAGCTTGGGATTATATTCATCAAAGTGAGTCTTGGCCATAAGTTCTTCTTTCAGGTTTTCCTTTCGTACAATATGTGTATGAACTTTGCCACGCATAGATTTGTCAAAATCAGATTGAAGAATTGATGAAGTACCTGACTGTATAGCAGCTGATTTAGCTCTGTTTTTAGCGTACTCAATACTATCCATTGCTGGCAAAACACGCACATTAACTTCAGATTCATTTGACGATTCTTTAACCAAATGAGAGGGCTGATTTTCTTTACTTATTGATCTAGTCAACGACTCAATTTTATCTTTGTCAAAACTAAATACCGTATCCGATGAACGACGTCTTTGGTAATTTTGTATTTTAGTGGATCTATTATTATCAATTTCTGTTTCTAGGCCGGCAATTTTTTCAGGCCATATATGGGTTGTGCGTGGCATATCTTCTTCTTCAGTTGAAAATTCATCACTTTTCTTAACTGGACTTGAATCAGAATATTGTACATATTGATCTAGTTCCACATTTTGTAAGCTAGTAGAGTGCATATGAGTAATTTCTTTATGCTTATTATTGCTGGGAAATGTGGAGTATGGCGTTGGAATATGATAGTAATTAGGTGAAGTAACCAAATTTGCTATAAGATCTTCGTGAGATTTATCGAATAATGTTTTTTCTCGATATTCCGGTTTCTCCATGCCAATAAATGTCGATTGAGTATCATAGAAATCTTTACCAGAATCAGGGCTAGAAGAAGGGGAAATAGGTTCAAAAGGATCTATATACGCATTTTGTATACTTGTGACACTACGACGCCTCATACTTAAATCATCAGGTTCATAGAGATTCTTTTTACAGTCATAATAATCCGACTTAGAATCTTGACTTGAAGTTCTTGAACCGGACCTATCAGAACTTTTGCTTTTAAGAGTCTCTCGCGATTTTTTACTATCCGTATGATAAACACTATCGCGTGACTTTTTGCTAGATTCAGCGCTACTTTTGGATATTTTCGAGTCGTAAATATCACTTTTTGATTCTTGACTAGACGTACGAGATCCTAGAGCGCGCTTAATTTCTTTATAAAAGTTACCATCGGATCGAACCGAGAGCTTCTCTCGAGGAAGTATTCTCGGATCGTCAATGAGGAACGGATCCAAAGGTAAATCGTTATCACTTTTATATTTGATCCCCGAATTGTTTAAATCTACCTCCCCGTCCTCGGTCTCGGACAGGTGAGAGAGCGACTGATCGTCGTCCGAGGGCAAGTCGTTGCCAGAGTCGAGCGAGCAAGAGCGAGTGCGAATGACCGCCGAGCGCGACAGCGAGCGCACGCGCGCGTATCGCCGTCTCTCCGAGCACTCGTCATCCGATCGCTCGATTACCTCGTAGCTATCGTGCGAGATGTCGTCCTGTGAGCCGCTACGAGCGAAAGTCGGCAAGTCGAGCCGCGGCTCACTGATCGCACCCGGGAAGCTGGACGAGTAAGCGCGACCTATCATCTCCCTCTGCGAATCGATGGAGCCTCCCCCGGCGAGAACGAAAGCGAGCGTGCGTGCGTCGTCGTAGCGCGTGATGGGCGAGTCGATGCGACGCGCGAGCGGCGGGCGGTACGCGTCGAGGTCGGCGAGCATGCTGCGCGTGTCGGGCACGCGTCGCCGGGCGCGGCCCGCCTCGTCGAAGCTGAAGTCGCGCAGGTTGCGACAGCTGGCGCTGCGACGCCAGAGCGTGCGTCGCGGCGGAGGCTCGGCCAGCTCGTCCTGCTCGTCCAGCACCAGCGAGGCGGCCGAGCGCGACGAGCGCGTGGACGGGCACGCCGAGTAGATGTTGCTCTGCGAGAGCTCGTACTCGAGCCGCTCCGAGGACTTGTTGAAGCTGGAGGACTGCTTAGCGAGCACGAAGTCCGGGTAGACGCTAGGGGGCGGGGAGTCTGCGGCGAGGCGCGTGGCAGTGTGTGTGTGGGTGTGGGTGTGTGTGCGAGTGGCCGTGTGCGTGTGGGTGTGGGTGAGCGTGGGCGCGCTCTGACCTGGCGTGTGCGGGCGCGGCCCACGAGGCGGCGGAGTGGGAGCGCGCGCGCGCCCACTGTCCTCCGCATCCGTTATCCACGTACTCTCCGGAGATGTCTACGGGAGACGCGATCAATTGTTAATCATTTATATTACGATTATAAATATTACAGTTCTATTGTACACAATCAATTTCAATAATTAAGTTTTACCGAACTAATTACAAATATCCAAATATCTTACCAACGGTGTCGTCATCTGATGAGGCGGAAGCGAATCCTCCATAGGATGATGATTGACCTCGGCATGGGTCACTACTTCTGGACCCGCCTGCCATAACACATAGCCATTTAACACAATTATCATATAAGATCACCAGGAGATACAGATACGAACTCAAAATGTTAGGTGCTATAAAAATGGTATGTGCATTTTAGTGTACATTTCAATGTAAGAGCAGATTCTCAATACTTTTGTTTTATATCTGCCATTATGTACTTTTACAAATGATATGAAATAAATTAAACAGAGAAACAAAAAATAGACAGGTCATTAACATAACTTAATTGTTATTTTTAAAAAACATATATATGTATTGGATAATATATTATTTGCTGTAAAATAATCAGTTTCGATGAAAACAAACAAAACGAACACCACGTACCGACACTAAGCGAACAGGTTAAGTATGGGTTAAAGTGGAAACGATTAACACACAAAATCTATTTTGAATAAAACCCTTACTATTTGATTGCTGTACAGTTTTGATAGCTGGAAAAAAAAAAAATTTTCTATGTGCAGATAAACTAATAATCTATAAAAAAAGCGGAATGTTTGGATTTTCTTTATAAATTGCATTTTGTCAAAACGTGTGAACGACTGAAATATTTCCATAACGTCGTATGATGAACACCCACAAAAATGCAACATGACTATCTAAATGGACAAAGTAAATGAACTACTAAAATAAACTCAAAGCACAGACTAAACGTACATGAGCGGATACGTACCTTGTCCCTCGTGGAGGCGAAGGCGGTAGCTGGTGGGGGTGGGCGAGCGGTTGCGCGGCGCGCCGCCGCACGCGCCTCCTCCGCCGAGTAGCCCTTCATCATCAGAGAGGCCTCCAGGTAGTGAGGTAGCTTGTCCCACTCCAGGGAAATCGCTAAATCATACGACGACAATCATTAGCTATCGGGCCCGGTGGTCGCGGTACGCACACAAGGAGTATCTCTACCGTCGGAGCCGGGCGGCAGCGGCAGCAGCGGGTGCGCGGACACGCTGGCGTTGAGCGCGGGCGCGGACACGTTGCCGCGCGACGAGCCCGCCGAGCGCGACGCGCGGAACGAGCCCGACCTGCGACATCGGACAGAGGATGGTCACCACACCAGCTTTTGGTTCCGCGAGCCGCACTAGTCCCGCCGACGACGGTGCGCCTGCTGGCTGACCTACTCGGCTGCGACGTGGTCGCCTCGGACGTGTGGAACCACGGATCGGAATGAACGGGGGGCGGTGATATAGAATGACTCGACGACGGATATCGGAGAGTGCGAATATTTCAATTTGTGGCACATGAAGATAGAAAATCTAATAAAAACATCAATGAAATATCTACTCATATTAGAACCATGTATGATATAAAACGGGTAAAAGGGATACGACAAAAATGTGCACAGTGGTAGATTATAAAAAATATCTAAAAATCGAAAGCGTCACGACAGATTAACACGAGCGTGGCGCTGTATTGGAGACGGTGGTACCGATTTTCGGCAATTTTGTGACGTAACACTGATTCTTACAAAGTTATCAAAGCGAAGACTCGGGTAACATCGAACGAGCGTACCATCCTCCGACCGATAGTCAGTGTCGTACAACGACTACACTTGATTCAAGTTTTGGAAGAAGCGAAAGTCTCAACGTATACAGCGCATGCTCGAGAATGCTAATCACCATTGATAATACAAAACCATTCGAAGCCTCCCACTAGCCGGTACTAATTATTTGTTTTGGGGACTTCAAGTTACATGCAAGTCTCGTTTGGTAAACCAACAATGTACCGATAGTCTTGTAAGGCGACCAAAAGCTCGTGGTTCCCAACCCATGCTGTCCACTCGCCCATAACTTATTGTTACTTTTTATTTAGTCACATTCAACGTTCTGATTTGACTCCAAGGTATAATATTCGGTGACATAGACTAACAATATGCAATGTTGATAACTAGTGTGTACTACTCGAGTTCATTTTTTCCAATGAACATTTTTAATAAATTATTATACTGAAAATGTCATATCGGAACGAATAGTCCAATTCAGATATTTCAACCGATGATTTGAAGTAGTATAGCGTGACTTTTTATAAACAAACTAGGAGCTGTCTATCTACAAGCAATAACTAACTAAAATTATCTACCAAAGCATATCTGCAAATAACTTTTGAATGAAGCTCACTTTTATGTCATGCAAGGTAATATTTTTAATTGTTAACAAACTAGGGTCTGCTAGGGTACAGCCACAGATACGTACCTTTGGAATGTCTGTCGCTTTACGTAGTTATCCCTTACGAACTCCACAATCTGCTTCTGAGTTTTTCCACTATACCTATAAAATATTAATTAACGCATGTAGTATCAAGAGCAAAGGTAGCTCAGCGGTGAGAACGGATAGTTTAAGGCAGGATTCTGCACCGGTGAGTTTTCATCGCCTTATTGTTTGGTATAATTCATCTCGTTCGTACATCGTGAGTACAATCTTGCAAGATGAGACTCTGGAATCTCAATTAGGAAATTCGCAATGGACCAGTCAGCAATAAGCTCTAAACCTCCCAATATAATACATATGTTATTACTATGTAAGTTTCATAATGAGCAAATTAACCTTAGACTAGGTTGCCCTTAGCTAGGTCTCGTCTCCTTTGCGTCACGATAGCTTGCGAAAGCGATCCCGTGGCGCTCCTCGTAAAGACGGAAAGGGTACCGCTGGTTTTTTAGCGGGTATTCCGATATTCGGGGCGCACTCGGCGCCTTGGACACCGGCGAGCCCCACATACCCCCCCCCCCCACACTGTTCCCGTGGGGGAAACACGTAAGGCGTTTTTCCAGCGTTAAAAAAAAAGGGCAACCTAGCTTGGGCTCCTGTCTCCCACATATTATTTATATATATTAAAAAAAATATGTAAACATTATTTTCTGTGGGAGAGAATAAATAAAATTAAAAACATTAATTTACGATTAGTTATGTACGTACGTAAACACAAAAGGTTCCTCTTAACATTTTTGATTATTTTTTTTCACTTTCGACGTACATATCTCTAACACAAGGAACCAGCATACGCTTATCGTATACCTTTGTTATCCGACTGGTTAATAATTATTTTGTGAAATGTATTAGTTAATACGACAAACAACGATAAAGCGACCTTTCGCCTATTCTGCTCAGAGTCAGAGTATCTGAATTAGCCCGTAGTAAATTTTTAATCAACAAAATAAATAAGTAAGTGGAATTGTAAATTGAATAAGAATTTTGAGACTTTATCTTCGAATATAGAGTGATAATTATATTAAATTTCGAATGAGTGTTTTCGTAGTAATGTACTTTAGATTTTGTTATATAGATAGGCGGACAGACTGACAAATGCGCCACCTAATAGTAAATTGTCACTACCAGCCACGATTTACCATCCTTTACATCGCGCGCCACCAACCTTGGCAGCTAAGACGTCATGTCCCCTGTGCCTATAGTTACACTGGAGCACTCACCGTTCAAACCACAACAATAATGCTACGCAATGCTATTTGCTCGTAGAATGTATGATATGTGGGTGGTATCGATCCAGACGGGCTTGTACAAAAACCCCAATTGGTTACCAATTAAGACAAAATTATCTGTTAATGACCGCTTTTTTAAAATAACGATTTTTAAGTTCAGATTTATCATATCAAAATAATCATAATAATCTCAATAATAACACCAAGTTACCTGAAGGAGGACCCTCTAGACATAACCCTAGTCTTATGTCTGGGCAGGCGAGGCACGCTCGAACAACGAAAAAAGCCATGATTCTCAACGCACTTTTTCCAGAAATTCTTGCATTCGTTACGACTCTCGAAGAAAAACTCCACAACATCGCGATAGTATCCCTGTTCAAACAAGAGATAAATTATAATTAAAAATGAAAACACATTCAAAAACTATAATTTCCTACCAAATGTTAAAATAGTAAACACAAAATTATTAGCAAATTGAAAAACAGATCGTAAATCACACGCAACAAGATTTAAAACTGCACCTTTAGACAATCCCTTCTGAAGCAGTATTTTCATTGTGTAATCACACCGATTTATAGTTTTTTCTACAAAGCAAACCACTGGCGATGTGAGAAATATTAACCATTATTTACATCGTCAATGTACACCAACCCTGGGAATTAAGATGTAATGTGTGCCTGTGCCTTATGCCTGTTGTTACTTTTGCTCACCCTTTTTATTTATTGTATAGGTAGGCGGACGAGCATATGGGCCACCTGATGGTAATGGAAGGCCCATAGACATTGAAAAATAAAGAAATAAGAGTAAAAAATGTTAACCATCGCTTACATCACCAATGCGCCACCAACCTTGGAAACTAAGATTTTAAGATTGCGGTAGAATATCTGATGAATGGGTGCACAGAGCCCTCCCACCTAGCATATATAATATATAGAGTTATACTTACGTATCCCTCCGGATGTAGTTTGATGAGGAATCGTTTTCTCTTGAATGATATTTTCCTGATCTTGGCCCAGCTGAACGTGTTGATCTTAGTGAAGTGCTGGAACACCGCGATGCCCATGTGCGCCACTGCTAGGTTCAGCGGTACGCCCTCGTGATCCTTCGCTGCGTGTACTTTTATACCTATACACAACATATACAATAAATATGGAAGTTGATTCAAACCCCCGCTCATCTGGGGGCGCATACACTTGTCGGGAGTGCGGCCGAAGAATCCTCTCTCGCATTGGGCTCTTTAGGCATGAACGCAAGTGCCTTCGCGATGCTGCTTGAATCATCTCTCAAAGATGCAGAGGCCTACGTCAATTTGTTTGAGATTGACTTAGATTAGAATTATTTATCATGGAAGTTAGCACATATATTTTTTTTCATCGAGATGTTTTTTATATTATTAACTTTTTGTTAACTATATATCTTTTCTCGCTAATGATTTATGTAAATAGAAGTGTAAATAGTAATATAGTACTTTAATATTTATTCAATTAAATAGCCTAATTTAATATAACAATACCAAAACGAGCAAAAATTAATCGTATCAAAAATAAAGATATATAATAATAATAATAATAATAATAATAATATCCTGGGACATTTTTCACACACGGCCATCTGATCCCAAATTAAGCTTGTACAAAGCTTGTGCTATGGAAACCAGACAACTGATATACTACATATACTACTTTTCTTTTTTTTTGTAAATACATACTTATATAGATAATTACACCCAGACTCAGGACAAACAGACACGTTCATGCACACAAATGTCTGTCTTGGGTGGGAATCGAACCCACAACCTTCGGCGTGAAAGGCAAGTATCTACCAACCACGCCAACCGGCTCATCATATATATAGTGTAATTTATTTGCTAAACCGAATTATAATATTTTATTTTATTTTAACAGAAATAACTAAAATTTTAAATACTTTTGCTGTCCATACTAACAAACACTTTTTGCCAATTATAAATCTACAAGAAAGTCGTTTATAAACCAAACAAAGCAACTGTTTCTCCTTTAAATTGAAAATATATTAAAATCAATAATATATTGTAATGTATTCATTGACATTGATTAAATAATAATCGTTGTATAATGTGTACATACCGTATAGTTCACACCTTCGCGCTGTTTCTAATAAATTCAAATCTGCCTCCGCGGGGCTTTGGCCGCTGCAACGAGATTAGCATACATTATCATAATGTGAGATTCATACAGAACACAACCGTGCAAACAAACTATGAAACGACCTCGCCATCTACTTACTAACATTATTTTCTACTTTAACGAATAGAAAAAAATAACTTACACATTATATTATCACGTTAAAAATATCTCACATCTACTAGACTTTATTATCGGGCGATCAGTGCTTACATACATTACAATATTATTACAAAATCGATACGATGTATATATAAATAATTGAAATAGTTAAGTAAGACGGTTATTTATAAAGAAATGTGTTGTTTTAATAAGGTAATAAAGTTTCTTGTTTATATAAAATCTGTACTCAGCTCACAGCCTATACAATGTATATTGGCTCACATATGTTTCTTGTGGTTCTCCATTATCCGCCTCTCGGATTCTGAATCTTGGCCGGGAAAGAACTTGTAGCCGCTGAGGTAGGTGTGGTCCGGGTAGTCTTCTGGCACGAAGTCGCCACACTCCGCTGCAAACAATGAATCAACGATGTATTTATCATGTATTACCTTGTAAATAGAAGCCGAGATGGCCCAGTGGTAAGACCGCGTAAATCTTAACCGATGATCGTGGGTTCAAACCCGGGCAAGCACCACTGAATTTTCATGTGATTAATTTGTGATTATAATTCATCTCGTGATTTACGGTGAAGGAAAACATCGCGAGGAAACCTGCATGTGTCTAATTTCACTGAAATTCTGCCTCATGTATATTACACCAACCCGCATTGGAGCAGCGTGGTGGAATAAGCTCCAAACCTTTTCCTCAAAAAGAGGAGAGGAGGCCTTTAGCCCAGCAGTGGGACATTCACAGGCTGTTACGGTTACGGTTACCTTGTAATAACCAAATCAAATTAGATATTAAAATATTCGTAAAAACTAACAGCCTTTAAATGTCCCATTGCTAGGTTTAGTCGTCCTCTCCGATCGAGTAGAAGATTAGGGAGCCTATTCCACTACGCTATCCAATTTTGAATTGGCGGATTACGAGACAAATATATAATGTAATGTTATTGGATTAATTTTTTAACTACGAAATGGTACAGGCGTTTCAGTTCTTATTTTCTTAGAAGAAATACTTTTGTATATCTCCATTATAGTACACGATTTAGAAACTTTGTTATAAATTACGAGGACGAGAAATCACCCAAGGACTTGATAGATAGGATAAATATCGGTATCGGTACACGGTACATAGAAATAGAAATTAAAAAAAGTGGTTTTTGAAATACAATATAAATAAAATATTACGAACATAACATTAACAATGTAAAATATATCAAGTAATTTTACGTTCAATTTCACCCACGACAAACAAATAGATTGTTCAATATTTTCCGCTGTATTTCTTTGAAAAATGACCCCGTCATAATTAATCACAACTAGTATTAGAAATTTACCAGGAAAATACTAGAGTGAATTAAATTTAATATTTATCGTGTTAAGCACGCATTGATTATCCGTTACAAAGTTTTTCCAACCAAGTGAAGGTCCCTGACGTAATGAGGTAATGACGTTACGATTGTCGTAGTATACACCATGAAAATGAAACGATCGCTTCCTGGCGATATTTCTTCATCACATTGAAATTTTTAAATAATTACAAAATCAGACCGAAAAACCCTTGCTATGTTAGTAACCCCGGTTCTTATAGTTTCCGAACCGGTCATAGTGTTGAGTCTACGTTGAATAAGAATTTAAAACTTTTGAGCCGTTTGCAAGGAAGAAAACTCTGTTTTATTAATCGAATGCCACACATGTGCTATTATCGTGTAACGGCAAAACAGGAATAATAATATAATATAACTAATATTTGCAATATTTTGTACCTCGTAACGTACGAGTTTTAAAATATTGCAAATAAAACAAATTTTAAAAGTAAAACGAACAATTCTGAGGCCCATAGGTAAAAGGGCCTAAGGCAACGATTGAGTAAAATGTAACCAATTTTAGTAGTTAGCGAAACCATTAAAAAATATATAAATTTATAAGTTCTAACGTCATCAGCTTAACATTAATAATATCAACAATATTACAACAAAAATCCATAAGTTATAACAAATTACCAAAATTAGTTCATTCTTTCTGTTCTGATTATCAAAATTAAGGGATATTGACATAGGCTCTTTTAGCACCAGGCACTGAATTAATTAATATTATTCTAAAAAGGATTTAATGAATCATTTTCCCATGAGTGTGAAGTGAAGTAAACATTTGCATAATTGATGACCAACTCTGAAGGTCGAGCGCGGTCATTGTTTTAGCGACTAATGTGTTAACGCGTCAGTCTTCGTTATATGTTATTATTAATTATTTAAATACGACCTCGTGTTGTGACCTAATGGTTAGAGCACATGATTACAACAACCGTAGACTGTTGGTTAAAACCCACATTCAAAATCGCATGGAATATAGAAATCTATACTTTCTCTATCTTTTACTTCTCCTGATGTTACGTTGTTGTGAATGTTTTTTTTTTGTTCTCGTTGGAAAAACACATTTACGTGTTTCCCCCACATGAGGTGTGGGGGTATGTGGGACTCGCCGGCGCTTAAGGCGCTGGAATACCCACTAAAAAAACCAGCGGTACCCACTCCGTCTTGTCGGGGAACGTCACGGGATCGCTTGCGCATACTACCGTGCTTGTTGTGAATTGCCTACTATTGACATGTTTATTTTTTACTTTTATAAATAGGCCGATAGTGTTTTAAATATAATTAAATGAACTAAGAAACATTACATGAAACATCATTTATATTTAAAGCTCATCTGCTGGTTTCAGGCAGAGGCTTTGTCTTTAGAATATAATAACTTTACAAGAAAACTGTAGTGGGAAAATCTTTAGCAAAACAACCCGACGCAGGAGCGGTGTCATTATCGAATACAAAAAATTATAACAATCGACTCGATTGTATCTTATAATTTGACTTTAAAAAGTTCATCAAAATAATTAAAACATAATACCTAACGGCCTTACTTATACGTTGCTTAGCGGGTGATTAGTTAAACGTTGCTGTGTCTTCTTCTTTCGAATGTTAAATCGATAATGACAGAAAGAGCGAAATATAATAAATAACAGTAACAGCCGGTCAATGTCCCACTGCTGGGCTAAGGCCTCCTCTCTCTTTTTGAGGAGACAATATAACTAGATAGAGATATTACAATTGTGAGTTTACTAAACTTAACAACTATATATATCATTTTTTTTATAGTATTGGTAGGCAAGATGGGCAAATGGGCAACCTGATGTTAAGTGGTCACCACCACTCATAGACATTGACGATGTAAGATGAATTACCCATTTCTTACATCGCCAATGCGCAACCAACTTTAGGAACGAAGATGTTATGTCCCTTGTGCCTGTAGTTACATTGACTCACATCCTTCAAACCGGAAAGTAACTTTACTACCTAAGTATTGCTGTTCAGCGGTAGAATATCTAATGAGTAGGTGGTACCTAGCCAGACGGGCTTGCACAAAGCCCCACCCCCTAGTATAACTAACCAACACCACAGCCCGTAAAACGTAATTGCACGACCCCAAAACGAGCACCATATTCGTATCTAGCACTTAATAATCCTACGCACTGCATTGAATACACACGAAACTCTACTCCGACTGCAGACAATGAATCCCTAGCGAATTCTTCGTATAGTCGGTGCTTTCATAAACTTTTTCTAGGACATTCCATTCATAGCATACCCGCGTATTATTATCTGTTACGTTATATTTTTTTTATATGTATTAAGAAATTCAGGTAAAAGTGCAGTTACGGTTCGCTTAAGAGATAAGCACTGCTATCTAAAAATACACACACATAAATAAAAAATCCCTTTTTTTTAAGTCAGAACTGCTTATTGGAATGAATTGACATTTGTTATTTTTTTTTAATCATATAAGTTATAATTTATTTTTTTCCGAAATAATTAACGCTGAGTAAGTTGTGATTTTTATTTTAAATCGATAAAGCAACGCTACGCCTGTACTCGTACAAAATAGAGAATTAAAATAACCTACTTGTAGTGCATAAATTATAGTGTATGAACAATAAATATCATAAGTTATGATGTATGTATGAATAGATGAACTTAGCAATAATAAGGTAGGTTTCAAATATTATAGTCGTGGTTGTTATCCACTTTAATATAAACATGACATGGTGCTGCCAGAATTTATAACGATTACGACACGTTCCCGATTCAATTCCGACCCAACTTTGGATCATCGGTATTTATTCGAGTGGAACCGAACCGATATGATGTTAACATATTATACAGTTGTGTCAAAACCAAAGTTAAATCCTAACTCTTATAACTATAGTCGATAATTAAATTAAAAAATAGAAAAACGGAAAAACGGCAACGATCACGCTTCGATTCGATTGCGATAAAGTGACAATTTGTTAGTAGAAATGGGCCCTGGAATCTTCTGATATATATATATGTATATATATATTGGCCTGTTTTAATTAATCATCGAGCTGTACTAATGCAAAAATACAATCGTGAAAACAGGTTAATAATACCAAAGATATGTAAACATATGCACATAAATAGATCTCTAATTTTTAAGTCGATTGAAGAAATAAAAATCTGGATTATAGTAAAACGGTTTATATTAGAAAGAACATGTATTTGGTTCCTTTATTCTATAAAATATATGTACATAAATAGACGTTATAGTCACGTTCCTACGTTAAAACGTCTCTGAATATTCAATCGATTCGGCAAACACATTTTTGTAAAAGATAATGTACAATATTGTTATACTATGTTAATACTTTATATATTATTTTTAAGTAAATTTTTAATATTTTTCCTAATACATGTAAAGTATACGTTCATCAATCAATCCGTATATTATTTCCCGTTATATTTATTTATTTATTTATTTATTTATTTATTTGGGAAACAAACAATTATAATTACACTTAATAGTAAAAAAACAAATATAAGAAAAACATAAATCAATCAAGTTTCCACTAAAAATTAATACAAATAAATGACATATTATATTAAAAATAAAAACAAAAACAGAAAGCACAAGATGCAAGGCTATAATTTAATTATATGACGTAAACTAAATTTAAATTCGCTAATTTTTGAGTTAAATATATCTAATTCTGTACAATGTTTGTTATAACTTTTACATGCACGTAACAAGAACATATTCTTTGAATAGTCACAGTTACAAAGGGGTACAAAAAATAAAGTTTGGTTTCTCGAGTTAAGGCGAGGACATTTAAAAAGTATATTATTAAAGAGACTCTTAGAATCAACAATGTTATGAACAATTTTGTATAAAAATATTTGGTCTCTTATACTTCTACGCATATTTAACGGAATGATACCCGAGATATTATTATTGTCAGTATTATATTAACTGGTGTAAGTAACTGTCTGCAAAGTGTGTCAGTCCACATAAAATTTTCTTTTTTTTCTTTCATTTGAGGACCTCAAATCAACAACTAGTAAAGACATTACCAAAAAGGAGAACTCTTGCCAAATCTATTTTTGCAAATGTTGCACCAACCGGAATACGAACAAACGAATGATGAACCGAAATGTTCGTTCGTGAAACCTTACCTTGTACGATGTAACTGGCCATCAACGCTGCTGTGTTTTCGTTGCATTGTATGCAGCCCTGCGCGAGGTCTCGTTTCACTTGCAAACAGAAGAGGTACCGTGTGAATTCCTCTTCGAGCCTCGCAGGGTCCGGTGTGTAGAACTTAACGCAAAACCTCAACGTTGGCTCCAACATTGATAGACCCACTTGACGGCACATTGGCTTTTCGACGTCCAACCAGTACTGTAAGAGACAATTCATATTTTAAATAAAAAAAAAGGTTTAGGGTTTTTTGTTCAAAAACTATCGATATACTAGCGATATGTTTGTACAGTAACAGCCTGTGAGTGTCCCACTGCTGGGCTAAAGGCTTAGGCCTCCTCTCCCTTTTTGAGGAGAAGGTTTGGAGCTTATTCCTCCACGCTGCTCCAATGCGGGTTGGTGAAATACACATGAGGCAGAGTTTCAGTGAATTCGACACATGCAGGTTTCCTCACGATGTTTTCCTTCACCGTCAAGCACGAGATGAATTATAATAACAAATTAAGCACACGAAAATTCAGTGGTGCTTGCCCGGGTTTGAACCCACGATTATCGATTAAGATTCACGCGTTCTTAACACTGAGCCATCTCGGCTTTTTTGTTTGAGACACTACCAAAATACCTATTTTTCATACAAGTATGAGTAAATCTTCTTTTAGGCTCGGATAAGAGACTGACTCACTCAACAGCCCAAGAAATCGGGGTCGTGGCATGCGAACTTGAACATCGCCGTGCAAAACGTTATATTACTATTGAGCTTAAATTATTTCGAGAAAACAATCTGGCAATGAAATGGATTATTCAGCGGTCACCTATGCCAATAAATATTAAAATTTTAATAGGAATTAGACATTCTGCTCCCAAAGTTAGTTAATCTAAGTTATGTCCCTTGTGAATTTAACGATACACTTTACACATGCGAACACATTGAAAAACATAAAACTGCTTTTTGGCGATGGAATAACTTGGAGTGGATTTCAAACAGAGAAGAAATAACTTGACCAATATTCTCTATTAAATCACAAGGAAACTGAGTACGACCACAAAGGCAATTCTGATTTAAATGTAAAGCAAAATAAGACATATAAATAATATTTAATAAATATTCCCTCGAAGTTGTTCCTGAATTATAAAAGTGTTACCTTAGTTCCGTTAGCATCTTGATACTCGAGTCCAAAATAGTCCGCTTCGAGAAGGTGCAGCTGTCGACAGACTTGATCAAATAATACTCGTCCAAGTGCTTTTGACTGCAACAAGAATATTACATTTATTTCAGAAAAACATGCTTTCCGCTAGTTACACATAAATAATTATGATTATATATTAAAGTTAATTAGCTAGATAAAGGTATGGCGCAAATCTTTATATTATATATTTATTCGGTGGGCCGGTTGGCGTGGTTGGTAGATACATGCCTTTCACGCCGAAGGTTGTGGGTTCGATTCCCAACCTGGACAGACATTTGTGTCCATGAACATGTCTGTTTGTCCTGAGTCTGGGTGAAATTATCTATATAAGTATGTATTTACAAAAGAAAAAGTAGTACATGTATTATATCAGTTGTCTGGTTTCCACAGTACAAGCTCTGCTTAATTTGGGATCAGATGGCCGTATGTGAATAATGTCCCAGGATATTATTATAATTTTTATATAATACAAAAATCGGTGGCCATTTTCAAAACGTTATAGCCAAATGCGAGAGGACATATTATAATGCACAAGAACGTGCACAAACACAAGTACACTCTCTGTTCTCATACTCTGATAATCCGAAAAGGACGACAAATGCGAAACGACACACTTGAGCTACATATTTACGTAAAGGACCATAAGCTATTTATTATACGTATATATAATATACGTATTTTACTGGTGATAGAGCAAGCTGCAAGCTCGTCTGGGTAGGTAGCACCCACTCATCGGACATTCTGCCGCAATACAGCAGTACTTGGTATTGTTGTGTTCCGGTTTGAAGGGTTAGTGAGCCAGTGTAATTACAGGCACAAGGGACATAAGATCGTAAAAAAAGCACTTCCAATTTTCACATTCTACTGTTAGTTGGTGTTGAGACAAAACTAGCCCAATAAGACCCGGGAATTTGAATCCGGAACCTTGAGATCATTTATTGCAATGACATATACATATATATGATATATATATATATAAGAAAAATATCTTGTATTATATTAAGCTCTTGATAATAAATAATACATCATCCCTGATATATCAAATATACGTTTATATTTTTTTCCAGCTTCGACGCCTCAACGCCGAAACAAAATATCATCTCGTCACACTGATAGTTTGAGGCACGAGACGAAAATACATTATATCCTGATTGAAAAAACATTACGGCTTCCATGCAAACTAAGGAATAGGTAAATATATTATCTTATTATTTCGTGTACGCCGTAATACGCCGAGGAATATAAATATTTTACTAAAAAAAATAAGACCAAAATATTGCTGTGCCGCAATATAAGAATAATATTTTTATATTAGATTTTTAGCGCGACTCTACTTTCGGGCATTTCTCTAAGTTAAATCGTGGTTCGTAGCGCTCCTGTTATAGTAAATGTATCGTTTGTATCCTTTAATAATTAAATAGTATAGTAGATTTTGACAAAAAAAGCATAAAAACTAATTATATCCTTATAATTTTCTGGTTGATACGTAGTTTTTCTATAGTAAATAATGTATACATTACTTAAATAAAAAAAATAACGTAGGAATATTCGCATTTTTAAAATTGGAATTTAAATTTCAAAACATTCCTTTTTTAAATTCTGACACATGTTTATCGACTAACATATTATGGTTGGACCACTTCGGACCGTAATAGATTCACTATAGCCACCCACAAGAGGAGTAACGAAAAATAAACAATTTTGACATTGAATTGGCGTGATATCACTGGACGAGATCTTGAATAATCAATGGTATTCATTACAGATTCGTGTCGATTCGATGTCGTTTTAAACGTCGGCGAAGTTGTTATCGGAACTTAGGAAATAAAATTATAATAAATAAAAGTATTTAAGTGGAATATACTGTTGTATTTGAACTATTTATATATAAATCAAAGGGTGCTGCTGCTGTAATAATGTCCTCCAGACCGATTTCGGCCACGGCGGCCATGCTCAATAGAGATTAGCCAACTACACAGGAGATATTATAGTGCACAAGTGTGTGCGCAAAAATAGGTGCACTCTCATAATCCGATGGGATTGCAATCCGATACGACCGGAAAGAGTTCAGGCGCAGGACCAACGGCTTCCAACTTCCAGACTCCGGGCTGCTATTGAGAATTTTCTGATAGAAAAACCCAATAACTTTGTATTGGCACCGGGTCTGGGGCCTTACATCAAGCCACTAGACCAACGAGGCAGGCTGCTGCTGTAGAGTAGTATCTGTAGGAGAACTATTAGCAAATCACATGGAATATTTAAAACTAAAGTTTGTTTGAAAAACCTTCGATTAGAAAATATATACTCAGTATAAAGAGACGTGAAGCAGTGAGACGTTTACGAGCTGTCACTTTCATTTATGTAAATCGTAATTTTGCTCCGAGATCGTCACAGTGATATCACAAGATCTGTAGATGTTAGAGCATTTAGCATAATACCGTGTCGACAGCTGCTGTTCCCGATATTGATTTTGACGGAATTTTGCATTTAGATTGTAAAGGACAGGTGAGGCGTCTCACTCTTTTTAATGTAACGATCAAATCGTACTTTTGCTTGCTCCATTTTATATATCGCTAAAATCGATCTAAATCAATTCTATATATAAGAAATACTGGTAATTTTTTTTTAGTACTATTTGGAAGGATATATTATAAAAAAAAATATAATAATATGTATACAAATAATAATATGAATACACGAGTGTTTTTTTTTATTAAACCGAAAAAGGTTTAAAATAAACTTTGCAAAAAGTTCCAAACATTTGCCTCAAAAAAAAAAGGAGAGGAGGCCTTAGACCAGCGTTGGGACATTCACAGGTTGTGACTTACTTATGAGCTTCCAATTAAATTTAAGTAATTGATTATTTTCTTTTATAATATAATATATATTAGATTTTATCGTATCAGTAAATTGAAAATATTTCCTAATAAAATAATAATCGGGAAATAAATAATAGTACATTTTAATAAGTTTTTGTACTTTCATGTATTAATCATAAACACGTATCACGTAGAAAGTACTGACCAAAATTATTTCAGTTTTGTAAACATATATATAGGGCGTATTTCAATATACAACATAAAAAATTAGTTTTTATTTTATCGCAAACGTCGGTTTACTTAACCAATACATAAATTTGATATTTTCATGGAAATACACAAAAAAAATCTAGATTATCGATTGAAAAAATATATAAATACGTGTCTTTTGAATACTTTAAATTAGTATCATATTATATCGTTATATCTTAATATTCATTCTACCACGTTAAGTTAATCATTTATCGAGTTAAATTCACTTGTACGATAATGATCTCCAACTTTACTCATTGTTACTGATAGATGACACAATTAATTAAGACCTAGTTTAGCGTTTCGCATTAGTGTGAAAATTACGAACTGACTGAAAATCAATCACAAATACCGGTATTTACAAAAAGCCACAAACTAATTTCCAATATTGAATGGAAGACTATCTTTAATTTACTTGATATCACCCACTTACCAGATATTCTACCGCAAAACAGCAATGCTTAATAATTCCTAATATTACAAACTTAAAATACTATTTAAATTTATTCTACTATTGTTGTGTTCCAGTTTGAATGGTGAGTGAGCCAGTGTCAAGCACAAGGACATAAGCTCTTAGTTCACAAAGTTGGTGGCGCCTTGGAAATATAAGGAATCGTAATATTTTTTACAGCGCCAATATCTATGGGCGATGGTGACTTCTTACGATCAGATGAATCCGCCGTCTATTACAAAAAAAAAACACTTTTAATGCTAATAAGCTACAGGTATATGAGTAGCAGTAAAGAATTTTTGATTTCATATCGACTAGACAATAATAAGCCGAGATGGCACAGTGTTAAGAACGCGTGAATCTTAATCGATGATCGTGGGTTCAAACCCGGGCAAGCCCCATTGAAGTTTTTCATGTGCTTCATTTGTGATTATAATTCATCTCGTGCTTTTCGGTGAAGGAAAACATCGTGAGGAAACCTGCATGTGTCTAATTTCACTGAAATTCTGCCACATGTGTATTCCACCAATCCGCATTGGAGCAGCGTGGTGGAATAAGCTCCAAAGCCTTCTCCTCAAAAAGGGAGAAGAGGCCTTAGCCCAGCAGTGGGACAGGGTGGCTGTTACCAGACAATAACTTGGTCTTGACAGATAAGTCGGTAGTAAAGTATTCACGGCCTGCTCGTTAAGACGCTTTCGAATACTTCCAATACTTAATAAAATCGAGTTAACGCAATCTCTCTTGCTTCCGATGTTTCACTACGCCGACGCTTATTACTTTAATGAAAGCCAACTGAATAAACTCAAATGCTCTCAAACAGTTATATTATACGCTTATATGATTATATAATAAGTGTGTATGTGTGTTTATATATACGCACACATATTAAAATACAATTTTAAATTGGCATAGATTGATTAATATATAAATACTTCTTTTAGGAAAATATACGAAAATTCAGAATAACACTTGTATACAATCCGTTATTTATTTACCTTTTTATATTTAACGTGATTCGAAACGTGACACACACAAAAGGGTAACGAAGTGGGAAAAAATTGCGAGAACTTATAAATGCCTTGACTATAACTCGCTAAACGATAAATAAATTACTATTAAAAGAAAACCTTTTTAATGAAAAGGTTTCATTTGGCAGTTATTTGGAATTAATTTTATTTCAACCAGCGCGTTACCTTATCTGCTCGCCTCATAATACAGAATGCTTCAAGAATCCTTCCTCAATGCTAACCTACTGTGTAAAAGGAGCCCGTATGCAAATTTTCATGTTGCTAGCCGCAGTAGTTTGGGGCTGTGCGTCGATATGTCAGTTAGTATATATTAGTATTATATATACGAAATATACTTGATTGTTTTGTCAACAGCAATAAAAAAAGCATACAATATTTCAGCTTCAGGTTTGTAATTCATTTACAAGATCTCACACACACATACAAGTGAAGTAGAGCAAAAGTTTTAAATTATTATCATAAAACTAAATCTCGAATTTTCATACATAAACATTTAGGATTATAATTGGATATCATATTCCTTTGATAATAGCGCTGTACATAGCGCTCTAGTTCTCGCTGACAATTCGTTACCCTTTGGGTCAACGTAACACGATGACGTTTACTGCAGGATAGGAATTTCTTATAACTTTCAGTGCTTTAATGAATTTTAGGCTCACCGAGGTACGCAGATATAATATGAAAATATTTTATAAGAACTACTAAGAATTTTTGAAGTTAAAAATTGTTATTTTTTACAGATAAATGTTAGTATGTTAAGATTTATTCATCTTTTATTATCAATTATCAAAAATTCCTTTTGTAATAGATCAGGAAGACAGACGTACATATGGGTAACTTAATGTTTAGTCCTCATCTAAGCTCATATTGATTCCTTATGTCAGTGATTCTCAACCACTGTGCCGCGGCACTTTTGTGTGCCGCGAAATTCAAAAAGTGTGCCGCAAAATTTTAGACATAATTATGTTAATATTATTAAATAATATGATTTAAAAAGAAAAATCCAGAAAAAAAAAGATTAAAAAAAAATAGATATTTACGTCCATAAAATTTGATTGGGTACGAACCTGAAATTGTATAAAAATGTATTTTACGCAGTGTGTATATTTAAGTAAATAAATTTTAAACTTATATTTTTCTTTGTGTGCCGACAAATTTTGAAATCGTTAAAAGTGTGCCGCAACAAAAAAAAGTTGAGAATCACTGCCTTATGTCATCAATGTGTCGCCAGACATGGGATCTAAGGTCATATGCACCTAAGCCCAACAATATAACATATTGCTGCTCGGCTGAACTCTAGCACGAGGAACAGTAATGAAAATGATAAGAATTTGTCGCGGTCATTTCGCTTTACTTATATACATACTCATAAGATTAATATACTACAGCCACACATCGCAACTATGAGGAATAAATAAAATAATAAAAAAGTTCACAGTTGCATGATAGCGAGTGCTGCGTTAGCTTTATTGTTTTTTTTTTTTTATTGTGCGCCAGTGACGCGTTCGCTTTTCTATTAGCATCGCTGTTATATTTTTCCTTTGAGTCAAGCTAGCAATTCACTTTGAAACTTGACCCTAGCTCATATTTTCATAGAGTTATATTTTATTTTATAAATATATACAAGAAAAGCAATCAACGACGTCACATCTTAAATATATAATATACATTACGCTCATATTCATTATCCATTCGATTCAGAAATACAATAATGAAAATTCCGATTTATACAAACTTCAGTCAAACATCGAATCGATTAGCACGTGAGGTATTTAATCGAATAATTTCCGCTCACGATCGGAATCGATTACGCGTCCTCGACCTAACACGGCACGGCACGGCAACAGCCTGTAAATGTCCCACTGCTGGGCTAAGGCCTCTTCTCCCTTTTTGAGGAGAAGGCTTTGGAGCTTATTCCACCTACGCTGCTCCAATGCGGATTGGTGGAATACACATGTGGCAGAATTTCAGTAATATTAGACACATGCAGGTTTCCTCACGATGTTTTCCTTCACCGAAAAGCACGAGATGAATTATAATCACAAATTGAGCACATGAAAATCTTCAGTGGTGCTTGCCCGGGTTCTTACCGTTGGGCCATCTCGGCTTTTAATTCACAATGATTAGCACCTAACATGCCGCTACAATATCAACAGCAATATGCATTCGTATCGATAACGAGCGACCGAATAACCGGCGGAGCGTACACGAGGGGACGAGTCGTATAAATAAAGTCGTTAAAAGTAAATTGGTTGATACGCTGATATTTATGATGCACGTCTTCGTGTATCCTCCGTTGATTTGTTAAGTGGTATATTTTTAAGGTCATGACCAATTGTGACCGGATTGATCGCTTACTCCTATTCAATTTTTGAATATCACAACGCGGATTGTTGGTATACCAAAACGTAATATAAGTAGTATGGCGATGGTCGGTTCCAAAGAGTGCAGATAAAACTACTACACATACATTACAATACATAAAATAAAGTTGTATTATATTGTCATCTTCGTCTTACATATGACATACAAAAAATATATATTTAAAGTTACTTAAATAAACTGATGAAATTGAGATATTGAGATAAATTACTGGATTACAGCTAATATATCAATACGTCGGAACCATTACGAAACTGAGAATAAATTGTTTAATCTAATAAAATATAATGTATTTGAAACCAGTCAGTACAAAGTAACATTAGCTGGAATTTTTACATTTATGATTCTACATGACCATAAAAACTGAATATCCAATATAGCACAAATGATTATTATTACAAATAAACAGGTCAAACGAATATAATCTTAACACGAATTACCAGTTGAATGACGACAATTAAAACTAAAAAAAAAGCAACTTTTTTAGCAAATTAAGACCAAGTAAAGTTAAGCAATTAGGGCGACCCGCTTTATTTTAACCCCCGGTTATTTACGACGAGGCTTCTCTTTGACGTCAAAAAGGTGTCACCCCGCAAGGCGCACTACTCCTTTAAATAGATTTTATCGCTTGCACTTTAGAACCCTAGCTCCGAGAAAAATCATAACCGAGATAACAAATACTACTTAGACGTTTTTAAACTATATATGTTTATTTATACACGAGGCTACAGAATGTTCTGACGTAGTTAGGTCAGATTTACGAGAGGGTTTATGAAAATCTTCGTCGGTTAACTTCTCACGCCATAGACGATACAGGGCGACATTCGATACCATTAGGACTTATTAACATAAAGTAGTGGTAGAATAAGAACAGTATCCAAGAAGTGTTATTAGATAACGTTGGATATTAAAAGAAATTTCAAAAGATGTTTCCAAAAAATATGACGGTTCAAAATAGTCTGCAAAGTTGACCGAATGGCGTAACAGAAGGGGCACAATGGAGCCATTGAGGCAATCAAAACTGCCGGCTAAGCCTTTTTCTTGATAACTTCTGGCGAACCGCCAGCTGCGCCTGATAAGGGTTGATGCAGACGCAACGCTTTCTCTGATAGCTCACTCGAACAATTATGAAGCTTTCTCAAAGCTATACGTATAAGATATTTTTTCACTCTTGCACACAATCTTCAAATTATTATGATTGTGTCGGTTCTCACTTTATTCTAACTTTTATATAAAAGTGACGACTTTTTTTTTAAATTCGAGAAACCTAAACGATCGATGGTAGAAATTGTATTATTATTTGAAATCGAAATGTAATAAGAAATGATATAAAGATAGAGGATAAACGTCGCCGTTCGACCACCCTAAAGGTCAATGATACGGTATCAAGCAGCCGTTATCCAATTCGGAAACTTGAATGCGACATTTTGCGAAGGAGTACGTTAGCTAAGATTTATTGTCTGTTACAACGCGAATCTTATGTAATAGTATGTTTCAGTTCGTTCACGATGGAGATCGGTATGGTCTTTTGTTGTACTCGAGTAATTAACCTAGTTTAATATCGTAAATAAACTTACATCGCTTTTACTGTATATATTATTATAAATAAGACAACTTTCCGTTCGTCTTATTTCCTCAGTCTTTTACATTCTTCATCTGCATTGCAGTATAAACAATAATCCATAAACATACATTTTATATCTTGGGAAAAGAAAAGGGCTACATATCGTTCTACTCCTAGATAGCAAATTAATATATGTGACCAAAAAAATACGTTTCAGCCTCGTGAATGAAAACTATGTGAACGATTTTATATTTGGTGTTGTATTTCCGTATCAGGAGATTACATCGTTACAAAAATATTACAAAGAAGTTAATATTAGAATTCAACAATGGTGCTAACAAAAATTTTCTAAATAAAAATGAATGAAATTTCTATGTTCGTCCTCTATACGTTCCTAAGCTATTCATCCGAATGTGACAAACCTTTAATGAGTTGTTCTGCACACGCGCTGCAATGAGGTTCCTGGTCCAAAACGTAACATTTTTTCTTTATATGTTTTACTTTATAAATAAACGTTTAACATAGACAAAGTGATTTGATGACATCCCTGTTTGCAAGTTTGTTTGCACATAAGCGGACTTCCGAAACCGTTCCGGGCTAACGATGGCCGACAATATAAACCAGGTTGAATATTAAACAGAGGTTACGACACGCCTTGGCATTGTTTCTATGCAATTATGTTGAGCAAAACGTTTCGGTGTATTTTTTATCGCGAAAAATTTTAAATTGATCGTTATCACTCGAACGAGTTTAACGATATTCATACTTTTTAATATGTGATAAAATTATGTTCAGGAAAATTATTGCTAACAATGCGATTGTTATAATGTTTCCTTATCGAGGCAAAGTTTTTTCAAACCCGTGAAACTGCCACTAACTAACAATTATATGTATTTTTCAAAATAAACTACTGTAGTTTTTTAATATTATATAGAGTATTCGATTTTTTTTTCAGCTTATCGCCGTCCACTGCTGGACGAAAGCCTCCCCCATAGAACGCCAACAATCCCGATCTTTTGCAGCCCGCATCCAACCCGTACCTGCCACCTTTTCAAATCGTTGGTCTACCTTGCCGCTGGGCGTCCTACACTACATTTGCGTTAGCGTGGTCTCCACTATAACACGTGTCGACTCCATCGGCCATCGATACATCAGAAGACATGACCAGCCCACTTCCACTTCAGCGTGCTACTTCTACGAGTATTAGATCAAAGTAGAATTTAAATTTAAACATAACAACTGAATTTCGTAATCTATCATTGAAAATATTAATTAAAAATGCCGCTTCTTCAATCAATAACCCCAAAAAAATAATTAAATATCTACTATCAAAAACGGTTATTTAACTGCCAGATTTTTTTATGAGGTAACGTTCGGGAAGACAAAATCGTTTGTTTAAAGATAAAGCTGTATCGGCGCCTATGACATCACTCAAGTGTTTACTTTACCGCCGCCTACAACCTTATAACCACAATACGATAAAGATTCGTCGGCATATTTAAACTTATAAAAACATTTATCTTGACTGACTGACTGCCTGGCGCACAGCGAATACTCTAGAAAACTGAAATTAGAACATAAGTTTATTTTATATTTATGACGTGAGCAGCATCCACATTGAAAGAAAATTGGAAATTTCTACTTTAGCGGAAATGGATGTGTATTGTATGAATTTTAGACGTACGCTGTTGAAACGGGTAGCTAGTAAAAAATACAAATTCAACTCATGTATAATTAAGTTTTCATTTTAAAACTACAAATAACAGTATAATGAGTAAGTGAATTATGTATCAATATTCATTTATTCGACACGGCGTACCAAAACTGTATATACTGGTTCGTAAAGATTAAACACGTTTACCAATTTTCCAAATAAGGCATCGTAACGTTTCCGAGAGTGTAGCGTGCATGATGCACTGATGTCGCCGTCGCCAGAAAGTATTATGTAGCTGCCAAATATAAAATTCTATAGCTGATTTTTGAAATGCCATTCAAGAATTTGAAATTTATTTTCTTTAAATAATTTATTCAAGTTATATAAAATTAAATCGATCAATAACTAAATAACAACGAACTTGTTTGTTCTTTTTTTAAACACCAACATCATAACAAGACAGATCTTAATATGTCAAACAACACATCGTACGAGGAGAGGCACACGAGTGATTCGATAATGCGTCCCCAAGTCCTTGTAGAGTTAAAAGCTTCGCTCCATCTTCGTGCGACATACATTACATATATGTACGTGAATATATTTCAGTAGTGTATGTACAATGTAAGACCTAATATACACTCTAAGTAGAAACAGAAAGGGGTTAAAGAGATGCTTTCTAGGCGAACAACGCGTCAACATCTTCGATACGTTCATCGTTCTAATGGACGGAGGACGGAGGTGGCGTCGACCTCTTTACACGAGGAAACTTTATAACAAACTTCGAGTGCGAGACATTTTCTGTTTCAAACAAATGTATACGAATAGCTGGCAATTTAATTTATATTCTTATTAGCAGTTTTAATGAGTTATGTTTTTGTAAAATTTTCATTATATTTTGTAAATAAATATTAAATAATATATCTTTAGCGGCAGGGGCTTAAAGTTATTGTTTTAATTTCACTTCTATTTATTAAAATTAAAAGGAGATTGAGATTTTTTTATCCGTTTTATTATATACATTATGTACTTTTAATTAAATATTATTTAATATCATACCTTCGACCAATAAATACGTAAATTCGATTGGAATGTAAACATTTTGTGCCACGACTTTTTATTTACCTCGGCGACATGGCCATTCATACAAATTTGGCTATGAATATGGGATTGTTTATTGACAAAAGTCAAATTTTCGTGTTAGTGTATCACAATTCGTTCTATATGAAATCAATTCACCGTAAATAACTAAATCAGAACTCAAGAACCTCAACCGATATTTACAAGTTTTTATGAGAATTTCTTCAAGACGAGGAGCGAACTCGACGCGAACTTATAAAACTCGAATTTCGCACGACACAGCTAAAGTTCTTCTGCGACCAAACTAATGGACGCTGAACAAACATTTTGACTATGAAAAAGTTTTATCTTTTGTCTCGCTCCGAAACGAGTTAACATAGAGAATATCGTTTTAAAATATTGCGAAACTTTACAAAAACTTAGTTATAAATTAATATTTTAAAGATTATTCGGTCTCTCGTCAATTTTTACTATTTATAAAAATACAAAGGCACCGGCAATTGCAATTTGTAAAATTTTACGAGTGTTTTTGCACGTGCTATAGGACAAGAGTTGATAAACAAAGTAACGTATACTCATTTTTATGGTACAAAACAAGACTCGCCTGTATATGAAATGATAGGAGATAACTATGTGGAATAAGATAAAAAAAAATTATAAAAGTGACGTTTTTATATTTAATTATTGAGCAAGCAATACACAACAGTTTACATGAAACATGAAATGTCGATAAGCACCCGGGGTCGAGACATAAAAGATTTTATAGCGGAGAAATAAAGGATTCTCGGAGAAAGAAGAATTAACCAAACCACCAGCGAACGTCATGTTACGTCGGTACGTATATTTTAAAGAAAATTGTAAACTGTACACAGGTAATAATGCGCCAGCGCTAATTCGTGATCATCAATAAACATGATCAACTGAATATAAATAAATAATAGATAACGAAGATCGCACGACAAACAATTGTAAGAAAAAAAAAAAAAGTTAAAAAACATATGCTGATCTGATAGAAACAACGAAGCATCTTTGCTGGATGGAATTAAACAATGCATTCTCAATAACTAATTGTATTACGACGAAACGGACAAAGTAATAAACAAATAATAAACATGAAACAACCTGTCTTCCAATAAATATTTTCCTCGTTAGTTAATAACCGCTGTGGGAGAGGTCAGATATTGCTGTATAGACAACAATTAGACCTCGATGGAGGCCATTAGTGACTTGCAATTCCCCTACCTAGATCTTTCAAGCAAGTAACCCCATAGCTTTGACCTATAAATTTATTTAATAGTCCTTAAAATTAAACGTGGCTGGTTTCTTCTTTTATCAACATCTAGCTAACCAAAATGATACGATCGATCGGTTTTGTATTTTGTCTATTAAATTTAACTAAAATCTTGTGACAAATGAGATAAAAACGTAGGCACTAGCATTCAGAAAATTGACACTTGAATTGAGATTTTAATAACACAATTATAGAGAAGACATGTAGAGAGCGAAATTGGCAATTTTCTCAGAATGGTAGATCTCGTTTCGAGACGTATTCGTCGTATTCGAGTATTGAAATTGTTTTACGTTATTGAATAGAGAATTTTAGCTACTGAAATACAAATAGATAAATGTACACTATACTTTTTGAGTGTGTCGCAACTTACTCTATACGTATCGATAAAGCTCAATAAAGCTGAAATCTCAAGACTCTGACTAGGGAGTAAATACTCTAGTCAAAGTCTTGATATGTATTGTATTTAATTCTTTAGCCAATTAAGTTGTCTACCGAACATATATTTAACGAGTGGAATGCTATTTTATACTACAACTTTATTGTGATTACCATAATTAGCAGTTATTACGCTATGCTACTACAATAAGTGAAGAATATTTTAAACATTTATGCCATTATATTATATTTAGTACAAATGGCAATATTATATAATATGTACCAAGATAATAACTGCGAAAGTGACTTTGTGATAACGAACGAACGATTTTTATGAATATTGATATAAACGTGTAGTACGTACGTAGTAAGCTACTTTTTTACACTAACACCTCCCCTAACACGCGGGTGAATACTAGTATCTTATATATTATGTGATGTGAGTGATGTTTTCGTTAATTAATGTCACAAATCAAAAATAGTCACGATCAAACCGACAGTCTTGTATAGTTAAACTTCAGTTCACTGTCTGTTTATTAGTTTTTTAATTTCTCTTATATTGTTTGAATATTAATAAAGATATATTAAATTTAGTAAAACATTGAATATTTAACCAAACCTATATGTCGCGTCCCTTCGGTAGTATAGAATATATGTAGCTACCTGATCATAAGCGGGTGTATAATAAGGGTAGACCAAGGAAGTGTGTTGTTAATCGCATTTATCAAAACCACCTTAAGTATCTATGCGGAAGCGGGACTCAATCGACCATCAAAATCACTCCCAAGAAGAGTTACGTGAAGCAGTCAGTAAAAGTCTACCAAATATATTTCATACAGTACTAGCAACGCATTGCGCCGAACTCAAATATATGAAATTAAATCGGGTAAAATTACGATACAAAAGTTGTTATAACAGCTTACTTGTAATATGTTGATTGTAATATTATTTTTATGTAACTCACCTGTATCTGGAACATGGATATGGAGTCGTCCAGCATCTGCACGCGCACGGCGAGCATCTTGCCGCCTTTCTTGGGCGTGGCGGGAGGCGTGCGAGCGCCGCCGTCGACGCCCGCCGGCGTGCTCGCCGAGTGGTGCATGCGACCTGCATCAAGGATAATCGAATTAACGAATTATTTAATTTCAATCATAGTTCTGTATTAGGTTATTCATAAAACAATAGAAGCAACTAAAATGAGTTCTAAACTAAACAGTTCACGCAAAATAGAAATCTAAATGATAACATGTACATTTCTTATTTAACATATGTGTACATCAGTCATATAAACAGAATCGAACTCTAAAATAGAGCCTTAAAATGTCATTGTTTGCGAGAACTTGATATTCTAATAATTAAATCCTTTAAATGTTTTAATAATATATTTATTTATACAGAGGATAATTACAGTTGGCATCAAACAAATTACAAATACATATAATATACAGTTGTTATACAAAGTCAAATTTAAAATCTCTCCTGGTTCCCACCCGACGCAAAGCTGCCCATAATGCAGGCTGCATTTCCACGCTGTACGGCAATGGACAACCTCTGCGCCAGGTAGGACCCGGAGTGATTGTCAAATCCCCTCTCTCTAAGGCGATAGCCAATCTCCTTGATTAAAGCAAGGGCATCCGACCCCCAACATCCTGACGTCTCGAACGCTAGTGGCACAAATAAAAATCTTGTACACAAGGAGGCATATTTCTCCCGCTTTTTCGCTGCCGCACTCTCAGCAGCCGCCCCAGCCGTCCGTGTTGTATGAGCCAGGTGAGATACTGCAAAGGTATTGACACAGGTAGCATCCCACAACAAACTCCTCCCCCTTTGCCATGGGACCAGTGTCAAACCATCTGGTCTCTTGCCATCGGAGCGACAGAGACCTGGTGGTTCCAGGACGCATGGGACATTCGCCGAAAGCAAGGCCCTCCGAACAATGTCGTTAAGAGCGTGGTGTCGGGGAAATCTCCCCGAGCATCGTCCGCAACTCAATGCGTGATGCCCGTTGGCACCCACCATGGACCCGCAGATGCATCGGTGTGGTTTACAAACATCGCAGCCCAGGCGGAGAGCCACAGCCACACGCAAAGAGTCACTGTCGAGAAGAGTCCCAAAGTAGGGGGAAGGCAAAGCCTGCAACCAAGCTCCAGACTCCGCCCTCGACACCGCTCTGAGTCTGGCCAGATCCACTCCACTAGCTTCACTGACAAGTCGGTCGAGCTCAGACTTGTACCCCACATCGTCCCAAGCACGCTGCCTTTCTGGAAATCCAGGAAGGGGTGCATTCGGGAACAGCGTCTCCCACTCCGCTACTCCCTCAGCAGCAAAAGGTATGATAGTCCTGCCTCCATCGGAAGATAAAATTTGAGAGACCAGACTAACAACCCCATGCGCCGATGCGAGAAAGGCAGGCAGACACACATCCCTCACTCGTCGCACACCTAGACCCCCAAACCGTACGGGCAAAGAGGCTTGGCTCCACTGGGTTTCATTCAACGAAACATTCAAGATGCTTTCCACCGTACACTTTAAGGAGCTGTCAAAGGAAGATATATCTTGAGGGAACAACCAGACAGGAGACGTCCTTAGAAGATAGGTAATCTGTGGTACCGCAAAACACATTCTCAACAGAACCAAGGCTACATGCGCAGAGATCTTAGTGAGACGGTTCTGAGCAAGTAAAAGAAGACGTCTCCCGACTTCAATAGCCTCGGGAACTGCTTCCGGAAAAATAGGTGAACCCAGAAGATTAAAGGTATCACGAGACAGCTCCTTGAGGCCAGGTAGAATGGAAGAGAAAAGAGAGAATTTATTAAAGGGGCCGGCTCCACATTGAAAAAACTCGCACTTATCTGAGTTAATCTCTAACCCTATGTCTTTAAAGAGGGGAATCAAAGTAAGGATATCTTGCTTCACGTCTTCTGGCTTTCCCCCAATAGTACCATCATCTAGGTACCATATATTAAGCGGAGATTTTAAAGACAAGATTGCCTTGTGGATTGCCAGGCTGAAAATAAGTGGTCCAAGTGGATCCCCCTGCTGTGCACCAACTTGGGAGAGTATAAGGGAATTCTCGTAGAAGAGCTTAGAAGGGAACTGATAAGCCTGTAGAAGAAATGGATAAAGAGAAGGAATATTTCTACTGACCTCATCCAGGAGTACGTCCCTTTCCACTGAGTTGAACGCGTTCTTAAGATCTAATTTTATCACTACACAATCTGCGTTCCCTGGCTCTGTTACAAATGCACGTGTTGCGTGTATTGCTCCCTCACATCCCATTTGGGTTCCGAACCCCAACTGGTGCGGCTGAAGGTATTTGGCCATATCCTCTCTAATAGCACGACACCCTAGCTTTGCCACTAAACGACGGAAGATGCTCCCTACTGCAATTGGTCTAATGCCCCCATCTTTTTTTGATAGCGCGCACAGACTCGCCCCGTACAGATATGGACAAATTTCCGGATTTAATTGCCCACTAAGAAGGAAGTTACACAAATCAACCAAAGATTCAAGCAAACGTTGCCCGTTGTCCCCTGCAGAATTCGTGATCAGCTCTTTTAAATGAACTGGACGAATACCATCCAAGCCGCCCGCTGAACCATTATGAAAACTGCCCAGAGCCTGAAGTACGTCTTCCTTTTTGACTTTTAATATTTGAATGGGTCGATCCGGTGCTAGAGGAAAAGCTACTGGACGCGATGGGGATGGATGTTTGGACGTCAAGGAAGCTAGAGTTTCGGGACCAGACGGTGCTATTGTATCATCAGACATTAACAAGCGCACTGCCCCCCTCAAGTCACCCTCAAACACTTTTGACTCGATCGCCTTTTGGACTGAAGACGCTCTATAGGATACATCTCCATCGACATCATCGGGTGCGCTACAGGATGTTATGTTGGCCTTCACTTTGGACGTAAGGTTACCCGAGCCCTGCAGAAGTGGTAATCTAAGCGCAGTATAAGAAAATGTAAGCAGTGTACACCAATCTGTTATTCCATTGGTCTCAATACACCTTCTTATAATGTCGCACAATCTACCGGCTGCTAGGTTCCTCACTCCCTTAGGAATATGCTTTAGCACCCTTACAGATCTCCTGAGTGACGCTAGACTATCAAGGACATTGATAGGAGGCTGTGAACTTAGAGATGGTGCACTTATACCGTCGTCGTCGGGTTGAAGTGACTGCTGCGCGAGAGCGGAGCCGGCAGGGAAACGAGCTACATCCTTATGTTTATGCCCAATATGTATTTTAAGCCCACGAGAGTTAAACGTTCGCGCCGAGCCGGGGCAATGAGGACACGTTAACCTTAGAAAGGGGGAACTCATGTTTTAAAAATTATATATACAAAAATCATAATGGAAATCGACTACAATCAAAATATTTCAGAACACAAATAATAATATTGCCATTTAAACTATTTATAATTGTAAAATTAATTACAATAAATAAACAGACAATTAATCGTGACTAAGGTCCTAAAAAAATTATATAAAATTCAAAAATTAAGTAATAAACTGAACTAAAATAAAGGTAAATAACAATCAAATGAGAATTAAAATACGTCAAAATTAATCAATACAAATCTAAGGGACCACAAATGGGACCCAGTCATTTAAATCTTTAAAAAAAATGTCTTTTTTTTTTAAATTAAATAAAAAAATAATAATAATAATAACAATAATAATAAATGTGAATAAAATATATAATGAAATTATTAAAATGTCAAACAAAGTTATGAAATTTAAACTTTTTTTTTTTTTATTAAAAAAAAATATAATAATAATAATAATAACAATAATAATAAATGTGAATAAAATATTAAAAAGTCATATGTCATAATTAAATTAAATACAATAACTTTCATAGGCGAACAATATTAGTTGAATGTCAAACGCGAGTCCTGTAGGTAGATTTTATCTGCTACTAATAAGCTCAAGTACAAACGACCTAAAAGCAATGATTTGTATAGCTGTATTCCGCTATATAAGCCGAGATGGCCCAGTGGTAATGACGCGTGATTCTTAACCGATGATCTTGGGTTAAAACCCGGGCAAGCACCACTGAATTTTCATGTGCTTAATTTGTGATTATAATTTATCTCGTGCTTTACGACGAAGGAAAACATCGTGAGGAAACCTGCATGTGTCTAATTTGACTGAAATTCTGTCACATGTGTATTCCACCAACCCGCATTGGAGAAGCGTGGTGGAATAAGCTCCAAACCTTCTCCTCAAAAATAGGAGAGGAGGCCTTTAGCCCAGCAGTGGGATCTTCACAGGATGTTATGGATTCCGCTATAAATATTAAGTGAGCTTGCAAAAACTTCATAACACAGAGTGTATCACATGATTTGAACAATATATTTTACACTGAAATAACAACTTATGCATTTGCCTGTTAAATAAAATAAAAAACCATATATATTTATAAAAAACAGAATTACCTGGTATATTCCATCCAATAGTGGACAGGTGACCAGTTGAATTGCAGCTGCCGGGTGGTAGCTCGGTCTCCATCATATTGTCGGCACGTCACATTCGAAACACTGCACTATATTCACTCCCATTGTCACTACACTACGCTACTAGCAGTAACTGTCACAGACGCTGTTTCTGTAACAAAGAGACTATTTTATTTCTCAATTCAAAAAGAGTTATTATTTCTACCTAACGAATTAATAAAACAATAAGAAAACACATGGACATATAACATCTTGTATTAAACAATGAATTGCTGTTTTATTTTTGGAGTCAAGAGAATACATTGTTGTACTGGACAGACATAATGCAGGAAATGGACATATGTGTGATTTTGTTTCGACTTGACATGATGAGTATTTATATGAACGCTTGATATTGAATGTTCTTGACATACTCTTTTATAAAAGTAATAAATCAAATTAAAATATACTTTATTCAAAGCTCTTGAGTAATCATGATTTATGTCATTTTACAGAACTAAATACAATTTGAAGCTCCCACTGGTTTGGAATGAAAATTCTATCAAGAAGAACACTCAGTTTTTTTTTTTTTTTTGACAAACATAAACATTTATAGATAATTAAATACAGTTGAATTCACATCACAGTAGATAGTCTACTAGTAGAGTGAAGAAAAGTAAGCCGTGACATCCCAGCTTACTCTACTTGAAATAATATTACAATATCCATTATTCAACGAATAATGCGCGAGTTCAAAAGCTTCTTAATTTTGATGTATCCACTATTGACTTATTACTGTCTCTTATTGCATATTGAAGCAACAATATAATACATATTAAATAGTAAAAATTGCTAACAATATTTCATGCAAAAAATATATATGTTACGCTAAATAGCATGAAACTATAAAATGAAACAATAATTTGTACATAAAATTTTATCAGTCCTTAATGCACTCATAGAAGGAAAGTGTATATTTATATGCCATTTATTTTATAAATTTATATAAGCAATACTCTACTAATTCATCATGAACAAATAGTTCTAGCAGAAATTCTTATTGGTAAAAGTAATATAATTACAAAAAATATTTTCACTAACATTATAATCTCCAGAATATATCAAATCATATATATATTATACTTAATATTTGAATTGTAGTTAATAAAATTATTTTATTTTAATAAACAGATATTATAAAAATTAAGTATCTAGTGCATTTAGTAGAAATTTGTATTGCATGTATTAAATCATACATAAATTGTAACTGATGAAAGTTATATTGTTGTAAAATTACAAATTGCATGCAAACAGTTCTATTAATCTGTAGTCATAGCTATAAAATAATTTGTACTTAATTGCAGATCTCTAAAAATTGCATTAATACTACAAATAGGATTATAATTGTTAATTGTGTTTGTTACAATCATAAAAGTATTATATTCATATAAAAGTAAATAAATTTTACCTTATTGAACACACTGACTTTATATTATAGCCCACAAATCATGTATTATTGGAATTTAAATACAGAATATAAAGAAAATTACTGAATTATTAAAAAGCACATCATCGCATCTTAAATACGGTTCTAAAAGCAAGCAAATTAAGTTACTGCATACAAGCTGCAAGACCGGCGGCCTATATCACACCCCCAGACATAAATAGTAGCCTCAATGCAATAACCAGAAAATAGGTCACACGGAGGTGCGCCCGACTGCCGGGCCGTCCGACAGAGACAACACGGCGCGACCTCCTCCGCGCCGCATCACAATCTAATAAGGACCCTTTGCAAATTTAATTACGCAAACTACACTCGTAAACTAAAATATTTTACGAGGCCCTTAATGAATTCTAACAAGTCCTAAATGAAACCTATTTTATTTAGGATAAAAACCTATATTTCCTTACTTTTTAACAACCGCGGATAAATGAGAGAGTAGACAACGAAACGAAGTCCCGACTCCCGAGTTTCCTTCCTGTCAACCACCACTGGAGTCATTGATCTTATTTGTCATGTGATTCACCGCCACTTTTTTCAGCACTTAATGACGTCAAAGTAACTAGCACTATTCTGTTTCTTATACACGTCACAATGAAAATTAAATTAGTCTACCATATTATTTTTCGACAGTTTTAAATAAAAACACTTCTCACACCCAGCGCTATTTTACGCCATATTTATTTACTTTATGTCTTTAACTATGTAAATGTTGCTAGCTGTTACTCTCAAACAATGAATGCAATTTTTACATATATATATTTTTATAGTTTTTATTTTATTTAAATAAAATCAACTTCACATTATACAAAATGCTAGAAGAATTATTAAACTTAAGTAAAATAGACTATCGTTATTAACTTAAAACAAACAGTATTTCATTCGGGCAACATCTTTCATGCATTATTTTTAGTGCTACAAGCTGAATATTTTTACCCCTAATTTTAAGGAAGAATAATAAAAATAAGGTTGTTGATGAAAAACATTTTGTAATAACTTCGTGAAGTCGTTCGTATGTAAACTTTTTTTGTTTAAATTGTTTTATAATTTTTAATCTCATTTTTTATGAAACTCGTATTTATATTAATTTAGAAATATCAATTTAGTCTGCGTAACAAACATTTGTATGAATAATATAATAATATCTTATGAATTTATCGATGTATATAAAATATAAAATATATACATATTATGTTATTGGGCTTGCCTAGTCTCGATACGGTGTCATCGTATATTGTATAACGGCAATATGATTCTTATAAAATACAAATTTTATTTAATAAGGAAATCTTGATAAATTGTGATTAAATTTTTAAAAATGAAAACACAATGTTGGATTAGATTGTAGGAGTTTATATTGTCTAAGTGACAACATTGTGTACATTGTTTATTGTAATTTTATTTTGTCGTTCGTTTGACAGTTAATATTTTATATGTTGTCAAATGCATAGTTGATACGACAGTGTTTTTATACATAGAAAATAATAAGTGTTTAAAATTCAATTAATATAATGTATATAGAAATCAAATAAAAAGTTAAATATCATATGAATTATGGAGACTACTCCGCTTTTGACACGGCCTAAAAAGAAGTCAATATGGTCTAGGTAAGAAAGGTTGTTTGGGTTTTTTTTTGACCAAAACATCTTTGTTTATCAAAACATTTTAATTTTAGATTCAACTTCTCGAGGTTTCGTAAACGTGAATTATGTTCGAGAGTAATATATTTAGGACAATTGCCTGAAGAAGAATATCCTGCCAACTATGTTTGTAATCAGGTAAGACTGACCTCGTTCGGTCGCGTGCTTAGAGAATAAAGAATCTATTGAGATATGGAGAGATCCATATTATGTTATTGCGTTAGTAATGTGTATAAATTGAAGCTAATTAGATGTTTAGTTGTGCTGGTTTGCCTTTTGTTAGACCATTTTTTGATAATAATTTGAACTCATATTTACAGAAATCATATTTATAAGAATTTACTTCATATATATACATATACAATCAAATTTTTTGTATAGAACTCTAAATTGTTTTAAATTCCAGTCTACATCAAAATATTAAATACATATTTATATGTATATATAAAAGATTTTCATAATTAATATTAATTATTTATAATATATGTGTAAACAAATAACATTTTATATTATACTATAATGCAAGTCAAGTTCTTAATAATATGTTCTTTTATTGAATTATTAATAAATTATTAATTATACTTAAATGGAATTTAAGAGTATTGAGAATATGTATGCATTTAAATTAGACAAAATTACTGATTAATTATTAGCTCAGCAGTATGCGACAAACTAATATTGTATCTTTTATTTTAGAAATACACCCTCATCACATTCCTACCTATTGTTCTGTTTGAGCAGTTTAGGTTTTTCTTGAACCTATATTTCTTGGTGATGGCCCTCAGCCAATTCATTCCCAGTATTAGAATTGGATACTTGTATACCTACTGGGGACCTCTTTGTTTTGTCCTCTCCGTGACACTCTTCAGAGAAGCTGTCGATGACTTTAGAAGATACAGGTATGTTGAAACTTCTGTTAAGTGGTTTCTTTGTCTATAAAAATTACCATTTAAAATAGAATAAGTTAATCCTGAAGCAGTCAAGTATAGTATTTTAATTATTATTTTTACTAAATATGTTTTATTAAATTACTGTTGTACTTATTATGAATAACAATTAAGCTTTATCGTAACCTAGATACTAAGTATCATATAAAGGTTTTAATTTAATTGTTTATTATAGTTTTTTTATTGAATTGCTTGAAAACTGTTATTGTACTCAGTATTCGTAAAATAATACTTAAAACTTAGGGTTTACACTCGGCATAAACAACTATATGGCCCAAAAAAATTGCTTGAATGCCACTTCATCTATTGACCGCAAAAAATGGTCACTGCATTAATTAGTGAAATTAATTGTTACAGACGAGATAAGGAAGTAAACAGGCAGCGATATGAACGCATAGTGTTAGACTCCGATATAAACGGATACCGTCCATTCATCACAGAACAGGTCCCCGCATCAACACTACGTGTGGGCGACATTGTAATGCTTCACAAAGGGCAGCGAGTACCCGCTGATATGATTTTACTTCGGACCAATGAGACCATGGGAACAGTTTTTATAAGAACCGATCAGCTTGACGGTGAAATTGATTGGAAATTGAGGTATACTTGCCATATTCATTAAAAAACTATATATTTTTATTCAGAAACACCTAAAATGGTGGTCATCTGATAATATATTTTAAATGTTATTTATGTCCAATAAGATTAAATCTAATATTTACAAATATTTATAGACAAGGCATACTTTTAAATAAAAAAACATTATTTTATGTATATATTACAAATTTTTAATAATGAATACATTAGGTATTTATTATAAACATTATATACATCAACTAGAAAGCTTGAGACAATTAAATGAGCCTACTTCTACATAGCTTAGTTTTAATTTGAATTGATTCCATTAGAATATCATTGAATTGTGTCAAAGATTATTTTTTTAATCAGAGAAAGTACTCAATGGATAAAATTACATTTCACTTAAGTCAAATCAATTAATTGTGTCAACTTTCAATATTAAATTAAAATTTTAACTTCAAATGTTTGATGCGATTGCTTTTAAAAGAGTATATTTAAGATAAAACTTAATTGAGTTAAATATTCTTTATCGAATCGATAAGTAGAGCAACTTTTAAAGGGCGCGTCCCTTCTCCCTCGTCGCCCTTCATCCTCGTCGAAGATCTGACTAAGACATGGTTTGTTTGAAATCGGACTGTTATCTAACCAGCGAGATTAGATGAGTTTATTTTTAATGAGCGCTAATTTATTCTACATATGTTTTGTTATCGTTTATTTTAGTACGTTGAACTTTAATTTAGTTTAATTACGCGCGGTTTTTACTTGCGTTAAACATTGCGTTAGGATTGCTAGAACGTTAAGGATCGCTAGACCTTGAGATTAGCGCGCTTCAACGATTAAAACTATTCAGCTTTATATTTAATCGTCAAAAATGTTTTGGCGTAGTAATTATGTCACCATCGCTCGATGATTTTTTTTCGAATCATCTAACATTAATTGAACATGGTGAGAAATACATTCAGGCGTTGTCCTAATTGGCGAAGATCGCACGATGACACGATGCATTCTCGTCGTGCGATGAGTTCAAACATACAGATTTCATCAGAGTGTCCTTTTTGAACCTCGCAAGTAATCGTGCGAGCACATGAAATGCTTAATAACGATCGTACGATGCGTTTGATCGTGCGATCATGTAATCAAAGCAACACACCTCTGTTGAGTGTCCTAATCGATTATTTCGTACATCAAAATAAAGGTTGGAAAATTCACCGCGCAGATTCCTGGACCTATAAAGTATTTTATGTTGTCTACGTTTCCTTTTTTCAATGTCATTTGCAATGTTTAAAGCAATATTGCCCGACAGCAAAAACTGTGCATCTCTGTAAAGAGCCATCGTTAAAGTGGCGTGAGCGCCAGCCATCGAGCGACGGCATCACACGAAGGACATCACGCGATCTATTAGGGCACCTGTTAGGTCATCGCACGACCACTTTGATCGTGAGATGAAAAACGCATCGCGCCATCGTACGATCGCCCCCAATTAGGACGCCGCCTCAAATGGTTCAAATATATCGATTTTACATATCTTTCACTTTTAGTCATGTTAAATGTTATTAGCACACTGAAAGTTTATTGGTTAGGTATAAAAAAACATACAGATTATATAAATAGTCTTGAAATAATTCGAGTAAATCTTCCAGTCGAACGTGTTACCGCGGCATAAAATTTTATAATTCACGGATCTATTTCTATGGATATGAAATTGTATAAAACTGTTTTTATATCCAAAAAAATAATACAGAATTCATTTTAATGATTTCTACAGAGCTATGAATCAGACCTGACAAGGCTAATTACTGAGGCTAAATGCGACTAAAAAGTTGTTTTCACGATATTTTTTTGCGTGATATTCACATAGCTATGTTGCAATGGAAACTTTATCTCAATAAGATAATTAATAATAATACGTTTTATTTAAACGTTTATTTAAATCTAGTCACTTAAATCATAATACTAATTCTAATATATTGTATAAATCTTAATCTCCGATCCTTACCCCCTAACACGCGAGCAAAAACCAATTACTTATGTGTCTATATCTCATACTATCTATACAATTATATAAAGCTGAAGGGATTGTTTGAACGCGCTTATATCAACCGATATGAATTGATTTTTTTGTGTTACATAGTCTGTCTATTGAAAAGAGGTTATATATACTCGTGGTAGGGCTTTGTGCAAGCTCGTCTGGGTAGGTACCACCCACTCATCAGATATCCTACCGCAAAACAGCAGTACTTGGTATAGTTGTGTTCCGGTTTGAAGGGTGAGTGAGCCAGTGTAATTACAGGCACAAGGAACACAAAATCTTAGGTCCCAAGGTTGGTGGCGCATTGGCGATGTAAGCGATGGTTAACATTTCTTGCAGTGCCAATGTCTAAGGGCGTTTGGTGACCACTTACCATCAGGTCGCCCATTTGCACGTCCGCCTTCCTTTTCTATAAAAAAAAAATATATATATCATCGAGCTATCCAAAAGAGCGGAGCAGTAGCGTTTAACGCGTATGAAACCGCTAGCAGCTTGTGTATAAATAAAATCGATGTTTATTTTTTGCTACAAATCCTTATCGATGGGTTTCCCGCTTTTTATGATAACAATGTTTATGTTTAACTGTTCGTTTTATCTAAATGGAACTAACCTCTTTGTACACACACAGTCATAGTCGGCTTTTACATATATATGTAGTATATTATATAAATATTTATAAAATATATAGATAGTTCAGCTTTCTAACTCTTATCCTAATTCTTCTTATTTTATTAGAAAATTGAAATGTATTCAAAAGTATGAAGACAAAAAACGTAGGCCAATAAAATATTTAACTTTTTTTAATAATCAGCACGTATATAAGCAATTGATAGTGTAAGTACATATATGTATAACTATTCTGTCACTAGAATTGTTACAAGTCAATTTTTGTTTTTTTATACATTTCTTTAAAGTTTTTATATCTGAAAAAAATCCTAACTTATTAACAAAAAGCTTAAAATAATAAGCATCAAGTTTTGCTCGTAACCTGTAATTCCACGATGGACTCGATCATCACCAATTATTAAAAAGTAAGAATTTTAAAAATATAATTTAGTAAAAATATTATCTCATATTTTTCAAGAATACCTCTGCCTACGACACAAAAACTTCCCACCGACGCTCACTTGCTAGACATAAACGCCCAGCTATTCGTCGAGAAGCCAGAGAAGGATATACATTCGTTTATCGGCACGTGCACCCGCCTGGACGAAGAGGAGAGCGACTCCTTGGACATCGAGAACACGCTGTGGAGCGGCTGTGTCGTGGCTTCGGGACAAGCTACTGGACTCGTTATTTATACGGGTAAAGTGTGACCAATTAATTTTTTTTTTCGTCAATTAGAGAATTTTTAATTGAATGTTAAGCTAGCCTATAATTGATGTATATTTTGAAAATAGTTTAATTTTTATATAAGCTATAAGCAAATGTATTTCTTAATATATTAACTTTGGCTACCTAATTAATAAAATTAAATTAAAATATTGGTGTCAAAAATTGGTAATTACAAATAACCGTTTTTTATTGGTTCGTTTTTGATGTTCGTAATTAGAAAATATGTTTTAAGATTCATGATCGTTTGTACGTGTTATTTGTTCGCGAATATTTCTTCGCATATCTTGCGAACAGAGGACGATATCGACTCAAAACCAATCGCATCCGACACGTTCATTGCTTAACAGTTAAATAAAAACATTGTTAAACAGTTTTAAATTGAAGTTTTTTTTATTTACTATAAAAATATATGGATATCCGTATCCAGTTACGAACCTCCGAGTCAAATTAATTTTTTTAAAAATCTCTCGTCAACTCCACGTTATTTGCGCATTCTAAGCTTGCGTCGACATATTACCTTCACACCTTGTCGGTATAACGTCGACAAACTCGCTGCGACTGTATTCTGTGCTCGCAGAAAAAAGGCCGCCAATCAGCAGCTCGCAGCACGTTTTCGACAACACAACACAAAGATAATATCAAAAGGGTCATCAAATCTGTGAACAATTAAATCATAGCAAATAAAATTGGAGTGCTTACACAATTAAGCGCATCTATCGCTTTACATCGATAGATTAGTGATACAATTAAATTTTAATTTCGTAGGTAGTGAGACTCGCAGTGTTATGAACAACGCGACACCACGTTCGAAAGTCGGTCGACTGGATCTACAGATCAACGACTTCACGAAGGTGCTGTTCGTGGCCACGATGTTCATATCCCTCCTACTTATCGTGCTGAAGGGTTTCGACGGTCCGTGGTACTGGTTCATGTTCAGATTTGTACTACTGTTCTCATATATCATACCTATAAGGTGAGTTCAATTACTATGTTATATTTCCGCTACACAGAAATTTACAACTCATATTGGCGGGTTTTGTTTTGATATTTTTTAATAGGGATGTTTGTTGCTGATTTATTATTTTTCTTAATTTGAATATGGAACACAAATGAACGAAATTCCTCCAAAAGATTAATACAAAATGGGAGTTTAATGATGAACTGTAAATAAAATTTTCTTAACAATCTTCGACCGAATGAATCAGTTCCTTGTGGCGGATTATATTTAAAAAAAAGAAAAGTGCGTCATCGCCCGTCATATAGGAAGAATTCACTTTTGGCGCGAAAGTTTAGGTGCTTCGAATATACACTTAACTTGAATTATCATTTTTAGTTTTAGGTTTTGTTAGCATTTAAAGTAATTAATGATTGTTTTGTTTGTTATTTGTGTATTTCTTATTTTAAAGTGAAATACTTATTTATGAATTCTTTTTAAAAAAGTCATTTTCACTTCTGGTTTGTAAGAATTTAATCATATTTGAATATGATTAAAAAGGTCGTAGACATATAATTATAACAGGAAACCTTTTGTCCATTACTTTTAAAATCTAAAATCGTCCACAGCCTGAGAGTCAATTTAGACATGGGCAAAGCATTCTATTCCTGGATGATCCAACGCGACAAAAACATTGAAGGCACCGTGATGCGTTCCACCACCATACCCGAGGAACTCGGCCGGATACAGTATCTGCTGGCAGACAAAACGGGCACGCTGACGAAGAACGAAATGTTCTTCCAGAAGCTCCACCTCGGAAACGCCCTGTTCGATAAGAATAATTTTTATGAGGTAATTTTTTATGCAATAGTTTTATGGAGATCAGTTAATAAATAATCAAGGACGAACGTTATATATAATAATAATACTAATATTATAATAATAATAATACTCAGGTCTTAGTAGATTTTTGATTAAGAATAACGAGTAAATCGCTTCTATATTAAATAAAGCACCAGATCTAATAATTTATTTTAATGGTTTGTCTGCATGACAAAATAATGATTAGCTCAATAGAAGGCCGATATCAGGATAAAAGGCACACTAAATATAAATAGGTTTTTTTTTTTTATAGAATAGGAAGGCGGACGAGCATATGGGCCACCTGATGGTAAGTGGTCACCAAACGCCCTTAGACATTGCCACTTTAAGTAATGTTAACCATCGCTTACATCGCCAATGCGCCACCAACCTTGGGAACTAAGATGTTATGTCCCTTGTGTCTGTAATTACACTGATATTGATGGTGTGGTACTGTTACTGCAGAAATTTAAAAAGCAAGGTCTTTGTAATTTCTGTTATTACTTCCCATTTTAAAACTTTTTATACATAGTTTTTATATAAATAATTAAATATATTGGAAATATGGAGAAATTTATAATTTGGATGACTACAGGTAGAAGCGTTCCTAACGCAACACATAACCAACGACGCCCCGTCCCTGCCAACGTCCCCGGCGTCCGGGGGGGAGGCGATGGCGCCGACGCCGCGACAAGTTTGGCAAGCGGTGCTCGCGCTGGCTCTGTGTCACAACGTCACGCCCGTGTACGACGTGGACGACCAGCGAGCTGACGAGGCCCAGTCAGGTATTTTTGACTGACTCTGTAGTTGCAGTGTATTCGTTACATAGGAGGGTCTTAAAGTTACGGTTCGTGAGGCCACACTAGTCAACTAGTAAATCAATCTGGACTAAAGATATTAATGAATAAATGCTAAAATTGTTTAATAGTTAAAATGTTATAACATATTTTTTTTGTCTAGATATGGGAAGCTCCGTAATGTCAGAGAGTTGTGGGGGGGCGGTTCCGCAACAACAGCTGTGTGACTATCAAGCGGCCAGCCCGGACGAAGTGGCACTCGTCAAGTGGACCGACATGGTATTATATATATTATTTATATACATATATGGTATGGTATTATATAAGAATGATATTTATCCTTTGGACGTCCATTAGAAGATATTTTGAACTATTAATTTTACCGATTACTATCGGCTGATGTTTGTATGAAACTGATAGATAAATATTTAGACTTTTTTTGCGATGGTTAACATCTCTTATAATGCCAATGTCTATGAGTGTTGGTGACCACTTACCATCAGGTAGCTCATTTGCTCGCCCGCCAACCTATAAAAGATAAAAATCTCAATAAAGGCGTTTTAGTATGAACATCAATGAATTAATCCTTTGTTTTTAATTGCTCCCATACACACATTTAATACCCACAGCTGCATTAGACTTGAGCTTATGAACGATCTCCCAACAGATGGGCGTGTCCCTGTACAGGCGCGACTTGCACAACATATCGCTGAAGCTGCGCGCCGCCAACGAGATCGTGTCGTACAACATCCTGCAGCTGTTCCCCTTCACCAGCGAGAGCAAGATGATGGGTATTATTGTTCAGGTAAACATTGATTTTAATAATTAAATGTAAATTTAATTAAAAATATATATTTTGTCTAAATGTTGGTACAATAAGTACTTGTAAAAGTCCTTTGAAATAAAAAATATTTTGGTTTGATTTGGTATACTCAATATTATAGTGTAAATAAGAGTGTGCAAAACAGACATTAATAATACTCTCATAATCTTAACTGCTGCTCACATCGCCAATGTCTATGAGCGGGAATTACCAAAAAAATAAAATCTAACCAAGAAGGCGGTTGTAAACTCAAATATACTATATAATTGAATACGTAAAACAGAGTTTTAAGTAATTAGCTAATTTAAAATTTTTGTAATTAGCCTTAGTATGTATATAGTATTGCAGTGTTTTTTTTTATCATAGGAAGAAAACACTCAAGCGATTACGTACTACGTTAAAGGGGCAGACGTGGCACTCGCGAAGCTCCTCAACTCATCCTGGCTCTCAACGGAGTGTACTAAACTAGCAGCTGAAGGTCTACGCACGCTGGTCGTCGCCAAGAAGACTCTGACCAAGAACGAGTACTTGGAGTTTGAGGTGATTGATATTTGACATGGCCTGCGTTAGTTTTGTGAGCTTCAAGTTTCATCATCTTACTTTCATACATCTAAAACTTCGAACTTAACTGATATAGCTTTGCATTAAATAACATTAGTTTTATACCCTTTAATAAAAATCTAATCTTGTATTGAATGAAAATGAGGGGGTTTTTAAAAACCCGTATTAGTGCTTTAAACATCGAAATGATCAATGAGTAATCGAGACCAACGCTCGCGGGCTGCAGAGCGAGTACAAGGAGGCGCGGCTGAGCGTGACGGCGCGCGCCGAGCGCACGGCGGCGTGCGTGGCGCGGCTGCAGCGCGGCCTGGCGCTGCTGGCGCTCACCGGCGTCGAGGACCGCCTGGCCGAGCGCGTGCCGCACACGCTGGCGCAGCTGCGCGCCGCCGGCCTCAAGGTACCGCCCCGCCCGCCCCGCGCCGCCCCGCCCCCACGCCGAGGGTAACCACGCGCGCTGTGCAGATCTGGATGCTGACGGGCGACAAGCTGGAGACGGCGCTGTGCATCGCGCGCTCGCTGCAGCTGGGCGGCGGCGCGCGCTGGCTGGCGGCGCCCGAGTGCCTGTCGCGCCGCGCCGCCTACGCGCTGCTCACCTCGCTGACCGCCGACGCCGACAGCACCGACCTCATCCTCGAGGGGGAGACGCTCGAGGTGACCGGCTGGCGCGACTTATGAAAGAGTAGAGTAGTCGGTTGCGGAGGACGTCCAACGTGACATAATTCTCGCGTAGGTTTGTCTCCGGTCGTACGAAGAGGAGTTCGTGGAGCTGCTGTGCAAGTGCTCGGGGGTGGTGGTGGCGCGCTGCTCGCCCACTCAGAAGGCTCGCGTGGCGCGGCTGTTGCGCGCGAGAGGACTCGTCGTGGCCGCCGTGGGGGACGGCGGGAACGACGTCGCCATGATACAGGAGGCCGACATGGGTGAGTGCGTAAAGTGGGGGAGATGTATAAGATGAGGATAAATTAAACTCTTTTGTGTGTCGAATGCTTTTATGAACATTTTTCGACTTATCGTTAGAGCTATTATAGTAAATGAATTGATCCAATACATAATACATACACACGGACGCTCGTGACTGTAACTCAACGGCAGGGGTGGGCATCGAGGGCGCGGAGGGGCGCGCGGCGTCGCTGGCGGGCGACGTGAGCGTGCGCGCGTTCGCGTGCGTGGCGCGCCTGCTGCTGCTGCACGGGCGCCGCTCGCTCATGCGCTCCGCCGCGCTGTGCCTCTTCATCGTGCACCGCGGCCTCATCGTGTCCACCATGCAGGTAGCGGCCGCGCATACACCGCCCGTACTCACTGCAATATTTAAAAATATTATTGCATTAGGATCTAACTGACATAATGGTTTTAAGAAGTAAAATATATATAGAGCTCCGAACAAATTGCATAGAATATGTAAATTTAATGTTTATTTATTTCTCTCGCTGCCATTGAAATATAATGTGGTACTAGTATTTGTAGCGGTTGTATATTTTGATCTGTTTCTAGGCTGTGTTCTCCGTAGTATTTTACTTTTCGTCGGTATCGCTCTACCCTGGATTTCTTATGGTCGGTTATGGAACTGTTTTCACTATGCTGCCAGTATTCTCATTAGTAAGTCACCCATCACGTAATATAGAATAATTTTATGTACCGCGGGGGGGGGGGGGGGGTTTATTATTTTAATTTATATGTAGATCGATGAAAATTTTGTCGTTTTAAATTTTCGACAAACCTAAAAATCTCCCGTAATTTCAAAATCTACGCAACAAACTCATAAAGAAAATATCGACCCGAAATAGAATGTAAAAAACACAGTAGCAACAAAACACTTGCAGATTTGTTTTTGAGTTGACGTTAAATTGTCAACAGATATTGCACACTTGAACTTGTATATAAATAATAATTATCTGTAAATACAAAAAAATACTGCAAGACTTTGGATATAAATCCAAATTAAGTAAACCGCGATCACAATATATAATTTCTGATGTGCGTATTCTTATATGACAGTTTTTTTATGAACAATTTTTTTCAATTTCTTATATACTTAAACTTAAATAATTATGTTTTTATAGGTATTGGATAAGGATATATCGAGTGCGACAGCACTGAGGTACCCGCAACTATACAAACAGTTGACGAAGGGACGTCAACTATCGTACAAAACGTTTTACATATGGATCGGAATCTCTATTTATCAAGGTAAGCTTTTGGAGAGCCTATACCGTTTTATAGATTTACTTTATAATATTACGCTTGCCCATAATTATGCCTGGTGATGGTAGTAAGTGATAACGCAGTCAAAGGTGGAAGGTCGCCTTGAAGATATTGCTCGGGACATACAGACGCCTGAAGTGGATACCGTAGCTTGGCTTTGACCATGAGAAATGAGAATGCCAAACCTTTCGTGTGAATGGGTGGAATGACGTAAAGACGGCGCCTATTCCTCCGCTCATAGAATTCCTTTTCATACTATTCTGTATATGACCGACATGCCCAGCAAGCTCTGCGTTGATATTCCGAACTGTGAAAATTAAATCGGCGATATATCGTTACGTGGAAAGAAACGCGTGAAGTTGTTCTTTCTGCGCCTGTACTCTTTTCGGTCGGATTGCAGTCTCATTGGATTATGAGAGTGAAGGAGTAGAAAGTGGACCTGTGTTTGCTCACACACTTGTGCACTATAATATGTCCTACGCAGTTTGGCTAGTCTCGCTCGAAGTCGACCGCTGTGGCCGAAATCGGTCTGGAGTACATCATCATCGTCATATAACACAGTTGTTTAAATCAAGCGAGCAGAACTTGGCGTGTCTCATTTAATGTCGCTAACTGGTGTCGCTAGGTGGTGTAATAATGTACGGAGCGCTGGTCCTCTTCGAAGAGCAGCTGATCCACATCGTAGAGATCAGCTACACGGCGCTGATCCTGACGGAGCTGATCATGGTAGCGCTGACCGTGGACACCTGGCACCGGCTCATGATCCTCGCGGAACTGATCAGTCTGCTCATGTATACCGCCACGCTGCTCATCTTTACCACCTACTTTGGTAAGTATGGTGTTCATTAATTAACGAAACCATGTTAGTATTCACTCTTAATAGTTTTGAACTTCATACATTTTTTCGGACATTTTCGACCCTAACTTCTATTAACGTATTTAATGATTCGCTTCACAAAATGTAAAAAAAAATTGCACTTGTTGAGTTATTGTATGTTTTTTATAAAATAATGTTTTATAATTTAAATTTTTAATAATTATGTTTGTATGTATTTAAGCTAGATTAATAAGTGCTTACCGTTTTATTAATTTTAACAACTCCCGTCTATTAAAAGTAGTTTTGATTCAAGATATAAATATATTATGTATACATATATGCGTTGTCTACTCGCGTAATTCTAATTCAGCGTTCGTACGTACGTATCATGAATAAAAAAGTACCGAATGTGTTTTTCGATCAAACAGACGCGGATTTCATACGACACTGGGACTTTTGGTGGAAAGTGACGACGATCACGCTCGTGTCCTGCTTGCCGCTCTACATCGTCAAGCACATGCACAGGAAGTGGAGCAACCGCCAGTACAAAGACATACAGAAATAACGTAATTATTATTAATATTATAAGTCATTTATAGGAAATGTTTTGAACAAATTAGGCGTACCTTTGTATTGTACCTATTAGGGTGTTATAAGACTAATCGACCGATTGACTATACATAAGCAATACTGATGGAAGAAACCTATTTCCATAGCCGATACATTTTATCGAGCGAAAGTCACCACACTAATATATCGACATCGATAAATGGCTTCAACCGACATTCGAGTAACACCCCTTATTCTTTTTATTTATAACATATCGATTGATACATTTTAAGCAAAACTGATGAAGAACCCATAGCCGATACATTTTATCGATCGAAAGTCACCACACTAATTTATCGACATCGATAATTGGCTTCAACCGACATTCGAGTAACACCCCTTATTCTTTTTATTTATAACATATCGATTGATACATTTTAAGCAAAACTGATGAAGAAACCATAGCCGATACATTTTATCGATCGAAATTCACCACACTAATCTATCGACATCGATAATTGGCTTCAATTGATTCGAGTAACACCCCTTATTCTTTTTATTTATAACATATTTCTTATTCTTTAGTATTAATCTAATAGTATTCGATAATTTTCAGTCTTAATTTCATTTAACCTTACTACTTATGTATTCTTTTCAAGTATTATGTTAAAAATAACAGGGAAATATGTATCTGATTATTAATATTACTATCAATTTACGATATAACCAAATTAATTCAATGTGTTCAAAATTATAAGTGACAATTGCTAAAATGTTCAGTGCCTTTTATTGTCAGTATTTTAAAATTATATATCGATAAAGATTGACATCTATGAAAATATTGGCTGACCCATTTCACGATGAAAAACTATTTGTTTGAAATTATTATATTTATTCATGTATTTTGGTTATTTACTCATTATTTTTAAAATATCGATTTATTTTTTTATTAAGTTATTTTTAAATAGAATTCAATAATGGCTTAGTTTTTGAACTCGGGCGGCAGAAATATTTTATGTTTATTGTATTAAAATTTATAGTAGTGTTAAAGACTCGCTACTCGCACGGAAGCGGCAACAACACGTGGAAGCGGGATAGCATATTTGGCGGCATGTTGCGCTCTTTATCGCACTTACGTGCCTCATAAAACCTCATGAAAGAAAGAAACAGTGTAAAGAATTAATTGATTAAATTATATTTGTAATCATTCAAAATTAAATAGATAAATAATATACTGTAAATGACATTTACACAGATATAATTTTAAAACAGTTCCTAAAATAAAATTAAAATCCAAAATAATCTCCAAAAAAACCTCGTTACACACCAATTACATAAATAAAAATTAACTTTTCGCGATACGGTGACTCACATGCACCCCGAGCATACGTCAGTTATTAAGCCCGCAGTCTTTAACTATTTTCTAAATGTTTCTGTGTAAAATTATTATCCGAATGTGGATGACTCATATTTACTTTATAATAAAACAAATTTAATTGACAATTTCTAAAACTTGCGATCACAATTCTTTATATTCAGAATTCTGAATAGTCTTATCATTATTTAATCAAATCAGAATGTATATCTATGTAAAGAGAAGTTAAGACTCAAATATTATTTACAATAATATTACTGATCTGTAATCAATATAAGATGAAAATGAGAGAGAAATTGTTTTTTTTTTTTTTTGAATCGTCAATATACTTTTGGTTTATTTTTGCGATTATCGTTTGGTCTCCTACTAAACATTGAAATTTATTTTTGTTATAAATTAGATATTAAACGAAATGTTACTGTGATTTCAATATTCGATATATAGTTGTAAGGACAATTTATTCCATAGCATATTAATATAAGTAATTTGTTTAATGACAGTTATCAAGGTACAAAGTGTGTTATTTGTGATACGTATATTTATTTTGATAGTTTATAAATACGTTGGAGATTTTTTTTTTGTTTAAAGTATTTATTCATTATCAATATATCCATTATTTTATTTTATTTTATGTTACTCTCGTGACAATTGTGTATGACACAGTACCTAATAAAATATTCAAAAAAGTAAACCGTTTTTTTTTTCTTTATTGCTACGACAAGTAATCGATTTTTATTTTTTATTTTTTTTTTATAGATAAAGAAGATGGACGAGCATATGGGCCACCTGATGGTAAGTGGACACCAACGCCCTTAGACATTGGCATTGTAAGAAATGTTGTCCATCGCTTAAATCGCCAATGCACCACCAACCTTGGGAACTACGATCTTATGTCCCTTGTGCCTGTAATTACACTGGCTCACTCACCCTTCAAACCGGAACACAACAATACCAAGTACTGCTGTTTTGCGGCAGAATATCTGATGAGTGGGTGGTACCTACCTAGACGAGCTTGCACAAAGCTCTACCACCAGTATTCCATAGTATAGAATATAATAATATAAGAATATGATAACATAAGGCCGGCACCACACTGATCAGAATATGCATTTTGGTAACTTGTATTTTAAATCGTGTGTGTTTGTGTGAGTGAGTGTGTTTGTGTACATGTGACATTTTGTATACAACTAACAAAATTCAATACATGATAATTTTAATGCTCGAAAACAGAGTATAATGTTTATTATTTATTGACTATAAATATAAGTACAACTAACGTATCAATAATTACCTTAACAATTCCAAATAAGTCTTAAATAAAAATTATATACCTTAGACAATACATAGTAATTCTATAAAATGAAATTTCCTAAAAATCATGTAAAATATCTATTAAGAATGATTGTTCTATATTACCGTTGCGACGGCGGTGTCGTGTACGAGTTTATATCAAGTTCTGTACCAGAAGTTGATTTTGCACGTAGAGAATGTTTCGAGACCACGCGTCGCGCCCACGCCAAGTCACGAGAGCTTCTGGACTTACGACATCTGGATTTTGTGCTGACTGAACTAGATTGCGTCGATGTGGAACTACCTGAACCGGTCCAAGAATCTGTCACGTTTACACCTAGACATGTCCGTTCAGAGTTGGTGACCGTACTAGTCGAATACATCGGTACACGAGTTCTAGTCTTGGGTAGCTTCTTTTCGATTTTCATTTGCGTGATCGGTGTTTCTATCTTTGGCGGGCTTTTTGATCTCTCTGGGTGACCTTTATTTGTGGTATTGTCAGTTATTCTGCAACCACCATTAGCAATAATAGCTGAATCTTCACTAGTACCCTCATTGTCACTCATTATTACTGCCATGAGCTTTTCGGTGTTTTCATTCAAATCGTATACTTTTTGTGTCTTTTGAGATCCAAGAGATGTAGACTTTGTTTTAGATGAAGGCATTTTTGAGCATCTTTTTTCTGTAAAATAAACTGTGCTCTGGTGAGGAGGCAACATGGCTGGTATATTAGATTCTACGTCTGCATACGCTATGTCCTTACTTGTCGAAGCACGGCGTATATATCTACAGTGGCAACCATCATCGTTACCTGTAAGATAACTGTAACATGTTTGTAGAATGCAAATAGCTAATCCTATCAGCATTACAACACAAACATACATATGTGGTGTCCAATCGGTGTCAATATACACGTACGATTCCTTAAGAGTTCTCCAGGGGTGCCATTTTAGTACTCCAGTGTCTTGTATATCGTAAAGATTTCGTCTATGTAATCCTTTTCCATAATTTTGAACTGCTGCAGCTATTCGCAAAATTCCCCCATACGCGGCATAAAGTTTTTCATCTGTGAGCCGAGGAGCAACATCCCTTTTCATCCAATGCCAAAGTTCATTGTTGAAACTTACAAAATCAGAATGACGACATGATTCTGGAGAATTGTGTAATATACACTTTGAGCCAACAGTATAATATTTTAGTAATATATTTTCCGAGAGTGGTGATGTTAAACTATATAAACCGTTGTATTTCCATGGCAGAGCAATTGCAGATGGTCGGAAATGATCATCTGTCATAGGTGCTGGTATATGAATACAGGAGTTTGAATCTCGTTTTGTGACTAATGGGGCACATGGATCAAATAAATAAGTTGGACCAACTCGAACCTTCTCAACTGTAAAATTTGTCCATTGTGGTGTACTATCAGATCTTTTCCAACCTACACCTTGCGTATTTAACAATATTTTAAGGCCATCAAAGAAATCATGTAACTCTCGTACATTTCTGTACGAGACATATCCAGCATAGTAGGCAAATCTAGCAGTTGGCAGAATTTCACTCCTCATATGTGCTCCTATCGCGTCCGCTAGTACTTCTTTAAGAATTTCTATAGTATTCTTATCTGGATTATTATCAACTGTTTTAAAGGTGTTACGAAAATACCTTAACGTTTCTATTATATAATTATCGTTAACAATATCTGGTGTGACCGGTGGTGGTATAACTTCTTCAATTATTTTGCGAACACGTAATTTTGTTAAATCGTCTTCACTCCAACAGTTAGCTTGTGTAAGTCGCTTATAAAACAAAGTACTACCTACTCGAGAACATTCTGCTATTTTTATAATTAGGAAAACATACGTAAAAAATAACATTGCATTGTAAATTTGTGGTATTTATGTTAGCCGTTTAAAAATGTATCAAACTTAGTAAAATTATCAACGTCATTTATTATTGTTAATGGGAAAAGATAAACTAAAAAAATTTAGGAATACGTTATGATACCTCTTTCGTTGCTTAAAAGTTTTTCATTACTTATACATTTTATCGTCAGGTAACTTTCCGTGTGCAAATAATCTATTAATTTTTTGTCGTGTAAAAATTGTGTTATCCAAAGGTTTTGCCTTTTGTTTAATTTAATAAAATAATTGTGATTCAATAAAAAATATAGGTTGGTAACTTTGTTATAAGATGACATTAGACGCCAGAGAGTGGCATATTTGTCAGTGTCAAACAAATATTTTAACAGTTTGGCGGTAGCGAAATTTTAAAAGTTAGATACTTCGCAAATCGCTAAAGAGCGAGTTGGTTTAATTCCATAATTTTAGTAATAATTACAATAAATGTGTATGCCATGCAATTAATCTCAAATTATTGATTTATACTTTGCAAAATGTCTAGGGTAAGTACGCCGTAATGTCCAACTGACGGACATTTCATTTTAGCATTGTATTATCATATTATCATTTATATTTTTTATTATACGTTTTTGAAATAGTCACATATGTCATCTTAGTTTGGCATTTAATTGGAATTCTCAACATGAAAAAAAAAGAAAAAATACAACGAAAATATACATTACATACATATAGACTAAACATCTCTGAAGATTTATTGTACCTTTAATGAAAATTACCTTGTTTTATTTTCTTTGAAAGTAATCGAGTATTGAAAGATCAGATGTTTTCATTTAAATTCTTAAGAAACTTTATATTATCGCCTTCAATTTGTTGTAACAAAATCTTAACACTTTCAACAAAAATATCTGCTTAACATTTCAAAATCTAATATAAACTATACACAAAACACTTTTATGCTTTTTTAATTACTGTAACAACAACTTTGACACACAACCTATTTTACCTTATACTGTTGTTTTTCCTTATAAGAGAAAATAAATAAGTAGTTATAATTGAAAGATATGATAATTATTTATTTCATATTTTGAAGACCTTTTCTATTGAAAATTATTTTTTTATGAATTTTCAGGATATAAGGTCATTTTTTACTTTGAAAAAAGAAAAGAAAACAAAAGATGAGGATAGTGATGTGATACCGGAATCACCAGATGTTCAAATCACACAAAAGGTAATTGAACTTCATTTAAGAATATTGTAAATTTGAAAAAAAAAAGAGTCTATAGCTTCATAGAACTTATTGCCATGAGATTATTAGTTTTGAATAATTATAATTTAATAAATATTAAAAGAACAAACAATTCAGACTTACATTTGATAACAGCTTAAGATATATATTTGCTCACTACATAAGTGGATAAAACTCTTAAGATACATTAAACATGAGTAATACAAATTTCTGTTACTTCAAATTCATTATAGAAAAAACAAAATAGAAAAAGACGCCAAATCAAAGATGACTCTGATGAAGAAATTTTTACCTCACAAAAGAAAAAAGTATCACCTGCAAAGCCTGAACTTAAAGAAGTTAAACCTGCTGAATTATTTGGTAGTGCACCAATTAAAAGAACAGCACCATTAGTTAAGAAATCAAAGAAAAAGACGGAAACCGGAATTCATTCAGATGAAGAATTTGAACAGAGCTTGCTACAAATTGACGAAGTTAATGTCATTGAGAATCAAATAACATCACCAGATAAAGATCAAGTAATTAAAACAAAAGATGTAACTGAAATTAATGAAACGAAATTGACTGAAAATCATGACGTAATTGACAAAGAAAAAGTGAAATCAAAAAATACAAATGATTCTAAAGCATCAACAAGTAAAAGAAAATTAGATAAAAGCAATATTGAGGATGAAAGTCAAATTGAATCGACAACCCAAAAAACAGAGAAAGTCAAAAAGGATTTTAGTGAATTCATTGACTATGAAGAACATCATGACAATACTGAACAAATAAACCAGCCGAAATCAAAGAAACGCAAAATGGATAAAAGCCTTAACGAATCTGGTATGTTGTAAACTATATTTGATATTTATTAGTGGTCCCATTTTATAAGCATTTGTCTTATTATAAATTCAAGATACTTCAATAGTAATTATACCAGAAGCAAGTTAATAATATATTGAAAACACAAAACAAATTACATATGTAATTTTATAATATAATATTTATTTAATTTATCAAAAATTACAAATGCAGTCTGCCAAAAAAAATAACCATTTTCTTTCCCATAATTCTGTTTATTTTATTAAATATAAACATATTTCTTCTGAAGTTCTTACAGATGAAGAAAGGCACGAAAGGAAACGGTACTCAGCTGGTCTTTACCAGAAATATTTGAACAGATCAGGGCCTAAGCACTTAGGATCCAAAGAAATGCCTGAGGTAAAAGATTTTTTTTACTGCAAATTATTTAAGTCAATTAGTACAATATAAACTATGTAAAGAAATTAAGACAATGTTGATAAGTGCTATATATTTTATCATTTAATATTATCTTAAGATAACAGATAATAGTAGTCATCATCATTATCATAGTACTATATGGCATCTTTTATTTTATTTAATCGTTGCATTAATAGTTATACATCTCAACATCACATGAGCTCAATATAAAAAATTAAACATACAATATAAATATAGCATCCGGTATTCAATAAACAAAGTTGCAATTGTTATACAATAATCAGCAATGTTACATGAGTCACAAAAAAAAACGAGTGAACATACTAGTTCAAAAAGCCATTTATTGTAAAAATTTAAACAAAAATTGCCATTAGCTCAATTGCAAGTCTAAATTAATGTGTAAAGCAAATCAACACTATAAGGCTCACACTGTAATTTGCAATGTTCTGGTAAATTATGTGTTTGAATGACCTCATAAACTGCTTATTTATGACTATTGATTCTGACTATATAGTTGATTTGTATTTAAAAAAAAAAAAGATTTGTCTTAATAATCTTAATTAGATATGTAAACACCGTGATGTTGGGGTGTGTTGTGAGTCTAATATACACTATATCCAACAAGTATTCGCTTAAATTGTTTGTATTATGCATTCCAGGGGTCGCCAGACTGCTTAAAAGATTGTGCGTTCTTATTAACTGGTGTTCTGGATTCATTCGAACGAGATGAAGTAGTCGAAACTATCACGAAATATGGCGGCACTATAAAAAGTGGTATTAGTAAGAAGGTATTATATTTTTTACATAGTAAAAAAATATTATTTTAAGTAGTATAAAGTAGAAAACTTTAAAAGGTATATTTTAAAAAATTATAAAGGAATGGAACAACTGTATTTCGGATTTTATTAAAACCTGTCATTACAAGTGTGATTGAATAACGAACCTCAAAATACACTCACATTTATAATACCAATCAATGAATTTTAGGTGACACATGTTGTGGCAGGCGAAGATGCTGGTCCAGCTAAGTTAGCGAAAGCACAAGATCTCGGCATCAAAGTGCTCAGCGAAGATGAGTTTCTGGCTATGATCAAAGACTCAACAGTTAAAAAACAATCTCAAGAAGTAAAGAAGGAACAAAATGACGAGAAAAAAAATAAGAAATCGAATGATAAGAATGAATCAAGTTTTACAATCAAGAAAACACCGATAAAGAAACAAATTGACAAACAATTAATTGTTAGTGATATTAAGAAGGAAGCTGTTTCTCCTAAAACAAGTATGAACAATAAAGTTAAATCTGAAGATATCAAAGTGTCCGTTAAATCAGAGAATAAAGAAAATGGTATGTGAATTTAACTCTTAAATAATAATAATATTTTTTTAAATGGTATATACTTAGTTCATCATAATATATTTTGTTTTATTGAAATATATTTTATTATTTCAATTCTACATACTGTTAAAATTGTTCCTTAATCTTTTTCCCTCTTAGGTGTGCTAGAAAAAATCTTTTTATAATAATCCCCTACATTGCTTTTAGTTCTTGGTTCTTCTCTTTTGTAATATTTTTTTTATATCTGTTTTTTTTTCTGGTTCGGGTTATAATGTGATTAACAAATCAATAAATAAATATTGTGTAGTAAGTAAGTAATAGTATGTAATATTCTCTTACACATCCATACGCAAGGTCAATTTACTTTGCTTTTTAATTATAAAATATATTTTTCAGGTGAAATTAAACAATCAAATAGCTCTTCTGACAATTCAAATACGCTCATGTGGGTTGATAAATACAAGCCACAGAATTTAAAACAGATCATAGGACAACATGGGGAAGCCAGCAATGCTAATAAGTATGGAAATTGTATATTAATATTATTCATTTATATATTTTAAGAACGCAAACGAGAAACGAGGCTTTTGGACGTCGAATATAAATCAAGTATTACAATCTCATTTCTATTTCTACTGGTGGTAGGGCTTTGTGCAAGCTTGTCTGGGTAGGTACCACTCATTCATCAGATATTCTACCGCAAAACAGCAGTACTTGATATTGTTGTGTTCCGGTTTGAAGGGTGAGTGAGCCACTGTAATTACAGGCACAAGGGACATAAATTCTTAGTGCCCAAGGTTGATGGAGCATTGGCTATGTAAGCGATGATTGATATATCTTACAATGCCAATGTCTAAGGGCGTTGGTGACTTACCCTTCAGGTAGCCCAAATGCTCGTCCACCTTCCTATTCTATAAAAAAAAAAGAAATTGCGACGCTAATTGTTTCTAAGATGTTATGTCCCTTGTGTCTGTAGTTAAACTTGCTAAAGTATACAATATATAAAATATTGCTCTTTGGAAGTACAATAACCAGTGAGTGGCCCTATCTTTACACCGGTTTAATTTATGTCAGTTCTAATGTCTATCTGTCAAATGATTTTTTTAAAATTTCATAATGCTAAATGTTTTGATAAATATATTTATGAACTGATATTGTATATGTATCCCAAACAAATGGAAAGAGCAAAGACAAGTAAACAACTTTGACCATGAATTGATATTACAACATTGGATCTTAAATAATCTATGGTATTCGATATGGATTCGTGGAAAAGTGTCAATAAAGTGACACAGACTATAACTAATCGAATCGCGGTAACAGCCTGTAAATATCCCACTGCTGGGCTAAGGCCTCTTCTCCCTTTTTGAGGAGAAGGTTTTGGAGCTTATTCCACCACGCTGCTCGGATTGGTGGAATACGCATGTGGCAGAATTTCAGTGAAATTAGACACATGCAAGTTTCCTCACGATGTTTTCCTTCACCGAAAAGCAGGAGATGAATTATAATCACAAATTAAGCACATGAAAAACTTCAGTAGTGCTTGCCCGATCCACGATCATCGGTTAAGATGCACGCCTTCTTACCACTTTTTTTTTTTACTAATCGAATGGATTATGTAAATCTAAATTTGTTTATCTGTGCACATGCCTCCCTGCTTGCCAGTCTAAATCCACACATCGCACTTTACATAACACAATTGTCCTTTTGGAGTAATTTAAAAACTTAAAAGTCGTAAGAGCTTCGATAATAATTTGTGTTGTTACATTCGTAGGTTATTAAAGTGGTTGACGAAATGGTACGCAAATAGAAAAGCAAAACTACCGAAGCCAAGTCCGTGGGCGAAAAATGACGACGGCGCTTACTATAAAGCGGCATTGTTATCCGGACCGCCCGGCGTGGGTGAGTGCTTCTAGGGCTTCAACACCATCACCATCGAAGGCATTAAGGCGGGTGGGCCTTGGCCTGGTCGAGTAGGTTCCCCCTTAGTTCTTAAGTCTATATCCCTTCAGATCTTTATTGCGTCAATATGTTTCATTAACTCCAGCACTAAATGCTTTTCAAGCTTATATGAAATTTAATTTACTGATTTGTCAGTTTTTTTTTAATTGCAATATTCTTTATATCTATTAAGAGTATTGAAATAGTTTTTTATCAATTTACTCTATCGAGTAAATATAGATCTATATCAATATTGTTTGCAGAACATACTTGCTTTAATTTTAAAAACATCACCTAAGTAAAATTAAATATCTATCGAACATACCCGAAATGGTATTCCTTGATTCAATGAAAACGGAAGAAAATCCATTTTAAACATTATTTTTCAAATACCATGCTACTGATACAGGCAAGACGACAACAGTGGCGCTCGTTTGCAAGGAGTTGGGCTACGACATGGTCGAGTTCAACGCTTCGGACACGAGGAGCAAGAACCTCATCAAGGAACAGATTGCGGAACTGTTGACGTCCACCTCGCTCTCGGGTTATGCTAAAGGTAGGCTAGAAATTATAGACTTTTTAATGTATGTCTTAGTTTCTCTGGCGTCTGAGACACAGGCTCGGCCTAGTTCAGACGCTTGTACTTATTGAATAAGTATGTAATTGTAATGTATCCATAAGTTAAGGACACTAAATGTATATTTTTATTGCTTGTTAAATAATAATAGAGTCTGTGTGTGTGTGTGTGTGTGTGTGTGTGTGTGTGTGTGTGTGTGTGTGTGTGTGTGTGTGTGTGTGTGTGTGTGTGTGTGTGCGTGCGTATATGGAAATCGAAATTATTTGTCAAATCTGAAAGATGTTCTCTAAATACGCAAAGAAAAGCATTACATTATAAAGTTTGCTGGACTGAGAGCTATTTTGAGAGGAAGTGCTTATTGCTAATTAATACACATGTGGCAGAATTTAAACAGAAGCATGCAGTTTTCCTTACAATGTTATCCTTCACCGATGAGCACTTATAGAGACGAGCAATTATAAACACAAATCGATAACGCACATGAAATTCAATGGTTCCATCTTGGCTCTTTTTTAATAAATAATAAGATAAGCAAGCGATTTTTGGAAGATCGACTAAATTAATTTTAAATTCAGGGAATGCGGGCAAGGGAGCCGTGTCGAAGAAACGTGTACTGGTCATGGATGAAGTCGATGGGATGGCTGGAAATGAAGATAGAGGTAACTACCAATATACCCGATTAAGACAGATACAGCCAAACGCCAAACTGTTCATTTATAAGATTGATTGATATTCAAATTAACACCTTTCTGCTCTAAAAATTTAAGATAAAATGTCTCTTTTACGCAATATAGACACCTGATACAGTCATTCGTAATACATCGTTATAAAATCTCCTTTTTGAGACTTTTCAAACCATATATGGTAAGAAATTTGGTTTGGTCTTTACCATTTACTCTACCTAAAAGTTTATAAATAAAAGAAGTTTTTGCAACTTAAAGCTTGCTATTTGACTAAGAAACCGATTGGGTTAATATTTAATTTGTGCATGTTCAAGGTGGTCTCCAAGAGTTGATATCGCTGATGAAGTCGACGTCGGTGCCCATAGTGTGCATGTGTAACGACCGGAACAGTGAGAAGATGCGCACGCTCGGCAACTACTGCTTTGATCTGCGGTTCGCCCGCCCGAGGGCCGACCAAATTAAGGTTCAGACGTTTAACGATTTATTCCTACCCCTAGCAATGTTCGTTCGGAATGTGTCATATGCAAAACTTTCAATAAATATCTCACTTTGTCCAAAACATTACGTTAGGAAGTAAATATATATCATGTGAAAAATGTTTTATAAAGCAGTTTGTTAAAAAAAATGTTGTTTCAAATATTACCAGGTAAAATAATAATGTTATTTTAATTTAATTATTTAAATTTGAAAAAATTTTTGGACCATGCTATTTAGTTCTACTCTGGAACCCGTTCAATCCGGAACGCCTTTCTAAGCCAACTATTAAAAAGTTAATAACCGCTTGGACAGGGTAGCTCTAGTAAACTAGGATCGTTGCTACAATAATTATAGTGGTAACATAGTCTCGGAACACATGAAAGAAAATTTAGATTCTCAGAATCCAGAATCCTCAGTAAGTTAAATTTATAAATGAGCACCACCAATAATGCATGTGTCCGCAGGCGGCGATGATGTCGGTGTGCTTCCGCGAGGGCCTCAAGCTGTCGGGCGACGCGCTCGTGCAGCTCATCGCGTCGGCGCGCCAGGACGTGCGGCAGACGCTGCACCGCCTCGCGCTCTACGCCGCCAACGACCCCGCGAGCGCCGCCCCGCCCACCGCCCCGCCCACCGCCACGCCCACCGCCCCGCCCACCCGCGGCGCCGCTACGGACGTCCGCATCGTGAGGCCGCACTGCTCTGTACTGTACTACTGGCATACCTGATGGTTAAGTGGTCATCACCGCCCGTAAACATTGGCGCTGTAAGAAATATTAACCACCCCTTCCATCGTCAATGTGTAAGATGCCTATTGCACTGGTTCACTAAAAATACACTTGGTATGTAATGGTACATAATGGATATACCATTAATTTTTTCTTTATTTGTTGCTTGAAAAATAATTAAAATAGATAGTTGGTACCAGTAGTAGATAAATCGACAAGCCTCATTTAATTTTGGTTTAAAAAATATATATACTGTGTATGACAGGGACCCTGGGAGGCTATTCGCAAAGTGTTCAGTGCCGAGGACCACAAGACAATGAGTATCCACGACAAGAGCGACCTGTTCTTCAGCGACTACAGCATCATGCCGCTCTTCGTGCAGGAGAACTACTTGAACGTCACCCCGCATTGCCCGAAGTATGGATTCATTTGTTTTTAACAAAATCAAATGAGACAATTAGACGCGTGTTTGAATTTATTTCTTATATAAAACTGGTGAGCGATTGGACCAATAATACGTGATAGTAAGCGGTCGCCGCCGCTCATAGACACTGTAAGAAATATAAATATAATAAACCATTTTCAACGTCAAAGCACTGCCATGGGTATATAAGTAGTGCAGGGCGCACTCACATAGGTACATATATAGTATAGGGTGAGTGCGCCATTGTTTGGTGGTACAATAGTTACAGAGACCATACAAACGGACCTGTATAGTCTTTCAACGAAAGCATCATTTCCCATGATCTGTAAATTATATATAGGTATTTTACATAGGTTACAAATAAAATATTGTATTTTTGTTATACACAGGCATGAAATCTTAGAACGAATTAGCAAGGCTGCCGACAGTATCAGCATCGGTGATATGATCGAGGCTAAAATACGCGGCCAGCAGGCCTGGAGTTTGCTGCCATTGCAGGTATGATATCATTTTATAAGATTACTTGGTAAATAGTCAGAGAAAATCAATATGGATAGCTGGAGAGATCCGAGATGGTCCATATTTATGTTTATACATAATTAATGTCTGTACATGTGGAAGAAAACATCATGATGACACTTGCATTTTTCGGATGATATTTAAATGTCTATCCACTTAGTAAGGGCTTTGTGCAAGCCAGTCTGGGTAGGTACCACCCTCTCGTCACTTCGTCGTTAAAGGGTGAGTTAGCCAGTGTTATTACAGGCTAATACACTAGGGGCATTTCATTTTTGTTCCCAAGGTTGGTGACTCAATGACTATGTAAGGAATGGTCTGCCTTCCTATTTTATAAAAAAAAAATCAGTAATCAAACAAGCAAACAAATGGACAACTTTTGTCCCTAATTTTACAAAATTTCACCTTCGCGTAAACTATTAACTATTTTTTCAGGCAATGTGCAGCAGCGTGATACCAGGATCAGTTCTAGAAGGCCACCTGTCGTCGCAGATACAGTTTCCGTCGTGGCTCGGTAAGAACTCACGGAAGAATAAAATGCATCGTCTGTGTCAGGAAATACACGCACACACCAGACTTAGGTGAGACAAAAAATTATAACTAAAGTCAAGCTCTAACTGAGTGATACAAAGTTTTTAAAACCAAATTGTACAATTAAAGTTTTTTTTTAAATATAAATACTGATTGTAAGTGATCACCGCTGTCCATAGACATTGGCGATCAAATAATGCACTTTTGAATTGTTGCACGTTTCAGAAGATTTAAATAAAATTAAAGCTGCCACTGGCTGGAATGTAGAATTTGCCTAGAATAACTGCCAATAACATCAATAGTTATCTTTTTCGACATTCAAGTTACATAGATAATTAATTAAATACAATTGAATTATTATTTATCCTGCATGTTAATTAATTAATACTAACTTATTTATTATCTATGTGATACTTTATGGAAATGGGATACAAAATGTTATCTATATATTCCACCGTGCCTTTAATTATACTGGCTCACTGACAATTAACTTCACGTATGCAGAATATGTTTTCGTAAAAATATGCTTATATATGAGGCCTAAAAACTTACAAATTCGTACTAACTCCACAGTACATCTGGTTCAAAATCTTCAATCTTCCTGGACTATGCGTACTACCTCCGAGATGCGGTGGCGACTCCATTGATACAAGAGAAGACAGATGGCATTGAAAAGTCCATGGAAGTGCTGGAATCTTACCACCTGCTGAGGGAAGATTTCGATTCACTAGTTGAGCTGTCTTTATGGCCGGGGCAATTAAATCCCATGAATACGATTGACACTAAGGTTAGCACTGATTCACAGTTTGAGTTTATTTTAAATACAAAGCATGGACTGCCTAATTATTTCCTTAATTTAATATTTCCTAGCCGAGATGGCCCAATAGTAAGACCGCGTGAATCTTAACCGATGATCGTGGGTTCAAACCCGGGCAAGCACCACTGAAGTTTTTCATGTGCTTAATTTGTGATTATAATTCATCTCGTGCTTTTCGGTGAAGGAAAACATCGTGAGGAAACCTGCATGTGTCTAATTTCAATGACCGCATTGGAGCAGCGTGGTGGAATAATCTCCAAAACCTTCTCCTCAAAAAGGGATAAGAGGCCTTAGCCCAGCAGTGGGATATTTACAGGCTGTTACCGTGAATATTTCTTAACTTTTCTTTAAGGTGTAATAAATAAAGACAATAAGTCTAATGACAAATAGAACAATTAAATTGTTAGTAATAATAATTTCTTTAATTAAAATAAGATATATGTATTTTAATAGAAAATGCTGTCTTATCTCGTTTATTTTAAAAGAATGGAGATAATATATACAAGACAATTCATTTTTTATTGTAAAAGGTAAAAGCTGCAATGACGCGTGCATACAATAAGAAGGCGACCGCATTGCCATATGCTCCGGTCTCTGTGAAAAAAGGACGAGCGCTAGATAATGAAAATTCTCAAGAAGACAATGAAGATGATGCAATAGACAGCGATCCTGAGAATGACACACTAATTAAAGTAAGATATGTTACGTAGCTTCTGTCATTGTTAAGAAATATACTTCCTTTGATTAAAGAATGTGAACTGAGATGCAATATATGTATAATACCTTATAAATTAGTGGTAAATTAGTGCTGTAATTTCAACAATGCACCGTCTTCCAAATGTCAAATCAATAATTGTAAATAGAGAGAAATTAATATTAAACTAAACAGTCGCTAAACAACATTTATAAGCAGGGCTGTTAATTTTTTTTTAGCTCACTTTTAATTATTAAGTTTATTTATAAACTCTACCACCTATAAGTTCATCATTATAATAATTATGTAATTTAATTATTTAACATTGTTATCTATTTTTTATTTTCTATAATATAGTGTGCATGTTGCATTATAATATTTCTGTTTTTTTATTATTTAAGAAAAAGAAAAATAAAGATATAGAAAAACCTAGCAATAGCAAAAAAGGGAAAGAGAAACAAAAGGATAAGTCCAGTCCCATTAAAGGTACAAAGGAAAAGAAGAGTGCTTCAAAAAGTGCAAAGAAGAGCCCGAAAAAGAAGAAATAAAATAATGTTCAGTATTCACATATTTACTAATTATGTTTTAATATTAAATGATTGTTTTTTTTAATGCATTTTTTATTTATGAATAACTAAAACTAAGTTTTATTACCATTAATTCAAAAAAATATGATACAGAAATTTATTCATTTATTTATAAGCTATTTACAGTCATTTTTAGAATATATAATATTAAAATATAAAAGCAAAATATGCATTACAAATTTATAGACAAAACATACTGTCTAAAAGATTGTCCTGAGGCATTGTACCCACGACCAACCTCATGGATGCACTATTTGATACAAATTATATGAATACATAATGCAACATGGTATCATATATTTTCTATATAATTTGCATTCAAAATAAGGATATTATAAATTGGATTACAGTAGTAGTAATAAATTTATCAAAGAAAAAACAAAAATAAAGCAATAATTTTAAATTTCACGCTTTTCTAATTGTTTTTTATTGAATAATAATTAAGATAAACTTAGTAGGTCATATGAGTAAATACAAAATTGAAATAAATATGTTAGTTAATGACAAAGTTATGTTTTTCATTTTTAAACTCAAATTAACTTGCAATCATTTCAAAAGTATGTATTCTTGTATGAATATGTGAAAAACAAAGGAGTAGAAGGTGGGAGATATAACAAAACAAAAATAAATGACAAAACTGATTTATTATTACATAATTGCAACTAGATATTCACAGAACTTAATTATTTTGTTTATTTCTCAGTCCTTACGGATTTTAGCAACTCTCGGATCGTCGGGTCTCATAATAACGTAGACTTTTTTATATCTTCGGTTATCCCCATCATTTTTGTAATAATTACGAACAGCAATGCCGCCCAATGCAATGCCAATAAGACCCATGCCAGTAGTAGCCACAATCTCAGGGATTTCAGTCCATGCTTGTTGTAATAGTTGCCCAATTGTTCGTCTTGTCGCCGGGACCGCCATCAGTTTATCTTCTTCACTTTTAGTTAGTAAGATATTTTTGTTAAAAATATCACAAGAAAATAAGGCGAATGGTCAAAATATATTTGCCAATGTCAAAGTCAGGCGAAGTCAATAAGACTTTTAGTGGTGTTTCATCAAAAAAAAAACCCACTAAAGTTCTTCCTTAAGAATGAAAAATTACACACTATTAAGTACTGAAATGTTTCTTCCACTTATCTAATAAACATAGCATTAGTTTTGCTTTAAAAAAAAACTATTGAATTTTTTTATTACATAAAAAGAAATTCTTCAATTGTTAAAACTTAAATATTAGGTAAGATTTATCCAGCCAGGTCGTAAGTCGATAAAAATCTATAGTACTTAAAAGTGACATTTCATTTAAAAACATATTGTATTTCTATTACTACGTTATATTAAAAGCAAGGTTGATAATTTTGCTTATATAGACGTAGTATCTTATAAAATATATTATATTTAAAATGCCCGAACCAAAGGAGATAGGTCATCAGGTAAAATTTCCTAATACGCTTCTGGGTCTGTTCAAAAAGGGATGGTGGGAAATTCCAGAAATTATGGGCTCATCTTGTTTGGGTATAATAGGAATTGGCTTGGGACTTGTTGCTGTTATTAATTATATTAAAAGAGATGGTGATAATCGAGAATATAAAAAAGTTTACATAGTTATGCGTCCCGAAGATCCAAGAGTGCCACGTCTTAAAAATCCAGTTTATACTCAATACTAACGATAATTTATAAAATTTTCAATGTATGAACTTTTAAGTATGTCAAGTATAACATGCGGTATTATTATTATAATATATTTTTTGATCCAAATGACAGTTTTAATTTATTTTTTGTTTGTCTTGTAAATCAAATACATAATTTTAATCTATTAATTATAAGTTATGTACGTAAAGTCGTTTTTATAATATATTCTTAAAAATAAATTAAAAAAACAAAATACGCATTGCAAATATATAGAAAAAACACAAATTATAAAATTATCGACTTCATTATATGTATATATATAAATCTAGTAAGCATTGAATCTATTACCATGGTTTCCTCGAAAACCTTTAAAACTTCATTTTATACGTAGACAGAGATATAACTGAAAAACAGGAAGGCCGGTAAAGTTTGACAATGACAGCTGACATTTATAACTGACGTGTGTGACATTGTCGAAGCCCAAAGGTCAGCGACTGAAAGTGGCAAATTGTAATTCGCGAACTATTTTTTAATTGATAACTATCATTTACAGTTACTCTAGCATATCAGACAGAAAACTCAAATCAAACAGTCGCGTTTCGTGTGATAAATAAAATAATAAAATGGGTTCTCGTTTCCAAGTTGTAGAGCAAGGGCCACCAATTGAAGTGTTTCAAGTAAACAAACTTTTTACAGAAGATACATTTAAAAATAAAGTTAATCTTAGTGTAGGAGGTGAGTCGATATTTTAAATTTTATCAGTTTGAAAGCTATTTCTTTTTAATTCTATTTACAACTTTATATTTTATACATATGAATTTATATATGTAATTTTTTTTTTAAATATTTTTAATATATGTTTAAAATTAATAATGATATTATTATTATAGCATACAGAGATGAAAATGGCAAACCATGGGTTTTGCCCGTTGTGCGAAAAATGGAGAAGCAGATGGCTGCTGATGACACTCTTCTGCATGAATACCTTCCTGTACTTGGTAAGGCCTTAAACATTACTCATAATTAAATAACACAGATAATTATATTTAAATATTTGATTTTTTATAACAAATTTTTGGTTTGTATCTGATAAAATTGTATTTTTCCCATCAACTAAATTTAATTAAATTATATAATAGATATGTATAAGATATAAATAAATAGATAAAGTCATGTTATATGAAGTAATATTATAAATATAATAATTGATTATAACAAAGTTTTCTTCTGGTTTTGTCGTAATATTTGTATTGATTTGTTGTTGATTATCATCAAATTGAAATTGTATAAAAAATATTATATATCAAACGAACATATATCTTACTTCCTAGGAATTAAAATTGTAATCAAATAATACAGTAATTACTTTTATTACATAAAAATTATGATAAAAAAAAACTTATTGAAAATATAAACATTGTTCAATGTATGATAAAAATAACCCAAATCATACATAGCAACATTGAAACAAAGTTATATCTTTGCATTAAATAATTCTTAAAAAATATACATATATTACACATTCTGAAAGAGCATGTAATGTGTGTTATTGTGTTTCTGTAAATTACCCTCATAAAACACTGAGATGGTCCAGTCATTAGAACACTTGTATCTTAATCGAAGATTGCAGGTTCAAATCGAGGCAAGCGCAATTGAATTTCCATGTGGTAAATTTATATTCATAATTCATCGTGAAAGAAAACATTGTGAGGAAACTTGCATGTGTCTAATTTCACTGAAATTCTGCCACATGTCCGCCTGTCGGGTTTGGACCAAAGTGGTAGAATAAGCTCCAAACCTTCTCCTTAAATTGAGTGGAGTACTTAACCCACCAGTGGGATATTTACGAGCTGTTAATTTTTATTATTTTGATGACCAGCTTGTTATAAAAGTTACTGCCCAAATGTATAGTTAAAGCTCATTTCTTTTGTGAATTATGAAATATAGTGTTTCCTAAAATTAATCACCAATGTTCTTGCTTCATTAATTCTGCCACACTCAGCAACAATTTGTGAGCCTATGTAATAATTACAGGCAGAGTGGATTAATTTATATTTCTTACATTGCCGATACATATATGCGATAACTACCAGTTACCAAAAAAAAAAAAAATGATTAAAACTCAATCAAAGTCAGTAAGTTTCCTAATAATAAATGTATTAAAAAAACATGTTTAATTGCAGCATGTTGTTGCGTATTTGTTTTTAATACTCTTATCTCGTTAATAATATATTTGTGGCCTGTTAACATTAAATAATTGTTTTATCAACTATATTTGTAATAAAATGCTACTAATTTAAAGAGACTCGTATATCTACGGAGCAAGTAAAAAATTCTTATTTTTAGTTTATCAAAGAATCCGAAAATGTATTATGTTATTATTTATGGCCTGTATAATTGTAAAAAAAAGTAAATGTTGGCAATTTCCCGACCACGAGCCACGAGAATAAAATTATTACTTTATTTTTCAAAAAAACATGTAGGCTCTAGATTCGAGGCCTTTGGCCGGTCTTTTATTTTTCCATAGTTAGATTTCTTATCAGTGTGTCAATTAATTAAAAGTGTGAAGTGAATTTTATCTTTGACTAACACAATAATCTTATAATAAATGATTATCTTATAGATTCAAGACAAACTTGAGTTCTTACAAAGATATTTGTATTTATTTGAAACCATAAAGCATGTAAAATATATAAAATTTGACACACTTGTATTTCGTATTAAATCGACAGCCTGAATAATAATACTTAAGACTATTAAAAAAAAAAAGATGAAAAAATCAATTTGGCAGTAGTTAGCGGTTACTTTTTACACATAAATTGGATTGTAAATTAAAAAAGTGTTACGTAGATACGTTGTCGGACAAATGGCTTACGTAATTGTTCGTTATAATTCAAGTGTAATTTTATGTAGTTTAATTCTACATGATATTTATGGTAAAGGATAAAAGTCTGTTATTCCTAATATTGCACTGAACTGCCCATTTCAAAACGGAAAGAATCAATTTAGTTCAATTTGTTTGATTCATATTAGACGGGAATAAACGTGTTACGAATTCATATAGATGTTACGAATATGTTATTCAATTATTTATTAGTAATTTAGGTAATTTATACGAAATTTACGCACTATGATTATCATGATACCTAACTTAGATAAAAATTAGACTATAATTTATTTACGTAATATAAAAAAATTATCAATTGAACATGCACCGGAGTTTGTGTATGCAAATACATGTGCACTTTCTATTCCCTTACTCTCATAATCCGATGGGACAACAAATCCGACACCAGTAAGAGTTCAGGCGCAAGTTCTTGCTATTCAAGGCACGAGAATGCATACACTTCCAACTTCCATACTCCGGACTTCTACTGTAAATTTTTCGATAGAAAAACCAAATAACTTTTTATCGGTTCGATCTGCGTTTGAATTCAGGACCTCGGATCTTCGGCTGCTGTCACTAGACCGACCAGGCAGTCAATAATTATCTGTTATTATTATTATAGTGGTAATAAATATTACTACTACAATAATAATTGATCATCGCATAGGCGTGATACTCTAAACAATAACAACGCAATTATCGTACAATCTTTAATTAACTATTATATGTTAGTATTACATAAGTCGTGATATGTTTTTTTAAAGTACTTTACTTTTTTATAATTATATAAACAGGCAGAGGAAAATGTCTTGCCTCTAATACTACTATTACGTACTGTTTCCTTGCTTATGATCACTTATCTATACCTATGTGACAGAGATTTACACAAAGATACACTTTAAAAAAATACAACATTCATAGCTTATGTTTATACTGCCAATGTTAATTTATATAGCCTTTTTTGACTCTGGTAAAACGCATTACGCGATCCCCCATTGGTATGCGAGTACGCCCCGAATATCGGAATATCCACAAAAAACCAGCGGTACCCTTTCCATCTTAGCGTGACGCTCTGACAAAAATTTATATAGCCTATTCCAACCACAAGAGGAATAAACCTCGATATATTTGACGCGATATCATGGTCGAGATCTTGAACTATGATGTTCACTATGGATTCGCGAAAAAATGGCGTTTTCAATGTCCGCGAATTTGTACTCAGAACTTTGAAAGTTAAATTAATGTGGTTAAAACTAGTTAGATGGAATAGTGTTGTATTTTAAATAAGGGTAAAGTAATCAAGAAATGTTCATAGTTCGTAATACAGCAGAACAATTACAAAATCACATGCAATTTGTAAATCTATGGTTTGTTTACCTTTATTCCTACTCCGATTGGAATAGGGTATACATAGTCTATAGTTCGTTGTCAAACGTTTTTTGGCATTTCATTACTTTTTTTATTGCCACACCGACCCGGTTTCGTCACCTATAACTTATTTTTGCATGAAAGAATTTTTTTAAATATAAATATTGAATGTTAAATCTCACTTTCATTATCAATGAATTGTAGTCGATTTTCGACCACTGCGTGACCTCTTGTAACATTTAAACGACTGGTACATGCTGTCACAGACCTTAAAGCAGAATACATAGTATTCGTGGATGCACGAATATCGTGGATGCAATAGTTTGGGCGGCAATAAACAAACAAAATCTTTTATTGGTTGTCCAAAATAAAAAAAATATTTATTTATTTTATTTTGGACAACCAACAGTAGATACATTAGTACATACAGTTAAATATAGGTGGCAAAGATTTTTTGACAAATGTTCTACTAATTATAGGTTATCATATTTTAAGCTGGTCAGAAATAAGACACCGTTGTCAATATAACGTTATTTATTCTCCGATATAATCTTAAAACAAAAAATAATTAATTTGTTAATCCTCCATTTTTCTAAAAACCGCCACCATGACAGTTGTCCTCTTAAATAATGACAGTTAATGGCCAGATGTAATTTTATTATAAGTCATATCCAACCAATAAAGTGCTAACAATATATAATAATATGATACGATAAATATACGAGATATTAATATATCGACGTATCAATAGTAAAAAAAATTGTTTGTCATGAATGACGATTACTTGTCAGGTTACAACTCATCCATTACGTTTTTATAAGCGATAACATTATTGCCGTCTAATTATTACGTAACAACCTATTAATATGTTACTAAGATGTAGATGAATACATTGTTTTTATATTTTAAACGCGATTATCTAATAGTTGAGCTATATTATGCCTACACTTAAAACTGTTCTTGATTAAAATACATATCTTTATTTATGATATAACACTATTCCGATTAACTATTTATATCCATTTTAATTTCACTTTCAATGTTCCGATATCAACTTTGCCGCCATTCGAAACGTCATTTTAGATCTCAAGGTCAAAGTTTATTTATCTTTTCTTTTCCCATCGGAGTCGGTTAATCGTAATCGGGTTAAGCTAATCAATCCTGTGGCTTCTTTTTTCGAACCTCAAATTCGTATATTCCATGCTTTATTATAAAGCATAACTACATATATTGCATTTTCTACAAACAGGCGTAGTCTATATCTACTCTTATATATAGATTAGGCTAAATATATGATCCTATTTATTGTCAAATAATAAACTTGATACTTTCTTCGCGTCCAGGTTTGGAACAGTTCTGCAAAGCATCAGTTTCGATGCTTCTCGGAGAAGACAGTCCTGCGATCGCTGACGGTCGTGTAAGTAAAGCGCTGCTGATATCAAGTAAATTAAAGGCCTGTGAATGGTTCACTGCTTGGCTAAGGGCTCCTCTCACGTGTAGGTTTTCTCACGATGTTTTCCTTTACCACCGAGCTCGAGGTGAACTATAAACATAAATTAAGCACGTGAAGATTCAGTGATTTCGATCATCGGTTTAGATTCGCGCTTTCTAACTAATATTTATGCTCGCTATTGTCAAATAACGACCAACATATAGTTTTTATTGTGTTGGTACTTGAAGATTATAATTTTTTTTTTCAAATGTTTTAACACAGAAGTTAGTCTTGCTAAGTTTCAAACAAATGTACAATAGTTTGTAGGATAGGTACTGATTGGGCTTTGTAGAAGCCCGTCTGGGTGGCTACCACCCACTCAACAGATATTCTACCGCCAAACAGTAACATTTAGTAATATTCCGGTTTGAAGGGTGAGTGAACCAGTCTAACTACAGGTACATACCAATAAAACAACATAACATCTTAGTTCCCGGGATTGGTGGCGCATTGGCGATGTACTGAATGTTTAATATTTCATTATTTAAAACCAATGTCTATGGTTGGTTGTAAACATTTACCTCCAGGTACCTATTTTATATAAAAAGACGTCTTCTATATGTATACCCGTGTATGGAGGTAAAATCTTTTGCCAGTTTATAGTAATTATACATTTTGTTAACAGGCTTTCGGCGTCCAGACATTATCAGGTACCGGTGGTCTACGTGTTGGCTCCGAGTTTCTAAACAAACACCTTAAATATACTACGTTCTACTATTCGAATCCGACTTGGGGTGAGTGATCATAAAACATTATTAACGATTATAATAATTATTATATCATCACGTTTGACAGGGATTATGTGGTTGGTATCGAGTTTAATATCACGAAAAATTGATATGATTTTCCAATTGAGATTATTATGTGATCCATAGATAATCACAAGGTGCCGCCATCTTGAAAAACTTCACCAGTTGCAATAATGACTAGGCAGTTTCATTTGTTATCGTTTACATCTTCAGTGTTGACTTCGTAATTTTATCGAACGACAAACAATGAATTGAGAATTGAAATGAGCTTTATTGATTTTATAAAGATAAATTGAAGAGATATTTTTTTCATCGTCATCGTCTCATCGTCACATGACATCATGTTATTAAAATAGAGTATTAGGTAATAATTCAATAAGATCGCAAATAAACTATCCTTATAAAGTAACCGTTATATACGTATGTTATATATAAGTTTTGCCTTTGTAACTTACACTATATGGATAGATATATAATAAATAAATATATATGTAATATCTAGTTGCCTTATTAGTGAAGTGTAGCCATGACTAATGATAAGAGTCGATATGACCTAGTGGTTAGAACGCGTGAATCTTAACCAATGATCGTAAATTCAAACCCGGGCAAGCTACAGTGAATTTTCACTTCCTTAATTTGGGATTATAATTCATATCGTGCTTGACGGTAAAGAAAAACATCGTGAGGAAACCTGCATTTGTCTAATTTCATTGAATTTCTGCCACATGTGTATTTTACCAACCAGCATTCCAATGCTGGTTGGTAAAATACAGCAGCGTGGTAAAATAAGCTAAAAACTTTCTCCTCAAAAAAGGGAGAGTAGGCCTTAGCCCAGCAGTGGGACATTAACAGGCTGTTACTGTTATGATTAAAATTTACAAGAAAGTTAATACTATTAGCATTGTTTCTCACATACATATAATTTTATATTAAATTTTTACCATATGTACAATATGCGTTTAGTAATTTTAAAAGTTATTTAAAATATAAATTTCGTTCAAAAATGTTGTGAATTTTTTATGTAATTATTGCGACTTCGTGTTTTGATTTTTTCACCGTCTTAATCTATTTCATAGCAACATACATACAGTGATATGTATATATATATATATATATATAACATACAGCGTCAAAGTTTATTGATATCAATACTATCGGTTATCTATTTGTATTGTATCGTTATTTGTTTTAATAAAACAACGGATAATTGATATCGTTTAAAGAACTCCTTCATCGGTGCAAATACGTGTATCGACTATCTTTATTAAAATGCGATAGAAACTCTGTATGCCTGGAACGCTCTCAAGGCTTAACCACTGAACCGATTTTGATAAAATTTCCTAGTAAGCCGAGTTGGCCCAGTGGTAAGAACGCGTGAATCTTAACCGATGATCGTTGGTTCAAACCCGGGCAAGCACCACTGAATTTTCATGTGCTTAATTTGTGATTATAATTCATCTCGTGCTTTACGGTGAAGGAAAACATCGTGAGGAAACCTGCATGTGTCTAATTTCACTGAAATTCTGCCACATGTGTATTCCACCAACCCGCATTGGAGCAGCGTGGTGGAATAAGCTCCAAACCTTCTCCTCAAAAAGGGAGAGGAGGCCTTTAGCCCAGCAGTGGGACATTCACAGGCTGTTACGGATCCTATGAAGCAAGCTCGGACTGGACAAGCTCCCCAAGGACGGACTGATAGTACTTTTTTCTACCCGGTACCCGCTTCTCTCCCCCGAACACGCTGACGAAGCAGCTGTTAAAGCAGTAAACCTCCTTTGATTCCTTGATATTACTATAGTTGTATGGTCCAATCAAAATATTTAAAAAAAATAACGTATAATTTTTAATATCGTTTTAGAAAACCACCATCTCGTGTTCATGAACTCCGGTTTCACGCAACCGCGTACATATCGATACTGGGACGCAAAGAATCGCGCGATCGATTTCGCCGGAATGATCGAGGACTTGAAGAACGCGCCCGAGAACTCTGTGATCATTTTGCACGCATGCGCACACAACCCGACCGGAATAGACCCCACACATGAGCAATGGGAGAAGATCGCTGATGTTATGGAGGTATGTCAGTTACAGATTAGAATGCCCTTTTACAGAAACCCACTCGAAGAACACTTAACTTTAAATAAGTTACTGGTGGTAGGGCTTTGTGCAAGCTCGTCTGGGTAGGTACCACCCACTCATCAGATATTCTACCGCAAAACATCAGTACTTGGTATTGTTGTGTTCCGGTTTGAAGGGTGAGTGAACCAGTGTAATTACAGGCACAAGGGACATAAAATCTTAGGTCCCGAGGTTGGTGGCGCGTTGGCGATAGAAGCAATGGTTAACATTTCTTACTGTGGTGTGGTGTACTGGTGGGGTGGCTCATGTGCTCGTCCGCCTTCTATTCTATAAAAAAAATAATGTAAAGCTAGTCAAAGTCGAACGTTACAACTATTTATAATTAATTGCAAATGGTTGCTTCCCCAAACTCTTGAGTTTGTAGCGCTCGCCGCTGTAACTTTATGGTATTTTAATTTACTTTAATAAATCATATAAATAATTAGCATTATTCGTGTGTCCGAAATCTGTGTAACTTCCGTGAAACTGTCTAAACTGTTTCTGTGAAAATATTTAAAAACCAAGTTTTTGACTCTATTTTCGTCGTTTATGTGTCGATTTGTATGATTTGTAACGAATGCAACTGAATAGAAAGATATATGGTATATATATATTATGCAATATTGTTCAAGAAAAGTTCAACAAATATCGCATATTTTGCATTTCGCGACTTTAAAATAAGTCTGACGTAAGTAAGCTCTAGGACTTTTGCCAATTCCAACATGTCTATTAATCCTATACGTGTTTTATGTAATACTAAAATTATTCTGATGAATCATGTCGTTCATAGTTCTAATAAAAAGCCATTTTATAAGCTTAGAATTGGTATTATATTCGGCCATATAAGAATTGCTGGTAAAGAATGTCTGAAGAATGACTGCCAATTATTTACTTTAGAATTTACTTATCTGGTTTTCTTGAGGCGAACTATTGCTTGTCTGGTTACTTGCCGACTAAAAATAAATAAATAATATCCTGGGGCATTATTCACACACGGCCATCTGATCCCAAACTAAGCAGAGTTCGTACTATGGAAACCAGACAACTGATATACTACATATATGAATAATTACAACCAGACTCATGACAAACAGACATGTTCATGCACTCAAATATCTGTCCTGGGTGGGAATTGAACCCGCAACCGTGCGTGAAAGGCAAGTGTCTACCAACCACGCCAATGAACGCTAAATTAAAACAATGAATATAACAGATCAGTAACGTGTCATGTAGACGTGATTGTTTATCACATTTCTTATTATTGTCTTTAGAAAAAAGTTTCACAGAAGTTCATCTTGTTTTAGGAGCGAAAGCTGTTCCCGTTCTTCGACAGCGCATACCAAGGTTTCGCTTCGGGTGACCTGGACCGCGACGCGTGGGCCGTCCGTTACTTCGTGAAGCGGGGCTTCGAACTCGTCTGCGCGCAGTCCTACGCCAAGAATTTCGGATTGTACAGTGAGTTGTTTTTAAAAAATTTAAAGAAATTACTCTCTATAAAGTTTATCAGAATAATATTATGTCATGGAACTGTCTGTATGTTTGTTACATAATCACGATTAAACCACAGGTACTATCTCTGTGAAATTTGGAAACTAGATGAAGGTAGCTTGAGACTTAAGATTTCTATGCATGTCCATAAATATAAAGACATAAAAATTACATAGTTTTCGAGAAAATATAATCTACGGATTTGCTTCGGAAGATATTTGGTTACACGATGGTGTCTGAGCTCACCATCCCCCCCCCCCCCCCCCGCAGACGAGCGCGTGGGCAACCTGTCGCTGGTGGTGTCGGACGCGGCGCTGGTGCCGGCGCTGCGCTCGCAGCTCACGTGGGTGGTGCGCGGCTCGTACTCCAACCCGCCCGCGCACGGCGCGCGCCTCGTCGCCAACGTGCTCTCCGACTCCAAGCTCTTCGACGAGTGGTCGGTGACGTTTCGTTACTCTGTTGATGTTGTCGTGTTTAATGATATTAGCCTTCCTGCTCGTCTTAGTGTCGACGGATGGATGCCGAATTTTGAGGCTCAAACAAAAGTAGACGAGACTCCGTTACAATGAGACAAACGTCATTATATTACAATGCACCTTGGTTTTGGATATTGTCTGTATAGAGAAGGTGTTAAGCTAATGACGTACGCTTTCGTTGTGTCTCCATCGCTCTCGTCCCCACGGCTATTAGAATATTTGCTGCGACGATATTATCGCCTGTCTGTCTGCGACTTTTACTTCGCCTGAAGACGTAACTCGAGTCGATTCGGAAGTCACATTCCGGATATAGTAGCGTTTACTATTGAGCGCAAAATAAAACTTGTATGTTTCATGTCATTTTCATGACGATTATACTTTCACTATCATTAAGTATTTCGACTTATCGTGTAAATTTTCTATAATAAATTGCTGTTTCGCAGGAGGGACCACATCAAATTCATGTCGTCGCGCGTTATCCAAATGAGAGAAGCATTAAGAGCTGAACTCATCAAGTAAGACCTTATACCGTTGTGCATTCTATACGCCATATAGTTTAATTATAATTACATTTTGCTACACAAGTACAAGTAAGCTCATTAAAAACTTCTCATGACAATATTAAATTAAATAATAAACTACCGGCGTGTAGCTTCTATCGAGAAGAACCGGCAAGAAAGTCAGTACTTAAAACTGTGAAGTACACTTATTTTCAGTTTACGTCAAATTGCTTACATTAGAATTAGCAAAGAAACAATTTACAATAATATAAATATTTGTGAAATGAGCCTCAGAGTTAACGGTGACGTCACGGTTCCCCCTCAGATTGGGCACTCCCGGCAACTGGGACCACATCGTGAAACAGATCGGTCTGTTCTCGTACACGGGGCTGACGGCGCGCCAGGCGGAGTTCCTGGTCCAGCAGCACCACGTGTACCTGCTGCGCTCGGGCCGGATCAACATCTGCGGCCTCAACCCCGGCAACGTGGCGTACGTCGCCGGCGCCATACACGACGCCGTCACCAAGTTCCCGGAGAACGAGTAATTGTTTTTCTTTTATTATATCGCAAATTTAAGGCGGCTTTTGTTGAAATATGTTTTCGAACTATTCTTGTAAGTATAGAATAATATGCTGTATAATACATAATGATTAGATTTTATAAAACAACTTTTTTATTCTTTTTTAATATTGACATTGATTGAGAGTTGTCAAAGATTTTAAATATGGCAACACTGACCAATTAGATAATATTATTGTACTATATATCTTTATTTTAAATTGTATAAATGAAATTCGATTGGTCGTTGCCATTATGCATAAAGACGTACTTTCGAGCAGCTACATTTTTTTTATATAATATACAATAAATAATAAACAATTACATGTATTTCGTCATTTTTACAAAAAAACTGGTATAATTTTATACATACTGAGTGCATTTCTGTCTCATTCCTACGAAAACTATAATATGTAAACAAACATATTTGCATTTAAAAAAATTTCACAATGTGTTTACATCTACAAAATTAAGGAGAATTTTTTCAAATAAAGTACAAGAATATTGTATAGCATATTATTGTTATTTGTAAAGAATATACTCTGTTCAGAAATAGTTTTACTAGAAGCCTAAATATATAAATATTATTAATATTAAAAAACGATTAGCTTTTGCTAAACCATTTTCAATGGACGATATTGAAATATTTATAATAAAAAAAAAATAGATTACATCCCTTTATTGAAATGTACGATCGTGATAACTATGATAGCAATATAAAATGTATATTTATTATTCTCTTTAAATATTTTTAAAGTTTTAACCGTAACAGTATAAAAATTAATATTTTGAATATGATTTTCAAGATATCCGATTTTATTCCAAATGGTGTCACTGCCATTGTAGAATAAATGTGTGTTCATTTAAAACAAGAGGCCTTATTGGTCCAGATTTATTGGGATTATTAGTTTTTCGATTGATATATAACCATAGAGCTCAGTATTAAAGAGCTTATTAATGTCACAAAGTTTATCTATCAGATCAATAGAGAAAATTAACTTTTTAGTGTGATAATGCCTTATAAAATTAGTCGTAAAAATTGACCATTCTTTGAATTTATAAACATATTGCTATTTTATTAAATTCAATATTGAACGTATCTCTCTTGTTCTGATAGAGCGGTGCATAGTTCCATAGATAAATTATACAATTTAGCTTCGCACAGATAATGCCTTTGTCTAGTTTGTATTTATTTTATTTTTTGTTTAGATGATGTAAGCGATGTTGCAAATATAAAACTGAGTTACAAAATATTGTTTCATTGTTAATATTACCTTAGTATATTACCCTTTAAAGAATCTACTTTTTAAAATATTCACGTTATCCATTGCCGGCCTCGTTTTTTTACGCAAAACGTTCCAAAGACAGAGTAAATTTATGTTTTTGTTTGCAGCGACACAAGGGCTAAATTATAAGGACGTGACCGTAATGGCAACACTGAGGGTGGTATGTTTTATAAGGGACATTCTGGTGACGGGTATTGTGTCGTTTTCAAAAAAATATTTATTCCAAAAAATCCGTTTCGACTTATTAAGATTGTTATGTTTTCATTAATCATATTCCATTCCATAACTACAAATGTATTTTTACAGTATTATTGATAAGCGAAATAAAACACTGAAATTCAAATATATATTTTTTTTATTTGTGTAACATTTTTTTAAATATACATCATTTCTTACAATGTAAACAAATCTAATCAAATATTCCTATGACTCCATAGCTTCATTGTTGGCGATTGGAGCTTGCGCTCGGGATCCAAAACGATTCATAACTGAAAATGACCAAACCATATTTCACATTAATATTAACTTTATTGCAAAAAAAAAAACAATAAAACTAGATCAATCAATTTGTGCCTTCTCCACGGCATAAAAAACTCTTATATGAGAAACTAGCCATCAAATATCGCCTACAACGGACATTAGTAATGTCTAAAATCTACAACTAGCATACATTATTATTTTAAATTAAAAAAAAAGTTAATTCAAAACATTATTATATTGTTTTTAATGGTAATGTTATTTTTTTCAAATAACATAATACAAATATAAACATAATATTCATATTTCTTTATATTCCTTAATTCATAGCTATTTATTACATTCATCATTGAAATACCTCAAAAGTAATTTTATTTATATCAATTTAACATGGGTTTTGGAGGGTTATTTTAATTTATATAACTTGTCTAATAATTATTAAATTCGTTCGCACTATAATATATACATATATTGCTGACAAATTGGATAATTATTAGACAACTTTTTAACTGAGATCCACAACTGTACAGGTACACTATTATTCTTTAATGATGTAAATTTTTTTATATTGACAAAGTTTTTTTAGTTAAATTATTGTCTAAAGAATTATTATCTAAAGAAAATTTTGGGTGTTTAATTTTTTATTTCTTAAATTAAAGAGCAACTATAATCTCACCCTCTTCATTAGTCGTCAGGTCTACGATTTCGATGAAGCACTCCTTGTTGTCGCCGCCCACAGCCAACGAGAAGGGAGCGTCGGGACACTGAGACGCGCACAAAACTTGCCCCACTTTTACTGAGCGTTCACTGATTTGTAGCGGTGATGAACTAAAAATAAATGCAAACTATTTTTAACTAAAGTAAGATAAATAAACAGTTATGTAATGTTTATGATTGATAAAGACTGCGATTTAAAACAAAAATGGCAATAAATTCTATAAGAATATTTGAAGCTTTATTATATTATTAAAAAAAAAAAAACAAGTTTAATTTAGTATAGCAACATTTATTTACCTCGTTATGTCCCATGTTTTGAATTTCTCATCAGAGCCAACTGTTACCAACAAACCGGGTATATTATCACTTATGATAAGACCTGAAACAATAAAATACTTTATTGTACACAAAAAAATATTACAAAATATGCCTAAATATATCTTATTAATTTGTAATAAATAAACATAAAACATGCCATTTTTATATACAAACTATGTATATAAGTTGATGATTTTAAGTGGTAGTTTTATTTAGTAATTATCTCATTATAGTATTAATCTTTTTTCTTATAAACGGAGTAATTAGAATGATGCTTTAGTTAATAGCAAAATTTAATATCACATACCAAATGAAAAACTGCGAATTTCATTGAAAATGTAACAGTGATGCTTATGGTCAATGCCGGGGCAGGTGGTTCATTTACTCAATTAATCATAAGAGAATAGGATCACTCCATAGTTATTACCTGTGACTTCCTTCTGGTGAGCGTCTATTGTCCAAAGAGGCTCGTCTTGTCTACAGTCCACATAAGCCACTTTTCCTTCATTATTACTCATCTGGTATTAAAAACATATTCGAATAAGTTCATTAGCATTATATTTAGCCAATATTAAACCATGTCCCCTGAATTATATTGATAATAGTATTATTCTTGATAAAAACATTAACGAAGAATACTTGTTAACAACGATATTATTCAAATGTTTCTAAATCAAAGAACAGTTTTTTTTTATACTAATTAAAAAGCAATCATTGGTTAGCTAAAGCTTTTTTAACAAGTCTCACCGCGAAACAGAACGGGTTGTGCGTGTCCCACACCACGCGCTCTATCTCCGGGCCCAGCGCCCACGCGCGGTGCGCGTCCGGCGCGCGACAGTCGGTGACGCGCGCGCGACCGTCGCACGAGCCCGACAGCAACGTCTGCGCCTCCAGCGGGTGAAAACACAAGGATTGCACCTGGAATGAAGAGAAATTACTTAAGTACTTCAGAGTACACGTAGTTAAGAGTCTCAATTTGATTATTGTGTCTAATAATAATACTATTTGATAACTAAATGTAACAGATTAAAAATCAAGAACGGAATTTAAATAATAAATAAAATCTTTAATAATATTTTCCCACTTCACATATTTTAGTAGATATTTTACTTATTGTGAAATATATAATTTTAATACCTTATCTTCAAAGTAGTCTAACTTTGTATGGGGGGATCCTTTGTCCAAATCCCACAGTAAGACTGTATTGTCAGCTGACCCACTAGCAAGGACATGACTGCAAATGGAAATTATTTAGATTATTGCGATTAAGATATACGAGACTATATATTTGGTGTTGTGATAAATTATAATTGTATTCCAATTGAAGGAGTAAAGATAAACAAATCTAGATAGATTTATATATTCTATGCAATATCAGATGAGCAAAATGTAATCATATTTATGATTAACGATTATGATTACAATATGCAATTATCTATCAAGACTGATAACTCACGTAAAGTTCCTGTTCCACGAAAGGTCTAAAACGGCCTCCTTGTGTCCTATTCTTTTAGTTTTCTTCTTTTTATTTGGCTTCTTTCCCAGCTTAAAGGCTGGTTCCAAACAGTTTTCTATGTCCAAGTCCCAAACTTGGATCACTGGATCCATGCCACCTAGGGCACAGAGATTACCTGGAGGGCAAAGATATGTAGGTAATTTATGAATATTAATATTTTGAAAATGGTAGTATATATACTGATATAATTAAGCACAAGCATGTGCACTTGCTTTACATCGCACTATGGCTCATGGAGGCTGAGCCATTCTTGCTTAACATAAAGAAATCACAGGTATCATTACAGTTTCATACTAATTTAACCTATAAGTTACTTAATGGTGATGATGGTAATAATTAATGGTGAAATCAGAATCATCCAACCAATATTTCTGATTTAGAACCGTTTTTTATATATTATTTAAAAGGAAATATGATACATTACACATACAGCTAATTTTGTTATATTATATCATGTGCGAAACTTGGCAATTTCAGAGTTATTTTAATTAAAAACTACAGTTTTGGAGTTAAAAGAAGTCTTGCCATAAGTAACAGTTAAAGTATCAAAATTACCTGGTTGTGGATCAGACGGGTCATGACTCAACCATTCGATGCAGAGAGGAAACCATGGCAAGATAATATCGTGGTGGACATAGAATGATCCCTCTTCTTTATTAAAGACTGTAAAAAAAACACTACAGACTAATACATTTTTATTTATGTAGATAAATATAATTTGATAATTAAAAAAAATTGTTTTTACATAATGTAAGTACAGAATCAATAAAATAAAATTTGTATTTTTAAAATTTAAAAATAGGACTGGCAATTGGGCCATCTGATGGAAAGTGGACATTACCCATTGTCATTGGTACTGATAGAGTTATTAACCATCCTTTACATCACTTATGCCACCAATCTTGGGGACTAAAGTGTTACATTATGGGACAGAACTTGTCCCATGTGCCTGTAGTTATACTGGCTAACTTACCCTTTAAACCAACAGTACCAATGCTGAAGGGTGGTAGAGTATATAATAGGTTTAAAGTTTTAAATGGCCACTTAATTTATCATACATTCCATAGTATAAATGTAAAATGAATGAACTCACTATATACTTCTAATATACTAGCGTCAGTCTCCACATGTCCAACTAGAAGGAGATTGTCATCTGGTTTAATTATGTCGTCCTCTTCATCACTGTCGGGACCTTCAGTCTAAGACAGATATTTACAAAATTCATGACTTATATATTTTTCATATGATTTTTAATTAATATTTTTATGCTATAGGTAGGTAGACGGGCAAATAAGCCACTTGATGGTAAGTGATCACCTTCGCTCATAGACATTGGTGATGTACAAATTATTAAGCATTCCTTACATCATCAATGGGCCACCAACCATGGTTTGTTAGTTTCCAAGGTTGGTCGCGTATTGGTACACACACATCTTAGTAGATGTCCCTGTAGTTAAACTGGCCCACTCACTCTTCAAATCGGAACACAACTATACTGCAAGTATCGCTGTTTAGCGGTAAATTATCTGATGAGTGGGTGGTATCTACCCAGACAGGTGAATAATTATTATGAAGTAATGGTGAGTTAACTTACTCTTATTTGAACATTTTCACTGAGATCACCTAAATTTGGTAGAGTTGCTATGGTTCCAATACCAACTGGATCACCTTCGAAAATAATTTGAATATTGTTAAATATAACTACCCAAATTGAGCAAATAAATATGCTGCTGTCTGGATTTGAACCTGTACTCGTCGGTTATTATTCACGTATACTAACCTATTGAGCTCTTATTTTGATATTATTTACTATTTACTTATTTGATATTAGTTTTTTTTAATTAAATAATAACTATAATTTATAAATTATTAAATAAACTCACTTGCTTCCTCTTCATCGTAATTTTCAAAATTAAATTCGTCATTGGGATCGGCTGGTGGATCTCTTGCTGTTTCAGCATTGTCAGCCTCTTCGTCACTCTGATCATCACCCTCCTCAGTTAAACTTTAAATGAATATATGTTTATATAAAAATAACATAAATATCTCATAAAATTGTGAAATATTATATTATCAATGCAAAAGTATTTTACATGAATATAAAATTAAATACTAACCGTAGTTCAGTAGCAGTTTGTTTAATTATTTTCTCCAATTCTTTTTCGGTTAGTTCAATCTACAACAATATTTATACATTAAATGATTGTAGTATGTACGCAGTGTTCACATTTCAATTTTTTTTACTTTTTCTGGTACTGCTTTTGCTACTCCGCGCTTTACAAAATGCATGCATGATACTAAGCTAACAGTTGGTGTCCCTTCTTCTTCCATTTTTATAACAGACTTATTTTATTTAAATAATAATAAGATATATATTAGAAGTAAGGTTATGCAGTATGTTGTTGATCACACTAATACAAAGAATAGACAATATTATAGCTATGGTATAGATTATTATAAGTCTGTACTCCAAATGACAATCTAAGACCTATAGTATTTAAAAGGTAGACAGAGATACAAATTCTCTGTCTACGATTTAAAAGCTGAAAGCGAAAAGACTTGAAATCATTTATTAGTAATTAGTAATGACCTGTTCTAGGTAGCCTACTAGCCGTCTTACCTGCATTTGGGGGTGCAAAATTCGGCGGGGGGCGATGAAGTGGATAGGATTAGTACTGCATATATAAGGAATTAATTCACCATCAGTTATATCGAAATATAAAAATAATTGTTAATTATTATTTATTTATTTTAATTAAATGGTATTTGTTATGCTTTAATTATATTTTTCTATTACATTTCAAACGATAACAAATTAAAATAATACTATTCATTCATAATAAATGTCACTATTGAACAATTTTTCTGTTTTTATTTCTTTCTCTTGCATTGTTTTCTACTTTATGATATTTTAATTATATCGATAAGAGCGTGGATCGTCACTACAGCTATCTTAAAAACAAATCATAATAGGTAAATGTGTCAAAGACCTCAATGCGTCGTCCTCCTTCCGCGTTTTGTACTCTTTGGAAAGCGATTCGTTAAGATATATCTATACTTATATTATACAGGTAAGATTTTTATTGTGTGTTTGTTTGTAATGGATAAACTCAAAAACTACTTAATTGATTTTAAAATTTCTTTCATCTACAGAAAGCTACATTATCAGCGAGTAACATAGGTTATATTTTATTTTATAAAATATTAGAGATCCCTACGAAAATTGCAATAATGTAATACAAGGTATTTACTACTATAATGGCATTATTTTGATCAGATATGTCTAATACATATAGACATTCGCATCATGATATTAAACCTTATGCAATTAAATAGCTTTATTTAATAGATTGATTATATACATGTTAATTTCTCATTATTATTCGAATCGGACCTTTCATTTAGAAGTTAGGACTGGTATAATAATGCAAAAAGTAAGAAAAGTGCCGCAGTGTGAGCGAACCACGACGGCGCATAGGACATATTAACATTTTAATTCCGAAGGTTGGTGGTGCATTGGTGATGTAAGGGATAGTTAATATTTCTTGTATTGCCAATGTGAATATGAGCGATGGTGACCACTTCCCATCAGACGGCCCAAATGCCAGTTTCCCTACCTATTATAATTTTAAAAAAATAAACAACTTTTTCAAAAGGTCTGTCTCATAATGTAAGTCGAATGTACTATGACCTCACATACAGAAACCGTATACAAAACTCTTAAGAGACATAAGAAGCTCAGATAAAATTAAGGCAGGGTTTGTAACTTTTTGTCGAAAACTTCCTGTAATGAGTTAGTTTTATACAAATGATATGGATGAAGTCAGGGTTGGTCGCTAGTATATAATATTATTATACAATAATGTGTTTGAAAATAATTCACTATATGAGTTGGTAGTTAAAACATATTTATAATAGCGCTTATATCTACGACATAAGTATTTACTACCATATTGATTCATTTTTCGAATGGTTTGCCATATTCGAACAAATCCCAAAACAAAAGAAGCCTACTCTCTCTTTTAAGAACGCTATTACATTTCAATCTTCATTTTTTCACTAAACGGTCAAATTAGGTGTTCGTATTATGAGAAATTAAAAGACTGAAATTTTTGACCTATTATAAAATGAAATACGGTTATTAATATAGATCACAGCGCCCTCAATTTTTGGCTTTAGCTATTTATACAAAGTCGAAATTCCAAAGCAAGTTTTACGTAAAATGTGCGAATGCACTCTTCTGAGGTCATAGATTGAACTAGTACTGACCAATTTGAATGAAAAAAGGATAATACTATAGTTTAAATAACATTTAAGTCCATAGCGGCCTCAATTTTTTTATATTTTTATGAATTAAATATAAAAAAAGCATATTCCAAGGCATAAAACTATTAAAAATCCGAAATAGTTGTACATTTCTCCTTAATAAATAATAATTATTAAGAAAGAATTAACCCTAAATCATTTTAAACCCTTAAAATGCAAATACAAATCCGTTGTGCGTTGTGCGTTCGAATTCAAATTTCAGTACTGAGCGAGCGCTTATGAGGGAGAGCCATTTTGCCTTATACCCATTTTAAAGCGCCAAACGATAGTACGTGAACCGTAAAGTGCGACTATCTATTGTAGATCATGCGAGTATTTTTCTAGTTTTTGATATATTAAACAATTATTTTGTACAATAGAGCTTATGATGACTGAATCATTTATTTTTTTATTGTTATAATTTTTTATGGTACTGTCTGATTGTTTTATTATCCGATTAAGCTAGAAGGTAGGTTGAGTATTTCAAGTGTTACCTACACTTGTGTTTTTTTTACCTACTGGTAAGTGGTCATCTCCGCCAAAAGGCATTGCCATTAGAGTGCATTGTCGTATGTATGTATGTATGCGTGTATGTTTGATTAGCACGCTCTGTAGTCTATAGACGGCTTGATAGATTTTAACTTGAGATATGTCGTTAGTTTCTTCTTAATTGTGAGAATGTCAGGTATTTTTTGCTGACGTCCTTGAATAACATAAGCGGTTGAAAATAAATTACACGTATCGTATCGTAAGTCTTGTTTCTTTTTCTAGTATGGGTCGAAAAGGCACTGTGTACAGATGTGTTAGAAAGAAAAGATATACATCTGCTTTAAGAAAAGCAAATGAAGCAAGGTACAGCTGTCCTCAATAAAATTATACGTAATATGACATCTTTTGCTAGTTTGCGGTAATTGATATACTTAGTAATTTATGGGAATGTTTCAGGAAAATCCAGAACACTGCCCTTAATTCATGTTCTGTTACGGTAGATATAGAAAACGACGATACAGAGGCTGCGGTAACAAACCTCGTCTGTTACCTGTTAATATATACCTAACATAAATTTAATATAATGTTTTAACATATTGATAATTATTTTAGCTACCAATCCCCGAAATTCCTTCATCGAACGAACCTTTAATGCGAGCTCATAACGAGATAGATACGACAAAGACCATAGAAAAAGAATCCGAGGATAGTATCGTAAGATATTGATTTTTACTGTTATTGATATTATTATTATTCTTCCCATTTATACATTCCATATATACATTTGTATTTTTTAAAAAGCAAATATAAATAGCTAATATATAAGCATCAATAGCGCTACGATTTACGAGCTGTACACAAGCCCAAGGTACGTTACCCATTGTGCTATAGTCACTCTTCCTAGCTTATGCTTTAACTTAAATTGAAAGGTTAAATTAATATCTCTAATATTGGTATTTCCCTAAAATGGAATTGCTATTATTCTAAAAAAATACTTAATATACACGAGCGAAGCCGCAGTCGAACAGCTAGTGTATCTAAAATATATCAACATGAGTGCACAACAACGCAATTACTGAACTCACTCATATCACAAAATAAATAAAACAAACATAGAAATTTCAAAAAGTATAGTGGTATTTAAGAATTCCTTTGATTTGTGATTTGAATTGTGATAAGCTATTATATCACAATTAACAATATTTTAAGAAAAAACATTTGAAAAACTACAGACCAATCTCTCTCCTGAGTCACGTGTATAAGCTGTTCTCAAGAGTAGTCACGAACCGTCTCGCCAGACGACTTGACGAGTTCCAGCCCCCAGAGCAAGCCGGCTTTCGATCAGGCTACAGCACCGTGGACCACATCCATACTGTTCGGCAGATTGTGCAGAAGACCGAAGAGTATAATCAGCCGCTGTGTATGGCATTTGTGGACTACGAGAAAGCCTTCGACTCCATCGAAACCTGAGCAGTGCTCGAATCATTGCAGAGATGTCATATCGATTGGAGATATATCGAGGTACTGAGATGTCTGTACAACGCCGCTACAATGACTGTCCACATCCAGGACTGTAAGACGAAGGCGATCCAACTGCGCAGAGTGGTGAGACAGGGGGATGTAATATCCACTAAACTGTTTACCAACGCGTTGGAAGACGTTTTCAAAACGTTGGATTGGACTGGGTATGGAGTCAATGTAAACGGCGAGTACATCTCACACCTTCGATTTGCCGATGATATCGTTATCATAGCAGAGTCGCTGGAACAACTCACCGAAATGCTGCGTAGCCTAAGCGAGTCTTCGCGGCGTGTCGGTCTCGGTATGAACTTGGACAAGACCAAGGTCATGTTCAATAGACATGTCGTGCCGGGACCGATATACGTCGAAGGGAAACCTAGGACAGATCATACAAGTCGGTAGGAACAACTTCGAGAAGGAAGCTGATCGAAGAATTCACTTGGGATGGGCAGCATTTGGCAACCTTCGTCAAGTCCACAAGTCGTCTATACCACAATGTTTGAACCAATGCGTCTTACCTGCCATGACATACGGTGCCGAAACGTGGACACCAACTGCGGGACTAGTCCACAAATTCAAAGTCGCTCAGCGTGCTATGGAACCAGCTATGCTCGGAGTATCTTTGAAGGATAAGATCAGAAATGAAATTACCCGGAAAAGAACCGGAGTCACCGACATAGCTTGCAAAATTAGCAGGCTGAAGTGGCAGTGGGCTGGACACGTATGTCCTAGGACCGATGGCCGTTGGAGCAAACGAGTCCTAGAGTGGAGACCGCGGATCGGCAAACGCAGCGTAGGGCGCCCTCCAGCCAGGTGGACCGATGACCTTAAGAAGGTGGCGGGCACCGACTGGATGCGGAAGCCGGAGGACAGGGAGCTTTGGCGCACCTTGGGAGAGGCTTATGTTCAGCAGTGGACAATAATTGGTTGTTGATTGATTGATTGATTAAGAAAAAAGTAAAAAAAAAAATTATATAATAAAACGAGTATCGAGATTGCTTAGTCACAGCGACTGCACAGTGTCGTAAACTCAAAGCCCAATCGAGTCGCTGTCGTTCGTAAATACCTAATTCTGAAGAAAGATTTTTTGTGATAGGCCTCAAAATTTTTCTCAAAGCGTACTTAGGCTTACAATCGTCTTAAATTAGTAAATAGTGACGTAATAACCCTTATGTTTAAAAGTAGTATCGGGAACCACCAGTCCAATTAGAAAATTTTACATAAGTCAGCACATTTATTGGGGAAAGATATATAATTTCACGCGACGATGCGGAATCAGAAATAATGACCATAAAAGTCAACTATTCAACAAACTGTTTGAATGTATGCGAAGCGAGATCAATGAGAAGCTATGCGGGTGTGGCCGGGGAGATCGGGGACAGGTTTGTACGACCAGGAGCCAATATTTTCGAGGAGAGTCGATTTGGTAACGCCTAAGCCGGAGAGATGCATAATGCTGTACCCCATACGGTTCTGTCGTATTGCAGCGATTTGGTTTTTTTTTTACTTTCTAACTAGATTAGATTTTTTTAGAGTACTATTTTAAAACAATACATTTAAAACTGTAGGTGTTTGTACACGTATTTTATTATTTTTAGTTTTTCTTTTCAGTTTGGCAGAATGGTTCGCAGGAAATCTCAACTTTCTCGGGAGTCTTCTAAAGCAAGGCGACTAAGAATTTTACGTCGCAATGAGACGGTAGATGAAAATACAAAAAGGTTACAAAAACAACGAATGATTAACAGAAATAACCGGCTGAGGGAATCGAGTGCAGAACGATTGAAGCGTTTGAATGAACAAAAGGAGCGAACTGCTTCCAAAAGAGCACGAAGGAAATACATTTTAAAATCATCCTCTTATGACGCTAGCGCTAATTGCTCTGCGCCCAATGATATTGATATTGATAGGACGAATAACATTCGCAAAAAAATTCAAGGGCAGAAATTTAAAACTGGACCTGGCAGATGCGGTACCAGTGACAAAGTAAGTATTTCCTAAATTATACAAAAAACGCCAGTTTTGAACAAAGAAATGTACATCTATCTATATCAATCAATTATCTATCAATCTCAATCAATTACTGGTGGTAGAGCTTTGTGCAAGCTCGTCTGGGTAGGTACCACCCACTCATCAGATATTCTACCGCAAAATAGCAGTACTTGATATTGTTGTGTTCCGGTTTGAAGGGTGAGTGAGCCAGTGTAATTACAGGCACAAGGGACATAACAACTTAGTTCCCAAAGTTGGTGGCGCATTGGCGATGTAAGCGATTGGTAACATTTCTTGCAGAGCCAATGTCTAAGAGCGTTTGGTGACCACTTACCATCAGGTTGCCCATATGCTCGTCCGCCTTCCTGATCTATATAAAAAAATGTCATTAAAACCTTTTTTATTACCCATTCAAACGACTCTTCAAATGACGCCATTTGACGCCGAAGAAGTCAAGTTAATCAATGATAGGGGCTTTACATCAGGATCAACAATCATAATACCCTGAATATTTTCAAATACATTTAATTTTCAAAAATAACCATGTCATCCCCTCAAATCTTAAATCCAAAAGCTCGAAAGGACACATGTTTTCATACAGAACAAAACATCGCCGACAATATGCGTTTAAAATAATTAATAATTTTAAGTTTTACGACCTTTTACGATTTTTCATATAAAAACAAAAAGATTGTCTGTACCGTGTTCATCAAGTTTTGACAAATTCCTCGATCATCACGTAACAAGTGTTTTATGACTTAATCCGTTCGTTGCTTTCTTTTATGCAATGGTGGGGTTTTATTTTTTGCTAGTTTTAACCTTTTGGGATTCAATTTAATCGCACTTGAGATAATAAAAGAAAAAAGTGGACACTTCAACGAAGTTAAAATTTAAATAATTTTTCATATATATTATGTGTGTATAGTATTTTAATTTTTCCCGGGAAAGTTCGAGTGAGATTTTGGATCATTTTACGAAATCTTGCTTACACGGATTACCTATAGCTAGTGGGCCCCGTATCGATACGGCTGATACGGCGGTAGCTACGCACTTCTTTTATATCTCGCCCAGAGCAAGAACAGCAAGAATTAACCAAATGTGAAGAGCTATTTGTATTTAAAACCCCAAAACATACTAAATTTTATCTAAAATAATAATAATAAGTAATAGTAGTAAATAGTGGATATAGATAGTAAAGTAATAGTAAGACAGTGAGATTAGTAGGATTGTAAAATAACTATATAATTAAGAAAATTATATATTATATAAAATTGAAAAGACAAATTACGTACCTAGCTACTAAATAATTAATTAGATAATTATGTGTATTAGTAGTTTACCACCACATAAGTTAATATTGAAAATTAATTGCATTATTTTGCTGATTATAAACTTAAATACCAAGGAAGCATTAGTTGATGGAATAAGAAAATTTTACAAACAAAATATACATTAATATGTGCATGCGTGTCTGGAGCTGAATTTTCTGCCTAGAGACCAGCTTTTCTTATATAAAGTGACTAGCTGACCCGTCACATTAACATACATTACATGTTAAAATTTTTACTTGTGATGAAATTATGATTGTGGTTCGGTTAGTACTGAGTGCTATGATTTATTTCCTGAGTGTCAAAAGTCGCGTTGGCTACGACATCTGACTACCACGAAAACATCTTTTCATTTTTCGGGTTACTATATAACCTATGACACTCACAAATAATGTGGCTTTCTATTGGTAAAAGAATTTTCAAAATCGGTTCATTAGATCCAGAGATAGAGACAGACCCTACAACCTCACAAACTTTACCTCTTTATAATATTAGTATAGATAAACAATTTCATGGAATCACCTTTCCTATTGTCCGATTTAGAATTTAACTGTCCACAAATAAGTTCGACGTATTAGGCATTATTTAATGTCCCGATTTATAATATGAAATGCATGACTAATATCTTATACCACAGCTGCCAAAATTGTAATAAAGTCTATTCAGATATTGATTTTATTTTTGAAAAAATTAATGCTTTTGAAAGTAAAATAAATAAGATAAAAATGTAAATGTAATGTAGGAATTTGTGTATGGATGTACCGACCTATCTTAATATTCAACCTTTAGTTTGTTAACTTGTGTTAACATTTACAACTGTAGTCATTTTCTTACTTGCTTGCCTGAAAGATGTCAATATAGAATGTTTTCATTAAGTACATAATTTTATTTGGTGTTAATGTTATCTTATAACACCTTTATTGATTTTACTTAATATTATGTTTTAGCTGTGTGATTTTATGGATGTTTTGTTTTTGTTGATTTTAATGATTGTGTAGTTATTATTGGTAGGAAGTAAACTGTATGTAATATTTTATATTAACATGCCATAAGTGTCATCACATTGTAAGTTTTTCTAAAATAAATAAATAACTAATCAATACTAAACCTACCAGTGGTCAAATAAGCTCTTTTAAAGCTTTAATCAAAATTGTTATATAACCTTTTTATATATTAAGTATATACTTTTTCTATATTATATAGCCGCTTAAGAAGCTTATCGAAAAATGTGTGTCAAGTTCAATGGACAACATTTGTTTTTAATTGTCTGATTTTTTGTTTCAATAAAACATATAATTATTTTTTATGTCAGTCTTAATATTTTGTTTTTGTTTTTTATTTAAATGTTACAACATTTGTTTGAAAATGGTAGGCTAATTACCTTACCTTTATAACATTGAAACCTACATTTTAAGTAAATTATGTTCGAATTATGAGTACTGGCTGACACTAATAAATATTATGAAGCATAATTTATCTATATTACGGTTGGTAAAATTAGGGATTGGTTATTTTATTTTTCTACGTTATTTTCAAATAAATTCACATAAAACTTTTTACGAAAAGTCAGTCAAATGCATGGACACGTATTACACGATAACAATAGGTTTTCATATTTAATCGAAGTTTATTAATTACTGTATTCGAAAACGCTATACTTGTTTTGTTATCACTATACAACTCATACAAATGCCTGCAATATGTATTCTTAATTTCCCATTAATCGAAAATTTATTGTATACTGGCGGCCCTTTTCATCCACTGTCATTGCTCTAACTGGAAATATATAACCTGTATCTGTATTTCGCTACTTGAGTATCCAACCTTGATAAAACTGATTACGCGATAAGTTGCAAAATATTTGATAATTCTATATCTGTCTAAAACATTTGTGTGTCTCGTAGACAGAGAAACGAATAGACGTAATGATGATTTCCTTCTCACTTACACAAGAAAGAGAACGAAAATTACGTTACAAATGTATTAGACAGAGATACAATTATCAATTTTTTGTCCCCTATAGTGTAACCAGGTTTATCAAGGTCAGCAACTCTAGTAGCGACTTGCGAAACAAACTTTGACAGTTGGTGCGATCATTGTTTATTGTTCGATTTTTGCTTATTTTTATGTAAGAAAACTATTATAATCCGTTAAATAAACCGAGAAATCATCCGTATATCACATAGAAGACTGTATAATGGTGCGTTGTCGTGTTTTATTATGTAAAAGCGATGGTGAGAAGAAAATTGACGGTGTATCATTTCACGCGTAAGTACGACGATTTTGTTCCTAAGTATAGTTTCTCAGTGATTATTATTGATGCCATAGCAAGGTGGTAGGTTATGTCGCCTTAAAATCCTGAAGTTAATAGAATTTTGTCGAGTTTTTATAATTCATAACCTATAATTATTTATCATATATGTGCTGCCAGCGTCAGCTAAAAACTACCCCGATTTTCGATACAAAAAGTGATTCGACGACAATATAAACAAATAAATACATAGTCCAATCTTTTAATATATTATTTTAATTTATTCTTTCCCGTATTTGTGATCGAAGAATTATATAATAATATTTGTTATTGAAGAATGACACATCTGGCGTGATAGAATGACTTAAATACCTGTGAATACTTAAGAATATAGCTAAGTTTATCATTAGTTTTCCAGGCGATCCAGACCTACGCAAAAAATGGATCAAAGCAACTGGAAGAAAAAATTGGACTCCCACAAAATTTTCTAAAATATGTAGCAATCATTTCCCAAAAAAAATGCTAATAAAAATGAAAAACAAAACAGTTCTGCATTCTGATGCGGTACCAAATGCGGTAAGAAATTAATAAAATAAAATATATTTTTTTTCTTTACCATATTTGAAATTTCATGATTTAGGTACCTTTCATATACAAGTTGTTGAAAACACTAATTCAACAAAGTCAAAGTGTCAAAAGGTTAACATAGAAATGTGGACAGCATTCTTTAATAATAATTTAATTAAATATTCTAGCCTATTTACATAAAATAATACGACAATGCACCATTGTATAATCTTCAATACATCTTCGTTTTCTAATATCAAAATAAGCAAAAATTGAACATTAAACACACTAACTGTCAAAGTTTGTTTTGCAATTAGAATTTAATTTGATAACTGTATCTATGTCTAAGACATTTGTAACGTAATTTTTGGTTCTCTTTCTTGTGTGAGAAAGGAATCGTCATTGGGTCTATTAGTTTATTTGTCTACGGATGCAAGTGGTTATTTACTCTGTGGTCTGCTGATAGGTCTTAAGAAGGTAAATATCCATTTTCAATAAAATATTTAAAATTTTACAAAATAAATATTTAGTTATTTTGAAAAATAGGCGCAGTGTATTTTTATATTTGTTCTCTTATTAACGGAGTTAATTATGGAAGGCGAAGTATTCTAGAACTGTCAAGTATAGACTATGCAAATGTCTAATGGTAGTACGGTACACCGCACACAGTGCAGTCGGTATAATGAATTCGAAATAACCACAATAATTAAAGTGACAGCCAAATATTTAATATTATATGTTAAAGTTTTCGATATTTTTTATTTAAATTTTTATTACGTTCAGTAATATTTCAAGGTTTTATATAAAATCGAAATGACATTTCATTGTTGATTAGACATGAAACATACAGCGTTTTGAGTGATGCAGGAATATAAAATTAAACATCACAGTTTTGTAACAACGTCGTAAATTGTTAGTTTTCATATCAAACTATGTCCTAGTGTCATTTATAAAATAAATTTTATTAAAATAAATCCTTTTCGTAAGCTTATTTGTCTATGCCTATGTCAAAATATGTCAATAACTCAAAGTCCTTGTCATTACTATGTTTTTATTTCGATAAACGTTTAAAATAGTGCGATAAAATAATTAATGAATTAAATATGCATTTTTCATAACCAGTTTGCTGCAATGACTGATATAGAGAGTGAATTGCAAACCGAAGCAGAGTGCGATTCCTTAGAATGTCGCGCGTGTTTGCAAATAATGAACGCGGATTCTGTTTTATACAATATATTCGAAAGTTGGACGCCGCCTTGGGATGGGATGGAAAATAGTATAGCGGAGGACTTAGCGAAAATAGCAAATCTACAGGTAAACATTCATTAGGAAACGTACACCAGATTTGAACTTCGTTTATCTTTCATTGGTTTTGCATGACATGGAAGTGCATAATGAAAAAATTATTATTAACATAGTTCATTGTGTTTTAGTGTTTTGTCTGTTTTATTAATAATTGGCTACATAATTTGCATAAAAAAACTTACCTTGTCCAAATGGCTGTACAAAAATCAAAATTACTATTGAAAATGATCTAACAAGACTGGTGGTAGGGCTTTGTGCAGGTTGAGTAACACCCAATCACCAGATATTCTGCCGCTAAGCAGCAATACACAGTATTGTTGCATTCCAATTTCACAAGGGACATAACATCTCGGTTCCCAAGGTTGGTGGGGTATTGGCGATATAAGGAATGGTTATTATTTCTTACCTGGCCTATGTATATAGGTGGTGGGCCCATTTGCTTGTCCACCTTCCTATAACTTAAAAAAAAATAACAAAGCTATCTATTCAACAAAATTATTGCTTAGGTTTTTATTGTTAACAAAATATTTTTTAATTAAAATATACTAATCACATTATGAAATGCTTTTACAATATTTTATTTGTTACTCATTTTTCTTCAACACAGATATCAGAAACGGACAGACATTCCAAAGTAATATGCGAGACATGCTGTCAACTGTTGCTAAATGCATGCAATTTTACAGCAATTGTTAAGAGGAATGATCAAATACTTAGACAAAGATATACAGATGATTCAACAGATCAGAAGCCATTTAATGAAAAGGTCTGGCCTAAGCCCATACAAGTGGACAAATCATTAGCAAGTTCTATGTATGACAATCCTATGAATGTTGAAATTAAGCAGGAAGTCCTATCTGATGAAGAAAATGAATATCCCGTTATAAACGGCACATATGAAACTACTAAAGAAGAAATACCGAACTTGGACATTATTAAAATTGAGCCCGAAGAAATGATTCAACAGCAACCTCTGCAAATAAAAGTCACAGTGAATGGTAAGCGTTTTTTAACATAAACTAGTCATGTTCTTGAAAAAATAATCAGTTAATAATATTTCTTAATTATTTTAAAAATATTTTTAGCATAACAGTATCCTCGTTGATTCATCCTGTAGGTATTATTGCTATATAAATAAGAATAATAAAATAAAATAATATTTGTAATTCCGAAATAATGGTATAAATAAATTAATAATATTTTTTTATGATATTATCGAAGATTAATTGACTTAAAGTATTGTAAATATGTTACTTGTCTGTAGTTACTGTACTTACAGTACTGTAACAAGTACACTACAGTACAAATGAGATTGTGGGTTATCAAAATATGACTCTTATATTGTATATGTCTGACAACATATAACTCTTTTGCAGGAAGTATCCCGTTAGAAGAATCAAATACTAAGGAATTACATTTAACTAATGGAAATAGTGACAATGGGGATGTAAGTTTTATTTGTATACTATCATATATTATTATTCATTAAAGAAATAGATGTTTTATATCGCACTTAAGAGTGAATTAGCACATATACTTCTGGCACTCCAAACTTTGAAATCCACCGTTACCAACTGACCTATTAATAGACTATTAAGTAATGTTGACTTGCTCAATTTTTAAATACTCACTTTATATGCCTGGTTGGTCTAGTAGCTGGATATAAGGCCGCAGATGCCAAAGTCACTAAAATGAAATGTGATTGGGTTTTTCTGTCAAAAATTCTCAGTAGCAGCTCAGAGTCTGGAATTTGGAAGGGTGTACACAGCCTTGCCTCGTAAAGCACGTAAAGCCGTTGGCCCTGCGCCTGAACTCCTTCAGGTCGGATTGCCCTCCCTTAAAATTATAAGACTTAGGGAATAGAAAGTGTATCTGTATAGCGCACACACTTGTGCACTGTAATATCTTCTGCACAGTTGGCTAATGTCTCTTGAGATTGGCTGCCGTGGCCGAAATCAGCCCGGCGGACATGATCGTTAATCTAATAATGTTGTCTCAGGCATAAAAAATATTGTCTTCTTCCTAATGTTAAATTATTGTTGACTAAAAGAGAAGATATTGTTACTCAGTGTTTACAAGTAAGAGTTACATTTTTTCAAGTTCTTCATTATGACCTACTTATCTTTATAGGCTACACGATTTGTGTCATATATTTTAAAATTACTTAATTTTGTTTCTGTTTAGTACATTAACAATGGTAAGATCATTAATTCATTACACAAATTAATTCATTTGAAACTTGTGTTTACTACATACACTAATAATAATCATTACATTTTCAATATACATGAACAACAATATATATAATCATTATTTTTTCAATATTACATTTATAAATATATAAGCCCTTTGGTTGATATATTAAATATAGTTTTTATTTTTAATTTTAGCATTTGAATGCTGAAGTCAAGGAGGAACCGTTAAGCGAAGAAGATGACGTAGATCCAGTACATTCAGATCTGCCACTTGAGTGTATGCTTTGTATGAAAGCATTTAATAGTGTTACTGGATTGAAGGTATTACAAATGCTATTTTCTTTTATTTTATAAGAGTTAAAAATTATCATAGAGCATTTAAGGATAAGAATCAAAAAAGGTGAGTATATATTTGATTATATTGAATTGTTATAAGTTGGCCTGTTATATAAAGCTGAAGATTTTGTTTGTATCACTAATCTTATTAATGGAATTTGGGATGGTATTTTTTGTGTTATATAGTCAAAATCATGCTATGACTCATGGGTGTGGAGAAGTAACTTTTTATATAAAATGGTGTGGAGTATTCTATAATTATATACATTGTAAATGTTTGAATTCAGGCTTTTATGCCTGTACATCGAATGTATAAAGAAAATCCCCAAGCTTTGTTGCATAAAAGTATATTAGCAATATTTATATGATAAAAGAAAGAATAATCAATTTATTTTATTTCAGGCACATGTAATCGCACAACATTCCTACAAGTCGGTCAAGCGAAAGAGTCATAACAGCTTGTCACCGGAAAAGAAAAAATGTAAATATATCTGTGCTATATGTAGACGAAGTAAGTGTTGTAGTGCATGATAGACTATCAATTATTGTTTATGGTTTCAAAAACTATTTGAAACAAGGATTGCATTTTACATATGTATTTATTTTATTTATTTAAACCAGTATATATTTATATTGCATGTGTATATTGGTAAGGCTTGGTTCTGTTGCCAATTTGAATTACTTTTGTGTTTGTGTGAACTTTTTCTTTTTTATAAAATAAGTATGCAGGCGGGTCAATAGATGATCTGATGGTTAGTGGTCACCACCCATAGACATTGGCGCCGTAAGAAATACTAACCATTTTTTACACCGCCAATGCTCCATCAACGTTCCTAAGTAAGATGTTATGTTCCTTGTACCTGTAGGTATGCTGACTCACTTACCTTGCAAAATAAATTACAACAATACCAAGTATTGCTGTGTTACAATTTGGTTGCGATTGTGCCAGTGTTGATACAGGCACGAGAGATTTACATTTGTAGTCATTGTTGTCCATTCCATTGCTATAATATAAATATTGTTATAACAATAGTCAAAAAATATTTTTATTCAATATTATTCTTTATTTTAATTTTTATGTTTTATAAATCTATTCAATTTCTTTCTGTACTTACACTATGAGATCCAAATAAGAGTAATCTGATTAATTAATTAAACCGTAGTTTTTCTTTTATTTTCAAATTCCAATTTATATAACATTAGGTTACATTATTAACATTTATTTTTTTATTTAGATAACAAAATAGAAGCATGTTTAATTTGCATGCATGCAAGTTAAAGTATTAGTATTTCACTAGTAACAATTTACTGTATATAGTAGCATAAAGCTTTATTGTTTCAGGTTTTACAACGTCAACGGACTTAATGGTACACGAGACATGCCATAATAAAAGTGTGTGCTATGGGTGTAATGAGAATTTTGACACATTTGCCGAGCTGACGACACACAGACGGACGTGCAAAGCGATATCAAACAAAGAAATAACAAAGCTCAAAACCCTCGATGATGTTTTAAGGTGAAACTTTAAAAAATACAATCTTGGCTTTTATGTGTTATACATATTGAAAAATAAAGAAATATCGAATGTTAAGAAAAAAACAAACATACAAAATATATCTTCAAAAACATATTTTTTTTAATCGTTTTAGTTAATATAAAAATTATAACCATTTTTTTTTTAAATTTATATACATATATGTATTGTCGCTGGTCAAGTGGTCTTGGTAGTTATTATTAATTGCTAAAAAACCATTTAAATCACATATCTTTGTTTTATATTTTATCTACCTAATTGAAATGTACCAAAGCAGCAAATAAGACTTTTTTTTGTATTATCTGGTCTTTACCAAACTGATTGCAAACATAACCAAAATAAACATTGCTTAATGTATTTCATAATTATTTTTTTTGCTTTTGTTTATCTATTGTTGACAGCCACTGTACCTTCCACAATCTGTACTGTCTTTATCGGAACCATTATATTATTACTAATTTACAAGACATACATTATTGTTTGTTCATAAGAAGCTTGAAACTAAAATATTTATTTTAATGATTTTTGTATTTAATTTTTTTTTCCAGACCCCAGATGAAGGAGGAAATAAATGAACTGAAATGTGAATTTTGTAATGAAAAATTCTCGGACGTATACTATATGAATATTCATCAAGAAATACATCATTCGAATAGTGAAGAAAATGAGGCTGATGATAAAAATAGCATTGAATTTGATGAAAAAGTTTTTACTTCAACTAAGGAAGAAAAGTTGGACGATGAATAAAAAGTAATGACTAATGTACTGTCACATTGCGGATAAATAAATTTAAAATGTTTGAAGACTTGAATAAGTTAATGTCTTTAATAATGTTTTTTTTTTTGTCATTTATAAATTGTCAGGAGTTGTTGTACTTCAATGATTAATATTGTTTTGATTAAAATTTAAATAAAATTTAGACCTTAAGAAGTGACTCTCCGACAGTTTTAATGATAATTAAAAAGTTGAAACATGAATATAAATAGTTTAAATAGATTAAGCATTCATGAACATTTGTAAAGCATCCCATTTAATCATTTCATTGTGTAAATATTTTAACTTTGGTAATGTATTTAATGTAATTGTAGTAATTACAGTTGTTTTGAAACTTATTCATCGTTTTATTTTGGTTCTTTCATATTTCCTGACAGACTCATTGCTGTCTAATTATTCCTACAATCGTAAACATCTCAAATATGGAAATTTTCAAGTTATTCCGTTCGTGTGAGAAGTGTAATAAATACTGTAATGTTCACACTTTAACTTACGATGTAAGGTCGGTATTACAAACTAAATAAGATTTATTATATTTTATATCGGCTCGCTATGCACACACACCGTCTTCACTCCGCGCCAATAATTCCAATATGTATTATTGTATTTTGCCGCGCTCCGCGATGTGTGTCACCCGAGACGACAGATAATATATACACATATAATATATATTGATATTATAAAATACTAATTTATATTTTATTGTAGATGGGTGTACACTACATCCCTTCTTTGTTGTAAATATTAAATGAAATGATATGAGTAATAAACATGGATTTCTAATATCAGTTTATTAATATATTTTAAAGCCATGAAAATTGGAATTACATTTTGTTCATCGCAATTGGTCTTTTATAATGGTTATTCATTTGAATTCCCACTTCACTCTTCAATCATTTTATCGCTGGGCTCACTATTCTTATCACTATCTTTATCCTTTAAGACATGCCATTGTCCTTCTACCTTTTTTAGACGTACTACATTTCGCCTCATTTCTTGACCCGTCTCATCATTTCGTACTGTTACGTCCCCGCCCTTGCTCGATTCTACAGTGTGAGGGGCAGGGTCGTAATTCAAACTCAATTTATTATTTCTTGTCATGCTCTTGACGTATACTTTATCACCTACTACTAGTTCACAGTTTGAAGCTTGTTTCTTTTTATCTGTGTATTCTTTTCCTTTCTCTTTCTGTTGTCTGTCTCTATCTCTCACTTCCTGATCCTCTGTATATGACATATCCTGAAGCATATGTAGTTTGTCTCGGAAATGACGACGGAAGAATAACTCTGAGGGAGTCTTGCCGGTTACGGAATGTGGTGTACTATTGTACATTATCATATACTTCAGTAGAGCTTCCTTCCAGTCCTTACGTTCAGGTTGGGAAATTTTGAGCCGTTTTAGTATATCCCTGTTTTGGCGTTCGACCTCCCCATTTTGTTGAGGCCAATAGGGAATGGTGTTAAAGATTTTGATGTTCCTCTCAGTGCAGAAGGTCTTGAACTCTTCGCTTGTAAACTGCCGACCATTATCTGCAGTTATGGAGACAGGGTTACCAAGTCTGCTAAAAATATCTTTTAAATGGCTAATTATTTCTGCGCTTGTTATTGCCCGGCATATTTTAACTTCTTTTTATACCTAGAATAATAGTCAACTAGAACTAATATGTATTCCCCACGCGGTAGAGGCCCCCTTAAGTCGATTGCTGTGTCGACCCAAGGTTCACTTGGCAACTCCCTCTGCTTTAGAGGGTTTGGGGGGTTCGGAACAGAGACCAGGGTGCATCCTTTACAGGCTTTGCAACAATTTTCAGCATCTTTATCGCACTTCGGTCACCAGACTTTAGTTCTTAGTCTATTTTTCATTGCGACGATGCCTGGATGACCTTCGTGAGCAGCTTCCAACACTCTTTTTCTTAAGTTTGTGGGAATCACAATCCTCGTCCCTCTCAAAAGAATATCAAAACAAAAGAATAGTGTTAACACTTTCATTCCAGTTATTGTTATAAAGTCCATCCTTTACTTTTTGTATCTCAGAATCCTGATGAGAATACTCAGTGATTTCCTTTATATGGTATAGCCGTAGGTCTAGCCATCTCAGTTACACTCAAGATGTAGTCGTCATATATTGCTTTAGGGTTTGTGGCCAATTTGCAAAGTCTTGAAAGTGGATCTGCTATATTAGTTTTTCCTGGTCTATATTTGACATTAAAATCATATGATTGTAGCCTTAAAACTCACCTCTCAATCCGGGCACAAGGCTTTGATTTTGGACTAAATATTACCTCTAATGGCTTATGGTCTGTTATTAATTCAATTTTTTCCATACAGAAACATATCAAAATGCTCGACTGCCCATACTAACGCTAACGCTTCTTTTTCCGTTTGACAATAGCGTCGTTCACAGGTGCTTAAAGTCTTATTACCGAATGCAATAACTCTTGGTCCTTCATTATTAATTTGTATAAGCACAGCACCTAAACCTACCGGGCTGGCATCGGCTATAACCAAAGTTTTATCATGGGGATTGTAATAACCTAATTTAGGAACATTCATGAGTGCAGATTTAAGATTATTAAAAGATTTTTGTTGAGGTCCTCTCCAGTACTCCCGAATATCTATATTTCTTCCCGATTTCTGTCGTAGTACTTCTTTTAGTGGTTCTGTTATTGTTGCTAAATGGGGAATCCATTTTCCACATTAAAAATGTAATCAATTTTACTTTCATTACTCGTTATGTTATCTGTTGTTTCGGGCTTATAAGAACTTTTTGCTTTTTTGCTTCCATTATTACCTATTCCTTCTCTTTCTAGCTTCCTCTTTTTAATATCTCTAGTTCGACATTGTAGCCTAAAGTGGCCTATAATTCCACATTTCAAACAGGTCTTCTCTTTTGCAGGGCAGCTTTTATCACGTGTAAAATGCTTTGTACTACCACACCTACTGCATGGATCATATGTTCGTTTTGAAGCGCTGCTTTTTCCAGGTTCTGTGGCTATTCTATTAATCGAAGAATCATCAGCAGTTTTTATTCCGAAATTTTCTAATTGTCTGTTTATGGCTTCTAATACGTTAGCTTATATTATTATTTCGTCTAACGTCATCTTGTCTCCTGCTTTTAAAATTTTCTTTCTCAAATCGTCTGATCTACATTTTTCAATAATTTGGCCAATAATGTGTTCCTCTTTATCCACAAATTGACATTTAGAAGCTTGATGTCTTAGCCTTACTAGGAACTTCTCAAACTTTTCATCAGGCTCTTGCTTTAAAAATCTGAATAAATGACGCTCATATACCTTGCTTTGCTTTGGGGCAAAATACTCATCCAACTTTTGAATAGCTATGTGAAATAATTCACCTTCATTAGCATTAGCTCCTGGAATACTATAAAATATTTCCTGTAACTCATGTCCACCAAAGTGCAACAGACTCGCTCTTTTCTTCCGTTCAGTATCAATACCTGCCGCCTCAATATAAATATATAGGCCCCGTTTCCATTTCTCCCATTTAATGGAAACTGATCCTACATCGCCCTCGCATTCGAACTTTTCTAAGGTATACTGTGCCATTAGGCTACCTGTAGACAAAGAACTGTTCCCGTCAATTACAACTGGTATTTTTTACGAATTAAATGACTCACGCAATTTAATGCACAAACATATCTCGCAATTTAATGCTCAAATGACAGACGCAATTTAATGCACAAACGTATCTCGCAATTTAATGCTCAAATAACATACGCAATTTAATGCTCAAATGACATACGCAATTTAATGCACACATGTCTCACGCAATTTAATGCAGACTTGTCTCACGCAATTTAATGCTTAATAAGTATATCTTACCAGAAATCACATGACGTTATCTTGAATAAAATTGTTATGTTATTTATTTATTCAAATTGTTGTAATAACATCTAATGATATTATTTCAGCAACTACTTATTATGTCCAACATGAACTTAAAGTTAAATGATTGTGCTTTTATGTACATTAAGTGATCCGTTTTATTTCTAAGTATCTTCCGTAACTATTAACTACGAACTTTGTTATCATTTTTTTTTTATAAAATGTAATATGAAAATGTTTTGAACATCTGGTACGGAAAAAAGGCTATTGTTTACTAACAAGATCACTCTTACATCGAACTACGTACGATAAACAGAATGTTAAATAATCATCAGGAAACACTTTCGTGAATTATTGTATTTGATAATAATAATAAGTCTACATTTTGTAGGGGCAGGGTCGTAATTCAAACTCAATTTATTATTTCTTGTCATGCTCTTGACGTATACTTTATCACCTACTACTAGTTCACAGTTTGAAGCTTGTTTCTTTTTATCTGTGTATTCTTTTCCTTTCTCTTTCTGTTGTCTGTCTCTATCTCTCACTTCCTGATCCTCTGTATATGACATATCCTGAAGCATATGTAGTTTGTCTCGGAAATGACGACGGAAGAATAACTCTGAGGGAGTCTTGCCGGTTACGGAATGTGGTGTACTATTGTACATTATCATATACTTCAGTAGAGCTTCCTTCCAGTCCTTACGTTCAGGTTGGGAAATTTTGAGCCGTTTTAGTATATCCCTGTTTTGGCGTTCGACCATTTTGTTTGAATTATTGTATTTGATAATAATAATAAGTCTACATTTTGTAGTATAATAAACTATTATTATTTTAACAATAGTCGGAGTAAATGTATTGATCCATTTACATTTACACAGTGTTTTATTAATTATTATTATTTCCTTTGCATTTCGTGTCAGAATATAATCCTTATTTTGAGCGCTGATATAATTAAATGTTATTATACAATTATAAATGTTAGAAAAAATGTAAAATGTCTGATCTTAACTCTCCTTTAATTAAGAAAATCAAAACTCACAATAATTTTCCTCGTCGCCACTTGTAATGTTCACACTTTAACTTACGATGTAAGGTCGGTATTACAAACTAAATAAGATTTATTATATTTTATATCGGCTCGCTATGCACACACACCGTCTTCACTCCGCGCCAATAATTCCAATATGTATTATTGTATTTTGCCGCGCTCCGCGATGTGTGTCACCCGAGACGACAGATAATATATACACACATAATATATATTGATATTATAAAATACTAATTTATATTTTATTGTAGATGGGTGTCCACTACAAATACAATTTTACTTTGCCTAGTAACGTGATTGCTTTAAACTATCTCGTTGGTTTAGTAGCTGTACCACTGGGCCATCTCGGCTTTGAAAAACTAGTGGTAAGAAGGTGTGAATTTTAACCGTTGATAGTGCGTTCAAACCCGAGCAAGCATCACTGAATTATAATTCATCTCGTGCTTGACGGTGAAGGAAAACATCGTGAGGAAACCTGCATGTGTAATTTCACTGAAATTCTGCTACATGTGTTTTACACCAATCCATATTGAAGCAGCGTGGTGGAATAAGCTATAGACCTTAGCCCAGCAGTGGGACATTAACAGGCTGTTACTGTTGCTGTTTGATTGTAGAAAATGTGATGGGTGGGTGGTTGTTATCGAGACAGGTTTGCATAAGTTCTATCCCAAATTATTCAGCTGTGTGGTCATATTTGACTCATATTCAAATTTAAAAATAGGTAACACTTACTTTAAAAAAAAAGAAACACTCAAATGAAACGAATAAAATTTATTACACATTATTTACAATCAAGTTTGTTTTAAACAAACATTTTAATATGTCATATAAAAGAACCCTTTGATATTGTTATATTTGTTTTCACAGATATACTTCTTGGTTAATTTAAAAATAGAATAATAAGAGATGTGAATAATACTGTGAATCAAGGTTACGTACACGTCAATTGCAAATAAATAAAAATAAAATCTTGTAATAAAAAGACATACATAATACACTTATTTACTTGAATTATATAAAAAATCGGGAATGTTTTCGAAAAAGCAAAAATATAATTTAAAAATAAATCCGTTATATACCAATGTCTTGTATATATGTTATTGTATCTTGTATTATGTTGTGTATTAAAGCAAGGCTGAATCTGATAAAGAAATAAGGCACTGAACTGAAATTTTTAGTGCTGGCAACACTTCTAAAGATGAATGTTACTAATTCCTGTTTATTTCGTTCAGGATTCGCAAAATGTACAGGAACAAGTTCAATATATCCATATACAGGTTGATGGTAGCCAAAATATATTCCTCCGGGGACAGAGTGGTCATCATCTGTTGTGTGTCGAAGATCAAGAACAGACTGAAGAAAATGGCTCCGGTGAAGGATAAGGCAATTTCAAATGCAGAGCTTTGTACGAATATTTGAATGAAGCCTCCAATGATCAAAACGCTGAGACCAGCTACCAGTCTGAAATCATAACATATTTATTTTATACAGAGAAACTCATGACTATATTCGTGAACAATATATCTAAGGCATAGTAGCTAGCTAGGCTTCCATATTATTTCATTAAGTAAGTAAGTGATCTTGTAAAGTCGACGATTTATATTTATTTAACTATAAAACTTATATTGTGACGCTGCTTGGTAACAAACATTCAGGCACATAAAAATAACATTGATACAAATTAAAGCTATAGTCAAAAGACAAAGTCAACACGTCAAAAAAAATATATATATATATAAAATAATATTAAACCTACCCATATATATCAATGATGATTTCCTTCTCACTTATACAAGAAAGAGAACGAAAATTACTTTACAAATGTATTAGACAGAGATACAATTATCAATTTTTTGTCCCCTATAGTGTAACCAGGTTTATCAAGGTCAGCAACTGTAGTTGCGACTTGCGACTTGCTAAACAAACTTTGACAGTTGGTGCGATCATTGTTTATTGTTCGATTTTTGTTTATTTTTATGTAAGAAAACGATTATAATCCGTTAAATAAACCGAGAAATCATCCATATATCACACAGAAGACTGTATAATGGTGCGTTGTCGTGTTTTATTATGTAAAAGCGATGGTGAGAAGAAAATTGAAGGTGTATCATTTCACGCGTAAGTACGACGATTTTGTTCCTAAATATAGTTTCTCAGTGATTATTATTAATGCCATAGCAAGGTAGTAGGTTATGTCGTCTTAAAATCCTGAAGTTAATAGAATTTTGTCGAGTTTTTATCATTCATAACCTATAATTATTTATCATGTAAGTGCTGCCAGCGTCAGCTAAAAATTTTTTCCCCCGTTTTCGATACAAAAAGTGACTCGACGACAATATAAACAAATAAATACCGAGTCTAATCTTTTAATATATTATTTTAATTTATTCTTTCCCGTATTTGTGATCGAAGAATTATATAATAATATTTATTATTGAAGAATGACACATCTGGCGTGATAGAATGACTTAAATACCTGTGAATACTTAAAAATATAGCTAAGTTTATCTTTAGTTTTCCAGGCGACCCCGACCTGCGCCAAAAATGGATCAAAGCAACTGGAAGAAAAAATTGGACTCCCACAAAATTTTCTAAAATATGTAGCAATCATTTCCCAGAAAAAATGCTAATAAAAATGAAAAACAAAACACTTCTGCATTCTAATGCGGTACCAAATGCGGTAAGAAATTAATAAAATAAAGTATTTAGTTTTTTTTTAACATATTTGAAATTTAATGATTCAGGTACCTTTCATATACAAGTTGTTGAAAACACTAATTCAACAAAGTCAAAGTGTCAAGAGGTTAACGTAGAAATGTGGACGGCATTCTTTATTAATAATTTAATTAAATATTCTAGCCTATTTACATAAAAAAATACGACAATGCACCATTGTACAATCTTCAATACATCTTCGTTTTCTAATTTCAAAATAAGCAAAAATTGAAGATTAAACACACTGTCAAAGTTTGTTTTGCAATTAGAGTTTAATTTGATAACTGTATCTATGTCTAAAACATTTGTAACGTAATTTTTGGTTCTCTTTCTTGTGTGAGAAAGGAATCGTCATTGAGTCTATTAGTTTATTTGTCTACGGCTGCAAGTGGTTATTTACTCTGTGGTCTGCTGGTAGGTCTTAAGAAGGTAAATCCATTTTCAATAAAATATTTAAAAATTTACTGAATAAATTGTTAGTTATTTTGAAAAATAGGCGCAGTGTATTTTTATATTTGTTCGCTTATTAACGGAGTTAATTATGGAAGGCGAAGTATTCTAGAACTGTCAAGTATAGACTATGCAAATGTCTAATAGTAGTACGGTACACCGCACACAGTGCAGTCGGAATAATGAATTCGAAGTAACCACAATAATTAAAGTGACAGACAAACATTACATATTTTATGTTAAAGTTTTCGATATTATATATTTAAATTTTTATTACGTTCAGTAATATTTCAAGGTTTTATATAAAATCAAAATGACATTTCATTGTTGATTAGACATGAAACATACAGCGTTTTGAGTGATGCAGGAATATAAAATTAAACATCACAGTTTTGTAACAACGTCGTAAATTGTTAGTTTTCATATCAAACTATGTCCTAGTGTCATTTATAAAATAAATTTTATTAAAATAAATCCTTTTCGTAAGCTTATTTGTCTATGCCTATGTCAAAATATGTCAATAACTCAAAGTCCTTGTCATTACTATGTTTTTATTTCGATAAACGTTTGAAATAGTGCGATAAAATAATTAATGAATTAAATATGCATTTTTTATAACCAGTTTGCTGCAATGACTGATATAGAGAGTAAACTGCAAACCGAAGCTGAGTGCGATTCCTTAGAATGTCGCGCGTGTTTGCAAATAATGAAAGCGGATTCTGTTTTATACAATATATTCGAGAGTTGGACGCCGCCTTGGGATGGGATGGAAAATAGTATAGCGGAGGACTTAGCGAAAATAGCAAATCTACAGGTAAACATTCATTAGGAAACGTACACCAGATTTGAACTTCATTTATCTTTCATTGGTTTTGCACGACATGAATGTGCATAATGAAAAAATTATTATTAACATAGTTTATTGTATTTTAGTTGTTTGTCTGTGTTTTTTTTTCAGCCTTTTACCCTCCACTGCTGGACGAAAGCCTCTCCCATAGAACGCCAACCATCCCGATCTTGGGCAGTCCGCATCCATCCCGTACCTGTCACCTTTTTTAAATCGTCGGTCCATCTTGTCACAGGGCGTCCTACACTACGTTTGCCTAAGCGTGGTCTTCACTCTAACGCGTGTCGGCTACATCGGCCATCAATGCGCCTGGAGACATTACCAGCCCACTTCCACTTCAGCGAGCTAATTCTATGCGCGATGTCGGTGACTTTAGTTCTCTGGCGAATGTCCTCATTTCGGATTCTATCGCCCAGAGAAACCCCAAGCATCGCGCGTTCCATCGCTCGCTGAGCGACCTTAAATTTGTGGACCAGTCCTACGGTGAGTGTCCACGTTTCGGCATCGTAAGTCATTACAGGTAGGACGCACTGATTAAAAACTCTGGTCTTTAGCGACTGTGGGATCGACGATTCAAAAATATGACGCAATTTCCCGAATGCCGCTCAGCCCAAACGTATTCTTCTTTTAGCCTCCATCTCAAAGTTGTGCCGGCCAAGTTGTATAGTGTGGCCCAGATAGATATTTTCCTGCACAACTTCAAGTGGAGAGCCATTTACGACCACTGGTCCCGGGGATACATGTTGGTTTGCCATGATTTTGGTCTTTTCAATGTTCATCCCGAGACCTACTCGTCTTGAAGAATCGCTCAGGTCTTTTAGCATCTCTTCCAAATCCTGCAGAGTCTCCGCCATCATGACAATGTCTTCGGCAAATCGCAGATGTGTAATGTGTTGGCCATTGATATTAATGCCGCGTCCGTTCCAATCGAGCGTCTTGAAGACGTCCAATGCATTGGTAAAAAGTTTCGGTGAGATTACATCTCCCTGTCTTACCCCGCGATGCAATTGGATTGGTCTTGTGCTCTGATCTTGTACTTGGACGGTCATGGTTGCGGCTTCGTACAAACACTTCAACACCTGGACATACCTACAGTCAATTAGGCATCTCTGCATGAATTCCAGAACAGCCCAGGTCTCGATGGTATCGAAGGCTTTTTCGTAGTCCACAAACGCTAGGCATAGAGGCTGATTATATTCCTCGGTCTTCTGTATTATTTGCCTAAGTGTGTGTATGTGGTCTACGGTACTGAAGCCTTTTCGAAACCCAGCCTGCTCAACGGGTTGGAAGTCATCGAATTTCGGGCAAGACGATTCGTGATAACCCTCGAAAACAACTTGTAAACATGGCTTAAAAGTGAAATGGGGCGGTAGTTCTTCAGAAGAGCTTTATCACCCTTCTTGAAAAACAGAACCACCATACTTCTGCTCCATGTCTTCGGTGTAATACCATTATGGAGGACGGAATTGAAGATGTTAGCCAGCTCTCTCAGAACTGGTGTGCCTCCTGCTTTAAGAAGCTTTGAGGTAATTCCGTCATCTCCTGGAGCCTTGTTGTTTCCAAGTTGTCCTAGAGCAATCCTAATCTCGCCCTAATCGATGTCGGGAAGATCGTCTGATAGGTGGCGTGTCAGTCTGGCTCGTGGGTCATCCGCACCGTGGGACTCAGGTGGAGGTACTGGTGATGAGTATAAATCCGTAACAGCCTGTGAATGTCCCACTGCTGGGCTAAAGGCCTCCTCTCCTCTTTTTGAGGAGAAGGTTTGGAGCTTATTCCACCACGCTGCTCCAATGCGGGTTGGTGGAATACACATGTGGCAGAATTTCAGTGAAATTAGACACATGCAGGTTTCCTCACGATGTTTTCCTTCACCGTAAAGCACAAGATGAATTATAATCACAAATTAAGCACATGAAAATTCAGTGGTGCTTGCCCGGGTTTGAACCCGCGATCATCGGTTAAGATTCTAACGGTCTTACCACTGGGCCATCTCGGCTTCGCAAATAAAGTATAAATCGCCATAGTACTTTTCGACTTCAGCTAGAATCTCTGGTTTTGAGGTGACGGTTGTGCCTTGTGTGGTTCTGAGTTTTGTCAGGTGACAACAGGAGGTATGTGACTTTGCCAGAACCTTTGAGCCCCTATTGAGTGCTATAGCATCTTCAATATTCCGGGTATTAGCTCGTCTTGTGTCACGCCTTATTAGTTTTTTAACCTTCCTGTTAAGTGCCTGACACTCAGATGGCGTCATATTCTGCTGTTCTCGTCTCCTCGTCATCTCGTTCAGAGTCTCGCCTGAGAGCTTCGACTTACGTCCATTGCTCTTTTGTCGAAAGTAATTTTGGCCCACTTCGCGGATGACATGTACCAGACTATTGGTGGCGTCGTCAATGTCCTGCCTGGTTTCCAACATGGTAAATCGGTTCTGTAGTTCCAACTGGAAGCTTTCGCAACCAGCTTCGACCTGGGGCAGAGTTGGTCTAAGAGTCGACTTCATTAACCGCGATCGGATTACCCTATTGATCACGGAGACATCCCTGAATATTTGGCGCTTATTGGATAAAATGAAGTCGATCTCATTCATCGCTATGTTATCGGGGTTTCGCCAGGTCCACTTCCTTTGGGGCTTTTTCTGGAAAAATGAATTCATCAGAAATAATACATACATACATACACATGTATAACCTTCAAGGCATACCTCTCGGTTATCTTTAAGACAAGGTAAGCCACCCTTGCCGACACACTGCCAACCTCCACGACATTGCTTCTGAGTAACTTGTGGATTAAAAAGCCGACGCCACCTTGGGATGGTTGGTGTCCTTCTCGGAAGTAGAGTAAGTGACCGGAATCTAGTGTCATCGTGTCCTCGCCCTGTCTTCGGATTTCTGATAGACCTACTATATCCCAGTTAATACGACTTAACTCTACTTCCAATTCTGTCAGGTGTTCGTCCAGCCGCTGAGAGCGTCCATTATACGTGGCCAGAAACAGTCGCCGTTTGTGGTACCCTGCCGTAGCCCGGGGATTCTTAGCACCCCCCATCGCACCGTTACCATGGCCGGTACCGTGGCCAGGAATAGTGCGATTACCGGGATTTGGGGCCGTGAATTTGTGTCGTCGCTCATAGGGGGGTTTTTGCCTTAGTCACCGCGTTTGGCAGGCGGGTTGGTGAGCACAGTGGCTGGAATCTTTCACTAATAGCGCTGCTGCCCGCTATCAGGGTATGCACTTTCGGATTCCAGCATTTGTGTGGTTATACCGCCACGATTTCGGTCGCCAGAGCCTCGTTCGTTGATTAGCAGGATGTACCACGAGCAGGTGAGGTTGACGGTAGGGACTCGACGTCGACTCCCCTTACACCCCTTTATTATTAGTTACACCCCTTTATTATTTCTCCATACCTATTCACGCCCACAATCAATGAGTTATAAATACAGCAAGAAGAAAGTTTCACAGCGGCTGCAACACCTCTCATTTTCAGTGTATCTCTCTCTAATATACGAGGTTTGCACTCCAATCTCTTTGCGGTCCACCACCACCTTGAGACCGCCATGCCGCACTTGCTCTTTCTCACGGAGACACAAATCACCAGTCCAGCGGATGTAGCGTACTTACAGTATCCCGGATATTCTCTCGAGCATAACTTCAAACCTCGTGCTGGGGTCTGTATGTACGCTCGTAATGACGTCTGCGGCCGGCGTCTCCGAAACTTGGAGGTACCCGATTTTTCGATAATGTGGTGCGTATCGGATACAGGTTTGGAGCAGATTGTATACGCCTGCGTCTATAGGTCGCACAATGGTGACCAGGAGACAACTCGGATGTTTGAGTATCTCAGCGTGACGGCTGGTGCCGTCCAACGTCGTTACCCGACTGCTCAAATGGTATTTCTGGGGGATTTCAACGCTCACCACCAAGATTGGCTGTTCCCATACCAGAACACCGACCACGCTGGGAGAGAGGCGCTCAAATTCGCAATATCCCTAAATCTCTCTCAGCTGGTACATGAAGCAACTCGGGTGCCGGACGTGGACGGTCATACACCTAATTGTCTGGACCTCAGGGTTCAATTCTTTCCGCCACACTCTTCCTGCTGCATATAAACGATCTGCTGAAACCCGGTATCTTTGGGTACGCAGACGACAACACTGTTACGGAGAGATACATATCCGGTCTCCGAGCTAGTGCAACAGAAACTCGTGAGCACAGGGAGGCCTTGGTAGAACGCATCAATTTGAGATTGGAAGAGGTTTCGAATTGGGGCGATGATAACAAAGTCAAATTTAATCCTACCAAGACTCAAGCGTGTTTGTTTACTGCCAAGAGGAGTCCATTCCACCTGACTCCGACTTTCCGGAATGTATCTGTACCCATCACCGACAGTATTGAGCTTCTAGGAGTTACATTAACATCCAAACTCAACTTTGGACAATACATTGAATCCAAAGCTAAAACTGCTGGTAAAAAACTTGGCATCCTCAATAAGGTCAAACAGTACTTCACACCAGAACAGCTTCTGACTCTATATCAAGCCCAAGTCAGATCGTGCATGGAGTACTGCAGCCATTTATGGGACGGCTCTGCTAAGTACCAGCTTGATACTTTGGATTCAGTGGATCGTCGTGCTAGAAGACTCATTGGCGACCGGACACTGGTTACAAAACTCCAGACCTTAGAACATCGTCGTAAGGTTGCCTGTCTGTCGGTATTCTACAAGATATATTTCGGCGAGTGTGCTCAGGAACTATTTGATTTGGTTCCCCCGTCACCTTTTTACCAAAAAACTGCGAGGCATCGAAAGGATCTGCACCCTTACGTGGTTGACGTTGACGTATTTAAGACACGTACGAAACGATTTGCTTCCTCGTTTCTGATACGCACCGCCAAAGTCTGGAATACCCTCCCGACCTCCGTTTTCCCCACCACCTACAATATGGGTACCGTCAAGTCCAGAGTGAATAGGCACCTTCTAGGCAAGCGCGCTCCATCTTAGACTGTATCTCACTTTCCATCAGGTGTGATAACAGTCAAGCGCTAGCCTATATATTGAAAAAAAAAAGTTGGCTACATATTTTGCATAAAAAAACTTACCTTGTCCAAATGGCTGTACAAAAATCATAATTAGTATTGAAAATGATCTAACAAGACTGGTGGTAGGGCTTTGTGCAGGTTGAGTAACACCCAATCACCAGATATTCTGCCGCTAAGCAGCAATACACAGTATTGTTGTATTCCGATTTGAAGGATGAGTGAGCCAGTGTAACTACAGGCACAAGGGACATAACATCTCGGTTCCCAAGGTTGGTGGGATATTGGCGATATAAGGAATGGTTATTATTTCTTACCTGGCCTATGTATATGGGTGGTGGGCCCATTTGCTTGTCCACCTTCCTATAACTTAAAAAAAAATAACAAAGCTATCTAATCAACAAAATAATTGCTTTGGTTTTTATTGTTAACAAAATATTTTTTAATTAAAATATACCAATCACGTTATGATATGCTTTTACAATATTTTATTTGTTTCTCATTTTTCTTCAACACAGATTTCAGAAACGGACAGACATTCCAAAGTAATATGCGAGACATGCTGTCAACTGTTGCTAAATGCATGCAATTTTACAGCAATTGTTAAGAGGAATGATCAAATACTTAGACAAAGATATACAGATGATTCAACAAATCAGAAGCCATTTGATGAAAAGCTCTGGCCTAAGCCCATACAAGTGGACAAATTATTAGCTAGTTCTATGTATGACAATCCTATGAATGCTGAAATTAAGCAAGAAGTCCTATCTGATGAAGAAAATGAGTATCCCGTTATAAATGGCACATATGAAACCACTAAAGAAGAAAAACCGAACTTGGACATTATTAAAATTGAGCCCGAAGAAATGATTCAACAGCAACCTCTGCAAATAAAAGTCACAGTGAATGGTAAGCGTTTTTTAACATAAACTAGTCATGTTCTTGAAAAAATAATCAGTTAATAATATTTCTTAATTTAAAAAAAAATATTTTTAGCATAACAGTAAACTCGCTGATTCATCCTATATGTATTATTTCTATATAAATCAGAATAATAAAATAAAATATTTTTTGTAATTCCGAAATAATGGTATAAATAAATCAATAATATTTTTTTTTATGATATTATCAAAGATTAATTGACTTAAAGTATTGTAAATATGATACTTGTCTGTACTTACTGCACTTGTCTGTTCACAAATGAGATTGTGTGTTATCAAAATATGAATCTTATATTGTAAATGTTTGACTAAATATAACTCTTTTGCAGGAAGTATCCCGTTAGAAGAATTAAATACTAAGGAATTACATTTAACTAATGGAAATAGTGACAATGGGGATGTAAGTTTTATTTGTATACTATCATATATTATTAGTCATTAAAGAAATAGATGTTTTATGTAGCAATTAAGAGTGAATTAGCACAAATACTTCTGGCACTCCAAACTTTGAAATCCACCGTTACCAACTGACCTATTAATAGACTATTAAGTAATGTTGACTTGCTCAATTTTTAAATACTCACTTTATATGCCTGGTTGGTCTAGTGGCTAGATATAAGGCCGCAGACGCCAAAAGTCACTAAAATAAAAAGTGATTTTTCAGTCGAAAATTCTCAGTAGCAGCCCAGAGTCTGGAAGTTTGAAAGTACACTGCCGTGCCTCGGAAAGCATGTATAGCCGTTGGCTCTGCGCCTGAACCCATTCAGGTCGGATTGCCGTCCCTTAAAATTATAAGACTTAGGGAATAGAAAGTGTATCTTTATAGCGCACACACTTGTGCACTGTAATATCTTCTGCACAGTTGGCTAATGTCTCTTGAGATTGGCTGCCGTGGCCGAAATCAGTCCGGCGGACATGATCGTTAATCTATTAATGTTGTCTCAGGCATAAAAAATATTGTCTTCTTCCTAATGTTAAATTATTGTTGACTAAAAGAGAAGATATTGTTACTCAGTGTTTACAAGTAAGGGTTATATTTTTTCGAGTTCTTCATTATGTCCTACTTATCTTTATAGGCTTAACACTACAGTACACGATTGGGTTTGGGTCATATATTTTAAAATTACTTAATTTTGTTTCTGTTTAGTACATTTACAATGGTAAGATCTGTTAATTCATTTGTAACTTGTGTTTACTACATAATAATGTATAAACATTACGTTTATAAATTAAGCGAAGAAGATGATGTAGATCCAGTACATTCAGATCTACCACTTGAGTATATGCTTTGTATGAAAGCATTTAATAGTGTTACTGGATTGAAGGTATTACAACTGCTATTTTATTGTTTTAATTTATAACAGTAACATTGTTAAAAATTATCATAGAGCATTTAAGGATAAGAATTAAAAAAGCTAAGTATATATTTGGTTATATTGAATCGTCATAAGTTGGCCTGTTATATAAAGCTGAAGATTTTGTTTGTATCACTAATCTTATTAATGGAATTTGGGATGGTATTTTTTGTGTTATATAGTCAAAATCATGCTATGACTCATGGGTGTGGAGAAGTAACTTTTTATATAAAATGGTGTGGAGTATTCTATAATTATATACATTGTAAAATTTTGAAAGAAAAAATAATCAATTTACTTTATTTCAGGCACATGTAATTGCACAACATTCCTACAAGTCCGTCAACCGAAAGAGTCATAACAGCTTGTCACCGGAAAAGAAAAAATGTAAATATATCTGTGCTATATGTAGACGAAGTAAGTGTTGTAGTGCATGATCAATTATTGTTTATGGTTTCAAAAACTATCTGAAGCAAGGGTTGCATTTTACATGTGTATTTATTTTATTTATTTAACACTTCGTATGCCGCATCACACACCATGAGAAATGCTGTATCTGCCGCCGATTTATCGGGTGAAAGAGAAAGAACATATACCTAAGAAAGAGATAGTTGTTTTCTGTGTCTTTCATAGGTCGCACGCTATGATTTGGTATAGCCAGGTGTAAACTTTATTTTGACAATATTCTCGAAAGTTTTTGTATACTCTTTTTTATCACTAGCTCTCAAATTCAGATATTTAAATATTTGTTAAATAAAAGTCTCAGTGTTTTACTCATTTATTATGATTGTTTTTACTTTTTTACAACACAATTTTAATTACGTTAATTGTATTAGGTTTAACACAAAGTGATTATACCATAGAACCACAATCTAGATTTTACGAATAGGGTTAAAGACGTTAAAAAGATTATTGTATGTTACATTATAACTTAAAGGGTCTATCAATGATTATAAACATTAAATGATTATTTTTTATCGATAAAAAAAAAACACAAAGTGACTCCTGATATTTATTGATGATGTAAGGGATGTAAGGGATGTAAGGGAGCACAACTTTATCTAGCTGTTCCCAGCCAACCTCACCTGCACGTGGTGCATCCTGCCGATTTACAAACGAGGGTCTGGCGATCGACAAATGGCGGTATAACCATTCCATTAAGGCGTAGCTAAATACTGCAGACCGGTGACGGGCAGCAGCGTCATCTGTGCGACGAGCTACGCTCTGCGATCACCAACTCGCCTGCCCAGCGTGGTGATTACGGGCAAAACCTTCTATGGCACACACGAATACGCAACGGCCCATAGTTCCCGGTCGCTCCGCTGCTCCTGGCCAAGGCGGCGGTCATGGTAAGGGCGGGGCAAGGGGTGCTAAGAATCCCCGGGTTACGGTAGGCCGCCAACAACGACTGTGTGCGACTAATGGACGCACGCTACGGCTCGACGAACACCTGGCACAGCTCGAAGAAGAGCTGAGGAACATAAGATGGCATATTTTGGGGCTATGTGAAATCCGAAGAAAGGGAGAGGATACCATAACCTTGAAATCAGGCCATCTTATGTACTTCAGACAGGGAGACCAACCATCCCAAGGTGGCGTCGGGTTCTTAATCCACAAGACTCTCTCTGACAACATCTTAGAAATCTCCAGTGGGTCGGCAAGGGTAGCGTATCTTGTGATCAGACTCACCAAGAGGTATAGCCTCAAGGTTATCCAAGTATATGCACCGACTTTGACACACTCGGATGATGAAGTGGAAGAAATGTACGAAGACATTTCTAAGGCATTGCACACCACCCAAAAGGCCCACTTCAATGTTGTCATGGGGGACTTCAACGCTAAAGTGGGAGTACATACTAGCAGCGAATCGGTAGTAGGACAACACGGATTTGGAAGCAGGAATCATAGGGGGCAAATGCTCGTCAACTTTCTGGAGAAAGAGGGTCTGTTCTTGATGAACTCTTTCTTTCTGTGATCACAAGGTTTAATACCGGAAGTGATCACCGACTTGTACGAGGCACTCTAAATATTGACTGCAAGCTCGAGCGCGCCCGTCTAATGAGGTCTACACTCCGACCAAAACTGCTCCAAGCCGTGGAGTCTAGTACATTTTAGTTAAAACTGGAAAACCGATTCGCTGCCTTGGAAATCAACACTGACGTTGACATCAACCAAGAACTCGACCAAGTGGTGGATATCCTTAGGGACGAGGGGACGAGCGCAAAACACCGGCAAGAGGTCCAAACTTACGGGAGAGTCTCTAGAGCTAATGCGAAAACGACGTGAAAACCCTACAGTTACTTCGTCAGATCTTAATAAAAAAATATCAAAGCTAGTAAGACGCGACCAAACTCCAATACACGTTCTATAAAAGAAGCGATCGAGCGAAATCGGGGGTCGAAAGTCTTCGTTCAACAACTAGGTCGAAGCTATCTGACGAAGTTGACCACTTCAAAGGGAAAAGTCGTCGCCTCAAAGCTTGAGATTCTTAAGTTCAGGACTTCTACGGTAAATTATATACATCAGTAGCGCCTCGTCCCCAACCCGACCCGGAAGGATCCTAGAGCCACTTTAGCCCCCGTCACAGAAGAACTGCCAGAAGTAAGCCAAGACGACATCGTGATGGCCCTGAGGCAGCTTAAAAATGGAAAAGCCCGCGGGGAAGATGGAATTACGACGGAACTACTAAAGGCAGCTGGAAAACCTTTACTAGTACAGCTCCAAAGAATATTTAATTCTGTCATATTTTCGGAGAGAGCTCCAAAGGCATGGAGCAGGAGTGTTGTCGTAATGTTCTTCAAAAAGGGTAACAAAACCTTTTTGAAGAACTACAGACCTATTTCCCTCTTGAGCCATGTCTATATGGTGTTTTCTAGGGTCATCATGAATCGTCTCGCGCGTAGGCTTGACGAGTTTCAGCCCCCGGAATAGGCCGGGTTTCGAAGAGGATACGGAACCATAGACGACATTTACACAGTGCGGCAGATTATACAGAAGACTGAAGAGTATAATCAGCCCCTGTGCATAGTATTTGTGGACTATGAGAAGGCTTTTGACTCTATTGAGACCTGGTCTGTTCTGGAGTCCTTGCAACGGTGCCAAATCGATTGGCGATACATCCAAGTGCTGAAAGGTCTGCAAGACGCTGCTGTTATGACCGTCAAAGTACAGAATCAGCAGTCTGAACCCATTTTCTTGCATCGAGGAGTGAGACAAAGGGATGTCATTTCACCGAAATTGTTCACTAATGTATTAGAGGATATGTTCAAGATGCTGCACTGGGAAGGACGGGGCATAAACATTAACGGCGAGTACCTTTCGCACTTGAGATTTGCAGACGATATCGTCATCTCTGGCAGAGACCGTGCAGGCCATGCAATATATGCTGAGCAGCCTGGCTGATTCTTCTGCTCGAATTGGTCTCCGGATGAACTTGGAGAAAACCAAGATAATGTTCAATGAACACGTCAATCCGGAACCAATAGCTCTTAACGGAGTTCCTCTCGAAGTTTTTCAGGAGTATGTGTACCTTGGACAAACTTTGCAGTTGGGTCGAAACAACTTCGAGAGGGAGGCACGAAGAAGAGTACAGCTTGGCTGGGCAGCGTATAGGAAACTCGGTCAAGTCTTCAACGAGTGCGTCTTACCGGTATGACCTACGGAGCCGAGACATGGACATTGACAGTGCGTTTGGTCCACCATTTTAAGGTCACTCAGCGAGCTATGGAGAGGGCTATGCTCGGAGTTTCTCTGAAGGATCGAACCCCAAATTTGGTAATCCGACAGATAACCAAGGTTATCGACATAGCCCAAAGAATTAGTAAGCTGAAGTGGCAGTGGGCTGGACACATATGTCGCAGAACCGACGACACGATATATTATAATGGTTTTGGTGCTTTTTATTGTCTTTTCATATTGCAATATTCATAATTGCGACTGCGCTCTCCAAATTAAAATTTATATTGTTTCACTACTGTAACTTCATAGCAATCCTGAAGATGAGATTCGAGAGGAATCCCTTACTTGCCAACCAATTTCATTGGTATGATGAAAATCTTTTCCATTATGCTTTTATCCCACGTTGCAAAAAATATTTCAAATGTCTACTAAAGGAATTTTGTAAATATGTTTTCTTTTTACCATAAAAAGTTAAAAATGTATTAATTCATATAAGGTTTTCTCAGTCCGATATGGTCTTTACGCCTTTTCATCATTTATATCACCCCTTTCTCTCTGTAAAATCCTATGAAGGTCTGGTTCGAATATCTGTTACGAATGAATATTAAGAGGTGGTTGTAAAATAACGAGATTATTTAACATGTCTGTTACGTTGCCCTCATATCGTTTTTTTTATTAATTAGGCAGCCAACATTATATGAAATATATTTTCTTATTGCTTGTAGAAAAATAGTGTAACAAATTATATATCAATTAAAGGCTAACTTAAAATTCAAATAAAATCTAAATTCAATTGTACTATTATTGTATTAATATGTATGTGTAAGAGGTATTTTTGTGATTCATAAAAAGTTAACTCTAAAAAGGTGTTATAAATTACTAAATAATATGAATAAGATTATTATATCTACAAATTCAAGTACCTACTATCAATACTTACAATAGACTCTTGGACGAATCTAGTCTGATTTTGTTGTAAGCATCAAAAATAGACGAGCCTGTCGGGTACACATCTTTGCATTAGATTTGTGTGATATGCAACATTTTTCTAGGAGATCCAGAAAAGGCAAAGTCTAAATTTTATCCTAGATTGATCCGTTTCAATTCTATTATATACATTATTAAAAAAAAATAACATTGAAATTGAGTTATATTTCTGTTTTGTTGACATTACATATTTTAAAAAAAATTTAAATCTATCTAAACGATAATAATATCTTTGTTTCGTAATTAACAACACAATTTTATCTATAAGTATATATTTTGTATTAGTAGTGAAATTAATAGTTTTTTTTAATAAGTGAAAAATATGACAAGTTAAAACAACAAAATCTGTTAAAACACGAAAAGTAATTTTAGATCTCACTATAGTGTGTTTATGAAAATTATTCTGTATTTTATTCATTTTCTTCTATATGAAACAACGAAGTTAAAAAATGAGTTCGCAAATAGTAACACAACCTGAAACTGACACCAGAATCTTATTGATACAAAAATGTTTTTAAAAAGATTGATGAATACCCACGTATGAAATTAATTTAATATGATAACTTTATTTAAATAATTAAAATAAAAATTATAAACATCATTGAATGATAAGTTTAAAAAAATGTTTTATTTAAGGTAAACTAAAATCTTTGCAGAAGAAGTGCAAAAAGCTATTTTATATATAGAATATAACTATACTACGCTTACCCGAGAACCTTTGTTAACATGAATAAACAAATCACTTTACTGTTGTTAATTATATTCATAAAACATTTTACAATTTACAAAATTTTCACAAATATGGCCGCGAGCATTCGAAAAAATTATGTAAGCGCGCGAATTTGCGACATGAATTTCGTCGTCGCTGATTGGTCGAAATGATAATCTAATAAAAAAGAGAGGGAGACAAATATATATCAATTATTATGCATAAAAAAGAGCTAGGTATATGTTTCTCTAGTGTAGTGTAAAACAAAAAAATTTGAACAATGAGATAACGTTCGAGCGCATATCTACGCTCCGGCATACTACGGGTACAAAATTGAGAGCGCATATCTACGCTCCGGCATACGAAGGATTAAACCAGTATATATTTATATTGCATATGTATATTGGTAACGCTTGGTGCGATTCTTACTCTCGAGTAAGGTACCATGATCTGTTGCCTATTAGAATTACTTTTGTGTTTATGTGTGTGTGAACTTATTCTTTTTTATAAAATAAGTATGCTATGTATATTGCTATAATATAAATATTGTTATAATTATAGTCAAAAAATATTTTTATTCAACATTATTCTTTATTTTAATTTTTATGTTTTATAAATCTATTCGATTTCTTTCTGTACTTTCACTATGAGAACCAAATAAGAGTAATCCGTAACAGCCTGTGAATGTCCCACTACTGGGCTAAAGGCCTCCTCTCCTCTTTTTGAGGAGAAGGCTTGGAGCTTATTCCACCACGCTGCTCCAATGCGGGTTGGTGGAATACACATGTGGCGGAATTTCAGTGAAATTAGACACATGCAGGTTTCCTCACGATGTTTTCCTTCACCGTAAAGCACGAGATGAATTATAATCACAAATTAAGCACATGAAAATTCAGTGGTGCTTGCCCGGGTTTGAACCCACGATCATCGATTAAGATTCACGCGGTCTTACCACTGGGCCATCTCGGCTTCTAAGAGTAATCTGATTAATTAATTAAACAGTAGTTTTTCTTTTTTTTCAGTTTATATAACATTAGGTAATTAACATTTATTTTCTTATTTGGATAACAAAATAGAAGCATGTTTAATTTGCATGCATGCAAGTTAAAGTATTAGTATTTCACTAGTAACAATTTACTGTATATAGTAGCATAAAGCTTTATTGTTTCAGGTTTTACAACGTCAAAGGACTTAATGGTACACGAGACATGCCATAATAAAAGTGTGTGCTATGGGTGTAATGAGAATTTTGACACATTTGCCGAGCTGACGACACACAGACGGACGTGCAAAGCGATATCAAACAAAGAAATAACAAAGCTCAAAACCCTTGATAATGTTTTAAGGTGAAACTTTAAAAAATACAATCTTGGCTTTTATGTGTGATACATATCGAAATAAAAACAATCATACAAAATATATCTTGAAAAACATATTTTTTTTAATTATCATTTTAGTTAATATAAATATTATAACCATTTTTATTTATTTATATGCATATATGTATTATCCGCTGGTCAAGTGGTCTTGGTGGTACTTATTAATTGCTAAAAAACCATTTAAATGACATATCTTTGTTTTATATTTTATCTACCTAATTGAAATGTACCAAAGCAGCAAATAAGACTTTTTTTTGTTTTATCTGGTCTTTACCAAACTGATTGCAAACATAACCAAAATAAACATTGCTTATTGTATTTCATAATTATTTTTATTGCTTTTGTTTATCTATTGTTGACAGCCACCGTACCTTCCACAATCTGTACTGTCTTTATGGGAACCATTATATTATTACTAATTTACAAGACATAAATTATTGTTTGTTCATAAGAAGCTTGAAACTAAAATATTTATTTTAATGATTTTTGTATTTAATTTTCATTTTCCAGACCACAGATGAAAGAGGTAATAAATGAACTGAAATGTGAATTTTGTAATGAAAAATTCTCGGATGTATACTATATGAATATTCATCAAGAAATACATCATTCGAATAGTAAAGAAAATGAGGCTGATGATAAAAATAGCATTGAATTTGATGAAAAAGTTTTTACTTCAACTAAGGAAGAAAAGTTGGACGATGAATAAAAAGTAATGACTAATGTACTGTCACATTGCGGATAAATAAATTTAAAATGTTTGAAGACTTGAATAAGTTAATGTCTTTAATAATGTTTTTTTTTTGTCATTTATAAATTGTCAGGAGTTGTTGTACTTCAATGATTAATATTGTTTTGATTAAAATTTAAATAAAATTTAGACCTTAAGAAGTGACTCTCTGACTGTTTTAATGATAATTAAAAAGTTGAAACATGAATATAAATAGTTTAAATAGATTAAGCATTCATGAACATTTGTAAAGCATCCCATTTAATCATTTCATTGTGTAAATATTTTAACTTTGGTAATGTATTGAATGTAATTGTAGTAATTACAGTTGTTTTGAAACTTATTCATCGTTTTATTTTGGTTCTTTCATATTTCCTGACACACTCATTGCTGACTAATTATTCCTACAATCGTAAACATCTCAAATATTGAAATTTTCAAGTTATTCCGTTCGTGTGAGAAGTGTAATAAATACAATTTTACTTTGCCTAATAACGTGATTGCTTTTAACTATCTCGTTGGTTTAGTAGCTGTACCACTGGGCCATCTGCTTTGAAAAACTAGTGGTAAGAACGCGTGAATTAACCGATGACAGTGTGTTCAAACCCGGGCAAGCATCACTGAATCATAATTCATCTCGTGCTTGACGGTTGTAGTGTACACACAACTACAATATTGTATTAATTAGTATTTTATAATATAAATATATATTATCTGTGTATCTATGCATCTGTCATCTCGTATGACACACATCGCGGAGCGCGGGAAATAGAATATATACATGGGTATTGGCGCGAAGTGAAGACGGTGTTTGTGCATAGCGAGCTGATATATAAATTATAATATGTATTATTTAATTTGTAAAACCGATCTTACGACTTGAGTTAAAGCACATTTAAAGGGTGAACATTACAAATGGCGACGGGAAAAAAATTTATTGTGAGTTTTTCTTTTATCAATTAAAGGAACGGTAATGACTAGGTATCCTTTTTAATTTTTCTTATATAAATAACTGTATAATATTCTGTTAATTAAATATATAGAATAATTAAATATATCACGGCTCAAAATAAGAATTATATAGTTATATGGAATGTTAAAAATAAAAAAAATAATAAAGCAATTTGTGGTAGATGGATCAATACATTTACTTCTACTATTATAAGAAATAGTTCATTATTTTATTAAATACATACCATAAAAGTGACTTATTATTACTAAATAAAATAAGTAAATTAACACGAATTTGATTCCCAACGGAATTAAATTATTTAACATTATGCTTATGGTATTGTAGTTGTTCGATTAATGTTCATATCACATTGGTTCGAAGTACGAAGAATAAACTTACGGTATATTTATGAATAGAAATAAAACGGATAATTCAATATTCCTAGTTATATATAAATGCCTAGATAATATAACAAATAAATATATTTTATGTATGAGTTGTTCGCACATTATGCCCGATTAAAGACCCTTTATATGTTTGTAAATTGAGTGCAATAAAGGATTAATAAATAAAAGAATATGCCTAATTGGTCTAGTATCTTAATATAGGCCCACTTATCCTTAAGTCCTGGGTTCGAACCCCAAGTTAGACCAATAAAACAATAATGGAGTTTTTCCCTCAAAGATTCTCAGTGGCAGCTTGGGGACTAGAGGTTGGAAGTGTATATACACTTGTGCCTCCAAAAGCACGTGAAGCTGTTGGTCCTGCGCCTGAGCTCTTTCCGGTAGTGTATGATTGCCGTCCCACCGGATTATGAGAGTGGGGGATTAGAGGGTGGGCCTGTGTTTGCGCACACGCTTGTGCACTGTAATGTGTCCTGCTAATCTCTCTTGAGACTTGCCACCGTGGCCGAAATCGGTCAGGTGGACACCAAGGCTAAACATTTTACTGAGTTCATGTTAGAAATAATAAGTAGTTGCTATATTATATTGTTAGTGGTTATTCTTAATTTACAAATAAATGATATAACAAGATAAATAGTATTCAATATTACCTAACGTGGTATCTGGGTAAGATATACTTATTAAGCATTAAATTGCGTGAGACATGTGTGCATTAAATTGCGTGAGACATGTTTGCATTAAATTGCGTGAGACATGTTTGCATTAAATTGCCTGAGACAAGTTTTCATTAAATTGCGTAGGTCATCTGAGCATTAAATTGCGTAAAATTTATTTGAACATTCAATTGTGATGTGTATGTTATTAGCATTTAATTGCGAAATTGGGATAACATTAACCTTAAATGTGTTACGCTGATTGTACTCTAAGTTGTAATTGGCAGCAACGGTTCTTTGTCTACAGATAGCCCTAATGGCCCAATATACCTTAGAAAAGTTCGAATGCGAGGGTCGTAGGGTCAGTTTCTATCAGATTGGATTGAGGGAAACGAAGCCTAAATATTTATATTGAGGTGACAGGTACTGATACTAAACTAAAGAAAAGACCAAGTCTTTTGCACTTGCTTTTGCTGGACATAAGTTACAGGAAATATTTAATAGTATTCTGGGAGCTGATGCTAATGAAAGTAATTTAATTAACATAGCTATTCTAAAGTTAAATAAGTATTTTGCAATAAAGCAAAGCAAGGTAAAAAATGTCAGAAAATTCTAGTCTAAGACATCAATTTTCTAAATGTCAGTTTGTAGATAGATAGTTATGTTATTGGCCGAACAGTTGAAAATGTAAGTCAGACTATTTGAGATGGAAAATTTTAAAAGCAGGAGACAAGATTACTTTGTATTTGACTTTGGAGACTTTGAATGATATAGTATTAGAAGCTAACGTGCTGAAAACCATTCAACTATTATGGTTGAAAACCATAAACAGATCATTGAAAAAAAATAGATAATAATGAAGTTAAAAAAAGTAGTTTTATAGAATACGATATTCTACGTGATAGAAAATAGGACCAGAATTTACTAGGGCGCCTTACTATATACCTTTTAAAAGTACTTTAAAAAAAAAACACTACTTTCAACAATTGAAAGTAAGGCATTGCCGAAGTCTTAAGATGTGTTGGTAGTTATACCTATCGATGATTCAGTCAAATTTATAGTAAAAACTTATCGCCGAATTCCAATCCCGCTTCAGTGAAAATATCATCCAAACTTAATAAGGTGAAATGTAGTCCATCTAGAAAAAGGTAAAAGTACAATAGCATATTTTAAAGGATAAATATTGTGATAAGAGTAGTGATCCAAGTGATAAACCGATTGGATAGTAAAGTGGGGATTCAAATTAATAACCGCAATTAATGATCACCAAAATGAAATTAACGGCTGTACAATGTATAAATAAACTGATTATAGAAAGTAATTTCGTAAAATTGTATATTTACAACAAAGAAGGGATGTAGTGTACACACAACTACAATAATGTATTAATTAGTATTTTATAATATAAATATATATTATCTGTGTATCTATGCATCTGTCATCTCGTATGACACACATCGCGGAGCGCGGGAAATAGAATATATATATATTGGTATTGGCTCGAAGTAAAGACGGTGTGTGTGCATAGCGAGCTGATATATAAAATATAATATGTATTATTTAATTTGTAAAACCGATCTTACGACTTGAGTTAAAGCACGTTTAAAGGGTGAACATTACAACGGTGAAGGAAAACATCGTGAGGAAACCTGCATGTGTAATTTCACTGAAATTCTGCTACATGTGTATTACACCAATCCATATTGGAGCAGCTTGGTGGAATAAGCTCTAAACTTTCTCTTCAATAAGGGAGTGGAGACCTTAGCCCAGCAGAGGGACATTAACAGGCTGTTACTGTTGCTGTTTGGTTGTAGAATATGTGATGGGTGGGTGGGTATCGAGACAGGTTTGCATAAGTTCTACCCCAAATTATTCAGCTCTGTGGTCATATTTGACTCGTATTCAAATTTAAAAATAGGTAACATTTACTTACTTTAAAAAAAAGAAACACTCAAATGAAACATTTAAATAAAATTTATTACACATAATTTACAATCAAGTTTGTTTGAAACAAACATTTTAATATGTCATATAAAAGAACCCTTTGATATTGTTATATTTGTTTTCACAGATATACTTCTTGGTTAATTTAAAAATAGAATAAGAAGAGATGTGAATAATACTGTGAATCAAGGTTACGTACACGTCAAGTGCAAATAAATAAAAATAAAATCTTGTAATAAAAAGACATACATAATACATTTATTTACCTGAATTATATAAAAAATCGGGAATGTTTTCGAAAAAGCAAAAATATAATTTAAAAATAAATCCGTTATATACCAATGTCTTGTATATATGTTATACTATGTTGTGTAAAAGCAAGGCTGAATCTAATAAAGAAATAAGGCACTGAACTAAAATTTTTAGTGCTGGCAACACTTCTAAAGATGAATGTTATTAATTCCTGTTTATTTCGTTCAGGATTCGTAGAATGTACAGGAACAAGTTCAATATATCCATATACAGGTTGATGGTAGCCAAAATATATTCCTCCGGGGACAGAGTGGTCATCATCTGTTGTGTGTCGAAGATCAAGAACAGACTGAAGAAAATGGCTCCGGTGAAGGATAAGGCGATTTCAAATGCAGAGCTTTGTACGAATATTTGAATGAAGCCTCCAATGATCAATACGCTGAGACCAGCTACCAGTCTGAAATCATAACATATTTATTATATACATAGAAACTCATGACTACTTTCGTGAACAATATATCTTAGGCATAGTAGCTAGCTAGGCTTCCATATTATATCAGTAAGTAAGTAAGTGATCTTGTAAAGTCGACGATTTATATTTATTTAACTATAAAACTTATATTGTGACGCTTCTTGGTAACAAACATGCAGGCACATGAAAGTAACATTGAAACAAATTAAAGCTATAGTCAATATTGTCTGTCTGTGGAGATAAAAATATGCATAAAAAAATATATTAAACTTACCCATATCCAATAAACGAGAAGTCACGTTTAGTGTTGAGCGTGTACAGGGTTAGAGCGAACACTACGGCGAAAGTGAGGGCTAAGGCTTGAAGGACCACAAATGTATTGTAGTAGGAGACCACCACGCCAATTGTGTACGCTTGTACTGCGGTCTGGAATGATAGAAATTAACAGGTCAACTCCACCTCAACTTCAACGCCCAATCTTTGGACGAGGACGTTATCTGATCGTAGGGTAAAGATGACGTAGTCGCATGCTTTTCTAAACACAAATTTCCAGTAGTGGACATACATGTTGGCGGGCAGGCAAATGGGCTAACCTGATGGTAAGTTGGTACCATCGCCCGTAGATATTGGCACTGTATATTAACCATATCTTACATCGCCAATGCGCCAACCTTGGGAACTAATATGTTATGGCAGTTGTGCCTGTCGTTACACTGGCTGGTTTAGAAACCGACCCCTATAACATTTGACCACCAGGAAAACTTCAGTGCAAGTCGTATCAGATAGTAGTATAGGGAAAAATAAGTTTGCTAGTATAATAATATAATATTGTTCAGGATTGTTTTCATATTTTTGGTCTCCTTTAGTTTATTTAAACTAATAAGTAAAAAAATGTTGAAACTCATGTTATTTTTTAAACAGTTAAAAACTTTGATAAATCAATGATAACGTATAGGCATTAAATATATTTTTTATTCATTTTAAATTTCGAAGAACAAATGACAATCAAATCAATTTCAACATTAGAAATACGAAGATAAATAAATAAAATGTTGAAATTTAAAAAGCATACTATCTCATTATGTGGCAATTCTTTTTAAAGAGTAAAAAGTCAATTTATGTATGAATTCGTAATTTTATTGACTTGATATAAAGTTTCAATGACCTAGAACTAGTTTTTCTGATTTTCCTTAAGTGAATACATAATTCATTTAGGATTTTCTTTAGACTATAGTGTTGGCGTAGTGGTCGAAATCCACCCACAAATAATGATTAAAAAAAGTTTGAAGAGAATATATGAGAATGTATTTCAGAACTGTTTCAGAACATTTTCAGACCATTTTTTTTTTACCATAATTAACTAAGAAAAAAAATAATCGGTTCACAAAGAGAGGATTACTGAACTGTTTTGTCTTTGCCTATAAAAATATAAAAATTTTTTTTTTTTTAATATTAATAATGAATACTTACGAAAGCTGCCAGTAGATATAAGTTGACAGGATAATCCCTCCTTTTGGCGATTAGAGCGAACAATGTAACCATGCTCAGAATAAATGCAATAAACACCATCCATTCGCTGAAATCATTTAGACAATTATAATTCTACAAATGAACAAAATTTTTCAAGTAAATACAGTGTGACTGGCCTCAATCTGAACACTCTTTGAAAAGAAGAAAATAATAGATTACACATCACTGAATGTGCTCATCAAAATTGAGAAAGCTTAATATCAAATATAATCAACCCCTCAGTGATTGCAGATGATAAAAAAAAAGTAAATACAGTGTACAGTTTCAAATCATGGATATTATCTGGGCAGTGGATGATTTATTTTAAGCACAGTTTAATTGAATAGTAAAAATGGTATATAATTAGGTAGAGCGAAATAGTTGAACCATTTATTTTCCATGTCACATACATTTTTTTTTCAATTTTCCTTTATAAAATCATTTTGCAATTTATAATTTTGTAATTGATATTATTACTTGGAATTTTTATCACAAACATTTATATTTCTTTCGTAACTCATAAGTGTTTGTAATATGTTGTACATAACACATACTAATGAGAGATTCATGTGCAATATGAATGATGATTCAGATTTTTTTTTATTTGTTAATCAAATACATTTATAAATCATAATTTTGATCATGTGACATTGTGTAAACAAGAAAACGACATTGTTCAAATGTCAGTCACAACACCAGTACTTTGCTGGAAACTATGGATGCAATCTGTTTTTTTTTTTTTGTAAAATATAAACGAGTATTGTATACAAAAGTAATTATTATATTCTATTATTAGTTTATTTTGAACTAAGAATGAATGAATGAACAATGAACTAGTCTGCGTCTATTGTTTATGTAAAGCAAAGAAACATAAAATTGATTGTAAAACCTAATGTTTTATTTTGTAATGTGTGCAACATGGTATTTCCCATTAGTTACATCTCAAAAAACAACAAACCTATAACTAACTTAAAAAATCTCATTATAAGAACGGAAAATTTGTAAAAATCATTCTTGTAGCCCACAAGTGCTGTACTGTACTTACTTTCGATAAGCAACTCCTATATAAAGTTATTGTTTTAAGAATAAATTGTTTTGACTGGGCGCATTCATTTAGTCATTAAGCTAAATTGTTAATTTTATTAAGTTGGTCATAAGTCTGGTTCCCAGATATATATGTAACAAACACACAAACAAACAAAAATCCTAATGAGGAATGTATGAGATACCATTTTTTTTTGAAAGAGGTATTTGATCAATATAATTAATTCCAAGTCCAAATATGAATAAAAATCATTTATACCTTTTATTTTTAAATTAAATCTATAAACTTGTAACTGCAGTAGTAGTAATTCATTTGGTTTCATGTAGAAAAATAAAATTAAAACATATATTTTTTGTAATAATAGAAAAAGTGGTTACTTTTGATGTATGAAAATTTGAACAGGTTTCACAAGTAGAAACACTGCAGCAATAGCCACGGTCGCCAACAGTTGTATTGTGAGTAGACCGTACACCTTGCGGACAAATCCCAGTCGAATGTCTTTATCAGCGTTCATCACATTGTTACGGTATGCAAAGTCATCCTAAAAATATAAACAATAGTAATTTTGTACATATTTATAATACAATGTATGTTTTATGAATGTATGTACATAAATGGAAATTTCTACTCTATTATTATTAACTATTCCGGTTTTTCCAGTGTGAAAGATTAAATGTTGGGGACATTCAGTGGCGGATTTACCAGCAGGCTGAGTAGGCTTCAGCCTAGGGTGGCAAATTTTTGGGGTGGCAAATTTGACGGCTCAAAGAAATCAAAAAGATTTCTTCTTGATGGTTTTCTTATGTTTTACAGATAAAAGTCAGCAACAAATTTTGCTGATGACTTGTCATTGTACATTTAACGGTGCTGCAGTTCGCCGCCCCCTAACTGTGAGTCCCGCATATCCTTATACTCATATGGGGAAACGCGTAAACGCTTTTTTCTAGCGAGAAAATAAATGCCTCCAACCAGTAGTAGGACTGTAAGAATATGACAGTGAAGCAAGGGCAGCAAAAACTTTACAGCCTATACCTTGAAAATTTGTAAATCCGCCACTGGTCCCCATGATCATAAAAATCATGTCACGACAATTAATTAAAATTAAAATATTTTACATGATTGGCACAGATACCAAAAACAATGTTTCTGAGGAACCAGTCCACTTTTCTGGTCAAAGACTGAGCTTAACATTTCAGAGGTAATTTAGCACATGCCTATCTTTGTTTCACTATGTTTGATTATTCATATTGACTATTTAAATAATAATCTATCTTATCAGTGATAATACATTTAAGCTCTGTTTATATTCATGTAGTTGAAAGATTTCATTATAAATTATAATTTTCTAAATATATTTGAATAAAATATACACGTTGAATATGTTAGATTGTTCATAATATAAATTATTTTCTTTTACGTAGGGTTTTTTCCTCGAATCATTGCGTCAATTGAAAATAAAAGCGTCAGATATATACAAATGTATAAACTCTTTTTTTTTAAAGTAATTTATGAATTACTTGCTATCGAGAATTTGTATAAATATACATTGAAAGAGATGATAAACAATTTACAATACTATAATGTAAATGAAGGCCATGACAAATTGCACCATGTACGTGTGATTGATAAATAATATATTACCTCTATGTTGTCTTTTCCGCCCAACTCACAGTCCTCTTGAGCATACATTAGGGGTATGCTAGCCATTTTGATCACAATAACTCCTTACAAATGCAACTACAATATTAACTTTCCTGACGTAAAGAAAATATTTAGATCATTCACTTCACAGGAAAATCTGATAGTAAAAGTGACGTAAACAATTGTTTTAGAATGTCAAAACTGTCGGATTGTCATATGATAAATTTACTTTGAGTATTGCCAATGAAAAAAAAAATATATATAAGTTCTATTATAAAAAGTAGCCAATCGATTAGTAGCCATGCCAATACAATCTAATTAAGTTACCAAGCTAAATAGCAAAAAGTACTCAAACGAATCGTAAAGTAAGGTGAGGCTAAAAGTTTGTATGACAGTTTAATTTCAAAGTTGAATAAGTACAAATGGGTATGTACTCGCGTAGGAAAAAAGTAACAGAATGAATAAACAAATGTTAATTTCCGTATTGCATGCTGTATGATCTTTTTAACTACTTATATAAACCTACTTTATTATTACTTTGAAATATTTAACATTTCGACCAATGATATCGCGTCAATTCTATGTCAAAGTTATTATTTTTTGTATTTACTCTTCTTGGAATAGGCTGTAGTTGTATTTATTTAAATAAATATATAAGGGTGTGGAGTGACTGATTATATCATAGCAAATTGGTTTGCCGTTTATATAAATTCAGTCTTCAAGCATATCCAGTGTTTTCTCACTCACACCTTCGATGTTTGTGAACTGTTGTGAATTCCACATTTCCCTGTTTAACTGCTTTGTACAGTTGACTCGCAGTCCTGGACTTCTATACATATATTATAGTCTATTTCAATAAAAGAAGAAGTTAAGATAAACAAATCTTTTATTAAAATTTCATGTGATTTTATATCTTGTTCATATCTCTAACACGTAAAATAAAAACCTATTTTCATTTACCATTCATCATGAATTGCTTCAATTACTGATCGTTTGTAATTTAATGTTAAAAAAAATAATTGGTTTTTATAAAAATAATTTATTTTTAATCAATAACACTATCCTATCCGTTTTTTATCGAACTAATAATGTTCACATAATTTATTAGATAGAAGGTTTAGTAAATAAAAGTTGTTTTTTTCTGACGTCCTTACGTTCTATCATCATCATCATTTATATTATGTTAAATCGATACTGAAAGTTACATCCGTCTCCATGCAATAATCCAGTATTGTACTATAACCGGAAATTATTCTTATTTTCTGACTTGGAGTTTATGCAATTTGTTGTTGTTTATTTCTGTTTTTTATTTAAAAAACCTTGTTGTTTGGAATGGCATTTTATTGCACTTTTTTATTACTTTGTTACGGCAAAAATAAGGCTATATTTTAAGGCGTTATTAAGTTTCAAATTTTGTATGTTACTCGATTTAGTACTACTTTTGTAAAAATATCTTCTGATATTAGAATATAGCGATTACATATTTATTGCAGTCAATTGTGAAAAAATATACTAAAATTAATTTAATTTAAAAATTATTTTTAATTATATAAATTTTAATTATATAATATAAAAATTTAAAATGAGAAATAAGATATATTTGAACGAAACGATAGAGCCAATAGCGATATTTAATAATGTAAACAGTCATAGGGCTTAACAGTGAAATTTTTACATAATGATTAAGTATATATTAAAACGGTATTAAGTTAATAAAATTGAATTTATTATTATAAAAATCCAAGTTATGATTTGCGATACTGTATTTTTGTACATAAGCCGCCTATGTTCCTCAGTCACATATCGATTCTATGAAGGTATTGGGCGTTGCCACGAAAAGTAAATTTGCACTTACCACTTTATTGACAGGGTGCCCTGATTCAATAGTGGTGGGCTTTTACTTTATTTACTTTAGTAAAATATGGGGCGAGTGTCCGAGAATAATTGTATCTGTAATACATTATGACTTTTGGTTTAAATATAATGATACGAAAATAGATAAACAGTGTTTTTAATTTATATGTTATTTTAAATTAACATTTTTTATAATAAAATATTAGATACTCTTAATTTATTTTATCATTTTTATTTAAATTAGTCTGCAACGTTGATATATATAGCTGAATAATGTTAAGAAAGCCAAAATTCTCCTCTTACAACCTGGGTTCCTTCAAACGAGGGGTGAAGAGGCATCTTGCGGGCTGGCAGGCGGGGTGGCTAGTGCAGAACATTCTCGACTGTACTAGCTGTCGTCGCATTTGGACTCCACTACGACTTACCATCAAGTGGAGTCATTCCCTGTACAAATATAAAAAAAAACGTACTTTCGTTTTGTTTTTCAAGTTGGTTAAGTTTGTTACTCTGAAGGCATAAAAGCATTATTTAAATAAACAGATTTTAAAACTATTTTTCTACCACTTCATTTCAAATCTGTGCAAATAAGATTCTACAGATAAAAAATAATAGATAATATTTGCTGTAAAGAGACGATAATTATGTATTGGTATATATAAATGTATTCATGTATAGTAAGCTATTTAACAAGACACGTTACGTCGATCGATTGATGGCCGGACATTATTTTTACTGGCAATAAAAGTTTACCGTCATCGGGAGCTGAGGAAAGGTCGACGGTTAATTACATTTTTTATAGTGACTACCTTCCAATGCATTAGCAGTTAAGGGTTGGCACAGATAAAATGAATTAGATTAAATCAAAGTGAAGGCATTTAATGACATTATTGGACTTTTGATTTTTTTTAAAGAAGTTACTAATATTCCAATTTACTACTCTAATAAGGCGCAAAGCTTGTGTTAAGAGTGGGGGCGACAATAGCCCCCTGTAAAAGCGCCTGCGATTTTTACATCACTCCGTAAACCAATGAACAATTGTTACTTCAAAATTAAAGATTTTAATATCATGTAAATTTAATAAATTGCTGACCAAGTTAATTACACATAGAATATTATATTAGGGCTTCATTATTTATTCCTCTATTTGTATATAATGAAAAAATATAAAACTAAATAGAAACCATATATATATTGTAGTATATACTAAAGACCGCCGTCTAAGATAATTTTTTGTGACCATTTAACCAGGAGGGTACAATCTTGCTAGCGCTGTTAACGCTTTAAGCTGCTAGGATTAGTTTTTGATTATAGTAAGCGATAGCTTTTGGTTCACTATAAGTGCAGACTAGTTTCTTGGTAAGTTTAGAAGCCAGTTTAACCAAAAACCCTGTATTACAATTATAGTCGTTGTTGTTTCGCTAGTAGTAACTGTCAATGTATACAAAACACGAGGTTTTTATAACGCTGAATAATATAAAAACTAGACCACGGTTGTTAATTTTAAAAATTGTGAAGGAACGCTCGTATGCAAAACTTTATACAAATAGTGTATTTATGGATGATACACCTTTGGAATGTAGCGATCGCCTTCTGAATATTTTTTTATTACAAATTTTCAATAAATTTTTAAACAAAACATAATTTAAAAAATCGCTGTTTATTTTGCCGGTTTTTTTCAGTGTATTTCTTAACCGGTGGTAGTTTCTAATTTGACTCTTTTAGCGTGTAGGTTAACCTTGAGATACTGAGGCGTATATTATCTAGAGACGGATCCAGCTATGAGGCTAGCCAATACTCAAAGATCCAAGAAATAATATATTTTTATTTAAGACACGTCACGGTTATTTGAGTACCCTGTTCTGACTGATTAATACATTATAATAATCTTATAAAAAATTGTATGATTTCGTCATCATGCCAAATATGAAGTACAACTAAAAAGGCGATGTGCTGACGGTACACTCGATAAGTAAGTGTAAAGCTAGAAGCATGTTGAATAAAGTATTTTGATTTTTATTCCACAAGATTTGAGTCGAAAAAAATTCTATCAATCCAACGTCTAAAATGTAAGTAATTATTATTATATAATTGCTTCAGGTAAAATCTATGCTGAATTACATTTTTTTACTTATTTTTCTTAATAGTTTAATCAATTTATACTCTGTGATAATGATGTTTCCAGTTCGTTATATACATAAATTGGTAATCTAAGAAATATTCAAGCTGACCAATTGGAATCGAGCTTTAATCAATAGACAATCTTTTAGTGCTGCCATTAATAAAAAAATCAACATATCAATTAACAACAACAAAGTAATAATAGATTCTAATATAATAAGGTATTTAAAGAAATAATTGACTTGTTTTAAGCGCTAGCCCTTAATAGCTGCAATTGCATTGGTGCACCAAGTTATTAAGATAAAGTGTGCACTTGGCCGCTCAAACATTAGACTGACTGTTCATTTTATGTCGTCATTATCGGTTATATATATCATATACATATACATGCAGTACTTAATTGTTAAGTGTCACAAGTTTTGGTAAAGTTTTGAGCAGGCCAATCTAGATTAGGATTAGACCACCCATTTAAATGATATACTTCCGTCAAATATCAATACTTTGTGTGGCTGTGTTTATGTTTGACATGCGAGCCAGTGTAACTACAGACAAAATTGACATAATATTTTAGATCTGTAGTGTATTATAAACTGCCAGTGTTTATTACATAAATGTATGAACGCCCTTTTTTTTAACGCTGGAAAACGCATTGCGCCTTTCCCCCACGGGAACAGTGGGGGGGGGGGTATATGGGGCTTGCTGGTGTCCAAGGCGCCAAGTGAGCCCCAAACATCGCAATACCCACTAAAAAACCAGCGGTACCCTTTCCGTCTTAACGAGGAGCGCTACGGGATGGCTTTCGCATGCTACCGTGAATGTGTATGAACGTCCTAGTTTATCGTATATATTATTAATTATTTGTTTTTGTCATAAACAATAACAATAACTTCATAAGAAACTCGGCATGATGCATTATACACTTAACATAAATACAGTTTTGAAAAAAAAAGTAATATTTGATATTATCCATGTATTATTTCAATATTAGAACAAAGCAGTTGCACACGAATGATTGACGTAAAGGAATGGTGTTGATGACATTGACAGTTAGCCCGAGTGTTCGATTATTACTCGGCACACTCGTCAATGATTGAACAACTCATACTAATACGAATAACTCGACTGAAGTGCCGAGTAATGATATAGGTAGCATTGTGTTATGTTGTTTTTAAATTGACATTCATTTATAATAATTTTACTAAAAATTGATCGAATGCTACCAAATTAAGATGTCCATCTTGTTTCACGTATTTGTGAAAACGTCATTTTTCTTTGCAAAATAAAAACTTTAAGTCTCCTTAAAAATCTCGCTATTCAAACTTGCAATGGTATATCATTTTGTATTGTTTGAGGAGTATTGCTTGCTCTTCGATTGTAAGAAAGATAACAAGCTTGTCAGTTCTCCAATTAATTTGTTGCGGAGACTATGAGTTGGAAAGCTGCCAAGTATCTTGATGTTCGATTTATTAGCTCATTTAAGTGAAGTTTACGTTATTTCGGAGGAATGACTATTACGATTATGTATAAAAATTGATACATATATTGTATTATGTAAATACCATTAATGATTATATTTAATTGTATTGTGGTTCGTTTATAAGGCAGAATTTGCCAAGGCTCTGTTCCAGTTGATTAATCTCTGAGATAATTTATAGTTTTTTTTCTTAGTTTAGTGGCTTAGCATAGTGTTCTATTTATATTTAGTTACTAATGTTCTTTGTTTACCTTCGATAGCATTGAAATAGAATTTTACAGATGTTGTTGATACATTTTTTTTAAGAGGTACTGGTGGTAGAACTTTGTGCAAGCTAGTTTGGGTAGGTACCACTCACACATCAGATATTCTACCGCAAAACAGCAGTACTTAGTATTGTTGTGTTCCAGTTTGAAGGGTGAGTGAGCCAATGTAATTACAGGCACAAGGGACATAAAATCTTAGGTCCCAAGGTTGGTGGCGCATTGGCGATGTAAGCTATGGTTAACAATTCTTACAGTGCCAATGTCTAAGGGCGTTTGGTGACCACTTACCATCAGGTGGCCCATATGCTCGTCCGCCTTCCCATTCTATATAAAAAAAAAGAATAATATTCCTATTTATCCCCACAATTAATTGCAAAGCTTGTACGCAAAGAAGTGGGAACGACAATAGCCCAAAAAGTCAAGATTAAACCTGCGACTTTTTACATCGCTAGGCAATCTGTATTCCGGTTTGAAGGGTGAGTGAGTAAGTGTAATTACAGGCATAAAGAAAATGACATTTCAGTTCCCAAGGTTGGTGGCGCATTGGCGATGTAAGAGATGATTGATATTACTTACAATGAAAATGGGCGTTTGTGACCACTTATCATCAGGTAGCCCATTTGCCAGCTTACCTACTAAAACGATAAAATAATACAAAAATATTAAAAGAAAATATCTTTAGTTAAACGCTTCTTGTTATAAAATTTGGCGTAAACGAAAGCAGTGTTCTCAGTGCATTGAAGATGTTCATTACGCAATTAGTAATTAAAATAAATAAGCATAATAGACCCTAACTCGTTTTAATTGAGTCGAAGTTTGCGTGAGCTGTCACTTATAAGACTAGCCTTTCGTGACAAGAGTCATAAGGAGGTTATCATGGCAGTGCTCAAGTTCTATTGTCGCAGACTCGACGCCGTCGCGAGAAATTTAATTAGAATTCCCACGAAAATTTCTCCCATAAAGATGTTCGAGATAAAAGATTTTTGAGAAGCGGCTTGCGGGGTGTATTCTAATAGCATTCGCTATGGCTTGTAACTAATGTTTTAAAGTCCCGAAATGAGCAAAGTTTGTCAAGTATCTTATAAATGAGAGAAGTTACGGCACCAATTAATCGTGATAATAGTCAACACGTATAATATGTAATAATGTGTTAATTATTAGAATTAAATGTTCAAAAAGTGCAATATATATTACGATATAATATAAATATTTTTTATTGCACTCACCCATGAAATGTTGACAGTCGACTTATGGTGATATACTATTTTGATGCGTTTATTTTTGAAATGTTATGATTATTAATAAAAAAATCTGAAAAGGGCGGTAGAATACGTAAATCTTAAACGAAGGATCGTCTATTTAACACCGGTTTCACAAAAAAACATCTGAAAAACATCGTGAGGAAGGTTATGGATGAAATTCTACCACATGTGTCCACTAGCCCGCGGCCGCACTAACCCGTGGAAAAGCGGCTAGAATAACCTTTGTCTTGAGAGGGGAGGATAATTTTGCCCAGTATTGATACATTCACTTCACTAGGCTTACTTTACTTCATAAAAGTTTAAATTACGAATATAAAATTCGTCTTTTAAAATTTTAATTAACTTTTCGTACAGTTCAAGAATGAACTCTTTTACGACAGCCTAACAATTCAGGTTGATATCTGTAATTTAAAATGTACCAATTCGCATCGCATTTTTACGTAATGAATAGAAAATTTCATTTTGTAGTTTTCAGTAAATGAAATTGCTATAAAACGTTCCATTTTAATTGGACCACTGTTTTTCCACTGGATATTAAAAGGTATAAATCGCTTGGGTAACACAAAGGCAGGTGCAATTCGGTGAGGCTATTTTAATAAATTTAACCCTAAATGAATAGAAGTGGGTACAATGTATTGTTAATGGGTAGCAGAGACTTATTTATAACGTGCTTCCGTTTGCGTGAATATTGAATCTATAAAATATCGCTTAGTAACAATCTGCATTGTGAAATATTCAATATTGTGTGACAAATGCTTAAATTAATCGAACAAATAACAGTTATATTAAATACTAGTTGGGCCCCGCGATTGCACCTGCGTTAAATTTGTATTATATGATTATGGAATAACAAAAAATCCGAAGCCGAAACAATGGTAAAGGAAGCATAAAAAGACTCCCCACCAGAGAGACCGTCATACAAAAAAAATGTTATTCTATCTAAGCTATGAATATAATTATAATTTTAAACATATCTTGTTTGAAAATCGATAAACGTAACCTTTTTAATCTAATATATAAAAATCTCGCGCTACGGTGTTTGTGGCCGAACTCCTCCGAAACGGCACGACCAATTTTTATGAAATTTGTTACGTATATTTGGGAGGTATGAGAATAGGACGTTAAGTATATTTCATACCGCTAGCTGATAAGGGTGTCCCTATCCAGATTTTTTTTTCTATTTTTTAGAATTTTTTTTTATTTGTATTTTATTTCGATTTAGCATCAAAAAATATATTTAACCTCAATTTTTCACCCTCCTAACCCATCATCCCATTTACGATTTTAGTATTTTTGTATGAACAATATATTACAATTACTTATAGTGAACCTCATCGAACTTTCGTCTACGTCATTCACGAGAAGCGTCGCGTCATTTTGACATTTAAAAATTTGTAAAATATTTAACAACTTATTTAATTGATAAGAAATATAAACGTGTTTTATGATATTAAAACGGTTGGTTAAATACTAAAAGATCAAATATATTATCGGTATACCGTTTTTATCAGTAAATACAACTATTGGGTCTATTTGTGTGTGTGTGTTACTACGTGTGTCAAACTAATAAAGCATCAAGCATGCGTAATAATAGAGCAAAAAGAACAGACAAAAAATCCAACAAAATAACGAAAATGTGCGTGTGAGTTTGTCACCATTGAACGGTTTGCTCATCGACACGTATCCGTAGTAGCAAGGCTGTTCCTGAAGTCCATTCGCACATGAAAAAATATCGCAAAGGACTTTGTTATTCCCCGGGTCTCTTCTTTCCCAACCGTACATTTTTTGTTATTGTTTTAATTTACACGGGACTTATAACGTGTCTTCATCGCAATTTTATGGAGGAATGTCAAGAAACCGAAATTATAGCAAGTGTAAATATTGCAAACTTGAAAAATAAGTTAATAAATCATGTAAATGAATACAAGTATTATATTACTCTTTGGGGTTACCCGGTAGTGTTGGCACTGTGAGACTTCAAAATAGTTTTATTTTCACCTAATATGTACTGCTGGTCAGATAGTGTAATTATTCTCTCTCATTATGAGTTTACAAAACTTACTTAGTACTTTGAAAAAGACATTCTTATAGCGCGATGTAAAATAAATCTAACGCCATCTATTGATGAGAAGATAAACTAAATAATATTAGGCATAATGTATTTCGATCTTAAACATACCGCCCACCAAGGACGTTACTGACGGGTCAGCTAGTCATCTATATATAACTTGTATAGATAATGTATATGACTCTTTTTTCCAATCGCTACAGTGCAAGTGTGCAATGTAAGCTGTACTTACATGCGGTTTAGTGGAGTGACCTAACTATAAAAAATTATATAGGAATATTAATGATATTTAAAAATAAACCACGAACTAGCAATTATAATTTATATAGTCAGTCAGTATCTAAATAAAATAGAATAAATATTATTAATATTTAAGCACAAGAAATATTTTTTTTTCTTCTCACTGGCATGTATCTCTAATTATTATAATAAAAGGATCAAATCAATAATGTCATAAGACTATGTGGCATAGATGTTTGAATGACGAATTGTCGAAATTCTTTTTTTTTTTAATCTTTGTTTTCTATATATTAATGAAATATTCACCAAGGTGGTAAACTAATTATTTTAGGTGATAAAAAAATATATGTATATTGTTATAAAAATTGTATTATTAGTAAGAGAAGCCTAAAAAGGGAAAAGTATAATTGTAATGTAGTATTAAATTTTTATCCAGATTTATATCTGTATAATAATAATTAATTCAATATCGCATTTTGGCCCAGTGGCAATTCTCAAAAACCGCGCAGGTATCATTAGACCATACTGTGTGCCAAGTGTGTGTGCAAGCAATCTATCCCCTTAGTCTCATAGTCAACGGCTTTATTATTTCCGAGACATGGAACTATAACACATCCAACTTCCTAAATCCCCGGATACAGCCTGCTGTAGCTGCATCCTTAGCAAAAAAACCCTGAGCTTTATAAGCTAGCCAATAGACCAACGAGGTTGATATATAATAACAATTATAAGTAAAATGTTTGATTAATGTCAATAAAGTATTTATCTTTTGATAAAAACATTTCAGAGCGCGCCCCTTTGCGCTGCATCTATCCATTGGCTGAGAGAGAGAATTTATGCAATTAGCGAATTATGTCGATCAGTAAACTAATCATAATGCCTTCATTAATAAGGTCGATTTTCAATTGCACGTTAGGCTAACGTTATTCTTTAAAAATTTAATATTTAGTACATTGTTTAGATTTGTCGAAAAGCGATATTTTTTTAGGTACCGTAACAGCCTGTGAATGTCCCACTGCTGGGCTAAAGGCCTCCTCTCCTCTTTTTGAGGAGAAGGATTGGAGCTTATTCCACCACGCTGCTCCAATGCGGGTTTTTTTAGGTAATGCTCATATTTTTTATTCGTTTACTGTAGACAAGTTGATTTCGTGGACATTATTAAAATGAAATTAAAATAATGATAGAAATATTTTTATTAAATAAAAACTCCATCAAGAATTTCTTACTGATAAACATTTCTGTAATACCGGCGCAAGTAGAGCCATTTCTTCAGTAATTGTGTATTTATTCGACAAAGTTTAAAGTGATTGTTTTACAAAGTTGCGCTATAAATATGATCATGTAAATCCATCATACCATATTGTTTGTGCCGCAATGCGTCTGCGATTGCAACAGCTATGCGCAAATTAAATTGCTATAATAATAATATTTCTTTAGAACAACAAACTTTTCTTATTCACTCCCGTATTCAAGTCAATTAAAACTTTTATCTGAGTTTAGCTTATTATATATTAAGTTTATAAATATATTATAATGTTTTTGCATGTACAAAAACACAAAAAAAGAAAATATTTAAATAACAAGTTCTAAGAATTCTATCGTATATTACGTCTTTTCCTATACAAATTAAAAAAAAAAAAGTATATCCTACTTGGATAATATATATATGCCTTAAGTTGACCATGAAAGTAAAGATCTAATGGAGTAACAATGGCGGTAGTGCTAAGAATTAATATATTTTTTTAAGCGTCAACAAATTCACTTTAGGCGGTGTAAGTAATAAAAATATATAATAATCCAAGTAAGATTAAAATATGTTCTAAATATTCACATTTATTACATAATGCACTAAAAATATTCGATGAATAACAAAAGGGTACCTTTGGAGGAGAATAATTGGAACATGAAAAAAGAGAATAGCGGTTAATACGATTTGCATCGATGGCGCTAGCATCATTATCTACATAGACTGTCGTCCAAATTATTTTGACCTATCATGGCATTTACATAAAGCCATATTTGCATGGGAGAGTCGAAGGTAATGAAATACCTGAGCTCTTTATAGCTGGCGAGCTGCTCACGTGGAAAACCGGACACGATTCAATTTAATTTTGGAATACGTTCCTATTGTTTCGAGCCGTTTGGAATTTTGCGTTGCATTGTTTATTGTGTTCGAAAATTTTGAGTTATTGTTCGTTCGGAATTCGGGCGATTAATTATGCTCTTTTCATCGCTTGTGTGAGCCATTATTGATTTCTGAACTGATAAACAAATAATTTATGAATCCCGTAAGTTGTCCGCAGTATTATCGTTCTTGGAACTTTTCCAACACACCTCTACGAGTAATAAGCAGTTTCGAATATCGAATGAGATTTGGGATATTTCCAGAAACATCTACATAGGCTGAATGTATATCTAGTTAATTTTGGATTTTCTTATATAAAAACTATATTCATTTGTATTTATTCTTATAATTTCTTCGTCCATTGTGAAAAAACTTTCTGGATTAAAAAATAATAACAATAAAATAGGTCACTCAATAGTTGAAAAGCGTTTCGGCTGACGTAACACGCATTATATTCAATTTGCATTAGCTTTGTTCGAAAAAGAAAATAAACGTTCGCTGCAATTAGAGCGAACAGATTTTTAATTAAATTCGCTAGGGCTGTGACGTAATGCCACGTCGGAGATTTGGAATATTCTTACCGTTTCCATTTCATCCAATATCTACATCACTATATAATATTTAAAGCACTACTTCTATTGCAAGTTGTTTAGATTAACTCAAAACTTGTATCTTAGTTTCACGGAATCCCGGGAAGAAATAGTTGTAGCTTTTTATCCGTTATATATTAAATTATTATTAGAATATACGTTTTGTTAAATCGTTTTGCTTTTTGATGATTTTACAGTCGACTATGATATACTGGTGGTAGGGCTTTGTGCAAGCTCGTCTGGATAGGTACCACCTACTTATCAGATATTCTTCCGCAAAACATCAGTACTTGGTATTGTTGTTTTCCGGTTTGAAGGGTGAGTAAGCCAGTGAATTTAAGGCACAAGGGACATAACATCTTAGTACCCAAGGTTGGTGGCGCATTGACATTTCTTACAATGCCAATGTCTATGGGGGTAGGTGACCGATATGCCCGTCCGCCTACTTATGATATATAAAAAAATAATTATACTAAAAAATATTTGAGTACACCATAGAAGTCATTGATGACACCCTCCTGACCAATTTCAGCCACAGCGGCTCATCTCAATAGATAAAATCATAGAGAGATCTGATTATTATACTGGCTTACTCATCCTTCAAAGAAGAATATAATAATACTAAGTAGTATTGTTTAGTGGTGAGTGAAGAGTGGGTGGTATCCAGACGGGCCTGCACTATGACCTGCAAAAACTTTTATATATATCACCAACATCAACATCCACATTTACATATAAGAAAAAAAGACATACATAGAAAAAGATATTTGATATTTCAGACAACCTTTGGGCATAATAGCAGCTATATATATACATATATATATTATATACCTTATCTTTATATATGCTAGAGTTTATATAATAGTTATCCATACGTATTTCCATACTATTGAAACAATTACTTATAAGAGGTTCTTAGTTATAGAAAAGGGCGAGCTGTCAATATTTATATGAACGTTTTAAATTAAAAAAAAACATAATAAATTAAATTAATTTAATGACGTAATATATTTCTCCCACACAATATGTATAGAGTATATGAAATATATCTTTTACAGAGAACTTCGTTAATTTCTAGTGAAATATATATACGCTTATGCGAAACACTTGTAAGAATAAAAAACTGAGTTGGATATTTGTAACGAAGGCTCCGTATAGTATTAAGAAACTACAGCGAGGATAGTGAATATATTCATAAATCGAAAACGGAAACTAATAAAACTTAAAATGAAAAAAGTTATATTGGAATCTGTTACCTACTCTTCATATTGAAACCTATAACTGTTGACTGTATGTTAAGGACTCGGATACATGATGTGGTTAAAAGATATTTAAATCGTTAAGAAATGCATTTTTTAATTTATTTTGAATATCGAAGATTTATGAGTATAGTTATAAAATGTTGATGATGGCTGTTTGTTGCTGTTAATTTTTATTCATTTCCTAAAAAAAGCAAAATTAAGCAATTTTAATTTTATTTTTCAAATAATCTCGGAATAAGTTATACGATGTTCTTTATACATTATCATGACACACTGTGTAATTCATACCTGAATATAAAGAACCCTAAAAACACAAGTTGGTAGAGGCGTAGAGCTTCTACGCCGTAGCAGTATCACGTTGCTACGTTATAGTTCCCTACTGGAGTTTTATTTCTTTTTGGAGTAGAATTACTTGGAAATAACGAGGGAGCAACATCTGTAGAACAACTCAAATGTACAGGATTTACGTTTGTGCTTTGCCACTATATACGACGTACACATCACTTAAGTATGTAAAAATATTAAAGCATAAAGTGTTTCAGAACGACCTTAGTCCTTGTTAATTATATTCTTATATATTTATACTGTGTTTGTTATAATACGATTATGAAAGTAATTTTTGTTTTTATCGAAGTATTTGTTGAAAAATAATGTTTTATTTTTATTAATTATTTGTTTATATTAAATATTTTTATAAATTATAGCATTAAGTTTTTTATGACTTTCACTGTTTAATCAATGATGACTGTTTTTGATCTATTTGGTATAAAACTGTCTCAAAATATTTTGAATAATTACAAATACGATAAAAAATTCTTATGTGTATCGTATGATTTAATTGAAAAAACCTGCCGTTTAACGATGTAACATGAATATTCTGTTATTTCTAATCAGTGTAACTAAGAAAAATGTTTTTCCATTTTTAATATAAGCAAAGGGAGTCCTAATGTTCGTTAAAAAGCTATTTTACTAGCTACGTAATGTATATAATCAAAGTATTATTATAGCAATTTAATTTACTAATTAAGTTTCTTTAGTTAATATTTATGTTATATTACATTTAAAATTGTATGTATCATGTGTATACTACAAGTTTATTTTACGGCAAGTGTATGCTGTTATTAATAAAGAGAAAACATTAAACGACATTGTATGTACGTTGTAATTTAGAACTAAGTAAATTACTTAGAAAACAATCGTAATGATTTGTCCGCTTGTAACTACTGTAGTAATATATCTTACTGAAGGTCACACGTATATTCTTCGTATATGTTTTGTGAAATATCTTTTAATGTCACTCCACTATACATAATTATAATACTGTCACTGTACTTTATAGAATCCTATATATTATAAAATATAACATCTATATTCTATGGAGCATACACAGTATATGTATGTGGACTGCCTCGTTAGTCTAGTGGCTGGATGTAAGGCCTGGAGGTTCTGGGTTCAAATCCTAGGTCGGGCCATAAAAAGTTATTGAGTTTTTTTCGTTGAGAATTCTCAATAGAAGCCCGGAGTCTGGAAGTTGGAAGTGTGTACACTCCCGTGCTTCAGAAAGCTCTTAAAGCTCGTCCGCCGGATTTGCGCCTCTGATTGCGCACACACTTGTGCACTATAATATGTTCTGCGCAATTGGCTAATCTCTCTAAAGATTGGCAACCGTGGCCGAAATTGGTCTGAAGGACTATTATTATTATATGTATGTATATTTGAAAACAATCAGTGTCATTCGAACAAGCGATCCGATTTTGTCGTACACCTCGCGTCTTTTTTCCTCACTTTTATTTTTATAGTTATACGGTAAAGTTTTAACGGTTATTTGCGCTTGTAGAAAACGTTATAAATAATTATGTTATTAATTTGTTTTGCTATCGACCCGTGGATGAACGTTACTAAGCGAGCGGTAATGTATGCTGAATTGCTATATAACTTAAGTACTGTTTATCTAGTGTGGTTGTAGATTAAAAAATATATAGAAGCTGATCGGATTATATCTTAATCCGTCAATTTCTAATCCATAGTGATTGATGGTGAGTGAATAGAGATTGAACTTGTACGAGAGCGTACAGTTTTGCTTACTATGTTTATTATAGTGCGCAAATCTCCATATCTGTCTTTAATAGTGAACAGAAATATAAATAATTATAAATGAGCTTGCTTGTAATATGAAATATTGCTCGAAAGTAGTTATGGTATATAAGTTGTATCAAATGGGGCGTTGGAGACGACGATAGGACAGACCAATCGCTACCCTTTTTATATCATATATATAATTTTATATACCTTGTTCATTGTAGATAGAAGTAAATAATATTGATGTTATTATGTATCCACTATTACGTATCTACTACTGTATGTATAAACCATTGTCTTACTAGAATTTCTATTGATATCGAGTACCAATAGTCTTTTAAGTTTACTTATGCATACTGAGTTAGCCTGAAAGTTGGACTATCAATGCGATTATCGATATTTTTAGTATTAAGAAATTTTGTATATCCGTTGGTTTCCTATTTTAATAAATAAATAAAAATACGATTAAACATTATACTTATTAAACTATACGTAACTAGTCCGTAAAGATGCGATTCTTGAACACTACAAAAGTTTGTATCGTGGACTGATCTAGTGGTCTTATCAGTGGGAAGTATGAACAAAGGAAACCCAAAATATTACAAAATAAATAAAAATTGCATTGAAATATCCTTATAAAATTATAGTACTACTGTATTTCTTTACCTTTATATTCTCCCCCCTTGATAAGAATTATTTTTTTCTTTTGATTATTTTACTTTTTTATTTGAGATTTATTTCTCAAATAGATTATATATAGATTATATATAATCTATTTGAGAAATAAATCTATATATATAGATTATATTATTATTTCTTTTCGCGGGTAGGAGTGAATTAATGCACAGCACAAAATTTTGCTCTTGAACTGTTTATTTAAATTAAATACATATATACATATTTTGTATACAGTGTTATGAAAAATTAATATATGTAGCTTACGTTTACCGTCAGCAAGTGTTTTCCTTTAATAAAGTTCACTCTAAACAATTACCACCAACTTAAACACTCAATATGGATTCTATCAAGCAATCACTGGCAGCCATGACAGAGTTGTTTAATAACAGGATGCAAGAGTTCCAGCACGATCTAAATAAAACCTCCTCTCCCGGATCTACAACTTCTTTGGCATCAGATTTTATTACATTTAAATCCTTTGTAATATCTGCTTTAAACACTCTTCAGTGCCAAGTAGAATTTCTTGGGAGAGAGCTTGACCGTCAGGAGATGCGGCATAGACGGAAGATGCTTCTTCTTCATGGTGTCCCAGAGGAGAAGACGGAAGACACGTCGGCTCGCGTCACGGGTCTTGTAGCGGATCATCTCTTGCTTCCAAACTTCTCAAGTGCCAGCATTAAGCACTCATACCGCTTAGGCCAACGGTCAGATAAGAAACCCAGGCCTATTGTGGTAAAATTCACTGGAGTTAGCATCCGTGATAAAGTTTGGTTCGCAAAAACCAAATTTAAAGGCACGGGATTAACACAGTCGGAGTTCTTGACGAAAAGCAGGCACGATGTTTTCCTCGAAGCCAGAAAACGCTTTGGCATAAATAAGTGCTGGACGCGGGACGGTTTCATATACGTTATAGCGTCGGATGGTGCTCGTCATCGAGTTGAAAGCCTGTCGGACCTCAACAGCATACCCACTACGTCTACTACGAAGTCGCCGGTTCAAACAAAGTCGCCGGTTCAAACAAAGTCTTGTGACTCCAAAGGTGTTGACAAGGTAACTGTTACACGTACTAAGAGACTGATAAAAAAGTAATTTCTAATGTTTACTTTCTCGACTTTACTATCTTAGTACCCACTTGTTAATTTTATTTATATCTAATAATTTTTCTTACGGTTACCTACTCTAATTATTTTATCATTGTGTATGTCAAACTGTCAAATGTCCGAAGTGTCAATGTCACAGACTAAAATATTCTGTCACAGAATGCAGGATTAATTTACATATTATGTACATAGATATTTAAATATGGACTTGGCATTGGGATCTTGGTGTTATGGATGTTTCTTTTATTTTTTATTTTATTGTCAGTGTTGTTATTGTTCTTTATTTTTTTAGTTATTTTGGATTTTCTTTTATTATTATTATTTGCTTTTTTATTATTATTATTTTTTTGTTTTGGGTTACATGTATGATGCATGAATCCTGCTTTGTTAATTTTATATTGATTTTTGTTTTTGAGTGTAATAAATGTGCTTTGTTTTCCTTACAGCTGGCGGATAAATGGACATTATACTAAATTTATTATATATTTTTAGCAGTTATAGACTTTTTATAATATTGAAATATATATAATTATATATTTAAAATAATTTATATACATATTTATTATTATTTATACTTTACTTAAAGTTGTAGTTACAATGGCTTTTAATGACAGCCCTGATAGTGAATCTTTTTTTTCCTTATCCTCAAATGGTTCGAACAGTGACAGTAGTTTCCATAGTATACATTCCGTCAACGAGTCCCTTGATACTTATTTCTCTGATGTTGAAAAAAATTTTAATATAGTTCATATTAATGCACAAAGTATTCCTGCACATTATCCAGACTTACTATCCTCTTTCCAGAATAAAAATCTTCATGCAATATTGATATCTGAGTCATGGCTTAAACCCTGTTTGCCGTCTACAACGTATTCACTCCCTGGTTTCCATCTGATCCGTAATGATCGTTTAGGGCGAACGGGCGGGGGTGTTGCCATATATCTCAGATCTCATATTGCATACTCGATCATTAGCTACTCTCAGTCTCACACCAATGGAGAGGCAGAACACCTTTTCATTGATGTTACACTATCACACACTAAACTTCTTTTAGGTGTTTATTATAGTCCGTCGCAGAATGTGGATTATTTTTTAAGTTTTGAAAATCTGTTGGAGTCATTCGTACCCTCGTACAGTCATACGGTGGTCATGGGTGACTTCAATACATGTCTGCTTAAAAATGATTGTCGGTCATCTCGTCTGGCATCGCTTGTCAACGGGGTGAATATGACAATCTTGCCACTTTCTGCTACGCACTGTTTTCCTCATTCTGTTCCTTCTCTTCTTGATTTAATCATTGTGTCATCTATTGACCATGTTGAAAAACATGGCCAATGTGATGCGCATGCCTTTTCCTACCATGATCTTTTATATCTATCCTATAAAATCAAACCCCCGAAGGCAAAATCAAGAATTCTTCTGCAACGCAATTTTGCTGGGATGGATTTAGAGCGTCTGCAAGCTGATGCTGCTGAGATTGATTGGACAGTGGCGTTAAATGGAAATACTGTTAATGAACAGGTTGGTGTTTTCAATTCGCTTTTAACTAAACTTTATGATACACATGCACCTGTTCGGCGTATTCGTATAAAACATTTACCGGCACCATGGCTTACCTCAGATATAAAACGTCTCCAAGAAAAGAAAAATTTAGCTAAAGCCAAATATAAATCCAATCCGTCTGACACAAATAAAGAAAAATATATAAAGTATCGAAATCGTTGCAACAGGCTGTGTAGAGACACACATCGACGGCATATTCACAGAGCTGTAGTTGAGGAGGGCGATACCTCTAAAGTTTGGAAATTTCTGAAATCTCTTGGAGTTGGGAAAGCTCAGTCGGATACAAACTTTAATAATGTCGATCTTAATCAGCTCAATAATCATTTCGCGTCAGCAGTTGCTATCGATGGCACTGTCAAATCAAAAACAATAAATAATCTTTCTGCTTCATCCACTCCAGCATTCCCATCTTTTAGTTTTAGTCAATTAACGGAAAGTGATATTAAGAAGAATATTTTAGCTATAAATTCTGATGCTGTCGGCTCTGACTGCATTAGCCGTAAAATGATAATTCCTATCATTGATTACCTTATTCCTGTCATCACATGTATCCTTAATAATTCCATTAATACTGGTAATTATCCTTCCTCCTGGAAAGACGCTCAAATTGTCCCATTACCGAAAAAAGTTAATCCATCGTCCTATAGTGATTTCCGCCCTATATCCATACTTCCTTTTCTCTCAAAAGTCCTGGAGCGCCTTGTTTACCAACAACTTAATTTATTCCTAACCAAAAATAACCTATTTAACCCACTTCAGTCGGGATTCCGAACTTGTCATAGTACGGCTACTGCTTTAGTTAAGATCACCGATGACATCAGATTAGCTATGGATAACCAGGAAGTTACAGTTTTGACATTACTGGATTTCAGTAATGCCTTCAATACTGTTGATTTCGACATATTACTGGCTATTTTAAGTTCTCTTAATATATCTCCTACTGTAATTGACTGGTTTCGTTGTTATCTATATGGCCGCAGACAAAGAATCCGAGTTCAGGACTCTTATTCTGATTGGTCAATTTTAAGTGCCGGTGTGCCTCTAGGCGGAGTGCTTTCACCTCTGCTATTTTCGATTTTTATTAATTCCATAACTCACAATATATCTTCTCTCTACCACCTGTATGCCGACGATTTTCAGATTTACTGTCACTCTAAGTTAATAGATTTACCACTGACAATACAGACAATTAACTCAGATTTAAAAAAGATCTTAAGTTGGAGCAATTCATTCGGTCTCAAAATAAATCCACTTAAGTGTCAATCTATTATTATTGGCAGTCCAATATTAATCTCACGAATAGATTTTTCTCTTTTATCCCCTATTTTATTTGACAATGCCATAATCCCCTACACTGATAAAATTAAAAATCTGGGTATAATATTCGATAAAACCCTTTCTTGGAATCCACAAATGAGTGAGGTAAGCAGAAAAATGTTTGTTGCCGTTGGTTCCCTACGTAGATTACGTAACCTTTTACCGATTCCCACCAAAATTGCGTTAGCACAATCTATCCTTTTACCAATTCTTGATTATGCAGATTGCTGTTATCTTGATCTTAGAGAAGATCAATTGAACAAACTTGAGCGCATTCAAAATCTTTGCATCAGGTTCATATTTGGGCTTCGCAAGTATGATCACATTTCCGATTTTCGCAAAAAGCTCGAGTGGCTCCCGATCCGCCTTCGCAGGAATACACACATTCTCTCTCTTCTCTACTGTATACTATTCAACCCCAATGCCCCTATTTATCTAAAACAGTCCTTCCAATTCCTTAGTGATTCCCATTTCCGCAGTCTTCGCTCCGAACAAAACCTTACTCTTAAAACTCCTTCCCATACTTCTTCCTTTTTTACTAAATCCTTCTCTGTCCAAGCAGTACGCTTGTGGAACTCCTTGCCCATAAATATAAGACGTGCACAATCCGTTGCTGCTTTTAAGAGGCTTCTAAAACATTATTATTTGTCATTGTAAATCGTTGTAATTATATTTATGAAATATAATAATACTTTATATATAAGTATGTATTTTTTATGTATTTGAATTTATTTATAAAACATATGTAATATTTTGTTTATATACGTATTTATATGTTATATATAACATGTATTAATCGTATGTATGTATGTTATGTAGATATGTTATGTTTGTGTATATATGATTTACCTAAAAGGTGTACACCTCCGAACCCCTTTCTTAGAGTATTCAATGTCCTCTATCCAAAGGTTGTCTGGAAGAGATCGCTTTTTAGCGATAAGACCGCCTTTTGTACCGTGTTTTCTATTTTGTTGTGTTACTTCTTAAATTTTTTTTTTTTGTTTCGGTGTACAATAAAGTATATTTATCTTTATCTTTATCTTATTATAGAGATTAGAACTTAAGTTCTAGTTTTTTTTTTTATAGAAAAGGAAAGCGGACGAGCATACGGGCCACTCTATGGTAAGTGGTCACCAAACGCCCTTAGACATTGGCACTGTAAGAAATGTTAACCATCGCTTACATAATTGTGCTCAATATATGCAATAAGAAAATTGACAACGAACATGCAAATATAAAAAACATTCGACTACCTACCTCAAAACTTGTATGTACATTAAATTTTGTCATTTGAACCAGACTTATTAGAAAAACTTCCGTCTGGAAATTAAAAATATTCTTACGTTAAATAACTCATTTATCGAGGAAAGTTATGGGCTATATAAATTCACGCTACGCCGCTAAGAGCGCAGCAGGATTCATAAACGTCAACCAATCTTGAAAACTGTACGTTATAGCTATAAAACGAGTACAAATCGAACAGAATGAACCACAAGGCGTAATTTAACAGTAAACGTAAAAAAAAAACTTAACGCATTAATATTTCATTGGACTGCAGTGCGATACTGGAATGCGACGATATTATAGTCAAGCCTTTTCAGAACTTTTATCTCCGCTTATTTTATATTTGTAAATGATTTTTTTTTTTATTAAAACTGCTTTTCTGTTATATAATAAAAAAGGTATATATAGGTAATACAATAGAATATAATAGACAAGCACATTGATCAGAAGATCGTAAGCTACCTTAAATCATTCATGATTGTAGCCGCAACATATGAGTGTTTGTATCTTTAGCTTCAGTTACTCAGCACTTCAGATGACCAGTCTCGTTGCGCTTCTATAAAAAATGGGTTTTCTCATGACTAACTTTAGGCCGCCAAACTTAAAACGCGCTTTTAATATAATGCCAGTTAAAGGTGCCCTTCCGGCCAGGGTGGAATTTAGATTACTGTCACCAGACGGCGCTTTTTTCATTCCATACAAATTGCAGTTAACGTTAGGTATCGAATAAGTGAAGAAACTCGCACTAGGCACACCAAATACACAATGATGTTGGGAAAAGCTTTTAAAATCAGTCAATTCAATTTAAATAAATCAATTTTACTAAATTTTTTAGTTAACTTTCTAGCAATATAAATGAAAGAGAATTTCAGGCTTATTGTATGCATAAGTGTATAGTGCGTAAAGCACTTGAAAATTTTACCGTCGTTTTTTATGTTTCGATGTTTTTTTTCAAATAAAGAAATTAAGTTTGTGTTTTGATACATGGCCCGAATTCAACAGAAGGTAAGACTGATATTAGCAATCAAAATACGTTTTTATCTTCCTTCCTGTATATAATAAATATAAACAAACAAAAAAAAAAACACGCTGGTCACGTCAATAGTCTAAATGTAAACTGAGAAACTGCAAAACGCTGCTACTGTTACTTATATAATAAAATAATATACAAAATCCTTCCCCGAAATGCTTTTCATCTTCTGGTATAAGTTTAACCCATATTGGTTAAGTAGTTCATTCTGTTAAGCAATACAAAAAATACGTCTACTCACTTAATACTATAGATAGATGGCATATTTGCTTCAAAGTATTAGTACTGCATCAAATAACAATAAAATAATATCTAAACATATTTTGGTGCTTGAAATCTATATATAAACATATAACAATACACATATTTAAAACACATATATAAAACAATCCATCCAAAAAAATATCTAAAATAATAAAAAAAACTAATGACTATATTATCACTAACGTGATCTTGACGTGACCTTGACTAGGATCCACAATGTTTATTTCAGAATAAAACATGTGTTATACGTTTATTACATTGTTATATATTTTAGGATTTCAGCCGATTCATACTCGTGAAAGTTTCATTAAGATATATTAAAAAAGCATTTTCGTGTTCCGTTGCACTTTATCGTCCGTATTCGTTTTTTGATTAATTTATTCAATGCACCTGATATATTGAAGCTTACTTATGATTATAAAAATAAAAACTCAGCTTGTTGTCGCTGACGACAGACGCATGTAAAGACAGGCTCGGCCTAGTTTAAACGCTAGTGGTCTTCATTTACTAGAACTTACCAAATATAAACATTGTCAAGGTCAATAGCTTTTATGTTTTGTTTTCTTTTTTTTTATGGAATCGGTGGACGAGCATATGGGCCACCTAATAGTTAGTGGTCAACGCCCATAGACATTGGCAATGTAACAAATGTTCGCTTACATCGCCAATTCGCCACCAACCTTGGGAATGAAGATGTTATCCCTTGTGCCTGTAATTACATTGCTCACTCACCCAGACACAACCAACCAGAACACAGCAATGACAAGTGCTGTTTTGCGGTAGAATATCTGATGAGTGGGTGGTACCTACCCAGACGAGCTTGCACAAAGCCCTACCACCAATGGTATGGGTGTAATTTATTATGAAGAACACAGATGTACCACGTAGCTCTATTCCGAAAGGATATCTTAGAGTTTTTATCGTAGAATTTGTTAAATACTTAAAGTAAAGATAGATAAATATTTATAATAGATACAGAAGTGAGTCGACACAGAAAGGTGTGGTTATTACTTGTTTCGACATAAGGAAAGCGGTCAAGCTGCCGTGAAAAGAGGCCTCCGACGAAAACACCGCATTAAGTGCTAAGGCTAATGGTTTCAAATGAAAATAGCTGTTTGTTTGAAGAATCGTCTCATTTATATGGAAATTAGTTATATATCTTACAACTTTTATAATAGAGATTTTGTTTTTACGTATATTACATTCTATTTCTGTGCATTTTTGTAGTTTTTTTTTAGAAAGGTCTTTAATAGGGTTATGTAATTACGATATATAATTTCTTTTTAGATTTCATATAACTTTGGTAAATAGATAATACATAGTCAGAGTAATATATTTTGTACGGTCACTGTTCTTAAGATCCTATCTATGTATAAATATAAGCAAAGTCGAAATTCAATTCAGAAATTCCGATTTACGAAGAATATATTATTGTTTTATAGGAACTATGTAAAAAATAACAAGATATCTATACTAATGTTATAAAGAGAAAGGTATAAAATGTAAAAATCGTTCGACCACATTATCAGCGAGTAAATAGGCTATATTTTATTTAAAAAAATATATAGATTTTCCAATGTAACCCACCTTGGGTTCATCAATTCTTTCTCTATAATTTTCATCATTTTTTTCTCTATAAAAGTCATTTTTGGCGTACAAAAGATAATTGTTTAACGTGGAAAAAGTCGGGGTATGCCGCTAGTTATATTATTAATGTGTTCATAGATGGTTTATGGGATATAATTAAATTTCATTTATCTCACACAATACTCAGTGGACTGTCACCGAACGTTATATTAATAAAACATAGCGCATTCGATCCCCAGTCCATACGTAATTTACCGTAAAAACTCCTTGCAAAAATACCATAACTGGGGGTAATGCTCGCTCCACACGGTACCCGTAACACGGTCACACGGTCACGGTCGTACGAGGAATTATGCATGAGATGTTACCGGACCACTTCAATTGAAGGATAAATGTGACCTTTTAGAGAGTCCTTGTGAAGAACAGCCATTTTACATAACTTGTCTGCGTTTGTTACATTACTTTATAACCGGTTTTCTTTGTAAATGCGATAGTCTATATTTACGAAGGTACCCATTGGTCATTGATCAGTATTAAACTATATAAATATAATATTTTTTCAATAATAATATTCTAATGCTTTAATTTGCTAATGAGAAAGGTGAGTCAGAGTACCTACAAATACAAGGGACATAACATATATGTTCCGAAGGTTATAGGCGAATTGACGATGTAACGGATAATGAGGAGACCACACTTTCTATCAGGTTGCCCATTTGCCAGTCTGCCTAGTCTGTAAATGAAAAATATTCTTTTAAAAAAAAGTGACCACTCCAAATACATATTGTATTAGGTGTTTCAAAATTATGAAAAAAAGTTATACGGTAAAATTTACTTACCGAGTCCACAGTATATACCAAGTCTACAGTTGAAGGTATTACGAATGATATCATCAATGAATATCATCAATTCTGTCTGGAAATAAAGGCATGCAGACAACATTGAAAATAATCTTAATCAAAATAATAGAACGCTACAGATAAAACGTCTATGAGCTGTGTAGTATTTTGTTACAAAAAAAAAACTTATTTTTTTAAATTTCGTCTTCATGTGTTTCTAAATTCAAAATGCTGTTTATAAATATTCGATGTAATTTTTATGGTTGATGTAAATTGGTATAAATAATTTAATGGCGTATGAAGGTAATTTTGATAGAAATTGTATTATTATCATTGTGTAAGGAAATAATTGAATTTAACAACTTAATATTATTTGTGCGACTAGCGTTCGAGACATTGGGATGTCGGGGGTCGGATGCCCTTACTTTTATCAGGCTGATTGTCTGTCGCCTTAGAGAAAGGGGATTAGACAGTCACTCTGGGTCTTACTTGGCACAAAGGTTGTCCATTGCCGTAGAGCTTGGAAATGGGCAGCTTTGCGTGTAGTGGGGAGTAAAGCCTTTTTAAATTTGATTTAAAAAAAAAAATTGTCATTAATCAAATTATTAATTTTAAGTATGTGAATTTAATAAATATATTATTAGTATGTTATATAACAATTATATAGACATATGTTAAGTTGAATTATGTTGTATTATAAATTTATGCTGTATTACGATATTATCAAAGAAACTCAACAAAGAAATATTTATATATTATAAAAAAAATTAACAACTGCGTAACTTAGAATTGTTATTCTTATTTTTGTTTATCTTAATTTAGTATTACTTGCATTGTTCTCGTTGAAAAAGACCATGTAGCGAATTTTGGTTTCTATTTATGATATTTATGATATTTATGATATTATATATTGATAGTTGTTTTCTTTTATATAATAGTTTCAAGTTTCACACGGGCTGTTTCACAATTGTAGCTACAAAATATCAGTGTACATATCTTTAGGCTCAATTACTCGTTAGAAAACAGTCTCGTTGCTTTTCTATTTAAAAAATGGTTTTCTTCAAGACTAACTTTAGACCGGCCAAGTTAAAACGCACTTATACCGTAGTACCACTCAAATTTAGTTCCTAGTTACAAAGTTGGTCTCAATTAGTCATTGGTTTTTTTTTTCTATAAGAAACGAAATTTGTATACATTATATAAATTAAATTACAAAAGCATAACGTTACACGGGTTTTCATAACTAAAAAGTAAATAAGCATAATAATATTGGTTGATCCTTTTACGACAAAAGGAGCAGATACAAAGGACAGCCACAATGAGCTTTTTTTCACGGATTGGTTGAAATTGAATTGCTAAATATGGTATTACATCTGAAAACCAACATCGTCATTACCTGGGATTTGTTCCGCTATTTCATCCAAAATCTATAATGCTAGACTACTATCTGGGTAACAAATTTGTTTACAGACTCCTTATGATAATGTATTTATCGCTTAAAAACCTAAATCTCATTCACTACTGCGCTAGTATTGTAATATAAGTTAAGAAGGTGGAGTTGAAAAAGCAATGGACGTGAAACAGTTCATATTGTGACGTTGGAGGTGTGTACGTTGGCTCCCAGCAGAGTAGGTCTACAGATCGGGCCTACAATGCACGTTGTTTATCCGCTAGGGTGCGGGGGAGGGGTACGGCGTGCGCGGGCAGGGGCTCCTGGCCGGGCCCAGAGTAGTCAGTCTGTAGCCGCCCTCCGCCGCAGTTGCACGCGACCGCGAGTGCACCAGTGCCCTCTCTAATCAGATCCGACCTTCAATCCGAAAGAACGAGACGACTATATCCAGGTGAGCCCGAATATATTTTTGGAAAAAAATCCTGTTTTTTTTTAAGGCTGCGGATTTTAATACGATTCATTATATAATGATTAATTAGCTTTTTATTTAAACATTACACGATGATCCGACGACTATTAAAAAAATTGCTCTACGACTGCTACGTTTGTAGCAGTTGTAGCCGAGATGATTACTACATAAAAATCGTTCGAAAGACAAACATATTAGGTACGATTCAATTGTTTTGCGGCTTTCTGCGTCTGAAGGTTTCAGGGTCAAGACAAGGACTTCGAAGTGGTTCGAGTGAAAGGGCATGTTGATAATTTGCGGGATCAAATGGGGTGAACGATGGCAATGCGCCGTTCCGCCCGCGATGTCATTCGCCGTAATTGTCCTGAAAGCCTCGACCTTGTTCGGAGGTACACCATAGGCCCTTTGTTCCGCGGGACTGCTCACACTGATTGAACGATTCATCTGTAAACAGTAGAATCATCCGTTGATTATAGTTTTTTTATATTTTATTTGATATACCTATATACTAATAATGGAAATGATATATTACATCACATATGTTATGTTCAACCAAGAATACACACATGAAATGGTTAAGAAACGATATAAAGTTTTATCAATTACACAAAAAAATATAATGTAATGTAGAATATAAGCCAAAACATACTCTAAGTGAGCTCACAAGCAATTTCGAATCGTCATTTTACAATATAAATTTGAATATAAATCTCTGGTTCAGAATATAGATTCTGAGACCGGGAAAAACTAGCAAGATACTTATTAGTTACTCTTTTTAATAATAAAAAAAGTCATAATCATATACAATTCTATTTATTATTCTGTATGAATACTAACTCCAATCTCTTCTATAATTTACATAATCCTGCACCGTATAATGAGCTTTAATTATTATTATTTTTTATAATTCTTTAATTGAGTTATCGGCAAATGTAAAATGCTCTGCGGAATTTTATTATCGAATCGGATATGATGTATTAACATTGTAGTCGAAAGCTTCTCAAGTCAAAGAAAGCTCGTTAATATTATTAATAATGGACAATGATACTCGTACGTTACTTATACGTAAAGAGATATATATTGAGATAAATGAAAATGCACAATAATTTTTAAGATCAAAGATTAATATCAAGTGAATCGGAACTACATGATGAGTAATATAACATGGGAACGAATGAGTATTCAGATGAAATATTTTTAACAATGTCGATTGTAAAATGTGTTATTTTGATTTTCAATCATTTTAATAACAGTTTATAATAATAATAAAAGTATTAAAATTTAAAATTAATATTTCTTTTATATAATCCCTTTATATATTTTTTATATGAAGATAACATTAAATCAAAATGTTTTTTATTTACGATACCTCTTTAAAGCACATTGCATTGTCATGTTACAGGATTAAATTGAGTAGAAGCTACCTATATTTTGGAATGTATACCGCGAGAAGAACTGGCAAAAAGCTCAGTTCTTACTCTTTCTTTTAAATTATATACAAATTTGGAATGATTATAATTAAGCAGAATCACCTGTACCGTGACAGCCCGTGAATGTCCCAATGCTTGGCTAAATGGGAGAGGAGGCCTTCTCCTCAAAAAGGGAGTTAGCTTATTCCACCACGCTGCTCCAATGTGGGTTGGTGGAATACACATGTGGCAGAATTTCAGTGAAATTAGACACATGCAGGTTTCCTCACGATCTTTTCCTTTACCGTAAAGCACGAGATGAAATATAATTACAAATTAAGCACATGAAAATTCAGTGGTGCTTGCCCGGGTCTGAACCCACGATCATCGGTTAAGATTCACGCGTTGTAACCACTGGGCTATCTCGGCTCTTATACTTACTATGTACTCTTATACTATTATACATACTATGTATGTATAATGTAAATGATTTTCATAAGGTAATTTAATAGTTGGTACTATTGTTAAATAGTGTAAACTGCCAGTTTAAATGCTTCTCCCTAGGCAATGACTGCGCTCATGGGAAAATTGAGGTCCATGTTTAAATAATGAGGTGTGAAATACTTAATGTTTTATAGCCCTTTATATCACGAATACTTTACACGCGATCTGCCATATATTTAACGTTAATGTGTGTTATTATCTAATAATTGTTGACTAATCGAACTAAGTACCTTAGCCCAGCAGTGGGACTTTTACAGACTTTTCTTAATCGCTGTTCGATTGTCCTTTGTTTTAGATTTAAATAATACTTGCGATAAAATATCCTTGTTTTTTTTAAAGTCATTTTAGATCTCAATTTTTACACTGAGAGCAAGTAAATTAAAAGTACATTTTGTTAAATAATACAAATAAAATAAAATATTCTCGTGGTGTATGCGATTTTTATTTGGTAATATAACTCGATTTTCATCGTAAATTACCACTAATGATTCTCTCTATAATAGTGCTCGACTCAAGCACGCTTTCGTATAAATGCCCTTAGTTATATAAAATAGCGACGATGTTTCAGATTTGTATGAATAATTAATGTGTTATTAATTATTATACTAATGACTACGTATTTATAAGGCATTGGCTTATAATAAAAGGCCCTAGTTGTAATATTTACTTATCAGAACCATTAATCAATGGGTTTATTTTATTTTATATCATTAAAACTTGCGTAAGACGTTAGCGTACCTGTATCGATTAGCAATGATTTGTTTGAGGTCAAAGCATTTTTATAAGGCGAAGGTTGTTATAAAAATCGATTGTATTGAACTTAAAACAATCAACCATACATTGTTTTGAAGGGTACGTTTTTAGGTGTCCTGAGTTTCTGCATGTAACGTTTGAGTGGAAAGTTACTGACGCAGAATGTATGATGAGTTTATGCCTAATGCAGGTAGGTAGCTTTTTTATTATTCAATAGTAGTATTACAATTTTTAGTTATCAAAAAACGCATTAAGAAGTTAATATATAAATACTAGTTTTCGTCCGTCGCTTCGCCCGTGTGGAGGTCCTTATGTCCTCATGGTATATGGTACTTATGTCCTTTTATATACACATGACATTGTGTATGCAAAATTTGAATTTGTTGAGTAGTTCTTAACCACTCAACAAACTCAAAAGTAAAAACAAATAAACAAAAACATTTTTGCGTTTATAATATTAGTAAGGATAGGTAAAATTACGGACACTAGTCAGTTAGTAAAATCGTAAGCAGTACGTCACTATAACCACGTGCTCAGACAATGCGTGGGCTGAACCAAAATAAACCGGTTGCGTGGGCGGGTTTAAATTTAACTCAGTCTCAACGTGAATTAAGAGTTGAATAGCTTATTATCGATTTCTGAAGTAAAGTTAACTGACCTTGAATATTTCTCTTACTTAGCTTTTAGTATTTAAGGTTATAGTGGCTTCCGTTTTTGAAACAAACGTCCAGCTTATAGTATTCCTCTTGAAGTCAGATTATGAAAGTGCAGGAATGGAAAATGTGCTTCTGTTTGCGCATGCTATCGTGCACTATAATATGTCCTGCGCAATTGATTCCCTTCAGAGTGTCCCTTTAGAACGGCCATGACGGCAATCGGTCCGTTGGTCGTCAATGTTTAAAACATAATGAAAATATGCCGCGTTATAATAATGACCTGTATTGTTTTACAGCTGTTTAAGCGTTATACGAATATAAATATTATACGTTAAATGGTTTCGATTCGCAATATATTTTTGAAATTTACAGAAATCAGATTAAATTAAAAATAAATGTAGGTTGTTTGCTCTTATTTAAATGAAGCGAACCCACCCGAAGCCAAGAATCGTTTATCTGTTTTTCCATAAATAACATCGGTATTTAGGTTCTCAACCAGTGTGTAGATCAGCTGAACGGCAAAATCAGTCTCAGGGATGTCAAAGTCAAAGTCAAAAATCTTTATTCAATATAGAAGCGTTACACTTGCTTATTGATTGTCATAAATCTACCACCGGTCGACCTGACCTGACCTGAGAAGAACCGGCGAAAGAAACTTAGCGGTTTTTTTTTATATCTCATCCTTTACAAGAAGTACAATACATAAACAACACTAGCCAAATTATATATCATCATCATCTGAGGCGTTACAGCCGCGGGTGGGCCTTAGCCTGGTCTAGTAAATCTCTCCAGTCCGATCTATTTGAAGCTTTCGTTCTCCAACTTGTCACCCCTAAGATCTTGGTGTCCCGTTCGACGCCGTCTAACCATCTGAGCTTGGGCCTGCCTCTACTTCTCCGACCCTCCGGCCGGCCTTCCAGGAGGCGTTTGGGTACTCTGGCCTCGTCCATTCGTACTACGTGCCCTGCCTATCGTAGGCGTCCGATCTTTATCGTCTTAATGACGTTAGGCTCATCGTACATTTGGTATAGCTCGTGGTTATTACGCGTACGCCATCTATCATTTTCTACCACAGGTCCGAAAATGCGCCTTAGTATTTTGCGCTCAAATACCAACAAGGAATTTTCGTTTTTTTTGCTCAACACCTAACATTCAGAACCGTATGTGAGTATGGGCCTTAGTAAGGTTTTGTACAGCAGAAGTTTTATGCTTCTTGAGAGAAGTTTCGAGCGAAATTATCTTAGCAGGCCGAAGTAGCACTTGTTAGCTGCATTTATTCTCCTGCTTATATCCGAAGACACATCATTCTTATGGGTTAATAAGGATCCAAGATATACGAGTTCATTGACGCTAGCGAAGGTGTTATTGCCAATATTGATTCCTTGTGGGGGAGCTTGCTGATCTCTTGACACCTTCAGGTACTTAGTCTTGGCCATGTTAATTTCGAGACCGGCCTCTTGCTGATTTTTCGAGAGCAAGGTATGCACTCTCCACTGCAGGCAGGGATCTTTCTATCACGTCGAGGTCATCCGCATATCCCAGAATTTGAACGGATTTGTGGTAGATATTGCTTTTGGTCTCGATCTTTGAGTCGCGGATACATTTGTCGAGTGCGATGTTAAACAGTAGACATGAGAGTGCATCTCCTTGTCTTAAGCCATCGTTGGTTCTGAAGGGTTCTGATAACTCTGTTTGAACCCTAACAACGCTCTGGGAATTCCTAAGAGTCCAAATTATATATGCCTTTTTTAATTTGAGATAACCTGGAGGCGATCGTTTCATTCCCAGGGTGTGCAATCATTTAAAAAGTCATCGGATGTGTACATATACTTAAGATGGTTATCGTAAATCTTTATTAGGTATATAATATTCTCAAAATGGGCATGCCATTATTATTTTGGCTAGTTTGATTTACGTTGTTGTAATACGATATGTTGTTATACGATTATAGCTTCAATCGAAAGTTACTTTAACAAAAAAACATATGTTTATATATTATATTATAAATTTCATCATCAGTCGTGTTAAAAATTCTTCCATACACAGTTTTAAACATTCATAAGGATGACGTACTCGAGTCAGAATAACATAACTATGACATATATTATAACTATGTCGTAGACTCACGTGGAATACAGTTTGTGACTATAAGGTACATGTATACATGTGCGTACGTCAATAATACCATTATGTCATCTTCTGGATTAATAGCTAATATGAAATAATTATTAAAATCGTTGTTATTGTTTCAAAGTGAATTTATTAGAAAGATAATTCGGAAGAGAGATTTAAGTCAAATTATTAAAAAATATATATTATATATCATCTTTAATAAAACTGTAATAGTATATAATAAATTTATTTAAATACGCAAACTTATATATTCATTAATCTAATTAATCTATATTTTCGTTACATATACACAATAACTTTATATTAAACGCTGTAAAGCAGTGAATACCTTCATTGTTTTCTCTCTTGCCTTCAATAGGAAATTAAAATTCTTAAGAACAAGACAAACTATTGAATAGAAAAATATAAAACTATATACAATTCTTCTAAAACTAATAATGTAAGTAATAAATTAAAGGTATATTTTAAGAAAGCTATTCAAGTTACGCTTAACGCCAAGAAACTCCTTTGGGCAGGGGAAAGTACAATAAGTCTGGATGCAAAGAATAATATAACCTTAAAACTTACAGCAATGGTTGGGGAAAAAACGACATTTCTATTTAGAGCAGCTGTTTCGAAAGTTGAACCGAATAAGATGAAATTAGGACTAAGATCTAGATTAGAATTGTTGTTGAACGGTTAATATTTGGAAACAAAATTACATGGTCTGAGGGCTTCGCACAGACCCGTCTAAGTACGTCCTATGCATCTCGTATTATACTCAACATCTATTCTATCTCATTTATATTCAACCGCCAAGTAGCAATATATTATAGTATTGTTGCTTTCCGGTTTGAAGGGTGAGTGAGTCAGTGTAACTACAGACGCAAGGGACAACATATTAGCTCCCAAGTTTGATTTCGCATTGTCGATGTAAGAGATGCTTATGTATAGCTTATATACTATACTGGTGGTAGGGCTTTGTGCAAGCTCGTCTGGGTAGGTACCACCCACTCATCAGATATTCTACCGCAAAACAGCAGTACTTGGTATTGTTGTGTTTCGGTTTAAAGGGTGAGTGAGCCAGTGTAATTACATGCACAAGGGACATAAATTCTTAGGTCCCAAGGTTGGTGGCGTATTGGCGATGTAAGCGATGGTTAACATTTCTTACAGTGTCAATGTCTAAGGGCGTTTGGTGACCACTTACCATCAGGTGGCCTATATGCTTGTCCACCTTCCTTTTCTATAAAAAAAAGCAGTCAATTAAAGTAACAGCCTGTGAATGGCCCACTGCTGGGCTAAGGCCTCCTCTCTTTTTTTTCAGGAGAAGGTTTGTACTTATATATAGTATCAATGTTGGTGGTGACTACTATGACTTTTTTCTAGGTTTTATCTTTTATATCATTAAAAACAACAATTTGTTATCTAAAGGTATACACCAATGTCATATCAAAGAGGTTAGGCTCATTAACGGGCATGTAGTTAGATATAGCTTATCATGGTAACGTGTTAGAAGTTAGAAGACTATTAGTAAAGCCTTCGAAGTATATATCTTTTATAGATAAGACACAATTATTATATTTATGTTTTATAAAATAGTAGAAATTCGTTACTTAAATTAAAATTTTCAAACTGTTTTAAACCATATCAAAAGAAATACAAAATCAATTATAATCTATAAATAATTGGCATCGATTTGAAAAACCACTATTGTTGTCTATTTAAACCAAAAACACCATGAGCAGATAAGGGTTATATATTCTCTGAATGAAATTTAATACGGTATCGTACCGTTTGTGCAGAGTACAGTTCTATTATGTAAGAAATTCATACCTCACTAGTGAAATATTAAAAAATTACTTATGACATGCTATTTTAAAGCATGTATCTTTGTATGCTTTAATTGTAAATCTTACATATATAAATATTTATCTTGTTTCATTTATGTTCGTTTCATCGCTCATCCCACTGACTTGAAAAGCATCACATGTTTGCACGCAATTTGTTGTTACATGAAAAACAATTGTTGAAAACTAATAAATATAAATACAAAAGCCGAGATGGCTCAGTGGTATGAAAGCGTGAATCTTAAGCGATGATCGTGGGTTCAAACCCGGGCAAGCACCACTGAATTTTCATGTGCTTAATTTGTGATTATAATTCATCACGTGCTTTACGGTGAAGGAAAAAATCGTGAGGAAACCATGCATGTGTCTAATTTCACTGATATTCTGCCACATGTGTATTGCACCAACCCGCATTGGAGCAGCGTGGAATAAGCTCCAAACCTTCTCAAAAAGGGAGAGGAGGCCTTATCCTGTGGAACATTCACAAGCTGTTACCAACAAGCTGTTACCTGTAAAAAAAAATATCCCATCTTATTATCAGCAGTTCAGACAATAAGATAGGGTATATATTTTTTTACGAATATTTTTGCACGATAAACAATGTCCAAGTTTTTCAACAGCAAACGGCACAAATATATTATATCGAATTCGAGACGGCTATTAGCGCCTCTTGTTCGCTTCAACATTTTCCGCTGCGGCTCCGGCGCCTTACATTGTTTCTCTGACATGAGCCGGGACCAATATGTCAATACACGTAACATCCCACAATAGAGAAAATATCAATATATTCTTATTTTAAAAGCTTAAATACCATTTTGTTGTTTATAAAAATGTTTTAATTATCTATAACATTAAAAATTTTCGATAGAAATTTAAATGACTTTGTAGCGTGTAGTGAACCAAATCATAATATTTTCATTAATCTTGACAATTGTTATAATATATATATATGTGTATAGTGTAAAAAAAAAATCTTATACTTTTGCCTATTATACCTTTCACTCACTCCAATCAATCATCTTTATTGCTATACCTGTCCTGCCACGCTAATGGCATTTGCGACAATATTTGACAAAACTAAAAAAATTAAGGAACAATGTATCATAATATAAAAATGTATCCATGCATTATACATTATACTTTTTTATAATACTTTCTTGTACAACAAGAAATGTATATCGTACAAGAGGCGGGCTTAATGCTAAAAGCATTTTCTACCAGCCAACTGTAGAAAGCGCAGAAAAGAACATTTCTAAGCATAAGAAAAATAAATATTCTAACAGAAATACAATTTACTCGAACTCATACATATAAATAAATAGATACATACGAAAATATATATGACATATATGATATGTTTATATGACTGGTCGTCTGCCTTCTTTAAAAATACTAACTATTACATCCATACAGTATGCAAAATCTATATTAATAATTTGACTTTTTTGAAATTTAATAATTTGACTAGCTCGTTGGTCTAGTGGCTATAAGTAGGGCCACAGACTCGGAGGTCCTAAGTTCAATTCACAGGTCAGGCCAATAAAAAGTTTTTCTGTCAGAAAATTCTCAGTAGCAGCTAGGAGTATGGACGTTGGAAATGTGACCACTCCCGTGCCTCGAAAAGCACGTACAGCCGTTGGTCCTGCGCCTGAACTCATTCCGGTCGTGTCGGATTACTGTCCCATCGGATTATGAGAGTGAGGGAATAGAGAGTGCATCTGTGTTTGCGCATACACTTGTGCATTATAAAATCACCTGTGCAGTTGGCTAATCTCTCTTGAGATTGGCCGCCGTGTCGAAATAGGCCTGGAGAACATTATTATTATTATTAAATTTCATTACAATCCAGTTACTTGATCGAGTACTAAAAGTAGTCCAAATATTAGTAACACGCAATCAAGCTTTTATGTATAAGTCTATATATATTTAATCTTTCAAGACCCCACAGACGTGTACTCCATGCTTTGGTGTATCTTTCCATAATTTGATTGAGTTTCGTAGTGTGATGTATTTGCATATTTTTATTTCCAGACAACAACACCGGTATGATAAATCATTTTCGTATATAATATACATTGAATAAATAATGTATAATCATTTAAAAAACAAACGATATAGTAAATTATATGAAAATAAACGAAGCTTACTATCATATTATAATTGAACAAATTAGGCTTCTTTTACCATTAAATGGCCCGTAATTGCTTGTCATACTATTATAACTTAAGCAATTATTTACATAAGTTTTTTCATTAAAAGAATTTTTGACAAGTTTGACGAATACGATTTCTATAGTCATGGAGCGTTCGTGTCGAAGTAAGAAACTTGATTTCGAGTCAAGCCGAACTTTCCTCTATAAATAAATTAATGAAAACCAGAATAGCTATTAACAATAATAAACTCTTCATTATAATAATATTACGCTGATTCGATAAAAGTGCCCATAAAATAATTACTAAATTAGAAGTTTGCAAACCAAGCAAAATGGTTAATCGAAAGTGGTTTAGTTTGAACCAAGGTTGTATACAGCTAGTGATGTTTCATCTTGTTCATTGTGATGTAGGATCGCTCCGTTGTCACTCAGTGAACACATTAAGCCGACTCGATTATTACTAAACAATACAGCCTTTGTAGGAAAATGTTAAGTGGTAATTTATAAGTACCAAGTGATAACGGTGTGCTTATAAATAATACGGAATTTAAATAAAAATACTGTATTTATACTATACATATTACTTATACAAGCTATATTAATATTAAATTAAATTAAATGCGAAAAGAAATCGGTCTTTCTGTTACGCTATCACAGCTAAACCACTGAATTAATTTTGATGAAATTTGGTATGAAGCAAACTTTCTTTTTTTACCTAATCGCGGGTGAAAACTAATATATTTTTATATAAATTATATAAAAAATACACTCTTTTGTCAGTGTATGGGAATTGAAACAAATCAAATGAGCCCAAACTGGAAGTGTCGTCTAGTGACAATGAATAGTTCTATCGACCTCTCTATATCCATAAATGTTAATCGATGTACGAAATTTTATAAATCAGGTTTGCATATCCAAATATAACACGAATTAAACCGCGATGCACATATGTAGTTATTACCAAATTCTGTAAAATTTGGATTTAAAGAAAAACTGCCAAAATTTTTGGTAGAAGAAACTATTAAGTTTTATTTATAACGCGTAATATCCAACATAATTCAACAATCTATTGAAACTGTTTGTATTAGTATTATAGAAAAAAAAATGTTGTTAGAATTTTATTAATCATTGATCTTAAACGATGTCTCGATATTTATCAGAATCAATAACAGTTATATAAAATTCGTAACACCACGAAGGTTTTACTTAAAAATAATAATCAAAAAACGATAACTCTTGGCAATCTACAATAGCGTTTTCCTGTGAAGAATTCCAACTAACCTAGATATTTTATTCATTATATACCATCGCGATATGGTTCCTAAGAGAGCTTGACCTTCGACCGTTCGTGCGCCGGGGCGATATATCACCGCTCCTCGGTAGATAACTACAAATAAACCAACACGATAGTTACCATCGTTTTTTAAGATTGTAAACTCGATTAATTTCACTCGAAGGTTCTTTTTGAAGGTTAGCTTTGATTGCTGAATTTATTTCAAATGTTTTTTCATCGAATCAAACTTTTTTAAGTTGCTCGCAATTTTTCCGATAGATATTCTATATTTAAATATTGTCATCGAATTAAATTTGCATATCCTTGATGTCACTTATAAGTACTCGAAAGCTTAAACAATCATGAATTTATAATTTAATATATATAAATAAAAATATTATGTAATATGCCGTTTATTAGCACCAATAAAATATTGCACTGAAATTACGTTTGGTTAAATTGGTAAAAAAATATTTAGTTGTTTTAAAAAAGTTTTTTTCAACAAAAGGAGCAGCCATTTTAAAGTATTTCAAACAGTAAATTGTTCGAAGCGCTCAGCGATTACCGCGATACATACTCCAGGTTTCGAAAAAAACTTCAATAAAAAATGTAAACACATCAAATTTATTAAAAAAAAGACAATAATTTCGGGTGCTAGCGAGCCCAAACCGCAGGCGGCGCATGCCGCAGCACGCCGCACTGCGGTACATGCGAGACCATCGCGCACACCGGTCATTAATCGACCTTCACTTGTGTCCGTCACTGTACCATCGAGTGCTTTAATACAAACCGATTACATCTTTACACATGTACAGAGTGTTGAGTACACTTCGGTTCGCTTTCGTTTTCGTTTCTTGTACAGTTATGTGAAGAAAATCATTGATAGTTTTGATTATGATTGTACCTTTCTGTACTGATTCAAATATCCAATTCAATTTTCAGTTTTATTTTATTAATATTACGGTGTATTTTAAAATACACGAGAAAGTACATAATTTGAGATCGATTTAGATGCTTAGTTGATGCTGGAACTTGCAAACGTTTGAGAGTACAGTCGCATTCAAATTTAATTTATGATTTATCTATTATCTTTCATCGGAAATTTAGTTAGATAGAAGATACTTCGTCAAAATTAAGTACAGTTATGCTAATTATGTATAAACTGATATTGATTTTGAAACTTATATTATAATTATTGTTGATTTTTTACAAAACTCAAAAAAAGCCGCAACTGTTACATTGCAGTTTTTTACAGTTAAGAGCTGGGTTTTTAAATGGTGTAAAAACTAAAAATCATATAAAAATAAACGTCTTACCTCTATACTCGAAACTAATGCACACGTCGCGACGTTATTTGTTAGTGTTGGGCGATTTAGAATGTGTGATGGATGTCAACGGTTCTGGGGCGGTGACAAATGACTACATTTGCGAGCACGCGCGGGTTGAGTGACACTATATACTTGGATTTTTCATATCGAAAACAAATTTTACAATATAGAATATAGAAATTATAAAAAAAAAATATTGACAACTTTTTGTATGAATGTAAGTAGTATTTTGTGTGTGTGAGTGTTTAATAATATTTCATAAATATCTTTTGACGGGCAAATATGCCACCTAATAGTAAGTGGTCACCACCGAACATAATTATTGGCACTGATTTATCATTGACCAAGAAATATTAAACGTTCCTTACATTGCTAATGCGCCACCAACCTTGGGAACTCAATTGTTATGCTCCTTTGTGTAATTACATTGGCTCACTCATCCTTTCAACCAGAACGCAACAATACTAAGTATTGCTGTTTGGCTATAGAATAAGTTAAGAGTGGGTGGCACCTACCTAGACGAACTAGCACAAAGACTCCAAGCATAAAATTAAGTTTAGCTGCTCAACTGGCTTATAATTGTTAAATTACCAATTTTTATACGCGTAGATGATCTTACTACAGTCTACTGAATAGAAAATTCCATGCGCGTTGAATCCTCATAGCACACGTCAGATCTCTTATCGGATAAGTTCACTTTTGTACACTAATATTTTCTTATAAAGTTAAGTTAAACAATAATAACAACACGTCACAAAAGTGTTAAGAGACTATTTTTGCAAAAAGAACGTTTTACTTAAAACAAGAAATCATTTGTAGCCACACTGTTTCGCTTTTTGTACGATTAAACACGTGTGTAGCGAGTGTGGACTGCAGTGAACAGCTTTGACTCGATTTAGACGATTTCGAAAAAAAAAAAAATCTACATCGACGCGTTTATTTTGTCATTGAACGTTTGATCAGAAAAACGAATCAAATCAAATTATTTCTTATTTTGGTAGGCTTTAAGAATCAATTTTAAATGGTCATTTTACAGAATTGTATTATCCTAGATGGTGGTAACCATTGGGAAGAACAGACAAGAAATTCAGTAGTTATTATTTTCCAACGTTGCAAATACAAAGTTATGTCAATCAAATATAATTAAATTTATATAAAAACATACATATATCTTTTTTTTTATAGAATAGGAAGGCGGACGAGCAAATGGGCCACCTGATGGTAAGTGGTCACCAAACGCTCTTAGACATTGATTGGCTCTGCAAGAAATGTTACCCATCGCTTACATCGCCAATGCGCCACCAACCATGGGAACTAAGATGTTATGTCCCTTGTGCCTGTAATTACACTGGCTCACTCACCCTTCAAACCGGAACACAACAATACCAAGTACTGCTGTTTTGCGGTAGAATATCTGATGAGTGGGTGGTACCTACCCAGACGAGCTTGCACAAAGCCCTACACCAGTCAGATATCATGCCTAAAGGTCAAAAAGTAGTTCATGACATAACATGACATATTTAGTCATACATATGTTCAAAATTGTGGACAATTTAATATTATGGCTATTCATTGATAATTCAATTCCAATTCTAGACAATTCCTCTCTGACTAACATCCTTATTCAGTATTTAAGTTAGTATTTTTCATACTAGAAAAATTTCGATTATCTATTATTTTAGCTTACTAGTTATATATATTAAAAAAATATAAATATAATTATAATACTAAAATAATAATAGACAAAAGTGTTAATTTCTGAAAAGGTGAATACTGCGTGTGTGGAAAAAAAATCGTGAGTGTGTCCATCACGCGTCTCCAGTCGCGTGTTGGGATAGGCTTTTTCTCAAGTTGTTATACAATATATTACTATAAATATATGCCAGTTTAGGTATATGTACATTATTTCAAATATGAAAATATTATGAATTTTTAAAATAGTTCACAAGTAATAGTCCGTGACACTTATACATATAATATGATAGTTTTTATTGTAATAATACTTTGAAACTTTTAACGGGTAGTCAGCCAGTACTACATCGAGTCTAATGAGTATATAAATATCTTAATTAATATTATTACAAACCTGAAAGAAATAATATTGTTTGTACGCTTTCACGTTTTAACAACTAAACCGAAATTTTGAAATTTTGCAAACACGTTTTCAGGGGTACATAAATGTGCATAGAGCTACCGAACACCTGACCCTCAAATATAACTGGTGATGACTTTGTGCAAGCTCGTCTGGGTAGGTACCACCCAGTCATCAGATATTCTATAGCAAAACAGTACTGGGCATTGTTGTGTTCCGGTTTGAATGGTGAGTGAGTCAGTGTAATTACATGCAGAAGGGACATAACATTTTAGTTCCCAAGGTTGGTTGGTTTCCCAATGCTGCCATTGGCGATGTAAGCGATGGTTAACATTTCTTTCAATGCCAATGTCTTTGTTATTTTCTCGTCCGCCTACCTATTATATAAAAAAAAGATATATACTACACATTTAAAACAAAAAGTTTTATAGTCCCCGTATATTTTTGAGTACAACTATATACAAGTTTAAAGTAAATTTACATTTTTCGTGCGCCCTTCGTTGCACTCAATATTATTATGGTAATGAAGTTGCATCAGTCGGATCTGATTGGCGACTGATTGATCGAGTAAGATAACGGAAAACTTCAGGGCTGTTTGAATTATAAAAATAATAAAATAAACAAAACATCACGAAAATTATTGTTTCTAAGGGAGTTACATTTATAATATTTTTTTTTTATAAAACAAGAAGATGGACGAGCATATGGGCCACCTGATGGTAAGTGATCACCAAACGCCCTTAGACATTGGTACTGTAAGATCTTAAGTAGTAAATATTATTATAATAAACGATGAAATTATTATTTATTTATAAAATATACATTCGGAACCAGAAATAACGGCCACATTTCTTTATTAAATAAATTTATGATTGCATTCATTCGTCCATGTGGTTTTTATATTTTATCTAGAGTGTAACATTAATTATTTAACTAAATATTTTTCGAGGACGCATTGGTTTGCATAAATATACTATTTAAGCCTTTAATGTAAATAATTATTTTTTCTTTTACAAGATAATTTTTTCAAAGAGATGGATTATTTAATAGAGTTACATATATGTGTGAATATATATATGTATAGGTATATCGTTACCACGATTCCCTCCAATCATAAAGATGTCAATCACAAACGGATGCGTCGAAACGCTGGGGCCGCGATCATTACTATGAATTCAATTCGGTCGCATTCGAATCCGACGGGGCGTTAATAAATTGAACACTTTACAAGTTGTTTCGAAGCGTTGAAACGTACATTGTTCTATGTAACACAGTTGTGTGTGTGTGTTCGTTCTCGCTGTATATAATTATTCGAAAGACTTATATGTCTACGCTTATATGCTTAGATTATAAGCAAATTCCGAGTCGACACATTTAAAGTTATTGAATAGATAGTAAAGCTGCGTTTGCGCATTACGCGCGCACTCGTGTACTTATTTTCTGTGCAGGCTGGTCTTTGAGTTTGAAAACTGAAAATTTGTATGACATTATTTGTTTATAATATGGTTTTTGTCTATGCTAAATTAATGTTTAATTAATAATAGCGTTGGCTATTGGTTGAAGTTCCATAACTAATATTGAAAATGTGAGCATGTGTGTTTTCTTTTTTTTTATACTATGATCAGCTATCGTACAAAAAAAAAAAGAAATCGGTTGACAACCAGAGTACAAAAAGGTATTGAACTACATATTTACATACAGGCAAAGAAAAATAAATGTGTTAAATTATAAAATAAAATAAATAAAAAATGTCTGCAATAAAACAAATAAATGAAAAAGTATATAAATAGTGCAAACTATTTGAAGATATAAAAATACACATTGTAAAGGATACAGGAAATAAATTACTTCACCTTCAAAATTACCCGGCGTTATGTCAAAAATGTCGGCAATTACATGTACCGGTTGAAACTGGTTCATTGCGGATTATCAGGTGTTGCAGTCACGTGACCGGCTCGCGTTGCAGTTGGGAGTATGCCAAATTGCGCCAAATTGCAATGCAGCTGCAGAATAGAGCGATTTCCATACGCTCATTTTATCATGAAAGGCGCATTCATATATTGTTCCATTGGAAATTTAAATTTGTATTTTCAGTGACGTAATATTTTTTTTCTTTACAAGACAATAAATCTATACAATATGCAAGGAATTCGTAATCAATAGTAATCAATCCTCTTTATATATGTTCCTGTTAAAATTTACTTATTATTCATATAATATATAGCAATATTTGTACGCCGAATTGACTTATATGTTTTGACTTTATAATTAGTTTTAACAGCCAATAATCTACATATATTATGCAATTATATCTATGTACTTATCTATTAAAAAAAAACTATTTTGCATCATTTGCAATCACGCGTTAATCGTCAAATAAAATGAACAACATAACTAGCTTCCTTTTTAAAGTCGACTTGAAACGAGAAACTTCCTAGAAGTATAGTAACATGAATCCAGAGAGTAAGCTACTTAGTAGAAACTCACCAGATATTAAAACGGCCTGTAACTTAATAAAGGATTAACTGACAGTTAAAGTTTCAGATTGAATCTTCGATAGTTACCGTGGAACTTGCGAATTAAAGTTTTACATACGTTCAATGTAATTACAACAGCGTTTGTCTTAAGAACCGTTTCAGTTTGGAATCTTATTTGCATTGTTTTAAAATGTTTGCTTATAAATTAACGCCGTGAATAGAATTATTTGTATTAAGATGGTAGCTCTGGACCATGTAATGTTATATAGATGTCCCACTGCTGGACAAATGCTCTCCTTTTTAGAAGGTTTGAAGCGCTTTCTACTACGCTTTTAAAGCGAAGGCTGGTGGATAAAAGCGGCAGAATTTCATTTAAATCAGGAAGGTTTAAACCTGAGCATGAAATTTAAAAGTAATATACAAAATTTTATATATGTATAATGTAAATGATGACAAGGAAATGACGTCCAGAATAAATATCAGAAGTAAATTCAACTTTCTGGCAGAATGTCTCCAGACGTATGCAATATTCCGTCACCGGAGAGCACGTGATGAATTTTAAACACAAATTTTGCATTTCGAAAACGACACTAAGTGAAGTGTTAAGATTTTCATGCTATTCTTTGAAAACAAACTCGAGTCACTGCAGAAATCGGTCGTGAATTGTCAGAAAGTCATATGCGACATTGACCATAATAATTATGGAATTTCAAGGATATAAGTATTAAAATAGTATATCACCATAAGTCGGTTGTCAATATTTCTTACAGAATAGCCCTGCAGGTGTAACATACTAAGTCCAATGAATAATTCTCTTTCTAAAATCTTCTTAAAATACTAATTATAGAAGTATAGCTTATTATAAGCGGACATTAACTCAAATAAACACTGATTTATCTAGACAGTATACACAACGTTATTTAAAAATAAGTCCCTACGCAATTCATAAGTAAGTCCGTGGTTGTCTAATAATTAGACTTATGTGTGCGTAAGACATTACCAATATGCATACATGTACAAAAAACTATGAACATGTTACATTCCAGTGAGTCAATGTGAAGTTTATTTTCGATGCATTCAGTAAAAGCGAGGCCAATTTCCGCAGCCGACCCGTGCACTTCCTGGGCGTATCGTTTACGCCACTTAGGCCTGCCCTCAATCGAGTTGCATCAGTAATTTAGGTTGTTATATTTTTCCTAAAAAGTCTAACGGTTTCACCTATAAATGTTGTGTATGTGATAAGTTAAACAATGCTTTGTCTTCTCCTTACCAATGTCAAATGGATCATGACAGACAGAGACAATGTTTAACTAAACAATAGCTAAAAAACTTATAAATAAGCGGAGAGGTGGTTACTATATGCAATAAACAATATTTGCTTTTGCTGTGATTTTTGTATATTTTCATTACATGATTTTACTAACCATAAGCAAAATTAATTATTTTTAGAATTTACTGATTAAAACTAACATATTTCTTATCATATTTTGTTAGTTTGTTGGTATTTGTCCGTCGTTTTTTTTGCGGTACTAAGCATCGTGTCCCTTCTCTATTTCGAATTGAATATCCATAAACAAAAAGGCATGAAAAAGGCAGATCAAGTTCAGTTTATTATTAAAAACGAATGAAATAAAATCATATACTAAAAATATAAGCAATAGATATTTTCTAGATTATTTATATTTTCTAGAGAGATATTTTCTATTGAAAAAAAAAACACCAGGAGTAATTTTTCAATAGAATTCCATTAAAATATTATTTAAATATTCGAATTGCTAAAGTCAAATAATTAAAACTATTATTTCTTGTGTCACTTAATTTATTTTCACTGGCTCACTTACGATTTAAGTGGAAATTTTTTGTATTTCCGTACCATTTTTAAAGGTGCTATCTAGTAATTACATCCCAAGCAACAAGCACTTTTTGTCACTGGCAAAAAATTTGCAATTATCATTCAAATACTCTATAATATTCGTTAATTAATAATAATATTAGAAATTTTTCTCCGTTAATAAAAAAATTTTCATTTTAATTTATAACAAGTAATTCGAAACTGTTTTTAATTACGAGTCATACATTAACGAATAATTAAAGAGTCTCTCCAAAAAAATTGCCTTCACGTAAGTTAATTTAATTTCTTAAATGGTGTTAAAATATTTTACAACATACGATATGTGTTATATTTATTTGGTACTTAAATAAACTGCATGTAGGCCAACGGGGTGCAGAATGGCTTTAGGTCAACGTTACATTCAAGAGTTGAACATTTATTTCAAAATTGTTATGGCCGCCTTTAATACTCGAAAATATGCGAGTGTAATACAGTGGAAATTGTTCAGAGGCACTCCTTATTGTGATTATTGAATAAGAAATGTTATTCAAATAAAGGTTTAATTTAGTTTATATTAAAAATATTACGTAAATGGATAACAAAACTTAATAGACAACTAGATATGTTAATACGTTATTACTGGTGGTAAAGCTTTGTGCAAGCTCCTCTGGGTAGGTACCACTCCCTCATCAGATATGCTAACACAAAACAGCAGTACTTGGTATTGTTGTGTTCCGGTTTGAAGCCATTATTGTGAGCTAGTGTAATTACAGGCACAAGGGACATAACATCTTAGTTCCCAAGGTTGGTGGCGCATTGGCGATGTAGGCGATGGTTAACATATCTTACAATGCCAATGTCTATGGGCGTTAGTGACCACTATCCATCAGGTGACCCATATGCTCGAACCCTACCTATACTATAAAAAAAATTCTTAACATGCTAAGGTAAGTTTGCCTGTTAATAAATTTAAATGCAAATAAATACATACATATATGTATATAAGGCTTATTACATGATACAAGAACGTAGCCGATAACGAAACCGTAGATTTCCATTCGTAGATTTCCATACTGACTATATTAAACATTAAATTAAATAATTTTAGTTAATTATGTAATTTCATACCTGAGAATATGCATACATAAATATATTCAGGATAAATGCATTAACCTCTTTAGCCGTGTTTTAGTCGGTTTAATGCGGCTAGGTGTGGAGATTTAAATGAGATTTTATTAAATCTATGTAAGGCTTCCGTTTATGTAAACATAAGTATATACATCTTATAATATAGATCAGAAGATGATTTGAGTTGATTTAGTTCATAAGACATATTAACGCCAGCGGAGAAGACGGGAAACACTTAGTTGAAAAATAAAGTCAATAAAAATACCTATTTCTATGACCATTAAAACACAGTCCACAGTCTTCGTTCAGAGGAAATTGCTTCGGAGCGCGGATTCAACATTTAAATGAAAGACCCAATGAGGCTACCCGGTTTGTATTAGGGCTGAACGATTTTCCTTTGAATAAAAAAAAAACCTTATTGAGATGCCAATAATAAAAACTTTAAATACGAAGTGGAGTAAGATTATATTGATGGAAGTTATTGGTTAACTATAAAAAACTATTGGTTATCTATACATAAGTTCTTTATTTAAAACTTTCAAATCTCCGGGGTGGTGTTAAGGTACTATCTTGGTGTGATTTCAAGAATTTTGATTGAGTTTGGTGATGAACTAGGGAAAGCACCTTTGATTTTTCCTTAATTTAATTTGTGCTTAGAACATATATCGTGTTTGGCGGTAAAGGAAAACATCGTGAGGCAACCTGTACGTGTATTGGAGCAGCGTGGTGGAATAAGCTCCAAAACTTTTCCTCAAATGGAGCGAAGGCTTGCACAAATGAGACATTAACAGGCTGTCACTAGTTTAACCATATTTACAGATATCCAAGATGCTTCTGACATATTTTATTATCATAGTCATAGAAATTGTTTGAAAAATTTTAGCTCAATTGGTTGAGTAAATTGGTTCAACATGCATTGCCATTAGCGTTGTTCAGTGGGGACTTTCATTAAACCCTGATCTTATCTTTCTGTCATCATTGATTTGACGTTTGAAAAAAGAAGACGCGCCATTGTTTAACTATTCGACCATTAAATATATATAATTTCATTTCAAACATCGATACAAAAATTTGTTTCATTAGAGTATAAGTAAAGTATCAAAGTTTAGATGTTTGACAATAATATTTGTTCTTAAAAATAATAACGCGACAATATCGGTAGTTTTTTTATTTAGTCAAATTATTCTTTAAGTTCTAAATATGAAATTACGAAACTAGAATCAAATTTAAGAAGATGACATACTATATATAATAGCTTATTCGCTTATACTAAGATGTTCCAATTTACAAACGTCATTTTGTATTTTTTCTTTTACATATAAAATGATATTATATTTTATTGTGAGATATTGGTGCCATTACAAAACACAATGTCTTAAATAATTTATTGGACTTGAAGAATTGCTACCCTTTTTAGCACAGCATCTCAGAAAGAGTGGAGCAAATTCAAACTTTCAGTCCAGCTGTGGGATATTTACAGTTACTTTTATTTTTTATACAAAATGTATCATAAATTTGCTCAAAACAAAAATTAAAAAATAAAATTTGAAAAAAGGTTTTATATTGTTAAAGCAATAATTTAGTAATATTTTTTTAGAACATAAAATAAAATCTAGGGAAATTTTGTATTTTTTCTTTTACATATAAAATGATATTATATTTTATTGTGAGATATTGGTGCCATTACAAAACACAATGTCTTAAATAATTTATTGGACTTGAAGAATTGCTACCCTTTTTAGCACAGCATCTCAGAAAGAGTGGAGCAAATTCAAACTTTCAGTCCAGCTGTGGGATATTTACAGTTACTTTTATTTTTTATACAAAATGTATCATAAATTTGCTCAAAACAAAAATTAAAAAATAAAATTTGAAAAAAGGTTTTATATTGTTAAAGCAATAATTTAGTAATAATTTTTAGAACATAAAATAAAATCTAGGGAAAAAGACAGTTTTGTGTATTTCTATGTAAAAACAACTTGACTACATATTTATTTAATGAACGAAATTTCCCACTGCTGTGTAACTGCCGCCTCTCCTCTTGAGAAGGAAGTTTTAAGGCAAATGTAGCTGAATTTTATCAGACACATGCAGGTTTCCTTACGTTGTTTTCCTTCACCGCCGAGTACAAAACTTGGTAGTGCTTGATTTGCGGTTTAAACTCGGAATCTTTGGTCGAGGTGCACGTCCTAGCTTGTGGACCATATCGCTTTTTTTTAAATATATTTGCGATATTCATATTTCCAATTCTGTATTCCCATGTCAAGTTTTTTCTACATTGTAAAAAGGAGTTGAATATTTTTCTTACAGCTATTCTTTCTGCTGATTAAATGCGGTTTCAGAGACAATGGAAGGTTCCCTCGGGGCTCACCGAGTTTCGATGTGGAAAATTCTAGGCCTCTTGTTAAGTTGAACAAAGGTAGAAATATATATTTTTTGTTTCAGCAGAATAAAGAGGCCGGCACGGAAACTGTGATATTATTCATTGAATTACACATGTTTTATAATGGATTTTGGTGAATTTCTCATTTGAAAATTTGGGACATGCTGCATGAAGGAATATAAAAAACATTAGGTGTATTTTATATTTATACAATGGTAGACAAATATTTATACGAGGAATATGTTTTTAAATTGCTTAAAAATAAAATTGATACATAAAAAATGAGTCTGGCTGTAAGCACTGTTTAGTTTTCCCTGATCATATTAAACAAAGCGCCAACCCGTATTGGAGCAGCGTGGTGGAATAAGCTCCAAACCTTCTCCTCAAAAGGGAGAAGAGACCTTAGCCCAGTAGTGGGACATTAACAGACTGTCTTGACTTTGTGTATTTCTTGTGTTTGACTTGTGTGTATTTCTTAATAATATATAACTGAATAATAATGAGCTAAGAGCACGCAAAACCAGTAATATAAGAAATAAATACTAACAGATATATCTTCATCTTATATTGCTGCTAAGGAGTGTGAGATGAAATTGTATATTAAAAGGTATTCTATTACAACTCCTCTGACCATAATCGCTATTTATTTATTCATTAAGATTCTCCAGGAGTAATTACATCAATATAACAAAAAAAAACCTAAACAACTTATAGCTTAAAATTATATTCTACCGCAAAACAGCAGTACTTAGTATTGTTGTGTTCCGGTTTGAAGGGTGAGTGAGCCAGTGTAATTACAGGCACAAGGGACATAAAATCTTAGGTCCCAAGGTTGGTGGCACATTGGCGATGTAAGTGATGGTTAACATTTCTTACAGTACCAATGTCCAAGGGCGTTTGGTGACCACTGACCATCAGGTAGCCCATACGCTCGTCCGCCTTCCTGTTCTATAAAAAAAAATTGTTTAGTGCATTTACATGTTTTACCGTATTACGAAAATTGAAAAGTTACAGAAAAAATCAATAAAGCAATAAAGAAAGAATTATAGTTAGCTATGCTATTCAGTACCAAATATGGATTAAAAATCTTACTATAAATTCAATTTAATATTGTAAATGATTGTAAGGTGTTAGCAAGAGCCTATTTGAATAAAGTATATTTTGATACGATTTAACAAAATTAAGATCACCTGTAGCGGCAATTCGTACCTTTATTTTTCGAACTAAGCATATTAAAATGGAGCGGGTCAATGAATATATAACAGCGGTAAATACTACTGAACAAACCTGCAGTAGCTGTACACCTGGTTAACTTAGAAACAAATCACTGGATTCAGCTTCATGACGCAAAGATTCTCGTGAAGGACAAAAATTAATAGCCGTGAATAGCAATGTTAATGTACGCGAAAATCGTGATGATGGTTTAGTTTAAAATGTGGAACAAGGAACTACAGAAATTTAAAGTCGAGAGTTGAGTTGAGTAGAAATAAACACAATAAAGGCGTGATGGTAGATGACAAAAACTCTTGTAGTCGATGTCAGAGAGCGCGTGGGTTTCCCTGTCAGGCTGTCAGCTTGTGACAACGATACGTGCAACCCTGACGAAACGTCGGGCAAAATATAAAAAAAAATATATGGCGGTGAAAACCCAAATATAATGTTTGAAAAAAATGCATCGTCAAAGCTTAGTTGTTTTACACTTGTGTGTGTGTGTGATTTTTTAATTTGTAAGATTTTTATATAGTATGTCTTTTGTTTCGTTTTCTTTTATAAAACTGTTTAGTTTACTTATTATGTACTAAGTATTTAAGGTATATTTTATTAATTACAGTGTGTGTTACGCTATGCACTGAATAAACTCTTTCTTATTATCATTGCCGTGTTTCGGTTTGAAGAGTGAATTATAGAGACTCAGTGTAATCTATGCACTACCGGTATTTGATTTAGGAGTGGCTTATATATTTTCGCAGTGGCAATATCTACAATCAAAACTTACTTACCATCTTGTTAAAATGTCAGACGTGCAAAAATAAAATTATTAAAAATACTTATAATAATATAATATTAATAATACATAAAAATATTAAAAAACGCACAAACCAACAAATATGTTTCACCTTAGACTATGTGTGGTGTGCGGTTTCAACCCCCGTTACGTTTGGTTAATACGCGCCTGTTTTATAAAGATAACGAGTGTTTGCATATTTGTCTCATTGATTGATGTTTATGGTCATTACTCTACACCTTACAGCCATAGCGTAAATATACATCTTTATTTTCTTCATGGAAAACAAACAGCATAATATTTTACAATATCGTTTTCACTTAGTTATACCAGACTGATGTTTATGCGTTTTACTTAGTACGAGCTACTCGTGTCGGCTTTGCTCATGCAGAATAAGGATCTACACATAACTTTTATATCATAATACATGTAACTCTAATGGTTTACGCGGCACACGTCAGTGAGGCTTCCAGTACCACTGTTTTAGCCAATTTTCATAAATCGTTAATAAATTATACACTTATCCGTTCCTCGTAAATCACTCCATTTATTAGAGAAAATCGTATGAACATCTATTCGGTAGTTTTGGATTTTATCACGGTAAGACAGACAGATGCTGCTAGGGAAAAGGAATGTAACTTAAAAACAATGTCACAAAACTAACAAAATAATTAATGAACAATGTTTTTCAATTTCAAAAAGTGTTATAATTATGAACTTAAAAAAAAATAATACGTTAAATAAATAATTAGTTTGAAGGTAAAGTTAAAAGGGTTTTTAAATGTGTGTTATGCACAACTGTTGGGGATCCAAATAAATAAATAAATAAATGAATGAATTAATTAATTAAAGGTCATCTGTTGTCATCAGTTATCCTAAAATTTAGATTGTGCTGTTGCCTGGTAATAAAAACTTAAAGGCCTATTTAAGCAATGTGAAACAATAGAAAAAATATCACCAACATCACCGATAGCACAAATATGCAGATTTAAGTATTTGAGGAAAATGTATTGATTTTAATTTTTATTTAATTAATTTCTTATCTTGATCTCTAGCCTGTCTACATACTTGGAACAATATAGCTAACTGCATACAAGAATTACTTTGTAACAAAATTACGGATTTCTTTGTGTAAAACCAATTCTCCATCCAAATGTGAATTTAACGATCAAAGAACTGTTCCTTTTCATTTCTTTTAATGATCTGCAGTTCCTTGAAATAATTGCAACAATTTTCAGAATTCAAAGCTTTATGCTATACAAGAGTTTCGTTGTTTTTTAATATTTCAATTTTTTAATTAATGCAATACAAGTTAGGTCTCACGGTATCATCTGCGTTATATGCCTGTTTCATTATCTAATAAATAAATATATAATTATTTATATTTCACTAATTAAATGCGAAAACAGTTTGTCCAATTAGTAGAATTTTTTTAGTTGAAAAAATAGGCGTAGCGTATATAAATAACTACCTCATCTGTGTAGCAACTGGCTTTTAAGACTGCAGATCTTAAGGATTCAAGCTCAATACCAGTTAAGTTTGCGCATACACTTGTGCAATATAATATTATGTCCTGCGCGTTTGGCTAAGTTTCCTAGAAAACAGCTGTTGTGGCCAAAATCGGTTAGGTAAGTTAGTATAAAAATTTACAATACAAATATGCTATTTTAAGTTAGTTTTGATATATGTAAATGTATATTATATTTAAGATTATTTTTATTTACTGGTGGTAGGGCTTTGTGCAAGCTCGTCTGGGTAGGTACCACCCACTCATCAGATATTCTACCGCAAAACAGTAGTACTTGGTATTGCTGTACTACTGTTTTGAAGGGTGAGTGAGCTAGTGTTTTACAGTCACAAGGGACATAAAATTTTAGGTCCCAAGGTTGGTGGCGCATTGGCCACCAACCATTGGTAACATTTCTTACAGTGCCAATGTCTAAGGGCGTTTAGTGACCACTTATCATCAGGTGGCCCACATGTTCGTCCGCCTTCCTATTCTATAAAATAAAAAGATATTTACATAGTTATTATTTTCTTCCTATCAAACATTTTTTGGTTATCTCTAAGAGTCGATCACGCGATAAAACGAACGCAGATAAATTAGTATCTAGCACGGTGTTAAACAAGACACATCGGTTCAGCGTTGTTGTCGCATAGAGCATTTGAAAGATGCCATACGACCCAAGTGCCAATCATAAATCAATATCAATGTGCTATCTAAGTTACAAATCTAAGTATATTGTTATAAAAAGTTAACCTTTGTATGTGTATCATTGTAAGTACACAAAATGCAAGTAATCGGTTCTTTACATGATACATGACGTTTTAGATATGAATGAGATAAATAAACAGATATAAATGATTATTTGAAGATAAAATATTAGTTCGTGTTGTAAACTCAAATACAAAATTCAATGAAGATTTTTTTTGTCAAATATTTTTAGAAAAATCTTACAAATGTGAAACGTTATTCTGTAAGAACGCACTTGGTGGCAGGGCTTCGTGCGAGACCGTATGTCTTTGGTGACCACTTACCATCAGGTGGCCCGTTTACCCGTCCACCTACCTATAACATAAAAAATACCTCTTGAATAATGTGAGGAGGAGAATTTATTTGTATTGTTGAACGCTCAAGTCTGTAGAAATACTCTTCCGATTTATTTAACAGTTTTACGTTATACATATAGTCGGTTTATTCAGGAAAGATTTAAGCTGTATCAATCAAGCCTGCGACTCGAAAGTTTAGAGCAAAAGCAGGAAACCTCAACAATTGTGTATGAAGCAGGTATGTATGAGTCATATTAATTATAGAACCGAGAATTGCGTACCTGCATAACTGTTATTTAATCACGACTAACACAGGTTGGTTGGAACAGTTTCGTATGAACGAAAACTTAAAAACAAACCTCAACGGTATGTTGTACGGACTTATCAAAAGAGTATGTCTTGAAATCTGTCATAAGATATTTTTATGTATAGAAATAACAATTAAATTAATACAACTTTATCCAGTACATGCATACTCGTACTTATGATGATGATCTTCTCTCAACCAGTTCATGTCACGGCGGCCATCTCAATAGAGATTATACAACTGCGCAGGACATATAGTGCATAAGTATATGCGCAAACACAGGTGCACTCTCTCATTCCTTACTCTCAAAATGCGATGGTACGGCAATTAGACACGACTGGAAGGAGTTCAGCCGCAGGACCAACGGCTTAATATACTTTCTGTGGTACGGGAGTGAAGAAATAAGAGAAGTGTGTACAACTTCAAACTTCCAGACTCCGACTACTGAGATTCTTTGGCTGAAAAACCCAATAACTTTTTATCCGAGCGACCTGGGTCTTGAACCCAGGATCTTGAGAACTGCGGTCTTATATCTAGCCACTAGACTAGCGATACCTCAACCTTTTCTTTATAGAGGGCTCAAACCCGTGTTAGTCATGGTGTTGCGGACCGCAAACAAAGTATTTAGGTAATGATTTATTAGGTTTCGTAATTGTTACAACTTATATGAATCTACTATGTATTATCGAATTTTTCGAACGGTGTTAATAAAAACCTTTGAAATATAGAATAGTTTAAAATAAAGTAACATCAAGGGGGCCAACCATAAAAGCCCGGCGGGCCGCAGGTTGAGTACCGCTGCACTAGACCAACGAGGCACACACATACGTGGACATACTTATAGTGTATATAAATATTGAAGTGTCAGCCGTGTCCTAAAGTACAATTTATGAATAAATTAGTCGTGAGGGATTATTTTATTTATACTCGGCATGATGATTACCCTTAACGTATGGCATTTATGGTTACAGTTCCTAGAGTTCCACCAAAAATTTATCTATGTAGATAATGTTACACGCGACACGAATATTCTCGTATGTTACATAAAAACTTCGTTGTATTAGTTTGTGTATCTATATTAGTTTATAAAGGGTTTGTTCGTTTGAAGATTCGATTTGATAAATCTTCTTGTGTTCAATAGTTCGGCTATTGAGAAATGTTCTCTTTACTAATATTATTTATGCAAAAGGAGTTCTGTCTGTCTGTCGATTTATTAAGCTTTTAAAGATTAATAAATATAATTATAATATAATGTAGCCTATATTACTCCCTGATAATGTAGGTGATGATTTTTTAAAATTTAGTTCTGTAGTTTTTGAGTTTATCCTTTACAATCAAACATGCAACAAATCACATTTTATCTTTTTATAATACTAGTACTAGTACTACTGTGATGTCTGTACTAGTCTACTAGAGATATCACAAGATTTTTTCTTTATATTTAACAAATGATCACCACAATAACACTCAAAAATTTCACCCAATTATTTTGTCTTTATTTCATACGTTCACACAAATAAAGATAATATAATAGTAAAGTATATTAAAATCAAATACGTTATCAAAAACAAGAAAGATTTACTTAATATATGTATATATTGTATTTGTAATTGTGTTAAGAAAATCTTACATTCTTAAAACTCGATACGCACGTGAAATTTTGAAAACCGACTTACGTTAAAATGCTATTATTTTAAATAATGTTGATCGTCCTGACATATCACAATCGCGTTCTGCGGATTGTTTCGGATATCATGTTCATATAGTCTGCTGATATGTTTGATTAAAATCGAAGTGACTTTTCATATGACGAGCTGGTTGGCGTGGTTGGTAGATACTTGCCTTTCACGCTGAAGAGTGTGGGTTCGATTCCCACCCAGGGCAGACATATGTGTGCATGAGCATGTCTGTTTGTCCTGAGTCTGCGTGTAATTATCTATATAAGTATGTATTTACAAAAGAAAAGTAGAATATGTAGTATATCAGTTGTCTGGTCTCCATAGTACAAGCTCTGTTTAGTTAGGGATCAGATGACGGTGTGTGAATGATGTCTCAGGATATTATTATTATTATATGCAATAATTTATAACGTATATTTAAATTTTATCGAACGATTTAACATTTTTCATAATAAAGTAGTTGTCAATGTCATGATACAGCGAAGAACCTTAAACGTAGTTAAATGCTGATAAAGAAGGTCACAATATATTATGCAGGTGGCATGCCTTGAATAATAAAACGACTGACTGTGAAGGTCAAAGTGAATCCACGTGCAAGCAATCGCTTTTACAGAAAGCATTAGACGTTTCATGAGAATTAACAGCTTAGCTCCCTCCGAGGGGTGTAATAAGACGGAGTACTAACTTTGAGCTTATTGAACAATTTTACTGCGTGTAGGACACGTCAGAGATTTTCTTCAACATGCCTTTTGATTTAACAATAATGATAAAGGGTATTATATTACAAAATAAAGTAAGTAACAGCCTGTTAATGTTCCACTGCTGGGCTAAGTCCTCCTCTCCCTTTTGAGGAGAAGGTTTTGGAGCTTATTCCACCACGCTGCTCCAATGCGGGTTGCTAGAATACACATGTGGCAGAATTTCAGTGAAATTAGACACATGCAGGTTTTTTCACGATGTTTTCCTTCACCGTCAAGTACGAGATGAATTATAAACACAAATTAAGGACATGAAAATTCAGTGGTGCTTGCCCAGGCTTGAACCCACGATCATCTTTTAAGATTCGCGCGTTTTAAACAAGAGGCCAACTCGGCTATTAAAATAAATAAATATAAAATAAAGTATAATATAATAATTGTAAACTTTAGTTACATAGACTATTACTATATAAATAAATTTGAAATGTATTCGAAATGTTTAAACTTTACATATATGTAAATATTGTTAGCACTGGATATATAAGAAAGTATATCTGAAATAAAAATCAAACATTTATTCGAAAAAAATATATAAGTAATTTAAAGTTCGAAAGAAAATAAAAAAAATATTATTTAAATTATTTTAAAAGAAAATTATGTATTGTATAAAATATGTGTCCTCTGATTATACAAATTGTTATCAGGGATATATTTTCCCAAGTTTTAGTTTTTTAGCTTACTGAGCAGTTCTCGATTTAAAAAAAAGTATAATTTTGATTTGAAACATATATTGGACAGTGTAAAAGAGATTCGTATGCCGCGACGGCAAACGTCATGCCTCTCTCTTGCCTCGTGTGCGTGTGGCCCGCTTTCTATATACTTTACAACTATATATTATGATAATAATAAGAAATATATATTTGTTTTAATAATGAACTTTAAATCACCATTAATTTTGATGTTTTCCATCTTCGGGAGTTACGGTGACGTTTTTTAACTGTATCAACATAATATAGGAAAAAAATATATTAACAATGACTATTATCTTCTTATTTCTTCTGCAATTAACTTTAAATAATTTGTGTATCTGTGATCGAACTAGTTTTGACATCACAATCAGCAAGGCACGTAAGTTCTAAAGCTATTGAGTTTAGAAAAGTTGATTATGCAACAACAAATCGATGTTGCAGAGTAAATATTTAGTCGCTTTCATTAGATATATTCCATGGAAAAAGTGTTTGCTAACTCACCCCCATTAAATAGGTGACCTTCCAAGAAGTTTTTATATCAACACTAAAAAGATAGGTAGAAAGATAAATTCGATTCAAATATCAAGAGCGTTTGTAAAAACAAAGGGCGAAGTGTCCTTGATGCGAGTGATATATGAAAACACTATTGTCCTTCACCTTACATATCCAAGGTCACGAACTTAAGCCCTATAAATGAAATAGCTTATGTTATAATGATTACTTTATATATTTTCACAATAGTATTAAGGTTGTGAATTCGTAAAATGAAAAAAAGCAAACAAATGCAATTATTGTTAATATTTTATATTATGTATTTATATATGTATTTATATATATTATAGTATATATTATAATATATTATATGTCTAGAATTTTATCTGGCAGTGAAAGTATTTTAATTGAACGAGAAATAAATGATTTATTCGCGTAAATCTAAAATAAACCATATTAATACTTTATTATGTTATTCTAATCTTAAAATATGCTCAGCTAATACTTATATATAGTCAGAAATCAATTCAAGGATTTTCTTTTAATCCATACAAGATGACCACGAGCCACGGGGCAGTTGCCTGCAAGAAAATGCCTGTGAAAATGCATCCACTAATCCGAAAAATAATTTCGACGAACGCTCAAAAGTTTACCAAAGAGTAAGTTCGTGAAAACTCGGAAGCAAACAAAACTATGAGTTTAGTTTCGCCGCGGAGGGCTCTCAACGTTGCCCGGACAAATTGCACTCCAGTGAGAGAAATATACGGGACGCTGTAACGAATGAAAACGCGCCTTAAATTTTAACAACTTGTCTCGTTTATTAAAAAAAAAATAAGTCTGAACAGTAAATTTCATAGAGGTAATTAATTAGTTTTATGGTACAGTGCTGCTTTTTTATTATTTTTATGGGTATGTATGTACATATTTGAGAAGTGAATGTAATATCTTCCATATAAATATATAAAGGTATAGAAGTAAATCCAGTTTAAATTTGAAAATAAAATATTATATGTAAACTACATTATATTGTCAATGGTTTTGTGTCTACAACAAACATTTCTTTCATTTGTAATGCAATAAGTAATTGAGACAAAAATTCCATGGACTACTGTCTGAAAAAAATTTAGCAACACTTTGTTCATTATGATCTTGTAGTTAAAATAACTATACTATATTGTTCAGAATAATTTGTAAAATACTTGCAACACGACTATAATAATAATAGAAATCGCGCGCCGTGAGAAGTGTGTTTCTGAAATTTTACAGGCTTTAGGCAGGCGGTTTTGTTCTTAATGCTAAATTCTTTGCTCGTTGTATTTTTGGCAATTTTTTACAAAGATCATCCAAAATGTTACGGCCTAAACTTAAAAGTAACTTTGATTGCGAAGGTAGAGACATATTCGTGTATGCAAATAATAAACTAATAAATGAAATAATAATTTATCGAATTATTTTAACGATATTTAAGTTAAATGTTTACTGTGAACGGGATAAGTCGTCACGAATAACGCACGAGCCATTTATATTAACAAACGCTTTTCCCGCGACTTTACTCACTAAATTTACTGAATAAAAATTCCCATAACTCTTTCTTCAAAAATTTTCATACAAACTTCATAACTCCTAAAATAGGGGATAATTTTTCAAAAATCCTTCCTTAATGCTAACCTACTGTGTAATAGGAACCAGTATTCAAATTTTCATGATGCTAGCCTCAGTAATTTGGGCTATGTGTTGTTGTGTCAGTCAGTTATTCTTTTATATATATAGTTTATACACATCGCTTCGTACGACATTTTAATTCATGTTTTTTTTTAATTCTTTTTGTGTAGTTGTGTTTTATGATCTTTTGCTGCATTCGTTGTTTGTGAAAGCGAGTATTTTTTTAAATTCTTTTTTAGAAATTTTCGTTGATAATATAAAAGTAACATCCAGCACGTAGCTCGGTTGGTGGAAACGGTGAAAATATCGAAACTTTGATTGGAGCTTAAGCTATTTAAGTTATTAAATTGCTTCTTAGTGACCGAAGTAGTCTCAAGCAATTGGAACTTTGCCTACGCTGAAGACAGACCCAGTTATAATTATTATAGGCTCACTGAAGTATATATGAACTTTTTTTATTATAACGATATTAAATTGATTTCTTTCTATTGATTCTCCTTCATTATAATTTATTTAAAAATCATCAATTTCGATGTATCTACCGGTCATCCCATAATGGCCGCATTTTTTTAATGACCTTACATTTTGAATGTACATGTAAGTTAACGTTGAAAAAAATCATGCATGTTTTTATTATTCATTAGTAAAAAAAGGAAATGGATCGTGAACATCAGAAAAATCGTGTCACAGATGTGCGTAAAAAAATATACAAAAAAATAAATGTTTCGTCGTTCGAGTTTTGTATACACGCAACATTAGGCTTTATTATGATATATATTACGTTAGTAATGTTTTGTAGAATGTACAAAATGTTACATTATATATTTAGAACACGTGTAGTCTATTTTTCATTCTATTTTTATTTGAATATCTTTCTGTTGACTCTTCACCCTCGTGGTTTCTATGTTTAGCCCACTTCACTGAGTGGCTCTTTTTATACAGTTGAAAAGATGACCAGGCATTGGCAGATTAAACCGCAAATCAGAAGGGAAATGTCGTAACATTTCCATTCCAATTTATTACAAGTCCGTAGTTGAACACGACGTTGGAGAAATAGAAGGCTGATTAAAAGAGTTCACATTTAATTTATCCATACTTATATATAATATGATTATTTGTTCATTTGATCGAGTGGTTACTTCGAACTGGCGGCATTCAGAATTTAACAGGCGAATTTGAAAAAAAAAAATTTTAATACTTTTAACACAATATTTTATTCATATATAGCTCGCGTGTTTTGAATATAGAATAGACAAAGATGCAACATCTGTTGTCGGCAAACTATTCGTGTTTCAGTGTCAAGCGCCTCTCGTGTGAATCACCTCTCACGGGACACCGCACGCAACGTTTGTTCAACTTCACTTTGAGAATAGGCCTTGAGGTAACCATAGCTTTGTAGAAAGAGAATGCATAAAGTATTCCATTGGTTGTTATGGACTTATACTTCAAAGGGGTGTGAAAAGAACGCTCTGTTAGTGGTGGAGATGTCTTTTGTTTTTTGGTTTAAAATCCTACTAATGATAAAAGCCTTGTTTACTCTGATAACGCGAAGCAAAAGGGAAGTAACTTTAGAAGTCGACATAGGTTAGTTTGTCTTTTCGCGTGTTATTCCTAAGATTTAACTAAAGGCTTAAATAGTCCGACACAACACGAAAGAGGTCCAGAGCAGGTCGAACCGTTTTACGTGCTTTCCGAGGCACGGGAGTGTAAACACTGCTGTCTTATTCTGGGCTGGTGTAGATAATTGCTGGTGAAGAAAACCAAATAATATTTATTTATGTCTCGACCCAGTATTTCAACCTAGGGCCTCCTTATCTAAAGCTGATAATATAATCGTAAGAAATACTAAATAAATTACATGCTTCTAAGCTTTAAATGAAAAGCCTTAATTTTTTTATTTATGTTAGCTTATTTACTTTTTGTGATAGGGAGGAATTATGCGGGATACGGACGGGGAGAGGGGGTTTCTTATTATTTCATTAATATATTCAAACGATGAAGCTTGAAATAATAAAAAAAAAATTATCCCCCTGCACCGCATCATATTAGAATGCAAAATTCATTTAACGGACGCTATATACCATCCGAATGAAAAAAGCAAAGCACTGGTGGTAGCTTTATGAAAGCTTATCTGGGCAGGTACCACCCACTCATCAGATATTCTACCATAAAACAGTAGTACTTGGTATTGTTGTGTTCCGTGTAAGCCAGTGAGCCAGTGTAATTACAGGCACAAGGGACATAAAATCATAGTTCCCAAGGTTGGTGGCGCATTGGCGATGTAAGCGATGGTAAACATTTCTTGCAGTGCCAATGTCTAAGAGTGTAGGTGACCACTTACCATCAGGTGGCCCATATGCTCGTCCGCCTTCCTATTCTATAATTTTTTTTTTTTTTTAAATTTACTCTAAGTCAGAAAACTATATGATATTTCGATTCGTATTTTACTATATGCCCAAAATATTATATAGAAAGTTTTATTTACTCGATGGTATCTTAACGGGTGCTTTCACTGAATCAACATTTCCGTTATATACTTTGCAATATATGTAATGTTGTGTACATATATGTTTGCTCCAATCTGCAAGCACTTAGCTGATTGGTTGCAGGCGGTCAACGGTAAATGGAACACAAACTTAAGTGAGCTGAAGTGGTGTATTGTTGAAAAGGTTGAACGTGCTCTGTGTATAAAGAGTCGAATTTTATTTCGTTTTCTACTTGTATATAATATAAATTTAATGTATAAGAGTTGAGTGATGGCCTAGTGATCAGAATACGTGAATTCTAACAGAAGAATGCGGGTTCAAGTACGTTTCAGCAATTATTAGCGTAGCTTTCATAGGGCAAGATAGTGCGGTGCACCAGGGCCCCTTAAGGTGAGGGGCCTCTAGATCATACTAGCAATACCAAATTATATATATTTGCGTATCAATTTTCATTCTTATTCCGACTTCATTTATATTACTAGGAGAAAAAAACACATCTAATATTTCTATAATTTGGCGATATCTGGAAAAATCAACGCAACCCTTCACTGGGGCTTTTAGCCTAGCTACGGTACTACAAGCACAATCGAGTTGGAAATAATATAATAAAAGACGGATGCGTCAGATGAAATACTATGTGAATCTACTATGACAATCAATTTATAATCACGAAAAGTAAATATAGGCTTATAACACCAACCTATCTATATAAGTGAATACATGGGGCATATGTATTCGATTCTATAATAAAATTCTGCAGAAACTTTAATTTTCGTCTGCGACTTCGCTCGCGTGTTATGTATAAAATGTAGCCTTTTAAGTAGCCTTGTAAAGGACTCTGAGGTTCAAGCGTGCTTTATACTAAATTTCATCAAAATCGGTTCAATGGTTTAGTCATAAAAGCGTAACAGACAGATATATAAACAGACAGAGTTACTTTCTTATTTAAGGGATGAATATAGTAAAGATTATTATTATATAACTTTATTCTGTTCAGCTGAAGATCAGTGTTTAATATTTATTTTATTGTTACAGGTGGTTTATTAAAGGATGTGAAGAGTTGTATTCGATCGCAGCTCATGCGTCGCCAGCATTGGTCATGGCGTTCACGAGATAGTGTTAGGTAAATATCATTTTATACTTTTATCTTTAACAGAATAAATACAAAACAGAAAAATATACGCGGACACCAGCTAGTTATTTATAAGCCAAGAAATGTTTTTATAAAACACATGCTGTCCGTCCCAACTTAGTATGAGTAAAATTTCACACAAAATTCCTCTCCATAAAGTTGAAATTTCCAAAAATATTTTCTTAGCAGATGCTTACTAGATTCAGAAGTTTTTACTATACGTTGTGAGTTAGGGCAAACAGTTTCTTATTTATATTTATAAAATATATACTAAGGAAAGCTTTATCTATGAGCTTTTTCTGAGCCAAAGTGTGAGTAATATGAGTTTGTATTTATACTGTGCTTGTAACAACATTGGTTCCAGTTTCAAATTTATGTAACATTTAAAACCGGAAAATAACGATACAAACTATTATTGTTTAGCAGCAAAACAATTGAAGAATGCCACAAAGCTTTACAAGTGCTACGACAACATTAAAACAACTGATTGAGCTAAAATTTTGCACACTCTCTTTGTGCTGGTCACAATATAATCTATTATACATATAATTTGTACAAAATGGCTACCAAATTATTATTTTTTACCTGCCGTTTTATTCTATAAGAACTCACTTCATTACTTTAACGTGAAATATTGACAACCGACTTATGGTGATATACTATTTTGATGCGGGTAATCGTGAAATGTTACAATTATTGTCAATGTCGCATATAATTTTCTGACATTTCACGACAAACTCTTGGGTGGAGTCTCGAGATTGTTCTTACATAATAGCCCTATTGCAGCTTATTAAAAAATCGTACTTAAAATTAATGAAATGGAACTCAAAACAGTGATAAAAAGAACTTTATCGATTCATTTAAAAATATATCAGAAACTTCAAAAGATTATATCAAGGCATCGATCTGAAAGCAAACGAAATTCCTCATAGCCCTGTATCATAATAATGTTTGCTGCAGAAAGCGTTGCGCGAGATTGCGGCAGATGAGTGAGTAGAAAAATATAATTACGTCGTTTGTATGTGCCGGCACGAAGTCAGGCGTGCGGAGACTTTATGGGCGGAAATAGGGATGTGCGGTTGGGCTGGGTGCTTGTTATACATAATTATCGATACTTAGCAAAAAAAATGTATACTTATCATCGATCAGCTAAACAAATAAATATTATAGAAATAACATTAATTAACACGACGCTTTTAACTTATATATAGATTGAAACGAAAAGTAGTCTGAAGGAACCTGCTTTTTTTTTATAAATTTGGTTTATTAATTGAAATGTTTTTTTTTTGCCTGTGTGTCGTTAAATAAAAACGTATTTAATTGTACAATCGACCTCTTTGCTGAATTTGATTGATGATTAAAACCGATAACCGAAACCGAAATATTTATGGTTTAGAAACATACGTAAAAATATTGCTAAGAAAGACAAAGAGTTTGTACAATGTTTTAAAGCAGTGGAATGAACGTTGCTTGAAAGCATTGTGATTACAAACCAAAAAAGATTATATATATTCGTTTATTCATAGTGACAAAATATTTATTATTTTGACATAGCATTTGAAATTAAAACATTGAAATTATATTCATTGTTTTTTATATATATTTCATAATATATCGATATCGTAGTCCCATCCCTAGTACTTAGATTCTTTCCACTTAAGTTACTCTGCCGCATGAAATGCTAAAGATGAGAGTCACATTTTTATTGCGAAATTAACTGAGAACATGAAAAATTAAATGTGAAGAAGTTTAATCATGGCAATAATGCAGATTAAATTATGGCAACATTTTTTTTAGCAAAACGATCTTTTTAGTCTGTATGCACTTTTATAAAAAGGACAGTTAATATAAAGAATCTCATTTAGAAAATTAATATTTGTCATTATGCTTTTTTTCTAATCTTTATAGTAGACATAGACGTACATGACAAAAAAATATGCTTTTCATACAAGTTTATAATAATAGTGTACGAATGCGGACATATTCCAAAGAGATCTTCCAGTTAACACTTGCTAAAATTGTATATTTAAAATGTAAATAAAAAAAATATTTCTAAAATTTTCTTCATCACTAATTCAATTCTTCGAGGTTACTAGGCCAGGCTACGGTTATAGCTAAGCGCAGTTATAGATATACAGGTATCCCATGTAGCCCCAAGGCTGTTACCTCAACGATCCGAGTCTCTCGAATAATTTTTCTTAAAAAATGAAAGCCACAATATGCACAGGCCCATAAGCCCATCAGACGAGCACAAAGCTCTACCCCACCACGTTGATTTTTGATAATAAGCCACATCCCATATTGAATAAAGTTTTTGTCTATGAAATGCATTAAACGCTCAGCATGATTGCTTAACTTATTCTACAAGATTAATTCTTCGACCGAATCAAATCAACTACTCCGCCATCACGCCAGTCGTTGTCACAATTACTATACATTTATAATAAACTCGAACAGTTTGAGGTTAACTGTGGAATAGTAAATTTATTTAGTAGTTATTATATGCTTGTAAACGTTGCTTAGGGCTATTTTACTAAAACAAAGACTTCGCTCTTTCTGTCATTATCGATTTGACATTTGAAAGTTGAAGACACATTATTTAAGTAATCACCGGCTGTACAAAGTTTATAAGTTTTTTTTTAATGTTATATTTAGGTGGACGAGCAAATAGGCCACCTGATGGTAAGTGATCACCAACGTCCATAGACATTGGCATTGTAAGAAATGTTAATCATCGCTTACATCGCCAATGCGCCACCAAGCTTGGGAACTAAGATGTTATGTCTCTGTGCCTGTAATTACACTGGCTCACTCACCCTTCAAACCGGAACACAACAATACCAAGTACTGCTTTTTTGCGGTAGAATATCTGATGAGTGGGTGATACCTACCTAGACGGGCTTGCACAAACCCCTACCAACAGTGACAAAGTAGTAAGGCAGTATACGAATAAAATACAGTCGAAATGTGAATGAAGGTAGTTTATAAAGGTATTTATTTCGCTTTATGAAAAAAAGGTATTTTTTCGGTGACTCTCCTTGGAAATGCTTTTGATTGTGGTTTGGTGTCCCGACATCATGCAGGTATAGGCACTTACTGCTTGATTGATGGATTGGCTAACAATTAATTAATCGGCTTAACGGTGTATCAATATACGTTTTAAGACGGGGCTTATATTTTCTAGACAACTGTGACCTCGTCTTATTTAGTCGTATTATGCCTTGTTTGTTTCTGTGGTGGTATAGTCAACATATAATAACACCACGAAGTCCTGGGTTCAAAATCAAATATTTATTGGAATATCTTGTAATGTCACAAAAATACAGCAGTTTTCGAGTAATTGCTGAACCACACTAATACTACTGCTTACATAAAATGAATTACATGTTATTATATATATGATTATCTACGCTATACATAACATATAGTTATACTGTCTTTTTGCAATATTAGTATACTAGTACTCACAAAATTCAAATTATTATTTGACGAATTAATAACACTTAAATAACACATTTGATAATTATATAATTTTTTTTCTTTACATCAACGTATGAAAAATATGATTACGATAACAAAACGTAGAATGTATTTGAAACATTCATTCGTTCACATATAGTAGATTTCTCAAACGGTCGGTAAATTGGAAAACTCATTTTATATTTTTCATTTTTGCGCAGTTGCGATAGCGAAGTATACGAAGTCCCTCGTAATAAGTTCCCTTAGGACATAAATCGACCATGAATTTCATTTCGAAATCTCAGCTCGCGATATCTTCTATATAATCTGTGGTCTTATATTATATAGAGAATGATACTATATACGAATAGAGTGAACTATACTATGTTTTTTTTTTAAACATCGATCGAAGATGTTAAGTTTGTGGTTTTAAATACTTACCTAATTATTTACGGCTTCTTCTTGTGTATGTGACATATCAATAATGAAAGAAAAAGTGTAAGGTGCTTAACTAAATGGTCATCGTAAAGAAAAACATTTATAAGTAAGGCCGTTAAAGTTTTATAAAAGTGTTCGACCAGAGGTCGAAATTCGAAATATGAAAATTTGAGAAAAATACAAGAATTTGAATGTTTTGAATATATATATTTTTATTCTTATTTTTAAATATCTTGTTATTGATAAAAGTAAAGCTCGCAATAGATAATGAACAAAGAAAACGTTTGACAAAACGGGGAAAAAAAACGTAATGAGTTGTTTTGTGTGTGTCTATTTGTGGTAGATAGGAATGTAATATATTGAGTGAACCTTTGATTAGTAACACTGTATTACCGGAAGTTCGTACAAAACTATACTTATTATATCATAAATTAAATAATAGGGAAACAGAATAATTACGAGATTTAATATTCAATAAAGTTAAAAAAAATATGTATAACAATTTTCGATGTTCGTTAATGTTATATACTAACACAATAAATGTTGTGTGTTTTCGCTGGAAAATTAGGGCGCTTGTTAAAAATACATGCTACTTAATTATACGCTAAAAGCAATTGATAAATCGCCTCCAGCCTATTAAAAGAAAGCTTTGACCGCATTGCTATTTCCTCCTATCAGGCGCCTATCTGCCTAACGATCACTATTACCCCAATTAAGCCCCAAGGCCGTAGAATAGGCATGACATGGACTGTCGCAGTGCCACTCAAGTCTGCTTGAATTGTAAATGGCTGCCCACCTTCTGACCTTCTGTCACGTGACCCCGCGATATCGCGAGCATCACCATTATTTTGAATTTAGAATCGAACTGTTTTTTCTTTATTAAAATAGGTTTCCTTATGTCTAAGAAATAGTATTCGATTGCTTTTTTGTTTTTTAAATTTCACAAGAGGTCTGTTGATGTGAAACAGCTGTTGGAACGCCTTGGTAAGACTGACGTATGCCGTGACGACAAACGGCATGACGATCTCTTATGCCGTCAAGCCACCTCTACACTGGCACTCCTATTCTCTTATATGTATGCACGTATATATATTTAACGTCTATACGCCTTTTCTAAGTATGTGTTACTTGTTCTATGTTTGTGTTTAAGGGTTTTAATAGAGGTTATATATTATTATAAAATCTTCATATTAGCCACATTTATTCTTACACTAAATAAAATGTATTCTAGAATTTAAAACGTTATCACGTTATTCATTTATGTTTTGGAAATAAATAACTAAAGTAAATACATACTGGTAATTTCTTTAAGAACAATACAAGGATGAACTATCTCTAATAATGTTATCCCTTAGACCTTTCGTTGTGTGTAATGCGTTTGTTATTGCTCAGACTATTTCCTTGCCAGCTAAATAAAGATAAAATGAAAGTATTGTTGCTTTGTGCTTTGAACAAGGAGAAAAGAGGCTTTATACCTTTACATTTTCTATTTCTAATTAGTTACTTGTAGCTAGCCATACGTACCGACATTGTACGTAGAATTAAAATTTACCCTGTGATGTTTTTTTTTTAAACAATGAAGTATAAAAAAATGTTATTATGCGGCCGGTAGGGGTGTATGCAGATCTTTCATCGGTTAATTATATATAAATTATTTACACATTTATATTTTATTACCAAGCACTTATAATTAATGTTTCAATTACAAGGGAATAAAATTTTAGAATCTAAAAATGTCTGCGTATTAACTTTGGAAGTGTTTCATACTTCTTAGATTGACAGGAGATGTGGCCAAGTATACACACCAGTCAGCCCATTGGCTAGAGTGCCTTGGTTAAATAAGTAAAAAAAAGTATTTACTTTTACTTTTCTAAACTTCAAATCTAATAATATGACGTCGATTAACAGTTTGCTTGTCATTAAATATAACCAATGATTATTATAATAATATTTAAATAAAACATCTTTACAAATTAATTATCTGTAGTTTGTCTACGAAATGTACTCAAATAGATGAAATCGGTAAATATAAATACAACTATGTGTTATACTAACAAGCAACTCTATGATGAAAGTAATATCTTAATAACAATAGCGATTGAATTTTATAAATATATCTGTATGGAGAACATATATATCTATTCTTCGGTAAATATAATTGTAAGCTAGTAATATATTGAAGTGTTAGCCCGCTGATTCACACTCGGCTTAAAAATATGGCTATGTCTTTAAAGTTAAACCAGTTCAATGGTTTAGCTTTAAAAGCGTTACAGACAAACAGACTTACTTTCGCATTTATACTATTTGTATATATTGTTATTATATATACAAGAACGTACGAAGAAATATTAATTTGAGAAAAATAGTAACTGGTAATTTTTTTTCGTTTTTAAATTTCGAAATGATTATTTATATATTTGTGCTCTGTGTCTTTAAATTTACTTTTATGGACGTGTGAACATCCTGCGAAAGTGACTGTTTGTTGCTTGCTTACGTCGACTGTTGTTGATTTGCTTGTTACGCTTTCACGTTTCAACCGTTTATTTAACCGATCATCATGATTTTTTTATATATATACGTAGTCAGAGATACAGAGGACACAGGGTTCCTAACACACACACACACACGCACACACACACACACACTCGCGCGCGCGAAGGTGAACCCGGGTGGAAACTAATTAAATATATAATTGAGTGTCTAATCTTTGAGTCGATTGATTCTGCAAATGATTATTATTTATCTTAACATACGTAACAATAAAGTGACGTCACAGTTTGTAAATGTCCCACTGAAATAAAAACAAATCGAAACATTTCATTTTTATTGAAAAATATTTATTTCAAATTATATTGACTTTTCCAAACAATTCTGTAGTCGAGAGAACACTTTTTAAAATAGCGTAAAAAATACGCATATTCGAAACGATTCAGGATATTACAGCTACCCTTGTTTGTTCGTGTAATACCGACCAGCCCTAGCAATATCAGTGTGTATTTACTTTGTTCTGTCAATACAAACCATCGAACGGACGAATGTTAATATTTGAGGAACAGTTCGAAGCTATGAAATTTCACGACTATTGTAACAATACTGTTCTATTTTTTATGACGGATTCCTTATGTACATTTGCTTGTGCGAGCCGAGATGTGTTTAAAAAATATTAATCTTAACCGAATATAACAAGTCCCATTCCGGATAAGCACCATTGAGTTGCGTGAGCTTAAATTAAGTGAGCTTAAGTTGTTTAAATAGGCTTAATCGTCGTTAATAGCACAAAGGTTTATCCTGAGTCTTTAGGCTATGATCGTCTCCATTTTCTTCATACGGGAATTAAAAAAAAAAAAACTATTATGTTTTTCATCACCAGCGACAAAAAAATAAACATAAGTTAAGTACACTGTCATAAAATTCAGTGCTTGCCCGGTTCGAAGCCAAAATCGAAATTGCCAAGTGATGTATTAATTAATGCCGTATTACAAGAACTTATCTGTATTAACTGGCGGATGAAGATGACACGTATCGATACCCATTCATTCTGGTTTTATATGCAATCACATTTGATCGGTTAATCTTACTATTTAAGTAAATAATATACATTATATTTGATAAACTTCTGAATAGAAAATATATTAAATAACCCAAAAATTTATTTACTTGGTGGTAAGGCTTTGTGCAAGCCCGTCTGGGTAGGTTACCAACTCATGTAATATTCTACCACTAAACAGAAATATTTAGTATTGTTGTATTCAGGCTTGAGGGGTGAGTCATTCTAATAGCAGGCACAAGGAACATCTTGGTTCCCATGGAATGGTTTCTATCGGTTGTGGAGGCCACTTACCATCAAGTGATCCATTTGCCCACCCGCCTTCAAAATAAATCACCAACTATTTTTTTTAAATCATTCTACATATTTCATTGAGACAGTCAGTTAACAGTTGTTAGTTCAAAATGAATGCTTTCAATGTACTGGTATAGTCTCAATAAACAATTAAGCGATGTTCACTCGCTGCAATACAAAGGCCTTCCTATGGCCGGTAATGGATGTGCAGTTGGTGTCTGCGCTTTTCTCGCTGGATTTCTATGCAATTTAGATTGATAGTACAATGGAACTATGTCAAATGAAATCATTTAATGTAGAGTTCTTTCAAGAAGAACCGGCTAGAAACTGAGTAGTTTTATTTCTCATCAATAATATACATGTAATATTCATATAATCTTTTACAGAAAAAATATGTATAAGATGAAAGAGAATAAATACTATATATATATATGTCTATCTATGTCTTATATGAAAATCAATACATTACGAAAATAAAAATATTATATAATTATGTAATATGATATTTATCTGATTTGATTTAAATATGGTTTTCGTTACAAACTGACTTATTAATACAGAACTCAGTATCATAAATGCAATCATAGCATTGATAGAAGTTATTGATCCTAACTTCGGCAGTGATAAAATGCAATATATTAAAAATACATAAAATATTGACATAAGGCAATGACAGCGTTAACTAAGCAAGGTCGTTGTGACCACGAAACATTGATCTCTTATATAACTATTACATTTTAATGAGAAATTAATGACAAATTTTATTTTTGTAGACGAAGTAAGATTCTGACCTTCTAAAAATTTTGTTCCAGTTATCATTTTATACTATTATTATTATTATTGTTTCATGGAGATAGTTACTTAAAAAATAGATTTTTTGTTTAATTTTTTCCTTATTAAAAATATGACAACTTATCTGTATTTTTTCAAATTAGACTATTAGATTTTTAAAAGTTCATACGAATTGTTTAAGTTTTACAGTCGTAACTATAGTATTATTATGATATAATGTTATGTTCCGTGTGATTCCAGGTGGTGACTGTGGGAGCGCGTGTAGCGGCGGCATGCGCGTGCTGGTTGCAGCGCTCGCCGCGCTGCTGGCGCGTGCGCTAGCCAGCCCCCACGAGCACCGCGCGAGGCATCATGCGCCCGACCACGCTTCGCATTTCCCTGTCCCTGCGCCGCCCCAACCCTACCGCGGACACGGAGAGGCCGTTAGATACAACCCCGAGCTTGATACCATCCTCCCGCGCCTCGACGAACACGAAACTTCCTCGAAACGCGCCAAGTTTGAAGACGCAGAATCTTCTTCTAAGCGAGCCAACGAAGAAAGGTTCTATTCCAATCATGAACGAATTGAAGAACTCATGGCAGATGAACCTCAACTAGGTCCCGAGACCGATGATCCTTTAGTAGTTCGTACGCGAAAGGGAAGAGTTAAGGGTATTACGCTTACAGCAGCGACTGGGAAGCAGGTCGATGCATGGTTCGGCATCCCGTATGCTCAAAAACCTCTTGGAGATCTAAGATTTAGACATCCAAGGCCAGTAGAAAACTGGGGCGATGAAATCCTTAATACAACGACACTGCCACACTCGTGCGTCCAAATCATAGATACAGTGTTTGGAGATTTTCCAGGCGCAATGATGTGGAATCCTAACACTGATATGCAGGAAGACTGCCTATACATAAATATTGTTACGCCAAAACCACGTCCAAAGAATGCAGCGGTTATGCTATGGGTATTTGGTGGTGGGTTTTATTCTGGAACTGCTACTTTGGATGTGTATGACCCAAAAATCCTCGTATCAGAGGAAAATATTGTCTATGTGTCGATGCAGTATCGAGTTGCATCTCTAGGTTTCCTATTTTTTGATACCCCAGATGTCCCTGGAAATGCTGGATTATTTGATCAGTTAATGGCTTTACAATGGGTAAAAGATAATATTGGTTATTTTGGTGGGAATCCCCATAATATAACATTATTCGGTGAATCTGCTGGTGCTGTATCAGTCTCTTTACATTTGTTATCGCCACTTTCGAGAAATTTATTCTCTCAAGCTATTATGCAATCCGGTGCAGCTACAGCTCCCTGGGCAATAATTACCAGAGAGGAAAGTATTTTACGCGGCATGCGTTTGGCTGAAGCTGTTCGCTGTCCAAATTCAAGGGCAGATATGGGACCCATGATAGAGTGTCTAAGAAAAAAGAGTGCTGATGAATTAGTGAACAATGAATGGGGGACACTTGGTATTTGTGAATTTCCATTTGTACCTATCATTGATGGTTCATTCTTGGATGAAATGCCTAGGAAATCTTTAGCCCATCAAAACTTTAAGAAGACAAATATTCTTATGGGTTCCAACACGGAAGAGGGTTATTACTTTATTCTTTACTATTTGACGGAATTATTCCCAAAAGAAGAGAACGTTGGAATATCGAGGGAACAATATCTGCAAGCGGTCAGAGAATTAAATCCATATGTTAATGACGTATCGAGACAAGCTATAGTATACGAATATACCGACTGGCTGAATCCGGACGACCCAGTGAAAAATAGAAATGCTTTAGACAAAATGGTTGGCGATTATCACTTTACTTGTGGCGTTAATGAGTTCGCTCATAGATACGCAGAAACTGGTAACAACGTGTACACCTATTACTATAAACATCGTAGCAAGAACAATCCATGGCCGTCTTGGACTGGTGTTATGCACGCGGATGAGATAAACTATGTATTTGGTGAACCACTTAATCCTGGGAAGAATTATTCTCCGGAAGAAATCGAGTTTAGCAGACGTTTAATGAGATATTGGGCTAATTTTGCTCGATCTGGGTATGTAATTATCAATTTGATGTTAATCATATTTAAGTTGTTTCAGTTATTTTTTAAGGCTTACTAAACAAAATTCTTGATATTTATTTCTTTGCGTACTTTGTTTTAAAATTTTATAAAAAAATTAATATAATCCTTAAATTTAATTACAGAAATCCATCAATGAACGCTGATGGAGACTTGACGAAGGTCCACTGGCCAGTCCATACGGCATTTGGTAGAGAATATCTTTCGCTTGCAGTGAACTCAAGTGCAGTGGGCCATGGTTTACGTGTTAAACAATGCGCTTTCTGGCAAAAGTATTTGCCCCAACTGATGGCTGCAACTGGTTAGTTCACATTTGCACCTTTAATTTAGATGATTATATACGAGTAAATATTGCGTGAATTAACATGTGTATTTTTCTTTTACAGATAAACCAGAAACACCCAAAAATTGTACCAATGTAGCGATTTCTTCACGGCCATCGCACGTGCCGCTTGGCTTAAGTCTTATTTCTCTGACAAGCTTGAACTTAATTTTATTAAAATATAAATGAATGATCAATTTATGGGCGTAATTGAGGATTTAAGTTTTTTTATATTTATTTGTTCCGTTTGCATTTATAGATCCACTGTTCAAGTCTGTTGTTTGAGTGTAAAATTCAGTAGATAATTTATTATTAGATGGTCCACTGTTTGTATGAGAAGTAGCTAAATATGGAAAGTTATTTGCAAATGAAATGCATTATCCTTCTTGATCTATCTCTGCTAATTCGATGTTTGTGAAGTCATATTTAAAAATGACGTCTAATATTAGGAAGTAATTGAAGTGTTTCGAATGTGTGATAGCCGAATGGTCGTAAACGGTGGGCCTAGTACATGTTTTTGTCCAGTAAATCAGTGGCGTTATATATTTTAAATTATTTTTATATGTATAGTTATAAAATAATTATGTATAATTTAATTATAAGCCACCTTAAGTGTTATATTGCTCTATAAGTACATTATATATTTGTCAAGCTTTGTTTAAGTTATCATTATCGATTGTAAGGATTATATTGTTCATGAAGTTAATGTTATTATCTATTTTAAAGGGAGTGATGCCTCCATCAACATATCACTTGTTAATAATAAATTATAGTTAATAATAGAAATATGTAGTGATAATTTCGTAATAGTTGATAAGACTTTACATATCTTTCAAGAATAGGCTAAAGGGAATTTATCAATGAAAAAAAATGGTATGAAATTAACGCTGTGAAGAAAACAATCTTGATACAAACAGAATAAATAATGACGTAAGGGCCTTTTTCATAACAGTAATGGAATAAGTAGAAGATATACAAGAAATCTTAGCTTTAAAACGCCTCTATTGCAATACATATCACGCAAGGCATAGAAATGTTTAAGTTCATTCTAGCCTTAGAGTAAGTTAAGTGTATGAGCTAGGTCACTTCACAACTCTGTAGCGGACCAATATTAGAAAGTTGTACGTTTAGGTTCGATTTGTGGATCGATTCGAAAAATACAATGACATAAAAGAAAAATGATACGATTTCGTTCGACATCACTAAAATATGTGCTAATAAAAACAATATAATACAAAGCCACGAATGAAACGTTGAACATGATATTAATAAATATGAATTAAATATTTTCGATAAAATAATCATTTACCAAATGAGAAAATGAAAGGCAGCAGAAGCAATTGGAACTTTCATATGAAATAATCGATGTGATGGATTCGTTATCTTGCCTGAAGATGACAAAAAAGCTAACAACAACAAAGTGTAGTATACTGCGCATGTTAGACCATACGGTTTAGTAAATTAATGTTTAGGATCGATACATCTAGATTAGATATTGTAGTGTCCAGTTCAGCTTTCGAATATTGGTATTTTATAGACGAATCTTTACGATCGAAATTCAAAATGATTACTACAATGGTATATCTAAAGTCTTTGCGAGACGTATTTTATAGTTAATCAATTATTATTTCTTTCATGTAAATATTGTATGAGTGTTAGTATATAAAGTAGGTATCGTTGTTGTTTGGATCTTAGTTCTTGTATCTTTTTAATTCGAAGGCATACCTTCTTTGTCTATGTGTCAAATGTAATCTGTTGTGGAAGACGATACTTTACGAGGAGTAGGGAAGATACTAATATATAATTTTAATAGATCTACAATGTCGGGTTTTTGTTGATTTTAATTTAGATTAGATGTAAATTATACAACTTCGTGTATAAGGTCAATAAAACTGAGATCTGTACCGAATAATTTCGATATGACTTTTCGAAGTAAATTTATATGGATTCGGACGGATTCAGTGGCTTTCTGGGTAGCTTATACGATTGATAATAATCGGCTGATGTTAGTAATTGTAATCTAGAGTCAATATTCATGTTACTTCACGTTCGATGTTTCGAGAACTACGCTTATTTTAACCTGCGTATTTAAACCTATAGAGTGCCTCTTATTCACTTTTATATATATTGATATAACACTTAGGCAATACCAGTAGTTGTAGAGTTACTTCTTTGCACTTTTAAATTTTTATGTTATTTTTTTTTCGTATGAAATGTGTAGAAGGAAGGCCAAGGTATGATGAGCAGTGCCAAAATTGAACAGAAACATTGTATTGCACAAGATTCCATTTTCAATATCAGCAAAGAGCTACAGTAACATTAACGAATAGAACTCTCATTTTAATAAACATATCACGATTTGGATTTCTGTGAACATTTTAAAGATAGCGATGGATTTAATAAAATCTAAATTCTGATTGCAAAGGATTGTAAAGTGCTAAATAGGCTAACAAATGTAAATAACATATGATTAATTGACACACTATTAATACTTTTACTAATTTAAACCTAAAATTTGTGGATTAATCCAGTTTCTATGCACAGATTAATAACTATTTCGCTTGGCTGTTAATGTAAAAAAGGCGATTTGTATTTGAACTACCGAATACACGTTTAGCGATCAATAAAACTTGTTTATTTCATAAATGCCAACTAAATAACAATAATGACAAAATAAAAAATAATAAAATTTCATACGTTTATTAAAAGGCAATTTAGTTATTTCGTGTTTAAGTTATATACACAATTATAAAAAAGTTACTTTAATAATTTGACAGTTGACACAAGTCAGTGAATAAGTTAAGACATTTAGAATGGTATTAAAGAATCGACTGCGTTGTGTTCGGCAATCGACAGTTCCAAATTCAAAAATAAATATTTGGTTTACAGCACAACCCTAATTTAGCTTTTTAGAAGGAAATAAAACAGAGTATTTGAAGTACTTCGGGTCTATTTTCATCTCTTGTTTACGTTCCATTTCACGATACAAATATTCAACTTAGAATATCAGACATGACCTTAAAAATTCAAAATTACTCGACTGCTAGTCGAATGAATACTGTTTTTTCAATAGGGTTGAAAAGTATCACCGAATTAAATATTTGATTTATTATGATCGCTAACCGTGGTATGAGATAGTTCATTGCACTCCCTGTTGTATTCAAAAAGGCCTAATATAGCAAAGCACGAGATAAGAGAGGCCTAAGCGATGTAATATTATTTCAATTCAAGTTATCTTTTTAAATTCTAATAGAAAATTTTCAAGTAAGTTATTAATAATATTAGTGCTATGATTGCATTATTGAATGTTTGCAAAATTTGTGTTTAAATTATAAAAATAAATGCTTGTATATAAAATTTTGACGGTTTTATTTACCTTTATTTGACAATGTAAATTTTTTATTTTACAAGTTATCATTTTATTTCATGAAATTGTTTAATGCAATGAAGACTTTCCTAAAAAAACGCATTACGCTTTTCCCCCATGGGAACAGTGGGAGGGGGGGTATGTGGGGCTCGCCGGTATCCAAGAGCACACCGAACATCGGAATACCCAGTAAAAAATCAGCGGTACCCTTTCCGTATTAACGAGGAGCGCCACGGGATCGCTTGCGCATGCTACCGTGAATCTCTCGCTAGATACCTTCGTAACTATATCCGTCCTATATACCTATTATATTTACTGACTTTTTAAAACGATAATGAGCTTTTTTGGCAAGAAATTCTCAATAGTATATCCGAGTTAGATAGTCAAACTAAAACAAATAAACAACAGTACTGTAAACAGGGCTGCAAATTCCATAAAGCGTTGGTCATGCGCTTGATCTCTATGCCAATATAACGCCAGTGTTTATCCAAAACAGTTGGCCAGTATTTGAAATTGGCCGCCATGGCTGAAATTCGATAAAGACATAGTCATAATCCTTAAAATATAATGTAAATATAGTATTTCATTAATTTAAAATTAAACATTCTATTATTTATTGAAGGACCTTTAATCTTTTTATTTAATCTTACGTTCTTGGTATGGTTATCAAGTATCGATCGTTTCAAATTGAATTAAATGATAAAACCGTATCTGATATATTTAATTAATCCATTTAATACGATTTTAATAAAAATACGAGGAAGTGTTATCGTGTTAAGTTATTTTTTTTCTACTGTGAATTCCCGTTTTAAATATAATATATATATAGCTTTAAACAATATTAACTATTATATTGTCTATTTATATTAGAAACTTTTTGTTTAGTATTGTAGTTAATTTATTTATAGATTATATATTCGACTGTTTCGTTGGTCTAGTAGCGTTATAATGCTGTAGACCAAGAGATTCTGGGTGCAAACCCCAGCTCGGTTAATAGTTCGGAATAAATAGTTGAGATTTTCAGTTGAAGAATCTCAGTAGCAGCCCAAAGTCTGGAAGTTGGAAGTGTATACTATCGCGTATCTGAAAAGCATATACAGCCATTGGTCCTGCGTTAGTCTTTCCGGTCTGGTCGGATTGCCGTCTTATCGGATTATGAGATCGAGACACACTTGTGCACTATAATATGTCCCGCATAGTGGGCTAATTTCTCTTAAGATTGGCCACCGTGGCCTATATCTATCTGAGGATGACGTCATCATATTGCACACCAAGACTAAAACTAAAATATACAATTAATTTACAATCGTTGCATAAACTATAAATTAGTAAGTTGCATATAATGTATATATTTGTATATATATATATATATATATATATATATATATATATATATATATATTAAATTGGCTAATTAGTCATGTCTACAAGTACCGACGATGGTATGTTGTCCGCGTATTTGGTGATTCTAAAATGAATTAGATCAAAATTCAAATCAAACTAGATGTGCTTGAAAGAAAAAAACTTAACGTATACCCTAGTTAATAATATTGTAGGGCAACCCATAAGGCTTTTAATAAAGTCTTTTAAATTTAATAATATGTTAAGTCATACGCTATTACTTTTATGTAGACATAATAATAATAATAATAATGTCCTCCAGACCGATTTCGGCCACAGTGGCCAATCTCAAAAGATATGAACCAACTGCGCAGGAGATATTTTAGTGCACAAGTGTGTGCGCCAACACAGGTGCACTCTCTATTTCCTCAACTCTCATAATCCGATGGGACGGCAATCCGACACAACCGGAAAGTGTTCAAGCGCAGGACCAAAGGCTTTACGTGCTTTCCGAGACACGAGAGTGTATACATTTCCAACTTCCAGACTCCAGGCTGCTACTGAGAATTTTCGAACAAAAAAACCCAATAACTTTTTATTGGCCCGACCTGGGAATTGAACCCAAGACCTCCGGCTCTTTGGCCTTACATCAAGCCACTAGACTAACAAGGCAGGCATGTAGACATATATGTAGAGTAAATAAATACTTATATTAAAAAAAAGTTTTACAAAGATAGAGCCGGAAACCAACTATAGGTATGTTCTTGCATTTTTGATAATTAGATTAATTGGTGGTATGATAATATATCTCCATCTTATCATACATTTAAGTAAGGTTCACCTGAAAATGATTAATTTTATTTTTAAAATTTTCTCGTACAATTGTGATCTCGATTTTAGATATGACATAGATATGATTTTAGACATTGATTTTCAGCTTTAATTTTGATACATATTTTGACGTTTCAGGCACGAGGCCAATCAAATAACAAAGCTACGATATATATTTTTTAGTGGTGGTAGGGCTTTGTGCAAGCTCGTTTGGGTATATACCACTTACTAATCAGATATTCTTCAGCAAAACAGCAGTACTCGGTATTGTTGTGTTCCGGTTTGAAGAGTGAGTGAGCCAGTGTAATTACAGGCACAAGGGACATAACATCTTAGTTCCCAAGGTTGGTGGCGCATTGGAGATGTAAGCGATGGTTAATATTTCTGACAATGCCAAAGTCTGTGTTTCGTGGTTATCACTTACCAGTCTGTCTAACTAATACTATAAAAAAAATAAAGTAACAAAATTTCTATCAAAGAAATAGATGCCTACTTATAAAAATATATTTAAATTGATTAAAAAAAAGTTTGTGATAACAATATTTAAAATGATTGTTAATATCAGCTGATTGCCGTCCACTGCTGGAAGAAAGCCTCCCCCAAAAAACGCCAACCATTCCGATCTTGGGCAGCCCACATCCATCCTGTAAATATAAGGGGAGTCGACAACGACCTTAGGCTCCCTACCGTCAACCTCACCTGCACGTGGTACATCCTGCTAATCAACGAACGAGGCTCTGGCGACCGATGCCCAAACAAATGCTGGAATCCGAAAATGTAAATCCTGATAGCGGGCAGCAGCGCTATCAGTGAAAGATTTGCGTGCGTGGTGACTAAGGCAACAAGCTCCCCAAATGATGATGATGATGATGAAAAATGATTGTTAGTAATATAAAATAAAACTTTTTACAATACACAATCATTTACATTTTCTCTTTTATATTTTATTGTGAAATTGCGCCGATGTTTCTATTCCAGGTGCAGTGACGTCTGTGCGGCAGTACGTAAACGACAAACAAAAGAAAAAAACTTTTTTATAAAACAGACACAAATATGTTTGCTTTTAGATTAATAAATATAATATAAATTATATTTTTACAATTAAGGCATTCAAAATAAATTCTTTGTCGGTGATGCCATTGCAATTAAAGACAAAGAATAATCTAGATTATTAATTACTATTAAGATGGTCCGTAAAAGATTGATATGATTTTGATCGTATCAGAACTCGGGATAAATTTATTATTGATATGTAATTGATAATTAAAAGGTATAAATACTGAACGCCACGATGTAACATGCACATTCGTTAGACGAGGTATGTATTAAATTTATTAAAACTATAAGCGTACATATGCATATTTGTAATGCAGTTTGCTGTGTATAAGTGAAATAAGAATGTAATTTTAAAATAATTAATAATAATAATAATAATAATATATTTATTTATTTTCTTCACAAAAAGTTTACAAAGTAAAATGTAACATTTACATAACAGTTAATTAATGTGAAGACTGGTACTTGCAATAGATAAACTGTTCTACAAGACACCAGGCAATTATTTAATTATAATATTTTTCACATCCTTTTCGACTAGTTACTATTGAAGAATGAGGTTTTCCATAATCGCTGTCCTGTTTGTGATTGCAAGCGCATGCGCTTTGCCCGAACAACAGATTGGTAAGTTATTTATTTTAGTAAGAGATGGTTAATATTTCTTAAAGTGTATATTGTGTATGGTGTGTGTGTGTGTGTGTGTTCAGTGATGACCACTTGCCATGATGTGGTCTATCGGACTACCTACTTTAAATAAAACAATAAAAACTTTACGTTTATTCAGAATACAAAATTATTCGACAAAAGAAGTTTATAAAGAAAATAACATGCATTGGCTTGTATAAACAGACTATACAGCTTTTTAAACTATATACACAACTATAGATATAAAATCACTACATATTATAAAACAAGGTACCATTATCTGTCTATTCATGTGGACAGAATAAACTTAAATACTCGGACGGAACGGAAAAAGAAACGGATTTTATACGATTTTCACCAACGAACGGAGTAATTTATGTAAATTGGCTGAAATTTGCCGATATACGTTGAAGATGTCGGAAAATACCGACTGGTGTACGCCACGTAAATCAATGATGTTGTGTGTATGTGTGTGTGTGTTACGAACGTTCTGTGTAGATCATTATTCTAGCCGTGCAAAGTCGGGCTGGGTAGGTGGTATTAATTGAACGAACTAAACTTACCTCTTAATAATATTAATATAACCTATACCTATTATCATACCTAAATATTTAAAATATAAAAAAAACTATTTTAATTTAAACATTTTTTTTACAGACACCAAAAATGAACGTATCATAACCATAATCATTTCCAACCAAATTAGAAGCGTCATAGAACAAATAAGACAACAAATCAGATCAGCCGGATTAGACCCACTAAAAATTGATAGAGCTGACTATGTTTCCAAGCCAATGCCGTAAGTTTGCACAAAATAATATTGTATTAAAACTATTTGTAGCTGTTTCTGAGTTAGCTTTACTGTTTGCGAAATTTAAACTACGAAATCCTTGTGACCGATTTCAGGCTCGATGAACTGATTTTATTCTCAATGTAGACAAGCCGACTGCGCAGTAGGTACTGCACAATAAGGATACGATAAAAATGATAGTAGATATATGTAATTGATATGATATTTAATAAGACTATTGTTCGCTCAGTGCCTGAAATTCTTTATGGTCGAAATATATGAATTACATTTTTTCTACTCTTACCAATTACAAATAAAAAAACACTTGTCAATAGCTACAGAACAAATAAAAATTATGGTTGACGAATTTAGCAGAAAAATAAACAACCGATTTGACTTTCAAAATTGAATTGACAGTCAAAACTCTATTTTCCTTTTTTGAGACCATATTGAGACTTAGCTAACTGAGCAGCAGGAATTACTTTGCACAAATAAAATCTTTATATCATCATTTCAAAAAATGCAATGGTAATCTGACTTATCCATAAATTGGGCCAGGATCAATGTGTTTTTTACACGGGAGTGAGAACACTACCAAAATCAAACTGTAGCTGCTACTGAAAGTTACTTGCGAGGAAAATCCGATGGATCCTTTATTTGTGTCCTCTGAATTTTCTATGGCATAAGATATCGAGCGATCTATTTGAATAAACGAGGTAATTTTTAAAATTAGCCCGAATGAATAAAATAACATAATTACACGATTGGGGAAATAAGGGCTGGAATTTCATGAATATGTAATGTATTTCAACATTTAAAAAAAAACTGCAGAACTGGTATAACGGGTCTCACTGCTGGGAATTACTCCCTTTTGAGAAAAAGCTTTCGAGCTTATTTCACAACGCTACTCAAATATGGGTTGGAAGATACAATTTCCCTTTTTAAAAGTTGAAATTCTTAAAAATCACTTCTTAGCGTGAAATTATGTTCAAAATGTCACGTTACCAAAGAGACAGTAGTTTTAGATGTGCGTTGTCGGCCAGAAAAAAAAAGAATATATCATTTATATCATGTTTTTTCCATAGTTTTGTTGAAATCGAGGCTTTCATCGATCAGTTAATCTTCACCGGTCCCAGTAATATTGTAATAAACCAGCTCAGCTACAACATAATTCAGAATAGTGTCAAGTTTACTTTATCCATTCCAGAACTTCGTCTCTCTATCAGTAAGTATAACTTAAAGTAGTTAGTATCTTCACTTATTCTATAGCGTTGGCATTACTGGAAATCCTATGATTGTCACTAGACGGCGCTTTTAATTCCATACAAGTCGCAGTTAACGTCAACGCTATCGGATGCGGAACGGATAAGTTGAAAAAAATCGCACTAGGCACAATTTTGTATTTGTCATTAAAATAGAATAACATGAACAAAATTTTATTAACATAAAAAATATTTACGTTGAGGACTTATTAATACATACAGATCACTATTAAAAATAGCTTCTGCAACAAACGTACCGCTTTGATTGCTAGCAGCATTTTCCTGTTTAATCGTGAATCGATTTGCCGATTCTCTGGGTGAAAGCCAATAAACGGTATTATATGGCTTAGAAAAGTTTATGCACTATTACTCTAAGGTAACCTTCTCCTCAAAAAGAGGAGAGGAGGCCTTTAGCCCAGCAGTGGGACATTCACAGGCTGTTACGGTGTTACGGTTACTCTAAGGTCCAAAGGCGTAAAAATATAAGTTAGAAAATATATTTAAATTACATCAATAAAAAAAAAACATTTCTTTATATTTTTAATCTTTATATTTTACTTTAGATGACTCTGGCATTGACGCTCTCGTTTTTGAAAGCAGCTATAGTGGACGATTAAATGGCGGGTAAGATTAAAAAAAAATGTATTATTATATTTGACTATTTGCCAGTCACGACATCTGAAATATCCTGGAACCCGACCACAGCGTCAGCTAAATACGCACGCAAAAAAATCATCACAATCAATCCAGTTGTTTAGAAGGTGTTCAGTGACATACACACGTACAGAATATCTATACTTATATTATAAAGAGGTAAAGTGAGGTTGTAGGGGGTAATCCCTGGATCTACTGAACCGATTTTGAAAATTCTTTTACCAATAGAAAGCCACATTATTTGTGAGTGTCATATGCTATATATTAACCCGAAAAATGAAAAGACTTTTCGTGGTAGTCGGATGTCGTGGCCAAGGCGACTTTTGAGAGTCAGGAAATAAATCATAGCACTCGGTACTAACCGAACCACAATCATAATTTCATCACAAGTAAAAATGTTTACTCTGTCATGTGTAATTAAGAACTATATTTTATTGTTATGTAAAATTCATGAAGTAAATGCAATAGATAGGTGGACGAGTGCCTGATGATGGGCGATTACTACCGCCCATATACATTGGTGCCGTAAGAGATTTTAACCATTCCCTACATTGCCATTGCGACACCAATCTTGGGGACTAAGAAATTATGCCCAATGTGCCTTTAGTTATACTGGCTCACTCACCCTTCAAACTGAAACATAATAATACTTTGTATACTGTTTGGAAATATGAAGTGGCTACCTGGTGTGGTGGTAGTGATTGTGGGCTTGCACAAAGCCTTACATATACTTCAATTTATTTGTAATTGATATAATTACTAACACTTGTCTTGTATTGACATCCACAACCTTTAAATTTATAGTAAAATATTGGTATGTTGATGGTAAAACCCTCTGACGTAAGTCACAGCTCATGCATTTTTATATAATTGTGTATTTATGTAGGTAGTTAACTTACATAAATAGGTAGATTTTTTGTAATACATTCGTTATAATATATTTGTTTCTTTAGTAAGTTGATCATTATCTGTTCAGCTAGCATTTTTGTTGGGCATATTTCTTTCAGAGTATCTATTAGGCAAGTCCTCCTTATTGGTGATATTCGTCTCTTATTTAATATTTTCACCGGCATCTCAATACGAAGCGTTTCATTGCAGTTCAGTATCAGCAGAATTCAGGTATGGCCCAGTGGTTAGAAATACAACCGAAGATTCCGTGTTCAAACCCAGGCAAACATGTTTGCATATGCTTAATTTTTTAAGATTAATTGTTGTTATTTCATGTAATTTTATTTCTTTAAACGAAACTAGGACATAGCATTAAAATTTGTACAAAGTTTTTCTTCTGCCACAAATATGAAGTTTATTTTAAATGTTTTTAAATTTATTTTCAGTCAACTCTTCAGTGTGAAGCTTTAGGAAACGACTACTCAAATGATTTGAACGTGTTCCTCGGCACCACCATTCCTAACGCTCTCATTAAATACAGGGTAATTATATAATACATAGTATAACTTATATCATATTTGATAATATATATTGATATATATATATATATAAGATGTTAAAGTTGTCGTTTTGATTGTGGTCTAGACTGATTCCGTCCACGGCGGTTATTCAACAGAGTCTAGACAACGCAGGAAATATTAAAGATTATGATTGTGTGCGGAAATACAGATGCAGTATCAATTCCTTCATTTTCATAAGCCGGGATAACAATCCCGGATTTAACAGAATGTTAAGGGACATGACTAGCCGTTTTACGTGTTCACAAGTGGTCTACACTTATCACTATAAATTACCATAGTACGCTATTGAGAATTTATTAACAGAAAGGAAAACTATTTTTATTGACTCATTATGGGGTATCTCGGAGATGCATATATTTATGCAATATATTCGTTGCACCTTTCATTGTATTATTTACATATTTATCTTGATGTATACTATATAAATATATAAGATAAAATATCGATAGTTAAATTAAATATATAATGAATGCTTTAATTTAAAAAATAAAACAGTGGACCAATACAATGGCTTCGAAATGAGAAATTTCAAAATAATTAAAAAAAAAACAATTAAAATTATATTTTCCAAATTTTTATATTTATTAAAAATTGTACACGAGCTAACAGTATATATGGTCAACCTCTTGATACTGTTAGCAATATAAGCCGTTTCTTACACTAAGTGGCGTTTGAACTGTTACCTTCATTGTGATTGTAACTTCACCAGCTCCATCACCATTCGTAATGCAAAGTATTGCCATGTCAACGTCAATTACCAATTGTAGATTGGCGTTGCACAGTTAGAACTAAAAAAAAACCACTAAAATAATAAATAAGATAAGACTGAGGAAATTAAAGAATATTGTTTTTATCTTTTCAGAATCAAATTAACAGAGAACTGTCGAAAATCGTTCTGGACTACCTGAGAAAAATTATGTAAAGAAAATGAAAATGTGACTATATCGCAATGGGCAAGCAAATTTATTTGTTAACGATTATAATTGCTTGTCTATCGTGGGCGAAATGTATTAGATAATTATGAAGAAACCATAACATCTGTAAAACTACATTTCATGCAAATAAATGATTATTATTATTATTTATATTTAACTTTTTAAGTTTCTCTTCATTCGAAGGGTCTAGAACGCAAAAAACCTAAAACTGAAAACCTAAAACGCAAAAGAATAATTATTATTGTACAAGACAATGAAGTAAATTAATTTCTTCAATTTATTTTTAACAATTACAATCACTTGTTTAAAGTTTTCACTGCAAATATTGTTATGTATTCATTATATATTTCTTTGAGAATATAATTAATAAAAGTTAAAACATAATTGACTTCAAAAGTAAAACTATTTATTTAATCAAATCATTCAACATTTACTTACTACTTTTCACACAACTCGTCTTAATTGTAAATTATATTTCTATATCTATATAGTAAAAATTAAAAAAAAAAATTAAGATATTAATTATTGACTGCACAGTGTGCACGCAAACAGCATGCAAAAAACTATACATAGAACTAAAAGATAAACTTACGTTTAGAATGAAAAATATAAAAAAAATCGTATTCGTTCGTATTCGTAACAACCTGTGAATGTGGGTTTTTCCTTCACCGTCATGCACGAGATGAATTCAGTGGTGCTCCGGATGCAGTGGTGCGGGTTTGAATCCACGATCATCGGTTTAATCTCTGTTTAATTAATCCTGTTGAAGTAAGACGTGCACAATCACTTGCTTCATTTAAAAAATCCTTGAGACAATACTATCTTGCACTTTAATTGCTGTACTTAATAGAATTATTTACTTATTTTATTGTTTTTTTTTTCGCGAGACATTAATTTAATTTTTGTATATTATAATTTGAATTTAATTAGATAGATACATATATGTATGCATTTTAGATATCAGGTACTGTACATTATTTTATTTATTTATTTATTTTTTAATATATTAATATTACACTGTATTTATTTATTATGTTTATATCTTCTCTGTACACCCCTACCTCTTTCTATATCTGTTTTCCTCTACCTTAAGGTTGCCTGGAAGAGATCGCTGTGTTAGCGATAAGGCCGCCTCTTGTACATCTTTCATCTAACCGTGTATATGTGATTAATTTACTGGTGTACAATAAAGAGTATTTTGATTTGATTTGATTTAATGTATCAATGGTATCGAATCAAAATATGTTTTTTCAAACAGACTTATATAAGTACATATGAATTACAAAGGACATAAAATCTTAGGTCCCAAGGTTGGTGGCGCATTGGCGATGTAAGCGATGGTTAACATTTCTTACAGTGCCAATGTCTAAGGGCGTTTGGTGACCACTTACCATCAGGTGGCCCATACGCTCGTCCGCCTTCCTGTTCTATAAAAAAAATATTGCCAAGCGCTACCATATCGCAGTAATAGTTACGTATGAAATGTCTACCGAATGAAGTGAATCTCTTACACTACTCATGTTACCGTAAGAGACTTACTATATTTGAAATTACAAAATTCAAGAATTAAAAAACTCCACAACAGTTAACAGTTACATATTGTGATGACATATAAATGCCGACAAACGACAGACAACAGACAAATATGAGATATATTTATTTTTTAATCATAAATGAATTCTAATTTCTGTTGATGTTGTAACATATTACATAATATGATTCCTTATATTTCATACATATTTAAACAGTTTTTAAAGGAGATTGCAAAGGATTGTAAAGTGCTAAATAGGCTAACAAATGTAAATAACATATGATTAATTGACACACTATTAATACTTTTACTAATTTAAACCTAAAATTTGTGGATTAATCCAGTTTCTATGCACAGATTAAAAAAAGGCGATTTGTATTTGAACTACCGAATACACGTTTAGCGATCAATAAAACTTGTTTATTTCATAAATGCCAACTAAATAACAACAATAACAAAATAAAAAATAATAAAATTTCATACGTTTATTAAAAGGCAATTTAGTTATTTCGTGTTTAAGTTATGTACACAATTATAAAAAAAGTTACTTTAATAATTTGACAGTCAGTGAATAAATTAAGACATTTAGAATGGTATTAAAGAATCGACTGCGTTGTGTTTGGCAATCGACAGTTCCAAATTCAAAAACAAATATTTGGTTTACAGCACAACCCTAATTTAGCTTTTTAGAAGGAAATAGAACAGAGTATTTGAAGTACTTCGGGTCTATTTTCATCTCTTGTTTACGTTCCATTTCACGATACAAATATTGAACTTAGAATATCAGACATGACCTTAAAAATTCAAAATTACTCGACTGCTAGTCGAATGAATACTGTTTTTTCAATAGGGTTGAAAAGTATCACCGAATTAAATATTTGATTTATTATGATCGCAACCGTGGTATGAGATAGTTCATTGCACTCCCTGTCGTATTCAAAAAGGCCTAATATAGCAAAGCACGAGATAAGAGAGGCCTAAGCGATGTAATATTATTTTAATTCAAGTTATCTTTTTATTTGATAAAACCGTATCTGATATATTTAATTAATTCATTTAATACGGTTTTAATAAAAATACGAGGAAGTGATTAAGATAAGGCCACCGTGGCCTATATCTATCTGAGGATGACGTCATCATATTGCACACCAAGACTAAAACTGAAATATACAATTAATTTACAATAGTTGCATAAACTATAAATTAATAAGTTGCATATAATGTATATATTTGCATATATAAATATTAAATTGGCTAATTAGTCATGTCTACAAGTACCGACGATGGTATGTTGTCCGCGTATTTGGTGATTCTAAAACGAATTAGATCAAAATTCAAATCAAAATAGATGTGCTTGAAAGTCAACGAGTACTAATTCTACGATTTTTTGTCATGTATAAAGTATTACATAAAAACAAAACTTAACGTATACCCTACTTAATAATATTGTAGGGCAACCTTATAGGCTTATAATATAACCTTATAGCCTTATAACCGTATAGGCTTTTAATAAAGTCTTTTAAATTTAATAATATGTTAAGTCATACGCTATTACTTTTATGTAGACATAATAATAATAATAAGGGACGATATGAGAGTGCACGATCTCACTAAAGACGACGCTTAAGATCGGGCAAAGTGGAGGCAAAGATGTAGGAAAGCGCACCCTGGCATTTCTAGGCCGGGAAAACGCTAGGAAGAAGAAGAAGAAAAGACATAATAATAATAATAATAATGTCCTTCAGACCGATTTCGGCCACAGTGGCCAATCTCAAAAGATATGAACCAACTGCGCAGGAGATATTTTAGTGCACAAGTGTGTGCGCCAACACAGGTGCACTCTCTATTTCCCCAACTCTCATAATCCGATGTGACGGCAATCCGACACAACCGGAAAGTGTTCAAGCGCAGGACCAAAGGCTTTACGTGCTTTCCGAGACACGAGAGTGTATACACTTCCAACTTCCAGACTCCAGGATGCTATTGAGAATTTTCGAACAGTAAAACCCAATAACTTTTTATTGGCCCGACCTGGGAATTGAACCAAAGACCTCCGGGTCTTTGGCCTTACATCAAGCCACTAGACTAACAAGGCAGGCATGTAGACATCAATCAATCAACAGCCAATCATTTTGTCCACTGCTGAACATAGGCCTCTCCCAAGGTGCGCCAAAGCTCCCTGTCCTCCGCCTTCCGCATCCAGTCGGTGCCCGCCACCTTCTTAAGGTCATCGGTCCACCTGGCTGGAGGGCGCCCTACGCTGCGTTTGCCGATCCGCGGTCTCCACTCTAAGACTCGTCTGCTCCAACGGCCATCGGTCCTACGACATACGTGACCAGCCCACTGCCACTTCAGCCTACTAATTTTGCAAGCTATGTCGGTGACTCCGGTTCTTTTCCGGATAATCTCATTTCTGATCTTATCCTTCAAAGATACTCCGAGCATAGCTCGCTCCATAGCACGCTGAGCGATTTTGAATTTGTGGACTAGTCCCGCAGTTAGTGTCCACGTTTCGGCACCGTATGTCATGGCAGGTAAGACGCATTGATTGAAGACTTTCGTCTTCAAACATTTCGGTATGGACGACGTGAGGACTTGACGAAGGTTGCCAAATGCTGCCCATCCCAAGCGAATTCTTCGATCGGCTTCCTTCTCGAAGTTGTTCCTACCGACTTGTATAACCTGTCCTAGGTAGGTATATTCCCTAACAACTTCGAGAGGTTTCCCTTCGACGTATATCGGTCCCGGCACAACATGCGTATTGAACATGACCTTGGTCTTGTCCAAGTTCATACCGAGACCGACACGCCGGGAAGATTCACTAAGGCTACGCAGCATTCTGGTTAGTTGTTCCAGCGACTCCGCTATGATGACGATATCATCGGCAAATCGAAGGTGTGAGATGTACTCGCCGTTTACATTGACTCCACATCCAGTCCAATCCAGCGTCTTGAACACGTCTTCCAACGCGTTGGTGAACAGTTTCGGAGATATTACATCCTCCTGTCTCACCCCTCTGCGCAGTTGGATCGCCTTCGTCTTACAGTCCTGGATGTGGACAGTCATTGTAGCGGCGTTGTATAGACATCTCAGTACCTCGATGTATCTCCAGTCGAAATGACATCTCTGCAATGAGTCGAGCACTGCCCAGGTTTCGATGGAGTCGAAGTCTTTCTCGTAGTCCACAAATGCCATACACAGCGGCTGATTGTACTCTTCGGTCTTCTGCACAATCTGCCGAACAGTATGAATGTGGTCCACGGTGCTGTAGCCTGATCGAAAGCCGGCTTGCTCTGGGGGCTGGAACTCGTCAAGTCGTCTGGCGAGACGGTTCGTGACGACTCTTGAGAACAGCTTATACATGTGACTCAGGAGAGAGATTGGTCTGTAGTTTTTCAAGAGGGTTTTATCACCTTTCTTGAAAAACAGTACCACCTCACTCCCGCTCCACGTTTCCGGGGTCTTGCCATGTTGGATGACGGAATTAAAGAGGCTTGCTAGCTCTTTCAGGACCGGAGTCCCGCCTGCCTTAAGCAACTCTGTTGTGATTCCGTCATCTCCCGGAGCTTTGTTGTTTTTAAGCTGTTCTAGAGCCGCCCTAATCTCGCCTTGGTCAACGACCGGGAGCTCCTCGGAGTAATGGCGCGTAAGAAGGGCGCGCTGGTCATCAGGACTGATTCCCACAGGTTTATCCGATCTTGAAGAGAACAACTGCCTATAAAACCTCTCTACTTCTCCGACAATCTCAGGCCTAGAGGTAACGACCCCACCATTTTCAGTTTTAAGTTTTGTCAGACGCGGCCTCCCAAACTTGCGAGCGAACACTTTCGATCCTCGATTTTGCTCAATCGCAGCCTTGATGGCACGGGTATTGGAGCATCGGAGATCGCGTCGCGTCAGTGTTTTTATTTTTCGGTTTAAGGCCTTATCTGACAAAAACGATGGTAGTTCTCGTCGTTTCCTCATGAGCTCGAGTGTCTCAGCAGAGAGTTTTGGTGCGTTGTCTCTTTTCTGTGGCGGAAAATACTTGCGGGATGTGTTTTGCAGTATTTTGACCAGCGTGTCGGTTTTCTCATCAATACTGCTTACGGTTTCCAACGCGGTAAATTGATTTTGAAGTTCCATTTGGAACTTTTCGGCACCTTGAGCAGCTTGGAGCATGGTAGGTCGGAGAGTAGACCTCATCATTCGCGATCTTTCAGCTTTAAAGTCGATATCTAGAGTGCCTCGAACCAAGCGGTGATCACTTCCGGTATTAAACCTGTTGATCACTGAGACATCTCTAAATATGTGCCTTTTATTCGAAATGATAAAATCTATCTCGTTCCTTGTCACGTTATCGGGGCTTCGCCAGGTCCACCTCCTCTGGGGCTTCTTTTGAAAGAAAGAATTCATCAAAAAGAGCCCCTGCGCTTCGAGAAAGTTTACCAGCATTTGCCCCCTGTGATTTCTGCAGCCCAAGGCGTAAGGTCCAACTTTCGATTCACCGCTATTATGTACTCCCACTTTAGCATTAAAGTCTCCCATAACAACATTGTAGTGGGCCTTCGAGGTGTTGTTGAGGGCCTTTGCGATGTCCTCGTACATCGCTTCGACCACATCGTCAGAGTATGCCGAAGTTGGCGCATATACCTGTACAACCTTCAGAGAGTACCTGTCGGAGAGTTTTAGGACAAGGTACGCTACCCGGTTCGACACACTACTGATTTCCACAATGCTGCTAATGAGATCCTTTTTGACCAGAAAACCGACACCACCCTGGGAGAGGTTATCACCTTCGCGGAAGTAGAGTAAGTTACCGGACTCTAGAGTTATCGTGTCCTCCCCCTGTCTTCGGACTTCAGATAACCCCAGTATATGCCAGTTTATATGACTTAGCTCTACTTCTAATTCGGCGAGGTGATGGTCCAGCCTTAACGAGCGTCCATTGTCCGTTGCCATATTTAGTCGCCTTTTATGGTAGCCTGCCATGAACCGGTGATTCTTTGCACCCCCTGCCGCGACCGCTACCTTGGTCGGGCCTAGCGGGCTTGCCGGTAACTGGGGGCCTTTTTTTTGGCGCATCTACCATTTAGAGGTTTTGCCCATACTCGCCACGCTGGGCAGGCGTGTTGGCGAGCGCAGTAGGGGGTAAGATGCTTATGGGGGAGACTCTTTCCCTTTCCTTCAGTCGCCTCTTACGACACCCACGGGATGAAATTGAAATTCTAAGCCGGTACTCCACGGCGAATGTAGACATATATGTAGAGTAAATAAATACTTATATTAAAAAAAAGTTTTACAAAGATAGAGCCGGAAACCAACTATAGGTATGTTCTTGCATTTTTGATAATTAGATTAATTGGTTGTATGATAATATATCTCCATCTTATCATACATTTAAGTAACGTTCACCTGAAAATGATTAATTTTATTTTTAAAATTCTCTCGTACAAATGCGTGATCTTGATTTTAGATATGACATAGATATGATTTTAGACATTGATTTTCAGCTTTAATTTTGATACATATTTTGACGTTTCAGGCACGAGGCCAATCAAATAACAAAGCTACGATATATATTTTTTAGTGGTGGTAGGGCTTTGTGCAAGCTCGTTTGGGTATATACCACTTACTAATCAGATATTCTTCAGCAAAACAGCAGTACTCGGTATTGTTGTGTTCCGGTTTGAAGAGTGAGTGAGCCAGTGTAATTACAGGCACATGGGACATAACATCTTAGTTCCCAAGGTTGGTGGCGCATTGGAGATGTAAGCGATGGTTAATATTTCTGACAATGCCAAAGTCTGTGTTTCGTGGTGATCACTTACCAGTCTATCTAACTAATACTATAAAAAAAATAAAGTAACAAAATTTCTATCAAAGAAATAGATGCCAACTTATAAAAATATGTTTGAATTAATTAAAAAAAAGTTTGTGATAACAATATTTAAAATTATTGTTAATATCAGCTTATTGCCGTCCGCTGCTGGAAGAAAGCCTCCCCCAAAAAACGCCAACCATTCCGATCTTGGGCAGCCCACATCCATCCTGTAAATATAAGGGGAGTCGACAACGACCTTAGGCTCCCTACCGTCAACCTCACCTGCCCGTGGTGCATCCTGCTGATCAACGAACGAGGCTCTGGCGACCGATAACCAAACAAATGCTGGAATCCGAAAATGTAAATCCTGATAGCGGGCAGCAGCGCTATCAGTGAAAGATTTCCAGCTACTGCGGTCACCAACCCGACTGCCAAGCGTGGTGACTAAGGCAACAAACCCCCCAAATGATGATGATGATGATGAAAAATGATTGTTAGTAATATAAAATAAAACTTTTTACAATACACAATCATTTACATTTTGTCTTTTATATTATATTGTGAAATTGCGCCGATGTTTCTATTCCAGGTGCAGTGACGACTATGCGGCCGTACGTAAACGACAAACAAAAGAAAAAAACTTATTTATAAAACAGACACAAATATGTTTGCTTTTACATTAATAAATATAATATAAATTATATTTTTACAATTAGGGCATTCAAAATAAATTCTTTGTCGGTGATGCCATTGCAATTTAATAAAAAAAATTATACCGTAACAGCCTGTGAATGTCCCACTGCTGGGCTAAAGGCTCCTCTTTTTGAGGAGAAGGCTTTGGAGCTTATTCCACCACGCTGCTCCAATGCGGGTTGGTGGAATACACATGTGGCAGAATTTCAGTGAAATTAGACACATGCAGGTATCCTCACGATGTTTTCCTTCACCGTAAAGCACGAGATGAATTATAATCACAAATTAAGCACAAGAAAATTCAGTGGTGCTTGCCCGGGTTTGAACCCACGATCATCGATTAAGATTCACGCGGTCTTACCACTGGGCCATCTCGGCTTAAAAAAAATATAGGCACAAAGAATAATCTAGATTTTTAATTACTATTAAGACGGTCCGTAATCGGAAGATTGATATGATTTTGATCGTATCAGAACTCGGGATAATTTTATTATTGATATGTAATTGATAATTAAAAGGTATAAATACTGAATGCCACGATGTAACATGCACATTTGTTAGACGAGGTAAGTATGAAATTTATTGTAACTATAAGCCTACATATGCAAATTTGTAATGCAGATTGCTGTGTATATGTGACATTAGAATGTTATTTTAAAATATTTATTTGATTATAATATTTTTCACATAATTTCAGATTAGTTACTATTGAAAATGAGGTATTTCATAATCGCTGTCCTGTTTGTGATTGCAAGCGCAAGCGCTTTACCCGAACAACAGATTGGTAAGTTATTTAGTTCATGTTTTAAAATTATGCCTAATATTAGAAAACGATGGAAGAGATGGTTAATATTTCTTAAAGTGTATATTGTATATGGGCAGTGGTGACCACTTACCATGATGTGGCCTATCGGACTACATACTTTAAATAAAAAATAAAAACCACGTTTATTCAGGTTAATAAGAAAATAAGTTGTTCGACAAAAGAAGTTTAAAAAGAAAATGACATGCATTGGCTTGTATAAACGTAGTCTTAAAATTTAATAACAAATATAGATCTAATATCACTACATATTATAAAACAAGGTACCCTTTTCTGCGTATTTATGTAGACAGAATAAACTTAATTACTCAGACGGAACGGAAAATAAAACGGATTTTATACACTTTACACCAACCGACGGCGTAATAGTTTAAGTAAATTGGCTGAAATTTGCCGATATACGTTAAAGATGTCGGAAAATACCGCCTGGTGTACGCCACGTAAATCAATGCTGTTGTATGTATGTGTGTGTGTGTGTTACGAACGTTCTGTGTAGATCCTCATTCTAGCGTGCAAAGTCGGGATGGGTAGTTAGTATTAATTAAACGAACGAAGCTTACCTCTTTATAATTTTAATATAACATATATCCATGATCATACATAAACATTTAAAATATAAAAACTATTTTAATTTGAAAAAAAATATTTCAGAGCCCAAAAATGAACGCATCATAACCAACCAAATTAGAAGGGCCATCGATCAATTAAGACGACAAATCAGAGCAGCTGGATTAGACCCACTAAAAATTGATAGAGCTGACTATGTATACAAGCCGATGCCGTAAGTTTGCACAAATTAATATTGTATTAAAACTATTTGAAGCCATTTCTGAGTTAGCTTTACAGTTTGCGAAATTTAAACTATGCAACTCTCGTGAGCGATTTCAGGCACGATGAACCGATTTCATTCTCAATGTAGACAAGCCGACTAATAAGGATACGATAAAAATGATATTACATATATGTATGTATATAATATTTAATAAGACTGTTGTTCGCTCAGGATTGGAATTCGTTATGGTGAAAATATATGAATTACATTTTTTCTACTCTTATTAGCTTATTTTCATGTATTTATAAAACTTTTTTTTATTAATTAAACCATTGTCAATAGCTATAAAACAAATAAAAATTATGGTTGACGAATTTAGCAGAAAAATAAACAACCGTTTTGACCTTGAAAATTGAATTGACAATCAAAGCTCTATTTCCCTTTTTTGAGACCATATTGAGACTTAGCCAACTGAGCAGCAGGAATTGCATTGCAACAAATATAATATTTATATCATCATTTAAAAAAATGCAATGGTAATCTGACTTAACCATAAATTGGGCCAGGATCAACGTCTTTTCTAGACACGGGAATGAGAACACTACCAAAATCAAACTGTAGCTGTTACTTGCGAGAAAAATCCAATGGATTCTTTTTTTGTATCCTCAGAAATTTCTGACATAAGTTATCTATCGAGCAATCTATTTAAATAAACGAGGTAATTTGTAAATTAGCCCGAATGAATAAAATAACATAATTACACGATGGGGGAAATAAGCGCTGCAATTTCATGAATATGTTATATATTTTAGTTTTTTTTTTTGAAACATCAGAACTGGTAAAACAGGCCCCTGCTGGGAATTACTCCCTTTTGAGAAAAAGCTTTTGGGCTTATATCACAACGCTACTCAAATATGGGTTGCTAGATATAATTTCCCTTGTTAAAAGTTGAAATACTCAATCTTATCGAAGGCTGATGTTCCAAACCAAAAAAAATTAAATTAAAAGATATTTAAAAATTATAAATAAGAGGGGAAGCTGAATAGCAGTATTTTACACACGAAAACATTAAAAATTACATTTTTTTTCACAGCTTTGTTGAAATCGAGGCCTTCATCGATCAGTTAACCTTCACCGGTGCCAGTAATATTGTCATACACCAGCTCTACTACAACCTATTTCAAAATAGTTTTAGGTTTAGTTTTTACATTCCAGAACTTCGTCTCTCTATTAGTAAGTATAACTCGTAGTAATTAGTTTCTTCACTTATTCTATAGCGTTGCCTTAACTGGAAATCCTATTAAAGTCACTAGACGGCGCTTTTAATTCCATACAAGTCGCAGTTAACGTTAACGCTATCGGATAAGTGACAAAAAAATAGCACTAGGCAGAACTTTATATTTGTCATTAAAATAGTATAACATGAACAAAATTTTATTAACATAAAAAATATTTACGTTGAGGACTTATTAATACAAACAGATCACTATTAAAAATAGCTTCTACAACAAACGTACCGCTTTGATTGCTAGCAGCATTTTCCTGTTGAATCGTGAATCGATTTGCCGATTCTCTGGGTGAAAGCCAATAAGCGGTATTATATGGCTTAGAAAAGTTTATGCACTATTACTCTAAGGTCCAAAGGCGTAAAAATATAAGAGAATATAAGAAATATTAGAAAATATATTTAAATTACATCAATAAAAAAAAAAACATTTCTTTATATTTTTAATCGTTTCTTTGCTTTAGATGACTCTGGTATTGACGCTCTCGTTTTTGAAAGCAGCTATAGTGGACGATTAAATGGCGGGTAAGTTTCAAATAAATGTATTATTATATTTGATTATTTGCCAGTCACGACATCTAAAATATCCTGGAACCCGACCACAGCGTCACCTAAATACGCACGCAAAAAAAAAACATCACAATCAATCCAGTTGTTTAGAAGGTGTTCAGTGACATACACACGTACAGAATATCTATACTTATATTATAAAGAGGTAAAGTGAGGTTGTAGGGGGTAATCCCTGGATCTACTGAACCGATTTTGAAAATTCTTTTACCAGTAGAATGCCACATTATTTGTGAGTGTCATATGCTATATATTAACCCGAAAAATGAAAAGACTTTTTCGTGGTAGACGGATGTCGTGGCCAAGGCGACTTTTGACAGTCAGGAAATAAATCTTAGCACTCGGTACTAATCAAACCACAATCATAATTTCATCACAAGTAAAAATGTTTACTCTGTCATGTGTAATTAAGAACATTTTATTGTTATTAAAATTCATAAGGTAAATACAATAGAAAGGTGGACGGGTGCCTGATGATGAGCCATTACTACCGCCCATATACATTGGTGCCGTAAGAAAATTTAACCATTTCCTACATTGCCATTGCGACACCAATCTTGGGAACTAAGAAATTATGCCCAATGTGCCTTTAGTTATACTGGCTCACTCACCCTTCAAACTGAAACATAATAATACTTTGTATACTGTTTGGAAATATGAAGTGGCTACCTGGTGTGGTGGTAGTGATTGTGGGCTTGCACAAAGCCTTACATATATTTCAATTTATTTGTAATTGATATAATTACTAACACTGGTCTTGTATTGACATCAACAAACTTTAAATAAATAGCAAAATATTGGTATGTTGATGGTAAAACCCTCTGACGTAAGTCACAGCTCATGCATTTTTGTGAATTTATGTAGGTAGTTAACTTACATAAATAGGTAGACTTTTTTAAATACATTCGTTATAATATATTTGTTCCTTTAGAAAGTTGGTCATTATCTGTTCAGCTAGCATTTTTGTTGGGTTCTTCTTCAGTTACATTAAGCTATATTAATATATTTTTTTCAGAGTATCTATTATACAAGTCCTCCTTATTGGTGATATTCGTCTCTTATTTAATATTTTCACCGGCATCTCAATACGAAGCGTTTCATTGCAGTTCAGTATCAACAGAATTCAGGTATGGCCCAGTGGTTAGAATTACAACCGAAGATTCCGTGTTCAAACCCAGGCAAACATGTTTGCATATGCTTAATTTTTTAAGATTAACTGTTGTTATTTCATGTAATTTTATTTCTTTAAACGAAACTAGGACATAGCATTAAAATTTGTACAAAGTTTTTCTTCTGCCACAAATATGAAGTTTATTTTAAATGTTTTTAAATTTATTTTCAGTCAACTCTTCAGTGTGAAGCTTTAGGAAACGACTACTCAAATGATTTGAACGTGTTCCTCGGCACCACCATTCCTAATGCTCTCATTAAATACAGGGTAATTATATAATACATAGTATAACTTATATCATATTTGATAATATATATTAATATATATAAGATGTTAAAGTTGTCGTTTTGATTATGGTCTAGACAATAGGAAATATTAAACATTATGATTGTGTGCGGAAATACAGATGCAGTATCAATTCCTTCATTTTCATAAGCCGGGATAACAATCCCGGATTTAACAGAATGTTTAGGGACATAACTAGCCGTTTTACGTGTTCACAAGTGGTCTACACTTATCACTATAAATTACCATATTACTCTATTGAGAATTTATTAACAGAAAGGAAAACTATTTTTATGGACTCATTATGGGGTATCTTGAAGATGCATATATTTAAGTCATATATCCGTTGCACCTTTGATTGTATTATTTACATATTTACCTTGATGTAAATGATACGATATAAATATATAAGATAAAATATCGATAGTTAAATTAAATATATAATGAATGCTTTAATTTAAAAAATAAAACAGTGGACCAATACAATGGCTTCGAAATGAGAAATTTCAAAATAATTAAAAAAAAAACAATTAAAATTATATTTTCCAAATTTTTATATTTATTAAAAATTGTACACGAGCTAACAGTATATATGGTCAACATCTTGATACTATTAGCAATATAAGCCGTTTCTTACACTAAGTGGCGTTTAAATTGTTACCTTCATTGTGATTGTAACTTCACCAGCTCCATCACCATTCGTATTGCAAAGTATTGCCATGTCAACGTCAATTACCAATTGTCTATTGGCGTTGCACAGTTAGAACTAAAAAAAAACCACTAAAATAATAAATAAGATAAGACTGAGGAAATTAAAGATAATTGTTTTTATCTTTTCAGAATCAAATTAACAGAGAACTGTCGAAAATCGTTCTGGACTACCTGAGAAAAATTATGTAAAGAAAATGAAAATGTTATTATATCACAATGGGCAAGCAAATTTATTTGTTAACGATTACAATTGCTTGTCTATCGTGGGCGAAATGTATTAGATAATTATGAAGAAACCATAACATCTGTAAAACTACATTTCATGCAAATAAATGATTATTATTATTTATATTTAACTTTTTAAGTTTCTCTTCATTCGAAGGGTCTAGAACGCAAAAAACCTAAAACCGAAAACCTAAAACGCAAAAGAATAATTATTATTTTACAAGACAATGAAGTAAATTAATTTCTTCAATTTATTTTTATATTCCTTCAATTTATTTTTAACAATTACAATCATTTGTTTAAAGTTTTCACTGTAAATATTGTTATGTATTCATTATATATTTCTTTGAGAATGTAATTAATATCAGTTAAAACATAATTGACTTTAAAGTAAAACTATTTATTTAACCAAATCATTCAACATTTACTTACTACTTTTCACACAACTCGTCTTAATTGTAAATTATATTTCTATATCTATATAGTATAAATTTAAAAAAAAAGTTAATAACAAATTCTGTTGAATGTTCAGATTCCTAGCAAATTGTTAAAATATATATCTATTGGAAGTAAAGGACCCTGTAAAGTTTATGTCCAAATAGTAAAAATTAATGTATCAATGGTATCGAATCAAAAAAAAAAATTCAAACAGACTTTTATATGTACATATGAATTGCCAAGCGCTACCATATCGCAGTAATAGCTACGTATGAAATGTCTACCGAATGAAGTGAGTCTCTTACAGTAAACATGTTACCGTAAGAGACTTACTAAATTTGAAATTACAAAAGTGAAGGATTAAAAACTCCACGACATTTAACAGTTACATAACAAACGACAGAAAACAGACAAATATGAGATATATATATATATTTTAATCATAAATGAATTCTAATTTCTGTTGATGTTGTAACATATTACATAATATGAATCCTTATATTTCATACATATTGAAACAGTTTTCATTCTACGAGAAAGAGTTATTTGGTCTATTTGGAATTTTTTAGCTCGAAACTCCATTCGAGCTTTTTGTACTTCTATTTAACAGTTGCAATTATATACTCCATATGGGAATTGCGTCACAATATACTTAAAACAATATTGTGTATATTAATAATATTGATATAATCAAAATGATTGGCACCAATCATTTTATAAACACGAGAAGTTAAGATCAACTTATAACATCAATTTTACGACTAATATTCTATACAAGACTGTATCAAGATGATAAAAAAGCGAGGACTTAATAACGTTGATATTCCTGCATGGTCTGGCATTTCATTGTAAATAGTTGACTCAATTGCGTCATTGGTCTAGCAACCAATAAGGGAGCAGGTCCTGCAGTCCTAGGTTCAAAATCCTCAGTAGTAAATTGGAAGTTGGTGTAGCATCAAATCCTGTACCTCGAAGTAAAAGTAAATCCACGTTAATTAATTCTACGCCTATTTTCTCTCCAGTCGTTTCGCATAGGCATTCCATGGTATTATGAGATTGTTCATGTGATTGTTTAAACAAATGTGTATTTAATATCTATAGCGGCTAGTCCTTCCTCGTCGAGAATGGTCGCTGTGACCGGAATTTGTCAGACAATATACTTGATGTTATTTATCTTGTGAAATCGTAAGTACCCATTTAAGGCAACTACAAAGTTTTCGCAGATTCTTTTCATTAGAACCTACGTCGCGAATATTTTTTATCTCGCTGGAAAAACGCGTTACGTGTTTTCCCCGCGTGAACAGTGAGGGAGTATCTGGGGCTCGCGGGTGTCCAAGGCGCCAAGTGCTCCCCGAAAATCGGAATACCCTCTAAAAACCAGCGGTACCCTTTCGGTTTAACGACGAGCGCCACGGGATCGCTTGCGCATTCTCCCGAACCTGCGATAACTTGATATGATTTAATTATGTTAACTTACGTTCGCATCGCATGTTGTTGTATGAACTATTTTGTATGAACAAACTCGAAACTTACCTCATAATACGTTCGTGATATGCCAGAAAGTGATATGCGACATTGACCATAACAATTACTACATTTCAAGAAAACTAACAGATTTCCAAATTATTTTTTATCACCATAAGTCGGTTGTCAATATTTCACGGTGAGTTCTCACAGAATAGTATTGGTGGTTCTTTAGTACATAGTCTCGTACATTTATTAGATTTTTTACAACCAGACATCATGTATGTGTTGTGTTCTGGTTGAATGAGCCAGTGTTATTATAGTTATATGCCACATATAATTTTAAATCCTCTTATTGTTGGCATATTATATGATCGAATGCGGGCTATTATTGTTAGATTTGTCTTCCTGTTTGAAACAGAAAAAGCAATATTAAAACACAATAGCACCATATATTTCATTTTTTTCCATAGCGATTTAGTGATTAATATGCCTCAATCAAAGTATGATTTAAATTAACTTATTTCACGATTTATCGTTTTTTTTTTTGTCTTAATACCATTCTTAACTGATAATAGAAGATTATTTTGATTGCAGCTATCATTAAAAAATATTAGTGTCAATGTGTTAATACGCACTGTGATTGCTTTGGAATAAATATTCGAATAAAATTGGTAAGTCTTTAAATTTATTTTACCTAATTACCTAATTTTATGTTATTTATTAATTAAACTTTGAATTATAGAAGTGATATTATTTTTATAAAATTTGGCACGGCCAAAAAACGTTTTTAATTTCCGCCTGTACACATAACCGTGTATTATTAATTTAAGACAAAAAAAATTACACTTATAGATAATATAAATAAACTCGAATGACGTTAAGAATAACTGAAATATAAATAGCGACCATAAATTTCTATTTCACGAAAGTATCCTAATAACTGCTTTAGTGAATTTTCCACTATTTTAGTAGCCAATGTCAATTATTGAGAATCAGTTTAGGAATTAATCATATTTCACTATTTGTGTTATCATATTTCATTTGAATGTATAATGTGAAGACAAGATAACCAATCCAACTTACTTTCAATGTTATAATATTAGTAGCGATTTTATCGGTTCAAGTTGATGATCTGATTACAGGTGCAAAGATGCGTACGGAACTTATATTTCTCGTACTTCTGGGCTTCGCTTCGTCATTACCATTAGCATCAGACCACAATGCCAGTGTATCATTAATCAAAGAAAGTTTAGAAACCGCGGGTAAGTGTAAAATATTTGGAATGTGAACGATGATAACATAACTGTTTTTTCCATCATCATCATCTTTAATACCAACAACATGAACACTATCATCGTCATCAACATCGTCATTAACACCATCAGTATCTTTATGATCATTATCATTCGATTGTCTATATCCCATTTATTTGCGGCCGGCGTAACGTTTTTAACATCGTAGGATAAAGTTGTAACAGCCGCCCATCATCCACCATCCGTCACCAAGTTTTATCAATATTTGCTAATTCACTTTTGAGAATTGAGATTAAAAATAAGCACAACAAGCAGTGGCTTTGCGTGAGTAGCAGTCTAGGAATAAAGTTATTAATGGACGTATAATAATATTTTAGGGGATATTCTTATCGGTAAAAGGGCTCCGATAATACAAGTATAAATAATTTTTTATCTTTTTAAATTAATTAGGTCAATGATTTACTAAGCAGTGGCGTTTATGACATTTAAGGACATGAGTTTTTATGAATATATTTATTTAACGCTTTTTCGCAAACACCACCCAAAAACTTTCTGATATTTGCTAATTCCTGGAGCTAATTTCAAACTTACCACTACTACCACTTACCACTAAAAATATGATTCCATTTAACTGTTAATACATTTAGTATTATACTTGATATAATCCACCAAGTTGTACGAGAGTTGATTGAATATGAAAAGTGTATACATACTAATTATGCAGAATTATTTCATGCTTAAATGAGTATCTTATATTTTACAGAGGTAGGTTCCAGAATTGGTCTTGTTGAAAGAATAGTCCTAGGATTGCTGGAAGTTTTGAGAAACTTGATGAAAAATGGCTCCGAAGATTTCCCTGTTCTTGATCCTATAAAGGTGGAAAATATTCATTTAGACGAGAAGACTTTAAATATACCGAAGTAAGTGGATTTTTTATAGACCAGAAGAAAGCAATTTTCCATTTCAAGTCAAAAATATTTAGTTGGTTAATCTATCGAAATATTACACTTTAAAGTTATTGTGATATTAAACGTTATTGTTTTAATATACATAACGCATGAAGTTTTCCTTATTAACTATAATCGCAATTTCTAATGATATATTTTCAAAAATGGAACCCTATTACCCCGTCTCCTCTTTTATTCTACCGCTAACCATCGATACTTGTTGCTTGTATAATATTGCTGTGTTGTACCTGTTGGAAGGATGAGGAAGCTGGTGTAGTTACAGGTACAAGAAATATAACATCTTAGTTAATCTAGTTACAGGCTTAAGGGCCAAAACATCATATTTCCTATATTTACTGGTGGTAGAGCTTTGTGCAAGCTCGTCTGGGTAGGTACCACCCACTCATCAGATATTCTGCCGCAAAACAGCAGTACTTGGTATTGTTGTGTTCCGGTTTGAAGGGTGAGTGAGCCAGTGTAATTACAGGCACAAGGGACATAAGATCGTAGTTCCCAAGGTTGGTGGCGCATTGGCGATTTAAGCGATGGGCAACATTTCTTACAATGCCAATGTCTAAGGGCGTTGGTGTCCACTTACCATCAGGTGGCCCATATGCTCATCCACCTTCCTTTTCTATAAAAAAAAAAAATTAGCGACATATTGGCAATGTAAGGAATGGTTAATATTTCTTATAACGCCAATGTCTATGATATGTGGTAACAACTTAACATTTGTCCATTAGTCCACCATCCGCCTATCTATTCTATATATAAAAAAAAACTTTTGATTTTTTTTTGTAATTTAATGATTAAATGTAATGTTATAGAAACACACAATATATTTTATTTTATTTACAGCTCACACATCACTATCGACGATTTGACAATAAGTGACATTAGCACCTTTGAGGTGGAAGAGATCAAATTTTCCATGGCGTCTTTGTTGCTTCAGAGATATAAATTGGACTTCAATTTATTCATACCTGTTGTTAACGTCAATACGAGTAAGATACAAATATCAAGTTTTTATCTAATCTATGTACTGAAACAAAAACAATTTAATATACATTTTTATTTCACTCAGTGGAAACCTTTAGAAGGTACCCGGTTCCCATGGGGGGAATCGGGTTATGTGGGATTCTTACCCACTAAAGCCACTGCGATTGCCGTCCTCGGCACGGAGCTCACAGCTCTCCCGTGCTGTGCTCCGCTCGATAAAAATATAAAAAATAATTTTCCCTTACACGGAATCGAACTCGAGCCAACAAAACAAAAGACCTATAACTGGGAAGATAATCCCAGGCACAGGTCTCCCTCAATGTGTAACAATTTAATCAGCTGTACTATTATGTAAAAACTCATTTCGATACTCAAATCAAATTTAAGTAGTAAAAAAAGTTATAAAAATAAATTTGGTGATGAAAATAGTCCGGGTAATAATTTACCGTGTAATATAATAAGTAACATCTGAAGTAAGTAAGTGCCTTACTTATAAACGTTGCTGTTTGGTTAAAAACTGATTTCGCTCTTTCTTTCATGATTGATTTGACATTCGAAAGAAGAAGACACAGCATTTTTCAACTAATCAACAACAACGCTTAGGGGGCCATAAAAGGCCTAATCGTCGGTTTTCAAATTCATTCTTTTTTTTTTAAATGGACTTAAATAATATGTTCATATATTTCCTATTAATACATATTAACCAATTTTAGGTAGCTACGATTTGTCACTTACAGTATTTGGTGGTGATGTTTACGGAAAAGGAGACATGAAGTTAGTATTAGCTTTCTATTGTTTGTTTTATATATTTATATACATAATCAATAAAATTGACGAAATTGTTTTAGACTTCAGATCATAAAACCGAGGGTTAAAGGTTACTTCGTGATTGGATTTAGGACAAGTGAGGATGGAATTTTCATAGTTTTGCACGAATGCAAGATCATAATTGGGTTGGATTCTTTTGAGGTATGCATAATAAATACGTTTGCGCAGGCACACTGCGTATTATATATGTATTACGTGTGTATTTACATGAAAATAATATTTGTATATTTTTTATATAAAAAGAAACATAATGGAACACACTGTTCCGAAATTACTGGCATAGTTTCGCTTAGATTTGCATTTTTTAGTATTACACTTTTAGTATATACACAGTACAGACTTAGTATTAACAATTAAAAGAGCTATTATGCTATTGTCCATTGGAGGAATGATGGTGCGGCATGAGAATTTTAATCGACTATCGAAATATTGGAAAAGCACCAATTCTTCTAATCTAACAATTCCGTAATCCGTATCCGTATCAGCCTATGAATGTCCCACTGCTGGGCTAAAGGCCTCCTCTCCCTTTTTGAGGAGAAGGTTTGGAGCTTATTCCACCACGCTGCTCCAATGCGGGTTGGTGGAATACACATGTGGCAGAATTTCAGTGAAATTAGACACATGCAGGTTTCCTCTCGATGTTTTCCTTCACCGTAAAGCACGAGATGAATTATAATCACAAATTAAGCACATGAAAATTCAGTGGTGCTTGCTCGGGTTTGAACCCACGATCATCGGTTAAGATTCACGCGTTCTTACCACTGGGCCATCTCGGCTTCAACTTGTTCTAATCTAACAATTAGAATAAGTTATTTTTCAATAACAAGATGTTTTTTAAACAGTTACGTTTAGTATCTTGTGCATAAAATTGGCACATTCAATCATAGAACTGAAGTATAGTGGTAGATAATATTGATAGTAGTAGAATACATAAAACTATCACTGGTGACTAGTGGTGCTGGTTAAGTTTCGTAAGGTATTTATGATTATAATTTTTAAACTTTTCTGTTTCAGCCTGTAATTACTGGTATGTTCAACAATCAAGCAAGCAGCGAATTTGTTTCTAGATATTTGAAAAATTTAGTCAAAGAAATGTTGGAATTTTTCGAGGCGAGTTTTTTTAGAAATAAAATAACTGTCATTTAAATTCTCTTAATGCTATTTTTAAATGACATATTTAATTTTCAGGAGGAGATATCATACATCCTAAGTGTGCTAGTTCTTATTGTTGGAAATCTAGTATTATATGATTTCGACCTAACCAGCTTACTTCCTATAGCATCGACACAACTATTAAATTAAAAATTATTTCTTTAAAAAAAAACGAAATTGGTCAAGACTTCGCTGGGCAAAATTGATGTTAATTTTTTTTAAATACTTTTATACAAACAAATATTATTTATTTCAGGATTGATTCAAGCTGTATATTTAATTGTGGCTATTCACGATCGTCGTTTAAATATGTTTAAAATATTTATAACAGAGTATAATAATAATTATATTGTGTAAGAAATAAATTGAATTCTAATTATTGTTTTTTTTTTTAATTTGTTAAGCATATATGAGCGACTGTGATTTATCTATTGAAGACAAATAAATATTATCATAGATATTTTGGAGGGTTTTTAAGAAATACGATTAACTAGAACATTTATTTTATGTACCTTGATAAGTTGGTTGATGTAAGTCGTGTCAAGTACAATATAATCTTATTAAAAGGTTTGTTTTATTTGATTAATTTTTAAGCGACATCTGTGACATAGTTCTGTATTTTCGTTAAGCCATTCCGAGTAAACTAGAGTTGAAAACAAGAATCCGCTCGTGTAGTACAGATGGCGCTGCTTGTTCTGATTTTAAGCATTATTTTTATTATGGATTGTTGATGTAAATAGTTTGGACATATTGTATTAGAAAATAAGATGGGTAAGGTAAGATTTTAAGGCTTATTTATATTTGGAAGTTAAGGGTGCTGGTTGACAGGTTTTTGTCCAAACGATCATAATTGGTCGCACGCACTAGGAAATATTTGGTCAAACAAAGTAGTCAAACAAACATCGCTATTCAAATACGTTCATCCAAGCGAAGGGCCCTTCGTCGAATTTCTCCAATATTTTTAGTTATTTTTCCTACCTAATGGAGTCTTTAGCTTATATTGTCGCAAAATAGACAGTGGATAGGCAATCTTGAACCTAGTGTTTTTATATGTAGCAATTCATAATGTTCAAAAATATTAGTTCATATAGAATCATTAAAAAAGTAAATGTAATAACCCGTAAATGACTCACTGCTGGATTGAGATTCGCCTTTTGGGATTATTTTTGAGTTCATTCCACCACGCTGATCCAACGGCGGATTGATTGACACATGTGGTATTTTGTATGACACATCCAGGTGTTCACTTATAAACACAAATTATTGAACCAGTAATCTTCGGTTATAATTTAATTCATCCTAATTCTTTTATGGAAATAGAACATTTTTTTTTACAAATATTTGTACAATTGTAACTTTGTATACTATTATATGTAATGTTTTTAACATTAATCCCTTACAGAAATAACATATAACATTGTTTCTAATTTGAACAAGATAATGTAAACTCATATTAAATATTTCATCCCAAACAATATCCTTTATAGGATGATAAAGATTACAATGTAAATCCTAACATACTATGTTAGATAAGAGTAAGGTATAAAATCAAATTTCGTTGCCCCGTAAACCTCGCATGACGGTGTTTATACCCATTTCATGCGATAAAATTTTGATTAAGTAACATTTCATTTTCGTTGGATATTTAAAACTCTGAAACTGATTAAGTTAGCGTGGCTTGGATATTTATCTTATTAATTAATTTTCAGTGGTACGATGTATTTTTATTAGCGAGGCTTTTCGAGGCTCAGGATTTAAACGGTTTCGACTTCCAGACTCTGGCCTTCTACTGAGAAATTACTTAAACTGAATATTATAACAAATCAGGATTTTTAAGCAGTCACCTTGGGGCCTTAATCTCCTTGTAAACTATTCACTTGAGTCAGATCTTATTTACAAACGAATGTTGGTATTTCTGTTTGCGATTAATATACTGTGACACAGTTTTAACGTGCATCGCGAAATTTACCACATACATATGCTTTTAGCTGAATGTCCCTATTCCTTTGATTGTTGATAAAATAAGCAATCCTAATAAATAATAGACTTTTACTTATAAAAAACAGAAGCATATCACACAAGCATTAAGATAAGATAATTTATTCCAATTACCAAGTTTGCTTTGATAAGAATTAAGACGTGGTTTCTGTCTGTCTGTATGGGATAAACTCAGTACTAGCGGATGGAAATTTCATACGGTTTTCACCAATGGAATGCGTGATTCATGAGCAAGGTTTATATGTATAAATCATTATGTATATTCATATATCTGTCGATCTTGTAGCAGTGTCGTGGAATATGCTCTAAGCCTTTTCCTCAAAAACAAAAGACCTTAATTACGCAGTGGGATATTTTTAGTCAGTTACAACTTTTAAAACATGTGATGCGGTTTCGTTGACAAACGTTTCTTGGTTACTAGCATCAAAAATTGCAGTAAAAATATAAAAGCGAATTTATTCATGGAAATTTTAATGTAATGCAAACACTCTGTAAAGTAATTAGAAGAACGGAGCGGTCGTATAGAGCAGAAGTGAAGTTAATTTGGTAACTTTTGTATAATTCAGAAGTAGAATTAATCTTAAAACCGAACCCTACATTCGTTAATCTTAGCTGATCTGGCTAGGAATTGCGGGTATATCTGGAAATGAGATTTTAATTTTAGATTATATATTTTTTTGTCGTGATTTTTAAAGTGGTTGCGTTTGCAGGTTTTGTTTGATTGGTTTAATAATAACAGAAAATAAATCCTTTTAATATATACTTTTTATGTTGAATAGAGTAATGTTATTTACAAGGAGATAATTTAATATTGTGTTTATTTATGTTTTGAATTTAATTATGCTTTTATTTGTGTATAAGTATTCATTAAAAAATACTTATAAATAAACATTACAATAAGAAAATCATCACTAAACATCTCTACAAAAAAAAAACAATGTGTTTAAGTATGTAATCTCAGTTGAGAGAAATAATACTGACTTATATGTTGGTTCTTCTCGTTAAAATTAATTTTAAATTCAATTTACAGCAAACAATTTTAACAAACAAACAAAGATGTTTTTTTTTATTTAATCATGTAACTTGATTTCAAAATTTCTTGTAAGATTCTACTCGAATATACTATGTCTGTATGAATATATGAAATGATTTTGACTATTTGTCATTAATGATTATATAAAGAACATATTTTATAAAATAACTAATTTTCGCCCGCAGTAAGGTTTCGAAATGAATCTTTTCACCGAATCAAATCGAATCAAGATTTGATTCGATTATATATAAATAAGTCCATGATGAGATTTAAGTTTGCTTCACACAAAATTGTTATTAAAATCAGTGGCTTAGCCACTTTCACGCGAGTATAAGAGAGAGGTCGTGTTAGTTTAGCATATAAATAATATTAGATTGTTATATGTAAAAATACATTAAATATTTATTCAAAGTAAATGCAAATAAAGGGAGAATTAGCTTCACTTGCCAGTTCTTTTTTAAATATATTATTATTATTATTATTTATAGGTAGGCGGACGAGCATATCGGCCATCTGATGGTAAGTGGCTACCAACGCCGATAGTCATTGGCATTGTAAGAAATGTTAACCATCGCTTACTTCGCCAGTGCGCCACAACGTCGGGAACTAATATATCCCTTGTGCCTGTAATAACACTGGCTCATTCACCCTTCAAACCGGAACAATACCAAGTATTGCTGTTTGGTGGTAGAATATCTGATGGGTGGTATCTACTCAGACGAGCACAAAGCCCTAACACCAGTAAAAGATAGAAACTACAACATGGAAATTTGTCAAGTAGCTACGTTTTAAATCGTTCATTCAATCTGCCAGAAGTGCCATTAAAAACTCCATAGTCAAGTTTTCCAAGATTTTTTTTTAATTTTTTAAATTTCTCATGCGGGATATAATTAACGGAAAATTAACCTACAATTATAAAACCATTCATTGCTCAGTGTTGGAATATAAGCGTTAAATCAAATGAAAAAAATGCTCCTCGTTCTGAGTGTAGCAATTTTACATCGAATAGTTACAGCAAGTGGTCAAATTAACGTAGCAGACTGATTCTAACCGGTTGGATAAATGCAGAATGCAATTTAATTTAAAACCTTGCTTCTAGAACATTTGAACGTACAAACGAACGTTAAATTTTGTTCAATACGTTATTTTGTTTTCTAATGGTATTGGTAATGAGTATAAATGATAATGATGATAGTCATGTATGTCACCGGAAAAAATGTTTTTTTTTCAAGCTTAAAGAAACTATTCGTTACAAAAATGTCTGATATAAATGATATCTATTTGTGTCATACGTTTCAATCAAATGTTGCATATATGTTTGCACATAGAGTTCGTGACAGTAATACTTGAATAGGAAAACAAGATAAACAATTCATCAGAAATAGAATTGCTTGGTACAATATTAATGAGGTGAGCATAATGCTCGTTGATTGGCTTATTTTTGTTGACAGATATAATGTCATTGGACACAAAAATCCATTTAAATTACTAACAATGCAGGAGATATAGTACAATAGCATGTACGCAAACATAGGTGCAGTCTCTATCTTGCAATCTAATATTCTGATGGGACGTCAATCTGATACAGTTATAAAGTATAGGTGTCGGAACGATAGGCTTATTTATTTAAGTCTTTTCATATTATATAGTCTTGTAAACAATTTACATACAATAAAAAACAGGTAGATCATAAAGTATTCAAAGGCGGACTTAACTTACAGTGATCCCTTCCCGGAAACTTCTTTTATAGATAAAGATAGGAACAATAATCGGGCATATTGTGCACTAACAAATATAAATAACAACTATTTATATAAATATCTATAAACTAATTAGAAACTAGAAAAATAATTGTACATTGATACACAATAAACACTCATATATTATAAATAGATAATCATATACGTGAAATTTAGCTTTAAGTACTTTCTGAGGTACGGGAGTAAAAACACATCCAATTTTCTGAGTCCTGTAATGGCTACCGAAAATTTCTTGAGGGAAAAAACCCAGTAACTATTGAATCTAGCCGGGATTTAGACTGTATATAGTATTTTGAGATACTAAGCCATATTGTAAAAAATAAGACGCAAAGATGGATTAGCTTGTAAAATATCATACTAGTATTCCTTTATTGAATATTTAGTGGATCCATCAACTTTGGCTGAGGCAATACCTTACACATGGAGCTGAGCTGCATCGATTTTAAAATTTTCAACTAAGTCGTATTTAAGAGATATTGAACTTTACGCTCAATGGGAATTTTGTATCATATAATATTCTATCTAAATCTTAATCATACTTTGGGTTCGTTAAAATAAAATAATAATATGTAAGAAATATACTAAAGCTTTAAAACAATTAAAAAATGATATACATCATATATTTGCATCAGTTTTTTTTAAATAATAAAATTCGCACTACATACAGACTAAGTATACAATCTTTTGGCACATCTCAAATCCTGTTGAGAAATCGACAAAAAAATATCAGTTTATAAATTTATAAATTATAATACACATCCCAGAAATTCTTGTTAATTCTCAACTAGAAAGTTATTCCAACTTTGAATTTGCAATTTCGAATTTCAAATATTATGTTACGGAGCGTCAAGTTCTGTTTATTGTAGAATAATTTATTTACATGTCTCTCTGTTTCTATGTACGTATTTTTGTGAATGTTTTATTTACCTCGCACACCTTGAATAATAATGGTGATTCTATTATCAATGTATTAGTCTCGAGTATTATTAGTAGTAGCATTTTCTTTAAGCTCGTCTACCATTATACATGACGTGTACCATCCACTTACGAAGAACTGATTATTTACCATCTTTGATTTTTTTTATAGAATAGGTAGGCGGACGAGTATATGGGTCACTTGATGGTAAGTAGTCACCAACGCCCATAGACATTGGAATTGTAAGAAATGTTAACCATCGCTTACTTCGCCAATGCGCCACTAACCTTGGGAACTAAGATTTTATGTCCCTTGCGCCTGTATTTACACTGGCTCACTCACCCTTCAAACCGGAACACAACAATACCAAGTACTGTTGTTCTGCGAAAGAATATCTGATGAGTGGGTGGTACCTACCCAGACGAGCTTGCACAAAGCCATACCGCCAGTAATCATTGGAAACGGTATGAAAGATGATTTATACTTCTTATAGCCCAGTCTCTTTGAAAGAAGGTGACCCTTTGTTATCACTTAAATAGTCTATAACTTTTGTTCTTGATGGTATCTTAAGATAATACAAAAGCGAATTGAACGAAATAATAACTACAAAAACCATAAAATGTTTCCATGTTCCAACGAGCTCCATTATATACCACGTTGTATACGACGTTGTGTTAAATAACAAACTTAAAGAATAATGTTTATAAAGTGTGAAACATCATAAAAGCAAGCCAACGATTATGTAGACATTCGCAACAACGATATTTTAACTCGGGATGCTATCAGAATTACTGGAATAATTTCGGTTTTTTGGTATATGAAAGGAATTTTTCTCGCCCGAATGGACTTCAATGTGGGTCTAAAAATATTTATACACAATTCCACTTACAATCTTTTATTATAAACAATCTCTTTATTTACATCACACATAAGTTATTCGCTTTTAATTTTCTCTAATAAAATCAACAGCATATACATATTTATATTAGAAACCAATCTCAAAATTAAATAGTCTAATTGGAATAACGTTAAAGTAAATTTATATTGAACTAGCTCTTATTAATTGGATGTTAAGTGAAAATTTTGGATTGGACATACTTTGATATTGCTAAGCTAACTATCAGATTATTGGAAGAAAAAGCTCGAGATATAATTTTGTAGACCACATAATATTATTAAGTAGTGTTGTTTTTTTATTTGTTTTTTTTTTTACAAGTTTATTAACATATTATTTACATTATAAAGAATAGTAGAATAAGAGAAACAGTTTCCGATACTAATTATTTATTATACCTAGAAGTCGCATACAAAAATATAACCATGGAAGGTAATTAAAATTGTAAATGAAAATTCTAAATCAGATTTCATTGCTGCCTGGAAATGAAAACATACAAGTACATTCCAATTCTAAACTCAATCAAAATAACAGAAAGAAATACCATTAACCAGTAATTGAAGAGAAAAAACAAATTGTTTATATTCACGAACGGAATAGTGTACAATGTATGTTGTTTGTTGAGCAAATAAGCAAACTTTCAATATATTCATAATATTTACTCATTTAAATTCTTTATTGTACAACTTTCATGCAAACGGCAGGCTTAGTGCGATGGCATTTCTACTAAGAACCTTAGAAAGTGTAAAAAAAAGAATAATAATAATATTGTTTATAGTATGTATTTATATTGTATACTTGTAATTCTATATGTATTGATAATATAATTTATTTACTGATATATATACATATATATATATATATATATATATATATATATATATATATATATATATATATATATATATATATATATATATATATATATTGTGTATCTTATATTTACATTTATTTATTAGTTTGTTTAATCATAAATTAATATTATCTTATTTATTATTAGAGCACCACCTGCCTCATATCCTATGAGTTATCTCTTACTCCGTTGGTTGCCTGGAAGAGATCGCTATGTAGCGATAACGTCGCCAAAATTGTATGCTACTTTTATTTAGGCTGTATCCATGTTTTGTATTCTTTTTGTCTTTGTGGTGTACAATAAAGTATAAAGTAAAGTAAAAAGAGTTTTGTCGTAAGGCTGAAAATGGCTTGCAACATTTGAGCGAACGTTGCACATCGCTTTCTAAAAGTGACAGCTTTAAAATGACAGCTGGGTAAAGATTTCCTCCCATTTTGTACCTTACGTTTACGTTACGCTTAGTACCCGAAATATTTGATTATGATTCACGTATAACTTTTAGAACATCTTAGTTTCGACTTACAACTCTCATCATACACAAACAAATTTCACTTGAAGCAGTACAGTATATTGCTCAGAAGACAGGAGATTATCTTCCAGACAACCTCATCTGAGAGAGATTTGAATATATCTAGGTACATATACTGACATACGAATATCTACAAACCAATATTTATTTGTTATGTTTACAAAAATACATATTACATGCACTAAATATTTAATAATGTTCATAAATATAATAGTAAAAATATTATAAAGCAATTTTTTATGGAGATAAATTAATATAATATGTATTCAATAGGAAATAAATTATTATTTTATAAATATTTAACAAAAATTGCTTACACTTACATTGTAATTAATTTATTAATAATGGAAGATAAGTATCGAGTTAGATTTTGCCTTTACGGGAATCAATTTTATACCAAAAATCGAAATTTCGCTATAGAATCCGCTGTTGATACAGCGATGAGGTAAATAGACTGAGCACCTAATTTTGTTTACTTTTAGTGAAACGATAACAATACTGCGCTGCTATCATGATTTACACGGAACGATAAATAAAAGCAGAAATTCTAAGAGGAGTTGTTATTCTGAGATTTTCCATTATTTGACACACCGGAAATGTTTCCAGGGATTCGTGTTAAATTAATTAAGTCCAGCCAAAAGGATATCGCCAATAAATTATTTACATTGCGAATTTGAAACGATTGTTGAACGATAGATTGTTGTTGTTGAGGACCTTTTGTATCTAATAAAATCGTAATAAGAAAAATGTTTTTAATTAAAAACGTGGCCGTCATGGGACAGATGTTAACATCGAAATTTATGGTTACAATTTGGATAATTTATAATTGAAGAAAATGAATAAATATATATGTCTTGTTGTCTACTTACTTGATTTAACTTTCGTCGTAACTTTAGAAGAGAGAGATCATATTGAAAATGAACTTTGGGCCTGTGAGTGTCGCAAGATAGTCTTTAATCATTACTAGTAAATCAAAAATAAATATATTCAATCAGATTATATTTCAACGTAAAATTAACGATGTTTTTATCTTAATAATAAATTTGTAATTGTTGTTTTTCTTTAGAATATATTCTTTAGTATATATTTTGGTTAATCAAATTTTTAAATTTCATGTTTATATAAAATAAGAAATAACAAATAGTAACTCTTACACCTAATTTTTGTCAAGCCACGAGACAGTACCAGACACCTTGTCAGTGTTGTGCACACACATATATACATATACATGTTCATGTGTAAGTGGTACATACATATATGAGATAGATGTTACTTTATTGTTTTAAATTCTCGAGTGTTTAATATATGGACTGTTAATATGCCTTTTCAAATAAATTAAAATAAAAAATCAAAATATTCTTTACCCTGTTCTTTGATTTAGTTTTGTCTAAATTGAATGTCCACCTTTTCAGAATGTAGATTCAACTAAGAATAATTGGCAACTCGGTAGTTACTAGTTTACTCAAATGAACTTGCAGGTTTTTGGTTACCGAGATTAACTGAACCGGACCTACCTTTCAAACCATTGGTATACGCTTAGTTAATCCTGTAAAATGACGATACAAACTTATTCGTAATGTGTCTGACCATCGTGAATAAAATTTATTTTGATTTAATTTAATTCTGTAATCTCGTTTGCTTTGACCATTAGTCGCGGTGGTGTTACCGTACCGTTGTCATTATCCTGGTGATGAATTCATATCTCTAGTGTTTATTGTATATTTTTTTATATATATATTATATATATATATATATATATATATATATATATATATATATATATATATATTTATGTTCTTATATATATATATATATATTTATATATTTGCCGGGAGGGCAAATGACTACTCCACCTGATGTTAAGTGGTAGTAGAGTCCAAACGCAACGACGGCCAGTACAGACGGGAAGAAGATTCTGCACTAGCCGCCCTCGCCTTGCCGGCCCGCAAGATGCCTCTTCACGCCTCGTTTGAAGGAACCCGGGTCAATATATATATTTATATCCTGGGTCATTATTCACACACGGCCATCTGATCCTAAACTAAGCAGAGCTTGTACTATGGAAACCAGACTATTGATATATAATAATAATAATAATAATAATAATATGCTTTATTGTGTCAAAACAGTTACATAACCAATACAAATACAAACATAAAAGAAAAACGAAAACTATTTTGAACAAAAGGCGGTCTTATCGCTAAGAGCGATCTCTTCCAGACAACCTTTTGTTAAAGGACAAGAAATACATATATAAAGCGGTAAGGAGGTGTACTGATCATCTAAATTTTTATCTTTATCTCTTAAATAAATATATATATACATATAAACAAATAATATATACATAAACATACATATACATATATAAAATATACGTAAACATACATATAATATACATATATATATATATGATAAATTATAATAGTAAATCACAACAAAGCGCAGCAGACAACAAAACAACACTCCCCGACAATTACAATGACAAATAATACGCCCTGAGTCGGATTTTAAACGTATTAATTGTTTGAGATTGTCTCAAGTGGTGTGGTAAGGAATTCCATAGTCGAACTGCTTGGACAGAGAAGGAATTGGTATAGAAGGAAGAGGAGTGAGAAGGAATTTTAAGGATTAAATTATCTTCAGATCGTAGAGTGCGACCATGCGAGTCCTTAAGGAATTCAAAACGGTGTTTAAGATACTGAGGAGAATTCGGATGAAAAAGTATACAGTAGAGAAGAGAAAGAATATGAGTATTCCTGCGAAGACGGATTGGGAGCCACTCGAGTTTTTTGCGAAATTCAGAAATGTGGTCAAATTTGCGGAGTCCGAATATAAACCGAATACAGAGATTTTGAATACGCTCGAGTTTATTTAATTGCTCCTCTCTTAGATCATATATATATATAACAATAAATTAATGAAGGAATTTATGTAATAACAATATTATAAACATTCAGTTATGGCCTCGGATTAATCAGTACTAATTTTGATTGAATTTGAATAAATTTGGATTAATCAGTATGAATTTGGAGGTCTTCACATAATCATAAGTATCAATATATTTCAATTATCTATCTTATGTACCTTTTAAATAGAATACCTTTTGTCCTTCATAATACGATAGAAGAGAGCACAGATAATTTTTCCATTTATATTCATTTAACTTTTGTATTGTTGTTGTAACAATAATGTATTATGAAAAGATTAATCGTGGAAATGTACCCAAATACCGATCTTATATATAAAAAATCCTTGTTTTGTTCGTATTTTTTGCAAACCAACAATATCATCACATTTCATCAGATCGACTTAAAACTTTTTTACAGTTATTAAAACGTATGTGAAGATGGTTGAAAGATGATTCGCTGCAGCTAAAATGAGAATTTTCTCGGTAGTAGTCTCTCTTCTTCACATACACCGCCAATAGCAATTAGTATTTTGTATTCGGGTTGAAAGGGTAAGTGAGCCAGTGTAATCACAGTCACAAGGAACATAACATCTTAATTCCCAAGGTTGATAGCGCATGCACGATGTAATATTTCTTACAACGCAAATGTCTGTGGTGGTGTTGACCACTTACCACCTTAGATATAAAATGATCGTCGTCAGATTGGTGGGCAAAGGTTCTTGCTATTCGGGAAGTAATAGTTTTTTTTTGTTAATCTTATAAGAAAATAACCATAAAGGCCCATAAGTATAAAAATGTTCTTAGAGAAAAATAAAATAACTATATTTAAAAACTAGGAACTCTTGTTAGACGTAATTAATAGTTCAATTCATCCTTGGATCTTTTGTTCTTTGAGTTTTCGTATAAAATACAATACAATTACACTTAATTTACCTTTGTACGTGTTAAAAGAGAAAACATTCCTTTTTATAGACAATTTACATTGCAAAAGGTGAGATAGGTTTCGTGTAAAACTAATATTGTGCCAATATATTTCTATTTTGTAACACAAGAAAATTAGTTTTAGTTTCCCCTTATAGCGAGATTGGGATTTTATATAAATATGTATTATTTTTTATGAAAAACCACAACTTTATACAATTTTATTGTTTCTTTGTTTTTCATAACCGAAAACTATTTGATGAAAATTTGGTAATCAAGAGACGCCTGGCAGATTTGTGGCATCGAAAATGACGGTAGTTAATAAATATATATATATTATAGATAGGCGGACGAGCATATGGGCCACCTGATGGTAAGTGGTCATCAACGCCCATAGACAATCGCATTGAAAGAAATGTTAACCATCGCTTATATCTTTCTAAGGAACTGGCTCACACTTCTGACCTGACTCACCTGACTGATCTGACCCATGAGCTGGCGTATTTTTATTTATTTTATTCTTTTTTCTTGAATTGGATGAGTAATTACTGTGTATAGATGCATGTATCCGCATTGAACAAAAACCTTTTTTTAATATAAGTTGAACGAGATATTTTTATTTTGTTAGTAAAACTTGGTAAAAGACTCCGCGTAATCACATATAATTGGTAGCGTATAGGAGACTAAAGGGAATATTTTCTGTATTGTGGATAGTTAACTCAATTGAAGTTTCTCTGGAGAAGAGAAAACGACTTACGTTCCTTAAGCTTAATTGGTTTTTTTATTGCCTCGATCTTTTTTGTATTATAAAGTTGCATTTAATTTCTTTTACTTATTGATAACACAACAATATTATAGAAATACGTTGATATAAATATATTTCGTGTATTTGAGTATCGTGGTGGAATAAGCTCCGAACCTATTCCGCAAAAGGGAGATGTATGTATATATATAAAGTGGCCCCCATTTAGGTCTAAAACTATTTATCTCCAAGTAAACATCTCGATTGGTTGCTTATACGCTGCATAACTTACACATTTAAAACACTTTTTTTATAAAGAAAGGGTAGGCGGACGAGCATATGGGCCACCTGATGGTAAGTGGTCACCAACGCCCATAAACATTGGCATTGTAAGAAATGTTAGCCATCGCTTAAATCGCCAATGCGCCACAAACCTTGGGAACTAAGATGTTATGTCCCTTGTGTCTGTAATTACACTGGCTCGCTCAACCTTCAAACAGAGACAACAATACCAAGTAATGCTGTTTTGCGGTAGAATATCTGATGACTGGGTGGTACCTACTTAGACGAGCTTGTACAAATCCCTACCACTAGTAAAATTTATTTATCAATAACAATTTATGCTAATTGTATTTGAGTAAGGTAAATGTCCGGACTTATAAAACAAACATGTACGTTAGAACGATAAGTGTATTAGTTTTAATGAAGTTGAGCTTGCGAGTGAGTCACTAACAGGTTTAAAGTTTCTCTCAACTATGTTAGGTTAAGCAGATAGAGTTGATACTTAAGTTACTTGTATTGAATCATAGATATACATTAACATAGAATTACTTGAGATAATGAATATTTCGCTTAAGTGGCTATCAGGTTAAATGTGACTAAACAGTTGTTGGATGATTAAAAGATCTTTTTTTGTTATATACTACAGAATTAAATAAATAAAAACAATTTGAATGTGATGGATAATGTTTATAAGTTTTATTTAGCTTAATACATAAATGAATTTTAAAGTAGTATAATGAATACTTTTCGTTACGGTGATAATACGATCTTTAAATATCGTATAAAATTTGCCACAAAAAATAAGTTTTTTGTAGTGAAAACTTCTTTAGGTGTGTTGCGTAGGGACTTGAGATCTTCGCCACCGCAGCATGCGAAAGCAATCCCGTGGCGCTCCTCGTTAAGACGGAAAGAGTACGGGGAGGTTTTAGTGGGTAGGACGGTAGCCTTCTGCCCCGTAAGTCCCACATAAGCGTCCCGGTCGTGGACCGGGCGGTAGGCGTAAATGCCTTTGCTCCTCGACAAAAAAAAAGGGACTTGAGATTGTGGCTTCGCGTCACCGACATGCTAATGTTAATGTAATGAAATCGTTGAAAATGCAAATAATGTAAGTGTATTTTAACTATTATTTATTTAAATTAAGCTGTGTTAATATCTTGTACCGAGTTTACGACATACTGTGTATTTTGATGAATAAAAGGCTATACACTAAAAAGGGATAGAATTATTACATGGAGTGCCAATAGATGTGGAAATTGGACAAATATATTTAACAGTTTCAAGTTTTCACTTCTATCAGCAGTCCCTATGACTGTTTTTTTTTATATTCACTTGTTCTAACTAAGCAAAAGTTTAAATAGGATTTTGTTTTTTCTACATATTAACTTGGAAACCTTTCAACCTTTAGTAGGGTCATATTTGAAGGCCTTATTATTTTAATAATTTTAACTATGTGTACATAAAATTTAAGACTAATAAATTCGGTGGAATAATATCTATTCTAATATACAAACCTGAAGAGTTCCCTTTTTTTGTTTGAATTTACTGCTAGTATAATAGGCTGATTAAAAAAATATTTGCTTTAGGTAATTCAATTATGAGAAATTTTTAGACTATAATTTATAACATAAGACTACAATGGACAGGGCGAATCAATGAATAACGCCTCTCATATATCTGTTATAATTGTCTATGCTTAAAAAATGGAAAAAATAATTAAAAAAATTACGAATAATACGAAAACATACTTCATATTCATAGAACAATAGAACATATTCTAAAAAAGTTATTTTTAGTAATACAATATGGCGTATTGTTGTGATGACTCAACATCCACGTAGTTTTATCGTATTTGTTTTTTGCTCTTGCATAGCGAACTCGCTTTTATCTATGGTTTTTAGGATTCCGTACTTCAAAAGGAAAAACGGACATAAAGATTCCATATGAGTTCCGTAGTAAAATTCCTTGTCCGTCTGCTCGTCTGCCAAAATCCTCTTTCTCAGGAATGCGTGAAGGTATAGAAAAGTGAAATTTGAAACGTAAGTTTATTTTAAAAAGTAAAAAAATAATTGGTAGTTTGAACTTTGAGGGATGGAAACGGGAGAGGTATTCTGAGTGAATTTTATATGTACGAACAGGACTGGCAGTAGTTTTGTAAGTTTATTAAATATTGATTCTATAATAAAAAGCACAATAGTTAAATTGGAGCCTACTTATATATGTACATATGTATGTATAGAAATGCGATGAAATGATAAGGGTTACGATTCGGAGAAGCTTTATTTATTTATTTACTTTTTCGGCCCATACATTTTTATACATTTTTTTGTGTACATAATAAATCTTTGACTTGACATGAAACCTACTTAATTATTTTGGATAATATTTAATCACACATATGCTTGCCCGAATTCGCAACCACGACCTTATATAAAAATTGACGGTTTTTTAATCACTTAGCCATCTCGCTTCGAATTTTTATACATGTATCTTTCATGAGTGTATGCATCGTAGAAGTATTCATAGTTTCACGACCATTATTAAATCTTATCTATTTTCTGTACGCATCACGAACCACGTCATAAATTTTACCAAATTTCTCGCCGTAATCCAAACCAACAAATCCGCAAACACGATAATACCCAAAGGTGAGCGATATGCGGTATTGTGTAATCTGATTAAAATTTTAAGATGATTTCACTAAATATTGAAACATTTAATAACTAATAGACAAATAATAAAAAAGGTAATATAGCTTATTTCTCATAGATTGTTTCTCTATGAGAAAAATAATTATTAAAAGTTAATACTCTTAATCTTTACTTCAAGTTCAGTAACCAACGTTTTCTGTTGATTTTAGCTTTCATACAATTTGTAACCGCGAAAGCAACTTCATAAATTAAACTTGCATTGAGTGTGAAGTTCGAGCGAAGTGTACGTCGTGTTTTAGAGTTGACTTGAAGACTTTTAGATGAGGTTCTTTGCTTTCTAATTATTAGAAAGCAAGTATTATTCTAAAGTATTATTCTAATTATTAGAAAGCAAAGAACCTCATCTAAAAGCCTTCAAGTGCTGTTATAAAATATACAAATGTTCTAAAAATCCATATTAAAGACAAAAATTTCGTAGACGTCTTCGATTTAATTGATGGTCACTATCTCATAGATCGACGATTACTGACTTCAAAATGTTTAAAAACATAACATTTAGTAATCAACAAATAGTAATCACAACTATTTTAATTTATATTTTATCAACAAAATATAACAAAATATTACAATATTTATAAATAAATAAATAAAAGATAACTCAAATGATTTCGTAATTTACTTAAATAATAAGTTGATAATATCAATAAGGTCAATTTAACTAATAAAAGTAGTTTGGAATATAAGTAATATCAATTCCAAATTATGAACAAAGTTGTTAATACCGACCTATCATTTTGTCAAAGTTATTCCAATTCTACGAAATTCTACGAAACTATTTACGCCTCAAATAATCAAACGGACAATTATCGAATCTTCAAGTATCGAATTAGTAATTATTGAAATTAATTGATTTCGAGAGTAAACTTCGTGTGTTTGCGCTAGTATTTATTTTAGGAATCGATTAGTTTTATTTATTATATTATGTTGTATAATAAAATATATCTTAGTTCTCATGTTAACAACACACAGCTGGACGTAATATTTATATAAAGTTAAGTCTGTAAATATCCCACTGCTAAGCTAAAGCCTTGTGTGAGAAAGGAGCCTATTCCACCATGTTGTTCCATTGAAGGTTGGTGGATATGTGTCTGTTTTCATCCGACACATTTGACGCTGCGCACGAGATGAAGTTTAACTACAAATGAAAACTCATTGGCGCTTGTCCGAATTCGAAACCACGACCTTATATAAAAATTAACGTTTTTTTATTTACTGAACCATCTCGACTCAAATTTTTATACATGTGTCTCGGTTCATGAGTGTATGCATCGTAGAAGTATTCATAAGTTTCCCTTCCATTATTAAATCATATCTATTTTCTGTACGCATCACGGACCACGTCATAAATTTTAACAAATATCTCGCCGTAATCCAAACCAACAAACCCGCAAACATGATAATACAATTTATGTACAAATACGTAGTGAGCAAAACGTGAACGTGGTGTCTAAACTAGCGACGTGAACTGTCTCCGCACGAACAATTTAGGTTTTATCCAGAAAAGTGTGTTTGAAATATTTACGTTTGGTTAGTAGCTTGGGCATGTGCGATAGGTACTCTTCGAAGTGCTTCTGGTACTTCATTAATTAGCAGAGCGAAGCGTGCTACCTTATGGCACACGCTCGCTTCGAGTAACATGCTGGGAGTTTATTGATGAAGTATTCGGGATTGAGTCGAGTTAAACGCTCCTGGGGTTTTGGTATCATCATGTTTGTTATAATTATATCTAATAAATCTTTAAAAAAAAATCTTTATTCATGTATATGAAATTATTTATTCGACACGTACAGGTTTCCTCACGATGTTTCCCTTAGTCATCGGAATTAGTTATAACGTCAAATTAAACACACAAAAAGTCAGTGGTGCTTGACCGGTTTGATCACATGATTTTTAGTGAAGATTTACATATGTATTTATGTACAGGCCTATCTCGGTTATAACATACATATAGTGTATTAATAATAAAGTATATAAGTGAAGAAGTATCATCGTTATATATCCGTAAGATTATATCATAATCTATTATAATGTTAATATCAAACGGAACCAAGTTACCAACCTCACTGTTCTCTAAGTGACCACAGCCCTGAGGAAAGCTGAGGACAGGAAGGACTGGAGAAAATTCACAGAGATCATGACCCAGACCCTAGATCACAGTGGTCACGACCTCCAGCAATGAAGCAAACGACCGAGAAGAAATTAAACGGAAAAGTTTTGCGCAAATATAAAAAAAAATAAACTTATTTATAACATTTCGTCTCATAGTATACCTATGATATATATCCGGCATAATTCGAATACCGTTTGAATGTTTGCGCTTGTTCGCGGTTTGTATTAATTAAGTAATTATAATAAACATTGGAATGTTGGTTTATCTGCTTAATTAGACATATTGGTTACGTTTGAAGAGCAATGCGTGTAATCTAATTCAATAATTTATAGAACTTAAATATGTTAATTTGTAGTAATATTATGTCGAGTTCTTGTTGATTATATAAATATATAAACAACAGTAAGCAAATAGCCTGTAATGGTGATTGTTTCAACCAAGAAAGACATTATAAACAGGAATTTGTAATGTAATGTGCATAGTACCACTATATGTTACCAACGAGTCTCAAGTTATTCTGGTCATATTGCCCAAAGACAACCAGATTATCTGGATAAACTGGTTGTAGTAGAGAAGATCGAAGGCAAGAGATCATGTGGTCCAACCAGATTCAAAATATAACGGGACTCAACATTCCGACTGCCCTGAGACCAGTCGAGGACAGGGTGGTGTGGAGGAAATTAGTAGACAAGAACGACCTTTTATAATGAAGAACACAAAGAAGAAGAAAACGTGCATTGCAAACATATCCTTTTTTAACGAAAAATAATATAAAGTATCAAAATTAATAAAGTATATGTTTAAATTGTACGAGTAAAGCATTAAACAAGTCAGAGAGTTAACATAATAAAGGAGTCTACAGCTTTCAACCAGAATGCAGCAAAACAAAGTACAGACTTAGTTCGACTAAATACTGAAAAGACAAGCCCGCACAAAGCTTTAACCACTGGTGAAATTTGTCTTGAGAATATTAAAATACCACAATATATAAATAAAACCGTCAAAGACCGCTTTGCGGAATAGCTCTGTCAGATGCGAAACATCGAAATTGATGGTTATTGAAAGAAATAATACCGTAACAGCCTGTGAATGTCCCACTGCTGGGCTAAAGGCCTCCTCTCCTGTTTTTGAGGAGAAGGTTTGAAGCTTATTCCACCACGATGCTCCAATGCGGGTTGGTGGAATACACATGTGGCAGAATTTCAATGAAATTAGACACATTCAGGTTTCCTCACGATGTTTTCCTTCACCGTAAAGCACGAGATGAAATATAATCACAAATTAAGCACATGAAAATTCAGTGGTGCTTGCCCGGGTTTGAACTCACGATCATCGGTTAAGATTCACGCGTTCTTACCACTGGGCTATCTCGACTTTTTGAAAGAAATAATAATACAAAGAAAACAATAAATAAGTATATAGTAAATAAAAATAAATTAAATCATAGTCACAAATATTCATGTCTATTGTCTAATTACAAATTGTATCTGGTTCTGGTTCGGGGACATGCTGCTTACTTTCTTGTATTAGTTGTATTCATGATTTTTAAAGTAGTATTGTAATGTTAATTTATATGTTACTTTACCCACGGCTGCCTTATAATTCAGAATTGCTAAATAGCAATTTCCATAACCCCTTTCATCATAAATGAAGGGGTTTCATACAAAGGTTTAGTATAGTATAGTAAGGTTCGTATGCCTTTTTAATTGCACTAGCTAGTACAGTAGTTTTGGCTGTGCGATCATATGTCATTTAGTTACTCATTTATATAATATATAGAAGGAAGGATATATGTAATTTTGATGATTTAGGTTCCTTAATGTTATATAATAATGATTTAATAATCAACGTGTTTTCATTTATAGTATGACGATACACAAACATTTAGCAAGATATCAAACTCAGATATCGGTTTGAGTTCTTATTGTTTCATGATTAATTATATTGAAAATGTTTGGTGATGGCCTTACAATGAATGATGTTCATTGCTCCTTAAATAACATGTTTATATTATTTTGATTAGTTATATTTACTAATGTAAAGCTTGTTTATTTATATAAAGCTGGTCTTCACAAACGAAGTAGAGTTGACATGCGTTCATATAAAAATTAGTAATTATTATAATAATTACAGTGTAAATATAAGCTCAAGGGACATACCGTCTTAGTTCTCGGGGTTGGTGGCGCATTGGCGATGTAAGCAATAACATTTCTTACAATGCCAATGTCTATGGGCGTTGTTGACCACTTCCCATCAGGTAGCCCATATGCTCGTCCGCCTAAATTCTATAAAGAAAACCCGTTACTGAGCGTAAGTCATCTACAAAAATTATGTAATTGTTAGTGACATGCAGTGAATAATTACATACTGTTCCTAACCCAGTAACTGTTTTAGTAGAGGCACACGGTAACATTTAATTGTATAATGAAAAGACGAATTCATTTTAACAGAAAGAGGATGCAAGTTTTGCTTATTCTTGACTGGATTAATTCCAATAAGCCGGAAAATGGAATTTTAACAACTCCGTCTTGATACATGGTAGTTGAATATCTGATAAGTCTAAATCAATCAGCTTATGGTATTTATTTTTTGCACTATTTTTGCAATGAAAAATGATAATGATTTTCGTTGATAAAAAATCATTGAGCAAAAAACTTTACATATTCCTATAGTAAGAATAATGTGCACTTTCTTGTTCTTGTTATTTCTTACTTTTAATTGTGAAAATAACATAATCCAAAATCACCACCGTTTCAGAATGTACATTATATCCAAAATAATAAGCAAGAAACTCTGGCTTAGAACTATTTTATACGCATTATTTATCAATTATTTATTTACTTACTTCTACTTAAATATTCACTTACTGACTGGTTCTATAAGCTTATATTTACTAGTGTATAAGTAATGCTTGCTACAATATGTGTTACGTCAATATTCTACTCACTAAAACGCCTGCGATGTTTACCCGGATTGAAGAAGGTACGGGATCGATTTGATATTCACAGGACCAGGCAAAGCAAAGCTCGCGAGAGGATGAGGTACTCGCCTCGTGGGAAAAGCAAGCCTCTAGATCAACGAGAAATCTAGAGCAGGCACAAGAGGACCGGGACATAGGCGTCACAAAGTATGTTTGCCTGAATTTTAATACGCAAAAATTGGACTCATCACAATCTTCCATTTCAGAAAATGATAAATTAAACATGATACAGAATAATCTCAAACATACTTCTAAAATAAAATAAAACATCAATGTACAACGTCCATTCGAAATTGATATTATTGTTCATGATAGGGAGAAGTTATTTGGCGATCAGTGTTATTTGTACCCGCAGAGTTGTGGTCGTAAATTGTATTTGAGGCTTAACCTCAACTCGTAATTGCAGGTTTATTAATAAACGAATCATAAACAATAGAATTGCTTGTGCGATTGGAAACTTCTTAAAATGTTTATTCCATGACTTATTGCTGTAATAAATTTAAAATTGTCGCCTTCGCCTTTATGTCAAATTCTAATTTAATATTTATTTTAACATGTTTTATGTAGTTGGCAACACTGTTACTTACTTTTGTATTCGGTGTATTGTATCCTCTTGTAAAAAAAACTCTGCTTGTAATTTAATAGCCCGTTTTAATTTTCACTTATAGTAAGAAAATTTGAATTTCTTTGTCTATTTTAAGCCTTGAATCACTGTTTAATATTTTTCCAAAAATGAGTATAATACTTATACAAAAGGAGGTTAGTTTTTATACTACATGGTTTAGCTTGTGTCAATACTATTTTATAAATATGGTAATGTTTTGTGAAAGCTTGTTTGGTAGGTGGTACCTACTCATTAGTTTATAAAATAAAAATGTGACATTATGTCTCATAAGTTCGTATTCGTTGTCTTAATACCTTACAAGACTTACATTTCATTGTATATTATGGATTTACTTTAAGAAAAATAGTAATTTATTTTTAAATATATAATTAATATGTGTAATGTTTTTTAAAATTGTATATAATAATACTTGAAATCGGCCTGTCGTGAATTGTCTAATTAAATGTACTAACAAATTGTCACCTTCTCAAAGTGTTATCGTTGCTATTTAACCGTTATATAATTCTACTAACACAACAATCCAGTTGCGATTCAGTTGAAGTTGGATCGAAATAGAATCGGGAACGTATATTAACAGTTTTAAATTAGTAGAAATTGATAACTTTTGAGATTAGCGTGACAATACAAACTCAACAACTTAATAATAGAAAACACATTATAAACGCGGTATTACGCGTTTAACTTGGTTAACTTAACTTAGTTGGGTTTTAACTCTGATAAATATTGACCATCACTAACATTACTAATGCACCATGGAAAAACACGGGAATTAAAATGTTATTTTCCTTATGTCTGTCGTCATAATCACTCGTAATTTTAAAAAAAACTAAGTACTGTTGTTTTGGAATAGACTTGATCAGTGGATGGTACCTAGACGAGCTAGCACAAAGCCTTACCACCAAGTAAATCCAAATAACGTAGCCTCATTTTTATTTCAACATTAACTTCATTAAATCATTTTCTACTTTGTGAGGTTTTCCTCCTTTGTACCATGTGAACCGTCCTTCGTTTCACTAAGGGCCAAATTAATTAATCAACCAGTAACGAGTCGATGGCTGACCCGGATATCCAATTTTTTGTTGGCTTAATTTCGCCATGCTCTATGACAAATGGTTTTATGGAAGTTTTGAGCTTCAATCATGACTTTGAAAAAATACTGCTTTTTAGGATTAATTAGCGATTTTTTTTTCGTAATGTCAGAGGTTGTCGACCCTTTCCTAAGCATACATACATGTTAATACTATATGTGTTTATGGTTTTAGAAGGTACTAAGATATGATAGAAGCACGTAATAACAGAATAACTGTCGCTTTCCGAGGTCCTGGGATCAAATACAGAGTTTTGAAAACAAAAACTCACTGCCCGGATGGGGGATCTTTTGAAGAATAATTTTTAATATTCCTTTTTTTTTGAGAAGTTTTGGAGCTTATTCCACCACGCTGCTGCAATGCGGTTTGGTGGAATACACATGTGACAGAATTTCAGTGAAATTAGACACATGCAGGTTTTCTCTCGAAGTTTGCCTTCACCGTCTAGCAAGAGATAAATTATAAACACAAATTAAGTACATGACAATTTAGTGGTGCTTGCTGGGTTTGTACCCATGATCATTGGTTAAGATTCTTGCGTTTGTATCACTAGGCCATCACACCTTTATAAGAATTATACGTCATCATTTAAAAAAAGAATTATCAACTATCCTACCCGTGAATAATCAGTACGGAACTGAAATTCTGATAACCGATATAATAGTGTATACTATTTATTTTTATTTATTTCGAACAATTAATACGTATCACAAACAATAAAGAAATACAAGTTTGGGCAATGTTATATTAATTGTTTAAGTAATAACGCAGTCTCATCATATCCCAATTTGAGAAGCCAGTTGGTCATGTGCGTTTCACATTGTTAAGTCGTAAGTAAATATTGATCTTCTTAACCATTCGTTTATATAGAATCAAGTTCAAGTAATTATTGACTTGTTATATCTGATGTCCATGAAATGGTCTGACAAAATCTATCAGCTTTGCGTTTGTTAATGTATCACTTCACAGCCTTTGTTACACAAACGTCTTCTGCGGTGAGATTTATTCGTTTTCATATTATGCGTTACGGGTCCCAGAGGATTGTCAAAGTGTTAAAACATGAACAAACACAATAGTCATAAATAAAGCACCGATTATTTACAGACTGTAATTAGTACAGAAGCAGTACCAGCCTGTGAATGTCCCACTGCTGGGCTAAGGCCTCCTCTCCCTTTTTGAGGAGAAGGTTTGAAGCTTATTCCACCACGCTGCTCCAATGCGAGTTGTTGCAATACACATGTGGCAGAATTTCAGTGAAATTCGACACATGCAGGTTTCTTACATTGTTTTCCTTCACCGTCAAGCACGAGATGAATTATGATAACAATATAAGCCATATGCTTATTATATTATAAATTCAGTGGTGCTTGCCCGGGTTCGAAACCGCGATCATCGGTTAAGATTCACGCGTTCTTACCACTGGGCCATCTCGGCTTTTTTTACTGTAATTAGTAATACATATATAAATGTAAGTAAGATATTAACAAAGAGTAAGGAGCATTTATGCTAATTAAGCTTTTGTCTCAAAGGATAGCAGCAAAAAAGCCTAATGAGTATAAATCTTTTTAACTTGTCGCAGTCTTAGACCGGCTGCTAATGAGAGAGGGTTTATTAAAGGTATGGGTTTGTTTCTTAATTCCCATTTAAGAGAGTATAATGAGGAAAAATTTATATATTTTAAGCATGGCCCGGATGTTTTATTTTTTTGAGTTTAGTTTTTCTCTTTTTAACTGTATTAAATTTTTTATCAGGATTAACAACATCTCACTGTACATTTATAAAAATACTTACAGCTCTATTTACGCCAGCGACATACGTACAAAAGGGAATTGACCCCAGGACCTTCAACAGCACCAACTAGCTTACGAAGACTGGGTCCAATACGTGTCTTCCGTCCAAAGAAGTAACCAGGGAATGTCATCCACACTTATATTTTTTTTCGGTATCCTCTATTGGATATAGATATATATCCTCTATGGAATATAGTACTCAAACTCATTAAAAAAATAGATCTTGTTTCTACAGATTGTGTTGTCTAATAAATTGTAACAAAAAATTATAATTAAATTTGTAATATAAATTGTGATAGAAATTAATTAGAGGTTTATTCCGGAATAGAGTAAATAATTAAATTCTTGCCGGGTTTTGTTGCTAGAATATACAAACCGTTGATAACTTAAATTCAATAAATCTTGTAAAATTTTATTTTATATGTTCTTGTAAGAATTTTCTCAAGTATATTTTGATTTAGATTATTTTTAATATGATTAAGTAATAATATACCGATGCCTTATTCCAAATGAAGAAAAAATAAAGATGTATTTTTAGATACGAAGTAGGATAACCTGTGTTACAGGTCTGTAAATACATTACGCAACAAAAACAAAATCCAATTCGACCAATCTAAATATTTGTTTCAAAAGAAGGATTTGAATTAAAGACTATTAGCTCAGGTAACCAATTCGTATCTGTATTCTACATTATAACGTTTGAAGTTAGTTTGTGTAAAGAGGAAAAAATCTTACAGCGGCCTAATTACAGTTCCCTTATCGAGGAACGAAGATCGAAAATAACCTCTTCGATTTTCAAATATCACTCGTAATTACAGCTCCAACAAAAACTCGTATTTTTAGCAATCTTTCGATTGAAGATCGTCTTTGTATTCGATAATCATCAATGATGACAATGTAAGAACGAAATGACAACCGCCTACTTAAAACGATTCATTTTTGAACTGGCACTAAGAAAGAAGTTATACTTATAGTGAATTACTTCTAAGGTAACGAGGCAAACGAAACGATTACATAAGCACGGGTTCTAAATTTGCAAACAATAATATAACATTACCATTTTAGATGATTTTGCTTTATTTTAGAAATACTAGCTTGTTTGTTATTTGTTACTTATTCGAAACAGCGCCATCTATTGATCAGTAACATAAATACAAATCTTGACAGTATTAAGTAATTCAGGCAACCATCCTCAATTTGTCGGTTAGGCTTTGAAAAGTAATCTTCTATTTTCAATCCTCGACGTAAGAGACAATCCCATTGATGACTTTGAAATTGAACAGGATTATAATCGTGTATATAATTCTGCTAGCGAAGGCTTAATAATATATTTATACTTATCGACTAATCCCTTAAAGTAACTTATCGCAATTCGAAGGAGATGATTTAATTTTAATGAAATCTTTGAGTGGTTTAGCCGTAAACCTATTTGATGGTTTTTCTTGAACATCTCATTTCGTCCCAGCCCTCTTAATATTTCGTTTGAAATCATTTTAATAATGTCGGGAATTACTTTTCAGGTATCTTATTTAGTGAGTTGGATTTGAAACGTTGGATCATTCCAACTGGATTGAAATATTTGCTTATTTTGTAATTTTTCAGATTAAACTGAGCATTTTAAGTCGCTATTTGCTTATAATCTAATACGTCTTCCTTATAAAGAACATTTATAAGGAAAACAGGCAAATTTTAGGCTACCAATAGTTAATGTTGAACAAGATTTATATATTTAACTAAATGCTATTACTTTTCGTTAGTTATTTTCCTACAATATATTTTATCTTCAGCCTAAACCTTAAAACCTTATATTTCTCTTAAGTATTTATGATATTCTCACGTAAGTAGGCAGACGATAGAATAATTAAACAATGGAAATATTAAATTAAAGTACTATGTATGATCTTTTAATTCTTGGGCATATTCACTTTTGTCTACATTCTTTGATGTAAAAAATGATGTTTGCGCGTAAAATAGATTAAATAAATTAATTTGTTCATTTTATGAATTTGCAAATGTTCATTTACTTGGAAAAGGTTTTCCTCTTAAGTTTAATATTTGGGAGTTCATTCCACCACGCTGTTAAAATATGAAAAGCCATGCTTGCCTCGAATTTTAAAAAGCGATCTTCCTTAACATTTATTTGTTTTATTTATAAATATTAAACTCGTCAAATCGACAAACAGAGACAAAAAGGTAAATGTTTTCTCTTTGCCCATTAAAATATTTCTATAGAAATTTGATTTAATAGTAACAGATTTTTTTGGGTATTTCATATTCGAAATCGGCGTTGGTTAAGCAAATGTAATAAGGGAGAAAAATATTCTGCATGCGTTCATGCAAAATTTTGATGGCAAAAACATTTAAAACCGACATCGAACTTTCTCTGAAATATTTATATATTTAAAAAATGTCAGTGATATGAGAAACTATTTCTATATATAATTGTAAAAGAGATCATTGTTTCAACTTGCCTTTTAAGCTTTGTATTTTGGATGTTTGGCTTGAAGGTATTTTTTAGAAAAAAATAATAATATGTGTTGACAAAGGTGACATGACAACAGATGGAAATATTGCAATAATAACTCATCGTTTTAAATTAATTATTTATTTAATAAAAATAAGTTTTTTATTTCTTATTAAAAATTAGTTATTTATTTTTATTATTCAATAAATAAATATGAATGACAAAATTAAATTAAAGTTACTATACTCGTGTGAAGTTTAGGCGCGTCGAGTATTAGTATAAAAATAGTTTTCAATAAAATACTGACAAAGTAAAATTTAGTGATGGTATACGAAATGGAACGCAACGTTGGTTGGTTGGTTAAGCGAAATAATAAAAAACGTAACAGTTGCATTTTTCTAATAGTATTTTCGTTGTTATTTTAACAGCGAAAATAAAATATTCGTTTCGTTTACAATGGATAACGAGACATTGACGCCATTTATTTAAAAAAATGAATATATTTTCAAATTTCGAATATAGTTATAAATGGAATGCATTCTAAATTCACAAAATATTTTACTGTCAATTTGTAATTAAGATTTGTGGTGTATATATTACTTAGGAAATATGACAAACTACCAAATCGTTCTATATTTAAACACACATTTTTATAATAACTTTTTTATACAACGAAGTCGCCGCCGTTCTATATATACTAAATTGTAATTGTAATTCCTTATTTACGTAAAATAATGTACTTGAACCATGCATTCTAGAGATGATACTGTGAAATTCTTTTAGTTTGACAAATTTTACACAAATTCCAATATAGCTTCCAAAAGGTTATTAATGTATTTGCATCAATCGATAACCTTCAAGGTTCTTTATAAATATTTCTATTATCAAACCATGATTAAGTTCAAGATTGCTTAAAAATAAAAAAATAGTTAATTAAAAAGAAAAACTGTTTATCACATCAAAAAAGTTAAATCTTGTACGTCAGACAATTTTCGCTTTAGTAAAAGCCTTCATTTTCTAGATATTTCTAATCATTATCATTAAACATTTCAAAATTTGAAATGTTTATCTCATATGTTCCATCTCTTTCATCTATTTTGCGCTTAAAAAAGTAAGCCTTTATTAAAAGTATAACATTTCGTATTATTTCCTCTACGGAGACGTAAGCTAGTTAATTTTTCGCCCAAAAGATTGGAATTGCGATTTAACGGTGAAATTAGTGCTAGCAGTCTTGCCGCCGTTCCAAGCAGTTTTCATTTATGCAGTAGCTATTTTTAATTTTTATTTGTATACGATTAATTCCTCAATATGAATTATTCTTATATAAATTAATTATATGATTTTATATTCACTTTGAGTCGCAGAAAATTTGAGCAGAAATTCGACCTTGGATGGAACTCATCACAATCAAAGAAGTTACCTAAATCTTATAGTAATTATTTTCTTTTTCTGTTTTCTCTAAATAAACTGTCATATATTATGTTAAAGGGCACGATAAGATAAAATCAGTAACAATATATCATTTAAGAGATACACTCGAGTAAACACGCTTATTGTGGTGGCGTTGTTTTGGTTAATATTTTCTTTTTGGAGTTTGTGAGGTATATCAAGATTTTATCGTAAATAAGTTACACATGTACATAACAAATGTGAAAGGAGGTTTGTTTATTTGCTAGTTACATCAGTGTCATCATGAATTTTAATGTTGCGAGGGATACAGAACAGGACGGAGCTATATAAGTATCTAACACCTACCTCCCTCACTCGCAGGGGATGCCGCGGACGAAAACCAGTGTACAATAAATATTTAACCACAATCTATTATATATATATAGTATATTTAGCATCCTGAAGTGAAACTGTTTTTAAAATATGTCGAATTGTTCTTTTTAAAAATAGAACACCAAATTCTGAAAATTCAAATAACAAATTTAAACACATTCAACAAATCACAAGTCGCGCCAATAATGAATTGATCACTTTACCTTTTTCTCCACTAACAAAATGGCGGTTTTATATTAGCGCGCGCTAATTATTTTTTTTAACAACGCTGTTGTATGGATAAAAGAATCTTTTAAATGTAAATATAACATATATTAGTATTTTTGATAGGTTATCTAACAATAAAAAATAACCCTGCCTAGTTCACACTATTTTTCTACATTTAGTGGCTCTAGTGACATAATATTATGTTATCGTCTATTATGTATTCTTTCCAGAATGTTCGAAAACTTATATAGAAGTGAATTCATACTTTCTGTTACTCTAAGTGTGAAGTAATGTTCATTGCGTAAAATATGAAGGTTACAAGAGCATTTTTTCGAAGTTTGACCAAGTATATATTATAACTGAACTAGCGTCTAGTAAATTCTCTCGCATGCAGAGAATTACATTCTATTGAGCTGTACTGTAAATTAAATTAATTGATTTCATATTAGACATACAATGTTATATATATTTTATGACACTTGGAATACCCAAGTATACATATGTGGTGGCAAAGCTTTGTGCAAGCAAACAACAATGCCCAGTATTGTTGCGTTCTGGTTTGAAAGGTAAGGTGTAACCACGGGCATAAAGGACATAACATCATAGTTCCCAAGGTTGGTGGTGCAATTAAGACTTAAGGGATGATTAATATTTATTACAAAGATAATGTGTGTATGGGTGGTGACCACTTACGGTCAGGTCTGCCAGTTGCCAGTTTGCCTAAATAATACTTTTTTTATATTATAGTTAGGCGGACGAGCATATGGGCCACTTGATGGTAAGTGGTCACCAACGCCCATATACATTAGCTTTTTAAGAAATGTTAACCCTCGCTTACATCGCCAGTGCACCACCAACGTACTGGGACGTACGTGGGACCTAAGATTTATGTCCCTTGTGCCTGTAATTACACTGGCTCACTCACTTCAAACCGGAACACAACAATACCAAGTACTGCTGTTTTTCGGTAGAATATCTAATGAGTGGGTGGTACCTACCCAGACGAGCTTGCAGAAAGCCCTATAATCAGTAAAAACATACAATATCATAAAAGTCAGTCTTTAACAATATTAAGACAAACTTTTTATTATATGTCTATCAATCTTCTAATAAAGCAAGGTTAAGGTCATAAAATATTTCAAATTAAAGTTACTAAAAGTCAATTCGTCATAAAAAAAATCCAAGGGACGTCTTTTATGCGTTTATCTCTAGAAACTGACAATATTTTTGTCCCATAAAGCAGTTTATCCTCCCACTGCCTCCCAACAAATGTTTTGCGTGAAAATAAAAGGGTGTGAAATATTTTCTTAGGCGATTTTATTTATGGACTACCGAGGTTCAGATCGGCCATATTAGCCCCTTTTAGTACGTGTATTGTACGCAAGGGATGAATTTATGATTATATGTGTTTCAATTAATACTGGAATGGTCGTAAATGTTTTTACTCGATGTTTTATATGATAATTTATTATAACGGATGATTTAGAAACCATTCGGAAAAAGGTTTGTTTAGTAAATGAACTGAATCGTGAAATGTTATTTTGAAAAGATTTATCATTTTGGATTTTACTCTTGATATAAATTCCCAATGTATATTTCTCAATATATATTTGATGTTTATTTTGTTTTAACACGTATGTTTTAATGGATATAAACCTTCTACGTTATTTACGTTATTATAAAGCGTAAGTAATGTGTAACAATATATACATTACTTACGCTCACATAAGCATGGACATCATATTTTTCCCATTTTATATTTTTATTATTTCTTACTTCTCACTTTATACATTTAATTTTCTTTTTTGTTCGTATAAATGGGAGTGGATGCCTGGTGTTTTGTAGAACAGTTTATCTATTGTAAGATCCAGTCTTCACATTATTTAGCTGATATTTAAATGTTATGAAGATATAGATAAAATATTGTTATTATTATTATTAACTTCAGCGCGTGATATAAAAAATTGCTTATATAACTCGCAATCTAAGGTGATATACCTTTTACGAAAGGGACGTCCTTAATGGACGGTATGTTCAAGACCGAAATACATTATGCCTAATATTATTTAGTTTATCTTCTCATCAATAGATGGCATTAGAAGAATTTTACATTGCGCTATAAGAAGGTTTTTTTTTCAAATTACTAAGGAAGTTTTGTAAACCCATAATGAGAGAGAACAATTACACTATCTGACCAGCAGTACATACTCGGGGGTTTTATTTTGAAGTCTCACAGTACCAATACTACCGGGTAACCCCAACAGTAATGTATGTATACTTGAATTGATTTACTTGAATTATTAACTTATTTTTCAAGATTGCATTATTTACACTTGCAACAATTTCAGATTCTTGACTTTCCTCCTTAAAATTGCGATGAAGACACGTGTAAATTAATACAATAACAAAAAAAATATGTACGGTTGGGAAAGAAGATGAGCAAACTGTTTAATGCTCAAATGCACATTTTCGTTATATTGTTCGATTTGTTCGTCTGTTCTTTCTACTCTATTATTACGCATGCTTGATGCTTTATTAGTTCGACAGCTCAAATGAGCTGGCATTTTTCACTGTAACACATACACACAAATAGACCCAACTTGTATTTACTGATAAAAACGGTATACCGATAAGTTATTTGATCTTTAGTATTTTACCAATCTTTTCAATATCATAAAACATGTTTATACTTCTTATCAATTTAATAAATCGTTAAATATTTTGAAATTGCGATAGTGCAAATTTTTAAATGTCAAAATGACGCGACGCTTCTCGTGAATCACGTAGACGAAAGTTCGATGAGGTTCACTTTAAGTTTCACCACGGTAGCATGCGAAAGCGATCCCGTGGCGTTCCTCGTTAAGACGGAAAGGGTACGGGGAGGTTTTAGTGGGTAGGACGGTGGCCTTCTGCCCCGTGAGTCCCACATAACCGTCCCGGTCGTGGACCGGGCGGTAGGCGTAAATGCCTTTCCTCCTCGACAAAAAAAAAGGTTCACTTTAAGTAATTATTTTGATATTGTTCATACAAAAATACTAAAATCGTGATTACAAAATAGGATGATTGGTTAGGGTGGTGAGAATTTGGGGATAATATATTTTTTGATTCTTAATCGAAATAAAATACAAATAAAAAAATATGTCTAAAAAATAGAAAAAAAAATCTGGATAGGGACACCCTTATCAGCTAGCGGTATGAAATATACTTTACGACCTATTCCCATGCCTCCCAAATATATATAACAAATTTCATAAAAATTGGTTGATCAGTTTCGAAGGAGTTCGGCCACAAACACTGTGAGACGAGATTTTTATATATTAGATAGATAAATTATAACAACGAACGTAAGCCGTTTTCAAAACTCTGCCATTATTTTCTACCCTAGGGCAATAAATTTGATTGGTAAAATTATTTTCAAAATAATTTTCTTTGACTCTATATCTTCATAATGTCTTTTAAGTATTTCCCGTCTGCTGAATGACGCTCGTGGGATGAAAGTGGATCTATTTTCGGAACAAGCTGTTTGTTTAAAGTAGCCGATACAAGCCCAAGGGACCAATGACGTATCTAAGCCCTTCCAATGACGTAATATTATCTTGTATTTGTCATTAATAGTTTTTTTTATTATTATTAGTAGTAGCCTGTGAATGTCCCACTGCTGGACTGACGATTTCGTTTTTGAGTTTGAGTTTTGGAGCTTATTTCATGACGCTGCTCCAATGCGGTTTGATGGAATACACTTGCGGCAGAATTTTGGTAAAATTAACACATGCAGGTTTCCTCCACGATGTTTTCCTTCACCGTCAAGCAAAACATAAATTATAAACACAAATTACGCACATGATAATTCAGTGGTGCTTGCCCGGGTTTGAACCCACGATCATCGGTAAAGATTCACGCGTTCTTACCACTGGGCCATCTTGGCTCATTGAATGTACATATATATAAATAAATGTATATAAATATAATACGTATATATTTGTTTATTAATTCATGTGAGCGTTTTGTACATATTAAATTATTCACTTTGTTACAAAAACAATATATTAAGATAATAAATTCACACGAGCAGAATAAATAGCGGTGCCGACAAAGTTAGCAGGAAGCCGTGTACAATGAACATAGCGAAGTTTTGTTTAAGTGATAAAACATTTTACTTATTTATGAAGCTTCTTAATATATCGGAAGTTTAAGATATAATGGAACATGTTCTGATTCATCGATTTAAAATTTAAATTTCATTTGCATAATTCGAATTGAGGAATTGCATTTTAATGGTTGATTTTGCAATTTTCTCGTAACTTTGTATATTAACATTATACATCTGAAGAGTTTATTTGAACCGTAAATCGCATGTATATTTTTATTTTATTTGGTATATAATGAAGTCTTCCTGCCCGATTTTTAAGCAGCTATGGACATATATTAGTGCACAAGTATGTGCGTAAATATTATGCGCTTTCTGTCCCTCACTTACAATACGATGCCGGAAAGGAAATCCGAGAGCAGAAAGAATAATTACGTGCTCTTTGAGGCACGGGAGTGTATTCTACCAACCTCAGGACACCCATAACTTTTTATTGAGCCGACCCACGGTTTGAATTGAGTTCCTTAGTCTTATAAGCTAGTTACTAGACCAACAAGGCGATTTTGTTTCTATATTTCATAGTATAGCAGAAGATAATAATATTGTCAAACAACAAGTTCCTTTTGTTGAAGCCAGTGCAATAACTAAATAAAAAAAAATACATATGAAAGTCAACGGCAACATTTTTTTTTCCTGTTTAGAAAGGTTAGTTTTAATTTATATATTTATACTCATAATATCAAAAGTTATTTTATTTAAAAATAGAATGAAGATTAACACAAACGTTACCGTTCAAAACTTGTAGGACGAGGAATTTTAGACAGACGAACGTCGTATAGAACGAAGTTGCTTGGGACAGTCAGAAGGGATATGCGGTTCGTCTCGCTTACATTCACACAGAAGTCACGAACCCTAATTTTACTTAACTAACTTGGTGTATATATTTTACTATTGGTCACAGTTACTTTGATGGGGAATAAGGTCGAATGTACCTTTGGCTAATGAAGGTTACGTTTATTTAAGTGTGTCATTTGACTCGATCGAAAATTCATATCTCAATTCAAAGATCATACGGTAGCGTTTTCCAAAATCATACTCATATATCCCTTGTTATTTTTTTTTTAGGCAGTTGCTCAACTACGAAATATAACCTTGGTAAATAGTTCCAACATATCGCATCCGCGGGCGCTCATGATCTTCAATCGTGCTCTTCTCGCGGCTCGGAGTAGACCTTTGAAAGCGCAAAAGTAATGTTTAAGAGTATAAAAGCTCTACTTGCTAGTACGTACGACAGTGCGATGTCAACTCGGCATGCACATTTATAAAGTGTTTTTGATATTACGTGACGCGTTAATGAACTAATGTGTGCGTAAATCATTAATATAATCAAGTGCTTATTATGCGCATTAGTTGCTAGTCAATATAATTATTAATTCACAATATATTTGAAGTGATGTATTTACACACAAACACACATACATAGACACACTATCCAAGAGACACTAAACAGAAATCACAATTTTTTTTCAAATTTAAGGGATAGTAACATAAAGGAAAATGTTCTAAGTTGAACGTTAATAAATAAATAAATTTTGCTGATGCTTAAATTTACATATGATAAACAAAGACAGAGATATTTCATATTACATGTATACATATTATATATAGTATATAAGTAACGTAGCGTAGTAAGGTACGCGCGGTCGCCTCACAATACAGCACAATGTGCAATCTAAACTCGGGCCATAGAAATCCATTAGGAAAATTAAAAATAATATGACAGCGAAGCAGAACAAACTATTTGTTGACTTTCGTATACGTGTAACTCTTCAAAAGCTCTAACGTTAACGGTTAATTTTGATAGAAGTTTCGTATCCGGTAGTTTGGATTACAAAAGTTGCTCGAATTGGCCGTTTGAAGAATGGAGTTTTAATATTTTTGGAAATTTATAAAATGAAATGGCCTGGTGGCTAGAGTACGTGATTCTGAGCTGAAGATTACAGATTCAATCCTGGACACATACCAGTGATTTTCAGTATTAGATTAAACTAACAGTTTAAAGTTTTAAAATTCATTTCGGCGGCATTCACTCGGCGGTGAAGGAAACGGCATGGGAAAAATCTCAGTTATGTATGGTGGAATATTCTTCTAAGCCTTCTCCACGGCACAAGAAAGTTTTTGACTAATAGTAGAAACCAGCAGCACCAACTAACTTTTGTACAACATGGACAAAATTGATATTATAATATAATACGGCTACACAAATTATAATCATGATGAAAAATTATATAAGTAATTTTTAACAGTGTGAGAGAAAGAGAATGAAAAGATTCAAGTTTTTACTACACAGAATAATTTTATTAGATTAAATATATTTACGGATGACGTGTGTCTGTTTTTGTACACAATGTGTGTGTGTGTGTGTGTCTGTGTGTGTAACAACTAATATGTCCTTATAACATTGTTTATCACTATGCAGAAGTAATTTTAGATTTCAATTTACTGGTACACTTAAATAGTCATTTTGTCAGTTTAACCACTCTATGTATTAATCGCTATATTAATAATTATAATTGCAAATTTACTAACACTTCACACACACATTCTAAGCCGTGTTCAACACGTGGAGCATACTATACGTGCTTTTGTCAATTCAACACCCACGCGCTTGGCATATTCAAAACACGACAGGAATGTTCTAGAACAAATACTGATATATTATTGTACATTTGTGGAACATCACAAAATTATTTCATAATAATAATGTAAAATAAACAGAATAGGCCTTTGCCTAGCAGTGGACATTTGAAGTTCACGACATTATGTTTTAAATTAATAAATGATTTCGTTTTTTCTGTCACAAATCAAGCCAAGCCAAGCCAAAGTCATGTCATGACGGTTAGTCCGCCAAGCCCGCCTGTGATGATGAGTGACGTCACAACCGACTGTCAAGTGGGAAGAATTACCTAAACACCCGATACACTCATTTCGGAAAGTCGTTCGCTAGCTTATTCACGATACGAATACGATACGATAATATAAAAATTCTCTTAATAAGATTTTAGATGACGATTAAATTGATAATGATGATAATGATGTCTTCACCTATTTCGATCAGAGCAGTTAGTCTCAATATAGATTGATAAACTGCGCAAGAGATATATTGCACAAGTGCATGCTCAAACACAGATCTCTTTTCTCCCTCTCTCATAATCCTATAGGACGTTAATGCGACAAGGACGAAAAGATGTACCAACGGGGTTTAACGTGCTCTCTGGGATACGGGATTGTGAACACTGCGGAATTCTAAACTGCTACTGAGAATTGCTTGATAGAAAAACTCAATGATAATTTTATTGGCTACCCGGGTATTACATTCAAGAACTCTGGTACTGCAGCCTTATAAGGTAGACACTACCGACGAAATCTTATCTGTTAGTAATAATAGTATTATTTGGTATATTACACGACGACGAATTTCTCTTCATCTTGGTAACAAAGCAAACTATATCACGTATCACTTATACGCTTTTGTTCTCGAAATAACAGCAGGGTCGCAAATAACTCAATCATCTTGAATACAGACCACAGAGGAATATAAAATAGAATAATTCGTGTTACGTAATATATTGAAATCGGCGTTGGTTAAGCAAATGTAATAAGGGAGAAAAATATTCTGCATGCGTTCATGCAAAATTTTGATGGCAAAAACATTTAAAACCGACATCGAACTTTCTCTGAAATATTTGTATATTTAAAAAATGTCAAATGACATGAGAAACTATTTCTATATGTAATTGTAAAAGAGATAATTGTTTTAACATGCCTTTTATGCTTTGTATTTTGGATGTTCGGCTTGAAAGTATTTTTTAGAAAAAAAATTAAGATGTGTGGACAAAGGTGACATGACCACAGATGGAAATATTGCAATAATAAATCATCGTTTTAAATTAATTATTTATTTAACAAAACACTGAATTCAATAAATAAATATGAATGACAAAATAAAATTAAATTTACTATACTCGTGTGAAGTTTAGGCGCGTCGAGTATTACTATAAAAAAAATTTTCAATAAAATACTAACAAAGTAAAATTTAGTGACGGTATACGAAATGGAACGCAACGTTGGTTGGTTGGTTAAGCGAAATAATAAAAAACGTAGCAGTTGCATTTTTGTAATAATATTTTCGTTGTTATTTTAACAGCGAAAATAAAATATTCGTTTCGTTTACAATGGATAACGAGACATTGACGCCATTTATTTAAAAAAATGAATATATTTTCAAATTTCGAATATAGTTATAAATGGAATGCATTCTAAAGTCATAAAATATTTTACTGCCAATTTGTAATTAAGATTTGTGGTGTATATATTACTTAGGAAATATGACAAACTACCAAACCGTTCCATATTTAAACACACATTTTTATAATAACTTTTTTATACAACGAAGTCGCCGCCGTTCCATATATACTAAATTGTAATTGTAATTCCATATGTACGTAAAGTAATGTACTTTAACCAAGCATTCTAGAGATGATAGTGTGAAATTCTTTTAGTTTGACAAATTTTACACAAATTCCAATATGGCTTCCAAAAGGTTATTAATGTATTTGCATCAATCGATAACTTTCAAGGATCTTTATAAATGTCTCGGACTATTATCAAAACATGATTAAGTTCAAGATTGCTTAAAAATAAAAAAAATAGTTAATTAAAAAGAAAAACTGTTTATCACATCAAAAAAGTTAAATTTTGTACGTCAGACAATTTTCGCTTTAGTAAAAGCCTTCATTTTCTAGATATTTCTAATCATTATCATTAAACATTTCAAAATTTGAAATGTTTATCTCATATGTTCCATCTCTTTCATTTATTTTGCGCCTAAAAAAGTAAGTCTATTAAAAGTATAACATTTCGTATTATTTCCTCTACGGAGACGTAAGCTGGTTAATTTTTCGCCCAAAAGATTGGAATTGCGATTTAACGATTGCGGTGAAATTAGTGCTAGCAGTCTTGCCGCCGTTCCAAGCAGTTTTCATTTATGCAGTAGCTATTTTTAATTTTTATTTGTATACGGTTAATGCCTCAATATGAATTATTCTTATATAAATTAATTATATGATTTTATATTCACTCTGAGTCGCAGAAAATTTGAGCAGAAATTCGACCTTGGATGGAACTCATCACAATCAAAGAAGTTACCTAAATCTTATACTAATTATTTTCTTTTTCTGTTTTCTCTAAATAAACTGCCATATATTATGTAAAAGGGCACGATAAGATAAAATCAGTAACAATATATCATTTAAGAGATACACTCGAGTAAACACGTTTATTGTGGTGGCGTTGTTTTGGTTAATATTTTCTTTTTGGAGTTTGTGAGGTTTATCAAGATTTTATCGTAAATAAGTTACACATGTACATAACAAATGTGAAATGAGGTTTGTTTATTTGCTAGTTACATCAGTGTCATCATGAATTTTAATGTTGCGAGGGATCCAGAACAGGACGGAGCTATATAGGTATCTAACACCTACCTCCCTCACTCGCAGGAGATGCCGCGGACGAAAACCAGTGTACAATAAATATTTAACCACAATCTATTATATATATAGTATATTTAGCATCCTGAAGTGAAACTGTTTTTAAAATATGTCGAATTGTTCTTTTTAAAAATAGAACACCAAATTATGAAAATTAATTTAAATAACTCACAGAATTACTCTTAAAAATCCAAATAACAAATTTGAACACATTCAACAAATCACAAGTCGCGCCAATAATGAATTGATCACTTTACCTTTTTCTCCACTAACAAAATGGCGGTTTTATATTAGCGCGCGCTAATGTTTTTTTTTTAACAACGCTGTTGTATGGATAAAGGAATCTTTTAAATGTAAATATAAAATATATTAGTATTTTTGATAGGTTATCTAACAATAAAAAATAACCCTGCCTAGTTCACACTATTTTTCTACATTTAGTGGCTCTAGTGACATAATATTATGTTATCGTCTATTATGTATTCTTTCCAGAATGTTCGAAAACATATATCGAAGTGAATTCATACTTTCTGTTACGTTTACAATGTTCATTGCGTAAAATATGAAGGTTACAAGAGCATTTTTTCGAAGTTTGACCAAGTATATATTATAACTGAACTAGCGTCTAGTAAATTCTCTCGCATGCAGAGAATTACATGCTTCATTGAGCTGTACTTCCTGTTAAGGGTAACTCAATTTAATTAAATTAATTAATTTCATATTAGACATACAGTTTTTTATATATTTTATGACACTTGAAATACCCAAGTATACATATGTGGTGGCAAAGCTTTGTGCAAGCAAACAACAATACCCAGTATTGTTGCGTTCCGGTTTGAAAGGTAACTACAGGCATAAAGGACATAACATCATAGTTCCCAAGGTTGGTGGTGCAATTAAGACTTCAGGGATGATTAATATTTATTACAAAGATAATGTGTGTATGGGTGGTGACCACTTACGGTCAGGTCTGCCAGTTGCCAGTTTGCCTAAATAATACTTTTTTTATATTATAGTTAGGCGGACGAGCATATGGGCCACTTGATGGTAAGTGGTCACCAACGACCATATACATTAGCTTTTAAAGAAATGTTAACCATCGCTTACATCGCCAATGCGCCACCAACGTACTGCTGTTTTTCGGTAGAATATCTAATGAGTGGGTGGTATCTACCCAGACGAGCTTGCAGAAAGCCCTATAATCAGTAAAAACATACAATATTATGAAAGTCAGTCTTTAACAATATTAAGACAAACTTTTTATTATATGTCTATCAATCTTCTAATATAGCAAGGTTAAGGTCATAAAATATTTCAAATTAAAGTTACTAAAAGTCAATTCGTCATAAAAAAATCCAAGGGACGTCTTTTATGCGTTTATCTCTAGAAACTGACAATATTTTTGTCCCATAAAGCAGTTTATCCTCCCACTGCCTCCCAACAAATGTTTTGCGTGAAAATAAAAGGGTGTGAAATATTTTCTTAGGCGATTTTATTTATGGACTACCGAGGTTCAGATCGGCCATATTAGCCCCTTTTAGTACGTGTATTGTACGCAAGGGATAAATTTATGATTATATGTGTTTCAATTAATACTGGAATGGTCGTAAATGTTTTTACTCGATGTTTTATATGATAATTTATTATAACGGATGATTTAGAAACCATTCGGAAAAAGGTTTGTTTAGTAAATGAACTGAATCGTGAAATGTTATTTTGAAAAGATTTATCATTTTGGATTTTACTCTTGATATAAATAAACAATGTATATTTATTTCTCAATATACTATATTTGATGTTTATTTTGTTTTTACACGTATGTTTTAATGGATATAAACCTTCTACGTTATTTACGTTATTATAAAGCGTAAGTAATGTGTAACTATATATATATTACTTACGCTCACATAAGCATGGACATCATATTTTTCCCATTTTATATTTTTATTATTTCTTACTTCTCACTTTATACATTTAATTTTCTTTTTTGTTCGTATAAAGGGGAGTGGATGCCTGGTGTTTTGTAGAACAGTTTATCTATTGTAAGCTCCAGTCTTCACATTATTTAGCTGATATTTAAATGTTATGAAGAAATAAATAAAATATTGTTATTATTATTATTAACTTCAGCGCGTGATATAAAAAAATTGCTTATATAACTCGCAATCTAAGGTGATATACCTTTTACGAAAGGGACGTCCTTAATGGACGGTATGTTCAAGACCGAAATACATTATGCCTAATATTATTTAGTTTATCTTCTCATCAATAGATGGCGTTAGAAGTATTTTACATTGCGCTATAAGAATGTATTTTTTTTCAAATTACTAAGGAAGTTTTGTAAACCCATAATGAGAGAGAAAAATTACACTATCTGCCCAGCAGTACATACTCGGTGGTTTTATTTTGAAGTCTCACAGTACCAATACTACCGGGTAACCCCAACAGTAATGTATGTATACTTGAATTGATTTACTTGATTTATTAACTTATTTTTCAAGATTGCATTATTTACACTTGCTACAATTTCAGATTCTTGACTTTCCTCCTTAAAATTGTGATGAAGACACGTGTAAATTAAAACAATAACAAAAAAAATGTACGGTTGGGAAAGAAGATGAGCAAACTGTTTAATGCTCAAATGCACATTTTCGTTATATTGTTGGATTTGTTCGTCTGTTCTTTCTACTCTATTATTACGCATGCTTGATGCTTTATTAGATCGACGGCTCAAATGAGCTGGCATTTTTCACTATAACACATACACACAAATAGACCCAATTGTTGTATTTACTGATAAAAACGGTATACCGATAAGGTATTTGATCTTTTAGTATTTTACCAACCTTTTCAATATCATGAAACACGTTTATATTTCTTATCAATTAAATAAATCGTTAAATATTTGAAATTGTGATAGTGCAAATTTTTAAATGTCAAAATGACGCGACGCTTCTCGTGAATCACGTAGACGAAAGTTCGATGAGGTTCACTTTAAGTTTCGCCAGGGTAGCATGCGAAACCGATCCCGTGGCGCTCCTCATTAAGACGGAAAGGGTACGGGGAGGTTTTAGTGTGTAGGACGGTGGCCTTCTACCCCGTGAGTCCCACATAACCGTCCCGGTCGTAGACCGGGCGGTAGGCGTAAATGCCTTTCCTCCTCGACAAAAAAAAAAGGTTCACTTTAAGTAATTATTTTGATACTGTTCATACAAAAATACTAAAATCGTGATTACAAAATGGGATGATTGGTTAGGGTGGTGAGAATTTGGGGATAATATATTTTTTGATTCTAAATCGAAATAAAATACAAATAAAAAAATATGTCTAAAAAATAGAAAAAAAAATCTGGATAGGGACACCCTTATCAGCTAGCGGTATGAAATATACTTTACGACCTATTCCCATGCCTCCCAAATATATATAACAAATTTCATAAAAATTGGTCGATCCGTTTCGAAGAGTTCGGCCACAAACACTGTGAGACGAGATTTTTATATATTAGATAGATAAATTATAACAACGAACGTAAGTCGTTTTCAAAACTCTGCCATTATTTTCTACCCTAGGGCAATAAATTTGATTGGTAAAATTATTTTCAAAATAACTTTCTTTGACCCTATATCTTCATAATGTCTTTTAAGTATTTCCCGTCTGCTGAATGACGCTCGTGGGATGAAAGTGGATCTATTTTCGGAACAAGCTGTTTGTTTAAAGTAGCCGACACAAGCCCAAGGGACCAATGATGTATCTAAGCCCTTCCAATGACGTAATATTATCTTGTATTTGTAATTAATAGTTTTATTATTATTATTAGTTACAGCCTGTGAATGCCCCACTGTTGGACTGAAGACTTCGTTTTTGAGGAGAAAGTTTTGCAAGCAAGCAAAAGATAAATTATAAACACAAATTAAGCACATGAAAATTCAGTGGTGCTTGCCCGGGTTTGAACCCACTATCATCGGTTAAGATTCACGCGTTCTAACCACTGGGCCGTCTCTGTTTTATAGTTAGTAAAGATTCCATTTAATGTTATTGGAAATATTGTAAATCGACAATTGTATTGAAAATATTAGAAGTATTTATGTATTGTTTAAGATATGACGTCATTTATTATTTGAAGGATTTACAGTGATACCAGCTTTTTGAGGATAATAGTCTTCGACAGCTTAGAAAGTGCGTACATAGATATTATTTTGAATTTTTGATGAAGGTTTTTATTTTATGCGCTTTATTTTAACTCGCATATCAACTTCTACATCGTTAAACCGATTGCCATGACAATGTGTACAATATTTGTGGATCCAGAATATATAAGCGTGAATCGTATTACATAATAGCTAAACAATGAATTATATTAATTGAATATAAAAGTAAAGGCATGCCTGGTGCTTGCTAGTCATTTGTGAACAAAATACAACAGAACATTCTGTAATTTAAATATTATTTTTCGTTCATTTGACTCGTGTTAAAGTCTAATAGGATCACGACTAGAAACAAATTTTATTTAGATTGTGTTAAATTTTTATTTTATTTTATTTTTCTTTTCTTTAATTTTTATTTTAGATGCTTTGTGTCATTTTTGGTTGTCGTGGTTACCTATAAGTATGACAACTTTTACCCTTAGACTTATTAGTTTGTAAACTTATAATCTGTAATTATTACTGTATGTTGGTGATCTTAAATAAATAAATGTACCGTACTGTACCGTAACGGTCTGTGAATGTCCCACTGCTGGGCTAAAGGCCTCCTCTCCTCTTTTTGAGGAGAAGGTTTGGAGCTTATTCCACAACGCTGCTGCAATGCGGGTTGGTGGAATACACATATGGCAGAATTTCAGTGAAATTAGACACATGCAGGTTTTATCACGATGTTTTCCTTCACCGTAAAGCACGAGATGAATTATAATCACAAATTAAGTACATGAAAATTCAGTGGTGCTTGCCCGGGTTTGAACCTATGATCATTGGTTAAGATTTTTGCGTTTTTATCACTAGGCCATCACAGCTTTATAAGAATTATATGGCGTCATATAAAAAAGAAATCAGTACGGAACTGAAATTTTGATAACCGATATAATAGTGTATACTATTTATTTTTATTTATTTCGATCATCGGTTAAGATTCAAGCGTTCTTACCACTGGGCCATCTCGGCCATTTAACATACATATACATATATGTATAAATAAATGTATATAAATATTAATATAATACGAATATATTTGTTTATTAATTGATGTGAGCGTTTTGTACATATTAAATTATTCACTTTGTTACAAAAACAATATATTAAGATAATAAATTCACACGAGCAGAATAAATAGCGGTGCCGACAAAGTTAGCAGGAAGCCGTGTACAATGAACATAGCGAAGTTTTGTTTGAGTGATAAAATATTTTCCTTATTTATTAAACTTCTTAATGTATCGAAAGTTTAAGATATAATGGAACATGTTCTGATTCATCGATTTAAAATTTTAATTTCATTTGCAAAATTCAAATTGAGGAATTGCATTTTAATGGTTGATTTTGCAATTTACTCGTAACTTTGTATATTAACATTATAAATCTGAAGAGTTTATTTGAACCGTAAATCGGATGTAGCGTTTATATTTTTATTTTATTTGGTATATAATGAAGTCTTCCTGCCCGATTTCTAAGCAGCTATGGGACATATAATCGTGCACAAGTATGTGCGTAAATATTATGTGCTTTCTATTCCCTCACTTACAATACGATGCCGGAAAGGCAAACCGAGAGCAGAAAGAGTAATTACGTGCTCTTTGAGGCACGGGAGTGTAAACTCTGCCAACTTCAGGACGCCCATAGCTTTTTATTGAGCCGACCCACGGTTTGAATCGAGTTCCACAGTACATAAGCTAAGTTACTAGACCAACGATTTTGTTTCTATATATCATAGTATAGGTGAAGATAATATAATTGTCAAATAACAAGTTCCTTTTGTTGAAGCCAATGCAATAACTTAATAAAAAAAAACTAAATTTACATACGAAAGTCAACGTCAATTTTTTTTTTCCTGTTTAAAAGATTAGTTATAATTTTGTTAAAAAACGCCCATGATATCAAAAGTTATTTTATTTAAAAATAGAATGAAGATTAACACAAACATTACCGTTCAAATCTTGTAGGACGAGGAATTTTAGACAGACGAACGTCGTATATAGAACGAAGTTGCTTGGGACAGTCAAAAGGGATATGCGGTTCGTCTCGCTTACATTCACACAGAAGTCACGAACCCTAATTTTACTTAACTAACTTGGTGTATATATTTTACTACTGGTCACAGTTACTTTGATGGGGAATAAGGTCGAATGTACCTTTGGCTAATGAAGGTTACGTTTATTTAAGAGTGTCATTTGACTTAATCGAAAATTCAAATCTCAATTCAAAGACCATACGGTAGCGTTTTCCAAAATCATACCCATATATCCCTTGTTAATTTTTTTTTTAGGCAGTTTCTCAACTACGAAATAGTCAATCATCGGTACAGATCAGCTAACCTTGGTAAATAGTTCCAACATATCGCATCCGCGGGCGCTCATGATCTTCAATCGTGCTCTTCTCGCGGCTCGGAGTAGACCTTTGAAAGCGCAAAAGTAATGTTTAAGAGTGTAAAAGCTCTACTTGCTAGTATGTCAACTCGGCATGAACAAATTTATAAAGGGTTTTTGATATTACGTGACGCGTTAATGGACTAATGTGTGCGTAAATCATTAATATAATCAAGTGCTTATTATGCGCATTAATTAGTTTCTAGTCAATATAATTATTAATTTACAATATATTTGAAGTGATGTATTTACACACAAACACACATACATAGACACACTGTCCAAGAGACACTAAATAGAAATCACAATTTTTTTTTCAAATTTAAGGGATAGTAACATTAAAGGAAAATGTTCTAAGTTGAACGTTATTAAATAAATAAATTTCGCTGATGCTTAGTTTTAAATATGATAAACAAAGACTTGAATATGAGATATTTAATATTACATGCATTATATATATATATAGTACATAAGTAACGGTACGCGCGGTCGCCTCACAATACAGCACAATGTGCAATCTAAACTCGGGCCATAGAAATCCATTAGGAAAATTAAAAATCATATGACAGCGAAGCAGAACAAACTATTTGTTGACTTTCGTTTACGTGTAACTCTTCAAAAGCTCTAACGTTAACGGTTAATTTTGATAGAAGTTTCGTATCCGATAGTTTGGATTACAAAAGTTTTATTCGAATTGGCCGTTTGAAGAATGGAGTTTTAATATTTTTGGAAATTTATAAAATGAAATTGCCTGGTGGCTAGAGTACAGTGATTCTGAACTGAAGATTATAGATTCAATCCTGGACACATACCACTGAGTTTCAATCTTAGATTAAACTAACAGTTAAAAGTTTTAAAATTCTTTTCGGCGGCATTCACTCGGCGGTGAAGGAAACGGCATGGGAAAAATCTCAGCTATGTATGGTGGAATATTCTTCTAAGCCTTCTCCACGGCACAAGAAAGTTTTTGACTAATAGTAGAAACCAGCAGCACTAACTAACTTTTGTAAAACATGGACAAAATATATATTATAATATAATACGGCTACACAAATTATAATCATGATGAAAAATTATATAAGTAATTTTTAACAGTGTGAGAGAAAGAGTGAAAAGATTCAAGTTTTTACTACACAGAATAATTTTATTAGATTAAATATATTTACGGATGACGTGTGTCTGTACTTGTACACACTGTGTGTGTCTGTGTGTGTAACAGCTAATACGTCCTTATTACATCGTTTATCACTATGCAGAAGTAATTTTAGATTTCAATTTACTGGTACACTTAAATAGTCATTTTGTCAGTTTAACCACTCTATGTATTAATCGCTATATTAATAATTAAAATTGCAAATTTACTAACACTTCACACACACATTCTAAGCCGTGTTCAACACGTGGAGCATACTAGACGTGCTTTTGTCAATTCAACACCCACGCGCTTGACATATTCAAAACGCGACAGGAATGTTCAAGAACAAATACTGATATATTATTGTACATTTGCGGGACATCACAAAATTAATTTACTAAAATAATCTAAAATAAACAGAATAGGCCTTTGCCTAGCAGTGGACATTTGAAGTTTACGATATTATGTTTTAAATAATAAATGATTTCGTTTTTTCTGTCACAAATCAAGCCAAGCCAAGCCAAAGTCATGTCATGACGGTTAGTCCGCCAAGCCCGCCTGTGATGATGAGTGACGTCACAACCGACTGTCAAGTGGGAAGAATTACCTAAATACCCGATACACTAGCTAGCTAGCTTATTCACGATACGAATACGATACGATAATGTAAAAATTCTCTTAATAAGATTTTAGATGACGATTAAATTGATAATAAAGATAATGATGTCTTCACCTATTTCAATCATAGCAGTCAGTCTCAACATAGATTGACAAACTGCGTAAGAGATATATTGCACAAGTGTATGCGCAAACACAGATCTTTTTTCTCCCTCTCTCATAATCCTATAGGACGTTAATGCGACATGGTCGAAAAGATGTACCAACTCGGTTTAACGTGCTCTCTGAGATACGGGATTGTGAACACTGCGGAATTCTAAATTGCTACTGAGAATTGCTTGATAGAAAAACTCAATGATAATTTTATTGGCTACCCGGGTTATTACATTCAAGAACTCTGGTACTGCAGCCTTATAATGTAGACACTACCGACGAAATCTTATCAGTTAGTAATAATAGTATTATTTGGTATATTACACGACGACGAATTTCTCTTCATCTTGGTAACAAAGCAAACTATATCACGTATCACTTATACGCTTTTGTTCTCGAAATAACAGTAGGGTCGCAAATAACTCAATCATCTTGAATACAGACTACAGAGAAATATAAAATAGACGAATTCGTGTTACGTAATATATTGTTTGAAAATGAAAAAAAAATCAATGTTAATTCATACAGACTGAGTAATAAGATATTGTGAAAAAAATGAAATACATATGAAGTATTGCCAAAAATTTTTACGAAAATAGAGTAAAAAACATATGTTTTTTTTGTATAGGCAATTGCTTTGTCTACGGAAAATAATATGCAAGCACAGATAGTCTTAATCTGTTAATTATGTAGTTTATTAATTAATGACTATCACTTTTGAGAAACCTCGAGTTATTTAATAAGAACGTAAAATCAACAAAGCTTCTATCTTAACTTGCCAGCAATGACTCCGATTCACAGTATACAGTATTAAAATATTGCAATAATCACAACTGGTGGTAGGGCTTTGTGCAAGCTCGTTTGGGTAGGTACCACCCACTCATCAGATATTCTACCGCAAAACAGCAGTACTTGGTATTTTTGTGTTCCGGTTTGAAGGGCGAGTCAGCCAGTGTAATTACAGGCACAAGGGATATAAAATCTTAGGTCCCAAGGTTGGTGGCGCATTGGCGATGTAAGCGATGGTTAACATTTCGTACATAACAATTTGTAAGATTTCGTAAAATAACATAATAATATAATTCATATATGATTTTAATTTTCGTATTTTACTATTGTCGTCCTGCTATCGGAATAGAGTCTATTTTACAATTTATTTGACAATCTCTCATCAATTTGAAAAAAATATATGAAAAAGCCTAAATAATCATAGTATATAAACGTAAACAATCGTTTTTAAATGTTTAATATTAATCAACAACAACCGAACTTTTCGTACTCTAGAGACATCATTCAAACTAATCAGAAGTGATTCGATCAATTCGATTTACGAAAATATAATAAATATGATTCGCAATTCGAATCGAACGTCCCTAAGGCGTACAAAATGTCACAGGAGCAATTATAAATAAAACCTATTTATACTTTTTTATACTCCGATATTCTGATACTGGTGAGTTATATAAGATACGAGTTGCAATATTATTAGTTTAATTTACTAGTGGCTTTGTGCAAGCTCGTCTAGGTACTCATTCATCAGATATTCTATCGCAAAACAGTAGTTCTTGGTATAGTTGTGTTCCGGTTTGAAGGGTGAGTAAGCCTTCAGAGATGAGTGAGAGGCACAAGGGACAGTACATATTAGTCAGTACACATTGTCGATGTAAGCGATAGTTAACATTTCTTACAATGCCAATATCTATGGGCGTTGGTGACCACTCTCAGGTGGCCTATATGCTCGTCCACCTATTCTATAAAATTATACAAACATTTAACTTAACTACTAGGCAATATCCTTCGTAAAGTGATATGACACATATCACTTAAGGTGTCTACGTTCAATTTTACGCATCAAGTGGCAGGATCACGTCCCTAACTTAGAGGTCCTGCGTCGCCCTGGAATATACGGCATCGAAGCTCTTCTGATGTAACGTCAACTCAGATGGTGTGGGCATGTCCTACGCATGGACGATCTTCGTTTGCCTAAAGCTGTCTTTTATTCGGAGTTAGCTAAAGGCAAACGGAAGCATGGTGGCCAGTATTTGCGATACAAGGACTTGTTTAAAAGACACCTATAAGCTTGTGACATTGATATAGAATGTTGGGAGGAGCTCGCTTCCCAAAGGTCATCTTGGCGTTCTAAAAGTTTTGGCGATCTACAAAAAGATCAAGACGTTTGAGGAAAACCGCCTTCACGCACTAGAAGAAAAGCGCCATTTAAGAAAAGAGAGACCTAAGCCATCCTACACATATACATACAACTCTGCGGGCCAACTGTATTGTAACACGTGTCGTAGGGTTTTTAAAACCAAATTTGGTTTAGCGAGACACATTAGGGCTCATGCTAGATATAACAAGTAATTTCTAGGGTCGCCGACATCGAAATCGATGAGGAGGACTATATATAGTGATCAATTATCCTATATTTTTGATTGTGATGCTGCCTGATAATAAAAACATGTAACTATATTGTATAATTTAAATCCAAATATTAGAAAAGGTAGACCAAAGGTATCTTTCGTGTACCTTTTCTAATATATCGTATCGACGTAATATATATTTTTTATTTATTTATTTTATATTTGCCGGGAGGACAATTAACTCTACTCCACCTGATGGTAAGTGGTAGTAGAATCCAAACGCGACGACGGCCAGTACAGTCGGGAAGAATATTCTGCACTAGCCACTCCTGCCTTGCCGTCCCGCAAGATGCCTCTTCACATTTCATTTGAAGGCAAATATATAAAGTATCGACGTGTAAAACATATTTTATTAAATTGTGATATCAAACTAAATATTCTTAGACAGTCAGTTGACCTCGAAGTACTTCTTTAATACCCTTGTATTATTAACTTCGCCCATAACATTGAAAGAAAATCTAATAACTCACCGTTCACCCATTCCCAATAATTGAAGTATAAATTTCAAACTTTGTCGACTTATGAAACTCTTGTGATAATAAAATAAAATTACTGTGATATAGTACCATCGAGTTGGTTCGATTATGAAAATGGGAGGATGAAATAGGGGCGTAATGGATACCATAAGTCCAATGGTTTTGGGCTGGTTAGGCTGATTTGTTGATTGATATATTATTATAACAGATCTTAAATCATCAAACAGTTTATTGCTAGGGAAAAATTATGGCCCAGTGGTAATGACGCGTGAATCTTAACCGATGATCGTGGGTTCAAACCCTGGCAAGCACCACTAAATTTTCAGGTGCTTAATTTGTAATTATAATTCACATCGTGAGGAAACCTGCATGTGTCTAATTTCACTGAAATTCTGCCACATATGTATTCCACCTACCCGCATTGGAGCAGCGTGGTGTAATAAGCTTCTCCTCAAAAAGGGAGAAGAGGCCTTAGCCTAGCAGTGGGACATTCACAGGCTGTTACGAATATGTGTTTCTTTACCATATAAATTTGTTCTGAACCATAATTGACTCAGAAATGTATATTAATAAATTAGCGCCACCTATTAGCGGTGAGCTGTAACAGAAGTCCTTAATAATATTATTTTAAATTACTATGGTACTGATCAGCAAAATTTAGTATAAATTTTATTCAGTACGAAAGCATTATATTAAATTTAATTTTAAAAAATGTATATATTTTTTAAAGTACATAAATAATTAAACCAATGTACATCAGATTCGATGCGTTTCATTTGTATAATAAAATTGTGCCTGAATTCAGATAATATTTCCAAGGCAATTCGAAATTCATATGGTTAATTAAAATGTGGTTTCAATTAAAATATGGAATTAATTCGTATTCGATAAAACCTCTGTTTGTTTTAAGTGAGCATGTGGTTATCGTAATAATGTGACAATCACGCGAAAGAACCACTTATCAAGAGCAAATTATAGTAATATTACAGTAATAGCGTTATATATCGACAATGATCATCAAACAGGTAAGACTTTTGGTACTGGATCTATGTTATGGTTCAGATAAGGTGGAGAAGCACCTAAGTTACATTAAGGAGATGTTATTTTATAGTAATCCGTCAAAGATATCATTTTATATTGAGGTTCTCCTCGAATTTGGTTGTAAATTACTTCCCCATGTTATTCTAATGCGTTATATCACGACGTTACCTTCATCACCACGCCCGAGTTAAATTATAAACAGATTAAGTAAACGAAAATTCAGTGTTGCTTTTTTAGATTTGATTAAGCTTTCAGTTGTGTTAATTTATTTTTATATTTATCTATATATATAAAGGTCTATATACTTTTGTATATACTGTTATGTCCCTTGGATTATATCTTCATATAAATAATAAAAACCTAAAACAGAAATGCGATGACAATCTTATAAGTCGATTCTAAAAATACTTTCACTTGCGCCTTGTAATTCACTTCTTTGGTCAACAAATGCGGAATCATAAAGTGACTCCACCTGGCCAGCTCGCCTCTCAATTTAGTTCATCGTAAATTATTTGCGGTCGTCACAGCTGTGACAAGGGTGACTAGAAGCCGTGTAGGCTGGACAGCAGAGTAATATTCGTTAAGATATAGCCTTTGTGTCTCTGGTAACAAGGTTTTGGTAAATATGTGATGGAGGGTGTTCACGTTGAATTGGCTTTGTGGAAGCTGTCGTCCCGCATCGTCAGTTTGAAAAATTGCTCAGTCAAAAAAGACCCCATTCGAGAGGCGATTGCTGAATATATCGATTGACTTCAATTTTTAATTTGATAAGTATATGTGTTATTTTAGTATGTAGAAATACAAACGACTAATGAATCAACTTTTACAAAGCCATAAATTTTATAGTAAAATTCATAAATAGTTTTTCAAAATTAAGAAATATTTTAGTATATTCAACAATCTTTCGAGCACTTCTTAATCATCAGTATCAGTTTATAAGATAATGATACACAAGTATCAAAAATAAATTTAAACCTTAAAGCGAGATGTTCTACCCTTATTCCTAATCATAATATTATATAGGTCGAATGGGCTTGGAACAGTCAAAATTGAGAGCGGTGGTACCTTCGGTCAGGAAAGAGTTACAATGTTCACGGATTTTAATTTCAGTAAGATATCTAAACTAACGACAATGATGCAAGTCAACGAGTAAGAACAGAAGCTTGTGGTTCGCGTGTCTGTAAAAATGAATTTCAGCACAGAAATCTGCACTATACTGATTTTGGATACATTTTATTCCAGTTTGAGTATATGAAAATAACATTCACAGCGAAAACTAGACAATTAGCTTTGTTTTAAAATTTAAACACGATTCCAATTTTAAATTATAATAACAATATATCTTTACTATTATAAAATAACATGTCAGAATAAGACAGGTTATATATCAAAGGTTCGGTTACCACGGTTTGCACTAACCTCATTTATAAGCAAAGCGCTCCGTTTTGCGAGTGACATATGAGTTTGCACAGACGACCCTTTGTGGTTTGAACTGTCGACGATAGTAAAGTCACTGTTTTCTATATTAAATCTGCTACCTTACATTCTCTGTATTGTCTAATACTCATATATTGGATAACTCTCATAGCTTATTACTTATTTATTTACTTTTATATTATTACATGAAATCTACGTTTCGTAATGTTAGAGGGTGATAAGGCATTTTGATATTGCATGTCTTTAATCTTCATTTTTATCCTATCGATTTTGTCAAGTGATCGTTGTTTTAGCACATAAAGACATATAAGTATGGTATATACTATATATGGTTTTGAAATGGAATTGAAATCGATTTTGAAAATCGAGGTCGTGTGGTTCAGATTAATAACAGTAACAGTAAAAGCCTGTGAATGGCCCACTGCTGGGCTAAGGCTTCCTCTCATTTTTTTTGAGGAGAAGGTTTGGAGCTTATTTCACCACGCTGCTCCAATGCGGGTTGGTAGAATACAGATATGGCAGAATTTCAGTGAAATTAGATGCATGCAGGTTTCACGATGTTTTCCTTCATCGTCAATTACTACATGAATTATATACACAAATTAAGCACATGAAGATTCACTGGTGCTTGCCTGGGCTTGAACCAACGATCATTGGTTAAGATTCACGCGTTCTAACTACTGCACCATCTCGGCTCAAGTGGTTCAACGACAAGTATTTAAGTCATATTTCTATTGAATTCTTCAATACAAATATAATAATGCTACTCGCATATCATATTTTATATTCAAGTCGCACAAATTTTGTCTCTTCGTATTGTATGATGTTTCGATTCGAAATGCTTGCAAACAAATCGGAAGCAGTGTTTATTGTGTTTGAATAAACAAAGATAAAATATATTTCGGATTCCCAAACGACGTTAAATAAAATAAATGCCATAACCGAAAGTTTATATATATATATATATATATATATATATATATATTTATATATTTCATTATAGTCATATATTATTTATATATTTTATTTATTTATATATTTTATTATCGTCATTTAAGTAAATTTGGGATACAAATTTATTTCCCAATTAAACAATTTATTAAATGGATTAAAACAAATCTTTTAAATAATCTTGATATTTGCCGTTTCAATATTAATTTATCTACGTATCTAACCATAGATATTGGTGATGTAAGAATTACTAACCATTCCTTACATCACCAATGTCATCAGAAAGACAACGCTTATACCAAAGATCTTTGGGAAAGAACATTCTATGTCCCCTGTGTCTGTAGTTACACTGGCTCATTGACCTTTCAAACCGGGACGCAACTGTACTAAGTTTTGCTATTTGATGAGTGGGTGATACTAGACGGGCTTTTCAGGGTCAAATTAAAGATAGTGAAGTTTTTCTAACATTTATTTTGAGAAGGGTTAACTTACATTACGGGTGCCAAGTCGATTGCTCTTTAGCTTAATTTAATTCTATTTTTACGTTAAAAATGTTCAAAAAATGTGTACATTATTTTAAATTAATTTAGTTGTATTACACTAGTTTGTAATTAAAATTTCATTCATTTCATTATGAATAAATATAATATTAATTAGAAATAAAATTATTGTTATTTGTATATCCCAGATAAATTTTATCAAATGTCGCGGGAAAGTGTTAAAAGTCCAAACTAAATCGTCGCGTAATTTGATTGAGTTGGTTAATAAGTATTGATTTGCACAAACAATGTGTCAGGTCACAAATGTATAACAATAATCTGGGAGCAATATTATATAACTACTAAGGCGTTGTTATGACTTCAGTTTTACAAGATAATTAATACTACAAATATGAAATAAATACAGCATTTATATCAATATTGAGTCTATGTAGCTTTATGTAACATTAAGTAATTAATATGATTTTGTTTCAATGATAACTTTATTTTACTGTACTTTATTATTTATTGTAACAGAAATACATGTAGGTATAAAGAATAATGTGATTTTCAAGGATTGTGATAAAGTGTATCTTGTACAGGCAATTTCATTATTATTTTTATTTTTTTATGAATTTGCAAAACCTTCATTGTATATTAGAGAAGCTGGTGAGTCAGTTAATTATTTATAGATGTATAAGTAATAGGTATATTCGATGTAAAAGTGCAATTGTTTCCTCGAATCGATCGTATTTTCACAAAAGGACCTAATGGGCATTTGTATGCTAACTCATAGTCGAAAAGGCGTTGGAAGAGAATTATGACCCTATCCCGTTTTTTCGATGACACGAAATATAAGGTTAGTACAGAACAGCCGAATTTCTCTTCGATTTTGGGCACAAATGGGCCACAATAGCAACTGGTCTCAACTGGCCGTAGACATTGGCAAAGTAAGTAATATTTACAATTAAAAATACTTATATCGATAATGCGTTACCTTATCTAATTTGAATGATAAAATATATATTACGTCCGCTAAGGTTACAGGATTATTTCAATCTTGGTGGTAGGGCCGTCTGGGTACCATCCACTCATCATATATTATACTGCGAAATAGCAATATTTAGTATTAATAGTATTACAGGCAGAAGGGACATAACATATTTTTATAGTTCCCAAAGTTTGTGGCGAATATAGTCCATTCGTAAGCGATGATTATTTTTTCTTACAATACCGAAGTCAGTTTGCCTACCTATATTGAATAAATAGAAAACCTTAATGAATAAGTTACGTGTGAGTTGTTTTATCAAATAGAAGAAAAGTTAAAGACAAAAGGAAAATCTTTCACAAGTATATCTACCAACGCGCATTGAAGCATCGTGGTGGGATAACCTCTAAACCTCGTACTCAAAGCAGTATGACATTTACAGGCTGTACTTTTTTACAAATTTATGAATGTTATCGAATATATTCATATAATTTAAATAAAGATTCGTCGTGCAGCTCTACCTTTACGTAATATTGAAACCTGATTATGCGTAGACACCTGCTTCCACCCTGACGCAGCCACTTTCTCTATATCATATAAATTTATTTGATTAAAAATATAAAATGGATATGAAACAGCTGCGTAGACGGTAATGGCACAATTGTTTAACAGAATAAATTTATTTTATGAACTTAGCTGCAGTAACGGATAGTATTCAAGAACTCATTTTGTTTCTCAATTGTGAATTGGCGAAAATCGACCTAAGATGATACGAAATTTTGACGTGTTTATCCTTTCAATTTTATATTAACTACGTCCATATTTTGCGGCTTATTTCAAGAAAGATCTTGCATAATAGTCTAAATGAATTCAAATAAAATTATTACATAATAATAATAATGACCTCCAGACCGATTTTGGTCACGGCGGCCAATCTGAAGAGAGATTAGCCATCTGTGTAGGAGCTATTATAGTGCACAAGTATGTGCGCAAACAGAGGTGTACTCTCTATTCCCTAGCTTTCGTAATCCAATGGAACAGCAATCTGACACGACCGGAAAGAGTTCAGGAGCAGGACCAACGGATACTTGCTTTCCGAAGCATGGAAGTGCACACATTTCCAACTTCCAGACTCCGGGCTGCTACTAAGATTTTTTTCTGTCAGACAAACCAATAACTTTTTATTGGCCCGACTTGGGAATTGAACTCAGAACCTCCGGGTCTGCGGCTTTACATCTAGCCACTGGACCGACAAGACAGTTAAAAAAATATTATCGCATAGTAACTATTTGACATACTTAAGTTATAGATAATATTAACTTTGTATTGGGTGCAGGCCAGTTTGGGTCAGAGAAATCATCACATACTGCCAATCAAACCAAAAGGGGCATAACTTAGTTCCCAGGTGACTCATTGGCCAGTTAGCCTACCTATTATAATTTTTTGACAAAGGCAAGTTTATAACCTATCGGGTTGATTGTCTGAATCATTTTGAATGATATATTAACAATGTTAACAAGCATTAGTCACCGGAATATTTCCTTCTAAGTGGAAAACTGCGAAAGTAGTCCCTATTTTCAAAAGTGGAGAAAAAAATTATGTAAAATACTATAGGCCTATTTCAATCCTTTCTATCTTTGGTAAGGTGTTGGAGTCTCTAATATGTCCATATATTTACAGTCATGTTAAATGTTTTCTTAGTACCCACCAGCATGGCTTCATAGCCGGTAGATCTACATGCACAAATCTAGTAAATTACTCCGAAATCTTATTTGAATCTGTTGATAGGAACAAGAGAGTGGATGTTATCTACACAGACTTAAGTAAAGCATTTGACCTGGTTTCATGTTCAGTACTAGTCTTGAAGTTGTCCAATTATGGTATTGTCGGATCTTTACTGAGATTTCTAGCATCATATCTTACAGAAAGACATTTTTATGTTGTTGCCGGCGGTTATGAATCGGTTGAATGCGATGTAAAATCTGGAGTCCCACAAGGGTCACACCTGGGTCCACTGCTCTTCAATATATTCATAAACGATCTGCCTAATTGTTTTAAATATTCTACACCATTTCTGTATGCTGACGATGTCAAACTTCTTAAAATAATTGAACAACCAAATGACACTATTCTTTTACAAGATGATCTGACAAGATTATACCATTGGTGTAATGATAACGGCATGAGACTTAACTCAGTAAAATGTTCATGGATATCATTCACCAGGAGTTTAAAAGAATTTCAAACGAATTATTACATAGCTGGTGCCCCTATTAAATCTGTGGACAGAATTTCAGACCTGGGAGTAATCTTCGACAAAAAACTAACTTTCATACCTCATATTGATGGTGTAATTAGCCGTGCCTCGAAAATGTTGGGTTTTGTAATAAGAAATGGAAGATTATTTCGAAATCCTAGAACAAAAATTATTTTATTTAATAGCTTAGTCAAGAGTATACTGGAATACGGAAGCGTTGTTTGGAGGCCACATTATGCAACACACTGCCTAAGACTTGAGAGGATACAGAAACGTTTTCTTTATCATCTTACTTTCTCGTTAGGTAAAGGGAAAATACTTCCTTCTTACAAAAAAAGATTGGAATTTTTCAAAACTCTTTTACTAAGTGATCGGAGGGATTTGTTGGATTTAAAATTTCTTTATAAAACACTTAACAACAACTATGATAACTCGTTTTTGATATCAAAAATTAAATTGAATGTTCCCATTAGATTTCCACGTAAACCAATAACACCATTAGTAAGACCTTTCCGCAAAACTGTTTTAGGAAGCAATTCACCTGTATCTCGCTTATGTAAAATTTTGAATGAGCACAGTGCTGTTTTAGACCCTTTTGGAGACTCATCAAACAAGTTTCACAAAAAAATATTGTCAAAATTGTCAGCTAACTAATTTATTTTGTTTATATTTGTATTTTATTATTTTACTATTATTGTTAATTCTTGTCATTTTTAACCTTGATTTACTAACAATTAATTATTTGTAAGTTTGTCATCTCCAACTTTATCTTTGCAAGTGGTATTCACCTTAATAGGTAATGCATTTAGTTTTAAGTTGTATTAAAATTGTATACCTTTGTACGTGTTGATGTATTTACCACTGGTGAATCTTAAATAAATAAATAAATGTCTCTAAGCATACACAAAGGAAACACGCGAGGCATTCAGTATGATATATTAGTGCAGTACGTACAGAGATAATTATGATTGTATTCTGAGTAATTTACTTGATTCTAAGTTACAATTTGCAATGCCATTTAATGTTTTCATTGTACGAAAAACAGAACACGTGCCAAGAAAATAAAGTTAACCAATATACTAACTTAAATTTCTATTCATACAGCTCTTTAAATTATGGGTAAGACTTTTGCCCGCTACTATTCGCGACTATGAATATTTTAACAATAAAAGTGTAAAATTTTAAAAAAGGTTTAACATGCATTATCTATAAGATCTTCGCAAAATTTTCTCTCACTCCAAACCCCAAGCATGACGTGTATTACAACTTTACCACATAAAACATGTTGGTTGCTGGTGGTGCTTACTCTGGTTTCAAACTGTGCTATTTGTTGTAAATTGCTAAAAAATTATCTGTTTTACGATGCTTTAGATAAAATATAAAATACTATAAAGGTTTTCTAAATAGCTTTCGTATGGTTCGTTGTGTTCAGCGCCCCAGGTGCATCGCATTGGTGTTCGTATTAAAAAGCGTTATTTCCTTCCATAAACTGAAAGCTTAGTTACGTAAGTGGGGTGAGCACGTGTTCACATTATATAGAATAGGAGAACTTGAAAGAATTTTGTTTTATGTTACTATTAGTGGCGTGTTTAAACTGATTTCGCTCTTACTGTCATTATTGATTTGACATTCGAAAGAAGACGACATTGCTTAGCTAATCACCTCCTAAACAGCGTTTATGAATAAGGTCGTAAGAGATTAATATACCATGAATAAAAAAAATATATGCGTAATCTACATATGTATTTAATTAAAAAACATTGAGATGTACTGTAGCAGAGATGGCCTAGTGGTTAGAACGTGTGAATCTTAACCGATGATCGTGGGTTCAAAACACCACTAAATTTTCATGTGCTTAATTTGTGTTTAAAATACATCTCGTGCTTGACGATGAAGGAAAACATCGTGAGGAAACCTGCATATGTCTAATTTCATTGAAATTCTACCACATGTGTATTCTACCAATCCACATTGGAGCAGCGTGGTGGAATAATTTTCAAACCTTCTCCTCAAAAGGGAGAGGAGGCCTTAGCCCAGCAGTGAGACATTAACAGGCTGTTACTGTTACTGTTGAGATATGCTGGGAAACTGAATCTTATTTAGCTTTCAATTTAAGTAGTTTGTAGTTGTATTACAAGATATTTCTAGGGTGTCGGTAGTAGAAGACACTACTCAACACGCTCAGATCGCTTGGTGCATTACTGAACGCTATAAAACTGTAAATAACAATACATGTATTTACACGTGTCAAAATGGATAGACAATGTACCAGAACGGCCCACGTATAATGAATTAATTCTCCCTTGATATCAATATGCAATAATATTTGAATGTCTCACTGAGCTATAATTAAACACGGCTTAAATTAGTACGTAATGCAAATAATGAACTATTTATCTTGTTCAACAATAATATCCAATGATTTATTATCTACGATATATAGAATTGTACATCTCGTTTATCAATTATATTGCTCCTTATTTATACGGGCCGAGACGAATTAATATCACTTGATATTTTTCAGCAGCTCATGCTGACGCGACCGTCATGTCCGTATTAAGATAACCATGCCGCGTTGCCTTCACGCCACGTTCGCTGTCAGACCAAGCCGTCATTCTATTTTCAAATCTTAAGTTTTCTCAATATTTAAATTATATTTACTACTGACTGACTGAATACGTTAATCTCCTACTGTTATGTACTCATGCATAACGACGAGATCAGCTTAACAATTGACACAACTAAAGAGTGTTTTAGTATTTATATATATTTTTACCAATTGGAAGAGCAATACAATTCTCGTTTTTAATTAAATAACATGACGGCGTTTATTGCGTCGAATTTAAAGAGCCAGTAAAAGTTTTACTGGGCGTTGCTGTTCTGTCAGTACTAATTTCGCATCTCACTCGTGAAATGTTAACATCCGACTCACGGTGTTACGCTATTTTGAAGCGTGTATCGTTTAAATATTATGATTATTATAGTCAATATCGTATGTCACCTTAAGAAATTACACGATCGTGTTCAGTATCTATTCTGTATGAACAAAGACGACACTCACCGCAGAAAGCGGTCGCGGAATGTCAGAAAGTGATATGCGACATTGACCATTATAATTATAATAGTACACGAATCAAAATAGTATATAGCCATAAGTACGTTCTCAACATTTTACAGGCGAGTAATAAAGTAAGTTCTTATATAATCGCACGACTGCGCTAATTTCTATTTATTTTTTAAAGAATACCTCTGATAAATTGATATTAAATTATTCATTTATTTTCGAATCATATATTCTTGTTTATAAATTATTCAGTAATTATTGGATGTTTTAATTATAATAATGGAATTCATATTTTGTTTTATGAATAACATTTTTTTTTTTTTTTTTAGTTTGTTTAATCATATATTAATATTATTTTATGTATTATTAGAGCACGACCTACCTCATATCCTATGAGTTATTCTCTTAATCCGTTGGTTGCCTGGAAGAGATCGCTATGTAGCGATAAGGTCGCCAATTTGTATACTACTTTTATTATATATGTATCCTTGTTTTGTATTCTTTTTCTCCTTGTGGTGTACAATAAAGTATAAAAAGTAAAAAGTAAAAACAATTCGCCTATATTTATCTAAACTTAAACTTTTTATTGTGTTAACAATATGAGTATAATTAATTTTTTTTGGCTTATGTCGTGGATTCAAATGGATGACCATCTAAATGGTCGCCATTGTCGTCCAACATGTTGATTTTATTATATCAGCGCACATCCGGCCCTGACGTTGTCCTGAGACCAATAGACCAATAGACCAAGTATGTCATTCGACAAACGATCACACGCACTACTGACAGATACACCATTATATTTCCATACTTCCATCATTCGGCTGTACAATAAAATAGGTACCCATCTTATAATTGCACAACTTGACGTCTGAAAACCGACCAAACCATAAGATGTCAATCACCTTGTGTGGTGTTGCTATTCTAATAAAATAAGTGACATCGTATATCCGCTTAAATTTATTATCTCTGACATATATATTTAATCACTTACCTAAATAAACGCCTCGTAAGACATTTCCTTATCGATTCTAATTTTAAATATTTTTTATGATCTTACGAAATAATGTTATATTAATTGGGGGTTGAAGACCTGGTGACCTGACTGATCAATCCCCACAGTCATGTGACATACATAATAACTGAACCTAGCTAATAAGATTTGTTTTTGCATTTTATGGTCAAATAAATAAATAAGTTAAATTATTGAATAAACGTTATTATTTAAAAATAACATTTACATAAATATAACGAACACAATCATATCATTGAATGAACCATCTCAGCAGAATTTTTTTTTACATATACGTATCCATAAATGGAATTCGGATACGATAATTTACTTCGCGCCGAAGATATACTTAAGTGTCTTCATTTTGACGAATACTCACGATGCTGAGAGCTCTTTGGAGATATCGTGTGTATATACCGAGGTCGAGAGGTAGCTCATTGCAAGATATAACTTCTATCACTGTATTGTATTTGTTATTGGGCTTTTGTTACCACATGGCGAATATCAAAATTCGCCAGAACAGTTTTGAAACGTCCTCACCATAATACGATATTAGTTTTTATACCTATATGAATACAGCTAATGTATCTGATATCAAAATTATTTATTTTAATATTTATCTGAAGGGGGGCAGGCACCCATTGTTATTGCAAAACAGTATCAACGTACATAACCCACAAATATACAACATCTGAATATAATGTGATTTTTTTTTATAATTCGCTAAAATTGAATATTTTAAAGAAATGGATTTTTATTCGATGTATTTATTAAATTTACAAAAATCCTATTGGGTTTGTGATAGATATCGTTTATAATTTCCGAAATATTTACTTATACATCTAAGATGTTATAATGGTAGATAAAAACTTAAATACCAAAAAATATATATCAGCATTGACAAAAATAACTGTTTTAATGTTTTATTGTTGAACGAAATTTAATTTACTGTCGGTACTTTATTACTCAGTTAAATTTTACAAGCAATCAGCAGAGCTATTATGTAGGAACAAATTCGAAATTCAAAACGTTCCTGAAATATCAGACTGATATGCGAATTTGATTTTAATATTTATATATGATATACGAATCAAAATGGCATATCACACTAATTTAGCTAGCTAGCATACATATGTTACATAGAGTATATAGACATTTATATATAGACACATAGACATACACTCTGTGTTAAATTGTAGTGTACCTATTTTCACGGGCCAATATATTTCATTCGAAATTTCAGGAGCGATTTGATCCGTCCAAGTTATTCCTTTCACATTTTATATTCTTATGCTATCCAATTTTCGCCAATATTTTACTTATAACAAATGTTAAGTTACCACCGATTAGGCATAAAGTTTCTATCGATTCTAACCGACAAGAAACTCCTTTCCAAAATTCTAACAAAGTGAAGACGAAGGTATTCTGCTGATTCCAGATGATGCTGCACCATCAGGTCACACTTACCATGTTATTGTTACATGATTGAATTTACAGGATATATTATATATTTATATATATATATATATATATATATGTACTTTGACTGGCTGTTTATGACTATTTTAATCGATAAGACCGGTATAAGTTGCTCATATCCTTTCAATAAATAGAAAAAAACTGACCTTCAAACTGCTGAATAGATTATCGTAAATCATAGCTAAGAACATTCTCGATCAATACACATTAAAAAAAATGGTTCATCCACTTAGAAAATATTATACCACAGAGTTACACAGATACACGATCGAATACACGAATCTTACACCTCTCTTTTTTGCTTCTGTGGTTAAAAATAATTAATGTAATTTCAATATATTGTTTTATTGTTTTCTATAACAAATAAGTCGTCAATTGATTTGTAACCTGTCTACATCCGGATGTTCATCTCGTCCCTTATTCCCGATACAAATCCACTTATTTTCAACTTTTTAACATTGGATACAAGACAAAAACTTTTGCAAAGAAGAAACGCTGAATCGACAGTGTTGAAAATATATAGAAAAAGTTTCAATCTTAGTGGCGTAACTTTGTATTCCAGTAATCCTTTGCTTACTTTTATTTTTAAATTGTTTGAGATACTTGGGAAGTGAGAGCTAATGGATGTGTGCGTAACACAATAGAAAGTTCAACAGCTGGTTTTAATGTCTCTTTCTTTGTTTATCCTCTAAGAAATATTGTAAAAGTTTATAAGATGAATTTTAAATCATTTTTAATACATATTTGTATGTTTTTAGTTTTGTCTGTTTTTTTAAATTGTATCGTAGCTTTGGGCAATGTCGTATATTATAGTTATGATTTGTTGGCAGTTAAAGCTTTGGTTTCATTTAAATGATAGAAAAAGTATAACGCGATAAAATTAAATAGATCAACCGTTTTAGACATCGATAGCTTTATAACATTTTTAAATCTTTTTTTGCTTATAAATTTTTAGATAATTCACTTGATATTTAATCAAAAATCTCGGGTATAAATAAGGACAAGTTATTTTACCTCGTATTGTAGAAAGAAATAATAAATAATGATTATGTGAATAAATTGTATTACATAAACATTTTAATTGTAAGATTGCGTTTAATTCCTTGTTACTTATAAATCTAGTTACCTTATACAAGCATGTCAAAAATAGTGCGACAAAAATATATAAAATATTGAAGGTTATGGTTATTAAACAAAATAAATAACTTAATTTATTTGACTACAATATTTTTTTTACTATGACTATCTTCCGTTTGGCAAAGGCTCGGGAGAAAGCGACACATGACATAACAAAATGTCTTTGTGTCAAAGACTCTAATGGCACTTTGGTTTGCGATGCAATTAAGGTGAAGGAGAGGTGGCGCGGCTACTTTAACGTGTTGCTTAACACACAACACGCTAATGTGACTCCTCCAGAACTGCCTCCTAATCTCGGACTTGTTGCACCGGTAACACCTGACGAGGTACTCAAATGTCTTCGTACAATGAAGAACCGAAAAGCCTTAGGCCCTGACGACTTGCCGATTGAAGCGTGGAAAGCGATGGGTTCTCATGGTGTGAACCTACTTACTGACCTTTTTAACCGAATATTTACTAGCCGGAAGATGCCCAACTCTTGGAGATTGAGTATTATTACTCCAGTATATAAAGGCAAAGGAAGTGTACAGGACTGCGAAAGCTACCGCGGTATTAAGCTTATGTGCCACACCATGAAACTCTTCGAACGCGTAATCGATTCAAGGCTTCGGCAAGAATGTACCGTCTCGGAGTGTCAATATGGGTTTCGCCCAGGTTGTGGAACCATAGACCCCATCTTCGCCCTAAGAATACTGACCGAGGCCCACAGAGACAAGAAGAAGCCGCTGTACATGGCGTTTCTAGACCTGCAGAAGGCATTTGACTGCGTCCCATGCCAAATTATCTGGTGGGCTTTAAAGATGACGAATGTGCCACAAATCTATATTGACTTTATCTGAGACATGTACCTTCATTCGGAATCAATAGTAAGGACCGCCGTTGGCGACACACACCCTTTTCCGATCACCTTTCCACCATCTGAGTCCTTTTCTGTTCAGTGTAGTGCTTGACGTTGTCACAGCCAAAGCCCATGAGCCGTCTCCCTGGCTCATGATGTATGCTGATGACATTGCACTGGTAGATGAGGACAAGCAGGTATTGGAGCAAAAGATGAACCAATGCAACGGTGTGCTAGCGAGGGGTGGTCTGATGCTAAATGTTGCGAAGACCGAGTATATGACCTGTGGCAGTACGGACCCCGAACCCATAAAGATAGGCGGAGAATCCGTTATCAAGACGGAAAAGTTTAAATACCTCGGGTAAGTACTGCACGATCGACCACGACGTCAGAGCTCGAATAAACGCAGCTTGGGCCAAATGGCGGGAAGTCACCGGGGTAATCTGTGATCGCAGGATACCGGTGAAATTAAAGGGCCTTGTGTACAAGTGCATCATCCGACCTGTGTTATTGTACGGCAGTGAGACGTGGCCAGCTCTCGCGAGACATGTTCAGCAACTTTACGTCGCGGAAATGAAGATGCTGCGGTGGATGTGTGGCGTTACGCGACTAGATCGTATTCGTAACGAGCACATCCGTGGTAGCCTTGGCGTTTGCGATGTAGCGGATAAGTTGAAGGAAAGCCGTCTCCGTTGGTTTGGCCATATTAGCCGCAGACCGCCAGACTATGTTGGGAACCGATGCCTGGACTTTGTTGTCGAAGGCCCTAGACCCCCGGGACGGCCCAAGAAGCGCTGGCTCGATGTTGTGAGGGACGATATGAGAGAGCACGATCTCACAAAAGACGACGCTTTAGATCGGGCAAAGTGGAGGCAAAGATGTAGGAAAGCGGACCCTGGCATTTCTAGGCCGGGAAAACGCTAGGAAGAAGAAGAAGATTTTTTTTACTTATTTTGTCCAAATGATAAGGCGTCCTTGTAACGGGCGTTAAAATAACCGTTGCGTAAAAAAGCGCTCACATATTTTTTTTAAATCGCACTTTATTCAATTCAATTTGTTAGTATTACAATTCAACTGAATTCCGCGAAAATTGCAGCAATTATATTGCTTCAGTAGTCTAGTGATCAGTGAACAATCATTTCACAAAACATAAATAACAAATTTTCATTTTAGAAACAACTTTTGGAAAAAATTAAGGATCATATATTGTTATAAAATTTCTGATTCTATAAATATGATACAAGCTTTTAATTTGTGATTATAATTCATTTCGTGTAAGGTGAAGTAAAACATCGTGAGGAAACCTGCATGAGTCTAATTTCATTGAAATTCTGCCACATGTGTATTCCACCAATCCGCATTGGAGCAGCGTGGTGGAATAAGCTCCAAACCTTCTCCTCAAAAAGGCAGAGGAGGCCTTAGCCCAGCAGTGGGACATTCACAAGCTGTTGCGAATACGAATCTATAAATATGCAAATTTTTATGCAAAACACTATACTAACTTATGTTATGACTGTTTCATTTCAAGTTCATTAATAAAAATTAGAATAATTAAAAGTTGAAAGGTGACAACCTATCAATGCAGACGGTTCAAATCACTTCTCACTTTCGTGCCAATATAGTATTATGTAGTGTATGTAATATTACAAAAAATAATATATTTCAGTCTACGAAATAATTACATTGACATTTCATAAAATAAAATTTGAGAAACAATTGGTTTATCAAAATTGCGTAAAACAGCGCTTAACATAATGTTTTTTGATAAAACATAGTTTATTTACAAAAATATATATTTCGTTAAATCGTTTGCTTAACATTTCACTACCTACTAATTTGTTACACGAAGCAGCGCTTTAACAATGGCTTTGCTGTTTCAGAAATTTGAGTACCCACCCGACTCCACAGATTCTTATTTGTTTTATAGAATGTTGTCGTTGCCCATTTAAAAAAAAATTATATACTTGGTTTAAATTAAAAGAGTTTACAATCCCGTGGCTCGGAGAACAAGTTATGCCTCTGGTCTTAAGCCAGAACTCTTTTTACTCATCTCAGATGTGTCGTACCATTCCACGTGTTTGAACGCAGACTTGTGTACTATAAGTCCTGCTCAGCTAAAAATCCCTTGAGAATTGACGATATAGCCGTACAAACATTAAATGTATTAATGATAATTAGCAAACGATAAAATAAATTCACTACATTAAATCTTACTACCTACTAAATATATTTTGAAGTAAGTTCTTTATCATTAAAATTATTTATGTATGAACATATAAAGAAAATAATAAATTGTGAGTTAAGCCAATTAATTATTAGATTTTATATACACAAGAGTATTTAGGTCTTTAAAAAACGTTAAAAACAACGCGCGTTAAAATATTAAAAAAGCGCTCGCATGTCGGCGCGTAAATCCTCTGTTTTTGTTTCTCTCTCTCTTTTGTTTTAGGTTAATCCATAATCGCTCAAGAGATGGAGCTGTATTTTTAGTTTCGTTTTTTAAAATTTAAAGATTTATATTTCAACGTATTTGAAGTGAGAGTTCATTATTATTTCAATGCTAGAAATTAGATTCGTTTAGCTAAATTAAGTTTTGTCACAATGTTTATTTTGAGATATATCTATTTTCTTTCAATGTTTTAAAGAACTGAGCGCGATGTGGATTATTGAAATTTGCCAAAAGGATATATTCGTCATAATCGTAATATATAATTGTTATTTAATTACTTTACAGTTTAAAATTAACTATCGTAGGTATAATAATCAACAAAAATTAAGAGCAACATCTAAAACTATGTAAATTCATTTTTCACTGGTCTCAAAATGATTGCTTGTTAAAAATGTGCTTTTCATTTACTAAATATTAGTTTTTTTTTTTTAATTGGCATAATTTAAAAACAGATTATTATAATCAACAAAAGTAATTCATTATAACATCACTTCACAAACATAAACGACGTCCTTTGTTCGTATGTGTAGCGAATATTCTCGAATGAAGTTAAAATATATATGTAAATAAGTCTTCATAGTTTTTGACTTTAATTTAAAGTAGGCTTTTTCATGATATTTAATTTTACATACATAAGTGTAAGCAAAGATTTTTGTAACATTACTAAATTAATATGTTATTTTAAGAGAGCCGAGATATAACACTGGTTAAGACGCGTGTGTATTATCTAACGAATGCGGGCTCAAACCTTCACAAGTACCATTGTGCTTAATTTCTGATTATAATATATATCGTGCTGTGCAGGCAAAAAATCGTGTGCCACTCGTGTATCTTGGCCGCGGACTGCGTGGTGAAATATACTCTGGTGATGGCTTAGACCTTTTCACGGTAGTGAGCCCAAACTAGGTTGCACTTAGCACAGGGCAACCTAGTTTGGGCTCCTGTCTCCCACATACATATGTATTTATATATATTATAAAAAAAATGTAACCATTATTGTATGTGGGAGAGAATAAATAAATTTATAAAATAAATTATTATTATTTAATTTACTTTTTACATCAAGACGAATAAATAATTATGGCCCTAATGCCTTAAGAAAGATTAATAATACATTCTTTGGCTTCTAGTTTAATAAACATTTCAATTCTTATAACTCTAAATTTGGCTATGTAATAATATTTGTTTGTCTTCAAGATTTCTATTCTGAAGTGCTGCTGAAAGTTCCGTAGTTCGCCTTTGAAAACCATTTTAGATAAATCTTAAAAGAATTGATAAGATTCGTAGTTGTTTTCACTGTGGTACGTGCACTTTATTCTTTATTCACATAAATCTTTTCAGAAGTATTAATATATCACAGACAGAGTTACAAAATAATTGATAATGTGACGGTTTAAGGGATAGTTTTATCTTTGTTGGGTCGTTGGCGGCTTCTTCAGTATTTTTTTTTATGTTATAGGTAGGCGAACGTTCAAATGTGCCACCCGATGTTAAGGGGTCACACCCGCCCATAGACATTGGCGATGTAAGAAATATTAACCATTCCTGACATCTCTAATGTCCCACTAACTTTAGGAACGAAGATGTTACGTCCCTTGTGCCTGTTACACTGGCTCACTCACCCTTCAAAGTCGAACGCAACAATACTAAATCTATCTGTTTAGCGGTAGAATATCTATCATCACACTTTCGGCGAAGTCATAGCGATTGTTTTAATGTCAACATGATTGCCCCCTACACTCGGCGTCATACATAAATAAAAGTTAAATTATAATACCTACAATTAGCTTAATTTTTCATTTAATTGCATATGTCTTGAAGCTGGAAGTTGAAAGAAGAAACTAAAACTTATATTAATACAGATTCTTTCAGCCGTATATTAAAAATATATATTATTTATTTATTTTCAGGGAACAAACTCACTTATATCCGATAGATCGAATCTGGAACTAATGACCTTACTTATCTACATTCTTGTACGATATGGACTGAATGGCATACAGTATACGGACTGTTGATAAAAATATTTATATATATTATATAAGGGAGAGAGAGGAAAACGTGCATTATATTCATAGATAGGTCGAAACGAATAGATATTTAAAAAAAAAATTATACAAAAACATCCAAACTGGTATAGTTCAAGTGACTTTGTTGTCATTTATTTTGTAATATTCGATTCAAAATTACTGTCTCCGACTGCTATTAGTGTCCCAGGTAGAATTATTAATGAAATCGATTGAAGATTTCAATAAGAAAAAGAAATATCAATCAATTATTCAAAATCTTTTACGCAAAGCCGAGTGTTTCACGTGGATTGACAAGATGGAATATTTTAAAGGAAATGCGGTAAAATATATTTTATATGAATTTTATATTATTCTGTCGGTAATTTTGAAAGATGTTTATCATAACGAATTCGTTTGAATTCGATTTTTATTTGGAATCGAAATTAAATATTCGGATTCGCGAGTTTTAAACTGGTTTACATGTATAATATGTGTCTGTAATTATTAATCGTGTGTTTGGAAGTGAAGTAAAAAATCAATAAAAAAATCCTGGTCTATGCCCAGTAGTTTATCCGTAACAGCCTGTGAATGTCCCACTGCTGGGCTAAAGACCTTCCACCACGCTGATTCAATGCGGGTTGATGGAATACAAATGTGGCAGAATGACATTAGACACATGCAGGTTTCCTCACGATGTTTTCCTTCACCATAAAGCACGAGATGAATTATAATCATAAATTAAGCACATGAAAATTCAGTGGTGCTTGCCCGGGTTTGAACCCACGATCATCGGTTAAGATTCACTCGTTCTTACCACTGGGCCATCTCGGCTTTTTTATCAGTTCCAGTAAATTTTTCCTAGTATCCTTAACTGTTATAACGATTAATTTTACTTTAATATTTAGGTGCAACATATTATTTAAATATACAAAAATACAAAATAATTAAGAATTCCTTTTTTGTACTTGACGGTGAAGGAAAACATCGCAAGGAAACCACTATCCCGCATTGGAGCAGCGTGGTGGAATAAGCTCCAACCCTTCTCCACAAAAAAGGAGAGACGGCCTTAGCGCAGCAGTGGGACATTCACAGGCCTTACATTACTTTATTTACAATACAAGAGGTTAAAAGTAAGTTGGAAGTTTGTACGCTCCCGTGCCTCGGACAGCACGTAAAGCGATTGTCCTGCATCAACTCTTTCCGGCCGTGTTGTATTATCGTCCCATCGGATTATGAGAATTAGGGCACACAGAGTGCATCTGTGTTTGCGCACACACTTGTGCACTTTAATATGTCTTGCGTTTTTAATCTTTCTTGTGATTGGCCGCCGTGGTCGAACACGATCAGGAGGATATCATAATAGCCTGTAGAGTCAAGAATTCTGTGCTTAAACCCCACCTCAGCCTCAGGCCAAATAAAGTTGATTAGTTAATCTGCATATTAATAAAACTATGGTATATACCATTTTTGAATATAAAATCTACCCAAATATAATTTAAGAAGTCAAATTAAAGAGACCTTTGGCTTAAATATTTGCTTTTTATGTAAATTATTAATGCATATTTTTTTCTAGCTGTACTTAAGCTAAGCTTGAACTTCATAAAGAAGTTAATTACTTCTAAGAAGAAAACGTTTTAAGCTAAATTTTCTTCGTGGAAATGAGAGGGTTTAAGAAGCATTTTCGTAACAGCTTTGTTTTGTCGGCGCTAAATAACACCTCGGGGAGTGGTTGCCCAGCCCTATGAATAGTGCATGAGGCATTAAGCACATCACTATTTTAGTATTCCGCTCTCCAGTATCACGAACGAGTTAAAAAAAAAATTAACAAATATATTGTGTATAAAATTTAAATAAGTTTCTATAAAACACGTTTAAAACGCAAATAGTTTTCGAGATTAACGATAACACAAAAAAAATACCCTTACTTATTACGAAAAATAAATATTGATATTTACGAACATTATGTAAATAAGTGTAAAAGTTGACAGAAAAAGGAAAGCCGACTAAAATAAAAAGGCACCAAATTCGAAATCTAAAACTTTCAATTCAGAATACAAATGAAAGAGATAAAGTAAGATACGAATACTTTACAAACGGACAGAAACATGTTTCCAAAGTCAATTTATATTTATGACGCTCGCAATAACTCCCGATGGTATTTTGATGGTAATGCTGAACCTTCGAAAAATCCTGAGGCGAGGGCAAGAGAGCTGATTTATTTATTTAAAATTCTAATTCTTCTACATATTTTTGTAAAATATTTACATAAATTTTACAAGTATCAGAAAATATCTCATAATTAAGTGAATATAAGACTGTATGATGTAACACCTTTGTCATTAACTAGAAATTGTAAAAAAAAATACAGCTGTCAATTGTTGTAAAGGCATAATAATCTAAATCCAAGAATACGTATGTAACACGCTGAAAATTAGAAAAAGGTTTATATTCAATTGTATTATTATTAGTCGATTATATAATTAGATCTGAGAGAGTTCCGGCGCAGGACCAATGACTACGTGTTGTCCTAAAAACGAGATCGTAAACCTAGCCATCAATGAAACCATGTATATCTACTAAAAAAAAATCATAGAAACTATTCAAGCTAGGGTTAAAGACAAAGTTTTCGGTTTTATAGCCTTACGATCTATAGACTAGAAGTCATTATTATTACCTTTCCTCGTCACATTAAATCTCTACTGGAGACAGAAGGGCTGGTTGATTTTTCACCCTGAGGACCACATTCCGCTTCAAAGGAAAAATGTTGCTATATATATGCATTCTTGCCACCATTCTACGCGGTCCGGATTTGTAGTTAATATCTATAGCTCAAGTTAAATATATAATAATAAAATACTAGAACTATAGAAAGTTAATTATAACCTTTCTCTCCTTAACACATACAATAAACAGTATTCAGTGTGAGACGCCACCGTTTTCGAGCTTGGATTAAAATTATTGTGCGCTTATAATAACGGATCCTTTGGTAAAATTTGATATGTTTGATATCAAACACAAACTAAACTGAATTTGTATAGGATGTTTCCGATTATTTTATTACGTTCCTTGTAAAATAAATAGTTCTTATATAAAATATAGGAACTATAGACATAGCTTCACGCTGATTGTATTATTATATTTTGTAAACAATTAACATTATTCTAATAATATTACAAAGCTTACACAAATATTTTAATCTAAAAAGATATTAAATTGAAAACATCTATTTTTTGTTTAGTGTTAATTAATAAGTCAATTTTGAAACACTTTTTATAAATATTAATACAATTTTGATTTGTAAATAAAACGTTATTCGTTCGTATATTATCTTCTATATTTGACGTAAACTAAAATAATATAAATCGCACGCAGATTTTTTGTGGTTAAGTATATTTAAGTAATATGTAGGTAAAGACTTTTTTTCCTTTCTAAACAAGTTTATTTTCATAGCTCTTTCTTCAAAAATGAAATATTATGATACAAATTTCTTCTCCTTTATTACCTTATACGTTCTACCTTAGGAGTTCATTTCTTAAAATCCTTCCTTAGTGCTAGCGTATATAAATTTTCATATCGTTAGCATTTTTTATTGGAAAGACAAAATTCATCCAATTTGTATATCGACTTCATTCATGATACTGACGTATGTTTGAATTTCAAATCCGTCCCATGGGTCAAATATTAAAGCGTGACATTCATTTGTTCTGACGCTGTCAAAACATGTTCTCCGTAAATAGGAATAAAGTAATCAAAAGGCGTATTTGCATGTAAATAGCTTTCATCTAGTTCGTGGGGGTTGCCCGACCAATTAAAACTTAACGCTACCGTCGTGACATTAATACAATATTAATATTAAAAAGAATGTTAAGTTAAATGAATTATCATTTTTTTAATAAAATTTTTATTCATTCCATGAACAACAATGAATAAGATTTAGTGTACTAGGAATATAAAATATTCCTCGTATATTGAATTGCTTGCAAAATTTCAGCTTAAAACGCTGACAGAACCTTTAAATTTATTTTTTTATTATATTACCTAGATGGACGGGTAAATGGACAACCTGTTGGTATGTGGTCACTACCGCCCATAGACATTAATCATTCCGTACATCGTCAACGCTCCATCAACCTTGGGAACTGATCTCCCTTTCGCGTAGTTACATCCGTTCCGATATTTCTATAAAATAAATTAATAATAATTATAAGCCTATAATATGCTCTTCTTATATGTATTTATTGTACATAACAATAGAAATCCAATCTCGGAAACGTGTCGATACCTATATACTCCCCATCAATAGCAAGCATTATATTCGGTTTGCGGTTATTACAGAAATAATAACTATATGTACATATATATGATATAGTTTTAATAAATACATAATTATTAACCACAACCTCAGTGCACATTTCCTGGAATACTTAAACGTATATGGTACTAGTATATTATTCTATTATATCTAGTTGATAACAGCTTGTAAATGTCCCAATACTAGGTTGCCTCCTCTCTCTATGAGCAGAAGGTTTGGAGGTTATCTCACGTCGCTGCCCAATGCAGATTGGGCAATGTTTTCCTTCAACGTCGAGCATAACATGAATTACAAACAAAACTTAAGCGCATGAAAATTCATTGGTGCTTGCCTGACGTTGAACACACGGCATCGGCTTACACGTTATAACTACTGCGACATTTTGACTTTCTACATATGACTATATAAGTAACAAAAAAATCAGGATTCTTTTTTTTGGAAGATTTTTTCGATACATGGCACGCTACCGTGTAAACTTATTACATTCGTGCAAAATAATGTTGCTATTTTGATATGCGTATCCTATACATGTTATTATTATAATAATCAATGTTGCAAATTGACCTTTAAATGGAAACAATTAATATTTTCATTTTTTTTAAAAACGTTATATATTGTCACGGGTGTCGTGTGAAAGGAGGTTCGTTACACCAAGACCGTTACATTAATAAAACTCGTAATGAAGATTATAAAATTTTAATTATAAAATTTACAACATAAAAAATCAGGGGCGTGGGCCGCTGACAGTATCTGGTCAATTAAGTTAACATTAATAAAATAAAATATTATGAGTGAGTTAGCTGTTGGTGAGTTGGCATCGGTTAATATTAAGTAATAGATTCAAATAAATAAGCAGGATAGTGCAAACCCTGAACGCAGTGTCACAATAAGTAAGAAAATAAATAAAAGCAGTGCCAAGCAGCAAACAGCACCGGCAGCAGCAGCAGCCTCTCCTCCATAAAACAGCAGAGCCTCCAACAGCTCCAAATCAGCAACAATTCCTCGATTGAGTCCACCGAACAATATTATATACTTTGTTATGGAATATACAAAGTATATATAAAATTAAAGAAAAATAAACACTCCCTGTGAACAAAACAACTTATTACCTAACTTGCATATAAACCAAGAAGGTCCCATAAATGCCCTTAAACAGGTACAAAGAAGAATAAGTTGTTAAAACCAAGTAATAAGTAGACATTTGTGGTTTTTAAAGTTAACTCTTAAAGTGTCAGAATATGGATAATTATTGCTTAATTAGCAATTAAATAACATTAGAAAGCAAGAACTATATTTAAATTAATGAAATATTATAAATATTGTAAAAAATTACAATTCATAAAATTAAACGTCAAAGTCACAAAAGTCGTCAAATGTCATTTTTTATTCTGTCGTAATTATTATAATCGTGAAATGTTGAAATACTGATACGTTTTTTTGACTCGTGTATTTTTAAATGATTTTTTCTCTCTGCCATATATTTGAGCGCAAAATATTCTGCCAATGTCACGTATGTAATAGATGAAACATATGACATGTGATTATTCGGTTTTAAATTTTGAATCGTTTAATGATGATGTGTGAAAACTATGTTATTCTACAGTAGATCTAGAAAAATATTATAATTAAATAAAAAATATTTAAACACAACATATAAATAATATAAAAATATAATAATAATCTTTAAATGTTATAATTATATACATCATTGTCGCATATCATCACTGTTCTGACATTTTACGACCACTGAGTTTAATTTTTTTAATTTTTTTAGATATACAGACCTCTTTGCGTTAGTTCCAACAACAACCGTGAACAGTTTAATTTCAATCTAATGAACAGAAGCATTATTATTTGATGAGATATAAGATTTGAAATAGTTTCGTTATTTATAAACGAAATCAAAACACTAAATAATTTTCAATTAAGATTAAATTGAAACATTCTGACGAAGTATTTCGATTTTACATAAATATCAAAACGAGTACATTTCATACAACTCTTTTTGATCATTCTAAATGTTTAGAAAGATTTTAATCACCTATTTTAATATGACGAATTTACATAATTTTTGACTCTACAGTCGAGCCGTAATACCGCCGGCAATTACTGGATATAAGGTGACCATGATTTTGCAATTTTATTCAAATTATTTTCATCATGAATAACAAGTAAAAGCTAGTGAAAGTGTCTTTGTTAAAAAGCTCATGGCCTGTTCGAATTATGTACATATTTTCAAGTCTATAAATGTTAGGTTTGTTTGTTTTTTTCTCAAGGAGTTTTCAGTAGCAGCCTGTAGATTAGCAGTTGGCAGTTGTAAAAGCCTTTCGTTTTGTGCTTGGACCCTCTCTGTTTGTATCGGATTGCTGTCGCATCGGATTATAAGAGTGAGGAAATAGGGAGTGATCATGTGTTCGCACACACGCTCATATACTATAATATACTAGGCGTAGCTATCTTTTTAAAACGCGTGGGTAAGATCGGTAAAGAAAAGAAATGTAATTATTTTTGAGTGAATAAGCAGTAAGATAGATCAGTTTATATGATAAGTATTATCATAGGCAATTATATAAATAAATTTTGACAGTTAGAACCGGTTGATTAAAATATGATCATAATTATGTAATTATATTAGGATGAATTTTCAGAATTGAAGTTTCAGAAAGAAAATATCAACGGCTTAGATAAGACGAATTATCGTGTAACTACCACTTAATATACAATTACATACTTACGCTATCAATTTAATTATTTTTAAAGTGTAACCTCTTTGGTTTGAAAGAAAATTGCATGTCAAGGTCGAATTTGAATATAACGTCTATCACTTGTTTTCGCACACATGCTTGATTTGTTGTACTAAAATGTATTTATCAAATAGATTACAAATATAACATAATTTATTCTGAATTAAAATTTTATTGCATTTAGGAATATTTGTCGTAAATTAAATTATATTCCACTAAAAATGGACGGAACTCTTTAAATATATATTTAAAGATTAATAAAATTAAAAATAAATATATAAAAATATACTTTTAAGAAAACAATAAATATAATAATACATATCAACGAAATACATTGTATATGTGCTACATACAAGAGGAGGAGGAGGAGAGAGCGGCGACTGAGAAGGGGCATGACGGCATGAAAGAGCATCATGCCTTATGCTGTCACGGTATACAAGTCTGTCGTAGTCTCTCTTACTCCCAAAGCGCATCCATTCGAGTTTCACATCAATAGCTATTAACACTGGTAGAAGTTTACACTTGATAGAAATTATGGTCACCTGATACTAAATCAGAGATAGCAATTTGCCTTAAGAGCTAACGTTTCCATAAATTATAGCCGAAAGGCAATCTCTGTAAATATAGTTAACATCAAAAATCCTCCTTCATTTACTTACGATAATATTTTTTTTAAGAAATCTTGCAGACATTATTTTAAGTTTTACAAAACACTGAATGAATATAGAAGAAATTTTAATAAAGATTGTATAAGCCGATTTCTGTTGGAAACGTAGACCAAAAGTGTTTTTTTTCTGTTGAATCGCAATTCCAATTCTCTCGGCGACATAGACCAGCCCCTCAGTGACGACAAAAAACGGGACGTGAAACCATTAAAAAGTAATTAAATCAATATTTGTTGAAATTTCTTATTTATTATTTGTGAAGGAAAACATCGTGAGGAAACCTGCATGTGTATAATTTCACTGAAATTCTGCCACATGTGTATTCCACCAACCCGCATTGGAGCAGCGTGGTGGAATAAGCTCCAAACCTTCTCCTCAAAAAGAGGAGAGGAGACCTTTAGCCCAGCAATGGGACATTTACAGGCTGTTACGGTTACGGTATTTATTATTTTGACGTACCTTGTACCTTAAGTCTTAATTCTTAAATTATAGTTTTAATTCTTAACTAAATAAATAAATATTTATCAAAAGACAAAAGGGTACTTTCTTCTTTTTTGTTTAATAAGCCAATTTTTTGTTTAGTAGCTAGAAATAAGTTTAAGTATTGTATAAGCTATAAGTAACTATAACTATAGTATAAATTTTTATTTGGAAATAAAAGTCTCTTTAATTACGGATCGGTTATTGATTAAAAAAAAACGACAATAAACCTAGTTATGTTTTCCAGTTAAATAGTTCAAGATAAAATACATTAAAATGAAAATGAAATGGTTAAATGTAACTAACTCACAGCAAACTAAAATTACGCCGTAAATACATAAATGTATTCATCCATTCATAATAAATTAACGAGTAATTAGAATCTGGACAATGAAGCTAATTGGACGAGGAAACAGTTTGTTAACTGGGCTCTAGGGTTAAGGGGTAATGAAATCTAATTACACCTGAACACTGATAATCACTGTTTGATAACAACGAAGGGAAATAAAGATCAGTTTCACTCACTAATTGTAATATGTATGCAACATGCAATTAGTATATTTGTGTTTATAATTTAGCTCGTGGCAGTGATGTAAATAGTTATCAATCAGTTGCACACGAGAGAATAGGACACTTACCCAGCAGTGGATTTTTGATACGTTGCACTAATATGACGAATAACACAGTTTTAAATCTGTAATTTCAAATATACGTTTGAAATTCGAAATTCAATTTTGAAAAAATATTTGAAATCAAAATGAAAATAATATCGCATTTTTATGTGTCCGAATTTTCTATTTCATTTGGATTTATTATAAGCACATTGATAAAATCATTACAATATATACTTGAAAACAGCACGTGAGAGCATCTCTTTTTATGTTACTTGGAAATATTTTATAAAAATAAAATAAAAACGTTTTTATACAAAAATTAAGAAGTGTGGAACGAAGTTAATAGCGGAGCGATATATGGTGATGATGATGATGATATTGATCGATTTCGGCCAATATCAAGGGAGTCTCTAATGGTACTCTCTATTCCCTCACCCTCATAATCCGATGGGACGGCGATACGAGCGGAGAGAGTTCAAGTAGGACCAACGGCTTAACGGACTTTCCGAAGCACGGGAGTGTACACACTTCCAACTTCCAGACTCCAAGCTGCTACTGAAAATTTTTCGACAAAAAATTTAAATAACTTTTTATTGTCCCGACCTAGTGACTGAATCTAGGACCTCGGAATTTGCGGCTTTATATCTAGCCAATAGTCCAACATGGTTATATATATTATATAACCAACTCCCAGCATTCGAAAAGATTTCTATCCGAGAAAAATATATGACTTGGATACGTGCTATGTCGAAGGGCGAGGAAATCTTTCAACGCCCCACTTTTACCCGACAACTTAAGGATTTCGGAATGGCTTTTGCAAGTTAAGAGATTTGTAAACGAATTGGCTATTTATTTCACTTAGGGAAATTTGGAATATATAGCTTATATGTAATTTACTGTCATCTAATTTATAAAGAACAATGGAAAATATCATTACAATATTACACCTGAAGATTTGCAGCGTCTTTTAAAAAAAAATATTTTTGAGTAAAATATAAAAATAAATAAAAGAGGAACTTATCAATTATGATGACAATTAAGTCTAGTAGTAATTTTTGAGGATTTAATTGAATATAATATTAATATTACTTATACTAATATTAATCGAGAAGTCTCAGTAGTTAGAGAGCGTTAATCTTAAATGATGATCGAGGGTTCAACTGGCAAGTACCACTGAATATGCTTGCGTAATTTTTGTTTACATTTCATCTCTTGGTTCCTTGGAAACCTGCACATATCTAAATTCACTGAAATTCGGATAAATGTGTATCTAAAACATAACAAAAATTCCAACTTAGTTTATCGTCATCATAAAAGCTGGTAGGGTTTTGTGCAAGCTCGTCTAAGTAGGTACCACCCACACATCAGATATTTTACCGCAAAACAGCAGTACATGGTATTGTTGTATTCTGGTTTGAAGGGTGAGTGAGCCCATGTAATTACACTTATAATACTACACAAGTGACATAACATCTTAGTTCCCATGGTTAACATTTCTTACAATGCAAAGGTCTATGGGCGTTGGAGACCACTCTTAGGTGGCCCATATACTCGTCCGCCTACCTATTCTATAAAAAAAAAAGTTTACCAGCAAACTGAACTGTATTTATAATTCATACTAACTTGATCAGTTTCAAGGACAACCTTCGCACTAAGTTACAAAGTTATAAATCTTCGCTACGAGTATAAGGCGTAGTTCCGTTTAAGTTCACTTCTGACTTGTTACCCATGGGTAATATGACATGCCAACAATATGATAATATTTAACTGTCCTTAATCTATTGCCTACTTTACTTTACTTGTCTATAAATAAATATTTAAAGGCGAAACAGTTCAGTATTATTATTTTTTTTGCTTATTAGTTTTTGACAAACTTAGTGCAATCTATAAAAAATATTAGAAAAAAAATCTTGCTCAATTTTTCAATAATGTTTTTGTTTGAATTTCGATAACTGGGTGAAAATTAGTAATAACCGCTTAAATCTAGTATTATTAATAGTTTGGTTAAATATAAATGTATGTATGAATGTTAATAAATATGAGATACAGTGAACCGACTGAAATCCGGTTACATTGGTTCCCGTTCAGCTCAGCTTAGGGCTGTTTTCTTTTAAATGCCACTAATATATATAACTATAGATAAATAAAACTACAGATCGACCTATCAATAATACTTTTCACTTTTAAGGCAATAAAAATCTTACTTATAAGTATTTATTACTAGTTTTCGCCTGCCTGTTAAGATTGATGATAATTGGCAAGAAGAGCAGGTGTTGGGTATAAAAAAACTTATTTCTTTCCTTATGACCTCAGTTCATACCAAATTTGATCAAAATCGGATAAGTAGGATAGCCTTTAAAGCATAACAGACTGACAGACAGAGCTAATTTCACATTTATATCTATTAAGAAAAATATTAAAAATTAGCTGTGCCCGCGGTTTCACGCGCGTTTAATTTAAATAAATCACTAACAGCAAGCAATTATAGTATTTCAGTATTGACAACATTTTAGTTTTATTTTCGTGGAATATTAGTATTTACTGGTTCTCGCCGCACCTGGATCTAGATTGGGCAATATACCATTGACCATAAGATAAGCATCATTCCCTTAAATCTATACAACAATGTGACCACTTACCATCATGTGGCCCATATGCTCGTCCGCCTTCCTATTCTATATAAAAAAAACTATTCCACAGGGAGTTAGTGGGTTTACCTATCAGAATTTCTTTTGACACATTTATGTTTCCGACCCTGATATGTCCCAATTATGCACATGACAGAATGTGTGATAGACGTGGCGGTTTTGCAAGCAAATAAAATTTTGTTACAATAATGAAACGAATACTATCCACACAAAAAACAAGGCGTGTTAATTACGTGTATCTCATTTACTTTTAAAAATATTTAAAGAAAATCATTATATACAAACGCTTTTCTTAAGTCTGTGTCGAGTTATCGGCTGACATTTGTGTAATAGAAAAATAAAATAAAATTTATAAATTTGAAATGAATGACAAATACGATTTAAATATGAAAAGAAATAGAATACAGTCTTTAAATTTCGTTCTTGTGATTTTTCAGGTGAATAATTAATTATTGTTTTTAACAGATAATCTATTTTTTTACATATTGTGAATACATAAATATTGTAAATAAATTGCGATTTTTCAAAAAATGAAAATATAGCTTTATTTATTTGTTCTTAAACAAAAGGAAATATATATAACAAACATTATTATGAAATAATTAGTGCCATTACTACTAAAAGTAATGTTTAATCTTAGATAAGTACATCTATTCTTTAATCATAATAAAACCTCAAGTTGATTTTAAGTTATATTACTATTTATTATCATTAATTACTCTTTTTTTGTTGTGTTAGCGAGTTATGTTTCCGATATCCCATCGGGTATACGGCTAGTCTTATATATTATTTAATGAGTAATTCTTTTATATGTATATTATATTTATTAAAGTATATTATATAAATTTAACTGCTGAACGATTCTAAATATTTGGTTGCAATTTTGTAATTGGATAAGATTTTGCTTTTGAAAATTTTATACCACTCGTACATAAATAAACTTATTATTTATGTACGAGTGGTATAAAATTTTACATAAAAGTTACAAATAATACTACCTTTATTATCTAAAAGATACGCAATAGATATTAACAAAAAAATATTTTTACAATATACTTCAATTGAAATGTCGAGAATAACTTTCGACGACAATAACATTGTTATTAATTTACTCTCGAAAAATATTTGAAGTTATTAATATACAAAACAAATTAAATATTCGATAAATTTTCGTTTTATGTTTATACTTTAATATTTAGTGATTTGATAAATGATAATAATTACGTCTTTAGAAAAATATTTATCTTAAAAATTATTCTTACCGCATCTTCATATTTGTGCAGATAATTATCACTTAATACCCTGTTGTGCTTCGATTCGCTTGGGGTCTCAATACCATAAATGGTAATAAATAAGCAGCTCTGTTGTAGCCTTATTCAGGCAAGTGACTTGTGTTCCTCAATGTTATAACTTCTAAAGTAAACCACGCTAGTTACAGTTTAAAAGTTGACTTAAGTAACGACGAACCTACGCTATTGCTTTTTACTTTAAGGGTCCGGAAAGTGTCGAAATATTATCCGATACATGACAATCTGTACATGACATATCTCTGTTCATATGGGGATAGTAAGGTAATGGTTGAGCGGTCAGCCTGTAACGTGCCGTTTGTCAATAAGCGTGTTAAATATAAATATGTTGTGGTTTACTTGCATTTAGTCTAAAAACAATACAATTTTCTTCAAATTTTGGCACGGAATGAATTATTATTCAAAAAAAAAAATTAAGTTCATAAGAGTTAGTAACAAAATAAACACACAGTGATTGGGTGGTTCTTGCCCGAATGATAACCGTGATTCAGTGAGTGTTTCATTCGTATTTAATCGGTCATTTTTGATTTTGAAAATAACGAGTCAGTTAGTGTAATTACAACCACGAGGGACCATAATAATATTTAGATATAATAAGGGCGCGTTGTCGAAGTAAATAACTTAATCTTGCAATATATATAAGATCCCTTCCTACTTATATAATAAAAAAAATAATGAAATCAAGTCTACACGAGTGGCTGAATGACTTAATTTATATAAGTATTCAAATTGTATTTGCATTAGTTTTGTTAGTTTGCGTGGTAAGGAACAATTGTTGCTATTTAATGAAGCCCCTGACATCTTTAACGCTATTTAGCGTCCCACGCTCATGATCGTCCCACTCTTTTACAAAGGTCAAACAAAGATGGCTTCTAAGAATTTTGAACTGAGGTCGTTATTCTGGATTTATAAATTTTCTTATATATTTTATAATTGAATTTGATTCTATTTTTAAATAACATTTCGCTGTAATTTAAATATTTAAATCTAAATATATATATTATAGAGATTACATAATACATTTAAGCGCGTTTAGCGTAATGTCACGTATAATAGATATGATAATTGTAATTTATAACAAAACCGCTTAATTAACGAGAAATTAGATTTTTTTAATTTTAAATTTTTGACAGTGCTACAAAAGAAATTGATAAATAAAACAAACAAATTCTGTAACGTACATTGAGAAATTGAGCCTAAGCATCTACCTTCAACAGCACCAACCACCTTACGTCGACTGGACTGGACAGTACTCGAAGGAGCCAGGAAGTGTCGTCCAAACTTATGTATTTGATTATAGAACTATCAACGCACGTGGCGCTCTAGTTGCGCGTCTAACCAATAGGAACGTTTCTATTCGGTTTTCTCTGTTATGAATTAAGTTAGTATTCAAACTTATTACCAAAATTCTAATAAAAAACTAGATAAATCATGTTTTTAAAGATTTTGTTGTTTTATAAATTGAAACAAAAACTAATAATTAAATTCGTTGTAAAAATTCTGATAAGAAATTAATTAGAAGCTTATTCCGGTTCGAAATACAAATCCTATATCTTTATTTGCGGTTGGCTTCTTATTTACTTTTGTTAGTTTGATTATGATAAGTAGTACAAATTATGAATCAATTTCTATTTTTCGATTCTCGATTAGACCCATTTATTTACACACATAATTATTATCGATAGATGTGGCGCTGTTCGATGCGAATTCAAAAGCAGCAACTGAATTAAACGACTTTTGTCTTTAAAACGACTTTGTTCCTGGCTTTAATACCGTCAGCAGAACCAAATGCTAAGCCATAAAAAATATTAAAATATGTAATGTCGTATATATACATTGTCGTACACATATATACGAGTAATACGCATATTAGTGGTTTATTCAAATCTAAACAAATGAATTCAACATAGAAGCTTACTGATGATTGTAAAATTAGAAATTACCACCGGTTCGGAAAAGAAATACCCTGACTTGAGAACCTGGACCTTAACACACCACAAGATCACACGATGCTTGAACAAACAGCTATACTTCATATTTGGGTACGCCTAAGTTATACATATATACAGTAATAGATTTTTTTTGTGATGTAAAAATTTACAATTTCTCAAGTCTCGTTATACAGCTACCATGATTATGTAGTTCAGTAGTAACTAAAATTCAATTCAATTTCGAAAATTCAATTTCATTTCCAGAATATTTCTCTAAATGTGTAACAATGGTCGACTTATAAAGAATAATACGAAGTCTTCACAAAGGATCGCCATCCGAGATACACGACAAAAGTGCTTCTTTGCTGACGAGAATTGCCTCAACTTTTAAATTTCCATTAAATTTTAGTGCGGAAATTGAATTTCACTGGTAATTTTTGCTGATATAAATGTAATGAAATATATCATTTTTTCGAGCAATACAATACAACTTTTAATATTAAATTGTCGTTTAAGCGTATTTTCGACAAACAATTTTCAATTTTCTCGCTTTAGCAGAAATTTTATATTCATTCTAATAATATATTACAGGCTGCCAAATTATTTCACTTTTTATTATTTATAATAGGGTGAATAGTAAGTGGTCCACCTAATGGTAAGTGGGTGGTCCCTAGACATGGACACTGTAAGAAATATTAATCGCTCATAACGTCATTGAGCCTCCAACCTTGAAAACTATGCAGTTTCGAGTTTTTTATGCCTATAATTAAATATTAAAGCGGAACACAACAATATTACGAAGTTCTGTTAAGCGGAACGGTAATGAGTGATTGCACAAAGCCCCACTACCAATACATAATTTCATTTAATTTATATACTGATTACAATTAGAAGTAAATATTATTAAAATACTTCAACAAAATCTTCGATCTAAAATCATCGGAATGCTGAGTAGGCTAATCTGTTAAAGTGACCAGTAAGATGTGCAGGCATTTAACTTATTAATCATTATAGAAGCATTACACTTGGTACTTATTACATTAAAAACTACCAGTGTCCTGAGACCTGTGAAAGAAGCTTAGCGGGTTTTTACATTGTCTATAGAATTTATGATTCACAAGCAATAACATATTTGTTATCATTTAAATATAAATAATAGTAGAGAAGCTCGTGTGACATCTGTTGGTGCTACTTGTATTAAGATGTTTCAGCTTGGAAGTGAGCCAGCTAAGAACGTAATAATTTATATTAGCACACTATATCACGACTGTGCAAAATATGGGGGAAGAGTTCAGCTCTTAAGGAGATTCGGAGCTTATTTCTTACTTTCCACTTAAGATGGATGAGCTAGCTAAAATATAAGTAAAATAAATGACTAAATAACTTATAAGTAATTGTAACTGAGTTTAATTCTTTGCTTCTCAAGTATATTGTTGGTTTACTGTAGTTAACAATTAAATGTGCTTTCGTGAAAACATTCTAGAAAATTCTAGAAATTCTCACTTGTACATGATACAGAGAAATATGGGGTAGATCAGCTTGGAGATGTTTTTGCACTTGTACAAGTGTAATATATGCAAATAATCAGAGTGATTAAAACCAAAATAAACCAGCTTACACTACCACGTCGAGCTCTTGCATGAGATGCGTTTAAAGTGTCATGAAATATTTTTTATTTTTAAATTCCTACTAATTAGTTCATTGTTTTGTTTTAAATTTGTTAATTCGTTGTTGTAATTGAATTTGTAAATTTGAATTTAACCACCCATAATTTAATTTCATAGTTTTTATCTTGTATTCCTATCGTGTTCTTTAGGTATGTGTTCTGTATTTATATAAATAATAGTTCATTTTTGGTTTTTCAAGTGTCTATATAATGTATATGTTAAAACAAATAAAGTCCAAACTTGAAGATCATTGTTAATAATAGATCGATAATTCATTAATTTATATTTCTGAATCAGGTAGGCGAGATGTTTTATATTTGGTATATATAATCTAGTTAAACGATATTTTAATGTTGATCAGATTCACTAAAATTATACAAACGGTGTTTTCATTGTTTCACTCATTCGATAATCGAATTCTTAGTCCGTGAACAACTGTAGTCTGTATAAAATTGTTATATTTAAAAACTAGTCCATTTATTAAAATAACTGTTTTTTTTCAATACTGTTCATAAGGCTTTAAAAAAAAGCTACGTATCGCCTCTGGAGAACAAAAGAGGTTCCATTATGTCTATTAATATTTTCTTTGTTTGATTAATGTGGGAAACGCTATTAGTGCGCCGTAAATTATTCAATAAAACCTGTATTCCATACCCAATTCAAATTGTTCTAGATAAAATATATCGCTGTATATAGAGGTGTGACGTAATTGTCAATTTTCATTATTTTTAACTCGGGTTACAAGAATTTGATAGCTGGAATCCCATATTCTATACTCTTCGTACTACTCGTAAATGTGATAGCGTATTTTAACTGCAGTTAGTTTAAAGTGAAATAGTCAAATTCGGACCGATCACGACCGAAGAGATAGACGCAAGAGCAACAGCTTAACGTGCTTTCCGAGGCACGGGAGTGTACACCCTTCCAACTTCCACACTCCGGATTGCTACTAAGAATTTTCGACAGACAAACTCAATAACTTTATCACTAGCTGGACCTGGATTTTGAACCCAGGACCTCGGGATCTGCTGCGTTACATTAGGCCAACGAGTCAAAAATAATTTAATATAACACCAATGTATCTTCATACAAGAAAATTAGAACGATCATTATTTTTAATTGTCTTGAATTTACATCAAAGAAAACCAAGAATACATAAATTCTAAACTGTGAAAGGGTACAGCTTGCTAAAGTAAACATCCATTAAGTAGAAACAAGCGTGACGTCGCATAAACTATACCAGAATATGAAAAATATGTTGCAAACTTTATATATTTATATTTTATTCAATTGCCTTGCCGTTGTATTGATCATAACGTCAGAAGTTTGCTTTCTGATTAAGCCAAAATAACAAGTTTAGTCAAATGCCTTGTTAAGTCTTACGTCCAAATTTCTAATCAGGCAAAAATAAACGTGACTGCACTTGTCTGTAAGGAAATCCTGGAAGTAGGAGGTTAAAAGTAAAACTTGTATGTTTTGAAACTTTAGCGTTAACGTGCAGTTTTGCTTGCTTATATACCTATTTTAAATAGGTATTTAGAACTTTCAAGTAATATAGAATAGAAGATTAAATCCAGGAAGTTAAGTAGTAATTGTAAGATCTTTGTGTATAAAGCTATTTACATTTGATCTCTATACAAAGTTTGAACTCCAATTATTTTAGAGGTTGAACTGTAAATCATTCCAACATGCCGTATGGAGTATTATTATTGACGTACCTTGGGATGGCTTTGTGTCCAGCAGTGGACTGTGATGTGACTGATGATTATGACGATGATGATGTATAAAGTCCTTGTGATTTAATAATTATATAAATTTCTCTCTATATAAGATTCTTACATAAGCATATAAGTTTTAGGATTACTATTATTATATATTATGTATAAGATACATGCATATAAATAGCGTACCGCTGTAAGTCGGCTTGCAAAATTCGATGAAATAAGATCTTATAGAACTGCTGTCGTGTGACTTAAATTGGATTCTTTCAATCCAGCAAAGAGGTAGACAGCGCTTGCAGCGGCAATTCGACTCGCTCTACTGACTTTACGACTGTTCACATAGGAACTTGTGCCATTAACTTCAATTGATATCAATTCACGTTCCACTTTAGTGTACCTATTTGATATAGTGGATAGATGAAAATCATGTTAATCTTTGTAAATTTCATACGTAAACATGATACAGAGTTATATTTGATATATTTCTTCCTGAGGAGGACAGCAGCCGGGATGGCCTCGTGCTGCCATATAGCACTAGCGAAGAGTGTGGGGCCGAGATTACCTTCGCCCCTTGTTGAGAGCTCCGCCGAGCGGAGCACAGCACGGAAGGAACCGCAGATACGTTATATCAACGAGATCCCGTAGACTCTCCGATCCGTGCCGAGGACGGCCATCACAGTGGGTTTAGTGGGTAAGAATCCCACATAACCCGGTCCCCACCATGGGAGCCGGGCACCTGAAGTTTTTACTACATGAGAAAAAGAGATATTTCAACTTATATTACAATATAACTCGAGATCGGCGTTGAATAAATACTTTGTAAGATTATTAAGTTTCTTATCTGACAACGTGTATTCAAACATGATGATTGGTTAAGTAGCGGAACAAACAAACAAACTCACTTTCGCATTTATTTTACTTTACTTTATACTTTTATTGTACACCAAAAAAAGAAAAAAATACAAAACAAGAATACAGCCTAAATAAAAGTAGCATATAATTTTGGCGACCTTATTGCTACATAGCGATCTCTTCCAGGCAACCAACGGTGTGTTAAATGTGAATATAAAATACACATAATATGTATAGAATTATTAATTTATTATATTGGTAAGGATTAAATAAAATATAAATATATATACTGATCGGAAGTGAATTGGCATCGTGCTTGTTGCCAAAATTTACAATTTTTGACAAGAAAACTGATTTAATCCAATACAACATAGTTTTATTATTTTTAAGCCGAGGAACACGTAGTTTATAAATTTTATCGCACGGAACATTTACGACACATTGTGAGATTTAGAACAGATATCGCCAACCTTTTAGAATTTAAGAACAAATGAGATGAAGGAGGTTCATAGTGGAAAAATAAAAACAGCCTTCAGTAGTTCTGATTCGAAGTGTTTTATAAAATGTTTAGCATTATCGATTTCACAAGCGGCTTATTAAATTTGAGCCGATACAGTGAAATGCTTAGAGCAAGTTTGACCGAAAAAACCGCAAGGTTTAATCCGGCCAATGACAACGGTGTATTCATTTTTAAAGAATAGATAGGCGAATGAGCATATAGGCCACCTGATGGTAAGTGGTCACCAACGCCCATAGATATTGGCATTGTAAGAAATTTTAACCATCGATTACATCGCCAATGCGCCACCAACATTAGGTACCAAGATGTTATGTCCCTTGTGCCTGTAATTACACTGGCTTACTCACCCTTCAAACTAAAATACAACAATACGAAGTACTGCAGTTTTGCAGTAGAATATCTGATGAGTGGTTGTTACGTACTCAGGTGAGCTTGCACAAAGTCCTACCATTAGTGCTATATGCTAGTGTTTATAATTAATTACTCGGTTTTTAATGAAAACATCTTTAGAAAATCTAAATAAAAATCCATAAACTCGTATTGGATTGTTGTTAAAGGAAAGTGTTTTAAAATCTCTCATCAAAAGGCTTAGCTGAAGGAAATTTACAGACTGTTACTGTTACTACTACTACTATTAGATTCAGTATTTTTTTTATAAAAGAGGTTTTAATTGTGTACGTAAATTCTTTGCAAAAAACTTGAAGTCTTTGTAGAGAACCAATGTGTCGAACCAAGAGCTTAGGACCACTGCCGTGGAGAATATTAACAGGCACTTACTTTAATATTCCAATGTCAAGAAAAGGTTAATTAGAAGCTGAAAAATCTTACACAAGATTTTGAAGAAGTAATAGAGGCGAGATAAAAATACTTAAAACTTGATACTTAGAATTTGATGTATTAAATGAATATATTGTTTATTTATTTAAAAGATAAACTTGTATGTAAAGTAACCATCGTTAATGTAATTTTAATATAATTTTGTAGCTATTTTTTTTTCTCAAATAGAATACATATGTAAAAAACTAACTCGATTAAGGTCGACTAAATTCTTTGCAATTTTATTATGTCTTGTTTGGAAATCAATTATTTTTTTTGGCTAGCAACATGGATTCCTTTTACAAAGAAGGCTAGCACTAAGGAAGGATTTTTGAAAATTTAACCCCTAAGGTTCAGGTAATCAGGTCCATAAGGGGGATGAAAGTTTGTATGAAAATCGATTTTAATTAAACTACTCTGAGTTATGGTGCGAGCAAAGCCACAGGCAAAGCGCTAGTATTTTTATATTCTTGTCTATATCTTATTTATCAATATATTTTAAACCAAATATTTAAGTTTAATAATTGACAAAGATAAAGTTAATAAGCCATACATACATAGATGAATCTTGAGAAATACTTTTTGAAAAATAAAATTATAACTAACAAAGAAATACAGAAACATGTACTATAAAATAAGAGGCGGCTTTATCAATCAAGCAATTTCTACCAGACAGCCTTTGAGAAGATATTTAAAAACTGAACTACGTTAGTACGTTATACGTTAATAAAAACATGATATAATAATACCTTTAAAAGGTAACGCAACAATATTAAGTATCGCTGTTTAGCGGTAGAATATCCGATGAGTAGTTGGTACATCCAGACGTGCTTGTACAAAGACCTACCTAGATATTATCAGAAACAAAAAAATCCTTTTGTATAGATTAAATATAAGCACAGATTAATGTTGTTTTATACTCAACATTTGATATTTGTCGTGTAACAGAGAACCCAAGAATATTATTATTAATACCTTCGATAGAGTCAGTGCACGTATCTCGTTGAAACTATGGGGCGAATTGTAATGAAAACCGGCTTAGTGATGGATTAAGCTGCGCCAATAAATAGAACTGTTTTTATTTATTTATTTATTTTTTATAGAATAGGAAGGTGGACGAGCATATGGGCCACCTGATGGTAAGTGGTCACCAACGCCCTTAGACATTGGCATTGTAAGAAATGTTACCCATCCCTTAAATCGCCAATGCGCCACCAACCTTGGGAACTACGAACTTATGTCCCTTGTGCCTGTAATTACACTGGCTCACTCACCCTTCAAACCGGAACACAACAATACCAAGTACTGCTGTTTTGCGCCAGAATGTCTGATGAGTGGGTGGTACCTACCCAGACGAGCTTGCACAAAGCTCTACCACCAGTAAAATATTGTGTAATTTGTGTTAATATATGTCAGAAATATATACGTGAATATGAATTTCATTAATGATAAACTTAGAGTACATCGTTGAAATAGGTATAAGGTAGCGTAGGAAGGAACGCCTATTTGTATATCATTTAAATAATATATATAATATTATTTTGTGTACAATAAATTATTTTATAATCAAGATTAATACTCCATAGTAGAGATGATCTGGTTATGTATAGACTGGCCGAATAACTTTAACTTTTGACAATAATTTAGATTGCGGTGCTGCCTCGAAATAAAAACAAGGTGACAAATAAAAATACTGTTAATACAAAATAAAGATAAGATACACCACAGACACGGAAAACAGATATGTCAAATAAAAACGGACGGTATGTTGTGTGTGTTATTTTTTAATATGTATATTGTTAGTGTGCTTATTAAGTAAATAAATAAACCTTTTGACATTTTTTACTCCGGTGAGTTGAATTATGTTCTTAAAGAAAGTATAAAAATGTTGTTTTTAGGAACGACTTATTTCATTATCTTTCTAGTTTATGAAACTGATCTCTGAGCTTTGACTTGTGACAATGAGATATTTAATTAAACAGTACAATCAGGATTGTTCGCCCAACTGAAGTTTGCTGTTGATCTCGGTTTAAATCTTTGTTCGTAATTGAACAACTCCTTGAGAAATCATCTAAAGTATCGATTATGAAACTCTTGAAGTTGTCCGTTCATTCGTTGTTTGGGCAAACTTGATATTAACTGTTCGTTAATTTGTTTCAACTATTATCATTTTTGGTAATGCTTTAAGTCGAATTTGAACATAATTCTGTTTCTAAACGCTTTATTTAATTGTTATTAATAGGAAAAAGATTTACTTTGAAAAACTTTAAAACTCGTCATCGTCGTCTCTGTTTTGTTGATAAGCTGTCCTTGTCTGTTTTCTATTTTTAAATACTAAAAAGGTAAATATTTAGATACATCGGTACATTACTACTTATAAATTGATACATATTTATTTTTATCTTCTTTATTTAATTGTCAGAAGTATTATTTTATTATCAATATAATATCAATTTAGTAACTTTTTTTGTGAAAAACATAGTTTTCAGAATTTCAAAAATTCTATTTTATTTTAATTTCCGTTTTAGTTGGTAAAGAAAAATAGTGTAATGTAAATAAACCACATAAACGTCAACTCATATTGGAGCTGCATCGTGGAAAAAACTTCAAGATCTTGCCTCAAGATGAGTTAGGTCTTTTCCAGGGCTGGGATGTTATCAGTGTGTGAGCAAACGGTTACAGGTACTCATTGGATTTTCTTCGATAGCAGAGGACGAGCAGAGGATTTCCACGGCTTGGTTACATAATCATTACCAACAAACAGTAGTTAATTTTAACGTTACACAATAAACATACACTTTAGTTACTTGTACAATAATTTATAGTAATTATCTTAATTCATAACAAACTTGGGAACTAACCGGCGCACGCGCAACGCATCTATTATAGGTCTTTTTGCAACTGGGCGGCGGCCGGGGGGAACAATGATTGGATCTGTGCGTTTTTATTAGTGTGTGTGCTAGTATTAAACACACACAAAATAAGACATCAATGTTTGCTCAACAGAATCGATAAGTGGATGATATACGTTTGGCCAGTTTGGCTTGCACAAATTTCTACCACCATTAAAAATAAATTCCAGTAAAACTTGTTTTTATACAACTTCGATTAAATATCCAATTAGATGAGTTTGGTGCCTGAATTTACGCTTCGTTAAAAAAAATAAAAATTTAATCCTGCGTATTTTTGAAATGAAATACTCGAATCGAAGTTGGTAAAAACCTACATTTTACACAAGTTTTAACTATGCTTCGAATTTTGAATGGTGAATATAATATTTCAATAACTTTCGTGAACTATTCGAGTTTATATTTTTATTTATCATTAGAATTTAGTTTAATTTATAAAATTATTATTATATATGTTTTTACTACAGGTAAAATATTGAGTTTATGTTTAATTTTATTTTATATTAAGTAAACGTAAAAATAAACACCAATGTTTGTCACTGTAGCCATTTTCTTGTTTACATTTAATATCACAATGTAGTTTCTTTGCATTGAGTATTTACTTTTTTTTGTTTTAATATTAAATAAATATTTATTTACACTTGATTGTAATGTTTTTATGTATGTTTTGTCTTTAATAATTTTTAGTAATTACGTAATTATCATCAGCATAAACTTAGCTGATGTATGTTTCTATTATTGTATTGATATAAATGTCGTCACATTGTACTATGGTGAGATAGCCTAGAGGTTAGAACGCAGGTATCTTAACCGATGATCGTGGGTTCAAACCCGGGCAAGCACCACTGAATTTTAATGTGCTTAATTTGTGTTTATAATTTATCTCGTGCAATGTTGGCTGTGAAGGAAAACATCGCGAGTAAACCTGCATGTGTCTAATTTCACTGAAATTTTGTCACACGTGTAATCCACCAACCTGCATTGGAGCAGAGTGGTGGAATAAGCTCCAAGCTTTCTCCTCAAAAAGGGAGAAAAGGCCTTAGCCCAGCAGTGGGACATTAACAGGCTGTTACTGTAAAATAAATTATATAAATTTCAATAAAGTTTTTATTAGGTCTCAATCAAATCACAAAGTATTTCATACGCTCGATATTCTCAGATTTTCATAGAAAATATCAGTATGAAGTTTTGACGCGATATTTTGAGAAATCGGTTCGAGAACTGTCAGTAAAATGTATTCAGTGTAGTTCCCGAGGGAATGCCTGTCGGATTTTTTTATCATATTTTATCCACTTTTAGGAACTATATTTGGTAACGCTGGATATTGTAAGAAAAAAAAGGTGTCTATGATACGTCATGGTTAATAACGCATTCTTAAATGGTTGTGTAGTGATAAAAAGTGGAGTAACAGCTGGTAAATATCTGAATGCTAGGCAATGGTATGATAATGAAGCCTTTTCACAATCGTCACTATTTTATCTCTATCACCGTATCGCAAAGCAGCATTTAGAAAGAAGGAACTTCTCTTTAGTAGATATTTATTCTACCAATCAGTTTCAGTACAGGTTGGTGATTACATGAATGGCAAAATTGCTTTCGTCACAAAGTAAATGTCAAAGTCAAAAAACTTTATTCAAAATAGAAGCGTTACACTTACTTATTGATTGTCATAAATCTACCATCGGTTCGGAAATAAACACCTGAGAGGAACGGGCGAAAGAAACTCAGCAGGTTTTTTTTAATATCTCATCCTTTACAATAAGTAATATATAACAATAGCCAAATATATATACTTTTTTTAAATTGAAATAACCTGGAGACATATTGGATTCCTCGTGATATTGTGCATGGAACCTTAGTGGTCTGCGTTTGAACTCGCGATCTTCGATTGAGATGAATGTATACAACAGCTTCTGATTTTCGGGTTTTGTATTATATTCGCAAATAGCAAATATCGGTATCATATTAATTTCTTATTGTATAACTCCTTGTGTATCCTAGACCACGTTATCAGTTTGATTATGGAAATTCGCCCAGAAAGTTGTGTCATTGTAATGATTTTTTTTAGTATAGGTAGGCGGATAATATGCTTATAGCCTGCTGATAAGTGGTCACCAACGCCCATAGACATTGTAAGAAATGTTAACCATTGCCTACAACGCCAATGCACCGCCAAATTTGGGAACTAAGATGTTACGTCCCTTGTGCCTGTAATTACACTGGCTCACTCACCCTTCACACTGGAACACAACAATACCAAGTGCTGCAGTTTTGAGGTAGAATATCTGATGAGTGGGTGGTACCTACCCAGATGAGCTTGCACAAAGCCCTACCACCAGTATAATGACAAGGAAATCACTTATAAAGGAAAATGCCTGTATCGTGTGCGGCCATATCGACATGTGTGAGACATAATAAATTTTGGACCTACACCACCAAGTAAAAGTGACTGGATAATAGCTGACAAGAACGTGTTGTTGACTGTTAAGAACGTGTTTGGGACGCGTATAGGACGGATTAAGCCTTCCACGCCGTTGTTTTCATACATTTTATTCTTGTTTAGTAACCAACATGTGTTCACGGCACATTAAAACAAACATGACAGATTATATTAAAATGATATTTTAGAGTATTCTAAATAAAGAAAATTATTATGGCACTCTAACTTATTTTTAATAAGGTAAATTACTAATGGAAATAATCTTGGACTGTGACGTAATTTTATAATTAATATATTAAGCGTTAAGTCTGTATTAGTACAACATTTTTAGTTTTACTATATCGTGTTTGCTCAGTCTTAGCCAATGACCGTCAATTACGATAAACGTGTACCATGCACTCGAATTCCAGGTATATCTACTATTCTAAGCTAATTCGGTCCCACTATAAAAGAAACAGCACGAGCGAAGGATTAATTCAAACGAGCTAACCCAACGTATTTCCAAGAGTTTCAGAATTATAAAGTTTTTACTGTAATGTAAATTTCAATTAGATTCAGTGAAACAAGTTATGTTGAATGCAACATGCACGATACTATTCTCTAGGGTTATTCTTTTGAATTCATACTTTTATTATTTAAACAAGTTCTTTATAATTATAGCTTCCTTTTTCAATAACTAAGGTTAATAACCAAAAACTATTGCCTTTATTTTTAAGGTAACTTTTTTGCTTCTGAGTTTCATTAATAAAACTTATTTAATAAAACAACGCATGATGATTGCTTGTTAACTAAGATTCAATAAAAATATAGTAACCTAAAAAAACTTGTGTATAATTGCTAAATTATTGTAATTTAAACGCTTATATAACATAAGTCTCAAAAGAAAAATCGGTAGCTTATTTATTTATTTCAGATTATGATATAAGTAATAACTGCCTCTTTGGTTTAATCGCTAGCTCATAACAGATCTCAATGTCCTGAGTTCAAACCCCGGCTCATGTCAGTAGAAACATATTGGTTTTTTTTGTCGAGAAATATTTAGCTTGAAATAATGAGGTTAAGGAAATAGGGAATTAGTTCACCTGTGCCTGCCATTTGTTCACTACGATATGTCTTAGATAGTCTGTTTCTCTTTAAGAAGACATAAATTTATCTATCATCAACATTTTTACTATACGAGCATTTTAAAAAGTTCTGTTCGTATTACTCAAATCATTAATCCACGGACGTTCGGGGTTCATTTAAATAAAATTCCCAGAGGCACTTGATAAAACCTCCAAAAATGATTATATATACTACGTGGAACAATTTTCCTCACGTGACACACGGTGATGTCGGCTATAAAACTAAAAAACAATATTAAATGACAAGTCTAAGCTAAACTTAGATAACCTACAAATAATAACATATATGTAACTTGGACAGATTAACTAATAATTACATATAAATATTCAGATCTAAGTAACATTACATAACATAAAATGAGAGCAAAATTCAAACTCAAACAAATTCGGAAGTACTTTCTGGAATTTTCTATGTAATTAGGTAGGTAGCCAGATCAAGCTAATCGATAGCTTGACCTTGCTAATAATATATTAAAAGTTTTGTAAGGCTTGTTGTTTGTACCAAAGGTTAGCATGTTTTTATTTTTATTTTTTAGGATAGAGGCTCTAACATTAACCACTTCTTATACCGTTAACCCACCTCCGCGGGCAAATCGTTGTGACGTCACGGTAGAGTGCTCAAGCGATCTTGTGACGCCCCCCCCACTAGACCTGACCTGACCAGTGAGTCCCACATCGAAACCCGTCTCTCATATAGGGGAAACACGTAATTGCATTTTTCCAGCAAGATAACGAGCTACTATTCAGAAACGGTAGAATTTTGACAATTAAAAAGCAACTGTATTAATTTCATATTAAATAAGGATTTTGACTTTGACTTTAAGTGGGTTGAAACTTGACCAACGTGGGTTGGTAGTACCGGCGGTTCCACCCTAACAATAAAATTGGTTTAATTTGTAAGCGGAACAGCTCTGTGTAAGCAAATTAAACGCGTCTGTCGGTGGAATTGAATTTATTTTTAGTACGTTTCGACATTTCAAGTTTGTTGCGGTACATTTCAATATTATTCTAAATTACATGTCGCAACTTTTCTATTTCACTCGAGTGAAAGTGGTCTTCAATTATTTGGAAGCGTGATAAGAGGGTGAGCCGAGATGGCGCAATATTAAGAACAGCTCGAAGATTGCGTGTTCAAACTCGGGCAGGTACCTTTGAATTTCTGTTTCTATCTTAATAAGATTTATTCTACCACCATCATAATACGATCATGTCATCTATATATGATGATACCTACCTACTTTGCATTGATAAATGTACCACTTTTTAGTTTAAATAATTGTTATTTTATCAAGTGGTTAGCGCTGTTGATAACGTGATTTTATGATCTTTTACCATACATTGCAGTATACGTTCGAGCCCCGAGATGGACTAATAAAATTTTTAACGGTTTTATGTCAATGAATACGCAACCAGGCAGGAATCGGTGTTAAGCTTCCGCGTCGATCACATAAAGCCGTAGACGTCAACTTTCACTTCCCTCCATAGGAATATCAATGTATGTGTGTGAAAATATATGTGTGTAAAAGAAAATCGTCTGCCAGAGCCTAAAATATTTATCCATACATGATTGTTATAAGCCGAGATGGCCCAGTGGAAAGAACGCGTGAATCTTAACCGATGACCGTGGGTTCAAACCTGGGCTAGCACCACTGAAGTTTTTCATGTGCTTAATTTGTGATTACAATCCATCTCGTGCTTTTCGGTAAAGGAAAACATCGTGAGGAAACCTGCATGTGTCTAATTTCACTGAAATTCTGCCACATGTGTATTCCACCAATCCGCATTGGAGCAGCGTGGTGAAATAAACACCAAAGCCTTCTCCTCAAAAAGGGAGAAGAAGCCTTAGCCCAGCAGTGGGACATTTACAGGCTGTTACCGAGTACCAGGATTGTTATCTCAATATCAAGTATAAAAATAATTATAAGTACAGAACGTCAATAGCGCAATATAAAAAATTCTGGACCCCTTGGGCACACCCACAATCCCACACTAAACACAAGGCGTTAATTAAAGAGGAAAATAGCAATATTAGTAATTCCTTAAAAAAATGCGTTACAAGTATTCTTTAAAACAAGTATAAAGAATAAAAGTAACTTACTTATTAAGTTTGTTCAAGCTACTTAAGTTATAAACCTTTTGAATAATAATGTAAATAAAGTATTTCAAAGGCGCATCTCGTCCTTTGCTTCGTATTATGACTTTAAGTAGTTCGAAATTGTGAAAAGATCATTCCACAGACAACGTCACGTTCGCTTAAGATAAACAGAAGCGCTGTAAAGCGCTGCATTATTAAGAGTCTCTTGTGACTTGTTGAAGGTGTATTTATTAAAGTATACTAAATGCTATATTAAGTTCAAATGAGATTTTCGTACTGAAACAACAGTTGTTTCATGTATGTATATATGAAACAACTGTTATTTCAGTCTTAGTTTAAATAAGAATTATTAGGTAAATAGACTGGCGAGTGGCCCACAATATTATCAATACCATACCATCCATACCATCGCTTACATCGCCAATGCGAAACTAATTTTGTGAACTAAGATATCCCTTGCGCATTTAGTTACACTGGCTTACCCACTCTTCGAACCAGAACACAACAATACAAGCAAACAATACTTACTGTATTGCTGGTTGGCGGTAGAATATATGATGAGAGATCTACCTAAAATTTAATAAAATATCATTGAAACTATTTTTATATATTTAAATAAATTTATGTCATAAAATGTTACTAAGATAAACATTCAAAGTCGCGATTACTTAAAATTATAAAACTAGGAATTGTCTTTTATCATTACCAAGTATTTAATTTCTTTGGAAGATGCTGGAAAACGTCACGAGTTCAGTTTTAATTTCCTTTACGACGCGTGTAGCCTTCCTTCCTTCCTTTCCTCATTTTCCTTCAGCGACAAGTAATAGATTATTTTTTCTTTAAAATCCAATATTGTATCTGAATAGAATATGGTTTTAAATATCGTTACTATAATAGTTTTCAGACTGTATTATATATATTGTATGAATATTTACAAAAGGCTTCGACATGATAGTTTCATAAGGGAGATACCGGGATAATGGGTTTAGATCTGGTCCTTTCTTGGATTATATGAGATTGAGGGTGATCTTGTATTTGCACACACGCTTGGACACTATTAGGTCTCCTGCGCACTACCGTCTCGACTAAAATTGATCATGACTACAATATCATTATTTACAAAAGACAATTCAGTCTAGACAGACGGACTTATGAGTGACCGGTTCTTCTCAAGCCAGGGTATTTCTTTTTCGAACCCGTGGTAGTTTCTAATTTGACAGTCAATAAGTAAGTGTTATGCTTCTATGTCGAATTTTGATTTTATTTGACGTAACTCCAGTTTTTTAAATTTCTGATTATTATCAAATTAACTAATTTTACTTAAATCTGCATTTCATCGGTCGAATACCAAAACTGATAATGCAAAAATAGCATGTAGTAGTTAATTCAATGAGCTGAGATGGTCCAGTCGTTAGAACAAGTGAATCTTAACGGAAGATTTTCAGTTCAACCCCGGGTAAACACAACTGAATTTTCATGTGCTTAATTTGTGTTTATAATTCATCTCGCGCTCGACATTGAAGGAAAACATCGTGAGGAAACCTGCATGTGTCTAATTTCACTAAAATTCTGCCACATGTGTATCCCACCAACCCACATTGGAGCAGCATGATGGAATAGGCTCCAAACCTTCTCCTCAAAAAAGGAGAGGGTGCCTTAGCTCAGCCAGTGAATGTCCTACTGCTCTTAATAATGACGATGATGATCAGGTCTACTAATTTGATTAAATTATCATCAATTTAATCAAATTAGTAGACCAGATATTGACAATCATTTCAAAAATTTGGATTGAAGCTAGAAATTTGTAAGATGGGCATTTTGAAGGATTTTTGTAAAATTTAACGGATCTACTCAATAATCAACTTAATCCAATCGATCAATTTAAAATGTCATTGTTTTTAACACAAAAACAAAAATAAATGTGATATATGTTTTTAGAAACAGTCAAACATATGTACTGAAAACCCCTAAAAATATTTTTTAAACTTTCCAAAGTCGACGTCGATTTTATATATCTATATAAATACTTATTTATTTATTTCATTAAATTGATTCCATTGATTTCCATTTAAAACTAATCTTTATTACGATAAATAATGTACTCAGATAACTCTAACTCTAAATCAGAAACCCTTTTTTAAATTACTATTCCTATATCAAAGTAAACATACTACGTATTCAACTATAAACGATACGAAACCCAAGAAACTTAATACAAGTAAATAATAAAGGAGTTTTGTTAAGAATGAGGTCTCGCTGTATTTGTATCATGAAGACTTGTGTCAAGCGTTGCCTCTCCAATATAAAACTTGATAAAATGCTAAGTGAAGTCAAGACGGATGGTCGCCTATTGTAGTTGTAAGACCGTTTTATGACATGATTTATTCAGTAATGCTGTGAACTAGATTTTTTTTCATTTCAAATAGACAGCCATTACAACGATAAAGATACCTTCCGGCGGTGCACGATTTTCGCACTTAGGCTTTTCTTTTTATTTAAGCGTTTTGTCATTCTAAGCTGCAAAGTGAAAGAGAACGTATCACAGCCGCTACGGTCCTCACATTGCACCTTTGAATGTGACTCCACTGACGTTATGACCGACCACTAATCGGCGCGCGCTGGTCGCCGTCTGTCTGTAATATCACGCACCGTGGGAAGCCAACTTACGAAATATTAAGTATCCCTTACATCATCAATGCGATACAAACTTTGAGAACAAAATCTCACGGACTCACCCTTCCAACCGAAACAAAACAATACTTAGTATTGCTGTGTGGCGGTGGATTATGTCGTGAGTAGATGGTCCCAACCCTATTGTTTACTACATATACATTTATTTTTGTTTTTGTACTACATATTTTTTTTATAGAACAGGAAGGCGGACGAGTAAGTGATCATCAAACGCCCTTAGACATTGGCACTGTAAGAAATGTTAACCTTCGCTTACATCACCAATGCGCCACCAACCTTGGGACCTAAGATTTTATGTCCCTTGTGCCTGTAATTAAGCTGGCTCACTCACCCTTCAAACCGGAACACAACAATACCAAGTACTGCTGTTTTGCGGTAGAATATCTGATGTGTGGGTGGTACAGTAGATTACCACATAAGATTATTCGAAATATAAATTATGTAATATTCAGACGTGGACTCGAGGATTCGTTTATGGGAAATCATTTTGAGTTTCTTAACCCGGATAAAATGCGTAGCTTTGATATAGCAGCTTTTTTATTATTATTTTTTTCGCTGGAAAAACGCGTTTACGCGTTTCCCCCACTTGAAATGGGTGGGTATGTGGGACTCGCCGGCGCTGAGCATGCGCCGGAATACTAACTAAAATACCCACCGCCTTTTCGAGGGGCGTCACGGAATCGCTTGCGCATACTACCGTGATGCCCAGACGGTTGGCCTGCCTCTGCAGGCCTCCAAATCCTAGGGGGTTCTCGGGGTACAAAGACCCCCTAACCCCGGCAACACTTACGGCGGGAGGAGAAAGATGCGCATAGCGCCGACGCCTTCTCCCCGGTCTTCTTCGGCGAAGCGAGTCAGCTTTTATATAGCAGCTGACTTATACCGACGTACTGCAATTTATTTATTTATTAACAAAAATACACAGCTATAAATAAATGTCACGTAAACTATGAATAACCCCTAAATTGAGGAGAAACCGTGATTCAATATTATACGGCATTCAATTTTTATAATGATAATTATAACACTTTAGTAAGATTTAGGTAGGCAGTAGGAAAGTAGAAAGATTACATATACGCGCATTTTTGTGTGTATCCGATTGTGTTAGTGAGAAAGAAACAAGAATAATAATAATAATTCTGGGACATTATTTTCACACGGTCATTTGATCCCAAACTAAGCAGAGCTTGTACTATGGAAACCAGACAACTGATATACTACATATTCTACTTTTCTTTTGAAAATACATACATACATAAATAATTACACCCAGACTCAATGCAATCAATATCTGTCCTAGGTGAGAATCGAACCCACAACCTTCGGCGTGAAAGGCAAGTAACGCCATCCGGTCCGTCATAGTTTCAAATGAGATGAATTAAACTACAACATTTATGCGTAGCCTATTCAATACATAATTATATGTCAAAGTGAGTACGTATGAAATTAGTTGAATACTCGTTTCGTTAACGATGTTAGACATTTAAGGGAATTGATACAACAAAAAAACTAAAGTCTTCACTAGTGAAAAGTAAATAAATAAAAAATTCTAGGACCAGTACTTGTTTGTCTCTTCAAAGATAAAAAAAGTCTAGAAAACGAACATGTTCCTTAATTAAGCTTCCTAAGAAATGTATGTTAAAGTTTCTCGTTCAATTTAAGCACTATGTCCAATTATAGAAACCGATTACGGTTAGTTTTTTACAGTACATAAAAAACTTATGAACACATATTACTTATTTTTACGGTCATTTACGGTATTTGTTTTACAGCTGTAGATATAGAAGGTCCAGGTTAAATTCCGGATCCAAAAAAGTTACTACTAAGTTTCCTGCAGGTTCTTCTTAGTGGAATCCACATTCCAAACTGCTGGTAGCTTTACTGTAATTCAATACTGCAATATGACCGTGCCCTTTTAAGTCGACTTGATTTGATTTGATTTGAAAAGTAGACAGCAAGTCCAGAAAAATTGGCTCTCGATTTTATGACCTAAATAAAAACAAAAGAATATACAAAAAAATCTAAACTAATATTTTTTTAACAATTTACTAAGGACGTTTACTTGCAGCAATGTATTGAAAACGGTGACCAAATAGACTATACTAGATATAAATGTTTATTTTATATTTTTTATAATAATAATATATCATTTCAAAGACCATATAAGTTCGTTAATTTTTTTTATATTATTACATTTGTTAGTCGTAGCTCCACAGAGAACACGTACAGAAAATGTGTTCAATTTAATAAAAAAATGACGTCGAAATTTTGGTCACGTTGCAATGCAGACCTAGATCGTTATCAGTGTCACATCAGGACTCTAACAAAAAAGTATCTACTCTCCTCTTATCATATATTACGTGTGTGTTTTGAATACGAATTTTCGTATTAGAGTTTGTTATTATTATAAAACCAAAGTATAGAAACGAGCTTGGTTGTATGTCTTTGTGCAAGGCCGTCTGGGTAGGTACCACCCACTCGAATATTCTACCGCTAAATAGCAATACTTAGTATTTTTGTGTTCCGGTTATTTATTAATTATACTATTATATGTTAATATTAATTATTTATTTAGTGATTATTTTTCCTTTTCACTTGGTGAATATCTCATGGGAAAATTCATGCCTAATATAAGGATAAGAATGTTCGTTCATACTTACGTCATACGAAATATGAACCTATTTTAGTCCGTTAAGCATATTAATAGAAAGTTTTCATCATCTGCTTACCAGATTTGTTGATAGAAAGGAACAACGTTTGCCTTAAAAGATATTTTTTTTTTATAGAATAGGAAGGTGGACGAGCATATGAGCCACCTGATGGTAAGTGGACACCAACGCCCTTAGAAATTGGCATTGTAAGAAATGTTGCCCATCGCTTAAATAGCCAATGCGCCACCAACCTTGGGAACTACGATCTTATGTCCCTTGTGCCTGTAATTACACTGGCTCACTCACCCTTTAAACTGGAACACAACAATACCAAGTACTGCTGTTTTGCGGCAGAATATCTGATGAGTGGGTGGTACCTACCCAGACGAGCTTGCACAAAGCTCTACCACCAGTAAAATGGCATTATACGATATATATTATACTAATCTTGAACTACCGAACTGCTCACCACTACATAGATCCAGGCTGTTAATGACATACACATACATAAACAACCGTAACCGTAACAGCCTGTGAATGTCCCACTGCTGGGCGAAAGGCCTCCTCTCCTCTTTTTGAGGATAAGGTTTGGAGCTTATTCCACCACGCTGCTCCAATGCGGGTTGGTGGAATACACATGTGGCATATATCAGTGAAATTAGACACATGCAGATTCCTCATGATGTTTTCCTTCACCGTAAAGCACGAGATGAATTATAATCACAAATTAAGCACATGAAAATTCATTGGTGCTTGCCCGGGTTTGAATCTACGATCATCGGTTAAGATTCACGCGTTCTTACCACTGGGCCATCTCGGCATACATAAACAAACAATTCATTAAAAATCAGTAAATTTAAGAACTTTTTCCAATCCTTAGTAATATTTTAATGACCCGTATTATGTGTTACGACGCAGTCAAACAAGAAGAGGATTTTCAAAATGTAAGTAAGTCGTTGTTATGTATAATTTCATGCAAATTCGCTTCTTTGAAGCATACGAATAAGGCGTACACGTCTTAAACAAAAATGCACGTTCATTCATGTGCGGAATACGTTATTTGTATCCTTTGAGTAAAGCTTAGTAGCCAATATGGGATTTTCGAAGGATTTTATTAATATACCAGATTTTTATCGTGATTATTTTCATTATAAGAAATCTTTTGTAAGTTTCTTACAATAAAATCAGACTGCTCCTGATCTTTTAGGTTTAAGCCTCGGGTCGGGTCATTATAAAAAAAAATGCGATTTACCTGTTGAAAAATTTTCAATCAGAGTCAGGAAGTTGGAAGCTTGTTGCGTTGTTGTATAGCCGTTGGTCATGCATCTGAATCAGTCTTGTCTCTCGTTCCGTAAATTATGAGAGTTGGAAATAAAAAGAGCACAGGTGCGTTTATATTAATGAACTATAATAATATAATTTATTGCACAGCTGGCTATCCGACCTTGAGATTGGCCGTCGAGGCCAAAATCGGTCAAAAGGATACCACAAAGACATATTTTAAAGACGAATCAGTCAGTATTATTACAACTACAAGAAATTTAAGACTTTATAATCTTAATTGACGGTGCATTGACAGCGAGTTTTTATTTCTTAAATTTTTGGAAATTAACTAATAAATAAAAAAAAAACTAATTATTCGCTAGACATTGGTACTATCACTTAACATCGGATAACAATTTTTCCCGCCTATTTACTAAAAAAACATACGTTACGTTTTTTTAGTCTAAAATGTTTCCATAAAAAAAACAATGGCAAATTTTAATTTTTTGTCTCCCTCTTTGTTTTATATGTACAGTTTTTCATACGTCAAATTAACACGAGACGTTGTATCCATGACAACATTATATAATGTGTTAAAACACGTAACTGCGTGCTTAGACGTAATATGTAAGGCGGTATGTAAATAAAGAAAACGATTGCTTTAATCGACGATATTTCAAAACATTAATTAACAGACGGAAAATTTCCCCTAGCTTGGCTAGGGCCTCCTTTCCTCCAAAAGAGAAGATATGGAACTTATTATGCTTAAGCCAAATCTTCGTTTAAGATTCACGCGTTTTAACCACAAGGCCATCTCAGTTATTAAGTAGCTTAGTTTATAGACGAAAATTACAATAGCGAAACTATTTGTTTTGTGACAATAGTGGGATGGATAATATTTATATCTAGATACAAATTTAGTAAGTTAGTATATATATATATATATATATATATATATTATATACATATATATATATATATATATATATATATATATATATATATATATATATATACACCATTATATATCATTCGGCTGTACAGTAAAAAAGGCACCCATCTGTTTGATGACTGACTTTTCATGACATATATGTCAGTCATCCGTGCCGAAGTTCACGGTCCTCCTAATTTCTCGCATGTAAATTTGCTTCCTTGTAGTGATGTAATTTTATATAGAGAAATTAAAATTAGAATCGAAAACTTACATAACTGTTTAATCATAACCACGACTTTTCTATATAAATATATTATTTCATTATTTATTTCAATGCAACAACAAACAAACAGTGTTATAGCGCCATAAAATTAATGAACATAACGCATACGTAAGCCGATAAAGTTTCCAATTATAGATAAAACATTAAGAGAGCAAAAAAATACACATTAATAAAAATCTTTTATACTACATTAAATAATAATATTATGTTGTATTTTATTCTTTATGATCCTCGATAAAACAACAACATATATATGGAGTACATTTTGAATTTTATTTTAATATTCACTCAATTCTCGTTCTGGTTTTTTTAATATCATGAAAATTTAATTTTATGAATGCACGTTTTTTATTTGCTATTGTTTGTATAATCCATCGTTTATTGATTTTGAGTACTTTTCAAAGTAAATTGACAAGTTATAAACAGTGCTATGTTTCGACTAAGCTATAGTAAGATGGCTCTTAACAATTAAAATTGTCCTTATTTTTTATTTATGTAAGTAAACCTAATGAAACATAATAATATAATTATTTATATTAAAGCCTTAAATAAATACAAATAAAATTAAAATTGATTTCTGTACAAATTGTGACCGCGTGGAACGGTGGCAAGAATGCCAGCATTTACCCTTTGAATCCCAATTCCGATTCTCTGGCCGAAAAATGAACCAACCCTCCCGTCACCAGTGGAGGCAATAAGACGGGGTGTAAAATTGTTGATGAAAAATTTTGCACTATTACTCCAAGGTCCAAGCGTTGCAACTGCAAACGAAACAAAAAAATGTTTAGTATGTGGCAATAATAAGTATAATTCTTTTAAAATGGCAATTACGAACGTCAAAAATTTAAATATTATATAAATTCGAGTTGTGTGAACTAACCTTAATATACATACAGAACGGTCACGATACACGGGAAATTTAGTGAATAATGAGATAGATGTTACTTCTGAAAGGAAGTGGAAGCTCGAACGAAGCTATAAAGATTTAAATGGGAATGGATTTGTTTTCTGATATATAATATTAAAATACTGCTTTTTATTATTATTTTTTAATATTTTTTGGTGTCTACAGATCAGTCACCTCCTCATTCCTGTGTACGATCGACAAATATTCTTCAGATTTGCCCATTTATTTGGCTATGACGGATTACTAATTCGACGATGACGACGTACGTACATACTACGATATCTCTGATTACCAGAGAGTAAATATTTTTTGTAACTGGTACCTGTTATTATCATCCTTCAAGAATAGAAATAAATAAAGTAGAATGGAACACGCAATAAAAGATTTGCTACTTATCTAAGTAGCATATAGCATGTATCTTGTGATTATTAAAAATCCTGCATATCACTTTCTAATATTTTACGGTCGTGGTGTGCTATGACTTTTGAGTTTGATCTTACAGCTGTGTCGTTGATTATGTATTTAAATTTATAATTATATTAAGCTCAAATGAATTTTTTGATTTAAAATATTAATTTTATTTTGTTATAAATATAAGAGCATGTTGTGAAATAGTATGCAAAGAGCTTCATACTAAGTGATTACCCTACGCATCGTCTACTACCGCGCTAATGCCATACGTGTGTCCCACGTATTTTGTTATGAGCTATAATTTATCTTCACCTAATTGTATCTCAGTTTAGTACAATACTGAAAATTTGAGTCGCTTTGCGTCTATAAACTGTATAAAGTAGTACTTCGTTTTAACGTTTAGAAATACAAGTTTGATTAAAAAAAGAAATAAGTGTATTTTTCTTTGAATGTTTTCGGAACTACTGGTTTTAAATACACAATGTTTGACCCCGTTGTATTGTGGTCACTGTGGACAGATCTGGGAACAGGTCTGGTGGTTCATTTTCAAGCCAGAGTATTACCATTTCTGCATTCAAAGTATTGTATTTCATCTTCTCATTATTTTTCTTTTTGTTGAAAATAGATAGGTATACTTACAAGTTATAATTAGTAGTAGTTCGTAGAGAAATATAAACCATACCTTACAAAATGTCACTAACCTTGGAATAAGATATTAAGAGCCTTGTAATTGTAGTTATACTGGTTAACTCACTCTTCAAATAGGAGCACAACAATACTAATTGTTAGGTGGTAGAATATGTGAAATTGTATGAATTACTGGTGGTAGGCCTTTGTGCAAATTTGTCTGGGTAGGTACCACCCAATCATCAAATATTTACCGCAAAACAGCAGTACTTGGTATTGTTCTGTTCTGGTTTGAAGGGTGAGTGAGCCAGTGTAAGTACAGGCACAAGGGACATAACATCATAGTTTGTGGCGCATTGGCGATGTAAGCAATGGTTAACATTTCTTACAATATAATTTTAAAAAAAAATTTCTAAGTCGGAAAATTACATTTGAATACGTTCCCAGATTTAAAACACGGAGGAATTGTTCCAACAATTTTAAAGCCAAAACCGTATGATCGTATTCCTTATCCACTGGATTTGTATTCTTGTACTCCGCTTAGTATTCAAATCGAACAATATCGAATTCTCAAAAGGATTTCATGTTCCGAGTTCAATATATATTTTTAAAAATTTTATAAATGTATATTGGGGTGAGAAATCGTTCTTCCAAATTTTAATATTTTGTATATAAAACAGCAAAATGTAAAGTAAATAGTTATAAAAAAAATTAGAGCCAATTTAAAAAAAAAGTTTATCAATTCAGCTTTATTATCTGTCTATGAGTATTTATCTCGATAGCATCGCTGAAAGCAATTTTTATATTTCTTGTTTATTTAATCTGTTCTATCTGAAAGTTAGTTTGATTAAAATAAAATTTGGAAAATAAAACCTCTTTGTTTGAAATTAGGGTAAAAAGCTGGTGGATTTGTCATTTGATCTATATATATTACTCGAAATCTCGTCTGTTGATTTAATATCTCTTCTTGGTTGAATAGATTACTATAGTGGGTGGGTGGGTTACAATATAATTGAAAAAATATCCCATCCGTAATGTAAAAATAAGAATTTCGGAGCCACGTAGAGGTCTTAGCCGAGTGGTGGGACATTTACAGGCTGTTACTATTTAACTTCTGTAAAACAAAAATCTTTATATATATTTTTTATGAGATACTACTCTAAAAGTATACAAACATTCTTACAAGAGAATTACTAACCCATGCGAGTATATCTTGGAAGACAGCCGTTAGGGATTAATGTGGATACGTGGCACGTGCTCAGTTCAACGTTTATGGAAGTGGGAATTAGTGACTTCGTGTTTTAAAGGAACGTTAGGTATAATAGAAATATAATCTCAGTCAATTTTTGTCAGATTATAAATCTGTGACCTTGAAAATTATTTATCCATATTTTTATTAGTGTTTTATATATCAATATAAGTAATGATGGGACATTGTCCATGAGTGCTATAGATATGTGCAATAAGAAGAAACGAGAACCTCAAGGTTTTCGATTTACTATAAGATGTATATTACGTTTAATATTACAAATTACGTCATTGTACGCTGTAACTGGTTTTTTTATCGTTCTTACAATCGAAGATATATTTTGATTAGCAACTTGTACATTTAGCGTGATCTACTACATGTCAAGCGGTGGGATGCGATTGGCTTTTAATTATGGTAATTTAATTGTTAAATCATTTGTCCCTATAATAAGACGACCTATAAGAAGAATAAATATTAATCTCGAAATTGCATGCAACACAACTACCAGATAGCTACCAGCAACCTATTTATCTGCCTTTATCTATTTTTATCTTAATAAATTAACAAAGGAAAAATATTTCATGTTCTTTATGTTTCACGGTGAAAAATGTTTTTCCTTACAAGTTACGTGACATCGTTTTAGTTTATTTTCTTTATTTGGCACACAAAACAGTTAATGACATATTAATGTCAAATAAAAAGTAATCAAATCCTTACTAATATTAAAAATGCGAATATGAGTTTGTTTGTCTCTTGCGCTTTCACAGCAAAACCTCTAAACCGATTTTAAAAAATCCCACCAATTGAAAGCTACATTATCATCGAGTAACATAGACTAAATTTTGTCCCCGTATTCCCACGGGAACGGGAACTACGCGGGTGAAACCGCGGGCAAACGCGTTTAATTATGTAAGGTAGGTGCGGGTATTGAGGTGTGCCTAAGAACGATTTGAAATAAATCAAAAACTGTTAATCGAAATCAACTAATTTTAATGTTTAATAAAGTTGTAGATCAACTACTACAAATAAACAAATAAAAAGGCAAATTCTGCCGTAAACAAAAACAAAATTGAACATTTTAAAAAAACTTATTTGTAGGCCTTATTATAACTATGGTAGGGTAATAAGGCCTAAAATTTTAACATACTCAAATAATCAAAATATACTTGGTACATTTTGTAAATGAGATCAATAATAATTATGCTTAGAGCCTTGAGAATAATGAAAAAAATCTTTGGTTAACAGCCATCGGGCATTTAAAATCATCGGTATAAACCGGTGACAAGCCGAAGCACTCCTCATGATAACCACTCATGATGCTGAACCATTTTCAGACCACGATGCATTCACGTTTGGGAGGCATCGCGGTTGTAGTTACTAAAAGTTATAATATAATATCCTGGGACATTATTCACACACGGCCATCTGATTCCAAACTAAGCAGAGCTCGTACTATGGAAATCAAACAACTGATATAATTTACTAATTTTCTTTTGTAAATACATACTTATATAGATAATTACAACCATACTGAGGGCAAACAGACATGTACATGTTCATGCACACAATTATTTGCCTTGGGTGGAAGTTGAACCCACGACCTGCGGCGTGAAAGGCAAGTATCTACTAACTACGTCAACCGGCTCGTCAAATCTATAATTACTTGTTTACATTTCTAACATTCTGAAAAACAAATGAAATAAACTGTTAAAACAGACAAATGTTTGTACAAAAAGGGAGGGTAATAAGGCCTACGATTAAATTTTGTAGGCCTTAATAACTGTTGATACCATGTATAAGTAAAGATTAAATAAATCATTATTAAACTCATGATATATTTTTTAGACATCAAGTTCATAGAAACCAAGATTAAAAGAAAACTAAAGGGTAAATATTTATAATATAAGTATAATATTTAAAAAAATACTCACGATTGATTCGGGCGAATTCTTATTATTTAAGTCGCGCAACTGCTTCTCACGAATGAATAACGTTACATTGGTGGCAGAGAGCAAGCGAACACGTAGCCACAAGTTTGAAGCAACATATATGAGAGTTATCTACCCACAAGGGTGACTTTGAACGAATACGATCATTTTAAATACCATTTTTGTTAAATAGGCCTCAATCAGGTTGACGCTGTGTATACCGATTACTCAAAAGCATTTGATAAAATTCCACATTCGTTATTAATTAAAAACTTGCATATATTGGTGTACACGGCGATTTGCTAAGATGGATAACATCATATTTCCCTGAGAGAACTCAAGCAGTTGCTATCAAAGGACACATTTCTATTTTTGTCCCCATAACATCTGGAGTTCCTCAGGGCTTTCACCTCGGTCGCCTATTGTTTAACATTTTCATTAATGTTATACTGAAAAATTTTCAAAATCCTAACATACTTCTATATGCCGATGATACTCAAATTTCCAATATGATTTGGATATTTTAGTTCAATAATTATTTTAGGTAGGAGGTGTTTGTATCTTTGTACCTGTCCGGTATAAGTGATATAAACATACGGGCACGCGACCCCGCCTTCCCCGAGCTACTTATGCTACACCCTGTGTCTTCCGTGGCATAAGTATCCTTATACCTGGAATTCCCACCAAATTCCCTCAACATCCCTCTATCCTGAACTGGTTCCCTACTCTAGGTTGGGGAGGTCAGACGGCAGTCGCTCCTTATAAAACCAGTACCCGCCATTTACCATGGAAAAGGAAAAGAATAGAATTTTAGGTACAATGGCTAGGGCGTCGCCGCAAATCGACGCGCAGGCACATCGCCTTAAACCTGTGACAAGTGGGAAAGGGCTACCGTATCAAGTACGGGCACGGCTAAAGAAGCAAGTACCTAAAAAGAAGCTCCGCTTTGCCACCTGGAACATCGGCTCTCTCACAGGTCGCTCCCTTGAACTGGCTGACGTACTGACGAAGCGCAGGGTTCACGTTGCATTCTTGCAAGAAACTCGTTGGAAGGGCAACAAGTCCCGTGATATTGGACTGGGTTACAAGTTGATCTACTCCGGCTCCCCCTTAGGGAAGAACGGTGTGGCCGGAGTACTATCTGAGGAACTCCAGAACGGTATTATAGAAGTCGATAGACTGAGCGACCGACTTCTCCGGGTGAAGCTACTGATAGAAGGAGTAATTACTCATCATATCAGCGCCTACACTCCACAGGTCGGTTGCTCTGAATCAACGAAAGAAGCCTTCTGGAATGACTTGGAAGACATGCTCCGCTGCATTCCGAACACCGAGAGCATCGTGATTGGTGGAGATTTGAACGGCCATGTTGGTGAGGAGTCACGTGAATATGGACGTGTACATGGCGGCTTCGGCTATGGTCGTGAGAATGCAGAGGGGGAGTCAATTCTCAGCACCTGCTTATTATCAGACCTTGCCATTGTTAACACTTTCTTCCAAAAGAAACCCGAGTACCTCATCACCTATAAAAGTGGGCCGCACTCCACCCAGATCGACTACTTGCTCATAAGAAGAAGCCAAATTGGTAGAGTGACTAACTGCAAAGTAATTCCTGGGGAATGCCTCACAACACAACACCGCATCCTTTTCATGGACATGCTGGTAGTACCAAGTAAAAAAGTGCCTGAACGAAACAGACCTAAAACTAAATGGTGTAAAAAGTCGTAGCTAGCTCCAAGTTAAGCACAGACACAGAGGAATCAGTCGATAGTCGATGGTCTAGGATCCAGTCAACAGTGAACACCATTGGAAAACAGGTGCTTGGCACTTCGAAGGGAGGCCGCGTCATCGACAAGGAGACGTGGTGGTGGAATGACTCAGTACAGGAGGCAGTTCGAGAGAAAAAGACACAGTTTAAGAAGTGGCAAGAAACCAAATCTCCTGAAGACCGGGACGCGTATAAAGCAGTTAAATGTGCCACCAAACGAGCAGTTGCAAAAGCCCGTTACCAGACGCTGTTACCTCTGTATGACACGCTTGAGACAAACGAGGGCCAAAAGACTATCTTCCGTTTGGCAAAGGCTCGGGAGAAAGCGACACAAGACATAACAAAATGTCTTTGTGTCAAAGACTCTAATGGCACTTTGGTTTGCGATGCAATTAAGGTGAAGGAGAGGTGGCGCGGCTACTTTAACGTGTTGCTTAACACACAACACGCTAATGTGTCTCCTCCAGAACTGCTTCCTAATCTTGGACTTGTTGCACCGGTAACACCTGACGAGGTACTCAAATGTCTTCGTATAATGAAGAACCGAAAAGCCGTAGGCCCTGACGACTTGCCGATTGAAGCGTGGAAAGCGATGGGTTCTCATGGTGTGAACCCACTTACTGACGTTTTTAACCGAATACTTACTAGCCGGAAGATGCCCAACTCTTGGAGATTGAGTATCATTACTTCAGTATATAAAGGCAAAGGTAGTGTACAGGACTGCGAAAGCTACCGCGTTATTAAGGTTATGTGCCACACCATGAAACTCTTCGAACGCGTAATCGATTCAAGGCTTCGGCAAGAATGTACCGTCTCGGAATGTCAGTATGGGTTTCGCCCAGGCTGTGGAACCATAGACCCCATCTTCGCCCTACGAATACTAACCAAGGCCCACAGAGAAAAGAAGAAGCCGCTGTACATGGCGTTTCTAGACCTGCAGAAGGCATTTGACTGCGTGCCACGACAAATAATCTGGTGGGCTTTGAAGATGAAGAATGTGCCACAAATCTATATTGACATTATCCGAGACATGTACCATCATCGGAATCAATAGTAAGGACCGCCGTTGGCGACACACCCCCATTCCCAATCACAGTTGGTGTCCACCAAGGCTCGGCCCTGAGTCCTTTACTGTTCAGTGTAGTGCTTGACGTTGTCACAGCGAAAGCCCATGAGCCGTCTCCCTGGCTCGTGATGTATACTGATGACATTGCATTGGTAGATGAGGACAAGCAGGTATTGGAGCTAAAGGTGAACCAGTGGAAGGGTGTGCTAGCAAAGGGTGGTCTGATGCTAAATGTTGCGAAGACCGAGTATATGGCCTGTGGCAGTACGGACCCCGAACCCATAAAGATAGGTGGAGATATCCGTTATCAAGACGGAAAAGTTTAAATACCTCGGGTCCGTACTGTACGAGTCTGGTACTATCGACCACGACGTCAGAGCTCGAATAAACGCAGCTTGGGCCAAATGGTGGGAAGTCACCGGGGTAATCTGTGATCGCAGGATGCCGGTGAAATTAAAGGGCCTTGTGTACAAGTGCATCATCCGACCAGTCTTATTGTACGGTAGCGAGACGTGGCCAGCTCTCGCGAGACATGTTCAGCAACTTCACGTCGCGGAAATGAAGATGCTGCGGTGGATGTGTGGCGTTACGCGACTAGATCGTATTCGTAACGATCTCATCCTTGGTAGACTTGGCGTGTGCGATGTAGCAGATAAGTTGCAGGATAGCCGTCTCCGTTGGTTTGGCCACATTAGCCGCAGACCGCCAGACTATGTTGGGAACCGATGCCTGGACTTTGTTGTCGAAGGCCCCAGATCCCGCGGCAGGCCCAAGAAGCGCTGGCTCGATGTTATGAGGGACGATATGAGAGAGCACGATCTCATTAAAGAGGACGCTTTCGGGCAAAGTGGATTTCACAATTTCCAATTATTTCATTAAGAGGGCAACCGAGATTAGGGACCTAGTAGTGCTTCTAGATTCTAATTTATTATTTGACAGGCATGTGAATAAAATTATCGCAATAGCTTACAGTATGTGGGGTTTCATATTTCGCCAGGAAAGAGACTTTAAAAATATCAATACATATAATGTGTTGTATAACTCGTGTGTAAGATCTAATTTGGAATTCGCTACAACGGTTTTGAATCCACAATACTCTAAGTATATTATGGCTATTGAAAATGTACAGAATAAATTTATTAGAAGATTAACGCGTAAATGTGGGTCCAATTCTATCAATAAGCTTAATATTTTGTCGCTTGAGAAACGCAGGGAATGCAAAGATCAGGTTTTTCTTTACAAAAATGTAAATAACTTTGTCGATTCAATGTACTTAGTCAACAACATTTATATCAAGTGCTCACATTCTATTGCCCGTTCAAAACATACCTTTTATATCCCAATATGTAGAACGAACAATGCTAAAAATCGCTTTTTGGTAAGAGCATATGACAATTATAATAAATGCTACACTAATATAGATATCTTTAACGAAAATTTATTTAAGTTCTTTGAAGCTTTAAATCACTGTATTTGACATTAATATTCATATCGTTTTTTTTTTGTTCTGTTTTTTAAATTACTCTTTAATACTTTACTTTATATATTTTAATTAATTTTTAAATAACTTGTTATTGTTAGGTTCATTCTATGTTTGTAAAACTCCAAGCTTGTTTGTAAAAGTGGAAACTTTGTTGGCTTATGTGTAACTTATTTTGTTACCAAATGTTTATGTATTATATTATGCTTTATGTTTCCCAAATAAAATAAATAAATAATAATAATAACGGATATGCCTTATTACCCGCACCTACAATATTCATATGAATCCATTTGCTAACCAAAATGTGTGTGTTAACCCAGAATCCACTTGGTGGTAGGGCTTTGTCAAGCAGGACAAACCCCCACGGTTCTGTATCACTCACTCATCAGATATTCTACAACTAAACAGCAATACTTAGTCATGTTTCGGTATAAAAGGTGAGTGAACCAGTTTAATTACAGGCACAGGACATTACGTGTTAGTTCCCAAGGTTGGTAACGCATTTTCAATGTAAGAAATGATTAATACTTCTTATCGTTAGTGTCTGTGCGTGTTAGTGATAGTCTTAAGTCTTTAGGTAGCCCAGCGGCCCGTCCATCTACCTACATATATTGAAAAAAAAACACCAACCTCTCTACTTTGACCTTTACTCGTAGCATATCTCCTCAGATTTCCATTTTCCTTGGCAGTGTTCCACACACGTTCGACATGAGTCTCCTCTGGGGAATGATCTTTACGATATCGATAAAACCTTTGAAAATAATACGATATTTCGTTTTTATGTAACCTCTTATCGTTCGCTTTTGGTTTTCATATTTATGGTTGAATATGATCTATTTTTTGATAACGATGAAAATAGTTAAGAGAAGCTTAGCTTTAATTAATAAATTAGACTAATATAATTACAGTTCTTAATTTAAATTTTATCATTTGACTGTTTGCGTAAGTTTTACTTTTTTAATTTATATTTATTACTAGCAAAATCAGCATGATATTCAGTTTGTGACGAAAATCCTTCAAAATCTGTCTTATATAAAAAAATAACTTACATAATGGCCATTTAAATTATACATGATACAAAATATTTAATTTATTATGTAGCTGTAGTAAACTAAAATAACATATAAAAAATATATTTAATTCAAAACGATGCAGTTAGTAATCATAGATAGATTTACATACAATACAGTAACAGTCTGTGAATGTTCATTGCTGGACTAAGGCCTCCTCTCCTTTATTGAGGAGAAGGCTTGGAGCTTATTCCACCACGCTGCTCCAATGCTGGTTGGTGGAATACACATGTGACAGAATTTCAGTGAAATGAGATACATGCAGGTTTCCTCACGATGTTATACTTCACAGTCAAGCACGACATGAATTATAAACATGAATTAAGCACATGAAAATTCACTGCTGCTTGCCTTGGATTGCTTGAGTCGGTTAAAATTCATGCGTTCTAACCACTGGGCCATCTCGGCTTGAGATTTAGATTTACATATTTATTATATAGTATATTAAATGATAAAATTTTACATATAGAAGAGATTTATATTGGTATTTTTGTTTGTAAAATACTTATATAATACGTTTTACTTACACGATATCGTGTGTCTTATACAACGCACAGATGTCGTATCGAATAGTCTAAACTGCATCCTCTCTATTCCAGGACTCAATTATGATAAAAGGCGACATTGAATAATGTGTGTATTTTCATCTTGATGTATTCTATGAAACGGAAATATAACAAACGTGACATGTTTTGTATTATAAAAATGTTTCATAATAAAACAATGCTTCTCAATGTTTATTGAATTATTTTTTTATTTATGAATTGCGTTTTGTGTGTTTTTTTTTATAGTATAGGTAGGCGGCCGAACATATGGGCCACCTGATAGTAAGTAGTCACCAACACCCATAGACATTGCCATTGTAAGAAATGTTAACCATGCTTCATAACATCGCCAATGCGCCAACTTGGCCTGTAATTACACATTATATATCGTTTTGTCGTTCTCTAGTATTACACTTTTTTTTGAAGGATTGGATTATATAACCATAGCAAAGTTTAATCGTTTCGCCTTTAGATAATAAATTGTATAAAACAATGTATATATAATGTACGTAAATAACGTAAGATTAACGTGATAAAATAGGATGCATCTGAGTTTGCACACACACTTGCGCAATTTAATATGTCATGCGCAATGAGCGTCTTGTGACTGAGATCCTTGCCAGAAATTCGTTTAAGAGGACTTTATTCTCTACTGGTTTGGCTGTAATCTAATTAATCTTAAAAATAAATAATTGTTTCATTTTTGTATAGATTATAAAATTTCATTAATATCCTGAATTGACTACCATACTATGTACTAATAAGCCGAGATGGCCTAGTGGTTAAAACCCGTGAATCTTAACCGACGATCGTGGATTCAAACCCGGGCAAGCACCTATGAATTTTAATGTGCTTAATTTGTGTTTTTAATTCATCTCGTGCTTGACGATAAAGGAAAACATCGTGAGGAAACCTGCATGTGTCTAATTTCATTGAAATTCTGCCACATGTGTATTCTACCAGCCCGCATTGGAGCAGCGTGGTGGAATAAGCTCCAAACCTTCTCCTCAAAAGGGAGAAGAGGCCTTAGTCTAGCAGTGGGACATTAACAGGCTGTTACTGTACTGTACTGTACTAGTAGATAGAATACAAATGCATGTTCCTTTTTAATACATTTAATAATAAGGTTTGTAAGAAGGTATAATTGCGACATATTTTCCATCGGATCACTATAAATTGTATCAGTGTGAGAATTCAAACAAACTTTCTTCATGATATGAATTTATTATAGGCATTATTCCAAAGCACCCCGAGGCCTACCGAGAAATGTGAATTTCTCGGTGATTTGATACACTTTGCGGGTGACAAATTACATTTTTTACTCGAATGTACAAGATATTCTCTTTCATTTGTATTATATAAATTAATGTTTTTGACAGGAGTGTACTTTGTTGATATATTATTCGTGAGTTTATTAAATGTAATGGTATTAAATTAAATGTAAAAATAGGAATACTAAATATTTAATTGATTGTGTTGAAATTACATTTATAAAAACCTTATTCGTAAATATGTATTTATAGAAAAAGTAATATTAAGATCAGAAAGTCAATGACTGCAGATTGTCTGCAGTTTTATTTTTGGCTATTGATTGAAACATCGAACGTACCAACTAAAAATAATATTGAAAGACCGCGGTCAATGACCTTTCTAGTTATTACATAAGTAGGTGTTTTATAATATAATAATCGCAGCATTGAAGTACCGTGGTGGACTGCGATAGTTGTTGTCGATACAGATTTTATCCGCCACATGCAGGTTTCCTCACGATGTTTTCAATGAATTATACAAACAAATTAAAGACTAAAAAATTTAGTGGTGCTTGCCTGGGTTTAATCTCTTAATCATCGGTTAAGATTCTCGTCATCTAAGTCTGGGTGGGCCATCACGGCGAGATGTGTTTACATAGGTGAAAATTATTAATCTTTTTTTTTTTTGTAATAGATGCATTGTCATCATATACTAAAACCACCCGAGCTTGTTAATTCAAAATATTTTAAAACAGTTCTTAAAGTCATAAAATTGAAACGATTATACTTTAACTTTAATTTAAAGTAAAACATAATTAAAGGATACCGTGGCTTGGTTCCATTGGTTGAAGGTTCTTATTTTACTTTCTTCAAGTTTATATTCTGCGAATTGAACGGAGAGTTTATTGTTTTATTTACTTTGATAGTTCTCTCGAATGTTCTAAAATTAATATTCATATATTCTGATAATAATTCAACATTACGAAATTTAGTTTGAATAATTTTAGGCATGTTATAGTTTCGTAGGTTATATTTTTATTCGTATTCGTGTAAAACTAATTAATGCAATTGAGTTGAAAGTTTCGAAACGGATATTAATTATTTTTATGTAGTGGTGAAAAAAAAAGCATAAATACCTACGTGTGGCGTGCCGTCTGTGTAATGTGTTACTCGATTCTTATTTTTTTTTATTAATACAAGCTCATTAGCTCAAGGCTTTGTTTGCGTGGATGATATTTATTTGTGACAAATAATTATACCTACATTTTTTTATTTATAGATTAGAGGATTTAAGGCAAGCGTGAAATCGTGTTATTTTTAATTGATTTCATTGATTGGACATTTTTTATTAGATTGCGAATCAACGAAAAAAAAAACAAAAAATACACATATAAAAAAAATAAAATAAAAATAGTTTGCTAAGTTTCATGTTAATATATATATATTACTTTTATATTAAGTAATAGTAAAAAAAACGAATAAATGAAAAGAATAAATATTAAGAAATAAAAAAAATATTATAAAAAAAAAAACTAGATGGGGACTTGCTCTTTTTCTCGGGGACGGGGGACGGAGAATTTATAAAAACCAACTCAAACGTCGAGAAAAAAACAAACGTGTTGTACAAATGTAATAATAAGATATTATTATAACCTATTTCTTATTAACACTAAAATATAACTTATTATGTTTTACATCAATTCGTATTAACATGATAATACCACTTTTAATTCAAGCTGGTGGAAACCTACCAAATAGTAAACGGGCCTCTTGGGAGAAAACAAGTTATACGGGATTCTTACCTAATAAAACCCCTGAGACAGCCGTCTTTGGATGGATCGAAGAGGTTACGAGGTGGCTTCAATATAACGCAGTCCCTTCCCTTTAGAGGGCGACACGTTTATTTATTGTATAGATTTTATCAGACTAAAAATGTTTTTACCCGTAAATATTCTGTAGCGAATGATTAGGTAAGCAATTCTGTGCTTTCGAATGTCAAATCAATGACAAAAAGAGAGACAGAGAGAGAGGTGATATTATTTAGTGAGATATTATTTTTTATTCAAGTATTTTGAACTCAATTATTAATTTGTTTTATTGCACGTAATTTAAATATATCCCATATTTAAATTTTTAGTATTTATTATATCAATTGTATTTAGTATAAATTAATTACCGCTGAATATCACACCGGTCTTTTTGGGTACAATTTACGTTTCGAATTTTCACGACTAATGAGTACAATACGATGTCACGAGTTTTTAGCTGTATATTCCAGTTTTGGCAATGAATGTATCGATTCACGAAGAAAATTAAATTACTTAAATATATAAACTTTATTTTACTATGTTCTTGCAAGTACTTTTGAAAAGTTAGTTTAAGTTATAAGTAGTTGGTAATTTAGTGAAGCTGCCGTTGGTCTGTAATGTTCTAGTGAGAAGAACTGCCAAGAAACTTAGTACTTATTCTTTTTCAGCGATCTGATTACACAGTTAATTATTATCTTGCATGAACATCAATGCACGCTAACTCTATGCTTTTTTATCATATATATAATCTTGTATGGAACAATGATTGTCTAATTTTTTTTAATAAGCTTTATAAAGAATTATGAGACTGGATTTAAAATAAGTAAAAATTTTCAAATCACTGCTCAAGGATATTATAATTAAACTTTCGTCTAGTGGCTTGGTTATGTTGCAGATCGCGAGGTCTGGTGCAACAAAAACCTCCGCAAAATAATTTAAACAAAGCTATTAGTTTCTTTTACAGGCAGAAATTTACACGCACATGGCAAAAAAGCACATTAGCTTCATCATTTATGTCTGATATCAAATCCCTTCAAAGTATGAGTACTACTACTAAATTATTTCTACACAAATCGCTACATGCTCGTTTCAGAATGCCTTCCTTGCAAAATCATTCAGAATGACGTCACAATATTTATAATCTTATTAGATATACATATATATTGTCCAGTAATGAGACTGTTGAGAATCTTCGGCTAATTACTATTGAATACAGGCCTCACATAATGGCGCCCTTCTGACTACTCTTGTGCCCTGTACCAAGCTGATTCACTCCGTCTTCTTTATATCGTCATTTCACCTAGTCCGGTTACTTTTTTGACAATGCCGTTCGATTTAATGTAAAACAATAACTAAGCATGTACTAAAGTAAATAAAAATGGTCTGTGCCAGTGTGTTATATATAAAACGTCAATAAATGTTGAGTAAAGATTGAGTTGATTTTCGAATAAAATTGATAATTCTCGAAACTATCGAATTTAAGGAGAATTTTAAGTGTTCAGTAATAAAACAGGAATATTTATTTGGTGATATCGTAAATATAATCGTAATACAAATATTAAGGTGATTTTTATTTTAATAACACATATTTGAGCTAAAATTTTTATTTTAATTCGAAATAATTTCGTTATGAAAATCCAATTTACGGGAAAAAATTTAAAATCTACATATTACATTCAGCTGTACCTCGAATTTGATATGAATGTAAAACAAATACAAAACAAGTCCGTATGTTGTTCGGGCAAAATAATGCAATTCGTTTACACAATTCTAGACTCTATACAAATAGGAAAAAGGCTGAAATTCTGTCAGTTAGCTTAAAGAAGATGCGACGGAATGTAATAATTTAACGAACCGATCTAATTAGAAGACGAATCGATATTTGTAGGGTTCTTCTAAAACTTTTGTGAAATAATTCTTACTACTTTCTTCTTTATTTTCCTTTTTCTTAATCCATTCAATGTTTATTACTTGGACGATACACTTTCTTTCTTTTCATAAAAAACGCTGTTTTACTTCAAGTAAAGTATCTAATTAGTGTTTTTTCTTAAGTATTTCTATTTCTTTTTTTTTTATATAGAATAGGAAGGCGGACGAGCTCTCTGTCTCTCGTGACTCGAGTCACTTGGACATTGGCACTGTAAGAAATGTTGACCATCGCTTACATCGCCAATGCGCCACCAACCTTGGGACCTAATTACACTGGTAATTACACTGGCTCACTCACTGTTGAAACCGGTACACAACAATACCAAGTTCTGCTGTATTGCAGTAGAATATCTGATGAGTGGGTGGTAAAACCTACCCAGAAGAGCATGCACAAAGAGCTACCACCAGTGAATTTCTAAAATTATGCAACCACTAAATATTTATAAATACTTAGTTCGTTTTGATTTTTTGACAGTCAATCTGTTTTGATTGAAGTAATCATCGCGTGAAATCTGCAATCTGCCGCATGTCATTAATCCGCGAAGAGTAGCGCGCTGGAATGATTTATCTGTTAAAAAGTATATTCAAGGTCTAAAGGTCAATGAACCGGGAATCGAATTCAGGCGAGCAACTGGATTTGAATCTATGCGGACTAAGTTTTTAAATTCATTTAGTATACAGCGGTAAAGGAAAACATTGTGAGTAAACTTGCATATCAGATAAAAAGCTGTCATATCGTATTCTTCAATCAACAGTGAGGGCTGCGTGGTGGAATAAAATTAATTGAAAGGATAAGCCCATTGCCCTGCAGTGGACATTTATAGTCTGTAACTTTTTATTTAATTGAGTACTTCTTCAATCAATCAGTGGCTACAGCTCAGTAAGTCTAAACAATAAGATACCTTACACAAATAGATTTTATTGTAGAATCAATGATCCAATGTCTTACAAATATTGTCAAGGCTTTTAAGCAAATGCATTCAGAATGGCAACTCCAATAGATACTTCAATTGAAGATAAAGCGTATCAACGCTGGTTTTTAAAACATTTTAAATGTTATGAATGTCGCTTGCTGTTCGTACTACAATAAAATTATTACTGTTATAGCGTAGTAAAACTAATGAATAAAACTTTAGACATTTGATAAGCTGAAATAAAAAACTTCAACTCTTAGCTTTATTATTGTGTTCTAACTGTAAAGTTAATCTTGTTGTATGCGCCGTTATTTAGACAGTGGAATTTCATAGCCGGGAAACATTCAATCTCAATATCAGATTTTAATATTTATAAATAAATAAACTTTATTTTTTAATATGAATGCGTAAGCCTATTAATTTATCTTTGTATAAAAATTCAATTTGTTATACGTTCTAGTCTTGAAACGAATACATCGCAATAAATTAGTTTCGTAGCAACGTAGCAATGCTCTCCAATATTATTAATGTGAGTTATAAATTCAGAGAGACCGTTTAGCTTGGATGTTTTACGTTTGTACGTGTACTAGTGTTACATATAATTATTTAAATAATAAAGATAAGTCATGCTTAGGTCCCTCCTAATAAATGATAACGATCAAAAACGACTAGGAAGTTAGGATCGATTATATTATAATCTTTTATTGTACACCACAAAGAGAAAAAAAATACAAAACATGGATACAGCCTAAATAAAAGTAGCATATAATTTTGGCGACCTTATCGTTACATCTGCGATCTCTTCCAGGCAACCAACGGAGTAAGTGATAATTCATAGGATATGAGGTAGGTGGTGCTCTAATAATAAATAAGATAATATTAATTTATGATTAAACAAACAAATAAATAAATGTATTTAATGTTATATGATATAGTATATTATATAACATTAAATATTACTAAAAACACTACAAGTTTTCTTTCTCACTAAAATATATATAAAATGTTTTTACTAATAAACAAATAAAATTTGTTTCAAATAGAGTGTTAATATATTATTAAGTTATTTTATTACAAAGTAGTAATAAAAACATAATATTATTATGCAGAATTTGTCGTTGCAAGATTCAGCCGGGCATTCGATATCCTTTCTTGCCAACGTAACCTTGTAGACAGCCGTAGACAATAGTGTAGCACTGCCGTAGTCGATAGCGTAATCCTCTACGACGCAGTTAGCTTACTTATTTACGTCGGTGAATACGTAGCCGTGACAACTTTTAGTAGAATAATATGTAGCAAAATTTCTTGACGATGTTTTTGTCTCAATATTATTTTATTATTTAACACTGAAGCATATGACATAATTTTTCTACCTTTTATTTTATATAGGAAAGCGCGTATTCAAATAATTACAATATTTTAAGTTTATAGGATATTATTATCGATTCAGAGTTACATTTGTTAGACTTTGCAAAATCTTTAATATGATAATTCATTTCAAATACATATTTAAGAGTATGTAAAGTATTTTACAAAAAATAAAGTTGTGAGGACTTCCTTAGACTGTATCAAGTGATGTTTCTTATATACATATTAGAGTTTTTATTTACGTGTAAATAGAAAAACTGTTTTTTTTTGTCCATCTATTTTGCCCAATCAATATTTTATTAATGCATTGCTGCTACTGTTAATATTTTTTAAATAACTGTTTTTATATTAATGATTACTTTGCGATTATGATCGCAATCTTTTATAATAATACCTATATTAAGGAAATAGATTTTTTATGGTTTGCTAGTTACTATTATTTATCTTTTAAATATATATTAATATTTGTTATAATAAGCCTTTGGCTGAATGTAAAATGCAAATTGAAATCGAATTCAAAATTCATAGGTAGGACATACAAAAAGTATAAACAAAACAAAAAGAAGAAGAATACAAATTTAAAAATAGAAAAAGACAACAAATGTACCCCGCAATACATTCCGGCTTGAGGTCAAACAATCTGGGACTGACGGCAATCTACTCTAAACTGGTTTTAGCCGGATTAATTCGAAATATAGGTTTCGCTTCGTTTGGACTCCACTGAACCTGGATTTGAACAGAAGTAAGCTTGTTTTTTTTTTTTGTTTGGGTTCCAATTTTATGACAGTTGTGGATATCAATTAAGTTTGTAATTTTTTCCAAAATACCCTTGAAAAAGAATAATAAAAATAAAGGCTTTCATTCCTCTATCTCATTTTACATTAATTTATTTTTTATAAATATAGAAAAAAAACGTAAGGGCTGAAACAGTTATTTCTTCAAAATTGTCTATTAGCCCTAAAGATAAACATAGAAGAATTTACGTAACAGAACTTGAATAATATATACGATTCAAACTGGTTAATCGGTCTTAGGCATTTAGATTAACATGAAAAAAAAAACATAAGAAAATTTTGTTCTACTAACGGTATTGCATTTTTTTGTATTGGTAATCTACAAGTGGTTTTACACTAAATTAGTACAGATAAAGAAACAATAAGGCTCAAAGTAGATTAGCCTATACCAGGTTCAGTCGCAGTTATAGAAAAAAAAAATACAAACAAAGTACGTGCACGTGTATGTGAATTGATTATTTTACACTTGTTATTTACATTTCAATAATTGAATGCGCAACTAATCGCTACGCTTAGAACCGGACTTGGTTATGATCACAAAGTAACAGTACATTGTTTTTATTTATGTTGTCAAAGCAAATTACCGAACAGAAAATAAAAATAAAACTATTTTAGAATTGATTGCAATTAAGGAACATTTTAATTTTGTATTCATAAAACTGTTTGTGTAGTTATGATACATGTCATAAGTTTTGTAAATGAGTACATTCCCGAGCAACAGTTTACGAGGCATTGAATTAATAAAATTATTATTATTATCTGTTCTTGATTTCTATCCTCCAAAATAAAAAAGACTTAGATTGTAAATTGTTTTATAAAGTTAATTTCAAAACTAATGACACTATTTTTATAGTAGAAAGCATATCCGTTCAAGTAGTTTCATATTTATAAAGTTCTATGTTTAGCCATTTTCAATAATAGAGACTCACGCTTAATATAAAGTTTCTGAGGGCGCAGAAATGTTGCGGTGTGGTTTTGTGCGGGGTTAGAGAACATTTTAATTGGGTATCTTAAAATCCTCTGTTAAGAGTTCATGAGTGAGGTCTACGTTACGTAATAAAAACATACTATACTTAATTGCCTTCTATTTATAGCTCCTACAATTTTATTTAAGCAATCCTGTGGGGCGAATTATTGCTTTCTGTTCTTTATTCAAATAAAAAAAATGTATACCTACTTTTTCTCTTATATAGATTTTTTATACAGAAGTCACTATTAAATATATTTATTTACTGTTTAAAGCAATCAAGACTATGTAGTCTATTCGCGTGACGTGATTTTACGTAACGTTATAAGAACCCCGTTCAAAAATAGCACATCAATTTGATGGCGGTTATAGCATCCATCAATTTGGTATATTTACCTATTCGTGTGTATTGATCGAATAATAATACCGTGCACACACTAACTATGGCTCACAGCACGTTTGACCCGAATAGCTAATCCAATTTCGCCAACCGTCTGCTACCTTGTTAAGTGTGAACTATTCACATATTGGTTAACGGTATCGCTTTCTGAAGATGGAACTTAGTGCTTTGAACTATGTTGTTCGAGCTTTTAAGCTTCTTTGACTGTACTAATATTTAAATCCCCCAGTTACTGCTTAAGTTTTCGGTGAACTTCGTCAGACGCGCAGTAACTGGAAGTTTTTGTTATTGATTTTTTTGTAGGTAATTTTTTCGGTCAGTTATTAAAGATAATGTTAGAAGATGACAGAGTATCCTTAGTAAAAGAGTTACATACTTCAGATATGAATATCTTAGAATATGTACGCTTAAATGTTAAACTGTAACATACAGTAGGGCTAAGCACTTCAACAGCACCAACTAGCTAACGTAGACTGGGCCCAGTACTTGTCCTCGTTCCTCCTATATATACGTCTTCGATAGGGTACTTGTTGAAGGAACCAGTGTCGACCACACTTATATATATGATGATAGCATTTACCATTTAGCAGAGATCCCATTATATCGTATATTAATAAGAAGAGAATAGTTTAACGCATGTGGCGCTATAGGCGCGTCTAACCAATATGAACGTTTCTATTCGGTCCTCTATTATGAATGAAGAAAGTACTGAAACCCATTCACAAAAACAGAAATAAAAAACTACATAAATCTTATTTCAAATGATTGTGTTGTCTTATAAATAAAATAATAATAATAATCTTGGTCATGCTTACTCGTGCCGATAGTTAACCGTTTCAAGTAATTGAGTTAACTCAATTCTTTGATATTGTGCGTGTTGGTAGGCGGAGGAAATTGCGATGGGATAATCGTAAGGTTCGTAAGTATGTATATTATAAGCGTTTCATTGCTCTAGTGGCTTACTTTCACTGGCGTATATTAGATAATAAAAGTTAACCATGTGTTCTTTTTTGTCAACAATTTATATATCTTTTTCAACAAATCATAATATTTATTGTGTTTTGATAAAATGTAACTGGTATTTAAAAAATCAGTCCGTAGTGTGCTGATAAGAATGATACTTTAAACAGGCCAATTGAAATTAGGCCTTCTTAACAAATGATTCAAAATATTTTTTGTACGCCTCTGTATTACATTACCACGATTAATAACAACAAACCACTGTCTCTTGAAACTATACAAATAATGATTGAATGAATACATATAATGTATGAAGTCATTGTCAAAAGAATTCGTTGCATTTTTATTTATATAGATTGCATTTTTAATTATTTAGATATAAATATTTTTTTTTTCATTTCTTATTTTCTATATGTTATTACTATAATATAAATGCTTTAACCAACATTTGTCATCATTGTCATCATTGTCTATAAGATACATTAGTATTTTTGAAATCGATTACATTTCATATAACTTATAGCAATAACTTTTATAGTTATTTGACAGAGACGGATGCGACCTGATTGGTATGGATTGCGACGCTTTCAAACTCGAAGCGAATTGCATCTTGAAGTTTCAACTGGTGTATTGGTTGCTTTCGATTTGATTTTGTTTATTTATTTACGACGCGGTGAATACATTTTATCGATGCCTTTTTAGGTTTGAGATAATTTTATAATAATAATAATCATGTCTACTTAACAGATTTGGTCAAATACGGTACAAAGGTGTGCGCAAACACGGATGCATGTCTACAATTTAATGTTCAGATTCACAATAAATCGTACAATGAAATCAAATCTTAAGTAAGCTAAGTGACTATTACACAAAAGCCTTAATACGTAAGTCTAAATAAGCACGCTTACGCATATTCGCTTGGGGCGGAGCTAATAAATCAATGAGAAATATAGCACAATCGCGCGCTATCACGAGACAGCCCAAGAAAGATGTTGATTGCAAAAAAATAAATGTATGTTTATCGTTTAGATTTTGCTGTTGTTTGTTCTTAATGTTCCATTATCAAAAACATTTTAATGCGATAAGTATCAAGTTTGTGCTATCGAAGTATATATAAAAGTACAGCTGTTTTGTAAAGAATACATAATAATATCAGAATGTGAAATTATATCAAACATAATTCAATAAAAATAAAATTCAATAACCAACTTTAATATTTTTTTTTTTGATTGAGAATATTTGTACGATCTATTAATTGTTTTATCCTGTGCCCATTTTCAGAATAAAATAGCAATAGAGTTTTTTAAGGAATTAATAAAGCTTTAATAGCTTTAATGAAACAGTTCTAGAAGTCCTGGGTTCAAACACCCCAGGTCGGGCCGGTAAAAAGTTATTGAGTTTTTCTGTCGAAAATCTCTCAGTAGCAGCCTGAAGTGTGTACACTTCTGTGCCTCGCAAAGTACCAAAAGCTTTTGCCCTTTGACTATCTCTTTCCGGCCATGACGGTTAATAATAAATATTTCTTACATCGCCAATGCGCCACCAATCTTGGGAATTGATATGTTATGTCCCCTGTACCTCTAGTTACACTGGCTCACTCTCACTACAACTGGAACGCAACAATACTAAGTATTACTGCTTAGCGGAATAATATCTGATGAGTGGATGGTACCCAGACGGGCCTGCATAAAGCCCTACCACCAGGCGTCTGTGTTTGTGCACACACTAGTGCATTGTAATACATCCTATGCAGTTGGCTAATATTCTTGAGGTTGGGAATAATTTCGGCAAGTGGTCGTTATCATCAACATCACTATATTATCCGTTCCATTTTTATATAAATAAAGTTTAAATATAATGAGATTATTTAAATATGTTAATATTATTGGGTGTTCATTATATTAAAAGGTTATTACTCCGCCACAAGCCTCATGCTTTATTTTCATACTGTATGGCTGAAATTGAATTGTTCATTGCTTATTACCATTTTTAATGTTGAAATTATTACAATGTCTTCACTACTAAAGCTATATAATTGTTTGGAAGTAATGGCTAATTAAAATTGAAAAGCGATAAGACCGTCACTATACAATAATTTGTTCTAAGCATTTTTCTGTAAGTTTTTCCTTTATAGCACAATAAAAAATAAATTAATATATATTTTATAGACACGTTAAAGATCTTCAAGTTCTGTTGCCGTTAAATAATAAAAATAACTAACAAATGTTATTAATGTTTCGCTTTCAGCGTTTTATATTTTTGTTCATAAAACTTTATTATAAAAGCCTCTAAATCTCTAATAAATCTCTATAAAAGCCAAAATATCTTAGCCAGACAATTAATGAAACATCGTCTCTGACGCTATATTGAAGTGATCATAAACAGCAGTAGTGGTCTATGAAAGGACTAACGGTGAAATGTGTATTAAGGAGAATCTCGTTGCTAAAAGAAAAATTAATATCATAATATTTTTTGAGATTCTGAAGAAATGATCAATAATTCTTAATAAATTGTGTAAACTACTTATAAAAACTGTATTTTCTACTACTGGTGGTAGGGCTTTGTGCAAGCTCGTCTGGGTAGTACCACCCACTTATCAGATATTCTATCGCAAAACAACAGTACTTGGTATTGTTGTGTTCCGGTTTGAAGGGTGAGTGAGCGAGTGTAATTACAGGCACAAGGGACATACAATCTTAGGTCCCAAGGTTGGTGGCGCATTGGCGATGTAAGCGATGGTTAACATTTCTTACAGTGCCAATGTCTAAGGGCGTTTGGTGACCACTAACGTGACATACTCGGCCGCCTTCCTTTACAATAAAAAAAATAATAATTCCACCCGCGTTTTAGGGGGGTGAGAGAGGGGCAGTTGGTTGGTAATATTTATTGTTTTCTGGATCCCTAACAAACAAGTATTTAGACAAGCGTGCTACGTCTTAGACCGTGTCGATGCTTTACTTCAGGCAAGTCAACGGTCAAACGCTGAAATAAAAATCTTTGCATAATTTCATGATCATCATTTGAGTAAATAAGACGTGAAAGCGTAACAAATGAATAAACAAACAAAATTAAATTCACATTCAAATTATAATATTAGTTGGAATAAGATATTATCGAGTCAACAATATATGGCTGACTTTTTTTGAAGATACAGATCAAAAACTTTTATTATCCTTCCCTGAATCCAGTTCAACAATAAAATAGTTGTAATAGCGTAAAAACTACATTTTAGATATAATATAACAACATGCCGGCAAATTCTGTTTTTTAAATATAGAAATATTCCAATATAAGTTTAAATTACTATTAAAAAATCTAACTTGGCCAAAACTCTATCAGAACATTGCATATGTTCGATTACTTGAATGGAAAATGTTTTTCACTAAATTCTCATTATTTTTCAATTATTTCATTTCTAAATTACATTTTTATCTCGGAAATATTCTCAAGTGATATAGTTATTCTCACGTGAAATTTCAAGTTGCATGACGTCACATTCGTAGCTTGTGATGAAATAAAGATAGTAATTCAATTAAACTGTCCGAAACGATCCTCTCGCGCTCGATTTAATGAACGGACAATTTTCAACTTGTATTAAAGAGCGTTGGAATTTTATCATTTTAATTTTTTGAAACATGCACCGCGGCTCGTGTGGCGTAGTTTTTATGCTGACGTATTTTAAATTAAGGTTTTATATTTTGGCTAAATTACTTTTTTAACAAGGATAAAAGATAATTTATCAAAATGCAGACAAGCTAAATCATATCGTTGCTACAGTAGCTAGTTTATTTATTCATTTTTTTTACAACCACCGACATAATTAAATGTATTTTTATATATATATATCCGTTACTGTATAACGTATACTTGTATGATATATTTAATTATTTTAAGCACTCCCGTTTTTTACTATACGCAGATGATAAAAAAATTTATAAAGTAATAAGTAGCACATCTGACTGCATTGAATTGCAACGTGACCTTGATAATCTTTCACATTACTACGAAAAAAATAAAATAACGATTAATATTAAAAAAACAGTAAAAATAACATTTTCTAGGAAGTATAAAAATATTGAATATAACTATAATATTGATAACAAGCCGATACAAGAAGTTAAATCAGTGCGTGACCTTGGAATTCAATTAGACTCTAAATTATTGATGGCAGAGCATATAGAACTCATTACTGATAAGGCATATAAGCAATTAGGCTATATTAAACGTATATGTCAATCTTTTAATAATATTGAATGCATAAAAATTTTATATTTTACTTATGTACGTTGTATTCTAGAATACGGTTGTAGTATATGGTCTCCGAATTATATAACTTACAAAGAAAAACTGGAGAGAATACAAAAAAAGTTCATAAAATTTCTTTGCTTCAAGGACTTCAAAGAATTTAACGATTATGTTGATATATGTAAACAATATAATATTGAAACATTAGAAACGAGACGACGACATTACGATATGTATATGCTACATGCAATAATAACCGGAGATATAGATTGCAACGATTTATTGAGCGTTTTGTATTTAAGAGTTCCTAATCGCCGCACACGTCACATAGCACTATTCCACACGCCTGAGCTAAACACTAATTATGCACACAACTCTGTCCTTAATCGCATGGTCCACACATATAATTCAAAATACTCAGAAATAGATCTGTTCAGCATGTCAAAACTAGCTTTTAAAAAAGCTATAATTAAAAAAGATAAAAATTCATTATAACACACACACACACACACACACACACACACACACCACACTCACACACATACACGCACATATTGGATTCCCACCCGTAAACAGTTTTACTTTTACTACCGTCTTCTAGTTATTAATATGTTTAATTTACCTGTGTAATCCTATTTTGGTTTTAATTATATGTTATATAATAGTCAATATATCAACTTATGTATAAAAACTGTTGGATTACCAAATAAATAAATAAATAAATAAATAAATAAATAAATCAGATGTTTCAAAATCGTTCGTATACTAGGTGTAAATAATTCCACTTACAGATACACAGTATGCAAATTTCGACTAGTTAACGTGCAATAATAATAAATAACGTTTGTGAGAATATATACAAGTGTTTCCAATTTTTTTTAGCCACGGACCTTTGATAGATTGTACTGTTGGCGTATCCCCATTTTAATAATAACAAAAGTGATTGTACTTTGTAGTTTAATATAGTACGCTTATTAGGTTTAAGAGAAGTATTCAAATGAATAATCCAATAACCACATTTGAAATAACAGAAAAGTGGTTTTACTAAATAGACAGATCTATATTGAAAAATAATTTATTACAACGATAAAATGTTAAAATAACATGATTTTTTTATATAAATTGCTTCGTAGTTAGTTATGTTTCATTAAATATCCACTACCCCTTAACATATCTCCGCCTACTCATTGGGTGCCGGGTTCCATTTATAGATGTCATTGTGTTGAAAAAGTTGCGTAATATTTCCATTATTTTCTAGTGTGATAAAGGCTCGTGTAAATTTCGGTCCGAAATAACTGTGTAATGTAACTTACATTACTAAGACCAAAAAAAAATGTTTTATCCAAGTAATGTGGAGAGTGCTGTTCACATGTATGTGTGCGTAAATATGTACGTAATATAATGGAATCCTTGTGAATGTGGGTGTATTGTTTCGTCTATGATCACGAATGTTAATTCTAATCTTAATGTTTGCAGGGAATAATCAAGAAAATATAATGAATGCAAATGTAACGTAATATAAAAATAAAATATTCATAACTTACTAAATGTGTGACACGTAATTACCGGTGACTAGATTTTATGTAGACAGAATGTACTGGTGGTAGAGCTTTGTGCAAGCTCGTCTGGGTAGGTACCACCCACTTATCAGATATTCTACTGCAAAACAGCGGTATTGTGTTACTACTTTACAGTATTTGGTATTGTTGTATTCCTGTTTGAAGTGTGAGTGAGCCAGTGTAATAACAGGCACAAGGGACATAACATCTTAGTTCCCAAGGTTAGTGGCGCATTGGTGATGTAAGCGATGGTTAACATTTCTTACAATGCCCATTTCTATGGGCGTTGGTGACCACTTACCATCAGGTGGCCCATATGGTGGTCCGCCTATATATTCTATAACATATTTTCACACTTTCAAGTTATTCTAATGATAAATGGTAATATTTTATATTGTTGAATGGTGAGTGAGCGAGTAAATGTACATCGAACGTGTGAAGTGGTCTACTTTACAGGGCCACTTACCATCAGGTAGTCAGTTTGTTCGTTGGCCTTCCTAAAATAAATACAAATAAAATATTGTTTTTGTCTAGAACAAGCTACAAGCCTTCGTCTAAACTAGATAATTCCCAGTGGAGGAATATTAACATATGTTAAACAATTAAACTCCTTATATCTTGACATAAAATTCGTTAAGAACAGGTACAGAGATCGTAAAATCAGTTATAGCGACCTATAAAATCTCATGCGAGACATTAGAACTTATGGACGCTTTTGATTTTATTTTTTTGTTAAATAAAAAAATAGGCTAATAGATATATAAGCGATCCCGTGGCACTCCTCGTTAAGACGGAAAGGGTACCGCTGGTGGTTTAGTGGGTTTCCGATGCCAATATATATATATATATATATATATATATATATATATATATATATATGTTTATAATGATAATATCTACATGCGTCATAATAGTGGGGACTCTAGGGCTATTTTAAAAGAACAAAATCGAAACTCGATGATATGAGACATTGACTTTAATAATTATAACAATACGTATCAAAATAGTATATCACTATAAGACGGTTGTCAACATTTTCTATAAATTAGGAGTATGTTCGATGTCTGATATAATATTATATAGGAACTTGCCATTATTCTTTTGATAGAAAATATAATTATATTATACTGGATTTCAAATATATTTATGTTAGGATTACAACTTTCCTGGTTTAAATTTAAGCAGGGTTATTAACTTTTCAAGATATTAATTTCATTAAAATATCACAACGTTCCTTTGCGTTTTAGGTGAAAGATAGAATTATTTCGTGTACCCGTACTTTCATATATTATTCCAACGGTGTTACGCACGTTCCTCTTATATTATTTAATTTACATATCAAATAATTTCTAATTTAACCATGTTTTCAGTTCTCTTTTTGTTGATATATTACTTAATATACTTTTGACTCATACAAATATTTTAACTTTGTCTCTGCGATGTTGCGGCAAGTTATACAAAAATTGTGATTTCTAAGGACCATCATATTTTTATATTTTGCAGGCTGTGGATTGGTAGAGACAGCAAAAGAGAGTGTTAATTGTCAACCCCTATTTTATTACAAATTTACCATTTAGACACTTCACAATTGAACCTTGAAATTTTATTTTCATCTCAAAGCTATCTAATGTGTGGTCATCACCATCCATAGACTTTGGTATAGTAAGGAATATTAATTATCCCTTAGGTACATCGCCAATTCGCCACCAATCTTAGGAGCTAAGATGTTGTCCCTTGTGTCTGTAGTTATAGTATTGCTGTTTTACGATAGAATATCTGATGAGTGGATAGTACCTACTTAGAAAAGCTTGCACAAAGTCCTATCACCACGTAAGCCATGGGATTTAAACAGTTTCAAGTGTCAAATAAATAATCTTAAGAAATAGCATTATATTAATACATTTATTTTTATCCGTGCATCGCCTGTCATAGCCTGTTCTATATATTCGATTGCAATGTACGTACGATTTTACGACGTCTATAAATCAGACTGGATAGTAGCTCACGATGAAATATTGTCGTACGAATGCTTTGTTATTGACATTTCTCTTTAATAATCAAAAACTGTGGATTTTCACCAGTATTTTGTCCGGAAAAATGAAAAGACAATAGCTTTTTCTTCGTTTCGAAATTTCGTACCAATATTGAAAATAGACTGGTAATAACGACTCGTTGGGAACTATTTCTGTTGTTTGTGATTTTCGAAATCGTTTGACAAATAATGTGTATAGTCATTTCAAAATTAGGTACCGTTTTTATTTAGACGACGCGAAATTATTTTCTTAATACGAAAATAAAAACGATGCATTTTCGAATATGTTTTTAAACATAAACAACAAATAAGTTATTTTATCTTACTTGGAAAAGTTATTTATTTAAACCATGTTTTCTCTCGTTCTAGCATCATTCATCTGACATTCGATAGAAGAAGGCACGGTATTGTTTTAATTATCATTCTCTTTGCAATATTTATAGGTGAAGCTGAAAATCTATATTCAACATAAGAGCATTACTTTTGGTTCGAAAATATTTTTTTACCAAGAAATACAAATATGGCTAAAGAAGCTCAGCTGGATTGTATTTTTATTCCAACATTTTGTTTGAAATAAATATAATTCTATCCGATGAAAAGACGAATCCCTTATAGGATCATTTTCTCAATGTTTCCGTCTGTCACAGACTTTTTTCACCGAATCTACTGGACGCAATACAGTTGAAACTTGGTACTCATATAGAATTCGTTGACCTAATCGCTCATGGAGAGACTTTGAAGGTTGATTTTGGGACACGTTTTAAAACAAATGCTGATATGACACGCTAAATAAAAGGGCTTATTGTGATAGAAATATAAATTTATTATTATGAAATATTATAATTGTATTTCTCAGGAAATAAATAAGAAGAGCTCCATTATCCGTCTTAAAATATAAAGTATATTCATGGAGGCTTGTTACATACTTATCATTATCATTAAACAGTAGTAAAAACTACTGTTATATCAAAAAGTTAGTCTGTAAGTTATGTCAAATTATAGTTAAATAAAATTGCACTTCCGTAAACCTTATATAATTTTAATGATTATATTATATGTATATCTTAAGCTCACTGATATTACGATATAGCCGAAGCCGAGAGAGTTTAAACCTGAGCAAGCACCACTGAATTTTCATGTGCTTAATTTGTAATTATACCTTATCTCGTGCTTTACAGTTAAGGAAAATATTGTGAGGAAACCTGCTATTTTTACTGAAATTCTGCCACATGTGTATTCCACCCACCCGCATTGGAGCAGCGTGGTGGAATAAGCTCCAAACTTTTTCCTCAAAAAGGGAGAGGAGGCCTTAGCCCAACAGTGGGACATTTACAGGCTGTTACTGATATTCCTATAGCGATATTTGTCAAGGTCATGTAAATGATTATTCAATCGTAAATGTAGATGTTATAGTTCTCTTGTGTAACGGTTAGGTCAAAGGGTGACACGGTTGTGTCTATCCTTAATGGAGGTTAAATCGATAATCCTTGGCTACGATGTAAATTTCGATACATAAGGAATGTTTACTAGATTATAAAATAGATTATAGTTTATTTTTTAAAATAATTTATAGTTATAATAACTTTGAACCTTATGATAAATATCTTGAAGTATAAAATCCGAAATTAATAAGATAATATTTATAAGAAACAAAATTAATGCGTACCCTGGTTTTTGTTTTCATCTTCTATAATAAGATACCATAGATATCACCGCTTAACAAACTAAGAGCTTGAATGAAATAATTAATAACAGACAAGCCATTTTATTTTATACAAGATTATAAAGATGATAAAATGTTGACTTAGAATATATTTCAATGCAATCCTGCATACATTAAATAAGTCGGTAGGTGGATAAAGTTTTGTTGTGATAAAAAAACTGTTACCGACGATAAGCTATGCTTTTAGTATTAAAGTGTAATACATTTTAGAAATCCACATGTAAAATTGTATTACGTCATCAGAAGAGATTAGCGTCTGAGAGTCACAGGCTCGGCCTAGTTCATGCGCTTGTACAGATTGTATATACTATATACCTATATATACAATATATGTACAAGTTATTATTATGTATTTTCTTTTTATATTTTGTTGTACAATATCCATTCAGATTTAATCTAAATAAGAACGATTTGAATTCCTCGAAGATACGCGATCTGTATGATCTGATGAAAATCTCATCCTTCAAAGTCCTTTATATACTCTTTGTGAATAAAATTTCCGTAATTTTTATCGTATAAAGAGATAAAACTATTATTACTGTAATTATACAGTTTTCAATTTATCAATATCTATTGTAACTTGATTGTTATATTGGTTTAAATTTCATTATCTTTGTAAGTACTTTTTAGTGGTTTTTGAATATAAACTTTATACAGCAGGGCAATTCTATAAGCAAACTCGAAATACACCGCAGAAGCCGGACGTGAAATGTTAAAAAGTGATATGCGACATTGACCATAATAATCATAACATTACAAAGAATACACGCATCAAAATAGTATATCACCACAAGTCGGTTGTCAACATTTCACGTGTGAATAATGAAGTGAGTTCTTACATACATTGCAGACACGTATAAAATGTTACTTATATTTTTACATCATATGTAACTGTTTTGATCAATGCTATAATGGAGCATTCAAAGATTGTCTAAAAGAGATCATTCTATAAGCGATATGACCGCTTTTTGTTCATTATATTTTATTTCTGTACCATAAAATATATTTCTTTACATTGTATTGTTAGCGGTAGCCTCGACGTTACGAAACAATACTATCAAAATCTAAAGACGATATTTTTATATCATCATTAAAATTATTAACAATATTGTGAAATTATTATTACTCGTAAATTTACGATTAAATAATTATATAAAATGTATATAATTTTAGAGAATAATGAAATAAAAAATCATAATTCATATATTAGTAGTGATTTCACGAGATCGTTCAACATGGGCTATTTAAGATAAAGTTTTTTAAGATATTTAAATTTTTAAAAGTTTGTTAAATAACTTAGTCGAAAAATATATATTCGGGTTTAATTTACAAATATTTGGTCGCTCATGATGTATTATTCACATCGGGTCTCATATCTCTCGTTTTAATTGAAGTCTTCGAAGGGTCCAGGTTGATTACGTCAAAGCTTAACGGATTCGATGAAGGATAACATATAATTATGTTTATTTAATAATGTCGTTATAGAAATATTTATATCGTATAAATAATATTGGAGCATATTGAGTGCTTGGTCGGCTTATCTGAGTAGCAAAAACTCATACATCAGTTTTGCACGAACGGCTTAAAATTAGCATTGTATTAATCAAATCAGTCAGGTCATCGTTTCTTCTTTTTTAACATTCTTTATAGTCGTGACTGAATGAATAGCAGAAAATATGAAAAAAATAAAAACTGTTAAACGTTGATTTGAATTTTTGAGTTCTGGTTTGATGGATGAGCGAATAAGTGTATTGACAAACCACTTCTGAATGTCACCAGAATATTATATTTATCTGCACTTCACGAGTATAAAAATGATTTATATTGTAGTAGCAAAATGTAGGAGAATTGATCACTTATTATTAGCCAACCCATTAGGTCTTTGACTTCCTATTAAAATTAAAACAAAAATCTTCTGTAATTATTTATTTTATAATACCTGATGGTCTTGATTTAAAGAAGCTGATTTTCAGTAGTCTAAGATCCGAACTAGGGTTGCTCTTCACCCATCTGACGTGTTGTCGTTCTGTCTTTTTTGAGTAGCATGAGACATAGTATGCGTAGTTCCTCACGCGCAGCTAGTAGTTGCACGTAACCAGTTGCTGTGTTGCATCCTCGTAATGCGCATTTAAAAAAATTTGCAATGTTTTTCTATCACACATTAATGATTACTCTAATTTATAATTTTTAAGCCGTGGCAACTGTTGTTCATGATTACTTTTTCTGAAGCAACCTTACACCATTATATTCATGATAAAATTATCTTTATTTTGATATAAAAATGAATCGGTAATAAGATGAGTACAAACTGCTACAAAAAACTCGCCTGTTTACAAGTGGCAATCACGTAGTGGTGGCAGGAAAAAGGTACATACAAATATCGCAGTTAACGTCAACGCTATTGAATAAGTAAAAAAACTCACACTAGGCATACAGTTTATGACGACAATGTTTTATGGACGGATATTTTTTGTGATAAATAAATAAATGTATATCAAATCTGGATTAGAATCCGAATATATTTTAAAAATGTAAATAATTATATATTTATTATATTTGATTTTAGTACAAAATATATACTGAAAAGAATAACAGTAGATAACTTTATGTTATTACTTTTCCTGAAATGAAAAGCCAATTTCAATTATTTAAAAGCAATGAATTAAGCGACGATACAATCTAAATACAATGTTAATGCGAACAACTAGAATGAATTCACACTAACGTTTCCGTTCAGCGTTTTAATATGCAACAAAAAGTATAGTACTGACTGATAATTATTACAAGTTATTCAGATGTAGTTAATTTCTCTCTGTTTATATCGTATCAAAGCAAACTTGAATTAAGTAAACTGTGTACTGTTTTCCGACGAATGTATGACGTGGGTTTGTTAATTAAATACAAGTGAGTTATTATTGCGTTGCATATTTACTGGTGGAGCTTGGTGCAAGCTCGTCTGGGTAGGTACCACCCACACATCATATATTCTACCGCAAAACATCAGTACTTGCTATTGTTGTGTTCCGGTTTGAAGAGTAAGTGAGCCAGTGTAATTACAGGCACATAGGACATAACATCTTCGTTTCCAAGGCCAGTGGCGCATTTGCGATATAAGTGATGGTTAACATTTCTTACATTACCAATGTCTAAGGACGTTTGGTGACCACCCATAGCATAGGTAGCCCATATGCTCGTCCGCCTTCCTGTTCTATAAAAAAATAATATTGTAACCGATTTCAAGACATTTCATAGCTGTAAATATCAGCCAACATATTATTTATTTAGCCAGATACACTAACACAACTCTCATATGTGTCTCACACTTACTTAACATAAAGGTTTTATAATAATTTGCGGCATCGAATTCAAAGAATATAAAAATTATAGATACTTAATAAGACGTGGCCCAATAATCAGTTATTTTATATTAGCTACATCTACTGTTTTACTCTCTGACTAACTATAGTCAGACATAGTCAGTATATATATAACGTTGGTGACCACTTACAATCAGGTGGTCCACATTATCCTTCGCCAACCTATTCAATAATTTAAAAAAAAAACATTTTTCATAAGATTATATAGTACACAAATATCATTTTACTGTACATATACTTGGATAAATATCAAATAGATTAATCAAGAGTTATTGTCACTCGAAATGAACACTTTAATTTCAAATATCTAGTGCGATCGTATGAAATATATTATGCGATAAAAAAAACGCAAAGTAAACGCAAATGTCGCTGACGGCTTTTCGCGTCAACATGTTTTTGTGACAGAGACAAATCTGTTCTTTGCGGTTTCAAAATAGAAGCATTGCGGCAGTCCCATTAAGAAGTTTCTATTTGCCATATTGTATTTGAATGTAAATTCATGGATTATTTTTTTTTTTCACTGAGAAAATTTTAGTAAAAATAAAATATTTCTTTCTCATGATTATTCTATTATCTTTTATAGCGTTATCTCATAGTTTTTCGCCTATACAGCCTGGCTGAGAGCCTCACTTCAAGTTTTTTGTCTAAAAAAATCCGTCTATACAAATTGGCTCGAGGCTTTTAGTCTTAAGTTTTTTAAGCAAAAAATGGCAAAGTGATCAATATCTTATATCTAAGAGTCGTGAAAATAAAACTTATTGAATCAATGTTATACTTTTTATGCTAAAGGTGTACGGGCCACTGGTCTACCTAAAATCACCAATGCGCCACCAACCTTAGAAACAAAGATGTTAAAACCGGAACGCAACAATATTTAGTATATATAGTATATATATATACTTACATTCCGTATGGTTTCCGGTAGATTAACAACCATACCGCTTCCCAATTCAAGTGGGCGTCCATTCCAGTCCATTTCAAATAGTGCTAATACGTTTTACAAGTAATACAAATTGTTGTACTCGAAATAATTCTAAAAGGCATTGTCTTATCCCAATCACCAAATCAAGTGTCAGCAAAACTATTCCGTAAAAAATGAAATTTGATGGTCGATTTTATCATAACCGACTCATGGCGATACCTCCAACTGCTACCAGCCACCTTGCGTATATCGTCGCTCCACCTAGCTGGAGGGCGTCCTACGCTACGTTTGCCAAGGCGTGGTCTCCACTCCAGAACACGTCTACTCCAACGGTCGTTGGTTCTGCGACATATGTGTCCAGCCCACTGCCATTTCAGCTTACTAATTCTTTGGGCTATGTCGATAACCTTGGTTCTCTGTCGGATTACCATATTTCGGATTCGATCTTTCAGAGAAACTCCGAGCATAGCCCTCTCCATAGCTCGCTGAGCGACATTAAAATGGTGGAACAAACGCACTGTGTAGGTCATAACCGGTAAGACGCATTCGTTGAAGACTTTTGTCTTCAAGTATTGTGGTATCCGTGACGAGAAGACTTGACCGAGTTTTCTATACGCTGCCCAGCCAAGCTGTACTCTTCTTCGTGCCTCCCTCTCGAAGTTGTTTCGACCCAACTGCAAAGTTTTCCCAAGGTACACATACTCCTGAACAACTTCGAGAGGAACTCCGTTAAGAGCTATTGGTTCCTGATTGACGTGTTCATTGAACATTATCTTGGTTTTCTTCAAGTTCATCCGGAGACCAATTCGAGCAGAAGAATCAGCCAGGCTGCTCAGCATATATTGCATGTCAAGTGCGAAAGGTATTCGCCGTTAATGTTTATGCCCCGCCCTTCCCAGTGCAGCGTCTTGAACATATCCTCTAATGCATAAGTGAACAATTTCGGTGAAATAACATCCCCTTGTCTCACTCCTCGATGCAAGAAGATGGGTTCAGACTGCTGAAATAGGTCTGTAGTTCTTCAAAAAGGTTTTGTCACCCTTTTTGAAGAACATTACGACAACACTCCTGCTCCATGTCTTTGGAGTTCTCCCCGAAAATATGACAGAATAAAATATTCTTTGGAGCTGTACTTGTAAAGGTTTTGTACTAGTAAAGGTTTTTATGTAACTTATTTAATGCGATTCTCATTTTAATATTATAATTATTAAGGTCAAATTGGCATAAAAACCACTGACATTTGTCTATCGGGTTCTGTGTCTCGTTTTGAGTTTATTCTTACTATGAATAATAATTATGAACACTTCCAGCAGTTATTCTAAATGTCTAAACTAATGTAAGGTATATTAACAGCGTGTGTATGTCCCACTGCTGTACTGAGAGTCCTCCCTCCTTTTCGAGGAGTGATTTTGGATCTTATTTCACCATGCTGCTCGAATGAGGTTGGTGGGTACACATACTCACTGAATTCAGTTATTCTAAATGTTTTCCTTCATCGCCAAGTAAGTGAATTTTTAATAGAAATATAAAAAAAAAATTTTTAGTTTTACTTTATTTAATGTTTTTTAATGCTATGTCTACGTCTAAGTTAATTACCGTAACAGCCTGTGAATGTCCCACTGCTGGGCTAAAGGCCTCCTCTCCCTTTTTGAGGAGAAGGTTTGGAGCTTATTCCACCACGCTGCTCCAATGCGGGTTGGTGGAATACACTTGTGAAAGAATTTCAGTGAAATTAGACACTTGCAGGATCCCTCACGATGTTTTCCTTCACTATAAAGCACGAGATGACTTATAATCACAAATTAAGCACATGAAAATTCAGTGGTGCTCGCCCGTGCTTGAAGTCACGATCATCAGTTAAGATTCCCGCGTTCTTACCACTGGGCCATGTCAGCTCTTCAGACTTCACACTCTGAAGTTAATTCATATCTTGATAAAAAATAAAAGTAAAGTTATAGTACGATCAAATATCTTTATTCAATCGAATTAGAAGTGACATTATTGAGTGACATTTTATCAAACATTTTACATTTTTATATACATTTGCTATATAAACTTATTTATTATTTACAATTATACCAGCATATATATTAATTAGAATAAAGTGTTATATCACACAGTAGGACTTTGTGTCTGCTTTTGGAAACATAATAACAACGATAGCAATAAAAAATATAATTATCTGTTTAAATATCAACCCGACTTCAAATAAGCCCATAAAAGTTTAATCCTCAATTTTTTATCATTTAGGGGCGGTTGGTATTTGTTCTTCAAATTTAAATGGGACCAAACGGAAAGTTCACAAACAAAAGAAGAATTTTCCAAATGAGTAGATAAATGACGAAGTTCTGATTTAACAAACATAAAAATACACCAGACTGATAAATTGAAATAAAGAATTTTGAAGTCCTTTATTAAAGTCGATTCAAAACTATTAGGTTATTCTTCACGTGTCGTATTTTTTTCATTATTTACTTTTGTAAAGGCAAAGATAATACGCCTTACATCCTAATATATAGCAATAGTATTAAGTCCAAGTTAAAGTATACTATCATACAGCGCAAAATATGTTTTATATACTTGTAATTAACATATATAAATATATTACGCTTTATAAATAGAAAAGAGCAACACATCGAGAAAGTAATGTAGACTTTTTTAAAGGTCAATCGTAGGCGTTTTTGTCAATTTAAAACCAATAAATTCTATTTTTGAAAACATTCCATCAATTTGTGAACTGGATGGATTTGATAGATTAAGGGATAAGCTTACTTCATACATTTTTCATGTCACTCGTCGAATTATTTAATCCAATAGGGATCAAATATTTATAACCACGTTCAGATTTTATCAGATGATCCTTTTATTTATAATTATTGAAACTTCTTTGGTCGTGAGATTTAAATTTGTAAATCGATTGTGATTGCAACGTTTTTTCACGTAACGTGCAAGTAAAACGTTTCAGACGCAAAAATGTTATAGACTTCTACAACGCTCGTGATCGTACTTAAATATTTTTAAGGTGCTGTACAAGATCATGTAAACTGAGATCATTTTAATATAAGCTAAAATAAATTGATTTAAATTTAATTGAATTGAACTAAATAAATTGCGTTTTTATTCATTTTTTTCTTATTTTAAAATTGATAACTTACTTAAATATTAAGCATGTAAAAACAACAATAAAACTTTAATATAAACACATTTTAGAGTCAAAACTAAAATTTAAATAAATTATTAAGTTTCTTACACATATTAATGTTATATAATAATTTCGAGTTTATGTATTTATATATTGTATTACATATCTAATGTCTAATTCATTCAAATTACATTATTATCTAAGTATATTGTAATAAAACACAACCTAGGCAGTTTATAACGTTTTTTTAAAGACTGATATACTTATTGTTTGATAGGTCATTATGGGTCGAATTTCAATAAAAAATTGGTATTATTTAAATTGATTTAATGATAGTTGAAAAATGACTGGTTTTCAAAAATACGGTATTTTTATATACGGTATTATGTATAGGTATTTATACATACATATATATTAATTGTTATATATATGTATGTCAAACTGTATACATATATAAAAATTTCAATAATGATCGGTTAGTAGTTAAGACGTGAAATTACGTGAATCGTAACAAACAAACTCATTTTCGCATTTATAATAATAGTAAGGATTGTATTACAATATAAATTCGCAATTAACGAGGCTTAATAAGACACAGACAACTAATTCGGTGAGTAAAAAAAATAATGAATACAAAACTATTCAAAATCTTTTTAGACGATTAATATTGCCTCCAAAAAGATATAAATAAGTATTATATATTATGTGAATATGTATGAAAATTCAATCCTCAATTATTATTTATTAGTTAAACATACAAAAGTTATTATAATACTTGGAGTATTATTTCAAGAGAGAACTTACCAACAAGTAACTGGTGAGTTTAAGACAGTGTATGAACTATGGAATATATTATATTACTACTAGAGTATATGTACATACGTACATTTGTTGGTTTTCATAGATGTGCCTCGGAATGTAAAGCTGTTCTGCTGTGTGGTTCTGCAACGGAATACACGCGAGTCATGTTGGCGGTACATTACAATATGAAAGTAAAAGAATCGAGAGTGCAATTCTGATACACATAAGCATACATATTTGTACCTTTTGGGTGAATCCACCCAGAACGATTTTATTACTTACTCACCAGTTATTTTAATTACGAACAGCAATATTGTATTTATTATATTGAAATTTGAACGAGGAGTGAGTCAGTGTAATTGCAGGCAGAAGGCAAGCTTCTTAGTTTCCCATTGTTAACGATGCAATAACAAAGTTACTCACTTTACGTTTTCTTAAATATATAAAAAGGACGCAAAGAGGTTATTTTAATACAAACTAAAAAAAACTCTGGGAATTAATTCAGATTCTGAAAAAAAAACTGACTGCTGAGAGGTTAAAACCCTAATTTATTATCAACGTATATTGTTTACGATTCTTATAAAATGATACCATATTATAAGCTGCTTAGGTTGACTATAGCTATACAAATAGTGATAAGTATTTAAAAATATAATTATTAGCTTAATTACTATATACATTTGGTATTTATTGCACAATGATTTTTTAATTATTAATTACAATTTTTATATTTATTTCGCTACCACCTATTTTACAAATCGTCTAATTTTGTGTTCATAATTCATCGCGACTCAACGTTTTATACATAACTAGACTAGGTTGTATACACAATGCTAACATTACTCGCAACTTAACAGATTAATATGCAAATATATTTCAATTGAAACTACAAGTTTAATCATTAGATATATCCATATATGAAGATTGTATGTTAATAAATATTTATTCTGAAAATTAATCACCTGATTACCGAGTAATTCAGATTGTAACAAAATATTGTAATTAAATAATAATAAATGATAATCACTATAAATTTTACACTTTAAACTACTATAATAAATAAAAAGTAATGTAAGGTAAATTATGTGAATATTGTAATAATGAGTATTAAGGTGAAGCGTATTTAGTTAAAGCTCTTTAATGAATTTATACGAATTGAGTTCGAATATTTCTGTTCACTGAGAGCGCGGCCAGCCCAGGGTCAGAGGAAGGGCGAACGCGCTCCCAGGGTGCTGGCTATCTTCTAGATTTACAGTACTGACAAGACAGGACCTTCTTAAAAGCTTGCCTGAACACTTTATTAAAAATCGTATAAAATATTGGATTTACCATGGAACTCGCGTATCCTAACCACAGCACAAAATCGAAGACCCAGCTGGATATCCTTCTCTCACACTCCGGGCACACTGCCGGTACCATATTCAATATGAAAAATGGTGCCCAGAGAACGACAAATGTGAAGAACACGACACCGAGGACTTTAGTCGCCTTCTGCTCCAAGCGCAATATTCTGCCATGACGGGAAGAATTACGAGAAATTACGCTTGAATTTCTCGAATGGTGTGTGCGTGGTAACTGACGCTGAGGCGTAGAATTAATCTGCTGTTGTTGGCGATTATTTATGGATCTTGAACTGCGTATAGTTCTTACTGGTGTCGATAATGTTGTTCGTGCCCCACCGAAACTGGAACCTCTTCTAAATCTTCTAGCTTCGTCCCAAGTGACCATGGAGGAAGCACCTCGACTAGATCTTCGAAAGAAAGGTGTTGATGGCTCATCGTTTTTCATATTTCCATTACGAGGGTATCCATTACAGCCATTGATATCACCTCCAGGAACAATGATGACTTCCGTAGTGCGTCTTGGTGGAGTTGACTCAGATCCAAAGTAAGGGCAAGTACAAGGAGGTGGTAATAAAAGACCATCTTCTGAGCTTCGAGATTTCGTAGTTAATGTGACGGGTGCTAGAAGTCCATCATTACTTTCATCATCTGATGCGCTCCGAGGTCTATTTATTGGTGGATTTTGATCACCAGTAGATGACAGTCTACGTTTATCTTGAAGCATCGATGAAGGAGAACTTGATGAGACACTCGGTGAGCCTGGAGTGAGCACACCACCTCGTTCTGATATATTAGTCCTGAAAAATATTATATATTAAAATAAAATAAAGCTTAACCTTTTTACTATTAAAACTTAAAAAAAATATATTTGTATTTATTAACCATGGCTCATTTTACATAAACATTTAAATTTAAGAATTTGCAATAACAAACCACAAATATGTTCACGTTACAATTCTACACGTGAAGCGTTGCAAGGACAACATTTAGGGTATTGGTATACAGATTGTACAACTACTCGTGTAAGACGATTTATATGATCCAATAAAACGTTTTACAATCTGTTGCGTACAATTTTGCCAACAAATAAATGCCAATTATGTACCCTCTGTATGTTGGCTTAGATGCAGCAGAAGCTTCCAAGCCGCGTGATAGTCTCAACATCTCTGCTCCGAAATGATGCAGTGCGCTCATTGCTGACGGAGCGGGCTCGCTGTGCAATAACACATATATGAGGACAATACGCACACATATAAACATACATAAGCAACATATAATGCAATGCAACCTTATATATAAACTACCAATTTTCACTAAGTCCAAAATCTCCTAATTTAATCGAAATGAAATATATATATAATAATTAATTCGAAAACAAAAAACCGTATTTTAATAATAATAGTACAATAACACAGAATGACGATAATTATTTCAATATTGTTGTCAAAGAGATATTAATTTAGCGATTGAAATGATATGACAGCGACAGGTTTAATAGACACGTTATGAAAACGTTCAAACGGTATCCCGAATTAATTTAAACACATACAACATTGTCTAGACATGACATAAAGGGGTCTCGCCTCCAATTAAGTCCTTAATGATTGCTCAAGATGTTGATAAAGCTTATGTTGAACCTAAAATAATTAATAAAACATTTAATAATAGTTACTTAAAAATATTCAAAAGCGATTTCTTTTAAATTCTTATAAATAAATTGTAAAACTTTTTCATAACGTACATTGCAATTAAAAATAAAATTAAGAAATAAATTTCGTGCTTTTAGTAACTGAAATACTTTTAAGAATCTAAGTATATATTTTATTTATCAAACCATTTTATAATATTATAAACATTAAACTTGGTTAGGGCTCTATGCAAGCTTATCTAACAAATAGTACTTACACCATTGCTTATCAATTATTGTATCCTCAACGGGAATAATTTGTATTGCATGGTTGCAGTTTCAAGGTCAGTGAGAAAGTGTAACAACAAAGAAAGGGGACAATTCACCACGTCTTATTCCGTATTTGGCGACATATTGAAGGTTTTTGGAATGATTGAAAACTCTCGACTTCTCTATACATTATATGTAAATGTAAATGTGCAAAACAGCAGTACTTTGTATTGTTGTGTTCTGGTTTGAAGGGTGAGTGTGCCAGCGTAATTACAGGTACAAACGACATAACATCTTAGTTGGGCGCGGTGCGGTGCTTTGGCGCGATGTAAGCGTTAACTATCGCTTTCTTCTATTAACATTTCTTACAATACCAATGTCTATGGGCGTTGTTGACCATTTACCACCAGGTGGCCCATATGCTCGTCCACCTACCTATTCTATAAAATAAAAAAGGACTGATAAATAATACTGTAATCCATGTTATCTGAAGACTAACGTAATATTTTGTTTTAAAAATTTATAGTTGTAATAAAACTTAATGGCTATTGAAAAAGTTACGTTCAATAGAATTGGATACAGATCGCTGTTTCGAAAAGACATAATATCCCGACATGATCTTAAAAAACGGACTACCTGTTCGGAATTTTCTAAGACGTAGTAACATTAAATAAATGTATGATAAACAAGGTATATATCATCTTTAAAAGCAGCTTAGAAGCTTATACATTACTATCAGGTGGCCCATTAGCTCGTCCGCCTACGTATGATATAAAAAATATCACTAACAGAAATTTCACAACCGTTTTCTGCACTGAGTTTCTTGTTTATTCTTACAGATCGAAGATCACGAAGTTATGTCTTATATGATTTATAAGAAACTACAATTCTACTGCTACTTATGTCGATTGAAGGTGAATGGACATTACTTACTTCTCTCTTACATTATTATCATTTTGACATTCAAAAAAATAGTGAAACAGCTACACAATTTTTCTTAGTATGGGTGTTGAACTACTGCCGTTTGGTTTACTTTTTTATATGTGTGTACCTTAATAGTACGATTTATAACTTATCAATAATAATAATTAGGGACATTCGTATCATATTTAATATTTAGCTTCACTAAGAATATCCTTACATTCTCTCTAAAAATATATAGAGATATTGTATACGCAAACTCTAGTGAACAATTCTAGTTGACACTAATTACGACTACGTAGTATTTGTAATTACATAAAGTGCATACAAAGAATTCTATATTTGAAAATTCGAGACACTTTAAATAATATTCATTAATTCTATAAATGTAAGCTACATTTTGTTAAAAACAATGTTACATTTTAACGCGTAATGTAAATTAACGTCGTAATGACGCGAATGAGCCTCATGACGTCAGAACACAGGATTTAATGAAATCAATACCAACTTAACGACTTGCAATCGTACGTAGGCATATAACACACAAAGCTGTATCTTTCATGATACATATAAACAGGCGTATATGATAAACAAAACAAGCAAACACGAAGCGCTAGAAAGCGTTTTGCATTCAAATTAAAGCCAGAACATTAATCATGCTTTAGCGGCTGTCTTTCACATGCAAATATAAGGTCAGAAGCTAAAAACAAAGGAGATATAAAACATCCCTTTTCTATTTTCAGACAATGGATTCTCGTGTATTTTTTCTTTGAATGTTATTGCTTGTGAAAATAATTAAAAAATGTATTAAATTGAACACCGAACATCGACGTGATACGTCAACATATAAGTACATACGAATAGAACTCAAAGCAGTGTTATCCGATTTCTTATTTGATATATAATTATTAATAAATAAATACAAAATGTTTTCATTTTCATAGTTCTCATTTCAAAGCATTATAAAAAGATCAAATGACATTAAACTAAAATAAATATAAATATTGGTGTTGTTAGATTATCAAAAGTCTAAAAAATATTGACATATATTATGTGGCACTTTTAAACTATCAACATGAATTACTTACAATATATAGATTAACAATGGTGGTAAAAAACCCTCGTATACCTTAGAAAACAAAACTTTGACTGCGATGAATATGCTTTTAACGACAGTGTTTCCCATTCAACAAAATATATGCTGAAGAATGTGGCAAGTTAAATAAAACCGTAAATGTAAATGAACTTCTTAAAAAAGTATTTTATAAATATACTTAATATACAGATTATTAATAATATTATGTCAAATTAAAAAAGATAATAAATGTTCGTTCATTTCAACGGGTTCGAAATAAAATGTAATTAAAAAGTTTATTAAAATAAACAATTACTTTAAGTGTAACTGTATACGCCTATGAGAGATTAATTCCGTGTCCATAATTAGTTTATGATACTGTTTTAATCAAAAATATTATATTGTTTTAATTTATTTTTAACAATTTTAAATAACACTCTATGTAATGTATGATTAAAAATACTCTTATGTCATTACAATATATAGTTATTTTTTTTATATTGAAAATAATAATAAGAGGGATAATTAAAAAAAAACACGATTTCAGTGAATTGGTGCGTGTGCTCGAAATATTTCTTTAAAAATCAAAAGAGTAGTGTTGAATTTTTGTTTCGTAATACAATTCTTACCTAGAATCTTGTAACCAGAGGTCTCTTGTGTCGATTGGCGGGAGTTCTGTTTCGGTTGATGCTGCTGAGTGTTGTGGAGTGCCTCCTCTAGGACTGAGGAACCTTCTCCAAGTACAACGGCGTTCTGTTTATTATTAAAAAGGTTATTTAATATTAATGTTAAATAAATATTTTTTCCAAGAATATCAAAATTTATTATACATTTTTCTTTTACCAGTTATTAATAAATAAAAGTAATATTGAAATATTAAACGTTAATCATATTAAGTCCATACAATAAAAATGTTTTTAGGATATTATATGAATTATGTATATTGATATAAGTTTCCGTCCACGGCTTCATGTACGTGTATGGCAAGGGTGTGATCAGGTGCCAGGTACCAAATGAATCCATTCATAATATTAGTTAGGATATTTTAAGCGATGCATGTGACCGTAATAAAATACTGTATACTTAAGAACAGACGATAACAATTTCCTTTGAAGCTACCACAGGGAATCCTACACACTGAACATAGTTTGAATTTATCTTTTATCTGTCCAATAGTGATTGGATTTGTACGACATTTATCGTTAATTATCGACTATTGAACCTAAAAATTTTCCTAAGTATGTAAATGAGTCGCTAGGTAAATACTTGTCTTCTTGATTTCGTTTGTAGCATATTCCACCACACAATTAACGATGAATGTCGTACCAAAGTGGTGAACATACACGTATGCATGTAAGATGTTCCTTAATCGCCGAGCACGAGATGTTTAATAAACACAAATTGAGCTCATGAAAACGCAGTAGTGCTGGTCTTGTAACAGTCTTCGGTTAAGATTCATGTGTATAAATCGATAAACTGAGTTTTTATTACGTGCGTGGCCCAGTGCTAAAAACATATGAATCTTAACCGATGATCGTGGGTTCAAGCCCAGGCAAGCACCACTGAATTTTCATATGCTTCATTTGTGATTTTAATAATAATAATAATAATCATTTATTTGCATGAAACGTAGTTTTACAGATGTTATGATTTCTTTGCACGCAAATATATTTGTTAACAAATAATTAATATTAAATATAGATCACACCAATTGTACATTACAATAATTATATTAATATATGTATAAAATAATTATAATTCATCTCGTGCTTTACGGTGAAGGAAAGCATCGTAAGAAAACTTGCATGTGTCTAATTTCACTGAAATTCTGCCACATGTGTATATCACCAACCCGCATTGGAGCAGCGTAGTGGAAGCTCCAAACCTTCTCCTCAAAACGGGAGAGGACGAATTAGCCTAGCAGTGGGACATTCACAGGCTGTTATCAAAACCAAAATCAAAACCAATATAAAATCTATAGTAAAGCGGATACAAGATCAAATATTAGTAAAACCTTAACGGACGGGGACCATTAGAGTTCGCTGCGACATGTCAAACATGAAAGCTTTTAATGGATTAGTTTGGATATAAATCCATTTGATTAGTATCTGAAGATCTTTGAAAAAAAGCTTACAAGCGAAAATGTTCTTTATAGTATAAGCATTAGGACCAAATTACAATGAAAACAAGCAAAAGGTCATAATTATTGTATTGTCTCGCTTTCATTGTGTTTTCTTTTGTAAATAAATTTACGCTTAAATGGGATCACAGCTTTACATAATAAATTAATTTAGCTTTTTCTTTGTTAATCGCTTCATTCAAGTCATAATCTTGTTTATAATTTTATATAATGTTTACTCATAATTCGTGTGCTTTTAAGCATTATGAGTAACGATTATGTGTACTTTTTAATATTTAGATTAGATTAATAATTTAACAGATTTAAAATAATTAAACGTTTTTAAAAAATACATAATTAAGACTTACGTTACAAATTTTTTTATTAAATTGTTATGCTTGTATTTTGACACATTAGTTTCTATAAATACGGGGTTATATAAATTAAAAAAAATGAGATGAAACTATGTTATACCAATAGAATTTGAAATATAATGGGTATAATATACGTTAAAAACATTGTTCTTAATAAAAAAAAATTATGAAATGTACTAAGCAGAAGAAAATATATATTAAAAAAAATACATAATGGCTGTAATTATTATCAATTTAATATAAAAAGAGAACCCTGTTAGGGTAAATCACCTATTTTCCATTTCTCAACACCGACATTCAGCACGATCATTAATCTTTATTTTAAATTCGTTCGAGTCAAACGCGTAAATCTAACTGCCAGCTACTGGCACATTCGTTTTGTAACGTGCCAGTAAACCCTCGAAATTCCCGATACCTTTCCGATCCAATTTGCTATATATAGCTCTTTTAGTAAGAATTATAATTTTATATATTTTTTTTAATTTTAACTAACTTTGAACAGCTTTTTTATATTTACCGAATGATATACATTTATTTAAAATACATAATAATATATTTCTTTTATAATTAAATGAAGGAGATCTAAAACGAATAGAATGTATTATTTATAGTAGATTCAGTTGTCACTAGCACCAAAATTGTGTTCAAAAATTCAGTATAATCACAAATGAAACTAGTTCAAAATATAGTTGCAACATTCCATACTTTGTAACAATGAAATTAAATAAAGATAATAACCCTGTGAAACGCAATAGCTTAATTGTAAAACAGACTTTTAATATTAATAATATTAATTCTGATATTCGATATCGATAGTCGTTAAAGAGATGTTATTGTGATTCTATTATAACGCTAATTTCAATCAATTTATAATTAGAACACAATTATATTGAGTGAATGAATGAATCATTAATATATTACATTTTCTGTTGTAATTTACAATAACTCTATTAGCTTATTAAACCACTTTACTAATATTAAACTAATAAACCAATCAAGTCTGAAATTTCAATAAAGCCATTAAAATGTCAGGATTTCTATACAAGCAGGGTTTGATTGAATTTATATTAACGTAATTTGATATTGGAGAAAATAATTTAATCATGCTTATGTTTATATAATAATATGTTTACGTGTAGGGTTTCCTACACTTGTGTTAAGAACGGAGACGCAGTGGAATATTAAAATGGCCGACAGAGATCGAATAGAGCGAGGAGGTTAATAAGTTATAATATATACATATAAAAAATACTATAATTAAAATATTAACAGACAAATAACTAAATAAATAAGTTATAAAATGTTTATATATACATAATAATAATATTAATCCGTGATTGATTTATAACCAGTATAAACCAGATACAATTGAGTCTGGAAAAATCCATGATATGAATGACTTTTAAATATTTCACTCGAATAGTGATTTTTATATAATTTTAATATTAATGTTAGGTAATTTAGGAAATTTTATTCATATTTAAGATATCATTGAATATAAATAAAACTTACAATATTATTAAATATCTCTTCTTATAATCTAAATCTTTATCTCGTGCTCGGCGAATGAAAATATCACGATAATACCAGTAGGTGGTGGAAAGAACTCCAAGCCGTCCTTTAGAAAAGAGAGCCTAAGCTCAGCATGGGATATTTACAGGCTGACACTTCGATACTTTATATAAAAATTTAAAATCATTTAACAAAATATCACCACGTATTAATATATATTGTTATCTGCTGGTGTCATATTTAATGGTAGGAATTCTATTTTAGTGTAACCGCAGAGCACGCCGTGATATCCTGATTCTGGTTGGATAATTATAATATAAGCATGATAATTGGGCATGGAAACCTCAAACGGTTTATAAATAATTGTGGTTTACGCATATGGTTTATGTTGTGGCTAGTGTGTAGGATTATCTAAGTGGCACACTCTTTTTAATTTCATATTTTATATTAGAACTTTTTAAATTTATAATATTTGTATGTTTGTCCTCTACGCGATCATAAACTATTTATCCATTTGTCATTAAATTTTGGTAAGTAGTTCTTCGCAAGCCCGAGAAGGTTAAAAACATTTATTTATTATACATACTTGAACGTAAACTTTATACATTATTCCACGTTAACGTGTGAAGCTGGGACGAGCTAGTCATATATAAATTATAACTTTATACTAAATATTAATGATAAATAAGGCACATTAATCAACACAATATTATATAGATGATAAAATTTTAGATTTAGTTTTTGTTGTTTTTCATAAATGATAAAAAAAACTGTATAAAGGCTCTCGTGCACATTTTAATCGTCATTTTTCAAGAGTCAATGAAGAATTTACCCAGAAGAACAGCCCAAACAGTCATAAATTATTCTTCCAACAAAAAAAAAACGTAAGTATTTTATGAAATTTGAAACTAAGAAAGTATCACAAAAAATGGGACTAAGCCATCACCTTCACGCTAAGCCACTTTACGTTTCTCGTCACGTCACGTCATATCACGTTTATATAAACGTGGGGCTTAGCGTGAAAGAAGCAGACACTAAAATGTTCTGATATTGATAATTTATATCTAAACACAAGTTATAAATACCGATAGGTAGCGCACCAAGCCAGCCAGCAGCCCATCCTTGTCCAAGTCCTTTCCTCTGTCGAGCCAGAAGTTGCACCGTCAAGGCATAAGTGAGAAGCATCACGCCAAGAGGAATGTAGAACGAGATAATGGAACCAATCGCCTTGTAGAGCGGATCTGGTATCTGACAGGATCCACCAATCAGGACCGATTCTTCATTCTATTGAAAGAAAACTTAATTTAAAGATTTGACAATATTAGGTGCAGCAAGAAAAAAAACGAAACACACCACAAAATACTTTTGAGAATATCAGAAAGTGATAAGCAATATCGACTATTTTTTTATAGGAACCACCTGATGATATGTGGTCTCCACCACCCACAGACATTGGCGCTGTTATATATATTAACCATTCTGTAGATGCCATGCGCCATCAACTAAAATGTTATGTTCTTTGTGCCTATAATTACACTGGCTCACTAACCCTTTAAACCAGACACGACAATACTAAGTGTTATTATTATTATTATAAGATAATAATAAGGCTTTTGAACAATAATATAAATTCAAGGTCAGACTTGTTTATTAATCTTTACTCCTGTTAACAATAATTATTAATAGTTCAACTATTACAATTAATACAGTACTGTTCAACGATAATTACAATTAACATAATTTGATCGGATCTATTGATGATGGGACAACACATAATCGTGATATACCTACAACATCATATACCATACCATAGGCTAAGTATTACTGTTTAGCGGTAGAATATATGATAAATGGGACCTACCACCAAGTACAAAGTAAAATAATCATAATATTTAAAGAATACATGCAGCAAAATAGCGTATGTCCGTAAGAAGGCATTCAACATTTCACGAGTCAGAAATAGCACTACAGTATTTTTGGCAATAGTAAATCTTGTTACAAATGATTTCTTAATTGTATGTAATTTTTCGTCGGTGGTTGTGTCATCTGCGTCTTCATATGCTGTTTACAAAGTAAGTTTTCAATCTACTAATACTCTTGCCTGTGGAGGACATATGCGCATATTGATCAGATATAATGAAACAAAATTAGCTTAGTTAAAATTGTAGCGCGTCCTGAAAATCTATAAATAAAATTCGTAGAGATTCTAAATGATATTTACCATATCCTATTAAACAAATACTGGACCTTACAAAATGTTTGATATACAAATAGAGAATAAGTAAAATAACACAGTTATCCTTATATATTTAAGTCTACCTGTTGTATACATGCCGTACTCCTTCTAAATCTGGATTGATTTTGATGATTTTGTATATGTATTTGAGTGGTCCCGTTTATTTATAAAGCTTGGATTAGTCTCGGTAGAAGGTGCTGCTATCGGTATCCAAGAAATATTTTTAGCAAAAACAAATACGGTCAGCTTGTTTATGTAGATATTTTGAACTATATAAACATTTTTATATAATATAAATATAAAATACACAATAAACTTTTAATTAAAATCATTTACGAACTTCAATAATTCTTGGAAGACAATCGTTCTATTGACGTCATTTGGCGTTGCTAATTTATTCATTTCATTCAGTGAAAGGGCATAAATAAATAATTGTACATATAGATCGATTTTATAGTATAAAGACTATTACTATTATATATTCAGTAACTAAGAGTAGTCATTCGATAACTATTTGAATTTATAATCTATATAATGTTATACTTGGATAACTTGTTATGAAGGACACACCGTGAGGAAACTTGCATGTGGCGAATAAAATTGCCACGTATGCACCAACGCGCAAAGTAGCAGCGTGGTGGAGTAAGGTGGAGCTTGACAGTAATTAGCCCAGCAGTGGGACATTTATAGGTTACATTTAACTTCATTTGGACAACGATTATTAATTAATATAAATGATTTGTCTCTTTTGTGTAGCTAGTTACAAGGCTGCAAGGAAACAAATACGGGAAAGCGAAGCCGTCGGTTCTCTCTCTGGTCGTGTCGGATTGCCATTTTATAATAAAAGAAATACATAGTGCAGATATTTGCGCACTTGTGTGAAGCTAATCTCGGTAGACACAACCCATTAATAAGTCATTCCACATACAATTGTTAATGCTTTGTATTCCTATGAGAGAATGGTATCATATATACAAACCTTAATACTTAAACAATGCTCATATCTATTGGCAAATGCGATCACTACTTATTGTATATAAATAATATATATATCCAGGCCGAATACCTGCTATGATGATCGATTTCAGATACTACTCGTGCACGGGGATATTACTATGTGATAGCACTATTTGCTCAGGATGGCAAACCAACACACCCGGGAAAAAATAAACCGCAAAACAACGATTTACGTGCTTTGCAGGATGCAGGAAAACAACTTCCTTTTACAAAAACTGCTCTTAAGGATTACTTCATTGAAAAATCGTAATGGATTATGACGCAATGGTAGAAAAGAGGGGAGATAAGGCTACTGATGCTTATCAATACACGCAATATGAATCAAACTGTTAATACTTCACTGTTTTCGTTAAACATCAATCCACACTGGTGATTTAGCGAGCTTTGCGTGATGAGAAAACTTTACCCCTCACTGAACAATGGCTTTTACAGTGACGTGAGTAGAATTAAAACGTATTTAATATTACAACAAATTATATATGTATCGAAATAAATCATTTACGTGACGTTAAAATTTTTAAGCGTGATCGAATTTTGTATTTCTTTCTCATTCTTTCACTGTTCGTGCTTTGAAAATTTAGTTTTTTTTTATAGAATAGGAAGGCGGACGAGCATTTGAGCGACCTGATGGTATGTGGTCACATCGCTTACATCGCCAATGCGCCATCAACCTTGGGACCTAAGATTTCATGTTCCTTGTGTCTGTAATTACACCGGCTCATTCACCCTTCAAACCGGAACACAACAATTCCAAGTACTGCTATTTTGCGGTAGAATATCTGATGAGTAAGTGGTACCTACCCAGACGAGCTTGCACAAAGCCCTATAAATGAAATGAGATATGTTGAATGAAAAGAGAGAAAGGCTTCATCGAAGCTCATTTTAGAGCATCGTCTGCGATAATATTTTCTGTACAATGTCTCTTAATTGTTTATTTGTTTTTATTTTTACCTTTTTATTTCCACGTTTATTATGATAGTGTGTGTAATTTTATTTGAGTATTATTTTAATAGTTGTAGTAACGCCTGTATGTATATCAATGGCTTCAGACTTCATTTGACAGCTACTATAAAAAGTTGATCAATAAAGTTTTAAAATAAATAAAATCAAAACAAAATTTCAACGTCAAATTTCATCGCTAAATTTTAATATAATAATGCATCGTAAGATAATTTCGTCGTTTTACTTCCATCACGTATCATCGTATCGCGCTGTAGTTGTTCAATTCAACATCCTACGTGACATTGTCGAAATAATCTGTGCCCTGTTGGCACAACTAAGAAATGAATTCACACATTTCAATAGGTGTTATTTAAATGCTCTTATATTTATCCGTGAATTAGAAGATTCGAGCGTGACCTTGAACCAAGTATCAATACATAAGGAAAGAAGAAAATAGCCTCTTCCGTTTAGGAGTTTTAAAGTAGAAACAGTGGCAAAAGCAATATGCTGTAAGATGTCTGTTTGTCAATATATAACCTAATTATAAAACCTATAAGATAATTTAATAGTTTAAGGGTTAGGGTTTGACATGCTTTAAGGAAAAAAAACCCTTAATAAAGATTAAAAAAAAGAATAGAAACTAATGAAAATCCACCAATACCTGTATATGAACTCAATACGAATTTTTCAACAATTTTTGTCATAATTCTATAAAATTCTATAAAAGATTATTCCTTTATCGGTCAAATATCATGAAAAAATCATTACATAGTTCATATTAACAACATTAACTAATTATTTTAAACAATCAATAGACATTTTGAATTCAATACTTTTTTAATTTATTAAGAATGCATAACCAGTGCATATTGGTTTTTTAGTTTTACTAGTTTTATTGACTAGAAAAATGTGTTATTAAATTTTCTTCGAAACATGTAACATTCGACAAGGATCACCTAGTTTTATCTTATCCTGATTTAGAAGCGAAGATTATTTATATATGGTTTGAGTTACTGGTTAATATGGGACACTCCCCAATGTCGCGTGTACTGTTTCTAACGGCCTTGAACAGGACAGTGGGGTCATTACTTCGCACCCTAATAGATGGTGCCGCGGATGGGTTGTATTTGATCGATTCTCTAGCTTCTTCGATCTATGCGAAAATAGCCTTTGGAGGTTACACTAGATAAGATACAGTCACGGTTACAAGGAGGTTAACTACATCAAAAAAGAAAAGAAAAAGTGACGTTATAATTATGAAATTAGTTGCAGTATTTAAAAATCAGTAAGTCAGACATAAGAATATATTTTAATAAAATATAATATTATTCTTATTTATAGTCGAAACGAAACGTACACCGATTCGAAAAAAGTCTATAATTCAAACCTGAATAGATTCCGCGGAAGAAACCCGAAGGAACTTAGCGGGAAGAAATATTTTCCAGCGTTTTTCTTTGCTTACAATTTTTCAGTATAAAAAGTCAAGCACGAGGAAGTTTATCGTTACCTATTATGCTGTGCTATCATAATTATTTGACACAGATTTAATTATAGCTTTATTTAAAAATGGATATTTTTGCATTATTAATGAAGCGGGGCATAATAAAATCAGTTTCAAGCTAAGCAATATTTTTAACCATCTCATCCCTTCTTCAATTTTATCGCCTCCCATGTTATTTTTAATTATGAATTTTCAAAATACCAATCATATATAATCAATCATAGTGCTGTGCCGTCAGCACATCGCCTTTTTAGTGTACTTCATATTTGGCATGACGAAATCATCACAATTTATTATTAGATTATTATAATACATTAATCAATCAGTCAGTACAGGGTACTCAAACAATTGTGACGTGTCGTAAATAAAAATATATTATTCCTTCGGTCTTTGAGTATTGGCTAGCCTCATACCTGGATCCGTCTCTGAATATTATATGCCTCAGTATCTCAAGATAGTCTACACGCTAAAGTACTAACAGTCAAATGGGCCATACAATGGTGATTTGATCACCTCGTCTATTAAATGTTAGCATTGTTAGAAATATAAACCATTTCTTACAATGAATATACCAACCATAGGCAAATAGGCAAAATTATATAATGAAACTCATGTTTAAACCCGAAGGCAGCGATATAATGTAATAGGTACTGTTTTTCGGTAAAATAACTAATGACTATGTTACCCATCATGCTTTAAGAGCCAAAATGGCTAATAATGGCTGACGGCCAAATAGAACAAAGGAAAAAAGTAAAGTAACGGCAGGCGCTGCTCCAATGCGGGTTGGTGGATATACCTGTGGCACATTTTCATCCAACACGTAATGCCGAAAGATGAATTATAAACACAAATTAGGCTCACAATTCAGTGCTGCTCGTCCGGGTCCACCCACAGTCTTCACGGTTAAGATTAAAGTATTCGAACCACTTGGCCTTCTTGAATCCCTTAATAATACAAAACTAATTAACTTAAAGATTCTATAAGATATTTTAGAAGTTTTTTTGGAATTATATGTCGAATTACCAATTTGTTCTTACGGAATAACTCAACAGATTTCACGACGCGGAGACATGACTGGAATTTAATTAAATTTATTTTAATTATTATTCATCTTACGTTACAGTTAACATTGATTTATACCTTAGACTTGGTCCATACGAAATGAGATGAAAAAATATATATTTTGGAAGACTTGAATGAGTTTTTTTTTACCTTGTTTCTATATTTGGTAATAAAACAACTAACATATGTTATATTTGGTATTCTTATTTATTATTACATTATAATAATTAAACAATTTAAAAAATATATTTAAAATATAGTTACACGGCATATCATTTCTAAAGGGTATAATTTAAAAAATAATATATAAAATACTTGATATTATATAAGCGATCGTTTCTTTCTTGGTAATATTTTGTGTTAGTACAGTATATATGTACTATGTATACCATGTACTCGCAACAACTTTTGATAGTAATTTCTATGATTTTCTTAGCAGAGACTTAAATATGTTGTAAAAAATATTCATTTTTTATTTTTCAATTATTTGATTAATGATTTTAGATGAATTCGTATTCAATTTATTTTTTAAGTGATTTTTCTAATTATTTTTAAATATTAAGGTGGGTACCGCGACTTGGAGGAGGCGTTAGACAACTATATTTTTCATACTAATAAAGTTTTTATGTTACATAATACGAAATTTTCATAATCAATTAGATTTAGCCCTAATTAAAAACAAACAAACAAAATTTACATAATTTTAATATTAGTACGATAGAAATATATTTTATCGTCAATTTTTCATTATTTTTACTATGAAAAATAATAAAAGTGTTCAAATTATTAGCAAACTACAAAGAGCTATATAATTTTGATCATAAAATCATATAAAATGTTCAGATAATGTACCTATCAGCTGTAGCAGTCTCCGTTCCACGGGGTATTGATCAATGCTTTCTCGAGAATAATTTAATTATTTAGCGGAATAGGGTCCTTACTTCACTTAATATATGCATTAATAATTCGACTTGTTGCCATTTATGACGTTGCTTTTAGCTCTACTGAGTGGATGACGTGGTCGCTTTATCTTATGTAAACGAGATTACCATTTGTAGGTTATGTTATATTTTTAATGTATAATCTGTTAATTTTAACAACCATTATTTATCAGGAATTATGAGGAATAAAATGTTTTTTATCCTAATCAGTAACTATTCACGTATGTTCCTAATTCTTAATTAATATTTTTAAATTCCATTACAATTATTGAAATTCGGGACACTGAAAGAAAGATCAAAGAGATGCCTCGCAGAGCTGTTTCTGTACGGAATCAGTAAGGACTTGTTTTTTGACCTTGAAGTTACCTCACGTGACATAACTTGACTTATGGCGGAGCACGAAATGATACAAATATAAATTATGCTTGCCCAGATTTTTAGTTCAATGAGATTAATAATATTTACATTTTACAATTAAAGCATTTTTTATCCGTGAAAGAGCTTTGTTCAAGCCCCTTTGCGTATGTACTATCTATTCATCCGATCTTCTACCGCTAGACAGCAACAATTAGTATTGATGCGTTCCGATTTCAAACCGGAGTGAGTGAGCCGGTATAAATACAGACACAAGGGCAACATCTTAGTTAAAAAGGTTAGTGGCACATTAGTGATGTCAGGAATTGTTATTATTTCTTACATCGCCATTGTGTAAGGACGGTGGTAATCAATCATTATGAGACCTCCTGTCCGCCTACACATATTATATAAAAAATAAAAAAATGTTTTAGTTTAAAAATTTAGACTCGATATCAAATAACATTGGATTAAGTATAAATATTCAAATTGAATCCATCAAAGTTTAATTAATATAGGCGTAAATGTACGCTTCTCAGATTTTCATTGTGCCTCAATTTTATGGAATTGTCTTTGAGGGGATTACTTTGTATTAGCGGAGTTCGTACGCAGTGAAGAATGTTCAAATGTCAGATAGAAAGCCATATCTCATGTACACGATAACACGAAATTTATGAGTTTTTTAATATTATTTATTTAATTAGCGTAACACGTTCGTTTATTTATAAGGGTTGCTAGCGATTTTTACTGTAGTGTTTCTCATATGCATGCAATTATAAAACATACAAGGATTTTGTAAAATCATTTGAAAGCAAATACTACATGTTAATTCAAAATATTCGAACTAGCTGTCTATCCAATTTTCTTCTCACAATTTAAGGCAAACATTGCCCCGGAACAGCACGGATTCTTGAAAGCGAGATCTACTACAACCAATCTGACATCTTTTGTCGAGGATCTTGTTGAGGTGATGGATGCAGGAAACTCTATTGACGCTATCTACACTGATTTCAGTAAGGCCTTCGACACAGTTAGTCACACCTTATTGATACAGAAGCTTGAGATAATTGGCGTGACTGGCAATATGCTAACCTGGTGTGAATCATATCTTCAATCTAGAAAATCTGTAGTTGTAATTAATGGTTACTCTTCAAAATCATTTATTTCTTCTTCTGGAGTACCTCAGGGATCCCACTTGGGGCCTCTATTCTTCAATATCTTCATTAATGACATCTGCTCCTGCTTCTGCAACTCTAAATGCCTTTTATACGCCGATGATCTTAAGCTTTACAGAACGGTTCGCACTGAATTGGATGCCATCTGTCTTCAGAATGATCTTAACAACTTAGTGCAATGGTGTAGGGAAAATTGCATGAGTCTCAATACTTCGAAGTGCTATGTAATAAAGTTTAGTAGGAAGAGAACATCTTTTGAAAGAAATTACTCAATCGATGGAAATAAGCTAACGGAAGTGGAACAGATTCGAGATCTAGGTGTCATATTGGATACTGGATTGAGATTTAATTTACATATTGATGACATAGTAAGTAGGTCTTTTAAGATCTTGGGATTTGTATTGCGCAACTGTAAGAGTTTCAAAAACGCTGAGACGAAAATATCGCTCTTTACTGCATTGGTTCGTAGCGTTTTGGAGTATGGGAGTATAGTTTGGAACCCTTACTTTGATATATATAAAAATAGATTAGAAAATGTACAAAAAAGATTTCTCGGGCATTTAACCTACAGTCTAAATTTAGCTAAAAAACTACAAAGCTATGAAGAGAGGTTATCATTTTTCAAACTCCTTTCGCTTCAAAACCGTAGACGCGTTTTAGACAACTCATTTATGTTCAAATTGGTTAATGGTTCAATTGAATCACCTTATCTGTTGTCGAAAATAATGTTTCGCGCTCCTTCTAGATCCTTCAGAGCATCTACTTACACACCTTTTGTCGAAAGTTTTGCTCATTCACGTTATGGTCGTCTATCCCCAATAAACAGATTAATTATTAACTACAATAGCATATATAAAATAGCAACTTCCTTACATAATAATAAAAAGAACGAAAATAATCCAACGGTTTATCCAGACATTGACATTTTTAATGATAATATCATTTGCTTTAAGAAAAAAACAATAGTGTACATAAATTATAATTTATAGACTATAATAATTCAGTAACTCCAATCGGTTATCCTAGTTTTAAGACGTTACATACAAACTGAAAATTAATATTCCTATGTATAATTCAAACTTTCTATTTTGATTATGACATCTTACAATCTCTTACAATGTATTTAAACTCACAATTGATAATTTTGCTTAATTTAATTTATTTTTAAAATTTTGACATGAAACTGTATTAAGACTGTATCCGATTGTCTCTTTATTTTTATTAATTCTATAATGTTTTATTTTATCACTTAACTTTTTACAATGTTGACTTATATTATAATTTCCAAGTAATCTTAGAACACCTGTAAAAAAGTAGGCAATTACCCATTTACGTATTATGACTTTTGTTTAATGTGTATTTTTGTTGTACTACTTGTTGGTGTTGTCAAATAAATAAATAAATAAATAAATTAAATCACAAAAAGAAGGTCAACATAACCACAACGTATCAGCAAAAAAGAAAGTGAAATCGTTTACATTCAAAGATTTTTACAATATAAATACGAAGTCTCAAAGCCTTTGTTTATTTGGAGATGACAAAGTTTAGAGTACATGCTAATTTTTATTTGGGCTAATATCACATCACGCGAATAACAAATACGAGTTCATGTCATTGTCTATCGATTTATATATTCACGACCTTACCGTACCGTAACAGCCTGTGAATTTCCCACTGCTGGCCTAAAGGCCTCCTCTCCCCTTTTGAGAAGAAGGTTTGGAGCTTATTCCACCACGCTCCAATGCGGGTTGGTAGAATACACATGTGGCAGAATTTCAGTGAAATTAGACACATGCAGGTTTCCTCACGAAGTTTTTCTTCACCGTAAAGACGAGATGAATTATAATCACAAATTAAGCACATGAAAATTCATTAGTGCTTGCCTGGGTTTGAACCCACGATCATCAGTTAAGATTCACGCGTTCTTACCACTGGGCCATCTCGGCATTTTTTTTCACGACAAATAATAATAATATTTACCACGAACGTGGGTTGATCGCCCACACGTCTTGGTTGGCTTAGTACCATTACACAGCTCTTGCTAGTTTTTGTTTAGTCAAGTAAACCAACCGACCACAATTTATAAAATTTCTCCATGATATATAGAATTACTAGTTTTTTGTAGCTTGACAATTTAGGAGCGTACATACCAGATTAGTCATTTACACGGGTTTTCTAAAAATGGATAGTAAGCCAGCTATTTATCAATACTAAAATTAAGAAAATTCTATACTTGTGTCAATGTACTTGTATTCTTTTATATTTAAATAAAATCTAAGTGGCGATTTTATGTCTTTTATAGCCTTTATTTTAAATATCACAAGAAAACATCACATTATTTTTGTTATAAAGTTGTTACTTGAAATCGTATACGACGGAAATTTATGGATTAATTATTACTTAAAAAAAGAATAGATTTTTAAACATTAACTGTGGTCCAAGATTTTTTTTCTTCTATAAAATCGGTATGCGGACGATCATATGGGCCACCTGATGGTAAGTGGACCAACGCCTATAGACATTGGCATTGTTCTTACAATAGGACCAAGGAAGAAGACAAAATGGGTGAGGATTCGGACCAGAGTTGTCTCAGTCACCTATCAGTAAGGATGTTGGAAGCCAACGACCCAGCTTCTGACGTGGATACCGAGGACGAGCTCTTCGATCCCTCTGTGGCGCCAGCTGCGAGGAGGGCAAAGAGGAGTCTCCCTGGACCCGACGAGCTTGTGGTCGAAATGCAGGCACGTCAATCGGACGAACTAAGTGCCTGCATTGCCAACGACCTACTGGCGATTGAAAAGGTTGCGGACCGCTCTCGCAATATCAAAGGGAGCCTTGTCCGCAGTCTACGTGTGGCCACACGCAGAGTGACTGCTGCAGTGGCGGAACTAACACGACGACGAGTCGTTAATGATGATTTTCTGAGGTTGGAGCGTGAAATTACTGAACTTCGCGCCAAGAACGCCAAGCTCAGCGAACGTGTCGAGGCACTAACGCAGGAGTTGGTATTAACCAGAGCCAGGGAGAGCCCTCCTGCGCCAACACGCGTGGCACATAAGCCAGATGAGACAACTGCTGCTTCGAGAAAACAGGCTTCTGCTGCAAAGCGTGTCGTAGCGGCAGTTGGCTCTAAAGCTTCACCCGCCCAGACCAGTCATGTTGCCTCGTATGTGTCTCGACACAGTGACGCCGGGCTTTCCGAGCGGCTCGAGGCCATAATAGAGGCTAAGCTGGCCGCTTTCGAGGCCAAAATTTTTCCCGACCGGGTCATATGACCTCCGTTGGGGAGGAAGCCAGCACCAGAGGCAGTGGCGGTGGAGGTAGCGCAAGAGCCACTTAATAAAGGGAAGAAAAATAAAAAGAAGAAAAGAAAAGGTGGGAACAAGACACCCGCTCACCCACCTGTTATAGATTTGCCTGCGGTGGATAGCATGGTACCGCAGGCAAAAACTTCTGCGACGCCACCTGAGACTTGGGCGTCGGTGACAAAGAGGAAGACAACGCCCAAGTCGCAGCCAAAAGCCGTTCCTCGTCAACCTCAAAAGGAGGCGAAGAAGCGGCGTAAAAAGAGACGGCAGATAGTCCCGAAGACCGCAGCGGTCTCGGTGACTATTCAACAAGGTGGGCAGACAGCATATGCTGAGGTCATGACAGCTGCCAAAAACAGAATTAAGCTGTCTGACCTCGGCATCGAGACGGTTGGCCTTAAAAGGGCCCTGACAGGCGGGATGCTGCTTAACATCAGCGGCCCCGACTGTCATGAGAAGGCCGACCGCCTCGCTACACAGATGCGTGAAGTCCTCACGGACTTCAGTGTGAGGATAGCTCGCCCGATTAAAACGGGCGAGCTTAAGGTCTTGGACTTGGACGATGCCACGACGCCAACTGAAGTCGCGTCGGCTGTCGCGGAAGTAGGTGGATGTTCGGCGGAGAATGTTAAGGTGGGTGAGATCCGTCGAACGCCCATGTCCCTAGGCGTCGTCTGGGTCCGATGTCCTCTCGCCGCCGTACGCAAAGTAACGGCGGCGGGACGGATCCACATCGGATGGGGTTCCGCAAGAGTCGAGGCACTGGAGAGCAGACCTTTACGCTGCTATCGGTGCCTCGAGAAGGGTCACGTAGGGCTGAGGTGCTCAAGCACCGTCGACCGAAGTGATAGGTGCTTCACTTGTGGAGAGATTGGCCACAGGGCGAAGGATTGCACCTCTCGGTCGATGAAGTGCCCTTTGTGCGCGGATATGGGTCGTCCATCGGCTCACCGTCTTGGCACCAAAGGGTGTTGCCCAACGAAAGAAAGGAGGAAGAACGAAGCTTCTCCTGTCTTAACCCAGACGACCGCCGAGGCTCTCGCCTCAGCACCGGGCCCTAGCCTGCAGGAGGCAATGGACGTTTCCAATTCGCGGGTGTAGGGGTGATTCAGGCGAACCTTAACCACTGCCGCAACGCTCAGCAATTGCTGATGCAGACCGTTGCGGAGCGGTCCACAGGTCTTGCGATCGTGGCGGAGCCCTATAATGTCCCCATCCACCCTCGCTGGTTTGGGGACGTCACTGGAACCGTCGCCGTGTATTGGGCGGGCGGTGAAGGGGTCCCACCTTGTTCCCTGCTTGAAAGGGGGCAGGGATTTGTAGCTGTTCGGTGGGGCCCTTTGGCCATCGTAGGGTGCTACGTCTCTCCCAATAGGTCCCTCGCCGACTACGAGGTATACCTAGACGGGCTAGCAAGCTGCATAAACAGATGCTTACCCCGTCCCTTGATCGTCTTAGGGGACTTCAACGCTCACTCCAGGGCTTGGGGTAACCCCAGAGACGATCCAAAAGGAGAGGCATTACTTGAGTGGGCGGCTGTTCTGGACCTCCGGTTACTGAACCGAGGTTCGGAGAGCACATGCGTGCGATGGCAGGGTGAGTCGGTCATCGATCTCACATGGGCGACGCCCGCTGCCATTCGCATGGTGTCAGGATGGCGCGTCGCAGAAGAGGTGGTCACACTATCCGACCATCGCTACATCGTATTCGATGTAGCTCTCCGCCGTCCTAAACACCCCACTCATCATCGAGGAGGCAACCTGCTGCGTCGATGGTCCCTTAAGCAGCTTAACCGAGACTTTCTCGAAGCCGCTGCCATCGTTGCGGCCTGGTCAGAAAACGCCGAAGAGGTTTTGTCCGATCCAGAGGTGGAGTCAGTTCGTTTCCGGGATACGATGACGTCAGTCTGCGACGTCTCTATGCCCCGAGCGGGCCGCCCTGAGCGTCGGGCAGTGTACTGGTGGTCAGCACAGATCGCTCAACTGCGCGAGTCCTGTCTGCGCGCGCGCCGTGAGTACACCCGTACCCGGAGAAGAAGGCGAGCAACTCTAGACCAGAAAGCTGAAGCATACGAGGCGTTCCGGATAGCCAAGTTGGCGCTCCGAGTCGAGATCTCGAACGCCAACGCTCGTTCCTGGAACGAGCTCCTGGAGGGACTCGACAGAGATCCGTTCGGGCGTCCATACCGTATGGTGTTGGGCAAATTGCGCCCGTGGATGCCCCCTCTGACGGAGACCATAGATCCGGATTTACTGAGGAGGGTGATGGAAGTCCTTTTCCCGGTAATCCGGTCAAGTCCCAGGGTCCCCCTACCAATACCGGTCTGGTCCAGCGGGCTGGGGGTGACCGAACAGGAGCTGAGCCTTGCGGTCGATCGCATGCGGGCTCGTAACACCGCGCCTGGTCCCGACGGGATTCCGGGGCGGGTGCTGGTGTTAGCTTCGGCTTCGTTGGGGAATAGGCTGAGGCGGCTTTTCGACAGCTGCCTCCGTACTGGCACATTCCCCAAAGTCTGGAAGGAGGCGAATTTGGTTCTCTTGAAGAAGGATGGCAGGGCTGCAGAATCTCCCTCTGCATATCGTCCCATATGTCTGCTGGACGAGGCTGGCAAGCTCTTTGAGCGGATTGTCGCTTCTCGTCTGTGTAGGCATCTGTCGTGTGTCGGCCCCGACCTGGCTGAGTGCCAGTTCGGCTTCCGACAGGGTCGTTCGACTGTTGACGCGATCTTGCACGTCCGTTCTCTGTCGGAGCAGGCGGTGGCCCGGGGTGGCGTGGCGTTGGCGATAAGTCTCGATATCGTCAACGCATTCAACACGTTGCCCTGGGACACAATCAGGGAGGCACTTTTACACCATCGTGTGCCTTCCTACCTGCAGGCGATCGTCAGTGACTATTTGCGCGACAGATACGTTTCGTATATGGAGCAAGACGGTATGAGGACCCGGAGAGAGGTTTGCTGTTGGGTTCCACAGGGGTCAGTTTTGGGGCCTCTGTTGTGGAATCTCGCTTACGACGCAGTCCTCCGTGTCCCTCTCCCTGAAGGTGTCAACATCGTTTGCTATGCAGACGACACGTTGGTGCTGGCGTCGGGGGAGAATTTTGAGAGAACCAAAGAGCTCGCCGAGCTCGGGGTGAATATCGTCGTCGATAAGATCTGCGAGTTGGGCCTTCGGATAGCATCCCATAAGACGGAGGCGCTATGGTTCCATAAACTGCCAAGGAGCAGGGAACCGCCCGACTCGCACATCCGCGTTGGTGACTCAAACGTCCAAGTGGCCAGGTATATGAAATACCTGGGCCTCACCCTGGACGGTCGCTGGGGCTTCGAAGAGCACTTCGAGCGCCTAGCCCCTCGAATCGAGAAGGTAGCGGGTGCCATGCACAGACTGCTGCCTAATCTCGGGGGACCGAGGGAGGAAGTTCGCCGTCTTTATGCCGGTGTCGTGCGATCGATGGCACTCTACGGGGCACCCGTTTGGTCTCACAGGCTATCGGGCGTCCGCCGCTGCAGGACTAAGATCCAAAGTTCGCAGCGGAGAGTGGCCATCCGCATAGTGCGGGGATATCGCACGATATCCTACGAGGCGGCAACCATCCTAGCGCGCTTTCCACCCTTGGATATTCTGGCGGATATGGATGCAAGGGTCTATCACAAGACCCGCATCCTCCGTCAGAACAGTGGAACCGCGCCCCCTCCGAGTACGCTCGAGGCGTTGAAGCGGCGGGAACACTGGAGGGCTCTTGCGACGTGGCGCGACCGTCTTTGCGAAGAACGGTTCGCGCGCAAACGTGTCGTTGGAGCGATCCTGCCAGCCTTCGAAGCCTGGATGAGACGAAAGCGACGAGTCACCTTCCGACTTACGCAGGTAATGACCGGTCACGGTTGTTTTGGAGAATACCTGTGTAAGATCGGACGCGAATCGTCGGCGATGTGCCACCACTGCGGTGCGGACCGGGACACCGCTCAGCATACGCTGGAGGTATGCCCCGCGTGGAATGCGGAGAGGGAGATTCTGGTCCGCGAAATCGGACAAGACCTCTCCCTGCGAGCAGTCGTGTCGGCGATGCTCCGCAGGGAATCGGCGTGGAGGGCCGTAGCCTCCTTCTGTGAGACCGTCATGGTCCAGAAGGAGACGGCGGAGCGGGAACGGGAAAGGGCCGATCCTGCTCAGCGGAGACGACGTCGGCGTCGTCTCGGCCCTCCCACAGCCCCGACGCCCGGGGCTTAAAAGATAGGGCGTGACCCTGGGGCCGAGGATGCGTGAGGTGGGGGCCTCGCGTGTCTTATTTCAGACGGCCCTGAGGAGGACGGCAGCCGGGGTGGCCTCGCGCTGCCGTACGCACTAGCGAGGAGTGCGGGGGGGGCGAGATAACCTTCGCCCCCTGAGGAGAGCTCCGCCGAGCATCGGGCGGTGCACAGTACGGGAGAGGCCGCGGATGCGTTATATCAACACGATCCCGTAGCCTCTCCGATCCGTGCCGAGGACGGCCATCGCAGTGGTTTTAGTGGGTAAGAATCCCACATAACCGAGTTCCCCCCAATGAGAGCTGGGTACCTTTCTGAAGGTTTCCACTGCGTTAAAAAAAAAAAAAAAAAAAAAAAAAAAAAAAAAAAAAAAAAAAAAAAAAAAAAAAAAAAAAAAAAAAAAAAAAAAAAAAAAAGTGGCTAGATATAAGGCAGCAAACACCGAGGTCCCCGAGGGTTCAAATCCCAAGTCAACCCAGTAAAAACTTATTGTGTTTTTCTGTCGCAAATTCTCAGTAACAGTCCGGAGTCTGAAAGTTGGAAATGTATACATTCCCGTACCTCGGAAAGCACGTAAAGTCGTTGATCCTTTGCTTAGTTGATCGTTGTTAGGGAATAGAGAGTGCACCTGTGTTTGCAAATACATTTGTGTCCTATAATATGTCCTGCACATTTGGTTAATCTCTCATGAGATTGACCGCGCTGGCCCAAATCGGTCTTAAGGAAATTATTGTAGCATATTATAATATATAAAATATTCATTTTTTGGTAATATAATATTGACTAGCGCGTACAAAGGTCGCATGCGGTCGAGCCGTTTGAAGCTGCATGATAGCGAACCGTTCGTGGTGTGATGTGTTATGAAAGTTGGTGCTGTTTATCAATTTGGGTGACATTGATAAACTGGAATTAATCATAATATATGCTAGAAAAGATAACCAAATATATCTGGAATATATATTAATTAAATAAGACCTTTTTAATTAATAGATACTTTCAGCGTTAATTGATTTATATTTGTTCAAAGTGAGATTATATACTTTGTCGATGTCGTGTCTTCGACGTCAGTTGTATGTAATAAATAAACACATTTTTCCTTCTATTTGTAAATGAAATGGTTTATAAGTTACGATGATTGGTTGTCATGGAAATAGGTGAGAAAAAATATTAATAAAACATTAGGAAGTAATAAATTTTATCATATTGTAATATAATTTACGCTTAGTTAAGCGGACAAAATTAGAAGAACTTGTATTACGTGAGGTGAATTTATATCATATTGTTACGAAATTTGAATTAAATATTTTGTACCAGCTTATGGGACAGTTTGTACATTTTTGATAATATTAACAAGCTTCCTAATATTTTACTACACGCACCACGTTTTTTTATGACAATAATACCAAAACTTCTCAGTTTATGATAAATTCTATAAGCACTACATGAAAGCAATGAATTAATATTTTATAAAGTTATTTCTAAACCTTTCTCTGGTATGGTGTATGTTTTGTCACATTATCAATAGATCCGATTAAATTACGATAATTGTAATTACCGCTGATTTCATATTAATAGTCGAACAGTTTTCTTGTTAACGTAATTTTAATTTGTGTGACCTTGAATTAATATAACTTTTCAAGATCTTAAATAATATAGTATTAATAATGGATTCGTGATACAATATTCAAAATGTCGGCAAAATATTTATAGGTGCTTTATAAGTCGAAATTAAGCTTTAATGGAAATGATAAATATAAAATAATCATGAACTTTTATAGTGCATAATATAGGAGAGCTTTATATGTAATCATTCAAAGGTTTATTTATCTTTACTGAACCTGCCATTGGAATATAATACTATAGTTAAGTGAGCAACATGAAAACTTAATTATTTTGATATCTAGGGATACTAACGACTAATATTTCCATAGATAAGGGTCAAAACAATTCAATTGTTCTGTAATAATCTACACTATGTTGTACTATAAAATACAGAATACAATAATTGCCGAGCAGATAAATTTTAAAACTTTGTTAATGAAAAAACCCTTTAAGTATGTCTTTGAAAATTACTGAATGTCATAAGTGTTCTAGTAATATTCTTATTTAATAACGTGTTCATTAAATAGTGGTGAGTGGTTTAAATTCGTTTTATTGGTTTAAGTAACATCAAATGATGCTTTTTTTTAATAAATTTAAAAAAATCTGTTTTCCATAATGAGATATATACTTAATTTAGGACAAAAAGTAACAGCACATTTATGGGTGGTAGTGACCACTTACCATTAGATAGCCTATTATTTATATTTCACTGCTCTGATCCACTAAAAGCGACGTAGAATATATGATAAGTGGTACGTTCTTACCCAGAAGAGCTTACACTAAGCCATACCACGAAGTATAAACACTGAAATTAATTATTCTATACATATAAGCATAAGCAATAAATTATTATAAAGAGATTTGGCCTCAATATTAAGTGCAACGTGTACAGTTGAGTAGATTATTAAGCGCTAAAGTTATGTCATGAAAATCTTACCTTCGAGTACATGAGGCTTAAGGGGAGGCTCATCGCAGTCGAGAGTATCCATACAAAAACTATTTTTATTGTAACTCTCTTCCGTGTCTTGTTTCTTCCAAACCTCATGGGATAGCGCAGGGACAGGTACCTTGAATGAAAGTTAAAGTACGTTATTGCATTTTATTAAATATACATATTTAATGTATCTCCTTCATCTATTTATTCGAACAAATGTTGTAATCAAGTTTATTTTATATCTCCGTAACAGCCTGTGAATGTTCCACTGCTGAGCTAAAGGCCTCCTCTCCCTTTTTGAGGAGAAGGTTTGGAGCTTATTCCACCATGCTGCTCCAGTGCGGGTTTGTAGAATACACATGTGGCGGAATTTCAGTGAAATTAGACACATGCAGGTTTCCTCACGATGTTTTCCTTCACCGTAAAGCACGAGATGAATTATTATCCCAAATTAAGCACATGCAAATTCAGTGGTGCTTGCCCGGGTTTGAACCCATTCATTATTTTATATATCTGGATGGTAAGTCACCAACGTCTATAGACATTGGTGGCAATATTGAACATTTCTTAAATCGCCAATACATCGTTATTCTTCAGTTTCATTTTAACTAGCGTTTAAATTTAAATAAAAAGCCGAGATGGCAGCAGTCGCAGTGGGACATTAACAGGCTGTTACTGTAGCGCTTAAATAAGCTTTGTATATAAGTTACACCGCAATAATAAATAAATATAGGCTATTGTATGTTTAATTAATTTACATTTTGTATCTTAACCGCTTTAATGTTAAAATTAACAAATCGACCAATTAATCGCTGATTAAATCTCAATTCATTTTCGAATCACTTATTCGCTAGCAGCAAATTAGCTTTCTCATTAAATTTTGAGAGGATGATTAACATTTTTGGAGTATTTTAATTAATTTGTTAGTTCAATGAATTGAAGTGAAGTTTAATTTAATTTAAACAAAGCTAAGAATATTTAACTTGATTAAAAATAAAACTTTTAAAAATCACTCATTCATGCAACTTATCTGTTTCAATGAATAAAAAATAAATGAATTATATAGCAATAAGAATTGTGGTATAAGAAAAATAAATTAGTTAAAAAACTGTTTATTACGTAACAATTCGAAGCTTCCAAGAAATCTGTAATTACATTTCTATTTCAGTAATTTAATTTTAATATCACAGATTATTATTTTTTTACTGTCAACAATTGATTGCTTAATATATTTTGGTACTATCTATTTGCTACTTATCCCATGTCAGAGCCGTGTATATATATATAGTCATGAGATTCTTTGAACAGTGTTGTTAAGAAGAAGACGCGCGCTAATTTATAATCGCTAATTTTTTGATGGAGAGAAAGGTAAAGTAATTAATTATATGTATAGTGTGTTCAGTTGTGTTATTTGGATTTTCAAGAGTAATTGAGTGAGGACATCAATTTATATGATTTGGTGTTCTATTTTTAAAAAGACCAGATCTATGTTTTACAGAATTAGTTTCAATTCTATAAAATGTACAATTATTATTTATAATTAATGAAAAATATGCGATAGTGACTTTGTCAGTTTGTTACACTTTCACGGCTAAGCCATTAGACCAAATTGAATTAAATTTGGTATGAACATAAATATATCACATTCCATTGCCAGTTCAAAACATACCTTTTATGTCCCAATGTGTAGAACGAACAATGCTAAAAACCGCTTTTTGGTAAGAGCATGTGACAATTATAATAAACGCTACACTAATATAGATATATTTAACGAAAATTTATTTAAGTTCTTAGAAGCTTTAAATCACTGTATTTAACATTAATATTCATATCGTTTTTTTTGTTCTGTTTTTTAAATTACTCTTTAATACTTTACTTTATATATTTTAATTAATTTTTAAATAACTTGTTATTGTTAGGTTCACTCCATGTTTGTAAAACTCCAAGCTTGTTTGTAAAAGTGGAAACTTTGTTGGCTTATGTGTAACTTATTTTGTTACCAAATGTTTATGTATTATATTATGCTTTATGTTTCCCAAATAAAATAAATAAATAATAATAATAACGTTAATAAGTTCTTAGAAGCTTTAAAAAACTGCCCTAAGCAAAACCGCGTCCGAAAACTAGTCTATTATATTTTTATTTACAGTTAGCGAAATAATAACGTTTCAAATAGAAATTTACTTTATAAATGTGTTAAGATGTTTTTAAAGACAGTACAATATTAAGTACGTAGTTACCGGCTAATATCTAAAAATATTTTTGCATCGTATAGACCCGTTATTTAGAAGATTTTTACTTAAATAACTTCACGCCACATATTTGGCAAACTGTATGCAAGTACACATTATTGTGTATGAAACTGGCGTGTGTAATCTAAATTATACGCGTTCTGAAATCACACAGAAAATAAAATATCGAGAAAAATATTTCATAGATTTTAACAAAGAAATAAAAACATAAAAATAGAGCTTTGTAAACGAAATCGCCTTTTTTATGTTATCGACAACATGTCACAGACACATCACAAACCCTTCGGTGTTTGACCCAATTCGCCATAACTAGCAATACCCGTCATAAGAACCGAAACCCCATGGGAAATTTAACGCTGTCTTGAAAACTGAAGCGAATTTAATCAGCTCGTGCAAGGCGATATCTTGGTTTCATAATTTACTGGAAAAGTGTGAGCGAGATATTCGAAAATCAATTACGCGTTGAAAAGGGATAACTTCATAGATTAACGTTCAACTTCAAACATTAAATGAACTTTTGATCGTGATTGCGTTTTTGTGGTCCTTCGTTACTTTGAATAGGCAGACAAGTATGACGTCACGGTTATTCCGTTATTAACTTTACTAGATATTGAATTTCCATACATGTTTACATTTTAAGTGGTCAGCCTATGGCTTTGACATTGAAAAAAAATGTCTGGAACATTGTAAGCCGTGAAAAATATTGAATACTAGCCAAATGCTGTGGTTTCACTCGCAATCATTCATTGGCATAAGGAGAAGCTTTAGTTGTCCTGTATAGAAAAATTCCTTAAGTTATATGAAATTTAAAAAAAAACACTGCAAACAAGTTATTATATCGACAGTACTTAAGACATGAAATTTAGTATGCTAATTTGTATTGTCACCAGCAGTTTGGCTTTGTGCAAGCCATGTACCAAATACTCATCAGATATTCTACCGCCGAAGAGTAACACTTAATAATGTTGTATTCAGTTTCAAGAGTAAGTGAGCTAGTGTAACTACAGGCACAAGAGATAAAACCTCTTAGTTCCCAAAATTTACATTGGTTAATATTTCTTACAGCGGCAATGTATATGAGCTGTGGTTAACACGTACCATCAGATAGCCAATTTATCAATCCGTCTAACGTTTTTATGTACAGAAAAAAAGGGTTATCAATTGACGTCGATGCTGTTCTATTGGTGCGAGAAATATTGGCTAACCAACAGACACACGTTCCTATATAAAATATTAGTAGGGCTTGCAATCGACTTGAGAACCGATATTTTTCAAAGCGGGAAGTTAATATTAAAAATGACGAAGCCAACTCCGTACTAAAATTTCACGTTCATAGAAAATTACTTAGAGTAGATGAAGTTCGTGAAATTTAAAAGTTCTGTTTCTAAGATATTTAATCAATAGATTTTAATCAATATTCTCAATATAGAATTCCGTAGATTGTAACATGGGTTGGAGAATTTATATTCCAATAAACAATATTTGTAATAAGAAAAAATATTTGTCGGTAAGGGGCTATTTTTGATCGATTATAAATTTATTCTTGCCGAAAACATATTAAAAAAATTACAACTATTTTTTTCAATTTTATTTATGAAAAATAAAATTGAAAATTCTCTACCATTCCATCAATCAAATTCATCAATCAATCACATCAATTCTATACCATTTCATCCATTCAATTATAAAGTTAGTAGTTACGATAATAACTTTAAAGCTATGCAATAAGAATTTAAATAAGTTTTAGTAAATAAATTTATTTTTAGTCTATATTACATAAAACTTCTATTTTAAAAATATTTAAAGCACTAATAAACGCTAATAAATATAAACGGTAAATTTTAAAATACTCACCTAAATATAGTCACGCTATAATGTAACCTATTGTCTTTGCTTGTTATTTTTTAATTAAATTTAAATAATATTAATTTCTGTTTGTTCATATGTTATTTACAAAAGTTATAATCGAATGTAGTTTGGATATTATAATAAAAAGAAAATAATTATTCATACCTGTCAACACTTATAGTGCACAAATGCATGATGGATGCTGTGCAGAGTAGGACGTCGAGGCAGATCCAAGTGAGGCAATACACGGCTGGCAGGGGAAAGTAGCCTGAAAAGAAAATATACTTAAATTTTGGGATACTAAAGAACGATCATCCAATAATGTTGTCCTGGCAGTTGTCCCGTATGTAATATATAAATATATACCAACTTTCATGGCGACTGGATGCCCACTATCGTCGAGTTACATAAGGCACATAATCATTTATATTATTAAATATTTTAGCAATTTTTTTTAATGTGTCCAACTGTATCGAAAACTATTTATCCCAATTTTATAATTTATATTTATCAATACACTGAGATCAAAATTAAAACTTGATTTCTAAGTTCTTCGTAAGTGTAATTTAATAAACAAACATGAAATCATTTGAAAAAAATTACAAATAACACTAAAGATAAGTTCATTGAAATCCATATAAGTACCATTACTAATTTGCCTAAATGTCTTGTGGTTGATGTAATAAAAAGGGAATTTATGTGTTGTAATATTATAATTTACAATATTTATTTATTTTGATGACGTTACAGTGCTAATTTTGAATGGCGACTGGCGACAGACTATATAATAATTTATTAATCGACTATGTAGCAAAACGAATATCGCTTTGTTTCTAGGTGCCAATATGGACAGCGATATTTGCTTACATTAATAAAACATATAATACGTCGGCACACTAATAAATTTACATATATAACATATTTGAAATTGACCATTTACAATAATATTTACCATAAAATATTTATTAAATGTTGTAGTAAAATGTTTTAGAAGTTTATGACAATTTTTTTTTTAGGAAGACGGAAAATGTGTTTATCATGACACTGCAAGCAGTACACAGATCTACTTAAACCGTCATAAGCTTGGATCTAAGAAGTACAGGTTATAAAATCAAATAATAAGCGTTATAGTTAAAGAACGTTGTTGAACGAAATGTAACTCGTTTGTTTCCTTTTTGGGTTTATTTGCTCATGGACGTTTGCGTATTCAGGGCGCGTTTGCGTGAAAAATTACACAGTCATTAGTATCAGATTTCGTTACATTCATTACTAAAACACTAGTGGGCGATTTCTCAGTAGCTGTTTTATTATAAAGTAATCAATGAATTCGTGGAAAACAAACGTTTTTTCATTCGTTCGGGGTCGTTGAAAATTGAAAATAAATTTTAAAATACATACGTCTTAGAATTGGGACATAATGTAATTACGCTGTATAATATGATTGGAATTATAGAAGGAAAAAGACAGTTCGTAGGTGTCCCATTGCTGAACCGCTTTTGAGGAGAAGGTGGGCCTTTTGAGGAATTATGGTACTTATTCCACCAACTGCTAAAATGCAGTGCAGGATGGTATCCTCGTGATGTTTTTTTTAAAATAATTTATGACATAAATTAAACAAGAAAATATAATAGCTAATCTTGCTATTGTAAATTCTGTGATAAAAAAACCTTAAAACTTTTATTGGCTCACCAGGTTCGAACCGAGAACCTCAGGTTCTAAAGTAATATAAGCTAGTCACCGAACCAATACTTATTCATCTTACGTCTTAATCTAAAACACTGTAACTTGCTTTATTAAAACTTCGCTGATCAAAGTTGAAGCTTAAGTATTTTTTATTACATTATCAACATTGAAAATTGTGTTTGCAAAGTATGGCTATGATACTTACCTGTGCTCGATTACTTTTTCATATTATATTAGTTTTTGCAATATTCATTTTAATACACACACTAATTTTAAACTTCTTGATGACTCGTGTATTTTTAATTGGCTTAAACAAAGTTAAGGTTTACAATAAATTGCTAATATTGCTAATTCACCTTTTAAATTTAATTAAACTGATAAATATTATGATTAGATCATATTTTATTTCATAAGTATTTTTCTATCTTGATTATAAAATTTAATATATGTTTTTAATTTTTAAGGTGTTATGCAAGAAAATGATACAAGATAATACATATTAGATGTTCTGCGCGGTTTTACCTACTGTAAGCTTTACTGCTTTCCCCCATGGGTTGTATGGTGATGTTCTCTCTCTATATATAGACCATGAAATGGCTGAATGAACATCTAATTCAAAGATTTTTTAATTATACTAGAACTTTTAAATAAATTCTCCAGCTTTATATAATAGCATACATACGTTTAAATTTATTTATTTATTGAAATCTCACATCTATCACGTGTAACCCAAAGCGACAGAGTGAAATGAATTACCGCAGGTTTGAATTGTGGAGTCTACTGAGAAATTCAAGTACTACAGGAATAGAGTAATTCAGGTACGTGAATAAATTTATCAACAACAAAAAGCCATATATCCCATTACACGAACTTGAGATAATTTCAGGCCTCTAATCTTTTATTGAATGATTTTATTTGCAATAATTATTTATCTTTGATTTATTTTATTCTAAATAAAACGTTGATATTGCAGGATAATAACCTCAAAATAATATTGTTTATTTTGAGCTAAGAATATTCTAGGGTACACTAAACAACTCACCGAAGTTTCATCAAAATGAATTTAAGATCACATAAAGTACAAACATTCATTTTTATTTACATAAATATTTAGTATTAGCCTGTAAATGTCCCACTTCTGGTCAAATGTCAAAAAATGTGAAGATGTTACGATTAGTAAAATCGTTTGAAACTTAAATAAAAACCAAGCGAAATTTTACTTTTATCATTTTCACGTAAAAGTACTAGTTAATAAAGAATCATTATAAGGAATACCTTGAAACTTCAATCAGTAAATATTAACTAAACCACAGCTGCTAAAACACGAAGCCCAATCTTCGATACGAATACGAAGTTTGTACAAGAGCAAAAGCATCTCAAAGCTGTTCGCTAAATTAGTTAAAATACTTCGTGGTTTCAGAAATTAATTCAAAGAATTATATAAGAAAATGTTGCTTTAAGGTGATCACGGATTGTGTAATTGTGGAGCAGATTTGGTGAGAATGATTTGTTCTATGACATTTTTCTAGAAGCTTCTTTGCTTATTAGATAATTTATTATTATTTCACTAATATTTCCAAGAATTTGTGTTCCTTTTTTACGCGTCTTTTTTTCGTTTCGTTTTGCGTGGGTTCGTTTCGTGTTGTAGGTGAGTGGGCAAATGGGCCACCTTATGTTAAGTGGTCACCATAGACGTTGGCGATGTAAGAAATATTAACTATTCCTTAAATCGCCAACGCACTACCAACTTTAGGAACGAAGATGTTATGTTGCCTTATACCGGCTTACGGTACCTTTAAACTGGAACGCAACAATACTAAGTATTGCTGTTTATCGGTAGAATATCTGTTGAGTGGGTGGTACGAACCCAGACGGTGAAAAAACTTGCGGTCGTTAGGGACGTACCGAGGGTACGACTGATTGATTGGTAAAAATTTATATTATTAATACGAAAAAAATAAATAAAAAAATTAATATATTAAATAACTATTAAATGAAATTTTCGAGATATTTAAATGATGAAAGAATAATATTTCATAGAATTTTGTAGGATTATGACTAAAATACTGGAAAAACTCGTATGGAGTTCTTGTGAGATCACAATTCAATTGAAAAATACCTTTCTCGTGATATGCTATTCGATTTCATGTGACGAAAATATGTTTTATTTACTTAAGACTAACTTGAAAACATGTTTTGATCTTTGATTAAACGAACATAAAATAAAAACATTGCAAAACTATATGTTTTTGATATAATTTACCATAGCGTTACTTATAAGTATCGTTGTTTCGCTGTTTTGTTAAATATTAATTTCTCTCTTTCCATCATAATTGAATTGATATTTAAATAAAGAAGACAAAGCACTGCTTACCTTAAGCCGCCAATTTTTCAGTCTTAATAGTTCGATGGTTCGAAATATTTTAAATGATATTTACTTGTATAGTGGATGTGTTTCGTTGACCGTAATGAGCGCAAATCGCCATCTATCGGCAATAGCTGTCAAATATTTATATTTTTATTTAAATTTTGTCATTTATTTTTTGTTTTAATGATTATATTTTATCTTATAAATGTTTAAAACACATAAAATTTATATTCTAAAAGTTATTGGAAAATATAAGTCCATTATTTATCAATCTATTTATATTTAATTTATAGTAGACTTTGTTTTGATTGATTTAACTTTTAAAGACATTTGATGTTTAAGTTATTGTTCAAATATTGAATTTACTGTGAAAATATTCAAAATTAAATCTGTTTTAATTTATATCATTTTTCTGAATCAAATTTACTAATAATTATTTTATGCAATAAGTAAAACTGAATTCTATTTGAATTATACTAGCAACGACACGGGGAACGGATTATGTTCGAATAATGTTTGCTTATATATTTTCTTATATTTATTTTTTATATAATTTGTATAAAATAAATCATTTCGAGCTATTTCAAATTAAATTAAATTTTTAGTTTTAATACTAAACCAAATTGTATTTCAAAAATTATTTTGCAGTAATTAAAATTGTCCATTATAAAATAAGTTTCTAAAATAATGAAAGGTCGTTTTGAATAGATTTTGTTTAATTTCGCAACTTTTTTTGTTTTTTTATTAGTAAAAATTTTAATTATAAAAATATTTTGAATTCTTAATTTAATATTTTAACAAAGTACCACAATTCAAAATCAAAAACAAAACGACCATTGTTAATGCTTGTGGCGCCATCTATATATAGCTATTAAGAAAGATCGTGCCATTACAACTTAGTACCCATTATTGCCGCTAAATATAACGATTTTATAGAATTTTATACAACTTCATTATACATTTACATTTATCCTAGACAACTATAGACATTATACATTTATCCATGACTCCTTTTTCTCTTATATTGGGTATTGAATTGCCTTGAATGTATGCTTTTATCATTTTCAACAAATTTCACATTTGTTTACACATCAACCGTACAAAATAGAAAGAGACAGTAATTAAGAGAAAGAGACGGGTAGGTATAACGTTAAATCGTTATGCGACAATGTCATTTCATTCTACTGTAAGCCGCGTAAAAAAATTTCGTTCCAAAAAGTTTCATTCTAATATTTCGATAATAGCTTAGGATCAAATTCTGATCCGAAGTTAGATTTTTATTCGTTAAAATTAAAAAGAAAATATAAAAGTGATGTCAAGAAAGTCTTTAATCATACTTCAGACAAAAGATGAGGCTAATGAAAAGGTTGGAACGTTATTCATTATGCTATCCGATTGGGATTTCGCGGTCGAATACATTTATTAGTATTCATTTCTGAGATCTATCGTCATTTCACTTTTTTTTTCATTTTTCAGAAGCGAAATTTTAGGATTCTTTTGTAAATTACGAAACTGTTTTGGTTCAGTGTGTAAAACTTAATAAATTCACTTTTGATGTGAAACATATGGGAACGCCTTGGGAGTGACACGGTCACGTATGCCTTGACGGCTAACGTCATGACGCTTTCTTGTGTCGTCATCTCCCCTCTCCCCCACCTTTATCTACTCCCTTATGTGTAGCGCGTACACTATATACTTCGAAGCTATACATTATTACAATAATAACGAAATTTTAGTTTATTATCATTTTTTTTTAAATTAGATATCATAATATTTAAGATTTATTTATTGCCTTTTCATATATAACCTTCAAGTCATCGCGCGGTGTACAGTCGACCGCACTTGATACTTTTTTGTTTATAATTTCTATTATTTTCGTCACAATTATTTCTCGCTTTTGCTTTGATCCCAGCGTAGGCGTCAAATCTACTAACGCCCGTCAAAAAGGTTACAAACAACCCTTGGTGTACAAATATATTTTTCTAGTTTTTTTAACTAAATTGGTGTTTCATTTGTATTTTTTAAATATAAAATGTATGTCGACCTATTAGAGATTTAGAGTGCTCGGTGATAAAGGTTCTGAAGATTCCGACGGCTACGGAAGTAGCCGGAAGGACAGTGAAAATTTACCCTTATCAAAGATATATATATTTTTTATGGAATGTGATAAGGTGACAAGATGGCAAAAATCTAATAACAACAGGTCGAGACGTCGGGAACAAAATACCTCACGTAACATTCTGGGTTCGTAGCAAATAACGTACATACGTTTTACCAACGTTTGAAAAACTTTGGAATTTATTCATAAGTGAAGATATTATTGGAGAAATCGTCAGTGATACTAAAGAATTTATACAATAAATGAGTTTATCGTACTATAGAATACGCGAAAACAAAACAACTGGTCATACCATCAAAGAAAATTAGATTATTTCTAATTACAATTGCAATTAATTTGATATATTTATAACTAAACAGTATACCGATGTGATTCTTTTATTTAAAAAAAAAAACTGTTTTAAATAATTTAAATCTCTAATAGGTATTCTAAATTTCAGTAAATATCAATTTTAATTTTTCACATGTTCCGAGCGTCACGTGATATCGACTATATTTATTTTTATTAAAATGTTACATCTACCCATAGACATTGCCTTCTATATAAAATCTTCAATGTGCCCCCGAAAATGGAATAAAATCAGTATATAACTGACTCTTGTTTACATTTCACGGAGTCACTCAACCAACAAACCGGATGTTACAGCGATACGAAATATTGATACTTGATAGTGTTACCGGCGCTAAGCTTGAATCAGGTCAAAGTCAAAGTCAAAACATTTATTCAATATAGAATCAATACTGCTTTGATTGCAGAGCTAGAAATTTTAATGAACTGGCGAATGTAACACAGTGAGATTATTTTCGTTATAAAAATAGTTACAATTAATATACTTATTACTGGTACTATTAGTGGTGGTAGAGCTTTGTGCAAGCTCGTCTGGGTAGGTACCACCCACTCAGCAGACATTCTGCCGCAAAACAGCAGTACTTGGTATTGTTGTGTTCCGGTTTGAAGGGTGAGTGAGCCAGTGTAATTACAGGCACAAGGGACATAAGATCGTAGTTCCCAAGGTTGGTGGCGCATTGGCGATTTAAGCGATGGGCAACATTTCTTACAATGCCAATGTCTAAGGGCGTTGGTGTCCACTTAACATCAGGTGGCCCATATGCTCGTCCACCTTCCTATTCTATAAAAAAAATATATATTTATATAAAAACGGAAAAATATTTCGACAACTGTAGTTCAGTTTAATTGTGTTGAAGTATTAAGCTGCAAAGGTGAAAATAAAAATAAATCACATTATACGGCTTTACACAACGTATTCGTATTCCTACGGGTAATGGAAAATATTTGTTATAAATAGAAACAACATAATCGAGTCAGTTGTCCTTCGTAGTTGCTTAATTATATGATACATTGATTTAAAATTTTGTACACGATAATTTATATATATTTTTTAAACATAAAAAAATAACATTAAACTTAATAATTTATATAAACATTTATGATTTATTTACTGTTATTCAATGACAAAATTTTAATTTTTTTTATAGATAAACTTACGCTTAACTAAAATTTAGCTTAGCAAAATTTTTTTATATCTATATATATTTTAGTAATCTGACTAATATATCTAACCTGTACTTGCTATAGCTTTATATAAATAGATCGTACGAGTATATAAATGAATTCCTTCATAAACATCTTTAATCTTTCTCTCAATACCACTATCGAGTATTAACATATCTTTCGCAGATAGAATCCCTTTGAAGTGCAATGAGATGCTACGAAAACACCACAATGATATTGCATGAACTTTGAACTAGCATTCTCATATGAGAAACACGAATTGAAACGCAAGAAAACGTTTTCAAACGTCTATAAAAGATTCATTTTAAAATATAAATATTTATGAAGGTATTTTTGAAATGAAATATCTTTGAACGCGACGAGAATAAATTTTCAACCTTTCGATTTGAACCGTTACGTTCCTAACATTTCACTTTTGTCACATGTATAGAGTTGCCTTTTTTAAAGATATATTTATCTTATTTTACGTTCGAAGTTTGAAAAATTTTGAAATAGAAATAATTTGCAATATAGATATTTCTTTAAGTAATATACATTTAATATTTTAAGAGCTATAATATAATATAATACATATACATTAAATTATAGGAAGCCACAGAATGCATATTATATAAGTTACAGGAAATATTAATAAAACAAAATGTCAATTTAAAACATAACAATTCAAGCATCAAATAATGTAAAAATGTTTATACCAAATAACATTTTTAAGAATAAAAATAAAAAAAAAGTTATGAAAATACAAGTAGAGAGAGAATTCAGATTTTTTTTAAAATTTTATAACACGTTACATGAATATTATCCGAAGATTCATACCACCGAGGGTTAATACTAGCATCAATGAATTTTCATGTGCTTAATTTGTATTTATAATTCATCACGTAGTCAAGCACAGCAATTGGACATTTATATGTTATTTCACATTTTTTAAGGAAATCAATGAAAATCAACTTAAGCGAAGATTGCGTGCGAAGAGTCGTGAGCACTACTTGGATTACGTGTGCTTAGTTTTCTTACATTTTATCTCGTGATTGGCGTTTAAGGAAAATATCTTAAAGAAACCTGCATGTGACGAATGAAATTATGTCACACGTGATTTCGCAAATTCGCATAATCGTAAAACCTCCTTTATGCGAAAAGAGGAGCCCTTAGCCCAGCTTTGAGACTGGCTCTGGCTACTAAAAGGTTATTAATTTTTTAATAATATAATATTGAATATATTTTTAAATGAGTTTGTACATTTAAAATGTTCGTGATTCAACTTTAAAATTATGATTTAATCGTTGTTTATAAAACTGATTTTGAATAAGTCTATTTGTATGTTCCTTACGCAGAAACTGTTTAACATATTTTAATTGGATCGGAATAATTTACGGTATGTAATCTGAATTTATAAAATAACTTCCAACCCGAGTTAACGAAGATAATTCATATTATTTTTATTTTATAATTTAAAATAGTGATTCAAATATTACTTTTATAATACACTAAAGGTTTTTTCAATATATAATTTGATATTACGCCCATACTTAATGTTTTAAATTAATTTTAAAATAACATAAAAATAAGTAATATTTATTACTTATCTCTGCGATTGAATACCAAGCTATATATAATTATAATATATACATATGTACAAGTTTATTTATTTATTTTTAAATTATAGACTGTTTCATGGATCGTTTATTTGATTAGTAAATTCACGTTCAAAAAAAACAGCCCAAAGTTTCGATGGGCCCGTTGGCGCAGTTGGCAGCGAGTATTCTACTTCGGAATTTAGGGTTCGATTCCCGTCCTGAGTCTGGGTGTATTATATAAAAAAGTATGCCTACTTTAGGAAGAGAAAACCGTGTTTAAGAATGTATATATTTATATATGTAAACTATTTATGACATCAGTAAGAAAAAAGAAGTAAAGTATTAAACATGTTAATTTTTTGAATATATTACGTATTCAGATTTTACGAGTACATTTTCATCTTGCGAATATTTTAAAATCTCGTTTCAAGTATTTCGTTTTATCACAAAAGTGCCTATGTGTGCGTCTTATGTGACGTTCAGAATTGTTGAATCGGTTTTAACAAAAATATATCAATAAAACTTTAAAGGCAGCAAAATTTTATTGAATTAATTTGAAGCCTGTTTAGTTCTAATTTCAAATTAATAGTAGTATTTGCGTATGTATGTGTTTTGGTTTGCATTTGTGTTTGTAATAAATAAATGATTATTCAGTCGCAGGTGTCTTTAGTGTGAGTATATTCAAATTTCGCTCTATCATGGTTTTGTGTCTACAAGCTGTTGTGCAAATTACCATTGCAAATATCTTGTAATTGTTAGCCTCTTGGGAATTCAAATAGGCTAAATATAGCCGGTGTCAAGTAACGAGCTACAATATAAATGTACTTATGTAGTGAGTATCTATTAGAATAGAATATCAGATTAGTATATTAGAATTCAGTTTTGATTCCAAATTTAATTTATGAATTATAAAATTGGTTTTATGACGTCTGCATAGTATAGCTTGTGTTTATGAATTATTATCAATTCAAGGTTTTTTACATTCCTAAAGCTCTATGCCCAAATGGTAGGAACGCGTGAATCTTAATCGTTGATCGCTAGTTCAAACTAAGGCAAGCAACATTTAATTTTCATATGATTAATTTATGTTTATAATTCATCTCGTGCTCGGCAGTGACATATCATATGACATATCGTATGACATATCGTCAGGAAAAATGCATGACTATATCTAATTTCACTAGTCTTGCCACGTACATCCACCAACCTGCATTTGAGCATCGTGGTTGAATAAAATTCAGACCTCCAAAAACGGGGAGGAGACCTTAGCCTAGCAACAAATATACCGACAATTAGTCTTTATAAGGTTTCTTACGTGATCATATTTGTATCCTATTTCATATTTTAAATTAAATATTACACACACACACACATCAGTCGTTCGCTCTTGACAGAGTGGTCGTGGTTGACGATGACGCATCGTTTTTGGCTAATATAGCCCCCGCTATGTGTCTCCATTTGATGGGGTTAAAAATGTTATGCGGTTGTAAATATTACTGGATATATAATAATCAAAAGAGACCTGTTAGTAAGACCTATATATTGGACATATGGTTTTTGCTTTGTTCCAAATTAATTTAGATTATTGAGCATCATTAGCGTGATCTATTTTCATTTACTTGGTATCGACAGAGTATATATGCTGCGTGAAAAAGATTAGTCAAATTTTTACGACCACTGCCTATCTGACGCCATTCCTGGCGCTTTGCTAGTTGGCTGGAATACAGATTGAGGTAACCCCAAAATATATAAAACCTCATAAGCGTCTCTTGACACCTAACGGTTGATATATATCCCTATATATTTCGAAATGAAACGTTCCATTGTGACGCATTTTTGTTTTCTATTTTTAATTTCACATTATTTTCAAGTCTAAGGAACGAAACACGCGATATATGCATTTAGCTAAATCGCAAATAGTGAGTGACGTCACCATCGCTTCAAGCCCTCGATCGTTTATTAAACTCACCGTAATCGTACCTCGGCATTGAATTAAATTTAACGTCTTAAATGTCTTCACTTATGAGAATTTCATACATAATTTTAATAAAGAAATGTTCAAAAAAAAAATATCAAATCATCATTATTTTATATAATATAATGCGAAAGCAATTCTATCTGTTACGCTTTCACCGCTAAACGACTAGACCGATTTTGATGAAATTCGGTATAGAAAAAACTTGACCCCAGAAAGAAATAACTACGGGATAATAAATATGACAAGAAGGCCAAAGGGGATTTTACTATTTAATTTTGCCACCAACCTTGGGAACTAACCTTCGAAAGAAGAAGATACAGCATTTTTTAACAAATTACCCGCTAAACAACTGTTATAAGTAAGGTTTGAGCCCACAGCTAAGATTCAACATTATGATATTTATTACTTGATTAAATTAATATTTTGATAGTCTTTTACTAGCATAATATTGTACAAATATATTTATATAAATGCAAATTTGAAACACCTATTTATTGCTTTCATGTTTTTCACAGAATAATTAATTAATTTTAGAACAATTTAATTAGTTTAAGAAAAAAGATCTCTCTTTAAATAAGATATTGTAATAAAATTCAAGACTAAATTATTCCACTTAAATCAGCAAAGTGTAGCTCGTTTCGATTAAATTAAAAACATTTCGTTATTCATTTCCAAACAGAATAAAAATATCTCATCAGTTTAAACAGGTGTTTTATTTCAGTAATATATACTTATATACTATTTCTAGCTACCTTTCCCGATTTTTATGGTTTTAAGAATTATAGCCCGTGTTTTTTTGCCAACCAATCTATTCGTTCGTACGTACTGTGCTAATGCATCGTACAATAGACATCGCGTTTTTTTTTATAGATTAGATTGGCTTACGAGCATATGGGCCACCTAATGGTAAGTGGTCACCAACGCCCATAGACATTGACGTTGTAAGAAATGTTAACCATCGCTTACAACGCGCCACCAACCTTGGGAACTGAGTTGTTATGTCTCTTGTGCCTGTAATTACACTGGCTCACTCATCCTTCTAACCGGGACACAACAATACTAAGTACTGCTGTTTTGTGGTAGAATATCTGATGAGTGGGTGGTGCCTACCCAGACGAGCTTGCACAAAGCCCTACCACCAGTAAACTTAATATAGATATATTATAGATATTTCTTAAACTACTCCGAATTAATCGATTGATATTAATATGTCATTTATTTTGATAAGGATAAGATTTAAGAGATTTTTTGTTTGATTAAAAACAATGTCGAAAATCAGAATAAGTCTACTTACGCGACAAAAGCGTACCTCACTGTATTTGTGTAGAAAATTTCACATGTTTTCGTTTAGGAGTTTCAGAGAAAATAGACAGCTAAAGATGGATAGGAACACACGATATTGATTCTGTTTTCGTTTTTATTCAGTTGATGTACTTGTGAGTTTATTAGTAAAAGAGAAAGAAAACAATTTTAAATGTCTTAATTAATAATACTTACATTATATTTGAATATAGATTTTTTGCTTCATGCCTGATAACTTTTCCGTTTAATATTTTTTTTTGTAATGTACCGCTAAGAGACATCTAACGGACAAAAAGACTTAAAAAGTTGGATAATTATTCCTTTATAAGTCACAGCTTTTAAGCGTATAACAATTTTTTTCAACGTAATAGTATTTAAGTTTATTGAAGGTAAAGGAACTTAGTTAACAAAGAAATATCCAGACAGCTTTTTTTTATGGTGAGCCGGTAAGCATCTTACAACTATGAGATATTACAAAATTTGCTTGCGTCAGTACCTAATGATAGATTATTGTAGGAAATCAATCCGTTTATGTTTGTAGAGTGTATATAATTATTATATATTAATTTAATAATGAAACTATGTTTGCTTTTTTTACCTTATTATTAGTTATTGGTTTTCTATGTTTATAAATTATTTCAATAACTTTTAATTTTATTGTTTCCCATCAGTCGGGTCACCTTTTTTATTTATTTTACCTTTGATTTTTTAATATTTTTTTGTAATAATATTTGTATCTGTTTATATATAGTATTCTACGTCTTATACGTGTTATCTATATGGTAGTTATCTATATGGTATAAATCAAAATAAAAAAATAAAATTACAAATTTCCTACCTATTCCAATTTCTTTAAAAAGTTTGTTTAAATATTTCACCTGCAGAATGTCTGTGTAGCAAATTCCAAATATTCCAGAGCTTGACAGTTTGATAGGAATTATTGTATGTCTTCTTCTGTAAAATATCGAACTTTTCATGACAGAAAGAGAGGGTTTTTATAAATTATACAAAGTTTGCTTGTAAGGCTGTCAATTTATTGACCTAATCACCTAACACGATTCCCCCAAAAGTACAATTAATTTAGAAATTGCGAAAATCTTCCTAACAAAGTAATTTGTATGTTTATTAGAAATTTGATTGAGTTTAAAAGTTTTTGATAAGTTTTAAGGAATTCGTTTGAAGTTGGCTATAAAATAAATATATTATTATGAAGTCAAACCGTGAATGACTATCATTGTAACCGTAACAGCCTATGAATGTCCCACTGCTAGGCTAAAGGCCTCCTCTCCCTTTTTGAGAAGGTTTGGAGCTTATTCCACCACGCTGCTTCAATGCGGGTTGGTGTAATACACATGTGGCAGAATTTCAGTGAAATTAGACACATGCAGGTTTCCTCACGTTGTTTTCCTTCACCGTAAAGCACGAGATGAATTATAATCACAAATTAAGCATTTGAATATTCAGTGGTGCTTGCCCGGGTTTGAACCCACGATCATCGGTTAAGATTCACGCGTTCCTTACACTGGGCCATCTCGGCTTTTGATCAATGTGAATATGCGGTTTAATTTAACATTTGCGTTAACAGTAGAGTTATGTGATTAAACACATAACTAAAACAAAGCTATTTATAGCTTAGCATTATGGTGAAATTATCAAACCATTTACTTACCTGGTTATGTATTGCATAAGACATGACCTGAACAAAGTGGCAGGATCCAACTTTATGCTGAAGTTTTGACTACTTTAACTACTTTACTTTACTTGATATTAACTTTTTGCAAGCCGTCTGAGCAGTAGCTAAACAGCACTAATTTTTATAGATGTGTTATTATGTAGTGCCAAAGGCACATTGATGGTATAAGATATATCGTTATTTAGATATTCTACCGCAAAACAGCAGTCCTTGGTATTTTTGTGTTCCGGTTTGAAGGGTGAGTGAGCCAGTGTAATTACAGGCACAAGGGACATAACATTTTAGTTCCCAAGGTTGGTGGCGCATTGGCGATGTAAGCGATGGTTAACATTTCTTACAATGCCAATGTCTGTGGGCGTTGGTGACCATTTACCATCAATTGGCCCATATGCTCGTCCACCTACCTATAATATATATAAAAAAGGCATGGTTAATATTTCTCGACAACAACAACAAAGCAAGTGATGACCTTACGATTAGGTGGCTTACTAAATATTTCGTCTGGTTATCATATTAAAGGAAAAGTAAAAACTTATTAAAAAGCCGAGATGGCCCAGTGGTAAGAACGCGTGAATCTTAACCGATAATCGTGGGTTCAAACCCGGGCAAGCACCACTGAAATTTTTCATGTGCTTAATTTGTGATTATAATTCATCTCGTGCTTTTCGGTGAAGGAAAACATCGTGAGGAAACCTGCATGTGTCTAATTTCACTGAAATTCTGCCACATGTGTATTCCACCAATCCGCATTGGAGCAGCGTGGTGGAATAAGCTCCGAAGCCTTCTCCTCAAAAAGGGAGAAGAGGCCTTAGCCCAGCTGTGTGACATTTACAGGCTGTTACCGTGAAAAAACTGTCTCGCCAGCGAGCATACATTTCTTCTCTACTTGCGGAGAATGATCGAAGTTTATTTTATCGCACTATTTAAAAATAACATATAATAATCAATCAAATAAGGTATAAAAATCAATATTTATAAAAATTTAATGTATTAATTGATTTAAAAAAAACAGTTTCCGAGTATTTGTTGATTTGACTTAAAACAGTCCGTAATCAAAATATTGTAACTACAATAACAATAGGTTGAATTTATTAACTCTATTAACTTTTTACTTTTAAGGTTATATTATCCTATTTCGTAATTGCATTAAATTGTTTTGTTTTATTCTTATTTATATTTTAATTAGAGTATAATTGTTATTTTATAATAATAAAGCTAACTACTGCTGTGAGTATTTGCTACTTCTTCAAGCTTTATCACAGCTAAAATATTACATGATTAACATATTGTGGCCCTTTTATCGCGTTTAACTGGAATTTTGATAATGGGGGCGAAGCCGTGGCTGAACCGCTAGTACAAAATAAAGCAACTACAGTTTCGTAATATAGATTCTATCGATAAGAACGAGCATGAAACTCAATTACTCGTTTCCACCAATTAGATAACATAGGTAAGCTTATTTTATCATTTTTTTTAATCTTTCCCAATTAATTTGGAGTTAGCATCGCAATTACTAATCTTGCAATTCATATAATTTTAATATATAAAGATTTGGCAACATTTTGCAACTGACTACAGAACAAGTAGGAATCCTTGAAAATGCTATTGTCATTAATCACAGTCAAATGATGCATGTTTCATTTCTATAATATCGTAGTTTAAGACTTTGTGTAAGACTAATTGAATAAACACTTCAATTAGTCTTACACAAAGTCGTCGAGAGAGTCGGTATGGTACTGTTATAAGTCTGAGACCCACGGAAATATAAATATAAGTACTAAATGCTCTTTATTCACATCTAATGAGTATTTAACTCACACTATCTTTTAAATTTAAATGATGAAAGAGATGAATTACAAATTAAATCCACCCACCCACGATGATCGGTTATGATTCACACGTTCTTTCCACTAGGCCATCTCAGCTTCTTAAAACAAAATAAAATAAAAACAAAATAATCCGTTATATTTAAAGTACTAATTATAAAAGTAATTTTATAGATGGTTATTTTATAGAGATAGTCAAATGTATGATAATATGTGACACAAGTTAATGCATAAATTATGCTAAATTAATATTTATGGTGATACAAATTATTTAAATAACTCTTCAATTTTGCTGTGAAATTGAGTGTATATTTTGATGGTTACTGCATAATTACTAAATTGTATCATTATTTACATAATATTTTTATAATTACATTTTGTATATAATTAAAATAATTTTAAAATATTATAAAATTTTAATGCTTTTAGTATTAATATTTAACAAAAAATAAAAATATTTATATTTTTCTATTGAAGTTGTGAAATCTTAAATAAATAATTTTAAAGAAATTAAAAAGAAAATTTTGTTAAATCGAGTCTAACCTATCAGATTTATTTGAATAAAAACATAACTATTAATTTAACGAATATTTGACATTAACTTTTGTAATGATGTTCGACATCATAATACAATTTGTTTCCTTGTATAATACTAAACATACATAGTACTATACATAATCTACTTTGTAGCATAACACAATATAGCCTCTAGCATTGTTGTAGCCCGTAGAATTATTACTATCGTAGCGGTGATACATATTGATTGATATTTCTGAATTCCAATTTATGGCGTAGCACTGTTATCATCGATATGAATGTATTGATGTGATTTCAGCGTTTGAAATATTATATACTAAGAGTTTATATATAAAAATACAAAAAAATAAACTTACCTCGCACCAGCGTTAGTATTCCTAGCGGCATCACCAGCACCGCAACCAAGAGGTCAGTTATTGCTAACGACATCAGAAAGTAATTAGTAACATTCTGCAACCTCCTCTCCAGGTATATCGCGAGACATACAAGCACGTTACCAGCCGCGGTACATACAACCAGCGCTAGAGCAATCAATGCCCACCAATTATTAACCACTTTCTCGTCTTCTAACGCAGTTCCATTGCCGGTTACATTTACGAATTCGATGAATTCACTACTGGTGTAGTTATCCCACTTATATTCATCATTATTAAGTAGAAGAACGTGATATTCAAACTCATTCATTGTGATGTGTGAAGTTTTTACATTGCAACGTCTTTAATTTCATTTTTGTTTGTGAGCATTTCATCTTATTTCGTAAATGTGATATATGTTGTTCGGAGGGTCCATTTTGTCGATCATTTTCAGCTGGTTATTCCACTTTCATGCATCTGTAAAACAAATTGCCTAATTTAAAACTTCTAAGATTTGTAATAAACGGTAATTTATTATTGAAGTCTACATTGTAATTTACGACGCTTTTCATAAAATATATTTTTCCTCAAGTTACGTATTGCTAAAGCAATATTTTATATTATTTATTGTAAGCCATCTTCATAAATATATTAATTATTGCTTAATAATAAAATCACTTTTTTACAAAATGATTTTCCATACAATTAAAGTATTTGAAAAAATATTTTCAAAAATAAGAATCAAATACCATATAATTTAAATGTTATTACGTCAATAATTGCATCGTTCAAATCGGCTTTATTCGAAGTCCTATCATGACTGATACATACTATATATGTCTGAACAGTGCCATAAATAAAATATTTATTGGTGATTTAATAAAAGAACATCCTATACTATTGGTGAAAGCTTACATTAGCTGTCCCGGCATCGTAATAGACTAAGCCTCTAAGAGACTAAGCCTGTTTATTACAAAGATTCAAATTCTAGATTAATTAGCATATAAATGTTTCTAGTTGGACAAAGGCACATTGTCATTTGACCTCGAAGCATAATATTTGAAACGGCTACGCGTTGGATTAGATTTATCTACCTACTACAGAATCAATATATGCGTAGCGATGTTCGTATTATAAGCTACGCCGTCGTAGATATACGATTCACATACAATTGCTACGTCAAGGTCATGCGGCTACAAATACACAATAATAGCTGCGCTGTTACTTTTCTTACGTGTAGTTTATTACAGTGGAAATTACGGTTAGATACATTTATTTTCTCAAAAGACAAGAGTTGACAAGTTACGTTCTATTATAAAATAAAATAAAACCGTAATGACTTCTTTTATTATATTTTATATTATTTCGAAAATAATATAACAAATAAAGTTTAGAAAAATAAACAATAGCACTAGCTATTGTTTCATGTGGCGACCAAAATGTAAGGAAGTATAAAAAATATTTCATATACAATAAGATATTTGTATTAATTTTGCCTATTTTTCCGTTACATTTAATAATTATTATGCGTTTATTTTATTGAATAGATTTTATAACTGCAAAAATGTTTGTGATGATCTATTATTTTATCGTTGTTTAAGGCAGAAACGGAGAGTAATAATGGCTTTATTATTCAACTGAGAATGTTTGTGGATCAAAAGCAGTTCCATTAAATGGTTTATAATGTTTGGCAATCTAAGTATTTATTAATTTTATATTCCATTAATAATTTTAAAATAAACATCGCGCTAACGAATTGTGCTTTATCAATAATAAAACTCAATGTTAACATTTTATAAAAATAATAAATAATACGATCTTTCGTAATTTCTATTTCTTGTATAGTATAGTAAAAATAGCTTGAAAATGTTATTTCCATCATCAAATCGTATGTCCTTGAGCTCAGTTCAATGGAGTGGGTAAGTAGTTTAAGAGCTCGCTTTAATAATCTTGTAAATATGTTTAAAGTGAACATTGAATTTAAAAAAAGACAAATCATTTTACAAGTCAATTTAAATTTAGAATTCAACATAAATAATTTTATTCAAAAACAAAGGGTTGTCTATTCAGACCCGTAGTATATAATTGTCTGGTTTTCATAGTACAAGCTCTGCTTAGTTTCGGATCAGATGGCCGTGTGTGAATAATGTCCAAGGAAATTATTATTTTTGTTTTTGTTTGTATTAATTATGCTAATATTTCATATTCGATCGAATTGTTACTGATTACGTACCGTTTATCCAATTGAGTTGAATTTTAATACAGTAATTATATTACTGATACTGTTATGTGACACGCGAGTTATATCGTATAATTGCAAGTTTTATTATGATGATGAATATGACTATGACAAGGGAGAAGAGGGGAGCAGATGGGCCATTCGAATGTAGAACACTTCTGTATATAAATCTGATATATTAATCTTGTCTTAAGCTGTCAAACTGTTGTGTGTCAAAATCTTGTTTGATCATCCGTAAAAGCTCATTAATCTTTCAATCTGGGACTCGTCAATACAGAGCGATGATATTTGGTGATAGAATTACTAATGGTGATAGAATGTTATATATTCAGACTATCTACGATAAATATTTTTCTCATTTACGTTAAACTAGTCGAGATGGCCCAGTGATAAGAATACGTCAATGTTAACCAAAGTATGTCAGTTCGAGCCTGGGCAAACACCACTGAAGTATGTGCTTAATTTGTGTTTTTAAATCATCTCGTGCTTGGCGGTGAAATAATTATGTCAAATGATCTGCTACATGTGTATCCACCAAACCGCATTGGTTTAGCTTGGTGGAATAAGCTCCAAATCTTCTCCTATCAGGAGAAGACGCCCAGCTGTTGGGCGTTAAATGATACTATTTTCTACATTAAACTTCCAATCTTATAAGCCAGGATCAATTGGATTCGAATCCGCCATTTTTGTAAGACTAGTATTGTACAGCCATAAACACATTAAGGCTATAGATAAATGTTTCTAATTTTGAATAATTAGATTACCATAAATTTGTTTTACTCTCGCTAAAAATATTTTAGCAAAGGGAAGCATTATTCTAAAACGTTTTAAATCCTAAGAGTTTTATTTTTCTTTCACGATTAGAGACAGATAGCAAAGCATTCCGGAAATGACTGCCGTAAATTATTTGGGAGTTCCCGACATGCGAATGTCGGAAGACGAGCGAGGACAAAATAAATAGCCCTGTTATTTTACTTATTTTTTATTTTGCCTTAAAAATATCTTGTTTTAAGTTATACTTAATCTTACATTGCCATTTTATCAATCTTTTTTATGTTCAGTAATACTTTTGATGAGCCACTTAAGCGTGAAATTATTATTATTATATTTTGGAGATAAATAGTAGACTATTAATTCGTAAATAGTGTTTTTAGCATTGCATTTCACATTCTCATTAAGTGCCGCTCATTACAGCTAATTATTAAATACTGCATTCGATGCAAGCGGAGACGACAAAGTTTAAATTTGAACAAGAGTTTAAAGTTAAAAAGTTTCTCTTTCAGTTTTAATTTAAAACATACACTTATACTTTAATGATGTCAACAATCTTGTATTTACTAGTTATAGAGACCTTGGTACTTGAATACGACAGCGTTCTGCAATAGTTTTATGTAAATTTTAAATTTATTTAAACTCTATATAACTCTATTTTACTTATGTCCAGAACTTTCATTAACTTATATAATTTTCATAATTCATATAGGCATAAAAGGACTTTTAATTTGTTTGTTCACTGGGGCAAAACCGGGCTGATTAGTGTTATGCCAATTTCAATCATCACATGTCATGATGCAATATTATTGCAATGAATAACATTAAACATTATCATCTGTTCTTCGCTCTTTCAAACACTTTAAGCGTTACCTCTTTGGCTTTATGTTATAGAGTGATGCTATTTAATCAACAACCCTTCTCAATAAATCAGCTTTTTAACGTGAATATATTTATCAAATACATTTGGTGGGACCTGATCTCAGCGTACTTAAACAGTGTGGGTAAGACCGATCATACCAAGTTTTTTTTGTAAGCATACCCGCCCATATTACTCATACCGATGATCGTGGGCTCAAGCCCGGCAAGCATCACTGAATTTTCATGTTCTTAATTTGTGTTTATAATTCATCTCGTTCTTGACGGTAAAAGAAAACATCGTGAGGAAACCTGCATGTGTCTAATTTCATTGTAATTCTGCCACATGTATTCTTCTAACCGGCATTAACTTTCTCCTCAAAAGGGAGAGGAGGCCTTAGCTCAGCAGTGGGACATTAAAAGGCTGTTACTACCTATATTCGTTTCCACATATTCATTTCGTTCTATTTTTGTAAAATTTTTAAATTATTCTATTTTTAAATTAATCTATTTTTGTTTTATGCATTCAAGATCTTATATAAAAGTAACTAACGATTCCTAAAATAACGACTCATTTTAAATGTCAAGTCGTTAATATTAGCTTTGAAACCGGATAAAGGTTAACTAACGTCGAAGTTTCAAATACGAAATTAGACAAACTAAAATATCTTCCATTTAAAATGATTTCTATATATAAGTCGGTTTTTCTAATTTACGTTTGCATATTTGCAATTTTTACTGGAATTTTTAATGATTATAGTTTAATGAATGTCTGAATGATATTTCGGTTTTCTTGTTTCGTTTTGATAAATATTCAACTCAAACATTGGTGCATATTTTATTTCTTCATATATAATGTATTCTATTTTATAACTTAATTTTTTTTTAGTTCATTTTCAATTACAATGAATATAATATTTAATTGTTATTTTTAAAATAATGCAAACTGTTCTTTTTATATTTTATATCGAATAAATTTGATTAAGAGACAATTTTCTATTATATAATATACGAAGGCCGACGGGCATATATGGCACCTGATGGTTAGTGGTCACCACCCATGTAAGAAATATTAATCAATCCTTACATCACCATTATGCCAACCTTGGGACCTAAGATGTTATATCCCTTGTTCCTGTAATTACACTGGCTCACTCATCCTTCAAACCTAGACACAACAATATTAAAGGTTGCTGTTTGGTGGTAGGATATCTGATAAGTGGGTTGTCTACTTATCCAGACGGGCTTGCACAAGGCCCTACCACCAAGAAAACACCCTAGTATCTTCACTATGTAACACTCTCCTCACATGTAGCGCACACATATATAGTCAGGTATCGATACACAAGCATCACCCACACGTTTACGTATGCATGTACACGCAAAAATATTTTATCATTTAATACAAAATGTGTTTACTTATATTCTTATAAACTTATAAATTAACGTCTATGTATCTGTAATTATGTGAATGAATGTGATTTTTACGAAAATAATAAACTAATTATAACATATATATATAATGAATGTAGTAAGGTACTTGTAAATACAAGTGGTAATAAAAATGTAGATTAGTTCAACAAACTACTTATTATGTAACAATTCGGATTGCTTCCAAGAAAGCTGAAATTATTCTTCTGAAGTAATCTAATCTATCACATTTCGTTAGTTATATTTCGGGTTTTTCTATCACATATTTATTATTATTAAAGGTAACGTTCCATTTTGAGTACTAATAAAAAACTTTGTCAGTGAATTTAGTAACAGAAAAAATAAATATGTGCTGGACAAGAGTCTATTTTAACCTCGACTAGAAGGTTCGGAGGTTATTACACCAAACTCTCTCTATGAGGGTTGATGGATAAACAGAATTTCATTCCACAATCATCTGCCCATCCACATACATATATTACAATATAAAAAATAATTTTATGTTAATAGAATAAAGATGAAACATCTAAAAATAGTATAAGCCGAATGGGAACAAAACAACAGACACCTAGGTTGATATTGTTGCCGTATCGATATCCGGTTGCTTCATAGGTACTGCAGATTTGTAAATTTTATGATTCCAACGTTTTCTAGAAAACCTTTGAATATTAAAATTAAGCTAAGCCTGTCCTACTGACAATCTCCTTTTAAGGATATGTAAGGCGTATTTACACACAGATCGGTATTTACATATGGTAGATTTTATCCGAATTACACACACATATATAATAATTTAAATAAAAATCTTGTTTCTTCATTTACTGTTTAATAAATCGTATCATCAAATATCAAGTTCCTATATTGGTTTCTAATAAAGGTCAAACAAACCGTATTGTATTTTTGTGTATTGTAAACTTCGAAAGAAATCTTAGGAAAATCCCAAATTCTAAGTATCGAATGGCCCCAAACACGTGTAATATCAAAAACCATTATGTCACAGGTTTCATAAAATTTACTACGAAATTCGTGTTTAGTTTAGTAGTTATAGAACAATTAAGGCGGCGTCGCACCGCTAGCTGGAATCGCTTTAAGCTTCCTGTAAATGCTATTACTAATACGCCTACGAACCGCTTTATATAATCAATTCATATGAAGCGATTTTTTTAATATATTCTAGAGATATCACGTCACGCGATATTTTTAACATTTGAAATTTCATTTTAGAAGCAAGTAGTTATTTTAGCACGTGATATCAAATATTTTTTGACATGGTAATAATAGAATTAGTGTCGCCTCAAAGTAATGTGATTTGAAAGTTTAGCTTGCACTTATGGAGTAAAAAAATGTATTTAAATTATCATAACTGCATATGGTAGTGGCTACCAGCCAGTCAAAAGTTATATAACCGTTAATTTATTGTGTTTCCGGCTTGAAGGGTGAGTGAGCTAGTTTAATTACAAACAAGACCATGCACATAACAGCTTAGTTCCCATTATCTTTTCTGTTAAATTTAGTTGAGAAAGCAGGTTTTAATATATATATTTTTTAATCCAATAAGCTATGATATCAAATCATATAATTTCCTAATTTGAAATTATATAACTTAAGAAAATTATTTATTTATCGGTTTTATTTAATAATAATTTCTATCAATAACCATAAACGACGAATACCACTTTTTTGTATTATACATTCACAATTTTCTAAACTAACGAAATCTGCAGATTTCTTACAAAATTGAAACAAACAAAAGTTTTTAGTTACTTTATATCCTTAACTTGCTTCCTGGTAGGTATGTTCCTGCCCTAAAACTTAACGTTAACAATTTTAGCCGAAGTAGCATACAGACCCTTCCAAAGTTATAGCTTCGGTCCTCGGATCGTGACCTATTTTACTATCTAAATATAAATTATAAATGACATATTCGGGACGGTAAGCGTTAAGGTAAATTTGCTAAGTTATGAATGGATAAAGTTTGAAACATTTCACATTCATCGTGTACGCTTTAGCGGTACGGTAATTTGTTTATTTAAACAGCTGATTGATACATGCGATGTTCATAATTTGTTGTAAGTTCAATGAACTTCAATTTGATTTTTCAAAACCTAATAAATACTTTTCGTCTTTTGTGTATGTATTTCCACTTAGTTCATTGAACTCCGTATAAATAATGAGTGGGAAATTTTGATTTTAATACACGAGGCACGTTATAACCGTTATATCATCGATATGGCTATATTATTATAGAAAACAAATAAAAAATAAGTAGTAAAATAAATAGAAACATAGAGTTGCTAATACCATAGATATATATATTTCTTATTATTCTAATATTTAATATTACATAGTAACGAAACGGCCGCAATACACCAAAAAGTTGATAAGACACACCAAAAAGTTGATAAGTGGTGGCGAAGAGTGTGGAATGATGGCATAAAAGAGCGCCATGCAGTTTGGTGTCATGGCATATAAGCCTGTCATACCCATGAGTTATACCAATAAATATTACACATAAAAATTAATTCTAGAATAATTAAAACACGTGAAAGTGAGTCACATATCACATCAGCTAATTTATTTCCAAATATTTTCTCTGTAAGTCAAGGAAAGCTTGTTTGAAAATCAATGAAATAACAAAATAAGGAACCGAGTTATTATGTAACTTCATAAAGAAGGTTCCGCTCGATTAAACATCAATCGTCGATGAGATAAAACTCTTGCCAAAGTCTTGCAAAGAAAAGTCTTGTAAACGTAATTTTTTCATCGTCTTAAATTGGAAAATGAAAACATAAGGTTATTGCGATGTTTGTTCTACTTATGATTGAATTGAATTATAGCGCGTAATAAATTTCTAAACAATTACTACGAACTGTCATAATAATCGAGATATTTGTTTGAATTTTTGTTGTTGAAATTTAAATCGATAATTCATAATGTTGTATTTTAAAATGAGATTTATAAAACGATATTATTATTTATAATATAGTATACTCGTCCGCCTAACGAGCGTATGGGCCACCTAATGGTAAGTGGTCACCAACACCCATAGACATTGGCATTGTAAGAAATGTTAACCGTCGCCTAAAATCGCCAATGCGCCACCAAGCTTGGGAACTAAGATTTGTGCCTGTAATTCTCACTCACCCATCAAACCGGAACACAACCATACCAAGTACTGCCATTTTGCGGTAGAATATCTAATGGTTGGGTAGTATCTACCCAGACGAGTTTGCACAAAGCTCTACAACCAGTGATACACAACCAGTGAAATTGATTTATAAATAATAAATGAAATTAAAATATTTTGATAAAATATATTGTTTATGTAATTATAATAAATGGTAAGTAATATGTTTGTTTTTGCACAGATATTTAGTATAACTTACTGTAACAGCTTATGAATGTCCCACTGCTGGGCTAAAGGCCTCCTCTCCCTTTTTGAGGAGGAGGTTTGGAGCTTATTCCACCATCTTATAATCCGATGGGAGCAATTCGACATGACCGGAAAGAGTTCAGGCGCAGGACCAACGGCTGTACGTGCTTTCCGAGGCACAGGAGTGAACACACTTCCAACTTTCAGATTCCGGGCTGCTACTGAGAATTTTCTGACAGAAAAACCCAATAACTTTTTATTGGCTCGACCTGGGAATTGAACCTAGGAGCTCCGGATCTGTTGCCTTAAAAGCCACTAGATCAACGAGGCAGTCAAAGTCAAGTCCTCTAGATATATGCATTTTATGTCCACATCGAGTTGACGTAATTGTAAGAAATCCTTAAATTGTATCCTTTTTTCAAATTTCATTATATAATTATATATAACAGTTTTGTGGTCTAAATAATAATAAGATATATCAATAAAACATAATATCATAAAATACTTAAAATATATCTTCGGTCTAATGTTAACACACATTGAAGGGCTTTTATGATAACAAATATTTATTGTGGTTTCGTTTTATGACAGTAAGTAATGGGGAAAATTAAAGACGAAACCACTAAAACAATAATTCACTTTACTAAATTTGCGAACAGTATAAACTTAGTCTTCTTAGCTTTGTCTTTCGTTCTAATGTAAACCTCGAACACCATTAAAGCTTTTATCTCAAATAACTTTATATATAAATCCAAAGTACGGACATAACACTAACGATGTGGGATCGGTACTTATTCCTGAACACTAGTTGAATTTGTGGTAAGGCGGACAAGGGACCTCTTAATACAGAGCAGACAAGCCACAAAAAGAATAATAAGAATAAAATTTTACACAATTGTTTGTAATCTGAGGCAGAGACAATGAATCTACAGTCCGGAATAGTGACCCATTGTGCGGGTTGAATTGTTGTGTAAAACATTTCGAATTTCGAATAACATTTCTCTTGGGAATAATAAATGGAAGATATATTTTTTTATTACTAAATCAAAAACAGTGTTGGATCAATTTGGCATCATTTGACAGCTTTTTGTTTAATGTTGAAAAAAAAAACTATAATTTTATGCTTAAAACATTTAAAAATTTCTTAAAGGAAATACAGTTCACTAGCACCGTCCCGTTGACGGATCTTGCCTTTCACGCCGAAGGTCTTGGGTTCGATTCCCACCCAGGACGGACATTTGTGTGCATAAACATGTCTGTTTGTCCTGAGTCTGGGTGGAATTATCTATATTTTTATATGTAAAATACATTCTTATGTATTTTACAAAAGAAAAGTAGTAAATGTAGTATTTCAGTTGTCTGGTTTCCATAGTACAAGCTTTGCTTAGTTTGGGATCAGATGTGTGTGGATAATTTCCCAGGATATTATTATTATTATTACCGTCATACGTATGCTCGCACACACATACTTAATTCAAGTTAATAAATCGACTTACAGTTTTTGAAACGCTAGACAAAGTCATAAACTTATTGGTCGCCTATGCCGTCATCAGCCACCAGCCAATGATCATTTAGATTTAAGATCATTTCACTTTGATCAGTTTTAAGAAACAAAAAAATAAATAAAAAGAAAACATTTATCTAACATACTTGTGTATCTGTGCTATCTATTTTGACGTCATCAAATCAAATTTAGTGCACAGATTCGATTCAACGATATTAATGACGTCTGACTTGTAATTACGCTGACTGGGTACAGAGATTTATCTTCAAAGGTAGAAGCTAGTCACTATTTAATTACTTTAAGCATACTATGCATACAAATTAAAATTATTACTTGAATAAATCACATTTATAATTGATTGTATATGAAAAAAGTATACAAGTTTGAGAATTGTATGAAATATTTATATTCAGCTTCAGTATAAATATTTTATAACAAAGTGGAAATTTTGGATGCGTGTTCACTCCCGTGCCTCGGAAAGCACGTACAGCACTGGTGGTAGAGCTTTGTGCAAGCTCGTCTGGGTAGATACGACCCACTCATCAGACATTCTGCCGCAAAACAGCAGTACTTAGTATTGTTGTGTTCCGGTTTGAAGGGTGAGTGAGCCAGTGTAATTACAGGCACAAGGGACATAAGATCGTAGTTCCCAAAGTTGGTGGCGCATTAGCGATTTAAGCGATGGGCAACATTTCTTACAATGCCAATGTCTAAGGGCGTTGGTGCCCACTTACCATCAGGTGGTCGATATGCTCGTCGACCTTTCTATTCTATAAAAAAAAACCATTGGTCCTGCGCCTGAACTCTTTCCGGTCGTGTCGGATTATGAGAGTTAGGTTGCTTTCCCATCGGATTATGAGAGTTAGGGAATAGAGAGTGCACCTGTGTTTGCGCACACACTTGTGTACTGTAATATCTCCTGAGTAGTTGGCTAATCTCTCTTGAGATTGGCCGCCGTGGCCGAAATCGCTCTGGAGGACATTATTATTTATAACTATAATATAACTCATTAGTAGAGATCAAATTAAAATATAAAATTAATAACGTTTTTTATGTAGTCTCCACTAAAACTTCTATGTAATTGGAGTATCAAAAAAATAAATAAATATATATTTTCATATAATAAAATTTTTAACAATAAACATACTCTGTTTATTTTTAGATCTACCTTAATGTTCAATATTTCTTTGTAATATAAGTAATTACCACTGACAAGGTTTTTACACTTACAAGGATGAATAGTTGAATTACTACATTAATATTTTACGGTAGAAAATTTGCAATACGAACAAGACGTAATCATTATGTATACTTAGTGGTGAATTAATGTTTTATTAACAAAAATACTAGACGATATGGACATAGTTTTTTCTCTTGGCTTTATGCGCTTATAATGCAATAACTAATGAAATAATGAATAAGCCGAGATGGCCCAGTGGTAAGAACACGTGAATCTTAACCGATGTTCGTGGGTTCAAACCCGGGCAAGCACCACTGAAATTTCATGTGCTTAATTTGTGATTATAATTCATCTCGGGCTTTACGGTGAAGGAAAACTTCGTGAGGAAACCTGCATGTGTCTAATTTCACTGAAATTCTGCCGCATGTGTATTCCACCAACCCGCATTGGAGCAGCGTGGTGAAATAAGCTCCAAACCTTCTCCTCAAAAAAAGGGAGAGGAGGCCTTTAGCCCAGCAGTGGGACATTCATAGGCTGTTACAATTACAGTAATGAAATAACAAAATAAGGAACCGAGTTATTATGTAACTCCATAAAGAAGGTTCCGCTCGATTAAATTTCAATCGTCGATGAGATAAGACTCTTGCCAAGAAAAGTCAAATAAATTTTTTATGAGTACTAAGAATGAATAGAACTTGAAACTTTCGATAGATCTTATTTTCGCGATAATTTTTCTCTGTGTCAAAATTTGATTGATTTTCTTCATGTTTTTATAATATTTTGTGCATCGTGATGTGACCTACGTATATCGAATGTAACTGCTACTCGTATAACGACGGTCGCGCAGTGAAAGTGCGCGTGTTAGGTTCTAAACAGTTATTAAAGGCATTACTACGTTGTATTGTCGTTTTCGATTTTAAGGATGAGTGAGCCAGTGAATATACGACGTGATAGATATCACGTGGCATCTTAAAGGTCATGTAAAATAAAAAGTAAGAAAATATCCCATTTGTTTCTTTGTTTGTTTTTCATGTTTTTAACCTTTTGAATGAAAAGTTTGGAGTTTCCACCATGGTGATCTAATGCGGATTGGTAGTACACAAATGGAAGATTTTCATCCGACACATGCAATTTTCTTAGTATATTTTTCTTCACCGCCGAGATGAATTAGCACGCATACATTAATAAGTCAATTGCTTAAACAAGCAATTCAATGGTTAACCCCGTGGTTGAAAGCGCGTAATAACAAGTAGCTTATACTTCTTATAACGCCATTACCATCACGTGACGGTAAAAATGTACTTATATATTGTCAAAGAGCAATTTTAAAATGAAATTCTCTTTGTATGTCTTTAACATTACATTCCAAAATGTTAAACTGTGGCTGCTTAATCGATAATCGATATCGATAATCGGAAAATTGATTTAGAATTATATTTTATTTTATTTAATAAACGCGACTTATTTGAATATAATTATTATATTTATAAATTCTCGATCGAAATGACATTAATAATGTAAAAAATCTGACTCAATGAAATCTAATATTTATTAATCAAGTTGAAACCCAATTTACGTTATTCAAAGTTGTTCGATCGGCTTTCTTTGTAAAATTGGCTTTACTTGGAAAATTGGCTTTATTTATCAGAGGTAAATATATTTTTATTAAAGAATAAACTTCTTACGTTCAAATAGAATAACAAATTCATCAATCTATCCGTCATATCAAAGAGTATTATTTTCCCTTTTTTCAGTATATGTTTTTTAAGAGCTGTGTCATCGTTATTCTCGTTTTTGTATTTATAAGTGACTAAATTATATAATACCTGCAAAGTACATCACTTTAATTATATTTTCTTTGTACCATTTGCAGTTGAAACATCTGTGGATTATAGTGCAATAGTAGGGCTCGTGTACATTTCAAAGATTTCCCTTGTGAAAAAAAGGGTAATAGTGCGAACAAATTTCTATATCATTTTTTTTTCTTTTTTCTTGTATTTGTTCCTTCTCAGACGTGTTGCCATATATTATATTTGATTTTTATTGATGTATTTCAATGTGCCTGCATGTTTTAAGCTTAAAGACTTTTGATGTCGTAGGGTCCAGATGATGACTTCATTGACTCGGAATGTGTGCCAGTTGACTTCCTTGAAAAGGTTATTATTTATTATAGTTGACTTCATGGTTTTTTTTTTTAAAAACAGGAAGGCGGACGAGCATATGCGCCACCTGATGGTAAGTGGTCACCAAACGCCCTTGGACATTGGTACTGTAAGAAACGTTAACCATCGCTCACATCGCCAATGCGCCACCAACCTTGGGACCTAAGATTTTATGTCCCTTGTGCCTGTAATTACACTGGCTCACTCACCCTTCAAACCGGAAAACAACAATACCAAGTACTGCTGTTTTATGGTAGAATATCTGATGAGTGGGTGGTACCTACCCAGGCGAGCTTGCACAAAGCTCTACCACCAGTAATTTACGTATTCGGCCAGTATTCCCGTAATCTAGGCCTCTTTATTTTGGATCGACATTTTTAGATTGTAATACAGAAGCTCCTTGGTATAACATTTCACCATATCATATAACACCCCCTCTTATTGCTTTGCCCAAACAACGTCTGGGAGATCGCCATCGATCGCACGACAACGGCATACTGACGGCAACTTAGATAGCCTTAGATGAATCGGTCGGGTAAATAAAAAAATTACGCTATTGGGGTGTTTGTTGAACAATTTCTTAGTAGCTGCGGGTTAAGGAAGTTTGTACTGTTACTCTCCCATGCCTTGCAAAATACGGAGTCCTGTATATGATCTCCTTCCATTGAACAATGGAGTTGATAGGAGTGGAGCTGTTTGTCACTTGTATTCTATAATATATTTTGCACTGGCTTCAAACATTTACGTCGTAATTCATCTGGAACGCAGTCACAAATTATAGCAATAGGTTACCGATTTTAATTACTTTTTACTTTATATTTTTATCAAATCCTTATATTTTGCGGGCCCTTGCTTAATATTATTATATTATTGTTATAATTGATGTAAGTACATATATTAATTGAACGTAGACTACGTATGTAGATAGAGCCACTTAATACATAATAAAAAATAACTTTATTTAATTCAAGAAATATTGGAAGGTTGGAGTTAAAAATAAAGTAGAAGGGTTAAAAAAATGATTCGTATCTTACTTATCCTATAAGGTTTTGTTTATTTTTTACCGCATTCAAACAAATAATACTAACATTTATATGTCGCATTTTCATATTAAGATATGAACGTATTATAGGCTATATTTTATATTAGTATTGTTCCAAGCTCGTGGGTAATAATTTTATTACCCGACGGTGCAAAATAAGAAGTGATTTATAATAGCGGTATAATACAGTAATGCGATTATTAGAAGTTTACAGACGTAGTCCCTATAACTGCAGTTAGTAATTCACATGCTTTTAGATTAAAATGATGACGTCATCGCGGAATCCGCTATTTATGCACCTTTGATTAAAAACCGATAACGTGATATCTAGCAATGAATAATAATGACCTTCCTCGGTTTTAAAATGTTTAAAGCACTTGGTATACAACTCAAAATATGAGGTATATTATAAATTGTGAATGTAGACAAACATTTTGTATATTGAGCATTTCAGCTAGATTCTAGAACTTTCTCGATGGATCGATTGATAACATACAGATGTATATAAGACATTGATTATTTAGTTTTGCATCGCATTCGTAGCAGTATGTTGTCATAATATTGTTAACATAGTCAGAGAAAAAAATTGTTGGTTCATTTTCAAACGAAAGCTATCGAAATTATAATAAATAAGCTAATCGTTTCGATATAGCACGGGTAGAATAAAGGGTCTAATTAAAACGTTTATTTGTAATAAAAATAAAAATAATTTAAATGGTTAACGGCGCACGCCAGTAAAACTGATTGTCGACATGTTTTTTTCAAACCTTATGAAAATTTGTTTAGTCATTTTTGAGTTTATTGCATTTAGATATACAGACGAGGCGGGATCACTTTGTTTTATTGTATGTAGTAATATTAACAATAGAAGTTCTACTAAGCCTACTTAAGCTAAAGATGTATCTTTAAAAATGTCAACAGAATCGTTGACAATATAACTTAGTTCTATTTTATAGAACAGTTATGGCAATTATTTTATGTAGTACTTATACTATATAGGTATAAAAGGTGTAAAATAATTCTATAGTAATGTAAATTAACAAAAAAAAATATCATCGAACATATCAGAACTTTTAAAGTCGGATAAATGTATATTAGTTATTCAAATTGACATATAATACGAAATACTATTTGCTATAAAGCCGATTCGAGTCACGCACGAAAACCTTTCTAACGGTAATGTCGTCAATAAGTTTTTGTCTACATTCACAATTTATTTGTTCGAAATATGTACCGTATTTTCTAGAATATACTAAGACAAAGTTCCATGAATATTACAACCAGACGATGTTGATACTGTTTCAAAATAAGCAACAGCCTCCTCTCCTTTAGATAAGGTTTGGAGTTTATTTCAACGAACTGTTACAATGCGCATTGGTAGATACCAATGTAAAAAAAGGTCTTCTTACGATATATTCCCTCATCGTCGAGCACGAGATGAATCAATTATTATAACCCAATACCTCGCCAACGTGCCACCAACCTTGGCAACTAAGATGTTAATTGTACGTCTAGTTTCACCGGTTGACTCACCCTACCAACCAGAACACAAAAAATACTATGTATAGTGGTAGAATATGTGATGAGTGGGTGGTACAAGCCCAGACGGGCAAAGCCCTACCACCTGTCTCTGCGCAGATAGCTACTAAAATTGAACGTTTTATCATCAGGTTATTGACAAACTTGTTTATTATTTTGTTTTAATAAAATTAAAACAATTGCAGCTCTTTACACGTAACGGGAAATTTTCAATCGACGGCAATACATATCTTACTTGAATTTGCAATTTTACTCATATGGCGTCCAAAAAAATCTCATATCAAAATCTTAATAAAGAATGGACGTAGTCTGGGTCTACTATATAAACCTGAAGTTACAATTTCCTGGTGATGTCACATTGCATCAATGTTGGATTATGAAGGTTGGGACGTGACCTAAATACGTAACAATACGGATTGAAATGATATTTCGAAACATGAAAGTTAATATAAGAAGTTTAAGTCAGTATCGAAAAATATGGTTGTATGGTTCTTGTGTCATCTGGCAGACAAAATTAATTCGAGATTGTTGAAGCAAACTCGTCTTTATTTATGACTTATAAATAATATTCATAATAATCTATATCTAAAATAATAGAATTATATAACGAAGTTTCTTTTCGTTACAGTCATATATTAAGAATCTTATAAAACCCCGTTGAATAACCAATTATGTCATACCATATATTAATGCCGATCACGTGATATAATTTATATCAAAACCATTTCCAAAAATCATCATGCTCGATTGGCAAGTATAATTTTTCATGGACTTGCGCTGAAACAAATAGCTAATAAATGAACAAAACCACAATATCATTTATTTCAGTAGGCACGTGTGAATCATCATGATGTAACAGATTAAAATGAATGTAAAGAGTAGTAGCTTTACAGCGGTTCTGAATTTCAATTCCACCTAAAAGATGCGACAAAAACTCAGTGTACGTTTTTATTTATATACAAATGTACGAATACGAACTCGAAGATTTTTTATCTATCGTCCATATATTCTTGTATTGAGTAATAGGCTCTATTTAATAATATTTTTGTCAACTTTATGAATTGAGGGTTTGAATATTTGATGCATAATGAGGATATTGAGTAGAAGGGCGATTAGGCAGTGAGACAGTAGATAAGATGGTAAATAAAATATGGCAAATGAAAAGTAACGTAGCGACAATGAAGAACTTTAACCTTGAATCGACTCTTAATGACAAATTAATGACTTAAGAAACCCTGACGTTAATAGAATCGAAAATAAGCAATAAAACACAACTAACAATATACAATCTAGTAGCTGTAATTAAAATAACAATCGAAAATTATGATGGTTCAATGTGAGTTAGATACACGGAACTGTTATTTTAATCCCAAATGTCAATACTTTGTTTTCCTGTATAAACACATGTAGTATATAGTTAAAGCAAATATCATATCGTAAGATCAAATGGTTGGCAGTGAATTGACAGAACAAGAAATGGTATACGTGCTATACACACAAGTAAGTTTTTTTTTATGGAATAGAAAGGCGGACGAGCATATGGGCCACCTGGTGGTAAGTCACCAACGCCCATAGACATTGGCATTGTAAGAAATGTTAACCATAGCTTACATGGCCAATGCGCCACCAACCTTGGGAACTATGATGTTATGTCCCTTGTACCTGTAATTACGAGTGACGGCGTGGAGCGGATATGACGGTATCAGAGAGCGTCATGTCGATTACCGTCACGGCATATGAGACGGTTTTATCCCTAGACCAGTAGGCATAAAAAATATTGAAATCCTTCATAAGTATGTATGAAGTATACTGACTTTTGTATATTATTCGTCTATATAAATTATGACTATGTCAGAATAGATTTTTGGAATGTCTATTGAGGATATTCTATATTAATCCCTATATTGAATTGTTTCGGAATACTGTTCTGGCCTAATTGGCTTTGTTCGTGGCTTATTTGCACGCCCCTCAGAGGTCCCAATAAAGGGATAGGTAATAAGGGACAAGTTGAGAGGTGGAGGTGAGGGCAAACAAGCCACTATAGAAATTGGTCTTTGCATTAGAGATAAGATATACATTTAGATTGTCATATATATATTATTGTTATTTGATGAAAATAATTTATTTTTCAGTGTTAATTAAATATTTCACGTTTGTGAGTCTTGCAAGATAAATGTTTATTTCTGTATACATTTAGTCTAACAAACTATATTTTGTGAAATTGTTCAAATATTCTAAAATTACATAAATGGTAGAAATCACTCTTTATATGTCATTCAACATTTGTTCCCCTTAATAGAAAAATAATCAGAAAAAAACATGTCAATAATCCATGGTTTTATTATATTGTACCATCTATAAAAAATGTGTGCTTACGTTGAATGTGTTACAATGCTAATTATTAAATTACCGATAAAATTCCATCAAGTTTTTTAATAGTTTGTACCATCATATCAAAACAAAGTTTCTATAATTGGAAACACAAAAGCCTTCGTAACTAAACCCTAAAACTAACCCGTCACAAAAATCAGTAGATATTACTAATAGCAGTTTACAAAATGTTTAAAATTTACATTGCAGAAAAACAATGTTATTTATAGAAAGTTCAGGTGCACCGGATCGCTTAATTCCTCAAGCGTCTTCCTCAGAGACAAAGGGAAATGAATGGCCGCCGGCGTTTCATTATGTTTGATGAATACCTAATTATATACCTTTCACGGTAGAATTTTGCGATTAAAGTTCCGATCGTTAGTTTATTTTTGATATTTTTTATTGTAGGTTGTTATTTTTGTATTGTCTCAGCTGAAATAATGGGTAATAGTATGTTTTTTGTACAAATCACAGACTATTATGCTAAAGGAGATAATACATGTGATGAAGGTTTTTCTTTTTATTTTTTGTTGAATTTCCTTAAAAACATTAGTGTCTGACATCTTAAACTTAACATTAGTGCCTCACTTCTTTTTTCACGGCTTTGCTTAGAAACTTTGTTTAGAGGGTGGTTTGTTGAACAATTCTGTGTCTTCTTCTCTCGAATATCAAATCAATAATGCAACGCTAAGCAACGTTTATAAATAAGATCGTTTAGCTTTAAGAAAGCAGTCCCAAAACATAAATAATAGTTTTAACAATATTTTGTTGTTCGCTACTCAAATGAGACAGTGTTAATTAGGTAAACAAATAATAATATCCTTTGTCACACTTCGTGTTGATCTAACCTTAAATTGTAGCATATTAATCAAAAAAGCTTCATTAATATCAATAAACGATACTCGTAATATACACATAACAATTGAGTTTTCTAATTATCCACTTTTATTTCATTGTTACGGATGATTTGGTTTTTCGAAATATAAATGGAACTGTCCTCGAAATATAACCGATTAAACAAAAAGAAAAAAAGAAGTAAAAATCAAATCACAATAAGCGAAGCTCGAAAAACATACACACAAAAAGATCATTCCTTCATCGCCTATGATAAACTTTTATGAACACAAATTAAGTACATGAAAATTTAGTGGTCCCAGCTTATACTTAAAAGCACTTAGCCATCTCGACTATCATTATTAATCATTTCTAATCTTATTATTTACAAAACTAACGTTATAAAATAAATAAAAGTGTATTTCTCATAAGATTTATTTCAAGAATAGTCTATCTAAACTGGATCTATCGTGGAAAATTACCTCGGGTCATTTGTTGTAGCCATTCCACTTGGACCATTACTGCCACTCTCGTTCGCCATTACCTCTTTATTGATGTCTTAATGTGGCCACAAAATACTATCGAGTAATTCATATATACGTCGTGCTTGAAATTATAGATTATGTGATAATGTGATTTCGAAAAAACAGGGAAATATATAACCAAATTGACGTCAAAATAACCCGCTGGATAAAACGATTTAAAATAAGTAGTAAATATCATGGATTTAAATATAGTAAGTTAAATTATTTCAATATATTTCCTTCAATCGAAAATGAAGCGTCGTGGTAGTAAGCAAAATGCTGCTTTTTAACAGGAGAAAAGGCCTCCGTGTAGTATTGGGTTTTTCTATTTTACTTGTCAAAACTGACAAGTAAAATTATGTTATTTAAAAATCGAAGCATTATCAAAATTTAATATTTAAGGTGAGAGACACCTTTTAAAGATTTTATTTTAATAGTTATTACTTGCGACGGAAAATCAGTCATTTAGTTTTTAAGCTGACTAAAGTCAAATGGAATTAGTCAATTCGCATTGGTTTTCGGTGTTATGGCCCAAGGCAATTATTTTATCTAAAAATAGCAATGTTTTGTAGAATTGCGTTTGAGTTAGAAATATTTATAAAGAACATAGCATAAGTTTACCTATTTATATCCTCAGAAAAGTAATATTTCGTTTATGTACCTTAACAAAGCCTATGGTTGAGTCCGTCCATTTACAAACAGGTGGCATATTTCCATATGCCATACGATGACGTGGCTTAAAAGTAGTTCGACCCAAATCTTTTATGTTGTAGATGCTAAGGTAAAGAAATGTTAACGGGGGTCATTGACGCGAAATTCATTCCGCGGAAATCTTTAATATCGTAAATGGTGAAATTAATCTGTATTACTGGTATGTTTGGTTGACAGCTACCAAAGGTTAGCTGTCAAAGGTAGATAAGATTAATAATTTGGTTCTTATAAATGAGAATATTTAAAGAAATTATTATTCATAATACGCTAAAATTTGTGTCAGCATTATGTCATGATTTTGTACAGTGATGATAACTTTTTGAAAATGAACTTATCTAGTTTTTGTTTAATATCACGAGCACGAGAAGAGCCTATGTTAAAAAAACGAGCTAACTTGCAAAATAAATTCAGCAGTTTTATTCAGGAATCCAAGAAGGTTGCAAGTCATCGACTCAATATCATTACAAAGAAACCTTTAAGAATTTTCCCAAAAAACAAAATTCGAACAATCACTCTTGAACATTACAAGAGAATTTTACACAACATTTCCCAAGACCGTTAAATAAATCAAGGTACATTATGACCTTTCGGACCGATAGACCATAACATGGAAGATCTCTATTACCACCTATATGTGAAACGAATTGCCTAAGGTTTTTACGTGCGAGAATTCTTAGACCATTTACAGTCAATTGCTCGCTACAAATTGGTGAAGCGACCTTGGAATTTTCGGAAAAGGACTTCGCAATTTTGCGGGCATTAGGAGGTTAAGGAAAATAAGTTTATAATGTATAAAGCGTGTAATAAAAGGTTGAAATGTTACGTGAGTATGTAAGTATATAAGATTTTACTTATAAATAATGAAAGAAAATAATCGGTTAAATCAATCTCTCTAGGACTAGTAATAAATGAGATGGCCGAGTGGTTGGCACTTTTTGTTATTGTGAATCTTTACCGATTACGGCGGGTTTATATCCAGACTTCTAAGTAAGTGACTGAGTTTTTATTTGCTTAATCGCAAGATAATTCTGTATTGACTCCACCAGTTCGAAATTGTAATCTACGTTTAAGATTCAAGTGTCCTAACCACTGTGTATTTTGGCTCATATTATTTATATCACAATTGCATATTTAAAAAGCTTCTTTGGATCTGAGAAAATATCTATATAGTACATAACAAGGAAACTACTTGTGACGAACGAAAATGAGCTATCGAGCAACAAAACTAATACCATTGAACTCTTAACGAAACACGGGTTACAACTTTTGTCTCTGCTAAAAACAGTTAAAATGGTCCATTAAAGTTTAAAGTGACGGGTTTACAGGTAAGCCCGGCTGGAATGCGCCTCAAAGTGCAACTAAGCTTTTGAGGCGAGGCCAGACCGTAATTGCAAGTTGCTCTCTATAGTTAGTCAGAGAGTAAAACAGTAGATGTTGCTAATATAAAATAACTGATTATTGAGCCACGCCTTATTAAGTATCTTTAATTTTTATATTCTTTGAATTCGATGCCGCAAATTATTATAAAACCTTTTTGTTAAGTAAATGTGAGACACATATGAGAGTTGTGTTAGTGCATCTGGCTAAATAAATAATATGCTGGCTGATATTTACAGACATATGATTATTTTCTGCTGGCAATGCTTAATATAAAATGCTATGAGATGTTTTGAAATCGGTTATAATATTAATGACAATTGGAATAATTTGGATTTACGTAATTGAATATGTGGGTAGCGTTGACGCATTTATATTGTCATTGAGAAGGCAGAGCTATTAAACCAGCAAACATTGCCTATTTTGCGAATTTCGATTTCGAACCATTCAATCAAGTTCGTCAAATTTCGACATTAAATAATAAATTGGCCGAGTCGGAGCTGATGACAACTTTGCAAGCTCTGAATTAATTTAGACGTTTTATTATTATCATCTATGTTTATGCTAGTAATAAAATATCCTTTATTGATCTCGAGTTTTACTTCCCTTATGGAAATTGCCGTTTTGTACCTAAATAAAGCTTTCTGGGAACTATAACGGACGTTCTTAAATCCAGCTTGGACATACGCGTGCTGCACGCAAAGTTTTTTTTTTCAATCAAAGCGATTGGATTGATTTTATATTTTGATATTTTTTTTTAAAAGTTTTCAAGCTCGATTTTATAAAAAATATAATTAAGATATTATATACGTTATACAATAAATGTTTTTGTTTGATCTTTGACATTATTATTTTAATGACGTCAATATCTTTGTGCTGTCCTAGTGAAGTAATAAAGTGCCAATATTAGAGTCAATATCATTCTACGGAAGCGTAGGTTTATATAAAAAGTATATCATCATTTAAATTTGAATATCTTAGTTTAATTTAAAAGCATTTCATTGTATTATTGATATGAAAAGAATCAGAAATCAAACGGGTATTTTTACACTGCTGTCCACAAAAGCAGTGTAATGTTTTCAAATTTCTATGCGAGTTTAATTATTCCACCATAACTTTTAAATGCCCGAACAGATGTATGGGGTATCGTCGTAATCCTTGAATTATCCCGAGTTACACTCTAAATTCATTTTCAACTTTTTAATTCGTATTTGGGCAAGACTCGATTTTTAATTTTTTTTCATCGTCATAATAAGTTATTTTCATCTTTGTTTATAATATTACGCTTCCAACTTTTAGGAAAAGAATTAAAAGCCTTGTATTTATCGATGGAAGAGCAAAGTTTGATTTAATCCCAAAGCACTTTTTATCTTTAATTATTCGGAACACGAAGACAGGGTAAAATTGTAATAAAATTTCTTAACTTCTTAATTACGAAGGTTCCTTTTGAAAAATAACATTGAAACGAATCAATATCTCATTTAACGGATTACAAATTTGTCAAATGGATTCGAACGAAAATATTTATACGGTTTTATAATATTTAATAACTGATAGTGTTTTTTAAAAAAACAATAATTGGTGAAAAAGAATCCTTTTTCAATATAAATATTAAAAGCCGGAGTTCGATGTTGCTTTTTCATAATTGATTATAAATGAACGAGAAAGATCGGCCAGTTTTGTATTACCTATGGGAATTGTTAATGTACAGAGAAATGTATTGTATATATGTTATTTGGTCCGTTTCCAAGCAAATATTTCTTGCTCAGATAAGAAATAAATAATTATTCTCCAATACATCAAGCCATATATGTAATATATAATATTGACGAATTTAAGACTTAAGGCTTATTTAAGTGGCTTATGACAAAAGAAGACATTAACGTGGTCGATCTTGTCGATGTCTTTAAACTCAAGTTACTTAAATCCCTTGTGAGTCTGATTGTCAGTCAGTCAGTGACCACAACAAATGCAACTTTGCCGAAGTAGTGGTTAAATTAAATAGTGGTTGTGAAATACTGCCGTTTTTTTTTCATAAAATACAAGGGGTAAACTTATAGAGAAACTTAAAAAGTAAAACTTAGATAAACATAGATATATAAATGTACATAAGCCAAATCTTTAGAGCCGTTTCTGAAATACACAGTATATGTACGAATGTATATATATACAGGTTACACAAGAATAATATATTCATAATAATGTATTATTTTAATTAAATAATTATAATTGAAATAAATAAAAATAACTTATGTGTCGCATATTAAGAGCACGTTATAAATAATTTATTAATCCGTTTACGCATATTTTAACTTTTTATTTCTTTAACAGCAACTACAACCGTTAATAATGATTATTTTCATTGTTATGATTAATTGCAAAGATGATTACTTAAGTTAGTAAGATGTCACCGTTGGTCGAGTATCTTACAAGGCTGCTATGGAATTCAAAGTTCAAACTCAGGTCGAGCCAATATAGAACACGATGTAATGGGTTAAAACTCGGATCTAGCCAATATCGTAAAAGAAATAAAATGGGAGCTTATGGGAGTGCCCATGCCTCGGAAAGCACGATGCAATGAAATACTATCCCGTTCTATTGGATTATGAGAGTTAGAAAATAGAATTGAACTTGAGGACAAAATATACAATAGTGTCCCTTAAGACTTTACCACAGTTGCTGAAATCGGCCAGAAGATCATCATCGTCATAAATATCAGCGTCAAAACAAAATACTTCTTCAAGTTTCATAATGCCGTATATTATTCGTTTCGCCAATTAACCATTTGTTTCACACAATCGTTCTTGTAAGTTGTTAAAGTGTAGCTGTGACCTTGAAAACACAAAGAACACATTTCACGGATTGAACTCGTATCCCAGTTTCTTACAGAAGTGGTTTAAAAGTTTTTTTCGATTGCGAAAGGGTGACCGCATTCCTACTTTGTACTGAATACCCTTTGTAGTGTTTGAATTGAAAACAGTGCGTCATAATACAATTATTTGTTATATTTTTTATAAATGTCAAAAACGGCATAAAGGACCAAGACAGCTCAGTAGTTAGAAGATGTGAATTTTAATTGAAGATAGCGGGTTCAAACCCTGAGTTATCATGCTGTTAATTTGTGTTAATAATTCATCGCATGCTTGAAATCGGCATGTTTGGAATAAATCTTTGCTAGATGTGTATTTACACATTGGAGCAGCGTGGTAGACTAAGCTCCAAATCCTCCTTAAGAGGAGAGGAGGAATTTTCCTACTATTTCTCACGCGTACAAACTAATTACTATACTTTTAAAATGTCATATAATAACGGTGTTAATGTCATATAAAACTTTGTGGCAACAAAATTACTCTCATAACATTTTGTAAAAGAAATAAAAGAATATCTATCTATCTCGTCAATACAGAATATTAATACAGTTAGGAGATTACTTGATCCATACAATAGCGTTGTTAAAAGAAATAGACGCGCGCTAATAAAAAACCGCCATTTTGTTGGTGGACAGAAAGGTAAATTAATTAATTGATTATTGACGCGACTTCCTTTGTTTAGTGTGTTGAAATGTGTGTGTTCAAACATAGAATTTTAAGAGTAATTAAGTGAGCTATTAATAATTTATATGATTTGATATTCCATTTTTAAAAAGACCAATTCGAGTTTCTTATAAAATTCTGGATGATGATAAATATATATTAAATATTTATCTTATAAAATAATAACAATGAAATACACAAACGTTTTCTTATAATTATGATATTTATTCATGTGACAAGAAAGGGAGTAAATATCACTGTCACCATTGAAAAACAATGCATTTAGAATTCTCTGTATACGAGTCTTTTAGAATTCACTTGACAAGTAAATAATATATGAAGTTCAATGTTGGAACGACATTGCTCCATTAGTGTCAAACATTTCGATTTCTTGTAGCCTGTTTTCATTATCTGGTTCATTTATTTTAAATGGATTTCATATAAAATGTAATTTAAAGTTTCTTTCGACATTTAAATGAAATTTTACTTCATTGAAATAGTAATTTTGAGGCTTGGTAAAATATTATAAATATATTTTTCTCTGTGGAAAAATTATGCAACAGAAAAAAAAACTACTGAGATTTTTTTTTAATTTCAATTCGTACATTTAGAGCTGTGTGCAAGCCGTCTCGGTAGGCACCATCCACTATTCATGGGTATAGTTAGGGAAATGTTTACGTGGATGTATGTGTGTTTTTTTTATTCCACATTAACTTTTATATAAAACACTGTATTCAAGGCTAGATATGTCTAATTTACTATATCAATTTTACTGTATAAAGTCTATTAGAGTTATATATGCATTACATATGTGTGAGTATTAGTACATACTCGTATTTGTATGTGTATTATTGCACTACTATTGTGGCATTGAAATTTACCTTTTGCGGCGACAACTTCGTTTGTGAGGTCACGTGACAAGGATGGCGGATCAGCGTGTCGTTAAGCGCATATTTTATGGCGAACTTGAAGAACACAAGCGTAAACATGGCGGAGAACTCCTTAGGTACAAATGTTTGCTGAAACGGCACATGAAAAAGTGCAATATAAAAACCGCGCAGTGGAAGCAGCAGGCCGCCAACATGCAACAATGGAGATCCAACATTAAAGCGAGGATTCAAAAATTTGAAATAAGTCGCCTCCATGAGCTTGATGCCAAACGCGACCAGTTGAAATCCCAACAGTCCGCGGCATTCAACTACAATTACATTAATGGAGTGCCCATAATATGCCCGCTATACACGAGGATCATCAGTAAAAAGATTGGCAACATAAGTCACACGCGAGCGCACGAACGACACCAGGCAAGGAGTTGAAGCGGTCGCCGTGGCCCGAATTTTCCGGGAGGGTATTCATTAATTGCACTACTTAACCAGTTTCCATTTCAGTTTCTTTTTCGCTTGGGTTGTCAGGAAGAAATGGCTAATTAGCCATAAGCCCCCCGACATTAATTAGTTAAAAGAATTTTCTGTACAAATATCTAGTGGTGTACAACTAAGTATCAATTTAAAAAAAAACTTAATATTTGAATAGATTTGATGTCTTAAGACTTTTACATCCCAAGCGACACTGGCTATAACTTTTTAACTTTGTAATTCGTTTTTACAGAGAGTAGTAATAATTTTTGACAGTCATAATGATTTATTGAAAAGATCGTAATGATTATTATATAATGATTACGTAATGAGCTATTAAATATAATGTCCTATTATGTGCCTTGTCGAAAACACAGCATCGCATTATGAAGAAGCAGTGTCGACTCACCTTTATTGTTGTACTTACTCTCGTGTGTCCTAAGCCGAATCCATAGATGTACATCCTCTACCTTATTTGAAATATCTATGGTCTGTCACCGCAAGGCGGGAACCGGCCTGTCAAAGTCATTGCGTGTGTTACTCGCCGCCAAGTTGTGTACGATTTGAAATTTTTAATAAGTTTCAAGTTATAAGATGAACGAAAACGAGCCGAACGTAGTGATTAATAACGAAAAAGGGTCGGACTCAGATTCGTCTGAAAGTTCTTCTCTGACGGAGAGTGAGAGGCCCTCGTTTAAAAGAAGAGATTCTAAAGAGGACCCTCGCTTGGAAGCAGTTATCAATCAGGTAGGATTTTTATCTAACATCTATATGCAGAGTCTCGGCGGCTCTCATAATAACCAATCACAGGTGTCAAATAATCAGTGTTCCAACGAGTCATTTTTAACTCTTCCTCAGGCTGCAGACACATTTCTTAATTTAGGCCAGGTAGCGATTGATATTGATGCAACGAAGTTAATAAAACCAGCTCTTCCAGAAAGAGTTGACAAAATAAAGTTACTACAAAATTTTGGCTTACCAACCTGGCGTAATGTTAGATACTCTAAGTCATTACAATCTTTTGCTGCCACACCTGGCTTTACTAGCTTAGTAATAAATGATGAATTGTGCCACCTCAGTAAAACAAAGGATTATTTAGTAGGCACTGAGAATGTTATGGCTGCCTTATCAAATGCAATGTTTGAGAGTAATGATTTACTTCGTAGTGGTTTACAGTCAGTAGTTGACTGGGCTTTTAAATCCCCGGAAGAATTAAAAGCATCAACTCTTTTAGAAAAGATTGCCTCTGCTGTTGGTAAAGGTACATCATTTTTTAAAAACTCTGAGGACATACTACAAATTGTATGTGGTAAGCGGGCTGAGTGTATAGAAACTAGAAGGGAGAGGCTAATAAAAGAAGTACCTAACAAGTGCATACAGCTTGCACTTAGAAATATTCCTCCTTCAGAAACTTGTTTATTTGATCAAGTTAAATTAAATACCTTAATTCAGAATTTTGGTGGCCCGCAACAATGGTTGAATTCTCTTGTGTTAACAGAAAAAAAAAAAAAAAATTCAACAACATCATTTAAGAGGAAGAACCCTTCTCACTCAGCCCCATACTCATTTCCTAGCTCAGTCCCAAAGAGACCTAGATATGAGACTCCTCGGAGGAACTCTAATTTTCAAGGTAATGAGTATAAGACCAGAGGCAAAGGTAAAGGTAGAGGTAAAAAATCCTTTCGTACCTTTGATCAACCGAGACTGTGACATCAAGCAGGGGTTCCGAGGGGGGCAATTAAGAGATTTCAGGAAAAGGTGGGAGGAGCTCGGAGCAACACCTTTTATTCTGAAAGTAATATCGGGGTCTCGGATACCCTTTGTTCAAAGACCTCCCTTAGTATACCCTACGCCAGTAGTAGCTCAAAGTTATGCTACAAAACCGTCTGTACAAATGACCTTACAAATCGAGGAGTTAAAGAAACTTGGAATTTTAGAAAGACCAGTTTCTTTGACTCCCGGTTTCTTCTCCCGGGTATTTCTAGTAAAGAAAAGCGATGGTGGTTTCAGACCCATCTTCGACTTACGCCAGCTAAACAGATTTGTGAAAACAAAACATTTTCAACTTATCAGCCATTCCACCATACCAGATTTTCTTCAACCAGGCGATTGGTTGGTAAAAGCCGACATATCACAGGCTTACCATCCATCTTCCTATTACTGCCTCCCACAGACCATTTCTGCGCCTGTTTTACAAACAGGAAATGCTTCAAATGACCTCACTGCCCTTCGGCCTAGCATCAGCACCCCGGCTTTTCTCAGCAGTCACTTGCTGGGTCGCGGAGACTCTACGCAAGAGAGGGATGCGAGTTGTGGTGTACCTAGACGATTTTCTCTTGGTACATCAGGACCCCTCCAAGTTGGCATCACAGGCCGCGGAGGCTGTGGAGCTTTTGGAGTCCCTAGGATGGAAAATCAATTACATGAAGTCAACGTTGACGCCAGTGAGGTCCCTGGACTTTTTAGGCATAAATTGGGACACAGGGCGGAATATCATGTCTCTTCCGACCAAGAAGCAGGCATCAATTTCTACTGCCTTAACAAACCTGTTAACCAAGAAAGCTTGCAATGTACGACAACTACAATGCCTGCTAGGGCAGTTGAACTTTGCATGCTTCGTGATACCGAGGGGAAGACTTCACTGTCGGCACCTACAGATCTTTTTAAGACAATTCCCTCACAACCTGCCAAAAACAAAGTTATTCTTCCCGCGGAGGGCGATGACGGATTTACAGTGGTGGCTGGGAGCCGTTTATCTAACAACCCCCATTCACTCGATACCCGTATCCCATTTTCTGACCACCGACGCTTCAGACATCGGTTGGGGTGCGGTCCTGGACAGGATGACAATGTCAGGTTCCTGGGCACCTCAGCAGAAACAGTGGCATTGCAACAAAAAAGAGATGTTCGCAGTGCTGTCTGCAGTGAGAGGTCACACGAGGAGTCTCAGAAACTCGCATGTTCTTTTACAGACGGACAACAAAACGATCATTGCGTACATTCGCAAGGAAGGAGGGACTCACTCGATAGGTCTCCTGTCTCTAACATTTCAACTCTTGACTCTTCTAGACAAATGGAACATAGTTCTGTCAGCACAGTATCTTCCAGGCAGGTACAACTCCATAGCAGACAGACTGTCAAGGAGACGTCCAGTACCGGAGTGGCACCTACTACCTCTAGCTATCTCAAAAATTTTCAGAACATGGGGCAAACCAGACGTAGACCTTTTTGCTTCAAAAAGGTCGGCTATAGTACCAAATTACGTAACTCTCGATTCACGAGACTGTTCCGCGATGTTCGTAGACGCTTTTTCAAGAGACTGGGATTATCGAATGGGATGGATATTTCCTCCCCCAAACCTAATACCAAGGGTACTTTCTCATCTGAACAGGGCGAGAGGCACCTACCTACTAGTAACCCCGAATTGGGATCAACCCTTTTGGAGGGCAGATCTTCAGGCACGAGCTCTGGACGAGCCCATGACAGTGCCCAACTTACGCAAGGTTTTGGTGGACCTGACCACAGGGCGTCCACCTCCACAGATAGACCAGCTAGTTCTGAAGGTTTGGAAAATTGGGGGTGGACAGACAAAATAGCCACATGGTCTCAGGCCGAAAAAGACCTCATTAAAAGAAGTTGGCGTCAATCTACTCTTGACACATATGAACCAGCTATAAGGAGATGGTTAGCTTGGTGTAATGCTAATGGATTAGACCCGAAATCACCTAGACCAGAAGACGTAGCTCAATTTCTTGCGGATACTTTTTTAAAGGAAGGTTTAGCATATGGTACAATGTTGGTTCATAAATCAGCAGTGGCAACATTTTGTGGACAAAGTAGTACTATATCTTCTAACTTTATGGTGAAACAAGTTTTGAAGGCCATCAACAATTCTAAACCACCATCATTTAAACCGCCTATTTGGGATGCTACACAAGTGATAGAATGGCTAAAAAATGACCCCAAGGCTGACTCATTATTCGAAATTGCCAGAAAAACTGCAACAATTTTACTTTTAACATCAGGGCGTAGATTACATGATTTGACATTATTAAGATTATCTAAACATCACTTCATCGACAAGGGGCAAGAGATTTGTTTTTGGCCTGTATTCGGAGCTAAGACTGATAATGGATCCAGACGCCAGTCTGGTTGGAGACTTCTACCCAATCAGGAAATTAATTTATGTCCAGTTCGATGGATACGTCTCTTAATTCAAGCAACTGAAAGTAGACGGACAGAAGATATAGATCATCTGTTTATCACAATAAGAGGTATTCCAAAACCAGCTTCCAGGACTGTGATAGGAGGATGGGTGCGGTCTGTTCTAAAGGATGCAGGAATTGATGCCTCACCTGGTTCATGTCGATCAGCAGTAGCTTCTCTAGCTTGGCTAGAAAATAGACCTGTAGAAGAAATTTTAGAAAGAGGTAACTGGAAGGCCATTGATACCCTAAGAAAACATTATTGCCGAGAGATTGATACACAGGAACGCAAATTTGACTATAATTTGTTTGATAACTTTAAAATAATTTAATGTGATGACTTTATTGTGATTAGATTGATCTCATAAATACTGTATATTAAGAGAATAGGATTAGTTTGTTAATAATTAATATTTATAATTATTTTCAATTATTTAAGAGTTTATTAAGTTTTTTGTTATTTTGTTTATATTGTGCTTCGGAGGCTTATTATGTTATATTTTATACTTCTGTTTTTTATTTCTAATTGCAGTATAATATTCAGTTATTTTGTTATTTTCTGCTGCATTTTGTTAAACCCATTCTGGTTTTTAATATAGTGTATAAAATATTTTCTTTTATATATGTCAAATTTTAGAATAATAGGTATAGAAATAAGACCTTTTCTGTTTGGTCAGTTTAATTTCAATTGCAGGAGAAGAGCAATTATTTATTCATTTTTATAATAGAAGTTATTTTTTAAAGAATAAAGAATTTTAGACTGATCTCAAGTTTGTTAAATTTTTTATTCTTAGTTCTAAGGTTTGATTCAACATTAAGTCTAATTCAACATTGCGTGTGTTTGTTTGTCACCAGCAGATATCAAACACGTCGTCTTCATAATGCGATGCTGTGTTTTCGACAAGGCACATAATATAAACGTTTTACATAACAATAAAACGGTTATTATGTGCCGAAAGAAAACACAGCATCGCAGGAATGCTCTTCCTGGTGAATACTCCAATGACTTTGACAGGCCGGTTCCCGCCTTGCGGTGACAGACCATAGATATTTCAAATAAGGTAGAGGATGTACATCTATGGATTCGGCTTAGGACACACGAGAGTAAGTACAACAATAAAGGTGAGTCGACACTGCTTCTTCATAATGCGATGCTGTGTTTTCTTTCGGCACATAATAACCGTTTTATTGTTATGTAAAACGTTTATATAATCGGGCCTTCCCCCAAAAGTGCGCAAATAGAAATTTCCAATCATAAAAAATATATTGAATTTAAAAATCGAATCTACAAAACATTCAATACGTCAAATTTTTATCTATTTTACTCAATTCAATTAAATTAATAATTCTGTACGGACAAATCAATGTGTGTCATATGGACGCGGTTTAATATTAAATATTTATGTAACACTATATTCAAATAATAAATATCTAGATATAGGAACTTAATTATACTATGACGTCGATGCGGGTATCTAGTATTAGTAATTTATTTCTAGACTTGGAAATGTCGATAAAGTCAAGGATATAGACTCGTTAATAAATATATCATTTAGTTTGTTTGCGTACATTGAAAAGTATTCAAATGTGTGTTATCTATAGAATTATATTACGAATTATTTATTTTGAAATTATGCATAACAATACTGTAGTTTATTTCGAAATATATATTTATTTCGAAATAAATATACCTATAATGAAATATACCTATAAAAAAAGTAAAGTAACAGTATGTGAATGACCCACTGCTGGGCTAAGGCTCTTTTTTTTGAGGAGAAGTTTTGGCGCTTATTCTACCACGCTGTTCCAATGCGGGTTGGTTGAATACACACATGTGGCAGAATTTCAGTGAATTTAGACAAATGCAGATTTCCTCACGACGTTTTACTTCACCATTAAGCATGAGATCAATTATAACCACAAATTAAGCACATGAAAATTCAGTGATGCTTGCCCATGTTTGAACCCGCGATCATCTGCTAAGATTCACGCGTTTTAACCACTAAATCATCTCTGCTTATAGATATATATACATAAAATCTACTAATACATATTTAATATAAATTTAAAATTTTAAATTAGGTTTATATACATTTTGTTGCTTTTTTTAAATCACACAGAAGACCGTCGCACCCATAAATAAATTAAATATCCAACAAATCGGTCTATGACAAATACATTTTTTCTGTAATTATAAGTTCTTGCAATAATTAAATATTTCCATTTTTCACGTCCACCGTGCTTCCCACGAATCCGAATCATTTTATTTACATAACATTACTTATATACTGACAAATTACGCAGAACATATAATCGAATCAGCAAACTTGGCTAATGTATTCGAATAGCTGTAACACGTTCATCAAATGCAGGTCTTCGTCGTTGCTCGTTAGCTAAATGGGAACTTATTCGGGCATCTTTAACCGCAGACGCCAATAATCGCTTCACAGTTTCAAAACTGCGTGCTAAGTTCAATTACTTCAAATCGATATTGTATATAATTGTATGCGGCCGTCGTAAGACTGTTGTCTAGTGTAATATAGGTTTCGCTCTTTCTGTCATTATTGATTTGATATTAGAAAGAATAAGACACAGCATTGTTTAACTAATTACCCACCAAACACAATTTATAAGTAAGGTCGATATTTTATAAGTAAAATTTAATCCCAACGATACCTTAAATGCTGTTGTATTTGCAATGTTTTTAAAGTAACACGATATTTCCTTTAAATCAATTCGTCCTCCCTTGGGCAGGTTATTCGTTTCTATAAAATTCAGCAAATACTTTCAGCTCTGCCAATTAATAAATTATCTTAAAAAACTTTGATTAATATGACGCATTGCCCCATAAAAGAAAGATTATACAGCGCGGTGTTAGCATTTTTCAATGTCCATTCAGGATAAATTATAAAAATGATTCAATTGTATCCCTGACCTAAGTAATTTAACTGTCTTGAAATACCCACAGAATTCTTTACCGAATATATATTTCAAGCTAGCAGTTACTTTAAATTGATCGTGTGAAATGGCTCAGAAATAGATTTTGATTTATAAGTTTTTACAGAACTTAAATAGTTTTGCCCGTTTGCGAAAAAAAAAAAACAATTGACCTATCAATCGATATTAAATTCGCAATGACTCGTTTAATCAGATAAATTACATCGCAATCGCAATCAAATCGTAAAATACGAACCATGCCATTAATGATAGAATCTGAGTAATCCATACTCTTCTAAGATCTAAAGTCTCGATATCTCTGCGTTGATTCCGTAACTGTTCCAAGGCAGAACCTTTTTCCGGTCAAATGCCTTTGTTATCGAAACGATCTTCGATAGTCAGTTATCAAGTCCTATTGTTTCCCGATTCGAAGTCAGAGGCTCGAACAATCACTCTTGATTTTATTCTGTACGGTAAATTACTATGCTTCCAATTTTAAAAATTGTTCAATCGTTGCTTTTTCATCGTTTCTGCTGTGTATATAATTTGGCAGTATTTTAACTTTTCAGTCTCGCGACCATTCAAATATGATTTAAAATGCCCGAATAAACTTTTAAAAATAGAACATTGACGGAGATTTAAGATCAATAATTTATCAGTTGTGGATAAAATAAAAAAATCGCCCGTAATATTATTAAGCTTTAAATGTTTCATCGATATAATGTCCTTTTTACAATTATATCGGTAGCAATATTTTCTTTGACTTCGAAACATCAATATATCCAAAATAGAAACGATAGGATCGCGAAAGTTCAAAGGTTGGTATCTTGAATATTTAGTTTATCTACAAACCCGATCAAGTGTAACGATAGTAGTTACTCAGTTGTTTCTTGTGTTAGAACTAACGTTAACAATATCCTTATGTAATTTGATATATAGCATGAAATATTTTATTAAACATAATATATGTTAATTATTTTATTCAATACGCACACGTTAATGCATACAGACATAATATAAAACCTCACTATAATATTTTAAATAAAAGTTAAAGCTTGTAAATATTCCACTACTGGACAAAGACTTAGGTGATTCAGATATCCGACACTCAAGTTTCATCAAGATGTTTTTTTTGAAGAAAATTAAGCTCTTTAAAAAGTCAGTCACACAGAATTTTTAAAGAGCTACATTACAGATACATACATACATTACAGATACATACATACATTACAGATACACTTAGGATAAGTGTATATAAGTGATCATAATTAGTTTCAAAGACACAGTAAAAGTCACGAACAATTAAATTTGTAAAGACAACAAATATTAAATGCTGGATTTGATATTTCACAATCTGCTTTAAATCATAATATTTAAAAGGCAAATTATAAAACATTTAACCACTTTTCCTTCGTTTTGTAGTATGCTATAAATAGTCAATTGTTCAAATTGTTTATTTACGTTAATTAATTTAATTGTCTATTTTTTCTTTTTGTTTTTTGTTAATTTTTTTTCATGTTTTATTATTATTAACAATTCCTAAAAAATATTCCAAAAAAAGGGTTATTTAACCCTTTTTTAAGTAAAGAATGTTTATATATTTTTCTGTGCTTGTTAAGTTAGCCTGTAAGTTCGTTATGCAATTTTTATATTTCAGTTTGTGCTCGAGAATAAGAAACAAAATTGTATACATCGTTGGTTTCCTATTTAATCAAAAATAAAATACATTTAGTAATAGTATGTAGGGTTCATAAAATTTGTAAGTTTATTAAAAAACATAATTTAATCATGTTAAAAACATGTTCATTAAACGTAATCCGTTGTTTTCGACAAAAAGCCGACGTCAGAGAGAAATTGGCTTTTGTTAATCCGTTCCGAATGGTCATTCGTTATTTTACTACAGTAAACAAGAACATGAAAATCACGCTTGTCACGTCAATAATCTAAATATAAAGCGGGTAAATTACGAAGCACTGCTAGTTATATAATAATTTTATAGATTAAAAACTTCTCTTAAATGCACTGTAACGTCTCGTATAAGGTTAACGTATATTGGCTTAGTAGTTTTTTCAGCTAGATAAAAAGTCTCGTCATTTATTATTATCGATAAATTTATGTGATCTTTACGTTTTCATTTCATTCGAAGTATTTGTTATTATAACAAACAATATTTCTCTGAACAACTTGACTTGTCTTAGAGGGGGGAATCATTTTTATTATTATTTTACGACAGCCATATAACAATTTCTACAAGCAAATGACCACCTGCTGGTCAACTCAAAAAACATAACTGCACGTTACATGACATACATTTTATATTAATATACTAAAACAAAGCAATGCTTTAAACGGATGCCATAAAACATTTCAGTGACGTCACAGCATAGTAAGATAAGCGATATCCAAATCAATTACCGCTACAGTTATTTAAAATAATAAGAATTTTAAAATTTAAAATAATAATAAGAAATAATTTAAATTTGGTCCAATGTTAAAGTAGTAAGTTATTTAACATATATATATATATATATATGTATATATTCATAGCTAAAATCATTACTCTTCTTTTGGCTTCAATGTAGTCTAGTAAAATTGCGAAGTAAATTCTTATTATATAAACAAACAGTACCGCGTGGATTGGACCCATGTCAAACTTAACTGGAGCACTAGTGAATAGTTGCTTGACGTTTTATAATAAATAATTTTTAAAACTGAACGATTTTCATGTAAATATTGTCATCTGTTTGTGGATAGTCATACGGAAAGACCAGAAAAATAAATTGAACGGATTAGGAAAGAAAGGAAGTCCAATAGTAGTCTATTGTTTTTTTTTATTAATTATTATTCCGTAACCGTAACAGCCTGTGAATGTCCCACTGCTGGACTAAAGGCCTCCTCTCCTCTTTTTGAGCAGAAGGCTTTGGAGCTTATTCCACCACGCTGCTCCAATGCGGGTTGGTTGGTTGGTTGCGGGTTGGTGGAATACACATGTGGCAGAATTTCAGTGAAATTAGACACATGCAGGTTTCCTCACGATGTTTTCCTTCACCGTAAAGCACGAGATGAATTATAATCACAAATTAAGCACATGAAAATTCAGTGGTGCTTGCCCAGGTTTGAACCCACGATCTTTGGTTAAGATTCACGCGGTCTTACCACTGGGCCACCTCGGCTTAAATTTCAAATTTTATTCAAAGTTAAAAAAATGATTTATAATAATAACCCATAAAATGAAACAAGTATATTTAAAAGATACATTAAATTATAGAATAAAGTTTTCATGAAAAAAAAAAACTACTGATATAGCCTAGTATTATAAACTCTATGAAACTAAAGATATAGGTCAATTTAGTGAACAATCTAGTTTCAGGTTTTACCTAGCAAGCCGATACACTTAAGAAGCGCTGTGTACAGTTGAGTGCAAAACAGTCTAGAATATTATATTGAACAATATTTTATATTACCGTTAATCTTCAACGACTACCTTGTTGGTTTTGTGGCTAAATATAACGTCGCAGTTTCGAAGTTCCTAGGTTCAAACTCCAGGTGGAGCCATTAAAATTTTATTGAGTTTTCTGGCGAAGATTCTCAGTTGCAGTTTGGAGTCTGAAAGTTGGAAGTGTGTCCACTCCCGTGCCTTCGAAATCACGTCGAGCCGTTGGTCTTGCACCTGAACTCTTTCCGGTCGTATCGGATTGCGTAAGGAAGTAGAGACTTCACTTAACGTACTACATGTTACGTACATAAAGGTCATATAAAAGTGCTCGCTGTGGCCGAAATCGTTCAGGAAAATATCATCCAGGTTTGGACATACGAAATGACAACTCTAAATATGTTTCTAAATCTGGTTGTTGGAATAAGCGACGTAATATTTGAGACAGACGGAAATATATGACAGTTAAAATGACAGTTGACATCGTGGCACCATATTAAGAGCTGCGTTATTCGTGTATTTTGTGTTGGCCTAACATTACATCAACATTTCGTCTCTCTAGTTCCACTAATGTATCGTTATTGGACATAAACACTAGTGAGGGTTTTCTTAAGTTTTTGATAGCGTTTAAAAACTATCGATCACCTGACCGTATTTTCTTTCATTTGACAAGTGAGATACACTAGTTAAATAAGTTAATACTGAAAATACTTTTTTAGCTTAATTGGAAGTCGGATCAAATTGTAATTATGTTTAATTGTTTTGTCACCGAAACCAAACATATATACGGAAGACATATGTTACTTTTATATGTTTTTTTTATATTGTAATTAAATATTAAATAGGTTGAAGAGCAAATAGGCCACCTGATGGTAAGTAATCAACAACGCCCATATACCATATATGTTAAACATCGCTCGCATCGCCAATGCGCCACAAACCTTGGGAACTAAGATGTTTCGTCCGTTGTTCTGGATCACTGGCTCACTCGCCCTTCAAACTGGAACGCAACAATACCAAGTACTACTGTTTTGCGGTAGAATATCTGATGAGTGGGTTGTACCAACCCAGACAAGCTCGCACAAAGCCTAAAATATGTATTTTTACATATTATTTCACCTCAAATAAGTTAACTTTAAGCTGCAGGTTTATGAAGGACATATGTAAATCATCGCGATACGTCCAATACCGATCCGTAAACCAATTGTGGATGAAAATACCTTTCACGATTTAAAAATAAAGTTTCAAGGTCCACGAACATAGCCAATTATATTTTCTATTACCTACGTATGTACTTTATCAATTATTAATGTTTAGTTAGTAAGTTGTAAAATACGTAGCGATCGAGTAACTATTACGTATACAGATAATTTTTTTTACAGATAATTATGTCAATTTCAGAAAGTTCAATTTTAGGTACAGATTTAGAGCAAAAGGTGCTTCAGGCTCAGAACATAAATAACTTTGTATCTTTTTTTTAATAAAAAGCACTTTATTTTTAAAACAAGACGTAATACACCTTTTCAATATTCGCAATAAAAAAAACGAATGCATAAGAGAGGTATTTAATTATATATATGTTCACGTCAAAAAATTAAAAATAGTTAAATATTATTATTTTTTATATGTTAAGAAATTTGTTCGCGTCTGTACATCGCTGCAGAGGCCTACACATCCGCTGCCTTTAATTGCACTGTTTCCGTCGATATATTGGATCCTTCGTCGTGTGATTAGAAATATGTTTACACGCTACAAAATTTATAAATTTATTTGCCATTTATTACTTATATCGTAATAATTATTCTTTATGTTGAAATAAATCAGTACTCAAATATAGAGTATTATATTATATTACTCATATTTAACAACTTTATAAATATAAATATTTTTAGTTATTTTCACCAATCAACATCGGATCAGCGTGATAGAACATAACTTCCATTTAAGAGGAAAGGTTATTTTTGCGATCTGTTAGTTTTAATTTATAATCAATGTTTTAATGTATAGTCTATTCATTTATTATAAATAAATCTTTAAATATACAAAGATTGTTTTATCTAATAACATCTGATAGCACCATTTAAATATCATAGCCTTCAATAACAACTATATTATAATTTTATTTTTTTATTTTGAAAAAAAAATAAGTTTAATTAATGTGTGAAGTATAAATACAAGACTTAAACAGGGGCGACGTATTAACTACCTAACTTTTTATCAATAACCCGAGCATAACAACTATTAGGGCCCTCGCACAACACATGCTCCCCAAGGTTCTTAACGGGTACTTATTAAAATAGAGAAAAGTAGCGTCAGCAAAAAAATATATTTAGAAAACACTGTTTCATGAGAGCTTGCGTGTGAAGTAAAACTATATAAGTCTTGCGTGATTTGAGTCTGTTTTTTTTGTTATATAGTTATGTTATTAATCTGTACATTATACTGTTATCTCTTTTACAGATTAAGACAAATAAAATAATCGATATCTTTCTCCAAATAATTAGGAATAATAGCTTGTATCTTTCTTGTATGTATGTAGAAATGTACTACTATTTTTTGGCAAAAATATTTTGAGGTAAAGCTTAATTGGACGCGATGAGCGTAAAATTTCAAGGTCGAATTCGAATTGAACGTTTCGTACGTTATGTTGCGAAATGAAACAATTCCGATGCAAAAAACGTTCTTTAATATTTTTTTGGATTCGTAGCATACGATTATGTTTATAATTTGCTCCAATGCTGTATTGCCATTCTGTAATAACTCACTTCACTCAGTAGCTGACTCGTGAATCACTTAAGATGACTTTTAATACGTGTATTCTTCATATCATGTTCTTTAACACGAACTTGTTACATACTAAACTGTAGAGTCTTTAATAAACATAATATTGTTAATCGAAATACTAGAGCGCATAATTGATGATGCTTTCGTCAATAATAAAGTTCCCTGCGTATGTCTATTCAGTTCCTTTGTGTCTATAAAAGTTCGTGTCAATTGTCATCGGGTCGACACCGTGAAACTGGACCAACATTTCCGCTTTATAGCGAGTTTTCAACAAAAAGCTTAAACCACTGTTAGATTTGATTCAGTTTTTTTTAAAATAAATATTAAAAGTAAATTTACTGTTACTTATATAGAAATGATATTATGCATATAAATAATTGAATAGATATTTCAGACTCATGAAGTTTTTCATGACAAAGTTGATCAATTTTGTCAAAAATAAATAAAGAAACAAAATAAATGTTGACATAAAAATCAAAACCGATTAAAGCACTATTGAAATTTGAATATCCCAAAGGTTTTAAGCATAGGCCACATTTACATTCATTTTTGTGAATAGATAAGATCGTCTACTGGTTAGAATAAAGGGTACGTTTTGTACCGGAAAGACGCGGAGTGGGCACATTTTGAACAATGGCGATCGGACACTATAAATCAAGGCATACATACAAAGACTAGTATACATACTAGACTATACATATACTACTATACATCCATACAATATGAAGTCGCTCGTATATGAAAAATGAGACTTAAGACTTTCTGTATTAGCCCATCTGATTAATACATATTTGCAAGCGAAATTTTGAAATCATAATTATATTAAAATGTGTTACATCTAATCATAAGATACGAGTATTTCGAGAAATTTAATTCATTTCCACAGTTCACTGACGTTTCCTTAAACTTATTCTTAAATAATAATAATAATACAATAATAATATCCTAGGACATTATTTACACACGGTCATCTGATCCCAAACTAAGCAGAGCTTGTACTATGGAAAGCAGACAACTGATGTACTATACTATACATATACTATTTTTCATTTGTAAATACATACTTATATAGATAATTACACCCAGATTCAGGACAAAAAGATATGTTCATGCACACAAATGTCTGACCTGGGTGGGAACCGAACCCATAACCTTCGGCGTGAAAGGCAAGTATCTACCAATTACGCCAACCGGCCCGTTAATAAAACGATTATACGTGTAAAATTCTAACTGCCTTCAGGTTGCTACAAATTGCTTCACACTAAATTTACATTATCTTCGCTCGGCATTACATGCACTTTATTATTCCCAATGCTATAATATTTCTTTAGTTTCCACCCGCGGCTTCGCTCGTGAGGTGGTGGGGCTGGTTTAAGGTACATAGGGCTTTGATTTATTTATTCATGCTGTGGAAAGCTTCAGAATGGTGTCCGGTTCATCAGCTTATGTAGGGTACATTAAATCCACTACACTAAAACCATTGTCACATCCATCTTTGGGCCCTTCCTCGCCATACTTGGCGAAACTATCTTTAACATCAATGTCAATATATGATGTTACGTATTATTCTGTAATATGTATGTATATAAGATATCAATTAATACTGTGTGTATTGATTTAGACCATAGAAAACTTATGATTTTTTTGTTATTATTTTCAAATATAGAATGAAACGGATTAATAATGGCTCAAGGCGATACGATTGATGAATTATCTTTATATAGATTTATTAACAGTATATTTATTCACTTGGGAAATAACACCTGGCGTTTATTATTAAAAAAACGTTTTTGTATGATTTCGAATGTACTCTTTATTTGTTCCAGAATACATATCAAAATAGCGTGACATATTTTTTAACGATTTGCATTTTATATAAACCATTTATAAAACTTAGTAATATTCTAATTAAAGTAAATCTATTTCAATACGGTAAAGCCAAGGACGAAAATATTTTTTTCCCCATTTAGAATTGTATTAGACATGTTTGAATGTCTAAATTTAGATTTTATAACTAAATTAAATGTATCCTTTGAGGTCTCTGTTTGTTTATATAAACAGACGGGTATACGTCATATGTATGTATATGTGTACGTATACGTGTGTTAGTATTTAGGATTTATTTCATTATAAATATTTTGAGCACGTGTAAGTAGACCGATGTTAAAAAGTAACTTCCTTGGAGCTTCCGCTTGCTTTTTACTAAATTTCATCAAAATCGGTTAAGTGGTTGAACTGTGAAAGCGTGACAGACAGAAAGACATACAGAGCTACTTTCGCGTTTATAATATTAGTATGAATAGTCATCAATACGTTAGCAGACATTGGCCATATTGTAGCCATCCGACTGACGCATTATGACCAAACCCTGCTATATAGTTCCATAGTAAGTGTATTGTATTTAATTAGTATTTCATATAAAAGATACGTATAAAACCGTCTATTCACTTCATCGCTTAGTCTTAACAAAGTATCATATTAATTGGCCTACTCACAACTATAAAGAATCTGTCACATCTGCGAAACCATTCAGAGCATTAGCGAGCGCTACCCGTTTATTTAAATTTAATGTAAAGCTATCACAATAGCACATAAAGCTGTGCGATAAAGCGAGATAGCTACAAGATATATTACTAGTCGTCCACGCCCTGTAGCTTCACAATATATTTTACGTCAGGATCGTTTAAATTTCGCTCGCCGCAGGTGTGGCCGATACTTAATACTTTATCCACACAAATTGTGTGTTAGGTTAGTTTAGAATATCAAATAAACGGCCGCTGACAGTAAAGTATAGGTCGAAATTCATTACTTGGTCCAAACATAAATTTCGTTGTATTATGGCGATCAGCGGGGATTCCCTTAAGTACCAAGCCATTAATATAAAGAAAGTTATTTAGTTTAACAACGATACAATTTATGTTAGGGTTTCAAAATAAACTTTTACAAATATTTCTTCATTTGGTGTTATTTAAACGTTAATTTTATCATATACGATATGACTAATTAAATTTATAATAAATAATATTCTCCAGACCGATTTCGGCCACGGCGGCCAATTTCAAAAGAGATATGTCGACTGCGCTGGACATATTATAGTGTAAAAGTGTGAGCGCAAATACAGGTGCACAAACACAGATCGATATAATATTTATCTAAGAAATAAAATAAGATGGAAGAGAAAATCATTTTGTGATAGTCATACTTATAATAAACATTGGCGGGTTCATGATTAGTAAACAGTATTGTATCTTACTCCTTCAAACGTCAAATCAATAATGATCTCTTTGTCCAATTATTTATATTTCGATCAGATTTGATTGACGAAAAAGAGTTTCTGCTAGTACTGTACCTTTATATCAATTCACCCTATAAGCTGCTGTATAAAACTGCTTGTAAGATCTTACTTGAGTACAGGAGATATAGACTTTTATTTTATAATTAAAGAGCCACTTACAACGACTTGCGAGTTACTTCATACTGATTGCCATCACAAAAATGCTTTCAAGTAATATGCATGCAATAAATGTTACACAGATTAAAAACAATTTGTTTATGGAGATTGTATATCTTTTTTGAATATTCGACCTTTTTCATCCTTCAAATCAATCATGGGCAACCAACTTAGTAATACAAATTATTGATGTTTGGCGGTAGAAAAAATGAAGAGTGATTAGTACTCATAGATAGGCTTTTTTTATAGAATAGGAAGGCAGACGAGCATATGGGCCACCTGATGGTAAGTGGTCACCAACGCCCCTAGAAATTGGCATTGTAAGAAATGTCTACCATCTCTTACATAGCCAATGCGCCACCAACTTTGGAACTAAGATTTTATGTCACTGTCACTCACCCTTCAAACCGGAACACAACAATATCAAGTACTGCTGTTTTGCGGTAGATTATCTGATGAGTGGGTGGTATCTACCCAGACGAGCTTGAAGAATCTTTTCTGTTAAATTTAGTTTAGAAAGCAGGTTTTAATATATATTTTTTAATTCAACATAACTAACGCATAAAGCATAACTTTATAAAAGGCTATGATATCAAGTCATATAATTTCCTTCCACAAAGCCCTACCACCAGTAACAAAGCCCTACCACCAGTAACAAAGCCCTACCACCTGTACAAAGCCCTACCACAAGTCACAAAGCCCTACCACCAGTAGAAAACCGATACCAGTAGAACCGGCCTACTATAGAAAACCGACTATAGGTTATACAACTACTAGTACTAGTATTCAAATAATTTAAGCACTAAACATATATATTTCAGATAATAAAAACGTTTCGACACCGAGTTATACCTGTCATATTCCCAAGCTAAATGAAAATTCCTTACACTCTGAGGTCGATTGCACGAGTAAAAAAATATATATATATTGCAATATGTTAAATGAAAATTATGACCACTATTTTAGCTAACATTATAATATATGAATAACATATATATATATCGCAGAAGTTAGTTATGCAAATAAACATTTCCGTACTTTATTTTTGTGTCAATTATGGGATCATAAAATTTGTTTTTTAATTGAACATGATTAAATACTCCTTTGAATTATTATTAACGCATCAAACGCAAATATTTCCGTTTTCTTTGTTCAGCATGAAAAGGTTTGATATGCCGTCAAATCAATGAAATATGTACGTTCATTATGTTTATTTTTCAATGTAAAATGAATAATACATAAATATTTACGAAACCCTCATATAATTATAAAAAAAAGGAAAATTAAAACAAAAGCTTAAGAATAGTAATGCTACATAAACATAATTACGAACTGTAAAATTATGCATACAAGGGGTGGTCTTATCACTCAAGTAGTGTTCTCTTCCAGACAACCCTGCATTGAGATACTTGCAGGACATAATGGGCGAGTGCATTATACATTTACACAGTAGGTTGGCACTATATATATATGTAAAGTACTGTAAAAAATTAACCCGTACGCAAATATTCATGGTGCTTTGCACTTAAATCCAGAAATTTGAACTGTACGTTGATATGTCAGTCAGGCAGAGTTATTCTTTTATATATAAAGATATGCCTTTTTGGGTGATAAAACTATTTCGGTGCGTTAAACATTATATGATTGGAATCAAAGCTATAATGTATCGGCAACAATGACATCTTGACTTATGAAGTAGTTAAGCTACTTAAGTAGCCATTATTAGGCACTAAACAATACACTATAATTAATACTTTGTATTTGTTTTATATCTTTATTATTCGATATTATTTATTGTCTACATATATTGTAACTATTTTTGCTCTTATATATATTTACCTTGACAATAAGCTTAACTTCGCTCAGAGCAATTTACTGCGCTCACACTATCTCTTTAAATATGTTAAAAGAATAATTTTGCTGAATAAACCAAAGCTGCACAATTTATTATATAATAATATAATAAAATCTAAATAAAGTGTCCATTATTTTAAGAATGGAGGAAGTTTAGCTTGAGTCGATATATTTTATTCTCAAGACTAGCGACTCGTACCGGCTTTTCACGGACACTATATTTTGATACTAAAAAAATGGGAATTACGATTAGCATGAAAATATTAAGTATGTATATTTATTTAATGAAGTTTTTTAACTATTGTTTTACATAAGTATATCATAAATGTGAAGTATGAATAATATCGTTAACAAGCCATTTTGTACAATTGATTTTACAAGTTATCATTTGATAAGAATATAAGCCAGGTTATACTTGTAATCGTTATGATTATACCAAATTATCATAATACCGAATACGTGTTCACACCACTTTTCAGAATAATCAGATTCAGCTAATAATGAAGTTAATGACTACAAACTTCATGTTGCACAATGCTGCCGTCCATTGAGTTTCCAGGAAACTCGATAGCGACATAATTATACCCAAAAACCTTTCTACTTTATCGCTCTTTCTGTTAATGAAAACCGTTTCAAAATCCGTACGCTGGTTCAAAAAAAGTAAGCGGAGCAAATAAAGCGACTTTTTATATTATTTGAGGTGATATTATATATCAAGACTAAAGAAGGACGTTTCTTCATGTAACGTTTGAAATGAATATTACTGATTGTCTGCCTTCTTGGTCTAGTGGCTACATGTAAGGCCGGCAGTCCTGAGTTCAATGGCGAAGTCGGGTCTATAAAAAGTTATTAGGTTTTTTTGTCGAAAATTCTAAGAAGCAGCTCGGAGTTGGAGATGTTTTCACTCTCATGCCTCAAAAAGCACGTACAGCCGTTGGTCCTGCACCTCAACGCTTTCCGGTCGTGTCGGATTGCCGTCCCATCGGATTATGAGAATTACAGAAAAGAGAGTGCACCTGTGCTTGCGCAAACACATATGCACTATAATGTCTCCTGCGCAGTTGGCTAATCTCTCTTGGGATTGGCCGCCGTGGCCGAAATCGGTCTGGAGGACATTATTACTGATGCAAAAAAGTTTCACTTCCACCACAAGTAAAGTTGCATTTATGTAATATGTAATGTGTGTACAAGACTAAAAAATGTTACACAGATTAAATTCTGTGTTATAAATTATTTTGAAGTTATATTATTTACTTACATCGATTAAGGCTATTGAAATAAATAGCGTGTTTTAGATTCTAACTAGTTAGATATGCAATAGATAATTATATAACTTGAATTAATGCCCTCGCCCTATCAGAGATAGTTTTGTTCGCTATCGTTTGTAGTACACATACATACACGTACAGAAAACAAGGCATACATGCATAATACATTATCTTCTTGGCTTTACTGTAGTTGTGTAAATACTCGCTTACTATATACGTAGACAACTCAACACACACATTTAAAGACATATTTCACACAAAAATGCTGTCTAATTCTAAGATAATCTTAAAAAAAAAACAATGAATGGTATCGAATGTTCCAGATCAAATGGAACACCATTAGAAACATTTTTTATTTCTACTTTGATATAAATCTCGTAATGGGTCATAATTTGAGCATCAGCAAAATACTACTACCAATTAATCCATTACACGGAAAGTTTTTTTGAATTAACCAACAGTAATTCATAAACAGAAAAAGGGGTCCGTCTTAAATTTATGCTTACGACTGTAAATTAAATATAATGTTTTTTTTTTTGTAGAAATATAACACAATTATCATTATTAACAAGTTTTTTTGACACGCAATTACCGGAAATATGTGTTTGTATACGATTTACGCTTGAAATAATCTAACAAAGCTACTTTCCACCGCTACACGGCTTTACAATATTTCAACAATTTATTTAAAATCTTCAGCTATATAAACCCACTATCAAAAAACTTGCCTGCGCGATTCAGAAACGTGAATCAACAAAAGAATTATTAGGACTGGATTGTAACATGCATATTATATTTCAATAATACTGTACTACATAAAACGGTCGTAATTATGTACAGTAACAGAAACAGCCTTAAATTGCCCACTGCTGGGCTAAGGCCTCCTCTCCTTTTTTTAAGGAGAAAGTTTGGAGCTTATTCCGACACGTTGCTACAATGCCGGTTGGTGGAATACACATGTGGCAGAATTTCAGTAAAATTTGACACATGCAGGTTTCCTCACGATGTTTTCCTACACCGTCAAGCACGAGATGAATTATAAACACAAATTAAGCACATGAAAATTCAGTGGAGCTTGCTCGGGTTTGAACCTACGAGACCTGTACATTTAAGTTTTTAAGTACATATTTGGGTAATGTTGTAAGTGTTCAAATTTTAATACGAATCTGGCAGGGTTTGATACAAAATCTTATTTGTAAGAAACAGCCACTTATCAGATATTCTAATGTATATATTTCCAAATAAAGAAATTCCTTAGTAATAATTATTGTGTTCTGGTTTGAAAGTGGAGTGAGCCAATGTAACTACAGGTACGAGTGATATAATGTCTATGTGGCTGAGTGGTGGTGGCACATGGTTCATTAAAACGGTAATGTCTATGGGCGATGGTGACCACTTACCATCAGCTGGACCATTTGTCCCGTCCGCCTTCCTATTTTACAGAAAAAAAACATATTTTGTGACCGAAGTTGATTTTTATTATAAATACGGTTAACTATTTTTTCTCTCGTCTAATTTTGTCTATAACGCGTTATATAAGTTATGCTTTTTAAAAAAAGTAACAATTTTTTTACGTAATATCTAAATTTTATTTCATAATATGTTTCATTGCATTAAACGCAGTTTTTTTTCCTGAATTAAAGCACCCATATTTTTAATTTAATATTCAAATATATGAAGTAAAGAACAATAAACAAAACAAAAATTACATAAAACTGTAAAACTTTAAATGCCATTGTTATATGTATTACACATTCAAATAAATACGATGATCAAAAACTTATGTATAATTTATTTGGCACTAAGCACTTTTATGTAATATTAAGCTGCCATACAAAAAAGCACCGCTTGAGGATTTTTCTAATGACGTTCGTATTTATTAAAAATATGTCATCATTATGTCAAATCAGATTTAATTAAAATGGTTAACTTTATTTTCATAAGAAATTATAATGTCTTATGTACAAAATTAACAATAATTATACTGCAGTTTAAAGGCTTTGTTATATTAAAATAATAAACCAATAAAAATAAAGTTAATTCATAATATTTTTATATACTAGATAATATACAATTTACGTTATATTATTAGCTCTTATTTTTATATCTTATATATTTGAACCCTCAAACGATTCACACCGTAGCACCGTAGCACCGTAGATATTATTGACGTAGCGAAAAATAACCGATAAATTTAAAATGTGTATAAAAGCAAGGGTTAAAACCAATCTGTTTAATGCAATTGCGTTCATACCTTTAACAATTGTCTCTTTCCGATTCCAATTATGATATGCACAACACGTTTCAATTGAACAGTTTTTTTTTGTAATTTACAAAAAATCTTGAAAAAAGTTTTTATATGTTCGAATATTTTTAAACTTATCACTGGCACTCAAAACTGACGATCACATATGGCGATTTGAATTTAGAATAGCAAAGTTTGTATTTCGTTACCCGGCTCGTGAATACGTGCGGCGGGTACGACAGTCGCCGCTGAATGAAGGAGCGCACCTGTTGGGCGCGTAGCTTTACTTAGCACTGTAATGAAACTGAATATATGCTACGGAAAATGAATTAAGCTTTTCAAGAGCATAAATATGAATATTTTTGTCAATATTTATTTCGCAATTTTTTTTTTGTCGAGATTATCGATATTTGTTACGTTACTTGAATCGAATTGATATTTTAACAGAATACATTTTTAGTTCATTATTTGTTTTATTATAATTATTTTAATGTCACATTATACTTATATTTTTGAATACATTTAAGTATATTTATATACAATTTTAACTCATTCGCTTATTTTCGTGCTAATTAGTTATGGTACAAAGTCATGTCCAAATGTTGCCTGAAAAAAAAACAAATGTAATCAATCAATCTTTATAATATAAACGACGCGATCGATCTTTTAGCGATTGTTTAGCATTAGTTTGTTTCATATATTAATAATGAGTTGTACATACAAATAATATTTAGAAACATAGCGTTGTTATAACAGCTATGTGGACAATATTTGCTTTTTAAGCCGAATGTCAAAAAGTCGTAGAAAAATAATGACATTCAAATTTACATATGTATGTGTGTGTTTGTTTGATATGATATTGGATTTGTATTAAATATATTTATCATTATATCAGTTACTTATTACTATGAGTATTTTATTATTTTATTAACTAACCTAAAACGTCTACCCTAAACGGTATTAGTATGAAAATATAGAAATAGCTCGAAGTGCCTTCTGCACGTTAAAAAAAGTACTCTGCAATCGCAGACTTAAGATCCCTGTGCGCATACGACTCCAACATTGTTACATCTGGCTTTTACTTCTTTACGGATGCGAGGCGTGCAAAATTAAAAAAACGTATATAAGCTTTCAAGATGCGGGCATATAGACGTATGTTGGCTATTATTTGGATTTAAAATGTCTCTAACGCAGAAGTTCTGCGACACGTCAATCATCTGACTGACAAAAAGAGAAAAGTTGCAAATATCGGATACGCGCTTAGGCATGAAAGATATGAACTTTTGCAAATCATTATGATGGGAAAGGTTGTCAGAAGGGGAGCTGTTGGTCGCAGAAAAAATCTTGGTTGTGCAACATCCGAGAATGGAAGCGAGGAACAAGAAGGAGTATTCAAAGCTGACTGCCAACTTTCGCTGGTCGGAGTGGCGCTCGAAGAAGAAGAAGTATGAAAATATAAAATCGTAACTTAAGTTGCGAGTGTGTGTGCCCAACCCAACTAATTAAGCTGAAATTTTGCACTTATTAGAATACTATATATATATATTTTTTTAAACGTCAACCTCTAATTTTATTTTAGTCACACTGTTAGTTTCTATATTTTTCTATTATAACACATTAGTGTTTTGATTCGAATTCAAGTGGTTTTGGTTTTTTCGAACTATATTTTCTTTTTATTATTAATGTTTATCAATGTGTGTATAAAGAAGGGATTCTCAATAATGAAATTGTTTTTTTTTTGTGTTAACCACGTGTATGCGAGTGCATGTTTATAATAGTGAAAACATTAAACTCTATTGCAGATTCTTAGAATTAATTTAATTTTCTAGAAATTATGGTCCAATATGGTTTTGTTATATTTTTATTAAAATATCTTGTTATGCCAATAAAAATACAAATGTTCGCACGATACGTCTTAGAAGTGCAGTCGTGTTTTTTGTAGTTGTTTACTAATTACGATCGTAATTCTAAGAAAGACGCGCTCGGTCTTATCTAAGATTACGGCGGCCGGCCGTATGGTGCGTTACTATGGAAAGCGATAACATTATTTACACCGAGTCTAATAGCACAAAAATATCGAGGGAACAAATACAATTACAGGAGAATGAGATGTATGTGGAGGATGAATTAGAAGAATATAGTCAAGAAAATACTAGCCGACCAATAAAACGTATGAGAGAATTAGATTCAAATAATAAATGGACAACTGTTACTAAAAAAGGAAAAATGATGGTGAGAAGGAATACGTGGAACAGCAAAGAAAGTTTTGAAGAAGATTTAATAGAAATTTGTGTGTATTCGAAAGACATAATGCCTAAACAATTTCAATTAGCAAAACTACTAAAGAAAGAAAATATATTAAACATATCTCGAATAAAATATATAAACCCGTATAAAGTTATGATTCAATTTGAAGAAGAAAACAGTGCAAAAAAATTAATGTCATGTAATAACTTAATAGAAAAAGGATGGAGAATGCACAATAGATATGAAGTAGGAATATCATACGGTGTCATCAAGAATGTAGAAATTGAGTTAAGCGAAGAAGATATCAAAGAAAATATTACTAGTGACAGAGATTTACTATCTGTAAAACGATTGATGCGGAGAAATGGCGAGTCGGACTGGTTAACGAGTGAAGCAGTTCGATTAGGATTTAAAGGTTCATCTTTACCCCCATATATATATGTATATGATATTAAAATTAAGATTGAGCCGTATATATTTCCCGTCACACAGTGTTCTAAATGTTGGCGTTATGGTCACAGTAAAAAAATATGCCCTAGTACAAAAGTGGTATGCCCTAAGTGTGGATCTAATCATGCTAATTGTGAGTCAATAAAGCTTAAATGTGTTAATTGTTTAGGATCTCATCTAGCATTGAGCAGGGATTGCCCTATATTCAAAAAAGAAAGAAAAATACGAGAAATCATGGCTGAATTTAATTGTACTTATAAAAAGGCTTTAGAAATGTATGTTCCGCCATCCTTACCAGCAAAGAACGAAAATTTTAAATGTGAAGAAATTCAGACGAAAGATATTCCTTACACTTCACCCAGTCAATTATCCTATGCCGGGGCTGTAAAGTCTATGAAACATATTCAGACATCTGATACCATACAAAAAAATAAAAATAAACCAACACCCAAAAGTAGTGCTAATAAAAAAAATACATCTACTAGTGAAACATTTAATTGGGATGCTTTATCTCAGACTGAATCTATCATGGAAGACATTAAAGAAGATGAAAGTAATAAAGAAGACAGCATGAGAAAAGGGATATTTGTTGATTTGCTAGAGAAGCTTGCAAATATTCTTTTTATGAAAAAACTTACAGCGATGAAGAAGATAGAACAAATTATAGTAGTCTTATTGGAGTGGTTTATGAGTGTGATCCAAAGAAAATTCGATTTTGTGTCTCCGTTTAAGCATTTCTTTAACAATGGACAGTGAAGTTATATTAAATAAGATTAATATTATGCAATGGAACGCTCAGAGTATAAAAGGGAAGCTAGGTGCATTCCGTCAGTTGTTAGTACAAGAGAAAATTCATATTGCTGCTGTATGTGAAACGTGGCTAGACTCAGAAACGAACCTTACAATTAATGAATATAACAATTATCGTGTGGATAGACAAGATAGTTATGGAGGCGTTGCAGTTATTACTCATCGTTCTGTTAAGGCTCAAATGATACATTTAAATTCTAGACCTAATTTAGGCATTGAAATAATTTTTGTTAAAATTTTTAATTGTTCACATATTAACAATATAATTGTAGTGTACTGTCCTTCCTCCGTAAGAACTAGTCAGAGTGATTGGGACCATTTATTTTCTTTAGTTGATAAAAACACACTAATTTTAGGAGATTTTAATGGCCATCATACAAATTGGTCAAATAGGGTTGATCAAAGAGGTATTCAAATTTATAAAGCTATATTAGATAGTAATTTTGCAACATTAAACGATTCATCGCCAACTCGTGTTAGACTGGTTAACGGCGTTCTACAAGAGTCTTCTCCCGATATATCAATAGTATCATCTGACGTGTTTGAGAAATTTAATTGGAACGTGACTAATGAGACATTAGGAAGTGATCACCTTATTATCAAATTGACAACTGTTATTAACCCCATATTAAAACCTCTTAAAAAACGAAATTTTAAAAAAGCGAACTGGCCATGTTATCGGGAATATCTTGATCGCATATTCTCTGACCTAAGATTACCAGAAAATCCTCAACAGGCTTACGATGTTTTTATATCACATTTAAATGAAGCAGCGGATACATATATTCCAAATAGTTATATAAATCAAAATCCAACACGTAATTTCACCCCGAAACCATATTGGAATAGTAAATTATCAAAATTAGTTGCAGAACGCCGACTGGCTCTTACTAACTTTAGGAAAAACCCAACACCAACTAATCTAGACTTTCTACAAAAAAAAATATCTGAACTACAAAAAATAATTCGAAAAGCTGATTCTATTTCCTGGCACAAATATTGTTCGTCATTAAATCAAACTTCTTCTTCAACTGAATTGTGGCAACGTATGCGTTGGATTAAAGGCTATAAAACTAGTAAGTCATATATTGATGAACAACTTACTCACGATGTTTTAAAATCCTTAACCCCCGATTATGTTTTGCCGCCCAAGCCCTATTTTAATATACACAATAGCAGTTTAGAAATTCCTATCTCTATGCAAGAGATTTTATTAGCTATTAAGTCTACTGACACAGCTCCTGGTTGTGATGGTATATCATACTCAATGTTAAAAAATTTACCAGAAAAAGGTATTCTCATTTTGCTCTATTTATATAATAAATTCTTTTCGCTGAACGTAATACCTCATCAGTGGCGTTATATTGAAATCGTCCCTATACCAAAACCAGGAAGAGACTTAAAGCTTACTTCATCCATCCGTCCTATATCCTTGTTATCTTGCTTATGTAAAATGTTTCACTCTATCCTTAACAAACGATTAGAATGGTATTTCGAAAAAAATAATATGTTCTCTAACGATACGATAGGTTTTCGAAAAACTAGATCTTGTCACGATAATTTAAGTAATCTAGTTACTCATATACAGATGGGTTTTGCTAGAAAGGAATATACCCTTGCATGTTTCGTCGATATAAACAATGCATACAACAATGTTAACACTACAGTCCTTTTAAACATTCTCCATAGATTTGGTGTGGGCATTAAAATTTGCAACTATCTTTGGAACTTTCTGAGTGACCGTTGGCTTAATATTCGTGGTAATGATCTTAAATGCGGGAGATCTACTTGTTTAGGTTTGGCACAAGGTGACCCATTGTCACCCTTATTATTTAATATAGCTACGATTCATGTTTATTGTGATGTTTATGATGATTCTGTTAACATCTCACAGTTCGCTGATGATTATGCGATATATGTTTCAAATAAAAATATCGCTTATTTACAAACGCAATTACAAAAAGCATTAGATATATTTAATGAACAGATATGTAAGATAGGTCTTGATATTTCTTCGAACAAAACTAAAGTCTGTCTATTTTCAAAAGGTAGAAAACAAAATGAAATCATATTAAAAGTTAATAACTGTAAATTACAATATGTCGAATCTGTGAAATATCTTGGGATGTGGTTGGATCGTTCATTACGCTGGGGTAAACATATAAATGAAACAGTACAAAAAGCTTCAAAATATCTTAACGTTTTTAAGGTATTAGCTGGATCGGGTTGGGGTGTTCACCCAAAGCATTTAAGACGTATATATACTTCTTTAATAAGAAGTAGAATTGATTACGCCTGCTTTTTATATGCCAATGCTGCTAATAGAAATCTAAATAAGTTAGATATTATTCAAAATCAAGCAATGAGAATTGTAGGGGGCTTCATTAAAACTACACCTATCCACGTCATGGAGAGTGAACTTTGTTTGCAACCTTTGTCTATCCGTAGACGCTACTTAGCTGGAAAATTTTGGCTTAAATCTAAATCCTTAAAAAGTAATAAAGTCATAGAGTTACTTTCCAACATATCTAACTCGAATGAAAGTCTTAGTTATTGGGAAAATAAACGGAAACCCTTACTGATTACAATCCATGCAGAATTACAATCGATCCCCATTCAACGTAGCAAGCAGTTAGACATGTTCTCCTTAAAAACTTGGGTTAGCAATATTGATATAAATAACGTTGTTAAATGTAACCTTATGCCTTTAAAAAAATCAAAAAATAAATATAGCTTAATAGAAATTAAAACATTAGTTAACCAGTTTATTAACAATACATACAAAAATCATTATCAAATATTTACAGACGGATCAAAAGACAAAAACGCTTCAGGTGGAGCATTATATGATGCGCAAACTAAAAATCATTTGAAATTTCAACTAAGTAAATACCATTGTATTATGTTCATAGAATTACAAGCAATTTCGGAGGCACTGTCATATATTGATTCTATTGAATCTCAGAATTTCGTAATTTTAACTGACTCCAAAAGTGCTCTTCAGCATCTGACTAAATGCACCACCAGTTATCGGGGTACTTCAATAGCCTACACTATCCTAGATCAAATTGATAAATTAAATAAAACCACAAAATTTGTGTCTCTTCAGTGGATACCATCACATGTCGAAATAGCTGGCAATGAGATAGCGGACCACCTGGCAAAACAAGCTAGTGTCGATGGTATAACAATAACTGTGGACCCATATTTTACTGATCTTATTTGGATGTATAAAGAAAGATGTAGGTTCTGGTGGAAAGAATATTATGATGAACGTTCTAAAGAAAAGGGCATATGGTACAGAACAATGCAACCACAACCTTGGAATGAGCCATGGATAGACAAATGTAACCTTAGTCGTCAAGACCTAATCACGGCTTTAAGACTTCGCTCCAAGAAGGACACCTTCCATTAAACTCATTTGCGTTTTTACTTAAAAAAGTAACAACTGCCAATTGTACCGAATGTGGTGTAACTGAAGACATATATCATATATTACTGGAATGTGTGCGGAGCGAGTCACTTAGGCAGGATTTTATTCAGTATTTTAAAACTACCTTAACTATTGATAAATGTATAACTTTTATGGCATTTCCTAATAGCAATGAGGCAAAAATGTTATACAAATTAACCAACAAATGTCTACGACTAAGGAAATAAAGTGTATTGTATAACTAACAGAGCGTCATAGTCACAAATGGTGACTAAGCTCTTTAAAATTAAAAAAAAAAAAAAAAAAAAAAAAAAAAAATACAAACCTATTTAAAACTATGCGCATAATCAAATGATTAAATAAGTTTAAAATTAATCAGCGTTAATGTACTTGTGGTAGGGCTTTGTGCAAGCTCGTCTGGGCAGGTACCACCCCCTCATCAGATATAACAGCAGTACTTGGTATTGTTGTGTTCCGGTTTGAAGGGTGAGTGAGCCATTGTAATTACAGGCACAAGGGACATAACATCCTAGTTCCTAGATGGTTAACATTACTTACAAATCCAATATCTATGGGCGTTTGGTGACCACTTACCATCAGGTGGCACATATGCTCGTCCGCCTATCTATATTATAAAAATAAAATTATAAAAAATGTTTGTTTCACTTTTTTTTAATGTTAATTATAATCTGTAAGAAAAAATGATTAATAACGGTATTTTTTTATTGACAGAAAAAGTAATAAATGTTTACATTAAGTTTTCACAAGGTATGTCAAAGAATTTGAATTAATGAGGAAGTGGCGAATCTTAGTTAATGAGCGGTATTGTAAGCAATACCGAACCGATTACGATAATAAAAAGATTTTGCCCGTCTGTAAATATAAAGCAGTTTAAAAAATCGGAACTGATTGTCACTGTTTGGTGTATGCAATACGTCAAAAAGCTCTATTTATATCTTTCCTGGAAATCCACAACAATTAAATGAAGCATAAATCGTTCATAAGGATGGAGCCATTTTCAAATGCTTGGTCAATATAATTAAAAAAAAATTAAATACTTCTTTGTTTGAAGTAGGTTCGAACTATTAAATATGGCTTACAATTAGGATATGAAACAAAATAAATGTCCTTAGATTCATTTATAATATTATTGCAAAATATAATGTTATGGTATTTTGGTCACAGATAATATAAAATTTTCCCTCGCAAGGTCTAAAGCCGATATGTCATTTAAATCCCTCAGAGGATTTAGGTATGACGAGGGTGTAACTCTTTCAGATTTTTGCTTTGGTATGTCAAATAAAATAGATAAAATCATAGAATCTATGAACAGAGATAATTGGCTTTTTAATGGCACGGAATAATCAAATAGGCTCAGAAGTAAATAGTTTTTTAAGAATTTCATTTTCTCAAGAGAGCAATTATTTTTTAAAAGACTTTTCTCGTTGAAAATGATATTCAATATTCCCATATTTAAGTCGAAACCTAGTGGTTACAACGCGTGAATCTTAGTGGTGAAGAAAAAAGTCATGAGGAAATCTGCATGTGTCTAATTTCACTGAAATTCTGCCACATTTGTGTCCAGCCTGCATTGGAGCAGCGTGGTGAAATAAGCTTCAAAACTTTCTCCTCAAAAGGAAGAGACCTTAGAAATTTGAACATTAAGGATTATAATAAGCCTATAACCACAACGATTTATAACAATCTAAGATATTATATTCCTTGTGCTTCTAATCACACAGGCTCACTCACCCCCTTAACGAGATCACATATATCAAATATATAGGTATGTATATTGTTATTTTATTTTTTTACAGTTGGGCAGACAGGCATACGGGCCACCTGATGGTAAGTGGTCTCCACCGCCCACAGACATTGGCAATGTAAGAAATATTAACTATTCCTTTTTTCACACGGTTGGTGATCAACCTAAACAAAGGGAAATAAGATGTTATATACCTTGTGCCTGTAGTTACACTGGCTCACTCACCCTACAAACCCGATCGCCACAATACTAACTATTGCTGTTTAGCAGTTGAATATCTGGTACCTACTCAGACGGGTTGACACAAAGTCCTATCACCTAGTAATAATGGCCAATTACAAAAATTACATCAATAACTTATACTTCGCCTCAGTGAAAATAAGTTTTGACGTAATAAGCTTATTTACAAAGTTGACTATTGTACGTAATCCACATAAAAGAGCTCTCCTCATAACCGACGATCTTCAGAGCTGAATTGCGATCCCACAAGAGACATTGATGTTATTCTGAATCAATATGAGAGATGCTCTTTTTCAACTAACTCCGTAATCGATTCACTGATGAACAATTGAATATTAACAAAAACATAAATAACTTAATCGATTTCTATTATTTTGTACCAATAATTTCCGACACCCTTACCTCAGTTTATTTTAGATTAGTTATTATAAGTGGCTAGATATAAAAAGTTTACGTAAGCGAACTTATCTCAATATATTTTTTTTATTTCTCTAACTGTGAGATACTGTAGGGTGAATTAATCTAGAAGATCGATTAAATATATTGTGAGAACGCATTGAAAACTTAAAATTATATAAATACCGAAAACGTCTCTATTATCATCATTTCAGAAATTACATTATAATATACGTAACATACATACAATCACATAACAATACATAAATACTAAAACATTCGTACTAAATCATTTTATAATAATTGCCAAAAAAAGGAAAAAAACAACATCCCACACAATGCGTGGATAAGTGACACTAATATATTCTTTGTATTTCAATATATGTAACCGTAACAGCCTGTGAATGTCCCACTGCTGGGCTAAAGGCCTCCTCTCCTCTTTTTGAGGAGAAGGTTTGGAGCTTATTCCACCACGCTGCTCCAATGCGGGTTCAATATATGTAGTAAAAAAAAACTTAAAATTTTGCTTATACTATCCATAATAACATGACTCGAGGGTGCATTGCAAAGTCGTTCATTTCGCTATTTTTTTCGTAAAATCGGTGTTAAAATATTATATTTGAATTTCTGAAAGTAAAATAATATAACTGTTAAAGGACGAACGAAACTAGTCTACTACAATACCGCGTATATAATACACTTCATCCTTACTTACGACAAATAAATTGTAACATTGTTCAAAATGTATTATATGGTAAAGATATTTTTGTTACATTGTAGAATAAATTGTAGAATGAATAAAATCGTAATAGAGAGTTGTAAAATTTTGTATCAAATCTAAAGGATCTCAGAATACAAATTCACTTATCCGCTATGTGTAGCTTATTTTAATCTCATATTTATCATTATAATTGCAGCTATTTCGTTCACTAAATCTACCCAAAGCGGGTTTGCATAAAATTAAGCGTGCATTTTATCTCCGGTTGAAATTAATTCACTGTACATATTATTTCAAACTAGTGCATTTAACGCGATTTCCATTTTGACTTTTTAATAATTTATATTTAATATTATAATACACAAAGGAACTCTGTGTGTCTGCTATGCTTTCAAGGCTAAACTAATTTTGATGAAATTTAGTATCAACCAAGCTTGAACATAGGATTTTTTTCCAAATACCTTTTTTTCCAAATATAGCCGCAAGCGGAAACAAGTTTTATATAAATAGCATATGCATAGAATATTATTAATCCGAAAGGGAGCGTGGTTATAACGTGTAAATCTTATGCGAATATCTTTTTTTCAAATTATGTTAATACTAGTTTCGTCTCACAACTTTGTCCGCGTGGAAATTATATGACTTACTCTCAAGGACTTATTTAGACGTATTTTTGATGACGAATTAATTTATTTTTATTGATTTTTGTGGTGAAATAACCATCCAATCAAAGTTATCTCGATAAAATACTTTTTTTAAATATAAAAACATTATAAAAATTAGTAATATGGTGATGAGGATTTTTTTGTAGAATTATTTAAGACGGAACAGGTTTGCCATACATGGCGACGACTGTTTTGACTGTGCATGCAAATAGTTATGTTGTATTTTTCTCCGAGTTGCTAGACAAAATTGTGATAGCTCGACGAATAGGAACTATGTATATCACATAATATATTAGCCATTAATTCTGGAGATCCGCCTACATACAAACGAAAAGTTCATTCGTTTTTTAAGATTTTTTTTTAAAAACAAGTTATATAAAATTCCTCTTATTGTTTGTAGGTGAATAAATATTTTTGAATAAGTTACGCAACTTGTTTATTGTTTTCTCAATGAGCCGAGCTTGTGATTTCGTTTTACTGTTTTTTGCTATTTACGGGACTTAAAACAACACTACGTATAATGCTGGGATATAAAATTACACTTAAGTTGGTCCAAAATCCATTTCATCATTATGACATTATAATTCATTTGTACTGATTTGTATTTATAGTATGTCTTTTAAATTTCATTCATTTCATGATAAGCGAGTTTAGTGTTCATTCGTTTGTTATTAGTACAAGAGATCTTTAAGTAATTTTACAGTAAATTCTACATTGATTTAGTTTTAATTGTTCCAAAAATTTTCTGATTCATCTGGATTTTTTTCAGACAAATATTTTAACTTGCATTCATTTTTAAGGAGAAAGCTGAAAATATTTATTTTTTTCTTTTTTCTTTAAATGTTTTACGTTTATTATAATAAATAATATTGGTGAACATTAGAACAATGCAGCAGGAATGAGGGGTAATAGAGGGGGGTAGGTGGCTAGGCGGCTTGGGAGCTATTCCCCTATTTCCTGGTACAGGGCAAGGTATGTTCCTGAAATATAACCAGAACAAATCTCATAATTCTAACCTAAATAGCTCTGAGAATGAAGTGTAGCCCTTGCTAACTAAATAATACAAAGTATTGCTACTACCCGGTAGAAAAAATAATTATGGCAACCTACCCAGATGCTCTGCACAAGATCCTACAAACGGTAAGATTTAAATATAAGAAGATGTTCCTTATTATGGTTTTAATATTTAGAAGAAAATTGATAAGCAGTCGGTATCAAAATTTCATATACTTTATTTTATAAATATAACTAGCTACCCCTCCCGGGTTCGCACATTATCTCACACCAGTAAATATCCTAGTCGGCATGATTTTTTCAACATCAACAATCATTTAATCGTCCTATATCAGTCAAATTGTTTAAAACAATAATGATCAGTGCGCCTAGTGCGAGTTTTTTTAATTATTTGAGTGATTATTATGGATATCCCATTATTGTCACTAGATGGCGCTGTTTTTATTCTATACAAATCGATAAGAAAATTCGAATCAAGAACATTAACAGAGGTGGCCCACCACCGTCTTAATTCCTAATATTTTGTTTTATAATATATCGAGCTGTAGTGATAAGATCGATTTTTGCGTTAATAGCATAGCATAGCATAGCATAGCATTAAATGGCGAAGAGCTAAATGAATATGTAAACGAAATGAAAACGCTTCGAGCAAATAAACTAAATGAGATGAAATATTTTATTTTATTTTATGACTGGAATCGTTGATTATTTATTATTATACAATATCTGCATTCCAAGTTGCCTTAACTATGTTAATGTATATTAGTATAGTGACATTCTAAATTTGAAATTAACTAAATTTATTTTATAATGAAATCTTCAACAACTTCAACAATCAAATCTTGTTTAGAAATGCGATGAATTTAAAATATATATTTTAGATATATTATAAAAAATAATAATTTAATAGCTGAAAAGTTTCAGTAAAGAAGATAGTACAAAAAAATAAAAATCTTCCCAAAAATTAAATGTATGTGCTAACTATCATAGTAATCGACCAAATAAATTAAATTTTTTCTCCACTTCTATGTTATACATAAGATAGATTGTTCAAATTTTAAAGACTAATATCAAAATCAGAAAAGAACCAAACCTTTATTATTATAAAGAGAAATAAGAGTTTTCATGCACTGGTTGCAGTAGCGAAACTTAGTCGAGTTAAAATTAATATAAGTTAGTAAGAGTTTTGCTAAAAGAGCAAATTGTTACCACATGTTATGCTAATTGTATAAATCTCATACATAATAGAAGTTTGCTTGTCGGCATAACTAATGAACTTTGTACGGGTGAATATATACACACAGATACGTCTCTTTCTATCATCAGTAATTTAATATTGGTAAGAAAAAGATAAAGGATTGTGTTTACAGTCGATGTCGAAGTTTCTTGAGAAAGTAGGTTATGTTGCTTAGATTACAATCAATTAGTATTATTTATTCTGTATTTATTATTTGTTTTTATTTTTGACCGTTATTTCATTAACTTTTTGAATTATTTATCTTCCTTTAACTTGAAATGAAATAAATAACTTTAAATATGCATAGCTGATAATTTTTTTTTTTAGTTTATATTCTTATCGTACGTGCAGGTTTTTTTTATCGGTTTTTATTGATTCTTGTAACAATAACTAGATAAAAATTTTGTAATATAAATAAGTGTTAAAATATATAAAGGCTTTTCCAAATAGAGTACTCATGTAAAACAGTACTGTTTCGCGAAACCAGCGATGAATATTAGTTCTATTTCAATTAAAATGAGTCCACCATTAAATAATTAAATTAAAAAGCCATTAAAAGTTGCAAAAAATATAAAGAAAAATACGCATAACAAATGAACAGTCCTTGGTTTTCCATTCTTTCTTCTTTTATGAAATATAATGGAACTTTTATATACTAAATTGTAATATAAATCTATTCAAAATGTTCTATCTATCAGCCAGATTAACCGCCCTAACTTCAAAAGTTGTTAAAATCCATATGACCTTTACACAGAAACTCATAGAATTCCGTGCAGTGACAAAAACTTTATCATTTAAAATACCAATATAGTTCAATATGTGTTCACGTGCTTAGGCATGAAAGATATGAACTTTTGCAATTTATTATGATGGGAAAAGTTCCAGAAGGAGAGCTGTTGGTCGCAGAAAATTTCTTGACAATCGTGAACCATCCGAGAATGGACGGGAATCGCGAGTGCTGCCGAACACTTTCGCTTCGCGAAAAACAAGATGGAGTATACAAGACTGCTAACCTTTACTAGTCGAAGTGACAGTCGAAGAAGAAAGAAGAATATGTGTTCTACATTTTACTTATTAAATAGGTGATTTTGCATATAATCAAAAGGGGTTATATATGTATATTATTAAAGAAGCTTATATTGTCCAAGCAAATATATATTTACTAGGTACATAGAAATACTGTGTAAAATTTCGACAATATGTATTTTCGTAAGTGAAAGAAAATTCAACTGATCCTAAGTTGGTATTTTACTATGCTGCTGAATGAAATCTCTTAAAATTCTGACATTCATCGAAGTCAAAAATGTGTTGGAACACGACATACTCGCTTACTGTCTTTCTAAATCTTACGTACGTCATAAACTTGATAAATTCTTTCCAAGAGCTCATGAGATTTTCAATTGAAGTAGGATAGCAAAATTTTGATTTTTATTATTGTGAACAGTACTCGATGTTCAAGAGACAAGCTGTAACTTTGAAGTTCAAAGCAAAATGCCAGCGAGACTTGTAGATTGGCAATTTACATTCCGTTGTACATTGTTCAGGCTTCAGCGATTGCGGTTCAGATTTAGATGTTGCTAATCAATAAATTATTTCGTACTTGTAAAGTAATATAAATATTCCACTGTTGGGCCTTGCCTTTCTTAGTCTTGTGACAAAACTTAGAGCGTATTCCACCATGAAGTGTTCAATTTCAATTACATGCTTGACGGTAAAGCAAAATACGGTGACGTAACCGATGATGATTAGTCACCTTTGTTTCCACCAACTTCCTTTCAGTAGCTTCATCGAACTAGTTGCAAGATTTCCTCTCAAGTGAAGAGCCTTAGCCCAACTACCTTACATCGCTTCGTTTATATTATATTATTATTAATATATTAAAAATTAATCTTACCCGTTCGAAGTAAGTACAGATTACTTACTTGCAACTAGCTTTACTTCTATTACAGCAAATAGCTTTTAAATGTAAATATATAAGGACTTCGTTGGTAATAATTTTTGTATTTTTTAATAATTCATACAATTTAAGTGTCCGCTTTTCAAATTTGGCGCAATTCCAACGACTCTGGCGATGATAAATGTTAAAAGCGCCCAAAGTACGACTATTTCATACTTATCACAATATTTTTCTATTTCTGAAAGATTTATAAGGATTTTGTTGTTCTAATAGCTTTATAGTAATATAAAAAAGACGATTCTTTGTTTTGATTTTAAATATAAATATCCCATTGGACAACCGTAACAGACTGTGAATGTCCCACTGCTGGCCTAAAGGCCTCCTCTCCCTTTTTGAGGAGAAGGTTTGGAGCTTATTCCACCACGCTGCTCCAATGCGGATTGGTGGAATACACATGTAGCAGTCAATTTCAGTAAAATTAGACACATGCAGGGTTCCTCACGATGTTTTCCTTCACCGTAAAGCACGAGATGAATTATAATCACAAATTAAGCACATGAAAATTCAGTGGTGCTTGCCCGGGTTTGAACCCACGATCATCGGTTAAGCTTCACGAGTCATCATCCACTGGGCTCTCGGCTCTCAACACCTACAATTGGACAACCATCTTCAATCAAAAATAGTTCGTTGAAGCAGAAGTTGGATAAATAGTAATCCCACACATACAAACATTTAAATACAAGCAAATTCACACACGAACAAGGACACGTATCCACAAACTACACATGTGTGCAAGCATAACTTTCAACTATTTGTATTTACAAATGGTTAAAAGTTGTGCTGGCTAACTCACCCTTCAAAGCAGAACATAATAATTCTAAGTATTGCTGTGTGGCTATCTGATGAGTGGGTGGTACTTGATAAACTGATTTATTTAGTTTACGTAGGTTAATAGATTGGACAATAAACTTTAGAACCAGATTTGTAAGTACAAACCGTACTTACAATCCGTTCTTAATAAGTGCAAGCCTCCTCCGCCAATTCCTCCTCTTTTCTGAAAGCGAAGGTTATGGTTTCCATAGTTAGTACAGTTGCGTTTGTTAACTTCAGCACGAATGACCAAAATATATATATATTGAATTGCATTTCTTGAGAAAAATAAGATTAAGTTATTTTATAAAAGTTCAATTCTCAAATTATATTATTCATTTTATTCAAAAATGTAATATTTATTAATAATTTCTATTTTAATTAAAAATTATCTTGTTTGTAATTTAACCGATTGACTGGGTGACTCTTAAAACGATCGGTTACTGATGTAATCTTATGACAACGATTCGTTAAATATAGAAAAGTTATCTTAGTAACAAATAAAGATACAGAAAACGAGGTAATGTCGAAATATTAGTATTGAGAGTTATTTCCAATAAATTGTATTGTATTCACATAAAAAGATAACATCGATTTAATAATTAACTTATTTGAAGAATATCTCAAATGAAAAGCGCTAATTAATCTGCTTGATTGTGTTTCTGAAAATAGAAGCACATAAAATAAACACATAACTGTACATGACTATACACGGGACATTGATCAGTAAATTGATAATGTTAGAGATTAAAATAGAATACACCGTAGAGGCCATCTACGTTGAATATACCCAAAGGATTAATATCCAAATTGGATAGTGAAATGCAGGTTTGTCGCTTGATAGCCAAGGCGAATTAATTTCCATTTAACGCTTATTATACCTTCATCTTAAGACATACAGTTCATTTTTCCCTAGCACTCTATGGTTTGAAGTGACAATATTTTTCTTCGTGTCTTTTATGTTTGATGTTTTTAATCTTGTGTTTTGAAATAGCGACCTACCTTTGAAAGGCGCGTAACTCTAGCAGAAATTCTTTTACAACTCTTTCTATTCACTCGACAACATCTTTTAAAAGCTTTTATGTTTGCTATTACGCACTTTTTAACATTTTAGTTTTTTTTTTTTTTTTTAAATAAACACATAACAGCCAAGATAGTTTTGGGAATCGATTTAATGGGGTTCGATTTAAATTCATTAATTTTAATAAATTTTATTGTTTTTTTAATTGGATTTTTATCAGTAACAATCATGTAATACCTTTTTTATATAAGGAATGAAATGTATATTAAAATATTGAAACATTTTAGATTTTCGAGTATTGTTGTATATTGTTAGGTCTTTTTTGGAAGGGCGAGTGTGCCCGTGTAACTACAGGAAGAAGTTCTTAGTTTTTAGTTATAAGGGTGTCGCATTGACGGTGTAAGGGATGGTCAATATTTCTTAAAGCGACAATGTCTATGGGTGTCAGTGCCCACTTACCATCAAGTTGGCTACCTACAATTTGAATTGGAATTTTGTAAGAAAAATCATCTATTTATATAAATAAATTGCTAACACGTAGACTATCCTATATAAAGTTACTTTTCCACCAAAGGAACTTTTACAACGTGCTGTTAAAACGTAATAAACTTAAGTCGTCATAAAACTGTATTCAACATTGTTGGTGACTTTACGAATAATTGTAAATATTGACACAGAAATTACCAATTCTTTGTTATTTAAATGGAAAACATTATAAGATGGATTACATAAAACGCTGATGCTGATCTGGAAAATCCTTACGAAAGTTTGAGTTTTCAATTCCAGTCAATCTCCAGAAGGTTCTTCTTGCATTAAATTTTGGTCTACAATCTTTTTTTTAGTAATCAAAATTACAAATGCAGCGTAAAGAAATTATCGATTTTACGAATGAAAATATTCTGCCAAATTATATATTCTATAAGCCATACAATAGTGGCACACATGTGTATCCTACCAACCCTCATTAGAGCAGCGTGGTGAAATAAGCTCTAACCCTTCTCCTCAAAAAGGGAGAGAAGGCCTTAGCCCAGCAGTGGAACATTCACAGGCTATTACAATAGTGGAATTATGTCTTAGTTTGATTGTCGCGATTAATACCTGTGAACAAAAAAGCGATGTCACTCATAGTTTACCTGGATTTTTTTTATAGAGAAGTCTCCTCTTCTCCTGAGAAAAAGGTAGTTAATTTCACCATGGTTTCCTTACGATGCTTTCCTTAACCGCTGTGCAAGAAATTAATTATAAACACAAATTAAGCACATGCAAGCTGAGTCTGGATTTGAGCTCATCCCATCCCATCCCATTTGTGATACACAATTTGTGTTTAATATAACACGCCAGCCAAGTATAACGTTCTAATATAACTATGGCACTTGAAGACGAACGCGAATTGAATCTCAAGCCACGTGAAGTGCTTAGACGTAATAACGATATTTTCTGTCCTTGTCTTTCATTACTTTTCATATTAATATTTGTATTGAATAGAGGGTTGGGTTTGAACCTTGAATAGTCTAAAAACGACTTGAATAGGAAGCATTATAGGGTTGGTGTATGTAATTACACTAAATGAATTAAATTTTACTCCGGTATACGTATGCTATCTTGCATTGGAAAATGTTAATATTTCACTCAAACACACATAAATTGACTAAAGTATAAAGAAAAGTTAAGTATATAAAATAATATTATATAATATATAAACAACATTTTTGTTACACATAGTTGACATAATTAGAATCGAATCTATTCAAGTCTGAAATACGGAGTATTTCGTTAAATTGGTCATAGAGGACAAATTAGATGGTTCCAATTTTACCTTATAATAATTTCACAACAATAACATTTATTAAAATATAATTATTTTGTGAAATTTTGTAGGCAGACCGGCAAATCATAAGTCACCTGATAAGGTCTCTGCATTCCAAAGACATCGGCGTCGTGGAAATATGCTGTAATGGGACGTTAACAAGCTGGTATTAATATTTTTGAACACAAACGTTTCTTTCTTTATATTAACAACTGAAAAATAAAAAAATACACTGAAACGTTGTCTAGGTTTGCTTATATTTTTTATTAATAAATTTAATAAATATATAAATATTTTTTAAAAGCTATTTGACATTTAATCCTTTACAGTTATATGTACATAAGTCATTTATGTAATATGTATATAAGCCATTCATCCTTCTTGACCGTGATAGTCGAGTAAAAATAGTTAATATTGGACTTGAGTAAGCAATATTGACTCAATTGTTGAGTTGTTTTTCTCTCTTTATTGAACATAGAAGGACCTCGAGTGGCTTAGCTTATACAGTGGAATAATATTTCTTTATTGATTGTAGTATTAAATGAAATTCACTACTGACGTATTTGTTCATATGAAATATCTTATTTTCACTCATTTCAATTAAAATCGAAAGCGATTTGAAACGTCTAAATCAATATTGAATCAATAAAAGTTCTTCACCTTTCAATTTTTGGTGAAGCGATTTTTTGTTGAATGCTATTCGATACGTCAGAACAAGTCGTTAAAAGTAAAACTTGTAGAATACGTTGTGAGTAATATTTCAACGTTGGATTTCATAGAATGACTCGATAGTTGACGGGCCGGTTGGCGAGGCTGTGGGTTCGATTGCCACCTAGAACAGACATTTGTTTCGTGCACACATGTCTGTTTATTCTGAGTCTGGTGTAATTATATATATAAGTACGTATTTACAAAAGAAAAGTAGTGTATGTAGTATATCAGTTGTCTGGTTTCCATAGTACAAGCTCTGCTTAGTTTGGGATCAGATGGTCATGTGTGAATCTTCTTCTTCTTCTTCTTCTTCCTAGCGTTTTCCCGGCCTAGTGCTGCCAGGGTCCGCTTTCCTACATCTTTGCCTCCACTTTGCCCGATCTAAAGCGTCGTCTTGAGTGAGATCGTGCTCTCTCAAATCGTCCCTCACAACATCGAGCCAGCGCTTCTTGGGCCTGCCGCGGGATCTGGGGCCTTCGACAACAAAGTCCAGGCATCGGTTCCCAACATAGTCTGGCGGTCTGCGGCTAATGTGGCCAAACCAACGGAGACGGCTTTCCTGCAACTTGTCCGCTACATCGCACACGCCAAGGCTACCGCGGATGTGCTCGTTACGAATACGATCTAGTCGCTTAACGCCACACATCCACCGCAGCATCTTCATTTCCACGACGTGAAGTTGCTGAACATGTCTCGCGAGAGCTGGCCACGTCTCGCTGCCGTACAATAAGACTGGTCGGATGATGCACTTGTACACAAGGCCCTTTAATTTCACCGGTATCCTGCGATCACAGATTACCCCGGTGACTTCCCGCCATTTGGCCCAAGCTGCGTTTATTCGAGCTCTGACGTCGTGGTCGATCGTACCAGACTCGTGCAGTACGGACCCGAGGTATTTGAACTTTTCCGTCTGTGTGAATAATGTCCCATAATATTATTATAGGTATCACCACTCATCATATTATTATAAAATTTCAGTGAATTAGTGCAATTGCAGTAGACATAATACCTTAGTTCATAAGGTTGGTGGAGCATTGGCATTGTAAAAGTTTTATATTAACGTACCTATATCTATTGGCGATAGTTACAACTTATTCAGGTATTCCATTTGTCCACATATTTCTATGAAATAAAATAAATATGCAACTTTTCTCTATGAAACGTTATAAAATGAAACTTATCTGCCCTAAAATGACAAGAAATATGTATTTGTGTCATCTACATTACTCAAAAGTATAACTGCATTTATCTATTTTTGACTTAAATGCTTTAAGTCAACAATGTTTTCTCTTCATCATTGCCACAGTAAGGTGTAAATATATACTATGTAGATGCTTATATTATGTAAATTTTATTTATATATATATCAGTAATAATTCATAAACGTCCAACTTCTGAATTTGACTCGGAATTTCCACTGTTTAACTGAAGATGTGATAAGAAATAATTATTTTTATCCCAACTAATATTATACAGTATCGACCTTACTTAAAATTTTAAATAAACGTTATTTAGCGGGTGATTAGTTAAAGTAATCTCTGTCTTCTTCTTTCAAACGTCAAATCCATAATGACAGAAAGAGTGCAACCAGTTTTTAAATAAACCGTCGCTAAGCAAAGTTTATAAGTAAGACCGTATATAAACATATTTTACATACCTTAAGTCGACCTTGAAAAAGTCATAATTAGTATTTTTTATTTAAAACACCAATAATGTAATAGTCATTATTAGGTACTAATATTTTCAACAATACATAGTGTAAATTTATACATATTTATCAATTCTAATGAACTAACTATTCAAAACAGGTGGCTTTCATTCTGGTCCACTTTTACACAATAAAAAAAGTCCGGCTTTACATTTCCCGTGCTCTAGAAAACTGAGCGCACTTGCTCGTTATAAAATGTTATCGTAATGTTGAACTAGAGCACCCGACATTAACTCCATTATCGAAAAACTATTTTGCCTCTCGATTGAGCGTGCTGAGACTTATAGAGGCTTATCTTATGAGAGCAGAGTATTGTTGAAGTATTAAATACGTGCAAGTGGTTATGTCGAAGCTATTGTTTTAAAATAAACTTCAGCTTTGAACTTTGAAAGCATCAATATCGTCTTTAATTGGAGACAATGACGTCGGTCAGATCTCTAGAGCCTTGGAGCTGATTTATGATGTATTTGCTTTATGATAAGCTGTATTAAATTGGTGAGAAATTTGTGTATCAAAGATTAATTAATGTAAATATATTATATATAGTATATATATTTTTAGACATAAGTTTAATCGTTGTCAATAAATATATTTTCCATAATAAGATGGTACGTATGACAAGAGAGTCCAGGAAATGAGAAAAACAATGGATGTTGTCATGACGTCACTTTCTCGTTTTTTTATTGGTAATAGAAAGAAATCATTGAAAGGGTTCGACAGGAAACATTGACGTTTAACTTTTTTTTCGTGTACACACCTTCTTAAAATCCAAACCAATTATAAATATATATTGTTAGAAAGTCCCAAAGACGCGAAAGAATTTTAAGACATGTATATCCGCTAACCTGAAGTGGTGTAGCGTGATGAATTAGACTCCTACTTCCCAGCTAAAAGGTTTTTGGCCACCATTAAAACACTTTCGTAAACCAAATTATACAGGCTTTATATGTAGGCAGGCAGATGACATAAAGTGCAGAAAATTATATTGTTATCGTTCATAGTGATCTCTCACTTACCTTTGACAAAATTTTGCTCTAAGGAATTATTCTCTCTAATTCCTGCTTCCAAAATTTGGCAACTCCTTTCTTTGTTGTACTTCCAAAAAGTGAAAAAGAAAATATAAAAAAAACATATAACAATAAATTACATATATAGTCAAAGTCAAAAATATTTATTCAATATAGAAGCGATACACTTGCTTATTAATTGTTATAAATCTACCGGTTCGGAAATAAACACCTCAGACCTGCGAAGAACCGGCGAAAGAAACTCAGCGGGTTTTTTTTATATCTCATCATTTACAATAAGTAATATATACATCCCCATAATACACACATAGTGATATATTGTATTAAATTACATACATTGCCCTTGTGCCTGCAAATTCCCTGACCACTAAAACTGGCTACGGAAATACTTTGTTTTAGCTGTTTGGCAGTTAGTAACTTTTGCGTTGGTAGTATCTGTCCATAGAGACTTATACGCTTTCGTACCCCAAGGATGTACTTATTGTAATATTTTAACTACAAAAATCGATGTTGGTTTCTCTGTTTCAGATTGATAACATTTGACATCTTTTAACCACCGAAAGTTAGCACAGATAATACATATTTTTTCTAAATATTATACAGTTAGGAGACTCCTTGATCCATGCAACCACGTGTAAAATAAAAAAAAGATAATTTAAAAGCGCCATTTTGTTGGTGGAAGGAAATGTAAAGTACTTAATTCATTATTGGCGCGACTTGTGATTTGTTGAATGTGTTCAAATTTGTTATTTGGATTTTTAAGAGTAATTCAGTGAGTTATTTAAATTAAATCAATATATTTCACTTCTGGATGCAATTTTTTTTTTTCATGAAGGTTTTTGGAGTATCCTCTTTGTTGTTATTCTAATGTAAAGCCATATTTACTATTCAAAATGTCATTTTAGCCCTTTTACTTTTTGGCCCTTTTGCTAAAATGTTCTATCTATACTAATATTATAAAAGTCTAAGTCTAAAATCGGAAGTGAATTCTGTCTGTCTGTTACGCTTTCAAGGCTAAACCACTGAACCGATTTTGATAAAATTTATTATAAAGCAAGCTTCAATCCCAAGAACGGACATAGGCTACTTTTTTACCTTATAGCCATCCCTTCTACTAACACGCCAGAGAAGCCCTGGGAGTATTGTATTTTTAAATAAATAAATATTTAAAAAAATAATATAATCATATGCCCCTGATACGTGATCAAACCTATTGTATTAAAATATTTTAAATAAAAGTACAAAATTATAGAAAGTTTGCCAAATTTAACCTCGAAAGTTTTCCAATTAAGTTTTTACTTGATAAAACCCTTTCGCGCCCTATTTTCAATCCTGTTGATTAAGTTTCTTTCGCAAAGGTTGTCTCGAAGAGATTGCTGTGAACGATAAGGCCGCTCGTACGCTTTCTACGTACTGTCACACGAAACAGTTTCGCTCGCGGTAAGTTAAAATATATAAGCCTTACGATTTATCCGCGACTTAGCTTCCGTCGTAATTGTGAATTAGTAAATAAACCATAGTTCTTTCTTCAAAAATTAAAGATTTTCATTTAAATTTTCATTCTCTTTATTTTCATTCTCATTAATTTATGGGTCAAATTAAAAAAAAATCCTTTTTTAATGCTTGCCTACTTTCTAAAAGGAGCTCGTATGCTATCCCAGTAGTTTGAGCTGTGGGTTAATGTGTCAGTCAGGCATCAAATGATACATGGTTTTTTCTTATAGATAATACCAGTTTCTATCTGGCATGGATTGCAACGCCGCTTTTGTTTGTAAATTATTATCTGATATAACTTATACTATTGTACCAATAGTTATGGTTTAACGGTATCGGTATATAATGGAACGGTATAGAAGTCGGTGCAGCGTCATCTAGTTAAACAAAGTTATAAAAATAAAGAACTAAGAAGTCTTAATCTCACACAAAGATATATCGCTAGATATTGGTGTCTTTTTTATATAATACAAGTAGTAAGTAAGTGATCACTTTTGCTCATAGACATTGGCGCTGTAAGAAATATTTACCATTCGTCATATCGCCGATCCCTCTCTAACGGAATTATGTTCGGAACTATTAATTACACTGACTCACTCACCCTTCAAACTGGAACGAAAAATACTAAGTTTTGTTGTTTAACGGTAGAAGAAGTAATGAGCAGGTGGTAACAGAATTTCAGTGAAATTAGACACATGCTGGATCCTCACGATGTATTTCTTCACCGTCAAGCACGAGTTGAATTATAAACATAAATCAAGCACATGAAAATTCAATGGTGGTTACCCGGACTTGTACCCACGATCATTGGTGAAGATTCACACCTTCTTACCACTGGGCTATATTGTACGTATACATTGTACGTACATATGTATTGTATGTATAATATGCAATTCTTTCAAATGTTGTAGATACATATAGTACAGCTTTAAGTAAGATCGCAATCGCGTACGTTTAAGGGACGCGCGAGTGAAAAAGTAATTCGATGCATTAGGCGCGATCTTAATTCAATCAATCAATCAATCAAACAGCCAATTATTGTCCACTGCTGAACATAGGCCTCTCCCAAGGTGCGCCAAAGCTCCCTGTCCTCCGCCTTCCGCATCCAGTCGGTGCCCGCCACCTTCTTAAGGTCATCGGTCCACCTGGCTGGAGGGCGCTCTACGCTGCGTTAGCCGATCCGCGGTCTCCACTCTAGGACTCGTCTGCTCCAACGGCTGATCTTAATTCATGATAATTAAATATTAAGCGTGAGGTATTCAATAGCGACAAATAATACAGCAGAATAAAAATTAAATAATCTATTAAAACTTGATACAAGTGAGTTCGTTTTCTTTGCCTTTGACTTTGCCGATATATTATATAACTAGAGTTCACTCAGGGCTTTGCCGCGTGTGAAAGAGAGGGAGGTCATGATGATCGGTTCAATAGAAACCGTTTATTTATTAAACGGTTGATTTAGGTGAAAGCGTAATACATAAACAAACTCACTATCTCATTTTTAATATTAGTTAAAATTAAGAAAATTATTATACATATGCGTTTTCTATTCGGGTGTTCCGTAGCTTAGTAAAAAAAACACCCCATCTCAAACCATAACAATATTATATATATGCGTGTATTCGTAGGCATGTATTCATGTGCAAAATAAAACCTAACAAAGAAACACACAATTTTAATAGCAGTCAAGTAGGAACTACGGAAAAATATCAAAAAACGACAAGACTTTCAAAGATAGAGAATATCCTAAAGCATTTCAAAGACCATACATTAAATCCTTATATACCGAAAAGCACTGAATATTAAATTTATACGGCAATATACTTCAAAGCTAATCCTCACGTTAAACTGTCCGGTAAAACTCCATGCAGTTCACATGTTATTACGTTGTTCAACTTTCATATGAAAAACTATTGAAACTTAGCCGCATAAAAGTCTGAACGTGTATAAAATTACGAACAGACACGAAGCCAGTACGTAAAAAATTTATAAACTAATAATCATTATTAACAATATATGTCTTAGTGTTTAGATAACGTGAATCGAATGAAAGTTGCGAAAACAAAACCACTTTTTCTAGTTTTTATTTCTTGCGTCGAGCGATAAAGATTGAAAAAACGTTGTGAGGAAATCTGCATGGATCGGTTGATAACCTGTCACATTGTATCCACCAAGCCGCATTTGAGCATGATGGAGTAATCCAAGCCTTCTCTTCAAACGAAAGGAGGCCACAGCCCGCAATATTTACATTCATATAAAAATCGGTTGTCTTTCAACAGTCATAATTTAAATAACGAACCTATAAGCCCGACCAGCTAGTATAAGTATAAAACGCTATTGTGGAAAATACGAATAACGTTAAAGCGATGGATCTCTGAAAAAGTTTATGGCTATCCAGGTCAGTGTTCCGCATAGCGTCTACAAAGCACGATAAATCACCGTTCGGGTAATTTCCGACCATTAGTGTTCCTAACTATCACTATTGTGTTCCGAATGCAACATGGGAATAGTTTTACGATTACCCTTAAAACGTTCAAAAGCTTGCATAAAACCCTACGAAATTATTGATATAAAATATGACCATTTGTTTGATTAATCAACGCTGAATTATATTATCATTAAACCTGAGGTTGAATAAGTCATCGATGGAGATTTGATCTCTTTTTTGTTTTTAAGACATAAGTCACCTAAAATAATAAAAAAAAAACTATACCATAATAATAATGTCAAAATTCATTACACACTATCTATGAATATCTGAACACAAGCGCACTCTTTATATCCAACCTTAAAGTTCAATAGTCGGTAATCCGACAAAATAGAAGAGAGATCAGGTGCAGGGATTTTCAATACATGAGAAGTGTAAACACTACTTATCTACCTAAGTGTAAAAACTGCCTCGTTGGTTTAGTGGCTTGATATAAGGCCGCAGACCCGGAGGTCCTGGGTTCAATTCCCAGGTCAGGCCAATAAAAAGTGACTGGGTTTTTCTGTCAGAAAATTCTCAGTAGCAGCCCGGAGTCTGGAAGTTGGAAGTGTGTACACTCTCGTACCTCGGAAAGCACGTAAAACCGTTGGTCCTGCGCCTGAACTCTTTCCGGTCGTGTCGGATTGCCGTCCCATCGGATTATGAGAGTTAGGGAATAGAGAGTGCACCTGTGTTTGCGCACACACTTGTGCACTATAATTCTCTCTTGAGATTAGCCACCGTGGCCGAAATCGGTCTAATGATAACGATATGACTAATGACACAGTCATATTTTATATCTATACAAATAAAATGAAATAAATTTGTAAATGAAGTGTCTATCTGTGATGTCAGAATAACTGCCTCATTTTAAGATAATATGGAAATTTGCGAGTTACCAATTTGTTAATGTGAGCCGGTTGGCGTGGTTGGTAGATGCTTGCCTTTCACGCCGAAGGTTGTGGGTTCGATTCCCACCCAGGACAGACATTTGTGTGCATGAACATTTGTGTTTGTCCTGAGTCTGGGTGTAATTATCTATATAAGTATGTATTTACAAAAGAAAAGTAGTATATGTAGTATATCAGTTGTCTGGTTTCCATAGCACAAGCTTTGTACAAGCTTAATTTGGGATCAGATGGCCGTGTGTGAATAATGTCCCAAGATATTATTATTATTATTATTATTATAACCAAAACAATGATTTTTTTGGAGATTACCGAAGCTTATAATTTATACATTTTATATGTATAATTCAAATAGGCATTATGTACTTTAAAATGACTGTTTTGCGGTAGAATATCTGATTAGTGGGTGGTACCTACCCAGACGGGCTGGCAAAATGCCCTACCACCTAATAATAATACCCTACCTACACATAATAGTAATCTATGAACGCCAGTGAAGGTTCTTGGTCAAAAAACAACAGTATATAATTCCTAAATGTTTGTAATTCGATATTTGCATTAGATCACTGCTTTTAGATCCTTATTATACCGGTGTGAAGCTGGGGCTGATAGCTAGTATATAAAAAATAATATGGTGGTTTGAATTACGAATTCTTCTAATAGATTCTAGAAGTATTTGCAAAGGTCACTTCAAGTTAAACATTTTAGACGATCATAAAACATATCTTCGAAACGATCATCTCATGTCTCCGTCATTAACCATTAAAATGTTGTAGTAAAATGATATTGGTATTTGATGTATTGTGATTGTAATATAAGCTATTATGCTTAGACTAAATTTATTTGTCATTGCATTGCATTACACGACACACGACGATTATCTGTAATAAAGTGAGGTATAAACTTTTTATTGCTTATAAAAGCATGCGTGTGTAATCATAGTCTAGATGGCTTACGCAAGTAACTTACCTCAGGATTACAGGTTCAAAACTGGTAAAGACCTACTGTTTTCATGTGCTTATTTTTTATAATATATCTCTAGTAGAACAGTAAATAAAATTATAATAATGAAATGTGTGTCCTATGATGTGGTTTTATAAAAAATTGTCGCAAAAGTCAAGCTTTGTCTTTATAATATTTTCTTTCCATAATGATAATACTAACCAAATATAATTCATTATGTAGCTATGTTATATTCTTACATAATTATACACATCTCCATCTGACCGTTCATCGCAAGCAGTATTCGTTATGCTTGTACTATAGAATATCTTGTTATATTTCTCACATAACTAGTCCAAATTGCAGAATATAAAAATATGGGAAACGTTTGATATTAATATATTTTTAAAATGAAAATTTCTTTAGGCGCGTTGCCCTGGCTTATTGTAGGGGATAGACTCGAGTCTTTGCGTCACCGACATGCTAATGTTATTATATTGTAATCGTTGGAAGAACAAATAATTTTAGTATTGTGGAAATTAATGAGGATAATAATAATTAAAATTTATTAAAATCTAACGGTATATACAAATAAAAGAACTGTATTTTAGCTATTATTTATTTAAATTAAGCTGTATTATTATTTTGCACAGAGTTTGCGACATACTGTGTATTTCCTAGATAAAAAGCAATATTAAAAAAGGAATAGAATTGGAGTGTCAATAGATGTGGAAATTGGAAAAATATAACATATTAATAATTTCAAGTTTTGACTTCTATCAGGTTTCCATAAGACTGCCTGTTTTTGTTAATTTATTTTAATAAGCAGTATTCGCCCGCGCCTTTGCATATTAGGTCTGTATTGGTGTTGGGGAGGGATACGTAAACAGCGTAACATACAGACGGAGTTACTTTCGCGTTTATAATATTGCTGTAGATTGATTGCCTAGTTGGTCTAGTGGCTTGATATAAGGCCGCAGACCTTAGACAGAGGTCCTGGATTCTGGGTTCTGGGTGCCTCGGAAAGCACGTAAGGCCGATGGTCCTGCGACTGAACTGTTTCCGGTCGTATCGGATTGCTGTCCCATCGGATTATAAGAGTTAGGGAATAGAGAGTACATCTGTGTTTGCGCACACACTTGTGCGCTGAAATCGGTCTGGAGGACATATTAGTGAAAATTAATATTGTGTTTTAATTCAAGAACTCGTCCTTATAACACATCTTTGTAGTAACTTGTTAAAATTATTGTTATATTATACTGTGAAGAATAAGTAAACAATAATTTGATTATAAATGTAATTACTTGTCAACTTTCTATTTTCTAAATCAAAATCGATGGTGTCATCGCTAAGGGAAATTTTCCCAAATACCCTGCGGTTATTTTTCAGAAACGGTTTTAATTTTGGCAATTATAACTGAATTTCTTCATGTGTTTTTCTTTAATTTAGAGATATTTATTCTATAATATTATTATATTCTCAGAAATTTCTAAATGTGTTGTGTTGATTTAATATTGCGTTTTTTTAATATAAGCTAAACCTTTTTTTTTAAAGTATAGGTAGGCGGTCAAGCAAATGGGCTACTGATGGTAAGTGGTTACCAACACCCATAAACATTGGCATTGTAACAATTATTAACCATCGCTTACATCACCAATGCGCCACCAACCTTGGAAACTTAAGATTTTTATGTCCTTTGTGCCTGTAATTACACTGACTCACTCATCTTCAAACCGGACCTCAAAAACACATTAATAACAAGTACTGCTGTTTTGCGGTAGAATATCTGATTATTGGATGATACCTGCCTAGACGAGCTAACACAAAGCCCTACCACCAGTAAATAATTCATCCCGTGCTCCCGACGGTGAAGGAAAACATCAAGAGCAAAGTGTCGGGTAAAAGTCTGCTCCATGTGTGTCCACCAAAATACATTGGGCATCGTGGTATATTCTCCAAACCTCAAAAGCCATAATCCAGCAACGATATATTATGCAAATACACTTTTTACACGATGAAAAAAGACTGCCGAGTTCAAATTCACAATCATTCCAAATGGTATATATGATATAAGACTGCTGCATTATTTTTTACTTTTTAATAGTATTACATAAAATAATAATGTGCAATATATTTTATATGTACACAGAGACTTATGTTGCCTTTGCAAATCGGTAGGATAACTCCATTTTCAGCCATCGCCTCCGTTATAACCGCGTTAATGGCTTATATGATACAAGGTGTATCTAAATTGCTTCATGGCAGGAAATTGCTTGCCCTAATTTATTTAGGGCAGTTTTGTGGGTGACATTAAGTTTACGAGCCTTAAATATTGTCTGAGGTTCGTGTACATGAATGAGTTGTTTATGTGACGTATATTAATTATTTTGTAAAACATCTAAATTATTATTTATTAAGAAGACACTGCGGGAAATACTAGCAATGTAAGTCCTTTAATTCCAAATTGTACATGTTAAAATATTTATTGTATACAATCATTATTTTATTATTGATTTATATAATATTTATTTACCTTTAATACATACTCATTTGTGGTAGTGTTTTGTGTTAAACTCTGTCTGAGTAGTTACCACCCACTCATTACACATTCTACCGCCAAACAAGTTCCAGGTTGAAGGATGTTTGAGGCAGTATACCTACAGGCGCAAGGGACTTAACATAAAAGATTCCCAAAGTTTAGGGAAATTGGCTATGCAATGAATGGTTTATATTTTTATAGCTCAAATGTATTATACCCCTTATGTATTACGGCCTTTTTGCCCGTCCACGTGTTTCTGTAAAAATAAAAAAATATAAACGCGAAGTGTGATTTATCATGATGTTAAGCCTCAGTACTCAATAAAGCTTAACAAAAAATCGGCGAGTAATAGCAAATCTCTCAATAAATATAATTGCATTATAAAGCGCTAAACAAAAATCCTCAAATGACAATTCTAGAAAAAACTCGTAGTTCTTTATTTAAAAGATAATTCTGTTTTAGCTGAATAATTTTCATTTAATTCGGAGGTAGAAACAAAACACGAAAATACTCAAAGAAAAGACCTCTTTTGTTTTCTCGTAATTTGTATTTTAAGTTCTGCTTCGAAATTAAAACCAATTGCGGTTTTGTCTTGAGGTTTTTTAATGAAAATAACAAAAGAAAACATTCCGAGAAAAAAAACTAATGTCAATTTGTTAACTATGTTTAATTTCTGTATTTAATTTATTTGCACCCGAAGTAATCAGGACATTTGGTGGTAAAAAGTTGAAATGAGTTTTTTATCTATAAAATATGAAGGGAAAAAGGACAATTCGTTCATTTGTTATTAAATGGTCGCCATCGCTCATGTAGTACAGCGTCTATGCACCACAAATCTTTTGAACTATGATGTAATGATCCTTGTGCTTGTAGTTACACTGGCTCACTCACCCTTCCAGCAGGTACATAACGATATTAAGTATTGCTGTTTGGTGGTCTACCATCAAATAGCAATACTTAGTATCAGTAGTATATGTGATGAGTAAGAGGTATTTACCCAAATGGGCTAAAGCTCTACCATCAAGGCGTATCAAAGAACTTGCCTTCATTATTATATATTATAGTAGTCGTTAGCACCATTTATAAGATTAATATATGGTGGAAGAATACACTCAACTAATTAAGTACATAAAATTTTGTCAAATCAATCTCCGGATAAGATTTACCAATGTAATGGTGCGATAGGTCATTCAACTCTGAACGTCAAAGCACTTTGCTTGAAAAGTAATAAATTTCTAGTCAAATGGTCCAATCGGAAGCCGGAACATTTCGTTTTTAATTCCATTTGTAGCTGATAATATCGAATAAACATGTCGATCCTTCGATACAAATACCATGTGTTCAATCAGGACTCAACATCGATGGGGTTTTGTCACGCTATTAAATGATCGTTAACTAGTGACTGCTCATGACTCTCTCAACGCTATTTATTCGCGTATTTATATATTATACTAGTTTAATAAAAATATTAGTTAAATATATATAGGTATGTATAGAACTATTAACTACCTCGTTGGTCTAGTGGCTTTATATAACGCTGCAGACCCGGAGGTCCTGGGTTCAATTCCCAGGTCGAGCCAATAAAAAGTTATTGGGTTTTTCTATTAGAAAATTCTCAGTAGCGGCCCGGAGTTTTTAGTTGGAAGTGTGTACACTCCCGTGCCTCGGAAAGCACGTAAAGCCGTTGGTCCTACGCCTTAACTCTTTCCGGTCGTGTCGGATTGCCGTCCCATCGGATTATGAGAGTTAGGGAATAGAGAGAGCACTTGTTGTTTGAGAGTTTGCGCACACATTTGTGCACTATAATATCTCCTGCATAGTTGGCTAATCTCTCTTGAGATTGGCCGCTGTGGCCAAAATCGGTCTGGATGACATTATGTATAGAACATATGGCTGTTGTCATTATTGTAAATGTACAATAATATAACATACATACATGTACATAATGATGTGAACCGGTACTTGGGTTATCGAGTAAATAGAAGTTAATTACAAAAATAACTTTTGTTATATATGTCACGACTTATGACAAAAACTAAGTAATAATACTTTAATACTTATTATTTAAAAACAAGCCTCTTAAGTATAAAACAGATTTACGACGTCTAAATTACAATAAAGAGTGTTTATTTTAAAAAAAAGTTAATAATTGGAGTGTGTTTTATTTTTATAAAGTTGAATTTGAATAAAAGGCGTATAATACTATTTTTTTCAGCGCGGGCAGTTAATTTGCAATGAACAGACTATTAACAGAAAATGGAAAGAGGGATTGTCGAAATATCCTTGGTGTGAAAGAGACAGAATATATAAGGGTGTTTTATCCATGTGATAAAATGTGCTTTGAAGTTTTATAGTATAATAAAATCCCAAGGAAATAGGAGCGGAAAAGTTTATAGCAAGAATGTGTTAATTTTCCTCTAAAATATATTAATCTATAGGCAATTTTATTATAATGTCAATACTATGCAGTAAAAGAATAATGATTCTGTATAAAGCTAATGGAGTACAAATTAGAAATACATATTTATTAATGTTTTATTTACTACAACCTACAGACTGAAAGAATCATCCCCTTTTTTCACCTTTTGAGCAGGTATATTTTCTTGAAACTAAAATTAGATCAAAAGGAATGTATAGACCCCAAATAATAAAAGGTTTTTCCAAATTGACGAAGTTCTGAGGTAGCAATAACTAAAATAAACACTATCGAATTAAGGATTTTATTGAATTCGATTTAAAATAAATTTAAAATTTATATCTTATTAAATGTAGAAAAATAAATTTAATTTAATAATAATATTTTAACTGATACGACTGATTAATATCGAACCGATCGATGCTATAATCTCACCCTCTTTCCACCACCCGACCCTTATTAAAACCTTCGAAAACTCCCTAGCTTTATTGTGATGACAAAATCAATTTTCATTCATTTCTTATTCAATGTACTAAGGCTACGTAAGTCGTAAACACACACATAACCGTTTAATTTCCTCTTCTTTTGTTCGTTTTGTCCATCTGTCATTGACAGTTATATTATATATATTTGTATTTAATAGATCAATAGTATACTAGCGAGAAATATAAAAGACACAGGTCTGATCCCCTTGGGCGTTTGTTCTACCGACTTCGAATACAAACTTTACTAAAACTTCAGCCTACGCTCTAGTTAATGGATTAAAAAATACGACTAAGTAATTGCTTTAAATTAGACATTGGTGATATTCTTTATTTAAATATAAAAAAAAAAGTTAAGATAGAAAATATTTTTAACCTTAAAATTAGCCGTAGATTTCGTGCAATCAATAAATAAAGCGTGATTAAACAATTCTATGTCTTCGTCTTTCAAATGTCAAATAAATAATGATAGAAAGAGAGAAACAGCCGCTAAGCAGAGTTTATAATAAGTAAGGCCGTTAGTTTACGTTTTGCAAGTCGAAATATTCTACCTGGAGATTATCGTGAGGGAATATATTTAATATTTTCAAAATAGTTAATATGAACGTTGTGTTTAGACACGTGACGGATTAAGCCCTGAATATTGCTCCATAATAAAGAGAGAGGGATCCCCAACAGAAATGTCGAGGAGAAGTCACGCAAGAAAATCAATCTTTAAATAAAACCATGTAAGTAATGTATTTCAACACGACTTTTCATTTATGACATTTCCTCTCAAAGTTTTACATAGCTTTATCAAAAAACTAAAGCTTACTATATTATGGTAATTAAATATTATATTGTTTAATGTTAAAGCTTATTATAACATTTTTGGTTCATCTAATCAACATTTTTTTAAATCATAATCAATATATGATGTATATCAATGTCAATAAAAAAAAATATTAAAAGAATTTGCGGCATACCTGGCCTTTGTTGCAGACAAATCAAAACAGGACTTGTATCGATAATTAAGGTACACTTATAATTGATTTTAGAAAGGAGATAGGGTTGAGTATAAATTATTACGTACTAGCTTATATAAAAACACCTGATCTCACTCGATTCGTTCTTGGAAGGCAGTGGTAATCTTTTGTTATTCATTAAACAAAAGTATACATTATGTCAAAACACGCTTAAATTCCTGGATATTCTAAATACAAATCTAAGTATATTATAAGCTGTGGAATTACAAATATCTAACACAAAAATAGCATGCTCATTTAAAAGTTTATTTGTAAGACTAATAAAAACAATAGGAACCACAATAAAGCAAGTAACATGTAAATTTACAAGGAAAACATTTCATTATATTTGTACAGTTATTATAATAAGGAAAGCCATAGCTACTACATTATTATTATTACTGATATGTGTCTTTACTCTCTTTTTGTTTCGCTTACTTATATAACCATATTTCTTGCAGGGTTTAAATTATAAACAAGAGCTTAATGTGCCTAAATTATTCAAATACGCTCTAAAGCCATTCGTGCATGTAATAAGCAGTATTTTCACAAGGCTTACACACGTCAAAAGCAATTCGCATAAATCCTATCAGTTGAGTTATTTAACTTACCGACGATGGTAGTTCGCGGAAGCAAGCGAGACTTGAGCAAATTAAACCGAAACAATATCAAAAGTTAATCTACATTATTTGGAATTTAAATTTTGCTTAGAATAACAGTTAATTTCTCACAAACACACTTTGCTATCATATAACAATTTATCGATGTGCGTGTAAACATTTCTTTTATTTATTTAAAAACTTTTTGTCACCACATTGTGTAGTATGACAAAAGGCGGACTTAATGCCTAAAGGCATTCTCTACCAGTCAACCTTTACGCTAAGCGGAAATTCGTGAAGGCGTTAATTAATAATCAAAAATATACATACATACAAATATAACAACAACAAAGAAAATAAAAAACAGAGCTATAATATATATATATGAATACATACATATATACATATTAATAAAATATATATCTATTAAAATTATATTACATATGAATAATAATGCATTATAGATGTCAAAGATGAAGAGAACTAGGAATTAGCAACTGTCAAGATGACGATGATGCTCACGGAGACGAGTCTTGAAAGTAAGTTTGGTAAGGTAAGGTGGCTTTCCTTATATGCTCAGGTACTTTTCTTTTCTTTTCCTTCACATACTATTTTATTTATACTTAACGATGTGATTTTTTTTTATTTATATATGAGAAAATGGATAGCAAATCATTAATGCATAGCAATCAAGAGCTAAAGTTGCTGAAGCTACAGATCAAGAGGCGAGTTTGCTGCACCTTCAAAGATAATCTTATCCAGCAGCGACGATAACTTAAGGAAATTGAGCTGATAATATGAAGGCTCTCAAGCGAAAGCCTAAAGTGGAACAAAAAATACATTAAGCCGGCTTCAAGTCAATAATTCAAAGTAGAAGCGTTACACTTGCTTATTGATTATCATATATTTTCATTTGAAGTTGCCTGGAGACGATCGTTTCATTCCCAAGGTGTGCAATAATGTAAAAAGTCATTAGTCGTCATAACCTTTAGCACACAAGCTTCCGTAGCGATTCAACTAATGTCACAATTGAATATTTTTTAAGGTTTTCTGGGAAAAATAATATCAGAGAAATATAACAAAAACACCATAAAAATATTAACTAAACTGAGCTGATACTGATATTAAATTGTTTTACATATAAAACATTTTGTTTTACGCCAAACAGTTAAATGTTTATTAATACAAAGTGGAAACATTTATTTGTTTGCTTACCAAAACGCGCTAATTTAAATTTTAAAAAAAAATCAAGTTCGGCTTAAAAAAAGTAAGTTAAATAGATATTCATTGTTAAAGTTTGTACATATTCCTTCCCGCACTTCCCAAACCATTATATTATACGTAGCTAAATATAATTTACACAACCATTTACGTAATACGTATTCGTCATAAAAATTTTACACTCGTCCTATTTCCCGACGCAATTCTATTTATTTCCTAAAATACTTTTGCAACGTCGAAGGCAGGAAGTATTTTCAAACACGCGATGCTCACCTTCTGTTAACTGTAGACGAAGCAAAGGTGGTATTAGGGAATTTTTCAAAGAAACTAAGCCCGATTATAAAGAGATTTTGTTTCATTCAGGCCTTCATGTCTAAAATGCTGCTGAATATTATTTTACTTCAAACTGTTTCATAAATACAAGAAAAGTTGATAACTATATTATTATTAATTTTCATTAAAAATTTCACTTCGCTTATTGCCTGCCTCTACTGGTGACAGGAGCGCTGATTCATTTTTCCAGAGAATCGGAATTGCAATTCAAAGAGAAAGTGCTGCTAGCAATTTGCCACCATTCCACGTGGTCACGATTTGCACAGTAACTATATTTAATTTTTATTTCAATTTATTTAAGGTTTTAATGTAAATATATATTGAAAAACTTATTTTATAAAAAAGGTAGGTCGTCACCACCGCCCATAGAAATTGGCACCGTAAGAAATATAAACCATTGCTTACATCGTTAATGCGACACTTGGGAACTAAGACGTTATGTCCCTTGTGGCTGTAGTTACACTGGCCTACTCAGCCTTCCAACGGCAACACAACAGATGTGGTGGTAGAATATGTGATAAGTGGGTACGTTCCAGACCTGCTGCCAAAAAGCCCGGTCGGCCGGCCTTGGTCGGTACGATCAAGTATATAAAAGTAACGTAAGACATAAATATTATATAAGTTATTATTAATTAATTATAATGAAGATATATAAAATATGTTTATTTACATAATAAACTACTTCCAAAATGTTAATATTAATTAAGTATATTTTGGAGATTGAGAGCTGAAGATCGAGGTCAGTGGCGTGCCATTGGAGAGGCCTATGTCCAGCAGTGGACGAGAAAAGGATGATGATGATGAAGTATATTTAATAAAATTTAATTGTCACGTAAACATTCATTTATAAATAGCTCAAAGGGATACCCGTATTTGATAAAGACGTTTTATTTATCTTTGTTAAAGATAGTAGCGTTTTAAACAATGGATAAAACACCACTTTTATTTTACACTTTTCAAAAACAGTAACATAAATTTTTCTTTGTAATTAATTGATAAGATGCACATTATAATAAAAGCCGAGATGGCCCAGTGGTAAGACCGCGTGAATCTTAACCGATGATCGTGGGTTCAAACCCGGGCAAGCACCACTGAATTTTCATGTGCTTAATTTGTGATTATAATTCATCTCGTGCTTTACGGTGAAGGAAAACATCGTGAGGAAACCCGCATGTGTCTAATTTCACTGAAATTCTGCCACATGTGTATTCCACCAACCCGCATTGGAGCAGCGTGGTGGAATAAGCTCCAAACCTTCTCCTCAAAAAGAGGAGAGGAGGCCTATAGCCCAGCAGTGGGACTTACACAGGCTGTTACATTACATTATAATAATGGAATTAGAATAGCTTTAAATTTTAAGAGCTTAGATTTTTACAGCACTAAAATAGAAAAATTGTACCGATTTCGAGTTATATATATTCGAGAACTAAGGATTGCAAGTTTAAATCCGCGCAAGAACCATTAACATTTTATATTCTTAATTTGTGTTAATAATTCAAATCGTACTAGGCGGTGAAGGAAACCATCGTGAGAACACCGACATGTTTCGAATTAAACTATGAAAGATACAGTGGATCCAGGTATCCAGCCTCATCCAGTCGCAGTAGAAGCATGATGCATATATACCGTTTACCATCACGGCATATAACACAATAGACGTTTCACAACAAAATATAATAATCTCTTTCTCAAAAAAATTACTATTTAAACAAGCAGAAAAATTCAATTTAAAGTTAAGTTTTATTTGTTCATCGCGTTAAGCCGAAAACAGAAACAGGATATATTATAAAGCTTAATAGCTTTATAATATATCCTGTTTCTGTTCTGGGGGAAGGGGAGAAAGCGTCCCCTATGTCTTATATTCTGTACTCCTTACTACAGACACCGTGTGTGCAAAATTTCATGACGATCGGTTGAGTGGTTTAGGTGTTAAAACGTAACAAACAAACACTTCCGCATTTATAGTATTAGAAGGATACATGCCACTACACACTTGCACTTTTTATAAAAACAAATTACTTTAACCAATTCTTTTAAAGAACCCAATCCTCAAAGGATTCCGACAAATAATTCACATTTACAAAAAGCCTTAGCTCGAAGAAAAAGTGCGAAAATTCCTTATAAGTTTTAACGCCCTGATTTATTGCTACTGGAAACAGAAAATCGGAAATAAGTTTCAATGGGAAATGCTGCGAATGATTTGTTCGATGTGATCTTGTACAAGCGTAAATGTCTGGGTCATATATTGAAGCTTAATTTTAAACCAGTCTCACACAAACGTTTGACATATGTATTTTATGCTTGTATGTTGAAGACAATACAATTTGATTAGTGATATAATTACTTAAAGTTGTGTTTTAAATTAAAAAAAATATATATATTATTTGCGTAAAAATAATAAACAGTCTTTGAATGGTGCGTAGTTAAAAAGAGATTCATCTTTTTTCTAACATTATTGATTTGACATTCTAAAGAAGAAGACAACATTCTTTAATTATTAACCCTCTAAACAACGTTTAACAGTATACACCTTACGTAAGTCTGTTGTTAATAGTTACAATTGCAACGTAACTATACATCCAATATGGCTGACAATAGTGATCATAACGAAATTCTTTTAATCGCCATTATCCATTTTTAGGAAATGTTGAATTTCGAAATAAAAATTGGTAAATTCCCCTACGTTGACCTTAAAAAGGGATTTGTTGCTTGTAAATGATTTCATTTATCGCTAAAATAAATATTGACGCTTATACTTTGGTCGAAGGCATAAACTGAATTTTTTTATTTTATTTAATCTGATTATAACATTGATGGTAAGTTTAAAAGTTTAATACACACACAATACAAATGTTGTGTGTCTATGAGCACAGTAACGAAAACACTTTGTATTTTATGAATATAAAAAAATATTTATTAATAATTATTAGCGGAATACATATAAAGAAAGAGAATTTTCATGCTTCATATTGTTATATAGAAATAAATTTGAAACTGTAATCAAATATTTATGTACGACAGATAGTCACGTGTTTTACTTACGTAGAATTTTTTTTTTGCTTGGGTATATAAACAATATTTCGCGCGAATAATCGTATTTTCGATTGAATGTGAAACGGTACCAACATTCTTGCCGCTGTTTAACGCAGACACGATTCTTACAATAGATACGTATTTTCACTACTTAAGTAAAATATAAATAAATTAGATATTTAATTCTGTATAATTATGTATTCGTTACAATAATGTAATATGTACATCGGTTATCGTGTATAAGTCACCTTTTATATTTTTATAAGTGAGGTTCATCCCTCTCAATAATCTATATAATTGACAATATATTATCATATTATATCTAATTATGACATTTATAAACAATCATGCAACAACAATAAAAAAAAAATTTTGGTATCCCGTAATTGGTTTTTATTAACGTATTTTGTAAATAAATTATATCTACATATGTTTTTTTTTCGTATAAATTATGATTGTTTATTCCTTCATCACTATTTATATTTCTCTTTTACCAAAAATATAATACTTTACAATCAAATATATCGAACTCGCTTCTGCCTTTATCTCAGACCAGACACCTATCTAAAACGTCACTTATCTCCGATTAAAATGTCGGCCACTAGAGATAGAGCATCAGCAGTGAAAAGTTTTTTAATAAAAATTATGTCTTTTTAAAAGTCGGTTACGTATTGTGATAATTACAATCGATTTAATTAGCGATGAAGACTCCTTGCGTCATCCCTGGCTGCTCTGTAATTGTAAGTAAATTGATAAACGTTATTTCTACGAAGTGTAAATTTGATAATATGAATTGATAAACATCAAACGATATTAGCTTATTTTTATATAATAGACAAAGATTAGAGACCTTACTTGTAAGCGTTGATCAGCGGGTGATTAGTTAAATACTACTGTCTTCTTCTTTCGAATGTCAGATCAATAATGAAAGAAAGAGCGAAATCTCTTTTTAACTAAACAGCCGCTATGTAACGTTTACTTTGATGCCGCTTGCGATTTTTTAGATGCTTGGTTTTTATTAATATAAGGGATTATTGGTAAATGATATTTGCAACAAATACTTCATTTATCGTTATTAGATTTTTTTTTAAATCAAATATGTAGGCAGACTGGTCAACACCGACCATAAATATTGGAAATGAAAGGAATATTAACCATTTTGTACATGGTCAATGCCCCACCAACCTTGGGAACTAAGATGTTATGTCTCTTGTGCCTGTACTTGCACTGGCTCATTCACCCTTTAAATTGGAACATAACAATACTGAATATTGTGGGCAGTATCGACGCAAGCCCTACCTTCTACTTGGTAGAAATAAAATGAAAGACTGTTTTGAGGAACACAAAGATTAATGTGTAAACGGCCAAAGATATCTTTTATACTTATACGTGGGTTCTTTAATAACGTATATATTATCTAGTATTGTCCAAATTTTTTTATATTTATAGTAAAACTATGTTGGTTGTTTTGTAAATTACTTTAAAAATAGGATTTTTATGATGTTATCGATAATTCACATCACAAATCCCTCTATCAAAAATTTTACCTATATATCTATAGAATCGAGTTAACAGTGACTCACGTACTTGGAATTCACGTAATTCATTTTTTCATTATTTTATATTGCAATTGAAAAACTTTGACTGCCACGAAGAACGCATTTCGCTTAGAATACAAAATGTTCATTAAAGCGCTACGAAGAAATTGAGACCAAAGTGGGAAAAACTTTATCGTTAACAGACTTTGTTACATTTATAAACGCTTTCGTGGAAATTCTTTTATTTTATAATACTTGAAGTGAATATTAAAACTAGCAATTATTTTTTTATCTATGATCATTAACAATCATACTAGTTTCGATTGCGTCGTTGGTTTACTGGCTAGATATCTCAAGCGCCTGGGGCTAGTTGGGTTCTCTGTATCCCGGGAACCCCACTAGGATTGGAGGCCCACATGGGCAGGCCAATCGTTGAGGTGTCACGGTAGTATGCGCAAGCAATCCCGTAACGCCCCCCGAAGTGACGGAGAAGGTACCGCTGGTTTTTTTAGTGGGTATTCCGGCGTACTGGATCTTCGAGGCGCCGGCGAGTCCCACATACCCCACTTCATGTGGGGGAAACGCATAAATGCGTTATTCCAGTAAATTAAAAAAAAAAGTGGATAGATATCCCAGATCCCGAGGTCCAAGTTGGGCCAATAACTTCCGTGTCTCAGAAAGCACGTAAAGCTGTGTTTCTGCGCCTGACCTCTTTCCGTTCGTGTCGGATTACCGTTCCGTCGTATTATGAAAGTGATGGAATAGAGAGTGCACCCATATTTGTGCACACACACACACACACAGTGCAGAGGGCACTGTAATATATCCCGCAAAGTTGGCTAGGCTCTCTTGAGAACTGCCACCGTGGCCGAAATCGGTCGGGAGAACATCATCATCATCATCCTCCTAATATAGATACAAAAATGTAGCCTGTATTTAAAATTGTCTTGGTTTTCATACACATATTTTCTTATTAACTATGTTTTGTTGGAATATTTATAAATAGAATTATACTAAGTAATAATAAATCTAAGGTAGCTAAAGTTTCCACAAAGTCAAATTATAAGAGAGAGAATCAAAATATTTTATAACGGAAACTTAATTCTGTTCTCAATACAAGGCAAGCGCCTTCATCCGTGATCATCAGTTAAGATTCATGCGTAAGATTCATGTATAATATAATAATATGTATTACGTATATAAATTTAAAAATATTTAAGCCTTGACCTTATTAAGCGTTGAAAGATAAATTATTTTTATATTTATTTATATCATAAAAAAAACATTGAGGCAAGACAAGGTTGATATATTACAATATAAGACCCAATGTACAAAAACATGATCATTAAATGCAGAGATCAGGCTGTCCTAGCTAGGTTAACTCAATAACCTGTGTTAAGAATAATCAGTCCTCTCCTCTAAAATAGAAACAATTGAAGTCACTTGAAACCTAGTAATAAATAATATACAACACCTCTTTGCTTCTAGAGCCCTTGTCCAAGCTAATAGTTATTTTAATGATTTTTTTTTGTTTAATTAGACGCAAATATCTCAAATTCTACCAGTTTGGTTTGAAATATTTTTTTGTCTGAAGCCATTTATTGAGAAAGGCCGACAGGGCTTAACATTAAACGCTAGAAAAATCACGAAGAGCAACTTGTGTACTTATAAACGCTTCTTAACTAATTCTTAATATGTAGGACACACCCTTATCTCGAATTGAATTTTTGTATTTCAAAGGAATATTATAACATGGCTTATTTTTATAGACATAAAAACAGGACTTACTACAAAAATAACAACTTTTTAGATAATATAACACTCCCATGGGAATAAGCCACTTAGCCATCTCTTAAAATAAAACATATATAAGCAAGTAATGTTACAAAAATAAACATTTTACTTCATATGTATTTTTTTTCCGATCCGGTTGTATATTTTTGACACGATTTAAACAATAGTAATAATGAGAATATTGTCTCATGAGTCGAAATTGTATTTCATGGTCATATAAATAAAATTGTTTTCTAATAATGACAAAGTTTTATTATTAATTTGATTATAAACTATTTAATCTAGCATATCTAATATGTTTATCGACGAATAGTGATAAGAAATTATTCACACTTAATAGTATAGAGAAATACATGGAGTAGACATAAGTAAGCACATTAAACTTTTTTTTTCTTTTTTCTCATTTCGTTTTAATTTTTTCGTGTAAGAAATTAAATAAAGAATATTTTTGTTTTATTTTTACAATAGGTAGGCGGACAAGCATATGGGCCACCTGATGGTAAGTGGTCACCAACGCCCATAGACATTGGCATTGTAAGAAGTGTAAACCATCGCCTATATTACCAATGCGCCACCGATGTTATGTCCCTTGTGCCCGTGATTACACTGGCTTACTCACCCTTCAAACCGGAACACAACTACTAAGTACTGCTGTTTTGCGGCATAATATCTGATGAGTGGGTGGCACCTACCGAGACGAGCTTGCACAAAGCCCTACCACCAGTATATAAATATGTTATGATATCTTCTGTACATTCGCTCAATCTTGAGAATGACCGTCATAGTCAGAAACGCTCAAGAGGACAATATCATCACAACACGGCTTAATGCGGTTCAGAAATTGACAAATCTTCATCGTAATTAATTATTAAATATTAATGTATTATTAACATTTAATAATTACAGTATTTGTAATTATTATATAGTAATAATATTAATAATTCTTGCTACCATTCCACACGGTTATGATTTGTACAGTAACTATTTTTCATTTTTATTTGTATATATTAATTATTATATAATTATATTATAATTTTTATGTAGTTAAATACACTGTAAGTACTTTTTAACCGGTGCAATTAAATTGTTAGATCAACTTTTTATTGCAACTGAATATCTGATTTAGATTCATCTTATTTGTGTGCAGTTTCAACATTTTTTGGCCTCCGTAAATCTTTGGTCACGTGACATAAGAAATATATATCTAAATTTCTATATAATTTCGTATTATATATAAAGGAATCGTTCTATCGATGTTATCTAGTCAAGCCTTTTGGACTCTTGACATTTGAGAGCTACCAGAATTTGTAGTTCTGACGTAAACGATAAATATCATTTAATAATTTACAATAAAAAAAACTACTAATTCTGAGGTTTGAAATGAATCCATTTCAACGATTGCTTCATTGCTTATTTATTGTTGAGGTCAAAATATCTCGAACGGAAGCAATTAAACCAAAAACGCACCGCCCGTTATCTACCGTTGATTTTTTTAAATAGCTTCATAGCTCTAACATAATATTAATTTAAATTTGGAATTTTACATTAAATGTAAAAAAAATAGATAACTAGTTGATAAATAGTTACAACTGTTATAAAATAATTGATAAGAAAGACAAGTAAAAAAGCTACAATGACTACTTTCTCCGCTTCTCTAAAACTCGAAAGTGAATTGAATGCAAAGCGAAAATTAGGCTACACTTAGAATGCGGCGCGCTTACGCTAAAAAGTGAAGTTTATTTTTCGCTAACGAAATTGGGACGAGTGCAAAATTTACAAAGAGCCAGTGAGTACCTGAGTAACCTTGGTCGTTAGCTCTTAATTACACTCGGGTGGTATGTAAGATGGGTTTAAATTTGAATTGAATTATCAAAGTATTCCCACCGCTTCTATAGCAATTTAATAACCTTATATCATAATGATGCATGTACAGACAAGGTAACTACGTGTTTTTTTTAATATATTTACTTTAGTTTTTTTTATTAAAACTATATTATTTCCAAGAAGTATAACTAAAATAAACAGTAAATATCTACCATTTTCTTACAATAGGTATTTTATAAAATAGCAATAATTATTATTTTATTCACATATATACTTTAGTTTATACTTTATTGTACACCACAAAGAGAAAAATACAAAACATGTAGCCTAAATAAAAGTAGCATACAATTATGGTGACCTTATCGCTACATAGCGATCTCTTCCAGGCAACCAATGGTGTAAGTAATAATTCATAGGATATGAAGGTAGGCGTAAAGGTAAATACTTAAATATTTAAATCGTATAAGATTTCAAATGTACGAATTTGCAAGTAATATATAATATCGTACTAACTTGTCTGTTCACCAAATTGACATTGACTTTTTGTTTAACTTAAAAACCTTGCTCGAATTTGTACTTGAAATATACATCTATAGATAGAATTTAAATTGAATTGTCCGTCTGTGATTTCGAAATAACTCCCTCTTTTAGAATTAATAATGGCATATAAAACTAAAATAAACATTTTTTTTCTATTTTAAACTACCGCTGCTTTTAATGTAAATATTTTATATGTATAATTCGAATAAGTATTATGTACGGTAATAATAATAATAATTAATAATTAATGACTGCCTCTTTGGTCTAGTGGCTTGATGTAAGGCCGCAGACCCGAAGGGCCTGGGTTCAAATCCAAGGTCGGGCCAATAAACAGTTATTGGGTTTTTCAGTCAGAAAATTCTCAGTAACAGCCTGGAGTTTGGAAGTTGGAATTGTGTTTACTCACGTGCCTCGGAAAGCACGTAAAGCCGTTGGTCCTGCGCCTGAACTCTTTCCGGTCGTGTCGGATTGCCGTCCCATCGGATTATAAGAGGGAATAGAGAGTGGACCTGTGTTTGCGCACTTGTGCTCTATATCTTCTGCGTAGTTGGCAAATCTGTCTTGAGATTGGCCCTGTTGGCGAAATCGGTCTGGAGGACATTATTATTATTATTATGTACGTTAAAATGACAGATTTTAAAGAAATGTCGTCACAAACTGAATTCTACGCTGACGAAGCCGCGAGTTTGGCTAGTATCTAACTACAATATTATTTTACGGAAGTTTGGTAGTTCGTAACGCTATCGCGCTCTGTTGGTTGGATGACATATAATATAATAACATTTAGAAGTCGATATAAAATATGTCGCATTGAATATAGGCTATTTTTTTAATTACCTTAGTAGTATACTTTACTACTTAGGTAATTAAAAAAATAGAAGAAGTAGTAACTGTCCAATATTGGTTTTTGCTGGCGATCAAAATATATACGAAAATAAGATAATAATATTTTAAAAATTAAAAAAATTAATCATTATAATTTATATTAAATGAATAAATAAGAACTATAATCTTTGCGTCATTTATTTATAACAGAAAAATTGCTTGAATGACATTAATATTGTATCCATTCAATTCAAGACTTCTTAAATAAAAACGAGTAAAGTAGGCAGACAACAGCTAATGCGGTTTTTGTAGTTGTAGAAAATTTTACAACAATTTAATTTATCAATTATTTTCGAATACGGGCGAATTATCTTACTTAGATTTCATATAGCGGATAAAAACAAAAAAAATCTAATTTACATTTAAATGGTTACAACAATAAGCCTTAAATACAGTAAATAAGAACGCAAATAGCATGCACATATAAACAACATAGTCCATACTTCTGTTTGAGGTATCTCGATATGTACGTTCCGTTACAATAATGGGTCAAACAGTGTCACCGTGTTTTTGTTACGTGTTGTATCAATTTTCGTGACTTTCATGTTTTTTTGCTAGCTCTTTGTGTTAAGCGATGCATCATTTTCCGGAATTCCGTCGGACTAATTACAATCAAACCATTGTTCCTTTCGAATTTACGATCAGTTGGTCTTCAAACTCGTAACTCGCCGCGCTGTTTATTACTAAGAAGAACGCTGCATTTTTGTTCGATTTTTAAATTTTGCTTTTCGGTTATTAAATATTGAACAAAAACATCATACAATCAAACAGCTCCATTGAAATCTGTAATCTCTGATAGGGCGCTTCCACAAGTTAGCGTTTATCGCTGACTATATCCCGCTCTTTCTGATATATGGCCGTGAAGAGAGATAGTGACAGTTTATGATAACACTACTAAATTTCATAATGGTAGTACTATTCGCATTCAGACCAAAGGATGAAGAAGTGGGGCGCATAAATTGATCAGGATTATCAGTGTTACGGTCATACAAGGACGTTTAAAGTTTCTATATTTACAATTGGATACATCGCTTGTAATAAAAAATGGTAATTATATTTTTTACTAATACACACATATAATTTTACTGTTAAAAAAAAAACACACACACACATCATTATAATTTTTTTCGAATTATATTTCTTATTTATAAAATAAATACGTTATTATATAATTTTGATAAAACGAGATGTTATAAAACAGATTTGTTTTAAAAAAAAAACTTATTTAGAAATGTCGTCGTTAAAACCTAATGATGTTTAAATTAAAAACTTCTCGCTTTCGTTCCTTAGAACGAAGAGTCGGAACATTAAAATTTAGCTCATAATAGAATGCCTTACAAGTTTATCAACATATTTTTCATAGTTTCGAGATGGTCTATTGAAATTAATATCAGTTATTAAGATTATTAGTTGTAACGTAATACAATGTGGACGACAAAGGGATGATGATAATGATGATGATAAACGTAATATCATAATTTAATCTTAAAAACATTGCCAGCTTCAAAAATAAATCGATTTTAGGGTGAAAAAAACAGCAACAAATATAATGTTAAGTGCTACCGCTTATTTTTTTAATTTTCAAATTTTACTGTATTTTAATTTGTAATCTATTATTATATTTGACTATAAGTCCTAAAAAAACAAATACAAATTAAAATAACAATAAAAAACTTTATATAAAAATATATTATTGAAGAGAAAAAAAAATTAAACAGATAAAAAAGCATCCCACAGCTGGGCTAAAGGCCTCCTCTCCTCTTTTTGAGGAGAAGATTTGGAGCTTTTTCCACCACGCACGCTCCAATGCGGGTTGGTGGAATACACATAGGGCAAAATTTCAGTGAAATTAGACACATGCAGGTTTCCTCACGATGTTTTCCTTCACCGTAAAGCACGAGATGAATTATAATCATAAATTAAGCACATGAAAATTCAGTGGTGCTTGCCCGGGTTTGAACCCACGATAATCGGTTAAGATTCACGCGGTCTTACCACTGGGCCATCTCGGCTTATATCGGTAGACACATAAACAGAATTAATACATAGAAAGTTTTGAGAGTAAATAAAAAAATGAAGTAAAATGAGAGTAATATAACAAAACGGGTCAAGCACATGTTAAAAAATAATACAAAACTTCAACAGCCAGCTGTACGTCAACGTTTTTTTGCATGTCGTCTTCCTCGAAGAGTGAATTTATTTCGGTTGCAAATGTCATATTATTTGATTTTTTAATATTTTTATGATTGCGTTGCGAATTCTAATTTACGTTATCTACAATAACAAATTATTGTAGGCTTTGTAAATTGAATTTATTTTTGATGACTGACACTTGATATCTATTTAGGTTTTAGTAATAAATTAGTCAAAACTAGCTGATTCGTGCGGTTTTGTCTGTTTTAAATGTAACCCAGTGGGACGTAGCGTGACGTTATACAGTCTTATAACCTTTCTCAATTAATAGGCTATCTAAGGTAATTTTGTCTAAATCTGACAGATTCGAAGCTTTACTACTACCGGTAGTAAATGTTTTGTGTGTTCCCTTCAATTTATTCAAACCACACTATATTCATTCAATCATTACACATAAATACATATTCCTATTTCAAGGGTAGTACCACCCATAGTCAGTATCATTGCAGACAAAAAAATTAAAATAGTAATATCCTGTAAAAGTCCCACTGTTGGCCAAAGGGCTCCTCTCATGTTTTAGCCAAAGGGTTGAAGCTTAGTCCACCATGCTGTTCCGTTGAAGGTTAGTAACATGAGAAAAATTTACTTTCACCACCGACCACGATATTAATTAAAAACACACGAAAATTCAGTGGTGTTTACCTAAGTTAGAATAGATCTTATATATTTATTTAGTAGGAAGCCAACGTTATATATATAAGATTTTCGTTATGAGTAATATTGTAATATTAATACCACTTATATTTCATTTTGTACTTCCAAATTGTGGTAAATTTATTTTTCTATTCTATTCATTATTATTTGAGACGCTTTGTGTAATTTTTTCATGTCGTGGTTGCCTATAAGTATGACAACTGTTACCCTTAGACTTATTAGTTTGTAAACTTTTAATTATTACTGTATGTCATGTTGCTGATCCTAAATACATAAATATAAAAATAAATCTATATCTGATGCATATATATATATATATATAGTTATATATATATATATATATATATATATATATATATATGTATATATAACTAAAAGGCAATTTCAGCTCGACATGAGATATAAAGATCAAAGAGCAATATAAGGATTATTTTTTACATCCTAAAGTTATAATGCTTATGAGTAAAGTTGAGCGATTACCATTCGGCCCCCTTGTTCGCGATTCTTCCTGTGGTTGCCAATATATAACTACATGCGACTTAAATTTGCTCATCCGTTTGATTGTTATATTTAGAGTGGGGAGGGAATAAGTGCACTTGTATTTGATTCCAAATTTGTGCTCTTTGATAACTCCTACACATTTAGGTAGTCAAGTTCCTTGATTCAGGTTCGATTAAGGGAACTTCATTTTGTCAAATGTTTAAATTTTCTTGAATCGAAATTGAGTATTTTTAATTCCGATTCAAAAAGTATAAATTATATTGTAAATAATTGTTTGCGAAGAAATATAAAATAAAAATAAAATTTAGTGTCTTATTCCAGGACATCTATTGTTCAGTTGAAATAAGTTAGCGCTTACGAATTATAAAGGCAATGTAAAAAAAAACATGAGCCGAGATGGCCCAGTGGTAAGAATGCGTGGATCTTAATCGATGATCGTGGGTTCAAACCCAGGCAAGCACCACTAAATTTTCATGTGCATGTGTCTAATTTTACTGTAATTCTACCACATTTGTATTCCACTAACTTGAACATTCCACTAACATTGAAGCAGCGCGATGGAATTAGCCCCAAAACCTTTTCCTCAAAAAAGGAGAGGAAGCCTTAGCCCATCAGTGAAACATTCTCAGGCTATTATTACTGTAAAATACATTGCCTTTATTATTTGTAAGATTCTTAATTTTACAAATTGTATAAGGTTTTATTACTTTAAACGAATATATTTTTTGCAATTTTTTTCTCGTCATGTCATTCACGTCACGTCAAGTAATTTAAAATATAATTACTATTCTACCAGGAGATTCTAAGAAACATTCATCTACGTAAAAAGTTTAATTCGAATGAATTTAGCAGTTTTGATATAACTAAGATCTAAATATATAAAATCACGTAAACCTTTATATGATCATATTAGAATCACTTGTACTGTGGTTTTACCACTATTCAGTTGGATTATAATACAGAATGCAATATTTTTGACATTTACGGTTACTGCCCTGCTCTTAGGGGTTTTAGCGTAAATAAAACCCATAATCTCACACATAATAAACAGACTATCTAACACTCAAATGATTTCCCAAATCGCTTATACGCGACTATAAATACACACTATTATGATATAAATGTAAATATAAATTATAATAAAATGTTTTGACCTATCCCAAGCCATTGTTTGTTACACGAGTATTACAGTTTATAAAATACAAAGTCAAATTTCGTTTGCCCTTTAGAAATAAAAGTAACCTATACAGTATATTAAAAAAGTTTAATAGAGTGTTTTTAATTTAGACGTATTATAACCCAATGCTAGCGAGACGAGACTCATTATAATATAATATATATGACCCGCCATATTTTTTATTATAAACTGATTTTTAAGAGATTAAGATAGATTAAAAATAATCGAAATAAATTATTATTAAATATTGATTTGAGTATTGATTTAAAAATAATTATAGAGAGGCATAAAATGGCGACTACTTTTTCTATATATTCTCGAATGACACACTTAGAAATACACGTAATATCTGATAAAATTAATACATTAATTTGATATTATCAAGATTAATTGGCATTTTTATTAAGACTAATTGTAACAAACTGAATTTAAATAACGTTCGAATTTTAAAACTTTTGCAATTAAATATTTCTTAATTAAAAGTAATTTGTGCAATTTATGTCAGTACGCAATTCAAATTACCGTAACAGTGCGCTGTTCTTAAGTACCGGTTCCCGTAATATAGCGGGTTAGTACAATCGTCCGTTCTACTTGATCCTTAATTAATATTGCTGGGAACGACCTAGATCATAGAGCAAATTATACATGACCGAGCCAAGAATGGGTTCATTGTTTTTAAAAAAGAAAACATTGATGCTGATATAATTTTGTCTGCCAAATATTAAAAATATAAAACCCGTTTTTAAATACCTACCTTTTATGATTAAAAATATATTTAATTGTTATTTCGAAATTTAAAATAATTTAATCAAATGTTTATATTGTTTGCGTCGGATAAAACTAATTTGTAATTATTATATATTGACTTATATAAGCATGAAGATATCCTCCTAATTATATATCTTCACGTTGACTCGCAACTGAAACTAGCTAACTGCCTAGGTATTATTGTAGTAAACAAATGCACACTGAATGTTCTTACTGTCCATTAAAAAAAAATGTTTTTGGCTCAGGCAGGAATTTCAACGCGCTATCTCATTATATCAAAGTGGACTAGTCAATAGACCAACAAGGCATCATAAAGAAAACACAAAGAAACGAAATTTGAAACCTAAGTCACGATGATTCTGAAACAAGGATTAATCTCTTAATTTCCTTCAAATAAATAATTCTAAGCTCCAAATTACCAACAAATTCCAACTATGACTAATAAAATATAACTCAGTCACAACATTTTTGCTAGACGCAATATAAAAGTTGCCATATCTCCTTGACGAAGTGAAAAGACTATTTTCGAGTTTAATAGAAATTTCGTTGGTTTGTAGCAAACATAAGTAGGCGTGTTAAAGGTCGTGTATACACAACGCTTTCCGTCACAATATAAGATATATTCACACATATTACAAAACGGTAGCGTTTTTTTGCAGCATCTAAGTATCAAGATTTGGATCAAGAATAATAGTCATTTATGTCATTTTAATTGTTATTTACAAGTTTTATAAAAATTAGTTCAGTGGCTTAGTCTTGACTGCGTAACAGTAGACGGAGTTACTTTCGCATTAATAATTTTAGTATAATGTATAATATATAATGTATATAAACTATAGTTGCTCCATTGATTCAATTCAATTAAAAATGATAAACATTTTGACAGAAAAGTGCCATTATTTCATTTTTCTATCTGATGAACGTCGAGAAGATCACGTGGCACTCTATCGTAAATTGTACCTTCGAATTGATCTTGTGCTTGACGGTGAAGAAAAATATCATAGAATATCAATGTATTTTTTTAATGGATTTCTGTTTCTTGTGTGTGTGCAACCCTTTCTGGAGCATTGTTGCTATACACTGCAAGCCTCATCTTTGAGAGATAACTTTTGTCCAGCATTGGGAAATTTAGGGCTGTACACTTTGAAGCAACGTTTACGCGTAATTTTCTACAAGTCGCCTAATTAGTATGCAGCATTTTTGGGAGATTAATTTTTAAGTACGTGCGTTTTCACTATTAGTGGATTTCGTCTAACTTGTTTATTGGTATGTGTGAAGAGCACCTAATAATGCGTAGGAAGAAATGGCTGGGAAGTTTTGTTTACTCACTTTAGGGCCATAGATGGATGAGGAAGAAACGATAAGTAGACTCTTTTGCAGTGTACTCAAAGAAATTATTGCTTATTTTATCCCAACGCAAATCAATAATCTGAGCTCGCGATTTCAGGAAATCCTGATTAGTTAATTGAAATTTAATATGCTTGATTAATTTCATCATTGGAAACGTGATGAGAGGTAATCTGTAAATGTCAGATAAGTTTCTGTCACTTTATATACTAAGCCATACTGAAACAATCTCATAAGCTTTTTGTCTTTCGGAGGTGAAAAGGTGGAGTGAGATTTTACAGGCATATTCATAAAAGGGTGAAATTGAATGATAAATAAATCCTTTTAAGTCTATTGACCACTTCACGTATCATAATTTATATAGTTATTAACTAGTATATTAACTAATAGGTATATTAAAATTATACTAATTTTATTCATTCTAAAAATCGAAACAAATATCTTTTACAAATTTCGAATCTAGCATAAGCTTTGCGTTAATAATTTTAATCAATCTCTTAGTATTTTACCTTTTATAAATATATATATTTCTAAAAAACAAATTAATTCAATCTAAAAAAAATATAAAAGCTGTAAACTTTAATAAAGTTCTATTATGTAAGATTAAGATGGCCTACTGGTTAGAACGCGTGAATCTTAACCGATGACCGTGGGTTCAAACCCGGGCAAGCACCACTGAATTTTCATGTGCTTAATTTGTGTTTATAATTTTCATCTCATTTTGACGGTGAAGGGAAACATCGTGAGGAAACCTGCACGTGTCTAATTTCATTGAAATTCTGCCACATGTATATTCTACCAACCCGCATTGGAGCAGCGTGGTGGAATAAGCTCAAAAGACCTTCTCCTCAAAAGGAAGAGGAGCCTTAGCCCAGCAGTGGGACATTAACAGGCTGTTACTGTTACTTTATGTAAGGTTAAATACATAGGTATATAAATTAATATCAAACTCATTGCCTCCACTGGGCAAAGATTCGTTTTTGGCTCAGAGTAATGGAATTGCAATTCAACGCGGAAATAGTGCTAGCATTCTTGCTACTTCTTTTGTCACGTGTTGATTTTGTTTATTAGTTATATATTCATAAAATAAATGTAAAAAAACCCAGTAACAAATATATTTGATTTTTCAACTTATTGTTAAAATTTATGAACTGTTAATATTGATATATAATTAGTTGTAAATATTATAGTTTCAGGCAGGGTTCGAAAAACAATAGTTTAAAAAAAATATTTCGATGGTGCATCCCATCCTATCTAAACTTTACTCTACTGCCAATTGAAACATAACCAATTAAAACTGGTACAAGGTTGCCAGCATAAAATCGAATAAATAAATTAATCATAAATTCTCTCGACTAATGTTCGATTTTCATCGATAACAAATCGGGGTAATTGATCAAAAAAAGTGAATTAAAGTTAAAATTAATAAACAGTGTAGGTCTGTGATTTAGTCAGACAACCCATTTGCGATTTATCAATGTACATGTCAATATCAAATTATTTAACATATAAGCTGATGATGAAATAACTGTTGAGGGTGTATATTTCTAATAACGTATTTCGTACTATAAGTGTCTTTATTTTCTTGATAATGTAATGTTAATATGGATGTTTTCTCCGTCGAGAGTATCCATAAAATTAAGTGACCACTTCAAATGAGACATTTATAAGACCGGAGATAAGCATTACATTCAAAATTATCGACCTATATCTAAACTAAATACTATAGCTAAATTATTTGAAAAAATTATATATGATCAGTTATATTTCGTTCTAAGACCGCTGATCATCGACCAGCAACACGGATTCGTCAATGGTAGATCTACTGAAACGAATCTTTGTGAGTTTACTCATCAACTCGCAGCAGTGATGGATAGCGGTGGTCAGGTAGATGTTGTGTACACGGACTATTCAAAAGCCTTTGATAAGATCTCTCATTCTCTGTTGGTAAAAAAACTTGCTGCCGTTGGTATTCACGGTGACTTGCTTCGTTGGCTCGAATCTTATTTGAGGGATCGTAGCCAAGCTGTTTCTATTAAAGGTTTTTGTTCATCGTTTGTGCCCGTTACCTCTGGTGTTCCTCAGGGTTCTCATCTCGGGCCATTATTATTTAATATTTTTATTAACGACATTAGTCGATCTATTCATAATTGTAACATATTACTTTATGCGGATGACATGAAAATTTTCAAAATAATTAAGTCGCCCCAAGATTGTTTAAAACTTCAAAATGATCTCAATAGCTTAGATAATTACTGTGATAAAAACCTCTTACGCTTAAATTTAAAAAAATGTAACATTCTAACATTTACTAGGAAACTGAGGCCAATATTATTTGATTATAAATTGCAGAATACCTGTCTGATTAGAGTTTCCGAGATTAAAGATTTGGGTGTTTACTTAGACCAGAAGCTAACTTTTACCTATCATATTAATTATGTAATAGCTAAAGCGTATCAAATGCTGGGATTTATTCTTAGATTGACTAAGGAATTTAAAAATAGCTTTACCTTAATTCTACTTTTCAATGCTTATGTTAGATCTATCTTGGAATATTGCTCTACAGTTTGGAACCCTTATTATAAAACGTATGTAAACAAAATAGAAAAAATTCAGTCAAAATTTTTGAAACATTTGCGATTTAGAGGTGGCCTTTCTGATAATACTGACAATAATAATATCTCGGGTATCATTCCGTTAAATATGCGTAGAAGTATAAGAGACCAAATATTTTTATACAAAATTGTTCATAACATTGTTGATTCTAAGAGTCTCTTTAATAATATACTTTTTAAATGTCCTCGCCTTAACTCGAGAAACCATACTTTATTTTTTGTACCCCTTTGTAACTGTGACTATTCAAAGAATATGTTCTTGTTACGTGCATGTAAAAGTTATAACAAACATTGTACAAAATTAGATATATTTAACTCAAAAATTATCAAATTTAAATTTAGTTTACGTCATATATTTAAATAATAGAAGTTTCACTTGCATCTTATGCTTTCTGTTTTTGTTTTTATTCTTAATATAATATGTCATTTGTTTGTATTAATTTTTAGTGGAAACTTGATTGATTTATGTTTTTCTTATATTTGTTTTTTTTTTACTATTAAGTGTAATCATAATTGTTTGTTTCCCAAATAAATAAATAAATAAATAAATAAATAAATGAGATGGCTTCTATTAATATAACAATATAAAAATTCGAAATATTTCGTGATTAGCTAGAATAACAGAAAGGAGCCCAGTGACCTTTTTTTTAATTATTTGTTCTTAAAAACCATTTTACATTAAAGTTTTTAATAATTTAATGTTATTTTTCTCGTATTTTTTAATTGTCATGGTTCTCAATACGTGTGAAAATTCCTTTATTAAAAATACGGAAGTGCTTGATAAAGGATTTAATTAGATTCGTGTTGCAGGTCAAGTGTTAATAATACCAATTATTATTATACTATTGACATACAATTAATTAAAATTTACAATAAACTTTGGTTATAAATATTGCTTAGAGGATATTACTTAAACACTGATTTCTCTCTTTCTATCATTATTATTTTGACATTCGAAAGAGGAAGACACAAGATTGTATATTTTACACCTTAATAATTTTTATATTCGCGTCAACTGCAATACTTATAAGAAATTACAGTCAATATCACTAAGGCACAATGAAGTATTTTATTATCGTATTCCTTATCTCAAACGGTAAAATTATCGTATTAAGTCATGTTTTAATGGATTCCCTTTAAACGGCTTATGTATTTAATGAAAAATCACAAAGATCTAATTTACGTTGAATTATGATAATTATTTTTTCGTCAAGTGCAATCGTTCAATTGTTATTAGTAATTCCATCAAATATATTGATTAGTCGTAAAAATGTTTAACGTTTTCAATAGATTGTAAATGATTGTGGGTTATCATAAGTATGATTACTATTTTCAATTTGTATATGCTAGTTGGATAGTAATTTACGATAGTCAGACTTTTGGTTTCATAGCTAGTATTATATTACATGGATATTTTGATACGTCATTAAAATCCGAGATGGCCCAGTGGTAAGACCACGTGAATCTTAACCGATAATCGTGGGTTCAAACCCGGGCAAGCACTACTGAATTTTCATGTGCTTAATTTGTCATTATAATTCATCTCGTGCTTTACGGTGAAGGAAAAACATTTTGAGGAAATCTGCATGTGTCTAATTTCACTGAAATTCAGCCACATGTCTATTCCACCAACCCGCATTGGAGCAGCGTGGTGGAATAAGCTCTAAAAACCTTCTCCTCAAAAAGAGGAGAGGAGGCCTTTAGCCCAGCAGTGGGACATTCACAGGCTGTTACAGTTACAGTATTAAAATCTATATTATAAAGCTGAGGAGGTTGTTTGCTTGAGCGCGCTAATCACAGGAACTACGAGACGGATCACCAAAAATATGTTTGCGTTGAAAAGTCCATTTATAGAAAAATATTAAAGACTATCATCATCCTAAAACATACAAGGGTGGTCCAGTAACGCTTAACGTGGGTAATACCGCGCGGAACAGCTAGTGTTTAATCTCAAGATATTTTCCGAACTTAATCAGAAGAAATAAAAGGCTGAAATGTTTTCTAGCACTTAAACCATATAATGATTATACTTATCGCGAGCCATATACAATAACATAACAATAATCGGAATTACAGCGAAGGAAAATGAAATATAATTCCATGTTTTTCATGAAAAGGTTTATTACTTACGAAAGCGGAAACGTATCGACGTAGCTGCGTTAGTCATTGATAAATCAGTTTCCAAGGGCAAAGTAGTGTGTAGTTGTCATTATACTATATGCCGCTCCCATTTTTGCTTCAGCATATATTTACTTTATATTAAATATGTCATGTTCCATTTTTAAACATTAACGAACTTATTTATAAATGTTGCTTAGCGGTTGTTTAGTTAAACTCTGATTTCGCCCTTTCTGTCATTTTTGATTTGACATTTGAGTGAAGAAGTCAACATAGTGTAGTTGCTGTTGCAATTTTTCTAAATAATTTTAAATTTATTTTCTTTTTATAATATATGAGAGAAACCTGATTTGTTTCATTTATTTATTGTACTCGTTATTAAATTGTATAGTACTTTACCTATATTAACTGATTTTAATGGATAGCTGTTGTTTTTAATTAATATGCTAAAAAAAATGCCATTAACTGCACTTTTTGGGCACCAAATATTCTGCTAATGTCACATATTTGTTGTATTTATTTATTTGAATTTAAAAATTGAAATGAAACTATATTTATATATATTAAAAATGATAATTGTTTTTTTCACGAAACGGAGGTACCATAAATTTTCTAATAAAATACCAACCTTTATAATGTATATGTGTAAAATAAAATACTATACTAAAAGCAAAGAGCAGACTGCATAAATGCAATAATTCTTTTATCATATCATTTATAAGGTTGGAACCGCACTTTTCATTTCATGTGATATCATCGCGATAAAAATCTGCTTCATAAATACCATTGCTCATGATGTGATTTTACAAAGAAAGAAAATAAATTTAACAAATCGCTATGAGTAATGCGTGACTAAAATGATTATATTAATCTTTTAAGTATTCCAAAGGAAATATTTGTATTATTTTATTGGGCTTTGCTTTTTATTACATTCAACTAACTTTGGAACTTATTCCACCACGCTGCTCCAATGCGGGTTGGTGGAATACACATGTGGCAGAATTTCACTGAAATTAGACACATGCAGGTTTCCTTATAAGGTTTTCCTTCACCGTAAAGCACGAAATGAATTATAATCACAAATTAAGCACATGGAAATTCAGGAGTGCCTACCCGGGTTTGAACCTACAAGCGTCGGTTAAGATTCTCGCGTTCTTACCAACTGGGCCATCTCGGCTCCAAACCTTCTCCTCATAAAGGGAGAGAAGGCTTTTAGCCCAGCAGTGGGACATTCGCAGGCTATTACGGAACTTACGGAACAACTAACATTATTTAGTTTAGATTTAATATATTTATTAAGTAATAGAATATAATTGAAACAGATAAATTAACAATTTCTATTATTTTTTTCAGAGTAAGTTATTCCGATCAAAATCGAATGATTTCGAGAATGAAGCGCTGGAAATTCACAATGAATATAGAAGAGAACATGGAGTCCCACCGCTAGTTCTGAATAAAGATATTTGTAAAATAAGCCAAAAATGGGCTGAAGAACTAGCTAAAAACGATAAAATGGCATACAGTGTGAACCAGACTTATGGAGAAAGTGTATACTGTGGTTGGTCACCAGACCCTAATACAAAAATAAGAGCAAAGGATTGCGTTGATAGATGGTATAACGAGATCAATGATTTCTCTTTTGGAAAAGAGCCCGATGTATTGAATTGTGGTCACTTCACGCAAATAATTTGGAAAAATACAAAGGAACTTGGAATAGGTAACGCTAAAAGCAAATCAGGAAAATTGTATGTCGTAGCTAATTATTATCCCCCTGGTAATTACTCTGGTCAATTCGTGAAGAATATTCCACCACCAGGAGCTTTTCAATTCAGGTCTAGTTCCAGTTATAGTTCATCTACTTCTCCACGAGAATCCAACAATAATCTAGCCCCACATTCACCTAGCAAATACACCTCTGGACCTCCATCACCGAATTTCAGAAGCAGCAAAAATTTAGGCGAATTGGCAAATGAATTAGTCACAAAAATCAAGTCATTTTCGATATCAACAGAAAAGTTTGAAGATGAATTTCTCCAAGCCCATAACGATTACAGAATAAGACACAGAGTACCACCTCTGGAACTAAATAAGAAGCTGTGTAAGTACGCAGAAGATTGGGCCAAAGCAATATCTAAGAAAGGAAAAGTGGAACACAGAGACCAAAACGAATATGGTGAGAACATATTCTACGCTTGGTCGTCCGATCCCAATTTCACGCTATCAGGAAGAGACCCAGTAGATAAATGGTATAGTGAAATTAAAAATCACTCATTCGGTCAAGAACCTGATCATTTAAGTTCAGGACATTTCTCACAGGTTGTGTGGGAAGATAGCAAGGAGGTAGGCGTGGGTGTGGCAAAAACAAAAGAAGGCCAAATTTATGTTGTAGCAAATTATTACCCACCCGGTAACGTTATGGGAAATTTCGCTAGTAACGTTCGCCCACCTGCTTATTAGATAAGATATTCTAAACACAACCAAAGACGTATGACATTCCAAAGAAAGTTATTTAATATTTATACCTTTACCTATGTTTTATTTATTACTTTTTATTATAAACTTAAGAAAATATTATTATTATAATTGTGATGTTACAGTAAATGATAGCAAATATTTTTTTATTATATAAATCAATTTCTAGGCATAAAATGGTTTTTACATTTTGTTTTTATTTTTTGTAATTACAAAAAAAGCCTTAAAAAATTTTTTTCGATTCGTTATGTTACTAGAATATTAGCGTTACCGAAATAATATGAACTTGGAAGAGTTTTGGCTGATATATTGTTAAAATCACTTGACCCTTCTTGCTTGGTGTTTGAGCACATACTAAACAAGATGTTGATAAAGCAGGGATGTTCCATTGAATACTAAGACTGCTCTTTTTATTAGAGAAAATAATGCCATTGAAAAATCAACTCTGCTCCCTTGACAGATAGTTAGAAATAAGTTGCGTTAGCCCACGCTTTTTGAAATCGTCGGTTCTTATTAATTATATAACCGATTATATTCAAGTTTACTAAACATATAAATTTAATATACTATAAGCTAAATATACATATAATGTATGAATATCTCTCAATTTGTAACTAAAAGGCCTTTGAACTGGGAAAATATATTCTCTATACTACTTAAGTATTCACTATGAATGAGTATTACTAAAATAAATTCACAAGAGAGCGAATGGGAGTTGGTTTAAGCTTTTGTACAACTATAATTTTCTGGAATAAATCATGCAACAATTTTTATATGATACAACCAGACAAATCGAAATAAAAGAAAAGACATATTATACGATGAACATATATTAAGCAGTTCTAGTCTGTTAGAATACATTTCGTATTACTCACTCATTATATTATGTTGAAAAACTTACTGCGATATGCTATTTTGATGCTTTAAAATATGTCGCATATTTTTACGATATTTTTAAATCTTATTTTACAGATTTTAACGTTTGTTCTTACAGAATAGTTCTACTGAGCTATTTATGTAAGCGATATTTATACTAATGGTTAAAAGTAATTCTAAATCTAAGCTTTTTTTTAATGTAGGCTATTTACCAAATATAGCTTAGAAGTAAATACAGTAACAGCCTGTTAATGTCCAACTGCTGGGCTAAGGCCTCCTCTCCTTTTTGAGGAGAAGGTTTGGAGCTTATTCAACCACGCTGCTCCAATGCGGCTTGGTAAAACACACATGTGGCATAATTTCAATGAAATTAGACACATGCAGGTTTCTTTACATTATTTTCCTTCACCGTCAAGCACGAGATGAATTACAAACACAAATTAGAAATAAATAATTGTCTGCAAATGACCCACTGGTGACAAAGACCTTTTGGTGAGAAGGTGTGGAGTTTATTCTACCATCCTTCTATAGAGTAGGTCGGCGGTCCGGTTTTTCATCCGACACAAGATATTTCCTCGTGATGTTCCCGAAGGGTTCCCGGGAGAATATCCCCTAGCCCCAGCGAAGTTTTGACGCATCTCAGAGATTCATATGTCCAGCAGTGGTCTGGATAAATAAATATATAGGATAAAGATTGATTGAAATCAAGATGTTTATTTATTTAATAGAACTACATAACATTGTCCTATAAATTACATTTACAGCTATGAAATTATTTTTAATTAATTTAATTCCTTAATGGCTTTAGTTCTATATTTAAATATGTTTTTCCGAATTTTAATAAAGTCTGCGTTGAAAGATAGAAACGTACGATTAACTTGTACTATTCTATTTCACGGTTTGCATTCAATATTTAACTTTCAGTAGAAACCGAATTGAACTCGAGTTGTATAACAAATAGTAATTGTGCACGCTACAATAGATTCTATTGTGTGGGAGTTGAAATTGGAATTGCATGATATAGATTTAGTTCTGTAGTGTTGACTGTTTGCAAAACTTTCTTCTAATATTTAATCAGATTTTTTGTATGTACGATTAAAAAAGATAAAGTATTTAACTTCCTGACTCCGGACTAATAAATGTTTGACAAAACAATCCGCACAACAGCAATACTTAGTACTTTTGTAATCCAGTTTAAAAGGTGAGTGAGCCAGTGTAATTACCAGCGTTAGTCATAGCACTTTAGTTCCCAAGATTAGTGGGGCCTGATGTAAGGAATGCTTAATAATTTTTACTGCGAAAACGTATATGGGGATGATGATCACTTACCATCAAATGGCATGGCAAAATAAAAAATACATTTAATCCTCTCAGGTAAAGTCAGTATTTTTTATGATATTTAAAATTACGACTGTAGATTCAATTACGATGAATGTTTAAGTAAGTTATAATAAGAAATTGCTATTTTTTATTTTGTAGTTATAGTTTACAAAAGCAAAAAAATGTATTTGGGATTATTTATTTTGCTCATTTTCTGGGTATATTCGACTTATGTACTTGACTGATATTTTTAATTAACGTATTAAAATAATGTGATCTATCATTATTTATTTATTTTAGAGCAATGTGACTTTAGCAGAAAAATTATCGAAAAACGAATTGAAATATCTCCTTGAAGCATTGAGAGTAAGAGTTTAATCATAATTAATATTTCGTATAGAATAATAAAAATAATTTACTAGGTTTGTCCAAGCCTGTCTGGATAAGTACCTACTCCTCAGATATTCTACCGCTTTACTGTAACACTTATTATTGTGTTCCGGTTTGAAAAGTGATTAACACGTGTTGAACTTCAGTCGCAAGGGCATAATATCTTAGTTCCTAAGATTGGTAGCGCATTGGCGACGTATGAAATAGTTAATATTTCTTACATCATCATTATATATGGGCGGTGGTGACCACATACCTCGTGGAAGGCCATTTGCCCTTCAACTTACTTATGTATATCATAAAAAAATTACTTTTAATCTAATGTAATGAATTTTAATTAATATTTAAAAATACTCGTACTATTACTGTATGAGCTTGGAATAATACAATATTTGACATACTAAAACCGTACAAACCTTTTTGTATGGAATGAAATGTCTGACTCCCAGTCGTATTAAGTCCTTTGCAGATATAGATCTCATTATTATGACTTGTATGCACGGCCGCTCCTTTTAAACATTAACATGTTTGACGAGAAATTCTTAAGCCGACTATATCAGCTTCAATATTAGATGTAGGAATTCTTAACTATTCCTTTGACAAACTATATGCTTTTAGAATTACCAGAATTGTAGTTGTAGTAGATAAAGCTCGTGAAAGCCTTTAAACGACGAGCTAAGAATTTATTATACTCTAAATTTCATTTCATATGAGTAGATATATGTTTTGGTATGTATGTATGTACAATGTACGTGCATGATCAAGGTGTATATTGCGCTTCCTAAGGTTTCCTGGCATTGCATTTTCTATGCAATATATTGCGCAAAATAAATAAGCTATAATTCCCATTAAATTTCAAATTCCTACTCGGCGGTTAAGGTACATCATGATGGAAACTAAGTCCTTCAGCTAAACAGAAGACTTAGTTTATTGACCAGCAAGCTTTGTCTATCTTTACATGAACACTAATTTTTTTTCCTTAATAATTCACATTGACCCATAAAAAGGTGTTAGTCTTACAGTGAATGTCATCAATTGCTCATAGAATATGTATTCTAAAAGTAATTTACATTTATTACACAAACATAAACAAATACACTTAAGTATAAAGAATATATTTCAATTTTAACTTTAAGCTTTATTTTTTATAAAAAAAAACTATGATGTCCTCCCGGTCTATTATTTCCACGGCACATGACTCAAGGTTAGCCAAATGCACAGGACATATTATTATAGTACACAAATATGTGCGCAAACATAAACGCATTGTACTCCCTTACTCTCATAATCCGATGGGGCGGCAATAACACACGAAAAGACAACATGACCAAAATGACCAGGTGTAGGACCAACTTTTCGTGTTTTTCGAGGCACTTCAAACTTTTATACTCCAGGCTGCTACTGCGAATTTTCGATAGAAAAACCTTATACTTTTTATTGACTCGACCCCAGGACCACGGAAACTGCGGCCTTATATCTAACCATTAGACAAAAGAGGCAGTCAAAAAAAAGTTTAGCAGATTCCACAATAAGGCGCTTTGATACAGTATATAATGATTTCAACTTGGTCAAAGTTATTCCATAAATCAGTGATAGATTTATTAAAAGCCTTGACTAATTATAGACAAACTCATGTCACTGTAATGGTGACTCACAAAGTGAATATCCATGTATAGTGTCCTAAATCCTTTCGTTGGGACGAGTTGTTTGAAATTAGAAAATTTGTTAACTGACTTAGAAATTGGAAACGGTGCGAGTGAGCACAATGATATATTTAGAAGCGGAAACTAATGAACTTTGTGGTTATTTGGTAAAGTCACTGATTTTATTTACCAAATTTCTGGCATTTTTATAGTATAGGTAGGCGAACGAGCATATGGGCCACCTGATGGTAAGTGGTCGCCTACGCCCATAGACATTAGCATACCAAGTACTGCTGTTTTGTGGTAGAACATCTAATGAGTGGGTGGTACCTATCCAGACGAGCTTGCACAAAACCCTACCACCAGGAAATGAAGATATCATAGTATTTTGCATTCCTTGAGGCACTCGTAACTTTTGTTTGATTATTATACAATAACTTACGGTGTATGAACAACTACCGTCCCTTTAATACTTGTATTCAATGTTTCACAACAAAAAAGACACTAACTTCACTTCTCCGTAATCCTTAACAGCCTGTGAATGGCAACTTCACTTCTATCAGACTATAACATTATATAAGTAAACTTTACAAATATCACTGAACACCACTATTTGTCCTATAAAATATACATTGAATAAACTTATCTCACTGCTGGCTTAAGCCTTTTTCTTTTAGAAAATTTATAGTTTATTCCATCACGCTATTCCAATGTAGGTTGGGTTCACACATGTGACAGACTTTCATACGACACATGTAGGTTTCTGCGTAACGTTTTTCAATTAATCAAATCAAATTACTGTCACCATGGAAGCATTACACTTACGTTATGATAGTCAAATTAAAAACTACCATCAGTTCGGAAAGGAAAAGAAACACCCAGTCATGATAAGAACCGGCGAAAGAAACAGTTGTTTTTTATATATTGATTCATTTAAAAAAATCAGTGTAAAAAAATAGCCAGGAGGCCAATAGATAGGCCAATAGAGCCAATAGAACACATTGAGAATTAAACAATCGTTTAATTCCCAATGTGTTCTATTATCCATAAATTCATTAATATTATATTATATTATCCATAAATTAATAATTATATAAATAACCAAAGTTTTATAAAAACAATTATTTAATCATTTAAGCTAAGAAATGTTTGCTTCAATCTATGACTGCGATCTTTGCATTTGTCAATGTTTATTTACTAGAAAAAATTTTAATAATACATTATTATATAACCAAAAATAAAAAATTATAAGTATAAGTATCAAGAATTCCGCTAACATAACTTTAATAAAAGTCATTAGTTAAGTAAATGACCAATAATTGGGAGGACTGAGACATATTCCAGCACAGAATCCAAATAAAGCCAGAACATTTAATTTGAATTTCGATCATCGATCATCATCGACTATTCTTTTTTCAAAATACATTCGTTACATAAAACTTATTATGTGTACTTTCAGAGACATAATAGACGTATTGATTATGATCAATCAGATACACCCCAGTCTATAGAAGATCTTCCACGAGCCGAGCCCTTCAAACCAGGGCATACGTTACTTCAACCAAACTTAGATACCCTGAAATCAGCTGCAAAATACCCACAAAGACACTTTAGTGAAACTGCTGTTTACGGGAATTTGAAAAATCTTGGAATAAGGTAAGAAAACATTTTATAATGTTTAGTCAATCTTATTTATTATTCTATATATTAATAATTACTAATTATAACTATATTTTTATATACATATATAAGCCCAATAATTGCTTCCTGTTGTAAAGCTCTTTGATGTATAATTTCTTATTAGTATCGACTTCTATATATGTGCATATCTTTGTTTGTGTGCATATATGTATATGTGTGTATTTAAAGGTGCGTATGTATTTGTAACTTGTGGCTCCCGTTCGAGGCTTCTGAATTAATCAAAAATATTTATAAATAACAGTATTAGTTCGGATGTATGTTTGTGTCGTAAAAATTACTTATGAAGTTAAACAAGAAATAATGAATTCATTTTTACACTATGTTGTTCTACAAATCTACACGATACAAATTACACTCGGTTACACGTCCGAACTACGCGAGGCACGCGCTGGAACCTTTGAGCTCTGTCAAAAAACCGACAGAGGCCGACATGTGCGGGTCGAGGCACGCTTTGAGATGAGGCACGTTTGCTTTGCGTGCCTCGATCCTTAGATGTCTTTGATTCGGATGTGGCTTAACAATTTTTTTAACAATCTGATAAAACAACTTAAAAATTAAACAGAGATCTGGTCATTGGAAATAATAACAATTATACTATAACTTTAAAAAATATTGGAGCAATAGTAGCCTGAAGTTTATCTTCCTTAGTCGTTGCCAGATTATTGAAAGCCTATAAGTAAGTTTTATAAGCGTCAATAAAGGAAGCTTAGTGATTGTCTCTCCGCTATTAGCACGAGGCAATGTTTATATAAAAAGAAAAAGCCGTCGCGAGACGCCCGACTGTTAGAAGCATCAAATTGTTGCTTATTGGAATAATTTATTATAATTAACGAAAAATAATGGAATTACCGTAACAGCCTGTGAATGTCCCACTGCTGGGCTAAAGGTCTCCTCTCCCTTTTTGAGGAGAAGATTTGGAGTTTATTCCACTACGCTGCTCCAATGCGGGTTGGTGGAATACCGGTATGGTAGAATTTCAGTGAAATAAGACACATGCAGGTTTCCTCACGATGTTTTCCTTCCCTCTACGGGGAACGAGATAAATCATAATCACATAATTAAGTACTTTAAAATTCAGTGGTGCTCTCCCGGGTTTGAACCCACGATCATCAGTTAAGATTCACGCGTTCTTACCACTGGGCCATTTGCCTTTTTTTCTGAATGGAGTTAAATGAATAAAAATCAGTTTCGAAAAAAATAATATATTTCATTATTATTAATATATACAGCAAAGAAGTATATAGTAGACGCGCTACGCCCAAAAAGGAAGTACAGAGTGGCGGCGTGACATAATATATTATATACTTAAAAAAATTGTTTTTCTTAGATATGGAAAAACTAACCAACGCGTATTGTATACTGGCTTCCGAAAGTCCAACGATATACTGGTGAGTGCGATGTGATTTCAAGTGATATTTTATTATTATTATTCGTTATTCCGGTTTCACCGGAAGTTATTGCGAAATCCTCGACTGTCTTGGGGAGACTATCACCATAAAGCGAGACGTCGAAACAAAAAACTCATAATAATAATTACAATTAAAGCATATTATGCTTAAATATACATTTTATTTAATAGTAAAAAATGTACGCCCTGATTTCACTCTTTCATCCTTTAAGAATTTGCCATTCGAAAGAAGTATACACAGTATTGTTTAACTTATCACCCGCTTAACAAACTTTATAAGTTAGCAAGTTTTCTAATATATGTCAATGTATTACGTTACACAAGAAAGGGTGCGAGATCTGTTTAAAATTATGTGGTCGTTAAATAGATTTAAAATTTTCTACTAGATCTACAACGATATTTATATAAAAATTTCGACTTATAAGTCGGATAAGTCGTTATAAGTATTTTTTCCGGTGGTTTATGATTATAATATTAGTGAGTAAGTATGATAATTGGCACAACATTCTGCCACTAATTAAATATTTTCTTATTATATACGTCTATATAAGTCATTTTCAATATACATCTGACCTTATACTAAACTATAATTTGTAGGTAGCCTTGTTACGAGCAATACTAAATAGCCAGCAAAAATACGATAAAAGGTTTGTCATATAAGTATATTTTTTATTTACTTAATACATTTTGATCACATTTTCGCAGCAATACATATTTCTGGAATAAATGGCAGTCTCCTCACTCTCCAGCAATCTGTATGCGATAAATCTCATTTCACACACTTTCACACACTTTCACATTCATAATATGAATAGATACTAATAATGATTTCCTGGACGTTCCGGCTTAAATCCAGTCATAATACTCTGAAATAATATGATAATCGTGTAAGCAATATTTAATCTATGTGTTTTAAATACCTTAGAAATAATCAAAATGGCAGCCCTTTCGTGACGACAGATATCTAAACTATTTTTTCCATATCAACATATATCTTGTAATTGCAGTGTGATTTGCGATGGTTATTTCTTTCCACTTTGATTTATAAAAGCACCTTCGTCCCACCATTGATCTGACGGAGCTTAAAGAGCGGACGGAGCGGAAGATTCCAAAAATGCCCACGGGCGTGGGGGATTCCATTTTAGAAGGAAATGTTTGTTTTATCTATAATTGTTTTTTTTTAGGAGTTCGTCTGTGGTAAGCTGTTAAGAAGCCATTTATTATTTAATAAACTTACATTTGTGATCGAGTATATAAATGTTTCTAACATTAAATTTAACTTTTAAATAACTAAATAGACACGACACTACATTTTTTATTGTAAAATTAAAGTTGATATTTAAAGTTAAAGGTTTTATATTTTCAGTTGGTAATTGAAATTGATCCAAAAAAAATTAAGCGAGAAGACAATCCTCGGTAAGTTTATTAAGGTATATTTCCTATTAATTCATTATGCTTCCTTATTATGGTAAGAAATTTTCTTAATATGTTTTTATACAGAATTTTAGATGATGAAGTGGTAAGTTGAAAATATTAAACATATCACATACACATTCGGAAAGTAACAGCGTGTTTATTGTAAATCTATAAAATATAAAAAAAAATATATACAACACGATTTTAGTTTTAGTGAGGCAGTTTTGTAAATTAGATAAAGATGTTAAGCTGTATATGAAAAATATATAAAAAGCCTAAGCGACTGGAAATTTTAGTAAATGGGTTATTAGTGTAGTAAACTATTTTGTTATGTACATTATATGTTTTCCTCTCGAAGTGTGTTTTCAAAGCTGTGATGGACAAGTAGTTACTGTGGGTTAAAGGCCAAATACCAGTCAAATTTCATGTGCTTAATTTGTGTTTATTCATTTTTTCCTAGTGGTGATGGAAAACATCGTGAGGAAACCTACATGACTGTGTCAGATGTAAATCTGCAACATGTGTAACCACCGACACACATTTGGAGTAGTGTGGTGGAATAAGTTCCAAAACTTCTCCTCCAAAGAAGATGCTTTTGCATAGCAGTAGAGATTTACAGGCGCTTACTTTGTCTACTTAGTATACTTTCAGTAGATCGTTTGATTGCATGCTAGAGCAAAAATTTTCATTATGAGACAAATTTTGTTTAAGATTCTTGTAATTCTCATACAGCTTTATCCTTCTTCTACCACAAGAAGGTTATTATTCGATTTGCCTCAATATTACTTATACTGACACTTATTAATTACTTCCTAATTAAATTATGTGAAAACAAATATTTTTTCAAATATTAATTTTTCATATTTTAGTACAAATACGACAAATCTATTAAGATGAGAGTGCTTTGATCATAACATTATTTTATTTTTATAGGTATCAGAGAACGACAACAATGCCAGTGAAATATTAGATGAGTAAGTATTGTACGAACTGCCTCGTCGGTCTTGTAGTTAGATATGCGGTGACCCGAGGTCGTAGTTTCAAAGACTTCGCGCTGATAAAAACTTGGTTTTTATCGAAGATTCTAACTAGCAGTCCGTAGTAATTTGGAAGTGTACCCGTGCCTTGGAAAGCTCATAAAGCCGTCCTGCGTCTTAACTGTCTCTGTTTGTGTCGGATTACCGTTCCATCGAGGGTAAGTAAATAGAGAGTGCACCTGTGTGCGCACAACTTGTGCTGCGCAGTTCGGCCGAAGGACATCATTATCACGCATTATGTTTTTTTGTTCCAGCTTCGATTCTAATACAATTGACGTGAGTAATTTATATGTAATTTGTAGCTATATTATCTTTTAGACACGATTTATAGTTTTGCCTACTACATTTATTATATTCATTCGCAAAGACAAAGTATGTACATTATATCAATCGTATACGGTTCATGTTTGGATGAAACAAATATAAATTCTTTCAGAAGAACCTTTTCTTAAAGTACTACAAATAATTTGAAGACAATTAAAGTAATCGATATTGTACAAAGTATTTTCCGAAGTATGAAAAGAACTTAAAGCCGTTTTAATATAATATTAAAAATATGGGATGTCGAAATTTAAACTTTTCCTTAACTTTAAATTGTAATTATATAATCTTATTTATTTTTTCACTTTCTTGAAGTAGAGTAAATAAAGTACGTTCATAATTCAAACATTCTTAACGAACATTTATTAAGTAGAGCAACAAGAATTTGATCTTCGAAACTTCCGATTCCTAAGCTTCTTAGAGAATATGGAAGATGTTATACCGAGTTAATAATAATGTTCATCAAATTTTATAAATAAAAACGTATTGCTCGGTTCTGTTAGTGGTCGTATACACATATAAATATGTTATAGCTACGTTGAAAAAGTTACACTAATAACAGTATAATAAATTTTAATAAATTATACGGTTAATAGTAAAACTTTTTCATCATTAGTAGTAGTAAGTAATCTAAATTTAAAAGCAGCTGGAAAGCGCTAATACATTTTTAATATATATACTGAGACCTCCGAAATGCGCTGCATCTTATGATATATGTTTTATGTTCTTGATTTAGTAACTCTAACCGTTTCCTAATTTATTACTATAGTATATCATTACTATAGTAGATATCATCTTGTATTCAATTAATTGAAGAGTATTTTATTTATCTAATTTAAATAATAATTTCTAAATGTCTCTTAATATATTTTCTATCCTAAATTAATTAAGTTGATTTTAAAGAAATGTTAAATTGTTTTGGATATATTATGTATGAGAGATATAATAATTATAGTAATTAACCATTTGATGGTAATCCAAATTTGTACACAATTTTAAATAAATTTTTTTACGTCATCATCTGTTGTTTTCTTTAGTTTTTATGAATAATATATATATATATATATATATATATATATTTATATATATTCGGTTAATAATACAAAAGTTTCGTTAAGCTAGCTTTCCTTACATTACGTTATTTTATAATTCATCCGATTTAGTTGAAAATCAATCAATCAAAAAATGAATGTGCCGGTTAGTAGAGGACAACTAATCAGAGAGAAATCAGACAATTCTGTTTGTATGTGAATTACATATCACATACGCCAAACGAGGGGCGGATCACTATTATATTAATTAAGCTTCGGAATTACAGACAAGGAGGAAAAGTCACAGGAAAAAGACAAAAAGCAAATTCAGAAATCGTAGCGGTGATGTCTCTTCGAGTGACGAAAGCGCTTCATCATCAAGATCTTCAGACTTCGAAAGGAATCCAGGCAATCCATACACAGTCCACAAGGATAAATACAAACAAAACTGGCTTTGGAATCATTTTGTACGTATATAAGGAATATTATACTTTATTAAATTTTTAACATAACAGAGTATATATAATGCTGGTAGAAGAGCATTAGCGAACCGTTAATTTTTGTGCAATTTCACTGTGTTGTTGAGAGAGTATTGTACTTGGGCGGTAGAGCTTCACACGGTTCTAATGATTAATTTGAAAAAAGTATTGTTTTTTTTTTAAACATCTTTATTAATATTGTAAGCAACGATTCAAAGGACTGTTTTTTTTAAATATTAAAATAGTATTTTTTAGTATTAGTAACAGCCTGTTAATATCCCACTACTGGGCTAAGGCCTCCTCTCCCTTTTGAGGAGAAGGCTTGGAGCTTATTCTATCACGCTGCTCCAATGCGGGTTGGTAGAATACACATGTGGCACAATTACAATGAAATTAGACACATGCAGGTTTCCTCACGATGTTTTCCTTCACCGTCAAGCACGAGATGAATTATAAACACAAATTAAGCACATGAACATTCAGTAGTGCTTGCCCGGGTTTGAACCCACGATCATCGGTTAAGATTCACGCGTTCTAACCACTAGGCCATCTCGGCTTTTTAAATATTAAAATAACAGAACATTAATAAATAACCGAAGAGTAAAAATCGGCAGAAAAAGCGCTCATATAACTCGATTTGGACTTTTCCCCGGTTCGCTGCTTTCTGCATAACTAGGTCCAGTTATATACAATATTTGCTAATTCAATTAGATAAATAAATTCAAATACGGTAAGTATTTTTTTTCATATAACAAATATTAGCTCATAATTGTTTTACTTTAAAATTATTTCCTTATAGATGGACGGCGATCATATGAACGTGAATCCTTACGCGCCGCAATTCAGCAGTGCTGGTCCTTCAGGAGCTGCGTTATTCTTTGGTAGAAAATGGTGGTACTATAATCAGGTTAGTAGAGTTCTATTGTCCAATAATGACAATGATAAAAGTAAGTTGAACAATCAATCAATTTCCTTTTATATATCCACAGGCTTAGTATTATAATTAACTGAGGAGACGAAATTTTGGTTTCGCAGTTTCATTTCATACAATATCACTAATAAATTTTGAAGTGTTTTTTTTACTTGTATCTTCAATAGTTATTCATAACCAACCAATAACCAATATAATTAAATTATACTCATAACCCGATGGGAAAGTGTTCAGGTGCCGGACCAACAGCTTTACGTGCAAACGTAAAAATAGATATCATTCTTCTTCTTCTTCCTAGCGTTTTCCCGGCCTAGTAACGCCAGGGTCCGCTGATCATATGTAAAAAAATTAATTAAATTGTATTCATAATGTATCTTATGCCTTTAAAATATTAATTAAAACTATATACCATTGTTTGACTTTTATCATTCAACTATTAAAGAATAAGAATAGAATAACTTACCTTATTTAGAATAAGCTATTATTAAAAGTCAATGTAAATTATTAATATGATAATTTATTATTTTTCAGGACGACTACAAGCCGTTAAAATAAATAAAAATGAAAATAATATATTTTTTGATTCGTTTAATTTTTTTCAAAAATCATTATTAAGATTACAATTAGAATTACCAATTACAACGTGGGTTTTCAATATGACTGTTTTTTGTTCTTTCATATTTATTACTACAATGTTTTATTAATATATTACAACTTTTTTTATAATCATTACTGTAATGTTTCATTAATATTAGTTATCGAGGCATGCTAAAAATGTTTCGGTGAGTCTGCGGTGATGATAATAATTGAACAAGAGCATCGCGACACACATTAAGCATTCCAAAGATCGAAGAAAGAAGAATACAGTAGTTAAGACTATCCAAGTTTATACCATCGACGTTCTTATTAATCTTGAAATGTTCGAGATGATAGTAAAAGATGCTTACACTTCGGGCTTTTAAACATACATCATTTACTGCCTGATTCTATATTCTAAAATGAGGGTAGCTTTACATTTAATTTAATCTCATATCATGACGATTCAAGATAACTTATCGGATCTTATTTAAAAAAAAACTAGATTGAACTAGATTTATTTGTACCCTAATCTATTACCTATACATATATAATAAAATTTGTAGGATAGTTTGATTATAGGTTACGATTCATTCGTAATATTTCTACAAAGAAAAACAGAAAATTGTAATTGCGGATCAAATTCAAAATCCAATTTCCCAATAGGATAACTATTTGAATAGCTGTGGGATATATTATATGATTTTATTGATATTAAAAAGACAACGGCGAATCATATTAAAATAAACACGTATTAATATAATTCTTGAAAAATTACGATCAAAAATGTTTCTTATAGGGCTATGTGCAAGCTCGTCTGGGCATAATGGCGATAATTTTAGTTACCACCTACAATACAATACTCAGTATTGTTGTGTTCAGGTTGGTAGTGTGAGTGAGCCAGTGTAATTACAGGTACAATGGACATAACATCTTAGTTCCCAAGGTTGGTGACGTATTGACGATTTAAAAAATGGTTAATATTTCTTATGGTGCCAATGTCATTGCGCGGTAGTGACCACTTACTATCAGGTGTTCAATTTAAACGTCCGCCTACATATATTATAAAAAAAAAACGGTTCGGTGAATCATAAATATTACACACTAAAACTCAGTATTGTTTGGCCGGATTTGAACCCGTAATAATCAGTTTATCGTTTTGTTGCTCCTAGGCCATCTCGCTTTCTTCTATTCAAAGTTTTGATTACACAAAGGTTTTCTTTTATGTTGTGTCTAGTAAAATTTTTATAATACAATTTTTAACGATGCTAATTACATGAATAATCTGTCTAGTGTTTACGCCGTTAATAAAGTGCGACAACCTTAGTAAAGTTCTTTGAGCGCTAATTAAAAATAAAACCAGTGGAATGGTTTTATCATTCACTCTTTTATATATAATAAAATTATTTTAGTAAAATTTTTAATAAGCAATTTTAACGATGCTCAGTGCATGAATAATTTGTCTAGTGTTTACGCCGTAAATAAATTGTTACTACCTTAGTAAACTTCTTTGAGCACTAATTAAAAGTAAAAGCAGAGGGACATTGACACATCCCTAACTTTTAATTTCACCAAAAATATTAATTACGCTATTTAAATGGAACGCAAAATTAAAGGTCACATGGATTTATGTCTAAAGTTGAAACTTTTGATCCACGTACCAATTGAACTGAATTATAAATTACCGCGTATAAAATTCAACTTATAATTTCTTCGCCCACGTTTAATACAAAACTTAAAGAATAATTTGTAAAAGGACTTAAATTTTAGCCAATTTGATCGTTGATCGATATTTTGTATAAGTAATTTAAAAAAAGAATTTAGTATATTATGTGATACCAACACAATACCTGGTAAGTGATTACACTGACCAGGTATTATGTCACCACAAAATACAGTGACAATATTCTTGAAAGTATCAATCTCAACAACGTTCAGAACGGGTACAGTAAAGATCGTTTCAGAATCACTGAAATAAAGTTTCATTATAACAGTATCTTACCTTACTATAACATTACTTACAATTCCTATACTGATATGGAAACAGAATTAGGAAGAATCAACTTGGTGCAAGAATTTGTATATATATACTGCATGTAAAATACATTGATTCCTTGTTGGTCTAGCCATAATGATTTTAAAGCCACAGATCCCGAGGCCCTTGGCTCGAGCCCCAAAAATTTTAGGAGAGATTAACGTTTAAAAAGGAAATCAGGACAGGAAGGAACAGAGAAAATCGTTAGAGCCGCTTCCGATGTGTACAATATATTATACTAAATTTACTTTTTAATATTATATGATAGTAATATAATACTATTATACACTAAAATTAAAAATGGATCAATAAAAATCTTTAATTACAGGTCGTAAATGTTATTTGACAGCGATAAAAGCTAAAAGTTTTCTAAATTGAATTGGCGTTAGTGCCAACTTCACCTGAAATATTATTATATATTATTGATCGAATGAAATGCTTTTATCTTTTATACTTTTTTTTTGCAAGTCTTTTATAGTTTACTTATAAGCTATTTTTATTCCATTAAGTCTAATGGATCTGTAATAAGTGTACAACAATTTAAAAAAAAAAGTTATATAAATAAAAGATAATGTTTGCATGTGTGTGTGTGTGTTTGCGTTCCTCAGGTTGCTAAATAATTCATCCGATTGTAATGAAACTTTGATGTGTTGTTCTACGTATGCCTGTATTATTTGGAACATAAATTAAGAAAACGCGAATTCCTTCGTAAATGGTTGGCAACAAACCTGCAAGTTCGTTGTATTTTTTTTCACGTTATTGGCAGGCGGACGAGCAAATGGGACCTGATTGTAAGTGGTCACCATTGCCCATAAACATTGGCGATGTAAGAACTATTTACCATTCCTTACATTGCCAATGCGCCACCAACCTTGGGAACTGAGATGTTATGTCCCTTGTTCCTGTAGTTACACTGGCTCACTCAACATTCAAATCGGAACGCAGCAACACTAAGTATTGCTGCTTTGCGGCAAATTATCTGATGAGTTGGTGGTATCCACCCAGACGGGCCTATACAAAGCCCAAAAAAAAGATAATTAGCAGATATCCACTTTCCATCAGATGAGCCGCCTCCCTTTGCCCCATTCAATAATAATAATTTAAAAAAACAGCCACGAAGGCTAGAAATAATAAGAATTTTTCTTTGTGTATTTGTCCTTCAATATAATCGTTCCATTATATCCCTGCGAAACCGAGGCGATCAGATTTAATATAATATTTTTTTATAGTTTATTATAATTAATTTGTTTTCATTGTCATCGTTTTTAATATTTTTTTCATTTCGTTTAATTTGATCGAAACTGAAACAAATCGACATTAATTTAAACATGGAATGAGAAACTTTAATTTTAAAAATATGTTTACGTAATTATCTAAGGTTTGATTACTAAAAATATAATAATAAAACCAATGTTTCAGAAAATTAAGCGAGACGCAGATAAGAAATAATAGATTTGCAATTAATAAAATAAAAGATGAAAATAGCCCTACTAAAACTAATAATGGATGCGGTATCATGTACTCGTATGGTATATAATTGAAAATGGAAGATGCTTCCTCACCCCTTTCACTTATATACGTGAAAATGTTTATAATAAATATATTTGCTTAAAATATAATAATAACACTGTGGTTTTCTGCGGTGAGTATCGAGTTTGTTCTAGCCCTACAGGATAGATTATTCATTTTGTTATATGTATAGTATGTTTTATATGAAAGTATAACCGAATAAAAATGTTTATTATACATTTTTATTATACATTTTTATTCGGTTATACTTTCATATAAAACATACTATATAACAAAAGGAATATTCTATCCCCTGTAGGGCTAGAACAAACTCGATAATCACCGCAGAAAACCATCGTGAAATGTCAGAAGCGACATTGACCATAATAATTATAATATTTAAAAAAACAAGTATCAAAATTTAGTATAAGAATACACGTATCAAAATAGTATATCACCATAAGTCGTCAATATTTCACGGGTGAGTAATGAAGTGAGTTCTGAAAGAATAGCACAGCTGTTTCACTTTACATTTTTCGAAGAAACGCAAGCGTTACTTTGTACATACAATCTGTCAAAAATATTTTTTTTTAAATTATTAAATGAAATAATTTATTTTCAATGTCTATATTTGTTTAGATTTAAATACTATTTAATACTATTATTATTAAATAGAAACATTTTCGAATAGGTAAATTTTCTTTGGTTTAGTACAATTATATATTTTAACCATATACATTATTTTATTACATGACTTTATCTAAATGAAGATAAAATATCTAAATATATACTCATTTGTCTAAGAGATTTGATATTAAATAACATAACAGCTGCAATAACAGCTGCAATAACATCTGCAATAACAGGACTTGTAAAGTACGGGTGCAATCTAATAAGGGTGAACCATTGACGGGTTTAGAATGTTAAATGAGTGACTGAGATGAAAATAAACTATACTTCTCTTTGTTTGGTTGCACAGATAATATTTCTTACTTCGAAGCTAATAAATTGCCATTTGATATGTAGCTATCAAATGCTTCTTTCCAGAAGAGATTGTGCTCAGTTAAAAATAGATTTTGTTTGAACGGAATGAAATTAAATAATTTTATTTACTACTCGATTTTATTTTTCGTTCTAATTTTTTAAAAAGTTAATATAAATTATTTTTGTATTGTTCCAAATTTTGTTTCGAATCACATATGACATATTCTTTGCATAAAGTTTGTTCTATATACAATTTCAATAACTATAGGTTTAAAGTCTTTTAAGAAAGATATAGTTGCTATACATTAAATTTTAATATTGTTAAATGATGATTCAATATTTTTTACATTTGTATCTTATCAGATGGAACAAGCCGAGATGGCCCAGTGGTTAGAACGCGTGAATCTTAACCGATGATCGTGGTTTCAAACCCGGGCAAGCACCACTGAATATTCATGTGCTTAATTTGTGTTTATAATTTATCTCGTGCTTGACGGTGAAGGAAAACATCGTGATGAAACCTGCATATGTCTAATTTCATTGAAACTCTGCCACATGTGTATTCTACCAACCCGCATTGGAGCAGCGTGGTGGAATATCCAAACCTTCTCCTCAAAATAGAGAGGAGGCCAGCAGTGGGAAATTAACAGGCTGTTACTGTACTGTAGATGGGATTGTCTTTGCTGTATATTATCGTTAATTTGTATAAATTCTATTTTAATGTGTCAGTATGTTTATTACCAGGCATTATCATAATATCTATATCTGTGTATTGCTGTTATGCGGTAGAATATGTGATGAGAGGATGATACTGTGAAAGTAACCAAATTACTACTCGAGCGTAATCAATACCAGTTATCGTATTGCTTCGTTATATACGAGCTTTCATTACTAAAATGTATTATTTTATAATTATTTTATTTTACAGTCGACAAACGTTTTCCAAAAACTTCTTAAAAATAAATACGGAGCGATACCATAAATTATAATATTGACTAGATGCTACGAACTATTCCAATATCTCAAAATCATCTTACGACAATACCGATGCTCTTAACATTTCGTCAAACTAAATTTTAATTGTACGATGTTTTTTATATATATAAGCATTTGATAATACTGCAATATTTAATATTGTTGTGTTCCAGTTAGTGTAACCAGAGTAAGTGTAATTACAGTCATAAGGGGTAGCATTTTAGTTCCAAAGGAATTAAAACGTTTTTTATGTAAAAATTAAAATATAATAGCCAATAAACATATTTTTGTATTATTCTATATAAAATATATATAATATAAGTTAATTATCCTATATAAAATAATATTGCATCAATGTATCACACAAATTTGTGAAATTAAATAAACAAGTTAATTTTCTAATATAAAATACACTAATATGCTGTGAAATTGCATTAACGCAACATAATTTCACGGTTTCATTAGTTCTGCATCGAACATAATATATAAACTCCCATTGTCTATCGCAGTTAGGATAGAAGCATAATACAGTACGGGGCGTAATCAGACATGAAGCAGTCAATAATACTTTTCCTCGTAATAAAAGTGAGTTATTGTATTTTCTACGTTAAGATTGTAAAACAAATGAATAACGAATAATTCTTTAATATTTTCCGCGTAATAATAATATGAAGTGTATCATATTTTATAATTGTTTTAATATTATTTAATCAATTAATATGTTTCTATCTATCTCTACGTAACAAGTATAATGTATTTAATTTTAATTCTTCGATGTTTTGGATAAATCGTATCCTATATTAAATTTAATTTAATTTAATAGAAAAATATAAAGAACATAACCGTTTAAATTTAATTTACGGGGCTGGGTTTTGAAACATTGAGTCCATGGTCGTCCGATACAAAAATAATCATAAAAGATATTTCTAAGAAACTGGTCCACACTTCTGGTGACCCAAGAGCTGGCGCTTATTTAGCCCAAAGGCTGAGTCTAGCGGTGCAGAGAGGCAATAGTGCCAGCGTCTTGGGTACAATGCCACAGGACAATCTTTTAGACGGCGTGTTTTTTCTTTAAATTTGTATGTGTATTTTGTTCTTTTTATTTTAATTTTGTATTTTAAAAAAAAATATCTGTACATATTACAATAAATAATTTATTTTTAAAGATAAATAAATATCAAATATATACAAACGTACTATTTAATATTCAGTGCGAAGCGAAAGTAATTCCAAAGAAAGTAGTAGTAGTAAATTGGATGGATTTGAGAATTTAATAATAACAAACGGGTCCCTGACTCCTATCAAAATTTTAAGATAAAGTTGAATTTAATTATAATTAAAATTTGTTTCAGTGTGTTTTTCTATATAATATCGTCAGCTGTTTCCGCCAACATCACCATGAGCAGTTTGCTGTAAGATTTTTTTTCACCTTACCGTATACCTAATTCCCTAAAATATATTTCAATATATACGTTGTAATCAAGTAAGCTGATGGCTCACCTGAAATTTAACCAAAGATTGCGGATCAAAACTTAATGAGCACGACTGCATTGTCATGTGCTTAATTAGTGCTTACAATTAAAACAACGTTATACGATTACTGGAGTATTTTGCCTAATATATTAATAATCAATGAGTCAAAAAGTACCCACGTATTGCCTCAACTTGGTCATCATATTCTTGCATAAAAATCTGACTGACAACGGCGTTTCGTTGCAATACCTTTTTTAACATTTCAATTGCAAAAGAATTTCTTTTTATTTTGTATATAAAAATACAATAAAAATATGTACATAAATAATTTTAAGGTGACAATAATTTGGTAGATATTTTTTAATTTAGTAATCCAATTTCGACCTTGATCAATTTTTTTTTATAAATAGTATTTTATAATATCTGTTTTTAAAAAGTATGTATCATGTGTTTTTAAAAATTATTCCTAGCCTAGATCTTTGTGCAGTAGAAGTATATTATTTATAATATTATTATTTTTTATTTACTTAAATCTTTAGTCAATCTAGATTATTTTATTTTTAGAAAAAATTAATCAATCGATACGACCCTCGTGATTTGATTATAATCGGATTAACATCTCAAGCCAGTCTGCCCGGAGATAACAATGCTATTCAACCACCACGTTCACTTTCAACGCTATCATTAGCTAGGTAAGTCTTACAAAAACCTGGATAAGAGACCTGCTGTTTATGGAAATATTGATTATTAGGAAAAAAAATAAGAAAAAAAATTGTGCAAGTCGAAAATGTTTACACCAGACAACTGATATACTACATATACTACTTTTCTTTTGTAAATACAATACTTACTATACTACTATACTTACTTAAGATAATTACACCCAGACTCAGCATAAACAGACATGTTCATGCACACAAATATCTGTTCTGGGTGGGAATCGAACCCATAACCTTCGGCGTGAAAGGCAAATAATTAATTAATAAGATAATTCTACCAACCACGCCAATTGGCATATAAATCGTTTTGTTTCATTGATAACTTTATTATTTATTGTAACAAAAATACTAAATCATTTTAAATAATATATAATACACATATAACGAAATACTATATCATTTTACTCTTCGGCCCTCAATTACAAGCACAAGGGGCGTAACATCTTCGTTCTTTTGTTTTCAACAGATTATTAACACTCAATAGCTTTTGTATGGAACAGAAAACTTATACATGAGGGAAATATCTACCAAACTTGATTTTTAATTGTAATTATTATTATTATTTTAGATATAATACTATGAATGACAATCTTTATTCCGGATTTCCACGAAACCCAGAAGATTATTCCACGGTATGAATATAATTTCTTTATTATTTCTTTTTATCGTTTCAAAGATTGATCTATCATAAATACTGGATATAACTAATCGACAATCCCAAGTTTACGTTATTTCTAGAACATTCAAGATTGCAAAATGCACAACAAATGGAGAATCATTTCTAAAATAGTTATAATAGGTCTTCTAATTAAAAATATCCTATTTATCGTTCACTAAAAATGATTATGCAATCTAGTTTTATTTACGTTATTTATCAAGGAATACATGCCATGTTCTTAGAAAACTACATATCTCATTATCATGGAACGGACAAAGCGGGATCACTGACTGATGATATTACTTCGAACATTCGCAGTTCGTTATAGATTATCTGAGAAATAATACACATTGTATAATTAATTATACATAATGTTATTTGACATGGCAACAACGCTATTTTAAATTTTCATTCTCAGTTTGTATTTATCGTTTGACTAGTAAAAACAACAATAGCAACAAAAAATTTAGTCAATAAAGAAAAGATGGCAAAGTTTAATAAACTCTTGATCAGCTAAAGATATTTTGGCCCAATTAATATCTAGTAAAGTAACAGCCTATGAATGTCCCACTGTCTGGCTAAGGCTACCTCTTCTTTTGGCGAGAAGGTTTGGAACTTATTACACCACGCTGCTCCAATGCGGATTGGTGGAGTACACATGTGGCAGAATTTCAGTGAAATTAGATACAAGCATTCCTTCACCGTCAAGCACAAGATGAATTCTAAGCACAAATTAAGCACATGAAAAATCAGTGGTGCCCAGGTTTGAGCTCACGATCATCATAAATTCCACGCGTTCTAACCACTAGGCAATCTCTGCTAATTAATATCTATTGAGTGTCAACTGTTGCGTTTAACTTTCTCATAAATCAGTTATATAAACTAGAACCACCCTTCGACAAGAGCTCAAGTATTCCCTGCAAGTTAGACATTGTCCACATTCGTTTACATAAATTCGTACTAAGAAGGCATCGGAATAACGCTTCGAGATATAAGCTTGGAATTCCTGGAACTCAATTATCTCTTAGCTTTGTTAGCGTAATTCTTTATGTATATAACTGATTATACAGTCAGTTTTCACTAATGAAAAAAAATTATATAATATGTGAACTCTAGTAGATGAAAATCGCAAATAATTGTTTTCATGGGAAGAGATTCTATCATATTTTCTTTAATTCACGAAAATAACAAATCTAAGAATTTAAAATATAAATTTGGAATTAATAATTGTTATTTTTTTTTCAGGATTACTTAAAAAAAAAGTATTTTGATCTGTAAGTAATATTTTAATTTTGTCATTTTATTTTATTTTATTGGTGTGTCATTTTATAATTATGTTTATATGAAATTTAAATTTAATTTTTATTTCGAGTATCATAAACAATTAATTTATCTGGCGTCTGTAGGCGTCTGTTATTCAATCAAGCAAAAACATCTGGATATATTAGATGACAATTAGAGTGAGGATAGTTTACACCCTGAAAGAATATAGGCTACCTCATTATCTCAAATCCTCAAACACGAAGCCGCACGAGAAAGCTTTCAATGTAAAAGCTGCAACAAAGTTTTATATTAATCAATATTTATTTCATTAATAGGAACAAAGGCGCAGGACTAGTAAGTAATAAATACATAAGTAATATTCTTCTAACAAGCTAAGCAAAATAGTCCGCAAAAATATTAAAATAGATATCCGGAAGAGATGACACGCGATAAGACCGCCTCTTGCATGCATCATATTACAGACCACAATTAGTTTATATATCATGACTATTCTTAATTCTTCTTTTTCTATTTTTTTTACTTAAATTTGTCTTTTTTTTCCTTTTGGGTGTGCAATCAAGCTATTTAATACTAATAATAAAATATTAAATTTTAATTTAACACCAGTAGTCAATAAAATTTCATTACTTTCAAAACACATTAGAAATTAATTAAAAATTAATAGTACGTGGTCACATTATACTTAGAATTTAAGCTAATAATGAATAGCGATGTCCCGGGTTGTCTCGGAGATGGTACTTAGACGTTCTCAACCGTTAAGTGATTTTCTACCTTGTGATTCGTAATAGAAGTCATTGTGAATGTAGAATTGTGAATAAATGGCTTAGAAAAGCAACATATACTCAGCAATGAACATAATACACAAACATATCGGTAGCCGATAAAATAAGATGTAAATATATAAACTAAACCTACGCCAGTATTTAGTTATTTTGCCCCTGTGAACATCGAAAGTAAGCTTTTGTATTATATGAAAAATTTCTAATCTTCACATAATTGTTAAATATTTGGAGCCAACATTCAATTAACGACTAGTTTAATCAATTTATTAAACAACGAAAAATAAAATCATGACTAATAATACAATATTAATAATTGGAAACGAAAAAGTTCTATTTATAATAATAATATTATCCATATGTAGAATGAACTAACGCAGGCTGATAACGAGAAATTACCCGATAGGCTGTCTCAACGCTTGGTAAATGTTTCATACATTTTGTGTTCAATTATTAAAGAATAACGCCGACTATGTTAACGGTTATTTCCATTATCCAATGTATGATAACGTAACTTTCTTTTATCGTGGTTCATTAATTAATAATTTTTATAAAATTATTATAGTGTATTATTTTTAACGTTTCGATACACTTCCATAGAAAACAATATCTGTCAATGATCGAATCTAAGATAAAAAATTCACCAACTCCGCACATCATATGTAACTGATGAAAAATATAAAAAAAATATTCAAACTAATACTGAAGCACTAAACTAGTAAAAAATTTTCTTTAGGAGTTACCAAATAATTATCGTGCAAATTTGTATGTACCACTTTAAATAATGTTTGTTCTTATTAATTATTTTGCATTTCGTAACAATTCACTTAACACCGTGAAGGTGCCACGTGTTTACGTGGGCAAGTGCCCTACGGGACTATCAACAGGCGACGGTCTCTGCATAGACACTTGGGAAAGTACTCGAACACCGCCACCACTAATGTAAGTAATCATAAGAATAACTGACACTAATTGGCTTGTGAAAGACTTCAGTAATATATTTTAAGTCAAAATCATTACGAATTATATTAATTGTATGTATTACAATTATGTTCTAATAATCAAAGATATTTTTTCAACTTATACCATAAGTCTCCCTTGATCGTTTTTTGTTTTGTAAAACGAAACGTTTAAGCAAAATTGTTAAGCGTTAATTTAGAGGCGTAATTTTTTTTCGATATAAAAAAATCGCATAATGTTCTTTCTCTAATCCTTAACATTTTCTGATTTATATTTGTATTGTTACGTAAAAAAATAATCATTATTTATTTTATTATCAGAAACAAAAACACAAAAGAGGTAAGTTATAAATATACGATTACTAATAAAAAGATCCTCTTTAATTAGACTTAAAGCTTATGATGGGCAGAGATGTCACTGCCGATGATACTTGGACGTGTTTGACCATTAAGTGATTTCCTATCTTGTGATTGGTAGTAGATTTTTTATGGACGATGGTGACCACTCACCATCAGGTGTACAATTTGCTCGTCCGCCAGCCTATAAATAAATAAAATAAAGTAATTATGAATTTTGAAATAAAAATTGCTTAGAAACGCAAAAGAGACACAGACCTGAACACAAAAATCTAAAAAATATCTGCAGTCGACAAAATTAGACGTAGATTTATAAGCCAAACCTAGGCCAGTACCAGTTTATTATTAAGTTATTTTCTATAACGAAACCTCTGTGAACTTCGTAAGCAAACGTTAGCATTAAAAATTAAATCTTACATAATTATTAAATATTTGAAGCCCACAATCATTTAATGACTAATTGAACCAATTAATTGAACAACGAAATATAAAATCATGACTATAAATATAATATTAAATAGTGAACCCTGAATCCGACATTACAGGCACTGTTAATAATAATTATTGTGTTATCCTTTTGTAGAATGAACTAACGCAGGCTGAGAAAGAGAAAATTCGCAACTTGATTGCTGAACAATTGGTAAATTTTTCATTTCATACACTTAATTTGAATGTAAGAGAGTTAAGTCGACTTAATTAACGCTGATTTCATCCATGAAGATGAAGATATGGTGCTCGATAAAGAGTTATTTAGGTATTTTAAAGTGTATTTTATATTTGATTATATAACGCATTTTAGAAAGAAAACAATATTTGCCAATATACGACATCGATTTTACCTAATTCTTAAAATAATTGTACTAGATGTAATTTCTTATCCTATCTTTTAAAACTAATCCTTTTCCGTTACCTCACAGACTACACTTAAGGTCATAGACGCACCACCTAACTGTTATGATAATAAGCAAATGGACAAGGATGGAGTCTGTAGAGAGGTTTGGCATCTGCGGACACCCCTACGACCGTCGCTGATGTGAGTAATCATTGGAAGAATTGACATACCATTTTCTTGGTTGAAAAAACACACGAAATGTTCTCTTATCTTATTTTTTTCCGATTTATACTCGTAACGTAATAGGTTATTGAGACAAAAACTGGATAAAAAATCATATTTACAAATAATCTAGGGTTGTTCTTGAAATATTCCTTAGTTTTATTTTTAACGATGAAGGCTACTGGCGCTTACTACGTTTCCGCGAAAAACTCTCGCATATCACCACGCTACTTCAAACTTATAATGTATTTATTTCTATCAGTCGATATCTAAAATAGTCGCTGCAGCGCTTCTGAGAAAAAGGTCTACGAAAATCATATTATCATATTAAAGTTAACGAAACTATCAAAACCCAAAAATAATATATAACGCAATATTGTTTATTGTAGATAGAAAAAAAAAACATATATATGAGACCGAGCGCCGAGAGAAGCATATTATGTATTATCATAAGCCTACCTTGATCGTTTTTTGTTTTGTAAAACGAAACGTTTAAGCAAAATTGTTAAGCGTTTATTTAGAGGTGTAAAATTTAATCGATATAAAAAAATCACACAATGTTCTTTCTCTAATTCTTAGCATTTTCTCATTTATATTTGTATTGTTACGTAAAATATTAATCATTATTCATTTTATTTTCAGAAGCAAAAACACAAAAGAGGTAAGTTATAAATATACGATTACTAATAAATAGATCCTCTTTAATTAGACTTAAAGCTTATGATGGGCAGAGATGTCACTGCCGATGATACTTGGACGTGTTTGACCATTAAGTGATTTCCTATCTTGTGATTGGTAGTAGATTTTTTATGGACGATGGTGACCACTTACCATCAGGTGTACAATTTGCTCGTCCGCCAGCCTATAAATAAATAAAATAAAGTAATTATGAATTTTGAAATAAAAATTGCTTAGAAACGCAAAAGAGACACAGACCTGAACACAAAAATCTAAAAAATATCTGCAGTCGACAAAATTAGACGTAGATTTATAAGCCAAACCTAGGCCAGTACCAGTTTATTATTAAGTTATTTTCTATAACGAAACCTCTGTGAACTTCGTAAGCAAACGTTAGCATTAAAAATTAAATCTTACATAATTATTAAATATTTGAAGCCCACATTCATTTAATGACTAATTGAACCAATTAATTGAACAACGAAATATAAAATCATGACTATAAATATAATATTAAATAGTGAACCCTGAATCCGACATTACAGGCACTGTTAATAATAATTATTGTGTTATCCTTTTGTAGAATGAACTAACGCAGGCTGAGAAAGAGAAAATTCGCAACTTGATTGCTGAACAATTGGTAAATTTTTCATTTCATACACTTAATTTGAATGTAAGAGAGTTAAGTCGACTTAATTAACGCTGATTTCATCCATGAAGATGAAGATATGGTGCTCGATAAAGAGTTATTTAGGTATTTTAAAGTGTATTTTATATTTGATTATATAACGCATTTTAGAAAGAAAACAATATTTGCCAATATACGACATCGATTTTACCTAATTCTTAAAATAATTGTACTAGATGTAATTTCTTATCCTATCTTTTAAAACTAATCCTTTTCCGTTACCTCACAGACTACACTTAAGGTCATAGACGCACCACCTAACTGTTATGATAATAAGCAAATGGACAAGGATGGAGTCTGTAGAGAGGTTTGGCATCTGCGGACACCCCTACGACCGTCGCTGATGTGAGTAATCATTGGAAGAATTGACATACCATTTTCTTGGTTGAAAAAACACACGAAATGTTCTCTTATCTTATTTTTTTCCGATTTATACTCGTAACGTAATAGGTTATTGAGACAAAAACTGGATAAAAAATCATATTTACAAATAATCTAGGGTTGTTCTTGAAATATTCCTTAGTTTTATTTTTAACGATGAAGGCTACTGGCGCTTACTACGTTTCCGCGAAAAACTCTCGCATATCACCACGCTACTTCAAACTTATAATGTATTTATTTCTATCAGTCGATATCTAAAATAGTCGCTGCAGCGCTTCTGAGAAAAAGGTCTACGAAAATCATATTATCATATTAAAGTTAACGAAACTATCAAAACCCAAAAATAATATATAACGCAATATTGTTTATTGTAGATAGAAAAAAAAAACATATATATGAGACCGAGCGCCGAGAGAAGCATATTATGTATTATCATAAGCCTACCTTGATCGTTTTTTGTTTTGTAAAACGAAACGTTTAAGCAAAATTGTTAAGCGTTTATTTAGAGGTGTAAAATTTAATCGATATAAAAAAATCACACAATGTTCTTTCTCTAATTCTTAGCATTTTCTCATTTATATTTGTATTGTTACGTAAAATATTAATCATTATTCATTTTATTTTCAGAAGCAAAAACACAAAAGAGGTAAGTTATAAATATACGATTACTAATAAATAGATCCTCTTTAATTAGACTTAAAGCTTATGATGGGCAGAGATGTCACTGCCGATGATACTTGGACGTGTTTGACCATTAAGTGATTTCCTATCTTGTGATTGGTAGTAGATTTTTTATGGACGATGGTGACCACTTACCATCAGGTGTACAATTTGCTCGTCCGCCAGCCTATAAATAAATAAAATAAAGTAATTATGAATTTTGAAATAAAAATTGCTTAGAAACGCAAAAGAGACACAGACCTGAACACAAAAATCTAAAAAATATCTGCAGTCGACAAAATTAGACGTAGATTTATAAGCCAAACCTAGGCCAGTACCAGTTTATTATTAAGTTATTTTCTATAACGAAACCTCTGTGAACTTCGTAAGCAAACGTTAGCATTAAAAATTAAATCTTACATAATTATTAAATATTTGAAGCCCACATTCATTTAATGACTAATTGAACCAATTAATTGAACAACGAAATATAAAATCATGACTATAAATATAATATTAAATAGTGAACCCTGAATCCGACATTACAGGCACTGTTAATAATAATTATTGTGTTATCCTTTTGTAGAATGAACTAACGCAGGCTGAGAAAGAGAAAATTCGCAACTTGATTGCTGAACAATTGGTAAATTTTTCATTTCATACACTTAATTTGAATGTAAGAGAGTTAAGTCGACTTAATTAACGCTGATTTCATCCATGAAGATGAAGATATGGTGCTCGATAAAGAGTTATTTAGGTATTTTAAAGTGTATTTTATATTTGATTATATAACGCATTTTAGAAAGAAAACAATATTTGCCAATATACGACATCGATTTTACCTAATTCTTAAAATAATTGTACTAGATGTAATTTCTTATCCTATCTTTTAAAACTAATCCTTTTCCGTTACCTCACAGACTACACTTAAGGTCATAGACGCACCACCTAACTGTTATGATAATAAGCAAATGGACAAGGATGGAGTCTGTAGAGAGGTTTGGCATCTGCGGACACCCCTACGACCGTCGCTGATGTGAGTAATCATTGGAAGAATTGACATACCATTTTCTTGGTTGAAAAAACACACGAAATGTTCTCTTATCTTATTTTTTTCCGATTTATACTCGTAACGTAATAGGTTATTGAGACAAAAACTGGATAAAAAATCATATTTACAAATAATCTAGGGTTGTTCTTGAAATATTCCTTAGTTTTATTTTTAACGATGAAGGCTACTGGCGCTTACTACGTTTCCGCGAAAAACTCTCGCATATCACCACGCTACTTCAAACTTATAATGTATTTATTTCTATCAGTCGATATCTAAAATAGTCGCTGCAGCGCTTCTGAGAAAAAGGTCTACGAAAATCATATTATCATATTAAAGTTAACGAAACTATCAAAACCCAAAAATAATATATAACGCAATATTGTTTATTGTAGATAGAAAAAAAAAAACATATATATGAGACCGAGCGCCGAGAGAAGCATATTATGTATTATCATAAGCCTACCTTGATCGTTTTTTGTTTTGTAAAACGAAACGTTTAAGCAAAATTGTTAAGCGTTTATTTAGAGGTGTAAAATTTAATCGATATAAAAAAATCACACAATGTTCTTTCTCTAATTCTTAGCATTTTCTCATTTATATTTGTATTGTTACGTAAAATATTAATCATTATTCATTTTATTTTCAGAAGCAAAAACACAAAAGAGGTAAGTTATAAATATACGATTACTAATAAATAGATCCTCTTTAATTAGACTTAAAGCTTATGATGGGCAGAGATGTCACTGCCGATGATACTTGGACGTGTTTGACCATTAAGTGATTTCCTATCTTGTGATTGGTAGTAGATTTTTTATGGACGATGGTGACCACTTACCATCAGGTGTACAATTTGCTCGTCCGCCAGCCTATAAATAAATAAAATAAAGTAATTATGAATTTTGAAATAAAAATTGCTTAGAAACGCAAAAGAGACACAGACCTGAACACAAAAATCTAAAAAATATCTGCAGTCGACAAAATTAGACGTAGATTTATAAGCCAAACCTAGGCCAGTACCAGTTTATTATTAAGTTATTTTCTATAACGAAACCTCTGTGAACTTCGTAAGCAAACGTTAGCATTAAAAATTAAATCTTACATAATTATTAAATATTTGAAGCCCACATTCATTTAATGACTAGTTGAACCAATTAATTGAACAACGAAATATAAAATCATGACTATAAATATAATATTGAATAGTGAACCCTGAATCCGACATTACAGGCACTGTTAATAATAATTATTGTGTTATCCTTTTGTAGAATGAACTAACGCAGGCTGAGAAAGAGAAAATTCGCAACTTGATTGCTGAACAATTGGTAAATTTTTCATTTCATACACTTAATTTGAATGTAAGAGAGTTAAGTCGACTTAATTAACGCTGATTTCATCCATGAAGATGAAGATATGGTGCTCGATAAAGAGTTATTTAGGTATTTTAAAGTGTATTTTATATTTGATTATATAACGCATTTTAGAAAGAAAACAATATTTGCCAATATACGACATCGATTTTACCTAATTCTTAAAATAATCGTACTAGATGTAATTTCTTATCCTATCTTTTATAACTAATCCTTTTCCGTTACCTCACAGACTACACTTAAGGTCATAGACGCACCACCTAACTGTTATGATAATATGCAAATGGACAAGGATGGAGTCTGTAGAGAGGTTTGGGATTGGGATCTGCGGACACCCCTACGACCGTCGCTGATGTGAGTAATCATTGGAAGAATTGACATACCATTTTCTTGGTTGAAAAAACACACGAAATGTTCTCTTATCTTATTTTTTTCCGATTTATACTCGTAACGTAATAGGTTATTGAGACAAAAACTGGATAAAAAATCATATTTACAAATAATCTAGGGTTGTTCTTGAAATATTCCTTAGTTTTATTTTTAACGATGAAGGCTACTGGCGCTTACTACGTTTCCGCGAAAAACTCTCGCATATCACCACGCTACTTCAAACTTATAATGTATTTATTTCTATCAGTCGATATCTAAAATAGTCGCTGCAGCGCTTCTGAGAAAAAGGTCTACGAAAATCATATTATCATATTAAAGTTAACAAAACTGTCCCGACCCAAAAATAATATATAACGCAATATTATTTGTTGTAGATAGAAAAAAATATATATGTGACCGAGAGAAGCGTATAGGAGACGCGCGAAATTTTGGCATCAGATGCTCTAATTTTTTTTTTCATGAATTCTGGTCACCTTTTGCATATTCTATTCTAGATTTGTGTCATATCAATGCAAATAAAACAATACTTATCTAACTATAATAGCATATGTTATAATGGTCAAATAAAAAGTATATTTATTTTTTATAATATGTTTTATTTTGCTTATAAATAAATTTTACGTAAAGATATATTACATAAAAATATTGCATATTATTCATAAGTATTCAGTTAATTCATATTTTACATTATAAATCAATGCCGTAATTATCCTTTTAATGATTGGAAGCAAAATAACTGATATTATTTAACCGAATAAACAACCAAAGACCTAATTACAAATTAAATCATATACATTTTTATTTACAGGGAATCATCAGGTCAATTTCGATCAGCTAAACAAGCACTTATTTAGACAGGGATAACATGGACAAATAAATCAGAGAATTGTAATATCCGGCTTAGGAAACAAATAACAACTGACTCAACTCACCGGCCCGAAATATATATCTGAATTTATAGATTTATTTTGTAATTGAAAATTATTATAAATAAATATGCAACTATATATTTTTTGTTTAAATATCTTTCCTTCTGAAGAATGATAGTATGTTAAAATCCGTTGTCTATTTTCTTTCTATACTTATATTTGAAATTATTATTTAAATAGATCTATAATCAATCTAAGAATTGCTACGTTTAAACTAGGTTTTAACTATATTCTATTTCAACCCTAAATGAAAAACAGTTTTACAATTAATTTTATACATGTAGATTTATAATAATAATAATAATAATAACTTTGGAATAAAAAAATGGTCAAAAACAGATTTAGAAAACATAGAACGATTCACACGTACCACACTTACAAAATACAATTACATCCTAATCCTAACCTACAACCTACATCCTAATTCAGCAATAGAAAGACTGACTATTAAAAGACAAAACGGTGGTAGAGGTTTAATAGATATCCAAAACTTATGGCAAAAACAAATCAATAAACTTAAAATATTTTTCGATTTAAAATTTCATTCCAGCCACATACACAAAGCTATAACTGCGACTGATCAGAACTATACTCCACTTAACTTAAGCGAACAGAACAAAATAGAAAATAATAGTAATAATGACCCGCAAAAACAAAAAATAGACAACTGGAAAAAGAAAATACTTCATGGGCGACATCCTCATGAACTGGAACAACCCCATATTGATGCAATAGCATCAAATAAATGGCTGCAAATTGGTTATTTATTCCCGGAAACTGAAGGATTTATAATAGCAATACAAGACCAAATCATTAACACAAGAAATTACAGGAAATATATAATTAAAGACCCTACTGTGAAAAACGATAAATGCCGCAAATGTCATAGACACCCGGAGAATATACAACATATCACAGGAGCTTGCATAACCCTTACACAGACTGATTACACTCACAGGCACAACCAAGTAGTTAATATTATTCACCTAAAGTTGGCACTTACACATTCACTAATACAAAACACGAACACTCTTTACTACAAATACACGCCCCAAACAATTCTTGATAATACATCACACAAACTCTATTACGACCGCGCCATACTCACCGACAAGACTATTCACTACAATAGACCCGATATAGTTTTACAGGATAAAAAAAACAAGTCGACTTACATAATAGACATTGCAGTTCCTAACACACATAATATACAAAAAACAATAACTGAAAAAATTAACAAATACACAGAACTTAGAGAAGAAATCGCACGAATCTGGAGACAAGAAAAAGTATATATTGTACCCATAGTCCTTTCAACCACCGGTGTTATCCCTAGTCACCTCCATCACAGCCTAAAATTATTAAATCTGAAAAAATCTACATACATACCACTACAAAAAGCAGCTATTTTAAATACTTGTAGAATCGTGAGAAAATTCATGCAAATAGAGGAAAATGACAGTCCTCTACCAAATTAACACACCACATGCTGCAATTACTTGTTTAGCGCCCGTAAATGTAGCCAAAACCAGCCATGAGCTGAGAAATATAAATATGATAATAATAATAATGATAATATATCATTTATTTCGACCAAACAGGGATCATAAATACAAGACAATAAGTAGTAAAAATACAAAAATTACAATAATAATATTTTACATATTATAAATTACATTAAATTAATTCGAATTAAATTATAATATCAAATTAAACTAAAATTATTTAAATCAAAACTAAATTAATTAAATCAAAATAATATAATATAAATAAAATAGATTAATCTAATTTTATTTTATGTTATTTGATTTAGTCTAATTTAATATAATTTAATGTGATTGTTTTTTTTTGAATAGTGTAAATTTGAATTGATTTGATTTAATTCAAATTTTATTTTGATTTAATTAATTTAGTTTTGATTTAAATAATTTTAGTTTAATTTGTTATTATAATTTAATTCGAATTAATTTAATATAATTTATAATATATAAAATATTATTATTGTAATTTTTGTCTTTTTACTATTTATTAAATTCCATTAGATTATATCAAAAATAAATTTAAATTAAACAATGTCATGAATGTAATTGTTGTCAATTTACACATTAATATTCATTATTAGTCAGTACATGAATCATATTGCAATGATTCAAGTACTGACAGTCAAATCTGCATGCGAACATTTTTAGGATGGTGTTGGAGCTGTCCCGAACCCTGCGCAAAAGAGATGTACATCGCTTACGCATGGTTGCATAAAAACAATCGATTTGCGAATCTGCGAACATCCCTGATGCAATTCATTACCGCGGCAGCGAGATTTAGCGAGAGTGATAAAAAAATACTTTTAAATAAAGAGTTAGCTTTTATGTTGGAGTGCTAATATTAGGATTTACAATTCCTATTTACAAAAAAACATTTTGTGTCAAAAAAATTGCTTCAGATATCCAATTTATTAAAAAACATCAAGCTACGACCTACGGGGACGGAGTCTTCTTTTAAATCTAGAGAGGTTAGGTGAGCTTAATTTGTGTTTTGACTGAATTATTTCATTTTATATAGGCTCCTACTTTTTTACATTTATATAAAGCTCTAAAACTTGGGTCTATTAAAAGTGCATCTTCAGTATAAACTTGTCAGTGTCACACGTCAAACTGTACCATTACCTAACCCACATACGTCAGCTATCTGACTTGGGCAAGTTCCAGCTTAAGCCTGAATATATGCTTACGATTTTTCCATCGAATATCCGATTTGGCAATCGTATCCGATATACCTACAAAAAATAAAAATAAAACTTAATTATTAATTCTTGTTCAAAATTAAGTTCAGTTCTCTTTTTTTTACTTGATAATTTAATAAATAATAATAAAAAAGAAACGTTTTTAATCTAACATTTGTCTCGATATAGAGTACGAGACGAAAAGGTATGTCGTGACGGCAAACGTCATCACACTCTTCTATGACGTCATGATTCCAGTGCGCAGTTAACGTCAACGCTATTGAATCAGTAAAATAAATCACTCTTATGTCGCATATACTATAGATATACTTCGTTGCTATATAATATCGTTATAATAATAAGAAAAATATATTTATCTTATTAAACGAGCTATATATATTTTACTTACACATGCTTATTGGGTTTTTTTAATTATATATCTTCATTCTACTATTATAAAGAATTGTATTATTTCGTAATAAGTCCTAAAACTAGTAAAATTACTCCAATAAATGAATAATGAGATAACAGTCATAAATTAAACGTATTTAACGTTCTTTATGTTATAAAGCATGAAATATACGTAGATCGAAAGGTTGCTAGAGGAATATACAAGCTTAAAATATGCACACGCCTTTCACGTCGCTGACACATCGGAATATTTGGTGAAGTGTGTGCAGTGAAAATCTTTTAAAAATATTTCATATGAATATTTATTTATGTAGATGCCACAGTTTGCTTTACTGCGATCTGAAATTTAAATCAAAAACGTCTTTATTTAAATAAACTCTTAGAAGCACTTTTAATACGTCAAGTTGTACGGTTACATTGAATGTAAAACTACAAAAGTATGGACTGTATATTCTACCGAGATGAACTGGCTGACTGGCTGGCTGGCTGGGTGGGTGGCTGGCTGAAATTCGGTGGAACTAGCTTCCGCCGGTGACTTTTCTGAACTGATATAACATAGAAGCCTTCGAGAAAAAGCTTACTCATGCCTAAAAGGCCAACAACACACCTGTAAGCCACCGACGTTGCAGGTGGGCGGTGGTAGTCACTTTCCATCAGGTCTCCAGCCTCCTGCCCACTTGCGCTCAAAGTATATAAAAAAACCTTTAATCTTTACCTTTAATCTTTTTCTCAAATTTCATCCGATGTTATTATAATAAATTAACCATAACATATCCTTAAAATGAAAAATAACTCCAATGAAAAACAATCCTTTGAATAAAAACAAATTTAATTTAGATTAATACTATTACTATAATTAAAAAATCTTTCACGAAGCTACTTTATGAAAAAGTCTAGCCATGTTGGCCATGTTTGTTTACAGTAATGATAAGATAATGATTTTCGTTTTAAGCTGAATGCCAGCTAGTCAAAACAATCTATCTCATAACTGAAAAAATGTAGTCCATAAACATTTCATCAAACTAAGCTATTTGTACCATTTTTCAACATCAGCATTACTTGAAGCCACTTCATCAACGTAATAGTCTACGAAGTTTGGCAGAAACCCAAAGAAATCCAAGCATAAAGACGTCTGTTATCTAAGCTAGCATATTGACCAATGGATAACTTTTTCTATAAATTTAATTTCCAATAGCATGAATGCTATTTCACGGCATTTGACTTTTAATAGTTCTGCTCAAACGCTAGAAAATATTGACATTTTAGCTGGAACAGAAACGTAATATATTACGGGCTTAAACCGAGATGGAAAAGTGCTTAAAACTCTTTCTCATAATAAACGTGAGTTATTTTTCTGGGTTAGGAGACTAAATCAAATAGAAACCCTTGCGGGTGTAATTTTGTCTTAGTCTTCTAGGTAATCTTCAATATCGTTTAGACTATATCTACTTAATGCGTTTTATATACTACCAATAATTTTATCCAAGTAGACAAAAATGTTATATTTTATGTTATATAAAAATATAGTGTGTTGTAAATTATGTTTTATGTTGAAATATTATTTATGAGTTGCCTAGAAGAAATCGCTGGTTAGCTATTTTTCCAGTCCTAATTAAGGCATTTTTTGTCATGTAAAATAATTAATTCTAAGCTCAATTCATTAATAAATTAAAGTTAACAGTACCGTCCAAATTCCCTACTAACATTACTACATTATAATTTTACCTATATTACGCAATCCACGCAACGCACTATATATATTCGCACTATATATTCAGTATGAAGCGAAGGTATATTCGTAATGAAAGTATGTATGTATATATATGAAGAGTAAATATAAAATAATTATATTAAATTAAAGGGATTTGTAAACGATCGAGTTTCTAGATCCTCTTGTTAAAAATGCAAGATATACTAAAATTTTGCCTTAGAATGTGATTATAATTAAATTTTGTTTCAGTGTATATTGCGTTGTAATGGAGTCAGCTGGCGCCGACAACTTGAACATATTGCTGTAAGATTTATTCTGTTACGGACCTTTTTATACAATTTCCTAAAATGTATTTCATTTTATATTAATATTTATAACGTGTAATAACATTGGGGTATTACATTGCAAAATGCCAACGATTTTTTTTTTCAATAAATATAAAAAATGCTTTCGAATTAATATTTATTTCCCAGTTTCTGTTTTTAAACTCATTCATAGGTTTATTCGTTGTATTGTACCCCGAAACATCAACATTTAGTATTGTGTTATCGTTTGAAGGATCAGTGAGCCAGTGTTACGACAGGTACAAGGTACATAACATTTTAGGTCCCAAGGTAAGTGGCACACTGACGATATAAGGAACGGTAATGTATATAGGCGGTAGTGACTCCATACCATCAGCTGGTCCATTTGTCAGTCTGTTGTTAATAAAATTTAACATAAAAATATCAATATCATTTCAGAATGCAAAGTTACATAGCCAAGGACTGGCCAATTATAATTTACCATCAGTGAGTACATAACATTCGAATTACATATAATTTCATAATAAGAACGTTCACATAGATCAAGGACTCCATGTGATTATTTTTTCTTCGGACTTCGATAGATTATAATATGTTATTATTATTATTCGATAGATTACAGTATGTTACGGCTTAAAATCAGCGATATTAAAATTAAATAGATTAAAATTAAAGGTATTTAGAATTTACGGTGAAATATATATCGATATAGCATAAGATCCGAGGAAGAACAAACTGTTTCTTAGATTCTATATAACATAGAACATACCAGATTATTTTCAAGCTAAAGCAAATTGCTTACAAGTTTAACTTAAATATCGAAAATAAATTATATTTTTAAGAATCTATCGAAATATATTTTAATAGCAAAAAAATCATACGTCGTTTTATGACGTTTTAAAATAGTTTCCTTTATTTTTAGAGAAGATTCTATCAGTTCGATCCTCGTGAGATGTCTTCGATACTCGGAGTACCATCTCGAGCAAGTCATTTACCAGAAGCAGAACCTGTTCTACCAGGACATACACTTTTAAAGCCAGCATTAGGAATGTTAAAGTCAGCCGTGAAGTTCCCTCATAAGGAAATGGAGGATGGAGCTGGTGTTTATGGCAATATTGATAATTTGGGCATAAGGTAAGAAAGAAAGCAATATTTATGTTTCTTCTGAGAGTATTCTCTGTCTGACAACTTATTTTAGACCTTAACATTGGGAAATAGAAACGAAGATTATTTAAGTAGATTTATTTAAATATAAAGACTTAAGTTGGATATCCAATATAAAAATCCGTAATATATATATTGTAATGCTGGAGAGTTTATATGGTTGAGTGCACTAATCGCAGTAACTGCTAGACCAACTTGCATAATTATTTTGGTGTTTGTTAGCCTATTTATAAATGAAACTAATAGGTTATTCCACATTACGCCGAAACCTTTAAGGTAACTTTAATAGCAAAGCAGTAACCACAAATATCTACAAGCACAGCAAAGTGTATGAAAGAGGAATATGTATTATGTAATCAAAGCAGAATAAACCGAGGAGTACATATAGTTATATAATGTAATGGATACACTTTCCATAAATCGAATGTCACTCACAATGACGCATGTTATAATGTATGTTCAGGAAACTTACGAATGTACCATTTATTTTGTTGGTATTTTTACGAATTTCTTATTTGATCAAAATTATTTTCACAATTTGAGAGACGACATCTTTTGGTCTTTTTCTCTCCCTTTTTATTATATTTACTATCTCATTCTAGCAATAAAACTAGGTACAAAATGGTAAGATAATCAAATTGCATTTCTAAAGCAAAAGATTTGGAGCTTATTTTTCCATACTGAAATAGTGAAGGTTAGAATTGAAATCTGCCATATGTTGGATACACATATTATCATGACACTTTTTTCCATAGTTTTGTTCATATTTCCATTCACATCCAGACAAGAGACGAACTATAATTTAGCATATTACTTTAGAGATGATTTCCCGAAATAGAAACCGTGACCTTCATTTAAGATTCTCGAATAATAGTTATTTGGTAATAATAATATTGGCTATAATAATTATAGCATGTTTAGGATCAAAATGGCGTATAATGAGTTATGTCAAAATAGTGTACATGAGTTGTTACATAATACTGAGTAGGTCGTGTTAATAAGGATGTCTTTCAAACTGAATTTTGTCTATATGTTTATAATTTTTTTTATTTAGATATGATGGTAGAAACGAAAGAACACTATATTCTGGATTTCGACGAACTCCAGCAGATTATTTTATGGTATGAATATTTTTTTTTTTTTAATATTTGCTTATATATTGACATCATTACAAAGACACATTTATATATTGAAATAAACAAGTTAGATATTAATAAACAGACAATCTGTTCACTGTTGTAAATAATTAATGATCTGTCTTAATTGTATTGAGGTTCAAACCAATTCATGCTTTGACAATGAATGCTCAATATAATTCACAAACAGCGTCTTTTTATTACTGACCTCGTTTACCAAAAAGGTTGTTGACCCTTATAATTGAAATTATTTTTCAAATAATCATCCTATCCATTGCAAATACTTAAATTTAACTAAAATGTTCAGCATTAATGATGTTCTGATATTCCTTGTTTTTTTCACTGGCTCATTTACTCTCACCGAAACATAATAGAGTTTTAAAAAGCACAGTTGGAAAGGAATATTTTTCCGGTATGTGGTTGGTATCGAACGAAGTACATTCGCGAAAAAAATCTCAACTAGAAATCTTTTTCACTCAGGTTGTTCCATTAAATGGAAAAGATACACAAGGGAGACCAAGGTAAAATCGTGAACATTTTCTTATTTAACGATTAATGAAATGGCAAAAATAATAAAAAATATGTATATTATTAACGTTACATTCCGAAGTTTCCTATTCCCAATGAACTATCCCTTGAAGGAAAACCTCAAGACCTTATTCCACTACGCTACTTCAGAATTCAAATGTTTTCCATTAGTAATTTTAAATTTTGATAGTGTTTACTTTGATTCAAGTGCGAATATCGATTAAGATTCACTTACTCAACTGAGTCAAATTAGCCCTCCAAATAAATAAATAAATACAAATCGACTTATCAAAAGGGAACTAAATATAATGAGCTTGCTTATCCTTAAAAAAGATTTGTTCAAGTATACCCGAGACGAAATCAATGAAGACAGAAATTTAAAAAAGATAAAACTTACATCACAAAAACATACATACATTTTAGATAAATTATGTAATATGTAATTATGTATATTAAAATTTTGAATTTAATTTAGTAAACGGTATATACTATAAATATTCTTCTTTCAAGGTTTAAATTAGAATCTGCAGTAATGGACTTGGTAAGTTTTAAATTGATGTGTTTTTATTAATATTAATTTAAACATTACATGCAGTAACAACCTGTGAATGTCCAACTGCTGGGCTAAGGCCTCCTCTCACTTTTTGAGATAAAGGTTGGGAGCTTATTCCACCACGCTGCTCCAATGCTGGTTGGTGGAATACACATGTGGCAGAATTTCAGTGAAATTAGACACAGGTTTCCTCACGATGATTTCCTTCACCATCAAGCACGAGTTGAATTATAACCACAAATTAAGCACATGAAAATTCAACCACACATTCCCCACAATCGACCCACTCATCAGATATTCTAACGCTTAACAGCAATACTTAATATTGTTGAGCTAGTTTGAAGGGTGAGTCAGCTAGAGTAACTACAGGCACAAGGGACATAACATCTTAGTTCTCATGGTTGGTGGCGCATTGGCGTTCCATTAGAATTCCTTACGTTGCGTAATATTTCTTATAGCGCCAATGTCTATGGGTGACCACTAACCATCAGGTGGACCTCTGTATAAATTATGTAACCACCAACCCATATTTTTAAATTCAGAGTGGTGTGTTAAGTTCCAAAAATTCTTCTCAAGAGTAGAAGTTCTACCCAGCAATGGGACTTTCACAGGCTGATGCTTTTATTTTAGACCTTATTCGTAGTATGTAAAAGATAATGCAAAGAAAATGAATATCACCTAAACAAAGACTGTGTAGTAAGTTTAAAGGCATTTTTAATTTAATAATGTTATCTTCAGGAGCGAAAAGAAAATGCAAAAAATAAGCTTCTAAAGATATTAAAAAGGTTGGATATACCGCTCAAAGGGTAAGGCTTAATTATAATTCACTTTTGACGCTATTTTCTTTTTAAATTCCTTCGTTTGTTGAGCGAAAGAAGATGAACTTAAAAACAGTTTAAAATTTTCCTCAGCTTGAAAGTCTTCGTTGCTTCTTTAAATAAATATGATTCGGTAAGTTTCTAGCGTGTTGTTATTTACTACTGTTTTCATTCTTATTTCGTACTTTTTATACGACTATGACGCATCTAATAACAGATCGAATCGCTAAAACAACAAATTTTAATGATTGCTAAATTTGTAATTGATTTGTGTAAAGTTTTTTAGTAGTGTTAATTTATAAAGAATATTACTACAATACTGTTCTTTTTTGAAAAAAAAAAAACAAACAAAAGATTTTTCGTTTTCGTGACATTAAATACTTTTTACATTTTTATTAGAATAACTTTAAATTCGCATAAAATGTTTTCCGAAAAATGAACGCGTATTTAATTCATTTCAACGATTTCACACAATCATGAAATTATAATATTTCACTCTACTAGTACAGAGCTCAGTCATTATGATAATAGTCGGATATTAAATGCAGTCTTAAACATTTAAAACTTTTAATGATTGTATGAGAGAAAGGCTTACATGTGATAGTTTTTTATAACACTTATATGCAAGAGAGTATTTCGCAATGTTTGACAAAGGAAATTTTTGACTAAAGACTTTTATCATGCGGTGATAGTAAACAAATTGAGCTTATAATATTAGACATCAGATAATGTTTTAAAGAATAAGTCAACTTCACTTCAAAGTTTGAAGAAACAATGGGCTGGGCTATGTTGAGCGATGAGTCCTAGAGTGGAAACTGCATACCTGATGAACATATGACCAGATAGTTCAGCCCGACTATGTAAAACTTGCGATTGGCATAATAGTATAAAAGAACTATTTAATTTTTTTATCATAATTGACAAAAGATTATTTCAAAATATACGTTTAATTTAAATTATATAGTTTTGTGTAATTAAAAACAATTGCTATAATTACAGGAGTAAAATTAAGAACTTTTACTTAAAGTTGTATGTGTTAAAAGTTAAAAGCATATCCTAGTATTACAGGATAAAAAAAAATTTTGAGACTAAGTAAATGGGATATGGATCACTTAAAAAATCAACGGGTTAAGATAAAAATGCTCTGCTGTCCTGTACCAACGAAGAATAAGCAAATCGGCCTAAAACATAAACTATAGAACCCTCGAATTTATAAGTTACAATACTTTAAAGTACCCGTATATTAATCAGATCAGCATTATGGAATTACCTTAGAAATGTTTTTATCTGTGTTTTTAATATCATACAAAAATGCCTTGAAAAACATTTATTTATTTTTATTTATTTTGAGAAAATACAGTATAATATAATACATAAACATTTGGTAACAAAATAAGTTTCACATAAGCCAACAAAGTCTCCACTTTTACATTTAAACATGGAGCAAACCTAACAATAACAAGTTATTTAACAATTAATTAAAATATTTAAAGTAAAGTATTCAGAAGTAATTTAAAAAACAGAATAAAAAAACGATAAGAATATTAATGACAAATACAGTTTTTAAAGCTTCTAAGAACTTAAATAAATATTCGTTAACGATATCAGCTATATTAGTGTAGCGTTTATTGATACTTTGGCCGACTTTATCCCTATTTAAAGTCACTTTCTAAGGTATTTAGCTAGATAACAAATCAGGTTTATTCAAAGCTGCGAAGTAGATTTTACCAAGAACCAACCATTTAACAAGGACCCAAGTATTCACTGCAAGTAAAACGTTGTCCACATTCGTGTACATAAATTCGTACACAAGAGAAGGCATGTGAATAACGCTTCGTGACATATACTTGAAATTCCTAGAACTTGAGCTGAATTATGTCTCTGCTTTAGAGGTTTTGGTCAGTCGAATTTGTAGAGCATCTTAGTAAAGTGATGACATCGTTGAAATATGTTTAATATGAATATAACTTTATACACTAAATGCTAATATTTATCGGTAAGCTTTACAGGTAAGCAAATCGAAGTTTTTATGATAAAAATGATTAATTTTGTTTGAGCTCATCGGTTTTTTCAATTCATTTATTATATGATCTTTATGATCCTATATCTTGTTGCTTATTATGTGTTGTAACATATTATGTGGTGAATATTTAATCAAGTGATTATTATGTATTATATATGTAAAGAAATTGATTAATATATAAATATTCGCAAAAATAAAACTTACAAACAATTATACGCTTAACTGTGTGCCAATCTTACTGGAAAATACATAGAAAATATTACAAATACTATAATTTAGAAGTTAAAATATAATATACTTTTTATTTTTCAGAATGACTTGAATAAAACAGGACGAACTTCCTATTATCTGTAAGTTTTTTTTAGATTATTTACATCTTTCGTATTATGTTTTCGTCAACATTTTCTAATTCTTAGACTTAATTGTTAATAAAACACTTAAAAAAATTAAATCTATCGTTTTCTACAAGCTGCTTCATTTGGCAATCACTTAAGATAATTCTTTTCTTTAAATAAATATAAACATTCATTTCCATTTATATGTAAAAAACCGCTTTTTCATAAGCTACTTAGCTATCAACCTAAATAAGCTCTTCAAAGCAAATTTCCGTAATTATTTGATCACTGATCATTGATTTGCCTGCGTCCATCAGAACAGCGCTCAGATGGAATATAATCTGAGCACTGTTCTCATTACCAAAATATTATAAATAACACAAAAACATTCCGTTATTTTTATTATTATTTTTAAACTATAAGCTATTTATATAGCACACAATACATGTAACAAGTCAAATTATATACATAGACTGTAGACTTCCATGCTTAAAAGGTTAGCATTCAATAATTGTATTTTTTATTATAACGTATTAAGAATATTATATATTTTAATAGAAATGGAGACGAGAAATCGGTAAGTAATATTCAACTTGAAAAGATCTAAAAACACTCGTAATACAAAATTAAGGCATTTTATCAAGTGCGTTGGATCGCTAAGTTATTTAGATAAGAATAATTTAGCATTTCTATTCCTCCATCCAGTGCTTCGAATTGAAAACGATTAAGAAAGGCGATAACGCGAAAAACTTTTTGTGAATTCCATCCATATTCAATCAGATAAAAAATCTCCAAATGATATTACATTCAAATATTCAAATTTGAGTTAAACAGAATACCAGTTAAATCAGTATGTTTTTTATCTAAACCTGTAAGTGGTCACCATTGTCCATAAACATTGGCGCTGTAAGAAATGTTAACCATTAAATACAATGCCAACGCATTACTTGTGTCTGTTGTTACATTGGCTCACTCACCCTTCAAACTGGAGCACAAAAGTTGGCATTGCTGTTTGCCGATAGGATATGTAATGAATAATGAGTATTTTAAGATAAGAGTATTGTAATCTTGATTTAATATGTATATATACTATTATTTTATGTATATTTTTTGGTATTATAGTTTTACCAGTATTAATCAGAACAGTTTTGTTTTAATTTTATTTCATACGATCTATACATTGCCCATTTTTAATATTTTATTTGTACATATATATTTAAGGTTGTAAAGTAAATAAGAAACATAATACACTTGTATCAATAATATTATTTACTTAAAACTACCATTTTGGTTAGAACTAAGACAGATATTTTATACTCAAACAATAATTATTGCATCTTTTTTATTGTCAGTACAACTTAAAGTCAAAAGAAATGTATTTACGAAACAAGAAAGAGGACGATAATCTGTCGGACCAATCAAGCGCTTCAAAAGAGCATGGAATTTTAAACGAAAATCCTACTCAGCGTAATTCAGAGGAGTCAGAAAAGATCAAGAAAAAAGAATGGTTCAAGCAGTCGAAGGTAAGTTAAATGGCAAAAAATATGCAAGCTTTCGTCAACAGCTTTCCTTTTTCTTTAGGCTTCTCTCTCTCTCTCTTACAAACGATCTGAATTAACAATGCCGTCTAATAGCAAGCAATTGTATAATATCTGATATGTATTGGGATATTAAATCTTGTATGGTAAGTTAACAAGATTTTTTTACCCTTTCAGGTCTAGAAATAAGATATCACTCATAACACCATTTTTTATTTGTCTTTTTCTGATATGAAGACTAAATTGCAACCAGTTAATTTCCCACTGCTAAGATAAGATTTAAAGCTCATTCGATCACACTATTCCCATGCGGGTTGATGGGTACACATGCATTATTTTATACGAGGCATGCCTGAGATTCATGCAATGATTCATATTCGATAAAAAATATTTTATTCCAACCACTTGGAGAATTTCCACAAAAATTAAAAGGATAATATAAAAGTTTATCTGAAACATATCTAGAAACTCATAGAAAACGTACTATTAAATGTAAAATCCACTATATACTATACAGACTCATCCAAACGCAAAACTCTATTATACGTTTGTTCCTTTATTATAGAATAGTTACAACCACATCAAAGTTAACCAAGACGCGCCCGAATATAACGAACTGTTGCCGGCTTACGATGAGAAAATACGCAAATGGTGGTTTTATAATTCGGTAATTATTTTATACATATTATAATCGCTTATAAGAGAGTTACGGTTTAATTAAAGCACATATACACACATTGTATAAGTATAATACATAGCTATTGTATGTTAACTAGTCTCAATTTGCACGCTGTAAGTGACTAACTGTATGTGTAATATAAATGTACAAGTTATTTTGTTATGTTATTTTATTTAAAAAGTTTTTTTTTATAATATAGGAAATTGGACGGGCAGATGAGCCACCTAATGGTAAGCGTTCACCACTGCCCATAGACATTGGCGCCGTAAGACGTATTAACTATTAATTAATATTAAATTGGGCAACTATACTATGATTTAGTACTATGAAACTATTATGATGGTGTTATTGTGTTTTGATGGAAGTGCGTGCGCATAGTGGGGCCCGCAGGTACGCATAGTGGGGCAGCCCTACTCGTGGTAGGTCTTTGTGAAGGTCGTCTGGGTAGGTACCACCAACTCATCAGATATTCTACCGCAAAACAGTAGAACTTGGTATTGTTGTATTCTGATTTGAAGGACGAGTGATCCAGTGTAATTCCAGGCATAAGGGACATAAAATTTTAGTTTCCAAAATGTTGATTGAATAAATATTTAATTATATTTGATTGCAAGTTCGCCCACACTGTTCAAATCTCTTTCGATTTAGTAGTTAAATTCACACGGAATTCGACTCGTTTGAATCTGTTTTTAAGGCATGAAATGAAAAGTTGATACTGTGCAAAAACACTTCCAGGTACTAGGATACTATTTATTCGTATAATATTTTCTATTTTTTTAATAATTTATTTATAGTAATAGGCGGTCTGGCCAATGGGTTATCTGGTGGTTAGTAGTCATCACCGTAGCAATGAGTCACAATATATAATGATTGGTAGCTATCCAAACGAGCTTGCACAAATTTCTTGCATGTATATATAAAATAAATTATATATTTTATTTTGTTTTGTTACAGGACGATTACAAGCCTTTTAATACATAAAATATACAAAATAAAAAGTTTTTATTTCCAAGAAAAATTTAAAGATAATTTGAGTCTCAAAAATTTTAGTTCTCTGTCAACAGTTTTGTCATATTAGTGTCATGATAATTTAAAAAAATAAACAAATTTTGTAATTGTAATTTTTTTTTTTATGAATATATATACTTTTCATTATTCATAAGAATGTACATTGAAGATTTAAATCAATAAATATGAGTCATAATTTAAAAGAGCTGTTAATGGGTTAGGATAATGTTGGGTCTGCCTCGTTTCTGTAGTGCCTCAGAAATGTTTGCACAAGCACGGACAGATCCATGATACGTAGAATCAGAGACAGTTCCAACACTATCCTAAGGATTACTGCAAGTGATATGAACGGCTATATGATGAGACGGATGATCCAGAAGACTATGTAATACTCTGGTTCATGAGCCTCATACACGATCAATGCTATTTCCTATTTTATTTTATATCAACATATGTATTATTTAGTCTTTTTTTGTCATATAATTAGCTCATTTTTAATTATTATATATTTTAATTATTATTATTTTGTAATTGTGAGAATGATTGTGATTCTAATTATTAATGTATACTATCTAATGTTATGTTTATCATGTACCAAAAGTATGGGCCCTGTTGCCTGAAAAATAAAGATAAAGAAGAAAGATAAAAAAGAGCATTTTCCGTTGAATCGCAATTCCGATTTTTTGGACGAACAGTAAACCAGCTATGGCCATAAATTTACGTGGACCGAATTAATAAAATAATTCCTATATTCATATTTTTAAAATATTTAAAAAATATATATAAGTACATTAATAGTTTGATAAAAAAAACGATTTGGAAATCTATTCACGGTAGCGCCATCTCTTATTACAGTTTAGAACTAAGAATGCAACTAAGGTTTCACTACATAACATAAGGAGCTAGTTCCTTATTATCACTGTAGGTGTCATGAATAAGCGAAAGTATTAATCAAATATTTTTTAGATAAATTAATAACTAATGAAATCATAAAAGTAAATTAACAACAATCACATATTAAGACATACAAAGTAAACAAATTCCAAGTTATAAATTACGCTAAGTTAAGAAGTAAGATAACAGACAGAAGTAAATATGTAAGAGCCTATAAATGTCCCACGGCTGGGCTAAGACAGTTCTCTCCTTCTGAGATTTGTGGATTTGAAACAATTTGAAGGATTACACGATGTTTAGTACATATTTTAGTATAGCTGGGCGTTCATACAGAGCAGACGTGTGTAAATTTTTAGCTTCAAATTAATAATCAACAGTAATCAAATATAGTACTTTATACATTTGAAAAGGTAAATACTGCGTAAAACTACGGCATTAGTTAATACGATTCGACCTGTACTTTACACCTGCTTGCTTTGCACCTCACCTCCGCAAGAACAAGATAGTTGCAATTTTTCGACTTGCTCACACATCGACTCGAAAGGCACGTTTGAACTCAGGCAAGTGGCTCGTTCAAGATCATTTTAAATAACTATAATACATTATTTTAATTATAAAGTTTACATAAACTTTACACAAAGATGAGATCACCGAAACGACCACTAACTGGTGGTGGATCGCAACCAGATTTAACAAAAATAAATACCCTCAACGTAGATCCACAAATAACTCTTCGAAAATGAAAAAAACAATTAGATCGTGAATGTGGATGCTCTAACGACATAACTGAAATTCGAGCGGAACATACTCGGATGAGTTCCTGATTAGAGCAATATTTTGGATCTAACAAACATATTATAAGAAAAATGCAAGAAAGTATTTGAGAAGTTCCAAATCAGCGAAACTAAATTATTCAACGAAAACAGCATAACTCTAATGCATATCGGAAGTTAAGTTGCAAGTCTATGACATAAAAAAGTAACAACCGGTATAGTCGAAGAGCAAAAAGACGTAAAAACTCACATGACACGCTTAGAAAAGTTACTCTCGTTAGGAGAAAATAAAATAAACTTGCAGGAATCTCTCTTAACTACCTAAAATTAACTTCACAAACCACATCATCCACGTTTGAAAATCAATTACGTTCAAGTGAACAGCTAATTCGCGAAAAACAAGAGCGACTAATCCAAAGAATATTATAATAGTAGGTTTACCGGATCAAACTTCCTCGCCCGTTGAAGAACGAATTGCCAGAGACAAAGCGGATGGGAAAATACCAAAAATATTCCATGAAAACATTAGCAATGCCTTACCTTGCCTTGCCTTTAATTGCAGTGTTGGGGTAGATAGGATAAACACTATGATTATAAAACGTGTAAAATTTATTTATTTATTGTTTATTGCACACAATTTACAATTTATAATAACAAATAACAACAAGTAGTACATTTAGTATGCAAAGGCGGCCTTATCACTTGTAGTGATCTCTTCCAGGCAACCTCTGTAAAGAGAAATATTTATGTTTTTTTTTGCCAGGATACTCGGGCATAGTGTGTGTGTGAACAACTTATACTTAAAATTTATTGAAAGCTTAATACAAACTTAATACAAATAACAAATAACTAACATACATACTCATATATATACATATACACACACACACATATATATATATATATGTATGTGTATGTGTACATACATGTGTACGTGTATGTACATACTTACATATAAACATATAGGAAATAAATAACCGTATACATTAATAATACAACATGCTATAATTAATTATATAATTATATTGATAAATAATAATTATGCAAACTACTCTTAAAGATATGTACAGATTCAGCTTGACGAGGGAGGGAATTCCATAGTTGCCTTGCATGTCTTCATCGTAAAAATTGCTGCATATTTTAGTACAACACTTGCTCAGAGCGCAAATTGATTGGTGATGAGAGTCAAGGAAGGGAAACGCTCTCTTAGGGAGGTTGGAGTTTGAGGATGGTAAAGTATTCCATAAAGTAAAGAAAGGACATGCATGTTTCGACGCAACCGTATTGGCAGCCACTTTAATGTTTTACGATGCTGGGTAATATGATCATATTTACGTAATCAAAATATGAAGTGAATACACATGTTCTGTAAGCGCTCTAGTTTATTTAGCAGTTCCTCAGAAATATCTAATTAGACCGTGTTGTCATAGTCCAATAGGGGTAATAGCTAAGAGTTGGCTAAGGCGAGTTAGGTTATATTCGGCAAAAACTTTTTCCAGCGCCTGAGAGAGCCAATGGAGGCGAAAATTTTTCGACTCACCTCTGCTACTTGAGGAACCCAAAAGAGCGACTTATCTATTATTAGCCCCAAATATTTAATCGTTGTGAGTAATGGAAGTGCAGTGTCAATAAGAAGGATGGGAGGGATTCGGGACTGATTGATTTTGTGCTATTGCTGGGATTTATTAAAAGTCCATATGAACTACACCATACTGCAATATTTTCGACTACGGAGTTTAGTGTTTGGATAGCATTAGCGAGGTTGTTAATTGGTGTAGTTACGTATAACTGTAGATCATCGGTATAAAGATGATAATCACAGAAAGGTGATGAGACAGAATTAATAAAAATAGAAAATAGCAACGGTGACAGAACGCTACCTTGCGGTACACCAGATTGCGGAAAAACAAGAAGAAGATAACATATTGTCAAAACTTACTAAAAAGCCTATCACATAGGTATGAACGAAACTAGTCCACGGTACAAGGTGATAAATTAAGCGCACGCAATTTTGACAAGCGCAGTAACTGTGCTATGTCCATTACGAAAACCTGACTGAAAATGTGGGCTAAGGAAATTGTTACTGTTTAGATATAGATTAAGTTGAGAATAGACCTCCTCTTACGACCCGGGTTCCTTCAAACGAGGCGTGAAGAGGCATCTTGCGGGCCGGCAAGGCGGGGGCGGCTAGTGCAGAACCTTCTTCCCGACTGTACTGGCCGTCCTCGCGTTTGGACTCTACTACCACTTAACATCAGGTGGAGTAGAGTCATTTGCCCTCCCGGCTAATATAAAAAAAAAAAAGACAATACGTTCAAGGACTTTGGATAAGAAAGGCAGGATGGAAATTGGACGAAAATGTATGTTGGTGGAAGGATTGGAGGTTTTCGGGATAGAAATTATATAGCCAGTGCGCCAAGCGCTAGGAAAAATAGCAGCAGAAAGGGAAAAAATTATTATATGACATAGGACAGGCAAAATACAATCAATAATTTAAGGTCCTGAGTTAACCATGGTGCACGAAGATCTTTAAACTTAACCGGTCTCATAGGTGCATGCACGTCAAACAATTGTACAAGCTGAGAGTGAATATATTTAATTTATCTTTCATTGATAGGGAGTTAAATACTGAATCCCAGTCAATTTGATTTAAGTCACGAAGTGATCAACGGAAGACACTACCATCAAGTCTAAAACAGGTGAGCAGTTAGGAAAGAAATGAGTGGCGTTGGTTGGAAAAATATTAAGATTGGAACTGCTTACAAGATTTCTAAGGCGATTAGCTTGTGTGTCGTTTTTTATGAGGCGTGTATCGAAGTCATCCGTTATAATTGTATGGTCTACCGTAGATACATGCAGCTCAAGGTTTTCATAATCCTCAAAAATTGTTGATATGAAGAGATGGGCTATAAAAAACACCAAGTAATAGTTTTAATTGTCCAGATTAAACTTCAACGAAGAGGTGCTCCGAAGACTCTGAGTTGAGCTGGAGATTTGCTTATAATTTTGAACGGAATATTGCTGCGTAGATATATAACAACACCACCTCTGCCTTTTCCCACTCGATCATTGCGGATTAAATGAAAACCAGGAAGACAGTAAAACGTGGAGGGCAAACAAGGCTTAAGGAATGTCTCAGAGATAAGTATGGCATGGATATTTTTATTATCAAATGAATTTAGGAGGTCTGGATAATGAGAAGGGATGCTTTGGGCATTTATATGGATTACGTTGAAGTTTTTAGGCGAGGCTTAAATGTTGTACTAAGAGCTGAACTGTCATCTGAGGAAGATGAATCGTTAAGATTCGTTGCGGTGTCGTCTGAAATCTACGATTACGACGTCGATACTATAAAATAATAATAATAAATAAAAATATATTATTAAAAATAATATATATCAATATATATAAAACAATATGTTAAAAATCAAATCAAGCCACATTATTTTAACCTACCAGCGTAATAACATTCGCTTAAGCACCAAATCATCTATAACAAAATTTTATTTCAAAAACACAAGCTTTGAGAAAAAAAAATGAATAATAATAATAATAATAAAGAGGTCTTGGCTTTATCTGTCTTGGGTTTAGCTATCCGATGGCATCGGCTGAGAGCATCTGCAGTTAAGTTCGGAATGTTAAAGTGGTCCGTTAATGTCTTTGTTACGCCTGATGGAATATTTTCTTTTTAACCTACCTATTTATTCTCGGGAATACCATGCAACAATAACATTTTTCCTCTACACCTCATTTCAAATTGAGCTTGTTGCTGTGAGAGAAGATCAACTTGTTTCTGCAAAGCATCTGAGGCACCCAAAACAAAACTTCTGAAGGAGTTGAACTGCACTGCAATATTTGAACATAGATTTGATACGGAGATGGAAGTATTTTGAAGATTCTTTTGAAATTCATCCATTTTTCTGTTGAAATGCTGTGATAATTCAAATATTGAGTTCTTAATAGTCTCTAGTGGACTTGTGATGTGAAATGTATGTTAAAAGAGAGTTTTAGTGGTAAATTATTATTGCTGGTAGGCTTTCACCCTAATCAGTGCATATTTTGTATAAATTGTAAGTGTTTCTATTGAAATTATATTAAAATTATAATAAAAGATTAGGAGCGAAAATTTTGCTATGTCACTTTGTAACTACCCGACTTTAAAATTTCTTATAGTAAATAATTTGACTGAATGTTTCAATACATTATTAATTAACGACGTATTTCCTGACACAATGAAAATTGCAATAGTAACTCTCATTTACAAATCGGGACAAAAAACTGATCCAGGTAATTACCGGTCAATATCTGTTTTACTTGTACTATCGAAAATTTTCGAAAAAATCTTACACAATTGAATTAGAAAATTACTTAAAATCCATCAACTACATATCTGAACGACAGTAAGGATTTAGACCAAAAAGTAACACACTTACAACAACCGTTGATCTTATCACAAATATCAAACAACATATAAATAATAAAAACATAGCGTTAGGAATCTTTATTGACTTGAAGAAAGCTTTTGATACTGTCAGTCATAAATTAATCTTAACAAAACTAGAAAGTATAGGGATCACTAGTAATGCCTTAAAAATGTTTGAATCATATTTAACAAACAGAACACAAGTAGTCCAAATAGAAAAATTCCAAAGTGATGCTTTACCTATTACATGTGGTGTACCACAAGGATGTATACTAGGACCTTTGCTCTTTTTGACGTATATTAATAACATAGATAAAATAGGACTATATGGCCATATCACTTTATATGCAGACGAGACCTGCTTATTTTGCTTTGGATCATCGATAAATGACTTAATCTTGCAAGCTCAAGAACTTAGATTGTTTGTTCTCATGGTTTCAACATAATCTGCTTACTATAAATGTTTCTAAAACGTGTTATATGAATTATAAGCAAAAAATAAGGTAAATCTGTTGCATAATCCATTCAAAATTGACAATATACCATTGGAACAAAAAAATACAGAAAAATACTTAGGCCTGCGAATAGACAACTAATGAACCTGGAAGTTTCATATTGAATACATTATAAATAACCTTTCATCACTCCTTGGCTCTTTCCAAAATAAGGTGCGCTGTATCCCGCGTCGGTTACGACATATGATCTAAAACACCCTGGTTAAACCACATATTTCGTACTTAATTGAAGTAAGGGGCAGTGCTGTCAAAACAAAACTAGCTGACGTTCAAGCTGCACAAATCAAAATGCTCTAACTACCCATAGTTTACTCCAACCTTTAAAATCTATACCGAAACCAAAATAATGAATATTCGACAATTATATATTAACAATATTTGCATCTTTATCAAAAAAAAAAACCTTGAAAAAAGTGTCCGTACCAAAGTAACTTTTACTAAAATAAAACAACTGTCTAAAGCACGAGTCGAGCGAGTCTTGTCCTACCAAAGATAAGAACGAGCTATGGCGAAAAAATTATCACATTTGAAGGAGTGCAACTTTTTAACAAAATACCCTTAAATATCAGAAATGTAAACTCGCTTAACACATTTAAGACACGACTAGCCGCGTATCTTACAAAAGATCATTCACTTCTAAGCACGTAGTCACAATGTGTTTAATGAGTATGCATTGATAAAGTGTCGACTAATGTAACAACGAACGACGAATGTAGTCATTAATTTTAACATTGTTCTCGTGTAAGTGACAAGTCTTTATGGGAATAAATATTCTTTAAACCTAAACCTATGTTTTTCCAATAACACTATTAACGCACATGAAAATTCAGTGGTTCTTTATCTGAACTAGTAATCATCGGATCACCAAACCACAGGATCATCTCGACTATACTCCATATATAATACTCTCTAGTCTATATTTAAATTCAAAACAACAAAAAATATATAACAATATGTCTAACAAGTTAGACAAAAGTCTTAAGAAGAAATAATATATTACATACGAATTTATATAATGAACAAATTATATAATATAATTTGGTATACATATCTGTCTACATATGCATGAATCATTTATGATGAACAATTTATTATGACAAATATGTGGGGCTTAGATTTATAACTTGAATGTTTTACTTACCGAGTATACTATCTAGGATTAATTCTCATGGCTAATAGAGCCTTGGCCATTATAGGAAATGAGTTATACTCCTAAGTTATTACATGGCCGTTAATTCAAATTGGATCGTTAAAGGTCTTTAAAACTATATTACAGTATTAAACTGCAAACATAAGTCATTGACCTTTTGAATGAAACAAATAATATAAAATTATTACTTTGAAAGTGACGTTGTTTGCCTAATATCAAGACACAGAAGCATAAAAGAAAATAAAGAGCCTATAAAAGTACCACTGCTTATCAGAGACCTAGTGTCCTTTTGAGAAGGAGGCTTGGAGTTGATTTCACCACGCTGCTTGGCCATCTCGGTTACTCATAAAGATAAAAAGATTATACTAATAAAATATAAGGAAATCTATTATATTCTCATGCTCTTTTTAAATTTTTAGATACTTTTTTCACTAACAGTCATTTCTATGCACGTAGTCTAGCCTTATCAGATAACGTATTTGCCTTTCTGGGTTACTGCTATAGAGAGAAAATTAACATTTTAGAGGATAATATGAAATGAAACACTAAAACACAAAAAGGAGCCACAAAAAAAAACAAAATTCGATTTTTTTTCTTTACTGACTGCCCAACAAGAATATAATTGTAAACGTTTAGCACATATTAGGTAATAAAAGCCCCATTATAGATTCTTATGTATTAAAAATTCAAATTAAGAATTCTATAAGTGAAATCATTTCACTTCAACATTAATTCAATTTACGAATCAAATAAATAATTAATGTCCTATGTTATCTCCGATATGTGTCTATATTATATTATGATATGATATGTTTATAATATATTCAGTTTGTACATTATATCTACTCGAAACACGTCTTCAAAGCGAATTATATATTATCTATATAAGGGCTAACTAGACATTTAAATATTTAAAGGTCGTTTAGTAAGCTCCTATATATAAACTATTCATAGTATTTTACATCAAATAGAAGGGTTCTTTATATTATCAGCAAAGGACTCAACTCTTATTCTAGATTACTATTTTTTTAAACGAATTTGATCTGTATTCTTAAGAATATAAGATACATTTATATATGCCGCATAACATTGGAATCAACACATATTTGTCGAAAGATAATAACAAGATTAACTGTCATTTTGATATGAAGAACTCGACTTATTTATTTCCTTATGTATTTCTTCATTTAATATCTAAAAATAATATTTTTACCCGGAAACAGTTAAATAATTTGAACTTGTTTGTCGAATCGCGTTCGTATTTTAGGAACTTATGAATACATTACTCGTTATTATTATAATATAACATGATAGCATTTTTTTATAGTGATAAATAAAAGAAATGTGTGAACAGTGCCGATATATAATATTTTAGCCGTTAAGATAAGGACGGCAAGTATTTAAGAGATACTTAAATGGTGATTCAAATGTACAAATTGGCATTTGCTATTTTGATTCCAGTGATGGTTGCGTTTATTTATTTTTTAGTTTTTTTTGTAGTATCAAGCAGGTAAGGTTTTATATACGTTTTATAACTTTTTAGTATATATATATTTTTTATTAAATTTTATAACGACGCTTAAGAAATTGATCTTATATATTTTATTTAATATTACAATTATAATTTTTAACAGTAATTAATAAATTAAATGTTATAACTATGCTAAAAATTGTCTTTATTTATTATAATAAAAATAAATATATAATACGGAAAAACAGTAAACTGAATCTTTCTTTTTTATGTTCTAAATATTTTTTTGTGTTATTATTTTTTTTTTAATTATTGTCAAGCTTTAGTGTTATTAAAAAAAAATATTTGAAAACAGAACGTTTACTATCATTCATGATAGTGTTTGAAACAGTTGACAAAAATAATCATAGTTTATATTCTGTAAGAACTAACTAGAGTCACCACAATATTGGTCATGATATGTTAAGTGATATACGACATTGACCATAATAATTATAACAGAGCATCAAAATACTGTATCACCATAAGTCAGTCAGTGGTCAACATTTCATGAGTGAAGTAAGTTCTTATAGGATAGCTTTACTTTTTTTTTATCTCGCTGGAAAACGCATTTACGCGTTTCCCACACATGAAGTGGGGTTTATTCGAGTACTCACCGGTGCCTGGAACTCCAGTGTACCAGTATATCCACTTAAAAACGAGCGGTTTTTTTTGGGACCGTTTCTTTGGGAGGACGTCACGGGATCGCAAGTGCATACTACCGTGGTATAGCTCTACACTAGGCAAACACTTGTTATAAGATACATTTAGCAAATTCATATAGAAGTTGAATAATTATTTGAACTTTATCAAAATTTTAATATTGTTTTTTTTATTTTTTATTTTAGTAGTTATGCTCATGATACTGATGAATCTTCTGGAGTGAAACAGAAGCTAATAATAGATCATGATGGCGGAGCAGACGACGCGATGGCAATATTTATGGCTTTATTATACGAAAAGTACTATGACGGGTAAGTTTTTAATGGAGAAATAATTTAAAATGATAACTATGATTTTTTTACTGTTTACTAAAATTGTTTATTGAAATTCATAAGCTACGAAATAAATATTATTAGTATTGATCTTTAATACAAGTTGTTTTTAATGTATTAGGTAGACAGGCTGGCAAGTAGGCCATCTGATGGTAAGTGGTCACCACCGCTCATAGACTTTAGTACTGAAGGAATATAAATTATTCTTACATCGGCAACGCGCCACCAACCTTGGGAACTAAGATGCTATATCCCTTGTGTCTGTATTATTAATTTTATAAAATAATATCATAATGAATCACTTATACAAATTAAAAAAATATTTATAGGGCCATCAAAAAGGGATAAACCTTGGATTGATAATGTGCTGGAAGCTCTACACCTTCATTTTAACGTTCTAAAAGTTGTCTTAAAATTCTTGTGTTTGCATACTAATTCATTCAAGGTGAAAGGTCACCAATTGGTTTTTCACGATTATCTCGGTTTCTAGAACTCCAATGATGTTAACTTTTCGACAAATTTTATTTCCATTTATTTCCATGAGCTCAACCGTTTTTGAAATAGACCAAGCCTACGTTCTGTAATGCAAGGCCAGCCGTGAATGAAGGTGAATAAAACCTTGAATAAAGTTATTAAATCATCATAATATCATAAACAAAGAATTGTTTGTATCATTGTATTTAGTAGCACGAAATAAAGTGCATTACAACCCCGATTAGTTGCACTCAAAGACTTTTTACAATAACAAAATATAGTATCAAGTAATTCATCTAGAGCTGGGGGTTATATTGTTCTCATTGGCTCCAGGAATTAATTCTGCAGCACTCAACCCACTTACAGTACGTGCTGCGCGCTCACCGTCCTCTGTCTCGATAACGGTTGAATTATAATTGTTTACATTATTAGAACTATAAAAACCAAGTTAACCGTAAAAAAAAAACTATTTTTGTGACTTTAAATAATTTAAGACGCAGACACGAGATTTTATGAGAATTTTGAGGCAACTTTAGAACTTATATCCCATTCCGAATTTGACTCCTTTTTTATGCTTAAGTGACTGGACTATTGTATTATATGTATTATTATATTGAAATAATTTCAAAGGTTATTTAATATAGTCATAAGTACAAAATCTGCATTCAATACCTAAGAGCTGAGCTGCTTAACAAAAGCTTAAACATGTTTATTGATTGCCAAAAATCTACCTCCGAGTCAGAGATAAAAACCTTCAGATCAGAAAAGAATCGGCGATTTCATATAATAATAAAATTAAATTTTTTAAATGGAAATTTTATGGAGGCGATCATTAATGGCTATTTGGTAATTAATTAATTTATATAATGATCAAGTCGCCAAAACATCTGAACCCAAACGAGTATAATTTAATAATAGTTAATTAAAACGAGGCTTAATTACTTGTCATTAGAGAGTATACCACCCATTTCCTAATTACATCATGTAGTCAGCTTCAACTTATTTTCATATATTTGAATCTATAGCTTGTCTATAGTATGAGCTCAAAATACGTACGTTTTTTAAATATACTGTAGAAATGTAATTTTGTTGAATCTCATAAAACCAAGTATCCAAGCGTTGCATCAAATAATTTAATTTAAATTCAAATAATTTTTTTTTTCTACCCAGAAAATTGAATCTAAGATATATTTCAGACCGGAAGTAGTTGCACTTACAACAACCTTTGGGAACGTCGATGAAGATCAATCATACAATAATACTCAACGAATACTAACAGTGGCTGACAGGAGGGATGTAAGTACGAAAAATATAACTTATATATTTTTACTGTTGATGGGGCTTTGTGCTAGCTCGTCTGAGTACCTATCGCCCACTCATCAGAAATAGTACCGTAAAACAGCAGTACTTGGTATTGTTGTGTTCCGATTTGAAGGGTGAGAGTGCCAGTGTACTTACAGGTACAAGGGACATAACATATTAGTTCCCAAGGTTGGTTGAACATTGGCGGTGTAAGCGATGGTTAACATTTCTTAAATGCCAATGTCTATAGGCATTGGTGAAAACATCAGGTGGCCAATATTCTCGTCCACCTACATATGCTATAGAAAAAAAACCTTATTTATTTATATATTTTTAGTAAAGTATGCTAAAAGTTGAGATAATGCAGTAGTTCGAACAATACTAAATTTTCAAGTGCTGAGTCTGTGTTTTTAATTCATCTCGTGTTTGCATGTGTCAGTAGAACTCACACGGTATAGCCACCAACCTGCATAAAAACTCCAAACCTTCTCCTCAAAAGAAGACAAAAGCTAGCAGTGGGACATACACAGGCTTTTAATTTACAATAGCATGCTACACAATAATGTCACCCACTATTTTAAAGACAAGATTGCCCATTGGGTAAGCGTGGTCCTTAAGAGAAAATTATGGGTTCAAAAGTCAATACTAACAAAAACAATATGTATTACTTACTTAACAATACGATATCATATTATAATATTAGTTCCAAAGTTAGAATGTAGTATAAATATTTCAAACAACCAGCTCTGCTGAAGCGAAGCGGTCAAGGATTCAAGGAGCTCTCGTACGATTAAATAGTCTGCTGAGTATTCTCGTGCGCGTCGATGAAGGAAGCCATTGAGAAAAAATGTACATAAAATTAAGGCTAACCTCCAATAAAATATTTAATTATCCGTAATAATACGTAAGTAAAGATAATTACGAGCACTTATTCCACACGATTGATTTAATCAAAAAGGAATATTTACTTTATTGGACTCTTTGCTGCATTATTGAATAGTTATTTTACAAATTAGATTCCACGGATAAAGAACCAGCAAAAAATCTTTTTCACCAATCATATTATACGTGCACGTAAAAGATATAATCATATATATATCGTGTATCAACGAAAACTAACTCTAGGCCTATTTATGATATGTATCTTGACCAGATTAATATGCCTTATATATTAATATTATTTTTTTACAATTTTAATCGACAAGGTTAATAATGTCCGAAATTTAATAAAGGAAATGAATATCTTAGCCCAGGAAGTATTTATTGACTTCGAGAAGCCGTGAACTTGTTGTCGTAAATTTATCTTTACTTCTCATGTTTATATAAAATTGATTATATCAAAATAATTTGACGGACCGGTTGGCGTGGCGGTTGGGTGTAGATACTTGCCATTTACGCCGAAGGTTGTGGGTTCAATTCCCACCCAGGACAGACATTTGTGTGCATGAACATGCCTGTTTGTCCTGAGTCTGGGTGTAATTATCTATATAAGTATGTAATTACAACAAAAAAAGTACTATATGTAGTATATAAGTTGTCTGGTTTCCATAGCACAAGCTCTGCTTAGCTTGGGATCAGATGGCCCTATGTGAATAATATCCCAGGATATTATTATAATAATTAATAATCAATATTATTTGTTAATTATAATGTTGTTGTAATTATAGTGTGATGTTACAGTTTTTCTATTTACTTTTAAACAGCATATATTACGAACTCCGAGATCATATAAAAATCTAGGGTAGGGCTTTTATAATTAAAAACATTTTCAATATTTGTAACGTTACGCCAAGGCAATATTATGTCGTGTGATATAATATTATAAAAAAGCCAAAACATACAAAACAATATCAGTTAGTTATCTTAGTTATCTTATCGTGGATGCTGGGGATCTGCGACTTCCTGTTACGAAAATGACAATGAAGATTTAAGTCTAGTGTTTGATAAAAATACTATAACATCGGTTGTATTAAAATAATTGATTTAATATTAGAAATAAGAAGACACATTAAGTGTGCAAGCACAGGTGTACTCTCTATTCCCTAACTGTCATAATCCGATAGAACAGCTATCTGACTCGACCGGAAAGAGTTCAGGCGCAGGACCAATGGCTTTACGTGCTTTCCGAGGCACGGGAGTGTACATACTTCTAACTTCCAGACTCTGGGCTACTACTGAGAATTTTCTGACAGAAAAACGCAATAACTTTTTATTGGCCCGACCTGGAAATTGAACCCAGGACCTCCGGGTCTGCGGCCTTACATCAAGCCACTAGACCAACGAGGCAGTCATTTGAATAATAATACCCTATGTGATCATTGTAAGAGATATTATGAATAATTTTCTTTACAATAATAATGATTAAATAACGATACCGCGGTATGCGTGAAAATACATTTAATTTTTTCTTTGTAATATATTCGTCACGACTCATATGCCTATTGTTACGTTTAAAATACTATACTGGAAATATCCACACAAGTGCTAACAACTATTGTACAAATATCTAAAACAATCGAACAAAAGCAAGAATAATCTATTATGAGAACAGATATAGAGACAGATAAGACATATGAATAATTTTTAAAAATAGAACTGCATCTTCTCGACAATTTACAATTTTTTATGAAATGTTGGTACATATAATAAAACGGAAAAACTATATACACAATAATTAAAGTATAACAACTAACGAGAGAGCAAACTTTACAAGAAATACTATAAATCAATTTCAATTTCAAGTACTTACGGTTGTGTTATTCAAAATTCAATCAACTGACTTAAGTAGCAGCCTGTGAATGTCCCACCGCTGGGCTAAAGCCTCCTCTCCTTTTTTGCGAAGAAGGTTTGGAGCTTATTCCACCACGCTGCTCCAATATGGGTTGGTGGAATACATATTTTGCAGAATTTCAGTGAAATTAGACAAATACAGGTTTCCTTACGATGTTTTTCTTCACCATCAAGCACGAGATGAATTATAAACCCAAATTAAGCGCATGAAAACTCAGTGGTGCTTGCCTGGGTTTGAACCCAAGATCATCGGTTAAGATTTACGCGTTCTAACCACTAGGTTATCGCGGATATCAAACTCTTTTATGGCGATAACAATTACTTAAAGAATACATTCCTTTTTACTTATCTTAAGCTCAAGTCACCGTAGCGTTAGCGTATCAATGATAATCATGTACAGTGTGTGTAATGTTTAATAAAATTACAAAGTAAAATTATAATAAACCCACAGCAATGTAAACATTTAAAGACAACTTTTTTCATTTTTCATCATTATAACCTTGAAGCTTGAACGTCATATTTATGTCTTATATTTTATATGGTTGTTGTATGTGATATTAATACATTCTCACATTTCCAATCACAAGCGCTTGATATTAAAACCAGCGACAAAAACGCGATGAATGGACAAAATGCTCCTTGATGTATAAATTTAACGGCCGATTACAAAATCAAAGTTTAAGTAAGTTCGGCGAACTCAAGACATTGGTAAAATTTGATTTGGAAAAACAGACCTTAAAATTCTTATATCCTGTTCCCAATAACAAGTTATTTTTATTATTCATTTTTTAACAGTTAATACAATCTACTGCAAAACTTGTTTTATTTTTTATTCGTGGTTATTATTTATATAATAAGCAAAATATTTGTGAAAGTTTATAATATAATTCTCGTCAACTCAAGGAAAAATGTATACTTCCTAATAGTTAAGTCTTAGATATATAATATTAAGATGATTGATAGGTTAGTGTTGAATTGTTCATCTCAAAGTAATATCAAATATTTATATAGAAAAATAAGTGAGAAAGCGTGTCTATATTAGAAACTGCTACGGTGATTTTCATTCTGTTTTCATCAATTGAAATACGAATGATGAAAGGATTATTACGACCTGACCACCGAAAGTTTCTTGACGAAAGCCAATGACTTTAACTGATCTGAACCAAGATTTGAATCCCAGGTGTCAGGCTACAGCCTTATGTACTAGACCAACTATATTATAACATCCCACTATTATACTGCTACTACTCTGTAAACATCTTATCATAGAATCATTTTATGATTTCAGGTTCCCATATATAGAGGCAGTACCCGTGCTCTGATAGGGGAATTCCCACCAGATTATTTTTTTGGTTACGATGGTCTGGGTGACAACAACACAGACAACTATGAACCGATCGCTGCACAAAAGGAACACGCCGTGTTTGGTCTTATAGAGCTGTCTAAAAAATATTCAGGTAATTTAAATAAATGTATAAATTTTAAAGTTTATCAAGCAAAATTCAAATCAAGAATGAAATGCGCCAATAATTTAGTTTTTATTCAATACCTCATTGAATACCTCTCTCTATTTCAATTTATACTGTTTCGTAACGGGAAACAGCATGATGCTTTCCGTATAAGAGATCATGTCCCATCTCCGCCGCCACTCTCAACTCCCTTGGTGCGTAAACACAAGGAATATATTTCGTTGTTTCTCCGTGCGAATGTGTGTAGTGTACACGCAGCTATAAAATATTTACTTAAGCTATCAATCTCTATGATGTTCTGAAATTGAAATTTGTTTAATAAGTACCAATTTAGTCGTTTTACGTGTGACAGCCACATTTTTTTTAAGAATGAAATTTTATTTGAATTTCAGGTGAACTGGTTATAGTTACTTTGGGAGCACTCACCAACATTGCATTGGCGATTCGAATTGATCCAAGCTTCATGTCTAGACTTTCACATATTTATGTTGCGGCTGGACATATTTATGGTAAAACTTTTTTTATTCAAAATAACTATAATATTTGAAATTATTGGACCTGAATGGCCCAATAAATAAAAAAAATTGAATTTCAAAGACAACGATGTCGTCCTGATTGATTTCGGACCCGGCGGGTAATCATAAGAGAGATTAATCAACTACATAAGACATATTATAGTGCACAAGTGTGCATAAATAGAAAACACAGGTGCACTCTCCATTCCTTCACTGTCATAACCCGATGGAACGGCAACACGATCGGAAAGAGATCTGGCGTAGGACTTACGGCTTTACGTATTTTCCGAGGCACGAGAGTGTACACACTTCCAACTTCCGGACGGGCTGCTACCGAGAATCTTCGACAGAAAAACCCAATAATACAATAATAAGCCACGTTTGATATACATAGTGAAGCAGTGATCAGAAATAAACTCGTAACCTTAGTCTTAAATGTGAACTGTTTTAACGGTGATTAGCTTTTGATTAATTTATGTAATTTAAATTTTCCACTTCCTTTATGATTCTTAAAAAATATTGCATTTTGCAGGTGATGATTTTAAAGAACCAGAGTTCAATGCAAATATGGACGTAGAATCATATTATATAGTAACTGAAAGCGGTACCTCTGAGAAGCTCACCATAATTCCATTCTCGCAAATAAGGTTATATCAGAAAATAAACAAGGTAAAATAATTCAGACGAAATATACATTCCTTTACTTGAAATTTGACACAGCATATAATTAATAAATAACACTAAACATGAATAAACAAATTAAAATATACTTGCCAGCTAAAAAATCTCTTTTGGCTTAATAATGATTATAAAAAATCGAGTTCTACAAGCATTGCGGGTAACCTTAAAAAAAAGTTTAATTGTGATTGTATTTTGTTTGGAAAAAATAATACAGATAATTTCGTTAATCATTATGTAACGGACATCAAAGTTATTAATAAAAAAAAAAAATTGTGAAAAAAAATAACTCAAAGTAAATTCGATTAGCAATTTCGTTGAAATCGGACATTGCATGTTATTTATTTACAGGAGTGGAGAACAGAGGTCTTGGGATCTATCGATACCAAAATTATGCGAGCTCAAAATAATTATGAACAAGTATCTCTAAGTGCTAGCACCTATTGGTGCTTATTAGACCCATCAGCGATGGCTATAGCGTTGGATGAAACATTAATTGTTCAAGAAACACGATTTTCTAACAACAGTATCATTTTATGCGGTAAGTATTCTATGGTACTCCTTAACAATGGCAAAGCACAGTACAGACTAATTTTTATTAATCACTGATTAACAGATTAATTTTCATTAATCACTATGGAATAAACCAAGATAGCAAACTGGTTAAAATATTTGAGTCTTATGAGATTCGTATTTATCTTCATTTAAATGTTTTCCTTTGCCACCAAGCATCTTGAGTTCGGTGGTTTTTTTTTATAAAATAGGTAAGCGGGCGAGCATATGGACCACCTGATGGTAAATGGCCCATAGACATTGACAATGTAAGAAGTATTAACGATCGCTTACATTGCCAATGCGCCACCAACCTTGGGAACTAAGATGTTATGTCCCTCGTGCATGTAATTATACTGGCCCACTCACCCATCAAATCGGAACACAACAATAACAAGTACTGCTGTTTTGTTTATCTGATTAGTGGGTGGTAGTTACCCAGACGAGCTTGCATAAAGCCCTACCACCAGTAATGGTAAAGAAAAACGTTTAAAAAACCTGACAGTAACAACACATTTAACATTATACATATTTCGACCTAGTTCTCATTTGCCGAGTTTCTGAATTGTAACGTGCTAGGAACTTCGTTCGAATTGTATGTCCTATATAATTGGTTAAAATGTATTTTATTTTCAGGCGATCAACGAGGTGTAAATACAAATGATTTTACAACATGCAACGATTCTAACGCTCGCGTTATATACAAGGTCAGCAAAGAACCTTACAAAAAAATGTTATATGACATATTTTCGGCGGAATTACGAACAAATAAATAAATTATACTTTTTTTTTCAAATAATTTTATTTCTCCTCCTCTATAATACTTAAGTAAACATATGTTGGAATCCGTTTTAAAATAATAGACACTGAAAATTTGATAAGATTTTTATGTATAAAAATCTTATCAATATTTGTAAATATTTTGTAATGTGCATGGTTGCGGTGCAGCACTTCTTCTATACCATTCAACCAATCGCCATGACAATTGGTATATATTCTCGGCAGTGTTAAGCTGCGTGTACATTACGAACGGCACAATCCTCGAATATTGGCTCGCGCGACGGCTGCGCGGTATGGTCTCCGCGCACGGCATCTCTTAATGGCAATGTTCATGGATTTGCCGCGCGTAATGTACCTATACGTAGCTTAACATTTATGCGTGTGTTCATTGTGTTTTATAACATTTGATTAACAAAATTGTATTAAAAGGTTATCTTATAAAGGCGGATGTTTAACTTCTCCCTCTAATTACTTTTTACTCTACCGATTAAGTAGTTCTTTCAAATTTCACCAGCAAACATCAGCAGCACCATCTAAACTTCATACACTTTGAGGGATTCTTTTTATATACAAAAATACTAGTCATACACATGGAGTGTTAGGAATATGTCAAATCATTAAAAAGTTGTAATTTATCTCTGGTTTCATCTCAATGTATTTGACTAGTTTTATGATAGTATCTATTCTTAATATTTGACAGTTATAATATAGGTAGGTGGATGGATAAATAGGCCACGGCCAAGGGCAACAGGGTGAGTAAGCCAGTGAGTGTAACTACAGGCACAAATATCATAAGATCTTAGTTTCCAAGATTGGTGGCGCATTGGCGCATTGGCGCTGTAAGTAAGGGTTAATATCTCTTACAGTACCAACGTCTATCAGTGGTGTTGGCCATTTACATCAGGTGGTCCATTAAAAACAACAAATTAAAATAATTTGATACGCGGTTCACGTAAAAGAAGCGTGTGTGTGAAACGTTACGTTACTTGGAAACGTTTTACTCGAATTTGACCTTGACATTTAACATTCATTCCATCCTAATATTAATATAATGTAAAAATAAACATAAAATAAAGTAGTGAGGAAGTACTTACCCTCTCACTCACACATTAAAACATTAGCACGTGCCACATAGTTCATTGAACTTTGCCAGATTAGAAAATAAATTTTATATTATCAATTATACGCTTCAGATATAACACATATAAGTAAACAAAGAGGGTAGAATCTAAATTATTTGTCATAATCTATTTATAATTACAATATGAGAGGTTCATTCATTCAAACCGTTTTGTGTGATCGAACGTGTTCTAATTGTATATAACAGTGTTCAATTCAGCATGCAACGTGATAGGTATGTATGTACTTTATTATTATTTAAAATACATATTTATTAACGATTTAAACTTTAGCGAGATTCAATTATTATTTTTTAAAGATAAGACCTTTGTCTTTGATTTGCCTGTAGTCTTTTACGGCATTACGTTGTTTGCGGGTGATCGGTTAAACAATGCTTTGTCTTCTTCTTTCGAATTTCAAATCAATAATGACAGAAAGGGCGAAATAGGTGTAATCAGCAACGTGTGTAAGCCCTTAAATAATTATTGTTAAATATATTATTTAAATAAAGAATTGATTTTTTTTAAATTTGAATATTTAATACATTTTTTCTATCAAATTATAATTTTAAACAATGACAATTATATTCGAATTCACACACACATTCACGTAGATTTTAATATCATATGTATATTTATAATGTCATATATTATATGTCTACATAAAAATATTGAGAATGAGAATACGAAAGAAACACTTGTATATAGATTATATATGTATATATGTTGGTATACATGTACATACATATGTTCACATTTTAACTCACGACCTAAGCTCGGTATTACAAACTAAATAAGATTTATTATATTTTATTTATCAGCTCTCTATGCACACACACCGTCTTCACTTTCCAATTCCAATATCCCCATTGTATTTTCCCGCGCTTCGCGATATGCGTCACCCGAGGTGACAGATAATATATATTTATATTATGAAATACGAATTAATATATTATTGTAGAATACACGTTGTATATGAAGTTTTATCAATCCAATAAAATATATATTTGTAATAATTATTTAGAAATACGGCAATTAATGTCTTGTAATATTCGACATATTATATACGATTGCTTACTGAGTTCATTTAGGTAACGTAATTGTAAGAGAAAATAATATATTTCACGTAATGAAAACATAATAAATCTAGAATAACAAATTAAATCTAATCGACTTTTATTACACGATACATCGGTTTCCAAATAACCCATACAATGCAATGTAACAGACAAAAATCAAACAACTTTATTCAACATGGAAGCATTACGTTTACTTGTTGATAATCAAACTAGGAACTACTATTGGTTCGGAAAAGAAACACCCAGCCCTGATAAGAACCGGTGAAAGAAACTAGAAAGGCAATGTGGCACTTTTATTTTATGTTATTATACTTTTAATTTTATTTAAAGTTTCTTTGTTACTTATAATACATGAATTGTGAACTACATACATTAAATTCACTAACACATTGATACGCGAGTATTTATTTACGGATGCTGTAAGTATGTGTGTCTTTGTTCGTAAATAATATATTCATATATAATTCATATTATTTAACGATTGAATACTTGTATTTAAATAGATATATATTATTAGGTTAGTAAACTAAAAAGATATAACCGATTTTGAAAATTTTGTGTGTTCGTGGTGTGTATGCTATAGTAATACTCTCTTTGTTGTTATATATTATCATAATAATAAGAAATATATATTTTTAATCTTAATTAAACTCTACTACTCTACTATATTAATTAATCAGTTTTCTTCAATTATTATAAATTGCTTAATTAACTTTGATGTTTTACACTAGGCCATGACGGTATATGATTGGAAAGGAGACCTCGGCAAATAGCCTTTGTCAGTGTAAGAAGCTTAAAATTTTCCTTATTAAATTAACAGAATCAAAATATTCATTATTCAAGTAGGCGCGTATAAAATCCTTTGTTACTGTAATGTTAAATTGAATTTAAATATACAACCAATTCGATTTTATTAACGCAACTCTCTTTTATTTAATTTACTCTATATGTATGTATTGATTTCCTTTTTTTTACTGTCGTGTATCGACGCTAGTTCAGTTCAAATATTCAGCAATTGTCACGATTGTCTTTTACTATTTAAATAAAAATTAATTTTGATGTTTCAAATTATTGTTAGGAATATGACAAAACTATAAAAAGAACTAAACATTGTCTATGATCTCATTGTGATATCTTTCATGAGGTATTGACATTTGACAGTTCGCCTCAAGGCGCGTGTGAGCAAGATCTATGTCGGTAACTCAGTGACAATTAATACCAGTGATGCCAACTTGGATGTTTTCCATTTTTTTTTTTTTTTTTTTTTTTTACCGTTAATAGGCAAGCGCTTGACCGTTGACTTGCCTGATCTTAAGCATAGTCACGGTCTAGGATGGAGCGCGCCTGCCCAGAAGGAACCCGTTCACTCTGGATTTGAACACACCTACATTGTAGTCATCTGGAAATATGGACTCAGGCAAAGCATTCCACAGTTTCGCAGTGCGAATAATAAATGTGGATTCAAAGCGCTTCGTACGTAGGCGGGGAAGTTCCACTGTGTACCTATGGCGCTTTGGTCGCGTTTGCCTGGCCGTCCGATAGTAGAAGGGGGTGGAAGGAATCAGATCATGTAATTCCTGCGCACATTCTCCGAAATGTATCCGATAGAAGACAGAAAGCGAAGCAACCACACGTCGATGTTCAAGACTTTGGAGTCTTGACTCGACCAATGTGTCGTCTCCTATCAGCCTCCTAGCACGTTTCTCAATCAACTCTAGAGCCCGAAGGTGGTGCTTAGCAGAGCCGTCCCAAAGGTGAGAGCAGTACTCCATACAAGACCTCACTTGTGCTTTGTATAAGCTGAGCAGTTGTTCTGAAGTAAAGTAACGTCTCACCTTGGCGAGGATACCAAGCTTTCGGGCGGCTATTTGGGCTTTAGACTCAATAAAAGAGCCGAAATTTAGAGTCGACGTGAGAGTAACGCCAAGAAGGTCAAGATGGTCAGTTATAGGTACGGACACATCTCGGAAAGAGGGAGGTAGCTGGAATTCCCTCTTTTTGGCGGAAAATAGACACGCCTGCGTCTTGGTTGCATTGAACATGACCAAATTGGCATCGCCCCAATCGGACACTGCCTTTAGGGTCATGCTCAGTCGCTCAACCATAGCTTCTCTCTGAGCCTGAATTAGGGCCTCACTAGCTCCTGCGTTGGACCTGTAGCTCTCGACAACTGTGCAGTCATCTGCGTACCCATGGATACCGGGCATCAGCAGATCATTAATGTGCATCAGAAATAGTGTCGCCGAGAGCACTGACCCCTGGGGAACACCGGCATTTATAGCCATTTGATCCGACGAGTGGCCATCAACCACCACTCGTAACGATCGGTTCCTCAGGAAGTCTGAAATCCATGCACAAAGGCTAGCAGGCAGGCCATATGCAGGAAGCTTGCTGATAAGGCCATCATGCCAAACCCTGTCAAAGGCTTTCGAGATATCCAAAGAGACAGCAAGTGCCTCTCCGTGTTTCTCGATGGCCTCACTCCAGATGTGTGTGACGTATACCAGAAGATCACCAGTGGACCGATTTCGGCGGAATCCGTATTGTCGGTCACTGAGAAGGTCATTGGCTTCCAGGTACGTCAGGAGCCTAGTATTTAGGATACGTTCCATTGTCTTGCACAGAATGGACGTAACCGAGATGGGCCTGTAATTGGCAGGGTCAGCACGACTACCCTTCTTAGGCACGGGCTGCACGTTAGCTAGCTTCCAGGACTTAGGCACTTTACCTGTCTCAAGAGAGAGGCGGAACAGACGTGTCAGGATAGGAGACAGTTCAGGCGCACAGTTCCTCAGGACAATTGCTGGAATGCCATCAGGTCCGCTAGCCTTGTTCACGTCCAGACTGCGTAGCATTTTGCGAACTTCCTTTTGCCGAATGTGTATATCACTCATATGAGTATCGGCGCTAGGTGTTGCTCTAGGTGTCGCGCTACCAGCGTCAAGACGAGAAGATTCCGCAAATAAAGATGCAAAAAGATTTGCCTTCTCTTCAGCGGTGTGTGCTAGCGTTCCGTCAGGCTTCTGAAGGGGAGGCAGTGAGGGGCGACAAAAGTTCGCTTCGACCGATTTAGCTAGGGACCAATACGCTTTGCTACCCGGTGGGTATGAAGCCAGTTTTTTCCCTATTCGACTAATGTGATCGAAGCGTGACTTTTGCATAGCTTTCCTGCAAGACTTGGCGGCTTTATTAAAGGCTCTCTTTTTTCGGCGTATGTCCCTCGCTTTGCGGTTACGAGCATCAACCCAGGCCAGGTACGCTTGATGCTTCAACGCTTCTGCGCGTCTGCATTCAGGCCCAAACCAAGGCTGAGCTAGGGTGGACAGTGGCTTGTCTGAAAACGGAATAAAATATTCCATAGCCAGACGTAGCAAATCTGTCACACTTTGCGCGCTAATCGAGGAATCACCAGGAGAGAAGCACACTCGCTGCCAAGGATAGCATGCAAGGAAAGAGCGCATTCCTTCCCAATCTGCTGACTTGTATCGCCACACCCGCCGAGTTCCAGTGGGACTGGCGTTGGGCGGGGAGTAGACAGATACAGATTTCACCAGACAGTGGTCAGACTTACCTAACGGTGATGAGATCGTTACTGAGTAACGGTCTGGTTCAGTTGTCAGCAGAAGGTCCAAGCAATAGGCTTTATGCGAGTCAACGTCGGGTACCCGTGTAGCACCACGGACCAGCTGGGTAAGATCTAACGCTAAAGCTAGCTTTCGTATCTCTAACCCAGCATGGTCAGTGTCCTGGTATGGATATAGCCACTCTTTGTGGTGGGCATTAAAATCCCCCAGAAACACTAATTGGGCAGTGGGGTACAACTGTTGAGCCGCGTCAGCTGCCTCACTGAGGTATTCTGTGAGCCTTGTTGTCTCCTGATTCCCGCTGTGCGAACGGTAGACACAGGCATACAGGATTTTCTCCATACCCGTGTCCACCAAACCCCAAAGTACCGATAATGTAGTGTCTTCAAATCGTCGGAGACGCCGAAAGCAGATGTCATTCCGGACGTAAACGCATACGCCTGCTCGTGATTTGAAATTGTTCTCCAGGGTATACCCTGGGTACAAAAGATACGATACGTCGGACGGACAACCGATCTGCGTCTCCGTAAGAAACAAGAGGTGGGGTTTCTCAGTCTCAAGGTGGTAGTGGACTGGCACGATATTAGAGTGCAACCCTCTAATGTTGCTGAGGTGCACTTTAAGCGAGAGGGAGTGCAACCGCTGTGAAACTTTCCTCTTTTTTCGTTTCTTGACCATTGTAACATCAGAGTACTTGATACAGGGCAAGGGTCGGAAGTAGAACGAGGCGCCATGCTGCTAAGACACGATGATACACACATGGAGTATCGCGCACACTGATGGGGGACTAGGCTGGAGACTGCGGGGACGCCCGAGCCCCCCCATGGATGTCCATCGGGCCCTCTCATCCGGTCGCCGACCGGCACGATGGCGCATCCTCGGGATTTTTCGACAGTTGGCGGGGCAGCCTTTTGTGAGTGGCTAGCTCACTACTTGGGCCCCCATCTATCTGCGGTCGGCCAGCGGTGCACCGTGCCTCGGATCCCGCTACCCTCCGCGACTAGTCTCCCGATGTGGCGATTCCAGTGTGCATTATTTCGATCTTTTGCAGAGACGCAACTGTTCTGACCCGATTCTCGGAATGGTGTCACCGGACATCGTACCGGAACACAACTGCGTTGCTTGGCGGTACGGCTTTGTTCGGTGGGTGGTCACTAACCACGGCTGAAGCCTACCACCAGTTAGAGTGTCACCTGATTGGCACCACCCAGGGACCACGTGTGGGGTTACGTGTTATGGGTATTCTCCCACGGACGAGGGTGACTCGGTCCATCCAAGTTTGGGAGGAACCAAGATGTCTAGAAGTTTTTTGAGAGAGTACATTTATATAGGGAATTTTTAGGGGGTCTATTATTCAAGTTTTTTTTTCCTTAAAAAAACGTACGACTATACAATTTACATTAAGTATCGAACGCAACCAACAAACTAAACCAATTAATATAAACTTCAAGCGTGGCTATAACTGAAATATCAAACAACTATAATATATTGAGATTGAAATTATAACTCAATGGTCAGCGTACGGAGTCCCGGGCTTCGATTTCTGGTCACTGAATGAAAAATAAAAATCGTTTAATTTCATTCTTTTCATCGTTAATATTATTAGGTCATTTATTAATGTATGTAAATGTGTAACCTGCATAAATACAACAGCTATTTTATACTACTTAAATGTATTTTTAATTTGTATTTGAAATTACCTCTCAAACCGAGAGTACAAAAAAATATTTAGGGGTATTTGAAGTTGGTCCTAGGAGGAATACTTTATAGGAGTTGGCATCACTGATTAATACGTTAATAGTATATAGGTACTAAATACTATGCAGTAAGAAAAATGTATTTTTTTTTCTAAATAAAATTTTCCTCGTCCTTCTAAGTTAAGTCTAAGTTTTCTTCTTCCTTTTTATCTATATCAAAATATACTTTGTTCAAAAACTATACTTATAAAAAAACTATACTTTGTTTGGTTCTCCACTACCGAGTACGAGTTGAATTAGAAACACAAACACAAATTAAATACCTTAAAACTTAGGAGTGCTTGCTCAGGTTTGAATTTATAATCATCATTTAAGATTCACGTCTTCTAACTACGACACCATCAAGGCTTCAAGTAGACTTTTTATCATATTAAATGAATAATATATACTGATAAGAACCGGCAAGAAACAGAATTTTGTTTGAGTTGCAGTCACAAAAGCATTCAAATCTTGTTTTACAAGTTATTTAAATAAATTTCACACTTATATATATTATAGTCCTGTTCAATTTTATACGCGCTTATGTTATGTTGGATACGAACACGCTTATAAGATATTGTAATGATATTTTAATTCAGTGTCTTATCAGACGTACTACTCTCAGTGTTCTTGTTATGGTGATAATAAAAATGCTCAAATATTATGTATTTGTGTTCCTAGTGAGCTTAATATGTACGGTGACTTCTAATTCTGTTACGTAAGTTTTTAATTAAATATAATGATCACCGAATATTTGTAAGGGAATTTATTTTATAATAATTTTAACGATTGTATTATTAATATAATGGGTCGATTTGAGTTAAGTTATACAACACCTAACCTAACCTAAAAGAGTTTGGTTTTTAAATCGAATGCTTCGTTCATTAATTTTTTAATTTAGATTCTATGTATTTATAAACTGACAATCCATGCAACTTTATAATGAGATATTATCTAAATGTATAAAAGAATAACTGACTAACTGACATATCAACGCACAGCCCAAACTTCTGGCTAGGATTTTTTTTTTAATTTAATCTTTTTACATCTTTATACCAATGAAAGTGAAAGTTTGTATGAAATCCCTTCATTTTTCATCAAAGCGCTAGTAATAAACATAAAAATAATATGGTTAATAAGTGGTGGCTATTTCATTGTCAATTTTTGTTGTAGATGATTATTCAATATGATGTTGAATTCTTATAGTTATAATTATATTCTTCTAATATAGAAGCCCTTATTAATTATATTATAAGCACAATTATTACCAACTTTCTGTAATCACGACGAACAATCATCAACATAGAATATATAGTTATAGAAATAATAAAATAAAGACAACCGTTGACTGTAAATTAAAACGGGAAATATAACGGTTGCCATTTTTTCTAAATATTATATAAAGTTTGCTAAGTAAAATAGGAATTGTAGACAGTTATTTTACTTTATTTGTTGTAACCGTATATCATTTAAAATTTAATACTTTATTACAATAGACTTACAAAAACTTTTCAATCCAATTCGACATAAAGATATCTAGGGAGAATAATCAAGAAACACGGTCAATGACATTTATATATATTTTATAAATCAATACTAACTTATTATCGTTTGTATAATCTTGTTCAGAATATTGTTGTATGTTTATTCATTTTTGGAAACAGGATTTTATTATAGCTAACCGTAACCTAAGCTTGACCTTTCCATATATCTTTCGTTTTGGAAGCTGATAATATTATAAATATAAATTATACACAATTCGGATAAATTTTGGTCATTGTTACTATTATTAATGGTTTTTATCTTGTATTAATATTGGATAACTTATGAATGATGGTATATATACTTCGATATCATTAGAGAAGTTTTTCTATAAATATTGGTCAGGTGTGCTAGACTATTTACCAAAAAGAGGTCAATTTGCTTTATTATATATTAGCCGCTAGATGGCGCTGCAGTACATCAGCTGTGACCAATTCCCATGATATTTGGTATATTTAAATAGGAATTATAACTTTTTTTTTATAGAATAGGAAGGCGGACGAGCATATGAGCCACCTGATGGTAAGTGGCCATAAGCTCTTAGACATTAGCTCTGCAAGAAATGTTACCCATCCCTTACATCGACAATGCGCCACCAACCTTGGGACCTAAGACTTTATGTCCCTTGTGCCTGTAATTATACTGGCTCACTCACCCTTCAAACCGGAACACAACAATATCAAGTACTGCTATTTTCTAAATAATTAAAGTAGTTTCTTTTTCAATTCCAGAGATTCATCTCCAAAAATAATTATTGACAACGATGCAGGCGGTGATGATGCGATGGCCATATTTCTGGCTCTCTTATATGAAAAGCACTTTCATGGGTGATTAATATTTTTACTTGTTGTTGGTTAACGAGTCAAATGACTTTGAAGGAACGAAGAATCGATTAAAAGGTCCCTACTGATACGACTGGGATGGCAAAGGTTTCAAATTTGAGCAATCACCATTACGTTTGCAACTACTTACTGTGTTTTTATAATTCGCCTGCTTAGCGGTGAAGGAAAAAAATATCTTTCCATTTGTATACCAACTTAATGGAGCAAGCTTGGTATAATAACCTTTAAATAAATAGACACTGGGCAACTACGCAGAAGTAATAAAGGGCACAAATATGTAAGTAAACACTAATTTACTTTCTATTTCATCTGATAATTTCATGAAACGATAATCAGACACAATCGTAAATAATGGCACTGGACTTAAGACTTTTCGTGCTTTCTCTGGCACGAGATTGTAAGCCTTGGAAACTACCAAACTTCTACTGAGAATTTCTTGATACAAAATTAGACAAAACATTTTTTACCAGCTCGAGTCTCTGATCTCAGGACCTCGGCAGCCTTAGAAGCTAGCAAGTTGATTAATGGGATAAACACAGATAACGCACTCGACAATCTTTTCTATTAACGCAGCCTTCGTGACTTAAAACTTCAAAAAAATCATCCAAATTATACAAAGAATTTGGACATATAGTATTTATTACTAGATGTAATACTGACACATTAAATACAAAGGTATTAATTTTTAGGCCTAAACTAATTGGTTTAACAACCGGAAATGGTAACACTAATGAAAACAACGTATGTACAAATAACCAACGAATACTAAAAGTCGCTAAAAGACAGGACGTAAGTATCATACAAGAAGTTAATTAGTTTATAAAAAAAAAGCTAATGGTAAGTGTTCATCACCGCCCATAGAAATTGGCACTATAAGAAATATTATTTGTTACATTGCCATTACATATACATTACGTAAAACGTATAACATCAAATAGAAGTCGTTGAATAATTACGTTCCATTCAACTTTTATTGAAACGACCTTGACAATGCAGTCTTCAATTTAAAGTGCATGACATCTAATAACTACTCTTATTTATAGATATATTGTATTTACACATAGCTAACTTCCTAAATAGTAGACCTATTCAGTAAAAACAATCACGAATCTACTGTAGAACACTATTTTGATATACGACTTTGTCTGTAATAATTACTAAATTTTAAGTATACACGTATCAAAATAGCCACCTTGTGAGTTTTCAACATTTACCGAGATATGAAGTGTCCTATAGAACAGCATTACTGATTATTATCATTATCACTGCATTCTGATGTAAAAACTACAAAAGTTTTGCAGATTAGTTTCTGGTGGTACCTTATGTAAGCCCCAGGTACCACACTCTGCAGTAATTCTACGTAAATAATGTACTATCACGTTTCGCGGCGCAATAGCCTCGTTAAATATAACAATGTACTACTAATATTAGCAAACACAATATTCTTTTACAATTCCTATATAAATTTTAAAAAATGCAGGCAGCAGTGAATTTTAATAAAACGTACATTTAAAAATTTCTAGGTTCCTATATACAGAGGTTCAAAATCTTCGCTTGTGACGACACCTAATGCTGGGGAATATTTTGGAAAAGATGGTTTGGGTGACATTGGCGAAGTATTATCTGACCTTATACCTGCTAAGGAGCAAGACGCAATCTCAGCACTCATTGAATTATCCAAGACTTATGAAGGTATCACTCCACGTACATTAACCAGAAATTAATAATTATTCAAATATTTAACAAGACACTGACGAGGTAAAAAAAGTACGGTACCAATTTAAAATAATTTGATGTTGATGATGATGTTGTTTTTTCTGTAACTGTAACATTTTTTATACCAATTTGACTTGACTTATTTCATGTCCAAGTTAAAGTTTTGGTCAAGATTTTTTTTTTCTATTTACGGTATGTATGCTATTTATATATTACGATTTTTTAGGTCAACTAACAGTTATTACATTAGGTGCACTCACCAATGTTGCATTGGCTATTAAGCTGGACCCCAACTTCCTTACGCGATTATCACATTTGTACATTGGAGCTGGACACATACATAGTAAGTGTGAGAATCGTATGATTATACCAAAATTTTAAAGCAAGCAAAACAGTATAGTTTTGCTACGGTTTAAGGGGGTGAATGGACCAGTATAATTACGGAAACAAGATACATCTTAGTTCCCAAGGTTGGTGCCACATTCGTGATGGATTGGTAATATTTCTTACAATGCCTACAGGCGGTTTTGAACACTATAGTCAGTCAGTTATCCTTAAAATAAATCCACATACCTATAATTGCGGTTTTATCTAAAAAACACTAAAGTTTCTAAATCGTTATCTTAGTACAGAACTTCCACAGATATAAAATATATAGTTATGTGAGTTTTTTTCGGAAGTAATCTAAGCGCTGGATACAACTATCTACATTGTACCGTTTTTACCGATATATGAATATAACTTCCTCGTTGGTCTAGTCGCTTGATGTAAGAACGCAGACCCGTAGGTCCTGGGTTCGATTCTCAGGTCGGGCCAATAATAAGTTGTTGGGTTTTTCTGTCAGAAAATTCTCAGTAGCAGCCCGGAGTCTGGAAGTTGGAAGTGTGTACACTCCCGTACCTCGGAAAACACTTAAAGCCGTTGGTCCTTCGCCTGAACTCTTTCCAGTCGTGTTGAATTGCCGTTCCATTGGATTATGAGAGTTAGGGAATAGAGAGTGCACCTGTGTTTGGGTACACACTTGTGCACTATAATATCTCCTGCGTAGTTGCCTAATCTCTCTTGAGATTGGCCGCCGTGGCCGAAATCGGTCTGTAGACATTGTTATAATTATTTACCGATATAAACCGTATTGTAAATATTATTTATTTAGCCATTTTAGGGAAAGGCTTTTTATACTTATTCAATCCGTAATACGTATAGAATAATGAGTTGATCTTAGATCGAGATGGTTTATTTTAATATGTGATATATAAGTTTTATGATGTAAATAATAAAAGGGCTTATGTCCCTTAAAATATTCTTGGTATCCCTATTGTAAAATCGCATCATTCAGCCAAACCCAAAAATATATAGAAAGCGACATAATTGCCTATTATCTTGAGAGTGCCTTATTAGATACGAATATTCAGGAGCCTAAATAATCCATATATAATTCCTTAATATTACATTTTAAGGTGAAGATATACCAAATGCAGAGTTCAATGCACACATGGACGTGGAAGCATATCACGTTATTGCCCAAAACGCAACACCAGATAAAGTGACAATATTACCGTTCTCCCAAACGAAGCGCTATTTAAATTTTTCAAAGGTTTGTTTTAGTTAAAGTTAAAACATTTGCCGCTGAACTGACAAGAGCAGATAATTTTTAGATTAATTTTATTATACTAGAAAAATCATGAAGTAGCCGTTCGAATAAGTTCAAGACTAGGTTTTGAGTACTTTTTCGCTCGTAATGTCAAACCCTCATTAAAAATATTGTATTATTAAGTTATCTTACTGGTTGGTGCAGTAATCACTGCAATTAGCTGACCTTACAGACATGTTACATTTCCTCTATTCCATATATATGTTTTTTCTCAATATTTATTTTTGTGCAGCTTCCGTATTTTTTTGCATGACAAGGAGTTTCCTAGTAGGGATTTCCTGTTGTAAAGTATTTATGTACAATAGTCTATTTATAGTATAACTAAATATATCATTTTAAAACAGTTTTCAATGTTAATTAATTCAAAATTTTCAGACTTGGAGAGAAGAAGTATTAGGAGCGATCAATACTGATATCATGAAAGCCCAAAATTTGTATGAAAAGATCTCTTTGAGAAAAGAAGATAGATGGCAAGCCCTCGACCCTGCAACAGTCGCCATAGCTATTAAACCTGATTTAGTGGATGAATACAAGTTCTCTAAAAACGATATTATATTATGTGGTAATTTTTCATGGTCTGATATTCTATTCGTTTTATAATTGCCGTTTTGACTGTAGTGGTGGAATACTCCCCAATGTTTCGCTCCAAAAGGAGAGGAGGCTTTACCTTATTGTTATTTAAGTGAAGCAACAACCAAAACTTAAAGGAATTCTTAGTCTTTTTATTTCAATTAATTTATAACTGTTGAGCTTTAGAATAAGATAAATGTTTAATTTTCTGATAGTTTAAAGTAAAGCTTAATGCTTATGCATAAATTGTCAAATTCAAATCACATATTACTTTATTAATGCAGCATATTAAGAGAGCCGGTTCGTCATCGAGAAATCTGACAAATCCCATGTTCAATTCAGTTATTTGCTTAATGCCTTATAATTTAGTTTTTAGGGAGAATCATACATTAGAATTATTTCTAGTTTTTATCTCAAAAGTTGCTAATGCATATTTAATTTACAGGTGATAAAAGAGGTATTAATACAAATACCTTCGTGGAAAAAGAAAAGGCCAACGTAAGAATAGCTTATTCCGTGAAGACTGAAGAATATAGAAAATTTTTATTACAAATATTTGCTCTCGAATAATAATATATGTAATTATTATTATTTATGTTTAGTGGGGTGTAGATATGTGTAGTTTATTAAATATTTAGTCTCTCTTTTTTATATGTAAATGCAGTTACCTGTTCTCTTACAAAAAATCTTTCACCAAAGGTTGTCTATGAGAGATCGCTATAAGCAATAAGACCGCCAATGCGCATCATTTTTTTTTCTTTGATTTTTTTCCTGTTTCTTTTATCTTATTTATATGTTGTGCCACAAATTTTAATAAAACATAATTTTCATAAAACATTTAATTGTAAAAACAAAAATAAATAAATATACGATATTAATTTCAATTCTTGGCTTTGTGGTGTGCGAAAGGGGTACAATTACAATTATCTTAATTGACGATTTAATTGACGACAAGCTAACTAATGAATTTTCATGTGTTAATTATATTATATTATATAATTCGATATTATATCGATTAAGACGGGAATGGAAAATAACGCGAAGAAATCTGCATGTGTCGAATAGAAAATTTCCAAGTGTGTATCCACGGACCCACACAAACCCGCATTAGAGCAAAATGGTATTATACATAAAATAAGATCTCCTCAACAAAGGATTTAAAGAGGCAATGAGTATCTTTAGTATTAAGATAAACTTAAAACAAGAATCGCCATATATGTTTTTTTGATACAGTTTTATTATTTATTTTGTTTTTACTTCTAATCACGATATAAAAAACTAATAATATTAAATGACATCGAGCGACATCTTGAAAAAATATTGTATTTTACTTCACGTTCCCACATAACCTTAGCAATGGTATTAAGTAGTTTTAGTTAAGTGTAACAGATGGCGCTTGCAATAAAAATGTGCATTAATTTAAAGTGAACGGTAATAAGAAATGTATTTATCGTTTACCAAAGGAACTAATAGATGAATAAGTTATATATTTTCTCCTTTTTTTAAAGCCGGGACAAGACGGTTAAAGGCTAGAGTATGAGCGTTTTATTCGATTTTTTTTTTTTCATTTTACAAGACGCGACGTGGTAAGGCTGCCATTAGATACGGGAAAACCAAAACCGGCTAACGTGGAAATCCCTTATGCGGCCTTTGTCCAGCAGTGGATGTTTTCCAGATGTTATGATGATGATTACAAGTTTAAAAGAAATTTCAAGTTATTACCTAAATAAACACGATAAAACAATACTTTTTCTTGCATTAAAATCAACGATAACTAACTCAACACTTTTTATCAATTTACTTATTAGCATTGTAAGTAATTAACATCCTGTGAATGTCCCACTGCTGGGCTAAGGCCTCCTCTCCTTTTTTGAGGAGAAGGTATGGAGCTTATTCCACGCTGCTCCAATGCGCATAGGTGGAATAAACATGAGGCAGAGTTTTAGTATAATAAGACACATGCAGGCTTCGAATAACCTGCCGCTAAGCAACATTTATTAGTAAGGCCTTAAGATTGACGTTATTTATTGTAGTTTTATACGAGATATTTAATTGACAAACTTGAATTACATAGAAGTTAAAGTTATTGGATTTATATTATACTAACTTATGTATCATTCGAATATTTTGATTGTTATACCCGCTCTCACAAAATAACCTTTGATTGATTTTTACCTGCAACCCAATGGGATAGTGTTGTACACAATCATTTAATCCGATTTGGTAGAGCCGATTTGGTAGGTCGGGATACAACACTTGCATTCATTTTTATCCCGACACGTGAGAAAGTGACAGCAAACATTGTAGTTCTGCTGCGTATATTATTGCTTACAACAAAATAAGGTTCAATATCTACGAGTATATAATGAAACATAAATCGTTCTTTCCCTGAATATAAATACTCAAACACTGTCTTTTTTGAAAGTCATTAAATTACTGTAGTAATAAATAACAAATGAACAAAAGCCTTGTAATAAAAAGTGTTCAAAGTATAAGTTCCGGCCGAAGAATGGGTGGGCAGATTTATATATTTACAATATTATTTATATAATAATTATGATGTTAATAGATGACTCCTATACTGTTTTATAATTATCATAAAAACTAATACAGACTTAAAGGCCGCCAAATATTAGTTACTTATCTTAGTTTATACTTATCTTAGTACTTATCTTAGTTTAGACTTCCTTTGAAAAATAAACATATTTTTTGTATCAGACAGGTAGACTGGCTTGTAGGCCAACTGATTTTAAGTGGTCACCAATGCCCATATATATTCAAGTATCAAGAAATATCAACTATCCCTTACATCGCCAATACACCACCAACCTTAGGAACGATGTTATGTCCCTTGTGCCTGTAGTTACACTGGCTCACACACACCCTTCAACAAAACAATACAAAGCATTGCTGCTTCACAAGTAACAATATAATAAATATACAATTCGAAAATTATAGTCTATAAATGTGTAATAAATTTTTCTCAATCATCGAATTTTTGTCACAAATCCACTGGGCCTTCTCTTAGCGATACTGAAAAAGATTTTATGATTGTCGTAAAATCAGGCAACCGTTTTATTATTTCATTAAAACGAATACTTTTATGACATATTATTTGTAGTATCTTTTCGATTTAAATGAACGTTTTAAGATTGACCGCGTATGTTGTTGTTTTCGTCGAATTCATTTCCAAATTGGAACTGTTGGTCTGCACGAAATCTATACTACATACAATTACAGGCAACAGTGAACATTCGCTCTTTTGGATTCCATTCGTACTTGTGTCTTCATTTTCGCTTAAAATTTCAGAGGAATTACTTTTTCTGGTGTCATCACATCAAATGCAATGTTGAATGAAAGAATAGTTCATACAAAATAGAGATAAATATTTATCCAAAATATTTATGTCATGAATTTAGGTAATGATAGAAAATTATCTTACAAATTCTAGTGTTATTGATCTGTCATAACGTTATTATACTAGGTAGGGTAATAGTCAAGGTATTAGTTCAAACCGTGGGCTATAATTTAATATATGCAATTTTATCAGGAGAAAATGTTGATTGAATTATCAATTTAAATTAAATTAAAATATTCAAGAGATATTCTTCGGTCCAGTTGAATTATTTAGAGAAGACTATAAGGGTGTGTGAGAAATTTATATTCAAACAGACATAAAATGTCTCATAAAATTTAATAGGAAATTACTTTGAGTTCAAAACTATCATCTGGTTTCCATAGTACAAGCTATGCTTAGTTTGGTATCAGATAGCCGTGTGTGAATGATGCCTGTCTTAGTATATACTGATACAGGTATAAATAACTATATATTTTATATAGCAATTTTATATAAGCACAAAATTTACAAGTTTAAAAAAAAATCACTGTTTTTCACTGTTTCGCAGGATATATACACAGGTGCACTCTCTTTTTCTCTTATTTTTCTTCTTGTTTATCTCTCCTTTTTTACCTATTACCCCTATTAAAAATAATCTTTAACTACTTTGCATTGAGGTCCTTTTGTCTTTGATCCAGATTTAATTTCTTAACAATAGCATTTCTTAGAATTTCCTACCTGTTCTCTTTGTTATCTAATTTTCTCCTGAGTTTATGATTGTTACTGTACTTTTTATGTACCGATGGATAGCTAAGGAAACGCAGATATTTTTAAAATGATCCGCACGATAAGAGCCATAGTGATTTTTACAAAAAAATTGCGAGTAACTTAAAGAATCAAAATTAAAAATCGAAAAGTTGTACAGTTTTGGATCTGTAATTTCAAAATGCTTGAAGATTGTTTTTGTTTTATAACTGGTTATTATTAACTAGGATGTACCCTAGCAAGAAATACAAAAAAAATAGGGAAAATACGTTGATTTTTTTTTTATTGATTTTTAGAATCTTAAACATCCTTTAAATAAAAAAAATATTAAAAAATTAATAACTCGAAAACGATACACTTTTGCATAAGCATTTTGGGGGTCATTTGATAGCTATTGTCCTGAACTATAACCCTTTAAAAGGATCGTGACATATTACCCTGTAACCCTGTATATACTTATATATATGATATAGCTCACAAAGAACACAGTTACATTATAGTTTTTATGAAAGATCGTAAAATATCGACCGGTCAGTTCGGATATTGATGAGAAGAGAATAGTTCAACTTCAACTCATGTGGCGCTGTAGCGCTTCTAACCAATTTGAACGTTTTTATTACTCCTTTTTTTTAATTATCTTTATTATGAATGAAGAAATTACTCAAAACCATTCCTAAAAATAAAATTAAAAAAACTAGATAAATCTTGTTTTTTAATAATTAAATTTTTAATTTAAATTCTGATAAGAAATTGCCAGCCATTACGAGCCAGTGTAATTACAGGCACAAGGGACATAACATCTTAGTTCCCAAGGTTGGTGGCGCATTTGCGATGTAAGTGATGGTTAACATTTCTTACAATACCAATGTCTATGGGCTTGGTAACCACTTACCGTCAGGTGGCCTATATGCTCGCCCGCCTACCTATTCAATAAAAAAAACCATTAATGGTCTTACAAATATATAAGTCGGCGTAACTACTTAATAAAAAAAAAATACTTACCAAAAACTAAATTACAAGGGAGATTTAAGCATTAGAACAATAATTACTCTTTATGATTTATTTATTAATGCTAATAATAATATAATTAAATCGTCGAAAGTACAAATAATTTATTGTAGGAATTAATGAGGATAATAATAATTGAAATTTATGTCAATACTAACAGTATAAACAAGTAATATAAGTATATAACTTTCATTTATTTAAATTAAGCTGTATTAATATTTTACCGAGATTTCGACATACAGTGTATCTTGACGAATAAAAGCTGTATAATAAAAAGGGATAGAACTATTACTTGAAGTACAAATAGATGAGAAAATTGGAAAAATATAACATAATAACAGTTACAAGCTTCCACTTTTATCGGCATTTACTATGACTGCCTGTTTTTTTAATTCTTAACAGACAATTGTATTCACATTTAAGTAATTGTCATGAACGCTCGAAAGTGTTAAAACGCCAGAATAACCAACATAATATTATCGTTACTTATAAATAAAAATGAATGATTCTTTGTATGTTCGTCTACTATGCCTTCCTAAGCCATTACGCGATTATGATGAAACTTTGTAAAAGTTTCTGGACCAAAAGAAAACAAGAAGTTTTGTCCTTCAATATAAACCTTTTTTCTAGACCCTTATTCAACCCGTATCAGGACTGATAGTAATAAATATTAATGACAAATCTTTAGAATAGTTTAACAATTAAAAATACTCTTTTATAGTTTGATCAATTTTATTTCATAGTTATAGGAAGTATACCTATTATAGCTAAGCTAACGTCTATATTAAGTGCATTTAATATAAAGCTTAGATTTAGAAAACGGAACTTCAATTACCGGCCACTGTACTAAAAATATAACATCAAAGTACTGCTTTTGATACATTTAGGATGTACTCATAACCGATTTTAGCCACGGCGGATATTCTCAAAACTACGCGAGATATATTATAGTGCACAAATTAGCGCAGACACTCACAACTTAGACTGTCACAATGTTATTATCATTTCTACAATAATATCCAGGGACATTTTTAATAGTTTCAATGCGTCTGGGACATTATTCACACACAGTCGTCTGATCCCAAACTAAGCAGAGCTTGTACTATGGATGTCTTTTGTAAATACATACTTATATGGATAAATACACCCAGACTCAGGACAAACAGACATGTTCATGCACACAAATGTCTGTCCTGGGTGGGAATCGAACCCACAACCTTCGGCGTGAAAGGCAAGGTTCTACCAACCACGCCAACCGGCCCGTCATGCTTCTTAGTATCAACTTATTGATTAAACTGCACCAAGACCAGCTCATAAGTAACAATGGTGCCAACCACCTGAAAATAAAAATAAATTATCAAATTATCATTAGGATGTAACAAACAATAATTTACGGCTAAGCTTAAATGAAAAAAAAAACTATTTTAAAATAATAAAAATTTAAACTGAAAAAAGAAATGTTTGTTTGTTTTATAATATCTAGTGAATGATTACATTATTTTCATACTCACAGATAGAACCAACTCCTTAGTTACATAGAAAAAGTTAAGGCCGGTCAAGGCTACGGTATCACCGTGAACTTGCTCAAGAAATCTTTGAACCTACAACAAAGATTTATTTTCAAGATGTTATTTGATCAGAGATTGTTCGTTTGATAATTTAATGTAACAGCCTGTGAATACTGAGCTAAGCCTCCTCTCTCTTTGAGGTGAAGGTTTGTATTTTATTCCACCACCTTGCTCCTTCTGGCTTGTTTTTAAGATGTTTTCCTATTCTATTTTCATAGGTCGAATGAAGTTCTGCCACCTCGGCATCCTCCAACACGCACTAGAGAAGCGTGGTGGAAAACTCTCCACTTACAGATTGTTATTGTACTTTAAATTTTGGGTGTATAAACCTTACCTCGGTACCATATGAGGAATATGGGACGTTGTACAGCGATGGAGCCGTGACAAGAGACGCGGAATGCACCTGAGCAGCGATGAGCAAAACCGCCAAGGAACGCGAAAGGAGGAAAATCAACGAAAACGTCACATATATAGTATGTTCGTATCCGTTGAATAATCTAAAAAAATAATATTCATTATTAATTTCATATTAATAAGCTTTGAATGTATTTTACATTATATACAGGGTGACTGGTGAATTACTATCAATATTTTAGGAGCATACTTGGTACATGATTCTCATTCGAATTATGTAAAAAAAATAGGTACTTAATTTTTGACCAAATTTAGAAAAATTTTACTTTAAATAAATAAAGTGTGGACATATTTCCGCGGCGCGTGCGGCGTGGTGTTTGCCACCCGCAACCCCTGCCCCGCGGCTAATTAGTCGGGCGAGCGCCGCCGTAAGGTTCGTCCATCTTCCCGCGCGCGCGCCCCTGGCGATCGATCTTACGCGTATACCTAATCTTTCGTGTGTGAGTGTGCATTAGTAATTAGTTATGGCTTATCAATACACAAATGCAGAATACTGTTAAAAGTGACCCATTCGTGTTAAATCGTGTGAAAAACAATATGCGTAAACGTGCCGAACTGTGTATCACGCGAGCAGGAGCTCACTTTGAACATTTGTTAAGGTTAGTGTTGTTATGTAGGTAAATAGGTAGTGTAATGATTGACAATCGTTGTAAATAAGTATGATTCAATTTTTAAATACGCCGGAAATACCTAGATAGGTAAACAGTTCATGTTAATTTTTGTCCCAAGTTCATATCTTTTACCTAGTCAACAAATTTGTTGCTTAAACGAGTGAAATATCTTGGTATTTTTGCCTGTCCTAAGCCAGGTTTAAAGTATGAAAGGGGATTGGATCATGCTTGTTTATCAAAGGTAGCCTGCTACCCTGTTAACACGCTGCGGCGTTTGGACGTAGGTAAAGTACCGCGCGATAACTAAATGTACCTAACTGTGTTGTATCGACAGCGCAGCTAGGGTGTCCACATGACGCGTAATTAATTACACAATTGTTGGTTAACTTTACTTAGAAGTTTATTAATATTTATGTTATATGTATTTTTTTTTGGTCATATATGGTCGTCAAATATCACGTCCTTAAGTATTGATAGTATTCAAACAGTCACCCTGTATAATAATATGCAGTAATCGATTTTATGTCCTTTGATGACTTGTTGTGTAATCATCAATTTTAGTTCTTTCTTGTTAATATATTATTCAGTATATACGAGGAAGAATACAAACCCGTTTGAATAATTAAAGCACTCGACCGCAGGAACGCTTTTAATAGTCTCAATGCGTCTGTAACAGAAACGAAAATCATTTATACAATTAATTGATCATTCGACTACATCAAATCAATTTGGCAGTATTAGTGTAATTATATACTGCTGGGCTAAGATCTCTCCTTTTTTGAGGAGAAGGTAAATATTCATAGTTTGGAGCTTATTCACCACGCTACTCCAATGAAGGTTCTTGGAATTATATACTGACTCACAGAATAATTCAAACTGTTAGAATGATGGTAAAATCAATATTTGTTATCTATGTGATAGCAAACATTTCTATAAATTATGTTGATAATATCAATGTCGTCTCGATAACTCCATAGGAGATATAATAGTGCCCCCCTAGTGGCTCCAATACGGGTGCACTATCTATCCCATCACTCTCGTACTCCGATGAGTCGGCAACCTGACACGACCAAAGAGAAGACGTGGCGTGGCGTTCCGAGGCGAGTGTGTTATAACAAACTTCGAACTACTATTGATAATTTCTTAACGGAAAAATTCAAAAGCTCTATCCAATATTTGAATCCAGAACTTCGAGATCTCCAGCTTTATGAGCTAACTACTAAACCAACAAACCAGTCAATATATATACCCTTTACAAATAGTGGTGACTTTACTTCGTGGTCTGGTTCTGCAAGTCCATCTAGGTAGGCCACCTCATCAGTTATTCTATCGCCCTAGAGCAATACTTAGTATTGTTGTGTTTCAGTTTAAAGAGTGAGTGGCCAGTATAACTACAGGTACAAGGGGTATTACATCTTAGTTCGCCTACCTATTTGTATCCGAAACTTATTTATAGCTTCTTCCAGAAAAAATACTACCAAAGAAGGAAATAATTAATATCGTAAATATTATAATATCGTAAATGTGATTTCACGGTTGAACACTTACCCTAATACGTGGTAAAGTTGTACGCATACAAAGAAAAGATTACTCGCGAATGAAGTAAACACAATACTGTTAATGGCGTCATCAAAGGAACGAACCAATCGGCTCGCTCTATTATAGTCTTCGCGGAATTTCCGCCATTGGGATGCTGGTAAATGCTAAAACAAAATGAAATAATAATATATTTAAATTTCAAATAACGAATAAAGGGATAAGCTCTTCAGTTGTTTTATATTTCGACGATCTTTGATTAATATCTCAAAATTACCCCATATCAAGTGATTTTGACTTTTATTCTATATGTAAATTTAAAAAAAAGATTTATTTTTATAAGCACAAAACAAAAAGACCAATGTATAGCATAATTAATAAATAAATAAAAATCGACTTATTGAAATAAACGAATGTCCGTGTAATTTATACAATCATTGTCGTAGAAAATCATAGTTGCATAAACATATTGAACTTAGTACACGCGCAATAAAAAAATACGTTTAAAATATTACTATAAATAAATGCATGAATAAATTTATGATGGTGTTAGGATTCTAATACACCATTCGTCTGGCATATACCAGGGTTATCTGAAGTCCGAAGACAGGGGGAGGACATGATAACTCTAGAGTCCGGTAACTTACTCTACTTCTGATGATGTGGTCGAAGCGATGTACGAGGACATCGCAAAGGCCCTCAACAACACCTCGAAGGCCCACTGCAATGTTGTTATGGGAGACTTTAATGCTAAAGTGGGAGTACATAATAGCGGTGAATCGAAAGTTGGACCTTACAGCTTGGGCTGCAGAAATCACAGGGGGCAAATGCTGGTAAACTTTCTCGAAGCGCAGGGGCTCTTTTTGATGAATTCTTTCTTTCAAAAGAAGTCCCTGAGGAGGTGGACCTGGCGAAGCCCCGATAACGTGACAACGAACGAGATAGATTTTATCATTTCGAATAAAAGGCATATATTTAGAGATGTCTCAGTGATCAACAGGTTTAATACCGGAAGTGATTACCGCTTGGTTCAAGGCACTCTAGATATCGACTTTAAAGCTGAAAGATCGCGAATGATGAGGTCTACTCTCCGACCTACCATGCTCCAAGCTGCTCAAGGCGCCGAAAAGTTCCAAATGGAACTTCAAAATCAATTTACCGCGTTGGAAATCGTAAGCAGTATTGATGAGGAAACCGACACGCTGGTCAAAATACTGCTGAGACACTCGAGCTCATGAGGAAACGACGAGAACTACCATCGTTTTTGTCAGATAAGGCCTTAAACCGAAAAATAAAAACGCTGACGCGACGCGATCTCCGATGCTTCAATACCCGTGCCATCAAGGCTGCGATTGAGCAAAATCGGGGATCGAAAGTGTTCGCTCGCAAGTTTGGGAGGCCGCGTCTGACAAAACTTAAAACTGAAAATGGTGGGGTCGTTACCTCTAGGCCTGAGATTGTCGGAGAAGTAGAGAGGTTTTATGGGCAGTTGTTCTCTTCAAGATTGGATAAACCTTTGGGAATCAGTATTGATGACCAGCGCGCCCCTCTTACGCGCCATTACTCCGAGGAGCTCCCCGTCGTTGACCAAGGCGAGATTAGGGCGGCTCTAGAACAGCTTCAAAACAACAAAGCTCCGGGAGATGACAGAATCACAACAGAGTTGCTTAAGGCAGGCGGGACTCCGGTCCTGAAAGAGCTAGCAAGCCTCTTTAATTCCGTCATCCAACAGGGCAAGACCCCGGAAACGTGGAGCGGGAGTGAGGTGGTACTGTTTTTCAAGAAAGGTGAAAAACTACAGACCAATCTCCCTCCTGAGTCACGTGTATAAGCTGTTCTCAAGAGTCGTCACGAACCGTCTCGCCAGACGACTTGACGAGTTCCAGCCCCCAGAGCAAGCCGGCTTTCGATCAGGCTACAGCACCGTGGACCACATTCATACTGTTCGGCAGATTGTGCAGAAGACCGAAGAGTACAATCAGCCGCTGTGTATGGCATTTGTGGACTACGAGAAAGCCTTCAACTCCATCGAAACCTGGGCAGTGCTCGACTCATTGCAGAGATGTCATATCGACTGGAGATACATCGAGGTACTGAGATGTCTATACAACGCCGCTACAATGACTGTCCACATCCAGGCCTGTAAGAAGAAGGCGATCCAACTGCACAGGGGGCTGCGACAGGGGGATGTAATATCTCCGAAACTATTCACCAACGCGTTGGAAAACGTTTTCAAGACGCTGGATTGTACTGGATATGGAGTCAATGTAAACGGCGAGTACATCTCACGCCTTCGATTTGCCGATGATATCGTCATCATAGCAGAGTCACTGGAACAACTAACCAAAATGCTGCGTAGCCTTAGTGAATCTTCCCGGCGTGTCAGTCTCGGTATGAACTTGGACAAGACCAAGGTCATGTTCAATAGGCATGTTGTGCCGAGACCGATATACATCGAAGGGAAACCTCTCGAAGTTGTTAGGGAATATACCTACCTAGGACAGGTTATACAAGTCGATGGGAACAACTTCGAGAGGGAAGCCGATCGAAGAATTCGTTTGGGATGGGCAGCATTTGGCAACCTTCGTCAAGTCCTCACGTCGTCCATACCGCAATGTTTGAAAACGAAAGTTTTCAATCAATGCGTCTTACCTGCCATGACATACGGTGCCGAAACGTGGACACTAACTGCGGGACTAGTCCACAAATTCAAAGTCGCTCAGCGTGCTATGGAGCTAGCGATGCTCGGAGTATCTTTGAAGGATAAGATCAGAAATGAGATTATCCGGAAAAGAACCGGAGTCACCGACATAGCTTGCAAAATTAGTAGGCTGAAGTGGCAGTGGGCTGGTCACGTATGTCGTAGGACCGATGGCCGTTGGAGCAGACGAGTCTTAGAGTGGAGACCGTGGATCGGCAAACGCAGCGTAGGGCGCCCTCCAGCCAGATGGACCGATGACCTTAAGAAGGTGGCGGGCACCGACTGGATGCGGAAGGCGGAGGACACTTTGGTGCACCTTGGGACAGGCCTATGTTCAGCAGTGGACAATGATTGGCTGTTGATTGATTGATTGATTGCATAATAAAAAAAATCTAACGGAACAAATTGTAAATAAGTCGGTAGGTGAAAAAAAAGTTTTGACATCATAAACACACTACTAACTAAAGACCATTTTTCTAATATTAAGGTGTATTATTATATATTACGTCATCGGTAGACACTAGAGTCTGACACCGGCTTGGCCTAGTTAAAGCGCTTTTCGTCATAGAATAAGTACGTATTTGTAATATATATATATATATATATACATATAAGTTAAGAACACTAAATTTTAGTTATATAAAATAACACTCACCTGACCATCTCGTGAGATAATCTTCTTATTTATTTCTTGCTGTATTGATGTTAAATACAAACTAACGCAAATGATAAAAATATCCGCATAGTTCCATACCATTGTAGCCAACGTGTTCATAATCTGCGAATAATAATTTGTATAAAGAAACTGCATGTAAATGCATTACTGGGCTAAGGCCTATACTTTTGATGAAAAAAATTGGAATATCCACAACGCTGCTTCAATGCGGTTTAGTTGATACACGTGGCCGATTTTCATTCAACGCATGTAGGTTTCCTAACGCTGTTTTCCTTAAGCATCGATCTTTTGATGATTTATAAAAAAAAATTAAGCACATGAAAATTCAATGGTGCTTGCTTGGGCTTGCATTGATAACAGCTGGTTAATCCCTCTTGAGGAAGGAATTGACCATCACTAAGAAATCACTTAAGTTAAAATACAATTACGAAAAAATCACAACAAAGTTACATGATTACAATGTTTTATCTCCTTATATTAATGAAGTCATGTCATGTTTCTTTTTAAATAAAAAATTACCAACAAATACGTTCCAAAAACAGGAGAATATGGCAAGCCAAGCTCAAACACCCAAGGACATGAAGCGATAACGAATTTCTCGTATATGTTATCATCGTCTGTAATGCAATTTTTTACTTCAACCAGCTTGGAGATTCTTGATAGTATATACTCGACTGAAATAAAGGAATTTTTTAAATGAATATAAATGTTCTTAATAAGAAGTAAAGGTGGCGCTGTTGGAGCAGGTCTTCTAAATTTGTTATATTTTTTTCATTTTATTTATCCTTATTTCTCTTTACTCATGCACTGAGGATAAGGTGGATCAGAGGGTTAGTGAATATATCATTATCACCAGAAATTAATCTGACACATGCTGCATCTTATTTTATTACTCACCATATACTCACCATAGACTGTAACGTTTGTGTTGGCAGCATATGTACAAGGCGTAGACTGAAAAGCAGCCTAGCTGAGACTACGACCTTTTCACCAAATCATCAAATATCATATTGTTAACTCTTTTTTTTTTATGGTTTCGTACCTTAATTTTGTCTTTGTATCTTTTTGGTGAATAAAGTTACTTATTATTATTATTATTATTATATTTTTTCAGTACCGAGTACGATTTGAATAAACAGAAATTAAGCGCATGAAAGCTAATATACGCTTGCGGGCGTAAAACCGCAATCTTCGGTTAAGATTCAAGAAAAGCATAAATATTTGAAACATTACAATTAGAATTTAGTAGTAATTGTATCAAGCTAAACTTACCTTATTTCTAAGTAAAATGGTAATAATAATACACGAACATACTCACCGTTGGCTACGCCTAATATTATAATAGTTGCAAAATTTCCTTTAAGCCTGACGCTCAAGTCTAAGTATTCGTTGAGTTCTGATGCAACAATTTGTTTCATTAGATTATGCCATTTCATTGACAGTCGTATGAAGAGAACGCTTGTGAAGCAATTGGACATGAAGAATAAAAAATATGCTGCAAACATTCAAATTATTCAATCCCATTTAAAAATTTGGTTCGATTGACATACTTCTTGCATTGTTCTCATAGAAGTGACTTGTTATGTCTTATTAGAGAATAAATATATATTTACCCTTAAATTACAATATGGTTTAGGTTTAAATGTGAAACATGGGAATTGGTTATTCAAAGAATTTATAAAACTTATATTTACTTCACACGATTACTTACCAACTCTTATAATTGTAACAGTTCTTGTTGTCAGTCCATAGAAGTTAAGAATAAGTGCCATTAGTTGCCCTGAACAAGTCATGAAGCACTGTAAATATCTCCAGGAAAATAGATGATATCTAAAATGATAAAGATTGGTGGTTTGTTTAGAAAGTCTTCTATTTCTATAATGTTAGTTGTATACAATATTACACAAACACAAATTTGTAAAAAGTTTTTTTTTTACCACATGGTGGTAAGTTATGACTGCCAACCATAGGTATTGGCGATGTAAGTAATTGTTAACTACTGTTACATAGCCACTTTGGCACCAACCTTGGGATCTAAGGTGTTATGTCCCTTGTGTCTGTAGTTATACTGGAACTCAAAAATACTAAGTATTGATGTTTGAAATCAAATTTTTTTTTTTCATTTTTTGCATGCTACTTTTTGCATTCATCAGCTTTTTTATTATAATTGTTTATCTTATAATCGTACTATACTTTGCGTTTTAATATAATTAACAAATACATATTAACCTTTTCTCTTCTCGATTAGTTTCTGCAATGTTCCCGATAGGAAAGATGCCTATCCATTGACCGCTTAGAAGGCAATATTTCATTGAAATTTGAAACAAATCAAGTTGATTTTCTAACCTTGACCCGCGATTCGGAAAGTCTTGAATGGTTCTTGTACCTGAAATTTTCTTAATAAATTTAATGTTATATTTATTTACATAAGAATTATTTACATAAATGACTTAAATTGTATATACAATTCAAAATTAAAAATTATCTGTATTATGACCGCGAAGAAGCATTTTGCCGTTGAAACGCAATACGAATCCTATAGGCTTAATGAACCAGCTCTTGTTAGCAATTGAGGCAATTCATAATACAATTACATAATTTATACTTACTACTATATACTTACACTTAATCTTAAAGCGCTTCCATTTTGATATATTTGAATGATCACTGCTAGTGCTGAAAAAGAAAGATAGTCCCTATAATAGATAGATAATCCCTTAAGCTTACGTATAAAAATAAAAAGCACTCGTATTTACCTGATATCTATTTTGTTTTTTTCTTTTGAATAACGATTACCGTTCATAAACGTTTCTTCTCTATAAGTTTCCGCATTCAGATATTCTTTTGGAAAATGATAAAATACTTGAATTAAGATTGGAAGGTTAAATTATAATAGCTAAATCTAGGTATGTTCCTCTGACAGATTTTGGCTATGGATTCATTATTGAGAGAGAGGTGTAGGACAATTTTTTTTTTTTATGTTTGCCGGGATGGCAAATGACTCTACTCCACCTGATGTTAAGTGGTAGTAGAGTCCAAGCGCGAGGACGGCCAGTTCAGTCGGGAAGAAGGTTCTGCACTAGCCGCCCTCGCCTTGCCGGGCCGCAAGATGCCTCTTCACGCCTCGTTTGAAGGAACCCGGGTCGTAAGAGGAGGGGAATACGTGAGCTGGTAAGGAATTCCATTTTTTGGAAGTGCGACAAAGAAAGGAGTTGCCAAATTTCTTTGTGCGTGATGGAATTGATGTCACAGTTAGTCGGTGACATCGAGAGCTTGACACGCGTAGACTTGTGAAGGAAGGGGGAAGCAGGAATTAGGGAGAATAATTCCTCGGAACACTCGCCGTGATACAGTCGATAGAAAGCGCTCAGCGCTGCTATGTCTCGACGCAATTGTAAAGGCTCGAGGGTGTTAGTGACCTTTGAGTCGCCAATAACGCGGACCGCATGTCGCTGGCTGCAACCGATCCAAAGCCTCAAGTAGGTACTTAGCGGAGCCATCCCAAAGGTGTGAACAATATTCAACGCAAGACCGTACCTGTGTTTTGTACAGCAGGCACAGTTGTTGTGGCGTGAAAAAACGCCGCACCTTGTTCAGAACTCCGAGTTTCCGTGAAGCTGTTTTTACCACAGCCTCGATGTAATCCCTTGGACTAAGGTCGCAGCGAACGTCCATCGCCAGCATGGCGATTTTGCTTTGTATCACCAGCGGAGTGCCACAGAGGGAGGGAAGAGGGGAAAATGGTGACTTTTTTGCTGTGAGAGCGCATACCTGTGTTTTCTTGGCATTGAACTCAACAAGATTATCTGAGCCCCATTTGGCGATAAGCTCTAACGCCCTATTGAGTTCAATGACAAGATCCTACCGCCTCTCCTTAATTTCCGCTCGCCCAGCCACTGCGCGTCCGTGGTATCTACCATGCACTGTTCTATCGTCTGCATAGCAATGAATGTTCCCGAAAGAGAACATATCATTGATATGCAAAAGAAACAGAGTGGGAGATAGCACAGATCCCTGGGGGACCCCAGCATTCACTACATAGAATTGTGAAGCGCAACCATAAAAAAAAACACGAAGGCTGCGCTTGTGTAGGAAGCTGGCAATCCAGGTGCAAAGCTGAGCAGGCAGACCATATGCCGGCAGCTTGGAGAGAAGACTTCTGTGCCAGACCCTGTCGAAAGCCTTGGAAATATCGAGGCTGACAGCCAACGATTCTCCATGCTTGTCGATAGCTTCACCCCAGAGGTGTGTTACGTACGCTAGAAGATCACCTGTAGACCGTTTTGGTCGAATTGCGTACTAATGATCATTAATTAAACAGTGATCTTCTAGGTAATGGATCAGTTGGTTGTTAAGAATCCGTTCCATCACCTTACAAAGTACTGAGGTAATAGCTATTGGCCGATAATTTGCTGGGTCAGACCGATCCCCTTTTTTGGGAACGGCTTGTACATTAGCTTTTCTCCAAGCCTCCGGCACACATCCCGAAGAAAGCGAAAGTTGGAACAGGCGCGTTAACACGGGAGACAGCTCCGCCGCGCACTTCTTCAGCACTATAGCTGGTATTCCATCGGGACCGCTAGCTTTCCGTACATCAAGTGATTGCAGCTCCGCACGCACATCACGCTACCTGATTTTGATGTCAGGCATCGTGTGGCCACAAGAAGGTATTATTGGTGGCAGAGCACTACAATCATCGATGACGGAGTTGTCGGCAAAGAATTAAGCCAGGAGATCAGCTTTCTCTTGCGGACTGTTAGCTAGCGATCCGTCCGGACTTCTGAGCGGTGGCAGCGAAGGTTGGCAGAAATTGTTTTGCACAGACTTGGTCAGACGCCAGAAGCTACGGGAGCCCCTAGGATGTGAAATGAGGTCATGACCAATCTGTACAATGCGCTGTGCATCCGCTCTCGTGTAAGCCTTCCTACAGGACTTGGAGTTTTTATTGTAGATTGCTTTCAGTGAGTCAATGTTAGATGCCCCGCTAATGCAGCCATTGATCCACTCGCGATATGCCGCCTGCTTAGATGATACAGCGTCGGCACATTCGCGAGTGAACCAACGGTTACGCGCACCCCTTCTGTCGAGATCTGAGCTAGGAATGTAGTATTCCATTCCCAACATGATCTCGCCAGCAACAGCAGCGGCACTAGCTGTCGGGTCATTCCCACCGAAGCAACGTTCTTTCCAAGGGACTGACGCATAGTAATCGCGCATACCGTCCCAATCTGCTGACTTGTAGTGCCAAACGCGACGTTTGCATACCGCTGGTGGCGGCAGCTTAGCCTGTGGCACTTTAGTAGATATGAGGCTGTGATCCGAAGTACCAAGTGGAGCTTGAACCACAACCTGATATTCCACTGGGTGAGAAGTCAGCAGAAGGTCCAGTAGAGAAGGCGCTTGCCCATCAATGTCTGGGATCCTGGCGGGATGATCAACCAGTTGGGTCAAGTCATGTGTGAGAGCAAAAGCATGAGCAGTTTTCCAGCATGGTCAGTTTTGAGGGATTTCAACCATGATTCATGGTGAGCATTAAAATCCCCCTAAAACACCAATTCCGCGTTAGGAAACTGCTCTTGCTCAGCATCTGCCACCCGACTAAGATAGTCAAATAATCGCCTTGTCTCCAAGTCACCATTGTGGGATCTGTAGAAGCACACGTAGACCCGACTCTGACGAACCAGATCCACATGTACCACCAACATGGAGAAGGAGGGGTCCTCCAAGCAGCGCAGTCGGTGACAGCAAACATCCGTCCTGACGAACAAGCATACTCCGGCTTTCGCTTTGAAGGATTCTTCAAGCATGTAGGCGGGATAATTAAGGTAGCTGGTATCGCAAGACGGAGTATTTGTGTCTCCGTTAGAAACAACATTGCTGGCCGTGCTGTCTCGAGATGGTGGTGGACAGCGTTGAGGTTAGCGTGGAGTCCACGGATGTCAGTGAACTCGGCCTCAAACAGCGTGGGTATGGTGGGGGTGTGCACCGCTGTACGACTCCTGTGTTATTCCTGCTTTGATGCGCTACCATATGGGAAAAAAGAATGGTAAAGAGACGTGAAGCGAGCGACGTATTGCCACGATAGGGATGGGCAAAGTGTGGAGGCGTGTTTCCCCAAGTAGTTGCCAAAAGGGAAACTACACTGACCCGCCGGACGGCCCCCCGGAAGTGGCCGCCGGGACCCCACCTTCCGGTCACCAACCGGCACGACGGTTCACCCCGAGATTATGCGTGGCTTGGTGGGGCAGCCTCGCGTGCTGGTTAGGCACGCTCGGGCCCCTGTACTATGCTACGGGCGGCCAGCGGAATAGCCGTTTCTTCGGGTCTCCCTGTCCGGCAGGGAAATACAGTTTCCCCCGGCATTGGTTCAGCAGCCGTCTCCACTGGACCAACACCCATCGCGGCAATGCTCGCTCGGGCACTGGCTGCACGCTGGCCGACCTCGAAACGCGGCTGCAAGCCACTTCACGAGATTTTCACCATGCGTACGGTGGTAACAGGCCAGGCGGATGTTTATCATCCTACCACCAGAAAAGAGCTTTAGTTGATTACCGCGGCAGAGTTGTGGGTTGATCCCTCCCAACCAGCACACTCCGTTACTGTTACTGAGAAATATTACCTTAATAGAAGATTTTACCTAGACTTACATGTGATTTTATTTTAAAAAAATGTACGTTTTACATACCTTTTTGAAGTTTGCTAATAACATTAATACGGACAGGTTCGATAGACATGTTTAATAAAATGATGTGTTCCTTTCATCCAAGAACATCACAACTAACTTTGATTTTTCGGTAAAACATAATTTGTGTATGAATAATAAATAAACATGTCGTTTTGTCGTACATCATAATTTGTTTGACGTCCCTTTAAGATATTAAGTGTTAAGTATAATTTATAAAAATATCAATTGTTATGAATCATAGAAATAATATTCGGTCATTTTTTTGTATCTACATTTATAGATATATCTATATGGTTCCGTTTCTAAAAATACATAAAAAATTTAGCATTTTTTAAAGCTTTTATAAAGTAAATCGAGCAACTTCAACATTATATGTATCCTTTAATTTTAATTTAATAAAGCTGTTTCTTAAAGAGACTGATAAAATCAAACAAATTATATACAAAAACCTTCCTCGTTAATTGCTCTTTCTATAAGTGAAAACCGTATCAAAATTTGTTGCGTGATTTACGAGAAATAAGCAGAGATACAGACAGAGGCAGACAGCGACTTCTTTATACTATTTAGAGATTTTGATTTGCCTGAAATGTAATTAATGAATAAAATAAAGCGGAACTCTGAACTCTAAAAGTTCGAAAACTCTTGCTTTGATTGTTTATTTAATAAATTATTCATCAAAATTTAATACTCGACTTGTTGACGTGATCTTGAGATAGACGAAATAATTTGTCACTTGTCAATTCTTGTCCATCGCTTTTGTTGGTAGTTTCAATAAATACATACGTCATCGTTAAAGGTAATACCAGACTATGCTGGTTTTTAAAATAGCTAATTTTATTTTAATTTAATGGTGAATTTCAAAGTATTGAATAGCTTATACATCGATCGAGCACTATTTAATTTTCATGACTAAATTTGTCGTTATAATATTCATTTTCGGCTAGTCGGAGAAGGTCATCTACATATCTCGGATAAAAATCAGTCACATGTGCTTATATAATCTTTTATCTAAAGGAAAAAAGATTTATCCCAGCAATGATACTTTAGCAGTCTTTAATTTTTTATTTAAACACTTATCAAGAACGATATTTTAATAAAATACATTAAAAACCATTATAATTAAAAATTGATTCTATTATTACTAATATTTCTTCAATATCTTCAATTTTCTTTATCATTCCAATTTTTTTTATTATTGCTGCAATCAAATGTTACAAAAAAGAAAAATGTAAAATTTGTCACCAGCTTTAATTGCCAGAAAAGTAATAACACGAGTGATATCGCGTCACTTCCCATTACCAAGACATAATGACATTCTAATATTGTATATCGAAATGGACGAACGAAAAGTTGTAAAAGGCTTCTATGAAAGTGTAAGGAGGACTTTCTTCGTATGCAGAATAGTAGGTTACTTACCTATGACGGGTTTGATAAATGAAGAAGGCAAGGCTTCTAGGTACGAAATATAAATTGAATGATAAAAGAGATAGAATTTTTTTTACTTGCAATCAACAGCATTACAGAAATGGTTATACAGTTATTACTTATTACTAAAGTAAGGCCACATAGGATTACAATACGAAGCTTGAGAAAAAAATAAAAGTAAAGATCCTATAAGTATTTATTATTTACAGAAAAAAACCATTTTTGCTTAATATTAATGCGAGAAAATCGTATGCGTGCGCGCGCGCTTAATAACGATGTATTAACAGTATAAATAATATGACATGTTTTAATGACTGTTAAATAGAAATTCATATTCTAAATCGTGTGATGACTACTTATTTTAAATTAATTTATTTTGCAAATTTAAAGGCATCCTTTGTAATTTCTAAAGTGCATTTTTGTAGATTTTATAACCATGTATTCGCCGTGAGTTCAAATATTTAATTGCAGTAATTATATTCACCGATGTACATGATAACAATTCAATAAAGTGAAAGTAATTGATTCTATCAGTAATCGTTATTACGAATGTTCTATTTAAAACTAATTAGATAATCACAAAAAAAAACCACTGCAAGTTTAGAATTTTTAAGTTTTCTTTACTTTTAAGTAATGCTCATTAGAATATTTATTAATAGTTATAATAAAATTAAATATTAAGTTTAAAATATAACGCCATATTTATATAACGTTATAATAGTCATATCTGCTACTCCTTCGAATTTATTATACAATCCAAGATTGCACAAACTAGCAAATATACTATCAAAGTAATATGTAGTAGCGATTTTGTTATCTTTATCTACATATGTAAAAGCGATAGGACTTTCTTTTTTTTTTAATAATAATTTAAAGTAGTTTAATAAATTACATGTATTATTTATAATTAAAATTGAAAAATCATATTATTTTGATATAAATTACATAGAGAAGTCTGGCAAGTGGTCACTTTTACCATTTTATAGGAAATACAGGTCTTTAGCAAAAAGGGCTTTGGAACTGCTAAATCATGAGGATTTTTTATCCAACACATGCAGTTTGCTGACCCAGTGTTTTAATTTATTAATTTAATTAAAAACACAATTTAAGCATATCAATACCAAGCGGTGCCCTTAAGTTTGGTACCTGTTTTACTTAAAATCTACTTGACCGAATCTATTTGACAGATTTAATACACTTGCTATCTTTCTTAATGCCACAAATGAGAAAGAGATGCAGCAACGATGACATTTAACTTTTTGTTTCAGATATGTTTGGCTGTCACAGTATAGCATCTACAATGTTCTAAGTGTATTGCTGACAATTACTTACGCATCAATCCATCTTTACGATGTATTACATACTAAACGCCGTTTCAAAGATTTAGGTAAGTAATGACGTAGAAAAAAATACATCACGAGACTACAATTCAAACATTTTCTATTTCTATTTTCAAACAATTGACTTTTTACAGGAGGCCTGGTACTGCAAATCTTTGCGGTGTTTTCATCTTTATTTCTAATAAAATTTAGCATAACGTGGGACGACATGATAAAGAAAATTGAAGATATTGAACAAGTGTTGCCGTCATTCAAAAATCCAAAACGCATTTTCAGAAATATTAATCGTGTTATGCTTACATTGTTGCTTTTCGGTTTGGGTAAGTTAATATCGTTTTATATTTATCTTCTGCCTTGTTGGTGTATATTCTAGCTTAAATGGCTATAAATTCCGAAGTCGCGGATTGAAATCCCGAATCAGGCAAATAAAAAAAATACGGATGTTTTCTGTGATGATTTTTTAAAAATTAAGAAAGTCATTTTGCCTGCATTTTAACAGTATTCTATCCGTTCTTGTTGAATTATGAAAGCGAGGTAAGGTGTACCAAACATTTTTATACGTAAATACTAGTGTACCATAAATATACCCTAAAGTTGGCTATCCTGTGTTAAGAATATGACCCTTTAAAATGAAGAAAGCCCTATACCCTACCATGAAGTACTAAATCATTTATATATATAATATTTGTTTCAGTTGATCATTTTTTTCATATAATATTTACCATCAGAATGGTGTTATTATGTTACAAGCCTGACGAAATTATGACTCTCGAGAAGTACTACATGTTTTATTATAGATGGGTCTTTGATAATGTCAATTTTAATTATGGAACGGCATTTTTGTTACAGGTCTGGATATTTTAAAACACTAGTTCACAATGTAAGCTTTCGGAAACGACAATAGTTTCGCAAATATATATATATTTGCTATATATGTGTATATATATATATATATGGTGATGAGCTAAATAATGATATATATATTTTATGTATTAATTATGTAGCTCATCACCATATCGCTGTAAAACACACATAAAAAAATATTTGAATATAAGTTTTTATTTTTCTATAACATTCAGGCAATTATTTTTTTCAGGCAATTGTATTCCGAATGTATTCATGCAAGTATTTTATTTTATGCAAGTAGTTTAAGGTTTTACTTTTTGGTCCGTTTTCATGGAAAAAGGTTAAGGACTTATTTAATTTTAAAGAGGGAACTTACAATTATACAAAAAATACTATAATATCACGTAATTAGTAACAGATATTATTCGAATTCAGGTGGCCCATATGCTCGTCCGCCTTCTACCTATACTTTAAAAAAATGTATTGTTTTTTTTTCAGCTTACAAAATTTCAAACAACGTTCGTATACTACTTTATCGATGCTCTTGTTACAGTAGTAACACTTTATTTGGTGTATAGATTTCGGAATTTCAACCGACTGATGAGAATCAGGCAAATAAAAGTGAGTAAATTTTTATTTTTGATATGAAGTTGATATAATTTAGGATTGCCGAAAAAAACATTTAATATAGTATACACCATTACATTAATGAAAAAAATGTAAGTATGCCAAGCTTTTAGCAAATTTGTCCAATGTTAAAAAACAATTTTAACTTTATATGATGATAATTAACGATCAATACTTAATTTAAATGTAGTTGATTTTGGTAAAACTATCTCTCATGATTCTTATAATTGTAATATTTTAAAATTATTATAACCGTAACAGCCTGTGAATGTCCCACTGCTGGGCTAAAGGCGTCCTCTCCTCTTTTTGAGGAGAAGGCTTTGGAGCTTATTCCACCACGCTGCTCCAATGCGGGTTGGTGGAATACACATGTGGCAGAATTTCAGTGAAATTAGACACATGCAGGTTTCCTCACGATGTTTTCCTTCACCGTAAAGCACGAGATGAATTATAATTACAAATTAAGCACATGAAAATTCAGTGGTGCTTGCCCGGGTTTGAACCCACGATCATCGATTAAGATTAACGCGGTCTTACCACTGGGCCATCTCGGCTTACATCTTTAAAATGATTATAAAACAAAAATTAATTTATTATAATTGCAATATAATAATTTGTAGTCAGGTTTTCAATTAATAGAGACAATTATAGAAAATAGAGACTTAATAGGATGCTCAGTTGGTCGGCATGTCTTCCTAAAGTCCATAAAATCTCAAAAGAGGAAGTTTTAACTTTAGTAAGACCATATATTTCGAAAGGTTGACAGAATTGCGTCTACGTTTGTCAGACGGTCCACATAACGATTGACCTTGAGTAGAAAACCATTTGTGAACCACGACAGTTTTTTTGAGCACATATGATTCGATAAGGAAGGAAAATTTACTCCAAGTAAAACGCGCAGAATCGGGGTTAAGAATAAAAGAAGAGGCCTTGAATAAATGACTCATTATACGTGTCTTAATTTCGTGAGTTTTTATTGCAGTGTGCAAAAAACAGACATGTGTCTTGGATGGATCTACAGGCACATTATACCCGTTTAACGCGTCTGGTGAAAATAATCGATGATTACATCAACCCTTTCGTTTTCATGACTTTTCTATCTAACCTTGTCGTCATATGTAAACATATTTATGACATAATTCAGTAAGTATATATTTTTGTAATAATTAATATAAAATTTCAAAATAGCCACAAACAAATCATGACTGCGTGGAATGGAAGCAAGAATGCTAGCAGCATTTCCTTTATGAATAACAGTTCCATAAATTATGTATTATATTTGTCTGTCTTATGCCTGTTTTTTGCGTACAAAACATGATATATAGACTATGATCTTAAAGTACGTTAAAAGAAGCTTCCGTTCCTTTATGTTATTGTGTTACATATATACACAATACATACGATGCGACTTAGGATTTAGAATCTTTTAGAAGCTTTCCACGTCTCATTATCTGTTTGACGTTTATATAATGTTAAATTAAAGTTGACTCAAAGATACATATTTACTTATAATCCTCGTTTAGCGGGTGATTATACAAACAATGCTGTGTCTTTTCCTTTCGAACGTCAAACCAACAGTGAAAGAAAGAGACGAATTATTGTTTAATTAATCAGTCTATAAGAAGACCGATAGTGTTTAACTAAACAACATTAAGTATGTCATAAATTTTATTAAATTGTCATTTGTTTTAAGGAGACAGAAGGCCGTAACAATGAATTCCTATAATCCTGACTGCAGCATCGCGAACAGGTTTGTTTATCTCGCTATCGTAACGAATCATATCATCTTGATACCACATAATATGTTATTTTACGTTGCATAATCCTTAATTGAATTTATGCAATAATAATTGATATCTATTTCACGGCAAAACTCGAAAGCGCATCGTCAATCTATTATGCGCAGAGCATATACTTCAATGAATATAAAATTTAACCGATACACGCATCAAAACAGCGTATCACTGCAAGTTTTCAACTTTTCTGGAGTGAAATGCGAAATGAATTCTTATAGATTAGCACTGCTGGCGATGGTATTGATCGTTGATTTAGATATTTGTTGTTTGTTGTTACAGTTCTGATTGGATAGTGATCTTAGACTCGTGTCTGCCTACACTCCACCTTATCTTCAGAACTACTTTAGTATCAACCTTCACTGCCCATCTTCACACTCTAAGCCGCGAACCATTAAGAGCTCTTCACACTTTGCCAGCATCAGCGTACACCCTTGAGGTTCTGTAATTTGTTTATATTTCATGTGGTTTGTTTGTATATATAATATAAAATATTGTAAGGCAACATGTTAAGGTCGAATGAAAAGACCATATATATTCACAATCAATTCATTAACTCAAATGGGATAATTAAACTATCCTTAGGAGAAGAGACCATATCTCAGCAGTGGGATATTTACAGAGTAGATAGCCCATTTTCCTTTATCGGTAAATGGGTTGTCAAGCTATTTTTTTAAACGGTTAGTTATTCTTGATAAAGTTAATTGGAAACAATAAATAAAACTATGTACTGTCTTTGTTCAGGTGCAGCGTTTTATGGATCAAGTGTATCATTCAAAGATTAACCTCAGCGGATTAGGATTTTTTTACGTTACAAGAGGAACTATACTGTCGGTTCGTATTTATTTTTTCTAATATTTAGTTCGGCTGTGATGAAGCTAATATGGATCGATCGATCTTGGGATGAACTTTGAAAAACGAATTCAAACCATTTTAATCCCACGCATATATAAGTTTGAGTAGGATCCATTGATTCGAATGGGTTACAAGATTTTTTATTTTATAAAAAAAAATACTCAAAGTTGAGACGGGCCACTAGTAAATAATAAAACTTAATCAGAAGTTTTTATGAGTTGTGTTTTTGTAATATAACCTGTTGTCCAATTAGATAATTAGAGTGATGTAATAAACCATAATATGTCCTTTGCAGTTGACAAGTCTCCCTCGAGCGTGGCCGAAATCAGACATGATGCTTTTCTGTGAAAATATTTTGTATTTTCTGTTTTCCTTTCAGATGCTTTCAACCATAGTGACGTACGAGTTGGTCCTGTTGCAACTAAGAGTTTATTACCATTAATTAGAAGTACTCAAGTTTTATTTTTTAACTAGCAAAATCCGTGGCATCGCCAGTACGGAATTTGCCTCGTGATGAGAGTACTTAATAATCTGTCATTTAATCTATTAAATTATTACGTAAACTAATAAAAAAAATATTGTATTAGTAACCCAATTTTATTTATTTGTATAGTGAACAATCAAGATATGCATGTAAATCGTAATTTGTTATAACTTTTAAGAGACGTTTTTGATGAAATAAAAATTACACAATACCTTAAACACTATAATAATTCATATATTCGCATTTGCTTTTCAGTCGTTGTGAAGATTAATCAGACAGACAAATCAATTTTATTAATTTTTATTCATTTTTAATAAACCTTCAAGGAACTCAGCAGTAACCTACTTGATACAAATCACTCTGCAATGATTTTAATATAATATATAATAAGTAATTGATTTAAATTCAATGTCATACAACAACAAGCACACAACCTTTGAGTCCACTTTAAACTGAAATCAACATGGAACATTACGATATATGTTCAACACTTTATCGCATACTCGTATCACCCAGGCATGTCCTTGAGGCGTTTGATAAATTTATCGAGGTTTATATTCATATATTTAATTCTGCACTGCTAGAATTGCAATTGTGTGCCGTAAAAATAATCCGAGATCAATTATATTAGTCCGATAACGACCCGATAATTATTATTTTTTGCAAAATACTTCCGATTGGCTAATGGCAACGTCATCTTCAAAGCCCACCAGATTATTTGGCGTGGGACGCAGTCAAATGCCTTCTGCAGGTCTAGAAACGCCATGTACAGCGGCTTCTTCTTTTCTCTATGGGCCTCGGTTAGTATTCTTAGGGCGAAGATGGGGTCTATGGTTCCACAGCCTGGGCGAAACCCATACTGACATTCCGAGACGGTACATTCTTGCCGAAGCCTTGAATCGATTACGCGTTCGAAGAGTTTCATGGTGTGGCACATAACCTTAATACCGCGGTAGCTTTCGCAGTCCTGTACACTACCTTTGCCTTTATAAACTGGAGTAATGATACTCAATCTCCAAGAGTTGGGCATCTTCAGGCTAGTAAGTATTCGGTTAAAAAGGTCAGTAAGTAGGTTCACACCATGAGAACCCATCGCTTTCCACGCTTCAATCGGCAGGTCGTCAGGGCCTACGGCTTTTCGGTTCTTCATTGTACGAAGACATTTGAGTACCTCGTCAGGTGTTACCGGTGCAACAAGTCCGAGATTAGGAGGCAGTTCTGGAGGAGACACATTAGCGTGTTTTGTGTTAAGCAACACGTTAAAGTAGCTGCGCCACCTCTTCTTCACCTTAGTTGCATCGCAAACCAAAGTGCCATTAGAGTCTTTGACACAAAGACATTTTGTTATGTCTTGTGTCGCTTTCTCCCGAGCCTTTGCCAAACGGAAGATAGTCTTTTGGCCCTCGTTTGTCTGGAGCGTGTCATACAAAGGTGACAGCGTCTGGTAACGGGCTTTGGCAACAGCTCGTTTGGTGGCACATTTAGCTGCTTTATACGCGTCTCGGTCTTCAGGAGATTTGGTCTCTATACTTCTTAAACTGTGTCTTTTTCTCTCGAACTGCCTCCTGTACTGAGCCATTCCACCACCACCATTGTCGATGACCCGGCCTCCCTTCGAAGTGCCAAGCACCTGTTTTCCAATGGTATTCACTGTTGACTGGATCCTAGACCATTGACTATCTACTGATTCTTCTGTGTCTGTGCTTAACTTGGAGCTAGCTACGAATTTACAGAATTCATGCTGTTTTGGTCCATTCAACAGCCACCATTTAGTTTTAGGTCTGCTTCGTTCAGGCACTTTTTTACTTGGTACTACCAGCATGTGCATGACAAGGATGCGGTGTTGTGTTGTGAGGCATTCCCCAGGAATCACTTTGCAGTTAGTCACTCTACCAATTTGGCTTCTTCTTATGAGCAAGTAGTCGATCTGGGTGGAGTGCGGCCCACTTTTATAGGTGATGAGGTGCTCGGGTTTCTTTTGGAAGAAAGTGTTAACAATGGCAAGGTCTGATAATAAGCAGGTGCTGAGAATTGACTCCCCCTCTGCATTCTCACGACCATAGCCGAAGCCGCCATGTACACGTCCATATTTTTTTTTGTTATTGTTTTAATTTACACGGGAATTATGTCGAGTCTTCATCGCAATTTTATGGACTCCTCACCAACATGGCCGTTCAAATCTCCACCAATCACGATGCTCTCGGTGTTCGGAATGCAGCGGAGCATGTCTTCCAAGTCATTCCAGAAGGCTTCTTTCTCCGATGCAGAGCCACCAACCTGTGGAGTGTAGGAGCTGATAAGATGAGTAATTACTCCTTCTATCAGCAGCTTCACCCGAAGAAGTCGGTCGCTCAGTCTATCGACTTCTAGAATACCGTTCTGGAGTGCCTCAGATAGTACTACGGCCACACCGTTCTTCCCTGAGGGGGAGCCGGAGTAGATCAACTTGTAACCCAGTCCAATATCACGGGACTTGTTGACAATCTCGACAAATACTAAATAATGAAAGATCAAATACTAAATAATATAAATACAAAATCGGTAAACCGTTTTTATCAGTAAATACAACGATTGGGTTTATTTGTGTGTGTGTGTGTGTGTGTGTGTTTGTGTGTGTGTGTGTGTGTGTGTGTGTGTGTGTGTGTGTGTGTGTGTGTGTGTGTGTTACAGCCAGCAAGACGCAAAGGGGCCCATTTGGGGGTCGAACTAATAAAGCCTCAAGCATGGGTAATAATATAGCAGAATAAAAATAATAGAGCAGAAATAACACACAAACAAATTCAACAAAATAACGAAAATATGCGTGTGAGGATATCACCATTGAACAATTTAATAATCGGCACGTATCCGTAGTAGGCTGTTTCTGAAGTCCATTCACACACGAAAAAATATCGCAAAGGACTTCGTTCCTCCCCGGGTCTCTTCTTTCCCAACCGTATTTTTTTTTGTTATTGTTTTAATTTACACGGGAATTATGTCGAGTCTTCATCGCAATTTTATGGAGGAAAGTCAAGAAACCGAAATTGTAGCAAGTGTAAATAATTCAATCTTGAAAAATATGTTAATATAATAAAACATGTAAATTAATTCAAGTATACATACATTACTGTTTGGGGTTAACGTACATTCAAAATACACATTATTCGAGTGTTTACTATTGACAGTATAATCAGAGAAATGTTAGTATAATCATATGCTCAGCGTCAAAATAACTATCGAAAAAAAAAACAATGAGGATTATTTATTAAGCAATTATAACAATATTTAATTTACAGTAGACTCTGTTTTCATTGTTTGAAACTTTTAAAGACATTTTTGATGTTTAATTTATTGTTAAAGGATTAAAATTACTTTAACAATATTCAAAATAAAAACCTTTAGAAATAATATCATTATTCTGAAAAAATATATTTATTTAATGCAATAAGTAAAACTTCATTCCATTTGAATTCTGTTAGCAGCGACTTTTGAACCACCTTTGAATATACTATGTTTATTTATATAGTTTGTGTGAAATAAATCGTCTCGAGTTGTCTAAAATATTAAACTATATTTCAAAAAATATTTAGCAGTAATTCAATTTGTCTGTTTTAATAGAAACTGTTAGTTGTTAATAATTGAATCTATTGAAAGGCAATAAAAAGATTCGGTTGCCTCAATGGAATTATAAAAGGATTAATTTAAATTAATATCTTAGGAATCACGGCAAAATTTAAATTCTCGCGCAAGAAGAAAAATTATTTTGATGACCAACGATGCGACACCCAAATAGCCAGCGCAAAGATTATGTTCCATTCGTATGTACTATGTTTATCCCATATTCTACAGCCAAACAGCAATATTTAGTATTGTTGTGTTCCGGCTTAAAGGCCGATGGAGCCAGTATAACTACAGTCACAATGGACAATTTAGTTCCCAAGGTTAGTGGCACATTCGCGATGTAAGGAATGGTTAATTTTTTTATAGTGTCAATGTATATGAGTGGGGATGACCATTAGCCAATATTAAAAAGAAAACAAATAACGGACCATCTTTTTCAAAAGTTCTGTCTCATAATGTGGGACGAATGTACGATGGGCCATCACTCAAAATCACACAAAAACCGAAGACAGGACCTCAGAAAACAATTATAAATAATGGCATGAAAAAATTCGCATGGTGGTGCTTTATGCATTTAATAATAATAATAATGTCCTCCAGACCGATGTCCACCACGGCGGCCAATCTCAAGAGAGATAAGCTAACTACGCAGGAGATATTATAGTGCACGAGTGTGTGCGCAAACACAGGTGCACTCTCTATTCCTTAACCCTCATAATCCGATGGGACGGCAATCCGACACGACCGGAAAGAGTTCAGGCGCAGGACCAACGGCTTTACGTGCTTTCCGAGGCACGGGAGTGAACACACTTCCAACATCCAGACTCCGGGCTGCTACTGAGAATTTTCTGACAGAAAACCCCAATAACGTTTTATTGGCCCGACCTGGGAATTGAACCCAGGACCTCCGAGTCTGCGGCCTTATATCAAGCTACTAGACCAACGAGGCAGTCATTTAGTTTCAGTTTATGCATTTATGTATCTTCTTCTTCTTCTTCTTCTCAGCCGAAAGACGTCCACTGCTGGACAAAGGCCTCCCCCAAGGATTTCCATTTTGGCCGGTCTTGCGCTGCCCGCATCCAACGGCTTCCCGCGACTCTTTCTATATCGTCGGTCCACCTTGTAGGGGCCCACGCTTCGTCTTCCGGTTCGTGGTTGCCACTCGAGAACCTTTCTGCCCCAGCGGCCGTCAGTTCTCCGAGCAATGTGCCCCGCCCTCTGCCACTTTAATTTAGCAATTCTTCGGACTATGTCGGTTACTTTGGTTCGCCTGCGGATTTCATCATTTCTGATTCGATCACGCAGAGAAACTCCGAGCATAGCCCTCTCCATTGCTCTTTGGGTGACCTTGAGCCTTCTTATTAGGCCCATAGTGAGCGACCACGTCTCTGATCCGTAAGTCATCACTGGCAACACACACTGGTCGAAGACCATCGACTTGAGACACTGCGGTATTTTGGATGAGAATATATCATGTAGCTTCCCGAACGCTGCCCAGCCGAGTTGGATTCGACGATTGACCTCTTTCTCGAAGTTGGACCTACCTAGTTGGATGGTCTGACCTAGGTAAACATAGTTGTCTACAACTTCGAGTGCAGAATTTCCAACCTTGACTTGAGTGGGTGCAACATGGATGTTCGACATGATTTTCGTCTAGTCCATGTTCATTTTAAGACCCACTTGTTGGGAGATCCTGCTGAGGTCATCGAGCATAGTGCAGAGGTCTTCCAAGGTCTCAGCAATAATCACGATGTCGTCGGCGAATCGAAGATGAGTGATGTACTCGCCGTTGATATTGATGCCAACTCCGTTCCAGTCCAGAAGCTTGAAAACATCTTCCAATGCAGCGGTAAACAGTTTCGGAGATATAACGTCTCCCTGTCTTACGCCTCTCTGCAATTGGATAGGATTTGAGTTCTGATTCTGGAGTCGGATTGACATGGTGGCGTTCTCGCACAAGCACTTTAACACCTTGATATATCGGTAATCGATTTGGCACCTTTGAAGGGACCTCAGCACGGCCCAGGTTTCGATCGAATCAAAGGCTTTCTCATAGTCCACAAACACTAAGCAGAGTGGCTGGTTATACTCCTCGGTCTTCTGGATAACTTGCCGCAGCGTATGTATGTGGTCTATGGTGCTAAAGCCTTTTCGGAAACTGGCTTGTTCGGGTGGCTGGAAGTCGTCAAGCCTTCGCTCGAGACGATTCGTAATGACTCTCGAAAACAACTTATAAACATGGCTCAGCAGTGAGATGGGTCTGTAATTCTTCAGAAGGGTTTTATCACCCTTCTTAAAGAAAAGCACCACCACACCTCTGTGCCATGCCTTTGGCGTTTGACCTTTGGCTATGACGAAGTTAAATAGCCTCTGAAGGGCCCTGAGGATCGGTGTACCATCCGCCTTCAGAAGCTCAGCTGTAATACCATCATCACCAGGTGCCTTGTTGTTTTTGAGTTGCTCGAGAGCCATTCTAATCTCGGAAAGACGGACGTCCTGGAAATCTTCGGTGTAATGTCGGGTTAGTCTTGCTCTGGGATCTGCAGCTTGACTACTGACAGGTGATTGCGTTGTCGTGTACAGCTGACCGTAGAACTTCTCAACTTCTTTCAACAGCTCAGATATTGACGTGATTATTCTACCATCCCCAGTCTTCAGCCTCGCCAGTTGACTCTGCCCCACAGAGAGATCTCTGGCGAACACTTCTGGCGAGCCTTTATACCGCTCGATGGCCTCTTTAATGCGCATTGTATTAAATTGCCGAGTGTCGCGAGTCAGAGACTTTGAAATCTGTCTGTTGAGCAGCCGAAAACTGGCTGCATCAGCTGGGGACGTCAGAATCATTTTCCGTCTTTCCTCCATAAGCCGTAAGGTAGAGGCTGAGATCTTTTTGGTTCCTTTTGTACGGCTGACCTTCAAGACCGCCTTCAAGCCGTATGGACAGCTTCCACAAACCTGTCGTTGTATGCGTCCACTTCCTCGTAGGCAATCGAATCAGTTTTGGAGTTCGAGCTGAAAGGCTTCGGGATTTCGGATTTGGAGAGGTGTTGGTCGGAGCGTAGACTTCATTAGTCGCGATCTTTGGAGTTGGACATTGAGATTCAATGAACCTCTCACTAGTCTGTGATCGCTGCCAGTGATCACAGACTAGTGAGAGGCCAAACGATGTCTGTTCGTGGCTTAGATTTGGGCACACCATCTTTATCACACGGAAAATTTATACGTGGTATGTTCTCGGGTAGGAATCATCGAGCTTATTTGTGTGGTTAAAGACGGACTGCAAAAAATATCGTACACTCAATTGCTCTTCGAAATTAATTAACTACTCTAGGATAAATATATTTTACTTTGCATTTACCTTTTAATCAAACAATGAATATGCCCATTACATTAATGAAACACATTTAATTGAGAAAATGACTGGTTGGTGTTTCTTTGTTTTTATCAGCGGTTATCGTCTACAGCGCTCCTTTCCTTTTTATTTTTTTTATAGATCCTATCCCCACACACAATAAATTCGTTACTTTTTATTTAAAAACCAAAATATTCAGTAGATATAATTTATATGGCAGAACAACGTTTGCCAGGTCAGCTAGTTTAATATATAGAATAATGAAAAAATATTGAAAATAATTTTAATAGAATTATCGTAATAAGAGAAAAAGAGAGGACGTGCAACTGCCACGAGACAAAATTGTAAATGTCAAAAACGTTTCATTTTCAATTTAAAGTGTTTAATAACTATTGGATGCTCGTATTATTACATGCTCGTATGATCTTAATTTTTTTTACATTCTACATAAGTTTAAATATATTGATTATTAATAATTGAGTCAGCGGATTAACTGCTATCATATTTTTTTAGCTTTAACTCGTTCGGGCTATAAAGGTTTATCTGCAAGGCAAGTACAATGCTTTTTACATTGAAGTGAAAATATACAAGACAATGAACTATAAACATACAAAGTCTCCTAGTTTAACTATATAAAGCAGAACACTGAAAATATACAATGTCGCTTTTAAATTTTACATATTGTAACAGTATAGCTTGTTTTATTTTTTAATTAAAAAAGTAATTAATTTTAACAACATACAAGTTGTTTCAACAACAACGCACAGCGATGTTGGGGAAACCCGCTTAGTTTCCTTGTCTCGACCCTCTAATCGCATGCCCTCGGGCAGTTTGGGGTTTGAGCTCTGCACGCGGCCGTGGCAGTGTATCGTAACGAGTTTCTCCCTGGAATAGATATAACAATATGGGAAGTTAGGATTGAGTGGTCTCTTCTCTCCTCTAAAGAGGAGAGAAGTTCAATGAGAGGAGAGGACTCCTCTCATTGAACGAGAGGGCCCCGCGAACAGATCCTTATTGTAATTATTAACAATGAAGTTGAAATTATTTGAAAAATTAATCATCTCGTATATCGCCAATGCACTACAAACCTTGGCCAAGTCTCATGTGGTTTGCACAAAGCCCTACCACCTAATTAAATCTTTGACGGAATATATACATATATGAACAAGATAATTTAATTAAATATCTTATGTTCAATTTATAACGAGAAAATTATTTCAGTGAAATTTTCGCTAGAGGAAAATAAATAAAGGAAAATTTTCAATCTCAACGCACCCACGGAAGGACATTTATAAGCTGTTATGTAATGGGATTATCATGTTAACCAGTTAAATGGAATTTATATACAAATGTTGCTACTCATCATTCGAAAGGATTAATAGAACAAAAATTACTGTAAAGTATAGTTATTTGTTTTTTTTATAGAACAGGAAGGCGGACGAGCATATGGGCCACGTGATGGTAAGTAGTCAACAAACGCCCTTAGACATTGGCACTGTAAGAAACGTTAACCATTGCTTACATCGCCAATGCACCACCAACCTTGGGACCTAAGATTTTATGTCCCTTGTGCCTGTAATTACACTGGCTCACTCACCCTTCAAACCGGAACACAACAATACCAAGTACGGCTGTTTTGAGGTAGAATATCTGATGAGTGGGTGGTACCTACCCAGACGACCTTGCACAAAGCCCTACCACCAGTAAAAGTCGATATACCTCACATTTCAAATGTTTTGTATCAAAAATCTGAATATACTACTATTAATTCAAGAGCCTTCTAATATTCAGCAGTGCTGCAAGAAAATTTAATAGGATAAATATATCACCTGTTCGATAAATCACGCCAATATAAGTTTCACATAAAAATAACCAAATCACAGGAACGAGCTTAAGTGAAAATAAATTATTTTTGACAATTCATAAAACTACTTAACTAATTACAGTTGACTGAACTTTAAGTTTGTAATTAAATCTCACATTTCATAATAATTAATGAAATATACCAATTATAACATCGCATTCGACAATAAGCCAACAGTTTTATTTAATTTAAATTTATTTCGTTTTATTTTAACTATGGAACGAAAATGTTAATTGGATAGTAATGAACCTGGATACTTGCTTTGTGAAAATCGCTTTTACACATTATACGCTTGTATAGCAAGTCTTAATATATTATTAGCATAATATCGTGTTGACGTGATGTATTTTTATAAAAGTAAATAATTATGTAAATGATAAAAATACTTGAAACTGGACATGGTCGCTGTTGGTTTTCGCATAAGCTCATCTGGGATAACACACTCATCAGATATTATACCGCAAAACAGCAGTACTTGGTATTATTGTGTTCAAGTTGAGGGGTGTGTGGGCCAGTGCTAGTTAAGGGATATAAAATCTAAGTTCCCAAGGTTAGTGGCCTATTGGCGATGTAGGAGATGGTTAATATTTCTTACAAGGCCAATCTGTTAAGGCGGTGGTAACCACATACAAGCAAGTGGCTCATTTGCCAGTCTGCTTATTTATTCCTTAAAAAAATTTTTAGAAGTATTCCAAATACATGTATGAATTTTTTTTAATTTTTTTTTCAATTAGGCCAATTGCGTTCCAAATATAAATAAACTGTTTGTTAACAATACTAGCAACAAAAGAGGTTAAGATCCTCATATCCTATCTACCTGGTATACCTATTAGCTCTTAATTAAATTTATCTCCTCCAATACCAGTAGGCCTAATCTCTAAGAAGAACTCGAAATTCACCGCAGAAGACGGTTGTGAAATCTCATAAGGTGATATGCGACATTGGTCATAATAATTATAACAAGAATACCCACATCAAAATAGTAAAACAAAATATATATATATATATATAGATATAAATAAATTTATTTTATATATAACAAGAAGAAATTATTAAAAAAATATATAAAGAAGCTGGTAAAATCAGTATTTTTCAGAATTTTAATTCGCCTTCTTGGTAGATTAAATTAGATCAAATAAAGTAGGGCTAATAATATGTAAGAACAAATTCGAAATTCACCGCGGAAGACGGTCGTGAAATTTCATAAAGTGATATGCAATATTAATCATAATAATTATAACATAGGCATAAAAATAGTTTAACAAAAGTCGAATGTCAAAATTTAACGGGTGAGTAAAGAAGTGAATCTTACAGAATACCACTGCTTGGTTTATTCGATATTTTGTCAATTTTTCAAAACGGAACCAAATTATAAGATATTATTTCAAAACATTTCAATGATACATAATGTTTGATATTTTTATAAATTATACTTAACACTTAATTTCTTAAAGGGACATCAAACAAAATTATGATGTACGACAAAACGACATGTTTATTTATTATTCATACACAAATTATGTTTTACCGAAAAATCAAAGTTAGTTGTGATGTTCTTGGCTGAAAGTAACACATCATTTATTAAAAATGTCTATCGACCCTGTCCGTATTAATGTTACTAGCAAACTTCAAAAAGGTATGTATATATATAAACATTTTACAGAAAAAAGACTTTTCCACTGGGAAAAAATCGCACTGATACTTTGATTTTTCCATACCAGGATATTCTAATGCTGGTCCACAGATATAAATATGTTAGTTTTCCGAAACACTTTTAAATGTAAAATGTTTCAAATAATATTAGTTTCGGGCCGCGGCTTTGCCCATGCTATAGGGGTATGCTATAGGGGCATATTAGATAAAAATGTAGTCTATGTCCTTCCTTGTGGTTCAAGTTTTTTTCTTACAAAATTGCATCAAAATAATTTTAGTGGTTTAGCCTTTAAAGCGTACCAGACACTCAGGGCTACTTTCATCTTTATAATATTAATATTGATTGTTGTTATTAATCATCGTTAATTATTGTTTCTTATTATTCTCCAAACCTTAATGATCCATTAGTTTGAATTTTCGTTTTTTTTTATTAGTTTAGTATTAATTACGTATAAAAATATTATTTAATATTTAATAATATATTTAATAGATATCCAATATAATATAATATCAAAATTACCAGACAAAATCCTCATTAAGATCTAAATTCTATTATTATTTTATTCTAATTTAAGTATTTTATATTTTGCAACAGATAATCTTAATGTGGAAGTTTACAAGAAAACGTTCATGAGTCACAATACTTATTTAAAAGGAAAAGAACAACTTAATAGAGGGTAAAATAATTACTATTTATTTGATCACCTTATAATATAAAAAATCGACAATCACATTTTTTTTCTTTTAGCAATGACAGCAATGGGTCAAATAAATTACAGTGGAATATAATTCTTAAAATAAGATGTAAGTAACCAAAAAAATATTTGACGTCTTTTTGCTTACAATAATAAATTGTTGTAGATGTAATTTTCTATCTTAATAATTAATTAAAACTCGCACGAGATTACAATGTCTTTATTTGTCTAAACAAGGCTCCTAAATGAGGAAATCCACATTGTTCAAATTTGTGTTCAAGGATGTCTTTCTGATCGATGTTGGTTGCCAACTGCTGAGGACATATTATAATTTTTATTTTATGAAATAGATAGAAGGGCGATTAAGTCACCTGATGATAAGCGGTCACCACCGTCCATAAATTACACTTAAAATAGAGCACAAGTGCGTGCGCCAATTCTCTATTACCTAACTCTCATAAATCCATAGAACGGCAAAGGATTAACGGCTTTAAGTGCTTTACGAGGCATAGGAGTGTAGAGGGTTTCGACTTCCAGAAATTTCCAGAGTTGTTTGGAGGAGTTTTCACCTAACATATTATAATGACATTGTTATAACCATAAATGGCCGTCGTCGCGTTTGGACTCTACTACCACTTAACATCAGGTGGAGTAGTCATTTGCCCTCCCGGCAAATATAAAAATAATAATAATAATGATGATCGACTGTAAATTTCAGTTATAAAGGCTATACTAGCTTTTATGAAACCTGGATCAAATCTCGAAACACAACTTGAAGTATTCCAAAGTACAATGAAATATTGCATTGTAAGTGGACAATGCTTGGGTCTCTTCCCTTTCACGAATATAACAAAAATGAATATACAAGAAAATAGGTAAGTAACCTATACATTCCTTTATATATAATATTCTTATAATATTTATGTGAGTAATGGGTCACCGCATGGTCACTGGGAACTTACAAGTTAAGTCTCTTGTGCCTTTAACTATACTGATTCATTCGTTCTTCAAACTGGAACTCAAGAGTATTAAGTAACGATTTTTGCGGTAGAATTGGATGAGTGGGTGATACAAACCTAGACGATGTTATATTTACCACAAAGAAAATAATTATTTCGAATAACGTCAGTCAACTTTATAAATAACTAAATTTTCGTAAAATTCTTCAAATAATATGTCATGATAGATTCTTCAAATATATCTCATGATGTTTGTGTGACACAAATTCACCCTTACTACATTTAGAAGTATCGTTGTTTATATGATTTTAGATATCAATTATTTTCGTGGAGATATTTTCTATGCTTCATGACTTATTCTGGACAAATAATGGCACTGATTTTCAGCCTCTATGCACTAGCTACGACTGTAACTATTTCAAGGTTTTGTAAGTAAAGATAATATAATTTTTCAAAGCGTTTCGTAGCCAGTATGTAATTTTCATTTGGATGTTTGCAGCATTTTTTCTATTCTACATGTCCAATAGTTTCACATGCGTTCTCTTCTTGCGACTCGCAAGAAAATGGCATAAGCTAATGAAACAAATTGTTGCATCAGAACTCAACGAATACTTAGACTTGAGCGTGAGGCTTAAAGGAAATTTTGCAACTATTATAATATTAAGTTTTGCCATCGGTGAGTTTGTTCTTGTTATAAAATATTATACTTTTATAAGACTATATTTCGTTGCAGTAAATACGTGCTTTATGTCTGATATAAGTGATAAATTAGAAATAATAGTAGTTAACTCCTGAAAGACTAAAAAAATAAAATGCGAGACGAACAGTCTCAAACATTTACGATTAAATTTATTTAATCTCTCATTCCTTTACCAGTACTTACATGATTGATAGTAACCAATAATAAAGTACTATTAAATGATGTTTCCTTTTTACAGTTGAGTATATTTTTTCAAGAATCGCTAAATTGTCTGAAGTACAAGACTGTAGTAAAGACGATAATATCACATACGAACAATTCATTATCACTTCATATGCTTGGGTATTTGAACTCGGGGTGCCTTATTCCCTGTCTGTTGGAATATATTTATTGGTATATTAAAATTTATTCTTCTGAATAGACAGAGATATTTTCACCTGTACCTAAACGTTTAAATTAATTTAATTAATACAAATATTCCATAAGTGTGGAATAAATGCATTGTGTTTTTTTTAAAAGTGATAAAATTTTTAGTAATTATTATGTATAATTTTATAAAAAAATAACAATGATTAATATGATATCTTAGAATGGTTTATAAAAAAATTAGGACTTCCCTGTACTGTCTGTCTCTGGCTTCTAACATTGAGCTTACAGATTTTTATTATCGGGTACATTGATAAATCTTTTCAGTTTTTAAACACGTTGGCTACACTAATATGGAGCTATCCGCATATATTTATTATTTGTGCTAGTTTGTATTTAACATCAATACTGGAGCAATTAAATAAAAAGATTATCTCACGTGAAGGTCAGGTAAGTTTGATTTAAATACTATGATAATAATTGAAGTTACCATAAAGTACATGACACTGCGTCTGACATTAAGTGTCTGGAAGGCTGGGTTGATTCTGCGATGAAGATACAAGTCTTACTCTAAGAAATCGAATCTATGATACTGCAGGAATGTTAAGAACCTCTAGTCTTGCTTCTTGAAGAATTATCTGGATGGGAGTGAGGGTTCCTCCTGACTGGCCCAAAAAGCCAGTCTCGGTACGGGCCTCAGGGGTGCCGCCTTTACCCAGGCTTTCCCCGGCAAGTTATCTTGCCGTGTCATATATTTTGTCCCGAAGGGCCAGGGTCAAACTAACCCCACGGCTGTTCATCATGTCCGGTGCTTCTGCTTTGTAAGGTTGTCTAGATGGAAATGGCGTTAACCGCGTAAGCTTTGACATAATTTACAAGGAAGTCATATGTAAAAGTGACATTTAAATTTTAAAACCAAAACAAGGCTATATATACTATAACAAATATAGAATAATAAAAAATCATCTCCCAAAATTTCACTCTCCCTAGCGGAACACTCACGATAGGTGCAGGGGATTAAAAAAAACTACCATAGCCATATTGTGTATCGAACCTGGTTGTCACAAGCTTTATCTAATTTTGTTGTAGCATTTACCAGCATCCTTTTGGCGGAAGTTGCGTGAAGATTACAATAAAGCGACCCAATTGGTTCGTACCTTTGATGACGCTATTAACAGTATTGTCTTTACATCATTTGCTAGCAATCTCTTCTTTGTATGTTTACAACTTTACTACGTACTTGCGTAAGTATTTGGTTGCATTGCAGTCAAAATAATGTTTCAATATTTTGTAAGTTATCACTTATTTAGAGCATTACAATCGATACAATAAAATTAACTTACTAACACAAATAAATATCCTGTTATTTATATATTTCGTTCAAGTCATCTATTCATTCAATCTCTTTTATACTATTTACATGGGATCGTTTTTTCTATGAGACTGCAAAAATAATGATTCGGTACATTTTTACTATTAGAAAGGTATTATATAAACGAATCCAGTATTTAGCGGTATTGTGGAATACACAAGTATTAAACAGGAGCAGAAGTCTTTGCCCAATTGTTCGTCTTTTATTTACAGGTCAAAGCGACGAGGTGGGGCGGAATATGCTCCCTTTCCTTCTTACTTCCTTAAACATTAGTTGAATAGTCTCTATTGTCATCATATGTACACATGATACACATGGTGGTCAAACCAAATCTTTATTTATTAAATCGAATTATTTGTTTGTTACAGACGCTACATTCAAATTATTCATAACGGCCCTCAGAATGTGTGTCCAAAATATCCAAGTGGGTGTGTATACATACATATGTGTAACAATAGTTTTAAGTTACTCTTACATTGTATCGGCTTATTCCCATACAATTTTTACGAAACTATGGATAAAAGAATAATCTTTACCCATAGTTTCGTTGCATGAAAGTATGTGCTTCTTCTTCATTTCTCACGTGAACAGTCAGCGTGCAACGTTTGTCAGTCTTCATTCCTGAACCTGACCTTGTGCCTGAAGTCTTGGGATTTACCTGTATTTGTAAAAACACTTGTGCACTGTCATATGAGTTATATACCACAGTTGTATTGCATCCAATATGATAATTCACCTCGTGATTGGTGATGAAGTTATACTCCGTGAAGAAAGCCCGTTGAAAATCTGCCACATATGATATGTATATATATGGTCAGTATGGTGGAATAAGTACAAATCTTCACCAATAAGGAGAAGGGGCTGGCGGTGGAATGTGTACAGACTAATAAGTGGTTATCACCGCAGTAAGAAATATTAACCATTCTTTACGTCACCAATGCGCCACCAACCTTGTGGACTAGATGTTGCGTCCCTTGTGCCTGTACACAACAATACTAAGTATTGCTACTTGTCGATTGAATATCTGATTAGTGGATGATAACTACCCAGAAGATGTTGCACAAAGCCCTACTACAAAGTAGAATCTGTATTTTTTATACGAACGAGCTATCAAATTCATAGTTCGTAAGAATTCATAGTTCGAAAGTGAAGCCGTCGCTTGCTAAGAAATATTTAATATTAATAAACATTGATAATATTTACAATTTCTTTTATAATTATTTTATCATATGAATATTATTTTAGGTTATTTAACGGATACGAACATGCCATATATTATACATTTTCTTTAACATTCGTTCTCACGCGTTCCTTGGCGGTTTCGCTCATCGCCGCTCAGGTGCATTCCGCGTCTCTTGTCGCGGCTCCATCGCTTTACAACGTACCATCTTCCTCATATGGTACCGAGGTAATTATATTTATATTATCTAAGTTTTCTCCCTCTATGTCTATTAATATATGCCGATAAATGTCTGGCAATTGCGCACATTTATCAGTGCATAAAGAGGAGAGAGCTTCTCTCTCGTACTTAGTACTTTATATTTTCATTTAAGGAATTGTAGTTACGAAATGTTTAAAACATTTTAAGCATTTATTAATTTGTTTTAAATCTACGAAATAACTTATTTTCAGACATATCAGTTTAAGAAAGTATAACGTTTTATATTGCAGGTTCAAAGATTTCTTGAGCAAATTCATAGTGACACCGTAGCATTGACAGGACTTAACTTTTTCTACGTAACTAAAGAGTTGGTTTTATCTGTGAGTGTAACTTTATACATAATATTTGTATAAGAGGCAGTCTGCGTGGGTTTACTGCTTCGTTAGCTAGCTCATAAGACTTTCGATTCCGAGGTCCTATGTTCAAGCATCTGGTCGGATCAATGTAATAGTGATTGGTTTTTTTGGACGACACACTCAGCAGCGACCTGGAGTCTAAAACTGTCCAGGTATAATATGTCCTATATTACTTAATAATATACTTTTTATTTGCAGGCGATTGGTACCATTGTAACTTACGAGCTTGTCTTGCTGCAGCTTAATCAATAAGACTAAGAAAGATAAAAATAAAAGATAACACGAGTGCAGCTCATTGCAACACATTCAGGGAATTTTAAACATTTCATATTGTAACGTAAACTTTAAGAGCCTTGAAATTTTACACACAAACAAACAAAAGTAATTCATAAGTGATTTGATATTCAACAGCATTCGATCTTTACTGAGGTAAACTGCTATGCAATAAATTATAGCACTTTAGTTAAGCTTTATGACATTTTGTGACTGGGAGATTATTAGTGAATATTGTTGGCACAATAAAGTATATTAATTACACAAAAAATATTTTCAAGACTACATTTAATGAATTATATACATATATATATATATATATATATATATATATATATATATATATATATATATATATATATATATATATATATATATGTCGTGGAAAGCGATATCGTTTAATATTAAGTTGCTCATTTGAGTATCATACATCAACATAGTACTTGAGAAGGGGTAAACCGTGACGTCACTTGTTATTGTAAAGACGGTACGTGGACAGAGTCGTGTTGGAAAGCGTGGAATTGAAACGGTACATTACGATTACGGACGCCGACCAGGTCACTTCTCCAAAACAAATCTGTCTGTGGTTTACTTAGTTTACTTTAAAGTGTGTTTATTGTGTTCAAAATGAAATAAAGTAAGGTTATACGAAGTGTATACTATTATTTTCCCCGCCTACGCAATAGACCCTGTTTCACCAACTCAAGATTGAGACACTAGTATCGCTCAGCCATCGCTGCCGCTGTCATGTATATAAATATAATTCTCTCGGTCAAATATACATACTTTAAAAGGCAGTACTATTAAAGAACATGGTTGGTTCGATTAATAAGAGACTGACTCATACTCTTTGATTCAGTTTTTCAATCTGATGGTAGATTTACTTTCATTTTAATCCAGTAACATTAATATTTAATTAGCATTGTTTACCAGGTGGTAATGCGTTATGCAAGCCCATTTAGGGACGTACCACCGACTAGATCTGATATTATACCGCTACACAATAATACTTAGTAATGTTGTGTTCCGGTTCGATGGCTGAATAAGCAAGTAAAACTACAGGCGCAAGGGACATAATATAATATTTCTTATATAATAAAATAATATTTCTTACATCGGTGACTACTTACCATCAGCAGAACCGTCTGTCCGCCCGCCAAAAAAAAATATTTATTCAATACAACAGTAAAGTTACTTTTAAATTATAATACACAAAAATGCCAATGTCTTCTTGATTTAAAAAAAAAGATATTCTTGTAAGTAGACACGAATTTCATAAATGTTCAAATGGATCTATTCTTTTCAGGTATAGAATATAAATCGTTTATTTAAAATCTAGATAGTATTAGAAACTCTGATCTCGTTAAAAATTGTCTAAGTATTAGAAAAAAATCAATATTGGATACATTGACTGTTTATCAGGAGTAAAAGTATATATCCAGTAATAATTATGCCTACTCATACCATATCGTTACTGTATAAAAATATAACAAAATAGAACACATCAAAGCCGAGTTTTAGTTGAAGCGAAGTGGCCGGTAGTTGAATATCCATTTACTGAAAGTGAGCAGTTCTATTAAATGCACTTTATGTAACAGTTAGCTGAGCATTTCATATTATTTTTCTATAATAAAATGTAAAATACAAAAATACAAACAAACTATTTTAAGCGGATTTTTCACTATTTTTGACACTTGGTTAAGTTACTGTTGGTTTATTTTTAAGGAAAGTTATTAATTTCAATTAAATAATGTTTAGTTTTTGATTTGAAATATCTATTATCACGCTTTAGGAGTGACATACTCATAGGCCGTGACAACGTTTGCTCATGTCGTCATGCTACCCCTTCGCCGCAACCTTCTACTCCCTTGTGTGTGCGTGGCACGTATATAAGTAATTCCTATGTATTTTTATAATGATAATATATATAATATTTCTTACATCGTAAGAAATATTATATATATTATCATTATAAAAATAATAATTATAATATATATATATAAACAAATAAATAAACAAATAAATAAAATAATTATAATATATATATATATATTATAATTATAATAGAAATAGAAGGGGTAGCATGACGACATGAGCAAACGTTGTCACGGCCTATGAGTATGTCACTCCTAAAGCGTGATAATAGATATTTCAAATCAAAAACTAAACATTATTTAATTGAAATTAATAACTTTCCTTAAAAATAAACCAACAGTAACTTAACCAAGTGTCAAAAATAGTGAAAAATCCGCTTAAAATAGTTTGTTTGTATTTTTGTATTTTACATTTTATTATAGAAAAATAATATGAAATGCTCAGCTAACTGTTACATAAAGTGCATTTAATAGAACTGCTCACTTTCAGTAAATGGATATTCAACTACCGGCCACTTCGCTTCAACTAAAACTCGGCTTTGATGTGTTCTATTTTGTTATATTTTTATACAGTAACGATATGGTATGAGTAGGCATAATTATTACTGGATATATACTTTTACTCCTGATAAACAGTCAATGTATCCAATATTGATTTTTTTCTAATACTTAGACAATTTTTAACGAGATCAGAGTTTCTAATACTATCTAGATTTTAAATAAACGATTTATATTCTATACCTGAAAAGAATAGATCCATTTGAACATTTATGAAATTCGTGTCTACTTACAAGAATATCTTTTTTTTTAAATCAAGAAGACATTGGCATTTTTGTGTATTATAATTTAAAAGTAACTTTACTGTTGTATTGAATAAATATTTTTTTTTGGCGGGCGGACAGACGGTTCTGCTGATGGTAAGTAGTCACCGATGTAAGAAATATTATTTTATTATATAAGAAATATTATATTATGTCCCTTGCGCCTGTAGTTTTACTTGCTTATTCAGCCATCGAACCGGAACACAACATTACTAAGTATTTTTGTGTAGCGGTATAATATCAGATCTGATCGGTGGTACGTCCCTAAATGGGCTTGCATAACGCATTACCACCTGGTAAACAATGCTAATTAAATATTAATGTTACTGGTTTATAATGAAAGTAAATCTACCATCAGATTGAAAAACTGAATCAAAGAGTATGAGTCAGTCTCTTATTAATCGAACCAACCATGTTCTTTAATAGTACTGCCTTTTAAAGTATGTATATTTGACCGAGAGAATTATATATATATACATGACAGCGGGAGCGATGGCTGAGCGATACAAGTGTCTCAATCTTGAGTTGGTAAAACAGGGTCTATTGCGTAGGCGGGGAAAATAATAGTATACACTTCGTATAACCTTACTTTATTTCATTTTGAACACAATAAACACACTTTAAAGTAAACTAAGTAAACTGACAGATTTGTTTTGGAGAAGTGACCTGGTCGGCGTCCGTAATCGTAATGTACCGTTTCAATTCCACGCTTTCCAACACGACTCTGTCCACGTACCGTCTTTACAATAACAAGTGACGTCACGGTTTACCCCTTCTCAAGTACTATGTTGACGTATGATAATCAAATGAACAACTTAATATTAAACGATATGGCTTTCCACGGCATATATATCATTCATTAAATTTAGTCATGAAAATATTTTTTGTGTAATTAATATACTTTATTGTGCCAACAATGTTCACTAATAAATCTCCCAATCAGAAAATGTCATAAAGCTTCACTAAAGTGCTATTTATTGGATAGGAGATTGCTTCACTAAAGATCGAATGCTGTTGAATATCAAATCACTTATGAACTACTTTGTTTGTGTGTAAAATTTAAAGGCTCTTAAAGTTTACGTTACAATATGAAATGTTTCAAATTCCCTGAATGTGTTGCAATGAGCTGCACTCGTGTTACCTTTTATTTTTATCTTTCTTAGTCTTATTGATTAAGCTGCAGCAAAACAAGCTCGTAAGTTACAATGGTACCAATCGCCTGCAAATAAAAAGTATATTATTAAGTAATATAGGACATATTATATCTGGACAGTTTTAGACTCCAGGTCGCTGCTGAGTGTGTCGTCCGAAAAAACCAATCACTATTACATTGATCCGACCAGGTGCTTCAACGTAGGACCTCGAGATCTAAAGTCTTATAAACTAGCTAACGAAGCAGTAAACCGACGCAGACTACTTCTGATACAAATATTAAGTACAAAGTTACACTCACAGATAAAACCAACTCTTTAGTTACGTAGAAAAAGTTAAGTCCTGTCAATGCTACAGTGTCACCATGAATTTGCTCAAGAAATCTTTGAACCTGCAATATAATGCGTTATATTTTCTTAAATTGATATATATCTATTATCACGCTTTAGGAGTGACATACTCATAGGCCGTGACAACGTTTGCTCATGTCGTCATGCTACCCCTTCGCCGCAACCTTCTACTCCCTTGTGTGTGCGTGGCACGTATATAAGTAATTCCTATGTATTTTTATAATATATGTATATATAAACAAATAAATAAACAAATAAATAAAATAATTATAATATATATATATATATATATTATAATTATTTTATTTATTTGACTGATGTCATGATCGTGTTTTTCATTTGCTTAAAGACCCCTACGGATACAATGTTTTTAAAAGTCTCATATATTTATTTGATAATTTGGTCAGACTGGTAATATTAAGAGTCAGATAGCGTTAATTCTGCGTCCTTTCTCGTTGATAAATTAAGCAAATAACAATAATAAGTTATAATTAACACATTTCTAAAAACTTATAAAATTATTTTCATACTAATATTTTCAATAATGTGATCTTAATCGGAATCCTGGTCACGGCATCAGGGGTGAAAGGGGAGTCGACAACAACCTAGGCCCCCTACAGTCAACCTCACCTGCTCGTGGTACATCCTGCTAATCAACGAACGAGGCTCTGGCGACCGAAATTGTGGCGGTATAACCACACAAATGCTGGAATCCGAAAATGCTAATCCTGATAGCGGGCAGCAGCGCTATTAGTGAAAGATTCCAGCCACTGCGGTCACCAACCCGCCTGCCAAGCGCGGTGACTAAGGCAAAAACCCCCCTATGAGCGACGACACAAATTCACGGCCCCCAATTCCCGGTAATCGCACTTTTCCTGGCCACGGTACCGGCCATGGTAACGGTGCGATGGGGGGTGCTAAGAATCCCCGGGCTACGCCAGGGTACCACAAACGGCGACTCTTTCTGGCCACGTATAATGGACGCTTTCTGCGGCTGGACGAACACCTGACAGAATTGGAAGTAGAGTTAAGTCGTATTAACTGGGATATAGTAGGTCTATCAGAAATCCGAAGACAGGGCGAGGACACGATGACACTAGATTCCGGTCACTTACTCTACTTCCGAGAAGGACACCAACCATCCCAAGGTGGCGTCGGCTTTTTGATCCACAAGTCACTCAGAAGTAATGTCGTGGAGGTTGGCAGTGTGTCGGCAAGGGTGGCATACCTTGTCTTAAAGATAACCGAGAGGTATGCCTTGAAGGTAATACAAGTGTATGCCCCAACGTCTACATACACTGACGAAGAGGTCGAAGCCATGTACGAAGACATAGTGAAAGCTATGTCTCGTACCAGTACCTTCTACACAATTGTTATGGGTGACTTCAATGCCAAAGTGGGAGTACAAGAAGATGGTGAATCGAGGGTAGGAAAATTCGGCTATGGGCACAGGAATCATCGGGGGCAAATGCTGGTAAACTTCCTTGAGGCTCAGGGATTATTTCTGATGAATTCATTTTTCCAGAAAAAGCCCCAAAGGAAGTGGACCTGGCGAAGCCCCGATAACACAGCGATGAATGAGATCGACTTCATTTTATCCAATAAGCGCCAAATATTCAGGGATGTCTCCGTGATCAACAGGGTAAACACTGGAAGTGATCACCGCCTGGTAAGAGGCACCCTGAATATTAACACTAAAATAGAACGATCGCGGTTAATGAAGTCGACTCTTAGACCAACTCAGCCCCAAGTCGAAGCTGGTTGCGAAAGCTTCCAGTTGGAACTACAGAACCGATTTGCCATGTTGGAAACCAGGCAGGACATTGACGACGCCACCAATAGTCTGGTGCGTGTCATCCGCGAAGTCGGCCAAAATTACTTTCGACAAAAGAGCAACGGACGTAAGTCGAAGCTCTCAGGCGAGACTCTGAACGAGATGACGAGGAGACGAGAACAGCAGAATATGACGCCATCTGAGTGTCAGGCACTTAACAGGAAGGTTAAAAAACTAATAAGGCGTGACACAAGACGAGCTAATACCCGGAATATTGAAGATGCCATAGCACTCAATAGGGGCTCAAAGGTTCTTGCAAAGTCACATTACTCCTGTTGTCACCTGACAAAACTCAGAACCACACAAGGCACAACCGTCACCTCAAAACCAGAGATTCTCGCTGAAGTCGAAAAGTACTATGGCGATTTATACTCATCACGAGTACCTGCACCTGAGTCCCACAGTGCGGATGACCCACGAGCCAGACTGACACGCCACCTATCAGACGATCTTCCCGACATCGATTTGGGCGAGATTAGGATTGCTCTCGGACAACTTGGAAACAACAAGGCTCCAGGAGATGACGGAATTACCTCAGAGCTTCTTAAAGCAGGAGGCACACCAGTTCTGAGAGAGCTGGCTAACATCTTCAATTCCGTCCTCCATAATGGTACTACACCGAAGACATGGAGCAGAAGTGTGGTGGTTCTGTTTTTCAAGAAGGGTGATAAAGCTCTTCTGAAGAACTACCGCCCCATTTCACTTTTAAGCCATGTTTACAAGTTGTTTTCGAGGGTAATCACGAATCGTCTTGCCCGGAAATTCGATGACTTCCAACCCGTTGAGCAGGCTGGGTTTCGAAAAGGCTTCAGTACCGTAGACCACATACACACACTTAGGCAAATAATACAGAAGAAAGAGGAATATAATCAGCCTCTATGCCTAGCGTTTGTGGACTACGAAAAAGCCTTCGATACCATTGAGACCTGGGCTGTTCTGGAATCCATGCAGAGGTGCCTAATTGACTATCGGTATATCCAGGTGTTGAAGTGTTTGTACGAAGCCGCAACCATGACCGTCCAAGTACAAGATCAGAGCACAAGACCAATCCAATTGCATCGCGGGGTAAGACAGGGGGATGTAATCTCCCCGAAACTTTTTACCAATGCATTGGAGGACGTCTTCAAAACGCTCGATTGGAACGGACGCGGCATTAATATCAATGGCCAACACATTACACATCTGCGATTTGCCGACGACATTGTCATCATGGCGGAGACTCTGCAGGATTTGGAAGAGATGCTAAACAACCTGAGCGATTCTTCGAGACGAGTAGGTCTCGGGATGAACATTGAAAAGACCAAAATTATGGCAAACAATCATGTATCCCCGGGACCAGTGGTCGTAAATGGCTCTCCACTTGAAGTTGTGCAGGAATATATCTACCTGGGCCAAACTATACAACTTGGCCGGCACAACTTTGAGAAGGAGGCTAAAAGAAGAATACGTTTGGGCTGGGCGGCATTCGGGAAGTTGCGTCATATTTTTGAATCGTCGATCCCACAGTCGCTTAAGACCAGGGTCTTTAATCAGTGCGTCCTACCTGTAATGACTTACGGTGCCGAAACGTGGACACTCACCGTAGGACTGGTCCACAAATTTAAGGTCGCTCAGCGAGCGATGGAACGCGCGATGCTTGGGGTTTCTCTGGGCGATAGAATCCGAAATGAGGACATTCGCCAGAGAACTAAAGTCACCAACATCTCGCGGAGAATTAGCTCGCTGAAGTGGAAGTGGGCTGGTCATGTCTCCAGACGCATTGATGGCCGATGGAGCCGACACGTGTTAGAGTGGAGACCGCGCTTAGGCAAACGTAGTGTAGGGCGCCCTGTGACAAGATGGACCGACGATTTAAAAAAGGTGGCAGGCACGGGATGGATGCGGACTGCCCAAGATGGTTGGCGTTCTATGGGGGAGGCTTTCGTCCAGCAGTGGACGGCAAAAAAAAAAAAAAAGAAAAAAAAATACGGAATGTCTCTGTTGACTGCTATACATTTTTCATGTCAAAATTAAATATTTTTAAATTTAGCGGCAATTTCTTTTATAATGCGAAATGTAGAAACGGCAGAGGATTCTTTATAACAACATTTTCTGCACGAAACCCGCAAAAGTCTTGCAACTGCAGCTTTAGATTTGAGAGAAAATATTACTACAAAATATTAAGGTTTCCTCTAAAAATTTTACCGAAACATATAATGTCTCTTAATTTTTTACCCGACAATTATTTGATTAGACTTTGGCGCTGCCAAACCTTGCGACTACGACTGCACTAAGTTTTATCGAATTATTGATTAACTCAAACGTATAAATTATATATATAAAGGTGTTTTTTTTTATATTGATTTTATTAATGTGTATACATTTCAAATAGTTTGTCTAATATTTATTTGACTAATATTATATTACTTATAATTTATAAATCTTGTTTCATGACTACTTCAAGCCATTCAAACTGCCTCAGGCTTGTCCTAAGTTGTCCAGTAGTTGTGGCAATTTGGAAAATTAATCGTCTTCAACAAACAAAACAAGAATAACAGCTGGAGATTTGGAATATTACTAACTTTGATATAGATAATTTGTAGCCTAATGACCAGGATAAACATTCCAGGTAAATAATCAATCAATTTCTATACTTGTCAGGCGTTCGCTATGACGTGACGATACGTGCAAGATCGTCTGGGTAGTGCTAAGAAAAATATTGTGAGGAAACTTGCACTTTTGTTTTTGACCGAGAACCTGGTTATGTAGGATTCTAACCCACTCAAACCTCTACGATATGATTGCTGCACGGATTGGATATTGCGTGGAGGAATATGGTCTTAAATAATTTATTCTACATATCAGGATTTTTCTTATCACTAATTTGTCTCAGATATGTACTAGTATTGCATAGCAAATGTCCAAATATATATAGATTCTAAAGTTCAATTCATCATGTTTGAATATTAGAGAGGAATGATTATTTGACATATAAATGGCACTTTAAGAGCAATTTTAAATTGAAAAGTTGAAATTCTTTGAGAATAAATTAAAAAGTTTCCCGTTCGACTTTTAATTCAGTAACATTGTTAATTTCAGAAGGATTTTTTTTCGATTTTAATAAAAAGAGGATTTATAACTTAATTTAAAAAAAAATCATATATCGTGAAGAAAACCGCTTTAAAGACGTAAAAATGGTGTGAGTATTCACGAGAATTTATGGGAAAATAATAAAACTAACGATGACGTCATGTGACGCTCGAAATATTACGCATACTCGTCAGTCTCAGTTACCCTCTACTGTAACTTGTAACAAGCGTGACATGTATATACATAAAAAGATACACCAATGATCACCCAATGACATTATATTGTACGCTATTTCCTAAGTTCATTCGCAACCAATGACGATTATCCTTCATACATTCGTTCTTCAATGTAATATTCGTTCATCAATAAACAGATAACATAATAAATAATTCAATATTATAGTAAGTAGAAGTAAATTATGTACAATATATTTTCTTCTTAATTAAAAACATAAACAAACTGGTATATGAGTCTCCTGGCAGTGAGCTCATAGGGATTGGCACTGTATGAAATATTACCCATTCCTTAAATCACTATCATTCGGTGGGCCTTGTGCAAGCCCGTCTGGGTCATATTGTTACCACGTTTTAACATTTCACAATGTAATGTAATGTGCTCTGCGGTAAGTTTCAAATTTCTTCTCACAAAAGCTTTACTGATGTTCCAGTCGTGTACTAACTGAATTTTTCATTATATTTGTTCAACTCTCCAAGCATTGCAAGCAAGGTAATCTTTACAAATGCATCAAGCATTCGCTGGTGTAACAAGATAAGACAGTATAAAGTATTACATTTATTTATTCAAACACTGTATTGTAGTTTGCCCACGGTTTTGCTCGTTTTTTCGGGATTTTTTTATAGAATAGGAAGGCGGACGAGCATATGGGCCACCTGATAGTAAGTAGTAACCAAGGCTTTTAGACATTGGCACTGTAAGAAATGTTAACCATCGCTTACATCGCCAATGCGCCACCAACCTTGGGACCTAAGATTTTATGTGTAACATGGAATATGTCCCTTGTGCCTATAATGCTCTCTCTTGTGCTACTCTATATAATAATATATATAATTGTGCTCTCTCTTGAGCTACTCTAGAGCTTGCACAAAGCCCTACTACCAGTAGGTTTTAGATAGTTCAAGCTTCATACCAAATTTAATCAAATTCAGGTCAGTGATTTAGCCGGGAAAGTGTAACAGACAGAATTACTTTCGTATTTTTAATATTAGTATCGATAATATTATGAATTAATCAATTGACATAAAAGACTGACCGCTCTTTATGCATCTCATCGGATGTACCATTTGTAACACTGAAACAAGTAATTAAAATCATTATTTAACAATTTTATATGGCTTCGAAGTCTTCATAGCGGGTTAAGTAAAATATATATATATAATAAATTGAAATAAGTTTAAATCACAGTATCGTTTAGTTGTCAAAAAAGCATTTTTAACAAACATTATTTAAAACATGTATGTAAAAGATTAGACAAATATACAAAAAGAAACTCGCAAGTTGTTTAATAAAATTTAGATAGAACGACCAAAGATTACTTATAGAACACGTCAATCTTAACCAAAAATTGCGCGTTTAAATTTGACAATACACTACTCGGTATTGTAGCGGTCAAGCGCTTGCCTATTAACTGTAAAAAAAAATCGTTTTCATGTATTTAGATTGTATTTATTTTGTTTTATAATTCATCTCGTGTTGTCGAATATTCTACGTTAGTGGTAAATGGTGCTATTATTATAGATAAGTAGGTTAGTAGCGTGAAACTTATTGAGTTTTACTACTACTAAATTGATCAATAAGAGAATGATTATTTTAATGAATGTTTTTATAAAATTGTAACATAAAAAACTTTAGTATATTGACTGGCCCGTTGGCGCTGTTGGAAATGGCACTCGGGAATTGCAGTATTTATTATATATTTATTTAAAATTAAGTATATTCTATATTTAAATGTGTATATCAGTCGGCTATTACCTATAACACAAGCATTAAATGTGCCGTCTACAGACGAAACTGTGTAAAAAGGATTAAGTATTAATAAAAAAGCGAATTGAAAAACAATATTCAATCTAGTTCGTGTAATGTCCTAAAAAAATCAATACAGTATTAAGCTTACCTAAATTATCTCTGCAAATGACACGTCTCGCGTGACACAAATTAACAAAGAACTGATACCCTCTTTTGTATCTACTAAACATCATGCACACTGGTTGCTTGTCATTTTCGGTTAGATCTTGACAAACTATATCACACGGATCATTGTTGGGATCATACGACGATCGAGTAAGTGATGTCTGTATTACTAACAAAAGGGTGAAACATTTTATTTAATATTGTTAATATAACATTTTGTTTAATATGATCTCCGACAAAGGATACACTTACGAGTACATTATATGCAATAATATATTAAATATACACATGTGCTCCTTCAAGTGTAGGTGACCGCATCAAGCACATTAAATAAAGACTAAGCAGAAACATATCAAAAACTCCCGTCTCGATTTCGTACGGGTACACTATGTACAAAGTTACCCCTCCCATATGCCCCCTTAAAGTTGAAATATCCAAAAACCCTTTCTTATCGTATTCGTCTCGTTTATCGTTTTTCTGTTCGTCAGTCAGGACAAGCGATTTCATAAATCTGTAGCTTTATTAAAAGCTAGTGCATGCCCGCAGTTTCGCTCGCGTTCGGCTCTACCGATTTTCATCAAAATCGGTCCAGTTGCTTAGTCGTGAAAGCGTAATAGATAGAGCTACTTTCGCATTTTTAATATTATTACTGATATAGAATTAACACCCCGTCCTTCTTCCTCTACTGATGATAAATGGTGATGTAATGGTGATGGTCACCATCATGGTTCATCTTTCGCCCAGAGGATTGAAATTGCAATTCAAGAGGGTAATTCCGCTCGCTTTTTGCCTCCATTCCATATGGTCATGATTTGTACATTAGCTACTTTTAATTTCCATTTAGATATACTTAAAATATAATTGCAAATAATTCTTATATGCCATATTATTTTTAGGATATAAATGTCATAACTTACAAGTAATAAAAATAAGTGCAATAAATGCAATTCCTTGGTACATAACGTCAGGTTAATGGACATTAAAAATTAAACATTTTTTTTAAAAAAAAACCAAAACAAATGTAATATTCAACACAACTTCACCTACTATTATGATTATAATTATTTTTTTAATCGCATACTTTTATATTCAAATAATATTTTTTAAATAAAATATTCATGAAGTAAAGTTTTTGTATTACAGTAATAAAATATAAAAATTTGCACGACAATAACCGATGGCTTATTTTTATTTACATTTTTATGTAAATAATACATCGTTTGAATGTTCATAAAATATTTTATGAATCTACATGAAAAATAATATACGTATGTATGTTTGAGATAAATAAACTTAAAAAATATTATTGATTACCAAGAAAGTTGGTATATATAATATGTATCGATTTTCTAGATTATGTTGCAACACATTTTAATTGGTACAAGTACATTTTAACAAAGATAATATTTTACAAATAGTGCAAGTCGTATAAGAGAATACATTACAAAAACATTTCATGCCCGACATAAATTAAGTTTAATAGAAATCTTTAGTCATACCATCATATTATAAAATAATTTGAATTTGGAATTCTAAGCATAATGAAAGATTTTGATCTTGACGCTAGCCAATATTAAAAATCGGCAATATCACAAGGACTTAATACATTTTCTTTATAAAAATCGAATCGATATTCAGCGAACGGTCTAGTAAAGAATAGAGCACGTTTATCGTAAAGCGACGCAATTTGGAAAATGTGACTATCGAGGCCTGAGCAATCTATGAATACAGGTCTCGATGCAAACGACTACCGAAAAGGGATCATTTTATTGAACAATGATCTTTACTGAGAAATATCTTTTGTATTTTGATTATTTGAGTATCTTTGCTGATTTCAAACATTTTCATACAAATAGGATTTAATTCTTTAAAAATAAACCTAGCTCAAGATTGTTTAAGGAATGAAATATTTGTTACATTTATTTAAGTAAATCTAATACATAATTTATTCGTGTAAGCGCTTTTGTTCTCCAATTACAGAATTAAATTCAATTTGAAGTAACAACCGGGAAGACACATCTAATGGTCCATCTCAGCTGGTTCTATTCAAATAATAAAACTAATTGCCGTTGGTTGTTATCACATCGGAGAAAACCTTGTTTATTAACAGGATATTACAGGAACTGCCTCGTTGGTCTAGTGGCTTGATATAAGGCCGCAGACTCGGAGGTCCTGGGTTCAATTCCCAGGTTGGGCCAATAAAACGTTATTGGGTTTTTCTTTCAGAAAATTCTCAGTAACAGCCCGGAGTCTGGAAGTTGGAAGTGTGTTCACTCCCGTGCCTCGGAAAGCACGTAAAGCCGTTAGTCCTGCGCCTGAACTCTTTCCGGTCGTGTCGGATTGCCGTCCCAACGGATTATAAGAGTTAAGGAATAGAGAATGCACCTGTGTTTGCGCACACACTTGTGCACTATAATATCTCCTGCGTAGTTGGCTAATCTCTCTTGAGATTGGCCGCCGTGGCCGAAATCGGTCTGGAGGACATTATTATTATTATTATTAACAGGATATAAAAAAAAATCTATTAAAATATTTTTTCATGTTCAGTAATAGTTTTAAATAACAATTATTATTATTAGGTAGCTAGGTAGCTAAGTGGATGTTAAATACAGCCATGAAATATAATATTGATGCACTATATCTTTATAAGATGAAATACTACTAATAAAAAATATTTAATATTTATTTCTACATTTCAATGTTTCTTTGAACTGTAAAAAACCTATAATTTTACGTTATATTTTTTCTGTTTATATAAAAATATTCTAAAATTTCCATCATAACATTTGAATAACAAATTTAAATATGGTAACTAACAAACGATAGTTGAATTAAAAATCTCGTTGAAATAATAAAGCAAAGACAGATAAACTCGTAGCAAAATCAGCGATTTTGAAATTTCTAGTTCCCGATAAGCGTAATAAGGACAATCGTTACTCGAATGTCGCGACCAGGCAATTAATTGAATTATTGGATTACCGTGTAGTGCTAACTGAAGTGTGATTTACCAGGTACTAATGTAAAAAGGTGCTATATATGTATATAAAACCTTTCATGTCAATATATAGGTATAAATATATTTCACCACGTTAGCCAAAACGATTTTTGCTAGCTGGATGTTGTAAATAAGTAGATTTAAATCTACTGGATTTAAACAATATCGGAGCATAGGATAGCAATATAACTGGTCATGTAAAAGATGAGAATGAAGATAAAGAAAAGAGATCACTTCCGAATCATGAGTTAACTTCGAGGTTTCCTTTGACCAAGGGCACAGCAAGGTAGGTGTACAGATAGACATGATAAAAATAATCAGATCTATCGAGATATTGTCTTTTCATTCAAGTACAAAGAGGAATTCATTAAAATATATGTAGTAAAACAAGTTCAGAAAGAGAACGCAGAATGATAGACAGTTTTAAAAAAACATCAAATATCACATAATATTATAAGTACATAAAATTGTAAAACGAGATGGAGATTTAAACGAAACTTAAAATGTTGGTCAATTTAATTCTTAGGTTTACTAAACCTTCCCTAGAATAAATGGCCGATGTTATAAAATCTATCTGCAGCTCACATATAAAAATTTACGTTATATTTTGTGTTTATAATGAATACATCTTTTGCTCGGGTTAAAAAAATATCGGCGGATATCTTTACGAGTATGACATATTCGCTTTTCAGGAGTAATATTTCCGAGCAAGCCAGCTCGATGATCTAATGGGTTCTATTGTATTTACATATTCGAACAAGTTTACAATTTAATTTCGCCATACAATATAACTTTGCCATCGACTTATTCAAATGCGACCTTTGTAATAAGACACATTTAAATATGTTAGAAGTCTAATGAGCATTTGCATTCGAACGCTGACGTTGCGTACGTTATGATTAATTATTATAATTGATACACATGGAGACAAAAATAATAGATATGTCACACAATAATTAATATAATCAATATTTTTTATAAGTTAGCTGAAATAATAGCTATTAGTTAACGTGGTAATAATAATAGTCTGTTTATTAACACGTTTATTGCCAAAGTCTAATTTTGGTGAAGTAAGTGATCAAAGCCGAGCTGGCCCAGTGGTAAGAATGTGAATCTTAACCAATGATCGTGGGTTCAAACCCGGGCAAGCACCACTGAAATTTCATGTGCCTAATTAATGATTATAATTCATCTCGTGCTTTACGGTGAAGGAAAACATCGTGAGGAGACCTGCATGTGTCTAATTTCACTGAAATTCTGTCACATGTGTATTCCACCAACCCGCATTGGAGCAGCGTGGTGGAATAAGAATAAGTGGGAGAGGAGGCCTTTAGCCCAGCAGTGGGACATTCACATTCTGTTACGGTAAGAGACCAATAAATATTTTTACTGAAATTTACTTAGCTTTTTTATGTTAGAGGTAGGCGAACGGGTAAACGGTCCACCTGATGGTAAGTGGTTACGGTGGTACGTGGCCATGTAAGAAACATTAACCATCCTTTGCATCGCAAATGTTCCACCAACCTTTGGAACTAAGATGTAATGTTCCTTGTGCCTTAAACAGGCTTAATTACTTTCAAACCTGAACGCAAAAAAACTAAATTTTGCTGTTTATGGGTGGAATATCTGATTAGGGTTTGTGCAAGCCCATCTGGGTAATAAAAGTGCTAAGGATAATCGCTCGAAAATGCAGCATTACTATAATAAACCCCATAGCTTTTAATCACATTATATATAGTTGATACAGTAAAAGTAATTGTCGTACAGAGTGAGCCCTCGAGGGGTAATCAACGAAACGTCACGTCAGGGCTAATTGCTGTTTAAGCTTGAGGATATTGGACCAGGCTTAAGGATCGAACACACCGTTGTAATAAGCCAAGCTATAGCGATGGAAACGTTTCTTTGTGGATTATGGGGAATTCATAAATCTGTCTGTTTCTTCTGGTATAATATGCATGGTATAAGCTTCGTTAGTCTCGTATCTGGCTTATAAAGTGGAAAGAAGTTTTGTTTTGTGTTTTCTTGTTGAAAAATCATGAAAGCTAATGGTTCTGCATATTTGATTTCTATCTCGCCCGTTAACTTGTCTGTATTTTTAAATATATAATACTAGGTAAATGTCAATAATTATTTACGTAAAAGCCTTAAATATATACCAATAAAAATTACAATCGTGACAGCGTAGAATGGTGACCAGAATGCTAGCAGCATTTCCTCTTGGAATCGAAAAAATTAATCACATATTAAAATAATATAAGTGATTTCTATTGTCATGTTCAAAGATGGACAAAATGACGTTTTTTTTAATATATGTTGAATATATGTGTATAAAGAAATGTATTTACTAACGAAAAGACTTAGTTATATCAAGGCGAATAATATAATGGATCGGAGACTGTATCAAAGCTTTGGTAAATTAGTCTGGCTATATATAAAAAGCGCTTAGACTTGTGGTAACCAACTGTTATTTATTTTTTAACTGGAAGTATTGGATGATGGTAAATATCTAATAAAATATCTAAAAAAATATATCCGTACTTTGGGCTAAACTGTAAATGTGAACTGTACCTTAAGCAATTTTTTGTTCATGAAGGAAACACGTCTTATATTAAGCTAAAGCGTTGAATGTTAGTCAATACTTAGAGAGGTTTTGTTTATTTTCACAATATATACTCGTACTACATTTGCAGTTAGTTATTCACGTTTTAATTACTTTTTGACATGAAACATCTATTGGTACTCCTTGGGTGTAAAACCGGCTCGTAAACCGTGGCGGCAAACGACATAACGCCTATGACGTCATACTCCTCTCGCTCGCTATTTTTGAATCCTTTGTAGGGCGTGGCGCTTATTGTACATCGTTGGTGTATATTAGAATAATAAAAAAAAGTATTTATTGATATGTAAACATCTTTGCGCTAGATACACGATAGGCATCAGGCGAGTAAGCGTTATATTTCGAGCATCAGATGACGTCATAAGTTTTGTTATTTAAGTGCGTTAATGTGTGCTTGAGATTGATACACGGTAGGGCCTAACTGAGCTCACATATTAACACATAAATTCTCGTAAGTACCTTGGCAAACACGCCATTTTTTTAACGAAACTCAAATGTTTAATTTTTTATCCTCCATAATTATTTATTGGATAATTTAATTGTAAATTATTTTAATAACCATCAATATCGATATTTCACACGTACTGAGGCTTTCTGGAAGGCCCTATTTTATTAATTTATCTCTAGACGAAGTAAGTAAGACTTTTATTTCTTAGTTTAGTTTGCAAGCGATTTAATTACTCTTCAATTTTATATTTTATATAATTGCTTTTTTAACAAAGATCGGGTGGCAATATTATTTATTTAAATAAGAAATTAAATAAAAAATGTAACGCTGCTTACCGTATTATAAAGTTTAATTAATTTTCATTTTAAGATACAAGGTTTGTTGTATGTACAAATAATTATTGTTTTTATGAAGATTAAAATAACTGTATGATTGTGTTATTATAAAACGATAGTGTTGGATTTGTAGGAGACGTATTCGATGATTGATGCTGCGAATTGAAATGGACATCCCTATCTCATACGTCGCGATGGTTCCAGCAACCTACGAGTATGTAATACTACGAAAATCAATAATATCCTGGGACATTACTCACAAACGGTCATTTGATCCCAAACTAAGCAGAGCTTGTACTATGGAAAACAGACAACTGATATACTACATATACTACTTTTCTTTTGTAAATACATACTTATATGGATAAATACACCCAGACTCAGGACAAACAGACATGTTCATGCACACAAATGTCTGTCCTGGGTGGGAATCGAACCCACAACCTTCGGCGTGAAAGGCAAGTTTCTACCAACAACGCCAACCGGCCTGTCAATTTAATTACTTAAGAACATTGTTCCTATGACACTTTGTACTAACAGAGTATCTCATTCTTTTACGAAATTTAAAGGAAAGGTCTCATCTTTTATACACAATTTTACATACAAAAACGGGAATAAGCTATAAAATCATACATCATATACAGCTCGCAATACAATTTATTTGTTGTTTTTCAAAGTAATTAATAGTGCTTCTTAGTATCAACTTATTGATTAAACTGCACCAAGACTAGCTCATATGTAACAATGGTGCCAACCACCTGAAAATAAAAATAAATTATCAAATTATCATTAGGATGTAACAAACAATAATTTACAGCTAAGCTTAAATGAAAAAAAAACTAATTTAAAATAATAAAAATTTAAATTGAAAAAAGAAATGTTTGTTTGTTTAATAATATCTAGTGAATGATTACATTATTTTCATACTCACAGATAGAACCAACTCCTTAGTTACATAGAAAAAGTTAAGACCGGTCAATGCAACGGTATCACCGTGAATTTGCTCAAGGAATCTTTGAACCTACAACAAAGATTTATTTTCAAGATGTTATTTGATCAGAGATTGTTCGTTTGGTAATGTAATGTAACAGCCTGTGAATACTGAGCTAAGCCTCCTCTCTCTTTGAGGTGAAGGTTTGTAGTTTATTCCACCACTTGCTCCTTCTGGCTTGTTTTTAAGATGTTTTCCTATTCTATTTTCATATGTCGAATGAAGTTCTGCCACCTCTGTATCCTTCAACACGCACTAAAGAAGCGTGGTGGAATACGCTCCACTTACAGATTGTTATTGTTTAAATTTTGGGTGTATAAACCTTACCTCGGTACCATATGAGGAATATGGGACGTTGTAAAGCGATGGAGCCGCGACAAGAGACGCGGAATGCACCTGAGCAGCGATGAGCAAAACCGCCAAGGAACGCGAAAGGAGGAACATCAAAGAAAACGTGACATATATAGTATGTTCGTATCCGTTGAATAATCTAAAAAAAAAATATCATTATTAATTTAATATTAATAAGCTTTGAATGTATTTTAAATTATATATAATAAAATGCAGTAATCGATTTTATGTCCTTTGATGACTTGTTGTGTAATCATCAATTTTAGTTCTTTCTTATTAATATATAATTCCGTATATACGAGGAAGAATACAAACCCGTTTGAATAATTAAAGCACTCGACCGCAGGAACGCTTTTAATAGTCTCAATGCGTCTGTAACAGAAACGAAAATCATTTATACAATTAATTGATCATTCGACTACATCAAATCAATTTCGCAGTATTAGTGTAATTATATACTGCTGGGCTAAGACCTCTCCTTTTTTGAGGAGAAGGTAAATATTCATGGTTTGGAGCTTATTCACCACGCTGCTCCAATGCGGGTGGTATATACTGACTCATAGAATAATTCAAACTGTTAGAATGACGGTAAAATCAATATTTGTCATGTATGTGATAGCAAACATTTCTATAAATTATGTTGATAATATCAATGTCGTCTCGATAACTCCATAGGAGATATAATAGTGCCCCCCTAGTGGCGCAAACACGGGTGCACTATCTATCCTATCACTCTCGTACTCCGATGAGTCGGCAACCTGACACGACCAAAGAGAAGGCACAGAGCCGACGACTTTACATGATTTCCGAGGCGAGGGAACGGGCGAGCGATTATAACAAACTTCGCGCTACTATTGATAATTTCTTAACGGAAAAACTCCATAGCTCTATCCAATATTTGAATCCAGAACTTCGAGATCTCCAGCCTTATGAGCTAGCTACTAAACAAACCAGTCAATCTATATAACCTTTACAAATAGTGGTGACTTTACTTGGTGGTCGGTTTCTGCAAGTCCGTCTAGGTAGGCCACCTCATCAGTTATTCTTTCGCCCTAGAGCAATACTTATTATTGTTGTGTTTCAGTTTAAAGGGTGAGTGAGCCAGTATAACTACAGGCACAAGGGGTAGTACATCTTAGTCCGCCTACCTATTTATATCCGCAACTTATTTATAGCTTCTTCCAGAAAAAATACTACTAAAGGAGGAAATAATGAATATCGTAAATGTGATTTCACGGTTGAACACTTACCCTAATAGGTGGTAAAGTTGTACGCATACAAAGAAAAGATTACTTGCGAATGAAGTAAACACAATACTGTTAATGGCGTCATCAAAGGAACGAACCAATCGGGTCGCTCTATTATAGTCTTCGCGGAATTTCCGCCATTGAGATGCTGGTAAATGCTAAAAAAATGATACAATAATATATTAAAATTCAAAGCACTTCAGTTGTTTTATATTTCGACGATCTTTGATTAATATCTCAAAATTAACCCATATCAAGTGATTTTGACTTTTATTCTATATGTAAATTTAAAAAAATATTTATTTTTATTAGCACAAAACAAAAAAGACCAATGTATAGCATAATTAACAAAAAACTAAAAATCGACTTATTAAAATAAATGAATGTCCGTGTAATTTATACAATCATTGTCGTAGAAAATCATAGTTGCATAAACATTAAAATTAGTGCCCTCTCAGTAAAAAAAAATACGTTTAAAATACTACTATAAATAAATGCATGAATAAATTTATGATGGTGTTAGGATTCTAATACACCATTCGTTCAAATATATAATAATAATAATAATAATAAATTTATTTATTCTCTCCCACAGACAATAATGCTTACATTTTTTTTATAATATATATATCAATCAATCAAATCAATCAAACAGCCAATCAATATTTTGTCCACTGCTGAACATAGGCCTCTCCAAAGGTGCGCCAAAGCTCCCTGTCCTCCGCCTTCCGCATCCAGTCGGTGCCCGCCACCTTCTTAAGGTCATCGGTCCACCTGGCTGGAGGGCGCCCTACGCTGCGTTTGCCGATCCACGGTCTCCACTCTAAGACTCGTCTGCTCCAACGGCCATCGGTCCTACGACATACGTGACCAGCCCACTGCCACTTCAGCCTACTGTGAACAATTTTGCAAGCTATGTCGGTGACTCCGGTTCTTTTCCGGATAATCTCATTTCTGATCTTATCCTTCAAAGATACTCCGAGCATAGCTCGCTCCATAGCACGCTGAGCGACTTTGAATTTGTGGACTAGTCCCGCAGTTAGTGTCCACGTTTCGGCACCGTATGTCATGGCAGGTAAGACGCATTGATTGAAGACTTTCGTCTTCAAACATTGCGGTATGGACGACGTGAGGACTTGACGAAGGTTGCCAAATGCTGCCCATCCCAAGCGAATTCTTCGATCGGCTTCCTTCTCGAAGTTGTTCCTACCGACTTGTATAACCTGTCCTAGGTAGGTATATTCCCTAACAACTTCGAGAGGTTTCCCTTCGACGTATATCGGTCCCGGCACAACATGCCTATTGAACATGACCTTGGTCTTGTCCAAGTTCATACCGAGACCGACACGCCGGGAAGATTCACTAAGGCTACGCAGCATTCTGGTTAGTTGTTCCAGCGACTCCGCTATGATGACGATATCATCGGCAAATCGAAGGTGTGAGATGTACTCGCCGTTTACATTGACTCCACATCCAGTCCAATCCAGCGTCTTGAACACGTCTTCCAACGCGTTGGTGAACAGTTTCGGAGATATTACATCCCCCTGTCTCACCCCTCTGCGCAGTTGGATCGCCTTCGTCTTACAGTCCTGGATGTGGACAGTCATTGTAGCGGCGTTGTATAGACATCTCAGTACCTCGATGTATCTCCAGTCGATATGACATCTCTGCAATGAGTCGAGCACTGCCCAGGTTTCGATGGAGTCGAAGGCTTTCTCGTAGTCCACAAATGCCATACACAGCGGCTGATTGTACTCTTCGGTCTTCTGCACAATCTGCCGAACAGTAAGAATGTGGTCCACGGTGCTGTAGCCTGATCGAAAGCCGGCTTGCTCTGGGGGCTGGAACTCGTCAAGTCGTCTGGCGAGACGGTTCGTGACGACTCTTGAGAACAGCTTATACACGTGACTCAGGAGAGAGATTGGTCTGTAGTTTTTCAAGAGGGTTTTATCACCTTTCTTGAAAAACAGTACCACCTCACTCCCGCTCCACGTTTCCGGGGTCTTGCCATGTTGGATGACGGAATTAAAGAGGCTTGCTAGCTCTTTCAGGACCGGAGTCCCGCCTGCCTTAAGCAACTCTGTTGTGATTCCGTCATCTCCCGGAGCTTTGTTGTTTTTAAGCTGTTCTAGAGCCGCCCTAATCTCGCCTTGGTCAACGACCGGGAGCTCCTCGGAGTAATGGCGCGTAAGAGGGGCGCGCTGGTCATCAGGACTGATTCCCACAGGTTTATCCGATCTTGAAGAGAACAACTGCCCATAAAACCTCTCTACTTCTCCGACAATCTCAGGCCTAGAGGTAACGACCCCACCATTTTCAGTTTTAAGTTTTGTCAGACGCGGCCTCCCAAACTTGCGAGCGAGTACTTTCGATCCCCGATTTTGCTCAATCGCAGCCTTGATGGCACGGGTATTGGAGCGTCGGAGATCGCGTCGTGTCAGCGTTTTTATTTGTCGGTTTAAGGCCTTATCTGACAAAAACGATGGTAGTTCTCGTCGTTTCCTCATGAGCTCGAGTGTCTCAGCAGAGAGTTTTGGTGCGTTGTCTCTTTTCTGTTGCGGAAAACACTTGCGGGATGTGTTTTGCAGTATTTTGACCAGCGTGTCGGTTTTCTCATTAATACTGCTTACGATTTGCAACGCGGTAAATTGATTTTGAAGTTCCATTTAGAACTTTTCGGCGCCTTGAGCAGCTTGGAGCATGGTAGGTCGGAGAGTAGACCTCATCATTCGCGATCTTTCAGCTTTAAAGTCGATATTTAGAGTGCCTCGAACCAAGCCGTGATCACTTCCGGTATTAAACCTGTTGATCACTGAGACATCTCTAAATATGTGCCTTTTATTCGAAATGATAAAATCTTTCTCGTTCCTTTTCACGTTATCGGGGCTTCACCAGGTCCACCTCCTCTGGGGCTTCTTTTGAAAGAAAGAATTCATCAAAAAGAGCCCCTGCGCTTCGAGAAAGTTTACCAGCATTTGCCCCCTGTGATTTCTGCAGCCCAAGCCGTAAGGTCCAACTTTCGATTCACCGCTATTATGTACTCCCACTTTAGCATTAAAGTCTCCCATAACAACATTGTAGTGGGCCTTCGAGGTGTTGTTGAGGGCCTTTGCCATGTCCTCGTACATCGCTTCGACCACATCATCAGAGTATGCCGAAGTTGGCGCATATACCTGTACGACCTTCAGAGAGTACCTGTCGGAGAGTTTTAGGACAAGGTACGCTACCCGGTTCGACACACTACTGATTTCCACAATGCTGCTAATGAGATCCTTTTTGACCAGAAAACCGACACCACCCTGGGAGAGGTTATCACCTTCGCGGAAGTAGAGTAAGTTACCGGACTCTAGAGTTATCGTGTCCTCCCCCTGTCTTCGGACTTCAGATAACCCCAGTATATGCCAGTTTATATGACTTAGCTCTACTTCTAATTCGGCGAGGTGATGGTCCAGCCTTAACGAGCGTCCATTGTACGTTGCCATATTTAGTCGCCTTTTATGGTAGCCTGCCATGAACCGGTGATTCTTTGCACCCCCTGCCCTGCCGATACCGCGACCGCTACCTTGGTCGGGCCTAGCGGGCTTGCCGGTAACTGGGGGCCTTTTTTTTGGCGCATCCACCATTTAGAGGTTTTGCCCATACTCGTGTGTGTACAGTTATATGTGGGAGACAGGAGCCCAAACTAGATTCCCTTTGCTAAGGGTCTCCTGGCTCCCCCTCTTGAGTACGGAACTATTTATTTGTTTATTTTTATATAAAACAGGAGAAACACTAAAGCTTTTACAATATATTATCTAGTAATAAGTTACACTTATGCTAATAAAAATAAAAAGATAATGTATGGTTGTGAATATGTGCGTGTGAACGCATGTGTATGTGTATGTGTGTGTGTGTGTGTGTTTGTGTGTGTGTGTGTATACGTTTGAGAGTATTTGTTTATTTGCTATGGGTGTGTAATTACTTTTTTTACTACAATTTTTTGTTTATTATTAATATATTAAATTAATATTTTTTCTGTCTCTTCATAGTCCAGTTTTAAAAGCCAGTCAGTTCATCTCCTCTTACATGCGAATTTTAGTAGATTTGAAAAAGAGAGTAATTAATTTAATTTATTGTAAAGCCTTGCTGCTTTAAAATAAAAGAATTTTTGGGCAAAAAAATTTATGAAGTATGTAACTCTGTAATGGTTTTGACCATTACAGATTTACATACTTCATAAGATCTTCTAGAGTCAGCTATATCAATCAGTGAGGCCTTAATCTTGGAGTGCCTTTTTAAAAATTATGTTCAAAATGAAAAGTTTTCTGACTGCTAGAACATTTGCTTCCCTATATAAGTCTTCAATAGGAAATATGCGTGGCTTAGATAGAGCTACTTTAAGTTTTACTCTTTGAGCTCTTTCAGCTTCAATTATGTGCGTTTTGTTAGAACCACCCCATAAAGTTATACAGTATGCTATTAAAGATTCACATAATGATATATAAACAGTCCTGATGAGGGTCCAGTCAGCGATATGTCTCATATTTTTGAATATATGTGTAAGTTTTCTGATTTTTTGACTTAATTGTTTTAGATGCCATTTAAAATTAAGATTTTTATCAATTGTTATACCTAAGTATTTAGTTTGATCTTTTTTATTAATAACGGGACAGGTACATTTGGTATGATCTGCTAGATTACATGAATGAGCTACTAATTGATGTGATATCGTATTATTAGGTGTGTTGCGTATTGAAAAAATTATATATTGAGTTTTACTTGGATTCAAAGTGAGGGTATTAAAAGCCATCCAGTGATTAACCGTATTAAAGCCTTCTTGTGCAAATTCAAATACTTCATTCCATGTTTTACCGTGAAATGTAAGCGTTGTATCGTCTGCATATGATATAATTTTACAATTTATTAGCTTTAGGTTACAAAGTTCATTTATATAGCAAAGAAATAGAGTTGGGCCTAAGATGCAGGGTAGCAACCCTGCGAAATTCCATAAGTGACAGATCTCTCACTGCTGATAACGTTACCTATTTTAACATGCGACCTAGCAGATAATTTTGTAACAGTTGTAGTTGTCTATCTCTAATGCTTAAACTGTCTAGCTTCTCGATCATTTTATTCAAAGGGACTGTATCAAAGGCCTTTTGACTGTATCAAAGGTCTTATGTATATATATCCGCATAATAAAAAAAAATGTAACGGAAGAAATTGTAAATAAGTCGGAAGTTGAAAAAAAAGTTTTGTAATCATAAACACACTAGTAACTAAAGACCATTTTTCTTATATTAAGGTGTATTATTATACTGGTGGTAGAGCTTTGTGCAAGCTCGTCTGGGTAGGTACCACCCACTCATCAGATATTCTACCGCAGAACAGTAGTACTTGGTATTGTTGTGTTTTGAAGGGACACAAAATCTTAGGTCCCAAGGTTGGTGGCGCATTGGCGATGTAAGCGATGGTTAACATTTCTTACAGTGCCAATGTGTAAGGGCGTTTGGTGACCACTTACCATCAGGTGGCCCATATGCTCGTCCGCCTTCCTGTTCTATAAAAAAATATATATATTACGTCATCGGAAGACACTAGCGTCTGAAACCGGCTTGGCCTAGTTAAAGCGCTTGTAGTCATAGAATAAGTATGTATTTGTGATGTATATATAAGTTAAGAACACTAAATGTATAAATTTTAGTTATATAAAATCACACTTACCTGACCATCTCGTGAGATAATCTTCTTATTTATTTGTTGCTGTATTGATGTTAAATACAAACTAACGCAAATGATAAAAATATCCGCATAGTTCCATACCATTGTAGCAAACGTGTTCATAATCTGCGAATAATAATTTGTATAAAGAAACAGCATGTGAATGCATTACTGGGCTAAGGCCTATCCTTTTGATGAAAGAATCTGGAACATCCACCACGCTGCTTCAATGCGGTTTAGGGGATACACGTGGCCGATTTTCATCCAACGCATGCAGGTTTCCTTACACTGTTTTCCTTCAGCGTCGATCATGAGATGATTTATAAAATAAAATTAAGCACATGAAAATGCAATGGTGCTTGCCTGGGCTTGCACTGAAAACAGTTGGTTTCAAACTCTTGAGGAAGGAGATAGACCATCAGTAAGACATCACTTAAGTTAAAATAAAATTACGAAAAAATCAGAACAAAGTTACATGATTAAAATGTTTTATCTCTTTAAATTGATGACGTCATAAGCATGGTTCTTTTGAAATAAAATTTTAAATTACCAACAAATACGTTCCAAAAACAGGAGAATATGACAAGCCAAGCTCAAACACCCAAGGACATGAAGCGATAACGAATTTCTCGTATATGTTATCATCGTCTGTAATGCAATTTTTTACTTCAACCAGCCTAGAGATTCTTGATAGTATATACTCGACTGAAATAAAAGATTTTTTTAAATGAATATAAATGTTCTTAATAAGAAGTAAAGGTCGCGCTGTTGGAGCGGGTCTTCCAAATTTGTTATATTTTTTCATTTTATTTATCCTTATATCTCTTTACTCATGTACTGAGGATAAGGTTCAGCTTCAGACGGTTAGTGAATATACCATTATTACCACAAATTAATCTGACACATGCTGCATCACATTTTATTACTCACCATATTTTTCAGTACCGAGTACGATTTGAATAAACAGAAATTAGGCGTATGAAAACTAATATACGCTTGCGGGTGTAAAACCGCAATCTTCGGTTAAGATTCAAAAAAAGCATAAATAGTTAGTTAAACATTACAATTAAAATTTAGTAGGGATTGTATCAAGCTAAACCTACCACAAATATTTCTAAGTAAAATGGTAATAATAATACACGAACATACTCACCGTTGGCTGCGCCTAATATTATAATAGTTGCAAAATTTCCTTTAAGCCTGACGCTCAAGTCTAAGTATTCGTTGAGTTCTGATGCAACAATTTGTTTCATTAGATTATGCCATGTCGTTGACAGTCGTATGAAGAGAACGCTTGTGAAGCAATTGGACATGAAGAATAAAAAATATGCTGCAAATATTCAAATTATTCAATTCCATTTACAATTTGGTTCAATTGACATACTTCTTGCATTGTTCTCAAGTGACTTGTTATGTCTTATTAGAGAATAAATATATATTTACCCTTAAATTACAATATAGTTTAGGTTTAAATGTGGAACATCAAAATTGATGATTATTCAAAGAATTTATAAAACTTATATTTACTCCACACAATTACTTACTAACTCTTATAATTGTAACAGTTCTTGTTGTCAGTCCATAGAAGTTAAGAATAAGTGCCATTAGTTGCCCTGAACAAGTCATGAAGCACAGTAAATATCTCCAGTAAAATAGATGATATCTATAATGATAAAGATTGGTGGTTTGTTTAGAAAGTCTTCTATTTCTAGAATGTTAGTTGTATACAATATTACACAAAAATAAAAAAAATTTTGCACACTACTTTTTTCATTCATCAGCTTTCTTATTACAATTGATTATCTTATAATCGTACTATACTTTGCGTTTTAACATAATGAACAAATTCATATTGACCTTTTCTCTTCTCGATTAGTTTCTGCAATGTTCCCGATAGGAAAGATGCCTATCCATTGACCGCTTAGAAGGCAATATTTCATTGAAATTTGAAATAAATCAAGTTGATTTTCTGACCTTGATCCGCGATTCGTAAAGTCTTGAATGGTTCTCGTAACTGAAATTTACTAAACAAATTTAATTTCATATTTATTTACATAAGAATTATTTACATTAATGACTTAAATTGTATATACAATTCAAAATTAAAAATTATCTGTACCATGACCGCGAGGAAGCATTTTGCCGTTGAAACGCAATACGAATTCTATAGGCTTAATGAACCAGCTCCTGTCATCAATTGAGGTAATACATAATACAATTACATAATTCATACATACTACTATATACTTACACTTAATCTTAAAGCGCTTCCATTTTGATATATTTGAATGATCACTGCTAGTGCTGAAAAAGAAAGATAGTCCCTATAATAGATAGATAATCTTTTAAGCTTACGTATAAAAATAAATAGCACTCGTATTTACCTGATATCTATTTTGTTTTTTTCTTTTAAATAACGATTATCGTTCATAAACGTTTCTTCTCTATAAGTTTCCGCATTCAGATATTCTTTTGGAAAATGATAAAATACTTGAATAAAGATTATAAGGTTAAATTATAATAGCTAAATCTAGGTATGTTCCTCTGACAGATTTTGGCTATGGATTCATTATTGAGAGAGAGGTGTAGGACTAAGAGCTTTGGTTGATTACCGCGGCAGAGTGTGATCCCTCCCAACCAGCACACTCCGTTACTGTTTCTGAGAAATATTACCTTAATAGAAGATTTTACCTAGATTTACATGTGTTTTTATAAAAAAAAAATGTATGTTTTACATACCTTTTTTAAGTTTGCTAATAACATTAATACGGACAGGTTCGATAGACATGTTTAATAAAATGATGTGTTCCTTTCATCCAAGAACATCATAACTAACTTTGATTTTTCGGTAAAACATAATTTGTGTATGAATAATAAATAAACATGTCGTTTTATCGTACATCATAATTTTGTTTGACGTCCCTTTAAGATATTAAGTGCTAAGTATAATTTATAAAAATATCAAATATAAATGATAGAAATAATATTCAGTATTTTTTTTTACATCTACATTTATAGTCTGTTTTATACATATATCTATTTGGTTCCGTTTCTAAAAATAGATCAAAAATTTAGTATTTCTTAAAGCATTTATAAAGTAAATCGAGAAACTACAATATTATATGTATCTTTTACATATTAATTTAATAAATCTGTTTCTTAAAAAGACTGATAAAATCAAACAAATTATATACAAAAACCTTCCTCGTTAATTGTTCTTTTTATAAGTGAAAACCGTATCAAAATTTGTTGCGTGGTTTACGAAAATAAGCAGAGATACAGACAGAGGCAGACAGCGACTGCTTTATACTATTTAGAGACTTTAATTTGCCTGAAATGTAATTAATGAATAAAAAGGGGAACTCTGAACTCTAAAAGTTCGAAAACTCTTGCTTTGATTGTTTATTTCATAAATTATTCATAAAAATTTAATACTCGACTTGTTAACGTGATCTTGAGATAGACGAAATAATTTGTCACTTGTCAATTCTTGTCCATCGATTTTGTTGGTAGTTTCAATAAATACATACGTCATCGTTAAAGGTAATACCAGACTATGCTGGTTTTTAAAATAGTTTAATTTTATTTTCATTCAATGGTGAATTTTAAAGTATTGCATAGCTTATAGATCGATCGAGTACTATTTAATTTTCATGACTAAATTTGTCGTTATAATATTCATTTTCGGCTAGTCGGAGAAGATCATCTACATATCTCGGATAAAAATCAGTCACGTGCTTATAGAAACTTTTATCTAAAGGAGAAAAGATTTAACCCAGCAATGATACTTTAACTATCTTTAATTTTTATTTAAATACTTATCAAGAACGATAATTTAATAAAATACGTTTAAAAACCATTGTTAGTAATTAATAATTGATAATTGATTCTGTTATTACTAATATTTCTTCAATATCTTCAATTTTCTTTATCATGCCAATTTGTTTTTGCTGCAATCAAATGTTACAAAAAAGAAATATGTAAAATTTGTCACCAGCTTTAATTGCCAGAAAAGTAATAACACGAGTGATATCGCGTCACTTCCCATTACCAAGACATAATGACATTCTAATATTGTATATCGAAATGGACGAACGAAAAGTTATAAAAGGCTTCTATGAAAGTGTAAGGAGGACTTTCTTCGTATGCAGAATAGTAGGTTACTTACCTATCACTCGTTTGATGAATGAAGAAGGCAAGGTTTCCAGGTACGAAATATAAATTGAATGATAAAAGAGATTTTTTTTACTTGCAATCAAGAGCGTTACAGAAATGGTTATACAGTTATTAATGATTACTAAAGTAAGAACACATAGGATTACAATACGAAGCTTGAGTAAAAAAATAAAAGTAAAGATCCTATAAGTATTAATATTTACAGAAAAAACGTACGTTACGTGCGCATAATAACTATGTATTAACAGTATAAATAATATGACATGTTTTAATGACTGTTAAATAGAAATTAATTTTCTAAATCGTGTGATGAATACTTATTTTAAATTAATTTATTTTGCAAATTTAAAGACATTCTTTGAAATTTCTAAAGTGCATTTTTGTAGATTTTATAACCATGTATTCGCCGTGAGTTCAAATATTTAATTGCAGTAATTTAAGTCACCGGTGTACATGTTAACAATTCAATGAAGCGAAATAAATTGATTCTATTAGTAATGGTTATTACGAATGTTCAATTTAGAAGAAAATAGATAACCACAAAAAAAATCTCTGCAAGTTTTGTATTTTTAAGTTTTCTTTACTTTTAAGTAATGCTCATTAGAATATTTATTAATGATTATAATAAAATTAAATATCAGATAGATATTAAGTTTAAAATATAACGCCATATTTTCGTTACATATAGTCATATTATAACGAAAACTGCTACTCCTTCGAATTTATTATACAATCCAAGATTGCACAAACTAGCAAATATACTATCAAAGTAATATGTAGAAGCGATTTTGTTATCCTTATCTCTATTAGAGCGATAGGACTTTCTTTTTTTTAAATAATAATTTAAAGTAGTTTAATAAATAATATGTATTATTTAAAATTAAAATTGAAAAATCACATTATTTTGATATAAATTACATAGAGAAGTTTGGCAAGTGGTCACTTTTACCATTTTAAAGGAAATACATGTCTTAAACAAAAAAGGCACAACATCAGGGGATTTTTATGCAACACATGCAGTTTGCTGAACCAGTGTTTTAATTTACTAATTTAATTAAAAACACAATTTAAGCACATCAACACCAGGGATTTGTTCATGTGCCATTGTTCTTGTGCCATTCAAGATTGGTACTTGTTTTACTTATAATCTACTTGACCGAATCTATTTGACAGACTTAATACATTTGCTATCTTTCTTAATGCACCAAATGAGAAAGAGATGGAGCAACGATGACCTTTAATTTTTTGTTTTAGATATGTTTGGCTGTCACAGTATAGCATCTACAATGTTGTAAGTGTATTGCTGACAATTACTTGCGCATCAATCCATCTTTACGATGTATTACATACTAAACGCCATTTTAAAGATTTAGGTAAGTAATGACGTAGCAAAAAATACATCACGAGACAACAATTCAAACATTTTCTATTTTTCTTTTCAAACAATTGACATTTTACAGGAGGCCTGGTATTGCAAATCTTTGCGGTATTTTCATCTTTATTTCTAATAAAATTTAGCATAACGTGGGACGATATGATAAAGAAAATTGAAGATATTGAACAAGTGTTGCCGTCATTCAAAAATCCAAAACGCATTTTCAGAAATATTAATCGTGTTATGCTTACATTGTTGCTTTTCGGTTTGGGTAAGTTAATATAGTTTTATATTTATCTTCTGCCTTGTTGGTGTAATTTCTAGCGTATATGGCTATAAATTCCGAAGTCGCGGATTGAAATCCCGAATCAGGCAAATAAAAAATACAGATATTTTCTGTGATGTTTTTTTAAAAATTAAGAATGCCATTTTGCCTGCCTTTTAACAGTATTCTATCCGTTTGTGTTTAATTATGAAAGCGAGGTAAGGCGCACCAGACATTTATATACGTAAATACTAGTGTACCATAAATATACCCTAAAGTTGGCTCTGTTAAGAATATGAGCCTTTAAAATGAAGAAAGCCCTATACCCTACCATGAAGTACTAAATCATTTATATATATAATATTTGTTTCAGTTGATCATTTTTTTCATATAATATTTACCGTCAGAATGGTGTTATTATGTCACAAACCTGACGAAGTTATGACTCTCGAGAAGTACTACACGTTTTATTATAGATGGGTCTTTGATAATGTCAACTTTAATTATGGGACGGCATTTTTGTTACAGGTCTGGATATTTTAAAATACTAGTTCACAATGTAAGCTTTCGGAAACGGCAATAGCTTTTTTGTCTTCGCAAATATATAATTATGTAGCTCATCACCATATCGCTGTAATACACAAACATAAAAAAATATTTGAATATAAGTTTTTAACTTATTCAGAATGAATTCATGCAAGCATTTTTTTATTTTATGCAAATAGTTTAAGGTTTTACTTTTTGGTCCGTTTTCATGGAAAAAGGTTAAGTATTTATTTAATTTGAAATAGGTAACATACAAGTATATAAAAAATACTATATTTTTCAAACGTATATTATATAATAATTATTATTATAATGAGCCGAGATGGCCCAGTTGTAAGAACGCGTGAATCTTAACCGATGATCGTGGGTTGAAGCCCGGGCAAGCACCACTGAATTTATATGAATTATAATTACTTTGCTTAAGTTTTAATTATAATTCATCTCGTGCTTTACGTTGAAGGAAAACATCGTGAGGAAACCTGTATGTGTCTAATTTCACTGAAATTCTGCCACATGTGTATTCCACCAACCCGCATTGGAGCAGCGTGGTGGAATAAGCTCCAAACCTTCTCCTCAAAAAGGGAGAGGAGGCCTTTAGCCCAGCAGTGGGACATTCACAGGCTGTTTCGGATTACAGAATTATTATAATATGTAATTATAATTCAAACGATGCTTAATTTGCAAATCCACCAAGGGGAGCATCCAACAGAGTCCATCATTTTACTGCAGAGCAATGAGTGTGCGTGTGTTTATTTTTACTATTGTGTAAAAAAAATATTATTACAGGTACAAGGGACATTACATCTTAGTCCCCAAGGTTAATGGCATATTGGCAAAGTAAGTCATGGTTAACATGCCCATAACCTATGGGCGTCGGTGACCACTTACCGTCAGGTGGCCCTATGCTCGTCCGCCTTCTACCTATACTTTAATAAAAATGTATTTGTTTTTTTCAGCTTACAAAATTTCAAACAACGTTCGTATACTACTTTATTGATGCTCTTGTTACAGTAGTAACACTTTATTTGGTGAATAGATTTCGGAATTTCAACCGACTGATGAGAATTAGGCAAATAAAAGTGAGTAAATTTGTATTTTATAATATCAAGTTGATATAATATAGTATTACCGAAAAAACCATTCAATATAGTGTACACCATTACATTAATAAAAATAATGTGACCATGCTGAGCAAATTTGTCCAATGTTAAAAAATAATTTTAACTTTATATGATGATAATTAACGTTCAATACTTAATTTAAATGTAGTTGATTTTGGTAAAAATATCTCTCATGATTCTTATAATTGTAATATTATAAAATTATTATAAAACAAAAATTAATTTATTATCATTGCAATATAATAATTTGTAGTCAGGTTTTCATTAAATAGAGACAATTATAGAAAATAGAGACTTAATACGATACTCAGTTGGTCGGCAGATGTATCATTTCTTCCTAAAGTCCCATACAACCTCTAAAGAGGAGCTTTAGCTTTAGTAAGACCATATATTGCGATAGGTTGACAGAATTGCGTCTACGTTTGTCAGGACACGATAGAAGGTCACACGGCCAATTGACCTTGAGTAGGAAATAAAAGGCCGCCGCGGAGAGCATCTAACATCAAGATCTGTTTTAAGAAAAGACGGCATATCTTCCTTTAAAATTGTAAAAAAATGACCCATTTGTGAACCACGACAGTTTCTTGAGCACATATGATTGGATAAGGAAGGAAAATTTACTCCAAGGAATCCGGGTTAAGAATAAGAGAAGGAGTCTTGAATAAATGACTCATTATATGTATCTTAATTTCGTGAATTTTTATCGCAGTGTGCAAAAAACAGACATGTGTCTTGGATGTATCTGCAGGCACATTACACCCGTTTAACGCGTCTGGTGAAAATAATCGATGATTACATCAACCCTTTCGTTTTCATGACTTTTCTATCAAACCTTGTAGTCATATGTAAACATATTTATGATATAATTCAGTAAGTATATATTTTTGTAAGTATAAATATAAAATTTCAAAATAGCCACAAACAAATCATGACTGCGTGGAATGGAAGCAAGAATGCTAGCAGCATTTCCTTTATGAATAAAAGTTCCATAAATTATGTATTATATTTGTCTGTCTTAAACCTGTTTTTTGCGTACAAAACATGATATATAGACTATGATCTTAAAGTACGTTAAAAGAAGCTTCCGTTCCTTTATGTAATTGTGTTACATATATACACAATACATACGATGCGACTTAGGATTTAGAATCTTTTAGAAGCTTTCCACGTCTCATTATCTGTTTGACGTTTATATAATGTTAAATTAAAGTTGACTCAAAGATACATATTTACTTATAATCCTCGTTTAGCGGGTGATTATACAAACAATGCTGTGTCTTTTTCTTTCGAACGTCAAACCAACAGTGAAAGAAAGAGACGAATTATTGTTTAATTAATCAGTTTATAAGAAGATTGATAGTGTTTAACTAAACAAAATTAAGTATGTCGTAAATTTTATTAAATTGTCATTTGTTTCAAGGAGACAGAAGGCCGTAACAATGAATTCCTATAATCCTGACTGCACAATCGCGAACAGGTTTGTTTATCTTGCTCTTGTAACACATCATGTCATCTTGATACCTCATACTATGTTACTTTACGTTGCTTTTTTTTTGTAGAACAGGAAGGCGGACGAGCATATGGGCCACCTGATGGTAAGTGGTCACCAAACGCTCTTCGACATTGGCACTGTGAGAAATGATAACCATCGCTTACATCGCCAATGCGCCACCAACCTTGGGACCTAAGATTTTATGTCCCTTGTGCATTTAATTACACTGGCCCACTCATCCTTCAAATCGGAACACAACAATACCAAGTACTGCTGTTTTGCGGTAGAATATCTGATGAGTGGGTGGTACCTACCTAGACGAGCTTGCACAAAGCTCTACCACCATAATCCTTAATTGAATTTATGCAATAATAATTGATATCTATTTCACGGCAAAACTCAAAAGCGCATCGTCAATCTATTTCGCGCAGAGCATATACTTCAATGAATATAAAATTTAACCGATACACGCATCAAAATAGCGTATCACTGCAAGTTTTCAACTTTCCTGGAGTGAAATGCGAAATGATTTCTTATAGATTAGCACTGCTGGCGATGGTATTGATCGTTGATTTAGATATTTGTTGTACGTTGTTACAGTTCTGATTGGATAGTGATCTTAGACTCGTGTCTGCCTACACTCCACCTTATCTTCAGAACTACATTAGTATCAACCTTCACTGCCCATCTTCACACTCTAAGCCGCGAACCATTAAGAGCTCTTCACACTTTGCCAGCATCAGCGTACACTCTTGAGGTTCTGTAATTTGTTTATATTTCATGTGGTTTGTTTGTATATATAATTCATTATTCAGTGAAGCAAAATATTGTAAGGCAACATATATAGGTCGAATGAAAAAACCACAAATATTCATAAACAATTCATTAACTCAAATGGGAGCAGCGTAATGGAATAATCTGATAATTAGGCTATCCTTAAAAGAGGAAACCATATCTCAGCAGTTTGATATTTACAGAGAAGTAAGCCCATTTTCTTTTATCGGTAAATCGGTTGTCAAGCTATTTTTTTAAGCGGTTAGTCATTCTTGATAAAGTTAATTTGAAACAATAAATAAAACTATGTACTGCCTTTGTTCAGGTGCAGCGTTTTATGGATCAAGTGTATCATTCAAAGATTAACCTCAGTGGATTAGGATTTTTTTACGTTACAAGAGGAACTATACTGTCGGTTCGTATTTATTTTTTCTAATATTTAGTTCGGCTGAGATGAAGCTAATATGGATCGATCGATCTTGGGATGAACTTTGAAAAACGAATTCAAACCATTTTAATCCTACGCATATTTAATCATCACAATGGCCTTTTTATGAATTCTATGAGCATTTCAGTAGGATTCATTGATGCGAACGGGTTACAAAATTTTTCATTTTATAAAAAAAATACTCAAAGTTGAGACGGGCCACTAGTAAAAAATAAAACTGATTCAGAAGTTTTTATAAGTTGTGTTTTTTTTTGTTATATAACCTGTCGTCCAATTAGATAATTAGAGTGATGTAATAATCCATAATATGTCCTTGAAATCAGACATGATGCTTTTCTATGAAAATATTTTATATTTTTTGTTTTCCTTTCAGATGCTTTCAACCATAGTGACGTACGAGTTGGTCCTGTTGCAACTAAGAGTTTATTACCATTAATTAAAAGTACTCAAGTTTAATTTTTTAACTAGCAAAATCCGCGGCATCGCCAGTACGGAATTTGCTTAGTGATGAAAGTCCTTAATAATCTGTCATTTTATCTATTAAATTATTACGTAAACTAATAAAAAAATATTGTATTGGTAACTCAATTTTATTTATTTGTATAGTGAACAATCAAGATATGCATGTAAATCGTAAGTTGTTTTAACTATTAAGAGACGTTTTTGATGAAATAAAAATTACACGGCACCTTAAACAAATCAATTTTATTAATTTGTATTCATTTTTAATGGTTAAATATTAAGGAAATGACTATAAAATACAAATGGTTTTATTTATCTCTTTATTGACTCTGATATATATATATATTTATATATATATTCAATCAAATATATATATATATATATATATATATATAAATGTTTACAATTCCCCATCAAATTCCCCAGGCTGGCCGAACACCATCCAGACCGGCATGGGAATCCAGAATCCAAATAACAAAAAATCGCAATTCATAATTTTTTATTGTGACCTGTCTTGAAACGAAAATATTTAGTATAAAACTTTGCAGGCACACAAAATACCAAACTATAAATCAATAGAGAAATAGAATAATGGATCAGTGTTATTAAGAAATAAAACATACAATGAAATATTAAATTAAAATGACATATTGATGTAGTGTACTACACGCTAACAGTTATCCACTTACTTGGTATTAGTTAGTATAACAGTCATGATACTTATTAAGAAAACTCAAGGTATAATTTAATATATATCATAATGAAAAATAATTATAATAGAATTATAGTAATTAGAGAAAAAGAGAGGACGTGCAACTGCCACGTGACAAAATTGTAAGTGTCAAAAACGTTTCATTTAAAATTTAAAGTGTTTAATAAATATTGCATGCTCGTATGATGTTAATTTTTTGTACATTATAAATAAGTTTCAATATATTTCTAGATTATTAATAATTGAGTCGGCGGATTAACTGTTATCATAATTTTTTAGTGTTAACTCGTTCGGGCTCTAAAGGTTTATCTGCAAGGCAAGTACAATGCTTTTTACATTAAAGTGAAAATATACAAGACAATGAACTATAAACATACAAAGTCTTCTAGTTTAAGTATATAAAGCAGAGCTCTGAAAATATACAATGTCGCTTTTAAATTTTACATATTGTAACAATAAGTAAGATATATAGTATAGCTTGTTTTATTTTTTAATTAAAAAAGTAATTAATTTTAACAAAATACAAGTTGTTATAACAACAACGCACTGCGATGATGGAGAAACCCGCTTATTTTCCTTGTCTCGACCCTCTAATCGCATGCCCTCGGGCAGTTTGGGGTTTGGGCCCTGCACGCGGCCGTGGCAGTGTATCGTAACGAGTTTCTCCCTGGAATAGAAATAACCCGGGAAGTTAGGATTAAGAGTTATTTTCTCTCCTCTAAGAAGTCTCCTCTCCTCTCATCAAATAAGAGGGCTCCTTATGTTCAATTTATTACGAGAAAATTCTTTCAGTTAAATTTTCGCTGGGGGAAAATACATAAAGTACAATTTTCAAAGCTCAGCGTACCCACGGAAGAACATTTATGAGCTGTTATTTTATGCGATTATCATGTTAACCAGTTAAATGGAATTTATATGCAAATGTTGCTACTCATCATTCGAAAGGATTAATAGAACAAAAATTACTGAAAAGTATAATTATTTGTTTTTTTTTTATAGAATAGGAAGGTGAAAAGCAAATGGGCCACCTGATAGTAAGTGGTCACCAATTGCCCTTAGACATTGGCACTGTAAGTTAACCATCGCTTACATCGCCAATGCGCCACCAACCTTGGGACCTAAGATTTTATGTCCCTTGTGCCTGTAATTACACTGGCTCACTCATCCTTCAAACCGGAAAACAACAATACCAAGTACTGCTGTTTTGCGGTAGAATATCTGATGAGTGGGTGGTACCTACCCAGACGACCCTACCTTACATATATTTTGTATCAAATACCTGAATATACTACTACTAATTCAAGAAGCTTCTAATATTCAGCAGTGCTGTAAGTAAGAATAATTTAATGGGATAAGTATGTCACCTGTTCGATAAATCACGCCAATATAAGTTTCACATAAAAATAACCAAATCACAGGAACGAGCTTAAGTGAAAATAAATTATTTTTCACAATTCATAAAACAACTTTACCTAATTACAGTTGACTGAACTTTAAGTTTGTAATTAAATCTCACATTTCATAATAATTAATGAAATATACCAATTATAACATCGCATTCGACAATAAGCCAACAGTTTTATTTAATTTAAATTTATTTCGTTTTATTTTAACTATGGAACGAAAATGTTAATTGGATAGTAATGAACCTGGATACTTGCTTTGTGAAAATCGCTTTTACACATTATACGCTTGTATAACAAGTCTTAATATATTATTAGCATAATATCGTGTTGACGTGATGTATTTTTATAAAAGTAAATAATTATGTAAATGATAAAAATACTTGAAACTGGACATAGTCGCTGTTGGTTTTCGCATATGCTCATCTGGGATAACACACTCATCAGATATTATACCGCAAAACAGCAGTAGTTGGTATTATTGTGTTCAGGTTTGAATGGTGTGTGGGCCAGTGCTACTTAAGGGATATAAAATCTAAGTTCCCAAGGTTAGTGGCTTATTGGCGATGTAGGAGATGGTTAATATTTCTTACAAGGCCAATCTGTTAAGGCGGTGGTAACCACATACAAGCAAGTGGCTCATTTGCCAGTCTGCTTATTTATTCCTTAAAAAAATTTTTAGAAGTATTCCAAATACATGTATGGATTTTTTTTATTTTTTTTTTCAATTAGGCCAATTGCGTTCCAAATATAAATAAACTGTTTGTTAACAATACTAGCAACAAAAGAGCTAAGGTTAAGATCCTCATATCCTATCTACCTGGTATACCTATTAGCTCTCAATTAAATTTATCTCCTTCAATACCAGTAGGCCTAATCTCTAAGAAGAACTCGAAATTCACCGCAGAAGACGGTTGTGAAATGTCATAAGGTGATATGCGACATTGGTCATAATAATTATAACAAGAATACCCACATCAAAATAGTAAAACAAAATATATATTATAAGATATATGTTTTGATTGACTATAAAATGAGCTGCCCTACCGCCTTCGATTCATTGTGATTTCGGTGGTCGTTGCGGCAAGTAGGAAGTGCGTTGATTCATTGTTCGTAAAAGTGCTTTATCGTTGTAATAAGTCTTTATATGAATATATGTGATTTGAAGTGTAAATGAAGCGATAATTTATAAGAGTAAGTTATTTTTGTTTCAAGTAAGAATAAATAAATGTAATTACGTAGGGTACTCGTATATTTTTTCATTTTTTTCTTTATTTTCATTTTTGAACCTAAATTCAGAAGTGGGATAAAGAACTAGTTTTGTGATTGTTTGTTTAATTACATTTACAATGCCTCGCGATAGCAATGAATCGTCGCACCGTTCTCGCGGTAGTTTACGGCGTGTAATAACTCCATACGACAAACGCGATAGGTCACGTCATCGTAATCGCAGTGCTAGCTCTGATCGTAACAACCGCCGCTCGCGACGTTCACGTTCTCGCGAACGCCGAAATCACGATTCGCGCTCACCCGCATATTCTCGTTCTGTCCATAACGATAGATTGCAACTTACGCTCGATGCTATTATAAGAAAGTGGGATCTGAATTTCACTGCCGCACAATGTTCGAGATTCAGCAGAGAAATATGATGCAATTGATTGAGGCTATTCGAACACCAGTATCGTCGCCCAAGGTTTCTCTGCCGGAGTTCAACCCAGAGCAACCAGATGCTGATCCACGTGCTTGGTGTGCTACGATTGATTTCTTCGTTAATGAACGTCCTCTGAAAGGTGCATCGCTAATCATAGCTCTCAGTAAGGCACTGAAGGGCAGCGCCTCGTCGTGGCTGTCACAAATCTCCCATGAGGCATATGCAAGCCGTGTGATGACGTCGCTGTTGACTACATGGAAGGATTTAAATCTCTACGTCATATGTGCTGGCTCATATTGCCCACTTTGATTCGTGTCTACGAATACTAAGGGATATGCTTAGCTTCCTGAAATAGGACCGTTGGCTATGCAAATTAAACTAAAGCAGTTACAATTTACTTTACTACCCTACGAAAGTATTATTATTTAGTGAGTGCAGAAAATTTGTGGTAACGTATGGAAAAGATCTGGTGAGTACGTTCCAATTTGTGTAAAAGCGAAAGACAGTGTGTCTTACTGTGTGTTGTGCGAAGTTTCTTACTAACTTCACAATTTCGCTTGTACATTGCGATAAATTATTTATTTACGTACCCTGCTTTGGATTATTAATTTAGAGATATCTTACGCAATAATAGCTAACTATATGTCGTTTTTCTTAGTAAATTTACAATTTAGCTTGTACATTGCGATAATTTCTTCAATTATCTACCCTGCTTTAGATTAGTAATAGTTAACAGTGATCTTGTGCAATGATAACTAAGAAACTTGCCTAATAACGGTCGCATGACCGTGAATCACGTTTCAGAAATCTATTAACGCTGCCGCGACCGCGGGTAGTGATTGTGACTATTGTGGAGCATCGGGACTCTGCGGCATTGTCTTCGTCAGGGCGTTCCGTGATTGCTGTGATGAACTGCGATGCTAGTGCGACCGATCGTATCATTGATGCGATACGATCTAACGATACTACAGTAAGATCGAACCAATATTTTTATATTTCTAATTTCGATCCTAACATCATCGACATTGATTATTGGTGCGAGAAGGTAGGTCGTGCTAAAATCTAAAGTCAATGGATAATGAGTGTTTGTCTCGTATTGGTACCTAATTGTGTCCTGAAGCGCGTACTTTCGATTATAATGAGTATAAGGAAAATTTACTGGCCCTACTAGTTGGTCTTTAGCGTTGACGGTTTGTAAAGTCGCTGTTGATGGATAATTTTAATGTTGTATTAATTTAATGTGCTTCTTTTCAGCAACCAATATGGAATTCTTAGGTTGCACTATGAGTCAAGGTCAGGTACAGCCGAGCGCGGATATACGTGTTCAGACGGCCAGTCTGCTCACCACTGGTGCTGTGGGCTGACCAGTCGGCAGTTTCCAGCCTCCCGGTCAAAGCGCTTGCATGGCGTGATGATGATGGCCGAGCGTCACGGGTGCGCGGGCGTGCGGGGGCGTGCTCGCCTGTCATTGTGCGTGCGTCACCTGTTGCCGATGGCCGAGCAACACGAGCGGGCAGGCGTATACACCTGTCAGAGCGTACGTGCGTCGTCTGGGGCTAATAGCTGAGCGCGCAGGCGGGTTCTCATCTCCAAGTCTGCGTGTGGGGCGTGGTGCTGATGCCCGGCATCACGAAAGCGCGGGTGTGCTCACCTATCGGTGTGCGTGCGTCGCCTGGTCCTGACGGCCGAGTGTGACAAGAGCGCAGGCGTGCTCACCTGCATCGCGTGGTACTGGTAGCGACGCGTGACAAGCGCGTAGGCATGTTCACCTGCCGGAGCGTGCGTGCGTCACCTGGTGCTAGTGGCCGAGCGTGACGAGCGCGCAGGCGTGTTCTCCTGTCCAAGTCTGCGTGTGGCGCGTGGTGCTGATGGCCGAGCGTGACGAGCGTGACGACCGTGCAGGCGTGTCTTGCTATACGAGTCTGCGAGTGTCTCGCGGTGCCATGGCGAGGGAATGGACTCCCGATACTTGTGCCCAAGGAAGGGCTTTGAGTACAGACTACTCTTGAAGAGAGAGAGAGAGAGTAGTCGAGAGTAACGTTGTGCCTATGTCACAGTAGACACTGTGACGGGCTATTAATACCTGATAAGCGAGCTACGGGTCTATCTCGGTAGACGGGCACATGCTATGCATGTTGCCGTAGCCGGCGATGCTCCTGACGTGGTACCTCAGGAGTATCGACTGCCAATTTGATGGATATGATCATGGTGATTCAACTGAATTGACTGCAGCGATTTTGTTGTATTATCATGTAGGAAGTTACGTAAATTAATATTAAACTATCTTCCTTTTTTGTTTTCTCAATGGGAATAACATATTCAAAGGAAATTTTATCTGTCGCCGTGGAAGGGCGAATGGTGTCCTGAGTCTTGTGCGTCGTCTTTCAGTCGTAAGTGCTAATACGAATTCTTTATGTCGACTTTGGTCGAACTTATAATTATGGTGTGTGATACCTGAATTACGATGTAATTTGGATGACGTGTATTATTTGTGTGATACCTGAATTACGATGTAATTCGGATGACGTGTATAATTTTTGTGATACCTGAATTACGATGTAATTCGGATGACGTGTATTATTTGTGTGATACCTGAATTACGATGTAATTCGGATGACGTGTATAATTTTTGTGATACCTTGAATTACGATGTAATTCGGATGACGTGTATTATTTGTGTGATACCTGAATTACGATGTAATTCGGATGACGTGTATTATTTGTGTGATACCTGAATTACGATGTAATTCGGATGACGTGTATAATTTTTGTGATACCTGAATTACGATGTAATTCGGATGACGTGTATTATTTGTGTGATACCTGAATTACGATGTAATTCGGATGACGTGTATAATTTTTGCGATACCTGAATTACGATGTAATTCGGATGACGTGTATAATTTTTGTGATACCTGAATTACGATGTAATTTGGAAGACATGAATTATTTCTGTGATACCCGAATTACGATGTAATTCGGATGACATGTATTATGTTTCTGATACCTGAATTAATGTTTAATTCGGAAGACATGTTTTTATGTATGTGTAACTCGGAACATGTGTAAAGCATAATGACTTCCGAGTTAACTCATACAACGGATATAAAGTATACGGTCGCGATATTTGTATGGCATACAATGGCGCCTTGTGTGTCGTGCGGGTATCGGGACGGTATATGTCACTAAAATATTTAAGTAACATAAAAGATTTTTATATGATTTATAATCCGCAGATGACGATGATGATGAGGGAGAACAGGACAATTCAACGCCTGGAACTAGCCAAGGTTTGTCAATGCCACAACTTGACTGTGAGGATGTTGATATGCCACAAGACAACTCGGAAGGGTGTTCATCAAACGTCGTCGAGGACGACTCCACGTCAGGAGAGGCCGTATAAGATATATGTTTTGATTGACTATAAAATGAGCTGCCCTACCGCCATCGATTCATTGTGATTTCGGTGGTCGTTGCGGCAAGTAGGAAGTGCGTTGATTCATTGTTCGTAAAAGTGCTTTATCGTTGTAATAAGTCTTTATATGAATATATGTGATTTGAAGTGTAAATGAAGTAATAATTTATAAGAGTAAGTTATTTTTGTTTCAAGTAAGAATAAATAAATGTAATTACGTAGGGTACTCGTATATTTTTTCATTTTTTTCTTTATTTTCATTTTTGAACCTAAATATATATTTATAGATATAAATAAATTTATTTTATATATAACAAGAAGAAATTATTAAAAAAATATATAAAGAAGCTGGTAAAATCAGTATTTTTCAGAATTTTAATTCGCCTTCTTGGTAGATTAAATTAGATCAAATAAAGTAGGGCTAATAATATGTAAGAACAAATTCGAAATTCACCGCGGAAGACGGTCGTGAAATTTCATAAAGTGATATGCAATATTAATCATAATAATTATAACAATTCAAGTACACACGCATAAAAATAGTTTAACAAAAGTCGAATGTCAAAAATTTAACGGGTGAGTAAAGAAGTGAATCTTACAGAATACCACTGCTTGGTTTATTCGATATTTTGTCAATTTTTAAAAACGGAACCAAATTATAAGATATTATTTCAAAACATTTCAATGATACATAATGTTTGATATTTTTATAAATTATACTTAACACTTAATTTTTTAAAGGGACGTCAAACAAAATTATGATGTACGACAAAACGACATGTTTATTTATTATTCATACACAAATTATGTTTTACCGAAAAATCAAAGTTAGTTGTGATGTTCTTGGCTGAAAGTAACACATCATTTATTAAAAATGTCTATCGACCCTGTCCGTATTAATGTTACTAGCAAACTTCAAAAAGGTATGTATATATATATAAACATTTTACAGAAAAAAGACTTTTCCACTGGGAAAAAATCGCACTGATACTTTGATTTTTCCATACCAGGATATTCTAATGCTGGTCCACAGATATAAATATGTTAGTTTTCCGAAACACTTTTAAATGTAAAATGTTTTATATGATATTAGTTTCGGGCCGCGGCTTTGCCCAGGCTATAGGAGTATGCTATAGGGGCTGGTATTAAATAAAAATGTAGTCTATGTGGTTCAAGTTTTTTTCTTACAAAATTGCATCAAAATAATTTTAGTGGTTTAGCCTTTAAAGCGTACCAGACACTCAGGGTTACTTTCACCTTTATAATATTAATATTGATTATTGTTATTAATCATCGTTAATTATTGTTTCTTATTATTCTCCAAACCTTAATGATCCATTAGTTTGAATTTTCGTTTCCTTTTTAATAGTTTAGTATTAATTACGTATAAAAATATTATTTAATATTTAATAAATATGAATATATCCAATATAATAATCAAAATTACAAGACAAAATCCTCATTAAGATCTAAATTCTATTATTATTTTATTCTAATTTAAGTATTTTATATTTTGCAACAGATAATCTTAATGTGGAAGTTTACAAGAAAACCTTCATGAGTCACAATACTTATTTAAAAGGAAAAGAACAACTTAATAGAGGGTAAAATAATTACTATTTATTTGATCACCTTATAATATAAAAAATCGACAATCACATTTTTTTTCTTTTAGCAATGACAGCAATAGGTCAAATAAATTACATTGGAATATAATTCTTAAAATAATATGTAAGTAACCAAAAACATATTTGACGTCTTTTTGCTTACAATAATAAATTGTTGTAGATGTAATTTTCTATCTTAATAATTAATTAAAGCTCGCACGAGATTACAATGTCTTTATTTGTCTAAACTAGGCTCCTAAATGAGGAAATCCACATTGTCCAAATTTATGAAGAGGATGTCTTTTTGATCGATGTTGGTTGCCAACTGCTGAGGACATATTATAATTTTTATTTTATGAAATAGATAGAAGGGCGATTAAGTCACCTGATGATAAGCGGTCACCACCATCACCTCCATAAATGACACTTAAAATAGAGCACAAGTGCGTGCGCCAATTCTCTATTACCTAACTCTCATAAATCCATAGAACGGCAAAGGATTAACGGCTTTAAGTGCTTTACGATGCATAGGAGTGTAGAGGGTTTCGACTTCCAGAAATTTGCAGAGTTGTTTGGAGGAGTTTTCACCTAACATATTATAATGACATTGTTATAACCATAAATGGCCGTCGTCGCGTTTGGACTCTACTACCACTTAACATCAGGTGGAGTAGTCATTTGCCCTCCCGGCAAATATAAAAATAATAATAATAATGATCGACTGTAAATTTCAGTTATAAAGGCTATACTAGCTTTTATGAAACCTGGATCAAATCTCGAAACACAACTTGAAGTGTTCCAAAGTACAATGAAATATTGCATTATAAGTGGACAATGCTTGGGTCTCTTCCCTTTCACGAATATAAAAAAAATGAATATACAAGAAAATAGGTAAGTAACCTATACATTCCTTTATATATAATATTCTTATAATATTTATGTGAGTAATGGGTCACCGCATGGTCACTGGGAACTTACAAGTTAAGTCTCTTGTGCCTTTAACTATACTGATTCATTCGTTCTTCAAACTGGAACTCAAGAGTATTAAGTAACGATTTTTGCGGTAGAATTGGATGAGTGGGTGATACAAACCCAGACGATGTTACATTTACCACAAAGAAAATAATTATTTCGAATAACGTCAGACAACTTTATAAATAACTAAATTTTCGTAAAATTCTTCAAATAATATGTCATGATAGATTCTTCAAATAATATCTCATGATGTTTGTGTGACACAAATTCACCCTTACTACATTTAGAAGTATCGTTGTTTATATGATTTTAGATATCAATTATTTTCGTGGAGATATTTTCTATGCTTCATGACTTATTCTGGACATATAATGGCACTGATTTTCAGCCTCTATGCACTAGCTACGACTGTAACTATTTCAAGGTTTTGTAAGTAAATATAATATAATTTGTCAAAAGCGTTTTGTAGCCAGTATGTAATTTTCATTTGGATGTTTGCAGCATTTTTTCTATTCTACATGTCCAATAGTTTCACATGTAGTCACAGTAATTCTAAAGTTGGTGTAGTGAAACAATAATAACTTTGTTTGTTCTGATTTAATAACTTACGATTAGTGTTTGTGGCTTCTTTGGATTAATAAATATTAAAATAAAGTGTAATACTGTATGAGACCATTCAGTTACAGTTAATCACAGTTTAAAATACAGAACAATTGTATATTTTCAAATTTCATTCATATCTGTGCTAATATAAACCTATAAAACTCTTAAAAGTGTGCAAACTCAGTGCTTTAAATAGTAAAATAGTGTAATTTTGTGATATAGACATTAAAAAACTAGTTATTTTATTCGAACATTCATATGTCATTGAACTTGCTTCTCATTGGATAATTCGCCACTAATACAACTCAATTTAGCAACTGTTAAATAATTTCACAAAGTCTTCAAAGTGCATCGTTGGTCTAGTGGTGTCGATACCTATTCTAGACTCCTCTTGCGCACGAGCGACCCGAGTTCAATCCCGAGGCGAACTCGATCGAGTTTTATTTATTTACATGTTCAAGATTATTATTTGCAATTTTAAAAGATACATTCTATAAAAATGAAGTTCGCGTGCTGTAAATCCACCACAGAGGGAGCTACGGGTATGATGACATGTTCCAGTTGCAAAAACAATTATCACATTGCTTGTATGTATCCTATAGACAAGAAAAAAATATTACCCGACCTTAAAACCAAGTGGGTCTGTCCTGAATGTCGTCTTAGCAAACCGAGGCAATATAATAACGACAATACACCTTTAAGAAAAAATGATCGCGGTTCTCCTGAGAATGTAACAATGAGGCGTGGTGATTCTTACAAATCACCGGAATGCTCAATGGAGGCGTCGATTGCATATGAACAAGTTCGTGAAATTGTTTCTTTGGAATTTGAGAAATTTTGTTCTAAATTGAAGACAACCATTGCAGATATTATATCAACTGAATTGATGCCCATTAGGAAGGAAATTGCTTCTTTTCAAGACAGTATAGCATTTATTAATGAGCAGTACGAAAACTTGAATAAAAAAATTGAATTTATTGAAAATGATTTGAAAACTTTGAAAGCGACAAATAAAGAAATTGGTGAAATCAAAAGTGACTTAAATAGGTTTGAACAGGAACACAACAACCGTGAACAATGGTCGAGACGTTCGAATATAGAAATATATGGAATACCTGAAAAGAAAGGCGAAAACTTAATTGATATACTTAAGAGTATTGCGCAACGGATGGATTTCCCTCTGAACATTAATTATGATTTGGATTTTATAACTCGGGTAGCCCCAAAGAATAACACTTCTAAAAAACCTAAACCGATTGTTGTTCGTTTTTTAGCCCGCTATAGAAAGGATGATTTTTTGAGTAAAGCAAGAAAATTAAAATTAAAAGCTAGTGACCTGGAATTTAACAATAATAATTCGCCAATATTTTTTAACGATCACCTGACTAGTGAAAACAAGTCTCTTCTACAGCGGGTTAAGACGAAAGCGAAAGAAAACAAATATTTGTATACATGGGTTAAGAACTGTGCTATTATGGTTCGTCGCACGGATACTAGTCCCATTATACATATATCGAATGAGACTGATTTAAACAAAATAAAGTAAGAATTCTTTCGCTTCTGTTGTACGCTTACTACTCGATAATTTTCTATCTCATTCTTTTGTTTTGTTTAATTGTATTAATAATTCTAAATGTTACATGCTTGGGTACAACTTTAACAATTTGTTATATACAGTTAACATTAAATACTTTGATTTTCTATATAATAATTTACCATGTTTTTAAATTTTTTGAGAAATTATTTTCCAATAGTGTATTAAGATTATTATCTTTATTTGTAATTTGGTACATATGTTTGTTTTTCATATAAAAATTTGTTATGGTATATTATGTTATCAGAATAACCACTCATTCCATAACCGTATCACTAAATGTGTCAAATTGGTTACCATCAGTTCTGGATTCATCTAATATTTCTATATATTATCAGAATGTTCGAGGTCTTCGAACAAAAACTAATACATTTTTCAGAAACTTATTAATTAATGACTATGATGTTATATGTTTGAGTGAAACCTGGCTCGCTCCAGGTATCTTCGATGCTGAGTTATTTGATTGCCGTTACAATGTATATAGATGTGACCGTGATTATGTCTCAAGAGGTGATCGATTTGGAGGCGGTGTGCTTATAGCAGTTAAACGCGGTTTGATGGTTAAAGAAACGAAAAATTACCAATTCCCGGGTGCTGTCGCTGACGTTTTAATGCTTTCTATAGAATTAAATAAACAGCCAAGTTATAGGGTTCTGCATCTGTTCTGTTGTTATTTTCCTCACTGTCGTAATCAGTTAGATTGTCTTAATGATTTTTTTGAGACCGTTTCAAATTGCCACGTAAATAAACCTGATGACTGCTTTTTAATTATAGGTGATTTTAACATCAGTTCGGCTGGATGGAGCTCTAGTAACTCTTATACCAATAATTTAATGATTAGTAACGATGTATTAGTCCAGTCATTGTACTGTTTTCTTCAATTTACAAAATTTAATCAATTCAATACTGTATCAAATATAAATGAAAGATTTCTTGATCTAGTCATCAGTGGAGTTACTTGCAGCGTGAATCGATGTAATGAACCTTTGGTCTTTGAAGATTCTCATCACCCAGCTTTGATTATTCATCCTAAAATATCATGGAGTCCTTCACTGCGGTCGCCAGTGCGTTTTATACCTAACTTTCGGATTGCAGATTATGATGCAATAAACTCAGAATTATCTCAGGTAGATTGGACTGACTTAATTGATGATAATGACATAGATGTATCCCTTGACTGTTTTTATGAGGTTATTAACAACATAATTAGAAAATATGTTCCAACAAAGAAATCTTTTAATACACGCTATCCTCCATGGTATTCCAAAGCTTTAATAAAAATTATCAATGAAAAACTGAAGTTTCATAAAAAGTGGAAAATATATGAGAGATCGAGTGACTATGATCAATTTGACTATCTTCGTGATCGCCAAAAACGTGTGCAGCTAGACTGTTACAATAGATATATTAGAAATGCTGAAAATAACATTAAACGTAACAGTAAGATCTTCTGGTCTTTCGTGAAATCCAAGAATGCTACATCGGATATACCTGATTTGATGTTTTATAATACCATTCAATCATCGGACGGCAATGAAATTTGTCACCTCTTCAACACTCACTTTCAGTCTGCTTTCGAACCAGATACTAGCAATGTATCTTCATTGCCTTTGGACCATTCTTTAAATTCTGTGTCTGTGTCTATAGGTACAATTGATGTATCTGTTGATCTAGTTAGGAAATATTTGAGAAATATTGACATTAGTAAATGTAGTGGTCCTGATAAAATCCCCCCGATTTTTTTGAAATCCTGCTATAATAGCTTAGCACTACCCCTTTACATGCTATTTAACATATCTCTTCGTAGTGGAAGAATTCCTAAGGTGTGGAAACAGTCGTATGTGGTACCCATTCATAAGTCTGGTGATAAGCATAATATACAAAATTATAGGCCTATCTCTAAATTGAATACTATTGCTAAGTTGTTCGAGAAAATTGTTTATGACCATTTATACCCTATTTTAAGACCGGTTATTATTGACCAACAACATGGGTTTATTGATGGTAGGTCGACTGAATCTAATTTATGTGAATTTACTCATCAACTTGTAGCTGTGTTGGATAGTGGTGGTCAGGTGGATGTAGTGTACACGGACTACTCAAAAGCGTTTGATAAGATTTCACATTCCTTATTAATCAGAAAGCTTCATTTATTAGGTATACACGGTGATCTGCTTCGCTGGCTTGAATCATATTTAAGAGACCGCAGTCAAGCTGTTGCTGTTAAAGGGTTTTGTTCATCATTTGTGCCCGTCACGTCGGGTGTACCACAAGGGTCTCATCTTGGGCCTTTATTATTCAATATTTTTATTAATGATATTACCCAAATCATTTCTAATTGCAATATTTTACTCTATGCAGATGACATGAAAATTTTTAAAACTATAAACTCGACTCAAGACTGTGTATCACTCCAATCTGACCTTAATAACTTAAGCAACTATTGCGTTAAAAATCTCTTATATCTAAATATAAATAAATGTAACATAATAACGTTCACAAGGAAAAAGAAACCTATAGTATATAATTACTCACTGCAGGATACCTTATTAGCCAGAATATCAGAGGTTAGGGATCTGGGTGTACTTTTAGACCACAAGTTATCGTTTACTTGTCATATCGAGTATATTACTTCTAAGGCTTATCGTATGTTTGGGTTCATCTTAAGATTGAGTAAAGAATTTACACATTGCTCCACCCTTATTCTTTTATTCAACGCATATGTTAGGTCCATACTTGAATATTGTTCCACAGTTTGGAATCCCAATTATAACATCTACGTAGATAAAATAGAAAGATTACAAAATAAGTTCCTAAAATATTTGCGATTTAGAGCTGGTTTATCTGATAACAAAGATATCTCTAGAATAGTCCCATTAACTGTGCGTAGACAATTAAGAGACCAAATATATTTGTATAAAATAATTAATAACATGGTTGACTCTAAATATCTTCTAAGTAACATATTATTTAAATGTCCTCGTCTTAGTGCTAGAAATAATTCTTTGTTCTTTGTACCCTCATGTAAAAATAAATTTACAAAGAATGTGTTTTTGTACCGTTCTTGCCTATATTATAATAATAACCTCCAAAACTTAGATATTTTTTGCCCAAAAATTGGTGTTTATAAAAGAGCAGTTCGTGATATCTTAAAATGCTAATTGTTTTTAACTCTTTTACCTAAAGTGATAATGTATTTGCAGTTTTTATTTTTGTTTTACTTTCAATTTTAGTTTAATTTAATTCAATTTGTTATTTTTTTTTTGTGTATTAGCTTTAAGTGGAAACTTGATTGATTTGTGATTTTTGTTATTTTTGTTTTATATTACAGTGTTTTTAAAATTGTTTGTTTCCTAAATAAAAAAAAAATAATAAAAATAAAAAAAAATGTGTTCTCTTCTTGCGACTCGCAAGAAAATGGCATAAGCTAATGAAACAAATTGTTGCATCAGAACTCAACGAATACTTAGACTTGAGCGTGAGGCTTAAAGGAAATTTTGCAACTATTATAATATTAAGTTTTGCCATCGGTGAGTTTGTTCTTGTTATAAAATATTATACTATTATAAGACTATATTTCGTTAAAATAAATACGTGCTTTATGTCTGATACTAGTGATAAATTAGAAATAATAGTAGTTAACTCTTGAATGACTAAAAAAATAAAATTCCGACTGCGATATTTTTAGCATTATTCTAATCCGTATATATGTATCCGTATGAGATGAACAGTCTCAAACATTTACGATTAAATTTATTTAATCTCTCATTCCTTTACCAGTACTTACATGATTGATAGTAACCAATAATAAAGTACTATTAAATGATGTTTCCTTTTTACAGTTGAGTATATTTTTTCAAGAATCGCTAAATTGTCTAAAGTACAAGACTGTAGTAAAGACGATAATATCACATACGAACAATTCATTATCACTTCATATGCTTGGATATTTGAACTCGGGGTGCCTTATTCCCTGCCTGTTGGAATATATTTATTGGTATATTAAAATTTATTCTTCTGAATAGACAGAGATATTTTCACCTGTACCTAAACGTTTAAATTGATTTAATTAATACAAATATTCCAGAAGTGTGGAATAAATGCATTGTGTTTTTTTTTAAAAGTGATAAAATTTTTAGTAATTATTATGTATAATTTAATAAAAAAAATAACAATGATTAATATTATATTTTAGAATGGTTTATAAAAAATTTAGGACTTCCCTGTACTGTCTGTCCCTGGCTTCTGACATTGAACTTACAGATTTTTATTATCGGGTACATTGATAAATCTTTTCAGTTTTTATACACGTTGGCTACACTAATATGGAGCTATCCGCCTATATTTATTATTTGTGCTAGTTTGTGTTTAACATCAATACTGGAGCAATTAAATAAAAAAATTATCTCACGTGAAGGTCAGGTAAGTTTGATTTAAATACTATGATAATAATTGAAGTTACCATAAAGTACATGACACTGCGTCAGACATTAAGTGTCTGGAAGGCTGGGTTGATTCTGCGATGAAGATACAAGTCTTACTCTAAGAGATCGAATCTATGATACTGCAGGAATTTTAAGAACCTCTAGTCATGCTTCTTGAAGAATTATCTGGATGGGAGTGAGGGTTCCTCCTGACTGGCCCAAAAAGCCAGTCTCGGTACGGGCCTCAGGGGTGCCGCCTTTACCCAGGCTTTCCCCGGCAAGTTATCTTGCCGTGTCATATATTTTGTCCCGAAGGGCCAGGGTCTAACTAACCCCGCGGCTGTTCGTCATGTCCGGTGCTTCTGCTTTGTAAGGTTGTCTAGATGGAAATGGCGTTAACCGCGTAAGCTTTAATATAATTTATAAGGAAGTCGTATGTGAAAGTGACATTTAAGTTTTAAAACCAAAACAAGGCTATATATACTATAACAAATAAAGAATAATAAAAAATCATCTCCCAAAATTTCACTCTCCCTAGCGGAACACTCACGATAGGTGCAGGGGTATCAAAAAACTACCATAGCCATATTGTGTATCGAACCTGGTTGTCACAAGCTTTATCTAATTTTGTTGTAGCATTTACCAGCATCCTATTGGCGGAAGTTGCGTGAAGATTACAATAAAGCGACCCAATTGGTTCGTACCTTTGATGACGCTATTAACAGTATTGTCTTTACATCATTTGCTAGCAATCTCTTCTTTGTATGTTTACAACTTTACTACGTACTTGCGTAAGTATTTGGTTGCATTGCAGTCAAAATAATTTTTCAATATTTTGTAAGTTATCACTTATTTAGAGCATTACAATCGATACAATAAAATTAACTTACTAACACAAATAAATATCCTGTTATTTATATATTTCGTTCAAGTCATCTATTCATTCGATCGCTTTTATACTATTTACATGGGATCGTTTTTTCTATAAGACTGCAAAAATAATGATTCGGTATATTTTTACTATTAGCAAGGTATTATATAAACGAATCCAGTATTTAGCGGTATTGTGGAATACACAAGTATAAACAGGAGCAGAAGTCTTTGCCCAATTGTTCATCATTTATTTACAGGTCAAAGCGACGAGGTGGGGCGGAATATGCTCCCTTTCCTTCTTACTTCCTTAAACAGTAGATGAATAGTCTCTATTGTCGTCATATGTACACATGGTGTTCAAACCAAATCTATATTTATTAAATCGAATTATTTGTTTGTTACAGACGCTACATTCAAATTATTCATAACGGCCCTCAGAATGTGTGTCCAAAATATCCAAGTGGGTGTGTATACATACATCATTGTAACAATAGTTTGAAGTTACTCTTACATTGTATGGGCTTATTCCTATACAATTTATACGAAACTATGGATAAAAGAATAATCTTTATCCATAGTTTCGTTGCGTGAAAGTATGTGCTTTTTCTTCATTTCTCACATGAACAGTCAGCGTGGACCGTTGGTCAGTCATCATTCCTGAACCTGACCTTGTGCCTGAAGGTTTGGACTATACCTGTATTTGTATAAATACTTGTGCACTGTCATATGAGGTGTATACCACAGTTGTATTGTATCCAATATGATAATTCACCTCGTGATTGGTGGTGAAAAATCTGCCACATATGATATGTATATATATGATCAGTATGGTGGAATAAGTACAAATCTTCACCAATAAGGAGAAGCTGGCGGTGGAATGTGTACAGACTAATAAGTGGTTTTCACCGCAGTAAGAAATATTAATCATTCTTTACGTCGCCAATGCGCCACCATCCTTGTGGACTAAGATGTTGCGTCCCTTGTGCCTGTACACAACAATACTAAGTATTGCTACTTGTCGATTGAATATCTGATTAGTGGATGATAACTATCCAGAAGATGTTGAACAAAGCCCTACTACAAAGTAGAATCTGTATTTTTTATACGAACGAGCTATCAAATTCATAGTTCGTAAGAATTCATAGTTCGAAAGTTAAGCCGTCTCTTGTTAAGAAATATTTAATATTAATAAACATTGATAATATTTACAATTTCTTTTATAATTATTTTATCATATGAATATTATTTTAGGTTATTTAACGGATACGAACATGCCATATATTATACATTTTCTTTAACATTCGTTCTCACGCGTTCCTTGGCGGTTTCGCTCATCGCCGCTCAGGTGCATTCCGCGCCTCTTGTCGCGGCTCCATCGCTTTACAACGTACCATCTTCCTCGTATGGTACCGAGGTAATTTTATTTATATTATCTAAGTTTTCTCCCTCTATGTATATTAATATATGCCGATAAATGTCTGGCAATTGCGCACATTTATCAGCGCATAAAGAAGAGAGAGTATTTTCAGTCATATATTATTATTGCATTATAAACGCAACAGTTGTAAGAAATTGTAGTTACGAAATGTTTAAAACATTTTAAACATTTGTTAATTTGTTTTAAATCTACGAAATAACTTATTTTTAAATATATCAATTTAAGAAAATATAACGTTTTATATTGCAGGTTCAAAGATTTCTTGAGCAAATTCATGGTGACACTGTAGCATTGACAGGACTGAACTTTTTCTACATAACTAAAGAGTTGGTTTTATCTGTGAGTGTAACTTTATACTTAATATTTGTATCAGAGGCAGTCTGCGTGGGTTTACTGCTTCGTTAGCTAGCTTATAAGAATTTCGATCCCGAGGTCCTACGTTCACGCACCTGGTCGGATCAATATAATAGTGATTGGTTTTTTCGCACGACACATTCAGCAGCGACCTGGAGTCTAAAGCTATCCAGATATAATATGTCCTATATTAGTTAATAATATGCTTTTTATTTTCAGGCGATTGGTACCATTGTAACTTACGAGCTTGTCTTGCTGCAGCTTAATCAATAAGACTAAGAAAGATAAAAATAAAAGATAACACGAGTGCAGCTCATTGCAACACATTCAGGGAATTTGAAACATTTCATATTGTAACGTAAACTTTAAGAGCCTTGAAATTTTACACATAAACAAACAAAAGATAATGTATCAAGTAATTCATAAGTGATTTGATATTCAACAGCATTCGACCTTACCTGAGGCAATCTGCTATCCAATAAATAGCACTTTAGTTAAGCATTATTACATTTTCTGATTGGGAGATTTATTAGTGAAAATTATTGGCACAATAAAGTATTTAAATTATATATATTCTCATGTCATTGAATGAATTAATATTTTTTCAACATTTAATGAATTATATATATATTCGTATGTCGTTATATACATATAAATGCCGTGGAAAGCGATATAGTTTAATATTAAGTTGCTCATTTGAGTATCATACATCAACATAGTACTTAAGAAGCGGTAAACCGAGACGTCACTTGTTATTGTAAAGACGGTACGTGGACAGAGTCGTGTTGGAAAGCGTGGAATTGAAACGGTACATTACGATTACGGACGCCGACCAGGTCACTTCTCCAAAACGAAACTTCTTCTTCTTCGTCGGTTTACTTAATTTACTTTTAAGTGTGTTGATTGTGTTCAAAATAAAATAAACCAAGGTTATACTAAGTGTACACTATCATTTTCGCCACCTACGCAATGGACCCTGTACCACCTACTCAAGATGGAGACAGTAATATCGCTCAGCCATCGCTCCCGCCAAACTAAATAAAACTGTAAAAAGGCATTACTATTAAAGAACATGTTCGATTGGATTAAAAAGAGACTGACTCATACTCTTTGATTCAGTGTTTCGAGCTGATGGTAGATTTACTTTCATTTTAATCCAGTAACATTAATATTTAATTAATATTTTTAGTACGTGGTAGTGCTTTATTCAAGCCCATTTAGGGACGTACCACTGACTAGATCAGTATTCTACCGCTACACAACAATACTTAGTAATGTTGCGTTCCGATTCGAAGGCTGAATAATCAAGTGAAGCTACCAATCAAGCTCAAGGGACATAATATAATATTTCTTACATAATAAAATAATATTTCTTACATCGCCAGGGCCTATAGGCTGTAGTGACTACTTACCATCAGCAGAACCGTCTGTCCGCCCGCCTAAAAAAATATTTATTCAATACAACAGTAAAGTTACTTTTAAATTATAATACATAAAAATTCCAATTTCTTCTTGATTTAAAAAAAAAGTAATCTTTCAAGTAGACACGAATTTCATAAATGTTCAAACGGATCTATTCTTTTCAGGTATAGAATATAAATCGTTTATTTAAAATCTAGATAGTATTAGAAATTCTGATCTCGGGCAAAGATTGCCTAAGTATTAGAAAAAATCAATATTGGATACATTGACTGTTTATCAGGAGTAAATGTATATATCCAGTAATAATTATGCCATATCGTTACTGTATAAAAATATAACAAAAGTAGAACACATCAAAGCCGGGTTTTAGTTGAAGCGAAGTGGCCGGTAGTTGAATATCCATTTACTGAACGTGAGCAGTTCTATTAAATGCACTTTATGTAACAGTTAGCTGAGCATTTCGTATTATTTTTCTATAATAAAATGTAAAATACAAATATACAAACAAACTATTTTAAGCGGATTTTTCACCATTTTTGACAGTTGGTTAAGTTACTGTTCGTTTATTTTTAAGGAAATTCACTAATTTCAATTAAATAATGTTTAGTTTTTGATTTGAAATATCTATTATCACGCTTTAGGAGTGCTATACTCATAGGCCGTGACAACGTTTGCTCATGTCGTCATGCTACCCCTCCGTAGTATAGTAGTAGTATCATGTTTTTCATTTGCTTAAAGTCCCCTACGGATACAATGTTTTTAAAAGTCTAAATATTTATTTGATAATTTGGTCAGACTGGTAATATTAAGAGTCAGATAGCGTTAATTCTGCGTCCTTTTTTGTTGATAAAATAAGCAAATAATAATAATAAGTTATAATTAACACATTTCTAAAAAGTTATAAAATTATTTTCATGCTAATTAAATATACTAAAATTTCATAAATGTGATCTCAATTGGAATGTCCCTGTTGACTGTTATACATTTTTAATGTCAAAATTAAATATTTTTTAAGCCATTCACTTTTATAGTGCGAAATGTAGAAACGGCAGAGGATTCTTTATAACAACATTTTTCTGCACGAAACCGGCAAAGGTTTGGCAACTGCATCTTTAGATTTGAGATAAAATAATACTACAAAATTATTAAGGTATACTCGAAAAATTTACCGATACATATAATGTCTCTTAATTTTTTTACCCGACAATTATTCGATTAGACTTTGGCGCTGACAAACCTTGCGACTACGACTGCACTAAGTTTTATCGAATAATTGATTAACTCGAACGTATAAATTATATATATAAAGGTGTATTTTTTATATCGATTTTATTAATGTGTATACATTTCAAATAGTTTGTCCAATACTTATGTGACTAATATAATATTACTTATAATTTATAAATCTTGTTTCATGACTACTTCAAGCCATTCAAAACTGCCTCAGGCTTGTCCTAAGTTGTCCAGTAGTTGTGGCAATTTGGAAAATTAATGGTCTTCAACAGACAAAACAAGAATAACAGCTGGAGATTTGGAATATTACTAACTTAGATATAGATAATTTGTAGCCTAATGACCAGAATAAACATTCCAGGTAAATAATCAATCAATTTCTATACTTGTCAGGCGTTCGCTATGACGTGACGATATGTGCAAGATAGTGCTAAGAAAAATATTGTGAGGAAACTTGCACTTTTGTTTTTGACCGAGAATCTGGTTATGTAGGATTCTAACCCACTCAAACCTCTACGATATGATTGCTGCACGGATTGGATATTGCGTGGAGGAATATGCTCTTAAATAATTTATTCTACATATCAGGATTTTTCTTTTCACTAATTTATCTCAGATATGTACTAGTATTGCATAACAAATGTCCAAATATATATGGATTCTAAAGTTCAATGCATCAAGTTTGAATATGAAAGAGGAATGATTACTCGACATATAAATGGTACTTTTAAAGCAATTTTAAAATGAAAAGTTGAAATTCTTTGAGAATAAATTAAAAAGTTTTCAGTTTAACTTTGAATTCAGTAACATTGTTAACTTCAGAAGGATTTTTTTCGATTTTAATAAAAAGAGGATTTATAACTTAATTTAAAAAAAAATTAAGGCAACATACATCGTGAAGAAAACCGCTTCAATGACGTAAAAATGGTGTGAGTACTCACGAGAATTTATGGGAAAATAACAAATCTAACGATGACGTCATGTGACGCTCGAAATATTACGGGTACTCGACAGTCTCAGTTAGCCTCTACTGTAACTTGTAACAAGCGCGACATGTATATACATAAAAAAATACACCAATGATCACCGAATGGCATTCTATTGTATTATTTCCTAAGTTCATTCGCAACCAATGACGATTATCCTTCATAAATTCGTTCTTCAATATAATATTCGTTCATCAATAAACAGATAACATCACAAATAATTCAATATTATAGTAAGTAGAAGTAAATTATGTACAATATATTTTCTTCTTAATTGAATACATAAACGAACTGGTATATGAGTCTCCTGGCAGTAAGATCATAGGGATTGGCACTGTATGAAATATTACCCATTCCTTAAATCACTTTCATTCGGTGGGCCTTGCGCAAGCCCGTCTGGGTCATATTGTTACCACGTTTTGACATTTCACAATGTAATGTAATGTGTTCTGCGGTAAGTTTCAAATTTCTTCTCACAAAAGCTTTACTGATGTTCCAGTCATGTACTAACTGAATTTTTCATTATATTTGTTTAACTCTCTAAGCATTGCAAGCAAGATAATCTTTAGAAATGCATCAAGCATTCGCTGGTGTAACAAGATAAGACAGTATAAAGTATTACATTTATTTATTCAAACACTGTATTGTAGTTTTCGCCCACGGTTTTGTCTTTTTTTTGGGATTTTTTATATAGAATAAGAAGGTGGACGTAAGTAGTCACCAACGCCCTTAGACATTGGCACTGTAAGAAATGTTAACCATCGCTTACATCGCCAATGCGCCACCAACCTTGAGACCTAAGATTTTATGTCCCTTGTGCCTATAATTACACTGGCTCACTCACCCTTCAAACCGGAACACAACAATACCAAGTACTGCTGATTTGCGGTAGAATATCTGAAGAGTGGGTGGTACCTACCCAGATGTGCTTGCACAAAACCTACCACCAGTAGGTTTTAGACAGTTCAAGCGTGCTTCATACAAAGTTTAATCAAATTCAGGTCAGTGATTTAGCCGGGAAAGTGTAACAGACAGAATTACTTTCGTATTTATAATATTAGTTTAGATAATATTACGAATTAATCAATTGACATAAAAGACTGTCTGCTCTTTATGCATCTCATCGGATGTACCATTTGTAACACTGAAACAAGTAATTAAAATCATTATTTAACAATTTTATATGGCTTCGAAGTCTCAAATTAAAATAAGTTTAATCACAGAAATGTTTATCGTTTTGTAGTAAAATAACTATTTATGACAAACATTATTTGTAAAATGTATGTAAAAGATTAGACAGATATACAAGAAGAAACTCGCAAGTTGTTTAATAAAATTTAGATAGAACGACCAAAGATTACTTATAGAACACGTCAATCTTAACCAAATATTGCGCGTTTAAATTCGACAATACACTACTCGGTATTGTAGCGGTCAAGCGCTTGCCTATTAACTGTAAAAAAGAACTCGTTTTCATGTATTTAGATTGTATTTATTTTGTTTTATAATTCATCTCGTGTTGTCGAATATTCTACCTTAGTGGTAAGTGGTGGTATTATTATAGAGAAGTAGGTTAGTAGCGTGACACTTATTGATTTTTACTACTACTAAACAGATAAATAAGAGAATAATTATTTTAATGAATGTTTATATAAAAATGTAACAAAAAAACTTTAGTATATTGACTGGCCCGTTGGCACTAATGGCAAAATGGCACTCGCGAATTGCAGGTTTAATTCAGGGTGAGAGTCTGGGTGTATTATGTATTACAGTATTTATTATATATTTATTTAAAATTAAGTATATTCTATATTTAAATGTGTATATCAGTCGGCTGTTACCTATAACACAAGCATTAAATGTGCCGTCTACAGACGAAACTGTGTAAAAAGTATTAATAAATAAGCCAATTGAAAAAAAATATACTGAATTAAGTTCGTGTAATATCTTTAAAAAATCAATACAGTATTAAGCTTACCTAAATTATCTCTGCAGATGACACGTCTCGCGTGACACAAATTAACAAAGAACTGATACCCTCTTTTGTATCTACTAAACATCATGCACACTGGTTGCTTGTCATTTTCGGTAAGATCTTGACAAACTATATCACACGGATCATTGTTGGGATCATACGACCATCGAGTAAGTGATATCTGTATTACCTGTTTTACTAACATAAGGGTGAAACATTTTATTTAATATTGTTAATATAACATTTTGTTTAATATGATCTCCGACAAAGGATGCACTTATGAGTACATTATATCGTGCAATAATATATTAAATATACATATGTGCTGTAATTGTAGGTGACCGCATCAAGCACATTAAATAAAGACTAAGCAGACACATATCAAAAACTCCCGTCCCGAATTCGAACGGGTACACTATATACAAAGTTACCCTTCCCATATGCCCCCTTAAAGTTGAAATATCCAAAAACCCTTTCTTATCATCTCCTTTATCGTATTTCTGTTCGTCAGTCAGGACAAGCGATTTTATAAATCTGTAGCTTTATTAAAAGCTAGTGTTTGCGCGCAGTTTCGCCCGCGTTCGGCTCTACCGAATTTCATCAAAATCGGTCCAGTGGCTTAGTCGTGAAAGCGTTATAGACTGACAGAGTTACTTTCGCATTTTTAATATTATTACTGATATAGAAAGAAGCTGACATGGCCGAGTGGTAAGACCGCGTGAATCTTAACCGATGATCGTGGGTTCAAACCCGGGCAAGCACCACTGAATTTTCATGTGCTTAATTTGTGATAATTCATCCCGTGCTTCACGGTGAAGTAAAACATAGAGAGGAAAACTGCATGTGTCTAATTTCTTTGAGAATTTTAATTGAGAGGAGGCCTTTAGCTCATTGTGGGACATTCATAGGCTGTTACGGATTACGGGACTGGTATAGAATTAACACCCCGTCCTTCTTCCTCTACTGGTGATAAATGGTGATGTAATGGTGATGGTGACTGGTTCATTTTTCACCCAGAGGATTGAAATTGCAATTCAAGAGGGTAATGGCGCTCGCATTTTTGCCTCCATTCCACACGGCCATGATTTGTACATTAGCTACTTTTAATTTTCATTTATTTTAAAGATATAAATGAAATAACTTACAAGTAATAAAAATAAGTGCAATAAATGCAATTCCTTGGTACATGACGTCAGGATAATGGACGTTAAATATTAAACATTTTTTTATAAAAAAAAAACAAATGTAATATTCAACACTACCTTCACCTACTATTATGATTATGATTATTTTTTTATTCGCATACTTTAATATTCAAATAATATTTTTTTAAATAAAATATTCAAGAAGTAAAGTTTTTGTATTACAGTTATAAAATATAAAAATTTGCACGACAATAACCGATGGCTTATTTTTATTTATATTTTTATGTAAATAATACATCGTTTGAATGTTCATAAAATATTTTATGAATCTATATGAAAAATAATATACGTATGTATAGTATGTTTGAGATAAATAAACTTTGAAAATATTATTGATTACCAAGAAAGTTGGTATAAATAATACTAGCTGGTGCCCGCGACTTCGTCTACGCAGGATTAGTATTTGGAGTAGCTTATATTAGCGTGGCGTAGAAAAGAACTAACATTATGACATAAATATTTTTTGAGTCGCATTTGAAAAATATAACTGCTTGACAATATTTTAACATAAGAAAATAGGCAATATAATAAGAATTTTGGTTGCGTATAAGTAGGAGGAAGCAAAGAGCCAATCGTGTGGTATATTTGCCCTTGGATTGTAAAAGTCGGGTAAAATCCTGGCATCGACACAATGTTATCAGCTCCAAAAGATGTCATATGGAAACATGTATTGTATTTCCTTATGTGTTTTAGAAAACGGCGAGACTCGTCTGTTTCATTTGAAAAAAGTTCTTTAAGAGGTTCAACTGGTTCGTCTATTAAAGGAAGAGCTACTTTTCCTCCCGAACAACACATGCCTGCAGCTTCCTCTTTCCATTTAAGTGCATCGCAAAATCTGCATTCTTTATTCATCGCTTCTATTTTTATAAGCTTGTGGCTTTCGTAATCAAGTGTCTCGTCGTAGTCAAATGCAGCTTTATCAAATACCCCCCAGGCGTTTCTTGTAAATATTAGTCGTCGCTGTTGTGCCCTTTCAGCAACAGCGCGTCTGCGAGCTTCAGCAGCTTCAGCGGTTTCTGTAGCTCTTTGGGATGCTAAGTATGTCGCCTGTTGAAGACGCCGAGCTCGAGACTGTTCGGGTGTCTCAGAAGCCCGTTGAGATGCCATAGATTCCGCGTTATGTTGACGTCGGGCTTGAGACTGTTCGGGTGTCTCCGCAGCCCGTTGAGATGCTAGATGCTCGGCACGCTGTTGACGTCGATCATGGGACTGTTCTGGTGTCTCATTAGTCCGTTTAGATGTCAAATAATTAGCATGCTGTCGACACCGAGCTTGGGACTGCTCTGGTGTCTCGGCAGCTCTGAGAGCTGCCTGACGCTCTGCCTGTTCAAGTCTTCGCTGTTCGGCTTGTGGAAACGTCTCGTTAAGTCTAGCTACTTTCATAGTTCGAGCTTTATTAGAACTTTGGGAAAGATTAGACTTACGATTTCGCGGCATAATTCTTATTAAATGCTTTTTCTACACATCAAACAATACAGTACGTAATTATTATGTTAAATATAAATTAATACTTAAAAAAGTGCAATACTTGCAAATTCAAACAAAATTATAGCTAAATAGTATAGTAATGCCTATTAGGCAAAAAACAATTCAAATTTGCTAATTAGAAAACAAAATCACACGTTATTTACAATATTATAAATCAACCAAAAAAGGACCAATTACTAACCTACCTACAACCTTTGTAATTTACAAAAAAAAGAAGGAATTCGGTATAATGAACAGGTAAGTAACCTATATCTATTAATTTAAATAAAAATGAAGTATCTTATTTAAGTGTAACTCCTAACCAAAAAAAAAACTGCCAATACCTAATCTTGGGCCTTATATTACTTGAAGTACAATCCGTTTTTAAAAAATCGCTATAACCATGAAAATTCGCAAAACGGAGACAACAGTCAACGATGTCTGCCCTCACGCGTCTGCCCGCGTTCGGGTCGCGCACTCAGCGATGAGCGCCTTCTTCCCCCACACAAGTGCGTCGCACCACCCGCCACCGCCGCCGGAGGCGAACCGCGCCGTACCGCTCGCTACACCGCACCCGTAGTATCGCGCATTTAAACTAAATTATGTCTATCATACATTACATAACTATGTGTAACTAACGTTTATGGCAGCGCACGCCAGAATAGCTCGCAGAAAGGTAGGTTTTTTCCTAGTTACTTGACATTTAATGTCATATTTTGGACAGCTCACACAATATCTTTATAAATTGTAGCCTATGTGTTATTCTGATGTATAAGCTATATTATTGGAAAGTTTAATTGAAATCCATTCAGTAGTTTTTGCGTGAAAGAGTAACAAACATCCATCCACACATACAAACTTTCACGTTTATAATATTAGTAGGAAGTAGGATGTATCGATTTTCTAGATTATGTCGCAACATATTTTATTTGGTACAGGTACATTTGAACAAACATAATATTTTACAATTAGTGCAAGTTGTATGAGAGAATAGATTACAAAAACATTTCATGCCCGACATAAATAAAGCTTAATAGAAATCTTTAAAGTCATATCATCATATTATAAAATAATTTGAATTTGGAATTCTAAGAATAATGAAAGATTTTGACCTTGACACTAGCCAGTATTCAAAATCGGCAATTTCACAAGGACTTAATACATTTTCTTTATAAAAATCGAATCGATATTCAGCGAACGGTCTAGTAAAGAATAGGGCACGTTTATCGTAAAGCGACGCAATTTGGAAAATGTGACTATCGAGGCCTGAGCAATCTATGAATACAGGTCTCGATGCAAACGACTACCGAAAAGGGATCGTTTTATTGAACAATGATCTTTATTGAGAAATATCTTTTGTATTTTTATTATTTGAGTATCTTTGCTGATTTCAAACATTTTCATACAAATAGGATTAAATTCTTTAAAAATAAACCTTGCTCAAGATTGTTTAAAGAATGAAATATTTGTTACATTTATTTAAGTAAATCAAATATATAATTTATTCGTATAAGCGCATTTGTTCTCCAATTATAGAATTAAATTCAATTTGAAGTTACAACCGGGAAGAAACATCTAATGGTCCATCTCAGCTGGTTCTATTCAAATAATAAAACTAAATGCCGTTTGCTTGTTATTACATCGGAGAAAACCTTGTATATTAACACGATATAAAAAAACAAGTTTTCTAATAATTTTTCTTTCATGTTCAGTAATAGTTTTAAATATATATACATTTCAATGTTTCTTTAAATTGTAAAAATCTATTATAACGTAATGTTATATTTTTTCTGTTCTTAAAATTCTAGTTTGAAATTTCCATCATAACATTTGAATAACAAATTTAAATATGGTATAACCAACGATAGCTGAATTAAAAATCTCGTTGAAATAATAAAGCAAAGACAGATAAACTCGTAGCAAAATCAGCGATTTCGAAATTTCGAGTTCCCAATAAGCGTAGTAAGGACAATCGTTACTCGAATGTCGCGACCATGCAATTAATTTGATCAATTGAATTATTGGATTACCGTGTAGTGCTAACTGAAGTGTGATTTACCGGGTGCTAATGGAAAAAGGTGTTATATATGTATATAAAATCTTTCATGTAAATATATAGGTATAAATATATTTCACAACGTTAGCGAAAACGATTTTTGCTAGCTGGATGTTGTAAATAAGTAGATTTAAATCTACTTGATTTAAACAATATCGGAGCATAGAATAGCAATTTAACTGGGCATGTAAAAGATAAGAATGACGATAAAGAAAAGAGATCACTTTCAAATCATGAGTTAACTTCGAGGTTTCCTATGACCAAGGGCGCAGCTAGGTGAATATGACATCTTTTCATTCAAGTACGAAGAGGAATTCATTAAAATATATGTACTAAAACAATTTCAGAAAGAGAACGCAGAATGATAGAGTTTGTTTTTTTAAAAAAAGATCAAATATCACATAATATTATAAGTACATAAAATTGTAAAACGAGACGGAGATTTAAACGAAACTTAAAATGTTAGTCAATTTAATTCTTAGGTTTACTAAACCTTCCCTAGAATAAATGGCCGATGACCAAAAATAAACATGAAACATGCAGAATACATCTATTGCTCGGGTAAAAAAATATCGGCGGATATCTTTTGGAGTATGACGTGTTCGCTTTTCAGGAGAAATATTTCCGAGCAAGCCAACTCGATGATCTAATGGTTCTATTGTATTTACATATTCGAACAAGTTTACAATTTCATTCCGCCAGACAATATAACTTTGCCATCGACTTATTCAAATGCGACCTTTGTAATAAGACACATTAAAATATGTTAGAAGTCTAATGAGCATTTGCATTCGAAAGATGACGTTGCGTACGTTATGATTAATTATTATAATTGACACACATGGAGACAAAAATGATAGATATGTCATACAATAATTAATATAATCAATATTTTTTATACGTTAACTGAAATAGTAGCTTCTAGTTTAAGTGTAGTAATAATAATAGTGTGTTTATTAACACGTTTATTGCCTTAATTTTGGTGAAGTAAGTGACCAATAAATATTTTTACTGAAATTTACTTAGCTTTGTTTATGTTAGAGGTAGACGAACGGGTAAACGGTCCACCTGATGGTAAGTAGTTACGGTGGTACGTGGCGATCTTAGAAATATTAACCATTCTTTGCATCGCCAATTCTTCACCAAACTTTGGAACAAAGATGTTATGTCCCTTGTGCCTTACATAGGCTCAATTAATTTTCAAACCGGAACGCAACAAAACTAAGTTTAGCTGTTTATGGGTAGAATATCTGATGAGGGTTTGTGCAAGCCCATCTGGGTAGTAAAAAAGTGCTAAGGATAATCGCTCGAAAATGCAGCATATAATAAACCCCATAGCTTTTAATCACATTATATATAGTTGATACAGTAAAAGTAATTGTCGTACAGAGTGAGCCCTCGAGGGGTAATCAACGAAACGTCACGTCACGGCTAATTGATGTTTAAGCTTGAGGATATTGGACCGGGCTTAAGGATCGAACACACCGTTGTAATAAGCCAAGCTATAGCGATGGAAACGTTTCTTTGTGGATTATGAGGAATTTATAAATTTGTCTGTATCTTCTGGTATAACATGCGAGGCTTATACGCCTCGTTAGTTTAGTGTCTGGCTTATAAAGTGGAAAGAAGTTTTCTTTTGGGTTTTCTTGTTGAAAAACCACGAAAGCTATTGGTTCTGCATATTTGATTTCTATCTCGCCTGTTAACTTGTCTCTATTTTTAAATACATATTACTAAGTAAATGTCAATAATTATTTACGTAAAAGCCTTAAATATATACCAATAAAAATTACAATCGTGACAGCGTAGAATGGTGACCAGAATGCTAGCAGCATTTCCTCTTTGAATCGAAAAAAATAATCACATATTAAAATAATATAAGTGATTTCTATTGTCATGTTCAAAGATGGACAAAATGACGTTTTTTTTAAATATAAGTTAAATGTGTACAAAGAATTGTATTTAGTAAAAAAAGTCTTAGTTATTTCAAGGCGAATAAGATAATCGATCGGAGACTGTATCAAAGCTAATCGTTATGGTTAATTAGTCTGGCTATATATAAAAAGCGCTTAGATTTGTGGTAACCAACTGTTATTAATTTTTTAACTGGAAGGATTGGATGATGGTAAATATCTAATAAAATATCTAAAAAAATATATCCGTACTTTGGGCGAAACTGTAAATGTGAACTGTACCTTAAGCAATTTTTTTTTTCATGAAGGAAACACGTCTTATATTAAGCTAAAGCGTTGAATGTTAGTCAATACTTAGAGAGGTTTTGTTTATTTTTACAATATATACTCGTACTACATTTGCAGTTAGTTATTTACGTTCTAATTACTTTTTGACGTGAAACATCTATTGGCACTCCTTGGGTGTAAAACCGGCTCGTAAACCGTGGCGGCAAACGATATAACGCCTATGACGTCATACCCCTCTCGCTCGCTATTTTTGATTCCTTTGTAGGGCGTGGCGCTTATTGTACATCGTTGGTGTATATTAGAATAATAATAAAAAATATTGATATGTAAACATCTTTGCGCTAGATACACGATAGGCGTCAGGCGAGTAAGCGTAATATTTCGAGCGTCAGATGACGTAAGTGCGTTAATATGTGCTTGAGATTGATACACGGTAGGGCCTAACTGAGTCCACATATTAACACATAAATTTTCGTAAGTACCTTGGCAAACACGCCATTTTTTTTAACGAAACTCAAATGTTTTATTTTTTATACTCCATAATTATTTATTGAATTTCTTTAATTATAAATTATTTTAATAACCATCAATTTCGATATTTCACACGTACTGAGCATCTCAGGAAGGCCCTATTTTTATTAATTTATCACTAGACGAAGTAAGACTTTTATTTCGTAGTTCAGTTTGCAAGCGATTTAATTACTCTTCAATTATTATTTTTTTATAATTGCTTTTATAACAAAGATCGGGTGGCATGAATAATATTTTAAATAAAGTATTTCTTATTGAAATATAAAACGTGAAGAGAAATTAATAGTGTTGTGAAGTTAAGAAGTTTAAATTTTATACTTTTGGTTCTTAATATTATAACAATTTATGTAGGGAACATTTATTGACTATAAATATAAAATAATAATAATATATAAATTAATTGTATATTAAATTTTAAATAGCAATTAATAAAATTGCTGTTTATCTAAAGAAGTTATATGATTCATTTTACTGAATAAATGGACCAGCACTGATGAATAGAATCCTGCTATTATATTCTCAATGCGTTTAATGAGCTCGATGCTTATGCTCACATCATACAAAATATAATTGTAAGTAGCAGTGAGATGCTCGTTGAATTTATTTGCGTCTGAAGTCTGGTCAGTCTGTCTGAAAGCTGGTGAGATATATTTACATAAAATAGCAATGAGTGAAAGAAATCACCCAAATATTTACCGATATCATTGACGAGGATAATCTGGGTAATATACATATAATTATTGTATTTTTGATTCTTTTTAATAAGCTGTTGAGCGCAGATAAAGTAATGGATATTAGCTTGCATATAACCTTGAAAATCGTATTTTAAAGCTTACAATAACGGATATCGCCTCAACCGCATCATTTACCACAAAGGATAATTTCCGGCAGTGACGTTTATTACATCATTCTACGTTGCCCGCTTTTTTTAAAGGTCAAGCTATTTGTTACAAACAAGATAAAAAATATTACCACGACATTCCAGATTGATGTAAAACGATTTTTCCTTAGTTTCGTTGCTACATTACATGTAATCAGCAACCGCCAGCTATAAGCTGCCCATACCCGGTTCCATTACTTGCATGTGCCCTTTATTTTTGGCCTTTTTTATAGAATAGGTAGGTAGACGAGCATGTGGGTTACCTGATGGTAAGTCACCAACGCCCATAGGCATTGGCATTGTAAGAAATGTTAACCATCGCTTAGATCACCAATGCGCCACCAACCTTGGAAATAAAGATGTTATGTCCTTTGTGCCTGTAATTACACTGGCTCACTCACCCTTCAAACTGGAACACTACAATAACAAGTACTGCTTTTTTGCTGTGGAATATTTGATGAGTGGGTGATACCTACCCAGACGAGCTTGCACGAAGCCCTACCACCAGTAATACATCGTAGAAATCTTTGTATAAGATACACGATACGTACGTTATGATTAATTATTATAATTGACACACATGGAGACAAAAATGATAGATATGTCATACAATAATTAATATAATCAATATTTTTTATACGTTAACTGAAATAGTAGCTTCTAGTTTAAGTGTAGTAATAATAATAGTGTGTTTATTAACACGTTTATTGCCTTAATTTTGGTGAAGTAAGTGACCAATAAATATTTTTACTGAAATTTACTTAGCTTTGTTTATGTTAGAGGTAGACGAACGGGTAAACGGTCCACCTGATGGTAAGTAGTTACGGTGGTACGTGGCGATCTTAGAAATATTAACCATTCTTTGCATCGCCAATTCTTCACCAAACTTTGGAACAAAGATGTTATGTCCCTTGTGCCTTACATAGGCTCAATTAATTTTCAAACCGGAACGCAACAAAACTAAGTTTAGCTGTTTATGGGTAGAATATCTGATGAGGGTTTGTGCAAGCCCATCTGGGTAGTAAAAAAGTGCTAAGGATAATCGCTCGAAAATGCAGCATATAATAAACCCCATAGCTTTTAATCACATTATATATAGTTGATACAGTAAAAGTAATTGTCGTACAGAGTGAGCCCTCGAGGGGTAATCAACGAAACGTCACGTCACGGCTAATTGATGTTTAAGCTTGAGGATATTGGACCGGGCTTAAGGATCGAACACACCGTTGTAATAAGCCAAGCTATAGCGATGGAAACGTTTCTTTGTGGATTATGAGGAATTTATAAATTTGTCTGTATCTTCTGGTATAACATGCGAGGCTTATACGCCTCGTTAGTTTAGTGTCTGGCTTATAAAGTGGAAAGAAGTTTTCTTTTGGGTTTTCTTGTTGAAAAACCACGAAAGCTATTGGTTCTGCATATTTGATTTCTATCTCGCCTGTTAACTTGTCTCTATTTTTAAATACATATTACTAAGTAAATGTCAATAATTATTTACGTAAAAGCCTTAAATATATACCAATAAAAATTACAATCGTGACAGCGTAGAATGGTGACCAGAATGCTAGCAGCATTTCCTCTTTGAATCGAAAAAAATAATCACATATTAAAATAATATAAGTGATTTCTATTGTCATGTTCAAAGATGGACAAAATGACGTTTTTTTTAAATATAAGTTAAATGTGTACAAAGAATTGTATTTAGTAAAAAAAGTCTTAGTTATTTCAAGGCGAATAAGATAATCGATCGGAGACTGTATCAAAGCTAATCGTTATGGTTAATTAGTCTGGCTATATATAAAAAGCGCTTAGATTTGTGGTAACCAACTGTTATTAATTTTTTAACTGGAAGGATTGGATGATGGTAAATATCTAATAAAATATCTAAAAAAATATATCCGTACTTTGGGCGAAACTGTAAATGTGAACTGTACCTTAAGCAATTTTTTTTTTCATGAAGGAAACACGTCTTATATTAAGCTAAAGCGTTGAATGTTAGTCAATACTTAGAGAGGTTTTGTTTATTTTTACAATATATACTCGTACTACATTTGCAGTTAGTTATTTACGTTCTAATTACTTTTTGACGTGAAACATCTATTGGCACTCCTTGGGTGTAAAACCGGCTCGTAAACCGTGGCGGCAAACGATATAACGCCTATGACGTCATACCCCTCTCGCTCGCTATTTTTGATTCCTTTGTAGGGCGTGGCGCTTATTGTACATCGTTGGTGTATATTAGAATAATAATAAAAAATATTGATATGTAAACATCTTTGCGCTAGATACACGATAGGCGTCAGGCGAGTAAGCGTAATATTTCGAGCGTCAGATGACGTAAGTGCGTTAATATGTGCTTGAGATTGATACACGGTAGGGCCTAACTGAGTCCACATATTAACACATAAATTTTCGTAAGTACCTTGGCAAACACGCCATTTTTTTTAACGAAACTCAAATGTTTTATTTTTTATACTCCATAATTATTTATTGAATTTCTTTAATTATAAATTATTTTAATAACCATCAATTTCGATATTTCACACGTACTGAGCATCTCAGGAAGGCCCTATTTTTATTAATTTATCACTAGACGAAGTAAGACTTTTATTTCGTAGTTCAGTTTGCAAGCGATTTAATTACTCTTCAATTATTATTTTTTTATAATTGCTTTTATAACAAAGATCGGGTGGCATGAATAATATTTTAAATAAAGTATTTCTTATTGAAATATAAAACGTGAAGAGAAATTAATAGTGTTGTGAAGTTAAGAAGTTTAAATTTTATACTTTTGGTTCTTAATATTATAACAATTTATGTAGGGAACATTTATTGACTATAAATATAAAATAATAATAATATATAAATTAATTGTATATTAAATTTTAAATAGCAATTAATAAAATTGCTGTTTATCTAAAGAAGTTATATGATTCATTTTACTGAATAAATGGACCAGCACTGATGAATAGAATCCTGCTATTATATTCTCAATGCGTTTAATGAGCTCGATGCTTATGCTCACATCATACAAAATATAATTGTAAGTAGCAGTGAGATGCTCGTTGAATTTATTTGCGTCTGAAGTCTGGTCAGTCTGTCTGAAAGCTGGTGAGATATATTTACATAAAATAGCAATGAGTGAAAGAAATCACCCAAATATTTACCGATATCATTGACGAGGATAATCTGGGTAATATACATATAATTATTGTATTTTTGATTCTTTTTAATAAGCTGTTGAGCGCAGATAAAGTAATGGATATTAGCTTGCATATAACCTTGAAAATCGTATTTTAAAGCTTACAATAACGGATATCGCCTCAACCGCATCATTTACCACAAAGGATAATTTCCGGCAGTGACGTTTATTACATCATTCTACGTTGCCCGCTTTTTTTAAAGGTCAAGCTATTTGTTACAAACAAGATAAAAAATATTACCACGACATTCCAGATTGATGTAAAACGATTTTTCCTTAGTTTCGTTGCTACATTACATGTAATCAGCAACCGCCAGCTATAAGCTGCCCATACCCGGTTCCATTACTTGCATGTGCCCTTTATTTTTGGCCTTTTTTATAGAATAGGTAGGTAGACGAGCATGTGGGTTACCTGATGGTAAGTCACCAACGCCCATAGGCATTGGCATTGTAAGAAATGTTAACCATCGCTTAGATCACCAATGCGCCACCAACCTTGGAAATAAAGATGTTATGTCCTTTGTGCCTGTAATTACACTGGCTCACTCACCCTTCAAACTGGAACACTACAATAACAAGTACTGCTTTTTTGCTGTGGAATATTTGATGAGTGGGTGATACCTACCCAGACGAGCTTGCACGAAGCCCTACCACCAGTAATACATCGTAGAAATCTTTGTATAAGATACACGATACGTACGTTATGATTAATTATTATAATTGACACACATGGAGACAAAAATGATAGATATGTCATACAATAATTAATATAATCAATATTTTTTATACGTTAACTGAAATAGTAGCTTCTAGTTTAAGTGTAGTAATAATAATAGTGTGTTTATTAACACGTTTATTGCCTTAATTTTGGTGAAGTAAGTGACCAATAAATATTTTTACTGAAATTTACTTAGCTTTGTTTATGTTAGAGGTAGACGAACGGGTAAACGGTCCACCTGATGGTAAGTAGTTACGGTGGTACGTGGCGATCTTAGAAATATTAACCATTCTTTGCATCGCCAATTCTTCACCAAACTTTGGAACAAAGATGTTATGTCCCTTGTGCCTTACATAGGCTCAATTAATTTTCAAACCGGAACGCAACAAAACTAAGTTTAGCTGTTTATGGGTAGAATATCTGATGAGGGTTTGTGCAAGCCCATCTGGGTAGTAAAAAAGTGCTAAGGATAATCGCTCGAAAATGCAGCATATAATAAACCCCATAGCTTTTAATCACATTATATATAGTTGATACAGTAAAAGTAATTGTCGTACAGAGTGAGCCCTCGAGGGGTAATCAACGAAACGTCACGTCACGGCTAATTGATGTTTAAGCTTGAGGATATTGGACCGGGCTTAAGGATCGAACACACCGTTGTAATAAGCCAAGCTATAGCGATGGAAACGTTTCTTTGTGGATTATGAGGAATTTATAAATTTGTCTGTATCTTCTGGTATAACATGCGAGGCTTATACGCCTCGTTAGTTTAGTGTCTGGCTTATAAAGTGGAAAGAAGTTTTCTTTTGGGTTTTCTTGTTGAAAAACCACGAAAGCTATTGGTTCTGCATATTTGATTTCTATCTCGCCTGTTAACTTGTCTCTATTTTTAAATACATATTACTAAGTAAATGTCAATAATTATTTACGTAAAAGCCTTAAATATATACCAATAAAAATTACAATCGTGACAGCGTAGAATGGTGACCAGAATGCTAGCAGCATTTCCTCTTTGAATCGAAAAAAATAATCACATATTAAAATAATATAAGTGATTTCTATTGTCATGTTCAAAGATGGACAAAATGACGTTTTTTTTAAATATAAGTTAAATGTGTACAAAGAATTGTATTTAGTAAAAAAAGTCTTAGTTATTTCAAGGCGAATAAGATAATCGATCGGAGACTGTATCAAAGCTAATCGTTATGGTTAATTAGTCTGGCTATATATAAAAAGCGCTTAGATTTGTGGTAACCAACTGTTATTAATTTTTTAACTGGAAGGATTGGATGATGGTAAATATCTAATAAAATATCTAAAAAAATATATCCGTACTTTGGGCGAAACTGTAAATGTGAACTGTACCTTAAGCAATTTTTTTTTTCATGAAGGAAACACGTCTTATATTAAGCTAAAGCGTTGAATGTTAGTCAATACTTAGAGAGGTTTTGTTTATTTTTACAATATATACTCGTACTACATTTGCAGTTAGTTATTTACGTTCTAATTACTTTTTGACGTGAAACATCTATTGGCACTCCTTGGGTGTAAAACCGGCTCGTAAACCGTGGCGGCAAACGATATAACGCCTATGACGTCATACCCCTCTCGCTCGCTATTTTTGATTCCTTTGTAGGGCGTGGCGCTTATTGTACATCGTTGGTGTATATTAGAATAATAATAAAAAATATTGATATGTAAACATCTTTGCGCTAGATACACGATAGGCGTCAGGCGAGTAAGCGTAATATTTCGAGCGTCAGATGACGTAAGTGCGTTAATATGTGCTTGAGATTGATACACGGTAGGGCCTAACTGAGTCCACATATTAACACATAAATTTTCGTAAGTACCTTGGCAAACACGCCATTTTTTTTAACGAAACTCAAATGTTTTATTTTTTATACTCCATAATTATTTATTGAATTTCTTTAATTATAAATTATTTTAATAACCATCAATTTCGATATTTCACACGTACTGAGCATCTCAGGAAGGCCCTATTTTTATTAATTTATCACTAGACGAAGTAAGACTTTTATTTCGTAGTTCAGTTTGCAAGCGATTTAATTACTCTTCAATTATTATTTTTTTATAATTGCTTTTATAACAAAGATCGGGTGGCATGAATAATATTTTAAATAAAGTATTTCTTATTGAAATATAAAACGTGAAGAGAAATTAATAGTGTTGTGAAGTTAAGAAGTTTAAATTTTATACTTTTGGTTCTTAATATTATAACAATTTATGTAGGGAACATTTATTGACTATAAATATAAAATAATAATAATATATAAATTAATTGTATATTAAATTTTAAATAGCAATTAATAAAATTGCTGTTTATCTAAAGAAGTTATATGATTCATTTTACTGAATAAATGGACCAGCACTGATGAATAGAATCCTGCTATTATATTCTCAATGCGTTTAATGAGCTCGATGCTTATGCTCACATCATACAAAATATAATTGTAAGTAGCAGTGAGATGCTCGTTGAATTTATTTGCGTCTGAAGTCTGGTCAGTCTGTCTGAAAGCTGGTGAGATATATTTACATAAAATAGCAATGAGTGAAAGAAATCACCCAAATATTTACCGATATCATTGACGAGGATAATCTGGGTAATATACATATAATTATTGTATTTTTGATTCTTTTTAATAAGCTGTTGAGCGCAGATAAAGTAATGGATATTAGCTTGCATATAACCTTGAAAATCGTATTTTAAAGCTTACAATAACGGATATCGCCTCAACCGCATCATTTACCACAAAGGATAATTTCCGGCAGTGACGTTTATTACATCATTCTACGTTGCCCGCTTTTTTTAAAGGTCAAGCTATTTGTTACAAACAAGATAAAAAATATTACCACGACATTCCAGATTGATGTAAAACGATTTTTCCTTAGTTTCGTTGCTACATTACATGTAATCAGCAACCGCCAGCTATAAGCTGCCCATACCCGGTTCCATTACTTGCATGTGCCCTTTATTTTTGGCCTTTTTTATAGAATAGGTAGGTAGACGAGCATGTGGGTTACCTGATGGTAAGTCACCAACGCCCATAGGCATTGGCATTGTAAGAAATGTTAACCATCGCTTAGATCACCAATGCGCCACCAACCTTGGAAATAAAGATGTTATGTCCTTTGTGCCTGTAATTACACTGGCTCACTCACCCTTCAAACTGGAACACTACAATAACAAGTACTGCTTTTTTGCTGTGGAATATTTGATGAGTGGGTGATACCTACCCAGACGAGCTTGCACGAAGCCCTACCACCAGTAATACATCGTAGAAATCTTTGTATAAGATACACGATGGTCACGATACTGTAAAAATAGTTTTTATACTAATTCTAATTTCGATTACATTAAAGTTACTTATGGATTAATGTCGTTAAAATATTGTTAATATAAAAAACGCTGTGTCTTCTTCTTTCGAATAAAAAATCAATTATGTCAGAAAGAGAAAAAAAATCTGTTTTACTAAATACCCGTCGAAGCGTATAAACGTTATGTATAAAAGGCCGTTAGGTACGACGTGACTCAAACATTCGTTCTATGACGATGAGATTGGCCTATTTATTTCTCTTGCTTTTCCGCTAGCTGGAATAAATCTCATTTTTTTTTCAAAATTGGTGATGCTGAGATAATGCATTTTATAACATATGAAGAATTATATACATTTGACAATTTTAACAGTAATTATATCATTATTTACATTAAACCCTGATATAAATACAAATAAAAATTAAAAATAGTTCCTGTACAAATTGTGACCGCGTGGAATGGTGGCAAGAAAACTAGTTAGCAAGCAGCATTTCCCTTTGAAACGTGATTCCAATTCTCTGGGCCAAAATGAACCAGCCCTCCTGTCACCAGTAGATAATAAGAGGGGGACTATATTAGGTAATGGATCAAAAAATTATAAATTGTTACTGTACAAATAAATCGCAATATTTCATTAATATAAAAGACTAAACTAGATAGTATTTATTCAAGAATACTATATTCAAATACTCTTTAATCCCAATTGTTGAACAGTCAGATAAAATATAGGAGATATCTAATTAATTACTTATGATTTAAATTTATATTAAATTAATCAACCGAGTGAGTGAAGTTGTCAGTAGGTTATAATAATTCAACTCAAATTATAATTTGTGTCGAATTCATAATAATAGAGAAGACGTGAAAGTCAAGCTTCTACCAACCACGCCAACCGGCCCATCATGCTTCTTAGTATCAACTTATTGATTAAACTGCACCAAGACCAGCTCATAAGTAACAATGGTGCCAACCACCTGAAAATAAAAATAAATTATCAAATTATCATAAGAATGTAACAAACAATAAATTACAGCTAAGCTTAAATGAAAAAAAAACTAATTTAAAATAATAAAAATTTAAATTGAAAACAGAAATGTTTGTTTGTTTAATAATATCTAGTGAATGATTACATTATTTTCATACTCACAGATAGAACCAACTCCTTAGTTACATAGAAAAAGTTAAGACCGGTCAATGCAACGGTATCACCGTGAATTTGCTCAAGGAATCTTTGAACCTACAATAAAGATTTATTTTCAAGATGTTATTTGATCAGAGATTGTTCGTTTGGTAAAGTAATGTAACAGCCTGTGAATACTGAGCTAAGCCTCTTCTCTCTTTGAGGTGAAGGTTTGTAGTTTATTCCACCACCTTGCTCCTCCTGGCTTGTTTTTAAGATGTTTTCCTATTCTATTTTCATATGTCGAATTAAGTTCTGCCACCTCTGTATCCTCCAACACGCACTAGAGCAGGGTGATGGAATATGCTCCACTTACAGACTGTTATTGTTCTTTAAATTTTTGTGGATAAATCTTACCTCGGTACCATATGAGGAATATGGGACGTTGTAAAGCGATGGAGCCGCGACAAGAGACGCGGAATGCACCTGAGCAGCGATGACCGAAACCGCCAAGGAACGCGAAAGGAGGAACATCAAAGAAAACGTGACATATATAGTATGTTCGTATCCGTTGAATAAACTAAAAAAAAATATTCATTATTAATTTAATATTAATAAGCTTTGAATGTATTTTACATTATATATAATAGTATGCAGTAATCGATTTTATGTCCTTTGATGACTTGTTGTGTAATCATCAATTTTAGTTCTTTCTTATTAATATATTTTTCAGTATATACGAGGAAGAGTACAAACCCGTTCGAATAATTAAAGCACTCGACCGCAGGAACGCTTTTAATAGTCTCAATGCGTCTGTAACAGAAACGAAAATAATTTATACAATTAATTGATCATTCGACTACATCAAATCAATTTGGCAGTATTAGTGTAATTATATACTGCTGGGCTAAGACCTCTCCTTTTTTGAGGAGAAGGTAAATATATAGGCAAATATTCATGGTTTGGAGCTTATTCACCACGCTGCTCCAATGCGGGTTGGTGTAATTATATACTGACTCACAGAATAATTCAAACTGTTAGAATGACGGTAAAATCAATATTTGTCATCTATGTGATAGCAAACATTTCTATAAATTATGTTGATAATATCAATGTCGTCTCGATAACTCCGTAGGAGATATAATAGTGCCCCCTAGTGGCGCAAACACGGGTGCACTATCTATCCCATCACTCTCGTACTCCGATGAGTCGGCAACCTGACACGACCAAAGAGAAGGCACAGAGCTGACGGCTTTACATGATTTCCGAGGCGAGGGAGCGGGCGAGCGATTACTCTATCCAATATTTTAATCCAGAACTTCTAGATCTCCAGCCTTATGAGCTAACTACTAAACCAACAAACCAGTCAATCTATATAACCTTTACAAATAGTGGTGACCTTACTTGGTGATCGGTTTCTGCAAGTCCGTCTAGGTAGGCCACCTCATCAGTTATTCTATCGCTTTAGAGCAATACTTAGTATTGTTGTGTTTCAGTTTAAAGGGTGAGTGAGCCAGTATAACTACAGGTACAAGGTGTAGTACATCTTAGTCCGCCTACCTATTTATATCCGCAACTTATTTATAGCTTCTTCCAGAAAGAATACTACCAAAGAAGGAAATAATTAGTATCGTAAATGTGATTTCACGGTTGAACACTTACCCTAATAGGTGGTAAAGTTGTACGCATACAAAGAAAAGATTACTCGCGAATGAAGTAAACACAATACTGTTAATGGCGACATCAAAGGAACGAACCAATCGGGTCGCTCTATTATAGTCTTCGCGGAATTTCCGCCATTGGGATGCTGGTAAATGCTAAAAAAATGATATAATAATATATTAAAATTCAAAGCACTTCAGTTGTTTTATATTTCGACGATCTTTGATTAATATCTCAAAATTACCCCATATCAAGTGATTTTGACTTTTATTCTATATGTAAATTTAAAAAAATATTTATTTTTATTAGCACAAAACAAAAAAGACCAATGTATAGCATAATTAACAAATAAATAAAAATCGACTTATTAAAATAAACGAATGTCCGTGTAATTTATACAATCTTTGTCGTAGAAAATCATAATTGCATAAACATATTAAAATTAGTGCCCTCTCAGTAAAAAAAAAAAACGTTTAAAATACTACTATAAATAAATGTATAAATAAATTTATGATGGTGTTAGGATTCTAATACACCATTCGTTCAAATATGTAATAATAATAATAAACAGAATAAAACAATGGCAATAGGAGCAATACAGAATATAACAATGGCAATAGGAGCAATAGGCTTATATTATTAGTGGAAAAGATAAAAAATAAACACCGGATACACTCACATCATGAAGAACCTAACACAAACAATGAACATTTTCTTGACACCCTCAAACAAAAACTAAATGCCTCATCTAGTAGGTTGAAAAGATATTTAAATTGCACTCTTAGAAAGTCACAGAATACTCACTTTTCGAACAATGAGAAACATTTTTATAGAACCTTGTCATCTGCCTCACAACACAACACACGCACAGATAATCAAGATTTACCATCGCCACCTACTAACACAATACATAGTTACTGGTCTAGCGTATGGGCTGATCCAGTAAATCACAATAAAGACGCTGCGTGGTTAGACCCGGAAGAAATTGATTCAATCAAGCCTATGAATTTCAACCATATACCTTTTGACATATTCTTGCGAGTACTAAATAAGACCCACAACTGGAAAGCACCTGGAAGTGACTGTATACACAATTATTGGTACAAAATTTTACATCAGTCCATACATTACTCCACACCCACATCAACGACTTTATTCAAACACCTAACATAATGCCACACTTCGTCATACAGGGCATCACGTACCGCAAGACACTGACCATCAAAATCCAGCTAAATATCGTCCAATTACCTGCCTACAAACCATTTATAAAATACTTACAGGATGTATTGCTGAAATCCTACACGAACATGTTGCAACTAACAATATTCTTGCCGAAGAACAAAAAGGATGCCGAAAAAGTAGACAAGATTGCAAGGAACAGCTTGTAATAGACACAATAGCCATGAAACACGCTACGTCTAGGAAAAAAAATATTAATACCATGTATATAGATTATAGAAAAGCTTTTGACTCCGTACCACATAGTTGGCTTCTTTACGTACTACAATACTATAAAGTTCTCCCACAGCTTATTTAATTTCTTGAAAGCTCTATGCAAAACTGGAAAACAAAGCTTAAAATCGCAGGACATGTTAAAAGCGAAACGGCTGAAATCCCAATACGCCGAGGTATCTTTCAAGGAGACGCCCTTAGCCCGCTGTGGTTTTGTCTTGCGCTAAACCCTCTCTCCCATATGCTGAACAAATCAAATCACGGTTACTCTATCACCACACCAAATACAGAAACTACTCTCACACACCTCATGTACATGGATGACATCAAATTATACAGTAGCACAATAGCATCATTACATCACCTTGCAGATATTACCCAAAATTTCTCAAGCGACATTCACATGGAGTTCGGGATAGACAAGTGTAAGACATTTTCGGTCAAAAATGGAAAAATCATCCCAAATAGCTACATCTTAGAATCAGGAGAGATTATTGAACCTCTAGTACCGTACACTACCTACAAATACTTAGGTTTTGAACAAGCTAGGCAGATTAATCAAAAAGGAGCAAAAGATAGTCTTAAAACTAAATTCAGACATCGTTTAAATATTCTATTCCGATCTCAACTCAACTCCCGCAATTTGTTTAAAGCAATAAATAGTTACGCGATTCCGGTGCTTACTTATTCTTTTGGCATAATTAAATGGTCTCAATGTGAACTCCTCAACATTCAACGTATCATTAACACTTCTCTAACTGCCCACCGAAAACATCATCCTAGATTTTGCGTACAGAGAATGACCCTGCCCAGAGGTGAAGGCGGACGAGGCTTAATAGATGTAGTCAACCTACCCAACAAACAAATCATATCTCTTAGACACTATTTTTATCAACGCTCGGAACACTTTCCACTGCATAAAACAGTAACACTCGCAGACAAACACTTCACCCCTCTAAACCTTAAAGATCAAAACCCACAAAGAAATGAAGGTATTACCGACATTAATGAAAAAACTGTTTCATGGCAACAGAAATCCCTTCATGGAAGACAAAGCAGCGTCAAACGCTTGGCTGAGGCGTGGTGAACTCTTTCCTGAAACTGAAGCCTTTATGTTGGCAATTCAGGACCAGGTCATCGACACCCGAAACTACCAGAAACACATAATACGCACACTTAATATCCAATCAAATTCATGCCGGCACTGTCATTCTAATCCCGAAACCATTCAACACATAACATCCGCCTGAAGAGCCCTTGCGCAAACTGACTATAAACATCGACACGACCAAGTGAGCGCCATCATACATCAACATCTCGCACATAAACATAATTTTATAAAAAAGAAGACTCCATATTATAAATACAAACCCAACACTATACTAGAAAATAATAGTTACAGGATATATTGGGACAGAACTATAATCACAGATAAAACAGTACATTTCAATAGACCCGATATCACATTTCATGACAAAATTAACAAAACTATTTTTCTTATTGATATAGCTATTCCTAACACCCATAACATAAAGTCGACAATTTCGGAAAAGCTCAGCAAATACCAAGATCTAGCAATTGAATTGAAACGCCAGTGGCGAGCAAACACCATCCATATTATTCCCATTGTCATATCATCAACTGGAGTCGTACCTAAAAGCCTACAACGTAGTCTTGATATGTTACAGGTTCCTCAACACACTCATAATTTACTCCAAAAGGCAATCATCCTGAACACATGCCGCCTCACTCGCAAGTTCCTTACGACTTCATCCATTTCATCTTCTTATACGATCACCTAGACCCTACTCGCGCTTGGCTACGGCCCGTGTGTTTAGGTTTTTATTACCTCATACGAGGGAAAATGTAAAATATAATAATAATAATACTTGTAGAATTGTAATACTTGTAGAATCGCGAGAAAATTCATGCAAATAGAAGAAAATGACAGTCCTCTACCAAATTAACACACCACATGCTGCATTTACTTGGTTAGCGCCCGTAAATGTAGCTAAAACCAGCCATGAGCTGAGAAATATAAATATGATGATAATAATAATAATAACCCCCCCGGGGATCACCTTGCCGTGGTGGGGGGGCTTACGGGTAGCTGGTACTGGTTCTTGTGGTCCTATCATCTTGACCAATACACATTTTCACATAGCCATATACATCTTGGCAAACACCTACCCAAACTAACGATCCCAAACCCGACCCAATCTTGTCATTGGAGATTAACATGGAACGCAGTAATAAAAGATATAGTTTACGGTCGCTGCCCGGGGGTCGCCGGGGCGCATCTGGAGCCGACGCTGGATGTCACAGCATGCGATCCGTTGGCGATGGGGGACTGAACAGGCGGGTTCCCCTCGAAGAATATGTTACAGCCGACCAATCACCTTCACCTTCATCGACTTCACTTTCAAATCACTCACTTTCTTCAAACTTCCCATCACCTTCTTCAACTGCAACTCTCTTCGAGTCACCAAGCTCTTCACCACCATCACGATGTTCATCCCATATTTCAATGCCAACAGCTGTTGCGCAGGAGGCATGTGCCATCAATGCTGCGCCCAGCGCTGGTACTTCTCGTGTGCGAAATAAATGGTCTCAAGATATGAACCGCTTTATATGGCACACATATTTACTAATTACTAAATGTGAAACAACAAAAATGAATAATTATTTACAACTATTGCACGAGCAGTTTAATCAGAAATTCCCCAATATGCAAGTATCGCGACAACGTGTAGGAGATCAACGACGTGCTATTCTCAGGCGCAAATTACTACCACAGAACGTTTTAGATGAGATAAGAAATGAAGTGGCAGATAAAATACAGGCAGAGGGAGAAATAGCAGATATTCCACTCAGACAATCTTCTCAGTCCGAACACCTAGCCTCACAGATAAACTCAAACAGTAATAAACGAATGAAATGGTCCAATGTAATCAATGAAGATATAATCCGATGTTATTTTGAATCAACAAACCTAGAAACAAATAAAACAGCTTATCGGAAAAAGTTATTTGAACTCGTTGTAGACAAACATCCACACCTTTCACATCTTTCAGAACAGAGAATTGCAGATCAGCGAAGAGTAATATTTTTCAATAATTTGGTTAATAAAGATAAGATAGAAGGAATTAAAATAGAAATAAACAAAAAACTACAAAATGCAATAAATCAATCTAAACACAACATACCTATAGAATCAAATATAGCTTCAACAGACTCAAATCACAGCCAGCCCGAAACCATTTTAGGTACCGGTATATCTTTGACTGAAAATGAAAGTGATAGTATTTTCTTAGAAAATAGTAAATTAACACCCAACTTTATCGAAATAGAGTTTAATAACGCAATAAATAGGTTTAAAGATATGCATCCAGAAGAAAGACCATATATTCCAAAACAAAAAACTTCTCGTAAATTTGCTACTATTACACGAACATTGAATAATGAAATTCTCCCGAAACATTTAAATAGCAACATAGATTTTAAATATTTACATGCACTAATTTACTCAGCAGCTTATACAGCAGCTGTCTGTAATGGTACAATTTTTAGAGTAAACAATGATACAGTTCAAAATAAATACCTTAAAAAACCGACATGGCAGAGAAGAATTGAAAAAAGAATTGAAAAGTATAGACTAGAAATCGGAAGATTAACCCAATATATTGCAGGTAATAGAAACCAGAAAGTAATCAAAACCGTAGAAGATATTAAAGTAAAGTATAAAACCCATAGTCAATACGAGGAACCAAATATTGAATTAGAACATTTTCTTGACACATTAAAACAAAAATTAAATACTGCATCTAAAAGGCTTAAACGATACTTGACATGTACAAATAGAAAACAACAAAATTTTACATTCACAAACAATGAAAGAACATTTTACAGAAACTTAGGAACACATAATCAGAACACTTTAACTCAAAACACTGAATACACCACACCACAAAAACTTCACGAATTTTGGGCGGGTATTTGGTCAAATCCAGTCCAACATAATGCAAACGCAAACTGGCTTCAGAAAATCGGAGATAGTACGCATATAGAGCAAATGAATTTTAAAGACATACCAATAGAAACGTTCACTCAGATTATGAAACGCACACATAACTGGAAAGCTCCTGGTACTGATAACATACATAATTTTTGGCTTAAGAAACTCACTTGCATCCATCCATCCATCCATACATCCATAATCACATATGTCAATTCATCAAATCACCAGAAACTACACTAAAGTTTTTAACAACTGGAATTACCTACATGCTCCCTAAAGAATCAGATCTTAAAAATCCTGCAAATTATAGACCAATCACATGTTTACAAACAATATATAAGATAATTACAGGATGTATTAGCGAAATCATTTATCAGCACTTAGAAGCATATAACATTTTAGCAGAACAACAAAAAGGTTGTAGGAAAAATAGTCAAGGATGTAAAGAACAATTAGTTATAGATACAATAGTAATGAAACAGGCACTGACCAGCAAACGAAATATCTACACAATGTATGTCGATTATAAGAAGGCATTTGATTCGGTACCTCACAGTTGGCTTCTACATGTACTTCAACTTTATAAGATCGACCCAGTACTTATAAATTTTTTTAGTTGTATAATGCCGCAGTGGCAAACCACACTTAAAGTCTATCAGAATAACACATCAATTACTACTGATCCGATTAAAATACAAAGAGGAATATTTCAAGGAGATGCACTTAGTCCCTTATGGTTTTGTATGGCACTCAACCCCCTTTCCGATTTACTTAATAATACTAATGCTGGTTTCAAGCTAAAACACAATGGCACACACTGTCTTATTTCCCATTTAATGTATATGGACGATATAAAGATCTATGGAACAACTAAAGCCGAGCTTATAAAACTAACAGACGTCACACAATCTTTTTCTACGGACATACAAATGCACTTTGGGGTTGATAAATGTAAAACGCATTCAATAAATAGGGGGAAAACGGAAACAAATACATATATGTTAGAAACGGGAGAACTAATAGAAGCAATGGATGAAATGAGCACTTATAAATATTTAGGATTTCACCAGTCTAAGCAAATAAAACATAAACAAATAAAAAAAGAATTGATACAGAAGTTTAAAATAAGGTTAAATCAAATATTAAAAACACATTTAAATTCACGTAACAGCACAAAAGCAATTAATACCTATGCAATACCATTACTCACATATTCCTTTGGAATTATAAATTGGTCTAAAACTGATCTACAAAAACTACAACGAATAATAAACACACATATGACCACACACAGGAAACATCACCCCAAAAGTTGTACACAGAGACTCACACTACCACGCGGTGAAGGAGGAAGAGGTTTAATTGATATACATAATTTGCACAATAGTCTCATAGCTAAGCTGAGAAAGTTCTTTCATGATAAGGCAGAAAGTACTTCAATCCATAAATACATAACTGAAATTGATAAAAAATTCACTCCACTTAACCTACATAATAGAAATAAACAATCAAGCGAACAAATAATTAGTAAAGAACAAAAAATTTGTATGTGGTCACAAAAGTCATTGCATGGAAGACATCGAGCCGACTTGAGCCAAGCACATGTCGACATGGATGCGTCGAACGAGTGGCTGCGGCGTGGTGAGTTATTTCCTGAGACAGAGGCTTTTATGATAGCTATACAAGACCAAGTAATAGACACCCGAAACTATCAGAAACATATTCTTCGCACAGCTAATTTCCCGACTGATTTATGTAGACGTTGCCAAAGCAGTTCAGAAACGATTCAACACATAACCGGTGCTTGCAAGTCAATCGTCCAAACTGATTATAAGCACAGGCATGACTAAGTAGCAGCAATAATTCACCAAAACTTAGCCCATCAATATAAATTCATAACAAAAAAAGTAGCTTACTATAAATACCAACCCCGTAAAGTCCTAGAAAATAATAATTATAAAATCTACTGGGATAGAACGATCATCACCGACCAAACCATACATTATAATAGACCGGATATAACAGTGGTAGACAAAAACAACAAAATAGTTTATATAGTCGATATTGCAGTATGTAACACACACAACCTACTCAGTACACACAATGAAAAAGTAATAAAATACATAGAATTGGCTACTGAAATTAAAAAACAATGGTCAATAAACACAGTGAAAATTTTACCGATCATTCTCTCCACTACAGGCGTTATCCCAAAAACACTCAAGACTAATCTCAATATTCTCCAAATGTCCAAGTCCACTCTCGCACTTTTACAAAAAGCAGTCATACTGAACACTACACGTCTTACTCGAAAGTTACTCACATCACCATTGTCAATTTAATATTAAACAAACCTATCACGCTTGGTCATGGCCCGCGTGATAGTTAAATTACCCCTTTTAAAAGGAAGTTAAAAAAAAGCTATATATAATAATAATAATAATAATAATAAATTTATTTATTCCCTCCCACAGACAATAATGTTTACATTTTTTTTTATAATATATATAAATACAGTTATATGTGGGAGACAGGAGCCCAAACTAGGTTGCCTTGTGCTAAGGGTCTCCTGGCTCCCCCTCTTGAGTACGGAACTATTTATTTGTTTATTTTTATATAAAACAGGAGAAACACTAAAGCTTTTACAATATATTATCTAGTAATAAGTTACACTTATGCTAATAAAAATAAAAAGATAATGTATGGTTGCGAATATGTGTGAACGCATGTGTATGTATGTGTGTGTGTGTGTGTGTGTGTGTGTGTGTGTGTGTGTGTGTGTGTGTGTGTGTATATGTTTGATAGTATTTGTTTATTTGCTATGGGTGTGTAATTACTTTTTTTAATACAATTTTTTGTTTATTATTATATATTAAATTAATAAATTTTCTGTCTCTTCATAGTCCAGTTTTAAAAGCCAGTCAGTTAATCTCCTCTTACATGCGAATTTTAGTAGATTTGAAATAGAGAGTAATTTATTTAATTTATTGTAAAGCCTTGCTACTTTAAAATCAAAGAATTTTTGGGCAAAAAAAGTTTTGACCATTACAGATTTACATACTTCATAAGATCTTCTAGAGTCAGCTATATCAATCAGTGAGGCCTTAATCTTGGAGTGCTTTTTTAAAATTATGTTCAAAATGTAAAGTTTTCTGACTGCTAGAACATTTGCTTCCCTATATAAGTCTACAGTAGGATATATGCGTGGCTTAGAGAGAGTTACTTTAAGTATCATTCTTTGAGCTCTTTCAACTTCAATTATGTGCGTTTTGTTAGAACCACCCCATACAGTATGCTATTAAAGATTCACATAATGATATATAAACAGACTTGATGAGGGTCCAATCAGCGATATGTCTCATATTTTTGAAAATATGTGTAAGTTTTAGGATTTTTTGACTTAATTGTTTTAGATGCCCTTTAAAATTAAGATTTTTATCAATTGTTATACCTAAGTATTTAGTTTGATCTGTTTTATTAATAACGGGATAGGTACATTTGGTATGATCTGCTAGATTACATGAATGAGCTACTAATTGATGTGATATCATATTATTAGGTGTGTTGCGTATTGAAAAAAATATATATTGAGTTTTACTTGGATTCAAAGTGAAGGTATTAAAAGCCATCCAGTGATTAACTGTATTAAAGCCTTCTTGTGCAAATTCAAATACTTCATTCCATGTTTTACCGTGAAATGTAAGAGTTGTATCGTCTGCATATGATATAATTTTACAATTTCTTAGCTTTAGATTACAAAGTTCATTTATATAGCAAAGAAATAGAGTTGGGCCTATGATGCTTTCCTGCGGAATTCCATAAGTGACAGATCTCTCACTGCTGATAACGTCACCTATTTTAACCGGCTGGGAGCGATCTAGCAGATAATTTTGTAACAGTTGTAGTTGTCTATCTCTAATGCTTAAACTGTCTAGCTTCTCGATCATTTTATTCAAAGAGACTGTATCAAAGGCCTTTTGACTGTATCAAAGGTCTTATGTATATCCGCATAATAAAAAAATGTAACGGAAGAAATTGTAAATAAGTCGGAAGTTGAAAAAAAAGTTTAGTCATCATAAACACACTAGTAACTAAAGACCATTTTTCTTATATTAAGGTGTATTATTATACTGGTGGTAGAGCTTTGTGCAAGCTCGTCTGGGTAAGTACCACCCACTCATCAGATATTCTACCACAGAACAGTAGTACTTGGTATTGTTGTGTTCCGGTTTGAAGGATGAGTGAGCCAATGTAATTACAGGCACAAGGGACACAAAATCTTAGGTCCCAAGGTTGGTGGCGCGTTGGCGATGTAAGCGATGGTTAACATTTCTCACAGTGCCAATGTGTAAGGGCGTTTGGTGACCACTTACCATCAGGTAGCCCATATGCTGGTCCGCCTTCCTGTTCTATAAAAAATATATATATATATATTATGTCATCGGAAGACACTAGCGTCTGAAACCGGCTTGGCCTAGTTAAAGCGCTTGTAGTCATAGAATAAGTAAGTATTTGTAATGTATATATAAGTTAAGAACACTAAATGTATAAATTTTAGTTATATAAAATCACACTTACCTGACCATCTCGTGAGATAAACATCTTATTTATTTCTTGCTGTATTGATGTTAAATACAAACTAACGCAAATGATAAAAATATCCGCATAGTTCCATACCATTGTAGCCAACGTGTTCATAATCTGAGAATAATAAATTGTATAAATAAACAGCATGTAAATGCATTACTGGGCTAAGACCTATCCTTGTGATGAAAGAATTTGGAACATCCACAACGCTGCTTCAATGCGGTTTAGTGGATACAAGTGGCCGATTTTCATCCAACGCATGCAGGTTTCCTTACACTGTTTTCCTTCAGCGTCGATCATGAGATGATTTATAAAATAAAAGCACATGAAAATGCAATGGTGCTTGCCTGGGCTTGCATTGAAAGCAGTTGGTTAATCCCTCTTGAGGAAGGAGATAGACCATCAGTAAGACATCACTTAAGTTAAAATAAAATTACGAAAAAATCAGAACAAAGTTACATGATTACAATGTTTTATGTCTTTATATTGATGACGTCATAAGCATGTTTCTTTTTAAATAAAATTTTAAATTACCAACAAATACGTTCCAAAAACAGGAGAATATGGCAAGCCAAGCTCAAAAACCCAAGGACATGAAGCGATAACGAATTTCTCGTATATGTTATCATCGTCTGTAATGCAATTTTTTATTTCAACCAGCCTAGAGATTCTTGATAGTATATACTCGACTGAAATAAAAGATTTTTTTAAATGAATATTAATGTTCTTAATAAGAAGTAAAGGTCGCGCTGTTGGAGCAGGTCTTCCAAATTTGTTATATTTTTTTCATTTTATTTATCCTTATTTCTCTTTACTCATGTACTGAGGATAAGGTTCAGCTTCAGACGGTTAGTGAATATACCATTATCACCACAAATTAATGTGACACATGCTGCATCATATTTTATTTTATTATTTACTATTTTTCAGTACCGAGTACGATTTGAATAAACAGAAATTAAGCGTATGAAAACTAATATACGCTTGCGGGTGTAAAACCGCAATCTTCGGTTAAGATTCAAGAAAAGCATAAATATTTAGTTAAATTTTAATTGTATTATTAAAATTTAGTAGCAATTGTATCAAGTTAAACCTACCACAAATATTTCTAAGTAAAATGGTAATAATAATACACGAACATACTCACCGTTGGCTGCGCCTAATATTATAATAGTTGCAAAATTTCCTTTAAGCCTAACGCTCAAGTCTAAGTATTCGTTGAGTTCTGATGCAACAATTTGTTTCATTAGATTATGCCATTTCGTTGACAGTCGTATGAAGAAAATGCTTGTGAAGCAATTGGACATGAAGAATAAAAAATATGCTGCAAATATTCAAATTATTCAATTCCATTTACAATTTGGTTCAATTGACATACTTCTTGCATTGTTCTCATAGTAAGTGTTCTCAAGTGACTTGTTATGTCTTATTAGAGAATAAATATATATTTACCCTTAAATTAGAATATGGTTTAGGTTTAAATGTGGAAAATCGAAATTGATTATTCAAAGAATTTATAAAACTTATATTTACTCCACACAATTACTTACTAACTCTTATAATTGTAACAGTTCTTGTTGTCAGTCCATAGAAGTTAAGAATAAGTGCCATTAGTTGCCCTGAACAAGTCATGAAGCACAGTAAATATCCCCAGGTAAATAGATGATATCTAAAATGTTAAAGATTGGTGGTCCGTTTAGAAAGTCTTCTATTTCTAGAATGTTAGTTGTATACAATATTACACAAAAACAAAAAATTGCACACTACTTTTTTCATTCATCAGCTTTCTTATTACAATTGTTTATGTTATAATCGTACTAACCTTTTCTCTTCTCGATTAGTTTCTGCAATGTTCCCGATAGGAAAGATGCCTATCCATTGACCGCTTAGAACGCAATATTTCATTGAAATTAGGAACAAATCAAGTTGATTTTCTAACCTTGATTCGCGATTCGGAAAGTCTTGAATGGTTCTCGTAACTGAAATTTACTAAACAAATTTAATTTCATATTTATTTACATAAGAATTATTTACATTAATGACTTAAATTGTATATACAATTCAAAATTAAAAATTATCTGTACCATGACCGCGAGGAAGCATTTTGCCGTTGAAACGCAATACGAATTCTATAGGCTTAATGAACCAGCTCCTGTCATCAATTGAGGCAATACATAATACAATTACATAATGTATACAAACTACTATATACTTACACTTAATCTTAAAGCGCTTCCATTTTGATATATTTGAATGATCACTGCTAGTGCTGAAAAAGAAAGATAGTCCCTATAATAGATAGATAATCTTTTAAGCTTATGTATAAAAATAAATAGCACTCGTATTTACCTGTTATCTATTTTGTTTTTTTCTTTTAAATAACGATTATCGTTCATAAACGTTTCTTCTCTATAAGTTTCTGCATTCAGATATTCTTTTGGAAAATGATAAAATACTTGAATTAATTTATTAATTTATTAAATTGAATTAAAAAATAAGATTATAAGGTTAAATTATAATAGCTAAATCTGGTTATGTTCCTCTGACAGATTTTGGCTATGGATTCAGTATTGAGAGAGAGAGAGAGTGTAGGACTAAGAGCTTTGGTTGATTACCGCGGCAGAGTGTGATCCCTCCCAACCAGCGCACTCCGTTACTGTTACTGAGAAATATTACCTTAATAGAAGATTTTACCTAGATTTATATGTGTTTTTATGAAAAAAAAATTTTGTACGTTTTACATACCTTTTTGAAGTTTGCTAATAACATTAATACGGACAGGTTCGATAGACATGTTTAATAAAATGATGTGTTCCTTTCATCGAAGAACATCACAACTAACTTTGATTTTTCGGTAAAACATAATTTGTGTATGAATAATAAATAAACATTTTGTCGTACATCATAATTTTATTTGACGTCCCTTTAAGAAATTAAGTGTTAAGTATAATTTATAAAAATATCAAACGTTATAATTCATAGAAATATTATTCGGTCATTTTTTTGTATCTACATTTATAGATATATCGATTTGGTTCCGTTTCTAAAAATAGATGAAATATTTAGTATTTCTTAAAGCATTTATAAAGTAAATCGAGAAACTACAATATTATATGTATCTTTTACATATTAATTTCATAAATCTGTTTCTTAAAAAGACTGATAAAATCATACAAGTTAGATACAAAAACTTTCATTGTTAATTGTTCTTTCTATAAGTGAAAACCGTATCAAAATTCGTTGAGTGTTTTACGATAAATAAGCAGAGATACAGACAGAGGCAGACAGCGACTGCTTTATACTATATAGAGATTTTAATTTGCCTGAAATGTAATTAATGAATAAAATAAAGCGGAACTCTTAATTCTAAAAGTTCGAAAACTCTTGCTTTGATTGTTTATTTAATAAATTATTCTTCGAAATTTAATACTCGACTTGTTGACGTGATCTTGAGATAGACGAAATAATTTGTCACTTGTCAATTCTCATCCGTCGCTTTTGTTGGTAGTTTCAATAAATACATACGTCATCGTTAAAGGTGATACCAGACTATGCTGGTTTTTAAAATAGTTAATTTTATTTTAATTCAATGGTGAATTTCAAAGTATTGCATAGCTTATACATCGATCGACCACTATTTAATTTTCATGAATAAATTTGTCGTTATAATATTCATTTTCGGCTAGTCGGGGAAGGTCATCTACATATCTTGGATAAAAATCAGTCACATGTGCTTATATAAACTTTTATCTAAAGGAGAAAAGATTAAGCCCAGGAATGATACTTTAACTTTCTTTAATTTTTATTATTATTACTAATATTTCTTCAATATCTTCAATTTTCTTTATCATGCCAATTTTTATTATTATTGCTGCAATCAAATGTGTAACATTTGAACACAAAGAAATATGTAAAATTTGTCACCAGCTTTAATTGCCAGAAAAGTAATAACACGAGTGATATCGCGTCACTTCCCATTACCAAGACATAATGACATTCTAATATTGTATATCGAAATGGACGAACGAAAAGTTATAAAAGGCTTCTATGAAAGTGTAAGGAGGACTTTCTTCGTATGCAGAATAGTAGGTTACTTACCTATAACGGGTTTGATGAATGAAGAAGGCAAGGTTTCCAGGTACGAAATATAAATTGAATGATAAAAGAGATAGATTTTTTTTTACTTGCAATCAAGAGCGTTACAGAAATGGTTATATAGTTATTACTCATTCCTAAAGTAAGACCACATAGGATTACAATTTTCTAATACGAAGCTTGAGAAAAAAATAAAAGTAAAGATCCTATAAGTATTAATATTTACAGAAAAAAAAACATTCTTGCTTAATATTAATGCGAGAAAATCGTATGCGTGGGCGCGCGCACGTGCGCATAATAACGATGTATTAACAGTATAAATAATATGACATGTTTTAATGACTGTTAAATAGAAATTCATTTTCTAAATCGTGTGATAAATACTTATTTTAAATTAATTTATTTTGCAAATTTAAAGGCATCCTTTGTAATTTCTTAAGTGCATTTTTGTAGATTTTATAACCATGTATTCGCCGTGAGTTCAAATATTTAAGTGCAGTAATTATATTCAACGAATTCATGTTAACAATTCAATGAAGCGAAATTAATTGATTCTTTTAGTAATCGTTATTACGAATGTTCAATTTAGATGTAAATAGATAATCACAAAACAAATCTCTGCAAGTTTTGTATTTTTAAGTTTTCTTTACTTTTGAGTAATGCTCATTAGAATATTTATTAATGGTTATAATAACATTAAATATCAAATAGATATTAAGTTTAAAATATAACGCCATATTTTCTTTTTTTTTTATAGAAAAGTAAGGTGGACGGGCATATGGGCCACCTGATGGTAAGTGGTCACCAACGCCCTTAGACATTGGCATTGTAAGAAATGTTGCCCATCGCTTAAATCGCCAATGTGCCACCAACCTTGGGAACTACGATCTTATGACCCTTGTGCCTGTAATTACACTGGCTCACTCACCCTTCAAACCAGAACACAACAATACCAAGTACTGCTGTTTTGCGGCAGAATGTCTGATGAGTGGGTGGTACCTACCCAGACGAGCTTGCACAAAGCTATACCACCAGTAATTTCGTTATAATAGTCATATCTGCTGCTCCTTCGAATTTTTTATACAATCCAAGATTGCACAAACTAGCAAATATACTATCAAAGTAATATGTAGTAGCGATTTTGTTATTCTTATCTCTATAAGAGCGATAGGACTTTCTTTTTTTTTTAATAATAATTTAAATTAGTTTAATAAATTACATGTATTATTTAAAATTAAAATGGAAAAATCATATTATTTTGATATAAATTACATAGAGAAGTTTGGCAAGTGGTCACTTTTACCATTTTAAAGGAAAAACATGTTTAAACAAAAAAGGCTTTGGAACAGACACAACATGAGGGGATTTTCATGCAATACATGCAGTTTGCTGAACCAGTGTTTTAATTTACTAATTTAATTAAAAACACAATTTAAGCACATCAACACCAAGGATTTGTTCATGTGCCATTGTTCTTGTGCCATTCAAGATTGGTACTTGTTTTACTTAAAATCTACTTGACCGAATCTTTTTGACAGACTTAATACACTTGCTATCTTTCTTAATGCACCAAATGAGAAAGAGATGGAGCAACGATGACATTTAATTTTTTGTTTTAGATATGTTTGGCTGTCACAGTATAGCATCTACAATGTTGTAAGTGTATTGCTGACAATTACTTGCGCATCAATCCATCTTTACGATGTATTACATACTAAACGCCGTTTTAAAGATTTAGGTAAGTAATGACGTAGCAAAAAATACATCACGTGACAACAATTCAAACATTTTCTATTTTTCTTTTCAAACAATTGACATTTTACAGGAGGCCTGGTATTGCAAATCTTTGCGGTATTTTCATCTTTATTTCTAATAAAATTTAGCATAACGTGGGACGATATGATAAAAAAAATTGAAGATATTGAACAAGTGTTGCCGTCTTTCAAAAATCCAAAACGCATTTTCAGAAATATTAATCGTGTTATGCTTACATTGTTGCTTTTTGGTTTGGGTAAGTTAATATAGTTTTATATTTATCTTCTGCCTTGTTGGTGTAATTTCTAGCGTATATGGCTATAAATTCCGAAGTCGCGGATTGAAATCCCGAATCAGGCAAATAAAAAATACAGATATTTTCTGTGATGTTTTTTTAAAAATTAAGAATGCCATTTTGCCTGCCTTTTAACAGTATTCTATCCGTTTGTGTTTAATTATGAAAGCGAGGTAAGGCGCACCAGACATTTATATACGTAAATACTAGTGTACCATAAATATACCCTAAAGTTGGCTCTGTTAAGAATATGAGCCTTTAAAATGAAGAAAGCCCTATACCCTACCATGAAGTACTAAATCATTTATATATATAATATTTGTTTCAGTTGATCATTTTTTTCATTTAATATTTACAGTCAGAATGGTGTTATTATGTTACAAACCTGACGAAGTTATGACTCTCGAGAAGTACTACACGTTTTATTATAGATGGGTCTTTGATAATGTCAACTTTAATTATGGAACGGCATTTTTGTTACAGGTCTGGATATTTTAAAATACTAGTTTAAAAACGGCAATAGCTTTTTTGTCTTCGCAAATATATAATTATGTAGCTCATCTCCATATCGCTGTAATACACAAACATAAAAAAATATTTGAATATAAGTTTTTAACTTATTCAGAATGTATTCATGCAAGCATTTTTTTATTTTATGCAAATAGTTTAAGGTTTTACTTTTTGGTCCGTTTTCATGGAAAAAGGTTAAGTATTTATTTAATTTGAAATAGGTAACATACAAGTATATAAAAAATACTATATTTTTCAAACGTATATTATATAATAATTATTATTATAATGAGCCGAGATGGCCCAGTGGTAAGAACGCGTGAATCTTAACCGATGATCGTGGGTTGAAGCCCGGGCAAGCACCACTGAATTTTTATGAATTATAATTACTTTGCTTAAGTTTTAATTATAATTCATCTCGTGCTTTACGGTGAAGGAAAACATCGTGAGGAAACCTGTATGTGTCTAATTTCACTGAAATTCTGCCACATGTGTATTCCACCAACCCGCATTGAAGCAGCGTGGTGGAATAAGCTCCAAACCTTCTCCTCAAAAAGGGAGAGGAGGCCTTTAGCTCAGCAGTGGGACATTCACAGGCTGTTTCGGATTACAGAATTATTATAATATGTAATTATAATTCAAACGATGCTTAATTTGCAAATCCACCAAGGGGAGCATCCAACAGAGTCCATCATTTTACTGCAGAGCAATGAGTGTGCGTGTGTTTATTTTTACTATTGTGTAAAAAAAATATTATTACAGGTACAAGGGACATTACATCTTAGTTCCCAAGGTTAATGGCATATTGGCAAAGTAAGTCGTGGTTAACATGCTAATACCTATGGGCGTCGGTGACTACTTACCGTCAGGTGGCCCTATGCTCGTCCGCCTTCTACCTATACTTTAATAAAAATGTATTTGTTTTTTTCAGCTTACAAAATTTCAAACAACGTTCGTATACTACTTTATTGATGCTCTTGTTACAGTAGTAACACTTTATTTGGTGTATAGATTTCGGAATTTCAACCGACTGATGAGAATTAGGCAAATAAAAGTGAGTAAATTTGTATTTTATAATATCAAGTTGATATAATATAGGATTACCGAAAAAACCATTCAATATAGTGTACACCATTACATTAATAAAAATAATGTGACCATGCTGAGCAAATTTGTCCAATGTTAAAAAATAATTTTAACTTTATATGATGATAATTAACGTTCAATACTTAATTTAAATGTAGTTGATTTTGGTAAAAATATCTCTCATGATTCTCATGATTCTTATGATATTCTTGTAATATTATAAAATTATTATAAAACAAAATATTTTTGAATCGTCGATCCCACAGTCACTTAAGACCAGGGTATATAATCAGTGCGTCCTGCCTGTTATGACTTACGGCGCCGAAACGTGGACACTCACTGTAGGACTGGTCCACAAGTTCAAGGTCGCTCAGCGAGCTATGGAACGTGCGATGCTTGGGGTTTCTCTGGCAGATAGAATCCGAAATGAGGACATTCGCCAGAGAACTAAAGTCACCGACATCGCGCGTAGAATTAGCACGCTGAAGTGGAAGTGGGCTGGTCATGTCTCCAGACGCATCGATGGCCGATGGAGCCGACACATGTTGGAGTGGAGACCACGCTTAGGCAAACGTAGTGTAGGACGCCCTGCGGCAAGATGGACCGACGATTTGAAAAAGGTGGCAGGTACGGGATGGATGCGGGCTGCCCAAAATCGGGATGGTTGGCGTTCTATGGGGGAGGCTTTCGTCCAGCAGTGGACGGCGGTAAGCTGATATATATATATATATAAAACAAAAATTAATTTATTATCATTGCAATATAATAATTTGTAGTCAGGTTTTCATTAAATAGAGACAATTATAGAAAATAGAGACTTAATACGATACTCAGTTGGTCGGCAGATGTATCATTTCTTCCTAAAGTCCCATACAACCTCCAAAGAGGAGCTTTAGCTTTAGTAAGACCATATATTGCGATAGGTTGACAGAATTGCGTCTACGTTTGTCAGGACACGATAGAAGGTCACACGGCCAATTGACCTTGAGTAGGAAATAAAAGGCCGCCGCGGAGAGCATCTAACATCAAGATCTGTTTTAAGAAAAGACGGCATATCTTCCTTTAAAATTGTAAAAAAATGACCCATTTGTGAACCACGACAGTTTTTTGAGCACATATGATTGGATAAGGAAGGAAAATTTACTCCAAGGAATCCGGGTAAAGAATAAGAGAAGGAGTCTTGAATAAATGACTCATTATATGTATCTTAATTTCGTGAATTTTTATCGCAGTGTGCAAAAAACAGACATGTGTCTTGGATGGATCTGCAGGCACTTTACACCCGTTTAACGCGTCTGGTGAAAATAATCGATGATTACATCAACCCTTTCGTTTTCATGACTTTTCTATCAAACCTTGTAGTCATATGTAAACATATTTATGATATAATTCAGTAAGTATATATTTTTGTAAGTATAAATATAAAATTTCAAAATAGCCACAAACAAATCATGACTGCGTGGAATGGAAGCAAGAATGCTAGCAGCATTTCCTTTATGAATAACAGTTCCATAAATTATGTATTATATTTGTCTGTCTTAAACCTGTTTTTTGCGTACAAAACATGATATATAGACTATGATCTTAAAGTACGTTAAAAGAAGCTTCCGTTCCTTTATGTAATTGTGTTACATATATACACAATACATACGATGCGACTTAGGATTTAGAATCTTTTAGAAGCTTTCCACGTCTCATTATCTGTTTGACGTTTATATAATGTTAAATTAAAGTTGACTCAAAGATACATATTTACTTATAATCCTCGTTTAGCGGGTGATTATACAAACAATGCTGTGTCTTTTTCTTTCGAACGTCAAACCAACAGTGAAAGAAAGAGACGAATTATTGTTTAATTAATCAGTTTAGAAGAAGATTGATAGTGTTTAACTAAACAAAATTAAGTATGTCGTAAATTTTATTAAATTGTCATTTGTTTCAAGGAGACAGAAGGCCGTAACAATGAATTCCTATAATCCTGACTGCACAATGGCGAACAGGTTTGTTTATCTTGCTCTTGTAACACATCATGTCATCTTGATACCACATACTATGTTACTTTACGTTGCTTTTTTTTGTAGAACAGGAAGGTGGACGAGCATATGGGCCACCTGATGGTAAGTGGTCACCAAACGCTCTTCGACATTGGCACTGTGAGAAATGATAACCATCGCTTACATCGCCAATGCGCCACCAACCTTGGGACCTAAGATTTTATGTCCCTTGTGCATTTAATTACACTGGCCCACTCATCCTTCAAATCGGAATACAACAATACCAAGTACTGCTGTTTTGCGGTAGAATATCTGATGAGTGGGTGGTACCTACCCAGACGAGCTTGCACAAAGCTCTACCACCATAATCCTTAATTGAATTTATGCAATAATAATTGATATCTATTTCACGGCAAAACTCGAAACCCCATCGTCAATCTATTTCGCGCAGAGCATATACTTCAATGAATATAAAATTTAACCGATACACGCATCAAAATAGCGTATCACTGCAAGTTTTCAACTTATCTGGAGTGAAATGCGAAATGATTCTTATAGATAATGCTGGCGATGGTATTGACCGTTGATTTAGATATTTGTTGTTTGTTGTTACAGTTCTGATTGGGTAGTGATCTTAGACTCGTGTCTGCCTACACTCCACCTTATCTTCAGAACTACATTAGTATCAACCTTCACTGCCCATCTTCACACTCTAAGCCGCGAACCATTAAGAGCTCTTCACACTTTGCCAGCATCAGCTTACACTCTTGAGGTTCTGTAATTTGTTTATATTTCATGTGGTTTGTTTGTATATATAGTTCATCATTCAGTGAAGCAAAATATTGTAAGGCAACATGTATAGGTCGAATGAAAAAACCACAAATATTCATAAACAATTCATTAACTCAAATGGGAGCAGCGTAATGGAACAATCTGATAATTAAGCTATCCTTAGGAGAAGAAACCATATCTCAGCAGTTTGATATTTACAGAGAAGTAAGCCCATTTTCCTTTATCGGTAAATGGGTTGTCAAGCTAATTTTTTAAACGGTTAGTCATTCTTAATAAAGTTAATTTGAAACAATAAATAAAACTATGTACTGTATTTGTTCAGGTGCAGCGTTTTATGGACCAAGTGTATCATTCAAAGATTAACCTCAGTGGATTAGGATTTTTTTACGTTACAAGAGGAACTATACTGTCGGTTCGTATTTATTTTTTCTAATATTTAGTTCGGCTGAGATGATAATGCTGATGAGAGATGAAAGCTAATATGGATCGATCGATCTTGGGATGAATTTTGGAAAACGAATTCAAACCATTTTATTCCCACGCATATTTAATAATCATAATGAGAATTTATGAATTCTATGAGCATTTCAGTAGGATCCATTGATGCGAATGGGTTACAAGATTTTTCATTTTATAAAAAAAATACTCAAAGTTGAGACGGGCCACTAGTAAATAATAAAACTGATTCAGAAGTTTTTATGAGTTGTGTTTTTTTGTAGTATAACCTGTCGTCCAATTAGATAATTAGAGTGATGTAATAAACCATAATATGTCCTTTGCAGTTGACAAGTCTCCCTCGAGCGTGGCCGAAATCAGACATGATGCTTTTCTATGAAAATATTTTATATTTTTTGTTTTCCTTTCAGATGCTTTCAACCATAGTGACGTACGAGTTGGTCCTGTTGCAACTAAGAGTTTATTACCATTAAATAGAAGTACTCAAGTTTTATTTTTTAACTAGCAAAATCCGCGGCATCGCCAGTACGGAATTTGCCGGAATTATAAGTGACGAGAGTCCTTAATAATCTGTCATTTTATCTATTAAATTATTACGTAAACTAATAAAACAATATTGTAGTGGTAACTCAATTTTATTTATTTGTATAGTGAACAATCAAGATACATGTAAATCGTAAGTTGTTAAAACTTTTAAGAGACGATTTTGATGAAATAAAAATTACACGCACCTTAAACACTATAACGCGTTTTCTCACTATATAATAAAAGATACTCTCACATTGATATATTTAATCGGTCAATTAAATCATTTAAAAAAGATATTCTTAGGGCTCAAAATTCAATTTAACCAATCACACTCACACAAACTCACATACACTCAAATACTTACACACTTACAATCACTCATATAAACACAAATTATAACTGCATAACTTAATTGTAATGTTTTGTTTGAACTCATTATTATTTTGTTACATTTACATTTTATTTTTCAAAGTGTGTGTTGCTACTTCTGTTAACTATTATTAAGTTTGTATAATTCAATGGAAAACAGTAATTGGCTCTATTATCTGTATATTTTATTTTTAATGTCAACATATTTTGTATCATGCTGTTGTTTTCCTAAATTAAATAAATAAATAAATAAATAATAATTCATATATTCGCATTTGCTTTTCAGTCGTTGTGAAGATTGATCAGACAGACAAATCAATTTTATTAATTTGTATTCATTTTTAATAAGCCTTCAAGGAACTCAGCAGTTACTTGATACAAATCACTCTGCAATAATTTTAATATAATATATAATTAGTAATTGATTTAAATTTAATGCCATACAACAACAACCACACAACATTTAAGTCTACTTCACACTGAAATCAACATGAAACATTACGATATATGTTCAAACACTTTATCGCATATTCATATCACCCAGGCATGTGCTTGAGGCGCTCGACAAATTTATCGAGGTTATATTCATATATTTAAATCTGTACTGCTAGAATTGCAACTGTGTGCCGTAAAAATGTACCGAGATCAATTATATTAGTCCGATAACGACCCGATAATTATTATTTTTTGCAAAAGACTTCCAATTGGCTGATGGCGACGTCATATGCCACAAAATACATAAACCAGTACGTTAAATCATATGCACCAATTAATTATCGATACTCGCTTGATGTTTTTTAAGGTTATATAATAAAAATATTTAGTAACAAAAATTTTACAACCTAAGAATATACTTGTACTTTTGACTAAGTCTACTATGAAGAAGACTCACATTTGGTACAATGGTTAAACATTAAGAAAATGACTATAAAATACAAATGGTCTTATTTACCTCTTTATTGACTCTAATATGTATATATATATATAAATATTTACAATTCCCCATCAGGGGCAGGCTGGCCGAACACCATCCAGACCGGCCTAGGAATTCAGAATCCAAATAAGATAAATAAAAATCGCAATTCATAAATTTTTATTCTTGAAACGAAAATAGTAATGATCGTGTTATTAAGTAATAAAACATACAGTGAAATATTCAATTAAAATGACATATTGATGTACTTTGTTTTGTAAACGCTAACAGTTATCCACTTGCTTGGTATTAGTTAGTATAAGAGGCATGATACTTATAAAGAAAATGCAAGGTATAATTTAATATATAGAATTATGAAAAAATATCGAAAATAATTTTAATAGAATTATCGTAATTAGAAAAAAAGAGAGGACGTGCAACTGCCACGTGATAAAATTGTAAGTGTCAAAAACGTTTCATTTTAAATTTAAAGTGTTTAATTAATATTGCATGCTCGTATTATTACATGCTCGCATGATCTTAATTTTTTTTACATTATACATAAGATTAAATATATTTCTAGATTTAATTGAGTCAACGGACTAACTGCTGTCATAATTTTTTTGCTTTAACTCGTTCGGGCTATAAAGGTTTATCTGCAAGGCAAGTACAATGCTTTTTACATTAAAGTGAAGATATACAAGACAATGAACTATAAACATACAAAGTCTTCTAGTTTAACTATATAAAGCAGTGCACTGAAAATATACAATGTCGCTTTCAAAATTTACATATTATAACAATAAGTAAAATATATAGTATAGCTTGTTTTATTTTTTAATTAAAATAGTAATTGATTTTAACAAAATACCAGTTGTTTCAACAACAACGCACAGCGATGATGGAGAAACCCGCTTAGTTTCCTTGTCTCGACCCTTCAATCGAATGCCCACGGGCAGTTTGGGGCTTGGGCTCTGCACGCGGCCGTAGCCGTGTATCGTAACGAGTTTCTCCCTGGAATAGAAATAACCCGGGAAGTTAGGATTGAGAGTTCTTTTCTCTCCTCTAAAGAAGTCTCCTCTCCTGTCATCAAATAAGAGGGCTCCGTGAACAGATCCTCTGAAAGGATCTGTAAGATTTTAGTGAATAAAAATTGTAATTATTAACAATGAACTTGAAATTATTAGAAATATTAATCATCTCGTATATAATTTAATTAAAATATCTTATGTTCAATTTATTACGAGAAAATTCTTTCAGTTAAATTTTCACTGGAGGAAAATAAATAAAGTACAATTTTCAAAGCTCAACGGAAGGACATTTATGAGCTGTTATTTTATGGGATTATCATGTTAACCAGTTAAATGGAATTTATATGCAAATGTTGCTACTCATCATTCGAAAGGATTAATAGAACAAAAATTACTGTAAAGTATAGTTATTTGTTTTTTTTTTCTATAGAGAATAGGAAGGTGGACAAGCATATGTGCCACCTGATGGTAACTGGTCACCAAACGCCCTTAGACATTGGTACTGTAAGAAATGTTAACCACCGCTTACATCGCCAATGCGTCATCAATCTTGGGACCTAAGATTTTATGTCCCTTGTGCCTGTAATTACACTGGCTCACTCATACTTCAAACCGGAACACAACAATACCAAGTACAGCTGTTTTGCGGTAGAATATCTGATGAGTGGGTGGTACCTACCCAGACGACCCTACCTTACATTACAAATGTTTTGTATCAAATACCTGAACATACTACTACTAATTCAAGAAGCTTCTAATATTCAGCAGTGCTGCAAGTAAGAATAATTTAATGGGATAAGTATATCACCTGTTCGATAAATCACGCCAATATATTTTAACATAAAAATAACCAAATCACAGGAACGAGCTTAAGTAAAAATAAATTATTTTTCACAATTCATAAAACAACTTCATCTAATTACAGTTGACTGAACTTTAAGTTTGTAATTAAATCTCAAATTTCATAATAATTAATGAAATATACCAATTATAACATCGCATTCGACAATAAGCCAACAGTTGTATTTAATTTAAATTTATTTCGTTTTATTTTAACTATGGAACGAAAATGTTAATTGGATAGTAATGAACCTGGATACTTGCTTTGTGAAAATCGCTTTTAGACATTATACGCTTGTATAACAAGTCTTAATATATTATTAGCATAATATCGTGTTGACGTGATGAATTTTTATAAAAGTAAAAAAATATGCAAATGATAAAAATCCTTGAAACTGGACATGGTTGCGGTTGATTTTCTCGTAAGCTCATCTGAGACAACCCACTCATCAGATATTATACCGCAAAACAGCATTACTTGGTATTATTGTGTTCAAGTTTGAAGGGTGCGTGGTCCAGTGATACTAAAGGGACATAAAATCTAAGTTCCCAAGGTTAGTGGCCTATTGGCGATGTAGGAGATGGTTAATATTTCTTACAATGCCAATCTGTTTACGCGGTGGTAACCACTTACAAACTAGTGGCTCATTTGCCAGTCCGCTTATTTATTCCTTAAAAAAAAATTTAGAAGTATTCCGAATACATGTATGGATATTTTTTAAATTTTTTTTTATCAATAAGGCCAATTGCGTTCCAAATATAAATAAACTGTGTGTTAACAATACTAGCAACAAAAGTGCTAAGGTTAAGATCCTCATATCCTATCTACCTGGTATACTTATTAGCTCTCAATTAAATTTATCTCCTTCAATACTAGTAGGCCTAATCTCTAAGAAGAACTCGAAACTCACCGCTGAAGACGGTTGTGAAATGTCATAAGGTGATATGCGACATTGGTCGTAATAATTATAACAAGAATACCCACATGAAAATAGTAAAACAAAATATATATTATATATAACAAGAAGAAATTTGTCCATTACCTCTGTCTGTACATGCAGAATTCCTTACGATGTACTTCTTCCACCACGAGATGAATTATTAACAAAATCAATAAAGAAGTTGGTAAAATAAGTATTTTTCAGAATTTTAATTCGCTTTCTTCGTGAATTAAATTAGATCAAATAAGGTAGGGCTAATAATATGTAAGAACAAATTCGAAAATCACCGCAGATTACAATCGTGAAATTTCATAAAGTGATATGCAATATTAATCATAATAATTATAACACTTTCAAGTACATATGCATAAGAAAAGTATCAACAAAAGTCGAATGTCAACATTTAACGGGTGAGTAACAAAATGAATCTTACAGAATACCACTGCTTGGTTTATTCGATATTTTTTCAATTTTTAAAAACGGAACCAAATTGAAAGATATTATTTAAAACATTTCAATGATCCATAATGTTTGATATTTTTATAAATTATACTTAACACTTAATATCTTAAAGGGACGTCAAACAAAATTATGATGTACGACAAAACGACATGTTTATTTATTATTCATACACAAATTATGTTTTACCGAAAAATCAAAGTTAGTTGTGATGTTCTTGGCTGAAAGTAACACATCATTTATTAAAAATGTCTATCGACCCTGTCCGTATTAATGTTATTAGCAAACTTCAAAAAGGTATGTATATATATATATATATATATATAATTATTTTACAGAAAAAAGACTCCCACTGGGAAAAAAATCGCACTGATACTTTGATTTTTCCATACCAGGATATTCTAATGCTAGTCGACAGATATAAATATGTTAGTTTTCCAAAACACTTTTAAATGTAAAATGTTTTATATAATATTAGTTTTGGGCCGCGGCTTTGCCCATGCTATAGGGGTATGCTATAGGGGCATATTAGATAAAAATGTAGTCTATGTCCTTCCTTGTGGTTCAAGTTTTTTTTCTTACAAAATTGCATCAAAATAATTTTAGCGGTTTAGCCTTTAAAGCGTACCAGACACTCAGGGTTACTTTCATCTTTATAATATTAATATTGATTGTTGTTATTAATCATCGTTAATTATTGTTTCTTATTATTCTCCAAACCTTAATGATCCATTAGTTTGAATTTTCGTTTTCTTTTTAATAGTTTAGTATTAATTACGTATAAAAATATTATTTAATATTTAATAAATATTAATATATCCAATATAATATAATATCAAAATTACCAGACAAAATCCTCATTAAGATCTAAATTCTATTATTATTTTATTCTAATTTAAGTATTTTATATTTTGCAACAGATAATCTTAATGTGGAAGTTTACAAGAAAACGTTCATGAGTCACAATACTTATTTAAAAGGAAAAGAACAACTTAATAGAGGGTAAAATAATTACTATTTATTTGATCACCTTATAATATAAAAAATCGACAATCACATTTTTTTTCTTTTAGCAATGACAGCAATAGGTCAAATAAATTACATTGGAATATAATTCTTAAAATAAAATGTAAGTAACCAAAAAAATATTTGACGTCTTTTTGCTTACAATAATAAATTGTTGTAGATGTAATTTTCTATCTTAATAATTAATTAAAACTCGCACGAGATTACAATGTCTTTATTTGTCTAAACAAGGCTCCTAAATGAGGAAATCCACATTGTCCAAATTTATGAAGAGGATGTCTTTCTGATCGATGTTGGTTGCCAACTGCTGAGGACATATTATAATTTTTATTTTATGAAATAGATAGAAGGGCGATTAAGTCACCTGATGATAAGCGGTCACCACCGTCCATAAATTACACTTAAAATAGAGCACAAGTCTGTGCGCCAATTCTCTATTACCTAACTCTCATAAATCCATAGAACGGGAAAGGATTAACGGCTTTAAGTGCTTTACGAGGCATAGGAGTGTAGAGGGTTTCGACTTCCAGAAATTTCCAGAGTTGTTTGGAGGAGTTTTCACCTAACATATTGTAATAACATTGTTATAACCATAAATGGCCGTCGTCGCGTTTGGACTCTACTACCACTTAACATCAGGTGGAGTAGTCATTTGCCCTCCCGGCAAATATAAAAATAATAATAATAATAATGGTAAATTTCAGTTATAAGAACTATACTAGCTTTTATGATACCTGGATCAAATCTCGAAACACAACTTGAAGTGTTCCAAAGTACAATGAAATATTGCATTATAAGTGGACAATGCTTGGGTCTCTTCCCTTTCACGAATATAACAAAAATGAATATACAAGAAAATAGGTAAGTAACCCATACATTCCTTTATATATAATATTCTTATAATATTTATGTGAGTGTGTGAGGGTCACCGCATGGTCACTGGGAACTTACAAGTTAAGTCTCTTGTGCCTTTAACTATACTGATTCATTCGTTCTTCAAACTGGAACTCAAGAGTATTAAGTAACGATTTTTGCGGTAGAATTGGATGAGTGGGTGATACAAACCTAGACGATGTTATATTTACCACAAAGAAAATAATTATTTCGAATAACGTCAGTCAACTTTATAAATAACTAAATTTTCGTAAAATTGTTCAAATAATATGTCATGATAGATTCTTCAAATAATATCTCATGATGTTTGTTTGACACAAATTCACCCTTACTACATTTAGAAGTATCGTTGTTTATATGATTTTAGATATCAATTATTTTCGTGGAGATATTTTCTATGCTTCATGACTTATTCTGGACATATAATGGCACTGATTTTCATCCTCTATGCACTAGCTACGACTGTAACTATTTCAAGGTTTTGTAAGTAAAGATAATATAATTTGTCAAAGCGTTTCGTAGCCAGTATGTAATTTTCATTTGGATGTTTGCAGCATTTTTTCTATTCTACATGTCCAATAGTTTCACATGCGTTCTCTTCTTGCGACTCGCAAGAAAATGGCATAAGCTAATGAAACGAATTGTTGCATCAGAACTCAACGAATACTTAGACTTGAGCGTGAGGCTTAAAGGAAATTTTGCAACTATTATAATATTAAGTTTTGCCATCGGTGAGTTTGTTCTTGTTATAAAATATTATACTATTATAAGACTATATTTCGTTAAAATAAATACGTGCTTTATGAATGATACTAGTGATAAATTAGAAATAATAGTAGTTAACTCTTGAATGACTAAAAAAATAAAATTCCGACTGCGATATTTTTAGCATTATTCTAATCCGTATATATGTATGTATACGTATGAGATGAACAGTCTCAAACATTTACGATTAATTTTATTTAATCTCTCATTCCTTTACCAGTACTTACATGATTGATAGTAACCAATAATAAAGTACTATTAAATGATGTTTCCTTTTTACAGTTGAGTATATTTTTTCAAGAATCGCTAAATTGTCTAAAGTACAAGACTGTAGTAAAGACGATAATATCACATACGAACAATTCATTATCACTTCATATGCTTGGATATTTGAACTCGGGGTGCCTTATTCCCTGCCTGTTGGAATATATTTATTGGTATATTAAAATTTATTCTTCTGAATAGACAGAGATATTTTCACCTGTACCTAAACGTTTAAATTAATTTAATTAATACAAATATTCCATAAGTGTGGAATAAATGCATTGTGTTTTTTTTTAAAGTGATAAAATTTTTAGTTATTATTATGTATAATTTTATAAAAAAATAACAATGATTAATATGATATCTTAGAATGGTTTATAAAAAATTTAGGACTTCCCTGTACTGTCTGTCCCTGGCTTCTGACATTGAGCTTACAGATTTTTATTATCGGGTACATTGATAAATCTTTTCAGTTTTTAAACACGTTGGCTACACTAATATGGAGCTATCCGCATATATTTATTATTTGTGCTAGTTTGTATTTAACATCAATACTGGAGCAATTGAATAAAAAAATTATCTCACGTGAAGGTCAGGTAAGTTTGATTTAAATACTATGATAATAATTGAAGTTACCATAAAGTACATGACACTGCGTCTGACATTAAGTGTCTGGAAGGCTGGGTTGATTCTGCGATGAAGATACAAGTCTTACTCTAAGAGATCGAATCTACGATACTGCAGGAATGTTAAGAACCTCTAGTCTTGCTTCTTGAAGAATTATCTGGATGGGAGTGAGGGTTCCTCCTGACTGGCCCAAAAAGCCAGTCTCGGTACGGGCCTCAGGGGTGCCGCCTTTACCCAGGCTTTCCCCGGCAAGTTATCTTGCCGTGTCATATATTTTGGCCCAAAGGGCCAGGGTCAAATTGACCCCGTGGCTGTTCGTCATGTCTGGTGCTTCTGCTTTGTAAGGTTGTCTAGATGGAAATGGCGTTAACCGAGTAAGCTTTAATATAATTTATAAGGAAGTCGTATGTGAAGTGACATTTAAGTTTTAAAACCAAAACAAGGCTATATATACTATAACAAATATAGAATAATAAAAAATCATCTCCCAAAATTTCACTCTCCCTAGCGGAACACTCACGATAGGTGCAGCGGTATCAAAAAACTACCACAGCCATATTATGTATCGAACCTGGTTGTCACAAGCTTTATCTAATTTTGTTGTAGCATTTACCAGAATCCTATTGGCGGAGGTTGCGTGAAGATTACAATAAAGCGACCCAATTGGTTCGCACCTTTGATGACGCTATTAACAGTATTGTCTTTACATCATTTGCAAGCAATCTATTCTTTGTATGTTTACAACTTTACTACGTACTTGCGTAAGTATTTGTAGTCATTGTAGTCAAAATAATTTTTCAATAATTTGTAAGTTATCACTTACTTAGAGCATTATAATCTATACAATAAAATTAACTTATTCACACCAAAAAAATCGTGTTATTTAATGTTATAATTTAAAAATCATGATTATTCATGCTACTTAAATTTCAACCGAATATAACATTCAGACTATAATTAGTAAAAATTTGCTTAAAGATACTTACTGAACTTCTTGTAGAACCTAAAATAAATCACCTGAAATACAATAATATTATTTGGTTATATACCAATATGTAAATGAACAAACATAAAACTTACAGAATTATATTTCGTTCATGTCATCTATTCACTCGATCGCTTTTATACTATTTATATGAGATCGTTTTTTCTATGAGACTGCAAAAAATAATGTTTCAGTACATTTTTACTAGTACCAAGGTATTTTATAAACGAATCCAGTATATAACGGTATCGTGGAATATGCGTCTTTTATTTACAGGTCAAAGCGACAAAGTGGGACGGAATATGCTCCCTTTCTTTCTTACTTCCTTAAACAGTAGATGAATAGTCTCCATTGTCGTCAAATGTACACGTGATAGCGAGACACGCGATCACCAAATCTATACATTTAAATCTAATTATTTGCTTGTTACAGACGGTATATTCAAATTATTCATAACGGCCCTCAGATTATGTGTCCAAAATATCCAAGTGGGTGTGTATACATACATAATTGTAAGAATAGTTTTTAGTAACTCTTAAATTGTATGGGCTTATTCTTTTATCCATAGTTTCGTTGCATGTGCTCCTTCTTCATTTCTCATGTGAACAGTCAGCGTGCAATGTTTGTCAGTCATTCCTGAACCTGACTTTGCGCTTGAAGTCTTTGCCGTCTCATTTGATGAGAATGAGGGAATCTACCTGTATTTGTACAAATACTTGTGCACTGTCATATGAGTTATATTATCACAATTGTCTTATATCCAACATGATTATTGAAATTATAATAATTCACCTCGTGATTGGTGGTAACGTGATACTTCGTGAAGAAACCTCGTATAAAATCTGCCACGTCTGATCAGTATGGTGGAAGATTTGTATCTTCACCAAAAAGGAGAAGAAGCTGGCGGTGGAATGTGTACAGACTGATGATGAGTGGTCATCACAAATATTAATCATTCTTTACGTCGCCAATGCACCACCAACCTTATGGACAAAGATGTTACGTGTGTCTTGTGCCTATACACAAATAAATAACTGATAAGTGAGTGATAACTACCCAGAAGATGTTGAACAAAGCCCTACTACAAAGTATAATCTGTATTTCTTTATACGAACGAGCTATCAAATGAATTCATAGTTCGAAAGTTAAGCCGTCTCTTGTTAAGAAATATTTAATATTAATAAACATTGATAATATTTACAATTTCTTTTATAATTATTTTATCATATGAATATTATTTTAGGTTATTTAACGGATACGAACATGCCATATATTATACATTTTCTTTAACATTCGTTCTCACGCGTTCCTTGGCGGTTTCGCTCATCGCCGCTCAGGTGCATTCCGCGTCTCTTGTCGCGGCTCCATCGCTTTACAACGTACCATCTTCCTCATATGGTACCGAGGTAATTTTATTTATATTATCTAAGTTTTCTCACTCTATGTCTATTAATATTTGCCGATAAATGTCTGGCAATCGCGCATATTTATCAGTGCATATAGAAGAGAGAGCTTCTCTGTCGTACCTAGTACTTTATATTTTCAGTCATATATTATTATTGCATTATAAACGCAACAGTTATAAGGAATTGTAGTTACGAAATGTTTAAAACATTTTAAGCATTTGTTAATTAGTTTTAAATCTACGAAATAGCTTATTTTTAAATATATCAATTTAAGAAAATATAACGTTTTTTATTGCAGGTTCAAAGATTTCTTGAGCAAATTCACGGTGACACAGTAGCATTGACAGGACTTAACTTTTTCTACGTAACTAAAGAGTTGGTTTTATCTGTGAGTGTAAATTTATACTTAATATTTGTATCAGAGGCAGTCTGCGTGGGTTTACTGCTTCGTTAGCTAGCTTATAAGACTTTCGATCCCGAGGTCCTACGTTGAAGCACCTGGTCGGATCAATGTAATAGTGATTGGTTTTTATGGACGACACACTCAGCAGCGACCTGGAGTCTAAAACTGTCCAGATATAATATGTCCTATATTACTTAATAATATGCTTTTTATTTTCAGGCGATTGGTACCATTGTAACTTATGAGCTTGTCTTGCTGCAGCTTAATCAGTAAGACTAAGAAAGATAAAAATAAAAGATAACACGAGTGCAGCTTATTGCAACACATTCAGGGAATTTTAAACATTTCATATTGTAACGTAAACTTAAAGAGCCTTGAAATTTTACACACAAACGAACAAAATTAATTCATAAGTGATTTGATATTCAACAGCATTCGATCTTTACTGAGGCAATCTGCTATCCAATAAATAGCACTTTAGTTAAGCTTTATGTCATTTTCTGATTGGGAGGTTCATTAGTGAATATTGTTAGCACAATAAAGTATATTAATTACACAAAAAAATATTTTCATGATTAAATTTAATGAATTATATATATGCCGTGGAAAGCGATATCGTTTAATATTAAGTTGCTCATTTGAGTATCATACATCAACATAGTACTTGAGAAGGGGTAAACCGTGACGTCACTTGTTGTTGTAAAGACGGTACGTGGACAGAGTCGTGTTGGAAAGCGTGGAATTGAAACGGTACATTACGATTAAGGACGCCGACCAGGTCACTTCTCCAAAACGAAACTTCTTCTTCTTCTTCGGTTTACTTAATTTACTTTTAAGTGTGTTTATTGTGTACAAAATAAAATAAAGTAAGGTTATTTATTTATTATACTATGTGTACACTATCATTTTCGCCACCTACGCAATGGACCCTGTACCACCTACTCAAAATGGAGACAGTAGTATCGCTCAGCCATCGCTTCCTCCAAACTAAATAAAACTGTAAAAAGGCAGTACTATTAAAGAACATGGTCGATTCAATTAATAAGAGACTGACTCATACTCTTTGATTCAGTTTTTCGAGCTGATGGTAGATTTATATCATTTTAATACAGTAAAATTAATATTTAATTAGTATTTTTAGTAGGTGGTAGTGCTTTATGCAAGCCCATTTAGGGACGTACTACCGATTAGATCAGATATTCTACCGCTACACAACAATACTTAGTAATGTTGCGTTCCGGTTCGAAGGCTGAATAAGCAAGTGAAACTACAAGCACAAGGGACGTAATATAATATTTCTTACATACTAAAATAATATTTCTTACAACGCCAGGGCCTATAGGCTGTGGTGACTACTTACCATCAGCAAAAACGTCTGTCCAGCCGACTAAAAAAAATAAAATCAATACAACAGTAAAGTTAGTTTTAAATTATAAACATTAAAATTTAGATAGTATTATAAATTCTGATCTCGGTCAAATATTGTCTAAGTATTGGAAAAAAAATCAATATTGGATACATTGACTGTTTATCAGGAGTAAATGTATATATCTAGTAATAATTATGCCTACTCATACCATCTCGTTACTGTATAAAAATATAACAAAAGTAGAACACATCAAAGCCGGTTTTTAGTTGAAGCGAAGTGGCCGGTAGTTGAATATCCATTTACTGAACGTGAGCAGTTCTATTAAATGCACTTTATGTAACAGTTAGCTGAGCATTTCGTATTATTTTTCTATAATAAAATGTAAAATACAAAAATACAAACAAACTATTTCAAGCGGATTTTTCAACATTTTTGACAGTTGGTTTAGTTACTGTTGGTTTATTTTTAAGTAAATTTACTAATTTCAATTAAATAATGTTTAGTTTTTGATTTGAAATATCTATTATCACGCTTTAGGAGTGACATACTCATAGGCCGTGACAACGTTTGCTCATGTCGTCATGCTACCCCTCCGCCGCAGCCTTCTACTCCCTTGTGTGTGCGTGGCACGTATATAAGTAATTCCTATGTATTATTATAATGATAAAATATATATATTTTATAATTATTTTATTTATTTGACTCGTGTCATAATCATGTTTTTCATTTGCTTAAAGTACCCTACGGATACAATGTTTTTAAAAGTTTCTTATATTTATTTGATAATTTGGTCAGACTGGTAATATTAAGAGTCAGATAGCGTTAATTCTGCGTCGACTTAATTTATCAACGAGAAATAAATTAACCAAATAAAAAATAAGTTATAATTATCACATTTCTAAAAAGTTATAAAATTATTTTCATACTTATTAAAGATACTAATATTTTCAATAATGTGATCTCAATTATCTCTGGCGACTGTTATTACATTTTTAATGTCAAAATTAAATATTTTTAAATTTGGTGTCATTTTTTTTTATAATGCGAAATGTAGAAACGGCAGAGGATTCTTTAGAACACCATTTTTCTGCACGAAATCCGCAAAAGCCTTGCAACTACAGCTTTAGATTCGAGAGAAAATATTATCACAGTAATAATACAAAATATTGAGGTTGACTCGAAAAATTTTACCGAAATTATCTCTTAATTTTTTCACCCAACAATTATTCGATTAGACTCTGGCTCTGCCAAACCTTGCGACAACGACTGAATACTTATTATCGAATAATTGATTAATTCAAACATATAAATTAGATATATAAAGGTGTATTATATTGTTTTATTAATGATTATATATTTCAAATAGTTTGTCTAATATTTATGTGACTAATATAGTATTACTTATAATTTATAAATCTTGTTTCATGACTACTTCAAGCCATTTAAACTGCCTCAGGCTTGTCCTAAGTTGTCCAGTAGTTGTGGCAATTTGGAAAATTAATCGTCTTCAACAAACAAAACAAGAATAACAGCTGGAGATTCGGAATATTACTAACTTTGATATAGATAATTTGTAGCCTAATGACCAGGATAAACATTCCAGGTAAATAATCAATCAATTTCTATACTTGTCAGGCGTTCGCTATGACGTGACGATATGTGCAAGATCGTCTGGGTAGTGTTCAATAAAGAGTATTGAAATCATAACGTATTCAAGCAAGCTCCCAACCTATTAAACTTGTACAGACTACACAACATTACTCGATTGTATCGTGCCAACTACAGTTTCAACAAGTTCGAGTTTCAGAATGTTGTTAAGAGTTCAGCCAGCTCGTGTAGTAAAAGTCTTAGCTTATTATTTTCCAAGCAAATTTGAATTTTGTATGCATAAAATATAAACATTTAGTTTTTTAGGTGTAATGTTATAGTTCCTAGAAATATGATAAAACTATTTTGTACATGAGATATTGTAAGATATTGTAGTAATTTTTATGACTGGTTTATCTATGAATTTTACGAACTATTGATATTACTTAAAGTAACTATTCTCTGGTAAGTTAAAAGCCGTTAAAAGCCAAGCTGGCCCAGTGATAAGGACTCGTGAATCTTAACCGTGACGTGGGTTCAAACCCGGGCAAGCACCACAGAATTTTCATGTGCGCAATTTGTTATTATAATTCATCTCGTGCTTGATTGTAAAGGAAAACATCGCGAGGAAACCTACGTGTATCGAATTTAACTGAAATTCTGCATTATAGTATTCTACGTTGGTGTATTACACCAACCCGCATTGGGGCAACGTGGTAGAATACCTCCAAAGCTCCAAACCTTCTCCTCAAAAAGGGAGAGGAGGCCTTATCCCAGCAGTAAATTCACAGGCTGTTAGTGTGAGTTAAACATGTAAGTAAGTAATCATGAATTAGGCAAACGTAGTGTAGGACGCCCTGCGGCAAGGTGGACCGACGATTTGAAAAAGGTGGCAGGCCGTACCTGCCTATTCAAATTCCGACGATTCAAAAATATGACGCAACCTCCCGAATGCTGCCCAGCCCAAACGTATTTTTCTTTTAGCTTCCTTCTCAAAATTGTGCCGGCCAAGTTGTATAGTTTGGCCCAGGTAGATGTATTCCTGCACAACCTCGAGTGGAGAGCCATTTACGACAACCGGTCTCGGGGATATATGTTGGTTGATCATAATTTTGGTTTTTTCTAAGTTCATCCCCAGACCCACCTGTCGTGAAGAATCGCTTAGGCTGTTTAGCATCTCTTCTAAATCTTGCAGAGTTTCCGCCATGATGACAATGTCGTCAGCAAATCGCAGATGTGTAATGTGTAGGCCATTTATATTAATGCCGCGTCCGTTCCAATCGAGCGTCTTGAAGACGTCCTCCAATGAATTGGTAAAAAGTTTCGGGGAGATTACATCCCCCTGTCTTACCCAGTAGTTTACGTTTGATACGTGCGAAGTCACAAGCCCAGAATAAAAATGTAAAAGTTAATAAAATACACTGGGGGGAAAGAAATGTATCGCAGTTAAATAAATACCATAACATATGTATGAGTGCTTTGAAAGATATAGATTTTCCGACTGAGCTGTCAAATTGCTGTGACAAAATGTGTGTGAATGTTAACCATAAAATCATCATTGATGAACTGTATCAAAAAACTGTAGAAGTCCTTCAGTCAGCTGCGACAGAGTCATGAGTTTGGAGGGATCGGGAAAGGTAAGCATGTGGTGGGTTGGAATAAGTACGTCAAATCTGCTCACAGAGAGGCCCGTGAGAAATATATTTTCTGAAGAGCAAACGGTATGCCTGCGTTTGGCACAATCTATGATGACATGAAAATAAGTAAAAAGGTCTTTAAAAATAAATTAAAGTTCTGCCAAAATAATAAATTAAAAATTAGGTTGGAGCTCATAGCAGAACATCATAAAAAGAGAAATTTTGGAAAGAAACAAATAAACTCAATCCACGACCGCGCCTCCCTGCGAGCGTTGATGAAGTGACGGATGCAAATCAAATAGCTAACATTTTTAAAGGCTATTTTAGAGTTCAGCCTACTCGGTGCCCTCACGAGCAGATGCTTGATGTCGGGGTGTCTGACTCGGAGAGTTCCGTTATTTTTACGGCCCTTGACGTTAAGGAAACTGTAAAAAGTTTGGCAAAAGGGAGGTCTCCAGGTCATGACGGCTTGGGCGTCGAGCACCTATTATATGCTGGACCTCATGTTTATCGCATTCTAGCGATGCTGTATACGTTTTGCATTCGTCATACGTATTTACCCACGGAACTTATGGCGAGTGTTGTGATACCTGTTGTTAAAAATAAAACTGTTGATATCGTGGACAAAAGTAACTACAGGCCTATCTCTTTAACTACTATATTAGGTAAAGTATTTGATGGTTTGCTTGACCGTCTGTTGGGTAAATATGTAAAGTTAAACGATGCTCAATTCGGTTTTAGAAGAGAACTATCCACAGAAAGTGCTATTCTCGCGCTGAAGATGACCGTTAAATATTATACAGATAGAAAGACGCCAGTATATGCGGCTTTTCTCGACCTCTTCAAAGCTCAGACCTTCAACAAAGGTCAAACCTTGTATGTTTTGAAAATCTGTGGCTTAAATTAAAAAGACTGAAAGTGCCATCTGAGGTAGTTAATATGTTCAAATTTTGGTACAGTTCACAGACTAACCGTGTTAAATGGGCATGTGGTTAGTTTACACTACACTGAAAATGAAAGTCACTTACTTGTATAATGTCTATATTACAAGTCCACATAAAAGTCAGAAGGCACACATAGTTTTATAGTACATTAATACACAAGCACAAGAATTAGGAACACAAGCACAGATAGGAAAGCAGATGAAATTATAAAGATGAGAAGAAAATAAGTATGAAATTATGAGAGCAGTCTTAAGCGTATAGGAATAAAGTCTAAGGTTGCTTAGCAAAGTTATTAGCGAGCGCGAGCGGGTCAAGCGTATGAAAGCCGTCGGCGAACTGAAGCGTTGTTTTGCGAGTTGCGTAGACAAAGGATTGTCCGATCGGCGCGTGCGGCTCGCGAGCGGTGCTTAAGACGTTGCTTCTTGGGCCGCTAAGAATGTGGACAAAATAGTCCCACATCACTCCCCCGCTGAGACCGTTACTACGGGCGATAATATTGTGGGAAGTGCACTTTTCTACCTGACCTGGTAGTCTTTACATTAGGTTGCTGTTCAGTTCCTATATCGCTGTCTGACTTAATTGTATAAGCTGGCTTGAGACGATCAATGGACACAGTTATTTTCTTATTTTTAACTAATATCTGGAAACTCTTTTGTCCTCTTTTAATGACTTGGTTTGGTCCAGTATAAGGAGGTTGTAAGCTTTTACGTAAAGCGTCTTGCCGTAAAAATACTTGGTCTGCAGTGTCTAAATCTCTGAAAACGAAATATTTTTTTGGAGTATGGTGAGCTGCTGGAACGGGTCTAATTTGAGCGGCGAATGACCTTAATCTTGAGATGTAGTCGCTTATATCCGTTATGCTGTTACAATTGTCAGCGAAAAATTGACCAGGTAAACGGAGAGTTTCACCATAAAGCATTTCTGCTGCGGATGACTGGATGTCTTCCTTGTATGCACTGCGTATACCCAATGTATTATTGGGTGAGAGGTAGATATTCAGTCCAGTATTGATTTGTGTGACACATAATAGCTGCTTTTAATTGTCTATGGAATCGCTCGATGATTCCATTTGCGGCTGGATGATAAGCGGTAGTCATTTTATGCTGAGATCCCGTTAGTAGTGCGAGTGACTTGAAAAGGCTGGACTCGAATTGCCTACCGCGGTCCGTGGTTATACTTTGGGGACAACCAAACCTTGAAATCCATCCTGATAGAAGGTCTTTGGCCGTTGACTCTGCTGTTATGTCGGTAAGCGGTATTGCCTCAGGCCAACGCGAAAACCTATCGATGGCTGTGAGACAGTACTTATATCCGTTGGAATAGGGCAAGGGGCCAATAAGGTCTATGTGTATGTGAAGGAATCTGGCAGTTGGTAAGTTAAATGAGCTTAGAGGTGATGAAACGTGCCGTGTCACTTTGGCTTGTTGACAGGAAAGGCAAGCTCGACTCCAATCACGACAGTCTTTTTTGATTCCGGGCCAAACAAAACGCTGCGTTACTAGCTTTATGGTCGCGTTGGCACTGGGATGACTAAGTGAATGTATTGATTCAAAAGCCTGTTGTCTCATTGATGTTACAATAAAAGGTCTAGGTGATGGAGTACTTATATCACAGAATATCATTACCTCGGTTCCAGGAATATGTATCTCTTTTAAATTCAGAGAACTACCTTCAGTTAATAAGGTTTTTAATTTAGGATCCGACTGCTGTTTCCTCGCCAGAGCTTCGTAATCTACCCCTGCTGTGACAGCTTCAATCCTGGAGAGAGTGTCAGCTACCATGTTATCCTTACCAGAAATGTGACGGATATCCGTGGAGAACTGCGAGATATAATCCAGGTATCTAAATTGCCTAGGGGAACATTTGTCGCGGTTGATTTGAAAAGCGTGAGTCAACGGGCGATGGTCAGTAAAAATGGTAAATACTCTTGCTTCAAGCATGTGTCGAAAGTATTGGATAGATTTGTAAATAGCCAACAGTTCTCTATCATAAGGGCTGTACTTAGTTTGGGCAGGTGATAGCTTGCGAGAGAAAAATGCCAAAGGTTCCCAACAATCACCACGCAACTGCTGAAGTACTCCGCCAATGGCGATACTTGATGCATCAGTTACTAGGGTTAGTTTGGCATCTGTGTCTGGGTGCGCTAGCAGAGCTGCTTTTCCTAGTTCTGTCTTGCAATTGTCAAATGCTTGACGCTGTGTCTCGTCTAACTTTATTGGCTGAGAACCCTTAGTGGATCCTTTAAGCATATCGTTCAAGGGCGTTTGTAACTCTGCTGAATGAGGTATGAATCGGTGGTAAAAGTTGTACATACCGAGAAATCTTCGCAGCTCCTTTATGGTCTTGGGCTCAGGAAAATTTTTGATTACCTCTATTCTCTCTTCAAGAGGCCGGATCCCTTCAGCAGACACAGTGTAGCCGAGAAAGGTGACCTGGGATGCTCCAAAAACGCATTTTGAAATGTTTAGCAGCGCTCCATACTGGTTCAGTCTCCTGAAAATTTCATGAAGATGGCGTTCATGCTCTTCTGGGTTGTGAGAGAAAATCAGGATATAATCCAGATAACCATAACAGAAATCTAAGCCCCTAGTAACTTCATCAATGAATCTTTGAAATGTTTGGCCCGCATTTCTAAGTCCGAATGTCATCATTGGGAATTCGTATAAACCAAATGGTGTAACGATGGCTGTTTTACATATATCACCTTCATAAATTGGAATTTGGTTGTATGCCTTAACAAGATCGAGCTTAGAAAATATTGTACCTCCAAAAAGATTCAAATTGAAATCCTGTATGTGTTTGATGGGATACTTATCTGGTATCGTTCTTGCATTGAGAGCTCGATAGTCGCCGCATGGTCTCCATCCGTTGTCCTTTTTTGGTGCCAGGTGAAGGGGCGATGACCAAGGGCTATCGGACGGGCGGGCTGTACCATTCTTGATCATTTCGTTAAACTCATGTTTGGCGATCTGTAACTTGTCAGGTGGTAAGCGACGGGGTCTGCTAGAAATTGGTGGTCCTGGAGTAGTTTTTATATAATGTACTGTGTTATGCTTACAGTCTTTAGGATTACCAGCTGGTCTAGTAATGTCAGGGTAATTTTTTAAAATAGCTTGATATCTATTGTCACTATAACAGTTAGTTTTGATAGACGAAACGCTTTCATTAGGCTTAACAGGGAAAGCGTCAGTGGCTAATGAAGTGGTATTGTCTATAAGTCTATGATGCCTACAATCGACTAAGATGTTATAGTATGAAAGGAAGTCTATACCTATGATGGCTTTGGTTACATCAGCGATTACAAACCTCCATGAGAAATCTCGACGTAGGCCGAGATCGAGGGATAAATGTGCGACGCCGTAGGTTGGTATTTCGGAACCATTCGCTGCAAAAAGGCTATACCCACTCTTCTTCCGTTTATCCTTAGCCGCGGAGCGCGGGAAGACGCACAGGTCCGATCCCGTATCTACGAGGAACTGCGTCTTCGTCTTGCAGTCGGTTACGAAGAGGCGGCCAGAGGAGGTAGGACAGGCGCTGGCCGCTACTGACGGCTGTCCTCGGAGTTTACCGCGTTGAAACTACACGGGCTCGTACATTTATACGCCTTAGTGCGAAATCTTCGATGTGGGATCCCGTTGAATCGCGCTGGTGCTAGCAACTTGAGGTGTATTAGGTGCGATTTCGTGAACTTTATCTGCCAAGTCTGCAATTTTTCTAAGTGGCGAGTCAGTCTGGGTAGCAATTACAGCTTGAACATGCTGTGGAAGTCGGCTTGACCATAACGTGCGCATGAAGTCGTCTGATACCGCTGATCCCGCTAAGCTTTGAAGGTGACGTAAAAATTGTGATGGCTTACGGTCACCGAGCTCTTCGTGCATTAATAGCTGTTGCACCTTCTTCTCTTGACTGGCCGATAAACGCTTAATAAGTTCTGACTTTAAAGTTTCGTATTTATTCTCCTTAGGCGGGCATTTAATAAGGTCTAATACTTCCGCTGCATATTGATTGCCCAGCTGAGATATCACGTAATAAAATCTGGTCGTATCTGCTGTTATATTAGCGACTATAAATTGCGCTTCTAATTGGGCGAACCAAACATCTGGGCGATCAGGCCAGAATTCGGGTACTTTGACTCCTACCCTACACAATTCTGCGGTCGCGTCGCTTTGTGACATTTTAACGGTCTTCGTTCAAATTTTCCGCGTCCTTATGACCTTGCGGGTTAACGGTCTAACTCACTTGTGTACTTTATAATATTAATTGTCCTCGTCGGGGTCACCAATATGTGGTTAGTTTACACTACACTAAAAATGAAAGTCACTTACTTGTATAATGTCTATATTACAAGTCCACATAAAAGTCAGAAGGCACACATAGTTTTATAGTACATTAATACACAAGCACAAGAATTAGGAACACAAGCACAGATAGGAAAGCAGATGAAATTATAAAGATAAGAAGAAAATAAGTATGAAATTATGAGAGCAGTCTTAAGCGTATAGGAATAAAGTCTAAGGTTGCTTAGCAAAGTTATTAGCGAGCGCGAGCGGATCAAGCGTATGAAAGCCGTCGGCGAACTGACGCGTTGTTTTGCGAGTTGCGTAGACAAAGGATTGTCCGATCGGCGCGTGCGGCTCGCGAGCGGTGCTTAAGACGTTGCTTCTTGGGCCGCTAAGAATGTGGACAAAATAGTCCCACAGGCAAGTGAGTTCTCGGAAACTTATAAATTGGAATGTGGTGTGAGACAGGAAGACCTGTCTTAACCAGTCCTGTTTAATATTTACATAATTGACCTAATTGATGAGATCAGCAAAACAGGTGTAGGTTTTTCGATAGATGGTACTGTTATAAACAACCTCAGTTACGCGGATGACATGGTTTTGCGGAGTCCCTCAATTAGCGGTCTTAGCAAATTGCTTACTGTGTGTGAGTCCTATGCTGTGTCACATGGGCTGGTATACAATGAAAAGAAAAGTGAGCTTTTGATTTTTAAGGGTCGAAATAGCATATCAGATAATATTCCTGCTATTATTTGTTATTATTTGTTTACAATAAAACTTCAGAAAAGTCTTAACGTCTAAAGTCTTAAAAAGTCTTCTCTAAACGGTACGCAACTTCATAGAGTTAAAAGTTTTAAATACCTGGGTCACATAGTCACCGAGGATTTATCTGACGATGCTGACATGGAGAGGGCCTTGGCGGTACGATGCGGTATGATAGCTCGCAAGTTAGCACGTTGTACGAATGACGTAAAAATTACTCTTTTTAAAGCGTACTGTCAAAACTTATACACGTGTAGCTTGTGGATAAAGTATACGCAGAGGGCATTCCTTCAATACGCTGCGCGTACAGTATAACGATGCATTCAGGATACTGTTGGGATTGCCGCGCTTTTTCAGTGCTTCACTGATGTTTGCTGAAGCCCGTGTGGATGACTTCTATGCCATCATTAGAAAGAGAGCAGCATCTATAATGGCTAGGATGCGCGGAGTTCCTAACGGTATCCTCAATACTGAAAATGGATAATCTATTTGTTAAACATTGGGGGGAACTTCATGTATCTACTCGTTGTTTTAGACCCCTTATGTATGCTAAATAATAGGTAAAATATCTACTAACATAGTTTTTAAGCCTGTAACTAACACTATGGATATTTATCTGTAAATAAACATTTATTATTAAATTATTATTTCCGATGACTGGAGTTTGGAAACGATCGAGAACCTTTGTTGTCAGATTGGTCAACAATGGTTTAGAGGTAAATGGCAGACGCATTCCCGTAATCATATCGAGAAGGGCCTTCGGAGCTCCAAGCATCTGCCACTGCCTTTGATACGCTCGAAGACAGCCTCCATAAAATTGGTTGTGGTTTGGCCGATAGTCATTTATCGTATTGTCTCTTATTCTGCTGTTTGTCCATCCTAAAGGGCTTTTTACTTTTGGATTTACATTCTTGCCTTGTCGAACCCGTGCCGGTTCTAGTCTTTTTTACAACTTTCCATGGTAATATCTGAAATATTAGTCCTTTTAAAGGATCTAATAAGAGACTTGTAATTACTACTACTATGAAACCATGGACGCAACCACTTATCGATACCACCTGTATTCTGAATGTAAATCCGAAGTTGATCTTCATCAAAGAGATATTTAGAACTCTGAAGTATTTTACGCAAACCCTCGCGAAGGTTCTTGTTTGACAACTCGTTCAGGATACGCTCCCGACAATTTTCAATATATTCAGCCCGTTTACCACACACCATTTGCATAATATCTTGACTAGTTTTGTGAAATTTGGAAGCTGGTTGAAACAGCTCATTAATCTTGTCATAAACATTAGTTGCAGACAGCACCGTGTCGACGGAGGCCGCCCAATCAACTAAATGTTGCAATGTTTGGTTAAGCAGCTCACGCTGTGTAATTTACGCATTACACATGGCCGCCAGAGCTCTCTCTGAGGAAGCTAAATAATCTTTGCCTTTAAAAAATTGCCTGAGTTCATCATTTACCTTCAGGTCTATAAATCCTGGAGGCAATGTGCGTTTTAAATGGTCAGCATAACGTACATCTTTCCATAAAAGATCTCCGAATCTTTGTAAATTTTGAAGAATTCTTACATGCTCAGGATCGGCCCGAGGCACCTTTGGCTCTTTAACTGATGTATTAATTAACCCTAAATTCAAAAGAGTATTGTTTGTGCTATTTGTGCCAGTTGTGATCGTTGGCCGTTTCAAACATAAATATGTCGTTGCAGAATCTAGACTTGCTTGACTTGCTTAAGATGCTTGGTTGTTATCCGGAGGAAGCGAACTCAAACTATTCGAAGTCATTTGCGTGTAAGATGAGGGTTGATAAATATTGTGCAATAAAATATTGGTTAACTCACCGATCCTGTTTGTTAAAACCTCGAGTTGATTTGAATTCTTTATCCGTTTATTTTGTGTACCCTCTGACTCGCTATCAGACGAATTTGAATCGCTTCGTTGTATTATTTTCTTAGACGCCGGGCTTAATACCGGCGAATGTGTAGACCGGTAACTACAACCGGCGCCTTGCTCTAACCCAATATGGTGCAGGTGCATATTTTCCACTTCACTTTCACTACTCATAATTAGAATGGTTCACACACTTGTTAACACAAAACTCTTTTTAAACAAATGAAATAATTACTAAAGTAAACTCAAAATACTGAACAAAAATAGGTGTTTACACTAAGAGAAGTAACGACGCTATGAAAGCAAAACGGCTAACTGCCACCCTGCCAATCAAATGGTGGGGAGCGGACGAGACGTCACATCCCCACACTAAATTTGAGAAACAGGAAAGGGAAGTATACAACGCACTCTCACGGATGCTGTGCATCATCACATGGCAAATAATACACCTTAATATTAGAAAAATGGTCTTTAGTTAGTAGTGTGTTTATGATGACAAAACTTTTTTTTCACCTACCGACTTATATATATAAGAATAAATAAAATATTTTAAACGTATTTTTTTATTGAGAGGGCACTAATTTCAATATGTTTATGCAACTATGATTTTCTACGACAATGATTGTATAAATTACACGGACATTATTTATTTGTTATTATTTATACTTTATACATCTGTCTTCTTTATTTTATTCTTATAAAAAATTAAATTTACATATAGACCAAATGTCAAAATCACTTGAAAAGAGTCTAATTTTGAGATATTAATCAAAGATCGTCGAAATATAAAACAACTGAAGTGCTTATCCACTTATTCTTTATTTGAAATTTGAATATACTATTATTTCATTTTGTTTTAGCATTTACCATCATACCAATGGCGGAAATTCCGCGAAGACTATAATAGAGCGACCCGATTGGTTCGTTCCTTTGATGACGCCATTAACAGTATTGTGTTTACTTCATTCGCTAGTAATCTTTTCTTTGTATGCGTACAACTTTACCACTTATTAGGGTAAGTGTTCAACCGTGAAATCACATTTACGATATTAATTATTTCCTTCTTTGGTAGTATTTTTTCTGGAAGAAACTATAAATAAGTTTCGGATATAAATAGGTAGGCGGACTAAGATGTACTACCCCTTGTGTCTGTAGTTATACTGGCTCACTCAACCTTTAAGCTGAAACACAACAATGAGTATTGCTCTATGGCGATAGAATAACTGATGAGGTGGCCTAGCTAGACGGGCTTGCAGAACCCGACCACCAAGTAAAGTCACCACTATTTGTAAAGGTTATATAGATTGACTGGTTTGTTGGCTTAGTAGTTAGCTCATAAGGCTGGAGATCTCGAAGTTCTGGATTCAGATATTGGATAGAGCTATTGAGTTTTTAGAAATTGTCAATAGTAGTTCGAAGTTTGTTATAACACTCTCGCCTCGGAAATCATGTAAAGCCGTCGGCTCTGTATCTTTTCTTTGGTCGTGTCAGGTTGCAGACTCATCAGAGTACGAGAGTGATGGGATAGATAGTGCACCCGTATTGGAGGCACTATTGTATCTCCTATGGAGTTATCAAGACGAAATTGATATTATCAACATAATTTATAGAAATGTTTGCTATCACAAAGATGACAAATATTGATTTTACCATCATTCTAACAGTTTGAATTATTCTGTGAGTCAGTATATAATTCCAAGAACCTGCATTGGAGTAGCGTGGTGGAGTAAGCTCCAAATGTTGTCCTCAAAAATGAGAGGCCCAGCATATAATTACACTAATACTGCCAAATTAATTTTATGTAGTCGATTGATCAATTAATTGTATAAATGATATTCTTTCCTGTTACAGACGCATTGAGACTATTAAAAGCGTTCCTGCGGTCGAGTGCTTTAATTATTCAAACGGGTTTGTATTCTTCTTCGTATATGCTGAATAATATATTAACCTTCTCCTCAAAAAGGAGGAGAGGAGGCCTATAGCCCAGCAGTGGGACTTTCACAGGCTGTTACATTACATTACAATATATTAACAAGAAAATACTAAAATTGGTTTTAAACGACAAATCATCGAAGAACATCCAATCAATTACTCCACATTATTATATATGATGTATTTTATCAAAGCTTAATAATATTCTATTAATAATGAATATTATTTTTTTAGATTATTTAACGGATACGAACATACTATATATGTCACGTTTTCTTTGATCTTCCTCCTTTCGCGTTCCTTGGCGGTTTTGCTCATCGCTGCTCAGGTGCATTCCGCGTCTCTTGTCACGGCTCCATCACTTTACAACGTCCCATATTCCTCATATGGTACCGAGGTAAGGTTTATACACCCAAAATTTAAAGTACAATAACAATCTGTAAGTGAAGCGTATTCCACCACGCTTCTCTAGTGCGTGTTGGAGGATACAGAGGTGACAGAACTTCATTCGACATATGAAACTAGAATAGGAAAACATCTTAAAAACAAGCCAGAAGGAGCAAAGTGGTGGAATAAACTACAAACCTTCACCTCAAAGAGAGAGGACGCTTAGCTCAGTATTCACAGGCTGTTACATTACATTATCAAACGAACAATCTCTGATCAAATAACATCTTGAAAATATATCTTTGTTGTAGGTTCAAAGATTCCTTGAGCAAATTCACGATGATACCGTTGCATTGACCGGTCTTAACTTTTTCTATGTAACTAAGGAGTTGGTTCTATCTGTGAGTATGAAAGTAATGTAATCATTCACTAGATATTATTAAACAAACAAACATATCTTTTTTCAATTTAAATTTTTATTATTTTAAATTAGTATTACATTATATAGTAATTTTTCATTTAAGCTTAGCTGTAAATTATTGTTTGTTACATCCTAATGATAATTTGATAATTTATTTTTATTTTCAGGTGGTTGGCACCATTGTTACTTATGAGCTGGTCTTGGTGCAGTTTAATCAATAAGTTGATACTTAGAAGCATGACGGGCCGGTTGGCGTGGTTGGTAGAAACTTGCCTTTCACGCCGAAGGTTGTGTCTTCGATTCCCACTCAGGACAGACATTTGTGTGCATGAACATGTCTGTTTGTCCTGAGTCTGGGTGTATTTATCTATAAAAGTATGTATTTATAATAGAAAAGTAGTATATGAAGTATATCAGTTGTCTGGTTTCCGTAGTACAAGCTCTGCTTAATTTGGAATCAGATGGCTGTGTGTGAATAATGTCTTGAGTACATCCTAAATGTATCAAAAGCAGTACTTTGATGTTATATTTTTAGTACAGTGGCAGTTCGGAGTTCCGTTTTCTAAATCTAAGCTTTATATTAAACGCACTTAATATAGACGTTAGCTTAGCTATAATAGGTATACTTCCTATAACTATGAAATAAAATTGATCAAACTATAAAAGAGTATTTTTAATTGTTAAACTATTCTAAAGATTTGTCATTTATATTTATTACTATCAGTCCTGATACGGGTTGAATAAGGGTCTAGAAAAAAGGTTTATATTGAAGGACAAAACTTTTATTTGGTCCAGAAACTTTTACAAAGTTTCTTCATAATCGCGTAATGACTTAGGAAAGCATAGTAGACGAACATACAAAGAATCATTCATTTTTATTTATAAGTAACGATAATATTATGTTGGTTATTCTGGCGTTTTAACACTTTCGAGCGTTTATGACAATTACTTAAATGTGAATACAATTGTCTGTTAAGAATTAAAAAAACAGGCAGTCATAGTAAATGCCGATAAAAGTGGAAGCTTGTAACTGTTATTATGTTATATTTTTCAATTTCCACATCTATTAGTACTTCAAATAATAATTCTATCGCTTTTCATTATAAAGCTTTTTTTCATCAAAAACTAAGCTGTGTTTATTAGGTAAATAAAATTTAAAATACACTTATTCGTTTATGCTGTTAGTATTCACATAAATTTCAATTATTATTATCCTCATTAATTCCTACTATAAATTATTTGTACTTTCAACGATTTAATAATATTAATATTAGCATTAAAACGTAATGTAAAAGATTACATTAATAAATAAATCATAAAGCGTAATTCTTGTTCTAATGCTTAAATCTCCCTTGTAATTTAGTTTTCGGGAAGTTTCTTTTTTTATTAAGTAGGTACGCCGCCTTATACATTTGTAAGACCATTAATGGTTTAATAGGTATGCGGGCGAGCATATGGGCCACCTGATGGTAAGTGGTTACCAACGCCCATAGACATAAGAATTGTAAGAAATGTTAACCATCACTTACATCGCCAATGCGCCACCAACCTTGGGAACTAAGATGTTATGTCTTGTGCTTGTAATTACACTGGGTCGTAATGGCTGGCAATTTCTTATCAGAATTTAAATTACAAATTTAATTATTAATTTCAATTTTTAAGACTACACAATATATAGAAACAAGATTTATCTAGTTTTTTTAATTTTATTTTTAGGAATGGTTTTGAGTAATTTCTTTATTCATAATAGAGATAATACAAAAAAAGGAATAATAAAACGTTCAAATTGGTTAGAAGCGCGACTACAGCGCCACATGCGTTGAAGTTGAACTATTCTCTTCTCATCAATATCCGGTCGATACGCCCTTTCATAAAAACTATAATGTATGTTGAGTTATATCATATATATAAGTATATATAAGTGTGGATGATACTCCCTGGTTCGTTCAGCAACTGGTGACCTATGGAAGACGTATAAATAGGTAAACCGACGACACGTACTGAGCCCAGTCTACGTAAGCTAGTTAGTGTAGTTGAAGGCTTGGTTCAATTCCCTCTTACGTTACAGTTTGTTGAAAGAAAATACGCTTCGAATATAAAAGAAAAATATTCAACGATTAAGCTTTGTACGTTTTTTTTTCTTTCAAATGTGCTGATTAATCAACGTCAGAATATTTAAAAACATTTATAATAAAATTTATGAAAAGTTGGTAAAATTAATTTATTATTTTGGTTACTAATTTTTGTATTGATGTATAATACTAGGTCACTAGATATTTTTAGTTAGTAATCGTTAATATTGTGCTTTAATTTAAAATTTGATTTAAATTGATAACACTAGTATCGATATACAAATAATAATCATTACGTGAAAATCGCGGTTATCCAAGTTAAATGGACTGGTATTGATTCAATTATTGGATTGTTGGCCAGTGTTCACTGAAATTATATTATCGAACTACCAACGAAAAAGGTTTCATATGTGCCTTGCGATAATAATGTATAGTGCACAAAATGTGTTAACAGAGATATAGTTTCTTAATTTTTATTATTTTTAAATAGTTATAAATTGCGTTTCTATCACAAAGGTAACTAGAAAAAATCGCATTAGCGATAAGGTGGCCTATGCACGCTTTTAATTCTCTGCACTATTATCTGCCTCGTAATCTAATGGTCAGATTATACCTTACAAGTCTGACCTGAGTCTGGGTGTATTTATCCATATAAGTATGTATTTACAAAAGAAAAGTAGTATATGTAGTATATCAGTTGTATGTTATCCATAGTACAAGCTCTGCTTAGTTTGGGATCAGATGACCGTGTGTGGGTAATGTCCCAGGATATTATTGATTTTCGTAGTATTACATATTCGTAGGTTGCTGGAACCATCGCGACGTATGAGATAGGGATGTCCCGTTCAATTCGCAGCATCAATCATCGAATACGTCTCCTACAAATCCAACACTATCGTTTTATAATAACACAATCATACCGTTATTTTAATCTTCATAAAAACAATAATTATTTATATGTACAACAAACCTTATATCTTAAAATGAAAATTAAATAATCTTTATAATACGGAAAGCAGCGTTACATTTTTTATTTAATTTCTTATTTAAATAAATAATATTGCCTCCCGATCTTTGTTATAGAAAGCAATTATAAAAAATATAAAATTGAAGAGTAATTAAATCGCTTGCAAACTCTACTACGAAATAAAAGTCTTACTTACTTCGTCTAGAGATAAATTAATAAAAAAGGGCCTTCCTGAAAGACTCAGTACGTGTGAAATATCGATATTGATGGTTATTAAAATAATTTATAATTAAAGAAATTCAATAAATAATTATGGAGTATAAAAAATAAAACATTTGAGTTTCGTTAAAAAAAATGGCGTGTTTGCCGAGGTACTTACGAGAATTTATGTGTAAACACGTGAACTCAGTTAGGCCCTACCGTGTACCAATCTCAAGCACACATTAACGCACTTACAATAACAAAACTTATGACGTCATCTGATGCTCGAAATATTACGCTTACTCGCCTGACGCTCGAAGTCTCAGTAAGCCCCTACCGTGTATCTAGCGCAAAGATGTTTACATATCAAGAAATATATATTTTTAATATTCTAATATACACCAATGATGTACAATAAGTGCCACGCCCTACAAAAGAATCAAAAATGGCGAGCGAGAGGGGTATGACGTCATAGGCGTTATGTCGGTTTTACATCCAAGGAGTGCCAATAGATGTTTCACGTCAAAAACTAATTAAAACTTAAATAACTAACTGCAAATGTAGTACGAGTATATATTGTGCAAATAAACAAAACCTCTCTAAGTATTGACTAACATTCAACGCTTTAGCTTAATATAAGACGTGTTTCCTTCATGAAAAAAAAATTGCTTAAGGTACAGTTCACATTTACAGTTTAGCCCAAAGTACGGATATATTTTTTTAGATATTTTATTAGATATTTACCATCATCCAATCCTTCCAGTTAAAAAATTAATAACAGTTGGTTACCACAAATCTAAGCGCTTTTTATATATAGCCAGACTAATTTACCATTACGATTAGCTTTGATACAGTCTCCGATCGATTATCTTATTCGCCTTGAAATAACTAAGACTTTTTGTTAATAAGCACGATTTTTTATACACATTTAACTTATATTTAAAAAAACGTCATTTTGTCCATCTTTGAACATGACAATAGAAATCACTTATATTATTTTAATATGTGATTAATTTTTTCGATTCAAAGAGGAAATGCTGCTAGCATTCTGGTCACCATTCTACGCTGTCACGATTGTAATTTTTATTGGTATATATTTAAGGCTTTTACGTAAATAATTATTGACATTTACTTAGTATTATGTATTTAAAAATACAGACAAGTTAACGGGCGAGATAGAAATCAAATATGCAGAACCAATAGCTTTCATGATTTTTCAACAAGAAAACACAAAACAAAACTTCTTTCCACTTTATAAGCCAAACACTACACTAACGAGGCGTATAAGCCTCGCATGTTATACCAAAATATACAGACAAATTTATAATTCCTCATAATCCACAAAGAAACGTTTCCATCGCTATAGATTGGCTTATTACAACGGTGTGTTCGACCCTTAAGTCTGGTCCAATATCCTGAAGCTTAAACAGCAATTAGCCGTGACGTGACGTTTCGTCGATTACCCCTCGAGGGCTCACTCTGTACGACAATTACTTTTACTGTATCAACTATATATAATGTGATTAAAAGCTATAGGGTTTATTATAGTAATGCTGCATTTTCGAGCCATTATCCTTAGCACTTTTTTACTACCCAGATGGGCTTGCAGAAACCCTCATCAGATATTCTACCCATAAAAAGCAAGACTTAGTTTTGTTGCGTTCCGGTTTGAAAAGTAATTCCAAAGGTTGGTGGGGCATTGGCGATGCAAAGGATGGTTTATATTTCTTTCATCGCCACGTACCGTAACTACTTACCATCAGGTGGACCGTTTACCCGTTCGCCTACCTCTAACATAAACAAAGCTAAGTAAATTTCAGTAAAAATATTTATTGGTCACTTACTTCACCAAAATTAAGGCAAATAACGTGTTAATTAACAGACTATTATTATAACCACACTTAAACTAAAAGCTACTATTTCAGCTAACGTATAAAAAATATTGATTATATTAATTATTGTATGACATATCTATTATTTTTGTCTCCATGTGTGTCAATTATATTAATTAATCATAACGTACGCAACGTCAGCGTTCGAATGCAAATGCTCATTAGACTTCTAACATATTTTAATGTGTCTTATTACAAAGGTCGCATTTGAATAAGTCGATGGCAAAGTTATATTGTCTGGCGAAATTAAATTGTAAACTTGTTCGAATATGTAAATACAATAGAACCCATTAGTTCATCGAGCTGGCTTGCTCGGAAATATTTCTCCTGAAAAGCAAACACGTCATACTCCTAAAGATATCCGCCGATATTTTTTTAACCCGTGCAAAAGATGTATTCATTATAAACACAAAATATAACGTAAATTTCTATATGTGAGCTGCAGATAGATTTTATAACACACTTGTATGTATTATGTTTATTTTTGGCCATCGACAATTTATTCTAGGGAATGTTTGGTAAACCTAAGAATTAAATTGACCAAAATTTTAAGTTTCGTTTAAATCTCCGTCTCGTTTTACAATTTTATGTACTTATAATATTATGTGATATTTGATCTTATTTTAAAACAAATAACGTCTATCATTCTGCGTTCTCTTTCTGAACTTGTTTTACTACATATATTTTAATGAATTCCTCTTTGTTCTTGAATGAAAAGATGTCATGTCCATCTGTACACCTACCTTGCTGCGCCCTTGGTTAAAGGAAACCTCGAAGTTAACTCATGATTCGGAAGTGATCTCTTTTCTTTATCGTCATTCTTATCTTTTATATGACCAGTTAAATTGCTATCCTATGCTCCGATATTGTTTAAATAGATTTAAATCTACTTATTTACAACATCCAGCTTGGAAAAAATCGTTTTCGCTAACGTGGTGAAATACATTTATACTTATATATTTACATGAAAGGTTTTATATACTTATATATCACCTTTTTCCATTAGCACCTGGTAAATCACACTTCAGTTAGCACTACACGGTAATGCAATAATTCAATTGATCCAATTAATTGCATGGTCGCGACATTCGAGTAACGATTGTCCTTATTACGCTTATTGGGGAATCGAAATTTCGAAATCGCTGATTTTGCTACGAGTTTATCTGTCTTGCTTTATTATTTCAACGAGATTTTTAATTCAGCTATCGTTTGTTACCATATTTAAATTTGTTATTCAAATGTTATGATGGAAATTTAAAACTAGAATTTCATGAACAGAAAAAATATAACATTACGTTATAAGAGATTTTTACAGTTCAAAGAAACATTGAAATGTAGAAATAAATATTAAATGATTTTTTATTAGTAGTATTTCATATTAGAAAGATAAAGTGTCTCAATATTGTATTTAATGGCTGTATTTAACATCCACTTAGCTACCTAGCTACCTAATAATGATAATTATTATTAATTATTATTTAAAACTATTACTGAACATGAAAAAAAAATATTAGAAAACTTGTTTTTTTTATATCATGTTTGCTTATCAAACGGCATTTAGTTTTATTATTTGAATAGAACCAGCTGAGATGGACCATTAGATGTTTCTTCCCGGTTGTAACTTCAAATTGAATTTAATTCTGTAATTGGAGAACAAAAGCGCTTACACGAATAAATTATATATTAGATTTACTTAAATATGTGTAACAAATATTTCATTCTTTAAACAATCTTGAGCAAGGTTTATTTTTAAAGAATTAAATCCTATTTGTATGAAAATGTTTGAAATCAGCAAAGATACTCAAATAATCAAAATACAAAAGATATTTCTCAATAAAGATCATTGTTCAATAAAATGATCCCTTTTTGGTAGTCGTTTGCATCGAGACCTGTATTCATAGATTGCTCAGGCCTCGATAGTCACATTTTCCAAATTGCGTCGCTTTACGATAAACGTGCCCTATTCTTTACTAGACTGTTCGCTGAATATCGATTCGATTTTTATAAAGAAAATGTATTAAGTCCTTGTGAAATTACCGATTTTTAATACTGGCTAGTGTCAAGGTCAAAACCTTTCATTATGATTAGAATTCCAAATTCAAATTATTTTATACTATGATGATATGACTTTAAAGATTTCCATTAAACTTCATTTATGTTGGGCATGAAATGTTTTATAATGTATTATTCTCTACGACTTGCACTAATTGTAAAATATTATCTTTGTTCAAATGTACCTGTACCAATTAAAATGTGTTGCAACATCATCTAGAAAATCGATACATATTATATATACCAACTTTCTTGGTAATCAATAATATTTTCAAAGTTTTTTTTTATAGAATAGGAATGTGGACGAGCATATGGGCCACCTGATGGTAAGTGGTCACCAACGCCCTTAGACATTAGCATTCTAAGAAATGTTACCCATCTCTTAAACCACCAATGCGCCACCAACCTTGGGAACTACGATCTTATGTCCCTTGTGCTTGTAATTACACTGGCTCACTCACCCTTCAAACCGGAACACAACAATACCAAGTACTGCTGTTTTGCGGTAGAATATCTGATGAGTGGGTGGTACCTACCCAGACGAGCCACCACCAGTACTCAGTTATTTATCTCAAACATACATACGTATATTATTTTTCATATAGATTCATAAAATATTTTATGAACATTCAAACGATGTATTATTAACATAAAAATGTAAATAAAAATAAGCCATCGGTTATTGTCGTGCAAATTTTTATATTTTATTACTGTAATACAAAAACTTTACTTCATGAATATTTTATTTAAAAATTATTATTTGAATATAAAAATATGTGAATAAAAAAATAATAATAATCATAATAGTAGGTGAAGTTGTGTTGAATATTACATTTGTTTTTTTTTTAATAAAAAAAATGTTTAATATTTAATGTCCATTAACCTGACGTCATGTGCCAAGGAATTGCATTTATTGCACTTATTTTTATTACTTGTAAGTTATTACATTTATATCTTAAAAATAATATGGCATATAAGAATTATTTGCAATTATATTTTAAGTATATCTAAATGGAAATAGGAAATGGAAAATAATAAAAGTAGCTAATGTACAAATCATGACCGTGTGGAATGGAGGCAAAAAGCGAGCGCCATTACCCTCTTGAATTGCAATTTCAATCCTCTGGGCAAAAAATGAACTAGTCACCATCACCATTACATCACCATTTATCACCAGTAGAGGAAGAAGGGCGGAGTGTTAATTCTATATCAGTAATAATATTAAAAATGCGAAAGTAACTCTATGACGCTTTCACGACTAAGCCACTGGACCGATTTTTATGAAACTCGGTAGAGCCGAACGCAGACGAAACTGCGGGAAAACACTAGCTTTTAATAAAGCTACAGATTTATAAAATCGCTTGCCCTGACTGACGAACAGAAATACGATAAACGAGACGAATACGATAAGAAAGGGTTTTTTGATATTTCAACTTTAAGGGGGCGTATGGGAGGGGTAACTTTGTATATAGTGTGCCCGTACGTAATCGGGACGGGAATTTTTAGTATTTGCTTAGTCTTTATTTAATGTGCTTGATGCGGTCACCTACACTTGAAGCACATATGTATATTTAATATATTATTGCACGATATAATGTACTCGTAAGTGCATCCTTTGTCGGAGATCATATTAAACAAAATGTTATATAAACAATATTAAATAAAATGTTTCACCCTTTTGTTAGTAATACAGATATCGCTTACTCGATCGTCGTATAATCTCAACAATGATCCGTGTGATATAGTTTGTCAAGATCTAACCGAAAATGACAAGCAACCAGTGTGCATGATGTTTAGTAGATACAAAAGAGGGTATCAGTTCTTTGTTAATTTGTGTCACGCGAGACGTGTCATCTGCAGAGATAATTTAGGTAAACTTAATACTGTATTAATTTTTTTAGGACATTACACGAACTAGATTCAATATTGTTTTTTCAATTCGCTTATTTATTAATACTTAATACTTTTTACACAGTTTCGTCTGTAGACGTAATAGCCGACTGATATACACATTTAAATATAGAATATACTTAATTTTAAATAAATATATGATAAATACTGCAATTCCCGAGTGCCATTTCCAACAGCGCCAACGGGCCAGTCAATATACTAAAGTTTTTTATGTTACAATTTTATAAAAACATTCATTAAAATAATCATTCTCTTATTGATCAATTTAGTAGTAGTAAAACTCAATAAGTGTCACGCTACTAACCTACTTCTCTATAATAATACCACCACTTACCACTAAGGTAGAATATTCGACAACACGAGTTGAATTATAAAACAAAATAAATATAATCTAAATACATGAAAACGAGTTTTTTTTTTTACAGTTAATAGGCAAGCGCTTGACCGCTACAATACCGAGTAGTGTATTGTCGAATTTAAACGCGCAATATTTGGTTAAGATTGACGTGTTCTATAAGTAATCTTTGGTCGTTCTATCTAAATTTTATTAAACAACTTGCGAGTTTCTTTTTGTATATCTGTCTAATCTTTTACATACATTTTACAAATAATGGTTGTCATAAATACTTATTTTACTACAAAACGAACACCTCTGTGATTAAACTTATTTTAATTTATTATATATATTTCTGTCTTTTTTTATTAAACCCGCTATGAAGACTTCGAAGCCACGTAAAAATTGTTAAATAATAATTTTAATTACTTGTTTCAGTGTTACAAATGGTACATCCGATGAGATGCATAAAGAGCGGACAGTCTTTTATGTCAATTGATTAATTCCTAATATTATCTAAACTAATATTATACATACGAAAGTAATTCTGTCTGTTACACTTTCCCGGCTAAATCAATGAGCTGAATTTGATTAAATTTGGTATGAAGCTTGAACTATCTAAAACCTACTGGTAGTAGGGCTTTGTGCCAGCTCTAGAGTAGCTCAAGAGAGAGCCAGTGTAATTATAGGCACAAGGGACATATTCCATGTTACACATAAAATCTTAAGTCCCAAGGTTGGTGGCGCATTGGCGATGTAAGCGATGGTTAACATTTCTTACAGTGCCAATGTCTAAAAGTCTTGGTTACTACTTACTATCAGGTGGCCCATAAGCTCGTCCGCCTTCCTATTCTATAAAAAAAAATCCCAAAAAAACGAGCAAAACCGTGGGTGAAAACTACAATACAGTGTTTGAATAAATAAATGTAATACTTTATACTGTCTTATCTTGTTACACCAGCGAATGCTTGATGCATTTGTAAAGATTACCTTGCTTGCAATGCTAAGAGAGTTGAACAAATATAATGAAAAATTCAGTTAGAACACGACTGGAACATCAGTAAAGCTTTTGTGAGAAGAAATTTGAAACTTACCGCAAAGCACATTACATTACATTGTGAAATGTCAAAACGTGGTAACAATATGACCCAGACGGGCTTGCACAAGGCCCACCGAATGAAAGTGATTTAAGGAACGGGTAATATTTCATACAGTGCCAATCCCTATGAGCTTACTGCCAGGAGACTCATATACCAGTTTGTTTATGTTTTTAATTAAGAAGAAAATATATTATACATAATTTACTTCTACTTACTATAATATTGAATTATTTATTATGTTATCTGTTTATTGATGAACGAATATTATATTGAAGAACGAATGTATGAAGGATAATCGTCATTGGTTGTGAATGAACTTAGGAAATAGTACAATAGAATGCCATTCGGTGATCATTGATGTATTTTTTTATGTATATACATGTCGCGCTTGTTACAAGTTACAGTAGAGGGTAACTGAGACTGACGAGTACGCGTAATATTTCGAGCGTCACATGACGTCATCGTTAGATTTATTATTTTCCCATAAATTCTCGTGAGTACTCACACCATTTTTACGTCATTGAAGCGGTTTTCTTCACGTTATATGATAGCCTTATTTTTCTTTTAAATTAAGTTCTTTTTATTAAAATCGAAAAAAAAATCCTTCTGAAATTAACAATGTGACTGAATTCAAAGTTGAACGGGAAACTTTTTATTTATTCTCAAAGAATTTCAACATTTCAATTTAAAATTGCTTTTAAAGTGCCATTTATATGTCAATTAATCATTCCTCTTTAATATTCAAACATGATGCATTGAACTTTAGAATCTATATATATTTGGACATTTGCTATGCAATACTAGTACATATCTGAGACAAATTAGTGATAAGAAAAATCCTGATATGTAGAATAAATTATTTAAGAGCATATTCCTCCACGCAATATCCAATCCGTGCAGCAATCATATCGTAGAGGTTTGAGTGGGTTAGAATCCTACATAACCAGGTTCTCGGTCAAAAACAAAAGTGCAAGTTTCCTCACAATATTTTTCTTAGCACTACATAGACAATCTTGCGCGTATTATCACGTCACGCACGAACGCCTGACAAGTATAGAAATTGATTGATTATTACCTGGAATGTTTATCCTGGTCATTAGGCTACAAATTATCTATATCAAAGTTAGTAATGTTCCAAATCTCCAGCTGTTATTCTTGTTTTGTTTGTTGAAGACGATTAATTTTCCAAATTGCCACAACAAGGGACAGCTTAGGACAAGCCTGAGGCAGTTTGAATGGCTTGAAGTAGTCATGAAACAAGATTTTTAAATTATAAGTAATATTATATTAGTCACATAAATATTAGACAAACTATTTGAAATGTATACACATTAATAAAATCAATATAAAAAATACACCTTTATATTTATAATTTATACGTTTGAGTTATTCAATTATTCGATAAAACTTAGTGCAGTCGTAGTCGCAAGGTTTGGCAGAGCCAAAGTCTAATCGAATAATTGTCGGGTAAAAAAATTAAAAGTGTTTATATGTTTCGGTAAAATTTTTCGAGTAAACCTTAATATTTTGTAGTATAACTGATAATATTTTCTCTCAAATCTAAAGCTGCAGTTGCAAGACTTTTGCGGGTTTTCAAGCAGAAAAATGTAGTTCAAAAGAATCCTCTGCTGTTTCTACATTTCGCATTATAAAAGAAAATGGTGCTATTTAAAAATATTTAATTTTGACATTAAAAATGTAATAACAGTCACCAGAGATAATTGAGATCACATTATTGAAAATATTAGTATCTTTAATAAGTATGAAAATAATTTTATAACTTTTTAGAAATGTGGTAATTATAACTTATTCTTGCTATTTGCTAAATTTATTAACAAGAAAGGACGCAGAATTAACGCTATCTGACTCTTAATTATTATTACCAGTCTGACCAAATTATCAAATAAATATATGAGACTTTTAAAAACATTGTATCCGTAGGGGACTTTAGGCAAATGAAAAACATGATTATGACATGAGTCAAATAAATAAAATAATTATAAAATATATATATTTTATCATTATAATAATACTACGAATTACTACTACTATTATAATACATACATAGGAATTACTTATATACGTGCCACGCACACGCAAGGGAGTAGAAGGCTGCGGCGGAGGGGTAGCATGACGACATGAGCAAACGTTGCCACGGCCCATGAGTATGTCACTCCTAAAGCGTGATAATAGATATTTCAAATCAAAAACTAAACATTATTTAATTGAAATTAATAACTTTCCTTAAAAATAAACCAACAGTAACTTAAAAAAGTGTCAACAGTAACTTAAAAAAGTGTTAAAAATGGTGAAAAATCCGCTTAAAATAGTTTGTTTGTATTTTTGTATTTTACATTTTATTATAGAAATATATTATGTTATCAATTAATACTTCCGGTCCTACATATACGGCTAGTTCGGGTACATCTTGATGATTATTTATAAGTATAGATTAAAACTTCTGTTTAACAATTTAATTAGTAATTTCATAATCAAATAAATAGTTGATTCATATTTGTTTATACTTGGAACATTTTATTATATATTATTCTATTTATTAATGGCGCCTTCTGCTTGTCAGCTTCCGGCGCAATTAATAAATAGTGCTTATTGTTTATTTATATTTTCTCAAATTATGTCGATTAATCAATGCTATAATAATTTTGTTTTATTATGTATAATGTAAGGATTAAGCTACTAGAATCTTATTTTACTGATCTGGCTAGATTATCTGCTGCTTATCAACTTCCGGTGTAATATATTAATCTTTAATATTACATAATCCTGTATTATTAAATAATATTTGTCCGTAAATAATCATTAGAATAATTAAGATAAACAATGTTTAATATTATCTTTTAAGTTTGTAAATTTAGTATTAAATTAGGTCAAGATGTTTTTGTATAAATACCGCCAGTTTAAATATATCGGGCATTGGTATTGTAACCGTTGTAACGAGCATTACAAGTGTTTTCTTATATAACGTATCGTCATTTTCGCCGCCATCCTGGTAATCCACCTTCTATACTTCAGAAGTGGGATAATGTCTGGCCCATATATCGACGGACTTGGTACGAAGAAAAGGAGACGCTGCGAGAACGCTGTACTCGACAGCGACGAATCATCAAGTTTTTTTTCTTCATCCGATGACGAAGAGATCTTGGAGAAACACAGGCGATATAAGAAGCGGCGTGTCACCCAAACCGATGCGGAGGTTATTCCAACGTTCCGATCGGATGAAAAATCTAGCAACGTCAAGGGATGGTTGCATAAGATCGACCAATTGGGCGACGTATACGGATGGGACAACAAAGATCGACAGTTCATCATGCAGATACGTCTTCGAGGGTCGGCTAGAGACTGGTATGACGATCTGGATGACTATGACCTCACATGGATGGAGTGGAAGGACGCTTTAGGGACCGCGATCCCACGTTCTACTGACTTTGTGGATCTACTTGAATCTATGCTTGCTAGAAAGAAAATGAATACGGAAACTATGACAAAATATTTCCACGAGAAGGTTTCCTTATTAAAAAAATGCAATATCATTGGCGAGTCTGCAATTTCGTGCATAATTCGCGGTCTACCCATGGAAATAAGAGATCCATTTAATCCAATAGATCCATTTGAACATTTATGAAATTCGTGTCTACTTGAAAGATTACTTTTTTTTTAAATCAAGAAGACATTGGCATTTTTATGTATTATAATTTAAAAGTAACTACTGTTGTATTGAATAAATATTTTTTTAGGCGGGCGGACAGACGGTTTTGCTGATGGTAAGTAGTCACCACCGCCCATAGGCCCTGGCGATGTAAGAAATATTATTTTATTTTGTAAGAAATATTATATTATGTAGTTTACCTTACCTTACCTTCTGCCTGTAGTTTTACTTGCTTATTCAGCCGTCGAACCGGAACACAACATTACTAAAACATTATTAACATGATAGTACAGTGCATGGTGGATACCACGGACGCGCAGTGGCTGGGCGAGCGGAAATTCAGGAGAGGCGGGAGGATCTTGTCATTGAACTCAATAGGACGTTAGAGCTTATCGCCAAATGGGGCTCAGATAATCTTGTTGAGTTTAATGCCAAGAAAACACAGGTATGCGCTCTCACAGCAAAAAAGTCACCATTTTCCCCTCTTCCCTCCCTCTGTGGCACTCCGCTGGTGATACAAAGCAAAATCGCCATGCTGGGGATGGACGTTCGTTGCGACCTTAGTCCAAGGGATTACATCGAGGCTGTGATAAAAACAGCTTCACGGAAACTCGGAGTTCTGAACAAGGTGCGGCGTTTTTTCACGCCACAACAACTGTGCCTGCTGTACAAAACACAGGTACGGTCTTGCGTTGAATATTGCTCGCACCTTTGGGATGGCTCCGCTAAGTACCTTCTTGAGGCCATGGACCGGTTGCAGCGACGTGCAGTTCGCATTATTGGCGACGTAAAGGTCACTAACACCCTCGAACCTTTACAATTGCGTCGAGAGATAGCTGCGCTGAGCGCTTTCTATCGACTGTATCACGGCGAGTGTTCGGAGGAATTATTTTCCCTAATTCCTGCTTCCCCCTTCCTTCACAAGTCCACGCGTGCTGGCTCTCGATGTCACCGACTAACTGTGGCATCAATTCCATCGCGCACAAAGAAATTTGGCAACTCCTTTCTTTGTCGCACTTCTAAGAAATGGAATTCCTTACCAGCTCACGTATTCCCCTCCTCTTACGACCCGGGTTCCTTCAAACGAGGCGTGAAGAGGCATCTTGCGGGCCGGCAAGGCGAGGGCGGCTAGTGCAGAACCTTCTTCCCGACTGTACTGGCCGTCCTCGCGTTTGGACTCTACTACCACTTAACATCAGGTGGAGTAGAGTCATTTGCCCTCCCGGCAAATATAAAAAAAAAAAAAAAAAAAAAAAGACTATATATAATTCAAATACTTTATTGTGCCAACAATATTCACTAATAAATCTCCCAGTCAGAAAATGTCATAAAGCTTAACTAAAGTGCTATTTATTGGATAGCAGATTGCCTCAGTAAAGATCGAATGCTGTTGATTATCAAATCACTTATGAATTAATTTTGTTTGTTTGTGTTTAAATTAAAAGGCTCCTAAAGTTTACGTTACAATATGAAATGTTTCAAATTCCCTGAATGTGTTGCAATGAGCTGCCCTCGTGTTATCTTTTATTTTTATCTTTCTTTGTCTTATTAATTAAGCTGCAGCAAGACAAGCTCGTAAGTTACAATGGTACCAATCACCTGAAAATAAAAAGCATATTATTAACAAATATAGGACATATTATATCTGGACAGTTTCAGACTCCTGATCGCTGCTGAGTGTGTCGTCCGAAAAAACCAATCACTATTACATTGATCCGACCAGGTGCTTGAACATAGGACCTCGGGATCGAAAGTCTTACAAGCTAGCTAACGAAGCAGTAAACCCACGCAGTCTGCCTCTGATACAAATATTAAGTATAAAGTTACACTTACAGATAAAACCAACTCTTTAGTTACGTAGAAAAAGTTAAGTCCTGTCAATGCTACGGTGTCACCATGAATTTGCTCAAGAAATCTTTAAACCTGCAATATAAAACGTTATATTTTCTTAAATTGATATATTTGAAAATAAGCTATGTCGTAGATTTAAAACAAATTAACAAATGCTTAAAATGTTTTAAGCATTTCGTAACTACAATTCCTTATAACTGTTCCGATTATAATGCAATAATAATATATGACTGAAAATATAAAGTACTAGGTACGAGAGAGAAGCTCTCTCCACTTTATGCGCTGATAAATGTGCGCGATTGCCAGACATTTATCGGCAAATATTAATAGACGTAGAGGGAGAAAACTAAGATAATATAAATAAAATTACCTCGGTACCATATGATGAAGATGGTACGTTGTAAAGCGATGGAGCCGCGACAAGAGACGCGGAATGCACCTGAGCGGCGATGAGCGAAACCGCCAAGGAACGCGTGAGAACGAACGTTAAAGAAAATGTATAATATATGGCATGTTCGTATCCGTTAAATAACCTTAAATAATATTCATATGATTACATAATTATAATAGAAATTGTAAATAAATGATGAAATGTCAATGTTTATTAATATTAAATATTTCTTAGCAAGAGACGGCTTAACTTACGAACTATGAATTTGATAGCTCGTTCGTATAAATAATACAGATTCTACTTTGTAGTAGGACTTTGTGCAACATCTTCTGGATAGTTATCATCCGCTAATCAGATATTTAATCGACAAGTAGCAATACTTAGTCTTGTTGTGTACAGGCACAAGGGACGCAACATCTTAGTTCACAAGGTTGGTGGCGCATTGGCGACGTAAAGAATGATTAATATTTCTTACTGCGGTGATAACCACTTATTAGTCTGTACACATTCCACTGCCAGCCCCTTCTCCTTATTGGAGAAGATTTGTACTTATTCCACCATACTGACCATATATATACATATCATATGTGGCAGATTTTCAACGGGCTTTCTTCACGAGGTATAACTTCATCACCAATCACGAGGTGAATTATCATATTGGATGCAATACAACTGTGGTATATAACTCATATGATAGTGCACAAGTATTTATACAAATACAGGTATAGTCCAAACCTTCAGGCACAAGGTCAGGTTCAGGAATGATGACTGACAAACGGTCCACGCTGACTGTTCACGTGAGAAATGAAGAAGAAGCACATACTTTCACGCAACGAAACTTTGGATAAAGATTATTCTTTTATCCATAGTTTCGTAAAAATTGTATGGGAATAAGCCCATACAATGTAAGAGTAACTTAAAACTATTGTTACACTTATGTATGTATACACACCCACTTGGATATTTTGGACACACATTCTGCGGGCCGTTATGAATAATTTGAATGTAGCGTCTGTAACAAACAAATAATTCGATTTAATAAATAAAGATTTGGTTTGACCACCATGCGTATCATGTGTACATATGACGACAATAAAGACCATTTATCTACTGTTTAAGGAAGTAAGAAGGAAAGGGAGCATATTCCGCCCCACCTCGTCGCTTTGACCTGTAAATAAAAGATGAACAATTGGGCAAAGACTTCTGCTCCTGATTAATACTTGTGTATTCCACAATACCGCTAAATACTGGATTCGTTTATATAATACCTTTCTAATAGTAAAAATATACCGAATCATTATTTTTGCAGTCTCATAGAAAAAACGATCCCATGTAAATAGTATAAAAGCGATCGAATGAATAGATGACTTGAACGAAATATATAAATAACAGGATATTTATTTGTGTTAGTAAGTTAATTTTATTGTATCGATTGTAATGCTCTAAATAAGTGATAATTCACAAAATATTGAAAAATTATTTTGACTGCAATGCAACCAAATACTTACGCAAGTACGTAGTAAAGTTGTAAACATACAAAGAAGAGATTGCTTGCAAATGATGTAAAGACAATACTGTTAATAGCGTCATCAAAGGTACGAACCAGTTGGGTCGCTTTATTGTAATCTTCACGCAACTTCCGCCAATGCGTCCGCCAATCCGCGGATGCTGGTAAATGCTACAACAAAATTAGATAAAGCTTGTGACAACCAGGTTCGATACACAATATGGCTATGGTAGTTTTTTGATACCCCTGCACCTATCTTGAGTGTTCCGCTAGGGAGAGTGAAATTTTGGGAGATGATTTTTTATTATTCTATATTTGTTATAGTATATATAGCCTTGTTTTGGTTTTAAAACTTAAATGTCACTTTCACATACGACTTCCTTATAAATTATATCAAAGCTTACTCGGTTAACGCCATTTCCATCTAGACAACCTTACAAAGCAGAAGCACCAGACATGACGAACAGCCGCGGGGTTAGTTAGACCCTGGCCCTTTGGGCCAAAATATATGACACGGCAAGATAACTTGCCGGGGAGGAGCTAGCCCGGGTAAAGGCGGCACCCCTGAGGCCCGTACCCATACTGGCTTTTTGGGCCAGTCAGGAGGAACCCTCACTCCCATCCAGATAATTCTTCAAGAAGCAAGACTAGAGGTTCTTAACATTCCTGCAGTATCGTAGATTCGATCTCTGAGAGTAAGACTTGTATCTTCATCGCAGAATCAACCCAGCCTTCCAGACACATAATGGGCAGTTTTATGTACTTTATGGTAACTTAAATTATTATCATGCTATTTAAATCAAACTTACCTGACCTTCACGTGAGATAATCTTTTTATTTAATTGCTCCAGTATTGATGTTAAATACAAACTAGCACAAATAATAAATATATGCGGATAGCTCCATATTAGTGTAGCCAACGTGTGTAAAAACTGAAAAGATTTATCAATGTACCTGATACTCAAAATCTGTAAGCTCAATGTCAGAAGCTAGAGATAGACAGTACAGGGAAGTACTAAATTTTTTATAAACCATTCTAAAATATCATATTAATCATTGTAATTTTTTTATAAAATTATACATTATAATTACTAAAAATTTTATTTATTTATTTATTTAACACTTATTGCACAACATATAAATACAATAAGAGAAACAGGAAGCAACAAACAAAAAGTAACATAAAAAATGGTGCGCAAAGGCGGTCTTATCGCTTTTAGCGATCTCTCACAGACAACCTTTGGTGAAAGAATTTATCACTTTAAAAAAAAACATAATGCATTTATTCCACACTTATGAAATATTTGTATTAATTAAATTAATTTAAACGTTTAGGTACAGGTGAAAATCTCTCCATCTTTCAGAAGAATAAATTTTAATATACCAATAAATATATTCCAACAGGCAGGGAATAAGGCACCCCGAGTTCAAATACCCAAGCATATGAAGTGATAATGAATTGTTCGTATGTGATATTATCGTCTTTACTACAGTCTTGTACTTCAGACAATTTAGCGATTCTTGAAAAATTATACTCAACTGTAAAAAGGAAACATTATTTAATAGTACTTTATTATTGGTTACTACCAATCATGAAAGTACTGATAAAGATGAAAATGAGAAAGAATGAGAGATTAAACAAATTTAATCGTAAATGCTTAAGACGAATAATATAAAGATTAGAATAATCCTAAAAATATCAGGCGGACTTTCAATATTTTAGTAATTTAAGAGTTAACCACCATCATTTCTTATTATCACTATTTATCACTAGAATCTATCTCTATCTACTTAAACTAAATATAGTCTAATAAATATATCATATTTTATAACAAGAACAAACTCACCGATGGCAAAACTTAATATTATAATAGTTGCAACATTTCCCTTAAGCCTGACGCTCAAGTCTAAGTATTCGTTGAGTTCTGATGCAACAACTTGTTTCATTAGATTATGCCATTTTCTTGCGAGTCGCAAGAAGAGGACGCATGTGAAACAATTGGACATGTAGAATAGAAAAAATGCTGCAAACATCCAAATGAAAATTACATACTGGCTACGAAACGCTTTTGACAAATTATATTATCTTTACTTACAAAACCTTGAAATAGTAACAGTCGTAGCAAGCGCATAGAGGCTGAGAACCAGTGCCATCATATGCCCAGAGTAAGTCATGAAGCATAGAAAATATCTCCACGAAAATAATTGATATCTAAAATCATATAAACAACGATACTTCTAAATGTAGTAAGGGTGAATTTGTGTCACACAAACATCATGAGATATTATTTGAAGAATTTTACGAAAATTTAATTATTTACAAAGTTGACTGAAGTTATTCGAAATAATTATTTACTTTATGGTAAGTGTAACATCGTCTGGATTTGTATCACCCACTCATCCAATTCTACCGCAAAAATCGTTACTTAATACTCTTGAGTTCCAGTTTGAAGAACGAATGAATCAGTATAGTTAAAGGCACAAGAGACTTAACTTGTAAGTTCCCAGTAATCATGTGGTGAGCCACATAAATGTTATAAGTATATAATATACAAAGATTTGAATAGGTAGTTACGTATTTTCTTGTATATTCATTTTTGTTATATTCGTGAAAGGGAAGAGACCCAAGCAATGTCCACTTATAATGCAATATTTCATTGTACTTTGGAACACTTCAAGTTGTGTTTCGAGATTTGATCCAGGTTTCATAAAAGCTAGTATAGTTCTTATAACTAAAATTTACAGTCGATCATTATTTATGGTTATAACAATGTCATTAAAATATATTAGGTAAAAACTCCTCCAAACAACTCTGAAAATTTCCTTATGCCTCGTAAAGCACGTAATGCTGTTAATCCTTTACCGTTCTATGGATTTATGGGAGTAAGGTAATAGGGAATTGGCACACGCACTTATGCACTATTTTAAGTGTCCAGTGGTGACCGTTTATTATCATGTGACTTAATCGCCCGTTTATCTATTTCATTAAATAAAAATTATAATATGTCCTCAGCAGTTGGCAACCAACATCGATCAGGAAAACATCCTCTTTATAAATTTGGACAATGTGGATTTCCTCATTTAGGAGCCTTGTTTTGACAAATATAAAGACATTGTAATCTCGTGCGAGTTTTAATTAATTATTAATATAGAAAATTACATCTACAAAACTAACTACTAACAATGTGATTTTTTTCCCTCCTGTGGGGAAATCTCCTATTTTATGTAAAAATGATTACATATATACATACCTTTTTGAAGTTTGCTACTAACATTAATACGGACAGGGTCGATAGACATGTTTAATAAATGATGTGTTACTTTCAGCCAAGAACATTACAACTAACTTTGATTTTTCGGTAAAACATAATTTGTGTATGAATAATAAATAAACATGTCGTTTTGTCGTACATCATAATTTTATTTGACGTCCCTTTAAGAAATTAAATGTTAAGTATAATTTATAAAAATATCAAACATTATGGATCATTGAAATGTTTTGAAATAATATCTTTTTATTTGGTTCCGTCTTTAAAAATTGACAAAATATCGAATAAACCAAGCAGTGGTATTCTGTAAGATTCACTTCTTTACTCACCCGTTAAATCTTGACATTCGACTTTTGTTAATACTATTTTTATACGTGTGTACTTGGAGCGTTATAATTATTATGATTAATATTGCATATCAGTTTATGAAATTTCACGATTGTATTCTGCGGTGAATTTCGAATTTGTTCTTACATATTATTAGCCCTACTTTATTTGATCTAATTTAATTACTACATTCCTAGCTCAGATCTCGACAGTAGGGGTGCGCGTAACCGTTGGTTCACTCGCGAATGTGCCGACGCTGTATCATCTAAGCAGGCGGCATATCGCGAGTGGATCAATGGCTGCATTAGCGGGGCATCTAACATTGACTCACTGAAAGCAATCTACAATAAAAACTCCAAGTCCTGTAAGAAGGCTTACACGAGAGCGGACGCACAGCGCATTGTACAGATTGGTCATGACCTTATTTCTCATCCTCGGGGCTCCCGTAGCTTCTGGCGTCTGACCAAGTCTGTGCAAAACAATTTCTGCCAACCTTCGCTGCCACCGCTCAGAAGTCCGGACGGATCGCTAGCTCACAGCCCGCAAGAGAAAGCTGATCTCCTGGCTAAACTCTTTGCCGACAACTCCGTCATCGATGATTGTAGTGCTCTGCCACCAGTAATACCTTCTTGTGGCCACACGATGCCTGACATCAAAATCAGGCAGCGTGATGTGCGAGCGGAGCTGCAATCACTTGATGTACGGAAAGCTAGCGGTCCCGATGGAATACCAGCCATAGTGCTGAAGAAGTGCGCGGCGGAGCTGTCTCCCGTGTTAACGCGCCTGTTCCAACTTTCTCTTTCTTCGGGATGTGTGCCGGAGGCTTGGAGAAGAGCTAATGTGCAAGCGGTTCCCAAAAAAGGGGATCGGTCTGACCCGGCAAATTATCGGCCAATAGCTATCACCTCAGTACTTTGTAAGGTGATGGAACGGATTATTAACAACCAACTGATCCATTACCTAGAAGATCACTGTTTAATTAATGATCGTCAGTACGGATTTCGACCAAAACGGTCTACAGGTGATCTTCTAGCGTACGTAACACACCTCTGGGGTGAAGCTATCGACAAGCATGGGGAATCGTTGGCTGTCAGCCTCGATATCTCCAAGGCTTTCGACAGGGTCTGGCACAGAAGTCTTCTCTCCAAGCTGCCGGCATATGGTCTGCCTGCTCAGCTTTGCACCTGGATTGCCAGCTTCCTACACAAGCGCAGTCTTCGTGTTTTAGTTGATGGTTGCGCTTCACAATTCTATGTAGTGAATGCTGGGGTCCCCCAGGGATCTGTGCTATCTCCCACTCTGTTTCTTTTGCATATCAATGATATGCTCTCTCTCGGGAACATTCATTGCTATGCAGATGATAGTACAGTGCATGGTGGATACCACGGACGCGCAGTGGCTGGGCGAGCGGAAATTCAGGAGAGGCGGGAGGATCTTGTCATTGAACTCAATAGGACGTTAGAGCTTATCGCCAAATGGGGCTCAGATAATCTTGTTGAGTTTAATGCCAAGAAAACACAGGTATGCGCTCTCACAGCAAAAAAGTCACCATTTTCCCCTCTTCCCTCCCTCTGTGGCACTCCGCTGGTGATACAAAGCAAAATCGCCATGCTGGGGATGGACGTTCGTTGCGACCTTAGTCCAAGGGATTACATCGAGGCTGTGATAAAAACAGCTTCACGGAAACTCGGAGTTCTGAACAAGGTGCGGCGTTTTTTCACGCCACAACAACTGTGCCTGCTGTACAAAACACAGGTACGGTCTTGCGTTGAGTATTGCTCGCACCTTTGGGATGGCTCCGCTAAGTACATTCTTGAGGCCATGGACCGGTTGCAGCGACGTGCAGTTCGCATTATTGGCGACGTAAAGGTCACTAACACCCTCGAACCTTTACAATTGCGTCGAGAGATAGCTGCGCTGAGCGCTTTCTATCGACTGTATCACGGCGAGTGTTCCGAGGAATTATTTTCCCTAATTCCTGCTTCCCCCTTCCTTCACAAGTCCACGCGTGCTGGCTCTCGATGTCACCGACAAACTGTGGCATCAATTCCATCGCGCACAAAGAAATTTGGCAACTCCTTTCTTTGTCGCACTTCTAAGAAATGGAATTCCTTACCAGCTCACGTATTCCCCTCCTCTTACGACCCGGGTTCCTTCAAACGAGGCGTGAAGAGGCATCTTGCGGGCCGGCAAGGCGAGGGCGGCTAGTGCAGAACCTTCTTCCCGACTGTACTGGCCGTCCTCGCGTTTGGACTCTACTACCACTTAACATCAGGTGGAGTAGAGTCATTTGCCCTCCCGGCAAATATAAAAAAAAAAAAAAAAAAAAATTCACAAAGACAGCGAATTAAAATTCTGAAAAATACAGATTTTACCAGCTTCTTTATATATTTTGTTAATAATTCATCTCGTGGTGGAAGAAGTACAATAAAATCTAAAATCTCAAAATCTATATATATATATATATATATATTGTTTTACTGTTTTCATGTGGGTATTCCAGTTATTATTATTATGACCAATGTCACATATCACCTTATGACATTTCACAACCGTCTTCTGCGGTGAGTTTCGAGTTCTTCTTAGAGATTAGGCCTACTGGTATCGAAGGAGATAATTGAAGGCTAATAGGTATACCAGGTAGATTGGATATGAGGATCTTAACCTTAGCACTTTTGTTGCTAGTATTGTTAACACACAGTTTATTTATATTTGGAACGCAATTGGCCTTATTGATAAAAAAAATATATATATATCCATACATGTATTTGGAATACTTCTAAAAATTTTTTAAAGGAATAAATAAGCGGACTGGCAAATGAGCCACTTGTTTGTAAGTGGTTACCACCGCCTATACAGATTGGCATTGTAAGAAATATTAACCATCTATTTCATCGCCAATATGCCACTGACCTTGGGAACGTAGATTTTATGTCCCTTTAGTTGCACTGGCACACACACCCTTCAAACTTGAACACAATAATACCAAGTACTGCTGTTTTGCGGTATAATATCTGATGAGTGTGTTATCCCAGATGAGCTTATGCGAAAACCAACCGCGACCATGTCTAGTTTCAAGTATTTTTATCATTTACATAATTTTTTACTTTTATAAAAATACATCACGTCAACACGATATTATGCTACTAATATATTAAGACTTGTTATACAAGCGTATAATGTGTAAAAGCGATTTTCACAAAGCAAGTATCCAGGTTCATTACTATCCAATTAACATTTTCGTTCCATAGTTAAAATAAAACGAAATAAATTTAAATTAAATAAAATTGTTAGCTTATTATCGAATGCGATGTTATAATTAGTATATTTCATTAATTATTATGAAATGTGTGATTTAATTACAAACTTAAAGTTCAGTCAACTGTAATGAGGTAAAGTTTTTTTATGAATTGTGAAAAATAATTTATTTTCACTTAAGCTCGTTCCTGTGATTTGGTTATTTTTATCTGAAACTTATACTGGCGTGATTTATCGAACAGGTGACATACTTATCCCATTAAATTATTCTTACTTGCAGCACTGATGAATATTAGAAGCTTCTTGAATTGATGTAGTATATTCAGGTATTTGATACAAAACATTTGTAATGTAAGGTTGGGTCGTCTGGGTAGGTACCACCCACCCATCAGATATTCTACCGCAAAACAGCTGTACTTGGTATTGTTGTGTTCCGGTTTGAAGGGTGAGTGAGCTAGTGTAATTACAGGCACAAGGGACATAAAATCTTAGGTCCCAATGTTGGTGGCGCATTGCGATGTAAGCGATGGTTAACATTTCTTACAGTCCCAATGTCTAAGGGCGTTTGGTGACCACTTACCATCAGGTGGCCCATATCGTCCGCCTTCCTATTCTATAAAAAAAACAAATAACTATACTTTACAGTAATTTTTGTTCTATTAATCCTTTCGAATGATGAGTAGCAACATTTGCATATAAATTCCATTTAACTGGTTAACATGATAATCCCATAACATAACAGCTCATAAATGTCCTTCCGTTGAGCTTTGAAAATTGTACTTTATTTATTTTCCTCCAGCGAAAATTTAACTGAAAGAATTTTCTCGTAATAAATTGAACATAAGATATTTTAATTAAATTATATACGAGATGATTAATATTTCTAATAATTTCAAGTTCATTGTTAATAATTACAATATTTATTCACTAAAATCTTACAGATCCTTTAAGAGGATCTGTTCGCGGAGCCGTCTTATTTGATGACAGGAGAGGAGACTTCTTTAGAGGAGAGAAAAGAACTCTCAATCCTAACTTCCCGGGTTATTTCTATTCCAGGGAGAAACTCGTTACGATACACGGCTACGGCCGCGTGCAGGGCCCAAACCCCAAACTGCTCGAGGACATGCGATTGGAGGGTCGAGACAAGGAAACTAAGCGGGTTTCCCCATCATCGCTGTGCGTTGTTGTTGAAACAACTTGTATATTGTTAAAATTAATTACTTTTTTAATTAAAAAATAAAACAAGCAATACTATATATCTTACTTATTGTTACAATATGTAAAATTTAAAAGCGATATTGTATATTTTCAGCGCTCTGCTTTATATAGTTAAACTAGAAGACTTTGTATGTTTATAGTTCATTGTCTTGTATATTTTCACTTTAATGTAAAAAGCATTGTACTTGCCTTGCAGATAAACCTTTAGAGCCCGAACGAGTTAAAGCTGAAAAATTATGATAACAGTTAATCCGCTGACTCAATTATTAATAATCTAGAAATATATTGAAACTTATGTATAATGTACAAAAAATTAACATTATACGAGCATGCAATATTTATTAAACACTTTTAATTTTAAATGAAACGTTTTTGACACTTACAAATTTGTCACGTGGCCGTTGCACGTCCTCTCTTTTTCTCTAATTACTATAATTCTATTATAATTATTTTAGATATTTTTTTCATAATTATTTACATTAAATTATACCTTGCGTTTTCTTTTTAAGTATCATGACTATTATACTAACTAATACCAAGCAAGTTGATAACTGTTAGCGTGTACTACACTACATCAATATGTCATTTTAATTTAATATTGCATTGTATGTTTTATTTCTTAATAACACTAATCCATTATTCTATTTCTCTATTGATTTATAGTTTGGTATTTTGTGTGCCTGCAAAGTTTTATACTAAATATTTTCGTTTCAAAACAGATCACAATAAAAATTAAAGATTTGTTTTAGCTTATTTGGATTCTGGATTCCTAGGCCGGTCTGGATGGTGTATTATATATGGTGATGATGGTGATGGGTATTTATATATATATATATATATATATATATATATATATATATATATACATATTAGAGTCAATAAAGAGATAAAGAAGACCATTTGTATTCTATAGTAATTTCTTTAATATTTAACCATTGAACCAAATGTGAGTCTTCTTCATAGTAGACTTTGTCAAAAGGACACATTCTTGGGTTGTAAAATTTTTGTTACTAAATATTTTTATTATATAACCTTAAAAAACCTCAAGCAAGTATCGATAATTAATTGGTGCATATGATTAAACGTACTGCTTTATGTATTTTGTGGCATATCGCACGTGACGTCGCAATCAGCCAATTGGAAATATTTTGCAAAAAATAATAATTATCGGGTCGTTATCGGACTAATATAATTGATCTCGGTACATTTTTAAGGCACACAGTTGCAATTCTAGCAGTACAGATTTAAATATATGAATATAACCTCGATAAATTTGTCGAGCGCCTCAAGCACATGCCTGGGTGATACGAATATACGATAAAGTGTTTGAACATATATCGTAATGTTCCATGTTGATTTCAGATTGAAGTAGACTTAAATGTTGAGTGGTTGTTGTTGTATGGCATTAAATTTAAATCAATTACTTATTATATATTATATTAAAATCATTGCAGAGTGATTTGTATCAAGTAACTGCTGAGTTCCTTGAAGGTTTATTAAAAGAATATACAAATTTATAAAATTGATTTGTCTGTCTGATCAATCTTCACACTACTGAAAAGCAAATACGAATATATGAATTATTATTTATTTAATTTAGGAAAACAACGGCACGATACAAAATATGTTGACATTAAAAATAAAATATACAGACAATAGAGCCAATTACTGTTTTCCATTGAATTATACAAACTTAATAATAGTTAACAGAAGTAGCAACACACACTTTGAAAAATAAAATGTAAATGTAACAAAATTATAATGAGTTCGAACAAAACATTACAATTCGATTAGGCGACACAGACTATATTATGCGTGAGTGTGGTTATGCAGTTATAATTTGTGTTTGATTTGATTGTATGTGTGTAAGTATTTGAGTGTATGTGAGTTGGTGTGAGTGTGATTGGTTAAATTGAATTTTGAGCCCTAAGAATATCTTTTTTAAATGATTTAATTGACCGATTATATATATCAATGTGAGAGTATCTTTTATTATATAGTGAGAAAACGCGTTATAGTGTTTAAGGTGCCGTGTAATTTTTATTTCATCAAAAACGTCTGTTAAAAAAGTTATAACAACTTACGATTTACATGCATATCTTGATTGTTTACTATACAAATAAATAAAATTGAGTTACCAATACAAGATTTTTTTATTAGTTTACGTAATAATTTAATAGATAAAATGACAGATTATTAAGTACTCTCGTCACTAGGCTAATTCCGTACTGGCGATGCCGCGGATTTTGCTAGTTAAAAAATTAAACTTGAGTACTTCTAATTAATGGTAATAAACTCTTAGTTGCAACAGGACCAACTCGTACGTCACTATGGTTGAAAGCATCTGAAAGGAAAACTTTTTGTTTTATGTGTGTTTGTATACAAAATATTTTCATAGAAAAGCATCGTGTCTGATTTCGGCCACGCTCGAGGGAGACTTGTCAACTGCAAAGGACATATTATGGTTTATTACATCACTCTAATTATCTAATTGGACGACAGGTTATATTACAAAAAAAAAAAAACACAACTCATAAAAACTTCTGATTCAGTTTTATTATTTACTAGTGGTCCATCTCAACTTTGAGTATTTTTTTTATAAAATGAAAAATCTTGTAACCCGTTCGCATCAATGGATTATACTGAAATGCTCACAGAATTCATAAATTTTCATTATGATTATTAAATATGCGTGGGATTAAAATGGTTTGAATTCGTTTTTTTAAATCCATCCTAAGATCGATCGATCCATATTAGCTTCATCTCAGCCGAACTAAATATTAGAAAAAATAAATACGAACCGACAGTATAGTTCCTCTTGTAACGTAAAAAAATCCTAATCCACTGAGGTTAATCTTTGAATGATACACTTGATCCATAAAACGCTGCACCTGAACAAAGGCAGTACATAGCTTTATTTATTATTTTAAATTAACTTTATCAAGAATAACTAACCGCTTAAAAAATTAGCTTGACAACCCATTTACCGATAAAGGAAAATGGGCTTACTTCTCTGTAAATATCAAACTGCTGAGATATGGTTTTTTCTCTTAAGGATAGCCTAATTATCAGATTATTCCATTACGCTACTCCCATTTGAGTTAATGAATTGTTTATCAATATATTTGTGGTTTTTTCATTCGACCTATATATGTTGCCTTACAATATTTTGCTTCACTGAATAATGAATTATATATACAAACAAACCACATGAAATATAAACAAATTACAGAACCTCAAGAGTGTACGCTGATGCTGGCAAAGTGTGAAGAGCTCTTAATGGTTCGCGGCTTAGAGTGTGAAGATGGGCAGTGAAGGTTGATACTAATGTAGTTCTGAAGATAAGGTGGAGTGTAGGCAAACACGAGTCTAAGATCACTATCCAATCAGAACTGTAACAACAAACAACAAATATCTAAATCAACGATCAATGCCATCGCCAGCAGTGCTAATCTATAAGAATTCATTTCGCATTTCACTCCAGAAAAGTTGAAAACTTGCAGTGATACGCTATTTTGATGCGTGTATCGGTTAAATTTTATATTCATTGAAGTATATGTTCTGCGCGAAATAGATTGACGATGCGCTTTCGAGTTTTGCCGTGAAATAGATATCAATTATTATTGCATAAATTCAATTAAGGATTATGCAACTTAAAGTAACTTAGTATGTGGTATCAAGATGATAGGATTCGTTACGATAGCAAGATAAACAAACCTGTTTGCGATACTGCAGTCAGGATTATAGGAATTCATCGTTACGGCCTTCTGTCTCCTTAAAACAAATGACAATTTAATAAAATTTATGACATAGCTAATGTTGTTTAATTAAACACTATCGGTATTCTTATAGACTAGATTAATCAATAATTTGTCTCTTTCTTTCACTGTTGGTTTGACGTTCGAAAGAAAAAGACACGGCATTATTTATTTTATCACCTGCTATGCTATGCTTATAAACGAGAATTATAAGTAAATATGTATCTTTGAACAACTTTAATTTAACATTATATAAACGTCAAACAGATAAAGAGACGTGGAAGCTTCTAAAAGGTTCTAAATCCTAAGTCGCAACGTATGTATTGTGTATATATGTAACACAATAACTTAAAGGAACGGAGCTTTTTTTAACGTACTTTAAGATCGTAGTCTATATATAATCTTAAATACGCAAAAAACAGGTATAAGACAGACAAATATAATACATAATTTATGGATCTGTTATTCAAAAAGGAAATGCTGTTAGCATTCTTGCTTCCATTCCACGCAGTCATGATTTCTTTGTAGCTATTTTGAAATGTTATATTAATACTTACAAAAATATATACTTACTGAATTATGTCATAAATATGTTTAAATATGACGACAAGGTTAGATAGAAAAGTCATGAAAACGAAAGGGTTGATGTAATCATCGATTATTTTCACCAGACACGTTAAACGGGTGTAATGTGCCTGCAGATCCATCCAAGACACATGTCTATTTTTTGCACACTGCAATAAAAACTCACGAAATTAAGACACGTATAATGAGTCATTTATTCAAAGTCCCTTCTCATATTCTTAATCCGGATTTTACGTATTTTACTTGGAGTAAATTTTCCTTACTTATCCAATCATATGTACTCAAAAAAACTGTCGTGGTTCACAAATGGGTCATTTTTTACAGTTTTAAGAAAGATATGCCGTGTTTTTTTAAAACAGATCTCCATGTTAGATGCTCTTCACTACGGTCATTTATTTTCGACTCAAGGTCTATCATTATATGGACCGTGTGACCTTCTATCGTGTCCTGACAAACGTAGACGCAATTATGTCAACCTTTCGAAATATATGGTCTTACTAAAGCTAAAGCTCCTCTTTTGAGGTTGTATGGGACTTTAGCAAGAAATGATACATCTCCCGACCAACTGAGCATCCTATTAAGTCTCTATTTTCTATAATTGTCTCTATATAATGAAAATCTGACTAAAAATTATCATATTGCAATGATAATAAATTAAATTTTGTTTTATAATAACTTTATAATATTACAATTATAAAAATCATGAGAGACGTCTTTACCAAAATCAACTGCATTTAAAGAAGCTTGTTCAGCCAGTACTGATTATTAATTATCATCATATGAAGTTAAAATTATTTTTTATCATTGGACAAATTTGCTAATATAATTATATTTGTTATTTTTTGTCAATAGCATTATTTGGTTTGCTAAAAGCTCGGCATGGTCATATTATTTTAATTAATGTAATGGTGTACACTATATTAAATAGTTTTTTTCGGTAATCCTAAATTATATCAACTTGATATTATAAAATAAAAATTTACTCACTTTTATTTGCCTGATTCTCATCAGTCGGTTGAAATTCCGAAATCTATACACCAAATAAAGTGTTACTACTGTAACAAGAGCATCGATAAAGTAGTATACGAACGTTGTTTGAAATTTTGTAAGCTGAAAAAAACAAATACTTTTTTTTTAAATATAGGTAGGAGGTGGACGAGCATATGGGCCACCTGACGGTAAGTGGTCACCGACGCCCATAAGCATTAGCATGTTAACCATCGCTTACATCACCAATGCTCCACCAACCTTGGGTGCTAAGATGTAATATCCCTTGTGCCTGTAATCACATATTTTTTTACACAAGAATAAACATAAACTCATGCACACTCATTGCTCTGTAGTAAAATTATGGACTCTGTTGGATGCTCCCCTTGACGGATTTGCAAATTAAGCAACGTTTGAATAATATTTGTTACAAATTTACTGGTATATTTTTTGTATTCTTGTAAGTTCCCCGTTTAAAATGAAATAAGTCCTTGACCATTTTCCATGAAAACGGACCAAAAAGCAAAACTTTAAACTACTTGCATAAAATAAGATAAAATGCTTGCATGAATACATCGGAATACCGCAAAAATAATTGCCTGAATGTTATAGAAAGTTAAAAACTTATATTCAAATATTTTTTGTGTGTGTTTTACAACGATATGGTGACGAGCTACATAATTATATATATATAATTATATTTATATATCAGCTTACCGCCGTCCACTGCTGGACGAAAGCCTCCCCCATAGAACGCCAACCATCCCGATTTTGGGCAGCCCGCATCCATCCCGTACCTGCCACCTTTTTCAAATCGTCGGTCCATCTTGCCGCAGGGCGTCCTACACTACGTTTGCCTAAGCGTGGTCTCCACTCCAACATGTGTCGGCTCCATCGGCCATCGATGCGTCTGGAGACATGACCAGACCACTTCCACTTCAGCGTGCTAATTCTACGCGCGATGTCGGTGACTTTAGTTCTCTGGCGAATGTCCTCATTTCGGATTCTATCTGCCAGAGAAACCCCAAGCATCGCACGTTCCATAGCTCGCTGAGCGACCTTGAACTTGTGGACCAGTCCTACAGTGAGTGTCCACGTTTCGGCGCCGTAAGTCATAACAGGCAGGACGCACTGATTATATACCCTGGTCTTAAGTGACTGTGGGATCGACGATTCAAAAATATGACGCAACCTCCCGAATGCTGCCCAGCCCAAACGTATTCTTCTTTTGACCTCCTTCTCAAAATTGTGCCGGCCAAGTTGTATAGTTTGGCCCAGGTAGATGTATTCCTGCACAACCTCGAGTGGAGAGCCATTTACGACAACCGGTCTCGGGGATATATGTTGGTTGATCATAATTTTGGTTTTTTCTAAGTTTATCCGCAGACCTACCTGTCTTGAAGAATCGCTTAGGCTGTTTAGCATCTCTTCCAAATCTTGCAGAGTTTCCGCCATGATGACAATGTCGTCAATTATATTTATAAATATATATAATTATAATTATATTATACATATATAGCAAATATATATATATATATATTTGTGAAGACTAAAACTATTGTCGTTTCCGAAAGCTTACATTGTGAACTAGTGTTTTAAAATATTCAGACCTGTAACAAAAATGCCGTTCCATAATTAAAGTTGACATTATCAAAGACCCATCTATAATAAAACATGTAGTACTTCTCGAGAGTCATAATTTCGTCAGGTTTGTAACATAATAACACCATTCTGACGGTAAATATTAAATGAAAAAAATGATCAACTGAAACAAATATTATATATATAAATGATTTAGTACTTCATGGTAGGGTATAGGGCTTTCTTCATTTTAAAGGGTCATATTCTTAACACAGGATAGCCAACTTTAGGGTATATTTATGATACACTAGTATTTACGTATATAAATGTTTGGTACACCTTACCTCGCTTTTATAATTCAACACAAACGGATATAATACTGTTAAAAAGCAGGCAAAATGGCTTTCTTAATTTTTAAAAAATCATCACAGAAAATATCTGTATTTTTTATTTGCCCGATTCGGGATTTCAATCCGCGACTTCGGAATTTATAGCCATATAAGCTAGAAAATACACCAACAAGGCAGAAGATAAATATAAAATGATATTAACTTACCCAAACCGAAAAGCAACAATGTAAGCATAACACGATTAATATTTCTGAAAATGCGTTTTGGATTTTTGAATGACGGCAACACTTGCTCAATATCTTCAATTTTCTTTATCATGTCGTCCCACGTTATGCTAAATTTTATTAGAAATAAAGATGAAAACACCGCAAAGATTTGCAGTACCAGGCCTCCTGTAAAAAGTCAATTGTTTGAAAATAGAAATAGAAAATGTTTGAATTGTAGTCTCGTGATGTATTTTTTGCTACTTCATTACTTACCTAAATCTTTGAAACGGCGTTTAGTATGAAATACATCGTAAAGATGGATTGATGCGTAAGTAATTGTCAGCAATACACTTACAACATTGTAGATGCTATACTGTGACAGCCAAATAGCTAAATAAGCCAAATAGCTAAGCCAATAGTTAAATGTCATCGTTGCTGCATCTCTTTCTCATTTGTGGCATTAAAAAAGATAGCAAGTGTATTAAATCTATCAAATAGATTCGGTCAAGTAGATTTTAAGTAAAACAGGTACCAAACTTGATGGGCACCGCTTGGTATTGATATGCTTAAGTTGTGTTTTTAATTAAATTAGTAAATTAAAACACTGCTTCAGCAAACTGCATGTATTGGATAAAAAATCCTCATGATTTAGCAATCCCAAAGCCCTTTTTGCTAAAGACCTGTATTTCCTATAAAATGGTAAAAGTGACCACTTGACAGACTTCTCTATGTAATTTATATCAAAATAATATGATTTTTCTATTTTAATTATAAATAATACATGTAATTTATTAAACTACTTTAAATTATTATTAAAAAAAAGAAAGTCCTATCGCTTTTACATAGATAAAGATAACAAAATCGCTACTACATATTACTTTGATAGTATATTTGCTAGTTTGTGCAATCTTGGATTGTATAATAAATTCGAAGGAGTAGCAGATATGACTATTATAAAGTTCAATTATTTCAATTATTATTTATTCAATTTATATTTCGTACCTGGAAACCTTGCCTTCTTCATTCATCAAACCCGTTATAGGTAAGTAGCCTACTATTCTGCATACGAAGAAAGTCCTCCTTACACTTTCATAGAAGCCTTTTACAACTTTTCGTTCGTCCATTTTGATATACAATATTAGAATGTTATTATGTCTTGGTAATGGGAAGTGACGCGATATCACTCGTGTTATTACTTTTCTGGCAATTAAAGCTGGTGACAAATTTTACATATTTCTTTTTTGTAACATTTGATTGCTGCAATAATAAAAAAAATTGGCATGATAAAGAAAATTGAAGATATTGAAGAAATATTAATAATAATAATAAAAATTAAAGAAAGTTAAAGTATCATTCCTGGGCTTAATCTTTTCTTCTTTAGATAAAAGTTTATATAAGCACATGTGACTGATTTTTATCCAAGATATGTAGATGACCTTCCCCGACTAGCCGAAAATGAATATTATAACGACAAATTTAGTCATGAAAATTAAATAGTGCTCGATCGATCTATAAGCTATGCAATACTTTGAAATTAACCATTGAATCAAAATAAAATTAACTATTTAAAACCAGCATAGTCTGGTATTACCTTTAACGATGACGTATGTATTTATTGAAACTACCAACAAAAGCGATGGACAAGAATTGACAAGTGACAAATTATTTCGTCTATCTCAAGATCACGTCAACAAGTCGAGTATTAAATTTTGATGAATAATTTATTAAATAAACAATCAAAGCAAGAGTTTTCGAACTTTTAGAGTTCAGAGTTCCGCTTTATTTTATTCATTAATTACATTTCAGGCAAATTAAAATCTCTAAATAGTATAAAGAAGTCGCTGTCTGCCTCTGTCTGTATCTCTGCTTATTTCTCGTAAATCACGCAAAATTTTGATACGGTTTTCACTTATAGAAAGAACGATAAACGAGGAAGGTTTTTGTATATAATTTGTTTGATTTTATCAGTCTTTTTAAGAAACAGATTTATTAAATTAAAATGTAAAAGGTACATGTAATATTGTAGTTTCTCGATTTACTTTTATAAATGCTTAAAGAAATACTAAATTTTTCATTTATTTTTAGAAACGCAACCAAATCGATATGTCTATAAATGTAGATACAAAAAAATGATCGAATAATATTTCTATGAAATATAACGTCTGATATTTTTATAAATTATACTTAACACTTAATTTCTTAAAGGGAAGTCAAATAAAATTATGATGTACGACAAAATGTCATGTTTATTTATTATTCATACACAAATTATGTTTTACCGAAAAATCAAAGTTAGTTGTGATGTTCTTGGATGAAAGGAACACATCATTTTATTAAACATGTCTATCGAACCTGTCCGTATTAATGTTATTAGCAAACTTCAAAAAGGTATGTAAAACGTACAAAATTTTTTTTTCATAAATACACATATAAATCTTGGTAAAATCTTCTATTAAGGTAATATTTCTCAGTAACAGTAACGGAGTGCGCTGGTTGGGAGGGATCACACTCTGCCGCGGTAATCAACCAAAGCTCTTAGTCCTACACTCTCTCTCTCTCAATACTGAATCCATAGCCAAAATCTGTCAGAGGAACATACCCAGATTTAGCTATTATAATTTAACCTTATAATCTTATTTTTTAATTCAATTTAATAAATTAATAAATTAATTCAAGTATTTTATCATTTTCCAAAAGAATATCTGAATGCGGAAACTTATAGAGAAGAAACGTTTATGAACGATAATCGTTATTTAAAAGAAAAAAACAAAATAGATAACAGGTAAATACGAGTGATATTTATTTTTATACATAAGCTTAAAAGATTATCTATCTATTATAGGGACTATCTTTCTTTTTCAGCACTAGCAGTGATCATTAAAATATATCAAAATGGAAGCGCTTTAAGATTAAGTGTAAGTATATAGTAGTATGTATACATTATGTAATTGTATTATGTATTGCCTCAATTGATGACAGGAGCTGGTTCATTAAGCCTATAGAATTCGTATTGCGTTTCAACGGCAAAATGCTTCCTCGCGGTCATGGTACAGATAATTTTTAATTTTGAATTGTATATACAATTTAAGTCATTAATGTAAATAATTCTTATGTAAATAAATATGAAATTAAATTTGTTTAGTAAATTTCAGTTACGAGAACCATTCAAGACTTTCCGAATCGCGAATCAAGGTTAGAAAATCAACTTGATTTGTTTCAAATTTCAATGAAATATTGCCTTCTAAGCGGTCAATGGATAGGCATCTTTCCTATCGGGAACATTGCAGAAACTAATCGAGAAGAGAAAAGGTTAGTACGATTATAACATAAACAATTGTAATAAGAAAGCTGATGAATGAAAAAAGTAGTGTGCAAATTTTTTGTTTTTGTGTAATATTGTATACAACTAACATTCTAGAAATAGAAGACTTTCTAAACAAACCACCAATCTTTAACATTTTAGATATCATCTATTTACCTGGAGATATTTACTGTGCTTCATGACTTGTTCAGGGCAACTAATGGCACTTATTCTTAACTTCTATGGACTGACAACAAGAACTGTTACAATTATAAGAGTTAGTAAGTAATTGTGTGGAGTAAATATAAGTTTTATAAATTCTTTGAATTATCATCAATTTTGATGTTCCACATTTAAACCTAAACCATATTGTAATTTAAGGGTAAATATATATTTATTCTCTAATAAGACATAACAAGAACAATGCAAGAAGTATGTCAATTGAACCAAATTGTAAATGGAATTGAATAATTTGAATATTTGCAGCATATTTTTTATTCTTCATGTCCAATTGCTTCACAAGCATTTTCTTCATACGACTGTCAACGAAATGGCATAATCTAATGAAACAAATTGTTACATCAGAACTCAACGAATACTTAGACTTGAGCGTTAGGCTTAAAGGAAATTTTGCAACTATTATAATATTAGGCGCAGCCAACGGTGAGTATGTTCGTGTATTATTATTACCATTTTACTTAGAAATATTTGTGGTAGGTTTAACTTGATACAATTGCTACTAAATTTTAATTGTATTATTTAACTAAATATTTATGCTTTTCTTGAATCTTAACCGAAGATTGCGGTTTTACACCCGCAAGCGTATATTAGTTTTCATACGCTTAATTTCTGTTTATTCAAATCGTACTCGGTACTGAAAAATAGTAAATAATAAAATAAAATATGATGCAGCATGTGTCAGATTAATTTGTGGTGATAATGGTATATTCACTAACCGTCTGAAGCTGAACCTTATCCTCAGTACATGAGTAAAGAGAAATAAGGATAAATAAAATGAAAAAATACAACAAATTTGGAAGACCTGCTCCAACAGCGCGACCTTTACTTCTTATTAAGAACATTTATATTCATTTAAAAAAAACTTTTATTTCAGTCGAGTATATACTATCAAGAATCTCTAGGCTGGTTGAAGTAAAAAATTGCATTACAGACGATGATAACATATACGAGAAATTCGTTATCGCTTCATGTCCTTGGGTGTTTGAGCTTGGCTTGCCATATTCTCCTGTTTTTGGAACGTATTTGTTGGTAATTTTAAATTTTATTTAAAAAGAAACATGCTTATGACGTCATCAATATAAAGACATAAAACATTGTAATCATCTAACTTTGTTCTGATTTTTTCGTAATTTTATTTTAACTTAAGTGATGTCTTACTGATGGTCTATCTCCTTTTTTTTTTTTTTTTTTTTTTTTTTTTCTCGAGGAGGAAAGGCATTTACGCCTACCGCCCGGTCCGTGACCGGGACGGTTATGTGGGACTCACGGGGCAGAAGGCCACCGTCCTACCCACTAAAACCTCCCCGTTTCCGTCTCACCGCAGGCGGCGGGGTTACGGGAACGCGTTAGCTCACCACCGCGACCCCGCCAGCGGCCGTCGCTATGGGTTAGCGACCCACCGGGTGTTTTTTATTGAGGTTGTCTCCTCTTGGCCCAGCCGGTGAAGGCCAGACCCTCGGTCCCACCGCAGGCTGACGCCTGGATGGGGAAACGAGTTTGAGAGGCGGTGACTTTTGACGGCCTGTCCACCCAGCAACGACACCGAAACTGGGCGAACCCGCCTCTCCCCCCTCCTTCCACTCTACTTCTGTCTCCGGCTGCCCCAAAGGACACCGGAGACCAACTCCTGCTCCCTCCGGCAGTCCAAAGGACCCCGGAGTCCACCTACTTGCCACGAAGCCGCTCGCTAGTCCACTCTGCTGCAACAGAGAAGCACCAGGAGCGGCCCGTGACACTTCCGCCGCGTCAGTCTCAGCCGCGGTCGACAAGCATTCCGGAAAAAACGTCGGATTGCTGGTCGACCCCGTTGCCCAGGGTGCACCACGTGGAGGTGACTGACATGCACCCCTGATGGTCTATCTCCTTCCTCAAGAGGGATTAACCAACTGCTTTCAATACAAGCCCAGGCTAGCACCATTGAATTTTCATGTGCTTAATTTTATTTTATAAATCATCTCATAATCGACGCTGAAGGAAAACAGTGTAAGGAAACCTGCATGCGTTCGATGAAAATCGGCCACGTGTACTAAACCGCATTGAAGCAGCGTGGTGGATGTTCCAAATTCTTTCATCAAAAGGGTAGGCCTTAGCCCAGTAATGCATTTACATGCTGTTTCTTTATACAAATTATTATTCGCAGATTATGAACACGTTGGCTACAATGTTATGGAACTATGCGGATATTTTTATCATTTGCGTTAGTTTGTATTTAACATCAATACAGCAACAAATAAATAAGAAGATTATCTCACGAGATGGTCAGGTAAGTGTGATTTTATATAACTAAAATTTATACATTTAGTGTTCTTAACTTATATATACATCACAAATACATACTTATTCTATGACTACAAGCGCTTTAACTAGGCCAAGCCGGTTTCAGACGCTAGTGTCTTCCGATGACGTAATATATATATATATATTTTATAGAACAGGAAGGCGGACGAGCATATGGGCCACCTGATCGTAAGTGGTCACCAAACGCCCTTACACATCGGCACTGTAAGAAGTGTTACCCATCGCTTACATCGCCAATGCACCACCAACCTTTTGACCTAAGATTTTGTGTCCCTTGTTCCTGTAATTACACTGGCTCACTCATCCTTCAAACCGGAACACAACAATACCAAGTACTACTGTTCTGCGGTAGAATATCTGATGAGTGGGTGGTACCTACCCAGACGAGCTTGCACAAAGCTCTACCACCCATATAATAATACACCTTAATATAATAAAAGTGGTCTTTAGTTACTAGTGTGTTTATGATGACAAAACTTTTTTTTCAACTTCCGACTTATTTACAATTTCTTCCGTTACATTTTTTTTTATTATGTGGATATATATAAGACCTTTGATACAGTCAAAAGGCCTTTGATACAGTCTCTTTGAATAAAATGATCGAGAAGCTAGACAGTTTAAGCATTAGAGATAGACAACTACAACTGTTACAAAATTATCTGCTAGATCGCTCCCAGCAGGTTAAAATAGGTGACGTTATCAGCAGTGAGAGATCTGTCAATTATGGAATCCCGCAGGGTAGCATCTTAGGCCCAACTCTATTTCTTTGCTATATAAATGAACTTTGTAATCTAAAGCTAAGAAATTGTAAAATTATATCATATGCAGACGATACAACTCTTACATTTCACGGTAAAACATGGAATGAAGTATTTGAATTTGCACAAGAAGGCTTTAAAACGGTTAATCACTGGATGGCTTTTAATACCTTCACTTTGAATCCAAGTAAAACTCAATATATTTTTTTTCAATACGCAACACACCTAATAATATGATATCACATCAATTAGTAGCTCATTCATGTAATCTAGCAGATCATACCAAATGTACCTGTCCCGTTATTAATAAAACAGATCAAACCAAATACTTAGGTATAACAATTGATAAAAATCTTAATTTTAAAAGGTATCTAAAACAATTAAGTCAAAAAATCAGAAAACTTACACATATTTTCAAAAATATGAGACATATCGCTGATTGGACCCTCATCAAGACTGTTTATATATCATTATGTGAATCTATAATAGCATACTGTATAACTGTATGGGGTGGTTCTAACAGAACGCACATAATTGAAGTTGAAAGAGCTCAAAGAATGATACTTAAAGTAGCTCTCTCTAAGCCACGCATATTTCCTACTGTAGACTTATATAGGGAAGCAAATGTTCTAGCAGTCAGAAAACTTTACATTTTGAACATAATTTTAAAAAAGCACTCCAAGATTAAGGCCTCACTGATTGATATAGCTGACTCTAGAAGATCTTATGAAGTATGTAAATCTGTAATGGACAAAACTTTTTTTGCCCAAAAATTCTTTGATTTTAAAGTAGCAAGGCTTTACAATAAATTAAATAAATTACTCTCTATTTCAAATCTACTAAAATTCGCATGTAAGAGGAGATTAACTGACTGGCTTTTAAAACTGGACTATGAAGAGACAGAAATTTTATTAATTTAATATATAATAATAAACAAAAAATTGTATTAAAAAAAGTAATTACACACCCATAGCAAATAAACAAATACTATCAAACATATACACACACACACACACACACACACACACACACACACACATACATACACATGCGTTCACACATATTCGCAACCATACATTATCTTTTTATTTTTATTAGCATAAGTGTAACTTATTACTATAATATATTGTAAAAGCTTTAGTGTTTCTCCTGTTTTATATAAAAATAAACAAATAAATAGTTCCGTACTCAAGAGGGGGAGCCAGGAGACCCTTATCACAAGGCAACCTAGTTTGGGCTCCTGTCTCCCACATATAACTGTATTTATATATATTATAAAAAAAATGTAAACATTATTGTCTGTGGGAGGGAATAAATAAATTTATTATTATTATTATCATCATATTTATATTTCTCAGCTCATGGCTGGTTTTAGCTACATTTACGGGCGCTAACCAAGTAAATGTAGCATGTGGTGTGTTAATTTGGTAGAGGACTGTCATTTTCTTCTATTTGCATGAATTTTCTCACGATTCTACAAGTATTACAATTCTACAAGTATTATTATTATTATTATATTTTTATTTTACATTTTCCCTCGTATGAGGTAATAAAAACCTAAACACACGGGCCGTAGCCAAGCGCGAGTAGGGTCTAGGTGATCCTATAAGAAGATGAAATGGATGAAGTCGTAAGGAACTTGCGAGTGAGGCGGCATGTGTTCAGGATGATTGCCTTTTGGAGTAAATTATGAGTGTGTTGAGGAACCTGTAACATATCAAGACTACGTTGTAGGCTTTTAGGTACGACTCCAGTTGATGATATGACAATGGGAATAATATGGATGGTGTTTGCTCGCCACTGGAGTTTCAATTCAATTGCTAGATCTTGGTATTTGCTGAGCTTTTCCGAAATTGTCGACTGTATGTTATGGGTGTTAGGAATAGCTATATCAATAAGAAAAATAGTTTTGTTAATTTTGTCATGAAATGTGATATCGGGTCTATTAAAATGTATTGTTTTATCTGTGATTATAGTTCTGTCCCAATATATCCTGTAACTATTATTTTCTAGTATAGTGTTGGGTTTGTATTTATAATATGGAGTCTTCTTTTTTATAAAATTATGTTTATGTGCGAGATGTTGATGTATGATGGCGCTCACTTGGTCCTGTCGATGTTTATAGTCAGTTTGCGCAAGGGCTCTACAGGCGGATGTTATGTGTTGAATGGTTTCGGGATTAGAATGACAGTGCCGGCATGAATTTGATTGGATATTAAGTGTGCGTATTATGTGTTTCTGGTAGTTTCGGGTGTCGATGACCTGGTCCTGAATTGCCAACATAAAGGCTTCAGTTTCAGGAAAGAGTTCACCACGCCTCAGCCAAGCGTTTGACGCTGCTTTGTCAACATATGATTGCTGTAAGTCATGGCGATGTCTTCCATGAAGGGATTTCTGTTGCCATGAAACAGTTTTTTCATTAATGTCGGTAATACGTTCATTTCTTTGTGGGTTTTGATCTTTAAGGTTTAGAGGGGTGAAGTGTTTGTCTGCGAGTGTTACTGTTTTATGCAGTGGAGAGTGTTCCGAGCGTTGATAAAAATAGTGTCTAAGAGATATGATTTGTTTGTTGTGTAGGTTGACTACATCTATTAAGCCTCGTCCGCCTTCACCTCTGGGCAGGGTCATTCTCTGTACGCAAAATCTAGGATGATGTTTTCGGTGGGCAGTTAGAGAAGTGTTAATGATACGTTGAATGTTGAGGAGTTCACATTGAGACCATTTAATTATGCCAAAAGAATAAGTAAGCACCGGAATCGCGCAACTATTTATTGCTTTAAACAAATTGCGGGAGTTGAGTTGAGATCGGAATAGAATATTTAAACGATGTCTGAATTTAGTTTTAAGACTATCTTTTGCTCCTTTTTGATTAATCTGCCTAGCTTGTTCAAAACCTAAGTATTTGTAGGTAGTGTACGGTACTAGAGGTTCAATAATCTCTCCTGATTCTAAGATGTAGCTATTTGGGATGATTTTTCCATTTTTGACCGAAAATGTCTTACACTTGTCTATCCCGAGCTCCATGTGAATGTCGCTTGAGAAAGTTTGGGTAATATCTGCAAGGTGATGTAATGATGCTATTGTGCTACTGTATAATTTGATGTCATCCATGTACATGAGATATGTGAGAGTAGTTTCTGTATTTGGTGTGGTGATAGAGTAACCGTGATTTGATTTGTTCAGCATATGGGAGAGAAGGTTTAGCGCAAGACAAAACCACAGCGGGCTAAGGGCGTCTCCTTGAAAGATACCTCGGCGTATTGGGATTTCAGCCGTTTCGCTTTTAACGTGTTCTGCGATTTTAAGCTTTGTTTTCCAGTTTTGCATAGAGCTTTCAAGAAAATAAATAAGCTGTGGGAGAACTTTATAGTATTGTAGTACGTAAAGAAGCCAACTATGTGGTACGGAGTCAAAAGTTTTTCTATAATCTATATACATGGTATTAATATTTTTTTTCCTAGACGTAGCGTGTTTCATGGCTATTGTGTCTATTACAAGCTGTTCCTTGCAACCTTGTCTACTTTTTCGGCATTCTTTTTGTTCTTCGGCAAGAATATTGTTAGTTGCAACATGTTCATGTAGGATTTCAGCAATACATCCTGTAAGTATTTTATAAATGGTTTGTAGGCAGGTAATTGGACGATATTTAGCTGGATTTTGATGGTCAGTGTCTTTCGGTACGTGATGCCCTGTGTGACGAAGTGTGGCATTATGTTAGGTGTTTGAATAAAGTCGTTGATGTGGGTGTGGAGTAATGTATGGACTGATGTAAATTTTTTGTACCAATAATTGTGTATACAGTCACTTCCAGGTGCTTTCCAGTTGTGGGTCTTATTTAGTACTCGCAAGAATATGTCAAAAGGTATATGGTTGAAATTCATAGGCTTGATTGAATCAATTTCTTCCGGGTCTAACCACGCAGCGTCTTTATTGTGATTTACTGGATCAGCCCATACGCTAGACCAGTAACTATGTATTGTGTTAGTAGGTGGTGATGGTAAATCTTGATTATCTGTGCGTGTGTTGTGTTGTGAGGCAGATGACAAGGTTCTATAAAAATGTTTCTCATTGTTCGAAAAGTGAGTATTCTGTGACTTTCTAAGAGTGCAATTTAAATATCTTTTCAACCTACTAGATGAGGCATTTAGTTTTTGTTTGAGGGTGTCAAGAAAATGTTCATTGTTTGTGTTAGGTTCTTCATGATGTGAGTGTATCCGGTGTTTATTTTTTATCTTTTCCACTAATAATATAAGCCTATTGCTCCTATTGCCGTTGTTATATTCTGTATTGCTCCTATTGCCATTGTTTTAGTCTGTTTATTATTATTATTATATATTTGAACGAATGGCGTATTAGAATCCTAACACCATCATAAATTTATTCATACATTTATTTATAGTAGTATTTTAAACGTTTTTTTTTTTACTGAGAGGGCACTAATTTTAATATGTTTATGCAATTATGATTTTCTACGACAAAGATTGTATAATTTACACGGACATTCGTTTATTTTAATAAGTCGATTTTTATTTATTTGTTAATTATGCTATACATTGGTATTTTTTGTTTTGTGCTAATAAAAATAAATATTTTTTTTAAATTTACATATAGAAAAAAGTCAAAATCACTTGATATGGGGTAATTTTGAGATATTAATCAAAGATCGTCGAAATATAAAACAACTGAAGTGCTTTGAATTTTAATATATTATTATATCATTTTTTTAGCATTTACCAGCATCCCAATGGCGGAAATTCCGCGAAGACTATAATAGAGCGACCCGATTGGTTCGTTCCTTTGATGTCGCCATGAACAGTATTGTGTTTACTTCATTCGCGAGTAATCTTTTCTTTGTATGCGTACAACTTTACCACCTATTAGGGTAAGTGTTCAACCGTGAAATCACATTTACGATACTAATTATTTCCTTCTTTGGTAGTATTCTTTCTGGAAGAAGCTATAAATAAGTTGCGGATATAAATAGGTAGGCGGACTAAGATGTACTACACCTTGTACCTGTAGTTATACTGGCTCACTCACCCTTTAAATTGAAACACAACAATACTAAGTATTGCTCTAGGGCGATAGAATAACTGATGAGGTGGCTTACCTAGACGGACTTGCAGAAACCGATCACCAAGTAAGGTCACCACTATTTGTAAAGGTTATATAGATTGACTGGTTTGTTGGTTTAGTAGTTAGCTCATAAGGCTGGAGATCTAGAAGTTCTGGATTAAAATATTGGATAGAGTAATCGCTCGCCCGCTCCCTCGCCTCGGAAATCATGTAAAGCCGTCAGCTCTGTGCCTTCTCTTTGGTCGTGTCAGGTTGCCGACTCATCGGAGTACGAGAGTGATGGGATAGATAGTGCACCCGTGTTTGCGCCACTAGGGGGCACTATTATATCTCCTACGGAGTCATCGAGACGACATTGATATTATCAACATAATTTATAGAAATGTTTGCTATCACATAGATGACAAATATTGATTTTACCGTCATTCTAACAGTTTGAATTATTCTGTGAGTCAGTATATAATTACACCAACCCGCATTGGAGCAGCGTGGTGAATAAGCTCCAAACCATGAATATTTGCCTATATATTTACCTTCTCCTCAAAAAAGGAGAGGTCTTAGCCCAGCAGTATATAATTACACTAATACTGCCAAATTGATTTGATGTAGTCGAATGATCATTTAATTGTATAAATGATTTTCGTTCCTGTTACAGACGCATTGAGACTATTAAAAGCGTTCCTGCGGTCGAGTGCTTTAATTATTCAAACGGGTTTGTATTCTTCCTCGTATATACTGAAAAATATATTAATAAGAAAGAACTAAAATTGATGATTACACAACAAGTCATCAAAGGACATAAAATCGATTACTGCATACTATTATATATAATGTAAAATACATTCAAAGCTTATTAATATTAAATTAATAATGAATATTTTTTTTTAGTTTATTCAACGGATACGAACATACTATATATGTCACGTTTTCTTTGATGTTCCTCCTTTCGCGTTCCTTGGCGGTTTCGCTCATCGCTGCTCAGGTGCATTCCGCGTCTCTTGTCGCGGCTCCATCGCTTTACAACGTCCCATATTCCTCATATGGTACCGAGGTAAGATTTATCCACCCAAAATTTAAAGAACAATAATAGTCTGTAAGTGGAGCATATTCCACCACCCTGCTCTAGTGCGTGTTGGAGGATACAGAGGTGGCAGAACTTAATTCGACATATGAAAATAGAATAGGAAAACATCTTAAAAACAAGCCAGAAGGAGCAAGGTGGTGGAATAAACTACAAACCTTCACCTCAAAGAGAGAAGAGGCTTAGCTCAGTATTCACAGGCTGTTACATTACATTACCAAACGAACAATCTCTGATCAAATAACATCTTGAAAATATATCTTTGTTGTAGGTTCAAAGATTCCTTGAGCAAATTCACGGTGATACCGTTGCATTGACCGGTCTTAACTTTTTCTATGTAACTAAGGAGTTGGTTCTATCTGTGAGTATGAAAGTAATGTAATCATTCACTAAATATTATGAAACAAACAAACATTTCTTTTTTCAATTTAAATTTTTATTATTTTAAATTAGTTTTTTTTTCATTTAAGCTTAGCTGTAATTTATTGTTTGTTACATCCTAATGATAATTTGATAATTTATTTTTATTTTCAGGTGGTTGGCACCATTGTTACTTATGAGCTAGTCTTGGTGCAGTTTAATCAATAAGTTGATACTAAGAAGCATGACGGGCCGGTTGGCGTGGTTGGTAGAAGCTTGACTTTCACGGCTTCTCTATTATTATGAATTCGACACAAATTATAATTTTTGTTGAATTATTATAACCTACTATCAACTTCACACTTCGGTTGAATAAATTAATTTAATATAATATCATAAGTAATTAATTAGATATATCCTATATTTTATCTGACTGTTCAACAATTGGGATTAAAGAGTATTTGAATATAGTATTCTTGAATAAACACTATCTAGTTTAGTCTTTTATATTAATGAAATATTGCGATTTATTTGTACAGTAACAATTTATAATTTTGATCCATTACCTAATATAGTCCCCCTCTTATTATCTACTGGTGACAGGAGGGCTGGTCCATTTTGGCCCAGAGAATTGGAATCACGTCAAAGGGAAATGCTGCTTGCTAACTTGCTTTCGTGCCACCATTCCACGCGGTCACAATTTATACAGGAACTATTTTTAACTTTTATTTGTATTTATATCAGGGCTTAATGTAAATCAATATAAAAATATCTTATTACTTTAACAATTGTCAAATGTTTATAATTCTCCAGATATATTTATTAATATGTATCAAATAGTAGAAATAGAGATATGTTGAAAATGCATTATCTCCAGCATCACCAAAATGAGATTTCTTCCACCTAGCGGGAAAACAAAAGAAATAAATAGGAATATCTCATCGTCATAGAACGAATATTTAAGTCACATCGGCTTTATATACATAATAATGTCTATACGTTTCGACGGGTATTTAGTAAAACAGCATTTTTTTCTCGGGTATTTGTAGTAGAACAACATCTTTTTCTCTTTCTCTCGTAATTGATTTGTTATTCGAAAAAAGAAGACACAGCGTTATTTTTAAATTAACAATATTTTAACGACATTCATCGATAAGTAACTTTAATGTAATTAAAATTATTAATAGAATTAGTATAAAAACAGTTTTTAAAGTATTGTGACCATCGTGTATTTTATAGAAAGATTTCTCCGATGGATTACTAGTGGCAGGGCTTTGTGCTAGCTCGTCTGGATAGGTACCACCTACTCATTAGATATTCCACAACAAAAAAGCAGTACTTGGTATTGTTGTGTTCCGGTTTAAAGGATGATTGAGCCAGTGTAATTACAGGCACAAAAGACATAACATTTTAATTCTCAAGCTTGGTGGCGCATTGTTAATGTAAGCGATGGTTAACATTTCTTACAATGCCAATGCCTATGCCATAAGCCGAGATGGCCCAGTGGTAAGAACGCGTGAATCTTAACCGATGATCGTGGGTTCAAACCCGGGCAAGCACCACTGAATTTTCATGTGCTTAATTTGTGATTATAATTCATCTCGTGCTTTACGGTGAAGGAAAACATCGTGAGGAAACCTGCATGTGTCTAATTTCACTGAAATTCTGCCACATGTGAATTCCACCAACCCGCATTGGAGCAGCGTGGTGGAATAAGCTCCAAACCTTCTCCTCAAAAAGGAGGAGAGGAGGCCTATAGCCCAGCAGTGGGACTTTCACAGGCTGTTACAATGCCTATGGGCTTTGGTGACCACTTATCTGGCCCATATGCTCGTCCACCTATTTTATAAAAAAAGTCATATATGTAAGAAAAAAAAAGTAAGTGTCTTCACTCTTCTCTTCGCCTAAAATAAAGGGTACATGCAAGTAATGGAACCGGGTATGGGCAGCTTATAGCCGGCGGTTGCTGATTACATGTAATGTAGCAACGAAACCAAGGAAAAATCGTTTTACATCAATCTTTAATGTCGTGGTAATATTTTTTATCTTGTTTGTAACAAATAGCTTGACCTTTAAAATAGCGGGCAACGTAGAATGATGTAATAAACGTCACTGCCGGAAATTATCATTTGTGGTAAATGATGCGGTTGAAGCGATATCCGTTATTGTAAGCTTTAACATACGATTTCAAGGTTATATCATGCTAGCTAATATCCATTACTTTATCTGCGCTCAACAGCTAATTAAAGAAGAATCAAAAATACAATAATAATATTTATACTATCCAGATTATCATCGTCAATGATAAATATTTAGGCGCTTCTTTGACTCTTCGCTATTTAAAGTAAACCACCACCACTCAACACTCACCAGCTTTCAGACAGACTGACCAGACTTCAGACGGAAATAAATTCAACGAGCATCTCACTGCTATTTACAATTATATTCTGTATGATGTGAGCACAATCATCGAGCTCATTAAACGTATTGAGTGGTTTGACTGGTCCATTTATTCAGTAAAATGAATCATATAACTTCTATAGATAAACAGCAATTTTATAAATTGCTATTTAAAATTTAATATACAATTAATTTATATATTATTATTATTTTATATTTATAGTCAATAAATGTTCCCTACATAAATTGTTATAATATTAAGAACCAAAAGTATAAAATTTAAACTTCTTAACTTCACAACACTATTAATTTCTCTTCACGTTTTATATTTCAATAAGAAATACTTTATTTAAAATATTATTCATGCCACCCGATCTTTGTTATAAAAGCAATTATAAAAAAATAATAATTGAAGAGTAATTAAATCGCTTGCAAACTGAACTACGAAATAAAAGTCTTACTTCGTCTAGTGATAAATTAATAAAAATAGGGCCTTCCTAAAATGCTCAGTACGTGTGAAATATCGAAATTGATGGTTATTAAAATAATTTATAATTAAAGAAATTCAATAAATAATTATGGAGTATAAAAAATAAAACATTTGAGTTTCGTTAAAAAAAATGGCGTGTTTGCCAAGGTACTTACGAGAATTTATGTGTTAATATGTGGGCTCAGTTAGGCCCTACCGTGTATCAATCTCAAGCACATATTAACGCACTTACGTCATCTGACGCTCGAAATATTACGCTTACTCGCCTGACGCCTATCGTGTTTCTAGCGCAAATATGTTTACATATCAATAAATATATCTTTTTATTATTCTAATATACACCAACGAAGTACAATAAGCGCCACGCCCTACAAGGGAATCAAAAATGGCCAGCGAGAGGCGTCATATGACGTCATATGACGTCATAGGCGTTATGTCGTTTGCCGCCACGGTTTACGAACCGGTTTTACACCCAAGGAGTGCCAATAGATGTTTCACGTCAAAAAGTAATTAAAACGTAAATAAATGCAAATGTAGTACGAGTATATATTGTGAAAATAAACAAAACCTCTCTTAGTATTGACAAACATTCAACGCTTTAGCTCAATATAAGACGTGTTTCCTTCATGAAAAAAAAATTGCTTAAGGTACAGTTCACATTTACAGTTTAGCCCAAAGTTCGGATATATTTTTTTAGATATTTTATTAGATATTTACCATCATCCAATCCTTCAAGTTAAAAAATAAATAACAGTTGGTTACCACAAATCTAAGCGCTTTACCATAACGATTGGCTTTGATACAGTCTACGATCGATTATCTTATTCGCCTTGAAATAACTAAGACTTTTTGTTAGTAAATACAATTCTTTTAATTGATTTTAAATATATTTAAAATAACGTCATTTTGTCCATCTTTGAACATGACAATAGAAATCACTTATATTATTTTAATAGGTGATTTTTTTTTTCGATTCAAAGAGGAAATGCTGTTAGCATTCTGGTCACCATTCTACGCTGTCACGATTGTAATATTTATTGGTATATATTTAGGGCTTTTACGTAAATAATTATTGTCATTTACTTAGTATTATGTATTTAAAAATACAGACAAGTCAACGGGCGAGATAGAAATCAAATATGCAGAACTCATGATCAAATATGCAGAGCTTTCATGATTTTTCAACAAGAACACCCAAAACAAAACTTCTTTCCACTTTATAAGCCAGACACTAGACTAACGAAGCTTATACCATGCATATCGTACCAGAAGATACAGACAGATTTATAAATTCCTCATAATCCACAAATAAACGTTTCCTACGCTATAGCTTGGCTTATTACAACGGTGTGTTCGATCCTTAAGCCCGATCCAATATCCTCAAGCTCAAATAGCAATTAGCCGTGACGTGACGTTTCGTTGATTACCCCTCGAGGGCTCACTCTATACGACAATTACTTTTACTGTATCAACTATATATAATGTGATTAAAAACTATGGGGTTTTTTATAAAAATGCATTTACGGCAAATTATTTTTGCAGCAATACTTAGTTTTGTTGCATTCCAGTATAAAGAGTGAGTGAGCCTTTTTATCTACGGGTACAATGTACATAACCTCTTAGTTCCAAAGTTGTTGAAGCATTGACGATGCAAAATATGGTTAATGTTTCTTACATGGCCACGTACCACCGTGACCACTTACCATCAAGTGGACCGTTTACCCGTTCGCCTACCTCTAACATAAAAAAGCTAAGTAAATTTCAGTAAAAATACTGGTCACTTACTTGACCAAAATTAAGGCAATAAACGTGTTAATAAACAGACTATTATTATAAACTAGAAGCTACTATTTCAGCTAACGTATAAAAAATATTGATTATATTAATTATTGTATGACACATCCATAATTTTTACCACCATGTGTGTCAATTATAATAATTAATCATAACGTACGCAAAGTCAGCGTTCGAATGCAAATTTTCATTAGACTTCTAACATATTTTAATGTGTCTTACTACAAAGGTCGCAGTTGAATAAGTCGATGGCAAAGTTATATTGTCGATGATCTAATGGGTTCTATTGTGTTATGTAAATACAATAGAACCCATTAGATCATCGAGCTGGCTTGCTCGGAAATATTTCTTCTGAAACGAAAACGTCATACTCCTAAAAATATCTGTCGATATTTTTTTACCCGAGCAAAAGATGTATTCTAGGTAAATCTAAGAATTAAATTAACCAACATTTTAAGTTTCGCTTAAATCTCCGTCTCGTTTTACAATTTTATGTACTTATAATATTATGTGATATTTGATTTTGATGTAAGGGGATGTAAGGGGAGTCGACAACGACCTTAGGCTCCCTACCGTCAACCTCACCTGCCCGTGGTGCATCCTGCTGATCAACGAACGAGGCTCTGGCGACCGATATCGTGGCGGTATAACCACACAAATGCTGGAATCCGAAAATGTAAATCCTGATAGCGGGCAGCAGCGCTATCAGCGAAAGATTTCCAGCTACTGCGGTCACCAACCCGCCTGCCAAGCGTGGTGACTAAGGCAACAAAACCCCCCAAATGAGCGACAACAGATATGCACGGCCCCCAATTCCCGGTAGTCACACTATCCCTGGCCACTGTACCGGTCATGGTAACGGTGTGACGGGGGGTGCTAAGAATCCCCGGGCTACGGCATGGTACCACAAACGGCGACTGTTTCTGGCCACGTACAATGGACGCTCTCTGCGGCTGGACGAACATCTCACAGAATTGGAAGTAGAGTTAAATCGTATTAACTGGCATATAGTGGGTCTATCGGAAATCCGAAGACAGGGCGAGGACACGATAACACTAGATGCTGGTCACTTACTCTACTTCCGAGAAGGACACCAACCATCCCAAGGTGGCGTTGGCTTTTTGATCCACAAGTCACTCAGAAGCAATGTTATGGAGGTTGGCAGTGTGTCAGCGAGGGTGGCATACCTTGTCTTAAAGATAACCGAGAGGGATGCCTTGAAGGTTATACAAGTGTATGCCCCAACGTCCACATACACTGACGAAGAAGTCGAAGCCATATACGAAGACATAGTAAAAGCTATGTCTCGTACCAGTACCTTCTACACAGTTGTTATGGGTGACTTCAATGCCAAAGTGGGAGTACAAGAAGATGGTGAATCGAGGGTAGGAAAATTCGGCTATGGGAACAGAAACCATCGGGGACAAATGCGGGTAAACTTCCTAGAGGCTCAGGGATTATTTCTGATGAACTCATTTTTCCAGAAAAAGCCCCAAAGGAAGTGGACCTGGCGAAGCCCCGATAGCGTAACAATGAATGAGATCGACTTCATTCTATCCAATAAGCGCCAAATATTCAGGGATGTCTCCGTGATCAACAGGGTCAACACTGGAAGTGATCACCGCCTGGTAAGAGGCACCCTGAATATTAACACTAAAATCGAACGATCGCGGCTAATGAAGTCGACTCTTAGACCAACCTTGCCCCAGGTCGAAGCTGGTTGCGAAAGCTTCCAGCTGGAACTACAGAACCGATTCGCCATGTTGGAAACCGAGCAGGACATTGACGACGCCACCAACAGTCTGGTACGTGTCATTCGCGAGGTGGGTCAAAATCACTTTCGACAAAGGAGCAATGGACGTAAGTCGAAGCTCTCAGGCGAGACTCTGGACGAGATGACGAGAAGACGTGAACAACAGAATATGACGCCATCTGAGTGTCAGGCACTTAACAGGAAGGTTAAAAAACTAATAAGGCGTGACACAAGACGAGCGCATACCCGAAATATTGAAGATGCTATAGCACTCAATAGGGGCTCAAAGGTTCTTGCAAAGTCGCATACCTCCTGTTGTCACCAGACAAAACTCAGAACAACACAAGGCACAACCATCACCTCAAAACCAGAGATTCTAGCTGAAGTCGAAAAGTTCTATAGCAATCTATACTCATCACAAGTGCCTCCACCTGAGTCCCACAGCGCGGATGACCCAAGAGCCAGACTGACACGCCATCTATCTGACGAGCTTCCCGACATCGACTTGGGCGAGATTAGGATTGCTCTCGAACAACTTGGAAACAACAAGGCTCCAGGGGAGGACGGAATTACCTCAGAATTACTTAAAGCGGGAGGAACACCAGTTCTGAGAGAGCTGGTAAAGATCTTTAATTCCGTCCTCCAAAATGGTATTACACCAAAGGCATGGAGCAGAGGTGTGGTGGTGCTGTTTTTTAAGAAGGGTGATAAAGCTCTTCTGAAAAACTACCGCCCCATTTCACTTTTAAGTCACTTATATAAGTTGTTCTCGAGGGTAATCACGAATCGTCTCGCCCAAAAATTCGATGACTTCCAACCCATTGAACAGGCTGGGTTTCGAAAAGGCTTCAGTACCGTAGACCACATACTCACACTTAGGCAAATGATACAGAAGACCGAGGAATATAATCAGCCTCTATGCCTAGCGTTTGTGGACTACGAAAAAGCCTTCGATACCATCGAGACCTGGGCTGTTCTGGAATCGATGCAGAGATGCCTAATAGACTTTCGGTATGTCCAGGTGTTAAAGTGTTTGTACGAAGCTGCAACCATGACCGTCCAAGTACAAGATCAGAGCACAAGACCAATCCAATTGCATCGCGGGGTAAGACAGGGGGATGTAATCTCCCCGAAACTTTTTACCAATGCATTGGAGGACATCTTCAAGACGCTCGATTGGAACGGACGCGGCATTAATATAAATGGCCTACACATTACACATCTGCGATTTGCTGACGACATTGTCATCATGGCGGAAACTCATACACATATAACACATACAACTTGCACTAATTGTAAAATATTATGTTTGTTCAAATGTACCTGTACCAAATAAAATATGTTGCGACATAATCTAGAAAATCGATACATATTATATATACTAACTTTCTTGGTAATCAATAATATTTTCAAAGTTTATTTATCTCAAACATACTATACATACGTATATTATTTTTCATATAGATTCATAAAATATTTTATGAACATTCAAACGATGTATTATTTACATAAAAATGTAAATAAAAATAAGCCATCGGTTATTGTCGTGCAAATTTTTATATTTTATTACTGTAATACAAAAACTTTACTTCTTGATATATTTTATTTAAAAAAATATTATTTGAATATAAAAGTATGCGAATAAAAAAATAATCATAATCATAATAGTAGGTGAAGGTAGTGTTGAATATTACATTTGTTTTTTTTTTTATAAAAAAATGTTTAATATTTAACGTCCATTATCCTGACGTCATGTACCAAGAAATTGCATTTATTGCACTTATTTTTATTACTTGTAAGTTATTTCATTTATATCTTTAAAATAATATGACATATAAAAATGATTTTCAATTTTATTTTAAGCATAACTAAATGAAAATTAAAAGTAGCTAATGTACAAATCATGGCCGTGTGGAATGGAGGCAAAAATGCGAGCGCCATTACCCTCTTGAATTGCAATTTCAATCCTCTGGGTGAAAAATGAACCAGTCACCATCACCATTACATCACCATTTATCACCAGTAGAGGAAGAAGGACGGGGTGTTAATTCTATACCAGTCCCGTAATCCGTAACAGCCTATGAATGTCCCACAATGAGCTAAAGGCCTCCTCTCAATTAAAATTCTCAAAGAAATTGGATGCAGTTTTCCTCTCTATGTTTTCCTTCACCGTAAAGCACGGGATGAATTATCACAAATTAAGCACATGAAAATTCAGTGGTGCTTGCCCGGGTTTGAACCCACGATCATCGGTTAAGATTCACGCGTTCTTACCACTGGGCCATGTCGGCTTCTTTCTATATCAGTAATAATATTAAAAATGCGAAAGTAACTCTGTCTGTCTATAACGCTTTCACGACTAAGCCACTGGACCGATTTTGATGAAATTCGGTAGAGCCGAACGCGGGCGAAACTGCGCGCAAACGCTTTTAATAAAGCTACAGATTTATAAAATCGCTTGTCCTGACTGACGAACAGAAATACGATAAAGGAGATGATAAGAAAGGGTTTTTGGATATTTCAACTTTAAGGGGGCGTATGGGAGGGGTAACTTTGTATATAGTGTACCCGTACGAAAACGAGACGGGAGTTTTTGATATGTGTCTGCTTAGTCTTTATTTAATGTGCTTGATGCGGTCACCTACAATTACAGCACATATGTATATTTAATATATTATTGCACGATATAATGTACTCGTAAGTGCATCCTTTGTCAGAGATCATATTAAACAAAATGTTATATTAACAATATTAAATAAAATGTTTCACCCTTATGTTAGTAATACAGATATCACTTACTCGATGGTCGTATGATCCCAACAATGATCCGTGTGATATAGTTTGTCAAGATCTTACCGAAAATGACAAGCAACCAGTGTGCATGATGTTTAGTAGATACAAAAGAGGGTATCAGTTCTTTGTTAATTTGTGTCACGCGAGACGTGTCATCTGCAGAGATAATTTAGGTAAGCTTAATACTGTATTGATTTTTTAAAGATATTACACGAACTTAATTCAGTATTTTTTTTTTCAATTGGCTTATTTATTAATACTTTTTACACAGTTTCGTCTGTAGACGGCACATTTAATGCTTGTGTTATAGGTAACAGCCGACTGATATACACATTTAAATATAGATTATACTTAATTTTAAATAAATACTGTAATACATAATACACCCAGACTCTCACCCTGAATAAAACCTGCAATTCGCGAGTGCCATTTTGCCAACAGTGCCAACGGGCAAGTCAATATACTAAAGTTTTATGTTACAATTTTATATAAACATTCATTAAAATAATTATTCTCTTATCAATCTGTTTAGTAGTAATAAAACTCAATAAGTGTCATGCTACTAACCTACTTCTCTATAATAATACCACCACTTACCACTAAGGTAGAATATTTGACAACTGCAGTTCCTCACGATTCGTTTCCTCGTCTTCCCTTGCCTTATAATTCGTCTCGTGCTGAGTGCAGCACGAGATGAATTATAAAACAATCTAATACATGAAAATGATGAGTGTTTTCAAATTTGAACGCGCAATTTTTGGTTAAGATTGACGAGTTCTATTCAGTAATCTTGGGTCGTTATAACTGAATTTTATTAAATTTAAACAACTAGCGAGATTCTTTGTTATATTTGTCTAATCTTTTACATACATTTTGTAAATAAAAGCAATGTTTGTCAAATTTTACATATTTATTAGACAAGTAAACGATAAACACTTCTGTAATTATACTTATTTTAATTTATTATATATATTTCTTTCTTTGTTTATTCAACCCGCTATGAAGACTTCGATACCACATAAAAATTGTTAAATAATAATTTTAATTACTTGTTTCAGTGCTACAAATGGTACATCCGATGAGATGCATAAAGAGCGGACAGTCTTTTATGTCAATTGATTAATTCGTTATATTATCTATACTAATATTATACATACGAAAGTAATTCTGTCTGTTACACTTTCTCGGCTAAATCACTGAGCTGAATTTGATTAAATTTGGTATGAAGCACGCTTGAACTGTTTAAAACCAACTGGTGGTAGGGCTTTGTGCAAGCTCGTCTGGGTAGGTACCACCCACTCTTCAGATATTCTACCGCAAATAAGCTGTTGTTGTTGTGTTCCGGTTTGAAGGGTGAGTAAGCCAGTGTAATTATAGGCACAAGGGACATAAAATCTTAGGTCCCAAGGTTGGTGGTGGTCTACTTACTATCAGGTGGCCCATATGCTCGTCCGCCTTCCAAACTGTGGGCGAAAACTAAAATACAGTGTTTGAATAAATAAATGTAATACTTTATACTGTCTTATCTTGTTACACCAGCAAATGCTTGATGCATTTGTAAAGATTACCTTGCTTGCAATGATTGGAGAGTTGAACAAATATAATGAAAAATTCAGTTAGTACACGACTGGAACATCAGTAAAGCTTTTGTGAGAAGAAATTTGAAACTTACCGCAGAGCACATTACATTACATTGTGAAATGTCAAAACGTGGTAACAATATGACCCAGACGGGCTTGCACAAGGCCCACCGAATGAAAGTGATTTAAGGAATGGGTAATATTTCATACAGTGCCAATCCCTATGAGCTTACTGCCAGGAGACTCATATACCAGTTTGTTTATGTATTTTATTTAGAAGAAAATATATTGTACATAATTTACTTCTACTTACTATAATATTGAATTATTTATTATGTTATCTGTTTATTGATGAACGAATATTACATTGAAGAGCGAATGTATGAAGGATAATCGTCATTGGTTGCGAATGAACTTAGGAAATAGCGTACAATAGAATGTCATTGGGTGATCATTGGTGTATCTTTTTATGTATATACATGTCACGCTTGTTACAAGTTACAGTAGAGGGTAACTGAGACTGACGAGTACGCGTAATATTTCGAGCGTCACATGACGTAATCGTTAGTTTTATTGTTTTCCCATAAATTCTCGTGAATACTCACACCATTTTTACGTCTTTAAAGCGGTTTTCTTCACGATATATAATTTTTTTTTAAATTAAGTTATAAATCCTCTTTTTATTAAAATCGAAAAAAAATCCTTCGAAAATTAACAATGTTACGTAATTCAAAGTTGAACGGGAAACTTTTTAATTTATTCTCAAAGAATTTCAACTTTTCAATTTAAAAGTGCCATTTATATGTCAAATATTCAAACTTGATGCATTGAACTTTAGAATCTATATATATTTGGACATTTGCTATGCAATACTAGTACATATCTGAGACAAATTAGTGAAAAGAAAAATCCTGATATGTAGAATAAATTATTTAAGAGCATATTCCTCCACGCAATATCCAATCCGTGCAGCTATCATATCGTAGAGGTTTGAGTGAGTTAGAATCCTACATAACCAGGTTCTCGGTCAAAAACAAAAGTGCAAGTTTCCTCACAATATTTTTCTTAGCACTACCCAGACGATCTTGCACATATCGTCACGTCATAGCGAACGCCTGACAAGTATAGAAATTGATTGATTATTTACCTGGAATGTTTATCCTGGTCATTAGGCTACAAATTATCTAGTATATCAAAGTTAGTAATATTCCAAATCTCCAGCTGTTATTCTTGTTTTGTTTGTTGAAGACGATTAATTTTCCAAATTGCCACAACTAAGGGACAGCTTAGGGCAAGCCTGAGGCAGTTTGAATGGCTTGAAGTAGTCATGAATCAAGATTTATAAATTATAAGTAATACTATATTAGTCACATAAATATTAGGTAAACTATTTGAAATATATAATCATTAATAAAACAATATAATACACCTTTATATATCTAATTTATATGTTTGAATTAATCAATTATTCGATAATAAGTATTCAGTCGTTGTCGCAAGGTTTGGCATAGCCAGAGTCTAATCGAATAATTGTTGGGTCAAAAAATTAAGAGATAATTTCGGTAAAATTTTTCGATTAAACCTCAATATTTTGTATTATTACTGTTATAATATTTTCTCTTGAATCTAAAGCTGTAGTTGCAAGACATTTGCGGGTTTCGTGCAGAAAAATGTTGTTTCTACATTTCGCATTGTAAAATGAAAATGACACTAAATTTAAAAATATTCAATTCTGACATTAAAAATGCATAACAGTCAACAGACACATTATTGAAAATATTAGTATATTTAATTAGTATGAAAATCATTTTATAACTTGTTAGAAATTTTTATACAGTAACGATATGGCCTAATTATTACTGGATATATACATTTACTCCTGATAAACAGTCAATGTATCCAATATTGATTTTTTTCCAATACTTAGACAATTTTTGACCGAGATCAGAATTTCTAATACTATCTAGATTTTAAATAAACGATTTATATTCTATACCTGAAAAGAATAGATCCATTTGAACATTTATGAAATTCGTGTCTACTTGAAAGATTACTTTTTTTTTAAATCAAGAAGACATTGGCATTTTTATGTATTATAATTTAAAAGTAACTACTGTTGTATTGAATAAATATTTTTTTAGGCGGGCGGACAGACGGTTCTGCTGATGGTAAGTAGTCACCACAGCCCACCACAGGTCCTGGCGATGTAAGAAATATTATATTATGTACCTTGTGCTTGATTGGTAGGTTCACATGATTATTCAGCCTTCGAACCGGAACGCAATATTACTAAGTATTATTGTGTAGCGGTAGAATATCTGATCTAGTCGTTGGTACGTCCCTAAATGGGCTTGCATAAAGCATTACCACCTGGTAAACAATACTAATTAAATATTAATGTTACTGGATTAAAATCAAAGTAAATCTACCATCAGCTCGAAAAACTGAATCAAAGAGTATGAGTCAGTCTCTTTTTAATCGAATCGACCATGTTCTTTAATAGTACTGCCTTTTTACAGTTTTATTTAGTTTGGCGGGAGCGATGGCTGAGCGATACTACTGTCTCCATTTTGAGTAGGTGGTACAGGGTCCATTGCGTAGGTGGCGAAAATGATAGTGTACACTTAGTATAACCTTACTTTATTTTATTTTGAACACAATAAACACACTTAAAAGTAAAGTAAGTAAACCGAAGAAGAAGAAGTTTCGTTTTGGAGAAGTGACCTGGTCGGCGTCCGTAATCGTAATGTACCGTTTTAATTACTCGCTTTCCAACACGACTCTGTCCACGTACCATCTTTACAATAACAAGTGACGTCAAGTACTATGTTGATGTATGATACTCAAATGAGCAACTTAATATTAAACTATATCGCTTTCCACGGCATATATATGTATATAACGACATACACGAATATATATATATATATATATATATATATATATATATATATATAATTCATTAAATGTAGTCATGAAAAAATATTAATTCATTCAAAGTCATTCAAATACTTTATCGTGCCAATAATTTTCACTAATAAATCTCCCAATCAGAAAATGTCATAAAGCTTAACTAAAGTGCTATTTATTGGATAGCAGATTGCCTCAGTAAAGATCGAATGCTGTTGAATATCAAATCACTTATGAATTACTTTTGTTTGTTTGTGTGTAAAATTTCAAGGCTCTTAAAGTTTACGTTACAATATGAAATGTTTAAAATTCCCTGAATGTGTTGCAATGAGCTGCACTCGTATTACCTTTTATTTTTATCTTTCTTAGTCTTATTGATTAAGCTGCAGCAAGACAAGCTCGTAAGCTACAATGGTACCAATCGCCTGCAAATAAAAAGTATATTATGAAGTAATATAGGACATATTATGTCTGGACAGTTTTAGACTCCAGGTCGCTGCTGAGTGTGTCGTCCGAAAAAACCAATCACTATTACATTGATCCGACCAGGTGCTCGAACATAGGACCTCGGGATCGAAAGTCATATAAGCTAACTAACGAAGCAGTAAACCCACGGAGACTGCTTCTGATACAAATATTAAGTATAAAGTTACACTCACAGATAAAACCAACTCTTTAGTTACGTAGAAAAAGTTAAGTCCTGTCAATGTGTCACCATGAATTTGCTCAAGAAATCTTTGAACCTGCAATATAAAACGTTATTGTTTCTAAAGTTGTTATGTCTGAAAATAAGTTATTTCGTAGATTTAAAACAAATTTACAAATACTTAAAATGTTTTACTCATTTCGTAACTACAATTCCTTACAACTGTTGCATTTATAATGCAACAATAATATATGACTGAAAATATAAAGTACTACAGCTTCTCGTCTTTATGCACTGATAAATGTGTGCAATTGCCAGACATTTATCGGCATATATTAATAGACATAGAGGGAAAAAACTTAGATAATATAAATAAAATTACCTCGGTACCATATGAGGCAGATGGGACGTTGTAAAGCGATGGAGCCGCGACAAGAGACGCGGAATGCACCTGAGCAGCGATGAGCAAAACCGCCAAGGAACACGAAAGGAGGAAAATTAAAGAAAATGTATAATATATGGCATGTTGATATCCATTAAATAATCTTAAATAATATTCATATGATAACATAATTATGAAAGAAATTGTAAATATTATCAATGTTTATTACTATTAAATATTTCTTAGCAAGAGACGGCTTAACTTTCGAACTATGAATTCTTACGAACTATGAATTTGATAGCTCGTTCGTATAATAATACAGATTCTACTTTGTAGTAGGGCTTTGTGCAACATCTTCTGGATAGTTATCATCCACTAATCAGATATTCAATCGACAAGTAGCAATACTTAGTATTGTTGTGTACAGGCACAAGGGAAGTAAAATCTTAGTCCACAATGTTGGTGGCGCATTGGCGACGTAAAGAATGATTAATATTTCTGCGGTGATAACACCGCAGTAAGAAATATTACCACTTATTAGTCTGTACACATTCCACCGCCAGCCCCTTCTCCTTATTCGTGAAGATTTGTACTTATTCCACCATACTGACCATATATATACATATCATATGTGGCAGATTTTCAACGAGCTTTCTTCGCGAGCTGTAACTTCATCACCAATCACGAGGTGAATTATATATAATTGGATACAATACAACTGTGGTATACAACTCATATGACGGTGCGCAAGTGTTTATACAAATAGAGGTATAGTCCAAACCTTCAGGCACAAGGTCAGGTTCAGGAATGATGACTGACAAACGTTGCACGCTGACTGTTCACGTGAGAAATGAAGAAGAAGCACATACTTTCACGCAACGTAAAAAATGTTTGGGTCTAAGCCCATACAATGTAAGAGTAACTTAAAACCATTGTTACAGTTATGTATGTATACACACCCACTTGGATATTTTGGACACACATTCTGAGGGCCGTTATGAATAATTTGAATGTAGCGTCGGTAAAAAACAAATAATTCGATTTAAATGTATAGATTTGGTGATCGCGTGTCTCGCTATCACGTGTACATTTGACGACAATGGAGACTATTCATCTAATGTTTGAGGAAGTAAAAAAGGAAGGGAAAGAGCATATTCCGTCCCACTTTGTCGCTTTGACCTGTAAATAAAAGATGAACAATTGGGCAAAGAATTCTGCTCCTGTTTAATACTTGTGTATTCCACAATACCGCTAAATACTGAATTCTTTTATATAATTTCTTGCTTATAGTAAAAATGTTAGGTAAAGGTAAGGTAACAGCCTGTAAACATCCCACTGCTGGGCTAAGGCCTCTTCTCCCTTTTTGAGGAGAAGGTTTTGGAGCTTATTCCACCACGCTGCTCCAATGCGGATTGGTGGAATACACATGTGGCAGAATTTCAGTGAAATTAGACACATGCAGGTTTCCTCACGATGTTTTCCTTCACCGAAAAGCACGAGATGAATTATAATCACAAATTAAGCACATGAAAAACTTCAGTGGTGCTTGCCCGGGTTTGAACCCACGATCATCGGTTAAGATTCACGCGGTCTTACCACTGGGCCATCTCAGCTTTTTAGTAAAAATGTACCGAATCATAATTTTTTGCAGTCTCGTAGAAAAAACGATCTCATGTAAATAGTATAAAAGCGATCGAATGAATAGATGACTTGAACGAAATATAATACTGTAAGTTTTATGTTTGTTCATTTACATATTGGTATATAAGTATATAATATTATTGTATTTCAGGTGATTTATTTTAGGTTCTACTAGAAGTTTAGTAAGTATCTTTAAGCTAATTTTTACTAATTATAGAATAAATGTTATATTCGGTTGAAATTTGAATAGCATGAATAATCATAATTTTTAAATTATAACATTAAATAACAGAATATTTATTTGGGTTAGTAAGTTAATTTTATTGTATCGATTGTAATGCTCTAAATAAGTGATAACTTACAAAATATTGAAAAATTATTTTGACTACAATGTAATCAAATACTTACGCAAGTACGTAGTAAAGTTGTAAACATACAAAGAAGAGATTGCTAGCAAATGATGTAAAGACAATACTGTTAATAGCGTCATCAAAGGTGCGAACCAATTGGGTCGCTTTATTGTAATCTTCACGCAACTTCCACCAATAGGATGCTGGTAAATGCTACAACAAAATTAGATAAAGCTTGTGACAACCAGGTTCGATACATAATATGGCTGTGGTAGTTTTTTTGATAACGTAATCGCTGCACCTATCGTCAGTGTTCCGCTAGGAGAGTGAAATTTTGGGAGATGTTTTTTTATTATTCTATATTTGTTATAGTATATACTACTTTTACATATGAGTTCCTTATAAATTATATCAAAGCTTACGCGGTTAACGCTATTTTCATCTAGACAACCTTACAAAGCAGAAGCACCGGACATGACGAACAGCCGCGGGGTTAGTTTGACCCTGGCCCCTCGGGCCAAAATATACGACACAGCAAGATAACTTGCCGGGGAAAGCCTGGGTAAAGGCGGCACCCCTGAGGCCCGTACTGAGACTGGCTTTTTGGGCCAGTCAGGAGGAATCCTAACTCCCATCCAGACAATTCTTCAAGAAGCAAGACTAGATGTGTCATGTACTTTATGGTAACTTCAATTATTATCATACTATTTAAATTAAACTCACCTGACCTTCACGTGAGATATTTTTTTTATTTAATTGCTCCAGTATTGATGTTAAATACAAACTAGCACAAATAATAAATATATGCGGATAGCTCTATATTAGTGTAGCCAACGTGTTTAAAAACTGAAAAGATTTATCAATGTACCCGATATTGAAAATCTGTAAGTTCAATGTCAGAAGCCAGGGACAGACACTATATTGAAGTCCTAAATTTTTTATATACCATTCCAAAACATCATATTAATCATTGTTATTTTTTTATAAAATTATACATAATAATTACTAAAAATATTAATGAATGTCAATTTATGTAATATTTGAATTAAAAAAATATAAAATATCTATTTATACAGTTAATATTATTTTTAATTGAACCTAATAATTTTATCACTTTTAAAAAAAACATAATGCATTTATTCCACACTTATGGTATATTTGTATTAATTAAATTAATTTAAACGTTTAGGTACAGGTGAAAATCTCTCCGTCTATTCAGAATAATAAATTTTAATATACCAATAAATATATTCCAACAGGCAGGGAATAAGGAACCCCGAGTTCAAATATCCAAGCATATGAAGTGATAATGAATTGTTCGTATGTGATATTATCGTCTTTACTACAGACTTGTACTTCAGACAATTTAGCGATTCTTGAAAAAATGTACTCGACTGTAAAAAGGAAACATTACTTAATAGTATTTTATGATTGGTTACTATCATACATGTAAGTACTGGTAAAGGAATGAGAGATTAAACAAATTTAATCGTAAATGCTTGAGACGAATAATATACGGATTAGAATTATTGTAAAAATATCACAGTCGGAATTTTAATTTTTTAGTAATTCAAGAGTTAACTACGATCATTTTTAATTTATCACTAGAATCTATGTCTATTTACTTAAACTAAATATAGTCTAATAAAAATATATCATATTTTATAACAAGAACAAACTCACCGATGGCAAAACTTAATATTATAATCGTTGCAAAATTTCCTTTCAGCCTGACGCTGAAGTCTAAGTATTCGTTGAGTTCTGATGCAACAATTTGTTTCATTAGATTATGCCATTTTCTTGCGAGTCGCAAGAAGAGAACGCATGTCAAACAATTGGACATGTAGAATAGAAAAAATGCTGCAAACATCCAAATGAAAATTACATACTGGCTACGAAACGCTTTTGACAAATTATATTATCTTTACTTACAAAACCTTGAAATAGTAACAGTCGTAGCAAGTGCATAGAGGCTGAGAATCAGTGCCATCATATGCCCAGAGTAAGTCATGAAGCATAGAAAATATCTCCACGAAAATAATTGATATCTAAAATCATATAAACCACGATACTTCTAAATGTAGTAAGGGTGAACTTGTGTCACACAAACATCATGAGATATTATTTGAAGAATCTATCATGACATATTATTTGAAGAATTTTACGAAAATTTAATTATTTACAAAGTTGACTGAAGTTATTCGAAATAATTATTTTCTTTGTGGTAAATGTAACATCGTCTGGGTTTGTATCACCCACTCATCCAATTCTACCGCAAAAATCGTTACTTAATACTCTTGAGTTCCAGTTTGAAGAACGAATGAATCAGTATAGTTAAAGGCACAAGAGACTTAACTTGTAAGTTCCCAGTAATCATGCGGTGACCCATTAGCCACATAAATGTTATAAGTATATTATATACAAAGATGTGAATAGGTACTTACCTATTTTCTTGTATATTCATTTTTGTTATATTCGTGAAAGGGAAGAGACCCAAGCATTGTCCACTTATAATGCAATATTTCATTGTACTTTGGAACACTTCAAGTTGTGTATCGAGATTTGATACAGGTTTTATAAAAGCTAGTATAGTTCTTATAACTGAAATTTACAGTCTATAATTATTTTTTTATTTTTTTTATATTTGCCGGGAGGGCAAATGACTCTACTCCACCTGATTTTAAGTGGTAGTAGAGTCCAAACGCGACGACGGCCATTTATGGTTATAACAATGTCATTATAATATGTCAGGTAAAAACTCCTCCAAACAACTCTGAAAATTACCTTATGCCTCGTAAAGCACGTAATGCCGTTAATCCTTTACTGTTCTATGGACTTATGAGAGTTAGGTAATAGAGAATTGGCACACGCACTTGTGCACTATTTTAAGTGTCCAGTGGGGACCGTTTATTATCATGTGACTTACTCGCCCGTCTATCTATTTCATAAAATAAAAATTATAATATGTCCTCAGCAGTTGGCAACCAACATCGATCAGGAAGACATCCCCTTTATAAATTTAGACAATGTGGATTTCCTCATTTAGGAGCCTTGTTTAGACAAATATAAAGACATTGTAATCTCGTGCGAGTTTTAATTATTATTAAGATAGAAAATTATACCTACAACAATTTAAGATTGTAAACAAAAAGACGTACAATATTTTATTGGTTACTTACAGTTTATTTTAAGAATTATATTCCACTGTAATTTATTTGGCCTATTGCTGTCATTGCTAAAAGAAAAAAATTTGATCGATCATTTTTTTTATCTTATAAGGTGATCAAATAAATAGTAATTATTTTACCCTCTATTAAGTTGTTCTTTTCCTTTTGAATAAGTATTGTGACTCATGAACGTTTTCTTGTAAACTTCCACAGTAAGATTATCTGTTGCAAAATATAAAATACTTAAATTAGAATAAAATAATAATAGATTTTATATCTTCATGAGGATTTTGTCTGATAATTTTGATATTATAATGGATATATTCATATAAATTACATTATTTAATACTTAACTAATAAAAAGCAAATGAAAACTCAAACCAATGGATCATTTAGGTTTGGAGAACAAAAAAAAAACAATAATTAACGATGATTAATAACAATAATCAATATTAATATTCTAAAGATGAAAGTAACCCTGACTGTCTGTTATGTTTTAACGGCTAAACCTTAAACCGATTTTAATTTAACACCTGCTCGTCCTATAGCATAGCAAAGCCGCCTAAAACTAGTATTATATAAAAAAAAATACATTGAAGTCTTTCGGAAAACAAGAAGAAAAGTAAATATAAACGCGCCGGGTGATAATAATAGTTTTGTTGTGGTTTTTTTGCAAACATTTTATGGTTAAAAAATGCGAGCATTCATTGGATAATGTCTAGATTGATGATTCTCCTTACGTCATTTAAATCCTGTGTCCATTACATCATACATTCATCCATTATTCAGCCTTTGTGGTACAAAAACAAGCGTTGCGAATTGATGATATTGATAAATAATATTATTAATATCCGGGGACTCCTAGCACATGTTAAGGGGCTTCGTGGCTGGGCTAAGGCCTCCTCTCCCTTTTTGAGAAGAAGGTTTGAAACCTATTCCACCACGCTGATCCCCGGTTGGTGGAATTAACATGTGGCAGAAATTCAGTGAAATTAGAAACATGCAGGTTTCCTAACGTTGTTTGCCTTTACCGTAAAGCACTAGATGAATTATAATCACAAATTAAGCTCATGAAAATTCAGTGGTGCTTGCCCAGGTTTGAAACGACGATCATCAATTAAGATTCACGCGTTCTTACCACTGGGCCATCTCGATTATTAAAAAAAAAAGGCTGGTATAAGTTAAGGAAAAAATAATTTAACATGTATATGAGTAGCAGTGGACCGATACGGGCTAATGATGATGGTGATGATGATGAAAGAAACAAATCTGTCGAAAATCTAACAAATGTATATCTGCGGACTAGCATTAGAATATCCTGGTATAGAATAACCAGAGTAACAATGTTTTTTTCCCAGTGTGAAAATCTCCTTTTTTATGTAAAATAATTATATATGTATATATACATACCTTTTTGAAGTTTGCTAATAACATTAATACGGACAGGGTCGATAGACATGTTTAATAAATGATGTGTTCCTTTCATCCAAGAACATCACAACTAACTTTGATTTTTCGGTAAAACATAATTTGTGTATGAATAATAAATAAACATGTCGTTTTGTCGTACATCATAATTTTATTTGACGTCCCTTTAAGAAATTAAGTGTTAAGTATGATTTATAAAAATATCAAACATTATGGATCATTGAAATGTTTTAATTAATATCTTTCAATTTGGTTCCGTTTTTAAAAATTGAAAAAATATCGAATAAACCAAGCAGTAGTATGATGTAAGGTTCACTTTGTTACTCATCCGTTAAATCTTGACATTCGACTATTGTTGATACTATTTTTATGCATGTGTACTTGAAAGTGTTATAATTATTTTGATTAATATTGCATATCACTTTATGAAATTTCACGATTGTATTCCGCGGTGATTTTCGAATTTGTTCTTACATATTAGTAGCCCTACTTTATTTGATCTAATTTCATCCACGAAGAAGGCGAATTAAAATTCTGAAAAACACTTATTTTACCAACTTCTTTATTTATTTTGTTAATAATTCATCACGTGGTGGACGAAAGAAACATCTTAAGGAATTCTGCATGTGCAGATAGAGGAAACAAACAAGTTGCTTTTTGTTATATATAAAAGGATTTAATTATATTATTGAACTGTTATTATTATTATGGCCAATGTCGCAAATCACCTTATGACATTTCACGATCGTCTTCTGCGGTGAGTTTTGTGTTGTTCTTACAGATTAGGCCTACTGGTATTGAAGGAGATAAATTTAATTGAGAGCTAATAGGTATACCAGGTAGATAGGATATGAGGATCTTAACCTTAGCACTTTTGTTTCTAGTATTGTTAACACACAGTTTATTTATATTTGGAACGCAATTGGCCTTATTGATAAAAAAAAAATTAATAAAATCCTTACATGTATTTGGAATACTTCTAAAATTTTTTTTAGGAATAAATAAGCGGACTGGCAAATGAGCCACTTGTTTGTAAGTGGTTACCACCGCCTATACAGATTGGCATTGTAAGAAATATTAACCATCTCCTACATCGCCAATAGGCCACTAACCTTGGGAACTTAGATTTTATGTCCCTTTAATTGCACTGGCCCACACACCCTTCAAACTTGAACACAAAAAGTACTGCTGTTTTGCGGTATAATATCTGTTGAGTGTGTTATCCCAGATGAACTTACGCGAAAACCAACCGCAACCATGTCCAGTTTCAAGTACTTTTATCTATTACATAATTTTTTACTTTTATAAAAATACATTACGTCAACACGATATTATGCTAATAATATATTAAGACTTGTTATATAAGCGTATAATGTGTAAAAGCGATTTTCACAAAGCAAGTATCCAGGTTCATTACTATCCAATTAACATTTTCGTTCCATAGTTAAAATAAAACGAAATAAATTTAAATTAAATAAAACTGTTGGCTTATTGACGAATGCAATGTTATAATTGGTATATTTCATTAATTATTATGAAATTTGAGATTTAATTACAAACTTAAAGTTCAGTCAACTGTAATTAGGTGAAGTTGTTTTATGAATTGTGAAAAATAATTTATTTTCACTTAAGCTCGTTCCTGTGATTTGGTTATTTTTATGTTAAACTTATATTGGCGTGATTTATCGAACAGGTGATATACTTATCCCATTAAATTATTCTTACTTGCAGCACTGCTAAATATAAGAAGCTTCTTAAATTAGTAGTAGTATATTCAGGTATTTGATACAAAACATTTGTAATGTAAGGTAGGGTCGTCTGGGTAGGTACCACCCACTCATCAGATATTCTACCGCAAAACAGCTGTACTTGGTATTGTTGTGTTCCGGTTTGAAGTATGAGTGAGTCAGTGTAATTACAGGCACAAGGGACATAAAATCTTAGGTCCCAAGGTTGATGGCGCATTGGCGATGTAAGCGATGGTTAACATTTCATACAGTGCCAATGTCTAAGGGCGTTTGGTGACCAGTTACCATCAGGTGGCACATATGCTTGTCCACCTTCCTATTCTCTATAAAAAAAAACAAATAACTATACTTTACAGTAATTTTTGTTCTATTAATCCTTTCGAATGATGAGTAGCAACATTTGCATATAAATTCCATTTAACTGGTTAACATGATAATCCCATAAAATAACAGCTCATAAATGTCCTTCCGTTGAGCTTTGAAAATTGTACTTTATTTATTTTCCTCCAGTGAAAATTTAACTGAAAGAATTTTCTCGTAATAAATTGTACATAAGATATTTTAATTAAATTATGTACGAGATGATTAATATTTCTAATAATTTTAAGTTCATTGTTAATAATTACAATATTTATTCACTAAAATCTTACAGATCCTTTAAGAGGATCTGTTCGCGGAGCCCTCTTATTTGATGAGAGGAGAGGAGACTTCTTAGAGGAGAGAAGAGATCACTTAATTCTAACTTTCCGGGTTATTTCTATTCCAGGGAGAAACTTGTTACGATACACTGCCACGGCCGCGTGCAGAGCCCAAACCCCAAACTGCCCGAGGGCATGCGATTGGAGGGTCGAGACAAGGAAACTAAGCGGGTTTCCCCATCATCGCTGTGCGTTGTTGTTGAAACAACTTGTATGTTGTTAAAGTTTATTACTTTATTAATAAAAAAATAAAACAAGCTATACTATATATCTTACTTATTGTTACAATATGTAAAATTTAAAAGCGACATTGTATATTTTCAGAGCTCTGCTTTATGTAGTTAAACTAGAAGACTTTGTATGTTTATAGTTCATTGTCTTGTATATCTTCACTTTAATGTAAAAAGCCTTGTACTTGCCTTGCAGATAAACCTTTATAGCCCGAACGAGTTAAAGCAAAAAAATTATGATAGCAGTTAGTCCGTTGACTCAATTAAATCTAGAAATATTTAATCTTATGTATAATGTAAAAAAAATTAAGATCATGCGAGCATGTAATAATACGAGCATGCAATATTAATTAAACACTTTAAATTAAAAATAAAACGTTTGTGACACTTACAATTTTATCACGTGGCAGTTGCACGTCCTCTCTTTTTCTCTAATTACGATAATTCTATTAAAATTATTTTCGACATTTTTTCATAATTCTATATATTAAATTATACCTTGCGTTTTCTTTATAAGTATCATGACTCTTATAATAACTAATACCAAGCAAGTGGATAACTGTTAGCGTTTACAAAACAAAGTATATCAATATGTCATTTTAATTGAATATTTCACTGTATGTTTTATTACTTAATAACACGATCATTACTATTTTCGTTTCAAGACAGATCACAATAAAAATTTATGAATTGCAATTTTTATTTATCTTATTTGGATTCTGAATTCCTAGGCCGGTCTGGATGGTGTTCGGCCAGCCTGCCCCTGATGGGGAATTGTAAATATTTATATATATACATATTAGAGTCAATAAAGAGGTAAATAAGACCATTTGTATTTTATAGTCATTTTCTTAATGTTTAACCATTGTACCAAATGTGAGTCTTCTTCATAGTAGACTTTGTCAAAAGTACAAGTATATTATTAGGTTGTAAAATTTTTGTTACTAAATATTTTTATTATATAACCTTAAAAAACATCAAGCGAGTATCGATAATTAATTGGTGCATATGATTTAACGTACTGGTTTATGTATTTTGTGGCATATGACGTCGCCATCAGCCAATTGGAAGTCTTTTGCAAAAAATAATAATTATCGGGTCGTTATCGGACTAATATAATTGATCTCGGTACATTTTTACGGCACGCAGTTGCAATTCTAACAGTACAGATTTAAATATATGAATATAACCTCGATAAATTTATCAAACGACTCAAGCACATGCCTGGGTGATACGAGTATACGATAAAGTGTTTGAACATATATCGTAATGTTCCATGCTGATTTCAGTGTGAACTAGACTTAAATGTTGAGTGGTTGTTGTTGTATGGCATTAAATTTAAATCAATTACTTATTATATTAAAATCATTGCAGAGTGATTTGTATAAAGTAACTGCTGAGTTCCTTGAAGGTTTATTAAAAGAAGATACAAATTTATAAAATTGATGTGTCTGTCTGATCAATCTTCTCAACGACTGAAAAGCAAATGCGAATATATGAATATAGCAACACATAGTTTTGAAAAATAAAATGTAAATATAACAAAATAATAATGAGTTCAAGCAAAATATTACAATTCGATTAGGCTACAAAGACTATGTTATGCGTGAGTGTGGTTATGCAGTTATAATTTGTGTTTGTATGAGTGATTGTGTGTGTGTAAGTATTTGAGTGTACGTGAGTTTGTGTGAGTGTGATTGGTTAAATTGAATTTTGAGCCCTAAGAATATCTTTTTTAAATGATTTAATTGACCGATTAAATATATCAATGTGAGAGTGTCTTTTATTATATAGTGAGAAAACGCGTTATAGTGTTTAAGGTGCCGTGTAATTTTTATTTCATCAAAAACGTCTCTTAAAAGTTATAACAACTTACGATTTACATGCATACCTAGATTGTTCACTATACAAATAAATAAAATTGAGTTACCAATACAATATTTTTTTATTAGTTTACGTAATAATTTAATAGAGAAAATGACATATTATTAAGTACTCTCATCACTAGGCAAATTCCGTACTGGCGATGTCGAGGATTTTGCTAGTTAAAAAATAAAACTTGAGTACTTCTAATTAATGGTAATAAACTCTTAGTTGCAACAGGACCAACTCGTACGTCACTATGGTTGAAAGCATCTGAAAGGAAAACAAAAAATACAAAATATTTTCATAGAAAAGCATCATGTCTGATTTCAAGGACATATTATGGATTATTACATCACTCTAATTATCTAATTGGACGACAGGTTATATTACAAAAAAAAATACAACTCATAAAAACTTATGATTCAGTTTTATTATTTACTAGTGGCCCGTCTCAACTTTGAGTATTTTTTTTATAAAATGAAAAATCTTGTAACCCGTTCGCATCAATGGATCCTACTCAAATACTCATAGAATTCATAAAATGGCCATTATGATTATTAAATATGCGTGGGATTAAAATGGTTTGAATTCGTTTTCCAAAATTCATCCCAAGATCGATCGATCCATATTAGCTTCATCTCAGCCGAACTAAATATTAGAAAAAATAAATACGAACCGACAGTATAGTCCCTCTTGTAACGTAAAAAAATCCTAATCCACTGAGGTTAATCTTTGAATGATACACTTGATCCATAAAACGCTGCACCTGAACAAAGACAGTACATAGTTTTATTTATTGTTTTAAATTAACTTTATCAAGAATTATTAACCGTTTAAAAAAATAGCTTAACAACCCATTTACCGATAAAGGAAAATGGGCTCACTTCTCTGTAAATATCAAACTGCTGAGATACGGTCTCTTCTCCTAAGGATAGCTTAATTATCAGATTATTCCATTACGCTGCTCCCATTTGAGTTAATGAATTGTTTATGAATATTTGTGGTCTTTTCATTCGACATATATATGTTGCCTTACAATATTTTGCTTTACCGCACGAGATGAATTATATATACAAACAAACCACATGAAATATAAACAAATTACAGAACCTCAAGAGTGTACGCTGATGCTGGCAAAGTGTGAAGAGCTCTTAATGGTTCGCGGCTTAGAGTGTGAAGATGGGCAGTGAAGGTTGATACTAATGTAGTTCTGAAGATAAGGTGGAGTGTAGGCAGACACGAGTCTAAGATCACTATCCAATCAGAACTGTAACAACAAACAACAAATATTTAAATCAACGATCAATACCATTGCCAGCAGTGCTAATCTATAAGAATTCATTTCGCATTTCACTCCAGAAAAGTTCAAAACTTGCAGTGATACGCTATTTTGATGCGTGTATCGGTTAAATTTTATATTCATTGAAGTATATGCTCTGCGCGAAATAGATTGACGATGGGGTTTCGAGTTTTGCCGTGAAATAGATATCAATTATTATTGCATAAATTCAATTAAGGATTATGGTGGTAGAGCTTTGTGCAAGCTCGTCTGGGTAGGTATCACCCACTCATCAGATATTCAACCGCAAAACAGCAGTACTTGGTATTATTGTGTTCCGATTTGAAGGATGAGTGGGCCAGTGTAATTACAGGCACAAGGGACATAAAATCTTAGGTCCCAAGGTTGGTGGCGCATTGGCGATGTAAGCGATGGTTATCATTTCTCACAGTGCCAATGTCTAACAGCGTTTGGTGACCACTTACTATCAGGTGGCATATATGCTCGTCCGCCTTCCTGTTCTACAAAAAAAAGCAACGTAAAGTAACTTAGTATGTGGTATCAAGATCATATGAGTCGTTACGAGAGCAAGATAAACAAACCTGTTCGCGATTGTGCAGTCAGGATTATAGGAATTCATTGTTACGGCCTTCTGTCTCCTTAAAACAAATGACAATTTAATAAAATTTACGACATACTTAATTTTGTTTAGTTGATAGTGTATCAATCTTCTTATAAACTGATTAATTAAACAATAATTCGTCTCTTTCTTTCACTGTTGGTTTGACGTTCGAAAGAAAAAGACACAGCATTTTTTGTATAATCACCCGCTAAACGAGGATTATAAGTAAATATGTATCTTTGAGTCAACTTTAATTTAACATTATATAAACTTCAAACAGATAATGAGACGTGGAAAGCTTCTAAAAGATTCTAAATCCCAAGTCGCATCGTATGTATTGTGTATATATGTAACACAATAACATAAAGGAACGGAAGCTTCTTTTAACGTACTTTAAGATCATAGTCTATATATCATGTTTTGTACGCAAAAAACAGGTATAAGACAGACAAAAATATAATACATAATTTATGGAACTGTTATTCAAAGAGGAAATGCTGCTAGCATTCTTGCTTCCATTCCACGCAGTCATGATTGGTTTGTGGCTATTTTGAAATTTTATATTTATACTTACAAAATATATACTTACTGAATTATATCATAAATATGTTTACATATGACGACAAGGTTAGATAGAAAAGTCATGAAAACGAAAGGGTTGATGTAATCATCGATTATTTTCACCAGACGCGTTAAACGGGTGTAATGTGCCTGTAGATCCATCCAAGACACATGTCTGTTTTTTGCACACTGCGATAAAAATTCACGAAATTAAGATACATATAATGAGTCATTTATTCAAGACTCCTTCTCTTATTCTTAACCCGGATTCTGCGCGTTTTACTTGGAGTAAATTTTCCTTCCTTATCCAATCATATGTGCTCAAAAAAAACTGTCGTGGTTCAGAAATGGGTCATTTTTCACAATTTTAAAGGAAGATATGCCGTCTTTTCTTAAAACAGATCTTGATGTTAGATGCTCTCCGCGGCGGCCTTTTATTTCCTACTCAAGGTCAATCGGCCGTGTGACCATCTATCGTGTCCTGACAAACGTAGACGCAATTCTGTCAACCTATCAGAATATATGGTCTTACTAAAGCTAAAGCTCCTCTTTAGAGGTTGTATGGGACTTTAGGAGGAAATGATACATCTGCCGACCAACTTTATCCGTGCAGTGACGGAGAAAGAATACATTTCACTGCCCCTTTCCCATGGGTGTCGTAAGAGGCGACTAAGGGATATCATCTGGTGGTAGGATGATAAACATCCGCCTGGCTTGTTACCACGGCATGGTGAAAATCTCGTGAAGTGGCTTGCAGCCGCGTTTCGAGGTCAGCCAGCGTACAGCCAGTGCCCGAGCGAGCATTGCCGCGATGGGTGTTGGTCCAGTGGAGACGACGGCTGAACCAATGCCGGGGGAAACACGCCTCCACACTTTGCCCATCCCTATCGTGGCAATACATCGCTCGCTTCACGTCTCTTTACGAGGCGTGAAGAGGCATCTTGCGGGCCGGCAAGGCGAGGGCGGCTAGTGCAGAATCTTCTTCCAGACTGTACTGGCCGTCCTCGCGTTTGGACTCTACTACCACTTAACATCAGGTGGAGTAGAGTCATTTGCCCACCCGGCAAATATATAAAAAAAAAAAAAAAAAAAAAAACTGAGTATCGTATTAAGTCTCTATTTTCTATAACTGTCTCTATTTAATGAAAACCTGACTACAAATTATTATATTGCAATGATAGTAAATTAATTTTTGTTTTATAATAATTTTATAATATTACAATTATAAGAATCATGAGAGATAGTTTTACCAAAATCAACTACATTTATTGAACATTGTATTGAAAGTTAATTATCATCATATAAAGTTAAAATTATTTTTTAAAATTTGAAAAATTTGCTCGGCATGGTCACATTATTTTTATTAATGTAATGGTGTATACTATATTGAATGTTTTTTTCGGTAATCCTAAATTATATCAACTTGACATTATAAAATACAAATTTACTCACTTTTATTTGCCTGATTCTCATCAGTCGGTTGAAATTCCGAAATCTATACACCAAATAAAGTGTTACTACTGTAACAAGAGCATCAATAAAGTAGTATACGAACGTTGTTTGAAATTTTGTAAGCTGAAAAAAAAACAAATATAATTATTATTTTAAGAGTATAGGTAGGAGGCGGACGAGCATATGGGCCACCTGACGGTAAGTAGTCACCAACGCCCTTAGGTATTAGCATGTTAACCATGACTTACTTTGCCAATATGCCATTAACCTTGGGAACTAAGATGTAATGTCCCTTGTGCCTGTAATAATAGTTTTTTTACACAAGAATAAAAATAAACACACGCACACTCATTGCTCTGTAGTAAAATGATGGACTCTGTTGGATGCTCCCCTTTGCAAATTAAGCATCGTTTGAATTATAATTACATATTATAATAATTCTGTAATCCGTCACAGCCTGTGAATGTCCCACTGCTGGGCTACAGGCCTCCTCTCCCTTTTTGAGGAGAAGGTTTGGAGCTTATTCCACCACGCTGCTCCAATGCGGGTTGGTGGAATACACATGTGGCAGAATTTCAGTGAAATTAGACACATGCAGGTTTCCTCACGATGTTTTCCTTCACCGTAAAGCACGAGATGAATTATAATTACAACTTAAGCACATGAAAATTCAGTGGTGCTTGCCCGGGCTTGAACCCACGATCATCGGTTAAGATTCACGCGTTCTTACCACTGGGCTATCTCGGCTCATTATAATAATAATTATTATATAGTATACGTTTGAATAATATAGTATTTTTATATACTTCTATGTTCCCCATTTCAAATTAAATAAATACTCAACCTTTTTTCATGAAAACGGACCAAAAAGTAAAACCTTAAACTATTTGCATAAAATAAAAAAATGCTTGCATGAATACATTCTGAATAAGTTAAAAACTTATATTCAAATGTTTTTTTATGTTTGTGTATTACAACGATATGGTGATGAGCTACATAATTATATATTTGCGAAGACAAAAAGCTATTGCCGTTTCCGAAAGCTTACATTGTGAACTAGTATTTTAAAATATCCAGACCTGTAAAAAAAATGCCGTCCCATAATTAAAGTTGACATTATCAAAGACCCATCTATAATAAAACATGTAGTACTTCTCGAGAGTCATAACTTCGTCAGGTTTGTAACATAATAACACCATTCTGATGGTAAATATTATATGAAAAAAATGATCAACTGAAACAAATATTATATATATAAATGATTTAGTACTTCATGGTAGGGTATCATAGGGCTTTCTTCATTTCAAAGGGTCATATTCTTAACAGAGGATAGCCAACTTTAGGGTATATTTATAGTACAGTGTAGTATTTACGTATATAAATGTCTGGTACACCTTACCTCGCTTTCATAATTCAACACGAATGGATAGAATACTGTTAAAAGGCAGGCAAAATGGCTTTCTTAATTTTTTAAAAATCATCACAGAAAATGTCTATATTTTTTTATTTGCCTGATTCGGGATTTCAATCCGCGACTTTGGAATTTATAGCCATATAAGCTAGAAAATACACCAACAAGGCAGGAGATAAATATAAAACGATATTAACTTACCCAAACCGAAAAGCAACAATGTAAGCATAACACGATTAATATTTCTGAAAATGCGTTTTGGATTTTTGAATGACGGCAACACTTGTTCAATATCTTCAATTTTCTTTATCATGTCGTCCCACGTTATGCTAAATTTTATTAGAAATAAAGATGAAATTACCGCATTGATTTGCAATACTAGACCTCCTGTAAAATGTCAATTGTTTGAAAATAAAAATAGAAAATGTTTGAATTGTAGTCTCGTGATGTATTTTTTGCTACGTCATTACTTACCTAAATCTTTGAAACGGCGTTTAGTATGTAATACATCGTAAAGATGGATTGATGCGCAAGTAATTGTCAGCAATACACTTACAACATTGTAGATGCTATACTGTGACAGCCAAACATATCTGAAACATAAAGTTAAATGTCATCGTTGCTGCATCTCTTTCTCATTTGTGGCATTAAGAAAGATAGCAAGTGTATTAAATCTGTTAAATAGATGCACTGCTTGGTATGGATATGCTTAAATTGTGTTTTTAATTAAATTAGTAAATTAAAACACTGCTTCAGCAAACTGCACGTGTTGGATAAAAAATCCTCATGATTTAGCAGTTCCAAAGCCCTTTTTGCTAAAGACCTGTATTTCCTATAAAATAGTAAAAGTGACCACTTGCCAGACTTCTCTATGTAATTTATATCAAAATAATATGATTTTTCTATTTTAATTATAAATAATACATGTAATTTATTAAAGTACTTTAAATCATTATTAAAAAAAAGAAAGTCCTATCGCTTTTACATAGATAAAGATAACAAAATCGCTACTACATATTACTTTGATAGTATATTTGCTAGCTTGTGCAATCTTGGATTGTATAATAAATTCGAAGGAGTAGCAGATATGACTATTATAACGTTATATAAATATGGCGTTATATTTTAAACTTAATATCTATCTGATATTTAATTTTATTATAACTATTAATAAATATTCTAATGAGCATTACTTAAAAGTAAAGAAAACTTAAAAATTCTAAACTTGCAGATTTTTTTTTGTGATTATCTAATTAGTTTTAAATTGAACATTCGTAATAACGATTACTAATAGAATCAATTAATTTCACTTTATTGAATTGTTATCATGTACATCGGTGAATATAATTACTGCAATTAAATATTGGAACTCACGGCGAATACATGGTTATAAAATCTACAAAAATGCACTTTAGAAATTACAAAGGATGTCTTTAAATTTGCAAAATAAATTAATTTAAAATAAGTAGTCATCACACGATTTAGAATATGAATTTCTATTTAACAGCCATTAAAACATGTCATATTATTTATACTGTTAATACATCGTTATTATGCGCGCGCCCAAGCATACGATTTTCTCGCATTAATATTAAGCAAAAATATTTTTTTTTCTGTAAATAATAAATACTTATAGGATCTTTACTTTAATTTTTTTCTCAAGCTTCGTATTGTAATCCTATGTGGCCTTACTTTAGTAATGATTAATAACTGTATAACCATTTCTGTAATGCTGTTGATTGCAAGTAAAAAAAATTATATCTCTTTTATCATTCAATTTATATTTCGTACCTAGAAGCCTTGCCTTCTTCATTCATCAAACCAGTTATAGGTAAGTAGCCTACTATTCTGCATACGAAGAAAGTGCTCCTTACACTTTCATAGAAGCCTTTTACAACTTTTCGTTCGTCCATTTCGATATACAATATTAGAATGTCATTATGTCTTGGTAATGGGAAGTGACGTGATATCACTCGTATTATTACTTTTCTGGCAATTAAAGCTAGTGACAAATTTTACATTTTTCTTTTTTTTCTAAGCTTTGACTGTAGCAATAATAAAAAGAAAAAAAAATTAATTGACATGATAAATAAAATTGAAGATGTTGAACAAGTATTAGTAATAATAGAATTATTTATTAATTACTATCAATGGTTTTTAATGCAATTTATTAAAATATCGTTCTTGATAAGTGTTTAAATTAAAATTAAAGACTGCTAATGTATCATTGCTGGGCTAAATCTTTTTTCCTTTAGATAAAATAATATATAAGCACATGTGACTGATTTTTATCCGAGATACGTAGATGACCTTTTCCGACTAGCCGAAAATGAATATTATAACGACAAATTTAGTCATGAAAATTAAATAGTGCTCGATCAATGTATAAGCTATTCAATACTTTGAAATTCACAATTAAATTAAAATAAAATTAGCTATTTTAAAAACCAGCATAGTCTGGTATTACCTTTAACGATGACGTATGTATTTATTGAAACTACCAATAAAAGCGATGGACGAGAATTGACAAGTGACAAATTATTTCGTCTATCTCAAGATCACGTCAACAAGTCGAGTATTAAATTTTGATGAATAATTTATTAAATAAACAATCAAAGCAAGAGTTTTCGAACTTTTAGAGTTCAGAGTTCCGCTTTATTTTATTCATTAATTACATTTCAGGCAAATTAAAATCTCTAAATAGTATAAAGCAGCCGCTGTCTGCCTCTGACTGTATCTCTGCTTATTTATCGTAAACCACGCAACAAATTTTGATACGATTGTCACTTATAGAAAGAGCAATTAACGTGGAAGGTTTTTTTATATAATTTGTTTGATTTTATCAGTCTCTTTAAGAAACAGCTTTATTAAATTAAAATTAAAGGATGCATATAATGTTGAAGTTGCTCGATTTACTTTATAAAAGCTTTAAGAAATGCTAAATTTTTTATATATTTTAAGAAACGGAACCATATAGATATATCTATAAATGTAGATGCAAAAAAATGACCGAATATTATTTCTATGACTCATAACATTTGATATTTTTATAAATTATACTTAGCACTTAATATCTTAAAGGGACGTCAAACAAAATTATGATGTACGACAAAACGACATGTTTATTTATTATTCATACACAAATTATGTTTTACCGAAAAATCAAAGTTAGTTGTGATGTTCTTGGATGAAAGGAACACATCATTTTATTAAACATGTCTATCGAACCTGTCCGTATTAATGTTATTAGCAAACTTCAAAAAGGTATGTAAAACGTACATTTTTTTTTTATAAAAACACATTAAATCTAGGTAAAATCTTCTATTAAGGTAATATTTCTCAGTAACAGTAACAGAGTGTGCTAGTTGGGAGGGATCAACCCACAACTCTGCCGCGGTAATCAACCAAAGCTCTTTTCTGGTGGTAGGATGATAAACATCCACCTGGCTTGTTACCACCGTACGCATGGTGAAAATCTCGTGAAGTGGCTTGCAGCCGCGTTTCGAGGTCAGCCATCGTACAGCCAGTGCCCGAGCGAGCATTGCCACGATGGGTGTTGGTCCAGTGGAGACGGCTGCTGAACCAATGCCGGGGGAAACTGTATTGCCCTGCCGGACAGGGAGACCCGAAGAAACGGCTATTCCGCTGGCCGCCCGTGACATAGTACAGGGGCCCGAGCGTGCCTAACCAGCACGCGAGGCTGCCCCACCAGGCCACGCATAATCTCGGGGTGGACCGTCGTGCCGGTTGGTGACCGGAAGGTGGGGTCCCGGCGGCCACTTCCGGGGGGGTTCGGGGGCCCTTCCGTCCGGCGGGTCAGTGTGTGTTTCCCTTTTGGCAACTACTTGGGGAAACACGCCTCCACACTTTGCCCATCCCTATCGTGGCAATACGTCGCTCGCTTCACGTCTCTTTTCCATTCTTTTTTCCCATATGGTAGCGCATCAAAGTAGGAATAACGGTCGTACAGCGGTGCACACCCCCACCATACCCACGCTGTTTGAGGTCGAGTTCACTAACATCCGCGGACTCCACGCTAACCTCAACGCTGTCCACCACCATCTCGAGACAGCACGGCCAGCAATGTTGTTTCTAACGGAGACACAAATACTCCGTCCTGCCGATACCAGCTACCTTAATTATCCCGGCTACATGCTTGAAGAATCCTTCAAAGCGAAAGCCGGAGTATGCTTGTTCATCAGGACGGATGTTTGCTGTCACCGACTGCGCTGCTTGGAGGACCCCTCCTTTTACATGTCGGTGGTACGTGTGGATCTGGTTCGTCAGAGTCGGGTCTACGTGTGCCTCTACAGATCCCACAATGGTGACTTGGAGACAAGCCGATTATTTGACCATCTTAGTCGGGTGGCAGATGCTGCGCAAGAGCAGTTCCCTAACGCGGAATTGGTGTTTTTGGGAGATTTTAATTCTCACCATGAATCATGGTTGAAATCCCTCAAAACTGACCATGCTGGAAGGACTGCTCATGCTTTTGCTCTTACACATGACTTGACCCAACTGGTTGATCAGCCCGCCAGGATCCCAGACATTGATTGGCAAGCGCCTTCTGTACTGGACCTTCTGCTGACTTCTCACCCGGTGGAATATCAGGTTGTGGTTCAAGCTCCACTTGGTTCTTCGGATCACAGCATATCTTATAATTTTAGCATTCATATCTACTAAAGTTCCACAGGCCAAGCTGCTGCCACCAGCGGTATGCAAACGTCGCGTTTGGCACTACAAGTCGGCAGATTGGGACGGTATGCGCGATTACTATGCGTCAGTCCCTTGGAAGGAACGTTGCTTCAGTGGGAATGACCCGACAGCTAGTGCCGCTGCTGTTGCTGGCGAGATCATTTTGGGAATGGAATACTACATTCCTAGCTCAGATCTCGACAGTAGGGGTGCGCGTAACCGTTGGTTCACTCGCGAATGTGCCGACGCTGTATCATCTAAGCAGGCGGCATATCGCGAGTGGATCAATGGCTGCATTAGCGGGGCATCTAACATTGACTCACTGAAAGCAATCTACAATAAAAACTCCAAGTCCTGTAGGAAGGCTTACACGAGAGCGGATGCACAGCGCATTGTACAGATTGGTCATGACCTTATTTCACATCCTAGGGGCTCCCGTAGCTTCTGGCGTCTGACCAAGTCTGTGCAAAACAATTTCTGCCAACCTTCGCTGCCACCGATCAGAAGTCCGGACGGATCGCTAGCTCACAGTCCGCAAGAGAAAGCTGATCTCCTGGCTAAACTCTTTGCCGACAACTCCGACATCGATGACTGTAGTGCTCTGCCACCAGTAATACCTTCTTGTGGCCACACGATGCCTGACATCAAAATCAGGCAGCGTGATGTTCGTGCGGAGCAGCAATCACTTGATGTACGGAAAGCTAGCGGTCCCGATGGAATACCAGCCATAGTGCTGAAGAAGTGCGCGGCGGAGCTGTCTCCCGTGTTAACGCGCCTGTTCCAACTTTCTCTTTCTTCGGGATGTGTGCCGGAGGCTTGGAGAAGAGCTAATGTGCAAGCGGTTCCCAAAAAAGAGGATCGGTCTGACCCGGCAAATTATCGGCCAATAGCTATCACCTCAGTACTTTGTAAGGTGATGAAACGGATTTTAAACAACCAACTGATCCATTACCTAGAAGATCACTGTTTAATTAATGATCGTCAGTACGGTTTCGACCAAAACGGTCTACAGGTGATCTTCCAGCGTACGTAACACACCTCTGGGGTGAAGCTATCGACAAGCATGGGGAATCTTTGGCTGTCAGCCTCGATATCTCCAAGGCTTTCGACAGGGTCTGGCACAGAAGTCTTCTCTCCAAGCTGCCATATTGCTGGCATATGGTCTGCCTGCTCAGCTTTGCACCTGGATTGCCAGCCACCTACACAAGCGCAGCCTTCGTGTTTTAGTTGATGGTTGCACTTCACAATCTATGTAGTGAATGCTGGGGTCCCCCAGGGATCTGTGCTATCTCCCGCTCTGTTTCTTTTGCATATCAATGATATGCTCTGTCTCGGGAACATTCATTGCTATGCAGACGATAGTACAGTGCATGGTGGATACCACGGACGCGCAGTGGCTGGGCAAGCGGAAATTAAGGAGAGGCGGGAGGATCTTGTCATTGAACTCAATAAGACGTTAGGGCTTATCGCCAAATGGATAATCTTGTTGAGTTTAATGCCAAGAAAACACAGGTATGCGCTCTCACAGCAAAAAAGTCACCATTTTCCCCTCTTCCCTCCCTCTGTGGCACTCCGCTGGTGATACAAAGCAAAATCGCCATGCTGGGGATGGACGTCCGCTGCGACCTTAGTCCAAGGGATTACATCGAGGCTGTGATAAAAACAGCTTCACGGAAACTCGGAGTTCTGAACAAGGTGCGGCGTTTTTTCACGCCACAACAACTGTGCCTGCTGTACAAAACACAGGTACGGTCTTGCGTTGAATATTGCTCACACCTTTGGGAGGGCTCCGCTAAGTACCTACTTGAGGCTTTGGATCGGTTGCAGCGACGTGCGGTCCGCGTTATTGGCGACGTAAAGGTCACTAACACCCTCGAGCCTTTACAATTGCGTCGAGAGATAGCAGCGCTGAGCGCTTTCTATCGACTGTATCACGGCGAGTGTTCCGAGGAATTATTCTCCCTAATTCCTGCTTCCCCCTTCCTTCACAAGTCTACGCGTGCTGGCTCTCGATGTCACCGACTAACTGTGACATCAATTCCATCGCGCACAAAGAAATTTGGCAACTCCTTTTTTTGTCGCACTTCCAAGAAATGGAATTCCTTACCAGCTCACGTATTCCCCTCCTCTTACGACCCGGGTTCCTTCAAATGAGGCGTGAAGAGGCATCTTGCGGGCCGGCAAGGCGAGGGCGGCTAGTGCAGAACCTTCTTCCCGACTGTACTGGCCGTCCTTGCGCTTGGACTCTACTACCACTTAACATCAGGTGGAGTAGAGTCATTTGCCCTCCCGGCAAATATTAAAAAAAAAAAAAAAATTAGTCCTACACCTCTCTCTCAATAATGAATCCACAGCCAAAATCTGTCAGAGGAACATACCTAGATTTAGCTATTATAATTTAACCTTACAATCTTAATTCAAGTATTTTATCATTTTCCAAAAGAATATCTGAATGCGGAAACTTATAGAGAAGAAACGTTTATGAACGGTAATCGTTATTTAAAAGAAAAAAAGAAAATAGATATCAGGTAAATACGAGTGCTTTTTATTTTTATACGTAAGCTTAAAGGATTATCTATCTATTATAGGGACTATCTTTCTTTTTCAGCACTAGAAGTGATCATTCAAATATATCAAAATGGAAGCGCTTTAAGATTAAGTGTAAGTATATAGTAGTAAGTATAAATTATGTAATTGTATTATGTATTGCCTCAATTGATAACAAGAGCTGGTTCATTAAGCCTATAGGATTCGTATTGCGTTTCAACGGCAAAATGCTTCCTCGCGGTCATGATACAGATAATTTTTAATTTTGAATTATATATACAATTTAAGTCATTTATGTAAATAATTCTTATGTAAATAAATTATATATATAACATTAAATTTATTAAGAAAATTTCAGGTACAAGAACCATTCAAGACTTTCCGAATCGCGGGTCAAGGTTAGAAAATCAACTTGATTTGTTTCAAATTTCAATGAAATATTGCCTTCTAAGCGGTCAATGGATAGGCATCTTTCCTATCGGGAACATTGCAGAAACTAATCGAGAAGAGAAAAGGTTAATATGAATTTGTTCATTATGTTAAAACGCAAAGTATAGTACGATTATAAGATAAACAATTACAATAAAAAAGCTGATGAATGCAAAAAGTAGTATGCAAAAAATTAAAAAAATAATAATTTGATTTCAAACAGCAATACTTAGTATTTTTGAGTTCCAGTATAACTACAGACACAAGGGACATAACATCTTAGATCCCAAGGTTGGTGCCAAAGTGGATATGTAACAGTAGTTAATAATTACTTACATCGCCAATACCTATGGTTGGCGGTCATAACTTATCACCATGTGGTAAAAAAAAAACTTTTTACAAATTCGTGTTTGTGTAATATTGTATACAACTAAAATTATAGAAATAGAAGAATTTCTAAACAAACCACCAATATTTATCATTTTAGATATCATCTATTTTCCTGGAGATATTTACTGTGCTTCATGACTTGTTCAGGGCAACTAATGGCACTTATTCTTAACTTCTATGGACTGACAACAAGAACTGTTACAATTATAAGAGTTGGTAAGTAATCGTGTGAAGTAAATATAAGTTTTATAAATTCTTTGAATAATCAATTTCGATATTCCACATTTAAACCTAAACTATATTGTAATTTAAGGTTAAATATATATTTATTCTCTAATAAGACATAACAAGTCACTTCTATGAGAACAATGCAAGAAGTATGTCAATCGAACCAAATTTTTAAATGGGATTGAATAATTTGAATGTTTGCAGCATATTTTTTATTCTTCATGTCCAATTGCTTCACAAGCGTTCTCTTCATACGACTGTCAATGAAATGGCATAATCTAATTAAACAAATTGTTGCATCAGAACTCAACGAATACTTAGACTTGAGCGTCAGGCTTAAAGGAAATTTTGCAACTATTATAATATTAGGCGTAGCCAACGGTGAGTATGTTCGTGTATTATTATTACCATTTTACTTAGAAATGTTTGTGGTAAGTTTAGCTTGATACAATTGCTACTAAATTCTAATTGTAATGTTTCAAATATTTATGCTTTTCTTGAATCTTAACCGAAGATTGCGGTTTTACGCCCGCAAGCGTATATTAGCTTTCATGCGCTTATTGAAGCAGCATTGTGGATATTCCAAATTCTTTCATCAAAAGGATAGGCCTTAGCCCAGTAATGCATTTACATGCTGTTTCTTTATACAAATTATTATTCGCAGATTATGAACACGTTGGCTACAATGGTATGGAACTATGCGGATATTTTTATCATTTGCGTTAGTTTGTATTTAACATCAATACAGCAAGAAATAAATAAGAAGATTATCTCACGAGATGGTCAGGTAAGTGTTATTTTATATGTTTTTAAAATTTAGTGTTCTTAACTTATATGTATATATATTACAAATACGTACTTATTCTATGACTAAAAGCGCTTTAACTAGGCCAAGCCGGTGTCAGACTCTAGTGTCTACCGACGTACTGTCTGATAACGTAATATATAATAATACACCTTAATATTAGAAAAATGGTCTTTAGTTAGTAGTGTGTTTATGATGTCAAAACTTTTTTTTCACCTACCGACTTATTTACAATTTGTTCCGTTAGATTTTTTTTATTATGCAATCAATCAATCAACAGCCAATCATTGTCCACTGCTGAACATAGGCCTCTCCCAAGGTGCACCAAAGCTCCCTGTCCTCCGCCTTCCGCATCCAGTCGGTGCCCGCCACCTTCTTAAGATCATCGGTCCACCTGGCTGGAGGGCGCCCTACGCTGCGTTTGCCGATCCACGGTCTCCACTCTAAGACTCGTCTGCTCCAACGGCCATCGGTCCTATATATACATACGTGACCAGCCCACTGCCACTTCAGCCTACTAATTTTGCAAGCTATGTCGGTGACTCCGGTTCTTTTCCGGATAATCTCATTTCTGATCTTATCCTTCAAAGATACTCCGAGCATAGCTCGCTCCATAGCACACTGAGCGACTTTTAATTTGTGAACTAGTCCCGCAGTTAGTGTCCACGTTTCGGCACCGTATGTCATGGCAGGTAAGACGCATTGATTGAAGACTTTCGTCTTCAAACATTGCGGTATGGACGACGTGAGGACTTGACGAAGGTCGCCAAATGCTGCCCATCCCAAACGAATTCTTCGATCGGCTTCCTTCTCGAAGTTGTTCCTATCGACTTGTATAACCTGTCCTAGGTAGGTATATTCCCTAACAACTTCGAGAGGTTTCCCTTCGATGTATATCGGTCCCGGCACAACATGCCTATTGAACATTTTTATTTTTATTTTTATTTATTTATTAACACCAACAAGATATACATTAACAAAAGCGAGTAGAACATAATTAAACAACTAATATTAAAATCTAAATGTTATCTTAATTATAGGTGTTACACACATTTCAAAGCAAAATAGACACAACATGCAGGTAAAATTACAAATTAAAAGAAACAAAATTTGGAAAGAAAATCATCAACATAAACATTAAAATAATAAATAATAACATATCGTAACAAATTAGATAAAATTGAGCATATTTATAAATTTGTACTTTAATATCATTAATAAATATTAAAATAAAGAATTACAATGTCCAATTAAATAAAATATAAAACAAATCAATTGAAGAATAATTGAGTAACAAGGTTTTCCGATATTAGGCAATAACAAATTAATAAGTTAATGCATCACAACCATCATAATTATTAGATTACTCTAAATTAGAATTATATGATGAATAAAAATTTAATAAATTACATTTAAATTTCACAAGGCTATCACAAAATATGTCAATATCCATCTTTCTATCTAAATTCTTTTTATCTATAGTGGATGACGTAGTAGAAAGAGTACAATTATTTTTTGTTAATTTATAGATGGCATTGTAACTCAACATTAATCTATTAATTGGAGAGTAGCGTCCTTGACGTGAGCGTGTAGGTTTTTCTACAAATGGAGTATAAGACGACGGTCTTAGTGTCCTCACCGGTGCACGAATATTTAATTGTTTCAATAAACAGGGACTGTCAATGACACCATTCACCAATTTATACAGGAAAGTGAGATCATGGAGCCGTCTTCGATCCGAAAGTGAATGAAGTTTAAAGAACTTAAGCCTGTCTTCGTATGTCCTAAGAGTTTTGACTAGGTTAAGATCAAAGCACAAATGCCAAAGAAATCGTTTTTGAATACTTTCTATTCTTTGTGAATAAATATTGAAGTGAGGATTCCACACAACACTGCAATATTCTAAAATGCTACGTACCAAGGCTGAATAAATAATTAATTTAGAGCGTGAATTCTTAAATTGCTTGCAGTTACGTAAAAAGAAGCCAAGAGTCTTAAAACCTTTGTTTGCAATATTGTCAATGTGGATATTATACCGAAGTTTATTATCGAGTATAACTCCTAAATCACGTATGTGAGGAACTTCGGACAGAGCTGTACCATCAATTAAATATGTTCTCGCAAAAGAAGTCTTTTTCCTGGAAAATTTTATTACATGACACTTCTCAGCATTCAAAGTCATGCCATTACTTTGACACCATAAGGATAGCTTATTCAAGTCCTCCTGTAGGAGTTCTCTGTCGGTATCTGTAGAGATAGGTCTAAAAATCTTCAGATCATCAGCAAGTAGCATTTACAGTATTTAAAGCAACTACTGATATCGTTGATGAATATGTTAAACAGCAAAGGACCCAGGTGAGAACCTTGTGGTACGCCGGTTTGCGCAAAAAATGGTTCCGAAGCATAACCATCAACGATAACAATTGAAGACCGGTCGACAAGATAAGACCGAAACCATTCCAGTAATGGGCCTGAAATACCTATAATTTCTAGTTTAGTAATTAAAACACCATGATCAACTTTATCGAAGGCCTTACTGAAATCTGTGTAAATTGTATCAACGCACATGCCAGTATCAAGAACTGCAGTAATGTCTTCAACAAAGGACACAAGATTAGTTGCTGTGGATCGGGCTTTCACAAACCCATGTTGTTCAGGTGCAACGAATTGTTGGAAGTGCCAAGAAACAACAGGATATAAAAGTACCTCAAATACCTTCGCAAAAACAGACATAATTGATATAGGTCTATAATTCCTAGCATCCTCTCTATCACCAGTTTTGAACAAAGGCAATACAAGGGCCTTTTTCCACAAGGTAGGATAAGTGCTAGTTGATAGAGAAGTATTGACAATTAGTGTCAGTGGTAAAGCCTGTTGTTGTAATATGTGGTAAATGTTCTAGCGCAAGTATGGACAAAAATTGATGGAATCCCGTCAGCTCCCGCTCCCTTATTAGAATCCAGCCTTTTTAAAACATTGTAAACCTGATCTACAGTAAAAGATATTTGACTAAATTGATATAGGTCTATAATTCCTAGCATCCTCTCTATCACCAGTTTTGAACAAAGGCAATACAAGGGCCTTTTTCCACAAGGTAGGATAAGTGCTAGTTGATAGAGAAGTATTGACAATTAGTGTCAGTGGTAAAGCCTGTTGTTGTAATATGTGGTAAATGTTCTAGCGCAAGTATGGACAAAAATTGATGGAATCCCGTCAGCTCCCGCTCCCTTATTAGAATCCAGCCTTTTTAAAACATTGTAAACCTGATCTACAGTAAAAGATATTTGACTAAGGTTCGTAATATTACATAAATTTACAGAAATGTCTCCATTATTGGTAGCATGGTAACCATCATTCTTATTATAAACTGACGAAAATTGCTTAGCAAAAACCTTGCAGATGTCCGTTCCGCTGGAAGCAATTATGTTGTCGCCCTTAATTTTTGATGGATAAGAACTCTTCCCCTTTTTTTGTTTTAAAAATGACCAAATTAACTTAGGATTAGACCTTAAAGATAACTCAAGACGATCTATATATTTAGAATAAGAATATGACAAGAGTTTTTCGCACCTTTTCTTCAATAAGTCAAAAGTTAGTTTATCGCGAGGATTGTTGTATTTTCGAATCTTTATTCTATATTTATATTTTTCTTTAATGCACTTAATCAGACACGAAGTAAACCAAATAGGATAATTATGACTGCGGGGTTTCTTTTTTGGTACATATTTTAATATCAATTTACGAATTTGGGCATAAAATAATGAGACCATATCATCAACACAGGAGCATTTACTCAAAATTTCCTTCCAATCAATTTCGCTTAGTTCTTTCTTTATATTCACGTAATCTGCCTTGTGAAAACAAAATTTTGTAATGTTGCTATTAGGGATGAGCGACGTAGAATTTGTTAAATCGAAAGAAAGAATTAAAGGCGGATGAAGGGGATCGACACATGTTGGAGGATCAAGGCATGAAGTAGTATGAATTTCAATGTTCGATAAAACAAGATCAAGAATTTTATTTTTATTGTTCTTTATATAGTTGGATTGATACAACTCATTGCATGAGAGAAAGTCTGTTAAAAGGTTTTGTAAATAACTGTTGGAGGGTTCTGCACAAAGATGACTATGTGGATCTAATGACCATGTAATGCGAGATTAAAATCGCCAGCAATAAGTATATTATCGGTAACGGGCTCTAGTACTCGATTCGAGTTATTGACGAAATGTTTAAATATATGCTTTTGTACAGGAGGTGGAATGTACACAGCGCAGATGTAAAGTTTTTGAATCTTTTCTTGGGCGTTTAATACATCTACACAAACCCAAAGATCCTCGCACTCGGACTCGAAACTGAACATTCGCGAAGAATTGTATTGATTAGATACAGCTATGAGTACACCACCTCCATTTTTCGAAGCGTGGAATCCACTACTCTCCCGATCACGTCTATATACAACATAACGACTATCGAAGATTTCAGAATCAAAAACACTCCCATTCAACCACGTCTCCGTCATAATTACAACATCGTATGAGTTACAGATTACGTTATTAAATAAATCAATTGTCTTTGATCTTAACCCCCTGACATTTTGATAGTATAGAGAAATATTATTTTGTTAAGGGCCCTTAAGTAAAAGTAAATACAATAATCAAACTTAGCGTTATTTTATGACAAATTACTGACAGTGTCATGATTTCGTATATATACATAGTTTGAACCTTCAGATTTACGCACAAAAATTTTTCCATCACGAACCCAGACAAAGCAGAAACCCAGCTCCTTTGCTTTACGGCGAGCTGCAGCATGCAGAAGTTTTCCTTCTGGTGTAAGATTTTCTACCACATATATTGGAGTTTTCTTGGTATTAGCGATTCCCAAATGGCTAGTGTTAAGTTTATCCGTACTATTATTTTTGTTGTATTTAATAGTAGCTGCTAAAAATTCATCGCGCAATCTAGGACTGCTGAACTTAACCAATATCGATCTCGGTCGTGGACTTTTAGCATTCATCTTCGCAAGTCTTGCACAAAAATGTATGTTTTCTTCTGCTACCGGACATTTTATGATTTTACCTAACTGTTGAACAGTGTTTATTAAATTTTCTTGTCTATGTTCTGGAACACATTGGATCTCAATATTTGCCGCTCGTGTATGCTGTTCAAGTTGCATAAGGCGATTTGTGACAGTTTGGTTTGCAGCACGCTAATTTTCATTCTCCTTAATTAAATTATTCAACTGTACAGATTGGGTGGACTGTTCCGATTTAAGTTTTTCAATATCGTAATTGATAGATGTCAAAGCAACTTCAAATGAGGCAACAGTGTTTTTTAATTCTTGAATTTTTGGATACAGGTCGTTAGTTAGAATATTGCGCAATTCATCTCTAATTATTTCACGAACATTAGTAGCCGACAAACAAGAGCAAGTAGTAGTACGGCTCTTAACGCGCTGAGTGACAAATTCCATTTCTACCGGAGTATTGCGTCCATTTCTACCGGAGTGTTGGAATGATCACCTTTCCTAGGCTGTTTACATCTGCATGCATCGCAAATCCATAGACTTTTCATTTTCAAACTCATCTCTATAAAATCCTGGTTCGATATTCGTGTGCATACGACATGATATCTGTCTTTACATTTGTGACATTGTAATGCCTGAGAGTCATCAAGTTCATCAGGGCACCCAGCACACATAAAATTAGCCATGGTTAATGAGTTAAAAGAAAAATAAGAAAAATAATATTAACGCAGAGCTCGGATTTGAACCCAGGATATAACTAATAATAAGCGCGGTTTCTACGGCTGCGCCACGAACTCTATGTATATATATCGCAAAAAAGTCCCTCGTATTTGTATTTGGAGCAAACAGTGTTACGAGAGGTCAGTGAACTTATATTTTTTATATATGAAGCTCATTAGCATTGCCACACTTCGATCACTAAAGAACGTTAAAGATGTCCTTTAAATGCACTGATTTAAAAAAGTTTTTGCCTAATATCTTCAAATATACAACACAAAATGTTATAAAATTTCACAATATTATAATGTCACAATAACTGAGCACAAATAGTGAAAATGTTTTTGTTAAAGAGTAATAATTACACTAAGAAAGAATTAATTACTTTAGCAACAAAATTATACGTGTCTACTTCACGACGCACGGATACCGTCCCTGAACATGACCTTGGTCTTGTCCAAGTTCATACCGAGAGACCGACACGCCGGAAAGATTCACTAAGGCTACGCAGCATTTCGGTTAGTTGTTCCAGCGACTCTGCTATGATGACGATATCATCGGCAAATCAAAGGCGTGAGATGTACTCGCCGTTTACATTGACTCCACATCCAGTACAATCCAGCGTCTTGAAAACGTCTTCCAACGCGTTGGTGAACCGTTTCGGAGATATTACATCTCACCCCCCTGTGCAGTTGGATCGCCTTCGTCTTACAGTCCTGGATGTGGACAGTCATTGTAGCGGCGTTGTATAGACATCTCAGTACCTCGATGTATCTCCAGTTGATATGAAATCTCTGCAATGAGTCGAGCACTGCCCAGGTTTCGATGGAGTCGAAGGCTTTCTCGTAGTCCACAAATGCCATACACAGCGGCTGATTGTACTCTTCGGTCTTCTGCACAATCTGCCGAACAGTATGAATGTGGTCCACGGTGCTGTAGCCTGATCGAAAGCCGGCTTGCTCTGGGGGCTGGAATTCATCAAGTCGTCTGGCGAGACGGTTCGTGACGACTCTTGAGAACAGCTTATACACGTGACTCAGGAGGGAGATTGGTCTATAGTTTTTCAAGAGGGTTTTATCACCTTTCTTGAAAAACAGTACCACCTCACTCCCGCTCCACGTTTCCGGGGTCTTGCCCTGTTGGATGACGGCATTAAAGAGGCTTGCTAGCTCTTTCAGGACCGGAGTCCCGCCTGCCTTAAGCAACTCTGTTGTGATTCTGTCATCTCCCGGAGCTTTGTTGTTTTTAAGCTGTTCTAGAGCCGCCCTAATCTCGCCTTGGTCGAACGAACGACGGGGAGCTCCTCGGAGTAATGGCGCGTAAGAGGGGCGCGCTGGTCATCAATACTGATTCCCACAGGTTTATCCGATCTTGAAGAGAACCACTGCCCATAAAACCTCTCTACTTCTCCGACAATCTCAGGCCTAGAGGTAACGACCCCACTATTTTCAGTTTTAAGTTTTGTCAGATGCGGCCTCCCAAACTTGCGAGCGAACACTTTCGATCCCCGATTTTGCTCAATCACAGCCTTGATGGCACGGGTATTGGAGCATCGGAGATCGCGTCGCGTCAGCGTTTTTATTTTTCGGTTTAAGGCCTTATCTGACAAAAACGATGGTAGTTCTCGTCGTTTCCTCATGAGCTCGAGTGTCTCAGCAGAGAGTTTTGGTGCGTTGTCTCTTTTCTGTTGCGGAAAACACTTGCGGGATGTAGGGGGTAAAATGCTTATGGGGGGGACGCTGCTGCCCATCCCCCCCTTTCCCCTTCTTTTATTATGCGGATACATAATATATATTTGAACGAATGGTGTATTAGAATCCTAACACCATCATAAATTTATTCATGCATTTATTTATAGTAATATTTTAAACGTATTTTTTTTATTGCGCGTGCACTAAGTTCAATATGTTTATGCAACTATGATTTTCTACGACAATGATTGTATAAATTACACGGACATTCGTTTATTTCAATAAGTCAATTTTTATTTATTTATTAATTATGCTATACATTGGTCTTTTTTGTTTTGTGCTTATAAAAATAAATCTTTTTTTTTAATTTACATATAGAATAAAAGTCAAAATCAGTTGATATGGGGTAATTTTGAGATATTAATCAAAGATCGACGAAATATAAAACAACTGAAGGGCTTATCCCTTTATTCGTTATTTGAAATTTAAATATATTATTATTTCATTTTGTTTTAGCATTTACCAGCATCCCAATGGCGGAAATTCCGCGAAGACTATAATAGAGCGAGCCGATTGGTTCGTTCCTTTGATGACGCCATTAACAGTATTGTGTTTACTTCATTCGCGAGTAATCTTTTCTTTGTATGCGTACAACTTTACCACGTATTAGGGTAAGAGTTCAACCGTGAAATCACATTAACGATATTAGTTTACGATATTATAATATTTACGATATTAATTATTTCCTTCTTTGGTAGTATTTTTTCTGGAAGAAGCTATAAATAAGTTTCGGATATAAATAGGTAGGTGAACTAAGATGTACTACCCCTTGTACCTGTAGTTATACTGGCTCACTCACCCTTTAAACTGAAACACAACAATACTAAGTATTGCTCTAGGGCGATAGAATAACTGATGAGGTGGCCTACCTAGACGGACTTGCAGAACCAGACCACGAAGTAAAGTCACCACTATTTGTAAAGGTTATATTTATTGACTGGTTTGTTGGTTTAGTAGTTAGCTCATAAAGCTGGAGATCTCGAAGTTCTGGATTCAAATATTGGATAGAGCTATTGAGTTTTTCCGTTAAGAAATTATCAATAGTAGTTCGAAGTTTGTCGAAGTTTAGTCGGAACGCCACGCCACGTCTTCTCTTTGGTCGTGTCAGATTGCCGACTCATCGGAGTACGAGAGTGATGGGATAGATAGTGCACCCGTGTTTGCGCCACTAAGGGGCACTATTATATCTCCTATGGAGTTATCGAGACGACATTGATATTATCAACATAATTTATAGAAATGTTTGCTATCACATATATGACAAATATTGATTTTACCATCATTCTAACAGTTTGAATTATTCTGCGAGTCAGTATATAATTCCAAGAACCTGCATTGGAGTAGCGTGGTGGAATAAGCTCCAAATGTTCTCCTCAAAAAATGAGAGGCCCAGCAGATAATTACACTAATACTGCCAAATTAATTTTATGTAGTCGATTGATCAATTAATTGTATAAATGATATTCTTTCCTGTTACAGACGCATTGAGACTATTAAAAGCGTTCCTGCGGTCGAGTGCTTTAATTATTCAAACGGGTTTGTATTCTTCTTCGTATATGCTGAATTATATATTAACAAGAAAATACTAAAATTGGTTTTAAAAGGCAAATCATCAAAGGACATCCAATCAATTACTCCACATTATTATATATGATGTATTTTATAAAAGCTTTATAATATTCTATTAATAATGAATATATTTTTTTTAGATTATTTAACGGATACGAACATACTATATATGTCACGTTTTCTTTGATCTTCCTCCTTTCGCGTTCCTTGGCGGTTTTGCTCATCGCTGCTCAGGTGCATTCATCGTCTCTTGTCACGGCTCCATCACTTTACATCGTCCCATATTCCTCATATGGTACCGAGGTAAGGTTTATACACCCAAAATTTAAAGTACAATAACAATCTGTAAGTGAAGCGTATTCCACCACGCTTCTCTAGTGCGTGTTGGAGGATACAGAGGTGACAGAACTTCATTCGACATATGAAAATAGAATAGGAAAACATCTTAAAAACAAGCCAGAAGGAGCAAGGTGGTGGAATAAACTACAAACCTTCACCTCAAAGAGAGAGGAGGCTTAGCTCAGTATTCACAGGCTGTTACATTAAATTATCAAACGAACAATCTCTGATCAAATAACATATTGAAAATAAATCTTTGTTGTAGGTTCAAAGATTTCTTGAGCAAATTCACGGTGATACCGTTGCATTGACCGGTCTTAACTTTTTCTATGTAACTAAGGAGTTGGTTCTATCTGTGAGTATGAAAATAATGTAATCATTCACTAGATATTATTAAACAAACAAACATTTCTTTTTTCAATTTAAATTTTTATTATTTTAAATTAGTTTTTTTCATTTAAGCTTAGCTGTAAATTATTGTTTGTTACATCCTAATGATAATTTGATAATTTATTTTTATTTTCAGGTGGTTGGCACCATTGTTACTTATGAGCTAGTCTTGGTGCAGTTTAATCAATAAGTTTATACTAAGAAGCAGTATTAATTACTTAACTACTTAATTAAAAACAACAAATAAATTGTATTGCGAGATGTATATGATGTATGATTTTATAGCTTATTCCCGTTTTTGTATGTAAAATTGTGTATAAAAGATGAGACCTTTCCTTTAAATTTCGTAAAACAATGAGATACTCTGTTAGTACATAGTGTCATAGGAATAATATTCTTAAGTAATTACTTAATTTAATTAAATTGACGGGCCAGTTGGCGTTGTTGGTAGAAACTTGCCTTTCACGCCGAAGGTTGTGGGTTCGATTCCCACCCAGGACAGACATTTGTGTACATGAACATGTCTATTTCTCCTGAGTCTGTATTTATCCATATAAGTATGTACAAAAGAAAAGTAGTATATGTAGTATATCAGTTGTATGTTTTCCATAGTACAAGCTCTGCTTAGTTTGGGATCAGATGACCGTGTATGAGTAATGTCCCAGGATATTATTGATTTTCGTAGTATTACATATTCGTAGGTTGCTGGAACCATCGCGACGTATGAGCTAGAGATGTCCAGTTCAATTCGCAGCCTCAATCATCGAATACGTCTCCTACAAATCCAACACTATCGTTTTATAATAACACAATCATACCGTTATTTTAATCTTAATAAAAACAATAATTATTTGTATGTCCAACAAACCTTATATCATAAAATGAAAATTAAATAATCTTTATAATACGGAAAGCAGCGTTACTTTTTCTATGTATATGTCGGAATTGATAATTGATGCCCAATTTCAAATGCCTTCCCAGAAAAAAGATGGAGAAGATTTTATCTTTTGCAAATCGCCTGGTCCAGAAACGAACAATCTCATTGAGGGAATCGCAAGCTATTTTGGGCTCTGTAAATTTTGCCAACTTTGTTGTTCCTCGAGGAAGATTACAATGCCGACAAATGCAGCTACAGTACCGGATACTAGCGAGAAGAAAATCCATGAAAGAAATAAACTTGAAGGCAACAGCAATGAAGGATTTAGTATGGTGCATCGAAACCCTGAAGAAATCACGACCACAAACAACGTTGCATTCGGATTCGATTCATCATTTTTTAACAACAGATGCTGCAGATTTTGGATGGGGATCTCAAATGGACGACCAGACAGTGACTGGCAAGTGGAGACCAGACCAGATGAAATGGCATTGCAACCGCAAGGAAATGTTTGCTAAAATAGCAGCCATAAGGCATTTTAAATTAAAACTATAAGGCACGTCACCTGATTTTACAGTCGGACAATCGAACAGTCGTCTCATACATTCAAAATGAAGGCAGAACACGATCGATGGCTCTTCTCAACCAAACTTACCAACTTCTAGATTGCCTAGACAAGTGGGATATCACGATGATTGCCGAATACATTCCTGGGAAATTCAACGACATCGCCGATCGTTTATCGAGGGGGAAACGAGCTGCCGAGTGGCACCTATTGAAACCTTCACTCGATGTTATATTCCGAAGGTTTGGAGTTCCACAAATAGATTTGTTTGCGACGAAAGAAACAAATGTCGTCGTAAGTCGTAAAAAATTACGTCACGATCAATTATCAGGACTCCTCGACTCTGTTTTGCAACGCATTCAGTCGTCCATGGCGGTTTCAACTAGCTTAGGTATTCCCTCCGCCGAGTCTCATGCCACGCGTGTTGCATCATCTCAACAACGCATAGGGAATATTTTTGATTGTAGCACCAATGTGGAAGAGAGTATTTTGGCTTCCGGATCTACGCAGGCGAGCTTTATGCATACCTTTGAAAATCAAACAGTTACCTCATGTGCTAATAGATCAGACTACGGACATGCCACCACCCCGAATTCAAGACCTGGAACTTTTTGTCTGGAAAATTGGGGCTGGGAAGATGTAATACAGACTTGGACTGAAGCTGAGGTGTAGCTGGCGGGACTCTACGCTTAAAACATATAGACCCGCTTGGTCTAGATGGGTCAGGTGGTTTGAGTCTCATGATTTTGATTTTAAGCATCTAAATGGAGTTAGTTTATCAAAACTTTTGGCCTTTTTGAGCTTAGAAGAGAAATTAGCGTATCCGACTATTCTCTTGCATAAATCAGTGGTTCTAACTTTTGGAAAAGTTTTAAACAATGAAAATTTAAATTCACATTTTTTAGTCAAACATATTTTAAAAGCTATATCTCTTTCTAGCCAATCCAAATGACTTGATTACCTGGATTCAGAATAATCCACCAGCCGTTAATTCATTATTTGAAGCTTCACGTCGACTAGCATGCCTTTTGTTACTTGCATCTGGTAGGCGAGTTCATGACCTTACGTTGTTAAATATAGATTCATGTCATTACTTTGATTTTGGTGACTATATCGTCTTACATCCCATATTTGGCTCTAAGACACAGTTACATTCAGGCAATCAGGTTGGAAATTGTCGAGTCATTCATGTACTAATGTCTGTCCCGTTAAGAAAAGTACTACCAGTAAGACTGGTTAAGAAAAGTAATAGAATTAAGTAATGAACAGCGTACGGCAGATTGCGATAGTGCTCTGTTTATTACAATTAGAGGTTCCCCTCGAGCAGCTTCGCGTACTGTTATAAGTGGTTGGGTTAAATCAGTCTTTAAAGACGCAGGTATTGCAGCTGCAGCAGGCAGTATCCGTTCCGCCGTCGCGACTTTAAATTGGTATGAACATTTTTCTATTGAAGATATATCAGCGCGAGGTAATTGGCGCAGTGAAAAGACTTTTTTGAAGTTTTATTGTAAACAAATAATAAGTAATTCGAAACCATCTCAATGTTATCTTTCAAATAATTTTGAACCTATAAATTAACGTATTGATTATTAATTTTTTTACTAAATCTATGTTTATAATATTCATACATAAGTATATATACATAATTATTATTTTTTATGTAATCATATGGAATTGTTTAAATTGATTTGTAACACAGTTGATTAATTATTTCATTTTTGTTAAGTTGAATATAATTATAAACAATACTGGTTATATTTTATGTTCTTATTTTTCACATAGCGTCGTTTAGTGGTCACCAGGAGATATAAACAGGTCTCTCACGGATGCTTTGCATTGTCACATGCCAAATAATAGTACAAGTTTTACATAACAATATAACTTGTATTATTGAGCAGAGACGATACACAGCATCCCAATAAGTACTACTGGTGAGAGACTTCTATGAAAGCAAAACGGCTAGCTGCCACCCTGGGACCAATCAAATGGTTGGGAGCGGACGTGACGTCACATTAAATTCAAGAAACAGGAAAGGGAAGTATACAATGCACTCACGGATACTGTGCATCGTCTCTGCTCAATAATACAAGTTTTATTGTTATGTAAAACTTGTACTATTATTATATATTACCTCATCGGAAGACACTAGCGTCTGACACCGGTTTGGTCTAGTTAAAGCGCTTGTAGTCATAGAATAATTACGTATTTGTAATGTATATATAACGTAAGAACACTAAATGTATACATTTTAGTTATATAAAATCACACTCACCTGACCATCTTGAGATAATCTTCTTATTTATTTGTTGCTGTATTGATGTTAAATACAAACTAACGCAAATAATAAAAATATCTGAATAATTCCATACCATTGTAGCCAACATGTTCATAATCTGCGAATAATAATTTGTATAAGGTAACAGCATGTAAATGCATTACTGGGCTAAGATCTATCCTTTTGATGAAAGAATCTGGAACATCCACCACGCTGCTTCAATGCGGTTTAGTGGATACACGTGGCCGATTTTCATCCAACGCATGCAGGTTTCCGTACGCTGGTTTCCTTCAGCGTCGATCATGAGATGATTTATAAAAAAAACTAAGCACTTGAAAATTCAATGGTGCTTGCCTGGGCTTGCATTGAAAGCAGTTGGTTAATCCCTCTTGAGGAAGGAAATAGACTATCAGTAAGACATCACTTAAGTTAAAATAAAATTACGAAAAAATCAGAACAAAGTTACATGTTTAAAAAGTTTTATATCTTTATATTGATGACGTCATAAGCATGTTTCTTTTTAAATAAAATTGAAAAGTACCAACAAATACGATCCAAAAACAGAAGAATATGGCAAACCAAGTTGAAATACCCAAGGACATGAAGCTATAACGAATTTCTCGTATATGTTATCATCGTCTGTAATGCAATTTTTTACTTCAACCAGCTTAGAGATTCTTGATAGTAGTAGTATTTAGTAGTAGTACATACTCGACTGAAATAAAGGATTTTTTTTAAATGAATATAAATGTTCTTAATAAGAAGTAAAGGTCGCGCTGTTGGAGCAAGTCTTCCAAATTTGTTACATTTTTATTCATTTTATTTATCCTTATTTCTCTTTACTCATGCACTGAGGATAAGGTTCAGCTTCAGAGAGTTAGTGAATATACCATTATCACCAGAAATTAATCTGACACATGCTGGTATCATATTTTATTACTCACCATATTTTTCATTACCGAGTACGATTTGAATAAACAGAAATTAAGCGCATGAAAACTAATATACGCTTGCGGGCGTAAAACCGCAATCTTCGGTTAAGATTCAAGAAAAGCATAAATATTAGAAACATTACAATAATAATTTAGTAGCAATTGTATCAAGCTAAACTTACCACAAACATTTCTAAGTGAAATGGTAATAATAATACACGAATATACTCACAGTTGGCTACGCCTAATATTATAATAGTTGCAAAATTTCCTTTAAGCCTAACACTCAAGTCTAAGTATTCGTTGAGTTCTGATGCAACAATTTGTTTCATTAGATTATGCCATGTCGTTGACAGTCGTATGAAGAGAATGCTTGTGAAGCAATTTGACATGAAGAATAAAAAATATGCTGCAAATATTCAAATTATTAAATCCCATTTACAATTTGGTTCGATTGACATACTTCTTGCATTGTTCTCATAGAAGTGACTTGTTATGTCTTATTAGAGAATAAATATATATATATGGCAACGTACAATGGACGCTCGTTAAGGCTGGACCATCACCTCGCCGAAGTAGAAGTAGAGCTAAGTCATATAAACTGGCATACACTGGGGTTATCTGAAGTCCGAAGACAGGGGGAGGACACGATAACTCTAGAGTCCGGTAACTTACTCTACTTCCGCGAAGGTGATAACCTCTCCCAGGGTGGTGTCGGTTTTCTGGTCAAAAAGGATCTAATTAGCAGCATTGTGGAAATCAGTAGTGTGTCGAACCGGGTAGCGTACCTTTTCCTAAAACTCTCCGACAGGTACTCTCTGAAGGTAGAGGTACAGGTATATGCACCAACTTCAGCATACTCTGATGATGTGGTCGAAGCGATGTACGAGGACATCGCAAAGGCCCTCAACAACACCTCGAAGGCCCACTACAATGTTGTTATGGGAGACTTTAATGCTAAAGTGGGAGTACATAATAGCGGTGAATCGAAAGTTGGACCTTACGGCTTGGGCTGCAGACATCACAGGGGGCAAATGCTGGTAAACTTTCTCGAAGCGCAGGGGCTCTTTTTGATGAATTCTTTCTTTCAAAAGAAGCCTCAGAGGAGGTGGACCTGGCGAAACCCCGATAACGTGACAAGGAACGAGATAGATTTTATCATTTCGAATAAAAGGCACATATTTAGAGATGTCTCAGTGATCATCAGACTTAATACCGGAAGTGATCACCGCTTGGTTCGAGGCACTCTAGATATCGACTTTAAAGCTGAAAGATCGCGAATGATGAGGTCTACTCTCCGACCTACCATGTTCCAAGCTGCTCAAGGCACCAAAAAGTTCCAAATGGAACTTCAAAATCAATTTACCGCGTTGGAAACCGTAAGCAGTATTGATGAGAAAACCGACACGCTGGTCAAAATACTGCAAAACACATCCCGCAAGTGTTTTCCGTCACAGAAAAGAGACAACGCACCCAAACTCTCTGCTGAGACACTCGAGCTCATGAGGAAACGACGAGAACTACCATCGCTTTTGTCAGATAAGGCCTTAAACTGAAAAATAAAAACGCTGACGCGACGCGATCTCCGATGCTCCAATACCCGTGCCATCAAGGCTGCGATTGAGCAAAATCGGGGATCGAAAGTGTTCGCTCGCAAGTTTGGGAGGCCGCGTCTGACAAAACTTAAAACTGAAAATGGTGGGGTCGTTACCTCTAGGCCTGAGATTGTCGGAGAAGTAGAGAGGTTTTATGGGCAGTTGTTCTCTTCAAGATCGGATAAACCTGTGGGAATCAGTATTGATGACCAGCGCGCCCCTCTTACGCGCCATTACTCCGAGGAGCTCCCGGTCGTTGACCAAGGCGAGATTAGTGCGGCTCTAGAACAGCTTAAAAACAACAAAGCTCCGGGAGATGACGGAATCACAACAGAGTTGCTTAAGGCAGGCGGGACTCCGGTCCTGAAAGAGCTAGCAAGCCTCTTTAATTCCGTCATCCAACAGGGCAAGACCCCGGAAACGTGGAGCGGGAGTGAGGTGTTTTTCAAGAAAGGTGATAAAACCCTCTTGAAAAACTACAGACCAATCTCTCTCCTAAGTCACGTGTATAAGCTGTTCTCAAGAGTCGTCACGAACCGTCTCGCCAGACGACTTGACGAGTTCCAGCCCCCAGAGCAAGCCGGCTTTCGATCAGGCTACAGCACCATGGACCACATTCATACTGTTCGGCAGATTGTGCAGAAGACCGAAGAGTACAATCAGCCGCTGTGTATGGCATTTGTGGACTACGAGAAAGCCTTCGACTCCATCGAAACCTGGGCAGTGCTCGACTCATTGCAGAGATGTCATATCGACTGGAGATACATCGAGGTACTGAGATGTCTATACAACGCCGCTACAATGACTGTCCACATCCAGGACTGTAAGACGAAGGCGATCCAACTGCACAGGGGGGTGAGACAGGGGGATGTAATATCTCCGAAACTGTTCACCAACGCGTTGGAAGACGTGTTCAAGACGCTGGATTGGACTGGATGTGGAGTCAATGTATACGGCGAGTACATCTCACACCTTCGATTTGCCGATGATATCGTCATCATAGCAGAGTCGCTGGAACAACTAACCAAAATGCTGCGTAGCCTTAGTGAATCTTCCCGGCGTGTCGGTCTCGGTATGAACTTGGACAAGACCAAGGTCATGTTCAATAGGCATGTTGTGCCGGGACCGATATACGTCGAAGGGAAACCTCTCGAAGTTGTTAGGGAATATACCTACCTAGGACAGGTTATATAAGTCGATAGGAACAACTTCGAGAAGGAAGCCGATCGAAGAATTCGCTTGGTATGGGCAGCATTTGGCAACCTTCGTCAAGTCCTCACGTCGTCCATACTGCAATGTTTGAAGACGAAAGTCTTCAATCAATGCGTCTTACCTGCCATGACATACGGTGCCGAAACGTGGACACTAACTGCGGGACTAGTCCACAAATTCAAAGTCGCTCAGCGTGCTTTGGAGCGAGCTATGCTCGGAGTATCTTTAAAGGATAAGATCAGAAATGAGATTATCCGGAAAAGAACCGGAGTCACCGACATAGCTTGCAAAATTAGTAGGCTTAAGTGGCAGTGGGCTGGTCACGTATGTCGTAGGACCGATGGCCGTTGGAGCAGACGAGTCATAGAGTGGAGACCGCGGATCGGCAAACGCAGCGTAGGGCTCCCTCCAGCCAGGTGGACATATGACCTTAAGAAGGTGGCGGGCACCGACTGGATGCGGAAGGCGGAGGACAGGGAGCTTTGGCGCACCTTGGGAGAGGCCTATTTTCAGCAGTGGACAATGATTGGCTGTTGATATGATACAATAAGGTTTAAATGTGGAACATCGAAATTGATAATTCAAAGAATTTATAAAACTTATATTTACTTCACACGATTACTTACCAACTCTTATAATTGTAACAGTTCTTGTTGTCAGTCCATAGAAGTTAAGAATAAGTGCCATTAGTTGCCCTGAACAAGTCATGAAGCACAGTAAATATCTCCAGGAAAATAGATGATATCTAAAATGATAAAGATTGGTGGTTTGTTTAGAAAGTCTTTTATTTCTAGAATGTTAGTTGTATACAATATTGCACAAAAACAAATTCGTAAAAAGTTTTTTTTTTTACCACGTCGTGGTGATGACCGCCACCCATAGGTATTGGCGATGTAAGTAATATTAACTAATCTTACATATCCACCTCGCCACCCATCTTGGTTATGTCCCTGTCTGGACATATATTAGCTCACTCACCCTTCAAACCCGAACACAAAAATACAAAGTATTGCTATTTGGCGGTAGAATAACTAATGAGTGGGTGGTACCTACTCAGACAGGTCGGCACCAAGCTTGTCTCTTAACAATCTCTTTAATTGTTTTTAATTAGCATCGAATGTCATCACTTATTATTATTAGACATATTTTCACCTTTAATAATAACATAAACAAAATATTTCACTATCTCTGTTATATTTAAAATCAGATTGTTTATTTATTTTTTTCATTTTCGTCACTTCTTTTTGTTCATCAGCATTCTTATTATGATTGCAGTTTGTCTTAAAGTCGTACTATACTTTGCATTTTAACCTAATGAACAAATATATATTTACCTCTTCTCTTCTCGATTAGTTTCTGTAATGTTCCCGATAGGAAAGATGCCTATCCATTGACCGCTTAGAAGGCAATATTTCATTGAAGATTGAAACAAATTAAGTTGATTTTCTAACCTTGATCCGCGATTCGGAAAGTCTTGAATGGTTCTTGTAACTGAAATTTAATTTCATATTTATTTACATAAGAATTATTTACATTAATGACTTAAATTGTATATACAATTCAAAATTAAAAAGTTACTGTAACATGACCACGTGGAAGCATTTTTTCGTTGAAACGCAATACCAATTCTATAGGCTTAATGAACCAGCTCTATATACTTACAGTAACAACTATATACTTACACTTGATCTTAAAGCGCTTCCATAGTGATATATTTGAATGATCACTGCTGGTGCTGGAAAATAAAGATAATCCCTATAATAGATAGATAATCTTTTAAGCTTATGTATAAAAATAAATAGCACACGTATTTACCTGATATCTATTTTGTTTTTTTCTTTTAAATGACGATTACCATTCATAAACGTTTCTTCTCTATAAGTTTCCGCATTCAGATATTCTTTTGGAAAATGATAAAATACTTGAATTAATTTATTAAATTGAATTAAAAAATAAGATTATAAGGTTAAATTATAATGGCTAAATCTAGGTATGTTCCACTGACAGATTTTGGCTATGGATTCATTATTGAGAGACAGAGAGAGAGAGTGTAGGACTAAGAGCTTTGGTTGATTACCGCGGCAGAGTTGCGGGTTGATCCCTCCCAACCAGCACACTCCGTTACTGTTACTGAGAAATATTACCTTAATAGAAGATTTTACCTAGATTTACATGTGTTTTTATAAAAAAAATTTTTGTACGTTTTTTTTATATCTACATTCTGTAGTCTGTTTTATAGATATATCTTTTTGGTACCGTTTCAAAAATTACATCAAAAATTTTGCATTTCAAACCATATTGTAATTTAAATTTATAAAGTAAATCGAGCAACTACAACATTTTATGTATCTTTTAATTTTAATTTAATAAAGCTGTTTCTTAAAGAGACTGATAAAATCAAACAAATTATATAAAAAAACCTTCCTCGTTAATTGCTCTTTCTATAAGTGAAAATCGTATCAAAATTTGTTGCGTGGTTTACGAGAAATAAGCAGAGATACAGACAGAGGCAGACAGCGACTTTTTTATACTATTTAGAGACTTTAATTTGCCTAAAATGTAATTAATGAATAAAATAAAGCGGAACTCTGAACTCTAAAAGTTCGAAAACTCTTGCCTTGATTGTTTATTTCATAAATTATTCATCAAAATTTAATACTCGACTTGTTGACGTGATCTTGAGATAGACGAAATAATTTGTCACTTGTCAATTCTCGTCCGTCGTTTTTGTTGGTAGTTTCAATAAATACATACGTCATCGTTAAAGGTAATACCAGACTATGCTGGTTCTTAAAATAGTTTAATTTTATTTTCATTCAATGGTGAATTTCAAAGCATTGCATAGCTTATAGATCGATCGAGCAATACTTAATTTTCATGACTAAATTTGTCGTTATAATATTCATTTTCGGCTAGTCGGAGAAGGTCATCTACATATCACGGATAAAAATCAGTCACATGTGCTTATTATATAAACTTTTATCTAAAGGAGAACAGATTTAGCCCAGCAATGATACTTTAACTATCTTTAATTTTTATTTAAACACTTATCAAGAACGATATTTTAATAAAATACGTTTAAAAACCATTGTTAGTAATTAATAATTGATAATTGATTCTGTTATTACTAATATTTCTTCAATATCTTCAATTTTCTTTATCATGCCATTTTTTTTTTGCTGCAATCAAATGTTACAAAAAAGAAATATGTAAAATTTGTCACTAGCTTTAATTGCCAGAAAAGTAATAACACGAGTAATATCGCGTCACTTCCCATTACCAAGACATAATGACATTCTAATATTGTATATCGAAATGGACGAACGAAAAGTTATAAAAGGCTTCTATGAAAGTGTAAGGAGGACTTTCTTCGTATGCAGAATAGTAGGCTACTTACCTATAACGGGTTTGATGAATGAAGAAGGCAAGGTTTCCAGGTACGAAATATAAATTGAATGATAAAAGAGATTTTTTTTACTTGCAATCAAGAGCGTTACAGAAATGGTTATACAGTTATTAATGATTACTAAAGTAAGAACACATAGGATTACAATACGAAGCTTGAGAAAAAAATAAAAGTAAAGATCCTATAAGTATTAATATTTACAGAAAAAAAAAACATTTTTGCTTAATATTAATGCGAGAAAATCGTATGCGTGGGCGCGCGCACGTGCGCATAATAACTATGTATTAACAGTATAAATAATATGACATGTTTTAATGACTGTTAAATAGAAGTTAATTTTCTAAATCGTGTGATGAATACTTATTTTAAATTAATTTATTTTGCAAATTTAAAGACATTCTTTGAAATTTCTAAAGTGCATTTTTGTAGATTTTATAACCATGTATTCGCCGTGAGTTCAAATATTTAATTGCAGTAATTTAAGTCACCGGTGTACATGTTAACAATTCAATGAAGCGAAATAAATTGATTCTATTAGTAATGGTTATTAGGAATGTTCAATTTAGAAGAAAATAGATAATCACAAAAAAAATCTCTGCAAGTTTTGTATTTTTAAGTTTTCTTTACTTTTAAGTAATGCTCATTAGAATATTTATTAATGATCATAATAAAATTAAATATCAGATAGATATTAAGTTTAAAATATAACGCCATATTTTCGTTATATATAGTCATATTATAACGAAAACTGCTACTCCTTCGAATTTATTATACAATCCAAGATTGCACAAACTAGCAAATATACTATCAAAGTAATATGTAGTAGCGATTTTGTTATCCTTATCTCTATAAGAGCGATAGGACTTTCTTTTTTTAAAATAATAATTTAAAGTAGTTTAATAAATTACATGTATTATTTAAAATTAAAATTGAAAAATCGTATTATTTTGATATAAATTACAGAGAGAGAGAAGTTTGGCAAGTGGTCACTTTTACTATTTTAAAGGAAATACATGTCTTAAACAAAAAAGGCTTTGGAACAGACACAACATGAGGGGATTTTCATGCAACACATGCAGTTTGCTCAACCAGTGTTTTAATTTACTAATTTAATTAAAAACACAATTTAAGCACATCAACACCAAGGATTTGTTCATGTGCCATTGTTCTTGTGCCATTCAAGATTGGTACTTGTTTTACTTAAAATCTACTTGACCGAATCTATTTGACAGACTTAATACATTTGCTATCTTTCTTAATGCACCAAATGAGAAAGAGATGGAGCAACGATGACCTTTAATTTTTTGTTTCAGATATGTTTGGCTGTCACAGTATAGCATCTACAATGTTGTAAGTGTATTGCTGACAATTACTTACGCATCAATCCATCTTTACGATGTATTACACACTAAACGACGTTTTAAAGATTTAGGTAAGTAATGACGTAGAAAAAAATACATCACGAGACAACAATTCAAACATTATATATTTTTCTTTTCAAACAATTGACATTTTACAGGAGGTCTGGTATTGCAAATCTTTGCGGTATTTTCATCTTTATTTCTAATAAAATTTAGCATAACGTGGGACGATATGATAAAGAAAATTGAAGATATTGAACAAGTGTTGCCGTCATTCAAAAATCCAAAACGCATTTTCAGAAATATTAATCGTGTTATGCTTACATTGTTGCTTTTCGGTTTGGGTAAGTTAATATCGTTTTTATGTATATGTATTTATCTCCTGCCTTGTTGGTGTAATTTCTAGCTTATATGGCTATAAATTCAGAAGTCGCGGGTTGAAATCCCGAATCGGGCAAATAAAAAATACAGATATTTTCTGTGATGATTTTTTAAAAATTAAGAAATCCGTTTCGCCTGCCTTTAAACAGTATTATATCCGTTTGTGTTGAATTATGAAAGCGAGGTAAGGTGTACCACACATTTATTTACGTAAATACTAGTGTATGATAAAAATACCCTTAAGTTGGCTATCCTCTGTTAAAAATATGACCCTTTGAAATGAAGAAAGCCCTATGATACCCTACCATGAAGTACTAAATCATTTATATATATAATATTTGTTTCAGTTGATCATTTTTTTCATATAATATTTACCATCAGAATGGTGTTATTATGTTACAAGCCTGACGAAATTATGACTCTCGAGAAGTACTACATGTTTTATTATAGATGGGTCTTTGATAATGTCAACTTTAATTATGGAACGGCATTTTTGTTACAGGTCTGGATATTTTAAAACACTAGTTCACAATGTAAGCTTTCGGAAACGACAATAGTTTTTGTCTTCGTAAATAAATATATATATATCTGCTATATATGTGTATATAATAATGTAGCTCATCACCATATCGCTGTAAAACACACCCAAAAAAATATTTGAATATAAGTTTTTAACTTTCTATAACATTCAGGAAATTATTTTTGCGGTATTCCGAATGTATTCATGCAAGCATTTTATTTTGTTTTATGCAAGTAGTTTAAGGTTTTACTTTTTGGTCCGTTTTCATGGAAAAAGGTTAAGGACTTATTTAATTTTAAACGGGGAACTTACAAGTATACAAAAAATACTATAATATCACGTAAGTTAGTAACAGATATTATTCAAATGTTGCTTAATTTACAAATCCGCCAAGGGGATCCAACACACAGAGTCCACCATCTTACTACAGAGCAATGAGGCGTGTTTTTATGCTTATTCTTGGGTAAAACAAATGTCATTACAGGCACAAGGGATATTACATCTTAGTCCCCAAGATTGGTGGCGCATTGGCGATGTAAGCGATGGTTAACATGCTAATGCCTATAGGCGTCGGTAACCACTTACCATCAGGTGGCCCATATGCTCGTCCGCCTCCTACCTATACTTTAAAAAAAATGTATTTGTTTTTTTCAGCTTACAAAATTTCAAACAACGTTCGTATACTACTTTATTGATGCTCTTGTTACAGTAGTAACACTTTATTTGGTGTATAGATTTCGGAATTTCAACCGACTGATGAGAATCAGGCAAATAAAAGTGAGTAAATTTTTATTTTATAATTTAGGATTACCGAAAAAACTATTTAATATATTATACACCATTACATTAATTTAAATAATATGACCATACCGAGCTTTTAGCAAACCAAATAATACCATTGACAAAAAATAACAAATATATAGCAAATTTGTATAATGATAAAAAATAATTTTAACTTCATATGATGATAATTAATAATCAGTACTGGCTGAACAAGCTTCTTTAAATGCAGTCGATTTTGGCTAAAACGTCTCTCATGATTCTCATAATTGTAATATTATAAAATTATTATAAAACAAAATAAAATTATTATATATATAAAAAAAAAGAAAAGACGGCATATCTTTCCTTAAATTTGTAAAAAATCACCCATTTGTGAACCACGACAGTTTTTTTGAGCACATATGATTGGATAAGGAAGGAAAATTTACTCCAAGTAAAATGCGCAAAATCCGGATAAAGAATAAGAGAAGGGGCCTTGAATAAATGACTCATTCGTATGTATCTTAATTTCGTAAGTTTTTATTGCAGTGTGCAAAAAACAGACATGTGTCTTGGATGGATCTACAGGCACATTACACCCGTTTAACGCGTCTGGTGAAAATAATCGATGATTACATCAACCCTTTCGTTTTCATGACTTTTCTATCAAACCTTGTCGTCATATGCAAACATATTTATGACATAATTCAGTAAGTATATATTTTTGTAAGTATTAATATAAAATTTCAAAATAGCCACAAACAAATCATGACTGCGTGGAATGGAAGCAAGAAAGCTAGCAGCATTTCCTTTTTGAATAACAGATCCATAAATTATGTATTATATTTGTCTGTCTTATACCTGTTTTTTGCATATTAAAGATGATATATAGACTACGATCTTAAAGTACGTTAAAAAAAAGCTCCGTTCCTTTAAATGATTGTGTGACACATACACAATACATACGATGCGACTTAAGATTTAGTACATTTTAAGTTAAAAGCTTTTCACGTCTCTTTGTCTGTTTGACGTTTATACAATGTCAAATCAAAGTTGGCTCATACATATTTACTTATAATCCTCATTTAGCTGGTGATTATATAAACAATGTCTTTTTTTTCGAACGTCAAACCAACAGTGAAAGAAAGGTACAAATTATTAATAATTAATCAGTCTATAAGAAGACCGATAGTATTTAACCAAACAACATTAAGTACGTCGTAAATTTTATTAAATTGACATTTGTTTTAAGGAGACAGAAGGCCGTAACAATGAATTCCCATAATCCTGACTGCAGTATCGCAAACAGGTTTGTTTATCTTGCTCTCGTAACGAATCATATCATCTTGATACCACATACTAAGTTACTTTACGTTGCATAATCCTTAATTGAATTTGTGCAATAATAATTGATATCTACTTCACGGCAAAACTCGAAAGCGCGTCGTCAATCTATTTCGCGCAGAGCATATACTTCAATGAATATAAAATTTAACCGACACACGCATCAAAATGTGTGTGTCGGTTAAATTAAATCGCCAACCATCCCGATCATCGCCAAGATCGGGATGGTTGGCGTTCTATGGGGGAGGCTTTCATCCAGCAGTGGACGGCGTTAAGCTGATATTTACGCATCAAAATAGCGTTTCACTGCAAGTTTTCAACTTTTCTGGAGTGAAATGCGAAATGAATTCTTATACATTAGCACTGCTGGCGATGGTATTGATCGTTGATTTAGATATTTGTTGTTTGTTGTTACAGTTCTGATTGGATAGTGATCTTAGACTCGTGTTTGCCTACACTCCACCTTATCTTCAGAACTACATTAGTATCAACCTTCACTGCCCATCTTCACACTCTAAGCCGCGAACCATTAAGAGCTCTTCACACTTTGCCAGCATCAGCATACACTCTTGAGGTTCTGTAATTTGTTTATATTTCATGTGGTTTGTTTGTATATTTAATTCATCTCGTGCGGTAAAGCAAAATATCGTAAGGCAACATATATAGGTCGAAAGAAAAGACCACAAATATTCATAAACAATTCATTAACTCAAGTGGGAGCAGCGTGATGGAATAATCTGATAATTAAGCTATCCTTAGGAGAAGAGACCATACCTCAGCAGTTTGATATTTACAGAGAAGTAAGCCTATTTTCCTTTATCGGTAAATGGGTTGTCAAGCTAATTTTTTAAACGGTTAGTTATTCTTGATAAAGTTAATTTGAAACAATAAATAAAGCTATGTACTGTCTTTGTTCAGGTGCAGCGTTTTATGGATCAAGTGTATCATTCAAAGATTAACCTTAGTGGATTAGGATTTTTTTACGTTACAAGAGGAACTATACTGTCGGTTAGTATTTATTTTTTCTAATATTTAGTTCGGCTGAGATGAAGCTAATATGGATCGATCGATCTTGGGATGAATTTTGAAAAACGAATTCAAACCATTTTAATCCCACGCATATTTAATAATCATAATGAGAATTTATGAATTTATAAAAAAATATACTCAAAGTTGAGACGGGCCACTAGTAAATAATAAAACTGATTCAGAAGTTTTTATGAGTTGTGTTTTTTTTTGTAATATAACCTGGCGTCCAATTAGATAATTAGAGTGATGTAATAATCCATAATATGTCCTTTGCAGTTGACAAGTCTCCCTCGAGCGTGGCCGAAATCAGACACGATGCTTTTCTATGAAAATATTTTGTATACAAACACACATAAAACAAAAAGTTTTCCTTTCAGATGCTTTCAACCATAGTAACGTACGAGTTGGTCCTGTTGCAACTAAGAGTTTATTACCATTAATTAGAAGTACTCAAGTTTAATTTTTTAACTAGCAAAATCCGCGGCATCGCCAGTACGGAATTTGCCTAGTGACGAGAGTACTTAATAAGCTGTCATTTTATCTATTAAATTATTACGTAAACTAATAAAAAAATATTGTATTGGTAACTCAATTTTATTTTTTTGTATAGTGAACAATCAAGATATGCATGTAAATCGTAATTTGTTATAACTTTTAAGAGACGTTTTTGATGAAATAAAAATTACACAATACCTTAAACACTATAATAATTCATATATTCGCATTTGCTTTTCAGTCGTTGTGAAGATTAATCAGACAGACAAATCAATTTAATTAATTTGTATCTTTTCTTTATTTATACTTTATTTAATTCTTTTAACCTTCAAGGAACTTAGCAGTTACCTACTTGATACAAATCACTCTGCAATGATTTTAATATAATATATAATAAGTAATTGATTTAAATTTAATGTCATACAATAACAACCATTAAACCTTTGAGTCCACTTTACACTGAAATCAACATGGAACATTACGATATATGTTCAAACACTTTATCGTATACTCGTATCACCCAGACATGTGCTTGAGGCGCTTTATAAATTTATCGAGGTTATATTCATATATTTAAATCTATACTGCTAGAATTGCAACTGTGTGCCGTAAAAATGTACCGATATTATATATATATATATATATATATATAATATGTATATACACACAATTCTCCGTCAGGGGCAGGCTGGCCGAACACCATCCAGACCAGTCTAGGAATTCAGTATCCAAATAAAATAAATAAAAATCGCAATTCATAAATTTTTATTGTGATCTGTCTTGAAACGAAAATAGAGAGAGATAGAATAATGATCGTGTTATTAAGAAATAAAACTTACAATGAAATATGCAATTAAAATGACATATTGATGTAGTGTGGTGCACGTTATCCACTTGCTACGGTATTAGTTAGTATAACAGTCATGATACTTATAAAGAAAACGCAAGGTATAAATTAATATATAGAATAATGAAAAAAAAACGAAAATAATTTTAATAGAATTATCGTAATTAGAGAAAAAGAGAGGACGTGCAACTGCCACGTGAAAAAATTGTAAGTGTTAAAAACGTTTCATTTTAAATTTAAAGTGTTTAATTAATATTGCATACTCGTATTATAACATGCTCGTATGATCTGAATTTTTTTACATTATACTTAAGATTAAATATATTTCTAGATTTAATTGAGTCAACGGACTAACTGCTATCATATTTTTTTTGCTTTAACTCGTTCGGGCTATAAAGGTTTATCTGCAAGGCAAGTACAATGCTTTTTACATCAAAGTGAAGATATACAAGACAATGAACTATAAACATACAAAGTCTTCTAGTTTAACTATATAAAGCAGAGCACTGAAAATATACAATGTCGCTTTTAAATTTTACATATTATAACAATAAGTAAGCTATATTGTATAGCTTGTTTTATTTTTTAATTAAAATATTAATTAATTTTAACAACATACAAGTTGTTACAACAACAACGCACAGCGATGATGGGGAAACCCGCTTAGTTTCCTTGTCTCGACCCTCCAATCGCATGCCCTCGGGCAGTTCGGGGCTTGGGCTCTGCACGCGGCCGCGGCCGTGTAACGTAACGAGTTTCTCCCTGGAATAGAAATAACCCGGGAAGTTAGGATTGAGTGGTCTCTTCTCTCCTCTAAAGAGAGGAGAGGAGACTTCTCTCCTCGAATATATATATGAACAAGATAATTTAATTAAAATATCTTATGTTCAATTTATTACGAGAAAATTATATCAGTTAAATTTTCGCTGAAGGAAAATAAATAAAGAAAAATTTTCAAAGCTCAACGTACCCACGGAAGGACATTTATGAGCTGTTATTTTATGGGATTATCATGTTAACCAGTTAAATGGAATTTATATGCAAATGTTGCTACTCATCATTCGAAAGGATTAATAGAACAAAAATTACTGTAAAGTATAGTTATTTGTTTTTTTTTTTTTTATAGATCAGAAAGGCGGACGAGCATATGGGCCACGTGATGGTAAGTGGTCACCAAACGCCCTTAGACATTGTCACTGTAAGAAATGTTAACCATTGCTTACATCGCCAATACGCCACCAACCTTGGGATCTAAGATTTTGTGTCCCTTGTGCCTGTAATTACACTGGCTCACTCACCCTTGAAACCGGAACACATCAATACCAAGTACTGCTGTTTTGAGGTAGAATATCTGATGAGTGGGTGGTACCTACCCAGACGAGCTTGCACAAAGCCCTACCACCAGTAAAAGTCGATATACCTCACATTACATATGTTTTGTATCAAAAATCTGAATATACTACTACTACTACTACTACTACTAGGCTTCTAATATTCAGCAGTGCTGCAAGAAAATTTAATAGTATAAATATATCACCTGTTCGATAAATCACGCCAATATAAGTTTCACATAAAAATAACCAAATCACAGGAACGAGCTTAAGTGAAAATAAATTAATTTTGACAATTCATAAAACTACTTTAACTAATTACAGTTGACTGAACTTTAAGTTTGTAATTAAATCCACACATTTCATAATAATTAATGAAATATACCAATTATAACATCGCATTCGACAATAAGGCAACAGTTTTATTTAATTTAAATTTATTTCGTTTTATTTTAACTATGGAACGAAAATGTTAATTGGATAGTAATGAACCTGGATACTTGCTTTGTAAAAATCGCTTTTACACATTATACGCTTGTATAACAAGTCTTAATATATTATCAGCATAATATCGTGTTGACGTGATGAATTTTTATAAAAGTAAAAAATTATGTAAATGATAAAAGTACTTGAAACTGGGCATGGTTGCGGTTGGTTTTCGTGTAAGCTCATCTGGGATAACACACTCATCAGATATTATGCCGCAAAACAGCAGTACTTGGTATTATTGTGTTCAAGTGTGAAGGGTGTGTGGGCCAGTGCAATTAAAGGGACATAAAATCTAAGTTCCCAAGGTTAGTGGCCTATTGGCGATGTAGGAGATGGTTAATATTTCTTACAGGGCCAATCTGTTTACGCGGTGGTAACCACTTACAAACAAGTGGCTCATTTGCCAGTCCGCTTATTTATTCCTTAAAAAAAATTTTAGAAGTATTCCAAATACATGTATGGTTTTTTTTTTATATTTTTTATCAATAAGGCCAATTACGTTCCAAATATAAATAAACTATTAACAATACTAGCAACAAAAGTGCTAAGGTTAAGATCCTCATATCCTATCTACCTGGTATACCTATTAGCTCTCAATTAAATTTATCTCCTTCAATACCACTAAGCCTAATCTGTAAGAACAACACAAAATTCACCGTAGAAGACGATCGTGAACATTGGCCATAATAATTATAACAGTTCAATAATACCCGCATCAAAATAGAATAACAAAAAAAATATATAGTATAATTAAATCCTTTTATACATAACAAAAAGCAACTTGTTTGTTTCCTCTATCTGTACATGCAGAATTCCTTACGATGTTTCTATCTTCCACCACGAGATGAGTTATTAACAAAATAAATAAAGAAGTTGGTAAAATAAGTGTTTTTTAGAATTTTAATTCGCCTTCTTCGTGGATGAAATTAGATCAAATAAAGTAGGGCTAATAATATGTAAGAACAAATTCGAAAATCACCGCAGAATACAATCGTGAAATTTCATAAAGTGATATGCAATATTAATCATAATACTTATAACAATTCAAGTACACATGCATAAAAATAGTATCAACAAAAGTCGAATGTCAAGATTTAACGGGTGAGTGACAAAGTGAATCTAACAGAATACCACTGCTTGGTTTATTTGATATTTTGCCAATATTTAAAAACGGAACCAAATTATAAGATATTACTTCAAAACATTACAATGATCCATAATGTTTGATATTTTTATAAATTATACTTAACACTTAATTTCTTAAAGGGACGTCAAATAAAATTATGATGTACGACAAAACGACATGTTTATTTATTATTCATACACAAATTATGTTTTACCGAAAAATCAAAGTTAGTTGTGATGTTCTTGGCTGAAAGTAACACATAATTTATTAAACATGTCTATCGACCCTGTCCGTATTAATGTTATTAGCAAACTTCAAAAAGGTATGTATATATATAATCATTTTACATAAAAAAGGAGATTTCCCCACTGGGAAAAAAATCACATTGTTACTCTGGTTATTCTATACCAGGATATTCTAATGCTAGTCCGCAGATATACATTTGTTAGATCTTCGACAGATTTATTTCTTTCATCATCATCACCATCATCATTAGCCTGTATCGGTCCACTGCTACACATATACATTTTAAATTATTTATTTCGTTAACTTATACCAGCCTTTTTTTTTCAATTTTTTTCAAATTCAGTGGTGCTTGCCCGGGTTTGAACCCACGATCATCGGTAACGGTAAAATGTTTTATATAATATTAGTTTTGGGCCGCGGCTTTGCCCATACTATAGGGGTATTCTATAGGGGCTGGTATTAGATAAAAATGTAGTCTATGTCCTTCCTTGTGGTTCAAGTTTTTTTCTTACAAAATTGCATCAAAATCAGTTTAGTGGTTTAGCCTTTAAAGCGTACCAGACGTTACTCAGGGTTACTTTCATCTTTAGAATATTAATATTAATTATTGTTATTAATCATTGTTAATTATTGTTTTTTATTGTTCTCCAAACCTAAATGATGCATTAGTTTGAATTTTCATTTGCTTTTTATTAGTTCAGTATAAATTATGTATAAAAATATTATTTAATATTTAATAAATATGAATATATCCAATATAATATAATATCAAAATTACAAGACAAAATCCTCATTAAGATCTAAATTCTATTATTATTTTATTCTAATTTAAGTATTTTATATTTTGCAACAGATAATCTTAATGTGGAAGTTTACAAGAAAACCTTCATGAGTCACAATACTTATTTAAAAGGAAAAGAACAACTTAATAGAGGGTAAAATAATTACTATTTATTTGATCACCTTATAATATAAAAAATCGACAATCACATTTTTTTTCTTTTAGCAATGACAGCAATAGGTCAAATAAATTAAAGTGGAATATGATTCTTAAAATAAACTGTAAGTAACCAAAAAAATATTATACGTCTTTTTGCTTACAATAATAAATTGTTGTAGATGTAATTTTCTATCTTAATAATTAATTAAAACTCGCACGAGATTACAATGTCTTTATATTTGTCTAAGCAAGGCTCCTAAATGAGGAAATCCACATTGTCCAAATTTATAAAGAGGATGTCTTCCTGATCGATGTTGGTTGCCTACTGCTGAGGACATATTATAATTTTTATTTTATGAAATAGATAGACGGGCGATTAAGTCACATGATGATAAGCGGTCACCACCATCCATAAATGACACTTAAAATAGAGCACAAGTGCGTGCGCCAATTCTCTATTACCTAACTCTCATAAATCCATAGAACGGCAAAGGATTAACGGCTTTAAGTGCTTTACGAGGCGAGTGTAGAGGGTTTCGACTTCCAGAAATTTCCAGAGTTGTTTGGAGGAGTTTTCACCTAACATATTATAATGACATTGTTATAACCATAAATGGCCGTCGTCGCGTTTGGACTCTACTACCACTTAACATCAGGTGGAGTAGTCATTTGCCCTCCCGGCAAATATAAAAATAATAATAATAATGATCGACTGTAAATTTCAGTTATAAAGGCTATACTAGCTTTTATGAAACCTGGATCAAATCTCCAAAGTGTTCCAAAGTACAATGAAATATTGCATTATAAGTGGACAATGCTTGGGTCTCTTCCCTTTCACGAATATAACAAAAATGAATATACAAGAAAATAGGTAAGTAACCTATACATTCCTTTATATATAATATTCTTATAATATTTATGTGAGTGTGTGAGGGTCACCGCATGGTCACTGGGAACTTACAAGTTAAGTCTCTTGTGCCTTTAACTATACTGATTCATTCGTTCTTCAAACTGGAACTCAAGAGTATTAAGTAACGATTTTTGCGGTAGAATTGGATGAGTGGGTGATACAAATCCAGACGATGTTACATTTACCACAAAGTAAATAATTATTTCGAATAACTTCAGTCAACTTTATAAATAATTAAATTTTCGTAAAATTCTTTAAATAATATGTCATGATAGATTCTTCAAATAATATCTCATGATGTTTGTGTGACACAAATTCACTCTTACTACATTTAGAAGTATCGTTGTTTATATGATTTTAGATATCAATTATTTTCGTGGAGATATTTTCTATGCTTCATGACTTATTCTGGACATATAATGGCCCTGATTTTCATCCTCTATGCACTAGCTACGACTGTAACTATTTCAAGGTTTTGTAAGTAAAGATAATATAATTTGTCAAAGCGTTTCGTAGCCAGTATGTAATTTTCATTTGGATGTTTGCAGCATTTTTTCTATTCTACATGTCCAATAGTTTCACATGCGTTCTCTTCTTGCGACTCGCAAGAAAATGGCATAAATTAATGAAACAAATTGTTGCATCAGAACTCAACGAATACTTAGACTTGAGCGTGAGGCTTAAAGGAAATTTTGCAACTATTATAATATTAAGTTTTGCCATCGGTGAGTTTGTTCTTGTTATAAAATATTATACTATTATAAGACTATATTTCGTTAAAATAAATACGTGCTTTATGTCTGATACTAGTGATAAATTAGAAATAATAGTAGTTAACTCTTGAATGACTAAAAAAAATAAATTCCGACTGTGATATTTTTAGCATTATTCTAATCCGTATATATGTATCCGTATGAGATGAACAGTCTCAAACATTTACGATTAAATTTATTTAATCTCTCATTCCTTTACCAGTACTTACAAGATTGAAAGTAACCAATAATGAAGTACTATTAAATGATGTTTCCTTTTTACAGTTGAGTACATTTTTTCAAGAATCGCTAAATTGTCTAAAGTACTAGACTGTAGTAAAGACGATAATATCACATACGAACAATTCATTATCACTTCATATGCTTGGATATTTGAACTCGGGGTGCCTTATTCCCTACCTGTTGGAATATATTTATTGGTATATTAACATTTATTCTTCTGAATAGACGGAGAGATTTTCACCTGTACCTAAACGTTTAAATTAATTTAATTAATACAAATATTCCATAAGTGTGGAATAAATGCATTGTGTTTTTTTAAAAGTGATAAAATTTTTAGTAATTATTATGTATAATTTTATAAAAAAAAAAACAATGATTAATATGATATCTTAGAATGGTTTATAAAAAAAATTAGGACTTCCCTGTACTGTCTGTCTCTGGCTTCTGACATTGAGCTTACAGATTTTTATTATCGGGTACATTGATAAATCTTTTCAGTTTTTAAACACGTTGGCTACACTAATATGGAGCTATCCGCATATATTTATTATTTGTGCTAGTTTGTATTTAACATCAATACTGGAGCAATTAAATAAAAAGATTATCACACGTGAAGGTCAGGTGAGTTTAATTTAAATAGTATGATAATAATTGAAGTTACCATAAAGTACATGACACTGCCCATTATGTGTCTGGAAGGCTGGGTTGATTCTGCGATGAAGATACAAGTCTTACTCTCAGAGATCGAATATAGGATACTGCAGGAATGTTAAGAACCTCTTGTCTTGCTTCTTGAAGAATTATCTGGATGGGAGTGAGGGTTCCTCCTGACTGGCCCAAAAAGCCAGTCTGGGTACGGGCCTCAGGGGTGCCGCCTTTACCCGGGCTAGTTCCCCCCGGCAAGTTATCTTGCCGTGTCATTTATTTTGTTCCGAATGGCCAGGGTCAAACTGACCCCGCGGCTGTTCGTCATGTCCGGTGCTTCTGCTTTGTAAGGTTGTCTAGATGAAAATGGCGTTAACCGCGTATGCTTTGATATACTTTATAAGGAACTCATATGTAAAAGTGACATTCAAATTTTAAAACCAAAACAAGGCAATGTACAACAAATATAGAATAATAAAAAATCATCTCCCAAAATTTCACTCTCCCTAGCGGAACACTGACGATAGGTGCAGGGGTATCAAAAAACTACCATAACCATATTGTGAATTGAACCTGGTTGTCACAAGCTTTATGTAATTTTGTTGTAGCATTTACCAGCATCCTATTGGCGGAAGTTGCGTGAAGATTACAATAAAGCGACCCAATTGGTTCGTACCTTTGATGACGCTATTAACAGTATTGTCTTTACATCATTTGCTAGCAATCTCTTCTTTGTATGTTTACATCTTTACTACGTACTTGCGTAAGTATTTGGTTGCATTGCAGTCAAAATAATTTTTCAATATTTTGTAAGTTATCACTTATTTAGAGCATTACAATCGATACAATAAAATTAACTTACTAACACGAATAAATATCCTGTTATTTATATATTTCGTTCAAGTCATCTATTCATTCAATCGCTTTTATACTATTTACATGGGATCGTTTTTTCTATGAGACTGCAAAAATAATGATTCGGTACATTTTTACTATTAGCAAGGTATTATATAAACGAATCCAGTATTTAGCGGTATTGTGGAATACACAAGTATTAAACAGGAGCAGAAGTCTTTGCCCAATTGTTCGTCTTTTATTTACAGGTCAAAGCGACGAGGTGGGGCGGAATATGCTCCCTTTCCTTCTTACTTCCTTAAACAATAGATGAATAGTCTCTATTGTCGTCATATGTACACATGATACGCATGGTGGTCAAACCAAATCTATATTTATTAAATCGAATTATTTGTTTGTTACAGACGCTACATTCAAATTATTCATAACGGTCCTCAGAATGTGTGTCCAAAATATCCAAGTGGGTGTGTATACATACATAATTGTAACAATAGTTTTAAGTTACTTTTACATTATATGGGCTTATTCCCATACAATTTTTACGAAACTATGGATAAAAGGATAATCTTTATCCATAGTTTCGTTGCGTGAAAGTATGTGCTTCTTCTTCATTTCTCACGTGAACAGTCAGCGTGCAACGTTTGTCAGTCTTCATTCCTGAACCTGACCTTGTGCCTGAAGTCTTGGGATATACATGTATTTGTATAAACACTTGTGCACTGTTAATTGAGTTGTATACCACAGTTGTATTGCATCCAATATGATAATTCACCTCGTGATTGGTGATGAAGTTATACCTCGTGAAGAAAGCTCGTTGAAAATCTGCCACATATGATATGTATATATATGATCAGTATGGTGAAATAAGTACAAATCTTCACCAATAAGGAGAAGGGGCTGGCGGTGGAATGTGTACAGACTAATAAGTGATTTTCACCGCAGTAAGAAATATTAATCATTCTTTACGTCGCCAATGCGCCACCAACCTTGTGGACTAAGATGTTGCGTCCCTTGTGCCTGTACACAACAATACTAAGTAATGCTACTTGTCGATTGAATATCCGATTAGTTGATGATAACTATCCAGAAGATGTTGCACAAAGCCCTAATACAAAATAGAATCTGTATTTTTATACGAACGAGCTATCAAATTCATAGTTTGTAAGAATTCATAGTTCGAAAGTTAAGCCGTCTCTTGTTAAGAAATATTTAATATTAATAAACATTGATAATATTAAAAATTTCTTTTATAATTATTTTATCATATGAATATTATTTTAGGTTATTTAACGGATACGAACATGCCATTTACGCGTTCCTTGGCGGTTTCGCTCATCGCCGCTCAGGTGCATTCCGCGTCTCTTGTCGCGGCTCCATCGCTTTACAACGTACCATCTTCCTCATATGGTACCGAGGTAATTTTATTTATATTATCTAAGTTTTCTCCCTCTATGTCTATTAATATTTGCCGATAAATGTCTGGCAATTGTGTACATTTATCAGCGCATAAAGAAGAGAGAACTTCTCTCTCGTACCTAGTACTTTATATTTTCAGTCATATATTATTATTGCATTATAAACGCAACAGTTGTAAGGAATTGTAGTTACGAAATGATTAAAACATTTTAAGCATTTGTTAATTTGTTTTAAATCTACGAAATAACTTATTTTCAAATATATCAATTTAAGAAAATATAACGTTTTATATTACAGGTTCAAAGATTTCTTGAGCAAATTCATGGTGACACCGTAGCATTGACAGGACTTAACTTTTTCTACGTAACTAAAGAGTTGGTTTTATCTGTGAGTGTAACTTTATACTTAATATTTGTATCAGAGGCAGTCTGCGTGGGTTTACTGCTTCGTTAGCTAGCTTATGAGACTTTCGATCCCGAGGTTCTATGTTCAAGCACCTGGTCGGATCAATGTAATAGCGATTGGTTTTTTTGGACGATACATTCAGCAGCGACCTGGAGCCTATAACTGTCCAGATATAATATGTCCTATATTAGTACATAATGTGTTTTTATTTTCAGGCGATTGGTACCATTGTAACTTACGAGCTTGTCTTGCTGCAGCTTAATCAATAAGACTAAGAAAGATAAAAATAAAAGGGAAAACGAGTGCAACTCATACCATCACATTCAGGTAATTTTAAATATTTCATATTATAACGTTGAACAATGAGCTGCACTCAATGTGTTACAAAAGGTAACACGAGTGCAGCTCATTGCAACACATTCGGGGAATTTGAAACATTTCATATTGTAACGTAAACTTTAGGAGCCTTAAAATTTTACACACAAACAAACAAAATTAATTCATAAGTGATTTGATATTCAACAGCATTCGATCTTTACTGAGGCAATCTGCTATCCAATAAATAGCACTTTTAGTTAAGCTTTATGACATTTTCTGATTGGGAGGTTTATTAGTGAATATTGTTGGCACAATAAAGTATATTTATTACACAAAAATATTTTCATGACTACATTTAATGAATTACATATATATGTCGTGGAAAGCGATATCGTTTAATATTAAGTTGTTCATTTGAGTATCATACATCAACATAGTACTTGAGAAGGGGTAAACCGTGACGTCACTTGTTATTGTAAAGACGGTACGTGGACAGAGTCGTGTTGGAAAGCATGGAATTGAAACAGTACATTAAGATTACGGACGCCGACCAAGTCACTTCTCCAAAACGATACTTCTTCTTCTTCGTCGGTTTACTTAATTTACTTTTAAGTGTGTTTATTGTGTTCAAAATAAAGTAAAGTGAGGTTATACGAAATGTACACTATCATTTTCGCCACCTACGCATGGTCCATTGCGTACCACCTACTCAAGATGGAGACAGCAGTATCACTCAGCCATCGCTCCCGCCAAACTAAATAAAACTGTAAAAAGGCAGTACTATTAAACAACATGGTCGATTTGATTAAAAAGAGACTGACTCATACTCTTTGATTCAGTTTTTCGAGCTGATGGTAGATTTACTTTCATTTTAATCCAGTAACATTAATATTTAATTAGTATTGTTTACCAGGTGGTAGTGCTTTATGCAAGCCCATTTAGAGACGTACCACCGACTAGATCTGATATTATACCGCTACACAATAAAACTTAATAATGTTGCGTTCCGGTTCGAAGGCTGAATAAGCAAGTAAAACTACAGGCAGAAGGGACATAATATAATATTTCTTACATAATAAAATAATATTTCTTAAATCGGTGACTACTTACCATCAGCAGAACCGTCTGTCCACCCGCCTAAAAAAAATATTTATTCAATACAACAATAAAGTTACTTTTAAATTATAATGCATAAAAATGCCAATGTCTTCTTGATTTAAAAAAAGGTATTTTTTAAGTAGACACGAATTTCATAAATGTTCAAATGGATCTATTCTTTTCAGGTATAGAATATAAATCGTTTATTTAAAATCTAGATAGTATTAGAAATTCTGATCTCGTTAAAAAATTGTCTAAGTATTGGAAAAAAATCAATATTGGATACATTGACTGTTTATCAGGAGTAAATGTATATATCCAGTAATAATTATGCCTACTCATACCATATCGTTGCTGTATAAAAATATAACAAAAGTAGAACACATCAAAGCCGGGTTTTAGTTGAAGCGAAGTGGCCGGTAGTTGAATATCCATTTACTGAACGTGAGCAGTTCTATTAAATGCACTTTATGTAACAGTTAGCTGAGCATTTCGTATTATTTTTCTATAATAAAATATAAAATACAAAAATACTAACAAATTATTTCAAGTGGATTTTTCACCATTTTTGACAGTCGGTTAAGTTACTGTTGGTTTATTTTTAAGTAAATTTACTAATTTCAATTAAATAATGTTTAGTTTTTGATTTGAAATATCTATAATCACTCTTTAGTTGTCAGTCCATAGAAGTTAAGAATAAGTGCCATTAGTTGCCCTGAACAAGTCATGAAGCACAGTAAATATCTCCAGGAAAATAGATGATATCTAAAATGATAAAGATTGGTGGTTTGTTTAGAAATTCTTCTATTTCGATAATGTTAGTTGTATACAATATTACACAAACACAAATTTGTAAAAAGTTTTTTTTTTACCACATGGTGGTAAGTTATGACCGCCAACCATAGGTATTGGCGATGTAAGTAATTATTAACTACTGTTACATAGCCACTTTGGCACCAACCTTGGGATCTAAGGTGTTATGTCCCTTGTGTCTGTAGTTATAATGGAACTCAAAAATACTAAGTATTGCTGTTTGAAATCAAATTATTATTTTTTTCATTTTTTGCATACTACTTTTTGCATTCATCAGCTATTTTATTATAATTGTTTATCTTATAATCGTACTATACTTTGCGTTTTAACATAATGAACAAATTCATATTAACCTTTTCTCTTCTCGATTAGTTTCTGCAATATTCCCGATAGGAAAGATGCCTATCCATTGACCGCTTAGAAGGCAATATTTCATTGAAATTTGAAACAAATCAAGTTGATTTTCTAACCTTGACCCGCGATTCGGAAAGTCTTGAATGGTTCTTGTACCTGAAATTTTCTTAATAAATTTAATGTTACATTTATTTACATAAGAATTATTTACATAAACGACTTAAATTGTATATACAATTCAAAAATTGAAAATTATCTGTATCATGACCGCGAGGAAGCATTTTGCCGTTGAAACGCAATACGAATCCTATAGGCTTAATGAACCAGCTCTTGGTAACAATTGAGGCAATACATAATACAATTACAAAATTTATACTTACTACTATATACTTACACTTAATCTTAAAGCGCTTCCATTTTGATATATTTAAATGATCACTGCTAGTGCTGAAAAAGAAAGATAGTCCCTATAATAGATAGATAATCCTTTAAGCTTACGTATAAAAATAAAAAGCACTCGTATTTACCTGATATCTATTTTGTTTTTTTCTTTTAAATAACGATTACCGTTCATAAACGTTTCTTCTCTATAAGTTTCCGCATTCAGATATTCTTTTGGAAAATGATAAAATACTTGAATTAAGATTGTAAGGTTAAATTATAATAGCTAAATCTAGGTATGTTCCTCTGACAGATTTTGGCTATGGATTCATTATTGAGAGAGAGGTGTAGGACTAATTTTTTTTTTTTTTTTAATATTTGCCGGGAGGGCAAATGACGCTACTCCACTTGATGTTAAGTGGTAGTAGAGTCCAAGCGCGAGGACGGCCAGTACAGTCGGAAAGAAGGTTCTGCACTAGCCCACCTCGCCTTGCCGGCCCGCAAGATGCCTCTTCACGCCTCGTTTGAAGGAACCCGGGTCGTAAGAGGAGGGGAATACGTGAGCTGGTAAGGAATTCCATTTTTTGGAAGTGCGACAAAGAAAGGAGTTGCCAAATTTCTTTGTGCGCGATGGAATTGATGTCACAGTTAGTCGGTGACATCGAGAGCCAGCACGCGTAGACTTGTGAAGGAAGGGGGAAGCAGGAATTAGGGAGAATAATTCCTCGGAACACTCGCCGTGATACAGTCGATAAAAAGCGCTCAGCGCTGCTATCTCTCGACGCAATTGTAAAGGCTCGAGGGTGTAAGTGACCTTTACGTCACCAATAACGCGGACCGCACGTCGCTGCAACCGATCCAAAGCCTCAAGTAGGTACTTAGCGGAGCCATCCCAAAGGTGTGAGCAATATTCAACGCAAGACCGTACCTGTGTTTTGTACAGCAGGCACAATGTTGTAGCGTGAAAAAACGCCGCACCTTGTTCAGAACTCCGAGTTTCCGTGAAGCTGTTTTTATCACAGCCTCGATGTAATCCCTTGGACTAAGGTCGCAGCGAACGTCCATCCCCAGCATGGCGATTTTGCTTTGTATCACCAGCGGAGTGTCACAGAGGGAGGAAAGAGGGGAAAATGGTGACTTTTTTGCTGTGAGATTTACCTGTGTTTTCTTGACATTAAACTCAACAAGATTATCTGAGCCCCATTTGGCGATAAGCTCTAACGTCTTATTGAGTTCAATAACAAGATCCTCCCGCCTCACCTTAATTTCCGCTTGCCCAGCCACTGCGCGTCCGTGGTATCCACCATGCACTGTACTATCGTCTGCATAGCAATGAATGTTCCCGAGACAGAGCATATCATTGATATGCAAAAGAAACAGAGTGGGAGATAGCACAGATCCCTGGGGAACCCCAGCATTCACTACATAGAATTGTGAAGTGCAACCATCAACTAAAACACGAAGGCTTCGCTTGTGTAGGTAGCTGGCAATCCAGGTGCAAAGCTGAGCAGGCAGACCATATGCCGGCAGCTTGGAGAGAAGACTTCTGTGCCATACCCTGTTGAAAGCCTTGGATATATCGAGGCTGACAGCCAACGATTCCCCATGCTTGTCGATAGCTTCACCCCAGAGGTGTGTTACGTACGCTAGAAGATCACCTGTAGACCGTTTTGGTCGAAACCCGTACTGACGATCATTAATTAAACAGTGATCTTCTAGGTAATGGATCAGTTGGTTGTTAAGAATCCGTTCCATCACCTTACAAAGTACTGAGGTAATAGCTATTGGCCGATAATTTGCCGGGTCAGACCGGTCCCCTTTTTTGGGAACCGCTTGCACATTAGCTCTTCTCCAAGCCTCCGGCACACATCCCGAAGAAAGAGAAAGTTGGAACAGGCGCGTTAACACGGGAGACAGCTCCGCCGCGCACTTCTTCAGCACTATGGCTGGTATTCCATCGGGACCGCTAGCTTTCCGTACATCAAGTGATTGCTGCTCCGCACGAACATCACGCTAACTGATTTTGATGTCAGGCATCGTGTGGCCACAAGAAGGTATTACTGGTGGCAGAGCACTACAGTCATCGATGACGGAGTTGTCGGCAAAGAGTTTAGCCAGGAGATCAGCTTTCTCTTGCGGACTGTGAGCTAGCGATCCGTCCGGACTTCTGAGCGGTGGCAGCGAAGGTTGGCAGAAATTGTTTTGCACAGACTTGGTCAGACGCCAGAAGCTACGGGAGCCCCTAGGATGCGAAATAAGGTCATGACCAATCTGTACAATGCGCTGTGCATCCGCTCTCGTGTAAGCTTTCCTACAGGACTTGGAGTTTTTATTGTAGATTGCTTTCAGTGAGTCAATGTTAGATGCCCCGCTAATGCAGCCATTGATCCACTCGTGTTATGCCGCCTGCTTAGATGATACAGCGTCGGCACATTCGCGAGTGAACCAACGGTTACGCGCACCCCTACTGTCGAGATCTGAGCTAGGAATGTAGTATTCCATTCCCAACATGATCTCGCCAGCAACAGCAGCGGCACTAGCTGTCGGGTCATTCCCACTGAAGCAACGTTCCTTCCAAGGGACTGACGCATAGTAATCGCGCATACCGTCCCAATCTGCCGACTTGTAGTGCCAAACGCGACGTTTGCATACCGCTGGTGGCGTCAGCTTGGCCTGTGGAACTTTGGTAGATATGAGGCTGTGATTCGAAGAACCAAGTGGAGCTTGAACCACAACCTGATATTCCACCGGGTGAGAAGTCAGCAGAAGGTCCAGTAGAGAAGGCGCTTGCCCATCAATGTCTGGGATCCTGGCGGGCTGATCAACCAGTTGGGTCAAGTCATGTGTAAGAGCAAAAGCATGAGCAGTCCTTCCAGCATGGTCAGTTTTGAGGGATTTCAACCATGATTCATGGTGAGCATTAAAATCCCCCAAAAACACCAATTCCGCGTTAGGAAACTGCTCTTGCGCAGCATCTGCCACCCGACTAAAATAATAAAAAAAAAATGGGCTTGTCTCCATGTCACCATTGTGGGATCTGTAGAGGTACACGTAGACCCGACTCTGACGAACCAGATCCACACGTACCACCAACATGGAGAAGGAGGGGTCCTCCAAGCAGCGCAGTCGGTGACAGCAAACATCCGTCCTGACGAACAAGCATACTCCGGCTTTCACTTTGAAGGATTCTTCAAGCATGTAGCCGGGATAATTAAGGTAGCTGGTATCGGCAGGACGGAGTATTTGTGTCTCCGTTAGAAACAACATTGCTGGACGTGCTGTCTCGAGATGGTGGTGGACAGCGTTGAGGTTAGCGTGGAGTCCACGGATGTTAGTGAACTCGACCTCAAACAGCGTGGGTATGGTGGGGGTGTGCACCGCTGTACGACCGTTATTCCTACTTTGATGCGCTACCATATGGGAAAAAGAATGGAAAAGAGACGTGAAGCGAGCGACGTATTGCCACGATAGGGATGGGCAAAGTGTGGAGGCGTGTTTCCCCAAGTAGTTGCCAAAAGGGAAAATACACTGACCCGCCGGACGGAAGGGCCCCCGAACCCCCCCGGAAGTGGCCGCCGGGACCCCACCTTCCGGTCACCAACCGGCACGACGGTCCACCCCGAGATTATGCGTGGCCTGGTGGGGCAGCCTCGCGTGCTGGTTAGGCACGCTCGGGCCCCTGTACTATGCCAAGGGCGGCCAGCGGAATAGCCGTTTCTTCGGGTCTTCCTGTCCGGCAGGGCAATACAGTTTCCCCCGGCATTGGTTCAGCAGCCGTCTCCACTGGACCAACACCCATCGCGGCAATGCTCGCTCGGGCACTGGCTGCTCGCTGGCTGACCTCGATACGCGGCTGCAAGCCACTTCACGAGATTTTCACCATGCGTACGGTGGTAACAAGCCAGGCGGATGTTTATCATCCTACCACCAGAAAAGAGCTTTGGTTGATTACCGCGGCAGATTTGTGGGTTGATCCCTCCCAACCAGCACACTCCGTTACTGTTACTGAGAAATATTACCTTAATAGAAGATTTTACATAGATTTACATGTGATTTTATAAAAAAAAATGTACGTCTTACATACCTTTTTGAAGTTTGCTAATAACATTAATACGGACAGGTTCGATAGACATGTTTAATAAAATGGTGTGTTCCTTTCATCCAAGAACATCACAACTAACTTTGATTTTTCGGTAAAACATAATTTGTGTATGAATAATAAATAAACATGTCGTTTTGTCGTACATCATAATTTTGTTTGACGTCCCTTTAAGATATTAAGTGCTAAGTATAATTTATAAAAATATCAAATGTTATGAATCATAGAAATAATATTCAGTCATTTTTTTGTATCTACATTTATAGATATATCTATATGGTTCCGTTTCTACAAATACATCAAAAATTTAGCATTTCTTAAAGCAAATCGTAAATTATAAAGTAAATCGAGCAACTTCAACATTATATGTATCCTTTAATTTTAATTTAATAAAGCTGTTTCTTAAAGAGACTGATAAAATCAAACAAATTATATACAAAAACCTCCCTCGTTAATCGTTCTTCCTATAAGTGAAAACCGTATCAAAATTTGTTGAGCAGTTGGCAGAGATACAGACAGAGGCAGACAGCGACTTCTTTATACTATTTAGAGATTTTAATTTGCCTAAAATGTAATTAATGAATAAAATAAAGCGGAACTCTGAACTCTAAAAGTTCGAAAACTCTTGCTTTGATTGTTTATTTCATAAATTATTCATTAAAATTTAATACTCGACTTGTTGACGTGATCTTGAGATAGACGAAATAATTTGTCACTTGTCAATTCTCGTCCATCGCTTTTGTTGGTAGTTTCAATAAATACATACGTCATCGTTAAAGGTAATACCAGACTATGCTGGTTTTTAAAATAGCTAATTTTATTTTAATTTAATTGTGAATTTCAAAGTATTGAATAGCTTATACATTGATCGAGCACTATTTAATTTTCATGACTAAATATGTCGTTATAATATTCATTTTCGGCTAGTCGGAGAAGGTCATCTACATATCTCGGATAAAAATCAGTCACATGTGCTTGTATAATCTTTTATCTAAAGGAAAAAAGATTTAGCCCAGCAATGATACATTAGCAGTCTTTAATTTTAATTTAAACACTTATTAAGAACGATATTTTAATAAAATACATTAAAAACCATTATAATTAAAAATCGATTCTATTATTACTAATATTTCTTCAATATCTTCAATTTTCTTTATCATTCCATTTTTTTTTATTATTGCTGCAATCAAATGTTACAAAAAAGAAATATGTAAAATTTGTCACCAGCTTTAATTGCCAGAAAAGTAATAACACGAGTGATATCACGTCACTTCCCATTACCAAGACATAATGACATTCTAATATTGTATATCGAAATGGACGAACGAAAAGTTATAAGAGGCTTCTATGAAAGTGTAAGGAGGACTTTCTTCGTATGCAGAATAGTAGGCTACTTGCCTATAACGGGTTTGATGAATGAAGAAGGCAAGGTTTCCAGGTACGAAATATAAGTTGAATGATAAAAGAGATAGAATTTTTTTTACTTGCAATCAAGAGCGTTACAGAAATGGTTATACAGTTATTACTCATTAATAAAAAGGCCACATAGGATTTCAATACGAAGCTTGAGAAAAAAATTAAAGAAAACATCCTATAAGTATTTTTATTTACAGAAAAAAAAACATTCTTGCTTAATATTAATGCGAGAAAATCGAATGCATGGGCGCGCGCACGTGCGCATAATAACGATGTATTAACAGTATAAATAATATAACATGATTTTATGACTGTTAAATAGAAATTCATTTTCTAAATCGCGATGAAATTTTCCTTTGAAATTTCTAAAGTGCATTTTTGTAGATTATATAACCATGTATTCGCCATGAGTTCAAATATTTAATTGCACTAATTATATTCACCGATGTACATGTACATGTAAATGTTAACAATTCTATGAAGCGAAATGAATTGATTATATTAGTAATCGTTATTAAGAATGTTCAATTTAGAAGAAAATAGATAATCACAAAAAAAATCTCTGCATGTTTTGTATTTTTAAGTTTTCTTTACTTTTAAGTAATGCTCATTATAATATTGATTAATGGTTATAATAAAATTAAATATCAGATAGATATTAAGTTTAAAATATAACGCCATATTTTCGTTATAATAGTCATATTATAACGAAAACTGCTACTCCTTCGAATTTATTATACAATCCAAGATTGCACAAACTAGCAAATATACTATCAAAGTAATATGTAGTAGCGATTTTGTTATCCTTATCTCTATAAGAGCGATAGGACTTTCTTTTTTTAAAATAATAATTTAAAGTAGTTTAATAAATTACATGTATTATTTAAAATTAAAATTGAAAAATCGTATTATTTTGATATAAATTACATAGAGAAGTTTGGCAAGTGGTCACTTTTACTATTTTAAAGGAAATACATGTCTTAAACAAGAAAGGCTTTGGAACAGATACAACATGAGGGGATTTTCATGCAACACATGCAGTTTGCTCAACCAGTGTTTTAATTTACTAATTTAATTAAAAACACAATTTAAGCACATCAACACCAAGGATTTGTTCATGTGCCATAGTTCTTGTGCCATTCAAGATTGGTACTTGTTTTACTTAAAATCTACTTGACCGAATCTATTTGACAGACTTAATACATTTGCTATCTTTCTTAATGCACCAAATGAGAAAGAGATGGAGCAACGATGACCTTTAATTTTTTGATTCAGATATGTTTGGCTGTCACAGTATAGCATCTACAATGTTGTAAGTGTTTTGCTGACAATTACTTACGCATCAATCCATCTTTACGATGTATTACATACTAAACGACGTTTTAAAGATTTAGTTAAGTAATGACGTAGCAAAAAATACATCACGAGACAACAATTCAAACATTATATATTTTTTCTTTTCAAACAATTGACATTTTACAGGAGGTCTGGTATTGCAAATATTTGCGGTATTTTCATCTTTATTTCTAATAAAATTTAGCATAACGTGGGACGATATGATAAAGAAAATTGAAGATATTGAACAAGTGTTGCCGTCATTCAAAAATCCAAAACGCATTTTCAGAAATATTAATCGTGTTATGCTTACATTGTTGCTTTTCGGATTGGGTAAGTTAATATCATTTTATATTTATCTTCTGCATTGTTGGTATAATTTCTAGCTTATATGGCTATAAATTCAGAAGTCGCGGATTGAAATCCCGAAATAAAAAAATACAGATGTTTTCTGTGATGATTTTTTAAAAATTAAGAAAGTCATTTTGCCTGTATTTTAACAGTATTCTATCCGTTCGTGTTGAATTATGAAAGCGAGGTAAGGTGTACCAAACATTTATATACGTAAATACTAGTGTACCATAAATATACCCTAAAATTGGCTATCCTGTGTTAAGAATATGACCCTTTGAAATGAAGAAAGCCCTATACCCTACTATGAAGTACTAAATCATTTATATATATAATATTTGTTTCAGTTGATCATTTTTTTCATATAATATTTACCATCAGAATGGTGTTATTATGTTACAAGCCTGACGAAATTATGACTCTCGAGAAGTACTACATGTTTTATTATAGATGGGTCTTTGATAATGTCAACTTTAATTATGGAACGGCATTTTTGTTACAGGTTTGGATATTTTAAAACACTAGTTCACAATGTAAGCTTTCGGAAACGACAATTGTTTTTGTCTTCGCAAATATATATATATATATATATATATATATTTGCTATATATATATATATATATATATATATATATATATATATATATATATATATATATATTTGCTATATATGTGTATATAATTATGTAGCTCATCACCATATCGCTGTAAAACACACACAAAAAAATATTTGAATATAAGTTTTTAACTTTCTATAACATTCAGGCAATTATTTTTGCGGTATTCCGAATGTATTCATGCAAGCATTTTATTTTATGCAAGTAGTTTAAGGTTTTACTTTTTGGTCCGTTTTCATGGAAAAGGTTAAGGACTTATTTAATTTTAAAGAGGGAACTTACAATTATACAAAAAATACTATAATATCACGTAATTAGTAACAGATATTATTCGAATGTTGCTTAATTTGCAAATCCGTCAAGGGGACCATCCAACAGAGTCCATAATTTTACTACAGAGCAATGAGTGTACGTGAGTTTATGTTTATTCTTGTGTAAAAAAATATGTAATTACAGGCACAAGGAATATTACATCTTAGTTCCCAAGATTGGTGGAGCATTGGCGATGTAAGCAATGGTTAACATGCTAATGCTTATGGGCGTCGGTGACCACTTACCGTCAGTTGGCCCATATGCTCGTCCGCCTCCTACCTATACTTTAAAAAAATGTATTGGTTTTTTTCAGGTTACAAAATTTCAAACAACGTTCGTATACTACTTTATTGATGCTCTTGTTACAGTAGTAACACTTTATTTGGTGTATAGATTTCGGAATTTCAACCGGCTGATGAGAATCAGGCAAATAAAAGTGAGTAAATTTTTATTTTATAATATCAAGTTGATATAATTTAGGATTACCAAAATAACCATTCAATATAGTATACATGGTGTATACATTAATAAAAATAATGTGACCATGGCAAGCAAATTTGTCCAATGTAAAAAATAATTTTAACTTTATATGATGATAATTAACGATCAATACTTAATTTAAATGTAGTTGATTTTGGTAAAAATATCTCTCATGATTCTTATCATGTAATATTATAAAATTATTACAAAACAAAAATTAATTTATTATAATTGCAATATAATAGTTTGTTGTCAGGTTTTCATTAAATAGAGACGATTATAGAAAATAGAGACTTAATAGGATGCTCAGTTGGTCGGCAGGTCTTCCTAAAGTCTATACAATCTTAAAAGAGGAAGTTTTAACTTTAGTAAGACCATATATTTCGAAAGGTTGACAGAATTGCGTCTACGTTTGTCAGACGGTCCACATAACGATTGACCTTGAGTAGGAAACCATTTGTGAACCACGACAGTTTTTTTGCGCACATATGATTCGATAAGGAAGGAAAATTTACTCCAAGTAAAACGCGCAGAAACGGGGTTAAGAATAAAAGAAGAGGCCTTGAATAAATGACTCATTATACGTGTCTTAATTTCGTGAGTTTTTATTGCAGTGTGCAAAAAACAGACATGTGTCTTGGATGGATCTACAGGCACATTACACCCGTTTAACGCGTCTGGTGAAAATAATCGATGATTACATCAACCCTTTCGTTTTCATGACTTTTCTATCAAACCTTGTCGTCATATGTAAACATATTTATGACATAATTCAGTAAGTATATATTTTTGTAAAAATTAATATAAAATTTCAAAATAGCCACAAACAAATCATTACTGCGTGGAATGGAAGCAAGAATGCTAGCAGCATTTCCTTTATGAATAACAGTTCCATAAATTATGTATTATATTTGTCTGTCTTATACCTGTTTTTTACGTATTAAAGATGATATATAGACTACGATCTTAAAGTACGTTAAAAAGCTCCGTTCCTTTAAATAATTGTGTTACACATACACATAACATATGATGCGACTTAGAATTTAGAACCTTTTAGAAGCTTTCCACGTCTCTTTATCTGTGTGACGTTTATATAACGTTAAATTAAAGTTGGCTCAAAGATACTTTTACAATATATATTTACTTATAATCCTCGTTTAGCTGGTGATTATATAAATAATGCCGTGTCTTTTTCTTTCGAACGTCAAACCAACAGTGAAAGAAAGAGACAAATTATTGTTTAATTAATCAGTCAATAAGAAGACCGATAGTATTTAACTAAACAACATTAAGTATGTCGTAAATTTTATTAAATTGTCATTTGTTTTAAGGAGACAGAAGGCCGTAACAATGAATTCCTATAATCCTGACTGCAGTATCGCAAACAGGTTTGTTTATCTTGCTATCGTAACGAATCATATCATCTTGATACCACATACTAAGTTACTTTACGTTGCATAATCCTTAATTGAATTTATGCAATAATAATTGATATCCATTTCACGGCAAAACTCGAAATCGCATCGTCAATCTATTTCGCGCAGAACATATACTTCAATGAATATAAAATTTAACCGATACACGCATCAAAATAGCGTATCCCTGCAAGTTTTCAAATTTTCTGGAGTGAAATGCGAAATAAATTCTTATAGATTAGCACTGCTGGCGATGGTATTGATCGTTGATTTAGATATTTGTTGTTTGTTGTTACAGTTCTGATTGGATAGTGATCTTAGACTCGTGTCTGCCTACACTCCACCTTATCTTCAGAACTACATTAGTATCAACCTTCACTGCCCATCTTCACACTCTAAGCCGCGAACCATTAAGAGCTCTTCACACTTTGCCAGCATCAGCGTACACTCTTGAGGTTCTGTAATTTGTTTATATTTCATGTGGTTTGTTTGTATATATAATTCATCATTCAGTGAAGCAAAATATTGTTAGGCAACATGTATTTGTCGAATGAAAAAACCACAAATATTCATAAACAATTCATTAACTCAAATGGGAGCAGCGTAATGGAATAATCTGATAATTAAGCTATCTTTTAGGAGAAGAGACCATAACTCAGCAGTGGGATATTTACAGAGTAGATAGCCCATTTTTCTTTATCGGTAAATGGGTTTTCAAGCTAATTTTTAAACGGTTAGTAATTCTTGATAAAGTTAATTTAAAACAATAAATAAAGCTATGTACTGCCTTTGTTCAGGTGCAGCGTTTTATGGATCAAGTGTATCATTCAAAGATTAACCTCAGTGGATTAGGATTTTTTTACGTTACAAGAGGAACTATATTGTCGGTTCGTATTTATTTTTTCTAATATTTAGTTCGGCTGAGATGAAGCTAATATGGATCGATCGATCTTGGGATGGATTTTGAAAAACGAATTCTAACAATTTTAATCCCACGAATATTTAATAATCATAATGAGAATTTATGAATTCTGTGAGCATTTCAGTAGGATCCATTGATGCGAACGGGTTACAAGATTTTTCATTTTATAAAAAAAATACTCAAAGTTGAGACGGACCACTAGCAAATAATAAAACTGAATCAGAAGTTTTTATGAGTTATGTTTTTTTTTTGTAATATAACCTGTCGTCCAATTAGATAATTAGAGTGATGTAATAAACCATAATATGTCCTTTGCAGTTGACAAGTCTCCCTCGAGCGTGGCCGAAATCAGACATGATGCTTTTCTGTGAAAATATTTTGTATTTTTTGTTTTCCTTTCAGATGCTTTCAACCATAGTGACGTACGAGTTGGTCCTGTTGCAACTAAGAGTTTATTACCATTAATTTGCCTAGTGACGAGAGTACTTAATAATCTGTCATTTTATCTATTAAATTATTACGTAAACTAATAAAAAAATCTTGTATCGGTAACCCAATTTTATTTATTTGTATAGTGAACAATCAAGATATGCATGTAAATCGTAATTTGTTATAACTTTTAAGCGACGTTTTTGATGAAATAAAAATTACACGGCACCTTAAACACTATAACGCGTTTTCTCACTATATAATAAAAGATACTCTTACATTGATATATTTAATCGGTCAATTTAATCATTTAAAAAAGATATTCTTAGGGCTCAAAATTCAATTTAACCAATCACACTCACACAAACTCACATACACTCAAATACTTACACACATACAATCACTCATACAAACACAAATTATAACTGCATAACCATACTCACGCATAACATAGTCTGTGTCGCCTAATCGAATTGTAATGTTTTGTTTGAACTCATTATTATTTTGTTACATTTACATTTTATTTTTCAAAACTGTGTGTTGCTACTTCTGTTTACTATTATTAAGTTTGTATAATTCAATGGAAATCAGTAATTGGCTCTATTGTCTGTATATTTTATTTTTAATGTCAACATATTTTGTATCATGCCGTTGTTTTCATAAATTAAATAAATAATAATTCATATATTCGTATTTGCTTTTCAGTCGTTGTGAAGATTGATCAGACAGACACATCAATTTTATAAATTTGTATCTTCTTTTAATAAACCTTCAAGGAACTCAGCAGTTACTTTATACAAATCACTCTGCAATGATTTTAATATAATAAGTAATTGATTTAAATTTAATGCCATACAACAACAACCACTCAACATTTAAGTCTACTTCACACTGAAATCAACATGGAACATTACGATATATGTTCAAACACTTTATCGCATATTCATATCACCCAGGCATGTGCTTGAGTCGTTTGATAAATTCGAGGTTATATTCATATATTTAAATCTGTACTGTTAGAATTGCAACTGTGTGCCGCAAAAATGTACCGAGATCAATTATATTAGTCCGATAACGACCCGATAATTATTATTTTTTGCAAAAGACTTCCAATTGGCTGATGGCGACGTCATATGCCACAAAATACATAAACCAGTACGTTAAATCATATGCACCAATTAATTATCGATACTCGCTTGATGTTTTTTAAGGTTATATAATAAAAATATTTAGTAACAAAAATTTTACAACCCAAGAATGTGTACTTTTGACAAAGTCTACTACGAAAAAGACTCACATTTGGTACAATGGTTAAACATTAAGAAAATGACTATAAAATACAAATGGTCTTATTTACCTCTTTATTGACTCTAATATGTATATATATAAATATTTACAATTCCCCATCAGGGGCAGGCTGGCCGAACACCATCCAGACCGGCCTAGGAATTCAGAATCCAAATAAGATAAATAAAAATCGCAATTCATAAATTTTTATTGTGATCTGTCTTGAAACGAAAATAGTAATGATCGTGTTATTAAGTAATAAAACATACAGTGAAATATTCAATTAAAATGACATATTGATGTACTTTGTTTTGTAAACGCTAACAGTTATCCACTTGCTTGGTATTAGTTAGTATAAGAGGCATGATACTTATAAAGAAAATGCAAGGTATAATTTAATATATAGAATTATGAAAAAATATCGAAAATAATTTTAATAGAATTATCGTAATTAGAAAAAAAGAGAGGACGTGCAACTGCCACGTGATAAAATTGTAAGTGTCAAAAACGTTTCATTTTAAATTTAAAGTGTTTAATTAATATTGCATGCTCGTATTATTACATGCTCGCATGATCTTAATTTTTTTTACATTATACATAAGATTAAATATATTTCTAGATTTAATTGAGTCAACGGACTAACTGCTGTCATAATTTTTTTGCTTTAACTCGTTCGGGCTATAAAGGTTTATCTGCAAGGCAAGTACAATGCTTTTTACATTAAAGTGAAGATATACAAGACAATGAACTATAAACATACAAAGTCTTCTAGTTTAACTATATAAAGCAGTGCACTGAAAATATACAATGTCGCTTTCAAAATTTACATATTATAACAATAAGTAAAATATATAGTATAGCTTGTTTTATTTTTTAATTAAAATAGTAATTGATTTTAACAAAATACCAGTTGTTTCAACAACAACGCACAGCGATGATGGAGAAACCCGCTTAGTTTCCTTGTCTCGACCCTTCAATCGAATGCCCACGGGCAGTTTGGGGCTTGGGCTCTGCACGCGGCCGTAGCCGTGTATCGTAACGAGTTTCTCCCTGGAATAGAAATAACCCGGGAAGTTAGGATTGAGAGTTCTTTTCTCTCCTCTAAAGAAGTCTCCTCTCCTGTCATCAAATAAGAGGGCTCCGTGAACAGATCCTCTGAAAGGATCTGTAAGATTTTAGTGAATAAAAATTGTAATTATTAACAATGAACTTGAAATTATTAGAAATATTAATCATCTCGTATATAATTTAATTAAAATATCTTATGTTCAATTTATTACGAGAAAATTCTTTCAGTTAAATTTTCGCTGGAGGAAAATAAATAAAGTACAATTTTCAAAGCTCAACGGAAGGACATTTATGAGCTGTTATTTTATGGGATTATCATGTTAACCAGTTAAATGGAACTTATATGCAAATGTTGCTACTCATCATTCGAAAGGATTAATAGAACAAAAATTACTATAAAGTATAGTTATTTGTTTTTTTTATAGAATAGGAAGGCGGACGATATGGGCCACCTGATGGTAAGTGGTCACCAAACGCCCTTAGACATTGGGACTGTAAGAAATGTTAACCATCGCTTACATCGCAATGCGCCACCAACCTTGGGACCTAAGATTTTATGTCCCTTATGCCTGTAATTACACTAGCTCACTCACCCTTCTAACCTCACTAAGAAGCCGAGATGGCCCAGTGGTAAGAACGCGTGAATCTTAACCGATGATCGTGGGTTCAAACCCGGGCAAGCACCACTGAATTTTCATGTGCTTAATTTGTGATTATAATTCATCTCGAGCTTTACGGTGAAGGAAAACATCGTGAGAAAACCTGCATGTGTCTAATTTCACTGAAATTCTGCCACATGTGAATTCCACCAACCCGCATTGGAGCAGCGTGGTGGAATAAGCTCCAAACCTTCTCCTCAAAAAGGAGGAGAGGAGGCCTATAGCCCAGCAGTGGGACTTTCACAGGCTGTTACATATACTCACCCTTCAAACCGGAACACAACAATACCAAGTACTGCTGTTTTGCGGTAGAATATCTGATGGGTGGGTGGTACCTACCCAGACGACCCAACCTTACATTACAAATGTTTTGTATCAAATACCTGAATATACTACATCAATTCAAGAAGCTTCTAATATTCATCAGTGCTGCAAGTAAGAATAATTCAATGGGATAAATATATCACCTGTTCGATAAATCACGCCAGTATAAGTTTCAGATAAAAATAACCAAATCACAGGAACGAGCTTAAGTGAAAATAAATTATTTTTCACAATTCATAAAAAAACTTTACCAAATTACAGTTGACTGAACTTTAAGTTTGTAATTAAATCTCACATTTCATAATAATTAATGAAATATACTAATTATAACATCGCTATCGCTTCGATAATAAGCTAACAATTTTATTTAATTTAAATTTATTTCGTTTTATTTTAACTATGGAACGAAAATGTTAATTGGATAGTAATGAACCTGGATTCTTGCTTTGTGAAAATCGCTTTTACACATTATACGCTTGTATAACAAGTCTTAATATATTATTAGCATAATATCGTGTTGACGTGATGTATTTTTATAAAAGTAAAAAATTATGTAAATGATAAAAATACTTGAAACTGGACATGGTCGCGGTTGGTTTTCGCATAGGCTCATCTGGGATAACACACTCATCAGATATTATACCGCAAAACAGCAGTACTTAGTATTATTGTGTTCAAGTTTGAAGGGTGTGTGTGCCAGTGCAACTAAAGGGCCATAAAATCTACGTTCCCAAGGTCAGTGGCATATTGGCGATGAAACAGATGGTTAATATTTCTTACAATGCCAATCTGTATAGGCGGTGGTAACCACTTACAAACAAGTGGCTCATTTGCCAGTCCGCTTATTTATTCCTTTAAAAACAACATGTGTTAACAATACTAGCAACAAAAGTGCTAAGGTTAAGATCCTCATATCCAATCTACCTGGTATACCTATTAGCCTTCAATTATCTCCTTCGATACCAGTAGGCCTAATCTCTAAGAAGAACTCGAAACTCACCGCAGAAGACGGTTGTGAAATGTCATAAGGTGATATGCGACATTGGTCATAATAATTATAACAAGAATACCCACATGAAAACAGTAAAACAATATATTTATATATATAGATTTTGAGATTTTAGATTTTATTGTACTTCTTCCACCACGAGATGAATTATTAACAAAATATATAAAGAAGCTGGTAAAATCAGTATTTTTCAGAATTTTAATTCGCTCTCCTTGTGAATTAAATTAGATCAAATAAAGTAGGGCTAATAATATGTAAGAACAAATTCGAAATTCACCGCAGAATACAATCGTGAAATTTCATAAAGTGATATGCAATATTAATCATAATAATTATAACGCTCCAAGTACACATACTTAAAAATAGTATTAACAAAAGTCGAATGTCAATATTTAACAGGTGAGTAAAGAAGTGAATCTTACAGAATACCACTGCTTGGTTTATTCGATATTTTGTCAATTTTTAAAAACGGAACCAAATAAAAAGATATTATTTCAAAACATTTCAAGATCCATAATGTTTGATATTTTTATAAATTATACTTAACATTTAATTTCTTAAAGGGACGTCAAATAAAATTATGATGTACGACAAAACGACATGTTTATTTATTATTCATACACAAATTATGTTTTACCGAAAGTCAAAGTTAGTTGTGATGTTCTTGGCTGAAAGTAACACATCATTTATTAAACATGTCTATCGACCGTGTCCGTATTAATGTTATTAGCAAACTTCAAAAAGGTATGTATATATGTAATCATTTTACATAAAATAGGAGATTTCCCCACTGGGAAAAAAATCACATTGTTACTCTGGTTATTCTATACCAGGATATTCTAATGCTAGTCCGCAGATATACATTTGTTAGATCTTCGACAGATTTATTTCTTTCATCATCATCACCATCATCATTAGCCTGTATCGGTCCATTGCTACACATATACATTGTAAATTATTTATTTCGTTAACTTATACCTTTTCTTACCATTTAAAATTACCAGACAAAATCCTCATTAAGATCTAAAATCTATTATTATTTTATTTTAATTTAAGTATTTTATATTTTGCAACAGATAATCTTAATGTGGAAGTTTACAAGAAAACGTTCATGAGTCACAATACTTATTTAAAAGGAAAAGAACAATTTAATAGAGGGTAAAATAATTACTACTTATTTGATCACCTTATAAGATAAAAAATCGACATTCACATTATTTTTCTTTTAGCAATAACAGCAATAGGTCAAATAAATTACAGTGGAATATAATTCTTAAAATAAACTGTAAGTAACCAAAAAAATATTATACGTCTTTTTGCTTACAATAATAAATTGTTGTAGATGTAATTTTCTATCTTAATAATTAATTAAAACTCAGAGATTACAATGTCTTTATATTTGTCTAAACAAGGTTCCTAAATGAGGAAATCCACATTGTCCAAATTTATAAAGAGGATGTGTTCCTGATCGATGTTGGTTGCCAACTGCTGAGGACATATTATAATTTTTATTTAATGAAATAGATAAACGGGCGATTAAATCACATGATAATAAACGGTCACCACTGGACACTTAAAATAGTGCATAAGTGCGTGTGCCAATTCCCTATTACCTAACTCCCATAAATCCATAGAACGGTAAAGGATTAACGGCATTACGTGCTTTACGAGGCATAAGGAAATTTTCAGAGTTGTTTGGAGGAGTTTTTACCTAACATATTTTAATGACATTGTTATAACCATAAATAATGATCGACTGTAAATTTCAGTTATAAGAACTATACTAGCTTTTATGAAACCTGGATCAAATCTCGAAACACAACTTGAAGTGTTCCAAAGTACAATGAAATATTGCATTATAAGTGGACATTGCTTGGGTCTCTTCCCTTTCACGAATATAACAAAAATGAATATACAAGAAAATACGTAAGTACCTATTCATATCTTTGTATATTATATACTTATAACATTTATGTGGCTCACCACATGATTACTGGGAACATACAAGTTAAGTCTCTTGTGCCTTTAACTATACTGATTCATTCGTTCTTCAAACTGGAACTCAAGAGTATTAAGTAACGATTTTTGCGGTAGAATTGGATGAGTGGGTGATACAAATCCAGACGATGTTACACTTACCATAAAGTAAATAATTATTTCGAATAACTTCAGTCAACTTTGTAAATAATTAAATTTTCGTAAAATTCTTCAAATAATATCTCATGATGTTTGTGTGACACAAATTCACCCATACTACATTTAGAAGTATCGTTGTTTATATGATTTTAGATATCAATTATTTTCGTGGAGATATTTTCTATGCTTCATGACTTACTCTGGGCATATGATGGCACTGATTCTCAGCCTCTATGCGCTTGCTACGACTGTTACTATTTCAAGGTTTTGTAAGTAAAGATAATATAATTTGTCAAAAGCGTTTCGTAGCCAGTATGTAATTTTCATTTGGATGTTTGCAGCATTTTTTCTATTCTACATGTCCAATTGTTTCACATGCGTCCTCTTCTTGCGACTCGCAAGAAAATGGCATAATCTAATGAAACAAGTTGTTGCATCAGAACTCAACGAATACATAGACTTGAGCGTCAGGCTTAAGGGAAATGTTGCAACTATTATAATATTAAGTTTTGCCATCGATGAGTTTGTTCTTGTTATAAAATATGATATATTTATTAGACTATATTTAGTTTAAGTAGATAGAGATAGATTCTAGTGATAAATAGTGATAATAAGAAATGATGGTGGTTAACTCTTAAATTACTAAAATATTGAAAGTCCGCCTGATATTTTTAGGATTATTCTAATCCGTATATCATTCGTCTTAAGCATTTACGATTAAATTTGTTTAATCTCTCATTCTTTACTATTAAATAATGTTTCCTTTTTACAGTTGAGTATATTTTTTCAAGAATTGCTAAATTGTCTGAAGTACAAGACTGTAGTAAAGACGATAATATCACATACGAACGATTCATTATCACTTCATATGCTTGGGTATTTGAACTCGGGGTGCCTTATTCCCTGCCTGTTGGAATATATTTATTGGTATATTAAAATTTATTCTTCTGAAAGATGGAGAGATTTTCACCTGTACCTAAACGTTTAAATTAATTTAATTAATACAAATATTTCATAAGTGTGGAATAAATGCATTATGTTTTTTTTAAAAGTGATAAATTCTTTCACCAAAGGTTGTCTGTGAGAGATCGCTAAAAGCGATAAGACCGCCTTTGCGCACCATTTTTTATGTTACTTTTTCTTTGTTGCTTCCTGTTTCTCTTATTGTATTTATATGTTGTGCAATAAGTGTTAAATAAATAAATAAATAAAATTTTTAGTAATTATAATGTATAATTTTATAAAAAAATTACAATGATTAATATGATATCTTAGAATGGTTTATAAAAAATTTAGTACTTCCCTGTACTGTCTGTCTCTAGCTTCTGACATTGAGCTTACAGATTTTGAGTATCAGGTACATTGATAAATCTTTTCAGTTTTTACACACGTTGGCTACACTAATATGGAGCTATCCGCATATATTTATTATTTGTGCTAGTTTGTATTTAACATCAATACTGGAGCAATTAAATAAAAAGATTATCTCACGTGAAGGTCAGGTAAGTTTGATTTAAATAGCATGATGATTTTTTTTTTTTTTTTTCAGCCTTTTGCCGTCCACTGCTGGACGAAAGCCTCCCCCATAGAACGCCAACCATCCCGATCTTGGGCAGTCCGCATCCATCCCGTGCCTGCCACCTTTTTTAAATCGTCGGTCCATCTTGTCACAGGGCGCCCTACACTACGTTTGCCTAAGCGCGGTCTCCACTCTAATACGTGTCGGCTCCATCGGCCATCAATGCGTCTGGAGACATGACCAGCCCACTTCCACTTCAGTGAGCTAATTCTCCGCGCGATGTCGGTGACTTTAGTTCTCTGGCGAATGTCCTCATTTCGGATTCTATCGCCCAGAGAAACCCCAAGCATCGCGCGTTCCATCGCTCGCTGAGCGACCTTAAATTTGTGGACCAGTCCTACGGTGAGTGTCCACGTTTCGGCACCGTAAGTCATTACAGGTAGGACGCACTGATTAAAGACCCTGGTCTTAAGCGACTGTGGGATCGACGATTCAAAAATATGACGCAACTTCCCGAATGCCGCCCAGCCCAAGCGTATTCTTCTTTTAGCCTCCTTCTCAAAGTTGTGCCGGCCAAGTTGTATAGTTTGGCCCAGGTAGGTATATTCCTGCACAACTTCAAGTGGAGAGCCATTTACGACCACTGGTCCCGGGGATACATGATTGTTTGACATAATTTTGGTCTTTTCAATGTTCATCCCGAGACCTACTCGTCTCGAAGAATCGCTCAGGTTGTTTAGCATCTCTTCCAAATCCTGCAGAGTCTCCGCCATGATGACAATGTCGTCGGCAAATCGCAGATGTGTAATGTGTTGGCCATTGATATTAATGCCGCGTCCGTTCCAATCGAGCGTTTTGAAGACGTCCTCCAATGCATTGGTAAAAAGTTTCGGGGAGATTACATCCCCCTGTCTTACCCCGCGATGCAATTGGATTGGTTTTGTGCTCTGATCTTGTACTTGGACGGTCATGGTTGCGGCTTCGTACAAACACTTCAACACCTGGATATACCGATAGTCAATTAGGCATCTCTGCATGGATTCCAGAACAGCCCAGGTCTCGATGGTATCGGAGGCTTTTTCGTAGTCCACAAACGCTAGGCATAGAGGCTGATTATATTCCTCGGTCTTCTGTATTATTTGCCTAAGTGTGTGTATGTGGTCTACGGTACTGAAGCCTTTTCGAAACCCAGCCTGCTGATAATAATTTAAGTTACCATAAAGTACATAAAACTGCCCATTATGTGTCTGGAAGGCTGGGTTGATTCTGCGATGAAGATACAAGTCTTACTCTCAGAGATCGAATCTACGATACTGCAGGAATGTTAAGAACCTCTAGTCTTGCTTCTTGAAGAATTATCTGGATGGGAGTGAGGGTTCCTCCTGACTGGCCCAAAAAGCCAGTATGGGTACGGGCCTCAGGGGTGCCGCCTTTACCCGGGCTAGCTCCTCCCCGGCAAGTTATCTTGCCGTGTCATATATTTTGGCCCAAAGGGCCAGGGTCAAATTGACCCCTTGGCTGTTCGTCATGTCTGGTGCTTCTGCTTTGTAAGGTTGTCTAGATGGAAATGGCGTTAACCGAGTAAGCTTTAATATAATTTATAAGGAAGTCGTATGTGAAAGTGACATTTAAGTTTTAAAACCAAAACAAGGCTATATATACTATAACAAATATAGAATAATAAAAAATCATCTCCCAAAATTTCACTCTCCCTAGCGGAACACTCACGATAGGTGCAGGGTTATCAAAAAACTACCACAGCCATATCATGTATCGAACCTGGTTGTCAAAGGCTTTATCTAATTTTGTTGTAGCATTTACCAGCATCTTATTGGCGGAAGTTGCGTGAAGATTACAATAAAGCGACCCAATTGGTTCGCACCTTTGATGACGCTATTAACAGTATTGTCTTTACGTCATTTGCAAGCAATCTCTTCTTTGTATGTTTACAACTTTACTACGTACTTGCGTAAGTATTTATTACATTGTAGTCAAAATATTTTTTTTCAATATTTTGTAAGTTTTCACTTATTTATAGCATTACAATCGATACAATAAAATTAACTTACTAACCCAAATAAATATTCTGTTATTTAATGTTATAATTTAAAAATTATGATTATTCATGCTACTTACATTTCAACCGAATATAACATTCAGTCAATAATTAGTAAAAATTAGCTTAAAGATACTTACTAAACTTCTAGTAGAACCTAAAATATGCCAATATGTAAATGAACAAACATAAAACCTACAGTATTATATTTCGTTCAAGTCATCTATTCATTCGATCGCTTTTACATGGGATCGTTTTTTCTATGAGACAGCAAAAAATAATGATTCGGTACATTTTTACTGTTAGCAAGGTATTATATAAACGAATCCAGTATTTAGCGGTATTGTGGAATACACAAGTATTAAACAGGAGCAGAAGTCTTTGCCCAAGTGTTCATCTTTTATTTAAAGGGCAATGCGTCGAGGTGGGGTGGAATATGCTCCCTTTCCTTCTTACTTCCTTAAACAGTAGATAAATAGTCTTTATTGTCGTCATATGTACACATGATACGCATGGTGGTCAAACCAAATCTTTATTTATTAAATCGAATTATTTGTTTGTTACAGACGCTACATTCAAATTATTCATAACGGCCCTCAGAATGTGTGTCCAAAATATCCAAGTGGGTGTGTATACATACATAAGTGTAACAATAGTTTTAAGTTACTCTTACATTGTATGGGCTTATTCCCATACAATTTTTACGAAACTATGGATAAAAGAATAATCTTTATCCATAGTTTCGTTGCATGAAAGTATGTGCTTCTTCTTCATTTCTCACGTGAACAGTCAGCGTGCAACGTTTGTCAGTCTTCATTCCTGAACCTGACCTTGTGCCTGAAGGTTTGGACTATACCTGTATTTGTATAAATACAGGTATAGTCCAAACCTTTCACTGTCATATGAGTTATATACCACAGTTGTATTGCATCCAATATGATAATTCACCTCGTGATTGGTGATGAAGTTATACCTCGTGAAGAAAGCCCGTTGAAAATCTGCCACATATGATATGTATATATATGGTCAGTATGGTGGAATAAGTACAAACCTTCACCAATAAGGAGAAGGGGCTGACGGTGGAATGTGAACATACTAATAAGTGGTTATCACCGCAGTAAGAAATATTAATCATTATTTACGTCGCCAATGCGCCACCAAATTTGTGGACTAAGATTTTACGTCCCTTGTGCCTGTACACAACAAGACTAAGTATTGCTACTTGTCGATTGAATATCTGATTAGCGGATGATAACTATCCAGAAGATGTTGCACAAAGCCCTACTACAAAGTAGAATCTGTATTTTTTATACGAACGAGCTATCAAATTCATAGTTCGTAAGTATTCATAGTTCGAAAGTTAAGCCGTCTCTTGCTAAGAAATATTTAATATTAATAAACATTGATAATATTTACAATTTCTTTTATAATTATGTAAGCATATGAATATTATTTAAGGTTATTTAACGGATACGAACATGCCATATATTATACATTTTCTTTAACATTCGTTCTCACGCGTTCCTTGGCGCTCATCGCCGCCCAGGTGCATTCCGTGTCTCTTGTCGCGGCTCCATCGCTTTACAACGTACCATCTTCCTCGTATGGTACCGAGGTAATTTTATTTATATTATCTAAGTTTTTTCCCTCTATGTCTATTAATATATGCCGATAAATGTCTGGCGATTGCGCACATTTATCAGTGCATAAAGAAGAGAGAGCTTCTCTCTTGTACCTAGTACTTTATATTTTCAGTCATATATTATTATTGCATTATAAATGCAACAGTTATAAGGAATTGTAGTTACGAAATGATTAAAACATTTTTAACATTTTTTAATTTGTTTTAAATCTACGAAATAGCTTATTTTCAAATATATCAATTTAAGAAAATATAACGTTTTTTATTGCAGGTTCAAAGATTTCTTGAGCAAATTCATGGTGACACCGTAGCATTGACAGGACTTAACTTTTTCTACGTAACTAAAGAGTTGGTTTTATCTGTGAGTGTAACTTTATACTTAATATTTGTATCAGAAGCAGTCTGCGTGGGTTTACTGCTTCGTTAGTTAGCTTATATGACTTTCGATCCCGAGGTCCTATGTTCAAGCACCTGGTCGGATCAATGTAATAGTGATTGTTTTTTTCGGACGACACACTCAGCAGCGACCTGGAGTCTAAAACTGTCCACATATAATATCAGCTTACCGCCGTCCACTGCTGGACGAAAGCCTCCCCCATAGAACGCCAACCATCCCGATTTTGGGCAGCCCGCATCCATCCCGTACCTGCCACCTTTTTCAAATCGTCGGTCCATCTTGCCGCAGGGCGTCCTACACTACGTTTGCCTAAGCGTGGTCTCCACTCCAACATGTGTCGGCTCCATTGGCCATCGATGCGTCTGGAGACATGACCAGCCCACTTCCACTTCAGCGTGCTAATTCTACGCGCGATGTCGGTGACTTTAGTGTCCACATATAATATATCCTATATTAGTAACTTATATGCTTTTTATTTTCAGGCGATTGGTACCATTGTAACTTACGAGTTTGTTTTGCTGCAGCTTAATCAATAAGACTAAGAAAGATAAAAATAAAAGATAACACGAGTGCAGCTCATTGCAACACAATCAGGGAATTTTAAACATTTCATATTGTAACGTAAACTTAAAGAGCCTTGAAATTTTATACACAAACAAACAAAAGTAATTCATAAGTGATTTGATATTCAACAGCATTCGACCTCACCTGAGGCAATCTGCTAAATAGCACTTTAGTTAAGCTTTATGCCATTTTCTGATTGGGAGGTTCATTAGTGAATTTTGTTGGCACAATAAACTATATTAATTACACAAAAAATATTTTCATGACTACATTTAACGAATTATATATATGCCGTGGAAAGCCATATCGTTTAATATTAAGTTGCTCATTTGAGTATCATACATCAACATAGTACTTGAGAAGGGGTAAACCGTGACGTCACTTGTTATTGTAAAGACGGTACGTGGACAGAGTCGTGTTGGAAAGCAAGGAATTGAAACGGTACATTACAATTACGGACGCCGACCAGGTCACTTCTCCAAAACGAAACTTCTTCTTCTTCGTCGGATTAATTAATTTACTTTTAAGTGTGTTTATTGTGTTCAAAATAAAATAAAGTAAGGTAATACTAAGTGTACACAATCATTTTCGCCACCTACGCAATGGACTCTGTACCACCTACTCAAGATGGAGACAGTAGTATCGCTCAGCCATCGCTCCCGCCAAACTAAATAAAACTGTAAAAAGGCAGTACTATTAAAGAACATGGTCGATTCGATTAAAAAGAGACTGACTCATACTCTTTGATTCAAATTTTCGAGCTGTTGGTAGATTTTCATTTTAATCCAGTAACATTAACATGTAATTAGTATTGTTTACCAGGCGGTAGTGCTTTATGCAAGCCCATTTAGAGACGTACCACCGACTAGATCAGATATTCTACCGCTACACAATAATACTTAGTAATGTTGCGTTCCGGTTCGAAGGCTGAATAAGCAAGTGAAACTACAGGCACAAGGGACATAATATAATATTTCTTATATAATAAAATAATATTTCTTACATCGGTAACTACTTACTTTTAAATTATAATACATAAAAATGCCAATGTCTTCTTGATTTAAAAAAAGGTATTCTTTCAAGTAGACACGAATTTCATAAATGTTCAAATGGATCCATTCTTTTCAGGTATAGAATATAAATCTTTTATTTTAAATCTAGATAGTATAAGAAATTCTGATCTCGTTAAAAAATTGTCAAAGTATTGGAAAAAAATCAATATTGGATACATTGACTGTTTATCAGGAGTAAATGTATATATCCAGTAATAATTATGCCTACTCATACCATATCGTTACTGTATAAAAATATAACAAAAGTAGAACACATCAAAGCCGGGTTTTAGTTGAAGCGAAGTGGCCGTAGTTGAATATCCATTTACTGAACGTGAGCAGTTCTATTAAATGCACTTTATGTAACAGTTAGCTGAGCATTTCGTATTATTTTTGTATAATAAAATGTAAAATACAAAAATACAAACAAACTATTTCAAGTGGATTTTTCACCATTTTTGACAGTCGGTTAAGTTACTGTTGGTTTATTTTTAAGTAAATTTACTAACTTCAATTAAATAATGTTTAGTTTTTGATTTGAAATATCTATTATCACGCTTTAGGAGTGACATAATCATAGGCCGTGACAACGTTTGCTCATGTCGTCATGCTACCCCTCCGCCGCAGCCTTCTACTCCCTTGTGTGTGCGTGGCACGTATATAAGTAATTCCTATGTAGTATTATAATGATAAAATATATGTATTTTATAATTATTTTATTTATTTGACTCATGTCATAATCATGTTTTTCATTTGCTTAAAGTCCCCTACGGATACAATGTTTTTAAAAGTTTCTTATATTTATTTGATAATTTGGTCAGACTGGTAATATTAAGAGTCAGATAGCGTTTATTCTGCGTCCTTTCTCGTTCTCGTACAAAAATCAGCAACTCTCCCAGTCAAATATGGTGGCTTAGGTATACGGTCTACATCATCTTTGGCGCTCCCAGCTTTCTTGGCCTCCGCTAATGGTTCTATCACTCTCGTCAATCGGATATTAAGCTTTCCAAGTTCGACTGATGTTGTAGTGAAGGATCTTGCTGAGGCTAGGACAGCTTGGAGTGTTTCTTGCCCTGATGAAGTATTTCCCTCAGATATGACTTGTCAGAAGCACTGGGATTCACCCCGTATTAAACTTACACACAATTTGCTCCTGTCCCAGTGTACTTCAGATACAGACTGTGCAAGACTGCTAGCTGTATCTGAAAGAGAGTCAGGCCACTGGCCCTCCCTTCTAAAAATCTAGGGACAGTACTTGATCGGGCAACGATACGCATCGCCGTATGCCTTCGCTTAGGTTTAAAGGTGTGCGAGCCTCACACATGTCCCTGTGGTACCCAGGTGGATTATTTCGGACGCCATGGACTTAGCTGCCGCAAAAGCGCTGGCCGTGCATATCGCCATGGGTCTCTTAATGACATACTTCGTCGGGCTTTTGCCACAGCATCGATTCCTGCTACATTGGAACTGAATGGTTTATGCAGAGATGATGGCAAGAGACCCAATGGAGCGACATTAGTGCCATGGTCGATGGGACGTGTTCTTGTGTGGGATGCAACTTGCGTAGATACGCTGGCAGTATCTCATATCAAGAATACGTCTCGTAAAGCCAGTGCAGCCGCTGAAGCTGCTCAAATACTCAAGCACTGCAAATATTCACTTTTATCCAACGAATATGAATTTGCGGGGCTGGGTTTTGAAACATTGGGTCCATGGTCGTCCGATACAAAAAGAATCATAAAAAATATTTCTCAGAAACTGGTCCACACTTCTGGTGACCCAAGAGCTGGCGCTTATTTAGCCCAAAGGCTGAGTCTAGCGGTGCAGAGAGGCAATAGTGCCAGCGTCTTACAATGCCACAGGACAATCTTTTAGACGGTGTGTTTTTTCTTTAAATTTGGATGTTTATATTTTTCTTTTTAATTTAATTTTGTATTTTATAAAAAATACCTGTACATAATCATATTTATATCTTATTAAATATTCAATAAATAAGAATCAGTTATAATTATCTCATTTCTAAAAAGTTATAAATTGATAATATTTTTAGATTTAGTGTCATTTTCATTTTATAATGCGAAATGTAGAGACAAAATTTCTCTGCACGAAACCCGCAAAAGTCTTGCAACTACAGCTTTAGATTCGAGAGAAAATATTATAACAGTAATAATACAAAATATTGAGGTGTAATCGAAAAATTTTACCGAAATTATCTCTTAATTTTTTGACCCAACAATTATTCGATTAGACTCTGGCTCTGCCAAACCTTGCGACTACGACTGAATACGTATTATCGAATAATTGAATTAATTCAAACATATAAATTAGATATATAAAGGTGTATTATATTGTTTTATTAATGATTATAAATTTCAAATAGTTTGTCTAATATTTATGTGACTAATATAATATTACTTATAATTTATAAATCTTGTTTCATGACTACTTCAAGCCATTCAAAACTGCCTCAGGCTTGTCCTAAGCTGTCCCTAGTTGTGGCAATTTGGAAAATTAATCGTCTTCAACATACAAAACAAGAATAACAGCTGGAGATTTGGAATATTACTAACTTTGATATAGATAATTTGTAGCCTAATGACCAGGCTAAGCATTCCAGGTAAATAATCAATCAATTTCTATACTTGTCAAGCGTTCGCTATGACATATTTTACAGGTAGTATATATAGGTATATATATATTCTAAAGTTGAATGCATCAAGTTTGAATATTAAAGAGGAATGATTATTTGACATATAAAAGGCACTTTAAGAGCAATTTTAAATTGAAAAGTTGAAATTCTTTGAATTTGAATAAATTAAAAAGTTTCCCGTTCAACATTGAATTCAGTAACATTGTTAATTTCAGAAGGATTTTTTTTCGATTTTAATAAAAAGAGGGTTTATAACTTAATTTAAAAAAAATTAAGGCTATCATATATCGTGAAGAAAACCGCTTCAATTACGTAAAAATGGTTTGAGTACTCACGAGAATGTATGGGAAAATAACAAATCTAACGTGTCGTCATGTCATGTGACGCTCGAAATATTACGGGTACTCGTCAGTCTCAGTTAGCCTCTACTGTAACTTGTAACAAGCGCGACATGTATATACATAAAAAATACACCAATGATCACCAAATGACATTCTATTGTACGCTATTTCCTAAGTTCATTCGCAACCGATGACGATTATCCTTCATACATTCGTTCTTCAATATAATATTTGTTCATCAATAAACAGATAACATAATAAATAATTCAATATTATAGTAAGTAGAAGTAAATTATGTACAATATATTTTCTTCTTAATAAAATACATAAACAAACTGGTATATGAGTCTCCTAGCAGTAAGCTCATAGGGATTGGCACTGTATGAAATATTACCCATTCCTTAAATCACTTTCATTCGGTGGGCCTTGCACAAGCCCGCCTGGATCATATTGTTACCACGTTTTGACATTTCACAATGTAATGTAATGTGCTCTGCGGTAAGTTTCAAATTTCTTCTCACAAAAGCTTTACTGATGTTCCAGTCGTGTACTAACTGAATTTTTCATTATATTTGTTCAACTCTCCAAGCATTGCAAGCAAGGTAATCTTTACAAATGCATCAAGCATTCGCTGGTGTAACAAGATAAGACAGTATAAAGTATTACATTTATTTATTCAAACACTGTATTGTAGTTTTCGCCCACAGTTTGGAAGGCGGACGAGCATAAGGGCCACCTGATAGTAAGTAGACCACCACCAACCTTGGGACCTAAGATTTTATGTCCCTTGTGCCTATAATTACACTGGCTTACTCACCCTTCAAACCGGAACACAACAACAACAGCTGATTTGCGGTAGAATATCTGAAGAGTGGGTGGTACCTACCCAGACGAGCTTGCACAAAGCCCTACCACCAGATGGTTTTAAACAGTTCAAGCGTGCTTCATACCAAATTTAATCAAATTCAGCTCAGTGATTTAGCCGAGAAAGTGTAACAGACAGAATTACTTTCGTATGTATAATATTAGTATAGATAATATTACGAATTAATCAATTGACATAAAAGACTGTCCGCTCTTTATGCATCTCATCGGATGTACCATTTGTAACACTGAAACAAGTAATTAAAATCATTATTTAACAATTTTTATGTGGCATCGAAGTCTTCATAGCGGGTTGAATAAACAAAGAAAGAAATATATATAATAAATTAAAATAAGTTTAATTACAGAAGTGCTTATCGTTTACTTGTCTAATAAATATGTAAAATTTGACAAACATTGCTTTTATTTACAAAATGTATGTAAAAGATTAGACAAATATAACAAAGAATCTCGCTAGTTGTTTAAATTTAATAAAATTCAGTTATAACGACCCAAGATTACTGAATAGAACACGTCAATCTTAACCAAAAATTGCGCGTTCAAATTTGAAAACACTCATCATTTTCATGTATTAGATTGTTTTATAATTCATCTCGTGCTGCACTCAGCACGAAGGCTGAAGGCTTGAATTATAAGGCAAAGGAAGACGAGGAAACGAATCGTGAGGAACTGCAGTTGTCAAATATTCTTCTACCTTAGTGGTAAGTGGTGGTATTATTATAGAGAAGTAGGTTAGTAGCATGACATTTATTGAGTTTTATTACTACTAAACAGATTGATAAGAGAATAATTATTTTAATGAATGTTTATATAAAATTGTAACCTAAAAACTTTAGTATATTGACTTGCCCGTTGGCACTGTTGGCAAAATGGCACTCGCGAATTGCAGGTTTTATTCAGGGTGAGAGTCTGGGTGTATTATGTATTACAGTATTTATTATATATTTATTTAAAATTAAGTATAATCTATATTTAAATGTGTATATCAGTCGGCTGTTACCTATAACACAAGCATTAAATGTGCCGTCTACAGACGAAACTGTGTAAAAAGTATTAATAAATAAGCCAATTGAAAAAAAAAATACTGAATTAAGTTCGTGTAATATCTTTAAAAAATCAATACAGTATTAAGCTTACCTAAATTATCTCTGCAGATGACACGTCTCGCGTGACACAAATTAACAAAGAACTGATACCCTCTTTTGTATCTACTAAACATCATGCACACTGGTTGCTTGTCATTTTCGGTAAGATCTTGACAAACTATATCACACGGATCATTGTTGGGATCATACGACCATCGAGTAAGTGATATCTGTATTACCTGTATTACTAACATAAGGGTGAAACATTTTATTTAATATTGTTAATATAACATTTTGTTTAATATGATCTCCGACAAAGGATGCACTTATGAGTACATTATATCGTGCAATAATATATTAAATATACATATGTGCTGTAATTGTAGGTGACCGCATCAAGCACATTAAATAAAGACTAAGCAGACACATATCAAAAACTCCCGTCCCGAATTCGAACGGGTACACTATATACAAAGTTACCCTTCCCATATGCCCCCTTAAAGTTGAAATATCCAAAAACCCTTTCTTATCATCTCCTTTATCGTATTTCTGTTCGTCAGTCAGGACAAGCGATTTTATAAATCTGTAGCTTTATTAAAAGCTAGTGTTTGCGCGCAGTTTCGCCCGCGTTCGGCTCTACCGAATTTCATCAAAATCGGTCCAGTGGCTTAGTCGTGAAAGCGTTATAGACTGACAGAGTTACTTTCGCATTTTTAATATTATTACTGATATAGAAAGAAGCTGACATGGCCGAGTGGTAAGACCGCGTGAATCTTAACCGATGATCGTGGGTTCAAACCCGGGCAAGCACCACTGAATTTTCATGTGCTTAATTTGTGATAATTCATCCCGTGCTTCACGGTGAAGGAAAACATAGAGAGGAAAACTGCATGTGTCTAATTTCTTTGAGAATTTTAATTGAGAGGAGGCCTTTAGCTCATTGTGGGACATTCATAGCCTGTTACGGATTACGGGACTGGTATAGAATTAACACCCCGTCCTTCTTCCTCTACTGGTGATAAATGGTGATGTAATGGTGATGGTGACTGGTTCATTTTTCACCCAGAGGATTGAAATTGCAATTCAAGAGGGTAATGGCGCTCGCATTTTTGCCTCCATTCCACACGGCCATGATTTGTACATTAGCTACTTTTAATTTTCATTTATTTTAAAGATATAAATGAAATAACTTACAAGTAATAAAAATAAGTGCAATAAATGCAATTCCTTGGTACATGACGTCAGGATAATGGACGTTAAATATTAAACATTTTTTTATAAAAAAAAAACAAATGTAATATTCAACACTACCTTCACCTACTATTATGATTATGATTATTTTTTTATTCGCATACTTTTATATTCAAATAATATTTTTTTAAATAAAATATTCAAGAAGTAAAGTTTTTGTATTACAGTTATAAAATATAAAAATTTGCACGACAATAACCGATGGCTTATTTTTATTTACATTTTTATGTAAATAATACATCGTTTGAATGTTCATAAAATATTTTATGAATCTATATGAAAAATAATATACGTATGTATAGTATGTTTGAGATAAATAAACTTTGAAAATATTATTGATTACCAAGAAAGTTGGTATAAATAAAACTAGCTGGTGCCCGCGACTTCGTCTACGCAGGATTAGTATTTGGAGTAGCTTATATTAGCGTGGCGTAGAAAAGAACTAACATTATGACATAAATATTTTTTGAGTCGCATTTGAAAAATATAACTGCTTGACAATATTTTAACATAAGAAAATAGGCAATATAATAAGAATTTTGGTTGCGTATAAGTAGCAGGAAGCAAAGAGCCAATCGTGTGGTATATTTGCCCTTGGATTGTAAAAGTCGGGTAAAATCCTGGCATCGACACAATGTTATCAGCTCCAAAAGATGTCATATGGAAACATGTATTGTATTTCCTTATGTGTTTTAGAAAACGGCGAGACTCGTCTGTTTCATTTGAAAAAAGTTCTTTAAGAGGTTCAACTGGTTCGTCTATTAAAGGAAGAGCTACTTTTCCTCCCGAACAACACATGCCTGCAGCTTCCTCTTTCCATTTAAGTGCATCGCAAAATCTGCATTCTTTATTCATCGCTTCTATTTTTATAAGCTTGTGGCTTTCGTAATCAAGTGTCTCGTCGTAGTCAAATGCAGCTTTATCAAATACCCCCCAGGCGTTTCTTGTAAATATTAGTCGTCGCTGTTGTGCCCTTTCAGCAACAGCGCGTCTGCGAGCTTCAGCAGCTTCAGCGGTTTCTGTAGCTCTTTGGGATGCTAAGTATGTCGCCTGTTGAAGACGCCGAGCTCGAGACTGTTCGGGTGTCTCAGAAGCCCGTTGAGATGCCATAGATTCCGCGTTATGTTGACGTCGGGCTTGAGACTGTTCGGGTGTCTCCGCAGCCCGTTGAGATGCTAGATGCTCGGCACGCTGTTGACGTCGATCATGGGACTGTTCTGGTGTCTCATTAGTCCGTTTAGATGTCAAATAATCAGCATGCTGTCGACACCGAGCTTGGGACTGCTCTGGTGTCTCGGCAGCTCTGAGAGCTGCCTGACGCTCTGCCTGTTCAAGTCTTCGCTGTTCGGCTTGTGGAAACGTCTCGTTAAGTCTAGCTACTTTCATAGTTCGAGCTTTATTAGAACTTTGGGAAAGATTAGACTTACGATTTCGCGGCATAATTCTTATTAAATGCTTTTTCTACACATCAAACAATACAGTACGTAATTATTATGTTAAATATAAATTAATACTTAAAAAAGTGCAATACTTGCAAATTCAAACAAAATTATAGCTAAATAGTATAGTAATGCCTATTAGGCAAAAAACAATTCAAATTTGCTAATTAGAAAACAAAATCACACGTTATTTACAATATTATAAATCAACCAAAAAAGGACCAATTACTAACCTACCTACAACCTTTGTAATTTACAAAAAAAAAGAAGGAATTCGGTATAATGAACAGGTAAGTAACCTATATCTATTAATTTAAATAAAAATGAAGTATCTTATTTAAGTGTAACTCCTAACCAAAAAAAAAACTGCCAATACCTAATCTTGGGCCTTATATTACTTGAAGTACAATCCGTTTTTAAAAAATCGCTATAACCATGAAAATTCGCAAAACGGAGACAACAGTCAACGATGTCTGCCCTCACGCGTCTGCCCGCGTTCGGGTCGCGCACTCAGCGATGAGCGCCTTCTTCCCCCACACAAGTGCGTCGCACCACCCGCCACCGCCGCCGGAGGCGAACCGCGCCGTACCGCTCGCTACACCGCACCCGTAGTATCGCGCATTTAAACTAAATTATGTCTATCATACATTACATAACTATGTGTAACTAACGTTTATGGCAGCGCACGCCAGAATAGCTCGCAGAAAGGTAGGTTTTTTCCTAGTTACTTGACATTTAATGTCATATTTTGGACAGCTCACACAATATCTTTATAAATTGTAGCCTATGTGTTATTCTGATGTATAAGCTATATTATTGGAAAGTTTAATTGAAATCCATTCAGTAGTTTTTGCGTGAAAGAGTAACAAACATCCATCCACACATACAAACTTTCACGTTTATAATATTAGTAGGATGTATCGATTTTCTAGATTATGTCGCAACATATTTTATTTGGTACAGGTACATTTGAACAAACATAATATTTTACAATTAGTGCAAGTTGTATGAGAGAATAGATTACAAAAACATTTCATGCCCGACATAAATAAAGTTTAATAGAAATCTTTAAAGTCATATCATCATATTATAAAATAATTTGAATTTGGAATTCTAAGAATAATGAAAGATTTTGACCTTGACACTAGCCAGTATTCAAAATCGGCAATTTCACAAGGACTTAATACATTTTCTTTATAAAAATCGAATCGATATTCAGCGAACGGTCTAGTAAAGAATAGGGCACGTTTATCGTAAAGCGACGCAATTTGGAAAATGTGACTATCGAGGCCTGAGCAATCTATGAATACAGGTCTCGATGCAAACGACTACCGAAAAGGGATCGTTTTATTGAACAATGATCTTTATTGAGAAATATCTTTTGTATTTTTATTATTTGAGTATCTTTGCTGATTTCAAACATTTTCATACAAATAGGATTTAATTCTTTAAAAATAAACCTAGCTCAAGATTGTTCAAGGAATGTACTATTTGTTTCATTTATTTAATTAAATCTAATATATAATTTATTCGAGTAAGCGCTTTTGTTCTCCAATTACAGAATTAAATTTAATTTGAAGTTACAACCGGGAAGAAACATCTAATGGTCCATCTCAGCTGGTTCTATTCAAATAATAAAACTAAATGCCGTTTGCTTGTTATCACATCGGAGAAAACCTTGTATATTAACACGATATAAAAAAACAAGTTTTCTAATCATTTTTCTTTCATGTTCAGTAATAGTTTTAAATATATATAATTAATAATAATTATCATTATTAGGTAGCTAGGCAGCTAAGTGGATGTTAAAAACAGCCATTAAATATAATATTGATGCACTAAATCTTTATAAGATGAAATACTACTAATAAAAAATATTTAATATTTATTTCTACATTTCAATGTTTCTTTAAATTGTAAAAATCTATTATAACGTAATGTTATATTTTTTCTGTTCTTAAAATTCTAGTTTGAAATTTCCATCATAACATTTGAATAACAAATTTAAATATGGTAACAAACGATAGCTGAATTAAAAATCTCGTTGAAATAATAAAGCAAAGACAGATAAACTCGTAGCAAAATCAGCGATTTCGAAATTTCGAGTTCCCAATAAGCGTAATAAGGACAATCGTTACTCGAATGTCGAAACCATGCAATTAATTTGATCAATTGAATTATTGGATTACCGTGTAGTGCTAACTGAAGTGTGATTTACCAGGTGCTAATGGAAAAAGGTGTTATATATGTATATAAAACCTTTCATGTAAATATATAGGTATAAATATATTTCACAACGTTAGCGAAAACGATTTTTGCTAGCTGGATGTTGTAAATAAGTAGATTTAAATCTACTTGATTTAAACAATATCGGAGCATAGAATAGCAATTTAACTGGGCATGTAAAAGATAAGAATGACGATAAAGAAAAGAGATCACTTTCAAATCATGAGTTAACTTCGAGGTTTCCTATGACCAAGGGCGCAGCAAGGTGAATATGACATCTTTTCATTCAAGTACGAAGAGGAATTCATTAAAATATATGTACTAAAACAATTTCAGAAAGAGAACGCAGAATGATAGAGTTTGTTTGTTTAAAAAAAGATCAAATATCACATAATATTATAAGTACATAAAATTGTAAAACGAGACGGAGATTTAAACGAAACTTAAAATGTTAGTCAATTTAATTCTTAAGTTTACTAAACCTTCCCTAGAATAAATGGCCGATGACCAAAAATAAACATGAAACATGCAGAATACATCTATTGCTCGGGTAAAAAAATATCGGCGGATATCTTTTGGAGTATGACGTGTTCGCTTTTCAGGAGAAATATTTCCGAGCAAGCCAACTCGATGATCTAATGGTTCTATTGTATTTACATATTCGAACAAGTTTACAATTTCATTCCGCCAGACAATATAACTTTGCCATCGACTTATTCAAATGCGACCTTTGTAATAAGACACATTAAAATATGTTAGAAGTCTAATGAGCATTTGCATTCGAAAGATGACGTTGCGTACGTTATGATTAATTATTATAATTGACACACATGGAGACAAAAATGATAGATATGTCATACAATAATTAATATAATCAATATTTTTTATACGTTAACTGAAATAGTAGCTTCTAGTTTAAGTGTAGTAATAATAATAGTGTGTTTATTAACACGTTTATTGCCTTAATTTTGGTGAAGTAAGTGACCAATAAATATTTTTACTGAAATTTACTTAGCTTTGTTTATGTTAGAGGTAGACGAACGGGTAAACGGTCCACCTGATGGTAAGTAGTTACGGTGCTACGTGGCGATCTTAGAAATATTAACCATTCTTTGCATCGCCAATTCTTCACCAAACTTTGGAACAAAGATGTTATGTCCCTTGTGCCTTACATAGACTCAATTAATTTTCAAACCGGAACGCAACAAAACTAAGTTTAGCTGTTTATGGGTAGAATATCTGATGAGGGTTTGTGCAAGCCCATCTGGGTAGTAAAAAAGTGCTAAGGATAATCGCTCGAAAATGCAGCATTTAATAAACCCCATAGCTTTTAATCACATTATATATAGTTGATACAGTAAAAGTAACTGTCGTACAGAGTGAGCCCTCGAGGGGTAATCAACGAAACGTCACGTCACGGCTAATTGCTGTTTAAGAGGATATTGGACCGGGCTTAAGGATCGAACACACCGTTGTAATAAGCCAAGCTATAGCGATGGAAACGTTTCTTTGTGGATTATGAGGAATTTATAAATTTGTCTGTATCTTCTGGTATAACATGCGAGGCTTATACGCCTCGTTAGTTTAGTGTCTGGCTTATAAAGTGGAAAGAAGTTTTCTTTTGGGTTTTCTTGTTGAAAAAGCACGAAAGCTATTGGTTCTGCATATTTGATTTCTATCTCGCCCGTTGACTTGTCTGTATTTTTAAATACATAATACTAAGTAAATGTCAATAATTATTTACGTAAAAGCCTTAAATATATACCAATAAAAATTACAATCGTGACAGCGTAGATGGTGACCAGAATGCTAACAGCATTTCCTCTTTGAATCGAAAAAATTAATCACATATTAAAATAATATAAGTGATTTCTATTGTCATGTTCAAAGATGACAAGATGACGTTTTTTTTAAATATAAGTTCAATGTGTATAAAAAATCGTATTTATTAACAAAAAGTCTTAGTTACTTCAAGGCGAAGATAATCGATCGTAGACTGTATCAAAGCTAATCGTTATGTTAAATTAGTCTGGCTATATATAAAAAGCGCTTAGATTTGTGGTAACCAACTGTTATTAATTTTTTAACTGGAAGGATTGGATTATGGTAAATATCTAATAAAATATCTAAAAAAATGGTGTGAAAGCGGCTCGTAAACCGTGGCGGCAAACGACATAACGCCTATGACGTCATACTCCTGTCGCTCGCCATTTTTGATTCCTTTCTAGGGCGTGGTGCTTATTGTACATCGTTGGTGTATATTAGAATTATAAAAAGATATATTTATTGATATGTAAACATCTTTGCGATAGATACACGGTAGGGGCTTACTGAGACTTCGAGTGTCAGGCGAGTAAGCGTAATATTTCGAGCGTCAAATGACGTCATAAGTTCTGTTATTGTAAGTGCGTTAATGTGTGCTTAGATTGGTACACAGTAGGGCCTAACTGAGCTCATATGCTTACACATAAATTTATCGTAAGTATCTTGGCAAACACGCTATTTTTTTTAAAGAAACTCAAATGTTTTATTTTTTATACTACATAATTATTTCACATGTTTACACATAAATTCTCGTAAGTACCTTGGCAAACACATTTTAACAAATATATTTTTTATACTCAATAATTATTTATTGAATTTCTTTAATTATAAATTATGTTAATAACCATCAATATTGATATTTCACACGTACTGAGCATCTCAGGAAGGCCCTTTTTTATTAATTTATCTCTAGACGAAGTAAGTAAGACTTTTATTTCGTAGTTCAGTTTGCAAGCGATTTAATTACTCTTCAATTTTATATTTTTTAAAATTGCTTTTATAACAAAGATCGGGTGGCATGAATAATATTTTAAAAATAAAGTATTTCTTATTGAAATATAAAACGTGAAGAGAAATTAATAGTGTTGTGAAGTTAAGAAGTTTAAAATTTTATATTTTTGGTTCTTAATATTATAACAATTTATGTAGCGAACATTTATTGACTATGAATATAAAATAATAATAATATATAAATTAATTGTATATTAAATTTAAAATAGCATTTTATAAAATTGCTGTTTATCTATATAAGTTATATGAATCATTTTACTGAATAAATGGACCAGCACTGGTGAATAGAATCCTGCTATTATGTTCTCAATACGTTTAATGAGCTCGATGATTGTGCTCACATCATACAGAATATAATTGTAAGTAACAGATGCTCGTTGAATTTATTTCCGTCTGAGGTCTGGTCAGTCTGTCTAAAAGCTGGTGAGTGGTGAGTGGTGGTGGTTTAATTAAAATAGCGAAGAGTCAAAGAAGCGCCTAAATATTTACCATTGACGATGATAATCTAGGTAATATACATATTATTATTGTATTTTTGATTCTTCTTTAATTAGCTGTTGAGCCAGTGGCCCAGTGGTAAGGAGGCGTGAATCTTAACCGATGATCGTGGGTTCAAACCCGGGCCAGCACCACAGAATTTTCATGTGCGCAATTTGTTATTATAATTCATCTCGTGCTTGATTGTGAAGGAAAACATCGCGAGGAAACCTGCGTGTGTCGAATTTAACTGAAATTCTGCATTATTGTATTCTACGTTGGTGTATTACACCATTACCACGCTGGTAGAATACCTCCAAAGCTCCAAACCTTCTCCTCAAAAAGGGAGAGGAGGCCTTAGCCCAGCAGTAAATTCACAGGCTGTTACTGTCAGTTAAACATGTAAGTAAGTTTAAATATTAAAATTGTCTGTCTGTATTACCAAAAATAAATCAGTATATTTTTTAATAGTACACCGCTGCTACCCAATAATTGAAATATTTTATAAACAAATAAGCATTACGTACTAAAGCTGACGATCACATCTCAGTTTTTGTGATTACTATTATGAATATGAAATAACATTAAATTATTTACATAAGAAATTAAATAAAAAATGTAACGCTGCTTTCTATATTATAAAGTTTAATTAATTTTCATTTTAAGATACAAGGTTTGTTGTACATACAAATAATTATTGTTTTTATGAAGATTAAAATAACTGTATGATTGTGTTATTATAAAACGATAGTGTTGGATTTGTAGGAAACGTATTCGATTATTGATGCTGCGAATTGAACTGGACATCTCTAGCTCATACGTCGCGATGGTTCAAGCAATCTACGAATATGTAATACTACGAAAATCAATAATATCCTGGGACATTACTCACACACGGTCATCTGATCCCAAACTAAGCAGAGCTTGTACTATGGAAAACAGACAACTGATATACTACATATACTACTTTTCTTTTGTAAATACATACTTATATGGATAAATACACCCAGGCTCAGGACAAACAGACATGTTCATGCACACAAATGTCTGTCCTAGGTGAGAATCGAACCCACAACCTTCGGCGTGAAAGGCAAGTTTCTACCAACAACGCCAACCGGCCCGTCAAATTAATTACTTAAGAACATTGTTCCTATGACACTTTGTACTAACAGAGTATCTCGTTCTTTTACGAAATTTCAAGGAAAGGTCTCATCTTTTATACACAATTTTACATACAAAAACGGGAATAAGCTATAAAATCATACATCATATACAGCTCGCAATACAATTTATTTGTTGTTTTTCAGAGTTATTAATAGTGCTTCTTAGTATCAACTTATTGATTAAACTGCACCAAGACTAGCTCATATGTAACAATGGTGCCAACCACCTGAAAATAAAAATAAATTATCAAATTATCATTAGGATGTAACAAACAATAATTTACAGCTAAGCTTAAATGAAAAAAAAAACTAATTTAAAATAATAAAAATTTAAATTGAAAAAAGAAATGTTTGTTTGTTTAATAATATCTAGTGAATGATTACATTATTTTCATACTCACTGATAGAACCAACTCCTTAGTTACATAGAAAAAGTTAAGACCGGTCAATGCAACGGTATCACCGTTAATTTGCTCAAGGAATCTTTGAACCTACAACAAAGATATATTTTCATGATGTTATTTGATCAGAGATTGTTCGTTTGGTAATGTAATGTAACAGCCTGTGAATACTGAGCTAAGCCTCCTCTCTCTTTGAGGTGAAGGTTTGTAGTTTATTCCACCACTTGCTCCTTCTGGCTTGTTTTTAAGATGTTTTCCTATTCTATTTTCATATGTCGAATGAAGTTCTGCCACCTCTGTATCCTTCAACACGCACTAAAGAAGCGTGGTGGAATACGCTCCACTTACAGATTGTTATTGTTTAAATTTTGGGTGTATAAACCTTACCTCGGTACCATATGAGGAATATGGGACGTTGTAAAGCGATGGAGCCGCGAAAAGAGACGCGGAATGCACCTGAGCAGCGATGAGCAAAACCGCCAAGGAACGCGAAAGGAGGAACATCAAAGAAAACGTGACATATATAGTATGTTCGTATCCGTTGAATAATCTAAAAAATAATATCATTATTAATTTAATATTAATAAGCTTTGAATGTATTTTAAATTATATATAATAAAATGCAGTAATCGATTTTATGTCCTTTGATGACTTGTTGTGTAATCATCAATTTTAGTTCTTTCTTATTAATATATAATTCCGTATATACGAGGAAGAATACAAACCCGTTTGAATAATTAAAGCACTCGACCGCAGGAACGCTTTTAATAGTCTCAATGCGTCTGTAACAGAAACGAAAATCATTTATACAATTAATTGATCATTCGACTACATCAAATCAATTTCGCAGTATTAGTGTAATTATATACTGCTGGGCTAAGACCTCTCCTTTTTTGAGGAGAAGGTAAATATTCATGGTTTGGAGCTTATTCACCACGCTGCTCCAATGCGGGTGGTATATACTGACTCATAGAATAATTCAAACTGTTAGAATGACGGTAAAATCAATATTTGTCATCTATGTGATAGCAAACATTTCTATAAATTATGTTGATAATATCAATGTCGTCTCAATAACTCCATAGGAGATATAATAGTGCCCCCCTAGTGGCGCAAACACGGGTGCACTATCTATCCTATCACTCTCGTACTCCGATGAGTCGGCAACCTGACACGACCAAAGAGAAGGCACAGAGCCGACGGCTTTACATGATTTCCGAGGCGAGGGAACGGGCGAGCGATTATAACAAACTTCGCGCTACTATTGATAATTTCTTAACGGAAAAACTCAATAGCTCTATCCAATATTTGAATCCAGAACTTCGAGATCTCCAGCCTTATGAGCTAACTACTAAACAAACCAGTCAATCTATATAACCTTTACAAATAGTGGTGACTTTACTTGGTGGTCGGTTTCTGCAAGTCCGTCTAGGTAGGCCACCTCATCAGTTATTCTATCGCCCTGGAGCAATACTTAGTATTGTTGTGTTTTAGTTTAAAGGGTGAGTGAGCCAGTATAACTACAGGTACAAGGGGTAGTACATCTTAGTCTGCCTACCTATTTATATCCGCAACTTATTTATAGCTTCTTCCAGAAAAAATACTACTAAAGGAGGAAATAATGAATATCGTAAATGTGATTTCACGGTTGAACACTTACCCTAATAGGTGGTAAAGTTGTACGCATACAAAGAAAAGATTACTTGCGAATGAAGTAAACACAATACTGTTAATGGCGTCATCAAAGGAACGAACCAATCGGGTCGCTCTATTATAGTCTTCGCGGAATTTCCGCCATTGGGATGCTGGTAAATGCTAAAAAAATGATACAAAAATATATTAAAATTCAAAGCACTTCAGTTGTTTTATATTTCGACGATCTTTGATTAATATATCAAAATTAACCCATATCAAGTGATTTTGACTTTTATTCTATATGTAAATTTAAAAAAATATTTATTTTTATTAGCACAAAACAAAAAAGACCAATGTATAGCATAATTAACAAAAAACTAAAAATCGACTTATTAAAATAAATGAATGTCCGTGTAATTTATACAATCATTGTCGTAGAAAATCATAGTTGCATAAACATTAAAATTAGTGCCCTCTCAGTAAAAAAAAATACGTTTAAAATACTACTATAAATAAATGCATGAATAAATTTATGATGGTGTTAGGATTCTAATACACCATTCGTTCAAATATATAATAATAATAATAATAATAATTTTATTTATTCTCTCCCACAGACAATAATGCTTACATTTTTTTTATAATATATATAAATACAGTTATATGTGGGAGACAGGAGTCCAAACTAGATTCCCTGTGCTAAGGGTCTCCTGGCTCCCCCTCTTGAGTACGGAACTATTTATTTGTTTATTTTTATATAAAACAGGAGAAACACTAAAGCTTTTACAATATATTATCTAGTAATAAGTTACACTTATGCTAATAAAAATAAAAAGATAATGTATGGTTGTGAATATGTGCGTGTGAACGCATGTGTATGTGTATGTGTGTGTGTGTTTGTGTGTGTGTGTGTATACGTTTGAGAGTATTTGTTTATTTGCTATGGGTGTGTAATTACTTTTTTTACTACAATTTTTTGTTTATTATTAATATATTAAATTAATATTTTTTCTGTCTCTTCATAGTCCAGTTTTAAAAGCCAGTCAGTTCATCTCCTCTTACATGCGAATTTTAGTAGATTTGAAAAAGAGAGTAATTAATTTAATTTATTGTAAAGCCTTGCTGCTTTAAAATAAAAGAATTTTTGGGCAAAAAAATTTATGAATTATGTAAATCTGTAATCTGTGGTTTTGACCATTACAGATTTACATACTTCATAAGATCTTCTAGAGTAGGCTATATCAATCAGTGAGGCCTTAATCTTGGAGTGCCTTTTTTAAAATTATGTTCAAAATGAAAAGTTTTCTTACTGCTAGAACATTTGCTTCCCTATATAAGTCTTCAGTAGGAAATATGCGTTGCTTAGATAGAGCTACTTTAAGTTTTATTCTTTGAGCTCTTTCAGCTTCAATTATGTGCGTTTTGTTAGAACCACCCCATAAAGTTATACAGTATGCTATTAAAGATTCCCATAATGATATATAAACAGTCCTGATGAGGGTCCAGTCAGCGATATGTCTCATATTTTTGAAAATATGTGTAAGTTTTCTGATTTTTTGACTTAATTGTTTTAGATGCCCTTTAAAATTAAGTATTTAGTTTGATCTTTTTTATTAATAACGGGACAGGTACATTTGGTATGATCTGCTAGATTACATGAATGAGCTACTAATTGATGTGATATCGTATTATTAGGTGTGTTGCGTATTGAAAAAATTATATATTGAGTTTTATTTGGATTCAAAGTGAGGGTATTAAAAGCCATCCAGTGATTAACCGTATTAAAGCCTTCTTGTGCAAATTCAAATACTTCATTCCATGTTTTACCGTGAAATGTAAGCGTTGTATCGTCTGCATATGATATAATTTTACAATTTATTAGCTTTAGGTTACAAAGTTCATTTATATAGCAAAGAAATAGAGTTGGGCCTAAGATGCAGGGTAGCAACCCTGCGGAATTCCATAAGTGACAGATCTCTCACTGCTGATAACGTCACCTATTTTAACATGCTGGGAGCGACCTAGCAGATAATTTTGTAACAGTTGTAGTTGTCTATCTCTAATGCTTAAACTGTCTAGCTTCTCGATCATTTTATTCAAAGGGACTGTATCAAAGGCCTTTTGACTGTATCAAAGGTCTTATGTATATATATCCGCATAATAAAAAAAATGTAACGGAAGAAATTGTAAATAAGTCGGAAGTTGAAAAAAAAGTTTTGTAATCATAAACACACTAGTAACTAAAGACCATTTTTCTTATATTAAGGTGTATTATTATACTGGTGGTAGAGCTTTGTGCAAGCTCGTCTGGGTAGGTACCACCCACTCATCAGATATTCTACCGCAGAACAGTAGTACTTGGTATTGTTGTTTTCCGGTTTGAAGGATGAGTGAGCCAGTGTTATTACAGGCACAAGGGACACAAAATCTTAGGTCCCAAGGTTGGTGGCGCATTGGCGATGTAAGCGATGGTTAACATTTCTTACAGTGCCAATGTGTAAGGGCGTTTGGTGACCACTTACCATCAGGTGGCCCATATGCTCGTCCGCCTTCCTGTTCTATAAAAAAAAATATATATTACGTCATCGGAAGACACTAGCGTCTGAAACCGGCTTGGCCTAGTTAAAGCGCTTGTAGTCATAGAATAAGTATGTATTTGTGATGTATATATAAGTTAAGAACACTAAATGTATAAATTTTAGTTATATAAAATCACACTTACCTGACCATCTCGTGAGATAATCTTCTTATTTATTTGTTGCTGTATTGATGTTAAATACAAACTAACGCAAATGATAAAAATATCCGCATAGTTCCATACCATTGTAGCAAACGTGTTCATAATCTGCGAATAATAATTTGTATAATGAAACAGCATGTGAATGCATTACTGGGCTAAGGCCTATCCTTTTGATGAAAGAATCTGGAACATCCACCACGCTGCTTCAATGCGGTTTAGGGGATACACGTGGCCGATTTTCATCCAACGCATGCAGGTTTCCTTACACTGTTTTCCTTCAGCGTCGATCATGAGAGGATTTATAAAATAAAATTAAGCACATGAAAATTCAATGGTGCTTGCCTGGGCTTGCATTGAAAACAGTTGGTTAATCCCTCTTGAGGAAGGAGATAGACCATCAGTAAGACATCACTTAAGTTAAAATAAAATTACGAAAAAATCAGAACAAAGTTACATGATTAAAATGTTTTATCTCTTTAAATTGATGACGTCATAAGCATGTTTCTTTTGAAATAAAATTTTAAATTACCAACAAATACGTTCCAAAAACAGGAGAATATGACAAGCCAAGCTCAAACACCCAAGGACATGAAGCGATAACGAATTTCTCGTATATGTTATCATCGTCTGTAATGCAATTTTTTACTTCAACCAGCCTAGAGATTCTTGATAGTATATACTCGACTGAAATAAAAGATTTTTTTAAATGAATATAAATGTTCTTAATAAGAAGTAAAGGTCGCGCTGTTGGAGCGGGTCTTCCAAATTTGTTATATTTTTTCATTTTATTTATCCTTATTTCTCTTTACTTATGTACTGAGGATAAGGTTCAGCTTCAGACGGTTAGTGAATATACCATTATCACCACAAATTAATCTGACACATGCTGCATCACATTTTATTACTCACCATATTTTTCAGTACCGAGTACGATTTGAATATTATAGAAATTAGGCGTATGAAAACTAATATACGCTTGCGTGTGTAAAACCGCAATCTTCGGTTAAGATTCAAGAAAAGCATAAATAGTTAAACATTACAATTAAAATTTAGTAGCGATTGTATCAAGCTAAACCTACCACAAATATTTGTAAGTAAAATGGTAATAATAATACACGAACATACTCACCGTTGGCTGCGCCTAATATTATAATAGTTGCAAAATTTCCTTTAAGCCTAACGCTCAAGTCTAAGTATTCGTTGAGTTCTGATGCAACAATTTGTTTCATTAGATTATGCCATTTCGTTGACAGTCGTATGAAGAAAATGCTTGTGAAGCAATTGGACATGAAGAATAAAAAATATGCTGCAAATATTCAAATTATTCAATTCCATTTACAATTTGGTTTAATTGACATACTTCTTGCATTGTTCTTGTTATGTCTTATTAGAGAATAAATATATATTTAACCTTAAATTACAATATGGTTTAGGTTTAAATGTGGAACATCAAAATTGATGATTATTCAAAGAATTTATAAAACTTATATTTACTCCACACAATTACTTACTAACTCTTAAAATTGTAACAGTTCTTGTTGTCAGTCCATAGAAGTTAAGAATAAGTGCCATTAGTTGCCCTGAACAAGTCATGAAGCACAGTAAATATCTCCAGGAAAATAGATGATATCTATAATGATAAAGATTGGTGGTTTGTTTAGAAAGTTTTCTATTTCTAGAATGTTAGTTGTATACAATATTACACAAAAACAAAAAAAAATTTGCACACTACTTTTTTCATTCATCAGCTTTCTTATTACAATTGTTTATCTTATAATCGTACTATACTTTGCGTTTTAACATAATGAACAAATTCATATTAACCTTTTCTCTTCTCGATTAGTTTCTGCAATGTTCCCGATAGGAAAGATGCCTATCCATTGACCGCTTAGAAGGCAATATTTCATTGAAATTTGAAATAAATCAAGTTGATTTTCTGACCTTGATCCGCGATTCGTAAAGTCTTGAATGGTTCTCGTAACTGAAATTTACTAAACAAATTTAATTTCATATTTATTTACATAAGAATTATTTACATTAATGACTTAAATTGTATATACAATTCAAAATTAAAAATTATCTGTACCATGACCGCGAGGAAGCATTTTGCCGTTGAAACGCAATACGAATTCTATAGGCTTAATGAACCAGCTCCTGTCATCAATTGAGGCAATACATAATACAATTACATAATTCATACATACTACTATATACTTACACTTAATCTTAAAGCGCTTCCATTTTGATATATTTGAATGATCACTGCTAGTGCTGAAAAAGAAAGATAGTCCCTATAATAGATAGATAATCCTTTAAGCTTACGTATAAAAATAAATAGCACTCGTATTTACCTGATATCTATTTTGTTTTTTTCTTTTAAATAACGATTATCGTTCATAAACGTTTCTTCTCTATAAGTTTCCGCATTCAGATATTCTTTTGGAAAATGATAAAATACTTGAATAAAGATTATAAGGTTAAATTATAATAGCTAAATCTAGGTATGTTCCTCTGACAGATTTTGGCTATGGATTCATTATTGAGAGAGAGGTGTAGGACTAAGAGCTTTGGTTGATTACCGCGGCAGAGTGTGATCCCTCCCAACCAGCACACTCCGTTACTGTTTCTGAGAAATATTACCTTAATAGAAGATTTTACCTAAATTTACATGTGTTTTTATTAAAAAAAATGTATGTTTTACATACCTTTTTTAAGTTTGCTAATAACATTAATACGGACAGGTTCGATAGACATGTTTAATAAAATGATGTGTTCCTTTCATCCAAGAACATCACAACTAACTTTGATTTTTCGGTAAAACATAATTTGTGTATGAATAATAAATAAACATGTCGTTTTATCGTACATCATAATTTTGTTTGACGTCCCTTTAAGATATTAAGTGCTAAGTATAATTTATAAAAATATCAAATATAAATCATAGAAATAATATTCAGTCAATTTTTTTACATCTACATTTATAGTCTGTTTTATACATATATCTATTTGGTTCCGTTTGTAAAAATAGATCAAAAATTTAGTATTTCTTAAAGCATTTATAAAGTAAATCGAGAAACTACAATATTATATGTATCTTTTACATATTAATTTAATAAATCTGTTTCTTAAAAAGACTGATAAAATCAAACAAATTATATATAAAAACCTTCCTCGTTAATTGCTCTTTTTATAAGTGAAAACCGTATCAAAATTTGTTGCGTGGTTTACGAAAATAAGCAGAGACACAGACAGAGGCAGACAGCGACTGCTTTATACTATTTAGAGACTTTAATTTGCCTGAAATGTAATTAATGAATAAAATAAAGGGGAACTCTGAACTCTAAAAGTTCGAAAACTCTTGCTTTGATTGTTTATTTCATAAATTATTCATCAAAATTTAATACTCGACTTGTTAACGTGATCTTGAGATAGACGAAATAATTTGTCACTTGTCAATTCTCGTTCATCGCTTTTGTTGGTAGTTTCAATAAATACATACGTCATCGTTAAAGGTAATACCAGACTATGCTGGTTTTTAGTAGTTAATTTTATTTTGATTCAATGGTTAACTTCAAAGTATTGCATAGCTTATAGATCGATCGAGCACTATTTAATTTTCATGACTAAATTTGTCGTTATAATATTCATTTTCGGCTAGTCGGAGAAGGTCATCTACATATCTCGGATAAAAATCAGTCACATGTGCTTATAAAAACTGTTATCTAAAGGAGAAAAGATTAAGCCCAGCAATGATACTTTAACTATCTTTAATTTTTATTTAAACACTTATCAAGAACGATATTTTAATAAAATACATTAAAAACCATTGACAGTAATTTATAATTGTTCTATTATTACTAATATTTCTTCAATATCTTCAATTTTCTTCATCATGCCAATTTTTTTATTATTACTGCAATCAAATGTTACAAAAAAGAAATATGTAAAATTTGTCACCAGCTTTAATTGCCAGAAAAGTAATAACACGAGTGATATCGCGTCACTTCCCATTACCAAGACATAATGACATTCTAATATTGTATATCGAAATGGACGAACGAAAAGTTATAAAAGGCTTCTATGAAAGTGTAAGGAGGACTTTCTTCGTATGCAGAATAGTAGGTTACTTACCTATAACGGGTTTGATGAATGAAGAAGGCAAGGTTTCCAGGTACGAAATATAAATTGAATGATAAAAGACAATTACAGAAATGGTTATACAGTCATTACTCATCACTAAAGTAAGGCCACATAGGATTACAATACGAAGCTTGAGAAAAACATTAAAAAAAAGATCCTATAAGTATTAATATTTACAGAAAAATAAACATTCTTGCTTAATATTAATGCGAGAAAATCGTATGCGTGGGCACGTGCGTATAATAATGATATATTAACAGTATAAATAATATGACATGATTTAATGACTGTTAAATAGAAATTCATTTTCTAAATCGTGTGATGAATACTTATATTAAATTTATTTATTTTGCAAATTAAGACATCCCTTGAAATTTCTAAAGTGCATTTTTGTAGATTATATAACCATGTATTCGCCGTGAGTTCAAATATTTAATTGCAGTAATTATATTCACCGATGTACATGATAACAATTCAATAAAGTGAAATTAATTGATTATATTAGTAATCGTTATTAAGAATGTTCAATTTAGAAGAAAATAGATAATCACAAAAAAAAATCTCTGCATGTTTTGTATTTTTAAGTTTTCTTTACTTTTAAGTAATGCTCATTAGAATATTGATTAATGGTTATAATAAAATTAAATATCAGATAGATATTAAGTTTAAAATATAACGCCATATTTTCGTTATAATAGTCATATTATAACGAAAACTGCTACTCCTTCGAATTTATTATACAATCCAAGATTGCACAAACTAGCAAATATACTATCAAAGTAATATGTAGTAGCGATTTTGTTATCCTTATCTCTATTAGAGCAATAGGACTTTCTTTTTTTAAAATAATAATTTAAAGTAGTTTAATAAATTACATTTATTATTTAAAATTAAAATCGAAAAATCGTATTATTTTGATATAAATTACATAGAGAAGTTTGGCAAGTGGTCACTTTTACTATTTTAAAGGAAATAAATGTCTTAAACAAAAAAGGCTTTGGAACAGACACAACATGAGGGGATTTTCATGCAACACATGCAGTTTGCTCAACCAGTGTTTTAATTTACTAATTTAATTAAAAACACAATTTAAGCACATCAACACCAAGGATTTGTTCATGTGCCATTGTTCTTGTGCCATTCAAGATTGGTACTTGTTTTACTTAAAATCTACTTGACCGAATCTATTTGACAGACTTAATACATTTGCTATCTTTCTTAATGCACCAAATGAGAAAGAGATGGAGCAACGATGACCTTTAATTTTTTGTTTCAGATATGTTTGGCTGTCACAGTATAGCATCTACAATGTTGTAAGTGTATTGCTGACAATTACTTACGCATCAATCCATCTTTACGATGTATTACATACTAAACGACGTTTTAAAGATTTAGGTAAGTAATGACGTAGCAAAAAATACATCACGAGACAACAATTCAAACATTATATATTTTTCTTTTCAAACAATTGACATTTTACAGGAGGTCTGGTATTGCAAATCTTTGCGGTATTTTCATCTTTATTTCTAATAAAATTTAGCATAACGTGGGACGATATGATAAAGAAAATTGAAGATATTGAACAAGTGTTGCCGTCATTCAAAAATCCAAAACGCATTTTCAGAAATATTAATCGTGTTATGCTTACATTGTTGCTTTTCGGTTTGGGTAAGTTAATATCATTTTATATTTATCTTCTGCCTTGTTGGTATAATTTCTAGCTTATATGGCTTTAAATTCAGAAGTCGCGGATTGAAATCCCGAATCAGGCAAATAAAAAAATACAGATGTTTTCTGTGATGATTTTTTAAAAATTAAGAAAGTCATTTTGCCTGCATTTTAACAGTATTCTATCCGTTCGTGTTGAATTATAAAAGCGAGGTAAGGTGTACCAAACATTTATACTATACGTAAATACTAGTGTACCATAAATATACCCTAAAATTGGCTATCCTGTGTTAACAATATGACCCTTTGAAATGAAGAAAGCCCTATACCCTACTATGAAGTACTAAATCATTTATATATATATATAATATTTGTTTCAGTTGATCATTTTTTTCATATAATATTTACCATCAGAATGGTGTTATTATGTTACAAGCCTGACGAAATTATGACTCTCGAGAAGTACTACATGTTTTATTATAGATGGGTCTTTGATAATGTCAACTTTAATTATGGAACGGCATTTTTGTTACAGGTTTGGATATTTTAAAACACTAGTTCACAATGTAAGCTTTCGGAAACGACAATAGTTTTAGTCTTCGCAAATATATATATATATATTTGCTATATATGTGTATATATATATATGGTGATGAGCTAAATAATTATATATTTTATTTATTAATTATGTACCTCATCACCATATCGCTGTAAAACACACACAAAAAAATATTTGAATATAAGTTTTTAACTTTCAATAACATTCAGGCAATTATTTTTGCGGTATTCCGAATGTATTCATGCAAGCATTTTATTTTATGCAAGTAGTTTAAGGTTTTACTTTTTGGTCCGTTTTCATGGAAAAAGGTTAAGGACTTATTTTATTTTAAAGAGGGAACTTACAATTATACAAAAAATATTATAATATCACGTAATTAGTAACAGATATTATTCGAATGTTGCTTAATTTGCAAATCCGTCAAGGGGGGCATCCAACAGAGTCCATAATTTTACTACAGAGCAATGAGTGTGCGTGAGTTTATGTTTATTCTTGTGTAAAAAAATATGTAATTACAGGCACAAGGGATATTACATCTTAGTTCCCAAGATTGGTGGAGCATTGGCGATGTAAGCGATGGTTAACATGCTAATGCTTATGGGCGTCGGTGACCACTTACCGTCAGGTGGCCCATATGCTCGTCCGCCTCCTACCTATACTTTAAAAAAATGTATTGGTTTTTTTCAGGTTACAAAATTTCAAACAACGTTCGTATACTACTTTATTGATGCTCTTGTTACAGTAGTAACACTTTATTTGGTGTATAGATTTCGGAATTTCAACCGGCTGATGAGAATCAGGCAAATAAAAGTGAGTAAATTTTTATTTTATAATATCAAGTTGATATAATTTAGGATTACCAAAATAACCATTCAATATAGTATACACCATTACATTAATAAAAATAATGTGACCATGGCAAGCAAATTTGTCCAATGTAAAAAATAATTTTATCTTTATATGATGATAATTAACGATCAATACTTAATTTAAATGTAGTTGATTTTGGTAAAAATATCTCTCATGATTCTTATCATGTAATATTATAAAATTATTATAAAACAAAAATTAATTTATTATAATTGCAATATAAAAATTTGTAGTCAGGTTTTCATTAAATAGAGACAATTATAGAAAATAGAGACTTAATAGGATGCTCAGTTGGTCGGCAGGTCTTCCTAAAGTCCATACAATCTCAAAAGAGGAAGTTTTAACTTTAGTAAGACCATATATTTCTAAAGGTTGACAGAATTGTGTCTACGTTTGTCAGACGGTCCACATAACGATTGACCTTGAGTAGGAAACCATCTGTGAACCACGACAGATTTTTTGAGCACATATGATTGGATAAGGAAGGAAAATTTACTCCAAGTAAAACGCGCAGAATCGGGGTTAAGAATAAAAGAAGAGGCCTTGAATAAATGACTCATTATACGTGTCTTAATTTCGTGAGTTTTTATTGCAGTGTGCAAAAAACAGACATGTGTCTTGGATGGATCTGCAGGCACATTACACCCGTTTAACGCGTCTGGTGAAAATAATCGATGATTACATCAACCCTTTCGTTTTCATGACTTTTCTATCAAACCTTGTCGTCATATGTAAACATATTTATGACATAATTCAGTAAGTACATGTTTTTGTAAAAATTAATATAAAATTTCAAAATAGCCACAAACAAATCATGACTGCGTGGAATGGAAGCAAGAATGCTAGCAGCATTTCCTTTTTGAATAACAGTTCCATAAATTATGTATTATATTTGTCTGTCTTATACCTGTTTTTTACATATTAAAGATCCGTTCCTTTAAATAATTGTGTTACACATACACAATACATACGATGCGACTTAGAATTTAGAACCTTTTAGAAGCTTTCCACGTCTCTTTATCTGTTTGACGTTTCACGGTACGGTAACAGCCTGTAAATATCCCACTACTGGGCTAAGGCTTCTTCTCCCTTTTTGAGGAGAAGGTTTTGGAGCTTATTCCACCACGCTGCTCCAATGCGGATTGGTGGAATACACATGTGGCAGAATTTCAGTGAAATTAGACACATGCAGGTTTCCTCACGATGTTTTCCTTCACCGAAAAGCACGAGATGAATTATAATCACAAATTAAGCACATGAAAAACCTCAGTGGTGCTTGCCCGGGTTTGAACCCACGATCATCGGTTAAGATTCACGCGGTCTTACCACTGGGCCATCTCGGCTTTAACGTTCGGCTTTGACGTTTATATAATGTTAAATTAAAGTTGTTCCAAGATACATATTTACTAATAATTCTTGTTTAGCTTGTGATTATATAAATAATGCCGTGTCTTTTTCTTCCGAACGTCAATCCAACAATGAAAGAAAGAGACAAATTATTATTTAATTAATCAGTCTATAAGAAGACCGATAGTGTTTAACTAAACAACATTAAGTATGTCATAAATTTTATTAAATTGTCATTTGTTTTAAGGAGACAGAAGGCCGTAACAATGAATTCCTATAATCCTGACTGCAGTATCGCAAACAGGTTCGTTTATCTCGCTATCGTAACGAATCATATCATCTTGATACCACATACTATGTTACTTTACGTTGCATAATCCTTAATTGAATTTGTGCAATAATAATTGATATCTATTTCACGGCAAAACTCGAAAGCTCATCGTCAATCTATTTCGCGCAGAGCATATACTTCAATGAATATAAAATTTAATCGATACACGCATCAAAATAGCGTATCACTGCAAGTTTTCAACTTTCCTGGAGTGAAATGCGAAATAAATTCTTATAGATTAGCACTGCTGGCGATGGTATTGATCGTTGATTTAGATATTTGTTGTTTGTTGTTACAGTTCTGATTGGATAGTGATCTTAGACTCGTGTCTGCCTACACTCCACCTTATCTTCAGAACTACTTTAGTATCAACCTTCACTGCCCATCTTCACACTCTAAGCCGCGAACCATTAAGAGCTCTTCACACTTTGCCAGCATCAGCGTACACTCTTGAGGTTCTGTAATTTGTTTATATTTCATGTGGTTTGTTTGTATATATAATTCAACTCGTGTGGTAAAGCAAAATATTGTAAGGCAACATATATAGGTCGAATGAAAAGACCACAAATATTTATAAACAATTCATTAACTCAAATGGGAGCAGCGTGATGGAATAATCTGATAATTAAGCTATCCTTAAAAGAAGAGACCATATCTCACCAGTTTGATATTTACAGAGTAGATAGCCCATTTTCCTTTATCGGTAAATGGGTTTTCAAGCTAATTTAAACTGTTAGTAATTCTTGATAAAGTTAATTTAAAACAATTAATAAAGCTATGTACTGCCTTTGTCCAGGTGCAGCGTTTTATGGATCAAGTGTATCATTCAAAGATTAACCTCAGTGGATTAGGATTTTTTTACGTTACAAGAGGAACTATACTGTCGGTTCGTATTTATTTTTTCTAATATTTAGTTCGGCTGAGATGAAGCTAATATGGATCGATCGATCTTGGGATTAATTTTGAAAAACGAATTCAAACCATTTTAATCCCACGCATATATAAGTTTGAGTAGGATCCATTGATGCGAATGGGTTACAAGATTTTTCATTTTATAAAAAATAATACTCAAAGTTGAGACGGGCCACTAGTAAATAATAAAACTTAATCAGAAGTTTTTATGAGTTGTGTTTTTTTTTGTAATATAACCTGTCGTCCAATTAGATAATTAGAGTGATGTAATAAACCATAATATGTCCTTTGCAGTTGACAAGTCTCCCTCGAGCGTGGCCGAAATCAAACATGATGCTTTTCTATGAAAATATTTTGTATTTTTTTGTTTTACTTTCAGATGCTTTCAACCATAGTGACGTACGAGTTGGTCCTGTTGCAACTAAGAGCTTATTACCATTAATTAGAAGTACTCAAGTTTGGTTTTTTAAGTAGCAAAATCCGCGGCATCGCCAGTACGGAATTTGTCTAGTGACGAGAGTCCTTAATAATCTGTCATTTTATCTATTAAATTATTACGTAAACTAATAAAAAAATATTATTGGTAACTCAATTTTATTTATTTGTATATTGAACAATCAAGATATGCATGTAAATCGTAAGTTGCTATAACTTTTAAGAGACGTTTTTGATGAAATAAAAATTACCCGGCACCTTAAACACTATAACGCGTTTTCTCACTATATAATAAAAGATATTCTCACATTGATATATTTAATCGGTCAATTAAATCAATTAAAAAAAGATATTCTTAGGGCTCAAAATTCAATTTAACCAATCACACTCACACAAACTCACGTACACTCAAATACTTACACACATACAATCACTCATACAAACACAAATTATAACTGCATAACCATACTCACACATAACATAGTCTGTGTCGCCTAATCGAATTGTAATGTTTTGTTTAAACTCATTATTATTTTGTTACATTTACATTTTATTTTTCAAAACTGTGGGTTGCTACTTCTGTTAACTATTATTAAGTTTGTATAATTCAATGGAAAACAGTAATTGGCTATATTGTCTGTATATTTTATTTTAATGTCAACATATTTTGTATCATGCCCTTGTTTTCCTAAATTAAATAAATAAATAAATAATAATTCATATATTCGCATTTGCTTTTCAGTCGTTGTGAAGATTGATCAGACAGACAAATCAATTTTATAAATTTGTATCTTCTTTTAATAAACCTTCAAGGAACTCAGCAGTTACTTGATACAAATCACTCTGCAATGATTTTAATATAATATATAATAAGTAATTGATTTAAATTTAATGCCATACAACAACAACCACTCAACCTTTGAGTCCACGTTACACTGAAATCAACATGGAACATTACGATATATGTTCAAACACTTTATCGCATATTCGTATCACCCAGACATGTGCTTGAGGCGCTCGACAAATCTATCCAGGTTATATTCATATATTTAAATCTGTACTGCTAAAATTGCGACTGTGTGCCGTAAAAATTTACCGAAATCAATTATATTAGTCCGATAACGACCCGATAATTATTATTTTTGTGACGTCGTATGCCACAAAATACATAAAGCAGTACGTTTAATCATATGCACCAATTAATTATCGATACTCGCTTGAGGTTTTTTAAGGTTATAATAAAAATATTTAGTAACAAAAATTTTACAACTGACTGTGTGTGTTTGTGTCCGAACTCCTCCGAAACGGCTCTCGATTTCACCGACTAACTGTGACATCAATTCCATCGCGCACAAAGAAATTTGGCAACTCCTTTCTTTGTCGCACTTCCAAAAAATGGAATTCCTTACCAGCTCACGTATTCCCCTCCTCTTACGACCCGGGTTCCTTCAAACGAGGCGTGAAGAGGCATCTTGCGGGCCGGCAATGCGAGGGCGGCTAGTGCAGAACTTACGATACGACTTATCCGTGCAGTGACGGAGAAAGAATACATTTCACTGCCCCTTTCCCATGGGTGTCGTAAGAGGCGACTAAGGGATATCATCTGGTGGTAGGATGATAAACATCCGCCTGGCTTGTTACCACCGTACGCATGGTGAAAATCTCGTGAAGTGGCTTGCAGCCGCGTTTCGAGGTCAGCCAGCGTACAGCCAGTGCCCGAGCGAGCATTGCCGCGATGGGTGTTGGTCCAGTGGAGACGGCGGCTGAACCAATGCCGGGGGAAACACGCCTCCACACTTTGCCCATCCCTATCGTGGCAATAGGTCGCTCGCTTCACGTCTTTTTACGAGGCGTGAAGAGGCATCTTGCGGGCCGGCAAGGCGAGGGCGGCTAGTGCAGAATCTTCTTCCAGACTGTACTGGCCGTCCTCGCGTTTGGACTCTACTACCACTTAACATCAGGTGGAGTAGAGTCATTTGCCCACCCGGCAAATATAAAAAAAAAAAAAAAAAACCTTCTTCCCGACTGTACTGGCCGTCCTCGCGTTTGGACTCTACTACCACTTAACATCAGGTGGAGTAGAGTCATTTGCCCTCCCGGCAAATATATAAAAAAAAGTATATACGCATAAAAATAGTATCACCAAAAGTCGAATGTCAAAATTTAACGGGTGAGTAACGAAGTGAATCTAACAGAATAACACTGCTTGGTTTATTCGATATTTTGTCAATTTTTAAAAACGGAACCAAATTATAATATATTGTTTCAAACATTTCAATGATCCATAATGTTTGATGTTTTTATAAATTATACTTAACACTTAATATCTTAAACGGACGTCAAACAAAATTATGATGTACGACAAAACGACATGTTTATTTATTATTCATACACAAATTATCTTTTACCGAAAAATCAAAGTTAGTTGTGATGTTCTTGGCTGAAAGTAACACATCATTTATTAAAAATGTCTATCGACCCTGTCCGTATTAATGTTATTAGCAAACTTCAAAAAGGTATGTATATATATAAACATTTTACAGAAAAAAGACTTTTCCACTGGGAAAAAATCGCACTGATACTTTGATTTTTTCATACCAGGATATTCTAATGCTGGTCCACAGATATAAATATGTTAGTTATCCGAAACACTTTTAAATGTAAAATGTTTTATATAATATTAGTTTCGGGCCGCGGCTTTGCCCAGGCTATAGGGGCTGGTATTAAATAAAAATGTAGTCTATGTGGTTCACGTATTTTTCTTACAAAATTGCATCAAAATAATTTTAGTGGTTTAGCCTTTAAAGCGTACCAGACACTCAGGGTTACTTTCATCTTTATAATATTAATAGTAATTATTGTTATTAATCATCGTTAATTATGGTTTCTTATTATTCTCCAAACCTAAATGATCCATTAGTTTGAATTTTCGTTTGCAGTATTCATTATGTATAAAAATATTATTTAATATATAATATATATGAATATATCCAATATAATATAATATCAAAATTACCAGACAAAATCCTCATTAAGATCTAAATTCTATTATTATTTTATTCTAATTTAAGTATTTTATATTTTGCAACAGATAATCTTAATGTGGAAGTTTACAAGAAAACGTTCATGAGTCACAATACTTATTTAAAAGGAAAAGAACAACTTAATAGAGGGTAAAATAATTACTATTTATTTGATCATCTTATAATATAAAAAATCTACAATCACATTTTTTTTCTTTTAGCAATGACAGCAATAGGTCAAATAAATTACATTGGTATATAATTCTTAAAATAAAATGTAAGTAACCAAAAAAATATTTGACGTCTTTTTGCTTACAATAATAAATTGTTGTAGATGTAATTTTCTATCTTAATAATTAATTAAAACTCGCACGAGATTACAATGTCTTTATTTGTATAAACAAGGCTCCTAAATGAGGAAATCCACATTGTCCAAATTTATAAAGAGGATGTCTTCCTAAAAGATGTTGGTTGCCAACTGCTGAGGACATATTATAATTTTTATTTTATGAAATAGATAGACGGGCGATTAAGTCACCTGATGATGACGGCGGTCACCACCGTCCATAAACAACACTTAAAATAGTGCACAAGTGCGTGCGCAAATTCTCTATTACCTAACTCTCATAAATCCATAGAACGGCAAAGGATTAACTTTAAGGCTTTAAGTGCTTTACGAGGCATAGGAGTGTAGAGGGTTTCGACTTCCAGAAATTTCCAGAGTTGTTTGGAGGAGTTTTTACCTAACATATTAACCATAAATGGCCGTCGTCGCGTTTGGACTCTACTACCACATAACATCAGGTGGAGTAGAGTCATTTGCCCTCCCTGCAAATAATAAAAAAAAATAACAAAAAAATAAAAGACCGTAAATTTCAGTTATAAAGGCTATACTAGCTTTTATGAAACCTGGATCAAATCTCGAAACACAACTTGAAGTGTTCCAAAGTACAATGAAATATTGCATTATAAGTGGACAATGCTTGGGTCTCTTCCCTTTCACGAATATAACAAAAATGAATACACAAGATAATAGGTAAGTACCTATTCACATCTTAGTATATAATATACTTATAACATTTATGTGGCTCACCACATGACTACTGGGAACTGACAAGTTAAGTCTCTTGTGCCTTTAACTATACTGATTCATTCGTTCTTCAAACTGGAACTCAAGATTTATTCGTTCTAAGAATTCGTATTAAGTAACGATTTTTGCGGTAGAATTGGATGAGTAGGTGATACAAACCCAGACGATGTTACATTTACCACAAAGAAAATAATTATTTCGAATAACGTCAGTCAACTTTATAAATAATTAAATTTTCGTAAAATTCTTCAAATAATATCTCATGATGTTTGTGTGACACAAATTCACCCTTACTACATTTAGAAGTATCGTTGTTTATATGATTTTAGATGTCAATTATTTTCGTGGAGATATTTTCTATGCTTCATGACTTATTCTGGACATATAATGGCACTGATTTTCAGCCTCTATGCACTAGCTACGACTGTAACTATTTCAAGGTTTTGTAAGTAAAGATAATATAATTTGTCAAAAGCGTTTCGTAGCCAGTATGTAATTTTCATTTGGATGTTTGCAGCATTTTTTCTATTCTACATGTCCAATAGTTTCACATGCGTTCTCTTCTTGCGACTCGCAAGGAAATGGCATAAATTAATGAAACAAATTGTTGCATCAGAACTCAACGAATACTTAGACTTGAGCGTGAGGCTTAAAGGAAATTTTGCAACTATTATAATATTAAGTTTTGCCATCGGTGAGTTTGTTCTTGTTATAAAATATTATACTTTTATAAGACTATATTTCGTTGAAATAAATACGTGCTTTATGTCTGATACTAGTGATAAATTATAAATAATAGTAGTTAACTCTTGAATGACTAAAAAAATTCAATTTCGCAGTCGGAATTGATTTTTAGCATTATTCTAATCCGTATATATATGTATCAGTATGAGATGAACAGTCTCAAACATTTACGATTAAATTTATTTAATCACTCATTCCTTTACCAGTACTTACATGATTGATAGTAACCAATAATAAAGTACTATTAAATGATGTTTCCTTTTTACAGTTGAGTATATTTTTTCAAGAATCGCTAAATTGGCTGAAGTACAAGACTGTAGTAAAGACGATAATATCACATACGAACAATTCATTATCACTTCATATGCTTGGGTATTTGAACTCGGGGTGTCTTATTCCCTGCCTGTTGGAATATATTTATTGGTATATTAAAATTTATTCTTCTGAATAGACAGAGATATTTTCACCTGTACCTAAACGTTTAAATTAATTTAATTAATACAAATATTCCATAAGTGTGGAATAAATGCATTATGTTTTTTTTAAAGTGATAAAATTATTAGATTCAATTAAAAATAATATTAACTGTATAAATAGATATTTTATATATATATTTTTTATTCAAATATTACATAAATAGACATTCATTAATTTTTTTTAGTAATTATTATGTATAATTTTATAAAAAAAAACAATGATTAATATGATATTTTAGAATGATATATAAAAAATTTAGGACTTCCCTGTACTGTGTGTCTCTAGCTTCTGACATTGAGCTTACAGATTTTAAATATCGGGTACATTGATAAATCTTTTCAGTTTTTAAACACGTTGGCTACACTAATATGGAGCTATCCGCATGTATTTATTATTTGTGCTAGTTTGTATTTAACATCAATACTGGAGCAATTAAATAAAAAGATTATCTCACGTGAAAGTCAGGTAAGTTTGATTTAAATAGTATGATAATAATTGAAGTTACCATAGAGATGACACTGCCCATTATGTGTCTGGAAGGCTGGGTTGATTCTGCGATGAAGATACAAGTCTTACTCTAAGAGATTGAATGAGATTTCCCACTGCAAATAATTGTACCTACGTTACTGCAGGAATGTTAAGAACCTCTAGTCTTGCTCTATTTTGTTGTAGCATTTACCAGCATCCTATTGGCGGAAGTTGCGTAAAGATTACAATAAAGCGACCAAATTGGTTCGAACCTTTGATGACGCTATTAACAGTATTGTATTTACATCATTTGCAAGCGATCTCTTCTTTGTATGTTTACAACTTTACTACGTACTTGCGTAAGTATTTGATTGCATTGCATTCAAAATAATTTTTCAATATTTTGTAAGTTATCACTTATTTAGAGCATTACAATCGATACAATAAAATTAACTTATTCACACCAAAAAAAAATCGTGTTATTTAATGTTATAATTTAAAAATTATGATTATTCATGCTACTTAAATTTCAACCGAATATAATATTCAGACTATAATTAGTAAAAATTTGCTTATAGATACTTACTGTACTTCTTGTAGAACCTAAAATAAATCACCTGAAATACAATAATATTATATACTTATATACCAATATGTAAATGAACAAACATAAAACTTACAGTATTATATTTCGTTCAAGTCATCTATTCATTCGATCGCTTTTATACTATTTACATGGGATCGTTTTTTCTATGAGACTGCAAAAAATAATGATTCGGTACATTTTTACTATTAGCAAGTAATTTTTTAAACGAACCCAGTATATAGCGGTATCGTGGAATATGCATCTTTTATTTACAGGTCAAAGCGACAAAGTGGGACGGAATATGCTCCCTTTCTTTCTTACTTCCTTAAACACTAGATAAATAATCTCCACTGAGGTCAAATGTACACGTGATAGCGAGACACACGATCACCAAATCTATGCATTTAAATCTAATTATTGTTAAATCGAATTTGTTTGTTACAGACGCTACATTCAAATTATTCATAACGGCCCTCAGATTATGTGTCCAAAATATCCAAGTGGGTGTGTATACATACATAATTGTAAGAATAGTTTTTAGTAACTTAAATTGTATGTGCTTATATCCATAGTATCTTTTATCCATAGTTTATGTATGTGTTCCTTCTTCATTTCTCATGTGAACAGTCAGCGTGGAACGTTTGTCAGTCATTTCTGAACCTGACTTTGCGCTTGAAGTCTTTGCCGTCTCATTTGATGAGAATGAGGGAATCTACCTGTATTTGTACAAATACTTGTGCACTGTCATATGAGTTATATTATCACAGTTGTCTTATATCCAACATGATTATTGAAATTATAATAATTCACCTCGTGATTGGTGGTGAAGAGATACCTCGTGAAGAAACCTCGTAAAAAATCTGCCACGTCTGATCAGTATGGTGGAAGATTCGTATCTACACCAAAAAGGAGAAAGGAGAAAGGAGAAAGGAGGAGGAGCTGGCGGTGGAATGTGTACAGACTGATGATAAGTCGTCATCACAAATATTAACTATTCTTTACGTCGCCAATGCGCCACCAACCTTGTGGACAAAGATTTTACATGTGTCTTGTGCCTGTACACAAATAAATAAATGATAAGTGAGCGATAACTACCCAGAAGATGTTGAACAAAGCCCTACTACAAAGTAGAATCTGTATTTCTTTATACGAACGAGCTATCAAATGAATTCATAGTTCGAAAGTTAAGCCTTCTCTTGTTAAGAAATATTTAATATTAATAAACATTGATAATATTTAAAATTTCTTTTATAATTATGTTATCATATGAATATTATTTTAGGTTATTTAACGGATACGAACATGCCATATATTATACATTTTCTTTAACGTTCGTTCTCACGCGTTCCTTGGCGGTTTCGCTCATCGCCGCTCAGGTGCATTCCGCGTCTCTTGTCGCGGCTCCATCACTTTACAACGTACCATCTTCCTCATATGGTACCGAGGTAATTTTATTTATATTATCTAAGTTTTCTCCCTCTATGTCTATTAATATATGCCGATAAATGTCTGGCAATTGTGCACATTTATCAGTGCATAAAAAAGAGAGAGCTTCTCTCTCGTACCTAGTTTTTTATATTTTCAGTCATATATTATTATTGCATTATAAATGCAACAGTTACAAGGAATTGTAGTTACGAAATGAGTAAAATATTTTAAGCATCTGTTCCTTTGTTTTAAAACTACGAAATAACTTATTTTCAGACATATCAACTTACAATAACAATAACGTTTTATATTGCAGGTTCAAAGATTTCTTGAGCAAATTCATGGTGACACCGTAGCATTGACAGGACTTAACTTTTTCTACGTAACTAAAGAGTTGGTTTTATCTGTGAGTGTATCTTCATACTTAATATTTGTATCAGAGGCAGTCTGCGTGGGTTTACGGCTTCGTTAGCTAGCTTATACGACTTTCGATCCCGAGGTTCTATGTTCAAGCACCTGGTCGGATCAATATAATAGTGATTGGTTTTTTCGGACGACACACTCAGCAGCAACCTGGAGTCTAAACTTTCCAGATATAATATGTCCTAAATTAGTCAATAATGTGCTTTTTATTTTCAGGCGATTGGTACCATTGTAACTTACGAGCTTGTCTTGCTGCAGCTTAATCAATAAGACTAAGAAAGATAAAAATAAAAGGTAACAGGAGTGCAGCTCATTGCAACACATTCAGGGAATTTGAAACATTTCATATTGTAACGTAAATTTTAGGAGCCTTTTAATTTAAACACAAACAAACAAAAGTAATTCATAAGTGATTTGATATTCAACAGCATTCGATCTTTACTGAGGCAATCTGCTATCCAATAAATAGCACTTTAGTTAAGCATTTTCTGATTGGGATGACGAGGATGCTAGTGGAAATATTAAGCTGCTCATTTGAGTATCATACGTCAACATATTACTTGAGAAGGGGTAAACATCGTGACGTCACTTGTTATTGTAAAGTATTATAGGGACGTGGACACAGTCGAGTTGGATAGCGTGGAATTGAAACGGTACATTACGATTACGGACGCCGACCAGGTCACTTCTTCAAAACGAAACTTCTTCTTCTTCTTCGGTTTACTTAATTTACTTTTAAGTGTGTTTATTGTGTTCAAAATAAAATAAAGTAAGGTTATACTAAGTGTACACTATCATTTTCGCCACCTACGCAATGGACCCTGTACCACCTACTCAAGATGGAGACAGTAATATCGCTCAGCCATCGCTCCCGCCAAACTAAATAAAACTGTAAAAAGGCAGTACTATTAAAGAACATGTTCGATTCGATCAAAAAGAGACTGACTCATACTCTTTGATTCAATTTTTCGAGCTGTTGGTAGATTTACTTTCATTTTAATCCAGTAACATTAATATGTAATAAGTATTGTTTACTAGGTATTAGTGCTTTATGCAAGCCTATTTAGAGACGTACCAACGACTAGATCTGATATTCTACCGCTACACAACAATACTTAGTAATGTTGCGTTCCGATTCGAAGGCTGAATAATCAAGTGAAACTACCAATCAAGCACAAGGGACATAATATAATATTTCTTACATCGCCAGGGTCTAATGGCTGTGGTGACTACTCACTCTCAGCAGAACCGTCTGTCCGACCGCCTAAAAAAATATTTATTCAATACAACAGTAAAGTTACTTTTAAATTATAATACATAAAAATGCCAATGTCTTCTTGATTTAAAAAAAAAGTAATCTTTCAAGTAGACACGAATTTCATAAATGTTCAAATGGATCTATTCTTTTCAGGTATAGAATATAAATCGTTTATTTAAAATCTAGATAGTATTAGAAATTCTGATCTCGGTCAAAAATTGTCTAAGTATTGGAAAAAAGTCAATATTGGATACATTGACTGTTTATCAGGAGTAAATGTATATATCCAGTAATAATTATGCCTACTCATACCATATCGTTACTGTATAAAAATATAACAAAAGTAGAACACATCAAAGCCGGGTTTTAGTTGAAGCGAAGTGGCCGGTAGTTGAATATCCATTTACTGAACGTGAGCGGTTCTATTAAATGCACTTTATGTAACAGTTAGCTGAGCATTTCGTATTATTTTTCTATAATAAAATGTAAAATACAAAAATACAAACAAACTATTTCAAGTGGATTTTTCACCATTTTTGACAGTCGGTTGAGTTACTGTTGGTTTATTTTTAAATAAATTTACTAACTTCAATTAAATAATGTTTAGTTTTTGATTTGAAATATCTATTATCACGCTTTAGGAGTGACATAATCATAGGCCGTGACAACGTTTGCTCATGTCATCATGCTACCCCTCCGCCGCAGCCTTCTACTCCCTTGTGTGTGCGTGGCACGTATATAAGTAATTCCTATGTAGTATTATAATGATAAAATATATGTATTTTATAATTATTTTATTTATTTGACTCATGTCATAATCATGTTTTTCATTTGCTTAAAGTCCCCTACGGATACAATGTTTTTAAAAGTTTCTTATATTTATTTGATAATTTGGTCAGACGGGTAATATTAAGAGTCAGATAGCGTTTATTCTGCGTCCTTTCTCGTTCTCGTACAAAAATCAGCAACTCTCCCAGTCAAATATGGTGGCTTAGGTATACGGTCTACATCATCTTTGGCGCTCCCAGCTTTCTTGGCCTCCGCTAATGGTTCTATCACTCTCGTCAATCGGATATTAAGCTTTCCAAGTTCGACTGATGTTGTAGTGAAGGATCTTGCTGAGGCTAGGACAGCTTGGAGTGTTTCTTGCCCTGATGAAGTATTTCCCTCAGATATGACTTGTCAGAAGCACTGGGATTCACCCCGTATTAAACTTACACACCATTTGCTCTTGTCCCAGTGTACTTCAGATACAGACCGTGCAAGACTGCTAGCTGTATCTGAAAGAGAGTCAGGCCACTGGCTTCAGGCCCTCCCTTCTAAAAATCTAGGGACAGTACTTGATCGGGCAACGATACGCATCGCCGTATGCCTTCGCTTAGGTTTAAAGGTGTGCGAGCCTCACACATGTCCCTGTGGTACCCAGGTGGATTATTTCGGACGCCATCGACTTAGCTGCCGCAAAAGCGCTGGCCGTGCATATCGCCATGGGTCTCTTAATGACATACTTCGTCGGGCTTTTGCCACAGCATCGATTCCTGCTACATTGGAACCGAATGGTTTATGCAGAGATGATGGCAAGAGACCCAATGGAGCGACATTAGTGCCATGGTCGATGGGACGTGTTCTTGTGTGGGATGCAACTTGCGTAGATACGCTGGCAGTATCTCATATCAAGAATACGTCTCGTAAAGCCAGTGCAGCCGCTGAAGCTGCTCAAATACTCAAGCACTGCAAATATTCACTTTTATCCAACGAATATGAATTTGCGGGGCTGGGTTTTGAAACATTGGGTCCATGGTCGTCCGATACAAAAAGAATCATAAAAAATATTTCTCAGAAACTGGTCCACACTTCTGGTGACCCAAGAGCTGGTGCTTATTTAGCCCAAAGGCTGAGTCTAGCGGTGCAGAGAGGCAATAGTGCCAGCGTCTTACAATGCCACAGGACAATCTTTTAGACGGTGTGTTTTTTCTTTAAATTTGGATGTTTATATTTTTCTTATATATTATATTTTAATTTTGTATTTTATAAAAAATACCTGTACATACTCATATTTATATCTTATTAAATATTCAATAAATAAGAATCAGTTATAATTATCTCATTTCTAAAAAGTTATAAATTGATAATATTTTTAGATTTAGTGACATTTTCATTTTATAATGCGAAATGTAGAGACAAAATTTCTCTGCACGAAACCCGCAAAAGTCTTGCAACTACAGCTTTAGATTCGAGAGAAAATATTATAACAGTAATAATACCAAATATTGAGGTGTAATCGAAAAATTTTACCGAAATTATCTCTTAATTTTTTGACCCAACAATTATTCGATTAGACTCTGGCTCTGCCAAACCTTGCGACTACGACTGAATACGTATTATCGAATAATTGAATTAATTCAAACATATAAATTAGATATATAAAGGTGTATTATATTATTTTATTAATGATTATAAATTTCAAATAGTTTGTCTAATATTTATGTGACTAATATAATATTACTTATAATTTATAAATCTTGTTTCATGACTACTTCAAGCCATTCAAAACTGCCTCAGGCTTGCCCTAAGCTGTCCCTTAGTTGTGGCAATTTGGAAAATTAATCGTCTTCAACAAACAAAACAAGAATAACAGCTGGAGATTTGGAATATTACTAACTTTGATATAGATAATTTGTAGCCTAATGACCAGGATAAACAATCCAGGTAAATAATCAATCAAATTATATACTTGTCAGGCGTTCGCTATGACGTGACGATATGTGCAAGATCGTCTGGGTAGTGCTAAGAAAAATATTGGTGAGGAAACTTGCACTTTTGTTTTTGACCGAGAACCTGGTTATGTAGGATTCTAACCCACTCAAACCTCTACGATATGATTGCTGCACGGATTGGATATTGCGTGGAGGAATATGCTCTTAAACTATTTATTCTACATATCAGGATTTTTCTTTACACTAATTTATCTCAGATACTTACTAGTATTGCATAGCAAATGTCCAAATATATATAGATTCTAAAGTTCAATGCATCATGTTTGAATATTAGAGAGGAATGATTATTTGACATATAAATGGCACTTTAAGAGCAATTTTAAATTGAAAAGTTGAAATTCTTTGAGAATAAATTAAAAAGTTTCCCGTTCAACTTTGAATTACGTAACATTGTTAATTTTAGAAGGTTTTTTTTTTCGATTTTAATAAAAAGAGGATTTATAACTTAATTAAAAAAAATCATATATCGTGAAGAAAACCGCTTTAAAGACGTAAAAATGGTGTAAGTTTTCACGAGAATTTATGGGAAAATAATAAAACTAACGATGACGTCATGTGACGCTCGAAATATTACGCGTACTCGTCAGTCTCAGTTACCCTCTACTGTAACTTGTAACAAGCGTGACATGTATATACATAAAAAGATACTACAATGATCACCCAATGACATTATATTGTACGCTATTTCCTAAGTTCATTCGCAACCAATGACGATTATCCTTCATACATTCGTTCTTCAATGTAATATTCGTTCATCAATAAACAGATAACATAATAAATAATTCAATATTATAGTAAGTAGAAGTAAATTATGTACAATATATTTTCTTCTTAATTAAAAACATAAACAAACTGGTATATGAGTCTCCTGGCAGTAAGCTCATAGGGATTGGCACTGTATGAAATATTACCCATTCCTTAAATCACTTTCATTCGGTGGGCCTTGTGCAAGCCCGTCTGGGTCATATTGTTACCACGTTTTGACATTTCACAATGTAATGTAATGTGCTCTGCGGTAAGTTTCAAATTTCTTCTCACAAAAGCTTTACTGATGTTCCAGTCGTGTACTAACTGAATTTTTCATTATATTTGTTCAACTCTCCAAGCATTGCAAGCAAGGTAATCTTTACAAATGCATCAAGCATTTGCTGGTGTAACAAGATAAGACAGTATAAAGTATTACATTTATTTATTCAAACACTGTATTGTAGTTTTCGCCTACAGTTTGGAAGGCGGACGAGCATATGGGCCACCTGATAGTAAGTAGACCACCACCAACCTTGGGACCTAAGATTTTATGTCCCTTGTGCCTATAATTACACTGGCTTACTCACCCTTCAAACCGGAACACAACAACAACAGCTGATTTGCGGTAGAATATCTGAAGAGTGGGTGGTACCTACCCAGACGAGCTTGCACAAAGCTCTACCACCAGTTGGTTTTAAACAGTTCAAGCGTGCTTCATACAAAATTTAATCAAATTCAGCTCAGTGATTTAGCCGGGAAAGTGTAACAGGCAGAATAACTTTCGTATGTATAATATTAGTGTAGATAATATAACGAATTAATCAATTGACATAAAAGACTGTCCGCTCTTTATGCATCTCATCGGATGTACCATTTGTAACACTGAAACAAGTAACTAAAATTATTATTTAACAATTTTTATGTGGCATCGAAGTCTTCATAGCGGGTTGAATAAACAAAGAAAGAAATATATATAATAAATTAAAATAATTTTAATTACAGAAGTGTTTATCGTTTACTTGTCTAATAAATATGTAAAATTTGACAAACATTGCTTTTATTTACAAAATGTATGTAACACTTTGATCCAAAAAATACAAATATTTCAGTAAATTTTATAAATAATGATTTAGAACATATATCTCAGTGGTCGGAAAAAAATAATTTAGTTCTTAATGCGAATAAATCAAAATATATGGTACTGGGCAGCAAACATCAACGTGAATGCATTAAGGGACACAACTTACAGATCAAAATAGGCAATGAATCTTTGGAACAAGTAAAAGTTGCAAAGAATCTTGGTCTATACGTTGACGAAAATCTCAGATTTATAGAACATCTAAATCTGAAAATAAAAAATGCTTTTTATAAATTAAAAGTTCTATATAGCTTGAGACCTTTCATGTCGGAGAAAGTGAGAGTTACCCTGGTTGAGTCACTTATTTTATCGATTTTTAATTACTGTGACACAGTGTATGGTCCCAGATTATTGAAAAAGACCGAAAAAGCTATACGAAGAGTTCAAAATGCTTGCACTAGGTTTTGTTTTGACGTTCCTAAGAGATCACATGTAGCTCCTTTCATTAATTGTCACAATATTTTAAACATGAAATCACGTAGGAAGCTTCATCTAGCAGTATCCTTACATAAAATTGTACGGAGCAAAAAGCCAAATTACTTATATCAAAAGCTTGACTGGCTAGAGAATAGAAAAGATAGGAGTGTCCGAGAAAATGAGAAGATTAAACTATTAATTCCTAAACATAAGACAGTAGGATTTAAAGGTTCTTTCAAATATGCTGCAGCAAAAATTTGGAATAACCTACCACCTCCCTTACGTGAATGTCATTTTTCAATTGTAATTTTAAAAAAATGCCTTAAAGAATATTACCTTCGTCTACAAGTAGAAGTGGCTACGTAACAAAAACTTTACAAATTAATGCGAATGAAGCAAAATATGAAAGAATAGAATCCTAAAAACTTAGACTTCTCTTTTTTTTTATTTAATCATAGTTTCAATTGTCCTAGCCATGACGTACACATAGAGTTATGGTTGTTATGATGCGAAGATGTGCATGCGTGTATTAAGTTTTTGTCGTTCTATTAATGTCAGCTTTAAAATGTAGTTTTGATCTGGAGAAATTGCTTATTTACTTCTTTTTGTGCTATATAATTATGTCACCGGTTTCTCTTTTACTTGCTTTTATATCAGTTTTTGTTTTTTTTATTTTTTGTTTTATCATTTTCATTATAATTTAATATGATACGGAACGGTGCGGCGCTCTCAACTAAATCAATATAATATAGAAGGAGCAAGCTGAAAATCAGCGCTGGGCATAGCACAGCACATAGCTGAGCTTGCAACCAATTGCGATACGGTCGTCAATGAAAAAGAGTGGTAAATTAGAAAAAATGTGTCCAGTATGAATAATTTGTATCTCATAAAAAATATGTATGTTTTTCTTAAAAGTTACTTTGTAATGTACGACCTATCTGAAGCAATAAATTTTTATTATTATTATTATTATTAAAAGATTAGACAAATATAACAAAGAATCTCGCTAGTTGTTTAAATTTAATAAAATTCAGTTATAACGACCCAAGATTACTGAATAGAACACGTCAATCTTAACCAAAATTGCGCGTTCAAATTTGAAAACACTCATCATTTTCATGTATTAGATTGTTTTATAATTCATCTCGTGCTGCACTCAGCACGAGATGAATTATAAGGCAAGGGAAGACGAGGAAACGAATCGTGAGGAACTGCAGTTGTCAAATATTCTACCTTAGTGGTAAGTGGTGGTATTATTATAGAGAAGTAGGTTAGTAGCATGACACTTATTGAGTTTTATTACTACTAAACAGATTGATAAGAGAATAATTATTTTAATGAATGTTTATATAAAATTGTAACATAAAAACTTTTGTATATTGACTTGCCCGTTGGCACTGTTGGCAAAATGGCACTCGCGAATTGCAGGTTTTATTCAGGGTGAGAGTCTGGGTGTATTATGTATTACAGTATTTATTATATATTTATTTAAAATTAAGTATAATCTATATTTAAATGTGTATATCAGTCGGCTGTTACCTACAAGCATTAAATGTGCCGTCTACAGACGAAACTGTGTAAAAAGTATTAATAAATAAGCCAATTGAAAAAAAATATACTGAATTAGGTTCGTGTCATATCTTTAAAAAATCAATACAGTATTAAGCTTACCTAAATTATCTCTGCAGATGACACGTCTCGCGTGACACAAATTAACAAAGAACTGATACCCTCTTTTGTATCTACTAAACATCATGCACACTGGTTGCTTGTCATTTTCGGTAAGATCTTGACAAACTATATCACACGGATCATTGTTGGGATCATACGACCATCGAGTAAGTGATATCTGTATTACTAACATAAGGGTGAAACATTTTATTTAATATTGTTAATATAACATTTTGTTTAATATGATCTCCGACAAAGGATACACTTACGAGTACATTATATGCAATAGTAATATATTAAATATACATATGTGCTCCTTCAATTGTAGGTGACCGCATCAAGCACATTAAATAAAGACTAAGCAGACACATATCAAAAACTCCCGCCCCGACTTCGTACGGGTACACTATGTACAAAGTTACCCCTCCCATATGCCCCCTTAAAGTTGAAATATCCAAAAACCCTTTCTTATCATCTCCTTTATCGTATTTCTGTTCGTCAGTCAGTGTTATTAAAAGCTAGTGTTTGCGCGCAGTTTCGCCCGCGTTCGACTCTACCGAATTTCATCAAAATCGGTCCAGTGGCTTAGTCGTGAAAACGTTATAGACAGACAGAGTTACTTTCGCATTTTTAATATTATTACTGATATAGAAAGAAGCCGACATGGCCCAGTGGTAAGAACGCGTGAATCTTAACCGATGATCGTGGGTTCAAACCCGGGCAAGCACCACTGAATCTTCATGTGCTTAATTTGTGATAATTCATCCCGTGCTTTACGGTGAAGGAAAACATAGAGAGGAAAACTGCATGTGTCTAATTTCTTTGAGAATTTTAATTGAGAGGAGGCCTTTAGCTCATTGTGGGACATTCATAGGCTGTTACGGATTACGGGACTGGTATAGAATTAACACCCCGTCCTTCTTCCTCTACTGGCGATAAATGGTGATGTAATGGTGATGGTGACTGGTTCATTTTTCACCCAGAGGATTGAAATTGCAATTCAAGAGGGTAATGGCGCTCGCATTTTTGCCTCCATTCCACACGGCCATGATTTGTACATTAGCTACTTTTAATTTTCATTTAGTTATGCTTAAAATAAAATTGAAAATCATTTTTATATGTCATATTATTTTAAAGATATAAATGAAATAACTTACAAGTAATAAAAATAAGTGCAATAAATGCAATTCCTTGGTACATGACGTCAGGATAATGGACGTTAAATATTAAACATTTTTTTATAAAAAAAAAAACAAATGTAATATTCAACACTACCTTCACCTACTATTATAATTATGATTATTTTTTTATTCGCATACTTTTATATTCAAATAATATTTTTTTAAATAAAATATTCAAGAAGTAAAGTTTTTGTATTACAGTTATAAAATATAAAAATTTGCACGACAATAACCGATGGCTTATTTTTATTTACATTTTTATGTAAATAATACATCGTTTGAATGTGAAACCAAGAAAGTTGGTATATATAATATGTATCGATTTTCTAGATTATGTCGCAACATATTTTATTTGGTACAGGTACATTTGAACAAACATAATATTTTACAATTAGTGCAAGTTGTATGAGAGAATAGATTACAAAAACATTTCATGCCCGACATAAATGAAGTTTAATAGAAATCTTTAAAGTCATATCATCATATTATAAAATAATTTGATTTGGAATTCTAAGCATAAAGAAAGATTTTGACCTTGACACTAGCCAGTATTCAAAATCGGCAATTTCACAAGGACTTAATACATTTTCTTTATAAAAATCGAATCGATATTCAGCGAACGGTCTAGTAAAGAATAGGGCACGTTTATCGTAAAGCGACGCAATTTGGAAAATGTGACTATCGAGGCCTGAGCAATCTATGAATACAGGTCTCGATGCAAACGACTACCGAAAAGGGATCGTTTTATTGAACAATGATCTTTATTGAGAAATATCTTTTGTATTTTTATTATTTGAGTATCTTTGCTGAATTCAAACATTTTCATACAAATAGGATTTAATTCTTTAAAAATAAACCTAGCTCAAGATTGTTTAAGGAATGAAATATTTGTTACATTTATTTAAGTAAATCTAGTATATAATTGATTCGTGTAAGCGCTTTTGTTCTCCAATTACAGAATTAAATTCAATTTGAAGTTACAACCGGGAAGAAACATCTAATAGTCCATCTCAGCTGGTTCTATTCAAATAATAAAACTAAATGCCGTTTGCTTGTTATCACATCGGAGAAAACCTTGTATATTAACATGATATAAAAAAACCAAGTTTACTATTAAAATAATTTTTCATGTTCAGTAATAGTTTTAAATATATATAATTAATAATAATTATCATTATTAGGTAGCTAGGCAGCTAAGTGGATGTTAAAAACAGCCATTAAATATAATATTGATGCACTAAATCTTTATAAGATGAAATACTACTAATAAAAAATATTTAATATTTATTTCTACATTTCAATGTTTCTTTAAATTGTAAAAATCTATTATAACGTAATGTTATATTTTTTCTGTTCTTAAAATTCTAGTTTGAAATTTTCATCATAACATTTGAATAACAAATTTAAATATGGTGACAAACGATAGCTGAATTAAAAATCTCGTTGAAATAATAAAGCAAAGACAGATAAACTCGTAGCAAAATCAGCGATTTCGAAATTTCTAGTTCCCAATAAGCGTAATAAGGACAATCGTTACTCGAATGTCGCGACCTTGCAATTAATTGGATCAATTGAATTATTGGATTACCGTGTAGTGCTAACTGAAGTGTGATTTACCAGTTGCTAATGGAAAAAGGTGCTATATATGTATATAAAACCTTTCATGTAAATATAAAGGTATAAATATATTTTACAACGTTAGCGAAAACGAGTTTTGCTAGCTGGATGTTGTAAATAAGTAGATTTAAATATACTTGATTTAAACAATATCGGAGCATAGAATAGCAATTTAACTGGTCATGTAAAAGATAAGAATGACGATAAAGAAAAGAGATCACTTCCAAATCATGAGTTAACTTCGAGGTTTCCTTTGACCTATGGCGCAGCAAGGTAAGTGTGGAGATGGACATCATTTCATTCAAGAACAAAGAGGAATTCATTAAAATGTATGTAGTAAAACAAGTTCAGAAAGAGAACGCAGAATGATAGACGTTATTCGTTTTAAAAAAGATCAAATATCACATAATATTATAAGTACATAAAATTGTAAAACGAGACGGAGATTTAAACAAAACTTAAAATGTTGGTTAATTTAATTCTTAGGTTAAACCTTCCCTAAAATAAATGGCCGATGACCAAAAATAAACATGAAACATGCAAGAATACATCTTTTGCTCAGGTAAAAAAATATCGGCGGATATCTTTAGCAGTATGACGTATTCGTTTTTCAGGAGAAATATTTCCGAGCAAGCCAGCTCAATGATCTAATGGGTTCTATTGTATTTACATATTCGAACACGTTTACAATTTAATTTCGCCAGACAATATTACTTTGCCATCGACTTTTTCAAATGCGACCTTTGTAATAAGACACATTAAAATATGTTAGAAGTCTAATGAGCATTTTCATTCGAACGCTGACGTTGCGTACGTTATGATTAATTATTATAATTGATACACATGGAGACAAAAATAATAGATATGTCATACAATAATTAATATAATCAATATTTTTTATACGTTAGCTGAAATAGTAGCTTTTAGTTTAAGTGTGGTTATAATAATAGTCTGTTTAATAACACGTTAAAGGCCTTAATTTTGGTGAAGTAAATGACCAATAAATATTTTTACTGAAATTTACTTAGCTTTGTTTATGTTAGAGGTAGGCGAACGGGTAAACGGCCCACCTGATGGTAAGTAGTTACGGTACGTGGCGATAAAAGAAATATAAACCATCCTTTGCATCGCCAATTCTTCACCAAACTTTGGAACTAATATGTAATGTTCCTTGTGCCTTAAACAGGCTCAATTACTTTTCAAACCGGAACGCAACAAAACTAAGTTTTGCTGTTTATGGGTAGAATATCTGATTAGGGTTTGTGCAAGCCCATCTGTGTCGTTAAAAAGTGCTAAGGATAATCGCTCGAAAATGCAGCATTACTATAATCAGCCCCATAGCTTTTAATCGCATTATATATAGTTGATATAGTAAAAGTAATTATCGTACAGAGTGAGCCCTCGAGGGGTAATCAACGAAACGTCACGTCACGGCTAATTGCAGTTTAAGCTTGAGGATATTAGACCAGACTTAAGGATCGAACACACCGTTGTAATAAGCCAAGCTATAGCGATGGAAACGTTTCTTTGTGGATTATGAGGAATTTATAAATCTGTCTGTATCTTTTGGTATAATATGCATGGTATAAGCTTCGTTAGTTTAGTGTCTGGCTTATAAAGTGGAAAGAAGTTTTGTTTTGTGTTTTCTTGTTGAAAAATCATGAAAGCTATTGGTTCTGCATATTTAATTTCTATCTCGCCCGTTAACTTGTCTGTATTTTTAAATACATAATACTTAGTAAATGTCAATAATTATTTACGTAAATGCCTTAAATATATACCAATAAAAATTACAATCGTGACAGCGTAGAATGGTGACCAGAATGCTTGCAGCATTTCCTCTTTGAATCGAAAAAATTAATCACATATTAAAATAATATAAGTGATTTCTATTGTCATGTTCAAAGATGGACAAAATGACGTTTTTTTAAATATAAGTTCAATGTGTATAAAGAATCGTATTTATTAACAAAAACTTTTAGTTATTTCAAAACGAATAAGATAATCGATCGTAGACTGTATCAAAGCTAATCGTTATGGTAAAGCGCTTACATTTGTGGTAACCAACTGTTATTAATTTTTAACTGGAAGGATGTACCGTACCGTAACAGCCTGTGAATGTCCCACTGCTGGGCTTAAGGCCTCCTCTCCTCTTTTTGAGAAGAAGGTTTGGAGCTTGTTCTACCACGCTGCTCCAATGCGGGTTGGTGGAATACACATGTGGCAGATTTTCAGTGAAATTAGACACGTGCAGGTTTCCTCACGATGTTTTCCTTCACCGTAAAGCACGAGATGAATTATAATCACAAATTATACATGAAAATTCAGTGGTGCTTGCCCGGGTTTGAACCCACGATCATCGGTTAAGATTCACGCTTTCTTACCACTAATCTAATAAAATATCTAAAAAAATATATCCGTACTTTAGGCTAAACTGTAAATGTGGACTGTACCTTAAGCAATTTTTTTTTCATGAAGGAAACACGTCTTATATTAAGCTAAAGCGTTGAATGTTAGTCAATACTTAGAGAGGTTTTGTTTATTTTCACAATATATTCTCGTAATTTATTTTATGATTTCTTTTATAGGGCGTGGCGCTTATTGTACATCGTTGGCGTATATTAGAATTATAAAAAGATATATTTCTTAATATGTAAACATCTTTGCGCTAGATACACGGTAGGGGCTTACTGAGACTTCGAGCGTCAGGCGAGTAAGCGTAATATTTCGAGCGTCAGATGACGTCATAAGTTCTGTTATTGTAAGTGCGTTAATGTGTGCTTAGATTGGTACACGGTAGTGCCTAATTGAGCTCACATGTTTACACATAAATTTTCGTAAGTATCTTGGCAAAAACGCTATTTTTTTTAACGAAACTCAAATGTTTTATTTTTTATACTCCATAATTATTTATTGAATTTCTTTAATTATAAATTATTTTAATAACAATCAATCGATATTTCACACGTACTGAGCATCTCAGGAAGGCCCTTTTTTATCAATTTATCTCTAGACGAAGTAAGACTTTTATTTCGTAGTTCAGTTTGCAAGCGATTTAATTACTCTTTAATTTTATTTTTTTATAATTGCTTTTATAACAAAGATCGGGTGGCATGGATAATATTTTAAATAAAGTATTTCTTATTGAAATATAAAACGTGAAGAGAAATTAATAGTGTTGTGAAGTTAAAAAGTTTAAAATTTTATATTTTTGGTTTTTAATATTATAACAATTTATGTAGCGAACATTTATTGACAATAAATATAAAATAATAATAATAATATATAAATTAATTGTGTATTAAATTTAAAATAGCAATATATATAATTGCTGTTTTTCTATAGAAGTTATATGACTCATTTTACTGAATAAATGGACCAGCACTGATGAATAGAATCCTGCTATTATGTTCTCAATGCGTTTAATGAGCTCGATGATTGTGCTCACATCATACAGAATATAATTGTAAGTAGCAGTGAGATGCTCGTTGAATTTATTTCCGTCTGAAGTCTGGTCAGTCTGTCTGAAAGCTGGCGAGTGGTGAGTGGTGGTGGTTTAATTAAAATAGCGAAGAGTCAAAGAAGCGCCTAAATATTTACCATTGACGATGATAATCTGGGTAATATACATATTAATTGTATTTTTGATTCTTCTTTAATTAGCTGTTGAGCCAGTGGCCCAGTGGTAAGGACGCGTGAATCTTAACCGTGATCGTGGGTTCAAACCCGGGCAAGCACCACCGAATTTTCATGTGCTTAATTTTTGCTTATTTGTGTTTCTCGTGCTTTACGGTGAAGGAAAACATCGTGTATTCCACCAACCCGCATTGGAGCAGCGTGGTGGAATAAGCTTCAAGCCTTCTCCTCAAAAAGGGAGAGGAGGCCTTTAGCCCAGCAGTGGGACATTCACAGGCTGTTATGGTAGCTGTTGAGCGCAGATAAATTACTGGATATTAACATGATATAACCTTGAAAATCGTATGTTAAAGCTTACAATAACGGATATCGCCTCAACCGCATCATTTACCACAAAGGATAATTTCCGGTAGTGACGTTTATTACATCATTCTACGTTACCCGCTATTTTAAAGGTCAAGTTATTTATTACAAACAAGATAAAAAATATTACCACGACATTCCAGATTGATGTAAAACGATTTTTCCTTGGTTTCGTTGCTACATTACATGTAATCAGCAACCGCCAGCTATAAGCTGCCCATACCCGGTTCCATTACTTACATGTAGTGTACCTTTTATTTTAGGCGAAGACACTTACATTTTTTTTCATACATACATGATCTTTTTATAGAATAGGTAGGTAGACGAGCATGTGGGTTACCTGATGGTAAGTCACCAACGCCCATAGGCATTGGCATTGTAAGAAATGTTAACCATCGCTTGAACACCAATGCGCCACCAACCTTGGAAATTAAGATGTAATGTCCTTTGTGCCTGTAATTAGACTGGCTCACTCACCCTTCAAACCGGAATACAACAATAACAAGTACAGCTTTTTTGCGGTGGAATATCTGATGAGTGGGTGGTACCTACCCAGACGAGCTTGCACGAAGCCCTACCACCAGTAATACATCGGAGAAATCTTTCTATAAGATACACGATGGTCACGATACTGTAAATATAGTTTTTATACTAATTATAATTTCGATTACATTAAAGTTACTTATAGATTAATGTCGTTAAAATATTGTTTATATAAAAAACGCTGTGTCTTCTTCTTTCGAATAAAAAATCAATTATGTCAGAAAGAGAAAAAAACGCTGTTTTACTAAATACCCGTCGAAGCGTATAAACGTTATGTATTAGTTAGGCCGTTAGGTACGACGTGACTTAAACATTCGTTCAATGACTTTGGGTTTTTCCTATTTATTTCTTTTGCTTTTCTGCTAGCTGGAAGAAATCTCATTTTTATGATGCTGAGATAATGCATTTTTTAAACTTCTCTATTTCTACTAAAATAAATACAAATAAAAATTAAAAATTGTTCCTGTACAAGTTGTAACCGCGTGGACTGATGGCAAGAAAGCAAGCATTTCCATTTGAAACGTGATTCCAATTCTCTAGGCCAAAATGAACCAGCCCTCCTGACACCAGTAGATAATTAATAAGAGGGGGACTATATTAGGTAATAGATCAAAATTATAAGTTGTTACTGTACAAATAAATCGCAATATTTCATTAATATAAAAGACTAAACTAGATATTGTTTATTCAAAAATACTATATTCTCTTTAATCCCAATTGTTGAACAGTCAGATAAAATATAGGAGATATATAATTAATTACTTATGATATTATATTAAATTAAATTATTCAACCGAAGTGTGAAGTCGATAGTAGGTTATAATAATTCAACTCAAATTATAATTTGTGTCGAATTCATAATAATACAGAAGCCTTACCATACGTAGCTTTAATCACGATACACGATAACATTATCTGTGCTACCAATTTGCCAAATTGTTAATTAATATCCGTGAGGTATATTAATGAAGTAATTCAATATGTGTTCCTAATAACATCGTAATCTTACATTATAATTAGCCAGATTAGTTAATTTTCATATTTCGTAAGAATGATTTGTAAGATGAGTGTCAGTACAGCTTTTGTATCCCACTGCTGGGTAATGGTCTAGTCTCCTCTTGTAAAGAAGGTTTGGAGTTTATCCCACTACATTGATCTAATGGTATATACGCATGCATGTGGGTGTGTGATGTGGGAACGCTACACACTACAAAATAAAACATAATACTTATAAAAAATATACTTAATTTTTTCTATAATTTTATTAACATTTACAAAATGCTTTGTAACAGTGTCAAATTATAAAGCATGTTTAATCATAAAGAATCAAAGGTTTTTTTTTTAATAAGATAGGAAGGCGGACGAGCATATGGGCCACCTGATGGTAAGTGGTCATCAGACGCCCTTAGACATTGGCACTTTAAGAAATGTTAACCATCGCTTACATCGCCAATGCGCCTCCAACCTTGAGACTTAAGATTTTATGTCCCTTGTGCCTGTAATTACACTGGCTCACTCACCCTTCAAACCGGATCACAACAATACCAAGTACTGCTGTTTTGCGGTAGAATATCTGATGAGTGGTTGGTACCTACCCAGACGAGCTTGCACAAAGCCCTACCACGAGTAATATACGAATCTATATCATAAACATTGTAACATATATATTTCAGAAATGTAGAAATTTAAATTAAAAAAACTATACATTATTCATGACTTAGTGTAAAAGCTGAGGGATAGAATGTAGAATCTAGTTGTTAAATGAAATTCTTCTTAGTTTCACAATAATTATGGAAAGGTATTTTAGAATAGAATAGAAAACCAAACTCATTACTCAATTTCTCTTAAAAATCCAAATAACACATTGAACACATTCAACAAAACACAAGTCGCATCAATAATGAATTAATAACTTTACCTTTTTGTCTACCAACAAAATGGCGGTTTTAAATTAGCGCACGTCTTTTTTTAACAACGCTGTGTGACGCTGCAGTATGGACCATGAAATTTTCTAACTATATATTTTATAAGTTCGTTATATTTTAAATATAGTAATCTAGCTGTGCCCGCGGTTTAATTCGTGTATAACTTCAACCTCAAGGAATGTACCACATTGAATAATATTCCTAAAACCTTTGCAGTCATATCAAACACAGCAGAAGTTTTCTTATTATCTAATTATTGAATAGTCAGAATATAATCGGTGCTACTCATTATATAACCCAATAGCACCATTCGGAAAGACAATAAATATTTGTTGAAACTACAATGGCTAAAAATATTTTTTTAATCTGTAGCAATTTGTCGATCGGTTTTTTTTGTGGAAACTTATGTATACAGCACACTTTATTAAATTATGTAGAGTACTGCCATTAGATAAAATGCGATATTCCAGTGAAAAAGAAGACGTTACAGTGGGAGATCAGCCTAAAAGGTATGAATAAGTTTATTCGTAAAAAATTGAAACTAAAACGCAAAAACTGACTTAAAGAAATTTAACATAAAGCAACGTTATCATTTGCGATAGTCTTCGGTGTTTCAAAGTTTTATATAAAAATAATATTCAACAAGAAATAGTTACCCGAGTCTCTGATGTCGATGTAACTTTTAATTTATTAAAATATCCTGAAAATGTTCTGAGATTTAAAATATTCAATTTCAATGATAAAAGAATATTTCTCATTGTTTTACATTACATTAAAATACTGCAATTGTTTTTTGTTATACCATTAAAAAAAACATAAAATTTTATTTATTTTGAAATAGGAACAACGCTCTGCAGATGAATCAACTTATTCATGAGTAAAATGGGCCTTTAGTTATATACATAGTACGTGATGTGTCGCATCCAGCTAGATTAAATAACCTTTCAATTAACAGCCTAGCCGTTTTATTAAGCGCTGTTCAACTAGTGACCTGAATGACATTTAGCCGAAATATTTAATACAATATGTAACGAACAGATTGGCTGATGATTAGGCCGTTCATAGTTTTTTTTTTTTTATTTTATAGTCAGGCGGACGAGCAACTGGGACACCTGATGGTTAGTGGTCACCACTGGCCATAGATATTGGCGATGTAAGAAATAATAATCATTCCTTACATCGCCAATACCCTGACTCGCCTCGACCTTGGGAACTGAGATATTATGTCCCTTGTGCCTGTAGTTACTCTAGCTCAATCACCCTTTAAACCGGAACGCAAAAATACAAAGTTCTGCCGCTGGTTAATATATGGTATATAATTTCATATTTTCGATTGATTAATAGATTTCGCTCTCTCAGCAGTAACCTCGTCTCTCTTTATAATATTTATATTTGTTTTGATGTGAAATAAACCATATTAGTATTTATAACTTTTTATAGATAGTGGCGTAAAAGACAAACAATTTATCTGATGGATAAACTTTATTATAGTATTAACTTTATCAAGATCGGTACACATTGTTACAATATTCCCAATAAATAAGGGATAGGTTATCGTGTTTATAGGGCTATTGCATTTTATATCGTAATCGTAAATTTTCATACCTAAAGTCAAATTTGCTACTGAGCTAGCATTTTCTTAGAAATATTTTATTACATGCGTTTTAAATATATATTAAGCGTTATTAAAATTATTTACTCAATTGTATATTATTTTTAAATTTTTAAAGCGAATCAGATTAACCGATCAAATTGAAATATATTCATCTTATATATTATATATCTGTTTAATTGTTCCTCGAATCCAGTGTCAGTCTCGGTAAGAACTCGATGAAATGGATTTTCCGAATATTCCCATATGAATTCACGTTTTTGTTAAAGTACTTATAAAACTCTATGTAAACTTTTAAATATTTTCATATCGAAAAGAAGAATATTTATTTACTGTTATTATGAGGGTGAGGTGAGTGCATTTGTGTTTGCGCGCACACACTTCTCCTCAAAAAGGAAGAGGAGGCCTTAGCCCAGCAGTGGGACATTTGCAGGCTGTTACTGCACTTATGCACTATAATAATATCTGCACAGTTGGCTAATCCCTCTTGAGATTGGCCACCGTGGTCAAAATCAGTCAAGAGGATATAATCATAATCATCAGTGTGCACGTCTAACCCTCTACACATAGATTTTCTTGAAAAGATCGCTTTCTCCGAGATAACGTACCTCTCGTGTTCATGATTTTAATTGTTCTTGAAAATGGTGTTCAATAAAGAGTATTGTAATCATAACGTATTCAAGCAAGCTTCCAACCTATTAAACTTGTATAGACTACACAACATTACTCAATTGTATCGTGCCAACTACAGTTTCAACAAGTTCGAGTTTCAGAATGTTGTTAAGAATTCAGACAGCTCGTGTAGTAAAAGTCTTAGCTTATTATTTTCCAAGTAAATTTGAATTTTGTATGCATAAAATATAAACATTTAGTTTTTTTTTTTGTTCCTAGAAATGTGATAAAAACTATTTTGTACCTGAGTTATTGTAAGATATTGTAGTAATTTTTATGACTTTGGTTCATCTATGAATTTTGCAAACTATTAATATTACTTAAAGTAATTATTCTCGGGAAAGTTAAACGCCGTTAAAAGCCGAGATGGCCCAGTGGTAAGGACGCATGAATCTTAACCGATGATCGTGGGTTCAAACCCGGGCAAGCACCACAGAATTTTCATGTGCGCAATTTGTTATTATAATTCATCTCATGCTTGATGGTGAAGGAAAAAATCGCGAGGAAACCTGCGTGTGTCGATTTTCACTGAAATTCGGCCACATGTGTATTATACCAACCCGCATTGGGGCAGCGTGGTGGAATACCTCCAAAGCTCCAAACCTTCTCCTCAAAAAGGGAGAGGAGGCCTCAGCCCAGCAGTAAATTCACAGGCTGTTACTGTAAGTTAAACTGTAAGTATTAAAATTGTCTGTCACCAAAAATACTAAAAATAAATCAGTATATTTTTTTAATAGTACACCACTGCTATCCAATAATTTAAATATTTTATAAACAAATAAGCATTACGTACTAAAGCTGATGATCGCATCCCAGTTTTTATTATTACTATTCTGAATATGAAATAACATTAAATTATTTAAATAAGAAATTAAATAATGTAAATGTAACGCTGTTTTCCGTATTATAAAGATTATTTAATCTTCATTTTAAGATACAAGGTTTATGGTATATACAAATAATTATTGTTTTTATGAAGATTAAAATAACGGTATGATTGTGTTATTATAAAACGATAGTGTTGGATTTGTAGGAGACGTATTCGATGATTGAGGATTCGAATTGAACTGGAACATCACTAGCTCATACGTCACGATGGTTCCAGCAACCTACAAACAGAATAAATATTAATTAAAATCTTCTTCTACAAATATAGTTTTTTAAATTCTATTTATAATAGTATTTTTAAAGAAAAAATACTTGCCTCAAATTAATCACATAGAAATTTTATTTTAATTAAGATAGTGACAAATAATTCTATAAATAAAGTTTAATTAAAAATAAGACTTATATATATTAATGTTAGTTAAAGTTATTTATAATTATATTTTAAGTTTAAAATATTAAAAACTTACTGTCAATAATAAACCACGTGTTACGCTGAAGAACTGAAAGCCGCTCAGAGCAATGTTATCTCCGTTAACTTGATCCAAAAACCTTTGAACCTGAAACCAAATTGAGAAAGTCATTGGTAATCAGCCGCAATTGGAAACTGCATTAAAAAAAAATTCTCAATGTCACATAGAACAACTTGATAACTTATTTCTTAGATAAATATTTTAATTGCTTTTTATTAAATTTATGAAGAACTGAATTAACAATAAGAATTTAGTACTTAAAAGTACTAGGTCGGATTTCAGTCTTATTAAGTAAGGGATGGCCAACTAACTAAACAAATTTAGTACAACTTGAATCAAATCTGACAAGTTTGTCTAATAAGATGAAATAAAGAAAAGATCCATTTTTTTGTCTTTATTATTCTATCAGTTCTTTTTTCAAACTGTATTTCATTATTTGAGACAATTATATAATGATTTATTTATATATTAATTTCTATATACATGTGTATGGAAAAGCTCTACAGCAAATTTAAAGAAAAGCGTTCACCTCCACACAATATACTGGTGAGGGCACTTCATACAGGACAGATGCTGGCACGTTTGAAGCTGAGTTAACTTGAGATGCGATGAGGCACACTGTGACGGACCGAGCTATGAGATAGACGAGGGAGAAGAAGAAATATGAAGTTGCTTCGTAGCCTCCGAGGATGGTGCTGGTCTTCCTAGAATAAATAGAATATTATAACACACACGAGTTAAGCGTTACAGCTTCACAGCCTTTGAGCGTAGCAAGATATTATATATTCGAATTTGATGGGATGGAAAATCCAGTCGGTATGAAAAAAATCAGGCACACCGACGGTATACGTAACATTGAACTTGAATTTATAATCTCAAAATGTACAGCTTTATATTTTTATTTTCATTTTTGATTTGTATAATAAAGGTAGGCGAACGAGCATATGGGCCACCTGATGGTAGTTCGTCACCAACGCTCATAGACATACGCATTGTTAGAAATGTTAACTATCGCTTACATCGTGAATGCTCCAGCAACTTTAGGAACTAAGATGTTATAATCCTTGTGCCTGTAACTACACTGGCTCACTCGCCCTTCAAATCGGAACACAACAATACCAAGTACTGCTGTTTTATGGCAGAATACCTGATGAGTGGGTGGTATCTACCAAGACGATCTTGCACAAAGCCCTACAACCAGTAAAAAGCCCAACCACCAGTACAAAAATCTACCACCAGTTAAGTCAGTGACTAGACTAACGAGGCTTTTACTAAATGAAACAAACGCGTAACAGTTCATACGAATTACATATTTAAGTTTCACTTACATGAACTTATTTAGCGGAGATCGATCAAAACTTATTTAGGGATTATTTAGTGAACATCGCACAAAGTTTTTAGGGAAGATTAAATCATTGAGTAGTCGCGTAAATCACATTACCAATTGGCAAGTTTGTAACTGGAGTGATCTATACTAATATCCGAAAGTCTGTCCGTTTATCTGGCTGTATATCACTCTTTCACGCCTAAACCACTAAATTTGATGAAATTTGGTATGAAATTTGAGCCCCAAGGGAGGACTTAGGCTACTTTTTTATAACAACGCCCTAAACGTCCCTATTAGTAAACGCGGGCGAAGTTGCGGGCGATGACCAGTTAATAAAATTTTTTTGACTGATCTAAATTAAAGGTTTTTCGAAGTGAAAACTTCTTTAGCGCGTTGCACTGGCTTATCACAGGGGATAAACTCGTGCCTGCGCGTCACCAACATGCTGATATAATGAAATCGTTGAAAGTAGAAATAATTTAAGTATTTGAAATTTATATAAATACTAACAGTATATACAAATAATATAAGTGTATTTTAACTGTTATTTATTTCAATTAAGCTGTATTAATATTTTGTGCCGAGTTAACGACTTACTGTGTATTATCATTAATAAAAAACTTATAATAAACAGGGATAGAATTATTACTTGGAGTGCCAATAGATGTGGAAATCGGACAAATATATTTAACTGTTTCAAGTTTTCACTTCTATCGGCAGTTCCTTGACTTTTTTTAACACTTACCCTTTAGCGCGACTGCTACATTCTCCATTTCCCTTGATACCATCTCTATAAGAAAAAAAATAATTAAAATATTTTTAATTATTAATATTTCAGAGCGACTTCTCTACGTTTCACAAAAAATAAAACTTCAACTTCACATTCCTTTGCTTGATTAATTATTTTTTATTAATAACTGAAAGGCAGGCGACCAATTTTTCTTTTTGATGTTATAAAAAATGTGATAGGCAATTGACAACCTGATGGTGAGTGGTCTCAATCATCCATAGATATTGGCGTCTTAAGAAATATTAACCATTCGTTACATCTTCAATGTGCAAACCTTACGAAAAGACCGAACATTAGCTCGTTTCGAAATAATATAGCTGATATATGAAACTTACTCTAAAGAGTTAAACAGTTGAAGACAGATAAAGAAGAGATTATTTGCAAATGAAATAAAAATGACTCCGTTGATGACGTCGTCCACTCTTCTTACGAGCTGAGCTGCACGACAATACTCTTCGCGAACTGTCCGCCAGAATACCTCGGGTAGATACTGAAAAATTTGTTTATATCATGTTTTAAAACTTCTTTATTATTTTAGTATATAAGAGGACATTTTAAATATATTATTTATATTTGTTGTACATTACAACAGCTATACTATCTACTTTTACTTAAATAATTTTTTTTTAATTTTTATTTCAAATCACAACATAATGTTTTAATTTAAATAGATTCCAAAATAATTTTGGGATCTGTGATGTAGAACTTGTACTTGTGATTACACTCACTCTCGTCCCCACTTACTCACTCTGAAACAGGCTCACACAACACATATATTTTTGGTGGTAGATAAAAGTGTACTAGCGCCTTCCAATATTGGCATGTGTAGTGCTAATTCAGCGCAAAAATTTAAACCGATATCACGTGAGTAACACGTGTAGAGATCCATAAATAGGGAATATTAAAATAGTCTTTTAAAAGAAAATTTAAAAACATCTAACATTATTTTCAATATTGTTTTATTTACTTACTAACTTTCTCTTAAAGAAGGTACGAAGACAACTAATCCGGTTTTAATATAAATAAGTATTGTGATAGATATACCTTGCCTTGAGCGTTGAGTAATTGTTTATTAACATAGTTCAGCCTTGATGTTAAATAATAACTAATGCATATCACGAATAAATCAGAAAAGTTCCAAATAAACGTTGATTGGAAATGCAGAAACTGTAAAAAAAAAATATCAGATATGACTTCCTTATGAGAATAACTACTACCACAATCAAGGGATTGTGACGTCATAATACATGTGACGTAAATAAACTTGAAATACCCAAGAAAATTATCGTTAAATGTCAAAAAGTAATATGTCACATTAACTGTCATAATGTCGTAAGAACATTAAATGATACACATACATAAAAAATAGTGTCGTAAGTTGAATCAATATTTCCTAAGTGAGATACGAAAGTAAGTAAAGTGGGTAAAATCCAATATTATGACCCGGTTCTTTTACTTGAAAAACCAGTTTTACAGTTTTAAATATAATACGTTATGTTGTTACGTTATATATATATATATATATATATATGTATATACGTCCGACGTACAATTGATAAAAGAAAAATCCAGGTGAGGGTGGAAGGCCAACAAAAATATCAATAAAATTATAATACCTGTGTCAAGATTCCCAAGCCAAAAGAGTAAGGTAAATAGTTGAAGACCCACGGATAAAAATGTTTCACGAAGATTTCATGCGTCATGTCTTCGCTTTGACATACCATTGCTCCTGTGTAAGCTGATAACAATGATAAGAAATGTTCCACTGAAAGGAATATTACTAATTAATTATAATATTGTAGATCTTGTTCCTTTGTCGGAGTGATTATTTGCTATCCCTTGATCCTCACCAGCATCATTGTTGGCTGTTGCTATTCAGGCTATGTTTTTATTTATTTCATTAATCGGTTTCGATTCTGCCTGAAAACATTCTTCAAAAACCGAATGATGCTGTACTACTCTTTATCAGAGCCGGAAGGTGTTGTATTAAAATTTTAATTGGTTTCAAAATATTTAAAATGTCAAAAAAACACCAAATCAACCATTAATCAGTGAATTGCAAAGTCAACTTAGATAGTGAGTTATAAATAATAAAGACTTACCTAAAGCTAAGAACAAGACAAAAGCACAAGTCGCGTTACATTTATAAGTAAGACTTGTGTCGTAATATGGATCCAGGTCTTCCACGTGGGCTATATGACGGATCAGGTCCGGCCAACGCATGGCTACACGGAGAAACATTATCGTTGTTAAACCAGTTGTTCCGTAGAATATAAGTGGTGCTGAAATTTGTAAAAAAGTTAAAAAAAAACATATTTCGTTTCCATTATTACATTATCAACAATATATATTCTGTATAATAATAATTATACATTTGGATAGTTTTTAGTTAGGTCACTTTTTTATAATGTAGATAGGTGGATGACTATGGTTATTAGTCACCACCGTAATATACATTACGCGGTAAAAATATAAACCATTCCTAACATCGCCAATGCCTCACCAACCTTCGGAACAAAGTTATATTCCTTGTACCTTCAGTTACCCTGGTTTACTCACTTCAAACCGGGTTATAGCAATACTAAGTATTGCCATTTGGATGTAGATTATGTGATGTAAGCTATCTACCCAGACGGGCTTGCAAAGCGTCCTACAACGAAGTTAATTAGTTTGAGGGCGAAACAGAGTTTGATAAAGGAAAAGATCTTATGTATACATACAATACGGAAAACGAAGAACAAATAGTGGAAGACGAGAGACATTTGAGACTGCGAAGGGGCGAAGTTATGACTATTAATTTAGTAGTATAAAACAAAAACTGCAATTTAAATATGTATAAATGCAGTTAATAAATAATAATAAAACTTTATAGCTAAAATAACAGTAACCAAAAATATAAATTTCAAAAGTGCGTCTCCCAGTTCGCACATTGAATATTTGATCAAAAGTATTAGTAAGATCCCACTTTTAAAAAAGGTATATTGTTAATTAATTATTAACTAAATTAAGCCTCTATACTTTTAAATAAATAATCATTAATTAAAAAAGCTTATTACCTGTACAAAATTATGAATGCGTGAAATTAATATACGTCGATTTACGTGCTGAATATATTAATTTAATTATTCATAGATATAATTATGTACTGCCAAAATCCAGTGATACTTGTAGTGGCGTGCTTTGTTGACTTGTGAATAGAATTCAACGTTCCAAAATCAAATATTATAAGGCAACTAGAAATTTGAATTAAATTTTGATTAAATAATTTTGCGTTCTGAATTTATCGAGACTACTGTCCTAAATAATATTTATTAGTTTATCAGACTCATTATTCGGTTGTTTTTTAGTTGTAAGTATTTTCATCGTTTTTAAACGAAATGTGCTTCATATTAAATTGATATAATTAAGTATATATTGATTCTTTACTTTTTTTTTATATTAGCCGGGAGGGCAAATGACTCTACTCCACCTGATGTTAAGTGGTAGTAGAGTCCAAACGCGAGGACGGCCAGTACAGTCGGGAAGAAGGTTCTGCACTAGCCGCCCTCGCATTGCCTGCCCGCAAGATGCCTCTTCACGCCTCGTTTGATGGAACCCGGGTCGTAAGAGGAGGGGAATACGTGAGCTGGTAAGGAATTCCATTTCTTGGAAGTGCGACAAAGAAAGGAGTTGCCAAATTTCTTTGTGCGCGATGGAATTGATGTCACAGTTAGTCGGTGACATCGAGAGCCAGCACGCGTAGACTTGTGAAGGAAGGGGGAAGCAGGAATTAGGGAAAATAATTCCTCGGAACACTCGCCGTGATACAGTCGATAGAAAGCGCTCAGCGCAGCTATCTCTCGACGCAATTGTAAAGGCTCGAGGGTGTTAGTGACCTTTACGTCGCCAATAATGCGGACCGCACGTCGCTGCAACCGGTCCAAGGCCTCAAGTAGGTACTTAGCGGAGCCATCCCAAAGGTGCGAGCAATATTCAACGCAAGACCGTACCTGTGTTTTGTACAGCAGGCACAGTTGTTGTGGCGTGAAAAAACGCCGCACCTTGTTCAGAACTCCGAGTTTCCGTGAAGCTGTTTTTATCACAGCCTCGATGTAATCCCTTGGACTAAGGTCGCAGCGAACGTCCATCCCCAGCATGGCGATTTTGCTTTGTATCACCAGCGGAGTGCCACAGAGGGAGGCATTAAACTCAACAAGATAATCTGAGCCCCATTTGGCGATAAGCTCTAACGTCTTATTGAGTTCAATGACAAGATCCTCCCGCCTCTCCTTAATTTCCGCTTGCCCAGCCACTGCGCGTCCGTGGTATCCACCATGCACTGTACTATCGTCTGCATAGCAATGAATGTTCCCGAGAGAGAGCATATCATTGATATGCAAAAGAAACAGAGTGGGAGATAGCACTGATCCCTGGGGGACCCCAGCATTCACTACATAGAATTGTGAAGCGCAACCATCAATTAAAACACGAAGGCTGCGCTTGTGTAGGAAGCTGGCAATCCAGGTGCAAAGCTGAGCAGGCAGACCATATGCCGGCAGCTTGAAGAGAAGACTTCTGTGCCAGACCCTGTCGAAAGCCTTGGAGATATCGAGGCTGACAGCCAACGATTCCCCATGCTTGTCGATAGCTTCACCCCAGAGGTGTGTTACGTACGCTAGAAGATCACCTGTAGACCGTTTTGGTCGAAATCCGTACTGACGATCATTAATCAAACAGTGATCTTCTAGGTAATGGATGAGTTGGTTGTTAAGAATCCGTTCCATCACCTTACAAAGTACTGAGGTGATAGCTATTGGCCGATAATTTGCCGGGTCAGATAGATCCCCTTTTTTGGGAACCGCTTGCACATTAGCTCTTCTCCAAGCCTCCGGCACACATCCCGAAGAAAGAGAAAGTTGGAACAGGCGCGTTAACACGGGAGACAGCTCCGCCGCGCACTTCTTCAGCACTATGGCTGGTATTCCATCGGGACCGCTAGCTTTCCGTACATCAAATGATTGCAGCTCCGCTCGCACATCACGCTGCCTGATTTTGATGTCAGGCATCGTGTGGCCACAAGAAGGTATTACTGGTGGCAGAGCACTACAATCATCGATGACGGAGTTGTCGGCAAAGAGTTTAGCCAGGAGATCAGCTTTCTCTTGCGGACTGTGAGCTAGCGATCCGTCCGGACTTCTGAGCGGTGGCAGCGAAGGTTGGCAGAAATTGTTTTGCACAGACTTGGTCAGACGCCAGAAGCTACGGGAGCCCCGAGGATGTGAAATAAGGTCATGACCAATCTGTACAATGCGCTGTGCGTCCGCTCTCGTGTAAGCCTTCCTACAGGACTTGGAGTTTTTATTGTAGATTGCTTTCAGTGAGTCAATGTTAGATGCCCCGCTAATGCAGCCGTTGATCCACTCGCGATATGCCGCCTGCTTAGATGATACAGCGTCGACACATTCGCGAGTGAACCAACGGTTACGCGCACCTCTACTGTCGAGATCTGAGCTAGGAATGTAGTATTTCATTCCCAACATGATCTCGTCAGCAACAGCAGCGGCACTAGCTGTCGGGTCATTCCCACTGAAGCAACGTTCCTTCCAAGGGACTGACGCATAGTAATCGCGCATACCGTCCCAATCTGCCGACTTGTAGTGCCAAACGCGACGTTTGCATACCGCTGGTGGCGGCAGCTTGGCCTGTGGCACTTTGGTAGATATGAGGCTGTGATCCGAAGAACCAAGTGGAGCTTGAACCACAACCTGATATTCCACCGGGTGAGAAGTCAGCAGAAGGTCCAGTAGAGAAGGCGCTTGCCCATCAATGTCTGGGATCCTGGTGGGCTGATCAACCAGTTGGGTCAAGTCATGTGTGAGAGTCAAAAGCATGAGCATTCTTCCAAGCATGGTCAGTTTTGAGGGATTTCAACCATGATTCGTGGTGAGCATTAAAATCCCCCAAAAACACCAATTCCGCGTTAGGAAACTGCTCTTGCGCAGCATCTGCCACCCGACTAAGGTGGTCGAATAATCGGCTTGTCTCCAAGTCACCATTGTGGGATCTGTAGAGGCACACGTAGACCCGACTCTGACGAACCAGATCCACACGTACCACCAACATGGAGAAGGAGGGGTCCTCCAAGCAGCGCAGTCGGTGACAGCAAACATCCGTCCTGACGAACAAGCATACTCCGGCTTTCGCTTTGAAGGATTCTTCAAGCATGTAGCCGGGATAATTAAGGTAGCTGGTATCGGCAGGACGGAGTATTTGTGTCTCCGTTAGAAACAACATTGCTGGCCGTGCTGTCTCGAGATGGTGGTGGACAGCGTTGAGGTTAGCGTGGAGTCCACGGATGTTAGTGAACTCGACCTCAAACAGCGTGGGTATGGTGGGGGTGTGCACCGCTGTACGACCGTCATTCCTGCTTTGATGCGCTACCATATGGGAAAAAAAAGAGTGGAAAAGAGACGTGAAGCGAGCGATGTATTGCCACGATAGGGATGGGCAAAGTGTGGAGGCGTGTTTCCCCAAGTGGTTGCCAAAAGGGAAACTACACTGACCCACCGGACGGAAGGGCCCCCGAACCCCCCCGGAAGTGGCCGCCGGGACCCCACCTTCCGGTCACCAACCGGCACGACGGTCCACCCCGAGATTATGCGTGGCCTGGTGGGGCAGCCTCGCGTGCTGGTTAGGCACGCTTGGGCCCCTGTACACGGGCCACGGGCGGCCAGCGGAATAGCCGTTTCTTCGGGTCTCCCTGTCCGGCAGGGCAATACAGTTTCCCCCGGCATTGGTTCAGCAGCCGTCTCCACTGGACCAACACCTATCGCGACAATGCTCGCTCGGGCACTGGCTGTACGCTGGCTGACCTCGAAACGCGGCTGCAAGCCACTTCACGAGATTTTCACCATGCGTACGGTGGTAACAAGCGAGGCGGATGTTTATCATCCTACCACCAGATGAGCAGATGGTCGCTCAGATATCCCTTAGTCGCCTCTTACGACACCCATGGGAAAGGGGCAGTGAAATGTATTCTTTCTCCGTCACTGCACGGATAGATGGATTACTTGTTCTGTGTGTAATATTATTTAATTCTCGCTAATATTAAGCCGTTAAGTCTAGTATTTCTAAAATCAGTGTTTAGAGGTGTTTTTTTGTGTAAATATATTCAATTTGTGTGTTCATCTTTTCGTTAAACTTCTACCTACCCGCATATCAAAACTTTCATTGATTTTGAAAAACTTATTCGCTTTAGTTCGTAATATCTTCTGGAAACTAAAGAGAATTATTTAAAACCAAAAATATTTAGAAAATTACCTTATCAAGACACCTAAAATACGTCACAAGTGTTATCATAAGTTACACTTTATATATTTAAATAAATATTTTAACTACTTCTATTATACAACAATAGATTATAGAATTCATGAAGCTTGTAATAATCATTTTGAGCATTATTTTTAAATAAATTTTTGAATGAAATGACTCAAACGGTTAAAAATGAAATAAAATAGGCACACTTCATTTTCATACGAAACATCAATCTCAGAATAGAATTTATTATTTAACGTAACCACTGACAAAAAAAAATTATAATATATTTCACAGATAGGGTGTAGCACACGCCACCGGAAGTTGAGGCTACAGCGTGAGGAACTTCCTTACCTTTCCTCATTAGCAACATTGTACTCAATATCAAACTCTTGATTTAACAACAAGCGTGACTCTTAGGATATTGTTATAAAATCTTTCACAATTTCTATTGATCGATATATAAGAACATTGATTTTTTCTCATGTGTACATCCTTAAATTTCAAGACTGGGCTGCCTATTGAGAATTTTTCGAAAGAAAAACCCAATAATTTTTTATTGGCCCGACCTACATAGAATTTAATCCCAAGAACTCGGGATTTACAGCCTTATATCTAGCCACTAAACTAACGAGGCAACCAAAAAGGAATACCTATCTTACGTATAATAGTAAGTATGCTACACCATCAACCCTGGGAACTAAAATGTCATGTCCCTTGTGCTTTTATTTACACTGGTTCACTGACCCTTCAAACCAAAACACAACAACACTAAATAGTAGTTGTCGGTAGAATATATGAGTAGGTGGTACATACACACGACCTTGCACAAAGCCTAATAACCAAGTTAAGATTCTATAAAAAATACCTTCACAAGGAATATAAATAATTTATCTACACCTACTTACTCAAATTATAATTAGTAATTTTCATAATTACTATTTTGAATATGAAAAATATAATCTTAAACTATTGTTTAAGATGAGCACTGGAATTAAAGTTATTCCAGCAATCAAAGAGATAAACAAAGCGTAACCTTTATATATATTTAATCACTTACTAGATTAATTAAATTCCAAGTTTGAATCTTGTTTCTGAATCGAAGCTGCATCATGCTGAGAACTATTTAATTAACGAGATAAGACAACTCGAAGCTCAGGGGACTAAAACTTCGTCACAATAGAATCTTGCGTTATAGTTTATAAATATACAAATTGAAGAATTTAAAATCAATTTGAATCATTGAATCAATAATAAAAATAATAAAATACAAGTATAAAATTGTGGCCAATTTTGTTTAATGAAATTGGTAGGAGGTCTGGCAAACGGACTGCCTACGGTAAGTGTACACTACCGCAAATAGACATTGGCGATGTAAGAAATATTCACTATTCCGTAAAAGAAGTATAACAAATAAAATTTTGTATGTATTGTTCACCTATACTTACTTGTCCCATTTAAGGAAGCGGTAGTATGGAACACTTTGTACAAGCACATAAATGTGATAAAAAATTGTCCAATCAGCGACAAGATTAGATAAGTGCACTTCCATGACCATCGGACAAATCTAGACAAAAAAAATTGTATTGTTAATGTTTACTGTATGTATAATATAACAATATATTTATAAGAAAATACTAGCAATCTAGTTTACCGATGATTGACCACTGAATTTTCTTTTGATTTATTTTTGTTTATAATTAATCTCGTGCTCGGCGGTGAAGGAACATCGAGAGGGTACCCGCAAATTTTACTGTCACTGTCACATGTGTACCTCAACAGGCATTGGAGCAGCGTTGTGGAATAAGCTCCAAACCTTTTCCTCAAAAAAGAGCGCGTCTCAGCCCAGCAGTGAAATATTTACAGGCTGTTACATTACTTTAATATATGTACTAGCTAGCGTAGGTGTACCTTTTATAATAAAGGTACAAAGTATTAAGACTGGAGCACTAATAATACAATCAGAACTTGAATTATTATTTTTAATTCTCTCATTTGTTTTCTCAAGAAACTGCCACCTCCACTCACAAGATCACTATTCAAATATATTTTGACAACCATCAAAACTCACCTCTTTTCTGCTCACCTCATCATATCACCGTTACAAAGAACTAAATATTGAAATAATTATTACGAAAAAACGGATCGTTCAGTGACAGCTATTCTTTGCTGCGAATTTATTTCATGCTACCATCTAAGATTGTAACTATTACAAGAAAAGCACGAAACGATTGTTATAGGAAAACATACCTTACATTCGTTGGCGATGTGCTGAACACTCCTTCTACAGGTAACAGCGAAAAGATTTGCCCGATTATCAATGTGACTCGTAATGACTTCTGGAACGTCGCAGGAGTTTTATTTTCTGTTAATTCTGATACACCAACTTTGTTGTCTAAAACAATATGTGTTTACCAATAAACATTAACGGCAACGATAGTTTCTGGTTGAAATGGTTCCTGTAGCGTATGTATAAAATCATTGCGCTGTCTTCCACTTTTTTGTGGGTATTTTGAAAATATATAAGTGATGTAGTTATGGCATCATTCGCTTTGAACGTGTCTAGACTGATCATTTTTTGACTTCAAATATTAAACAACATATACCTATCATATATACTATATTATAGCTTATATATATATATATATATATTTAAATCAAGACAATCGGGTTAGTGTTTACGTGAAACTATAAAAAAATTCAATTCAATTGTCTGTCTGTGATTTTTAAAATAACTCTTTTTAGGTTAATATGACTATATGAGAGTCATCAAAACTACATAATAATTTAAATATTTTAAATATACAATTCGAATAGTCATTATGTTCGTTAAAATGGCAGATTTTTAAGGGTTCTCGTCACAAACCGAATTTCACGTTTTCTATTTTTTTATATAATTAACCATTAAACCTTAAAAATATGAAAAAAAAATCTTACTTTTGTTAGGTATCACGAAAGGTATACTCCGTTTGTAATTCTTCGGTTTCATTATTTGTTTTGGATCAATTTGGATAACAGTGACATTGATGGTTTCCTTCGCCACCGTCATGGATGCTTCTAAAAGCATTAGGAATAATAAATGATGATATCCTCCTAAACGATTTCGGCCAATGCCAATCCAATCTCAAGAGAGATTAGCCAACTACGCAGGACATATTATAGTGCAAAAGTGTGTACGCAAATACAGATGCACTCTTCTTTTTCTTTATGTTCTTTCCGAGGCAAGAAAAACCCAATATAATAATCGCCCCGACCTGGTGTTTGAACATTTAAACCCAAGGATTTCATGATGATGATGTGGCTGTACCTTATATACAGTAGGACTAGACCAACGAGGCAGTTAGAAATACTAAATAATATAATGTATAAAAATATTTCTATGGAAATATTTTAAGACTGTAAGCAATTATAACTTGAATACGGCCACAAACACTAAAGACGCCGCTGTGTACGATTAGCTGAACAAATTTACGGCTGCGACTTCAATCAATCTTCCTTAGCTTAAGCATCGTTGGCTGAAATTCACGGCTGCATGAAACAGCAAACGTATTATTATTAAGATAAAAATAATTACATATTTTTTCAGCTGTGCAATTATATATAAATATGAATATATGATTTTTTTAATTAATGATAACAATGAAACGGTAAATATATATACACAAAACTAAAAATAAACACAAAAATATTTAAGCTATTTTTTGTTTTACTTTATATATTTTTATTTATTTATTTTATTTAACTGTTGAAACAATATGAATGAAAATGAAATAATTGTGCTCTTGAATCTTGGGGGACCTCAAAACGTGGAAGTTTGTAAAGGCCTTACGGTGCGGATAGCCGCAAGAACTGTTCACTGTTTCTCTTTTACAAAGTTCGTGTTCTCGGGATGCTTTGTCGCGGAACAAAATCCCGACAATAATCAAGGTGCGATTGCCACGTGGAGCCGCGAATAACACGTAAATGTGCGGAATTCAATATTTATGATTCGCAGCTGATTGTCGGCGTGCGTGCGGAATGTGAAGAGGCCTTAAGAATTTGGTCTTATTAAGATTCGACCCATCATAGTAACTTCCGCATGAAAGGTTCTTTCTATCCCACTTAGTAATTAACGTCATTTAGCGGTTGTATGGTTATACAATATTTTATATTCTTCGTTTTCATATCAAATTGCTGATGATAGAAAGAGATAAATGTATTTATCACCATTCACCAACCTATTTGTTCACTTGTTATACATATATAAAAATACATAAAAGAGGTAACTATTGCAAATAAACCACATTTTTTACATTTCAATAGCAAGTCAAATACGTAATGAATTTTACTGATATAGGTAAAATAATTCTACTCACCATATAGGCTACTGCCAAATAACTGTACCAGTGATCCAAAAATGTAATCGAATTATTCAAAACAATGACCAAAATTTTTTTTAAATGTATTATTTACCTATCGTCCTAGATCACAACAATTGGTCAGCGGGTGATATTACCTCCTTATCGTAATTGATCTTAATGGAAAGCGACCAATAATTTAAAGAGACCTTAATCGCTAGTTATTCTATTCATTATAATTCTATTAAGGAGTTTTGAAGTTAACTTGGTTTATAGATGAGCTTATAACTATGAACGTTTTAAGTAAATATTTTTTTCAATTTAAGCTGCATGGGCAGCCTTCCACATTTGATCGTTATCAACTGTCCGATCAACAATGTATATATCATTCGTAGAATCATAAATTAGTCTCACTGAACATGTGTGTTGGTTATTCGTAAACATTGACGATGACGATGTATCGCCCCGTTTTCAGAAATAAAAATGCTTTGGAAGCGACAAATTATTATCTAAAATATCTTAAGAATTGTTCGTTATTGTGCCAAAGTTTTGACTTAACTGCTAAACTAAATTTACTTCTATGTTTCATAATATATCTACTATTAATGTATATTAAATAGTAAGTCTCCTTCAGGGTAACATCGAGTACAAACCTTACGTCATCTCAAGTGTAGACTGCGGAATTTTATTAAAATGCGTAAACCGGGTCGGAAAAACGACTTATTAACATTACTAAGACGGAAGGTTGGAATGATAATTTAATTTTTATATCTAGTATTAAAAAATACTTAAAGACACGAATGTCTTCCATTAAACGTATGTTCTATGTCATGGGGTAGTCGTTTAATCGCTATTCAGAATACAGAAAAAACAGAACTTTGCGTGATTGTCAATAATTTACCTCAAATGACTTGATAAATATCAACCATCAACTATCCAATTATTTTTTTAAAAAGTATATTCAAGTTGATTGATCACATATAGTAGAAAATTAATTATTTACTTTAATATGATCAAATTAACATCGAATGTCATTCAAGGTCAGACATAGGACTCATAATAAACAGTGATAAGAGTAATTGGTGCGTGTTCGAATTTGAACCCAAAATAGTTTTGGTTAAGGTTTATATTCTTCTATCGCCCAGGTTAACTCGGATATTGTTTCATCAAAAAAAAAAAACGTAACCAAAATAATAAATATCTACTACTTATACTTGATCACTATACATTTTTATTTGTACGTTAACCATTTTTCATATAACTTTTTATATCATCCGCGTTGTAAACTTTTGTTCTAGAATTCTGAGAGACATTTTCCTGTCGTAAACCCCTCCCAACTACGTGATGTGATGCATACAAATCTATGAGATATATCGGTCAAGATCAAGGACTGAAATGCTCGAATAAATCAGAAAATAATGAGAATCCCACTGCGGTAACTTAACCATCACTCTTATCGTCAATTAGTTTCGTTCTCAACATTGAGTCAATGACCCATTACACAAACGACACATGTTACTTTGTTCTTAAACATTTATCTCTGTCGTTCTTTCGCAGCTATGCCTTAGGTAAAAAGGGAGAACTATCTTTTTTTAAATGAATGAACCGACTTCATTTTTGACTAAACAGATATTATCATAACATGCGTTTTTTTTTTATGTTACACAATGTTACATACAATGGTACATGTTTCAATAGATTATCTGTATTAATATTATTTTTCTATTTTATTTGACATTGACTGTTACCAAACAGCCTATGCTTTTAAATTATCAAAGCTTATTAACATATTACATTTAAAAAAAATATTAATGTCAAAACTCGATAAATATTTTTTTTGTATTTTATTTTGTATTATTGTAAAATTTTTTTTAAAATTAATATCATGTTTCTTTTTCTTCAAATTTCATTTGCAGTTGTCAGGGTGGACGATAAATTGAAGTAATGTCGGTATAGTGAAAGTCTGATACGAGTCTTTAGTAGAGAAAGATATATTCGCGTTACATCCTTCGCGTCGTATCGTTTTCGCCACAGACTACTTCATTAGGTAATTATATGTCGTATACGGGAAATACCACCTTATGAGTTAACGTAAGCTATTCAATTTCAAACCGTTAAAATATTCAGTTTTAAGACATTCAAAAGTTGTTTAAGCCAACAATTGTTAATATGAATAAATGAATGAAATTTAAAAACAACGGCATAAAAAAGTTGAATTTTTGATATTGAATGAACGAAATTGATATTGAATTGAATGAATGAAATTTAAAAACAACGGCATAAACAAGTTGAAAATAGTTGAATTTTCAACATTTAACATACAACATTCATGAGTTTTAATATTGAATTGAATTTAAGATTTCTGCAACCATTTTTATGTTGTATGTAAAAGTTTAATAGAATATAAAATTTCAATTTTAAATATCGCTAGAAATGCTATTTCCACTATCGATAAAACATGTGTCTTATACTATACGTTATTCATATTTTCATCGGTCTCAATAACGGATATGAGTATTATGGTTCTATTATTGATAACTCGCAACGAAGACATGTTATACCTTTACATGAAATAAACAAAGAGACCACTTTTCAAATGGATTATAAAACACGAAGAACAAAAAGAATACCAAGCGACGCTTACAACTATGGTTACGAAGTTAGTATTTTTCGTTGTTATTTTATATTGGTTGTCATACACATGTCATAAAACATAAGTGCCTTTGTTTGTGTGAATTGTAAAATTAGATATTTGTTCTACATTTAAAGTGAAGTCTCTTCTGTATTTGAGTCGGTGTCGTTTAAGTATAGCGTTGAAATTTCTCAATCAATGAAATTATTTCCTGGTTCGCGGTATTTTGAGTTTGATAGTTTCTGTTATTTTTTATTCTATTACCGATTATATGGCAAATTAATTTTTGGACATAATACACATGAAGTAAAAATAAAAGTCATATAATTTTGAATGCCCAAAATGATTTGGGCCCTTTTATATTCACGGGTAAAACTTTTGATAACTTTTTTCATTATATTTAAATACTTAAAGAAATACATAAAAAAAGTTGGTTAATGTTATTTTATGAAAAAAAAGTTGCTGTTAGTTTTTCTATTCACTTCGTATGTTATAAATTAGATCAGTATCATTACTTGTATAGCAAGCACACATTACTAAGATTTCAGATTCTCGTCTCGAAGATACCTTGCTCAGAGAAATGGAAACAGCTAACGAAAGATCTTATAAGTTACCTTGGAAGCCTCGTTTAATGAAAAGACAATGGTCGTTCAATGATGATCACTGGTTTGATCGAAATCAAAAATAAATATATATGTTTTTTAAATTAATTTATATTTTAATATGAAACATATAATAAAATATTTTAGTAAATATAAAACACTGGACGAACAAGGCTATGTTAATATATATCAAGATATACTAAATATATTAGATATTGTGTGAATCCTCTATGTTTAACGATCGCTTTATTATGATGTTCACAATAGTAGGTTGCGATAAAATCACAATTAGCAACAAAGCCTTAAAGTTTAGCTGTCTCAGACCTAACAGACATAATATATAGCTTTATTACTTTAAATATACTTATCTTCTACATTTTTGGCTATAATATCGGATTCCATGTTATTTGCCAATCCTCAGGCGGTGGGTCCAAACTCTAAAAAATATTTTAGCATCTTATTTCTCTATACATAAATGTTGTGTTTGAATATTCGCACTCTCCATAAAATATATGTGTATAAGTACTAGATGACGCTATGTTATAAAGGTAATATTTCTACATCGCGATGGCAAGATTCTTCTTCAGAACTTCATAACAAAAGGCAGTAATAAATCATAAAATTTTGAACAATTATTCGATCAAAATGGATAAGTTAAGGTTAAGGAAACATAAAATCAAGTACGAATTCCGTGATTTAAAACACACAGAAATTTTAACACGAAACTACTGAATGTCTGTTTCAAAGTAAACTGGAAATAAAAAACTTCAATTCCGAACCAGATAGTCGTTCCAAGTAGTCGTTCGAACCGAGAGCTATTTGTTTTAAGTATTTACAACTCTTCAAGGAAATTCGAGTATTTTATATAAAACGAAGTTATCGCAAGCGACTTCGTGAGATGAGATATGTTTTCAGGTAATCACTTTTACCCCTTGATGGTTTATTTGCTTTTATAACGCCGAATTTGCAACAACAAAATATCAAGTTGTGTAAGTTTCATATTTTAATTAGTAATATCTGATTTTTAATTCATATTCAGATTTTATTATACTATTATACAGTGGTAAGTTGTCATCATTGCCCATATAAATTGGCGAAGTAAGAAATATTAATTGTATGTATTTGTTTGTATTTATATATATTTATTGGGTAACATATATGAGATCACATACGACCGACGATGCTTAAAGACGCGCGCTGACTAAAGTAGCTAATGGTACTTCACTCATCCCCCTTTTATTGATGGGGTCTGGTGATGGCAGTTCCAAGGGCTTATGACTGCGGTATCCTGTTTCGCCATACGTTGTTACGGACGGGTCGTTCGGGTGACAAGTAGCTAAAATTCTGCGCTAAGTATTTAAAATGCTCTTGCTGAATGAGCCGATTACACTATTTGCATCATTGGTGGAAAAGTATGCGTTTTCTTTGGACAACCAAATTATAAATATTTTTAGAAATTAATGTATGTTATTTTATTGGTTAATGTTGTTGTAAGATTTTGTATATATACCCATGCTTTTACCAAATAAAATCATTCCGATCCGACCAGCAAGATGTATTATTTCTACAACTCCGAACAGGAAGGTGACAACCAGTGAGCTAGAGACTAGTACCCCTACAGTATAATACATAAACATTTGTTAACAAAATATTTTTTACACAAGCCAAACAAAGTTTCCACTTTTGTGGGGTGAACTTAATAAGAATAGTAATTTAAAATGAAAAAAAAACACCCAACACTTCCTTAGATCGCCAATGCGCCACCAACCTTGGCAACTACGATGTTATGTCTTGGTACTATTGCTGTTTGGCGGTAGAGTATCCGATGAGTGGGTACACAGACGGGCTTGCACAAAGCCTTACCACGAAGTAAATTCACCAGCTTCTATTTTATTCTTCTATTTATAGAATTCTCAAAAAAAAAATAATGCACTTAAATAACACTATTCCATTTATTTATGTACATAAGGATATTTTTGAGAAAAGTTCGGAGATGGTTCAGGCAAAATTTTCTTTTATATTACTGATGATTATATGGTAACATTTACAAAAAATTTACACTCGTCGACAATATTTTTAGGCATATAACATATTATGCATATGAACATTGCTCATTAAGCCAGCAGTCATTGCATATTAGCAGTTTGTACCTTACAATATAGATAAGAACAGTTGTGCACTAAGCCATCGTGATATTTTTTCCACAACACGTCATGCTAGTCAAATGAAGCTGTTAAATATTCATAATGTTTATTTTCACAGTTAAATATAACATTTTTCAATTGGCAAAAAGTATGTACATTTTAATAACATTTAGGAACAGTGTATAGACAAGTAAAAATATAATTAATGTATATTTATTTGAAAAAAATCCAAGTTCTAAAATAATAAAAAAATATAATTATTGAACTATGAACCGACACTAAGAACTCAAAGTGCAGCTGTTATAAGATAATAAATGAATTTCATACATATAATAATTGAACAAAGTTTTAAGGATAGTTAACAAAAAAAAATACCTCAAACGTAGAGACAGAAGATACATGATTTTTATTATTTTCCGTCTAATATTTTGCACTAAATTATATGAAACTTGAAACTGGCAGAGGACGATAGTTAACACTTAATAACAGCAATTTAGACTATTAGATTATTTATATCTATAAGTTAGCCTTTTTACCAGCACCAACAAAAGGATTTTTTTTACTGTTTAAAATCAGAACATCTCTTCGTCGCTTAAATAAAAAAAATGTCCGATGGCCAGTATCCGAAATTAGCCCTTTTGTATCTTGGCAACTCATTCATATTATACATGAAAATACTTCCATTTCATAAAAAGAACCGTATATTTTTTAATATTATTACATTTTTATACATTTCTCTATGATAAGTTTCAATCTCTTTGAAGCTCTAAAGCCGCAATCCCACGGCATCTTACCAGGCTTTCACTAGGATGTAAAAGATTAAATATGTTCCAATCGTTGTCTTTTTACTGTATGAAGTAAGATTTCCTCCTAGTTTTATAATATAACATGCACTTTTGAAGTTTCATAGTAATTAGTATTATCTACAATATTTGATCTTAAGATTAAAATCAAAATAACAAATCATAGTATATTATTCATATTTATATTATTCACAATATAATAAACATATATCATATAATGAACAATCTTATTGTAATATAATTTTATTAAAGTTAGTTATGTAAATTAAATTTAATTAGTTGTACCTACCATTTTTTGGGATCGTCATCTTTATTGGTAATAAAAAAAATGCATTACAAATTTATAGAAAAAAACACGCTGTGGCATTGAACCCAAGACGCTGGCACTATTGTCTCTCTGCACCGCTACACTCAGCCTTTGGGCTAAATAAACGCGAGAATAGAAGAATAATAATATAAGAATACTGTATTTGTCTTCAAAAGTGTTTCGAACTGAATGTGTTTTTTTTTTTGTTACCTTATTATAAGAGGGCCATATGATTTTTTTCCCCAAAAACGCGTATGCAAGATTTTATAATAATCGGTTGAATAGTTAAGACGTGATATTAGTAAGAATGTTTTGTTGCCCTATCCAAATAAAGTTCTTTAATGTTTCAACCAATATATAGCAAAACACTTAAGTTCTGGGGATTATGGTATCCTACCGTGATCAGCTCTTTATAAGAGGCTTGCGTTCAAGATTATTATAAGGTGCAACGGAGCTTGACAAATTTGATTTACTTGTAAGGTACTTTAAGCTGGAATAAAGAGCTAAGTATTTGAGTACAAAGTCAGCGACATACCGTAAACGCTATGAGGTTGTAGGCTTATTCTACTAATAATATAAATTTTATAATGATGTAATCTTTACTTTCTTGGTGAATATTTCGTTAATATATAAATATCAATGCCTTTATTAGTAATTTTACAAGTCGTGACAAATTCCAATACGAGTAATGGCGTCACATAGTCTAGATTACGTCATTAGCAATTTTATTATATTAAATTATTTCTTGAGCTAATATTTTCTATAATTTTATATCTTCTTAATTACTATGACATTCCTCCTTGTTTACTCTCGTGTATAATAATAGTGAATTAGTGTGTATAAAATAAATTGTTTATAGTTGTATAACAATATGTATGTAATCCACGGTCTAACAACGTCTGACTTCTCTGACTGGTATTGATATACTATCGTTGCCATGGTAACGAACACAAACGAGTGTACTTGTAGGGTAGTTTATTAATACTGTCGTACACTACAATAGTGAACCTTGGTGTCCAAGAAATAAAGATAGGTTTATCTCAGCAGCCACAAGCTTTTACCTCCGTAGATAGAAGTTATTTGACTTGAAGATATATTCGCTCTAAGTTTTACATATAATACCGCATACACACTAGCACTCCAAGAGAGTAGTCTGTTTGAGTGAATGAATTGACTGTGACCGGGTTCGATCAATTTTCCTTATCCAGTGCTGAGTTGAGATGTTCCCTCAGGACGTTTCCCGAGTTTCAGTATTATCGTCACTGTCATCACTCACGCTCAAAGTAAAAAAAAAAAAATGATTAGCTTATTTTTATTTTATTACTTAATTTAAATGAGGAAAGCTCTTTTTTGGTATCAAAGTGAAGCCCATTAGGGCTTAGTAATAACTACGCCCACGTCTGTTAAGTGGACGCTTGGACGTTTTTAAATTGTAAATAATTATTAATTAATTTTGGTCTTTAATCGATTTGAATTTGAATCGAATGTGTGAATAAAATTTTTGTAGGGAGGCTTTCGCATTAGCATAAACATACATATTTGGGGCCTCAATTAGAAATATCAACAGTTCTTTTATTTTTAAGTAACCTTTATCTACAGACTTATTCATTTGATTGAGTTTAGTTTTTTTATGTTCCTGCATGTTTGTTCCTACTTCAAGATACACAAACGTGATTTCGGATAAAAAATAATGTTTTCTGTAGTTATTTTATTTTTGCTACTTTTTATTGACCTGTATGGCGCACTTGTCTTTCTAGAGAGGGTGTTGTTTTCAACATTAATCCTGTAAGGATTTAGTTTTTGTAAGCAATTTTTAAAAAAATTGCCTACAACCTTTTATCTCATAGTTTTCCTCCTTGAGGGGTGAAATGAAAGTCTAATTCAACCATATGTGTGTCTATCGAATCTATCTATGTCTATCGAAGTTCAAGCTTGCTTTGTACAAAATTTCATCAAAATCGGTTTAGTTGCTTAGCCATGAAATCGTTACAGACAAAGTTATTTTCGCATTAAAAATATTAGTACAGACTTATAGAAAGTATATGAGTATAACCTACAATGTAATGATTTAAAGCTTCTTTAAACTTAAATATACCTTTAAAAAGTTAAAAGGTAATAACAACGAATGTGTTTGATTACATCTCCAGACACATTCGTGTCTTAAATATCGCCGATATCCTCAAACTTGTATCAACTTGTTATCAGCAGTTATAGTTTTTAGAGTAATAGAGAAATCCCGTGATTGCATCTTAAAATTGGCTAGACGCTTTTTAAAATATAAATAAATTGTGTTTAGATGGTAAAGTATAAAGAAATATATGAACCATAGGTTCAATGGATAGAATATGTGAAGATTATAATAATAATAATAATAATATCCTGGGACATTTTTCACACACGGCCATCTGATCCCAAATTAAGCTTGTACAAAGCTTGTGCTATGGAAACCAGACAACTGATATACTACATATACTACTTTTCTTTTTGTAAATACATACTTATATAGATAATTACACCCAGACTCAGAACAAACAGACATGTTCATGCACACAAATGTCTGTCCTGGGTGGGAATCGAACCCACAACCTTCGGCGTGAAAGGCAAGTATCTACCAACCACGCAAACCGGCTCAGATTAACCTTATATCGTGGATTCAAATTCTAAATTTACGATTTTTACTTGAGTCTTTAATTAAAAGTTATTTTCGATACACTCTGAATTTGGAATCTTTTGTAGCTTTTAACGTTTAACTGACTTGTCAAATTGAAATTCAAATGTGCTTTTAAGAGCTTACAATTTTTCTATCGATATAATGTGAAACGTAACAAATAAAGAAAAACATTTTTATTTTTTATCTTCTCTTAAGAAATGCGTCAATTTTTATTCAAGGTAAATTGAAACATCACAAGCTCATATTTGATCACAGTGCCAATAACCTGAAAATTAAAAAAATACATTATTTATTATTTTTAAATATACATCATTTAAAATTCATTAGAAGACCAGAAGGCCAGAAGGCGTTAGCTATATTGATGATGATTATCTTCTTCTAAACGATTTTGGCCACAGCGGCCATTCTCATGCGAGACTCGCCAATTGCGCAGAATATTTATAGTACACAAGTTCGCGCAAATACAGACAAAAAATATATAGCATAAGCCTGTGGCCTGTATTAAAGATTAAGAAGACTTAAGTTGTATCTCACTATTGAAATGTACAAAAAGGACATAAAGTGATACGCTCTTTTCTACAAAATAGTTAAATTTGCTGCTCTGATTGTAAGTGGTCACTAACAACCATAGACATATTTTCTTTACATCGCCAATGTGCCACCAACCTTAGGGTGAGTTAGTCAGTACTTTGGAACAGGTAACCCTTCAAACCGATATACAACAATACTAAGTATGGCTGTTTGGCAGTAGAGTATCTGATGAGTGGGGTTTAGAAGGGTTTGCACAAAGCCCTAACATCAAGAATGGTCCATAAATTATTAGAATATTCTATTATTTATTCTGAGATCGAATGTACGTCATTAAGCATTTCGACGGTTAATTTCCGAACTTCGATTCTTGATTAGATGAATGGTTATAAAAGGCAACTCTTGTCATAATATATTCAGGTACGACTCAATGTCGAATCAATGTCAATGTCAAAGTCAAAATCTTAATTCAATATTGCCTTACATAATCTGTTGACACGATTAAAAACCATTAAGTCAAGAGTTGAATTTAGAAGCGTTACTCTCGCTTATAATTCGTCTAAAATCGACCAGCTTGGAAATAATTACTTTAGACCTTAGGAGGTTATATTAAGAAACTCGGAGTGATCTTTTCACTCACTCCATTATTATAATTGTTTCAAAATAATATTAATAACGTGATGTATTTGTTTTGTATGTCCTGAATGCCATCTTTATAATGATAATTCGTACCATCATTCGTATTTGTACCAGCACTAAGTGGTAGGGCTTTGTGCAAGCCTGTCTGGGTAGGTACCACCCCACTTATCAGACATTCTACCGCTAAACAGCGATAGTTAGTATTATTGGGTTCCGGTTTGAAGGGTGAATGAGTCAGTGTAACTGACAGGCACAAAGGATAATATCTTCGTTCCCAAGGTTAATGGCGTATTGGCGATGTAATGAGTGGTTAATATTTCCTAGATCGCCAATGTATATGGGCGGTGCTTAACATCAGCTGGCCCATTTGCCCGTTCGTCATAGGTAGCTATAATAAAAAAAATTTAAATAGTCCTTGGTTTTATAATATCTAAATAACTGTAAAGCTAAATTATAAGATTGAGAGAATAGAGAGAGAAACTGTATTGGTGTGCAGTTACTTGTAAACTATCTTTTTTTATGTCAGGCCAGTCCACACAATGCCATTACCATTGGTTGTTTATGCATCAGTGAACACTTACCACGTGACTTATTAACTTGTTTGTATATCTATTATGAACTGATATATTAATGAATACATACCGTAATAATCATTCCCCTGGTTATATAAAAGTATAATCCACTTAATGCCGTCGTTGTGTAACGGATCTGACGGATGAATCTCTGCACCTATTAAATGTACTTTGAAAATAATTAAAAGAAAAAATGAGTGTTCTCGTGCGACAGCCAATCGAAACGAAGTTTTATTTTATCATGTATTATTATAACGATGCGTTCAGCATACTGTTGGGATTACCGCGCTTCTATAATGCATCATTAATGCTTGCTGAAGCCCATGTGGATGACTTCTATGTCATTATTCGTTAGGGAGCAGCGTCTATAATGAGTAAGATGCTGTTTTAAAGTTCTAACAGTATCCTGAATACATTGACGTTTTAAATGGATAACCCATTTGTTAAGCATTGGGGGCAATTTCATGTATCTACTCGTTGTCTTAGACAGTATTAGTAGTAGTAGTAATAAATATTAATTATTATTATTATGTATAGTAATATTAAATGAGCGATTATTGTAAATACATGACTTGTGTATTTAGAAGCGGATGTGAAGATTTGGCGCAAATTTCGTATTTAAATAAGGTTTTGCTTTTTAAGTTTACCTATTCATGAAAATTAAGCTGTTTGGTTGCGTTGAGAATAAAGTTTGAAAGTCAAATTTGAGACCAACGTTTTTGATTACAATTTGTATTTTAGAGTAAAATGAATTTCGACGATAAAGTTTTTACTTCTTTGGCTTGTAGTGAATTGCTCACGCCTTAATTTGCATTTTAAATATTTTGTATGTGAATTAATCATTTTTTATTGATTTTTTTCAGTTTATAATATGTTTGACAAATTGCATTATAGATAAAAAAAATATTTTTATATAGTCTATCCTAAAATTTGAGATAGAATATTTGTTTTTTTTATTCGTTTTTACCAACTTCTTATAAAACCTGTGTCCCTCTTCAATTCTTAAGCCAGTATGTAAAATAAATATCCTACTACTCTCCTTTGCAGGAGGTATAGCGCTTATTCCATCCATGCTCTACTGCATGTTGCAGACTTTTATCTGATACACTCGAGTTACCTCATGATGTTTTTGTTTTGTTCAACATGAGATGAATTATAAAAGCAAATTAAATAACATGAAAACTTTGCTCCATTATTACATACTATGTAGTAACTTGAGTGTTTCAGATTCTTGTTTTATACAAAACAAGAACAAAACAATAAACAATTTTTTATACTTGAAATCTATATAGATCTATATGATCTATATAAATCTATATAGATTTCAGAGACAACCGCTACATTTTAATTTATGTTTAACGAAAAGTCAGTTATGTTTAACTTACGTCCACGGTATATTCCAGTGGCGAAACGTTTTGCAACACCATCATAGGCCGTTGGGATAGAGTATTAATATTCGCCGTCAATAACGATGTTACACTTGCTCTTGTAAATAAGAAAATGAAGGAATACGCGTAGTAAATTGTATGTTCCCAGCTGTCGAATACTCTGAAATAATGAGATGATTAAGTCACTTGCAAGACGAAACGTCAAGGAGATTCTGCACCCATAATGGTGATTCATAAAAGTGATAGTCACATCAAGAAAGACAAGCCCAATAATAGACCAGCTTAATAATCATAGTATCACCAGTATCAATTATTTAAGTAAAAGTAACACAAAACAAGAATGAAGATAATAATAATTGTAATCCTAAAATCACACATGCACATCATACTACCAAACTCGATGAAATTATGTAAAAATACACCAAAGGCATGGACAAGTCTGTGGAGATTAAAAGGACAAAATGAAAAGTATAAAAGGCGAGAAAAAATATAAAAGTGTAAATAAGCTATTAATGTTAAATATCATGTAATTTATTCCTATTATATATATATAAATTTGATTTGCTTTTATGTTTAATTCGCAATGTGGATTCTACTAAGAGGAACAGATTAGAAACTTAATAGTTATGATTTCTATATGTCAATTACATACGACTCTAAAAGTCTATTCTCTAAAAGTATTTTTTTGGCATGTGTTAATTTTTTTATTTCTAAATGACAAAAAGTGAAAAGTAACATTAACTCTAATACGTAGTATTATTAGACGTTTGCATCAAAATAAAGTAATACCGTTAGCCGGTTTCCAACATTTCACTGTTGAAATATAAAATAAATTCTTACAGAACATCACTTATAGAAAACCTCATTACCTACTTAATATATTAGAGCATATTGCTCTAATGTATATAACTTATAAGGAGTAATGCATAAGCTCCTAAATAGTATGTCATTTTACGAGTTATAAATAAGAATTCACCCTTCATTCATCACAACAAATGCGTGAACAATTAGAAGTAAACTACATTCGTGCAGCACGCACCGCCAAACACTCGACCAACTTATATTATCCGAACAATTTATATAATACTCCTTAACTAGTAAATCACGACGCGGTTTCTTAGCTGCAGATCAGTGCAAATGGAGAACCACAACGGTAACTGTTGAATTTGTATTTATAATTAATTTCGTGATCTGTAAACTAAACAGTGCGGAAACCTGTATGTGTCGTTTGTCTACATTCCGCTACTAACATATAACTATATTTAAAAAGAGAGAAGGCATTTTCCCACTGTAAGTGATTATTAGTGACAATATAATATATTTATAGTAGATATTCTACCGGCGAACAGCAATACTTTGTATTGTTTCGTCCCGGTTTGAAGGATGAGTGAGCCAATGTAACTAAAAGCACTGGGGACACAACATTATCGTTACCAAGGTTGGTGTTGCATTGGCAATGTAAGGAATGGTAAATACTTCTTACATCGGCAATGTCTATGGGCGGTGGTTAATATACCCATTAGATGGATTAATATTAAATGGCCCATTTGCCCGTCTACCTATAACATAAACCAATTGGCGAGCATTAGGGGTAAAACTGTCTACTGTAACGACAGCATGATCTATGACGTCATACCCCCCTCCGACGCCGCTCTGTCACCCGTATGCATTTTATTATTACATATATATAAGAAATATATATCTATTGCATAATCGAAGCTACGTTTTTAATTTATTTTACACCATATTTATGTAATAAGTTTTCTTTAGTTGTTTTTTTTTTTCGATCATCAACATTTTTACGTTTCAGATCTACCAGGCGTCCTGCGACGGTCCCATTTTTACATTTAATTTTCCTACAGATAATAAAACTATATTTACATAAATGACAAATTACGTCATTAAATATATACAGATCATTAATAATCTAGAAATTATTGGTAGCTGTTATTATCGAAGCGAACACATACGAGGGTATAATTTACTACGTTCATTAATTATTTAGTGTTTTGACAGACAATATCAAATCGTATGTGTGCATTTTTATATGAGTCTATATGTAATGTGCATTAAAAATAAATAGTGCCAATATACTTGACTGAAAGATAAAAATAGGGCCTTACTTATAAATTAAGCTTAGCGACTGTTTAGTTAAACATTTAATTCTCTCTTTCCGTCATTAATAATTTGACAATCGTAAGAAGAAGACACAGCATCGTTTAAGTAATCACCGGCTAAACAAGGTTTATAAGTGAGGTCGTAAAAGTCTCTGAGCGTGATACGTATAGTATAAACGTTACGATGCAAAACAATATTATTTGCCATACATTTAAATAACATACATAAAAAATTAAATATTTATTTATATAGATAATAATCTAAAAGTTTCAAATAATAATAATAATAAATGTAATAAAAATACTTACAATTTGACCTGATCGTGTGCAAGACAATCACAGGCCGCAAGAACAGAATCATCATAGCTACGAAAAATATTGATTATGAATAAAGACGAAAAATTGGTTAACTTAAATTTCTTACTTTATTTAATACAGAATAAATGAAGAAAAAAGAATCCTTTGTTATTATAAACACACTGCGTATTTATTTCATCAGTGGTGACCATAAATTTAGTTACCAATTGGGATATATAAGCGTCGGTCACCTAACCTGGCATTAAGTTCTTTGGATTTGTTTTGTCAAAACAAACTCACATTTCGATCGTATCAGAATGTATATTAATGAAATAAATACTGATAATATGCAAGTATCAAAATGGCCAATCACAGTATATCGGTTTTGATTTCACGATCGTAAAATTTGTTTCTCTCAGAGTAACGTAGCAAATGTCAATCACGTTATAAGAAATACATTGTTATAATTATCGTTAACTTTAAGTGGAGAGATTAATCCAATGTGTTTTTGTCAACGAAGGATTATAGAGATCAGACGATTAGATAGGCCAAGACTAGACCAGAATAACGGTAGGGAGAAAATTACTAAAATTACTTTTCGTACACTTTCAATCTGAAAGTTAATTTATTTGAAGTGATATGTATTTGGAATTTTTATATTTAGAAATTTTCGATTTTAGGAAATATTTAGATCAATTTTCTTATTATATAAGGAACTTCTCACAAGTTTCCATTTTAACAAAACCGAAATGATGTGATGATCATTTACTAAGAGATATAAATATTTTTGTGCCATCAGATCAATTTCAAAAAAATTGCATGTTCTTGCGCTATAAGCTTTTAAATACAAAAACAATGCATACTTCGTCAAATAATACAATTGGATGCAAATAAAACAAAGGTTAGTGAAGAATGACATCAGTATCAGGTGGCACATGTTTTCATCCACTGCGTTCACAAGTTCAACCAAATACGAATAAAACACCCTTATCTCTTTCCAGTTGACAAGCTTCTGAAAAATAAAATGGCGTTTCAAGTTTTTATTTTTTTAATTTTGCGTAATATACAGATCACACAAATTAATTGGTTTTAATTAATTAATTATTGACACAAATCGAATCGTTTCACACAAATTAATTGGTTTTATAATTATAGTGCACTTTATATATATTGATATTTGCATTAACGGTAAATTGTTATAAATAAATAGTGTAGGATACATTGAAGTAATTAAGAGTTATTTATATGCAGTGATTATATTTTATATATTTACACTATGTGTAATTTATTGAATTAGATAAAAAAGCAATACCTGCTTTTCTTGACGTTCGATGAGTTTGTTTAAGTCTTGAAAATATGAAGCGAGGTACAGGCTAGTACACATTGTGACGGCGTCGGTTATATTCCAAAGGAACGTAGCTTGTAAATTCGCTATCTGTTAAAAGAATAAATATTATTACTATAACCGGGATATTTAATCGATTATTATCAAGATCTCGCCAGGTCACATTGGCTTGTAGTTATATTTCCCTTAAAAATACTAAGCATGAGTAGGAGAAATATTATGAAATGATAAGAAAAAAATATAATATAATCGAGTATGTTTTTAAATATTTAAGCTATAGATTAGCACGGAAAATATAAAATTGAAACATTTTTATTTTGTGTTTTCGAGCTTTATGCCAACTAAGAAAATAGTTGTTATTCGAGCTGAAGTGATTATTACTAAGGACCGTTGTAAAATGAAGGCGAGGCGAGTTGAGGTTAAAATAAATTTGAAACATCGCATTTTTACCTCATATAAAACTGCTTTCCATTCCGCATATTTCGTGAAGCCAAAAACAAAAGGCGTCGTTCTTAAAAAATAAGTCTTTATTAAATCAAGATCAATATTAAAGTTTTGATCACAATTCATAACAAGCTTCATTTGAAATGTGATTGATAAAATATGTTCCACTGAAAAGTAATAAATTGAAATTATTTTATCGTAAAATATGTTAAAAATATTTCAGCGCTAATGAATATAATAATTATTATGTTACATGACTAACCTGCTTATTATAATCAGTTATACATTTAATATTTTATACTCGTAGATTTTGTCTATATTTTTGTTTGTACGACTAAATCAGAACTTACGTATTGTATGTAAATATTTACAAAACTTATAGTTATAATTAATCGATAATCTGTCTTGAGAGTTTGAAAAACAGACAATTAAAAAAATACCATCCAGACAAACATCAGTACAGCAATTATATTGTTATATAAAGAAATATAGCTAAATATATGTAATTTATTTACGTTTTTTTAAATTGTTCTTAAAATTTTATTATTTTTGCTTCAGAATTACTTATTTATTGCAACTTACATAATGCCAAGAGCATCACGCCGTAAGCAATTCTATCCTGTCTCCAGGCCTTGCTTGTGTTGTCTCGTACACCAGCAACAAGATCCTCAATGCGACTGGCTCGCCTTATGAGTTGTGGCCAATTTTTCGCCAGTTTCAATAAAAGTAATGCCGATATCAAACCAGTTAAGTAAAATAAAATACTTCCTACAAAAAAAATAAAGATTTGTAACAGAAAATTTGAAAGGCGAAAGAGCTCTGTTGGGACACCTGAATCAAAACCGAATATTGCTGATTCGAACCAGATAAGTATAACTCAGTTTTCATGTGCTTAATTTATGTTTCAATATTTCGTGTTCGGTGCTGAAAGAAAACATCATGAGGAAACTTGCATGTGGTGGGTGAAATACCGTCACATTTGTATCATCCACCTTATAAAAGCATAGTGTAAAAAGCTCTTAACTTTTTCCTCAACAATTAGAGAAGGCCTAAGCCTATTGGGATATTCACAGGCTGTTATTTGATATGAATCAAATCGAATGCTGAAACCAGTAAGCGATCAAGTGACAATTAAAAAAAATATTGGAAAAAATATTTAATGATATATTACGAAGAGATGCATTTTAGTAGCACAGTGGACTGACTGTTTGGGAAATAAATTATGGAGAAGCACATAATATGTCTAAGGCAGTTTTATATTCAATTATAAATATGAAAACCATCAACTTACTTAAATTATCAAGCTTAATATCATTCTTGAAGAAATAGTAGATGCTTAAAGACGCTAATACCATCTGGGACAGCAGCGTCGCTACGTGATAAAAAGCATACAGTGATCTTATGTTGAACCTGCAATTAATAATAATAATAATATTTTATAATTAAGCTAGCACTTGTTTTATCCCTCTTCATTTTGTCTCTACTGAAGTTTGGCCTTAGACACTTATTATTAGGTTATAATTTAGCATAGTATTAACAGTACTGTATGAGTCGCCTTTGTAATTATAAACTTTATAATTAATATAAAAAAGTTGCTAGCACCAAAAATGGAAAAATAAATATTATGACCAATATTATATTTAAGTTCGAAAATAAACAATAATAAAATTAATGAAAAAACTGAAGTACGTGACTGAAAACAAATACATCATTATATGTTTAATTAAACATAATAAAATTACACAAGCAGAAAAGAAACATAAATCTATAAGACACACATAGAAAAAAAAATCAAGCCCATGTAAACAAACTGATTGACTATCAAAGGATCCAAACGATCTTTTAGTACTAGCAAGCAAGACTTGTTCGTTGCGCGCTGTTTGACACATAATCTTTCTTTTAATGAGAAAGTTCAGCGTTGGTAACAAAATTCAATTATCTTCTAAGTCTAGGATATTGACGAAGAAAGTTTAAACATAATAAAACGAGGTCTAATATAAGCATTTCTTTAGGTTGCCTGTTTGGAGGTTGACATACAACCACTGTCGTTTAAAAACCAACGATGAACAATAAAATCACATATATTTTGTTTTGAATGGATTATAATTATCAAACTATTGATTTTGGCGTCATTATGTGTGATTAATCCACCATCAAGTAGAATATCTGGTAAATTCTGGTTAAGCTTATAATAATAATATCATAACCATAAGCCTTGGATCTATATACGATCCATTTCCATATTCAGTGGTAATATGATTTCGAGATCACTAGCTAAGCTCGCATGCATTTATATTATGTACCTTAGCTTAGTAATGCATTCTTTATCTAAGCCCTCTACGGGAAAAAGTCCGGCGCTACGACAGAGTTGCATCGGATGCCGGAGAAAAGCGTGTAAGCGTTTGTTTGTTGCAGTTGTTTCCATTGTAATATTTACACTCATCTGGAATAAAGCCAACGTCATTCGAATGTATCGCTTTGTTATGTCTCACTGATACAATGTAAATACTTTTAAAGTTACATGAAACTATACAAACGTAGTAAAATTTATATTTCTTAAAAATATAAATCGAAATAAGTGGAAGACGCGAATAAAAAAATAGTAATTAAGTAATTTATTCATCACTTTAATTCATAATAAATAAAATACTTTTTTTTTTATATTAAGCCTCATTTGTCTTGTAAATATCACCATTATAAATATTATTTAATAGGTAATTCATATATTATAGACCGGGAGATGGTGACACAAAATTTCAGGTTGTATTATTTACAAGAATTTTTGTGGAGCAAATCGTTCGACACGTAATTTATCCGACACGTTCGATTAACGCGCACGCGATTGGGCATCATTTTCCTTTTCGTCATTACGTAATTAGACCCCTGAAGAGTCACCATACTGGTACAAATGACCTGGAATTTTGTGTCACCATCTCCCGGTCTATTAGTAACTGAAGCGTTTGAGATGTTTCTTTAACTAGAATGTCAAAATATAGAAAATAAATTCTTGGAAAATATAGGTAACGCAAAATTAATGATAACAACTGTATTTTGAAACTACCAATATTTTTTTTATATTTGTGTCATAAATTAAATTATAATTGTACTTACGTAGTTATCGACGCTTTGGTAACTAACACAAGTGCTTTCAACCATTTCCCAACGTGAAAGAAAAGGTAATGCAAGAAATTTATACGATTAAAACGATTATGATATTCATTTGATACTTTAGTCCAAGGAAATAGAACTTATTTTCCTATGAACGAATTTGTCACATACACCATTTTTTATTCATAGACATGTCACTTGATTTCGTGAAAAAATATTTATCAAGACAATCGGTAAACAAACACTTTCAATATACTCGATTTTATAAATCACGACCGCCTTGATTTATGAAGTGTTTCGATTTTTAATATTTACGTTTGAATAAATAGAATGAAGCTATTAAGATATGAAAAATTCAAAAAAGATTTTTTTTATGTCGGTGTACCAATATTTATCTTCGTTATACTAACTTGGCATCTTACAGGGTTTACATATTGGTTTAATCCAGTTCTGACACCTTATTATTTTATTTCTTTAGCCATACACCCAACTTTTACCAACAAGTAATACGTGATGAACATCGAAATATTGCAAGTATGCCTCTGCGCCAAGTATTGGTTGGTAGTTAGCCAATCTAAAAAATATGTAGCGAGTTATATAAATTGAACCGTATGTTCATTTTCTTGATTACTTAAAAAAAGAAATGAAGTATTTTTTTAATTTGCCGGAAAACTCTAATATTTTGTAGTGCTGTAACCCAGCTTAATTACAGCGTTATTACAGGCACAAGGGACAGAAAATCTTAGGTCCCAAGGTTGGTGGCGCATTGGCGATGTAAGCGATGGTTAACATTTCTTACAGTGCCAATGTCTAAGGGCGTTTGGTGATCACTTACCATCAGGTGGCCCATATGGTCGTCCGCCTTCCTTTTCTATAAAAAAAAGACTTTTTTCGAATTCGTTACGAGATTGACAGAATGGGTTTAAAAAGATTTTTGAATATTTTATGTAAATACAATGCCTTCGGTGCAGTTAAACAATGCCATCAAATTGATTGCGCGGGCGCGTTCCATACCAAAAGTGACAGTTGATCACTGTCAAAAGTTTTTTGCGTTTTGTAATGACGCGACTATTGCTATTTCGAAATTTATTTTACATGACATAGCTTACAATCTTAAGTTAATATAACTTACATATATAACTATTGAATACACAATAAACACAGATTATAAAAAGCAAAGAGAAATTTATAAAATATTTAACTAGCTGATGTGACAACATGAACCAAAATTTTTTGGCGTAGCTGGATCTATAATATAACTTAACAAAAAAATCCAAAGAAATTGTAAGTTGAATATTCTTTTAAATAAAGGTATATTGTCCTATTCAATAAAAACATTTGAGTGACTCTAACCGAGATATCGTAAGCTTTGCAAAGATGGCTAAAAGACTTAACAGTCAGTATAAGACAAATACATTAAAAGTTCGAGATCTTTTGAATCTTCTTATCTTAAATTCGGAAATTGGATATTTTAATAATATTAATTAAAGTGAAAGATTATATGACATAACTTGATATTGAATTGTTAACCACTTTCAAAAACGGCAGGATCTCAATTCGCTTGTATTTTTATGTTCGTGTATAAGTTTTTTGTTTACGAACCTAGATGGATCTTAAATTGATAAGGATTTTGCTAGCACTCTTGTTGATCGAAATATAACAAATACATAGATAATAAAGCAAGAGGACAAATAAGTAATGGGATAGTATATTAATACCTCATTGCTGAGCTAAAGCACAGTTCCTTTAGTGATAAAGTAACAGAAATAAAAGTACAACAAATAATAAAATTATTATCTCATAAAAGACTTATTTTGCACAGCATTTTTTAATTACTCCCTGAACAATAGTTACGGGTACATAAAGCTTATTTTGATTTCAATTATTATGATTACTAATCATTATTAAGAAAATGTTAATTATTTAAATGTAAGCGGGCGACAAATATTATGATTAATATCGAAATGGACGAAACATTTCGTTATTGAAAGCAATTATAATACCAACTTTGATTAATCGTTGTAGACGGCAAGTTGAATAGAATTTTGATGAGTGATAAAATGTTCCTATTTTTGTTAAATATTAATATTTTTATTTATTTACCTACCATAGAACTTTATTTATACGATATTTCATAGTTTTTCATTTTAGTTGACGTTTAGGGTTATTGATTATATATTATAAGGTAAGGTTTATTGACTGCCTCGTTGGTCTAGAGGCTAGTAAGGCTGCAGACCCGGAGAGCCTGGGTTAAATTTCAGGTTGGGTCAATAAAAAATATTGGGTTTTTCTGTTAGAAAATTCTCAGTAGCAGCCCAGAGTCTGGAAGTTGAAAGTGTGTACACTTCCGTGCCTCGGAAAGCACGTAAAGTTGTGCCGTTCCATCGGATTATGAGAGCTAGGGAATAGAGAGTGCACCTGTGTTTGTGCACACATTTGTGCACTATAATATCTCCTGCGCATTTGGCTAATCTCTCTTGAGATTGGCCGCCGTGGCTGAAATTGGTTTAGAGGACCTTAGTTTCGGCTGTGCGTTGATATTCAGAAGAGACGGTTCTATTACATACATAATTATTATCCGTAGACGTATACTTCTCTAAGAACAAACTTGAAACTCACTCCGGAACATGATCATGAAATAACAGAATGATATTGACTATAATAATCATAACATTTAAAATATACCCGAATCAAAAATAAAAAAAGTAAAATTTTGAAAACCAAATTACTAGCAGTCGATTTTTAAAATTTTACGAATAAGATACGAAATGAGTCCTGACAGAATAGCACTGACTCCGAAAACCACTCTATACTTAGTCTGTTCAATAAATAAAGGCCTTATGTCCATCGAGTCGCCCTATATGACCAGTCCTTATCTTAACGACGAGACCACGAATACATGATATGCCATTAGCGCTGTTTTCTCACTTGCCGTTTTGGATAAGCACCGAAAGTAAAAAAAATACTCGACAAGTTGGTGGTTCTTTCCAAATCTTGGTATTTTCTTTTTTAAACTTTTTAGTATAAAAACAACAATATAATATAAAACTGCAAATACCTACACCATTTTTTTAAATATTTATAGTCCAATTATTTCTTTATTCATTTCTAAATTATTTTATTATCCATATGAATAATAAATGTTTAGTTATCTATAAATATTTATATGTAAAATATTTTACTAAATACCTTTTTTTCTCTTTTCTGGCATCTTCCTGTGTATCTACGCTATTGAAGCGTTCTGAAAATCTGAATTTGTACCGTAGAGCAGACGGAAATCGACTTAGTTATAGTATAAATGAAATTATTTTTGCGAGCCTTTACCATATTCAGTAAACAATAATCAATCACTTTTATTTCTGCCATAAAATTAAACTTTAAACCTATAAAACAAAATTTCGCAACGACCTAATTGCATATGTTCTAAAACTTGCAACTCATTCGAAATGTGTCTGACTTGCCAAAACAACTTTAATGAAAACATGTCACGATGATTTCACTAGTCTACCCTCGTTTTAAATACGCGCAACTGCTATCACGATTCAAGCAAAACTGATATGCTTTAATATACCACTAAGTTTGAGGTAATGGCGAAATTTCTGTGTCAAAATGTGGCTTATAGATCGTTTATAAAATGAAGTATCACTAAACTACGATATAAACAGTTGGTAGTTCCTTTCCTAAGAATAATAAATTATTTAGAATTGTTAAAAATATATAGCAGTTAAAATAAATATATTCTAAGTTCGATGAAGTAGTGTTTTCAATGTTGCGTCTATTTGTTTGCTCATCAAACAGTTGCGGAGTGAATTTCGGATGCATGCAGCCGTGTTGTGGTTTTTGGTCTGCTAGTTTACCTGAATAATTTGCTTTTCCCCTATATATTAGTACTTTTTTTGGAATTAGCAGTTTCGTTTTTTTTTCGTTTTTCAAAAACAATTCATCCAAATTTTAGATTGTTTATATTGGAAATAATTTTATTACTATAGCCATATCGATCGATTTATAAAAAGCGAGCGGAATTGGATGTACCACCCAATCATCAGGTATTCATTACACAAGAGATATAACATCTTAGTTCCCAAAATTGGTGACGCATTGGCATTGTACAGAATGGTAAATATTTCTTACATCGCTAATAGCTATGAGCGGTAGTTACCACTTGTTTTAAAAGGCATGATATGATATCAGTACATAGTAATCCCTAATCCTACAATGAAATGACAGTTCTTGAACTTTAAGAACACACACACATGCCATTTCCAAGGTGTTATTTTCAAAGCTCCTTACTGCCCTTAGTAATACTCAGGTGTTGGATTTTAATTTAATTGTGCGAGAAGATAAATGGGTTTGTCTCGACAAGACGTAAATGGTAAGGTCTGAGAATATTATTCAACAAATTTTAACGTGACGTCTAAATAAAGCAGGTAAAAATATGTATTTGATATATTTATTAGATGTTTTAACGCGTTTTTCTATGGGATATTTTTGTACTTTAAAAAATACTTTTGATAATCGTTTGATATTTCATTGAATGTAAATTATAATGTGAATGTAATGTAATTATGAGTTGAGTTGAGTTTTATGTATCACATAAAACTCAACTTAAAACTAATACCATACCTTCTAATCGTTAGATGGACGAAAGACGAAAGATGCATTATATATACATTATTTTATATAAAAAAGTCAGTAGATTCTTACATATGTAAATATTTATTTAATCTAAATTAAATATTAAATGTTAAATATTAATAAATTAAAAATTTATATAATCAGCAGTGTTTCATGACTGACGCTTACGTATAATATTTCGAAACAATAACAAATTACTTCGAATGTAGTTCTAAAGTGCGTAATCCCCTTTCTTTGTTGAAAAAATGGTTTTAGGCGGTTCTTCCCACACGAAGTGGGGGGTATGTGGGACTCTAGAGTTCAGAATGCACCAGAATACCCACTAAAAACCAAGTTGTTTCCAAGAATATCTTATTTAATACGTAATTTAGGAGTAACACTTATTTTTCTTCCATACAAGACTACCTGTCCGTCCCGAATTTGTACGTGCAAAATTAAAACTTCCATAAATACTTTCTTAGCAGTAGATGTGTTATAAAATAAAATTATAGACTAAGAAAGCTTTTTTTTGGCTTTTTGTTGATATGTCAACTAATTTTTTTATAAGTATAGGTAGGCTATATTTAAATACTATCGCATTATTCTTCCTTCTTTAAAAATCACGTTCTTGTGGATTTAACTTATCTTTCAAATTCAACATTGTTTCGTAAGCTTTATCATTCAATCGATTGTCTAACCCATACTCCTTCACCTTGAAAGCTAATTACCATAAAATCCTTTATAAGTCAATACAAATGTATTACAAGGAACATAGATTACAGAGCTTAACGTACTAAAGATGTAACACGTGAATGATTCGCCAGATTTTCCAATAAAGTAAATAACTAAATTCGAAATTTGGAGTTCATGTTAATAAAATAAACCTAAAAACGTGAATTTGTAAGAAACCTATCATATATTTATTTTAAATCAATAAATACTTATATAGACAAAAGAGCAAAAATTATATTTTTTAACCCCAAAAGAAAAAACAAGGAAATACAAATGGAGAGGACCCGGGTTTTATGGGATTCTTACTAAAACCTCTGCGATGTCAGTTCTCGATCACATACGCATCCGGTATTATGCCCCGCCCGTAACCCGTTGGAGCTCTATTCAGGTCATATGACCTAATTCCCCTATATTTGGCAGCCAATTTATAAATACTATTTATTCGTTTAGATTGTATCACCAGCATTAAAATTTCAGCTAATTCATCGAATGAAACTAGTTTCAAATTCAGTTGCAAGGTTTGACACATAAATTAACATATAACGTCTTAAGCTTATAAATAAAATAATACCTCATGTAAATGCCTTCAAATTTTTCTGTTAGTCATGCAGTGGAATTTTATTTTAAATTTAAAAATCTAGTAGGTATTACATTATATTACATAATCCTTTATAATTATAAATATATATATATATATATATATATATATATATATATATATATATATATATATGTATATTATGTTCTTAAAAGCTAGACGCTGCTGATTCTACGTCAGACATTAATAATTCATCGTAAATAAATTTCAAACATTGCTCGATTTCGTTCAAGGTTGATAAGTCAGTAGCGTGGCTACAGAACTTAATTTATAGTTTAATACTAACGACTAAGTTGTTAAATTTTAAATTGACCTATTATTTTTTAGTGTCAACATCATAGTTGCTTTAATACTTAGAAACACAAACAACGTTCAATAGCAGCATTTTACTAACACGATACGAAAATAATATACATGAAAATATGGTGTTCATTTTAAGGAATTTCTCCATATATCTTGAAATGTCATCATAAATTTCGATACAAAATGCATTTTCCAAACATTCACAAATCTGGGAGAAACAAACAAATCTCTTGTAAGTAATAGTTTATTTAATTTAATTATTCCTTAATTTAATAATTCATTGTTTTATTCAAAAATGAGTTGTTTTTGCTGTAGTAATACGTGATGACTGCCTCGTTGGTCTAGTGGCTTGATGTAAGGCCGCAGACCCGGAGGTCCTGAGTTCAATTCCCAGGTCGGGCCAATGAAATGTTATTGGGTTTTTCTGTCAGAAAATTCTCAGTAGCAGTCCGGAGTCTGGAAGTTGGAAGTGTGTTCACTACCGTGCCTCGGAAAGCACGTAAAGCCGTTGGTCCTGCGCCTGAACTCTTTCCGGTCGTGTCGGATTGCCGTCCTATCGGATTATGAGAGTTAGGGAATAGAGAGTGCACCTGTGCTTGCGCACACACTTGTGCACTATAATATCTCCTGCGTAGTTGGCTAATCTCTCATGAGATTGGCCGCCGTGGCCGAAATCGGTCTGGAGGACATTATTATTATTATTATTACTATAGACATGATAATGGACAATAGCAAAAACGTTTTAAGAAGCTTAAACCATCCCATAAGAAGTAATATGATACCCTTATTTTTGTCGGTACTTGTAACTGATTAACCATATCGTCTATTCCAAATATGTTGTTTTTATTTTTACTGAATTTCGGCCATGATTTGAAGGACTAATCAATGGAAAAGAAATTATTACAGATAAAAAATACGCGCGCAAATACTGGCGCGATCTATCTCTCTTTGGCAAGTCTGAAGGATGGCAATCAGAAAGAACACCTTCACGGCTAGCGGATTTTAATGCTTTCCGAACTGTGGGAGCGTTACATAGAATGAAGTTGCTTAGCTGCTGTTGGTTTAGTAATTTTAATTGGCCTACTACCTATTAAGCCAACAATACAAGCCGGCATAATAATAGCAGACAAACTGATAACTATTGAGATAATCATATATAGATATAGAGATAATCAATAATAAATGTATCTAATGCAATTTTTTAAATTTGTTTTGATCTTTAACTAAGTAACTCTTAAGGATTACTATTGTTCTACAATTTTTCTTCACATGTTTATATGTAATAGTAATTATATTTTAAAATAAATCTCAATTTGATAATTATATTTTTACCAGTTACCGTAAAAACACCAAAGAATACATTCATATCAGAAGGACAATATAAAGGACAACGAGCAACTTTCCAAAGGGCTATGCGGCTGACCCTTATCATTGGACAATGCTTTGGCCTTAATCCAGTACTGGGAATTTGTGATATTGATAGTTCAAAATTAAGGTTGGTTAAATATAAAATATATATTTATATTTAAACTTTGCGCAAAGATAAATTGCAAGTATTAATTGCAATGCGAGTTATATGCATAACACATGTTTGCATGTTTTGGCACATTTTTATTCAACACATGCAGATTTCCTCACGATATTTTCATTCGCCGCAGATAAAAAAAGCATCGTAGATGATTCAAAAAATTCAGTAACTTTATAATTCGTCATTAAAATTCAGAAATACTTGCCCGGATTTGAACCCGTAATCTTCGGTCAATACGTGTCAATGGATTATCTCAGCTTGAAATCCTGAGTTTTTCGTCTTAAAAACTCTTTCTGCAATAATAATTAACTGTATATAAGAAAGCTACATTTTCCTCATTAAAGTTAATTTTCTTCTCTCCAAAGCGTTATCTCAGCATAATAAAAGTATCGTCTTATTTACTTAACCCAGATTTCAATAGCAAGTCCGTAGGAAGGATCTGACCTTAAGGGAACTTAAAACCCCGTTAGTGCGGTCAGCTTTACTATATGAGCGATCTTATCTGTGTTTAATTAATTAAATACTTGTGAACATGATTTTAGAATTAAAACAAGAGGTGTATTATATAATGATGAATTCATATTCATTATGTATATTTTAATTTTAGGTTTACATACTGTTCCGGGCGCTGCGTTTACACCTTAATAGCAATTGCTGGACAGACGATTTTCTTGAACTGTTTTTTTTTAATCAAATATTTTAATGAGACTGGAACTTCAGTGACATCAAATTGTAAGTCAATTATATTAAGATAAATTGATAGATATAACCATTATTTGCAATCACACTACATACAGAAAAAAATATATATCAAAAACACTAAAAATATTTTCATAAACAAAATAAAACTAACAGACACTTTTACATACCTTACACTTATTATTTAGTTTTTCGACTAACTATTTTTCGTTACATGATACGAATCTTCGTAAAACTTTTTGGGACAAGTAAATGCCTTTAGACGTCATAACAATTACAATAGCTTATTAGCACAGCTAAGGATACTATTGAAAATAGCAAACGCTATTTTATATAGTAGTCGTAGTATAATTCCAATAGTAAATGTGTATAGTTCTTGCGTAATTTGACTTACAATTTGTGCATTTAATTTTGAATTGTGATTGTAATTTTGAAATTGTTCCCATAAAGAACGACTTTGTGTGTTAAACGTCTATTTCAAAATAGGTAGCCCTAATTATATAAGTAATCCTCTTTATAAATTAAGTTGTAAATGTCTTATTGCTGAATAGGCGCTTACCGCATTTAATTGTCTTAGTTGTTTAATTTAATATCATTTCTCAGTTTATTTCTAACAAATTAGCACACTAAGAAACTTAAAAACACTTTTTTGAATTTGAATTTCTTCATGATTTATTCATAACTGATCTTAACTCAATGGTAGATCTTTTACTCAAGACACAATTTACCGCCAAACAGCAATATTTAGTATCGTTGACTTCTGAAGGGACATAACATTTTAGATCCCAAGGTTGGTAGCGCATTTGTGATTTCAAGAATGGTTCATTATTCTTTCAGTGCTACTGCTTATGGATACTGGTGACCACTTAACATTATTTACCGTCAAAGTTACACTTCTTATAGAATTGTTTAACTTTGTTTTGTGTTAAAAACATTTTTTTTCAGCTACTCTGGTTTTTTATGCTTCCAATACGATTATGACAATTCTATTCTTACGCGTGGCGAAAAAGTGGCCTAAACTATGCCAGTACATAACGAAGATCGAAGCCGCGAACCCTGTCAGTGATTCAACGCTTGTGAAGAAATGCAACGTGTCATGTATCGTGATACTCATCATGTCTGCTTGTGAGTTTGTTAAAGTTTAATAAATTAAAATTTCATAAAACTACAGAAAAACTCAATTATGTGTTTTTAAGAAGAATGTATATGCGTCATGTATTTCTGTTTTTTTTTTTTACAAAAACAATATGAAATTGACTCCAAAATATCTTATATAAGCTATATAATATGTCAGGAATTAGATTAGATGATTGATACTTAAGGAATTACAGTAGAACTATTCTGTAGGTCAATTGACAAATTCGAAATTGATCGTAGAACACGATCGTGAGATATAAGAGAAATTTGCAATATACCTATCAAAATAGCACATCACCTGATTCTAAAAGCCTAAACTTTGGAACATAGGTTTATTTTATAAATTGGGCATCCATTATGGAATGTTCTGGAAATTTCAAATTGAAGGGGGTAAATGAGTAACTTTGTATAAATTTTACACGTACTAAGTCGGGACGGACAGGCTATTGTAATAATAATAAATTTTCATTTTAGTGGAACATGGACTAGCAGAATTCTCTGGTTTCGTTATGGCCACAGACTGTCAACCCGGTAAAGTGTATGAGTCATTTATCGAACATAGTTTTCCTTGGATAAATCTACACGTGGACTATACTTTTTTACTGGGGTTCATAACACAGGTCAATTTTTATCATTATATTGCTATTTCACACATCAAAAAATATACTCTTTATTACGAATGCTATCATCGTAAGCGTGCTAAGCTTGTCCAAATTACCTTTATTTAAAAATCAATTGAGGTTGAGTGGTTAAACGCATGTGTTCATATTAGAATTGATAGTTACTTGTTTTTCCACGTTTTTATGGACTTAACAGGAACCAATTTTTAATTTATTATTTTTATATTATAGATTCTTAACATTCTATGTACCTTCAACTGGAATTTTGGGGATATCTTCATTATAAATATCAGTTTTTATTTGACGTCAAGGCTGGAGCAAGTTAATAAGAAAATTGCCGCCGTCAGAGGAAAGGTACGTACGAGAAATTTTTAGTTTAACACAAAGTTATGTAAACAATTACATTTAAATTATAAAACTTGAAAGCTGAAATTACTTAGTGGACCGCCCACTTGAGACGGGTGAATCTAAGTTTTGTGTTTTTAATTGTGGTAAAACCGTGAGGGAACTGGCATGTATCGGGTGAAATACTGCCACATGGTCACACCAACCCGTATTGTAGTAGGATATTGAATTGAATTCCAAAAATTCTCCTCAAAGTAGAAAAATACTCATTCCAGCAATGGACCATTCATACTTACTTTACTTCTAATCATAATTGTAGTTTTTTCTACCAAAAATATTGGTTATCTTCCTACTGTAAACTTCAGTGATGATAGTTCAATTTCAGTATGCCCCAACGACTTTCTGGCGAAGCGTCCGCGAGGATTACAACAGGGCAACAGATCTCGTAAAACGTGTCGACGAGGTTATAGGAAGCATCATATTTATAGCTTTTGCGAATAATCTCGTATTTATCTGTATGCAACTGTTGCATACGTTTGCGTGAGTACACAAATATGTAATCACTGTTCTATTAACCGCCTACAAAAAACCGTTGAAATATTTTTTTTATTTAGTAGCTACGACAGAGTATTATACTATTGTAGTTACTATCGTATATATTGTTTAAGATATGTATAATTTGCTCAAAATAAATAAATAAAATAGCACTAATCATTATCATGGTCATTATTGAATGATACAATTTGGAACTTTTTCATTATAATGTTATCTTTCCGTTTTTAATAAATGATGTTATGTTATCATGGTCATTATTGAATAATACAATTTGGAACTTTTTCATTATAATGTTATCTTTCCGTTTTTAATAAATGATGTTATGTTATCATGGTCATTATTGAATAATACAATTTGGAACTTTTTCATTATAATGTTATCTTTCCGTTTTTAATAAATGATGTTATTTATATTCCTAATTGCATGAAAATTGATTTAAATTATTTAGGCTTTTGGAACCATTTCTAGACAGTTTTAAAAATCCTGAATGGTCTGCTCTTTTTAAGTCGATTTATTTTTTTACCAGTAGAATGATTTTTCTTACGCGCTACTGAATAGCGAGACTGACTATGTACTGAGAGATGAACGCTATTTGCAATAATGTATAAAAACATTTAAAATTAGCAATCTAGTAATCTTAATACTATCAGGCTAATATAATAATTTTACTTCAGAAACGGCGTAAAAGCTGTCCCCAGTTGTCACAATCCAGATAAAAGGTAACGTTTTGTTTTTTTTTTTTTAAATAATGAATAAAGAAATTAATCAGAACTGAAATATATTTCATACCGAAATGATAAAAGTTTTGAAAAATAAAAAATAAAATGGTTTATCATACTTATTCATTAAACACTTTAACGAATATTTGTTATAAAATGTATAAATATATATAAGGATATTTTATTAATAAAAAATCATGTTCCTTTATCTAAATTTTAAAGTTTTTTTTTATCGCATAAAGCTTACTTGAGCAAACGAGTTTGCGCAATTAAAAGTAAAATTCCAATGAAACGTAAAACAATTTAATATTTCATAAATACTGGCATTGCATGGAATTTAAGCTGCACAGCAAGTGAAGTAAGAGTATGAGTAAAAAAAAGCAATATACATTTCTCTTTTGATGACATTTTTAGACCGTTACAAGGTTACGAGCAAGCAGTGTACTTCACGTATTCCTTCGTTTTTCTCGTAATGAGGTCATTGGCCGTTTCTCTGGTAGCGGCTCAAGTCCACACAGCCAGTCGCGAGCCGGCATATGCTCTGTATGAAGTGCCCTCTGCAGTTTATTGTGTTGAGGTAACACACAAGTAATACAAAAATTTAGAATAGTATATAATTACTTAACGAAAAAACATTTTTTTTAAATTTTTTACATATATAAAAAAGTCGAACTTGATTAAATGCCTTTTTTTATTTCAGGTGCAAAGATTTATTGAGCAGGTCCATGGTGATACAGTTGCTCTGACTGGTCTACAATTCTTCAAAGTTAAACGTGGAATAGTTTTAGCTGTAAGAATTCGCAATTTATAAAATATATTTTTTTTATATACTTCGATATTACACTCTCGTGAGTAATCAGATCTGTCAATTAATGTGTTTTATTGAATTTTCTTTTTCAAATATAATAAACTTTTCTGAAATAAGTAAACATGGAAAATTGTTTTATCATAAAACGTATTTTTCTGTCCCCAGATAGCCGGAACCATTGTCACTTACGAACTTGTCCTGCTCCAGTTCACTGGAATCACACCAACTGCCGCGCCACTGCAAGATGACCTTGCCTACAAAAATTAAAATTAAAAGAAAAAATCATTGCTATGTACAGCAGTAAAAGCTTCTTGCATCAGGATCGTTTCACTCAAACATTACGTACATTGCACCCTAAGTCGGCCTTTAATGTATTTATTTACTTAGGATACTATTGCATCCTAGAAATATCTAAGTATTCTTATTATTAAATTGCTAATAATTAATGACGACTTCAGCGTTTGATAAAAAATAAAAAGAAAAAAGCGATGTTGCGCTGTATGCGCTATTTTTTTTTCGTGTATAAGTAAGTATATTAGAATCGAGTAGATAAAAAATAAAATCATGTTTTTACTGTATCAATAATATATGTTTATTAAGAGCTCAATATATAATTTAAATTTAATTATTATTTCATTTTCTTTAATTCTTATAACTAGGTAGGTACCATCCACTCATCATATATTCTACCGCCAAGCAACAATGCATCTTGGTACCCAAGGTTGGTGGCGCAATGGCGATGTAAGGGATAGTTAATATTTCTTACAATGCTAATACAACACAAATACAATGAGATGCCTTTGGGTAGTAACGACAACTCAACATCAAGTAGCAAAATAGACAATTTGTCTACACACACAATTGTTTGTCTCAATTTAAAAAAAAAGTTTCAGTGCGAATGTTTACCAAATTAGGAGGCACTCGTACATCTCAATTAAAATTTAATTAAGTTGTGCGTGTATTTTATTTGAAAATCAAAGGCTTATTAATTAAAGTAATAAGATAGCATAATAATAGCACTATAATTAAAAATAAAACTAAATAGTGAATACATTTTTTTAATAAATTAAAATCAAAATATGACTTTCTATGTGGAAATATAAGCCTATAGTGTACGTTTTTATCATTATATTTTATCCTTACAAAAAGTAAGGAATAATGAAACAATGGCATCTGGCCATTTTCTTCCAAGTTCTTAATTCGAAAACAAAGTGAACACGAAAATATAAAAGATGTTATCGCTAGTCTTGAGAACTTAAATTTAAATTGCCTTTACTCCGTAATATTTTCGTAGCAAACGTATTCTCGAGAAGTTCGCACAGTTCCGCTTGAAACTACAACTAAACTGAAAATCTAAAGAAAACCTTAGTCTGTCTGTTTATTGGTCCTTCACCGGATAGCCTTGATTAAACTGATTTTGATGAAATTTGGTATGAAGCTAAGAAAGGTCATTGGCTGTTTTTTTAACACAACACCTGAACAAATTCAATATCTTTGAGCGATGGTGATCTGTGGGTAATGGTGACTTACCATACGGTGGTCTATTTACTAGTCTGCCTACCTACTTTAGATTAAATAAGAGAAGCTTGTCGCACCATACTTTTGAATAACGTTTTATAACAAATCTACCAACCGTAATAAAAAAAAATAATATAAGACCATCAACAAATCCAAATAAAATTATAAATTAATTTCCTTTAATTCTTATAACTAGGTAGGTACCATCCACTCATCATGTATTCTACCGCCAAGCAGCAATGCTTACTGTTGTGCTACCTACAAGGGACATAGCGTCCAATAAAAAGTAATAATTTTGTTTATTTTTGTATTTTTATATAAATTCAATTATTACGTTTATACTTCTTCCAATCACGTGATCACCGTTGAATTTGTTGGAGTAACTGTCTCCGAGTCGTCGTATTGAATTAACACCAATACAAAGGTCACCACTGCACCCGCCATCTGAAAATGATTCAATGTGTACACATTATTTTATTATTATTATTTTTATAGAATAGGAAGGCGGACGAGCATATGGGCCACCTGATGGTAAGTGGTTACCAAACGCCCTTAGACATTGACACTGTAAGAAATATTAGCCATCGCTTACATCGCCAATGTGCCACCAACTTTGGGACCTAAGATTTTATGTCCCTTGTGCCTGTAATTACACTGGCTCACTCACCCTTCAAACCCGGAACAAAAATTACTGCTGTTTTGCGGTAGAATATCTGATGAGTGGGTGGTACCTACCCAGACGAGCTTGCACAAAGCCCTACCACCAGTGAAATATTCGCCTGTATATGAATTTAAAAAAGTCCGCAAGCTATCAGAACGAGATAAAACTTTGTCAAAGTGAATCGGAATTAACAGTACTTGAGTAAAGGAGCGTTAGCAAAGAAATTCTGAATACTAAATATTTAACTCTGGCAAAGACTAAATGGAAGTTATAGTTTTACCACATCATGTCTATTATGTTAGTGCTTGTATGTATGTTTAAGTGGCAGAATTATTTCGGGTGATTGTCTTTTAAAAATGTTACCTCTTACTCATTATTAATCTGATCACTGAAATAATCGTACAATCAAAATATGTTAAACAATACAATACATAGTAACAAATCCAGAACAAAAATCTACACAAATAAACATGTAAGTAACGTCTCGCGAGCATTGACGTGACACTGTGAACGCTATTACTACCAGGTCAACGCTATCATAACCGAGTGGACCGCGCGTGAATCAGCTCAGCTCCAAAAGGTCGCAACTTATTCTCAAAATGTTTATCGACATTGATTCTTAACGTAAGGATGTAAACAGCAACGTGAGATTGTGATGCTGGTCGCAAATAAAAACATGCGGTTCAAAAATTACTTTAATCTAAATTATAGAAAATATATACCAAAGGCAGGGACACAACGTCCGTGGAGGTTTGATTGCTTGAAAAAAAAAAAAACTGCGAAAAGAATAACTCGTACTGTAATTTATCTTTAGATGAATGTTTTATCCTTACTTCATTTTTATTAACCAAGGAGATTATTAAAACTATTCTGTTTTAATATTACCTGCAATACAAAAGTTCTATTTAAATAGAAAAATCCCATCCCTGTTAACGCGACGTAATCCTTGCTTAGCTGTTTCTGAAGCCTTTCTATCTGAAATAATTAAATTTTATTATTAAAATGAGTTCTTATGTGAATTTAAAAGTATGTGCTCGTGTTAGTATTGGAGGTTGGAGTTGTGAAGTACTGACGTGAAATGTACTAATCCAAGGTCACATTGTTTTCGGTTGGTAGCGAAAATCAATGAATTAATGTTTGATTAAGGAACCCTCCTTAATCAAACATTAATTCATTGAAACTATATGTTAGCACGTAGTTACAGAGTTATTCAAATAAGGAATCCATTCATTCCGAAGTACAATCCAGTAGCTGACGTAAGTTTTATCTGATTAACATCTTTGATATAAAGGCCCATGAATTTCCTTACTTAAAAGCCGTATTATGGCCGTACAAAGTCTAATTCGTCTAAGTAATCCACTGTAATCGATATATTTTAAATTTGGCGAACTTACTGTACCGAAATTTACTGTAAACATATGTACACATAGCACAAGAATAACTTAAAGTTAAAAATCATTTCAGTAATTGCACCGTATTACGTGAGATAAAGGCGTATTGAACGTAGAGAAAAAAAATGACTTTATTTAATAGTGTTTAAATTTTTTTTTATTAAAACGATAAATAAAATTGAAAGGTTTATTTTTTAACAATTTAATTGCAATATCAAAAATATATATTCTCGTGTTTAAATTTAATAACAACAAATTTACCTATATATCAAGAAATCCTTAATAAAACGGTTACATCACATTCGCTCACCAACATATGACTGACGCACATTACGACATTGAGCGATCGGTTTCGAAGCTTAACAAAACTTTTAGAAACGTTAGGTTTATTTTGTAGTCACGTTGTTGTTCATATTTCATTTTTAGTTTGTGATGTATTGTTTTACAATCAAATGATATTTCTTATTTGACAGTTGATTTGCCGTATTTTTTTAAATTTAAAGTAGGCAGCCTAGAAAATTTGGCATTTGGCATTGTTATTAATATTAATTAATCATGTTATGTTCCCTGTGACGTAGTTACACTGTCACTTGCCATTCATACCGTAACAATAATATTGAGTATTGTTATTTGGAGGTAGAAAATATGATGAGTGAGTGGTGCCGAAATAGAAAGACTTGCTCAAAGCCCTACCACCAAGGTAAGGTACTATCTCGAAGTTATGTACATTTACCTTAAACCATTCAATAAGATTTTTTTACAGAGTATAGAAAACATCGCTTAAAGCAATAACTACCTCTACGTTATAATACTGAGCAGAACATTCATACAAATATGGTAAAGCCAGTGTTGAGCATTTGTTGACTTCAGCCGCGGCCAGAACCGTGTAACCGGTTCGAAAACAGACCCAAGATAAAGACACGGTATGATATATTTGATTCACCAATACAGCTGAACTACTGGGCCTAAAAGAAAAAAAAACTGGCTATGGACAGTTATCATGAAAATAAGTGCCTAACAATTTCGCCACTAATCCGGTTGGATTAGTGGCGAAATTGATCTGGAGAACATCATCAAAATTTCTTAGTTGTTGGACAATACCTAGACTTTTGTGTTTCGTATAAATTATAATATAGTATTATCACAACTTTATTTTCAATTTATCAGAACTTAATACATGTTAATATTTTTGAGTAGTTGTAGCTACATAATATGTAGTGCTGAAGCACGTAATATTACGGTAGACAGTAGTTTACGGTTGATGAATAAAATTAGTATAATATCATTTTTATTTAATATATACTAATTATGTAAAATCTTATCCTCAAAAATTAATCAATATAAACTGAAATATTTTTTTAAAAATTTTGCCATAATATTTATAAAAGTCCTATGAACCCATTAAATATTTTTTTTGTGATACTTCTTAGACTTTGAATGAACGCGGAGCGTCATAATCATTTACTGTGCAGAAATCAAGCGAAATCATCTTTTTATAATTGCTAAAATATTATCTGAAGCAAATGAGTCGATTTACAAGCACACAAAGTCAATACTCACGTGATCCTCAAAAACAATTGCAAGCAAATGAAATAAAAATTGAAAAACGCTGACAACAGAATTAATGTTCCCAATGAACTGTCAACTTTTCTAACCAACATCGACTGTTTCGCATACGCTTCTCGAATTTTCCTCCACATATACACTTTTAAGTATTCTCCATCCTGAAATTTAACCAATTATATTTATATAATAATTGTACAGTGCAGTGGCTAGGATACGTGAATCACGAATTCATTTTCACATATATTTTTTTCTTTACACTTAATAGACCAGTGTTTGACCGTTGACTTGCCTGATGTTAAGCATCGACACGGTCTAGGATGTAGCACGCTTGCCTAAAAGAAACCTGTTTAGTCTTGATTTAAAGATACTACTATAATACAATTCTGAATATTATACTATAATGCTGAATTAGAGTCTATAATTCTCGTGCTCAGTAGTGAAGGAAATCTCTACATGTCGGATGAAGTTCTGTAGTATGTTTATACATCAACTCAGATTGAAGTAGAGTGACGAAATAAGATCCAAACCTTCTCCTTAAAAGGAGAGAAGGCTTTTGTCCATAAGAGAGATATAAACAGGCTGTTACTTTATAATTTTTTGCTTATGATATTTCATTTATTTTCCAAAACCTGAAATCAAAACTAGTAATTGATTTGCAATATTTCCACTTACATTGTTTACTTTATTCCACATTTCTATTTTATTGTTTTTACTTGTAACTACTTTAACACCTTCATTCAGTCTCTTATATCTGGCTGATAAGCCCATGCTTGTTAGAATGATTATTAAGTCACGTAGGTTCCACAGAACTGTTGCTATTATACTCGTGATAAAGACAAAAATCGCAATCCAATCGGAGTATTCGTCTGTGGATTTAGTAGTTACCAACGGTAAATATGACTTAATAATGGAATTTAATTTATGTATAATTTATTTAAAAAAATAGAATAATAAATTGTTCTGGCTGTTAGAAATACCACAAATATAATAAGTACAAAGACAAATTATATTTCATTGCTTGCTTGCTCAGCAACGATAGTGAACACGCATGCCCTTATAAGAGTATATTGTTGCTTATTATATCATATGAGTTATGACGTAAAACAACTACTTATAGTTTATTTTTAAAATAAAAATGTAAAGCAATTCATGACACCCATTGTAATGCTCAACTATGAAGAAAAATATCGTTAGGAAAACCAGCGTTTCACGTTTGAAATTCTGCTACATGTGTCTTCCTGCTCGCATTGGAGCAGCGTGGCGGAATGATATCCAAATTTTTCCCCCAAGAGAGGTTACTTTGTTTAGCAATGGAAAAAAATGTTATTCTAAAAGTAACACTCACGTTCTAAAATTAAAAATCCATGCGATTTTAATATAAACGACCGAAAACACAGCGAAAGTTGACAATTAAAATCAAACGCCGATATAATGTCGAGAAGATGTTCAACTGAAAACAAAAACCAATTTCTTTAAATAGTATGTCATTACACTGAATCATCTTGTAATTAATAACATTGTTATAATCAATTTGTACACATGATCATCCTAACTGAAATTCGCAATGGCGGTCATTTTCAAGGGAGACTATATAGACTATACTACACACAAGATTATATAGCTCACAAGCGTGTGTGAAACAGAAGGTCTCTATAGTATATCAATTTTATATCAAGCAAACTACTTTGGAAATGTGACTTTAAAGACGTACCCGAAGAAAATGCAGCAACAAAGATAACAGTTTTATACATTCTGGTCCGTATATACTTATCCCTCGGTACATATTGTATGCTTAATGTCCATTCAATTGACGCCCAGTATTTTGATATATCTTTCCAAGAACAGGATAACCTCCAACATTGTATCAAACATAATAATGACGCGGAATAAAACATCGTTCCTGCTAATCTTGCGGTAACACTTCCTGGAATTATTTAATTTTAGAATAAAAAACTTGAAGGTAATGGATTTGTACATCCTCTACGTTTAAATCCATTATTTTATGCCAATTGATTTTGGGTACATCCAATATTAAATAAATTACTACAGTATATTTAAACTTTCTATATATATAGTATATTTAAAATTTATAGGATATCCTTGAAATTTCTTAAAGTAAAGTAATATTAAAGACAATATTTTAAAACTTCTTTCTGTAAGAATGTAATGATCATATTTTTATGGCCTTGCTCAGAGTTTTCCTCATCTGTTGAGGAGGTTTTGAAGGTTATTCCTCATATTCTACTTAGGAATGAACGGTATAAATAAATTATGGAACATTTTGTATCGACATGAAAATTTTCGGCACCGAGCATGATATTATTAATACTATAAATGCAAATGTGACTGTTTTTTTTCCTAACTATTCAACCACATTATCAATGAAATATCTAAGTTTGATATTACCTTCTAAAAATACTTTTAAATCCATATAATTTTGTATAAAATATCAATGTGAAAGGAATAATGTTATTTACATACTATGTCCACGCATATCGATGGCCCACCCAGCAAGTGCCTTCACGACCTTCCATATAGCCTCACCTTCTACGGCTAGGAGAAGACATAATAACACAAATCCCCATAATTTCCAAATAATTCCTTCTGATCCAGCTACTCCAACCCATCGTAACCAATGAATCATATTTGTCATTGTTTGGAGGAACTCCTGGAAAATTGTATACCATAAACCTTATATATTTCTGAATATTAGTTTTTCCAAAAATTAAACAACTTACTACAACGTATTCCAAATTTAAATTCATAAATATATAGATAAATAGCAACACTGAGCGCTTTCTATTGACTGTATCACGGCGAGTGCTCTGAGGAATTATTCTCTCCAATTCCTGCTTCCCCCTTCCTTCATAAGTCTACGCATGTTGGCTCTCGATTTCATCGCCTAACTTTGACATCAATTCCACCGCGCACAAAGAAATTTGGCAACTCCTTTCTTTGTCGCACCTCCAAAAAATGGAATTCCTTACCAGCTCACGTATTCCCCTCCTCTTACAACCCGGGTCCCTTCAAACGAGGCTTGAAGAGGCATCTTGCGGGCCGGCAAGGCTGGGGCGGTTAGTGCAGAACATTCGCCCCGGCTAGTAAGCCGTTGTCGCGTTTGAACTCTACTACCACTTACCATCAGGTGGAGTAGAGCAATTTGCCCTCCCGGCAAATATAAAAAAAAATTAAGTACTTACATCGTAGTACGGATGCTGTAGAAATGTACGATCATTTTGATTTATATTTATCTTTTTATCTTTAGACATTTTGAAAATCCAGTCTGCACTCGATTTATCAAACTGGCGTACGAACAACTCACGAATGCCATAGATGGTTAAAGGACAAATAGATGATGAAGACTCGAATTACTAAAGGAAATGTAACAAAATATGTTTTGAACGAATTACAACGAAATGTCCATTGCATTGTGCTTGTAATGTTTGTTTGAAAAGTATTATTATAGAGTTGAACCATTCACTGTTGCTTATTACATCACGCTAGGTTGAAATTAACCTCTTTACAAAACTTTTAATGCGACTTTACTTTTACAAGATATTAGGAATCTGTTGGTTTTATTCGTTACATCTGACTTTATAATTAGAACAAGCTAGCAAAGCTTTCTCTTTCCGATGTTTGAAGTAAAAAGAAATAGCAAGTATCTTAGTCTTATTAGTTTATTAAGAGAGAGTTAACGAATATCACGGCCCAAAAATAGTATAACATTTAAAACATTTTGCAAAATTCAAACAACGTATTGAACTCGTTTTAATGACTTGCAAGTCATTGAAGTGCCATTAGTGGAAAGTTACCACGCGATATATCGTTTAAAAATTCAATCGTAAATGAAAACAATCAATAAACAAATAATTATCTATTGAAACGATTAGTTGATATTATCTTTTCGTTTCTAGAAATTTGTTATTGTACTCAAATTTAATGTTTTATTTTGGTACGATTTAATTTATAAATAGAATGTATATGAATAGGTGACTTATTTAAGCCTGGAATGAAATAAAATTAGTTTCATATTATATGTAAACAGTTATAATTATAGTACGTGTTTTATGTAAATAATGACAAGTTTGTTATTCAAAAATGTTAAATTAAAAAATATATGTGTCAACTACGTAAATTTATTTGTATTTTAAAGGAAATATACCCTTTATTTGATAATAATGTAATTCACATTTCATATACTGTCCAGGACTTATTAAAAAATCAAAAAACTACATAATACTGTTCACTATGCTGCATATTGTAAAATGTAACGCCAAAAACATAACGTACAAATTTTTTTTACTCATATCGAATAGGTAGGCGGACGAGCACTTGGGCTACCTGATGGTAAGATAAGAAATGTTAACCATCCCTTACATCGCCAATGCACCACCAACCTCGGGAACTAAGATCTTATGTCTCTTGTGCCTGTAATTACACTGGCTTGCTCACCCTTTAAACAACAATAAAAAGTACTGCTGTTTTATTAATACTGAACAGCCTTCATTGACCCGGCCAAGGATTCGATTCGGGGTCGTGAGTAATCAAAGATATAAAATGCAAATTTAAAAAAAAAAATATATACTACATTAAGTTTATCAATCAAGAATTATAATACTTAATCGCACAACGGAATGGCTAATGGAAGCAAAACATTTTTTTGTATTGAAAGAATGATAGATTGAAGGGCTTGAATGATTGACACGTATAATAACTATTCCCAACGCTCTCGGATCCAAATATTTTTAATTTTATCGTTGAATAGTTTACTCAGGTTTTATCCACCAAAAACCAACGGTATACATGTCTTAAATGAATTCTTAATTCATTTGTAATATGTTTTTCGTAGCACTTCGCAATAATGATTATATGTAAGTGGGCGTGTTTTTTTATTATTATTTAATTAGTTAGAACTTAATATGATTATATTTTTACACATAATACAAGCCGAGTCACAGTTTTTCGCAAAATTGCAAGCACTGACTTACTATTTTGTCCCATTCATTTACAAATATGTCACAGTGGGTCCCTTAAAATAGCTTTTTTATTTCAAGCTATGAGCAAGCTTCAGGACACCGAACGCGAAATAATGCAACGTATTGGGACAGAAAACAAATTGTGGTGGCTTTGACGACATTAGTTGTTAGACACAAATATGAAGCACAGTTTGTTGTGAAGCTTAGGATGGTCTACCCGTTAACATTTCGCAAATAGCGTTCACTGCAAAGTTTTTACTTTTGCAATGTCATTCTTTTTTATAATTTTGTTTTATAAATATAAAAGTTTACCGATAAAATAATAATACCACTAAGTAATTATGTTCAAATTAAGTTAGTTAAATACATAAACAATAACTTTTGAACGGGAAAAACGTAGTACCTAGTGGCTATCACTAAAAAAGATAATCTGTATGAAAAAGCTAATTATTTTCTTTAAACATGAAACATAAAACTTATATTATTGTTTCGGTTCAATCATTGATTGTTTATCAATCATTCAGTTCTAATTTAAAAACTGTTTGTTGTATGTTTAAACATCATCCTTAAGATAAAAATGGAGTAAGAGCAATTGTTTGCCTTATATTATCCTTTATCACGTTGGCATTCTGTAAATTGAAGGGGAGATACGTTACGCGAATTCGATTCAGTATATTTAAATAAAAATCTGAATCATGTCACGTTTGGCCTACTTACGTAATGTATTACTTAAGTTCAGGGAAAATGCGTACTGTGTTAAACAATTGTGAAGTATATTGTGAGTTTTGCTGGCAATCGAAACCTGGATTTAATTCAAATATTAATTATACTATAAGATATTAAACTTTAAAATATAATGTTGAGAGTTATACGCCTTGCCTTTATATAGAACATTATATTTTTTAGTATATAAATGAATACAAATATAAGAAATGTGTCTTTGATAAATACTAAATATATTAACGAGGAAAATTTTATGTATCGAGTATTTCAAATGTAAATAAGAAATATGTTCTATATAATATAATAAATTTATATATTTTGTTAGTTGTTTCATAAATAAGTTAAATTGAATTAGATTAAGAATTATATATTATAATAGATATAAATTAATAGCCAAGAAAAAAAATATTAAAAAATAATTACAACAATTGCGATCTCGAATCTTAATCAAATATTGCAAGTTCAAGCCCAAGTAAGCACTACTGAGTTTTAATATGCTCAATTTGTTTTAAAAATTCGATTCGTGCTCAGCGGTGATGGACAGTAAACCTACATGCGGGGATTGAAATTCTGCCATTTGTGTCCTGCACTCGAACAGCGTAGAATAAGTTTTACTCGGGGCAGAGCTTTGTGCAAGCTCGTCTGGGTAGATACCATCCACTCATCAGATATTCTACCGCAAAACAGCAGTACTTGGTATTGTTGTATTCCGGTTTGAAGGATGAGTGAGCCAAAGTAATTACAAGCACAAGGGACGTAAAACCTTAGGTCCCAAGGTTGGTGGCGCATTGGCGATGTAAGCGATGGTTAACATTTCTTACAGTGCCAATGTCTAAGGGCATTTGGTGACCACTTACCATCAGGTGGCCCATATGCTCGTCCGCCATCCTGTTCTATAAAAAAAAAAAAAAGTAAGTCTTTCAAGAGAGAAGGAGGCCATCGCCTAGCAATGGAACATAAGCAAACAACAAATATTTTATTGTATTTATATCTTTACAGACGTATTTTCTATGCCCGTATTTTTAATGCACCATGTTGTTTGTTTATTATTATCAAGCTGCATGATATTCTACGTTTCAGGATTAAAAATTTAATAACGATATGGTATTTGTTTGCAGTATAAATATTGGTGTGAGATATGTTTTCATAATACGTCTATGTGGTCTACGTAAATAACCAAGTTTAGCTTTTCAATATACAGTATTTTCAGTACGTACCTTTAGTTCATTAGGCTGGATACGTTCACCTGGAAGAAGTCATCTCACTTGAATTATAATGTGTCCTGTATTCTGTAAGAACAAACTCGAAATTCACCTCAGAAATTGATGGTGAAATATCAGAAAATGATATGCGATATTGACCATAACAATTATAGCACTATAAGTCGGTTGTCAAAATTTCACGGCTGGCTTATAACGTGAATTCTTACAGAAAGTTCTACTGCAGAGAAACTCTTGATTGCGTTACACAGTGAGTTGAGTTTTAATTAGCTTCGCATACGAAATACGCCTGATTGAATTTATTTATATTTTGGCTAACAATAAGGCAGTTTAGAAATATGTGTTTCTATAATTATCATCGTAATATAATGATGGATATCTATTGTTTATTATGATATTTATATATTAAAATTAGTTGAAATTTTAACTCAAACAATAACTTTATTCAAGTAGACAGTTACAAGCACTTGAATCGTCTTTCTGCAAGATAAATTTAATGCTAAGCTGCTACCGGTATTGAATGTAACTAGGTAGAAGAACCGGTAATAAAATCAGTAGCTGCCTCCACTTTTACTTTCACCCTTTTCCCACCCATTGCTGTTGAGTAGGATCCATTCTCCTCGCTCCAATGCTAAGATTTTCAATTACGTTCAACAATTAGTACGAAATTAATATAAACACCAATTTCGCATAAAATAAACTTAATATTCATAAATAAATATTGTGACAGCGTAATTTTCGATTATTGGGTTCTTCACTCTACTTCAAATCCACCTCGGTTTCAGAATTAATCATCACAATATCCACCTGATTGGTCTATAACACTATCTAAGGGTGTTCTAATCAATCAGGAATGATTGCGCGCTAAGTGACACGTTAATAGGTAAACACCGTCAGCCTTTGTAAATGTTGATTTTTCGGGCACATATTAACTTATTGACGTGTAGCCGAAAAACCACGAACATCGTCATTGCTAAACATAAATATAATGCCATAGTGTACTACCACTACTAGCCTAAATAATCCCAGGTGATCGTAACATGTCAGTGTTCTTGTTTTTTTATTCTTGAAAATCTTATTAAATTAATTCATAACATTTTATCAAAAATTGAGATAGAAAAATATCGTAAAAAATATTTTATAATTTCGTAATGTACTCGTACTTTTTCTGTATAAGTAATGTGATAGTTACCTAATAAAGTTAATAAATCGATTTTAATATATGTAATAATTTATTAAGGTCATGTTTAATATTCATTACTTTCAATGTAATTTGTAATATCTAATTTATTTTTTTATAGAATAGGAAGGCGGATGTGCATATGATGGTAAGTGGTTACCAAATGCCCTTAGACATTGGCACTTTAAGAAATGTTAGCCATCGTTTAGATCGCCAATGCGCCGCTAACCTTAGGACCTAAGATTTGTGCCTGTAATTACATTGGCTCACTCACCCTTCAAACCGGAAAAATAAACAATAACAAGTACTGCTGCTTTCTTCTTCTTCTTTCTTTCTTCTCAGCCGAAAGATTGGTCTTTCTGCTGTTTTGCGGTAGAATATCTGATGAGTGGGTGGTACCTACTCAGACGAGCTTGCACAAAGCCATACCACCAGTAAAGCCCTACCACCACTAGTAAATCATTATATTAGGTATACGATCGAAACAGAAATGATGAAAGCCACATGCGAACCTATGTAAACGAAATAGCGTGACAAATCACTGAATTGAAGTAGAAGTGAAGTAGAAGTGAGGCATATCGCTTGGAGAGCTGACGGATGCTGGAGCAGAAAAAAATTCGAACGGCGATCATTAGCCGGAAGACACAACGTGGTCAGGCCCCTACAATTTGGACTGATATCTTGTAAAGCCGTTAAATCAGGTAGCGTATGACCAGCTATCGTGTAAATCGTGAGGAGGGGCTTTGTATAACACAAGAATTCTTTCAGCTGCAATGATAATAATAATATCCTGGTACATTATTAACGCACGGCCATCTGATCCCAAATTAAGCGGAGCTTGTACTGTAGAAACCAGACAACTACATATACTACTTTTCTTTAGTAAATACATACTTATATAGATAATTACACCCAAATTCAGGACAAACAGACATGTTTCTGTACACGAATGTCTGTCCTGGGTGGGAATTGAACCCACAACCTTCGGCGTAAAAGGCAAATATCTACCAACCACGCCAACCGGCTCAGCAACGATAATGATAATAAAAAGTTACATTGGTCTTGTTACAGATTATTTTATTGTGACTCGTTACAAAATACGAGAACATGACAGTTGTAAAACTAACGACTCAAATCGTGACTCATTTCCTACAAATGTAATTTATTTGGGACGACTTTGTTACATTACGTACAAATGAAACTTTGTCAACGTGTCTGTATACTCGTATATCTTGATACATTTACTATTGAAACTTAAGCCTTATTCGTTAACAGAAACTGTTGTTTTTAATGTTTCGCTACAAACATAGTCACGTGATTACTAAGTGGTATATTACTAGCAAAGTTTGTACCCCATTACGTTAAACATGTACGGAAGTAGTAGATATTATAATCAAACCTGCGTCTATAACGTCGCTACACGATCGTATTATTTTGTTTTTATTTACTTTATAGAATAGGTAGGTGGACGAACATATGGTACCTGATGGCAACCTGATGGTAAATGATCACCAACGCCCATAGATATTGGCCTTGTAAGCAATGTCCATCGCTTACATCGCCAATACGCCAGCAACCTTGCGAACTAAGATGTTATGTCCCTAGTGCCTGTAATTACACTGTCTCACTCACCCTTCAAACTGTTGTAAAGCAAGTACTGCTATTTTTCGGGAGAATATCTGATGAATGGGTGGTACCTACCCAGACGTGCTGGCACAAAATTCTACCACCTGTAAATCTCCTGAACTATCATTTACTTTCAATTACTTTTCAGTTATATGATTCATTCATCTCAATAACATGCGCTACATATACTGAACCTATTATATACGCTCCGGGTTGTTTTTTGCAGACGGTGCACACTTAAAAACAAAAGATGATTTCAAAATGGACGTTGATCTCCATTCCGACCTTTTTCTTTAAAAAAGGATTTTTCTTCTATTCTCATTAATTTAATTATTAAATTTTGCTGGGCATTAATCGATTAATAAGTAAACAAATGACGATGATTAATAAGAATTGAGTTTAAAAGTTAGTCAATTGAAATAATTCATCCAAAAGTGCAATGACCTTATTTAAGATGTGGTTTACATTTTGCTTCATATAATTTATACGTACGTAAAATTTTACGTGCATCTACATTTTAAGTTTTATGATACTTTGAATATTCAAGTTAAAGAGCTGGAAGACGATATTTCAAAAATAATAGTTACCAATTTAAAAAGAAAAGAAGATAAGAAGAAAAAAAGAAACTTAGTAGTTACTCTACTCTTTCTACCAATTTAAATAGGTGTGTTTTTGAAATAAAATAAAATAAATTTATGTCGTTACTATTACAGTAATGTATCTCAATATATAATTGTCCAAAGAAAAAAGTTACCTTTGAAAAATCTAAGAATCTCCCATTTAGGAAGTCATTACATCAACCACACAAATTGACCTCTCACTAACTCCAAGTTGGGTCAGACTATGTGTTTCGAGTATTGGGAAAAGTTAGAAAACTAGCTCGCCTTGAGTTCCATTCGAATTTCATCGAAAAACTTCGAAGGAAATTAATGAAATTATCGCGTACACTACACATCAGATTGAAGGAAATTTGAAAGACTTTTTATGTTACTTCATAAAATCTAATAAATAAATAAGTTAAGGAATAATTTTCGATCGAAAAACAAGATTAAGTTTTTTTTAATGAAATTCATTTTTTATTTATTTGTTATGAATGTTATTAAAATCCATTACAGTCTCTTAAGCAAAAGCGTTCAAAGTTTTAAATTTCCTTATGCAATAAAAACTTACTTACTTATTGATAATCAAATGAAAAACTACCACCAGTTCGAAAAAGTGAATGAAATAAACCCTGAGAATAACCGGCAAAAGAAACTCAACGGTTTAATTGGCTGAATCTCTTTGTTTGTGGAAATAAAAAAGTAAAGTAAGTTTGTAAACGTCCTTCTTATCGCTTTATTAATCTCATGTCCTTTACCCAAAGGTTGTCTGGAAGATATCGCTCTCTTAACAATAAGCCCTGTACATTATTATTTTTTGGATTTATATTTGTATATTATGGAAACTTTTTTGGTGCATATTCTATTCTATAGCTGGGCTAAATTCTATTCTCTTTTTGAAAAGAATTTGATAAGGAGTGTGATAAAGCTTGAAGCCTATTTCAACAAGCTGCTCCAAACTCGTTGGACTTGTGGCAAAATTTACTAGGATTATTTTAATAAGCTTACGGTTTATTTATTTTTATTTCTTATGGGCTTGACCGCTTTATAACGATAAGTATAGCTTGGGAAATCACTTTGGAATAGCAAAATTTTCTATTATTGATATTTGTCTTAGAATCAAATCAATAGTTCTCAGAAATTATACACTTTACCATATATTATTAATGATGGTAAACAACAATAACACTTTTTATATTTATGAAATCAATCGAGTTTGAACGCACACATGATGTTGTGCAAATTTAGAAAGTACGAGAAAATTCACAAGAAATATTTTTGATCAAGCAGAAGTGACACAAGTTTTCATGTTTTATTTTATGTCTCTGATATGTTTGTAACATTTTGTTATTAAAAACTGAATGTAATGTTTTCTGAAACCAATCAATGGACAGTCACACGGACGAGTCACGCTACACTAAAAAACCTTTCGTGATTCCAACGACCATTCCAAAAGTTCATAAGAGACCATATTAATTCCTTTACCCGAAAGCACATTATCAGCGCAAGGATCCAAAAAAATCCAAATCTGATGCGGTCCAAATTTACGAGCTTATTGAAACTAAATGTGATAAATCGCAGTAAAACCTTATTGAGATACCTTCTTGCTACGTGGTTTTTAAATAGGACTTTAATATCATTTTTGATACCATGGAAAGATTTGTGTGACAAATGTTTTACTTTTGAGCATTTAAAAAATAGTGAATGATGACACGAAGATGAAATATTAGAACAGTCCTGTGCCATACACTTTGTTGGGTATGACTTGTATCAAAGTTAATTTATTATAAATCCAAAATTGCCCATTACACTATATTATGCCAGAAAAAACAATAATATTTATTTTTTATTATTATTTTGGTTTTCGTCAGCGCCAAGCACGAGATGAATTATAAACACAAATCAAGCACACGAAGATTCAATGGAAGATCATACTATAGCAAGGAAGTGAACATAAATTCTATTTGAATGACTTGGGCGACATACGATTGTTTTTCAATATATAAAAAAAAATAATTCCGCAACTCTTTCGCTATTTTTATTAAAATAATCTTGTTCAGAAATAGTCGGCGTCGGCAAAACGGCTATTCTGGTCTCAAAAACCACAGAAGTTTATTATTTAAAATTGTTTATTATACAAATACTTTAATTTTTTCGTTGAGAATTTATTACGCTTCTATTTCGTTGATTTATATTTTCAAAGGTTACCTCTCAGCTGTCAATACGCACAGCTGACAACATCAATCATAAACAAAATAATCTCTTTGGTCTTTCAGTCAATTAAGCATTCACTAGTAATAAAAAAAATATGTAAATTTATTGGGCTAGTATGCCATTGGCTGTGTATATTAGTGTTATAATTAAAATCAATTTATTGGTTCATGAGAATAGTTCTCAGACAGAATGTTTTTTTTAGTTATGTTTTATGTGTTTAATATTCCCTAAATATCTATATACCAATACGGTCCGCCGGAAAAATAAACGGCGAGTTAATGTTTGTCTTTTGAAGTGATAGTGCAAATAAAAAAGTGAACAAAATGTTCACAAAGATTCAAAACAAAGGTGTTAAAACAATTTTTATTAAATTTTTAAGGTCATAACAATGTCAAATAAAGTGACAAATTTCACGAAGACGCTACCTGCGTTATACATTCGGTCTAACTTCTGAGAACTTGGCTCGTTAAATAAATTTATAGCTATTTAAAATTACAGTTCAACGAGATGATGCCGGTATAATGGAGTGGCAACCTTTTTAAGCTCTCCTCGTTTCATAGCGATATTTATAAGAGAAATAAAAAATATATATATTCAACCTCAACTTCTTTACTGAGGATAATTTTAAAGATGGAAGCTCTGAAAATGTATAATACGAAAGAAATTTTAGTATTATCTCTGGAATAACTGCAAAGAAGATATACACTAAAAAGATAAGTTTTGTTTGTTCGTAATTTCCTGATTTATATACTAATTCCATTGATAGGCAACTACATGGATACATTTTATTAATTAATACACAGGGTTTATAATTTTTGTATGTTGCACATTTTTTATTTCCTTTGTCTCCTGTCATTTATCTGTACAGAGGTTATATCAATATTTAGTCTGCGAAAGGTTAGCTGTCGTTTTTTAAGCAATAACAAATCTCCAAAACGTCTTCATAAAAAACGAAACACCTCTTGAATCTTTACTACATTTGAAATATATCAAAATAATTAAACTAAATTTACTAAAAAGAAACAGATGAAAAAATATAATTTTAAATAAATTTATTCGTCATATAGGATTAATCCTTAACGAAAAAAATATATTATCTTCGTTAAAATTTCTTTAACACAAGATGTTTGAATTTGTACAAAAAAATACAAAATGACTTTGATCGAATGGTAGGACTTATTAAAACTCGATATTTATTGTATTGTTTTGTTATATATGTTGATATTTTTAATTTACATAATAAAAATATAATGTGGTTAAACATTCATTGCACCGCCGTGAGATGAGAGGAAAAAAATTAGAACCCTTTCAACGATTTCTCTCTCGTTGGCGAGATCTAATCTAATCCTTCAAAAATAGGGATGGTTAACATTTCTTACAGTGCTATAGTCGGTGGTGACAACATACCATAAAAAGCTAGTAACATTATAAGCAAAAAATATGTTCTGGATACATTTGATAACCATACAGAAATTTGATTGATCTTAAGCTATAAAATTATAAGGGTTTGATATATGACGTATAAAATAATAATAAATATCGCAGTATAATATAAAATGTGGGGTGTGGGTGGTTAAGTACAATACATAAAAGTAAAGTACTAATTCATGGGAACAAATTTTAGGGGTTTTTTTTTTTAAATGTGTGTTTTCATTGTCACTGAGGTTATCCACATGACGTATTGATAATGCGACAGTTTGATTGGTTTTTTTTTAATTCTTTATTTAATATCCAATGTTCGAACATTCGACATGTTTATTTTAATATTTATGTGTGCTTTAAGTTAATTTATTTATAAAAAAAATTTGCCCGCGGCTTTTCCCGCGTGTTGGGTAGGTAAAAATTACTATGTAAAAATTACTATGTTCAAGCTTGCAATGTCATACTAAATTTTATCAAAACCGGTTCAATGATTTAGCCGTGAAAGCGTTACAGACAGGCAGACAAACATAGATATAGGATTACGTTCATATTTATATATCTTCTAGATAGTACTTCGTGATTGTAATCAAGATTGTAAATATTCTTTAGTTATAAAGTATTTCGTACAAAGTATTTTCGAATAAATAAAATATTTAAATTATTATGAAGCAGCGGTAGTTTAAATAGTCATATTAACTTAAGAAGAGGCATTTCTTTTAAATAACTGTAACTTTAATTTCATTTATTTTTACAGATAAAGATACATTAACAATATACATAGTTTACACTAATAAAAATAATAGACTTCGTAACACGAACTAAAATACACATATACGCAAAATGTACAAAACTATATAACGTAAACTTAATTTAAATTGTCTTATAATATATTAATAATATAGGAAAAAATTGTTTATTACAAAAATACCTTCATTAGTTAAAAAAACTAAAATATTTATGTAGTACTCTTGAAGCTTTTTACCTTACCGTATTATATGCAAGTATAAAATTTATTGGCGGTAAGGTTTAGTGCACGCTCGGGTGCAGTAATTACCATTAGGTACCACACACCTACCACGGAACAGCGATACTTTGTATCTTAATGCAGTTTGAATAAATAAACCCGTTACTTGTAAAATATATCGTGGATATGTATTTTACATTGCATAAGCGAATATTTAAATGATAAATAGATAGATAAAATAAAAAACATTTTTTATTTTCAGGATATAATGTAAGACTTTTTCATTGTAATATAATTAATATCATAGGTAGGGTGGTCAGATGGGCGACCTGATAAACCGCGTGGTCATTACCACCTCTTGAAATTGGCGCCGAAAGAAATATTAAGCATTCCTTACATCACCAATGCGCCACTAAACTTGGGAACTAAAATGTGCCTGTAGTTACACTGGCTCAATCACCCTTTCAACAGGAACACAACAATACTATGGATTGCTGTTTGGCGGTTGAATTTGTGATGAAAAAACCTACCATGATCTGCTTGCATAAAACCCTACCCCGAAGTTAAAGACATTAATTCTTTACTTATTTGCTACTTTTAGCAACTACTAAATGTCAATTTAGTACCGGGTAAAGGATTTCTGAAAGCTTGAAGCTAATTTTACGATGATTTTATTATCGAACGGCCAGGCAAACGCGACCAAAGCGCCATAGGTACACAGTGGAAATTCCCCGCCTACGTACGAAGCGCTTTGAATCTGCATTTATCATTAAACTGTGGAATGCTTTGCCTGAGTCTGTATTCATGGACGGTACAACGTTGGTGTCTTCAAATCCAGAGTGAACGGATTTTTTCTAGGCAAGCATGCTACATCCTAGACCATGTCGATGCTTAACATCAGGCAAGTCAACTGCCAGCGTTTTTTTTTTATAGAATATGAAGGCGGACAAGCCTATGAGCCACCTGATAGTAAGTGGTCTCCAAACGCCCTTAGACATAGGCACTGTAAGAAATGTTAACCATCGCTTACATTGCCAATGCGCCACCAACCTTGGGACCGAACATTTTATGTCCCTTGTGCCTGTAATTACACTGGCTCACTCTCACTTCAAACCGGAACACAACAACACCAAGTACTTGCGGTAGAATATGTGATGAGTGGGCGGTACCTACCCAGACAAGCTTGAACAAAGCTATCTATACCTTACCTACTACCAGGTAAAAAAAAATGCTGCAATGAAAAAAATCATCTAACACGATGTTTTATTTCACCGTCAAGCATAAAATGAACTATAAGCTTATTAAGCATATAAAAACCGTGTGTGCCTGGATTTGAACCGACTACCCTCAGTAAAGATCTACGTATTCTAACCACTGGGCTATCTTGGTTCACTATAATATAGTCTATGTGGACGTTTCGTGACTAAATCAGATAAAAAAAAACGAACACCGAACACGGTTCGACACGAAGTCACGTGCTGACTGATGATAGATGAAAACCTAACAAGGCTAATCGCATAAAGCTACCATTAAAAAAAACTTCGGTTTCATAAAATACAATAAACATTTCAACACTTGATTTATATTTTACAAAGAAATGACATTTTAAGTCATCAATTATTTTACGAGTAATGCTATCAAAGTTTTATCAATTTGACTAGAATTCACTATCGACTTCACTCGTGTCAATTATATATTTCATTATAAAATAACCCATGGCTATTTTATTGACAAAATCCTTTGGATTACATCTACACTAATAAATATAATAAAATGTGCTCAAAAGGGTAAGTATGTCAAATCACGACTCTATAAATCAAAGCGGCACCACGAGCACCACGGCACGGCAATTTTATTCTACCATTTCATCACTAAGATTGAAGATGGTGGAAGAGGACTTGAAAACAATAAAAAACGAACTAACCTTAACTTTCTAGGTTTTTTTATGGAAAACCATAAAAAACTGCAAAAGGAGTCGTGATTCGACATTATTTCCCGTTATATAATTGTCAGAGTAATAATAATAATGGTAAAGTAGTCTAAAATAAATCTGAGTTTTCTTATATGAGCAATGGTTTGTTTTTGTAGGATCAATTTAAATAAAAATGAAAAATCAAAGTAACAACATGTAAATCTCATTACTGTGTAAAGACCTTTTCTACGAAATTAAGTCCTTGAAAGTATAGAAGTAAGTGACCGGATTTAAGCGAACAATTTTCGCTTAAGATTCAAGAGCTATTTCGACTCTTATGATATTTAAAAAAATCTCTTCTGCTACAAAATCAAAGATTTTTTAAAATAAATTAACCATTATGCTTTTATTGTAGCTAAACAAATATACGAAGGAATATAGGAAGTACGATAGACGGACAAAATTATGTATTTATTATACTATAGACGGGCTAAAACGCGATAGAATTCAAAGAATAAAACTAACGTCTAGTAAATTACAAGTACAATTTCAAATGTCACAGCATAATTATTTAATAATAAATAAAAAAACAACAAAACTTTCATGTGTATAATTAATTAAATTATAACAGAGTAATGGAAACAAAAAATTCTAGTAAATAACAGAGTTAGTCTATAATTTTCATAGTAAAAGCGATCATTAATTTACAACACTAAGGCGATAAAATGTTTATCGATCTTATATACATTCATTGTTTAATGAAACATTGTTGTGTTTAATGATAACTTATAATTTATATACATTTATTCTCTTATCATGGTAAGTATTTAGTATGGCATATTATTTAAATAAGGAACGTCATTCGAAATTCAGTTCTCAAATGTCATTGGTGTCTAAATTTAGTTTTATTTAGAACATTGGTGACTTTAGTTTTTTTTATACATGGTTTTATTTATGGCACAGAATATTTTGATGATTATGTCACGGAGTAGTTTTTAGTTGTTGATATTTCGAAATGTGATAAGTGTCATTTTGATGAAACTTTTGGGTTTGAAGGTCTTTTAACCTTAGCAGCGATTGTCAATTGTTTTACCATAATTAATAATAATTTACTGATTTCATAATTATTATCCTGTATTTTGTCACGGGTGTTGAAGAAACGAGTAAACTCACTAGTACCTTTCTAACGGGTTGTACGCGTTATTAAGTAATGGATTGTTTCTATTAAGTGCTTAATATAATTTATACGCATCATATATTGTTGCTGTTTATATATTTTCTAGCCATTGAAAATGCTTTAATTTTGAGGGGAGCACTTTCGTTTTCGTACGTAACCGTGGCTATTCCCCCTTCACAATTGTAAATACTATGGGTGTCATCGAAGAAAAAGTCATCTCAATCTTGATTTAGCTTACGTCATACTTATATAAGCTTTTCATATACATATAGTTCCTATATTATTATGTGCATATCTAGTACCGTAACAGCCTGTGAATGTCCCACTGCTGGGCTAAAGGCCTCCTCTCCTCTTTTTGAGGAGAAGGCTTTGGAGCTTATTCCACCACGCTGCTCCAATGCGGGTTGGTGGAATACACATGTGGCAGAATTTCAGTGAAATTAGACACATGTAGGTTTCCTCACGATGTTTTCCTTCACCGTAAAGCACGAGATGAATTATAATCACAAATTAAGCACATGAAAATTCAGTGGTGCTTGCCCGGGTTTGAACCCACGATCATCGATTAAGATTCACGCGGTCTTACCACTGGGCCATCTCGGCTTCAGGGTGTCCAGCTCTCCTCGGTAAGACGTAATGCGTCATGAGATGAAATTGTTAATGACTTTAGACCAAATCTTGAAAATATTGTTTGAAAATAGTAAATGTGAGCTGCAAGGGCAGATTTAAAGAGGGCTCAGGGAGAGGTTTAGCGCATATCTAGTAACAAGTAATAAAAAACTAAAATCTTCAGAAGATTTTGCCTTTAATAGCTTAATAGCTTCTAAATAAAACACACAAATGATTTGTTTAAGTAGTGAAACGAAAGTGAAAAATACGAGTGAACAAAATTTCTTGAATTGTGCTTAAAATGTTTTAGATACAATGAAAGCTCGAGTCATTTATAATGGACAAGGAAAACATTTTAAAAGTGCGAAGCTTGAACGTGATGTAAGAATTAATGTTTGTATTTGCTAAGAAAATTATCCCTTCATTAAAAATGTAAAACGATATTTATGATAATTATCGGAAAAGATTTTCATATAAATACTTTTAGTTAAGTTTTTTTTTCTAAATTAACAACGAATAATGGATTACGAAATACAATGATGAAAAGTTTGTTTCCAAATCAATATTTATTCAAAGACAACTTGGAGACGTAAGTAGTGATTTTAATCGAAAGCAAATTTATTAATGATGTACTCATATAATGGATAAAATGGAAATTTTAATCACAGATTTTAATTTCTCAATAAAACAATTATGTCAGTTATTCATATGCTCTATAAATCATAAAAAAAACCAAATTTATACTGTTCTAGAAATTTCTACCAACCATGACCACAATTTTCATGATGGCTCGTTGGTTTGGAATTCCGACATATGGAGGTAGCATTTTCCTGTACTGGGCTCTGATCACCTTGGCCATGCTGACTGCTATAGAAGCTGCAGCTATTTGGAAACTAGTCCGCTTGCTCACTGGAACAGCGCCAAATAACTCAAGTGGACGTTAGTTGTACTCCAGATTACTTAAGATTACAGTTATAAAAATATGCGTATGTGTGTTGTCTGTGTGCGTGTTTCTATTTTTCCAATATTATCGTATCTATATTAAAAATCATACACCTTATACATCTTACACACCTTACATATATTTTTATATTTTCGTTTTGTTGTTCTATTACTAACCGAGTTATGAATATTTTTTTTGTAGTAATGGCGCGACTTTCTGGATTAATATTTTACGGAAATGCATTATTATCTTTAATACTATCATGGAAATTTGTTAAAAAATGGAAAACTCTTTGTATTGATTGGCTTAGATTAGAGACTGGTGAAATTAATTTTCCGCCTGACACTACTATAAGAAAAAGGGTTATGATTGTTATAACGTTCGTGGCGTTATTTGCAATTGGTAAGTTTTTTACAAGAATACTAACAATGCTTTTTACTAAGAATTATTGATGTTTCTGTTGTCTCCTCCAATTTGAAGTAAAGTCAAATTGATATTTAAAAACAGCTTTCTTTTATGGCTTCTTTAACAGTGTGATAGATATTAATCGATACCAAACACTTAAGTTTAACAAACGAATTAATCATTGGAATATAACTTAGAAATAATATTTAAAAAAAAATATTATATTATATTAATTTCGTACTGTAGATTTCATTATTAGGTAGTCGCCAAAAAGGCATAATTTTTTTGCCAATATAACGTATGTTGAAGTTAAAAAATAGTATGTACTATTTTTGTAATTTTGAAATAGTATAGTTTATTTAAAGCGTTATATACTTGCGCTAGTTTTGCACATAAAGTTCTGCCAAATATTTCCAATTTGACCTGAGCTATCTTACCTGTCTGCAATATTTTACATGTAATAAAATATGTATTGTATTTTATTATATTAAAAAACGAATGTATATTTTGTTTTTTAATTTATATAGAAAGCAAAAATAATTTTAAAGATCGACATCTGCAACAAAAAAATTAACATTAAAATTATTTGTCTATACAGAAAGTTAGTAAAGTTCTACAAATTATTAAATCTTTAAATTAAATTATTTTAGCAGAACATACTTTCAGTATGATCTCAGCTACGGGCTTAGATTGTCCTGCAGATGAATTCTTCGAACGTTACATTTTATCATCTCACGGATTTTTATTGAAATCATGTAAGTTGTATTATTTTACATTTTATCAATATGAAAATAAAGACCTTTAAATATAAAAAGACAATTTTCAGATGAATATACATTGTGGCTGGCAATACCAATATTTATTATTAGCAAATCAGCAACTATCTTTTGGAATTTTCAAGATTTGATCATCATTCTGATAAGCATGGGATTAACGTCACGGTACTACAGGATGAATTCCTTCGTGAAATACGTCATTAGATACGAGAAACGTGCCGGGAAAGGAAAAAAGGTACATCTGAAGCTTATATCTAATAGACATTATAAGATATATGAAAGTTGTAGAAATTTTGCACCAATGGAATGGTCCATGCTATATTAGTATCGACGCAAGGTCCAACCATGTTATGATATTAAAAAGATTTGTGTAATACTAAAAAATGCTGGGATTGTATATGCTCTCTATAATATTCACCAGCTTTACTGTGATTCCAATAAAATTAAAAGGGGTCCAAAATATTTCACGCATGCTTCACCTCGAGTTCAATTAAAGTGACAGCTGTCAGATTGCGACATCAATACCTCTCAATTTTGACGTGAGCAGTATGCATGACAATCGAGATTAATTCTATGATGGTGCACTAAATATGGAGCTGGAGTATATAATGTATGACGGTGTATAGGCGGTATATATTTAAGGTGATAAATCAAAAATACTGAAGAGCTATTTTGTAAGGACATATTCAAATTCACCACAGAAATGGATCGTGAATATTCAGAAATTGATATTCGACATTTACTTTATCCATTATAATTAATGTGTGCGTTAATCGTTTAAACGATACACACATAAATTATAATTAATATAATAAATGTTGACATTAAAAAAACTCGGCTCTCAACATTTCACGAGTGAGAAGCTGAGCTCTTACAGATATATATAGCATTGTTGGTCCAAATTTAAAAGTTTAAAGAGCTGTTTTGATTATTGCAGTATTATTTAGTGTATCCAGCAACCCTAGCTATCATTTGAAATATTACATATTATTTTTAGTACTAAGACTAATTTCACAAAGATTGAATTACAATAGGTTTTTCTATAATGTGAAACGTACGAATAATCTTTCTACCTTATAATCTCCGTTCATTTTTAATATCCTGGGACATTATTCACACAAGGCCATCTGATCCCAAACTAAGCAGAGTTTGTACTATGGAAACCATGTGTGGTTACTAGTGGTGGATGTGGTGTACTGATATACTACATATACTACTTTTCTTATGTAAATACATGCTCATATACATATTTACACTCTACTCAGGACAAACAGACATGTTCATGCACTCTAATGTCTGTTTTGGGTGGGAATCGAACCCACAACTTTCAGCGTGAAATGCAAATATCTTCGAACCATGCCAACCGGCCCAAAAATTTTAAAATTATAATCTTACTTTATATAAAATATTTTAGAGAAACTTAAATCGCATGGTTATAACATCAATGAAATATATTATTATGTATATACTACCTTCCTTTCAATAAAACTCGACTTCATTTGTTTAAAAAATTGTAATGTACAAGTAAAAATAACTGGCAAATATGACTTAATTTTTTGAACCTCGATGATTATATTAAATAACTCACATATGTTGTGTTTTAGTTTGGAAATGATTATTGTTTCCAAGCAAATACCTGGTGCAGGATCAGACAAGCATACGCACAACAGGCAGCGTTAGTTCGAAAGATTGACGAAGACCTGGGACCTCTGGTGTTTCTCTCCAACCTTAACAACTTGTACTTCATCTGTTTGCAGCTGTTTTTGGGCATCAGGTACATGTCGAAAGTGTAATCTGTCCAAAATATCATTATAAAATGTACTCAATGTTTTTATAATAAATAGTTGCAGCCATATAAATTTCGGTATATTGTTTGAAGCCGCGAGAATTTACGGGCAGAAATGTTCTCTTAAAAGTTCAGAATAACATAATAATAATATCTTGGCACATTTTTCACGCACGGACATCTGATACCAAATTAAGAAGAGCCTGTACTATGGAAACCAGACAACTGATATACTACATATACTATTTTTATTTTTTGTAAATACATACTTATATAGATAATTACACCTAGACTTAGGACCAACAGACATGTTTATGCACACATTATCCGTGCAGTGACGGAGAAAGAATACATTTCACTGCCCCTTTCCCATGGGTGTCGTAAGAGGCGACTAAGGGATATCATCTGGTGGTAGGATGATAAACATCCGCCTGGCTTGTTACCACCGTACGCATGGTGAAAATCTCGTGAAGTGGCTTGCAGCCGCGTTTCGAAGTCAGCCAGCGTACAGCCAGTGCCCGAGCGAGCATTGCCGCGATGGGTGTTGGTCCAGTGGAGACGGCTGCTGAACCAATGCCGGGGGAAACTGTATTGCCCTGCCGGGCAGGGAGACCCGAAGAAACGGCTATTCCGCTGGCCGCCCGTGGCATAGTACAGGGGCCCAAGCGTGCCTAACCAGCACGCGAGGCTGCCCCACCAGGCCACGCATAATCTCGGGGTGGACCGTCGTGCCGGTTGGTGACCGGAAGGTGGGGTCCCGGCGGCCACTTCCGGGGGGGTTCGGGGGCCCTTCCGTCCGGTGGGTCAGTGTAGTTTCCCTTTTGGCAACCACTTGGGGAAACACGCCTCCACACTTTGCCCATCCCTATCGTGGCAATACGTCGCTCGCTTCACGTCTCTTCTCCTCTCTTTTCTTCCCATATGGTAGCGCATCAAAGCAGGAATGACGGTCGTACAGCGGTGCACACCCCCACCATACCCACGCTGTTTGAGGTCGAGTTCACTAACATCCGTGGACTCCACGCTAACCTCAACGCTGTCCACCACCATCTCGAGACAGAACGGCCGGCAATGATGTTTCTAACGGAGACACAAATACTCCGTCCTGCCGATACCAGCTACCTTAATTATCCCGGCTACATGCTTGAAGAATCCTTCAAAGCGAAAGCCGGAGTATGCTTATTCGTCAGGACGGATGTTTGCTGTCACCGACTGCGCTGCTTGGAGGACCCCTCCTTCTCCATGTTGGTGGTACGTGTGGATCTGGTTCGTCAGAGTCGGGTCTACGTGTGCCTCTACAGATCCCACAATGGTGACTTGGAGACAAGCCGATTATTCGACCATCTTAGTCGGGTGGCAGATGCTGCGCAAGAGCAGTTTCCTAACGCGGAATTGGTGTTTTTGGGGGATTTTAATGCTCACCATGAATCATGGTTGAAATCCCTCAAAACTGACCATGCTGGAAGGACTGATCATGCTTTTGCTCTCACACATGACTTGACCCAACTGGTTGATCAGCCCACCAGGATCCCAGACATTGATGGGCAAGCGCCTTCTCTACTGGACCTTCTGCTGACTTCTCACCCGGTGGAATATCAGGTTGTGGTTCAAGCTCCACTTGGTTCTTCGGATCACAGCCTCATATCTACCAAAGTGCCACAGGCCAAGCTGCCGCCACCAGCGGTATGCAAACGTCGCGTTTGGCACTACAAGTCGGCAGATTGGGACGGTATGCGCGATTACTATGCGTCAGTCCCTTGGAAGGAACGTTGCTTCAGTGGGAATGACCCGACAGCTAGTGCCGCTGCTGTTGCTGGCGAGATCATGTTGGGAATGAAATACTACATTCCTAGCTCAGATCTCGACAGTAGGGGTGCGCGTAACCGTTGGTTCACTCGCGAATGTGCCGACGCTGTATCATCTAAGCAGGCGGCATATCGCGAGTGGATCAATGGCTGCATTAGCGGGGCATCTAACATTGACTCACTGAAAGCAATCTACAATAAAAACTCCAAGTCCTGTAAGAAGGCTTACACGAGAGCGGACGCACAGCGCATTGTACAGATTGGTCATGACCTTATTTCTCATCCTCGGGGCTCCCGTAGCTTCTGGCGTCTGACCAAGTCTGTGCAAAATAATTTCTGCCAACCTTCGCTGCCACCGCTCAGAAGTCCGGACGGATCGCTAGCTCACAGCCCGCAAGAGAAAGCTGATCTCCTGGCTAAACTCTTTGCCGACAACTCCGTCATCGATGATTGTAGTGCTCTGCCACCAGTAATACCTTCTTGTGGCCACACGATGCCTGACATCATAATCAGGCAGCGTGATGTGCGAGCGGAGCTGCAATCACTTGATGTACGGAAAGCTAGCGGTCCCGATGGAATACCAGCCATAGTGCTGAAGAAGTGCGCGGCGGAGCTGTCTCCCGTGTTAACGCGCCTGTTCCAACTTTCTCTTTCTTCGGGATGTGTGCCGGAGGCTTGGAGAAGAGCTAATGTGCAAGCGGTTCCCAAAAAAGGGGATCGGTCTGACCCGGCAAATTATCGGCCAATAGCTATCACCTCAGTACTTTGTAAGGTGATGGAACGGATTATTAACAACCAACTGATCCATTACCTAGAAGATCACTGTTTAATTAATGATCGTCAGTACGGATTTCGACCAAAACGGTCTACAGGTGATCTTCTAGCGTACGTATCGCACCTCTGGGGTGAAGCTATCGACAAGCATGGGGAATCGTTGGCTGTCAGCCTCGATATCTCCAAGGCTTTCGACAGGGTCTGGCACAGAAGTCTTCTCTCCAAGCTGCCGGCATATGGTCTGCCTGCTCAGCTTTGCACCTGGATTGCCAGCTTCCTACACAAGCGCAGCCTTCGTGTTTTAGTTGATGGTTGCGCTTCACAATTCTATGTAGTGAATGCTGGGGTCCCCCAGGGATCTGTGCTATCTCCCACTCTGTTTCTTTTGCATATCAATGATATGCTCTCTCTCGGGAACATTCATTGCTATGCAGATGATAGTACAGTGCATGGTGGATACCACGGACGCGCAGTGGCTGGGCGAGCGGAAATTCAGGAGAGGCGGGAGGATCTTGTCATTGAACTCAATAGGACGTTAGAGCTTATCGCCAAATGGGGCTCAGATAATCTTGTTGAGCTTAATGCCAAGAAAACACAGGTATGCGCTCTCACAGCAAAAAAGTCACCATTTTCCCCTCTTCCCTCCCTCTGTGGCACTCCGCTGGTGATACAAAGCAAAATCACCATGCTGGGGATGGACGTTCGTTGCGACCTTAGTCCAAGGGATTACATCGAGGCTGTGATAAAAACAGCTTCACGGAATTCGGAGTTCTGAACAAGGTGCGGCGTTTTTTCACGCCACAACAACTGTGCCGGCTGTACAAAACACAGGTACGGTCTTGCGTTGAATATTGCTCGCACCTTTGGGATGGCTCCGCTAAGTACCTTCTTGAGGCCGTGGACCGGTTGCAGCGACGTGCAGTTCGCATTATTGGCGACGTAAAGGTCACTAACACCCTCGAACCTTTACAATTGCGTCGAGAGATAGCTGCGCTGAGCGCTTTCTATCGACTGTATCACGGCGAGTGTTCCGAGGAATTATTTTCCCTAATTCCTGCTTCCCCCTTCCTTCACAAGTCCACGCGTGCTGGCTCTCGATGTCACCGACTAACTGTGGCATCAATTCCATCGCGCACAAAGAAATTTGGCAACTCCTTTCTTTGTCGCACTTCTAAGAAATGGAATTCCTTACCAGCTCACGTATTCCCCTCCTCTTACGACCCGGGTTCCTTCAAACGAGGCGTGAAGAGGCATCTTGCGGGCCGGCAAGGCGAGGGCGGCTAGTGCAGAACCTTCTTCCCGACTGTACTGGCCGTCCTCGCGTTTGGACTCTACTACCACTTAACATCAGGTGGAGTAGAGTCATTTGCCCTCCCGGCAAATATATAAAAAAAAAAAAAAAACAAATTTCTGTCCTGGGTGGGAATCGAACCCACAACCTTCAGCGTGAAAGACAAGAACCTACCATTCACGCCAACCGGCTTGTCCCGTCATAACACATTTACACTTAATATCGTATTAACACGACAAATAAAGACAGAAAAAAGTCTATATGCGTAGAACTTCACTACCACCGTTCTAATTCCATTTATTAATCATTCCATTTCAATTTTTACAGACGTATAGACGGAACATTGATTAACAAAGTATACTACTTCTTCTCCTTGGGCTGGCTTATCTTGCGTGCGTCCAGTGTTGTGCTCTCTGCTGCAGATATTAGTCTGCATTCAAAACGGGCCTTGCCCTATTTGTATTCCTGTCCCAGTTCCGCCTATAATATAGAGGTAGAAAACTGCTTACAATACAAAATATCAAAAGCTAGAATTGAAGAACAGAATCGGAGATTGTGTTTTCAAATCCAGTCAAGCATTGAGTTACATCTGCTTGTATCATTATATCATCCGGTACTTGGCGGCGAAGGAAACATAGACAAACCTGAATGTGTGATTAACAGCGTTGTGGAATAAGTTCCAGACTTACCATACCATACCATACCATACCATACAAGCAGAGAACCATAATTTCACGAAACATTCATAATTCTCTATATCAAATTTCGCTTAGACTCATACATATATACATATATGTAAATTTAATCTCTAACAAATTCCCCTTGGCTGCCCCTTTATCAAATGTAAATACATATCTCTATGATTGATCATCGCTACAATACATTTCAGATCAAACGGCTGAAAGATCAATTGAATCATGACGTTATAGTCTTAAGCGGAATGGGATATTTCTATTTGGATCGACAAAAACTTTTACAGGTAATATTTATTTGTAGCTTTGCTCTCGATTTAAATGCAATCATACTTATCTATAATAATGTTTTTTATTACAAACGGTACATAAAAACACTATTATTACTTTTTAAGGAAAAAAGATAAATTTTAACGTTACGCGATTATGGAACCAACTAATACTTGTGCCAAAATTCACTTAATATATATTTTGTGATGATATTTACAGTAACAGCCTGTGAATATCCCACTGCTGGGCTCAGGCCTTCTCTCCTTTTTTTTTTTGATGAGAAAGTTTGGACCTTATTCCACCACGCTGCTCCAATGCGGGTTGGTGAAATACACATGTGGCAAAATTTCAGTGAAATTAGACACACGCAGGTTTCCTCAATTGCTTTTTGAAAATGCTTGCCTGCATTGCGAATCTTTTGCTATTGTATTTCCGTCCGTATCCGTAACAGCCTGTGAATGTCCCACTGCTGGGCTATAGGCCTCCTCTCCTCTTTTTGAGGAGAAGGCTTGGAGCTTATTCCACCACGCTGCTCCAATGCGGGTTGGTGGAATTCACATGTGGCAGCATTTCAGTGAAATTAGACACATGCAGGTTTCCTCACGATGTTTTCCTTCACCGTAAAGCACGAGATGAATTATAATCACAAATTAAGCACATGAAAATTCAGTGGTGCTTGCCCGGGTTTGAACCCACGCGGTCTTACCACTGGGCCATCTCGGCTATTGTATTTAAGTGTGCAGAATTCAAAATGTCATTCTGTGTCTTTTTGTTTTCAGGTCGCAGCTGTCATTGTAAAATATGAATTAATCTTGCTACAATATGATAATTAAAATATATGCGATAACTAAAGTTGTATCTCTTTATATTTAATGCCCTTCTGAACGATTTAGGCTAAGGCCAGTACTTAAAAGACTAGCGAACTGCACGGTATATATATTTTATATTGCATAAGTGTGCACAAACACAGGCACACCTTCTATTCCCTTCCTCTTATGATCCGATGTGATGGCAATACGACCTTCTACTGAGAATTTCTAGACAGAAAAACCCAAAAACTCTTTAATAGTCCACCAAGACCTCTGGATCTGCTTTCTTATAACTTATGCCACTAGAAAAACGAGGCAGTCTATATATCTTCTGTCTCTATACATTTTTTTGTGAAATATCTTGAAAAATAACTTTGGTCGTATGCGTCCAACTATACCCGAATGACGTATCAGAATGTCATGAAATCTAGGGGGTAACTTGTTACCGATTGGAGGTAAAAGTAATGTTGAAAATCAGCAAACATAAAATAAAATTCTTATTGTAGAATATTTGGTGGATAATTTTATTTATTTTATAAAAATAAGCTCTTTAAAAATTTTCAGTCTTCATATTAGCTGTTATATCTATAATATTTGATTTATGCAATTAATTATTCTGAGGTGATGTAATTGTTATATGTTAGCGTAATTATTATTTTATAAATTGCAAAATAATAGTTGATATATATTTTTAAATATTTGTCATTTATTAACTTAAGGTCGGTTAGATTAGCTTACATTATTTTTTTATTTAATTTTTACTTCAACATTTTACAAGAAAAATTTCTAAACTCACTTCATAGAAAATTTACTTGATTCCGGAGTAAAAAAATCTTCGTAAAAGGTTTATATATATTTTTTATCTTATTGATGCCTATTCATATATTATGCAAATAGCGGAGAATCGAGAGCATTGGTATACCTAGAGAGATGCTTATGTTCAGCAGTGGATTGCGATACTGATAACGATCATTATTATTCACCGAGTGGAAAGTGGATAGTGTCGAAGATGAAGGTTGCTCAAACTTATCTTCAAATAATAACGCTACGAGAAAAAATCAAGGTTATTTTTTGTAATATAACCTGCCCATAAATAACTATTTTAAATCCGTAGCAGATAGTTGTAAAGATTTTTACCGTCAAAAAGTAAGAAAAAGTTAAGCAAGGCGAATCTATAGATAGATATGAACACCGACACTAAAAATAATTATTGTAAGAAATATTGTCTTATTTTAAGATTTCTGTACCAACATACAGGCAAATATTTCAAGCCAATATAATCGTTTAATCTAAATATAATTCGAAGTAATATAATCGTTTAAAATATTCATAAAAATATATATTAAGGTTTATAATACGAGAGCTGATTGATGTCCTTGTTTTTTCCTGAAAGAAAATATCTTCGGTGTATAGTATTCGTTGTTATTGTTAAATTATGAGAGTAAAAAAGACTGGTATTCCTTTCCGATAAACTTGTTTCAAGCAGAGATAAATTCGACCCTCGCAATATAGGCAGTCGGTTATGGATAAGATAAATTGAATAATTCTCCTGTGAGTTACGAAGGTCTAGGCTTATATGGAGAAGTGTTCACACCGTATAACTCAATACAGGCTATTTGATTTTATCTTTATTTTACGATGATGATATGGGTTTCGATTTAAAATAATCTTACTATTTTTTTAACATCTTTGAATGTTATTCTTAATTCAAATGAGTAATATTGTTCTTCTATTTATAACAAGTTTGTAAATTATTCTGTTACTGTAGCTCATGTAGGTCCCAATGCACAACATATATAACCAGATAAAGTTTTTATGAGCGAGGTTTAAAATTTGCCCAGAAGGTGGTAGAGGGAAGGGAAGCAACTTCATGTTATTTACGTGTTATTGAGTTTTTCATAAAATCAACTTATGGATTTCTTTAAATAAAATGAATTCATCTTTGAAATAATAGCGAAGAAATTACTCTGTAAATTTTCATTGGATAAATTAAATGACTATATTAATTATAAACATTTTCCTTTCATTATATTTCTTAATAGAAGTTATAAAAGTTTCATATATCTGGAATCTACTATATTGATGCGTTTCCACATATATATAATTGGCTATATCTGTGATTGAAATTTTTCAGAAAATCACCAAATAACACCAAAGCGAATTGACAGCACAAACGATGTTTTTTTTTGTCGATGAAATGGATTTTTAATCTTTGAACTTCGATTAGACTATCGTTATTAGCCTGCTGGTTGAGAAATATAAAAGATTTTTCAATATCATGACATATAAAGATTTATAAAATAATCTAAAATGAAACAAGATTTTTTCGAAAATAACTTTTATTCTACATACATTCAAATATACTAAAAATATCATAGTTTTAATTGCACATCTTCTCTGAGACATCTATTTGATAAATTCTATTTCTATTTTAATAATTTATTTATTTATTTACATAAATGTTTTACTATGTTATTAATAAACTAATTACTCTAAATACAACACATTAATAACTTCTATAATTTACAATTTAATTCATTAAAAATATACATTTATATAAATATTTGTGCGATTAACAGACACAGACAAAAAATATGACAATTAGATTAAAATATATTTAAATTACAATATATTTAGATTGTTAAAACTCAACCCAACGCCAATAAGAATTTATGAAACTAAAGAAACTGCTTAAATCGAGATAATGTACAAGCATTTTTAACGAATGTTTGTGATAGAGTATTTGTGACTATTAGTATAACATTTTGTCATCAAGCACACTTGCAAATGGAGAATATTATGTGATTCATTGTATCTCAATTGTAATCATTTCTTTATATAGTCTAGGCGTAGCCTCGTGCCTTGTTTTGTGTATGGGTAGCAATACAAACTATTTTCGAATCAAATAACGTATGAGTGAGGAGGTACCTTATACGGCAAACTACATGAAGAAATGAAATGCAGTCACTGGTCACCGTTCTAATATTTTTGTTTACACATTTACAATGAATATTAAAACACAAACTTTAGGGGAGTTTAAGATAGATAATGATGTTAAAATGTGCATATTTGTTATAATGCTTATTGTACTAATATTATGTACTTACTTAAAACATATTTTATAAAAAGTTTGTTTAAATCAATCAATAGTAAATAGTACTGTTTAATATTTATATACTTTTATTATATAACTAGCAAAACCCGTGGCTTTACCAGCGTGAAATTTTGTTTATGAGGAAAATCTTTCAAATTCTGCCATATTAACTATATTTTTTTTATTTTGGAATTTAACACACTTCAATTTTATTTAATTATACATATGAAACGTCTTTTCAACCGCAACGCCGGATTTCAAGCTACGTTTAAAACGAATGTAGAAATTAGTCGTGACACGGTAGCAGATGGTCACTAAAAGTGATAAGATACCACATATATACCGTATATATTCTGAAAAGAACGATAAAATATGTTTTTTTTTAATAATTTGTATGGAATGTGATCCACGGACTACTAAGGTGCTAACGATAATTGTTTTTGATAAGCCGAGATGTGGTAAAAAACGCGTGAATCTTACCCGATGATCGTGGGTTCAAACCCGGGCAAGCACCACTGAATTTTCATGTGCTTAATTTGTGATTATAATTCCTGAATCCTGCATTTGTCTAATTTCACTGAAATTATGTCACATGTGTATTCCACCAATCCGCACTGGAGCAGCGTGGTGGAATAAGCTCCAAACCTTTTCCTCAAAAAAGGGCGAGGAGGCCTTTAGCCCAGCAGTGGGATATTCACAGGCTGTTACAGATTACGGATAATTGTTTCAGGAAGATGAATGAAAAACAAGATGTCAAACTGACGCTTTAGGATTTGTACACGCACTGTCCTTATTATGAATATTCTTGATGACATTGAATAATTTACAGTGAAGTGAAGATTTACAAAGAAAATATTAGGAAATATTTTAAACTGATAAAACAACGTCTGTATAATGTTCTAACAATAAATAAAACTTTAACGAAAATTTAAAACAACAGCGACATTGGCACGTAACATTTGGCAACATAATATATTATTCAACGATGTGATTTATGGCAGAAATAAAATATAATTTTTAACTGAACGACAAATACATTTTGTTGTTTCGTTCCAACATATAGCTATATACTTAAATAGATCTTACAGGTAAATTGGCACGATTTTGATGGGCTGGTTGGCGTGGTTGGTAGATACTTGCCTTTCACACCGATGGTTGTGGACTCGATTCCCACCTAGGACAGACATTTTTGTGCATAAACATGTCTGTTTGTCCGGAGTCTAAGTGTTATTATTATATAAGTTGTTTCCATAGTACAAGCTCGGGTTAGTTTGGGATCAGATGGCCGTGTGTGAATAATGATATTATTATAATTAGACCAAAGCCTAGCAATGTGTTATTAGTAAGATAACACATTGGTTAAATTTCATGTGCTTTATTTGTCAATACGAATAATTCATAATGATAGTCGGTCAGTACGTTACTAGATTATAATACTGAGGTAACTTTGCTACATGTATATTACCTTCGCCGACATAGCCCAGTGAGGCATATTCAGGTATACCTGACAGGTATATCCACTATATATAGTGGATAGTGTTTTTAATAAAAAAGACGATATCTTCTGTTTCATCTAAAATAATAATACTCATTAAAAATAATTTTATTTATAGCTTTACATATTACATTATAATTAATATTTATTAACAACCAATTTCTTATATACTAACACGATAAGAAGATTTCATCTTCTAAAAAAATATTTATATACTAGTTTTACAAATGAAACACTTTGGTATTTGTTACGTCCGTGGTAAATTAAAAATTCCTAAATTTACACATAATAAAATTAATTATATAACAATGGCTAAATAATTTGTATTATATAATAATTTTATGTAATGATTTGATATCTAACATATATTTTACATATTTAGCACTAATGTCTTTAGACTAACATATTATGTATATGTATATGTAAAAAATGTCACTATTTGAATCATTTACATGTATATAAACATTTGACAGATTTAGTTGCTTCGATTAAGTATGAAAGTTAGTCTGTTCTTATTCCATTTTTAAACTAAGCTTCTATTGGTTTTTACTAAATTATAATTTAAGGATACATAATACAATACTAAAGTCTAATAAATTTAACGATTATAACAAATCATAACTACGTCCTTTAATTCGCTACATTTCGTGAATAATTCTCAAACTGTAGTATGAAATATTTAATACAGACTGTCAATAGCTAAACATCAATTATTTCTCTTATCTTTTTGATAAATAGCTAAGTATTACTACGATAAGTTCATAAATAATAATTAACATTGTACTCGCGTAGATAAGTGGCCGCTTTCAATTAATCTTAAGGGGTATTAAGATTAATTGAAAGTGGTAGCCTCGAAATGCGATCTTACTCGTGGGGACATTTCTTAGTCTTTACACACTTGAAAAAGACAATCCAAGGGGTGAGAGACAGTATTATAGGATAGGAAATAAAACATTCTTACACGTTACACTAGCTAACTTTAAAACATGGCGCGTTAACTAACGCACTCTAACAGACGTTGCCGCGGCCCACACGAGAAGGGAAGTACGTCATACGTCAAAATCGAATAATGGATAAAAAAATAACGTTCCGTTCTACGCATTAACTGAAATGTAATACAAACATAAAATATTAAAGTTAATTAACATAAAATATTAAAATTTAAAAAACGACGGAATGAAAATTAATGAGAATTGAAATAGGAAAAAAGGAAATTAATAAAAATTATGATCTTCAGGAATTATTTAATTAATCTACGTTACACGTTATTATTTAATTAACATGCCGTTAACGTCCATTTAAAAAACTAATTAATTTTTTAAATGAACGTTACCGGCATATTTTTGGGGTCCTTCATCGTGGATAATTTGTCATCCGGTGACTCGGTTTTGGCTGTAAGCCTACTTAAAATGTCTTCAGATGCTTATTTTGCATATATTTGTTTATGTAAGAGGGGGCAAACCGTCTTTATCTGAGGCTCGTTTTTTGACGGCACCTATTTTATATATATATTTTTTTTTATAGTATAGGTAGGTGGATGAGCATATGGGCCATGGTAAGTTTTTTTTTTTTTTTTTTTTTTTACCGTTAATAGGCAAGCGCTTGACCGTTGACTTGCCTGATCTTAAGCATAGTCACGGTCTAGGATGGAGCGCGCCTGCCCAGAAGGAACCCGTTCACTCTGGATTTGAACACACCTACATTGTAGTCATCTGGAAATATGGACTCAGGCAAAGCATTCCACAGTTTCGCAGTGCGAATAATAAATGTGGATTCAAAGCGCTTCGTACGTAGGCGGGGAAGTTCCACTGTGTACCTATGGCGCTTTGGTCGCGTTTGCCTGGCCGTCCGATAGTAGAAGGGGGTGGAAGGAATCAGATCATGTAATTCCTGCGCACATTCTCCGAAATGTATCCGATAGAAGACAGAAAGCGAAGCAACCACACGTCGATGTTCAAGACTTTGGAGTCTTGACTCGACCAATGTGTCGTCTCCTATCAGCCTCCTAGCACGTTTCTCAATCAACTCTAGAGCCCGAAGGTGGTGCTTAGCAGAGCCGTCCCAAAGGTGAGAGCAGTACTCCATACAAGACCTCACTTGTGCTTTGTATAAGCTGAGCAGTTGTTCTGAAGTAAAGTAACGTCTCACCTTGGCGAGGATACCAAGCTTTCGGGCGGCTATTTGGGCTTTGGACTCAATAAAAGAGCCGAAATTTAGAGTCGACGTGAGAGTAACGCCAAGAAGGTCAAGATGGTCAGTTATAGGTACGGACACATCTCGGAAAGAGGGAGGTAGCTGGAATTCCCTCTTTTTGGCGGAAAATAGACACGCCTGCGTCTTGGTTGCATTGAACATGACCAAATTGGCATCGCCCCAATCGGACACTGCCTTAAGGGTCATGCTCAGTCGCTCAACCATAGCTTCTCTCTGAGCCTGAATTAGGGCCTCACTAGCTCCTGCGTTGGACCTGTAGCTCTCGACAACTGTGCAGTCATCTGCGTACCCATGGATACCGGGCATCAGCAGATCATTAATGTGCATCAGAAATAGTGTCGCCGAGAGCACTGACCCCTGGGGAACACCGGCATTTATAGCCATTTGATCCGACGAGTGGCCATCAACCACCACTCGTAACGATCGGTTCCTCAGGAAGTCTGAAATCCATGCACAAAGGCTAGCAGGCAGGCCATATGCAGGAAGCTTGCTGATAAGGCCATCATGCCAAACCCTGTCAAAGGCTTTCGAGATATCCAAAGAGACAGCAAGTGCCTCTCCGTGTTTCTCGATGGCCTCACTCCAGATGTGTGTGACGTATACCAGAAGATCACCAGTGGACCGATTTCGGCGGAATCCGTATTGTCGGTCACTGAGAAGGTCATTGGCTTCCAGGTACGTCAGGAGCCTAGTATTTAGGATACGTTCCATTGTCTTGCACAGAATGGACGTAACCGAGATGGGCCTGTAATTGGCAGGGTCAGCACGACTACCCTTCTTAGGCACGGGCTGCACGTTAGCTAGCTTCCAGGACTTAGGCACTTTACCTGTCTCAAGAGAGAGGCGGAACAGACGTGTCAGGATAGGAGACAGTTCAGGCGCACAGTTCCTCAGGACAATTGCTGGAATGCCATCAGGTCCGCTAGCCTTGTTCACGTCCAGACTGCGTAGCATTTTGCGAACTTCCTTTTGCCGAATGTGTATATCACTCATATGAGTATCGGCGCTAGGTGTTGCTCTAGGTGTCGCGCTACCAGCGTCAAGACGAGAAGATTCCGCAAATAAAGATGCAAACAGATTTGCCTTCTCTTCAGCGGTGTGTGCTAGCGTTCCGTCAGGCTTCTGAAGGGGAGGCAGTGAGGGGCGACAAAAGTTCGCTTCGACCGATTTAGCTAGGGACCAATACGCTTTGCTACCCGGTGGGTATGAAGCCAGTTTTTTCCCTATTCGACTAATGTGATCGAAGCGTGACTTTTGCATAGCTTTCCTGCAAGACTTGGCGGCTTTATTAAAGGCTCTCTTTTTTCGGCGTATGTCCCTCGCTTTGCGGTTACGAGCATCAACCCAGGCCAGGTACGCTTGATGCTTCAACGCTTCTGCGCGTCTGCATTCAGGCCCAAACCAAGGCTGAGCTAGGGTGGACAGTGGCTTGTCTGAAAACGGAATAAAATATTCCATAGCCAGACGTAGCAAATCTGTCACACTTTGCGCGCTAATCGAGGAATCACCAGAAGAGAAGCACACTCGCTGCCAAGGATAGCATGCAAGGAAAGAGCGCATTCCTTCCCAATCTGCTGACTTGTATCGCCACATCCGCCGAGTTCCAGTGGGACTGGCGTTGGGCGGGGAGTAGACAGATACAGATTTCACCAGACAGTGGTCAGACTTACCTAACGGTGATGAGATCGTTACTGAGTAACGGTCTGGTTCAGTTGTCAGCAGAAGGTCCAAGCAATAGGCTTTATGCGAGTCAACGTCGGGTACCCGTGTAGCACCACGGACCAGCTGGGTAAGATCTAACGCTAAAGCTAGCTTTCGTATCTCTAACCCAGCATGGTCAGTGTCCTGGTATGGATATAGCCACTCTTTGTGGTGGGCATTAAAATCCCCCAGAAACACTAATTGGGCAGTGGGGTACAACTGTTGAGCCGCGTCAGCTGCCTCACTGAGGTATTCTGTGAGCCTTGTTGTCTCCTGATTCCCGCTGTGCGAACGGTAGACACAGGCATACAGGATTTTCTCCATACCCGTGTCCACCAAACCCCTAAGTACCGATAATGTAGTGTCTTCAAATCGTCGGAGACGCCGAAAGCAGATGTCATTCCGGACGTAAACGCATACGCCTGCTCGTGATTTGAAATTGTTCTCCAGGGTATACCCTGGGTACAAAAGATACGATACGTCGGACGGACAACCGATCTGCGTCTCCGTAAGAAACAAGAGGTGGGGTTTCTCAGTCTCAAGGTGGTAGTGGACTGGCACGATATTAGAGTGCAACCCTCTAATGTTGCTGAGGTGCACTTTAAGCGAGAGGGAGTGCAACCGCTGTGAAACTTTCCTCTTTTTTCGTTTCTTGACCATTGTAACATCAGAGTACTTGATACAGGGCAAGGGTCGGAAGTAGAACGAGGCGCCATGCTGCTAAGACACGATGATACACACATGGAGTATCGCGCACACTGATGGGGGACTAGGCTGGAGACTGCGGGGACGCCCGAGCCCCCCCATGGATGTCCATCGGGCCCTCTGATCCGGTCGCCGACCGGCACGATGGCGCATCCTCGGGATTTTTCGACAGTTGGCGGGGCAGCCTTTTGTGAGTGGCTAGCTCACTACTTGGGCCCCCATCTATCTGCGGTCGGCCAGCGGTGCACCGTGCCTCGGATCCCGCTACCCTCCGCGACTAGTCTCCCGATGTGGCGATTCCAGTGTGCATTATTTCGATCTTTTGCAGAGACGCAACTGTTCTGACCCGACTCTCGGAATGGTGTCACCGGACATCGTACCGGAACACAACTGCGTTGCTTGGCGGTACGGCTTTGTTCGGTGGGTGGTCACTAACCACGGCTGAAGCCTACCACCAGTTAGATTGTCACCTGATTGGCACCACCCAGGGACCACATGTGGGGTTACGTGTTATGGGTATTCTCCCACGGACGAGGGTGACTCGGTCACCAACGCCCATAAACATTGGCATTTTAAGAAATGTTAACCAACGCTTCCAACGCCAGTGCACCATTAACCTTGGGAACTAAGATGTTATGTCCCTTGTGCCTGTAATTACATTGGCTGAATCACCCTTCAAATCGGAATACAACAATACCAAGTGGTGTTGTTTTGCGGTAGAATATCTGATGAGTAAGTTGCTACCCAAAAGAGGGCACAAAGCCCTACCAACAGTAAATCCGTTCGTACAAACCGCTGGCGACAGCTGGTGAGTAGTTTTGTTACATGTTTAATAACGATTTATTATATAAATATTTGTTAAATAAATACAAAGAAGGGATTGCACAATTTTCCAGAAAAGGACGAACCGTCTGTCCGTCTAATGCTTATCTTTTTAATAACAACATGATTTCTTTATTTCTCTCATACTTCTACACATGCTTACATATACGGTTGTATTTTGAACATTTAATTCATTCTCTATATCTAATAAACCAAGAAAATATTACAACTAGGAAGTAATTTATGATATAAAACAAACATAGCCATGTTAGGTATATCTACGTTTTGTGACAGCGATATTTTAAGTATTTACAAAAATTAAAGTACAGTTTTATTTAATAACGAACTTTAAAGTTACTTAGCTGAGGTTCTATGAGCACAGTTTCGGTGGTTTCCTGTGTGGGTGTTGTGGTGGGCATCGCTGATGGTCGAAGGGAAATGGCAAGCGGCAACGCTGATCGCGCGCACAGTTGGGAAGCGCTACGTGTAGAACCGACTGATCGATAGCGAGTGCAACGACCTCTCCTGCAAAAAAAAAGCTATTAATAATCTATTTTATAACCTAACTACAAAATCAAAAAAATCTTGATTCGAGTAGACTCGTAAAAAAACTATACAATTGTCATGTTTCAGTATTGATATATTATGTAAAACCGGCTCAGCCGGCTTGGAATGTAGATTCTACTGCAATAATGATAAGAAACTCAGTAGTTACTATATTCTTCAATATGTAATAACATATTGAACATAGGTATGAATATACAATATGTAGTAACATAATTAAAAATATATATTTTTATTTATCCCTCATGAAATTCAACGAATACACTCCAAGCTTTTTATCGTCTATATAGTATTTTACGTTTTTCGGCATGACATTTAAATTTATAAAAAAGCCTAGTTGAAAATAAAAGATTGTAAATCTGATGAAAAAAACTGAAAAAAAATCTTAACATAAGCAATGATCACTGAAAGTTTACATATTTAAATAATATATTTGTTTCTTGGTTCTGATAACTCTATAAAATAATAAATATTCATAGAAATTAGAATGAACTACATTTAAAAATTCTCTTAAATTACGAATAGTCAGTATTTTGGCTCCTCTTAGTTATTACAATGAACATGTTATATAAATTTGTATTTATGTTTTATTTATACGATGGTAATTTTGAAGAAATTTTACTTAATATTTCGTCTTTTGTACTATTTCAATATTAACTTAATAAGTATCAGATGGTTGTTTCTGTTAAAGATATTACATTCTTAACATAATTTATAACTTTAAATATACTTAAACAAACTTGTTTATTAATAAAACTCAAACTATGTATCGATACAACTGACATCGTAACTTTATTACCATAACTTACGAACTCGTAGCGAGGCAGAATGTAATAAAAACTTGTACGCAGTAAGTTGACGACAGATTAAAGTTGAACACTTGTATTATTAGCAACAAATTTAAAGTTATGATAGTGTGATGTTGTTACTTCGAGTTGGAACTAAAATATCGACGTCAACAATGTTTACGGAAGGTAATGAGGAACAACAATACTCAAATTTAAATTGATTTAGGAGAATAGAGGGAACTCGAGCACTGATTGCCGTGATTCAATTTCGGATCGAGAAATTGTTTTGATTAATCGAGAGATTTCGTCGTCGTTTCTTACAGCTATGCTAAATCACCCGTGAAATCTCGAAAATCGACTTATACTTTTAAGGGTGTATTCTTGAAATGTTATAATTAATGTCAATGATGCATAGCATTTTCTGACATTCTATTACCATTTTCTGCGGTGAGTACCGAGTTTATTCTTACATAATAGCCCAACAGCCATATATAGCCCAATAGCCAAATAGCCAAAGAGTACTGTTTGATGGTAGATATGCATTACGTGCCCAAACTGGTCCGCACAAAGCACTACAATCTATAAATGCTTTGTATCTAACTAGACAGGATTGTAGGACCGTTATGTTAGTAAAACAACACTCGGTTCTTAACGTTTTATATGTTTTTATGTTTATTTGCACGATGCTCTAACCTTCGGAACTACAGAACCTCAATAAGTAATCTAAATTTATTGGTATAGAAAATGTTAAAAAAGTGCTGCGTAATTTTGTTACCAATTACAGTATTGTTAACGAAAATTTAATAGAATGAATTCGATCTGATAAATAAAAATCTCTGTATTCATGAAATTGAATAATTAAAATGTTTTGATTGGAATTCGATGACGTCAAATTAACTTGTTCATCTATTCATAGTCAAGTTTCAAATTGTGAAGCTCATGATTGAAATATGTTGAGTTTCACGTGGGCGCTTCAAATATTCTTTACAAAGTACATACGTTATATGACGTGGAATAAATATTTAAATACTTTATATTATAGCTTATATTAGGTATATAATAGTAAGTAATAATCACTTCAATATTTTTCTCCGCATTATCCAGCCCACTGACAAAGTTGTTAAGGATTTGTTAGGGTGACGAAGTTTACTTGGTGACTTGGTGGTAGGGCTTTGTGCAAGCCCGTCTGGGTACCACCCTGTCATCACATATTCAACCACCAAATACGTAGTATTGCTGTGTTCCGGTTGGTAGGGTAAGTGAGCCAGTATAAGTACAGGCAAAAGGGATATACTTAGTATATTTTTTTTTATAGAATAGGAAGGCGGACGAGCATATGGTACGTGGTCCTGATAGTAAGTGGTCACCAAACGCCCTTAGACATTGGCACTGTAAGAAATGTTAACCATCGCTTACATCGCCAATGCGCCACCAACCTTGGGACCTGAGATTTTATGTCCCTTGTGCCTGTAATTACACTGGCTCACTCACCCTTCAAACTGGAACACAATAATACCAAGTACTGCTGTTTTGCGGTAGAATATCTGATGAGTGGGTGGTACCTACCCAGGTTGGAAGGGTAAGTGAGCCAGTGTAACTACAGGCAAAAGGGCTATACTTAGTATATTATTTCTCAAGGTTGATGGCACATTGGTGATGTAAGGAATGGTTAATATATCTTACAGCGCCAATGTTGGGCAATAGTGACCACTTTCCATCAGGTAGCCGATTTTCCCGTCCCTAGCTATATTCCCGTCCCTAGCTATTAAAAAGAGTTGTAAAAATAAAATCCATTTTCGCTGACAAAATATAAAAAGCCTTACTTAAATTAACAATCTTAAAACGAAAAATGTCAAATCTTTCAATATAAAATTTTACTCACGATCCGTACTCTCTCAAATAAATTTTGTGCCAAGAACTTATACAATTTTTTCAATTAATTATTTTATAAATATTTCGCCTTCGTAGAATATTAATTTTATAATGACTTTTATGTAACAACCTTATTTCATATACTATCAATATAATGGATTTTCTGTCTACTTATTTATTTTATTTATATCACCGCGACAAGTGAAATTTTTAAAAGGCTCATAGGTAAAACTTTGTTATCGAATCAACCTTCACAGAAGTGTAAGAAAGAATTAATTAAAAAAGAACATTTGTTTTTTTTTATTGTATTTGTTGGGTAGACAGTTGGCCCAACAGACGGTCACCACTGCCTTAATAATTGTATAAAATATAAGAAGTGAAAGTAAAAACAAAATATACAAAATCTATGATGAAATGATAGAGCGCAAAAACTAATTTAATGTTCAAAACCTAAGACTAACATAAGACCAATGAATGAATATTATGTAAAAATTATATACATAGAAATTGAAATAGTTTGCAAAAAGCCTTTTTATTCTATTTACGATCAAAGCGTCTATAATTGAATGAGTCTATAATTGCAGGATAAATTTGAGAGTTAAATAAATACATTTCTTCCGGACATAGAGTAGATTAGACAGGACATTTTAACCAAATCATAATACTATGCTAAATAATTGTAGAAAAAATTACATTAAGCGCGCAGAGATAAAAGTTTTGGTTGCACATTTGTATTATATAACTTTACCTCAAAATCAAAATCCGTTACATAACGATTCAAAAGTTTCATTAGGAGCTTGAATAAAGAATTATTTGATTGCAAATAAATAATTTTTTATATATAAAAGTATAACTGACTGATTGACTGTCTGACATATCAACGCACAGCATAAACTACTGGGCACCATGAAAATTTGCAAACGTAATAGGTTAGCACTAAGAAGGATTTTTGTAAATTTAACCCTTAATAAAAGGGATGAAAGTTTTATATAAAAAATATTTTTTGAAGAAAGAACTATGAAAATTGGTAACGAGCAATTCTGAATTATGCTGCGAGTGAAGCCGCGGGTAAAGCACTAGTAATTAATATCACAAAAAAGATATGTACTATGTACGTAATATGTGTATCTACGATGAGATAAAAAAAATCCCGCTGAGTTTCTTTCACCGGTTCTTCTCAGTTTGGAGGTATTTATTTCCGAACCGGTGATAAATTTATGACAGTCAATAAGTTATTCTATATTGATCCATTCAGCTTTAATGAGCAAACTTTAAATAATTCAATATCTAATACTAAATGAAAAATAAAAGAAATAGTTTTTAAAACTTTTTTTTTTGGTTAATTTATGTTTATTATATCATTAACTTCAAATAAATTTAAAAAATTCACAAAAAATAAATTATAATTCAACCGCGACTAAGTATTAATTACTAGTATTTTTATATGTAAATACGTTATTTAAATATATATACTGAACATAATATATAGTAAGCAAGCGTATGACCATTTCCCATATTAACATATTAATACATAGGAACTATAGTAATACTCCCAGCCTCGGAAGCGCTTTATATAGAACGTGCTTAGAATATCCCGTTTATGATCTTGGTAATTTAATTAATAACCATCTGCCTTGACCTTATAGCGCGTATACATACTCTTATATTTATGTAAAACAATTGATTTAAAATGCAAAGAGACCCAGAGCAAGAAAATTTAATGTTATAATTTTAATACAATTTTTACGAGAATTTATTTGAAAACTAAATAATTTTCTAACTGAACATTTAGTCGAAATGTGCTGTATAGAAAAAAAGTAGTATTCAGTCTGCTAAATAGGCCACCTGAAATTTGAATATTTTATGGTACCTATCCACAAGGGCTTTTACAAAGCTTTATCACTAAGAGAATAGTAACATTCAAAAGTAGTAGAGACAGCCAAACGAGCCAATGGACCAACAGATTGAAAGTGGATTCACTCATATATAACTGCAAGAAACATTAAAGGAAGAACTTTCGAAAACTGCTGTACCATATCTGCATCTGGTGTAGATCTGGGTGGTTTTGATCAAAATATTAAGGTATGTTATTGTTATTAGCTCTATTGAATCATCACTTTATTTGATTATATTATATGTTATGCTATAACCGGTTACGGATGTAGATTCTACCGAAACGGACCACCAAGAAACTTAGCTCAGGCTTTATAAGCTGTCACGTACACAGTCCATTATAATTTGGCACTTGACGTTGTGTGAAAAGACTGCATAATTTTTTTCTCATATCTCTTGATCTGATAATTGTTTTTATTTATCAGAGATCTTATATTCCTTGTACTTGTAATTGGCGGAACAAAGCAATATGGATTGATCCATGCTCATTTGTAACGGTAAATGAAATGATGAGCAAGCGGTACCCAACTAGACGGTCCTTCACAGTCGCGTAACAGGTACGAAAACGAATATAATAATTATAATCTAAATCCGTACTCATTTTCACTAACAAAATGACGTTTAAATACAATAAGCAAATTACTCCTAAAATAACATCAGAACGAAAACTAATTAAAAGTTTAATTAATGTATCGTTTATTTAATAATACGTGTAGAAATTGTAGAATCACATTGTAAATAAATTGAACATTAATGAACAATGAATCTACTGGTGGTAAGGCTTCGTGCAAGCTCATTTGAGTAGGTACCACCTACTCATCAGATATTCAACCGCAAAACAGCAGTACTTGGTATTGTTGTGTTCCGATTTGAAGGATGAGTGAGCCAGTGTAATTACAGGCACAAGGGACATAACATCTTAGTTCCCAAGGTTGGTGGCGCATTGGCGATTCAAGCGTTGGTTAACATTTCTGACAATGCCAATGTATGGGCGTTGGTGACCACTTACCATTAGGTGGCTCATATGCTCGTCCACCTACCTATTGTATAAAAAAAAGAACATCATTGTACCAACATTTTTACTTTCAAATTGAAATGTTTTATTCATGTATTATCGTGAATTTGTTAATTAATATTCACTGACGGACAAAAATCATAGAAAGCAATCAAAATGTAACCTTCAACGAGATATCTATTAATTAAAACCTTTCAACCGAATCGTTGATGAGCTCTACAGTCTTAGCAAACAAATTGTGAATATTCAATTTGTAAAGTATTACTCTTGATCTGCCCTTTGAATTATTGTAAATGAGCAAACGTTCCTTTTGTAATGATTTTTATATAGGTTACTTTGGTTTATATATTTTTTACGGTAAATATGGAATACCTATCACTTTGTAAGATTATCGGTTTTAGTTGTTAATTTTAAGTGTTTAATAATAAGTGGATGGTGTAACTATTTAAATGAATAAGTAAAAAAATGCATAACTGAAAAAAGCACTAAACCAATTAACATTAAACTTTCACCAGAAGATAAAGAGCGTTGTGTGCTGTGTATAGTATAGTTTGACGGTCTGGTTGGCGTGATTGGTAGATACTTGCCTTTCACGCCAAAGGTTGTGGATTCGATTCCAACCCAGGACAGATATTTGTGTGCATGACATGTCCTGAGCCTGGGTGTAATTATCTATATAAGTATGTAATATTTACAAAAGGAAAGTCGTATATGTAGTATATCAGTTGTCTGGTTTCCATAGTACAAGCTCTGCTTAGTTTGGGATTAGATGGCCGTGTGTGAATAATTTCCCAGGATATTATTATTATATAAGTAGAAGCGCTTCGCATAATCCGCTTTAAAATAATTAAGACAAGTTTTTATTTTAAAAGCGATTGTGATATTAAGGCATCCTAACTCTCTACTATTAAATAAATGTATGCTTTCATTTTAAATGAACACTTTTGAAAGGCTGCTTCCCAAATCAAAGGTAGAGTTAAGATATTAATGATTCCAAAATTAATAAGTAAAACAAAAAAAATGATAGTGTGTTATTAAAATATATAACACACTCTGTAGTTTGTTTTTGAGGGAGGCAACTTAATACATTTGTTTTAGATAACAACCGATTAATATACGTATTTAGAAATGTCATTTTAAGTATATATAATAAGAACATACTTATATACACAATACAGAAGGCGGTAATCGAAACCGCGACCCTGAAGCAGAAGGTAGGGTCACTGCCAACTGCGCCAACCCGCTAGTCCCATGATCAGTTTCCATTAAAATAAGTTCAGGTTTTTTTAACGACACCAAGTGAAAACTTTAAGGAGTTGATCAGCCAATTAAATAATATCCTCGCGTTTTTAGTTTCAGAATAGTTAGCGTTTACATTGAAAGGCATTTCATTTAATAAACCGAGAGCAATAATTGTGTTCAATTAAAAAATGTTTACAAATAAGGAAAAAAAATTGCCTGTGCCATTGACTGTACGTGGCATTTTTGCGTCGGAATCTTTGCACGTGTGCCGTATATCTTACTTACCAACCTGATTATAGCTACTATGTACCTGACTGTTTCTATATGGAACAATAAATATAAAATTTACTTAGATTCAGTAGATAGATGTAACTTTTGGTAAACGGTCGATTATTGAAAAACGATTTCAATTAGCCCATACACACATACATACGTTAATAGAAACGTTACACCGAAATTAGATCATATAAATTTATAATAATCATAAAAAAAGCTTCATTACAAAGATAGCAGAATAAAAGCTTATTTTACAACATGAAACCACATTTTGGACTTAAGTATATAAGCAATAATAGTTTATTTTCAGTTACAAAGTTTGAGTAACAAAACGACTAACAGACACTAAACAGTCCTTTGAGAATGATTTGGAATGCGGTCAACGATGCGACAACTAACTTTAGGTTCCACTAAACAATTCAATTAGTCTGGCTACTTAGTAAAATGTTTTAAGTGCGGCTTAAGATTTAATAAACTACACAATGTTATAACAGAGCTATTAAAATAGCATAGCGGGTAAAATTCTTAACTGCCCTAATATTACTTGGAGTAAAAGAAAGTAAGGTCCAATACACCCCACCCCCAACTTGATGAAACTTGCAGTAATACTATTTATATTTCGGTTAATTAAATAGGTAAATAGGTAATCACTAGGTAGGTAGGTGGTAGATTTTTGTGAAAGCTCGTTTGGGTAATTACCCACTTATCACATACCGAATACCAGTAGTTAATATTGTTGGGATCTGGTTTGTAGGGTGATTAAGCCATGTGGCGTTATGTAAACAAAACAAAATAACCAATGATTCAGAATTAACCGATTTAAAAGACCATTTTCATTTAAATACATAGTTATTAAGAAATAAGATTCCGACCGCGCCACACGTGTTGCCTGAAATGGTTCTCGATTATAATAATGTCCTCCAGACCGATTTAGGTCTCGACGACCAATCTCAAGAGAGATTTAGCCAACTACGCAGGACATATTATAATGCAGAAGTGTTTGCGCAAACATAGGTGCTCTCTCTATACCCTCTCTTATAATCGGATGGGTCGTCAATCCGACATGATCGGAAAAAGTTCAGGCGCAGGACCAATGATTTTACGAGCTTTCAGATGCACGGGAGTGTACACACTTCCAAATTCCAGACCTCAGGTCTGCGGCCTTACATCTAGCCACTAGGCCAACGAGGTAGTCTCGCTTATAATACTTGCATAAAGGTAACAATTTCCGAGTTTAGCAGACGTTTATGGTTAACGTTGCGCTCTTTAAGCTCGTAACGTAAACTTTTAATGCCTATTATCGCCCCGACAAATGGTTACGCAACAATATACATGCAAAAAACACAATCTTTATGATGTTAGTAGAGATTTTAGAAATCATACCACTTTATTTTTATTTTAAACATTTGTATAAAAAAACACAATACAACATTAAAAATCGAAAAACTTATAGCATAAGCAGATGCATTGCGTATTAGGAAGAATATCTTATGTATTATTAATAACAAAAGAAAATAAATTAAACACTTTTTTCTTCGATTATAATTTATATAATTAAACCGATAGCCCAATGGTTAGAACACGTGAATCTTAACCGAAGATCGCGAATTCAAACCCGGGCAAGCACCAATGAATTTTCATGTATTTAATTTGTGTCGGCGGTAATAGAAAACATCGTGAGGAAACCTCCATTTGTTAGAAGACAAACTGCCACATATACATGTGGAATTAGATCTAAAATTTCTTGACAAAAGTAAATGAGGCATTAGTTCAGCAGTGAGACATACAGGCTTTACTGGTGGTAAGGCTTTGTGCAAGCTCGTCTGCGTAGGTACCACCCACTCTTCAGATATTCTTCCGCAAAATAGCAGTACTTGGTATTGTTGTGTTCCGGTTTGAAGAGTGAGTGAGCCAGTGTAATTACAGGCACAAGGGACATAAAATTTTAGGTCCCAAGGTTGGTGGCGCATTGGCGATATAAGCGATGATTAACATTTCTTACAGTGCCAATGTCTAAGCGTTTGGTGACCAAATACCTTCAGGTGGCCAATATGCTCGTCCGCCTTCCTATTCTATAAAAAAAGGCTGTTGCTTTACTTTCATAAAACTGTATTTCAATATTATACCTCAAAAAAAAAAACTTAACTCAAAACACTTCAAATTTCATTAGAACCGGCGTTAACTTAAATCTAGTGTACGGCAAATTTAAAACAAATGAAACGATGTATCTTCCCCTCCAAAATTAAACAAAATGGCCGCTAACTTACAACTCTTGAATACCAAGGAAATTGTAATTAACGCTTACGTAAACCTTCCCCTTATATTTAATTTGGTATTGTTTGTTATTTTCATAACATAAATAACAAGGTCATTAAGCGACTTATATTGTCACATACTTTTAACGGGCTTAAAGAGTAAACGGTTTAATTAACATTTAATATTGAATACAATAATTTTAAGCAACAATTAAACTTGGTTGAAGCTCTTAAAAATAAAATTAATGTTAACTACGCGAAATAAATGTGTCAATGTGTTTAAGCATACTTGGTTTTGTGCGTATGAAAATTATGCACATGACTGTGTGTGTAAGATATGACGTGTAATGAGTGCAATATTTAGTCTTATTTGCTATAAAAATACGATACTTGAAATAGATGTATCAATGTGTATAAGCGTGTTTGGTTGTCCAAGAGAAAATTATAATTATGTGTGTGTGTGTGCGTAAGATATATGACGTACAATGCGTACTACAAAAAATGTAAAATACTTCAAATAGATTTATCATTGTGTGCATATATTGTGTTAGGTTTCGTTTTAGGATGTGTGAGATGAAATTAAAATTATTTATGTATGTGAGTGTGCGTAAGAGTCGAGAGGTGTTAGTTTTGTCTTACCTGCTGCAATGACATCTTAGAAGCCTCAAAAAGGCAGCTCTAAAGGTTCTGTTGAAGACTGTATAGATGATGGGATTGATGGTAGAAGACACGTAACCCAACCAAAGACAGATGTCCACAACATGCTCTGAAATATAAAGAGTTTTAAATATTTTGTCAGTACATTTTTTTTTCAATATATATATTTATATATATCGTGAATACGTGAAGTGGTATAACTGATGCTTTTTGGCTCTTTATTGACGAGCACGTCCTCACAACGTTTCTTGTAGTATATAAAAGTTATAAAAATTATAAAGTTTGTTAGACTAATTTGAAATTATAGTCTTTATTTTTTTTAGGAGTATATTTAAATCGATATTAGAATCCATACTTTTAATCCGACATTCAGAAAATGTACTTTCACGACGGAGTGTATAACGTATTAATAGATTTACGGGCATTTTAATTTGACATTAAGTAGGAAGACTCGCTAGAGGGCCTTCTGATGGTAAGCGGTAGAATATATAATTTTTCAAATTTTTATTTCGTTTTCACTACGAAGACAAACTAAAACTAACTTTATTACGGCCAGCCAGTAACATATATTCCCTCGAGAAAAACTGGCAAGAAACTTAAAAGCTTTCAAGATAGAATTTTGTATAAATTTATTGCTCCGCAGATTCAACAATTGCTAATTTCGTGCATTTCTACTGGAAATTGTCTGATACAGTAAAGCATCTCTTATTTTAGTGAGTAATAGCTTGCTATGAAAGGTGGACTGAACACTATCTTTGACATCTTATTATTTTTATGTAACGGGTAGAAACCTTCTTTAGTATTTGTAAAAAGCGTGACGTCAGCACTGATATCTTTATTATTACTCATCTTTGATTTTCAAAAGAAAACTTCACAATAATTTCCAAAGCTTCGTTTATTAATCCGAGAGCGTAACGAACTTCCCAGAAGTTCTGCGCTGTTCAAAAGCAAAATCTGCGAATGTATTTTTTTGATAGATAACATAATTTGTAACGTTAATTTTGAATTGTAATTATTCTTAAATAATCAAACGAGAGCCTGAACTTATTAAAACAAAAAAGTCAGACATAACTAAATAAATATTGCCGTTACGCCGATATATATTATAGTGAAAAAAGACAGTTTTTGTTTTATTGCATGATGATTACTATCTTTCAATTTTCATTAAAAGCCTAATATTAATTTGTACTTAGTTTTGTTCACTAATAAAAGATTACATCAACAATTTACTCATACTAATAAGTCTTTATTACAAAACATTATATTCAAAATTAGTTTAAGGAAAGGAGAAAAAAATAATTAATTTTTGCTTTTTACAATCATATATCAAATATATAAACAAATACATAGATAATTTAACAAAAACAATTCATAACAAAACGAATGCGAAAGATAATTATTAAAACAGCGATTTCATAGCGGCTTTTGTGAAATAAATAAATCTTAGCGGCGGGAAGTCGAGAAAGATTTCGGTTGGAAGCCATTAAAACTTGTAATACAACAGAGGAATTAACATTTCAAATAGCAGAATGAATCGTGACCGATGTCCAAATACAATTAAAAAGTTTGATTCCATTTTCGAAATCATTAATTTAACGTTCATCTTGCATTGTTATTCAACTTATTTGTATTCCGAACTAAAATACGTATTCTGTTTTGGTTTTGGCTGAAATAACATAATGGATATAACTACACATAAATTAGCTTGAAGACGTTTTTCTGTCTGTAATGGAATACATAGTTACTAAAACCGGAATAAACCAGTTTGCGCTAGGCACCACATGCGTCGAACTCTCACATAAGTAGCGTTAGACGCGTGATGCCATTTTGTTTATTATTCTTTACTTACTTATTAGTACGTACCAAAATAAACAGGGGTTAGCGAAAACTTAAAGCAGCAAAAAATAAGGCACAATGAATATTAATGCTATAATGATATTAGCCGAGACAAAATTTAATACCGTATGCATTCCACCACGCTGCTCCAATTCAGATTGGTGGAATACACATGTTTGTTTTTTTTTTTTATTTATAGAAAAGGAAGGTGGACGAGCATATGGGCCACCTGATGGTAAGTGGACACCAACGCCCTTAGACATTGGCATTGTAAGAAATGTTGTCCGTCGCTTAAATCGCCAATGCGCCACCAACCTTGGGAACTACGATCTTATGTCCCTTGTGCCTGTAATTACACTGGCTCACTCACCCTTCAAACCGGAACACAACAATACCAAGTACTGCTGTTTTGCGGCAGAATATCTGATGAGTGGGTGGTACCCACCCAGACGAGCTTGCACAAAGCTCTACCACCAGTATGTGGTATAATTTCAATGAAATTAGACATGCAGGTTTCCTCACGATGTTTTCATTCACCGTCAAGCAAGAGATGAATTATGAACACAAATTAAGCACATGAAACGATCTATGATAATCTTCCAACAACTGGTCTATCACGGCTCTTATACATTTAGTTAATAATAATAAGCACGAACTAGTGACGTCAATCGAAAATGATTCCGATGTTTGATACCGTCAGTTTTAAGATTCAATTACGATTGCCAGGACGAATGGATTTACTATTTCAACTTGACCACGACGGAGGTTGGTTTAACGTTGACGTATCATTTTCGATTTTCCTTTCGTGATTAGGCGAAATTGGCGATTTAATCTTATTTTTCTCATATTATATTACTAAAACCTTTAGTAATAGAAACCGCAATCATTAATAATAGTAATGATAATTTGTTTAATAAACTTACCTGGCACTATACAAGCTGGACACGAAGCGAATAATATGTTGAGTAGGAAGAACGGCGCCCAGCACAAGACGAAGGTAAAAAAAACGAGACCAAGAACTTTCGTGGCCTTCTGCTCGTTGGCAACCGCGTTCGCTGACAGCGACCTGTCCTTTTTGCGGTTAGCCAGGAATCTGTTACAAGGGAATAACTTGAATATATTTTTGTTATAAAAAAGTTTTATTATTGTTTGCACTTTTGTTGTGTCGCAGATACAGTTTAGACAAATTATTCCTTTTTTTCTATTATATTTTTAATTCACCCGTACAAAGTATCTGCGTGTTTGAACTAAAATCAAAATTAAGATTATTATTGTTTTGAATATCGAAGAAGAAAACTTAAGTCAATATTGTTTCCTAAAATATTCTTTATTTAAATGTCTATGGTAGACGTAGACATTAAAATGTTTTAAGGAACGTATGCAACGTAAATGAGGACAAAAAATGTATGATCTTTACATCTTCAATATAAAAAAGTTGTTATCGTAGCAAAGAAATATCCTTACTTATCATAAATTTTGTTATTTTTTGTACTGTAGTGTTATAATACATTTTGCTTCTACGTAACAAAGTGAATTTACATCATAGCTGCGTAGGTGGCTAACTATTGTAAAAGATATATTTTGTGTCACGAGCAACTCTTACTATAAAAGCCTTAAATCTAAACAAGGATGAGGCATTAAAATAATCACGACATCCCTTGAGTTTCGTCTTCAACAAAGGAACATTTCCGACTTCAGGAACACAGCACACTGTTAGTGACACGAGAAATTTATGTAATCAATAAGTTGACAACAGAAATTTAAAACATTGTTGTGAAATTTTGTTGCTAATGTACGAAATATATAATCCAGACGAAGGTTCTTTCTAAAACACGGCTATATGCAAGACCGTTCAAGTAGGTACCACCATCTATATATTCAACTGCCAAATACTTATTGTTTTGTACCGATTTGGAGGGTGAGTGACCCAGTGTAACTATAGGCATAAGGTACATTACATCTTAGTTCCTAAGGATAGTGGCGCAGTGATGATGTGAGGTGTGATAAATATTTCTTACAGCACCAATGTCTATAGGCGGTGGTCCTCTTTTAGCTCATTTTAGAAAGCCCATCCGCCCAACTACCTTCTAACTATACGTAAGCATCTGAAGTTTTTATAAGGATCTGATTAAATCTAGGTATGACCATAAGCTTAAGCTTAGTTGCAATCTCTGAATTAAAAAAGAAAGAAAATATTCCTTAAAATTCCTTTTTGGAATTAGTATCTTACAATTTTGTCAAATAAAACGGACTGAGCTAAATATTCTGACACTAATTAGAAACATAGAAACGAAAGCGAGCGACGAAAATAATTACAAAAGTTATTTAAATCTTCATTCGGAATAGTTTGGGAACAAAACCGCAAAATTAAGCTCAAGTATTTATGCTCCGAACCATTCGTATCGCTTAATTAGTAACAAAGTTATAATTAATCTATTGCAAGGTTAAAATGTTTTTCATACCATATAATACGATTATCAAAAAATAAATTAAAACAAACTTATTCATACAAGAACTATCAAGATATTATATCACGTAGTCTTAATGATATACGGTATATTTTATTTCGCAGAGCTGATATGGGCCAGTGGTTAGACTTAACCAATGACTGCGGGTTCAAGCCCACCACGTGCACACTGCGTTAGACCAGCTCCAAACCTACTCGAGAGGTAAGAAGACCTTTTTCCAATAACGGGAAGTATCAGACTGTTCTTTTTCACGGTATATTAAATTATATTACATTGAACTCAAAAAATAAATTTTTTATATTATTTTTTTGAATAATGCTTAGCATTAAAATATAATATATAGTAAATAAACTATGTACAGACATTTTTATAATATATAAAACTGAAATAAAAAACAAAGTACACATTAAAATGTATGGCAAAACCACGGCATCTAAAAGATTGTCCTGTGGCACTGTACCCAAGACGCTGGCACTATTGCCTCTCTGCACTGCTAGACTCAGCCTTTGGGCTAAATAAGCGCCAGCTCTCACCAGAAGTGTGGACCAGTTTCTTAGAAAGATCTTTTAAATTTCTAAGATTTGAAAGTTTGATTGCTTTGAGTACCCATATATAATATAATAAATCAATACTACACTTACACGGTTAAACGACAAAATTCTATGAAACTTGGTATGTAGGAAGCTTCAACCCCAAGGTCATATAGTCTATTTTAACTAACACACGAGCGAAAATTAGTATTCAATTTAAAATATCTTACGTCTACTGACTTTTCAGAAAACTCGTTCTTCTAAAAAATGTAATTTCAAATAACGTTATCTCAATTTCAATCAGCATCACAATCAGCATTTCAATTTCAGCATCATTTAAGCAACACAATAAACATATATAGTAGACATCTTGCTTTTAAGCCGAAAATAGCACAGTAGTAAAATTTTTTTTTCCTTTTAAAAATTATAATTGTTGAATGAATAGCTTTCAGTTTTGTGAAGTATTTTATTGGGTTTATAATTTAATAGAAAATACATTAAGGATCAAATTTTGTTATAACGATCAAAAACTATAGAATATCTGATGAATACCTAACCAGATGAGTTTGCACAAAGCCACCAAGTAAAGTTTTTAATGATATTTAGATGCAAGGAGCTAAATACAACTTTGCTAAATACTATATCTTCATGAAGTGGATGATAAATACATAGAAAGAAATATGGTGAAAATCTTTTAGTATTAAATTAAAATTCAACATATTTTACTGCGTGATATTACGTATACGTGATAGTACGTGATATTTTAATGCGTATATTCTTTATAATTATTATTATGTTTATAATTATTATAATAATTATTTATAATAATAATTATTATGGTCAATGTTGCATATCACTTTCTGACAATTCACGATCGATTTCTACGGTGAGTATCGAGTACATACCAATTATATTCTTTAATTTATAATAAATAAATAAATATCCATTACTCACACACGGCCATCTGATCCCAAACTAAGCAGAGCTTGTACTATGGAAACCAGACAACTGACATACTATATATACTACTTTTCTTTGTAAATACATAGTTATATAGATAATTACACCCAGACTCAGGACAAACAGACATGTTCATGTAAATATGATATGATGTTATTATTTATGTAGCTCTGAAAATGATCTCTCTAAAATGATCAATGGCCGTTGAAAACTGCACCACAGATTTTAATTCTGTCATCATAATTATGCATTGTCTACAAAAATATAAAAGTGTCTGAATACATTTTATTTAATTTTCATTGATAATTCAAAATTACCATGCACTTAGAAAGAGGTATCCTTAGAGCCTAATGGTACTAACCTTAAAGATAGGGCGTTCGGTGCTGCTAGAGTCAACTTCAGTGGAATCAGTCTAGCTCGTCTGGTCTCGGCTGCTATGCTTGGAGGAGTCTGTGTGGCAACATCTCGGCCTCGCTTCATCGCCCCTGACCCCGTACCGTTGCCGCAACCATTCATATAACTCAACTGCGGTTGAGATACGCTCATGCCAATTTTATTACGTTGTGGCCTGGTGAAAAAGAAAAGTTGAAAGTTATTAAATATTCCACCGCAAAACAGGAATGTTTTATATTTTATCTCTGGTCTGAGCAAGAACAACGTTACGTACGCAATTTGTTAACCGTTTCTCAGGTTACATCTGGTTCAGATTTTGTTGAATAATATAAGCTATCGTCGATAGGGCTTCAGGTCAGGTTTAGATCCGTCTTGGTGAATCCCACTTATCATTTATTCTAGCGCTGGGAGTGTGGTGACGCATTAGCGGCGTCAGGAATTATTTATACTTATTCAGTAACAGTGTGTACAGGTGAATGTGACCTCTTACCAACGTGGTAGTGTGGTGTGGTATTATTAACATATATTCCAAAAAGCTCCATTAGTATTACAGAAATTATTTCTGTTAATAATAAAGTAAATACATCAAGTTAGGTGATCTGCGATTGCAGAGTAAGTTAAAAAGGTGTTGAAAGCGTTATGAGTTCGTTCCTGCATCACAACCTATTAAACTATTGAGCTAATACTTTTTTAGCCAATTTTGGAAGTACGGCTTCATTGTTTTGTCGTTCGATATATTCACCGCTCGTAAACCATACAAATTATAAACATTGCCGGAATGTGCACAATATGAAATACAAATCTAAAAATATTTAAATAATATTTAAAATATCTAGTCAGCTACTATCGAATTAAGTACAGCGTAATATCAACAATATACATCTTCTAGTAGTTCTAAAATTCTTAATGCGACAAGGATACTTTTTTACTCATTACTAAGTATCTGAGACTTAAGATAAAATATGATTCAAAATTAAACGCGTTCAATACATGCGAATTGTTTGTAAGCTTCAGTTATAATTAAATTATTCACCTATCAATCTGTCTCCGCGACTCCATTTGCAACAAATTCATTTTTCCCATTGATTTCGTATTTTCTCGTAAATCCCGTAATTTGTAAGCCCATGTCCTTTTCCAGACTATTTCTATGTCTAATTTCATTACCATCGGTTCAGTGGTTTTGTCGTAATGATTACAAACAGAAATACTTTGAAATTTATAATGTAAGCCTGAATAGAACGCTACAGAAATGTTGCATTCACATTTTAACTTAAAATGTTTAACTCAAAGCAGCCAAAGAAGTTTCATTACAAGAATTTACTCGTGTATAAAAAATACTTTTATTGTACTAGTTGCCTCCCGCTTGTGAGTGAGTAATGGTACCCTATATCCTTTTTTATATCCCTGGACAACTGGACTGGACTGGACAACTACTGAGACGCGAAACGCAAAAAACAATCTCACTTATGCAATTTTAATATTAGTTAGGAAGTTAGTATTAAACTAAAATACATGAAAAATAACATAATAACAAAATGTGTGATGTAATTCACAAATCGTATTGATTAGATCGATTAAAATTTAAATAACGTGATCAAATAGCTTTTACTACAGTTCTCTTAAGTGCCATAAAATACGAATCAGTGATTTTTATTATGATCCTTAATAAAGGCTCTTATTTTACCACTTTTATACAATGAGATGAAATGTATCTCATATTGCATCAAGATCGTTTAAAAATTGAGAAAACAAACTATTTCTTATTAAAAAATAATGTCCCACTAATAATTTAAAATATAATACAATACAATTTTAGAATTTAAGAATACTTACGATAGCGCCACTATATATTCACAAGAATAATGTCCTCCAGACCGATTTTGGCCACGGCGGCTAAACTCAAGAGAGATTAGCCAACTGCGCAGAAATGTTATAGTGCACAAATGTGTGCACAAACACAGATGTACTCTCTATTCTCTAACACTCATAATCCCATGGGACGGTAATCTGACACGACCGGAAAGAGTTTAGGTGCAGGAACAACGGTTTTACGTGCTTTCCGAGGCACGGGAGTGTATACACTTCCAAATTAACAGACAGGCTGCTACTGAGATTTTTCTGACAGAAAAACCCAATAACTTTTTACTGGCCCGACATGGGAATTGTACTCAGAAGCGTCTGCGAACTTATATCAAGCTACTAGACCAACGAGGCAGTCGATTCACAATAATATCAGGTATATCCACAATATTATTGATTGCTTTTATAAAGCAGTCGTACAAATATCCTTTAGTAAATACGAGAAATTGAGATAAACTTGTAACACAAAGTCTCCGATTTCTCAAAGTCAATAAATCCTTCCTTGAACAAAGTATTCAATTCTGTAATAATATCCCGCAGATATCGGCTTATATCGGACATTTTATAATAAAGTTTATGTTAAAAAAGCATCTAAAGCAAGCAAAATTAGATTTATTTATCTATTAATATATATCCTTATACGTGAAGGCTTTTAAAATTACTTTTGAATCGTCATTACAAAATATTGATATCTGGCGGTAGAATAAACAGTAATTGGGTAAACGCATATGGACGAATTTTGTAGAAGAAGAAGAAGAAGAAGAAAGAAGAAGAGCTCCCTAAAGCTGGGAGTGGACAGATGCGTCATGCGACCGAGTCAGGACAAATCATGGGAGATGCTATAGTGATTATATTGGCTATGACTTTAATGTAATATTTACCGAGTTGTGGAAGTAACTCTCCAGGTCAGCTGCCTCGAAACGTTGGTGCCTGGTGAGAGATCTGGTGAACTCCTGGCTCCCAGCCTCCTGACGCACTGCAATGACCCGTTATCGAAGCCCCCACATTGTCTATAAAAAAGACGCCATTAATTTATTTTTTTCTCTAACAAATATTGTACGCATACATAGTATACATTTGATGTACAATTTAAATATTATCTCTAAAGATTTTAAACATATTTTCACAGTTTCAGATTAATTTAGTATATAGATGTTTTTACACTCAATATCAGATTTTGCAACAAAAATAAATCGAGAGTTAATTATGACAAAAGGCTGTCCACCGGACATTTAGCAGATCCGGATGATCGGAACTTCTACCTTCGCCATAGATGAGGCAGGGCTGAAGGAGGCCTACTAAAGCCGGTCTACTAGCGACACATTAGTATAGCCTGCGTAAGCGATTCTGTACCTTCTCATTATCACAAATTGGGCCGTTCTCGGTGTTGTGGGGGATGCATTAACATATTTTTTTTCTTTATGTAATTGCTTGAAACGCTCATTTAGATTAGTTATAACGCTGATATGTTCTTTGATATATATATATATATATATATATATATATATATATTTTTATATTTTCCGGGAGGGCAAATGACTCTACTCCACCTGATGTTAAGTGGTAGTAGAGTCCAAACGCGAGGACGGCCAGTACAGTCGGGAAGAAGGTTCTGCACTAGCCGCCCTCGCCTTGCCGGCCCGCAAGATGCCTCTTCACGCCTCGTTTGAAGGAACCCGGGTCGTAAGAGGAGGGGAATACGTGAGCTGGTAAGGAATTCCATATTTTGGAAGTGCGACAAAGAAAGGAGTTGCCAAATTTCTTTGTGCGCGTAGGAATTGATGTCACAGTTAGTCGGTGACATCGAGAGCCAGCACGCGTAGACTTGTGAAGGAAGGGGGAAGCAGGAATTAGGGAGAATAATTCCTCGGAGCACCCGCCGTGATACAGTCGATAGAAGGCGCTCAGCGCTGCTATCTCTCGACGCAATTGTAAAGGTTCGAGGGTGTTAGTGACCTTTACGTCGCCAATAATGCGAACTGCACGTCGCTGCAACCGGTCCAAGGCCTCAAGTAGGTACTTAGCGGAGCCATCCCAAAGGTGCGAGCAATATTCAACGCAAGACCGTACCTGCGTTTTGTACAGCAGGCACAGTTGTTGTGACGTGAAAAAACGCCGCAACTTGTTCAGAACTCCGAGTTTCCGTGAAGCTGTTTTTATCACAGCCTCGATGTAATCCCTTGGACTAAAGTCGCAGCGAACGTCCATCCCCAGCATGGCGATTTTGCTTTGTATCACTAGCGGAGTGCCACAGAGGGAGGGAAGAGGGGAAAATGGTGACTTTTTTGCTGTGAGAGCGAATACCTGTGTTTTCTTGGCATTAAGCTCAACAAGATTATCTGAGCCCCATTTGGCGATAAGCTCTAACGTCCTATTGAGTTCAATGACAAGATCCTCCCGCCTCTCCTTAATTTCCGCTCGCCCAGCCACTGCGCGTCCGTGGTATCTGCCATGCACTGTACTATCGTCTGCATAGCAATGAATGTTCCCGAGAGAGAGCATATCATTGATATGCAAAAGAAACAGAGTGGGAGATAGCACAGATCCCTGGGGGACCCCAGCATTCACTACATAGAATTGTGAAGCGCAACTATCAACTAAAACACGAAGGCTGCGCTGGCTGCTGTGTAGGAAGCTGGCAATCCAGGTGCAAAGCTGAGCAGGCAGACCATATGCCGGCAGCTTGGAGAAAAGACTTCTGTGCCAGACCCTGTCGAAAGCCTTGGAGATATCGAGGCTGACAGCCAACGATTCCGATTATATTTTAATATAATGAAAAAAAATGTCTCATTGTAAGTTGTAATATATATAATATTTTTTTTTATATATGTCAGTAGAATAACAGCCATAAGAAATATACTTGTTTAGGTTATGTTAGAAGTAAATATATTGACTATTTATTAATCCTACATCGTTACGTCTAGATTGGATATCTCATCAATCTTATTGTTATTAATTGACGCAATCGCTCGTCTGCCTTGCATATAAAATAAAAAATAAGTATTCTTTACTTCTTTCTCGATATAATAAGATGTGACCTTATTAACTTTCCATTTGAATGTTATTGTCTTGAGTCCGATTTGTGGAGACACAAAATTTGAAGAGTATATTCGTGAATCTTTCTTTTGTCTCAAATATCTTAATTATAAAATATATTAACATTGAATCCAAATTAATATTACTCTTATATATATTATTACACAATAAAATACTTACTGAAATACTTTAGCAACGTAGACTCAAAAATATTAAAATATATATAAATATATTGCCAAAAATTTAAAAGACGAATATATTTTAGGTAAATAGTTATTTAGACAATCATACTTATGTATATTGTATAGATAACGAACCTGTATTTGCGCGCATACATATATGTGCACTATAATACATGATGTGCAGTAGGCTAGGTTGGCTGGCCAGGAGAAAATCAGCAGTAAAATAATCGCTATACGACTATTAAGTTCTAGGTATTTTAAATTTAACCGAGTATATATTAATTATTCGATTAATTGTTATTACACATATATCAAAAAGACGTATCCTTAAGCATTGCACTCTCAAGATCGAGTAGATATGAATGAAAGATAAATAGAATAGAAGGAGCCGAACTGAATATTCCGCGCTACGTAAATCATTATGAATCTGTAAATGAAGGAAGATAGCCGAGCAAACTCGTACGAACTTAAAGCTAGCAAGCTGAAGAGACAATGGGCTAGTAACGTTGTTCGAAAGACTGATAACCGATGGGGAAATAAAACTCCTCGAATGGAAGGATAGGACCTGAAAATATCACAGAAAACCACTGAACTTACAGAGCAAAGGTCACCGTCGGATCAGATCGGTATGGATCAGCAGTTATGGGTAGTTAGATATAGTAGCAGCAGATCTTTAACAGTGGTTAATGGACCTTATATTTAAAGGCTTACTCATGCCAAACATTAAATTTTGGTGAAGTATATTTTAAGTAAACTTTATGAATAAAGCCTATACTCTGCGAGCATCAGCAAACTTCACTTAAATTACAACATATCGCTTTTGCAGAGTCATTAGCTCCCCTTGTCCCGTCACTGCATGAATTTGCAAACTTTTCCTTTTGTGAAACGAAGATAAAGGCTTTTGTATTTATACAGTTGATGTTAGCCATACCATTGTGTTACGATGTATTTTAATCTTACTATGTGATAATACCGTAGGGACATGAGTATATTATACAAGCTACAATGTTGTTCTTTATACGAACAAAATATATTCCAAGCTGCTGTATTATTCCTTTGAAACCTTACCAAGTTATATTAGACACGATTCAATGTAGTCAGTATTTTTTGAGAATATATTATATACTTATATCTTTATCAATAATAAGTGTCTCAGTGTATATTTTTTATGTAACAAATCAAAGAAGATGTCGGTGACTGGATACAAAAAAAAATTTTGGTCACATCTAAGGCGAAGCAGCGTTGTTGCGCTCCATTTTGCCTAGCAATATTATTTGTGTTTTAGATTGAATATTCTCCGAAACCTCTGAATCTCAATTTGTACATAACGGCTAAACTATGATGAAACGTCAAAAACATTTTTCGTACAATTACAAGGCAATTGCTGGCTAAACCTTAGTAGATACATAGAAATAATATAATATTAAATTAAATATAAGCCTATTCCATATTTTGTTAATTGTACTACTCATTTTCTCTATTAGTTAATTGCAACGTGTGAAACCGGGCTGGTCGCGAGTATTATACCATTACCGGAGTTTCGATATCAAAGTACACTTTCAAACGAAATCCAACCGATTTCCTTTTGCGGAACCTTTTGAACAAAATAATAAAATAAAATCCAACAGTACCTTTGTAAACCTTCAAAAGTTATAAATGAAAATATTCGTATTTCAAGATTAAAAGATTCTTTCGCAATAAATTCGTTCCCATATAATATTTTCAAACAATAATTTATCTTCAGGTAAACATATAAAAACTTATCCAACTGATGCAACATTGCCAAATAAATTTCCAAATACGAATAAGTTCTTATTTATGGAAATGTCTATGAATTGATGTAAAAACATATCGAGCATTTCGAATGCGGATAGCTTGAATCCTTATCACACTAAGCATTTATCAAGGTCAAGAAAAAAAAAACATTACGTAAACTTTAGTGCGTTTAATTTTTTTTTAATTATACATAAATAATAAAAAAACGTGGAGATAGGAGTTGTTGATATCCAAGCAGGATATGTCTCTGTAATTAAAAGGATAAAAAAGATTATTTACTTCAGAGTTTCTTACCGGTTCTTCTCGGCAGAATCTATATTCCGAAGCGTTTCATTTAATTCAATACTGTAACATGACTAATTTAAAAATGCCCTAATAAGCCTATTCGAATAAAGAATTATTTGATTCCATTTTATTCGCTTGTTTTATAAGTGCTTTTTTTATAGAATAGGAAGGTGGACGAGCATATGGGCCACCTGATGGTAAGTGGTCACCAAACGCCCTTAGACATTGGTACTGTAAGAAATGTTAGCCATCGCTTACATCGCCATTGCGCCACCAACCTTGGGACCTAAGATTTTATGACCCTTGTGCCTGTAATTATACTGGCTCACTCACCCTTCAAACCGGAACACAACAATGCCAAGTACTGCTGTTTTGCGGTAAAATATCTGATGAGTGAGTGGTACCTACCCAGATGAACTTGCACAAAGCCCTACCACCAGTAGTGCTGCCTGTTTGACGCTGAAACATATATATTTACTTGTATATTTCAGACATAGCTGAACAAAAAAACCTTAAGCTGTTTCGTGCTGTACCATTTGTGTTAAACATTACTGTGTCGTGGTCAGAATAGAAATATTTTTTCAATAAGGACTAGTAGACCTCGAGATCAGCGTCCAAACAAACACACGGTGCACCTAAATCATATTAGTAAATAAAATATAGACACGACTTCGCTAGTCATGACTTCACTATATGTATGTTATATTTAAATGTAATAACTGTACATGACATTAATAAGTATGAAAATAATTCATCCATTGTTAAAGTATTGGCAAAACCTGATCTAGATATGTATAAGCGAAATACCACTCATCACGTGATCGCCTAAATTATCCACCTGATTGACTTGAAATTTATCACAGTTACTCCTTCCACGACATAGACGCTCACTAAGAACGGATTTTACGCAAATCCTATCCAAAATACATTTTACTTCTTATCCACCCCTGCGAAGCCGTTCCGATTGACTTATTAAAGTATATCGTCATTGGGTTGTAACATAAAGTAATATAAATACTAGTAGATCGTAAAATATCAATATCTGTTTATTATGTTGACCAATTTGTGTTGTTTGTGGAATTTCATTATGATAAAAGGAATAAATTAATCCTAAGATTTCGACTGTGATGCTACGAAACTCGATAGAAAAATTTTTTCACCAAACGAACGATCAACAAGCCTGGGGAGATTTAAAGGATTAATTTATAAAAAAAATCTATACTAATATTATGAATTTGAAAGTAACGCTTTCAAGAACCACTGAACCGATTTCAATAAAATTTTCCATTATTATTATATTAGATATAATAAGGCTATTAGATATAAGAAAGTAGCCTATGTCCATTTTTGGACATAGGCTACTTTCTTATATCTAATAGCCCCAAACACGTATTATTTTCTAGTAATCGTCCGCGATTACTAGTAAATAATAAAGCAGCTACTTGAAAATGACATTGCAAAGAAAGGGCCCATATCATGTCAGGAGAAGGATTTTACACAAAGATACATTGTGAATATTGGGTTGAAACAAAGCCACAAAAACAAGGTGGTTAAAACACAAATCTCAACAAAAGATTGCGGAAATTGCTAAATTACTGGAGTGCACCTGAGTAAACTTTGTTTGATTAAAAACATTTATTATCAATACAAAGTACACGATTCATTGGTGGTATTAACTACATAATTTTACTAACATACACGAGATTTTATAATACAATAGATTATTATTTTTTATTTCACCAAAATTAAAATTTTCCTTTTTCAAGTATCTATCACATTATTTAGTATAAGCATTTGTATTTCTAGTATTAATATAATAACTGCCTCAAAATAAATATACGCAGGAAAATCGATCTATCAAAATTTATCAATATAATAGAAAGATACGGTAACGGTAACAGCCTGTAAATGTCCCATTGCAAGGCTAAGGCCTCTTCTCCCTTTTTGAGGAGAAGGCCTTGGAGCTTTTTTCGACCAAGCTGCTCCAATGCGGATTGGTGGAATACACATGTGGCAGAATTTCAGTGAAATTAGACACATGAGGTTTCCTCACGATGTTTTCCTTCACCGAAAAGCACGAGATGAATTATAATCACAAATTAAGCACATGAAAAACTTCAGTGGTGCTTGCCCGGGTTTGAACCCACGATCATCGGTTAAGATTCACGCGTTTTTACCACTGGGTTATCTCGGCCATTAAATAATAGAAAGATACACGAAAAGTATTTGAGATTACTCGGTAGTAGTACTACATTAATTTTACAATAAATAAAACCACCGAATATGTACTGTTAGTCAGATAGTGTAAATGGTCTCTCTCATTATAAATTAACAAAAACTTATTATGTACCTACAAAAAACATTGTTATAGCGCGATGTAAAATACATTTAACGCCATCTATTGATGAAAAGATAAATTAAAATGTCATTATTTTGGTATAATGTACTTTGATCTTAAACAAGACGTCTTTGGAGATTGTATAAATAAAATACGTATTTAGCTTAACAGAATGAAAATCAATTAGCTTCTTTATTTACTAGTATAATAGAAAGATGAGCAAATAGGCCACCTGATGGGAAGTGGTCACCTTGTAGGATTAATCATTCCTACTGTTAGCGTCGCTAAGTTTCGAATTTAATACGTTATAACGTCCCTTGTTATTCACAGATCACACACTCAAACCAGCACACAAGAGCACAAAGTATTGCTTTGTTGCGGTAGAAAAATTATTGACTAATTAATACCTACTCAGACTGGCTTACGTTTAGCCATACTGGCAGAAGTTTTAATGCATTTTTATGTAAAGTATTACGTTAACTACAGAAAATAATCTCAATATTTCCGAAATAATTTATTTATGTTATATACTATACAGTACAGTAACAGCCTCTTAATGTCCCACAGTTGGACTAAGGCCTCCTCTCCCTTTTGAGGAGAAGGTTTGGAGCTTACTCCACCACGCTGCTCCAATGCGGGTTGGTAGAATACACTGCTGAATTAAAGGTTTGAACCCACGATCATCGGTTAAGATTCACGCGTTCTAACCACTAGGCGATCGGTTTTCTTTATACTATATAAATTAATTAAGTCGACAACAAATCTACAAAGCATAAGTCTGTCTGTCCTTCCCACTTTTAATCTAAATATTTTCCCAACATCCAAATACACCATACAAATAGTGTAAGCCAGGATTTAAAACGGCGTCCGAGTAATCAACGCGGCGCAAAGCCAGTGTCCAATATGAAGTTGTTTATTGCATTTACTGCACAAATGGATAACTCAACAACGCGAGCTCGAATTTTGATTAACTTTTGATCAGAAGTGTTTAAGTATATAATTGAAAAGATAAACAAATGAAGTGTTTAAGAAATACTTCAAAATCTACATAGACAAGAAACATATTAAAACCTCACCATAATCGCATTTGTACTACGCAATAGTGCCTAAAACAGCAAACATTTTTACTATTATCGTTATTTCATCACACTTCTCGAAAGCCTAAGTACAATATTATGTAATGATTTCCATTCAGTCTGATTACCTCTACGTGTCTCAAATAAATTCTGGCTTAGGTCCAAACGACTTGATCGGCCAAACTGAATAATTCCCGACATTAATCAGGGGCCATTGCCAAAGTTCAATATACGATATCATTTATTTTCTAAGAGTAAATAAGTGTGATTGGAGATTTCAAGTTCAACTAAGGGTTTTATATAAATAAATATATATAGGCACGTGTTAGAACTGTAAGGATTATTTATATGTGTGAAATTACCGATATTTCTCAAATTTATTTTTACATTATGAAAGCCGCATATAAGTTATGTAAATACTCGAAGTAGGTATTGTGCGGCCAAATCACAAAAGACCAATTTTTATTTAATTATTCAGTTCAATGAAAAAAAAGGGTACATTCGTGAACAAAACTCGGAAGGTACTTCGAGTCTCAGGTGTCGTGTTAGGCGTCGTGTTTATTTGTTACCGAAAAGCGGCCATTGAATTTATGGTTCCCATTATTTTTTTAAACTAAGGATAAATGGATCGACCGATTTTCCGATGGATTTGTCTTAATCCAATGGGAAGAAGAGAATGGGCCTTGACAGATTTAATATTACTGTATTTCTGCTTTGTACAAAATTATGTATGCTAAAGGACAAAAATGTGATATTATGATGATGATGAAGAAAAAATATTAGACACACCTTACGGTAACAATTCGCCATTAACCATGGGATCTATGATAAAATCCGTGTCAGTAATTACTATGGCTTACTAACAATTCTTACAGAAACAATTTAGTCTATCTAATAGGCTAATTGATTATCCTGAGAAAACTTTTATTTTTTATAATTGAAAACCTTATTATTTAATTTCGTATAAGCTAAATCAATTCGATATGTAATTATACAATGGATGAAACTTTTAAGCCAATTAATAAATTGTCCTCAAGATTTTCATACCAGAAATTTTAAATTTTTCATTTACATTTTTAATTGATACGTTTAAAATATGTTAAATATTATTTTTAAAAAAAATTTTTTCTTAATGTACATTTAACATACATAATAACATTATTTTACTTTACTGATTGTTAATATTATATTTTAAAATAACAATCTTTTTTAAATATCCATAACTACATGTGATAAAGTCATTCAATTAATTAAATATAATTCAGTTGTAATCGTTTTTATAGAAGTCACAAAACTATTTATCACACGCTTCATTTCATGGATTGGTTGAAAACTGAAATGAAAAATGTCAAATCAGTTTTATGCGACGTCAAACAAAAAACTAGGGTAGTAGTTCTAGATTTCCTATTGTTTTTTTTGCGTAAAACTATGTTTAAAAATGTTAAAATATTATACGATAAAAGACGAAGAAGTTATAAGTCGGTTTTAATGGTAAAAAGTTGCTCAAATGTTATATTAAAAAAAAAACAATGTAACGTAGTCTTTGCTAATACCGAGGTTGCTTCACTCTTTGTATTTTGCTTTGTATTGTCTCGTTAACTTGTTTACAATTTTTAAATTTTTTTTTTAGTTTACCCTAATGTTACTTGTACGTACTTAGTGAATGGTATATTCACTGTATTTTCTCCAGTATGTGAATTGAGAATGAGAAATAAAGATTTTAATTAAATATTTAGCTAATATTATAACAGCTTGCTAGAATACCACGCTGTAACAATTCGGGTTGCTGGATACAAATATATGTTTCCTCACGACATTTTCCTTCAAGCCACCAAGATCGAAATGAAACGACAAATCAAGCACATGAATAGTGAGTGGTGCTTGGCTGGGCTTAAGCCCGAAATCTTCAGTTGAGATTCACTGATCCTCGGCTCTAAATTTTTTCATGAAACTTTCAATCAAAAACACTACAAATATTTATTTCAAAATACTAAAATCATTATTGAACGGATGGAGCGTATTATATTTTTTAATAAAATGATTATTGTTATACAACTATATTACTTAAAAAACTGCTTTAAATTTATTAAGATCCGTGCATATGCAAAGTAAGACATGGCATCAATCTCCATACATTTCACTGGCAAACACTGTGCTCGAACGCATATGCATTATTCATGTTTGATGGCGAAACGTTCTGTGTTAAGTTTTTGTGCAGGATTTTTGAACGCACACAGTCTTTGGAAGTAACTTGCACAAGAAATATTTAAAATTTTAAAACCATTATTATACTAATGTTGGCATGGCTATTAATATTTATTATTAAGTATCATGGTCCCATTGGTGGAGAAGTTCTAAATTCTCAGTTAACTTGGCAAATTGAGAACAAATTTAATTCATCCATATTAATCATATGAAATAACCAAAGTGGCTCAGTAGTTAGAACACGTGAATCTTAAATTATGATCGCGATTCCAAACACACACAAGGATCATTGAATTTCCATATTCTTGTTTATATAATATTTATAACCTCAGTGATGAAGGAAAACATCGAGACATGCATGTTCATATACAGAGCACGAGATGAATTATAAAAAACAAATTAAGCTCATAAAAATAGCGGTACTTGCCCAGGAACGTCCTCCATGGAGTTTCAAATATTATAATCGAACCATCTTGGCTCTCAAACACTCGATCTATACTATTTTGTCACCTCATAATGTAACGATTGAACCGATGGTAATAATAATAATAATATATCCTGGGACATCGATCGACACGACGATCTGATCCCAAATTAAGCAGAGCTTGTTCTATGGAAACCAGACAATTTATATACTACATATACTACTTTTTTTGTAAAAACATACTTATATAGATAATTACACCCAGACTCAGGACAAACAGACATTTAGATTAATGTACACAAATGTCTGTCCTGGATGGGAATCGAACCCACCTTCGGCATGAAAGGCAAGTATCTACCAACCACGCCAACCGGCTCAATTTGATATTGATTCAGTATTGGTAATGGGTAATAAAAATGGCTGTATTTAAAAAATATATAAATTGACACAGCGGATTGGTGAGAAACAACATAAAATATAAACTCGCATACAGAGACGGGATCGGATAATCGGCTAAATGTGACAAGTCACATCTGTGAGTTTTCGTTCCATCATAAATTCTTCGTAAAAATATTGTACTAGAAAATATCTTTGCATAGTTTTTTAATGTTAAGGTCAGTTTTTTGTTTTATTTTTTCGCAATAAGCTCTTCATTCCGGAACGGTATTAACTTAAAATGTAATTCAAATTTATATAATGAAGATAAGAAGATACTTAGATAAAGTATATAATATTGATTTTATATTCATTTAGGAGTTGAAATACGTTATATATGTAACGAAAATAATGGCCATGTCGTTTGTCATCGCTGCGTAATCATGGAATGATAAATGAAACTTGGCAAATAAATTACGGGTTCTAATAGATTCTTACGCTAATATTTTTGTGTTTCTGACTTGCGGTAAAAATAAACTTGGCCAGTGAAACGCACCACTTATTTGTTATATTAATCTATACCTGACTATAATATAAGCAAGTACCAGGTGATAGAATTATATTTTAAAATTAAGACATAATATGTATTTAAAAAAATGCAAGGTTTCTGTTATTAATTGTCCATTAAACTAATTAAAGAAAAGATTTGTCAAACATCCTTTAAAAATTTATAACTTGTAATCAAATATGACCAACTAACACCAACTAAGCTATTTGTTTTGGCACGCCGAGAGAGCTTTACACCGTCAATACGTTGCCAACCGTGTGATCTACGATGTCAATATTTTGCCAACCATGTGATATATATGTCTGCTACGAAGTTATGCTCGCAATTACACTGGCTCACTCAGCATCTGTCTTTCCTTGTATTCCGGACACAGCGATATATTTTGATAAGTAACCTACCTACTCAGACTTGTTTGATAATCTATGAACAATAATGAACGTAATACTAGAAAATGTGAATGTCAAAAATTGCGTTTTCAAGCACTACTAAGTGTATGGTGAAAAGCTACGACAGGTGTAGCTAATACCTCCTCAAGAGGCTATTACTGTTGCTGTACGCAAAAACACAACAATGGAAACATGATATTTATGGCCTTAATAAAATTTTACACCGATCTTTTGATTTGATTCTCAATATAATCACGATTCTTGAGTGAAAGCCTAGGACTCTGGCTAGATACTCTGTCATATTCAGGACTATAGTTTGTCGCATGACATAAAGCTGTGACACGAGAAACGGATTAAAAAAATCTGCATTACAACAGACACATTCTAAAGTTCTCAACAATTAAAATTAAAGCTATTACTCAAAAAGCTGGACGAACGTACTTATAAAGCTTTGGAGAGCTTAAACGTTGACATTCTGAATACGTATGCACCTATGAATAATAAAAAAAATTAAAGAGCTCTTGTCACGTCTGAATTAGTTAATTAAGGCATGAATTCTTTTTCGAGGTTCATTTTGAACTGTTTTTTGCGTATATTTTCTTGCTAGTTATAGTTTAAATTATGACTTTGTCTTGACTTGGCTATAAATTGATATTGTTGAGTGAATAATTTTGGAGTACGACCATTTAAATACATATTATATTACAAATAATAGACACACATCATGTTTGTTATAATTATTCTTAGTAGCAGGGCTAAGGGCTACTTCAATAGTAAAGTATGATAAATGATAATAATTACAGGAGAACAGACATTCTTTACTATTTCCCAAGGTTGGTGGTCCATTGGCGATGTGAGAATTAGTTCATATTTCTTACTGCGCCAATGTCTTTGGGTTGAGTTGACCATTTACCATCTGGTGGCCCATTTGCTTATCCACCTGCCTATTGTATAAAAAAAGTTTTATAGTTGCCACCAACCTTGGTAATTAAGTTGTTATGTCCCTTGTGCATGTAGTTACACTTGCTCACTCACCCTTCAAATCGGAACACAATAATACTAAGTATTCCAGTTTTGCCGTAGAATAGATGATGAGTGCACTCACTTACCCAGACTGGCTTACATATGACCCTACCACCACGTAAAGCCCCAACAAAATTCTCATGAGATATAATTTAATACATACCTTCTTTGCATACCACCCGGTACAGGTGTTGCTGCCAGTCTCGCCTGCCGTTTCAACAACTGAACAGTCAACGCAAAAGACACCACCATCATCAGCATGGGAATGTAGAACGCGACCAAAGATCCGAACACCCAGAACAGTCTGTTGTTGATAACGCAGAGGTCTGGCGTCGGCATTATATTTGTTTTGTTGATTATGCCTGTAAACAATGAAAATGTTAATTTTTAAACGACCTACTCCTTACACAAGTTAAGTCCATATGTTCGATACAATATTTAAATATATTTTTTATATATAATTGGTAAGCAGACGAACGTATGCGCCACGTATGCATACGGGCCACCAGATAGTAAGTGGTCACCAACGCCCATAGACAGACATTGTAAGAAAAGTTAACCATCGCTTACATCGCCAATGCGCCATCAACCTAGGGAACAAAGATGTTATGTCTCTAGTGCCTGTAATCACACTGGCTTACTCATATTTTAAACCGGAACACAAGAATACCAAGTACTGCTGTTTTGCTGTAGAATATCCGATGAGTGGGTGGTACCTACCACCACGAGCTTTCACAAAGCCCTACCACTAGTAAAATCTAAGACATTGATTTTTGATCTGATGACGGTGTGATTTGATCTGATTAAAGTCATTTTTATTTAAATGTCTTCAATCAACAACAATTTTGCAATTAATAGAAAACCAATTTAACTTTTAAATTTATGCTAACGAATCAGAACGAAACGTCTTTTTAAATAATAAAACATAATTTACATTTCCGTACCTAAATTGACAATACATAAATAACAAGAAACCGATAATTTTATTCGATAGACTAAAATATATTTCTATCCTTTTTATTTATTTATTTATTTTGGAAAACATACAGCATAATCTAATAAAGAAACATTTGGTAACAAAATGAGTTTCACATAAGCCAACAAAGTTTCCACTTTTACATTCGAACATGGATTGAACCTAACAATAACATGTTATTTAACAATTAATTAAAATATATAAAGTAAAGTAATTAAAAAGTATTTTATAAAACAGAACAAAAAAAACGATAAGAATATTAATTACAAATACAATTTCTTAAAGCTTCTGAGAACTTCAATAAATTGTCGTTAAATATATATACTACGTGACTATCTATATACTATAATATATCTATACTGTAGCGTTTATTATAATTGTCACATGCTCTTACCAAAAAGCGATTTTTAGCATAGTTTGTTCTGCACATTGGGACATAAAAGGTATGTTTTGAACGGGCAATAGAATGTGAGCACTTGATATAAATGTTGTTGACTAAGTACATTGAATCAACAAAATTACTTACAATTTTGTAAAGAAAAACCTGATCTTTGCATTCCCTGCGCTTCTCAAGCGACAAGATATTGAGCTTATTAATAGAATTGAAACCAAATTTACGCGTCAATCTTGTAATAAATTTATTCTGTACATTTTCAATAGCCATAACATATTTAGAGTATTGTGGATTCCAAACCGTTGAAGCGAATTCCAAATTAGATCTTACATACGAGTTATATAACACATTATATGTATTGATATTTTTAAAGTCTCTTCCCTGGCGAAATATGCAACCCAACATACTGTAAGCTTTTGCGATAATTTTATTCACATGCCTGTCAAATAATAAATTAGAATCAAGAACCACTCCTAGGTCCCTAACCTCAGTTACCCTCTTAATTAAATGATTGGAAATTGTGTAATCAAATAAAATTGGATTTTTTTTCTAGAAAATGATATTATATTGCACTTATCAAAATTAAGATGTAGGCCATTAGATGAACAATATTGCACTAAAGTATCCAAATCATTTTGCAAAATTGAGCAGTCATCACTTTTTTTTATGACTTTAAATAGTTTTGTATCATCGGCATATAGAAGTATGTTAGGATTTTGAAAATTTTTCAGTATATCATTAATAAAAATGTTAAACAATAGGGGACCGCGGTTTCCTTGAGGAACCCCAGATGTTATGGGGACAAAACTAGAAATGTGTCCTTTAACAGCAACCGCTTGAGTTTTGTCACGGAGGTATGATGCTATCCATCCATTTTAACACAATACATAAGAAAGAGAGAGAAATTTTTTTGTCTTGTCACTTAGCATAGATACTGTTTTAATCAGTTCAATTTATATCTGCAAATTAAATATCGAATTATATTAATTATCAACTAGTAGCATTTTAGTTATGTAATTAGTAATACTAACTGTTACCTAGATCTCGAATAGACGAATTAGTACTCTCATTAGATGGGCAGAGGAGCAAATGGGCCACCTGATGGTAAGTGGTCACCATCGCCCATAGACGCTATAAAAAATATTAAGCGTTCCTTACATCGTCAATGCACAAATAACCTTAGAAACTCAGATCTATTTTGTACCTGCAATTATACTGACTCACTCACCCTTCAAACCGAAACACAACAATGCTAAGTACTGCTGCTTAGCAGTATATATGATGATGAGTGGATACTTACCCAGACGGGCTTGCACATAACCCTACAAAGTAAAAATAATTCCCCATTACTTTATGTAACATACTTAACCATTCACTCTTAAATGCCATTGCAAGTTATATTTTAATACTTATATGCAACGTAAATTTGGTCTTATGTATGCTGGAATAAATAGGAAAATCGCATGGTTACATTTGTACAAGAAAATTTTAACATATATTTCAATAGCTACAAATATGCTTTACGGATTTTCATTGCTATAGCCCGTTTTACATCAAATTGGTTCGACATTAACGGAAATATTTTGCACACATTGTATGTCGTCACTACAGATCGATAAGGCGATACAACTACATGTAAATAATATCCGAACCGATGGTTTAAGCTTTCAGTAAATGATTACCGGTGATATACTTTGTGCAGGACCAACTAAATGATCTTGCACAAACTCATGTCCTCCTTAAATATGCTTCTTTTTAAATATTAAAATGTGTCGCAAGTGATCGTTACGTCATGTCACGTATTTATCTCGCAGTACCAAACAAATTAGGACGATACATAAGTCGGTTCAACCTAATGCGAACTACTTCTTGGTAATCCTCTTCGTGGAAATTTACTGAATATTATAAAATAAATTCAAAAATAATTTTGTTCAGGATAAAGTCAATTTCTTAACATGACTTCAAGATGCTGTAGACGATGCAGATGTAGTACTTGACATAACTAGTTCAAAGACTATTTTTGAGAGAAATAGCTGCCGTTAGTGGACTAAGATTTCGTAATATCAAAAATAAATAAAAGAAACATTTTGAATATTCTGTAAAATATAGTAAACGATATTGTGATTGGTTGTATGAAATAAATATATATAATATAGATATAAAACACAATAAACAGATTTAATGGACAAATTAACGACAACTTTATTTGTATATTATTAAATCCAAACGTAATCTTAAATGTTTATAATAAATAAAATAAAATAAAAAGGAAGCTCTCCTGCTGCAAGCTAATCCAGTATCGTTAACCTAGACTGAAAGCGTACACTTTTTCTAATTAATATCGTTTTCGACGGTAAAATAAAGCATTGTGATAAAATTAGCATTAAATGGTTGATATATATATCCCTCAATATATGTATATAATGCTTTATATATATAAATATATATCATATCCCCCAACCTACAAAAGAACAGCGTAGAAGAATAAGCTTAAATAGAAGACGCCATTGACCTGCCGTGTAGTATTTAAGGACTGTAAAATAATGACGTCTGGTGTACGTCGACCAATCAAATATAACTAGAATAGACCACAACCAGAATTGAGCTCATGATAATAGTAAATTAAAAAATTATAATAATATAAGTTGAATAACCCTAGATGAATTAATTGATTTTAGAACAGAATAGCCGCTTAATGTATTCAAACGATAGCGATCTCTTAAAAGCCTTCCATTGTTTTCCACTACTCTTCATCAACCCCTGTGGTTGAGAGTAATGTGATTTATATATAAATGTTGATTGAACCCTTTTCAGGATTATAATTGAATGAATTATGAAATTTAAGACTAAGCCAAAGTTGATAATTAAGATTGGAAGTTTTGGTCCAAACCTATCTGAATAACAACCTATTTATCAGATATTCTACCTCCAGACAGTAATGCTGAGTATTGTTGTGTTTCCGTTTGAAGGATCAACGAGCCAGTGTAAATAAACAAGGCAATAGTTCCCATAATATTATATATTGTTGCGAGCCGGAGCCAAGATGGGATGGAGGTCAGATACTATATATAAAAAATTAGCATATGACTTTCCTTGTGGTTACAGCTTACTTCATACCAAGTTTTATCAAAATTGTTTCATTTGTTTTTATTTTTGTATACGAAACGTAAAACAACACAATAAACTTACATACACCGAGAGAAAAAAATCAAAATCTGAAAAACCTATATCTGTTACTAGAACCTCATACCATATTAAACCAAAGCCAAAAAATCTTCAAACCAAAATAAATTTTAAATAACAACGTAGCCAAGTGCGGGATTTCCATCGGATCCTTTTAATAAAAATATTTTTACAAGAGGGCCCAAAAAAGGAGTATCTATATACGTTTTCAGGGTTCATGTATGTATACGAGTTTCTTTAGTACAGCATAACTTAAATGGCTGAACAGATTTGGATGTTAGAACCCTTTTATCATCCCGAATGAAACAGGCTATAAACTCATTAATTCATTTATGCCAGTCGTGTTTTTTATTCAGTTTAATTTAAATATTACTTAAAACAAGTTTTTATTTTTAAAAAAATGTGCTCAATCGTTCGAGTAAAATTAATTTAAAATTCAGTTTCAAGGTTTTATTCAAACCTATTTACTAACAAGGGGAATTATATAAACGCGTGTAAAAAATTCGACCGATTAAAATCTTTTCAAGTGCATTGCTAAAAAATATGCTTCTGGCCATTTATTTAACTTGTTAATAGTTAGTGAGGCATTTTTAAGTGTTTCGTTTTATTTACCTCATATTTTGAGGTCACGTCACGTCAGCTGGTATAATTAAATGTGTTTACAGTCATTTCTTTGATCACACGATTGGTGGCGCATCAACGCTATAAGGAGTGGCTTAAACTGCAAACGGTGCCGGTATCTATGGGAAAAGGTAATCACTTGCTATCCAGGTGTTTCAAAAAATAATAATTGAATTTGCTTTGTAAATTATATTTCGCGTAAACTGTTTTACGTATAAGATTGTTAGCTTTGCGAAACGTTATTGAAAACTTATTTGTGAATAGCAACACCTGAGCTCGGTGATCCATTGCTATTTACAAAAAAGCTAAGTACGCGAATACTTCATGTTACTGCATACACTTTTATTTAATGTAAAAAGCGATATTTCAGCTACAGTATTATTATTTTAATATTGCTGACAAAATTAGGACACATTTTATATTTGTTAGCAGAGATAAATTGGTTCGTTGCTTAAATTAAACACAACGGTATATTTTTTAAATATAATATACTGGCAAAGTAAGTAAGTATTAAAAATCAGTAAGAAAGTTTTAGCCATCAATAAATTAAACAACAACTTCAATAATATTATTGAAGATATAAGAAATAGTATAAGAAAGTCCTCAGAATCTTTTGATATAATTTACTTATAAATTGATTTGAGTTCGTTCTAATTCCAGCACTGCTATTCTGTAAGATCTCCACTTTACTAGTGAAATATTGAACACCTTGTTATGATCAAAGACTTTTTACTTAGTCTTCACATCACAATTTTATTTAATTTATCCGACGAACATTCGATATCCAAATTTTTTTTAACATTTCTCGCACAAAGTATTTGCATTAATATTCGACTGAATAAATGAGTCATTTCAAAGTTTAAGAAAATTAAAGAACAATAAAATATGCAACGAAATGAAAATGTATTAGAAGGTGTTAATTATATTTAAAGTTTTAAGGTATTATAATTTGAATAATATTGAGCTGAGATCGCCTTAACTCCAGAGGAAAATTTGGCAAAAATTCATCAGATATATACGGATTTCTTCACAATGCTACCCTTTACAAGACACAAGATCAATTATAAACATCAATTAATTATATGAACATTAACAACCGCTTCTCCGGTTTCGAAAACGCAAACTTTGGTTAAGATTCGGATGTTCTAACCACTATTAAGCAGTGAGACAGGTTCTTTTTATAAGCAAAACTTTCTTTTTATTCATTATTAATAAGTGATCCCAACCATAGTAAGACTAAGAAATATATAAAGCATACCTTTCATAATCAATGCACCACAAAAGACCTTTGATGTCATAATCCTTTAAGTAGTTCTAAGTTCACATTGGCGTCTAAGTTATAAACCACCAGTAAATTATGGATATCATTATTCCAAATTGAAAACGTTTAAGATATTATTTAACTATAAAAAAAAATTAAATATTATCTGGTTGCTTACACAAAGCTCATCTCAGGTCTTGAAAGTGCACTCAATGAGGTTTTAATGAACGCCCGCAGTTATTAAATTTTAAAATAATTTATGATAAAATTTTAGTAGATTACCTGCTCTAGCGATTTGAGTTTCAAGATGAGGTCATGAGGTGAATTTCAGAATATAACTACGAAAAATTAAATATTTATGAAACAATTTACTCATCGAAAAACCGTTATTATTTTTTAAAGCATCCTGCATAAATTGTCTTGATCTCATTTAGCCTTACTTATAAACGTTTTACAGCGGGTGATTATATAAACAATACTGTCTTCTTCTTTCGAATGTCAAATCAATAATGACGGAAAGACCAAGTCAGTGTTTAACTAAACAGACGCTAAACAACGTTCTCCTTTCTTATCAGCAATTGCCATCGTCTTGACAAACTCATTTTTGCTAATATGTAATAACAGGTGAGTGAGACAAGAAAATACAAAGAACATATTTATAGTTAATTAACATCATAAGTGTTTTAAATCGTTATTAATCGTGTTATTAATAATAAATTTAAAATCGGTTAAACGTCACGTCACGTCACGTTTTGTATATCTTTTGGACTAAGCTGGTTCAAGTATCAAGATTATTCAATGGCACCTTGTCCATTGTACATTGAACGACCATCCAAACGGCCATGTTTAATCCAATTGAAGATAGTTAAATCCACGAAGCATAGCAATTATTGAAGGTGATAATGTCCTTCTGACTGATTTTGGTCTTGGTGGCTGTTCTCAAGAGATTCCAACCAGGAAATACTAGTGTGCAATCACAGAAACTCTGTCCCTGTTCCGAAGGGACAAGAATCCGATACGATATAGGAAAGTTCAGACGTCTGTACCAAGCTCCATACTGCGACTGAGAACTACTAGACAAAAGCATCCATTAAATTATTTTGACCATACCTAAGAATGTATCCAAAACATCAGGATTCGCAAGTTGGCAATTAATAATATAGTATAAAAGTAATATTATTCAATCATTTAAAAAAATATAACTTTTAAAAATATAGATAATTGAACCTTGGCAAATATTGTAGGGACTTTGCTTTTCTAAATAAAATCATTTTAACAAAAATCCGCACAGAAATGAAGGCTTAGGCTGAGGTGGTTTCAGTCCCTTTTTAATTTCAAAATTTGCAAATTTGGAATACATTTTCGGAGCGCGTCGCTTTCTTCAATTCATAGTCATCCGCTATGGACACGTTTTACGAATGCCAAAGCCCCCGGCGCTGGAGTGAAAATATTCCTCTGCACGAGTCTCTTCTCGTTATTAACTTTGCCTCAGAAACAATATAGAATACGCTTAATAATATTCCTATATAAATTTAATTTCATATTTTTTAAAACATACTATTATCATGTATAAACATTGAACAATATATATTTTTTTATCATATACATTGCTCAAATTTTTTAAGAAGAAAGTAGACAAACATGTACAAAGCTAATCATGATTACACACAATCATATTTAACAATCGCACACAGCCTACATGTGCCCTGATGGCTCAGTTCTTAACCGACCATTGCAAGTTTGAGTCCGGGCATGCAGCTCTGAGTAGACATGTGCTTAATTTATAATTCATTTGGAATCAGCGGTGAAGGAAAACATCTTGAAAAATCTTTCATTAACAGAGCCGTTTCTCCGTTGCATCAAAATCGATCTGGCCGTGTAGTAAGAGAATTACGAACATATTCACATGGGACTTTTATATTTAAAAATAATGATAATAGAACAAAAAACTTGTCAACTTCACTTCTACGAAAGCATTGCTTTACAAATTCCTTTATTCAGAAAATACGCGTAATGATATTTCAGTATTTTACTTTCTTATCGAACGCACCAGTTTCCAGAAACATTAACGTCAAGAGCTCTTAGCACTAAATCAAAGGGAAATAATGATTAGAGATTTACGAGTGAAATCACTCATAAAAGAGGGTCCGAATTCGATTCCAGATTAATAATATATAATCTACTCGGTTGAAAGGAACATTGTTTGAATTTCCGAAACGCTTAACATGTTTGTTCATAATCGATAAACAAAATAATCCCATGTATAATGTATTATACAATGTGACTGCCTCGTTGGTCGTGGCTTGCGAAAAGCCGCGAAGTGAGGTCCTGGGTTCAATTCCCAGGTTGGGCCAGTAAAAAGTTATTGTGTTTTCTGTCAGAAAATTGTCAGTAGCATTCCGGAGTCTGGAAGTTAGAAGTGTACACTCCCGTGCCTCTGAAAGCACGTAAAGCCTTTGGTCCTGAGCCTGAACTTTCCGGTCGTGTTGGATCGCCGTCCCATCGGATTATGAGAGTGAGGGAAGAGAAAGTGCACCTGTGTTTGCGCACACACTTGTGCACTATAATATCTCCTGCGCAGATGGCTAATCTCTCTTCAGATTGGCCACCGTGGCCCAAATCGGTCTAGAGGACATTATTATATTTATCATTTTATTATAGCCTCGTTAGTCGAATGGTTTGCTTATACACCATGGATCCTGAGGTTCTTGGTTCGAAATTTAGATGAGAACAATAAAAACTTATTGTTTTTTTTAATTAGGTAGGCGTACTGGCAATTGGGCCACTTTAAGTATTAACATTTACAATAAATTAAAATAAAATAAAAAACACCAATGTTTTTTTTTAATTTAAAAATAAACAATTTATTATGGAATAATATCTGATGTAGCAGAATAATAAACCGTCAATCGAATATTTTAAATACAAAAACGATTTCATAATTGATCAAAGCGATTCTGATTATTTCCTCATTTGAATTGTAAAGGAATTAATTCTTTGATGTAGCGTATTCGAGTCGATTTGTAATTCGTCGATTTTCAAGAACGATTCGTTACGTTTATTTATTAGTTCTTTCGTCTATTAATCGCGCTTCGAGAAGAAACCTTGAATAGCAAAATAAGATTATTATTTCATAATTACGTTTGAAATGTAATTTATGAACATAAAAATATACGATTGCAAAGAATATTAAACGACTATGTTTTAGGAAGTTATACAAGTTATATATTTTATATTTAACACATAACACTCTTATACACACACACATATATATATATATATATATATATATATATAGTACCTATGTACAGTGTACGATAGCCGTGGTTATTTTTCATTTATACCTAAAGATATAACTTACACTTTTATTACAAGAAATAAATATAAGAATCTGTTAAAAATACTGCTTTGAAGAAATAATTTTGAAGCTTAAATATGCACAGGCTTTACCAGTTTGTTTTTGTTAAGTTGGTCTACCATACGTCGGCTTATTGTTTAAGATGTGTTTTACGCTTCAAAGCTACATTTCATACTTAATTATTGTAATATATGACGGCAAGACTGTGGCGCCGTCATCTATTGAGACTATCAATATTTAGACGAAAGTGATTGCATACGTTTTGCTGTTATGTCACTCTATCGGAACGTCAAACGGTTGCCGTCTCAGGTTGTACGTCATTGACAGATCGCAGTTAATTTTTATTAGGATTGAATTATAAATGATGGAATTATGATATCTTTACTGATACGCCGACTTATATAATTCTTAAAAAAATGACTATTTTAAAGATAAAACTATTCCAGTTCTTTTTTCTTTTCTCATGCAACTTCATTATTAAAAAGTGATATCATAAACGAACAACAGTATTAAAAAGGTGAAATTTTAGTAAGTCGCGTATTATAATACATTATATAAAGCATTATCTTGTATTTCATCTTATGAGAATTGAGATTTCGGTGAACAGAGACGAGCCACTTCAACGGATAGAAAATATATTTAATAGTAAATATCATAATAATGAAAATGTGTAAGTAACGCAACCGAGTGAAGTAGGACGCCTACGCGTACGCTTTGATACAGCTCTTGACTAATCATTCTGTTTATTTGCTTTATACTTCATTTCTGCATATGCAATAGAATGCAAACCTATTTAAACTACCTGCTATTAGTGATTAAGGGGATTGATAAATATTTCATATTAATAGCATATATTTAATTTATGTTATTTTGTTTTCGCATATTTTTTTTATAATCTATAAATAAGTATGACGTAATTAATTTTTGTTAAGTGGCAACTTTTTTTTAAAGCACAGGAAGGCGGACGAACATATGGGCCACCTGATGGTAAGTGGTCACCAACGCAACATTGGCATTGTAAGAAATGTTAACCATCGCTTACATCACCAATGCGACATCAACCTTGGGAACTAAGATGTTATGTCCCTTGTGCCTGTAATTATACTGGCTCACTCACCCTTCAAACCGGAACACAACAATACCTAATAATATATAACTGTCTTTTTAATATTTTTAAATTTGCAACATGGTTTTTTTAAAAGGGCGGCTAAAGGAATTGTTTATATGGAGGGATATAATAAATGGCTGTCAGGCTGGATATTTCGCACCGACAGCATCTACCAACGTTTTACTGTTAAATTTTTAAAGTTTGCCATATACAAATATTGAAAATAAATTTTGGAAATTTATTTATTCACAGAATAATTTATAAAAAATGTATCATTTATCACCAATGGTCATGCCACTCTGACAGAATTAAATAAATAAATAAAGATTGATTCAGCTTCCAAAATACAGCAACAAATGTACAGAAAAAAAAAACAATATAAGAAACTACGAAAATAAAACTGAACAAAGCCATTAAAGACTGTGTATCAGGTGAAAACTTGACGCTGCAATGTTTGGCTATTGCAGCGCTGATTTCAAGCAACGCGTTTACGTAACAGTGAAAACTAATTTAAAAAAAGAATCCAATGTATTATCAAGATAAGGGTAAAGTAACTGATGACAGAAAAAGCAGCATGTATACATAAATACTTAATAATTATACTACTAATACATACATATAAGTACATTACAAACACGAGCATATCTTTTAAGGTGGAAGGATTCACATACTCTTTTAAAGATAAGACTTTCATTTGAAAACCTTCATTTTAGTTTTATTTACTTACCTAATACTGTGATAGAACTGGACACGAACATACTCAGAAGCCACACCAGCGCTATCTTTATCACCACCAATCGCTTGGTCGAATGGTGACGACTCTTCAACGGGTTCCGGATACCGAGGTACCTGAACAAACAAAATTGTATATATTTCAAATATTGCTACAAATTGCGCCTGTAATAAAATTTTACATCAAAACGAACTCATTTTATCAAAGCATACAATCAACATATTGTCAACAGCGTTCTAATAAAACTCATATTAAAACTTTTTAAATGTGTAACGTTAATCCAAGGACATAATAAAGAAACTATAATATTTATAGCCTAAACGAACATTTGAGATGCGATTTTATAAATCATAAGCAATGATGAACCACTTTGATCAGGTAGTCTATTTACTTGGGACTCGTCTTTATCTTATTCTATTGCTAAACAGCAATACTTAGTATTGTTGTGTTCTAATTTGTTATGTTACATGTACAATTAATTTTATTAACACGATTGTCTTTTAACGAAAAACATAAACCGAAAAATTTACTAATATCTAACATTCAGTCCACCAACCCGCATTGGAGCAGCGTGGTGGAATAAACTCCAAACCTTCTCCTGAACAAGGGAGAGGAGGCCTTTAGCCCAGCAGTGGGACATTCATAGACTGTTACGGAACATTCAGTCCAAATCAGTAGTTCTATCATCAAAAAATAATACCAATTCATCTACCGAATACAACCCGAAACATTCAACATTCCAATTTAGAGCTGTTACTAAATATTTACCAATAGTCAGCGATTGGATTTTAATCGAAACTTTAAAATAGAGGCTGTCGAGCTTAAAGGAAAAAATAGTGTGGGCGTGATTGTGTCTACCCACACAATCACCCTCCCTTCGACACAATATTTATTAATATTTATGGTTAAAAATACTGTTGACGAGAATTTTCTGAAAACTTATTCAGCCTTTAATAGTGGTTATAATATTAGCCAAATCATATTATTCTATTTTTTAAATATAGAAGTATTTATCCGAGATAAAGAAATCAGTTTTTTTAATTATGTTTGTTCAATAAAGAAGTACATGCTTATTATTTGACAAAATTGTACCGATTTTTGATACACCGATTACGATCTGAGAAGAAATGGAAAAAGTGCAAGCGTATGATTACGTTTTTTGTCACTCTGTTTTAAAGCAGTTTACTAAATGGGTATTTCAATGGTAAAATAATTAAATATATCTCATATATTTTTCATCAATATATTTATCCAATTAAATCCATCCCATTAATATAAGTCAGTACGTCAAAGGTTGATTACTTTTAAAACTACACGAAAGCCTTTTAATTAGCAATGATTAATGATCTTACAAAGAAAAACAGAGATCAAATTCCCGAACTTATTAGTGAAAGATATTTTTACGAATTGGAGATGAGAAAGGGATTTACTGTATTAGTAAAATATTCTCTTAAATTTTTGAATATTATTACGAAATAAACAAAAAATGCAATCAAACAAAAACAAATATTTTAACATAAAATCTGAAAAAAAAATCTTCTGCTAATTACTTAAAGATTTATGATCAAAGTGGCGTTTATCAATGAAGAATAGTCATTGCACAGGTGATATCAAAGCGCTGAAGTACTTGCGCAAGCACATATCTATATCCTTAAATAATCCGATGGAACAGCAATCCAAATCCAACAGCTTTAGCTGTCTGTTGCGGCATGGAATAATAACAGCTGTCAACTACCAAACAATGGGCTGCTAATGAGAGTTTCATGACCTGGAGCTTAACCCCGGGATCTGCAGCCTCACAAGCTAATCACTAGAATGACGCAGTCAAATAGAAATAACTAAACTCTGTGTAAAAAATATTTGTAAGCTTCATACAATACTATTTCTTAAAATATTATTCGTTATTACAATAGAAGTTTTAATGATGTTCAAGCCATCTTTGGGACTAATTGGCAAAATTATCTTAACTAACGCTTAAATAATCGGAATAATTAAACACCTAGGTATGGAAAGAGGAATTTATTCCTTCATTTATTTACCTTTTGCCGAAAATGCCTCTTCTAATAATTTTAAAGCCTACTTTAAGGGTAGGGTATTAAAAATCTTCTTAAAAAATGGTTATGGAATAGAATATAAAGTTTATAACACTGGTAACTGAAACTGGGTGATTGTTCACGTGGAGAATTGCGATTCAACAGGGAAATGTTCCTTACATTGTCACTATTCCACGTGGTCAAGTCTGTATCTGTTTTAGTTTCTGATTTCTATATACTTAAGTCTGCAATGCAAATAACTGTCCATTAAATTAAGTATCTCACTGCTGGGCCAACTCTTCTTTGAAAATAAGTGCTTAGAGCTTATTCCAACACGCTGCGTGAATGTGGATTACATGGAAACATATATAACAGATTTTATGGTGCTTAGAGTAAAAAAAAAAGCCGAGATGTCTCAGTGGTAAGAACGCGTGAATCTTAATTCATGATCGTGATTTCATGTTATCTTCAGATGTAGATCCACAAGTCAATATTATTCACATTAATATTTATATTTATGTTGTTACATAAACTATTCCAATGTCGCAGTTCAAATCTCTTCGAACGCAACTGAGTGATCATTTGTGTTTATATTTCATCCCGTGCGCTCATCCTTAGTGGTGACGAAAGCCGCTTAAAAGTCTGCTTTTCACTTTAACTTAATCCGTAATGCTGTTTTGCAGAAATGGCTGGACGTTTCATATATTTATATAGTAAGCCTCTAAAAACAGTTGATAAAAAAGAACATTGAACTTGATATAATCAAAATAATATAAACGAAAATACGTGTCGCGAATTCCTAAACTTTAATTAAACCAATGAAAACACAGCGCTTATTGAAGTAATTCGGCAGCTAATCTGTAATAAAGATTTTACACCAAAATTAACTGACTGGGACGTTACGAGTGGAATTAGCTACGTTTCGTTCATCTCTAATATTTTCTAAGCTAACTTCGTGCAGCATTTTACGGTTCTACCAAATCCGTAATAACATGTAATAAAAATGCCTTATCTTCACAGCATACATTTAAGATGAATTTCCAACATTATTAAAATATAAATTTCTGAATAACCGTTACAAGATGAGACATTTATTGTCAGTGTCTCGCCATCGTAATCGCGTAAAAGTCAAAAAGGTGCGAATGTTTGACTATAAAAAATTTGCTTTCGGGGAACCACCGTCAGGAACGAAATTTAACTCAAAACGTGTTTTAAAATGTAGATTATTTTTGATTTTGTTACACCAAAAAACGAAGTCCTTTATTCGACTCTCTCTAATTTGTATATTTTATGTTATTTTTACTTTTTTTTCAATGCCAAAATGTTAAGTAAAGATTTAAATTAATACATTTCATTTAACGATTCTTTTAACGGAATGAGCTTGGTAGGTATATTAATCTATACACATTTCGGTGATATTTTTACATTTTCTTAACGTTATAATTTTATAAAAAGACGATTCAAAAGTGCTTTTTCATAAAGTATATTCCGATTTTATACGCGGTCGTTTTTATTGAAGAATAGCAATGTAGTACTATTGTTTCAATGTTTCAATAATTTCAATGTCCTCGCTTTTACTTGCGTCTCTTTTAAATATATTGCTTAATGCAACAAAGCCGCCTTTGTTTACTGATTTTTTTCCTTAATTTCGTTTAACAAATTGTGTTTATGTCTGTTCTAAATAACAAGAAATATACAGATGTCCTAACAAAGTTTTTCTTCGAGCGTGAAATGAATTATAAACATAAAGAGGAATGCTCATTATGTGCTCACTGTGTACATTTTAGCAAAAAATAATTATAAAAAAAATATATTTTGTTGCCTAAAATATTAATTTGATAGACATTAAAACAAACGCCTCTGTAAGAAACAATAATTCGTAATAAAGTATTTTTCATCACAAAACACCTAAGCATTTGCGTATAAGTGCAATGTAAATCTATAAGAACGAAGAATTGATTTCACATTTTTTCTCATTGACTATTCATTTGACTCTTTTTAAGACAAAATATAAACTCTCCTTTGTCACTTATTAATTATGTTCAATGTTTCTTGTATCTCTTTAATTACGACCTGGCGCTGTTTGTACTTGATTCTGATTTTTAATGACAACTTGCTGTGGATTCAAGACTACATAACTACCGAATTCGCTTATTTTTCTTATATGATTGAAGAACTTGACGCTGTTTATTTTAGTAAATTCGAATTTTAAACTGATTCTTTTCGAAACCGAGAATTTAAAAAAAAACAAGAATATTTTTAGTTTTGCTCGGGTTCAAAACAAATGATAAGGTTTTGAAACATTCAGCTATAAAGAAATATTTGCTGCCCATTCTAACCGCAACATATTATGCAGCGTGGGCATTTAACAACTGAAAAACAAATAGAACAATCAAAAATTGCGATATAGGCAAAAGTAACTCGAGGAGAAGGCAATTCAAGGCTTATTCCACCACTGGTGCTGGTTGCATTGGTGGAAAAAAAAGAATAATAAATTTAAAAAATAATTGAAGTTTATATCCAGGAATAAAGGCACGTATCACAATATCTCCAATCGATAATATATATTTGTCGTATGATAACACGCGCTTACATTCTGTAATCGGATCCATGATCCACCAAACAAGCTTGTCGAACGTTGATAGAATGGAATTACAAGGCATTATTATGGATGGATTGGATTTTTATATACCGCTTTTCCTTATTGTAATACATTGTGGACCTTTTAAAGTTTTAAAGAAGATCTTGGCTGGAATTGGTTTAAAATTTGCGCGAAATTCTTGGCACACACACTAGCTGGTGTTATTAAATAGAAGCTTGTACAACTCAAAATCTATCTAGACTAAATGAATATCTTAATGAATGAATGAAGGAACATTTTTATTTCTTTAGTTATTTGAACTTCGTTACGAATCTCAGTGACCATGCAAATATCTAATTTCACCGCGTTCCTGTTCTCTGCAATATTAAATGTCGATCTGGCGAAGTCGTTTCTAGAAGAATTAGGGATTAATGAACGCTTGTTTCTTCGGATATTTCACATTAAATACTTTTTTAATGTAGAATTTAGACTTTTTATTTAACTTGAAAAATGGTAATATTGATTGATTGTTAAGTTAATGAAATTAAGATATGTTATAAAACCACTTGAGCTTATCTTTTACTTCATATATTATTCATATATCATTATAGCGTAGACGTTCTTTTTTTTATCTACACGTTAAGGTTGCTCGCCGAGATCGCTGGATAAGGGACCCTCTTCTACACCTGAATACAAATATATAATATATAAATACCTCTTCTTCCATGTCTGAATTTTGTATATACATTTTATTTTTGCTGAACATTATATGTTTTTTTTTATATAGAATAGGAAGGTGGGCGAGCATATGGGCCACCTGATGGTAAGTGGACACCAACGCCCTTAGAAATTGGCATTGTAAGAAATGTTGCCCATCGCTTAAATCGCCAATGCGCCACCAACCTTGGGAACTACGATCTTATGTCCCTTGTGCCTGTAATTACACTGGCTCACTCACCCTTCAAACCGGAACACAACAATACCAAGTACTGCTGTTTTGCGGCAGAATGTCTGATGAGTGGGTGGTACCTACCCAGACGAGCTTGCACAAAGCTCTACCACCAGTGAAATTATTATTTTGTATTTTATTATTACTGCACATTCAAATATGTATCACACACATATATGTTGTCTGCCTCGTTGGTCTAGTAGCTTGATGTAAGGCCGCAGACCCGGGGGTCCTGGGTTCAATTCCCAGGTCGGGCCAATAAAAAGTTATTGGGTTTTTCTGTCAGAAAATTCTCATTAGCAGCCCGAAGTCTGAAAGTTGGTAATGTGTTTATTCCCGAAAAATTGCGGGTTCTAACCTTGGCAAGTTGAGAAGTCGAGACATATCGAAATATACCACACGTATCCACCCACAAACCTTCTGATTAGAAGAGGACATTTATAAGCTGTTCTACTTTACTTTTTGACTGGCCCGTTGGCGCAGTTGGCAGTGACCCTTCCTTCCGCTCCGGGTCTCGAAAACTCGTCCTGGGTCTGGGTTTATTACTTTAAAAAAATTATTATGTATTTTGCTTTTTAATTTTATATATAATATATAAATCAGCCGTTACCTATGATACAGGCATTAAGTTGCCTAAGGAACAGACGTCCGTGTATAAAAAAAATACACTATTTACTTATGCGTTTGAGTTTATACAGTATGCTTATTATCCAGAAAATTAGCGTCTAAATGGTACTGGAAACTATTAACCGTCTCGCAAGAAAGTAATTTACATACGAATCTCTACAAAACAGGGCGGTTAGCGGGTTTGTGTGATAACAATATACGAGTAAACAGAGTGACAAACTCATCGGTAGAGCGGCGAGCAAAATTAAGGAAGACAATTGCCGTATGCTTTATAAGTGAAATTATTTCATAATTTAAAATCAATTGCCCTTGACAATATTGTTATTGTAATTTTGTATGTCTAGTCTTTTAGATTGTACATTTTTGATTTCGAGGATCTTTACTTTTTTTACGTTACACGAATTTTCATATTACATTCATTATTTAGCAATCTCGGTATCCTCACATACTCGGTAGTAATGAATTAATTTTACCTTTTAAAGTGAATTAAATAATAACTTCAAACAGAACTCCTTTTGAGGATCTACTTGAATTATTAATTGTTTTTGTAATTTAAAATGTATTATAATTTTAATATTTAATATATAAATGAAACGAAGCTCTTCTCAAATATTATCTTTAAAGTAGAACGAAATCAGAGAGCGGCAAGTATAAAGACTATCAAGTTGCTTTGCAAAGCAGATCAATTTTTACTTTTTTAAAGGATTTACCTTTAGGTGTCATGAGAGCATATCTTACGGTATTCCGAAGTGAAAAGTGAACGAACTGATGTCATTTTAGGCACAAGTCATTAATTTAGACCCCATAGTCACATGCGCTTTAAAGTATACTCTTAGTTTAAGTTTAAAGTAAAAACTGTTTGACTAACTGATACCAAAACTGGCTATTAATGGATTTCATTACAATATTGGCCGATTTGGTCTGTCCATGCTCCTTCCTATTGAATTTAATAAAATTTTATTATCAATATTAAAATTGTACAAAAATAAAAAAAAGATACATTCAGATAGATAAGATTAATAACAATACCCTATGAACGGATTAATAAATCGCATGGCGCGATACTGATTGTTATATTTTATAGAAAAACACGTGAAAACTAACCAGCAATTAATCCTATTTCCCATTAAAACAAAGTGTTAAACTTGTGATACGAATGTATATGACAATAGGCCAAGGAAGACGTTTGTATTGTTTTGATTAAAAATGTAACAACCACAGCGAACAACGATAATTCTATATTAAATATTTTCTATAAAAACTTGAAAATAAGATGTTGAACAAAGCATATTTATAGATGATTTTACGGTTTAGAAGTTTGAAGAACTTTCAAAGATGTATCAACAGGAAAAATTCGTTTGTAGAACAAAAAGGTCGCTTATCGGTAAGGGCTATTAGCCCAATCCTATGATACCGATAAGCCAGTTGAAGTCGTAAAGATTGCGATACGACCTTTTTCTATTAGAACGCTTTGATAAAAATATTTTTGATGCGGGATAAAATATTTTCATAAAATAGAGAAAACGGTAATAGTGACTTTATGAAAACAATAATAGCGCTCTTATTATCAAAGAAATAAAGCTCACATTCACTAAGTACATTTTGAACAATACATTACAAAAATTATTATTACGTTTCTTATTAAATTTTATTCTATCTAGCCTATAAATCTAGCCTAGATAAAGAACCTAAGAGAACTCCTTTTTCTATCACGGATTATAATTTTACCTATCGATGATAATTTAAAGGGAATCTATACTAACGTTGTTTTATCTGTCGCAACTTCTGTTGGTTATCTGTGATAAGTAATCACATAGAAAAAATGTCTATGGTAAATCATGCGAAAGATACACGAACTTCATAGTATTGCATAGAACTGTACAGCTCATATGTTTAGCAACGCTTACAAAAGAAACAAAAACAAAATTGTAAAGAAACTTTTGTATGCAAAAGGTTAATATTCATTTTACGATACACGAAAATGTATATTAATCTGCTAAACATACCGTGGGAATGAAACGATCGCCCTCAGGCTATTTCATTTGCGAAAAATTCTTTTCGAGTAAATGAAACAAAAAATACAGTTTTATTCATATAACCTTATGTAAACTGCTGTTACACTTTATACATTAAACGAATACTACTTTTAAATATTATCAATTACTATAATCGCAGAAGACGGTCTTGAAACGTCAAAAAGTGATATGCAACATTGACCATAATAATTATAACATTTCGAGAATACACGCATCAAAATAGTATATCACCATACGTCGCTTGTTAACATTTTCCAGGTGAATAATAAAAGTTTTTTTTTTACAGAACAGAAAGGCGGACGAGCATATGGGCCACCTGATGGTAAGTGGTCACCAAACGCCCTTAGACATTGGTACTGTAAGAAATGTTAACCATCGCTTACATCACCAATGCGCCACCAACCTTGGGACCTAAGATTTTATGTCCCTTGTGCCTGTAATTACACTGGCTCTCTCATCCTTCAAACCGAAACACAACAATACGAAGTACTGCTGTTTTGCGGTAGAATATCTGATGAGTGGGTGGTACCTACCCAGACGAGCTTGCACAAAGCTCTACCACCAATTTGTGTTTATAGAATAGCACTGTGTCATCGCGGCCTTTTAATTCGGTGATTATTTCAAGACCATAGACAATCTTAAGCTAAATATTTACATAATTGATATGTGCAAGCTGTTGATTTGAGGTGATTGAACACAAAATACAATTTAAACAATATAATAATAGTACACATAAAATAATACAATATAAATATTATTATAAATAATGTTAATCGCAAAATTCAACGTAAAAAATTATATTAAAAAAAACATTTGTATACATATATATTTATGCACGGTATTTTATTCCGTTGAAACATCATCCAACATAAAAAAAATATTTAAAAAAAGAATGATCGCAGTTACTCTTTTTACCGTAAAAACGTATTTTATTTGTTTGAATTTCTAAATATGTCTACTTTTATAATTGTCCTTATAATGTCATAAATAAACAAAAAGAAAATTTGGAAAATTAAACGTTAATACGTCGAAATACGAACCTGCCGATGCTGATAAAGCACATATGCATGATGCTTGCAGAACATGCAAGCACGTCACATGTCACGTACACGTTGCACCACACTACGCCCAGAGGCCAATAACCTAGGACACAGGAATTTCTCATTTAGTGCATTGACTTAAGAATCATTGTTAAATATACAGATTTAATACGTCAGATATATCTAGAAAACATGCAGCTACCAACAATTAAAAAAGGTACGATCTCGTTTTGTTTTAAATTTAGAACGATTTTCATAGAATAAAAATGAAATTTATAAAATAATTTGAATGATAAAAATAATTTCTTGAACAGAATTTTTATTAAAGGTTCCTTTGAAATACTTTTAAAAAAGTCGAATTTAGAGAATTAACAATCAGCACAACGAGGCGATTTGAATAAAATTAAAATTTATCGTCATTAATAATTTATTATGATTTTATTCTTCCCTTAAATATTTTTTTCTTATTACTAATGACTAACTTTTCTAACTTTATTTTTCTATTTAATAAAACTAGTTACCAAAAAGCAAACATTTTTTAAATTCAATTTATTTCTTTTTATTTGTGTCTGTGCCTTTTATTAGTACATATATAGCTCACATACTTTATAACTTTTAGTAAAATTAGTATAGTTATACTGAATTATATAATTGAATAACTGCAATACTATCTATTATCGGATGTTGAACTTAAGGTGATAGTATTTTTAATAAAACTCTGAAGCAAGAAATATAACCTTTAATGGTGGTTAGGCTTTGCTTCAACTCACCTGTCTTATTCATCCCTTATTAAAGTCAAAGTGAGTGTTCTAGTGTAATTATAGATACGAAATGTTATACCATTTTGATTGTGATGTTTGACTGCGGGCTGAAGTTATAATAGTTAATATTTCTTAGTCTAAAGGTGACTTTACGATATAAAAACTTTTTTATTCAATTATTTATCGTCAATGAATTCTTATGACTTAAGAATAAAAGTCACGTTTAAACACAACGACAAAACAACCAGCCCGTATTAATCGTCTTTATAATCTCTTACAATATTTTCTTCATAATTTATGATCAACGCAAATCTAGCCTAAGCAATAGATCTCTTATATCCCTGACAGATAATATGACTATACGGGTTTCCAAGCAGCCCTAAAAAATATTCAGTCGTAAATTCTAACCTTACTTGTTTGGTTCAAAATTATATTCCAAAACGCGTTTCATATAAATAGCCTGACTATTATAACCTGACTAAAATAAAATAATAGTAAAGCCGCGTCACACATGATGAATATATTATAGTAGTTTGTCTAAGAAAAAATACGTTTCAATTATTTACGCAGAATATTACATCCATCAAATATACTTTTTTTACATAATTATATTAGCAAAACTTATATATACCATAAACTCATAATACCATAAACCATGATCATAAATTTATATATACATATATATATGTACATATGTATCAAAATAAATATGACATATTATTTTTATTATTACTTGGTTCAAAATATCTATGAGTACCTATTCTTATGACGATGCGATGATTTGAAAAGCTATCTTTAGCGCCATCTAGTGGCGAGTACCGTTATACTTGGTGATAAGCGCCAAAGTCTATGGAGGCGTTACAAATGTATCTGTTCTTAGAGTAGATTTTTATAGAATCCACTTTGATGGTTATTTTTTATAAAATAAGTAGGCGGACGAGTAATTGAGCCACTCGTAACCACAATCGTAAGTGGTCACCAACGGACATAGAACTTGACGCTGTAAGAAATATTGAACAAAAATTTTGTAACATAAAATACTACAGTAATTTATACTATATTTATAAAATTGTCTTAGAAAATAGTAAAAATTAAAATATGTTTAAATAAAGCAACATTGTTAGCGTCTGCGTGTTGCCCAATTTATGCAAAAATATGAAAAATATCGTGAAAAACATTTAATTTGCATATATGCACTGAATACAAACTTGTAAGAGTTTTTTTGCAGGGAAATTAGAACATACAACACATAAAATGTACTAATTTTCAAACTAAAATATATACTAATTAACTAAAATATGATTGGAAACTTACCTAAAAATCCTGGAATAGCTCCCATTGGCATCACGAACAGACTGACTAGTAAATCAGCAATCGCCAATGATAACAGGAAATAGTTTGTCACATTCTGCAATCTCTTATCCAAACACACAGCTAGACACACTAAAATATTGCCAACACCACCGGCCACTATAAACAATATCACAAACAAGAAACTCCATTCGTACCCTGCGTCACTGCCTATCCTTTCCCGCGTGCCGTTATCGTAGTCCCATCTACATTGATAATTCTCATACACAATATTCTTACTACTATCGTTAAAACCGTCAATGTATAACGTCCGATTTGATATATCATCGTAACATAACAATGTGCTCCAATCGCATACATCCAATTCTGGTATCCTCAACCATAATTTTTTCAACGCGCTCTCGAATAAAACGGACATCATATTCAGCTTGAATCTAGTGTTACATAGAGTGTCGTTGATATATGTATCCAGATTATCATTTGAGCATTTGAAACAACTGTAAGAAGTTTCATTTTGAATGCCTAAATTCAATTCACAGTTGAAGTCTATAGAATTACCGTAGCTGATACATTCAAGACCCGATGAAACGGGTCCGTTTACACAGCTCTTGCCAGAAATCAATTGGCATTTCAAATCATCTACCGTTGAATTCAGATAAGTAAAATTCCTCATAGCCGGATATCTCATTCCATTTGTGCAATATTAGGTCACTCTTTCTTGAAACATCGTACTGTTCTCTTTTCGCTTATTATATTCTTTTCAAGTATCTGGAACAAGAAAATAAAAAAAACTGTTAAAAACTACTTAAATTCACGGAATCAGATAATCGAATCGTTTTGATAAAACTTAGACATTCCTTTTTTAAAATTCAGCGTTTCTTTCCAAAATACAAAGACTTAAGACAAAGACAAGTAATCAAAACAAAGAGAGTTACGGGTAATTTTTTACGAGCAGTAATTAGTTTTTCTCTTTGTCGTCGGAAAGTGGAAAGGGATTTAACTAGGTTTCCTTCACATTTCACTGGGTCAGTGGTTTAGTCGATAATGTTAAAATCGAGCTTAAGTTGGCATATTGATGTGGTATAATGGATAGGATTTGGCCAAACATTTGCCAAACTTCGTTAACGTTTGCGTTATGCTAATTTATAAAATAAATGGATAAAACTTTGAAAGTCCGATAGGCTTTCCGATGTTACTCTTACCAAAAGTAATAACTTAATGAGACTGAAATTAGGGATATTTATATTAGTAGGTATGGTTTAAGTGCTACACTATAAAAAAATAGTTTAAAGGAATGCTACGAAATATTAATTAAAATTACCCTTTTTCGAAACTTTATATAAAATAATGTTATTTATTTTAATTTTATATAAAGAATGAGGAGCAACATTATAATATTCAGTTTCAGCTTTTATCTCTTCCGTCGGCTATTTTTGTCAAAGGCTTAGAATCCTTAAATAATTAAAAATAAATAAAATAACATTTTTCAAAGTGAAAAAGTAAAGGTTTAGTTAATTTATTATGTACTGCTTCTATTTAACTCAGTGGCAATCAAGTCTTGTAAATGATAACGAATTACAACAAACATCTGATATTTTGAAATTATGACGGTATAATTTAGTATATTAACATAATTATAATTGTCATGTTTAAAATATATACAAACTTTCATATTAAAAAATAATAATAATAATAAAAAATCGCTTAAATTTTTGCACAAATCGACCAATTCTATATTTAAATTATAAAAATATACACGTATTACTATTAAAAATACAGCGAGCTTTTATTCTACCCATGTAAAGATGAACCGGGTCGCTACTTGTGCACTTGACTTTATAGATAGTGTATTCACTACCTATAAAGTCAAGTGTCGCAATTCTAAGACGTTCCTGTTTCGCAGCCGCAGGATGACAGATGAATTGATAAGGAAATGGCACGATCTTGTGGTATATACAGAGATGAGGTTAACAAATATTTCAACATATGATACATTCTTTAAAGCAATAAAGATGGTTTAAAAAAATGCGTCATAAAATGAGTATGATAATTATTCAGTTTCTTGAATATTTTCGATGGATATAATAAGTTTTAATGAGACTTGGTCGTGGATGGTGCAACCAGCTAAAAGACCTACCTTCAAACTGCAAGGCTATTCTGTAAGAACAAACTCGAAACTTACCGCAGAAAACGATCTCGAAATGTCAGAAATTGATATGCAACATGGACCATAATAAGTATAATATTTCAATAGTACACGCATCAAAATAGTATACCACTATGAGTCGATTGTGAACATTTCACGTGAAATGTGTTCTTACAGCAGAGCATAACAATTCTTCCAAAGCCAACACGTCCTCATTAAAAAGCAACAATTAACGGCATTGATTGCAAACGACAATACCATGTTGTAAATTATTGTACCCTTAATTATATCAATTATTTATTTTTATACAAGTGCTTATAAAAAAAATATATTATGCCAGTGCAATAGTTATTGAGTCAAATATATTGAAGAATCACACTTAATTTTTTTTTGTTTAAAAATTAAACATGAACTTGGAGATAAACCTCAGACTTAAAAGAAACCCGTGAATGAATTTCAATGGGATTATAAACTTTTTGGTCGTAAACTATTTAAATTGTTCAATTTTTTACAAGCTGGATAGGTACATCATCATTACGTAAAACAATATTTTTAATTTGTATCATTTATTGGGATACCTGGAACAATTTTAAATATTTCGTCAGTTTAAATAAATAGATACTTTGCATAATTATTATTTACATTGAAGAGTGGAATACATCTATAAAAATATAATTGAAAAATAGCTATTGTACAAATCAAATGGCGGCAAGGATCGCGCACAAAATTTTTCCGTTGAATCGCGATCCCGACTCTCTAAGCAATAGATAAACCAGCCCGTCACCGTTTTAAGTAACATTGATGTGTATGCACTAAATCGTTACAAACGTCCATCACCTAGTCGGTAAATACGACCACACTTTCAGGATAAGACGTGATAGATGAGATTGCACTCAGAGCGGTATAACGGTGAATTTGGAACAATCTGATCCTAAAATCCTAGTATTTGTAGACGAGTAGGTAAAGATTAGTTTTCAGAAAATGATTTTTTCATAAATACTTAGTTAAATATTAAGATAAAAATTTCCAAAATGCCAATTTCTTTCAATGAGAGACAAATATTAAATTTTGGTAATGCTATTTTTCAGACTTACAGTCACTATAATATTTGATATACTAGCTGTGCCCGAGGTTTCACCCGCGAATAACTTAAAGAAATTACTAAGAGCAGACTTATAATATTTAAGGTAAATATGATCGATGTTTGGTCGAAATAAATGATAAATATATATATATATATATATATATATATATATATATATGTATATATTTATGTATATTCAATATTTTTAGTCTTATTTTCGTGGGATGTTTGTTAGTATTTATTAGTTTTCACCGCACCCGAATCTAGATAGGGCAACAAGCCATTGGCTTAACTGTCTTTCCCTGTGCTTTATTTATTGTGACTGCAAGCGATATCTTCAAGGAAATTGTGTCCTATTAAAACTGAAAGATAAATCAGTGTATTAAAAAAAATACTTATTATCAACTAACCGGCTAAGTATAAATTTAACAAAATAACGAAAAAAATATATCTACCGTGACGGACTGAAATACCTATCTAACCTATAAATTACTTACAAAGTAATTTATAGGTTTATAGAAAACAAATACTGAGTATATTCAAACAACCTACTCAACTAGCTATTGAAATATGTCAAAACTATAAAAAGTACTGTAAAAGTACAAACTATAAAAAACTGTCTATTATAGTTAATGACCTGCTTATAAAAATCTAATACTGCGTTTTTTCATCACTGTTAGTTCACTGATTTTTGCTAACCAGAATGACATTTCATGCTCATTACTTTAATATTACAAACTTCCATACAACCATTTATCCTTTCTCTATACATGGCTATTACCTACAGCGAAGCCGCCGGCAATAGCTTGTTAAATATATAGTACCGAAAAACAAAAGAAATGTGTATTATATATTTTGTTATATTTTTTCCGTAATATGTAGTTTTTTTTTAATAAGCTACTACTCTAATCTAACAAAATATATTAGAAACGAATACAGAAGGAGGTTTATCAGGTCCCTTTTACGTAACCAGCATAATCTGAACCCTATTTAACATGATTGATCATATTTATCTGAGCTCAACTTACATTGGTAGAATCTAATTATCTGAAACTGTCCATTTTTAACGTTGTTTTGTTTCTATTAACTTTCAATCATCATTATTTTACAGACTATCATTTATATGTAGCTAAAGTTTCAACCAACTCAACTGAACAGTTATTTTATTGAATAAATGTTCGACGTGCTTATTTAATTTGACAAAAATATATTTTTTTAATTTATGATCCGATATAAATTAAAAAACACTAAACTTTAAGTGAATACATTAGTGATAACCGCCTCCAAATCAGTTAAGCCGTTTCTTTATTGCATACCTTCTTAATCCATTTTATGTTAGATTAGTAGAATTAGTTTTAGTGCCGGAAACACCATGTCGTGGCGTGGTACGCTCCATGGCGTCGTACGATGCACCCATTTGGGTGGATGCTCTCATCACTCGTAAGAGAGCTCTTCTACGGAGGCCGCAAAGAATCATAGCGGTGAGAGCGATACGTGGGTACCGTTCGATGTCGTGGACGGCAGCGACACTTCTCGCGAGCGACCGACCTGGGAACTTCAGGCGGAGGTACTTGCGGAAGTACAGGTTCCGGGTGGAAGCGAGGTCAAGCGGCGTCCGTCCAGGGTCGGTGGAGGTTGAGCGAGTCAGGGCCCTAACCCAGCGAGCCTAGATTCACAGGTGGGTGGAGGACCTGAGGCAGGCCTAGCAACAGTGGAGGCGTTTCTCGTATGGAAATCAATGTATGCATTAACTATATTATATTGATATATTGCATATTCAGTAATATGTTCAGAATATTAAATATATATATATATATATATATATATATATATATATATATATATACGTGAAACTGGCACATAGCTATACTAATGTTTATGTAACATTTTATTGGATTTTTGTAAATTATAAATTAATTCAAAAAGTACTTCACGTCCTGAAAACTAGAAAACTACACACAATACTTTGAAAATGAGAAACGCAAGTCGCTTTATAACGTAAAGAATTCAAACGTCTACTTTGTCGAGACGGGCTTTTGGAATCTCAAAGGAAACACGGAACAACGCGTTAAGGCGTCATCAAGGTAAGAGAAACTTACTCATGACGAAAATATTAGTCACTAACATTTAACGTGAGTACATTTAGATTTTAGTATTTTCTCTTTTCGTAAGGGTTTCCTGAAAGAGACCTCTTTAAGACATCTCTTTAAGTATGCCTTTTCTACATAATTCCAGAATGTGACAAATAAAATAACCTTTCTGAAAAAAAATTGTGCTTAAAAATATTAATTTCATAAGCTTTAGTGATTTTATAAAATTTCTGAAACAGTTTCCATATGTTTGCGCACATTCTCGTCGACAGTAAAGGTAAATACGTCTGAAATACAGCATGTATGGGATATTAGACTAAGCTCCAAACCTTAAGAGGAAAAAGCCTTAGTCCGGTATTGGGAGCGTAATATGCTTTATTTATTATACCATTATATCACATAGTTACTAAAACATATCACTAGTTTTATTAGGGTCATTTTAAAAGCAATGAGATCGTTAATATTGAGCACTTGTCAAGGCGAAAACCATTATGCGGCGTCACATGAAAAAGCGAAGCCACATTTATAGCGGAAGTATAAAATTTAAATTTCTTGTGTTAAAACTTGTGATTAGAATTGTATTCGTCATCGTTATGGCAACTAAAATTGAACTAAATATCAATTGAGCGTGCCACATGTAAACGCATGATCGCAATATTTTAAAATATGGTTAGAATTATGGTCAGTTATATTTTTATTTATAAATTATGGCTTTGTGCCAAATCGTAATAAAAATTTGACGCTTAGTGTTTAATTCATAATACTTGCGACACTAATTACAAGGAATACACGTTAACTCTTTGTAAATTATACTACTTCCTCCCTTATTACTATTGGGATGACATTTGACCAAACAACGACGACAATAGTTTCGCGCCATTTTGAATTGAATCTAAGGTTTAACCAATCGATTAATTATTCATCTCGTGCTTTACGGTGAAGGAAAACATCGTGAGGTAACCTGCATGTGTCTCATTTCACTGAAATTCTGCCACATGTGTAAATACAATTATTATTATCCACCAACCCGCACTGGAGCAGCGTGGTGGAATAAGCTCCAAACCTTCTCAAATCAATCTCAAAAAGGGAGAGGAGGCCTTTAGCCCAGCAGTGGGACATTCACAGGCTGTTACGGTAACCAATCGATTATTAAATATCAAAAACCCGAACCTAACGTCATTTTCTAAAGCAAATAAGCTTGACAAATCCTTACAGATGTATATGACATCATATATCATTTCAACTTGCTTCCGTAATAGAAACAAAGAGTGTATTTATTTTTCCTCTTTACTTTTACGCTATATCTATAATAATATGTACTGCCGGTTAAGCTCCTTTAAAAATGGCCACCGTGGCTGAAAACCTTCAGCAGGACATCATAAGTATAATTTTATGCCGTAATGTCCCCGCCGTTGTTTTTTACTCTCATGTAGAGAGTCCCATGGCATGTATAATGAATACTTTATTACTATATTCAATATTATTATAATAATTTAAAAAATAAAAGTTTTATATAAAATCAAATTTAAGGTTTCTTTTTACACTGCAAATGCATACAATTAGAAATATATCTGTCAGTGTATAGCACATAAAATTCCGCTAGTACTAACACTGCGCCTTAACACATAAGGATGTAGAGACGATAGTCCTTATGTCATGGCAACGATAATAGGAATGAGGACTTTGCATGATTACTAAGAACGTTTTATGTTTTGATTTCATATTTATCAAACTAATTTAAGCGTTAATTATTACCATTATTAACAACATACAAACAGTATAGTATTACATAAAATAAACCAATTAATTCCAGGACATAAAACCTTAAAGGTTATCACGTAAAACAGTACAAAAATAGAACAAGGCAGAGAGAAAAAAATTAAATAATAATCACAAATTCACAAATTCTTGAGGAGAAAGCTAGAAACTTATTCCGCCATGCAGTTCCAATGCGGGTTGATGGATAACATATATATAATATGGCATAAAAAAAAAAATCGAAACATGCAGATTTTTTTTATAATGTTCAACGCAGAGCACGGAATCATGTTTTGAGTAAAAGTTCGTTTTCCTTTTTAAAGTTGTATTTTTCCATCGATATTGTTTCTAAGCCATAAGTTATGCAGTAAGCCGCCGTTGTCTACCATAAAAGCTGCCTCAAGCACAATGATCGTTAAAACGTCTCAGTTCGCTCCAATTTACGTTAACTTTCGCGTTTAATGTAACTACTTTACCAAAGCTGGAATGAACGCCTAGTGCGCTACAAAAACCTTTGTATACCTTGTATAATAATTAAGGGGTTGCTAATAATTTCGATATTTATGATTCTTTCCATTAAACTTGTCTATATATCTTATGTGAAGCTCTTATAAGCCTCTGCCTTTAAATCTATAAATAATCATAGTAAGTTCACGCAATAACTAGTTTCCGCCTCTGACTTCGTCCGCGTGATAAGGAGGCAGGCGTTAAATAAATCAGTTGAGTGGTTGACACGTGAAAGCGTAACAGACAAATAAACAAACTCACTTTCGCATTTATAATTTAATTTATTATTATTCCGGTGAACATGCCAAACTGATTTAAGAATTTGGGAAATAATGAGTGATATTTTTTTAATGTTACAGTTTTAAGAATACCGCATGAATAAGAAAACCGTTCATTTTGCAAAGAGCCTAGTGGTTAAAAAACGGGAACCTTAACCAAAAATTGAAGATTGTTTGGAGCAAAAACTATTAAATTTTAGTTTGCATAATTTGATGTGTATCTAAGCCGCATTCCAGCAGCATGGTGGAATAAGCACCAACCTTCATCTCAAAAGGCCTTAGCCCAGCAGTGGGATATTTACAGGCTACTGTTTAATATTGATGATTATCGATATTATGTCAATAATTTAATATTATTGTTTGCCAATATAACGAGTTAATATAGTTTTATTATACTAACAAAAACACTAAAATAATTCATCCCATTCTATACACTAATAATATTGCTCCACACGTTTCCACATGAAAAATGGTCACTTGGCGAAAGCAATAAATATTTTTGTATGTTCAGTATGCGGGTCGTTGCGTGTAATATCTGGACGGAACTTAATACAGAACCCTAAATACAGAACTCTTATATGTGTATGAAATAGGTAGGCGGACGAGCAAATGGGCCACCTGTCTGAAAGTGGTCACCACTGCCCATAGACATTGGCACTGATAGAAATATTAACAATTCCTTACATTGGCCATCCACCACCACCTTGGGAACTAAGACGTTATGTCCCTTGTACCTGTAATTACACTGGCTGACTCATCCTTTAAACCGAAATATAACAATACTAAGTGTTACTGTTTGTTTTATGTGTTTAATTTGTGTTTATAATTCATATAGTGCTCGGCAGGAAATCGTCGTGAAGAAATCTGCATGTGTCTAATTTCACTGAAATTCTGCCACATTTAAATCCATCAACACATATTGGAGGAAGGTGTTGGACGAAGCTCAAAATGCCCTCAAAGGGAGAGGAGGCCTTAGCCCAGCAATGAGACATTAAACTATTACTTTAATTTGCGAAAAATGCGTATATCGTACTGAAAATAACAATTAAATTGAATACAAATCTATAACGGCTTAGTCTATCCTTCTCGTTTCTATTCTATTTCTTCACTCCATGAAAATACACCGTGTGATAATGCAGGATTTAAAACGGCGTCCGAGTAATCAACACTCCGCAAAGCAATTCTCTTATCTAACGTCTTCTATTGCATTTACAGCACAAATAAATAATTCAGCAACGCTACCTTGCATGTTAATTATTTTTTAATGATTTTACATCAAAAAGTTTTCATCTTTTCATCAAAAAGAATTCATCTTTTTAATCCTGACCTTATTTAATTTAAAAATATAACCCAATAACTGTTTTTGAATTGACCCGGTACCTGAACCCAGATCTGCAGCCTTAGACGCTAACCACTAAACCAATGAAACATACAAGGCAATGTATAGGTAGGTACAAGGTACAAAGGCCATAAATTTTAAATCCAAAATAGAATAGACTTGCTCACTTACCCTTCAAAAGGAAACACAATAAATATTATTATTCGTTTTCTTAAGTGGTTACTTAGGCGGGTCTATCCGTGGCAGTTGGAAAAATAATAAACATATTTGGTTTAAATAGCATTTATGTTTACAAGCCCTTAAAGTTTAATATAGAGTTTATAAAAAGAGACATAATGATTTTCCATAAAGCCAAGGTACAATGGACGATTATTTAATGGTCTGTACAGAGGAAGGGCAGGCAGGAAGGTGGGAAGTAATATTTCTGAACTACACAGGCAAAGGAAGACTATTGTTTGTCGTTGACATAAAAAGCAACGATACATTGTATTCGATGACCCAAAAACGTCAAAAGGTAAATACATTTGATACTAAATTGTTTAAAATATAAGTTGTCGGTGTTTTCTTTTTGCCTTGTATAAAAACTTTTTGATGTAAAACGTCTATTGGCGCGTCTTGGGGGAGACCAACGTCGTAATATATTTATAATTTCTCCGATAACCATCAATTAGGATGTTTCGCATCTGCTTAGCGTCCTGTGACGGCCACAGTTCTTTCTCTATTCCCCTGTGTAACTTTTATAGTTCTCGTTTATCTACTGACTTATAATACTTCATGTGGTTTTGAATCGTATTAAAAAAACTACTAAAGCGCATAATCCGTTAATCCTAATGATAGATAATAAATTAAATGTTGTTTATATACTTATTTTACTAAAATTTATTAAAAATTATGCAAAAAATTGCATGAGTAATTAACTGAAACGTTACAAAATTTGCATTCAAATTTGACCTTAAAATTTTAATCATAGCGCCCAAAGAAGTCGTATCAAAAACGTGATTGTTTTACAATGAAAACTAACTAAATAAACTGATAAACTAATATAGCGAATGTTCCAAAAAAAGGCAACTTTCGAAATTCCCGCCACTTCTGCGTTTGTTCTTAACAGTGAACATTAGACAATTTTATCTGTTGTCATTGTGCTTAGTACAATAGTCACGGAGGGCCAAATAGCTCATGATTCCCATCTGTTTTCTGCACGGGCAGGAATGAAGCGATTCACAGCGGTACAGCTTCGTAGCGAAAACAAGTTTACAAATTGTGTGAATACAAGGACCAAATCCGATAATGTTTGGTCAAAGTAATGGTGGACTAATAATAATGGACTAATGAATCGGCTATGATATAACATAAATTATTTAATTTCCTAAATAAATACATAATAATAATAATAATGTCCTCCAGACCGATTTCGGCCACGGCGGCCAATCTCAAGAGAGATTAGCCAACTACGCAGGAGATATTATAGTGCACAGGTGTGTGCGCAAACACAGGCGCACTACCAGAAAGAGTTCAGGCGCAGGACCAACGGCTTTACGTGCTTTCCGAGGCACGGGAGTGTACACACTTCCAACTTCCACTTTCTGACAGAAAAACTCAATAACATTTTATTGGCCCGAATTGAATACAGGACCTCCGGGTCTGCGGTCTTACATCAAGCCACTAGACCAACGAGGCAGTCAAAAAAATACATATATATTATATTATGCACGCTTTATTGGATATTCTATTTCATAGATATACATTAAAACCCACACTCAACACTGATAATATCAAGTGCAACAATTAAAACAGAAATAATAAGAAACGAGCTCGCTCGAGACTACATTATAAGCTCATATAACTTAAGTATTTCTAAACGTATTATTACGACTTTGTTCGTGGGGATGTTAAATTAAACAGAATTATCACAGTTGAGCATCGAATAATTCTACAGAGTGTAGCATTTATAAAATTAGTTGTATATATTTTATGCCTCAAAAAGCTTAGTATCGATGGTTTTAAATTTTGAATAATGCCCAACTGTCGCTTGCGTTTAATAAAGAGCCTTTGTGGTATAATACAAGTTCAAATCTAACGTTTTAAGCTGTTACTTCGGGTTTTCGAACAATTCTTTGTATTGTCAATATATATATTGAAACTTTTAGCGCTTAAGGTCGTATGTAAACATTGTGTTCGAAAAATGAATGCATGAAAAACATTTTATTTTTCTATATTAGATACAGATCATGTTATCCTATTTAATATTTAAAAATAAAAACAGATTTAGGTTATTTCTTGCTATTAATTAAATATTATCATATCATCATCATATCATCAGATATTTTACCACCAAACAGAAATATTAGTATTGTCCTGTTTCGGTTCAAAGTATGTGTGAAATAATGGAAATACAGGTATAAGGGACATAACATCTTAGTTACCAAGGTTGGTGGTGGTGGTGGTCAATGTAAGGAATGCTAACATTTCTTACATTGCTAATGTCTATGGGTGGTAGCGACCATTTAATATCTGGTGACCCATTTGCCTGTCCGCCTACGTATTTCATTAACCTTTACATATTAAACCGTCTCAGTAGTAAAAATATTATTTGTTTTTTTTTTTGTATATAAAAACTCATACTTTAATTCCTTGGCTTTTAAATATTAATTTTTTATACGTACCTTAGGCGAGTAACACAAAGCATTGCCTAACAACGTCTTAACCTTGAATATTTAGTTAATATCATTTACTTTATTGAGCTGCCTAGTTGGTTTCATTTTGTAGGTTCGAGATAACATATACAATCATTTTTTAACACAAAGCATTGCCTATTTTTATTTTTATTTTTATTTACTCTGTAATTAAAATTGTGGAAAGGAGTTGAGTTTTAGAAGAAGAAAGATTTTTACTTTGACGTTGACTACGATACCCCGGGGTCTGGCCAGTAAAATTTTATCCGGCTTTTTTTGTCAAGAAATTCTTCGTAGTAGTCCGCAATCACCTGCTTTGTAGCAATCTGCCAGTTGGCAATGTCTACAGTCCCGTGCTTCATAAAGCACTTAAGCCCATTAGTCCTGCGGCGCCGCTTTTTACTTTCTCGTGTGAGCTTGGCTTGTATACAATATAATTCGTTGCTTGCTTTTATTTTTGTTGTTTTTTTTTAATTTAAAATCGAATAACCATCAATTTTCACCTAACTACTAACATTATTCTTTAAACTAAATTTTAATATATAGTAAAGTTTGAAAATGAATTAGGATCATTATACGTGAGATATTTGTGCTCGCTCAAAAACAAGTCAGATTTTATATAAAGCTTTTCTTTTTAAATCCGACTGGCAGCTCATTTTGTTAAGTTGATATTCAAGTCTTCAACTTAATAATATTAAAATAAACATCATACTGTATATATCAAGCTGAACTTAGTATTCGTTACAATCCACAGCTTGACTCTGAGATCGAGGTATCAAGTTCCAAGCGCGATATGAGATTTCTCATTGGATTCCTTGACACAAGTAATATCTTAAGAACATCTCAGACATTCATTAAGACAGCATGAAGACGATTTAAGCAGTTTATATTCAATTGAATTTATGTTCGAATTCAAAATTATTTCCCAAAATATAGACTTGAAAACTATAATTACACTGTCTGACTCACTCATCAAACCGGAACTTACAGCTGCATTTGTAAAACATTCTTTGTAATTCTTTACGTTGGTAGTATAACTGGTGATTGAGTGATGCCACCGAGATGAGATTGTGCGAGAGGGACAAAACTTTACAGCCAAAAATAGATAACATTAATCTTAGTGTATTTAAGAACGCTATAAGCATTGTAATACAAAAGCTAACACTTTTTTTTCGTCATCAATATTTTCTTAAGTAAATATTATTTCAATAAGTGCGACGACTGTCTTGTCCAAAATCTGTATCACCGCAAATATTTTTATACGAAGTGCTCAACCCAGAGAATCTCTAGTGAATTCTATTCATCAGTAAACGTTTCGTTCTCTGACAATGTAAATATTGAAGTAGAAAAAATATGCGTTGCCCGCAGCAGTACTCCCCGTAATATAGGTTACATAGCTCTGTTTTATATCAAAGAAGATTAATTATTCAAAAGACAAATCATATTATAAATTGTAACCTCTTCTGAAACGTTTAAAGAGTATGTACTTCTATATACACTTTTTTTATAAAATTAAACATATTGTGATTGCCAGTTATGTCAAATACGGATATATTTTTGTGAACTCAACGGTACTGGAATTCACACAGGCCTTCATTTGGATATACATTGGTGCAGGCAATGACGCGATGAGCGACTAATGAAATAAAATAAAAAATAAGTGAGCAACGATTAAGAAATTGGATCTAGCATTGCTGTTTTTTGAGAGAGGAGAGTGAACTGTATTTTCAGTGAGATCCATAAATTATTTCAGACTTTATTCACTTTGTATTAGTTGTTTAGTACCTGGGTCACCGAACTTCACTCACGCTAATGATTTTTAATTACTTAAATTGAATTTGTAGTAAAAAATAGATAAAACCAGACACAGACATCATAGATAAACACAAACATACATATATAGATAAACCTAAAAAGCAATGCTTAAGAAATAAATATACCTTAATAAATCAATTACCGGCGTTGTGTAGTAATAAAGAATTACATTTTACAATGACAGATTATATCCAGAATGATGATGGTAGGGTGACCACATGCTATCTGCTATCTATCTAGGACGATTTACATATATATAAAAAACAACTGATTCTATTGTTGTGAAATGTAGTAGAAGCAATTGGAAAATGTTATGAAAATAATAAAAAACATAATAACATTTATAGTAAGCATAAAATCATTCAACTGACTGCCCATGTATATATGTAAGTAATTTCTACGAAACTTCGTCCTAAAGGGACTTAGTTTTGTACAAATATATATTATTAGTTTATCCGCGCCCGCAATTTCATTATGTATGTAATTTTCTTTTATTTTCCGTAACAAAAAATATTTATCATGCTTACAGAGTAGTTTTTTTTATTGTCGTTTTATTAAAATCCATTAATTATTATTTCAGTTTTCCATTAATTATTTCAAAAGGCAGCTATCACAAATACAAAGACACATTAATTTTATGTATTGGTTATAGATGAAAAGATAAAAAATCTTGTATAATCATTTCTAAAATCAAAATAAAATGTTACTAAGAGTGATAGCTTTTAATTCTGTCTCATTCTGTTTTTAAATATAATATTATATTTTTTAATTTAAAATTCGTAAGTGGTCACCATCGCCCATAGACATTAGAGATGAAAGAAATATAACAATTCCTTACAACGCCAATCGCCATCAACCTTGGTAACTAAGATGTTATTTCCCTTGAACCTCTAGTTTCTCTGGTTCACTCACCCTTCAAACCGAAACGCAACAATAGTATTGCTGTTAAACGGTAGAATATCTGATGAGTGGGTGCTACCTACTCAGACGGGCTTGCCCTACCATCTAGTATTATATTTACCGAAGATTACATTCAACGCATTAACATAATCATAATTCAAAACGATAACGTTTCTATCGTCTTCCGTCAATCCGCGCCGTCTTTCGTAAATAAATTATTTTTTAATTTTCTTTTTATCATTTGTATAATATATTGAAATAATATTGAGACCTAAAATTTCCAAATCATCATTAACTTAAATAGAAAGAAAATGATATAAAATATTAATTATTTCACAGAAAAAATCTAATTCCTTATTATAATACTAATGAAATTTATGTGTTTTTTCTCAAAAATGTTTTTTTTTATTTTAATCACAACAAGTGACTACAACAATTATATTAGTAATATCATTATCGACATCAATCGGAGCGCATCACTAAACCCAATGCTGTCATCAATCGTATTAATGGCGGTGGGAGTGAGATATGAAGCATATGATGCACATTTAATTTAATTACACACCTCAAATACAAGTCCCGACTTAAGAGCAAACTCGGAATCCTCGGAAAATGCGACATTGATCATAATAATTATAACATTTAAAATACATACGTATCAAAATACCGTACTAGTGTAAGTCGCTTACCACATTTCATGAGTGAGATACATGCAGAACTAATCTGTTAGAACAAAATCGAAGCTTATCGAAGATGAAATGTCTGAAATTACGGCATTGACAATAATAATTATGACACTATGTATATACGTATCAAAATTCCGTATTAGCGTAAGTCGGTTTTCAACATTTCATGAGTGATATATAAAGTTAGTTCTTACAGCATATTACAGCTTCGATATCGAATTATCATATTAACATTTGTGGTGTACTATTTATAGTAATCAGTTATATATTTGCTACTATTTAATTAAAAGTTTAGTTTTAGAGATTTAATATTCCGTTGTTACTCCACTAGAGACTAAGCTAGTTATCGCTCGAGAATTCATATTACACCGTGCCAACATTCCACAAGTCAGTCAGTCAGACTTATACAAAAAATATTTTGAATTTCTGTGTATATTTTTTTTCAGCCTTGTCATAATATGTTAATATTAATGCTTCAGCATTTTCTGCATAAGCCTTTAAAATTGCTTTCCTGGTATAAGTTGAGACCAATGTTTGATGCTTGAAGCGTCCAACATTAAGGATTTGCGACAATTAAGTCAGAAGAAATATACGAGAACCAGCACAAAGTGTACAACAAATATAATGTGCCTTTTCTTAAAAATAAATTATAAAACTAAACATTAACATTTGTAAAAGCCCTATTTTCACAAACGAACAACTAATTCCCCCTATTCATATTCCATTAGGTTGTTAGGGATAAACGTATCCTATTTCTAAGTTGGCTAATAAAGAGGTCACGACTGAATTAACATTTGGACAGCTGTGTTTATTCGTTGAGGATAATCGGGATACAATTTCCAGCATACACACTCTTAGAGATAAAATCCAACGCTAATTTCTTTTTGTAATGAAACCTCTTTTGAAATCTATTTGATGCGATTTTTAAATATATACAAATAAATAAAATATCAAAGATTATGTCTTACAAACTATTTGGAATTTATTAATTTTTTTTTCTTCTCGTTTTCATTACGAATGAGGGATTAAAAACATTCCGTTAATCAAGAAGTTAATTATATGCAAGTTACAAGAAATTAAAAACTGGGAAAATAGCCCCTCTAATTATAATACATCATTGCTTTATTTTTTTTATTAATGTCGCATTAAAATTTTCAGGGTTGTTTGTTTTTAGATATCACATTTAAATATATATATATTCATGGATATCGACATTACAATCATTTTATGAAAATATCGATATCGATGAAATGATTAACGACATGCAATAAAGAGAAATACGTAACCTTGATATATAACTACTATTGAATTCCAATCTATCTTTGAAATACTGCCAACGGAAACAATCATAGTGAAATCGAACATCACACGTTTGTTACGAACGCAATAAATCTCCTACGTACTGTAGCCGACATAGTTAATTTATGATACAATCGATCTGACACGGCATGAAGTGTTTAGTTTAATAAAAGGCTACGAGACGAAAATCAGGAGGCGTCGTTATATTGTTAGTCGAGGTCTAATTTCTGTGCTCTGTAAAATTGTAGGATTATAAAAATATATTCTGCACGTTAATTCGGGTAGGAGATTAAGATTGTTTTTTTTATGTTAGTTCAAACGGGCTGGAAGCTCACCTGGTGGAAAGCGACTACTACCACCTATGCCTTCAATACCGGATGGCTTACAGGCACGTTGCTGGCCTTTGAGGAATGAGCACACTCTTTTCTTGAAGGTTTCTATGTCATATCGGTTCGGAAAGTCGTGGCCAAAAGCTGGTTCCACAGAGGGTTTGTGCGAGGCAATTGTATTTTGACTTTAAATTAGAATCTCATTTATGTTCCAATATAATAAGTAATTTATGTATCCCACTAATATACCATAAATATCTGTGCTTGGTAAATATCGCCATTCCTGTTTAAGAAAAATGGTAGGATGTCGTGTCATTACTTTCTTCTGGTAAATATAAACGTGACAGAATTTCATTGGGCACAGGCAGCCATGCGATCGTATCCTTTACTGAATGAATTATTAATTTATAAATACGAATTATATACGCGATAACTTACTACTTGGTTAAGTTCTTCTATTCAGCAGGCCATTGCGGCTCAGTCACATACGCAATTAATTTATAATCTATAATAATATCCTGGGACATTATTCACACACGGCCATCTGATCCCAACCTATGCAGAGCTTGTACTATGGAAACCACACAACTGATATACTACATATACTACTTTTTCTTTTGTAAATACATACTTATATATGTAGATAATTACACCCAGACTCAGGATAAACAGACGTGTTCATGCACACAAATGTGTTCTGGGTGAGAATCGAACCCACAACTTCGGTGTGAAAGGCATGTATCCAACCACGTCAACCGGCCCGACAATGACAAGTAGAACCATTGACCGTTACCATAGAAAATAATATCGCAAAAAGTACCATGTTATAATAATGACGTGTTCGTGATCGAACTATGGCCGCAGTAGCTCACCTATGCAAATATGTTTGCGCCAACATCAGGAGATCGAACCCTACGACAACATGCGTCCCCAGGCTACTTCTGAGGATATGTAAAAAGCCTTATATCTTTTAATAGTCTGTCCCAGGACTCAAATCCGGAAACTCCGGAGCAAGCCAATAGACTAACAATGCAGCTCTGTGGCAAACCATGTTCTTATATCCCTTTTGCTAGTATTATTCACCCTAAAATGATAAAATTAAATAAATAGTTCTGGTAATTAGTCGAATACTGCTTAGCTATGGACCTGGTTTCTGCTACCGGTCTGAACTAGCAACAAGAACTCTTGAACCTATTTACAAATCCTTCAAAAGACCTTTGCGAATCGCGTGTAACAAAAGTGATTCTGAGTGAGTGATAATTCTAATATAAATACTTGTTAATACACATTAGTGACTTTTGTTTTTTTTTTGTAAATCTTAAATGCATTAGCCTTCATTTGGTTAGTACTACAAGCGAATATTTAACCTTTGAATTATTAATAAGTGGATGGTACCAATTCAACAGTCAGGCACTGTACCGAGACTACCACCCATACGCAGTATTTAGCATGCAAATGCATATGCATACATCTAATACTGAACTCCCGAATAGGAAGTTCTAATGAATACTAATATTATCCACATATGAATATGACAAAGTATAATATATTGTAGACTGAATTTATATATTTTTATGTCATATAGGTGACAATTTAATTATAAATCTATAAAGGATTATTATAATATTATATACTAATTTCTATATGTTGTAAAAACACAATTTCTAAACAAAGCCACGATACAAAAAAATAAACTTATAATATTGAAATTAAAAAAGACATCTGTACTCAATAATAACTTTAAATACACATTTGACCAAGTAATTAAGCAAGAAAATCTCGACTTGCATTTGCTGTTTCGCAGCAGTTGAAGATTAATGCATTATATATGTAATCACACATACACTTACAAATGTATGAGATCATTTATATCATCATACCCATACATACCCTTTACTGGTTACACAAATGCTAAAATCATATAATAGTAAAATAAAACTTTTTTGGTTACATTTTAATTCCAAATTAAAAAAATAATTTCATGAAGTTTCAGAAATTTGACATTTTTCCAGAAATAACCAAAGATTATATATATCAGAGGGTTTTCCGTAAAAGCCGGGGTCGGTGAGACCTTATAATACAATATTACACCTGTTACGTCACGTGTGACGTCGTGACAGAATAATTCAGATATATTCATGATATATTCATGATGCTTAGAGAAACCTTATTTGATATGTGATTTACATAAATGGTTATATGTAGTATGTTTAATAAATTTTTTAACTTACGTGAAAACTAAGAATGTTCTCGTTTTTCTTACGTATTTTAATTCTCTTTTGAGGCAATTTTATAAGCAACTTAAAAAAAAAACCTTAATTTGGCTATTTTTGTATGTATGTACAAAAAATGAAATTAAAAAAGTTTCTAATATTGGTTTCTACACAACGCCTGTAGGTTATCTAACCAACTTATATACAAATTACAACACTTACCCCAAAATAATTTAATAATAAAAAAAATATTAAAAGTATTTTTAATAAGATCTAACGGTATAACTCATAAGTGTTACCATAAACCAACACTATGATAAATGTTTCTATAAATTGAAATCATAAATATATTTGAATAAAATAACCCGTTAATGTCACATGTCTTAAACCTTGAACTTATTCACATGTGGCTTAGATTCAACAAATGCAGGCTATCGAGATGTTCTCCGAACACAAATTTAGTTGAACCCGCTTCACTGAGCCATCTTGATTATTTTTTAATCTAAAAATTTTGCCTTCACTCTGAATTGCGGGCAAGTGTAACCATCCCACGCTTTATATAACACAATAAAGTTCATTTTTATCCGTGCATTAGCACAATAGTCCATCGCTGGTTCGTCAAGCCTTCGCGCTCTATTAAGGGGAGGAGTGCACTTCAGACATGCTATGTGCAATGCACGCGAGAACCTCAGAACATAAATAGCATTAGAAATCCGCGATGCAGATAATTCAAAAAATTCACACGACAATTGCTCTTAAAAAACCAGAACGATACAGAAATTAAGCTGCCAAATTGAGATGAAACCAAAATAATTTAAATTTCTATTTACTTTTCATTACTAATTAGTTTGAAGTATTTATTTCATAGGCTGATTTCAAAAGCATTTTATTGTTATTTAATAAAACAAATTAAAATAGTCGCATTTTTCAAAAGTTATCGTGTTACTAAACTGTGAAACTCATGATAGAACCCTTGAATTTCCATGTGCTTAATACGTATTTACTTATCTCATACTCGGTGAAGAAGGAAAACGTCGTGAAGAAGCCTAGATGTGTCGAATGAAAAAGAGCTTGGTGGAATAAGCTACAAATCTACTCCTCAAGGCCTAGTACATAACCTGAACCATCCTAATATATCTTAAAGTTCAACCAATAAAGGTATCATCGAAAAGTTTCTCATTTTCATGCATGCCACTTCTATTATTAGATTAGCGAGATTATGTAGGCCGTTGTCACTGTATTTAGAACCTTATACCTTTAATATAAGGACGATTTAGTTAAAATTATTTTCATTTGACATTTCCAAACAACTTCTCATGAGTGTTGGTAAATATTTATTTTGAAAACTTTTATCGTAACGTTACCGAGTTACTGATACTCAGTTATTAACGTTGTAATGCCGTATACGAATACAAATGTTACGCAGCGCTTATCCTTATTACAGAGTCAGCATTACGCTTCGCTAGACTTTTAAAATCTTGTAAAGAAATAGCACCAATGAGGCAGTCAATAATATTGCAAGCAGTAATCACTCAATGAATGAAATGAATCTGAAAATTAAACTTAGAAATAATTTTGCCTTTCTTAAATGTTAGTCATTTTATTATATTTATTTAAAGTACGTAGGCAGACTAGCAAATAGGCCACATGATTTTAAGTAATTACCATCGCCCCAAGACGGCACTGTAAGAAATATTGAACATCCCTTACATAGCCAATGGGCCAACAATTTTAGGAAGCTAGGATGTTATGTCCCTTGTGCCTGTAGTTACACTGGCTCACTCATCCTTCAAACCGAAACACAACAATACTTAATATTGCTGCTTTTTTGTAGATTATGTGTTTATTTGGTGGTATGAGTATGTATGTGCGTGCACCAAGTACCGTTCTGTGTCGCTCTAAGACACAAGGAATACGGCATTATATTAATGTCTAATGCACAAAGCTCTAACACCAAATAAAAATTAATATATATTATACCATTATAATCCGATTTCATAATGAAAATCAGAATTAAAAACTTGCAATGAAAACTATCTATCTATCTATCTAGTTAGTTTATCTTTGTTTTTTCTTTTTAAATTTATTAATTTTATTGCAAAAGTATAAAAACGTACTATTTGAGGATTAAATTAATTACCATATTAATATACATAATTTGTGTTGTACATAAGTAAAAAGCCGAGATGGCCCAGTGGTAAGAACGCGTGAATCTTAACCGATGATCGTGGTTTCAAACCCGGGCAAGCACCACTGAAGTTTTTCATGTGCTTAATTTGTGATTATAATTCATCTCGTGTTTTTCGGTGAAGGAAAACATCGTGAGGAAACCTGCATGTGTCTAATTTCACTGAAATTCTGCCACATGTGTATTCCACCAATCCGCATTGGACCAGCGTGGTGGAATAAGCTCCAAAGCCTTCTCCTCAAAAAGGGAGAAGAGGCCTTAGCCCAGCATTGGGACATTTACAGGCTGTTACCGTGTTGTACATATATACCGTGTGCATTTGAAGGGGGAAGTGTCAGGTAACCTATATGATGATATTTGCAAAATATGTTGGTTGAACAGTCAAAACGTGAAAGCGTAACAAAAAAACAAACTTAGACGCGCATTTACAATATTAGTTAGATTAAGGATTATTACGAACATTTCTGATATTGATTTTAGTATAATTATCTTGTTCCGTGTAGCTTCTTAACTTGTCGTGTCATGATAAATGAGGTGTCGCTACCTCCGTGGGATAATCCCGCGTATAAGCCATGTGATATGTCATACTAAGCCCAACAAGGGGAAATCAAATGATATTCAAGTAAGCTTTACAATAAAGCAGTCTATAAACGGTAAAATTCTCGTGCAGTTGCTCCTTTTAAAATATGTCAGATTTACAACGTGTCAAAATCAAAATTTATCAAAAGAGGGATTGAATAATAACTTATACACATACAAAATCGTTTATGCTGATTGACTACCAACGTACATCTACTAAGTAAAGAGCTAAAATTTGGAATATAAGTATTTCATCATGGGAATCCGCAATAAAAATATTTTTGGAAATTTCATGAAGAAGGCATAGAAAGACGAAATCGGTACGAGCAGCAGAATATAAAAAGAAAGAGAGAATACGTGAAAAAAAAACATTCACTCCGCAAAAATTAAATACATAATTAATATTATGATATTTCATGCTTTGTCGATGTCAGGTTTTCATTTTTATGAATGAAAATAGCTATAAATAGAAAAGAATAATTGCGTGCATGTTGAAAATATGCTTACAACAGATATTTCAAATTATATTTTCTAGTACCGACAGTAATTAACATTAAAATTTGATTAGATTTGTCAAAAAAAAATTCAATGAAATAATTATTCAAAATATATAAACGGAAAATTTTAACTTCATTTTGCTCTAGGTTTCTTCTTTACTAACTTAGTGACTTATTTGTTATTGCATTTGCATTTAATAATTATAGGCAGTTCTTGTCCATAAAAAAATTAGATAATGAAAGAGTATTTATCATAAATACCAAAACCACTTTGTATTAATATTGAAAAAAAATGGGATGGAAATGCTACTAAACCACTTTTCTGCTGCCAGTACACAAAACATGCTTGGGACAATTGACCACAACTCTACCACTATATTTCAATACATTTAGCATAATACTTCACACTCATAAATAGATAGAGAAACATACTCAGCTGTATAAACATTAACTTAGTAATTCCATTAACTACCGTAAGTGGATGCTGAATAAACAAGTTACAAGCAAATACTAACGCCATCTACCGGTGTGTAGGAAAGATCTCCGTAGATTGATAGGGATCATTAAGAGACACTGTCCGCTGAACAAGCTATTTAATCTGCGTGTTATTGATAGACCGCTTAAGTAATGTATGAAACAGGGAAGATTCAGGTCATTACCTGAATCCTTACCATTTTACGCTGAACTACTTAAATAACCTGCAAATAGCAGCGGTGCTCGAGTAACCGTGATGTACTACTAATTGCCAATAGTGTAGATTTGAGCTGTAAATAAAAACGAAATAAAAACAATAAAACTTGCCTTACGCGTAGATTAACTTACATATATATAATACATAAATATGTGGAGTATTATATAAGAAAATTGCTAAAAAATCTATAAATGATGCATAGCTTTATTGATTTTGATGACAAGCTCATTCATCCTTAAATGATGTTAACTATTTATGATATATGAATTTTAAAAGGTATCAGTATATAAATAATCATTCATATTTATTTACAAATAGTACCAGTTAGTTTTTTAGTTGAGCTGATATCCGTAGCAATTTTTTAAATACTGCTTGCTTTATCAAAGTATTAAATCAATACAGTTAAGATGTCAAATTGACTTCCTAGATTTAGTAACAGAGTTTGTAAGTGAAAATGATACAAGCGTATTATAAAAAACTAACTAGTGAGTTCTTTGTCGGTTCTTTTCAGTTATTTTTTATGTTTATGTAGCTATACCACCTCGGCATTTAAATTCATAATATCTAAGACCCACTATAAGGCTTATATGAAAAGCAGTTTCTATGTCACAAAAATAATGGAATGTAATAAGTCAGTGAACAATGTCTCAAAAAGTTGATAATCAGATCAGGCCAAATCGCATCCCGACAACATTCTCCTACATTTTATTCCGCCGCACACCATATTACTTTAGAACTTTTATACGACACAAACGAGCTATGTATATTTAAAACGAACGAATATCAAATAATCTTATTTATTACAGCCTAAAATTGTGTACCATAAAACAACATTTTCTCTTAGCGACGTAATATTAACCGCTGAATGCGCAAAGCGGTCGAGCGTACGCGACAGCATTAGAAACGTCAGTCAACCTTGGCAGCAAATGCTGGATGCTGGAATTGCCTAACTATACGAATCTGTTTAAATGGCTTTTCCCGATTTTGAGTGAAATTGGACAATGAATTTTACATCGATTTTAAAGCGATTTAACGCTAGAATTTTGTTGCGCGTATATATATAAAAAGGGTATCTTATCAGAGATTCATGGGTTCAAATCTAGGCACCACTAAGCTCTACTGTGTTTTTATATTTATGATAGTAGTAAAAAGGTGAATTTTTATTAATTGTATTAGGTAGGTGGACTTCTAAGTAAGCCACCTGATGTGGATCGGTCACCACCGCCTACTTTGGCATTGTAAGAAATATTTACCGTCCATCATATTGCCAACACGTCACCATTCTGGTGGTAGGGCTTATGCAAGCTCGTGTGGGTAGGTACCACGCACTCATCAGATATTCTACCGCAAAACAGCAAGCAGTACTTGGTATTGTTTTGTTCCGGTTTAAAGGGTGAGTGAGCCAGTGTAATTACAGGCACAAGGGACATAACATCTTAGCTTCCAAGGTTGGTGGCGCATTGGCGATGTAAGCGATCGTTAACATTTCTTACAATGCCAATGTCTACGGGCGTTGGTGACCACTTACCATCAGGTGGCCCATATGCTCGTCCATCTACCTATACTATTAAAAAAAATCCTTGGGAACTAAGATGTTAAAAATATTATTGCTTTGCGTAGAATATATGATGAATGGGTCCTTGCAAAAAGCTCTACTACCAGGTAGATAGGAAATATAAAATAAATCGTTCTACCATATAGGAAAGCCTTTATTTAACAGGAAACCAGAACAGTTTGTTACTCTTATATATTATCATTCATGTCGTAGCACACGGCATATGTATTGCATGCAGAGTAGCTCTGTTTAATTACAAGTGCACGAGTCATGGCAACTTTGTATCACGGTTGGCAGCGCGATTCAGCGTCATGCCTACTGCTCTTAACTTATGTCCTTGAACAAAGAATGGCGCATACTTCATCCGCTCAATTACCTATTGTTTTATTCATAAATAACTGGTTAAAATAGGTTCACTAATAATTCTTGTATTGGTATTACGGCAAGCAAAACCATTTCTGTTCGTTAATATTTCCAATAGTATTAACAAACAGAAATGTTTTATCCGTTACAGAAATTTGTGGTCCGTTGAAAATGAAACAATAGGTTTAAAATAGCAATGTAAATGACATCCATATTGCATAAGGTTTTTTTAAGGAAACAAACTGTTTGTAAGCTATATCCTTTATTCATAGAAGTTTGCATGTGTCTAATTTCATTGAAACTTTGCCATATGTGTATTCCACCAACCCGCATTGAAGCAGCATGGTGGAATAAGCTCTAATCTTTCTCCTCAAAAAAGGCGGCGTTAACCCAACCCACATTCGCAGGCTATTACTGTACTAGCAGTGTGAAGAAAAACAATAAACTACTTTTTACAGCATTACGTTTTCGTTGTACTGCAATTTTATGTCACTTGGCCTGTAGTTCTACCCACATCAATTGTTTAATGATAAAATTCAGTCAGAGAGGTCAGCGGTTGCCTCATTAGTCATTTTCTAGATATAAGGCCGCAAATACTATACAATTTCAATACCGAGGTACTGAAAGTTGGAAGTGTGTTACACTCCCGTGTCTTGGAAAGCATGTAAAGCTGTTAGTCCCATGCCTGAACGCTTTCCGGTTCCATCGGGTTATGAGAGTGGAGGAATAGAGTGAATCAATAGGATCCCAGCAAGACCGGCCACCACATTATCCAAATTACTAACAAATATTGGAATACCTCTTATATTTTGTTTGCTCGCCATTCAAAATAGGTAATCTTTGAATGTGTATACGTAAAATAAATTCGAGTAGAACGAAGGCAAATATAAATGAGCAATAAATATATTTAAAGTACCTTTTTATACTCAAGATTCTCAGTTACAAGAACTTAGAAACAGTTCTTAATATAAATTTCAGGTAAAAAGGTAAATAAGGTTTCTTTATACGATCATTATTGAAAGTAGATCTGAGAAGAGACCTATTCGATGTCGTATTTTAGTGTTTGAGTCTGCAGAATACACCCAGGCTATTTATTTTCATTCGTTAATAAGTATATGTTTTCATTATTAATCATGACGATTTTCCTAGTAAAATATTTTAATCAATTAATAAAATATTTATTTCCATGTAAAGTTTTCACTCAATTTCAATTAATCATTGTCATATATTTCGTTCAAACATAAAATTTCAGGTTATTTCTGCGATGATACGTCAATACAATATCAATCAATTAATGAATTACAGATTCTCGTTTGAAAGATTATAAAATATTATTAAAAAAAATAAGCAGAAATGATTTTATAAGCGGCTTAAAACCCGCCGTTCTGTTATATTTTACATCAGTACAAATGTTGATCAAATCATATTAATTTCCAATTATATTATTAACTAGTTAACACACTGATAGACAAAAAAAACCTACATAATATATAATAAATGATTTTAAATATATCCTTTACTTAACCGTATTTTTTTTTACATTTTTATATAAGTTAGAGTTATTTACCGTTATTTTTAAGCTCTTTTACTATACTATGTATATCTCATCTTTAACGAATTAATTATAATCTTTAGTAAACTCTATTTTATGGCAAAAAAACCGTTATGGCCTAGTGGTTAGAACGCGTGAATCTTAATCTTGGGTTAAAACCCGGACAAGCACCATTTAATTTTCATATGCTTAATTTGTGTTTATAATTCATTTCGTGCTTGACGGTGAAGGAAAATCGTGAAGAAACCTGCATTGTCTAATAGTATTGAAATTCTGCCACATGTGTATTTTATCAATACGCATTGGAGCAGCGTGGTGGAATAAGCTGCAAACCTTCTCCTCAAAAGGTAGAGGAGGTCTTAGCCCAGCAGTGGGACATTAACAGGCTGTTACTGTACTGTTATTCTATGGTAACATTATCTATTTCTAACTAAAGTTAAATAGTTATTTTTAAATAAACTAAAAGCTAAAACTCATTGTATTTTACGTTAAGCTGTAAGAACATCATCATAAACATATTGATCCCATAAAATATATTGTAATTATTTTAAGCAAACTTAGCATGGTAATAATGTATGCTTCAATACTAAATACCGGAAATACTTGCCCGGAAATATGAAGGGGTTCCTAAAACAAAAAGTAAAATGCTGTTTCATATTTGATATGATTCATCACAAATTCAAGATATCATTTTAATTTAGTTTTGCTTAGACACATACCACATACATTTAAGTACAAGAAGCGATCTCGTAGCAAATAATTTATGTATGCGTAGGTTCTACGGAACGGCGATGGAGCGAGACATATTAGCTTAATTTGCGTATGTCTAGAGGTCAGAAATATATGCTCGCTAGTTATTTAGAAAAAAACAATTTCTTGATTTCAAACATCGAATATCGGGACGTATTGGAGGTGAGAATGACTTCTATGCCCTGACGGTAAATGGCGTGACGCTCTCTTACATCCTCATGCCCCCTCTTCGCTGCCACCCTCTACTCCCTTGTATGTGCGTAACGCTTGTACAATATACTACTATAATAATAAAAATAATATGTCATATTTATTTTCATATATATATACCTTACCTGTGGCTTCTCTTTCATATATATTTCATATTTATTTACTGTTTTTTCAAGTCAAGTCAGTATTTAAAGAAATAAACAAAACAAAATTGAAATACATATAAATTATAGTTATTGTTTTTAACACAGTAATCGAAGTATTTATGAAAATAATCTTACTATCACGATTTAATCTTTCCAAGTAACAACAAAAATAATCAACACTTCGAAATGCAATCTACATCGGATCCTGTAAACAAAGAGAGAATTTCTCGTGAAAAATCTCTTAAATAATGTGCTTTTTCTTATAATTTGATAAGAATAAAATCGATAATCCTTAATACCAACAATCCCACGCGATAAAATCAAATTAAGTCCATAAGTAATTGTGTACATAATGCGAATATAACATTACAGACGGAATTATTAATAAGTGATCTCTTACTAATTCCGTATAATCCCTAACGTGGGAAGACAGTCATTTATGTCTTTATAACAATGTACAATAAGCTTTCGCCCACGTCTAATATGCATAGAACTTAAATTATATATTATTCACTCGCAAAGGAATTTAACTTAAATTTAAAAAATAAATATATTTATATTATTTTAAACATCATTTAATTACATTAGGAAGTAGCTTTCTATTTTATCTAGATATATATACAAATAAATATTTCATCTTAAAACTCATTTGTTTCTGATGAATTAAGCTTTGAAAAACATGCATATATGAAACATGATTAATTACGAATTAGCATTGAAAACATACGTACTACTTTGCACAGCGACGCGAAGTCGTGTATAATATATAGTATAATGTATAATAAATTTATGCGCAGTGTCACTCATTTGCGCGCTTTGACGAATGGCCACCCGCGGCACTGATCATGTATTTGCCTAGTAGCGCTACCTAGTCCAGTTCTCGTTCTTCCTAGCGTGTTCTGCGCAACATAATTATAAGTTTCATAGTTTTATATTAATGTTAGCAATTCAACTCCTGTTTTCGCAAATTAAATTAAGAATCGATACACATTTTTAAAAGATTCTTAATACAGCAAATCCAGGTACAAAAATTCCAATGTGTCTTTAATAATTACAAATTAATTTTTCACTTTTAATTATTGTAAATGGAATTGTCTTTATTCATAACTCGATTCCGCTATAAATGCCCTCGATAAATCCTATAATGTAGGTCGTATTAACCGATGTCACCCCTTAGCGTGGGTGATTAATTAATGGAATTAGCTCGTAAGCCAGCCAACCTAGTACGTCATATTCTTTGTTTGAACAGACGTCCAACTAGAGTGTATGCTGAAATATATTTAAAAAATAAAATATGTATATATGTAAGTCGTATTGAATTTATTAATAATGTTTTTATTTTGGTGCGATTATATAGTCTGAATATATGTATGTTGGAATAACTGCCTCGTTGGTCTAGTGGCTAGATATAAGGCAGCAGATACCGATGTCCTGGATTTAAACTCATAGGTCGGGCCGATAAAAGGTTGTTGGATCTTTCCTGTCGAAGGCTCTCTGTAGCAGCCCGGAGTATGGAAGTTGGAAATTCGTACACTCCAGTTTCTTGGATAGTATATAATCTCTCGAGCCTGGGAGAGTACGTAAAGCCGTTGACCCTGCGATTAATTATTTTGGAATATCAGAGAGCACCTGTGTTAGCGTACACTGCGGTGGTTTGCTAGTCTCTCTTAAGATTGGCTACCATGACCTAAAACGACCAGGAGAACGTCGCAATCTTTTGTTACTTTGAAATGTTTCGATAAGGCAAATCTATCTAAAATATTGCTTAAGGCGAACATTTAAAGCCTATTCACCCAAAATGCTCCAATACAGTTGGGTGGATATACACACGTGACTTGAATCTCACGAATAGTGTTCCTCGAGACATTTCAATTTTGCTCCTTGACATTGTTGTATAATAAAACTTTGATCTTTGTTATTCACGATCGACTAGTTTAGAACAATGAATTAATTATGATACGATCAAGGCAACGTTTAGACGTGAAAACACCCTTTAAGCAGCTAAGCCATCAAAACGATGTAATTTTCACTTGACCGATATCCTTTGTGCATAAGTAAACAAACTTGGCATTAGCTTAAGCTTGAGGCCATTTGTTTGCTTCACTTTAATTTTGAAATTAATTGGTAAGTTAAGAAAGACGCATTTGGCTTTCATATTATTTCTAATATTTAAAGTAAAGAATTAATTACTCATTAAGGATTCCAGGATTCAATTATTTAGGAGTTTTCGTTTTATACGAATAGTGAATTGATATTAAATCAAGTGACGTAATGACTGATTATGTCGAAGTTTACTTATGAAGGATTTAATTGCGTCATCTCTCCCGCGTGCCAACGATTAATTTATTTAAAATCCTAAAGCTTATTAATTATCAAGGTACGCAAGTTTATTTATTATTATTACATAATCTTAAATCGATCTTTGAAGTGTTTTTGTTAATACAAAAGAGATTAAACAATAAACGAATTTCTACCCTTTTGCTTTCGTGTTAAGTAATAAGCAATTATCCTGAATTCACCTTGCGTTCATTTAGACCTCAAATATAACATAGGTGTATATATCTTTTAATCTAAGCTGTTATAAATATTTACAAATAAATATATTTTAGAAAAATAAAAACTTGAATAATATGCCTGTATGCTTGAGCCGAGATGACACAGTGGTTAGAATGCATGAATCTTTAATTTTTTTCGCGTTCGACCCTAAATAAGCAGCACTTGATTTTCGTGTGCTAACTTGTTTATAATTAATATCTTGATGCTCGTGAATTTAAAAATAACCTGCCTGTGGTGGATGAAATTCTGCTTATGTATTCACAAACTCGTATTGCACACTTTCGCGTTTAATAAGCTGGAAACATTATTTTCAATAGGAGAGTAGCCCTTAGGCCAGCTGTGGGTCTTTTACAGACTGTTACTTTACTCTCCTTACCCCATTTCGTGGAGCATAAGTTTGCAAGGACAACATGTGCAAAACTATTATGATTTAAATATTTATAATAATTAATCTTTGAGTTTGTTAAACGGCGACCGAGTTTACTTTACCAAGAATTAATAAACCAATAGGAATAAATTGAGATTTTCTTTACTGCAAAATCCAGTTATATTTTGTAGAAACAAAATATGAATAGAGGAGCTCAGAGAGAGAACTGTAATTGCTTGCCTGTTGGTAATGAAATGTAAATTTAAGAAAAATAATTAAGAGTGAAGAGCATGTCTGTAATGAAAGATTTCGTTTCAGAAATCATTTGTATTTAAACGAGAGCTATCGAATGTTCTAGCATTTGACGTAAATACTTGATTGTTTCTGTAATCGATCCCGTATTCAGTGACGAAGATAAACAACGGGGAATATAGAAGGGACTTCCTAAAGTAAAGAAAACGGTCTTTGAACTGTTCTTAATGAAAAACATTCACTTTCTCTTTATTAGTTTTGAATTGTTGATGTTTATTAACAATAAAATTATTTACTTCTACTAAATCTATACATTTAAAAAATTGTCTGTTTGTCATTTCAAAATAACTGCCTTTAGTTCATATGACGGTATTTACTAATTACCAGAATCAACCTTACCTACCTTTTCTTACTGGCTTTGTGCAAGCTCGTCTGGGTAGGTACCACCCACTCATCAGATATTCTACCGCAAAACAGCAGTACTTGGTATTGTTGTGTTCCAATATGAAGGGTGAGTGAGCCAGTGTAATTACAGGCACAATGGACATAAAATCTTAGGTCCCGAGGTTGGTGGCGCATTGGCGATATAAGCGATGGTTAACATTTCTTACAATGCCAATGTCTAACGGTGTTTGGTGACCACTTACCATCAGGTGGCCCATATGCTCGTCCGCCTTCCTATTCCATAAAAAAAAATTCTATTTAAGCTGCTACCTAATAAATTAAATATTTATCATGTATAATTCAAATAGGTTCAAAATGTACGTTAAAATAGCAGAATTGCTAGTGCATATAATTTTTTTTATTTTACTTTGTACCAAACTGTATTAGTTTTTAAGCGACTTCTGTAAAAGTAGGAGTTTATATTTTCGACACGTTTTTCTCCTCATTTAAAGTCACCGATTACTTGAAAACGGCTTTACTAATTCGGGTGATTTGAACTTCATTCGATTGAGTCGGACCCCACGTAGTTATATATACATATATGTTTAAAAAACACGAAAAATTGTACAACCGCCTCATTAATCTAGTACCTAGCTTATAAAGCTTATGGATCCGGAGGCCTTTTTTAATACAATAGGGGGACGGGGAATTGGAGCACCTGTTGGTAAGTCACCACCTCCCATAGACATTGGCGATGTAAGAAATATAAACCATTACTTACATCGCCAATGCGCCACCAACCTTGAGAACTAAGATATTTTATCCTTTGTACCTGAAGTTTCACTGTCTCACTCACCCTTCCAACCGTAACACGACAAGACTGAGTATTGCTATTTTGCAGTAGAATACCACCAAGTAATAAGTCTATATATACTATCAATTACATTAATTTTCAGCAATTCTATTAAGCAAAATTGTATTGTCAATCCTGGTGTATGATATCTCCCGAACGTAGATTTAGATTATCTTCTGTAAGTGAATACAATTACCTAATCAAGTCAATCAATGGTTTGAGTGCTCTAATAATAATAAGGTCCTTCAGGCCTATTTCGGCCACGCTGGAGATCTCAAGAGAGATTAACCAACTGCTCAGGAGATATTATAGCACAAGTGTGTGCGCAAAAAGAGTTGCACTCTCTATTCCCGAAATCTCATAACCCGATAGGATGGTAATCTGACACAGAATTCAAGCGCAGTGTTTTCCAAGGTACGGGAGTACACAATTCCAACTTCCAGACTCCGGGATGCCACTAAGAAATTTCTGACATGAAAACCCAATAACTTTTTATTGGCCTAACCTGGGAATTGAACCCAGGACCTCCGAGTCTGCGGCCTTAATATAGCCACTATAACAACGAGGCAGTCTAAATGAAGAGTGCTCTAAATGAAGATCATAAAACATTTTATTACATAATACTTGGTATTTCATATAAATTAGTTACAGCTTTTTTTGGCAACGCAATGCTTACCTTTGCTAAATGGAAACAAAGAGCCTCTTAGATGTTTTTTTTATTTGATTAAATAATTCTTGGACATTTTAGTAATTGGATTTAAAGTGCTTTTTTTTTCATATACCTTTATGAATACATAAATACTGTTTATAACTTGTAATAATAATATGGATAAAAAAATAGCTAGACAACTGAACGGATTTCAAAACTGCTTTAGTACCTATTCTTGACATCATACCACGTTGTCATGTTTTTTCTAGTTCTTTATTAATTTTGAATAATATATATTTACGTTACGTCAGCCGAGATGGTCCAGTGATAAGAACGCGTAAATCTTAACTGATGATCGTGGGTTCTAACCCAGGCAAGCACCACTTTTTTTATGTGCTTAATTTGTCGTTATAATTCATCTCGTGCTTGACGGTGAAGGAAAACATCGTCAATTCTGTCACATGTGTATTCCACCAACCCGCATTGGAGCAGCGTGGTGGAATATGCTCCGAACCTTCTCCCCAAAAAGGGGAGCAGGCCTTAACCCAGCAGTGGGACATTCACAGACTGTTAACTGTAACTGTATATATTTACGTAAGTCTTCAATGTAAATAATTGTCATTACAATTTTACATTTGATAATCTATATAATCTATATAAATCTATATAAATCCCCCATTTGAATTTCATTGTAACATTAAAGTTGCTATGTACTTCTCCAATCCTTTGATGAAACCACAACGTCTTTTTGGATAAAGCGAATACCAGATCCGATTGTCTGTCGTACACGATGAATTACATTTTACGAATTCGTTCAGACAGACCGAATTTAATCTGTTGATGCTCTTAAGATACAATTGTCGTCTGAAGAGTTTTGTAATAAAATAATAAGTTCTGCTCAAATGTAAATCTAATATGATTTTAAATGTTCAACTAATTCGGAATGTCCACCTTCATCGCACACTTCACTCGTGTCTCTTATATTTTTTCCGCATTCATAATTACATTTAAAAAAAAACATATACAAAGAACAAGAAAACAGAGTACGTTCTGAAAATATTTTTAGAATAACAATAGACCAAAACTTAAAACCCTAGTAGCCATCTTTGTTTGAAAGTTTTATTTAATAAAACTGACACTACAGTTCTCAGCTTCGCCAGCGGAAGTTTATGTTACAAAAAAGCATTACCTATATATATATATAATAACTGATTAACTAACTGACTTACCAACGTATAGCCAAAACTACTGGCGCTAGCACCATGAAAAATTGTATAACACTAAGAAAGGATTTTTTGAAAATTTAACTCATTTGGGGTGAAAGTTTGTATGAATGCCCTTCATTTTTGAAGAAAGAAATGAAATTTGGTCCAATACATAACAGAATACATACTACAGCGCTAGTTTCTTATATAAGTCGTGTGTCTCATTCTGAAAACAGGTGATCGTATTTGACGCCCGGCAGATGTGAAAAATTTATGCTTATTAAATTAATAAATCAGAATTTGACTCCCAAAGAGCGCCAAATTTATAAAAAATACATTATTAAGGAGCCAATTTGAAATAGTTTCATTACCATTCATTATTATAGAGTAGTTACTTGTCAAGGTTATCCAGATGGGCTTGCAAGAAGCCCTACCACCAAGTGAAACGGGAGAATAAATCGGTTTTTAAAGCGCAAAACCGTGACGAGTAGCTTGTACATATGTGTATATATATATAACATATATTATACTTCGAATAGAACGCCACTTGACCCTTTCAAATTAACCTACTATGAAAATATCTTAGGAAATGTAACCACTGCGTGAATCATTTGAATTCGGGCAAATCCTTAATCTCTATTTATTTAGATCTAAAACCTAGCGAATGTAATACATACTTATTATATACGTGACGAATACATACACAAATACATATATACATATGATATTTGATGAAAGAAAGAATAATAAAATTAGAGAGAGAATTTATTGAAAGCGTATCATTAATAAAGTTGTATGAAGTTTATATTTTATAACTTAATTGTCTAATATTAGCAATTGTCAAAATTATGTCTATATTCTTAAAACAATTTTGATGAAATGAATAATATCAGGATAAAGTATTAGGTTTTTGCTGTGGTTATTGTAAGTTTATTAATTAAAATTACAGGACTTATATTGATAATTTTGCCTGCATAGATTTACAAATCGTTTATGCGTAGTTTTCGTATATCGATAAAAGTTGCGCTAAACGCTCGCATCGAAAGCGTCCAATAAAACAATTATTTCTTGGACTACATTGACAAAAAATGAGCTATAATTAGAAAAATCTACAAGAGATTCTATAGTCTTATCGTTCAGCTCTATATCATTCGAATTAGTAGTTTCTCGGTTAAATAGACAAAAAAAATAACCATTATAATATTATTCTATTTTTAAGCTGTCATGACTTCAAATCGAAAACAACTTTCATATATTTCACCTAAATATGGTAATACAGAGTTTAACGTCTGTCAATATGTTCAGTGAATGGCGGGGTATCATCGATTTTCCGCTTCAATTCGCTCTGATGACAGCCTATTTGCCGGAGTACAAATAAACGACGACGGATCTTTTAAGCGCGGAATTTCTTAAATTTATACATACATTTTATATAATGGTTCTATATGTCTAACGTTGTATTTATTTAGTATGTTATTTACTGGCAAAACCAGCCACATTGAACTGCTGGTGCAAATCAGCGTTGACCATTTGACGTCCAATGCGCATGCGGTTCCAGCATGATCAACACCTGCTGAGTGACCTTCATTTTTGTAATAGTTCACTGCTGTGCATATATTTATTTTTATTTTTTTTGTAATTTTTTTTTCTTTGATTATTTGTTGTTTTGGCAGTGTGTATCATAAATAAAATAGTCTATTCTATTATATTCTAATAATTGTCACGGTAATTAGTTGGACGGCATGGCACGATGCCATCTAGCACGATTTACAGCAAATTGGGATAGTATAAAATCCTTCTCAATAAAAAATATGTGTCAACTTTCAGTCAAGCAAATATACCATCAATTTTTATATTTCTAATATAATTTTTTTTTCTGTGTAGACCTACTATTTTTTTTAAATTCAAGTAACAGATTTAATTTTAAAAAAAACTGGTTACAATGCCTTCATTGCATAAACTGTCTTAGACTGAACGCGTTACGGCCGTGTGACAGTTATATGGGAAGGTTCTAATGTAACTGGTTTATGCTGTACAAGTACAAAGACATAGAGTTCAATTTCGCATAAATTGATTTATTGATTTTAATAAACGAATTTACCATACAGTCTCTGGTTATACTACAACAATGACCTTTGAGGACACGAAAAAACAACGAGCTATTTGTGATTCGCTTTAAAGTTAATTTTGAAAACAGTAATGCAGCAACATTACCTAGAACTACCTTAGTTAAATACCTTAGTTTAACCTTAAAAAGTTTTTTTTTTGCGTTGGAATACTACGCGTTGAATACCAAACTAAATAAGAATTTCTTTTGAAAGCTTCAAGAAAGGTTCTAACTTTTGAAAAGTTCCAAAAGAAAACAACTTAAATGTTTAAAAAAAAATTAACAATTGTGTTCTTATTTACAAATACAGTATGGGATGAATTTTAAGCATTTAACAAATAAAGCACATGAAAATTCGATACTTCTTGCCTGGGTCTAAACCGCGATCATCTTTTAACCTTCACTCGTTCTAACCACTGGGCCATCTTGGCTCTCTTAAGTGTGTTCCATTTTTAAATCACCTACGATTTGAACTTAGCTTATGTATACAAAACTCATACTTGTATAGCTTTGTTCTGAACTAAATGTTGAGAAGGCTAGTATATTTATAGGCAAACACTTCACTTCACTATTTATCTGCCTGTCTTTCTACTATTACTTTAAATAAACCTAATGTAAATTTACCTTAAAAGTTATGATCGTAGAATACAGTATTTTTAATTGACAATAGACAAAGGACTTCAAGACTACATAATTACGGAAATATAAAACCTACTAAGTTCTTTATTATTACTAATAAAACGTATACGACTTATATCGTAGTAGGAATGTATGGAAACGTTAGGGAACTAAGCAAAGAACAAATTCTGAACAACCACTTTAAAACTGCAAGGCTCATAATGATTTTTTTTTATTATATAAAAAGCATACTTAACTTGTACAGGAGAAGGAAAATATGTACAGTTAGCAACAAAGTTTACATTTATTTTAACTACAATTTAGTCTTCTTTATCGATTTTTATTATATAACGACGGGAGCGATGGCTGAGCGATACTACTGTCTCCATCTTGAGTTGGTGGTACAGGGTCCATTGTTTCTATTCCAACCTTACTTTATTTTATTATGAACACCATAAACACACTTTAAAGTAAACTAAGTAAACCGAAAATGTCGTTCAGGAGAAGTGACTTGGTCGGCGTCCGTAATCGTAATGTGCTGTTTCAATTCCTCACTTTGCAACAACGACTCTGTCCACGTGCCACCTTACAATAACAAGTGACGTCACGGTATTTACGCCTTCCCTGGTACTATGATGACGGAATCACAACAGAGTTGCTTAAGGCAGGCGGGACTCCGGTCCTGAAAGAGCTAGCAAGCCTCTTTAATTCCGTCATCCAACATGGCAAGACCCCGGAAACGTGGAGCGGGAGTGAGGTGGTACTGTTTTTCAAGAAGGTGATAAAACCCTCTTGAAAAACTACAGACCAATCTCTCTCCTGAGTCACGTGTATAAGCTGTTTTCAAGAGTCGTCACGAACCGTCTCGCCAGACGACTTGACGAGTTCCAGCCCCCAGAGCAAGCCAGCTTTCGATCAGGCTACAGCACCGTGGACCACATTCATACTGTTCGGCAGATTGTGCAGAAGACCGAAGAGTACAATCAGCCGATGTGTATTTGTGGACTATGAGAAAGCCTTCGACTCCATCGAAACCTGGGCAGTGCTCGACTCATTGCAGAGATGTCATATCGACTGGAGATACATCGAGGTACTGAGATGTCTATACAACGCCGCTACAATGACTGTCCACATCCAGGACTGTAAGACGAAGGCGATCCAACTGCGCAGAGGGGTGAGACAGGGGGATGTAATATCTCCGAAACTGTTCACCAACGCGTTGGAAGACGTGTTCAAGACGCTGGATTGGACTGGATGTGGAGTCAATGTAAACGGCGAGTACATCTCACACCTTCGATTTGCCGATGATATCGTCATCATAGCGGAGTCGCTGGAACAACTAACCAGAATGCTGCGTAGCCTTAGTGAATCTTCCCGGCGTGTTGGTCTCGGTATGAACTTGGACAAGACCAAGGTCATGTTCAATAGGCATGTTGTGCCGGGACCGATATACGTCGAAGGGAAACCTCTCGAAGTTGTTAGGGAATATACCTAGGACAGGTTATACAAGTCGGTAGGAACAACTTCGAGAAGGAAGCCGATCGAAGAATTCGCTTGGGATGGGCAGCATTTGCCAACCTTCGTCAAGTCCTCACGTCGTCCATACCGCAATGTTTGAAGACGAAAGTCTTCAATCAATGCGTCTTACCTGCCATGACATACGGTGCCGAAACGTGGACACTAACTGCGGGACTATTCCACAAATTCAAAGTCGCTCAGCGTACTATGGAGCGAGCTATGCTCGGAGTATCTTTGAAGGATAAGATCAGAAATTAGATTATCCGGAAAAGAACCGGAGTCACCGACATAGCTTGCAAAATTAGTAGGCTGAAGTGGCAGTGGTCACGTATGTCGTAGGACCGATGGCCGTTGGAGTAGACGAGTCTTAGAGTGGAGACCGCGGATCGGCAAACGCAGCGTAGGGCGCCCTCCAGCCAGGTGGACCGATGACCTTAAGAAGGTGGCGGGCACCGACTGGATGCGGAAGGCGGAGGACAGGGAGCTTTGGCGCACCTTGGGAGAGGCCTATGTTCAGCAGTGGACAAACTGATTGGCTGTTGATGATGATGATGGCACTATGATACTCAAGTCAGCAACTTAATATAAAACGATATCGCTTTCCACGACATATATATTATAATATGCAATATGGGAATTATTTTATAAAATATTCTATCTATGAAATTGAGATGGTGCATTATATTAATGCTATAATAAAGTCGAATTGTACACTAAGCATTGTGACAGTATTAGATCAGTTTTTTTTTATAGAATAGGAAGGCGGACGAGCATATGGGTCACCTGATGGTAAGTGGTCACCAAACGCTCTTAGACATTGGCTCTGCAAGAAATGTTACCCATCGCTTACATCGCCAATGCGCCACCAACCTTGGGAACTAAGATGTTATGTCCCTTGTGCCTGTAATTACACTGGCTCACTCACCCTTCAAACCGGAACACAACAATATCAAGTACTGCTTTTTTGCGGTAGAATATCTGATGAGTGGGTGGTACCTACCCAGACGAGCTTGCACAAAGCTCTACCACCATATAAATTATAACAGGAAACAAAAAGTTTTCCTTACATTGTTAATGCAATCAGAATCATGATATGTAATTGTGTCCTCTGGTTCACTCATTAACATCAAAATTGTATTGTGTATTGTAAAATTTATATACGATTAAATATTCCATTGGCGTATATTTATAATATTGAGACTTAAAATATAAATTCTATTTTTAAGGATTAATTTTTAATAAAAAGAAGGAAAACATTTCGTGTAATAAAAATATATTATTTTTACTGGACATTTTTTTCTACTTGATTTTTTTTAAATAATATTAATATTGTTTAAGTTTTTAAATTATAATTTAATTATGAGTCTTTACACATTTTTAATAATTAATGATTATTTCCTTTTCATAATTTTTATGATGGTTAAGAAAAAATAATATATTTATCCCTGATTTGACACGTTTTTGCCGACTGTACCTTTTTTGTACATCGAACCGCTTAAACATTTGCTTGGCATTTAAATAAAACCGTTGTACGTTGGTTTCTTGTTGCTAACTTTTATTTAACTTCATCAATGTGGGTCGGATCTTGCCTCTAAACCGATTCCATCTGAACTGATTTTTTGCATAATAAAGTATGTTTTTGATGCTGTAATAAAAAATATTATTATTCTCTACTTGTCACGAATCACTTGACTTGTCACGGGAACTGCTTGTCTTTGAATATAAAACATTTACAAATATATTACGTCAAACGACTCACCAAAGTTTCATCACAATCGAGCTATGAATTTATTAATCATATATATATAAAGAAACATTCCTTTATATTTATTATGATAGTAGAAAGATTGAACAAAATCTTATTTTAATAACGTATTTAATAATTGCTATTTGTGTGCTAAAGGTTATTATTACACAAAGAATGAATTTATGGATGATAGCCTATGGGAATGATACGATCGACTCCTTGCTATTTTTAATTTTATATATGTATTTTTTCCGAACCGGTAGTAGTTTCTAATTTGACTATAAATACGTGTAATGCTTCTATGTTGAATAAAGTATTTTGACTATGATTATGCCAAACATCGAACAAAACTCTAGGAAAACTTAACGTAAACTTAATGTTCTTTTTTCAACTCATTCAAAAAGTGAATTAAAATATGAATATAAATTTTACCAATTAATTAAAGTTTTCGCTGTCTGTATGTATAGAATTTTTGCAATCGTTTTTCATACTTTGTACATTGGAATCTTTACGTTAAAGTAGAACCTTGACTAATGGAAAGCCTTATACAGGATTACAGAACTGTAATACCGTTCGGCAAGCGAAAGGCTCTTTCATTTGTTACGTTTAAAGGGAATCAAGTATGTGTGCTGTTGAGAGATTTTACAGTTGAAAGGAAAATCCTTACTTCAAACTGCCACATCTATGTGTAACACGCGGATATAATAAAAGCTTTTCTGAGAGTTCCTGTGTTATTTATAAAATTACTAGCTATTCTTCTTCTATTCTTAAGCTTAAAGTTACTTCGAGAAGTTTCTAGAAATTTCCAGAAAAAAATATACTTCCATTCGATCGATTCTTAATATACACTAAAAGCCTCGTTTAACAGGAAAATAAGTGGAACTAAAAGTAAAATTAAAATCGTACCGCCATAAATATAAGAAGCCGCTGTAAGAAATATTAACTATTTTATAAACTATGAGCCACCATCGTAGGGAACTAAGATGTTATGTCCCTCGTGTTACACTGGCTCACACACCGTTCAAACGAAACTATACTAAATTTGCTGTTTATTAGTAGAATATAAAATAAGCTCCAAGTAAAATGATGATTTAATGATGTGTTCACGAAAGAGCGATATGTAAAAACATTATTATGGTATTAATTACAATCAAATATTTAGACACAATGCCGTTATTACGTAGTGTCGAACATTACGATATTTCACGACATGGTATGTATTGATTTCACAAATAAATTTTAAATCGACTAATCCACTTCGATACCAATTCTTATTCCGTTATAAAAATTCGGTAGTAAAAGTAGATGATCTCAATAAAAACATTTTTATACTCTCACTAAACATTAAAGTGAGCCGGAAGTTATATTTCACACTTTTATTGGACTCACATTTTTAGACAGCTTCGCTTTGATACTTTTTTACAAACAAAACTATTGTTGGTATATTTAACAACCTATTAATTTCCCACTGCTGGACTAAGGTCTCTTATTCTACTTTTTGATGAAAAAGCTTGGAACTAATTCAACCACGCTGCTGCAATGTGGATTAGTGAATACACAAGTGAGAGTTCATCAAACAAATGCAGGTTTTCTCACGATGATTTATTTTATTAGCAAGCGTGAAATTAATTATAAAGACAAATTAAGCACGAGAAAATGCACCAATGCTTTTCCGGGCTATAACACGCAGTCAACTAAGGAGTTTCTTGCCGGTTCTTCTCGCTAGAATCTACATTACGAGTCGGTGGTTGTTTTTTCTTATAGTGTAGGCCTACCTACATGAGACGAGCATATGGGCCATCTGATGGTAAGTGGTCACCAACGCCCTTAGACATAAGAAATATCAACCATCGCTTACATAGCCAATGTGCCACAAACGTTGGGAAATAAGATTTTATATCCCTTGTGCCTGTAATTACACTGGCTCACTCACCCTTCAAACCGGAACACAACAATATTAAGTACTAAGTACTGCTGTTTTGCGGTAGAATATCTCATGAGTGGGTGGTACCTACTCAGACGAGCTTGCACAAAGCCCTACGACCAGTAAAACATTTAATAAAACCACATTTTAAATATTTGCATGCTCACTCTACGAATATTTTGATAATGATATACATGAACTCTGAGCCCAAATAAAAAATTAACAATACATGCTAATCAACTCACCAATCACATTTATCCGATAATCGAAACCACACAAACTTTTAATTAATCACCAAAAATTATTTATAATGTGAACAATTAAATAATATCCGACTGTTATCAGAAATCGCACAATTTACCACGAAATAGTTTATTAACAATGATTTGAGCATTATTGCAATACGGTATAGTATTTATGAAGGTAGTTTGAGAGAATAGTTTCGCGGTCAAATTATTAAATCGTAGCTAACAGCTCAACTCTTAACTAATACTTTTTCGTATGAATTGAATATCGAAGATTATCTTCGATATACCAGTGCATATTAATAAAATAGATTAAAAATCGTTGGTTCTTTTTTCAAAAAAAATATGAATAGGATAAAGAATTGTAATCAAAGTAAATGTACTTCTGTCATTAAAAATAGTTTCATTACATTACATGTAACGACATTAATGACGTTACATATAAACTTTGTTTAGCGAGTGGTTACTTAATGCTGTCTCCTTCATTTGAGTGTCAAATCAATGATGAGAGAAAGAGAAAAACCAGCGTTTAACTAAACAACCGCTAAGCAACGTCTTTAAGTAAATTTATGTATGTAATATTGAAAATTTTATTTCAGTAATAATAATATTTAGTGTGTATATATTATAGTAACAAAATAAATTATTATTTAATATATTTTACACCAATACTAAAACAAAATTATTTTTTATGTATAAATAGATCTAATTTAATGGAGCTATACACTTACAGTTTATTATTATATATTAAAGTATTATATATTTTCTTTCTTTATCGATTAACATATAATGTATTATTCAATGCGCCGCCTTTTATTATTTACTATTATTTTTATTTCTTTCTTTACAAATATTTGACCCCGAGGTTGTCTGGGAAAATCGGTATTAAGCAGTAAGTCTGTTTTATTGTACAAACGTGTCTATTGTGTTAAGCACTGGTGTATTTATTGCCGAAGCCGAGATGGCCCAGTGGTAAGACCGCGTGAATCTTAACCGATGATCGTAGGTTCAAACCCGGGCAAGCACCACTGAATTTTCATGTGCTTAATTTGTAATTATAATTCATCTCGTGCTTTACGGTGAAGGAAAACATCGTGAGGAAACCTGCATGTGTCTAATTTCACTGAAATTCTGCCACATGTGTATTCCACCAATCCGCATTGGAGCAGCGTGGTGGAATAAGCTCCAAAGCCTTCTCCTCAAAAAGAGGAGAGGAGGCCTTTAGCCCAGCAGTGGGACATTCACAGGCTGTTACGGTTACGGTATTTATTGCATGTACTACATGCTTATATATATATATATATATATATATATATATATATATATATATATATATATATATATATATATATATATAAGCATAATAGAATAAAATAGCTACATAGCTTACACTTTATATCCAAATATGTGTGTTACAAACTTCGGCTAAAAATGAAAGTATAGTAGTGTGCAAAAGTGGCCTTATTCTCAATCTCTTTCTATCTCTTCCAGACATCTTGGATGAAAAAAATTTTTGAACAAAAACTCTGCTTTTGTAGTACATTTCCGTCTTAAACTACAATGAATTACACATACACAAACATTGGCTAATCATATTTATTAATAGATCTATACTCGCATACATATATATAACGTATTGATGTATATACATTATAGCATATATTTATATGATGTATATCTTGTACATATATAAATACAATGTTTTAATCGGCTGATACTTTATACTTTATTGTACACCACAAAGAGAAAAATAATACAAAACATGGATACAGCCTAAATAAAAGTATACAATTTTGGCGACCTTATCGCTACATCTCTCTCTCTCTCTCATCTCTTCCAGGCAACCAACGGAGTAAGTGATTACTCATAGTATATGAGGTAGGTGGTGCTCTAATAATAAATAAGATAATATTACTTTATGATTAAACAAACTAATAAATAAATGTAAATATAAAATGCACATAATATATATCAATAAATAAATTATATTATCAATACATATAAAATTACAAGTACAATATAAATACATACTATAAACAATATGAACGAATAAAAAAAAATGATAAGTCCTCAAACATAAAAAGATGTTGGTTCAAACGACGTTAAAAATACGAAGAATTGTTTAAGCTGCATATTTCACTGTATCAAAAATGTTTTCTCTTAGTTTATCTTAATTAGTGCTCACTCTTTGCTTCCGTTTTTATTTTATTTGTTTAATCTGTCCATAATTTTGTTACATCTTTTATTCAAACAAGCTTATAGACGGTACATATTATAAAAATTCGTCACCTTCAGTTACCTATAGTCATTATTAAATAAATTAAGCAAATTGTAATTGTGGTTGCGAATGGCGTGTTCTCCTATAAGCGATAATACACATTTAGTTTAAGTGGATGTAAAGTATGTGATATAAGGTTAGTGAGTTTTTCTGTCGAAGAATCTCAGTAGCAGCTTGGCGTCTGGAAATTGGAAGAGTATATCCCGTGCCTCGGAAAGCACGTAAAGCCGTTGGTCCTGCGCATGAAACCTTTCCAGTAGTGTCGATTTGCTTTCCCATCGGATTACGAGAGTTAGGGAATAGAGAGTGCACCTATGTTTGCGCACACACTTGTGCACTGTAATATATACCGCGCTTTTGGCTAATCTCTGGCCGAAATCGGTCAGAAGGACATCATTATCATCAAATGCATGTTTTAGATGTATGTTATGTACACCCGTTGGATATTAAAATAAATAATTGAAAAGCCTTGAGCAACAACCTTAAAAGTTCACGTAAAGTCCATTCGCGATCGTTAACGACTAAACTATATTTAAATAAATATTATTCCAACAGTTTATCATCACAAAGTCCGGCGTTCTATATAAAATTTTAACGTTTCCGTAATTTATAGTATCATGAATGTTGTCGTAAAAATATAATAAAATATAATGAGAAATATTTGTGTTTGATCGTCGTTATTATATTTGAATTTTTCACGTTAATGAAACAAACACGATATGCTGTCCATTTTTATTGCCCAGAGGTTCTGATCTGTTGTTTTTGTATTGACCATTTACATGAGCCATAATCATATTCTTATATAATGAGATTAAACTAATTGAAATTAAATTAAGGAATCTCCAATATTTTAACTAACAGTGATTGCCACTAATGATATCATTTATATAAAATTAGAATCAACAAATAAGTAAACACGACTTATATACTAGCACCCACTCGTATGTATTTGAGTCCGAGTAAATACTTAGCTATATACTAACCTCTTTACAAATGAGGTTCCGTATAAAAAGGTTTTTACAAGTTATTAAAGAATCATCAATATACTTCATCCAAGAAGGTTCTTGTGAGCGCATTTTAATTGTCATTTAATAATGTTAAATTTAAGGTTTACTTACAATTAAAACACCGATTACATACATCTGTATTGCTTGATAAATTTAAATGTGTGAACGAGACTTTATTTTAATATTGAGTAATTTATTTTTAATTGGGGTTTTTTTAAAAACAATAACGTATTCAGAACCTCATGCCTTATGTTTAGTTACCAAGATTTTATGATCTTGCGACTGTAGTTACACTGGCTCACTCACCTTTTATACCGGAACCGGAACCAACAATGGTAGAATATATGATAAATGCGTGATACCCGGACGGGTTTGAACAAAGCTCTACCTTAATAGCATTGCCCTGGTATGTATAAATAACAGAGCGGCTTATATCAACTATAATATACAAGTATATAACATTAATATAACTTATATGCGAATTAACTAATATGTTTATGCTTTCATGTTATCTTTATAATATTTTATATATTGATATGACGTGTCTAATAGTTTTTTAATGCAAGCTTTAAATAAAAACCATTTGATCTTGTGACTTTAATAAGTATAACCAAATCAATATTTAAAAAATATTATTTTTAAATTTTATATTTTGTTTTATTTACAGTTGTTTAACATTGTGTTAATAAAAAATGCTTAGCTTTTTTTAGTTCCTGGTAACTTATGGACTACAACTCAGTAACATTTATTTTTTAATTCTGTTTAGTAATTATTAAATGCGTTTGACTTGGTTTCCTATAATTGAAGGAGCATATATATATTAAAATATTATATATTCCACGATGTAATGTATCTCGTAAATGAGTATCCTTTGTTGGATATCTATAATAAATATATTAGCTACTTTAAAAACATAAATGTGTGGAGTAATGGTAACAATTGTAGCATAATTTTTCCGTTGAATCACAATGCCGATAATCGGGCCTTAGCGATCCAAACCTCCTTGCAAAGAGGTGTTACATGTTTTAAGAATGATTTGCAGTATCACTTCAGAGTCCAAGTGTTTCAACTCTCAACGGAGGAAAGATATCGTCCGGAGTTAAATAACAATCGCCTTTCCGCTTCGGCTCTTTCCGCCACAGCTTCGGTAACATTTTGCAGGAAATGAGACGAGCCAACATATCAACGGAAAAGTATTTATAACTGATAGTAGTTTCAAATCATGCGCGTGTTCATTCACTTATTTTTTGTTCAATTTATATATTAACCAAACATGCACGTGGAGACTAGATCACTGATTTTTAATTACACAGAATAAGATAATTTTTATTCAGGACAAAGTAATGTACATTTGTTTCGACGGGCCGGTTGGCGTGGTTGGTAGATATTTGCATTTCACGCTGAAGGTTGTGGGTTCGATTCCCACCCAGGACAGATGTTTGTTTGCATGAACATATCTGTTTGTCCTTAGTCTGAGTGTAATTATCTTTATAAGTATTTATTTACAAAAGAAAAGTAGTATATGTAGTATATCAGTTGTCTGGTTTCCATAATACAAGCTTTGCTTAGTTTACCGTAACAGCCTGTGAATGTCCCACTGCTGGGCTAAAGGCCTCCTCTCCCTTTTTTGAGGAGAAGGTTTGGAGCTTATTCCACCACGCTGCTCCAGTGCGGGTTGGTGGATTACACATGTGGCAGAATTTCAGTGAAATTAGACACATGCAGGTTTCCTCATGATGTTTTCCTTCACCGTAAAGCACGAGATGAATTATTATCCCAAATTAAGCACATGAAAATTCAGTGGTGCTTGCCCGGGTTTGAATCTACGATCATCGGTTAAGATTCACGCGTTCTTACCACTGGGCCATCTCGGCTTGCTTAGTTTTGGATTATATATAATTGATAAAAGACATTACTCAATAAATAAAAAAAACAAATGTATAAATAACGAGAAAATAATAATCAGTTATCTCTTCAAATGTGATTTATCCCAAATAGGTGTGTCATTCAACGTCCAAGTTGGATTCCAACTTCCAACGTCCAACAGTGATTTGCAACGATTTTCTGACTGTGACTAGATGTTGGTATTATCGTTGTTACAATGTTGATATAAACGATACATCAACGGGGCTTACTGATGATACTTGTTGGCAAATCCTGAACGATGTAGCTCAGTGTATTATTATACAGCGTGTTCTATAATTATATCCATTTAGATAATACAGATAAACATTTGATCGTTTTGGCTGTCTGACTTAAAGTATAACGACTGTAGTGGGAATTGTCTGGGATTTGCTATTTAGTACTACAATACAAACCAAATTGGATAATTTTTTTAAATAAAATTAATTTTGATTCTTTTATAATTTAATGAATTATTTAAGACATTTGTTATGAAGTTTGTAATCAGCACAAAAAGTGCATCTATAATTATACTACTTTTTCCCCAGGACTTCACCGCGTGTTAGAAAAGCAGGTATTTGATAAATAGTTATCCATTCCTTCATTCATAGCAATTTTTATTAAAATTGGTTAAAAAAAAGTGGTATAGGTAAAAGTGAAAGTTTAACAGATACAAATAGAAACGTCATAAAAAAGCTCTGTACCTCTTCAAAAGGAGATTTTTTTATAAAATATATAGACTGACAGGCAAATGAACTGTCTGGTGGTAAATGATCACAATCGGCCATAGAAATTGAACACAAGAAATATTAACCATTCCTTACATCACTAATGCGCCACGAACCTTGGGAACTAAGTTGTTATGTCCCTTGTGCCTGTAGTTACAATAGCTCACTCACCCTTCAAAACGAAACACAACACTATTAGTTATTGTGATGAACTTGTATCTACCCAGAAGGGCTTACCTACAACAAACACAGCCCTACCACCAAGTGAGTCTTGGTAGCGAGATATTTACAAGCTGTTTAACTTAACTTTAAGCAAGCGAATGTGCTGGTTTCCGCCCGGTGACGCTGTCGAGGCGATTTGGGCCAACAGCAACAGTTCAATTCGAAAAAAAACGAATGTGTTGGATTGGTCAGCTCTTCTAGAGTTATATCCGATTTGAGATCTCTAACTCCTGCAGGCCAGCGGAACCTCTGAGGGTACCAACCACATTCCCGAGGTGGTCCCTTGGCCAGCTAAATCGTGAGCTGGTCAAGGAGGCTGCCATCGTGCAGAGGTGGGGTTCCGCGGGAAGAAGGGAGGGCGCCAGCGTCGAAGAGATGGCGGGCCGCATGCGCATTGCTCTAAAGGAGGTGTGCGATGCGGCCATGCCAAGGACCCGGCGAAGGGTACCGCGCCGTCAGGTGTATTGGTGGGCAACCGGGCGCGGAGGGCATACGTCCGCTGTCGCAGGCGCAACGGCCTCGACGCGGACTTGGAAAGACGGCTGTGGGCCGCTTATCGCTAGTTGGAAAAGGAGCTGCAGCAGGCGATAAGTTGTGCCAAGCAGAGAGCAAGAGAGGAGCTTCTGGTGGGCCTGAACAGGGACCCGTGGGGTCGATGCCCTGAACACCCTGAAGACCCGGACCATGGAGGCGGTGGCCCGAGGGGACGTGGTCCTGGCGGTATCGCTGGACGTGGCGAACGCCTTCAATAGTCTTCCTTTCGGGACAATAAAGGAGGCGCTTCGATATCACGGGGTGCCTTCCTATCTCAGAAGGGTGTTGGGGGCATACCTCCAGGATCGGGTGGTCCTGTGGGAGGGGGGCGATGGGCGACTTGTCCAGCGTCGAGTAGGTTGCGGCGTTCCACAGGGGTTGGTTCTCGGCCCAATCCTGTGGAACGTTGGCTTTGACTGGCTCCTACGGGCACCCGTCCTTCCCGGGATGGGGGTGCTGTGCTACGCGGACGACACCCTCATCACGGCGACGGGATGTACCTTTCAGGAGGCGGCCCGCCTGGCTGAGGTCAGAGTTTCGCTAACGGTGGATCGGATCAGAATGCTGGGCTTGAGGGTCTCCATAACAAAAATGGATCCTCCTATTCCACGGTCCACGTCGGGGTCCCCCTCGAGGGGCGTCTATCACCGTTCAGGGGACGGTGATTAAGGTGCAGGCCCAGATGAGGTATCTGGACCTGATTCTGGATGGAAGATGGAGCTTCGGGCAGCATTTTGACCAACTCAGCCTGAAGCTCATCAACGCCGCTGCCGCCTTGGGCCGCCTTCTACCCAACGTAGGAGGGCCGGAAACACCTTGCCGGCGTTTTACGCTGGTGTGGCGCGTTCCATGGCACTGTACGGTGCACCCATCTGGGTGGACGCTCTCACCGCTCGCAACAAGGCTCTTCTTCGGAGACCACAGAGAGTCATAGCGGTGAGAACGATACGTGGTTACCGTACAGTGTCATGGACGGCAGCGACACTTCTCGCGAGCGATCCGCCTTGGGAACTCCAGGCAGAGGTGCTTGCGGAAGTGTACCGGTTCCGGGTGGAAGCGAGGTCGAGCGGCGATCATCCAGGATTGGCGGAGGTGGAGCGAGTCAGGGCTCTAGCCCAGCGAGCCTTGATTCGCAGGTGGGAGGAGGACCTGGGGTCCCCCTCGGCAGGCCTGGCGACAGTGGAGGCGGTCCGTCCCCACTTGAGTCGCTGGGTGGAACGGAGTCACGGCACACTCACATTCAGGGGCTAGGGGGTCTCTGTACACCGAGAACCCCTTAGAATTTGGAGGCCTGCAGAGGCGGGCCTACCGTCGGGACGTCACGGTAGTATGCGCAAGCGATCCCGTGGCGTCCCCCGAAAAGACGGCGTGGGTACCGCTGGTTTTTTAGTGGATATTCCGATGCTTTCAGCGTTGGCGAGCCGTATGTAGGACGAGGAGAATGAATACATTATATCATAAACATAATATCCAATAAAATATTGTATACGAGGATATGAAACATATTATTCTTTACAAGATTAAAAATCATCTAGTTTATTATATTTATATTCCTTGCAGGATATTAGTATTGCACTCTATCAATATATGTTCTGAGATGAGTTTGATATATAAACTTATATACCAATAGCTTCTCGCCAGTTCGTCTCAGAATTGATACGGAACAAACAAGACTTAACAAACGCTTACGTTATGTTTCGTTTCATAATATATTATATAACTTTTAAATTTACCAAATTATATATTTAAAGCGAATATTTAAACCCGTCTCATATCAGGGAAACAATCTTAAAGGCAATAGCTCAAAATGAAAATTATGGAGCGAACGACGACGCATATATTCGTCTCTAATATCAAACTGTCTGTATTCCGTTCGCAGTGAAAACATCTCGACCTTGAAATAATGGTGCTCAAACATATCTACAAAATACATATATAACATCCCATCTTTTTGCCTCCACAGGTGTCAGGAAGAACATAGCACAGCATAGCTGTCATAATTATGACATACCACTGTTACGATTGGTGCGGTAGTTTTTAATTTGGATTTCTATATACTTATATGAATTATTAAAGTAAATAGTTCTTATTTAAAATAAAATTATTATTATTATAAATGTCTTATTATTCTAAGAGATGAGATGTAAATTAAGACTTATGTACTACATAAAACGTAATCATATCGTAACGTAACGTATCGTTGTTTAGGTAATGAAATCGTTTTTAGGTCTTGATATACGCATTTTAATTAAAAACCGCAATATATACTTGAGTTGTCATTAAACAGGCTTCAATTCTCTATTAAAAATTAAATTATTAGTAAAACCTATTATTATGTTTTAGAATGTACAACTGTATTCGACAAAAATATAGGAATTGGAAGCTGCTGGATTTCGTGTAGGAACTAACTAATTGTATGCAATTTATACAAAAGTGTAAAAACTGAGCTTCGTGCCGGTTCTTCACTGTAGAATCTACTTTCCGAATGATTGGTAGCTTAATTAATAGAATATTTATTTTAAAAAACATTCACGACCGTTCAAAAATTATCATAAGCGGCGCCGCGCCTTCTTGAATAATGTAAGCATACAAAAAAGTATTAAAAAAACTCATGTTTTTGTTTAATATGTTTTCTTATCAGTATTAAGGCAATTAAATTGTGTAATATAAAGAACTTTTACTGGGTGACGCAAATTTCTATTGAGATATTTCTATTGTCATTTCCAGCGATATCACAATGTTCGTATATAATTAGTTAGAACGTCTGGCTGTGACTTTGTATGCGTGGGCGTAAAATATAGAAGCAATGTATTTTTTTCAAGAGCCAACATCGCCCAGTGAATTGACCGCTTATTTTTACCGAAGATTGCCGATTCGAATATAAACAATCAGGTTTTTTGTTTTTTTCACGAATTTGTGTTTAACGATTAATTAATTAATAATTCATCTCGTGCTTGACGGTGAAGGAAAACATCGTGAGGAAACCTGCATGTGTGCCTGTCACTGAAATTCGGCCATATGTGTATTCCACCAACCCGCATTGGAGCAGCATGATGAAATAAGCTCCATACCTTCTCCTCAAAAAGGGAGAGGAGGCCTTAGCCCAGCAGTGGGACATTCACAGACTTTTACTTTGATTTGAGCAACGTGAGGCTATAAAAAAATTCAACACAAACAATAATAATACGGAAAATCGTATTAAAACGGCGATGTGTAATTAACAAAAGCATTGGCTACAAATACATATGTTTATATTATTCAATCATTAATTTAGTTATTAACATTAAAAAAAAATACATATAATATATTTTTCATAATTTACATTTATTTGAGACTATAAGAAACAACTTCAAACCTTAAAACCTACAGACATATATCATGTATTAAAATACATTTTTAGTTTTAATATATATTGGATATAAGGCACACATTCACAACTAAACTAATTTCTTCACTCACCACGCCACACATCAACGATAACGGAGTCATAAACGACAGAATATTACTATTATTCTCGAAGGTTTACGCATATAATTAAAATTTTCGCAACGTATTCGTATATAGAGTAAAGTTTCATATAGCTAAGTATTTGCACAAATATGTGATACCGGCTTAATTGTGATTCGCACGGATACAATCTCGAAGACGAAGATTTAGTCTCAGTGTGAAAATAAACTTCGTCTGTGTAAATAGGCTTTAAATAAGTCTTCAGTTAATTCACCTTTTGAATATGTATTTGAAAATTTAAAATAAAATAATTATATATAAATCGTAGTATCCTACTGACCAGCCAGTCATAATCGCACAGAAGGTATTATAGGTACTAGAATTTGAGCCTAGATAGTCCAGCGGCTAGAATACATGAATCTTATTCGAAGTTCAAACCCGGGCGACCACTGAATTTTCCTGTGACTAATTCGTGTTTATAGCTCATCTCGTGTTCGGTGGTGAAGGAAACCTGCATGTGTGGGATGAAAATCTTTCACATGTTTATAAACCAATACAGGACAAAGTATGCGCGGTTTTTTTATTATTAAAAATTGAATAATGTCCTCCGGACCGATTTCGGCCACGGAGGTCAATCTCAAGAGAAATTAGCCTACTGCGCAGGACATATTATAATGCACAAGTGTTAGCGCACAGACAGGTGGGACGGCAATCTGACACGACCGGAAAGGGTCCAGGCGCATGACCAACGGCTTTTCGTGCTTTCCAAGGCACGGGTCGAAAAGTACACTTTTTGAATTTTCTACAGAAAAACCCAATAACTTTTTATTGACCCTACCTGAGATTTGAAACCAGGACCTCCGGGCTCCGGCCTTACATCTAGCCACTTAACCAACGGGGCAGTTAAATATTTACTACGCATTCCAACTAGTACAAACAATTTGAGATCTAACACCGATTTCATATCCGCAATAAATAAACTGAGGAGCCGCTCACTTCATGCATCCAAGTCATTTTACGCCCACGCACACGTTTCATGTAATTACAGAATCCCACATGTTGAATTAACCAATGTTTATGAAGTGATTATTATTGTACTGTAACAGAATTAAAAAGGGCGTAAAAACATGTTGAATTCTTATTTGAGAGTAGATTTAATCTGTCTAAATTTAGTCTTGGTTGTGTGTATATAGAATTAGATTTTGTGTTTTTCTTTATGGATGTGTGCGTGTTTTGAGGTGTGTGAGTAAGTGTATATATGTATAGTATAAGATCAATTATTATTTCTTTTCGTTCTACAAATTATTGCTTATAATATATAATGTATGAACCTTACTTTACCCATTGTGGTAATTAATATCTTGAGAAAATACGGAAAAAGTAAAACGTATTTTCATCATCCGTTACTATTACTTGGTATCATGATATTAATTTTCAAAAAACATCTTATAAGCATTTGTAAGTATTTCTAAAAGTCCTACATACCATTATGCCTGCATGACAATTACAAAATTGAGAAACTTGCAAACCAATCTTCCCTATTTATAGGACTCCAGCTACTCCATACCAAATTTTATCGAAATCGGTCGAATGTTTAAGCCGTGAAATCTTAACAGACGTATTGTCTATGAAAGCAAATTTCGCATTAATATTAATAGTATGATTATGCTATATTTATTAGATATCACATATTCAGCAATATATATGTCTGTTTATGGTATTGTCTGAAAGAGGTAATGATAAGATCACATTTCCTCACCCACTCGTATGGTAGAAAACTGACCGGCAATTGTATTCCCAAAAGCCGGATGTTGCCAGGCAGGCAGACTCAATATCATTACACTATTAATATACTTTTTCTATATTATATTCTTTTAAAAAAATAGTAACGTTAAATAGTGAATGCTGTAAGGAGTATTTCAATGGCCAAGCCCGTTTCTATTATCCATCTAAACTAAGCGATGTGTGGATTTCATTCTATAAGCGGAAAATCGCTTAAGGTTCTAGAGTACAATGGAACAAATACTATAAAGAAACTCAATTCATTGGGGGGAAAATCGTATATCGTCTAGAGTATAATTACTGGGGGTAAAGCTCAATGCAACCCGTCTGGGTGGGTGTCATTAATCGGCCTATTCGACCAGGCATTAATGATGAAGCATTGTTCGATTCTATTCCGGTGTTGGGTGAACGAGTGAGAGTTAATACATACATAAAGAGTAGTACAACTGTCTTCATATAACTCAATAGCATATAAGCATATGTGCTTAAGGTAATAGTCTCCATTTGTTATCCTTTTGGGCTATCGTCATAATTATAAGATTTTTAAATTGTGTTTTTTAGTAAAATTAAAGTAATAAAAATGATTTTTTTTTATAGAATAGGAAGGCGGACGAGCATATGGGCCACCTGATGGTAAGTGGTCACCAAACGCTCTTAGACATTGGCTCTGCGAGAAATGTTACCCATCGCTTACATCGCCAATGCACCACCAACCTTGGGAACTAAGATGATATGTCCCTTGTGCCTATAATTACACTGGCTCACTCACCGTTCAAACCGGAACACAACAATATCAAAAACTGTTATTTTGCGGTAGAATATCTGATAAGTGGGTGGTATCTACCCAGACAAGCTTGCACAAAGCTCTACCACCACTACTGTTACTACTGCCATTGCTGTGAAAAGCCTCTTCTTTTCTAATCAGATATTTTGGACTCGTCGTCGAACCCTTGCGATATTATCCTTCACATGAAACGTAAATGATTCTAACCTGGGTTTTAACCGCGATCTTCAGTAAAGATTAACATTTTTAATTCACTGAGCTGTATAAACCATGCCGTATTATATGGTGCATGAATAATTAATTATTGTCATTAGCTTCTGCCTCCGTACTATCAATATTAAGAAATTATAGTACAGAAATAACCACTAATACACATTTGTCGTTAGTAATAAGTGTATTTAAATGTTTAACTATAACTCAGCAACGGTCAATGATCGGAAAACTATAAATTGCAAGCTTTAATAGAGGTTTTTATAAACAAAGAATAGGACGTTTATCGTACAAAATAATATCGTTTTTTTTTAAATATATAATCACGTGGTTGACAGCAACAATGAATAACAGAGGATTATAGCGTAATGAAATATATAATTTTAAAATTTAACTTTTTACATAATAAGATATATGAAATTTTTTTAACGGAATCATACAGAAAACTCGTGAGAAAACACTTAAAAGAAATATCAATGGAAATTGGAAATTATTCTTTGTAAAAATAATATGCATTAATATATTAAGGAGCTTATTTCACATGGCCGAAGTAGAAATACCTACCTTGTTATTGTAAAATCAACTCATTTTTTTATATATCAAACGCAAATGTTTCCATATATACATTTATGATATGTAACATAAGTTGTTTTTTAAATTATGATTGAATGTGATCGACATGCTCTTTTGACTTTCTAATAAAAAAATGCCAAAAATATATTTTTAAATAACCTGGTATTTAAGTTTTTTATCGACATTGACTTGTTATCAATATTTATAACTGATCAGATATTTCTAAGTGGAAAAAGATAATTCTTTTTCGAGTATTTTATTATAATTTTAATTATTGCATATCGTTGATAAGTAAATTGCTTAATTAAAATATAAATACATGATTTTTCTTAATTTATTTTTTCAATGAAATGAAGTATGCTTAGGATTATTTTTCTTATATTGATTCGAAATAGAAATCAACGAAAAAATATATGAGTAACTGTTATATTTTAATGATAATTCCGATACTTATTATATTGAATGGCAATTTAATGTAGAATATTTTACGAGGAAAATACATTTTTTTTTGACAGGTGACTACAAAATAAGGAACTTACCCATATTTGATGATTAAATTTCCACGCAAACTATTTATATATACAGTATTATATAAAAATCGAATACTATTTGAATGATTTACTTAATAATCTAATAATTAATTATAATATTAAACAAACACTAACACACACACAGACCCAGTCACAGTACTCGATTATGATTATAATTTCACAAAAAAGTTTTTATATAAGTAATACAAAACTGTCTAGTTCACAGATAGTAAATAGCGTGAATCAAAAAATCAAAATCTTCTTTGTTTTAAATGAATCGTTCGAAGTTTGAAACTCTCAAAATTGCGTTCCAACTTCGAGAACAGGAGCAAGCAATAGCGTCCGCAACATACGCTATCTGGTCGGAAACTGGCGGGAAATCTCATATTGGCGGGAATGCGACGGAACAGAGGCTGCGTACAGCATCCCATGAATTTTCAGTAGTATTTTTATTTGTTCAATATAACGATTCAAAAATGCTTTTAAACGCTCCTAAACTCTTAATTATTTAAAAAAAAAAGATATTTTAAGTAATATCTTTGTTCAGCTTGGAGTTGGAAACGCTTGGACCTTAGAGTAATAGCGAAAAAATCTTTACAACTAGTTTTCGCCCGCATATTGGAAAAGGGCTTTGCAAGTATTAGGTATAAAAAGTAGTCTTATGTTCTTCCTTGGGATTTAATTCATACCAAAATTTTATCAAAATCATTTCAGTAGTTTAGCTGTGAAAGCGTGACACGGAAAGTTATATAGTATGTAACTCCCCATCTTATTCTATCAGTCTTAATAATCTCTACTGGTAACAAGATTGGTTCGTTTCCGTCCACAGCATCGGAACTGCGATTCAACGGGAAAACGCTACTAGCACTCCTGCCTCGCCTTTCCACGTGACTCCTACAGTGGTTATTTTTAATTTTAATTTGTATATAATTATTTAAGTCAATGTAAATATTATGTATATATAAATGTACTATGTTTGGTGATGTATGTTTACGCTAAATTTTTGTATAGCTTAAAAACGAAATTGCAATGGTTTTTTTGTTTCTTCATTTAATTTCCTACATAAAAACAGATGTTATTTGTTTAGTTCGGTTAATATTCTTGGTGTTTAAACTGAAACAGCTCAACTTCGCCAGACGATTTTCGTTGAACTTTTTAATTATTTGTTTGGACTTATGCTGTTCTGCTTCGAATTAACAGTGCGTAAAAATAGCTCCGCTTTTAGTACAACTCCAGTATTTATAAATACTTAACCTATTGATATTTGGTTCATACATTTCGTGCTAGTGTTCATCGAAATCAAAGTCATAATATAGGTTGGTGACCGACAAATGGATCACCTCATGGTAAGTGGTCACGATCATCATCATAGATATTGGCACTGCAAGAAATATTAATTATCCCTTGCACCAATGCGCCACCAACCATGGGAACTTAGATGTTATGTCCCCTGTGCCTGAAGTTTAATTCACCTTTCAAAGGATGTGTGGGTGGTACCTTCCCAAACAAAGCGGGGGCCCGTCTACTAAGTGAATATGATCATTTCATTTTATGTATTCTTTATGAAAATCAACGTACATTAACTTTACAGTTAGTTTACTAAATTTTCTTCGTTTTTGTATGGCCCTCCATTCCTGCCAACTTGAGATAAATTATAAACATAAATTAATCATGTGAAAGACAGTGATGCTTACCCGATTTTATTCGCTAGGTTACGGCTCTTGAACTCAAGCAACAATCGAATAATTAAGAAAGGTGAAATTTAGTTATCATGGCTAAACAGAAACCATCGTGAAAAATCCAACGTGATGAGAACGACCTATTCAACTAGTGTAATTTTAAGTTCTGATTTTTTTTTTTGGTTGGGCAAAAACTACCCCATGGACAGGTTTAAAATGTAATATACTGACTAAGCTTTCCTAGTCATAATACTAGTATATCATACTTTACAGCGTGATAAATCATTTAATATGACGTTATAATATTTTGAGAACATTAACGCAAGAAATTAGTATCGAAGTTTTGAGCCACATAAGCAGAGTATTGCACTCATGTATTCGTAGTGCATTTAACGTCACAGCTCGGTGAATGTATCGAGTACCTAACTTTGTTAAGTTGCCATATAAGTTACATTATGTTAATAGTTTAAGTGCTTAATTGTAAGTTGTGAATCGGACACGATGGGAGCAATAATTAATGGGCGAATTTGAGTAAAAAGTTTCCATTTGTGACGGAAAAAATACAATAACCTACCATTAATTATACATACGCAAAAACACCCTCAAAACATCTTAAACTTCCCTTCAAAATTTACCTTAAAACTTTTTTGGAGGACATGTGTCAAAAATATTTTAAGGATTTTTTCGATAAAATTAATTTGTAATACTAACTATAATGCACTAAACTTAATTAACGATTTATTTATAATATTGACATATTTAATACTAGCAAGCCATGCCGGCTTCGCACGGGTCAAATAAGGGTTTAAAAACAGGTTTATATCGTTATACATAATATAAATAATAGTTTACGCGACGCGCGTTAGTAAAGTTCCCAGTCATTATAATTTCTTTTGACATCTTCAACGATCTTCGTCATATTTCAGCCAATTTACACAAAACAATAATTGATTATATATCTAAACCTTCCTCATGAATCACTTAATACATAGGCAAAAATCCTATTAAAGTTCATTCGGTAATTTTTGAGTTTATCGCGTCCAAGCCGACAGACAGGCAGACAGACGTGGCGGATTGCCTTTGTTTTATAATATGAAGTGAAATGATAAGTATCGTTTGTTTTTTTTCGAAGTTAATTCTTAATATAAATGTAAAATGCTTGATCCTCTACTCTTACAACCTGGATTCCTTCAAAGGAGGCATGAAGAGGCATCTTGTGAGCCGGCAAGGTGGTTAGTGCAGATCATTCTTCCCGAATATACTGGCTGTCGTCGCGTTTGGACTCTACAACTACTTTCCATCAGGCGGAGTGGAGTCATTTGCCTTCCTGGAAAATATAAAAAACAGAATTCTAATATAGTATTAATCGTACAATTTCAATAACATCATTATCAAGAAAAAGTTACAAAAAATAAAACTCCATTAAAAATGTTATTTCAAAATGCAAAGGACACTTTCAACATGATAATATAAAATGATACAGCACTCGATTATAATTTATTATCCCAACGTGAAGACGCCATTAAGAAAATGTATCCACTTAATGTATATTTTCTCGATTGCTATTTCAGATTGAAATTTTTATAACAAAACACAATATAGTCTATACGATACTGTTTTTTAGAAAAATATGTTTTTTTAGAAAAAGGTGGTTTTTCTCCAACAAGGGGTCCGAGATGTTATGTTCTTTGTGGTATATGGATATCACTCTTCTAACTGGAACATTCAAAAATACATTCCTTTGATGGTAAAATAAACAAAGAGTGGGTGGTAGCTATCCAGAAGCTTGCATAAAGCCATTCCATTTTAAAGGTAATCTTTAATAAGCATGGATTACGTACGTTAATATTCAATGATTTGAATGAATGAATACATTAATTAAAACACGATAAATCTTGTTTAAAGATTTCTCATTCATACATTCTCTCGAAAATTCCGGGCCTTTGTGATATATTAAATTTAACCCATCGTATTCAGACTCGCAACACTGTGAGGGACATATTCAACTGTACAAATGTTTCCACTTTTAGAAAAAACAAATTTTGTTTTGAATTTTTATTTATGAATTCGACATAAATGTGACCTATATTTTAACAATACTTTTAAACGTGTAATAAACGTGTAATGTACTTAGCAATCTAAGTATTCTGAAGAGCTTTTTAAGATTACTATGCCAAATAAGTAAAGTCAAACAGTTTGCAAATGTCTAAGAATGTTTGGAATTCCAACACGATGATCTAATGTGACTTGACATGACATGATATTTTCCTCCGACACATGTAAGATTCCTCGCAACGTATTCTTTGATAACCCACCATATAAACACAATATGAACACAATATGAACACAATTGTGTCTGTCCTAGACGACAACGCGTATTTAGAAGAGTGCGTTTTTATCGCGTCCTGTATGTGTAATCTGGAAGATCGTATTATTTTGTATTGCATGCTGAGAATAATGAAACATTAAAGGGGTTGGTATGAAGTTGAAGATTGAGATGTATAATGAATCCGTTAAAATCTCAGTGACATGTGGGGGCCACATTGTATTCCAAAAATTTAAAAGTTTAGAAAGACAGTTAATGATGGGACTGATTATTTTAAGAACTTACTGCCTTAGCTATAAAGTTATTGTAATGTTTCTATTTCTATTTAGTTATATTATTAATTTGAATATTATCGATACTTTGTAGACTATTTAAATTAAATAAAAATTTATAAGATATTGACTGATTTTACAGAAACAGCCAATCAGAGCAAGTCGCCTAGAGAGAAGTCGACAGAAAAGAGTGCCTGCCTGATTCCTTAAAAATGAAGTTCTTTTTCCTATAGAAAGCGTATGTTTTAACGACGAAATTCTACTCACCATCAATAAAATTATAGAAAAGAAATAAAAAGTATATTTTTAAAAATGTTGAAGAAAGTCACAGACAATCGCTAGTTATGCCCGCACTACTCTCAACGCCTTCAATTTCAACGAAGAGTCGGAGACAAATTAAGCGATTCGTCGCTGCTGACTCCCTGAGTGTCATAGAGAAAGTTCGCTAATGGCTCCTCGGATCCCATCTTTTAAATGTTATATTTTGTAGAAGTAATATTAAATATTACTTAACTATTCCTATCAGTATTTACATTAAAGAATAATTCATATTTTAATATCAATTTATCTTGTTTGGTGGTTTGTAATAATTGGTCTGATATTTGCAATTCGAATTTCAAACATAAAACTTTTATTTTTTAAACAATATTTTAAGCTAGTTTAGGGCATGATTGTTAATATTTCCTTCACTTAGCATAGATTCAGATAATATCAATTTAAAACATAAGTTTACGAGTTACTTGGCTTTATATGTATATGTAACATCTTTATACAACACAGTTGTAATATTTATTGATCGTTTTGAAATAACGAGCACTACTAATTTTGAGCTTCCCAGTGAAATTAACATTACGGTGACAAAAGGCAATTCAAATGAGAAATGCTGCTAGCATTCTTTCCACTGTTCCACGCGATAACGATTTTATACAGAAGCTAATTTTAATTTTCATTTGTACATATTTAAGGCTTCAATGTTAATAATTATACCATACTAATACTACATATATTTAATAGAAAATCTAAGATTGAAATGCTTCTAAGCATCTGATAGATTGTCGTGTAACAGTGTGTATAGGCAGACGCAAAACAATTTGCAAACAGACTTTATAACTTTGCAACTCTAAAACTATGTGAAACATTTGAGAATAAAACAATCTAGTTTCGAAGTAATAACAGATAAGCTAGTGAATGATATATTATCGCTTACTTGCGATCTTTCCAAAGGGTTTTCACTTTTGCCATAATAAGTCAAAACAATAATGATCTTCATAATGATCGATACTTTCTTTTTGCGATATAAAATGTAGTTAAATATACTATGTATGTATTTCTTAAATGTAACTTTTTTCACTAGTTTTTATCAAGCTAAAAAAACATATAACCTTTATCATAATAGCGATTTGACTAGAAGATGTTGAGGGTAGACTGAATTAAAAAACATTAAGATCTCAATAAATATTTTGAATGTGTTAAATAGTTGATTATTATTCCGAAAGTATCAGTTAATTTTCATAACACTGATAAAGAGTTTGTAGACAACAGACTTCTTGCGGATTCTACATCAGTGCTTTTTTCATAATTCGCGCGATATTAGAATGGGATGGAACTTTGTCAAAGTATATCGAAAAAGACAGTTCTCGAGCGAATGAACATGAGCAAAGAATTGCTGAACCACGCTGAACATTTATTATCCGACGAGCAGATATTTATGTCTATAGAGATATCTATGTAGTAACTATATATTATGTATCTACATAATATGTGAGACATTAATTGGAGTACCTTTACTTATTTATTTATTGAAATATTAGTTGTGTTTATAATTAATCTCATAGCGAGGAAAACGGTGTGTTAATAAATCTTGTCACATCTGTATGCATCCATAAAATTTCGTGAAATAGCCTCAACTCACATTGGGATATTTAAATGTTCCTTAACATTATTAAACTAAAAATCAATTTCATTCTGAACGGTGAAACGGAAAACTTAAAGAAACCGTTAAAGTTAAATGTGCAGTTCAATTCCAACTTTTGCATCCGCTGGGTAACCGGTGCAACAACATTAAGCGATAACCGTAACCGTACCGTAACAGCCTGTTAATGTCCCACTGCTGGACTAAAGGCCTCCTCTCTCTTTTTGAGGAGATGGTTTGGAGCTTATTCCACCACGCTGCTCCAATGCAACCCGGTGGAATACACATGTGGCAGAATTTCAGTGAAATTAGACACATGCAGGTTTCCTCACGATGTTTTCCTTCACCGTAAAGCACGAGATGAATTATAATCACAAATTAAGCACATGAAAATTCAGTGGTGCTTGCCCGGGTTTGAACCCACGATCATCGGTTAAGATTCACGCGTTCTTACCACTGGGCCATCTCGGCTTTATTCGGCATTAAGCGATATAAACAGACAATTCCATTACATACGCTTGTAAAGCAGGGTATGATGAAGTGATTCAATTCGACATCACTAGACACGACGCTCGGATCAATTACGCGATTTCCAATTAATGGTTTAAGTCTTCCATTACAGGTATGAGTATTTAGATATACATACATATATGTATAGCAAATCCAGTAAAAAGAGGAGCAGAGACAAATAAACAACGTACATACATTTTGAATTGATTTATTGTATTAATTATGGATTATATAATTGTACTATATTTTTCGTAATAAAAATATTTTAATTCATTATGAAATATGGATGCATATTGAATGATCGAATTAAAGGTATTCCAATTATTGTAAAAAAAAATTTAGAACTCCGGTCAGTGAGGAGGTCGCGAGGTACCGGCTAAGTATAGATACTAGATACAGTCCATCACAAACAGTGATTGTGAGCGTGCACCAACCAACGAAACCATTTCTAGAGAATCTTAGTGTCGGGCAGCAACTGGCCTTAAAATCTGTGAAAACCGATTTCCTTTAGTATCACACCATTTGCTCCAAATATATAAAATAATGAGAGAGAGATACGTTCGAAATTCAAATGTGGTTAGAAATATATTCTCGTTCAGAGTGAATTTTCAAATTTGCGTGGATGAGAAATCTGAAACTGCAAGGCATAGAGAAAAATGCTTGAAGTAGTTTCGGGGCTGATTTTATCGAAACTAATACTGTGTACTTTAAGCTTTTGTTATGTATTTTATTAATTTTATACATTATATATTACATATTATAAATGTTCATGATAAATATATGATAGCGGTTACAAGCAGAATTTAATGCATAAAATGGATACTATATACAATATTAGATATTTTAAAAATATTTTTGTTTAATTTTTGCTTATCTGGAAATCAACCCCGATTGATATCCTCTTATAAATCAGATGAATTAATAGTTATTATACATGAATCTCGGCATCGCCACATCCTTTAAAGATCAATTACAAATGTAAGTTGAAATGCACAGGAAAATGAAAAATTCAAATACAATACGCCTGCAATGAGTGATTATTTTAGTAATTAATGTGCAAATATTGCTCAAAAAACAACTTAAAAATTTTAAATACTCTTTTATACAAATACAATGTATTTTTCTTATAAACATACAATCTACATGACTTTATCACAAAGCAATTTATTTCGCTGAAATGAACAAAGATAGTACAAATTTGTATTTTAATTTTGAGAATGCGAGCTGAATGCCCAGAGGCAAGGTTTATTTTCTTTACAGGTGTTTCTGACACTTTAAACGACGTTAGAAACGATAAATGCTGTAACATACAATTACAAAAGTCCCTTAAACGGAATATTACATTAAAAATAAAAATTATCGAACAGAAATAACATACTAGATTATTTGAGAAGATTATTTGCGAAGATTACTTATATTTTATACATATGTACATATACACAATATATGTACAATAAAAACACATAATGTTTGTATTTAAGAAGATAACAGAAATAGATTCCCATAGTTAAAGATTTATGAATATATTATGAATCGAGTCACTTCCATAAATCCTATAGAATTGAATGCCGCTTCATAGCGTTTGGATAGAATAGACAGCAAAAAAAAGAATATTTATATAGTTTTATATATCGATGGTCCATCATAATGTGACCAAAATATTATTGAAAAGTCAAGTAAAATATTTACGTATCTGTTCATTAAGTCATGGATTTTAAAAAAACCTCAGGGTCTAGTGTAAATTTGAAGTTTGAATTTCGGCCGGATTACAAATTTTCTTCAGACATTGTAAAAAACACTATTCATATTGGTCGAAGTCCAAAATCGAATATTTACGATAGATAATATAATAAACGAATAATTCGTTATTCCAAAAGCAAAGGTCGTTAAAACAGCCAAAATAACAATTTCAGTTTTCAGAAAAGAAATAGGATAACAATCAAACCAGTAAGCGTAAATAAATTTAAAATATATAAATTAATAGATTTTTTTTCTGTTCGTTTAATTTTTATTCTGGCCTTTACTGCATCACCGGGATGGAGACGAATAATCGACTCCCTTTGAAAATTGACGGTATCTTCTAAGCGATCGAGTTCAACTCGGGACGTGGTCTGCATTTTGGAGAGCGATTCTGCTTGTAGCACTTAATTTGTCTTTGCGTGCTGCGAAAACGGTGTAGATGATAAGTGTGTAATCTTAAAAACTGCAATTTACATCAGGAATTAATTTCATAATAATAATACATAACTCAAGACATTTTTTATTCGATTTTATTTATTTAAAAACACTTCTATTACGTGAATAGAAATAAAACAGATTAAAAAAATACGACAGATAACTATAATAGCATAACACAAGATTGTTCAAGGAGATTTCTTCCAGCACAGCCAAGAAGAGAAAAAGAATTTGGATAGATGAATAAGAGGTAATTTCACATTTATGTTTATAGAATTTCTATGTAAAAGAAATAATAAAATTGTGGTTTAAAAACATCCAACGGATCAATCCATTTCCAATAGAATAAATTTATGCGGCACATAGATATAGGTTTTGGTAATAAATAAAACAACAACAAAAAAGTATTGGTTAAGCAAAGTGTTTACAATTCCGATATCAATTTTCCGATGTCGGATAAAGGATTCCCAAGACATCGAGACGATAACATTTTTCTCGTCTAAGCATTGCGTTTCATTTTCTTGGACACGACCCAAAACTACACCAGCCAGAACGACCAAATTAAAAAGTAATTCGTTTTTGGCTTGTTCAGAAACATGTTATAAACACTACATTATATTATTTAACGACATATTATTTACAGTCCGTATAAGGATTTTGTTCGGAAAATTAATTCTAGTATATAAACAAAATGTTTTTGCAACTACTTATACTCGAAAACAGCATTATCATGTTTAATAATTGCCTCGTCGGTCTGGAGTGTATAACTTACATAGCTGCGCTCCTGGGTTCCAACACCGACAAAATAAAAAGTAATCGGTTTTTTTTCGTCAAATTCATTAATTCACGTAAAAGCCTGGAATTGGCAGTTTTTACACTGTCTGGACTTTTTTCAGACCAATCGGGTTTACGCTCCATCGGATTACGAGAGCGAGGGTATAGAGTATGCAACTAAAATCTGATGAGGAAATAAAGAGCCTTTTGTTTGCACATACACTTGCGAACTATAATATGCCCTACATAGTTGGCTATGAGAATGATCACTGTAGCAGAAATCTGACGAACATTATCTTTATAATGTTAGTGTATTCTTCTATAATTTGATTCTGAGCTTGGGATTTTTTTAGCCTTGGTTGTTGGAAGAAATGAAAGAAGTTTGGTTGTTGTGTTGAGGAACAATAAACGTAGTATGGGACAAATAAATTAAGAAAAAAAACAATATAACTAGTAAAAGTGTATGTTACTTTGCCGACTCGAAATTATTGGTATGTAAATAGGGGAATGATCGTGAACAAATCCCAAAAGCTCTGTCTCGTATAGCGCAATTAAGAGCTTTATTCGTACTTGAATACAAAGCCCATATTAAAAGTACTGAACTCAGGAACGTTGGAGTTACGCCAACTGTAGTTACAACAACATGTTTTAAGAGTTATAATTCTAATCAGTACCAATATTTCAAATATTATTACTATTTATTAACAAAATTGAATTGTACTGCTATAGCACAAATAAAATCGCTGAAACACTTTACACGTCTCCTTTCAGAAGAGAATTCTGTTAAGCATATATGTAACTAGTTAAAAAGCAGTAAATTGAAATGAAATCATCTTAGTCTTTAATTAGATCTATCTATCTATCGAGAGTACACCAACGGCTGTGCATGAGTAGGGTTTATGCCGGATATGCTAACAGAAAGTCAGCGCCATGAAAATTTACATACGGATCCCGTATATATAGTAGGTAAGTAGTTTAACATCTGACTTAGTGATGAAAGTTTGTATGAACGTCCTTTATATTTTAACAAAAAACTATGTTAATGGGCAATATTGAGCAATTGTGAATTATGACGCAAGGGACGCCGGGTGTATTATACCTATATAAGAGATATAAGCGAACCTATAAGAGTATAATATTACTGCAACACAAATGAAACGTAGGATAAAATGGGGTTTTTATCCAGAAAACGAAATTGCGTTTCAACAAGATAATTCTGCTTATATTCTTAACGTCAGTCCACTCGGTCGTAATGTGTATAATAATAATAATAAAATATTTATTTCGACCAAACAGGGATCATAAATACAAAATATATAATAAATAGTAAAAAGACAAAAATTACAATACTAATATTTTACATATTATAAATTAGATCAATTCGAATTAAAATTATAATACCGAATTAAACTTAAATTATTTAAATCAAATCTAAATTAATTAAATCGAAATAAAATTTGAATTAAATTAAATCAATTCACTAATCAAAAGAAATCACATTAAATTATATTAAATTAGACTAAATCAAATAACATAAAATAAAATTAGATTAAATCACATAAAATAATTTAAATTACATTAAATTAAATTCCATTATGTAATTATTGTCAATTTACACATTAATATTCATTATTAGTCAGTACATGAATCATATTGCAATAATTCAAGTACTGACAGTCAAATCTGCATGCGAACCTTTTTAGGATGGTGTTGGAGCTGTCCCGAACCCCGCGCAAAAGAGAGGTACATCGCTTACGCATGGTTGCATAAAAACAATCGATTCGCGAATCTGCGAACATCCCTGATGCACTACAGTACCGCGGCAACCCCATCAGCACCCTAAACGCATTATTATACTGGACGCGAAGTGCTCTGAACTGTTTCTGCGTATATGTTACCCACAGGCTGCACGTGTAAAAGTTTGTACAAAATGCTTTAAATAAGGTGATTTTGACAGAAGCTGAGCATCGTGCAAACCTGCGAGACAAAGCCCTTCGTTCCCTCTCTATATCCGTGTCGTCTTTCAAATCAGAGGTCACAATATGTCCAAGATATTTGAATCGATGAACCCTACTTACTACAACATTGTTTAATCGAATGGGTGGAACAGAGTCCGGACAACCTAGTCCCTTGGCCCGAAAGATCATGTATTCGCATTTCTTCGTATTATATTGTAAGCCGTGTCTAAGCGAGTATTTTTCGCATATCCCCAGAAGCTTATACAAACCACAAGCAGATGCACTTAGCAGCACCATGTCATCCGCATAGCTGATATTATTAACACACACTCCATCCGACACGTGTGTCACTAAGCTCCTCAATCAATTCATTAACATACAAGTTGAAGAGCTTTGGAGAAACCAGCCCACTCTGCCTTATCCCGCACTCCAACCTGTATGGTTCTGACATCACACTCGACCACCTGACGACGTTGACCTGATTAAGATACCAGTATTTGAAGATGTGTACTAGTTCTTCAGGCATGGAAATGTTACTAAGTTTTTGCCATAGAATATCATAACTAACCAGGTCAAACGCCCTCGAGAGGTCGAGGGAACAAGCATAAATTGGTGTATTTCGATCGGTATAGTACTTGACAGTCTGTTTCGAGCTCAAAATAGCAGATTCGGTAGATAGACCCGATTTAAAACCAAACTGATTGTCATGGATTTTTAGATATTTATCAAGTTGCGCATTCAACAGACTATCAAGAACTTTTGCCAATATAGTAGCCAATGAAATTGGTCTATAATTATTTTTGTCGCTCACGTCACCCGTTTTGCTTTTCACAGTTGGGACCACCACGACTTTCATCACATCAGACGGCAAGTACAAATGTCCTATACACAGGTTATAGAACATCGCCAAAACTCTAGGCAGGTGGACGCCAGCATGCTTAAGATGCTCAATACTGAGGCTGTCATGACCGGGAGACTTTCTTCGCGACATCGATTTTATAACTTGGTTTATATCCTTCGCTGTGAAACTAGTACTTATCTTCTGACCATGGACACTCCCCAAACTGAATGACCGTGATGGGCCCAAGGGTGAGTTTACTGTAAAATGATTCCTAAACATATTGGCAATTGTCTTAGAATCAGTTACACCATTGATGCTGGTCGGCAAGCCCACCTTATTGCCACACCTACATGTGGTCCTCCAAAAACTCCGAAAATCATGCTTAGCGTGCTGAGATGCAAGAATGTCCATCTTAATCTGTTCACTATTGTTGAAACACCATTTCAAGCGAGATTTAAATATTTTACGACTTTCCCTCGTCTCTACCCACACATGTCCATTCTTAGGCTTAATATACATCACCCAAATAATAAATTTATCCGCCGTACTATGAGCGTCACGGACATGCCTGTTCCACCCTATTATTATTGGCCCTATAAGGCCAGTAATAACTGGCCTTTTGTTCCTTACCTGCCTATCACAATAACTCTCGGACGCCGCTGTACCTAGGGCCTTCGTTATATCAGTGTAAATTCTTTCAATTATGTATACATGATCCCGCCTAGTACATTGTTTACCCCCGCAGTCGATAAATTCGTACGGAAACATAATTTGACTTAAACGATCATTACATAATTTATTATACAGTTTAATTTGTTCTGTGTTTCTTTCCCCCCATATTATTTTATTATAATTATTATTTCTAATATTTTCGTTCCAAATCTTAGGTTTCACTATATCCAAATAACACTGAATTATGAGAGGGAAGTGATCAGACCAAAAAGTATCATAATTAATGTTTACATTTTTCAACGCCATTTTAGTAACTACACAGTGATCAAGCCAGCTTAGCCATCCATTTGCATCGCTTATATAACTATAAGTATCAGAGAATAAACCTAACTGTTCTATATCCGCACAGGTCCACTCTAAGTCACTACAAAAGTTCGACATTTCATAATAAAATTGCTCACCCGGATAGGCGTTGAAATCACCGAGCATATAAACGCACTCAATACCACTCAATATAATAGCTTTAATTATTTTCTATTTTTAAATATGTATATTATAATTAAAGTTGACAATGTAAAAAAAACACTGTTTAGATATACTACTACGATAAACTTGTAATAAGAATCTCAATTTTATAAAAGTAAAATTCGTTTTTTTTTTTAAATGTCTCAACAGATATTTGAAAATGAGGAACTCTCGCTCGGAGCAAGTGTAGTTGGAATTGGCAATTAAGGAGCTTATACACATGTAGGCCTATTACTGTGTAATCTGTGTGGCGATGCGTTCTACTAAATACGTATTAATACTGTAATGGCTAGTTGTTTGCATGCCGAGTTTGACGCATTAATTCTCTTACTTTATATGAAATTAATCCCACTAATGTGGGAAAAGCTTATGATTAATTGCATATAAAGTGAGACTCACTTTTAAGTGAGTTTCTTGCCGGATCTTCACGATAGAATCTTTTTTTCAAACCGATGGTAGCTTTACATTTAATATAATAAATAAATAATAAATATCTTATAAAAGCATTGATTGATTCGAGTGATACGATTTTCCTCAATTCTATATATATTCCTATTTAAGTCACAGTGTACTTAGGTTTACAATTATTTTATTTGGTCGTAAGACTTTGTGCTAGTTGTTCCAAGTTGATACCACCCACTCATTACATATTCTACCGCCAAACAACAGAATTCAGTATTGTTATGTTTCGGTTTGAAGGGAAAGTGAGCCAGTGTAATTACAGGCACACAGGACATTCTTACAGCGCCCATCAGGTAACCCACTTGCTCATCGTCCACCTTTTTTATAAAAAATAAAATTAAAAGACAAAATTTCCTTTCAATCATTGTAATTCACCACAATTGCTTATAGTAACTTTAGCTGATGTCGTTCCACTTTTAGATCCATATCTCTCCATTTTTTTCATTACATCCAGACCGGATATTACGTGGCCGAAGACTACGTGCTTTCCGTCCAACCACTCGGTCCTGAAAAAAAAAAACTTTGTTAGCTATGTTTTGACACATTTTTAAACAAATGACACATTGGGTGTTGGAATTACAGAATTCTGATTTTACATTCAGACACAATTTATGGGAAACTATGCACAGATAGAATAATGGTCAATATAAAACTTTAATATCGTAATAAATATAACAAATGGCGCAAATGACAAATGGACTATGTTTTATAATATGTAATGATATATATACGGTATGGTAGTGTCAGGTGTATTTTTATACCACTTATTCTTCAATTGTCGATACAAAGGAATACAAATTAATACTATTTTTTAACTGTTGTTTGTTATTTGAGCTTAGCGCATATTTGATAACGTAATTGACGAACAAATATTTAGAATTTAGGAGTTTTTAATTTTGTGATATGAATTATAAAAAATATATATATCTGAATACGTATTCCAGGCAATGTTGGCAGGATTCCAAATCATAGTGAAAATTTCAAAATCTGCAGTGGGCCCAGGTGTGCAGCTCAATTTTATTGTATTACATAATATTGTATTATTTATTTATAATATATTGAATACAGGATGTGTGTATTAGTAGACACCCAAATATATCTTTATATATATAATAATTACATTTATAAACGCTCACATAATATACAAAGAGACTCCAAAAAGCGCAATTATGTTTGAATTAATTAAATTACACCTGCTAATCTTAATACAACATGTATTTAAAGAGAAATGTTATGTAAATGTATGTGTAAATGTATGTATATATATATATATATATATATATATATATATATATATATATATACTATTGGTGGTAGGGCTTTGTGCAAGCTCGTCTGGATAGGTACCACCCACTCATCAGATATTCTACCGCAAAACAACAGTACTTGGTATTGTTGTGTTCCAGTTTGAAGGGTGAGTGAGCCAGTGTAATTACAGACACAAGGGACATAAAATCTTAGGTCCCAAGGTTGGTGGCGCATTAGCGATGTAAGCGATGGCTAACATTTCTTAGTGTCAATGTCTATGGTCGTTTGGTGACCACTTACCTTCAGGTGGCCCGTATGCTTGTCCGCCTTCCTTTTCTATAAAAAAAAAATACTAGTTAAAGGAGGGGGGGGTCAGGTAGTCTATATTATTTACTCAGTAGCATTTTAAAACCTATATAAATTGTTTCGCGAGTAAAAGTTAATGTGATAAATATATAAGCAATTTGAATGCATTTTATGTCATATTTATATATGCGTCACCAACCTTGGGAACTAAGATGTTATGTCCGTTGTGCCTGTAATTATAGTGGCGCACTCACCCTTCATATTGAAACAAAACAATACCAAATACTGCTGATTTATGATCTATTGAGTGGGTGGTACCTACCCAGACAAGCTTACAAAGTCCTATTGCCAATCAAATCTATTATCAAAAACAAATATTTTTAAACTATTCTTACTTAGCTGTACATAGAAAGAATTGTGATCCGTTTGTATTTGGTCCTGAGTTTGCCATGCTTAAAATACCCGGTCCTGTATGTTGCAATGTGAAATTTTCATCTTCAAACTTCCGTCCATATATTGATTTACCGCCTGTTCCATTATTATTTGTAAAATCACCGCCTTGACACATCTGGTTACTAGTTATTAAGGATTTTATTGCATGATTACATAAGGATTCATCTATAAAATTATTAAATTTAAAATATATTTCATTTAAATATCATCTCTTAAAAACACATTTGATTCGTCGTTTACAAATGTATTTTATTTAAGTAGAACAACTGACAAAGAACTCCGGTAGTCACTTTACGCCATATCGAAATAAATATAATCTATCAGTTATTAACAATTCAAATTATAATATATAATAAATATAACCATAAATATTCCACTTATATAAAAAGCTATCTATAAGTACTGACAACTAATAATATGATAAGTCTATTAATGGGTATTGAAGAAACATCATATTAAAAAACCCACAGGAAAGATAAATGCGTTGTTGAGCCCGAAATTGGATGTTATAAGGTTAATTCACTTTTTCAAACAATTAATAATACTATAAAAATACAAGTACCATACTAGAGAGTTTTTAGATTTGTTAATCGTTGTTAGAATAAACAGAGTCAAGAGAAGCAGCGTCTAATTGTTTATTGTGTTTTATTAGGAGTTTCTAATAAGTCTATACATATAGTAAGGTCACTATTTTTATCAAAATGTTCGATATTATTGTGGACATAACTATTATAGTTGTAAAAATATTGCTATCATGCATAATGCTAAGATAATGGCAGTTAAGACATGTTATGACCGACCATGTTAATTGACTTATAAATGTGTTACAAATATGTATATATTAATATATATGTATATATTTAGATATATATATATATATATATATATATTACAATAGAAGGAATAATGATAAACAAACCTGAGATTTACAAATACTTCTCTTTTGGTTGGAATAGACTACATAATTTCATATAATATTGTGATTTAATAATATATTTAGTATTAAAAGGATACAAAGTCTGGTATGATTCTGTGGAAACTGCTTCCTTGGTAACCAAAACCTTTTTCATGAGTACACAGGGCTCTGAAGTTTTCTGCAGTCTTTGGCACTACATCCGCTCTCAACATCATGATTATCCTCCCTATTTCCTGCTTCCCGACACTTATGTCAAAGTAAACTTGGGGATTACGTTTTTCTGTGGGCTTTGTGGGAACAACCTAGAAATCAAACAGATTTGTATATTAAAAAAAAACATCTTAATTTACAATATCTATATTAAATAATGAAAAACAAAAGTTAGAATAATTTTTAAAATATCTTGACATGAACAGTTTTTATGTCTTAAACTTAACAGTTTTTTTATTCAGTGTTATATTTTTATTAAATAGATTGACAAACTCTGCAATCTCTTTTTGGAGTTAAAGTTTTACTATTTTATTAGCGAAGCTTAAAAACATTTACCTTATATTTAATGGTACATTGGCATTACACAGCATTAGAACCATATTTTTTGTTATGAAAAATGATTAGTTAAATTTTTATTTACTTACACTGCCTGTTTCTGTATTTTCTTTTGTACTCTCTTCTTCACCTTCTTTGTTAACATTTAGTGTCTCGCCAGCATGCTTCTGCAACCAGCTGTCCTCAGACCAAACCGGCCGAGTAGAACCTTCTTTAATGCGTTGTGGAGCTGCTATATTAACTCTTATTGTGCGTCCAAATAATTCTGAATCATTCTAGAATGGTTAAACATATTTAAAATTTAAAATCTATAAAGTATCTATAAAGTATAGTCCGATGAAATCGTTTACCATTTAAATTAACTTAATAACCATTCAAAGTAAATTAAAACAGAATAAGTCATAAACAAAAGCAACATTAGAAACTTATATAGTGCAAAGTGATTTATTTACACATACCATATTATCAATAGCAGCAGCAGCATCTTCGGCATTTTCAAACTCAATAAAAGCGAATCCCCTGTGCTTTTCTGTCTCATAATCTAGCGGTATTTGAACATCAACAAGATCACCGAATGGAATGAACGCAGCGTTCAAAACCTTCTCGTCGACTTCTTCTGCTAAGCCTCCAACGTAAATCGTTCTCTTCGAATTGGGCTTGCTAGCCATGTCTATTTTTTCTATTATTTATATTTACAAAAATAATGTTATAATTTCGGCAAATTGTTTATCCTAACCTAAAACACTATTTGATGTTTACTATAAAATGACAATCAAACGTCAGTTGTATTGGAGGCAACATAACAGATAAAATATCTTATACTTATTTGGAAAATACACTTCCATTAAAATTAAAATTAAACTTACTACTAGTGAATAAAAACAACTAACTATTAATTTATATATCGGATAAACTAACTGCACTTTAAGCCTATAGTTTATTACAGAGGCATATTTGTGTTGTACCACCTCTAGTTCCTTTGCAAATTATTTTTTTATAATACAACACAGTAACTAAGTCATCTAAAAAAATTAAACTATGCCCCCATAAATATTATGTATAAATATTAGTTTTCAAGATTGATATTTAGTTGAAGTTATAGGTATTTCGCATAGGAAACAAATACTGGCAGTCTATTTTTTATTTATGAATATAATATATTTATAAAAAAGTTTAGTGCGATCAGTCAATTACTATCATAAAAATAATTTAACCACTTCGTTTTATACTTTCATTCCATTACAATTCTATCTGCGTCAGAGTTTTGCTTTATATATTTTTAAAACTTTTAATCACTATTCATCTGATTTTGCATCAAAATTTCACAATTTAATTCCTTTTATTTGGCTTCAAAATATCTTTTTCTGACATCTAAATTGCCTATTTATTTATTTTTTTGTAATAACGCGTCTTGTGTTAGTTTGTTTTTATCTCCTTTTATATAATTTTCTTGAACTTTTACCTACCTAGAGAATAAGCTTTATTTTAATGATATAATTGAAATAAATGTATAAGATAATGTAATATAAATACCTATTCTATCTATCTACCTACCTAATAATAAATACAATCCATAGACAAGATATAACTTCTGAAGATACATACAGTATAGAGTACACTATTGAAATGTTCAAAATGTTTTGAATTATTCTATAAAAGTACGCTTCAAACCTACAAAAAGAACAAAATGCATATCATACAAAATTACTGTTAGTCCGGTTGTAACTAGTTTCCAGGGGGTATCATTATTTTTTCCTTCAAGATTGTTACGCACAACTGTATTTATAGCCATTTTTATTATAATGGCAGTTATAATTGAGGTTATAACATAGAATGTTTGTTTGACTTTAATGAAAGACTTATATAATAACATCAATATAAGCTTGTGAACATATTTTTTCTATTAATTGAACCAAGTAATAACTTAAGACCCTTAACCGGCTAAAGGTTGTTTAGCGGTTGATTAGTAAAACAATGCTGTGTCTTCTTCTTTCGAATGTCAAATCATTAATGACAAAAAGAGAGAAATTTGTGTTTAACTAAACAGTAACTAAGCAATGTTTATAATTAAGTAATCCTTATATTTAAACTTATAGAAACTCTATGTATCGTTTGTCGATAGACTGTTTGTTTGATTGCTTTTATGATAGTGCCATGAAGTGTTGGTAAACGTACATAACATGTTACTTTATACTTTTATTGTACACCACAAAGAGAAAGAGAAAAAAAATACAAAACATGGATACAGCCTAAATAAAAGTGGCATACAATTTTGGCGACCTTATCGCTACATAGCGATCTCTTCCAGGCAATCAACGGAGTGAGAGATAACTCATAGGATATGAGGTAGGTGGTGCTCTAATAATAAATTGACATTGACATAGCATGTTAATAGAATTTGATGTTGTAATCCGCGCGTGTTCAGAATGGGATCCGACTTTGGGAACGAATGAGAACTGAGACACGTGCAGTAAATATTTACATAAATACATAATCTGCTTAAATCTTATTACACTTTTAGCGTTGCCTGGTTTGGAAAATTATTTTTCAGAATTTCATTGCTAAAGTTCCTTCGTTCGAGAGTTGTCATTTTCGATTAACTTTGACAATGGTGCGGGACTTTGTCAAAATTTATCGAAAATGACAAGTGAATTATGTAAAACATGGATATTAAACCAACAAAACTACATATCATGTAGGTACAATGTATGTTTTTTTTTGCATATTGCAATCCAACATTTCTGCCTGCCAGTCAGCTACAAATACTTATTATAAATGTACTTTCTCACCCAATTATTGCGCCAATATTCGTCTGTATTACGTAGTACCACACATCAAGAAATTGACCGTTACTAATACGTTTCCTATTTCAATTTATGCAGACGATTAATCCGAGTGAAATATATAAAGTGCGGATTTACTACATGTATTTATCCTTTCTAATATTATAAGCGCGAAATAGAGTTTTTAGTCACCCTCCACAAACGCGGGTCAAGCCGCGGGCAGACACTAGTAACATATAAGTTTCTAGTTTTTTCTTCAAGTACCCAGCATTCTTAAAATTTATTTTGGAAAGTTAATATATTGGCTATGGTCAATCTGGACGAATCACCACTCTTTTCCCGATGAAAAAAGCCAACTTTCAAGGTGATCGGTAAGTGTCGTAGACACATAATAATTTAATTTTTATACTTAGATAATATTTGAAACGATCGCATTAACAAGGCCGCACGTTAGGGTTGTAATCAATGATTGCCTCGAATACTAAAGTCTGTTACAGATAATTAACAGTAGGTAGATCTGCATCGATAGTGCAAATTGACGTTAGTGATAAAGTAGGTATAATGGCGGGAATCCTACAGGTTTAGCCGGATATGGACATTAAATTAAATTAGCCATAAATAAGTGTTTGATTAAGCTGTAATAAATATATCCAGATAAAAAATATATTCTTAAAGGATTTCTGGTTTAAATAAGTTTTATTTTATAATTAAAATAAAGTTACTGCTGTCGTTATCTGTGCAAGCTTTACTAATCGCTACTGCTAATACAAAAGCAGGTTTTCTCGCGATCCTTCATCGCCGAGCACAAGACGACAATTATGAACACAAACTAAGCACCTAAAAATTATTGGCGCTTACTCGGGATTGGGCCTGCAATCTTCGGTTAAAATGTATATATTCTAACTCCTAGGATGTCTCAGTTCTTGTTAATATAATTGTCTATGGATAATGTGATTAGGTGAGTCACCTTTAAGTTCACTTGCTAGTCTACCTTCCTGAAATACAACAAAAAACAACTTGCAAAGCAGCATAGGGCCATTCCTGTAGTATAAATTGCAGCGGAGACATGTCCCATACGATAGATTAACTTCTTGCGCCGTAGATACAGATAAAGTATCAAGCGGACTTGTCCGAGCCGTAAACAATTCCTTAGTCACACATAACGAAACAGACACGAGGTACCGTTTGTTTGTCGTAATGTACGTAAAGTTGTTTCCATAGATGTTATATAACGATCGTTACACAGACTGTCCTAGAGTTTGTTTAAAAAAGAATCGCTGTTAAAAAAAAAGAGACAGTGCTATTTTTTCAAGGACTCACTTCGTATCTCACTCGTAAAATGTTGAAACCGACTTAAAGTGAAATGTTTTTTTGATATTTGTATCATTTCAATATTATGTCTCTATTATTAAGTTGACGTTGTATGTCATTTTTTGACAATTCACTGATTTGTTTATTTCGTTATTTGATAAAATGTCGATCGTCTAACTAATAACTACTACGAAATAAATATATAAATGAGGATGATTAGTTACAGATTGACTTGTCTCTTTCTGTTATCAATATGGTAACACTTGAAAGAAAAAGACAAAACATTGTATATAATTATCATTTACAAGCGTAATACAAAATTTATTAGTAAGGGTAAAAATTAAGTAATAAGGTTACTAACATCACGATACGACTTACGGGAGCAGAGCATAAAACCTCGCGGTGAAGCTTGAACAATATTGTATAAACATGTAATGTTTTTTGTTTAACAGTAATTAATTACTCCTTAATATATTCTATTGAAATGGATCATACAATTGTATTAATTACTTATTGTAAATCAATTACGAGTATATTATATTCCTTATGTTTTAATAATAATAAATTATTGGTTTATAATTTATCTCGTGCTTTACGGTGAAGGAAAACATCGTGAGGAAACCTGCATGTGTCTAATTTCATTGAAATTGTGCCACGTGTATTCTACCAAGCCACATTGGAGCAGCGTGATGGAATAAGCTCCAAACCTTCTCCTCGAAAGGGAGAGGAGGCCTTAGCCCAGCAATGGGACAGTAACAGGCTGTTACTGTATATTCCTTATATATAAATTATAATATTTAAGGAATTGACTCATCGAATATAAATTCACCGTTATTAATATATCACAATTTTACGATCGAATCGAATATCCATTCTAAAGGGTGCTTTTCTGTAAGAACTTCATTACTCGGCCGTAAAATATTGACAACTGACTTATGGTGATATACTATTTTAATGCGTTTATTCTTGAAATGTTATGATTATTATGGTCAATGTCGCATATAACTTTCTGACATTTTACGACCGTTTTCCAAGGTGTTTCCAGTTTGAATGACACACAGAATAGCCCTACTAAATGGATCAAATTAAGATATCCGTTTTATCGTTTAATATTGTATATTTATTTCAATCGATTCACGTAAATTAGAAAATTCAAAATTATATTGAAAATTTAAAAGCGCAGACATTTTCACAAGCAACTTTTTGATAGTTTAATTTAAATAAAAATAAAAAATAATTACGTCAAAATATGATTTATTTAAACGGTGCTTGTTTTATTTATATATATAATTTATATTTTTAATCAACAAACTTGACATACGAGAATGCTTATTCTCCTTTATTTCATGCGGAATACAGTTGGTGTAAATAAGTACCTTAGTAATTACTTATAAATTGTACAGTAATTACATACATAGTGTTACATAGTTACAAATTATATTGCTAACATTAAAGTATGCGTTAAGTTTTACATACGATAACCCTTCTCTAATGCGGCAATTAGAGCCGAGATGGCTCTGTAGATAGAACACGTGAATCACAACTGAAGGTAGCTTGTATTTTGTATTGCTTTGTTGTTATAATTCATCTCAATGGGAAGAAAAATAAGACTGAAAATTGAATGTCCTTTGGATAAAATACACTCAAATGTACCTTCTTCGTTCCCAAGGTTGGTGGCGCATTGGCGATGTAAGGAATGGTTAATATTTCTTTCATTGCCAATGTCTATGGGCGGTGGTGAACACTTAACATCAGGTGGCCCATTTGCCCGTCCGCCAACCATAACATAAAAAAAAACTTCCTCGCCGGACTGACTGGCAAATGGGCCACCTAATGATAAGTATCCACCACTACCAATGCACATTGGGGCTGGAAGAAATATTGACCTTTGAAAGTAAGAAGAAGGGTTTGAAACCCTCTGGGTTGAAAATATCTCCAAACCGTTATCTTAATGGTAATAAAACATTTTCAGCATATTTTCAGGCTTGTCATCTTGTTTTGTTATCATAAAATCTATTGAATAATACAATCAATGAAACGAATACAATTCTGATGAAAAGTAACTCAAAGTTACTTTTTTCATGTAACTTATTTTTATTTAAATGAAGGTATTCTGTTTAAAAAAATCGATTACAATACACGAAGACAGATAAATATAATAATTTCTTTTTTTTTTCAAATTTACGTGTAGATTATTGTGTCAAAGATCGTAGATTGTTTTGCCAATGACGAGGATGATAAATATATTAAAAGTTTGATAAATATATACATCGATAAATTTTCACTTTTTTTACTTTACGGTTTTTTATTAGGCAAATATTTGAGAATTTTTTATTAGTTATTGCAACCAACAGTATGGAATGAGCAAGCTCTATGCTATGGTGCATGAAAGCCGATACGAGTAACCGCGTTACAGCTAACATATTCCCCTCATGGATCTTATTACTAAATACTTATTTTTTATATTATAATTATCTAGAACTGTATACGCACACAACGGGTTTTACTATTATTTATAAATAAAATCTCATTTTAAAAAATAGAATTCATGATGAGATGAGATGGTATAGATTATATCATGAAATAGGTTTTTTTAATCGTATTATTGAAAAAAAAATAACAATATGATATGCCAGTCAATTAAGCTACCCGAGAGTGAATTATTATTTCAGTTTTGTTAATCAATTTTGTAGTACGATAGGTCTACATAATCTGGTTGGAATTAGCTTGTTGATATACATACCGTTGTTGCGGGCAGCAATTAAAATAAATCAAAAAAATGATTCTCATTTTATTTTTTCTATAAATAATTTTACAAAACGACTACATAATAATTCGTCGATGTATATTTTGTTGGTGGGGTTGGGTTGGGGGTGGTGTCTGAGGGCTGAATTCTACTAATTTATAACGATTACGATACATTCCCGATTCAATTCCGATCCAACTATGAATCATCCGTATTTATTTGAATCGGAACCGAACCAATAATATGTTAACAAATACCGTTATTTCAAAATCAAACCTGATTGATAACTTTTATATCAATAGTCGATAATTAAATTAAAGAATAGGAAAATGGAAAAAACGACAACGATCACGCTTCGATTCGATTGCGATAATGTGACAGTTTATTAGTAGAATTGTCCCCAGGTAGGTTTTACGTATTGGCACCAATAATTTTACAACAAAAAATCAGCGCTTCAATAATCTTCACATTAACAAAAACCTCTTTAATGTAAACTTCTTTCTTTATCAGAATGGCTTTACGATTTGACGTATCGGGCCCTCTTATGACTTATTTACGTATATCTAAACCTAATCTAAAGCATCAGTTGGATGTTGTTTATATATAATGCATTTTTCGTTATATCGTTTTAATTTATAGATATCAATCGCGATTGATATTACCTATATACTATAAGAGTACTTAGACGAAGAGCTCAGCTATATTAGTGATATACATAATATAAGACTACCTGGGCGACCAAGTTTCGCTCGGCTCTAATAGTAATTAATTATAATTATTTTTTCTGTCAATAATGTGTTTTATTTAGGAAATACATCTATGTAAATAAACTTATAATTATATCTATCCTTATCTAAATACAAAGTTAATAGATCTTACTAACAATTTTTACTTTCATTATTTGTTTAAAGATATTTGATTTATATGAGATATAGGTGACAGGATAGTGTGAGATTGATTGATTGATGAGATTCACACACACACATACATACAAACAGACGGCAACGACAGGAATAAATATAACTAAATTGAAAGATTATTTAAACTTTATAAATATTTACTTTTAAAACTGAACATTATTGTTCAATCGTACCCGATTGAAACCGAGGCGTACAATCAGCTCTACAAGGCTCGAGCGCGTAGTCCACACCGTCCGTGTGTACATAAAATGAAGCCAGTATAAAACAGGCACCGCGGAGGTTTCGCGGTACTCGCTCGTGCAAGGTCAAGTGTGAGAGTCATTGCTCTACGGCGCGCATCTGGATACCTTCATTGACTTCGGTGAGTACATTTTTGAGCTGGGATTGAAATTTCCTTATTTATGCACGGAAAAATAATATTTGACATTACTTATAAACGTTGATTAGCTTTTGACTAGTTAATATATTGATTTATCCTTTTCTCTCATTATTAATTTGACATTCGAAAAAAGAAGACGCGGCATTGTTTGATTATCGCTCGCTAAACGTCTATATGTAAAACCGATTATGACTAAGATTAATTATGAATTTGACGTTTCATTTCTAATTTTAAATATTGAATGACTTTTTTTATATATAGCTATTTTATATTTAATACTAATACGGCCTTATTTACGCAATAAACACTGATTTCGCTCTTTCTATCATTATTTTTTTGACATTGGATAGAAGAAGACGCAGCATCGTTTAACTAATCACTCGGCAACGTTGATAAGAAAGGTCGATACCGAAAAATGATTAATTAAATATTTTAAATGTATTTTCATCTGTTGTATAAAATTATATAAAAAACATTATTTATCTTATACTAGAAAGAGGACCGAAACCTATTTTCATTCAAATAAATATTTGCTCACCTGACGGATATTTTACGGTATTTATGTATTATATAAAGGATACATGAGATAAGAGATAGATAGTATTTGTCTTATTAATTCGGATAAACGCAATAATTACTTATCAATATTATTGACTTGGTAGCGCTTTGGGGAAGCCTGTCTCGGTAGATACTACCCAATAATCACTTATTCTACTTCTAAACAACAATACTTTGTTATTTTTTTAAGGGTAGAGTGAGTTAATATATTTGCAGTCACATCTTTGTTAGGTTGGCGTTGCTTTGGTAAGGAATGGTTAACATTTCTGGCATCGTCATCATCACATATACTATAATAAAAAAAAAAAACAAAAACAGCATTAAAATAACTTAAGTTATTATTTTCAATATCTCCATAGAAGGAGTATCCATACTGTTAGTATTATAATTATGAATATTTTGGCACAAAGAAAGTTGCTCCAAATCCAATCGCAAAGCAAAAAATTAAATAATTAGCACGCAAAACAGTACTGTTTGTCTGTAATTATTTTTTTGTTAAGATAATATTCAATACCGTTAATTAGTAATACAAACATGTATAATTTATAACGGTTCATAGTTTACAGTTAAACAAAAATATCAAGTAAAAAATAAAAACATATCAAAATTATTAAACGTATGAAAACTATTTTTATCTCTTTCCTTCATATGTTTCTATCAGTTATATAAGTAAGACATAAATATTTTAATAAACACGTTAATGATTATTGAATGTAAGTATATGTATATATAGTTATGTATATATAAATTACATAATTTATATACCTTAAGTCATGATTTTTGTATAAGAAGATTAAACCAAAAAGTTTTCTTATAATCTTAACGTAGCTCATTATAAAATTAAAATATTTTGAACTAGTTTTCGCCCGCGTCTTCGGAGGCGGAGGGGAAGTTATGTCCTTTTCTGGACCCTGTACAAAATTTTAAACTACATTACAAACAAGTTTACATTTGTATTTATAATATTATTAGGGACAACGGTACAAAGCACAAATACATTAAAAAAATGCAATGCACAAAAAACTTTACAGCCACACATACTATCGCAAGATATTTCTCGAGACGTGAAGATTCAGAGAGAAACCAGTTCATAATTATACTGTCTATACAATAATACCTTCGAAGTGGACGTAATTGTGACCCTTATGTTGACGTGTTACGGACTAAGAATTACATAAGATTACATCAGCTGCCTACCGTACATGTTAAAATGTAACCTGTTGTACTTTAATGAGACCTTGAAGGGCTATGATGAACTCCTGCGCATGTAAGGGCTTTCATAAGTTTATTTTCTTCGCCGTCTCGTGACACTTTTTTTTTTGGCGTCAATGAAATATAATACTACACAAGTCCTCGTTGTTCAGCATCGGCATACAGAGAAATGTATAAGGGTGTATAACTAATTAACCGACATGGTACCGTATGACCCAAGCCGAGATGGCCCAGTGGTAAGACCGCGTGAATCTTAACCGATGATCATGGGTTCAAACCCGGGCAAGCACCACTGAATTTTCATGTGCTTAATTTGTGATTATAATTCATCTCGTGCTTTACGGTGAAGGAAAACATCGTGAGGAAACCTGCATGTGTCTAATTTCACTGAAATTCTACCACATGTGTATTCCACCAACCCGCATTGGAGAACCCGCAGTGGTGGAATAAGCTCCAAACCTTCTCCTCAAAAAGAGGAGAGGAGGCCTTTAGCCCAGCAGTGGGACATTCACAGGCTGTTACGGTACGGTACGGTACCGTATGGCCACCGCGGCCGATTTCAAGAGAGGATAGCTAACTGCGCCGGACACATTATTGTGCACAAGTGTAAGAATACACAGGTGCACTCTTACTTTACTCTCATAATTTGATAGGACGGCATCGGATTGCCGACTGCCGAACTGAAAAAAATCAAAATAATAAAGAAAATACGATAATTTTGTCCTCAACCTATACAAGGACGGTGTTTCTCAATGGAATTAATTGGCTAACGAAGACATAATGAACAACTGTGTATGTTCGCACAGGTGCATTCTCTATTACCTCACTGTCATAAGCCGATGAGACGTAAATCGTTACAATCGAATACTATATAAAGTGCTAGTTTCCGCCCACAACTTCACTCGCGTCAGGTGAGTCACCTGAGTCACTTTATGTGCCCCTGCCAACGTGTAAGCAAAATTTCATGACAATCGGTCGAATAATTAAGACTTCATAAACACATTTACGTATTTATATTATTTGTACCGTATTTTAATAGTATTATTGAATACCTGTAAAACATAAAAGTATATAAATTTTTCGTTTCTAAATATCGTTTTTAAATACAAACATAATGAGTACTATTTTCGTGAAATATTATGAGGTTGCAAAGACAGGTATGTTTCGAAACAATTCTGAAAATACGTACGTATCTTAATATTAAACAAACAAACTATACTAACCTCATTAAAATAATAATAATGATGTCCTGGGACATTATTCACACGTGCCCCTCTGATCCCAAACCAAGCAGAGCTTGTACTATGGAAACCAGACAACTGATATACTGCATATACTACTTTTCTTTGGTAAATACATACTTATATAGATAAATACACCCAGACTCTGGACAAACAGACATGTTCATGCACACAAATATCTCTCCTGGGTGGGAATCGAATCCACAACATTCGGCGTGAAAGGCCATCTATCAACCACACCAACCAGCCCGTCATGTTGCCCCACAATGTTCGTGTTAAAAATTAAAAACATTTTGGGCACCCATGATACACAGTCTCTGCAAGCGACTTGTCAAAAAAAAAAAACCTTAACTTGAAAATTACTGTTTGATTCCGTTTATAATAATCGCGAGCTAAAGTTTTTCTGAATGAGTTGTACGTGTTGACACAACTATTCTCCCGCTTATAATGGTTGTAATTTCTTTTTTACGAAGCAATTTCGATAGAATTATTCATTTCTTTAAACAGTTTTTTAATGGGCACTCGTACTGTGAATCGTTTATGGTATTCGAACGTGACGTTTTCGAATCTTCTAGCAAAAACATTTAAAAACATATCTAAATGCTTATTGATTTGTTCTGTAAATGCAGAAAAGTGGATGTTGATGTGAAGTTGTTGAATTTACTTTAAATTTATGTCAGGGAATTGCTTTTTGTGACATTGTATTTAACTCGCAAGAGAAATATTAATGTATTACCAAGAATCATTATAAAAAGATATAATAGAAACAAATAGTATGCAAAAATGATCCATGATTTAGTGGACTTAAAAAAAGACGAATAATTAAAAAAAATGTTTCAACCAATGCAAGGAAAATCTATTTAGCTAAGAATAACGACTCCAAAAGTTTGAATTACAATACATACTTTTCTATATTGTCCTATAATGTTTTCTTTGACCTGATTTGACTGATATCGGATTCTGAACGAAGAACTGAGCACGGGTTTAATAGTGCACACAAATTTGTGCGTAAACACAGGTGCACTCTATATTGTCTCGCTCTTATAATCCAATGTAGGGACAATCCGACAATGGAACTGGTAGTGAGAATATCTTAAGCGTTTTTATTTTTTTATTTATAAGATTAAGATAAGGTTCCAAAGTCTTCGGAATATTGCAGCCATCAAACCAGTTAAAAAAAAAATTTAGTTTACAAGATACACTACAAACTTCTTAGATGGAATTCATATTATACCTTTGTGTAAAGAAAAAAAAAACAAATATCTATTGAGTGCTCAATTAAGGTAAAACTGTGTCTAATTGAATAAGTTACCGCACATTTTACAACATGTTTGTAATATTATAACTGTTATTTGTAATGACGCTACGGTAAATCGATTGTATTGTTGGTATTGCGTTATAAAAATAACACAATAAAAGAATATCTAAGTTCAAGTGCGTGTATGACTCGCGTACTGAGGGCTCCTTACCGTTACCTCTTATAAAAACACTCACTAGTGCGTGGACCGTGTATGGCAGAGATTACAGATACGGCCCTTTGGCCGGTAACTGCGCGGTGAACATGTTTGCTTTAATATACGATAATAATTTCAACATCATGAGTAGCTTAAGATAAAGTTTGTATAAAGTAGTTTTTTTTCATATCGATATACGGAATCCTTAAAAAACTTAGTTCCAATAGTGAATAGGCTTCAACATGATAAAATCCTCATCCTTATTAATATTATAAATGCGAAAGCGAGTTTGATTGTTTGTTGCTCTTTCACGTCATAACTACTGAATTTTTGCAAACACGTTGTCAGGGATAAAGAAAAAGACAGCGTATTCAACCCTTCCCATTCAAACGCGAGCGAAGCCACGGCCGTAACATAGTAAATAATAGATTTTATTTCCTTGATTTCTATTATAATAGTACACTAAAGCTCATACCGTTGTTCCAATATGTTTCCATACTTTAACTTATTTATTAGTTCCCAAGGTTGGAGCATTGGCAATATATGGGATGGTTAATATTTCTTACAATGCCAATGTCTATAGAAGATTATGACCACTTACCATCAGGTGGCATTTGCCCGTCCGCCTATCTACTAGATATATATAACAAATGTTAAATTTTAATGTAAAACTACTGGTTCTATTGAAACTCGGTAGTAAATCTATTTCATTAATAAAAAATATTCGTACATGAAATAATCATATACAATCATAAGCGTATAATTAATATAATTAACGTGTCTGAAAATCGACGAATGCTTTATTTATGATATCAATAGGATATTAATAAAACAGTAGTGCGATTATTACTCACTTCATTACAAAAGACAGCTCTGGCGATACCGAGTCGGTGCTATTAATGAACTTGGAAGGCAACAAAGGCTTTACCGCTACAATCACAGGCCCTTGAGGCTAAACTGATACATTTTCTAAAGCGTGTGTAATGTTCGCCTGATCGCGGTGAGCAAACTGTAATCAGTTACTGCTCTGAGCTGTTAGACAAGTCCGCTCAAACATTTCCATTGAGCGGCTTCGTGGAATGCCTTTATTTTAAACCGGACGCTCGTTTTATCCAATATTATGGACTAAGTGTGCCTATAACATTACCCATTCGTATTATAAAAAAAAACAATCTATTTTATATACATATATATCAGTATATCTGTTTGAAATATTAAGGTACGTGGTGGTAGGGCTTTGTACAAGCACGTCTGTGTAGATACCTCTTATCACATGTTCCAGCAGCTAAACAGCACTGTTGTGTTCCATGAGTGAGCCAGTGTAACTACATGACCAAAAGACATAATCAGGTGATACTTGGCCGGTCTAGTTTTTAAAAAAATTATAAAAAGATTAATAGACTTCGTCGTCGTTTGTATTTTTTTGTATTTTATAATTTTTTGAGAAGTCAGCTGGACGGCACTATAGTACATCTTCTTTTATAGGTACAGTCTAACCGATCGTATGATTATTATCAGGTATACATACGTATGTACATAAATACACAGGCCGGAAGTATACCGGGTTTTGCTAGTCTATTAGTATACATGGCTACTTCTGCTGGTTGTAAGTTATTCACCTCCTTCTGGATAGGTAATACCCATCAGTATCTAAATAATTAAAGTAACACTTACTCGTACAAAATACTCTCCCGTGGTACCACTCATATGCTGGCAACATAAGACTGACTACTCATTACTCCACTCCTTGTTTAATTGTCTGTATCTTTTAATAGCAATTAATGATTTTGTATGTTCTGATGTATATTGTGTTGTATTTGAAAATTAATACTTATTATTATCTATTTTACCTAGTACTTTTTTTAATTTAATTATTTAAACTTACGAACAGCGAAAAAATATACAGCTTTCACTTTCTTTATAATATAATATAATTCATAAAAATTCACCGAGTCCTTACAATTTTATCGTCTTGTTTAAATACTTAATAGACATTCAAATAAAAGCTTATTTATAATATTAGAAAGATAAATTTAGTAACATTCCACCTCACGATATAGCGGTACTTCTATAGTTTAATAAATAATACAACATCACAAACTAGCGTGTAATTCATAACCGGCAGATTTTTTTACTCATCACACATAACTATTATGAAGATAGCACCGTTACTTTAATCTTACGAGAAGTGCCATCGTCTTTAATTATCCGTTGATAATTCGTATGCTAGTTTTGTATGTAAAACGATTATTATTTCCTTTTAATCTCTCGCTCTGGACTCATGATGTTTGATGATGTTAGCCAACTGCGCAGGACATATTATAGGGCACAAGTGCACAGTGCACAACACGTCCGGAAAGAGTTCAGGCGCAGTACGGAATTTTCACGTGATTTCCGAGTATAATAGCATTATAATCTCACGTATGTATGTATAATTTAAGTATCATGAAGCTCGCCCACTCAAATAAGAATTTGATTACAAAAACACCTTAGTTATTATAATAATTATTATCCAACATTGCAGCCGTGTAATTAAGAGTAATAAGAGTGTAATGGAGCAAAAATATCTTTGTACATAACAAACAGGTTACTAAAAAAGAAAATTAATCAATTTAAAAAAGAATGTGGACTTTTTTGGACGTGCGCAAGGTTTGAAAAATCGAAATTGATTAAAAGAATTGATATTACTTGAAAACAAATAAAGACGTAAATATGGCGTGAAATAAACAAAAAATTAAAGCTTATGTCCGCTTGGGTTTTAAATTTCCTGCGTATCAAATTTCATCAAAAAGTGCTTCAGCCGTAAAATCGTAATAGATAGACAGATTGACAGAGTTTCTTTCGCATTTATTGAATTAATTATATTAAAATAAAAAACTGACTTGAACAGCACAAGTTTATTAAATTAATTATTTTAAATCCATTGATATATACTAAATAGTACAACAAAAACTTTTCCTCTCACGCAACCTACAAGTGGGAGCTTTTAAGCTACATGCATAGTGAACAATTAAACACATAAGTGGACGAAGGTGCTGGTGGTATCGAAGGTGTTACATTTTTAAACTATTTCAATGAACATTGTAAGTCACTATACACAAGAAGGTGCCTTCAACTCTCAAGTTTCAAATCTTTAAGAACTATAAGGGTAATGGATGAATGAGAAATGATTGGGTAACGTGTCTTTTGACGCTGAAATAGGCAACTGACAATTTAAATCATATTTTTGCTTAATGACACCATCCACTTATATCTTTAATTATAAGATCATCGTATATTTATTAACAACGTTTTTGCCAACGGAAACAAATGACGCATGCAGTTACTAACATTACGAAGCGAGGTATAAAGGAATCCGTTATTTGAACCGTACCGAAATGAATGGTATAGGCAACATTTATATTTACTACCGTTGACCTTAAATTTAATAATATACTATACAGATGCTGTACTATGCGACTTCCGTGTAAAGTCTGATGAAAATTAGAAGTTTTTGACAATTTCCTGAATGATTTTAATAGTGTTTTTACACGACTGGCCAAAAGAGGAGTGTAATGTTTTCGGAGTTCATGTATGTACGTGACATTCTTTATTCTGCCATAATTTTAAAATGCCTGAATAAATTTGAATTAATTTGAATGATATAGTTATCATCTTTTTACTTTTTAGTCCGTTCGGTCTTTTTATGTATCATACGGAAATTAGACTTTTATTTGAAGTTTAAATATACAGTTTTCGTGTATATTTTGTATACTAATTTAAGAATATATGAAAGGTGAAATATTCTGTAAAGGGTTTCTTAGAAGAAGGTATGGAGGATAATAAGCGACGCTGTAATCATAAATTAAGCAAGAAAACTCCACTTGGTGCTTACTCGGGTTTGAACATGCAATTGATATATGTGATTACTGAGTCATCTCGACTGTAACCAATTGAATGTAAAAAAAAATTTCTTAATAACAATAATAATAATAGTAATGTCCTCGCAGGAGATATTATAATGCACAAGTGTGTGCGCAAAAACAGGTGCACTCTCTATTCCCTAACTCTCATAATCCGATGGGATGGCAATCCGACACGAGCGGAAAGAGTTCAGGCGCAGGACCAACGGCTTTACGTGCTTTCCGAGGCACGGGAGTGTACACACTTCCAACTTCCAGACTCTGGGCTGCTACTGAGAATTTTCAGACATAAAAACCCAATAACTTTTTATTGGCCCGACCTGCGAATTGAACCCACCTCCGGATCTGCGGCCTTACATCAAACCACTAAACCAATGAGGCAGTTTAATAATTTTCTTAGACGATAAATAAATGTATAATTAACTAGCTATTATATTATCCTAACATTCGTAGTATTCGCTACTTTCACATTCAGCTCAGTTGACAACGCAAATATTTATACGCACTGTCTCCATTCTAACAGGAAACGTATTCATGAAATACAAAAAGCTTTGGAGAACACATAAATATTAACGGACGAGTAATATATATATCCAATTAAAAGCCATCCATGCTGGTTTCATTCCTATGAACAAGGCTGACCAATCAAAGTCATTTCTATTCCTCGTATAATAAATGCTTGTCAAATATACTACATAATATTCTTACAGCTTAGAAGCGACATACCTTTTAACAAGCTGCTCGGCGCGTTTTCACCCACGTTAAATTATACTGTGTGCGAAATACGAGTTTTTTTAATTATTTAGTAGCGTTAAAGTTGAAGATGAAACTGAAACAACACCGTCTAGTGGTAATACCTTATAGAAATGTCCTCTAACGTTTACATTTTTCTGATTTATACTCGTAATGCTTTAGATTATTGAGTGAAAAATTGGATAATGAGTAATTTATCAATAATCTAGGGCTGCCTCTAGGGATTTTTCGTAAAAGCTTTCCATTTTATTTTTGTAACATTCTCACATCTCCTGTCGCATTTCAATCACACTTCAAGCATATATTTGTTTCTTAAATCAGTCGCTTTTACGACAAAAGGACTACGGACTTTTTGGACATTGCTTTGTATTAGTTGCCATATTATAGATATTAGAAATATACACATTTTTCAGAATATTTTGTAAAATATGTAAAACACAAATAAGAATACTATCGGACGTTACAGATGAAAAAGTTTAAAACTTAAATCGCATTCCGAGAGCCGTGTTAAGTTGCGAGTGAAATCTAAAAATTTGCTATATATTTGCTATTAAGCATATATAGACGTAGAGATAAAAATCAAAACGATATAAATTTTGTAATAAAGACGCATGTTTTTTTACTTTCAAACAAGATTAATTTAACATATAGGTATTACTAATATCGGTCACTGCTGCACAGTTATAATGGATCCGGTTTAAATAATTTCTAAAATTATTTCCGTTCATTTTATTATCACGAAAATAACATTTAATATGCTCCATAAAAAAATAAACTCGATCTCTGAATATATTAATTCAAAACCAGTTAAATAAATTGAAATATAATAAAAAGTAAAAGCCTTTGAATGCCTCACTGCTGGCCTATGGAACTCGTTTTAGAGCCTTTTTCACCAAGCTGCACTAAAGCGGGTTGCTGGATACATATTTGACCGAATTTTATCTGACTAATGTAAATATCCTCACGATATTTTCGTCCCCCAAAAGACATGAGACGGTGCTTTCCCTAGTCTCTCTGTTATTATCATTTAGGATTCATTTTTTTTATTACAATAAAATATATTTTCCTATAGCAGGCCATACTCCACATACCTCTTTACAAACTCAATTAAAATCCTTTTATAATACATATATTTTTATTACCTTTTTTTTAATTGATCGTAATTTTTAAACTTTGCAGTATGCACAGTCATTCGAAAAATTTAAATAATAATCAAGAACTAGTGTATTTATAATATGTTTTATAACGGGAAAGGAGTTGTTTGCATAGCAATAAATAAACATTCACGGCAGGTACAAGTACATTCCTTTATAACTTTCGAAAATGTTATAAATAAATGCAGCTTAATCGACTTGAAATTAAGATCAAAGCAGAAAGGAACTTAAGTAACTCTTGTACTCTTTTTTTAAATACATTCGATTTTCAAATAATTACGTGCCGAGTAATGGAATAAGTTCCAAACCTTCCCATTAACAGAATTGTCTATGACCAGCTTTGAGAGGAAACCTTGTTTTTTATGTCCTGATAATGCTTTTATTTCTAAAACCAGCATACCCTGAATGCCCTGAGAATGACGAGAATACCTAATCAGACATTTTGACAAAATATCGTATTAGTACCAATCTGTTTTTCAAATCTTAACAGAATTGTCTATTCTCTACATTTATTCATAAAGTCGAGTTGTTTAATCATTTCAATTTATTTTTATTCTAACCCATTATAAAATACAGATCAATGAAAATATTTTCTTGTAACTAAAATGGTTAAGATGTCTGCTCTGTCTGTATTATCGTAATTGATCGTACATTCTACCGCAACAAGCAAAAACCCTGGTTCGATTATAATTCATGAGTGATGTTATTAAATTGATTGCGAGATAAACGTTCCATTTGATGAAGCAAAAAGATACAGGAAGAGATTGCATTGAATGATTTTTCTTTGGTTCTCTCACATTTATTACAGATGTGTATATCTAGTGTGCGGTGACTTCACACGAGTTCATCATATTATGAAGTATTTCAATCACCGCTGTAATAAAAAAATAAGTATTTGTATTAATTAATAAGATCCTATAAAAAAAATATTATAAAAATTAAAGTTTTTAATGGGTGATGGCCGATTCTTTCATTCTATTTATATTTTAGAATTCCAAATTCAAATTAATTTTATAATACAGCGATGACACTTGTTTTTAAATCAGTTGTCATTTGTTTTCCCGCCGTTCGATTTTTCTTTGATACATGAAGTAATTGCAATTGCTCGTTATTTCCGAAAACGAATGCCGTCATGGGACCAACGTGCCACAGACTGCGCGCAATATCACGACGTATATTGGTGAAGTAAATTTTTAAATTGATCTTAAGTTTTATTTATAAATTATATAATTTAAAATTAAATATAAAAAAAATTAAATAAATGCTAATAAATTACTACTTGGTTATAATAATTAATTCTCGTATATAAAATTTTCAACCTATTAAGTGGGTAAACGTGAACTCTAACTGCTGTTGTCTAGATGTCAAGTTGAAGGTCGCTCAAGATGCTATGGGGCGAGCTATACTCGTATTATGATCAGAAATGATCCAAAGCTACCGAAATAGCATGATTAGAAGATTGAAGTAGCAACAGGTTGGTTATTTATGTCGAAGGACCGATGACCGTTGGATATGACGAACCTTAGAGAGGAAACCGCGGATCGGCAAACGCAGCAAAGGACGCCCACCAGGTAAACCGATAACCTGAAGAAAGTGTCCCGACTGGATGCGGAAGACGAAGAATCGTGAGCTTTGGCGCACCTTGGGAGAGACCGTTTTAAAGCAGTGAATTGCGATTGGCTAGTAATTGACTGATATTGCGTAAATGCATTGCATACCATCAATATGTTATATACTTTTACCGCGTACATTTTTAACAATAATAAATATATTTAATAAGTGAAATAACTTCATCTCAACTTAGAAATAAAACCGAGGTTTCGATGTAAGGATTCTATAAATTATTCGCAATCATAAAATATCGTTATAATATTTTTTACCGCGCAAAGCCCATAATAAAATTTAATAGTGAATCAATTTCCCGCCATGAAGAGTATCTGTCAATGTTCTAGTTGACAGATTAAAAATGTAGATGATTATAGTTCAATATAAAAAATGAGAGATAATCTTCAGTAATATTTAATAATAATTCGTATTCGTCTGATTAATACATAAGAAAAAAGAAAAAAACTCACAGACAAAAATAAGGTAGATTTAATTACCTTATAGATTCTGAGTCAGCTTAAAATATCATTCATAATTTTATTACAAAAAAAGTTATGTAATTCAACTTATGTACCTAAAACACTAATATCGTAATTAAAACATCAAAATCTATTTCAAAATCCTCTTAATCATCTCATAGATTTATCTTGTGCTGTTATTTAAACCTTAAAGAAAACAAAAAAACAACGACCGTGTTAAACAGTTAGTTTCATCATGTTCCCATAATTATGTATAACAAAAAATTGTTTTGCTATGAAGGTACTAAATTACTTATTATGGATCGTTCACCTTAGACGATTCCACGGAACGTGATTACGTAAAAGCTACGATCTAAAATGACACGAACTTTTTATTTGTATTTGCTTTTTTAACTTCCTGTTTAGAAGTTACTTTAATCAGTCATTTTGGCGGCCATTTTTGACAACTTGAGATACCTACTTCCTGTGTGCGTATGTCGTACATGCATATAAATATGTTTTTAATAATTATTTCGTCTTCATATTTAATGAAAAATATCTAGAACTAGACTACTTTCAATTAGAATTTTTACAGAATAGCTCTACGGACTGACTGTATACACTTGATGTTAGAAGATTTACTTTGTTTTACTACGTAGAGGCGTGAAGTATAATATATTCTGTGCTTAACTAGGCTTGAATTTGTCCGCCGTAAAAAAATCCGCCGTTAAAAAAAAAACACAAACTATAGAACCTCCTCCTCCTCCTCCTCCTTTTTGAAGTCAGTTAAAAAACTTAAATTAAGCGAAGGAATTAAAATGAAATATTTAGAGGTCGTTTGTATAAAGGAACAAAATATAGGATACATTGATGGTGATTAATAGTACGAAATAAAATTGAAAATGTATATGGCCAACCTGTGTTTTGAGCGCAGGACCTCACTGCAGGACCAAACCTCTATCAAGAAAAAAATACTTAGAGATCGCTATAAATGATAAGACTGGCATCGCACGCCATAATTTTCTTTATCTGTAAAGTTTTATATTTTCTGTTACTTTGATGTGATATATACATATATTTATAACCTTACTTTATTTTATAGCAAATTGCAGGTATATGTTTTATAGCTACTATATGTGTATAATAAATTACAAATAAAAAAAATATCAAGTCTAAGTTCAAAGACTTGCTCTACGAAAAAAAAAACATCAAATGTTAAATATGTGAGTCATTACGCAAGTCGTATAGCAGATGCGCTCATGCACAGGCTGTGCGAAGGCCGTGCCCGACCATTGACCCTAAGCAGCGCCATCTATTAACAAGTAGCTTATAATGTTTCATATTATTCAAATATATAATAATAACCTTTACACAACAAATAAGAAATCATTTTATATTAATTAATCTTCCATATATTATATATTTAAACATATAAAAAAACCATTTATGTCAGTTAAGTCTTAGAACCGTAATGATTCTAATTAGAAATTGCAAACATCCCACTACATTCTATCACAGGAACTGGTCGTAGCAAGATTCTTTTAAATAAACCACTTCTTCCAAGAATAAACCAGGAGCCACACAAGTGACAGCGTCGAAGACACATATAGGCAGATGTTACTAAAGGCTCTTTCATATAAGCTTTTATTTGTTACTTGTATTAAGTTATCACATTCGATCGATTGTATGTAGTACTTTTTTTTAATTTGCTAATTAGAATAACTTTAAGTTTCTTAATGGTCCCAATTCTTATTAAAAATTCACAATTTCAAATATTTTTAGATACAATTGTTATGACAGATTTAATTGCGTGACAAAATATTTTTTTGCAAATTAATTAATTAATGAAACGTATATAAATTTTAATCATAGCTGATATTGTAATTACAACAAAGTCCTACATATGATAATATTTTCTTTAATTAAACATGAGTATAAAATCGTAAGGTGCGCGAATATGTGCTCTCATGTGTATCTCTAGTCTGAATCCAACATTACCCTGCCACTAAGCTACCTTCCTTCGTTGTATGTCATAGCGTGTGTGTGGAGGATTATAATTAATCAATACATATGTATTTCTGGTTTAGCCATTCATGGCGTGCGTGATTGGAGTGAAGAGTCAAACAGGGTCTAAGTTAATTCAAAAGGAAAGTTCAATGGCGACCGTTACGTCTAATAGCTCCATTATATTAGATTAATCCTATATTAATTTGCTACCATATAACATACGAATAATATGTATTTAATCTTTTCAATTAAGATGTCAATGAAATAATCAAATGGAATTTTATTTTGTTAGATTCCATATCCTGTTTAATCCTCGCTAAAGCGCCATCTATTATCCGATAGTAGTGATTATAAAGTACATTTTCAGACAAGTACTAAATCACCAAGCTGTTATAAATATAATTTCTCAAGTAACGCTAACGGTTTTGAGGCAATGTTAATGAACTGGTCAGCAGATTTATTCGTAAGAAACGCCCACTTGACCGCACTTAGATAACGATTTAGTCTTAATACATTAAGGAAATAAATATTATGTTATTATTATATTATATTATAAAATAGATTATATTAAAAAAACAACTAAAAATACCTTTTTTTTAACGCTGGAAAAACGCCTTACGCGTTTCCCCCACGGGAACAGTAGGGGGGTATGTTTGGCTCGCCGGTGTCCAAGGCGCCAAGTGCGCCCCGAATACCCACTACCGTCTTAACGAGGAGCGCCACGGGATCGCTTTCGCATGCTACCGTGTACTAAAAATACCTTTTTTTTTGTCGAGGAAGAAAGGCATTTACGCCTACCGCCCGATCCACGACCGGGACGATTATGTGGGACTCACGGGGCAGAATATCAATATAGCAGTATCGCTTACATAGCCAATGCGCCACCAACCTTGGGAACTAAGATTTTATGTATCTTGTGTCTGTAATTACACTGGCTCACTCACCCTTCAAACCGGAACACAACATATTAAGTACTGCTGTTTTGAAATGACAAACTATGAAGCAAGCAAGGAAGATCCCTTGGGGTACAAGCTGGAGTTGGGTTACTTTTTATACCTAAAAAGTTGGTTGGGCTACTTTTTATACCTAACACGGGAAAAGTCACGGGCAAAAATTATTTAAATAAAGGAAGCATGAAGAAATTTCCCTGTAAAAAAAATGTAACGGGACTGCGTTAATATAATCTATGAAAAGGATCACTTTAATTAGAAAACGCACAAACACAATAAAATAATTAACTATTCAAATAATTGTTTACTAGTACTTTTGAAGTTTACGTCAAACTAAAACTAGTAGGGAATTAACTCATTTTCCTTTTAGATGCAAGAACTAATAAAATTTTATTCAAATTAATATAAATTGTAAATACTTTTTTATGAACATTGTCTCCTCTCTTTTGATAACTTTGTTTACATAAATATGACAAACCGGAAATGACGATTACATATTGTACGATAAACTCTGATATATTATAAAGTAAATGTAAATTTCATTTGAAGTATAAGGCAATCATATAAAATTATGTAAATAAATATTTCTTGTATAAGATGATTTTTATGTTTATAATAATTTTTTTTTGTCTTCAGGTACAAAATGGTGCAAAGAATATTTTTATTGTGCCTCCTCAGCTTGGTGGCAAAATCTTTAGCCAGCAGCGATGACAAATTTATTAAGAAATACGCAATGATGAAGGTAAGATGATGTAATAATTTTATACCTAACAAAAATGATTATAAAAATATAATTTGGAAAAAAAACCTAAACAATTAAAAAGCTTCGCAGTCGGTAGGATTCGAACCTACGCTCCCAGAGGGAATCTGATTTCTAGTCAGACGCCTTAACCGCTCGGCCACGACTGCTATTGACGATAATGGTGAAATAATTGTATACAAGCAAAAATATCTGTATATAAAAATAAATGTTTTTGATAGTATTTTAAATTATGTTTTTATAATAATCCTTACTAATGTTATATATATAATAATGCAAAAGTGAGATTGTTTTACTTAATTGTTTCTTTATTACGTTTTCACGTCTTATCTGCTCTACCGATCATCATGAAATTTTGTATACATGTAGGTGTACACAAAAGGACATATACGCCCCCAACATACGGACGACGCCGCGGGCGGTAACTAGTACCTATTTAATAATGACATAGATAAGAGTAATAAACACCAGCCGCTAAACCATTTTCTTCAATATTAAGTATTTTGTACGTTTTATTTAGATTTAAATTAAGAGATCATTTTAGTATTTATGGTCTGGGTCTGGACTGACAGATTCAAGACCCCTAGGCACCATGTCATTTGAGTCTTCCCTCAGTCCGAATCGGTTAAAATAAAATTATATTATTTTTGGACACTTAAACTTTGTAGACCAAGTCAAAATCCGGGTCTGTCCGAAACCATAATCGAAACCATCGGATATCCAATATTAAAATCTTAGAGGGGGTCAGATATTAGGTATAAATATGGTTCTATTATGCTAAATAAAATATTTTACTCAACATTAAAGTTGGCGTTTCATTATATATTAAAGTAACAGCCTATAAGCATTTTAAAGGGAAGGCTTGGAGCTTATTCCACCACGCTACTCCAATGCGAAACACATGTGTAAGATTTTCATGCGATGATTTTCTTCACTGCTGAGATAAATTGTATTAAATATTTCTACCTGCCCGGGTTAGAACGTAACAAGAGGCCAAATACCCGGCAAACCTCACAGGTTTAGGGCTCACAGTATAAAGTATTCGGCCTAACCGTATAATCTCGTGTTTGGAATATATATATTTATATATAGATAACATTATCAATGGTATAGATCTGTACATATATCAAGGGATTATTTTTTAATCATAAACATTCCTCTAATTTCAGATTTATGAAAGTTGTTTCGGCCCAGAAGTAGTGAAACAAATTCGTAAGGAAATGAAAGATGCTTACGCGAAGTGCTCGTCACCGCCATCTTTTGACGAGCCCCCGAACCCGCACAACATACCGTCTATCTTATTAGGAAAATTACCGCCTGGTTTTGCAATGGACCCGAGTACGCAAACCATCACTAAGCCGACAGATGGCGCTTTTCACGGCCACGAAAATGATTTATCTCATGATCAACTTCAACCACATAAAGTGACACCCTTAGCTAATATCCTCCCGTTCAGACAAGGGGTGAGTATTTATATGAAATTACTCAAAAAAATAACCACTTTACAGGAAATGCCTCCTGTGAGGATTGAACTCACGACCCCTGGTTTACGAGACCAGTGCTCTACCACTGAGCTAAAGAGGCGATGTTAACTCTTGCGAAATAGTTACTTACATAACAAGCTATTTTTTTTTAAATATTTTATCATTAAAAATCTACGACTCTACTTATAAACGTTGCTTAGCTGCTGTTTATTTAAACACTAAGTTCGCTCTTTCTATCATATATGATTTGACATTCGAAAGAAAAAGATAGCAACTTTTTAATTATAATTTATATACACCTTTTCTCATTTCACTACGGGTGCGAGTAAATGGATTTCTGATCGACTTAATCACAGTAACGAACCGACTTTCTCAAGTTACTCAAATTCACAGCTTGTATCTAGTTCAATTTAATTTTTTTTTTTAATTTACTAGCCGACCTTCCAACCACCATCACCCTACATGATGCCAGGACAGTTCCGACCGTTCGCACAGCCCTACTATCAGTTCCCGTACAACCCCATGTTTTATCAACCTGGAATGCAGTACAACCCTTACGCGTACCAGCAGCAGCAGCAACAGCAGTATCCACACGGATTATACCAGCAGCCTTACTTTGGAAACAGCAGAGTGTCGGTACGAAATGTTTATACACAAATTATATTGAAAAATTATAACAATATTAAATGATTACTGATAGGATTAATTCTACAAAATAGTATTCTTATTACTTCATCAAGTCCTGAAAAAGTAAAATTATACTGTTAGGAATATGTCAAAACATTAAAACAAAGTAAATTCTCTCTGTGGTTTCATCTATATCTAATATCTTTATTAGAAATGAGGAAATAGAGTCTTGCGTATCATGCATAGACTCTATTTCCTCATCTCTGTCATAACTAACATGTAAACAGTGAATAGTTAAATAAACAAGACAAAAAATGTAGTGACCATAAAAAACATAACTTGTACGTTTTTATAATCAATTTAAGTAATCAATCTCTTCTAAAATCCATCTACTATTACGATTATATTACTATAAGCCATTAATTGTTATTTTATAAATACGTATAATTTTTATTTACTCCATCAGATGTAGGTATCTTTCAAATTAATTTTAGACTATTTTAAATTTAATAAATTGCCAACCATGAAATGATATAGATAAATTTTTCATCTAAAATCCTTGATGAAGAAACTCACAAATATGCACCCAAGCTATAAAGATAACCTTCTATTTTTTCCTCTTCCAGAGAGATTTGGACCTTCGCGATCGTCTTGAGATAGTATCACGGGGTCCGAACGCTGGTCGAGTTCGTAACATAACATGCGTTATGCAAGAACTCGGATACATCGACCACAACCTCGAGCCGAACTATGAACAGATCACACAACGCATTGCCAACCTGCCCGTGTCCAGCGAACTCAAGGGAGACATACAAGATGGCCTTCAGTTCTGTCAGAAGTTCTCGGTAAATATATCTTCGCTCCCGTGGATTTTTCAGAAATATAAACATTCATATATATTTTCAGTAACAGCCTGTGAATATTCCATTGCTGAGCTAAGGCCTCCTCTACCTTTTAGAGGAGAAGGATTGGAGCTTATTTCACCACGCTGCTCCAATGCGGTGAAATACACATTTCAGTGAAATTAGACACATGCAGGTTTCCTCGCGATGCTTTCCTTCACCGACAAGCACGAGATGAATTAGAATCACAAATTAAGCACATGAAAATTTAGTGGTGCTTGCCCCCGGCATTTTCATGTATATAAGCTTATCGAGTGAAGTTCAAAAAATAAATTGGTTTCATTCATTCATTACTTCGTTACACAACCATAACCTCTCGATATTCTATTAAATTATAGGTATTTGATAACGTAACATTTAATTGAGTTTCATTAAATCTTCTAAAAGTAAACTTCTCTCCTCACGGGAGTAGAGGCTTAAGCTCAACCGTGGGACATTTATAGGTCCTCTCCTAACCGATTACTGCTACGGCGCCACTCTAAGGAGAGATTAGCCAATTGCGCAGGACATATTAAAGTGCGCAAGTGTGTGCGCAAACACAGGTGCTCTCTCTTTCCTCACTCTCATAATCCGATGAGACAGCAATTCGACACGACCGGAAAGAGTTCAGGTGGCTTTACGAGCTGTCCGAGGAACGGGAGTCGATACAATTCCAACTTCCAGACACTAGGCTGCTAAACTGAGAAACTTCGACACAAAAACCGAATAACTTTTGTCTGCCACTAGACCGACGAGGCAATCACTTGTATTATAAAACACATTCCTAGCGAAAAATCCTCTTGCACGTGTCTATTTTTATTCTGTAAATTGGTGTTCAAATTTCTATCATTTGGTTCGTCACTGAAATTTTTTGTTTTTAAAATTGTTTGTTTCCCAAATAAAAAAAAATTAAAAAAATAAAGAAATTAAATATTGATTAATTTTATTTTCAGCAATGTGTGCCAGATATCAAGCGGGACGTAGCTCCATTGTCCCAAGAACTTATTAAGCCTATGTTTTTCTTCCGCTGTTATAAGGTAGGTTTTAATTATATATTCTGTTCCCTTTGTCTAGACCCATATAACATTGGTTCACTAAATCTTCGAAGTCAACAAATGTCAACGAGACTATTCAACTACGCAGGAAATATTATAAAGCACAAGTGTGTGCGCAAACACAGGTGCAGAGTGCACTGCACTGTCCATCACTCCCATAATCCAATGCCCAGAGATAATTTCACATAATCTTGAGAGAGTTCTATAAAATAACCCAACGCTCATAGACATTGACACTGTACAAAATATTATCATACCAACGAAGTGCTCTTTGTAAGACATGTTTGTATAGTTATATTATTAAAATAAAAACTCTACATATGATTTTGACAGCACAAGAAGCTAGAAGCTTGCATCATGAAAGACATTCGAGAACGTTTCACAAGCGAAGACGAATTGGACACGGACGGTGACTTTAGGTAAGTATTCTTAATTTAAACGTGATAATGCATGAAAATCTGCATGAAAAAAAGACCTGGATTTGTAGACTGGAATTGATGATGAGATTATTATGGTCTCCTAATATTCCTATTACTATTTTACGGTCATATATATCTGCAATTTTAAGTATTACTAGTTTTTTTTTTAGAATTGGTAGGCGAACGAGCATATGGGAAGTGGTCACCAACGCCCATAGACATTGGCATTGTAAGAAATGTTAACCGTTGCTTACATCGCCAATGCACCACCAACCTTGAGAACTAAGATGTTATGTCCCTTGCCTGTAATTACACTGGCTCACTCGATCTTCAAATCGGAACACAACAATACCAAGTACTGCTGTTTTCTGTTGCTGATCAAGTATCTGATGAGTAGGTGTTACCTATCCAGACGAGCTTGCACAAAGCCTTACCTCCAGTGTAGTTGGTACGCAATTGACCGAAACAAAAATACATAATGGTGTACACCATTAAAGCATTGTATTGTATTTTTAACGACCAAAACTCCTGACAAATGAATAATATGCTCGATTCCTTATTTGGATATAATAATTTAGGATTGTTTTCTGTTGGGGGGTGGGGAGCTATCCATGTGAGTAACGCAAACGCAAGTGAGTGTATTTCATAATAAACCCACAGGTCTTTACCTAGGTCAGCCAGATCAATCCGAGAGGAACCCCTAAACGACCCAAGACTTGAAGCGCTCGACGAAATGGCCGTGTACTTGTACGACTACCTCAGCGGTGGAAACGGACTTGATTATGACTTATATCTGTAATGTACAAATGTGTTATGTAGCTTAAAATATTAATTTCACTATTATGTATGAAGAGGCTTTTAGGTTCAATTTTTTTTTTATTTCGATTCGTCAAATTAAAATTATTATAATCAAGTATCAGTAATTTTTGAAATTAGAATAACTTGAAGTTCGGCTGAGAGATTAGGAACTCAATCTAAATCGGTCGCAGTATGGATTTAAAAAAAATACAGTTGTCTTATTTATTTAATTTTTAATATTATATGGACATATATTATGGACCTACCAGCAATGCATTCTCTCATCAGCTGAACTTTAGTTGAAAATTATTGTTTCGATGAAAAAATAACGCAAGCATATAAATACCTCTTGAAATAAAGAGCTTATGAAAAAACCAATACTACTTATAAGATAGAATATCATTCAATTTAATAAAATACTCTCTGCTGCATTTTGTAAGATTTTTTTTTTAATTTCAATCAGTTTAGCTGATAAAGTTACATTGCCAATATCACATGCTCAAATAGATAATAAATACTTGCCATTAAAAGCATTTTTTTTAATAGTTATTAGGTAATAATAAATATTTTATATAAACCTTACTAATAAATGTAGAGCGGAGATATATTTTACTCTTTCTCTCATCGATATTTTGATATATGAAAGAAGAAGACAAGACATTATGTCACTATACAGCCGACATTTAAAATTTATTATTAAGGGTATTTTGTATAATTTGTATTAAATTTATTTTTGATATAAATAAATTAAATATTTGGTAAAGGATTCTAAATGTTTGCTACTATTATGATTCCTTTTCTATAACGAAAACTTTTTTTCGCGAATTATTTTAAAATATCGTCGTTTAGAAATGTTCATAATACGTAGCAAACAAAGGTTCTTGTCAATCAAGCTGACGTGACGTCACAAAGCTTTTTCGGCAATAACATATATTTTAGTATATTCTAAGTTCCTTTGAGATTATTAAGATTGCATTTAATAGTTGTACGTGGTTAGTTTTAAGATAATTTTAAACTTTGTAATCTTTTAAGTGATTATAATTATATAAATTATTTACATTTTGTTTTATTTACGACACTTAGCACTTAAAATATTTCTTACTAATAGTAAATGTTTTTTTTTTGTAAATTAAATAATAATACCTTTTTTAATAGTAATCGCATGTTATTCAAATTAAAAGTAAAACTATAAAGCTTTATCTAAGACTGAAACTTGTTTTGGAAACATTTCAATATAAAACGTCACCGACGAAAAGAACTGAAAAAGAGGTCCCATATATTTTTATTACAATTATTGGCTATAAAATCGATTTCGTATGAACCCTTATAAACCGTTTAGCACATTCTTAGAAACATATTTACGAAAACTTACAAAGAAATCATAGTATAAATATTTTATTGAACACGTCGCGTGTTCGAGGGTGCAAAGGCCATGAAAGGTGAATGTCCATCACGACAGCTTTACAATTACCCTGTCAATATAATATTCGTTGCATTAAAAAAAAATACGAAATTCAAGACGCGCAATTCATAATTGTGACATCATTCAAACATCTAACTTGAGTTTAACAGTCGCGTAATTATCTCAACCGTGTTACATTGAAAAAACGATTAACAACGCAAATTTTATGCATGTCTTTAACTGCTTTACTTATATACGTTGTTTAGCGGGTGGTTAGTTAAACAATGCCGTGTCTTCTATTTTTTAATTTCAAATCAATACAGTAAGTAAAATAGTAAGCAACAGGAATACGTTAGTGAACTTAAATTTGTTATAACTTTTGATAAAAGATTTTGATGAAATAAAGACTAAGCAGTACCTTGGAATACTCCTTATGATAATAATATAATTAAGCCATTATTAAATTTATCCCGGGCAAACAGAAACAAAAATAGTCACAAATAGCTATATTAATTTAAAAAGATGCTATATTAAATTATTTGATTTGAAATCACAGAAAGATACTTCAATTTTATTTATTTGTATATAGATAAGTGGTACATTGCATTCTATCAATATTTATTTTTTTAGAACAGGAAGGCGGACGAGCATAAGGGCCACTTGATGGTAAGTGGTCACCAAACGCCCTTAGACATTGGAACTGTAAGAAATGTTAAACATCGCTTACATCGCGAATGCGCCACCAACCTTGGGACCTAAGATTTTATGTCTCTTGTGTCTGTAATTACACTGGCTCACTAGCTCACGGTGTGTCAGAATTCCTTCCAACTCATGCGGGTTTTCTCACGATCACCTCCAAAGAGGCTTTCTATTACAAAAACTAATTAAACCTATGAAAACTTTATAGTGCTTGTCCGATTATTTAGAAATGAAATAAAAACTTACTTATATAATATATACATATATACTCAGCATACCAAAAAACGGGATGTAAATATATAGTTACGAATCCTCGCCACAGGATATGACATTTGTGCATTTCTTTCGTGATCGCAAAAAAAAAAAAGATTTTTGTGAAATCTAAAACCCTTTTGTGATCCATCGGCTATTTCGGAGAAAGAGCGGTTATTCAACCGATCTCGTATCATAAAAAAAACTTACATTATATTTGTTTGTTCGTAAAGATTCAACTAAACTTTCACCGGTTCTTTTATAGAGCATATATTTTTTCGTTGCGAAAAAATTTCTACCTGTGTTATTGAAAGAGATGATGGGAATGTGAACCAGTTTCGAAGGATTCATCTTGCGACAATTTATTATGTATTTGTTTACTATTAACAATGCAAATAGGTTAAAAATATGCTGTTGTTTTAAAGGCTTTAAATCCTTCTAGAACTTTCGCTTTATTTTGTGGAAAACATTTTTCAATTACAAAAATCACTAGAATTTGACTTTCTTAATTGTAATTTATTTAATAAAAATAATTAATAGAAACGCCGTGTGCTATTTACATGGATTAAAATAAAACATTGTCCTTATGATGCAATAACAAAAAAAGGTGATTTTTTGTTCTTGCTTTTATAAGTAACTAATAATGAAATTTCAAATATTTTGAACATTTTCATACCCTACTTATTAAATCTTTAGTTGGCTTTACAGATGACATTCAGAAAGTAAGCAATTGATATTCAAATATTTAACATTTTCAAATCGATCGGATTCAGTACTAATATAAATGCGAAATTAGTTTATTTGTTACTTTCACGTCATAACTTCTCATCATCATCATGAAATTTTTTACACGTTATCAGAAGTACAGAAAAGGATATATGATACCCAACACACACATACACATACTCACGCACACACATAGTGTTTAAATGTCATTCTAAATCATCATTCATCGTTCAATATCAAAGAGTTATACAAAATGATAGATTCGTTACACACATGGTGCAGATGCGTTCGCAAATAAACACTTATTGTAAAGTTTGTTAATGTACTGACGCACTCAACCCATTTGAATCCACCTTTCGCTTGTAATAGGGTAAAGGGACCATAGGGTACGAGCTATGTTAGAATGTATTAAATTACTTTTAACGTTATTAAAATACCAAATAAATGCATAAATAAAACGCAAATGTCACAAAGTAATCTATAAACAAATGTCTCTATGAATGAAGACAAAAATAAATTTTATATACATATTAGAAACAATTTAAAGTCTATGAAAGTCGTGTTTGTTGAAATTATATAACAAAATTGCAACGATACTTAATGTCTAGATTCTAACAATATTATTTATCTCGCGCCGTCTAATCTTAATGGGAATGTTCCCATCGTGATCTTTTTCCTGTGATAAATCATTCAATAATATAAAACCAAATATCAGTTATAATAATATTTACCTTACACAAAATATGTAGAACACCTTTTCTCTCATAATATTCGAAAAGAAAGATCCTTGTCAAATAATCGCCTGCGCAAGTGTTGTGTACACAACAATAGCGCAAAAACGTAGGCTTAAAGGATTGGCAGAGATGAATGTAAGATTTTATGGAAATTGCGATGGCAAGGTGCTTTATGACAATCACATTCAACCATAAATGAGTACTGGCAATTCATCAAAAAGAGTTCATCGATAAATGACAAAAAAGAAACAATGACTTATGGTGATATACTATTTTGATGCGTGTATTCTTCAACTGTTATAATTATTACGGTCAATATCGCATATCACTTTCTGATGTTTTACGACCTTTTTCTGCGGTGAGTTTCGAGTTTTTTTTTTTTTACAGAAATGGCATGTGACCGGGTGATTCGTACAAGCCACTCATTATTTATTCCATTGTATCGCCGCAATCCGGTCTGAAAGATGATTGAGCCAGCATAATTGCAGGCGCAAGAGAAGTAACATTTTATATGTGTTGTTTGACGGCGTATTTGACTATTTGTTTCGTTTATACAATGACCATACGTTTTTTATACCATTAGGTATAAAAAATTTAATTGTTAAATTAATTTAAAAAAATCCGTTTTTAACTGAAAAGCTCTGCAAAACAGATATGCCGTGCTATCAAAGCTTTCGAGATGTTATATCCTGAGGTGAGATTATCCAGGGGATAATTGATAACAATTTTGTTTATATTATACTTCAAAAAAGTGCTACTTTTTCCCATGTACTGAAACTGTACTAAGTTATTTAATTTATTAGTTACTTGATAGTAAGACTTTCATGTTCAATTTTTGTTTAATAGTCATCTCGTGCTGGTGAAATAAAACAACGTAAGCAAAACTATAGTTGTGTGTTACGGGGGAGGGTAGAGTTTTTAAGTACAAAAAGTAACCTGTGTCCTAGTGGTAGTAACTAGTGACTTTACCTTATTTCTCACGAAATTTCATCAAAATCGGTTCAGTTGTTTCCACATAAAAGAGTAACAGACAGATAGAGATAATTTCGTTTAGATATAAATCACAAAAGATAAAGTTACAATATATGGAAGGTAACATTAATAATCTTTAAGATCAATATGGCCAATAATTCCCTTGAATTCTTCATTTACTTAATACATTGAACAAAGTAAAATGAATGCTATGTTTATAGACATAGAATTTGCTTTCGTTTGTACATTAGTTCTGGATGTCAAGTACCAGGAAGAACTACTAAAGTGTGAACCGTATCTAAGATGTAGCTCTTGAAAGTGTGAAATCCTGTTCATTGCGACAAAAAGTTTTTAAGCTCGGGTTTCAGCTAGAAATAGAATTCAGGTGTTTTTAAATAATCCCAGGTTATTTAAGTATACCAATAGTCTTATCATGTTAAGTTTTATAATGTGACGTTAGAATAAAGATAATGAACTAAGGGCTATTAAATTAAAGCTAGACCTGTTTCACAGAAAAATAAGCTACGGATTAATCGATCTACAACTTTGAAGCCGGCTATTAAGCCTTTGATATCGAAATTTTAGAAAAAAAACAAGTTATGTTCATCTTTATGTTATAAACATGACTTCTATTTAACATTAAAAAAACTTAATTTAGTTTTGCACTGTTCTAATATTTAATTCTAGTCGTAAATTAAAAAAGCGGGCATTTTCAAATTTAACAAATTTCAAATCAAGCTGCAACTCCCACGTGCGGCTAACCGCAGATGCTAGACCTAATGAGCTGGGTCCCATGGGACTCGAACTCTGAACTGCGAGGTATTTCCGCAAGATCGCCACTAATCATTAGGGTATCCGAATGTCATTTACAATTGTCAAAATAGCTGACTGTATACCAATTTTGTCTTGGTGTGTTAAGAAGATTTTTTTTTCATAATAATCAGTAGCTTTTTTTAAATTACTAATTTCAATTTTATGTGTATTGAAATAGGTTACAAATTTGATCCTTTAGTCTACATGGACGTCAGATGAAATTATCCTATACACAAACTTACACAAACATACAAATATATATAATTTATTTTATATACAATATATTTAATTAGTAATTCATGTATATTATAAGATTTTTATGTTGTGTAATCTGTTTGGCCTTATTTTATAATTATTCATGATTGTACAATCACGAATTTTAACGCCGTTGATTACAAAATAAATAAATGTAAATGAAAAACGGCTTTAACTATAAATAGAGAGAACTGATTAATTATTTTTAATTATAAGACAAAATAAAAGGCAGGTGGGCAATTTCTCGTATGCTAAGTCAGGTTATACCTTCGCCCATACTCAATAAACATTATCACGCCACCTACCACTCCACCATTCCTGACAATTATAACTCAATCAATGTGCCACACACACAGCCATGGGATCTCAGATGTATGTGTATATATAACAACTAGCTAAGATGGTGAGTTAGAACGCGTGAATCTTAACCGATGATCGTGAGTTCAAACCCGGGCAAGCACCACTGAATTTTCATGTGCTAAATTGTGATTATAGTTCATCTCGTGCTTGGCGGTGAAGGAAAACATCGTGTGGAAACCTGCATTGAAATTCTGCCACATGTGTATTATAACAAGACGCATTAGAGTAACGTGGAGGAATAAGCTTACTCCTCTTAGGAGGAATAACTTTCTCCTCAAAAGGGAGAGGAGGCCGTAGTTCAGCAGTGGGACATTAACAGGATGTTACTGTAAACGTTAAACTTTACTTTTCTGCACCCATGTAATGTAACGTTGTTGAGTCCTATCTCCCTTAATTGCGCGGTAGAATTATTGATAAGGTCATACAAAACCCTACTAAAATTACTTATGGATAAACTTAAAATATACACAGAAAAGTTTATTCAAAAAAATCCAGTCACAAGGCCAACGGGGCAGTCATTTTTTTCTGCTAGAACATTCTACGTGCGAGTACGTACTACTTACAGTTTTCGTATGTATGTTTTGTTTGTCACAATTTTTATCGAAATAATTCACACTAATGTATAATAATAATGTTCTCCAGACCGATTTCGGCCACGGCGGCCAATCTCAAGAGAGATTAGCCAACTACGCAGGAGATATTATAGTGCACAAGTGTGCGCAAACACAGGTGCACTCTCCATTCCCTAACTCTCATAATCCGATGGGACGGCAATTCGACACGACCGTCAAGTGTTCAGGCGCAGGACCTACAGCTTTACGTGCTTTCCGAGGCACGGGAGTGAAAACACTTCCAACTTCCAGACTCCGGGCTGCCACTGAGAGTTTTCTGGCTTTTCGGGCTGCCACAGAAAAACCCAATAAAAATTTTATTGGCCCGACCTGGGAATTGATCCCAGGACCTCCGAGTCTGTGGCCTTACATCAAGCCACTAGACCAACGAGGCAGTCAACACACACTAATGTATATACCATTTGACAAGTCGCAACATAATTGTACTGATGTAAAATAAAAAAATATTATAATCAAGTCGTTTTATTTTCGTTAAATGATATCAATTATACGCGAAGTTACTGCTATTTGTTCACGTTGTGGACTTTATAGATAACAGACATTGACATTTAAAAAAAAACATATTAAAATTACAATAATCATAATATTAATTACTAATGATTCGAGATAAGAGCCGATATGGTCCAGTGGAACGCGTAAATCGATGACCGCGGGTTCAAACCCAGGCACGACTGAATTTTTATTTGCTTAATTTGTGTTTATAATTCATATCGTGCTTGATGATGAAGGAAAACACCGTGAGTTCATGTGTCTAATTTCCATCTATAGCTAGGTAGGTAGGTTAAAAATGTATAAAGCATTTCAATGAGTAAAGAATAACCTATTGACTAAAAAATACCAATGTAGCAAATTGCAGTATGATTTCATTTACCGATGAATGCAACCTCAACTCTAAAACTTCACTCTCTATTCCCTCACTGTCATTTTCCAATGGGACTGTAATCCGATACGACCAGAGTTATATCAGGGACATTACCAACAGCTTGGCGAGCTTTCCAAGGCACGAGAGTGTAACTACTGGTTACTGACTTTTGACAGAAAAACTCTATATTTTTATTGGTCCGAAATGGAATTGGCTTCGACAGCCCTATGAGCAATGCAATAAGCCAAAGAAACTATAAAAAGATTTTTTTTTAATATTTCATAATAAAGTCGCATTAAAGAAACATAAGATAAGTGTTTACATAAAAAATGTTAATATTAAACATAACGGTTTTCAAATATCACACGTATATCACCGTTTAATGGTTTAATGTGGTTGCTATCTCAAGTTCCGGATCGCTTCCCCCGGGTCAGATAAGTCAGGAATCGGAAACACTTGGCGTATTCCCAAAACTATCATAACATAGAGATACAAGTAGGTGGAGAATTTCTTGCGATGTTTTATTATGGAACCAAATGAATAACATTTAACGGTTTTTTTATTAAAAAAAACATTTGGCAACACCATACGAGCATAATACTCTTTGTTTTACTAATATAGTTGTTTTATTTAGTTGTATTTGTTTATTTAATAGAAATGCCGAGTCGGTTAACGTGGTTGGTAGATACTTGCCTTTCACGCCGAAGGTTGTGGGTTCGATTCCCACCCAGGACAGACATTTGTGTGCATGAACATGTCTGTTCGTCCTGAGTCTGGGTGTAATTTTCTATATAAGTATGTTTTAAAAAAATAAAAATAGTATATGTATATCAGCTGTCTGGTTTCCATAGTACAAGCTTTGCTTAGTTTGGGATCAGATGGCCGTGTGTGAATAATGTCCCAGGATATAAAAAAAATAAAAAATAAAATGGATAAAACCTAAAACACTTATTGTAAATAACATATTTTGTATACTCGCTATCCGAAACCACAACAAGGAATTGAAATAAAATATAAGGCAAAATAAACCAACGGGGCTCATGTAATACACACATGTAAATATTATTCGCTAATTATTTTTAAGGGCACAAACACTCGGATCTAATAAATTTACATCATTGCCTGAACTTAATGGATAAAAAGACAACATGTGTAAAAACGTCAAAGAACTTTGTAAGCCGATATCTGCCGGTGCAATGCCTGAAATGTAGCGACAAAAAGGTCCTATCGACGCCTCCTACTCGTACAGAAACGCCAAAAAGAACATTTTCGATGATTTATGGAGCAAATTAACGAGAATATATCCTCATTCCTGAACATCATTTCCTGCTAGAGCGAACTCGCAACTGAGCTGAGAAAAAACACAGAGCAAAAATGCGAAAGTTACCTAAACTATTTGGGTTTCGACAAATAAAGTCTTAGATAGTTTAATTTTATCATTAAAATCGAATCGTTAGTTACGTTATAATTAATAAAAGTTCTATTGTTGTACATTATAAATTTGAATTATAACGATAAAGTTAACAAAATGTTTTTATCATTTAATAAAACAAATGGCTACGTAGATGTCATATTACTTTTAAATTTTATTTTTATCACTCGGAAGAACCGTCGAAAATAATCAATTGCGACGATTTATTATGTTCAAAATTAAATTATTAAGAAACAAGATAAAAATGAAATATTCTAAAGGGTGGTAAAAAAATTAATGATTCATTTTAACTCGAAGCGAAGGATCGTTGCAACTGACATCCGCATACCGTTCGGCTCGTGTTACAATATTTTTTATCTGTGAAAAAAGTTAAATAAAAAGTTGGCTACCATGCGGCAAGACAAGTGCACCAACTTAACTACCGCCTTGAAGATTTTACGTCATAGATTCTAATTTTCTTAACTTGCAGACGTGCCGTGAGTTACTTAAAAGGAAATTGAATATATACAGGCCTAATAGCCGTGATCTGCCTCATCACATTTCGTTGTGATGGTAATGTCTTATCCTAACTAATATTAATGTATTATAAATGTGAAAGTGAATTTTTTTTTTGTTACACTGTAGTGTTTTAACAACTCAACTAATCGTCATGAAATTTTGCATGGATACTGGGGGGAAACAGGGGTAGAGAAAAGGACATGAGTTAACTAACACCTTTCTTTACTCAGAAAACACGCAGGCGATGGCGGGTAAGCGCTCGCTTCAACTGATTGGCGTCGTATGAAGTAATAATATACTGTCAATGTGGTGCTACTAACTGCCGGTAGGGTTTTGTTCTCGTCTGCGTAGTACCTGCCTCTCATCTCAGGTCTCTAGGTCTCATCAAATATTCTACCGCAAAACAGCAGTTCATTATATTTTTGTGTTCCGGTTTGAAGGGTGTGTGAGCCAGTTTAATTACAGGCACAAGGACATAACATCTTAGTTCCCAAGGTCGGTGGCACTTCGGCGATGTAAGCGATGGTTAATGGGCGTTGGTGACCACTTACCATCAGAAGGCTCATTTGGCCGCCTACCTATAATATAAAAAAAATATATGTAATCTTAGCAACTTTTTTGGCCACTATGTTTGTAATAACATTGGCTCACGCCCACATACAATGATTGAACACGTGATTTTGAAAAAAGAATTCAAACACACTAAACTGATTGCCTATTGGTCGCCGTGGCCGAAATCGATCTAGAGGACCTCACAGCTCTACTATTAATATATACAAATACGTCTATCCTTGTTCTAATCTATGTCCAAACTCGCGTCATTCATTAGACGGGTCGTTCGTCTTCATTGCATGTGACGGAGATTGTTTAGTGGTTAAATTAATGTACGGATCGACTTTTAAAAGTTATAACTGGTTATTTACGATGAAATATTATTGAACGCTAAAACTGGTTTTATTTTTATAACTTTTATTTAATTATAAATTATTTTCTTATTTATTAGTAATCCAACAGCGTTGTGATAATATTATACATAGATATACAGTTAATAGACATATTCATTAAAATAAAAGAAAAAAAATTAAGTATATAATATAATATTATGTTACTAAAATTTAAAGAAATATAATAAAACTAAAATAATGTTAAAGTTTATTTTACAATAATTTATTATTATATTATTGTTATTTTTGTACACAGGTTTTTTTTTAATTTCACCGTTTTTAGGCGCAATGTTTTGTCAAAGAAATTTTACTTATTCCTAATAATAGTAGAAGTAAATTTACAAAGATAAATGAATAAAACAGAACTCAATAAATATGATAGAACTATTTACGAGATATATTATATGATAAGCTAGATGGTATATACATATGTATATGAATCCTCATCTTTCTATTAAAAATATTGTTAATATTTAATTTTATACATTTTTTTAAATCTTTTTTCATACTAAGACGAATAGAATTTAAAACACTAGACGTATGTGAAAATTTTCAGTTCCATCGGTTCGGTAGAACTTCATGGTTTAGATTCACACATAGAAGTTAAATAAATGCTTGTTAAGTTAAAAATTGTCAAACCTATGAATAGGTTGCTACTGGGCTAATCTTGTAGTATATAATAATAACCTTGAGAAACTAGTCCAATATCTGTTGGTTGAAATTGGTAGATTTTTCATCTGAAAACACAACGTTTAATTATATTACCGAGAACGATATGAAGTATAAACACAAATTAAGCACATGAAAATTTAATGTAGACTGCCTGGATATAACTATTTAAGATCTTAACCACTGGCCATGTTTTTATTTTAAAGAGCCCATATCGGCTCAGTAATAAAAACATTCCATTTTACTATTATAGTATTTGAGAATACAAACGAACTTAATTAAATTACTTACTAACATTATTGTTGATCCGCTTCATTCATTTAAAATTCATTTAAAATCGACCTTGAAATTTTCACTCAAAATAAGTTTCACTTCAAAAATTTAAATATAAAAACGCTTCTACGATTCGAACCCGTGAACGCGGCCTATCAGCTTCTTGTCCTCGCCCTAACCCTCGTCAGTCACAAGTAGTAAATGTTTTACTAACAGATTAAGAAGCTTGGTGTTTAAAGAATTCACACTACTATTTAGATATTATCAAGTCATACGAAAGTGGTTTTACTTTTTTATTTAATAGCTCATTTCAAAATACGATTTACGATTGATATATTCTAGTAAATATATGATAACTCATACTGCAACGGTTTTCATTTTCGCGCCTCGAATTCGCACAGATAATATCACGCAATTTTTTAATCGCGAGTATATGTATATGATCGACAAGTGCTAGTGCACTAATTTAAGTTTAATCACCAGAAGTAAAAAAAATATAATGAAGTTCTATTCAAAGCGTACAAGCTTATACCTATTATACCGCTAATTTTTACTAACCTAGCAGCTGTTAGTTAAAAACTGATTTCTCTTTCTTTTATTATTGATATGACATTCGAAAGAAGAAGACACAGCATTGTTTAACTAATCACTCGCTATGCAAGGCTTATAATGAAGACTGTGTATGTATCAATTGATAATTATTAATTTGAAAAATTAAATCAAAAAAATTGTATTCTATAAATCTTAGTATTGTAGATTGTTATTGTAGATATTGTATGATTAGCTACAATAAGACTAAGTCTACAATAGTTTTATAAATTTTTACATGTGTAAGTACATATTCAATCACAAATGAGAAATTACAAAAAATGTAATTCATTAAAACTTTTATATTAAACATAGCTCAACTGAAATTAAAAAAAAAATATCCCTACAAACTTTTTGTCAAAAGTTATTTGACCTTGAAAACATGTGTGCATAATAATTTATAACCGAAAACAACTGAACAAAAAGATAAATAATCTATCCTAAACAGTTAAATTGGCACAAACTACGCAACAATGGAACATTTTTATCTCAAGCATCTGCAACCGGACACTGAGACCACAATGTCTACTGCACATAAATCTACAATTATTTTAACCGATGCCTTTTTTAAAACATCCACCCTCGCATCACGGGCCATTGTGCATAGTTGAAGTTTTTCTGGTCATTTTAAGGTCCATTGTTAAAAAGATGTCAAATAGGGGACGATTTTTGCTTAATAGCGTGCAGCTGAAACTTTTGTAGGTTAAGAAAGTATGTTACGTGATATGGTCAGTTGGTATGCGGGTTGGTGCTTCATCGCTTAATCAAATAGAGAAAAAAAACTTTGACGTTTCGCTCAGTCGTATAAATAAAAGATTTAATTTTTCTTGACTGTAAAGAGGTTGTATTTATATAAGACATGGTAGTTACACATAACTGATTAAATTAGGATATTTATTTGTTTATTCAGGCAGGAGGTGTTTGTATCTTTGTACCTGTCCGGTATAAGTGATATAAGCATACGGGCACGCGACCCCGCCTTCTCCGAGCTACTTATGCTACACCCTGTTTTTTCCGTGGCATAAGTATCCTTATACCTTAAATTCCCACCAAATTTCCTCAATATCCCTCTATCCTGAACTGGTTCCCTACTATAGGTTGGGGAGGTCAGACGGCAGTCGCTCCTTATAAAACCAGTACCCGCCATTTACTATGGAAGTGGAAAAAAGAATTTTAGGTACAATGGCTAGGGCGTCGCCGCAAAACGACGCGCAGGCACATCGCCCTAAACCTGCGACAAGTGGGAAAGGGCTACCGTGTCAAGTACGGGCACGGCTAAAGAAGCAAGTACCTAAAAAGAAGCTCCGCTTTGCCACCTGGAACATCGGCTCTCCCACAGGTCGCTCCCTTGAACTGGCTGACGTACTGACGAAGCGCAGGGTTCACGTTGCATTCTTGCAAGAAACTCGTTGGAAGGGCAACAAGTCCCGTGATATTGGACTGGGTTACAAGTTGATCTACTCCGGCTCCCCCTCAGGGAAGAACGGTGTGGCCGTAGTACTATCTGAGGCACTCCAGAACGGTATTCTAAAAGTCGATAGACTGAGCGACCGACTTCTTCGGGTGAAGCTGCTGATAGAAGGAGTAATTACTCATCTTATCAGCGCCTACACTCCACAGGTCGGCGGCTCTGCATCGGAGAAAGAAGCCTTCTGGAATGACTTGGAAGACATGCTCCGCTGCATTCCGAACACCGAGAGCATCGTGATTGGTGGAGATTTGAACGGCCATGTTGGTGAGGAGTCACGTGAATATGGACGTGTACATGGCGGCTTCGGCTATGGTCGTGAGAATGCAGAGGGGGAGTCAATTCTCAGCACCTGCTTATTATAAGACCTTGCCATTGTTAACACTTTCTTCCAAAAGAAACCCGAGCACCTCATCACCTATAAAAGTGGGCCGCACTCCACCCAGATCGACTACTTGCTCATAAGAAGAAGCCAAATTGGTAGAGTGACTAACTGCAAAGTGATTCCTGGGGAATGCCTCACAACACAACACCGCATCCTTGTCATGGACATGCTGGTAGTACCAAGTAAAAAAGTGCCTGAACGAAGCAGACCTAAAACTAAATGGTGGCTGTTGAATGGACCAAAACAGCATGAATTCTGTAAATTCGTAGCTAGCTCCAAGTTAAGCACAGACACAGAAGAATCAGTAGATAGTCAATGGTCTAGGATCCAGTCAACAGTGAATACCATTGGAAAACAGGTGCTTGGCACTTCGAAGGGAGGCCGGGTCATCGACAAGGAGACGTGGTGGTGGAATGGCTCAGTACAGGAGGCAGTTCGAGAGAAAAAGACACAGTTTAAGAAGTGGCAAGAGACCAAATCTCCTGAAGACCGAGACGCGTATAGAGCAGCTAAATGTGCCACCAAACGAGCAGTTGCCAAAGCCCGTTACCAGACGCTGTCACCTTTGTATGACACGCTCCAGACAAAGGAGGGCCAAAAGACTATCTTCCGTTTGGCAAAGGCTCCGGAGAAAGCGACACAAGACATAACAAAATGTCTTTGTGTCAAAGACTCTAATGGCACTTTGGTTTGCGATGCAATTAAGGTGAAGGAGAGGTGGCGCAGCTACTTTAACGTGTTGCTTAACACACAACACGCTAATGTGTCTCCTCCAGAACTGCCTCCTAATCTCGGACTTGTTGCACCGGTAACACCTGACGAGGTACTCAAATGTCTTCGTACAATGAAGAACCGAAAAGCCGTAGGCCCTGACGACCTGCCGATTGAAGCGTGGAAAGCGATAGGTTCTCATGGTGTGAACCTACTTACTGACCTTTTTAACCGAATACTTACTAGCCGGAAGATGCCCAACTCTTGGAGATTGAGTATCATTACTCCAGTTTATAAAGGCAAAGGTAGTGTACAGGACTGCGAAAGCTACCGCGGTATTAAGGTTATGTGCCACACCATGAAACTCTTCGAACGCGTAATCGATTCAAGGCTTCGGCAAGAATGTACCGTCTCGGAATGTCAGTATGGGTTTCGCCCAGGCTGTGGAACCATAGACCCCATCTTCGCCCTAAGAATACTAACCGAGGCCCATAGAGAAAAGAAGAAGCCGCTGTACATGGCGTTTCTAGACCTGCAGAAGGCATTTGACTGCGTCCCACGCCAAATAATCTGGTGGGCTTTGAAGATGAAGAATGTGCCACAAATCTATATTGACATTATCCGAGACATGTACCATAATTCGGAATCAATAGTAAGGACCGCCGTTGGCGACACGCACCCTTTCCCGATCACAGTTGGTGTCCACCAAGGCTCGGCCCTGAGTCCTTTTCTGTTCAGTGTAGTGCTTGACGTTGTCACAGCGAAAGCCCATGAGCCGTCTCCCTGGCTCATGATGTATGCTGATGACATTGCACTGGTAGATGAGGACAAGCAGATATTGGAGCAAAAGGTGAACCAGTGGAAGGGTGTGCTAGCGAGGGGTGGTCTGATGCTAAATGTTGCGAAGACCGAGTATATGGCCTGTGGCAGTACGGACCCCGAACCCATAAAGATAGGCGGAGAATCCGTTATCAAGACGGAAAATTTTAAATACCTCGGGTCCGTACTGCACGAGTCTGGTACGATCGACCACGACGTCAGAGCTCGAATAAACGCAGCTTGGGCCAAATGGCGGGAAGTCACCGGGGTAATCTGTGATCGCAGGATACCGGTGAAATTAAAGGGCCTTGTGTACAAGTGCATCATCCGACCGGTCTTATTGTACGGCAGCGAGACGTGGCCAGCTCTCGCGAGACATGTTCAGCAACTTCACGTCGCGGAAATGAAGATGCTGCGGTGGATGTGTGGCGTTACGCGACTAGATCGTATTCGTAACGAGCACATCCGTGGTAGCCTTGGCGTTTGCGATGTAGCGGATAAGTTGCAGGAAAGCCGTCTCCGTTGGTTTGGTCACATTAGCCGCAGACCGCCAGACTACGTTGGGAACCGATGCCTGGACTTTGTTGTCGAAGGCCCTAGATCCCGCGGCAGGCCTAAGAAGCGCTGGCTCGATGTTGTGAGGGACGATATGAGAGAGCACTATCTCACAAAAGACGACGCTTTCGATCGGGCAAAGTGGAGGCAAAGATGTAGGAAAGCGGACCCTGGCATTTCTAGGCCGGGAAAACGCTAGGAAGAAGAAGAAGAAGAAGAAGAAGATTTATTTGTTTATTAAAATATCACATTTTCTGAAATCTTAATTATAGGTAATATTTAATAAATTTTGGCCAATGTTGAAAATTCCATTACAAAAAAAATCATGTTCTTTTAGAATTAAAACGCAAAAAGTCAAAATTTAAAAACAGAATTTAAAAGAAAAAAAGAACATTGAATTTGCATTTCCTTAAATAACTCAAACCAATAAATAAACACAGACTAAAACAAACATGTCAACAAAAAAAAAACATTTGTCACCTTGACATTACGGGTGGTCAGTAATTAAGTAACTGTTTGAGACAGAGCCACCATAGAAGCGAGATGCACAGATAAGATTGTCACCTTTAAAATGTCGCAAATTACTTCTAATTCTGATAATATATAGCAGATTCTGATCTGAAATAGCAGATTTTATTTTTATATCCTCAACAAAGAATGAATATTACACAGTGACAATAATTTGTGTACAATTATAGGTAACCAAAGAATGCACTTATGTACCTACGTATACATATAATAAAGCAGTATAAGCCGTGTACATGTATCGTGTTTTTACATTGATATATTCACAAAAAACGAGTGTGGGTGATAAAAAAAGAGACAAAACACGAAAATGATTTTTCTGTAATGTATCGTAATTTTACTAACTTTCAGGCGTACGGACTCGCGAGTCCAGCTAGTCAATAATGATAACCTAAAATTTACAGTGAAATATAATTATATTTGGAGATTGGAGAAATTATTTGGTGCAAGCTTCTTGCAGACCATCCACTCATCAAATATTCTATCGCCAAACAGCAATAATAATAATAATAATATCCTGGGACATTATTCACACACGACCATCTGATCCCAAATTAGAGCTTGTGCTATGGAAACCAGACAACTGATATACTACATATACTACTTTTTTTTTTGGAAATACATACTTATATAGATAATTACACCCAGACTCAGGACAAACTGACATGTTCATGCACACAAATGTCTGTCCTGGGTGGGAATCGAAACCACAACCTTCGGCGTGAAGTCGGCGTATCTAAAAACCACGCCAACTGGCTTGTCAAAATACTTAGTATTTTTGTATTCTGGTTTGTAGGATAAGTGAGCCAGTATAACTACAGGCACAAGGGACATAACATCTTAGTTTCCACAGTTGGTGGCGCATTGGCGATGTATATGAGCTCTCAATATTTCTAACAACTTCAATGTCTATGTGGTTATGACCACTTACCATCAGAGGGCCCATTTGGCGTTTGCCTATTTTATAAAAAAATATATATCTTTTTAAAAGCATAATAAAATTAAGTCTTCACTGAATTACACTCACTTATATTTTAAGTTTACAACTTCGCTGTAAATATACATATTCTGTGACCATTTCTCATTCGTAATATATAAAACACTTCAAATAATTGTACTCTATCTAATATCTATGTTTTCTAACCCTCGGTCCATAATTTGTTATCGAAATAACAAATCACATTTCTTTTGTTATAATGTTCACAGAGTTTAGTCCTGTTGATAATTTAATTAAATCTGTACCCGCATGGTTGATTATGAACGAAGTAATAATGATACTCGAGGATAATTAAATATTATTAATAAATTAAATGGCAACTCGTATTAAAAATAAACTTAAATAAATCTGCAAATGGCTTCGACCCATACCTAACTACTCTTTATATAAACAGGTGTAGAAATATTTTTTATCTGTAACTTTGTTGCCAGCCATATGTTACATGGCAGTTCGGGCGTAAGTTCGAAATTTAAACGGCAGCTGAGCAGAAATAAATAAGAGGCTGTGACACGCGCCGCGCCCTCCCCTTTTATAATTACTTCATTTTATTTTTAAATTGTTTTTTCTGTTCCACAAAGATTCCCCTCTATGTTCGTTCCAAAACAATGTATTCTCCCCATCACCTAATGGTCGCTTCGTGTGTTGTTTTAAATTGGATACGGGTATAATAATAAATTGACGGTTTTAACTCGACTTATGGAGTGTGAGTAATGATAATTAAATTGATCCTTATTTTTATCTCATGTTTAAAAGCTATGTTATATAAGTTCTGTAAGTTTTATATTTTTTTATATAATTAAAGTCACTTGTACTGTATACAATGATGTCCTGGCGTATATTTTAAAAAATATATAACATGAGACCATTTTAATTGAAATTATCTGATAGCGGCCATCCAAAAGTGTAAATAAAAGCAGTTCCAAAAATATTATATTTTTAACATTTATTATAGTTTAGTAAAATTATTACATAAGACATATAACCTTTATAGTAGGGACTAATTGAATTTAAAAAATATATGCAACTAGTTTTTGCATGGCTTTGAAGAGAGCTGTTCCAAGATTTCGGTTTCACCTTAGAGCGGAAGCCGTAACTTGAGGACAGGTAAACATTACAATATCTAGGAAACCCGATCTCCCCACGACACGTGACTAGACCGAAATAACACCCACAGTCTGCCATATATTGACAAATCTTACGGCCTCACTGAACCAACACACGCTGTGTATTATGAAAATCCGAAGTAACACCGACAATACATCAAGCTGGTCCCCTAAGGAAGGGGAGACGTTCTATTTTTAAATACTTCCCTATACAGCTCATTTTATATTTTTTCCACACAGTATTTTTACCTAACCAGCCAGTCTTAAATGGTCTTTATTTTTAAATATTAGTTCGTTAAAAGGAACAGGGGAAGGTTATTTTAAAATGGTAAGATTATAATAATAACTTGCAGCCGTCGTATGTAACATACGAGCGCGTGCGTTCAATATTTGAATTTGAATGGTGGAACGCGTGCCCGTATCGCACGCGTCTTTATCTTTTTTATTAGGGGAATCTAACCAATGAGAAACGTTTTATTTTAGTTTTAAAAAGTAGGGGAGTTTTTTAGTTGTTATTTACTCGATACGATTCTTTTTTTAAATATTATAAGGCGTATATTTTGTACATAACTAAAAAGGGGCGGGAGTGTTGCCTTTTATTGTTATTTTTTATATAATCAGCTTTAGGAACATGTATATATACATGGACATAGTTCGTTCTTAGTACTGACGATTGTAAATATGCAGTTGATTTGTGATTTGATTTGAAAGTGATCTATTGTTAATGGTTGATAAAAATATAACTTATTTTTTATCGTCACAGATTAAGCAATCACAACAGCAATATTAACAATGGCGGGTCAGACGTATATCATTTTCCTAATCCCATTATTTTCCGGAGCAAATACGTCCATGGATAATTGATTTCCAAATATTAAGTTACTATATTTGCTAGTTAACTTGGAAGGAATATCGTATCTATTTGCAGACTTTGCTATTTACAAAGTGTGTGTTTACGCTTCACTTGACTTTTTCCTATAGACATTATTTACTTAACTTAACAAATATATATAACCGATTGTTCAAAATAAATGCACGTTCATACCAAATTCTAAAAGTAGATTCTAAACTTCATATTATACAGACTAAAAGAGCGAAGAACTTAAATTTGAAAATGGAAAAAGAATGTTTGTCTATTACATGTGAATTACTACCATTATATTAATAGAAATCATGTTTTATTTTATTTTTTAATTTGGGAAGGTACTCGACAAAATTGGACATTTGAAGATATGAGTTCAGCTTCACCCATAGTTACCGGTACTCTTACAAACCACTTCCTAAACCGTCAATGTACTACCAATTACGGGATCTAAGTTGCATGTAATTACACTGGCTAACCCGCCATCCAAATAGTCACACTATATTGCTGCTACTTATATTATATTTATTGCTGTTTGTTAAAAAAACTGCTTAGTGGTTAATATCCACCCAGATTGGCCTTCACAAAGCTCTACCATTGGTATAGTTCTTTGGATAAGATAAGATTAAAATTCATATTTTGAATACGTTACAACGTTTCTACATGTAACGTTCCGCAATAAATTTAAATGCCGCCGTGATTGTAAACAGTCAGGACATCATCATCATCGAATAATATTTTTCTATTTTTAGTCGTGATATTAATTTAACGATCACAACGATTTTTTACAATAAATAATATAAACAATAGTTTTTATTTTATTTTTGGCAGTTATATTATAAAGATAGATTGAATATCTATATTTTTACAAACTAAGGCAAAGAACGTTTTTACTCAATAAAATGTCCGAAGCTTTTATCCCGTGAGGGGCGTGTACGTTGCTAGGCAACGCGCGACCCTCAGAGGGGAAAAAACGAGTAAAACGCCGGGAGCGAATGGACGGTGATTTTTTATGGCATCGTACATTTTTTCCTTAGCGCCGCGACGCTCGGGACTGTATGTGTGCGTTTATACAGAATGTTACAAGTTGCCAATATTATCTAACTAAAGATTTCTAAAATCTACTAAACTAACTACCAAAGATTTCTATAAAAGGACTTGCAAGTTAAAACGTATAGTTTTTATTATCACTTTCATTTAAACACCATTAAAGTATTAACTGAATACAACTAATATTAATTATTAGATAGAGAAATTGAAAAAAACATAATATGTAAGTATACTATTTGTTTTTCCATCATCATTTTGTATTGTTATAAATTGTTTGTTGAAATTACATACTATGAGTAAGTAGGTTTGTCTAAATGTAAAATTTCCAATGTTATTTAATTATGCCATATCTTTAACAGTTTATACTACAACACACAGACGCCATTAAAGGCTCATATAAAGTTTATTATGTAAAAATTTCTGATCTGTGTAACTAAGTTGTTCAAAACATCCTATATATAGTGCTGAACTCTCCAAAGAGAGCTAAATCGCGTTGTCTATGTGTGCGTGAAGTGCGAAGGCTGCAAATATTATAAGTATGGATTTTATTGGCGTCTCCCTCTAACCTCATCCTCCTTCCCATTTCAACCTTCGGAAAAAACATTCACGAAGGGAATCTAAAATTATGAGCGCAAGGGAAATTCCCGATTATAAGAAAAGTATCTGGAATCATTTCGGTCCATGTATCTTGTATGACGTCATTGCCTGATAGCCCGCCAACTAATGACAGATTTAATGGACGTCACATAAATCAAAGCTTTGAATACTTATACTGGCTATTAGCCATACGGGTAGGCGTTAATTAAAACGTGATACTAACCATATTAATTAAAAATATGACAACAAATCAAACCATATATACAATTGTATTGGAGAAAAGCTATTGTTGATCAAAGTAAGATAAAACTGTAACATTAATATATACACAACGATTCTAAAAGTAACTGATTGTTTCTTTATTATTTTATACGCTTTTCTTGAATATAATCAGATATTTCTTATATAATTTTTAAACTTTCGTTTAAGTATACTGACCTTGGGAACTAAGATGTTATGCCTCTCGTGCCAGTACTTACTCTGGCTCAGTCAATCTAGCGATAGATTATCTGATAAGTGTGAGGTATCCACCCAGACGGGCTTGCACAAAGTCCACCTAGAAAGTCTATTTCCAAACTGTGATGATACCTTGTAACAAACACACAACAAGTAACGAATTCTTCCCATGGTATCCAGTAATCATCCTAACCGTACCTAACTCTGCGAGTAGTTTTCATTTAATTGATTTTAGACTACTCTCGGGGTAAAAGTTATCTTATAAAGAGCGAATCATACAAATTAAAAAAAGATCTTTCCTATCTATCGTGATACTTAATTTCATTAAAATCTGGCTGTATTTATTTGCCTGATATAAAAAGACAAACATTCAAACACTTCACATTTATAATACTAGTAAGTTATTTCTAAAGCCGAGATAGCCCAGTGCTAAGAACGCGTAAATCTTAACCGATGATCGTGGGTTTAAACCCGGGCAAGCACCACTGAATTTTCATGTGCTTAATTCATGATTATAATTCATCTCGTACTTTACGGTGAAGGAAAACATCGTGAGGAAATCTGCATGCGTCTAGTTTCACTGAAATTCTGCCACATGTGTATTCCACCAACCCGCACTGAAGCAGCGTGGTGGAATAAGCTTCAAAAACCTTCTCCTCAAACAGGGAGAGGAGGCCTTTAGCCCAGCAGTGGGACATTCACAGGCTGTTACGGTTACGGTTTTAAAGCAAAGTGAAGTAATAGTCACCTTTCAACATCCCACTGTTAGACAAAGTTTAGCCATTCCTTACATCGCCAATGTGCCAACGACCTTGAGAAATTAAGCCTGCAAATCCAGGATTATAATTGACGTGTAGCTACTAGCATATCTAGACTCTATTATCAATACAGCAGTAAAACGAGAAACAAACACATATCACAATAAGCCTGCCCTTACCATGTCAACGTTGAGGTAAACGAAGAATAACTTTGTTATACATTAGGTAATTTAAAACTATATGTAATCAATAGGCATGAGAGTAATAATAATTCGCATCATACAATTCCACATCCCCTTTTCTAAAAGTAAAATAAATCAATACTTCGATATTGTTCTCAACCCTCTCTGATTGTCGCAAAAAAACTGTGGGAGCGTTTATTAAATTGGCAGCAGGAAAGGGTTGATCCCCCCGTCATTCCGCCATGTTTTATTCATGGTGCGTTTGAACCGAATCAGGGTATCGCAGATTCCCAATCTCATCTTACTTATATACTTGTTTGTAAATAGCAAAAAAGTAAATGGATAAGATCTGATAGTCTTTTATATATGGTAGCAGCTTTGGTATGTTTTACAATGAGTTTTTGTGAGAAATATTGTATTTTATGTATGTTTCTGTATATGATTTATTTATTTATTAAAATAGCCAACAGTTTTTAATTTAAATAAAAAATATACATAGAAACACGTTCTGTGTAAAACACTTTTAAAAACATTTATTCATTATGATGATGACGAATTATATATCTGTAATGTTTTTTTTTATATATATACAATTTTAGACGGACGGGCGAATTGGATACTTTCTGACAAATCACGATAGTGGTCTGCGGTGAGTTTCGAGTTTGAGAATAGCCTACTGGTATCACTACACTATGACACGTGTGTTAATTATTCAAGTTTACATTTTACTACATAATTGCCAAATTTTTTACATTTATCCAACTTCTTGTATTGTTAATACGGCACATACCGTGCAATGCAGGTGCGAAATAACAATCCATCAGTTGTGGCATTTATTGCCGCGAATTTTGATAAAACGATACAAAATGGACAATCCTAATCGCCTTGTCCTTTTAAAAAGCACAAAAGAATGCCTATAAAGAACTATCATAGAAATAAAATTACGTCTCCTATATTCATGTTAATAAGACTCAAAATGGTTTAACACAAATCTTTAAACGTATGTATGCTTTATAGAAGAGGCTCGTTAAAAAATGGCATGTTCCTAAAAAAGAACATCGATCTTATAGTTTGTGGCACGAAAAGACTCCGAATCAATGTTTCGTGATTTGTGTCAGTACCTGAGTATTATGTTTTTTTTAAAGTTTTGAATGGAATATGTCTGGCTTTTATGTGGCCAGTATTAATCGGTAAAATAAATGCTTCTTCTTAAAGATTAAAAAACTGACATGTTCGCATAAACTTGATTTAAAACTATAACCTACAATTGAATGATACTTCACGTGATATATTATGTACAATTATACATGTCTATGTCATAATATAAAGACGATTTAATGTTAAACTTGTAATTATAAATACATTTTCTTAAAACTGCATAGTTTTAGAAAAGAATCAAATTTCTCAATTTTCTACTTTTATTTAACTTTGAGCTCGTCTAGGAAGGTACCACCCACTTATCACATAGTCTACCACCAAGAAGCGATCTTAGTATTATTGTCTTCTGATTTGATGGGTGAGTGAGTTACTGTGTAAAGGTAATCTACATAACAACTTAATTCCTAAAGTTGATAGCGCATTGGATATTTAAGGGAATGTTAATATTTTTTACAGCGACAAAGAAAAAAAAACATTCTATTTTTAAATGAGAAAACACAGTATTTCGAACTATTGTCCTAAAAGTTGCGTTTAAGTTTGTGACATTTTCCAATGAAAAATGAACTTATTTAATTTCGAAATGCCAATCGTTAATGTAACGGTTCAATCGAATATTCTAAGCCGACTCCGCCCTTGGACATGTCGATAAATGAGTAACAGTATCATAAAAACTCGCACACCATTTTAGCAGTTAAGACAACGTGATAAAGATTACATTAGCTTGACATGAGTTCGTCTACATAATTTTATAGTCAAGGGGTATTTTTGAGGTATTTTTAATTTATTTGCCCCCTGCCATTATTTTTGTGAGGGGTCAAGCGCATTGTCCTGCTAATGGTCAACACTGAGTGCGTTTTATGGCCGATCTAAATTTCAAGCTTGGCATTCGTCTGTTTCCTGGGAATATTCTGTGATTTATGGATTGAACTTTAAGGATAGTTGGAATAGGCAACTTTTTTTTTAAATAAAATAAACATGTGCGAATAACAATATGATAATTAATTAAAATTTTCGTTGATCACAAAACTTGCTGTATGTTATTATGATTAAATGTTATTTTTAGTTAGATACTTTTTTAGAAAAAAAAAAAAAAAACATTATTGTAAATTTCTATTCGGATGTAATTACAATTGGTCTGCAATGTTCTTGTGTAAAAACTTACTTCTTATCTCATTAACGAAATACTGAAAACCGACTTACAGTGATAAGCTGTCGATGCGTGTATTATTTTAGGGCCTTACTTAAAAACGTTGCTTAGCAACTGTTTAGTTAAACACTGAATTCATTTTGACATTATTGATTTGACATTTGAAAAGACACAGCATTCTTCAACTTATTACTCGCCAAACAACATTTATAAGTAAAGCCTTGAATGTTTTAATTATTACACTTAATGTCACTTATCACCTTCTGACATTGCATCGTTTTCTGAATCAAGATGCCAGTTTGTTAATATAAAATAGAGCTATTATTATACCATGTACTGTTTATATACTGTATTTTTCAAGTGATATTTCATATCATTTTCTTTCGAGATCTCCAAAATTATCTTTTGTGTTTAAAAAAAAGGTCTGTGTTATCTGCGTTTGGGTTTATTTTTGAAGATATTTCTTATTAAAAAAAAATTATTTATAGACATTTGGTTCAAATATTATATAATGTTTTTCTTAAAATTAATTTAGCAATAATTCTTTCGAGGACTTAAAATTACCAATTAGATATATACAGTGATATTATATACGGGCAAACGAAATCGCATTCAAATATATATATTTTTTTATTTAAAATAAACTATTATACATTTGTGAATAAAATTTCATAAATCCATGGCAATACTTGTAAATTGTTGTAATATACTTTTCGAAATTGATATATTGATTGTTACGATTTCGATTTAAAATCCTCAATACGAATCTCCGGTCACGGATGAAACGAAGCTTGCAAATTGGCGTAAGCCAGGGGTCAGACAAAGCCTCGGTCACCGTATTGACACCCGAACAATGCAAGGGTCACTTTTATTTGTAGCTGAAACTTAATTTATAATCTTTTCACACACGCCATTAAGAAGATTACCTACCCTTTAGTCTTCGATAACAATTGCACATTGAAATAAAATGTAACTATATATCCGCGGCCATTGTTCGGAGACCGTTGGTTTCGATTTTGACACATTTTCAAAATTCGAATGTTCGATAGTTGATTTATTTTTTTTAGGATTTGATGGGAAGATGTTTGGGTTACGGGTCAATAGGTGGATTGTGTTCGAATTTTAATTGCCTAACGGTCAAATCGCACACTTCTTGCAGAGCAAAGGTTAACGGTCACCTTGAGAATATGTCATTATCATTGTCCTGTCTTGAAACGTTATCTTCGCTACTTTTATAAGGAGATACATATGTACGTATGTTTAAAAAATTTGTTAAATATAAAATTGAATACATACAAAAATTAAATTAATACAAATCTTATTTAAATTTATTTGTTATATGTCAAAATTATTAAAATAGTTTTATTAACATAGCATAATATAGGTACAAGGTACTTCCTTGTATGTTTGTTAATAATTTTAATATAAGATTTGAATATACTTTTTAAATCATCATCACCACCCTTTCCTCGGTTACTGCTGGACATAGGTCGCTCCAATGGCACGCCACTGAGCTCGATCTTCAGCTCTCAATCTCCAACTGCTAACTTTTGAAATATAATATTCATATATCAATCAACATTTATATATACGTAAATAAGAGAACAAGAAAAATCACTTAGTTATTAAGATACGAATTAAACAACAAGAAACATACGAAGAATTATTATTTTAAAAGTAAAAATTAAATTCCAATAATTAACCAACATTCTATATATACTAATACATAAATTATATTGCATATTATATTCATAAATGGAAGGCGTAACATGACAAAGGAATATTATTTAATTTCAAAATATGTTGTGCCACAGATTAAATAAACAAGAGAATCTGCAACAACGGTCCAGTTTTAATTCCATAAAATCTCTTACAATATTTTAACGCAAATGTCACGGGTGTAATTTTTCAGAAAATGTAATAAATCGCTGACCCCCGACCATTTTGACCCTAGGGCTGGTGACAAAGGCCAGAAGCGTCTTAGGGCTGACCCGTAATAATAGCTCCAATTACAATGGTTATTGAGATAACATAAATTATAAATTACGCTTTTGAAACGTATAGCAGTTAAAATATAACAGAATTCACACCTTGCATTTTATATATCATATATACACATATATATATATATATCAAGTTTAGCTATTGAACTTTTAATAGTTAATTTTTCTTTATAATATTTAAGACTTATTTATACATGTTATATAAATACAATTACATAATAAGATAACTTCTGCAATATTTTTTATAACATAAAAAAATTGCTCATTTACATATCGCTAAATTATAACAACTAAAATCAATAATAAATAAACATATGTATCTTATGTTCTTTATTATCCGATAAAAGAAAAATCGTGCCATATAAATCTTCATTAATAATGTACCTAAGTATAGCAACATTCAATCGCATTAAACTTTTTTCATGAATAAAACTTGCCCTATCATTTTTTACACAATTGTATAAAAAGCGATTATAACACACCCTAAGAATAAAAAGATCGGTGTAAAAGTCACTGAATAAGCACCATCAACAATATACGAAAAAAAACTAACACGTGTAAACATACCTTAATAAACTAATATACGAGACGTTAAAAAAACGCCCAAAAACGTGAGAGAGAAGTTTTTTGTTAAAAACATCAACGTTATAACAAGGTCTGCGCGATCTCAGCAAAAAGTCGATAGATATGTGACTAGCAAATATGAGAAAACTGCAGATACAGCAAAGCTTTGATCACAAAATAGTTTTAAGTTTTATAAAAAGTGCTTATTTTAAGAACTAACCAAAAAGATAACTAAGCGATAAAAAAACGATATTAACATTATTATTTTCAATTAAAGTTTCTTTACATGTAGTTGATTAAAATTATTGAAATTAATTATCTCTTCACTTTTCATATTATACGGACAAAATTACATCACGCGAAGACAGTATTGAATAGTTTGAAAAAACTCACCCCAAAATAACACGGCGTAAAAAAGACCCTCGCAATTCACGCAACTAAACGTTTTATCGCGAACGGATCTAAAAAAACCTGCTACGGTTTTTATCAACCTGACCGGTTTATCGAACCCTGAATGAGGTTTTTTATTTCATTCACACGTGCTATTTTATGCCATTCATTTGATTTTGTTGGCTGTTTGTATTCCGTATTCGCCTTCTCTATTTTTTTAAATGAAGTTAAAAATATATTCTGCATTTATATTTCCAAATTTTTTATTATAGACTTTAAATAATTAAAGCATTATTTTAATTCGGACTAACAGTATGAATCGCATTTAAAGAGAAAAAAATTGGCTAGTACGAAGTCTGTGTTGTCTAATATTTAACTTAAAGAAGCTTGATCCAATACATCGGTATCTAGATATAAGTTATAAAGCGAAGTCGGTGCTCAACATGAAAGTGGAAACAATTACATAATAAAAAATACTCTCTGTTCGGCAAAATCAAAAGTTACGGCAAAATCAAAAGTTACGGCAAAATCAAAAGTGTACAAAAAAATGCATTCAAATTATGTATTATCTGTGCAGGTCCTTCTTACAAAACGCGCCAATTTTTTTTTTAACAATCAGCTACTGGGTTTTGCAACCGGAACGCATAAAGAAACAAAGGACCCATTCAAATCAGGATTTCAAAGACAAGAGGATAAAAAACTTCGAGGTTTATTTTTGAACAAAAAAACATAAATGCTGCTGCTAAATACTTTCTGCAAAACAATTTAACAATCGATGACCCCTGTTAAAATAATTATTAATATGATTCAATTGTTAAAATTTATTGTAGTAAGTATTTTTATGAATGTGTAATAAAAACATTATTCTACGTTTGAAAATAGTTTTGCTGCTATTGCTCTTTTTAGCTGCAAAATAAATAGATTTCTTCGGTGACAGCTCTCGATATCCAATATTTTGCTAGTTTTTTTTTCTCGGAAGAGGAAACGCACTCGCACGGCAGCTGCGCCTCGTGCCGACTTGTGCCGATACTTTTTGCTCGCTCAAGTAGCGAAGATTTTTTTGTTTTTGACGTTACAATTTTTTTCTCAAAAAAATAAGAGAAGCCTGCCATCCAGTTCCATTAGTTCCATTTTTAAAAATATACGAATATTTTAAATAAAACAACGCAACGATGATATAAAAATACTCTCATTTTTCTTACACAAAAAACATTAACTATGAACAACTGTTTGTAAATAAAATTGTTTCTTTTAAAAACAATTTGCAAAGAATTTTAGCAGTATCAGGTAACAATAGAGGATTTAAAAAGTGTGCAGCTCCTAAGTAACGCAAATTTCGGCTACTGAATGAGCCAACATTGATTTATAGCGGTCGGCAGCTGATTCGGCCAATGGTCGAAGTTTTTGTTAAAAAAATTGTAAAACGACGCTCACTTTCATAGGTCACTGTGAGCGCACAGGATGATATTTAAACCTTTTCGTTTTTTCAGAATAATATTATTGGATATTTATTGTAATTCATTACATATTAAAATCATTACATACTATTAATTTACTTACTTCATTTTAGCACTTTTAAACGAGTTATTTTACACGATTAAATATCAGATTGTGTCTAAGAATACAGATTCTACCGAAGAGAACCGGCGAATAAATATGAAGTTACAAAGTTAGTCAAAAAAGAGTTTTTGATAATTAAAATACATATTAAGTATCTAGAATTAAATTATATTACAACATCTTATCTAATTAAATCATGTAATATACAAATTGGTATTAATTTGAATTCGTCATATAAAAATGCTATCACTTATAAATCTCTATAATTTCTTTTTAAAGAAAATATTAAAATAAAGTATCTATATGAGTATGCATTAAGACTTGTCAAAGTATTTTTAATACTAATGTAATTATGTAGTTATCTAAAGCGTCGATATAATAGTATTATAAACTTTTATTTTCTTACATTAAAAAATCCAACACACTGTATACAAGCAAAAATTAAAAAAAAAGTGAAACTACAAAACTTTGTAATTTGAAGCAAAAGGACTCACGCAGTGCTCTACTTACCGATTTCATGGAATAATCGTAAAGAATCATTATAAATTACGTAACCAAAAAAAACAGCGATTTTCTAAGAAACTTTTTTATTTCATGGAACATTATAAAAATTAAATATATGTAATTATATAAAATATAAATTTATTCATGTTTCCTGCCAGTTCTTCTCGATACGGTTTGTGGTCAAATATTATAACTGATTTAGTAACAGCTTCCTGAATTTAGGTGACAATGCAAAAATATGTTATACGTCGCCATGAAATGGTCTCATGATAGGTTCATGAGGTGGCTATAGGAACTCCTTACTCCTTTAACATAGCTTTAAAAAAGTTTTTATAAAAAATATATAAATAAAATCATTCATAATCGTACTAGTAAATGTTAATATATTATATTGTACTACACTACAGTAAGAGGTTGATAATGTCCGACTGCTGGGGTAAGGCCTCCTCTGCCTTTCGAGTTAGTAGAATACACATGTGGCAGAATTTCAATAAAATTAGACACATGCAGGTTTCCTCACGATGTTTTTCTTCACCGTCAAGCACGAGATGAATAAAAATAAAAATTAAGCACATGAAAATTCAGTTAGGCCATCTCGGCTATACTAGGCCATCTCGGCTAAATATTGTACTGGTAGGTCATAATTATTTCTATCCTATTCTTTTAAGATTTAACGCATACAAATCAATCTGAGTTATCAATTCATTAATATAAAAATTAAGGAAAACGTCAAAAGAGAATTTTTATACGTTAAATGAAATTATATAAAAATATACACAAACCACAGAAACGAAGTTGTAGGCTTGACTTAAAATCCATAATAAAATACATGTACAATTACAATACAATCAAAAATACATGTATATTTCACATGGTTTTTTAAGACTATCTAGATTAGACAAGATTTGTAGATCTAGAGATACAAATACCGAATACGTTAAAAAAAACCTTGTCCAGTTTTTCTTTCAATAAACTATGTCTTACACTGTGAAAAAGCACGCAAGCCGTTGATCCTTCGCATGATCTCGCCCTGGACACATTTGCATTCCATCGTCATGAATACATTTATACCACCTAAGTAATTTTCCACAAATTCAATAACGATATTATTTGTTCAAATAATGAGGTATGAAGAAAGACCTTGCGTCAATTTTTTTATTGAAAAGTCAAAATTTTCCAGTATTGACTAAGCCCAAAATAATAGTCGTTTTATAACAAACTAAATCAATAGTGAAAATATTTGATCAACTGATGTAAGTTTTATTGTTTTAAATAGTAACAGTTTATTTTTTTTTCATTTAAATAACATTTTTTTTACGTTTTATAAATGTTTCTCAATATGGTTTCTATTAGTACAGCTGGTAGTATATTTATTGTCTAACACGTATTCAACAAGTTATGCTCTTCAAATTTGACTATTATATATATAAGACTTTGGTTAGTATATATAAGAGTACTATATTAGAATCATCGCTTTAGCTGTATTGTTGTGTTCGATTTTGAAAGGTGGTTGACCCAGTGTAACTACAGGCACAAGGGACATAACTTATTACATCCCAAGGTTGGTGACATTGGCGAAAGAAATGGTTAATATCTCTAACAACGCTAATGTCCTTAGACATTGGTGACCACTGTTTATCAGTTGGCCCAATAAAAATGGCGTTGATGGGTACGAAATGACTTAGTATCAGAATATAAGATACTGAAACGAGAAACGCGTTACACGTACGTTGGTTGATGAGTTATGTAGACCCTGGCCCAAAAAACTGAAAAAAAAATATCCTTTTTTGAATTTCGAAGACCCTTTGTTTGTTTAAACATTTAAGTCTAAATAAAGCTGGTATATAACTACGAAACTTCTGCAATATATAAAAAAAAATAGGCTGTAAACAAATAAATGACATAAATGTACTAAACTGTTTTGTCTATATACATAGTCTTACATATACCTATACATGATTTTCTACAAAAATTCAACATACTAAGCAAATCAATATTTAATTATTCTATTACACTTTGCTGTTAATATGTTGTTACTTAAAATATTCGTTAAAAAATCCCGTGTTGTCACGATCTATTTACATACAAAAATTCGATAAACTATTTTCGATATCAGCATTGTTAACACAATGTAACAATACATTTTTAAATAGTTTTACATTAATTCATATTTATTCAATCGAAGTAAAAATAAACGACTTATATAAGTGACTTTGTTCGCTAAATTATTATTGTAATTCACGTGTATAACGTGTAAATGTTTCATATTTATTTACAGTCAGGAAAAAAAATATTCGATTTAAAAATTAATTTAAACTTGAATATATTTATCATCTAATTTAATTTAAAAGTTTTTTGCTAGCTATACATACGAACAAACTGATTTAAAACAAAATTAAATAGTTAATATTTTTTTTATGTCCCCGTTCAAACATTGACCCTTAGCAGATCGAATTCATATATATAAATATGTACAATTCAACACAATTATATAAAAAAATAAATAATTATTCAAATAACACACGAAATAACGTGAAAAGGTTATTTCGTTGAATTAATCATACAAATTTTTATTATATTTTTGTTGTATGCTAATTAACAAATCAAGTACAAAGTACGACGTGAGCAATAAGTAACAGTGTTTAAGAAGAATTATTTAAATTAGACGAGTAATGATTTACCTACTCGCTCACTTTAATTTGGAACACATTTTGTATTAAAACTTAACTTACAAATGCCGAAATAGTCTAGTGGGTAGAACTCCAGAATTATATATTGTATTACTTGGCGATAGGACTTATGCAAGCCCGTTTAGGTAGGCTACCCACTCATCACATATCTATCTTCAAACAGCAATACTTAGTTTGTTCTTGTTGGAATAGTATGTGTGCCTGTAGTTTAACAACAGACACAGGGACATAATATCTTAGTTCCCAAAGTTGGTGGCGCATTGGCGATTTATATTAACCACATACTATTGGGTGGCCCACATAAGTTATAAAAAAATGTAAAAATCTGCGTTATTTCATACGCATTGAAAGGAAACATTATCAAACCGCATAGAACCAACGCGGTGAAATAAACACTTTTAGAGAAGATAAGTCTAACTCTACCCAAGAGATTTACAGACATTTACTTTAATTTGATCAATTTCACTTATTAAAAAAAAACATTTTGAACTATTAAACATTAAATTTAAACCCCAATTTTGACAAAGAATTTTAAACCAAAAACCTTCCACCTTTAAAGTTTTAGTAGGGCTTTATGCAATCTCGTCTGGGTAGGTACCATCCACTTATCAGATACGCTACCGCAAAACAGAAGTACTTGGTATTGTTGTGTTCCGGTTTAAAGGGAGAGTGAGCCAGTGTAATTACAGGCACAAGGGACATAATATCTTAGTTCCCAAGGTTGGTGGCGCATTGGCTATGTAAGCGATGGTTAACATTTCTTACCAATGTCTCACGTTTGTGACCACTTATCATCCTACCAACCAAAAAATCCTAAAAAATAACCTTCATATAATTTTTCATGATAGTTTAAGCATCTCTGAAAATTATAATGAATTCAGCAAACGTAATTAAAAGAAAATCCAATCAATTTTTTAATTTAATTTTATATTATATTGACTGAACATAGCAAATAACAAATTTAATAAATCAATTAAGCGAATTTACTAACCCGTAAATCCTTTATTTTATCAAACACTATTTAATTGTAATGTTATTTATATTCAAGTTGTCTTAAACACAAGTTTAATGTATTTAGAAAAAAAACTAAAGAAAACAACTGATACTTATACACAACAATTTTTTACACAATACGATTATCATATGTATTATATTTACGATTACGATATGCCACAGAAAAACACATTTCGAAAAACATAAAGCGAAGTTAAAACAAGAAGCGATCGCACTGAACAAGTAAACGTGTCAATTGGCAAAATTTCATCTCGAAACATCGGGCGCAATACAAAGCTCCAAAATTTATAAGAAGAAAACACAAGGTACTAATAATAATAATAAGAAGAAAATACAAGCGTATGTTACTTTTGCCAAGTCACTGAAATTTGTAACAATAAAAGTTCAACAATCCTTTAAACCGAGATGGCCCAGTGGTAAGAACGCGTAATGTGGGTTCAAACCCGGGCAAGCACCACTGAATTTTCATGTGCTTAATTTGTGATTATAATTCATCTCGTGCTTTACGGTGAAGGAAAACATCGTGAGGAAACCTGCATGTGTCTAATTTGACTGAAATTCTGCCACATCTGTATTCCACAAACCGCATTGGAGCAGCGTGGTGGAATAAGCTCCAAACCTTTTCCTCAAAAGGGGAGACGAGGCCTTTAGCCCAGCAGTGGAACATTCACAGGCTGTTACGGTACGGGAATACTTTATCACGTGTGAGTATATAATTTTCATTATATATATTCCTAGTATAAATATAGTTTTGCTAACGAGCCTCCTCAAACATTACCAAAATATCTGAAATTAAACGAAGATGTTTGCAAAACTAAACTTTATATGCGACAAAGAATCGTGAAATACAGCCACAATCCAGCAAGGCACTCATGGTATTTTATCCTTGTATAAGATCGTCTCATTCATATACGCAGTGGGGGCACATTAGGGAGGCTGCGAGGGAGCCGCCCTCGCCCGGGATAGATTTGAAGGTACAATCATTTTTTATGCGAGGGGAAATAACACCGCCCTCCCAGACACACACCGAGATCTTGATCCATTAATAAAATCCACTAAAATAGAGACTTACATTTGACTTTATCTCGTAAGAAGTTCTTGATGGTAACATAATAATTACATATTCATATATAATATATGTATTTACGTGTGTAAACTGCAACTCTACCTGTGAAGATGTATCGTTAGTCCACGGCAGAAAGTAATATGAGACATTGTCTATAATAATTAATTGTAACATTTAAAGGACGTCGAGCAACGAATGTTTAATTTGTTTCTTAAGGATGATATTTGCTGGCCAGTCGTGAATTGACGCGATATATTTCAAATCAATCACAGAAAACCGATCCTTTAAGTTTTTCAGGCGATAAGAAATTAATTGACTTTAATTTGATTATTATTTATCGAGTAATTCAAGTGTTTTATTTCTGTAATAACTTTACACATACTTTAGTTATAATTTATTTAAACCTATTATGTAATTCATGTTTTACTCATTGTGACCCCAGCCCGCCTGCCCTCCGTAATAAAGAGCGTGTCTCGCAACTGCCATAAAGGCTGAGCGCATTACTTTTTACTCGCGATAAGGGCACTCTCGCAGCCCTACGAATATTTCTGACGGTGCGCTGACCGGAAAATGGACATATTCAACATTGATTAGGGATTACTGGACTTTAGAAAATATTTTTACTCTTACTAATATATATAATTATATATGTTCCAAATAAAAGTCACATACATTAAGATGAATGAGTATTTCTTCTGATGTTTTTTTTTTAAATATATAAGCTAGCGCTTAATTGTTATCACACCTAATGAAAGTGATGGTACAGTATAAGGTGGAGCGCGCTTGACTTGAAGGAACGAAGGTCAGGAGGGTATTCCAGACATTAGCGGTGCATATCAGAAACGAGGAAGCAAATCGACATATGACATTTTCGTGGTTTTGTGTACATATATTTATATCTCTAATCTATACTAATATTACAAATACGAAAGTAACTCTGCGAACTCTATCTGTTACAAGAAAGGCATAAGAAATAGGCTCCATATAGACTGTCTTATAATTAAGACCTGTTACCTTTCATAAAACGCGGGCGAAACTTCGGGTGCAAACTATTTTTTTTTAACAATACAAAAATAGCGGTGACATTCAAATCTTATATTTCTTCCAGTTTATACAAAATACAAAACAAGGCGCCATTTTCCTTATTTCAAACGTTTTTAATGTATTTTTAAAGTAAAAACATAGCAGCTTATCATACATTAAAATAGTTTATGCCATTATAACGTTACCATTCTTTATTATAATTGTTATTTGATTTTTTTAACCGCAAATGGGATTAAGATTAATAAATGTTTCACCGACAAAAGAACAGATTACATTAAAGAAATAACAGTAATTATATATTAATGGACCATTATAATTAACCTACAACTTTAAAACAATAATTGTTGGATAAAAATATAACCCAGATGGCTTTTTTTTGAGATATTTCTTTTCGAATCTTAATGATATTTTTTATGAAAATTAATAATTGTACAATATTAAATAAACACTGTGTCTTTAAGTTTGACTTCGGTTAGAATTTGTAAACCTTAGCAAAGTATCGCTTGTGTAAATTCAGTTAACATTACTGAATTTCAAACCTTCATGTGTCGGATGAAATTGTATTGTTGTTTACTCCTAAACGAGAGAGCCTCTCCATTTGCTCAGTGGAACATAAAAAATGATTTTACTACTGTAGAGATATAATAATATTTATATTGCAATTAAATGACAATAATAATTAAAGGATTTCAAAATTTCACAAGTTAGGTATGAAACACAAAACTAGTACAATATAGCACTATATTCAAAACGTACCATGAATAAACTATGTATAATGGTAATAACAAAACCATGTGTAATAGTAGCTCTTAGCGCATGCGCTATTTTTATACATGTGACCATTTCCAATACTTATATTTATATACTTTCCAAATGATAAAATAAATTATTTAATTATTATTTTTTTGCTCTTTTTGTTTCATTACCTAAATATTTATATAATCTTTTTATGAACTTTACCCTCTTTCCTGAACACGCAACTTAACGCTACGCTGTTCCCCACCTCCTCGGGTTTCGGATGTATTTTGTGGATGTCCCCTTATATACTTCCGTGTTTATATGTTAGCTGAGTTACATGTATTTTTAATACCAACCTAAACAAATAATGTTCTTAAAACGAATTAACTGTAACATTTCTTTACAGTGCGCCGTAAATCTGATGAAAACAAAAGCATATAAATATAATGTGATAAGCCGAGATAGCCCAGTGGTAAGAACGCGTAAATCTTAACTGATGATTGTGGGTTCAAACCCGGGCAAGCACCATGAATTTTCATGTGCTTAATTTATATATAATTCATCTCGTGCTTGACGGTGAAGGAAAACATCGTGAGGAAACCTGCATGTGTCTAATATCACTGAAATTCTGCCACTTGTGTATTCCACCAACCCGCATTGGAGCAGCATATTAAAACAAACTAACCTTCAAAAAAAAATATAATAAGCTGTACCAGCATCAGCCTTTGTGCATCTCACTTCACTCAGATCACCTAGTATTTGGGCGAATAGATTCTCTCTTCTCAAAAAAATATAATCATATTATTAATAGGTCCGATGCAACGCCCTAACACATAATAATTTTAGTACTTACACCTCGACATTACAAAACGAAGGAAAACAACAAATTTCAAGTTTCTATATATTATTGACATTCTAATTTTTTGAGTACCTTGACAGACTGCTTACTTGACAGTCTATATGCAGTCTAGCATTTCATTATATATAATCTTATATGTATATTATATGTTTGTAATAATATTTACCGGCTTTATAGTTCAAATACATATTTGCATTTTACAAACCATAAGACGCCGATTTCGAGGAACAATTTCTTTACAAAATATATTATGCCTAAAAATAAATAGTATGAAAAATCAATAGAACACACCACAAAAATATTTGTTTGTTTTATATTTTTATAATTCTAAGTAATCCATAAATTATCCAACTAAGTATAACAAACCGATAACAAAGGACACAATAACGGTACAGACAATAAAATAATAAAAGAAAGTAAACAGAAATACACTTTCAGTTCATACACTTAATGACATTTCTAAACAAAGATATGACTTAAATTAACCCTCTAAATTGAATAGACCTAATTATTATTTTTAATGAGTTGTTCACATATATTTTTTAATAATATTTTTATTTAATAATTTAACAAAAATGTTTAAGATAGACCAACGAGGCAGTCAAACATAAAAGTATTGAAAAATTTACGATTTATCGTAATAGCGTGACGCTATTTTCGGGTGAAATCAAAAAAGGTCAATTAAGAAAATTAATCCGGCTGATTAATTGTTGATGAAATGTAATGTTTTGTTTCTCATTGAATAGAAAAATATCGTCAAGAATTATCCATTCATTGAAAACATTATTTAAATTTGATGAAAAAATCGTACTTGGAGGTGCCAAAAGGCTAAAAAAAATCCTTTAACTTATTTGAGCAGCGCGCTTAGCGGGCTACGTATACGCTTATGTACGTTTCAATACACAGCATTCAATACTCATTTACTATTAAATAAGAAAAGTATTTATACAAAAAAATCTAAGTTTACATACTAAATATAGTGTTTGGTCATTTTTGGTCGAAACAAATAATTGTATATTAGGTGCTGATAAATATTGCGGATAGCAAGTATTTTAAAATAATATAAACATTTTGATGACTTTTTTATTGACTTACAGGAATTCTGGCACCGAAATTGTTTAACCACAATATTTTTTATCACAATCAGTTATTTGACTATGATAATATCATAGATTGTTTTTAATAATTTGAATAATTGTAAAAGTAATTTGAATAATAATTTTTATATACATATATATTTAATATTTGTTTCATCAAAATCGGTTAAGTCTAAGTCTTTCAAAAGGTATAATAGTTTTAGTTCACTATTTTTGATCTATCTTAGATTCAGATTAACCATTTCAACAATTTAAATGTTTTATGAATAGGAATTATGTACTCTGAAATAGCATTTTATGAAGGATTTCAGAATCCTACGTTTCGGTACAAACTGAATTCCACGCTGGCTAAGTCACGGATGGTTTGTAATTATTAAAATAAGCTTATTTTTTTTAAATTTAATCTTTCATTCCTTTTTCCTCACGTAAAACTTACTAAAATAAAAATAGAATTCCATTCTTAAATGTCAAACTGTATCTACACATACAATGCTTGAACAAAACGATATCGTAGAACATTACGCCATTAGAAAAATATAATTTGTGATATAATTACAATTATATAATAACGCATTAATTAAACCGCCAATGAAGTATGTTGTAACTAACAAGAGTTAATTACAATACAGATACTTTACTAGATAGATTTGCCCGGGACGCTCCTGTCCCGATTTTCTATACAGGTTTTGATGACCCGTACCTGAAAATTCCTTATCACATTTAACTATATTAAAATGCTTAGTCAATTATTAATTTTAATTTGGATATCGTTCTTGCAATTGATTTTATAAGCCAAATTATTTTTCTTAATTAAAGAACTGTTCCATCTTTTATAAACTTTCGTCCCGATTAATTAGCATAACACATTTGGTAATACTAAACATGTTAGACCAGACAGCAGGGTCCAAATTTAATAAAAAATTTTAAGCCAATCCCTCGATATATAATTAAAAATTACTTATAATTATTAAATTATAATCATGTATTTAAATTTCAGGTTTTAACTGGTGGATGCGGTCAGCGCAAGACCGGCCAACGTGGAAAGAAGCCACTGGTCCAGCACCAGTGGCTTTCAAGCTTTCCGAGGCACGGAAGTTCAAAGACTACCAAGATTTCCAGATTCCATTATGCTACTAAACAATTATCGACAGAATATCTCAAAAAAATTTAATAGGCAATCCGGCTTTGAACCCAGGACTTCCGGATCTATAGCCAATACCACTGACAACGAGTCACTACTATTCTTACATTTGCTCGTAATAACAATTACTCTGATGGTGAATGTTTGTTTTAAGGCAAAGCAACTATGTAATACTATTTAGTTTTTATGTTCATATGGTTTGACTTCAAAAATACTACAATTGTCCTAAAAAAATCTCGTTAATGAATGTAAACAGTATTCTAGTTAGTTTTATTGTGATTCTATATCATCTTTATTTTGTATGACTTACCCGTGAATTCTTTATTCAAATTTAACCTTAATAATGACCGAACACACAAACATACCTGATACCGTAATATACGTACATATAACGATATAACGATAAAAATTATAACAGTTACCCATATGAATCACAAGCCACTGAAAAACATGAAATCTATAATCGGATTGGCCGCTTCAGTCAATTCTAAAAAAGTTATATATGGAATTCCTTTTTTAAACGACTCTTTGTGATTGGTTGATTCGCTGCGATAAAAAGCTCGACGCCCCTAAGCCGCGCCTTCTGTTTTTTATGCGTCAATTTTTATAGTCATACAAAGTAAAAAGGGTCCATGTGGGAACAGTCACAATTATATACATGACTATTTGATTTTACATAAATAGTTTTTTTTAGTTTTCTGATTAATACAAATATCAGTAATTTAATTACCTCGCCCTGCTATGTAATAAAACAGCTCAGTCATATTATACATCTTATAGCAAATAAACATTAAAGTTTCATTATCGTATTTAGGGGGTTCAATAGGAAAACAATCTCATTTGCCTGCGCGTTCCCGTTTTATTACCGCATAATAACCGAAACAACAACGAACACTTTATTACAATGACGGCACCACGGGAGTTGCTTATTTTTTTTATTATTAATATCGTATAAACAATAACTTAATAACTTGATCCCCTCCCACAGTAGCCGGCCGCGTATTGGTTCGAGGTAAAAATAGGCTGTGGGGCTGAGAAAGGGACGCACATATCGTCGGATATTGCCAACCTGTTCGCACTAGAAAACTCGTCGCGTTCAAATGTAGAATACATTTATCGATGTTCGAGGCATAAAAATTGACAGATTTTTTTCAGTTCATTGTGAGACGCAGTCGAAGTCACACAGATCTCGGCTGCGGAGGGGAAGAGTTGTCTATAAAAAGTATAAAAGCTTTTACGTTCGTGTATTTAAGTTGAATGGAATATAAACTTATGTGAAGTTAAATTATATATATGTTAAACTTATTTTGGTGTTGTGTTTACTAACGCTTGCTGATAAATACAGGAAGGTATGTGGTATTAATTTTATTAATTTAATTTTTTCTTAATTAATATTACATATTAATTTGTTTTTAGTATTTTTTCTAATAAACCAAGTTTTTTTTTATTAATCTAGGTTATCTGTGAAAAAATAAATTAATTTTATTGCTGTTTAATTTTTTTTTATTACAAATAGTAAATACTTCTTGGTCACCTGAAATAAAAACGAATAAAATTAAACAATCTCGCACTCAAACCAAAGCTTTGCACATATAAATTAAGGAATTAAGTAGCCATAAGTAACCACGATAATTATCAATTATTATCGAAAATAAAACACATAATAATTAGCCTTAATAGCTGTCGGATCCTTTGAGATTACGGCACAAAGTTAAGTTATATTTAATTAAAAACGATTGCAACAACGCAGTAGGTACATACGTGACCTAACGATTCGTAATTTTTTAATAACAATCTGCCGGGCAAGCAAATTTTTTATACGTTGTGTTCAAATTAATTCGCAACTTAAGCACTATAGAAATAAATAAAAATTGAATCATATTTTATTACATGATCATCATTGTTAGCTAATTTATTTTAGTACATAAATATTTTACTGGTGGTAGGGCTTTGTGCAAGCACGTCTGGGTAGGTACCACCCACTCATCAGATATTCTACCGCAAAACAACAGTACTTGGTATTGTTGTGTTTCGGTTTGAAGGGTGAGTGAGCCAATGGAATTATAGGAAAGAATGGACATAACATCTTAGTTCCTAAGATTGGTGGGTCATTGGCGATATAAACGATGGTTAACATTTCTTACAATACCAATGTCTACGGGCATTGGTAACCGCTTACCATCAGGTGGTCCATATGGTCCTCCGCCTACCTATACTATAAAAATGAAAAAAAACATACATGTAAATTTTACATATTATGTTTTTTTTTTCATAGGTATGCTAAGCTGCGCGTCCCCCGCCGGCATGCCGCCCGCGTCACACGCGCAAAACTGGGGAGCCTTAATACAACCACCACTTATTGTGAGTAAAATCCATATATTATGCCAATGTGTAGTTTAATTTATATTAAATTTAAATCAATCTTTATACGATATGTTGGTAGAGGACATAATTTATATAAATATCTATAAATAATTATTTTAAAACATTAACATCAAGTACGCCGAATTCATAAATCAATGGTAATTTTCTTAAATCAAATCGAATTATAATTGTGTATCAAGTAGCCTAGAAATTATCTCGAAAACCGCGTTATATTTCGATTTTGGTCGAACAAAATAGAATGCGATTTGAAATCTGAAAAGGCTTTCAATCAAGCTGAAACAGCGAAATCGATTTAATAAAAGCTTATCTTGCTTATCTTTTAAATTTTGTAAATTCAATTTAAAATTAAAATTTATTTCCAAGTTTAAATTCGTTTTCATTTATTTAGTGATTTTAATTAGTGAGCCTGGTGTTACGAAATATATTATATCAATATTTTTATTACTTTCTATAGAAATCAGAACCGATGGAAGACGGAAGCTTTGCAAAAGAACAAGCGAGTGGATTCTATTCTGAAGGTTTCCATAGTGCATCACCGTCATCTTCGAGTAAAGATTCCAATGGACATTCACCTCGAAGCGTCGGCAGCACTGGTGAACCATCTCCAGATTACGACAACATGCCTCTGAAAGCCAAATCAAATCTGGGTATGCATTTGGAATCTTACCGCAACGGACTACCTTATAGCTTACTCACACCTCCTGGTTTTGAAAACAGAAATAATGAAGATTGCGAACCATCACCATTCGGTTCATATTCACCGCAGTCTCTTGTACCCCCAACTCACGTATCGACGCCATTAGCACGTGCTGATGCTACTCCACCTAAATCACCACCGAGAACGCCTTCGTCCCCTGACAGATATCACGAGAGGCGATCATTTGAACGATTCCATGATTCTGGTTTTGAAGGCCAAAAAAAAACTGAAGAAGATGATGGTCGAGATGGATCTGGGCTCGATGAAGATTTTGATGATGAACCAGGTCTTCGCGTTCCAGCTGTAAATTCACATGGAAAAGTTAAGACCTTCAAATGCAAGCAATGCGAATTCGTCGCAGTAACCAAACTTAGTTTTTGGGAACACAGCAAGGAACATATTAAGCCCGAAAAAATGCTATCATGCAGAAAATGTCCTTTTGTAACTGAATATAAGCACCACCTGGAATATCACATGAGGAATCACTTAGGTTCCAAACCTTTCCAATGTACTCAATGTTCCTACTCGTGCGTAAACAAATCAATGCTTAACTCGCACCTGAAGTCCCACTCTAATATTTATCAGTATAGATGCTCCGATTGTAACTACGCTACAAAATACTGTCATTCTCTCAAGTTACATCTACGGAAATATAAACATAATCCGGCTATGGTACTAAACATGGATGGAACACCTAATCCTCTTCCAATAATTGATGTTTACGGTACTCGGCGGGGCCCAAAACAAAAGCCTATTATGAAAATGTACGACCAGCAACAAATAAACAATAACAGTAAACATCAACCACCGCCGCCAACTCATCCTATCTTTGGAAATCATTTCCCTGTTAATCTACCATATCTGCCGCCGCTGCTACCACATTCGTTCCTCTTTCCACCAAGCAATAATTACGAACCGACGACTTCGCCAAAAATAACCGAATTACCTGTTGATAAACAGTCGGCACCGTCCCCTCAATCCATTTTACATCAGCGTCTGGCTTATAGAGATGTCCCTGCTGAAACAAATGCAACACCACCTCCAATCAAATCTCCAACTAGTTTACCCCAAACACCGTTAGCACCGCGCAGTGTCTCTCCACCGGTAACGACTGATGCACTTGATTTAACTAACACTAAAACAAGTGAAGCAGAATCACCACCACCGCTCGAACGTCCAGCACCAGTTACACCCACCACAGCATTAAAGAACAGAAGGAAAGGTCGCGCCTTTAAATTACAGCCTGCAGCTTTAATACTACAACACGAAGACGATAAGACGGAAGTGGATGGATCTGATGAAGAGTCGGACGCGTCAGCTGAGGCTGTTGTAACCTCTGCGCCGGCTTCATACACATGTCAATATTGTGACATTACGTTTGGCGATCTCACAATGCACACTATACATATGGGTTTCCACGGATACAACGACCCTTTCATGTGTAACAAATGTGGGGAGAGAAGTGCTGATCGCGTGGCATTCTTCATTCATCTCTGCCGCGCCCAACACGCGTAAGTTAATTGAAATTGCAAAGATTCATCCTAGTCAACGCTTTGCGTTCATCATTGCGATCTAACTAGCCTATTTGTTGTAGGTAGAGTTTCTATCGTAAATAATTAAATTATTGTTAGGTGAAATGTAACATTTTGTAATCAATTTATTTTAAGCCAAAGATTAATTTCGTAGGGGAACAGCTTGTTTTCGTACATCCGTATACCTCGCGAGGTTAAAAGATTTTATAATAGTAAAATAAGAAAATGTCAAAGTTAGAATGCAACTAATGGCTATGTAATGTTTGAATGTAAATTTTAAAACATAAAGATGAAGAATGTAAGTACACTTTTCTTTGTGTTTAAATGGTAACAAGATTGTGTTAACTTGTTCTTGTAGAGATAAGTATGATTAGCGAAAGACCAATAATTTATTAAGACTGTATCTATTAGTACAAAGCCAATGTTCAAGTCACTAAGAATCATTTAAGTTTATAATGAAAAATAATATTAAGATGTACATTTATGAAGCTACGGTGATGTTACCTATTATTCGTTAGTACCGATTGTGTATTTTAACGCTTCTTTTAAGTCAGATTGTATTTATATGGGTATAATAAAGATTTATAATTTTATTTATTTATTTAGCATAGGTTCCATTATGATTGTGATTAGTGATCATTATTGCCAACGTGCATATTTAGATTGCGGTAAAGGTATTGTTTGATTGTAATGTATGAACACGTTATTCGAACATTTATTGTAATTTTTATAAAAAAATATTTATTTTTCCTTTGTGTGCTGGAAACATATGATAATAAAAAAACCAGTTTTATTCTAAACAGTCTTTTTCTTCTAATTAAATTTGAAATATACATGGATGTTGATTTATCAATTTTCGTTACGCGTCTTTATAATCTCCGTACCAATTTATTTATTATAAAAACAAATACTTTCATAGTCATTGGCTTAACATTTTCTCACTTATTTTGTGTCACAAACAATACTTATGAGAATGCTGTTACTGGTGGGATGGTTCATTATACGAGTAGTAGTAGTATGTGTTTCATTTATGCTTTAAACAAAATATCCGTACGTCGGTTTAAGGACATCCACGGATAGAATGAGTGATTCGATTCTACATTACTGGAACCACGCGGCAAATCTAAGAACAAAGTTTTATCAGTAGGTACTAAAGACTAATTTGTCTGCTTTTTTATTCTATAACAATAACAAGAAGATTTTTATAGTTGACTATGAACGTTAATAAACTATTGATAACATTTGAAAATTCATAAATTTTCAAATGTTAATACAATACACATAGATAATATTAGTTTAAAAAAAAATATCAATCGACAGATTCATTTTTGTTTTTTTTTATATAGTTGGAATAGGCGTTTGTCTTCCATCTCACCTGATGAAGACGATGATGAAGTGTAGATGAAGACGAAGGTGGTACACGCCCATCCAAAAGAAACCTGTTCACTCTACTCTTAAAGGCTCCAGAGTTCAACTTATCAGGAAAAGTAGACCCAGGCGGATCGTTCCAAATCTTGGCAACTCTCACCAAAAACGAGCTGTCAAACCGTTTAGTTCGACTTTTGGGTATGTCAACAACGTGTGGATGAAACTTTTGCCTGCGCCTAGTAGTCCGATAAAGGAATGGAGATGGCTCAATCAGTTCGAAAAGAGCCTTCGAGCACTCTCCAAAGTGTATCCTATAAAAAACCGATAAGCTGGCAACTCGACGACGATGCTCTAGGGTGTGTAGTCTGCTATTTGAGAGATTTTCGTTGTTAATTAACCTAAGGGCTCTTCGGTCGACTGAGTCCAAAGCTTCCAGATGATATTTGGCTGCACCGTCCAAGAGGTGTCTTCAAGGACCGTATTTCCGCAGGACTAGCTCGCGAGTTGGACATGTACCTCTCAATTACGGTGCTGTCATCGGCGTAGCTAATAATACCGGGTGATAAAAGATCGTTTATGTGCAGCAGAAACAAGGTTGCAGAGAGAACCGATCCCTGAGGCATTGATTGTCATTAGATCGGAAGAGCAGCCATCCAAGACAACTCGAATCGACCGTTTCCTCAGGAAGTCACATAATCAGTAGTAGAGCTCAGTAGGTATGCCGTATGCTGAAAGCTTACTAAGTAGTGCCTCGTGCACCTCGCGCACCTCGTGCGGGGGTGTAGTGGGGAGCCTTGTGTGAATACTTTCGAGGCTTCACCAGCCGGCCCAAAACGGGCGGTGTGGCTTCGCTAATCACAGGCTTTCTGCAATCTCTCACCAGTGGCTCCAAGAAGCTGTAGTGCATGCAGCGGCCACACCCTGGTAACCGCGTTGGCTCGCGCGCTAAGCCTGGTTGAGGGGGGTTTGCCAGAATGGTGGACCTACAAGCGGATCCTTCCCGCTTAATGCATAAAGTCTGCCTCAGCGGGGAAGGCAACCCAACGCAGATATGCAATCGGAATTGACGGAACTGGTGAGGTAGCTAGGCACACAGTTACTATCGGCCAGACACATCATCGGATCCTTCCTCCAGTCGTAGCGGTTTTCCGTTCCACTGAATCAAGGAAGGGGAAGACGAGGGTGTGCACCTGCGTTTTGCGCGTACGCATGCACTACAGCTTCTTGGAGCCACTGGTGAGAGATTGCAGAAAGCCTGTGATTAGCGAAGCCACACCGCCCGTTTTGGGCCGGCTGGTGAAGCCTCGAAAGTATTCACACAAGGCTCCCCACTACACCCCCGCACGAGGTGCACAAGCACTGAAATATCTCCGTAACTGACTGCTTCCGTATATAGACTCCGATATCAATAAAGTCCTGTGGCGATGGGTCAAGGTAGAGAGGTCCGGTTTGATGCAATCAGGGCTTTGTCTGAGGCCTGCACATGGGCGGCTCTGGGGGTGTGTAACACCGTGGTCGCTTTTGCTCTACATAGAGGAGACAGAGTAAACACGGCAGCATCTGGAGTGACAAAGCAGCCCTATTTAGGGAGGCAATGCTTTCCCCGCTCAGCCGGGGAGGGGGCTAGAAAAGGTAAGGTAAACAAAAGCTCTTCCCAACCATTTTTTTTTGAGGGTAGTAACCACGGCTGCCTTCGCATCCTTCAATTTCGTGGTCGACGTTACAGAAAACAAAAAATAAAAACACCTGCAATAACATTCGGCGCGTGGTACGTGCGTTCTTGCCCGGAACGGAAAACTGCCGTCTTAGCTCGAGAACTTCGACGCTATAATGTGGATGTGGCTGCACTCAGCGAAACACATCTAGCCGAAGAAGGGGAGCTGGTAGAAAATGGTGGCGGGTATACTTTCTTTTGGAAGGGACTTGCTACCTCGGAACAGCGATGGTCGGGCGTAGGATTTGCGTTTAAAAACCAGCTCATTAATCAATTACAAGTGTCCGGTGCACATCTCGGACCGCATCACCACACTGCGCCTTCACCTTGAATATGACAACTACCTGAATGTCATTAGTGTCTATGCTCCAACGCTGGATAAATCTGATATCATAAAGGGTAAGATTTACGATGATTTGAGCCGGTGCATCGAAAGCATACGCCCCAAAGAGAAGATACTGGTCTTGGGGGATTTCAATGCTAGAGTTGGACGGGATTACGACGCCTGGCCTGGGTAAGATTTACGATGATTTGAGCCGGTGCATCGAAAGCATACGCCCCAAAGAGAAGATACTGGTCTTGGGGGATTTCAATGCTAGAGTTAGACGGGATTACGACGCCTGGCCTAAAGTCTTGGGGAGACATGGAGTTGGCAATATGAACAGCAACGGTCAACTACTGCTCAGCTTATGTGCACAATTAGATCTAGCGATCACGAACACAATGTTCAGACTTCCAGCCAAGCCCAAAACTACATGGATGCAACCAAGATCCAAACACTGGCATTTGATTGATTACGCTATCGTGCGCCAAAAAGATATCTCCGAAGTCCAAATCACTCGCGTCATGCGCGGTTTCCACTGTTGGACCGACCATCGGCTTGTAGTCACTAAACTACATTTCCGTCTTCTTCGTTCCCGAAGATCCGAAAGAGCGAAACCTGCATGTTTGGATGTCGAGAGGCTGAAAGATTTCGAAACTAGGAAGAAATATTTAAACCATTTAAAACCATTTAAACCATTTATTTTGCTACACACATACATTACATAGATTATACAGAAGAAAAAAATTAAATTTAAAGAATACAGTGTAGGTAGCAAGGGGTTCATCTCAGTATAAGCTGTGCTAATGCACAGCACTGATTTTCAGATGGCCCCTGACTATTGGGTAAACATAAACAAATGCGCGCACATGAAAATAAATAAATGAAATTATAAGAACAAAAAAAAAAAACATATTACACAAAAAGAAAAACATCACAAGAAACTTAGACATAAGATAGACAGACAGACAGACAGACAGACAGACAGACTTAGACATAAGACATTAAAAATGAATATGATAAATACTAAGTCTATGAGATAGATAGTCTATATGCTGAAGCCTTGACCAGCGCACTTATTTCAAATGAAAGAATCGGTGATGTTGAAGCTAATTGGGGTCTTCTCAAATATTAGACACTGCCACTGCTACGATAGGTCGAAAAGTCCGCAAGAACGAGGACTGGTATGATGAGAATGACGGAGTCCTTACTGAGGCAATTGACAAGCAACGGCGTCTTTTACAAGTGCGCAGCAGAACACAGCCAGGCCAACGCATAATGGGGATCAAGCAGGGTGACGTGGAGCTGCGTAATTTATCTCGAGAGATTAAGGATAAGTGGTGGCGGGACAAAGCGCGTCAAGTGCAGTGGCTTGCTGACACTAACCAGCTAGGAGAGTTCTACAGTGAGGTTCGAAGGCTGCTCGGTACATCCCGCTTAAGAAAAGTGCCACTACGTCCAGCAACTGGCGATGGTCTTATTAAAAGCAAGGAGGAAATACTCAGGCGTTGGGCAAAACATTTTAACTTCCTGCTCAATGTAGACCGAGAATTCAATCTGGATTACATTTATTCCTTACCTCAGCTCCCTACTTTTATCAAGCTGGATGAGCCACTGTCACGTGATGAGGTTGTTTCTGCCATCAAACAACAGCAGAATAAGCGCGCGGTTGGCGTAGACTTTACCAGGAGAACTACTCAAATACGGGGGTGAGGAGTTGCATTCGGCTCTATGGGAATTTTTTACCCATATGTGGGAAAAAGAACAAGTCCCTGATACGTTCAAAGTATCTATCATCAGGACACTGTATAAGGGAAAGTATTACTATTATATATACACTATTACCGGTCCCCGGAAAAGTCCTCGCCAGAATTCTTTTAAACCGCTTTACAGAACTTTCAGAAAAGATTCTGCCTGAAACCCAGTTTGGTTTTCGACATGACCGGGGTACTTGTGAGGCTATCTTCTCAGTGCGTCAACTGCAGGAGAAAAGCAGAAAGCAGGGTCGTAACATGTATCTTTGCTTTGTCGACCTTTAGAATGCATTTGACAGCGTGCCTCGTGAAGCTCTTTGGACTGTGCTAGGAAAATTGGGATGCACGGAAAAGTTTGTGCAACTAGTGAGACTACTGCATGACGGAATGAGGAGCTGCGTCACTATTGACGGTGAACAGTCGGACTTCTTCCCCGTTACTGTGGGGTAAAGCAAGGATGCGTGCTGGCGCCTACACTGTTTGCCCTGTACTTTTCAGTTGTAGTCCGCGATGTCCTACAGACGACTCCCGAGGGAGTTCACGTCCGTTTCTGCACTGATGGCAGCCTTTTCAATTTAGCCAGATTAAAGGCCCGAACAAAAGTGTCTTACGCAATGATTACTGAGATCACTTATGCGGATGACTTATGTTTTGTGGCAGAATCCCTAGACTGCCTGCAAAAACTCATGTCCGAGTTCCATGTGTCCTGCTGCAAGTTTGGGCTAAAGATCAGTGTCAAAAAGACATAAGTGATGTCTTTGGATATCCACGGCAGTGAAACACTGGTCATCAAACTTGGAGATGACGTACTAAAGCAGGTCGATCAGTTTCGTTACTTGGGGAGCACTGTTACATCCAAGTGCGAATTGGATGCCGAAATCAACAGCAGGATCAGTGCTGCAGCCGCGGCATTCGGCAAGTTGAATACCAAAATCTTCTGCTCACATGACCTTAAACTGGCTACCAAAATTTCCATATATATGGCGGTCGTGCTACCTAATATTCTTTACTCTGCCGAAACCTGGACCGTGTACCGACATCATATTCGCATATTAGACCGCTTCCACCTTAAATGCCTACGCCAAATCCTGAATATCCAGTGGTTTGATCGTGTGCGGAATTCAAAAGCTTACCTTATGCGGCGACAACTTCGTTGGTGTGGTCACGTCTCAAGGATGGCGGATCAGCGTGTCGCTAAGCGCATCTTTTATGGCGAATTTGAGGCAGGCAAGCGTAAGCATGGCGGACAACTCCTTAGATACAAAGATGTGCTTAAGCAGCACATGAAAAAGTGCAATATAAAAACCGCGCAATGGGAGTAGCAGGCCGCCAACAGGGTACAATGGAGATCCAGCATTAAAGCGAGGATCCAAGAATTTGAAGTGAGTCGCCTTGCTGAGCTTGATGCCAGACGCGACCAGTTGAAAGCCCGACCACCCGCGGCAATCAACTACAATTATATCAATGGAGTGCTCACATGCCCGCTATGCGCGAGGATCATCAGTAAGAAGATTGGCTACATAAGCCACATGCGAGCACACGATCGACACCAGGCAAGGAGTAGAAGCGGTCGCCGTGGCCGAAATCGGCCGGGATAGTATTACATTACATTACATTAGTGCCTCGTGCCAGACCCGGTCAAAGGCCTTTGAGATGTCTCATGAAACCGTGACCCTCCAAGGCCTCGCTCCAAAGGTGGGTGGCATATATTAGCATATCTACGGTCGAGCGTCTCCTGCGAAAACCATATTGGTGGATACATCACTAAGGAGCTCGTTTGCTTCAAGATATGTCAGGAGACGATTATTTAAGATACACTCCATAATCTTACAGATTATAGAGGTGATCGCAACAGGTCTGTAATTGGCAGGGTTTGCACGGCTTCCTTTTTTGGGTATAGGCTGAACATTAGCCAGCTTCCAGGATCTCGGAACTTTGCCAGTTTCTAGAAAGAGTCGGTATAGACGAGTCAGAACAGGAGACAACTCGGGTGCACAACACTTCAATACCACAGCTGGAATGCCATCAGGACCACTTGCCTTACTAACGTCCAGGTTCAGCAAACATTTAAGTACCTCTTTTTGGTGGATTTTAACGGCGCTCATTTTAGGGCCAAACGGAGGTAACTGAGGTGGACACTTGCCGTTGCTATCCAGACGAGAATACTCTGCGAAGAGATTGGCAAATAAATTTGCCTTCTCCTTAGCGCTGAGGGTAGGAGTTCCGTCAGGTTTGTGCAGAGGAGGCAGCGAAGAGCGACAGAAGTTTTTCTCGACCGACTTGGCGAGGCTCCAGAAAGCTTTGCTCCCTGAGGGAAAGGAAGCTAACTTTTCCCCTATACGGCCAATGTGGTCAAAACGAGCTTTTCTTATCGCTTTTTTACAAGATTAACCAGCTGCGTTGTATGTTTTCTTCTTAGCCTGGAGATCCAAGGCTTTGTTTTTACGAGCGTCAACCCAAGACAAATAGGCTTCACGCTTACGCTTTTCAGCTAAGAGGCATTCAGTATTAAACCACGGGCGAGCTTTGGTCTCAAGGGATACTTCAGCAAAAGGAATAAAATACTCCATAGCTTGATAAATCACACTCGAGACAGCATCTGCGCAGCACGATGGATCTCTAGAAGAAAAACAGACCTGACTCCAAGGATAAGAGGCGAAAAAGTGACGCATCTCATCCCAATCCACTGACTTGTCGCCACACTCGCCTAGTGCTTTTAGGGCTGGTGTCAGAAGGCGAGTAGTGCGAAACATGATTTCACCACACAATGATCCGATGTCCCGAGTGGTGATGAAACGGAAACCGAATATCTGTCAGGATTGGTTGTCAGCAGAAGGTCCAGGCAACACGCAGTGTGGCCCACGACGTCAGGAATACGAGTGGGTTCGTGGACGAGCTGAGAGAGGCCACAAGATATTGCAAATTTGTAGACCTCTCTTCCAACGTGGTCAATATCACTATATGGGTACAGCCACTCTTCATGGTGTGCATTAAAGTCCCCAAGACACACCAACTGCGCAGATGGAAAGAGTCGATGGACCGAATCTGCAGCTTCACTTAGATGGTTCAATAGCCTTGTCGTCTCCTGGTCTCCGCTATGCGAACAGTAGACTCTGGCGTTAACTATTTGATCAAGGCCAGTATTCACAAGAACCCATAAAACAGAAAGGTCCTCCAAGTTACGAAGACGCTGACAGCAGATTACGTCCCTGATGTATACGCACACGCCTGCGTGGGCGCGGAATTGGGTCTCCAGGATATACCCTGGATAGTGCAAGTATGTTGCATCGGACGGGCTACAGATCTGCGTCTCCGTTAGAAGTGCGGTCTCTCAGTCTCAAGATGGTGATGGACATCATTGAGATTTGAGTGCGATCCTCGGATATTAGAGAAATGCACTTTAAGGGAGAGGAAGTGCAACAGCTGGTTAAACTTACTTTTCTTTTTGGTTCTTTTCATAGTGAATAGGGGAAGGAGAAAGAAGTTGGGAAAAAGTACCACACCAGGAGCCAAGCAGCTCGCAAGGAACAGTACACCGATGGGGAACTTTTATGGAGAGCGCGGGGACGCCCGAAACCCCCGGGAGTCGCCATCGGGTCCTCTCCATCCGGTCACCAACCGGCACGATGGAGCAACTCCGGGATTATGCGTAGCTAGCGGGGCAGCCTTTCACGTGGGGCTAGCACGCTAGTTGGGCCCCCTACAAACCACGGGCGGTTAGCGGAGCACCGTTTCTTCGGATCCCGCTGACCTTCCAGACAAGTGACCCAATGCATCGATAACTTGCGAGCCAAAACGGCTGTCTAATATAGCACAAATACCCAGACCAATCCCCCTTTATGGGCTTCCGGAACTCTCACTCACCTGACGAAACACAGCAGCATTAATATGCTGCTGTTTCACGACGGTATTCTGTGAAAATGTGGTAATTACCCGGTTCGAGCCTGGCCCTTTGAGCTACTGGTGTTGGTGTAGCTTGGCTCTACCACAACTAAATACCAATAAAAATGCGCAGCTTATAAATAATTATAACGTTATCTTGACATAATGGTCTTAGTTCCTTGAAATCTTTGTAAAAAAAACTTATCTTTTTTGCTAAAATACGCCTTGAAATTGTGGGATATCAATATATAAAACAAATAGATTTAGTTTCCTTATTTCATTTATTAGGCAAAAAGATAAATGTTTTATTGAATCAATTCCTATATATATAGTAATATTTCACAGTAGCGTCTCATGGAAACTTCTAGAAATAATTCAATCTTTTGTCATAGACGATAATTGTTACGGAGTGTATATTTTTTTAAGAACAATACAATTTTATGTCACCGTTACGGGTAAAAACTGCGTATGAATATTCATGAACTCTTGTCAAATCTCTTTTACTTAAAAATACTTTAAGAATGTTTTAAAAGTCACACACGTACGACAAAAATGTAGAGCCAAAAGGGTATGTAAAATCAATCAAAATCAAATAAATCAAACCGTAGTTAAAAGCTTAACTTTAAATTTTGTATTAATATGTAATATAATTAAATATATCATATTGTATTATATACTATTCTTGTTTTTTTTTTTATTTATCGTATCTACGAGTATACTATTTATGTAATTGAATTAAAATTTGTTTCATTTTTTTGTATCAGATATGTCTGCAAAAGTTGTGAGCACTATAAAGCTATTTCTGTAAGAACAAACTCAAAACCCACGGCAAAGCACGATCAGTAAATATTAGAAATGAATAATTTGATGTAACATTGACTAATAATTAAGACAATTAAAGGAGACATGAGTTAAAAATAGCATTCCTAACAAAGTGTATACTGTAAGTCGGTTTTTAACTATTCACGAGTGAGAATCGAAGTGATTTCAATACCAAAATGAAATTATTTATACATACAAAACGCCTATTTGCATTTCACATAATACATTGTTATTAAATCTAAATATTTATATAGTTACTATATATACAACGACATTTTGCCTAATGCTTGCGAGATTCCTAATATGTAATATGTATAATTAAAAGATAAAAACGTTCTGCGTTGCGTTGAGACAAAAACTATTGAGCCACGTGTAAATTTGAACATTTTTCTCAAGGTTAAAGATTTGAATGCAAAAATAATTCATGGGTTTTTTATATTTATATTTAAGTTTTTAATTTACATTTATCAAATCTAAATGTTTGTATTTTATACGGTTTGCGTACAAAGTGCTTCCGCTGTTTTATTAATTACACGAAACAGGACATTCGATTTACCAGTAATTAAAAAAAATATAAAAAAATAAACACTTTCTTATAAAAAAAACTATATAATAAAAAACTGACTGTCTCGTAGAGATGTTATTTTCTCTTCTTTAGTCTTTTCTTTCCTAGCGTTTCTTCTATCCTGTGATTGCATCAACATTATAATGTGATACAATTGAAGTAAATCAATAAATAAGTATGACTGCCTCAGCATACGAATCGATCTTACCATCAAGGCGTACCAATAGAGGTATCTATAAAACTTACATTAAAAAAAAAACATATTTCCGATCTTACAATTTTACCCCTTTACCTTATAACAAAACTAAAATGACTTTGTTTGCATAATTATCGTTTGTATGTTGAAAACGATAAAACGTATAATGAAAACGTAGTTGTCTATCAGCGAATATACTTAATGTATACCTGCTTTCGTCATAATGAAAAATATTAAGAATTACTAGACCAGTTCTATAAGAATGAATACACGTAATTTATTGTCATTTTCTAGAAGAAGTTTCAATAAAAGTGATACATTACCGATGGACCGGTACCTTAACAATTGTCGTCTGACCTAAATCCAACGGATGTTGCAGATTCATGAATAACCAAAAAACTCTTAAAAAGAATTCGGCTTAACTCCACCTAATGCTAGAACAGGAATATGGAATGGAGTCCACATTTGTTCTAAAATTATTAAATAAAAATAATAATATATATATTCATTCATTAAACCAACCGCTATAATAAAAAAAAGATAAATGGCTCTTTAACACAATTAAGAAAATACCTACTGTATTCTATTAAAATTTTCTTAATAGCTTCTATTGCGTATATCAACTACACAACTATATACTTGTGATATTAAAATGACTCTTCGAGAATTAGTCACTGTGAGCTGTAACTAGACTCTGATAAAAAACAGCTGGCTTAACAATGATGTTGGAATTTCCATACATTTGCATTAGAAATATTTGGAAAGAGGTGTTAAGCGTGTAACATGTTAGAGAACTGCGTTGCTTTAGTAGTTACAATTACTTTTTGCGATATTGTCACAATAACAGCGATTTTACGGTACTCGTAAATAGCATCATATAAAAAGTCCACAAAGCTATATAAATAATATTTCAATAATCCAGTATTTTAGTATATCATATAATGGACAAATTAAATATTAACAATGTCAACTCTACACGTCTGTTCTACATACACCTCAAATAAACCTATGAATCGGTGTCTGAATGGATGAAAAGATCGCGTTTTTTTCACGGTTCGTGCTGATGCAGGTGTCTTTGTACCACAAAAAATATACCGAGACCTGCTTAGCGCACATTTTTAGCACACAATACAATTGCAACGCTCACTCAAAAAATAGCAACCCACTTAAACATTTATAACTTTACGAAGGTTTTGAAATATCACTCGCCTATTTACCCAATTGCGGAAGAATATAACTAATGCGTTTATTCTTTGTGTATGTTTAGTTTTATATATTAAATTATTAATATTAAAGATTTTTGTACAATTATTTTTATAATATATAAAATTAAAATAAAATATACATTACAAATTTATCGCAAAAACACGCCGTCAAAAAGATTGTCCTGTGGCATTGTACTCAAGACGCTGGCACTATTGCCTCTCTGCACCACTAGACTCAGTCTTTTGGACTAAATAAGCGCCAGCTCTTGGGTCACCAGAAGTGTGGACCAGTTTCTTAGAAGGATCTTTTATGTTTTTTTTTGTCTCAGACGACCATGGACCTAATGTTTCAAAACCCAGCCCCGCAAATTCATATCCAAATTTATAGATCTGTTTTTTTTTTTGGATTTGGACGTTAATTCCTCAATCATACTCGAAGTTTGTTTAAATTGTACTTAATCTTGGTATAGAAGGTTGACGTGAAATAACATTAGTTACTTTTTAATTTATAGATAAATTAATACGTATGATAATATTTTATTTTCACCTAGCAAAGTGGAAAAGTAACATTTATTTTAGTACAACATTTAGTATTATTTAATATTAATAGAAATTACCTGATCATAATATTTTATAAAACACCGATTCTAAATATATATTTAATGTATATTAACTATTTTATAAGATAAGCGTAAATTACTTAATTAGTTTCGAAGAATAGACAATGATCTTTATCGAGAATTTAATTTCTACCTATTTCTATTTTTTTACTTTAATTTAAAAAAAAACACATAAGACCTATTTTCTAGAAGACTTCCATACCTACCTCGTACTTGTTAAGTAAGAATTACAAACGAAAATATTTTAATCTAAAAAATTGCAAATAATTATTGTGCCATTTAAAAAAATAAAAAAACGTGAATATAGAATTTGTATAGACGATAGAAAATAAAATTAAAATTTCCATCATAAATCGTTCATCAAAGGCCGGCGCCTGCGCATTCAAAGATATCTTAAATGCTACTACAAACGACCGATAATTTGTGATTCTTCACACCCTCCTACCTTGTATCTATAATAAAAAATCAGTTTAAAAAGATTCGATAATTAATCAAATGTTATAACTTTTTATTGAATTCTTTTGTTCAAAAGAAGTCGTTTATCATTAGTGAATGTAACTATACAACAGTTTTTAAATAAATTAGATTGTTCTGTGTTTTCACCGAACTAGGGCTAAGATCGACAAATTTTCAACATACCTTTCGTTTCTTTAACTGACGTATTGAAGGAAGGAATGTTTATATATGCACTTTTGTACACAACCGATTTTAATAGTTCTTTTATACTTATAGGATGGTTTGACAATATAAAATATTAAGTCCTATTCTAATGTACAGGCTTATCATACATATAATAATTATTTTTAATATAAATCATTTCAATGTCTTCTAAAGTACATTATATCTATTATATAACAATATAAAATAAATAAGAATTGTGTATATTAAAACTTTAAATATATACAAATAAAAAATAAAAATAGCTAATGTACAAACCATGCTGACTGTGTAGAATGGTGGCAAGAATGCTTGCAGCATTTCACCTTTAAAACGCAAATCTGATCCTCCAGACAAAAAGTTACCCTGCCCTGTCATCCCCATATTTATAACATTTATTCGCCAAGGAAAGCTTCCATTGTAATATTTTATTTGATTATAATATGTAACTAATATTTATGAATACATAATTAATAAACGAACTCTATAAAATTTCCGCCATTTTTTTCAGACATTCATTTACAATTTATTTATTTTTTTACAATATTGCTATAATGAAAACTTCGCGGTAAGCCGCTTGAACATATGGCTCAATGACCACGTACCCAAACCACTGCTAAATAAAAAGTTAAATCTGAGTAAAAACGCTCTAAGAGGCGGTTCTAGGGCGGCACGCTTCTAAACCTCACATGCGTGTTTTTTTTGTCAAAAGCAGCTGTTGTTTGATGACCACTCATAGCGTACAGTTTATTTTTTCTCAAGAAAACGGATCTTGTTAAATGATACTATGATTGAAGTAGTTTCAAGAAACGTATAAATAAAAATGATTTAATGTTCTACAAAAAGGAAATAATAGAGGATTTTTTTTTTGTAATTAATTTACTTTGACCCTGGCGTTACTAGGCCGGGAAAACGCTAGGCAGAAGAAGAAGAAGACTAATTACAATGAGAAATTAAAATGTTCCAAAAATGAAAACTTTTTTTTAATTCAAATAGATTAAAGATCGAAATTTACAAATTTAGCATCACATTTGATCATAACGGTTTAGGTAGTTTATATGTATTCTACTACTAGTCTAATAACTACAAATGCATTTTTCTTATTATTTAATAAGTAAAAACTACGTCCAATTTCCTAAAATAAATTTCCGCAACAAAACTCTTGGAAAGTATCCCAAGCCGAAACAATATCTAACCAATTACAATAAAGTTTAGATAAAATGCAATATAAATAGTTTTAGCTTTTATATTAGCTGCAATTTTTTATATAATACAACGACAATTTAACTGAAACGAACCCTCAAGGACATGATAGTTATCGATAGTTTTAATATAACTACTTATATATTTGGTCGAATCAGACTAAAATAATATTATAAATGTGATAGTGTCCGAATCTTAACCGATGAAAGGCAAGCACCACTGAATATTCATGTGCTTAATTTGTTTTAGTGTTTATAATTCATCTCGTGCTTCACGATGAAAGAAAACATCGTGAAGAAAACTGCATGTGTCTAATTTCACTGAAATTTTGCCACATGTGTATTCCACCATCCGCATTGGAGCAGCGTGTTGGAATAAGCTCCAAACCTTCTCCTCAAAAAGGCAGAGGAGGCCTTAGCCCAACAGTGGAACATTCACAGGCTTTATCATGATCACCACCAATAAAACTATTAGGTACCATAAAATTTAAAAATAGCCTATTTTTACGGGGTTAGTATGGAACCTGTATCAGGATATAGACATATAAACGAAATTTACGGGAAATCAAAACAGACAGACCGGCGGAAAATTGCTAGTTCTTATAAACTATGAAACATTTGAGTTTTTTATATATTTGTGAGTTAATTTAACGGTCAGTTGGAGTATGTACTCCTAACCGATATCAGCTGCGACGGCCGTTGTCAAGAGAGATTAGCCAAATGCGCAAGACATATCAATTGTCTGTGCAAAAACACAAGTGCACTGTCTATTCTCTCCCTCTACATGATGAGACGGCAAATTCGACACAACCGGCAAGAGTTTAAACGCAAATAAGTTTTCCAGGCACGGGGTACAGGCATTGAAAATTTCTTAATAAAAATACTCGATAACTTGACTAAACCTATAAATTACTTCGTACGTTTCTTCGAATATATTATTTCGAATGTTTCTTATGTAAATAATTCTAGTATCAACGACTTGAGTTACATTTAACTAAACATGAATAAAAATTAAATATACAAAGATATGTGGAAAGCAAAAAAATTGAACAAAAACTTAGCGTTAATCCTAAAAATGCATGGAAACGAAGGATATTATTGGGATAAAAATCGATTTGGTCGCTTCTCAGAAGAGAATGCGACACTTGCTTAATCTCGCATCGCAGATGTCACTCTATTATTCAGCGACACGTGTTCCGCATTTGTTTTTTAGATTAAACAAATAAATCTTACTTAAAATTATAACAAATCTAAAAACTGTTTTAACTTAATAAGTATAACCTTTTTACTTACGTAAAGCAGCCAGTGAGAAAATAACAAATATAGTAGTTTATTATTTGACCGGTTGTACGACTTTGCATACTCTTCTGGGTGGCTACAATAATTATTCTACTGCTAAGCATTGATGTTAAGCATCAATACCTTGTAACTCAAGGTACCAGTTTAAAGAGATTACTTTACTTACTTACTTACTTTATACTTAACTGTACAACACAAAGAGAAATAAAAGCAAAACATGGATACAGCCAAAATAAAAGTAGCGTATAACCTTTGGCGACCATATCGCTACATAGCGATATCTTTCAGGCAACAAATGGTATAAGGAGTAACTCATAGGATAGTTTTGTGTGTAGGTGGTGTTGTAATAATAAGTAAAATAACATAAATTTATAACAAATAAATTAATAAATAAATTTCAATATAAATATAAAATACACATATAATACATAAATAAATAATTTATATTATCAATACATACTAAAATTACAATTAATATAATATAAATACATACAATACAATAAAGCCCGAGCGAGCACTGCAACGATAGGTGTTGGTCCAGTGGAGACAGCTGTTGAATCAATGCCGGGGGAAACTGTATTGACCTGCCGGACAGGGAGACCCGAAGAAACGGCTGTTCCGCTGGCCACCCGTGGCAGAGTACAGACGAGCGTGCCTAAGCAGCTCGCGAGGCTGCCCCACCAGGCCACGCATAATCTCGGGGTGGACCGTCGTGCCGGTTGGTGACTGGAAGGTGGGGTCCCGGCGGCCACTTCCGAGGGGTTTCGGGACCATTCCGTCCGGCGGATTTTCCCTTTTGGCAACCACTTGGGGAAATACGTCTCCACACTTTGCCCATCCCTATCGTGGCAATATGTTGCTCGTTTCATGTCTCTTTTCCTTCTTTTTCCATATGGTAGCGCAACTAAGAAATAAGGGTCGCTCAGCGGTGCACACCCACACCAGACCTATGCTATTTGAGGTCGAGTTCTCTAACATCCGTGGAATCCACGCTAACCTCAAAGCTGTCCACCACCATCTCGAGACAGCACGGCCAGCAATGTTGTTTCTCACGGAGACACAAATACTACGTCCTGCTAATACCAGCTACCTTAATTATCCCGGCTACATGCTTAAAGAATTCTTCAAAACGAAAGCCGGAGTAAGCTTGTTCGTCAGGACGGATGTTTATTGTCACCGACTGCGCTGCTTGAAGGACCCCTCCTTCTCCATGTTAGTGATACGTATGGACTTGGTTCGTCAGAGTCGAGTCTACGTGTGCCTCTACAGATCCCACAATGGTGACTTGGAGACAAGCCGATTATTTGACCATCCTAGTCGGATGGCAAATGCTGCGCAAGAGCAGTTTCGTAACGCGGAATTGATGTTTTTGGGGGATTAAACGCTCACCATGAATCATGGTTGAAATCCTTCAAAACTGACCATGCTGGAAGGACTGCTTTATGCTTTTGCTCTCACACATGAATTGACCCAACTGGTTTATCAGCCCATCAGGATCCTACATTTCATTCATACATTCCACCAGGACATTGATGGGCAAGCGCCTTCTCTGTTAGACCTTCTGCTGACTTCTCACCCAGTGGAATATCAGATATCGGATCACAGCCTTATATCTACCAAAGTGCCACAGGCCAAGCTGCCGCCATCAGCGGTATGCAAAAGTCGTGTTTGGCACTATAAGTCGGCAGATTGGGACGGTATGCGTGATTACTATGCGTCAGTCCCTTGCAAGGAACGTTGCTTCAGTAAGAATGACCCGACAGCTAGTGCCGCTGCTGTTGCTGGTGAGATCATGTTGGGAATGGAATACTACATTCCTAGCTCAGATCTCACCAGTAAGGGTACGCGTAACCGTTGGTTCACGTGAATGTGCCGATGCTGTATCATCTAAGCAGGCGGCATATCGCGCGTGGATCAACGGCTGCATTCGCATGTCGCATCTAACATTGACTCACTGAAAGCAAACTACAACAAAAACTCCAAGTCCTGTAGGAAGGCATACACGAGAGCGTATGCACAGCGCATTGTACAGATTGGTCATGACCTTGTTTCGCATCCTAGGGGCTCCCGTCGCTTCTGGAGTCTGACCAAGCCTGTACAAAACAATTTCTGCCAACCTTCGCTGCCACAACCCAGAAATCCGGACGGATCGCTAGCTCACAGTCCGCAGGAGAAAGCCGATCTCCTGGCTAAACTTATTACCGATAACTCCGTGATCGATGATTGTAGTGCGCTGCCACCAACGTGATGTACGGAAAGCTAGCGGTCCCAATAGAATACCAACCATAGTGCTGAACAAGTGTGTGGCCAGGCGGGCCGCCTCCTAAAAGTTTCGCCCTGTCGCCGTGATGAGGGTGTCATCCGCGTAGCACAACACCCTTATCCCGGGAAGGACGGGGGCTCTCAGGAGCCAATCGAATCCGACGTTCCACAGGATTGGGCCGAGTACCGATCCCTGTGGAACGCCGCAGCCTACCCAACGCCGGACAAGTCGCCCATCGCTCCCCCTCCCATAGGACCACACGGTCCCGAAGGTATGCTGAGCTCCACCCAACCAGAAGACGACCGGCGTCGGACAGCTTCTTCGCCACCGTAATGGGACAGGTGACGCGGACCATACCCATATATCCGGGTCCACGCTGCACCGCTCCACACTTGACTGCCTCAGGCGTGCAGTCCCCTGCACGTGCGACTGCCACAACCAGCTTCTCTGGGGTGACTGAGTCGTCGAGCCCCGTCACTTTCAGGTCAACTCTCTTTATGGGCCGGACAAACGTTGACCACCCCGTCAAGCACAGTACGAAGCTTCTCCGCAAGCTTCTCCGCCTGCTCCGACTGTGCTTTTGGTAACTCCAACACTCTGGCCCCTGTTGCCGAGCGACGGACCTTAAGTCCGCTACAGATCCCGAGGTCCTGGAGCTTTATGCCCTGTTCGGCTCGCTCCAGGACCTGTGCGTATGTTACGCCCTTCTCCTCCGCCTCCGGTTGCAGCGTAACAATAACTGCAGTGATTCGAGGGGCGGCCAGCTTTGGCTTGGCCGCTTGGGTCTTTGTCACCGCTGAGACAACTGGAGCGGAGGTTTCGGCCGGTGGGGAAGCATTCTTCCCCTTCTTTCCTCTCTTGACCACGGTGGACCAAGACGTCTCTTGGGCCTCCCGCGGTTGAAACTCCGACGCGGTTGGGAAATTCGATGGGCCAGCTATTGGTGTTGCCGGTGCGACTGAGGCAGCTGACTTGGATGGAGCCACGCGCTTGGGTGCGGATGCAGCATTCTTTGGAGGGACCGGGCGGGTGGCCTGCACATACGTAGGTGCAGTTTCCTGCATTGCATCCCGCCTTTTGTCCGCGGCTAGCGGAGGACGGTGTATCTTCGCAGGAAGGAGGCGCTCCTCAATTCCCGCCAACTTGGCGTTTATCATCATGCCGACTGACGAGACAATCGACGCCCTGAATTCTTCCAAAGCCTTCGAATTCTGCAAGGGGCTAGCGTCCGACCCGTTCGCCGCTGCTGCCGAGATACGCATCTCAGTGAACTCGCGACTAAGAGGATTCGTCAGAGTCCAGCACGACTTCTGGCGCATTTTTACGGAAAGCCCGACTTCTTAAGGAGCGCTCAAACGCCTCCTCCCTGGCTTCGGCGGCTTTCGCCTTAAGCTTTAGTCCGAGCTAGGCCAGTTCCGCGTCCCTTCGAAGTGGACTTCCCGCGACGTGTGCTATTACACTTCGCCGTAACTCGTCCCTCTGTTTCTGTATCAGGGCCAGAGTCGAAAATGCCTAAGCCCACGCGTGGGCGCTTTCGACCAGCAAAAGCATCTGAAGACAACTCCGTGTCCATCGTCTATACAAAAAAAAAACAACTCAAAACAACAAATTGTCTATAAAAGACTTATACCTAAAACAAAAATAAAATAAAAATAGGTCTATAAAGACCTATGTCAAACAACAAAACCAAAGTAGGTAGTCGTGAAACATTCGGAAACCGTAGATAAGAAGCGTATTCACACAACCTCACTCGACGACGGCCGACAAACTGTCGGCGTATGGTCTGCCTGCTCAGCTTTAAACCTGGATAGCCAGCAGCCTACACAAGCGTAGCCTTCGTGTTTGAGTTGATGGTTGCGCTTCACAATTCTATGTAGTGAATGCTGGGTCCCCCAGGGATCTGTGCTATCTCCTACACTCTTTCTTTTGCATATCAATGATATGCTCTCTCTTGGGAACATACTTTGCTATGCAGACGATAGTACAGTGCATGGTGGATACCACGGACGCGCAGTAGCTGGGCGAGCGGAAATTGAGGAGAGGCGGGAGGATCTTGTCATTGCACTTAATGGGACGTTAGAACTCATTGCCAAATGGGCTCTGATAATCTTGTTGAGTTTAATGCCAAGAAAACACAGATATGCGCTCTCGCAGCGAAAAAGTCACCATTTCGCATCCATCTGTGGCACTCCGCTGGTGATACAAAGCAAAATCGCCATGCTGGGGAATGACGTTTGCTGCGACCTTAGTCCAAAGGATTACATCGAGGCTGGTTTAAAAACAGCTTCACGAAAACTCGGAGTACTGAACAAGGTGCGGCGTTTTTTCACGCCACAATAACTATGCTTTGTACAAAACACAGGTACGGTCTTGCGTTGAATATTGCTCGCACTACTGGAGGCCTTGGACCGGTTGCAGTGACGTGCGGTCCGCATTATTGGTGACGTAAAGGTCACAAACACCCTCGAGCCTTTACAATTGCGTCGAGGGATAGCAGCGCTGAGCGCTTTCTATCGACTGTATCACGGCGAGTGCTCTGAAGAATTATTCTTGCTAATTCTGCGTGCTGGCTCTCGATGTCACCGCCTAACTGTGACATCAATTCGCGCATAAAGAAATTTGTCAACTCCTTTCTTTTTCGCACTTCCAATAAATGAAATTCCTTACCAGCATTTCCTTATCACGTGTTCCTCTCCTCTTACAAACCGGGTTCCTTCAAACGAGGTGTAAAGAGGCATCTTGCGGGTCGGCAAGGCGGGGGCGGCTAGTGCAGAACATTCTTCCCGACTGTACTGGCTGTCGTCGCGTTTGGACTCTACTACCACTTACCATCAGGTGGAGTAGAGTCATTTTCCCTCCCAGAAATATAAAAAAATACACAATAAATACTATAGTAAAAACGATAAGTCCTCAAACATAACGAGAAAAGAAAAATACAAAAAAAGAATAAAAATAAAAGAAATTATTGGTAATAAGGCATTTGAAGCAAAAAGTGATCTTTTACAAGTTTTTACAAGGTTAGCTACCAGTATACAGAACAAGGTACATATTTTATCCCATGAGTGGTGGCGCATTGACGGTGTAAAAAGTTCTTTTACTTAAGTTTTTCAGTGTCATGGAGGTGATCAATAACAATAAAAAGAATAATACATTATGTATTATCTGTCTTTTTTAAATTAAGTCTGTATTATTTGTGTAATATATTTTTGTATCCTGCATAAAGATGATAAAAACCAATGATGATAGTTATATAATCGTACAAATTATATTTAAATACTATCAAAATAGAAGAATTCAATTTCTGAAAATCTTCCATTTTAACGAATATAATGCCGATTTAATTAATAATTAGGTATTGTATATTTAAATTATTAGATAGCAACCGTAGTTGAAAATGGAAAATATGGAAAAGGAGGGTACCAACGTACTTCTTAATTTGAAAATATATGTAACAGATATACTCATTTACATAAAGCCATTTTAAAGACAACATTTATTTCCATAACAAAAAACATTTTTTAGGAATGTAATATTTTCGACAAGAAATATATTCGTCTTGAACGTTAATATATTTCTTTTCTTTGCCCAACAGAATAAATAATATTGTATCATTCCTTTTGTTTTGTTACCGCATCAAGATTCTGACTCGTAAATAAATGCGTGGATTGGAAATTCAAATGAGACCGGCCAAATTTATGGTTTTCCCTCTCTCATCCATTTCACCCTCTTCTGATGCATATATCAACATTTTGTATACAACCCTATGTAGTTAGATTATTCGTTGTTTCTGTAAATAAAACTACGGCAATGTTAATAGTAGTAAGCTAACAATAGTATTCTTAAGTTATTTTGAACATACTTTGGATAATATTGAGGTAATTGTTTATTCGTTTATGTTTAGTTTTAACTAATGCAAGTATAGTTGAATCAAAATACTCTATTTATAGATAAAATAACATTGGACAAACAAATTTGTATGTAACATTTTGTAATATACATAGTTTAAAAAAAATTAAAGCTGGCCATGCAGTAATTATTATTTTAAGATGAATCCCTGTCAAGCGATGTCGGGATTATTTATTTAAAAGAAAGTTTTTATTGTAAAAAGCATGGAAAGGAAATGCAAAAACGCGAGTACCCTACCTGCTTAGCCTGTCCCTTTGCAGCCACATGCATAGCATTTTAAATGTTATTCCAGTGATCGACTCATTGGGGAAAAAAATTGCCATAGACATATTTAACGCGCCAAAAAATCTTTTGTCATTACGTTGCAATTTCTTTGTCCAGTTATGAGGAGAAATTAAAAAAAAAATACATCCAGATCTAATCCTTTTAGCGAAGAGACTACGCATCAAAGTCCGTAACAAAAGACATTACATTCGATAGAAAAATAAAATATCTATGCGCAAACATCACATTATAGACGTATGTTAGTATCATGTAATTATTTAATGTATTTGGGTTACAAACATTAACAAAACAAATATGAATTGTCTAAATATGTATATTGTCGTAACTAGTTTCCATAAAAACAATCAGTTATCTGAACTCTTGGGACGTGACTCCTTACGCGCAGCTCTTTGAATAAATATTATAATATTCTTTAACATTACAAATATAATTTAGGTGACTTTTGTTACCATAAACAGTCGTTTTTTTTTCAATTAAATTAAATTACAACTTATAACAAAACGAAGGGAAAATATATTTATTTTTAATTTTGAAAATGAAACAAATGAATAAAAATAGTTCTGCTTGTTATTTTTAATAATAACTTGTTTTTTTGTATATATACCATATAAAAAAATTAATCTATTAATCTATTATATATCTCCTACGAATATGGTTAATCTCCCTTAGTAATGGTCGACGTGGCCGATTCGTCACAAAGACTACTATCTTTATTATTATTTTTTATATTATGTGTTGTATTTTATTTGTTAGTATTAATCAGTAAGGTTTAAAGTTTTCTAGTTTAAATCTATATATGTATAGTACAATGCCTTTGTCAAGAGGTAGAAGTAAAGAAGTAAATAAAAAAATAATTGGGTCAAATGGTTTCCATCACTTTAAAAATCTCTTACGGATACACATAAGTGTACACATTTTGTGTTTTATGATTATAGATAGATCACAATTTCTACTAATGCTTTAAACATGAGGAAAAAAGAGCATTTTATTATCTTTGTGTATACAACATAAGATTCGTAGTAGTAAATTATTGCAGCGTTTGTAAATGAGCCGAGATGGCCCAGTGGTAAGAACGCGTGAATCTTAACCGATGATCGTGGGTTCAAACCAAATGTGTATTCCACCAACCCGCATTGGAGCAGCGTGGTAGAATAAGCTACGAACCTTCTCCTCAAAATGGGTGGGGAGGCCTTTAGCCCAGCAGTGGGACATTCACAGGCTATTACGGTTACGGTTAGTAAATTGTGTAACTATCTAATACGTAAAACGAGGCAGCTTTGGGGTGAGGCAGTCATATTAATTACTATTTACTTACCTAAGTAAGATTCAAAGTTCGACGATAAACAAGCATCGTTGATTGTGATTACAATGTGTAAAATAGTCCATTTTATCATAATTATAAAAATAGATTGTTTGTGTAATACAAAATAGGTCCTCAAAGTAAGCATTGTATTGTTTTTACAAATATATTTTTATATAGAATTGTTAAATTGTAGGCAATAATTTCCTTAAATTAGATAATCTCGGTAGTCGAGAGTTTTGTTATTATAGTCGAATTTTAATTGCATTTTAATCTATTTATAAGTTGATATACTAAAAAAAATATTTAATTGTCCTGTTGATCTAAAGGTATAAGGCCCTAGACTATATGTATTTTTTGGTTTTTACTTCGAGAAATTTTTAGTAGCCATCCGAACGCTGGCGGTGTCTACATTTAAGATGTTGGTCCTGCTTTTAAACTGTTTCCGGTCGAACCATCGGATTATAAGAATGAGGAAATAGTCTCGCTTAAAAATCGCCGCCTTAGAAGTCAGTCAGGGAGATGTCATAAAAAAAAAACTAAAGGATAGAATTGGCTCTAATTAAGTACAGTTAATTTTCAAAATAGTAATTTTAATGACAAAATCTAAGAAGCTTAATTAAAATTAATGCGGAATAGATTAAAAACAAGCTCTTATTGATCTACAGAGATAATAAAATTTTATATAAACACTAATCTGTGAACCTGTCAAAGTGACAGTTTAGAGATAATCAACCGGGTTGAAATGCATTTACACATTACTAATAAGTGAATTTAAATAAAAGCTGGTAAAAAAAATACTCGGTGACATTATGTTTTAGTGATTCAACTTCCCATTTATGGTATGAAAAATAAAGGGTTTACTTCATTAATTCAAAAAAAAACTCTAAAATCGATTTAAATCAGCTTTTTTATCAGCTATTAATTATGCTGATTAAATAAACTCTTTAGTTAGTAGTTAGCTCGGAATTGAGGCCGCAATCTTCGGTTAAGACCCACGTGTACCACTAGAACCACGTGGAGCATCTCGAATTAAATATATATATACATATCATCATCATCATGATAAATAATAATAATACATATGTCGATAATGAACAAATATGGCCAGCAAGAAAAAATATATTATAGGAAAAATATATTATATATATTGTAAAAAGTAGATCTCAACACGCAATCCGCAATGCTCGTAAATAGCATTCAAGTCTATCAGTTTCCCGCCATAAAGAGTATCTGTCAATAATCTGTGTTTTAATTAAGTATAAGGTATATATAAATATCTTGTACAGTCTGCTATAATCTACAATTATCTGTGCGATATCAATTAATTGATACCATTCGTATCAGCACTGACTGCTCATAGGCTGCACACTCGTCTTATTCATAACCGCTCTATCGTAAACTGCGAGCGCATAGATGTGCGAAACCATGTCACAATTTCATTCTTAACTTATTTTACACGCCTGTTTAAAGAAATCAAGTAACTTATTCTTAATAACCATGGCTTCATTCTTTTGTAATTCGCCTAATAATTATTACAACATATCATATGTTGCCGATCTACTTAATATTTATAATCTTTTAAATATTCCATACAAATATTCCAACACTAATCATATAACATAAAATTATATGTAAATAAAAAATAATAATCAAAAGTTCATTTATTCATTATCACTATTGCTAAGATCATTGTCAATCTCAATTGAAAAATTATTAAAATTAAGCCAAATTCGAATTGTCTGTCCTTTCATCGTTAGATCAAACTCTGAAATTACATTACCTAACATTGTAAACATATTGCCCTCCGGCCAAACATTTGACAAAGATTTTACTAACTCTTTTAAAAAAAAAAAAACAATTGAGTCACTATTTGCAAAAATATATTCTTACCTGCTTAGTCTCGTAATTCACTGCGTCACTTACCGTCACTCGATGTGTTACTCCGATCAGATGGCCTGCGTCGTCGTTTGGAATGACGCTTGTCCGCTTACTTTCTGTGCTGCGGCTGTCTCGATACTCGTGTTCAAGCTTGCAGCTGAGTTTCCGACTTCCTCGACGCTGTTCTTCAGTTCGTGTTTGATGTATATTCATCCGTTCGCCGCATCCGTGGACCCACTACGCATGCTTCAGCCTCGTTTGTATTGTTATTATTTATTCGTCCAGTTTTCGTTACGTAATCGCGTCGATGGTGTTTATGTATAGACTCCATATCTGGAGTAAAGCGGCTCCTTCAAAGGCGATTTTATTATTATTTTCGTATTCCATATTTAATTTTTATTCATTCTAATTATCTATGATTGTTGTATTTATCCCACTTCTGAATTGTAAAAAGTAGATCTCAACACGCAATCCGCAATGCTCGTAAATAGCATTCCAGTCTATCAGTTTCCCGCCATAAAGAGTATCTGTCAATGTTCTTGTCGCCAGATTAAAAATATAGATTATTATTGATTAATATAAAAAACTGACATACTCTCCAGTAATATTTAATATTAATTCGTATCACATCTAATATAATACATTACAATCTGACTTAGTCTTACAATATAGAGCTTAATTATCAATTTAAACCATAATAATTCCATAATTATTTTAAATTTCTCTTTTCTAACGTGAATATAGCAGAGTAAATAGCGCTAAATATTTGTGTAGAAAACGGTATTCTATTGAAAAACTTCATGAAAATGTATTCGAGCCGACAGAATGTTGTAAGTGTTCTTAAAACCATTAAAATATAAACACATAGTTTCAAATCGATTTGCATTTTATTACTCGACTCGGTGACAATGAAAAATAAATAAAAAATAAGCCCTTCGTACAAACAAAATGTAAATCCGGTTACAATATGCAAATATATTACCTTATTCTTAACAAAGGCACAGCAGCCGACGTCTTGGTACATCGTAAAAAGCTTATACAAAACAAAGAAATTGTTCCAAATATTACCAAGGCAACGGTATATTGGACAGCAAAGGATAAAAAAGGGTTGGTCATAGCCGACAGTTTTTGCGAGCGAAATCCTTTTAACTTGATTAATAAACAAAGGTATTAATTTTTGTTTAGTTAGGCCGACGTCTATTGCCAGTGTAAAATAACGGTTCTAAGAGCATTCATCTCGCCGGTGTTGTGACTTATTGAAAAAAAACTTATTATCATGAACTTAACATTAAAAACTTTTTTCTTCCTAAATTTAATTGTACATACTTTAAAATAGAATATTAGTTTTTATTCAATTTATATGATTCATTATCATTTTTAAAAGTATATTTTATTAAAAATATTTTACATAATAATAAAAAATTATTACTTTTATGAATGTAATTGCATTGAACTACTTTCAATATAATATTGAAATTATTATAAACGTTACATAATGGAACTTTGGCATTATATAATTATTAAGTAAAAAACTCATTATTATCTTTGTCATATAAATAAACTTTCAGTCATTTTAACTTTATTTCTCTTCTCTATTGATATATCCATAACTAATTTTACTTAAATATTTACATTAGTCTGAAATAAATACAAATAAAAATTAAAAATAGTAACTGTACAAATCGTGACCGCGTGGGCTGGTGGCAAGAATGCTAGCAGCATCCCCTTTGAATCGCAATTCCGATTCTCTGGGTGAAAAATGAACCAGCCCTCCGGTCACCAATAGAGACAATAAGACGGCGTGTTATATTGTTGATGAAAGTTTTTGCACTCTTACTCCAAGATCCAAGCGTTTTAACTACAATTTTATTTTAATTATATTTCATATTTTTTATTAAAATAACATTTCTTATAACCTTGTCAAGTTTGACTTAAATCAAAACAAAACTCCTGCGATAATCATATAATCACTTGTTATAAAAACACGTTTACAAAAGAGATTTTTAATAAAAAAAACACCCCAGTTTTAATCTTAAAGGGTGTCTTCAATGCCGGAAGCGCGCTTGACATTACACGCCTTCGGTAAAAACACGCACGCGAATGTCAAAAAACCGCTAATTGTTTAGCGTTTTAAAGCTCTCCCTAATATTACAACACTGCTTGAGGGCTTTTTACGAAACTTTTTGTGACGCACGTGTTACGCATGATTCGATTTGATATTTGGTAGTCTTTTTTGATTTGTCTTGTTTTGTATAAGGTCGTCAACGATTTTGTAATAACGCTTTTTATGTTCTCAGTTTAATATTATAAATAAAATTTCGTGTTTATTACGATTAAGCAACTGACTGTATGAAAAAAAGATTAGACTGTTCTTTATAATTGTTATTTCAGCGCTTCTTAAAAAAATATTTAAAAAAAAAGTAATAAAATACATTATATTTATTAACTAATTACTAGTTAAATTGCAAAAAGTATTATGGTGTTTAATTAATGTTTTACTAAGCAACACATATACACGTTAATTAACTAATTGACTATTAAATTAACTCTTATTTATAAATGTAACATAAAAAACAGGTTGGTTGAACCTAGAGTATATCAACAATAAAATCAGTAATTTGACTTGTCTTAAAAAAACTTAGAAGTATTGTTCTGCTAACCATAGCATAAAAAAGTCCCCTTCATAAAAAGAGGCATATTATCTCCGCGTTATAAACGCAGTGGGGCCTTTTTTGTACATTTTTTATTTAAATAAGCGTGTAAAAAGTGATTATTATATAATTATTAGTTATAGTAATAGGGTGGGAAATAAAGGCAGGTAACTGAAACACTTGACCAATGTGAGAATTATTTCGTCGTTAATCGCATTGGCAATTTTGAAAGGGCTGATATTAGACATTTCTATATATATAGAATTTACCTCTATTTCAATTCCTTTATTTCTATATATTTAGTTATATATATTTAGAAATTCAACTTAAGGTTCATGTCAATTATCGATGCGATTTAAAATACAGCCATCTTAATGCGAATACAAATCAATAGACGAGATAATATTAGGAAAAATGGACATTATTAGTTGTCTTCCTATCATCTTAAAATATTGTATACAGTACAGTAACAGCCTGTGAATATCCTACTGCTAGGATAAGGCCTCCTATCCGTTTTGAGAAGAAGGTTTGGAGCTTATTCCAACACGCTGCTCCAATGTGAGTTGGTAAAATACACATGTTGCACAATTTTAACGAAATTAGACATATGCGGGTTTCCTCATGATGTTTTCCATCACCGTCAAGCACGAGATGAATTATAATCACAAATAAAAGATAAAGAGACAGACAGACGAAAAAAAGATTTTTAACTCGCAAATAGCCGTATTAACTTTAACTGAAGCAGTTGTTTTGAGATTTTTATTTTTTATATTTTCCATTTACAGACAGACACTTAAATTTTATTAAAGTGACTATAATAAAAGTAATGTAGATATACGTGTAGACGGGGCCTCCTTGCAATTTTTTGTTTCATCTATAAAAGAAGAAAACAGAACATTGTGTCATTAAAAAAATATTGAATGTGAACTCTAAGTGTAAAAGTATAAAGTAAAAACGAATTTAAAATATCTTAGTCTTACATTGCATTTCTTTTTTAATAAAGTTTGTATAAAGTTTGTTTGAATTGTTAAATGAAATTATAAATTTATTATATACTTATATATAATATAATATGTTATACGTTTAGAATTAACTTGTACATTCGATTATATACATTATACATTTGTATGAACGAATAACTTCAAAATACCATTTATAATTATTTTATTTATATAATAATTGAATTATAAGATTCATAAGAATGATTTTTAGTATTTGTATAATAATCCGATCAATGTAGAAGTATGCAACTTAGTAAAAAACATCCTCATTTTATATTTAATGTCGATTTAAATACAAAAATAGATAAGACCACATACTTTTAAATTTAACATCTAAATTGTGTAACTTTAACAACAATGGATTTAAAATATATAATAAATTACTGGAATTTTTGGAAGATAAAACATAATATTCATTTTTTTATACATCTACGACATAAACTGTAAATTATTAAGTCGGTAAGTATATTTATTAAGCACTAGTGTTCGCTCACAGTAACAGCCCGTGAATGTCCCACTTGTCCACTGTTTTGGAGCTTATTCCACCACGCTGCTCCAATGCGGGTTGGTGAAAAACACACGTGGCAGAATTTCAGTGAAATTGCAGATTTCCTCACGATGTTTTCCTTCACCGTCAAACACGAGATGTATTATAATCACAAATTAAGCACATGAATTTGAGTGGTGTTTGCCCGGGATTAAACCCACAATCATCGGTTAAGATTCACGCGTTCTTACCACTAGGCCATATCGGCTTAGTCTTCGCTCAGTGGTCGAAATTCGGCATTACCTAATCATTATTGAAAATTTAGGTAAAACATGTACCTACGTCTTTAAATGTACAAAAAAAATATATTTTTATTGTACTAAGAGTACATTTATGAGTATACTAAGACTTTCCATTTATTTTATCACTTACGATAGAAAATAAATAAGGTACTGAACAGTTTCGTCTTTTCCTATTTATATATAGACATTTTATATACAAATCATGAATTTCAAATTGCTTTACCTTACCATGGTTTCTCGACGTTATCTTAGCATTTTAGAATACGCAATAAAGAATTTGAATACATAAAAAATAAATCGGTATAAAATTGTGCTATTTAATAATAACCCAGAACATCCTCACAGACGCGTGCCATATAACGCAATTTTCGGCACAATTGAATCATTCTTCAAAAAGCATTCGATCAATAAAGATATCTTCATTACTAAGATGCGTATCAAGATATCGGAACGATATTCCGTACATCGAACTAAAATCAAGACGTGTAATCTAGCCGACGTTATTTTGTACAAAAAGCAGTCGGTCAGTCAACAGGGCTTAAGGTCTTTGTAAAAATTTTTCGACTCCGTTCAACAATACGGAATAATCTTCAAAAAGTGACCCCAAAGTACTTGGTATTGAGTTCGTGAATGCCGGCCAACGCTGCTTCGTATAATAAAAAAAACACTAAATCGCCTATTTATCGTGGATATTTTTATGTATTAAACTACAGGGTGCTTATCTTCTCTATATTATACTAATAAATGGGGTGACGTTTTTCTGTTATACCTAACTGAAAAGTAATATATATAAAACCTATACCAGAAAATACAGCGCATTTCGAAGAAGGTATATAATATATAAGTGTCTGTGCTTCCAACTTTTGACTGCTTTAAATTTAGACTATTACTAGTAAATGTTAAGTCGATGTATAAATATAATATAAATAATTTGTCCATCTGTCCTTCAGCCTTCAAAACTATGTATAAAAATAACTACAAATTACAAAAATATTTTAATGAATTAAAATGAATATATTCTTTTTTAGCTTTTATATAATAATATTCTTAACACTGCTTATAGAAAAAAAACTAAATATACTATATTTAAATTTATATTATATCTCTTATACATTTTGATTTTGATTTTTTTACATTACGTCTTGTGAACTTTTGAACAACAAAATAATAATAAATTGTCCAAATTTATGTTTAACATCATTCCGTATAAGCTCACAATGTGCGTGATGGGTGCCCACTCCATGGTATCCACGAAGCAGCTTGTCCCATACATAACATAAAGGGATGGACGCGCGTCCACACACCTGCGTATGAAAAAAAATGTAGAAAAAAAAAATGGCTAGAACAAATAATAGCAAAGGACTAAAGCATGTACTCGTAATGTAACTTATTCTTTATTTAAAAATATACTAATTAAAAAATACAAACAATAAAACCTTCGCAATAAGTAATTTTTATATTCTATTCCTTAATTGATAAGCACGCCAAAAAAAGCTATACGGATAAAAAATTCACGTGTAACCTAAAATTACTAATTCTGTTTTATACAACTTTAAGACTTAATTAATTTAAAACAATTATAGTTAAATTAGTAATTTAAAATATTAACCTGTTCATAAAAATGTGAATTTAATTGTTTTTTTTTTTCATTCATTTATACACGTGCAAAATAAACGTTTGAGAAGGTCAAATGATATTCGTATTATGTAAAAAAAATTAGAATGTAGATATACCTTACAAGATTTCATGTCACTCTATTTACTGATATATTAATTTAACTATTAACAAGTTTTAGAGATCAATGTTTTCGCATACTCTAAAATTGTTACATTAACTAAATTTTATATTATCAATAGTTTTATATGAAGACCTTATTTCGTCTACATTGAAGTTTTCGGAATTTGTTTTATTGTTATATCCCCTTCATTTATCGTATTAAGTTAAAATAATTATCAATTTTTAAATAAAATAATAAGCTTTTAAACAAAAAAAAAACATTAAAGTCAATCCACATTTTTTTAATGATGTCTTATATACGCAATTCACAGTTTTATTTCATAACAGTTCACATAGATTAAAAATAAAATAACGAACGGAATTTTAATAATTCTCGCAGTTAGTTAGAAGCCTTAAAATCTGGAGCTCAAGTAAAAGATGACAAAATCCATGAACGATAAAATGAGCGAGCTAACGCACGCTGGATCAATATCGCTCGCCGTTTCATCACGTCGATGGGAAAAAAGAGGAGAAAAAATACATAACTTTTTAGGGGCCGTCCCCCTGCGGTCCCTTGCCACCGCCCCACCTCACAGCCTCCGTAGGGGGAGCCAACGTTCTTAAAAAAAAAAAGAACAAAATGTACGCGCGAGCTCTGGCGCGTGCTTACAATGCCGCTATAAAATATCGTATCAAATTTATATAATGGGAAGTACCTTTGTTGGCACGAGGAAGAAGCAAAAAACATTAGATTCGTATTATGAATTAACGCATTGGTCGGTCCATTCGAGGAATTTATTGATAACTAGTGGTTATTATATTAAATACTTCAATCGGTAACTTAGAACGTACGCGTAGGGATTCGTTGAAGCTTTTGGAAACTGAAAACATGTTGGTAGCGTGTTCTATTTATAAGAAGCCTATAAAATACTCAAGTGTTTTTATTCTTTCATTCAACCGTGATTGTGAGAAAATATTAAACCTAACTATATCCATTCCAAGAATTTATTGCAAGCTGAACTTTTATATGCAACTAATTCAATACTATGAACTTAATAGATTCTTTTTATATACACCTGATTCTATTTATTCATGAGGATATATATTGCTTCAATTTATCCGTCTCCTCAGGACGTATAGGACGTCATCAGTTGACATATTTTGTTTTTATTCAATGTATTTTTGTTCGTTTTCGCGATTTTGATTATATTTCATTCAGCTGTAAATGAATCTAGTTTTTGTCAAACAATCATTAATGCACAAGGACCATGATTATTTACAAGATTAAATAGAGTTTACCTACTCGTAGTTAATATCAGCTGATTTTCATAAAGAATTCATAGATTAAAAAGCAAAAATTAACTGATTCTTCTCGGTAGAACTTTTCGAACTGGTATTTCTCACTATTTTAAGCTTACGTCCAGAAAATAATTTAAGTAATTAAAATAACTGGTTTAGTATTCGTTTTATGTTTATCTTTGTCTACAGCCGACAATTTTAATGCCAACCTTCAATTTAATTAAAAAAGTTTGTTGTGTAACTTGTTTAATTTGTGGTTGAATATGATCACATCCAAAGTATATTTAAATAAAATCGGTAAAGTATTATTAGGTCTTCATTGATGTATCTAGCAGAAATAACCGAATAACACGTCAGCCGTTAACCAGATACCAACAGAATGGACAACCATTGACGTTCAACGGAAACTGCCACATCTCCATCACAAAGCGGGATGATCGCAACTTAAAATACATTGTAATATAGAAAAAATATCAACATCTGGCCATTGTCTCGATAGCGGGGGAGTCGCTATAAAATAAAATAAATAAATAACAAAATGTCTCCACCGCACGCGTCATTATTCAAGTGCGATTGACAGCTACTTCCATAGGTCGGGGTACAGCATAATAATACGCCTACTTATTGCTCCTGAAACTATGAAGATTGAACAATTTTGATACTGTATATTGTCAATGTATCATAATTAAAAGAATGTTAATCGAAGATTACGGTGTCAAATACAGTCAAGCATGATTGAGTCGTTATGTGCTTGATTTATATTTATAATTCAACTAGTATTCAGTATTAACGGTAAAATTATGAAGAAGCAAGATTCGGGCATGTACAGAACCGCACTGCAGCGGCGAGATTGAATAAGTTCCAAACTTTCTTCTTAACAGCGTTCTTTACTTTCTTATTCTTACTTCTAAATAATACCTATATTTCTAATACAATTAAGTTTCACTATTCACTATTAAGACATATTAACTTTCGTGTTTTTTTATTCCTACAGATAGACGTGTTTTATAGGCACAGGCATAAAATATGACAGTTTTAAAATAGTTGAATTACTTTAAATCCTTAAAATACAATAAAAAGCTACGCTACCAGCTCTTTCCCGCTATAATCATTTTAGACGATATAAAATTAGTGGAAAAAATGTACCCGTATCAGTGAAATTACGCTTTGTTTATATGGATATCAGTTATAAGTAAAATCGGACTAATTACAAATATATGACTATGAAATATCATTTGTTTAACATAAATAAAGATAATAATTTACAAATATTTACTAAACTGGCGCCTCTATAGATTATTACAGATATTAATTCCCAAAATAACATAAATTAAAAACAAGACATTAATACCTGTTAATATAACATCAACAAAAAGCGGGTTTTTTTTTGAATAATGGGTACAAATATCAAGATTGATCCATAATCTATATCAAAAGTCTTTTCTAAGACGCTCGTGTCCTATCATTTTGAACGACGGTGGCGAATCGAAAACTTCATGAATAAATATAAATTCGATATTCCTTTTGAATAAAAATGTCGCATAAAAAAACGATTTATCAAATACCTTTGCTTATTCAAACCGAAAAGTCTTTTATAAAGTTTAAATAAACAACGATTTTAGGATGACGTACAAAACGGTGCGTGTTGAATTGAAGTTTTTTTTTAATTCATTTTTAGTGGGACAAGAGTACTAATGAGTGGAGGACACCCACGCAACGATGAATTGCAATTTCTTTTATATTCGTAAAGCATTCGCCAAAATTAATATTCGTACTAAATAGCTTGGGGTGAAATAATTAAATATATTTGAAGGCGAGTGGTATTTTGGCAACTTCCTCGCATAGATGTTGACTATGAAAATTTTAAGATTACTTAGAGAAAATAATTTAAATAACATCAGGCCTAATATTTGGCTAAAATTTGAAACATTTTACTTTGCGCTTACAAAACATTAAAAATTTGATTCCATACCGTACGTTTTTAATAATAATGAATAATGGATTATTGCATCAACTTTCTATGCAAATAGGTACATTTAAATACACAAGTTGTGTTATAATTTTCTGTTTAGTTGAAGATAAAGATTGGTAGGTTCATATCTAGCTTTACGTCGTTGACCGTCTCACGAAATTATCCCTTTACAAACAAAAATATTTTTGTTGAGAAACGAAGTCAGTTCTTACAGTATACACTGCTGAGTCCTAGCTAACGATCAATGCGCAGCCTAAACAGTAAAGGCGGAGATTTAAGGAGGTTTTCTAATGTAAAGAAATCATCATCATCATCTCAGCCACAAGACGTTCACTACTAGACAAAGACCTCTCTCAAAGATCTCCATGACGGCCAGTAATGCGCTACCTGCATCCAGCAGCTTCCCGCGACCTTCACAAGATCGTCGGTCCACCTTGTAGGACACACTGCCAAAATAATAAAATAATATCGCATAACTTTGATTTTGGCCGCTTACAGAGTGCAAGCGATGTAGCATTATTATAAAATCAATAAAATTATGCAAAATAGCCAGTTGATGATTTTCATAATATTACATTTCATTTTATTTCATGGGCGCTATGTAACATAATTTTACAGCGCCATCTTTTAGAATGTAGAGTAAAATGTCAATATTTGCTAAAAATATAAAAAGGTAAGCATATCCTTTACTGTCTAATATATTATGTCTGTTTGAGTATATGTTTTATTTTAATTTTTATATTCAATATATTTTGATTTTTATGGAAATGCTATTTCTTATGCGAAGTAGGCTTAACAGTCTGTATTTTGAACTGACATTTGTTATTCCTGTAACTGACATTGACAATTAATAATAGCGTTTACCGCAACCGAATCGTGACTTTCAGAAATTGTTAATTCTTATTTTGTTTGCAAGAAATACAATATATTAGTAAGTAACTGCTGTATATAAAACATATTTATATATTTTAATAAGTTGGCTATAAATCAGAAATTAGTTCCATCCTGCAACAAGTTTCCATACTTCCACAAAGAAATTATTTTACAACTTCTTTACAAATTGCAGAAAAATGGCAGCATCAGTTGTTGATACGTACGCGGATCCCAACATGAGTTGGATGAACGCTCCTCACAGCACAGGAACGTCTATAATGGCCTGTGAATTCGATGGTGGTGTAGTGATCGGCGCTGACTCTAGAACAACTACCGGCGCGTACATTGCTAATAGAGTAACTGATAAACTGACTAAGATTACTGATCGTATCTACTGCTGTCGCTCTGGATCTGCCGCTGATACTCAGGCCATTGCCGATATTGTCACTTATCATTTGAGTAAGTATTGCAGTGTCATGACTACTTCATACACTTGTTAGACCCGCAGTGGAACAGCTTGGTGGAATAAACTAACTCAGAGACACGTTTCATTTTATTTTGTTATATTATATAGTCATGTTTTTAACAATAACTCCTATATTCTTTTTTTAATTCCAATATATAATTTGTACATCAGCTATTATTTGACAAAATTAATAGTAATTTTTTATACTATATAAATTTGTGATTGGTAATATTTATTGTTTTAGATTTCCACAAGATGGAATTGGGAGAGGAACCATTAGTACAAACTGCAGCAGCAATTTTCAGAGAAATGTGTTACAATTATCGTGATTCTCTTGTTGCCGGAATCCTCGTCGCTGGCTGGGATAAGAAAAGTGGAGGTACTGTTATTATATTAGATATTTTAACTAATTAAAATAAGATTATGTTACCTAATAATAAAATAAATAAATATTTTAAATTTCAAAATAAATTTAATTTCTTAGTAAATTGTCATTTGTCAAAAATTTACCTATTTGAATGTGGTCATAGTTTCTTGCTATTTATCAATGTAAGACAAAAAAAGGCACTATTCATGAAATTTATATAAATAAATTCAATTTTTATAAAACAATGTCAACTCACAGCAAGATATTTTCTTGTTTTGTTTAAAGGTATGGGTTGTGCTGTTCAATTTTTGTCACTGCAAGGAATGTTTTAAAAATTCCTTATTACTTTTTAGGACAAATATACTCAGTACCAATTGGAGGTATGGTTCAGCGACAAGCTGTTTCTATTGGAGGATCTGGTTCATCTTATGTCTATGGTTATGTTGATGCCAACTTCAAACCTAAAATGTCCATGGAGGAAGCTAAGAAGTTTGTCACCAATACCCTGACATTGGCCATGCTGCGTGATGGATCTTCCGGTGGTGTTGTGAGACTCGGTGTAATATCCGAAGCTGGGGTAGAGAGATCAGTTATCCTTGGTGACCAGTTGCCCAAATTTTATGAAGGATGAAAATATTTTTAAAAATTAAGGTATTATAAAATTGGCATAAAAAGTGATTGGTTTTATTTTTAAATCCTACAACTTTATTCATTCAAGAAAGTTAGACATTACTTAACTTATAAAATTTTATGACAGTGTGCCAATTACCTTTGAATATATCATTAATATATGACTATGCTTTGTTAAACATCTTATTTTATTCAACTAATTATAATACAAAGATTACTTTAACTTAATGAATACAAGATTTTGAAGCTCTGAAGAAAGTTCTTAGTTTGTCACAATTATTATCAAAATCGAGTACTTACTGATAAGTCGATGCATCACATGAAGTTCCATTTTAAAAATCAAGGTACTAATGTTAAATTTGGTTAATAGAATGGTAATTTATAAAAGTGAATTATGAATTATATTATAATTATTCGTTTCAATGCCATTTTTTAAAGTCATATATATGTTTTGGTACCTAACAGCCACATTAATATGTTGCAAACTTAATCATTTTTATGTAATTTAAATTTTTGTGCAAATTTTACCAATAAGACCATATAAGAAATAGGTGTATGCAAAACCTGGTAATATTTTAAGGAAACTGATGTAATTATTGGGTGGGTGTAAAAATGAAAGAGAAACTATTTGTTAGAATTCATAACATATAATACCTTTTAATATACAGTTATATATTGTGTTTATTGTGAAGCGTTAAATAACAAGATCTTCCCTGACTGTTATAATCTATACGAAATTTCTACAGAAAACGACTAGACATTCAATTAACTTTAAGTGATAATACCAAGTTCTTCCATGGTGTCAAGGTCACGCATAAGCATTTGTATGGTCTGTTTAGTTCGTGGGAAGTAATCAGCTGTTTCATCGTCTTCAAATGATGGATCTTGGGACTCCAGTTCTGTGAAATAAACTACAATTACTACTAAAATTCTGTGAAAGTTTCAGTTAATAATGACGAATTTACATATTATGATTATCCGATTTAGGTCTAACTTATTTGAATCTAGGACCTAGCAAGTTTCAGCCTTATAACATAGTCACAAGACAAGCAAAACAGTATATTTACTATTACAATGCAATAACAATTTTTATAAATTCGACCTTCTTTTTATGTAAAAAAGAGCTGAATAGTGAATGACTTAGTAACAGACCGCTTTATCTGTTGAAAGTCGAAGTATATACTTATATAAATTCATATTTACGTATTATTTATATAAGAAAAATAGAAGTATATATCTAATAACTATTATTTTATTATATTTGTTTTCAATTATTCGCTTGTTATTGACAGAAGTTAGAACAAAATAATCCTGTGGCAAAATAGTCTTAGATACACACCAGCAACCTGCGCTTCAAAAGAGTCGAGTCTCGCGTCAATGAGCGCCTGGCAGCGCTGCACGTGTCGCAGCAGCCTCTCGCGACACGCGCTGTTCTCTATCGCAGCTTCCGGCTGCGGCACGATCACGTTCCTCGGCACTTCTTGTTCTAATGGACAAATTTATGTATTAATACGTTAACATCGAGAAATGTCAAAGATTGTTTTATAATATGTAGTGATGCTACAGTGAGTCCCTCTCTCCATCCCGTCTTCCCGAATAGATTTTCATACGATTCTCACCACTTTCACGGAGTGATTTATGATGGAGATTTTCGGTGTATAATTCGTTAAAGTTTAGTATAAATTGGCTAAAATATGGCATTTATTGTTGAGCTCGGAAACTATGTATATGAGGTATTTTATGAGTACAAGTAAAATCATATTTTAAAATACATACCTTGGACAGATTTCGCCAGTCGTTCTAGTTCCGATGTAGTTATCGGCAAATCCAGAGACGGTCCACCGCTTGGACTAGACAATGCCGTCGTCAAACTGAGCAGAGAATTTGATGTATTCTGTGTAAATCTTTCTTGATCGGGATCCTCGATGATAGGCGTCCTCATGTCCAAATGGCCATCTTTAACTTCCTCCGGCTTCACTGGTAAGTTCTCCTTGCCTATATTATTCAACATTATATTGAGGCCCGAGTATTCCGAGTTGAGTCTCTCTTGAGTGAAGGTCACTTCAGTATTCTCCCAGTCTTTGGCCCACAGATATAACTTTGGATGATCCTTTTTACTGAAAACAATGCAAAAGATAAGTCTTTCTCTAATATATCGAATATATTCACTTAGTACCTTTGGAATTGGAAACTGCTTCAATGTATTCCGTTTTAAAAGTAAAATCAAATAAATATGTGACATGGATATCGTTTATTGATGACATTTCTCGCCAAGAATCATTGCTATGGTTTAGAATTTGCATGATCTATTTAAAAAAAAGGTTTATTAACAAAAAAAAATTATACAATAGTACTTACGTAGCGACATAGTACTTGACTCGAAGGGCATGCAAGGCATCCTGTATCCGCAACAAGTTGCCAGAAAGCTCGTGTGATCTACGAAGAGATCCGCAGGGCTTCGCCCCTGGGAGGAGTCCTTCGTACAGGCGATCCTGATCGTGGAGGAATCTCTTCGAACGTCGACCGCGGCGTGGGTTAAGGCAGATACTGCAGGTATACTTTTCAGGGACCTGCAGACATTATTTGAGCTGATATAAATGTAATTATTAGGAAAAAATGTAAAGACTTCTATTTGGAGTTACCCAAGCTATTCCTGTGTGGCTTGGTTGATACATATGTACCTGAATTAGTTCCAACGCATGCAGGATTCCTCACGATATAGCTCATCTCCGATATATTATAGTTTAAATAAATATTATGAATGAATAATCACCTCAGATTCCTTCTGTATGTTGTGGCAGAGCGCGTGTTGCCAGCACAGACACAACTCGCACTGCACCATCAGGCCGTCCTCCTCACGAAAGCCGCAGTGACAGCTTATTATTTCTTCCCGTTTCATTCGCTCAATCTTTACTCGTTCGCCGGCTGAATAATAAATTATGTTGTATATTTTACGTCACACCTTATTTGCGTTGTAATTTGTATAATTTAGACTAACGCAGTTACGTAACGATTTAAGTACTTTACACCTAATTTCAAATAATAAAAATAGGCATTATGTACGTTTAAATTAAAGCTTTTAGGGGATTTTCGTTACAAACTGAATTCCATTTATACCCAGCGTCGGCCCCACGCTACAAAGGTACATAAGCGTTGTTTTATTTGTACAAATACGTTAATTATTATTTATAAAACATTAACTTGAATGCAATTTATGTGAAGTGACGTCGACCAAAGGGCGCTGTAAGGCAATCTCGCTCAACGCGATCAAGGGCCGGCACTGTTTATACCTTACTATCTCATTCTTCAAAAATAAAGGGTTCATATAACCTTTTTTTTATAGAAAAGGAAGATGGACGAGCATATGGGCCACCTGATGGTAAGTGGTCACCAACGCCCTTAGACATTGGCATTGTAAGAAATGTTGCCCATCGCTTAAATCGCCAATGCGCCACCAGCCTTGGGAACTACGATCTTATGTCCCTTGTGCCTGTAATTACACTGGCTCACTCACCCTTCAAACCGGAACACAACAGTACCAAGTACTGCTGTTTTGCGGCAGAATGTCTGATGAATGGGTGGTACCTACCCAGACGAGCTTGCACAAAGCTACTAAGTACTAACTAAGGGGATAAATTTTTAATAATCCTTCCTTTGTGCTAGTCTACTATGTAGGAGGAACCTATTACATGGTGCTAGCCCCAATAGGTAGGGATGTGCATTAATATGTAAGTCAGTCAGTTAATCTTTGATATACTTTTTGAAGTCCATAAATAAATAAATCCTACTCACTTTCCGTGTAAATGTAAGTGTTGGTTTCTTTCTGGTCTTCATTATTGGACTCCGACGACACCGCTTGCTGAGTCATCGCCTTGTCCATGGTTTTAGAGTCCGGCGTCCCGGAACCCGGATAGCTCGATCTGGTCTCTATATCCGAATTACCACCGTACCACTCGTCTTCCTCGCTCATCGGTCTTTTCGATATCGTTGAGAAACATTTACGTTTCTTCTCCAACTTCTTTCGTATTTCATCACACGACTTCGTAGCCGTATTACTAGAAATTTCCGATTCAAAATCCAAATTTTCCGTTGGCCTTTCGAATTCATTTTCCATCGCAGCTTCGTTGTAATCGAGAGTTGGTATTTCGATTTCTTTTTCTGCAATCGGTTCAGGATCTGGTCTCCGAACGGGGAGCAGCACTTTCGGTCTTTTCACTGGTTTATTTGCGAGTGCTTGACGTAGTTTTGGTGAATCTTGAGATCTTGGTACTGGTGAATTTGTCTTGCTCGGAGCTGCGACCGGTATATCGATATGGAGTTCGGAGGGCGTTTCCTCTTTTTTAGGTTTTATTTCAATTTTCGGTTCCTCGATGCGCTTCGGTAGTCTCGGTAATTTTACCTTGATGATCTTTGATTCTGGTTCATGTCGTGGCTTGGTTGGTTCTATACCTGTTGGCTTCGTCCTCTTTCTAGCCAAGTCTAAAACTTTAGGTGTTGCCCCCAACATCTTCCTCATCTCCCGGTGATAATGCTTTATGTGCATTTGCAATAATGTATTATTTCTGAAGTTCTTGTAACAACCTTCCGCTGGGCAGCGAAGCAAGTTTTCTATAATCTGGACTTTTAGCGATCCAACATATACTAAAAGATAGGTAAAGGATTTAGTTTCAGAATTAAACAAATCAATAAAAAAATAGAATTTTCAAATTTAGTCTAACACGGTGTGCTTACCATAACCATCTTCTAGAGGAGGATTCTCGAAGGACATGTCCGTTGCCGCATCTGACAAATCCAATAAAGCTTGACTACTGGTACTTGGTGTGTCATTCGATATAATCTGTAATTAAATATTTTTTTAGAATCTATAATTTCTGTAAATACTTTCATTTTAAGTGACTTCAAAAAAGGAAGAATTTCTCAAATTGTCTATGGTCATAATTTTCGGTTAGACTCGGTATAGATCTAAAATAGTCAGATCTTAATTTGAGTTGTTAATTATAAATTGTTAAACAATATTATTGTATGTTATTACCTTTAGCTTTTTCCGTTTCTTCTCTTTCTTGTCCTCCTTTCTTTTATGGCTTATTTTTTTTCTCTTAAGCAATGGTGACAATGTATTGACACCAGCCGGCGATACCATCCCCTCCTCAGTATGGCTGACCCATCCCATGCGTCTAGACAACTTGAGATGTACACCGAAATCTAATAATGCAAATTCGTAAGGCTTCAACGATTCATCCGGGACGTGCTCTAAAAACGCCCGCATGTCAGTTTTAGTGTGGAATCTCCGGTTATCTGGTCTGAAATATTAACAAAAAAACCTTTAACTATAACTTAAACGAAATTATTAATATCAGTCTGGAATTCCCACTGCCGGGCAAGGTCTTCGCTATTTTATTATTTAAACGTATCCCGTAACTGTCTCTTTAAATTTTAATGCCCTTGTCTTTATACCCAATTTTCAAATATTAATAAATTTCAATATGAACACCGTTGTAGTCATAATAATGAGGTGTCCAAACAGAGAGACTAGACTTCTTTATTTATAATAATTAGTAATTTATTAAAAAAGCCGAGATGGCCCAGTGGTAAGAACGCGTGAATCTTAACCGATGATCGTGGGTTCAAACCCAGGCAAGCACCACTGAATTTTCATGTGCTTAATTTGTGATTATAATTCATTTCGTGCTTTACGGTGAAGGAAAACATCGTGAGGAAACCTGCATGTGTCTAATTTCACTGAAATTCTGCCACATGTGTATTCCACCAACCCGCATTGAAGCAGCGTGGTGGAATAAGCTCCAAACCTTCTTCTCACAAAGAGGAGAGTCCTTGCAGTGGGACATTCACAGGCTGTTGCGGTAGTAATTTATTTATTTATTAATAATTTATCAATAAAGGCCAAAGACCTATCTCAGCAATGAGACCGCCCCGTGACATAAATACTTAGTCTATTACTGTTTACAACTATATTTGTTTATGGTACAATAAAAACTGTATTATGTGTTATTTTATGTAACTTATCTAAGTGTGAACAAAGTCAACTGAGCAACGTACCCAACTAAAACCACGTCCCATTTCCCAGCCGATTGACCCAGACTACGTCGTACCATGTGCTTCGTCCAACCTGGAGGTAATCTTTTGTCTTCGACCTGAAAAGGAAATATTGGTAATATATACATCTGTCATCAAATAACAAATAACATTTTTATGATACCACAATATTTCGCGGCTTCGCCCGTTTATTAGCGTCCTAAGTTATTTCCTTTAAGAATAAATAAATTAATAATGACAAAATTACTCAAAACAACAAGGCTATAAATTTTATGTTATGTAATAATATTAAGATGACAAAACAAAATGAGATCACCATAACGAAAATGATAACTACTTATTATATAAGTATTAAGAATGATGAGAAAATGTTAAAATAACTGGAAATTAATGCACAATTGTAATTCCGGAAACAAAAACCGCAGTCAAAAATTAAAATGTAATTATAATTCTGAAGCTTTAATTGTATGTGTATTATAAATCCGCTCCTTACCTGCACACTTCTGCGTGGTAATGGCAATTTGCTACCATCCTTAACCTCAGCTTCAATTTCACTGACGGTACCAACTGGCTGACCATTGATCCACTTACAACACCATTCACCCGGTAACAAAAAACTTTCCGGCATTTCTAGAGGCCTGGTCGACGTCGATAATTCCTCAGTCTTCAACAACATTTGTTTTCTCATTTCCTCAACTTGCCGTTTCATCTCCTCCAACTCACTTTTCACCTTCTCGACCTGCTTCTTTACCTTCTTCTCCTGTAATAATCTCATTTTCTTATTTTTCTTAATCTTAGATAGTTTCTTAGGCTTTCCTTTTTCCATATCCACTTTTGTTTCAACTTCGCTTTCTGGCTTGATTTCTACGAGGGGTTCTATTTTCACGACTGGTTTAGGTGAATCGACCTTTTCCATTTGATGCAAGCCATCTTCTAGTTTGTTTATAACGACTTTCATTTTCTCGATAACCTCTTGTTTACTATCATCTGGTTTTTCGAATTTTTCCAATTTCACTTCTTCCTCTATGATCTGTATTTTATAATTTATCATAAATTATCTATGATTAATTTAATGTATTATAATTATATATAATTTAATGATTCAATCGACTTACCGGTTCAACATAAATATCAGACTCCAATCCTAAATCACTAGGTATTACAAGATCTGAATAACTATCTGCTGTACTTATATCAACCTCTTTGTCTTTGTTTACTTTATTAATATCCTGCTCTTCCTTGACTTCTTCAGAATTCATTTTAGGTGATTGTGGTATAACAGTCTCAGTTTCTTCATAGTTGATTATTGATCCATCGACATCTTCTTTAGCAACAGTTCCTATGATGGAAGCTACTGCATCTGCAGATGAAATTGACATAGCTTAGTATACTTCAAACTAGTTATAATAACTATAATCAAAGAGCCTAGCTCTCACCTGGTATATCCATTTTGATGTCAAGTTTAATTTCGTCTTTGGGTTTAAGTTTAAATTTTCTTTTCAAAATTTTAGGTTTCTTTTCAGTTACAATATTAACATCTCCTTTGTCTTCAGTTATTTTTGTTTTCTTCCTTTGTTTTTTCTGGCCAATATTGAAAATTTCTTTTATATTTAATTTTCTTTTCATTTCCCGACGTTCACTCTTGGAACCTAAATAATCACGGGTGGGATCAAAGAGATGTGTATGGAAGATAGGAAATGTTGTGTGAGCACTTGGAGAAGATGCAACAGTAGGTCCAGCACCAGCTAAAGTTGGAGATGGAGTTGATGCTGCAGAGGAGGCAGATGTGTCAACAGTTAGACACTCAGAACTTCCTGGTCTTCCTGAAGAAGACTTCAATTTATATAACCTAGATGTACTGCACTTCCATTGAAAACCGTCATCAAATATAACCTCGTAATGGCCTGTTAATGCAAAAAAAACAAACAAAATTAAAAAAAATACATAAAATCTTCCAGGAAAAACACTGCATTTGGAGAATTCTAATAGCTCAAATGCAACAAAATTTTTATTAAATTGTTAAGAAAAATTAATTTACCATGTCCCAAATCATTAGAGATTGTAGCGACAAATCTTCGATTATCTCTCCAACGTGCCAGACACCTTTCACCTACTACGAATTCAGTTTTTGTTTTGTCTTCTTGCTTAACTTCGTCCTTAGTTTCGGCAATGTCTGCAGGTGGATTTTGGACAGCAGAAGATATTGAAGGAGTGGGTGAAGTAATAAGAGTCATTGGCCTTAGCCTGGGACTACTAACATTTATCCATTCATCATGCCTAAAAACAAAGATCTAGTTAAAGATGCCAAAAATGAAACCTACAAATCCTTCTATACATTGCATAGTATTTAGTATATCATTATATAATACCTGGTATCAAAGGTTAGTTATCACATTATTTGAAAATCATCATTAATTCAATTTAAAAAGAAAAGCTCACATTGTATCAGTTCATTTCGAAGATAATTTATCTTCGAAATTACCTTTATTAACTTACAAATTTTAGCAGGAGTATTGTATTATTTACTATAGCACTGTATTTGTAAGTACACAATTTAAAAATAGAGATAAAATACTAACTTGTTCGATACAAGATTATAGTGCACTAGTACTTCCATTTCATCATAATCAACTTCAACTATCTCAGCTGCATACCAGATTTCACCAAAATCCTTAACCTCAACCTTCGAGCCCACTGATAAGGCCATACTATTACTACCTGAAAGAAATTTCAATTTAAAACAATTCAATCATTAAATATTGAGTAAATAAGAAATATTTTAAACTATTTTATAAAATGTTAAATTCAGATAATATTTCACCTTTATCTTTAGGACTTAAGTTATCTTTTGTAATAGCTTTAATGTCTTTATTGTTTGCAATTTTAGCTTCCGATTCACTTAATATCATATCCATAACACTTGTAGCTATTACAATAGGATCTCCTCGCTCTATCACATCCATTTGATTGATTATATCATCTCCTTTTTGTGCCGCTTCTATGTTTTCTAGAGCTTTGTCGTTGTCTTTCTGAATCTCTCTTTCCTTAATTTCTTTTTCTTGATCTTCAATATATTTTTTTATAGCCTCTACATTTTCACCCTCAGATTCTTTACTGCTAGTCGATAAGTTTAACTTTTCACCAACATCTTTAGAGCTTGTTTCCATTTCTGTGTCTGTTTTAACATCTGTCATAATCCAAGAAAATATTGATGGTACAGCGTCTGTAATCAAAATTTATTAAAAAAATATCCATCTAGCTTTTGTAGGTTTGAGACAAGGCATTCACTATCTACTAGATATAATAATAGACAAATAGTATACAATAATAGATTTAACTAAAATAATTACTAAACAAGCAATACATGTAATCAGTAAATAAACCTTTGAAGCAAGTAATTTTAACTACAATCAATTTCACTTTACCACAAAAACAGTATTATGCAAATGTAGTATGTAATGCAAAGTAAACATTGTGTAGAAAAAGTAAAATGAAGTGCATAACCAAATCAAAAAAGACTAACTAAGAATATAAAAAGAAAAAATATATATCTAACATTTAAACATCTACAGTTTGTAAATACCTGACTTAAGAACATATTTCGAGTCCTGATAAATTTGAAAATCACTTTTACAAAAGTGTCGTGAGCACACATAATTACAGTGGGCAGTGTTAGTGTGTCTATAGCGTGTAATTAATACCCATGTTTCACGCAATGTCTTATCTTTTGGGAACTTGTGATATGTTACACCAATATCTTCTCTTCTCGTTGAGGACGAGTTACAGTTTTCTACACAACATTTTTTAACAGCCATCCTATTTTAAAAAATTGTTAGCAAAATTTTTCCTAGTATTGACACAAATAGTCTAGATAACACTGTTATTATTTTTAATCATTAGTATTTTACATTTAAAATGTAATTCTAGGTACAATTAATATTCTTACAAAAAATACTTACTTAAATATAATAAGAAACTTCCAAATATATGTGATCTTTTCTTACAGATTCATTTTTGATACCTCTACGAAACAATGCAATTAAATAAGCCAATATAAATAATCTTGTTTACTTCATAAGATCTTAACACAATATTTTGTGGACCTACGCTATAGTTGTTCTATTATAAATTATTATTAATATTTGCAGTTTTACATTTACACAACACAATACAAATGAGTATATTAAAAACTTGACAAACAAATCAATACTCCAATAAAACCATAGATAATTAAGACATTACTCAAGATTAAAAATTGCCAGATGCCAGAAACTTAAATGTAAAGATTCCCTAACAATTAATTTACTATCATAAATTAGTTTTTAATAATAGAGAAAAAAATATGTAACTAGTTTTTAAAGAATCATATATTTATTGAATGCGATGAGCCTTATTAACAAACAACATAAGGTAAAGGTAAAAACAATGTAAGGTAAAAAGTCACAAGCATTTTATTTAGTTGTAATAAATTTTGTTCTTTGTGACATTGATGGAAATAGTGTCTGATTAATCTATGTAAAAACTTTACGGAATTTTTAATTTTTTCAATAAAAATACACACATTTCAAAATTTACATAAATTCCTTATTTTCTTAATAAAATCAAAAATAATATATATATGTATTATACTAAATGCTTATTCTTAATTTTAAAAACATACTAAATTTTAGCAGAAATGGTATTTATTTTAACAAAAATGTAATTATATAAATTATTGCGAATCTATTGTTTTTTGAGAAATCAGGATGACGTATTGAGTTGAATATTGACGTTTAAAGAGAAAGTGTTTTGTGTTTGTGTTTAATTTATACAAATATTACTCTAATGATTCTAGTCTAATTAATGTAAGTTATTTTAAGAAAAAATGGATTTAGCTAAGTCTCTATTTAGCTCACGCGATCACGTAGGGTATGTGGGGCGTGAAGAACATGAACGCAAAATCAGCGCAGCTCTAGCAGACGACGATCCAGAAGACATAATCGATGCTATCCGTGGGATGAATGTCGCTGATGAATTATTACCAGCTCCTGGTGGACCCTTTTCTGCTTTAACACCTAGCATGGTACCTCAAGATATTATGGCAAAATTAGCACAACCGGAATCAGAAGGTCACGGGGGTGGACTTCCTGATTATAGATTCGATGAATTTGGATTCTGTGTTGACGAAGAAGACGGCCCCGAACAAAGTTCCAACAAATTACTTGCAAATGTTTTTGTGGAAGATGACCAACATCGTCTACAATGGGAATTTTACAGCAAAGAAATAAACTTCTCAGAAGGTGAAAACAAATTAGAAAAGACAGATAAATTACAAAAAATGGTTAAAGATGGTGTCCCTCACTCTCTGCGACCACAAGTTTGGATGCACCTGTGTGGTGCTAATAAAAAGCGAGCTTCGACAGAGATAACTTATCATGAAATAGTAAGAGCATCAAGTGACGATGGATTGGTCACTAGTAAACAAATCGAGAAAGACTTAGTCCAAATTTTACCTAATAATGTTTGTTTTTCACATCCAACAAGCACTGGTGTGCCAAGACTTCGTCGTATCCTCAGAGCTTTAGCTTGGTTATACCCTGATATTGGATATTGTCAGGGAACTGGAATGATTGCTGCTTCTCTTTTATTACTAATGGAAGAAGAGGAGGCATTCTGGATAATGTGCACTACAGTAGAGGATCTCTTGCCAGCTTCCTATTATTCATCAACATTAATAGGTATACAGGCAGATCAAAAAGTTCTAAGAAGCCTAATATCTACTTATTTACCTGGTATTGATCAAGTCCTTAATGCCCATGACATTGAACTCTCTCTTATAACTATGCACTGGTTCCTTACATTGTATGCCAATGTAGTTCACATGAAAATTTTACTCCGGGTATGGGATTTGTTCTTCCTAGACGGCTCAATTGTTCTATTCAAAGCAACATTAGCTATGTTGAAGATCAAAGAAAACAGATTTACTGAAATATCAAATTCTGCTCAGATTTTTAACGCTTTATCTGATATTCCTGGAGAAATTGATGATGTAGATCTCTTAATCAAAACCATTGATGAAGTCTGTGGTGAAACTCTAAGCCCTGCTTTAATTGAAACTCATCGACGACGACATTTAGCATATCTAATGGCTGATCAAGGTGCATTGGTTGGAAACCCAAATGCAGTACCAAATCTACCTAAGCAGCAACTTCAACGTCGTCAAATTAAAAGAAGTAAATCAGTTATTCAAACTATTCTTTTTGGAGATGACAGTAATAATGATGATTCTGTTTCAAAAAATGTTAAACAAACCGAAATTCTAGTTGATTTAAGAGAAGCAATTTTACAAGTTGCTCGACATTTTCTTGCCCTTGAACCGCAATTGGCGTCAGAAGTTCAACTTACTGCTGACTACAGTATGCAGAGTCATGCAGCTGACAGAGAAAGATATGTCAATGTATCTAGAAGTAAAAGAAGACGTGCTAAGGCTTTGTTAGATTTTGAAAGGAGAGATGGAGATGAATTAGGGTTTAGGAAGAATGATGTCATAGAAGTTATCAGCTCAAGAGATGAGCATTGTTGGATTGGAGAATTAAATGGCTTAAGAGGCTGGTTCCCTGCAAGATTTGTCAAATTATTAGATGAAAAGGGTGTTAAATATAGTAGAGCTGGAGACGATTCTGTGACAGAGAAAGCAGCTCATCTAGTAAGAGGAGTTTTGGCACCAGCATTTAAAAGAGTATTATTGCATGGCATTAAGAAACCAAGCTTCTTAGATGGACCTTGTCATCCATGGTTATTTATTGAGGAAGCTTCATCTAGAGAAGTAGAAAAAGATTTCAATTCTGTATATAGTCGTTTAGTTTTATGCAAAACATATCGTTTGGATGAAGATGGTAAGGTTCTTACACCAGAAGAGTTGTTATACAGATGTGTACAAGCTATAAATCTTTCCCATGACAATGCCCATGCACAAATGGATGTTAAATTACGCACATTAATTTGTATGGGGTTAAATGAAGAAGCTTTACATTTATGGTTAGAAGTTCTATGTTCTTGTGTTGATGTTGTCCAGAAGTGGTTCCATCCTTGGTCCTTTATCAATTCTCCAGGATGGGTTCAAATTAAATGTGAATTAAGAATTCTATCCCAATTTGGGTTTAATTTAAATCCTGATTGGGAGCTACCACTAAAGAAAGATACACAAAATCAACCATTAAAAGAAGGTGTGAGAGACATGCTGGTAAAACATCATTTATTTTCATGGGACCTGTAAAAACCTAACCTAGTTCATTTTATTAAAAATTGTACAAAATTTAAACAAAACTAAAATGAGCTAAATTTTATATATGAAAATTATATTTTCATATCTTACTTGTACTTAATTAACACTAAAAATAAAAGTCACCATTTTTGAATGAAATTTAAGTCTTGTTTATACTTTGTACATATAATAATAAAAAGAATTAATCATTCCAAAGATTCAGCACTTGTGAGGTTTTTTATGATGATTTTAAAATTTCTTAATATTGATAATCTTATGAATAGTTTTAAAATGTACAAGTAAATGTTCTTTGCCTTGTTATGTGATAATTAAGTTATTTGTTTTGTATAGTTGCTAAATAATATATTAATAAATTAATTATATTTATAGACGTAATGACATAATATTTTGTTTAATGTAAATAGAAAAATATTGATTTTAATCTTTTGACAAATTCCTATCCTGGATTCCTTACTACTTATATGTAAAATATGATATTACCTGTTGCACGCATTAAAATAGCTTTTTTAGTCTTAGTATTTTTTGTGAATGTTGTTTCAGAATAAAATAATTTATTGTAAAAAAATGATATTTAATTTATTAATATAAAGTCAGGGAAAAAGTATTCTAGTATAATTCAAGATATTTTTTATCATAGTGTATTTATTTTTGATTATACATGTGGCTTTTTGTTTGAAAACTATTTGCCATTTTTCAGTTGTTTTGCCGATAGTGAGTTGTGACATAATCCCACTGTTGTAGGAATGTTGACACTTGTTGAAAATTGACTGCCCATAGGTAGGCATAGGTTCAATCACTAGCGATCAACTGTCAAGTGATTTCCTGTCAATACCTATGTTTCAATAAAGAATCGCAAATGAGTATTGAGTACATGATACATTAGGTTTCTTTCAGTGAGTTTGTGTGGCAAATATCGAGCTTATCCCCTTCAACGCCAAGACCCACGTAGTGGGATCACTCTCGTTGCAATTGCGGGTACTTAAAAAGTAAGTTTTTTTTTGTAAAAAGGTCATAATAAAATTCGAAAATAAAATTGTATGGCCATTTTAACAAGACCTTCTTAGTATACGCTTTGGTTTTTATGTTTCGATATATTTATTATTTCAATACATTTTATCTTCAAACTACCGCCCCATTTCACTTTTAAGCCATGTTTACAAGTTGTTTTCGAGAGTAATCACGAATCGTCTTGCCCGAAAATACGATGACTTCCAACCCGTTGAACAGGCTGGGTTTCGAAAAGGCTTCAATACCGAAGACCACATATACACACTTAGGCAAATAATACAGAAGACCGAGCAATATATGAATATATGTTTATACGAAGCCGCAACCATGACCGTTCAAGTACAAGATCAGAGCACAAGACCAATCCAATTACGCGTGGTAAGACAGGGAGATGTAATCTCACCGAAACTTTTTACCAATGCATTGGAGTACGTCTTCAAGACGCATGATTGGAACGGACGTGTCATTAATATAAATGGCCAATACATTACACATATGCAATTTGCCGACGACATTGTCGTCATGGCGGAGACTGCAGGATTTGGAAGAGATGCTAAACAACCTGAGCGATTCTTCAAGACGAGTTGATCTCGGGATGAACATTGAAAAGACCAAAATCATGGCAAACCAACATGTATCAACGGGACCAGTGGTCGTAAATGGCTCTCCACTTGAAGTTGTGCAGGAATATATCTACCTGGGCCAAAATATACAACTTGGCCGGCACAACTTTGAGAAGGAAGCTAAAAGAAGAATACGCTTGGGCTGGGCGGCATTCGGGAGGTTACGTCATATTTTTGAATCGTCGATCCTACAGTCGCTTAAGACCAGGGTCTTTAATCAGTGCGTCCTACCTGTAATGACTTACGGTGCCAAAACATGGACACTCACCGTCTTCTTCTTCTTCGAGTGCCACTCCGACTAGCGAAGGTTGGCAGTCAGCTTGGAATATTCCTTCTTATTCTTCGCGAGGCGAAAGAGATCGGCAGCACTCGCAATTCCCGTCCATTCTCGGATGTTGCACAGCCAAGACTTTTTTCTGCGCCCAACAGCTCTCCTTCCGGCAACATTTCCCATCATAATGAGTTGCAAAAGTTCATATCTTTCATGCCTAAGCACGTGTCCGAGATATGCAATTTTTCTCTTCTTGACAGTCTCCAAAAGTTGCCGGTTTTGGTTGACGCGTCGCAGAACTTCCACGTTCGAGACCTTTTGAGTCCAACTTATGGCCAACATACGTCTATATGCCCACATCTCGAAAGCTTCAATACGTTTTTTGAGGTCTTCTTTAATTGTCCACGCCTCGCATCCGTAAAGAAGTATAGACCAGATGTAACAATGTAGGAGTCGTATGCGCACAGGGATCTTAAGTCTGCGATTGCAGAGTACCTTTTTTAACGTGCAGAAGGCACTTCGAGCTATTTCAATGCGAGTCTTTACCTCCTGTTCACAGCTCCAAGTGTCATTAAGCCATGTCCCTAGATATTTGTACTTGCGCACTCTCTCAATTTTTTGGCCTGCTACAATGATAGCAATGTCATCGAAGCTGTGTTTAGACAATACCATGATCTTCGTTTTTGATATGTTCATCCTCAGACCAGCGTTTTCACTGCACTCATTAACTCGGCTCATAATTAATTGCAGCTCTTCAGGAGATGATGCTATTAGGACTGTATCGTCAGCGTATCTGATGTTGTTAATATACCGGCCATTTATTTTGACTCCACATTCTAGGTCTTCAATTGCTTCTGTTATTATTTTTTCCGAGTACAAATTAAATAGCGTGGGTGATAATATACAGCCCTGTCGGACTCCTCTCTTTATTTCTACCTCATCAGTCTCCTCATTGTCAACTCGTACAGTAGCCTTCTGGTTCCAATACAGATTCTGAATAATACGTACATCTTTGTCATCTAAGCCGATATCATGTAATATTGCAATTAGACGGTCGTGCAGTACTCTGTCAAAGGCTTTTTCGTAATCGATGAAACAAAGGAAAACGTCTTGTTGCATGTCTCTGCATTTTTGTACGAGAACCTGCATTGCAAAGAGAGCCTCTCTCGTGCCCACTCCTTTTCGAAAGCCAAACTGACTATCTGCGAGTTGTTCGTCGCATTTAGCTCTTATTCGCTCGTGAATGATATTCAGAATTAGTTTCAATACTTGGCTCATAAGGCTAATCGTTCGAAACTCTTCGCACCTTCTTGCGTTAGCCTTCTTAGGAAGCGTAATAAAAGTTGAGGTTAGCCAGTCTTTGGGTAAGTGGCCAGAGTCGTATACCAAATTAAATAGTTTAACCAGGAAGTCAATATTTTCGTCTTTGATAAGTTTGAGTACCTCTATGTGAACATTATCCGGTCCGGTTGATTTTCCCGTTTTAGCTTTTTTAAGAGCGTTTGTGACTTCATTTTTCAGGATAGGATATCCCTCATTTGGATCACAATTTACCGCTATGCTTCGAAAATCGTCGGCAAACATTGATGAAATGTATTGTTCCCATAGGTGTTTTTTTCCTGCTATATCTAGTATGGGAATATTATTTTCGTCCGTAAGATGGTGAATGGTCTTGTGCCCTACCAAAGATTTTATTTCCTTATGCAGGTTAAATGCATCATGTTTAGCATAAAGGTCCTCCACAAAATCACACTTGCACTGATACCAAGCATCTCTAGCATAACGAACTTCACGCCGAATTTGCTTATCAATCTCAGTATACTTGCTATTGTCAGAATTCTTGTAGATTCTCCTTTCTTCGATAAGATTATATATTTTTTCTGTCATCCAACTCTGCTTAGGAATCCAATCTCTTTTCAAGTGTGTCTTATTGATGTTAATTATTTTGTTCTTCATTGAACACCACTCTTCCTCCACCGTGCGTATTATCCCAGGTTTCACATCTGCTGCCCACTCGTTTATTTCTTTCGCCACTTTATCTTTGATGTTAAGATCTTTAAGTTTCCTCACGTCTATTGCGTGGTAATGTGTTCTCTTCTTTAATTGTTTGAGTCGACATGATATTGTCGCTACAACTGGATTATGGTCAGATCTTATATCAGCCCCTATGGGTTGATAGGTCCCCGATAGGTCTTAGCACTTTTGACACAATTACGAAAGCGATTATTGATCAGGATGTAATCTATCTGATTTCTTATAATTTGCTGAGGGGTATGCTTAGGTGACGTCCATGTATACAACCTCCTTGGTGGTAATTGAAAATAGGTGTTTATGATAGCAAAATCACTCTCTTGGCAGAATTGTACAAGGGCATCTCCTCTCTCATTCCTTTCCCCAAGTCCGAACTTCCCGGTTACTTTTGGCACTTCTCCTTTTCCTACTTTAGCATTAAAATCGCCAATCACTAGATTTATTTCGTGATTTTTTGTCATTTGGAGTAGATCTTCTATTTCTTTATAAAAGTTTCGAACTTCTTGATCTGACCCATCTGTAGTGGGAGCATACACTTGAAGAATGTTAATATTTCTTGGCTTGGCTTCTATTTGAAGTAACATGGTTCAGTTTGATTTTGGTACTAAGTTAACAGGTGTATTAATGCAATTTGTGTCTATGATTACTCCCACTCCATACTTGTTGGAGCTATCCTCAGAACCAGAGTAATACATTGTGTAGTTTTTATCTATTTGATGTTTACCTTTGCCTATTCATCTGATCTCACTTAGTCCCATGATGTTAATCTTCATTCGTTGCATTTTTTTGCAGACATTGTAGACTTTTTCAGGACTCTTCAAACTTCTGACGTTCCACGTTCCTATCTTCAATTGTTGTTTTTTCCACCTGGGGATTCTTAGCACCCCTGTCCCATCTAAGGGACGCCAGGAACTCGGGGCCATTTCTTTCTTAGACTTTTCCATAAAGCTGACGATAACTAGGGAATAATAGTGCAGTGGTTTCCCCTTGCCTTCTGCACCAGACATTTTAGAGGTTACTTGTACCTCAAGGTCGCTGCTTCCCTTTTCCAATCACTGTGTTGGATGCGTATGGTTATACCGCCATTGATCGGTCGCCAGGGCCTCGTCTGTTATCCAGCAGGGAGCACCACGTGCAGGTGAGGTTGGCAATTGGGTCGGATGAGATGGTAGTTCCGTTCCCCCCTTACCCCCCAAGACACTCACCGTAGGACTGCACAAATTTAAGGTCGCTCAGCGAGCAATGGAACGCGCGATGCTTGGGGTTTCTCTGGGTGATAGAATCCGAAATGAGGACATTCGCCAGAGAACTAAAGTCACCGACAACGCGCGTAGAATTAGCTCGCTGAAGTGGAAGTGCGTTGGTCATGTCTCCAGGCGCATTGATGGCCGATGGAGCCGACACGTGTTAGAGTGGAGACCACGCTTAGGCAAACGTAGTGTAGGACGCCCTGTGACAATGCGGACTGCCCAAGATCGGGATGTTTGGCGTTCTAAGAGGGCTTTCGTCCAGCAGTGGACGGCAAAAGGCTGAAAAAAAAACATTTATTCTTCCTAAATACCAAAGACCCACGTTGTGGGTTGTTTTGCAGGTGTAGAAAACTGTGAAAGAAATAAAATAAAAAGAAAAACTTTATGAAGGTAGAAATGAAATATAAAAAAATCTACACTCTTGTTGTTGTTGTTGTTGTTTTGTTTGCTTTGGTGCGAAATATTTTGTTATTTCTTGAATATTTAATAGTTATTAAAAAAACGCGTGCTAATTTAAAACCTCCATTTTATGAATTAATAAAAAGGTACAGTAATTAAAGTATTATTGGCGCGACTTGTGATTTGTTCAATGTGTTCAAATGTGTTGTTTGGATTTTTAAGATTGATTGAGTAAGTTATTTACATCAACTTATATGATTACGTGTTATATATTTTAAAAGACCAATTCGAGATTTTTATGAAATCAACTTCTGGATGTTAAATATTTATATATTTGAATTGGCGCGAATTAAGATGCGCGTGGTGTGTGTCTGTCCAGAGGGTGGATCTACCAGGTATCTGTCCGATAGTTGGTTGGAATCGCGACCCCGGACTGCTCTAGCTACTAGTGTCACTTTCCAGTATCCTCCGTGATCACACTATCCTTACCCCTCTCCTTGATCCTCTGTCTCCAAAAGTCACGCCCTTGTTCCCATGTCATTCTCTTCCTTTGTTACCTTGTCTTCTGGCATATTGGACGTAGTAGAGTAAGAGCGTCGCTCTCTGATAGCCGACTTTCTATTTTGAAAGTAACAGATTGTCGTTAAAATCGTTGTTCTCTACAAACTCTCATCAGTAGCTATAAGAAGCTGTAATAACATCGCAGCGGCTATATTCTTCTTCCTCACGTCGGTTCGTGAAATAAAACCTGATGAGGGGAGGGCTGTGACCCCACACCGACACAGACGTCAACAACTAGTTAAAAAAGAAGGAAAACTAACATTAAACCCGGAGCGGTGCCACAGAGACACCTGTAGGCGTTTCCGAGCGCATTATGTTTTTGCATCTAAATTAGAAAAGCGGCTTTGTCACTCTTATTTCCGCTTACGCACCAACGCTTAGTTCAAAACCAGAGACCACGGACAAATTCTACGACCAGCTCGAAGAGACAGTACGCAGTTTGAATCCAACTGACAGATTGCACATTTTGGGTGATTTTAATGCCCGCGTCGGTCAGGACACATCAGCCTGGCCTGAATGCCTCGGTGCACACGGCATAGGTAAGCTAAACGACAACGGGCAACGATTGTTGGAGTTTTGCTCAAAGCACCAGCTGTGTGTTACCAACACCTTTTTTAAAGGCAAAATGATGCGGAAAGTCTCATTGATGCACCCCCGATCTAAGCACTGGCACCAATTAGACCTTGCTCTTACAAGAAGGAGGGACCTGCGGGAAACGCTCCACACGCGAGCGTTTCACAGTGCCGATTCGACTTGTCCCTAGGAGAGTCCATTCTTCCAAGCCACTCGGTCGAAAAAAGATAAATCATTTTAAGACTCGTGACATGGAGGTAGTGGAGTCTTTTGGGGAACTAGTCCGTGAAGAAGTTGCAACTTGGGACAGTACGGCATCAGCGCAAGTCGAATGGGAAAAAGTGAAGTCTCTTCTCACTGACACTGCAGGAAAAGTGTTTAGATATCAAAAGGCAAAATCTTACGACTGGTTTCTAGAAAACGAAGAGCACTCACTTCCCTTGATTGACTCAAAACGCCAAGCCGCTTTAAATTTTCGCCTTAACCCTTGCGATGCGACGCGTGAAGATTTGACGAAGGCAAAAGCCTCACTCCAGCGCAGCGCGCGCTTGTTTGCAAATGCGTATTGGACGGAGCTTTGCCAAAGCATCCAAGCGTGCGGGGTTACGCAGGTATCAAAAGAGCTCTTGGACCTACTCCAAAAAAACGGCACCTCTCAAAGAAACCGACGGTTCTGTTATAACAGACAGCACCCGTCAGATGGCAAGATGGGCTACTATCTTACAGAGGGCTACAAGTGGCTCTACTCGTGCCCAGTGGATATTCAGCCAGATGCAGTGTAGCTTGTCCCGAATCTGGCAACTTGGCACGAGCTAGACGCCGCACCCACCGTAGAGGAACTTTATCTGGCCGTCAAGTGTCATGCGGAAAGGGTCCTGGTAAAGACGATGTTGCCACCGAAGTCGTCAAGCTTGAGTGCCTCTTGCCCATCCTCCACAACCACCTGGCTAAGTGTTGGGAAGAAAACTACGTTACCGCAGAATATCTCTTCTTAGCATCGTCGGTAAAGCCTTTGCTAGGGCTATTTTAGGCAAACTACAAAGGCTCGCCGATCGCGTATACTCTGAGGCACAATGTGGTTTTAGGTACCAACTATCAACTGTCGACATGATATTTTCACTCAGACAGCTACAAGAAAAGTGTAGGGAGCAACATACCCCCCTAGTCGTTGCATTTGTAGACCTAAATAAGGCTTTTGACTCGACTCGGCAATCGTTCCACGAAGTTATGGAAGTAACAGTCCTGCACAATCGCAACAAATCTACGCCATTTGACGTACGCCGTGGTGTTCGTCAAGGTTGTGTACTGGCCCTACCTTGTTCGGAATATTCTTCTCGGTGCTTCTGAAGGTTGCTTTTGGAGATGAACTGCAAGGCGTCTACTTACACACGCGAACTGATGGTAGGCTGTACAACATCTCAATGCTCAAGTCCAAATGCTACAGGGAGGACCTATTTGTAGATAGTCTTCTCTTCGCTGTAGACGCTGCCTTTGTTGCTCATGACCAAGCTCAACTCCAGAATCTAATAGACAAATTTGCCAGAGCTTGCCACCTTTTTCAATGTCCATAAATTGCAAGAAGACCGTTATTTTAGCGCAAGGATGTTTAGAACAACCAGTCATCTTGCTTAACGGCGAACCTTTGCAGGTGGTTAACAAATTTTGCTACCTTGGGTCGCAATTGTCGAACAATCTCTCGCTTGATGCAGAGATCGACTCCCGCATCGTCAAAGCAGCCTCCACGTTCGGGAGGCTCTGTTCAAGGGCTTGGGACAACAGACACCAAACGGTAAAAACGAAAATGCTTGTTTACCACTCATGTGTCCTAAGCACACTCTTGTATGGAGCAGAAACGTGGACAACGTACGCAAAACAAGAACGCCGACTGAACACATTTCACTTGCGCTGTCTTCGAAACATTCTGGGCATCACGTGGAAGGATCGAGTGACAAACGAGTCTGTTCTAGGCGAGGCACAACTGCCTAGCATCACGGCCATTCTAAAAGAAAAACGGTTACGGTGGCTGGGACACGTGCATCGAATGGACCAGACTCGTCGGCCGAATACTGCTATGCTCCGTTACAAAGATTGCGCTAAGCGTGATATGCATTGCATAGCATGCGTTAAACATCTCTAGCAGCCGATGGAAGGAACTGGCCGAGGACCGTGCCAAGTGGCGACGCCTTATTCACGAAGGTCAATCAAAGCATGACGATGCCTGGTTTGAAGTACTAAAAGAAAAACGCGTTACGCGTCATGAGCGGGCTTCAAACCCCCGCCCATCTAGGGGCGCATACACTTGTCGGGAGTGCGGCCGAAGGATCCTCTCTCGCATTGGGCTCTAGTCATGAACGCAAGTGCCTTCGCGATGCTGCTTGAATCATCTGTCAAAGATGCACAGAACTATATGATGAAGACGGTGTGTTTACATAGAGAGCTGGGGACAATTCTAATAATCTATAACAATTGCGATACGTTCCCGATTCAAGTCAACTTTGACTATTATATATTTATTCGAATCGGAGTTAAATTGTTATGATAGTAACATATACCGTTAGATTAAAACCAAATTTCAAAGTTAAAAATTGTAATTCTTATTGATTACTTTAATTATCAAATTTTACATCATGATGGAAATTATTGTACGATACTAGTGTACCATCGTACATCGTACGAAGTTATGAAATTATCGTACTTGTACGATAATTATCGTACGGTTGTAAACCCTGATCTGATCTGATTACTAGGCAAGGTACAATACCTTGCCTAGTCAATCTGCTGTCTGGATACCCACCACTCACCATTTATATAATTATTATCGCTAAACAACAAAACTGTTTCTGTTTGAATGACTTCCCAAGGTTAATAGTATTTTGTCGCTAGTTATGGAATTTATTGTCGTTTGTTTAAAAGTTACCATTCAAAACTACTATTGATGACCATATACTATTGATGATCAAATACTATTGAGAGACCATTTTAAGCTTTGGTGACATTTAATTTCATTCTATTCTTAACAAGATAAAAACTTGGGCTAGGTCTTGATAAAAAATATATAAATAATGCTTATGTCTATTATCATAAAAATATTACAGGATAGTATTAGAATTACAAAAGTTTACTTTAAAAGACCCCAAAAGTTCTGTATCCAAGGCAACAAAGTTACAAAATGACATTTAAAAGATTTTGACAACTTGACTTGACAACCAATTCTTTCTCTCTCCAATTCTAGAAGTCAATCGTGCTTGTCCTCCCTTGAGCTAAGGCCATTTGGCGACTTGCACTAAATAAATAATAAAATGGCATCAAAGGCTGAATTAGCTTGTGTTTACTCCGCTCTCATCCTTGTTGATGATGATGTCGCCGTCACTGTAAGTAATGAACCCGTTTTTTTATTTTTTAGACAATTTTTAATTTTGGGGTTATGTTTCACAGTTATCCATTTTAATCCAAATAAACTCCCAATAATCTATTTAAAAACCATCAAGTTTATGTTTATTATTTCTATTGAGATGCATGTGTACTCATATTTATGTTATGAATTCACGATTTGAACAAAACATGTTTGTTTATAGGGCGAAAAAATTTCCACCATCTTGAAGGCGGCCAACGTTGATGTTGAGCCTTACTGGCCTGGTTTGTTCGCTAAGGCTCTCGAAGGCGTCAATGTACGTGATCTGATCACAAACATCGGCTCTGGTGTTGGAGCGGCGCCCGCTGGTGGAGTACCCGCCGCAGCTGCCGCAGCAGCACCAGCTGCTGAAGCCGCTAAGGAAGAAAAGAAGGAAGAAGAGCCTGAAGAATCTGATGATGACATGGGCTTCGGTAAGTGAAAAGTTTTCATTTTGTAAAACTATAGTAATAAAATTACGTTGATAGCTGTGGCTACTCTCTTTAAATAAATGACTGAATTTTACCCATAGTTATTTAGTTTTAGACTTTAAAATATTTATGTTTTTCTTACATGTGTATTTTATAGTGTGTTAATTTTTAAATTCAATGCTTCATTCGAAAATATTACTTGTTCTATTCATAATGTGCTTAAATCTTACAATGTGTTGTTAAAAAAAAATACAATTATATTTTCTTAAAAGTTCAGTTCAGTTGCTTTCTCCTCTGTTTGTCAACCAATGAATTATGTTCATGTTGTGTTCCTATTGACGAACTTTGTGTTATCAATAATAAGTTTTAGAAATTGAGAGTATAAAAAAATCAAAACCTATTAAACTGGGATATGATTTCCTCAAATATTTGATATAAATTATGGTTTAATTTGACCAGTAGACTAACACTAGTGTTTATTTACTAGACTTCACCATGAGAGTAGCCGTTCATATTATTATCAATGATGTTTCATTTAATGTATTAGCTTCAGAAAATGAATGATTGACAATATTTTACTGAGATATTCCAACAAAATATATTATTGATTTTTTTTGTATCAAACTTGTCTAATAGCATTGTTTCTTTTGTTTCAGGTCTTTTCGACTAAAAAGCTTTTTATAAAGGCTTTGGTATTCCATTGTGAGCTTTATGAAGCTTGTTTAGTTGTAAGGAAACTATAAAGATAAAAAATTTATAAAAACAGAAAAGCTGACTTTCATTGTGCTAATCTTCACCTCTTAGCAACATACAACTTATGTTTAACTCATGTATTATATTAAGTTACAGAAATACTAAAGAAAAATTATATCAAAAGTTAAAATATTTTGATGTCTGAACTAGTTTTTCAATTTTAAATCTGAACTTTAATAAGCAACATATCTTTTACTAGATACTGATAAATTAATACACCAAAATTCCATTCTTAAAGATGATAACATGAGATCTTAACTAGAAAATTAACAATAAAAAATGTTAAATCAAAGCAGCTGAGCTGTAGAGAGAGCCAAATAGTAATATGATTAATCTTTTAGCAGACACTATTGATATTTGTGCCATGGGAAATAAAATCTACCACTAATGTAGTGCTGCATTGTCAATTGCCAGTGCTTTGAATTTTTAAATAAAAACGGGTGTTATGTTATTTGCTTATGTATGCATGTATTTGATGCTCAGAATCCTAAAAACGACTAAAATCGTAGATTAAAACACCAAAATACTCTTCAGCTACTTCCTACCCAAAGGGCCGAGTAGTCTAAAATTCTAGTTATTAGTTTTAACAACCCTCTGTTGGTGCGTGTACCTGCTTCCGGGTTCAATGGTATCAGGCTATGGTTACACGGTCATTGCATCGATGGACACTAAATTGAACATTCGTCAAATATTTTTCGGCATCAATTAATAGTAAATAAGTTTGGCAGTTAGTGTGACTATACCTTTTTATTCTTGGGATATTCCTATACTACTTGCTTACTAGTTATAGGGTTAAGTCTTTAGACGAACTACTTTTCAAACAGTAAAAACCTAAGTTATATTAATTAACTAATGTATAAAAAGCAATCACTTAAATAATGCAAAAAATTCCAATAAATATAACAACTAGATGTCCTGGTGAGCGAGTTTGTTCACGGTGACTAACTGATTGTCGCACACCCAACTCACCAAGACACATATTTTAATGCCTCACTAATTGATATAGTTGACTCAATAAGAATATAAAGATATAAGGCTGTATGTACACACCTATACCCTATAAACAGATTTATACACCCACATACAAATGTATTTATTTTTAAGATATAAATAACAAAAAATGGAGATGTCTGTGGGAGTTTGTCATCTTCTCACATCCCTATTATCCATCATTCAAAAGTGGCAAGCAAATGCTAATGCAATGTTAGCATATGATTTATGCCTCCCGAGACAATTCTTCTATACTTACTGTTATATCACACATATCTTCTAGATTTGGCTGGATTGAAAATTATATTGTATTTATTTAAAATAAATTAATAATTTTGGTTATTCTTATTTGTCATTATGTAGTGATTAGACAAAAGATTCTGCCAATATCACATTGAGAGAATAATTAGTTAAAAAATTAACAGAAAATATTTTTTTTTGTCATATTTATGTTTTCAAACCAAATTATGTTGTAACATCTATGTATAAAATATCATATATAAATAAAACTGTGATATAATAACAATACGATAGCACAATAATACAGCATTTATTATAAACTATTCCTAAAACAAGTAATGTTGACTAAAATATTAGGTTATTTGATTATCCCCACATTGCTCTCTGTACTCCAGAAAGTTTGTTGTAATCAGCAAGATGCCTCCACACAATACGACTCAACCTCCATTCCTTGACAATACCACGAGGTCTGAAAAATATGTCATTACAGTTATATTGTTTTTTTTTCTCTATTTTATTATTAATAAAAATACTAATTAATTTATTCTAGAATACATTGTTCATTGGTTAATTCAAATTTTACCGGACACCTTCATAAACAAGAGTACTGTAAGTTTATTACTATATACAGACCTGGAAGTTATAACACATCTGTTATTAATCCGAAGCGGAATAGCGTTCATTTCAAATTTGTTTATGTCCTTATTTGCAAATTCTCTTATTTCTATTGGTAGTACATCATTCTTTCTTAATGCGTTGATTCTAGTCCTTTCAAGAAAGTTTTCAGCACTCATACGTCTTCTTTTCACGTCCCTTATCATTAAAGCATTGGCCCATTTATTTCTTACTTGCTGAAACTAAATCGGAGATACGTACGGTTCAAATAAAAATTCATTATTTATGGACATGAATAAATGTTATCGTATAAGAACCTACCCCAAATCCAGGGACTGCTTGAGATTTAAAAATATATTTACCGAGACTTGAAATGTTTAAATTCATTTTTAATAGCAGATTTCTCTATAATCGCGTATATTTAACCTAAAATATTTTTACTACGAACGTTCAAAATTCACATAACTTTTGACAAATGGCAAAATAGACCGCTGACAGTTGACATAAAAGATAAACAACGTCACTTACAACGCAGCTTGCATTAATAATATATTTGGGCTAATTTGTAAATATTGCTAAGAGTATATTGGCCGTTTTCAGTAAAATATTCGTTATTTTTTTAAATGATCGAAGTATTTATTGGCATTATAATTTAAATCATTCTAACAGAATTAGATGGATACTGTGATATCATCCGTTTTGTAAAAATACTCTTATAGCATATATATTACACACCATTTAATAAAAAATGAATATGTTTTTTATTTATGCAAGAGTTATTGTTTAAATTATTCATGATATTTTTATTTCTATATTTAAAAAAGATTTATAAAATAAAGAATAAAAATAATATACACAAACAGTCGGTTTCCCTAATCAATCTACAAGAATCTGTAAGTTGCTGATTAGATTGCGAATTTTGAGCTAGCTAGAAACTTCAATAAATTTTATAATACAATATTTATTTATCATGTCAACATATTCATATATAATTTTATGTGGCAAAAGCGTTTCATGAAGAGATCTTTATAAGACCAGTAATTTATCAATAATCATTAATGACTGGTGGTAGAGCTTTGGGCAAGCTCGTCTGGGTAGGTACCACCCACTCATCAGATATTCTACAGCAAAACAGCAGTAATTGGTATTGTTGTGTTCCAGTTTGAAGGATGAGTGAGCCAGTGTAATTACAAGCCCAAGGGACAAAATCTTAGGTCATAAGGTTGGTGGCGCATTGGCGATGTAAGCGATGGTTAACATTTCTTACCGTGCCAATGTCTAAGAGCGATTGGTGACCACTTACCATCAGGTGGCCCATATGCTCGTCCGCCTTCCTGTTCTATAAAAAAAAAAATATACATATTCTATAATCATTATTTCCATTTCAAAACTTTGGAAATTCAGATTTTTTTGTCACATTTTATCTCTAGATCTAATGCATAGGTTTAAAGTAAAAACTATAAGTTCAGTAGTCAATTTTTATTGTAAAGATTTAGTACAATCTCTGAGGTGGACCCATTGTCGACTTCATGTGAAGTGATCGCACATTTTGCCAGTGCTTCTTTAGAAGGGACACAAGGAAGTTGATTGAAAGATGCACATTCTGTGCTAGTTCATCGGGTGTCATGTCTACATGGCCCACAGCTACAGAGAGACAAAGTACCTGAAATAAAAAATTACTTTAAGAATCATCTCCTACATCGAAATATAATCTTGATAAAAACTAAATTGAGAAAACATGATAGCAATTATTCATATTTAAGACACACATAAATATCGTAATTTTGTATTAGTGAAAACCAATTAATAAGAAACAACACAATAGTATAAAAACAGTGCAAGAGTTTTAAATATCATTTAACAAATTTTTCGTTCATAACTTTAAATTACCATGTTTAACTGTTTTACCAAAATTTGATAATTATAGACAATATACTCTGTTATTTAATCATTTCAAATTTATTTTACTTGTGTTTGCATTTGAACATAATAATTATCACCCAGTTACTGGGAACATCTGCAATCAGGCTATGCATAAATCTATATTATATTTATTTTATTTAATAAAAAATTGAAGTATTGAAACTATTGTATATTACACAAAAGTTTAATAATGATATAAATAAAACAGATTTTACCTTCTTCATTTGGAACTTAATGGTAGCTTTAACCTCATCAATTTTCTGGGTCATAGACTCCTGGTGAGAGAGAAGACCAGGGAACTTGCCGGCCTTGTTCAGACCAGGACCCAAAAGACGGGGGATCTGTTTGATGAGTGATTCAGATGCAAGGAAAGCATCATATCTGTAACAAATTATTATTATTATTACCAGTGTCTTCCAGTATTGTTTCTAATATTTATATCAACTATTATTATTCTGTCTTAATATCACATGGGGTCTAAAAGGGCAAATATAATAGCTTTCTACCTGGGAGGAACCAAACATTAAGGTAGTCATTATATTAATGTATAACATGTATTTGTGTTATTACGATTTATAGCAATTGACAAGTTCTTCCAGTATGTGTACTATGTACACTTAAATAATCCTTCATTTATTTAGTCAAAATTCATTAAGAGAGCAATTTGCACATAAAATTGTAAAAAAAACTAGATTTCTCACAAACATTGCAACTTTTTATCTCTTCACTATAAGTTTATTATAACTTAATATTTTAAATGATTTCAAATATAGTGGAAACATCTGGAAACTCACTTCTTAGCTAGTTTCTTGACAAGCTTCTTGTTCTTGTTTAACTTTTTAAGAGCCTCAGCATCCATGCAAGGTACAGTGAGGGTTTTGGCTTCGTCACAATGTTGCTGGTCACCAAGAACGCATACTTGCATCTTAGGCCTGGGAATGTACTTTAGCCTGAAATAAAGATTTCACTTTAATGATATTTCTAACATTACACATAAAATGATATTTATTTATATTTTATCAGTATACATTTACTCATCAATTATCAGATAATACATGCAATTTTTTGAATATTCATCATTTTCTCTAAACTAACTTGACCAAATTTCTTATATATATCTAAAAATCATTCTATGTACTACTTCACCCATGTATATCTTACCAATGCAGCCTCACACATGGTTAATGATAAATCGGTAAGCCGAAGCAAACCTACCCGTTATTTAAAGACTCTGGGTCGAGTCCCGTCAGTTTACACTGACTCCCTGTCCAGACACAATCTTGTGTACATAATAAATTAAATAAAACATGTCCACAAAAATGCGCTTTCCAGGTAAACATACTTGACGGTGCCGGAGAAACGCTTGTCCTTCTGGGGGTCATAGTTCTTCAAACCAATTTGGAGTTCAACAGTCTCCAAGAAGTTACGCTTCTTCTCTTTTGAAGAATCCAGCACAGCATTGACGCACTCGTAAAGCGTATCACGCGATACCTTCGACCTGTAAGAATTTTCTAGGTTAACTTGGATAATTAACGATAACAAAATCAAAAAATAATATGTCCTTTAAAATACACAGCAAAAGTACGATATATTATAGTAAAATAATATTTAATAACTTTACAGATTGGTAATAATTTAATAGATTACGCACATTTTGACTTCTACAACCGCGTCGATGTGATGTCAAAACTGAAAAGAGAAATATATTATGATGATGACAGCTCTGCACCTGGAATGCGTCAAACGCTGTCAAACGTAAGCCTAACAGATTATTAATCAAACTGACTAGAGTATCAGTACATGCAACCTTGCTTTAAAAATAAAATAAATAATGTGAAAATTGTAAGTAATTATATGTAAGTTGTACATATAAAACCAATATCAGTTTTAAAACAATACTTGCCTGTAAAGGATAAATAGCAATAAGTCGTACCTCATACATAAAAGTAATTTTAAAGCCAATTAATCTCACTTGAATCATTTTTAAAATATACATGACTGCAATTTTTGTGAGTTGAATCTGCAATTACCAAAAGGGATATATAAGAAAAAGATTGAGCTTTGTTTACAAATAATTACTAACGTTTTAAGAAGATACAAATAAGCTAGAGAAACTTTATTCGCATCTATTAGATTATTTAGAATCAGAATAAGTTTTGATCGTATCGATACTAATAACATTGTAAAAATATAAAATGACTGTTAAAAATCTTACTACAAAAACAAAGCAAAAGAATACTACAAAAATTAATATTACTCGAATGGCAGAACTTTCTAGTCATTGAACTTGCCTGCGATACAAATTAATTAAAATAATACAGCCGAACATCAACAATAAAATGAAGTCATAATCTTCATTCAAAATTCTACGCTAACGAAGTCGCAGGTTTTACTGGTTAAAAATATTTAACACGATAAAAAGTTAAACTATTTCAAATTATTCATTTGCATTTATTTGAATGTATAATACATTTAAGTCAGTAATATTAAGTCACTGAAAAAAATGAAAGATATAAAATAAAACTGAAAAAGAAAAATGTGGCTAAGAACAAGTTTAAAATAATGTAGCATATTTGTTATTTTTTCTGACAATGTCCAGTATAAGCGTATTCGGAGATGTAGGTTGAGGTCGTCTTGGATGTGTTATGTGCCAGGAAGCATTATTTATTTCAGGATCATGTTGCCACCACCCATAGTCAACTGATGTTGTAATTGGTAATCTATACATATCTGCTGGGCCCACTGGCTTTATAACACCTTTACGTTTCATTTTTATAAATCTTTGTGATGAGCCGTAAGCAAAGCCATTGACTTTACCTATGTAACAATCAATTAGTCGGATTCTATCCATATCGGGTCTCTGAATCTATAAATTATTTTTAATTTGAAATGAAAAGTTATTTTTAAAACAGTAATTAACAAACTATGAATAAGTATTTTAACCTTCTTCGGCATTGTAGAATTCTGTATTACTTTTTTCATTAAGACTTGGACGTCTTCTTCCTTTTGTGGTTCAAAATAATCATCCTTTATCATATCTTTAATATAATTTTGTGCACCATATAATGAAATACCAAAAAATTCCATATGTTAAGTTCTGGTTTAGTTTATAATTATTATCTCAAACAGAATAGAATCACTGCGTATTATTATTTACTGTAATGATTTTGATTATTACTTTTTTTTAAATAAATATTAAGAATAAAGAGTATTCATTAAATTTATGAAATTATTTGCATTCACAATATTTTACAAGAATTTGTTAAATATTGCGTTAACAAACATAAAAATGTTCCAACATTAATTATAGATCCCAAAAATTTACAAATTAATAAAAAATTTAAATAATGATAAAATAAGTATGTATTTTTTAAAACAAAAGTTGCCTTATCTAACATTAAAATGTAATGTATACTAGTTACTAACTTGTAACACAAGGAATTAGACAAAATGACAAAACAAAACAGGACAAGTTGACAATTGAATTGACATTTAAAATTGGTAAATTTTCTCGATAGGTACTACCTAAAGTACCGAAATAGAAAACTGATAAGTCTTTGTCAATCAATCCAAGTAAAGGACAAACTTTATCACTAACTGTTTTACACCCAAACATAGTAATTTAGCTTTCATTGCATGTACTTTATTCCTTTTAAATTGACATTCTCACATAACAGGATTAATATAGTTTACTCAAGTGGCAGATCGAATAATTTTCATTGTTTTTCATTATTTGTTTAAAATGAACTTGGTAAGATAATATAAAACAAGTTTTATTAATTAGTTGCTTTTGTATTTTAATATAATCATTATATTTGTATTGTTTTCTTTTCATTGAGTCTTGTCTGATTAGTAATTTTGTAAATAGGGTACATACTTTATTATACTCAATTTATATTTTCAGTTAGGAGAAACAGAAGACAAGAGAAAAGTTCCAGATATGTTGCAGAGAATACTTAGATATGACATTCAAGTCACTAAAAAATTTGTTGAAATGTCTCAAAATATAACTGCGTTAAGATCACTCCGCGTACATTCTAAGTTCTTAGAGGTTGTTATTTATTCTTTATCGATGATACTTTTATAATTATAGTATAATATTATCATAAGAAACAAACGCTACTCTACCACTAAAATTATTTCATTCAATTGCAATGACATAATTCCTTTTAATATAAGCACTGAAAGTGGGTTCAAACTTGCATATATAATTAAGTGATTCATAATAACTGTGAGTCAACTTTACATATTTTACTAAAGTCCTTTTGTTAGTACTATAATATATATTTAAGTTGTATTTAATGTGAAATTATGCCTATTTTACATATTTATTTTCAAGAACATACCACACCATTATATTCTAAACTAGTTTTTTTTTTCAAATTAGTTTTATCTAAACTGTGACAGCATCATGATCACTTAGTAAAGTTGTAAAAAAGTATGCAATTCTTATTATAAGGGCGAGAATCCTATGTATGTTGAATGAAAACTTGTTGATGTCCACATAGAAACCAGGCTTTGTTATTTACAGTTAAACTGTAATAGCTTAAGTTAAAGAATTAAGAAGTTATTGTTTTCATTTCTAGGTATCATGTCATGGCATAGTGTGGCTGGCAGGCTGGCTCTCGTTCATTTGGTTGTTTAACAACAGGGAACTGTATCAACTACAAGTAAACATGTTATTTGGTATGTGATTTTAATATTTTAATAAAACTTCTTATAATATTTTTTAAATTTTAATCAGCATTGATATATATAAACAATTACACTTTAAATCAAAATGTTGACAAATGCATTATCATAAAAGATAAAACTACATATATAACATTTTTATGAGGTAGTAGCAATATAAATATTATTTATTCCAAGAAAAATACACTGATATCATTTTCTGTTTTCAGCGCTTATTTTAGATATCATAGTAATAGCAGTGATAAAGGCCTTTGTGAGGAGACGTCGTCCCGTACCAATGAACAAACTATTGCCTGGTAACCCGGACAAATATTCTTTCCCTTCAGGCCATACAAGTAGAGCAGTTCTAGTTGCTTTCATATTGATTTGTATAGATCCTATCAATTTTATATTCTACCCACCTCTGCTTGCTTGGGTTGGAGCTGTAGCTATATCTAGGGTTCTTGCGGAGAGGCACTACTTCTTGGATGTTTTTGCTGGTCTAGGTATTGGAATACTAGAAGGGTTATTCATGTCTCTTATTTGGTTCTCTCAAAGTACAGCTGTCAGCGTTATTACATCATTGGCTGATGAAAAGAAAGATGGTGGAGAATATCATGTCTAAATTTTGAGTTTAATATTTAAATATTTTCATATTAACCTATTTTGTGTTTTGAATATTTTATGAAAAAAAGTTATAAAATGCTTAAGTAAAATTTTATTTTTGTAGATTTTATGATTTAATTTGTGACTGTAGATTGAATATATTATTTTATTTATTATGTGATTTGCTGTGAACTTATATAAGAATTAAATATGATTAAAATAACAACAAACATATTTTTATAAGTGCACCCAAAATTATTCCATAATAACAGTTCTGAAACAAATTTGATATAATAAAGAAAATTGGAAAAAAAATACATTTTTCAATAGCTTAGTATTTTTAAAGAATTTATAGAAAGATCTACAAAGTCTTGAAAAACTCTCTCAGCTTTGTTTAAGTCCGAATAATTAAAAAAAAAAAAAAAATTACTCAAGATGATTGCTTGCGCACTACGCAGTCTTTTGTAGTCTGTTACCTAACGAAATGACAAGACAATTCCAAATTCAATAGAAGCGCGAAACTAAACCTTGGTAAGCTTTGCTACAAACAATCACTGGATATTACCATTGCAGGTCACAGCACTTTTATGCCTTAGTTGAGCGATTAAAGTAGGTACTATGTATAAAATAATCAAATATAGACTTTAAAGGCTCAAAATTAAAAAAATATGTATATTATTATTAAAAAAAATAGTTATAAATAGGGTAGTAACTTATCTATTGTACAAAATATCAATACATAGAGCTGAAAAAAAAAGGAAGAAGCAGACTTTCCCTTTAATCATATGTATATAATAGTATGTACGCATTTGTGTCATAGGAATGGAATGCCTAATATCTATCTTTCTGTCGGTACTCCCAAAAATCATAATTTTAACAAATTACAGTTACAAGATATTTGTCATTCAACAATAGCTGTATGGTACTTTACCTTTTCCAAGGCAAGAAATATAAAAATGCTACTGTCATATGTCACAATATTGAGAGTTGCGACTTGCGGCTGTCATACGTCATATTAGACAAGAAAAGTTCATGGTGACGTGTATTATACGTATACTGTAATTTATAAACACGTAGTGTTATTATTTTAAACGTTAAATTATTAAATAAAAGTGACTTATATTTAATTTAAATTTATTGTAAGTATTCATTTTGCTTTCTTTAATCTTTTTAAAGAAAGAATAATAAAAAAATCTTTCATAATATTAGTAGTTTAATTGGAACAATGGTAACTGATGTTATTTTAATGTTTAAGGTTGACAATGAGGAAGCTCAAGGGAGTTGTTAAGGAAACTGCCAAGCAGAAGCGTGAGAGAAAGCAAGAATTTGCAAAAATGCGTCAACAAATAAACACTATAGTCTTGCCGACGTTTGCGGTTATCTTCCTATTGATATGTGTCTACGTTTACTTTAAAACACGGCCCTCTTCGATGCAGTACGCGTAAAGAATTTCTAATATCTATAATTAAATTGTATATAGTAAATTATTAGTGTTCAGAGTAAATGTGTAATACCATGGTTGTGAGTTGTATGGTGACTTGTTATTATATTTGATAACTTAAAAATACTGGCATTATATAAAAAATATGTTCTTTAACATTCCAAAAACAAAACATATCATTGTACATATTAGAATAACTGTAATTCGAAGCAATTTTTAAAATGTTATTATATTGATATTCATATTTAATTATAAAATAAATAAACTGTCTTGCTTCAGTATTAAGGGTATATCAAGGTATTAAAACAATATATTTTTCAAACATATATTTATTTAAGATCTATTGTTAAATAAATATTATACAGATTTATAAAACATGAATTTATCTAGTAATAAAATATTTAACTTTTAAAAGTTTTTCAATGCTCTCTTTCTTACTTTGATATTTTATCTTAATATTTTTATAAGAATATTGGCATACCAACTATTTAAGTACAAACAAATTAACATTTATTATCATTAACATTTAAAGTTTACACTTGGTTTATTATTAATTAATTGTTTTCTAAACTTGTTCAAAAAAGGAAATACAAATGACATTAACATTAATTTTTATACTATAAGCATTTAAATTCTTTGAATAACTTGCCTAACATTTAGCTAAAAAAAGAAAGATAATTTCAAATATATTTTATTTATGCTAGTAAATAATATTTCCAAAAAGGAATGTATTATTAAGTAAAATAAAATAATATGCATAATTCTAAAACTTCGTTTTAGTAGAGTAATTTGTAAGTCAGATAATAAAATAAAAAATTTTTTTTAGATAATTATTGAGAAAAAAGTAACCAAAATAATATAAAATGTGGCAACGTGACATGGGTCGAAGTGAAAAAAAAATTAGACCCGTGTTTCTTTGGGAAATTTGTTTACTTTCATGGTCTGAACCATCTATTTTAATTTGGCAGGAGGTCCAAAAATAATCCTGTAATATTAAATAGGTACTTATTATGAATATCGACCCACCGTCGCTTATCTACCCAATGTTTTATATGTCTAGTGCAATAAAGAATTTCACACATAATACCATATACCATCTCGTCATAGTTACAAGTATTTTAAAACGTTATTTTTTGGACTACTATTTATAGATATTTTCTATTTCCCATCACTAGCCCGTCTGTCAAAAAGATCAAGCTAACTTGTACAGGGTATAATAATGATATACAAAGAATAGTATTAATCATGTTTTCATATTATATTATTAGTTGAAAAACAATTTAAAAACTAAAGAATTTATGTTATATATTATGCATATTAAAATAGTCCTCCTTTTATATGTATAACAGGGGAATTTTTAAATAGGGAAATAATGAAAAAAAACTAAAAAATAGTTTCTACTTATACTAATATTACATTTGCACACATAAAAAAACTATTTCATAGTTTAGGAAATAAAAGTGTCTTTTTTTAATATATTTAAAATTAAAATAATATTAAATCTATTTTAGATTCATACCCATAATATTATAAAATATAATAAAGATCTTTATAATATTGCACCTTTCTCACTAAACAATATTGATAAATTTTTCTTTAGATAAAACTAAATTAGGAACAATCTTCTGAACAAATTTAATACTGATTTGTAACATTAATACTCTTTGTTTGTCTACATACGTGTACCATCCAACCTAGCATCCAAACGGACGACAGGACTAGGAACAAGCTGCTGAGGGTGAAGTACTGTGCTATGATTGGCAAATTGATAGTTTGAATGAGAATAAGTGTGAGTAGAGACTGTAGACCCGTGCCCAGCAATGTGTTGATACCAAATATGAGACCAAAACAGCTATCGTCAATGAGCTGACCGGCAATTTTTGCACTGAAAAGTTTAAAAAAAGGGTAAGTATTATAATTGTTTTTATAGTTCATTTTTATATAAGTAAAGACAAAATCAGAATGTCAAGACAATTTTGGATTAACAAATGGAAATGGTATATTTACTGAGTAAAATATCATTATACAAAAATATGCCACCTTCTCCGCTTTAAGTCTTGGCACACCATATTAAGGTCCACCGTCGTCTGTGGTTGTGATTACTCAATTAAAAAGCTAGAATACAGCAACACAAGTCAGCGGTTTGGTGGTAGAATAGGTGGCGAGGTGACCACCTTTTATTTTTTCGCTGTAAACACGCATTTACGTGTTTCCCCCACATAAGGTGTATGGGGGTATGCGGGACTCGGAAGCACTGAAGGCGTCGGAATACACACTAAAAAACCAGCGGTACCCTCACCGTCTCTCGGGGGACGTCACAGTATCGCTTGCGCATGCTACTGTGACGTCCCGACAGTTGGCCCGCCTATGCGGGTCTCCAATCTCAGTTGAGTTCCCGGGATACAGAGAACTCGATTGTCGCCACCAGGGAATGAGTGCACTCTCTATTCTCTAACTCTCATAATCCGATGGGACGGCAATTTGACACGACCGGAAAAAGTGCAAGCGCAGGACCAGCGGGTTAGATTACAAAACAAGACGAGAAATAACTATTAAGAATATTAAATAAAAGCTGAAGATGTATTATTTAAAACAAATATAGCGTATACTGTATGTAACTTCATAGACGGAAAGGCACTCAAGATAAACTTTCGTCGTTTTAGTAGTGCCATCATTTAATTGTAATTTGGTTGTTTATATTGTTAAATAAATAAATAAATTAAAAACAACTGGGATTTGAATCCGCCGTCATCGTCGTCCGGGTCTGCGGCCTCACATTTAGCCACTACACAACGAGGCAGTCATAGCACAAATATGGGCAGGAGATGTGACGTAGATTACCAGTAAGCTCTCACCTGGCTAACGTAATAGTGTAGTGGTACAGCAGCCCCATGACGATGTAGCCCGCGTAGGCCACGAACACGTTGGGCACGAAGGTCCCCGCGAACAGCGCGACGCCCTGCACGGCGGCCGCGGGCGCGGGCAGCGCCGCGCGCGCGCAGTACGACGCGCCCAGCGCGCCCAGCGCGCCCAGCAGCGTCTGTGCCGCCTCCACCGCGCCGTTGTATACCACCTGGAAGACATCAGGTTCATCATCATTCGCTTGCTCCTGTCCTATTTATTAAAGATCATATCAGTGTGATTTGGTAGACTATTTTGGCCTGCCTGCCTAATGTCAACATATCTTGATATTGGATTTAGTGGGATGGTTTCCCGCCAACACAAGTATTGCTGAGACGCATCATTCTGATGCACTTAATACAAAAATTACCTTAAGTTGGCTGTTAATGATTCAATCACGGCGACCATTGTGAACTGATATTAGCAGACTTACATTACTACGCAGACGATATGAGCCAGGGAATAGAGATTGCAAGTGTGATTGCGCACACACCTGTTAAGTAGTACTTATAATATCTCCTGGGCAGTGGGTATTCACCGGATTGAACGCAATCAATTCCTCAGCTGGCTCTGAATATACTAACCGGTGCATCCTCCTCCTTCTGTATATGGTTCCAAAGTAGTTGCACGTAAGTCTGCGCCTGCACGAACAGCGCCATGGACGCAGCGTACAGGGCAGACCACGCCAGTACTTTAGGCCGAGCGTAGGCGGAGCGTGCGTGCCGCGCTATGAGATACGCCGCGTCTGTTATATCCTTACGGAACGAACGCTGGAATTAAATGACGTTATTTTAATAGTTGCCTTTGTAATTTTAATTTTGAAAGTAAATGTCCCACTGCTGGGCTAAGGCCTCCTCTCCCTTTTTGAGGAGAAGGTTTGGAGCTTATTCCACCACGCTGCTCCAATGCGGGTTGGTGGAACAAACATGTGGCAGAATTTCGGCGAAATTAGACACATGCAGGTTTCCTCACGATGTTTTCTTTCACCGTCAAGCACGAGATGAATTATAATCACAAATTAAGCACATGAAAATTCAGTGGTGCTTGCCCGGGTTTGAACCCACGATCATCGGTTAAGATTCATGCGTTCCTACTACATCCATCTCATCTCAGCTTATACCGTAGTAGATTTGTTATTACAAGTCGTTCTCGGCGGTGACAAATAACATCGCGAGGAAACCTGTATACGTACGAATGTAACGACATTATCGAATGTATCTATTTAGAGGACTACTGTTACTTTTTATTATGCTATTTATTATATAATTATTATATAATACTCTGTTACGTTTTAAAAGATGTATAGCCAGTAAAATTAAAGGCCGAATGGGTAAAACCTTATGAATGTGTGTTGATGTGACTACTTACCATCAGCCAGCCTTACCTATGTTTCGACAAAAATCACATACAGACACATTGATACACTACACACTTCATTTTATCATATTTACCTTCTCGGAATATTGCGGATTCTGCTTTTCCATGTTCATAGTTCCAACGTCGATTTGAACAGTGGTGGCTAGCGACCGTCTGTGAAAGTATATTCCATAAGGAACGGGTGGCAGCCAAAACGCCCAAAACGTTGCTAAAATTTGAGCTGTAAAAAAAACATTGTTTGTTAAATATTTATAATAATATTAACATAAATTTGTTCTAAGCTATTCGGAATAGGGGGGGGGGGATCAAATGTCAAACTGCCTTGGATCTCTAAGACCGGGCGTGGCCAAAGCCGCGGGTAAAAACTAGTATTATAAATATGTTTTCAATTACGGAACTTATTACATACGTGTTATATTCGATACATTTTGGCGATCGTTTGAACGATATATGTGTTGCAGTGCCATCTAGTGGCGACTCACTTAAAAACATCTACCATGAAAACTACGTAAGCGGAAGGAAGTCATCTGATGGTAAGTAGTGGCAAATACGCCACAAAAGTTGTGAACTAATATGTTATGTCTATTGTGCCTGTAGTTACACTCACTCACTCTTTTCCAACATTCAAACCAGAACAAAACAATACTAAATATTGTAGTTTAGCGGTAGAATACGGGCTTGCACAGAGCCCTACCACCAAGTAATTGTAATTGGACCCATACACATAATTTTTATCTCCTGACAACATTATTATAGTAATTAACAAATATACGTATATAAGGCATATATATATATATATAATCTGTATTCAATGATAGCAGATTAATCGACGAAATAGTTATTAGTCGTTACGATCAAGTAAAAAATACATGAATGAAATCCCTTGTATAAGAAATCTTTATTAAATTGTGACATGTAATTGTGTTATCAGGTTTTTTTAACCTACAATATGAATAGTCTGTATTCAATACTGTTATCACACACGAATTTAACGAACTTGAGTAAAATGACTTATTTAAAATAAAAAAAACAAGACATCTGTTCTCAATTACTGATATTATATATCATAACATTATAATTGTTTTATTACACTTTAATAATCAAATTTGTTTTTAAATCGTTTATTAATAGAACAAGCGATAAATTGTGCATTATCCTCTTGCCTCGATTATAAATAAACATTTTATAAGATTGAAATGTACATTAATAACAATATTATGATATAATTGTATTTAAAATGTAATAAACCAGGCCAAGGCTTAACCTATTTCATATAATATATGAAACGCCAATTGCTTCTTTGATATTTATTTGGTAGCTTTACGAGCTTGCTTTAGTGTTATCCAATTAAAAAAAATTGGAAGTAAGAGTAACTCATTGTATTTATTTTTCTGTTATATATTTTAATAATACACAAAAAACCATGTCCTATTTCGAAACATATTACCTTCTATACCAAATTTAATCAGATTTCGTCCAGTCGTTTTCTAAACAATCAAGTACAACCTTTCCCATATACATAGCTATGTATATTCGTAGTAAGAAATTAATTTTCTTGAATAACTTCGAATTATATCAGATTTGAATACAGCTTAAGTGTGATTTTATACGATACTTTGCTGCTTGGCTTCAAAATAATGGTAGTTATCGTGCAATTTCGCGAGAAAATTTCGATATTTTATAGAGTACGCATATAAGTACCTATTTATTTTTAGAATAATTTATAATTAGCCGTTGAGGTAGGTAACTCAGTACACGAGTCAATTAAAGCGACATCACTGCTATTGTTCTCGTTATTTGCTTTAATTAATATTTAATCATTCTTGTATTGCGATACGAGCGATAGAACATATGCGTGTACATTGATTTTATATATATATTTTTTGTAATAGAATGAATATCTACTTAATTCAGGCTCTAACAAGCTATTATAAATCGTCTTTTTTTTCTTAATGTCTGATATCTCTTGAGATGTTTTGTCTGTGCCTTTTGTTTATCATTTTTATTTTTTTATTATTTGGACTTAAGTTATTTTTAATGTGCCTGCATGTTTTTATTATAAGGCAGCATTATAGTTTAAATTTTAAAAATATTAATGACTTTACAAGTTTTAATTGTGCTCTGCGATGACAACTTCTTCATTGACTGGGAATGTTGTATGCTAGTTGTGTGAATTGTCAATTTATAAGATAAAATTAAATTTAAAGTTGCCTAATATTCTACCGACAAAAAACTCACAACTTACACTCACAAAGAGTAATAACTAATATTAATAATGTTGAGTTTGACCGAATAATCAATCAATCACACCACACCACACAAGACACCATTGATGTGTATACGTGTTATAAACTAGTTTTCGTCTGCGGTTTTCCAGCCTTTCAGGATGAAAAAAGTGCTAGGTATAAAATAGGTAATAAGTAGCCTGTCCTTTATGGAGTTCAAGCTTGCTCTATACTAAATTTAAAACGTAACAGACAGACGAATTACTTTCGAATTTATAATTTTAGTATAGTATAGACCTATCTTCTGCTCACTTGCTCGCTGGTAAAGCAAAACATCACGAGGTTACAAAAAAATTAACTCTATATTTATTAAATTACTACTAGGTACAAATCAAATCGATCACTAAAATTAGAACATCTATAATCACAGTGCATACTTAAATATATTATTCTCTTCAAAAAAAAAAATAGCCTAGAAAAACTTTTATAATTTTTATATCGATATATTTTTTAAGTTAAGTATAAAGGTTCCTACAACCTGGATGAAAATTATTTATCGTTTAATATTCGGACACGTGTATTATATCAGTAAATACTTAGTATTAGTCACCCATAACCCAATAGACATGTGGCAGATCCCTCAATAAAGCTGAAAACGAACTCAACTAATTAATTACTAAACAACGTACCAGGAGAACATACCGGCAAAGGTGATGTAATTCAAATCCCTATAGTTCATCAGTCCAAAATGCGTGAGTAGCTGGGAACTTACTCCGGACAGAAAGCGGCCGGTCAATGCCGCTATCCGAGTGCAAGATGAAACGAGAGGGTACTTCGTGGAATCCACCTGTAAAAAAAACTCCATAATAAATTAATTTCATAAGCAACAGATAATCAATCCTTTCTAACAGGTAATATAAATACGAAAGTATCTACTCAACGGATTGCCGAAAACTTTGCACAATTTCAAAATTGCAAATTGCAACTTTATTGGTGACCGGTTGAGCTCATAATTTGTATTATAATTCTTTTTTCATTTATTTAAAATAGATAGGCAGTCTGTCAGGTGGTAACTATCCCCTACAAGTCCGTTATCAATGCGCCACCAGCTTTGGGTAGTATGTTACGTTCCTTGTACCATTTATTAAATTTATGCCTAGGTACACTTGCTCACTCACCCTTCAAGTCGGACCACAACAATATTAAGTATTGCTGTTTGGCGGTTGATTATGTGCTGGGTGGTCAGCCCTAGCACCAAGCGCGCCCATAGCCCTATCAACAAGTTAAATCGCAGTAAGATTAAATTTAGCGAAACATAATGAGGATCTATGATATCACGAAGTGGAAATTTTTTTGTTTCTATGTTTTTTCCTCATTTTCATAGGCTATTTAGTATGTTAACATGTTGCATATTTTTTTAAGTTTATTAAATCAAGTCACATAGTAAGGCTATACGAGAGATTTGTATATCTAGAAAATGACCACAGTAAACACGCGACGGCATATCTTTAACAATGAAGTTGTTTATCATTGGTAATAAGAACTGCTTCAAAGTAAAGGTTTAAAATTAATATTATCAATAACTCTAGTGCAGTCTATTGCACACATTTATTTTGGACACGATGTCACTTTTCAATTTCAACCTACTTTCGAAGATATTATGCCTCAATATCAAATGAACACATGAGAATGTAATACGGCGGATTTATCGATCCTGATTATATGTTTCGACTGCCTCTGTTGTCTAGTGGCTAGTTTACAAGGCAGCAGGCCCCGAACTAATGGTTTCAAACCTCGGGTCCGATTATTAAAAATAATAATTCCATCGAGAAATTCTAAGTAGCAGTTGGGAAGTTTGCAATGTTGACACTACCGTTCCTCGGCAAACACGTTAATCTGTTAGTCCTGCACCTGTAATCTCTCTGGTCGTGTTGTATTTTCTGTCCCATTAGTAAGTGAATAGTGTACTTGTATTTGCGCACACACTTGTGCACTATAATATGCCCCACTCAGACCGTGTCTTATGAGTCAATAATTCCGGATGACGTCATATAATTTTTTATATACCTTTTTTTATAAAATAATAAGAAGGACGAGCATATTGGCTACCTTATAGTAAATTGTCAACGTCGCCCATAGGCATTGGCCTTGTAAGGCGCTGTCCATTCCATATAGTTATATACCATTCATCATCAATGCGCCACCAACCTTGGGAACTAAGATGTTATGTCCCTTGTGCCTGTAGTGTCATTGGCTTACTCACCCTTCAAACTGGAACACAACAATACTGAGTATTTATGTTAGGCGGTAGAATATGTTATGAGTGGGTGGTACCTATATAAAACAGTACTTTTTTTTTATATTTTCCGGGAGGGCAAATGACTCTACTCCACCTGATGTTAAGTGGTAGTAGAGTCCTAACGCGAGGACGGGCAGTACAGTCGGGAAGAAGGTTCTGCACTAGCCGCCCTCGCCTTGCCGGCCCGCAGGATGCCTCTTCACGCCTCGTTTCAAAGAACCCGGGTCGTAAGAGGAGGGGAATACGTGAGCTGGTAAGGAATTCCATATTTTGGAAGTGCGACAAAGAAAGGAGTTGCCAAATTTCTTTGTGCGCGATGGAATTGATGTCACAGTTAGTCGGTGACATCGAGAAAAGCACGCGTACTACTAAGCAATATAAATATTATAAATTTGTAATATAAAAATGAGCGACTTGTCTGAAAAAATAACTTTAAAACAACTTCCTTAATTAATGCATACTATGTTAATTGAATTTCCTTAAGTGATTCAATTATAATCTTATATGATGAAATTACCATTGCATATATGTAACTTACCTTTGCATATATGTAAGTTAAATAAGCAACCTCCGTAGCCATGTACAATCCGTACAAAAATTGAGAAACTTGCAGCCATTCTATGCTTGAAGTCCATAGTAACACGGCATATACTGCAATACCGCTTAAACCTATAGTGAAATATTTTTTTTAATATAAAAGATCTATGAAGTAAATTACAAATATACATTTTTTATTTAAATATAAAAATTGATGTGTTCATTGCTGGAGGATTGAATTGATTAAAGATTATGATATTAACAATATTTTTATATTTTTTTTTATTAAGTCTTACTTTGATATTTTATAAGACCAATGACTGACACTTATTAGGAATTACACTTTAATAAAAATAAGTTTAAACTGAATAATAATTATATTTAAAGAAATAAATAGATACAAAGTAAATTTTTAATATGATAAAATATTACATTATAATTGTTTCTCTATCATAATTTTTTTATTTTGATATATTTAAATAATTAGTCATTTAAAGATAATTGTTGCTTATTAATTGTTTGGTGTTGAAACTTATTCTGTTCAAAAACTAGTCTTATTTTAATAGTCATAGTTTAAAACTATAAATATCATTTATTATTTATTAATTATCACTTTTTTTATTTAATCCAGTATGATTAAGGATAATCTAGAGATAATGTGTTCATTTAATTTTATCAAACAACTTAGATAAAATTAGTATTATGATTTAAACAAGATAATATCAGCGAGACACAGCTTGCCTCACGTAAAATAACTATGATAAGATAGAGATAAGTTTGTTTATCATAAGGGAATTTATGCAGTGAACGCATTTGAGACTTTTGCATAATATATGTCAATGTATATATTATATAATATTGTCTTATGTTGAATTTCAATCCATTTTCAAAATACATGAATCAATATTATTTTATTTTTTTAAGAATACATATTTGTTTAATATAAATAATTTGCTATAATGACAACCTAGAGTAAAATTAAAAATTTACAAAAAATGCTTAATTTTTTTATCAAGTGATCACCTTAATAAATTGATGTAGGTACATGGATGTTCCAAATCCAAAATCTTTAATTATTATTGATAAAATTAACTAAATATTAATATAATATTGATGATGATAAAATAATGATAAATATTTGAGATAAGGATAATTTGAGGGGTTACTGTAATATTGCAGCTTTAATAGTATTGCCTGTAAATAAGTGTAATTTATTTCAAGATAAAATCTCTAAAAGATGAGTGATAATATTTTTTTAAGTATTTAAATGTGCTGATATTTATAAAGAATGAAATGACTTACTTTTCACACTATGAATTTTAAATATAGTAAACAAGAAACATAATATTTATTTACATGAACTTACCTGATAGAATTATAACTGGCTTGAATCTAAGAAAGTCAGTGATCAAAAATATCAAAACAAGAAGGGCCAAATATGAGTAAGTTCCAACCGGATATACTTCACGATTTAATTGATATTCGGTTATATTACGCCATTCGCCGAGAAGGAATTCGGTAACAAACGGTTCCGAAGGCCGGATCTCACGCAAAGTTCCAAACAAGCACAGGACTAGTGTAATTTTTATCCAGTTTTCCATTTCTAATATTTTTTATGTCACGAAATGAAAGATTTACATAAGTATAGCACGTGCGACGTGCTGTTTATAATATTCGCACTACACGAATGTTTCTGAAATGCGTTGGTAGCCAACATGTGCAATAGTTTGTCGTGCATCGTGCAAACGTCTTGTCCGATTTCGCTAAGATCTCGGTTTAGATTTTAAATTATCTTCAGAAAAAGTTAGTTCTTTGAGTAGAAAGAAATTAATTTATTATTTGTTTCTCGATGCCGAAATTTGTTTATATGCTTTCTATGAAAGAATTCTGCTTATCCGCTACAATATGTAAATAAACATATTTTCCATGTTATCTCGTGATGTTTATTAAAATTTTATAAGTCTCAGCAAGTAATAATTTAAAGTTCAAATACATTAATCAAGTCCTATGACATAACATTTTTCGATTATTATGAATTTATGACAATGACATTTTAACCTGTGAAAACTGACATACAAACTATGATACAAAAATAAAATGTTGTGTTTAATTGTATTATATTTACATCGCAAATAATTATATTATACATGTAAAAAAAGCAGATTTGTGAATTGCGCACAAATTGAAGCCACAAATTTAAATTTCCATTTGGGGAAAAATACTATACACAAAACATGATAGATATGAGAACATATTTATTTTGTATTATTTGCCTTTTCGTTTTCGCATTGCACTGCACTTTATAATCTATGATTGCTTTAGTCACTCGAAAAAAAAATGCCTTAAATATGATATTATGGGGTATGTTTTATTACTTTGGCATGAAATTTTTTACAGTTTCTATACACAGGATAGCATTTTTATTATTTATTGTCAACTGTCACGCTTATCGCTTCGCTTGATCCGGATTAATACTCGTAGGTACAGTGGCGTAACTAGGTGGACAAGGACCCCGGTGCATGAGGAAGGAATCGGGCCCTCATCCCCTCTTTCCGAGTAGCTTGAACTTATATTGGCCTTCAAAACTAAAGATAACAATAATAGGAAACAGTGAGTTTAACTTATCCCTAGTAGGCTAAATCCATACGTCGTTTCTATGAGGGGTAGAATCTCTATGTGTATAATAGAAGAAAATAGGAATAGATGTTTATCTATTTAGTTGTTTGTTTAACGACGCACATGACAGTACAGAATATTTATTATACAGGTGAGATCAATAAAGGGAAAAAAAGATTTTTAACAGAATTCCCCTTCCACACAAGATTTTTTTTTTCTTTTTTTATGCTCCTCTCTTTTCAAAGCTGAGGTTAGAGGGTCCCCTTAGCTCCGGGGCCTTGGTGCATTGCACCACCTGGCCCTACGATAGCTACGCCACTGAGTACGCCATTTTGGGACGTAATGAATTTGACAATCTAAATCTTAGTATAATGTAACATTTTAAAATGGAAGCAACTTGAATTCATTATCAATTCATTATTGAATAGGTAGGCAGACGAGCATATGGGCTACCTGATGGTAAGTCCACTAACGTCCATTACATTATCATTGTAAGAAATGTTAACCATCGCTTACATTCCCAATTCGCCAACAACCTTTGGAACTAAGATGTTATGTTCCTTGTGCCTGTAATTACACTGGCTTACTCATCCTTCAAACCGGAACACCAAGTACTGCTGTTTTGCGGTAGAATATTAGATGAGTGGGTGGTACCCAGACGAGCTCGCCCAAAGCCCTACCACCAGTAAAAGATGCTGCAGTTGCTTCTTTCTAAAGTCTATTAAAATCGATTCAGTTTCAGGTTTAGTCATGAAAACGTAACAGACAGACAGACTTACTTTCGCGTTTATAATAATATTAAGTACAGCTTAGTATAGACAAAACCATGAGGAATACTCTTGTATTTTTAATCTTTAGTCGGATCTTGTTTCTAGAGTCTAGTGCAGGGTTCACAAACGTACGATAATTATCGTACAAGTACGATAATTCATTACTACGTACGATGTACGATGGTACACTAGTATCGTACGGTAAATTTCATTATGATGCAAAATTTGATAATTACAGTAATCAATAACTATTAAAATTGTATTTACTGTCATTGCAGCCGCTCATATAATTGGTTGCTACTGTCTGTCAATCACCGATCTTGGTTTGATGTGGAGTGTTGACTGTTACTGTATTTTTGAATTTGTTCATATGTGGCGTATTTTGATTTTATTTTAGTTTACTCCTGCTTTTAACTACAATTACAAGTTATGGAACATATATTGTTGTGATTTTGTATAATATTATTGTATGTTTTAATCATTATCCTGTTGTACGATAATTTTGCTCCATGTACGATAATTTTACGGGCCCTGGTACGATAACTACCTGGCTTTAGGTTGTGAACCCTGGTCTAGTGTCTCTGTCGACTGTCAGTTTTACAATGTACAATATTTACGATTTACATTTCGAACTTTCGACTCTCCAGTCTCGACACTCTTTCATTTGTTCTTCGTTGTGATAAGGTGATAAGATAATAATAAAAATCCAATAAATATGAAAATTGAAAGCAGTGAATTTTCCCATCAGCATATCTGTCCATAATGTTACAGTGCTGTTACTGTTCTAAGGAGTTTAAATATGAAAGTGAGAAAAAAAGACATGAACAAAGTCATTATCCACAATTTGAGTGCAAACAATGTTTGAAGAAGTTTAGTTTCTTGTGAGTTTAATTTTTTTTTTTAATATTTGACCTTATAGCTTTAAATTTTAATTATTATTATTTTTAATACTTACATATACGATTACATTTAATATACGAAAATGTAATAATTTTAAATAAATATACATTCTAATTTTTTTTATAAAAAGGGATTTTGGTTATTGTTGTTATTAAATATTTGTAGGTCAGCCTTGAAAAGGCACCAAAAGCAGCATGAAAGGACAGGAAGTGTTGAGTGCCTTGAATGTGGACGTAACTTTCGTGATGATATTCTTCTTAAACGACATATAAAGTATGCACATAAAGGTAAGTAAGATATTTAACATTATTGACAACAATTTACTATTTACTGCTTTAAATTAAGGTAAAATGAAATAAAAAAAATACTAATATACTTACTTAAAATATTCTATGAATTTCCTGGGAGGAGAAGCAGCTTTGCTTTAGGTTTTTAGTAATATTATTAAGCATAGGTATCCCGTATTATATATTTATAGAATGAGTGAGACACATGTTTGTAATTATTTTTCATTAAATGCAAACATTTATGCATATTCAAAGATAATTATGTATTTCATTTATATGACTCAAACATAAAATATTCAAGTAGTAAAGTTTTGAATTGTCAATTTAAAAGATATTTGTGTTATGTTACCATTGTGAACAATGGACCTGAAACTCAGTACTTACTTTTTCCACCAAAAAATACAATTAAATTTATATATCCTGTAGTTATATGAATTACAAATTTAAAACTTTTTTAATTTTTATTATATTGACTAATATACCTTATTTATTAATGCTTTTTTTTATTTTTATTAAATTAAATTAAAAAAAAAATTCCAACTTTAAACAAACAGTAACAGAATATACAGACAGAAGTATACTTTGAGTATTAATTGTAAGAGACCTTTTTTATATTTATTTTAAGAAGGCAGATAAGAAAAAGTCTCTTTAATGGTCACCTTTACACATAGAACCTACTAATGCAAGTTTATACCTACACCACTAACAAAGGAATCTAACATGTTACATGTTAGATGCTTAATTAGACTGGTGGAATCAAATAGGAGGAAAAAGTATATTTCTTAGTTTTAATAATAAAAAAAACACTATTTTACATTTTTAATTAAATAGATATATAATAAGTATTCTAAGTTTTTAATTGTTTTTGAGCATGAGTCATGCAATAATAAAAAAAAAAAAAAGAATTATATGTTCCCTTGTTGTGTCAGGTTTATAACACATACAAGATATTCCTGTTTCTCTTTTTAATTTATTTTATCAACATTGACATGATAATATCATCTTAAAAATGAAATAATGATGAATTAAAAATGCAATTTGATACTAATTTTATATGTGATTATTTATGACATTTGTGTCATAATTTTTTTATTACTAATAGATATATTTTAAAAGTATTTTTTATTTTTAAATTTAGTTATTAAAATTTTACATTCAATTTTAAGCATTTCAATAATATTTATTTAAAATGACAATATATTCTATATATTCATTTCATGATCATGAACTTAATATACTTTGTTTTTACATAGAATATTTCATCTAATTAGTATTTTAGTAATGTATCCATGGCATCGAAGTAAAGTAAAAAAATCAATGTTTCAGGTGAATATGAATGTTCTAAATGCAATACCATATTCAAAAGTGACTTGGCATTAATGTCGCATATGAAGACTCACAAGCCTAAAGCTGAAAGAAGATTCCAATGCAGTTTTGAAGACTGTAAAAAAACGTTTAACTTTGCACACCATCTCAAACATCATGAACTAACTCACACAAATGCAAAACAGTTTTATTGTAAAACTTGTGGAAAAGGTAACTCCGATAAAATATTTAATGACTAATTATTTTGTATGACAAATATGTGTGTGTGTCATATCATTGTGTGTCAATAGTTCGAATGTGGTTTTGTTGATAATTATGTTTTCAAATACGTAAGTACAGATTTCATTTACCAGGACTGTGATTCATTAATAAGTTTTTATTTTATTCCTTTGAATAAAATGTAAGAAGCTGCTACTATAAAATGAATCATTTCGAAATATTATACATATTTGTAATCTTATTGCGTGCTTTATATAAATTTGTCGCAGATATAACAATAAAAATAAGGCATCATTTTATGGAAATAATATTTAGATATTTAGTAGTGTGTCACAGTCAATGATCATGTCAGTCTTGTAAAATATAAGTCGAAATTATACTCTTCTCGCTGAAATTAAAATGAGTGTACTTTTTATATAGGAGAAGTCATTATCACTTGGCTGTATATTTATTTAAATCACTATTGTGTGAAATATATATATTTTTTTTTTAGGTTTTATTCAGTCCCATCATTTGAAGTCTCATATGAAAACCCACGATCCTGAGAATTGGCTGTATTGTACTGTACCAGACTGTAACAAGAAATTTATTTCAGAATATGCAAGAAAAAAACATCTCACAAGCCACAGTTAGTAATTATTTAAAACATATAGCATTTTATTTATTTAAAAACATTAAACTACTTTGTTCAATATATTATGAAAAGAGGAAAAGAACCAGCAGTGCTATCATAAAGTATAGCTGGTAAAAACTTACTTCATTACACACCCATGAACTTGACAACTGACTTTTGGTGACATACTATTTTGATGTGTGTATTCTTGTAATGTTATGATTATTATGGTCAATATCGCATATCACTTGCTGACATTACTCGATCGATAGCTGCGGTGAGTCTCGAGTCTGCTCTTACAGAATAGCCCTATAGGTGCAATGATCAGAGGTCACCATAGATGACATTATAAGCCGATGTGCATATGTCCAATTTGGAATCTAATAGAAGGGATTGACCGTTCTGCCTATAATTTCAGATAATATTTAGTGCTTTTTTCAGGGACTACCATCGATAGTGGCATATCCTCGGATTCGAACTGTGATCTTCCTCAGGATTCTATGAAGGGTAACTTAAATTTTTTTTTTTTAAATCAAACTGGCATCAGTTATAAATGTAGATTATACCGAGAATAGGAAAGAAACAATGGTAGGAGTAAAAATAAATAAACAACTTTGACCTTGAATTAAAATGACGTCATTGATCGAGACCTTAATAATCTATTCAGTATGAATTCGTGAAAATGGCGTTTTGGAAGTCGGCAAAGACGTTATTAGAACTTTGGAAGTAAACTTAAAGTGAATATGAGTAGATATATTAATTAAGAACTAACTGAAAATATAGCAAACTGAATGCAATATGTAAATGTATCGTTTGCTTATACTATACTCTTACTATTGGAATATTCTACTGGCGTCTTATCATTGCGCATTATAAGTTAGCTTCTATCCCGGGAACTACTTTCAAGTATCCTCTTTTGTCTTCTTTTCATATTCTATCAATTCTAATCACTACATATCCAAAGAAAGAAAATATTGCATTCTATTTATTAAGTTGTATGCTTTCAGCAGCAGTTCTTTGTGCCAAATGCGGAACTATGATAATGCTAACTTCATACGAGAAACATGAAAGAGTATGTATGCGAAAACCAGAAATGCCTGAAGACAAATGTTTACAACCCAAACCAAAGATCGAAATTGAAATGAATAACTATAATAATATTGAAGTTTTTAGCAACTGCAAAACTATATTAGGAAAATGTATTGCTAATGAAAATTCACCGAATAGCTGTTTGTGTGCTCAAATTAAAGATGTGAATAATTTTTACGATGAACTACTTCCGAATGAAAACTTTGATCCCCATAAAGTTGAGACAGAAAACAACTATGAGAATATTAGTATTATGAATAATGCTTGTGAAGGTTGTGATTGTTCTAATACTAAATCTAATCTCCAAAATATAAACTCCTTTAAGGAACCTTTAATACAAAACACAGACGAAAATTTACCAAAATTTGAATTTAGAAGTGATGGTGCTATAAAACTAAAAGAAACAATGGACATAAGCATAAGTATTAAAAAAGAAAATCAAATTAATGATACTGATGAATTTATGAACATTATGAATCATGTGCCTTTTAATAGTTGTAAAGCTGTGTTAGGTAAATGCATAGTGAGTGGTAGTGGTACTATAAGTGAGAATTGTTTATGTGCTAAGATGGCGATAGATGACCACCAAATGACGGCTCAAGAAATCGATGAGATAACACCACAACCAACAATATTAACTTAATACTTTTTTATCTGTGATGTTCTATGTTATGTTAATGTTGAGTTTATAGTCTACACATGTGTATATATTTTTATATGAAAAAAATTTAAAAAAATTAAGATGACGCAATTATATTAGAATTTAAAATAAAAACGTTATTTATTAATATTAACTTTATATTTATTTACAACACTTCTTTACATTTTCAACCATATTATACAAAATATATCTTAGTTAACAATTACTACAATAATAAAAATTATTATTTTACAATCAGACCTCACTCCTAAAAGTATAACTAAGTTAAAAATTATTAAATCGACAAATGGAATGCCACTTTATCATTCGGAATTATCACATAACGGCATGGATTATACATTTTAGATATTAAGGGATATCAGTAATGAACATCCCTTTTATACAATTCGGATAAAACAATAAGGAACCCAATTTAATGTCATTATTTACTGATTATTAAAATAAACAATGTTATTATAATAAAATATACATTCTATGGTAACAATTTAAAATGAAGAAATTAATTCTTCGTCATTGAAGAAAATAATTAAATGATTAATTTTTTGGCCGCGTTTGTTCACGTACTTGAAGCAATAAATAATCTAAAATCCTCATGTTGATTTATTTTTTCTAATTTGACTAGTCTAATAAAACAAGTTATTATTTATCAATATAGGTAAAATATCTTTAGTATTATTAATAAACTTAGAACCATTTGGAATCTTAGCGAGAGAATAGATGTTACGGTATATCAATTTACATTGGTATTTTATAGCTTTTAAAATCACAGGAAATGGAGTAACAATAATGTACAATTTATTCCTTTTCATAACTACCAGATAAACTACGCTTCGTTGTTTAAGATAGAATCGAAGTTGTTTACATCTGTCCTTTTGTCACTCTTTTCGGGTGAATCACTAATTAAATTTAATTCTTGAATATTTTCACTGCTGTAATCTTTTTTCAGTTGCTCATCATTTTCATCATTGATTGGTACTACGCTAAGAAATTCGGTGTCATCACTTACGGGCCTCGATGTTGATTTTTCAGCTCCATTACCTAGGTCATTTTCAGGTAAGGTGGTTGGTTTTTTCGTAGTATCTAAATCATCAGTGTCTAAAAAAAATGTTGAAATGGGCAAAACTTCTACGTTGTCAGATTTTTCACTTGTTTGTTCTTCGCTGATCGAGGGTATAGTGTTAATAGGTGTTTTATTTGCTTCTGTAGTGGATGATTCTTCTACACGAGAATTGCTATTTGTAAAAAGTTGATTGAACATGTGATCAGGATTAGCGGTTGTTGCAGTTTCTGGAACTACTTGCGGTATAACTGATAGATCATTTGAGTTAGAATTTTCATTAACATGTGACATATCGCTTAGTGCATTTGAATTATTCATATGTTCATCTACATTCTCGTTTTGCGTTTCATTTAAATTAGCAGGTTCAATGTCATGGCCTTCTTGTAGTTTCTTTACGAGGCTTTTATTGTTCTCAACTTCTGGCAAAAATGGATTCATGTCAGTGTCGTGATCTATGAATTCAGAAGATTGAACGTTTGTAGGTTTTGTTGTAATAATTGATTGATTGTCGTTAGGATTAGATATTTCATAGATCGTAACATTCAAATTACTTACTTGTGAAATATTTTGAGCATTCATATCAGATGTCTTAGGGACATTATCTTGATTTATAATTTGTTGATCTTGAATTTTGAATGCATCTGTTGTTGTAGGCATTACTGTTGATGTCGTTATATTTAAGTTATCCTTTACTTCATCGCTTTCGTTCATTTTAGACTTGACACTTTCATCGACCGTAATATCTTTCTCCGTTTCTTCCCAAACTGGGGCTGGATGTGACGTTGTCAATGAAATTTCTGGATTAGTTACTGTCTCATCTAATTTCTTTCCTGCCATTTTATAAATATAATCCCCTATCGTTGTAGATTCAAATGTTTTTGATTCGATATCTTTGTTTGGTAACATGGCATCGGTAACATGTACTGTCCCGCTTCCATCAGAATTCTCTTTTTGTGTATGTACTCTTTTTACTCTGGAATCGTCATTTTCATAATCGTGAGTCATACCATACAACATTTCATCTTGATCTGATGTTTTGCTGGCGTTAGATCCCATATTGTTTAGATAATCAGGTTCAAAATCATCTTTAATAAGTCCACGACCCAATAATTCATCTACATTAATTGCAGACGTTTCTGTTGTTTCACCGCTTTCAGTGGTTTTCATAATATCTTCATAATTAATTTCCGTTACAGATTCAGATAACCAATCTGAATCAGTTGATGTTTCAGCCGAGTCTTTCGATATCTCATTAGATTCTGTTATGTCTTGCATGCTATTTTCTTTATCTATGATTGCTTTGGATGAACGATTGTAAAGCATGTTTATCGTATCAAAAGTGATTTCCTTACTTCCATTCTCTAAGGGTTCGCCATTAGATATTTGACTAGGCACGGTAGTTTTTTCCAAGGTTTCTATTAAAGGTTTATCACCTCCCAAATCTTTGTTTTCTTGGTTTATTGAGTTCGGGTCTATTGTATTTATTCCAGTAGTAGTCGTTTCCATTTGGGAATTTTCGTTCAAAGAAATAATTTGTGTTCCTTCTGATTGAGACATAATAATTTTATGCTCATTGTTGCTTTGAGTGCTTGTTGCCACATAATTTTGATTGAAATCTATTATATTATCCATGTTTTGATCATTTCTTTTATTAAACATAAGTGTTGACGTAGTCGTTTCTACTTCATTATTGTTTGACTTATCTTCATTAACATTATCGTTCATCTCTCCCGAGTTAGACGTAGTTGTTTCCGGTTGTTCCATATTCATTCTCGCAGTTGTTGAGTCCGAAGGCATTTCATTATTTTTTCTTATAAGATCAAACGTAATATCGTCCTTTGTAATTTCACTTGTTTGTTCTGTCATTGTTTCTGTTATAAAATCTTCTAAGGTCTTAGAGGATCTCGACTCTGTTTTATTAACACGCTCATCACTCATTTCGCTTTCTGTTTGTGTTTTAATAATATCATCATTATTTGTAACAGCAGTGTTTTGGGGAACTAAACTAGTAGTATTTTCTTCAGCTTCAAGCCAATCATCATCGACTGATGAATCGTTACTAAAAGTACCATTTAAATCCATTGGGTTTTCATTTTTTTGTAAAATAGAACTAATTTCTGGTTTCGGTTCATATGAAGGCTCGTTGAGACTATTAGGTTCAGAAATCGAGATCCTCGATGTTGTAGTTGTCATCGAATTATCCGTGTTATTTTCAAGTTTTTCGTTTACTGATTCCTTATTTTTATCTTCAGTACTCATTAGTTCACCAGCTTCAATTTCTGTTTGTTGAGTTTGAATTGGTTCTGGAGTAGTATGAAGACCCATTAAACTATCTAAATCAAACGTAGGGTGATCAAACATAGGTCTAGGAGAAGTGTTTGATTCTGTTGCTTCATTTTGTTTGCGCTCATCAGTATCACCGGAATTAGGTACTATAATTGTTGTTATATCTGTCGACTTCTCTGGTTTCATAGCGGAATGGGCAACCGACTCAGAATCATTTGGCCAATCCGTTGTAGGATTTTGTGAATGCAATATTTCTGACGAACTTTCTGTATTCGTATTTTCGTTTGTCATCCACTTTGCTTCCGGTTCTGCTTTAGGTTCTAAAACAACTTCAGTTTCTGGATCTACTGTGGATTCGGGCTCCATCTTCGGTTCAGATGTAGGTTCAGGCTCTGGCTCAGCCTTCGATTCTGGTGCAGATTCCGGTTCTGGCTCTGCATTAGGTTCCACTGTAGACTCGAATTCTGGTTTTGGTTCTGCTTTAGGTTCAGGTTCTGGTTCAGCTTTTGGTTCTGCTGTAGGTTCAGGTTCTGGTTCAGCTTTCGGTTCTGCTGAAGGTTCTGGCTCTGGCTCAGCTTTCGGTTCTGCTGTAGGTTCAGGTTCTGGTTCAGCTTTCGGTTCTGCTGAAGGTTCAGGTTCTGGCTCAGCTTTCGGTTCTGCTGTAGGTTCAGGTTCTGGCTCAGCTTTCGGTTCTGCTGTAGGTTCAGGTTCTGGTTCTGCTTTTGGTTCGGGTTCTGGCTCAGGTTTTGGTTCTGCTGTAGGTTCAGGTTCCGCTTGCACATCTTCTGTGGATTCCGATAAAAGTTTTGGCTCTGATTTAGGTTCTTCTTCCGATTCCTTCGAAGGATGTGTTTCTACGGTTGAATAAATTTCATGTTCTGGGCTTGGTTCCGGTTTTGGCATCTCTGTATCAGTGTGACCAAATATATGAGAAAATTTCAAATCTGCCTCTCCAGTTTCTGTAGTTGTTTCTGGAATATATTGGCGCGTCTTTTTCCAATCATACACATTTTCATCGGTAGCTTCATTTGGAGATTCCGTATTCGGTTTTTCTTCTTCAGAAATAGTTTTCATTGTGTCCTCACTAGAGTCAACCGTTAGTTGCCTTTGAGTAGTAGTGTAAGGAAGATCATGTTTTGTTTCTGAATTATCTAAAATAGGAATACATCTCTTAGGTGAATTCGTATCCATTATTTGGCCATGAGGACAAACGCACGCAAAATCGAGTGTAGAATCGTCAAATTCACACTTATGTTCGCAATCATTGTTATTTATTTTGCAAATATCAAGAACTGGCTTGGTTTGTATCTGTTGGTCTTCTGCCACGTGATATATACTTATCATTCTGTTATTAGTGTCTAGGTAATTGTTGAGGTTTGTTTTCAAAGTCTTCGCTGTTAAAAGGTCTTCAGTTGGCTCAGTGTTATATTTTGGTATCCAATGAATTCTGTAGGTTACAATGACTGATCCTTTCCTGCAAACAAAAAAAAGTTGGATGAGATTTCTATATGTATACAGACTATTAACTACTACTTTTAGTCTGAATTAATAGAAAAGTTGAAAGAGAGAAATTAACAAAGTTTAATTTTGTTGATTTGGTACAAGAAAGTCCCATTGATGTACTTTTTTGTGATTGATATTAAATATGACATAGCGTAACAACTTTGACTTTAAATTAATGCTATATAATTGGTCAAGATCTTTAATAATCTACGATATTCTTTATGGATTCGCAAAAAAATGTTTAGAATGTCGGCAAAGTTGTTATCGGAACTTTAGAAGTAAAATTAATTTTATAGAACAGGAAGGCGGACGAGTATATGGGCCACCTGATGGTAAGTGGTCACCAAACGCCCTTAGACATTGGCACTGTAAGAAATGTTAACCATCGCTTAAATCGCCAAATGCGTAACCGACTTTGGGACCTAAGATTTTATGTCCCTTGTGCCTGTAATTACACTGGCTCACTCACCCTTCAAACCGGAACACAACAATACCAAGTACTGCTGTTTTGCGGTAGAATATCTGATGAGTGGGTGGTACCTACCCAGACGAGCTTGCACAAAGCTCTACCACCAGCAATGTGCATATAAGTAGTTAAGTATCGTATTAAATATAAAGTTATAGAGCATGATAAAGCAGAACAATTTGAAAATCGCATAGAATATATAAATCTAAGGTTTGTATCTTTACTCCTTGTTCTATTGGAATAACGTATAGATAAAGAAAACATGGACAGGCTGCGAACCCTGACCGTCGGCGAAATTTTGCGTAAAGTGCATATTAAAAATAGACAAAGAACAGTTAAAAGCAGCTATGCAGGTAACTTACTTTCCTCTTAAGAAGGTTTAAAGGTTTATTCCGTCACGGTTTAAGTGTGCGGGTAAGTTGAATCGCCCGTGGAAGAGTTTCATCATTAATTACTTTACTGCCAAGCACGATTTGAAACGAAACATATAAAACACATAGAAAGAGTACTCAATGTCTTATTTACCTTATTTGAACGACTTCCACCATGATCTCGTTCTCTCCATTTTCTATACTGTTTCTATCGAAAAGAGCGTGTTTGAGAGCGTCGCTGAATGTTTGAGTGAATTCCTTATATTCATCGCTATCCGGGTCTTCGAAAGCTGGCAAGAATACCTCATTGTCGATCTTTAATTCTCCTTCTACTGTTCTCGGTACTGAAATGGTATATAAAACAATATTAATACATTTATTTATAATATAATTTTCAATAGTGATATTTTAGTGATATTTATTATATTAAAGATATAATTACTATTATAAATATACACATATTAAATATTTTAAACCCATATTCATTTCTTTACTCACCGTACATAGACATGTCGCTGGATTCATCAGGCATAATGGAGAGATCTTGTGCTTCGTCACTTTGCGTCTCCGTAACTTGCTGTGGACGTGGCGAAGTGATTGGTCCTTGGTCGTGGCTATGGTCGTGGCTATGGTCGTGGTCGCTGTGGTCGTGATTATGGCTACTGTGGTCATGATGGTGGCCGATATGATCGTGATCGTGACTGTGATCGCTAGTGACGCCGCCAAACGCACGCGCGGAACTGACCGAAGCGTTGTACTGCTCAAGGGGTGTTGGTGAATTGGTAAAGAGAATGCCAGCTGTAATTAAAATTGATACTATTATTATAATATTTAAGTGATTTAGTTATAGTAATATTAGTTTGTTTCAATGATATAATTATAGAAACATGATTTATGCAATGAGTTCTCATGTCTTATAAGTTTACACTTTGCAGATAATATACAAATTATATACATGGAATTTTATGAATATCTTGGTGTATGAATATGTTTCACTAATTTACTTAAGTTTATATAAATTCATTATTTAATTAATAATTTGCAACATGGATCAAAAACGTCTTTGAAAGGTACACCATTTTTTTCTCAGTAATAAACTTATGTAAAAGCTTAACTATGTCATATTGCATGTTAAAATATCTAGGAGTTTTCGGAGCGTATCCCACTAGGTTCTATCTGCGGTTGTATAAAGCGAAAATTTCGTAGTGATTTAAAAAAATATGTTCAATATTTATTTGTTTAAATAAAATGATTAATAAAAAGACATCTCCCCGGCGGGGAATCGAACCCCGGTCTCCCGCGTGACAGGCGGGGATACTTACCACTATACTACCGAGGACTTATTTACTGTTTTGAAATTATGTTTCAGATTCGCCATAAGGGACAAAAATCTGTCAATGATATCACTTTTGTTTCTCATAATTCGTGGCACATGGTAAGTGACACGTTCCTTACGAGTATTGATTACGCTATTTTTTGGTAAAACATCTATTAATCTTTTCTTTATGTGCTTCTTTAGGTATATTTAGTATACGGATTATATGTTCCTGACCGATGTCGGTCACTGACGACAATCATATAACGAAGAATAGCCAATGACAATGACTAGACGGGCTGCACATGACATTTTATAGTGCACAAGTGTACTAAGATTTTTTTTATAAAAAAAAAATACATTTTTATTGGGCCGATCCTGGGCTCAACTGGAACCTGCTATAATAAATTTCAAGACAATCTGATGTATAGTTTCGATCTCGTGGTGAGTCAGTTAGTGTTTTTCGCTTATATGTAATACTTAGAACATAAACGAATAATCTCGTATGCAAGTGCGACGACTATCTCTTTATTGAAGATACTAGCTGACCCGTGCCCACTTCGTTTGGCGGTAAACATTTTTACTTGTTATGAGTGTGGTTTAAATTATGAGTGTGGTTCGATTAGTACTGAGTGCTATGATTTTTTTCCTGACTGCCAAGTCGCAATGGACAAAAAATAATAAAAATTGTCTAGCGTACCTATTTAATATTATCTCTTAATACTATACAATTTCTCCGACTTATTTTCAAATCCGAATACCACGAAAAATCTTTTTCATTTTTCGGGTAAGTATATAGCCTATGACACTCACAAATAATGTGGCTTTCTATCGGTAAAAGAATTTTCAAAATCGGTTCTGTAGATCCAGAGATTACCCCCTACAACCTCACAAACTTTACCTCTTTATAAAATTAGTATAGGTTAAGAAATATATACCTATGTATCATGTTAAATAAAAGAAAAAAATTACTATAACATGTATACATTTTATGAATTGACATCAAATTTTAAGAAACACATCGATAAGCTAAAGAGAGATAAAATGTTATTGAATGTACAAACTACTCTTGGATAAAGATAATTAAGATATAAAAATCAATTGTGACACTCGTCACACGTATATCTTATAAAGTTATTTATATAATATTTGAACTTACTGGCTGCGAGAACGATGAGTGCAACTATAGCAACAACAACCAGTCCGAGCAACGTCCAGCAAAGAGGCCGTTTGCAGCCTCCCTTCTCGCCGCGTTTGTCAGCCGTCACGTAGAGTTTCTCGCCTCTGAAATAAACAAGTGATTAATTATTAAAACATGTTACAAATAGATCATACAAGCCTTCAATTTTATGCCTTCAATAGTATAAAATGATAATTTGGAATTGCAGGATTGTGTATTACATGAAAAATAATATGGGTGAGGGAGTTTTGGAGAACATTTCAAGAAAAAAAGAGACATTTATTTATATTCACTTAAAAACAATACATACTTCTCTGCATCTGAGGCTGTTTCAACTTTAGGAGTGTTATTGAGGAGTTGACGAACTTCAGTACGAGTTTTAATCTTATCCATTTGGAAAATCAAAAACTTAATCGATTACACAACGGACAATTTATCATTAAAATAATATTGTACGAAAAAAAATGATAGACCACGTTCACTCATGTAAAATAACTATAATTACTAAGTCTTTACACAATTTTCTGTCTACGTAAAGTATCGAATTTCAGGTGTTGTCACAGTCTCGTAATCAGTTGCTGCATACGACAAATGCGTGAACTATATTGTAATTCAAAAGCATTAAGGTGTAAAATGCATACGATCTATTTGCTAAACTGTCGAATTATATTTGTAGAACATACGAGGTTGCTGAGTGTATTATTAAATACACCTAAGCAAATAAATACTTGCCACGAATGTTTGGAGGTTAAAAAGACACTTTGTAATAATATAATAAAAACGAGAACGATCTGTTGGGTGTTTTTATTTTGTACTAATAACCCGTTTTATGCGATTAAATTATAACACCAGCTAAGGATATCGAAGGAATTGTTATTAGAATTTAGAAATTTATATTCTGCTATATAAATTTGGTAAAAATTGCTTAATTTTTGTAATATAATATAAAACATATTTTATCAGAAAAAAATATAAAGTAAAGGATGATGGAGATGGACCGAACTGTGTAAGTTGTATTAAAATATCAGGCAATTTTCTCGAATTTCGCTATTACTTTTACTAAATACACATTTATTTATCAAACACCTGCGTCTAACAGAGCAACTCTCTCTCTTTTCTTAAAAATGTAAAGTAATTCGTAGGTAAACGTGTGTTTTCTATGCTTATATGGACTGCTGTAGCAATTTTTTCTGAAAATTGAAATCGTTTAATATAATATTGATACTTTTTAAAGAAATTTACGCAACTACTTCAAAAACGGTCATATTTAGTTCAATCCTCTTTTGGTAATATTTATTGTATTTTCAACAATCATTTAAACATATACAAGTCACGTTATAAGTTGTGTCGAGTTGTTTTCATTGATTCATAAAGATTAATAAAAAATGCTTTGATTAATAATTGTCAGGAAAGGACATCAAGGTGTAGTAAGTATATTAAACCCTATGAGAACACTTGTGTTATTATAAGTCCAGCAACCAGGTATGGAGCGCGGAGGTCGTTGCCCTTTGCTTTGTTCCTGCGGTCCTTTCATACGGTAACTTACAAAGGCCCTGGAACACACCTCGGGTGTTTTGACGTGAGCCTCTATTTAGATCTTCGTAGGTGGCTGTTTGCTACTTGTATTCTAATTTGGAATAACAAGGACCAAGGAAGCGAATCATTTACATTTCCTATTTAATTAAATATTGAAACGTATATAGCTGTACCTATAAATATTGTTTATAGGGTGAATAATGCTGTTTCCTTTTCTTTCGAATGTCAAATGATTAATGAGAAAAATCAGTCTTTAACTAAACATTCGCTCAACAATGTTTATCATTAAGGTCGAAAATAATTTATTACTCTTAAACAAAACTTATAATTCCTTAAATAAAAAACTTCTCAATTAATTATCACGTTAGTAAAAATATTTTAGTTATTTGAAATATTTTAATATTCAACTCAATATGAACGAATTTTGTACGTTCTTTTTCCATTTCTGTTTTTGACTGAATTCTGGAAATATTTTTTAATACTTGACTAGCGATACATACGCGTAATCCAATTTATAGTATAATTTTTTCTAGTGTCAGTCTGGTAGTGACATTTTAGTCGTTTCTTTCTGTATTCTATATCAATTTGATAGTATATCAATCAAAATTGTTGGTAATTAAGAACAGGATCTTCATACCGATGTAAATTACGTTGTTTTGTTATGTATTTTTAAATTAAGTCAATTTCCTCTGTTAGTTTCTATTTTTTTATAAAAGTATAGTTGTTAATGGTTATAACACATCCTTCCTTAGACGAGTACCTATTTTTTAATTGATTAATTGGTTGCCGAATGAACGTTTTGTAATTATCATTAATTAATGACACGATACGAATTGAAAATATTCGTATTTTTAGTTCTAATCAGTTTAAAATTTTGTTTTATAAATATCTAGGAGGCGTTCACGTTAAAGTATATTTTTAATGAAATGGTATCACTTATTGTAATAACATGACCATTGTTTTATCTGTATTATCGAATTTAGAATCTTCTAGAAGGATTACAGATTTTTTTTTTTATTAAATAGGTAGGCGGACGAGCCTATGGGGCACCTGATGATAAGTGGTTACCAACGCCCATAGACATTGGTATGGTAAGAAATGTTAACCATTGCTTACTTGGCCAATGCGCCACCAACCTTGGTAACTAAGATGTTATTTCTCGCTCACTCACCCTTCGAACCGGTACACAACAATACCAAGTACTGCTGTTTTTGCAGTAGAATTTCTGATGAGTGGGTGGTACCTATCTGAGTATTTCAACGTCACCTCATATATGTCGGTTATTTTTAAATCAATCAAATGCTTCAAACCCTATTGAAGATATATTGAGCAAGCGCATCTGACATTCTGAATGGGACCAAATACAAACGCGTTTTCACTTGCGTAATATCACAATGGATAGTCACACTAACCGCTATGATGTTATTACCCATGAGTTACGGTATTTGTTAGTTTGTATCTTAAATCAAATGATGGAGCATCCTGTTTATGAGGTTGTCTTATCGTTAGATGTTATTAAGTTTAAAATGGAGAAACTGAATTTGGCAACATGACAAATTGCGTATACTTTACAGATGTGAATTAAGATAACTTATATGAATATAGTCTGTATTATGTTTATACTAATATGCGAGTTACTTTTATTTTTCATGGATTTTTATTGTTAATTTTCATTCATAAAACCTTTTTTTATATTAATATTATATACAGGACTAAAAAGTATTTATACAAATCAAAATTAAAAATAGATATTAAGTGCGTTGTTAGTGGTATACTAGCAACACTGCCATTTTGAAGCGTAATTCCGAACCTCTGGGCGAAAAGTGAACCAGACTTGCTATCGGTAGAGGCTATAAGACGGAGTATGATAATTATGTTTTAGAATATAGTAATACATAATTTGTGTGATTATTTAGCCTGTATTTATGGAAAGAGAAATGCAACTTGGTACGTGTGAAGAATGTAAATTACGTTACATATAGAAACGTTTTACTTAAATGACCTTGAAGTAGTGCTTACATTGTTCTACAGAAGTTAAATTTTAATATGGCAACGACTTTTCAACATACTTTCCACAAATCCCTAAGGACGAGTCATTCCTAAGTATAAAAACTTATCTATTAACTAAAGGAGGTTAGAATGTTCCGTAAAGAATTCAACGCGTCGGCCCGCATTGTGGTCTAGTCTTATTGTTTTGAATTTCTTTCAGTCGTCGTTACCTTTGTTTTCTTTCTGACCATTGCTATGAATATGCAACCGCTTTCTCGAACAAACTTACAGTTTAGGCGACCTTCATACAACATTTATCTTGTTAGATATCTGTGACAAATGTCTCATATAATGCTATTTTCAGGTCAGAATAAGTAATCATTTTTATTTGACTAATTAGTCCGAGAACACGATGCCTTTAGTTGCTCTCCAGACACGGTGCCTTTAGTTTAATTTTATTGTATTAGTTTAACAAGCTATAAAATGGTCATTACGTGTTCAGCCTTCGGCTACTGATGTGTCGTTCGCCTTAGTTGTTTTTACAGCTAGTTTTGTTAATCTATTTACTGTTTAAAAACTTTCAGATGTATTTTAAAACAATAGCAAGTCAAACATGAACTGCCTTCTACCACGTCATGGAATTGTTCAAATAGAAGAAAGAAAAACCGTTTTTAAATCCGGCGTTCTATTTTCCAATGTACTAAAATATATATTTATATAAATGTTAAAAATTGTAAATTATGAATTTAAGGAACTCGAAATATTCTACTACTTATTCGACCACTTAAAAACGTTCGACACTAAGTTGGAAATAAATAATCTCAATTTTGTTTACTGTGTGTAAATTTATGCGCGTCCTTGTCCAGGTCCCAGGCTTTTTCGCACTCAAATTTCAATATGATCGGCTTAGTCATTACGAAGTAACAAACGGACATACAAAATTAGTTTCGCATTTATAGTATTAGTTTGACGTATGTTTATTGCGAATCAAAAGGTAAACATAAATTATAAAATAAAATACGTCCATTAAACAATATAACGGGTATTAACTAATTATAAATATATAATAGATAAAATAACAACGCGACGTCAGTTAATTGGTCGTGTCTTATGATGATGTGTTATGTAATTTAATATTTCCTAGAAAACGATACTGCATTTAACCTTTAATCACTACATTTCCGATACTTATTGAAATTTATCTTCGAGGTATGTATTTAATATTTATTATAGGTAGGCAGGCTGGCAATTGGGCCAAAAGATGGTAACAAATGTTAACCATCCCTTACATGATGTATTCGCTATCAACCTTGGGAACTAAGATGTTAGTTAAGATGATAATTATTAGACAGAAAACCCACCCACCCACTGACTTTATATGACCCGGGGTTTAATTACCTCCAGGCATAATATACGTAGTGACTTTAAATTACTTTTCTTCTAAATGCGTTCCACAAATCGCTTTTAACTTAAGTTCAATTAGTGTTAAGTGACAAATGTTTCCTGTAAAAGTATTTTAACGTAATTAGTCCTTATGTACTAATTACAAGTTCAAAATTGGATAAGCTTTTAGATAAATCACAAACGTACATAAAACTGTTTACATCCATAATTAATAATATAGCTAATTGCGATAACACGTTTTCTTTTTACATTATAAATAAGAATTTGTATGTACAATGGAAATGTTTGCGTTTGTATTGTTTCTTACGATGTGTTTGTTTATACATTCGAAGTTATGAAAACACATATATTTCCATTTAAAAATATTTTATAATCTGGAAAGATTCTTACGGTTGAAAAAGCTGTCGCGTATTTGCTTCACGCTTGATTCTAGGGGAGAAGCAGTGACCATAAATGTGAATTAATTTAATACTGTATGAAACAGATCCATAAGTATGATCCACAAATGCGGTCGAAACCAGGGCACATCTACATACTCGCACGAATAAACTTAATTTAGCGAAGGTCTAGCCGGGGCAAAGCTAGTTACTAGTAATTACATATAGCGAGTTCTAGAACCGTCTGATTTGTTTACAGCTGCGCTTGTAGTATCGCCTGACAAACTTAATAAATTGTGACATTTTAACGCAACGGACTGCAATGTTATAACGTAACATACGAGCTGTAAGTGAAATATTAAATTTGAATTCCGAACGCAGCTATACATAAAGAATTGGCAAAATTTACAAAAGCTTGAAAGCGCGCTTATTTAAAATTCACACCAGGCTTCGATAGTTGGTGGATTCCTTGACGCAATTCGCGGGTGACAACCGGCTACTTAGATTTATTTAACCGGCCAAGGTCAGCTCGCACGTTAAATAACATTTGTAGGTCTTTTAATATAATCGTTATTAGAACGAGGACGTGTGATGAGGTTGGAGTGTCGCTTGCGGTTTGTTAGGTGACTGTATCGTTTTGAATACGTAATAATGTAATTAATAAGCTTGAAACTGGTTTTAGATATAAATTTAGATAACTTAATTCACGCTATTTTTAAAATCACGCTATGAATTTTTAATCTGACTTTACTTTTATAATGATAGATAATCTTAAAAAAATATTTAACCACTTTTGAAATTCATACATTTTAAAGGAAGCTAACTTAATACTTACATAATATCATTATATATTTCGTAACAAAACATTTAATAGCTTAAATAAATGCATTTGCACTCGACAATAATAATTATATTATACAAAGTAGACTGCTATTTTAGTTTAAGGCTAAGTAATAATAAATGAATAAATAAACGGTTATATAACTGGTTATATAGTTATATAATTTTTATCATATCTTTGTACATGGTGATAATAGGGTAAATAAATTTATGAATTGTTAATATTTATTTTATATATTAATACAATTCGATTATGTTTTATAAATACAATATCACAGTCGGTTGAACAGTTGCGTAACGACGTCTATACCACATTCTCGCGAGAAACCAGATTTACAAAAGTGACGCGAATTTCAATTTGCCTATAACAATTTATTGACGGTTATTTCAATTGTGTCATTGTTCAATACTATTACCGTTTATATTTTTAAGTAATTTGTGGGATAGTAATGAGTTCCGTTGCATAGAAAATTTGATATGCTTATTGTATTAATTTGTAGTATAATTTCGTACAATGGAATATTACGAATCTGTTTTTAATTGTCTATATCATAATTTTATAACAAGTGAGTCATAGATTTTTATAAAATTATTTTTAGAGGATTTCAAGAAAGTTAAGTTTTGGCATTCTGCTTATTTTTCCTCATTTAATTTTGTGTTTATTACAAGAATTTTTCGCCTGTTTTAACTGAATTATATAATGTTTTTTTATAAATATAATAAATAGATAATTCTGAACGGAAAATAAAACAGATTATAAATTATTTAAGGAATCCATAATTTTTATAGTTTTGCTTTCGAGTTCAATTTAAAAAAGGTGAAGTTAAAAAAATAATTACTTCATTAGTTTTCTCGGTACCGCTTATTTACAAAAGATGCACAACATGTTATCGACTGATTTAGATGCGTTCGGTCTGTTACGATGGGAACCGTGGCCTTTTCGAAACATACAGTCCACAATTCCTTGATGATGATGTTTTCAAGTAGGTGTACTACCTAAAAATATATTTTCATGTAGGTAGTACATCCATTACATTTTATAAAGCACAAGTCAAGACATATGATTCAAATAAGCAACCGGTGTCACATATTTTTCTTTTTCTTCAATACATACAGACCCAAAAACTAACGGTCATTAATAATTAATGCTGTAGATAAATAATATATAAATAATTACACTCACTAGGATGATGACTAAGACTTTCTATTATATTTATACCGTTTAGAACGGTATCAATAATGGCTAAATAGATTTGATTGATCAAATGCTAGCTTCGATACTCCCATCGGTAACATTATGATAGTGAAATAACGGGTCTCTTTCGAATGTAACTTGCAACGCAGTCTTATGTAGAATTTCTACAATTTATACTGAACAAATCATTTTGATATTATATTACTTAATTTTCGAAGTGATATTTTACTTTATGTAGAATGTTTTCAATATGAAACGCAAAAAAAAATGTAATATATTTATTTATTTATTGTTTAATGATTAAAAATTTCGTTTCCAAATTTAAAAGTTTTTAAAGGTAATAAAGGTTCGTTTTTAAGGAATAACCAATACTTATTGACACCTCCAATTATGCGTAAAGCTTTCGTTAGGAGTGGCCAATATCTCAAGGGTTCAGAATTGAGCCCGCGATTTTTATATCGCGAGGCCTATATTAAAATATCGCGTTTAAATCAATCAAGTACTTTTATGACTTAAAGGTTGACACATTGACTCTATAAGTCTTCTCTGAGGAATTAAAGTGAAGGAAACTCAAAAGCCACAAACCTCATATATTTCCTGTGCTCGTTGACTGGCACGAAGTACTCGTCGTACGGATTTGTAGAATTCATATCGACCTCCACATCCTTCTTTTTCGAGCCATTCTTAGGCGTAAGATTTATCAGTTCTAAGTTAACTGCTTCGAGTGTTTTCGCGTCACCATTAGGTTCTTTACTATGTCCATTTTGGTGTGGGCCATTAGAGGTGAAGGAATCGTTGTGATTCGGATCCGATTCATCGTGTTGGTAAGCTCGATTGTCGAATGCAGCCGGGGATGACGGCGGGGAAGGGGGGCGGTGCTGCGGCCGCATTTGGTCCCTCGGGGACGCCGATCTACTGTGGCTATCCATTACTTTTGGAGCGGACTGACATCTGAAAAGAGAAATGGCAATTAAAATTAAGTTGATCAGCAAATGTATGTCATTGGTTTAACATTTCTTTTTCGGTTTTGTATCAATTGTAATGCCAAGCAGTACTTTAAATTAAAATAAGTTAGAATGGCATTAAGTAAAGGCAACGGACCTTTAGTGCAGTTCAATTTGAGTTGTGAATACATATTATTTATAAGGCTAGTAAATGGCAGCCGAGTGGAAAATGCTAATCGGTTTAGAAATAAAATTACAACTACAAATTTATAATTTCAAGCAGGAAACAATACTGATGGTTTTGAAGTATTATTATAATAATATTGTAGCGCTGGTTGCGACTTATTGCTAATGGCGTAGCACGAAATGCATTGGTCACGTCTCGAGCTATTTCAGTTTTTGGACTTGAACAATATCTCTCTTACAAAAGTTTTATGCTTGTTATGTTTCTATTTAAATATCTTTATTTTTAAACCGAAACGGTACGTTACTGATTACATATTACATACATTATAAGCAGACTGGAATTTATCCAACAGACTGCCTTATTTATAAACGTTGTTTAGCTGGGTTTTGCTTAAGCACTGATTTCTCTCTTTCTGTCTCCATGATTTGACATTCGAAAGAAGAAGACACAGGATTGCTTAACTAATCCCTCCCTAAACAATGTTTATAGGCAGAGCCACAACGAAGCCTTTTTGGTTTTAACTAATACATATATTTATTATCAGTTGGATACGAAAATTATCTTAATACTAAGCGCATTTTGCGTAAGACTAAGTATTGTTACAGTAATCGCAAAAATCTGTTGCAGTTAAATATTTTAACCTACTTTATAATTAAGCAAAAAAATCATAGAAACTCGTTTATTATATTTTGTGAAATATAAAATAAGTATGAAAGCAGAAATATTGAGTAATATAAAGTTATGTAATAATTAATCAACGGTTTAATGAAGTCCTTCGTTTTTTCGTGTCTTTAATTTTTGAGCACTAACGAACTTAAAAATAATGTTTTTTTCGAAGTAGAATTTGTAGTTCTTGAACATGATTTTGGGGAAACAAGACAATAAATGTTGCCATTAAGTTAAGCAGGTAAATCTGCGACTACATGTAAGCGCATTAAAGATTCGGCGATAGTCGGTCAACTTATCTCTAACATGAACGTCCGTTGACCTCAACATACCTACTGCATGTTACACATTGCGCTCTTTACAGAATTTAATTATATATTTCATTCAATTTTTTGTCCAAGAATTTTAATTTTTAAATGTATATTTTTATTTCTTGTCTTTGGTCATATTTGACTTCAAGTTATTACGAATATTAAAATAATTCGATTAATTAATCAAATTATAATATTATGATTATGAAACCTAATGATATTTATGAATATATGCGTGTGTTTTTTTTATTCGGTATAATCTGCTAAAAAAGCGTGTAATGTGTTGCTGTCCTTAGTCTCAATACAAAGCCAGCGAGGCTAACCACCTTTTACTTGATATGAAGTTATGGTCTGGATTACCTGTTATTTTTTTAAAAATTCCTGTCATTCTTACCTTAGATTTACTTATAATTGTGTAAGGAACGGAAAAAAAATAATCAATTTTATTAAAAAAAGAACTATGCAGTAAGTCTCTAAGATTTAATATGCATAGAAGAATTTCAAGAGAATTACATTCAGTTTATAAATGTGTTAACGGCATTTTTTTGTAAGTGATTCGTATTACGTTAATGAAAATAGTCGATAATTGTCTTTTCAATTTTTTTTTTATTCGTAATTGTGTCAAGCGTCTATTTATTAAGTTTGATTAATTAATTATCTATATCATTATACCATTAATATTTTATCAGGTAACAAGCTTTTCAATGTCAAATAAAATAAGATTAAAAATAAAAATATGCAAGTTTTATTATCTGTATCTAATTTAATGTGAGAATTTTATTTTGTGAGTGCATATTTTTTTATACTCTTATTATTTATCTATAATATTGATTGAAAACTGGAATATTAAAATACATCATATCAATACACAGGCGCAAAATATAATTTTCAACACGCAAGCAGTGTTAAAAAATACCGTGAATAGAAATAGTATGTCACACTCATGACCGGAAGTCGGAATTATAAAATGTTTATAATTTTGTAATTTTTTTTTTTACAAGCAATATTTTTTTATTTACATTTTATGTGACTATGTGACATTTGTTTTTTTTTCTAATATAAATAAATATGTGAATTACTGTAGAATAACATAGTTTTTAATCATCATCCTTAAACGATTCACAATTTAAAAAAGAATAATCACATATCATATGTTTCATCTATTTTATACGTGATATTGGGAGAATATTTTGCGCTCAAATAGCGTAGATACACGCCAGAAAAGGGAAAAAATATATGTTAATCATCCCACGGTGAGATGAATGTATGTAAAAAAATATATTATTTAATCTAACTTGTAAGCGAATGTGGGAAGATTCTGGTAAGATATTTTTATATTTCTATCAGCGGGAACTGATGGAAAGTCAGTTGAGGGGTGGCTGTGGGAATCTTGACTGAGTATCAGACTATTAAAAACCAGCAGTATACTTTCCGTCATCATGGGACGTAAAGCCTGCGTCTATAACACAATATTTAGATAAAAGATTTGATGAATGAAAGATTGTAATTTTTTCGTTTTATCTTATGTGATGTATTTACTAGCTCCCATTAACATTTTCCGGTTACATATTCATTAATATAACCAGCCAATGCTACTGATGAAAGAAACTATCTCCACGAAAAACAACCACATCAATGATATTGCGAGAGATAAAGACACATCATCAAACCCACTTCCGTATTCCAAACTTTAGTTGAACTTTGTCTAGTTTACTTATAATATATCTTTAAATACACTTTATTTTAACTAAGTAATCCTGTCATTTCTATAACGGGCTAGTGTCGAGGAATTTTCAAGATTTTAGTTATGAGCAACATTATTATTACGACACAGAGAAGATATTTTATAAATATTGAAAAATTGTGCGGGTGTTTTGAGAGCGATCGATCCAAATAGGCGTCACATCGAGAATGACTTGCAATGTGTATTTCTTATTTTTAATTCAATTTCTCCACAGACATGTGCGTCTATGCCTTGGGTTATATTTGGATTCTTAAATTTAAAAGTGCGAAATTTATTAGCTTATATCGTATTTAAGCACATCGGCGATCGTATTTACATTTATGTTAGTATATAATGAGATTTTAGATTAAGTATTATATTTACATATTTATACAATATATTGAGTAGATATATTCTACGCATACTTGTTTTTAGCTTCCTTCGCTTTAAGAAAGCGCCTTCGATCTTTAGGTCTTCAATGGCGAAATAGTATTTTTTTAAGTAGTCTGTTTATTTTAATTGTTCATGTTTTTTGAGTATTATAAACGCAAATAAAAAAAATGATGCAGTCCTAAAATTAGCAACGCTAGGACTGAATCAACTAAGCTTGCTGGTAAATCTTCCTCCGTTAAACTCTGTACCAGCTTGTTATAATAAATCGCAACGTTAATTACCAACGGTAAAATTTTAGTTAAACTAATAATTAACAATCGCCATTCTATTTTATCAAAAGATAAATAATAATTAATTTATACAAAGCAGGGCAACACAACTGTCGAGGAGTTGTCCTTCAGAGAGGCAGGTGATGTGAAGTTCTTATTGGAGGCGATTGAAGCCCATTAATTCGTTTCCGGCATGATACGCTTCTCAATGGAGCGGTCGCTTATTTGTTTTACGATAAAGACCCACTAGGATTAAAGTAACACGAAATTACCTATGAAATATTTGTACATATGCGATTATTTTGGTTCAAAAAGATAAGATCAACAAGAAATCTATGCAATGTACTCTTGAGTTCCATTCATATAAAGGGCATTTAATTAAAAAAAATACAATGTAAAATTTAAAGGTTTTAAAGCAATTTTGAAGTTTAGAAAGGTGAATAAATGTGATATTTTGTCAATTCTAACCTTGACCTCGGTGTGCTAGGTTTCCGCGCATGCGACGGGTCTACCATGGACCTAGCATAGTAGTATCGCGCATGCGCTGACCTTGGAGTCCGAGGCATCTTCCTATACCTTTCGCTCCTTACTAAATTCCCGCCACCTGGCATTTTGTTCACTCACATTCTACCGTTTAGATAAGGACGCCCGATTTGACATTTTTTAAATGTTTTAATGTGAGGCAATGGTTTCGCTCGGAGTATCAACCGCGCACAGCGCAGTCGGACGACGAAGACAACAATCACGTAAACAATAACTGTTATTGTTTTATACAGGGCATACATTTCAATACACTTGTTTGTTTATTTAGAATTTTTAACAATAATAATCTTTATTATTTGAAAATCGTAATCAATGAAATCATTATACTTTTCTAACTTGCAATCTAATATAAATTAATATTACTAAAACTAAATTAATATGCAGCTGTGATTTCTTTATGTTACAAAAATCAATTATCAAATTGCATATTATTATTTTCATTTGTCATTGAGAGTTTTTTTTTATGAACATGCTGTATAAAATATTTTCAACAAGAATGACTTCATGCTAAAAGTATATTATACAAGCGGAATTGTCACCACGTAGCATTCAAAGAAATAGATTGTTCTAAAAATACTAAATAAGATACAACAAATAATAACAAATCCGATTGTAGTCCTGTAGCTACAGCGTGGTGATAATATACTGTAGGGAAGGAATGTTAGACATCTCGTCGTGAAAGGCTTGCCGTACTGGTCGCATACTAGACTAACTGCATTTTACGCTAGCGTTAGACTTAAGTTTTTGCTGTGAGCTGGTGCAAGCCCTTTGTAAATAGACCTTACAGTTAAAATACACGTTTTATGGTTGGACTTTTTATATACTAAGGATATCTTAAGCATTGACGTTCGTTTTAATAAAAATATTTTAGGCATTTTCATATGATTGCCCTTTTCTAGGTCCCAAGTTATTTTTATGTAAAATTTCATTACAATTGGTGTAGTCGTAATAAGGAACAGTTCCTTGCGCATTATAATGCTGGTCTGATCTGGTTTTTGTTAATATTTAATTAAAAGAACTACTTTGACATCATTACTATTTATATTATTTTCTTGTTTTTCTGGAGCATTTCTCTCTCTTTATTTCTTTTTTATTATCTCTCTCTCTCTTCTTTTAATATATTTTTAATTTAAACTTCACAAACTTTATATTTATGAATAACTGTATGTGATCTTTATAACATACTTACAAACGGTTTTTAATGTAGTAAATCTGTTGCTACATTAGCGTGGGGATAGATTACGAATTCTTAACGCTCATTTGCAAAGATGTGTTCACGCCCGCGTCTAATCTGCACATGTTTGTGAAAGTAAGCTTCAGGCCACATGAGTCACGACAACGACTTGACTTGTAAATTCAAGAGAATATTTGTTATCAGAGCCGAGATGGCTCAGTGGTTTTAGGGTTTGGGTAAAGCACTATTTTTACATGTTTCATTAATGTTAATAAATTCATCTTGTGCTTAACGTTTATGGAAAACACGAGGAATCTTTGCATGATTCTGGTGAAATTCTGCTACATATATTTTCACCATGCTGCACTCGAGCAGCGTACTGGAATAAGCTTCAGACTAAGTTTATAAAAGGAGAAAATACCATTTTAGATAGAAAAGGGGGCAAATGAGCAGACGGTCTACGGTGGTCACCGTCCCTCATGCACATCTGCAACATACAGGGATTGTTAAAGTATTGCTGACCTTGAAGGAACCTGTGTACTTGATGCTTGTCCCATATTAGCGTCCCATATCATAGCGCTTCGGGAAAACCTCAGAAGGAAAATCATTACACAAACCGCACGTGTGCGGAAAGAATGATTGTTACGCACGTACATAAGCGGGATACCAAGCATTCACGTGGTGAAAATTTCACTCAAGCGGCGAAGGGTGCGATGGCGGAAATGTGACGATGGCAATGTGTCAAACAATTCTTCGGAACATTCCTCATTGTAGACGGGAGAAAACTCACTGAGCGCTCACGTCTCTCAGGAGTCTTAAATGATCTAAACCATCTAGTATTGGGTCGCCGATAATTCGAATTTCCCGATGTTGAAGACTTTTGTCCAGCGTATTCAATTCCGCTTAGTGGGCTAATTGTTAAACAGATTTGCAATCACATTGAATATTAATAAATTAAATAATTGGTTCCGGTTTCTTTTATTTTCTTATATGCTTAGGATATATTTTAATAGGGCTTTAATCCGATAATTAACATTGTGGTTATATCTACTTAAAAAAATTTTAGGTCTAACAATCATGCAATGTCAAGTTAATGTCAAAGTTTTTTTTTATCTTTGCTCCTCCATTGGAATGGACTATAGAATTTGGCGAAAGTCATTTAATTTATTTATATTATTCAATGATATATTTCAACAATGATCTCCCCAAGGTATAGAACGTTTGGCCTTCCAATGCAGGCAGAGATTTCATTAAAATTTAATTGTTTTAACGCGGATATTACACCGGAACGTTTTCCGTCTTAAGAACCGTTATGTAAGCTTAAGAAACAAATGCAATCGAAACTTGTTATCGACACGTCAAAATTAAGGAAAATTATAATAGATTTTAATTATACTAGTTTCAATTAAAATTTGTAAAAATATCGATATTGGTGTCGTAGTTTCTTAAACATTAGACGAATAAAGATATTTCTGTTTTAATTTGAATGATGTTTTCGAAATGTATTAATTTATGTTATTAAAAACTGAGTGATCTTCCATATTTAGATGTTAAACACAATGACATTTGAAAGAAGAACATAAATTGAAAATTCACACGGGTAACTACAAAGCGAATGCAATTTCTGGTTTATACTAGTTATATATATAGTGTCAGTAGTTTTTTTTAGTTAGGCAATACAAAAATATATATTTGATTGCTTGAATTGATTGCATACTTGTTCATAATTTTGTAGTTTCATTCATCTGCAAGAACGAAATACTTGATATTGACAACAATAACTTTTTAAGCAATTTCTCGGTGTTTTTCGAAAAAAGTATCGAATGTGAACTTGTGATCCGGGTGTGTCGTTCAAAGATGACATCACGATAACAATTATTATTTGTAAATTCTTTAGCTCGTGTGACAGTATTTTCACACTTATTTCGTTCGCATAAAGTTTATAATGCATTCGTTTAGAATTATTTTCGCACCTTCTAAATATACTAAACCTTGTTATTGATCGAAGTGGGAATTGCGTTTTGTTAAATAAAGAGTGGTTTTTTATTGAAATGCTTTAAAATTCAAAGTTTATATTATTGTTTTACGGCAAAAAATGTAAAAAAAGCTTAATACGTAATAAAGTCTCAAGTTTATATATAATAAAAAAGTGAAATGCATGATATGTACGAGTACATTAGTTTAAATTTACATTAGTTTCAATTGTTAAAAAAGAGCAACTAGTGAGTTTCTTTTCGAAAATTCTTTGTAGAATCTACATTTCTACAAAGAATTTCATAGCTTCACTTGTAATTATACCAAGTATTTTCAAATTATATAATTATGCCAAGTATGTTCAAAAATATTTGAAACATGATATTAAAATAAAGTATTTTTGATCAGCTGAATATAATGATTTAAAGAGGAAGTTGTTTGCTTAATATGTGATGATGATGATGAATTAAGTATTACAATTGTATCTTTAGTTTTTATCACAAACATTTTCGTTTAGCTTATTTTAAGCCTGCGTGTACAAAAGCGACTTAAAATAAACTTATTCGTATCCGAATATGTATATCTATTACCGTACTAGATAAGTAAAATTTAGTGTTTTTTCGTGAAGAATTTCGCAGCAGCTGTATGGTGCTTTCAGCGGTAGCAAACTCGTAAATCCAAGGTTCTGCGCCTGACTAGTCTCCGATTGTATAGGATTGTAATCAATGGCTGTACTTGCTCACGGGAGTATCACGACCAACCTTTCATACTTCTCGCTGCTTAGTTATCTATTGACCAGACCTTGCGTTCCACTAGACTATTACCAAAGGTATTACTTTCCCTAATATAATCTAGACGTATATAACTTCACCAATTAAAAAAATTAATCTTTTCTGAAAGACCATTTAAATAGATGATAAAAAAGTGTATAATTAGTACTCGTTGATTTTCAGACAGGATATATATAATTCTAATCGTATTTGATTGACGTAACTTTGTGATTAAATAATAAATAGTATAAAAAGAGTAACAGTTAATGAGTTTCTTGCTGAAATATATTCCAAAACCGTGGTAGCTTTACATTTGTCTATATTCCTATAATCCTATAAAATGACGATTCAAAGGTTCTTGTGAAGGCCTACGTGAACAAAATATATATTTGTTTATTTTGATCCCAGATCTTACCTAAAAATAACGTAAAATGAAGTAATTCGTTGGACAAGATAAGACACATCAAGGTATCAGGAAAATTGTTGGGCAACATGTGGAATATATTACTGATTAAGGAAGGAAATCGCCGCTATTTATCAACACTTTGTCTCGATTACGTCCGAAAGGTTTTTCTGATGACTCGTGTTATGCATACTGATACACTTCGTATATATTCTACTTTATACCGAACTTAGTTTCCGCAGCTTCACACGCGTGTAAGGTGTTAGATACGTCCTTTTCTGTATCTATTTAACGTGTATCTAACATTTCATAATGATTAAGTAGTTGAGACGTGATAGCGTAACGAACAAATAAACTCACTTTCGTAATTATAATATTATTACGGATAACAATGAAACATAAATTTTTATTTCTAATTGTTTGTTTTTAAATATATGTTCTCTTTAAGAAAACCAATTATCAAGCAAATATTACGCACCTATGCTTAGCTTTGAATATTACGGGGAAGTCCCTTTTATTGTACGCGAAACATATGTATTCTATTAAAAATTTTGAATCGAATTTGATTTCAGAAAGACAAACAAGACCTTTTAAAGGGTCATTTTAAAAGTACTTGAAATTTCACTCACAAACAAAATCTTGACATGTTCTGTATGCGTAAAGGTATAACAACCACATTATGCACTCAAAACAACCACTTTTCGAGCCCTTGTACTCAATAATTGTAATTCAATGGGTGTATCCTCAAGGCCGTAAGGTATAAATTTGCATGGACCTTGTTTAAAACATCGCACAAAATACTAAAAGCCAAATGAATGATCAAAGATTCAGAGCGGAGCGTTGCAGTCGGTAGGCAGTATTAGGTAATTCTGATCATGACTACTTGCGACACGTCACCCGATCTGAATACAATTGCAACGTCGACTAGTTTTAAAGTTTCTACAACCACTTCAATACTATAAAACTAAATCCAATCTTATTTAAAACAAGAATTAACTATTTATTCTTATATTAAGAAAAAAAACAATTCCGTCATAAAAACGAAGAAAACTTTTTCATATGTCGACAGGGTAAAAACTCTTTTTACTTTTAACAATGATGACGGTAAATGTTGATGTCCTTCTGACTGATTTCCAGAGATTAGGTAACTAGGAAGGCCAAGGAGATGGTGCACAAGGGCTTGTGGAAAACAAATGCGCTGTTCTTTTTTTCATAGTCTTATGAGACAGCAATCTAACACGACTGGAAATGCAGACATTGTTTATATGTATTTGTAGTACGAATACATGTAGTATTGTAGTAATCTTTAACAGAAAATCCTGATAAGATATGTTAGCCGAACAGGTATCTGAAAACTGAATCTCACAACAATCTTATAAGGTAACCATTAAACTATCGAGCCAGTTAATATACAAAGGACACAAGACATTAACAAGTATACATTTATGCTAAGCGGGATTTAATACGCAAGTATTCCCTCAAATCCGAAATTTACAATAACATAATGACAGTAATAAATAAACATATATTTTATATCATGCATTATCAAATTAGATATTTGTATTACATTGAACCTTAAGTTCAACGTGGGAGTAATGCTTGATTGTTTGAACATTCTGAATAGCAATGAAACCCACTCAGCGTGCGTTGCCAATCAAAATTCCAGCCTTCATTAATTAATAAAACTCGTTATATTTTATTTCAATAACTTTATATAACTTGGTCTTAGTTTTATTTTGCTTACACTTAAGCACTGTATATATATTTTTTTAAATTAAACGTGAATAAGGATAAATATTATCGTAAATGTTTAATATCTGTTCACAGAGACAAGGATTTTTTTTGTTTTATTATACAAATCTCAATAAATAGTATTAACAGAGTCTATAAATTTTTATACGGGAATAAACTAAGCTTAAACAATATATTATGCGGGTGCTTTATATCTCAACTCATATGGAATGTGTATTCACTTACAGCCTCTCTCTTAACGAGCCTTACCTTGAATACGTTTCGTGATACGAAACATTGAAAGTTTTATGCATTACTCACGTGTAAATAAATTTCAATCCAATTAGATAAGCCGGATGTTTAATGTAATTTTGTGCTATTACACGGTAACTTGAAATTGCCAGAAACTGTAGTCATTATTTTGCTAAATTAAAGGATATCATTTGTTCCTAAATTGTACAGATACATTTAATAGAATTAAATACGTAATCATTGTTAATTACGAAAAAACTACATTTGTTTAAAAATATTATCTTTACTTTTGTTAACTTTATTTTCCAATTTATGTTTGGAACTTTAATATACTATAAGTTATGGCTTTGTATTTAAGTTGCAATGGGTTAAGTGTTTAAAGTTAAGCAACTTACGCCAAGTGTCGTGACACCAAACGGCCTCGTTGCGACTTTTATTCATAATAACTCAAACGGCATTGTTTAAGATTTTTAAACTACAAAAAAAAATATTGTAAATAAATAGATTAATTATAACTTCACCTGCTGTCTTAGTTTTTGGCAAATTATAAATAATATTACAAAAAAAGGACAAATGAAATGAATGCTTATTAAAGCTTTCTTGATTAGTATATTTTTTGTTACAAAGCATGATCAGATCACATACAACGGTACCATACAAATTTGGCTCAAAAACATTACCTACATATAATAGCTGTTGTAATGAAGATTGATCATCGACATTACGATCACCATTACGCCTAAGTGCAAAGAATCTTGCAAACAAGTTTTGTACATATTCGTATTCTTCAATGTTGCATAATTTAAACTTTTTAATTTAATTAAAAATAATTTATCTTAAGCATTGATTTATAATTATACCTATATAAAGATGTATAATATGCTTAGTTCTACAATAATATAATAATAAAAGTTTTGTAAGATTTTTGATTGAACAATAATTTTAAATGACAAATGAATATTAAGCAAATATTCAAAATTATAACTTTAAAAGTGACATCACCAAAAAAAAAAGTTATAAAAAAAATCCTTTGTATGTATAAGTTCCCTATTTATAACGGCCCTTATATCAGCTGTAGTCAGTTTGGTGTGTAACTGTATAATGGTCAGTGACCAGCTACTTGGTATTGGAGGTAAATGAAACAAGTCGCGTGGGATATTCGCAACTACAGTACTTCGGTTTGTTAGTAACGTATAATTTGAGACGCACACTGAATTATGTTTATAATTTAGCCCATTTGTTATATTTAAAGGTAATATTTAAATTCAGTGGCATTTCCAAATGTTTTGAAGTAAATAATCTTTAGTCTAAGCATATACTAGTAGATTTACTCTTATATGGTAATGTTTTAGATATTTTAAAAGTAAGTAATTTTCGAAAGGAAAAAGGCTTGATATGGCTTGATTAGGTAGGCAATAATGAAAATTTAATTACAAAAATAGATTGTCTTTTTTTATATCATGTCCGATTCCACGACGTACAAATAATGTATATAAAATTTTCTTACAATCCATCCAGCCTATCGAGGGTGATTGTGATTGAAAATAATAAAGAAATAACTTAAGATTAAAATACTTTAACATATTATTATTATCTTTTTCCGTTTTATTTTATCCGAATGGCAGTTGACCAGGATTCCATGATAGTATTTTTTTGAGCAAAAAGTAATTAATGTTCTATTTAAGTGACGTTACGAGTCCGGTTTAATAGTTAAATCTTGTTACAATTACAACTGGTTTGCATTGTTCTAGCTGTTTTCCGTAACTCGTTTCTTATTCTAGATGCTTAGCCACTATTATGACTGAGTTGGAATTTTTCACACGCTCGGTAATGAAGACGAGCGAATTTTAAGAAGTCGGGAAACTTGAGGAAAAAATGGCCTATCTATTAAATCGACTGCGTTAGTCAGTTCGTTTTTTTATTATTATTTTTTTCTACAGATTATGTTGATAACTTTTTTTTGAGTTTTATTTTTAGTATAATAGTAAGATTTGGTAACGTTATTCATCAATATACGAGTGTACTAGGAAAATCGAGATGACTCAGTTTGCGGGTTTAAACCTCGGCAAACACTACTGAATTTTCGTGTGTTTATAATTCATTTCATGTTTGGCAAAAGGAATAAATCATGGAAACCTGCACGTTTTACATTAACATATAACACATGTGTATAATATAGGATGGAAATAGCTTTTCTTCGTTTTAGGAGAAGGGAGGAAGAAAAGCCAGCTTAGCAGTGGAACGTTATGCAGGCTATTGCAATATAGAATTCTTTATTCTGAACTTATTTTAATAAATGTAATGCAAACCAAAGGAAAGACACTGATGAATTCATACATTTGTTGTAATAGTGTTACCAACAGTAATAATTAAAATGCGGTCCGAGCTTGAAATATTACAGAGATGAAAAGATTACAAAAATCCATTTCGTTTTAAATAGAACCTTCTTTTACAACTTGTTATACTCTTCTTATCATTGATTTAAAAAAAAGCAAACAATTGTCTAAATTAGAAACTATCGATATAAAATGCAACTTTTATTTCCGTCTCCTAAAATCATTAAATTTAGGAAATGCTGTATTATTTTAAAAGGCTGTCAACAGAGAAGTGTCACACAGTTCCTCGAAATCAGAATGAAAGTAAATTTATGTTCGTAATATAAAAATAATCCGTAATTGTTTTACTTGTGTCTAATAACAAAATACAAGACAGGTTTTAAACATAAACACTTTCAACATAGACCTAATTAATTAAGATGAAACTCTCGTGTTTGCGACGCTCGCTATTTCTGTTCTTTGCTTTTTATATTATCTATAAATAGCGTTAAAATTGTTACAGATGAGGCATCTAAATGACATATAAGATTTTTATGTGGATTTTTATTGTCATTGAGGCAATTTAAAGTTAAATATGTCGACATTTTCTATAGTTTTCAAGTCGCAAAAGTAATATACCAAACCAACTCATTAATTAGTATAATTTAAAATATTGCATATAAATAGAGTATAATAGTTGAAATACAAATACTGAAAAGAACACGCATCGAACAGATGCGATTTTGTAACCATAGCCAGAAACGCTGAATCGTTCAATGTCGTTTGTAAATTCAACTGACATTAGTAAGCCACTATTATATGTAATGTTTACCTTTGTTAATATATAAAGAATAGGTTTGTGTAAAGACAATAAAACCGCACAGACTAGTCAGTTATATTATAAATGCAAGGGACAAGCTGGAGACATTTCTTTTTAGTCTCGAAATTATGTAAAGGAGAAAAGATTACCAGCAGGTAGTGTAGGTATAATCTAATTCTCTATATACATTCCTTGATGATAGTTATCTATATATAACTACGATCGATCGGAAGTTATGCTTTCAGATCGCAAGGCCGGTAACAAAGACTGTCGTAGTTCTTGCAATGGGTTGAATGCAACCGGTCTGTAACCTTATTTGTAACATTGGTCACGCGCTGTGAAGTGATTAAGGTTTTATGATATTATATTAGTAGGCTTATTTATATTGTATATCCGCATTTATGCAGAACGATCGTATTGTTTGCGAGGATAAACTTTTTGTTATATAAGATTGAATAACACGGGATGAGGATTAAAAAATTGTTCTTTTATCGATTCTAATAACCTTAGACTTTTTACATTCCGACATTGACTAAACAAAAACTATACTCTTTATTTAAGTAGGATTGTTGTTTAAATTTAAAGTTTTAACCGCTTCGGAATGTAGATATCACCGAGAATAATCGGCAAGAAAATCAGTAGTTACTCTTTTCTGAAAATTAAATTATGTAGGTAATTATTTACAATATTATTATACAATTGGATTACAACATTTAATTGCAGGACTTCGTGCAGCCCTCGGAATAATGTATTGTATTCCGTATTCTGATTTAAAACGTAAGTGTAGTCAGCGATACGAAATACGTTTGATGTAAAGATGGTGTGAAATACTTCTTGCGATGTCTATGGGCCAAGAAGATCATAAACAACAGAATCTTCAAAAAATATTCTTAAATTTAAAATAACTAGTGTTCGCCCAGTTGTTTGACCGTAAAAATTATTTTAAATTTAAGAAAAACCTATTGAATTTGGCGTTTGGATTTATTTCCTTATAAGCTATAAGTGTTTTGGCTGAGTTTCTTTCGCCGGTTCTTCTGAGGACTGAGGATTTCTCTTTCTGAACCGTTGGTGGATTTTTTGACAATCAAAAAGTAATTGTAATGCTTCAGTTCAGTTTTTTCAAGCTTTAGCTTGTCAGGAGCTATAGGTTGACAATTAGAGAAGAAAATGGTCAATTTATGTATAGATAATATGTGTCTTTCAAGTTCCTATGTATATTTATGGTTATTCTAATTTTTTTAGTACTTTTAATTATAAGCAATTTGTAAAAGTTGTAGGTAATACATATGTATGAAAATTATGTCACGCATGCGCGGAGATATGCTGGCACAAGCAAGTTACAAGTGAGAAGAATTTGGGTGCGGCATCGTCGTCAGTGCCGTCACGCCTGTTCGAGCGACACAATTGAATTGACTTCGAAGATAATGACTTCTCGACAGAGAATTATAATTGAGATGAATGATAAGAATAATTGAGGCCTATGTTTTAGCAACTTCGTAATGCAGTAATTTCTTGAGAAAAACGTCCGGACATTAAATAGTTATTTCAGAAACATTAACACTGTAAATTCAACTGCTGGCTTCTTGTAAGATGTCGGTTTTGTAGTTTATTCCACCACAATATTTATTGCGGGTTGGCGGTGAAGGAAACCGCCAACCACGAGATGAATTATAAACACAAAATTCTGATGTTCTTACGAAGCGTTGAACACATAATCTACGGACAAGATTCACTTGATATAACCACAAGAAATAAAAGCGCACGTCTCCGATATTAAAATGAAATATGTATGATGAGGTATGATTCCGGTCTAATATCGCATGCAACGCGATCGCAAAGCAATCGTTGCAAATGAAAGTGTTTCGCAATCGATCTTAGATATATCTTCTAAATAACAACCGTAATGGATGTAAGACTTGCTTTCGATTAGTCAATTAGTCGACAACATTTATGTAAGCACGCTTAGCAACTTTTACTTGACAATGAAATGCTGCTGCAGTTTTGTGACGAACGACCTTCGTTTAGACAAATGTAAAAGTGTATGAGTGTTTCAATACAATCTAACCAAATGGCAGTGTTTTTTTTTTATCGTGACAAAGGATTTAACATCACATTTTAAAGTTTCTTAAGCTGTCAATGTTTATGAGGTAGAAAGTAGCGACAATTTATCTATAGGAGCTCTAATTTTTTTTAAATATGTAAACAAATTAAAAAAATAAAACTTACTTATTATGTTGTTCCATTTTATATAAATAGTTTTGTTACATTATAAACATTTTATACCTTACGAATAGCTTCGTAGTATTTGATAGATTCAGTCATTTTTTTATGACAAATCTATATTAATAGATGCTTAACCTCAAATAAGTATAAGTTAATTATTTATTAATCATATTAAAATATGTATGTATTTAAACAAGTGTGTTTATCTTGTATTCTTACTTTTTTTATAGAATAGGAAGCCGGACGAGCATATGTGCCACCTGATGGTAAGTGGTCACCAACGCCCATATACATTGGCATTATAAGAAATGTTAACCATCGCTTACATCACCAATGCGCCACCAACCTTGGGAACAAAGATGTTATGTTCCTTGTGTCTTACACTGGCTCACTCACCCTTCAAACCGGAACACAACAATACTAAGTACTGCTGTTTCGCGGTATACCTGATGTGGAATACCTGATGAGTGGGTGGGACCTACCCAGACGAGCTTGCACAAAGCTCTACCACCAGCTCTAAATCTCTTACTTCAACACTTTGATCTTACTAGGAAGATAACAATCAATTCAGGATAGTTTGAAACAAAAAACAGAATATATAGATTTTATTTTGCTAACAACATGCATAAATTAGTAGTATAATAAAACACGCGCACCATATTGGACTGGGTTTAAAGCGTAATTAAATCCATTTCTGCAAATTCAGGTTGCTTTAATAACATCTATTATATGCAAATGTTAATCGAGGAAAACGAAGTAGGAAGTTTATAATAAGTAAAGCGTTCTCAAGTACAAGGCTAAGAACGTAATTTTTGTAAATATGATTAGTTTATCTATCACGATAATAAATAACACTGAATAGAAATTAAAACTTCATAATAATGTGATGTCGCGTCTATCTGTATGTACTGTATGTGCGTTAAATTCAGAAACTAATACATTTTTCTTTCCATTTTCTAAAAGGACTGATTGATTGTCGAAATATTTAAATATTTTTTTAATATTTCGTGCAAAAAATGATAAATTTATTACATCGATAAGTCGGAAAATTTTATGCTATCTGCTAGTTTCCGAGGTAAGACCTTCTATAATTATATATCCTTATATAATCCTTCCCCCCAAGCGAAAATCATATCCCTAGACCGATATAAGCCGAGATGGCCCAGTGGTAAGAACGCGTGAATCTTAACCGATGATCGTGGGTTCAAACCCGGGCAAGCACCACTGAAGTTTTTCATGTGCTTAATTTGTGATTATAATTCATCTCGTGCTTTTCGGTGAAGGAAAATATCGTGAGGAAACCTGCATGTGTCTAATTTCACTGAAATTCTGCCACATGTGTATTCCACCAATCCGCATTGGAGCAGCGTGGTGGAATAAGCTCCAAAGCCTTCTCCTCAACAAGAGAGAAGAGGCCTTAGCCCAGCAGTGGGACATTTACAGACTGTTACCGTGATATAATCCTTCCGATCATAAACTATACTTAAAGAATAATGAAAATAAATTCTTATAGCGTAACACGTAATAGTGTCATAGACCTTAGCCGATCGTTAGATCGATGGCCATATTCGCACAAAGCACGCGACGTCTCTGACCGTTATTTCCGTTGCAACCGGATACAAGGCCGAAATGTGAATGTACCTAAGAAAGTATTTATCATATTGTGTAACGTCAATTTGTTTGATGTAATCGCTTTGTAATATGTGAATCGTTTTAACATCGTTCGCGTTACTTTTCGCTTCAATGATCCCCTTTAGTAATATGGATAGCAAAAACTTGGCTGTAATAATGGTTGGGCCAATGATAGAATTTTGTTGCAATGCTAAACTGCATTATTTACAATAACGCTGCAATGATACGTGTTTTTTAAAAGGGGTTATGTAAGAGCGCCTGAAGCAAGTAGCGGGACCCGAATGGATACTGAGAAATGGGAGCTTTGGCGCTGGAGGCCTATGTCCAGCAGTGGATTGCCTTTGGCTGGTAATGTAGATGTAAAAATATAAATACAATCTGTTTTCAAAAATTCTGTCACAATTTTATTAAAATACTTGTTATTTTGCAGTTTTAGGACAGAGAACAGAGTGATGTGCAAGCGAAGACTTTTTTTTTATATGATTGACTATTCTTTTATTGTTATTATATAATACTCGTGTTATTTTCATTAAATAACTATACGAATACAATGAACAATAACCAAAAATACACATTCTCTCAAGGAGAAAGGTTCGGTTCTTTTACTATGCATTCAAAACTTTTATAGCGCTTTGTTACTCTTTATGGACCAGTAGTTTTAATTTCAGAAATAATAGAAGACGGTATTACATCATTATTTAAATTAATATTACTAATTGTATTATTTATAATAATGTTTATTTTTTACTAATTAGCGTAGTTGTATAAAAACCTAGATTGAAAGTTTTTCTTCTTCAAACAGCAGTTAATATACTCTTCCGTCACGAAGGTCAAGGCCCTTTTAATGTGTTATGAAGACAGAGAATAAAAAATCCACTCTCACCTTTTCTAAGCACGTGTCACTAATGTTCATAATGTCAAATAGAAATCGAGAGTTTAGAATCAGCGTGGGTGCTAATCGACCCTGAAACACCGCCTGCAGGCTCAAGTGGGTTTGCCCACATCTACTATTGGGTAATAGAAGTACGTATTATAGCTATTAAATATATATTGAAAGGACAAATTACGGTCCGTTTTTTAAGCTTCCGAGTCAAGGGTCCATTAGCATAGATAATTTTATTGGCAATTTAGGTTATGGCCTTGACTTACCACGTGCATGACACTTCTGTGCGCTGCGGACTTGTGTAGATGACAAATGTATTAATCAGGAAAAGTAGATGCAATATATGTTTTCTTTTATATAGAAGGTGGACATTTTATATTGTGAAAGCAAACGAAAGATAGATCATGCGTGTCTGTTTATGCCTGATATTCTGTATCTGTAATTCTAGTTAAAATATACAAGTGAATACGGCGTATGGCTAATTGAGTAAAGAACGTTCAAATGAATTAGGAGTAGTAAGTTTTTTTTTATATTTAAAAATAATTTCAAAAGATAAAATAGAGAAAATAAACACGTATTACCGTAATTGGAATTAATTGGCTAAACCTCGTTTCAAAGCCTTGACCAAATAGCCAAAACCGTGAGCATGTTTAACGCGTTGCAAAACATGGATTTATATAGTCGTGTGGATTTAAATTTCGAAAACTTAACTGTGTCAATTATTAACATTTTTTTAACACAAAAACGTACAACACAAATGTATTTGAAGTTAATATTTTACACGCTTAATAGAAATAACCATAGGTATAAAATTTTTTGAAAACCACGAAAATTTTAAATTATTAGCTATGAAGAAATATTAATCGTCTTATTTAGCTTATTGTATATATGAATTATGAACGTTTTTCTATTAACTAAATATATGACTATAAAACATGATGCTATCATAACCTGTATAGAGAGTCACCCGAAACTATGGCTAGAGATTTGGCGAGCATTTTGGTATAAGATTTGCTCAATGACGATTAAAGTTCAATACGAATCGATTTAGTCCAGTTTATTAAAATCCTACGTTGCTACGGTTTTGAACAGCGCTTTTTACAGCGCTCCAAATTTGTAATAAGAAAAAGTGCACTAATTTTTGAAAGCGATGAAAATCGGAGAGGTACACATCCAGGGCTCTGATAAAACTATTAAAAATGATTTTTAGTTTCTTTGTCATACAAATATACATTAGTAAATACAAAACATTAATGTGCACTGATTATACAGGAAACGATATTTAGAACGATTGATTACCAACTTATATAGAATGTCGTGTTTGTTGGCAAGTGTATAACAATTAGATGCGTCCTTGAATTCGACTCCATGCGGGTTTCCGGCTGATGCCTTTGAAGGCTAACGTGTATTCCTTGGATAAATTAGTAAAACATAAGTATTACTACTACATTGCTGTAAAATGTTTTATTTTTGACAAAAAAACCTACCTATTATATTGACTAAAATACATTACTGTCATCGATACGAGTATGTCATTTTGTCACTAAAACCGAATCGTATATTATAAAAAATCGAACGGACATTTCGTTATTTAATAACGTTGAATGTATTTCGAAGACGATTGACGTGGCTAATGATTAACATTTAATGCAATCAATTATAATCGCTTCTATAACAGAGATAACTGGTTATTAGAAAAACTTCTTAATATGTAAATTTATACAATAATTAAGGAACAAACTTATTTTAAAAATAAGTATTTTTACATACTTTGTTATGAAGGAAATGGAACACTAGTTAAATTATTTCCTTATTCCGATGCAACATTTTACAATTAAAATTGTAATCTAATGAATAAATCGTAGTAACGCTACTTAATATATTATAATCTAGGATAGGTTAATGTCTAATCAACGTTTAGCTACGATATACTATAAAGTAGGTATTGGAGTTTAGGAGGCCGTCGTTTTGTAATGTATGTCTTACAAAATGATGATACCATCGTGCTTCTAACTGTATGCTTGAATAAAGTAGATTTTGATATTATTAGTATAATACCACTTGTCTCCTTAAAATACGAGATTTTCTCTTATTACTTTATATTTTTATACATTACTTGTTTTCGTGAATATGCTCTTCGAATACATTTTACTCCGTTTCGAGTAGTGTTTTGTGAAATGCACGGAAAACGTTCGTGTAATGACAGAAAGTGATATGCGACATTGACCATAATGATCATAACATTTGTACATCATATAGTAATAATGTCCTCCAGACCGATTTCGGCCACGGCGGCCAATCTCAAGAGAGATTAGCCAACTACGCAGGAGATATTATAGTGCATAAGTGTGTGCGCAAACACAGGTGCACTCTCTATTCTCTAACTCTCATAATCCGATGGGACGGCAATCCGATAAGGCCGGAAAGAGTTCAGGCGCAGGACCAACGGCTTTACGTGCTTTCCGAGGCACGGGAGTGTACACACTTCCAAATTCCAGACTCCGGGCTGCTAGTGAGAATTTTCAGACAGAAAAACCCAATAACTTTTTATTGTCCCAACCTGGGAATTGAAACCAGGCCTTACATCAAACCACTAGACCAACGAGGCAGTCAATAGTATATCACCATAAATCGGTTGTCAACATTTCACGCGTGAGTAATGATGTGGGTTCGAAGAGAATAGCGGTCATGTGTTTTATACTTCTATTACAAACAGCTACTAATATTAATAGTTTTGGTATTTATTTTTAGCTTTATCTTTGATGTAAGTAGTTGTTAAAATTACATATCTCATTCGAAATTGATAATTCATCATAATAATATCTTCTTATATCATTAATGTATTTGATTAAAATTACAATTTAACATGATTATGTAAAAAATACGTTCTAACTGTAAAAATAAACCATTACAAGATGGTTTCTGAATTTCGGAGTATAATATTACTACAATAATGGAAGACAGTCGATTATTGAAATGATGCACTTAGTGTACAATATTCATATCTTGAATATTGTACACTAAGTGCATCCTGTCTGATAATAGTATTTTATCTTAATGTTAACTCAAATTAAGTATCTGTAGAGTAACAGTTTGAAATATCTAGTGAAGCGTCGAGCGGCTAAAGAAACAGTCACAGAAGGTCACTGAACTATAGATTTTCATCTGTAAGAGATTTTATCCTTCAACGTCAGCTTTCCTAGTATTGTTTTGTTTCAACTGGAATTCTGTTTAATCGTGTTTTTATTTCGCTTATTTTTGCGAACACAAAAATGTTACGTAAGTTTATTATTCTTGATATAAAATTAAGCGTATTTTTTTTTAGTTTGTCATCAAAAAATTATATTCATTTATAAGATAATTTTGTGATATTTGTTGTTTGTTTTTAAAATCGTGACTTTATAATTATAGTCATAATTTCTACGTAAATTATCTTTATATTTCTTTTATAGTTGAATGGCAAATGAGCAGGCCCGGATTTAGAGATCCAAGGCTCAAGACACTGATCTTGGTCAACTTTACTCTTTGATATAACAGTGTTACCTTACCTATTTACTATAACCATTTTGACCGTTTTTGTATTATATATAATTTGTCAAAACGCCAATTTTATTCTGCTTACTGGATGTCCATCTCGACTTCGTACGGATAAAATAACGAAACATTTTTTAATTTTTTTATTTAGTTAAAAACTTCGGTCTAATCTTTAGATAAAAATGGTTTTGGATAGGATATGCGTAAAGTTTGTTATTAGCGAGCGTCGAAGGAATACTATTTTAAATTTCCAGTCAATCGGCCCTATAGTTTCGGAGATCTCGTGATCAGTCAATGGTATTTCGTTTATATATGTTTATAGACTAAAATGTTTCCATAAGAGGTATAAAAAATTTACCCTAAGCTATGTGTCTTTAGGCCTTTGATAGAGTCTAACCTCAACAATAAGTAAACTCTTTGTTATTTTCAATCAATATTTATTAAATTAGTGAATACATCTAATGTCTACAAAGGAAAAAAACAATGTTAAACCACAAAAGTGTATTGAAAATGTATTCTACCGTTAGCGTGTGATCGATGCCTAATAGCACCTTTAGCACTTTATCTAGGCTATACTATTTTAGTCTGCACGTTGTCAAACGATTTAAGCCTCTATTCCAAACCAATATGGTTTGAAATGCTATTATTTTGTTGTAGTAAAAGTAATTTCGCGAGTATCTTCGATTGGGTAACGTCGAACAATGCGGCTGTGTTAAGGATTTTATTTTATTTTGATCTCTCGGTCTTAACACGTTCTGAAATTATTTATTGATTGCTTTTACTGTGATCTTATTAACGATTTCTGCAAAAAAAAAAACGATATAACGAATATTGTTTTAACGAGTATGCTTCAAGAAAAAATAAACGAGATAGATCTATAATTTTTATATTTTATACTAAGTAATACATCTATATTTTTTTATTAAATAGGGTCCAACAGAATACTGTATAAAATATTTATCTCAAATTGGCACAAATGACAATCACTACGTTGAGGCGTAAATTGTATGACAAGACTCATAAAATTATATCGGCGTCGGTGCAGATCTAACGACTAGGTACGTCTTACTAAACAAGTATGCCACCATTATGTAAATAAATTATTACTTACCATTAGCTAATGTTTGTTGTAATAATCGTAATTAAGTATGAAAAAGTATAAAGCGAATATTGCAATATCTAATTTTTTTTAAATTAGATTTAAATTTTCCTTTAGTTAAAGAAATACTTGGAAATGTTTATGGTATTTTAAGTAGATGAAGAACATTTTTTAAATTAATAAATTATTTCGTATTAGTTCGATTTTATCCGTTTTACAAGCTCTTGATGTGTGCACCTGTAAGCATATGTGGGTCACATATTGAAGCTGAAATTTAACCAATCTAGTAGAATAAACGTAGTAATTTGTTCTAAATGGCCGCTATTTTTTTAACTGTTTTCTTATTTTTTGTACAACTGTTGCCAGTAAAAAAATAAGGTTTTATTTTATACAATTCTTTTGAAATTCAAAAAGATGTGTTAAAAACGTTTCTGTTTCGAAAATATTTGAATGTTGCCACCTCAAAATAATTTTAATTAATTAAAAAAATCTATATCTATATATACTAAGTATCGATTGCATTATTCGTTTAACATCTAACAGAACAAATGGATTATCTGATAATAAGAACATCAAACTAGTTAATCTATACATGGTTGAGTGAGTGATATGGGCGTGGTGATGTAGCGGGAAAAGTAGTTAATAGAATAGTTTCACTTTCATCTTACATGCATAACAGATGGGCACAGATAATAAATTTATTTGAAAAGGTTTTTAATGAAATGGACGTCGAACGTGATGATTTGATAACAGTTACTCGATTTTATTTGTTTAATTAATTTTTTGTTTTACTACAAATATGTAAGTTAAAATTTAATGTTATATCATTTTGATAATAGAATGCTCATGGATTTTATCTACATTTACCTTTTTTACATTTATAAACATGTAATGTTCTATGAAATCCACAGATTATAAAAAATAGTACCTGCATAAATCAAGTATTTAGGTAAGTTTTGGTTAGCTTTCCCTTTTGCAACATAGATATGTATATTATATGTAGTTTTCGAATAGGTTATGTTTGCTATCAAAATTTATTCAAGACTCGCATTGCTTCAGTTGTTTACTTTACACAACATTCAAAGTGGCTAAGTAATTGACGACTATTACATAGGTGATGTCGAAATAAATGCGAAGATCACGAGCTATGAAGAGTTAGTGTTGCCATGTTACATTTTCTAAACTGACAAGATTTTTATCGTTGCCATTTTTTTACGTCATTAATGATTTTTTTATACTTGTGCAAAAATATGTCAGGTTTTGTCATTATTCATTGTCAAACATAACTAATGCTATCAAAAATTTATCATAGAAATGGGTAAATTTAAGCTGTAGTTTATATAAACACGAAGGAGGATCATTTTAAAAAAACATCAGAAATATTTCTTATTATATAGTTAAAGGTATTGTATTGGAAATGTAATAACTCATTACAATTACTTAGAAAACTTAAACATTGTGCTATTACAAGGCGTGAAAAGACGAAACCTAATACATAAAGCAATGATATGCGAAGACTGTGATATACGAAGAATTCAATCGCCAAGACGCTTAAGTCTTCTATTATGGAATATTAGATATAATTATACCAAAATGCCTTCAACGACATGCCTGATGAAGGTTGCACCATCATGTTTTTTCTTCACCGTGTTATTTATTAAACCGTCAACGTGCATGTACGTATGCACGTTTACGGTAAGTCTTGATAGGTCACTCACGCCGTAACATCACATGTTAACGATAATGACACGATACGTAACCTGTGATTTCATAAACTATTATAGAAAACGAACTTAATTAAAAACCATCAAACCAAAAACCAAACCAATTTGTTATCTTTCCAGTAGTTTTTAATATACACGGGTACATTATAAAATGTATATAATTTTATTTATTGACATGTATAAGGCATAAGATAAGATTTGAGTTGGATCTTATCGAGTGGTATTATTTATATTTTTGACAATTGATGATGACGATAATGATGTCTAGCCATTCTCAAGCTATCGTTAACGACTGGACAACAGCGCAGGTGATATAAGTTGGTCCAATCACATTGCATAGGGGCCAAACACACAGTGGAATTCTCTATTTGCACTTGGCAGAAAGTTAAGGCACAGAAATAACATTTAAAAAAAATACCCTATAACCTTTAATTGACACGAGTCTGGATTTAAGCGATGGACTTCGGATTTGTATTATCGGATATTTCCCTAAACCCAGCTTACGAAAGCTACTAGATTAGCGAGGCATTTAATTTGACGATTAATATTATATATATACATATGGATATAAGTATCATGTACAGAGCTCAGTCGAGGTTTTTATTATCGCGGAGCACTAAATCCGCAATTTAAAATTTTACGGTCCACTAACACACTTATTTTGTTTTACGGGGTTAATTAAGCGCTTGTAAAGTTAAGATGCTTGAGACTAAGTGTTTTGCAACAGATCAATTTGAATTAAAATACTTTCGTTCTATTTTGCATATAATAGAAGTATTTAATTATGTTTTAGTTAGAACTCTTTTCAAAAGCTACTGTTGGCTGGCAACACGCTTCAGAGCACAGAGTACTTTAGATAAAGTTTTATATTTAATTTATATTGTAAAATTACGAAACAAAATTGCTTGTATGTCTTAATATTATACATCCTACCATGCACCTACACTCTATCCGGTCTTGTCATATCTGTCGTCCCATTGGATGGTGAGAGTGCACTTGTGTTTGTGCACACACTTGTGCACTTTGGAATGGACGAAGACTGGTGCAAAATTATACAAAATCCGAAATAGGGTGCAAAATTTCATTTCAAATATTTACATTCCTATGTATAGGATTATATACAGAGTAAATTACTATTAAGCATGTTAAAAATGGGACCATATTAAATATATCGTTCTAGCTTCATTCTCCAGAGTTGGAAAAGCCGTCATTCCGTATAAGGGTTGTAACCACCGTCCACTTTCTGATGTCCTGGTGTCGGTTCGTTTATTACCGTTTACTTTTTGATTTGTCTGAACTTGTTCTACGGCTTTGTTGACTATAAGGTTAAACCACATTATAGATTGAAAGGGAAACTAAACTTGTATACAAGAAAAACAAGTCATTTCGTCTAACGATGTGGATTGGATTTTGCAGTATTTTTTTTAAATAAAACACATTGTTTTCTAAGCTTTTATATGTATGGTTAGTGATTTACAATTTCTTATTTGATTTTTAATTAATGTAACGTAGTTAAATAGGCATTATTTTTTAACATCATTTTATTTTTTTTTTGATAAAACAAATCGATAGCGAAGAAAGACTTATAAAAAATTATTGTCATCTTAAGACGTAAGTTTTTTATATTCATGAATATATTGCAACAATTATTTAAAAAATAAAATTAATATAATTTACAGGCATATGTATGCGAAATTCGAATCATGACGGATTTTAATGTTAAGATAAATGTTGTTTTTTAATAACTGTTACGAATCAATGTTAATTCATTAAATTTAAAAAATATATTTATTATATAGTATCCAAATTATATCATTTCTAAAAACATTGTCTGTTCGTTGAAATGATCACAGATTTTGCTACTGTAAGAAACATATTCCTGAAACCATAAATGCACTGCCGAATATCGATGAACAACTCATGTCCTTCACGCTTGTAATCACATTTTTAGATTATTTTTTAATATATAGTTTTTATATATAAACGCGGAAACTGCTTACATAGGATTACAATTGCGTAAATAGGGTTAGCCAACTTAGTTTGTGTAAAAAGTAAGTTCAATTAAATGATTTTCTTAGTGGCTTTCTGATATTTTAAAAGTGGACGGATAATTAATTATACGAATACATTGACCGAAATATAAAAGTATATAAAGTAAGTAGCATTATTGTCAATGGTGTTGATTCTGTTGGGCACAATCTCCAAACTAATTTGACAAGATTTGCTATCCTTTTGAACATCATACAAGAGAAAGAGATAGAATTTATGTTTTAATCCTGTCAACTAAATCAGCACCAATAAATACCAATTAAAAATTAAAGAGGAGTTATTTTGTAATAGGCATTGGAAAAAGTTATTAAGCATCGATTCGGTTTTAGTATTTTTAATGTAATCGCTAATTTTTTTACCGCACGAGGTCAACGTCTGATTGAAGCTTAACTAATCGTTTCAAGCCATGGATGATACTTCGGTGTGAAATATTCGCCATGGTTATTTTGACATCTTTTGAACGAAATCATTATTGTTGAATTTCTTTGGCTCGAAATCTTGCCGAATGTGAAAAAGGTTATGAATATATAATAGTGATATATACAGTCTGTAACAAATTGATTACACTGTTTCTCTTTTGACAATTGGCGTTTGTTGCGAAATTATTTACGTTGAGTTAACATTGTTAGTTTTAAGTTTAAGATGAATTTTAGAATATTACGCATTATAAAAAGTTTATTCAACTAAGTTAGAAATGTAAGTTCCGGTAATAACAGCTTATTTATAAACATATTAAAACCATGCGCCGTTTATTATAAATAATTGAAGTAATAATAACTTGAATTAGCTATCGTTTATATGCATTATATTGCATATAATGGGAATAACAAGTATTTATTAAAAGTATTATTATTAAATTATAAAATCGCAGTATGTTAATGATAGTCACGGATTCACCCACACATATAATTACTGTATTCACACAAATATAAATTAAAGGTTAAATTATGTAAGTGATGTTTTATATTAAATAATAAATTGACGTAAGATGCAGTGACGCAGAAAAATGCAAGGTGACTGCAGTGAAAGTTGCGAGTTATGTAAAGGAGAACAGGTACAGTACTGGGTCGCGGAGCTTTCCACTCGTGTCGGATAATCCTAGTCCGCATTACGTTGTAACCAATAAGATTTCAGTATTGCTGTATGCACTATGCATTCCTGAAACCATAAATCCACTGCCGAATATCGATTAACAACTCATGTCCTTCACGCTTGTAATCACATTTTTAGTTTTTTTTTAAATATATAGTTTTTATATATAAACACGGAAACTGCTTACATAGGATTACAATTGCGTAAATAGGGTTAGCCAATAAGTACTGCACTATGCAGTAAAGTCTTGTAAATAATAACCTCTTTTTGATATTTAAGTTTAGGCAGTGGTGGATACTTGCTTAATATAATTTATATGTAATATGAAATATTTGAGGTTTTTTTTTTCTGGACCGCGACCAATGCGCCCAGTCGACATAGCCATAAATTCTGTTGCATAACAAGTTTTTTTAAAGGAATCCAGTTAAGCAGCCACACCCTGTACTTTCCCTTCAAGAAGTGACGACGGGGCACTTGCATTAATATCGTATAATCCGAACGTTTGGACCAACAAAGTAAATACATTATATAATTGGCTTTTAAGCTGACCTTTAATAAATATAAATAAATATATTCAATAATTAAAACAAATAAAGATAATTATTTTTTACAATTTCAATTCAATATATAATTGTAATATCGATTATAATTACAAGGCTATAAGCGTCTTGAGTACAATGTCATAGGACAGTCTGTTGATCAGCGCGTGTTTTTTTTAATATATTTTTTATATTACAGTTTTTATATTTACCGGTGGTAGGGCTCAATATTCCGCTTGGAATATTGAGTAAGCTATTAGCTGATTAAGCTATTGAGTAAGCTTGGTATATTGATTACAACTACAAGTACGAAGGACCACCTTAGATTCGGTGATTGACAACGCATTTAAGATGTAAAAAGTATTATACATATGAATTATTTTGTAATATACAAATAAGTGTATGTGACAAAAAAATATTGTCGAATATTTGACATCCTTACTAATGTTATAAACGCGAAAGTGAGTTTTGTTTGTTTGTTACGCTTTTACGTCTAAACTACTAAGTCAATCATCATGAAATTTTCCATACACATTATTGGAGGTACAAAAAAGGACTTAGAGAACCTAACACCTTTCCTTTTCATAATCGGATGAAGCCGCGGGCAATAATAAGTATCTAATAAAATTTAATAATACAAGAAAAAAATCGAAAGCTGTGAAAAGTCAAGTTGATCAAATATTTGCTTACGCTCAATAGCAATGTCACAAGAACATAAATTTTCTAACTTGATGTGCTTAAGTATTACGCTAACATTGCCGAATTATGAACAAACCCTGTAATGGAATTCGTTGTGACATGTTTTTTATCTTCTTACGTACAAAAATAATAAACTAATATCTTATGTAATATTCTGACTCGATTTACTAATGTAAATTCTTATAAATTGCGTTTAATTCAATTGCATATTTTTTACGATAATTGCTTAATATTAATTAGTACATAATTTTGCGTACATAACTAGTACATAATTAGTACATAATTTGATTTATTTTGTACCATATTATTCCAGCTCCACATGTTCTCAGTTCAACCTAGGGTTGACCGAATGAGCCTTTTGAGATTTGTCTACTTTTGCATAATTTGTGCAAATAAATAAACGAAGTTAGTTAACAAAAGGAAATAATCCTCGCATAGTTTTTCATATACAATCAAGAAATTTATAGTTACGTCATAAAAATGGATAGTATGAAATCTATTCTAATAAATGAGGAGACGTTTTCTTCATGCTTAATTGAAAAATCTACTAAACCCATACATAAAACTTATTCGAAGAAGGTATTAGTATATGAACCTATTATATATAAGTAGCTGAGGTTAGACTTTTAACGTGACAAGCGTGAATTTCATGCTCTTTTTTAATATCAAAGAAGTGGACAGATCGAAGGTAATTACATAATAACTTCTAGGCCCACGTTATTGCAATGTAAAAAATGCCGCGTAACGTGTGACCTGCGGCGCATGACAAATTATATAGGAATGATTTTCCTATGCAAGCCGCGTGACAGTAAAATTGCTTTTACGTTTGACCTTGACAACGATCAAAGGTCATTTAGGAATAGATTACACAAAAAATAGATAATTATATCTATACTAATATTATCATCATCATCATCATCATGTAATGTAAGCAACTCTGTCTGTCTGTTACGCTTTTACGGCTATACCACTGAACTGATTTGAATTGGCGGTTGGCTGCCTATATCTTAGGTTGAGTTTAACTTATTCTATACAATGAGGGCCAAATTTCATCGTATGCTGTCGATAAGTAGCACCTGCATGCACCTGCTTTCGTTGGGTTTCTGGGTAACACAGACTCGAATCGTTTTTTTGCCAATAATAATGATTTCTGCTGTGAAGGGCATGCCAGATAATGAAACAAACAAGCATGAGGAACGCCAGCTTGAAAATATTAGGTCAATATGTACTATAAATATATATACTACAAATATATAATTTGTCATGTCATATATGGGAATCAACGATGATTTCTCATCTCCCAATCAACAATGCCTATAAATAAAAAGTAATTTGTAACAAATAACTATCATCCACAAGCAAGTCATGATTTGGTTACGTTGATTAAGACAAAAAGGTGGTATACAGGTAGTAGATGAAATATCTGCGAATTTTCATAAAATAATATTACATTTTTTTATTAACGGTATATCAAAATACTATTATTAATTTTTTATAAAAAATAAATCGTTACGGATGGTTTTGCGACTGAATTTATCCAAGAATGATTCTCCCGTCCTTGGCCTTGATGATTATATACAAGGGCAAAATAGCAACGTCGACCGGAACGGTCGTTTCATCTTAATGTAACGACATTGATGTTATGAATCCAGTTTGATTTCCTAAAGTAATAAAACTTAAATAAAATGTATTTTTAAAAAATTTTTTTTTTGTAACTTGCAAAGATAACAAATGAAAAACATAAAAATGTGATATTTTAGCATTAGGTGGAGTAGAGTCATTTGCCCTCCCGGGAAACTTAAAAAAAAAATTAGGAAATCATACAAAGTGATTACATAAATCAAAGTCCGTAAAAAGCAAATTGTTCAATATAACCTTCACAATAACGTGGTAGTATTTGCCAGCAATGACCGGAACATCAACATCATGATGGTGTTATGGGAACCCAAAGTTAATCATCAATAACCAACTTTATACCTAAATAATACCTACCTGGTATCATTGCCATTAGTAGTGTCATGCACAGTAAATATTTGATACTATATATATATGTATAAAATATATTAGATTAAATACTTTACAGTAACAGCCTGTTAATGTCCCACTGCTGGGCTAAGGCCTCCTCTCCCTTTTGAGGAGAAGGTTTGGAGTTTATTCCACCATGCTGCTCCAATGCGGGTTAGTAGAATACACATGTGGCAGAATTTCAATGAAATCAGACACATGCAGGTTTTCTCACGATGTTTTCCTTCACCGTCAAGCACGAGATGAATTATAAACACAAATTAAGCATATGAAAATTCAGTGGTGCTTGCCTGGGTTTGAACCCACGAATATCAGTTAAAAATCACGCGATCTAACCACTACGCCATCTCGGCTACTTTATATATACTTTACGATCAAGATCTTGCAAGACATTCTTCACTTATAATAATAATAATAATAATAATGTCCTCCAGACCGATTTCGGCCACGGCGGCCAATCTCAAGAGAGATTAGCCAACTACGCAGGAGATATTATAGTGCACAAGTGTGTGCGCAAACACAGGTGCACTCTCTATTCCTTAACTCTTATAATCCGATGGGACGGCAATCCGACACGACCGGAAAGAGTTCAGGCGCAGGACCAACGGCTTTACGTGCTTTCCGAGGCACGGGGGTGTACACACTTCCAACTTCCAGACTCCGGGCTGCTACTGAGAATTTTCTGACAGAAAAACCCAATAACGTTTTATTGGCCCGACCTGGGAATTGAACCCAAGACCTCCCAGTCTGCGGCCTTACATCAAGCCACTAGACCAACGAGGCAGTCAAAATTCTTCACTTATAAGAACCCTTTGTGCTTGCCTTGTAGTTGACGATTATTATATTCATTTATTATATATTGGAATGCAACCGTTATTATAGTTTACTTCCTATATCAGTAATATTCAACATATTCGCGTCTGTTGACATTGATCGTGGACAATGAGTTTGCAATATGTCTTAGTTTTAATGAATTGTTTCGCTGACATTTTATATAAATCGTATTATATGAAAATTGCTTTGTGTTATTTTCTAAATGAGCATTACATCCGGAACTACGTGTCTTCTTTTTATTAGTTTATTTTCTTATAAGTACTTACGTATAACGATAATAATTGAAGATAGCCTTATTATAGGATTATAATTCTAAATATAGAGGATTGAGCATACAGCTGTGTAACCTTTAAAACTTCGTTTAAAAAAGTGTATTTTGTGATTTTTTTCTCGTACTTTTCCGATCTATACGTCCATTTAGTACTTCAAATTTCATGTTATTATAAAAAGAAATCGCTTATATGAATTTCAAGGATATACAACTTATAAAGGCTCAGCTTTTTTAAGTTTCATACTTATATTTCTGTTGCCATAACAAACGCATATATTTAGTTTATCATTTATAACAATATTTAGATAAGCGGCTTACAGTTATTTGTCATATAATTATGTATAATGTATAGATTATACAGATTCTATTACACAATCACTTGAAATTTTAAACTAGGATCGAATGTACTTTGTAGTTTCCGCATCACGTGATATTTTGTTAAGTTTTTCGTTCTGCTTTATAGTTACTGTTTGGCAACATTAAAAACGTGCATTTATGTTGCCAATTAACAGTTTATTATATAAAAAATATATAATACAAAACGGGAGTTATAACTGTTGGCAAATAAATCCATTATTTTAGAGATTATTATGTTATAAGACGTTAACTCGTTCTTTCAGATACAGATTTAAAAAAAACATCTGTCAACAGTGGAAAGTTAATTCTACTTTACAGAAATAATCCTCATATGCCTACTTTGAATATTTAAATGGCTTACTTACTTACATTTGTAAGCAATCATTGTGATTTTTTTTAAGAACGTAATGGGCAGTTGTCTCATGCATTCGTTTAAATTTATTTTATGACTATTTCATCATCGTTACAAATGTATCGTAATAAACTTTTTAAATTATGAGATATGTAACGAATGTTTTATTCAACGAAGCACGTTATTTTAATCTGTTATTATATTATATTACCTATGCATTTATATAGCATTATATATTATTATATTTATTAATAACGCAGTGTTATAGAATAAATAATAAAAGATGATTCTTACCAAGAATAAGACGGTCAAGTGTTGAGCGCTGCCCAATAATAAACACTTCACTGCACACTTAGTCAATGTCACTTAGTTTCTTGCAAAGAACACTACGCGTTTTATTTCCCAACTCTAATAACCGCTGTAACACATTTTGTAATTGAAAAGTCGATTAATTATTCGTTTAACAGTTAATCGATTAATTTATGTCAATCGATCGTTCGAAATGTTCGTTGCACATCACAGGTCACGCTCACTGACAATGATGGCACTTTTATTGTCTGAAATAAAAAAATAAAAAAAATTAATATTCGACAAATAATAATAATACAGTTTGCAATAATTGTAATCGGAAACAACATGTTTTCATCGGTTCTAATCCTAATCGAATGTAATCACGATCGTAATTAGTTGGATGCGAATACTAATATGTAATACGTCTAATAAATGACACTAGTAAATATAAAATGTTGCCAACTAATTGGTATAAGACTCATCGCAGCTGGTTTCTAAATAAAGTACTATGTTTGAAACCCGTTTAAAATGTGGATATATATACATATATTTATATTTACCTGGTTATTTATATATTTGAATTTCCAGATCTAGAGGAATTGATGGAAAGTTATATTGATAAAAAATACAATAGTTTCTTTTGCTTCGAAAAATCGAAATTCGAAACTACATCCGATGTGACCTTATGCGCAATATAACATGTCGTGATCAGCTACTTGTTTTCAATAGATTAGCGTACTGTGATCACATCACACGATCAACAAAAAACTGTCAACAGATTGTGCACACGAGTTAAGTATATTGACACACACATACTATTTAATTTGAATAGATATTCAAATCATACACTTTAAAAATCTTTTCGATGTGTGTATTTATGTCGTACTTAGTATGTCGAACGTAACTAAATAGTAATTTTAATATAATTTTATATCTTGTGTTTTTTTTTAATAAATATTTTTAATCTATGTCTAAGTGTCTCACATTAAAATTGTTTGTCAGGAAAACGCACGTTCTTAATATAAAATTGTTATTCATAATTTAGATACTCCGCATGGTAACCAGTAATATGTTGTCTAATTTTAAATTTATGTTCGGACATGTAAATCATTTATTTTAAACTATATACAGTCATTTTTATTCATATATTCTATATATATTAAAACTTTAATTTAACTTTAAGTCATTGAATTAAATAATTTATCTGTTATGTTGTATTTTTCTTCATTAGTTTTATTATCTACGTGAGAACTTTGAAAAATTGCTAAGGTTATATTGTTATTACAGCGCGTCTTTGAGCATCGTTAAAATTTAGCCAGCCATTTTATTTACCTAGCCATTAACCGTCATTCCAAATTCAATTTTATTACGTCATCTTTGACCGTAATAAGAGTAACACTTACGGCCTTATTTTTTTTTGCGGGTAATCAGTTAAACGAGGATGTGTCTTCTTTTTTCGAATGTCAAATCAATAATGACAGAAAGAGCAAAATAGAGTTTAAATAAACAGCCACTAGGCAACGTTTGTAAGTGAGGTTGTTAATGTTTAATTAAGATTCAGCATTTATTATATTACTAAGAAATTGGTTCAAGATCATGCGAATTACTCAACGAGAAATAATAACCGATATAAAACGAATTTAAAATATTATTAGTGTTGTATGACATGTTTTAACGAAATTTCGATACCGGTTCTTACATAACGCTATCTGATTTATGCATATTTGTGTCAGATTAATCAAAATCGAAACTCGTTTATCGACCACGTAGTATGTTCTAATGTGCTACTTTTTTGCTCATCTTGTTATGTCCTTATATCTAGAAAATTTATATATTAATCGTAACCGTCGTTAGCTGCAGCGTTATTTGTAAGAACTCACTTCATTACTCACCCGTGAAATGTTGACAACCGACTTATAATGATAAACTATTTTGATGAGAGTATTCTTGAAATGTTATGATTATTATAGTCAGTATTGGATATGACTTTTTGACATTTCACACCGTTTTCTGCGATGAGTTTCGATCGATTTGACTTTATTAAAGTTTTAATGTTCGAACGGTCATTTTCCAATATTTTTTATTATAGGTAATTAAATCATATTTAATAATTAGATCATTAACTTTATTAATGAATTAACATTCAAAGAAGTTACATTCCGAACCGGTGATGGCTGTACAATTAATGTTACCTTATAAAATGACAATTAAAAAGTGCTGTGAGAGTCTGCTTGCTTTTTTTTGAAATTTTGACATTTGACATTTTAAAATTCAATCGAGATTATATCAACGTTAATCATTACGTTTTATACCATACCATAAACGCGGACTTAATTTGAAATTTCAATTACGAATTAAATAAAGCTACGAAAGACTACGTATCTACACATAATCAAAGTTAACCACATATGTATACGTAACAAGACAAATTGATTGGTAAATGTCAAATCCACACTGAACTCAAAGAATCGAACTGGTGCTGTAGTACCACCTGACAGAGCTTATGTCATAAACAAAAATTCACTTTCCATAGCTTCTGTATGTATAATTTAAAAAAAAACGTTGCGCATTTTTTTAAAGTTTTATTGGTGCTCTAGGCAATGTTACTTAAATCCAAAAACGAATGATACAAATTTAATGATAAATTATATATTTTTGCCAATAATGATGATATTTTTTTTTACATTACACAATTAAAAAAATATTTGTTATATATAAAAAAATATGACTTATTAATAAGTTTTTTTGATACTTGATGTGAAGTGTGATTTCGTGATCCTGTTGATCACGCTTCGATCATAGGAAAAACCAAGTCTCAAGACTTGTAGTCTATAGTCATTTGTAAGACGCAAAACGAAACGTATGTGCTGAGTTGTGACAGTCATCAACATGCAAACAAGTGGTCGAGATGCGCAGCGTATGTATTCAATACTTAATCAAGTTCTTTACGATTTGACCAGTGTCCTATGAATGCTTATGTAACGACAACACGTGTTTAAACTATGAATTGATTATAAATCAATCTTTATACTTAAGAGTTCTATGTATTACAAATTAATCCAACATAGAATCTACACTAATCGGCGTTCGATTTTTAAATCTGACATTTTTTATTCTTTTAGTTAATGTTTCCATGAACGATTTGTAAGGTTTAAATTTATCTCATTTATCGGTGTATGTTTTATTACTTTAATTGAATTAATATGATTATTTCTATAAGCAGACCTAATCAGTAACGAAAGTTTAACATAGTTCAAATCTTATTGAAAACGTAATACTGGGTGCTTTTTTTCTCATATTCAAAATTCATAAGCATTCCGTTGACCAATCAATCATTAGCGAAGTTAATAGTGCTTGCAGAAGTGAGCGTTGTTCGAATTAGCCTGCGAAAGTAAGCGGCGCGGACCGGTCGCGCGAAGGACAACGAGCGGGGCGCTTTTGTCTAACGCTAGTCCGTAAGAAGGAGGCGGAAGCGGTTTAAAAAAAAAACCTTTTGTTACTCACTGTTCCGGTTTCACTCACGTAATCTATTAAGGAATGCTCGAAATGTTTTTTGTAGATTACGAATTTCAGCGGGCGCGACAGTAAGTTAATTGTAAGTGCACACTACGCCTGATGTTTGTCCTTCTTAATTAGTATAGATTGCCTAGAAGAGATCACTGTAAAGTGATAAGGCCGCCTTTGCATGTATTTTTGTATATTGCGTGCAATGAAGACTAAATAAATAAATAAATAAGTGAAACCATAACAGTTAGCAATAATAAATTAATAATATTACGAACATATGCAGCCGTAAAATAAAATTTAAAATACATAACTGTATTTTAAATGTATCTAGATTGAATTAAGATTAAATAGGATATCCGATACAATATTCCATGACAAACTTACCCACTTATCAAATTTCATTCGAATGCGTTCGGTTTTAGTGTAAAACATCCAAATGTCAAATTCGCTATTATATTTGGTATGGTGACGTTTCATATTGATATGGCAACAATAATACGCGCGTTTTATGTTGGCTGGTCAGTCGGGAGTGGCTGTGCAGTTATAGTTCTTAGGAACAAAACAGAAGTGCGGATATCAACACAGGCTAGAGATGCAAATAAATGGCGCGGTTTCACAAATAATCGATTATAGTTTTTTACACAGAGGGAAATTCTACTAATTTATAACAAATTCTATTCCGATCCATCTTCGACCGAACTGAAAATGAATCATTATGTTTTTAGAATAGGAAAACGACTAAATGGCAATGATTACGTTTTGGTTGATTATGATCAAGTGACGATTTGTTAATATTATAAATTGGCCTCCTCGCTTTTGATGCGCTAACATCTCAGAGAGCCAAACTTCAGATCAGCCAGCTTTGACTACGCTACTTGTAAATATATTATTATCAATCATCATCATCAACAGCCAATCATTGTCCACTACTGAACATAGGCCTATAAATAATATATTGCAAGACATAAATATCACGAAATTATTATTACAATTTACGCCTCTCATGTTATTTGTCCAGTTATGTAATGTCTAGGTATTTATGATTTCTAAGTCCATGACTTAGACCAAGACTGAAGGTGCAGAATGCCGCGGCAAAAACGCATACTGCACCACTCCTACCAGCCAAACATGCGTATTACCCGTCCTGCTCTAACAATGCAAAGATTTATATTAATATCCTCTTCCCACAACGAAAGTTTCCATTATACAAATGTATTTGCAATGTTAGTAAATAAAAGTTTTTAGAACGACCTCTTTCTCTGTAAATGACAAAATTAATCGAATGTCGTATAATTAAGGAGGTATTTAATCTTTTTATTACAGTTTAATTTGTTCAGCAATTGAATGATGAAATTGAACTACTTTAAAGGCACAAAAAATTGAGCCAAGTCTAATATAGAATGGATTTACGAATTGTTTACTCTATGGAAATAGCATAATATTGTCTACTTCCTTGGTGATTGTGAGTGTATCAGACTGACTTTTTGTTTTATCGATACAGGAAATTCCTTTTGAGGGTGACGCACGATATTGTTACCAATCGGCATCCATCTATTTTCGGCCATTTCTATGAAAACCATTAAAAATAAATTATAGTTAATAGGTTTCATTCTTAAGCTTAGTTCATTTTTTACAATTACTTACTTAAAAGATCTAAAAAAATCCGTTTTCGCTTGTCATTTATTTTTGAAACCGATAAAATTAATCGATTCGGTTCATCGATTTGTAATCATTTAGCTTTTTGTGAAACATTTTTTTGAAGCACGCAATCGACATTTTTTGATGAAATATTGAGTATTTGTGAAGTCATTTTAGGAGGAAGAGTTTATTATTGTATAAGTTTTTTTAGGTAATATTAAAGTAAAGTAACAGCCTGTAAATGTCCCACTGCTGGGCTAAGGTTCCTTTTTGAGGAGAAGGTTAGTAGCTTATTCCAGCAATCAGCTCTAATGCGTGTTGAGGGAATAGGTTTGATCCAAGCAAGAGATGAATTATAAACACAAATATTATAATTGGCAATTTTAAGTCAGGTTTTTATAACAGAGATATTTATATTTTATTTTAAAATTTCATAATATTCTTGCCAACTTCACATATATAATACTATGTTAATGTTTATTTTATCCCAATTCGGCCCCAAGATTCACACAAGGTCAGAAGTAGCTTGAACTCTAAACCAGTTCTTATTTTTATGGGAAATCTCGCTTTGACACAGACCGAATAATATAATATATATATGTTATAACAATGGAAAAAAAAAAACGGTTTTGGTTTGCAAGTTTCGGTGGACGCGGGAATGGGCTTTCCAATTGTTTAATTTTTTTTCCGTGATATTTTGTTTGATTGAATTGTAAATTGTGTTGTATTGTTGTTAATAGTTTCAAGAAAGTTTAATTTTTTAATTAGTTTGTTTTTTAAAGATAATTCGTCTCTGTTATATACTGTCAATTGTCATACTGTCACTAGCAGATGTTTGGCTGCTTTCGTAAAACATAGTTTTGTCGAATTTAATCTGGGGTAGTAGCTAGTACTATGTTATGTACCACAGCGGGGAAAGGCCTTGTCTCTTGTTAAGTAAATAAACTTCAAGAAGGTATAATACATCATGGTGGAATGTGCTTTAGCACATTCCACCATGATGTAAGTGCCACCAGACCGCTTATATCGATAAAATTAATATATTTCATAGTATTACTTATTTTTATATTTATAATTACAATTGCATGATATTAGTAAGAAATATTTTAAAGCATTTATACAATTGTAAATTTTATCAAAATCATTAATTAATCGAGTTGTTTGTCTGTATATTGCCTTTAGTGAAAAGAAGTCATTGTATTATGTGGATGAAATCACCTTCGCAATGAGGGGTTCGCAAGGTCAACACAATAAATCTAATTCCAACGACAGGAAACAACAAAATAAATATCAAATTGTGTGTGGTACACATTATCATTAATTATATATAGTTTTTAATTTTGATATCAAATTATTATTATATAATTTAGATGTTCAATAATTACTCATTTTAAGACACAGATTATAAATTTATTTTTAATCTTTGAATTACAAAGAAATTTTATAGCCAGGTTAAATAGAATGGCAATATTTTTTGTTATCTTTCATTATGTATTATCCGTATAAGATGTATACAATAACAATAAGCGAAGTCTATAGTAATGGACATAAATATGGTTGTTTATATTATTAAATAATCACGTAAACGCGTTGTCACGTAAGAGTTCTTGTAAGGCCGCGCTGATAGGTCACGTTATATTCGAGTCATAATCAAAAAGCAAATTAATCGATGTTACGAAATTGTCTTAACGTTTATATGATTATAAAAAAGTACATTATAAAGTTACGTAACGAGCTCGAGGAATGAGTTTTTCTTACGATAAAATAATATAATAATCACATATTAATAGCAATGCTTCCTAATTTCCGATGTGAACGGCCACGTCAGAGTGGAGTGTGGACAGTCTTTTGACCTTTTGGCCTCCGGTTATTAATAATCAATATATATTTGTATGTATATTAATTTTGTCTTGTAGTCTCTGCAGATGGGTTGTCTGTGGCTTTGGTGTATTCTATTACTTAGAGTTAGATAGTTTAATGTGATTTCATGTTTATATTTTAGGCAGTATTACAATTAAAATTTATGAATTGTATTTTTTTTATCAATTAATATTTAAACGAGGTGTCTTTAACTCGAGAGTAATCGATCTTATTTTATGGGTAAGTGCGTTTCATCCTACATCGCATAAACATTAATCATCAGTGCGATTGTGGTTAAACGCAAAACCCAAATTAAAAAGGTTTTTAATTTATTTTTATTTTAGTACGAGTGACAATAATAAGGATTGATAATTTTTATTAACTATCACAACCGGTGGTATGTTCGAATTACGTAACTGTTTTAAAGTTAACTTAAATAAACTCTCTTTTAATTCGATTTTATTGTACATACATTTTTTTTTAATATATAGGCTGACCGGCGAATGTCATTTGTGATTGTAGTACTGGTTTACTCACACTTCCAATCAGAATACCACAATGCTAAGTATTGATGTTTGATGGTAGAACGCATTATATGTGGGTTTGACAGGCTTGCACAAAACCGCACCAATTGGTGTAAATAATATAATTATTAAAATGTAATTATAAATAACGAAAAAACGTAAATTTTGTAACGATCTAACACAACACGTTCTATAAAATACATTATTGAGTAAGTTTAGTTAAGTTATTTTAAATTACACTGAATTTAACGTTTGCAAGAGTTACATATATATATCAAGAAACGGATTGAATAGTCACGAAGATTTTTAGGGGCGAGACATATTACAAAATATTGCGTATTCGATAGAAGTATAGAACATGAGGTATTGTAATAAATTATGATATATTTTGTCATGTAGGTGCTTCCTAGAACGACATATACTATATATTATACCGAGAAATTCAATTTATTTGTTGTTTCAAAACTATATTTCGAAACTTGTTCATAATCCGTTCCATTATTGATTTAAATAAAAAAAAAATACAGATTATAAATAAATTTAACACAATGTAATAAAATCCTTGAAGATTCAAATCGAGAATAACAATTTTTGTTTTAATTTTAGTGTAATTTTTATTTTAAGCAACAATTTATATTAAATTTATACCAATAATTGCAAAATATACATTTTGTACTGTTAATGTAAATGATATGCAAACGAGTAGTTGATTTCTAAAACACTTTGATTAAGTAAATAACCAATATGTGAAGAGAACGTCGGTTAAACTCACCATATGGAATATATTATAGTTTCTCTAATGACTTGTCCGTTTCATAATGCCATAAAATGTTCGAAGCTTTATAAAAACAATGATAAAACGAATTATTCAAAGATTGTTATAAAAAATTATAATTAAATTATATTGGTGTAATAACTTTAAATTAATTGAATAAAATAACCATAAACTTAAAAAAGTTTTAAGTTGTTCGATAAAAACTTATTTAAAACATTTGGAAGTAATAAATGAAGCGAAAGAATTGTATTTAAGATGATATGGTGTAACCAATTCGAATGAAAGAACTCGTTGATGTCTTTCCTTAAGACAATTGTCCTTCTAACATTCCGAAATCTCTAAAACGAGTTAGAGTATAGTATTAGACAATATTAGGCTTTAAATATTAAATAATAACAAAATAAAAATACTGGGAGACAATATATAAAAGTCAAAATGTAGTGATTTTTTGTATCTTTAGTCCAACAAATTAATCTACCTAAATACGATGTTAATAAATTTAAATAAATAAAAGCACTAACTAGTAAATTTAAAAAAAAAATGTTTAATGTTGAAGCTTACATAAATTACACCTGACGAAACCGTTTAAAATCCTTTATAATTCAAATTTCCGTCCATTCCTGCACAAATCAACGACTACAAAAGAAAATAAAGGTATATTTAACATATAACTAACCTGTTTGAGTAAGGAACACAAAATACTGGCACAAAAATCCTTTAAGTTCCATACACTAGCACAAAAAAAAGAAAAAATAATTGCAATAACGTTAACGTTTATAACGTTCGAAATTCGAAGCGGCTTGGTCCGCGGTGCGCGCGCGAGTGGCGCCCGGTCGCGTGCGCCCGCCCACCGGCGTCGTAACCCGCCTGAGTTGGGAAGGTACGCTGCGTCATTGAGGTACTAACCTTTTTCCGCGTCTCGTGTTCAGTTAAATCATTTTGCCCGTATGATTCATTATTTATAAGGATTTTACAATTATAAGTAAATATTTTATTTTTGTTGATATTATTTTGTACTACGCAGTCTTTTTACATATTACTCTAATAAATGGTTTATTTACATAAATATTTTCTATCCAAACATTTACAGATTCATAATTATCATATATTTATTATATATTTTAATCATATATTTATTATACAATTCGAATCAATTGTATATATATACTTTCTGTGTAATTTTAAACGAAAAACTGTACAGAAAGTACAAATTAGTTTATACCTATTTGTATAGATATAGTCATGATTTTTCATTGCAATTAAACAATTTACTGTTTTTTATTAAGATAAAGGTAATTGTTTCAGGCAAGTGATAGTAAAGTGATTTCATATAATAAGAACCGATCTAAAATCTATTTCTAAAGCAAGGTCAAATAAACTGATTGCTATGTTTCATTGTACTCAATGATTATTTTCCGGAAAAAGTAATAGTTATAACAATTCTAACAATAGAGCCTCCGCTATACATATACAAATTTTGCCAAAATATGTTTTATATTATTTATATTGTTGTAATTATTAAGAAATATTAAAACTTTTTTTATTAAATATGTATATTATGTGCATAGTTTTATAAACATTTAGGTATTTAGTTTTTATTCAATTGAAACAAAGAAAAATTTTTATTAGAAAGTTAAACTAGAGGACAAGAAAAAATCAATTTAAATTATTCATACAATGTATAAAATTTGTGCTATATGTTAAATTTAAAAAATAAATGAAAGCAATTACGATTAATAACTAATCAGTTCGTGGTATGTAATTTTAACAATAAAGGGAATACATTGAGATACAAAAATGAAATAAGAACGAGCTTCATTCAAAGAGAATACTATTTAATAAATCGATTGTCATGTTTATGTCTTATTTCGTCCGTTTGTTTGATGCCATATTGGTCCAAAAATCAAAGACGTAAGTAACGTTATTAATCTGGATTTCACATTAAAAAATTCTTTGCAGTAAATAATTGCTTCATCTTTAATTCGTTTTAATTAAAATAAATCTTCATTCTTCATTTCAGTTTTTAGTGAATGAGTGGAATGTTTTTGCAAAAGCGTATGCTTTTTAACTCGGTAGGGTTATACAGAGAGAGGGCAAAGCGCAGGTAAGCTCAGTTATCGCTGGATACTCGGAATTGCGTCTGATTATGATCCCTTGGTGTACGTTGAAGCACTAAGTTTAGTTCGATTCGCCTTTATGTTCATTGTAAGAAAACGCGCACGTATGTTGCCATGTGTACACATGTTTTGAAGTGTTGGCTGATAAATAAAAATAGAAACTATGCTTAAATAAAATATTTTATGGTTCCTTAAAATAAAAAGATTCGCAAATAAAACGATTGAAGAGGATATTTTCCAATAAAATAGCCTTGCCGTTTTATAACAAAATATAAAATGTATAAATTATGATTTAAGAATGTGGGAAGGAAACGTCTTCAAAGCTTAGTTACATGTAAATACATTTTATTACGCTTTTTTTTACGGAAAACTGCTTAGGGAGCGATGAGCGTAAAATTTCAAGGTCGCATTTGTTTGCAACGTTTCTACATATGACGTCACAAAATTAAACGTTTTTGACATTTCAATTCTGCCTTTAGGTTGTATTTTTTTCATGCTACTTCCTCTATTCATGTTATATACCTTTTTATCTTGCTAACCCTCGGATTGAAAAAATAATACCCTATATTTATAAATATTTAAACTTTTGTGTAATTAAAAAAAAATAGTAAAACCTTTTTTTACTATTAATTATATCCTAAATCAAATGACACCGAGCACTTCTGTAAATTACTTAGGTATCTATATGTATGTATGTATATAAAAGAATAACTGACTGACTGATATATCAGCGCAGAGCCCTAACTGTTGGGGCTAGCACGATGAAAATGTTGCACGGTTCCTTTAACTCAGGAGACAGTCAGGAGGAGACAATAAAATCCTTTTACTCAGGAGACAGTCAGGAGGAGACAATAAAACAACAGGAACATAGGACGTAACATCTTAAATGCCATCGTTTTTATGGTCTTAAGTGCATATATTAATATATACTTCAGTGCATAAGTTATACTATATTTTTCAAACTACCGATATGGTCCATTTGTTTATTTATTAGATTTGATTTAATTAAAAAAAAGAGTTCGCAACTGTTTTTTAATAACGACAAATCAGGAAAATGTGTCTTCACATAGAAACCTATATGTTCTAAAGATCCTAAAAAGCACTCGTCCGTTAACACAGTAGGGCTGATAGGTTACGCTCTGATTCAAGCGACGTGAGGCCTTTGTCCTCTATTGACGTTCATACTTCATACCTCACTTACCTTGATATCTTATAAGAAAATTAATAAGGTGTTGTGTTACGTATTGTTTCTAAGTCTAAGCTATCCTTCATGTAGGTTGCGTTACGCTAGCAATTCGATCAGATATCAAATTTGTATAAATACATATATTTTAAATAAAAGGAACTTGAGGTAGATCATTTCAATTTTTTTTAATTTGATTATGAATAAATATTGCCATGATATTTATTCTGATAATTGGCATTTTTTTTTGTTATTAATATACTGTAATAAAGTAAAATTGTATCTTAAATATTTTAAAAAACTATTACGTACATCTCATCAGGAAACCAAATAACCTTTTACTGGCCCGACGCTGGGATTGAATGGACTTATGTGGCTTTATATTAGAGCCATCACAAGTCGGGAGGTATATGTATGTAGATAGTTAAATACTTTATCATGTTCCTTGCAATTAAAAAAAAAGTAACAGCCGGTAAATGTCCCACTGCTGGGCTTCTTATTATGGAAATCTTACCCCATCACGCTCCACTTTGCCCAGCACAAGGCATAGGCCTTTAGTCATCATACATCAAACATCATAATATATTCAGTAATAGTACTGATGTTGTTTTCTTATATGTTATGTACAATACGTTATTTTCAGGTATGTTTTAAAAATATTCATTGGTCTCTCTAGTTGAACAAAAGGCCCTTTTGTTGAGATTAATCAATGCATAATGCGTTCGTGAGAGATGAATAATTCCATTAATGGCATTGTATTGAATAATTTATAGATTCGCAGAAAAATGTTGGTTTCCTCATAATGTCAACAAGTAAAATGTTTCTATTTATCTCGATATTTCTAAGGTCTCTTCGATATTATGAGATAAATATTTTTGATTAACATTATGTGTGCCGGAGATGGATATATTAAAAAGATTATTATTGACTATTCCGTTTTCCTTCATTTGTATTTCTGCATTTACGTAAATTACTTTACATTATATCGAATGCTAGACATAATTCGGATCGTTTGCGAAAAGCGTACAGATCGTTTAGCACTACCTCTACCGCATTTGTCTATTGGTTAGCTTATAAACCTGCAAGTCCTGAGTTCAAACCTCAGAGCGCGTAATAAAAAAAAATCAATAAAATCAGATTTAGGAAGTTAGCAGTGCATGTATTCTCGAGTCTCGGAAAGTACGTAAAGCCGCTGGTCTTGAACTCTTTCCAGTCATGTGGGTTTCCACTTAGTATGTATTCTTATAAATTCTGCACAGTTGGTGAAGGGCCACTGAGGTCGATCGGTCAGGATATGTCAGGAGGACATCATCTGATGATGATTATCACTATGACCGTACGGTTCCTGATTTAGTGGTTTCATATGTATGGATTTCAGTGGATCAACTGCTCAATTGACAGCGGTTCAAAGCGTCGGAACAGATATTCAACCAAAAATTATAATTAAAATTTGTGATTGTATATTTGCTGACTGTTTTTTTTGTATTAAATCGAACTTGATTAGACGTTAGTTGAAACAAGAATTTCTAGATAAGCGTACGATCTACTTTTCTAGGTTGCACCATTGACATTATTTTAGCAATAACGTGATATAGCGAAAAACGCTTATTTATTAAAAATACTGACCATGCTAATTATATCAAAATAACAGTCGATTTATTATTTATTTCATGTAAGTAATACAAACTGACTTCATAAGATTTTGGTCAAGAATATATTTTTTCTTTTAAAGTAATTCTGTAAGCTGCTCAAGGATACTAAATGTAAAAACTCATTTATCAAACTTACATTACAGTGTTCTAATGTTATTTTTTTCTGTAATAAATAATGTATATATAAAAAAAAAAGTTTTAATTTCATTGGTTATATGCAGTCCCGTTTGGGTGGAAGCCACCTGCATCGGTTACTCATCACCAAACATAAACACTTTGTATCGATGTGCTTTGGCTTAAATGGTGATTAATTATTGGCACGAAGTATAACATTTTAAATTTCACGATCGCATCGAAAAGTTAGTGTTTTCTTGTTCTACTATCTATCCAAGCCAGTTGTGGTTTGTTTGAAGTTGGATCGGAATAGTATCGCGAACGTATTTTAACCGTTATAAATTATAATTAGTTTTTAGTAGTTTTGTTCCTTAGTGATGAGTCAGCTGAGATTTATTTTTAGAGGAATAGTCAAAGTTGGATCGGTATAGAATTGATAACTTATCTGACACAAATTAGTAGATATGGTCCCGGGGTAAATGAGTGTTATTCCTTAGAAAAACTCAGTTTATTGTAAAAATAATCTTGACAAATTTATAGATAAATAAATATCGCCTATACATATATTATCGCCTATAATACTTCGATCACTTATAAGAACTAGATACACACTCCCGTACAAAAATCATTTTAAAACTGTCCCTTAATGTGTTTATGTAGTTGTAGTTGAAACAAAACCACATTAATGCAAATTCAGTCTTAAGATAATCGTTTAAAGTTGTATTCACAACTCATACTCATATTTACACACACACATATTTAGATCGACAATAGCTGGTCTACACATACATTACAAATTCAACCTTACGTTGTTAACTTAAAGTAGAATTTAAAAACGATAACAAAAGCAATATAATAATAGTAATAAAATTTTACGAGGTAGGCTCGCTGCTAGCGCAAGGCATGAATGGAGCCGAACTGTACAATATATTTATTTTCATACTTAAATTTGAAATGGATTTTTTTTTTGTAATTAAGTCAAAGGTGAAAATAATTACTTGAATGTAGGTAATATGTTTTTGTATAGGGAAGGACATTAATAAAAACGATTGATTAACTTTATTAAGACGGAAGCTTGGAATGATTATTTATTTTTATTTCTATATAATACATTTATATATTATTTTAAATTAAATTACTAGTATTAAGTTTATATCAAACATAAACATATCGAAACGCTTTTACGTGCAACGAAATATTTTTTTCAATTACCTTGAAATAAATTAAGTTTATTATACAATTTTCTTTTTGATGGATTTTTATTTTTTTCTGTTTCTTTTTTTGCTATGTAATGGAATCTTACTTTAAGGTATCGTTCAATAATATATTTTATTTTAATAGTCCTATGATTATTATCATGACACTTAGATGAAAAAATGTCGACTCCTAAAAAAGACGACAATACCTTGGTGCAAATTTGAGAAACTGAATTCGTTTTAGAACATGTATTCTGCCTTATTGCAAATTCTGTTTTTTTGCAAACAAGAAATACATCTAGGGATGAATAAAACAGTCCACCTAGGTTTTTCACATCTATAAGTTTATGAAAAAAAAGTCTATCTTTAGCTAATAAACTATTTATACATGCGTCGCACTTCATAGTTTTTATTAAATGGCGTACCAAATAAATTTAAATGATTCAAAACTGTCTATTAATCACGGAATAATCGGTATACATACATAAAATAAAAATCGATTCAAATTGAGAACCTTCTTCTACTTAGTCAGTTAAAATTTAAATCAATAATATTTTACTACTATAGTTATAGACACAGTAAAGAAGTTAATTTAACAATAGAATGCATAATCATATTTTTCATAAAAACAAAAAAACAAAAACTAACACCAGCGTCTCCACCAACTATGTTCCATTGTTGTTGACACAACCCATGTAACCCGAACAATTTAAGTGGGTACGCGATAGTATGAATAACACGTTTATCAAGAGTCTTTATAACTGTCATGCTTTATATCACGTGGTGTTTATTACGATTTAGTTTTTAAAAATGTTTTCCTAAAGAAATACCAGTTTTTACAATACAGTAATAACAATTATATAATGGTAATATTAATACTTACCGAAAATATGACACTGCATCCTTTTTCAGCGTCCTAGACGAATGATTTTTGCAATTTTTGAAAGAGCACTGAGGCATGTTTACTGTCGGCGCGTCCGAACGGTACTAAGTTAAAAGAGCACCCAAATGTTCAAATGGGTGCTCATTCGGTGAGGACGTTTTTTGAAGCCGATTGTGTATCTAGTTTTTATAAGTGATCGAAGCTATAATAGCAACATGTTGATGTAAAATAAGAAAGTTTCACGGATTCTAGTGGAAAGGTTAAGGGAAGTGGTTCATACAAGTGGGGCGAGCACTGGACTGTGACAGCACATGTTATCGGATGAACTTCCTTTGCCTTGGATTATATTTTGACTGGCAACATAAGTTGCAATCATTGCTGTTATATTTGTGTCTTAGTATGATGAATGATAATTATTTTTTAAATACTCACTCTTTAGAATGTTATTTAAAAATGTTTGATACGTTAAGTCATTTATTAATAGGAACAGGTTTAATTTTATACAGCCTAAATACTTAATGATAAAAGAAAATATTTTCAAACCTAGAATTATACTGATAACAAAAAAAAACACTATTGTGTCATTGATGACATTTAAAACGAAATAAAATGGTTTGTAATGGTTAATCAAAAGAAATATCTGTAAGCTAATGCGCATTTGATTAGAAATGAAAACGCATAAAATCATGACGTCTCATGCATCTTGAATCACATGCAAATGACATAAATATTTCCAAGGGAAACTGACGAGAGTTCAACGGGGTTTATTATCTTTAAATAAAGAGCTTCGCATATTTTTTTAAACTTAGAACACAATTTGTACGAGAATTGACATCAAATATAACTTAAAAATGGATTACACGTGAAATGTAAAAATATAAATAGTAATTGATAAGAACTTTTATTTATTTAATTACATGTATTTACTTTTTTTTCAATGGTTACACTCTTGTTGAATAATATTAGTCGCGGTATTGCAAATGAATCGTAAAACTAAATATATATATTGGTAGTTGCAAATATTTGATCTACTGTTTCGAGAATTCGAAACAGTTTAATTATTATATGTTTGTAATTCGATTTTTTTTAATGTCAGTGCAAACGTATATTGACAGATAAATAAGCAATGTTTACTGTTGATAAACACACAGTGGTCCTTGTTTAAATTTGCAAGCCTTGTTACGAAAAAACCAGTACATAATTTGCTACCATTCAATGTTCTTTGTTTCTCAATATTTAAAAACTAACTAATATTATAAATGCGAAAGTGAGTTTGTTTGTTTGTTACGCCTTCACGTCAACAACTCAACCGATGATCTTGAAAATTGTCAGACACATTGATACAGTAAAGGACACAGGATACTCAACACCTTGTCCAAACCTCACACGCATGCGAAAACTAGTTTTTAATTATATTTAAGTTTTTGTTTCTTTGGGATGTTGTTTTGTTTCTTTTTTGTTTTGAGAATGTTTTTACATGCCATTTCTAGTAGTTTTTTTTCATTCTGAGACTAAACGGGACACGTTGGGTACGTGTCGTGAGTATCCGTCTTTACCTGAGTTGTGAATGGGAGGATGTGCAGGAATTTTTTATTGGTATATAAAAAGGAATTCTTAACGTAAGCTGTTTATTGTTAATATGAGAACGCTTGAACTTGTCCAAGCCTGCTTTGATTCATTCAACATATTCGTAATCCGCTAATAGTTGGCCTGTGTTCTTGAAGGTAAAGAAATACTTTATAAATTAGTGCTTAATTGTCTGTCTCTATTTAATTTAATGTAATCGACAGGTAAATATCTACAATATGATTCTTATTGCGAGTGTGTTAGAGTGCAATCATCTGAACATTATTATCGTTACGAGAAGTTCATCCACTTGTTTATCTTCTATCTAATAATAAACACAGGTGGTCAGTCTGTGTCGGTACAGAGACCTACCAGCTGTTGAGTTTTTATAATTTATAATCTAGTTCAGACATAAAAGTTAATGGTAATATTACGTTTTTCTCTTGTTATTTATTCCGCTTCGTCTTTAAATAAATAAATATAATAATATATGTGTGAGCGAGATTAAGGTATTTTAGAATTGATTTAATGTGTAGGTCACATGGTTAGTTGAACAATATAAGAAATAGGTTTTATTTATCCCAAGCCCAATGTTAATTCACTTCTAAAACTTTGTAAAATAAATTAAAGGTAAAAGTTAGTGTTGTTATTGTGATATCATTTCATTTCGTAACATTGAATTTAAAATAGTAAACTAGTTTTACCTGGAAATAAATATTTAAATACAGTTTTTTTCTCTTGTAATAACAAGGTCTGGTCATTACATAAGGCCAAAGCAGTAATTCAAGGCGGCCTAAACTGTTGTTAATGGATAATGATCCTAAAAAAACGTTAATGGTGAGCCATTAGACTGCAACGATTGTCTACCTGTTTTTATAATTGGGAGAATAATTAAACGTAATCAAAATACATTTATGATAATATAATGTCTATATAATCATAAATGTACAGATTTTTAACTCAATTTTTTTCTAAAAATTATTTTGTAGCTTTTTTATAATATCCAAAAAATTTGCATGAATTACAAAAATTATAGACAGTCTAAGTTAATTGATAATTAAGTATTAGTTAATGCTCTCTGGTCGGCAATGCTTTCAATCGAGATTCGAGAAAAAAATCTATGCAACATTTTACTTTGCATGGCAGCTACAATACTTACCTATCCCATTTTCGAGATCTGAAAACTTGAAACCCGATCCAGTTTTTAAAATCAATTAGCTATTACAGCTAGCAGGGAATAAGCGAATTGAGTTTGAGATTATGACTTCTGGAGAACTTGTTAAATGATATTAATCATAATTTACGTAAAAAAGCATAATGTCTACGTCATAGGTGCTGAAATGTCTGTTGTGGAAATGTGTGTATAATATAAAGCACAATACGAGTCTTTTTAGTTAGTGGTAAAAGATGTGATATTATTTATAAACAGTTATAGGATCTACACTTTGTATGACATAATATCTATATTAAATATAGCATCGACGGCATAAATTAAATATGCGTAAAAGTGGTATGTGTCTTGAATACAACTTTTAGTATGATACTATATTTGATGTATTATTGGTAGGTAGGTATAGCTTTGGACATTTCATTTGTTATAGTACGTATATATTTTTTTTAGCTGTTTCATGATTAAATATTTTATAGTCTCCTTGGCATTGAAGTAAGCTAGCTCAATTACTTTCTGCATAATTATGATCACACCTTTTTTATGTAAATATTGTTCAGTTCAGTGTATAAGAATTAGAGGTTTTTTAATTCACTAACTGATTGACTAAGTTAATAGGTTAACTTAACTTAACTCTGAGTAATAAGTTGGAAGTTTTACAAACAAGTCATTCCCAATCCCCAACCGTCGACAGCCGTTACGATACAAATACAGAAGTGACTCATACAAGGATCTTCCATATAATAGTAGATGTTTTAGCGTAAAGCGTCTCTCTTACACTAGTTAATTTTATATGGGGAGATAAGAGACAGCTGTATATTTATAGTTGTGACTCTTTTTTTAATCGCTTGAAAACGTTAAATGTAATCAGATTATTTTGTGTGTAAAATACGACGTTATGTTTTTTTTTAATATAGTAAATATAATGATGTATTGTAAATATATTAATAAAATCAAAAGTAACTTAAGACACACGAAATTTACATCACGAAAATAGATTAATAAATAACAATAATTTTGTATGGACTTACTTCTTAACATAAGGTAATTTTTTAAAGTCGATTTTTATTCTTTGATAACAAAACAACTAAATGGGCTAAATATAACAGATTGTGAAGCAAATTAAAATGTAGTTATTTTTTATTGTCTTTAAGTATCTGTGGTCTGTGACGTTAAGATAACCCTAGGAAAATGAAAAGCAATAGAAATTTGGAATGACTCCACTTAAGATCTGGAATATTTTAACGACCAATTCATTTTTATAATGACAAAAAATGTTAAGTATCGATTAGTTTTTAAAAATCGAATTCATTACTTTGAATTAGATAATTGATTTTTCTTCGCCTATTGTTGACGATTTTTTAAATGATTATTGAGTTATGATGTATTATTAAAGAGGTGTATTGGTATTATTTGTTGTTGATTTGGCGGAATAATATAATCGAATATGTCAAATCCCTGATGGATTTGAAAATTTCAATTAAATTAATAAAGGAACCAAGACGAGTTTCTTCTAATGTTATCTTTATTATTATTTTAACTCTAACGTCAGTGTATTAATTATTCGACATTAATAAAAAGTGATTTTAAAAACTATTTATTTGTCATAAAATATCACAAAGTAAAAAGATCAATTTTTTCGTTTTTTTTATACACCATGACATCATAATATATTTTTTCTTTAGCTTTATTTGTCTTAACATATATTTAGCAAGATTAAATATTTCAGGCAGAAAAAAGTTAAGAATTGAATCAGGTCCGATTTGTCAAAAGGAAAAGAATGTAAATTTTGTCGTTAAATAAAAACGCCTTTAAAAAACCGCGGAACAAAAACAGTCGAGAAAGTGAAGTATAACATAAGCAGGAAGATCCCCCGATGTTTTTGGGCCTTGAATGACCGATTACGACAGTCTTCCTCCACATCATGAGCAGCAGGCAGGAACTTAGCAAAACGTTACAGGTATCTACAGAGGTTAATAGCCTTTACGTCATTATATAAAAAAGAAAAATAGACGTGATTTAATTATCATGCAATTTTATTGTTTTTCGATCGCCCATGTAAAAGCAAAAGTGATTGATGTTTAACGAGAAATCTAGTCATACAAAAACAAATACGCTTAACTTCGTTTGATACATAACATATATTTTTAAATAAAGACTAGCCTACACGGTTCCTTTAACGAACGTACGATTCACAAGTTATTATTTTCGTTTAATGGGTTTCATAATACGATAAGAACGGTTAAGATTATGTGTCAATCTGACATTTGATGTTAGGCGTCAAGGCAAACAATGCTTTTGGTAACATCAAACCGGTTTAGGAACTTATAACGATAGTTCATATGATTCATAGTAAGTATTTATAGTTTTGCATAAGTTTAGTAACATTACATATAAAGTAAGTTAAATTATACAATAATAAATTTATACGTTACATTTGTAATTAATGACCTTACTTAGAATGTCGTTTAGCGGCTGTTTAGTTAAACACTGATTCTCTCTTTTTGTCATTATTGATTTGACATTCGAAAGAACGAGACAGCCGTAATTTATTATAATTCATTGAATACTTGCAAATAATATAAAGTTAATATACCGTACTTGCAAATAATTTAAAGTTAATATTCGCATGTGCGAATTATGACATACGAATGTTCTTATAAATAAGACCCAAAGGTTTATTACACCTGGTCGTAGGGACTTGCCGCAGGTCGGGGGCCCACGTCAGGTGGGGGCAAGTGACGTGTTACTTACGCACTGTTGCTTGCAGGATTTTAAGTTCAAACTATATTATTTCCATTTGATTTCAATAAAATATCAGCGTCTATTCTTTCTTTATACATATATTATAAAACTGCTAGTAACAAATATACTTAATCATAATTTTAAACACTTCCTTAAAGGTAATATAATGTTATCTCAAGTACAGTAGATACGTATGTATGTATTTTATATAAAACCGTAAAACCGTAACAGCCTGTGAATGTCCCACTGCTGGGCTAAAGGCCTCCTCTCCTCTTTTTGAGGAGAAGGCTTTTATATAATCAAATTAATTCAATATGATGATCAGGACTAATACAAAACCATAAATAAAATTGAATTAAATAAAAATTACAAATATATAATAATCATATTAGTTATATCTAATTAGTTACAATATAATATATATCTATGATCAAATATATGGTGTACTCGCAATTGTTACAAAGTCGTCCATACAAGGTGCAATGTTGTTGAACGAACTTGGTGTTGATGGTCAACACAAATGTTTGCATGGATATTGAATGGATATATGAACGAAAAATTAACAAGAGGACAAAACCCGTACTTTGTATTAATATATAACGAAACGAACTCGGACGATACCCGTATTTCATATTTGTGCAAATTAAGCAATTACCAACAAATATGTCTACACCCTACCGTGTTCGGATAATTAATACAAATACGTGTTCACGCTATGTGCATAGTGCCTTATCAAATGCATGAATGTCTTAAAGATATCTTTAAACTAAAGGCAGTCAATTGATTTTCTTGCAAATTAAAATAAGTATTATTTTTATTCCTTAATATATCACTCTGTTCGTTGTTATAATATAAATGTGACACTGCTGTAATACTCATGTTATTGTGTTCTTAATTATATATATTTTAATTAATGGTTGTTCGAAGTGTCCTGCAAGCATCTTTATGCAGGTTATCTGGAACTGCAATGATAAGAATGGAACTTGTGTATTCAAATTCCTATGATTTTTCTTTATTTATACGTTTGTGTGTGTAATAAAGATATTTACTATTATTATAAGTAAAATAAGTAAAGTACAAATTTTAGTTAAATTTCTTTCAATTGTCTGTGTGGAATAGCTGTTTAAAGATTTGCACTATTATTATAGCATAACATAGCATTATAGTTAAAGAATTTTCATGCTCAAAACTAATTTCATGCTAAAAAAATTAAGTGTTGACTTTGCAAGCAAAAAATTAACCAACGAATCCCTACAATGGTTACCAAAGAGGTTACACGTTGTTATTATTTACTCTTAAGTTAAATAATAAAATGCTTTCCTCGTTTCTCTGGCTTCGACTTGTACCGCTTTATTTAGTCTCCGGAGCTCAGTTACTCGAAATTTGAACCCAGAGTCGTGACTAGAGGTTGTCCAACAGGTTTGATACAAACATTTATACTGAAAGCAGTACTCACTCAAGTCGTACGTCTCGTTCTATTTCAATAAAGGATAAACGAGACAATGATATATTCCGTAATGTTCACTTGTTTCAGAATAATGCAGCTCAGTGCAATGTTACTGATATAATTTCAGAGATGTACGGTTCTTTCGATGCTATCCAATAAAAATATGATTTAGATTTCAGAGAAACAAATGAAAAAGTCTATTGTTTAAAATTAGACAGTTAAGACTTAGTTAGTTTAGTTTAGAACATTGTAAAAACTTGGCATGAATGTCTTAAGACAATATTAAATTTGTTCAAAATTTTCACAAAACTAAATAAAACACAACTAAACAATTAATAGAAATGAGCGAAGCTCGGTCGCCCGGGTATTCAAGTTGGCTCTTAAAATAACCTTTGAATATAGTTTTTTAAAAGATTTTACATTAAATGTAAAGCTACCTCCTTTTCAGAATGTAATCATATATACTGATATAGCCTATTTTTTCCTCCTCATTATATATGTTTTCCTAATAGAGCCCTATCAAAATGCGATACAGCTGAATTAAAAATCTATAAACCTGAGTGTTCTATGATGCTCTTATTTTTGATTACCAATAATTATTGGTGAGGTATGTGTTATAACGATATTCTGTTGATGTAAGAACAAACTGGAAACACTCCGCAGCACATTTGTCGAATATAAAAAAACGATATGCGACATTAACTATAATAAGTATACTATTTGAAGTATATAAATATTAAAATACCATAAAATAATTTTTAATATTTAACGTGTATTTAGTGAGATTCGAAGTGTGTTCTAACAGAATAGAATGCTATGGATTTTTATTTACAACTAGCTTCCCGTTTCCCCTTCGCAAGGTTTATATAAGTTTCTACTTAAAACAATTTATATAGCAATATTAAACATATAACACAATTGGTTTGCGTGGTGCACGTCAGTAAAGCTCCCAGTTGGCATGATTTTTTCCGACATCTTTTTTTATAGTATAGAAAGGCAGACGAGCATATGGGCCACCTGATGGTAAGTGGTCACCAACGTCCATAGACATTGGCATTGTAAGAAATGTTAACCCTCGCCCACATCGCCAAGCGCCACCAACCTTGGGAACTAAGATGTTATGTCCCTTGTTCCTGTAATTACACTGACTAACTCACCCTTCAAACCGGAACACAACAATATCAAGTACTGCAGTTTCGCGGTAGAATATCTGAAGAGTGGGTGGTACCTACCCAGACGAGCTTGCACAAAGCCCACCAGTAAATACCTATCTTTAATAATCGTTGTCATATTTCAGCCAATTTGTGCAAAATATTGGTGAATTATGTACCTAAACCTTCCCATGAATCAGTCCGACCATTGGTGAAACACGTATGAAAATCTGGTAGGTAATTTTTAATTTCATCGCGTTCAGACAAATAGACAGACAGTCGCGACGTGGAACTTATTGTATAATATATAGAAATATTTTACTATATATTTATACAAGCTATAAAAAGTTATTTACTTAACAAACATTATATTTATTTTAGGTTTTATGATCATGCACTTAATATACGCAATCGTTTATTATTGCCATTATGTTTTAACATAATGTACCTTATTACAATGTAATTAAGTACTTCATTAAGTTTTGATACAAGAACGATTTACTTATAACGACATATTTCAATAATAATTCATCGTAGTTTTAGTTTAAGAATGTTGTTTTTTTTTTTACACTTAACAGGCCAGCGTTTGACCGTTGACTTGCCTGATGTTAAGCATCGACACGGTCTAGGATGTAGCACGCTTACCTAGAAGAAACCTGTTTACTCTGGATTTGAAGACACCAACGTTGTACTTAACACGAAAAACAAAAAAAGCATGTTTTATTTACAAGCAATAATAAAATCTACCTCGTTGGTAGATAGTTTATAAAACTTTATATCCCGAGGCGAAATCAGGTACTTAATAAATAACATATTGAGTTAGTCAGTCAAAATAATCCAAGTAGTAGCATGGCTTTACTTGGTGGTAGGGTTTTGTGCAAACAGCAATACTTAGTATTGCTGTGTTCCGGTTTTTAAGTAAGCCGAGATGGCCCAGTGGTAAGACCGCGTGAATCTTAACCGATGATCGTGGGTTCAAACCCGGGCAAGCACCACTGAATTTTCATGTGCTTAATTTGTGATTATAATTCATCTCGTGCTTTACGGTGAAGGAAAATATCGTGAGGAAACCTGCATGTGTCTAATTTCACTGAATTCTGCCTCACATGTGTATAACACCAACCCGCATTGGAGCAGCGTGGTGGAATAAGCTCCAAACCTTCTCCTAAAAAAGAGGAGAGGAGGCCTTTAGCCCAGCAGTGGGGCATTCACAGTCTGTTACGGTTACGGTTTTTAAGTGTGTGTGAGTCAATGTAACTCGAGGCACAAGGGACCTAACATCTGAGTTCCCAAGGTTTGTGCCGCATTGGTGATTTAAGGGATTGTTAATACTTCTATTAGTGCCAATGTCTATGGTGGTGACCACTTATATCAGGTGGCCCATTTGGCAGTCTGCCTACCTATTATAGTAAGAAAAAAAACGGACTTTGGTATGTTACTTTTATCTAAATTATATTTTAGCATAAGCCTTATCTTGTTTGAAATTATAAGGCTGATAAGCATCTACATGATTCATCGTAAGCTCTATGACGTCATTTGCTGGGAGATGTTCTGCTTTGTTTTTTTTAATATGACTAAGTAAGTTTTACAACCTCTTGATGTAATACGTCATCAATATTTTTGGTCTCCTTTTATGTATTTTTATACCTAATGTCTCTTTGTCTCTTTAGATTTTTAAGCTGATCAAATATATAATTGAAGCAATTCAACTATAGAAAAATAATGAGGAAATCTGAAGATCTATTATCTTGCTATGTAGATATGTATATTTATAGCAAGCGTACTATGTAGAAGAAGCTCCATACCTCGTCTTGAACTCAGCGATGAGGCCTTAGTCCAGAAAAGAGTCACTTTACCATATGTCACAATGGATGTTATACAAACAATGATAATTTAGTATAAAATTAATGTTGTCTTATGTTTTCAGGACGTCTTGCAACCTCAAATGTAGCGATGCCATTACGGATTTGCATTGATTATTATCCTCTAGTATTCTAACGATTTAATAGTAACAGAAGACACTTTGACCTTTTCTCGATTACATTAGGAATGTAACCTTTGTTCGTAGTATGTTCTGATGTTCCCATAACAATTCTCAAATAGCAAAGGTATTTCTCATCAATTCTTTGTCGTTTATTTTTTATCTGTGTATAACATCGATGACGTCAGCTAATATCTATGTCACTTAAAAATTTAAGCCAAGTGAATGAAGGTCGAAATAGTCTTAAAGTTTTAATAGATTTCTAAATATATTGTAATAAATTCGTTATTATTCTAGGAATTACAATTTACATAATTAACATAAATTAACAATACACAAATTCATTTATGAGAATTCTACCTACTTTTCTCTTAAAAGATAACTTGGCTGAATGGATTTAGTTCTTTGTCTATACTTTTTTTAAGAGAAATCATGTTCGATTTTTATATATGAGTGTGTTAGCCCTCATTCATTAAAAATAATATTTTTTCATAACTCATTCATGTGTTCGAACTATGAAATTAAATGAAGTATGCAATTTTCGTAGTTTTTAATTTTGTCTAGCTCTAAAGCTTGTTATAGCATGCCGTTCACCTCCTCAGAGCCTACGCAGACATTGCACTTGATTCTGCAACCATGATAACAGCACTGATGTTAAAGTTTTTAGTAAATACTTCTTTCTTTCTTATGTTATGCCTTGACATTTTAAAAAAAAAACTGTAGAATATAATTTAACTTAAATTATTAATGATTCACATTACAAATTGCTTAACTTGAAGAAATAAATAGGTAATAATAATAATCAAACTATACTTTTTTAATACCGGATGTTATGCTTATAATTAGTTTTATTTCAAACTACGTTTTTAAAACATACCCGTTACAAGTTAGAGGATAACTAGAATGGAATTAAAAGCCTGATAAAACAGTTAATTGAATTGTTGAATATTTCATACTGTTGTCGTAATAATTATGCACGGGGTTGCAGAGGTCATATCTTTTTTAGAATACTTATATTTTATGATAATTTATATTTAAGATAAAACTAGTTTGTTTGGATATTTCGATATTCATTGTAGCAAAAGTGTTATTTATTATTTATTAAAACGTATTATAATTTAAATTGAATTTATGTCGAACGAAGCGGATGTTTACAATCTCTTAAATGTATCGAATAGTAAATATCTACATATGTATGCCACAAAGGTGTGAATTGACCATGTTTTGAGGAATTTGAAATATATAAGCTACGATGAAAACCGGCTGGAACGTTCTCTCTATATTTGTAAGCAATCTGAGATGATTTGAGTGCCATTTGTCTATATTAGGCAATGTAAGGGCGGTATAAGTTAGCCTCATAACGGGATCAGAGTGACTTATTGACTTTTAACTAGTTTAGTTTATGATTATTAAAAAAAACTACAGCTGGTACACTTTTATTTATATGAATATTATGTCCGGTGCGATATATCGTTATATTATACCGTATAATAATTTCAGATTATAGATCATAAGCTAATTATCTCATCATCATTTTTAATTTGTTGGTTACGATTTTTTTAAAGATTTTTTAACTTTAGAATAGAATATGTTTAGAAACGCCTTATTAATAAGTTATAGCAACATATCACTGAAACGATAAATTGTTTCAAAAACGAGTCGTTCCAAAAAAAAAGTTAAAAGCGCTTGCTCAACCATCACATATTTATTTATGCGTTACTTGAATAATTAACATAATAGATAAATTATTTAATGTAATTTGCGTTTGCAACTGTCAAGTTAATAATCGATTTAGAGAAAACGACCTGAATTCATAAAGTATTTACAAATACACAAACGTCCTTGCTTTCGAAAAATATAACGCCTTCGTACTGAGAGGCTAAAGATAAAATATCTGGCTTATATAATTAACATACCTCAGATATGTTGAAAAGGCCATTTTTCAATAATTTTTTGTTGAGACAAGTCCGAGTATAAATTTCGCAAAATACATTACGTAAGGTTCGACTGTTTAATTGTGATGCTTAGCAGTGAGAAAAATGCAGAAACATGCTTCTTGAGCCTTAAGTGAAAATAATCAACCACGTGACAAAAAAAAATATCTGTTACTTGCTACAGCCGGTTCAGTTGCCACCAACGCTCTTAAGAAAAAAACGTCTAGAGAAAACTATCAGCTGCTGAATGTAGTAAAAAAATAATGAAATTGTTCGGAAATGTGATTAAGCATACGTTTCGTGATGCAGCAGTACTTGGTATTGTTGTGTTCCGGTTTGAATGGTGAGTGAGCCAGTGTACAGGCACAAGGGACATAAAATCTTAGGTCCCAAGGTTGGTGGCGCATTGGCGATGTAAGCGATGGTTAACATTTCTTACGGTGCCAATGTCTAAGGGCGTTTGGTGACCACTTACCATCAGGTGGCCTATATGCTAGTCCGTCTTCCTTTTCTATAAAAAAAGAAAAAAAAAATGTTGAGAACGTTAATCTGAGTAGATACTGCTCAGTCGTTACATATTTTACTGCTAATCAGCAATATTTAATAATGTTGTGTTCCGGTCGGAAGTTCCCGCCGTGTGAGCCAGTGTAACTACATGCACAAGGAACATAATATCTTAGTTCCCAAGGTTGGTGCATTGGCGATGTTTGGGATGGTTAATCTAAACAGATTCTTATTCTTATTCTATTACAATGTCAATGTACCAATCACGCGGACTGGCTTTCTTAATAAAATAAATCAAAGATCAAACTTATAATATTTATTTATATTTATATTTTATTATTTACATTAATTACTGTAATTGATAACAAAACATATTATACCATCACTTATAAGAGACAAATTCCTACTTATAAATTGCTACTTATGTTGGATAGATAAACAGATCAATTAAAATAATAACAATAATTACGTTTATGATGGAAATATAAGTTGAAATAAATTATAAATTTATAATAGGTGTACAATAATTATATTAAAAAACAGATTGCCGTGTTTTGCCTGACAATTAGGTACATATGTTTAAAATACAATTCAAATATTGCAAAACAAATTATGTTAATCTCAATATTATATTGATATCTTTAGAGGTATCACAAATGACGGCATAGTAACGGCAAATGAAATATCTATGATATTTGTTACATTTGAATAAATAGGTTGTTAGCTAGAGTTGACAATCGGAGGACAATTCTACTAATATATAACGGCCACTATATTTTTCCGATTCAATTTCAACCCAACTTCGACTATTCCATAACAATTCGGATCGAAATGAAACCGATATTACCATATACCGTAATATCAAAACATTACTTAATTTTTAACTTTTATGTCAAAAATGGATAATTAAATTGAAGATGAAAAAGAAACGGAAAAACGATAACGATTACGTTTCCATTCGATTGCGATTTAGTGACAATTTGTTAGTAGAATCGACGCCAAGACTGTATTATCGCAACGCAGATGTGTCTTTGGTGATATTGACTAGGATATAAATTGTTTATAATCTCGACTTAAAGAAATATTCTGAAAAGTGTACTGGGTAACCGGCGAATTTACGTTACAGAGAGGGATGCTCTGAAACGGTGGTCCAGGCTGCCGTAGGAGGGCCGATATCTCGGCGTGCGCTGGCTCCACGGACTGCGTCTGTTCTTGTAGCTGGAGCACGCGATAAGACTGTTCATGGCAGGCGGACGGGACTGCTCCACGCTTATACCGTAGCGACGGCTAGAATAAGACAGTCTAAGAATTGGTTATTATATATATTTACTGTTTTAAGATTAAGATATAAGCGTTGCTACTAATTTAATTACAGCTTAAAAAAAATCGGAACCTATTGTATGTATAATTAAATTTGTGTCTATAAAATATTATATTAATCGTATTTAATGTTCGGTACAGTCAACAAAAACTATTAACTTAATGAAATAAAAAAAATAATGTAATTTTCTTTAGCTAATAGTATATATTGAGTTTTCTAGTTATAAACTAAATATGCAATATAATTTTGTTGTGATTAATATTCATGAAATCAAGAAGAACTCTTTCAACTGTCATGAAGAATGTTTTAATATAGTTCATACGTTAATTTTTTTTTATTCTTTTATTTTTAAGGGGCCTTTATAGCCAGCCTATATGTCGGCCCTAATACGTTAATTGAATTACCTTTTAGTTCTAGTAGCAGGTGTAATAAATTTATCTCCAATCAGGACGCTTTCATCCAACGTGCCGTCCAATTGCATGAGGTCGCCAGCAGACACCGACACTTCCATCTTGTAACGGTCGCAAGTACACAGGAAAAGAAGTACCACTCCCATCTATGTAATCATTTTAAATTAAAACGTTTCAATATATATATTGAAACGTATATATATATATATATATATTTTATACTATATATATATATATATATATATATATATATATATATATAGTATAAAATATACAAGAAGTTAAATTCAGAATTGTTAATAAAAGTTTTATTATTTGTCTTTAATTTTCCATTAATTTGGATACTGTTATGTAAATATAGGAGATATAAAGATGAATGATATATGAAATGAAGAAGAATAAATAAGCAAATGAAAGATGAGATATATGTATATAATGTAGTATTTAAATTCACAAGTGACAATGCAAAACGATAGAAAAAATAAAAACTTGAAAGATGAGACGGATCCAAGTTTTTGGAGATACAAATAAAAATAAGACAAAAATGGCCAAATGTGTGAAAAAGGTTCTTCTTAGGTATTCTTGCGTATATAATAAAATAATATAATTTATTATATACGTAGAACATATACATGAAATGTGACAATAGTTATGTATAATTTTGTTTCTAACTTAGGCGCTAATTAACTAAAATACTTACAACGCACAAATGAAGAATGACAATAAATGTGGTGGAGCTCCGGAATCCGATAGAATCAAAAAGCAGACCAGAGACTGTGGGTCCAATGAAGGCACCTAAAGCGAAAGTTGAAGTCCACATCCCAGACACCAGACCATATGTTTCTATTGAGTTCGGTAATCCGCTAGAACTAGAGATATAAAAGAAACAGTAAAGCAACAGCCAGGAAATGTCCTACTGGTAAAAGATCTCATCTCCTTTTGAGGACAATGTGTGGCTGATTATCATATATAGATATTTTCCTTCACCATCAAGTGTGATATGAATTAAAAACGTAATTGTACTTGACCCTTGTCTTTGTAGTCACTGGGCTATCGCAGCTTTTAAAATATTCCTAAGCAAATTGATACGAATACCATTTCATGATTATTATAAAATCTTCACTCACTTTACGCAACGCCTTAATGGACGTTTATCGTCCTAACCTTTGTTTAAAATTAAAAATAGTGATTATGTATTGGTTAAAGACTAAAGTAGCGATAATCTTTAAATTTACTATTTTTAACGCAAAATTGTTTTTTGTTTTTTTATAAAATAGGAAGGCGGACATATGGGCCACCTGATGGTAAGTGGTCGCCAACGCCCTTAGACATTGGCACTGTAAGAAATGTTAACCATCGCTTAAATCACCAATGCGCCACCAACCTTGGGAATTAAGATGTTATGTCCCTTGTGCCTGTAATTACACTAGCTCACTCACTGTTCAAACCGGAACATAACAATACCAAGTACTGCTGTTTTGCGGTACAATTTCTGATGAGTGGGTGGTACCTACCCAGACGAGCTTGTACTTATCTATATATATACTATAAGTAGACCTATGCGGTGAATATAAATCAAAATATTGTAAACCACAACCCCTTGGCTCCTTATATAAAACTATGGATGTCTTTTCAAATATGCAATAAAGTTGATGTTAAAGAAAAAATGGAATGTTAATACATACATTGCTGTTCCGAGAGCATCTGAAAATGAAGAGACGAGAAGACTGCCAATTCCCAAACCGTGCAGCACCAGACCAGCGATTGTAACCCATAACATCCTTGAAAACGATACGGAAGATCTTGCTTAAATACTTTTTAATACTATGAAATTGCTGTACGGCATATTTATAAGGAAGAACGTTTATTATAAAGGTCAGTTGTTATTTTGTTGTTAACGAAATTTAATGCTCAAAAGTATATATATTACTGGATAATAGTAATCGTTAGTTTGTAATAAACTTTCCGCTTTTGGCTTCGCCCGCAATTGAGGGGGAGGTCAGGTGTTAGGTTAATGTAGCCTATGTAAGACCTTGGGGCTTGCTGCGTAAAGCACATTCATCAAAATCAGCTTAACCGTGACAGCGTAACTGATAGACAGAGGTCCTTTCGTATTAAGAATATTTGTATCTAAATAAATCCAAATTGTGTACTCTCGAAAAATTATGATATATAACTTCCTGCATGTACAGAAAAATTAAAAAAAGTAAAAAATAAAAAAAAATGCAGTGTCTCAATAATCTTTAAATTGTATTTAATATAAACTGAACCTTATTAATTCGTTCTTAATCAACGATGATATCACGTAAAAACCTATTTAAAAAAAATCTAGTCAAATCAAGAAAGTCCTTATTTTTTTAAAGAACTTGACTCCAGTCACATGACTTCTACAGTGACATGCATAACCTCTAAGGTCACGTACTCTAAGGTGTACCTTCAAGTAGACTATACATAGCAGTCGTTATCGCTTTACCAGGTACCATTGCTATACAAATATTGAATATACCACTAAGATTTTTGATTTGTTTTTTTTTTCTGGTTGTTAAATATTAATATGTTTACTTACGTTGGCATATCGATAAAAGGCGCCGGTCCCACTAGCACGAACGCTGCCGTGACAAATAAATGGCCAAGTGCTGTTACATATTTCGGTTTGATAGAAGGGTGGTCGCACATCCAGCCCCAAGTCGGGGCAGACAGTGCGTATATACCGCCATTAATTATGAAGATCAAACCCAATATCACGGGAGAGAATTTAAACTGGAAAAGAAAATATTAAGTTGCTTAAAATTGGAAAGTCAAAATGGCAAGCATAGTAAAAATTTCTATAATTTTCTATATATTTGACAGTACACTTACAAACACATAGCTCGTGTGCGTAAACTCTATGCCGGATATCTCTCAAAATAATAAATACTCATATAAACCAGTAAGGAGATATACGAGACTAGATAATAGCGATAGTAATAACTCGACTTAGCAGGCAAATGTAGTACACGGTGCTCAATTTTTTTTTCGAATAATTGCTCAATCGTCTTTGAAAAATATGCATATTTTGGTACAGCCTGTATATTTACATACAATAGTGCAACAGGCAGATTTCAATTTGTAAATATCAAAGATAACATTTTGTAACTTTATAAATTCCTGTATATTTTATATAACTAACTGCTGACCTGACGTAGATGTGGTTCCAGGGTGGCCTGTAGAAATCCAATGCTCATACTCGTCGATATGATACTAATTGCAGCTAATAGGACTCCAGGGATTTTAAGTAATGACATCATTGTTGCTGTTAATTGAAAGAATTTGTTGAAATCAACACATACCTATACAATAGCTAACGTATCGTAGACGTTAGCTATTGTATAGGTATGTGTTGTTGATGGTGGTAAACATTATTTTACGCTATATTCATAAAAATGAATGTTATATTTAATAAATATACGTAAGTGTAAATGTAAAAACATGCGCGTACGTCAAACTACTAAAGTTAATAAAAATAATAAAAAAAATTACATCGACGATATGGACCGGATTGAGTGGATTTGTTTAAATAAATTTAAAAAAAGTTAATATTGTTATTTTTAATTATTATTAAATATATACGTCTTATATTTAGCGCCTTCGTGTTTTTAACAAAAAAAAATATCGACACTAAGACATTGCCTACAAAAATTAAAAACAACGAAGATATTTCACTACTAGATTTAAGATAAGAACATAAGACGATAGGAAAGCTATCATGGTTTTACCTTATATCTATAATAAAAATAAAAATGTATGTATTATAATATAAAAATGTATTATAATATCTATAATAAAAAATGTCGAGTATATCTCAAATATATATGTATAATGGAATATAGAGATAAGTGTCAATATTAAAATGCCAATTAAATATATTACTAGATAACCAATTAATAACATTTGGAGTGAATTGAGATCATTGCCTCTTCGTTGATCTCAAGTGTAAAGTCTAATATGTGACGCAGTTAATTATATCTAAACGATAGTGGTCTCATTAAACGATAAACGAACAACTTTATATCATAACAAATGAATAGTTGAACTTATTCTAAATTTAAATTATATAATAATTTTGTTTCAGAGATTATTTTAGAGAGATAATTTTTTTTCTTTATAAACAGTACCAATGGTTTTTACATACGAAAATCGTCCAAATTAAGTAACATTACCATTACTATTACTTAGAGGTATGAACATTATTTATCAATAATTGTTAGATAAATTTCAGTTGTGCAATGGTAATCCGATTCAATAAATTAAATAGCACTAAACTTTAAACTTACGTCCAGTAGGCTTAATATCTTCATCATCAGATGTCTTTGGTAAAGTCACGTAGCAAAGGATAGCGGTGCAGAAGAGCGTAAAGCCCAAGACAGCAAAAGGTAGTGAATAGCCACCCCAGCTGTACAGAGCTCCACCGAGCATGGGACCCACGATCAGACCGAGGCCAAAAAACGTCTCTAAAGATGCCTGAAACATTAAAATATAAGATAAATAATTGGTCACTTTCACTCATACTTTATACATCATTCTATCCCTTTCTTTAAACTAAAATGTTTCAATCCGACGAATTATTTTTGCTGGTAAAATCTTAATTTAATCTGAGCGAATCTAATAAAATTTAAAGTTAGCATTAACGCTTAGGAAAGGTATTGCTAAGGTTATATTGCAGGGTCATTTTTTTAATACAATAAAGTTATAAATGTACTATAAAATACAATAGAAAAATATTGTTTTCTTATAATCTTTTGAATAAGCTTTATTAGATCGCCATGGAACCTTTTTTTACAATTAAAGAGGTCACACAGATAGACAAGGTGAAAGTGGTTTGAAAGTTTGACCCTAACTCCTAACAAAGTAACAAAACAAGATGTACTTAGTAATTATTAGCAATTATTATAATTATATAATTACAATACAGTTACCATACAGAGATAATTGATAATATCATTTAAGCACAATTGAAAATTGTTTGTTTTATTATTAAAAGTATTTATGTAAATGCAGAAATACAGTGATAATGTAATCAATTAATATGTACAGATATTATCTTTCTATAATACAACAAGATTATTTCATAAAAACAATATTTTAGTAATAAAATAATATAATATAAATTTATTCAAGCAAATATATATCTATAACTAAAACTAAAATAAAAACAAAATACGCATTATAAATTTATAGAAAAAACAAGCCGTGTAAAAGATTGTTCCGTGGTATTATTCTTGTATTGCTTAATGTCCCGTCATCTTTCTTCTGATATTAAAAAAAATAAGATTTAAAAGCGTTTAGAGTAACTTCTACATATGCAATTAGGTTCAAGTCTAGAGTGAATAGGCACTTTCTAGGAAAGCGCGCTCCATCTTAGACTGTATCTCACTTTCCATCAGGTGTGATAACAGTCAAGCGCTTGCCTATAAATAAAAAAAAAAAAATCCGGCGGCTTCACCCACGTTTCAGGGAATGACAGTGTGTGACGTATAAATTTCATGATTATCAGCTGAGTTAAGCCTTCTAAGCGTAACAAAGAAACTCACTTTCCCGTTTATAATATTAGATAGGATTAAATGTTACAGTTTATAATTTGACTCACAAACATTGTAGCGACATTGTTAGGGAATTCTTTTGCGATGATAGCGAAGGAAGCAGTCAAAAAGGCAGCGTTTCCCATAGCCTCTATGATACGTATCGTGAATGCCAGTGTCACGAATGGTATGTGGCCTTCGACTTTGTCTAGCAACCTGTGGATTATTCAAAGATTCTTATTAAGAATGTATTGTTTTTAATTATAATTCTGCCAGTGGTTTGGCGACTACTTTTTTTGTAAAGTTTATAGGTTTGGATTATATTAGACGCTAAAAATATCATAAAATATAGTTAGTTATACATTAAAAGGGTAAATTTATTTACCAATCGAGAATAGAAAAATTAGTAACTTAAAAATAGTTATTTCTTTTTTATTTGAATTACACTTGAAATATCTTAAATTATAGACTTAAATATTTTTAAAAGTTTGGTAAAGTTCTTAAGAACATATGTTTTTATGTCATAGGTTTCAATATATTTTTAATAATAATATTGCAGAATACGAACTCTTATTCTTATTTCATAACAACGAGGATCTAAAATGAATTAACATTTGGTAGACTGCACTGCAATTTTTATACATTTTGTCTAGTGTAGGCTCGAATAAGCATCAGTTTTTCAAAAATATTGAAATATAAAAACTGATCATCCAATCGATTCATAAATAGACTTGTTTTTTGTTAACTCCGACAATTACTTTTGAAGACTAAAATCTTCAAATCTTCAAGATTTAGCTGTGTATCCTACTTCTACTTTCGCTCTAGATCTTCAAGCCAGACACGTAACATTGGTAGATAATTACCTGTCATCTGTACTAAGTACAAAATAAACTAGTTCTGACTTTGTTTTTGGACACATTAGAGAATATTAATACTTTTTCTCGAGCACGTAGTAGATACTAAAGAAAGAGTTACAGCACCTCAAAACAAACGAATTTACGGTGGTGAAATAAATTGTAGATTGTCTGAAGGTATTAGGAAAGTGTTTTCTGAATATACAGACTGCTCAACCGGTTTGCAGTTTAGATGTAGTTATGCCAACCGCACTAAAACAGTTTCAAAACTGCTGATTGCTTTCAAATTTTTAAATTGCTTCTTCTTTAGCTCATAAGCTTAAAATATTTTTATCTGTTTAAAAAAATGACAATTTGTTTTTGTAAATAAAATTTTATAATAATAAACATTGAAACCAAAAAAAAAGCGCACTATTTACTTACTACACATAGCCGAAGTGAATCGTCTTCTTATTTCAGAAGCTTTTTATTTTAAAATAGATTAATAAAGGTAAACTTTAAGTTTGGTTATGAAATTTTACTCTCTTCGCCTCTAAAGATACTGACTTATGATACTTCTACTAAAGACTACTAAAGTTATACTAGTGAGCTTATTTCAGTACCTAAAGTTATTAATATTAATGTATATAAAACATTACCCAAATAGTATGGCACATGTTGAAGTTGTTAAAATCCCTGCGTTAAACACCAACTTCGGTCCAAGTCTGTTGAGATGAGTACCATAGAACGGACTAATGATGAATACCACCAGCTCGAACACACCGAACACGAGTCCATACTCGGTCGCTGAACAGCCTTTTAGCTCAGCCTGCAAATGTTTACAAATAAGTACTTAGCTAATTGTGACGTCGAATAAAACTGCCTATTTTACATATAACAGAAGAACAATAGAGACAGAGGTCGGACAAATGCAAAAAAAAAATATTATTGTCGATTTACATTTCTAAACAATTGTAATCTTTTTGTAGTATGATAAAAATATTTGACGATCATTCTATTTGCCAGCACTTAATGGCTCGTAATTCGCTAGCAGCTTGCTAGTGCACGGTCGTTTCTTATTTTCGGGTAGGTCTGAAAGCCAAGTGGCTAACAATACTTGAATCTTAATCGAAGCGTTCGTGCGATTTCGTGGTCAACGGAGAAGGAAAACATCGCAAAAAACCTACATGTGTTTGATGAAATTCTGCTATATTCTGCCTCATGTGTCGATATTTTTTACACTTCGCATTGGTGGTGGAATGAGCTCTGACCAAAAAAGGCATGTTTATTAAATATATTTCATTTTTTGTCTAAATATTTTATATCTTTAATTTTCCGAAGTTCCGATTATTTAAAGTGATAAATATATAACGAGATGAAGAAGTGTAAAAAAATCTATCAATGGAGTAGGCCATGAATATAGATATTTATACCCTAAAATAACAGTATGTCCCACTTGGCTAAGGCCTCCTTTCCTTTTAAGGAGGAGTTTTTGAACTTATTTCACCACGCTGCTTCAATGCGGGATGGTGGATACCATACTATAATAATTTATATAATATTAAAGTATATATATATATATTAATTATTAATCAAAATTAGTTTATACTTTAAAGATCACACAGGCACTTACAGCATAAATAATGATATTGTAAGTTACTTCTTACTTTGTGCTTCATAAATTTAAATCAGATTTAAGTGTAATTACTTTAACAATAAAAAATAATAGCTCCTTTATTTAACAATAAATCAAAGCAAAAACAAGTGTATAGACATTTAAGTTTGTTCGGCCCTAGATACTGCGAGTAAAATTACGGCGCCTCATAATTGTATTGTGAGCTCTTGATAACCTGCAGTGAGGGGTTATCTACTCCACTCTCAGCAGCCGACTGTATGTAAGGTAGAACATAGAACGTTTACAACCGCTAGAACTTAACAAAGACTACGCCGCTCAGCGTTTATAATTTGTTACCTTTGCTGATTCGTACTTGGTCTGAAGAAGTTGGGTTTTTATTTCTACGTAGATAAAAAATATTGTAACGATATAGTGTTCGAATTATAATTTTAATATTTTTACCGATTTTGATTTCTGAGCCATAATACTAGTTCATCGTCTAGAATCTGCTTAATATTGTTAGGAAAAGATGAACTGCCCGGCTGTCTTACATGGCAAAAATTGATTTGATTTGTCATAAACGGTAGTTTGAAAATGGAAATATAGTTTTTTGATTCCTATGTAATGAATCCTTTTATCATCAATCGTTGGCCGTTATCTTATATATTTGGAGTCTGCGCAGTGTCTGTTTTCTTTCCATTCATCTCTTTCGTGGTGATATATGCAGATATTTCCAAGAATAAGCACCAGGTCAACCACCCTTCGTTCGGCTCTAATAATAATTACTCATAATATTTGTTTTGTAAGAAATTAAATTAAATAATACAAGAATTGCTCATTAATTTAGAACCCAATAACCAAATAAGAAAATAATTATTAGAACCCAGCTCAATTCATTTATCTTTTCTTGTCTTTTAATTAGAGCCATCCTCATTGTTGCAGCAGTGGGACATTCACAGGCTGTTACGGAGATGTATGGTGTAGGCCTAGCAGCACACATAACTTGTTGGTGTTTTCAGTCATTGATCGAATTGGTTCCAAATACGGGTAGTAGTGGTATATATTAATCTTTCAGGACCCACTACACAAAATCAAGGGGCACTCGGTTAAATGCCTTTTCGATATCCTCAAAAACCGTATTACTTGTGTGTACTTCTCGCACAGTTGATGAAGAGTAAAAATGGCGTACGTCGTCTCTTAACCAGGTATAACATCAAAGTGGTTTTCCTTGGTACTTTACTCTGTGAAGCTATTTTCATTCAATTTTCACCTGATAGTTGTTGTAGTCCTGCAAATAGCTCTTTGTTTTAAAAAACGGGCACTAGCGCACTAATGTAACATTAGGCAAGTTTTCAATACTTATTAAATAATTTATTACATATTTTTAAGACTAATATTGATATTCCATCCGATCACATAACTTTTCTATTCTTTACACTGGCAGAGGAGTTCTAACTTCTTCCAGGTTTTCTGTTGTAAATTTTAACTATTCAAGTACTTTCTTCATACTTCTTAAAATACTTTCCAGGTTTGAATTTTATGACTATGAACCCCTTTATTAAAATATATACTCCTTTATACCCTTAACTCCATGGTGTGCGTTATATGTCATATTGGAGTCATGGTTTTATTATTACTTTTTTAGTATTATTACAGTCTTATACTTTAATATAATTAATGAAATAAGCCAAAAATTATTTTGCCGATTTTTAAAAAACAATGAATATGAAAAAACCGGCTACATAAATTGAATAATTATGCTAATAAATAGGTAGTATTTTCTGCTTAAAACTTAAATTTGAAAAAAGTCGTCGATCACTTTTGTGTTATAAAAACGATATTTTTGAAGAATCAATGTTTTCTCTCAACGTTTGATTTGTGCTTTGAATCTATTGATGCTTTTAATATTTTAGTATAAACATTAATAGTATCCATTTAAAATTAAATTTCAAAAATCGAATATAAATCTATTTTAAGAACTCCATACAAACCTCATGTGGAAAAAACGGCGCTTGTAGTGCAACACAAATAGCGTTACAAAAATCAGCGATTGATATCACCACAACCGTCAACCACTGTCTTCTCGTAAATTCGAAGCGCATTTTGAAATCACTAATCTGGGATTAATCGGGACACTATTATATTATTTTCATAACGTAGCTAAGCTGTCACTTAGTTCAATGAATTTTATGCTAAGGGACCTTTCGTTGTCACTTGGTCACTTATGAATCTATAAACGTCATTATTTCTTGAAGGCCGGTGTATAACTGCCACGGGAACATCGAAAATATTATATCATTTAAATAGCAACAAATAAGTTGAACCATTTTAAACATAATATCTATTTAAAGTTACATTGACGCATTATATGAAATAAGAAATTTTCGCATAGTTCTGAATCAGCAATGTATTATGAAATTAAAAAAAAAGCTGTAATTATCAGGGTGAGTATAATTGGCTGGAGAAATTATAATAAGCTGTTAAGATTTCTAATTTTTAATTGGCATTCTGTTGTAAACAATTTATATAAAACATCGATATTGGTATAATAGGGTGTCGTCGACATCTTTTTATGCGTATCTTATAATTTTGCACCAAGATTCTTAAACAACAAGTACATTTTTATTTTTATCAATTAAATAGCGATCGGAGCTCATCACACATATGTTTACATCTTTAGCAAAAGCATACGATATTAAGTAAATTTTCATAATATTTCTTATTGTAGGGGATATTTTTCAGAAACATAAGCTCATGGATTTTAGGATTTTGTTTCGTATATTATTTAAAAGTCGATAATCCTAGAAAGACTGTTTTGACTGACAAAGACTGTATTTGTTCAATTTTGATTATAATATTATGATAATTATAGTTTATATTATCAAATTTTAAATTATAACTCTCAGGCTCAATTCTGGCTGGCTACACAGTATATTAATAAAATGATTCTCTCTCCATTCTTTATCATCCAGACGAATGTGTTTACGATGTATAATATATGTCTATTGGCGTTCCTATGTCAAGAACATTATTCCCATTGGTGGGATCCAATGACACCATCAGCTATGACACACTAGGGTTCTGCTATGATTATACTGATGTAGATTCGTCTACCATATTTGAGTAAGGATACTACAGTGACACCTTATTTTAACCTAAACTATTTGTAAAATCAAATTTACGTCAAACAAATACTTTTATACTACTTACAGTTCTACGGATAGAACATGACTGCAAGAGTATAAAAAAAAACATTATTTGAAATCGCTTCTGAGCTAACTATAGCTCGATAACTTGGTGGTAGAACTTTGTGCGTGTCCATCTGGGTAGGTATCAGGCCAGTGTAACTACAGACTAAATGGAGATTACATCTTAGTTGCTAAGGTTGGTGTAATTAACAATGTAAGGAATGTTTAATATTTCTTACAGCGACGTTGTCTATGGATGATGGTGACCATTTATTATCAGCTAGCCCAATGGCCCGTCCGCCTATCTATTTTATATTAAAAGAAACATACATTTCTTTAACTAGATTATAGGTAACTCATAGGTAAAACGAAATTGATCCAACAGGTAAATGATAAATAAATTGGTATGACTCAGGGTTTTAAGTTGGCATCGCTTTGACTAATTGGCATGCTGTACCAGCAGGCCCTCTGCTCCAAATATTACTGACGGCCATGGGCAGAGGTCAACTTACTGTAATAGAAAAAATCATGGAAAATAACATGACGTCATAACAAAAAAAAAAATCATATGTGAATAGACTTGTCTTGTGCTTTGGCATTTTTGTTTTTGTATGAGAATTATAATTCGTAAGGATTGCTAAAGATAGTATTTAAAATGTTCGTAAATTAATTTAATTTAAATTATAAAGTCCCCATTCTAATTTATCGATTTTATATTACATAATTAGGCACGTGTAGTTTCTGGTTTAGAAATTGGTATGTCATGTAAATATATATTTAATAAGCAATGTTAAGTCACAAATAAATCGAAGGACACATTCTGATTTTAATATTAATATAACTTGTTTTCATCTTATAAAATGTTGGTGATTATTATTATTTTTTCAATTTAGTGTTTAAATTTCGTTAAAGTTAGCTTTTTTTTTACTTTGTCAAACAAACATCCCAACAACAAGTTGTAAAACATCCCAAATGCAGAAACGCAGCGTTACAAAATATTCGTGTTTGATGATGGTCCAACTGATGTGGCTGGTACCGCCTGGTACCCAATATTCACCTGGACAAGGCCTTACCGACAGAAAAGTTGGGCACCTTTTAATAATACATATATTATATAACTAGTATTCATTCATACATATAAGATGATAGATAGTTTAATATAAATTGACTGCCTTACAAACGTTGCTTACAGTATGTTTAGTTAAACACTAATTTCGCTCTTTCTATCATTATTAATTTGACGTTCGAAAGAACAAGACACAGCATTTTTAACTAATAACTCGCTAAATAAAGTCTATAAGTAAAGCAATGAATGTTTGAAATTTCACCCCATAAATGTCCAACAGCTCGGCTAATCCCTCCTTTTCTCTTGAAATGACTTTTGAAGCTTTTCCAGAACAGGTTTTTTTGCGGTGTTTTAATTCGACGCCGAGTACGAAATGTCTTATTAAAAATATTGAGGACATGAAAACTCAGTGGTGCTTGCCGGGGTCGAAATCGAAAAAACTCGCAATCTTCGTTATGATTAACATGTTCTACTCATTAAACTTCGAGCCGAGATCTCGACATTTGATTAAATATTATGTGTTGACTCTTTTGACCATTTTTATTAGTCCTTGAACGTTACAGATATGGATATCCAATCACGTTTAAAAATTTACAATGTCCTAATAAGAATACATCTTGCTTAAAACAATATGAGTTATCTGTTACGTAACTATAGTGTTAATTAATAAAATATTTTTCTTAACTACGAAATGTTAATAAATAGAATAACAATGGAAAATGTTTCTATTTAATAAATATAATAAGTGGGAAAATATTTTTAGTTGTTACGTTATCAAAAATACCTCTAACACATATATGCCTGAGTTCGTAACAATTAAAAATATATTAGCTTTTACGTATTACACAGAAACGCATAGTATAGAATACATGATTATAAATAAAATAAAAAATAACAACTTTTCTTGATTTTTTAACAAGACTGTGATTGTTTGCTATTTACCCTTTAATTTGGAGTAATAATACGCTAATTTTCGTGTGGGTTTTTATAACAGATTTCACTTATATTACTTTGGCGTTTATATATTTTCATACCATACCTACCAATGAAATAAAATCATCAGAATAGGTTTTTAATATGGATTTTAATTTATTAAAGTCGGCTAAAATAAAAAGGTCAACAAATCCCAAACTGCATGTACAGATACACCTAAATATATATTTATATACAAAAGGAGACAACCAAGAAAACAAACATTTAATATATAACAAAAAAATGCAAAGACCTTCAATGAATCAGCAATGCCATAATTATTATTGTAAGCTATTATTAAAGCTATTGCTTTAAACTACTTCAACTTCGTGTCATTAAATAGGGAGTAAAAAACATGGTATTTAAAACACATAATATAAAACCTCCTTACATTAAGTACGTATATGACACATAACATAGATTAATCTGAGCAGTGGCATGATAGGGGCATAATAACATAGCAATGGGTCCCACGTGGTGTTTGTAAATACTATGTTAAGGAGGGTGGGGGGACAGGTGAGGGATGTCGAAAACCATGCCCGAATAAAACAACGCCTCATGCTTTCACTTCAAACAAAATGAGACGCGTACCTGTCCGGCTGACGACCGACCAGGCGGCTATTGCCAACTGAACCTGCAGAACAGCGGACGCGGCAAAAAAAAAAAATATATATATATATATAAATCGAAAATAAAATATATATATATACATACGAATTCGAATGTAAATTAGTGTTGGACGTTCTGTGCTCACGAACTGTTTCGAACGAGATAGAAGTTATTTAAAAAAATAATAATGGCTCGACGTATTTTCAAAATTCTCCTAGTCTTTTGTTTTACTATAATCTGTCACAATGGAGAGGCTGCTGAGAATGATAATACACCAACAATACGTAAGTACCCTTAAAATACTATTTCACACAACATCAATAGTTACAAAATAAATCTATCAATAATATTTTATAAATTATAATATTTTATATTACAAAAATAAAAATCGTCTGACATAATAGTTCATCCCAAACGTTATATTAATTGCATTCAAATATAGATTTCACAAGTAGGAATTGTTTATGATTCACTTTATTGGTTACGAATCGTTAAAATGTTGTAATTTTATTTAGCAACTTTTTAAATTGTGATGAAAAAACTATGACCTTTTCTTAACGCGTTTAAATTTATAATTATACAGAAATGACCATGACAAAAAAATATGATTTTTAAAAATTTACATTTTTAATTACTGTCTTAGTTCTTTAACAGATAATAAATTAATTTCGTTTTATAAATTTACATTTCTTACTTTTTTTTTCTAATTTTAAATGTCTATATAGTTTAGTTTGGTTTAAGTAGAAAGATATTATAGATTATTATATACTATTCATAAATAATTAAAAAAATAGTGTCTCATAGGAAGTTGGAAATTTTTCACATGGATGCACACATCATTTTTTTCATTCACATCAATAAAAATAAGTAAAAAAAAAGTAAGTTTAAGTGTCTTATTAAATTAATTATATTTTATATTGAAAAATTTGAAATTCGAACTACTTTAACATTAATAAAAAGCACATTTTTAATAGCACTAAAATATTATTATTAAGTTTTTTCTTATTTTTTACGTAAAAACGTTTTTAAATAACATTCTTAAAACTTTCTTTTGATATTAACAATATATTTGGTAAGCTATACTTATCAAAATGTATTCTTATCTTTCTAACAAACTATGCATTAAAACTTACATCTTGTAGGCCCATTACTCGTTGAGATATTGAGGCTACAAACTAAATTCCATTATTATTACTTAATAACATTGGCTTCTCGGCTTCATACCCAATTGGTAAATTAATCTGTCCTCATTTATTATGAATACAAGTTATGACAAATGAATTTCAAGAAATGTCGTGGTTTACTTTGATTGTATTCATTATAAGCTTAAGGCATTTTAATGAAAGTATTCAAATCAAATTAACAAAGAGAATCTCTTATGGAACAGAATAAAATATTGCAAACTGTAGATTGTTTAATGGCTGGCTGGAACCTGACAATTATTAGGATTGTATATTGAAAGTAAAATGATGATTAGTTTAGCATTTGATATCAGACAATCGATAGTCAAATGTACACAAATATTTTGTGTTATTTCAGTTCATTTTTATGAGGAGTTTTTTTTTTAATTTTTAAATTTTCGTTTCTGTCCCAAAAGTTCTAAAATACGGCTGTAAGCGATAAGGCTGCCTGTTTACGCTATTTTTAACATACTGTTTCTCCTGTACTATGACGATCTATTAATTACGATATCTTATATTTATAAACATATAAATAATTGTTGTGTATAACATATACAATTTAAAAATCACCCAAATCTCGAAGTTAATTTAAGTGATCATGATCATCTTACTATTGTCGGTTGTTCGGAGAGCTGTCATTCATGCCAAGGTTACTTTCATGTTACGCTGACGAAACAACGCACGGACCCCATGTTTGCCGACTCTTGCGTATTGTAATGGAAATGGTCACGTGGCCTTAATGTTACCTTATACGATAACTAAGTTTGGTTCAATATTTAGTTTTACCAAATTTTCGATAAAATATTTTTTATGTTTTTCTAGAAAAACAAGAATAATAAAAAAATATTTATGTAAAGATAATCGACTTAGATATTTGTGAATTTAATTTACATAATATTGCTGCTAAATATTTTTTTTAAATAATCAATCCCGGATATAAAGGCAATAAAATATACCATTATATACATACTATATTTATAATTTACATATTATATATATGCTGATAGGTATACGACTATTTATTTATCGGAACGCGGAAAATGATTTAATTTCACGATTAAGCTGTTAGTCCGATTTTGATAAAATTTGCCATGATTGAACACAGGGACATAATGTGTTATTAATAAGCTCGGCAAGAGGATACATAACGTGTACGTATAATTAACGTACTAATTCCACACTTATGGGATAGGCTTTATCATGAAAGTTAAAAATGTAGGTGGTTAAAAGAATTACTTTGCAACAAAGGAGTTTTCTTCTTCCCTGGTCTTTTTCAAGTCAAGTCTCTTCGCTATGCTTTTAGTTTTTTTTTGTATGATATGTTTTATATTATTTTTAAACTAAAAACTGTTGTGCATTGTTGCTATGTTGTAGTTTACATATTGAATTTAAACAAGAGACGCAATTTGAAGACATTTCGTCATAAAAACGATGTCGATGGAAATCTTTATAAATTCCACACGGAAGAGAAAAAGCGTTTGGAAATTTCGAGGTTTCTCAATACATTACTAATAAACGGTTGAATATCGGTTGTAAAGTTTAACAATGCTTTGTCTTCTTCTTTCGTACATAAAATAAGTGATGACAAAAAGAGACAATTAGACGTTAAACAATGATTATTAGTTATAAGTAATGAATGTTCTACGACTGGGCTAAGTGTCCCATATTGAGGTTCTCCTCAGGGGTTACTCCAATGTGAGAATGGAATACATATGATAAATATCAGTTAACATCTGTGAGAATCACTTTAGATAAAGCAACATATTAATGTATCTAATATAAATGTGAGTTTATTTATACTATAAACTAAAGAAATATGTTTTTTTCTAAATTAATACTAATCTTAGAATTAATACAAGTAGCCTTACATATGTAAATGAGCCACTTATGAGATAAAAAAAAAATCAACGTTGGTAACTTTTATATATCGAATTATTCTTTAGATACAATATTATTAAAGAGTTAAGTGAGTATTTGTGAATGTTAAACAAAGATCGCGAGTTCAATCATGAGCATTGAGATTTCGTGTGATGATTCTTATTGTGTGCTGATAATTTATTTCGTATGCGGATGAAGGAAAATCGTAAAAAAGAAGTGAAATAAAGCCGGTGCAGCGTGGCGGAATAAGCTCCAAGCCTACTCTTTAACAGAGCTTACGGAAGTTTGATATTTACGAATTATTTTTTGTAAAGTAAATAAATAAAACAATCAATATAAATAATATAAATGGAAACAATTATTTATACAATACATCGTAGTTATTTTCTCAGATGACAACATTATACAGAAGTCTCGAAGTTATATAGTTGTAAATTGTCAGTGTAAATAAATACTCATCCCACAAAGCAAATGGTTTGTTTTTTTTTTTTAATTTTATTGGCGTTTCTTGAATTCTCGACAGAGCACATATAATTAATTCAGTGCACGTCCAGTAATCCTTGTATGCCATAACAAAGTGAGCACTTAGGCATATATTCATTTTATGAGACCTTGTCTCCAGATAAAAACAATAAGGAATTGGCTTGGGTTAAAAATAGCAGACATGGTATGCCGAATTTGTATCATAATTTATTTGAACAATGAATAATCACTCAAACACTAATCGCAATAAAACAGTCATATGATTTTTTAATGGTCTTCTATCTATATCTCTTCCATCTATCTAACTATATAGATAAATGAAGAGTACGATTACTCGAGAAACAGTCAAAAAATTAAAAACATATTTTTTTAGTTTAGTAGGAATTTATTACATAAAAATGTACTAATAATAACTACAGTCTTAGTATTTTAAGTTAATGATGTGTATACAACTTAGTTAAAGACTTATTTCTTCACGTTATATATTTATTACAAATATCAGCAAATACTCGTAGGTTTTGTTAGTAACAAAAAAGCATATTTGTTCTTCATAAGTTTCTTGATTATTATTATTTTTTTGGAATAATACTTAAAAAATATTAATAATAACGAAGTGAAAAATGTTCTTTTCGAACGTCCACAATATTTATGTATATAAATGCAAGGATAAATTAATATAATACATTTTAAAATATAATATGACATTACGTATTACCTTACATTACATTTAAATAAATAATTGAATTATCGTAAATATTACGGTTTGTATTTTTAGGAACACAACCTCACAATTTTCAATTTATTCATATATAGTTCTTATATGTAAATAGTATTGTTGGTGCATTATACATAGGTGTGACTAGTGTTTATTGCTAGGACATATCCGTGATATATGCCTTTGTCATTATAATAAAATAATAAAAAGCTTATTATTATTTCATTATATAAAGTGTATATATGTATAATTAAATGCAATGGAAAACCTAAATTTAAATTCTTTGAAAAGGATCATTTAATTCCTTTTTTAATCATATGCTTATTAACTATAGGATATATATATATATATCAAGGATCATTCACGTACTTGATAAAAGTTATTAAAAATTTCTGATATTTCGAAAAAATATCGTACATAGTCTTAACAAACAACCGAACGCTTACTTTGATCATAGCACACATAAGTATCCTTTTGTCCTTTCTTGACGTTAATTGTCTGTTACTTTACAATGAAATCCTTAACATTATCACGAAACTGATAACCCTTGATAGTATTAACGACCCAACACCGGAAAAGTTGAATCAGAATGATATATTGTTGAATTATTGCTATTTGTTAATTTATATTCATGTATATATATTTTTTAAAAAGGTTTTAAATAATGAGGCTTTATATTATATTGTAACTGTTGGCGTCACCGGATAGCGTCATTAACAAAACAAAACGGAAAAAAGCATCACACTTTTGAGTTTCGAATCCATGATTATAATCGATTTTCCTTAAATTGGAAACGACTAACAAGAAATATATTTTTAACTTATTTTACATAAGGATATATACTTATTTAATATAAGGAAATGAAACGTATATCATTTAAAAGCAAATGGGAAGCAACTATACCACAGATAAGGACGAATCAATGTTTGGATTTTGTCCAAGAAAAAAAAAAGTATTAACCGATACTAGTAAATTATCATTATATATATATGCCTCTGCATCTCTGACAGATGATTCAAGCAGCATCACGAAGGCACTTGCGTTCATGACTAAAGAGCCCAATGCGAGAGAGTAAATAACCGATACTAGTAAATTATCATTATACAATCACGGATAATATTATAATGTCATGACTATTTCTTTGTTCCGAATGATTGCTTGTCACAAAGAACTAACTGACTAGACTGACAAAATAAGAATTATATGGATAAAAGGATCTACTGCCATTGACAATATCTTATTCTCACTGACTTACAAAAATCATATTTGGCGACTGTACTTGGTTACAGGGAGATATAAAACTGACACTAAACATAACATACATCTCGGACCTTTCCTTATGAATACTTACCAAAATCAATCGGCTTTAATTATAAAAATGAAACAATGCTGACGGTTCAATTGACATAAAAAAAAATCGTTATATTTTACTCCAAAACTGAAAAAGATCTAGTATTTTACATAACCTTAAATTAATTTAAATATAAGATACCTAATCTTAAATTAATTTAACCTTATATATGACTGACGAAACTATTATTTTGAATACGTAGTGTAATTTTGTAATATCGATATGAAGTCAAAGAAAAACTATGACTCAGATATTGACTGCATAATCTATTGTCGCTCTCATTGAGCAAAGAAGCTCAGTTTCAGCCTTGCTTGCTTTATATGGACTTCATAAATTTTAATGTGTAGCGCGTGTTTCGAATGCGGTCCGAGAACTATGATTGGGTCACAGACGCAGAACAATCGACAATCACGTCTCTATAAAATTTATCGATAACATTGACCCGTGGATGAATCGACGTGCTTCCTTGTACTATTAAAATATTTAATAAATTTAAAAAAAATTATTATGTGTCAAAAATAGTAAAATAATATTTGTTTCTAGTATAATGATATCATAGCTATCAATAGCTAATAAATTTTAAATTATTTAAAAAAATAATAATATATTTGATAAAAGTAATTAAAATAAATAATTTTATACCAATCAGACAATTAACAAACAAATTAAGCGCACAGTGTAATTCGTCCTGAAAAGTAATCAAAATAATTACGTTTTGAAATTTGGCATTTCGATACTGCGCAAGCTAATTTCAGCTCAATTTGACATTTAAGTAAAATTAAAATCGAACTGTAAATTCAAGGATTAGTCATAATTATAATGAGTGCATATAATTAGGGGAGATAATTCATTTCGTTTTGGACCCAGGCCGCAGTCTGGCCGGACCAGTCGTACAGCCTTGACACTCTTACATTTCGAAACTATTTTTTGTAGTAATCTCACGACACAACCTACTGGATTCCCTGTGCTGATAAATCTATAATATGTTAAAGTGACATTATTTACGACTTCTTTCTTTGGACTAGTCATTAAATGTTGATTATATATTTTAAACTTGATTTATTATATTAGTGGTTTCGATGGCTGTCAAATATTTCATATTACATTTCACATTTTCATTTAAATATGTGAAATTAGTTGATTAAAATAAAGGTTACGTTATTTAAAAGCAGTACTAATCATTTGATTTAGAATTTCCCATTAGTCTATGATATATACTTTGTTTAAACTATGTATGGCATTGCATGCAATGTGAATCTTGTGTTATGGTTATTTTCTTATTATTTTTGAATGTAAAGTCTGGGTGGGTACCTTAAAATATAAATGTATTTAGTGTAGTTGTTACTGGTTCTTCTAATTAATATATAAATAAATATTTGACGCCTTTCAATTTAAAGTGTCACATTTGCATACAGATTAGTTTTTATAGTATTTTATATTTTGTATTTCTGTAGATTAATATATCCTATAATTATTCCGACTGTGCTTACCTTACTTGAAACCAATTGATAGATAAATTGTTTTTCTATTAAGATTAGGGTAGGAAGCTGAGGTTTTGTTCTGATCAACAGACTGTGAATGGAAATCTTAAAATATTGTATTATCGAAAATCTCGCAACGCCATCAAGAATTCCAAATTTAAATGTCATCGATAAAGTAAGTATAAACTATTACAAAAATATTTCGCGAAATATTGCTAAACTTTACTTGACATTTATTAATGTCATCGATAAAAAAATACTCAGAATATATATTTAAAAAAAAAAAAGATAAATAGTATTGTGTGGTATATGGTATTCTGACACTTAAAAAAAGATCAATTTATATAGTCAAAGTTAAAAATCAATGGATTCTTTGCACAAATTTTCGAATGAAATGGGTATCATCTTTCAGAGTTGATTCAAAATTTAAATTATACGCTTTTTAAAAAATATATAAATTATATCGAATCCAGAACCTTAGCTTGTGCAGCCGTATAAGTTCTCAACTAGTCCAACGAGGCAGTTAACAATAACCAACGAAAAACAGAACGTCATAAGGTAAAATAAGACATTTCCTAAGCATAAATGTGGGTTTTCCGATTTCGTAACTGTAAATATAATTAACTGCGATTACATTACAGTGTCGAAACATTCTATGGTTTCGACCGTAGGAAATAATTAAACGATAGATCTTCACATCCAAGAACCCGGTTTTGAGTAGTTCTCTATTACGTTAACAATTAAACACTGTTACAGCACACCGTTTGACGCGAATAAGTATAATCCAGATAGTATTTGAATGTAGATTAAAATAAATAATTTAATATATTTTTTCTTATATTATTATTTACTAAGAAAAACAATCAAAGGTGTATTTTGTTGTTGTTTGTTATATCTACCAAAATAGGCAAAGTTTTGTGACCTCAATTGCTTTTCAATAATTACCTTTTGACTTTATAGGTTTTTATTTAAAATATAAAATAATGATATTTGTTGATAATGCTTTATAGTCAAAACTATATAACCTAAATATCTAAAATCCTACTTGTGAACCTATCTATTATCAGTGAATTCAAAACTACTTATGTAATTTTAAAAATGAACAGTAGGAATTATTGTCCTAGCCTTTGTCGATATTATAGTTATAAAATTATTGAAGCCTATTTTTAAGCCTTTGTCCGTCGTCAAAGCATGATTTGTATTTTATAAAATTTTTTGATTCCATATCCATTTAATAAGTATTTAACATTCGAATTTTAAATCCGAAGTAAACAAATACACAAGCAACATATTTTTATTATTAAAAAACGTGACCATAAAATTTAAATTTGATGGTTTTGTGTTAGCTAACCACCGTCGCATCATATATTCTATCGGCAAACAACCATACTTATCGTTACTATTGTTGAGTTCTAGTTTGAAGAGTGAGTGAGCCAGTGTAACTACAGCTGTACTTACACTGGCACAAGGGACATAACATGTTAGTTCCTAATGTAGTTCCACTCGTAGGTAATCTATCTATCTGGTGAATTGGTATTGTAAGCTATGTTGAATAACTTTATAGCGCCAATGTGCGGTGGTTATAAAGTACAAATCATCAGGTGGCCCATTTCCGGTCCGTCTACCAATATAATAAAAAAACATATCCGAATACAAGGATCACGTTACCTAATTCATTTGATTATCCAATAAAAAATATACCATAGACAATAATTGTGTCCATAAAAAAAATTAATGGTACAAGTTAAATAACTTGTTACCCTTACCGTATATGATCAGCAACTTGTGACGTGCGCGCGAATTTTTGTCAAAACTGTGTTTTCGGGTCGGCTCGCTGTTACATAAGGCGTTATATAACAACTGACCTTGTGCAAGAGTTTGTTGTACAAATCGAAACGTTCAAGTTCAAGTTATTACTGGTTTTTTTATTTAAGTAGCACAATCTCTGGCCATTATACATTTAGAGTCGAGATTTTTGATTCCTTTTGACAGTTCCCGCGGGATTCGATATCCTTTCATTGCTATGTATAAGAGTCTTTCTTGACCAAGAAAGCGATTATAGAAAAAAATCAGTTTATCTACAAATATATATGTTGACGAAGAAAACACCACATTTTTTTTAAATTAACTTAATGACAATATTCTCTTATAATACGTCTTTTATATTTTATTATACAATATGACATAATTACATGGACAGTAATGCAATTATTTTTAAAACTATAAAACACGACAGCGATGAATGTTTTTTTTTTGCGGTATAGGTAGGCGGTCGGTAAATGGGTCACCTGATGTTAAGTGGTCACCACCGTCCATAAACATTGGCGATGTAAACCTAAAGTGTAACGCTTCTGTATTGAATAAAGATTTTTGACTTTGACTTTTTTAACAATCTTGGGAACGAAGTTATTATGTCCCTTGTGCCTGTAGTTACACTGGTTCAATCACCTCTCAAACCGGAACGCAACAATACTAAGTATTTCTGTTTAGCATTAGAATATCTGATGAGTGGTTGTGTGCCCAGAGAAGTGGGCCCAGATGGGCTTGCAAAAAGCCCTACCACCGAATATAAATGAATGAATGAATTTATAGCCAGAGTCAATCAATGATGGAAGGATTGTAACGATACCACATACATAAACACACATACATGCATAAACCCTGAACATAATACACTCTTTTTTTGGATCATCGTATAAAAATATAAAAAAGGACTATTTAATATAAAGATTATATCATTTAAGCTTAGGCAATGCAATCTTGGTATCACGAGAAAGCTTAAAACGATTGTAGAATTGTCGCGTTAGACATTCAATAAAACCAAGGTTATATGTATTATGTAAATATTATGTTGCGCATAAATGTTACATATAATTAAATATGTTTAAATTTAGGTATTATAAGAAATGTATGTTTATTATACGCTAAATTACTTTATTTATCGTTGGAAAATTATTGAATAATATATGAATCAAAATATTGATATCTTACTATGTTAACGATGTTATTTTTTAATAAAATATTTATATTTACCAATATATTATACATCGGTGTTTTTCGTGCTATGATTACTGCGTATAAATATTTATATATAGCTTCTAGCTCTTATGAATTTTGATTGTTCATTTTGTTTGTTATTGGTGTGAGTTAACCTGTCATCTGTAATTTTGTCGTTGGTGCTCAGGTCACGTTTTATATTTATAACGTGTAAGTACTAACAAGATTTCGCTGAAATCAGAAGTACGAAATTGATACAGTAGGCTGTATACAGTAGGCTGCTGTCCTTCTCATACTATCTATTCATTCTTTTACACGCGTTCTGGAATCTATTATTTATATAAAAGCAATTTCAGACAATTTATATATAAAAGTAAGTATGAACTACGTCATTAAATTCGGTTAGTGAAAAAAATATTTTTTTTATTACTTATTGCCTAAAATGAAGATGTACTTATATATTTGATGAATAATTAATAGTGAGGAAAAAATTAATAAAAATCGAAAAACAAATTAAGTTAAACTCAATAACAGTTGGAAAATATAATATTTTCCCATTGATTTCTGCAGACTAGAATTGATTAGAATAATTGGATTGAATAAACTCGACTCGTATGAATTTAGCTTTAGTCCAAATTAGTCAGTAAGCATATTTAAATGTATTGTATTTACGCACATTGTTGTCTACAAACAGACTATTGACAAAGAGCGTATAGATTTTAAGACTTCCGTGTATGAGTAATCAACAGTTAAATAATAATATTCTTAGTAGGGCCATTATACATATATTTCTTATGCTAATATTGAATATATTAAGAGATTTGAAAACAACGATATGTAGATTATATTTTAGTAACTCATGGACATATTTGGAGTATCGTAAAAAGTCTTACTAATATTTAATATGTTCTCATTATGTAAATACTGGCTATCTATATAAGTTTGTCCAATTTGAAGTATTGGCTGAAATATTTTTACTGCCTTTTACTTCCGATATTCATTTGTTTATTATCAGCTTTGTTAATGCGGTTCATATTTAATAGGATCTCTTATTTATGGTAATTTTGCTACTTCCATTGAAGTTTTAATTTATTTTTATAACTTTATTCTTGTGCTATTATGATAAATTTAAATAATAAAAATATCATAGGCAGAGCTCAAAACAAATGAGTTGCATATTGTATTAACTAAAAAATGGTTACAATTTCAATCAAGTCGCACAAACATTGCGTGTTTCCAAGTAAAGTCTGTTTTTTTTCTACGATTATTAAATCTCAAGACAGCGATCGTTAAGACGTGATTGTTAAGTCTCAAGACAGGTTGCAAAAAACTCAAAGTTTTATTTAATAGTTTTGGTAGCTAGAAGACACTAAGTTTTTATGAAGCAGCGTTTATGATTAAGGCCGTAAGTGTTTTGCTTATAAACGTTACTTAGCAGCTGTTTAGCTAGATACTGATTTATCTCAATATTAACTTGACATTCGAAAGAAAAAGAGAAAGCATTTTTTATCTAACCTCTCATTAAATAACGTTTATAAGTAAATCCATATTTTCTATTACGATATAAATGTTTTATGTCGACCTGAGCTTAGCTATTTATTTTCATAATTTATTAAATTTTTCTACGAACCGATTAATTGTGCTTAAAAAAGTTATTGTAGTTTTATTAATTAGTAACTATAAAATAAGTAACAATTAAAATAAGTAACAATTAAAGTTAAAAATAGCTACTGTACAAATCGTGACCGCGTGAAATGTTGGCAAGAATGTAACTTCCCCTTTAAATCGCAATTCCAATTCTCTGGGCGAAAAATGAACCAGCCCTCCCGTCACCAGTAGAGGAAATAAGACGGCGTGTTATATTTTTGATGAAAGTTTTTGCACTATTACTCCAAAATTCAAGCGTTTCAACTGCAAGCGGAATAAAAATATAAATTGGGTTATAATATAATATAATAATTGTGTTTGTAAATTATAACAAATTACGTACAGTTTTATCTGGGTTAGTCTTAGCTGGGCTGTTATAGAATAGAATATTATGTTTCAATACAAAAACTAAAGAACTACCGAGTATTGTATATCAATATTAAGTATCTTACAGACCTTTCATTGTTGTATAATATCTTGATCGAAAGACGTGGTACCCAATGGCAGCGGTAGAATTTTAATTACCGAATTTTGCAAAGAAATGTCTTCTTCTTCTGGGCTTCTGGGCTGCGCTACTTAAAAAAAGCTTCATCTTGTGCCAAACAATAATAAACAACATTATAGATTATGCCATAAGTATTTTTGTTATCATTTCCAGATTAGTGTAGCGATTTATGTAGATTTAAATTCAATTTGTATTAAATTTTTAAAAGAGCCTCGATATTTTATATTTTGTCTATTTTAGGTAGACGGACAGGAAAATCGGCTTCATGATGTAAAGAGGTCACCACCGCCCATAGACACTAGCGGTGTAAGAAATATTAATTATTCCTTACAGTATATGTTCATATGCCAAAATTGAATTCTTTCCAGTCGTGTCGGAACCGCCCCATCGGATTATGAGAGTGAGGGAATAGAGAGTGCACCTGTGTTTGCGCACACACTTGTGCACTATATTGACTGACAACTGTAGCCGAAATTGGTCAGGAGATCAATATAGATTGTTACTAATCATACACGACACATACAACACCACTGGTTGTTTAATATATATGTTTAAAATTAAATATCATGATTCTTTCACGTGTTCTATACTTCGATCCATTTCGGTCCAGTCGATTATTCTTATCTATTGTTTAGTGCTTGTTTTGTTTTTTTTTTTTAATGAATTATAAACACTCACTCGCTTAACACGTGATTGCATCTCGTTAAGGAAAAAACTGTGGGGAAAGTTGTACGAAATAAGTAATTATGATTTGCAATATAACCTCCAAGATTCTCGTCAACAGGAAAAGAATATTTCCTACAAATCGGTCATGTAATAACTTATTTAAATTAATTATTATAATTGATACTTGATAAGATGAATATAGAGTAAAACTTTTATTTGTTTTCAAAACTGTTATATAGCTACCGAAGAGCTACGAAAGATATAAACAAGATTTAACCGTAGCTTATTAGTAAAACTTGTAAAATAATACAATAAGTATACAAATTTAAATAATACATGCATACATAAATGCTAAAAGCGAATTACATTCAAAACATCGTAAGTGTTACAGATAAAACGTATTAAGAATGATGTGTTGTAATATTTTATTACTTTGGGTTTTTTATTCGAGAGCCAGGTACCGTGTAACTACGCGAGTATATGTTCGTTCGTTTGCTTGCTTTTTTTTTAAGATTAATATTATATATTGCAAAACTCGTGTTTAAAAGTTGTGACATTTTCCTTTTGTGTGTGACTTTTATATTGATTTTTTTGACCCGTTTTTAGTTGTACTAGAACTAAAAAATAACTTTGGAGTTCGTTTCATAAAACTAATACTTAAATGTGTTTTTGTCATTTATTTTTTAAATTAATCTTGATTTTTTGGGCTTTGTTAATATTTATAAATAAAATCTTAGTTAGTTAACATGATGACTTCATTTTAAGAATATAAGATCCAATAGATTAACGAAATTATTCAGTTGCTACTACATCAATTCACTTACATATTCATTTATCCAACTTGTCCACTTATCCACGCAACTGCTCATATAATTTAATTTTCAACTATTACGCCCACGCAACCACTCGTCCGTAATTACAAATCTTGCATATCCATCTAAATATCATTTTGGTACTCTGTGAAAGGTAATAGAAAATGAAAAAGTATATAACATGTATTTAAGCAAATATAACTTTTTTTATTCAAGACCGTATTACTCGGGTAGTTAAGGAACACATTAAATCTGTATTAACATAATGTGATGCGCGGCCGACCGTTTCATAGCAAACAAGCAAACTTAAAAAATAGTGTTTTATAAGACACTTAACATCTTCTTTTTTTTTTTTAAACGTTTTAATTAACACACAAAATAGACTAATCCATAGACTGGTACGTAGATTCTTAAAAAATATATATCGAGATATTAAAAGAAAAACTATTATATAACATAACCATTGAACATCCATTGCTTAAATTACACTTAATTTTATTTCATTTTCACATGTTGCTTGTATATGAACATAACAATATAATTAAAGTTATGTAATTATTAATTATAGCGGAATACTTGCTGCCATGCAAGCGGAGCGACGCCGAAATCGACTCTTGTATCAAGAGGTCTTTCAACCATCTCAGGCCATACCTTGCGAGAGGTCTACCGGACCTGGAAGTGCCCCCGGTAGAGCCACTCTTCATCGACCGCCTGATGATGGAAAACAACGCCGGCCCAGTGCGAGTGAGGGCCACCTTCAGCAATATCACCGTGGTAGGACCCAGTAACTACACCGTCACGAAAATCAGGTGACTTGTTTGTGTATTTATAGTAAAATGTTTTTTTTTATAGAATAGGAAGGCGGACGAACATATGGGCCACCTGATGGTAAGTGGTCGCCAAACGCCCTTAGACATTGGCACTGTAAGAAATGTTACCCATCGCTTACATCGCCAATGCGCCACCAACCTTGGGAACTAAGATGTTATGTCCCTTGTGCCTGTAATTACACTGGCACTCTCCCTTCAAACCGGAACACAACAATACCAAGTACTGCTATTTTGCCAGACGAGCTTGCACAAAGCTAAATTAAGTATTTATAATGAGCTTGATTCTTTTTTATACGATCCATAAAATCAACCAGAAATATATTATTTATCTGGTAATCCAACAGTTACCATACAATACACATCTTATCGTATTAAACATTATATGACATGCAACTAAAACAAAAATAGGATTACACAATTACCGTAAACAAATATTGAAATAAATAGAAGACGGTAAGTTAAGTTAAACTATAAAGATATGATAATTTAATTCGTTCATTAGATTTATTATATTAGATTCGTCTGTGAGTATTAGTCATACCCGTCGAGATAGTCCGGTGGACCGAACACAACTTAACCAAATATTATGCGTCCAAATCCAGGCACCATTGAATTATAATGTAATGTTTAATTTGAGTTTATAATTCATCCTATGCTCGGCGTTGATGGAAGACATTGTGAGGAATCTGCATGTATTAGGAAGTCGTGTCGTTGTGTGTTGTTCACTCATTCAAATCACTCATTATGTTGAAATCTTAAATTTTAATATTGCATAAGATAATATAAGAATATAGAGTAGCTATCGATTGAATGCCTTTCTCTAAAAACATTAACATATTACTAATAATCTTTGCATTTGTACTAAATTATAATAACAAATTAAACACATGAAAAAGCAGTGTTGCTTGTCCAGTTTACAAACTACTATTTCCCGTTAATACCCCTGTCAAGAATCATTATTGCTCAAGTAAACTCGAAACCGAATTTTGTATACCCTGCAATTATTTTTACATTTTAAAGGGAATGGATTAATGTCATTGAAACAATTTTGAATGTTGCAATCGTAAATTATCGAATTACCATTCAATTTCGTTGGAACATCAAAATTTTAACAAATTATTTTTTAAATGGTGACGAAACGAAACGACTCGTCAAAAAATCTATAATATGAGCTTTATTTTATTCAAACCAGTGTCCTAAGATTGATTCATCGGTGCCGTCTCAAATTATTGTGGGCAACCAGTTGACTAATAATAATCACCCGACCAAGTTTCGTCATATATAGCCAGTATTGTATGACCCATTATCTCAGAACACAATGTAATACTATAATAACATGTAATCATTTAAAATCGCGTTACAATGGCTATTTTATGTGTCAAGATCACGGAGACGACTGAAGAGCATTTTTCTTAATGCCCGACTGAAGTAAATTATCTTAATGTTTCAAGATTTTAGTATTTTAAGAAGTATCGGTTACAAGGTCTTCATTCTATGTATTTTTAATTAATTGATATATTTAGAAATTTTAAATGAATAAAACCTTGAAACTATTAATTATAATACAAATTAATTCGCACTGGTTAATGTAACTTGAATTAAGATAAAAAAAAAAAAATTATAAATATCTTAATCTTAAATCAACAGATCAAGATATTTATAAAAATATATAATTGCAAAAAAATATATTTTTTTATTAGTACCAGTAACAAACGTTTGTACAAAATTTCAGTTTAATGAATTTGGTGTAATTAGTAATTAGTAGTTAATTTTAAAAATACCGATTAATCTTCTGTTTTTTGGGATTATACACGAATTACTTGTTAATGGAAAGTCAGCTGATGTTTGTTGAACAATCGAATCCCGAATTAGAACAAATTTTTAATTTATTGGTTAATCCAAAAATTAAAATATTTACAAGTGCATTGTACAGCATTATCCGTTTCATTCGGACTTTCGGTCACATTTAGTCCAGAAGCGGGACTATATTTAATAATAATTTGTTTCTAGAATAAATAAAGATGTAATAACATCATCAATTTTGTTTCAAAATGTTATTAAAACTGTGCAACACTGGCATCGCTTATCGTTACTCGAGTATCGATGTAATTGAGCATCGCAGTTGCATAAATAGTCGTGAAATGTCTGAGATGATAGCTGAAACTAATAACTATTCTTAAGACTATCTATTACAGCATAAAAAGGAAAGAAATAAGGCTATCTACTCTAAGAATGTATGGCTTCAAACTTTCGTAACGAATAACATATAATGAAATTGACACATTTGTACCACTTACAATACCACAGATAATTATAAGGAATTTGATCATGAGCATGATAATATTCACGTACATACTTTGTCTCAAGACAAATACAATTCAGTATAACGAAAAAAAAGGTCATAAAGACCCTTTTTGGAAATAGGATGACAATAGTCTGTCGACTGGTTACTTTTTATTATTTTCTTAGGTTTTCTTCATTTACATATTAATATATTATTAAAAAAATATAGTATATATTCAATTTACTTCTGCTTAGTATAGAGTAATCAATATCAATTGAAGTAATATGATAAATCTTTTTTTCGATCGTTTTATTTACATATAGATAAAACCTCTCAAACAATAACATTTTGAAAAAAATATATGTAAAATCAATATAAAATTATATCCATAATATTATAGATTGTCAATTAATACATGAGTATTTTACGTTTCAGGTCGGATTTGACGAAGCTTCGAATTGACATGGGTCTGGTGTTACCACGTATAGAAGTCACTGGTCATTACGAGGTATCGGGGCAGGTGCTTCTGTTTCCTGTGCGATCTCAGGGCGACTTCTGGGCTTCATTCAGTTAGTAGAAACATAAGCTATTTTTTATACTACTGCAGGTATATTTATTATTTTCATAATTTGGTTAAAATGGAACGTAAACATTTTAATTATTCTCAAAATAGATAATATTTTTGTTGTTGTTGTCAAGTAGTTTCGAATTGAATATGTTTTATAAAACCTTTTTTACTGCATCTCTTTCAACTCTCAATGAATATTGACTAAATAACTTTAGTATCTACCTTAAATCAGTTGCCACAGAAATTTTCCTCTGTATTCTAGCTAGTCTATTTGAAAGTCTCTCTAATAAGCGATCCCCTCCATATACTCATATATCACTTTATTCATATATTAATATTATAATTAGAATATTCAGTCATTAATATCCCAATGCGGTGCCAACTATGTGTACATTGATCCCTTTAATATATATAATATTATAGATAAAACCTTCGCATTCCTGGTTCTCCATATTTTTAAGTCTTATTTCCTGTACCTAAATCTGTGTCGAGTAAACACATTTTATTTATTTCGTTTCATGCACTCTCTACATATACATAATCTGATACACGTAAATGTCACGGACATGTCCAGGTGTACTTTGATTTCATTATTAAATATTCTTGTTTCACTTACGTCATTTAATAAGAAAATATAATTAAATAAATAACACAAACTTATCGAGAACTCCTCGGTAAGTATCGCAAATTAAATCGGAGTCGTTGATAATAATAAATATAATGAAAACGATTCATCTTTATAAGTAGAGTAACAGCATGTGTATGTTCCATTGCTGGGTTAAGACCTTCTCTTATTGTGAGGCTTGACATGTGGCAGAATTAATCGAATATACATGCAGGTTTTACCATAATGGCCTAGTGCATATAATTATCCGAAGATCGCGAATTCAAATTATGACATGTTAAACAGAGTTTCCTTGAGATAATTTTATTATTTCAAAGGTAGGCAACCAAATGGGTCACATAATGGCCACTGACCACCACCATAAATGAATACTTATTAATTTATTGACATTTCCTATATATATTGTCGCACACTCACCCTTCAAACAAGAACACAACAATATTAAGAATTGTTATTTAATGATATAAGTGATGAGTATGAGTAAGACTATGTATGTACTTTCAGTAGAGAGTACCTCAGCCGGGCTGAAACAAAACCCAACAACCCAGAAATTATGGTCAAAAATTTGAAAAAATATATTTACTTCGCGCTTAGCGGCAACAGATAACTCGTGGAAACTTACATACGCTCTTTACCCAGCTGTTGAATATACATGGGCTTTTACTATATACAGTTTTTTTAAGAACAATAATATATAAGTATTTTTAAAATGGACATGTCCTCGATTCATCGATAACACATGAACTTAAGATATTCTTAATATTTTACGTTGTCCTGACAAGGTCGGAATGTTAAGCCAAGGCAAACATGCGCGTTTAAATTTATTTTTGCCAAACAAAATATTGGACTTCATTATAAGATGCCTTACGACCTTACTCATAAATGCAGCTTTGCGGCTATTTATTTAAGCACTGACTTTGTTCTTTATGTCATTATTGATTTGACATTCGAAAGAACAAACAACATTTATAAGTAAGGCCGTTAATAATTACAACTATATCAATTTTTCAATAATATTAAATATGTAATTATAAGTTTATTTATATGTATTTTTTTTATTGTTAACACTAAAGCTCGTCAATAGCAGCCAAATATAAAACAAAGAAAATCCGTTGACAAATAGAGGATAAAATAGTACTCAGTGTTTTTGTCTTTGCTTATTATTTTATGTATATTTACAAATAAGTCAACAACAGTTGAATTTCTATTCAAAATAAGGCAAAATATATATTTTTTTGTTCTTCTTTGTTATGTTCTCATTATTTTTATCGCAGACGACGTGGTTGCTATCGTCAAGATTTTCGGCAAGGAAATCGAGCGAGAGGCTGTTAAATATATGACAGCTGACCGCATGCAAGTCGACTTTAAGCTTAAAAGTTCTCGTTTCAAGGTCAGAGATACAGTCAATCACGGAAGTGTTATTGGTAAGTCAAGTTTTTAGCGATTAATTATTAAAACTTCAAGGCGATCAATATAAAACTTTCTATAAAAGATAAAAAATAACAGTCAATAAAATAAACTGATGTAATTTTCAGCATAACTTTCATTATAATTAATCACATAAATATATAAAATGTTTGTAAGTGATCATTGAATTTAGTTATGTTAGTTCATAATTTAATTCCAACAGATTTTTCAACTGTACATATTAAAAATATATATTCGTTTATAACAAGTCTAATTAAATTAAGAAATATTACACACAAAAAAATGTTTAAATTAACAATCACATTGATGATCTTTATAACAAAAAACCAAGACAAATAAAATTGGTACTTATAACAATACAATACACATATACTTTATTGTACACTAAAATACGAATAAAGAGTAAAAACAAGTAGATCATTGCTTTTAGCTCTAAGATATTGAGTAAAAGAATCCTTTGAGAAATCCATATCTAAATGAAAACATAATGAAAAAATAAAAAAAATCCGAAAAATATTTAATCACGTCGGACAAAACTATATCAGTTCTGTAAGTTTAATCAATTAATTTTTATATCATAACATAGTAACACTGCTCACCTTATAAGGTTAGGCACCTCACTTATAAACTCGTAAGTATGACCATTTCCCAATATTTTTTTCTTTTATTCTGCACGCTCTTTAAATTTCAGGTGAGGCGATGAATCAATTCCTCAATAACAACGCAGCTGAGATAATCGATGAAATGAGACCGGCGGCGTCTGCAGCCATTGCCAAGCACTTCCGCGTATTTCTCAACGCCGCCTTCGAAAGAATACCCATCGATGCGTGGCTCAAGCCTTAACTATGACGTGAATTTTGACTGGTGGTAAGGTACGAACATTACTGAGGTTTGTTTATACAATTAGAGATGAACGTTTTAACCAGTGAAGTAAAAATGACTGTGAAATTCAAATATAATAATTGTTTTAACTATATATTGATTACAATACGTCATTTTTTAAAGATCATTAAATGACTTAATTAGTGTTTACCAAGCAGAGATTTACACGCTGTTAAAACACTGACTCATACCAAGTAAATTAAAACTGCTTGTTCATTTGTATTGGGTAATACAGATATCAAATTTTGAAATGTCTTAGTTGAACTATAATTTTTTTTACGTCATAAACAAAATTTGAAAGATTATTGTACTGGATCACAGCAAGCTTTATTATTTATTTAGTGAAGTAAGATACTTAATGAAATACTTAATATTAATGTATTATTATAATATCTGTATTATGATAGAGTATATGATGAATGTGATGTGATCATAGATATAAGTGTCAATGATATTACAAAGGAAATAAACAATTTGTAAAAATTAAGTCTTACTTTTTTTTTGGTTTTATTTCTATACTCGGATTATTAAATGTTAATTACTATTTGTACAGTTTTTACATTCGTATTAAATAACTTAATTTTAACATCAATAAATATCTTACAAATATTTAAAACAAAAAAAATCAAACAGTATTTAATGTAACAAAATATCATCAGCATCCAATGTGCTTAATACGTGATCTGCTAACGGCTTGAAAAAGTCTTTTAATGCCTCTTCCATTGGACCTTGAAGCTCTTTAGACAGTTTCTCCCAATTTTCATTCAAAAATTTGTTCATAGCATTTCCTGTAATAAAAATAAATATTTTAATGAGTTCGTTTAGAAAAAAGTATGTTGCTCTAAATCATCAATGTATCTCGGAAAAATATTAAATACATAGTTAAACAAATGTATGTAGAAAATATCCCTACCCAATTCTCCATCTCCACCAAACAGATTGTCCAGCTCCATCGAAGCCTTCTTAACGTTGAACATGACATCAAGTTTCTTGCAAGCAAGAGCGTCCGGTGCGTTGTGACGAGGTTTTCTTCCCAATACTATTGTTACTGTTGCGTCAATATCATCTGGGAATTATAACACTTTTGTTACGAAGAATTACGTTTTGTAACTGATAAAATTACCATTCTTGTTTTTCCTTAAAAATTATAAAATTTTATACAAGTGTCAATACAATATAGTCACTTATGATTTTTTAGATTTAATAAAATAAAAACAAATAATTTTACCATATTTAGCGGAAAATTTGCCATCTCCTTCTATTGGCAACATTAAAAGCTGCCCCTTCAAATTGTAGTTACCCTTCATCCTAAGTTCAGGTATATGAAGCGTGGCAATCACCTCATGTTTTGCCGAATGCACCCTATATTAATATTTAGATATAATTTAATATTTAGAGCTAGATCTAGCAATTAAGAATTAAGAAAATTAAATTAATTTGCTAAAAATACGTGTAAGGTAGTAAATGTTCTTGAGAAGAAGATTTGGAACATATTTCATTACGCTGTTCCAAAGTGGGTTTTCTGGATACACAACAGGCATAATTGCATCCGACACATTCCATACGATATATCACTTCAACGTCGAGCACGAGATGAATTATAAACATTAATTAAACAAATGAAAATCAGAAGTCTATCAAAAATAGAGAGTTTTAACTAAAACATACATGGTATTTTCATTTAATATTTTGAAAGTACTTACTGAACACTTTTTACTCGCATAGTCGAAGGGCCTCGTACTGACACATCTGTGTACGAGGAGGTCACAGATATTGGTCCCGCTGTCTGTTGTATCGCTAAAGATGGAACGAAGAGCGGCTCACATGATGGCACACCGTATTCTGGTACTCCTAGTATTAAACAAGAATAAAAAAAAACTAGAAAAAATAATATATTCAAAAACATAAATATACATATATTTTAATTAGTAATAATAGAAAAAAAAATACTAAGCAATTGTATAGATATAACGCTTAATGTGTACCTGTTGCTAATTGCGGTATGTAGGAGTTGAGAGCGTCTCTTAGGCAACGACCTAGGGCGTTCTCCTCACGGGGACAGATGAAACTACCAACTAAAACAGTAAATCAATCAAATAGAAACATAGCCTGTAGAAGCATACTGTGAAACTCAGAGACTACATAAGTGAGGAACTATATGTAATACAAAACAAATATTGTTCGGACCGATTTCGGTCACAGCGGCCAATCTCAAGAGAGATTAGCCAACTGCACAAGACATGCACCAGTTTGTGGGTTATGAGTGTGAGGGAATAGGGAGTACACCTGACTCCGTATTCCCTCACTCCCATAATCCGATGGGATGGCAATCCGACAAGACCGGAATGTGTTCAGTCGCAGATCAACTTTACGTGCTTTCTGAGGCACGGGAGTTTACACCCTTCCAACTTCCAAACTCTGGGCTGTTACTGAGATTCTTTGAAAAATAAACCTAATAATTTCTCACGACCTCAGGATCAGCGGCCTTATTTCTTGCAACTAGACCAACGAGACAGTCATGAAAAATCTCTATAATAAAAGCAATTTTTATAATTGATACTTACAATTTATGTAACTTTTTTCTGAACTGTAAACTATGTGAAGAATACTAAACATCAATAATATTTTCTTCATCTTTCTTCAATTATAAATAACGTATCCTTTCCAGAGCAATCTTGATATAATAAGATCAATTTCAATCATCGTCTCTAATTTAAATACATTTTTAAATACGTGATGATAACACTTTTTTCCATTCACAAACAGTTTATCTATCTATCTTCTTCATCTAATTATTATCACACGTTCTCTTTATAGTTACATCATATTCATTTAAGCATTATGGAATTTGTTTAGGTATTTTTTTAAGAATAAAAATATAATAAATTCCTGAAAGAATACAAGACCTTCTTTTTCGTCTATGCCTAAATAGATTTGTTGTTGTGGCTGGTAATAAATCCAAAATTAAAAGGCTAGGTATTTTAAATAATTAGATAAATACCACAAATTGATCATATTGTTCTTATAAATTTATTTTCTTCAAGCAATAGAAATAGTAATTTGTAGTTATTAATTCAAAAGTATAAAGTCGGTTGACTGCTTCGTTGGTCTAGTGGCTTGATGTAAGGCCGTAGATTTGGATGTCCTGGGTTCAAATCATAGGTCGGGCCAATAAAAGTTATTAGAATTTACGGTCGAAAATTCACAATAACAGGTATGAGTCTGGAAGTTGGAAGTCTGTGCACTCCTGTACCTCAAAAAGCACGTAAAGCCGTTGGTCTTGCGCCTGAAATCTTTCCGGTCATGTCGGATTGCCGTCCCATCGGATTATGAGTTAGGGAATAAAGGGTACATCTATGTCTGCGCATACACTTGTGCACTATAATATGTCCTGCGCAGTTGACGAATCTCTCGGGAAATTAGCCGCCGTGGCCGTAATCGGTCGGCGGTCTAGCGGTTAACTCCAATTTGATCCCATTCCAAAGTCGAATAATAGAATTTTGATTTAAAAAAATAAACATAAAAATAAGTTCACTGAGGATAAATTAAAACAGCCTCCCTTTTTCGTGAAATTGAGAACCTATTTTAAGTCAGCTTATAATTATATAACACACACGATACCTAATAAGTTTTGTCGATAGAATCTCAATATCACATATTTCCAAATTTAATTATAATAACTTTCATAAGACTAAATATGTAAAACGAGACTTATATACATAATTACTCTCTTTTGTTTTTAATTTATTTAAATCTAGCTAGTTTTCCATGGTCACGATGACAGTGCAATTTCGCATGCACTTTTATAAAATGTCGTCAGACAGAATGTTCGACCTAAAATCGTAAAAGGTGCAAACGAAATGGAACCATTTGGTTAGCGCAATAGAATCGTAAATCGGTGTATTCATTTAACTAGCACAGTCATCGAGGTGCAATGTTGTAATTCGAATGATGTAACAAATTTGTAGGCCTGTGACCGTCGCGACACGCTGGCTCAGTTTGCGAAAGTGGTACAAGTATAAGCAGTGGCGTTTGCATAGCTTAGTTTGTTTAGACCTTGTTCAGTGAGCTTAGTGCAGTTACCGCATAAGTTTCCAGGAACAAAGCGAACAAAATGATGTTTAACGAGTACTGTCGTGGTTTGATAAACTATTTCCTTCGATCTGTTCGCCGTTTTTAATATTTTATTAGTAACACAACAAATTGAATTACAATAACTTGTATAATTAAAAAGAAATGAGATTTTTTTAATAATTAATTCTACAATGATTCTCTCAGGATCGTACTTGAAGTGACTTGACTTGAAGCTTGTTGTATAAGTTTGATAAAATGGTATGCGAAACAGTCGGCAGCGGAAAATTTCATATTGTAATAAAACTTAAGCAATCACCAAATATTAAAACCACCAACTTTTAAAAAAAACTAGACCAATTTATATACATCATCTAATTTGCTAACGACTTGCTCAATACTTATTCAAACATATTATAAATTCATAAAAATTATGTCACATAAACAATTTATTAATCACAAAACAAATAAATTAGCAGATTAATAAATAGCTTCGATAAATAGTTAAAAAACAATAAATTAATCCAATCAAAAGTTATTGCACAGATTATATAAGCTAGAAATTAAGATTAAAACATGTACTATATTATTTATATCATCCAATATAAAATAGGTTTCAACATAAGTTGTACAACACGGAAACGAATTACAAACTTATTTATCTTTTTAACTTTAAAGTAAGGTTTATCAGTTTTTTTCTTTCTTTTGATTTATGGAACGTAATTAGTAAGTAATAATGTAAGTAATAATCCCTGGAACCGTTTGTACCAGTTCCATTGAAATACACTTATATTTTGACTAGGATTGAAGGTAGTTTATTGTTTCAGTTAGGGAAAACCATATTGGTCGGGATATGCTTAAGAAATTTGTTAGCTATGTCTTCCAAAACCATCGAGAGCGCTGTCTCCACGGCCGGCTGCACTTCCTTCGCTAGTTCCGTGGCGTGCATGTGAATTATGTGATCAGTTATCATTTCTGAAAATTAAATTATTATTGATATATTTCTTGTAAAAGTAATTGCTCGTAAACTATTAATATAATTACTTCTGGCCAAAAGGATGAATTTTCCTGTTAAGGAAAAGGATTTTTTAGCACGGTGTACTATGTTTTCAGTCCTCACTTGGAAGATATTTCACCACGCTGATCCATAACGTGTATGTGTTAGGTGATTTTAAATCAATAGCTATGAAAGGTATGATAAAACAATATATTAGTATATTTTTTATTTATTAATATTAACTATGTGTCTTTTTTATTTGCAAATTTTACTTACCCATTTCACCAGTAGTCGAATGAGCTTCCTTTAAATTTGCCAACAGCGGTCCAGTACAGCGAAGTTTGACGTCAGCGTCACGAATCACCATTCTTTTATGAACTTTTGCTCCAACAGCATCGAGAGCAGCGGTACAGTCAGCTAAAATCAACCGATTTTTAAATGCAAATAACAATATCAAGGTTATTAAATATTATCCTAACGTTGATTATAATTAAATGCAACCGTTAAAGTTAATATCATTAAAGAGGATAATTAGTATTTTTTTATAAGTCTGCTGCTGAAAAAATATTAATTTTATCTGTCGAGTCAACAAAGTCAGCTCTTCCAGTTAGGTGGTGAATAATAAATTGTACGCTTACTGAAATTAGCAGATATTATCCCAGTCGATTCCACTGGCAGCATTTGAAATTGTCCGATGACAACATATTCGCCTGACATCACAAGCCGTGGTAAGCTTATGTTCCCTGTAACCTTCAAGTCCTCAGGGAAGACGCTATAAGAAATACCATACGAATTAATTTAATACCATTAATTAATTAAATTAATTTATCAAAATTTGCTGTTTCCTATAAAAATGAGGTTTTATGTAAGTCTCATAAATACTGGTAAGTATAAGTAACAAGCATTTTCATCATACTATAATAAAACTATATATGATAAATATGTATAATAAAAAAATATGTAGATAGAATAAACTAATTTGACATAATTTGTAATTTGATTCTGTTGAATAAGTTGTTATGTTCCGGAAGTTGTGATGTTCTGAAAAAGCATGTGAAAATCTCTCTTCAATATACAAGAACTTCACTTGATACTGTCAAAAATCTACCAGCTGTTCAAGAAGAATACCTCAGACCTGAAAAGAACCAGCGAAAAAAACTGCAAGATTTGTTTATTTTATTTCAAAGGTATAATCATGTTTTACAATAAGTTCAATTACGTAGCATTTTTATTTGAAAAAGCCTGGCTCATTAAATATAGTACATTTATTTTTTAAAGTCCAAACATATATAGTTCTTAGACTTATTTATTTTTAATCCTTATCCCCGGTATATATTGATCATTTGTTATTACCACTAGAATTAAAATTTGCAGTAAGTACATGAGACAAAGTTGAAAACCTTCCTACAAAGGTCAGTAACTCGAGTAAATAATAAAGGCCTACTTGTCTTTATTACCAGTTTATATTTGCTTTAAAATAATAAGGAAATTTAAGTTAAATAAACGAGAGCAAATTCTCACTTCCTTAAACCTTATTAAGAATCCTTAATCCTTTTTACGAGAGATAAACGCTGTTTCAATTAAAATATGTCCATTATTTTATATTTTTAAAATTAATAATAAAAATTTTATATAAGAGGTAATTAAATTTATATGCAATAGCATAGGTAAGTTAATAAACTAGTTTCCTGTTCTAATTTCGCCGGAGAAAATTAACATATTATCCCTTTTAATTATTATGAAACCAAGTTGAAGTATCTTAAGATTTCGACTAAATCAAGAATATTTTTTTTAGTAACAAAACTTGTCAATTAATGTGGCAAGGATTAATAACAAAAAATAAATCGATCTAAATTTATCGTGAATTTTATCATATTTTATTAAAATTGCCTTTTTTATAACTTATATTTGAAAAAATATAATTTTTAGTCGACTATTTAGTAGATCCGTCCTGACTAAATTTGATATACGAAACTATATCGCAAAAAAATACAAATCACAAACATATTATATAGTATACATATGTTCGCGTTGAAGCTATATCCTATAATAATATAAAAGTACTACGTTGAAAAGTACTAAGAATGTAATCAGCTATTGATTGGATTTAATTAATTGGAACTTTATGCTTTTACTATTATCGGCGTCAATTTACTAGTTATTCGTGGATTCTAAGGTATATTTGATAGATTTAGATAATAGCTTATTAATATTGAGATTCTTAACCGAATTAAAAATGTTTTTTTTGTGGTATTATTATTGAAGCATAATTTTTTACAGTCGGTGTTTATTTATCCTTAATATGTATTTACATTATTCGTTCAATCTAACCGAAAGCTAACCCGGGCTTCGTGTCTTCGACATATTACAGGGTTGCTATTATTTTGGATGCTAAGTCGAGATGAGCCTTGAAATCTATGTTTTTTTTATTTTATTTTTATATAATATTTTAAATACATTTTAAATTTATGTTTATCGACCTTTGTGTTAATTATAATTATTATGTACAAAGCATTCTAAAGATATTGAATCGGAAAAGTGTTGTAAAGTCTTTCTTAATTTTGTCATCATCATATGTCACAAAAAAATGCTTACTCAAGCTTGTTAAAGGTGTAGTTCGTCAAGCCGTTCAGGGTGAGGTCGGTGAGCCAGGCGTCATACTTGAAGCGTGCCTGCGGCATGTTGTGCTGCCTCAATCTTATGCTTGGCACTTTCAAAGGCTCAAGTGGTTGAATGCCAAAGGATGGTATACCGTGTGCCAGAAGCAACTTGGCTTGTTCTGCTACACGCTTAATACAGTCAGCTACATTAGGGTCGCTGTAATGGCACACTGGCTTTTTTGCTACAAACGAAATATCATTCAATTAATATAATTTGTTATAATTTTAAACGCAACAATACAATTTTAGAAACATTTTGATGAACAACTATTTTTTATCAATTATTATTGCTGTAATCATTTCACGCACAATTCTCCCCCCACCCCCTTCTTCCTCAAAAGTAATTTTAATCTGTTTGTTGATTAGTTAGTTTTATTATACATAATGATTTTATTTCAGATTGTAGAGAGAAAAATTACTAAATACCTTTTATTGTCTATTAATTTTATATGCCCTTATTTACTTACCCATTTCCTCCATATTGTCGCCAGCTATCGTACTATTTTGTTCAGGTACTCGTCTGCAAAGCACCTCACTAAAAAGCAGAATTGCTAACAGGAATCTAACTAGAGTGATCATCATCTTAACTGTGTGTCCACTTTGAATCGAAACTCATCTAAGACTGCTAAGGAGGTATGCCTTTATAATAGTTCTAACAGGTTCAAGTAAAGCCTTATGTGGAAAAAATTTAGCCTCGAATCTAAGGCCTACAGGCGTATAATGTGAACATAGAAGTCACTTAAGAAACTGAAATAAAAAAAAAATCCTTTGCTAATTATATTTTTTCTACATGGGAGATTTTAATAATGGATGCAGTTTTTAATAATGCAAGAAATTAAAAAAAAAAACAATAAAGTCGTTTTGTAAGTGATGTTCGAAATTGAGTTTTTTGAAACACCTATTTTCCAAGTCAACTAAATTGATTTAAAACAATTTATTTAATATATCTGTCTTCTATGTTATTAAATACACAATTTATCAATTTTTCATTTTATTTAAATACATGCAAACTAATATAAGTCGAATCATAAGTGACTAATAAAATAAAAAATTGATCGCTATTGCATAAACCTTTTATAGAATATCCTTAGGTTAAATAGGAAGATATTTAACAAGGCAACACCATAAATAATCACATAAGAAGAGGATATAAGTTTTTTCTATGCAGTTTAATCACAAATTACCAATTTATATGAACTTATATTTATAACACATAAACCACTTATGAATGGAAATTTGAGATACGGGTATCAAGGCTAACTTAAATATTATACAGGATAACGATCTCACTTAACGTTCCATGAATTTTGAAGATATTTAGATTGGATCAAGTTTCTGTATTCTTTCCAAACACTAATGACAAAAAGGTATTATGTCATATTAATTCCTGTTATTGATAATATCTTATTGATAATATCTAAATTAAAGGTTTTTCGAAGTGAAAACTTCTTTAGCGTGTATCACAGGGAATAAACTCGTGCCTGCGCGTCACCAACATGCTGATATAATGAAATCGTTGAAAGTAGAAATAATTTAAGTATTTGAAATTTATATAAATACTAACAGTATATACAAATAATATAAGTGTTATTTATTTCAATTAAGTTGTATTAATATTTTGTACCGAGTTCACGACATGCTGTGTATTTTCATTCAATTCATAGAAGAAACATCGGCGGGTAGTACCTAAAAGAGAGGGACCAATGATTTTGGACATACCATAGTTATTGTAAAGGATTAGCATTTTATTATTCCTTTTTCAAACCTCCTCCGAAGTTGTCTAATAACAGAAGTAGGTCGTTTTAAATAATAAACAAATAATTAGCTCAGAAATATTTTTATTGACACACAAAATGTATTTCATCATTCTACATAACATTTTCAATGACAATGTTAACAATGGCTGAAAATCAATATTATAGAAAATAAACTTGTGCCTAAAAGTAGACACAGAAACTTCTTTGGTGCCTTAAAAAATAAACACATTTGTTTTAAAAATATATTTCTGTTAATAACTTTAACTTAACTTACACTAAACTAAAAATATACGTAACGACTCGAGTAAAATATATTATACAAAATTATCACATTTTTAATAAATTAAGACAAACAGTATTCCCAATAAATCTAACACTTGATACCTTTTAATGAAATAAATAAAAAACAAAACGTTCAGTGTTTTGCATTTTAAATATGTCTTCTTCAGTAAACGCCATTTAAAAAAGTTCTGTTTGATAGCATTTATGTGATCGCGCTTGTAAGTAAAACGTAATCAAGTAAACAGTTACATGGTAAAGTATTAATCGTTGATCAAAAACGATCAAACATCACTTGATATTAAATATTAAGCATCAACAACTAAAATCTCATTTAATGGTATTGTTCCGAATATTTTGTTGAAAAAGGCTTTAACGATGGCGGCACTGCTCTCTTCAATAAGAGGGTTGAGGATATCCAGGACGACTGATGGGCTGGCGTTGAAAAAAGCTGCAGCCGACGATGCTGAGGAAATAATGAGAAGTTAATGTATTTATCTTCTGTTACAATGATGATTAATATAAATAAATAAAATTAAATGTATTATAATATAATCTGTTTACTTCTATAGGGATTTATATTTCACGGATCTCGACATTAGACCTTCCAATACTTTATAATATTTGTACAAAACAGTGAAGTTCAGGAAAACAGCAATATTCAATTAAAATTTTGCTATTCGAAAAAAAGTTTGTCTATTTTTAGTTGTGCTTACAAATAATAAAAAACAGTGACATAAACTTTTGAAAAAAAAACATGTCAATAATCCTGAAATTACTTACCAGCTACAGGTCTCTCCGCATCGTCGATGAAGACTTGGCCATTACCGATCTTGAGTTTGGTGATAATTTTCTCGGCTTGTAGGTACTCGACACCATCTTTGATAATTGGTTTTGCACTACCCTTAGCTACTACAGTTATTCCAGCTGTAAAAATATGTAATGTTTTAATATTATTTTGATTTAATTTTTTTGTTTTTCTTTTTATTGGGTTTGATGTGGGTGTGTTTTAATTAGTTCAGTTTGTCTATGCTTAAACAGCACCCAAACAAGCTGACAAGGCTTATGGGTGAAGAATAAAATTAAACATTAATATTTTGTTGTTAAAAAATGAATAAATAATAATTTGAACGGGCAATGGCCGTGATTTATTTTCTGGAATAGGTATATATGTATAATTACATACATATATATATTTATTTCAATTTAGTAAAAGAAGGAAGATATTTTAAATAAAAATGTATACTTTCATAAATACGATCTTTTCTTTCGAAAGACATTAACAATCTGAGATTTGGATAATACTATAAGCTAAAGTTTTAATTCTGAAGTATTTTTTATGAAATAGATAAATTGTGAGGAAAATTAGCCACCTATTGGTAAGTTGTCACCATCGCTCATATATAGCACTGTAAGAATTATTAACAACTTCTAACAACCACCAACCACCATAGGAACTAAGATGTTATGTCCCGTGGGGTCTGCCTGCTGCTAGGCGATAGAATATGTGTTGAATAGGTGGTATCTACCCTGGCTTTGCATAAACCACCATGTCCATTTATAAATTAAGAAAAATCACTTAATCTTACTAAAATTGCTTCTGAATTTTCCTTTGCCACTTATGTCGAGGGTTAGGATTCTGGAGCCGCGCACGTCATACTCGGCCGTCACTTCCAGCTGTGGGATCGTTAGTTTCACTTCAGCCACGTACTTGTTGTTGAGGTTCAACCTGTAAATAGAATTAAGTATCATTTCAGTCTAAAAGTGCAAGTCACGAGGCGAATAATAGTTATAACAAACATGGTGGTAATAAACTGTAAAAGTGCAACTCAATAAACCATTAATTTTTGTGATAGCGAACAGAATTAAACAGTTGATTTTTGGAATTTATTGTCGCTTAATGGTAATTTCTACGACCACAATATCAATGATTAGGCTACGATATATTTCGTTGATGAAAAATTTAATTAGCTCTCCATAAGTTATTTTGAACTTTTGGGTACTGGAAATTTGAACAACAGTAGCAAAAAAAAAGAGCAGTTATTAGAAAGGATGCTAGCCATGACCGCTGCGATGATAATTTGTTAAATTATAGCTCATTGATTCAAATCTATGCTTAAAGCGTTTATCATTTAATTAAAGTACTGCAAGTCTGATTTTTTTATAGTAAAGGTAGGCGGACGAGCATATGGTCCACCTGATGGTAAGTGGTCACCAATGCCCATAGACATTGGCATTGTAAGAAATGTTAACCATCGCTTACATCGACAATGTGCCACCAATCTCGTGAGCTAAGATGTTATGTCCCTTGTGCCTGTAATTACACTGGCTCACTCACCCTTCAAACCAGAACCCAACAATACCAAGTACTGCTGTTTTGCGGTAGAATATCTGATGAGTGGGTGGTACCTACCCAGATGAGCTTGTACAAAGCTGTATCACCATATTTTTGCATTATAATTAGATAGGATTCTTGAACTAGTATAACTACAGTCAAAAGGGCGTGACTTAGTTCTCATAGATGGTAGATTAATTAGATTTTCATTGCGTTTCAAAGGGAAAAAGCTGCTAGCATTCCATACGATTTGTACAGTAACTATTTTTATTTGTATTTGTTTATGTCTTTAATGTAAATAAATGTTATAATTATAACTTCACTCCGTAATCGCATGAGTGGAGCAGTAACCATAAACGTTAACCCATGTAGCAAATTGTGTCATATATGTGTAATCCAAATGTAACAGGTTCCAATAGTCAATTTGGAATAAATTGCTTGAGTCGAGAAAAAGTGTAACTACTGAGTTTCTTTTCAGTTGATACCACTTGAACCGATGGTATTAATATTTTCTAACTTATATTTCTTTATAAAATGAACTTAAATAATAATAATAGTATCCTGGGTCATTATTCACACACGAACTCTGATCCCAAACTAAGCAGAGCTTGTATTATGAAAACCGGACAACTGATATACTACATATACTACGTTCCTTTTTTAAATACATACGTATATAAGTTATTAATAAAAACAGGCAGTCTTAATACAAATTAACCTTAAATTGTAAGTATAGACGTTGATGGAAATATACTACGGGGGCGAATAATTAAACTTTAAACTAAAAAGTTAACCTTGAAAAGACCACGATATTTTTTTTTATTCATTTGACATTGGTCATGTTACACATTTCGAAAGTACCGGAAACTTTTTGTTGAGTTACTGGCAATATATTTATTCATAAGGTTAAAGTTTCCTTAAAGTAAATCATTTATGTTATATATACAAAACATAATTATCTGCTTAAAAAACAAAACAGACTTCAAACAAAGTAAGAGCCCATAAAAAGTTTTTTTTAAATCATGTATTTTTTCACCCAGGGATGGTATTAAATGGGATGTATATATTTTCCATTTAAATTTGTAACTCAACAAAAAAATAATTTTCCAAATCATTTCATAAATGATGAAGTTCTGAGGAAACAATTGAGAACCTCCTACCTTTTTTTGGAAGTCGGATGAAAAGAGAATGACCTTTAGCAGATATAGCGAAAATACAAAGAAATTCCATAAAGTAAGTTGGAATTTTAGATTGTAGTTGTAACATATAAATATACTTATTAGGTATTTTGCATAAAATTACACCGTTTATGTAATTCTGATGCCAGAGATACTGTGTATAACCGCAATTTTGTATTAAAGTAAATAACAAAAACAGCTTATCTAAAATTATTACGTAAAGATAATTTAAGTTATTTTTCACTGGGTTCAATGGTTGGAAAACTAGAAATAATTTTATTATATTCATAAAGATTATGTTCTAAGCTATATACTTTAGTAACCGAACATCATTACATAACATCTTATACATACACTGCTAATTAATTATAGTAAAAACTCGTAGTCTATTTATTTTTATTGTTTGGTTATGTATAAGACACGATGATTGTTCTTTAATATAATTAAAGCTTTTGTTCAATAATATTAGATTTACACTAAAAAAAATACGCTTTCGTTAATGTAACTTACCCTGTACAACAAAGTAAACCAAAATCAGTCGTAACTAAGATTTTCTAGTAACCATCGATGAAATTTAAATCGATGCGACAATTTGAAGTTGGTTAAAATTTAATAGATTTGTTTACATAATTTGTTAGTTACATAGAAGTATAGGCAATCAAATTATCTAATTTCCGTATTTAATAGAATAGTACATGCTATGATATCCTCTTGACCGATTTGACCAAATAGGCAACTGTGCAGGATATGTGCACAGTGTAACGCAAACACACATACAGTATCTATTCTCTCGCTTTCCTAATCCAATGAGACGGGAAAAGATCAAGCCGGTTTGTGTGTTGCCGTGTTTACATTAGTTAAATTACCCAACAAATGAATAAATGATATTTGAGAAGAGAGAATGATAGAAGGTATTATATACTTTTGTAGGATATTTCGTTATGATATAAGTGACGTTACCCTTATGTATTCACGGTATAAATAATGCGAGAAATTGCGATATCCAGAAAGATTCAAATGAAACAAACAATCAGTAGAGCGGAACACTGAACTTGTTAGTAAACCGAGGAAGTTATTACACAGAAAAATACCTAATCGTTTTATTTATTGATAATATTATTATTTATTTTACAACGGTACTGATAATTATGACTGTAAAAATACTTTTTCTTGCTTGAAATATGAGAATACTATAAACTTCGGATTGGATAAAAAAATTTATAACAAATAACTGCATTAAATTAAATATGACTTGGGTGACCATTTGCATAATAGCCCGAATATTCGGCTAATATTCCCCTTAACCCTACGCTTGATTATTTAATACATATTTCTTTTTTATGTCTTTTAAATTATGTCAAACATTTTCGTTAAATATTTATATATTTTTTATATTTATCTTCATCATCGAAAACAGATAAAATAAATTAAAAATTTTGTTATGGAATATTTGGTCCGATAAAACCTATGTTCGTGTCATATTAATACGTACAATAAATTGACAAAAACAAATACTTACTTTACTTTCTCAATCTTAAAGTTAGATGCGCCGAACGCCTTCATGTTCTTAATAGTAGCCTTGAGCCTTAAGTTAGAGGCAGTTCTGTCCAGCTTCAATGTTGGCACATTGAAAGGATCCAAGGCCGGAACGTTTACTTCGGGAATGCCATTTAATAGTCTTGGCTTCACTACGTCAACTGCTTTCAAAATACATTTTTCTAATTCTGGGTCATTTCGTTTGCACTGTGGGAAGTCGTCCGCTGGAAAACATAACGGAAAATCTATAAGTTATTTGAATGAATTTTCTTTGATTATACTACGTTATACTATATTTGTTTGTAAACTAAATAAAGATTTGAATAAGCTTTGATAAATTTTTTACCCTTGGAACATTTGAATTGATTATTATCGAACAAAGCGATTCTAATTTTGAAAAAAAAACTTCAGATCTAAAAAACAATCTGTAAGGTGAGGTAAGTAAGTACCATGAACAAGATTTTCTGAGTATACAGTTGTTATGCACTTACATATCTACACGTGTGTCTTTATTCAAGTTAAAAGTGAAATTACGAAAATTTTAAGCTTAATAGAATTCGTAAAGTAAATAACTAAGTTCGTTTACGTGCATGAATCTTTAGTAAACATAATTGCATTTTAACCAAACAACTATAAAATTTAACGCAAATGCATATTCGTTCCACTATTCCAAACTTGGTCGCAAACAAATATTAGGAAACATAAAAATATACTTATAATTCTAATCTTTCGTCAGCTAATAAATTTAATTATAATTTATTTCAAGGAGATCTAGAATTGATTATAATATATCGTTATTACCAATATGTCAACGTTACTAATGTCGAACGTCCAAAAAGTTATGAAATGTAAAATAGTAAAATTTAACAATAAATTACAAGCATTTATTCTTTATCTACGTAATCTCAACTTGATAGCTCCAAAAATAAAATAGGATTTCAATAAGATTTTTCATAATGTATTGAACATCATAATATATTTTTTTTTCAACCTTAACACATACTAACTATACCACGTAACGTGCTATAATTTTTTTTACTATATATTGATCAGAATTAGTATAAAGTTACCTAAACAGTTTTCATAACAGAGGTTGCTAAACAAAGCTTGATTCCAGTATTTCTTGTTTCGACATATCCCGGTCGACGACATATCCATATTTTTGTTACTCAACATGTCAGTTCCATTGTAGGCAAATTTTATTTGCTTGAAATTATATAACCGTTAAATAATATTTTAGTTTATCTATACTTATATTATAAACGCATAAGTAACTCTGTCTAGACAGAGGCAGATATCTGTTATGCTTTCACGGCTATACTGATTTTGATGAAACTTTATATGAATCAAGCTTGAATTCCAAGGGCATTGGCTTTTATTTATACCTATAACTCCAGTCCATTCATGTTGTCATAATAATAATAATAATTATTGTTATTGAATAATAATGGCTGTGACGTCATTTACCTGACACACGTCATTTACTTGACACGTCATATTAAGACAAAATCGCCATAAACGTGACGAGTTTTGTTAAGTTTTATTTTTAAATCCGTACTTCATTTTCTTGGTAACGGAACTTATCAGCCTATAAATGTCCCACTTGTCGGCTCCTGGCAATCTTATTGAAGAGGCGTTTTTTTTTATAGAATAGGAAGGCGAACGAGGATATGGGCCACCTGATGGTAAGTGGTCACCAACGCCCTTAGACATTGGCACTGCAAGAAATGTAAACATCGCTTGCATCGCCAATGCGCCACCAACCTTGGGAACTAAGATTTTATGTCCCTTGTGCCTGTACACTGGCTCACTCACCCTTCAAACCGGAACACAACAATACCGAGTACTGCTGTTTTGCGGTAGAATATCTGATGAGTGGGTAGTACCTACCCAGACGAGCTTGCACAAAGCCCTACCACCAGTATAAGTTTGTAAGCTACCACAATATTTATAATTATAAAAATAAAATTAAGCAAATAAAAGTAAAGGTTTGCTATTTTACAATATAATAAAGTCATTATTTTTTAATAAAGTCATAATCGCATACGAAGATAAATATATATTAATAGCACATATTATATATCTTTGCATGTGTTTAAATCATAATTCATTTTATTATGAAATTATTTTATTATAATGCTAATTGTATTTGTTCACATGAAGTTTGATTAAACAATTGACCCTAATATTTTAATAATGTTGGTTTAAAATTGTTCCAAATATAAAGATATAGCAATAATAATAGCATTTTTTTTTAATTACATCCTTCATAATGATTATAATTGTATATTATTTATTCGAAATGGTTTAAAACAAATAGAAAAAAACGAATATGTAATATTTATTAGATTTATTATATATTAGACTATTTTTTCTATTATTCAAATAAAATGAATACTTACTATCATAGGATATTTTTATTGAATTTTTAACAATTGCATATTGAAAATTTATGTTACTCGTATGTGACTAGTCCAGGAATAGTTTATTATTATTATGGACTAAAAATAGTTAAAATAAAGCTTAAAACGTACTGCAAAGAGTAAGTTATTAAGTTAACAACGTGTGTACAGTTGCAGACATTTGACGAGCCTTTTGGCGTGGTTGATGTCTAACGCCGAAGGTTCGATTCCTACCCAGGACAGACATTTGTGTGCATGAACATGTCTGTTTGTCTTGAGTCAGGGTGTAATTATCTATATAAGTATGTATTTACAAAAGAAAAGTAGTCTATGTAGTATATCAGTTGTCTGGTTTCCATAGTACAAGCTCTGCTTAATTTGGGGTTAGATGGCCGTGTGTGAAAAAAAATGTCTCACTTATTTTCATCTATATAATCATATTATATACTTACAATATTTTTCAATTAATATCTTAACACAATATCATTGATTTATAATATTTAGGAAATTAGATCCTTATAATGATCAGAAATTACTTTTTAATTTTGATAATTATATAATAACTTAGTTATTTTACAAATATATTTGAATCATTACAACATTTTTTTATAGAATTAGAAGATGGACGAGCAAATGGGCCACCTGATGGTAAGTGGTCAACAACGCCCATAGATATTGGCATTGTAAGAAATGTTAACCATCGCTTACATCGACAATGCGCCACCAACCTTAGGAACTAAGATGTTATGTCACTTGTGCCTGTAATTAATCTGATGAGTGGTACCTACCCAGACGACCTTGCACAAAGCCCTACCACCAGTGCAGATTAACTTCACCAGCACATTATATATTGAACTATATATATTTCAATAATCATTTATTTATATTCAATCGGTTATTATATCAATTGCATTAATTGCAATGAAATTACATATATTTTTATTTTAAATTTGTTATTCTATGACTGGTATTGTTTGAATTTAATTAAATGTATCGTAAAGCGTGTTCAAAAAATGCTTTTCATTTGACTTTAAATAATATTTATAAACTTTAAATAATATATTAGACTATAAATAATATTTAAACATCTAATATTAAAAAAAAACACCTATTTTTTACTTATTTGAGCTGTTTATATGAATCCGGAATTTCTCTCATTTCTTAGCTATTATCTCTTGGGCCGGTGTAATTAAACGTTCATAGCGGTTTTCACATGATACATTTATGGACACTATTAAAAAAAAATCGTAATCCATTTAACGATGCAGTATTGTTAAATCCATTAAATGCACATAGATAAAAAAATATATATTTTCTTAATCTATTTTTTGGTGTAAGAATTTATAATTGGAAAACATATGGAAATCAGCGAAGCGATTCTACAAGAAAATTTGACATCAAGTGTCTCAATCATAAAATGATCAAAGCGTTTCTGGTTACACGCTATTTTCTTAATTAATTTAGAGTTGTTGTCGCATATCGCTTTACCATTTCACGACGTGTTGGTTCTTACAGAATAATTCCGCAGGACATGAGTTTGTTGTTTAGGTTCTAAAACGTTAATAGCATAATAAGTAAAACAAAAGACTTACGTATAATTTTTGTGGACACGACTGCACACACAGCAAGAATTATTAGGACCTTCATAGTACAAATATGGTCTAAATATTGTTTTATTACTCTACTAAAAGATTGCAACGGGCAAGCGTCGGTAAGCGAGTGTTGGCCCGCGCAGCAACTCGCAATATTTGTATGAAAGTAAATGCGGTCTGCATCGAGGCTGTTGAGCAATTGTGGAAAAAAATCTTCGGGGTATTTTGAAGACTTATTTAATATTTGTTAAAGTAACTTCCTTATGTTTAATTTATTATTTATGCCCGTTAAAAGATCAACACGAACGCCTTTTTGTCGTTTGTATTAAATGATAAAAAAAAATATTTAAAAAAAAAACTTAATCCGTTATACGTGTGAACTACATAGCCTTCCTCAAACATTATTACTTAACAACGCTTACAAGTGAATTTCCTCTTATAAATAAATAAATTACATTTAAATTATTTATTGTTGAGCCTCTTTGATTGTTTAATTTTATCCTTTTATACGTAATTAGAACAACATCGTTACTAAAATATCAATTTTAAAGCTTGCTAATTACAACAATTAAAGTAATGCAATTAATCATTTGAAATTTAAAAATCGTATTTCATCGTTACAATTACAGTAACATTATTTCAATGTAACCCCAAAAAGAAAAAAATACTCCGTAGTTCCGTGAAGTATTATATAAAGTCTGTGCATTACAGCTGACCAACCGTCAGCCTCAATTAGATTACTTAAGATCCGTAATAGTTATCTCACTGCTATAAAACTGCACTATGAAGCGATAGAAAAACTACCTTTTTATTTTTATTTAAACTAATTGAAACTTTTATATGGTGAGCTATTCATAAGATAGTAAGCTTTTTCTAAGGTCCTCGAGATTGGATCGCGTGTCCCGTGTCCCTGACACGTAATCGCAATCAAGAAAAAATTTAGCATGCACCGAGTTCTTTACAAATGAACAATCGTCAGCGGAGTCGCAGGAATGCGTACCCGTAATCTCACTACTTGCGGAACGAACGAACGCCGTGGTGGCTTTAGTCGATAGGAGTCCGACATAACCCTCCGTCATCTCCGAGAAGGGACGAATTCCGAGGGGTTACCCCCAGGAAAAAAAACAAGTTCTCCAAGCTCTTCCCATAGACACTGATATCAAGAAGTATCATCAATTTCTAACAAGTTCATTTCTCCACAATATGATTAAATTTGTTAATCTTGCTACGTATAATTTTCCTGTATTAACACTAATCCATTCATATTTAAAGAATCTGTCGAATAAAGTTATTTTGTTTAAAGTAAAATAAATACTATAATGATAATGATCCTTATCGATTAGCGTCTGTCTCAAACGGAGAATAACAGGTGTGTTAACAGAATGACCAAAATTTGGGTACAGCTACTGTTCAATTAATCAACACATTAATTGTTCTCTTTTTTTTTACTTTTACATTTTATTTTAATCTTTTGCCATATAATTTGTCTGCAATATGTGTTGATGCCAATAAAAAATCCTTTTATTTCTTCTGAGAATTTATTGTCAGAAAAACCCAATAACTTTGTATGTGGACCGATCCCAGGTTTAAATCCTCAGGGTCAGCAGCCTTACTAGCTAGCCATTAGATCAAGGAGGTTAATAATATACTGGAAATATGAATCAAATCTTTAGTTTAGCATTAAACGAACGTAAGTTTTTCTACATTTATTACAATAAAAGTTTGTGAATATTTGAAATCTTTTAATATGTATATAAAAAGCATTCCAAGTAAGTGAATTCACTCGAAACTCATTAAAGGCCACCAAATAAACTATATACCCATGATATACACACATCACCTATGCTGTAATGGTTGCTAATATTTCATTTATACGTGAAATACAGCAAGATATGATTTCATCCTAATCAACCGTAAGCCCTTATCCTATTAATTCTCAATGTAAACTTCAAAAAGAAAGGGTATGGCAGACTTACAGCAGCCATCAGCATCTACTTGACGCCAATCATTTTTGAGAACGGTTTTGCTGACGGACTAATTCTTCACCAGGCATATAATATATACTTAGTTAATTGTATGTTAAACGCATTTAACATAAATTCCCTAAGTCGGACCTTACAACACCCAGTACCAAATCGTATAACATATTCAAGATGACGATTGTTGACATTTAATCTTTAGATAAGTATTATGAAACAGCTTGCGTCAATATTTTATAATAAATTATACACAAAACTAGGTCTATTCAATCGTGATATTTATTTATTTTTAAACACAATAATTTGTATATAACAAACATCAATGAAATAATTATAATGAATAACATGAAAACTAATTTAAAAAAAATCAATATATTTTCGACGTATGTTGTAATACTTAAAAATACATTGCTTAGAAAGTATTAGTAAATCTTGTGACTGTAAACAATGAGTCTTGAGTTGCACATGGTTTCTGAACAAATGTTTCATTATTCCTTACATTAATAATGAAACATTTGTTCACTAAAGTGCAAATATTAAATAACCAACGTTCAAAGTAACATTAAACAATATTATAAACAAGACAAAATCATAAATTTAAATATCTCGTAATATTTCTAACACTATACTATTTCTAACACGTTCAAAATTACATACTCGTATTGTATAAAGCAATATTTGTTTACATAAAACATTGATAATGAATATGCATTTTTGGCTAATTAAATTAAGGTAATAGTTCTTGTTCATTTCTATAAATAAATTTAAACAGAGAAATAATTACTATGAGATATTTATAAATATATGATATAGTTATGCTAACTTTTCTCAATACGTTATGGAGACACACAATCCTTTCGCATTGTGGTTCTGTGTATGTGTTATAGTTTTTAACTGGTCCTGAGATCCTGGGTTCAATTAACAGGTCGGGCTACTAAAAAGGTATTCGGTTTTTCGTCAGAAAATTCTCAGTTGCAGCCCGGGGTCTGGAAGTTAGAAGTGTACAGACTCGCGTACCTCGGAATGCACGTAAAGCCGTTGTTTCTGCGCCTGAACCCTTTCCGGTCGTGTCGGATTGCCGTCCCATCGGATTATGAGAATGAGGGAATAGAGAGTATACCTGTGTTTGCGCACACACTTGTGCACTATAATATATCCTGCACAGTTGGCTAATCTCCCTTAAGATTGGCCACCGTGGCCGAAATCGGTCTAGAGGACATTATAGTTTTGGCAGCGTTCGCTTTGGATCGATGGACTGACAATTTTCCATCCAACTACGTCGGCATTTATCTTAAAAAAAATAAGCCACATATTAACCTACAATAGCTTATTTTTAATGGCGATACTAAAACTAAAAGAATATCAAAGTTCCATGTGAATTAAAACCAAACCTCATAAGTATAATGTACAAATTTCATTGGAGTACGATAAAAAGTATTTTAATATAATTTAAATAATAAAATCCTTTTTGTTTTAATTTTTTTATTGTATTTCATAGGACATATAAGAAATATTACTCATTCCTTACAAAATATATAATAATTTACCAACCTTGAGACAATTACGATGTTATGTCACTTCTGAAGTTTCACCGGCTCACTCACCCTTCTAACCAGAACAAATGAGACCCAAACGGGCTTGCACAAAGCGCTACCACTTAGTAAATAAACAAAACTTTCTTTGATTTCTTTGTAGTCCACTGATTATACAAAAACCTAAAAAACCTACCCAAATGTGCACTAGACGCAGTCCTTTTTACAAAACTGTGATGCCAAATCTGAGGTCATTTGAAGGGCAAAGTAATTGTACTTTATCGAAAAATATCAATAAGCACTGAATATATTACAATTTTATCGCTGTAATTCAATTACAACGCCATAAAATATATGAATAATACCCATTATAAACATATATATTTGAATATAGCCTAAAATATAGCCTAAGTAGTATAAACATTGTAACAGAAATACCAAGCTTTGGGTTGTCTAACAAAATTACTCGTATGTACTAAATAAGTATTAAATAGTCACTGGTCAAGGAGATCTTGGTTAGCCCTTGCTATATATTTAAGCTATCGAACGATTAGATACGGTTAATATTTTATCACAGTTTCATTTCAATCAAATCTCTTATTAATAATAAAGATAACTATAAATATTAGTTGATTTTTTCTGTTTAATTAATGATTAATTAACTTAAAAAAATTACGCAGACTGAATGAAAAATGTATAGCCTAATTGTTTAATTATAACATGATATAGCTTAATATGTCTCCGGGACATACTCTCTCCATTACAAAATTAAATTAAATTAATACGCAACGGCGTAGCAGTTGTGACTTGATTAAGTAACGCTCATCCAAGCTCAACATGTCTAAAGTTGCTTATTATAGACTAACTGTGCCTGCGGTTTCACCCGTGTATAACTATAAAAAATCACTAAGAGCAAATTATAATATTTCAATATATACAATATTTTTTGTTTTATTTCCGTGGTATATTAGTATTTATTCGGTTTTTGCCGCACCCGTATCTAGATACAATACATACAATTGGAATCATACATGAGAAAACCATCATTCCCTTAAATCTATTCCGACATCCTTGAATGTCTTTCCCTGTGCTTTATTTATTGTGACCACAAACGTTACTTTATAGATAATAGTGTCATTTTAAAACTAAAACGTAAGTCTGTTTTTTTTAATAAGTACTTGTTATAAGCTAACCGACTAACTGGTTTATTTTTCGCCCAAAGAATCGGAATTGCGATTTAAAGGGGAAATGCTAGCATTCTTGCCACCATTCCACGCGGTCACGATTTGTACTATTTTTAACTATTTTTAATTTTTGATTTGTATATATTTAAGGCTTTACTTTACTTGTAACTTGTACTACACTAACCGACTAAGTATATATTTAACAAAACCACTAAAAAAAATGCGGCAACGAAACGAAATACTTACCTTACGTATAAACTTTAACTTACAAAGTTATTTACAAAGCGAAAATAAATACGTATGTATGAGTATTTTCAAACAATCTACTCAACTACCCGTCGTAATAATATGACAAAACTATAAAAAGTACTAAAAACTGTCAATGGTCTTATCTCGATATCTTTCATAAGAAATAATGCCATGTTTTTTTTTTTAAAAACGACTTTATAAATAATGCATTATTTTAGAACAAATTTGATTACCATACAAAATCAACCAATGTAATGTTGTAATCAACCTTAAAAGGTAGACATATATCTACGCATGGACGGTTATAATTACATGGTTATAGTATATAAGTTGAAACCTATTTAATATGATTGATCATATAAATCTGAGTTCAACTAACATTGAAAGAACAGCTATCAACGTTAGCTTTCAACGTTATTCTATAAATTGACATACTTTTATTATTTATGAACCGATTGAAATAAAACAAACACTAAATTTTAGGTAAAGTTAACCACAACATATTAGTGAAAATCGCACTCAAATCCGTTAAGCCGTTTCTAAGATTCATCATCATCGTTTTGTCGTCAACTGCTGGACATAGGCCTCTCCAATGGCTACGTTTTCCAAGGCGACTTCGTTTTCCAAGGCGTGGTCTTCACTCCACACCACGTTTCTAAGATTAGCGTGCACAAACGCACAGACAAACAAACAAACAGACAAAAATTCTAACAATCATTGTTTTGGGTTTTCAGTGATAAAGACCCCGGTAATAGTTTTACCCATATATCTTCCTTGGTCAGACAGCGATCAGTTACAGTTTTATTATATGTATGTATAGATAAGACGCTTTTGCCCGTGACTTCGTTCGCGTGAAAGACTTTAAATTTTATTACGACATATCGACAAGTGCATTTTCGCCCACACTAGTTTTTTGATAAATTTATTCAATGTACAATACACACGGTTTGTATTGCTTTATTATATTTTTAAATGTGAAAGTAACTCGGTACGTCTGTTTGTTACCTCATCAAGAATAAGCCACTGAACTGATCGTAAAAAATGACTAATGTAGTAGGTATATGACTTTATCCAGGGACACAAGGGAATAGAGAACAGCGGCGGAGAAAGCATATGAGATTATTTTTTCACGGCGTAAGAGTTGGTCTTACGGCCTCTCCCAAGGTGCGCCAAAGCTCCGAGTCCTCCGCCTTCCGCATCCAGTCGGTGCCCACCACCTTCTTAAGGACAACGGTCCACCTGGTTGGAGGGCGTCCCTACTCTGCGTTTGCCGATCCGTGGTCTCCACTCTAGGCTCTTCAACGGCCTTCAACGGCCATCGGTCCTACGACATACGTGATCAGCCCACTGCCTTTTCAGCCTGCTAATTTTGCAAGCTATGTTGGGGACTCCGGTTCTTTTCTGGATAATCTCATTTCTCATCTTATCCTTCAAAGATACTACATAGCACGCTGAGCGACTTTGCATTTGTGGACTAGTCCCGCAGTTAGTGTCCACGTTTCGGCACCGTATGTCATGGCAGGTAAGACGCATTGGTTGAAGACTTTCGTCGACGACGACTTAGACGACGTGAGGACTTGAAGGAGGTTGCCAAATGCTGCCCATCCCAAGCGAATTTTTCAATTGGCTTCCTTCTCGAAGTTGTTCCTAACGACCAAGCGTTGGTGAACAGTTTCAATAGCGCAAATAGATGTTTCACATAAAAAATTGACGTGAACGGAGTCGCGATGAATAGGTAATGCAATAAGATAATTTTATAAGAACGTAGCGTACGGCGCCCTTTAGCTAGGAGGAATAATGACGAGTGGATGGTGGTATGTGAATAGAGAGAACTGAGGAGCATAAAACTACGTATTGGTGTAAATTTTTCATTTGTATATAAATATATATATATGCAATATATATATATATATATATATATATATATATAATATATATACGCAAACCTTCCATTGTCAGGTTTAATTGACGATCATCGCTGGTCGATATTCTGATATCTGGTAAAGTGTGTTTCTTAGTCCATGTACGACAAATCAAAACAACTACACATGAAATAAATAATAAATAAGGATAAAAAATATTGACAATTGTAATAATCATTAAAAATGTAAGTTAAGTTCCAGTCTGTTCATCTCCCACAGCTGGGCCTCCTCACGTTTAGAGAAGGTTTGGAGTTTATGCCACGATGCTCCTTCAATGCGGGTGGATACAGATGTGACAGATTTGCAACCATCATATGCAATTTTTCTTCACGATGTATTCCTACATCAAAAAGGACACGATGAATGAAAATTTAGTGGCGCTTACACGATTACTTAAGATGCACTTGTTTTATTCAATGGCCATCTCCGCTTATCGCGGTACTGATTCTATTTGTCGCAATATTTAAGCTTAATTCCTTTTAACTTACCATACTTACTAAGGGAAATAAAATTGTTAACAAACAATTTTTTGACTGGTATTCAAAAAAACGAATAAAACGGTTGGCATAGTACATGCTTTCTTAATTATCTTCATGGAAAGGTTATTTTCTATTCTTGTCAAACTGTAGTTTTATGTCAAATAACAACCGTGCGATATTAGTGTCATGGCAGAAATTGATAGTTTAATTACTAGAGACATTCGCTAACGCAATATCCGATTTTTAATAATCTCCGGTAGAAGTTAATAGTACATATACTGATGACAAGGTTTCAATATACTCGATTACTTCTTTGGTCTTTTAAGCTAAAGGACTGCATAACTCGAGGTTCACGATTGAATCCCTGGGTCGGGTCACTAAGAAGTGATTGGATTTATATGAGAAGACATTTATTGGTGGTAGGGCTTTGTGCAAGCTCGTCTGGGTAGGTACCACCCACTCGTCTGATATTCTACCGCAAAACAGCAGTACTTGGTATTGTTGTGTTACACAAGGGACATAAAATCTTAGGTCCCAAGGTTGGTGGCGCATTGGCGATGTAAGCGATGGCTAACATTTCTTATAGTGCCAATGTCTAAGGGCGTTTGGTGACCACTTACCATCAGGTGGCCCATATGCTCGTCCGCCTTCCTATTCTATAAAAAAAAAAAATCTCATGAGTACCCCGGAGTCTGGAATTTGGCAGGACTTACAGGCCTCGAGAAGTACTTAAAGCCGTTTGTCCTACGTGTGAATTATTTTCGATAGTTTTGAATTTACCGATATTACCGATTTTAAGAAAAGGGAACATATGCAATAGACTGTAAGTTAAATATATTTTCTATGTATTTTATTTGATAAATTAGCAAATAATGACCTACTTGCTAATTTCTTCCGGTGGAATTTACATTCCGAACCCGTGGCTTTACATTCAATTTAGTCCTTAAACATTACGATTATAAAAGTGCTTATATACTATCTACCTACATGAATAAACATGAATAAAGATTAATCAAATTTGAATATAAATTAAAAAATAAAAGCCCATAAATGTTCCGCAGCTAACCAAAGATTATTCTCTTTAAGAGTATATTTTGAGCTTATTCCACCACGCTGCAATGCACCACGCTGCGATCCAGGTTCATTCACACATCCAATGACAATTTCAATTTTAACACGGAAATACTAAAAAAATAGTGGTCAGAAAATTTTCCTAATTTTTCATTTATCGATATGAACCCGCGCTCTTCTGTTAAGTACCACGTGTTACAACCACTAGACTATCTCAGCTTACAAATGATAATTCATTTTATGACGTGTACATGTAAATGCGTTTGCTATCGGTTTATGAAAGTGAGAGATGTGGAGTGCACCAGTGTTATCGCGCTATGATATCTCCTAGGTAGTTGGCTGGTAATTGAGGTTGCCGTGAAGAAAATTCGATTAGTAGCACATTATTATTTTAATCTAGATTCGATCTTTCTGATTCTAAATAAAAATAGAAACTTGTTTCATTACAATTAAAGAATATGAATCTATGTATACTATATTAATTTAACTTTATATACATTCCATGTATATTTTATTGATTTATAAAAACCAAAATATAATATGACTTGTATATAACGCCTACGTAATCTGTAATATTACCTACATTAAAAATAATTTATTTTAAATATCTACAAAAATAAATGAATTAGGGCAGTAAATAAAAAATATATAATTTTCATCCAATCATTTTTATAAGATACCTTATTATTTAACAAAATACAAAGAATACTTAATTTATTACATAAAAATAATCTTCTTAATCTACTATATTAAAGCCAAATAATTCGTTTATACAATTTGAGATTCGTAATATACATACACATATAGATTATAAATATTATATTATATATACATTTTAATTATATTTAACATCGAGTAAATAGCATCTCAAATAAATTTCTATTCTCATTGGAAAGATCGTAGGTACTTCATAGCGCATTATTCATATTAAATATAATCCATTACCACCGATGTAGTTAAAAATACAAAAAAAAAAGAATTGTATAAAAATAGTATTTAAAAACAAAATGCTTAATTAAATAAACATAGTGGAAATTTGGTCTTTAAAAATATTGATACAAGATTCATTTTAATCTGACATTGTCCGTTCATTGTATAGCCAATCGATCAGTTGTAATCCGGAAAACTTACAGTTAACTCAGAATAGTTTAACGCCTGTTGACGGCGTTCTTAGTATATTATTTAATAAGTCTGAAAGGGTCAGTTAACGATTCATTAGCATTCCTCAATGACAATTATAGTTCATAACAAAACCGTCATTTAACTTTTTAATTACAGATTTGACCTTTACGTTTGATGGCACGGCTGTTTAGAGTTTGCCTTTATGTAAAAATTAACAGTAAGTCAAAGTTTTTTTTTTTAAATATAATAAATTAAAAAATATGTGAGACTATACCGAATGCTATATCAATGGTCGAAAGATATTCTGCCTACTGACATTTTAAATTGACATTGTTGTGTAATGTTCATTAAAGGTTTTATTTCTAATTACTTTAATTCTCATTAAGGCTAATGTAATGAATTTATTTAAATACAGTTTTATAAGAATTAATCTACAATAGAAAAAGATATGTCACCAAATGAATTAAAAAATAAACAGTAAAACGGACATAAGGAATCAATTAAATTGAAAAGTTACATGTGAAAATTATATGTAATTCAATATAACTAGAAATAACATTAATGCTAACATAAAAACACATAATAAAAAATATATCATTAGGTCCAAATCGATTTTGAACCATATAAAAAAATAACTGCCATAACTTTTAAACATTAACGAAAAAATATATTTAAAATATTTATTATAAACGAATTATTATTAACAACGTTCAAAGTAATTTAAACATGATTGACATTTAATAAAAAAAAAACTAATGATAAATTTTCCTTTTACAAGCAACTTTAGCAATATTATAAATTACGTTTTATATATACATAATCTACACGTTTTTCAAAGAATTCATTTGACAAATAATTAAGAGACAAATTTGAATTTAATAAAATATAATTAGACAAATTATCAATACAATAATTGTATTGATTGATAAATAATATAAATAATATGATAGAACATATATTTTTTTAATTTAATCTCTATGTATTAATTACATACTAGTTTTTACCTGCGGCGGTGTTTCGGGGGAGGAGTAAGGTCCTTCTTCAAGCTTAATTCAGACCAAATTTCATCAAATATAAAAATAATCAAAATCATTTTAGTGGTTCAACCGTGAAAACGTAACATACAGACAGACAGAGTTACATTAACATTTATAATATTAAGCATAGATATTTGTGTGACTGTCAATTGAATAGCTTCGAAAGGTTTTCTGTAAAAATGACCATTTGTCAAAAGTTGATTTTTATCAAACATCATGGAACTGATTAATACACAGACGCAAACACAATCGCTGTATCTAAATATTTACTCTATCGTAATATCACAATGAAATCATCACCCGTCTAAGGGTCACGGGAATAGTTCCTGATACGTGAATTTGGACGTAATCTTATTCGCCATCTCAGTGAAGAGATCAGCCAAGCTTTTCTCCAATACCGGACTTATCTCCTGCAGGAATACCTGAGAGTTATCATTGATGACCCTGTTGGTGGCTGGTCCAAGAACTGGATCGCCGTCGAAGAGGTTTGTCAAGTAGATTGAGGATTCCCCGACGCGGAGGTGGACTTTCATAGGCTCGAAGGTTAAGTATTCATTATCCCCGCGCTTCTCTTTATGGCCCCGCATTGTGACGTTACAGGCGTAATCCTCTGTAAATTGTTTCTTCATTAATGAATTATAAAATCACACATTTTCTTTTGACTTCAATCATTTTTTTTATAATATATGATACGGTAGGTGGATTGGCAAATGGGTCACTGTGGTGGGTAATGGTAAGTGGTCACAACCGCATATTGGTGCCGTTACAACTAGGAATCATTCCTTACACACCAATGCACCACCAACAAAAGTATTGCTGTTTCTTTTAAAGAATATGTGATGAGTAAAGAGTTTGCACAAATCTCTACCACCAAGTACTCAGCATAATTTGCTATCGTTAGGATTATAGCGCCATTGAGATTAAATAGTGAAAATACTAATAAATAACTCAATACACGTAATATAAATTAAACGTTTTTGTAAAAGTTACGTACTAATATTATACTATTGTTGAAGGAGTTTCAGTTCTAAAAGCGCCTTTAATTTAGAAATAGATACTATAAATGTGAGTGAATGAATGTGAAATGGAATTAACATTATATTACGCGACGTTTGTACAAATAGTTGAATTCACTGTCGATCGTCACAGTATACATTTTTTCATTTTATTAAGACCGACTAATGTTTATTTTAATTTATAGCCTAAAAAATTTCCGTTGACTAGGACGAGCCCCCGGTCACTAGAATAGAGAAGACTGATGGTTTGAATAGCAATACCAATAAAAATAAAACGTTAACAATAATGGATTTTGAGTCTGTCATTTGTGATAGTGATAGATTACAAACATCTTGTAATGCGTATTACTCGCATTGGACAACATTAACTAGACGTAATTTAAATATAAACTCTTTACAAGCCTTGTAATTAATACTTTTTGTTTCGTCGTTTAAATGTTGAAGATATGTTTTGGTTCTGCGCAAAAACATGTAGTTAGTGTATTTTAAACAAATAAGTCGACGCTAATTTATTTTGTAACTAAATGTAAATTTAAGGTGAAATCAATAACAAAGTAACAATTGATACTAGTTAAACCTATTACATAAAAAAACCTGTAATACCAACAAGAAAATAATAACAATGGTAACACCTATGACACGATAGGTAAGTGTACAGTATGTTACGCGATACTTTAACGTTTTTGCTACTAGCAGTAGTTACGTCTTCTACTGGATAGCCTTAATTTTTTTAGGCCCTACTGGCCTTTTACTTTTTTTTTAATCTATTACAATTTCTTCATAGACACGTTTGTTTATATCTTGGTTTATTTGTTTTTTTAATTAGTATACTAATTTGCTCCGATTTTAAAATTACGAAAACTAATTATTATATCGTTCTCATATACATCCGCGACCTTGTACATTCATGTTAGTAATTAATTATATTTAAAACTAATTAGATACTAGAAAACTACAAGTATATAACATGCAACATACATATTTATACAATTTACACTGAGTAGCTGTGGATACGAAGCAACATATGTTACGCAATGCGATCGTCGCTTCCTTAGCTTCAAGGAATCGCCTCGGTTGTCTTGTTATCATAGTTTTAATATTATATTCCTTATTCCTGTGGGTTTGTTACCATACAATTTATATTCCAAATGAGTATCAATTTATAAACAATTGACAGTATAGAACGGTATGTTTTATTCAATTTAAACTTATTGTTTGATTGATGAATCATTTATATTATTGTAATAAAAAATTTCTTACTATCAACTGTTAAATTGTCGATTAACAGATGATAGAAAATAAGCCACAGAAGCGATAAAAACAACGCATTCATTACATTAATGTGATAATAAAAGTAATGTTATTTCACTACGAGATAAATGCAATTATTTATTATATTGCAAAAAAGAAAGAATAATGTTTATTAATTTTTTCATTGGCTTATTGTGGGCACACTAGGTAATCCTGTATATATTTAGCATTTAACATAAATGTTCTGAGTTAACGCTCAGTTTTTATAACATGAAATACATATTTAAAAAGAAAAGGCAAAATTTAAAGAATCGAGCAATGAAACAATTTGTCATTTGGTTTCATTAACAAAGCATTTTTTATAGAATAGAATATATATACTTAAGACACAAAATAAATATTAAAGACCAATATGAACCAATATTTGCTTAAGCTTTATGTAATTTTTTGTAACAACAAGCCATTTTTTATTTAAAATATTTTTCAAAACCATTCTTAATTGTAAAGTTTATCGATTAGATAATGTTTTGCTACATTAGATATTAGATATTATTATTTAACAGCGATTATTTATTTTGTTTTTTGGTGACCAAAGACCTGGCGCTTATTTAGCCCAAAGGCGGAGTCTAGTGGTGTAGAGAGGCAATAAGTGGTTGACGTTGACGTATTTAAGACACGTACGAAACGATTTGCTTCCTCGTTTCTGATACGCACCGCCAAGGTCTGGAATACCCTCCCGACCTCCGTTTTCCCCACCACCTACATATGGGTACCTTCAAGTCCTGAATGAATAGGCACCTTCTAGGCAAGCGCGCTCCAACTTAGACTGTATCTCACTTTCCATCAGGTGTGATAACAGTCAAGCGCTAGCCTATACATTTAAAAAAAAAAGTCTTGGGTACAATACAACAGGATAATCTTTTAGACGGCGTGTTTTTGCTATAAATTTGTAATGTGTATTTTGTTTTTTTTTTTGTATTTTAATTTTATATATTATAAGAATGACTGTACATAGCTTAAAAATGTAGTATAAAAGCATAAAATCAAGTAAGTGACTCTATATAAAGAACACCTGACAAAATACACGTGGTCAAGGCGTTTAATTAAAAAAATGTCGTTTTATACAAAGATTTAGATGGAGGCACAAACTTATATCAGAGGGTATAGATATTATATATAGAGCATTTATCGTATTGACATATCAACTTATTGACATAAAAAAATGCATGATACTAAGACTTAATAATTTAACACCCAGACAAGCAATCAAATACAGTTTGGGTGTGTGTTTTAACGAATATAAGGATCTACAATCTTTGAAATAACTTTTTGCGTTAGTTAAACGGCCTATCGTTTATTAAGAAAGATATCGTTTATTAAGAAAAATATTAACACGACACGACCCAAGACAACGGAACAGAAACTTTTAACGCGAATGATAATGCGCGGGGCTCCTGATACGTGAATTCGAATTTAGTAGTTTTCTTTTACTTTTTATTATTTATAAGCCAGCGTTTGACCGTTGACTTGCTTGATGTAAAGCATCGACACGATCTAGGATGTAGAACTCTTGCCTAGAAGAAACCTGTTTACTCTGGATTTGAAGATACCAACGTTGTCCCAATCAGGAAATATAGACCCAGGCAAAGTATTCCACAGTTATGCAATAAAAAATTGAAAAAGCTTCGTACGTAGGCGGAAAGGAAAAAAAAATTTACTTACTGAATGATCCCGTGATATTTCCCTTTCCCTGCAATCTCAGGAGCAGTACTTGTATATCCATCTTATACTTCCCCGCAAAGTCGAGTCTTGGTAGTAAGAGTTTGAAATCAAACCGGTTTCTATCTAAATCTGATCTGTAATACGAACAAAATGAGTTGTTAGGAAAAAAGCATGGTTTCTCTTAATATATCGGGTTCTATATTTGGTTGGATAATTTGTTTATGTTAAACGAAATTTTGGTCGGTTTATAATCATAAAACGCTTATAGGCTTTTTAATTGATAAATTTGTTAATATGCTGGACCAGAGGTCCAGTGTTGAAATCCCAGGTCAGGCCAATAAAAAGTTATTGAGTTTTTCTGTCAAAATTAGAGAATAGAGAGTGCATCTGTGTTTGCGCATACACTTGTGCACTATAATATCCTGCGCAGTTGGCTAACCTCTCTTGAGATTGGCCGCCGTGGCTGAAATCGATCTGGAGGACATTATTAATATTTATCGAATTTAAAATGATATAATTGTGACTGGCCTTCGACTTTTGTATGTCGGGAATAAAACAAGCGGACACTAGAACAAAATAATAATATAAGTAGAATAAATTAAAGCAAGAATAAAACTATATAACTTATACCTATTTCCTAATTGTGACAGTTTTACCAGAAATGTAACTTTCATTACTTTTTTATATATTTTCTATATATACAAGTACAAACATATATGTATATATATTTATAATTATATAAGATATTACGTTCCACCTTTAGAAAACACATGCGAAGTGTATAAACCTTATTTTATTGTGGATAGAAAGTTTGCAAAAACGGTACAGCAAATGTATATCTTAAGTTATATGTTTCCTTACCCCTGGCTATGCGGTAGCATATAGCTATTTAAATCATAATAATATAGTTTGTTGAAGAATTTAATGTAACTCTGGTGTAAGTCAGATATTTTAAAACACTCCTAAGATAATATTTTTCGCGTCGTGTGAAATTAATCTTATTCAATATTATAAAACATACGACTTTTTATAATTTGAAACATAATTAATTATTTAACTAATTCTCAATTAGGGAACACATTTTTAATTAATCACCTCACACTCAATTAGTAGTAAATAAAAAAGGTAATAAATAATAATTAATTTATTACGTATGTACAAAAAAACCCGAGATCGCTCAGTGGTAAGAACGTGTGAATCTTAACTGATGATCGTGGGTTCAAACCCGGACAAGCACCAATGAATTTCACCAAGACACATTGGAGCACCGTGGTGGAATAAGCTCCAAACCTTCTCCTCAAAACGGCAGAGGAGGCCTTAGCCAAGCAGTGGGACATTCACAGACTATTACTGTTCTTTACTATTATGTATATAAATTAAACATTATATCAGAGTAACAAAACATTGATAATATTAACCTATTTTTAGTGTGGTAATCATAAAGTTTCGCATAAGCAGTTAGTATAGCAAAACAAGTTATTGTTACCTTAAACCAACCTTATACGGTAATATGTTTGCAATACTTTTGAATCAATACCCAATTCAATTATATCAATAGAATTCACCTTGGCATCATTTCTCTTATACGAGCATTTTAACCTTTATTAAAAAAGTAAAAGTAAAAATGAACGTTTAAAGATGGTTTTTCTTTTTTTTTTTCGTTCCATAATTACGAAAGTGATCCGAAACGCGCTGCATCTTATTGTGTAAACTTTATGGATATTGGTTCAGTAGTTTTTTTTTTTTATTACAACTACAAGAAAAACCTCTCATTGCATTGTTCATATCTATGATAAACTTATTATGATTCGGTAGTAAATAGGACCTACTAAACTATTATAGAGTTTTTAAATGAAACTAACGTTTATTAACAGATAAAATATAAACTATAGGTACTTACTTTAGCTCCTGTATAATGAAGTTGCTGGGTCCCCTAACTTTAACATCGTTGACGACGGCTGTTAGCTTGGCCCCTTGAGGCCCACGGGCGAGCGCTATCTGGCCTAGGCTCAAGGGTTCGATACCTGGCACGTCAAGTTCTGGTATTCCCTGGAATGATAAAAATATCATATTGTATTATAGAAATTATTTACAACGCATTTGTATAATCTTGTTTAGAATCATAAGTATAATCGTAAAAGGTAAATTATATTTCAAACATTCTTCCCATCATTTTGCGTTCATAATTGAAAAAAAGCTATTTTTTTAAATATTATTTTCACCCGTATGTTTCAGATGCCTATGTCCTAATGTATATGTCCTACACCGTACCTCTGATGACGTGAACGATAACGATACGCAAAGGTATGATAATCGGTTAAACATTTTAAACGTGAAAGCGTAACAAACAACTAAATAAATTTAATTTTGCATTTATAAATTCATAATATTAGTTTCAATTTTTAATGGCAAAGATAGGTGACCTGCAAATGGACCACCTGATGGTAAGGTGTCACCACCGCCCATAGACATCGGCGTAAGAAATATAAACCATTCCTTACATCGCCAATGCGCCACCAACCTTGGGACCAAAGATGTTATGTCTCTTGCCTGCAGTCACACTGGCTCACACACCCTTCAAACCGGAACAGAACTATACTGAATATTGATATTTGGTGGTAGAATATCTGAAGAATTAAGATTCCATGTAATGATGTTTATATTGCCTTAAGTTTTAATTAAGCAAACAAACCTAATGTTTACATATCCACTTGTCATCGCGACATACTTTACTTATATTATGAAACAAAATGACAATGACACACTTTCGAATTTGTTTAAAAATCACTTTTACGATATCCGATAGCGATCAGCATTTATGATAATTGAAAGTACTCTTACCTTAAATGTTATTGAACTGTCTCAACCTTTTTGGGCATAATGATTTTATCAATTCAACAAATTCAAGATCCTACGATATGGAAGTATTTCATGTAATTATTGATAGTCAAAGTTAAAACTACCGCCGATTCAAAAATGAAATCACCCTGTCTAAGATGAATCAGCGAAATGAACTGAGAATATTATCCTGCCTATTTTATTGGGATAAATTGCCATATAAAAACTGCCTACAGTTCACCGCGATATTTGTCCATAAATAAACTTATTAACAAATATGAAAACTAATTAGAACACAGGACTGAACAACAATTTATAATAAAAAAAAATGATATAAAAAATTGGCCTTTTAAGATTTGTCTTTTTTAATATTATTTAAATTATTTACTAAGAGAGAACTGTTTAATTAGTTAGTTTAATTTAATATACATATTTTTAAAATTACATTGGTGCTTATTATATTAATATCGCTAAATATTTTTAAAGTTCAATCTGTCTTCTAAATAATTAAAATCACGCCGAATTACTTCAACCATGGGTTAAATTTAATTGAAAATAGAAATAAAAAGGCATAAATTTTTGATTTCTAGTTCTAAAAATTAATAATATATTAAACGATGACTTGATTATTGATTATAAAAACTTGACTTTATTATAAAAACCCTAGATTTAGATAATACTGCAAACAAATTGTGCTTACATGCTTCTTTTGGGTGTAAATAGAAAAATATATATTAGTTATAATTTAATCATAATAATACAAAACCCTATCACCCCACCATGTGTCATTAAATTTCGAAATCTAGCTTCCTCACATTATTATAAATCAAAAACATAAATATTTAAAGTATTAAAAATATGTCAATCAGCCCAGGAGGTAGATTAGAAATCGACTTGCTTAACAGAAAAGAAAAGGCTATCGAGCAGAAATTAATTGAAAAGACGTCAGAAAACTTGTACGACTAACGTAAACAAACAATTATCCATGTATTACACACTCGTATTATCTAACTTAAATTGTAACTCGTGTGAAGCATGAAATATTAATAACGACAACTAATTTGTTACTAATAACACCTGCCAAGCGATAACGTAAATGCGAATACATTTTAGAAAACATACGTGCCTAAAACGTTTTTGATAAAACACTGACGAATGATTCAGAAACAATGACAAAAGACTGTTATCCTATCTGAGTATTTAAGTTATGTATAAAAGGCTTGTGCAATGTTATCTTGGGAACTCAGACAAATATGGGTTGGTGTAGAGTGGTTGTAGTAGTTGCGACTGCGCTAGTTTTTGTGGTAAGATTTCGGAATAACCTAAATTAATTATTAATTTAAGTAAACTTCAAACCTTATATGGTTCATATAGAGTTTGTGGTTTCAAGTCAAACATTGAGTTTTAATTAATTTAATAAAATGTGTATCTGTTTAATTTCTTATTACATAATTATATTTCAACGTTCGGTTAATTGTAATTGCAGGTGAACGTCACACAAGCCGGCGTCTGCCAAGGGCGAAGTACGGTGTTGCAAATAAAAATACCCAATCGTACAAACGTTACAATACAGTATCCAAATCAAAATAATCCTGTGGAATTTGTGCCCTATCCGTACCAACAGCCAGGCAGTTCCAATAGACCTGAGTGCTATAAATGTCAAGGATCCAAATGTCGAAGATGTGATAGAGTTGACATAAATTCACATCACAGCAGACCACCATCTTACACGAAAACGAATATCATAATAGATCTTACCAAAGATAAATCCGATAAGTCATCACAAAATGGTAACGATTCCGTTAAGAATGGTACAGTCATCATTTTGCAGGATGATAATGCAGCATCCAGTACCAGTGGTTCCTCAGCTAAAGGAGGCAAAGGAGTATCAGCGACTAGCTCAGCATCAACATCAATAGCTAATACTGACATAATTGCCAGCCTAAATGAAAAGGGGAAAGTTGGCAAATCTCAACCAGGCAATACAGAAGACATATATGTCTTAGATGATTCAAAATCTGTTTCTGCCTCCTTATCAAGTGCTTCTGCTGGTGATAAGCAAAAAGATCAGCCAAATCCAGCTAGAAATTCACCTACATCGCAGCCGTCTAATCAACCTACCGCACCACAACCTTCCCCTCAACAACCATCATCGCCAAACACGGGATCGCCATCCAACAACCAGCCAGATTCATCTTCCCCTGATCAGGGATCACCATCAAATAACCAACCATCTTCACCAGATCAGGGTTCGCCAGTAAACCAACCATCTTCACCAGATCAGGATTCGCCAGTAAACCAACCATCTTCACCAGATCAGGATTCGCCAGTAAATCAACCATCTTCACCAGATCAGGGTTCGCCAGTAAACCAACCGTCTTCACCAGATCAGGATTCGCCAGTAAACCAACCATCTTCACCAGATCAGGATTCGCCAGTAAACCAACCATCTTCACCAGATCAGGATTCGCCAGTAAATCAACCATCTTCACCAGATCAGGATTCGCCAGTAAACCAACCATCTTCACCAGATCAGGATTCGCCAGTAAATCAACCATCTTCACCAGATCAGGGTTCGCCGACAAATCAACAACCACCTTCAGATGATAAGTCACAACCTAGCCAACCTGACCAATAACAACCTGTTCCTGTAGATTCACTTCCATCCGATCCACATGACAACGAAGATAAAGTTAAAATAGAGGCTGATGTTAAAGCAAAAGCATCATCAGGCGCTGATTAATGCTTTGCTTGCACATTTTAAAATGAAGACATACATAATACAGATAAAAGTCTTAACTATAAGTGTTTAAAAAAACGTTATATTGATAATTAAAACATAAATATTAAAGATTTGAATACGATGCGGAGCTTACCTTTATCATTTTAGGTCGCAGTTCCTCCACAGAGTTTATGATGCATTTGTCCATATTTGGATCGCTCCGTTGACAAACTTTTATATATGGAGCTGAAAAAATTAAATTGTTTTTACGTCATTAGGTACAAAAAGAAGAAGAACATTGTCATCATGAGTTATTATTATAAAAATGTTATTGTGTTATAATTTGTGCAGTTAAATATGATTAAATAATTTGCGTATTTCAATTTATTATTTTTACATAGTAAGGAGTTACATGGTTGCTATAAATAATCAAACATAATCTTTCAATAGCTATGACTTTGTATAAGTACTTTGGAATGATGAAGTATTGAATTTCTGCGATCAGATGCCATGAAAACTATATAATCACAAATAGAAAAGAGCGCTTATATATTAAAACTGCAATTTGACTTACATTTATAATTAAAAATTAGTTATTTATTTCATTAGTAAATATTTATACAATAAATTAGTTAGTACATACATAAACACAGCTATAAATTTTATGCTACTATTATTAGATGAACACAGAATGTAAAAATATAAAAGTAGTTTTAATTCACTTGAAGAATAAAACATCATTGGTAATATTGTATACACATACGAAAAATAATAAACAATTAAAGGTGTAGTTATTTTGTATAAAAAAAGATAGAAGAACATCTCATGACAAATTTAATTTTTTTATTAATAAATATTCAGTTACGTATTTATAATTTTAAAAACACTAGAAATAAAATCATTAGAAAGATTTTTTGTGAAAGAAAAATAAACCATATCAGGCTAATAATATATATATTAATAAAAAGTCTATACAGTCACGATTACGATAGTTTATGTTATTTAAAATCTCACTACTTGAGATATCTATCATGTTGTTAAAATGGAAATGTAAATGTTTCTATTTCCCTATTCAACGTTGTGCTAAGCCTTAGGGAATCACACAATAATCGAATGATAATCCATTCGACTAATTCAAACCTACATTTATTTTCCTAGACCTTTGAGCTTGGCATTCTTATTATTCATTTTTTTGTCATAAGCAGACAAGGAAACTGGCCACCCGATCCGTCCTCGTCCAATGATGAGTAAGCTGTGGTAGAGTAACTGGTGGTACGGCTTTGTGCAGACCATCTGGGTGGGTACCACCCACTTATCAGATATTCTACCGCAAAACAGCAGTACTTGGTATTGTTGTCTTCCCGTTTGAAGGGTGTGTGAGCCAGTGAAAAAACAGGCACAGGCGACATCTTATTAGTTCCCAAGGTTTGTAGCGCATTGACGAGGTAAGCGATGGTTAACATTTATTACAATGCCAATGTCTATCGGCTTTGGTGACAACTGACCATCAAGTGACCCATTTGCTCGTCCACCTACTTATTCTATAAAAAGAAATTGTCACCTTTAACCATAGATACTGTCACTAAGAAAGCACTCATTATACGGTCAACGTGTCACCAACAATGGCATCTAAAATCTAAGATTATTTACCATGTGCCTATAATTACAATGGCTCACTCATCATTTAAACCGAAATACAAAGTATTGCCATTTGGCGGTAGAATAATTAGTACAGGACACTCTCCTTGATTAACGTTCTACTGCATCAATAACCAAAACTATGAAATAACAAATATATACAAATAATAGAGAAAATATTTAACGTTAATGCAACAACAATGTACGACCCCAATCCATGTCTTGAATGAAAACAGGTTCGGAGAGACGTTACATCACCTGTGGCATCGCTAATAAACGCCGTATCTAAGGCCTAGTACTTTTCAAGTTTTCAACCTGTTAGACTTACTACTAATTATACTTGTATATGCAAGGAACGAAATATTGGTACAGTGAAATTGTAATTTCAGAAGATTCATTTAAGCCGCCAATTATATCACTATCGATCTCAAACAATGTATTGTTTTTATTTATGTAGTACGATAAATGCTGACAAACGACGGAAATATTCGTCTAACTCTAAATGATTTATTTGAGAACTTAGTAGAATTTATTCAAGTTGTTTTTTCTTAAATATATAATATCCCGTTTTATTATCGTCATGGGGTCCGACCCCATATATTTTAACGAAATTCTGCTACTATTCTTAACATCATTTCACGCGGTTATTTAAGTCTTCGATGTAAATACTTCTTACATTAATTATAATCATTTCAATAATTGAACGCAAAAACGCAATCATTAAAACATCAAAGGATATATAGTTTAACGTGTTGTATGAACCGTTGCGTAATCATTTTAAACTTTTCAATTATGTTAGTTTACACAAACAAGGCTATATTGTAATTTTTGTATGAATTAATTAAAAAATTATAAATATTTGTTCTCATGATTTTGTTGGACGACGAGTATCAGTCAATTGACCTACTCTACAACGATCGATTATAAAATAATTAATTATTCTTGCTGTTCCCAGCGGTTTCACCTCTTAAATAAGAATTATACAAATCTGTTTTAGGCACGCAATGTGAACTTGTCTATAGTATATTCAGTAAAATATCTCGATAACAGCACAACCTATTTGTTCCATACTTAACATTCCCTTGCTGCATAGTTCTCATACATTTTTCAAATAATATTACAAGGGCTTTTGAATCGCCATTTTCAAGGTTATATGTAAAACTACCGTAAAGGTACGAAACTCTGTTTGTTCCATATACATTTTTTTTAATAAACTAACTTTCATATTGCGTTTCTAAATATTACAATGGACAAATGGACCGTGGCGCAACGATATGACAACATACCGCCTCTCAGTAATCAACACAGATTTACTTTTTGTATACATTATGAAGGCCTTATATATTGCTAAGACAAATAATTTATCAATTAGGTTTATTGTTTTTTTTTAAGTAATGGGTACGTTAGAATGATAAATAGGCCGCTTGATGGTAGGTGGTTATCATCCATAGACATTGTAGATGTAAGAACTATTAACCATTCCTTACGAAGTTGTGTCCCTTGTGTATATAGTTACATTGGCACCCTTACAAACCAGAACACAACGCTACTAAGTATTTCTGTTTGATGGTAGAATATATGATATCTAAGTGGTACCTACACCAATAAATTGTCCAATCTGACGTCAGCACATCAATGTTTATGCCGTTCAAACGGTATAAAATTGAGCTCGGAGAATATTTTATCGCAATTAGTTTCAGATAGTTTACAAACAAATTTAAAACGTTGCATCGCCAATTTGACAATTAATACAATAGCAGTCCTGTCATGTGAAAATGATAATTAAAATAACAACTCGTAAATGATTATTAGAAAGTTTTCTAAGTTGATTTAGCTATTTGATTGCACTACTTCAGAGTGGGTTCAATTCATGCAGATGTAACGGAAATTCATGTAATATATGCCTAATGTTTTTATTGTCGTCGAGAGCCCGTAATATTCACGAGATGCATTTCATACACAAATAGGACATATGAAAACTATTGAAACCGCTACTATTAGTTGAAATTCACGTGTTCTATGTACTGGTCCATCTCGTTTCTCTTGTTAAGTGTTACTATATTGCAAGTAATAGTAAGTTTGAATGGCATCGTGTTTCTGTTTCGAAACATTTAAACCATTGCATTAAATATTAAAAGCACGATTTTTAAATTAAAGTGAATATGTTACATATGCAGTTAACTTCGATTTCATGTAGCCGTGATTAATAATATTGTTTTTAATGGTGGAACAATATATATGACTGTCTCGTTGGTCTATTGGCTATATTAGTCCGCAGAACTCGAGGTACTGGGTTCAAATTCCAGGTCGGGCGAATAAAACTTTATTGGGTTTTTCTATTGAAAAACTTAGTAACAGCCCGGAATCTGGAAGTTGGAAGCGTGTACACTCCCGTGAAAACACATAAAGCTGTTGGTCCTGCGCCTGACCTCTTTCCGGTCGTGTCGGCTTGCCGTCCCATCGGATTGTGATATTTAGGGAAAAGAGAGTGCACACACCTGTGCACTATAATGCGTCCTGCGCAATTGACTTATCTCTCTTGAGCTTGGCCGAAATCGATCTGGAGGACATTATTTATAAGACTAACGAACGAAAAGAAGTCACAGGGAGCACCCCTGTGACTTCTTTCGCGTCATAATTTTGTTTACGTAAACTTCGTAATTTATATTTAGATTTCCAAGTACAAAGCTTCTATGACAAGATTCGTTACGATCTGTTTAGTTATTTACGGCCTTACTCATAAACTAAGCGACTGTTTCATTACACACCGATTTATTATTACCGATTTATTATTACATTTATATTTACACCGATTATCTTTCCGTCATTTCATTGAAATAAATTATTAAGGATCATCCTTAAAAGTAAAAGAGAAACAAAGCAAGATTCTTATTAATCATAATATAATTATTCGTTTGTGCGTTACTACCGAGCAAAATAATTTAATAATTAATAATCATGGTGATTTTTATTTAATCTTAAGACTTTCATACAATAAAACTTATAATTAATTTGAAAATGTTTCGATTAAAAATATTTTAATGTGTCAAATATCAAAACTAACTAATCTAGAGAAATCGCGTACTTAAAGTTTACTATAACACTATGTGGCTCAACCTCTGTCCTCGATATATCGTTCAAAAAAAGAACTATGAAGTAATTTTGCCGGTTACTTCCGGGAGAATCTACATTTGGAACCGGAGGTAACTTTAAAGCCTAACGAAGTAAAGTATATTATAATATACGTATATCGTATCGTATATCGTATTAATATAAAGCAAGAATATTTTTTTACTGTAAATATTAATACTTATACTATATCTTTACAAATTTTTTTTCTCAAGTTTCGTATTATGAAATTGTAATCCTACGTAGCCTTTAGTAATAAGTAATAACTGTACAATCATTTCTGTAACGCTGTTTGACGCTGATTACAAGTAAAAATAAATAATTAAATTTAATAAATAATTAACCTGCTTATATGTTTTTTTTTTTTGCCACATGTATATTATATAAAGGATCTTAGGGAATTAAGCTCTTAACCGTGTCCTTAAGGTGTAGGTGGTCTTAAAGTTTTAAAAGCACGTGCAGTCATTTTTTTCACTTTATTGATTTTCTTTATGAGCTGCTTATTTTAAATTCGCAACATGGGAAATTAAATTTTAACCCGAAGGTGTTTTAGTGTAGACAGCTTGATGTACACAAATATAATACTGGCTACCCACCAATCCCGACTTTGGACACGTAGAATTAGGCTCTTAAAAAGGTTTATATCGTAAATCCTATAACTTGTAAGGTTCTACTGATTTTTAATAATTATTTTGAGATTTTTAGAAATTAATGGTAATATTTTAAACTAAATTAACACTGGTTGGAAAATATTGAGCGAAAAAAACTACATAAACTACCAGTTAAATAAGCTTGAGAGACTACAAAACACATTTATTCGGTTTATATTTGGATTACGCAAATATGACCACGTTTCACAATTTCGTTCTCGTCTTAATTGGTTACCCATTCGACTTCGCCGGAATATGCACATCTTATCTATATTGTACTGTGTGTTGTTTCACGCTGGTACTCCCCCTTACTTGAAGGAGAAGTTTTTATTTTTAGGGAATCCTGGAGAAGTTCTTCGTTCTGCAAAGAGATGGATCTTAAGGGTGCCTGAACATAACTCATCTTTCTATAATAATTCTTTCACAGTTCAGGCTATTAAGCTCTGGAATGACCTTCCTTTAAATATTCGGGAGGCTAAATCCATATACATTTTTAAAAAACTTGTGAAAGATCACTTTTTGTCTCAAATGCCTTATCACCATTAATTAATTAAATATTTTATTTTTATTATTATTAATTTTTTTTCTGCTATGTTTGAGGACTTATCGTTTTTATTCGCTCTTATTGTTTATAGTATGTATTTATATTGTATACTTGTAATTATATATGTATTTATAATATAATTTATTTATTGATACATATTATATGTATTTTATATTTACATTTTTTTTTTTTTTAGTTTGTTTAATCATATTTTAATATTATTTTATGTATTATTAGAGCACCACCTACCTCATATCCTATGAGTTACTCTCTTAATCCGTTGGTTGCCTGGAAGAGATCGCTATGTAGCGATAAGGTCGCCAATTTGTATATTACTTTTATTATATATGTATCCTTGTTTTGTATTATTTTTCTTCTTGTGGTGTACAATAAAGTATTAAAGTAAAGTATTAAAGTAAGTAAACTACATAAACAAATTATATAACAAGATACATATGGAAGAGAATAAAATGTTAAAAGTAAATGTGATGGATTGTTTTACTGGGGTATTCTTACAAACTCTATAGATTTACGCTGCGCCAGTGCTCCCAATCGGCATAACATATTCCAACTAATTCACACAAACGTAAATCTTCCTCATAAGAGTACATCACTACGTCTTTTGCTGAAAACTGTATGAAAATCTGTTTGGTAGTGTTTGAGTTTGTCGCGACAGAGGGACTTTGTTTTATATGAAGTGAAATACGCCACTTCAAATTAAATCGCAGGTTTATGTCTCTCATTTTATATTTTCATTCAAAATATCGATAAAAAATTACAATATAATACAATGAAAAAAAAATATAGTAATTTTTTTTAGAAAATATTCTAATATAATTGTTTTTCGTTATTTTGCCAGAAAATTGTAACTGTACATTATATTTTCTTTAAACTCATATGATAAAGACAACATATAATTTAAGAAATTGAATTGAGATAAATATCATAAATCTTTCCTTTTATAATATTTTTATGAGAAATATTATGTCTAAATAGACGAACGACCTCACATCCAAATTAACAATCGCATCCTTTATAGTCAAGATTTACCTATAAAGTAAACTTAGATGTACTAAAAATAATAAATAGTAGTTATTTTCTTAAAAACCTTGAAGCTTCATTTCACTGCATCTCAGGTTAAATTTCCACATAATGTAATTTTGTTCTTGATCGTCAAACTTCTACGTTTATAATTATTTTATTTATATATTATACAAATTTTATAATTATGGCTAAACCCAATCTTAGGAACCCTTTATCTTTTACAAATTTTGTGAACTATCTCGTCTACAAAAGTAAAAAAGGTATTATTAATGCGCGGAGGTGTTTTCTAACTTAATCGCTTTCTTTTAGTAAAATTTTAGCTCATGTGGTATTAAGTTATTTTTAGTGACAACATATTTTTAGTGACTTAATTAGTAGAAATATACTGTAGTTCACTTTAAAAAATCGTAATTGTACATTCTATGTTGTGAACAATTATGTCTAAGCGATATTAAATTAAAACAATTTTAGATAACATCTAAAAGAGGTCTATCACATTAGCTGTATTAATAGATCGAATGGTCATAATAGTCAAGTTATAGACCTAATTAAAAAGATAAAGTAATAAAAATTTTGAACTCACGTATTTCGGCTGTAGCGAACTGCAGCGCTAGCAGGATCACCGCAGTGGTCAGCATGTTTGCACAACAATTTCGTAAAACGCACTCGTGTGGAAATCAATCGTGGGTTCGCCCAGCCGAGTCGCGGTGTGGACCGGCACTGCGCCTTCACAACACTCCACCACCAGCCTACTCTACACTAAGGACATGTGAATGTCTCAGTACACGGGATTTGAAAAGCCTTTGCCCTATGTTTTATCGCTTTCCTCTTCTTACCACTAACATTAAAAAGAGATGGTAAGTATTAGGTTTTGGAATGGTTTCCGATGTTGCAGGTGGAAGTTAACTATCCTTAAATAATCTAAGTCAAACACGTGATTGAGTCACGTTGCTGCGTACTGGTTACTTGTACGGTCGTTATGTACAAGAAACGGAAAATGCTATATAAAGTTATTACTTGCTTAAGTGACTTATTGCAGCTTTGCTCACGTAATTTGCACGGCTCTATCGACTGGACGGAATGGTTCAACGACATCTACCTTTAATAATTAAGCTAGTTATAAAAAAAATATTAAACATTTACGAAACTTCCAACAAAAAGATAAATTAGCATTTTAGGTATTATTACAGTAACAAACAAACAAAAATTAATTCATAAAAAATTAACTAATGTATACATTATAATTCACATCAAAACTCTATACGGTAAAATCTGTAATAGATGTGTCTGTACATAAAATACTTTTTGTATCAATTTAAAAAAATGTATAGTCTCGGGTTGGCAGCTGATTTATTAGTTGAATATGTGGCTTATATTCGAAAGTTATATCAGGTTAGCCAAGCAACTAATTTTCATGAACATTTTTATAAATTTCATTTCGTGTTAAGAGTTAAAAGATAATTAGGAAATGTACTAAACCCAGCAATGAAGTTGGGTACAATTACGCTCCGCTTTCTTTTTAACTACACAAAGAGAACAGCAATTCAGCGTTTATGTGCTATTATACGTGTAACAATTAGAATAAATAATTTTTAAATACAAATATAAAAGACATCAACCATTGTTACATGTGTTACATAAAACAACGAAATACTATTAAGAAAATCCTCGCTATCCTTTGCTAGGTCAGTCTAACTCTCTAACTAACATTCTTCGATTAAAGAGTTTATTGCAAAGGTGAGGTGTACTGCTGTAAGTAGATACATGATATTATATTAGTTTGTTAATAACAGTTTGACGTCGAAATATGAATAATAAGCACTATTTATCTGCGGTTTCGCAATTTACTTAGTAATCAAATGGATCCTACGTGGAAAAAATGCCAAATTTGCTTGTTTTGTGTAAATAACTTTTGTTAATGCTTGTTCACTTATAGATCAAGGTTAAGAAGGCACTCAATTTTTTTTTCTTATTACAAGAATTATTTGTGAACATTTTTTTATGAAATACATCATTTTACGGCCTTGTTGGTAAACTTTGCTTAGCTGTTTAATTAAAGACTAATTTCGTACTTTCTTTCATTATTGATCTACATTCGCAATAAGAAGTTTGTTTATCCAATCACCCGCTAAACAATGTTATAAACAAGTGAGGCCGAAAGTTTGTAATTTCGATAGTTTTATTTAAAGAATTCAACGCGATAAAGGCTCGCGTGTCAAAAAAATATGATATTCTATTCTGTTTTATTTTAAATGAAACATGTATAGTTTTTTATATCAAATTAAATAATTTTATTTTAACACAATGATTAAGATCTATGAATACATAAGATAACTGTGAACAATTTGTCTTTTTTTTTACAATTAATTACGTTGATGAATTAAAGCAGTAACAGCGCCGATGTAACATATGTATGTCTGAACAATAAAAAAATGTATCTTACTTTGGCAGCGGTGCATTTTAATTAGTTTGAAGAAAAATAACAACATACATACAAAATTTTAATGGTTTTATGTCTTAATACTTAATGTTTACTTACTTAAAAACGCAAATTAGGTTTATATTATTTATATTATTTAAGTTATTATATAATATTATCTATAGACAGTTTTATGAGCTATGATTTCAGAAACGAATTAATCTAATAATAATTTCAATAAAAAGATAATTACTTTGTTTTAATGTAAAATTGAAAGTATCTATAATACTATTCTTACCGTTTCGAACATTTTAGACCTCTCTTTTATTTAAATTTTTATAACGTTTAAGAAAATAAATTAATTATATTGTTATGACTCAAAATATAAAACTTATATTAAATGCACATTCATAAATTTTATCTAAAACGCATAACCGTAAACAATTTACTACCTCAAACAATGAATGTAACTCTTATAACATAATATATGTTTTATCGGTATTTAAAATATATTAATATTATAACATTAAGTATAACATAAAAATTTATAAGTAACGTTATAGTCAATAATTTTATATTCATCTTTATTTAATCTTCCTAATTGTCCATTTAGAGCTACCGAACCTAAGGACCAAAGGCTGGATCCGTTGTCCCTAACTATTCCTTTATCAATTCCTGTTACGATTTAAATCAGTAATATTATTTTGTTTGACTGCCTCGTTGGTCTAGTGGCTAGATATAAGGCAGATCCCGAGGTCGATGATTCTCAACAGCGACCCTCAGACTGGAAGTATGTTCTTACACTCCCGTGCCCAAAAAATGTCTATTATAACATTCTGACTTATAATTCATGACGATAAAGGTATATTATATACGTGAAAAAATTACTTCACTTAAACAGTAATAAAATAATTCACCAAATATAAAATTTATTTATTTATTTATTTGGTGTAATTACACCATCAAATTATCACTAAATACTTAAAATTAACAATTCAAACAGATATTGATTAGATTATTGAGAGATCTTACGAAATTCACCATTATAACAAAAAATAATATAAACCAAACTAACCTAATATAAAAATGTAAAAATCAAATCTTAACTACTAATACCACGAAATTAACCAAAGAAAAAAAAAATTTTATAATATTATTAGATAACAAATTATAAAACCAAAACAAGTAAGTGTAGTACTTAAACACTATGAGATCGATTATTGAGGTCTTTCGAAAGCTTAACAAAATTTGTTTTATAATTAAAAATATGTCGGTATCGCCATTAGATTACAAGTAATTGAACGAATTCATGAGTCTGTTAAGGGGTGCGTATTTACCTAAATTTGTTCTTGAGATTGGAGAGCAAAAGGGTTTTTTAATTGGATGTTTGGAATAATACGAGGAATTTCTAGGTTGAAATGGTTCAGACGATGATATTTCACCGTGAATAAGTTTATACAAAATCAAAATATCACTCATTTTACGGCACATTTCGAGGGATATCATAGTAAAGTGTGCAATTCGCGTTTTATAGTCAGCACGACAAGGACAACTGGTATCTTTAGATGCTAAAAAAGGGTACGGATTAGAACGTACTAAATAATAATAATAAATACAAAGTAAAATGATGTTTTTGAAGTCCTTACCGGCACGTTTTACAAACCCTAACATTTTGCAAGTCTTTCATCACATAGTATCGATAAGATTATTAGTTTCTGACAACACTACAATATTAATTGAGTACTTAGATAAAATAGAGTTTCTTTTACTTGTAAATTTGACATAAAAACATTAAATATTGATATCTATTTTGTGTATATCTTGAAAGAGGGAGATATCGGATAGTAATTTTATGGGCTATATTAAAAAAAAAAACTAAAACTATAATAAAAACAAACTATACATTACAAATTTATAATTAAAATTAAATAATTAACAAGTATTTACAATTATTATTAACAATTAAAATTATATTTAAATGGATTCAATTATGTATATAAATGGTGGTATGGCTTTTTGCAATCCCGACTGGGTAGGGATTAACTCGTCATGTATATTCTACCTCCAAACAACAAAACTTAATATTGTTGTGTTCCGGTTTGCAGGACGAGTGAGCCACTATAACTACAAGTACAATTATAGCTTTCATAGACATTCCTATGGACAGTAGTCACAACTTACCATCAGGTGGCCCATTTGTCCGCTCGTCTAACTAATTAATAAAAATGAGATATGTCACCCGATAATTTTACACTAGCCAGATTTGAAACTCACGAAAAATTATGAACGACGCATATTATTTCTAATACAACGGGCAATATATATAATTTGAGTTAAATTATAAGCACACCACTACCGAATATAGGTACCGAATATATTATACATAATACAATAAAAATAGTCATCTGTTATTTCTTCACTATAAGCCTAGCCCCATGATCTGCCCGTGTAAACTTATGCTCCAAATTGCCATTTGGGGAATTTACGGTTGATTGGCAACATTTCACCTACTTACAAAGAAATCGTATAAAACCCTTCGTGTAAAAATATATCCAACAATTACCTACTGATTTTCAAATTTCACATACACTCACAAAATCTCAAATAACGCGTTACCGAAACCAGCTATCAAGTGGCTTAGAGCACTGGAATCTTAATCGAATCGTAATCTAAATCGGATTCATAACAAGGCAAGAGCCATTAGAATTCATCACGTATTCGGCCTTGAAAGAAAACATCGCATTGGAGCTACGTGGTAGAATAAGTTCTATACCTTTTCCTCCAGAAGAGAGGCCTTTGTCAAGCTGTGTCCACTAACTGAATATTACTTTAATTTATTGTCATTAATATATATGCTTGGCAATAATATGATCGTTGATATTTTTGTTCGCATATCAAGTGATATATGGTGTTCCTTAAAATAGTTTAGTCAGCAAAACCTCTCTCATTTCCTAAGCAGGTGTCGAGTGACATTAATTCCGTTTCCGACGGCGAGCGGCGCGGTGAGGCAACACGTGGTCAAGGCGATCCAGCAGCTTGTGGATTATTGGCAACAGCAGAAATAAGATCTTACTCGCTATGGATATTTACGTAATAGTGTCATCAAGCGATCACAATAACTTTACGAAAGGGTTTCATTCTATACACATTTTGATACTTTATGCCTTTAAATTTGTTATTTCGAAAATTTACTTCAACATGACGCTGCAAAGGAAGGTCACGAACTCCTCACCTATAAATATTGTTAATTGTAACAGATGAGCTGGATGATTGAATCGAGATTGATAAGCAACGAAAAATAAATCATCGTGTTAAAACAAAATTTCGATAGAGTTATTTTTAAGCGAATTAAAATAAGAAAAGTCTATTTTTTTTGTCTTTTTTTATATGACAAAAGCATTAATATGCTTTTTATAAGCTATTGCGATTTTAACTACATCAATAATTACATAAAATATTATTATGATGATGATATCGTATTCTTTGTATGAATATGACTGGACGAGGAATATTCATATATCATTATCATTTCCCAACCGGTGTTTTATTACGAATCGTCCGTACACAACGGATAAGTCTGTAGGATGCTTTGTAAACGAGGAACCGATTATCCGCAATTATGCTACATTGGAAACCCTCCTTCGTCAAGGTTTGGAAAGTCGGAGTATTGAACTTTAGAGATATTAGTACACGGGCACCCAGCTCACGCTTGTCGTTAGCCATTTGTTGATTTAATTTAAAGTTATTTCTATGGTGATAAATATTAATAAACGACTACGAAAATGAGTTTATTATGTTAAAATATATTTGTAATAAAAAACAAAATACAATTATAAATATAAATTAACTTCATTTATTTTTTAACCAATGGTAACCTTACAATACAATAATAATAATAATGCATGCTTAACTCTAATGTCTATAACAATATTTAATTATATAATAATTCTTATAAATACGTCTTCGTCCAACTAAATTTTATAATAAAATTTATAATGATTCGATGTTCCGTTTATGTTAAAACTAATAACACTGAAGTATGCAAGTGGACATTTAATTTACAAAATACAGCTTGGTCATAACTATTGTCAATATGTTTACGCAACATATTTTTCAAATAATTAATAAACGTGCTATTGAGAACAAAAAAATATATTTTATTGAATTTATACACTAAATTTATTTCCAAATACTAAATTATAGTTATTTTTTGATTCATATAATTAACATTGAATTTATTTTATAGACAATTTTGAATATTCTTTGCTTTATAAAAGATTTACAAAATTATATGAAATTGGCAACTTATTCAACCTTAAAGTCACTGTTCCTTATTTATCATATTACTACTCTGATTAAGAAAGCAAATGAATCAATGGACTACATGATGATAAGAAATTCAATACTGTATACGTAATTCCTTAGCCTATAATTAAGGAATGAGGAAACAAAAAAAAGTATTTATATGTACCAAAAAAAGTATTTCTTTGTACCTCGAAACAATATCAATTTTCAATATTCAAATCTTCTATCTTGATCGCACTAATGTTATTAATAAATTTGAATGGGATAGAAGATACTAAATAAATGATCCACTAAACTCTTAATATTTTTCACATTTTGAACCAACAAACAACTCAAGACGTATTTCCAAATTTTGTACACAAAACAAGTATGACCAATCGCATGTTGTCAAATAAAAATAACAAATCTGTAGCTTCAAAAGTGTATGTCACTGCTTTTAACTTAAGATTGTACGTAATATCACATTATTAGAAATACCCTATTAAAAAAAACATTTAACAATTCCAACAAAAATATTGACACATAAAATAAACACACCCGTCATGCAATTCTAAATAAAAGACAATGTCTCATAGACGTTAAAATGTTGGATGGTCATTAGCAATGTCATTAAGCCTCAGGTAATAACTCGTTTAGCGGAATATTCGCTACTATTTTGTTGGCTGCGTCGAGTAGTATTTTAGCGACAGTCTTCTCGAGGTAGGGTTGTGTAGTCTTTAAGAATTCATCGCGATTTTGATTGATCGCTTCGTTTGTTGCGTCACCTGCAGGAAGAGACAATTTCGAATAAATCAAAAAATACTTTATTCAAGTAGAATTTCATATTAAGCTACTACCGTTTCGGAATGTAGATTCTACCGAGAAGAACCACCAAGAACCTTAGTAGTTTAGCTATCCAAAAAAGCTTACACTATTGCCTTTTTTAATACTTCTAAGGTAATTTGCATAAATATGAAGACCAAACCTAAAGCCTTATTCCCGTTGAAGAGTCCATCAAGTCGGATGCGGTAATCCTTAATGGTGAGATCAACTTTGAGACTCGTGAACATGACATATTCCTTGCCATCCCGCATGATTCTCTGAGACTTCAGCAGTATATCGGCGTCACATTTAACTGAAATAAAACAAAAGTTATCGAAATTATTAAAAATGGAACTCAAATCAAACTAGTTATTTTTAGTAAAACTTTAAAATCACTACAATCGAATGTATACTAAATCATTTACAGAAAGACAAGCAAAACTTAGTAGTGTAATGAAGAACGAAACATAAGCAATTATTATAGAATAATAGGTTTACATTTAATATAAATTCTTCTTCCTAAAATCTTTAATAAAAAATTAAATAAGAATATTGAGTAGTTTATTTATAATGATTATTTTATAAAACTCACCAGCATTAGCAACAAGATTTCCTTCACCACGTAGAGGCACTATCAAAATTTGTGTATCTAAATTATAGCGGCCATCTAAGTGAAGTCGCGGGAAGCGGACCCGACCGCGCAATGTAAATGTATCGAGATCCACGCTGAAAGTAACGAAAAAAAATCCTATATTAAATCTTTACCACATTTAATAAAAAAGGTTCCTTAAAACCCTTGGTGATTTATTGAGAAAATTGCCATCTGTTGTAAAAAAATAGTACTACGATAATCTTTTTAAAATTACAAACTAGTTCATAAGTGTTATGACAGATGGCGTAACAGTGCCATCATATAACAATCATAGCAATACAAAATTGATACGTCTAACTATACAGTAACAACACATGCTTTTCATTATACCATAAATTTTAGAACTAATTTCACAACCCTGGCCTAATAGAGAATGATAGATATATGTACATACATATGTGTATATACCTCAAATAGATAGTTATCCAACACAATATGCCGCAATATGCTTACAAGTACTAGTACTAGTAACAACCTGTGAATGTCCCACTGCTGGGCTAAGGCCTCCTCTCCCTTTTTGAGGAGAAAGTATGAAGCTTATTCCACCACGCTGCTCGAATGCGGTTTAGTGGAATACGAATGTGGCAGAATTTCAGTGTAACCAGACATGCAGGTTTCCTCACGATGTTTTCCTTCACCGTAAAGCACAATCAATTCAGTCATGCTTGCCCGGGTTTGAATCCACGATCATCGGTTAAGATTCACGCGTTCTTACCACTGGGCCATCTCGACTATTTTACAATATGCTTGCTCAAAATATTTTGCTTGACCACATAATAGAGGAGTAATTATACAACAAGCAACAGAGCTTGTATGGATTTGATCCTCCGTTCTTCAATTAAGGTACACATGTTTCGACGATTACTCCATCTCGTCTGTATTTTATTATAAACAATATATTACATACAAACGTATACAATATGAATACTTACGAAATAGATTTTATCGTAAAGTTACCAGCTCCTGACACTTTAACGTCTTTCCCTGAAGCTTTAAGAGGTACAAGGTCACCACTCACTGCAATGATCTATAATATATAAATAAGTATAAGTAAATGCAATCAAATTGTATTTCAGTTTTTGTTACACATAAAATCAAACGGCTTTATTTATTCGGCTATTGTGTAGGAGCCTGATTAATTAAACAATATCATATTTATATATATTCAAATCTCAGTATTTAACTAAACTACGATTATAAGTAAGTTGATAAATTAATTTCAATCGAGATCACATCGGAGATCATTTTCAATTTTTTACTTCACTTGAATAACTTTTCCTGATTAAATAAACGTCGGTCAAGTGATCATGAACGACCAATGACGACGTTACAAAAACATAACAATTTTATTAGGTATCTTTTTATCATTGTTTGAGGGGTTTTTTACATGCCCTTGTCCACAATGAGACCAGACCCTTATAGTTCATACTTGTATGTCAAGGAGCGCAAAAGTTGCAAGTTCAAGGAATATTTGTGAAACTTGTTTTCAATTGCAACACAATAACCAACAACTATGTAAGCTACATACTATGTTTTGTAATTTAATCGACATAATAACAATTATAAATATATATTTAAAAAACATGAATCAATAACTATACTTATAAGTAATAATAATAATATTTGTAATAATATTCATTACAAATCCATTAACCAATTAAATGCATCTTCGTCTTCTTGCCCTTATCCCACTACGTGGGGTCGGCATAACATGTTTTTTCCTTCCACTTCTCTCTGTCACTCGTCATCTCAGCACTTACACCTTTCATACACATATCCTTTCATACGCAATCCATCCATATTTTTTTCGGCATCAACATTCATACTCATCACCCTTTTGGTAACATGCCTTTCATCCCTCCTCATTACATGCCCATACCAAGCTAACCTATTTAATGTAATAACCAATTAAATGTATATTTTGTATAAGTATGTTATATATTATTAGTCGGAGCTTTGATTAAACGATTTAGACATTACATAATTAATTTTCGCCACCGCGTTTCGTTAGGTTATGTTAGGTAGTAAAAGTTCACCCAAAAGCCCTTTTATCGGTCTATTCATTCGTTCGTTAATAATTCGAATTTATTGTAACGTACATATGTACTATAAACGATATATAGGCACAGTATTTAAAGTATGTCTTTGTCGCTATGAAAAATATGCTATTTTCCTCCTCGACATTGTTTACATATTTGCTCTATTCTCTACACATGAGTGGATATAGGTATAGCGAATATTATTCTGAGAGACGTAATTGTTTGAAATACTAACTGTCTTATATGGGCTACTCTTGTTCACTAACAACGAACGAGTTTTTTCGGTAACAGTTCATGTTTTATTAGCTATAATCTTGCTAGCTTATAAAGCTGATGAATTATCTCATCTTTACATACTAAAGGAGATTTGCATGTATTGGTAATTATACTAAGCAGATATATACAGGATTCTCTCTATGTTTCTCTTTACCATCCACGAACAAGTTAAAAAATAAAAGATTTAGTAACATAAGCTCGGTTTTGAAGTTTTCCTTTGTTTGAAGCAATTAATCAAAATATACAATCATTACTTATAATATTATTATTTGAGTTTCTTTTAACGTTTTTATTATTTTTACTATTTTATCTCACGCTGAAATAATGCAACATTTCGTGACATTTTGCGAGTTTACCAGGTATGTCTTTGTCGCTTAGTTATAATTAGTCTGTTAATTATAATTAGTAATGATAATTAGTCAGCTATAATTAGTCAGTTAACTATTTAAACAGGGTATCGAGACCCCGGGGTAAACCCTAGTGTATGCTTTATATAATCAATACCTCTGGGATATAGAATGGTTCTAGACTGGGCACGTTGAGTTCAGGTATACCAGCTATGAGGTTGGGTCGGAGCTTCTCTATCGAGGACTTGACGCATTCGTTTATTGTGCTTTGATCTCGTTTGCAGATTTTGATATATTCCGCTGAAATAAAAAATAAATTTTAAATGAAATGACATTATCAGATAGAAAGCTTTATGCTAGCCGGGCATTCATTCAGTTTCTAGATTTGTTTAGCTTTAATTGGATTATAAAAAAAAATTTTTGGTAAAAAAAAATAATGACCGTTCCATACATCGCCAATCGCCACTAACACTGGTTAGTAACTCATTCTCTGACACCCTTTAAGAAACACAACAATACATAATCTTGCTGTTTGGCTATAGAATATCTGACGAGTGGTTGATATCCACCCAGACGTTTGCTCAAGATATTATCTTTAAAAACATAACATTAAATTAAACCAAAGAAAATCGTGAGCCACCAAAAAGTGTGATGGGGAATAACTAACCCTAAACTACTAACCCTAACTAAAAATTTATTTAATAAAATATATGAGAGGTAATCGAGTTTTTAAATTTGATCTAATTGTAGTCATTTATACATTTATTTCATCATTCATGTTATACACGAAAGTAAAAAAAAAACACGCGATTTGTAACTTAGCTGTGTCTCCTTCTTTCGAACGTCTAATCAATAATGACAGTAAGAGATAAATCAGAGTTTAACTGATAACTGATTTGCGTCGCTGAACAACGTTTATAAGAAAAACCGATAAATTTATGACGACACTTCGAATGTGTAATGTTATATTAAAATTGATTGATTAATTATTCCTGACTGAATCGAATCAAATGCTTAAATATTTGCAAAGAGGATGTTTATGTCTTTAAAACCGATAAAACTTGAAACTGAATCGTTCAAATAATATATACACAAAGTTAATAACAGTTTCATTTGCAGATACGAAGCAGTTGGATAGTTAATTAAATATATTAACAATAAACCACACTCGTTACACTTGATTATAGGCACAGCGATGCGACCTCCACGACAAATAATAGTGAAATGTATATAAACAATTGTTATGCATTTAGCATTACGAACTTACACGTGTCTTACGCAACATCAATAAATCTAGACCTTAACATTAATAATAGAAAAATGAAAACACACTACTAGTAACCCATCCTGAATGAAATAAGGGTAAATAGCAGAATAACCCAATATCTGGGGCTTGAGCCTGGAACCTCGGGATCTGAAGCCTTATATCTAACCATAAGCCTGATGAGCCACATAATGGTTAAGTAAGTGGTCGATTAGAACCATTAATGCTCTATGAGGTGATCGATGACACTGTTTATTTCCATAAAGTTTGTATTGTAAATGTAACTTAAAATAATTATGGTAAGTATTCATTTAAATACATAATTATTTGTTCCTACTCATTGTTATAAAATACAAATCAATTTAAACAAGCTAAAATGCTAATATACACAGAAATTTCGCCTAAGAACTGATCTTACTAGCGTAAATAATGTTACATATAATACCTGTAGCATATTTGTTTATGTATTGCTACATAACAAATATTAAAAAACAACTCCTATATGCGTCAATTGTGGTTATATTAGTTATACATAATTAAACTTAAACTTGTATGTCGACTGTAAGAAGCTAAAGATTTTATAGAAATACTATAAAATCCAGTGATGCATGCTTAGGTCTGAATCCAGAACCTTCGATTAAGATTCACGTGTCACTGGGTATCTCGGCTCTAAAATAACAATTCTCAAAGAATATTTCGTCTTTCCAACTCAAAATGAAATATGAGAATTATTATGTATTATTTGTATATATGTAATATTATTAAAAAAACTAATTCTTAAGTAGGCTGTCAGTCCTGCGCTCGTTAATCAATAGTTGTAGTAATAAAACCTCAATAAATTTAATTATTGATATAAAAACCTGAAAATCTTTTGACCTTTTAATAATAAATCAAATCAGCGGTATAGTTCTATTTTTATGTCGTCATATTATTTTTATACCAGGAAATATATAACAAACAAACCAAATAAGCCGAATATAACAGGTTTTCCGATAATTTCTATGATTGCTATATAATTAATAACATTTATTTATTTAGTATAAATTATTGTATTTTTTACCGTTTTTCCAAGCAAATATTTTTTATATCGAACGATTAAAATTATTATAATTATCTCAAATATAAATATAATAAAAAAAACTAATAGTCTGATACATGAAATAATGAAATAATAACCGGATGTGACTGGTGTTTTTAATTGAATAAATAAGAAATAATAAATTTTTATTTTAACCATTTTATGATAAAAATTATAAAATCTACTGGAACAACATGATTATTATGAGTTTTTACATTCAATAAATATTATATACATGCGAAGTTATTTCGCTAGTTTTAATTAAAAACCAAAATGAATGAATAAGAATTGCATTAACCACAAAATATAAAGCGCCAATGCCGCGAGTTGGACATCCGGTCATATCAAATATTTGCGTAGGTCATGGTTTGATCACAATACATATCGTTTATTTCCGTATTATACATATATACATTTAGTTCGATTTTCAAACGAATTTTGTGACGTACTACAGATAAATAATAAATAATTAAAAATTCGAACTAAGCGTAAAGTCAAATAGAACTGGTTTATAATAATAATGGTATTTGCAAGAAAAAAAAACACTTTTTTTTCATATAAGTTTATGGGACATATGTATACACAAATTGGCCAGCCGTCGGTAAGTCTACCTCCGCCTTTAGTTTTATTAAATTAATTTTCATTATATTTATACACTTATCATTTATAAAAAATAAGAGTTAATAAATGAGTAGCCGCAAAATCGGTATGAAATAAAAATATCAAATTTAGAAATATAGTTTTATTCCAATGGATGCAAAATACTTCGTTTAAATGGGATCTGTTTGTTTTTACTATTTTACTTGTGCCTTCATCGTTCAAAAATTACTATTTCGATTAGTTATTAAAACTACAACAAACAAGTATCTTAAGTCCTGGGTTACCATATAAGATACAAAAATAAAAAAGTACCAAACACAAAGAAAAAAAATTAAAACTATCTCGTAAAAATATCGACGCAAACAAATACAGACACTTCCTATTTCATTTTATTTTATCATTTGACTAATAAATGCAATAATAAGGAATTAAGAATTCCAATTACTTAAAGCAATTAAAACAAATAATGTTTTAACAATAAACATCAGGTTCACCAACAAATATTATACATTTTTAAATTGACTAGTTTGTAACAAATGTATAAATAAGTATAACATCCGGAAGGGAAAGGAAATTATTATATTTTATTAATAATAGGTTTATAATTTTATCATATAAAAGGAGGTCATTAATATGCATTTTTTATTAACCGAACCAGTTACTTCAACCGATAAACATATTGACTATATCTGTATAAAAACAGCCATCCCAACTCCGACAGCTGGGATTAATCCCTCTCCTCGAAGGTTTCTTTATACATTACAAATATACTAGAACATTTCCATTAGTATTACGCCCTCCTGAGTGATTTCAATTAGACAATACTAGTGTAGGTACTCTTAATTCCCTCACACTCATAATCCGGCGGGACCGTAATCTGATTGGTTTACGTGAGTGTAAATGATCCCAACTTCCAAACTCAGGTTTTTTTTGTCTAATCTGGGGTTGGACCCAAAGGACCACGGGGTCTGCAACCTTATCAGCTAACTACTAGACCACCAAGGCAGTCCTAACAAGAATACACATTAGAACATTTAAGGAAACGAACGTATAGTTTCTAAGTAAATCGCACTCAAAAATAACTTAGAACTTTTCTTTTTCTGAATTCTATTAAAACGCCGTTTTTCCATCGATACGGCTAATACATATTCTATAAAAATGATTGCCGATCACATTGGAACAAAACCCATGTTGGCTGTTGACATTCGTTGGAAGAAATTAATGTGTCGACATACATACATAACTAAATACTTTTCGTGTTGGTAGATTTAAAGCAATAAAAGTATATAGTAAGTAAGTATATAGTAAGTATAGTGTAAAAGTTTTATATTAAATAAAGATTTTGACTTCGACTTTATTTATTTATTTATTTAGGATCACCAACATGGCACACAGTAATAATTACAAATTAAAAGTTTACAAGCTAATAGGTCTAAGGGTAACAGTTGCCATACTTATAGGTAACCACGACACGCAAAAATAATATAATACTTTATAAGATGATTTAAAATTGCTTGTAAAATTATACTTTGATTTTGAGTACAAGAGTAGTATTGTAAAATAACAGCATGTAAATGAGCCACTGCTGGGCTGAGACCTCTTCTTTTAGGGAAAAGGCTTAGAGCATATTCCACCACACTGCACCAATGCGGTTGACGGATACACACGTTGGTTTCCAAACGATATTTTCCTTCTCCGCCGAGCACGAATTGAAATTTTAACACGAATTACGCACATGAAAATTCATTGTTTTCCAGTTCGAGCACGCAATCTTCGACTAAGATTTGCGTGTTCTAGACACTGGGTCATCTTCGCTCACTACACTACCTTTTGAATATATATTACTCAAATCAGTATATATATTACAAAAATTGTATTTTTTTTAAAACATATAATGTATCTGAAACGTCTCATTTTACTGTGCCGGATATAAAATAAATTTATTTACGTTTATAAAGATGTACATATGTATGTCGTACGCGTTATGTATGTTCGAGTACGTGGTGAAAATATAAACAATGCGATTGCACTTGATGATTTAACGATGAATCCGAACTATTGTCTAAGTTCTGCTATTGTAACTGATTTTATCCGTTTAAAATAAAACGAATCGTACTGAATCATTTAAATAAATAACGTCATACTAAAGGTTAAGGGCTTAAGAACTTGGTCGTGCTAGTAGACAAACATATAATTGCAAATATTACAAATATTTATCAATATGCGATTTGGAAACTAAGTTACTACGACCTTATGGCCTAGAATTTAAGTTTATTACCTCGTATTATAAGGCTTTTGAATAGAGATTAGACTGAATGAAAACGTATTCTTAAAACAAAAATTACCCGGAAGCGTTTAAGTACAATAAATAAATGTTAATTTAATCTTATATATTTTCAAATAAACTTACGTATTTGAGCGAAGAGTGCCCCTTGAATCGCAGAGAACGCGACCAGAGCGAACAACGTGAAACAATAAACCATTTTGTCGTGTTAAAAAAACGTCAGTTGATTTTCCGACTGTGACCGTATGACAACTAAGCATCATTCTGCAAGATCAATAGTTTTATATAGCTGGCCACAAGAAGTGCCTGATTACATATTATCAAGGTGAGATGGAAGCGAACGCAAGAAATTTTATAAAGACTTTAAAGTGGACGGTTATTTGTCGTGTGGATTTATGGTCTGTAACGGGGTGTTTTGACAGTCGTTTTATCATTACTTTATTTGTAAACTATTATGTTTTTAGATTATAGTCTGAAATTAGTATATTTGCTTAATATGTATTATCCATAAACAATATTGTAAATTATAAATGTATGTGTAAAATAAAATAAAAATTTATAAATATGTTATTATTATTATATTATATTTTACTTTTAAATTTAATAAAGCAAGTTATAATAAACTAATTCTAAAATTAATTCATTAATGCTCAAAATAGAAGAAGACAAGAGGAAGAAGTTGTCATGTAACAAAAAATGTTTTTAAGTGATTTATACTTTTTAAGTTGGTTGCTTATTCGTGTAAACGCCATTCATACATTACGTTTATAAGAGTTTTAAAACGTGAGAGTTGAAGGTACCACCTTGTGACTTAAAATGTTCATTGATATAATAAATTAAAAATGTTTAAATATGCGACATAATACCTTCATCCGAGTCTTCAAATAATTATTTGAAGGTAACCTTTATGTTCATTATAAAATGCATTATAGTAATCAAATGTCTGATAATATATTATATACAGTACTGTACAGTAACAGCTTGTTAATGTTCCACTACTGGGCTAAGGCCTCGTCTAACTTTTGAGGAGAAGGTTTGGAGCTTATTCCACCACGCTGCTCCAATACGGGTTGCTACAATACATATGTGGTATAATTTCAATGAAATTAGACACATGAAGGTTTCCTCACGATGTTTTCTTTTACCGTCAAGCACGAAATGAATTATAAACACAAATTAGGCACATGAAAATACAGTGGTGCTTGCCCGGGTTGAACCCACGATCATCGGTTAAGATTCACGCGTTCTAACCACTAGGCCATCTCGGCTTTAATTATATCATAAAAGAATCTAAAAATTTGTAAACAATATCAATGTATATCCCAATATCCGATTTAAATATATATAATTATTTTATTAATTAGATATCGATTTTTCGCGAACACATCGTCATTAAATATCGATTTTTGAAATAACTAGAAGCGTCTACAAACAACAATTATAAACGTCGTTGTATTAACGTCATATTCGTAATATTTGAATCAATTAATAGATAACATTGAATCTAGTTTTTTTTTCTAATATTTTATTAATATTTTGGTTTTACAAAAAGTTTATATGGTTGAATGCGCTAATATCAGGAACTACACGGTTGATTGAAATATATACGTTAAAAAATATATACGTGACTTCCCACTACGAACTTTAGGAACAAATCTATACAGCAACTGTAAACGTCAACTTATTTGGCAAAGTCTACCGACATTAAGTTAATTATATGCACATAGGTATATAGCTATCTTCTCAGTGTATATAGAACAGGCATCTGGAATCATAATTTGAAATAGCAAGTAAAACCTCGGAAGAATAATGTAGTAAATAATAAAAAACTAAAACCACCAGTGCTTAACTTATCTTTTGTAAATGGTGTAATATGATGAATGAATCAATTCATTCTTTATGGTTAATACTATAGCTAGGCGGACGAGTAAACCTGATGGTAAGTGGTCACCAACGCCCATAGACATTGGCATTGTGAGAAATGTTAACCGTCGCTTACATTGTCAATGCGCCACCAACATGGTGAACTAAGATGTTGTGTCCCCTGTGCCTGTAATTACACTGGTTCACTCACCCTTCCAACCGGAACACAACAATACCAAGTACTGCTGTTTTGCGATAGATAAGAGGGTGGTACACAGACGAGCTTACCCAAAGCCCTACCACTAGTGATGAATTTAAATATAATACTTGTGTGTTTTCAAATAACGTCGATACACAAACGCATTTTTCCATTAAATATTATTACTATAATAAAAAAATTATATAGATCATCCTGGAAATAAGGCAATTATTTTGAAATCGCAATAAAAAAATGAAGACAAAAGCTTTTAAAAAAATCGTTAATATTAATAACGCATATTAAACTGCTTTATTATAACATCGGAAGGAAACGTTCATTTTTCGTATAAGCCGCTACATATTTATTCAAACTGCGCAGGCGCAATATGAAGGAATAAGCTGAGTTGGAGGACTTGGAAGTCCTAATACACAGCTAAGAGGAGGACGGCTGTTCGAAATCGATATTTTAAAAGCAACACACAAAATTTGAGAGTTAAATGTAAAAATGTAATTTGGAATGTCACCTGTGGTTTGAAATGCTTAAGGCAAAATAACAACAAAACACAATAATGGAATGAGAATGTATGAATAAAACGTACGAATGAATGAAAACGTCACAATAAAATTCATCAGCAAAATTTATAATTTAAATAAACTTATTGAATACTACTAAGGTAAGAATCGTCAGCTGCGCTCTAACGATTCTTACCTTCTTTCTGTTCCTATTCATACTTCTGGTTTCGTTTCTAACTCTTACTCCGTTCAAGCTGTCCGATTATGGAACAAATTACCTGAGAATATAAGGAAAGCCACCTCTAAACTTACTTTTAAGACTCGTCTCCGTGAGCATATCTTGTCAGAAAACTCCTAGTTAGAGAACTAGGAGTTTTCTCATATCATCTCTGACATCTATAATGCATTATTATTTATATGTATATTTGTTTGTATGTGTGTGTATGTATATGTGTATGTCTATGTATGTGTGTATGTATGGATGTTTGTATATGTATATGTGTGTATATATATGTGTGTATGTATGTGTCTATATGTATATATATATATTATTCACATATTTAATATAGCTCTGTTTTTTATTTTATTTTTTGTCGTTAGATTTGTATATTTTTCATTATCAATTACCGCCTTCACGAATTTCCGCTTAGCCTAAAGGTTGACTGGTAGAGAATGCCTTTAGGCATTAAGTCCGCCTTTTTGTCAAACTACTTAATGTGGTGGGCAAAAAAAGTTTTAAATAAATAAATAAATACTATATTTTATATAACATATTATATAATATATAGTATTTACTTTAAACAATATGGCCGTAATTGTATTCCTCTTCAACAATACAATGAACACAAAACGAATGAGATTAAGCGAGTATATAACAAAGCTAGCTTAAAATATTAAGAAAAGTAGTTCGACCAAAGCGACCAGCTAATTGATTACTTGATTGTTATTAATACGGGCCAATAAAAAGCTATTGGGTTCTTCCGTTGAAAGTCTTCAGTAGCAGAACGGTTTCTGGAAGTGTACATTTGCCTTGAAAAGCTAAGGCCAATGAGAAAGCCTGCGCCTCAACTATTTCCATCGGATTATTAGTGTGAAGGAATAGAGATCGCATCTTGGTTTGCGAACATTGCGTTTGCGAACATCTTGTGTACTATTATATACCTTGCGCGGGTAGCTAATCTAGAGAGTGGCCACCGTGACCGAAATCGGTCTAGAGGACATTATCATCATGTGTAAGAAATTAACTGAAAATGTTTCCTCATGGCGTTTTCTTCACCGCCTTGTTACTAGTTACCTGGTCCAATGTTAAACAGCTAAAATAATGATTTCATCCGTGCTAATTTTTAAAATCTATAACATACGCCTGACGATCTATTCGCCTGTACTGTGCTAATGTATCGTTCAACACGTCATGCATGTCCACGCGTTTATTTAAATTTAAATAACTCGTAATATTTATAAAACTACCGATTCGAATTGCAAATTGTATGAGGCCATTTTTACCTAAATAAAACGTTTAAAACTAATATGTTATTTATTTGGATACATCATTTTATTTAAAATAAACGTATCAATTTGTTGTTAATCATCAATATATATATATATATATATATATATATATATGTAAATGCTGCAATTTTCTATCTGTGGAAAATGACAGGAATAAATGCATTTAATATAAAGAAAAAAGGGGATCAACAATCACCACAAGGGGAACCACAAAATCCAAGGGGATACAAAGTCTTTTACGTTTTTTAAAACATCATTAATTTAATAAGATTATGAATTAATATAAAATTTTACAAGCTCTGCGTTTAGGGCGGAACAAGTTCAATAATAGTCTTTAAATATCCTAATTATATATTAATGAAAAGGCTACGAAATGTATTAAATTATTATCATAATGTCAACAACCTCTTAAGGACAGTCGGAAGGAATACCGGAAATGCTCGCTATGGTATTGACGTAACATTTAAAAGCTACGCACAAAGAGAATGTCAGCGAAGCGGAATATTTTCGGAAAGTCATACGTCAAGAAAGTGTTTAATGGAGTCAATTAAGATAACACTGTAGTGAACAAAACAAGATTTAATATCATAGCGATGACATTCAATTCAATTCATTACTTGATGTATTCTAGACGTGCTAAATTATAATAACAAATATAGAACGATGTGAATAATATATAGAACATGAAACAAACAGTTTTATCTTATACGGGAGGATTCTGCAGCCTCTCGAACCCTTGCCGAAGACGGCCATCGCAGTTTTATTGGATAAGTATCGCATATAACCCAGATCCACCCACCCACTTCAGAACTTTTCTGAAGGTTTCCACGGTGAAAAAAAAGTATGACCGCAAACGCAATCGCTATTTCATCGCAAACGTCCGCGGTAAATTTAGCCATAAAGACGTAACATACAGACAGATTTTTGCTATACGCGTATATATTCACTAAATGTCACCTGGGAGTGCTTTTATATTATTTAGTCGATTCTTTGCAATAACGTCAAGAGCCTCTTAATAAAATACAAGGATATACATATATTATTTCCTATAATAAATACATAAGTTTATTCTTATTGCTTAGCTGTCAAATTCAAACCTTTGATACGTAATACAGTATATATATTAATACAATAATCTATACATATAATAAAATTGTAACAGGTTGATGTATGTATATTATAGATATTGGAAAAAACTAATATGTCTTTATTAAAGCAACAGAAGCCAAAACAACATTTTATAGAATTTTTGTTCGCATCACGCAAAAACTACCGCATGTATTTGAATACAGTTTTCACCGATGTATTGCTAGAAGTCTAACTTAAAATATAAGCTCCATTTTACCGCGGGAAAATCTTATCTTATTCCGATTGCTTTAAATTTAGTATGTGTATTGAACTTAACGCTAAATTAAGAGATTTTGAGAAAACTAGCAACGCAGTTACTTGAAGAGATAAGTTAGACGTTGTGTTCAGTTGTTATTAAAAAAAATTTACCTACACCTTTTATTATTTGTAAATTAGAAATAGTTGAATAGTACGTTTTGAATTTTAATATTTTTTTTATTATTTAAAGCTTTATAAAAACGCTATATAAAAAATTGATCGGCCGCGGTGCCCTCTCGCACTTTGAACATTAAATTACATTGCCAATGCTCAATTTAAATTATTATCTAAGGAGCCCGTGGCAAGGTATGAACGCTAAAACGCAAAAATGGTACTTTTTGGAACTGTCTAGTTTATTAAATATTAATTAACAGTATAATTAATTAATTTTTACCTAAACTTGTAAATTATATACACATTTTAAGCTCCATTAGTTCCTGAAATAAGTGTTGCGTAAGCAAAGGTGTTTAAGGTTATGAAATTTTAGTCATTCTTAAGAAAATTGAATTTTCAAAATTTATCATCTAAATAAGTAAAATAATAAATTCTTCATTCATAGTTATATGGAAATCGGTAATTTGACTTCTATTAATTAGTGAACGTCAGTTAAAGCTTTTTTGTAGATTCATTACCAAAGAGGAAAAAAAATTAAAACCAAAACCATTAACTAACTAACAACATATAATATACGTATACAGTTCAGTAAAAGAAGTTGACATTTTTGAAAATTCACTCATGTCAGACGACACGCAAAAAACCTTCTTCGGGCTCAAGATAGTAAAACCCATCAATTTGTTATAGGTTTGTAGCTATAACGTATAATGCGCGTATTATCACTAGAACCATATTAATTAATCGTTCGTGTACAATCTTTTATATATTTAAAGATCAAATCTACAATAACGTACAATTATAAGTCATTATATTATTATTAATTATTAATTCTGGGAATAAATAATAATAAACGTGAGTAAATTCGATTTATATTCAGGATTCTACAATTGCTTGCGTATTATATCTAATTAATGTAAATTTTTCCTATGTCTACTAAATAAAAGATGTGGTTCTTTTTTAAAAACTAGCAAAACCCGTAGCTTTGTCATCGCGGATTTCGGTTTGTAACGAAAAACTTCCAAAATCTGCCATTTTATCGTACATAATGGCTATTTAAATCGATGCAAAATATAATAATAATTTATCTTATGCAACGGTAAACTAAAATAAAAACAATGTTGTTTTGGTTTTCTCGCAAATAACTATATTAACTTTTTTAAGTTATCACTGACAGATACTTCAATTTTTTCTGAATTTATACTTTATTGTAAGCAATTCCCTAACCTTTCGTATTAATAACTGACTTCTGAACTAGTGTTTATTTCTTAGAATAATGTTATTTGTAAACAAAGAGTATGTAACTATACTTAGATAGATAGATAGATAGATTATGCTCTATTGTACAACAATGAACATAAAAAAAAACGAAAACTATTTTGTACAAAAGGCGGTCTTATCGCTAAAAGAGCGATCTCTTCCAGACAACCTTTGGATGAAGGACATGAAATAAATAAATAAAGCGGTAAGGAGGTGTACTGATCATCTCAATTTTTATCTTTTTTTTTAATAAATATATATATATATATACATACATATAAATAAATAATATATACATAAATATACATATATAATATATAAAAAATATGTAATTATGCTAATTATAATAATAAATAGCAATAAAGTGCGGCAAATAATAAAACAACACTCCCCTGATAATTATAAAGATAAATAATATGTCTTGAGTCGGCTTTTAAATGTGTTAATACTTTGAGATCGTCTTAAGTGAAGTGGTAAAGAATTCCATAGGCGAACTGCTTGGACAGAGAAGGAATTGGTATAAAAAGAAGAAGAAGGAATTTTAAGAATTAGATTATCGTCAGATCGTAGAGTGCGACCGTGCGAGTCTTTAAGGAATTCAAAATACTATACTATACTTACCATAACTTAAATAAATAACGTAATGTAAATTAAATAATAGAGTTAATTAAATTGCAAGTCAAACTAAAAACAAATTCAACGGTTTTTAGTTTCCTAGCCAATAAAGGAACACTACACACACACTAAAAAAAAAAACAAAATATATGAATTTATAACAACAATATAAAAAAAAATATTATTTTTATATCTGATATATCGCAATTTGTGTTTGGTGTCGCTGCCAGTCCATGTAAAAAAAAACTAGACCGTTTGAAGAAAAGAAACCGACGAATTCCTTATATTTAAGCTTATATATTGACAACATCCGAGGCCCCTACCCGAAATACCATAAATAGACAATCTGCAAAGATATCGAATATGTTCACAACAGCCAAATTAAGAAGTTTTCAAAAAAGAATGATAGCAATGTTCGTTTTAAGAAATTACTATTTTTATTAACCCTTACAATCAATGGTAAAGCTTGGAGTGCGGACGACAATAGCCTAACGGCCGAACCTGTTTTATATATTTTTTTTATTTTTATAGAATAGTAAGGCGGACGAGCATATGGGCCATCTGATGGTAAGTGGTCACCAAACGCCCTTAGACATTGGCACTGTAAGAAATGTTACCCATCGCTTACATCCCCAATGCGCCACCAACCTTGGGAACTAACATGTAATGTCCCTTGTGCCTGTAATTACACTGGCTCACTCACCCTTCAAACCGGAACACAACAATATCTGATCAGTGGGTGGTACCTACCCAGACGAGCTTGCACAAAGCTCTACCACCAATAGCTTCACCACGTTGTTTAGTTATATTTATATATTAAATTTAGCTATATATATACAATACAGTAACAGCCTATTACTGTCCCACTGCTGGGCTAAGGCTCCTCTCCCTTTTGAGGAAAAGATTTGGAGCTTATTTCACCACGCTGCTCCAATGCGTTGGTAGAATACACATGTGGCAGAATTTCAATGAATGAAAATGATTAGACACATGCAAGTTTCCTCACAATGTTTTCCTTCACCGTCAAGCACGAGATGAATTATAAACACAAATAAAGCATATGAAAATTCTGTGGTGCTTGCCCGGGTTTGAACGCACGATCATCGATTTACAATATACACAATTATTATATTCTTAACACAGAATTCCATTATTTAAATCATTAAAATATATAACCTATTTTCTTAATCCTTTATAATCATATACATTCATCATAATGTCACGGAGATGTGAGGTCAACGATTATAAACCACTTAATATTTCAATTGACAAGAATTGACATCACCGATATGGATTTACAAACATTATCGCAGTTTATAAGAGCTCTCAGTATATGTAGCTTTATTAGATACTTATTTCAATGTGTTCTTTTCATCTCTATTGTTATTCGCTCATAAAATTTTTGGTGTATCTAAGCCACGTGGGTTTATTTTTTTATAAATTTACTAAAAATTTTTTTGGTTACAACTTTTTCCATAAAAACATATAGCTCAGGATATACAGCCGGTTAAAAGAGTGCATAGGTATATCACTCTTTCAGGCAACCTTTGTGACAGAAACTTTAAGAAAAATTAAGAAATAAGGTAGCACAAGTGTTGATTAAAAAGAATATAATATATAAAATATTTTACTGTGAAAACATAAAATAAATAACATAAACATATTTAGATATATATAATTAATTTAATTAGCAATTACACGATAACACTATTTACACAATCGGAAAAAATACATAAATATTGATCAAATTAATGAAACTTAGTAGTCGTACATAATATTGTTTTTCTCTTTCATCCATCATTCCCTCCAATCTCTTCGAGTGTAAGCTACATATGATATTATAGTTATTAACAATATTTAAATTTCTTAAGGCATCCTAGGACATTATTACAAATTATATTATTAACTTAGACGATAAATAATAATTAATAACATGGTAAACAATAACCTACCACAATTATATGTAATATTGCTTGTGCAAATTACCCAGTAGCCAGGTAACAGAGGAAAACAACGATGATCTTTGAATAAAAAATAAAAATTTTCCTTAACATCACCACATAATTGATTTTCCATGTCATCCTCAACTACGTGTCTACAAAAAAACCGGAAACCCTTACCGTACCAAATGGATGTCATTCATCGTACATTTAGGTTTATCGGGGTTTTACCAGAGCCATTTTAAGCCATATTATCAAGATATTTATGGAATTACAATAAAAGTAGTTCCAACATACCCTCAATATTTTTTAAATCTTGCGCTATTGAATTAGCATTGCCTTTAACATTAATATTTAATAAGTCGTTGAAAGAGGGCGTGTTTCCCGCTAAATGGAAAGATGCACTTATCGTTCCTATCCATAAAAAAGGCCCCAAGACAGAGATAGTAAATTATCGACCTATATCAATTTTGAATATGCCAAGTAAAATCTTAGAAAAGCTAGTATATCACAAGCTATACCCTTTTCTCACGAGTGCTATTCCGCATAATCAGCATGGCTTCATGAAAAATCGGTCTTCAGTATCCAATTTATCAATTTTCATCAGTGATATTTACAATTATATGGACTCAGGGGCTCAAGCTGACGTGATCTACACTGATTTTGAAAAAGCTTTCGATCGTGTAGACAATGTCATCCTTTTACACAAATTACACGGCTTAGGCATTCGTGGGGACCTGTTTTGTTGGTTGAAATCCTATATAACCAATAGAAGACAAGCTGTAAGAATTGGTGGTTCTTGTTCTGACTACGTTGATATTACTTCTGGTGTACCTCAGGGGTCTCATTTAGGACCTCTGCTCTATAATACCTATTATGATATTGGTGCTTGCTTTAAATATTCAAACTTTGTAATGTTCGCCGATGATAAAAAAGTTTATAAAAAAATTAACAAAATAGAAGATTGTATTTTACTACAGAGTGATTTGGATAGATTATACAATTATTATATAATGAACAGGATTACCATTAATGTAAATAAATGCTCGCAAATTACCTTTACCCGAAAAATTAAGACAATTACTTTTAATTATACAATGAGTAGCGTTCCCTTAAATAAAACTAACCTGATTCATGATTTAGGTATTTTCCTAGACTCGAAACTATTATTAAATCATCACATAGACCTTATAACTAATAAGGCTTATAAACTACTAGGTTTTATAATTAGAACTTGCAACCTTTTCGCGATATAAATTGCCTTAAAATTTCCTATTTCTCTTATGTTAGAAGCATATTAGAGTATGCTAGCTGTGTTTGGAACCCACAATATAATAAATATATTGAAAATATTGAGGCCATACAAAAAAAGTTTATTAAACATCTGAACTTTAAAACTTACACTAACACAATCGACACGAAAAACAACAGATCGACGCGAAACATTAGACATGATATTTCTATATGATTTGATCTCTGGTAAAATAGATTCCCCTGAGTTGCGCTCGCGTATTCTTTTTAATGTTCCTAACAAGCGAACTCGTAATGCATATTCGAATCTATTATACGTCCCTTTATCCAATACGCGTTACGCTGCAAACTCTACACTATATAATAAAAGATACTCTCACATTGATATATTTAATCGGTCAATTAAATAATTTAAAAAAGATATTCTTAGGGCTCAAAATTCAATTTAACCAATCACACTCACACAAACTCACACTCAAATACTTACACACATACAATCACTCATACAAACACAAATTACAGTGTAACTGCATAACCACATAACATAGTCTGTGTCGCCTAATCGAATTGTAATGTTTTGTTTGAACTCATTATTATTTGGTTACATTTACATTTTATTTTTCAAAACTGTGTGTTGCTACTTCTGGTAACTATTATTAAGTTTGTATTTATATTTTATTTTTAATGTCAATATATTTTGTATCATGCTGTTGTTTTCCTAAAATAAATAATAAATAAAATAAATAAAATAAATAAAATAAATAAAATAAATAAAATAAATAAAATAAATAAAATAAATAAAATAAATAAAATAAATAAAATAAATAAAATAAATAAAATAAATAAAATAAATAAAATAAATAAAATAAATAAAATAAATAAAATAAATAAATAAATAAATACTCATCGGTGACTCTACTTCGTTACAAGGACGCGATCAACTCGACCAAAGCTCGCTATATTGTAGTGAGTTTGATTTTTACAGCGGTTTTTTTGGCCATTAAAATCACATACAGTGACAATTACTAAAGAACGTTAAGAACGTTATTTACGTCAAGCTATCGTATCGATATGTAATCTAAATCGGAGATAATATGATATAGACAAACACAGGCACATCTTTTACACACTTTTCACTTACAAACCCAGTTGAAATGGTTATCCGTCAAGATCGTAGAATAGCAGATACTTGCTTTTTCAACTCCAGAATGCCGCTAAGAAAATTTAACAGAAAACAAAACCATAACATTTATCAGCCTGGCCCGGTAATTGATCCCAGGAGCTCTGAATCTGCCTTGTAAACTGGCAACTAAGCAAGGAAGCAGCATTATCATAGAAACGAAATGATGTAGAAATGCTTCGCACAGTTTCGTATTAATTACATATTCTATTTATGTTTTTTTCCGGTATTACTTCCTAAATTTGCTCCCTTTTAAATACCTTATTAGTCAAGTAGGCCAAGGTTTTGTCCTATCGGTAGTTCCGCTAATAGGTTGGTAAGTTTATTTTCTGTCGTCGTTTGGCTAATTGAATAAAATTCGATTACTAAAAAGGACTTTTTTAAGCATTTACTTTTTCAACATTTTTACATAATATCGTTCTAAGACTTGTAACTTTAAGCACCATCATCATATCCTATACCTACCTATATAAACATAGGTTGCTTAAAATAGTCCAAATAGTTAGTAATATTAATAACACATAACACTTTCAATATATTGATTAATTTTACATCTTTACGTCAAAATGTGTCCTACATTGACACTGTAAGAGATTAGTCAGCCAGACCTACAGACATATTAAAATATTATATACCGTAGTATAAATAGTGAATTGGCATAGAAATAACTAATGTCTGTTACAATGCCAAGGGCAGCAGTGATCATTTACCTTCGTTTACTCACCTGCCTTCATACCATCAATAAAAATACATATATAGACATAGAAATGCTAACAATTTAAAAGTAATATTATTAGTTAATAAAGTTTAAGCCTAATAATAAAACTCATCAGGTTCCGATTTAATGTATAAATGAACCAGTGTACATGACGTCATCAATCCCATAGTTAGCACCCATAGAGGCTCTATTGTATGATAAATGTTTCTTAGAATATCTATGAACAGTAAGAAAAATATACATATCAGATATTAGGTTTTACATTATAATTGTTAAATTTTTTAAGATCACGCCTAATTCCCGCATATTTCATCCACGCGTTCATTACAAGAACGGCGTCTCTTGGTACGCGATCTCATTTCTATGCTTTTTCTACACACAGCAACTACCGGTCATGTATTTTTGCTCATATTTAACAAACTATTCGGAATAATATGGTGTAGCTTTTTAACAATAATATGATAATGAATACAAAGCGTTACATCACCGTAATCGACCAGCTCCCACGGTCTTGATGATATCAGCAAAGTGATTTCAAGAACTCATAGAGTATACTGTTTTTAGCGACCATTATTCTGTTCATATTACCATTAAATAACGACTCTGTTCCTGCTACTCGGAACAAATGTTTAATTCCACATTCCAATTTGTATTCACACATGTTGAATTAATTTGATATTTGAATTGCGGGTGACACGCGATAGATGTCGTTACTCGCGAAAACAAAATCTAATAAGTGCCTAGGCATATATTATAGTTTAGGAAATTTACAAATAAATCCTTAATCTCAGCCCTATATCAGAATATTTATCCAGTTTTTGTCTCAATTACTAATATAATTTATATAATAATTATAAACAAAAAAAACTATGAAAACAATTTGATTTTTTTTTTATATTTACCGGAATGGCAAATGACTCTACTCCACCTGATGGTAAGTGGTAGTAAAGTCCAAACGCGACGACGGCCAGTAAAGTCGGGAAGAAGGTTCTGTACTAGCCGCCTTCGCCTTGCCGACCCGCAAAATGCCTCTTCACGCCTCGTTTGAAGGAACCCGGATTGTAAGAGGAGGGGAACACATGAGCTGGTAAGGAAAAGTCGGTTTGTTTAAAAATTAAGGAAAATGATAATTCTGTTTGTGATGAAACTTAAACTTATAATTTAGTTATACATACAATATTTTATTTATATCTTTAATCTGGATATACCATACAAATTCGAATCAAAGATTGGCAATTTTGATTTATACCCGCTCTTAACTTAATTTGGCTTAGTTTGTAAACAAATAAGTAAAATAAATAATTTCCACAGACTAAAAAAACACTAAAGCAAAATATAGCTTACTACCCACAATTATTATAACAACCAGTAAACGATCAGAAAGAAATAAGTCATTATTGAGGTATTCTTTGTATATTACACAATTTGAATTAAAAACGTTTAACATTCGATATTATTACAATTAAAATGATTGCAGCATTGCATGTACATACATAATAATGTTATATAATTGTGGTTTCGATTATAAATTAAATCGATCTATTCTCGACTTTGTAATTTTATTATTTATATGTTAATTCATTTAATAGGATTACACATATAAACTATCCTAACATTATAAATACGAAATTAGCTCAGTCTCTCTGTTACGCTTTAACGGCTAAACCGCCGAACCGATTTTGATGAAATTTTGTATGAAGCAAGCTTGGAATTGACTTTCGCTTCCAAGAAACTACATAGGTTACATTCATAACAAATTAAACCAGAGATCAATAAAAACATGCTAGCGAAGCCACGGCTGAAAAGTAGTTCACAAATCTTAACGCATACCCCAGGATATTGGACTTCTTTAATTGTACATATTGTTGTACAAATTCAGATCTGCGATGCGATAAATGAGATAAACGCATTATTAAAATAGTCAAACGTCATGGCCCGTCTGTGACACTGGCATTCATTCATTCAAATAAATAATTATTACTATTATTCAAATTATTGACAGATCATTACAGGGTTTGCGCAACCAAACGTGGTAACTATGATGTTACAAATGTTAAATTAAGTTAGTTGTACTGGTGGTACAGGTGTTTACTGGTGGTAGGGCTTTGTGCAAGCTCGTCTTGGTAGTACCACCCACTCATCAGATATTCTACCGCAAAACAACAGTATTTAGTGTTGTTGTGTTCCGATTTGGAAAGTGAGTGAGCCAGTGTAGATACAGGTATAAGGGACATAACATCTTAGTTCCCAAGGTTGGTGGCGCATTGGCGATGTAAGCCATGGTTAAAATCTTTTACAATACCACAGTCTTTGGCCGTGGGTAACCTCGTCCGCCTACCTATATTATAAAAAAAAAAACTCCTGCATTGTAAGAAATATTAACCATTCCACCCACGTCAATTTTGGGAACTAAGATGTTATGTCCCTTGTGTCTGTAATTACAAAGGGTCACTTACTTACCGGAACACAGCAATGCAAAACAAAGTATTGCTGATGGCGCTAGGATGATTGGCTTGTACCTACTCAGACGAGCATTAACAAAATATTTTTGGTGTTTACTGTGACATAAGTCTAATTTATAAATATATACCAGAATCAGCACCATCATCTTCACATTATGTAAAGGAGCCTTGATTGCCCAGTGATTAGAAGACGTGAATCGAAAATTTTTAATATGTTACCGAGCCCAGGCCAGCACCACTGAATTTTCACGAGCTTAATTTGTGTTTATTATTCATCTCGTGTTCGCGGTATAGAAAACATCGTGTTGAAATACATGAGACAGATGCAAATCTGCTACGTGTATTTACGAACCCCTATTAGCGCGGTCCGGGAGAATAAGCTCCAAACGTTCTCTTCAAAAAGGAGAGGAGGCCATGGCCCTGCAGTGGGACATTTTAACCCCTTACAATTGTAAATTTAATTTTATTTTTAATTAGTGTATTTAATTAATTCCTTTACTTGCTTTTTTACGGTTTTTAGACTTCTAAAATCGTTTAAGTCTTCCAAAACTTTAGATAAGAAAGTATTTTTATTAATCAAATTGTATCAGATGTTTAAAGACCGTCAAGATTTCACTACAAATGCAGATGTAACTAATACTAATCCTAATATGTTTCGTAGTCTAAATTCCAAATGACTATTGACCAGATTCCACAATATCGTTAACATCGTAATGTTGAATTCAAGGGTGTGATTATATTATTATACAACTCAATTACCTTTTTTACAACGAAAACATCGTAAAGTATATTTTGATCTATTTTATCTATTATATAAACTCTCTCTTTATTTATTAACCGTAACCGTAACCGCCTGTGATCGTCCCACTGCTGGGCTAAAGGCCTCCTCTCCCTTTTTGAGGAGAAGGTTGGGAGCTTATTCCACCACGCTGTGGTGAAATTAATGCAATGCGTATTGCTACAATACACATGTGGCAGAATTTCAGTGAAATTAGACACATGCAGGTTTCCTCGCGATGTTTTCCTTCACCGTAAAGCACGAGATGAGTTATAATCACAAATTAAGCACATGAAAATTCAGTGGTCCTTGCCCGGATTTGAACCCACGATCATCGGTTAAGATTCACGCGTTCTTACCTCTGGGTCATCTCGGCTATTGTTTTTCTTAGATTAAGTGAATACATTAGTATTTTATAAGTGATAACTTTGCAAACTGCTAGTTCTAAATTATTTGTGACACAGTCATCAGCACCATCTGCCCTGATTTATAAAAGCACAATTCTATTGTTTTAATAATAATTTAGAAATTGTTTAATTAAATAAAGCCGAATAAAACTAATAAAAATAATTTTATTACAGTCCAGTATTTTTTTTAAACGATTTTAAATAAATATATGTTCACTTCAATGCATCTGACGTCGGTTATCTATCATACAATACGTATTACTATTTGTAAAAAATACGCTTCCCATTACAGATAAGGCGACCTACGATCTTAAAATTTCGTCATTATATGTCAATATTTATTCATTTGAGCTTTAATCGACAATGCGTACATTTTAATATTTTAAGACAATGTGGTCGACAGCTTTCTTGTTAATGTTAGTTTGTTTACGAGTGACACACGTCAAAACGCAAGGTACTTTGACATTTGTTTATATAGTTTTTAATATTTTTTGTGTTAATATCGTTGACTGTAATTTCCTAAATCGTTTTATAATTGAAAGCTTAATTTGTTGTACGCACTGCACATAAGCAAAACGTATATTTTAAAAAGTTAAAAAAATCTATAATAATGTTTTAATATAGTGTAATTAATGAATTAATTTGATTTTACTATGTTTAAAACAATGGATAAGGTTTATTTAATATTTTTAAATGTTATTTCTTACGCCTTATTTTTAACCAACATATTCTTATCCGTCCTTCAATATTGCTATTTAATAGTTACAGGCGATGAATTTTCCTTTGCAACAACGAAAAACAATGAAACTGAAGGAGCAATAGCCGATGAATTTTCCTTTGCAACAACGAAAAACAATGAAACTAAAGGAGCTATAGCCGATGAATTTTCCTTTGCAACAACGAAAGACAATGAAACTGAAAGAGCTATAGCCGATGAATTTTCCTTTGCAACAACGAAAAACAATGAAACTGAAGGAGCTATATCTGATGAATTTTCCTTTGAGTCAACGAAAAACAATGACACTGAAGGAGCTACAGGCGATGAATCTTCCTTTGAAACCACGACAATCAATGAAACTACGGAATCCGCAGTCGATGAATTTTCCTTTGAAACAACAACAAGCTATGAAACTGAAGGAACTACAGGCGATGAATTTTCCTTTGAAACAACAACAAGCTATGAAACTGAAGGAACTACAGGCGATGATGTTTCCTTTGAAACGACGACAAGCAATGTAACTAAAGAATCTGAAGTAAAATTGAGTGATTATATTCTTAAAGTCATCGAATACTACAAACAACCTAACCCTGAAGGATTGCCAAGCGCTAACATCCCAGATCCATACTACGTTCCTGACACCAGACAAATATTGGGTTTCGGAACTAATCTGGAATTTACGGACACAGCAGTTCATGGTGTTAATAAGTTTCGCGTACTATATATTAATGCAGATATCGGGAAAATGGAGGTTCGTTACTATAATATAATATAAGCTCAATATTTTTTTATTTTTTTTATTTTACAGTTATTTTTGTTAATTTTTAAAACACAATTTTATAATTTACAGTGTCACTCCGCTTTTGAAATTGATAAACTGCAAGTTCGAGGCAAATATTCATTGAATGTGTGGCTCAACTATTACCCAGGGGATTTTACTGCTGATATTATTGGCATAAAAAACAAAGTATTAGCTACATTAGGTGTTGAACAAGATGGAAAATTGAGAGCACAAAACATATCAGTCGATATAACATTTAAAAACATTACGGTAAAATTCGAAAATGCAGGTTTTCTAGCCTCGATGTTGCAAGGAGTTTTCAATTCCATGGGTAGCTTAGTGTATGATTCTATCAGAACCTATCTAGTACAAGACGCACACAAAAACATGCGGGAAGATATAAATAAAAAATTGGACGAAATCGTTGGGAATATTAAATTTCCCAATACCATATCTCCAATGGATATGATAATGGTAGATGTAAGAAATAAAATCAAAGATATGAAAATGGATCCACTGGAAATCGAAGACTATTTTTCACATATTGGAATATTTAAAATAGCTCTTCATAATACCTTGCTTAAAGGCTTATCTACCTTTCATCGAACTGGAAATATAAGTCTTAGTTTAGAAAATAATACAGTAGTGTCTGATTTTAACATTGGTGCTAAAGAGCTACTAGGTTCGACGTTTTGGGAAGTTTCTGGAATTAATGGGTATTTGAATAAAACGGGAACTGTTTCCTTTTCCGTGGAATACATTAAAGCAAGATTCGTATTTGCTCTTGCGTTAAATAGAATAAAAAGTATAGAATTTAGAGATCTACATCTTGACGTTGGTAATATACAAATCGGATCTGATGGAACAGGAACATTGGACTATATAATTGAACTATCAGCTAATATATTACCAACTCTTTTGCGATATCAGATAATAGAAGCAATGGAAAATCCTGTTAAATGGATTATACAGCAAAAAATAGATAATTTAAACATTGAAGAAGTTATAATTAATGAATTACCAAAAATAGATCAATTGCAAAGAAAAGACTTCCAGCTTTCTGAGCTTAGAAGTCTTAAATCGACTGATGAAATTTTTTTCGACGATGAAGAATTTTTCAATTTTTGAGAAACTATTTATATATTCTAACTTATACATCCATAAAAACGTCATCATTGTAATCAAAGACGCGAACGGGCTTAATAAAAATGGACAAAATAGTAATGTAAGCAGATTGTGGATATTGGATAATCATGCGTGTTTTAGTAAAATATATAACTTTAATATGATTTAATACTATTCTTAAAAATATTAATAAAACATACCCTCTTCTTACTAGAAGTATATTCAACGGCAAGAAAATTAATAACTCCATTATTTATATATATCAAAGCGAAATACCACGAGATCTATTAAACTGTCTGTTTGACTTGAAATTTTCCACAGTTACTCCTTCCTTGACGTAGACGCTCGACGAATACGGATATTAGGCAAACCCTATCCAAAATACATTTGTTCTTATCTACCCGTGCGAAGCTGGGACGATTAGCTAGTCAATAATAAAACCAATAACTTATTAATTTGTTTATTCTTAAACTTAGAATCGATATTAGTGTGTGTTAATTTACTGTTATATTTATAACTATTGATTGCTCGCGGATGTTTGATAAGTTAACGTACTATATTGTAATCATTTATCAAAGTAATATTTATTCACTATACGTATTAACATTTAGGATGGTTTTGACTGTCAACCCAGTAATAAGCAAGCAATTTAGTATCCTTGTAACTCATGAACATAAATGAGAAATATATTTAAAATAAATAGGAAAGATCAGATCGATGAAAACTTTTATGTAATCTTAAGTACAGTTTCAAGATGCTATAAGTTATATTGAACGATTAATAAACTAATATATACATCACATATACTCACAATAATTTACATGCGTTATGTAAATAGGGACATTTGTATGTATGAGTTTAGTAATTATATTATTTTTGTACACCTTTTTCAAAGCCCTTTTCTACACTTATTAAGGTTGGAACAAAATGCTCTTAGCTTGAGTTGTTCAATATTATTAAATGAAGATATTTTGTATAATATTACTAATTAAAGCAACGCGGTCGATGTTAAAATTATATATTTTAGATTAATACATATCTATATAAAATTAAAATAAATGTATGTATTATGTAGAAATTAGGAATAGCAATTGTTTTGTACAGTTGACACAGTAACGAATTTTAAAATGGAAATTTTGTTTGTTCCTTTTTCTGAAATAATAATATCTGCACAGCCAGATTTAGGACTACAGATGATTATACAAATTTAAATTGTACTCTACGACTAATACTTCTATATTAACCTGTAATGTTGCGTACGAGTTTTAATCCTTAAGTGATCTTAGCGGTCCATACCGCTGCCATTTGAAGGTGTAAAAACCATTTTTTACACCTTCAAATGGCAGTTATAAAATAAAATTTACTTAATTTATGTGTTACAATCTACTTGCCCGGGATACCTGTTTCCTAATATTTATAAAAAAATATATGAGAATATTATTTTTCAAAGTTAAAGATTTGTAGGTACATATCTATAATTTATTTTCAAAATAACGCTGCATTACATGCCTCTTACTACTTTAATTGATAAACTTCTACAAAAGATATAGATAACATCTTATTTCAAAGTAATTTCTAGTTTGAATGAATGAGACCAAACTAATCAAATAAATGTTTTTGATCATATAGCTGGTCATTAAATACACTTATAATTGTATCATAAACCTTAATCACTTTCTTAATTAGTACCTATATGAATTCAAGTTGAAAAACATTATACATTCATCCATGAAATCCAAAAAAGACAATAAAGTGCTTTAACAACATAATTAGGACTTTAAAACATCATTAACAAGATATAATTGACCAAATTAGAAAGACAATAACAATACAAAAATATACACACACATACGCGTGTTACGCCATGTTACGCGTTATAGATAATAAGTGACCTGTGAACCATTCGGGATGTCCATTCAGTCGACGAACATTTGAGTGATTGTGACCGTGTCTCCAGAAAATGATCACTATGATCCCAATTCTGTTGCTTTGTTCGTTGTTTGTGTTCAGTTATGGCGAAGGTATTTATATAAAAATATTTGTACATCGAAGTGTGTTCATGGGATCAATTTGATTGTCTGTATTCACATAGGTTAAGCCATAAGTGATAAAGGAATTTGCAAACGTAATCTTAACCGATGAAACGACACTATAGTGCAAGTTAAAGTGTATTCAAAATATAATTAATTCAATAAAATATTTGCCTGTGAAAATATGATTGAAAATATCCCGTAATTTATTTATTGACTTGATCTTGTTAATAAATTTGTCACTTTCAAGACGATACATGACGCATAATAAATTCCTAAAAAAGAATGATACATTAATTCGATAAATTTTTTCTTTAAATTTATGTAAGAACTTGTAATATAAATTAATTATTACGATGTATTTATTTATTAGCAGTAAAATATAATCTTAAGGTTATAAGAAAACATTTAAAGCATACCGGTGAAGTTCCTACAACCTTAACATAAATTTAAACAATCATCACTCTTTTCCCTTGAGCTATCCAGGTTCCACTCTGTATATGAATTGTATTACTAATTACAAAGAGCAAGCATAAATAACATATATATAATTCAAAAAAATATATATTTGCAGAATACGTTTCAACAACAGAATCGCAACTCGCAAAAGGAGAAGAGAAAATGAGTGAATATATCCTAGAAGTTCTAGAGCATTTCAAGAAGCCCAACCCCGTGGGAATTCCGGGGGCAAAAGTGCCAGATCCATACAATGTCCCAGACATGAAACAGTCTATATCTCTTGGAACACTGTACTTCAAAAATACAGCTGTTTACGGTATCAGCAAGTTTCGCATTCTATACGTCAATGCTGAAATCAGAGCCATGGAGGTAAGCAATAAGAAAAAAAACTCTGTCTGGTTGACTAGGATAAACCATATCTAGACTGTGTCTAGACCAGTGACTCTAGATGTAGGTGAGCATTATGAAATGAAAAAAAAAAGCAATACTTTGTATTGTTGTGTTCCGGTTTGAAAAGTGAGTGAGCCAGTGTAATCACAGGCACAAGGGACATAACACATTAGTTCCCAAGGTTGGTGGCGCATTGGCGATGTAAGCGATGTTAACATTTTTTACAAAGTCAATGTCTATGGCCGTTGGTGACCACTTACCATCTACCATGAGAATAATTTTTTTTATATTAATTAAATAAAAATAATGGAATAAAAATACTTCCAATACGTTTTTTTCTGATAATAATACTTTAAATGGAGTAAATAGATAAATTCGTTGTATAGAAATTCGTTAATTTTCACTATGAATAGTGGAAGTTTTCTTAGTCATTATTTGTAAACGCGGAATTATAAATCAAAAAGATGCTTAGCTAGGGCAGATTTCCGAAACTCCAATATCTGATATCGGACGTCGGATGGTGCCAACCTTGTGGCATAAAATGATACATCTCTCGTGCCTTTAAGTAGACAGCTCACTCAATCTTCAAACCGAAACAGCAATACAAAGCATTTTTATCCCACCCACATCCTAACCCAGACGGGCCAGTTACAATAATTAACTTAGTATTACAAAAAAAAAAGTAAATCGTCGTTGAATATTAAGTCACTATTTACACCTAAAATTCTCGAACGAATTTAAGATAAGTATTTAATTTAATAAATATTTCTTTTGCTATATTATATCTGCTATTTATTCGTTTAGTCTATTATTACTATATTATTTATATGAAATATAGATAAGTCTACATAAATCCTTATTTTGACAGTTTGTTTCCGATTTCGTAATAGTCTTGGTCTTGGTCGCACGAAAAACTATGAAGTATTTACTCTGAAATTATATCTTATTATCTTCTTCCTATATCTTACTACAAGCCAGACGACTTGTTTTTTGTGTTTTTTCGTATATTTTGTAGTCGTGATTTACAGAAAATGCATACACTTAATATGCTATTTAATTCATAAGGTTTAATACTGAATGTCAATTATATTAAAACCTAAGTTATCGTTTATCTTTATACCGTTTTCCCATTTGTTATTACACGTTATTGGTATATCACTTTTAATTATATGACAATAAAAATTATATCATATAAACTTACTAATAACAACTCACATAAAAAAATGTTGTATATTAAAAAGTTCTGGTGAAAATAACTGACTTGTGGTTTTATAATTTAATAATTACGTTTTTAATAAATACTAATTATGTAAAAATAGTTATCTGTCTTACTTATAAACTTTGCTTAGCGGCTATTTAGTCAAACAATTATTTATCTCTTTCTATCATTATTGAGTTGACATTCGAAAGAAGAAGACACATTATTGCTTAACTAATTACTCGTTAAAAAACTTTTATTTATTATTTTACTCGTTAAAATTATGCCGTAATATATTAACATTAAGAATTGCAATTGCAGGTCCACGCTTCATTGGTTATAGACAAGCTTCAAGCTAGAGGAGACTACACTATGTCGACTTGGCTTAATAGAGTTCAAGGACCTTTCACAGTAGATATAACAGGCATCAAGATTATAGCTAAAGCAAATTTAGGTGTCGAACGTGACGGGAAATTAAGAGCGCAAGATATTGCAATAGATATCGCTTTCAGTACAATAGCAATGAATTTTGAAAACGCTGGTTTCTTCGGCGGTATGTTACAAGGCGTGGTGAATTCGATAGGAACGTTCTTATTCGATTCTATAAAACCATATATACTTAAAGAGGCTTACACCAAAGCAAGGGAAGAAATAAATAAGAAACTTGACGAAGTAGCAGGCGATATGCAATTCCCCAATTCAATATCACCTCTAGATATGGTCATCGCTGATGTTAGGAAAAAAGTTAGGGATATGCAAATGGATCCTTACCAAATTAATGACTACAACACGACCGCTAGTGTGTTCACGGTGTCTCTGTCTAACACATGGGTAACGGGTATATCTTCATTTCAAAGAGTGGGCAATATAACTTTGAAAATGGAAAACAACACAGTTATCACGGACTTCGAAATCGGTACTCAGAAAGTTCAAGGAACAACGCAGTGGGAAATAGCTGCAATAAGCGGTTTGTTATCCAGAGCGGGTAGGGCAGCATTCTCTGTAGAATATATTAGTGGGAGAGTTATCCTCGCTCAGCCACTCGACACTAGGAAGAGGCCGCAGTTCAGAGATTTGGATTTAGACATTGGTAATATTCAAGTTCGATTTGACGGTGCGGGAACTTTGGACTATGTGGTCGAATTCGGTGTGAACGTTCTGCCAAATCTTTTGCGGTACCAAATAATGGACGCTTTGGAAGGTCCGATAAAGGAGAAAGTACAACAAGAATTAAATAAGATTAACGTTGAAGAAATGATTAAGCAAGAATTACCGAAGGTGGATGAGATGCAGGAATCTGGTTTTAAACTGTCAGCCCTTCATGTCCAGAGCACTGTGGACGAACCTTATGATGAGGATGATTTTTTTAATTTTTAATCTGTATACATAATTGTTGTAAATATATAATAAACATTTTAGTTAATTTTAGAAATATTATATTTAATACAATAAATCGTACACAAACTTAAATAAAAAAATTGAAATTATAGAGTAGAATCGTAAATTTAATATATATAATATGATTGAAATAACATATTGATATATGTACGTACATAATATTTAAAAACACAAAGTAGCTATTAAAATTTAATTTATTTTAATATCATTCAACATTTTTTTGAGAACAACATGTATACATAAAAATCAATTGTAAATAATAATAATAAATCGGCACTAATATAAATATACATTTAACTTGTGGATTAACATAGAATTCAATTGTATAATACGTTTTTATTATCAAAATCGAAACTCATTATACAATCGTTAATTAAAAAAAATACATAACAGAAATTACAAATCTTAAATTTTGCATGGGAGATATATGTACTTATCTTTATTTATATTAAATATATACTAATAGTGTACGTGTGTATGTCACTGAACTTCTCTCAAACGGTTAGACTGACTTTGATGATATTTTTGTGTGTTAAAATGGGTCCCTAGATATATATATTATAGGTATTCGAACAAGCATATGGGTCATCTGATGGTAAATGGTCACCGTCGCCAATGCGCCACCAATCTTGGGAACGAAGTTGTTAAGTCCATTGTGCCTGTAATTACACTGGCTCACTCACCCTTCACACTGGAACACAACAATACCAAGTACTGCTGTTTTGTCAGACTAGCTTGCACAAAGCCCTACTACCACTATATAATCTATACCAGATTGGACCCTTTAAGTGGCGCTACTATCGGATTATTTTCACAAACAAATTAAATAAATAAACTCTTCATATCACCCGTACGAAGTTGAGACAGGCAACTAGTGTAGTCATATGATAATATATGATAATAAATATATACTTTTTTCTCTATGTACGTGATTGAACATACATACGTCTATAATAGAATTTGTTTGACGCAAATTATTGATATAAAATTCCTAACACGTTAAATTTTTATAAGCGGCTCAGTGTTGGAACATTAAAAACAAGATTACGGTAAAACCGGTAGGTAACGGTGTATGTATTGAGATTCGAAGCATTAATTTCGCTACAATTGGTAACTTTGATTATTTCCTTACTGATAATTGTAGTTATTTTAACTTTTTTATATTCCATCACAACACACAAAGTATAATAAAAAGTTAAAATTAAAAAAAACAATATCCTTTTACATTACACATATCTAGACCTTATAAAAATAGAATATTTAAAAAAAATAACGAAATGACATCTTTTAAGACTTGCTTTACGTCCTAAGCGGCAAGAACATTAAAAAAACATCTTTAAAGATCTAAACAAAAACAATCGAAACAGGATTTACCTGTGGACTTGGAGTCTTGCAATGGAAAGTGGAGGGCTAACTGAAGACTGCAAAGTTACGAACATATAGCGTTCACGGGTGGCGCACGACGCACGCTCGCGCGGTTCTTTAAAAAGTTAAATATTTTATTCGTTTTTGAATTGCGAATTTAAAAGGACGTGTATTTTAATAGTTTTATTAAATAAAAATGGAGAAATATCAATTATTGATCTTCTTATTCATCGCTGTAGTTGCGCCGACATCTTCAAATTCAAGTAAGTGATTGAATCTTAGAAGAAAGTAGACAGACGAGTAGTTTAATCCGTGTCTATTTCCTGTAAATACTTCAAAGTTTATGTTACTTTTACTAATCTTTGTATCAAATAAATATTGCACTATAATATTCAGTAGTAACAGATTCATAAATTGGATAAAAATACTTTTATAGTCCGTAAAATAAAAAAACAAACTACACATACTCAAACATCGCCGTAATTTCAGAACAATGATGTATGATCTTATAACATTACATTACAACGGTTTAAAAGTTTACAAGGTTTTGTAATATTTACTTTTTAATTATCAATTACACTATCATTGAATAAAAATAAAATTTTATTGATTTAAAATATATATATATATATTATACGATAAGTTTGATTTCGGAATACTTAATATATTTGTAAACAGTATTCCAAAGTTATAAAATAACTATAATTACTAGAAATATTAGACAAAAGATATTTTTTTAATTATTTATTAAAGCATTTCTCATTAGTCAAATATCTTACAATTGAATATCTTACAAAAAAAATTGTTATACAACACATGCAAGATTCCTCACAATGATTCTCTCCAAGCACGAAATTAATTATAAACAAAAACTAAGCACATGAAAATTCAGTGCTGCTTACTCGCTTGTTCGCTTGTCTGCTTTTTTTAAATAGTTTTAAAAAAATACTTATAAATACAAAATCCTCCAATATAATTACATCATCAGACTACATTAAAAAATAAGATTAAAACCGCATTCCTAACGAGTATCAATATAGTAATAAAAAACGATATCTCTCGTCCCATTAGTAACTTCTGGTTCCAACCATTAATAAATCAATACAAATTATTTCGAATATAAAATTAATTATTAGAACATATGTGTATATATTTTTAAAATCTATGTATAATTTCATTAAAAGTTAATTATATTCGTATTAGATTAAACTTTATTTTCTTTCAATATGGTTTTTCTCACTAATAACATCATAATAATACCATTATGTTTATTGCTGGGTAACATAATTTCCATATGAATAACTAACTTGATAGCTCTTCAAAGCTGCATCTTTAAATTTAATGATAAAGGCTATCCTTATGTATTAACTGTATGAAGTAAAGAAAATTGTTTAGAACTAATAATTCATTTTGTTATTCAATGGGCAATTTTCTTAACAATTATTCGTATTTAAAGCAGCCTTATTATAAGGATAATTTAAACATGGATAGGCTGTAAAGCTATTATATACATAAATATATGTAGTAAGTATTAAAAAATACATATTATACGTGGTGGTAGAGTTTTGAGCAAACACGTCTGATTTGGTACCCATCAAATATCCTATCGCTAAACTGCAATACTTAGTATCGTTGCGCTCCGGTTTGAAGGGCGAGTAAGCCAGTATAACTACAAGCACAAAGGTCATAACATCTTCGTTCCCAAGGCAGAGCATACTTCGTTCCCAAAGGATGGTTAATATATCTTACAGTGCTGGTGTATATGAGCGATGATGACCATTTACCACCAGGTAGCCCATTTGCCCGTCCGCCTATCTATAACATAATATATATTTATATATAAATAAATTGAAGTTGTCGAAAGTTATTTTCATAACACATCTAGAGCGTCCGTGCGCTTGTATAGCTAGCTATTTGACAACATCTTTGCGTTATTTCAAAATAATATTTTCCTTGTAGGTATTTAACACTTGAATCTTAATTCCAAGCAAATGTGAAAGTCATAACTGACGTTGCAAATTTTGACACTTTCTTTGGCTTACAATTTATACATAAAAAGTGTTTACATGTGTATTTAAAAAAAAACGTATTCTTGATTTGGCAGAGACAATTTAATAATAAAAAGAACTCATAAATCAAACCTAATACTTTAAATGTGAAACTAGATGTTGTATTGTCCGCATGTAAGCTCTACATTGCTTCCTATTATATAGACTACAGTCACGACAGTGCATAATACGCACCCATAACATCAAGAAAAAGCCTATAAATGCTTCAATAAGAATAGATGTTAGCTGTTACGTACATAATATGAAGTACTTGACTTGAACGTTATATTGTTATATAAATTTATGATCAACGTATTTTTAAATATATTTTTTTCCAGATAATTCCTTTATCGCATTTAAATTGCAATTAAATACGTATATAAATCATAAAATAGCACCAGTTACAATCATAATTCAGCGACGAAAGTGTATTTATATAAAATAATAGATGAGCTAATGCCTCCTCCCCTTTTAAAATAAAAGTTTGACTCATAATACATTTACTCGTAACTTTATCACAATTTTCCAGAAATTAAATTGTATAAATATATTTTTGAATGTTTTAAGTCTATGTTAATATTTATGTTATGTAATAAATAATTCTTGAGTTTAGTACAAAAAATAACAGGTAATTAAATTTTAGGGTCAATACTTATTGATTTTTTTTTAACTTGAATCACACATGAGCACAAAAGTACAAAAACTTGTAAATAAAAAAAAGTTATTGTTTAAACAGCCTTGGAATATCAATGAACATTGTACAAAATTAGTGGAAAATGTCAATAATACTTAAATGTATAAAGGATATTACATACAATTTTCTTACACATTTATATAAACACGTAATTCTGGACTTGTACTCGCTTTAATATCCATTATATAATACATTTAAAGACAATATAACATAACTTTTTACTTCATAGAAATATGACTATTATAATAATGACTATATCCGTGCAGTGACGGAGAATATCCGTGCAGTGACGGAGAATATCCGTGCAGTGACGGAGAAAGAATACATTTCACTGCCCCTTTCCCATGGGTGTCGTAAGAGGCGACTAAGGGATATCATCTGGTGGTAGGATGATAAACATCCGCCTGGCTTGTTACCACCGTACGCATGGTGAAAATCTCGTGAAGTGGCTTGCAGCCGCGTTTCGAGGTCAGCCAGCGTACAGCCAGTGCCCGAGCGAGCATTGCCGCGATGGGTGTTGGTCCAGTGGAGACGGCTGCTGAACCAATGCCGGGGGAAACTGTATTGCCCTGCCGGACAGGGAGACCCGAAGAAACGGCTATTCCGCTGGCCGCCCGTGGCATAGTACAGGGGCCCGAGCGTGCCTAACCAGCACGCGAGGCTGCCCCACCAGGCCACGCATAATCTCGGGGTGGACCGTCGTGCCGGTTGGTGACCGGAAGGTGGGGTCCCGGCGGCCACTTCCGGGGGGGGTTCGGGGGCCCTTCCGTCCGGCGGGTCAGTGTAGTTTCCCTTTTGGCAACCACTTGGGGAAACACGCCTCCACACTTTGCCCATCCCTATCGTGGCAATACGTCGCTCGCTTCACGTCTCTTTACGAGGCGTGAAGAGGCATCTTGCGGGCCGGCAAGGCGAGGGCGGCTAGTGCAGAATCTTCTTCTCGACTGTACTGGCCGTCCTCGCGTTTGGACTCTACTACCACTTAACATCAGGTGGAGTAGAGTCATTTGCCCACCCGGCAAATATAAAAAAAAAAAAAAAAAAAAAAAACTACAAGAACTAAAATGATCTGTAAAACATATATAATTTGTTGTAAGAAAAACTTGGAGATACGTAAAGGCAAGCAAGTTGTGTAACACTGGATGTCGTCCTGTAATACATTTATATTGTCATACTTTTACGCTTTCACGTTTTAACTACTCGACCGATCATGAAATTTTGTTTGCACATTGTCAGGAGTTCAGAAAAGGTATATTCCCCCTTCTCACGCGAAAGTAGCCAAGCCATGCTAGCATTCAATTTTTCTAATCTCTACAGACGTGTCCAAGCCTTTAGTGTATCTTTTTATTATTTGATAGATTTCGGTAATTTGTTTATGAATTTAACATAACTAACTTGAATTTTTACGGATATATTTTTATCGTAATTACAATACTCAAGATAATATTTGTAATAAAATTAAGTAAAACTAATTATGATTTTTTTTGTAACAATGAATGTAATTCAAATGGCGTTAAGGTTGCACGGTAAAGTAAATCAAGTATGACTGAATGATTTTAAAATGAAGTAAATTAACAAGATTACCTACTCTTATAATAAATGAATAATGACTACTTTTAAAAAATAAAGCAAAATAATAAATGAAATATGTATAAAACTTTATTTATATTTCGCCAAAATTTTACTTGTAAGAGTCGTCAAACATCTCATGACGGAATTGGTAGAGCCGTTTTAAAACACAATAATATTTTAGACGCATAAATAATCGTATAATAAATGTAATTTGTCTTAATATCCATAGAGATATGGACCCAATTATAATTATAAAGATATTATTATCTTTAAACGCATATGATCATCACAAATTATAAGTTTAGTTCGAAGTTTATTATTATTCATGCAATCTCTTGACGAAGTTATCAAGAGCTCTTAAGTGACAGTCCTCCGGACGTAAGCGTGGTCTGTCACGCATATTCAGTACATAGTAATTCAACTCTAAAAGTGTCAAACGGCGCAACTGGAATTAGTCTCAGTTGACTCGTTACGCTTTTATACTTATGTTGTAATTATATTGTCAGTTTATGAGTTAACATGCGCTTGAATGCATAAACTTAGGGTCGTTATACTGTTACTTGTTTATATGTAATGACAGATTTTAAACAAGGATTTTTCTTTTTAAGTATAGCAAAAATACTATACCCCTAAAGTGACAATAAATAAAAAGGGTAAAGTAGGTAAGGTAGTACCTATTTAAAAAAATGTAGTGTAGTGTAAATCAAACTTTTTCGTATTTATTTAATTTGTAAATAATTTATTTTTAAGTATTTCTGGAATATAATAATTTGTGCTTGTCTATTGCCTTGTAGTTGTCGAGCATTTTGGTATATGATTTGCTAATGTTTCATTTTAATAATGATTTAAGTTCAGATGCATCCTATACCCTCCTTATTTACAAATTAAAACTCCTATTTGAGGAGAGGAGGCCTTAGTCCAGCAGTTGGACATTAACAGGTTGTTACTGTTTTATATAGAAATTTTGTTCGTTGTTCTTGAAAATTTTCCTTGAAATGTCCTAAGAAGGCAAAGCTCAGCTTTGATTTTTAATAAGTACATAATATTACATAACAATCATTTAAATGTAAAATAAATAAAATGGATGTTTTTCTTTTATGCGAGCAGAATTGAGAACATGACAATGCATCTGGCGTCCTCTACATAATAATATATCCTTGAAATAATAAAATACACATTTTACTAAGGTCGTACAGGACGAAACTTAACTATTTATATTTCATTCATTATAATAAATCTTTTCAACGCTTTCAAGCTGAGTGCTTTATTACACGCATCACTCTCAGCAACGATGATGCGACTGGAATTAATAAGTATACCTACATTGTAAAATCTTATACATATTTTCCTGATAGCAAATTTAATTTAGATATTATGTTAAATTCTAGGATAAGTATATATTATTTGATTTATGACTTCATTTTATTTACATATTTTTTATTTTTGAGGAAAACAGCATTTATGGTATAGTGTGTATTAATATTATAAGATAAGAAAATGTGTAATTTAAGACTTGTTTGTGACTTCATTTAAATATCTATATTTATTTTGGGTATTTTTACTTCATGTTTTAACGAAGGTCGAAAGTCCAAACGAGAATGTGCCTTGAATTCTCAAATTGACTCATTTTTTAATTCCAACGAAATATTCAAAATTATAATTTTTTTAAGACGTTAATATACGACGAACGTACAAGTACGTTAAAACTATTTAAAATTCAATCGAAACTTGAGTTCTTCAATATCACACAAAGATCTTAACAGTAAACAATTCGATATTCAAATTAGGTCAATACTGAGAGACACACACATCAGCTCTGTTAATTACCGGTCAGTAAACGGTATTATTGCGATCAGCTCGAGTTTCGCGGACAAGGTTGCATTAAGCGGTCATCGAACTCTACCAGCTGACCATCACCATTTTATAACTCGATATAATCAATGGACCGGATTTTATTACAATGTTCATTGTAACACTTACCACTGTCCCCTTTTTATCGTAGAATTGTGGTTATTATTTATTCAAAATTTAGTATTAAAATTCATTTGTACAGACAGATAAATACTATGTGCCATGTAGTTTGAAACCCTTTTAGAGTTACCATGTCTCAAGAAGTAAAGATAGAACAGTTTATAAATATAATAAAATATATTATACATCAGTCATATATAACTTTATACAATGTTTTTTATAATTTAATTAAACAATATAAATTCAAGTCACGGAATTTTAAACAAGTAGCTCGCAAGACGTTTTATAATACTATTCAAAATAAGTCTATTTTGAAGAAGATGAAAGTTAAAGTTACATAATACATAATGATGAATAAAGCTTATGAAATTATAAATAATTTAGTAAAATTCTCTTTTAAAATGCAAATCATGCACTAAAAGTACAGATAAAAAGATTAAGTATACAGTTTAATTATTTTTTTGTTATGTGTGTTTGTAGATAACACGTTATTTTTGAATGATATAATAAAATGAATACAAATCAACTGTTTATATATATATATAATACTTCTAAATTAAAAATGAATAGTCATCTTCTTAAGATGTATTATATACGATATTATCTCAATTTCTCACCTTAGCATAGAATAATATATATTATGATAGTAACATATACACTGGCATATCCTTTTTCCTGGATTTACCCAGTATACATACGAATACATACTTATGCTGAATATCATTTTCCTAAGTACCGAATACTACACCTACAAGTATTTTTGATTTTTTTACAAGTATGATTAACCAAATTATGTTATGAAATATTATAATAACATAACATGCCTTATGCCGTACTAAAAATAATTAATAAAAGTCGTTAAATAGTAATTTGATTAAGGTTAAATAAGCCAGTAATTAATTAAATACAATTGCACAATCATTTCACGAAAATAAAATATATTTTTATTTCATTTGTGATATGTTGGAGAGAGGTTAGTATGAGCCCAAAATTTTTGCATCCGAACAAGTACGGCCTTGCTGCCAATGCTGTGTCTTCTCTTTTCTAAGATCAAATCAATAAATCAGTGTTTAACTAAAGAGCTGACAAGCAATGTTAATAATTAAGGTCAAAGTTTTAAAAAATAAATAAAAAATAAGCGGGTAAATACCAAGTATCTTTGTAACTCATGTATTAGACATTGTCAGAAATATTTAAGAAAAACCTTGTTTACACACATGACACGCTATAATCGAGAGGTTGGTTGAAAAAGACGCGCCTATTGTTCAGCATGCATCGGCCTCCATTGTTTTCACTGCACTGGTGACGACGGACACCGTTATGCCGAGCTGACTCGCATAATAAGTGCCGTAAGCGAAGAAAGCTGTTGACACCCGATTAATCACGGCTTATTATATTTTAGTTCATATGAATTTCATTGAAAAAGTATGCCATACATAATTCGGCTTAGTAACATAGTATATAGTCATAGTGTTACACGCTTATTCGCTGAGCATAAAGATTTCTTAACTTTTTTTATTTATTATTATTTTTGTTTACTAATTAAAAAAATAACAAATATTCTATATAATTCAAAACTATATTTGTATTTATATATATCATAAATTAAAGATATTTTTGATATCAGAAATTGTTATTAACTAGGCTGTTTTTTAAAATGTTATTTTACAAGCCTTTATACGAAAGCTATACTGATTCTTTAACATATTCTTAACTGAGTCTTTAATTCGCAAATTTGAATTTCATGAGTATTCTAATAAATATAAAACGAAAAACGAAAATACTCTACACTTGAAATATTTATATATGTAAAAATCCCTTTTAAAAATGTACAATATATAATATTAATTACATATAACCCATATTTTTATCGTTTTGTCTTCAAATGCAGGTCACTTGCTTACTTAACCACGAGTAAAAGAACTACAAATATAAAACATTTATTTGTTTTCTTAGAAAGCTGTACAAACAATCAAATTAAATATTATAATAATCAAAATGGAGTAAGTAATACGCTTTGGTCCATTCTGACAAGAGGGCAGAAGTATTGCCAGATGAAATTGCACCCACAGATTAATTTTATAATATACACATCATTGATATATTCATAAAAATTATATATCAATGGTACATATTGAAAAGATAGAAACTAGAATGCAGAACTATGTATTATATCTTTGAAAGAGAAATATATTTTTTAAATTATTGTCATTTTATAAATTAACTAACCATATTTTTTGCAGATGTTTTTGGGGGGCACTGTTCGAAACAGGACGACGATGTTGACGCGTGCTTGTTAAAAAGTTTCAACAATCTCATCGAACATCTCAAGAGTGGAGCGCCCGAATTAGACATCGAACAGGTATATTATAATCATACAATATAAAAATTCACAAACAAATTCTAATAGCAATATTTGCCCTTCAACGACATTAAGAATTTAGCTAAAATATGTTATTACTAATTGCCTGAAGCTGCTGCTGCAGGTGTGAATTATTTTATAACAATCTTCTTTATGTTAATAAATAAAAAACATATTTCACGTCACAATCGACCCATTACAATCCGCCGTATATTATTTATTTGACGGGCCGGTTGGCGTGATTGGTAAATACTTGCATTTCACGCCGAAGGTTGTGGGTTCGACTCCCACCCAGAACAGATAGTTGTGTGCATGAACATATCTGTTTGTTCTTAGCCTGGGTGTAATTATCTATGTAAGTATGTATTTACAAAACAAAAGTACTATATCTAGTATCAGTTGTCTGGTTTCCATAGTACAAGCTTTGCTTATTTTGGGGTCATATGGCCGTGTGTGAATAATGTCCCAGGATATTATTATTAAATATAAATATACAAAGAAAATTAACACGTACATAAAAGTCTCAACATCATTCTAGATCGTAGACATCTACATTTAATCCTTGAATTCTTGTTGACATTAATCCTTCCGCGTTACATGTTCATACCATGTTTCAATGCAACCAAAAATATATAAAAGTGATTTTAAATATATATTGATCAAAATATGTCAAATTATGTTCTTATTATATATGATTCATTACAGTCAGACTCGATAGTCATCGATGAACTGTCGATCGCTCTCGGCGGCGGCCCCGACGGCTACAAAGCAACGTTCAAAGACATCAACGCGAGCGGTGTCGACGACGTCACTATCACGAATGTCAGGTATAAAAAATAAAAATATTTTCCATGTAAAAGTAATAAAATATCTAATTATTAATGTTGCAATTTGACGTTGAAAAGTATAAGTTCATTCATTTCCAATATCTTATAGTATTAATTGACCAATTATTTTATATATATCTGTAATGTATTGGCTTAAATATTTGGATAAGATTTTACTTTTTAAGTTAATAAAATCTCGGTCCCCGAGGTACCTAGTTACTGCAAATAAAATAACCAAGTAGTATATAAAATAAATAAAAATACAAAGTGAATAAAATGCCGCCTTAAATTGTAGGAGAATGTATAATATATTCCCTTCACGTCGTAACTACGTGACAAAGCACACGGTGACGATATGATGCGTTGACCGATGCATCATATAACTACAAAGAATTTCTTGACTGTTTGCTGCCGCAGCCAAGAATGACCACAAACAACATCCTTACATTGTCAGAACCTTGACCTTCGTATTACCTGCTTTACCCTTTATGGTTGTGATTAATAACCAGAAAAGACACAATATGTTATGACTAACTTAGGTGATGTTTTAAATGTTTTATTTTTATCTAATTTTTTTTTTTGTAAAACATCTCATGATAAAAATAGTAAAGGAACGCCGTCCGAATGCTTACAACTAATGAATTCTGTGTTAAAATTAACAAAGATTAAGTGTCAGTAATTTTTGTTAATAAAATTTTGAATAATACGAGTATTAGAACTATTATTATGAGCTTCAAGCTTGTTCATGTTTCTGCAACTTTTCTTATGCGAGTTCTAATAGCGTAAGGAAAGTTCTTATAAATTCTTTGCATGAATTTGTCATTTTTATACTGTTTTAATTTTTATTCAATATTTATCCAGTTTTTTCCAGTTTACATCATGTATTGTTTTATTGAACTCTATCACAATGAAAGGTTATTTTTATATGTATTTCTGTAGTGTAAACGATTAGATGCGTTGCATAAATACTTATGAAAATATTTAGCTTATATTAAACTGGCACTAAGGCGTTATGTGCTCTAATGATCTATTTTTGTCTACGTTGTTGTACAGGCTGTTAAATTTTACTAACATTTGCCTATACCTATACATTTGTTCTTAAAATATATAACTTATATGATAATAATTCAAGTCAGCAGCTATTTTCTAAAATGGCACTCAAAATAAAAATTTTACTAAAAATATATAACGTATCTGCGATATAGATTTCAGTCAATGAATATGGTGAAAGATTTGTAAGTCTGCCAGAGTAGTGATAAAGATGAGCTGAACCAAGACATCATTTTTATTCCTTTCTTTCTCCACTGTAGGTCAGATCTGGACACGTACCAGTTCCAGTTGACGCTGTCCATACCACACATCAGCACAACAGCACGATACCGTTCCTCTGGCATTCTGTTACTCGTACGAGCCTCTGGCGGTGGAGACTACTGGGGAGAGTATGGTATGGAAATATTGTCACTGTGTCAATATTAATTTAATAAAACCCAATTGAATTCGTACATAGTCAAAATATATAGAACCTTATTATTAAGTTTCCCGAAACACAAATAGCATATAGGACATAAACAACTGAGATGAAAGATTTTTAAATTGATGATTTAAATATGTATATACAAGCTAGCTAGCCTTCAGTAAAAATACTTCTAACAGCTTCAATCTATGTTAAAAGATGTCACTATTAGTTACTACGATTTTATATCAATTAAATTCAATAAAAGCTTTAAAATTTACTTGGTGGTAAGACTTTGCGCAATCCCGCCTGAGTAGGTACCTGGTTGGTACTGGCACAAAGGATATACTATCTTATATCCCAATGTTGGTGATGCAATTGCCGTGTAAGGGCTGTTTAATATTTCATAGTGCCAATGCATATGGACGTTTGTGGCCCATTTCCCTGATCCGTAACCTATATTATTATAAAAAAATTAATAAAAAAGAAGGTTTTACAAAAAATATTATTGATTTCAGAAAACGTGAAAGCAAAAGTATACTTCCGCGGCGAACCGTACGAGCGTAAGGGCAAGACTTACCTTAAGTTGAAACAGCTTAAGCTGGACTTCTCCGTCAAGGACATCAAGATGGGCGTAGAAAACTTACAAAATAGCAACTCTGTGTTACGTATGTATCAATACTGCTGGCAATCAAATATCGCTTTACTTCGCGCATTTTCATACAAACATTAAATAATTAAGCGCGGAGTGATGAGATACATTTGTAAATACGAGTGTTCTGGTAAGAAGGGGTTCACCCAAACTTGTATTGTCAGCCATGGTGGTTGAGTGTCGCATACAAGCCACACAGGGGTAATATCAAAATAAAGATTAAAAAAGTTAGAAAATAAAACATAACTTTAACAACTTGCTTGAAATTTATTACCTCATAAAAACATATTTTACAACTAAAAAATATCACCTTACATATTATGCATTTAAATAAACACAGTTAGCACAATATGTAGGCGTACATGCTTGTACACTTTCTAGAACTTTTAATAATAATATAATATAATTCGCTTTACTGTAAATATCGTCTATGAATACAATTGTCACACATAACCGATAGCTTAAACAAGTCTCACTCTGACAAAAATCGAACACAAAGAATTGTGCTTGCCTTTAATTATTAACGAAATCACGTTTTACGTAAAAAGTTTATTGTTTAAATTTATTGTTTTTTTTTTCAAAATGAATGAATTTTCGTTATAGAAGCAGCACTGAACCTGTTCATTAATACAAACGCTCAGGAGTTGCTGAAGGAAATGAAGCCGCAACTGAAGCGAGACCTCGCCGAAAAGATGTCAGGATTCCTAAACAGGATCCTGGAGAAAATACCTTACGACGACTGGATTGTAGACTAAATACACTTACTACTAAATATTCAATTTATATACTATTAAAATTATCTGATTATGAAGCAATTTTTGGGTTACAATTGTACAAACTTTACAAATATTACATTTTTATTTTACGTAATATACGTGTACTTGTTTTAATGAATTTAGATTTTAATAAAATCTTATAAAATAACTTAAAGTAACAATTTGTGGTATTAGGTATTAAAAGTTTAGTTAAGTGAACGCAATTTACAATTTTTTACAGCGTGTTAGCAATTTACATTTGTATTGTCAAAAATTAATATCATTCCAATGTATCTAAATCTAATTGGTTTCTTTTGTTTTCACAAACGGAGTAAAATTTTGAATTAAAATAATTAAGTTATTTATTTATGACAAAGATTAGGCTTGAATTTTAACATCTTAAATTTTTATCTACTATTATTTGTACATTAATTTTAAGAAAAATAAAATACTTTTAAAATACATTTATTTTATTTAAATTATATATTATGCCTTGAGACTGCTGGCTGACTTCGAGATTGAAAGTTCAAAAAAGCTTCAATGGCGAATACGTCAGATTTGTCGTACGATGACTGTAAGCACTGTGCTCAAAATTAACTTCGTCTAGGTACAACTAATCTCCAGGAACTTTAGGAACTGACAGTAAGAAACAAAACCTCAAAGTTAGAAGAGAAATCTCAATGTGGCTGGATTAGGTGCTTATTTGTCTGATTTTACTTACCGCTGGTACCAATCTAGTTTTGCTCTCTTATATAGTGATACCGCTCATATATTATATAGTAATAGTCGCTTATATAAAATAGAATAAATTTAAAACAATTATTCAAAATAACAAGCAATCCATTTCAGTTAAATAACGATCAAGAATCTCTCATGTTTTGACAAACAAAGTTAAAGAAATAAAAATGACAGTTAATATTTATATTTCTCACAGAAACTTAAATGTTCAAGTTATAAGCTTTGCAATTATAACCCTTTTCTGCAAGACAAAGATTTCATTGTATTGGCTGAATTTCACCAAAGTCGAATCGATCTTACACTGTGGAAGAAATTAAAAAAATAGTCAAGCCGTATCCGAAGATTGCAAGCTTAAGCCCAGGCAAACACTATTGAATTTTCATGTGCTTAATTTGTGCTTATAATTCATCTCTCCCAGCGTTGAAGGAAAACGTGAGGAAACCTGCATGTGTCTAATTTCACTAAAATTCTGCCACAAGTGTGTCCAACCAGCCCGTGTAGTGGAATAAGCTACAACACCTTCTCCTCAAAAGGAGAGAATAACAACCGCATTCATATCAGTCAATAATCTTATTTTGATGAGATACTATTTCTATACAATACTTTTATACTATTTCTATACAATAGATTGGCTATTCACCAACTAACTAAATTGGGGGCAATTTATTCGTAAATTGCTGGGTAACAATGGCATTCACCCATCTCTTGACATGAATGTCGTAAGAGACGACGAGACGAAGGGACTGGGATAAGCCGACTGGCGGCTATTGCCGCTGAGGTAAGGTGAGTTCCCTGTAACCCCGCTAATCCCCTAGGAATGGAGCCATAGACGGGCTAACTAGTGGTCCAAAGAGTCCAAAGTGGTGAAACGTCTAAATATGTTTTTTCGGCAAAATGACAAAAGGGTGGGATCGGTTATCATATTTTTTGTGACCAGTTGTTCTATTACAACATACACATAACCACATAAATAAGTAAATTGAACTCTTGTTCTTGTCAATTTTATGTTCAAGAAACAGTTCGAATTCATCAAACATATTTTAAGCTCGTACTTGAGATGTATGAATTATTTCTTAACAATTAATTTCGTTGTCGTGGAATATATCAGTTTAGATTAAACTATAGGTATAGATGTTAAACAGTTCGTGAAATCATTACTTTATTTATTTAACCGCAATTTATCGATAATTACAATCAAAGTACGTCATGAGACGAAAGGAATTTTCCTACGAAGCAAATATTATGATAAAATCAGTAGAAGTAGTAGCCTGTTTTCATGAATCACTAATGTTCCCAATATGCGCCTGGATAATTTTAATTTTAGAGAACATAGTAAAGAACATAGTTATAACGATTGATATATTTGCCGCCTTCTAAAAACACCGGTCACATTTTCGTCGGTTCTCGTTATTGCTACACTTTCTAAGCAATACAAAAGTAGTCTATATACCAATTAACCTTCGTATACATCAATGTATCGCTCCATCACGTATGACAGACAATAAAACACATCCTAACTTGCGAAATACATTGCATTAATTTAAAGATTTAAATTAACTCGATCGATCGATCGACAAATGTTATAATATATATATATATATATTCAACTGTATTAGAATCACAATAAATCTCTGATTTCTTATATAACTTAATACGTATATATATATACGTATTTATTACTGTAAGGGCATCCAGCACCAAAATCATCCAAAATCTAATCATAGATGTTAAAAGGTTCACATAGACGATTTTCTAACACAAGTAGCCATAGTCCGAAGAAAAATATTTTCAGGAACACGTTTTAAAGGTTTGAAATACATGATTATTCCATGATTACAATTTTAAAACAATAAACTAATAATAAAAAGCAATTAGTAATATGTAAGTATTTATACCGGTGATAGAAATTTACTACCAAGTACCAACTCATTAATTGTTCATGTTTATTTATGTCACGTACAACCCTTCCATTTTGAAGGTAACCTATTCTGCCGACCTTTTATGATCGTTAGCCATTATTTTGTTACCTTTTGACTTGACTTTTCTAGAGAAATTTGAGTAACCTATCTGTACCTATATAAGTGCTGTAAAACTCAGCATCAGTTGCCTACCTTTTTATGAAATAGGTCGGTGGACTTGCAAATGGGCCACCTGATGGTAAATGGTTACTACCACACATCGCCAACACGCCACTAACCTTGGGTACTGTTATGTCCCTTGTGCTTAAAGTTACACGTGCTCACTCAACGTTCACACTGGAACACAAAAATACTAAATATAGTTGTTTGTCGGTAAAATATCATATCAGTAACTTCCCAGGCGATCTTGAACAAAGCCCTGCCACCGAGCTACCTGCTTGTAGTTAGCCATAAATAATAATAATTAATCATATCGTATCGTCATCGCATTTTACTTAAATTTAAGAGACGGAAATTTGGTTGTGCCCTGGGCGCCAAATCTTAAAAAAACACTACTGCATTTACCTTAAGCTTGTCTGGAAGAGATTGTTGTCTTAACGTTAAGATGTTGTACGTCTTTCTTGTTTGAATTTTATGTCTAAATTCAGTTGTGTACAATTATTGTGTATTTCTATTGTATTGTCAGACAGAAAATACTCTGTAATCTGAATTGCCGTGTTCTGTTTTGAATGGGTTGAATCAGTGTAAGTACAGATAAGGGATAAATCTACTATGATTGGAGTCGAGTGTTACAGTGTCAGTGTCTATGGGCGAAGGTGGAATTGCCTTTATATAACCGTAACAGCCTGTGAATGTCCCACTGCTGGGCTAAAGGCCTCCTCTCCCTTTTCGAGGAGAAGGTTTGGAGCTTATTCCACCACGCCGCTCCAATGCGGGTTGGTGCCTTTATATGAAATTGCCTATTTGCTGTCTGACTACCTAATAAATAAAAATAATGCATTTTATTGTATAACATTATTACATTACGTAATCAACATATTAACAACGACAACAATATACAATTACTTATAAATTAATCTTTAATCGAGGGTTTCACATAATGTTTATATAATTGTAGTAAAAAATCGCATCAATATTACACTTTATCGGTTTTTTCTTATTTGTGGAACTTTCAAAATGTATTACGTATGTTTCGAACATATTATATTCGTGTTTTACCTCATAACATAGTTCTGTGTGAGAATTTTTGTTTCACTTGTCTCTATTAACATAATTAATTGTTATGTTGTATACTTATTATATATATAATAGTCCGCAACATATTTTGCAATTTTTTAACGATATTAATTATATTAGAAAGTAAGTGCGAAAAGTAATCTAGTGCCAAAAATGAATAAGTACATATTTATTATCAATCTAGTTTAAATAATAGAATATATTTAAATAAATTTAAATAATTTCCTATTCTATGTTTAATGTTAACACTGATATGTACCAAAATGTTTACTTTTGCTTACTTATTAACAGTACGAGTAACTTCGGTACGTCCATTCTTGCTCTCTCAAGAGCCATTTCAACTCGCTATAAGCGCAGTGACGCAAGATATAGGTAGGGGGACTGCAGACCCTTGTGTTGACAGACATGCAGAAACATTCAACAGAAGACCATTGAACTGTAATAAAGAAGAACTACAATAAATACAGAAAAAATCTACATTAGTAAAATATTATTGTACTTATACTCTTTTTTATTTATTTTATCTATTTTTTTTTGACGGTTATCGTTCATTTTTTAAAAGTTCGATTACTATGCATTTCTTAAAGTATACGTTCAGTGTAAGTGCCGTTGTGTTGTGCTATTTACAAATAGCGAGTTCTGACAGAGAAGCCGTTGAAATACGTATGTATATTTTTCTATTTTATTTGTGGTTAATGAGACAAATTACTTTAATTACTTTTTTATAAAGCAATGAATTCCGATGAAGTAATTTACAAGATATTTTGAAGCCCGACTTCACCTGGTCGAATGCCAAAGAGAATGTGGGTCAAATCGAAACTCTTGCAGAGACAAATCACTTATTTGAAAAATTTGGACGTTTTGCAACAATTATATCGAAATTATTATGTTTTACTGCCACTGACGGTTGATGCGATTTCAGATATAATATATAATATATAAATGCCTAACATTTATAATAATATATTATTATATAAATATTATAATTAAAGTTAAGGTTTACCTCATTTAATAAGGTAATGGTTACAGTTTCTTATAATTACATATTTTATTTTCCTGCTTCAAACACGGATCAGTATCTCTATATATAAAAATGTATGGTTATTCGTCCGTTTCGTATACATTACCACTCATCCAATTTAGTCGAAACTTTTCAGTCATTGGTGAAACTTGCGTAGAGGTTGACAAAGTACCATCAACGTATGTACATAGCGTCGTCTCGAATTGTTTAAAAAAAAATAGAAGCATTCCGATTTAGATGCATTGTTCTTACAAGATATCGCAAAATATATTGAAAATATTATTAATCTCTTTGATAGTATCGACACCTAGCTAATGAACGACAGTTGCAACAATCATTTTATAAGATTTTTTTCTATCCTGAGAAATATTTAGATCTTAATTAATCTACCTGACAATATAATACACGTTAACTGCGTTTCGAGTTTTAAAAAATATTTGCTAAGATGACGACATATTTACCTATTGTATATTTTACTACCTCAATGCGATAATTTTATAACTTCAATCATATGTTTGTTGACATTAAACATTAAACCTAAATGTCATTGATAAAATTTAATCGATGGTGCAAGGGATTTGTGCAAACCCGTCTGGGTAGGTATCACTTAACTCATATTCTACCGCTAAGCAGTAATACTAAGTATTATTGTTGTGTTTCGGTATGAGTGATCCCGGATTACTATAGGCACAAGGGACATTATATCATAGTTCCCAAGGTTGACCAATTTGCAAGACCGTTATAAAAAACAAAAAACCTATAAAACATCTGTTTGTGCTTAACTTTAGTAAATTTTATGTATTTATTATAAGATAGGATATAGATAGGTTCCGTGAAATATCTCACCAGGTAGTCCACACACCTGTATAGAACACGTCGTATTGCATTTTATTATTACTAATAATTTACTAAAAATCAGATTTACAAACACTTTTAAAAGTTATTTTAATAAAGTGTGTGTTGTCAATTCTACATAAAGTCAATTCTAATCCGAAATGGAGGGAGAATTCTTTGTCGCTCTACCAATATGAGCAAATATTTTTATTTACTGTTTTTAAACTCATTTAATAAAAGTAAAATCTAAATCACAGTTTATATCTACTGGAAAATAAAAAAAACAACTATTCGATTTGATCTTTTATGCTAAAAATATGGCCTTAAAAATTACAAAGTATGTGGGAAACGGGTTGTGTATGCAATAATCGCTACATACTCGTTTATAGTGATTTAAATCTCGTATAAAAGAAAATAGCGTCTTTCACGTGTGTAATTTAAAAAAATGTATTCAACATCATAACATATTACGTAACTACCTGCGTTGTAGGTTTGTCAACCGCACCATAATGTATAGAATTGTCCTTTATTTTGGATTTACATACTATAGTATGTTGAAGAAATATGTAATACGCAAATATACTATAATTAAGCTACTTACTTTAGTTTTTTTTTTCTACACGAAAATTGATAAAAAAATATTCCTAATCTATTTAAGTTTATTTCATTTATGTTCTCTATTACCACTAATTCTAATAATAAATAATATAGTGCAAGGAGAGAAACTGAGCGAGTATATCTTTATGTATAAAATTACTTTTTAATCTATATTTATTTAAAGAATACAGTGCTTTTTATAACTGCAAAAAATTATAACAAAGACAAGAAGTGCAAGAAAATAAAATATCATAAAAACTTACCTTAACTAAACTTACTAACATATTTTTGAGTTTTTGAATTGTTATTTACTGCTTACAGCTGGACACTTCAGCTTGGCCCACATATAAGATAATCTTTTTTACTTCTTTCCTTTATAAATAAAATACAATGGAAGCGACTAGTTTCTTTATTCGAACCGATGACACTTCAGCTATTAATAAAACTATCATAAACAACAATAATTAATGATCAGATACAAATGTATAATTACAATGATCTAACTTTCCACCACGTCACCATAAAATTTGTAGCAATTTTACAAATTTCGGTCAAGTTCGGTCGTGTAACTCGAGAACCGAATTAACTTAACTGTCATAAGAGTATAATTTTATTACCACATAACGATGTGACGTATTATCTGATAGGTTTCTCAATGACTGTTAATAAAGTATTTTTTTCTAGTATTTACATATAATAATAATAATAAGCAGAGCTCGTACTATGGAAACAAGACATATATACTACATGTACTACTTTTCTTTTGTAAATATATACTTATATAGATAATAACACCCAGACTCAGGACAAACAGACATGTTTATACACACAAATGTCTGCCTGGGTGGAAATCGAACCCACAACTTGCGGCCCGAAAGGCAAGTATCTACCACCACGCCAACCTGCTCGTATATAGTGCCATACTTGCTGTAATGAAGTAATCATAATAATATCATATCACTTTTAAAACGATTTTATACGTAAAAGTATTAAGTAGCTTACATTACAAAACATTACAAAATAAAATTTAATAAAAAATATTCCGAACATTATCATATTGACAAACTTTTACGATACGATGCAATAACACGTCGACTTTACATAATGTTTTATATAAAAGCTCCTTAGTACTGATACGTAGGTATATGTTATTTACTTCGTTCGTTACAAAACAACATCACATTCACATAGGAGGTGAAGGTCAGGCTGGTGTTGAAATATATTTCATGTGATAGGTGTCGAATGAAGACTATGTAATACTTCCAGAATATAATTCTTTTATTACAAAGGAATACTTATTTGGTGCCAATAGATTGCATAAAGGGATTTTTCTATTATATTAAATAATTTAATATTCAAAACGTTTAAAAAAACGCTTTTTTGTATAAACATCGTGTCTAAATGCTGCTGACAAAAAATATGCATTGTCTCTATAAGATAGTAGTGGTTCTAATTTATTTTGCATGAGCTGCAACTTCACTAGGCTTGACATAATAATTTTAGCTCAATATATTATGTGACGCTAAAGAAACTTTCACAAACATATTATGTATGTATGTACGTTAAAATGTACATTACATATTCCTACCCTCCTACAAAGCGAAGGGAGCAGTCGCATTAAGCACCAAGTGATATGAGGCAGCAAAACTCAAATGATCAAATTATCTAATATATAATTTTTGATAAGTCATAAAAGTAAGTTTTTAGAATTGTACACGTGATATTTCCTGAATTAATTTGCCTCACGTAAAGGGATTAAATCCTGTGCCTGACTCCTCTCTTGCCTATCGGTTTACTATTCCACCTGACTGAGTGTGAACACCTATGTGTTTCGCACACGCAGTCACTTTAATATCTCTTGCGCTGTTTTTTATTACTGCATTTTTTATTAAAAGATTCATTATATTTCGAATACGTTTATCACTGAATTTAATATTTCTAAAAATATATTGGGATAAATTACTTATTTAATATTTATTGTTATAGAGAAAATATTCTCCAAATGCAAGAAAAACTCATCCGATTTCGATGCTTGTGTGAAACGTGCTTTTAACAAACTTCGACCTTATTTTAAAAGAGGTAAGTCTGTTATTCCAAAATTATAACAATTTCATTAACCTTATAATAATAATAATTTTATATAAAACAAAAAAACAAAGATTATTTTTTAATTAACTTAATCCGAAAAAGTTTTATTTATATTAAAATCTTTTAAGTGTCAAAAATTAATCTCTGCACAGACATATTTAGCTACATATATAACAAAGAACGACAATAAATAAAAATAATAAATAAAGGAAGTAAAATCTTATAAATAACAAGCGAGAAGGGTTAGTTACTAACAATAATAATTATAGGTGTACCAGATATGGGTATAGCGCCCTTCGACCCACATTTCGCGAAAGAAGTAAAGCAAATTCGATCGATTTTCGGAATGGGGTATACGCTGACCTTACATGATGTTTTCGAAAGGGGCTGGTCACAATCCACTGTGACTAAGTATAAGTATGCAATTTTTATTATTCAAATTAATCTATGTCCTATTAAAGATATACAGTTTACAAATAAAATCCATTTTCATTGATACCTTAATAGTCAATGTTTAAAATCAGTAAAATCTAAAACAATATAGTCAAAGAAAATTAGTTGATTATGTTGTTGCTTTTTTTACATACATTATATAGATTAACTATTTATTTAATGAAGATTCGAGGGATTATTGTAAAATCGTAAATGGATTTCAATTATTATTAAAAAAAAATAACAACGTAATCATTTTTTTCAGAACTGACTGGGCAAATCAGCGTATTATATACTCGCAATACTTCCCAGAAAAATGGCTAGAAGGAAATTATGTGTTTAAGGTACTTTTCTTATTAACTTTATGTATTATATATACTTTATGTAATTTGACAGCAGCCTAAAATGTATTTGATAGGAATCGCAAACGCATCTTTCTGTTAAAATTCAATAACTATCTTTGGCATTATAACGAGTTCATATTATATACACAATCAAATCAACTTGAAGAAGTTTTTGCATATGTAGTGAACGGTCAGCAGAAAAATAAATAAAGAACCACTTTTTATTTTTATAAAAAAATAAGTTGGATTTAAAATGATCAGTGACAAAAACCTCGTGTCAACACTGAAATTTTTTTCCTCTTCAATAGCACACTAGCATTAAATATTTTCTTTGCAAATGTCATTATATATCACCGTCATTTTTTTGCAACTATAATCACAGTAAATTTTCACTATCCACCCCATATTTTCAATAGGATTAAATTCTTGGTGATTAAATTCAATTAACAATTTTAGTATCAAATAACAAAAGTGAAAGAACATTAAAGTAAACAGTAAGAAAATTAAAATTAACGAAATGACACTTCTAACGCTACTTAAACGAGAGTTCGAGAGTTGTCTACGACTACGTACACTATTTAAGTCTCAAAAATCTATATAATACTTCTCATCATGTTTAAGCATTACTATTTTAATTAAGTCCCGTTTTTAAATAAAGTGAGTGACTAGTCGTCTTTCGAATATCAAGTAATGACAGAAAGAGCGAAATCAGTGTTTAACCTAGTGTTATATAATCTGTGGTTTAACTAAACTGCCGCTAACGTTTATTAGTAAGGCTACTAATATGTTTTCTTTTTGTCCAGGGTGACATGTTAGGCCTAGAAGTAGAACGCTCTGGTCACTGGAACCTAACGCTACGTGACTACTCGCAGACCACGCGAATCAAACGCAATGGTAGTGGGGTAGACGTCAACGTAGAGGTCGACCATATCGGCGACATGGACATACATGTTGGAAACCTGCTCAGAGGCAGAAGTGTGATGGGTACATTATCTTTTTTTTATTTAACCTTTAACCGGTTGTATTTACTAATGTATATGAGTATGGATACACATGTTTGTACATATTCGCAATACTTGACAATTCTTGCACATTTCAAACCGGTATCGGTGAGAGATTAAACTACTGGGTATAGCACCGTAGAAATTTGCATACGGATTATTTTAAAACAGTAAATTAAGCACATAGGAAGGATTTTTGAAAATAGAACCTCTGGTGCTAAAGAGGATGAAAATCCTTCATTTTCGAAGAACTATGAAAATTGATATTTAATAATTCTTAATTATGTGGCGAGCGAAGCAGTGAGTAAAGCCCTAGTAACTAGTAATAAATAAATAATTGCAAGGCTGTTTACACACGCTGTTGCAAAAGAAGTGACACGATCGCAATGCGACCAATACAAAAGCAATAACAAAATGCCTTAGGTGTGTAAACAACCTTATAAATATTTTCAAGATTTTGGCTATATGTATATATATTCTTATTTTTGTTTATTAGTCGAATTTAACTTAACTTAAATTACAATCCAGCAAGTTTTAAGATCAACTAATTTATTTCTTTACCCGCAATATTAGCATTTAACCTTGAGTCTTTTTTTATAAAACTATAATTGGTTTAGTGTTTTTGCACTTACCTTTTTGTCTTTTTATTATAAATCTTGACTATTGTTACCTTTTTTGTTAGATACCTATTACATATCATATTTAAAATTTCATGCTGGTAACATTCGATACGAGGCGGATGCATTTGAACGGTCTGAAGCAACCTCGGTACTATAAATAATACAATTTATATTTTTCATGATATCGATAAGAGTGAAGCAGCCTGAAATTATAAGAAATAACTTATTATTAATTGTCCACAGAACTTGTTCTAGACGGTCTGATAAATGCAACCTGGAAGCCTGGCTTCGCGGTGATCCGGCCGTTAATCAACGACCTCGTAAGCACCGCATTTACTGACATCTGGAGCAAATCCTTTAAGAACTTCCCACTGGAACAGTTCATTAAGGACTAACGATAAAATAAAATGTTATATCTAATTTAGTTAATCATTAAAATGTTAAGCGTTTCGAACTAGTCCTTAGATGTTTATTGTATGTTTAAATATGGTGAATAATGTAAATACGGGAAATAAAAGACATTTTATATTACATATCTCAATATTATATTTATTAAAAAATATAACCTAACTATATATATGACTTTATATTTAAATTCAATCAACAAATAACTCGCACGTCCATCGAAACTGGAATAATCAACCTCAGTCTTCCAACACAAATGAATACCAACCGAACAGGCCTCTCACCAACAACAAATGGCGCCAACAAGCGTACTCCGAACCTCCATACAACACACCATAAATACAGCATTATATAACATTGCACCTTCAATTTTTTTTATATTTAAAACCAAAAATATATTTACACAAAAATATGCCGTCGAAAATGTCCGTATTCACAATATTCTCGTCTCGTTTTCGAAACTAAATTTGTGTCTAACCGTTCATTTAATATTGTTGCGTTATTGATTAAAACGAAGCGAAACAAATACATCAGTCGTCGCTAAAAGTTACACAACAGAATGAGTGAGATTAATTAACTAAAGTAAGGGCAAAATTCAATTGTTATTCAATTGTCACTACGCTGGTTCATTTTGAAATAATTTCGAAAAAATTACTATATATAATTATGTATATCATGCAAAAATGTATCAAGTATAAAATCATTGATAGATATTCGGCCGACCAGCACGTATCAAGAATAAACCAACGCAAATATAACAAATATTGTCTGATACGAAACATGTACTACATTAGGACCCTGTGGACCGTCGAACCGACGCAATGTCTGTATGGACTAAAATCGTTGTAACAGTTTTATACAATGGTTGCTCTGGCAGGTCATTTCAAGCGGACGCAGCGTCCTGCTTAAAATGAACTGCAATAAGTTTCTATGATATAAGCGTAAGTATGAGGTTATCTTATCTTACATTTAATAAATAGACCGACGTTGGAACCGCGTTCTTAGCCAATTCACTACTGTGTTGCGGATACAAGAATTGAATCATACATAAATGTTTCAATTCTCGTTAACCGTCGAGCTCTTATGCACTTGTAACGATTTCCAAACTATAATCAAAGTTGAGTAAAGGCATCAAGTAACGATTGGCCTCGATAACAGTACGACCACTAAAAGGTTAATGTCAAATTGTTGGTTCAAGAGCTACGGGTTAATCTGAATAATGTGTTTATACAAAGTATACTAGGAGTTGTCATTTAGGAACTTAACATACAACACATCAATTTTTATACGAATAACTTTCTCAGATTGACCATTAACTCTGTACTGATATGATTAATTCACGAAAAATTTTCCTAACGTCACAATCGCTGTTTTTTATAGCACATTTTAGGAATCAAGACGATCATGCAAAATCTGCCAAGAGTTAGTTCTTAATTAGTTAACAGATAAGTTTAAGTCAATTAATTATAAGTTTACATAGAGAACTTGATTTTTCCATTAACCATATTTACAAATAACATTATCGTCTGTACGTTACAAGTGCAAAAAAACGATTACGCAGTACCTACAATTATTTTTATTGATGAAATAACACATTACACGGTGTGGTTATGCAATTAACATCTTCGACATTTGTGTGGTGAAAAAATTAATAATAAATACAAGGGCAAACAATTTTACAATCTTAAGATAAAGAATTATAAATAACAATGGATTGATAATGTGGTGATTTTTTTTAATTTTAAATAAGAATCGATCAATGATGAAACATGGAAGAAGTGTAGAAACCTTAAACTAAATTACGAGAAAATGTTTGATTAATTTGTACTTCCTTTTCTCGTTTGTTTTGGCCCCAGAATTTGTGTCATAAACAATTTCATAAAAAAAATAACTTCAAAACAGAAATTTCTAAAAAAACTCTACCAGCTTTGTTCGCTCTCAAGATGTTATATTTTCGTTGACTACGAGGTAACTTTATGTGATAGATTTTGTAACATTTTTCAACATTTATAAACTTAAAGAATAGACAGCATTGTCGAGAGAAACGCTACTTTCGAGGTATTGTATCTCAAAGGTTATGTTTCTATCGACTCGCTAAAATAACTAAACATTCAAAAAAACCTATCAAACCAAGAAAATAAAACTTAATCATTAACAATAATTGAAAAAGCGCCTAAAATTCATTTTTATATTTCATTTATTTAATTAAGATTTCAATTATCGTATCTTCTATTGTATATCTCTATTAGAGATTATTTTAAAATTAATTTTAAATCAAAGAAACGAATCGGATACGACTCGACTAATTCTAAAAAATCAATACAATACACGTACGGTCTCATACCGTACAAAGATCGTTATATTAGAATATTAATTTTCTCACGATATATTTAATGCAGTCTTCTCTATTACGGAACCTATACGGAACATATAAATAAGGGATTTTGTTAATTAAATTAATATTTGTCGCTATTACAACCGAACAGGTTCCATCTCACATCGCACCGCGCCTGAACCACACTCAAAACGCCCACGTGCTTTTAAATTATATTATCTAACGTTAATTTTATTTTGATATGCACTTATGTATAGATTTTTACAATGGAATTTGTGCTGTACACTATTTTTCAGAGGGGATGGTGACGGGCGATGCGTGATTCGTACTTCCACATTAAGGTCATAAGTTAGCTTTGCACATCGGACACACACAATTGAAACAATACTGCAGTAGGATACATGTTAGCCTCATACCAACCATCCCGCTCGGGTCTATTTACAATGAAAACTAAAAAAGTAATAATGAAGCTTAAATAAGGTGAGGAAACATTATAGTTATCAACTAAATATTTGGCAAACGACGGTTTTAAGGAAACGGACACATTTAGCGGCGATGGGACACAGCTTCGATAAATTCAATTTGTTGCAGCTGTAATATATCAAATTTTATTCGATTTGAGTGTATCCCACCAAAATAAAATCGCAACAGATTCATCTTCGCAAACCGTATCCTCCCGCTAGTGATAAACAGTAATTAGAACTAGCTTTACAAGTAAATCGAAGGCCGCTAAGATATCACCATTCATTATATCGTAATATGTACAGAGCGGGCGGCACCACCCAACCTCCCAACCTCCCTTTGATTACCGGCCTGTCATGTAAGAGGTATGTTTGAAAAAATAATTTTAAATCATATGATGCTATGTTACTCTACAGCTATTAGCGTTTTTACATACATACATTATAAAATGCTTGGTATCTAATTTTAAGTTAATTACAAATTTTGCCGTAGAATATCATAGCATCCTACATTTTTTATGTTGCTTAGTATCTTCATTTTATAGTTACGAAATCACACATTTTTTTATATCAATTCAAATTAAAAAAAAATTAACAAATACGTCTAGAACTTTCATGTCTGTAATTGCTTCGAATTTTCATAACATTTCTATTGCAGATTCGATGTTATATATTGCATGTACACCATTTTTTCATGGCCGATAAAAAAAAACATTCCTTTAAAATGTACAATTTAAGCGTACTTTTCTCGCGACTCGTTTGTGCATAGTTTGTTATCGGTTCAATGATGTGAGTTCAGCTCGGCTGCAACTACATCGTGGCACCATTCCGTCACGTCACAGACACACGCGTCACCGAGGCCCGCGCACGGAACACACACGAACGTCACTAGAACTCGAAGTCGAAAAGTTCCGACAAACCCTCGTCGTGGTCGAGACAGAAGCCGTAGTCGTTCGCCGACATCGGCGGCTCCAGCGCCAGGAACGGTTCCAGCTCCAGCGGCTCTGGAATGCAGTTGTTAATTGTTAGTTATATGTAGTTGCATGTTTTTTTTTTTCAAAGTATTTCAAAAATCAAACATTACAATAATATTATTTAAGAAGATTTATGTTTGTTTAACTAATCAATCAAAGGTATATTACCTACATATTAAGCCTAAAATTAACTAATTTGACTTAAAGACTTCATTTAATATCCGGCCGCTGAAAGAATGCGTTTCTGAGATCTGTCTTGTCGGATGGACTATTGATAAACTATAACAATAAGCAGTTGTCAAAACATTGTAGTTACACTGCAGGTTTTAAACACTATTTTCTTATTTATTTAAGACTAGTATTTGCTTGCGGCTTTGCCCGCGTGGCAATGCCCCCGGCATTAGGTAAAAATGTAGTATTATCATATTAGTATAAATTAAATAAACGCTAATTTATGACGACATTCATCGTAACTTGACATTAGACAATCGGTTGATTAACAAAATGATGCGTCTTCCTCTTTCGAATGTCAAATCATTAATGTCAGAACGAGATAAAACAGTGTTTAAGTAAACAATCGCTTAGCCATGTTTATAAGTAAGGCCGTTAATTTTTAATGATATTATTCGATAGTTGGGAAATAAATGATTACTATATTTTTACAGTAAAGTCCTCAACATTGTCTCAACCGACGGACATTATTCAAATCTAAGATTTAAAGAGTAATCCATTAAATTGACATTGGTAAATAGTATGGCGGTTTCGATATGATCTATCTAATACAATCATCTAACAAGACTCCAATAACAGTTAAACATTTTTCTCGGAAGAGAAATACAGCCTACACATCGAACTTCGACGTCATTTTTAAACGAGAGTGCTATAATCCAGCCGACATAATAAATTTGTGCTGATAAGAGCAAACCAGAAATCAAATGTTAGCTGTAAGTCAATCTCTCAACTTCAATCAACTAGTAAAACAAAAAACCTTAACATTATGCATAAATTACGGTGATCAAATAGAAGTAGGTTCTACTGAGATCAGATGGCATTAATGACGCAATTTAATAAAATAAATAAACTGTAAAAAAATACACTAATATGAACGACCACCGGTAAATATACATCCTCAGATAACAATTATGACAAGCAGTTTAAGCATCCTTGATATAACTTATTTAATAAATAGAAGACGATATGTTGTTAATATTTTTTTATAAATGTAATATATCTGTATTAAAACTTCATACTACCCATTGCCAAGATATTTGACACATTTTTAAAAACAGCTTAAACAGAGTATGGTCCATATGAAGAATAAAATTTCAACATACCTTAAGTAAAACCTTAATACATTTATAGCTTTATAATATTCAATATTAGTAATGAATGATTTAAATAATAATCAACTCGTTTACATAAGCTAAGCTTTGTTTTCCAAACCCACAACCATCCGGTACTTTATGTATATATTTTTGTGCAAAAATGATCTTTTTATTTGTATAATTAAAAAATTACAATATTAAATTAAATATAATAATTATAAAACTGTATATACCCTATTCCAATCGGAGAAGGAGCAAAGATAAACAAACCTTTATGTACATATCTCATGCGATTTGCTAAAAGCTCTGCTGTGTATACACTTTAAGCAACCCTTGACTGTTATGTATATATATTCACTTTAATTTCAAATCACTCCAAATTATTTAAGATCTCAAAAAATTATATTCACGTCAATTCCATTTTAAAGTTGTTTGTCTTTTACTCCCCTTATTGTTGGAATACGTTATATATTTGTATAATCATTTTTATAACACAATTAAATCAGAGCAGATACAAATTTGTACAGATTCAATGTTTTATAAGTTGATGATATAGGCTAATGTACATCATTCTAAAGTATTTTTGTTACCAAATATGTGACAACTTATTCGTAATTCACAATCGCTCTATCAATTAATTTATATAAAAGACATGGGAAAGTTGACATTGAACAGCAAATTAAATATATTTTTTATCCACAAACGGTTACAACTTTAAAAAAACTGAAAGAACTGTACACATAAATTGAAACATCATAAAAGAAAATTCCGCACACATAATACAAAGCGTTAATACACAAAGCGTGAAGCGCCACGGTTAGAACGAGGGCGGTGTTACGATGCGTGTATTAGTAGATGGTGGTTAGTGACGGAGCCCTGAGCTGAATCCCATGGTGCTACACGACGGCACTGGAGCCCCGCGGGAAGCAACTCGGGGCCGCCGCCCTCCGACGATCCCGGCCCCCGACACTTCGCGCTCATCGATGTAGAAGCACTCTTTACGTTAATAAACGAAAGCAGCCTCCTCATAATACACTATTATGTAATTAAATTAAATTTAGTAAAATAAGGGACTTGAATAAAAATCCTCATTTAATTAATGTCAAAATAAGAAACATTATCTATAATTTCTTATTTTTTTAATCGAAGTTCTATTTTTATATGAACAATTAACAACTAAAACAAAAGCATAGCGTTAATTTTAGCGTTTCTCTTTCTCTTTACACGATCAATCCCCGTTGACCAAATTATTACATATTTTGATTAATCTTTGCTCTCAGAATACTTTCGACTATTTCTGGCCTGGTGTGAAGTGTCAAAATATAGGCAGTGCTTTTAAACATTTTTATAATACAAGAAAAAGTATGAAGCGTGCTATATATTAATTATTTTTTTTATTGATTATTTGTTTATTTACAGAAAATGATCGAGGGCAAGATTTAAACACTCAAGTTATTTTGAATTATAAATAAATACATATTAATGGACTTCCTTGGTCATTGATAATTCTATGTATTTCTAAATAATTCATTTAAAATCTACATTCAAGTTAGTTTATAAGACATTTACAGCAAAAATAGAAAATGGCACAAAGGTTCATAAACAGTTATGACAATGGAATAAACCCTCAATAAAAACATGAAATTTTATAGACAAGTTAGTAAAAGCATAATGAGCATGAATGACAATTAGAATAGAAAAGCATGCAACATAAAATATTAATGTTAATATGCGATATGCGATGTCCCGATATCCATGATCCATGATCGATGGCGCGTTATCCCCGCAGACGTACCGCGCCGTGTAGCTAGAACTCTGACTGTGATGTGACCCTCACACATATCACAGTGCCGAGTGCTAGCCACAAGACGCGACCTCCCTTCTCCCGGCACAGCCAGTCGCCTCATGTACCCACCCTGCTGCGTTATTTTGGCGCTACACTCGTCTTCTGCTTCATATTATGCATAAAGCGATATTATATAATAATTCATATTAAAAACAGTAAATCTGATTACTCCCTTAAATATAGTAACAACATTTTATATGGGTAATTTTAGTATATTTTTTTCATAATATGTACATTTTTTTATCTATGACAAAATTCTTTTGTCCAGTGTTTAGACAGTGTTGCTAATCAACATAAATTCTATGAATAGCAATTTATAAAGAAATAAAATGGCTGAAAAGTAATATTCGCCACAAGCTATCTACTCCACTTCATACAATCGTCATGTAAGAGTAGAGCAGAACGAGCGAGCAGATGCGAGTACCTGACTCCTGGTCCTCGGTCTGCAGCTGGAAGCGGCCGCCGCCCATGATGGGCGCGAAGTCGTCGCTGTCGGCGATGAGCGCGTTGCGCAGCCGGCCCCGCGCGCCGCCTGCCGGACGGGCGGTATTAGTCACATCCGAGCAAGGTACATTTCTCGACTATACTATTTTTGTCCTTTATCTCGTAAATAATATTTTCACATACAAAACGTGTAACGACTTTTGAAGCACATTTCTTAATAGTTATGAACTGATAATTATATATAATTCATATATATCCATTTTCATTCTCGACAGAAATAGGCAGATGTATGCGTGCAAATACCCTCATAGTCCGATAGAAGTAAGATCTAATATGACGGTGAACGTCATGTTTAATTTTACTAGCCAAGCCCGAGATTCATATACAGCATAATCTGCACCTGTATAAATCAGCTCTAGAGGCCCCCAAAAATAATAGTATGTAATGGATGAACTGGCTCTACAGCGTAGATACGCTAACTACCAGAACAAATCATATAACAGAGATATCGCAATACTCACTGCTGTCGGGTGTGGAGAGCAGAGGCGAGGAAGCGGCGGGCGCGGGGGCGGACGCGGGAGAGGGCGCGGGCGCGGGGGCGGGCGCGGCCAGCGGCAGCGTGGGGTCGGTGACGCAGGGCGAGCGCACCACGAGGCTGCGCGACCACGACGACGACGACGACGCCGGCTCGCGCTTGATGGGTGTCCTACAATTGCAGGTGACAAACAAATGTTAAATATGCCCTTTTTCACTCGAAGTAGCTCGTTTACCAGGTTATTTATTCTCTTTTTAACAGATGGAATAAGCGATTTGCAGCAGAGGACCTTTTCGATTTTCTATTATTGACATATTAATCAACAAGTAGTTATATTTATCGTCATTTTGCTGATATAGTAGAATAAATAATGGCAACAAAATTAAAGAAAGACCAATTTAACTTAAACTAATTTATAGAAGACATGAGCAATGGGTCTCATGGTATGTGTAAGAAGTTGATTCGTCGATATGCGCTGCCACTGTGAGAAATAAAACTGACACTACCTCACCATTTAAACTGGAATACAAATATCGATATGATATGTATTTAAGTATATCAACTTATTATTAATTAATATACAAACTCACGTAAAGGCAGCGGTGATAGAACTAGAGGGCATGGACTGCAATTGTGCTATGAGTGGAGCCAGCAGAGCCTTGTTGTCTTCCAATAAGGGATCCGATGGTAATAGCCCTGATGCTACAAAAATAAATAGATCATAAAAACATGTGATATGATTACTAATTTTACAATAAAAATATATTGTGGAGGCTGTTTCTTATGAAGGTGACCCACAAATACTACAAACCAATGATATAACATTCTTAAACATTCTCTACTAAGCATTGCTAATTATTTTAAATTAGTATTTTTTTAACAGGAATATTTTTAATATGAATAGTATTTTTTAATATGGATATTGATTAATATTTACTCAGTGATGAAAATGATATAATTAATTACAACTTACAGGGAGGAGGTGTTGGTGGTCTTTCTTTAGGACAGAGGTAAACTTCTATTTCTCCAGACATAGATTTCAAATGAATCATATACCCTTTCTCATCTGGATGTGGTACCTATAAATTTATAAATAAAAAATTAAAATTAACACACCAGAAGTATTACTTTGTCGACAATTTATAAATTTTTCGCCAGACGTATTAAGGATTAAATAGTAAAACTTCATTTCGGACATAGTCACTATATTAATATTTTTCAAAAAGTATCTTTAATTTGGCTTTTGCTTTCAACGTATTCTAATAAAATATTTGACCTAATATATATTCTGTTTCAACCAAGTTTCGAACTCATAAATCACAATAGCAAAATCATACATAAAAAAAATATATAAGGTCTAGTGCCACCTAACCAAGCCTAAGCCAAAAAGTTTGTCCCTCCGTAGGCCTAAAGAAATTATGCAAAGTAAAATTCATTTGAGATTATAAATTCGATAACGACAATTAACTAGCTCAGGCAAACAAACATTTTATATTTTAGGCTAACTGGCTGTGATATAACTAAGCAAAATAAATATAATATTTGGCACGTCACTGCTTTTTTCATTTTTTACTAATGCTATGAAAGAAGAGCGCACACAAATATTCTGAATAGTCCGGGAAGCGTGGTGCCGATGCCGTACTCACACTGAGCCTCGTGTCCGGGGGCGCCTTGATGGGTATGACGGTTTGGTTCCGGAAGTCCTTGATGGAGCGCAGGTCGGCGTAGGTGATGTAGGCGCGCGCGCCGTGCTCGGCCGACAGCCGCGACAGCGCCTGCTCGGCCGCGCTCACGGCGCGCGACACCCGCGCCTCGCGCCCGCCCAGCGCGCGCACCTCGCGCCGCAGCCGCCGCGCGCGCGCCTCCTCGCCCGCGCCGCCCGCGCCGCCCACGCCTGCGCACCACATCGTATACTGGGACCGACCACGTAACTGCTATTCCATACACAAACTCCAGCGTAGCCTCTTTTCGTTTTATGGGGCAGTAACATTACAGGCTCGAGGAATAGACAACTTAGTCTTTGATTTCCAGAACGGTAGTTCTATACGTAACCGATTCGGTGGTCTATCTTCTATTTAATCAAATACATGATCTTTCTATCCCGAGAAATAAGAGTTTCCCTGGTAAAAATCTAATCTTAACTTTGCTAAGGGAGAGAGTCGCGAAACGGCTTGGATCACAGAATATTTTAAAATAATTTAGTCAGGCAACAGGAATACAAAATCAGTGGTAGCTTTTCATGATTCATAATTACTGTCGTAATGTCGAATTACATAATTACGATTTTAGTAGATTACTGTCCGAGTATTATCATGAATGCCTAATCGTGCTAATTCGCCGTAGTGTTGCGATTACACGTTAGCATCGCATTGCGAAGCGTGGATGTATAAGTGAATATTCGACTAGTTACACTATACCTGTACACTAACAGATACCGAAGCATCTGTTCATTAAGCCACAACCACTGTTTAATACGGTGGAAATACCTACAGTTTTAGCGAAAATATTAAGATTATTCTAGCTATATCGCAAAAATTTAGCATCTAAACGGAACAACTGAAATAATTAAGGCGGAAATCTTTTAATAAAGTCCTTAGCTTTGCTTTAGCATACTGCACTTATGTTCCAAAGTATGTGTCTAATTCCCATTGCAAAATAATTGAATTACATAAACCACTGTATCCCGATATTCTAATAAAGCAATGAAAGCAAAATATCATAAAAAATTTAAATGTATAGAATATATTAAAACATTCCGTGTCTTTACATAAACACGGATGCAAATAAAATATATTTTTGTTTACATTTTCTGACACTAAGAGGTAATCGTATTTTCTGCCACGAGGTATTTTATGGAAACGTTTTGGTACATAATCTTGTATCTGCTATCGTTGTATTATTATTTTTTATTTAAAGAACTTCTGTTGTCCTGATTTTTAGGTACGACACAACGAAATGTTAATTACGAGACGGTGTGTCGATACTCAATTTTTTTTTCTTATTATATCTATGTGTAACTCACCCTTAACCAAAAAAATGGTATACCACAATCATTCAGATAAAAAAAGACTCATAGATAAAGGTATTTGTATCTGCTGTGATTTCAGCTAAGTAGAAAATTGTAAAAAAAAAAAGTTATATAAAAAGGAAACGAATAATGCTAGTTTTCAAAACGCTCATTGCATTTATTTAATTAACAGATTATCTCACTGAAGGTCATAAGTTGAAAAAATGTTATGAAATGACCTTAAAGTCAAAAAGTAATATCGAGAAAGTTAAATATGTTGACTAAGATGGCAAATATTAAATGCAAGGCAAAGTGTGACTTAAGATTAAATATCGATAAGTTAAAATTGTATTGTGATAGAACTGATGAGAGAATAAAAAATTATTCATTTCGAAGGAGCAAAAGGAAATAAACACATAAATGTGGGCTTTACATATCATACATTTTATGTTCTCGGATTACGTTACCAAGTTAAATAACACGTAATCTAAGCCTCGCTAAGTCATTTCTGAAACGACCGAGGCGGAATAGTCTTATGCATACATTTTTGTGAAGCTATTGGTTCACTAAATTAAACTGCATCGACTGCGAATCTTTGCCAAATATTAATGTTATAAAAATACTACTCACCACACTTCCATTGTATATTATTTTTCGATCTTTTCTCTAATATTCCTATACCCTCTAATACGTTTGTGATGTCATATATTCGTCGTTTCTGAACCGAGAGGTGCTCGGCCGCTATGTTAAGATCGAGAACACCATTGGGTGATGACTTGAGGAGCGCTACGAATTTTTTTGTTAATAGACCTAATGATGTGTCAAACCTGAAACAAAATAGAATCTAAATAAGCCAACCGAAATCTGTTCTATTTCGACACAATCATTTTTAAAACCGTCGAACCAAAACCGACTCGGTATCAATTCCTTAGAAAAAAAATATATTTCTTTAAAAGCTGTTCCAAGTCAAGCAATCGTAACAATGTAATCCAAAAGAGTTAACAGACATACCCACGCAGTTTACATACATTTATCGGTAATCAATCTTAATACAGACAAGTATAAGAACTTGGTGGGACATTTAACGGTTACAGATTAAAAAAAATTACCTGTATCGAAAGTTTTGTACCTGGAACGTTCGGTGTATTTTTTCATAGAACTGGACGGGCGACTATAGGGAGTGAGGACTTTGACGCGTTTCTGCTTCGGCGTCTTGAAGTCAGCTTTCATGGGCACCACGTGACCCTGGCTGCCTGAACTGCTCTCGCTCAGGTTCAGTCTTCTTTTCACCGCCTATTTGTATACTTTTTCATAAATATTTTGAGCGTTATCTTATTCTGTTAGCGTTCAAAGGTAATGTGACATCAATATTCGAATACCTTAATGACCGTGTCATTGTTAGATTATGTGCAATTACAAAAGACGATTATCAACTTTTTAGGAATGTTCTTAAATATTTAACAGTATTTCCACTTTCAAAACCAATTTAATGAATCGTTTCATTTGTATATATTAAAATAATGATTTTAAAATGACTAAAGGTCGTATAAAATATTTTCGCTTATAAAACGGCATTATAATGTAAGGTCTTATGTTATAAATAAAGATAATTAAAGGTAAAAAAAAAACGGGAGGATAGTAGAACTATTCGTAACGTATCTCATAGGTAATGGCCACTTGTACGTACAGCCGTGTAAAAAATATTTCTAATGTTGAGATTAAAAACGTGCACAAGTTCACTCCTCTGCTCCGATGATGGTGCCTCAGATATGCTACGATGTGTATAGTGTTTATATTAAGGCATGTGGTACGGTATTAAAGCATCGAGATTATTTATCGAATAATATATATTGGCATGTTAGAAAAAAATCCAGTGAACAATGAACATGAGACGCGTCTCAACGCTTAATTCGTAATGTCATTAAACTTAGCCGAGAGCGTTGTAATAGGAATTGTTCTATCTATTATAGCCACAAAGAAACGTGATAGATCTCACGACTCACTCTTAAAACCAAGTACGTCATCTTTAATTCAACTATCCTTCATTGCCTGAATGGAATATCTTCGCACTTCTCAGCGAAAAAAACACACTTCACTAGTTAAATCGTAAAAAAACATTACTTTATAAATAATTTCAACTATAATTGAAAGAAATTTCACTTATGTCTAAAGCACATTATGCAAAATAATCTCATAACGCAGACAGATAAACGAACGAAGCATTTTCAATAAGCTGATGCAACTAATACAAAGTGAAGCAGTGTGGGGCCAAAGCCCCCTTTAAGGAAGTGTGTGGGGAGGGTACCCGTACCTACACAATACACGACATAAATTAGAAACGACACAAAAGGCACCGGGCTCTCGGAAGGGACTCTAGCGAAAGAATGCCAATTTCTTATCTCAAAAATTGTTGTTATTATTAACAGCTAGCAGGCATAGCTATTGTTAATTTACCCGAGTTGCGGGCCGCGATTTTTTTAATTGTTCGCCATCAACTAAATCAGAGCAGATGTGCCTCTAAGCTTGACATCTTAAATAAAGTATCATTCGACACCCTTGCATTTAAATTTCGCCCGAATTATTCATATAATCAAGTTAACCCCTCCTTTATTCTAATAGATAATTCGTAAATATAAAGCCCTAAAGGATCTACTAAACTGGCTTAAGAGAACTAAAAAACTTTTCCTTTACAGTTAGAAAAAAAATAAGTTCTATGTTTAAATTAACAAATTTAAACATCGTTTGAATTAACATTGAAGAACATGTATATCAAAACATTCGAAGGGCGTTGTGTCGTTAGACCACGATAAGGACAATGACGGTTACGTTGCGCAATATAGGAGCGCAGGAAGTACCTGGCCACGTGACCCCATGGTGTAGCGACCACATGGCGTATGTGCGGTGTACGGGGACTGCGGGAGATCGGCTACTCGCGACAATGTTACTGGTACCATATGTGCGACTAACACTACAAGTGTTACCAGCTATTTTAGGCTTAGTTACACAAAAAGACAAGTTTAAGGTTAGGTTAAGTTCGCAGCTGATTTTCTGAGGAATTTAATTTTTTTTCAAACTACGCAGAAAGTCAGTCGGGCACATTGCCATCTACTGTTTGACGAAAGGGTACCTCAGCAGTCACAGCTAGGCCGGTAATTATTCAACACATTGCCAAAAGTATCATACGAAATGGGAAGCTAATTGCGACCGGACACTAATGAATAATTCAAGTGTGAAGGACTCACTGCCACTGCTCGTCACTGGCCAGTAGAATAGACGTAATAAAAATTAAGATTATTACAGGAAACATTAATTGTGGCTTTCCTTAGAAATGTTATAACATGCCACCGATATATACAAAAAATCTTAAGCAATTATTATTAACAATTATTATTTGACGAATCGTTTAACTAAGAACAACATAAACCTTAAATAATACCCAAGTATTCATAAAAGTTTCAGAAGCATCATTTATTAGAAATCAGATAAACTTTAGGCACCTACTAAATTTCGACACTGTAGCCAAGGCCTCGCCTCTCGAAGGTTTTATCGCCAAAAGTCGTATAAATTGGCTTTATTACTTCATCAACATTACATCTTGGTACATAATGTAAATTTATACTCATCTATTTATAAATCAACACCATATTCATATAAAACATGATTACAAACAAACTATCTACCTCAATTTTTAACTCAAATGATTATTTAGCAACATGTTAATAAAGAAATTGCAACTAAGAGAAATTATATTTGAAAATATTTTTTTTGGTAATTTTCATTTGAAAAAGTCAGCTCATTTAAACATCCTTCATAATATTATGGTTTTAGTTATACTCAGAAAGTCAAAGATAAGATATATTAGATAGGCCAAAAACAATTAACATATCGCTCAAGAGTACATGTTTTATTTACTGATGATGATACCATATATCAAAATTATATTAATAACGTTAAGTTTAACTGATTAAAATTCAAGAATTCCAATAAGATGGACACATTGAATAATCTATTAAAAATATATTGAATCCAAGTAATTATTAATGGTATAATTTCTCATACTATTGTTTCTATTTAACAGATTTTCTTATGCTGTATTTTTAAAAGATAATAAACCATTAATTTTATATAAAACTCACTGTTTCACAAAAGCATTTAATTATAAAATTGTAATCAACGATTTGAATATGAAATTTATCAATACTGATAAATAAATAAATTACTAATATTTATAAATCTTTAGCAAATTAGATTTTATTTTTTTTTCAATTATTTATATTTCAGCCCTAAAAAATAATTAATAAATGCTATCATAAATACTACTCTTAAATTTAAACATTAATACAACAAGTAAAGATGACAAGAACAAACTTACTTACATCAAAGTTCAATGGCCCCTATGTAAAAAAGGTCTTTGACCCCACCTGGGTCTATCCCCAAAAACTTAAAACATTTTACCGTATTCATATAATTATTTATTCTGATCATATTATTATACAAATACAATAAACTTTTAATCATTTACTTTATGAATATATTATGAAAAAATCCTTGATATTTGAAGAACCTTTCAATATTTCGCAATGATAAATTAAATTGATATTTACTATGTTAAAGAAAATTAAAAAAAATTATTAATATGGTACATTTTCAAAGATTAACATTCAAAGATGCCATGTGCTATCCGTTACACATCATTGAACAAGTATATGTATCATTAAAACATGGTCTTTCTTGAATGTTGTATAAAACATGAATTGGCTATTTTCTACTGAAAGAGAATAAATAACCTCAATAACAGTCTGTGGTATATTTTAGCAAGACGTTTGATTGTTCTCTCAAATTATATAAAACATAAAGTACCTTTCAAATTAATTTAGAAAGTAATTGACAGCAAGTATTTTCATGTTACGATTAGTTGTTTTAAATAGAAGATTTATCTTCTTAAAGAATGGAATCCAGTTTTTAAGAAATGGTTATAAAACTTTTTTTTTAATTAATTATCAAGCTATATAGACATGCAATGATAAATATTTATTATAAAACATTGACAGAAGATAGTCTGGTTAGATTTTAAAAGATATATTATAGTAACATGAACTCGTTGAATAGTTATTCAAATTATTAAAATCTACTTTGATTTTTATAAGTTGATCAGCTGATTGTAGAACATATGGCTTTAGAATAAATCTTGTTAGTACAAAGTTAATTTAACTGCCCTTGATACATGCAAAAATCCTAATACATATTTAAGACAATTTGAAGCCTCTGTATCTATATAACTTACTTCTGAAGTCTTCGGCGGTGCGGTGGGCGCCTCCCGCCGAATCTGGTGTTGAGGCGTGGCACCGTAGCCATGGTCGAGCAGGTGGTAGCTGATGGGCTGGCTGGGGCTGTCATCTAAGAGTGTTGTGTGCGACGGAGATGCTCCGACGCGTACGACCACCTCAGCTTCGCCCTCCGCCGGCCCTCGCTTCACCCCCCTCGGCATCGCTGTTAATTAAATTTTTCTCATAGAAATCAATACGCATATTAATAATTTTTATTGCGAGAGTTCGTAATCATTACAATTTAATTAGTGAAGAGGTTAGGGGCGCCGCGCGCGCGGAAATCACAAGTAAGAAGCCTCCGAAGCGGAGTGGGTCGATAGGGATTGTAATACGTTTTATGTAATTCTAAAAGCCTCCCAATATTGCATACATGTCCAATTTGCTTACGTCACTTTATAAACGACATTTTTCTCAAAAATATCGTAGTTCTAGCGGTAATTCTTGGTCATAACCGCTTTTCAAACTATGCTGTTAACATACATATGATTTCACTATAATTACCCAATATGAAATTATTATACTTACGAAAGGTGTAAGCGAACGATATCCAAATACAGAACCATAAAACGACATTTAATGTTTTCGACGCAAACGCTACATTATCGAGTACTCAAAATAAAATGTCCGCCGCTTTGTTGGTCTCGAGTGAACTCGTGGACATCGAGACGCTCGATAACTTTCAATTAAACGACACAATCTACTGAACACATATTAAATTATACACTGGATACTTCACTCATAATATAAAATAATAAAATAATCCTAGTCCACATTTTATATCTAGATAAAAATGCAGAGCAATGTAACGACGACAGGAAGCTTTTCAGAACATCTGGCTTGCAAGCAACGTAGCAGTGGCGCGAACTACGCGCGCAGGCGCGAAGCGGCCGTACAAACCAAGCAACCCCTAGCGACGCCGTTCTCTAAATTCCTCCCCTCGTTTGAGAAGCCATAAAAAATATAACGAATTTTTGAATTTTCGTTCGGCGACCGGTTTTATGCAGAGAAACGCGGTGCACTGCGTTAAGGCCAGGCGAAGCCAATACTAATGTATCAATATTATGATATGAGTACTTCAAATGTTAAGTTACAAAAGAAAACTTAAACAATTTATTTTTTCAATAACCTAATGGATAAACTATTTTAAGTATTTGTATCGTAATCAAGGGAAAGTAAACTAATTGTTAGTGTTATTAAAAAACGTAAAACATTAGAAGTAATTAAGTAACGAAGATTTATATAATATTATTAAATTTTAAATTGAATTTGGAATATATCTGTATATTACTTAGTACTTACAGAACATTTATTAAAATTAAACTAATATTTTAAGAAAGATTTCAAAAGATGTTGTTGATATAATATATATAAATAAAATGTATGGGTATTAACAACATTTACGAGCAGTACCTACAAGCATCTCTAACATTTTATTACGCACAAGAACCCTATATATGTAGAAAATATGTATGTTAAATTAATAATAATTAGTTAACAAATAATTTTATACTTTATTTTTTAAAATAACAATCAGTGATATTATAACTATCTACAGTTGATGTTTCATTTTCATAAGATTAAATAATTTAATATAAAAAATTTTGAATAAATTAATTTAAAAAATACTGCCTTTCAAAAAAAGGTTAGACAACGAAAACAAATATTTTATTAAATTATATATTTCTTATTTAATCTATATTTAAATAATGCGATATTTTTGTTTGTTATATATTTAAGTCCCTGATATACCCAACCCAATGTGTCCAGTGCATACCCAATTTTACTTGAGGTTTCTTAAATTATAATTTTTTGTTTTAGACGATCATAATTAGAATACCTATGAAAGTATTCGTTTGAGAATGAAATAGAAACATAAGTGTTCTACTAACATTTGTGATTAAGAGCAAAAATAAATTTTAAACAATATTTACTCAGTTCTTCAATAAAATAGGTAATAATTATAATGCTTTAAAATGAATTCATAATTCATATTGCGGAAGTCAAGTTTGTGAAACCGCGACCTCAGCGGAAGTGACTGTACTTTGTAGGAAATGTTCGCTTTTATCATAGACAATTTATGTCTGTCTATGCTATATCCATAAACACAACACAAAGTAATATTGTGTTTAGGTAGATATCAAGCAATTATTACTTTTAATAAGTACGTAATTTAGTAAGAAATAACAACAAATATAAAAGTAAATAAATAAGAGCAACTGTTAATTTGTTATTGAGAATAATATATTTATTATTATAAATTAAACACGCTGCTTAAATATGCTAAAGTTTCAAACAATCATTCTATTATTTAAAAATGACAATATATTTTTTATAATTTCATTAAAATATATTGATAAAGTAATTAGTATGTTTAAAAAAAAGTTTTTTGGACGCATAGTTGCAATTCTTGTAAGTTAAGTTTTTTTAAGCAGTATTGACAAAAAACAATTTGTGATCTGAACTGAATTAGACAAAATTAAAGCTTCATTTCTTTAAATTTTCAAAATAGGAGGGAATTTTTAGTATACGAAACTTTTAAATATTTGAAACGTTCGTTACGAATGTTAGCATTGTAAATATTACGTCACTTGATTATGTTTTAACTGATAGCTGTCCTCATTGTTATTTTATAAAGTATATAACTTTTTTAAGGTATTTTTTTATTTGTACATGAAAATGTTTAATTAAAATAAATTACATCAACACTATGTGATTTAACCGTTTCATATTCCAGATATTTTTGAACGCGTAACGCGGTTTTGCATAAATGTTTCTAAAGATATAAAAAATGTTACATATATCAAATCATTCGTATGCTCCTAACGACCTCGTTGGTGAGCCTCCAAGTTCAGGTTTTAAAAATAACGGGCCTCGTCAGGTGGGTGATTTGCAAAAGTCCTAAGCTTCTTAAAGGCCTGCAGGCTACACCTGAATTATTTTAAGTTGTTTTGGATTGCTGTCCCATCGGAAAATAAGTCGTTAGCGTGGCTGGTTAATCAGGAGGATGTTAACATTCTTTAAATTAAAACATTTAGGTTTTATTTAGTAAACATACCGATTCTTTAGAAAAATAATAGTGATCAATTTTGTCTTAAAGTGGCTATCGTAATTTTTTCCTATTTTTATTTTGACATATTTATAGATATACATAATATATCCTATACGTAGATAAATGTGCATCAATTTATAGCAAAAGACAAAATATTAGGTACATATTTTATTGTACTAAAAAAAAATATTACTAATTTAAAAAAGGTCTGTTTACACAATCTTTGTACCATGAAGGAACAACGCCTTCATTTCTTCGAAACATAGCGATTCCAGAATAATCTTTAAAAAATATATAAATTCCAGATAGCAGATAGCAATCTTAAATAAATAATTTAACATTTAAAATACAAATTTGCGAAACAATTATCAGCAGAATAGCTCAAATGCATATATCTTAAATCACACCATCTGTATGTACGCATGACGCGCATATCGAAACCATTTTATGGGTTTAATGGATTCCGTAATTTTGTCTTGATAATGTGGGTACTACGTCCCCCGTGATATCGCGCGATATCCTACGAGGCGGCAACCTACCTAGCGCGCTTTCCGCCCTTAGACATTCTGGTGGATTTGGACGCGAGGTTACATCAGCAGACCCTCCGTTAGAACAGCGAAAGCGCGTCCCCTCCGAGTTCACTCGAGGCGTTGAAGCGGCTCCGGCTCTCCGATCTGATCGTCGGAGCGATCCTGCCGGCCATCGAAGCCTGGATGAGACGAGTCACCTTCCGACTTACGCAGGTAATGGTTGCTTCGAAGATTGGACAATTTCAAAGACTTATAGTGCAGAAAATATTATACTTATTGCAAAGTGTGCGCAAACATAGATATATCCTCTATTCTTTTACTCTCAGAGTCCGATTCATATGCCGGATTTAGTTAGCAGTCTGTAAATATCACGGACCCTTTATAAACCATCGTTTTTATGGGCTATCGTATTTATCGACTAGGCTTCCTAATGGAAATTTATTATCAAAACTCTTTTTATTTTGTATTTACACATGTTTGTACATTCATAAAATATGTGAAGTAATGGTACCTACAAAAGAGATAAAAAAGGAAAAAGTGTGAAAACTTGATGGTGAAGTTGAGAATTCTTTTAAATCAAACTTTATGTCAAAATGAATTTAAAAAAAAACTTAAATTTCCCTTTATCAATTTTACACATTATCCTTTTCATTCTCAAATGTATTAACTAGAGCAAAAACACTTACAAATTATCATATGAAAAATAAATAAGTCAGGTTAATTTTCACTGTCCTTCTGGTTATTCAGACGATTAGGAAAATACATTTGTGTTTCTAGTCTGGTTAATAAAGATTAATGAAGATATTGTGCGATATCTCGATATATTCTAATTGTAGCGATACTATCCTGCTACAATTAGATATACGATATATAGCTTAGGAAATGACATATTCAACTTCAATACATAGACATCTCAACCCCGGATATGAACTGCCGATTTATAATGCTCGACATTAATTCATATAGTATTCAACCAACTCACGTATTGAACGTTTAATATTTTAAAACATATTATAATCTGTAACATTTAAATAAAATTTATGTTTAAATGGAAACTACTAATACTTTCTAAACAAAAATATATTGCTTAATGAACTAATTTAATAATTATCCATATTCCACGCATACTTTACTATATTATATATAAAAAAGCGCAAAGTTCTCAATTCAGTTCTGGTGATTTTTTTTCTAAGTCATATTCATATTAAAAATATACTAAACGTTCACAAAATATTTATTAAATATAGAGGTGTTAGACTTGCTTATTGGATGTCAATAATCAATTCTTAAATAAATATCTAAGACCTGTGAAAGGACCAGCGAAAGAAATTCAGCAGAATATTTTTTTAAAACGGTTTGGTTGTGACAATTTCATTTATAAAATGTCTTCATAAAAAAGCAATTTCAATGCCTGAGCCTGAGCCTGCGGAGCCTGTTGTAATGAAATATTATAAAATATAAATAATGCATTATCCTAAATAAGAATTGCCTTGTATAGTCGAGTAAAAGAAGAAGGTACCTAATAAGCGTTTCCTTGTGGTTAGGACTATTCTAATCATAATATTACACAAACATCATTTAAAACAAGTTGAACACCAACCCTTACAAGCGCTTTTAAATCGTTTTACTATATTACTTATATTTATAATAATATAATAAAGATAAAATGTTTGTTTATTTATTTTAACGTGTTTAAAGCGGGACTAAACGTGCAATTAAATAAGGTTCATCGAATAGCCCATTGATTGAGAAAGTTTCGACTTAAATATAAATAAAGTTTAACACGGGTAAAACCGGATAAAACAACTAATTAAATGTAAAACTGTGTTGTGTCGTTTCCACTGCCGAACTGGCGAGAAACTCAGTAGTTACACTTTATTAAACAAAACAGGCACCTAATAAAATATAAACCAACCATATTATCCAGGCATATTAATAAAATATAATTAAACATACATATATTCTACTAGCAAAAAAAATATTTTTTTTTTTTGGAGAAACTTGGTTTTATACGTTTATCTTCATTTCTAAAATAAAAAAAATACAAACTACCTACCTAGTATGGGAAATATGCCACTTTAAATGTTCATTCATTGTTTTTTAAGAAATACCTATAGTTTGCAATTTTTTATTTTGATCATCTAGGCCCCTCCCATTCAAGTACATACCAGGTTATCCATTATTAATAGGATATACCCCCGTATATACCACCTATAAACATATCAGGAAAGTTGGTTCTTAAAAAACAAAGTACATGAACAATTTTCGTCGATGATTTCATTTAACTATTTTTATGTCTGAACTATTTTTGATAACACTCAACGTTAACGAGAAAAAAAACAAATAATCATACTTTTAATCTTTAACCTCAAATATTTCTTTTTAGCAGACGTGGGATAGGATATTTTAGTTATAAAAGTGTACTGAACAAATGTGCCAATTTTTAACTGTTTGCGAATTATGATAAACTTCCCACTATGTTTTGCTTATTTTGACCGGATTAAGGGAAATGAGTTTTCTAGTTACGAACAAATCTAAAATGAACCCCAAAAACACTATGATCATTACATTAAGATAACTACCATTAAATGCTATGTTAACATAACTATGTTTTTACGTAATTTACGCTTGGTGTAGTAAATTTAATACATTTTTTTCTTACAATTTATTGTAAGTTATTAACAATAAACCAATGTACTATTTAGTGACAGCACTGTTCCTATTGTAAAAAAATAATCGGCTTCGTTTCATATATAATAAATAAAAATAATTCGTTTTTGTTACCGGAAAGATAAGGAAAGTCATTTATATAAATGAATAAAAGAAATGGACCAAGACTTGATCCTAACGTGACCCCCGATATCCATTTACAGATGTTCCGGAAGATCTTCATCATTGCAAAGATCGCGTAACAAACAAAAAAAAAATAACCCGAATTGACAATCCACTTTATTAATTTTAAAGTCTTAGGTAAAATTAAAAATTAGAATCGCTGTACGTTTTTGATCTTGAAATCTGGTTAATTCCTTAAATATATATAATATCTATAAAATAAAGAAGGTGACAAAACATTGATTTTATTCACAATCAAAATATTTTATTTCTAGATTTCAACAAAGGCAGCATATAAAGTTAAACATTACGTAATCATTTGAAACATCTTAACAGTTTTTTCTGGAGTCAGAAAAATATGTAACAAACGGGTACGCGGGTACGCACAGTACGCGGTTAATGCATTTTTTTATTTTAGTAAAAAATTAGTGTAATAGTTAGTATACAAAATATACGTATATTAACCTAAATATGCTGCTCATGAATGAAAGCAGAATGAAACAGTGACCGATCTTATTTTTTTATTACTAGGGAAGAATATACAATTAAACGAAACGATAACCTATTTTAAGTTGGTTAAAAGAGTAAAATCAATAGACAATTTGAAATTATTCACAATATTTTATAACCAAAACATATTAAATATCAAAAAACATTCTGAAAAAACGTAAGGCATTATATTCAAAATGACCAATATTAACCAATATTAATTTTAAAAAATAAACTTATTTTATTTTTATATTCAATGTAATGGTTATCTATATATTTATATTTACTATTTAGAATGAACATATTATCTTTTAAGCATTTGTATATAAATATGTTTATGGTACATTTATTTTGTCATTCAAGATTAAGGTAACCTGTCGGGAAACATAGGAAGTATAAACATATAACATTGAAATGTTACGTGAATAGTAAAGTGCCATATCTTTGTTATAATAATATAAAGTGTGTCACAGTTGTACTGAATTATTTCAATTACGTGGGTTCGTGAGGCGTATCTATCGGCATACTTTATGTGTACGTACGCAATAATTGGTAAACTTAAAAACGAACACAAATAACCTCATGGAACGTTAACAAACGTACTCGGCATACGCGTATCGACTATATTCGTAGGTATATGTATCGGGCTTCTTTTAAAGTTAAGTGGATGGCTTTTATTAAAATGCAATACTTTAAGAAATTTTCTATTGCCCCGACGCTATATGTTTGGCGCAAAAAACTATTCAAATGTTAGACATTCTTGTGCTTGAATCAATACATTTTAGTTATTATTTTTTTCAAAAACTATATTTTTATTGTTATGCTCGAGTTTCTGTGGTTTATTGCGCTAATCTTAGGAACGAACGGTCTGATTATAATAATTATTTTTACGTTAAATTTTCTGTTTATTGTTAGTTTATTTAAAAACACTTAGACTAAAGAAGCGAAGAAGCAAATATAACCATTAATCAATATGACATACTGAATGTTTAATCAACTTTAATGGGGGTAAAACCGCGGGAATGGGTATTATCTATATAATATGTTTCTTCTATTATTAATATATAAATAATTTATAATGTGATTTAGTATTGCTCACAAAGACTTTTTTTTGCACTAGTAATACAGAAATATTTCATTAAATACTGTTTTATTATATTATCATATTAAATAACCATAAGGCAGATTTTATTGAAAAGTATGATTTAAAACACTAATAGATTAAAATAATTCCTTCTTCCTTATGCTAAGTATTCCATATTTAAGAGATAAAAATAAACAACAGCTAATAAAAAATATTAAATATATTCATATGTCAATAATAACAAAAACTTCATATTTATTATCCTTAGGTACATCTATAATTTGCATTGCTGAATATGTAATAGCCTTAACCTCTGTTCCTTGTGGATGTTTGCCAATCTGAAACTCTTCACCAAAACACTTACAAACTATCCTAAATTCTTCTGTATTAAATTCTGTTATCACTAATTTCTTGCAAATAAGAAATGGTTCTACCGAAAATAGAAATAGTAATTCATCAAGGAAATGGTATAGTAAGCCCATTAAGTCATCAGCATTGGCTTCAACAGTGTGAACTTCTTTGATCTGAACATAGTCCATCTCTGTCATGTATGCAAACATTGCCATTCCACATTGTTCAAAGGCTTCTTTTAGAGTATCGCCCCATGCATGTAATCTGTAATCATAAATAAATTTTAAATGATAGACACACTAAATAAATTTATTATCTATGAGAATAAAAAAGGGCCAGGATTTAAAAAATTCAATACCTTAAAATGCATCTACTTTCAAAAGAACCTTTCCTTTACAGAATTTTAAGGAGTACTAAGTAAAATTAGGAAATATTTTTTTTTTATTATTTTGTTATTTTAAATTTATCATTAATAATAAAAAATTAAGATTAAGATAGGAAAAAAATATTTTGAATTACTCACTGGACATCAGCTGTGTGATCAAGATCTGAAAATCACAAGTTCATTTTCAGTAAAATTGATTTCTAGTCAATACATTAATACTGACTAATATTTTCAATTAGTATTACAAAACAACATTAATAATAATATTATTATTTTTAAAATGTTATCAATTTCTATTACAGCTGAAACAATCTGGCTAATTTAAAAGAACTGTCTTTGTGTTTAATAATTTGAAAAAATTCAAATTTCTCCTGTTATTACAGGTGAAATGAAAGCTATTGAATATACAATTTCCAGATTTCATAACAAGAAAGACGAAGAAAAAAAAGAAAAGCTAATTCTCAAAAAAAATAATGTGTGTTTATAATCAAATTTGTCCTATTTATTTGATGTTTAATCACAGATTGATTTAAAAATACTATAAACATTTATAAGTGAAAGAAATCACAATTTGTTTTTTATTTCACGGGATCTCCTTAACTATCCGCCCGATTGACTTGAAAATTTTCACAATTACTACTTCCCTGATGTAGACGCTCACTACGAACGGATTTTACGCAAATCCTATCCAAAATACATTTTTCTTCTTATCCACCGCGAAGCTGAGACAATTAGCTAGTTGGTCGTATTGAATGGAACATTTGTATTCCTTACACCAATAATGTGCACCATTGACAACATAAACTAAGATAGTCCACTCATCTCTAGTGAATGACCTGGTGGCTCATTAAAATTTCAATCCAAAACACAACAATGCAAATCTGTAGTAATATTGATAATTAATCGTAGGTATACTGATGAGTAGGTTTCACTTATCCAGACCGGCTTGAACCACTAGCATTTTATCTATAAAAACATTAGTAAAGGTTATGTTTATAAGTCCTTACATTCATACTTCACCGGTGGTAAGTTGAAATCCTCCTCATTTAGTCCTCCTAGTTCCTCGTCCATTTTGATCAGATATTTGTTACTATTCACTTAATTCTTAAAGAAAATTTACCACCAAAGATAAATTAATGTGAAAAGATGAATCATATTTTATAAACTTAGAGTTGATTACTTACAATACAGCACTCGTATTTCAAGTCGTACTTCACTGACAGCCGCGTCCTTGAAATTTTTAACAGATATAAACAAAGAAACTTTTTACTCTATGGTAAATATTTATGCATTTAAATGCATTAATTTTTACTCATTAACATTGTTTTTGAGTTGAAAGTCTTATAAAAACTTTGTACATAGATATTTTTTAAACTTGTTACTTATTGATTTAAATATACTATTGCATGTTTTTATTGTTTACCTTTGTGTTTATAAGATAAAAACATTTTTTGAAAATGTTGCACAATAAACGTTCAGGAGATACTCACCTGCTTTTACGAATTTCGTGTAAGATTAAAATATATTTCGATTTAAGTACTGCATTATGTAAACGATATTCACAGATAAAAACACTGCATGATAGTATGTTTTTCTGAAACATACTATCATGCAGTTTCGAAAGAAACATTTTTTACTGATATTTATATAATTTAATTATGGATTGCTCAATACATTTGTAACCTTGTCGTTAAAACGAGAAAAGGTTTTAGTTAGATGTGGTGTGGTTAGACTTAGGCAAATGTAATCAGATTAATTGTTAACGACGTATATTCATCACGGTACATTTACGAAAGCCTGTTTTTATAAGCCTATGTCCCTCGTCCCAGATCCAAGACTACTTTAATTCTATTTTGTCGAAGGCGACAAAATAGAATTTTCGAATTAACGAGAAAATGTTGCTAGCATTGTTGGCACCATTCTACGCAGTGTTGATTTTTTTATTAGTTTTATTACAAGTTATTTAAAATATATTGTTGTGATTTTGTATAACATTATTGTATTTTATAATCATTATTCTGATGTACGATAATTTTGCTCCATGTACGATAATTTTACGGGCCACAATAACTGCTACAATAACTGCCTGGCTTTAGGATGTGAACCCTGTTGTTCGAAGTGGTAACTTGACAGTTATCCCTTATCAATGTCACTGATGAGCTTGGATGTGATGTCATAATAAAAAAGAAAAGTTTTTCATAAGAAGTGTTCTAAATTTGATTTTTTTATTTTATATTAAAAAAATATATTACAGGAGACTTTCAAATTATCAAAGCCACCAATTCATTTTTTTTACGTATATTATTGTTATCATTTTAAAATGGATCCTATTGCAGTTTTGCAAAGTAGAATTGAGCAATTAGAAGCTAAATTAGGTATAAATAATAATATCCTTGTTGAAGGACAACAAGGGGATTCTGCGACGACTAATTTATTAAATGCAGTCCAAGCTATGAACAATGCGACTGCAGGTCATGAGAAGCTTTCTGAGGCAAGAAATATAGCGAGTGAACTAAATAACTACACTGATCCCAACTTGGTCGAGAATGTAAGTAAAATATTTTTTTAAATTATTTTGGACAAACAGTTTTGCTTTTCGAATTTATTATACTTAAAAATTATTTACTATATAAAGTACTATTATTCCCTATGAGGCTATTGTAAATATGTCTTAGTAGCATAATATCCAGGTACACAAAATGTCTATTTAACAATATGGTTAACTAGCAAATACAAACTATTGTAACATCTACATAGCAGAATGTCCAAGGAGTAAACTGTATTATTCCCATAATGCCTGGACTTGTACACAAAAATATTTTGATCCATTTGTAAGATTAAAGGCTTTCAATAAGCAAATAGATCACATAGGTTAGTTATCACTCTCTTAAAAATCATTGGGTGCTTATAATTAAAAATTGTTGAATTGTCATAGTTGTTTCATAAAATAGCAAAAGGCAGTATACTAAATATTATCTGTGATTTCAGATGCAACAAAACGACATGCACATGCATGAAGTACTTTCAGCAGAGCCTGTCATCCAACATCATTGTCATTGTATGCACCGTTGCAAACAGGTATGCAATAAAATATAGTGTCTATTAAACTATTTATAAGAATGTTTTTTAATATCACACCTTTTTATTTATTATTTTTAAGTAGATTTCTTATCTATGTATGTATTTTATTCATAATCGGCACTACCATTTCGTAGCCTCTACCTCGCTTTGAGAATGCAAGTGCTATCTGCTGAAGCCACTCAGCAGATATTTCACAAGTTCAATTCTACATACATCAATCTACATCTACATATTTTAAGAAATAAAATGTGATATTGTACAAAATTATTTTTCTGTTTCTTTCTTGGGCTTTCAAAACCCTGCCTAGAATATAATTCTGGCTATGCTGATGAACCCATAGGTTATTATTTAATAAAGCTTTGTATAATTTCACTAGGCTTCCCCGGTTCTGGAGTCAGAGTCTATCCAGCAAGTACCACAAATGCAAGCAACTGTAAACAAACTGCACAAGGCAGCTGCTGAAGTTAAGGCAGAAGCTGATTCCGTGAGTGTTCTTATGTATAAGTTACGTTAGTACATAAATTTAAAAAATCTGGCTTCATTTTTAGTTTATAGCATAATTACATAAATGAATTATTGGTTTGGTTTTTTGAATAAATGTCAAGAAAATTTTAAGAAATATATAAATACTAACTTGTAGACTTAACAAGTTCTAATGCTATTTGCATTGCTTTAAATAGAAATTATAAAAACAGTTATGCCAAAATTATTGTCATATTTTTCTGCAGGTATCTCATGGTATTCAAGAGTTGGCTGAGACGTGCGGCGCAGCAGCTTCATCTGCATCAGAAAAATTGGCATCTGTTGCTCAAAAAGTAGAGCAAGTAGAAGAGAAGATGTTCCCAAAAAGAAGAAATGGTCTAGACTAAATTTGGCTTATAAATACTTGCTTAAAATGATTATTTATTATAACTGTTGCAGTATATTATTTATTCCAAATTAAAAGTATTATTTAAGTGATAGTGTTTTATTGTGCAATTGGACATATTTTACCTTAGACCATGGACATATGTCTATGGTGCGGCACCGGACACAATGTACACGAAGCCGGGTATGGTGCACCGCACCTGATTTCGTTTGCTCAAAAGGTTTTCTGAACACGTATTATTTTTATATACGAGGTGCTGTATTGGTTAGTAGTTTTGAAAAGCTTGATATGGACATTCTAAAATATTCGTAAAATTTTACAGCCGGACAAATCTCTAAAAAGCGAAATACATAGCGAAAATGTCAATAAGTATTTATTTTTAGCATGAAATAGTGAGTAGAATGGTTTGTTAACTTTGAATATATTCTTATTTTATTTAATCAAAAGTAAGCTGTACTTTACTTTCTTTTGACATTAAATTAACCAAAAATGTGTCTAAATTTGTAGTTATTTAACTGAAACTACTTAAGATCATATTTTATACTATCTAAACTTTACATTTTTTCTTGACTGAAATAGAAAATGGTAATTTAATTATAATTTACACTAAATTACACTCTCAAAGTTTTCAAAAAGCAAACATAAAAAATATGTGGGTATTTCATTTCTCAAACTATAATATTAAATACTTAATATCACTAATGAAGATTTTTGATTTCTAGAGATTATTGTTGTTTTTGATAGCTGTTTTTTTGTTACTTGCAAATATAATTTGATTTGACCAAGTAAAAATGTTTAATTTCTTTGTTGCCAAGGTTTAAAGGGCATTGGCACTGTTAGAAATATTTAATATTTCTAACAAAACTAAAGACTATTGGCGATGATGACCAATGATACCATAATTTGGCCCATTAAGAGTTCTAGCTGGAATATTTTACAAAGAATTATTTAATTGCTCCAGAATTTTGGTAAAACTATGTAAGCCGGGGATCAGTCGGTTAATCGTTAAATGAAATATGTATAGACCGGATAATCTTGTGCTTTAGACTGTTCATTACAAGTTTATTTAGAAAAAAAATTAATGACAGTTGTAGTTGTGTGGCATAAGGCATTTGTCAAAAAACTTAAAACACAATTGTCAAACAAAAATGGCAGACGCTGCTGTTGAAACGGCTCCAGCAGATGAAAATGATGATAACTGGCTTTATGGAGATTCAAATAATGATCAAACCGAGACAGAAGCACCCAGTTCAGACAAGGATCTACAAAAAATCAATTCCGACGTAGGCGCGGTAAGCTTTAAGAAGTTTTTTCAATAACTCCTAACCTTTTTCATTCGCAATAAATCTTGCAATACAAAAACAATTATTAATTGTAACAATTTCGTAGGAAGGTGATGATAAAGATAATGAAGAAGCAGAAGGGATTGAGGCCAATAACGACGACTCTCACTTCAATGATGAACATTTTGGTGAGGTTGACCGCGAAGAACAGGACCAGGCGAATGGAGATGCCGACAGTCAAGACAATGGAGACTCAGATTCCGATGACAGTGATGATGTTAAAGTTACAATAGGAGAAATTAAATCGGGACCACAGGCGTACGCCAGTTTAAATATTAAGGTAATTTATTTATTTATAAACAATTTATAATCTATTTACCACTTAATAACTCTCAAGGTGCTGGGCTGGTTATACATGTCTTATTATTCGACATATGGCGTATTATTATATTCATGTTTTAAGTGAGGTTTACTATACCTTGTCTTGTTTTGATATTGACTAACATTAAACCTTATAACCTCAAATCTAAAATGTTTAACTTAGCTCTGATATCTCATAGCCCAAATTTGTAAATAAAACCGAGTAGCAAATTTTTAATTTCGTAAAAGTTTAAAGAACCTTGCCTCATATGACTAGTTTGATCTTCTTAAAGTGCTTGTATTACTACAATCCCAGTTAACTGTTTTATTTTATTTATCTTGTATAGTTTACATGCTCATGTTACATTCTCAGAAATCAATGTAACTTTGTAGTATAATGTAAAATGTTGATGTTAATAAAATCATATATAAGAAATTGCTGAATGTGCTTCACTTAATTGAAATGAGTATTATGTTAAATTTATTTTTTTAATTTCATTATTGTAATACAATAAATAGTAATAATATACTGTAAATTTCCATCAGTTGGGCTAAGGCCTCCTATCCTTTTTGAGGAGAAGGTTTAAAGCTTATTCCACCACACTGCTTCAATGCAGGTTGCATCCAGCACATTCAGATGTGAAAAGCTATTTGAAGCAATCATAAATAGTTGCACTTGTGGTAAATAAATTACTTTAAATTCACAAGAAGTGACATAAATTATTTGTATTAATGCAATACGTACTAAAGAGCTTGTAGGCTCTGTTGAGTACATACATATACATATTACAAATATTTTTTATATTTGGTTTTCCATATTGATGTCTGATGTAGACTTGTGATACATTTTTTATTATTTATCTTATTGTATAATTTTAAATTATAGCGTGGTGTAGGGCTTGTAGCAGCTGGTGGAGAAAAGCCCCGGACAGGACCAGCTGCAGGCAGTAAGGTTACTTTGGAAGACTTGGACGGACCCGGCAGTATCAATGGAGTGCCAGCTTTGGAGTTTAATATTGATACAATTGAAGATAAACCATGGAACAAGCCTGGTGCTGATATATCAGGTAAATAAATGTTCAGTAACATTTATGTAAAGTGAGGTTTTTGTTTTTATTAGGTAAAATTATACTTCTTGTAATGTCCTCCAGACCGATTTCGGCCATGGCGGCCAATCTCATGAGACATTAGCCAACTATGCAGAAGATATTATAGTGCACAAGTGTGTGCGCAAACACAGGTGCAGTCTCTATTCCTTAACTCTCATAATCCAATGGGACGGCAATCCAACATGACCTGAAAGAGGTCAGGCGCAGGACTAACGGCTTTACGTGCTTTCCGAGGTACGGGAGTGTACACACTTCCAACTTCTAGACTCGGGGCTGCTTCTGAGAATTTTCTGACAGAAAACTACACTAACTTTTTATTGGCCCGACCTTGGAATTGAACCCAAGGACCTCCGGGTCTGCGGCCGTACATCAAGCCACTAGACCAATGAGGCAGTAACTTCTTGTAATAATTATAGTTTATACAATTATATACTTTTTTATATTATATATTTAAAAGACTTCATCTTCCTAATAAGTTATTTTCATGTCTAACAAATTATAATTAAAATGGACATAACTTTAAAATGAATATTCAATAATCATTCTGTTGTGACAACATCATTATGCACTATATTGACTTTTTCAAAATACTTATTCTACTTTTTTCCCTTAAAAAGCCCTTTACTATTCATTTTCGGTTAGTTCCGTAGAAAATACTAATTTCTATAATATGTCTGTGGGTAATTTTTTGTATTATATATAATTACAGATTATTTTAACTATGGCTTCAATGAGGTGACATGGAGCGCCTATTGTGAGCGCCAGCGCCGAATGCGCGTGAACGAGGCGGGCGTGGCGCTGCACGCGGGGCCGCCTCCGCGCGCGCCTCCGCCCGACACCAGGAGACCCACCGGTTATTATTTTATATGATATATTTATTTATTATATTATATCAAGAACTTGATAAAAATACTTTTTTTATGGATTTTGTATTGCCGGAATTTGTAGCTTTATGTTAGTGACATAAATCTCTAAATAATAATAATTCAATTGAAATTGCTCTCGATACTCAATTCTTCCTAAATCTAGTTAAGTACATTACTGTAATAAAATATTCAACTTAATTATAAAACTATTTTCTCATGTAACTAGGACCGCCAAGGCACGACGAAATGCAACCAGGAATGCAGAACAATTATCAGGCTCGTGAAAATACAATTCAGGTAAATATAAAGAATCAAAATAACATACATGCGGAGGTCCAAAGGTTTGCGGAATCAGAGATTGTAAATTATTATTTATTTGAACATGAAAATAGACATTGTTGTAACTTAATCAAATACCATTACAACAAATCAAAGTCGTTGCGGATAAAAACCTGGACTTTAGTGAATGTACAGGAACTCGATTGATTTATGTAAAGCGACCATCGTAACCAACTGTTCTCAACCGGCGCGTTGTCTTGCGGTTACAATACACCTTCGGCTCATTTTCCTTAATAGCTTCTTCACCCTCGCTAAGATGAAGTAAAACTTCGATGATCGTGGTACCCTTCTGTATCTCTCTCCCTGCTGCTACGTGGCTTTTTGGATCTCTAGCCGTAGTAGTAATTCAGGAATTATTTTTGTATCTACGTCAGCATGTAGCATGTATATATGAGCAATAATTATACGAATTAGTTCTGTACGAAAATGTTTTTAATTATTATTTTGCACCCTGTGCGCGCCGGCGCAGGTGATGACGGCGGAGCGGCGCGAGTACGGGCGCGTCCACGCGCGCGACGCGCCGGCGCCGCCCGCCGACTACTTCAGCGCGCCGCCGCCCGAGCACTACTACCCGCCGCCGCACGCGCCCTACGACGAGCCCTGGGGTACGTCGGAAACTATATTCTTTATATGACATTTATGACTGTTAGGTATTGTCATTTATTAGCATTTTTACGAAAGTGAAACTATATGTTTTTGTATTTCTTTCAGGAAAAAAACGTAAATATTGTAAGTTGAATTATAATTTAAAAATATCAAAAATATCTGTTTTGGCATTTATATATTTATTACTCTTGCAGCGCATCCCGAACAGAGTGGATGGGTGCCGACTGAAATAAAAGAGCTAACTCCTGGACCGATGGGGCCTCCTACGATGGGACCCCCTATGGGCTTAACTCCACCATTGGTAACTCCGCACAACATGCCCCCCGCGCACGTTTTAGGAGCTCCGTTCCCTCCGCCATATCGTTCCCACGTGCCGCCTCATTTACACGAGCGCGATAGAGACAGAGAACGTGACAGAGACAGGGAAAGAGATAGGGATAGACTGAGAGAACGAGATGAAAGAGATCGCAGAGATAGAGATAGAAGAGAAGAGGTGAGTTCATCGGACATGATCTGTCACATTCCGTTAGCTAACCTTTTTTAATGAGTGTTCAATAAAATGTTTTTTTTTTTGTTATTATTTATAGGAAGAAAGAGACAGGGAGCGCGAACGATCACGTTCCATTAAACCAGATAGAATACGAGAAAAGTAAGTGAATCATAACAAATAAATTTAAAATTTAGTTATCAAAATCAATATAGTAAAAAATAAATTGGATATATTTTAATTGTAGTAATTAAATTGGAGCAGAGGTTCCATAACAAAATTGCACTGTTAAACAACAATTAAGTAGTTAGTATAACAGATACATTGCAGTACATATTTTAATTAGACAAATGTTTGTAGGTCGTATCGCCGGGAACGTTCTCGCTCAAGGTCGCGGCGTCACAAGTCCCGATCCCGCTCCCCGCGACAGCGCGACCGGTCACGTGAGCGCGACCTCGAACGTTCACGCGAGCGAGACAGGGATAGGTCTCGTGACAGGGAACGTGGCATCAAGCCTAAAAATAAAGAGCCCAAAGAAAAGGACGAGGAAAAATGATATGAATTACAGATATTCAGTATGTGCTCCAGTTATAAGCTCACTTGGAAAAACTGCATTATAAAATTAATAGTAATACCTTTTTGTTTTATTTATTCAGTAGTACAAACATACTAATGTAATGTACGTATAGCTCAATCCTGTCAGGAATCGTAGGAGTAGCGATAAAGTAACTTAAGATTAACATAATCTATGATATAGCTCTGCTATTAAATGAATGAAATACATATAAACAGCTTTTGATTCATATATCTCAATTAATAATACATGGCTATTCCATTTAATTATATTTGCTTAATTTAACTTTTAAAGATAGAAACGTTATTTTTTCACCAATTCGTAATTAATATTTATAGATAGAATTGAATTAATTTAATAGAATTTGATATAAAAATTAAACAAAATTTGTAATTTAGATAAAATCGTTTGTATTTTCATATTTAACGCTTATAGTGCGTCTTTTCTGTATGTATATTGCTTATAAATTGCTTTCATTTACAACGTAAAATAAAAATCGTCGACTTTTTTTTTGGGAACAATTATAATTAGAGATGATTTAAATGGTTTTTTGTTTATTGAATATAGCTTGTATTGTGGGAATGGCAACACTTTCACTATCTATATATATATATATATATATATATATATATATATATATATATATACACATATATGTATACATGGCCAATATATATATATATATATATTGTTTTGTAAAAAAAATGTAGTTTTACAAAAAAAAGTGTTGTTAAGATTAAATCGATGACTAAAAATATTAAATATTTTCGTTTAGAACTAAAGCATACTGAAAACAAAATTAGTAAAATAAACGCCATCTAGTGTTGGTTTGTGTAACCTTTGTTTTTGTCTAGCTATAGTAGCGCCGTCTGGTGGGCGTGGTTGGTCTTCTTATCCAAAAAATTACAGTTGCTTCTTCATAGTAATTAGTGTATAATCTATGAGTACGCCGTATAACAAATTTACTTGCTCGAATTTTATAGTCATTTAGAAATTAATGAATAAACATTGTAATTACATGGTCCTTGGCAATGCTGGACACGATAAATTAATGTTGGGTCATTATACTCTATAAAACAACATTACACTTATTTATTTTTTATTTAAAAGAGGTCCGGCAAGTAGCGCAAACCAATATCGTTATTATATTTAGATTTTTGTATTTAGAAGTATACAATCATTTTACTCTCATTTATTCTGCTCGTGTATGTACCGTAACCGTAACTGTACTGTAACCGAACTCTGTGTTCAGCTTTGGGAACAAATAAATTCCGTTTACAGTTACGTTTACCAACCCCATTATATTATATATGCTTCTCGCTCGTTATCGTCGCATCATAGCTAGGATTCGGAACAGATTCGTATACGGACGAAATACGTTTGGCTACGGATTCAGGTAGACGAAAGTGAAAGTGTTAAGACGTGAAAGCGTAACAAATTCAATGATTTTCATATTTATTTCGAACTCGATTAAATTTAATTGTATTTCCAAGAAAAAAATCAATCCCAAAAGCCACGTCTTACTCCAATACGAATAATATTGTTAACAAAATCACATTTTCTACTCAAAACGGTGTAATGAGAAATGAAAACACGTACGACATATGTAATAAAATTTTAATTTTACTGATACATTAAAAAAAAAAAAATTGCTCGTTAGCCTTGTGTGTGAGTTTGTGTGTTGTAAAAGGGTTTTGTAATAAAACGACGGATACTTTGTAATATTATTACAGAAATGCTTTATTAATTAATGTCTAAATAGATGGATCATCATATAAATGTTATCTAGTACAACCTACAAGACGGGACGGCTGGAGCCGCGATCAGTCACACCTCGTCGCTCTCGACGCCCCGCCTTATTCCATCACATACAGGTTTTACAAATCATTTTGTTAACATTTTTGTACAGCCATATACAATAATTTTATTTTCAATTACATCTAGACGTAAAAAATCTGAGGTGTCGTAGGAAACTACGCTTCCTATAAAAATAATTACAGAGGGGGAATGAGGAGCAGCTACGCTTGTGACGTGCAACCGGCAAGGCAGACCTCGGACTACAACTATCAGTACAGGACTTTACAATCATCACTATAACCTATGCACACAACATAAGCATCGCCCGCTCGAAGCGCGCCCCGACCTCGGGGGCTAACTAAATAACTTAAGTTACACGTTACATAAAAATATACAAAAATATCATTTTCACAAAATTATAATTGAAAAACTATACATGCCGGCGCTAAAAATATTCGATAAGCTATGTACGATTTTAAAGCCGGTTTTAAACTTAAACGAGAGCTCGACTTGAAAACTACAAAATAATAATATTATAATCACGACTATAGTGCCGATTGTCTAGAACTGCTTGCGGCATTTTTCATCACTTTCGAAGATTCAAGGTCCCCTAGCCCAGCTAATAGTAAATCTACAACGAGCTAAATTACGGAAACGCGCGGATTCATCGGACCGCAGCCTTTCTTCGATTCATAAATTACACGAGAATGAGAGACGTTCAAATATTTATACATAGATTCATACGAACAACGAATAATACTAGAACACTTAAGAACTAGAAACGCAGTAATCGCTACGCCGCGGTGACGCGACGGCCGAGCACCGGTCGGCGTCGACGCTGTACAACTATTGTTACAGTATACAGTAATCGTATCGTTCTGTACATCAGTCTGCCGCTACTATGTACAGGGCGCCGTGCCGCGCCCGCGCGCCGCCCACGCCCAGCGCTGGCCACGCTCACCGGGCGCACGCGACGCTGACGGGCGACGACTCTATAGTTACAAATGTACAATCGCAAATATTCACAAAATTTATAATAGGCGGGGATACCCGCGCCGTCGCATCAGCCTATCTCCGCGGGCGTTAATACTTCTTTACACAGACTACAGGACAGGATTGGGCTGGGGCGGCCCGATGGGTCCCAGTTCCGGTGCCTTCATGAAGAATTTCTCGAGTTTGGCGATGATGTGCTTGCCGTACGTGTACTTGCGCAGCGATCCGACGTGCGGTCGAATCTTGTGCATTAACACTTTGCGCTGCGTCGGCTCCGCTACGTCAATCATCTTTTGAACTACGTAATTGGCGTATTGATCCTTCATCATCACATGGAGAGCACTAAAAGGAAATAAGATCATGATAAATAAATTATTATTTAGTTAGATGATAACATTAATTTAATTATTCTGGTAAATTTTTATTTCCTTCTATGAAGACAACTATAACTTTTTTTGACACGAAATTTAAATTTTTTTAGTAGTATCATTTAAATAAAAATCAAATGTACAGGTATGTCTAATAAATAATCAAAAGGCAGAACTACGTACTTGTCGTTGAAGCCACACAGCTCATCGATGAGCAGAGCGCGCTCGTTGCGCGTGGCGTGCGAGACGCACTTCTCCACCACGTTGGACGCGAACTTGTGCTGCGACAGTTGCAGCACTTTCCCGCGCACAGCCGCCACCAGGCGCGAACGGTCTTCCGCCGCGCCATGTTCCAGCACGTGCTGTACCACATAGTTGCCGTACTGGTCCTACGATTTGTTTTTATAAAATATATTATACATTCACTGCAACGCAAAATCATAAATATGCGCATGGCTGTCAGTGCGTACCTGTATGAGCTGGTCGGTGTGCGCGTGCAGCTCGCCGAGCACGGGCGCCGTCTGCTCGGGCGTGCAGTGCTCGAGGATGCGCTGGATGACGCGACAGCCGTACGGGTGCGTTGACAGAGCGAACACCTGACCCGCGAATGCATTGATTATGAACTGCAGCGCTGTGGGTTCAACGCATTCTATGCATTTTTGTACCTGGAAACATTTACTTATTAATATTGAAGATATATTAATTAAATTAATTAAATATAACTTCTTTCTTTTTTTACTTTTTTAATAAAGGCAGAATGTCTTAAAAATAAAGTGTATAGTTAAACTGTGTAACTTTTCACAAGCCATACAATGAGCATGTGGATAAAATTCTGCCTCAGCTCTGGTAAATGTTATTTTATTTATAAGCAAACCTCGATTGCACACAAAAATAGATCTCCAGCTATTAAGAAAACATTTCTTTAAATACTGTGCATGTTACTAATACAATACAACAAATAAAAAGAATATATTAACATATAATTATTATTTCAATTATTACGAATAAAAATATAACAATAACATAATAAAACAAAACAAATATATATTAGCACATAAATCTGTAAAGATAGTACACTAACATGTTATTTGTTAGAATTTAGGCTAAATCAAAAGTCATCATGTAGAAGCAATTCTTAGTTAATAAATTGATATTTCAAAGCTTCATACAAGCTCCTTTATTAAAAAGTTAAAGAGGTTTTATCAAATGACACCAAATGAGAGTGGTTTGGTGTGTTATTATTTTGTAGATAGCATGTCAAAACTGACTGTTTGTTAACAAACAATTATTAATTGTCATTATTTAAGTTATATTTAACATAAAAGATTATTTTATTTTTTTTGCAGTAGATGTATCAATTTATTGTTATAGAATATATTAACATATTCGCATCAACATTGTAAGACGTTTCAGATAGTCCCGCTTCAGGTAAAGTACGATTTCACTAAAATTACTGCTAACAGCATTACTTAGTATGGTTTAAAGGGCGAGTGAGCCTGTAATTAGTGTCTACACACACGGACCGCATTAAAACTGCACGCCAGCTGCAAAATTGCAGTTTTAAAGCATGTAAGTTCTCAAGGTTGGTGGCGCATTGGCGATGTAAGATATTTGGGAATGGTTAATATTTCTCACAGCTCCAATGTATATGGACGGCAGTGAACACATACCATCCGGTGGGCCCATCAAAAAATGAATAAACACACACACACACAACATATTTTAATCCAATTCGATGCATTCACCTGAATAATAAATATAATTTTATTAAATATTAACTAGGATTAAACTAAACGTGTACGTTCATATTTTTCATTCGTTGGATGACTCATCAGTTTGGGCAACAAAGCATTTATAAAAATTTAGTAAGATATTAGTAATTTTACTCACAACGTGGTTTCCGTTTTGGTCCTTGACACACTTGAGTACGTGCCCGTCCAGCTCACGCACCACCTCCTGCTGCTGCTCGGCGGGAATCGACTCCAGCGCCTTCTGTATCACGCGACAGCCGTACATCTGTAGCGCCAGCGCGAGCACGTGACCGCGCACCTGACAAATCATACAATCATTTCCCACTTTAAACTAAAAACAATTTTTCACCATATATATTTTTTTTTATAATCGCTTTATTGTCTTATATCTATTCAAATATTTCTTTTTGGATAGGACTTGACTAACTTCGTTTGACCCAATTAATTGGGTACTTAATTGAGGTATGTTTTGTTACATATGATCTGGATAACTTTTATATTCTAACAAAATAATATGAAAGTAATAACTACGTTAAATCATTGAATTTGCAAGCAATTTATTAAATTGTGTAATATTAAACTTTCGTGTTCTGTAATTTTACCTCGGCATATATGTCTATTACATAAATATGATGATGTAGATGTTACAGTATCGATTGTATGTAAGAATAAAGTTACGGAAGCTTCAATTTCAGTATTGATGTAACGCGAAACTTAAGAGTATATCCCATCTATCTGTTACCTTTTGCGCTAATGTTGTTTTCTGTTCCGTTGTGCCAAACTCGAAAAACTTCTGGATTACATAATTTCCGAAAACGTCTGTCATGAGGCTGTAGGCGGCTCCGATAATTTCATTAAATACCATTAGTTTTTCTTGAACTGTCGCTCTTTCTAGTTTCTGTTGTATAAATCTGCAATAGATATATATTGTTCGCATAAACCGTAGTCGGTTCCAGACACTAACTTGTCTATTTATTTGTAAAACAAACAATTTTAGTTGTTGAACAAACAATTGATATGTTATATGTTTGCGCAAACCTTTAAGAGGAAATCTCAATCGGCTTAAGCTAGTCACGAGTAAACATGGCTTTTTAAATATATTTACAGTAAACATTGCGGAACGCAATTTTTTTCGCAAGTTATATGGTTACCTGGAGCCGTGCTGATCCTGCGAAAACTCTACAATATGATTGGCGAGGTCCCGCAGCTGTAGGTTGGGGAAGCGGTTGTTGCGGAAATCTTCCAGCAGACGCGAGCGTCCCGCGGCCGGCTTGTCTCCTGCCACTAGGGCGCCCACCGATCCCACGCCCACCCCTACGCCTACACCTACGCCACCCACACCACCTCCTACCAGTTCTATAATAAAAAAAAATGTAATTAGCATATGTTTCAACTCCAAAGAACGGGAAAAACTAATACTAATGGTTTAATTATAATAAGTGTACACGAAGCGCAATAATTTGATACTGTGAAGTTTCTTTGCCGTAATACGATTTCGACAATAGCTTAGCAAAATAAGTTTAGATAACGTAAGTACACTTTTTGCAGAGCTGTCGATTGTGATCCGCTTGAGCGAACTTGTGTTTTCGATCCGTAAATATTTTTTTTAAATAAGCAGCTAGTGTCAATTTTTGACAACGGTAAGGTATAAAATAACAGATGATTTGGTAGTAGATCTAGGTTGAAATATTTTATTAGTCTTAAATCGTAACTAACGAATTAATAAGCCTTTAATTAATTTAAGTAAATTATTTGACTTTCTATGAATAATCATTTCACACAATATTAATTTAAATCTTATACCATTATACTTGAAAGACCGACAGAAATATATTTGAAAAATGTTTTTTTTTTTTAATGAAACGACGAAGATTCTCGGTAGCTAATTAAAATACGATTATGTATCTAAGTAGTAATTACCTATCGCAAAACTAAATTTTTGCTTGGTATTCGGAGTAATTTCGTTACGTGTGTGATGCAAGATGATTGCAGCGTACGCACTGCGCCGCGCCAGTAAATTTTGTCCAGTTATAACAGACCGACCAATTTATTGTAACAACCGTCTTTATGCAAAAACAAAACGTAAAAATAAAAGCTATCTGGTCTAAAATATACAATGTCTGTCAAAACTAGGATCGCTCCGAATCTCGTCGCTCTCATTTGAAAAGCCTCCGGGGAGAATTTCGATGTTGTTCGTTTTTAAAAAACAAAAAGTTTTATTGAAAATGTATTTTTTGTAAAGTATAAATGAGACATGTTGGTCACAACGGCAGTACTTAATGTTTAACTGACATATACACGACTTTACATAAATCTGTTATGGTAAGTGAGTGTCAAAAGGTTTGTGAACGCGCTGTAAATACATCGATCTAATGCCGTACCAACCTGAGATAGTTCCGACTCCACTGAGTTTGCTCAATAACGATGATGATGATCCGAACATTCCACCATTCGATGTTAAGCCTTGTGCTAAGCTGCTGACGGCTCTGTAATATAAACAAACACCTATTCAAATATTGGAAAATGCACGTGCTTTATATAAGACACGTACATGAAAAGTATAATGAACAATGTGGAATTAGATGAACATGCTTGAATATAAGTTTAGCATCATTACAACTGTACATGGGTAATGCGACTAACATGTACAACGATGATTTACAAAGCTATTTACAATGTTACAGCTGAGTATTCCCAGAGCACGCGACATAACTACGCCACACTAACCAGAAATATATATACATCTATTTAAATTCCATAATTTACTTATATTATGATTGTTATAATACATTGTATTAAGTAATGTCAATATATCTTCCCAAGTAATTGTCATTAGACACATTCTCTAGGCCAATTTGAGGTATTTTTTTTATTTTTTTCAATACTAGTCGGCATATTTTATTAAACGATAATATAAATAAATTTAATAATTAAATATAAATTTATATAATTTTAGAGAGTGTGTCGGTAGTGGTGACGGTATAGTGTCGGCGTGGGTCGGTGTGGGTCGGTGTGGTGTCGGGCACCTGTACTTGGCGGTCTCGGCGCCGGGCGCGGCGGACACGGGGCGCAGTCCGACGGGCCCGAGCGCGGCGCCCAGCGGCGGCGACAGCGGCGAGGGCCCCCACTTGCGCGCGTACTCCTGTAGCGCGACCGCCCCCCCGCCGCCGAACTCGAGCGAGTCGCGCCGCGTCGCCATAGCGCCTCCTCCGCCTGTAACAACATACCTCCGCGCTCCACTCTCCGATCTTCTTTCCGACTCCTCTCCTAGTCGCGGCGCTCAACTCTGTACACTCACTTATGTACAAATTTGAACTTTAGCTACGTTTAAACTTTTGCATTTATATACAATCATGGAATCTTGTTTAATTAAGGGCAGACAGAGCTTAAAACTTTTTTTAGAATTCTATATTGTAATATTTATACAGTAAGATGTTATCTGATATTGCTTAAATTGTTATTGTTTTATCATCTACTAATGAAATAATAAATAAAAATACAAATCTAACTACTGTCAAACCTTGGATGACGGTTAATCTTAAATAAGTATTCAAGTTGTAAAAGACAATAAAATGTAAATATTTAAATAATATAAAATATGATAAAGTAAAAAATACACATATGTAAAAGCAATTACAAGGCAGTATGTACAGTATTATGTAATGAAAGACACTTAATGAATATAATGATTAAAAATTCGACATGCGACTAAGTAAATACATAATGGTTTGTCTGGAACATTCTTACGAATCAAACTATTCAGATTAAAAAACAAAACAAAACATATTGATATAACAATCTGACTTGTCCTTGTTATGTCATTGAGACTTCATTTCTTTTTATATTGTTCATCAATATTTAGACAATCGGGAACTTTATTTTAATTAAAGAAATGTTGATTATATTTAAGTAAAATAAAATAATATCAGTTATAGTAGCAATTCGTCTTTAAGACAAGAGCCTATTCTATACTTATCTAGGTAACCTTATTCTGTTTAATTAATAAGTAAGCTGGTCTTAAATAGGTTATAAAAATACGTATCATTTTATTAAAAGGCTAACGCAAACGCAAGAACGAATGACAAATTTAAAAATATTATATGTTTATAATTATGTCATGTGACCTAATATGATTTACGTAATATGGTTGACGTGATAAAACAGTGCTCATAAATATATTGTTCATTTTCGCCTTACATATTATAATATGATTAAAGTCGATAAACAAACGAAGTAACATATAACTTTAATTCACAAACACGCGTAGATTTTTTTGACTCCGCTAACGATTAAAATGTGACACATATTAAAATATATGTTCTTGATATATATTATTATTTATTCGAGGAATATCGAATAACTTGTATTATAAACAAAGATACTTCAGTAAGTTGTTTATACGATAGACAGCATAAACAAAAAATAAAGCAAGACAAGCAATAACTTTTAAATATTCATAATATAATGAATGTATAAAACATTTAAACCAGTTATGGAACAAATATCATTACGTTGTTTTTGTCAATCTCTTTTAACATTCACAATTTCTTGGCCCAGTTATTGTTAATTTTTAACTAAATTAAGGTTGAACATTGACCTCGTTATTGCTATAAGCAAAATTAAAATTATATAATTATACATATAAATGGTAAATGAATGAAAAATATGTAATATGAAGTCATTTTCAATATATGATAACAAATAATGTTAATTTTATTTTAAACAACTATGACAATATTACGCCTTGGTTTTAATTTAATTTTCAAAGAATTATGATTTCGTATTAGATTATCAAGTTAAGATTATTATGAAAAAGTAGTAAATGATTCCTGAATGCTGAGTGCATGTAAACCTTTTTTTTATTGTATTAGGTACACGCACTGGCAAGTGGAGCCCATCAGTGGGTGAGTGGTCTATAGATTTTTGAGCTATAAGAAATAATATCCATTCTGTACATCGCCAATGAGCCATCGACATTAAAAACTGAGACATTGCGTCCCTTGTGCCTGTGTTTACTGCCTTTATATAGTTCAAGTTATGTTGATTATTGCCTAAGTGCCCTTACTAAAATTTCTACTACTAAAATGAAACTTTCAATTACAAATGTTCCGTCAACTATATAACCTTTAGTTATTCAATTCACTACGTGTGTGTATATATATTTATGGGAAACATATTCATATAAATATTATTCATTTATTTAATTACAAATAGTATAAAATCATATCAAGTTAAAATCTCACTAATATTCAAGTTTCTTTCCTCTATGACTTTTATGAAGTCTTTTTTTCTCAAAAAATAACCAAAAAAATGGTTTTTGATAAATGATCGTTAAAGTTGTAATAATTCAATATTACATATTTGACTGTTTCTGTTATATTGTAACAAATACAAAAACGATACAAGGAGTTGTTCTATTCACTATCGGAAGTAAAAAACTGGTGGTTTTTTTTCGATAAAACATCAATCAGTATTTAGACAATTCAGCTGTAGACAGTAGAAAGTTTTTTAAGTCTCGGTTACAAAAAAGGAGTAAAAAATGAGCGAATAAAAACTTTTGTAAATAAAATACTAAATCTGAAAAAAAAGTCGAAGGACTTCAAGACCCGCGACGTCCCGGTTTCCACACCCTAAATGTAACCTGACCGTATATTTGTAGACGATTAAAAAAAATCAAAATGATGTTGTGATTATTTAAACTAATATGCGAAAAACTATTAGTTACATTGGTTGCTAATGTAATGTTTTCAGATGTTATTTGCAGTTTTTATTTTATTTATTTTGTGTATGTGCTGTTCTTCTCTTTCTATCTTTTTAAATATTATACGAAAATGTTATAGCGCCAAATCGACAATGGTATTGTTATATTCCCATTAAACAAAACTAACAACCTAATATGCAGAGGTTGTTTTTGTTAAACTATTTACAATGTGTTGGTGGTAATGTGCAGTTTGTGTTATGTAATATTGTTATTAAAATATATTATTCATATATATAGATTTAAGAGAGAATTAAAGTAAACAACGACCATTTCAGGACAATGCAATAGTTATAAATAATTTTGTATCAATTCTCAGCGCCTTTCTTATAAAGTGGTATAAAAATAAAATGGAAAAAAATGTTAATTTTAACATTGAGATGTTGATAATGAAAAAAATAATCGAAAGTGATAGTATTAGTAATTTGTAAGAGTTTGAAACTGCATTATGAAAAGATCGCATGTATAGTAGAGGAGTGCAGTAAGTGTTGTGACTAACCGGGTTGCTGTTGCTGTTGTTGAGCGGATGCGGGCGGTCCAGGCGTGGAGGCGGGGTGTGCGGGCGCGGGTGGGTACTGTCGCGGCGCCAGCACGCCGCCGGGTGACACCAGCCGCAGCGGCGTACCATTACGACCACCCATTACTAGAGATCCGGGGTCGTAATATGGGATTACGTATTGTCCTTGCCCATTCACTTGCTGTTCGCCCTGCTGTGGGGTCAGTGGCCGGCGCGGTTGCTGGGCTTGCTGCTGCGCTGGCTGCGCGACTAGCCCTGGGTATACGCCCCATGGGGCCGCTACGCCGTAGTACGGAGGTACGCCAGCGATCAATGCACTCACGTACGGTGCGCCTTCTTGCCCCGCGTTTATCACATACGGTGCTTGTGTGAAGGCCTGTTGGGCGGCAAGTTGCTGTTGCAGCTGGAACTGTTGTTGTTGTTGTTGTTGCAATAGTTGAAGCTGCGCCGCTGCCGCTTGACCGCCGGCAGCTGCCGCTTGTTGTGATCGGAAAAGTTGCTGTAACAAAAGAGAAATGCATTCAATTGAAAGTTGTAACAACATTTAATTTAAAAATACATTACAAATAAAGTTTGAACAAATAATTTATTTACTTTATTCAAACAGTATATAAATTGTATATTGATAATTGTGAGCTTTTCGTTGTGAACAAGTCCTATATGTTTAATTAATAGAGAAATGTATCGCTTATTGTTTTTTTATCCGAGGTTGCAACGCTCGAGGGTTGCTCGCCGTGAAGCGCGCTAATTAACACAATCGTTTAAAAAGTTAATAACAAGCCGCATCCCTGTCCGACGCATATGCTGCTACTGGCTACCGGATTTTTTTCAATTTTTTGCAAATAAAAACATTCCACACTTTATAGAGATTATACGTTGCAATTAACTGTGAAGAAAAGATTAAATCCGTGCAATAACATTAAAAACTTAACAAAATAATTTAAAGTAATATTATTATTCTTGGTTTTCGTAATGATACACTTTCATTTATTTACAACAAAAAGTGATGATTCTGTAATACGTATATATATATATTTGGATGGCATTAAGGTATTTCGACTAAGGTGATTCAGAGTGTTGAGCGTGTAATGCGAGTGTGATGTCATCGTGGACGGGCGGCTCCATTTACCTGTTGAGAGGAGATTAGTTGGCATGGCTCCAGGGCACACGCCATTACTGTAAACACTGATACATCGCATACAACACAGTTCGTACCGGCCGCGTCTATTGCCACCTGCCTACTCGTGTACCGCAGTTTCGTTTACCAGTGAGCAAACCTTGGCATAAAATCGTTTTGTTTAAATGAAGTAAAGATAAGCAAAGAAGTGTTTGTTTAAATACATTTTCTTGTAGGAATAGGCATCAATCTTATTGTTTATAAAAAGTAAATCGTCGATTAATATATACTCTTTCTCGTTTAGCTTAATAACCTGTGGATGATGCATTAAATAATTAAATTTCACCTATATAAGGAAAGATGTTAAACTTCAAAACAGATGCCAGCCATCATGGTAATTTTAATTACGGTGCTCCTATATCCCGATGCCTATTTTATTTTTCATTAGCTAATTGACACGAAATGATTATCAGAGAGGTCGTAACTTCGCGGGCGGGTAAATCTTAGTCTCATTGGGTGGGAGATTGCGTTTGATCTCGTAGCGCGTCGCCTTCTGCTTCTACGGCAATTTAATTCATCGAGGTGGTGTAATTGGGCGTGCGGCGGGCGCGGGAGGCGCACGTGCGCTAAGCTGGGCAACTTGACCGCAACAAAATGAAGTCGACTGTGTCATTCGAAGGTGGCGGCGAGGCACCGTCTCGCATTCAATTAGACGTTCAGTAATCCGGCTGCGGCGAGCTTCGATACCAATTACAGGGTTATTAGTGACGGAACGCTTGTGCACGACTCCGTCTGCTCATCCGATGCTTTATTATTGTGCGCTTTACGAAATCAAAGCTTTAGACATGTTTACAATTGAAAACAAATTTATCAAGTTGCCATTTTAACAGGAAAATTAATTTCGAGTTAAACATTATGTCGCTAATAATATTATCGACATTTTATATTATTTTTTTGGAAATAAATCGAGGACATATAGACAATATATCACAAACTTTTTGTCATTTAATGACGTAAGCAAACGCTTGCTTGTTTTTTAAATATTATTTTATTTACATATAAAATATAAATCGCACTGAACAACTCAATTGTATCAAATAATATTGAATAGAAAAAGATGTCAGGTGAGGATTATTATATACAAAAACATAACTTAAACATATTACGGAATTCTGAAACAGCGACAAATATTAAGGTCAAATATTTTGGAATAATTAAAACAACTCTTTAATTAATTATTCTTTATAGGGTATTATATATTTATACCGAAGTAGCTAATCTATATAACTTAATAAGATACGTAATATTATCTTAAATAACACAGTGACAATCTAATAATGACATAACGAAATAAACAAATATAAGATGCTGTGTCACGAAATGAACAATAAGTGTCCAGGTATACGCGAGATGGGCCGCTGTAGAAATGGCGTTGGAAGGCATTTATTATTAACGCAGACGATGACGAGGACGACGCAGCGCGGCTCCCGCGAGGATCGCTCGCTCGAGGCGTCGGCAAACAAATTACGCGACAAAGCAATCAATTACAACTACAAGAACGTAGCTGTTCCTCTTGAATCGAACGCTACGTCAACAAGAAGCTTTTAGCGGCGGCGACGAGGTGCTTTCGAACGAGATACCTTCGCATTTAACGTCTTTTCAGTATAATTGTTTACGGACACTAAATAAGTATCGTAAATAGAGAGAAAGAAAAATGTTTTACAAGTTGGAAAATTAGATTGTTGATCGAATACAAAAGCTAATTTAGGACGAATCGGAGTCGACGGGGTCGGAAGTCCAACGAGATTACGGGGATACTCGTGACTGGCGCGCTCAGTCGGCGTCGCCCGTGGTTGACGTATCTTGCTCTAACGAGTTTATCTGCCCCGCGGGCTGCCGCTACCTCGACGACGCTCATCTCTCACGCTATCACTGGCTAAATGTAATCAATTTCAAAGTAATCTTTTGTTCAAAATGATTTTTGACGTCATTTTATATCATTACTGAGGTTTTTAGATTTAAAAAAATCATAAAGACGTTACAATCAAATGTTTTATATTTGAAATTGCTTTATTTTTTATTTTGTAAATAGGGCCATAGCAATAAATATGTGCATTTACTTAATTTGAGGGAATGGTTCGCGTTTTAATTACAAGATTTCATTGGGTAGCTATTACAACCTTCACGAAAGAACGCCTGTAGATTTTCATGAAAAGGTGGCAAAGGGCGAGGGCGGGCTCAAGTTGGGCGGAGCGCAGCCACGCCCACGACGCCCACGCCCTGTCAGAATTACAACTTAATGTTTGTATTGTCAAATATCGTTTTAATAAACCGAACACTTTTTCGAAAACTATAAACTAATAACAAATATACCTTTAATTTATGGGAACGTGAAAATATCAATTTATTTTGGTAAACTGAAATTTATTTAAGTAAAAAAAGGCAATTTAAATATTTATACATTAAAGAATATATTAAACGAAAAAAAACCTTAATATAAAATAGGAAGAATGTTCATAATAATGATTGAATGAATTTATTTTTGCATATGGACATAACAAGCAGCACCGTATCATTCCGTTTGTTTACGAATTCTGTTAGTGGTTGTTGACGATTCAGCTTTGCAAACATTAACTTATACACAACACATAAGGGAAAGTTGAGAGAAATGGGCCCATGTAAGAAACATTACATAAAAGTTTTTTTTTTAATTTTTACACATAGTTTTAGATGTTACCTAAAACTAACACACGCTCACGCAACTTTATATAACAGAAAATAGTAACGAAGGTTGTCGTTGGAGTTCTGGTTGGTTCCGAGCGGTTCCAGAATTTTAATATAGATAGTTACAATATTATTACTCCTTCCTGTAGGTACATTCCGTTTTTGTATAAATATTTCATAATTATATTTATTTAGCGTTCAACTTAAGGTAAACCTAGACGCTTATCCGTTTCGCTTACGAAACTAAAACTTCTTAATGTAATTTGTGATTAATCTTGTTACTGCATAATCCTGTTAATATATGACAATAAGAACATGGAGGTTAATTGCTCAAGTGTTTCTTGTTTACTTATGATAAAGATAGCATTACCTACATTATTTTAAATAGTGAGAACACTTTCCATGTATGAACATTTAATTCTGCTTTTATAAATTCGATAATTTGATTTGACTCGATTTATTTTTATGATAGGTTTAGGTTAGCCGAACGTCATAATATGAGGGGAACGGTTATTTTTGGAACGGTCTCTGTTAATCGTGTCACACCACAGATAAAAAACAATAAATATGTTGAATTTGTTTGGTCAAATCAGAATATTATTTTAACAAACGCCGAAGCTTTTTTACTTTGTATGATTTAGGTTTATTAGATTACTAAATAAAAAATAAATATCAAGATCAACACACAGATCAACACACAGATCATCACACAATTCGTGCTAGTTTCGAAGAAATATAGTTTTCATCATATAACCTAATAGACAAATAACATTTTTGGGTTTATATCAAATGCTCCTACGATTCGTTTTTGAAAAATATTTTATAATGAGACAAGACATTCTGATAAACTGTAACGTATTACCTATATGTATATAAACAGAATATTTTAAGATATAAGATACTCGTGGTAGATGGCGATGGCTGCGGTCGGTGGTCGATGTCGGGGTGCGGTCGGTCGAAGCTTTTATCAAAATTAGCAGGCGCGCCCGCGCTGCGGCGCACCCCGCTCATAAAACACCACCGTCATCGCCGCATCGACGACTTGGAAGCCACACCTAGTTGTCGCACCCTTATAACTCACCCTTCTGTCAGTTATTTCGTGAATAACATATTTTACAACATTATGCCAGCAAACATCCGCACGTCTTCTCAAATTGGCAAGCAGAACACAAAGCGGCCACGTCCGACAACATTTTTCACCCACTTTAAGTCCTAAATGGCTATCATAGGGATAAACACGGTCGGTAGAGATTTAAGCGGCTCTAACGAAACCGACGAAGTGGAATACAGTAAAAAGGCAACATTTCGAGGAGCGCTGGATTTATGAGGATCAGTTGGTCACGTCTTATATTTCCGTCTATTATGACATATACAACATTATACATAACATTATACAACATAACTTACAAACATTTGTGGGAGCAAAATATTACATCCCTTAACAACATAAACTGGAAAGTCCTATGCAGCGTTGTAAGAATAAAGCAATCCAGTGTTGTAATCTTATTTCAAGATGATTGGAATAGTAATGGTTCTAAATCGATGACCGAAGTGAGTTTGTGACACAACAAGTTGGTCAAGCGGCTGAGGTAAGGCCACTTACACTACTCACTCACCTGGTCTGTTTAAACTGTCATCTGTATGCAGGTTAGCTCTTACAAAATTTGTTTCTTCTAGGATTGCATTAAAAAATGTTCACTATACATGGACGCTTATATTAACAGCAAATAAAGTATTTAATTGTTTAATAGAAGCAAGAAATAATGTATTGAAAGTACATAAATGAGATATAACGGTAACGAATCGTTATAACAATGTATCAGTGCTCAAGAAAGGCCACTTCGACTAAGCAGAAGAGAACGGGGCTCTATCGTCCGTGCTATGTCGGAGATAATACATGTCTCAAATTTTCTTTCTAAACATAATTATTTTCTAATGATGTTGACCGTGTGGTAAACGTGAGCCGATTTCTAACAAAAAAAACTGAGACCTGATTTTAAAATTTGCTTATGTTACATAAGATTACATCCCATCTTTTAGTTGTGATTGAGACTTTATATTGAATGAACCTACTTGATAATTTACCGTAATAACGTTTATTTGTTTAACAATTCATCTATTCATACAAGTCTATATTTAATCCATAGTTTTATATCTCTAAAAATAAAAAATAAATTTATATAATCATATAAAAACCAACATAATCAAAACCTTGTATTTTTCATATAAGAATTTTTTATTATTCGCCTAGGTATGTAAATTAACATAAAGCATCGAAGCAAATAAATTAACCATTTTGACGAAAAAAATCTAAAAATATTATAGGCTAGTTTATAGCACCTCTATTGCTCTCAGACAAAAGCTTTATCTCTTTGAAAAATGTATTTATATAATTTACAGACGAAACTCAAATCATAGTACCACCTTATTTTCGATGTGTAAATAAAATCGTTCGGAAATAAATAAGAATAATGTTCACAAATCAATGAAGTAAACCATAATAATATTGTAAGGAAAAAAAGTTAAGTCAGTTAGACAATAATTACAACATTCCGAAGAAGTTTATCACTTTTAATTGGTATAATAGATTTGTTAATAAAAAGTACTAGTTCTTGTGAAGTTGTTAGTTATTTCTAGACTATAATAGTATGTTGTACCTAAGACAATCATACAAATATAATTACATAAATAATTAAGATATTCCAATAGATCTTGTGCATGGATATGGAGTACAGCTTGATGTGGCAGTTGTTTTGCTCATTTATATATTTTGTGAGTAACGGCAACGTAATCATGCTTCTGAACCGGTCGCTGTTACTTATATATGTTTGTTGCTAGCCTTAAATATTTTAGCTTTTTAATAACAAATAAAGAAGCGCGATGAAGTTTTTTGGCGTTTAGACCGGTTATTCAAATCAGGATGTACGTTCGAATACCTTGGAAATAATAGATTGATCGTAACAGTATCATCATTATTAATAAATGAATAATACGTTGATAAATATTATAAAGCGCCTCTCAAATTTAGTAATGTTATGTTCTTATTACTTTATATATTTATTTAGTAGTATATTCAAAATAAACGGTTCTAATTCGTCCTCTTTTAGTCCTCTTTGAGTACCCACTTTTATATAAGCATACAAATTTAGGAAAAATTTTAAGAAAATTTAGATTTTTTTTGGTATTTGTAGATTAAATTTGACTTGAAGCTAAACCTAAGTGAATATGAAATGCTAGTGAAATCGATATGGGTGAAGCAATATGCCTAGTAGTTTGCAGGCCGTGCGGTGGGGCATGACTGCAAGGAAACGGAAGCTACTTCCTTATCTAACTATTTCACCCACCAACTCTATCTATGTATAGTTTAGAGAAATTGAAGCATTTCGATATCAGGCTTCCAATTCAGGGGTATATATTATTTAAAATAAGCTTAAACAGTAACTCCGCAGGAAAAGAAGGAAACGAAACATTAAGGATGCGAAGGTGGTGAAAATATGAATATATTACACAGCAATACGAGCGAAGTAATCACACGCACGCAAGAAAACGTTACTACGCCGTACCAACAGTATAAAATTATTATTTGTAAAACCAATAATTCACCTACGTACACTTTAATTTCGACTTACTTCCAGAACAATAAATTTGAAGACATAAGTATAGCATTTAAGCATTTCTCTTGGAAAATATTTGAATATCACAAACAATATTTTGTTTATTTAATATTGGAATGTGTTCGCATTTGTTTTTATTTAACGATTCAAGGGCAAAAATGTTATGATAGGTACATGTTTATATACTATTACTTATCAAGACATACATTCATATTTATTTATATACACACCTATTACCTATATTAGGTATTTAAATGTATTGATTCTTATATATGATAGAGTATTAAATATTAATTTTACTTAAAATCTATGTTTTCAATATTTAAGACGAACAATAAATGTTACACACAGAATAATTTTTATCAAATTCTTACATAAGAAAAAATGTTTTAAATTAAGCAGTACTTATTATAAAGTTTTTAACCTGTGGTCTGTTAAAACAACTCATCTTTTATTGGCCGTTTCTAGACCACAGTGCGACGTCCTCTAACGGTATGTTGATCTCAATTTACTAATTTATTTCTAGAATGGACGCCCAAGGAAATAACATGTAAAGATAACATCAATACTTTTTGTGACTAATTTAAAATGCAATCAAATAACGACTTTTGAGGAGAACGCCTACAAGCGTATGCAGAATGGAGACAGTAAGATGGTCGAGGTGAATGTACGCACTAAGTGTGCCACGCGCCGGAGAAATACTTCGGAATGGATACCGTTAGTGGAACGCGGTCAGGCCGGCAGCGGTACCGGTGTTCGTGTCTGCAACATCGCCACTTAATCGCTTTCGATTTAGAATTCATAGTTAACAGTCAAAAACTAAACAGCGTGTAACCTTAGTCGGCGATCAACAAGTTCAGTTGCTCACTAATTCCGAGCAGCATTGAAGCCCTGTTTAGATACCTGTAATGCTACGTCTACAACTTGTTCTAGTGTAGTAATCGGAGCGTTTCTAATATCCGCGCTTTGACTCGGTTTCACCGCACGCTTCTTGCCTTCATTCTTATTTATTCGTTTTGCGAAATCGTTTGAAATTTGATACCCTTCGAGCGAGTTATCGAGACTCAGAGTTCTCACGAAACTTCACACGACTTCTTTGCAGTCTGCGAGTTACCTATTGAATTCCTCTTATTATTATATACACCTAGTGGATCGAAGATATCGTCTTACTAGAAAAAGAATAATTAAATAAGAAGTGAAACGCAAGTGCAAAAAACATCGGGGAATATATTTATCGTTGAAGTGTATACTTTAGAAAGAGCCGCTTCATGGTAATGAGGGTGTAAAAGCGGACAAATGAATATTTTTCATAATAATTGCGCTGGGTGCAGCAGGTAAAGCGTGAAGCGCGAGGCGTTCGGCGTGCGGCGTGTGGCGGGCGCAACAATTTGCATCACAAATACGGGTGGAGGCCGCGATGCGCCCCGATGCCCTACGCCCGCGGCGAGCGCGGCTTCCACCCGTATCAGACAATGTCACAATCAACGTCGCGTGGACGCTTTTTGACCGTTATGTGATTGCCGATTGTGGTTCACCATAATCGTCACTAAGATTTATTCCCATTTACTCTTTCTCATTTAAAAGTTTACCGTTTTTAGAATTGCGTGTATATTTTTAGATTATTTGTAACTTCAACTATATATAAATTGAAAAAAACTAGCTCTAAACTAAATTAGTAATGTCGACAACGTCATAACAGAAGAACAATTTATTACATAAAACCTATAGTCTAAAATGGTCGTTTGTTCTCGAGCTGAAAAGGTAAAATGCAAGTAAAAGCAGCCGAGTTGAGAAGCGATGAATTAATAACGAACTTCTCCCGCGACGCGTGATGACGGCCAACAAGAGTAGCGCATTAGACGCCAACACTGAAATTCACCAAAATCTCTTCCTAATTATCGCTTTATTTTTTTCCTCTGAAAATTTTATTTAAAAATAGAATAATAAGTTAACTTATTACTTAAACTTGACGATGAATAAACGATGAAAATTTTGTTACGAGTTTATTAAAATCAATGGAAATGTTTAAATTTCAAATTCTAATTATTTTTCTCAACGCTTCTAGTTATTTAATTCAAAGACTGGGAGGGACAAATGAAATACAAATGAAGGCGGTTTGTTAAATTCCTAGTCAGAGGTTTCGCTGTGAAATATGACGACTATCTGTGGTAAACGATGCAATCACCGACGGATTTATAAGATTTTCTTTGCTCGTCAATTCCACTATTTTCTTAGTAGCAGATACTTTGTTAGAAAAATATATTTTAATAATAAGGTGTTATCGATTAAGAAGTTTTGCATTTAAATTAATTTCAACTACAGCATTCGTTTGATTACGACAATTGATATGAACGTACATATGTATTTAAATTTAAGGCGCATTAAATTCACGGAGCATACGCTAGTGATGTATAAATGAAAAGGTAAGAAAGGGGTTTACAAGATAGGTTCAATATTGAAATAAATCTCTGGTGGAATGACTCGCTTCGAAATTACCCGGTGGCGTAAGGTCGTCGGAATGGGTGGAAAAGCGGCTCTTAATTAAATCAAGTGACACGTCTCGTACGTAGCTTCAATCACACGACCTCAATAAACCCTTGCGCCCAACGGATCTGCTCCTTTCACGCCCGCCAAGACAGTTCAAGCTATAAAAACCTTACAAGACGCACATATTGCAATGTTGACATACGTAAATTTGTAATGACGGTTATGTGTACAGCTGATTAACGATATAAATTAAAAAGGAATACTGTTAAACGCACTTCGATTATGTTTAATATACAGAGTTGAAAGCGATTGTAAACAATTGCATGTTCGTATTATGTAAACGACCTAGACTGTTTTTCTATTAATGTATAAATTGTTAATTTTAGATTATTCGATTTATGTTATAATCATGAATAGACAATCATGTAAATATAAGTATAAATATATACAAATTCCAAGCTACCTTAAAAATATTGTCCTGTAAGTTAGTGATATAAGATAGTGAGTTTTTAGTGAAATATAAATCGTTAAGAACAAAAGGCGTAACTCTAACGTAGGTACAAATATACGTTCAGCATGTATTTTATGAAAGTTCTCCTTAATAAGCTACGTCTATGCGAAGCCACGCCTCGCCTACCGAGTCACATTTCACGACTAATTTCACTAAAGGAACACGGTTCTGCAAACAGGATTTTAAGAAAGTAAATCACATTAAATGAAATTTCATACAGCGCTAGTTGTTTATTATTCGGTACCAGACCGCAATTGAAAAGTTTTAATAACAGGCGGAAAAATTATTTGGCATTTATATCTGGAGTAAAGATTGAATTCGTAAAGCGGGTAACAATAAACGAAGTAGCAGGCGCTGCAACCCTGCAGGGCGAGTCGACAATAACTTGTGCAGTGGCTGCGCGCCGATCGCACTCATTATTTCCATAACGAGCTCACGACGACCGCCGCTCGCTGTGCGCTCCCTGCACTCCCGGGTTCCCGGTAACAGCAATTAATTAACTGACTAAACGGTATGGTGTTTTACATTGTGATGTTTACGCAACTCTCCAGCGATAATGTCGCCTGCTATTGGACACTGCAACCTTCGCTTCGCATTAATTAATAAAATATTATTAGCCCGACCCACCCGCACTAAAAAATTAAAACACTCATTATTGAGCTCGTTATAAAGTTTAGTGCATACAAATTGCTTATTTGCATAAGGAACAGCCGAGTGCCGTCAGTTGTACAATGTAAGTTTATCACAACGTAGGTATGTGAATCACGTCCATTAGTGATAATTAAAAATAAATACAGAAATTGTGGAGAATTTCCATATCACTAGTGGAAATGGATATACACAAAGAGTAATAACGAGGGCGCAATAAAAGGAAAGCGACACAAATTTATTGTTCCTAGGGCTCGTGAATCAATCTGCTCGTAACCATCAAGGCCGCTTCTAGAATATGGTCGTTACGCCCACTCCAGTAATTAATATTTTAAACTCCAATTTACCCATACGAGCAGTTTCTTATACAGTCGATTGGTGCTTTCGAGTCCCTTCAAGTGATCTTTCTAATCTCCATGTCGTAACAGCTGGCAGTCGCTGTTACTTAAATTAGTTAACAATGACACATATTGCTGGCAAACAAACGCAGAGGATTCCTAAATAGCCCGCACGCTATTCTTATACTGTCGCCGTCACACCGGTGAGCGTGCGCCTTCTGATTCATGCACCTCAAGGTGTTATGAGATGGGAATGAGCACACCTCTCGAATTGGACAATTCCTTAGCTTGTGTTTAACATTTGTCACGTACGAATACATCCGTAATTAAATCGCATTAATTTCGAATTATAGAACGCGTGACAACGTACATGAAAAAGAGATACATAGAAGGATAGGATTTATAATGAAGGCTTACGTTCGTTATGAAGGCGTGCACGCGCATCGAGAGCTGTTGCGTGTTGCGTAACAACGAACCGCTTAGTCAGGACGTTGATCTCGCGCTTGAACTTGAGCCTTGCAATATTTTTGTAGTGTCAGTAACTTAAAAACAAACGCTACTTTTGCATCAAATATTTTGTAATTAAAATTTGCCTTCAGTTCTCTTAGCGTGATATGGGTGAGCACTATAAATATTTAAAATCTCGGTTGTGAGCAACCGTGACACGAGTATTATCTACAGGAAAATAATTTTCCAGCACGTCAGTGTACCAAACGCTGCCCGGAAATTGTAGGAAATTGCAAGAGAAAATGAATCCGCCGGTTTGAGAGGTCCGGCTGGAACGAGCGAAAGCTTACTTCGTAGGAAAAGCATATTGCGCATTAAAGCAGATCCTAAATTGTTAAACATTTAACGCATACTTAGATGATATAAACATACATGTAATAATACAACTTCATTTGAAGAAATATACAATCTTTGAGACGGTTCATGTAAAGTATTTCTTTATGCATAGAGATTTAAGGAAAGCGCGAACTCAAATAAACCAAAAAAAAGAACAGAAAAATAAAAGTGCTCTCCATCAATCACACGAACAGAGCCCGCGCTTCCGGACGCGGCTTGGCCGAGCGAAACATTTCTTTGAATAATGAATATACAGGTGGTGGGTAGGTATCGTACCCTATAACTGGACGTGATATATGCCGTCGTCGGCCGCATGCATAATTTCACTTATTTTATGTGGTTAATTGTCGAAAATGACCGCAAGTGAAATATATTACAACGTTCCGACGCCAACGCCGCTACATGTCGGCTAATGTATTCTACGGCCGGAACGCTCCGCCTTCACCTTCGCTTTACCTAGCTCTTTGTGGTGCTGAACCGTAGTGTGGTAACAATATGCTAGTCCCGCAATATGCATAATATGTTAAAGTTGACACACGCTTCATGCAAATCATTCTTACTATGATACGATAAACATGTAATACAGAGTATAATTATTTTAATGTAAAATACATTACGAGATTTTATAATAGCTTAAAACTTATTTCTGAAATAAATAAATTTACACTTAATAATTAAATATCAATGAATAGAGGTATAGAGGTAAGGGTTCGTGCAATAATAATTATACAATACAAAGGGTAGACGAATTTTTTATTTCCCATAAATTCAGGTAAAGAATATGCAGAAAATTTTATAAATTCTTGGGTACAGTCGTGGATGTTGCTGAAGTGCAGAGCGCACGGCGCACAATCGGTGCAAGTCGCGTTTACAATGCCGCTGCATTACAATTTTTCAAAGCAGACACAGGCGACAGGGCATAACAAAAGAGCTAGAAAGGCGCAAATAAACGAGCGCTGCGGCAAGCGAGCGGGTGAGTGTGTACGGGCTACGGCCCCTCGTCCTAATATCTAATGTTTAAAACTGCGTCTTGCATTCCTTACGAGATTTCATTGTTTTAGCTCAAAGAGAACTAAACCTTACTCTTAAACGCTTATTCAACAAATACTTTAATTGTTAATTAGTGGAATATACAGATATAACATATATTTCTGTTGAAAATCTAAGATGAATCAGAATGAATAAGTTTTCAAACACAAAGGGCGAACTCAATTTGAGTAATGTAACTTTTGGTCAGTAAACGAACTCTCGAAAAGCTCGGCAAAGCAGTTTGGAAAGAGTATCTCTACATTTAGCGCGTTTTCAGGTCGTAGCAATGAATACGGTAGATCGGGTGGCACGATAAGGCGGCGGCCGCGACGCGTGCGGCCGGACGACGCGTAAAGGCGGCACGAGCTACAATCGTTTACATATAGTTGCGTCGCCTCAATATACATTGCTAAATTTATTGCCTTTATAGACTATGTTTTTCCAAACATAATAGTGGTTTCTTAATAGTATTACCTACTTGGTGTAAAAAAAGTATATATGTATTACGAAAAGAAGAAGTATTTTAAGCATATCATAATTTTATTTTAAGTAAACTTTGTACTTAAATACGATGTCGTAATTTAATTGATGCTATCTTTTTTTTTCGGAAATATTAAAATACACTTGTTGAATTCGGGACCTACTAGTCGACTTTTACAAACGTTAATAACTTCGAACTTAACTTTAACATCGAGAGCGACCTGTTTCTCTTAAATGGTAACAAATGTGCAGTATTTATTACAATGTAATTGTTATATTAAACATTGAATTGCCTTATTTACCGAATTGCCTTATGTATCGTATGTGATATATTGATGCATGTTATTTAGATATGTAGTAGTAACTAATGTATTAACTAAATACGTTTTAAAAAAAAGTATTTAGTTTTTGAAAGGACGCTACGACTCATATATATTGTATTACATACATTCATGCAGTATAAAATTATATTGTGTTGAGTATACAGCGAATAATATTTATAAATAATTATTTCGATGACTCTTGTGAATTAATTCAATATCATTCGGTACCTGACTCTGTATCAAACTAACGCCTATTAGCTCATAATATTGCTATATTTACAAGAAACAAAAGAATTAAAAAAATACTTTGAGAAGTGCGACAAGCGATGTGAATACATATCAAAATTATTGAATCTTATAAACTAAAATGAAAAAAAGTAAAATTAAGGAGTATGTTTTCAATATAAATTTACAATTAAATAATTGCAAATTAACATTTGCAATTATTTCTTAATTAAATAGTCATTGGTTATATATATGGTATATCATATTCAGTTCTTATTTTATTCAACGTACGTGACTATAAATAATTTAATAATACCTATAATCTATATATGTATACTGTTTGTAGTCTTAACAATTTAAGTTTTTAATACTAAGCTATTATCAAGTATAACAAAAAGAGTAAAAAAATAAACTATCAAAGCGAAACTCATTTAAAACTTTAATAAACGCTTACTTTCTTGACAGGTATGTTTGACTATAACTTACAATTTGTAATTTGAGATCCTTTCCGGCTGCCGAGGCGGCCGTCACCGAAGTGGTCACCGGGGACAACCACTGGTGCAAGTTAATGTAACGTTTTGGTAAAAGTTTTAGGGAAACATCCGCTTGTGCATAGGCACGCTCGAGACATGCAGCGGCCGCTCCGTCAAGGGCCAGTGCCGGCTCGAGCAGCGCACCGCCACCCTCGAGCACCACCATTATCGCTAAACTAACGTTTCACTGAAGGGTTACAGACAACACCTCACGTAATGTCACTTCACTGCGTTCGAGCGCGAGTTAGAGCTACATGTCGGTCGCGCAGTACGTGGCACTCGAGCGGCGAGAGTCGCGGAACTGCCGCGGCGCTCACCTGCCGCGGGCGCCGCGACCCGCGCCCCGCCTGCGCCGCCCACCGGCTCGTCAACAAACACCGTCGCTGCAGCGGTCGCTCTGCATCCACTGACAACACCACTTTTATTCCAATTGTACATATCCTATACGACATTACATTACTTACCAGAAGTTAAATATTTTGCGACAATTATTTAAGGTCAGTATTGCATCAGTACCTATGTATGTATGTACTGATAGATACATGATATACGACTTTTATTTGCTAATACATATGTATGTTACTAAAAAATAAAAACATATATAGTAGAAAATACAAAAGTTTAAAAGTTGCGGCATAAAATAAAAACTACGGTTTTATAAGAAGTCAAGGTTTACGAACAGTTTAAGGTAAACGTGTTTGACGAATCAAATAACCAAATATTTCGGCAAAGAAAATCGTAATTTGGTCTAACAATTGAAATAAAATGAGCCGATCGCTTTTGCCACGTGACTGATTTACTAACTCTTTGAATAAATCAAACATTTCGTCTCAATAAACAAACAAACTTCTAAACAATTAACAAACTGTATAATAATTCATGACTCTGTCGAAACATTGTGCATTAAATTTTCAGTAACCGATCACTTTCAAATTCAGTTACAATTACATCCGTAAAGTTTTGCACTAATTTTCCTCGCGACTCGCCCTCGACTATAAACATCAGTTTCTACGGAAACACATTTAAGTCTGATAAAAATGAACAAAAAACATCGTACATCGATAGTGATTCGAACTCCAATCCAATTTATAAGAATGTCCTCTAGAGAGATATGCCGAAACAATGTAAAAGTTTAAGATTTCTTTTACGAATCATTCCTAATATTTTCTAAATGTGTGCAATGCAATGTGCGTAATAATAATACTTTTATTCTCTTTGCAGACATAGATGTAACAAAAGCGAAGATTTCATCTTAAATATAAATAGTTTACATATTCAGTTTACAAATTAATTTTCTATAGAGTGGTATTAATAGACGCAAGACAATAAGCCACCCAGCCAGCTCGTAGTGAGCAACCTAATGTTTCGCATCACGCGAGCCGCTTCCCGCGCCCCAACCTCCTATATAACGGCTACGATTTGCATATGATACATACATATTTTAATAAATCAATCGTATAACATGAATTAAAAATGAAAAAAGAAAGAATAAATACATAGATAAAATTTAGAGTATTTTAGGTAGCGGTCTGTCTATATAGGTATAGAGCCGGGTGTCGACTGTCGGTGGGACAGAATTAAATCTTTCCAACGTCTATGTTAAGTAGAGCACTTTATATGGACGGCATTTATCTTTTTCCACTTTATATTATACAATATTTATTAATAAAAATCGTCGTTTACACTCGAGTGCACTTGCTATCTAATCAAATACTTGTCGAAATAGCGACACGTATATAATGGTGGGATAGGTCACAGCATTATGTTTCGGCTTAATTATTCACGTGCCGCGGCTGCGCCCGCCACATCATCCGCTTGCTACCAAATTAAAAGTAAATAACGAAATGAAAACAAGAGCGCCCGCGCCGCCAGGGACTCGCAAACCTTTTACCGCTTTCGAGCAAACAACTACAGCTAAACACACTATCATTTTATCGGTTATCTATTTGCGAATGCAGAAAAAACTGCTGGAATTGTATTCTGTATAAAACAAGAAGTAAAAATTATACAAAATATTTCTGTTGTTTGCCTTTTAATAAAGTTTTCTATAATATTTTATAACATTGATCAAAATATTGAATAACCCGCAGAATTGTTGAAGTCTTTACCATTGTTATTACAAATAAACAACGCACAACAGCAAGACCTACAAGCGCTACTCCCGGCGCGGAGCAATTTCGAAGAACAATGAACTTGGATGAATGGTGGTGCAAAGTAAAAAGTCTATTTGCATCATATGCACATTTGCTGCTATAATGATAAAAAAGAAACAGTTTTGTGCACAACTAGTTAAATATAATATTTTTTTTATTTGTCCCGACATTCCGTGTGTAATAAAACATGACTCCTAATACATACATAGTTCGGAATCCATTGTGGCATCATTAGTGACAACATCAGGTAAAGTTTGCGTAAGGTAAGACAGTAACGAGCGGCCGCAGTCATCATGGGGTACGAGAGTAGCCCCTCACAACGAAATTGACACAAAGCAAAGTATGTCAGGGGCTGTATCATTATTTCGCCTTCAATGTATACGGGATGTCTATATACACTATTGTAAACGTCAATTTCAGTTATAAAATAACTTACCTGACATAAATCAGTAATCAATCAGAAATATAGCTGATAATATATTATTATTTTTTGTTATATACTAAATAAAGATATACAAATCATGTATATAGAAAATTATCTAGTAACTTAAGATATGTTTAATCTTGACCACATTTAAAATAACTGTCAAATATCTGATTTATGAGTTAAGCCCGTTTGTTTTTATTTTTAAATACTTTAAGGCAAGTTAAAATTGTATGCAAAAGTTCTCTATATCTAATATTATTATAAATATAATTATTAATCTTTACATAAAAGCATTAATCTCTTTATAATTTGGCCTGATCACTTCATTAAATGATTATTTGAATGAATAAAGAAATTAAATAAAAACAACGCACAGCCTCTATCGTGCCATGCTTCGCTCGCTTAAACAATACTACTTGTCTTTTTATTCAAAACCTTGTAATTACAATGTATAAATGGCAAGTATATTTTTTTTTAAATACGATTATAATACTATTTTTGCACCTATGATATTGACTGACAATATCAATATCGGTAAAGTAGTTTTTTGTGATTGGAGTTTCATGTTTAATCATTTTTATTAAAGAATCTCGATAACCTTAAGGCATCTACGAGTTGATAATTTAGAAAGAAACTTGGATCTGCATTATAATTATGCCTTAAATATTACTTTTTATAACAAGACCTTTTCATTTCAAGTATGTTTTAATGCAATTTTAATTACTAATACTTAGGTATATTATAACTTCTATAAATCATACAAAAAAAATTATGACTTAAATGAAAAAAATAAATTAATGGACATAGTAAGTATAACGAATTGCTTGAGGAAGTATTCGTTCATAATCAGAAAACTGCAATCAGAGTTTCAACGCAAGTTGAATGGCCGAGGAAGCATCAGAGCGTAGCGCGTACGCCTGTCTTCACACTGCTAAGTTCGTCATTTACAATTACTTGTGAAAAATGTAATAAAAATAACACTAAACAAAACATCAGTTCGTCCTTACATTACTGAATTAAACATTTTCTTTCGAATCTAATGTTGGTCTTATAAAGGTACATATACAATGAATTTAGTTACTCGTATAAATACTCCGCTAATGGTTCCTTCTTTAATAAACAAAAGATTGAATACATAATGACTTGATGAAGGGCAACTTAACAGATTTATGTGACAAAGCGTTTTATGCACAATAAAACCACCGAATTTAAAGAACAATTACGCGAGTCAAAGCAGGTATCATAGAAAAGCGAGCCGAGATGTAACAAATCGCTGGCGCAACAAAGGAGGCTTTCTCGCGGCCATTACGCGAAATGCACAGGAGAAACAGACGTCGGTGTCGAGGGTGGCGCGATTAGCGTATGCGGCGCGCTATAGTAGGCGGCCGCCTCGCACCCGTCTCACCCTCGGGAATTGCCCAATTTACGATTGCCGCAAAGAATATCTTCGACGTGGCGTTTTTGTGACCCACTGGTGACCGCAAAATAGGATTCTGCTATATGTCTATTAGACCCTTCTTCCTTACCGTTAAAATAGATAAGGCAAATAAATGAACATGGCGCAATTGAATATAAAAAATACTTTTTTCGAAGGTGAATGTGAAGTGGAAGACAAGGCGGCGAGAGACCGTAATAAGGGCCACCATAAAACGTTACATTAGGTAACGGCGGCTTCTGGGGCGGCTATAAATATCTCCGTTCGGAAGTACGGCCAGTGGTCCCGCGGGAGAACGACACATCGCTGCCAGTCGGCGTCCGAGAACGTGTTGCGCGAATAAAAACATCTCTCACCTCGCGTGCTCACTGTTCCACCTCCTCGCACATATGTACCTCCACCAATCAATATTACTTAGCAATAACACCGTGCCCTCACATTAAAGACGTTATCTTAAATTTATGTACTGCGCCACTCTGTCTAACTTTTATTGCAACTCATATGGCATACATTGACATTACATAGCTATGCGAATGAAATATAAATATCATCAAAGTTGACATTTTACATTGAAATATTTTTTTTTATATATAAATAATTAAAGCGTTGCTCGAACGTTAAAAACGTTTTGGAAAATCAAAGAAATAACAGTAGAGTGGTAAAGTAGCTTTCGCAAGAGAAATGGTCGAGTTTCACTCGCCGGCCGAGAGTGAAACTAAACTTCAAACTGTAACTATGAATCATAACATGTGATTTCTATGTTTTCATTTAATATAAAATTTAGAAACAATAATAAGCTTTTGTATTTTTATAAGCCATGGAGCTTTCATGTACATTTTCCAAATTTTGTACATGTATGTTATATGAAGTTATTCCAATGGCAGAAGGAGTAAAGATAAACAAATCTCACATTAACATATTCGATACGATTCGTTACTAGCTCTGTTATAATATTATGCACTATAAACAGTACTTAATTGACATATCTATAATACCTATTATTTTACTTCCAAAGTTACGATAACAACTTTACCGATGTTCAAAATACTATTTCTCAGGAATCCATAATGAATACCATAGATTATTTTAGATCTCGACCACTGATGTCATGTATATGTGCAAGGTGAAAGTTATTTAATCATCTTCACTCCACCTGCCATTGGATTAGGCTATCTCGCTACAAAGACAGTATTTAATCATGATTGTTACTTGTTCGATATTATAGATTAAATTTCTTAAAAGAAATTAAAATATAAGATATCATGGACATATAAAAAAAATCTACAATAACGACAAAGTACGTAGATACCTAGTAATTGAATAATTAAAAATAACTGAATAATTTATAATTTAATTAAAGAATACATACAATAATTTTTCGTGGTAACATAACACGGCAGATTAGATTATGTAATATAAAATCACAACCTAGCCCCGGGTGTAATTCTTTCCTTAAATTGTGGAAACCTCCGTAACATAAATATTAAGTGAGCAATTTTAACAGTTGAGTCTACATGGCTCAGAAGTTGAATAAGTCAAAATCATCAAATCACCTCGGTAAACGACGAGAGAACAAACAATAAGGGACCCTCAAATTGCTTGCGTTATTAGACATACCTTAAAACTTTAGAGCGGGCTCCGTTTGCAGAGGTAAGCTTGAGGTTAGGTTAGTTTGTTTTTACAACAATGTCAACAGCAAGTGGACGAATGGAGTGTTGTGTGCGACAAGAATAATGTAAAATGTTATTTATGGATGTAACCGTGAATAGAACGCTTGCCTATTTACATATCTAGGTGAGACATTAATATTCGTTATTTAATGTTAAAGGGATGGAAGCATGTGGAATCGAGTAATACGAAGGGATGTATACAACGGAATACGGTCCCCAGCGGTGCAATACGCGCTGCTGCACGTCCATCAAACGTCACTATCAATTACCAACGAGCGCCGCCCCGCGTCCACCGTTATGCACGCCGATAAGGTTATTAAACTGTCGATCTCTCCTCATATTTGTGCCAATATTACATCTCTGTTACGGTTCACTTTTAAACGTGGCAAAATCTCAAGAAACGGTTATTTAATAAGTTTGTAATTGTCGTAAGGCTTCAGTTTAAATAGAAAAATAATTGAGTTTATTCTTGTTTTCATAACGTCAGACGGACTAACTCGACTCGGCTGAATAACAATCTGCGAGTCCGGTAAACGAATTTTAAATAAAAAGCGGGAGGTCGAGGGCCGAGAGCGACCGAAGCGATCCGAAGTTTTGTCATTGTTTCTATATTCTACGAGGCAATTAGCGCAAGTCGGATGCGGCGCGATTCTTCGCGGCTCTCAGGCCATCGTGTCCAATCAAATTACGGTCTCCACGCTTTTCATCGGACCGAATCATTAAACCGTTCCAATTTTACGTCGCAACATTGACAATTTAATAACTGAAAATAATGGCTGTACACGTAATTTTTTCTTCAATAAGGGCTTTTTTGTTTTTGGTGATTACTGTTACATAAAATTGTTACATAAATTAATATAATCTCTAGTTTCCATTCTGCAGCTGGTAGAATCTCTTTTCTTTGTAATTATATTAAGCATTACTTGTGATATCCGTAAATGATGTTATTTTATGCTACAACGATAGCACCACATTAGCTCTACTTGACAGCTTACTCGTATAACAACCGGTTCACCATGTAGTAATAATTAGGAATACCGTATCGAAATATGCCGGCCAATATTGTGTATTCGAGTTAGACAAACAAGCATTAGGTGTGCGCAGTAATTACCGCGACGTTCGGGAGTAAGAGCGGCGACGTCGCCGCTGCACACGGCGCCCGGTAATTACCGCGCTCGGCGGGGGCGCGGGCGATCTCCTGTCAAAGGATCGCGTGCAGAGCGTCCGACGCCCGTATTAAACGCTAGCGAAGAACCCGTGCCCCATCTGATAACATGCAATCAATTTCGCGATCTACATGCTTTTACGTCGGCACCGCCCCTGGACTGACGTCACGCTCTATAAATCCATAGTGCCAACAAATCTCTGGCACCATACGATGAACGAGCCCTGCTCTGCCCTGCTCATGTCGTCAATGGGACAGCAATCACTTTTAAATAAGACTGTTAATATTTTATACGATAGCTACAACTAGGCGTTTGTAAATCAAATATCTAAAAAATATGCTGTAAGGGAAGGTATTTTAAAATTCTCACCTAATCAAGGCATTGCCAAAGCTACGAGGCGATGCTAGGTCACGCGATCGTTTTATCGCACACCTTCTTTCAGTTTTATAGAGAAGATAAAGTAAGTTTAAAAAGCTTGCATGTCTTTACTACATCGGCGCCCTTGTCGTGACAAGTGGCGTCAACCTCGATACCCACAGTAGAAGTAAAACATTTAAAAAATGAAGAGAACCTTTGTAATGTCACATCTCCAGTCATTTATTATGTTGTGTTTTTGTCGCGATAAAATTGTTTATTTACATCACGTACTCAATTCGAAAATAGCGAAACTTGCTAGCGCTATCGATGGGTGTATTGTTGTATGTGTGACTATGCTACTGAATGAAGCTATGAATATAAAAAGAAAAATAAAGAGTGGAAAAGCTTCTCGCAAGTGGTAAAATCCTCGCGAGTCAATTTAGTATTATGAGGTAATGGAGAGTAACGGGCATGATTTACGCGGCTCGACGGAGGCAGCGCGGACGGCCGGCGCGTGCCTTTGTGGCTCGGGCAACCACAATTATCGGCCCGCGGGCGCTCTCAATTACAAGGAGGCGCGCCCGTGGGACTTTGCTTTCCAACGGGCCCGACAACTAATCTTTTAGTCTTGCCAGCTTTCCCGCTGGCTGGTAAGAACGCTAACAAATTTAAACGTAACCCTCAGTAGCGTTTAAATAATCTCACCATTACCTGAGCCGCCCACAATATTGTATACATAATTTAATAGTATTGGACCTGCGAGCAACATTGGAAAAAATAGACAGTATAATTATACAACATCCGTGTTTCCTTCTACATACTACTCTAAAAAGGATTGCTTTTTATTTATTCAACATTATATAGATTGATCAGTATCAGCCAGTAAAAAAATCTATGTTTTCCATACAATATTATTTATGTGGATTATTCTAAAAAAATACACTTAAACATACCACAAATTTGATTTTGAACCACTTAAATTAATAATTATGATAATGTTAAATCATTCGACAATAAATAATAATTTACTGTACATTATGATTAAACATTAATAGTTACTACATATATATTTTAATTGTATAATAACCACATATGATAAAGTTTATTGAGAAGTTACTTATATTATGATTTATAACAAGTTGTCTGGGTTGAATTTTAAATAAACATCGGGTTTGATGTAGGAACAATTTGATAGATAAAAAAAACTTTTAAATGATTCATTGGATAAACGAATTGGTGTTTGAGAGCGCGATCAGGTCGAGTGGTACGTTTTAATTTGCGTGGCGACACACAAGTGGATTCTGAGCCGTGGTTTGCGGACGGCGACGAGTCAAGTGCCCTGCTAATTGCAACGCCACGCTATCCTCAACGAGCTCTGCGCGACGTTACCGCTCGATCATCAAATATCAACTATTCATATTTCGCATTAACTTTGTTTTGACATATTTAAACTTCAAAGCGAGTAAGGCTTCGCTTATTGCGTCGATATATAACATTGCAGGTAAAACGACAAATTTCACCCAAAGGACCCCGCACTGATAAGCCTGACCAACCGTAATCATATCGGAATAAACATTAATTATGCCCCTCGACGGAACACATGAAATGTACAAAAACGTTTGCTAATTATATTTTATTGTGTTCCTCATGAATGAGTTGTTTCACTCCGATTTAAAGGAGCAACGAGATCGTCCAAAGTAATTTCTGAAGAAACAAATGAAAGTGCTCCCCTCGCGCTACAGAACGCTTTGCAAACCGCGCGGCCCATGTAATCGGATAATAAAAAGGGCAAACGCGGTAAATATAAGATGAGGAAGACAGTTTTACGAGCAGTACCTAATTAAGTGGTGAACCAAACAAAAAGAAGAAAACGTTTACTGCGAGGTAACAAGACCCTTTGCTCTGCGGTGATAGATAAGTAACGTAGGTAGCACCATCTGTTTATTGTTGTGAAAAAGTATTTCGGAAAATATTACTCCAATAACAGTACAAGAAAGCAAAAAATACGAATAAATTGAAACATTATAGTGAAACTTTCAAAATAATCAGTGCGTGGAAATGCGAAGGCGGGCGGGCAGTGCGCGTGAAGCGGATATTTTGGGCGCGCAGGTAGATCGGCGCGCGGAATGCGACCTCACCTGAGAGAGTCTGAATCACTCGTGCTAAAACAGTACGCTCCACATATTTATTGAATAACACATGTCTACACATTCAACAGCTGCATTAACTATATTACATCGATAATGTTACGTATAGTAACCAAAGCTCATCAGTAACTAAATTAACTACATAATCAAAACAGTTAGTACCTTTTCGTGGTAATTGGCGGCGTTGTTCAAACAACATTGTGATTTACGATTTATTTACAGGCTGTAGTGATTCAAAGGGCGTAAAGTTTAATTCTATGCGGGGTTGCGGACATGGGTCCAGCTCAGAGCGATTCATTAGCTGCGCCGCGTCAGAGTAAACAAATTAACGCGACGGGCGTGTTTTAGACGGTAATAAAAGGGCGCGAGGACGATGGGCAGTGCGCCAGCTGCGTGCGGGTGAGCGATAAATCTCGTGGACGGCGTGGCGTCGATAGGGCTACACAGTCCCACTGCTAGATCACTAGCTGACAACCTAAGCTTTGTACTCTATTACATTTCATATATAGTTGTAATATACTTTAGGTTATAATAATTAACACTTAATACTGTTTGATAATGTTACAAATCTGTTGTTTTCAGAGTATAATCGAATAGAGATAATCGATGTCGGTGACCGCGTAGACTTAGGGTTGCAGAAGAGCGGCTAGCGAGCGGTGTGCAGTGACAGTGCGACACGCGCGGCACGCACGACTCGCCGCCCGTCGCTCGGAAATGGCTTCAGTTAATTAACTTTAATCAGTGACACTACCATCTGCCCCGCTCACGCCCACATGATATTCAGTTACAATACCACACCATGTGCCCCGTTGTCGCTTTAACATTTATCGTAGAAACCTTATATCATTATTCGTTTCCATAATTGAACAATTAAAACTCATGTGAATAAGTCAAATGAATTGAAGTGGTGCTCGGCTTTCTTATTGACAGTTTATCTAGTCATAAGCGCTATCGGTTAGATAACTTACAATATTTTTTTCAAACAAGGCAACGCCATTTTCAATTTGAACTTGGATTAACTTAACCAAACCAATGTGTATCGATCATCGTTTCCATAACTTTATTTGACGTTTTATTTTGTGAAAAAGAAAAGAACCAGGTTTACATTCTAATATATTAGTACACTGAAACTGAATTGAAGAAGTATCACACCACCACCGACAAAACAATAAAAATGAATTCGACATTTCACAACAACAACAATTTTCAGTTAATACATACAATGATATAAATAGAAGAGAGAAAAGCTTATACGCGGCCGCTAATAAATTACAAATTGTTAAAATTTATAATTATAATTATTTTTGCTGACTTATTTTTATTAATGTGTTAATTGAAAAAATATATTTAGAAAGAAATATATTAATAAAACCGATTTCTTCCTGTTTATTCACAAGACCGATCTAGGGTTACATTAGGAAACTACTGCTTTATGCGGATTCAGAAACGCAGTAACCGTTAACCGGGTTCTATCTATTACATTACTGACCCAATAGCTAGCTAGTGATAATTACACTGAAAAAAAAAACAGAATTCCGACATAAATATTTCGTAAAATATCGAAGTTAGCTCTTCAATACATATCACATTAAATGCAATAAACGAATGACTTTGTTTTTAAAGTTCGCGAATTATTAAAACTATAGTTCAAGGATGCCAATAACAATGTATTTTAATTTACATTTGACCGTTAGTTCACCACGACTAATAGGTAAATTTTATTTTTATTTGTACTTACTTTCCATTTTAGAATTATAAATATATTTTTTTCACAAGTTTTAATTTAATTACAAGGATAGATTAGCAACTCTGCATTGCGCACTATATTAAAGTTCTTAAGTACATACAACAAACAAAATACTTGTTATATTACTTAAAAAATAATGTGTATATGTTTCAGTAATAATACCAAACAATGACTTTCTACGTCTTTTAATAAACCATGACAATGTAACGCATTATATTATTCATCCCATCTTCAACAAAAAACAAGTTATAATTTATAAAAAATAATTAAAACTGATATTTTTTGACTAATTAGTAAAATAAAAATAATAAATAAATAAAGTATTGTAAATTGTTTGTATTGTAAAATGTTTATTTAACTGTAAAAATAAATATGTATATTAGCTGCACTGTATTCCATTCTTGAGAACTACTGTACATCAATGATTGTCGTGGAAAAGTCTAGAAAGTACTACTCAACTGTTTGTCTAAACTTATATATATCATTGCAGATACTACAAGTCAAGTGGTGGCGTGTTGTTGGGCCATTAACGCAGCGTGACGAATCATCCTAAGGGGTTCGCCGGTGCGGAGGGAGTTGGGAGGCGCAGCGCGGCGGAGTGTACCCGCGGCGTGCCCGCCCGCCTAGATCTTATCGTACTTTCCGCGAACATCGCATCGCACTGTCCGCCCGTGTCTATGCCGTGACTGACTTTATGCTAGGGCCTATCTACACTATTTCTTCTGCCATAAATTAAATGAAACTTCCATATTAGGGTAATCCGCTTCGCCGGCTTGTGCTTATATTTATTCAAAGCGTTTAGCGACAGTCCCGAGTCGACACCATGGGAGACTGGTACGGCGCGTAATGAGAGAGAAATCCTTTGACCGGCTGACTCTAGACCGATGCAAACGCTGAGCTAATTAGGCGAGTCTGATCCGAAGCCACAGCAGAATTAGTGTCATTATGAAAGTGATTTAATTCAGAGCTACCACTGCTTTATGTCAGAAAAACTTTTTAATATCAATGTGCAAATTATTAGGAATTAGTATGTTGAGTAATTTAAAAATCTTTTTAATTCTAAAAGTAAATACCTGTGACCTTTCTTAATACTCAACTATATTCGTCAAATAGTAACGTTCATCAATTCCGTTAGAATCAAGCTCAAGTTATGTCTTATTCTACATCAAGTACTTAATATTGAGAACGAGGCCTATGTTTCTTGCAAATATCATATTATGAACTTTAAAGGTTAGAATCAACGATTCGTAGCGTAAAATTGAAGGTGGGTTTGTGAAAATAATAGCAACAAAAAGCGCCTTGAAGAGAAAATGTCACGAGTGGCCCCTATTTTCGAAAATACAGGTTGATGTTATTCCCTTCTTTCTATTGAAACTAGTTTAACTAAGTTAATTTGTACGCCTTAAGCGAAACGTTTTACGTTTCAATGTGCCCTATTGTTGGGTGCCCCAAATTCTATTAACATCCGGGTGTTTAACTTTAACAATATACAATAAACGGTAAATAAATAGATTTCTTCGTAAATTTGTACCTTCGTAAAAAAGGCAAAACGTCTAAACGACACTGGAATTTAGGATTACTTGAAGACATCGAAATGAGGTAGCATCGCTTGTATTACACGAACATGAAACCAAAAGCTCATCCCATTAATCTGGGTCTCCCCTATAAGCCGGAATGTGCCAATGGTGACATTGGCAATCCTCGCGGTCGCCACGGGGTCGGGCCTGGCAAATCCTTCTTGTCATTTGAGATAAATTCAAAGATATTCGACTGGATGTTATATTAAATGTATTTGAATTAAATGGTTAAAATTGAATTAAAAATGCCTCATGTATAAAAATACATACATTTTAGGTAAAGTACGTAAATATGCACAGACCCCGCAACAGCAACTAAAACACGAATGCGGTTTGAAATTTAATCAAGCCCCTGACCACGACAGAGCATAGCAATTCCTCATAAATGCAGGAGGTAACAGTATAACACAACACAACAGGAGCAAGCAAACACTGCGGCCATTGTGCGTGTCGGAGCCTTCGCGAAGTGTTTCACAGTAGTTTGCGATTTGCGAGGCATACGAGTCAACACTCTAGCTACGAGATCGCATTCTATTAATTATTCAATTCAACTAATATACAACGAATATTTTAACTACCTAACGATTTCATTTTCAATAGACATTTGGTATTATATTGATTGATGATGATGATCATTAATATATCATGACCAATTGTAGATTGTGGTTCGTTTTAAGTTTTGAAACTTGTAATAAAATAAACAAGTCAAATCTAACATCGAGTCGAACGCGAGCACTACTCTACACAAATCGGTCGCGTGACAGTCTGGTGGAACATTTGGATGACTTCCTTTGTTTCTTCACATAGTTCGTGTCGCGCGGTGTTGTATCACGCCTTCACGACTACTCACTATTTTAAGTATAAAACTGTAGTTTTGTAAATAGTTTCACTTACGTTTTTACAACGACAAAAGAATACATTTATTATCACTTACCAAAATTACTAAAACTCTTAAATTATTTTTCATTCTTCAGATATTACAACCAATATAAGTATGTATACTAGTAACGACTACGTACGTAAATAAAGCTTTATTAAGATTACAAATAAAAACATTTCTAATAAATATCAAAATATAATTTTTTCAACTAGGCAGTTTACAAGCACTTTTGAATTATCGATTTACAAGATTATAATTCAATGAAAAGCTTGGGTTGCTAATGTATGTTCTACCGATTACAATTACTCTCTACATACATCTCATTTAATTGTTATTTAAATTTAGTAAAATGTATATTGTAAAATGGATATAATGTATCCAATACATGTAAATGACTATTATCTACTATTGGTCACGATATATTAATTAGCAAAGACAAACTCATTTTCTATTTAGGAAATTTTCTAACGTCCTGAGGAAAAGCTTACTTTATTGGCAAAATAAATAACCACGTCAACGAGGGTAAACGAACGATTAATCTAAGTTTAGAGAGTTAACAAGATGGTGAGGTGAAGTGATCAGCGGGAGCGTTGTTGAAGTTTAATAAGCGTTAGTTAGCGGACGGAGGCGCCGCGCAGGCAATAAGGCGTTATCTCCGGTGCGGCCGCGAGCGACGCGCCGCACGCCGCACGCCGCACGCCGCCAGCGATGAACAAATTAGTGCTCTCACATCTCTCTCGCCCTTCTCGAATCTCTTGACACGTTATAATTCATCTAACACTAACGCGATCATTGTATCAATTAGGCCGTGAACGATAGACTTCGATATTGCACTGTCTACTATTGCATAACATTGACGTGTCGGTACAAACATGGCTTTATTGCAGAGCATTCTCTTACATCATATATTCATGATAATTTAATGTCTTTGAATAACACTATTTTGAAAATGAGATTAAATTATTAATTTAAATAATTCATGTTTATAGTTATAGAGCAGAGACTGTTCTTATTTTAAATTTACTACAGTGAACGAAGAAGGTCATCGAGGCGGATTGTTAAAGCGAATATAATCTTATAAAAATAAAAAAGTCTTGACAATTCGTTCAACTCCATCCGAGCAATCTTGAGCTTTCTCTAGTCTGTGTTGTATTTGTCTTAGGATCTATTGTTAAACGATATTATGATAATTTGAATTTTATTATTTGACGGTAGTTGAGCAATTAAAGAGTAACTTTTGCAAGTCGTTTGTAACGACCCCACTTCAATTTCTCCGCGATCATTGATGCGTGGCAGCGCAATCGGGCGCGGCTGAGTTAATTCGATCCGATTCACGGTAACCATTCGGTTCATTGCAACATTCGCCTGTATGCTCCTTCCGTTAAGGCCAAAGAAAGCGTCGCTACTATCAGTAGTGTTAGATTGATCATCTACGTGATAAAAGATAAGTATTATAAATAAAATAAGAAATTTATCATTTCAATATGCCCTCAATACAATAACAAACAAAATAAAAAGTAGAAGTACGTTAAGAGTACAATACTGATTACGGTTACATATTTAATGCGCCACTCACGTGGACCTCCGGCGAGCCGCAGGCTAATTTCAATACCTACTTGATTATTTAATAAACAGCGCCATGCGCTGGCGACCGAGAAAGACAAAGGGAGACCCACGACAGGTAATTAATTTGGGAAACAATGTATTTTTCTCGACAAACAAAGTATCTTTGTACGCGGTGCACAAATTACACATTCTTGCAAGCACTGTTGAAAAGTGCACGTAGAAAAATGAGAATATTCGCAAGAGAAAGTGTTCATATGTGAGTAAGGGGCGGTGAGGCCGGCGAGGCGAGAGACGGAGGCGGAGGCGGCAGAAGACGGGCCGCGCACAGTTTAATTTCCCACGAGGTCGATCTCAGCGCCGCGGAGCGCAACCCGCGGGAATTAATTGCCAGTAATGAATAGTCAAGTGAACGTCCGTTAATTATGTATAGATATGCTTAAATTAAGAAATAACACTGCCATAATTACCACTCAAGTGATATGACTGCTCTTAATTTAATGATAAGCAGTTTTAATGTTTTTACAACGAATCTTAACTGATCGTATTAATTACCTATTCCTGGATCGGTAACACGTAAACCGCTATTCAGAACGCTGACATGTTTTATAACTGCCACTAGAAATCAGAATCAACAATGGCGCATTAGATACGATAAGAAAAAAAAGGTTTTTTTATAGCCTGTACGTATTCACAATATATTATATGTAGAATTTTCACACGGATGGTAAATTAGAGCAAGTTGCAGGTAGCGAAGCGACATATTGTTTTAAGGTCGTTAACCTCTTATTATTTGTTGCTTGTTCACTATAATGCTGGTTAAAGAAGGTTTCATATTAGGCCATTATCTGACTGACATCGACAAATTCTTTACTTATCATTCGATCAAAACTTTAGAATTACGTAGTAAAACCTTAAAACGTGTATCTTTCATCATATCTCAATTATATTTTCTATATTATTATATTTCTATAATAATTCCTATTAGTGGTCGCGTATTGGTCAAACCTCGACCGTATTTTTTGGTCATAAAAATGAGACAAGTATAAGTTACATCGTTTTTAATTCCAATCCACATTTCATTTTTGGTAAATTATTTGGTACAAAAATTTTATGCGTTTTAATAACAATTTTCGATTTATTGAAAAAACTATGAAAGATATAAAGAGATCATAGAAAATGTACTCTTAGCCGGACGAAACCTTGTCAAAATATCACAGTCAATAAACGCGTTATTAATTTTTAGTTTGACATGCGCGTAATATTGGCAGTATGAACGTTAATTAATAAATGTTTTATATTATTATATAGTTGAAGCTTTCTTTCTGTATTTCTTCTCCATACAACTGAGCTATCAATATACTTAAAAAAGATACAAAGTTTTCTATTTACGTATTAATATATAGATATAAGCGTCTCGGTAATTAAAAATATTTCTTAGGATGAACGCAATTATAATTACTTATCCTTAAAACTTTAGATAATGTAGTAACAATAATAACAAATTTTAGTTTAGATTTAGGCGACATTGAATAATTTTAGATATAAATAATTAACATGCTAATAGAGTATAAATTAAAAAAGAACTACATACGAAAACTGCACCTTAAAGTTTGTAATAAATAATAATCAATGCGAAAATACCAAACCAGACACATTTGATTTCGTATTACAAAGTAAGAGTTTTGTTAGCTTAGTTTAAATAAATCTTTCCTGCAGGCAGCCAATAAATAAACTTAGAAAAACAAATAACGCGAAAAAAAACTTTGTTCTGTTTATAACTGCTTTAAATTATAGTCTTCCATGCGTGAATCCGTTTTAGCGGCCTACGCTTATCGACAATAAACCCGAAAGTGCAAATAAAGAACGCGGGAACAGAGTTCATACTTATTAATCTACTTGTAAAATATCGTTTCAATTCGGTGGAGAGTTGTCTGTATATACGTGGATCTCATATTTGAAAGAAACTTTTTTTTAATACATTACCATTCTATATCAGTTTTCCTTGTGTATTTCTCTCAATAAATAGTTTCCAATGGAAACTTAACAACGTCAAAATGTTGATACGCTACTACACGATACAGTTTACCTACTCGTTATTTTGCCACGATTTCTTAGTTCTCACGTTTCATAAAGAATAACAAAAAGTTACAATATACCTACTGTTTGTTTACTTTCACGACGTTAATATCATGCGATTGAAATCGTACTGTTGTCGTGTAAATGAACAACACATTTATATATGATACTTTGTTAATGTATCCACATTTTGAATAGTTGTCAATATTGAATTTATTCGTACCACACCGCGATAATAATCTTGTAATTTGGCCACAAAATCACATATAGCCAACATTAAAATTTATGATTTCCACGGGGACAGAGGTTGAACTTATAATTGATTTTCTTTTTTTTTTAAACATCGATTGTAATATATATACGGTTATCTTACCTAACCAATATAACTCATATCGCTAAGGGGAAATATTTTTTTCTAACATCTGAGAGAAATCAATACAATAATGGCAGTAAAGAAAAAGTATATTATAAAAATGTAGTTTCGCGGATGTACACGAAGATGCAATTCGATAAGGCGTTATTGAAGCATCATTGTGTTACGACAGTGGATGTGGTCCCGATCCTCACAGATTTTATCGCAGACGAGTGCCGTTACAATCGGTAATGATATGTGCAGTTAGGGTGTAGCTTTATTGCTTCCTAGTCGACGCGCGTCGTGAGAACACACCGGAGATAGACGCTCGTAAGAGGCACACGCGGGCTTCTACATAACGCTAACGGTAACGCCACCTCACCACCTCGCCACATTGTGCGAAAACATACACGTACGACTAGTGCGCGTCAACGAACTTGATTACATGTGTTACGTTAATGTTACATCTCTAACCGGCATGCTACATAACAATAATCACTCGTCGGTCCTCACTAGCCGCAGTATTAATGGCTCCAACCACGCGTAGAGTGTTAAACATCTTACAACATGTTAAATAAAACGTATCATATTTTAGATTACACATAAAATATTTTTTAAGAAATTGTGAAAATAATTTCGAGTAATTTGAAAAGTTGGAATATAATTAAACATAACAGTATAATCGAGTTCTTTCTTATGGAACAGTTGTGAAATTGAAAAAATTTATGCACTACATATTGATTACTAAGTTACTTTTACAGACCCGTGCGTCGTTTGACGTAAATTAAATTATATTCGTGTTTCGTAAATGAATAATTAACGTGTCCCTAAATCATATTCTACAAAATAAATTACTTGTTTTACCAAAAATATTCAATCCATTCGCCTATTTGAACGCGACTCTCAAACTAATCTTCTAATCTTTTTCTAATAATACAGACTAGTATCTCTGAGTAAATGTATCATTTTTATTACACCCAAAGGTAAACAACACATCAGCTGCATTAAAGAGGCCAGTCATATAGTCAATCAAATTCAATTACGAATTAAGGATTCATTTATATGGTTGCCAACATAAAGAAAGTAGGTTTACGATTACTACAGCCCAACTTTTGCCTTTCACTAAGGTCTTTGTTACATATACATACATATATAATATGACTAACGGGAACACAACGAATTCTGCGTTACCAATGGAAATTTTAAAGACTTACAATTTTTAGGCCCAAATTAGATTTGTAATCGTTTTTCAAATTAAAAATTATTTTTGCAATGTTTAAGTTATTACACAACCTTGTTGAAAGTCAAAATAAAAACTACTGCCGGTTCGCATAAGATAATAAATACCCTGGCCGGAGAAGAACCGACGAAAGAAACGGAATTGTTTACGATTATCGATATGATAAAGTATTAGCCAGGTTGCGTTCGCTTCATTCACAAGGTGTGCATCATCTATGACCTCAGTTATTGCATATAGTACATGTTTTAGACAAACGTTCCTGTATATTGTAATTGTAAATTTAGCAGCAAAATAATATGAATTCTTTCTAGGATTTTTTACATGCTCCGCAAAAGTAAACAGACTCTATGGAGTCGAATAACAGGTGTAGTAAGTTTATGTTTGTACCTTGTACTAATATTACGAGAGTTACATTTTCTTACAAATTCTTTAATATTTAACGAAAATGCATAGCATTAGTAAACATGTATTACGAAGCAACAACATTGCTTATTTATCTTCAGCTCCCAGTTCAAAGATTGCGAGAATAGCTTTTCTATATAGCTTTACAAATGTTTTTTTTTTTCTTTTTTTTTTTAAATTATTTAAGTCTTACAAGTTGTTTACATCCTTTAAGCTGACCTATGTGCGTGACCAAGTTTTATTCTATTCTTTGCGCGATAACCCTTTTGGTCGTTTCGGGATATGCTTCGGTATTACGGCATAGCGTTTATTCATTGTCATTGTGAAACACTTCACCACAGAGGTAAAAGATTTTCTTTCGCAGTCGTTTGGGTGTTAATATAAAAAATATGACATTAAATTTTGTGACGGCTAGGGAACTGACGAACAAAATTTCTAATGACTTATTTACCATTTTTGAATGTAGTGTATCACAAGGACCAGAAACCATCCTGGGGCTTTAACAACGGCAATAATCGAACAATTTAGATCTGCCAAGTGTGCACTCCATATACACTATATTTAAATTATAAAAAACCTCAAAATCTACTTAAGTCGGAGTCCTAGTCATACCCCATAAGATGTCTGCTCTCCGATTTTCGTCGTTCACGGAAGGAATCTTCATTTCAGCGTAAAAGGCATACATGAGCAAACATTATGCTCTTGACGTATGACATTAATTTACTGAACTAAATAAACTAGTACTCTGATCTGAAGATTAATCGTTAACTATATGTTAACTTTATTATGTAATTAAACAGTATCTAATAATTAAGTATTATATTGGAAATATAATGAAAAATAATATCACGTTTTGAATCAAAAACGAAGAGTTGTGTTTTGTTTTTATTGAAATTTTTTTTTTATTTCTTGATACTCTATCGAATTATTTTTATGTAATATAAATATCCGTTTGATGAATTATGAACTAGTTTAACGGTACTGGTAACTAGTAACAGTATATGAAGATGAATGCGAATTCAAAAAAAATAAGACATTTTATTCTCTAAGGCATCATTTATTTACAAAGTTAATATCGTTTGTGTATAAATTGAAATACAAAAATAGCTATACTATTACTACCACTACTTTTGTATCTATATTACATACTTTGCAAATAAACCAAAAACCATATGAACCTCAATACGAATATATTAACAGTTCACTCACCCGAACTTGCACGGATACAATTACGATTACGTTCACAATCCAAAAACCAAATATTTTATCAAACATTATTTAATATTTATCTTATAAATAAATCTTTTAAGACAATCCGCATCATGTTAAGCAATCCCTCAGCCAGTAAACATTATTGATTTTATGAACTTGACTTGCACGTTATTTATATTTGTATGAATAAATAAAAAAATTAAGCCGGATTAAGGAAAAAACGAATGTTTTATAGTTAACCTAAAAATACACTTAAACGAGTGGAAGAGATCGAGTATTCAGATTTTTTTATTAGGACACTTAAGAAAAAACTAAGTAAATGGTTTGTAGAGGGATGGCCGTAAGGTCCGTGACCCGAAAGACTCCTTTAGCTTCAACCAAATAGCAAAAACTTGAGATTAAATGAAATTATGAAACTGAACATAATTTATTGTTAAGGGCAGCGAGCAAACCTTCGCTCGCAGACACTGGCACTGCTTCAAGTGTAAACTGTTCCTACACCGTCAATGATTCGCCCACCGTGAGACCAAAATGTTGTGTCTCTTGTGCCAGTAACGACACAACTCACCATTATGCCAGATACACTCTGTATTTTCTCTTAAGCGGTATAGTAATTGATGGTAGGGTGGTGCACCCTCGAAGGGCCTGCACAAAACATATTAACCACAAGTATATAATTATAAATAGGTTTATTTAAAATCTTACGACAATGTTCATAATTTTATTTTTTCAACTAAAGTCGCCAAGAAAGTCAAGAAAAAGATCATTTGACTATTACGTCTTCTAACGTTACGTCTAACTTACTCAAAATTAATCGTTAGTATTGTTAAACCACTGAAGAATTGTTATAAGTATGTCATTAAAGCCAAAACCCTTTGATTAATTAAAATACTGTCATTTAAAGGTCAAAATGCAAAATCAGGAAAGAAATAGAAAACACATTTTTACCTACGTAGCTGTTTTTCGCGAAGACAATTAAAGCGACAGTCAACGTAATGACGTTATTAATGACCCTTGGTGGAACATTAATATTGATAAACTCTTTTGTGCGACTCTATATAATAGCTTTTATTGTTTCACACACAATAGGTCAAATCGTAAAGCAATTAACATGTTACTGATATTAGAAAATAGAAATTATAGCCGTTATCAACAATAGTAAATTGTTGTTTTGTCTACTTTTATTTAGTCGCTTTGTGTGTATTATTATTAAATGTACATTATACAATTAATATACAATAGGGCCGAGATCCATCAGTTAGACCATGTCTAAGTAGATCTTAACCATGAATGTTATGGAAATGAAAGTCGGATGGATATAGATATAATATAAAATATATATTTTACCGGTTTCAGATACCGTTATGGATAACAGGTTATAAATGAATTTTACTTTATTTCCGCTTATTATTTGCCATTGCAACCAAAGATAAATATAATTAGCCTTCATAATCTGGACAAATAAATAAAATTGAAGTGTCTCTGTGATTTCGAAATAACTGCCTGTTTGTAAGCTAAAATGTCTATCAGCGACCAAAGCCTAAGCATTTTTTTTTATATTTTGTATTCTGTCTGTCCTGGGTGATCTTCAAAATGGCTAAATATTACAAACAAATGTCCCTTTTAAGTGGATAATTAAAAAAAAAAACTATTATTTTTAGTTTTAGACGACCTCTGCTGCCTAATATATACAAATATTTGATTTGTATAATTCAAACATTCACATTTCACAAGCGCGCCCTCTCATAGATCTTGGCTTTATTTCTATGCTGTTTATATTGTATTTTACAGATTTATTCTCATTGCACATATTTCACAAGTTTCACAGTGTTGTGGTTTTTTTTTTCAACTATATAATATAATAATAATTACAAAGTATTACAAAGTGAAGTTCCGTTTTCTTCTGTTGTCCGCTTAGACAGAGCGGGAGTAGTTTATGTTATCTTTCATGAAAAAAAATGTAGTAAGCGCCAAAGGCATTTTACAAAATAACAAATCCTACACTGTCAGCATGAGATTAAGTGTAAAATAAAACTGGATTAAGGCCTCCAGTTGAAGATTAGCAATTATTCTTTATACCCACCCGTGCTTTTTTTGTATTAGAATCTTACTACTTTTAATAGTTTTACAAAACAATTATGAAAGTAATGTCAGATTCATTTGAAAGTCAAAATATTGGTATAAGAGGGGCGAATCATACAAAATTGTAATTTTATCATAAGTTATAGATATTTATAACAGAAAAGTAATGTTCTGTTAGATTTAAATAAATACATTTAGAGTAGGAATTGGCTAAGTTGTTTTAACAAGTAACTAAGCAGGAATTATAAAACTATGTCTATGCAGGAATCAAACTAATTTAAAAAAATCTTTTAAACCTCGTTCATTATTGATTGCTAAATAAAGGAGTACTTTCCGAAAATTAGCCGTTAAGAATAAATTAAAAAATAATAATGTTTATAGTATTTGTATTAGCATTATTGAAAAGGTTCTTTAAAAAAAAATGTATTTGGGCATTGCGACTGGTTTAAAAAAAGCGCTATCTGAAGGATTAATTTTCTACCTCTTTATCAAGTCGTTTATTTTTTATACTACAATTAGGTAAACGGGACACCTAATGGACACCGCGGCCCATAGACAGTGGCGCCGTAAGAAATATTAACCAATCCATACTTCCAATATGCCACCTACTTTGGAAACTGACATGTTATATCCCTTGTGCCTGTAGTAACACAAGATAGCTCAGTCTTTCACTGTAACTGTCAAAAATAAATCAAATGACAGATCTCACAATTGGAAAGGCAAATTGTTGACGCAAAATTCTGCGCTCATATGTTTCCCGCGATAAATAATCTACATCAACCTCTACCGAGCGGTAAGCCATATTTTATTTATAAGATTAAATTTTTTGACGTATAGATTTAGCCTTGAAGTAAAGATTTATTGTCTGTGCGGAGCCGGAAACTTGGTGTCATAAGTTTATCTTCATTTCATAAGTTCATCTATCGCTGATTTTATAAAAAAACCTTAATTTATAAAAAAAGACAATAAAAATAATGAACATTATAGAATTTAGAAAATAACTGCTTTTGCCCGAAATTTAATTCCATAAAAAAAAATTGTTTATTCACATTTAGTATGCAAATTATTCGTGTTAGCACCATTTGTATAAAAATTATATCCCGAATAATATAGTTATTTAAATTGAATCATCTGTTCTATTAATTACCGCAAAAAGCATAAGTTTAATCGAGCCGTGTTCTAAAGCCTAAATCTAATTATCTCACACTTACGGCGGCATTTTAAATGTGTCGTGGGATGTTTGGCCCCTACGATTTGCTTTTAAATAGTATTGAAACAGTTCCCCAAGTATTATAAATAAAAATGAAGACTACCAGTAAGCTAACGTTCTTTTTTGCCGTACTTTGAAGTGTCTGATTGAAATTACCGGCGACGGAAAGTCTGGCAATTACGATTATTAAATTTTGTCACACGCACATAAAAATCACCACATAGATATTAAGAAAAGTAAGCAATGTTTTTATGTAATTTTAGCACCTGGTACCTGTAAACCGGACGGTAGCCCAAGATAACATATATGCATACCTTCAAACTAATACTATTCCATTCAACACAATTTTATTACTTAACGTCTGGCTGCCCTTGGTTCCTTCTCTTTTAGGCTTGAAGATTATACAATATTTATCAGCATAAATATTTTATAATTTTCATTAAAACTTAGAATTAACCAAATCACATTTTTTTTATAGAATAGGAAGGTGGACGAGCATATGGGCCACCTGATGGTAAGTGGTCATCAAACGCTCTTAGACATTGGCTCTGCAAGAAATGTTAGCCATCCCTTACATCGCCAATGCGCCACCAACCTTGGGACCTAAGATTTTATGTCCCTTGTGCCTGTAATTACACTGGCTCACTCACCCTACAAACCAGAACACAACAATACCAAGTACTGCTGTTTTGCGGTAGAATATCTGATAAGTGGGAGGTACTTGGCAGACGAGCTTGCACTAAGCCCTACCACCAGTGAATCTACCATGGGTAATCCCCATGTATCCTAGTTTCCGCCCGCAGCTTCCCTCACCCGTTTTAAGTACCCTATGTATATGTAAGTCCTTTTCTGTAACCTTGACAATACAATCAATACAGTACAATGTTTAAATAAAATTTCGTGATGGTCGATCGGGTTGTTAGATGTAAAAGCATAACAAAAGCATAACTCGCTTTCGCTATAATATTAGTATTAATAAGCCCGAGTTCCAACCGAATTACAAGTTCACTCATGTATGTGATTGGGTTAATTCTAAGGTTTAATGAAAAATTATAAAATATTTATGCTGGAATAGGTATTTTGCCGATCTCCCTCCCCGGAACTAATTTCCAATTCGATTACTAGACATCATTATACCTTTTACTTAATTACCAAAGCATATTTATATTGGTTTGTTAAGGTATAATTTTGTAATTTGAACAAGTGTACAAACGCTCCCTTCATTATTAAGTAGGCACCTACACCTGACAGATAATTTTAAAAGAGGCGACCAAAAAAATTGATACGAAAAGAGCATCCAACCGATGTAGTAGCTAGTGTTAGCGCTCGCGCACGACGCGGACACTGCGAGCAGTTTGCGTAGCTGCTCTTACTCCTAAACTCACTAGTTTACATTTTGCATTAAATAACAAAAACATGAAATTGGAAGATGAATTTTCTTCAGTGTCCCTCGTATGTGCAAGTCTGTATGCACGCAAATTAAATACAAACGCTTCTACACTATAGTCTTATCATTTGTCATTTAAAAGGTTGAAATGTCCCAACAGGAGTTTTGTAGCGGTGAAAGTGTAGTTTAATATTAGAGATTATATTTAAATTCAAATACCGGTAAAAATAATAACAGTAGCATCGCATTTGATGTGTAGTTAAGAGTTGGGTGACAAGTGCTTCTTCTTTGGAGAAAAGGAACACCTAAGGGAAAGCACATAAACCGCAGACACTACGTCGCAAACCTAAGCGCCGGAAGCGCGTAAAAAAAGCGACAGCACATCGAAAAGGCCAATTTGTATTGAATAAAACTCAAAAGAGAAGTTCTACAACAGTTTCCGCTACACAAACAGCGTGCCACTGACCTGCAGCTCGAAGGGCTGGTGGTGCTGCGACTCGGGCGCGGGCTGCACGACGGACGCGCCGTTCACGAGCCCCGCGCCGCCCACGCCGCTGCTGGCGCCGCCCACCGCGCCCACGCCGCCCACGCCCGCCACGCCGCCCACGCCGCCCACGCCGCCCACACCTCCCGCGTACTACGACACATGAGACGTTAGTATCGGCTCCAACTTCATGTACGACCCACAGAACTAGTCCAAGTTCTTTTTGATCTTATGCTTTACTTGATGAGTTTAATTGAAGCAATACAGCATATAAAACTAACAATTATTTAAAATAAGCACAACATCAGAAGACATTCTGATAAAAAAAACCAGAAATATAATTATAGCATAATAATAATATAATATATAGCAATTAAATGACCTGAAGTCTATATAGTATCTAACCTGTTGTGTGCTAGCAAAACTGTTGTTATCGAATTGTGGATGCTGTTCCATTTGCAAAACGAGTTCGATGTGTTGATTCATTGAGTCGTTGAGCGTCATTCCTGAAATATTTAAAGTTTATTAGACAATTCAGACGTAAATAACACGGAAAGCTTATGCACACTTGTTTTAATTTATTTTAATTTATTTATTACTTTAAGTAGTAAAATTCAGTCACAGTTTTCTTTTCATTGAATCTTGAGGTATTTGTTTGAACCACACATTTAAGTAGATATAACTACATATACAGTTTAAGAATTTATTTCTCAAAAAAAAATTAAATATTTGAGAAAACAAGATTAACATACTTAAATATTATATATACAACACACGAGCGGTACACAAAAATAAAGAACAACAAATTAAACTTCACTAAAAATAAAATAAAGTATAACTCTTAAAACAATTTCATAACAAATGCAAATACTTTAGGGCCTTGAAAACTCTTTTGAGAAGTGGTGTTTTGGGTTTTTTTGTATAAAGACTGAATCCTTAATGCTATTATGGTAATTCATTGTATGTACTCCTTCATATAATATACTTTTTTACCGTAGTTGGTTCTTGGTCGTACGAGATATATATTATTCATCCGTTTCTGTGTTTGGCCTATTTTTGTAAACGATAGTTTTGTGTTTATGTTTTTGTTCAAAATCTTTTGCATTATACCCTGTACAAGGTAGCTTGATCTTTTTACCAGACGGGCTAGTGATGGGAAACAGAAAATATCTATAAATAGTAGTCCAAAAAATAACGTTTTAAAATACTTGTAACTGTGACGAGATGATGGAGTGTATTATGTGTGAAATTCTTTATTGCACTAGACATATAAAACATTGGGTAGATAAGCGACGGTGGGTCAATATTCATAATAAGTACCTATTTAATATTACAGGGTTATTTTTGGACCTCCCGCCAAATTTAAATAGGTGGTTCAGACCATGAAAGCAAACAACTTTCTCAAAGAAACACGGGTCGATTTTTTTTTTTCAGTTTTCGTAATTTAAATTAGAATTCAAAATTTTTTTACCTTATTTTTCTAAAAAAAGTTATACCATATATATTCGTAACAATAACTTAACAATTATCTTTAATGATGATTTTTTGTAATCTATATTTGTAACAGTTACTGCCTGTTGTTCGTGTCCCATCCGTCCGACCGATGTAACATTGTACAAGCGTCTATTATTTTAAGTGTTCCTATTTAAATTTTACTTTAAAGCAATAAGTCTTAAAATTTTCGGATAACGCTTGAATCTTTAGGGACTTTAGTGTTATATGTATTTTTTTAATATTTTTACAATTTTTAATATCATTAAATTAAGAAAATAATATGTCATTGCAAAGTTATGTCGATCAGAAAAATTTACATCTGCCAAAAAGATCAAGCTTGTACAGGGTATAATATACACGTGTCATATATATATTTGGGACACTGTCATCAACCCTGTTTCCTTATACACTTTTTCAGTACGAGATAGATAATTGTGAGAAGATTATAGAGAGATTACGAAAGAGATTATAGTGAGAAAGTAGTTTTATTATTTTGTTTTGTTTTATTTGTTATTTTTTAAGTTTAAATATTCAAGGTGAGGTTACCATTGAATTTGATGATCTTAAAGTCTGTTCGTTATAACTGGATTTACTTTTGCATTACTCAGTGGTTTTGTTTTGGACCCTTGAGTACCATCAGGCCACAGATTTCAGATCACATACTAGGTTGAATTTCTGGCTGTGGCAGCCATTGCCCATTATTGCACGGCAGCTAGAGCGAGACTAAAACGAATGTGCGTGGCTGCCTTTGATAACAGCGCACTTGTCGTACCAGCAAGATATATTTCTCTTCCGAGCCAAATATCGCGATAAAATTGTATATGAAAAATCATAAGAAAGATCAAAAGGAAACTTCAGATATATCTTGAAAAGTATAAATTATTAATCTACGTTCTGATTTTTAAAAGACAAAAGATAATCGTTGTCAGATAATTAAATTAACTATTATGTATAATTATAATCAACAATCAATCAACTGAAAAATAACATATTACGGCTACTGGAAAATAACATATACTGGCAGCGCAGCTACCAGAGCAAAGTAACTACTTACTCATATGATTAACCCATTGAAGTTACATAGATATATTTTTTATACCTCTAGACTAAAATAATACTTTACAAAAATATTTACCAGGATGTATTTGTGGGTGCTGCGGATGTGGTAATCCTTGAAGTGGCGCAACACCAAGCATTCCAGGATGATGCTGTAAGAATACATATCATTTGAACTTTATATTTACATAAATATTTCAAACTTGATGGGGTTCTCAGGCAAATTGAAGACCAATAATTACCAATAATGTATTGATTAAAACAAAAACAATATTCAATCAATTTCACTTATATAAGAATTTTACATAACTTATGTGACAACTTCCATTAATTTTAGTTTTGTAGTTATATGACTATGAATGTTTGTGATAAATAATGATAATTTACAACAAGCTGTCCGTTCTAACTTTGTATGGGTAAAAAAAGGATTTTCACCCATGCTATTTTTTAATCAAATATAAACATTCACCAACTGATCTATTCGCCTGTAGAGTGCTAAGGGCTAAGGCATCGTATATCATGCCATGCATATTTTTTAATGTGTTTACTTTAATATCTCATAACATGTCTAAAATTACTGGCTCAATTTGCGGACTTTTTTTAGAACTTTTCATGAGGAACAATTAAGTCGTACATTATTTCCATGAAAGCCTTTAAGAAGCTCGATTTCTTGCGCTCCCTTTTTATAATATTAATATAGATATGGATTTCTTACATGTCACTGCTTATAAATAATTTACAGTCAAAGGCATCATGTTTTGTTTTCTTTTTTTTTCCTGATCTTTAATCTTACGCCTAATAGGGAAGAGGGAACTTAAGGTCGCCTTTTCGATTTATGCCATTATTCCATACTATGGGGCATTTATAGAGGAGGGCACACATTGTAGTAGTACCTGCGGATGCTGCAGATGCGGCATGTGATGCAGCGGCTGCGGCTGCGGCGCCGGCAGCGCGTGCGGCGGCAGCAGCGGGAAGGCTGCAGCGTCTCCGTTGCGCACGGCGCCCACCACGCCGCCCACGCCCGCGTTGACGCCCACCACGCCGCCCGCACCCGCGCCGCCTTCCTCCTCCGCGGGCGACGGCTGCCGCGAGCCCGGCGTGCGACTGCAATGTGAAGCGCCGGTCAATGGAAATACTTGAAAGCCGTCACAATTTGATTATCCATTATGATGAAGGTGTTTTTACAAGAATTCGACAAAAAATGGTTCATTTAATAAAGTTATATTTATCAAATATATAAAAAAAATCTAAATATTCTATTTCATGGCTTTGTTTTAAGGCCATTTGGAAGGTCTCTAACTTTACAATAACTTTTATAATTAAGTATAGAATAATTTTCGTCAATCGGTGATTTTTTAAACATTTTAAAATAAGACAAATGAAAATTTTTGAAATTTGAAGAACAGAACTTGCATTCATATATATTAGGTCCTTACATATGAAATTAGCGTTTTGTCATACTGACCACTTTGATCTGAAATATCTCCTCTTTGATTAAGAATTACAAATTCAAATTTAAAAACTCGTTTAGCTGGTACATTTGAGTTTTGAAAACAGTCATTCATTTGTTTTTTCCTCATTATTTTTGTCTTTGGTGTCGCTTATTACCGCACGAAGGATTAATGATTGATGTCGCAAAAAAGGGAGTAAGTAAGTGATGAAACTATTAATCCATTTGAAGCAAATCGGGAAAGTAAAAAAACTTGAACGATAGGTACATCATGAATCGAGTAAATCGAACTTGCAAACATGCGTCAACTGCGGTGTTACTTTGCTCAACCGACACAATAATGAAGAATTTAAAACCGAATAATTACTTGTGATGAAAAGTGGATACCGTACGATAATTGGAAGCGCTCGTCGCAATGGCTGAACCCTGGAGACCCAACAAAAAATCCTGCCCTAAACGAAAATTGACTCAGAAAAAGTTACTTGTGAGAGTGGTGGATTAGCGCCGGTGTCGTTCACTACAGCTTTCTAAAATCTGGACAAACGATTACGGCAGATTTTTATTGTCTGCAACTGCAAACCATGAAGGAAGAACTAGCTGCTAAACAACCGAGATTAGTCAATCGCTCTAGGACTGCTGCTTTACGACAACGCAAGATAACACACCACAACAAACAACCACTAAGTTAGATGAGCTACAATTGGCATGTCTGCGACATCCACTGAACGCCCCGGACCGTGCTTCAACAGATTACCATTTTTTTCCGGAATTTGGATAACTTCTTACAAGGAAAACAATTCAACTCCGATGCGGCAGTCCAAACCACCTTCAAAGATTATTGATTCTCGCCCCCATGGTTTTTTTAGTAAAGGGTTGGTTTTTTAGTTATATTCCTAAAACGAACTACCCATGAGATGGAAAAAGTGCATAGATAACAACGGTGCATACTTTAATTAATTAAATATATTTTACAAAAAAAAAAATTGACTTTATTCCTCCCGTACAAAACGTCAATTTCATATGTAAGGGAGCTAATAATAAATACATTTTTTAGACTTTTTTTTTTATTATTAAGAATCTATATTAGTAATTTTTATCTTTGTAAATTTATACATCGGCAGCTTTACCGGATGAGTGTTGTTTGTAATAGACTTGTAACATAAAAAATATTTCGTGTTTATTTTAACAGACTATTAGATAAAAGTTATAGTGATACATAAAATAAAACAAATAAAATTCGCGCAATTAATAAAAACGCTGTCAATCAATATAAGTTTTATAAGGACACTATCTAAGAAAATCAGCCGACACGATGAATCATACATTAACATCAACAAAATGATAAAAGATTAGAGCGGGGGATCGCTCCCCGCGCGTGGCATTGACGGAGGCCACGACTAGTGCGCGGTTATTGCCCGCCGCCGGCGACCGCCAGCGACGCTCCAATTTCGCCTTCGCGCGCTTATTGGTGGCTCGCGGAACACGCGCGGTGCGGCCAGACCGCTCGTACAAACAGGTTATCGCGAGAATAATATATGCCTTTATTATTGTTCGCGAGCGACCTGCTCGATCACTTATTATAGGTTTAATTAATATTGTAAGTGTCGGTCCGCATCTTTACCATACCTCTTATCTATGGAGACAACTTCTCATTGATAAAATAAACCATAGCAACTTATTAATTATGTCATTTGATTAAATTACATTAAGTGCAAAAAAAGCGCTGTCACACATTGCAACAAAACTTAACGTAAGTTACATATGTAGTGATGTTTACTTGAAAGCCTTGTCATCCTCCTGTCCGTTGTGCAGTCCGTTGGGCATGGGCGCGTGGTCGTGCATCTCGTGCAGGTCCTTGTCGAAGGGCGAGCCCGCCTTGTCGTCGGCGCGCTCCTCCAGTACCATGCCGCGCAGCCCTGACACCACGCCCGCCACCTTCTCACCGCCGCCTGCCACTCCGCCGCCCTCTGCACGATACCATTCTCGTCACACTTATGCTCCCGTATTCAATATTAACGTTTCGTAATCAATTTAAATAAACAAAAACGAATATCAGTCGCATATTTTACCTGTGGGTGATCCACGCAGCACGTACTCGACCATCTTGACGCCGAGGCCAGCGGAGTCGCGCGGGGAGAGTATGCTGCTGGCGTCGCCTCCGAGGAAGGCGACCCCGCGCCGCGTGCCCATCATCGGAACTCCCACGTTGTGTTCCACTGCTGATGTATTATATATTATTTTTATACAAACAGATGCAATTATTCTATATTTTTGTTACATTTATGGATTGAGTAAAAAATTAGGTACCTTGAGCGGACCAAGTGGGATCTCGCCACATTTGTTCTGGATTAAGTTGCAATGGAGGAAGATGCGGTGGGCCTTTGCTATCACCCCCAGCGCCGGGGCCTTTGTCCCACAATTTTTTTGCAGCAGGTGCAATCTAAAAAAAAACAATTAGTACAACTGTTATATGTTTTTATCGAGTGTTATAATACATTGTATTACTTCCTTCAACATTAATAGAAATATTGTATAACAATTTATTTGAAATTTTAAAATCAAACAGGAAAATTAAAAAATCCTTAGAAAATCCGATAGTTTTACCTAAAAATTTGGTGTAAAAACATCTAAGTTGTAAAATAAACATTTAATCAAAATGCATGATTTAGCATTTATTGCAACAAACAGTGTTTTCAATTGACAGAGAACTTTAAAGCTAAAAGTGATTTATATAAAAAAACATACTCGCTACACTTACTACAAGCTTAAGCAATTTAAGCAAAACTTTCCAACGAAATAAGATATAAAAATCAGGAATGAAGGTGATGTGAATTGACAAATGTAATGTGGACTCATATAAGACTTACATACTAATTGAACAGTGGATTATAAATCTGATTTTTTTTTTATAAGAATTAACAATAAGTAAATTGCTATTATTATAACAGTATAATAACAATTTTCTTTTTTTTTTTAAAACAAACAGACTACACTGGTCGATAAAGCCAAAAAGATATATTTTGCAAATATAATACTTCTCAAACAGACCACATGAAAACAGTTTAATTAATTATTAGTATGGATGATACATTATACTCTGGTAAAACAATAAAGGTGTAAATGTGTTATTCCAAAAAAACAAGTAATTCTCAATTCTTAATAACCGTGATTATGATCTGCCAGAATGTAATCAATTATGATATAGCTTTTACATTGCAAATTTAAATTTTTACATATTAAAATTACACTTAAATATATTAATTCTAAAACATATCATATATGATTTTATAGTAAGTATTGAAAGGAGAATATTTAGAGCATTATAATATTAGAACACAGTTAAATATGTATATAATAATGCATACATACTTCATTAAATATCAAACAAAGCTATAGTTATCTAATACAAATTAATATATAAACCGTGTAACAAATTCTGAAGTTGTCTTTTATAAAGCATTTTATGTACCTGCATGTAAAACAATTTAACACAATAAGCTTTTCCAAAAACACTAAAATTTACGTTATAAAAAAACATATATTTAATCATTACCAAAATAAATTTCAATAATTATTATAGAATTATGAAAAAGAAATATACAACAGCAATTACCAAATTCTAAACCACTAAATAAAATAGATTGGATTGATGATAACATAAATGAAATTCCAGTTAATTGTGTCAATTACAATATAAAATATTATTAAGACTGTGGTAACAATATTAATAAAGAGGATAAATATATAAACAGTTAAGAGGAAAAAGGAAATAATGGAATCTTTGAGGTTATTTAAATTCCCTTGTACACAATGTATGTTAGACATACTAAGTTTAACCCCATTATAATGCTTAGTAATACATAAATAAGAACTTTTTATTTTGTTAATAATTCATGATGTTCTTTTATGTTAAGCATTTGTCATGGCTATCAATAACAAAATTTAAGGTCTGGTGATAACTGGTAATGTGATTCTATATTCATGTTATAAATTTACATACACTTAAAAAAGTGCCTGAAACGATTTCAGAATGTCAACGAATCAGGAATCAACTCTCTGATTTGATTTTAATGAAATCCGTTTAAGAATGTTATTCCTAATTTTAAATAACACTGCAAACAATATTATTATAAAAGGATGTTGATATTTTTAAATTTTACTTTTTCCGGCACTTACACAGTTTAAAATTAAGTTACATTTAGAAAACTAAAGTTTATAACATTAAATCAGTCAAATTCATATGTTTACATATAGAAATATAAGATTTGTTTGTTTAATCTGCATCATATATTACAAACAAATGCTTTTGCATTCATGTGATTCTAACCTTAACCAAGATATTTAAGTATTAATTGATATTATATGTTACACTAAATCGATTTTGCAAATATATTTATAAATAATAATGAAACCATTTGATCTCTGTTGCATGTTCCTTGACCTGAGAACAAGGGATCAAGTCCTTTGATAATAAAAATATTACAAGTAATTTTGATAGAATATGACTAAAGACCGATACTTGCTTTTATAAGTTCAACAGAAGGTAATATGATATAATGATGACTTGAGTTTTCAGAACCGTTGTATTAGTGTTTGTGTTAGTTTATACACCGGTGAATATAATAATTACGGGGTAGAAATGGCGGACGCCGGTGACAAGTAAACAAAACAAAAACCGACCTGTTGCGTAGAAAAAGGAAGAATTTCATCATTTCATGACATAAAAGGAACTTTTTATAGGATAAACTAGAATACTAAACATATAAACTTACCATGTCGGGGCCCATATCCTTAACATTAGGTTCGAAAAAAAAGTCACTCAAAGGTTTCATGCGTACAAACCACCTAAAGCTCGCTCATGTACCACAATGAAAGCTTATCGTATGATAGAAAACACTAAACATCGATCACTAGTTTCAGTATGTTATTTACACTAAAATCAACATAAAATAACACATTTCTTACACTAAAACTTTCATAAACAGCAAAATAAAACTGGAAGAGCTAAACTCAAAAGTACAATGTTGACTTGTTTCGAACAAAGGACATACGCCGACCACAGCGCCTGCGTTAACTTCCCGAGTACGGGAGCGTCGGACGAAGTGAGGCTTCTCGAAATGTTTAACAGATGGCGCAAAACACAACGCCAAGAATTCAAATCGGCGTATTACAATTATTTTCTTTGTGCTTGCCTAGAACTTTTTTACACGTTAGTTTTAATGTATAGTTTAGTTTTTATTCAAAAAATAACATAAATCATAATCAATAAAACATTTGTCAAGGTAAAATTAGGTATTTAATTCGTTTTAATAATTATTTATAAGTATAGTAGTCGGTATTGATATTGGCAACAATTTATTATCCGCCAGAAGGCATGAAATATATCGTGGGCCAATATTGCAGATGGAAATAAACTAAACATTTAATTGAAATTGATAATGGTACTAGTAGCAACATTAGTAAATGAGATCCTATTTAAAAAGGGGTTTTAAACCTTTCTTTGTAATACATTGAGTAACACATATATATTATGATGAAGTATTTTTAAATATTAGAGTATATTGAGTATTTTAAGCAAAAAATTAATTATTTAAAAAACTACTTGATATTTATTATAACACTATTTTGTTTAAGGGGTCATTCGTTAAACAATGCTGTCTTATTCTTTCAAATGTGAAATCAAGTATGAAAAAGAGAAAAATCAGTGTTTAACTAAACACCAGTAAACAACTTTTTATTTTATTTTAGGTAAACACCCTGAGTGTTATATTCTATAAGTTTTAATGTAATTTATATATTACCAGCTATCTGGCGCGGTCTGACTTGTGTTACATTTGTATTATACAAATATATAAACGTCTCTGTTTCATTCTATCTGTGTAGTACTACATAGTTTTGTGGTGTGCAGAATTTAGCGCGGAGTTACATAGCGAATAGAAGAAAATCACAATTAAATTTGGCGGAAATCGGAGTTTTGTACGTAACATGATAGACCACGTGAACAAGACTTGACAGTTGGAAAAAAGTTTAACTGATGGCATTGTATTAGTTAAACTATTGCCTTGTCTACTATTATAATATTTATTATATTTTTTTATATATATAATAAATATACGTAACAGTTGTACTATTTAAATCTTTATTTCAGATAAGAGCCATAGTAAGATTAGCCCACCCGTCATTGATTAACTTTTTTGTTATTAAGGAGTATGTATATATATTACAACATCTTTATAATTTAAAATGAAATCAAAATTGTAAAGCTAAAGTTGAATTACGACCTCGAGATGGCCCAGCAGATATTATAAGACGTGAATCCGAAACAAGGACTTATACTTGTTACATTGTTTTAAATAGCAAGTGGTTATGTAGTTTAATTAATAACAATAATTAGAACGGCCTAATAACTTATCATGTTTACTACCGAAATTTGAAATTAAATATATAATCTGGGCCTAGCACCTTTTAGGACAATGTACCGTTCATCGCGAGCCTGTTTATTTGTTGTATTCGTTCGAATATATTTAAAACTTTATATATGTATCTAATCTACATACAATTCCATGGCAACAATTTTCTTTCCTAATCATTAATATCTTGCCTATTACATGTACCTGGTGGCAAGTCCATGGTATTGTTAACTCTTTTAGTTTACCATACATAGCAGTCAAATGACTAAAGACTTATAGATTGAGAAGATATAAAAATTGTATAAAGGTTGGCATGAAGCTACATTGAATCAGAGGCAAGGGACCAAAAGATTTTAATAGTAAATAATTATATAAAATTAATTTCACGTATTATGTTAGACTTTAAAATTGATTTAATTGCAAGCATTTTAGTCGGTTTTTATTTTATTTTTTTATTCATATTAGCATGTCAAAGAAGGTGCAGTATAAAATTATGATTTTAGAACTATAATATAAAGTATATATGTATAACAAACAAAAAAGTTTTTATTAAATAGGTTTTCTTCTCTGGTAGGTCGACTATGAAAGTATTAGAACTGAAATTTGTCCAAACTTTTGCTGTTTATGCAAACTTAGAATCTATACCGAATTTTATTCGTTTTGAATGAGGTTTTTTATTTCTCGATATATAAACTTATATTTACATACAAAACCCACGTTATTATTGCAATATTTAGTAGTAGTATGAACGCCTTAAATAATTTTTTAGGCGTACAGTTCAGTTAAACGACGATTCAAAATCAACGAAAGATTATCATCGATCGTGGGTTAATCAAGTATTAAGCATGTTACTTATCTTAATAATAAAATCGCCAAAACTTTGGATATGTTATGACGGTTTCAATGCATAACACTTTTTCGGAAACAATATAATATTATTTAGTTCATTGGTATCGTCTTTTATTATTCAAAGAAAAATATGTCATCATTAGTTAGGACGACGGTTGGCGTTTTACTTTCGTCTAATAAAATTGTTAAGTATTTATGATCATCCCTTCGAAACTGCTTATATTCTAGGATACGTTTCTCAGTGTTAGCAACACATAAAATACATTATTTAAATGTTTTTCAATCATGTAACAAACTCTCCGTTTTAGTGTATCGTGTCAACAGAGACGAAAATTATACATTTTCACCTATGTGCAGAAATAGTGTCAATCACGATTAAATTTTTCATACAATATTGCATGCATATATATAGAGTATAGATACATTAACGTTCTTTTCATTTCATAAATGGAAGATAACAATTACTTATACTTTTAATATAATATACAACTTTTAACACTAATATTATTAATATGAAAGTAAATCTGTATTTGAATAGGATGACTACTTATTTTTATTAAAACAGATGACTAAAAAAATGTAACTTCTATAGTTGGCACCAAACAGTGTAATAAATAAGAGTGTAATCAATTTTAACACTACTGAAATATTTAACTTCAAAGTTAAGTTGATCACACCTTGGAAATGAAGCGGCGTGGTATTAATACCATTAACGGTACCTCTAAATAAAAATAAAATGGTAAAACATAATTGTGATTCACTCAGTTGTAATAATTAATTATTGTTGTAAATATTAATTCATTTATTGTGATACTTAAAATAAGATCTGACTAAATAAGGACAAAAAATGTCCTTGTCGTAATAATAATATGGACACGACAAAGGCTTTCTTTCTATCATGTTGATCCAGAAGTTTTAAAACACAAACGCAAATAAAAAGAACAAGGACCTAATATAATATCTAATACTACAAAGAAGTAAAAACTATTAATGCCTTCTCAATTGGTATTATATGCTTTCCCTTCGAGCTTCCCTGATCCTAATTTATATACAGGACCCCAAAAATATTATATTGCCTGATGATGACTGCACAGTATGGATTACTAGAAACGATGACAAAAAAGGCTGGTTCTTTGCAACGACAAATTCTGTTTTCCTTCACCGCCGAGCATGATATGAATTACAAACACAAATTAAGCACGTGAAAAGTTAAGCCCGCAATCTTGTAAGATTCACGTGTTCTAGTCTCTCGGGTGTCAAAATAAATGAATCATTTATTACATAATATTTTAATAATATAATGCAATGGTTAAACCTAAATAATTTCAGTCTGCCGTGCCTTGGAACCACGTAAAGTCGTTGGTCTCGCTCCTGATATCCTTCCGTTCGTTGCGGATCGCCTTCCTATCGAATTATGTAAACTGTGTAATGTCTTTGCGCACATACTTGTGTTCGACAAGCGATGCGTCCCGGCTTCGTACGAGGGCAATTTAATAATGAAAACAATTACAAGTAAGATTAGCAAGTAAATATTAGGTATATTTATTTAATAACGTTTATTTAGTATTTACGTTACGTTATTATTTACATGTATCTCCTAAGATTTAGCCAGCGTAGGCCATGTAAACGTATGGAAACATAATTCGACAATAACGTCGTGGTTCAGCAATTTTGTACAAATTATATACAAAAACCTTCCTTATTTATCTCGCTTTCTTTTAGTGAAAACTGCATCATAATCTGTTAAGTAGTTTAGAAAAGTCATAGTAAAGTTCAGTCTACATGGTAACGAGCCCTTATACTACTTAGTGACACTGTGCTGGTCGTCCTTCGTGAGTAGCGATATTATTCGCAACCTTATATATAACAATGTTTATTGTCTCACTGATGGAGGAACTTTGTCAACTTTGCCCATCCAGCTATTGGTGGTTGTATTGAATATTTTGAAATCTTTATTTTCATAGTTTACTATGATCCAGCATGAGTAAACTAGTGACATTACAAGTAAAATGGATAAGGGAATGGTTATTTTCTTATGTGCCAATGTCTACGTGTGGACAATTTACTATTCGGTTGCCAATTTGACTTTCTGCCTGTCCTATTATGTGCAAAATATAGACCAGAAATTTAAGCCTAATAGAATAAACAAAACTATAATTATAATCATAAGTTTTCTTATTGTTGTTCAAGTAGACCATTTACAAGTGAAAATATTAAAAAGTATGAAACACAAGAATATGCAATCTATACATGATTAGTTTTTGCATGGTACAATTTATTCAATGTCATTATTGTTTATTATAATTGTTTTTGTAGAAAAAAACAATTAAAATTGATAAGATAACTTTAGTATGGCAAATTTGATATGTATTTTACAAATATGATTGAAACAGTATTCTCTATTCTTTTAATTAATTATCAAATTCATTCCGATACATTTACAATATCATACTATACTGTACTATGTGTAATTATACTACTTAACTAAAGTTAAGTATTAATTACATTATGGTACTTTAAAACTTTTTGGTTCACTGACTATTCAATAAGATGGATAATTATAATAATCATACATAACAAACTTCGAAATGTATGTACAAAGTAAGACTTGAGAATTTAATTACACCAAAACAGTGTTTTTTCTTGAAAAGTGATTTTAATGTATTTCACATTAAAATCACAGTACAAAATGTCACATGAACTAAATTATATATTTTTTTATTCAATTCAACCTACCTATTTCATAAAAAAATCAACAGATTACATATTGAGTACAGTGCAAAGACCTTTAATACTTAATTCTTGTCTCTCAAACATACAAAAATATTTCAGTATGTCACATCTTATTCTTTTAGATGTGACATATTATATTTTAAAAACTAAAGATCAGGTTAGTAAGATTACAGTGGTTACTTTAGTTCTGCCATGGGACTCACACTAAGTCACCAGTCATTAATTTCTTGTAAGAGTAATACTTACTTGTGATAAATACCCCAAAACAGCTACATAAATATTACAAATGGTCATATTTTATTGCAAAAAAAATGTCATGAGTTCTGTGCAACTAAAATGTAGTAGCAAATTAATAATAACAGTAATGCTGTTCATTTTTTTTTCTTTCTTATTTTTAAACTTTCAAGAATATTTTGACCTCTAGAGACACCAAGAAATATACATAAGGTAAAGTTCCAGACCCCACACCTACACCACTATCAAACCAGGACCATCAAAAGAACAATAATCATGATATACTTATAATCAACAATAACAATATTGCTTATCAATTTTTAATTTTCAGACTAGAAAGAACATCAAAATGTATGTGTGTACCTACCTACACTAGACTTTTAAGCAATGAGATTATGCTTAACTAATTTGTTTGTTAACATAAATCAACATTGTCTGACTGATGTCAATCAAAATTATCGAATATTATATTTTTATAAATACAATAATAACTCACCTGATTTCTAATAGTAGCAACTGGTGTTAATCCCAATTGGTTTTGTCCTTGCTGTAGAAACTGATTTGTTCCAGGTGCAAGCATACCTGCCTGGCTTAAGTACATAAGATGTTCAGCACTTTTACCAATGCCATTCATAGTCTGTATTGGGTTCCCTGGATGCTGATGGATATCATATAAACCTTGTTGTCCTAGCTGAGGTGCATTTTGTATACCTTGGAGGGGTGGGAGCATCATTGTGTTGTTCTGTAGCGTTAAATTATTACCCAAGGTATGGTTTTGTAATGGTGCCAACTGTGTATGGACCATGTTTGTGGTCAAATGTGCTGGATGACTTCCAATTACAGAAGGATTAATGGCCAAAGTACCGACAGATGAGGCTATAGCCTGATTGATGTACTGCTGTTGGTTAGACTGAGAGTTCTTTAATTGCACTGGGCCTTGTTGAATATTATTCATTGTTATTGGTGTAGGATTCTTCCATTTATCTTGGTTCTGAAAAAAAAAAATTGTATTGGTCCTTCTATTCGATTTGTATAAGTATTATTAAATTCTAAAAACAGATTTAAATCCTAAAGTCAATTCACTGTCACTAAGAATAAATTACCAGTTAACTTTAAAAATACTTACCATGTGAATTCTTAAAAATATTGTATACTATTTATATAAAGTAAGTAATACTATGAAATATATTTTGGTATAAATTTTTTTATCAACATGTTATTTTAAAATTTTGCTGAAATTCAAATATTTACTAAGCTATAGTATTGTGTATACAATAAATGTATTAGTAAACAAACCTCCGCAATAGAGTCGTCACCGACAGCCCAGCGTTGTTTCGGTGCTAATGAAGATAATTCTGCTTCCTGGGAATCGCGCTGGAACACATAATGTACAGCGGCGTCGTCTTGGGCGCGAGTCTGAGCCACTCGCGCTGTCTGCAACGCTGCTTCACCCGCCTCTTCGTCTCCACCAGTGCCCAGCCACTTCATTGGGCTACCGTGAGGCTCGAGCATTCAGTTTCACTATTCTTCAGTCCTTCACAACGGTAAACAGTAAATATCTTATGATCTTCTGTTTATAGACACAATTAAGCTTTACTGCTTGTATTATTTGAGTCAAATGTTGATTCGACAGAGTACCATGATCAAAATTACTATGCACAGCTCGTAATATTGAGTACTGAAGCCATTTAAAGACTATAATAGTCTTTTTGTCTTTGTAATGACAGCTACTAGTTTTATCGAAGCACGATGACAGCCGCTTTGAGAATCAAAATATTGCAGGAAACTGCAACGGTCCGTTTCTCAAGATAAACACAAAGGCTATATGTAATAAAGACACCGACGATTAATATGTAATTTTATTTGTTAAACTATGAATTTGGGTGTTATGTATTATGTACCAATGTACTAACTCCTAGATTATGAGATTTGTCGGCGTCGAAGACTGAATCGAATAAACACTCAAAATATTACACTATTCACACAATTTCTAAACAAAACGACCACAAATATAATTACTATATGTACACAGGACTATTTACAATGTACAATTTTTACAAAAAACCCGGATTATGCCATTGGCTACCGTCGATACTTCCCGATTTAAAAAAGACTACAAACATCCTTCACTGCCTATCCGCCATAGTCGGTCGGGCAGATGCGATGCGCGCGCAACGCGCAAAGCTATACTATAAACATAAATAAATACATCTAACGTTCCTTTGTATGTACAAAATTATAGATGGATAAAATATTTATTTTAAGATTATTAATTTAAATAAAACGCTTAATATAATTGTAATCTTTAGTTTAAAACTGTATATAACTAGGTAAAAAAATATATTTAACTTTAGGTATAGGCTATCAATTTGCTTTTTAAATAAAAAAATCATTCAGGACATTAATTTAATTTAAAATATAAAATGTGAAATTAACGTAGTACAATATCCATAATTTAATATAATCTCATTAATGAAATTAATATCGTAAACATGAAATGGAATTGTTGACACCACAGATTAAAAATTGTTTAAAAGTTAAGGCAATTCTACACGTATTTCATACTAACAGAACTCTACTAGTTCTGAAGGTTCTAAACCAACGATACTCCAACTTTTCTTTATAAGGACCACAACGTCGCGGGCCGCGAACAACAAATTTTGTTTCAGGATTGTTACAAAAATTAAATTAAACAACTATAAACGGATTTATCGCTTATATTTTAACTTATTTTTATCATTTCATGATGTTTCAAACACGTAGTGTCCGTGGTCACAGGCAGTAATTTAATTCAAATGATTTAGGTGTTAAAAAAAATCTTTAAAATTTAAAATAGGTAAAAATAAAGTAAAAGCAGGCGTGCCAACCAGAAAAGCCCGGTGGGCCATAGGTTGAGGTTCTAAGCCTAAACTAAGCATAGAGAATAAGATTTAGATAACAAGAATGATATTGACTCGTTTATAAAAGTAATAATAAGTTTTTGAAAACCATATCAATAAACAAATTATATGGTTTTCACAGAGTTCGATCAACATCAATAAACTTAGTATCTTTATTGAGGCTTTTTTACTAAGGTTTAATATCGTAAAATACTTGTCATTTAAATAATTTTAACAACGCATTTGATAAGATTTTCCTCTAATATATATTTTTAAATAAATTAATTATAAATATATAAAATAATAAATATCACAAGGAGCAAGGAGTCGGTAATAGTAGTTAAAAATAATAACAGTAGGACTAATTAGTTTTTAATTTAGTAAGGTTTTGAATATTATATTTCTCTAAGACTTCTAATGTCCCACAAGGGTCTTATTTAGGACCTATTGTATTCAACATATTCCTTAATGATACAGATGTTTGCTTTCATTAACTGATTCATTCATTAAATTAAGTACTTATTTTGATACTAATAATGAGTTCCTAATGCTGACAAATGTCTTGATATAGATGTGATGATTTGGGATTTAGGAGTTATTATCATCAGGTGGAGTAGTCATTTGCCTTCCTGGCAAATTTAAAAAAAAAATACTAAGATAATATTACAATTTCTTTATTTTTACCATAACTGTAAGCTTAATCTATATTGGCTTAATCTTAAAATGCAAACCAATAAGTGAAAATACAAGACATTTGAGATCTTGCACCAAGTAGTAGAAACAACGTAGACCTTCAGGATCACGAGACTGATTGACATCAACTAAGGAGCCAGTCTTGGATGTTGTGAAAGAGATGTGTTCTTCACCTATAACTATTTCGAGCTCCTGAAGATAAAGAATAATAAATTAAGTTATGTAAATTAGACCTTTCAAACATAAACAATATAACACAAACTCTAAGTAAAGATGCGATCTATTATTTAAACTTTTAGAAACATTAGAACCTACTCTTACAGTTTTATAGCTTTAATAAATCAGTAACCCGAAAGCAACTTTGCCTATCTAAGACATGTGATTAGAACAGTAAGGATAAATGTAAAAATTGGGACTTAAAAAACATACATAAACTTGTTTTATTGATGAATCTCATTTGTTTTAACAACCTATAATATGTTTTTATATAACTCAGTAAAATTCATTTATTTCTCAATCATTTTTGTGTAATCTGTAATTTGTTTTTATTTTACCAACAACTATTTTTCATATACTCATATAATGATATGATTCGTCACGGTTTTTGCTTCTTGGTATTTTAAATGGTATTAACTTTTATTTGATAATCAATTTTCATACCTCATTTACTATGCAGTGATTTTAACTTTCTAACATTATAAAAAGATAACTTACTTGTCTGCCAACACGATCAGGTTGAGGCCATAAGCGATCATCTTCGTGCATTATCTCAGAATCAACTATAATTCTTTTTAATTCATCCATCACGCATGGATGCACATACGCTTCCTTCCGTATCATAGTATCGTTCTTGTAATTTGAATTATTGGCATATCTCAATTTACCATCCGGCCGAAATTCAAACTCAAGAAATTCATGTCCAAATTTTCCCTTGTGGCCTACATAATAGCGTATATAGAAGTCAGAAGACATTGCTGTACTTGTCGTAGCAATTTTAACAATTATAGAACACGTTAGTGCTTTAAATTTGTTTAAATGTTTTATTCTCAAACCTTAAACAAACACGTTTTAATTGAGCACCACATTGAAAAATTGAGAATTTATGAGAAACGACGCCGACTTCAGACGCTTTAGCTTCAATTACAATGACATTGGCATTTGAGATTTCAATTGAAAATTGAAATGGAAAATATCCTTACCATAATAAAAAAATCATCAATAATATTATATGGATTATTTATTTTTGTATTTAAATGATTTATATTTTATTATGTTATTACTTATTGAATAAACATTTTAGTAATAACATGTTTAAAATCTTGGTATTATTATTACAGGTCATTTTTTAAATTTATTCATTTAAATAATCAAACAATTTCATTAATGTATTAAACAAAGGTTATAATTAAATTAAATTATTGTACAATTATATTCATTCTTTTTTTAATTCGTACTTTTTAAGACTACTTCAATTCGTAATTTTAAATTTACTTGTCATTTTGTTCTTAAGAAAAGTTTTTCTTTTGTTTACGTGTAGCTTTGGTGCCACGACTCTGTTAAACGTATAGTTTTAAGTATAATAAATATAATATAATTGTGAGGAGTTTCGAGAATGTTTTCTGATTAGTAAATAAAAGGATAAATTACATATAGGGTTGCTTTGTTTTTAAAAAGGGTGCCTTTAGCGGATCGCTAGACTATTTAAAAATAATATTAATGTTTCCGAAAGATTATTTATTAATTACATTGTATTTTAAAAACTTTCGAAGAAAATATTATTATTTACGATTAAGTGTAATATTTTATCAGCTTGCGCGAAAAAACCATTCTCAACACAAAATAGAAATAGACAATAATTCATAGACTACGGAGCAGTAGAGGTTTCATTAATTTCACCCGTCAAAATAATCTTTTCTTTCTGACCCAGCCAATATGGGTGAGTACCTTGCGATAATTTTAAAATATATCGAGTAAAATCTTTTTTATGTGATATAAGTTTATATTTTATTAATGTGATATTAATAGTACATCATTCGTGAGTGTTAAATATGCGTATATTTTTTAAGTTTCCCTTTTAAGTGTTAGTGATTTTTCTAGTCAATACATTGTGCATCCTAATGAATTTGTGTAACACATCTTAACTGCTATGCAGGTATCAGTCGTGATCATTGGCATAAACGAAGAGCTACTGGCGGCAAACGCGCGCCGATCCGTAAGAAGAGGAAGTATGAGTTAGGTCGCCCGGCTGCCAACACCAAGGTAAAAGGAACAATTTATAACCTCACTTAGGACTTAAATGACCAAAGTCATGTATAGTATATATCGTTATCTAACGTTTTTGTAATTATTCCTATTTCAGCTTGGCTCACAACGTATTCACTTAGTGCGTGCTCGTGGTGGTAACGTTAAGTACCGTGCTTTACGTCTCGACACTGGAAACATTTCATGGGGTTCGGAATGTAAGCTATAATCCAGTTACTTATTATTCACATGCTTATTTTTTTTATTCACATTTATCATTTTGTCCCTATTAAGTAGTTTTGTTATGAGTATGAGTATTGATTTTTGAATTGCAATTGAATATAGTAAGTTAATTAATTGATTAAAGTAAGTAGTTAGGCTAAGGTTTAGATTAACTGCCGTCGAGTTGGGGTTTGATATTTTTTTTACAGAAAGGTTACATTATTATAAGCACACACGCAAAGTCTCAACATGCGGAAACGCGTAGTTTTTGAGAAAAAAAATATTGAAAATTAATATTTTTGCAACATTTATGTCAATCCAGTAGTAACTTTGACAGATTATAACGTTTCGTTTTAGGTTCGGTTAAGTTGACACGTTCGGAAACATTTTATTTTATATAAATTTAAGCAAATACTTATATTTTGTACACATTTCAACAGTTTTCATGCACACATATATTTAACAGTTAATGTATAGTAAATTACAGTATTATTTAGCATTACGAAATATTAAAATTAAAATGTGTTGTGTTTATCATCTTTTGATGGCGTGTGGAATAGAACGCAAAACTGACGCCATTTTGTATTGACATAGTAATAGTTTTATTTTGACAGTACCTATTAGGGCAATAACAAATAAGTTAGGCTAGGTTCAACTTAATATCAAAGAATTGAATTAATTGACTCCGACTCCATCTGGTACGAGTCTGTCTTACCCCTAGAGTGTTTTTATAGAGCCGGAGGCGCGTAGGGAGAGCAGCCTCGGCCCGCTGTGTGTGTGTGCGGAGGCGAGGATGGATGCCTGCGATTTGTTACGCAAGGGCCTAGAGGCTGCTTTTCCCGCAGCGCCGGAGACGTTACAGTTTCAAAATAGAAACAGAAATCCCTCTAAATCGGGAAAATTTTCTCAAAACTAAAAATTAAAAAACTCGAAAAGGGGGGGTTTCCGCAACTTTTCCTTTTAAGGGGGGGTTGTACAAACCCTCCCCCCTCCCCCCAATCCCCTGCCGACCCTTAATTCGACGGCAGTTAATCTAAAGTCGTACCAGTAGTTATGTGTATTCTCTCTCACAATATGGTTTTTTTCAGGTTCCACCCGCAAAACTCGCATCATCGATGTTGTATACAATGCCTCTAACAATGAGTTGGTCCGTACAAAGACATTGGTAAAGAATGCCATTGTTGTTGTTGATGCCACACCATTCCGGCAATGGTATGAGTCTCATTACCTTCTGCCGCTTGGTAGAAAGAAGGGTGCCAAGTTGGTAAGTAATAGTTTAGATTCTTTGCCATGTATAAATGATATGATTTTATTAAAAGGTAATGATGAATTTTGCGTGTCAAATGAATAAAATGATTACTTGCTTTGGACTGATAAGACATTTTTAATGGGACAGTTTCCTTGTAAGTATATAAAATTTAAACAAGTTTCTTATTATGAACTGAATTGCAGACTGAAGCTGAGGAAGCTATCATCAACAAGAAGCGCAGTAAGAAAACTGCTAAGAAGTATTTGGCAAGACAGCGTCTGTCAAAGGTTGAAGCTGCTCTCGAGGAGCAATTCCACACTGGACGCTTATTAGGTATGTGCAGATTATTGACCTTAAAGAATATTTTTTTATATCAGATTTATCAAATCATTTACTCTGTTAATTTATTTCTTTATAACATAGTACTATATTTACATAATATAATGTATATTACATAATATAATTCCAAAATTCAATTTTATTAGACAATACATAATAGTAACATGTACATGTGACATTAAGTTTTTTTTATTATGATCTGTGATGATACTTTTTTAAAATCTAATATATTTATATTATAAAAATATTATAATATGTAAATAAAACAAATTTTTCTTATTTTTATTTTTAATTAAATGATGATATCGAGAAGTTTTGAGCCTGCATAACAAATGGGTACCGTTTTGGGAACCATTTAGCAGGTGGATGATCTCTGTCATAGTTACTCTGATAATTATTTCACAAAATCTCATTTAAATACTAAACATGATATTGTTTTAAATCATATTGTTTAAATTTATTACAGCATGTATAGCAAGCAGGCCAGGCCAATGTGGGCGGGCTGACGGCTATGTGCTTGAAGGAAAGGAATTGGAGTTCTACCTAAGAAAGATCAAATCCAAGAGGGCGAAGTAGAAAGTGTAATGTAAAAATAAATACAAAAAACTATTATTCTCTTTTATTTAGACTTATATATTTTATTAATTAACATAACATTATCTAGTATTGACAAAATCTAAACTGCAATATTATAGTTAAAAGCTGTGGAATGTAATAGAATTTTTGAACAGTAATACCAACTTCTTAGACTCCCACAGCTGGGCTAAAGCCTTCAGCCAGTGGGATATTCACAAGCTGTTACTTTACCACTAAATAATTCTGTGGCCTTGTGTTGGTCAATATCAAAACTCTTATGGTAATCAGAATAGAAACAATGAACAGAATGTTGGTTATTTTATGAAACTTGCCTTTTCCAATAATATTTTTGGTATTAGTAATGTTATGATGTACGAGCACAAATTCATTTATTATAATATTTTAAATCATGCTAAGTGACAAAATTCGATTTAGACCTTTAAAATGTTCCTTATCTGTTTTCGCCACAAATCAAAGAATTATACTTTTCCACTAGCTGTGCCCGAGGTTTCAACCGCGTATAACTTAAAAAAAATCACTAAGAGCAGACTTATATTTCAGTATATACAACTTTTTAGTTTTATTTTCGTGGGATGTTAGTATTTATTCGGGTTTTGTCGCACCCGTATCTAGATACAATACATAAAATTGGAATCATGCATGAAATACACATCATTCCCTCAAAATCCATTCCGACATACTTTAATGTCTTTCCCTGTGCTTTATTTATTGTGACTGCAAACAATATCTCCACAGGAAATTATATCCTTTTAAAATTAAAACGTAAATCTGTTTTTTAAGTACTTTTATCAACTAACCGACTCAGTATAAATTTAACACAACAAAAAAAAATGCGGCAACGAAACGTAATACCTACCTAACCAATAACTTACAAAGTTATTTACAAACTGAAAATAAATACGTATGTATGTATGAGTATTTTCAAATAACCTACTCAACTACCCGTTGTAGTAATATGTCAAAACTATAAAAAGTACTATAAACTGTTTGTCTATTTTCGGTCTTATCTCGAAATTATTCAAAGGAATTAATATTTTATAAAAACGATTGCAAATAAGTTATTATTTTAAAACAAATTTGGTTACCATACAAAAGTCAACCTTAAAAGATAGACATATATCTCTACGCATGGGCGAGTTAACCGACATATATCAGCATAAGCATATTTAAAATGATGGATCATATAGATGAGTTCTAAATCTCTAAAACAGTCCATTTCTTAACTTTGTTTATTCCTATAAACTTTAATCATCATCATTTTACAAACTATCATTTTTAGGTAGCTTAAGTTCGACGTTTAAGTGAAGTTAGCCACAATGCATCAGTGAAAACCGCACTCAAATCCGTTAAGCCGTTTCTAAGATTAGCGTGCACAAACGCACAGACAAACAGAAAAAAAATCTAAAAATCATTGTTTTGGGTTCTATTGCGTTTATAAATGTAATAGTTTTACTCATATATCTATATATATGTATCGATAAAATTACAACATGCGTGCTTCTGATTCACGTTAAACGCCTTATTAAAAATAAAGGGATCGATTTTTATGAAAATATGTAGTGGAAGTCTTAAGAGATAATTTCCTGATGTGTTATTCTTTCGCTGATGAAATTGCATCCTATATGAGAAACACAGTTAATGAGCTGGTCTTCTATAACTATAACGGCATTGTAAATGCATTTAAGTGAAGGCAAAAGTACAGTCAGTATAGGCTGTAACTCGCTATGGACGCTAATGAGCATTTTAGTATATGATTTGCTCATGTTTCATACAAATAAGGATCAAATCAACAAAATTTTAATCAATAAGGAAATTAAATTATTATCAACATTTTATTATTCTTGTTTTTTTAAATTTCAAATTTTATTAAATCATTTTCTTCAGAATGCGATAGATCCTCTATCCGAATTAGTAAAATAAAACAATATTATTTATAATATTCTTGTATTTAGGGGATCCACCATTTTGCCAGCCATTAATGCTACGTGAATATTTGCATCCATGACAAAATACAAAAATGGGTGCGTTGCCGAAAAAGTCACTGGATTTCGACTTGACACATATCCTGCAAAAGAAAAAAAATAGTGCAGATTATTATTGTAGTTATGGTGTATCAATATTACCGTTAGTTGAAAAACTATTCGCAATACTTAAATAAATATATTATTAAAAGTATATATGTATAATATATATTATATTATAAAAAATAACTATAATCTTACAGTTATATTATTATAAGGTGAGGTTCAAATAGGATTAGCGGATTGAAATGGAGGAGCGTGGTGAGATGGGGATAGTATAGGAGGTTCAGGATATTCAGGTTGACAGTTGTCAAAATATATATTTTCATATTTTGAATAATAATAATATGTGATAAAATGTGGTTTGTGAAAAGAAAATGAGAGAAATAAAATTGAAGTTGTAATGTACAGTTAAGTACTAAAGTTCTATAATGCAAAAATATTTTATTTTAAAATTTGTATTAATATTGTTGTATATTTAGCTATAATCATTTCGAGAAATAAATTACGTGTATATATTTTATTTTACAAAATAGCCAACCTATACTTAATATAAAATACTAGTTTCCGCTAGCAGTTTAGTCCGTGTGGGAAGGGTTACACAAAGGTCAGGTGTTAGATGGGTACAAATAGTGCTGTTTTCTATACGAACAGCTAAAAAATATATCCATCATCATCTAACCATAACGATGTTTAAGTTCGACAGAAAATCAACATTGAATAATAGAGATAATATCGTCCTTGCCATGTAAACGCGGTGGACCGTTGACAAAAACGGCTAAATCATTTCAGGGCACAGGAAACTAATAATCTCGTAATTTTTCTGATTTTTCTCATTGACATAATTGAAAAATTGTACTATCGGCAAATCATAATTTGTATCTCGATTAGGCATTTAGGTCGTAATGTCAATGAAATGAGCGATTTCTATAATGTGGCTTCACGGAGAGCCGCACGGCGGCGCATCAATAGATTCAAATGCGCGTGTCGCCGGCTGACGCGTTGCGACATCGCGGCGAGAAACAATAGAAGTGGTCGGCGCCCACTCACCACCTCACCTACCTGTCGGAATTTAGCACTCTTTTGGCAGTAATTATCTTAGCCCTAAACCGTAAAATGAGAAAACGGTTGTATGTGTAATTTGAAGCAATGTTAAGAATTATATTACAATCACCATTGTAAGACATACTACAACTTGCCAAGTAAATTTTGTAACAAACGTTCCTACCATGTGAATTTAATTTCTGGTTTAATATTTTAATTTAAAGTAGAATAAAATTTTGCCACGAGGACTTTTTTGCCTTCTGAATTTTGCCACGAGGACAGCATATCTCAAAGATTAGGCATTCAACGGCACGGGAGTGTAACAGTGCCAACTTGCCAACTCCCTGGCTACTACTGCGAATTTCTTGTGAGAAAATCCAAACGACTTTTTACAATCTTTCATATACAGTTTTCGTGTATAAGTAATAGTTTAGGCAAAGTGCGCTTTGAAAGCGGAAACTTCATTTTTCACCCTGATTACATTGATATAAAAATTTGCAATATATATTTTTTTTATATCGGACGTAAATCTGTAAGCTAAAATAATATGAAAGTTTCATATTAATATGATTAGTAGTTTTTATATAATAAAACTTACCTGTTAGTAATATTAGTGTGATTATATTTTAACATAATAATATGAAGAGTAATGTCACTCAAGGCTCTACTAGTGATCACCGAAGTGCGACGGCGCGCAACTGACCGACGGTCCCACGTATCTTTGGTAATTAAGTGGATCACACCGTAACCTTAGACCCTATCCAATCTCCATTGTTTTATATTAAAGTTAAAAGCCTTTAAAATACAGATAAAAATAAAATGGACACTACAATATAAAAGTGATTTTTTTTAAATGTTACTGTGATATTGCCTGAATATTAATATTTATTGTTTATTTGTTACGAAGAAACGCCTATAAGCTTTGAATTTGGTTTTAAAAAGCAAAATAAAATAAATAATATGTATCTGCATAATAATTAAAAATAAAGTAGATATATTAAGTAAATAGATAGTAACGTCAAACTTATTCTTTCCGTTAACCTCATTTCCTTCATAAATTATTATAATTTTTAAAATATCCTGATACTAACTGTTCTTCACATCCGGCTGATATTTTCGTATAGCAACAGAAACGGCCTGTTCTATGCTGCGTACATATACACCGGCTTGAGGTGTCATGGGGGTGAAGTCGTGCTGTCGGGGCTCAAATACGTCGTGTATACCTAACTGTAAGAAATAAAAGGGGTTGATTGTATAATATTCCCTATTCAAAACGTTTAAGCTCGAGCAGGGAGAGTGACAGAGAAGCGTGCATACCATGGATGTGCCACACTTTATTATTGTACATATTATCTAACATATAAACTTTGTCATCATCAAATAACAGATAGGATATATATGGTCCTCCAGACCGATTTCGGACACGACGGCCAATCTCAACAGAGATTAGCCAACTACGTAGGAAATATTATAGTGCATAAGTGTGTGCGCAAACACAGGTGCACTCTCTATTCAATAGCTCTCATAAGCCGATGGGACAGCAATCCGACACGACCGGAAAGAGTTCAAATTTTATCGTGATGTCGTAATACTGAATGTCGGTCGGTACAATCGTCATCTAGATAAACCTATAACGAAAAGAGATCGCTATGTTAAACAATTTCAATGGCTTGAGATAATTTTAAAGCATGACGCAGTATATAATAAAAAGCTATTGTCCGTAGATTGCAATAATATAAAGTTTTCTAGCGAGAATAGAAATATCCTTGTCAGTGACACTATTGGACGATATTCTTATCGGTTTGGGTTATTTATAATCTTGAGGATAGTGATAGCTTGGTAAAATAAGCTCCAGGCCTTCTTCTCAAGAGAAGAAGAGGCCATTCGAAATTAGAAGTTGATTCTTTAATTGGCTGTTTACGAATATAAAAAAAGAAGATAAGTTCTAAAGCGGATAATTTTTTTTTTTTACTTCATAGGTTTTTCTGTAACGATTCTATCAATTTATTTAAAATCCTCGCTAAGATAATCATTAACCAACTCACACATGGAAGTACATAATTCAGCTATGTATTATTGTATTAGGTAACTTACCTTCTGCAAGTCTGTCGTTAGTGCGACATGCCCTTTGACGATAAAACTCGGCACCACAGCTTTTACACGGCGAGGATGTAAAGCAGCGTAAACATCGGACAGATCAGATTCTCTTGCCATGCGAGCTAGCAATCTCGCCAACTCTCCCGATCCTCTTCGAGAAGGCAAAATAACAAGTAAATAGTAACGCTCGCTGTCCAATGGCAGGCGAATAGCTGAAGCCTCCAGGTGCGGTAGATATGCATGTTCCAATACAGAGTCGTATTGCATGTAAGTCACCTACGTAAACACAATGGAAATACCTTATAACATTTCAATAACTTCAAAGTATGTAAGAGATAATTTTAATTACCTGAATATTTCTTAGACCATTAACTAAAAACATTTTGTCCTCTTCCTCATTCTTCTCAGGCAATTCAATACCAACATCAAATGATCTATACACTAAGTAATCATCGACAAATGGGGGCTTACTAAAAATATAATCACCAACTGATTTTTTTTTACGTTCGAGAGTTTCCAAGGCTGATGTTGTAGGTACAGTTGTCGATTCTAATGTAGTTGTTTCCGTAATGAGAGTAGTTGACTCAGTTTCTTGTGTTGCTAATGTGGAAGCAGGTGATGTTTCTGATTCTGTCATTTGTGTATTAGTTGTAGTATCTGCATTTGTTATAGATGAATCCATTGTAGTCGTCGTCGTGTCCATACCCGATGATGTCGTCGTCGTGTCCATACCGGATGATGTCGTCAATCCCGTACTAATATCAGTAGTAGATCCGGTAATATCAGTGACCCTTACAGTAGTAGATACTTCGACTGATTCCGTAGTCATGCTTGTGACAAGTGTAGTTGTTTGATCTGTTGTTTGTGATATTTCATCGTTGGCCGGATATATTTCCATTGAGCTGACTGAAGACGTACTTTGAGTAATAGGGGAATTGGTTGTAGTAGTATCAGGTCCACGGATATCCACATTACTTATAGTTTCAGCGTTTGGGCTTAGTGTTGTTTCTTCTTTAGTGTTATCAGCTATTTGGGAAGTTAAAGGGTCCTCACGACCTGTTACAGTTTCAGTTGTCATCTCAATAGTAGTAGAGACACCGGTAACAGACGAACTGTTGGTATCTGTAGTAGTGGCCTGTGTATTGTTATTTGAATTATTTACAGACGACGAGTTTTCGCTATCCAAATCAAATCCATAAAATCTCAAAATTTTCTTATAGCTCTCGTTAAAGGTGACATTTTCATTATTAAGTGCAAGTCCAGCTAAGAAACCTTCCTCTGGCACAAAATAGGTCTGAAAATAAGAGCAAAAATAGAATTGTGTTATTTACATGTATAATAATACTCACATCGAGAATCATTATTTTTATGCCAATCATAATTTTTGATACATACAATTAGCTTCAAGAAAAAGCTCCTCGTTAAGATAAGAAAGGCCTCTTCTAGCCTTTCCCTGCAGTGGGATATCTACTTACAATCTGTTACTGTTTGCGACTGTCTGATCGTTGTAAAGGGCCAACAAAAACTGTGACTATATACTGTATATATATATATATATATATATATATATATATATATATATATATATATATATATATATATATATATATATATTTATAAAAGAAAAATTCTAATCACTTCTAATCAAAGATTTACTTTATAAAAAATTACTATAAGTATATTTTGTTTTTATGCTAAGATCTTAAGCTCTAATGTTAGCTTAAAATCGTCCATTTTAATTCTTTTACAAGTATAAATATTGGTAATTGGCGAGTAAAATATCGATGTCTTTTTCTCATGCGTCTGTCATATTACAAACAGTTAATATTAGAAACATTACAGATTGCATGTCCATCGACGAGTAATGCAGCGAGAGCGTAATGAATTTGCCATTAAAAGGTGTGCTTTATATATATTATTCGCTCATCTGTGTTACGAATCTTGTTCATATATCGTGAAAAAAAACTAAGAAAATTGATGAATAGATCTTTATTTTGTTAATACGTCAAATCTTTAAAAAGTACTAAATTGTTTATGATCTCATTCCAATATCTTTTCTAGGACACTGATAGTGTGTAGTTATACAAAAGTAACAGCCTGTGAATGTCCCACTGCTGGGCTAAGGTCTCTTCTCTTTTTAAGAAGTAGGTAAAAACGGCAAAGGCTAAAGACAAATAGTAACAATAATACATTTCTTTCTAAAAGTGCTTTGCCTATACAATACAACACAATATATCAATAAAAATATATAAAATTATATGGATTCATTTAATTGGAATGGAAGCATTCTATTTAATTTCCTTTGTGATTAAACTTTAGCTCCATCAAGTTCAAAATATTGTACAACTTAAAATCTGAGAGGATTAAGATATTTTCTTAACAACATTATATTATACAACTAGGTTTCGTCTGAGCCCTCGTGGGTTTTCTTTGTTTTAACGAAGATTTTAATCATCAGCTACAAATACAGACTGAGTGGTTTTCGTTGGTCCGACCTTTATTCCCTTTTATTGAAATTTATTTTTTAATTTAAAGTAACATAAAAAGACTGATTAAAATAATGATAAATAAAAAAACAAAAACTTTACCGCTTCAGTAACTTATGACAACAATCCAATTAACAACTTTGCAAGCCTTACATGATTTAAATATGAAAGGCGAAAACTGTACCTTGTCATTAAAATTTGAACAACTTGCTTACGACTTAGACTTCTTATTAACGACCTAGACTTCTAACATTCATTTTACGCAATATCAGCAGTCGAAAACAGTTATCTACCCAAAACATCAGTGATTTATTTTGAATTTGAAAAGATACGTTTTTGATCGACCGTCCATACTTTGTTTCCCAGGAACGCCTTTTGGCTCCATCGTAATTTCATCTACCCAAAGAAAGCTTAAATACTGATCTATTTTCAAAATTTAAATCAAGAATTTTGTTTAACAATTACTAAATACCAACATCAGAGACATTGCAAAGACAACCAAAGAGTAAATGAAATTTATTTTAAAAAATTAAAAAAATAACTTGGAATATAAATAAGTCTTTATTTAAAGAGTAATTAAATTATTCTAAAACGTTAAATAAAAATGAAATTGGGATAATTGCATGGTATTTTGGGATCCCTACTACAGCAATAAAATATATATAGTAAAAAAAGTTTTTAATAGAAACAGAATTTAGGTAATAGATAATATTGGCTTCGATTTAATGTTTTTTTATTTAGTACGTAGTAGTAGTAGTAGTTTCCGCCCGCGGCTCCGTCCGTCTGAGAACAGGTATTGGGTATTTTATGTCATTATCTGAACCACGTCAATCTGTATACAAAATTTCATAATGATCTGTCGAGTAGATATGAAAAAGTAACAAACAAACCGACTTTCGCATTTATAATATTAGTCAGGGTGTTATTATGATTAGTATCAATATCCCCCCCTAAAGTAGATAGGTAACACAGAAGGGTTTTCATAATTAAATCGAACATTAAAGTAATTGTAAGTAAATTAAACATAACTTAATAATTTTATTTTTTATTCTAAATATTTCGAGAAGTGTACCTACTTCCTCGTGTTAATAATTTCGTTTTTTTAAAAGACGTGCACTAAGTTTTAGGTAAATAAACTGACATGAAACAAAACAAAACACATATGACTCACTTTTAGGGTACGATGAATATCTCGAAAACCAATTCTCATTACATTCCGGTTCCACGGCAACTGCATACTTCGTTGAATTTGGTACGACGATTCACCATCCACACCTTCATAAAGTGCAACTAGAATACCCATCAACCCATAAGGTGAAAATGCAATATTATTGTCATTTAAAAAATTATGTTCCGCGAGAACTTTTAAGCCAAATTCATTCGTTACGTCTACCATGTGGGCTAATGGGCTCCGCTTTGAGTCCCACGATTTAATTTCTATTGGGACTCCATACTCTCTAGTATCAACGATTTTGATTATAGTAAGAATGTAAATAAATCGCGATATATTTGAAGAGGCAATAGGCCGCAAGCGTCCGAACCGAACCATTGTGCCCGCAGTTCTGTGCGCGTCTGTGCGCGCTTGGGTGGCTGTACTGGCTGTCGGCTACAATAGCAAGAGGTTTCTTCGATTTTAATTAGCATTAAGTCCCCGGGCTTTTCGGTGAATGCCCTCGACCAATTAATGCTAAAATATCGCATACATGTAATTATTCGTGGCGCGATGATAAATTGATTACTCAGATAGGTAATGGCTTAAAGCCGTTTGACGAGATATTTAACCGGTATATCTTGAAAGTGTTTGTAAAAATTTTGTCCTGTTATATGCGTTTATTTTTTGTGACGATAAATCTAAATAATTTATTCATTCTATTAAGTTTTGTTTTGTTTTACCGCCCTAAAATAGTTTCTATTTACGTATATTTTACGTCGATTCTATACATATAACGAATATTCTATATACATGGACCATGGTTAGCCAGATACCTACTACAGATATTTCAAGTTACACTTTTTCGCACTGCTATCGAAGCATTGAGATCCTTGGCCAATTAGATGAAACAGTTATTTATATATACACTCAGGTGTAGATTTGTAATCAATATCAAGAAATGTAGTAGTATTCATCATATACCTACGTTATATTTTAAGTAATATGGCGCCAATAAAATGTATGTCTATAGAAACTATAATGGCTGAATTGTTATTCCGTTACAGTTACAACTTTTTATTCAATTGATTTGATAGGCTTATAATGTATAATTTAAATTTATAACAAAGCGTAAGAAATATAAAATTTAGAATATATATGCAATTTTGGAACATATAGAAGCTTTTTCGTCGTAATAAATAAAAATATAGGCATATAAAACGAGACTTATTTGTGACGGTCTTTTACTCACCTTAGTGTTGTCTATTTTTTTAAACAGAAGCGATAGTCATGAAATTAGTCTAACATTTATAATAATAAGTATTTTATTATAATATTTATTATGATAAATATTGTATGTGTATTTTAACAAAGAATTACTAGTTGTACCCGTTTGAAGTGAATACTGATCACTAATTTATTTTATATTCAGTGCGATTGGCAGTCAGTTATCAAAGTTAATGTATCCCATAAACAATATATCAGCGAATATATTCATAATAAGTATAACCACTCACCTGGAACGCACATATTATGCTTGCCGCATGTCTTTCGTATGAAGTTCATAAGCTCTTTGTTCGCACAGTAAATGTTGCGGTACATTGTTGTTGTCGTCATTATAACATTATTACATATTTACAAAACATCTTAATATTGTTTATTTTTTTAAATAATTATACTTACAGAAAAGAGTGTATGCGGATTAAATTATCGTAGATTTTTGTGTTCATAATTGAACAGTTTGAGACACGGTTAATTTCGACGCAGGGAAAACCATGTTATGTAGGATTTAGCCTCGTGGTTCGGTAGAGCTTCACTCAGCGTGTACCGCAGCGCGAATTTATCCCGGCTGCCATCCTCGGTCTTCCTCAGGCCCGAATGAAACACTGGCTGTACATGCGTGATGTGGTGGACAGGCATGTACAGCCACGACGATAACATCCTATTGATTGAAACGACGCCTCCGTCGTCTTCGTAGTTTTGTTTATCGTCGTTTTAGCATACATACATTTCTTGTTAGATGGGTTGGCTCGCTACCCGTTAACGGATCTTTGATGAATTGAAAATGTTTTGAGTTTATCTCTAATAACGTAACTTTGGAACTTAGTGGATGTTTGCTATCAAGCTGGTGCAGAGCGAACAATCCAAAATTTCAGTTCATAAGTAATGTCCATCTCATCAACTTCTCAGTTAGTCAAAAAAGACATTTTAATTTATATAAATTCGCATAGAGCTGAAAATTGACAAATGAAATATTAACAATACACTCCGAGCATGTCTGTTAAAATATTCAAGATCATAGGTCAAAAATATTGATTTTTTCTTAGGTTTCAAAATCGCTAATATATAATTATATACATGTAGTTGTATATCGTAACGTGTAAGGTTATCATTATAAACATTTTTAGTCTATGATATTGAATTCTCAGTGGTTGGTTCAGTTCATGCTCTATGGAATATAGATAATGGAAATAATTGACTAATGGCTTCTCTATCCAAGCTGTTGGTATATTAAATATTTTATTTTACTAAAATATTTAATTGCAATTCTCATATTGCAAAAAGCGATATCCATTTAATTGGAACTTTTGCGTGAACTGCTACAATTATTCTGTAAATATTAAATAAAATATGTCAGTTGAGTGGATCTTGTGGTTTGATGTAACAACTCCGTGTATTTTTCGACAACAGTAAAATTTAGTGAAAAAGTCATCACTGCGACTTCTAAAGGTAAAGTATCAAACACTGTTAATAAAAATACCAATATCTTATATAATTAAAGTTAAGTAGAAAAAAATATAAATACTTTTAGTTTTATTGCTAACTATAAATACATATATTTTACACGAAAGATCTATGAACAGTTTGCCGGGTCATGAATATTTACGTCCCATATTAAAATTTCAGTTTTTTCAATAATTTTAAGTGAGTGTCATTAACTTCTTATCGTGGTAAGTACTTCTATGGAAATTTTAATTAATTTTTAGATTTATTTATAAAGGATAGGTATGGAGTTTTAAAAACTGGTGTTGTTTTACTAAGATGGAATCATATTATTCATGTTTGTGTTTTGTTGATGACTGAAAATTTGAAGTATGTATGAAAACATTTAACTCTTTGTGCAGTATCAATTATAAGTATAATTATAAATCCTCATTATCCTAAAGTCATAACAGCTAAAATGACACATATATTATGTCTTAATTTCATAACAATTGTAAGACGAAATGTGAAGCCATTTATATATATATATATATATATATATATATATATATATATATATATATAGAGTAGAACATACAGTTATTGGGCTTAAGCTATATAATAAAACAAAACTGTACATAAACCAGTTTTAAAAATATACTTTATTTTACACAAATTTTTACTTCCCAATTAATTTTCAATGTTAACAACATGTATGTAAAAAAATTAGAATATTTACATTCTAATCTGTAGGGAATTTTATGATATGATTTATAAGTAGCGATTTATATAAAATCATCGATAACTCTTCGAAATAATGTATCTGTCCCTACCCAGTGGGGTACCCCGGGCAGAGGGCCACTAGATGCGGGTGAAAGACTTGCGCATGGGTAACATCAGTTGAGGGGGTTATATAAATATTTTTTAGTCTTTGTAATGTTATTTAAATAACACAATTCTCATACTCTTAATAAAATTAAAATAAAAATCCTTACATAGAGGGGAACAACTTAAAACTTGTTTTGAATGGAGTTTGACTAAAAGCCAACCTTCCATACTACATATATATATAATAAATCATGGGAAGGGCTAATTTGGATAAGGCTGCTGCTCAACAATGGGATTTAATCAATAACTAAACATTTTTTAAAACTCTTCAATAAAATATTTATTATGTGGATGGGTATGTGGTTTTGAGATATATTAATAAGTAGGTATTCAAAAATTATAAATAAATAACAATAAGGATTAAGATAAATATTATAAATATTTTAATTTTGTTTGATATATTGATTTGGTTGTGTATATTAAAAGTGCCCTGAGTCTTTTTTTATTACATTTATTAATAAATACTACATTTAATACATTTATTAGAGTATTAGAGAACTAAATGCATTCCAATAAAAATTGATTCATATATGTAATTATATAGTAATGGTAAAATTCTGCTTAAAGCCAATAACTTTTCTTTCATGTCAGTTGATCCCCATGAAATACAATTGGATTTACAATATTGATAGGTGTTTATATAAGATAATGTAGTTCTAAGTTAGTTGCCGATGTTTTATATTTAAGATTAAACAGATTCAAACTACTAGTTTATTGTGATATAAAAAAGTTTACCGTATAGATATGTAATATATTTAATATTAATCACTCAATGCATTTGCATATAACCATAGTGATTATACAAGCATGTTCTAAGTAAGTATCTCAAACACAAATGCTGTGTAAGTATCATTTTGTTTTTATCATAATAATGTTCTTCATGCTATATATATATTAATATATTTATTATAATGATTTATTTTCCAGTTTCCGTGTTTGAAGACTGAAAAAAGAAAAATTGTTGAAAAAAATATAAGTGATTAAAGTTTATGATTAATCTGTGGTCATAAACTGTCAAGTGTTAAGTGTCTCAAGATGGACCTTCCGGACTGCCCTCCCGGAGCGGAGGGCTATGAAGATTCTGTGACAGAAGTTCCTAAAAAGCTTGAATATGATGAATCATCATCTATTTGTACCAAGGTAAGATAGTATTTTATTTTTTATTTGTTTATAAAAGCATTAAACACAAATTTTAATAATTATAAAATGATATTTATTATACAAAATTAATAGGCCAATCTATAGTAACAATTTTTAAATATATTATTAAAAAGAAAGATTAAAAAATAAAGTTCTAATACAAATGAGTATTTGGGCATAAAATAAAGAACTTAAATATTATAAAAACAATAAAAAGGTAATATATTATTGATCATTTGAACAATAAATCAGTGCTAAATATAAAACTATTACCTATTTCAATATGTGTAATTAGTGTGTAACATTTTGAGTAGTTTGTAGGACATACTAATAAGCAATAATATTAATAGACTGTGAAATACTATTCTTTAGAGTTATGTATTTATATTAAATATTTAAACAAGTTCTTATATTATATTGGCTATAAACACATTCATACATTTTGAAAACATAATCACTACGACTGGTGGTAATAGTTATGGTTTTAATGATTTTGTATAAAAGTAAATGTCAGATTGGTTTATTTGCATTCAACAGTGAGTTTTTTTAGTGTTTTATTGGTGATAAAATCAAAGAAATGTTTTCCAAATTAATTCTCAATGAAATAGTAAGACATAAAAAACTTTGAAAGACTTGTTATTACAATAAAAAAATATTTTCCATACCTATATTTGTCCTCATTTTCTGCTTCAGAATTTCGCTGTCGTAATGAAAAAAGAAATCTTCAAAATGTGCAACTAGTATTTAAAGATGCTTTTTAGGAAAGCTTAAGTTTTATCATTGCATCTGAACTAATAGCTATGCCAAAAAAAATAATTTTAAGAATATTTTAAGTGCCTTTTAAATTTATACATTTTAACTAGTTTGACGTCCTATGGGATAAAAACAAAAATTAAAATAAACAGATTTGAAACAACGTAAATATTGGCTTACAAACATCCAAACTAATTCATTTGAAATGGTTTCACTGGTTGTAAGGTATATGTGCAAGTTTATCTGAGTAAGTTACCATATTAAAGTAAAGTAACAACCTGTGAATGTCCCTGGGCTGGTGTTTACTGGGCTACTCCCTCTGGGCTAAGGCCTCCTCCCTTTTGAGGAGAAAGTTTGAAGCTTATTTCACCACACTGCTCCAATGCGGGTTGGTTACAGATGTGACAGAATGTCAGTGAAATTAGAGATCTACTCTAAACTTTAGGGTTGCTTGCCTGAGTTTGAGTCCAGTATCATTGATTATGATTCACCCGCTCTAACCACTGGGCATCCTTATACTCATAAGGTATAACTGCCCAATGAAAAGTACAATTCCATTTTCTGGATTGAGTAAGATAGTGTAATTACAGGACTTTAAATCTTAGTTCCCTTAACTGATATTGACTGTTATGGGAACACAAGAATAGTTAATATTTGTTACAGTACTCATGTATATTGGCGGTGGTGAACCATCATATATATAAATAAAAATATAAAGTACTTTGGTTAATTTTATGTAAAGCTACTCACTTCACGTGGATATTATTGCCTGCTGACATACATACATAATATATAAATATATGGAAAATTTTCCAAACCGTCCTATATTGAAAATTATGGTTGGTGTAGTCAAAAATCCAACATTTAACGTAATATAATTAATAAGATTATTAGAAGAGAAATTGTACGTGATTTAACTAACAAATTATTAATCCTGTCATCATATTCGTACCATTTTGTTTCCAAAAAATATTTTACAGTTTTTAAAGCATTACATTTAAAACAGCCTGCTTATCCTTTCATAGTTTGTAAGTATATGTTAATGTTTTAAAACAATTTTGTCGAATTTATTTGTATAAGAGCGTTCATAAACAAGTTTTACATATAATAATAAATATTCTGCATTAACAAGGAATTACTTTTGCTATTATTACGGGAAGTCGAAAGTAAAAGATATTTGAGTAAAATGTAGTGAAAAATAAAATCTAATTTATATACTTATTTCTATTTGTCAGTTTTAAATTAATACATCAAAATTAAAAAAGTAAATCGCGACAACAGTTGTGACAATTTGTATATTGAGATGTTGTCTTTATATTCTTCAAAAAAATACTTGAAGTGTGAATCTGATAACGAAAAATTGTGACGGGCTCTTCTAGTCCTCGATGTTGTCATTAAGGTAGGTAAGGTATGTCATTCTATACACGCAGAACATAAAGCGATTATGGCAAAAGGGGCATTCAATATATATTTAAACAGGCAACGAAATATTTTTTCTGCTCTGTTTTTCAACTGCTTCTTATTTTGTTTGGTAGCTATTTGGCGAACTTTAGTGTTATCAATTTAAGTGCTTTAATGTGTATACAAAATTATAAATATAACAAAATAAACAAAAACAGTTCGAAACATGCTAATTTATATATGATTTCCTCAACATTTTCATCAATAATTATGGTCGAGTTTCGACTACTGGACGAACACGAGTCTAATAAATTCTTCTTCTAAGCGCGTACTAGTTGTAGAACGTACGATTTTACGGTCACATCATCTTTTTTCTGAGCGCTAAGTTATCGAATTAAATAATGTGCAAACGAAATTTGATCTTTAGAGATCTAATTTATAAGTGAGATGTTACATTAACAAAAAAAAAGGATTCTGCGTACTGTTTATTATGGTTCTTACATAATTCCGTAGACAGTCATGTATCGCGCGATGTGTTGATTGTTTTTCACGATTTCTTTTAAAACGGAGTTTGGTAAGTATGTTTGACAAGCAAAAAAATATCAAAACATTTTATTTTAATAAACGGATAAATTTTTAATCGTCTCTTTTATTTTTTATTCGGATCCCTAAGTGTGTATAATTGTGTAATTTATATCAATCTTCCAATATCCCAATCGTTTTTTTTTTAAATTCAAATTTAAAATATCGGATTGTAATCTGATATTTGGATTGTAGATTCATATACAGGGTGACTGGTGAATTAGTATCAATACTTAAGGACGTGATATTTGACGACCATATATGACCAAAAAAAAATACATATAACATAAATATTAATAAACTTCTAAGTAAAGTTAACCAAAAGTTATGTAATTAATTACGCGTCATGTGGACGCCCTAGCTGCGCTGACGACACAACACCGTTATGTACATTTAGTTATCGCGCGGTACTTTCCCTACGTCCAAACGCCGCCGCGTGTTAACAGGGTAGCAGGCTACCTTTGATAAACAAGCATGATCCAATCCCCCTTCATACTTTAAACCTGGCTTAGAACAGGCAAAAATACCAAAATATTTCACTCGTTTAAGCAACAAATTTGTTGACTAGGTAAATGATATGAACTTGGGACAAAAATTAACTGTTTACCTATCTTGGTATTTCCGGCGTATTTAAAAATTGAATCATACTTATTTACAACGATTGTCAATCATTTAACTACCTATTTACCTACATAACTACACTAACCTTAACAAATGTTCAAAGTGAGCTCCTGCTCGTGTGATACACAGTTCGGCACGTTTACGCATATTGTCTTTCACACGCTTTAACACGAATGGGTCACTTTACTACTCACAGTACTCACATTATTCTGCATTTGTGTATTGATGCCATACCTAATTACTAATTACGGGTCACACTCACACACGAAACATTAGGTATACGCGTAAGATCGATCGCTAGGGGCGCGCGCGCGGGAAGATGGACGAACCTTACGGCGGCGCTCGCCCGACTAACCTACTAACCTACTAATACTAATAAGCCGCGGGGCAGGGGTTGCGGGGGGCAAATACTACGCCGCACGCGCCGCGGAAATATGTCCACACTTTATTTATTTAAAGTAAAATTTTTGTAAATTTGGTCAAAAATTAAGTACCTATTTTTTTTACATAATTCGAATGAGAATCATGTACCGATTATGCTCCTAAAATATTGATCCTAATTCACCAGTCACCCTGTATAATACAATAGATTGTCACTTCGTTTTCAGGCCGAGCAGGAATTTCAGCAACATCTAAATAGTTTGAAGATCGAGACTGAAGATGGAAGCTTCCGTTGCATGGTGGAACGTCGCGGGCGCGATATCTCCGGCAAGTGGATATACTTGTGCTATCCGTGTGCGGCCATGTGCAGCGGGGAGAGCATTTTACAGGTAATGTATTCGTTATTATTCAGCGATTGATTCATTGTCTAAAGTTTAAAAAAACTGAGTGGGCTTGAACATGAAATATTTGGTTGATTATCGTTGCAGACTCATATATCGGGAAAGAAACATAAAACTAAGATCTCCATGAAGAATGTTTGGCCACTAAGTATTTTTGAGGAACATCCATACATATTGAATGAAAAGGGGAATACTAAGTCTGCAGGTAATGTACACATTATATAATGTATTCTGTATACATTACGTTAAAAATGTTAGATTATGTTAAAAATATTTTTATTATGAACAGCTACAGAAAAAGTGCTGCAGAAGATGGCGGAGGAGGTGGCGATTTACAAAAAGAACCCCACGGAGCTGGATCTGAAGTACGACAAGTACCGCAACGTGGTTTGCCACATCCAGGAAACACTAGATAACGTCAAGTGCGTGGTGTTTTCTCTATTATATTATATCTAATATATTATTGCCGCTTCCAAATATTAATATCAAAAATTCAGGCTGTGCTGTTTAAATGCTACTATTTTGTAATTCGTATTTTAAAAAACTTCCAGAGCGCCTTTGCTCGGTATCGAGTACCTGGTGGAGCACCCCCCTGAGCAAGCGCACTACGAGCCGTCCTACATCTGCGTGCTCTGCATCAAGCAAGGCTACCCGCGCACCATCGTCAATCATCTCACATGCTTCTGGCACCGATACAACTATCTCGTAAGCTCGCTCTTATTTATAATTCGGCATGGCATATATTATTAGTTTTTATTATTAAAGTGCAAATTAATTTTCAGTCAATTTTAGTTTATTAAGGTTTCTTTTTTTTGTAATTTAATAAGTAATAGACGTTTTAGTTAAAGAAATAGTTGTTGAAAAATTAGGGTAAATAAATGATAGTACACAGTAGTAGCGCTGTAAACTGTCCGTTGTCCCGACAGCTGCGCCACTTCAGCAAGGCGTGCACGCTGCTGACTCCGTACCGCGGGCACGCCAAGTACCGCGAGGGCGTGGCCGTCATTATGAACCGCCTCGCCACGCGCATCCAGGACAAGTATGGCCGAATGCGCCCCATCAACATCGACAAGGAGGAGTACGAGAAGGACAGGTGTGAATGCTCAATTATAACAAGCTCCTACGACGTTAAACCGACTGTATGACCGCGGATTCGGTCTACATAGAGCCGCTTGATGGATGACTAATCTTCGGTTCCTATCCAAGTTCTGAAAACGATGATGATTCTTAAGTCACTTTATTAATTCAATTTCAATAATATTCAATTCGTTTTAGCGCGAGTGGGAGTGGGGGTCGTGTTAGGCCCTCTGCCCTTTTCTGTATCCCTGACAATGTGTATGCAAATATTCAGTGATGATCGGTTTAGTAGTTAATAGATAACCATGTTTGTGACGCGGTAATAATTGTTCTGTTAAATTTCTTAAACATTTTTTATATCCTTTATGGCTTCTTAATACTTTTATTTATTGATGGTAAAATTATAATTTCAGAAATCAAATTCATCAATGGATCTTTAGAGGGTTTCACTTTTCTGAAACCGATGATTGCACATTTGAGGAAGTGGTCGATGCAGATTTAATAACCTCTCTAGGTATGGGTTTTAAAATGTTACATTATATTCTTTTATAATTATTGTTTAATTTATTAATTTCAAGTTTCCTTTTTTATCCGCTATAGATTCATCAAGCAAGCTTAGTGAAAGGTGAGATTTTTATTTATTTATTCGTATGTTCTCACTTGATTATATTAAATATTTGAAGCTTAAAATATTATGACATAATCAGTATCGAACAAAGCGCAAATCTATTTAATCGCCTGTACTGTAATATATTTTTGTAAGAAATATAATAATTTTTTTTTATCAAAGTTTAATTACATTACACATTAGCTTACTCACCTTTCATGAACATTAATTGGATTTTTTAAACTTTTATTTTATTATAGAACAATAGCTAATAATTAAGGTGATGAAATTCCAAACATTTAATAATGTTTATCATTACAGAAAAACCCGTGACCCGTCGCCTCCTGTCGTCGCGGCTCCGTCAAAACCTTCTAATTACAATGTAAGTTCAATTTTTGAACTATCGGGCCGTATCCGTGTTTACAAAATATTTCAAGAAGTTTTTTAATCTATCTTTCACCGACTATACTATAGTATATATATATAATTAAATTTTAAGTAGTTTCCTAAAGCCTATTCCAATCACAAGAGGACTATTCCAAAGACAATTGAACAATTTTGACATTGAATTTACTCGATATCATTAGCCGAGATATTGAATAATCTGTGATATTCTATAATGATTTCGTGTAAACGTTCGTTTTGAATGTCATTGTTATCGCAACGTTAGAAGTTAAATTAAAGTAGCTAAGTGGAATAGTATTGTTTTATAATTAAAGATGTATTAATCAAGAATTGTTCGTTGGGCATAATATTGCAGAGCTAATAACAAATCGTAAGGAATATGAAAATCTAGGGTTTGGTTATATCTATCCTTTAATTAAAATAAACATTAAAATTATCCATTTTTTTAATCTTACTCACACACACACACACACACGCGCTCCCTCATATATACACACACACACGCACATGCAACTATAATGTTACATTACCGATCAGAGTTCAGACTAATGGTTCAGTATGTGTCCGGCAGGCGCGGCGCGCGGCGGCCGCGGACGCGCTGTCCGACGTCAGCGACGAGCCCGAGCCGCGCGGTAACTCCAGGTCGGCTGTTCCGAGCACTTATTGTTTATTGGCGCTAATCATGTATATTTTAGCTATATTGTGATCCTCGTTAGGCATCGACTATGTTTTTTATATTCGCTATCAAGGGTGACCTACTATAATTATAGCCACAAAAAATATGGCGACCTATTTAAACAAATGGTATTACGAGATAATATGCCTTTTACAATTTGTGTTAGGTGAGTACTAGTAATTCAGCTCACGTTTGCTTTTTGACATAATAATAAAAAATAATTATCAAATTACTAGTAAAACTAACGTGTAATAATACCCTTAGGAGCAAACTGGAGTCGAAGCGCTACGAGCCGTACCCTGACAAGCGGATACCGGAGAGTTCTTACCGTTCGCGTTTTGCCATACGGAATACCAAGGCCAAGTCTCAGGAGATGGTAAACTTTGCTTGTTTATAACACTAATTAACTAACTAAAGGCCTTGTTTGGCGTGATCAAGACATACAAAAAGGTTCGTAAGTTTTACGAATCAGATTTAAAAAAAACCTATTCTGAGCTCTAAAATTTATAGAAACAATACTAGATAGGCATTAATTTATACTACAAAGAGGACCTCCAGTCGAGTGTCTGAAAAGTATCGATTTCGTGAGCAGACGGAGGAGCGGCCGCGCGCGCCCAACTACGAGTACAAGGTGAAGCTGGCGGCCGAGCAGCGCGCCGCGGCAGAGGAGCTGGCGGGCAAGGCGCTCGCCTACCACGAGAAGAACCCGGAGAAGCATCCCTTCTATCCGGACGAGTGGAAGAAGTTCTGGAACCGGCGGTATAAGGAGATACAGGCCGGTGCGTGCCAGTGTGTTTATATTTTATTTTTTAATGTTGCCCTCTCGTCTCATTAAGAACCGGACCTGTTATATTAAAAAGGGGAAAATACAATATGAAAGTTAATAAACTTTACTAAAATAAAGATTCAATTAAGAGAAAAAGGCAACTTTGTAACTGCTCTTATTCAGAAACGAGTCGTTATATTGTTAGAAATAAAATCGTCATCTTTCGTGACAGAGGGCAAAGACCCGTCGAAGCATGACTTTAAGCCGGAGTGGATCGTATTCTGGACTGGGCGCATGAAGGAACTGCACGAGGAGGAGCTGCGCGCGACCGTCACCGAGATCTATCGACGCATGCGACTCACACCGCCCGACCGAGTCGACGACAAGTACGTGTGTCCAGAGCCGTGGTAATTCCAATAATAACTTATTAAGAGTGTGAGCGAAAGAAGTGGTGCGAGTGACAGGAGTAGATTATTTTTGTCAATAGTTTATTTTATTTTATTTACAACCATTTACCGATCTGCTATGTCGTATAGGAAGCCACAAGAGCGTCGAAAGACACCAGATCATCGTAGGACTCCTGATCGTCACAGGTCGTCGGATCGTCGTCGGTCACCAGAATACCGACATCGATCTCCGGTGTCTAGAAGACGAAGCCCGGAACCGAGGAGACGCTCACCTCGTCACAGGAAGATTTCTCCAGAGGCAAAGCGCAGAATACCCGATTACAGAGAACGAAGGTAAGTCGTCTGACGGAAGCTTATTTCATGACAACTTACTTCAAAATGAAATCAATTGAAACTACCAATACCACTGTTTTAGATAACTCAAATGCAGTAGATCCTTCGGAAATTTAATGTATTATGACGAAAATGCTCATAATTTACAAACAAATGAGAAATGATAGATTTAGTGGAAAAACTTGGCATTTTTATCATTATAGTATTTTGTGACCATTTCGAATTCAAGCATGCGTTTGATATGTGTAAGGTTTATATATATGTTTATAATTTTCAGGTCTCCAGAGCGTCGCTCGCAACCGCGGCGTCGTTCTCCGCTACGCTCACTGCGTACTCGCTCCCGCAGTCCGATACATAAGTAAGATTACGATATTGATTATGGAATAATAATTCCTATAAATAATTTTATGATGTCTATATATTGATAACACAAAATGTAATTGTCATTTATGATGTGGGTGTAGAGCAGAAAGCAGCCGGCGCGGCGTGGGGGGTGCGGGCGCCGCAGGGCGTCGCGCGCGCAGCCCGCTGTCGCGCCGGGCCTCGGCGCCGCGCAACCACAGCCCCGCGCGCGTGCTGCTCACCGACACCGTCCTCATTTCCGATGAAGAGCTCAAGCCGTGCGTTGTTCTATATTATACCTCCAAGACACTATTTAATTTTATTAACTAATTTAATACAGTAAAGTTATTCGTACATTAGTAGTTTTTATTACATGGTTAATTTGTATAAAACTTCTCAAACGACAGATTGTATCTTAAATATATATTTTCACAGCGACGACGGCCTATCCCCGTGGAATTCTGACGATTCGCTGGGCTCGCTGCCGGATGCTCGCTCGCCCATCGCTCCGAACTCGCGCACCGGCAGCGTGGCATCACGCAACTCACGTCGGCCCGACGTCTACCGTGACAAGGCTCCTGCGCCGCAAGATTTTGGGTCAGCTGAGAACGTGGTCGCTACGCTGAGGTTGCTGGTGGCGCTCGAAGACTACCTCGGTAGCTTGGGTCCTAAGATAGTCGACTTGCTCACCGAGGCATTGAAGATGGAAAAGGTACTATGAGGTCTTCTATAAATATGTATAAATGTCGAAAAAAATTACATTAAAATTGTCAATGATTATATCTACGATTATACAATTTCACTAAGTCGAAAAAAAAACTATAAATAAACGTAGATTAACGATATATCACAGGAAAAAGCAAACTCATCTGAAGAGTTGCTGGTGACCGAGACAGCGGTGGTGCTGATCGAGACGGCGAAGGAGAAGCTGAAGGGCGCGGTGCAGGCGGGGCTGGTGGCGGGCAGCGCGGCCGCCGCCGTGCGCTCGGCCGTGGTGCGCGCCGCCGCCACGCTCCACGAGGCCGACACGCGCATGAAAAAGCGGAAGCAGCAGGTGGGCTCACTTACCACACAAGACGCGGGTACATTTGTTATGCTGAATTAGGATCGTAATTCAATTTTCTTCATTATTACGTGATCAGCAATATATTTAACAAAAAAATCTATGATATTAATTTGCTTATTCTAGAAATTAGTGTCATATGTATTATTTGATATAAACTGGGTGTATAATGTATATATAAAATAAAACAGGCAATAATTTGGGCATGTTATAAAATACACAAAACTTGTAGCTAGTATAACAGGATCTTCTAAGTAGGTATGTTTAAAGAATAGTGTATAGTTCGCGATATTTTACATTGCCGCTCTGAAACCAGTCGCTTGGAAAGGACGCTCAGGTACGTAAAAGTAAAAAATAATAGCGTATGAAAAATATTAAATTCTGTTTTATTAGAAAAAAAAAAATAGGACAAATCCATCCATCCAATTTTTATATTACTTTATTCCATTGTCATAAAAAAAAAATTATTTTATTTAAAATACGATGATTATGATTAAATTTTTGTCTTTGTTTATTCTACAATCAAAATCAAAAAAGTTGCAAAGTTCGTCGACATTCGAAACACTTCAATTTTTTCATCTTTCGCGTATGTAGATTATATTATGTGATATTGAATGTTTTTTTTTCTTCAAAATTTATTGAAAAAAAAAGGACATTCAATATCACGGCCTTTAACAATAATGAATCTAATAATTTCCTTGTATGTTACAATTTATAATTATTTATATTTTATCATCCCAAAATTAATTGTATTTCGTTACCATGCAAAAAAATATCTTTCCAGTTTTCTTAAATACCACTTTAATAAAACACAACTTTGCGATTCCGTTCCCAGGAAGCATTGAATGCAAGCAATAGTTCGGAGGCCGTGCCAGTAGCGGGTGTGGGCGCTGTGGATCGCGAACAGATCGCACAACAGATGGCCGCCGCACTCATTGCTCAGGGCAAGACAGACGTGTCATCAGAAGAGCTCGCGCATCTTGTCGATGCAGTGGTAAGAACTATTTATACTTTTCTTTATTATTAAAATATGAAATATTTGATGAGCTAAAAGAAAAGTAATTGAAAGATTTAAGTTGTTTTTTATTGCATCGTGTATCGGACGAGACGAGATTTGCCTCTTCTGTTAGCAAGATATAAACAGGTTTTACTGCTGATTTCCCATTAGTTTCTTTGCCTAATAACAATTTTACATCCACTTAAGTTGTTGGCTAATTAGATTACAACACAATTGATAACAATATGAATACTGTTAGTTCAGATGAATGTCTGAAAAAAGTCCTCACTGATCAAGTGTACAAAATTTGTCATTATGCCTAATAGACAAGTTATAAAAAACAGCACACAAATCTTCAGATGGTGAATAAAGTAATAACTTCTAAATAATCAAAAAGTTTATTATTTAATAGGCAGAGGAATGTCTGCTTTCAAATCAAATTATACTTTATTCAAGTTACAAGCCTATAAAAGCATTTTAGAATCATTTTACAGATTTTATTACATTTTACAAATTTATAGGTTTGGACCTTAGATTATACTGAGAAAAAACAAAAGGAACTCAGTAGTTAGTCAGAATCGTAATACTGTATTACTTTTAATTATGTCTTTTTTTGTCTCTTTCAGGTTGGCATGGCTGAAGCAAAGAGAAGAGAAGCAGATTCAAAGAGAAAAACTGAGGCAAGAGCCGCTAATGACAAATCAACCCGAACTGCCTCTGGAAGCACTGCTTCTGCCCTACAAATGCTACAGTCTGCGTACGACGATAAGAAGTAATTTTTTGTTACTTTTACTCAGGAAATATATTAATGAATTATATTTTTAAGTAGTTTAGTGCAAAAACATAGGCAAAAAGTTATTTATGTTTTACCAAAATATTTTTGTAATAAATCATTATCTTATTCAACATTTATTTTACAGAGCTGAGAAAGAAGATGTACCTGATGCGATGGATGGTTTATCTGACTCCGATTTGGAAACATTACTAAAGAATTTTAATGAACTCTCCGCGGAAGAGCAACATAGCCTTATTGCATATCTTAAAAAACTTGAAGCTCGTGAACCACAACGCGTTGAGAGGTTAAGGCAATATGTAGGCGCTGCGGCTACTAATGCTCCGACCACTGAAGAAAAGACTGAGAAGCAGTCTGTTGAGGATAAACCACTTAATATTGCAAGTGATGATGATGATGATTACACTGTTGAAGATGTATGTCTGCTTATATTAAGCTATTAGATAGATTACTAAGATAAATAATTTGAGCGCTAAATAATATATTTTGTTATTAATTTACAGGTATTCAAATCTGCTACGCAAAAAGTAAAAGAAGATCAAATTCGTCAAGAAATGGAGATAGTAAAGAAATCTCTTGAAGAGTCAAAAGCTTCTCCAGAGGTGGTTGAATCTACTATAACTGCAAGTTCGAATGATGTTAAAAAAGATATATTTTCGGCAACTGACCTTTTAGCATTAGTTCAAGCATCGTTGCAATCCACACCTGCCCCAACTCCAGCAGTGGTATCTGATGTTGTTACTAGTAATACACAGCCAAGGTCTTTTGGTGATCTACCTGAGCCATCGTTGATAGAAAAACCAAATCCATTTTTAAATCCTCAACAATTGCTTAATCAAACAATGTCTAATCAACAAGGACTACTTAGAACTCCAAATATACCAAATTATAGTGGGAACCATAACAATCTAGTTGACATACGTCCATCAGTATGGGAGCCTAGGCAAACATCAGATATGTCAGGACAAGTTAATATACAACATGACAATTTGTTGTTGAAACAGCCTCAAGATAGTTATAATCAAGTTCTCCTAAATAGTAGTGATCAGAATCTACGTGGGTCACAAGACAGTTATATTCGAGAGAAATGGGAACACCAAGGAAGTATTAATCAGGGGTCCAGAAATGATCAGGGTAATTTTAATCAAGGGTCTCAAGGAGTGCAAGATAATTATAATCAAGGGGTAAGAGGATCACAAGAAAATTATAATCAAGGGTCACCAGGATCACAAGATAATAATTACAATAAAGTGTCACAAGGGCCACAAGATATGTATCATCAAGGTTTAAGAGGAGCGCAAGAAATTTATAATCAAGGATCGAAAGGACCTTCAGATAATTATAATCAGGGGTCAAGAGGATCTCAACAAAATTATAATCAAGGATCCAGAGGACCTCAAGACAATTATATTCAGGGGTCAAGAGGATTTAAAGACAATTATAATCAAGGATACAGAGGAACTCAAGATGTTTATAATAATCAAAATTCATTTGTATCACAAGATAAAAATAATCCAGGACCACATGGACCTCAAGACAATTATAATCAAGGAACACATGGGCCACAAGACAGTTATAATCAAGGACAACATGGACCACAAGAGAATTTTAACCAAGGGATACATCGACCACAAGATAATTATAATCAAGGACAACATGGACCTCAAGAAAATTATAATCAAGGACAACATGGACCTCAAGACAATTATAATCAAGTACCACGTGGACTTCAGGATAGTTATAATCCATCACAAAATAACTTTAATCAAGGACTAAGAAAACCTCAAGAAAATAATCAGGGACTTCCAAGTTTACTAGATAATTTCAAACCTGGATTGAGAGGTCAAGAGCAGACATATGGTGCAATAAGAGGAACAAATAATAACTCATTTAATCAAGGTACTAGAGGCAATTTTATGGGCAACAGAATGCAAGACAACTTTAATAATAGGCAAGATGTAAATCAAATGCAGCAGTTTAGTGGGCAGATACATGGAAATTTTGAGAAGAGTAACTTTAGGGGCAGAGGCAGAGGTTTTGCAAAGCAAACAAGAGGACGTGGTCGCGGTTTTTATTAAAAACTAAAAATATTTAAAAAAAAAACCTTTGTGTTATATTTAGTTTCCTGATTTATAAATGAAATAATAAGGATTAAAGAAAAGTTAAATTTGATATTATTTTTATTTTTGTAAATAATATGTACATTATACTGGAAAAAGGAATTGTATTTACAAATAAGGCTACATATTTAGTTCTAGTATGTCCCCATTTCCATTAAAGCATCAATGTGTTCAGTTTCTGGTAAGATGTCAATTTCCACAGGTTCTGACTTAATGGTACTTCCATTTTTATTATCTAGATGGAAAAATCTAAACAATGTAGATAAGTTAATTATAGAGTATGCTGAGTGTGCCAGGATATCTTCTACAGTCTCTTTTAAAACTTGAAATGCAGAAATGATTGGTGTAGCTATTTTAGTTTCTGGAAAAATAAACATTTACATAAATATTTCTAATATTAGTTTTACATTATGTATGTAAAAGAATAAATTAATTAAACTTACTTGAAGTATTGTTTTTATTGACATCAAATAAAAAATGGAAAAAGTTTATCTGAAGGTACAAATCTTTTTCAGTGTAATCTCTGAACATAACCCCTTTTTCACACTGTCTACATAAAGGATAGCCACCGGCAAATGTTTGCGGAAGTCGAATCGTGCGGTATCCGCAAGCTGGGTCTTCACAGGATAACCAGCCTGCATAATACTGGTTATGGTACTGCCGCATTTGTAGAGTCAATTGGTTTTGAATACAAGCAACATAATCAACTGGTTTTACAGAACATTTAGGGTTTTGACATTTTTCTAAGAACGTTAAATTTTCTTTATCCAATTTGACAAATGTTTCTCGGACTCTATTTTCAGTTTTACAGTTCTCGTTTACACACACAAACAAAAATTCTTTGCAATGTCTGTACTTTTCTTGGTCGTTTTCAACCTCATATGTGTCAGTGTTTGTGTTTTCTTTTTTAATAATTTGTCGATAACCTGAAGGGTCCAGACCAAGACAATCGGCGACTCGCGCCGGATCCATGCCTTCTATGGGTTCGCATATACGTGATATGACGGGATGAAGTTGATGTGCCAAGTAATACTTGTAATCCACTTTGAGATATTCAGAGTTTTTCAACTCTTCTATATGGTAAGCTCTTTGTGTTGCTGAATTAGCGGTGCCATCTTCACAAATTATATAAGGCACTATGTCACCTTTTTTAAATCTTCTACTATTTTTAGAATTTAATCTCAACGCTACTTGGACATGTGGTTGCGAGTTCTTGTCAGCATATTCATTTGGATTTTTGGTAAGTTGTTTTGTGATAGTTAATAAGGATAACGGCATTTTACTGCTTACTAAATCATCTTTCAATTTATTTAAATGATTTTGAATACTTTCGAGTCTCTCGTCGGCTGTTTGTTCGGAAAGTATTTGACTTAGTATAAATTTGCCCGCTTCTGCTGCCAATTGTGACCAATCACGTCTAACAATATCTAAACCCTTGTGTTCTTGGGTAAATGTAAATTCACCAGCTTTATTCTTACTAATAACTACAGCAGCATACTTCTTTTTTTTTAAAAGAAGTAGATATTTAAAAACTCCATCAATATCTAATTCAATCTGTTTGTACTTTTTGTTAATCTCTCTTTTCAGATCATTGCCAATCTTAAAAACATAGTCGTAATCTAAACAGTTTGTATTTATCATCAAACTGTCTGTGTCTCCATACACAACGTCATAGTTTAACTTTTGCACAATTTCTTTTGTATCCATAAGAATTTCCCTGCCCTTCATAGTGACTAAGGCTGCTAGTGGTTTTGCATAAAATCTGGAATGGGTGAAGCCCAGGCATCCATACATAGAATTTGCTGTGAGTTTTAAGCCCATTTGTCTTATATTATATTGCATATATTGCTCAGGTGCCAAGTCTGGTGATTTCATCAACTTTTTTACCTCCCGTCTGCTTTCCACAAGTTTTCTAATCTGAGTGGGAAGGATACCGAAATCAGTATTTGGACCAGGCAAAACGAGGTTATTTATATCATCGTCAAGTACGGCGCCATTTTTCCTTTTAATTGTTGTAAAACAAATATTGTATTCTTGTATAATACTTGGGTACAAAGAGTTAAAGTCCATTAGGAGAATTAGTTTATCATAGAAACCTTTTTTAGGATCAAGCACGAGACCGCCGGAATATGCGGCTTTTTTTTTACCTTGTTTTTTTGATACATTTGAGCCAGCTTCTTCCTGTTCATCCCCATCCGCGTCATCAGCAACTATTTTTTTACCATAGACTTTATCTGGTACAATATAACTCTTTTCATTAAAAGCATGTAGCAATAGATACTCATTTCTTTCAGATCTTCCACCCATTAGAGTTCGAGACATCACATTACCAGCAATTTGTGTAATTTGTAATGCTAATGGTACTACATTAAGTTCACACATGATTTTCAATATGTATGAGGCATCCTGCATACTTAATGTTACTAATTGTAGAAGATCATTAGTACTTTCATAGTAACGTGGTAAATCTTCGAGAGCCACATCGACGCGATCGCCTTCTTTCATTTTAAGAACATTTACACACAGTGTGTCTAGATCAAAACTTCGGGCTCGTATTAGTTCCATGGCAGAAAGTTTTATGTCACACACCAGTCTTCCTAAAAATGCGTCCTTCGCTGCATATTTTCTCTGAGGTGCGACTGACCTCTTAAGTCGGCCTAGGCGAGACCAATTTGGAATACGTAAATCTAAGATGTTACCAATAAGCAAATCCTGTTGAAAGCCTTGTAAATCATGACCCACAACTAAGTCTGGATCTAGCTTCCAAAACTGTACCATAAAAAAGTTAAGAAGTTCTCTTTCTGATTCACATTTGGTCAGTCTTGTTGCCTTGTATTGAGATAAATGTTGTTTGAGATCAAGGGGCCATATGTCAATACATTTCGTCATTACTGTAAATTAAATGATTATGATAATATGTAATTATTTTAATTTTTTTTTCCAATATAAATAAGCACATATTTATTTTAATATAAACTTACCACAGAAGTGCTGATGAAATGGTGGATTTGGTGGTGGTTTATGTATTGGAAAGGAATTGTGTGCTAGACAGCTCAACATCAAAATTTTTGTCTTATTTGTCTTTGAATCTGTAGCAGTACGCATGTTTAGCTAGAAATGAAAATGTTTAAGCAGTTATTTTATTAATTAAAATTTGCAGGTTCCTTTCTATTTACTTATGAGTATTGATAAATACGAGTCTGTAGAAAATATCTGGAATTTATCAATACCAGTATAAAGAACTTACTGTAGCAATAACAATTGGTGGTGGTTCCAGATCATTATCATCTCTGATCACATTAACTTGTTCCATTTTCTCACAAGTAGCCTCTAGCTTACACCATGACACTTTGGCTTGGACATTTTCAGCTTGCTTCACTTCTAACCAACAGGGACCTTTGATCTTTCTATCCAGCAAAAAGGTCTCCAAAGAAGAAGTATTTGTGCCAAATATGTGAGAAAATGTTGAATATTTCTTTCCTGATTGGGGTGGGGGTAATGCAGCCTGTAAATGAGTACTAATTACTTAAAATAGACAAATCATAACTGACCAATTAGTTCTTTGGTTTTTAGGAAGATAATTTGACACATATATCTACTAATAGAATTAAACTTACAGAATATTTCACTTCTAAATAGTCACACTGCGCAGGTATGTCAGGCAGGTTAAAGCAGTAATTTTTAGTGACCTTCCTAGACTTAAAATTTTTTAAACCCAACTCACTGGCCACTGAGCTATTAAAATCTTGATACACATCCATCATTGTGACTTCTTGGTCTGTTGGTTCCAATGTTATAGGATCCAATTTCTATAAAAGATGGAAGATTAAAAAATAAGCAGTTTTGCTATTAATGAAAAATATGAATTAATCCTAATTTGATTTTAAAATTTACAAACTTACATATTCCCTTGGAAGAAGAAACAGCTGACGATTTACATTTTTTATAACCAAACAGCAAGAAATACATCCTGCTTTTTTGTTTGCTGGATTCACATATACTTTACCAAATAAATACACAACACCTGGTTTAACAAATCTATCTTCCCAAGCGTCTAACCAATAAAATTTGAGAACTTTCTCCCCTTCTTTGTTAATTTGAAGTGGAAGTTGACCATCAGTTTGAACAGAAGACACCACTTGATTTTGGTTCTGGTCTGCCCAATTGCTGCTCAAAGGTTTCAATTCTTTTGTTTCCTTTTTTGTAGGAAATATTTCAAAATCTTCATTCAAAAATTCTTCAGCTACATCTGTTATAGTGTTAGAGACAGTTGGAGTCTCTTCTTTGACTTCTGCAACTTCACACATGGCAGCATCATTGCTAAAATCATCATCAAAATTGATTTCTTGTGTCTGAAACTCTTCTATGTTCTGAGTTGCAGAGTCTTCTAATTCTTTCTTTATTTCTTTATCTATGTTCCATTCAGATTTCTTTGGGGTATGACCATTTGACTGTTTTTTTAAGTGACTATTTTGATCCTGAATAAATATATTAAAATATTATCAATTTATTATTTCTAAAAATGTTAAACGACAATATTAATTACTTTGAAGTAACTTACATTTGTTTTGTTGTGGTGTGTAGATGCAGTTTCCTCAACTTTAACAACTGGAGTAGGTTTTTTTACAGAAGTTGATAAGTTTTTGAAGTAGTTTTGAGCTTCTTTTTTGTTTGATTCTATGATATTAGTTTTGCTTGGCATGAAGGACTTTGGTTTGACTGTAGTTGAAGTACTTCCATCCAAATCTGACATGATATCTGATAAAATGTTGTCTTCTGATATTTTTACATCCTATAGTTTAATTAGTTGAAATTGTAAATAAAGAAATATAAATTAAATAAAATACATGTTTTACACAACATAATTCGCTAATTATAAGAAGACAATCAATAAAAATATTTATATGGCTTAATTGAAAAATATTTAAATGATTATTGTTATAGTTTTGTTAGTTAATGAAACATATTCATTCACATTAAATAATACAAAGAGCGTACATCTTTTTTCTTAGCTGGCATGGCTCCTAAGAGATTTCTTATATTGCCTTTCCCTGAAGGTGGTGCAACTTTGGCTTTTCTCTTTTGTCCTCGGCCAGATTCCTTAGTACTTGCAACATATGTATCATCAATTCCATCATCATCATCAAAAATTTCTCTACCATCTTCTACATATCCCGTGCCATCTATAAAAATGTTGTAACATTATTAGTTTACCTATTAAGTAGATTATTTATCAGAGAAAAGTACTTAATTCAAAGTAAACTACAAACAAATGTGTTTTTACAAAAATAACAGTAACAAACCGTCTTCGATCCAATCATCTTCTTGTCGCTGCAAAACTCGTTCGCTGTATTCTGTCTCGTCGACCGTATCGTAAACATTCTCCATTTCGTCTACATCATATTTATGTTTTGAGCCCTTTCCTTTTAGAAGTTTCAGCTTCTCGAAAGCCGTCATGCGACCATGTTTATCAACTTTTTGCCTTTTGGCTCTTTGACCAGCTAAAAATATTGTTTAAACACATGAGTAACTTCTGATCGCCATCATACGTAAGATTAAGATAAGAGTAGCACGTACCTAAAGAATCTGCCATGATTTTGAATTAAGTATCATAAAATTTTTTTATAAAAGCTTATACTAACTAGTTTTTATAATGAAATAAATTGATCATAAATTACTAAACAATCAAATTCAGTAAGTTATGACATTTGACATTTGGAATTGGCGCGAAATTTATTAACGTTCTAAATCATTTATCTTTCATCGAAAGTATATAATTATACTTTTTTTTTAACCTTGACTTATTTTAATATTTTTTTACAATAATTAATTGTTTTGATAGTGCAAATCTTAGCAAAGCGTGAATACAAAATGTTGTTTTATTATTATTTATTGTACAAATACAGCTTTACAGCACAAGTATATATTGACATACTCTATATAAGACACAGCTTTTGGCGCCAATTTTGCTGTCAAATAAAAGTTAAACACATTCTAACGTCGCCTATGAATAGTTCATAACACAAACGCGAAATCGTATAAAATTATGTTTAAATATTAACTAAACTGGTAGTTTAAGTTTGAACGTCTAAAGCAAGTTGATCGAGGAAATTAATATTTCACTACTAAGAACTCGTGGGTGAAAAACACAGTATGGCTATGCGTGATTATACGGCTGATAAAGGTATAACAAAATATCATCTTTTAATTTGTTCTTTTAACCATTTGTGAGCAAACCAGTAACGTTTTCTTTTCGATTTACAGAAAGTTTCAAAAACTTTTTCATTGAATTCTGTCAGACTGACGATGAAGGCCGCAAATTTTTCAAATATTCTGAACAGCTATCTAAAGTAGCCCATAGAGAACAGGTAATTTACTGATAATAATAAAATTCTTAAAGTACTTGTATTACACTCCCTTTATTCAGGATTATGTGCATGACTTTATTAATACATATAATGGTGCTATTTTTTGCTACTTGAGTTTTACTTATTTATAAAAAATATATATAGTGTATTACAATATATATATAATTTAAGAAAATAATGTACTCAATGTTACAAAAGTAACAATTTTAGAATATAACATATGCTACAAATGATTCTATTTATACTTTCCAGGTAGCTTTCGTAGTGGAGTTGGATGATTTACATGAAACAAATGAAGAATTGGCAGAAGCCGTGATCAAAAATACAAGACGATATACTAACATGGTCTCTGATGTTGTGTATGAGATGCTCCCTGATTTTAAAAATAAAGAGGTTTGATTTGGCTTATGTTTAAAAGTTACATTTTTATAAAACTTATATTAAGTGTAAAATATATTTTAACAGGTTGTAGCCAAAGATGTACTGGATGTGTATATTGAGCACAGAATTATGTTGGAAGCAAGGAATCATAGGATTCCCGGTGAAATGAGAGACCCAAGGAATAGATATCCACCAGAACTTATAAGACGATTGTAAGAAAAGCCCTAATTGCATATTTGTTTATATTATTTTTTATTATTTAGCATTTCATTTTTGTAATTATATTTTAGTGAGGTTTACTTCAAGGATTTGTCTACGTCTAAATCAGTCCCAATAAGAGATGTTAAGGCTGAACACATTGGAAAACTTGTTACAGTCAGAGGTAAATGTTTTGTTGAGTGAATTATTATAGATATAATAGTATCTATTTCATCTCAGATTAATTTAAATACTAATCTCTTTTCTTTTTGTTTGTTTCAGGTATAGTTACTCGTTGCACAGATGTCAAACCTCTATTAATAGTAGCAACCTACTCATGTAGTGCTTGTGGAGCTGAGACATATCAGCCAGTTCGATCCCTTCAGTTCACTCCTCCGCCTGCCTGCAGTGCTGATGAGTGTAGGCTCAATAAAACAGCTGGGCAGTTACATTTACAAACCAGAGGATCGAGGTTCCAAAAGTTTCAAGAGTTGAAAATACAGGAACATGTTGGTATCTTGTTTTTTGGTAGAAACCGCTTTAATATTTTTGAATCATATTCATGTATATTTATGACAGTGGTTTTCTAATAATGACTTTGAAACATTTAAAGTATTTTATTTATTTTTGTACCAAAGAGGAATAAATAGTTGATACATTTTTATAATAATTTGAGATTTGTATTTGGTAGGCCTGTTTTTCTATTCTCTTCTTTACACATTTCTAATACAAACGGCCCAGGGTTCAAACTATCATCCGATAATTTTTCAGTTGACTTTTTTATTATTAGTGTGAAATAATAACTAATAAGTGTGTCACAATTGTTTCCATTTGTCCATTTGTTTTAGGTTATTTTTTGTTTTGTGTTAATTTTTTGCTAGTAATAGACACTACTATCCGAGGTGTGCAAAAAATAATCTATCTGTCTGTCAAATTAAATTCAAATATATTCATTAAAGTCTTGTTTCAATTGAATCATTTATATTGGCTTTAATAATGTGTAGGTAAAAAATAATAATAATTTGTAAATGATTATATTATAATCCGTCTTAGATGAGCATACTGTGTGTGCTTATGTCAGTACTAACCGAGGTGTGTCGGCAGTCGGACCAGGTGCCGGTGGGCCACATCCCGCGCCAGCTGTCGGTGTACTGCCGCGGCGAGTGCACGCGTCGCGCGCAGCCCGGCGACCACGTTGCCGTCACCGGCATCTTCCTGCCGCTGCTCAATGCCGGCTTCAAGCAAATAATGCAAGGATTGCTCTCCGACACATACCTCGAAGCTCATGTGAGTAGATAAAAGCTTCGTAAACGGGTGTCGATCTTTTTTTTAATATGATTAGTTAGTATATTTAATATTATTATGGTATATGGTTATATTATAAACTGAAAATTTGATGTAGTAATATTTTTCAGGGCGTCACTTGTTTAAATCAAAGTGAGGAAGGCGAAATGGCGGAACCGCTATCTGAAGAAGAATTAGCAGAACTCGCCGAAGAAGATTTGTATTCGAGAATGGCACGCAGTCTGGCGCCTGAGATTTACGGTCATGAAGATGTTAAAAAAGCCTTATTATTGTTGCTTGTTGGAGGTGTTGATAAGTAAGGATTTATCTTAAATATAATTTAAGTACTGCACCGTATGTATAGTTTTTTACCTTCTCTTTTTATTTAAATAGACGTCCAAATGGTATGAAAATTCGCGGTAATATCAACATCTGCCTGATGGGTGATCCCGGTGTAGCCAAGTCCCAGTTGCTCAACTATATCGACAGATTAGCTCCCCGCAGTCAATATACTACTGGACGCGGATCATCAGGTGTCGGTCTTACTGCTGCTGTATTAAAGGTACTAATAATAACTATTTTATTAAAATTTAAATTAGTTCATTTAATAATTCTTAATATTGTAGCAATATTAAAAATACTGTATCCTCAGACTTATCAAGTTGGTTATAAAATTAAAATAAATATTATTATTTTTACCTGTAGGATCCATTTACTGGGGAGATGATGTTAGAAGGGGGAGCGTTGGTGTTGGCAGACCAAGGTGTGTGCTGCATCGACGAGTTTGACAAGATGGCGGAGAACGACCGCACAGCCATACACGAGGTCATGGAGCAGCAGACCATCAGTATTGCTAAGGTCCAAAAACATTTTTGATTTTTATCTAATTGTCCTCAAGATTTCACAACCAGATCCAGGGCTTCAACTGATGACTTTTGTGTATTAAATTGAATATGTATGCATATTTTTAGCTTAACTTTAGTCACCTCTAGAATTATATGAGTTTCATCTTTATTTATAATGAATTATTTTAAAAATTATGTTTTTAGGTTCATATAAGATTTTAAAAAATAATGTTTCTATGGCGGATAATTTTAAAGACTTACCGGACTTACTTATCATAGCGGGTGATTAGTTAAACACGCATTGTTTATGTGACTTATTTCGAAGGACACATTAATAATGGCACAAATATATTTATCATGCACTGACTGCAAATAAAAACTTTATTATGTATTAACATATTTGAAATGTTTTATATGCGGTTGATATATTCGGAGGTATATAGTTAATCGAGTTGTGGTCGACAGGCGGGCATTATGACGTGCCTGAACGCGCGCGTGTCGATCCTGGCGGCGGCCAACCCCGCGTACGGCCGCTACAACCCCAAGCGCACCATCGAGCAGAACATCCAGCTGCCCGCCGCGCTGCTGTCGCGGTTCGACCTGCTGTGGCTCATACGGGACAAGCCCGACAGGTAACCGAACGAACGTTTCGTATGTAATACATTTGTTAGTCTTGTATTTTTTACAATTTAAAAAAATATAGAAAATATATCATACCCAGGGCTTGTAGTAAGTAAAGGGGATTTGATATATAATCCCATATTTAAGAGTAAGCAGAAGTGAGCATAACTTCAGCATAGTTTAATTCTGACTCCGAAACCTTAAAGATTGCTAAATATTTTTGTGTTAACAACCTTTAAAAAGCTTTCTTATTAAACGATGTTCAATACCGTGACGCAACACTATGGATGCTGATGATTGCGCGACATGTGTACAGGGAGAAGGATCTGGAGCTGGCCAAACACATCGCGTACGTTCACCAGCACTGTGCGCAGCCGGCCGGCATCACGCGCGCGCTGCGCATGCGCCTCGTGCGCCGCTACCTCGCCCTCACGCGCCGCAAGCAGCCCGTCGTGCCCACGCACCTCGCCGACTACATCGTCTGTGAGTCTGTGCTCCGTCGGTACTAACACACCCCCTGTCTCTGTCGCTGCGCATGCGCCTCGTGCGCCGCTACCTCGCCCTCACGCGCCGCAAGCAGCCCGTCGTGCCCACGCACCTCGCCGACTACATCGTCTGTGAGTCTGTGCTCCGTCGGTACTAACACACCCCCTGTCTCTGTCGCTGCGCATGCGCCTCGTGCGCCGCTACCTCGCCCTCACGCGCCGCAAGCAGCCCGTCGTGCCCACGCACCTCGCCGACTACATCGTCTGTGAGTCTGTGCTCCGTCGGTACTAACACACCCCCTGTCTCTGTCGCTGCGCATGCGCCTCGTGCGCCGCTACCTCGCCCTCACGCGCCGCAAGCAGCCCGTCGTGCCCACGCACCTCGCCGACTACATCGTCTGTGAGTCTGTGCTCCGTCGGTACTAACACACCCCCTGTCTCTGTCGCTGCGCATGCGCCTCGTGCGCCGCTACCTCGCCCTCACGCGCCGCAAGCAGCCCGTCGTGCCCACGCACCTCGCCGACTACATCGTCTGTGAGTCTGTGCTCCGTCGGTACTAACACACCCCCTGTCTCTGTCGCTGCGCATGCGCCTCGTGCGCCGCTACCTCGCCCTCACGCGCCGCAAGCAGCCCGTCGTGCCCACGCACCTCGCCGACTACATCGTCTGTGAGTCTGTGCTCCGTCGGTACTAACACACCCCCTGTCTCTGTCGCTGCGCATGCGCCTCGTGCGCCGCTACCTCGCCCTCACGCGCCGCAAGCAGCCCGTCGTGCCCACGCACCTCGCCGACTACATCGTCTGTGAGTCTGTGCTCCGTCGGTACTAACACACCCCCTGTCTCTGTCGCTGCGCATGCGCCTCGTGCGCCGCTACCTCGCCCTCACGCGCCGCAAGCAGCCCGTCGTGCCCACGCACCTCGCCGACTACATCGTCTGTGAGTCTGTGCTCCGTCGGTACTAACACACCCCCTGTCTCTGTCGCTGCGCATGCGCCTCGTGCGCCACGTAAGCAGCTCACCGCACAATAGATTGTTGTGTCTGGATACTGTTGCTGTTCACAGGAACCAATTCATTATAGCTCCGGGCTTCGAAAGTAATTAACATATGTCAATATTCAAGACAGTTGCTTGCACGAGGCAAGTGAGAGATCTGTTATAGTGCGGTAGTGAGGCGGGGACAAAAATTTTCATTTCGAGCTGGGGTAGTATATTATTTTAATATGTTATCTTTTTGTGTTCACAGCGTCGTATGTCGAGCTTCGTAGAGAAGCTCGTAACGCTCGCGACGTCACATTCACTTCGGCCAGAAACTTGTTAGCTATACTGCGTCTATCCACAGCGCTGGCGAGGCTCAGGTAAATAAATAGTGTCACTTACTGTCATGTTCCTATTTACTCGTTGCTAGCGTCTGTTACAATGCTAATTATGTAGTTCAGCTGATCATTAGTTATAACAATAATGTATGTATGTATAGCTGTGTAATGTTTGACAACTTTGATACATCAAAGTTTGGTGGTAGTCTACTTAGTGGTATGGCTTTGTGCAAGCCCATCTGGGCAGGAACCATTCACTCAGTAGCTATTCTACCACTAAACATCAATAGTCAGTATTGTTGTGTTCCGGTTTGAAGGGTGAGTAGGTCGTTATAATTACAGGCACAAGGGATATAACTTCTTAGTTGTCAAGGTTGGTTGCGCATTGACGATGTTAGGAACTGTTGTTGTTGTTGTGTATATGCCCATCCTACTATTTATTTTGTAAAAAAATGTCTGGTACTATATTTGTTTTTATATCTCTGAAGATATAATAAAAAAATGCAATATAATATTGTTAAACTTTATATATTAAATAATAAATAACTGTAACTATATATTATATTACGTTTATGATTTCCATTTGTTTTCTATTAGAAATTTGCAGTTTTTTATATTTTTCTAGGTTGTCAGATGTGGTTGAAAAAGAGGACGTGTCAGAAGCGATTCGACTTGTGGAGATGTCGAAACAATCGCTGCAACATGTGGACGACAACGTGCAGAGGTGATTTATTCATTATTTAGCTTACGATGATGTTCTCCTGACCGTTTTCGGTCACTGCCGTTCTTAAGGAAGAATACTCCTCCTCACTGTCGTCATCCGATAGGAACGCAAATTACCAAATTAATAATTCGAGCGACATGGCCTGAAGATTCAGGCAAAGGATCAACGGCTTCCTGTGTTCAGAAACTCGGAATAAGCGGCCTTATTAAATAGCCTAGCCTTGCTAGTTTTATGACAAATATAAAAATCTTTGATAGGTTCTTGTTTAATTAATATATAATACACCCAGTATTATATATTATATTCATAGATCTATACGATAAGAAAAAACCTTTTTAAATTCAACATTATTGCTTGAAAATGTCATATACCTAGGTAATTTTAATCCTTCAGATAAAGATGGCGCCGTTAAAACAAAAACGATGCCAGCTTCAAACTATTCAATAAATTTGAAACTCATATAAACTTGAAAGTCGGCAGGACTCGACACAGCGTGTAGTCTTGGCAATAGAATCAAACTGCGTACAAGTAAATAATAAAATAAAGTTTTTATTCAGGAAATGCCAATGGTATAAATATTACTTGTTAATTTATATAATAATTTGAGTCCACAACTATAAAAACTTCCTTACAAAGTTATTGGATATTTTTTACTGTTGGCAGATTTTCAAAAAGCGCCCAGACCGACGATTACGTTGACATTATAGACTTAGTTTAAATATATGCATTACTTAACTATAGTATGGTATAAGAATATTTTTATATTAGTTATCTTTTATAACAATTTATATATTAGGCCATTTGCGCTACTCAGTGGTTTAACCCGCCTTAAATTTAACTTTAAAACGTTAACGGAAGCAAAATAATCCTGAAGTGTTTTTAACCATTATTAATTAACAACTTATATACCTAAACTGCAGTTATCAAATATATTTTTGTACGTTAACTTGATATTGTTAGATGTTTTGTTTTTGATGAACTATCCTATTTCAAGATTGCCCCGGAAAAATTAATATAACTATTATATTATATTTAAAAAGCTATTGCTTAGGATCTGGTAACCTGCTAATAATATTTTATATAAAAAGGCTAATATTTTAAATCACATTCGTTTTAAATTTTTATTTATTTTTCCCTAATCGATTTCTGTTGAACCCAGGACCTCAGGATCCTTATAGCTGACCATTAAAACCACGAGGCATCGTGTAGTATTGTGTGATTTGACTGTTATATAGTTACGACACAAACATTCCAGGGGTATAAGTGCGACGGACCGCATATTCGCAGTCGTGCGCGACCTCGCCGGCTCCAACAAGACCGTGAAGATAGCTGACGTCATCGAGCGATGTGTGGACAAGGGCTTCAAGCCTGATCAGGTACATATTTACATATTGATTTAAAATAAATGAACCCAATTTTATTCCATATTTACTTTTAAAACTATTTTTCTTATTTTAATAAATCACTTCTTTATTTATTTTTGAATAACTAATACAATAAAAATCAAATCGGTTATTTTTGTTCAAAAAATATTTAATTCCAGATTTTTATTGTTAGGTAACTTTTAGTCATTTTATTTGATTATTTTTCTAATGAGCTTTATTTGCCAGATTACATTTACATTGACTGATGATATAAGTTATCATTGTGTTAAGTTACAAAGCCGACCATTTTCTTCAATGCAAAAATAGACAATTTCTTTTTATAGTAAAGGGAAGAGCCACCTGATGGTAAGTGGTCACCGACGCCCATAGACATTACATTGTAAGAAATGTTAACCATCGCTTACATCGCCAATGCACCACCAACTTTGGGAACTAAGATGTTATGTCCCTTGTGCTTGTAATTACACTGGCTTACTCACCCTTCACTCACACAACAATACCAAGTACTGCTGTTTTGCGGTAGAATATCTGATGAGTGGGTGGTACCTACTCAGATGAGCTTGCACAAAGCCCCACCACCAGTACCATTTGTATACAAATAGGCAAAGATAAAATAGTTCAGTCCTTTTTTCCTCTACTTCAAGTCAAGAGTTTTTTTTGTTTGGTAACTATTGACAAGATTAATTCTTATTAATAAAAAAAATTTGAAACATACCAATTCACATATTATGTTTTCTAAATTTTCAATAATGATAATGGTCGAATTTCGAGCAAACTGAACGAGCACTATTTATTTGTTTTACTGTAAATACAATTTATGAATACGTATAAAAGAGTGTCAATTTTCAGGTGGACGCGTGCATCGAAGAGTATGAGAATCTTAATGTATGGCAAGTGAACCAAGTACGAACGAAAATCACCTTTATGTAAAAGTGCCTTTAATATTAAATTGTCTTAAGGATTAATTTTGCGCCTATGTTGTGTTTGTGAATGATTTTGTATTGTAATGATTTTGTATTGTCATGGATGATGAATTAATGACATAAAAATATCACAATTACATTTTGAATTAATAAAAGATATTGTAAAAAATTATCTTTTTTATTAAAATTTGTACTCTGTACATTAAACCCATACCCATTGAAGCTGTGTGGAATAAGTTACAAACTTTTCAAAAGAAGATGAGACCTTAGCCCATTGTGTTAGTTGAACATTCGATGGCTGTAATTACCAGAGGCTACATTGTACTTTTTTTATAAAAGAAGTAGGCGGACTGGCAAATGGTCCGCCTGATGGTAATTGGTGATGTAAGAAATATCAACCGTTCCATACGTCGATAATGTGCCCCAAACTTGGAAACTAAGATGTTATGTGCCTGAAATTACACTGACTCACTCACCAGTACACTACACTACTTAACAACTTACACTTATTAACAAACTACCTTCAGATCTATGTTATAATATTTAAAAAAAAAACATTAGGCTTAAACTAAAGCAATATTTTTTAAGTGTGTATGTACGTATTTAGATCTGTAGTATAAACCGTAATCGTAACAGCATATGAATGTCCCACTACTGGGCTAAAGGCCTCCTCTCCTCTTTTTGAGGAGAAGGTTTGGAGCTTATACACGCTCCAAATGCGGGTTGGTGGAATACACATGGCAGAATTTCAGTGAAATTAGACACATGTTGATGTTTTCTCACGATGTTTTCCTTCACCGTAAAGCACGAGATGATTAATATCACAAATTAAGCACATAAAAATTTAATGGTGGTTGCCCGGGTTTGAACCCACGATCATCGGTTAAGATTGATGCGTTCATGCCATCACTGGGCCATATCGGCTCTTCTGTAGTTTAGTGATGGTATTTAAAACGTATAAATTTGTAGTGTAGACTATTGATAGCACACGCATAAACCTTAGTTGTTTTTTAGCTGCTATCATTATGTTTTGTACTGTTATTTAAATAAATAAATTTAAAAAAAACCCTTCAAACCAGAACACAATAATACTGAATATTGCTGTTTGGCGGAAGAATGTTTGATGAATGGGTGGTACCAAGACGAGCTTGCACAAAGCTCTACCCCAAGTAAAACTTTCCACCAATTTTATTAGACGTAGAAAAATATAAAACGATTCGGAATGTCGAAACTACATTTATAGATATAGCAAATAGTTATAGCAGTGCTATTCTGTAAAAACTCACTTCACGTCTCACTCGTGAAATGTTAACAAACCTACTTATGGTGATACGGTATGTTGTCGCGTGTATCTTAACACTCAGTGCCATCTACCCGAACATCTAGTCGAAACGTATTTCGTCCGTATGTCGCACGATTCGGTTCCGAATGTCATATATTATTCGTGGTCTGTGTGATTTTGGAGCGCGTTATTACAGAAATAGCTCCTTTAAAAAACTATCCCTCATAGAACAATTACCTTCTATCACATTACGGTGAAAGAATACCTTTGTAAAAATTCGAGACATGTACATATTTTCTAATCCACAAAAGCTGCTTAAAGGATTTAGATCCGTATTCTGCATAATACTCTCAGCAAAGAAATACGGTATACAAATACAGATAAATTAAAAACAGATACACATGTTTAAGAACGGAACGTATTTTGCTTAACTCGAAATACATCTTAAATTAAAAAAAAAAACAAAGTATACATTAAAATCGAAAACATTAAAATCAATATTATAAGCAGTTATTATATTATTATTATAAGATTTAAATTAGGTTGAGATAAATAGTTATTATTAATGTTATTGTTTTACCAAGGAAAGTTCGGACTACTGGGCGAGAAAAGGGGGATAGAGCAGGAGAATCGCTGTGCTCTTGATAATTTTACTTCTAACTAAAAGCCAGTATTTTATTGCAAAATGGCGCCGAAAACAGTTGTCAATAGTTGACATTATTTATCAAGCTTAGGGCTCATTTTTAATAACCGGTCTTTACATAATCCGGTGTTACTCAAGCACACTATAATTCAAAAATCGTTTTAAGTATCAAGTGACATTAATATCGCAATCAGGCCCGTAACTTCAAAATAATTTCACGAAATCATAAAATGTTTTTTTACGAATTAAAATTAAACTTTCATATTTCCTAAATCATACTTTTACTTATAACTAATCTAATCTTACAATACTTGTTCGATATGTACACATTATTTTTAAATTTCGTAACACTAGGTAGCAGCTGACATTGTTTTTGGCAAACGCTCACCGGTTTCGGCCCAGCACCTCACTGTTGTATTGAGCTATTGTATTGAATTATGTATTAATGAGTGAAGGATGTCAGTGTTTTATATATACAAGTATATAGCTGGAACTAAAACCACATATATTATTAGAAACATCGTGGAGAGCAAAAAAACAATCAGAACGAAATAAACAAATTACCCCTAAGGGGTCAAGATAAGCACGGTCCACTCTTATTGCGCCTGACGGTTTTCATAGAAAGTTGCTAATACTATACTATATAGTCTTACCGAAAGTAAAAAACAGTAAGAGAATATTCATAAATGTTACGTATATATTTATTTCTTTCTTTGTCTCGATAACTATATATTTGACGTATTTTGATATATAAATGCTATGTTTAGATATTTGTAATATAAATATTGTTCTATTGCGGCTATTCTCTAGTATCGTACAATTTATAGATTTAACATTTGAAACAACGATGACACAGTCGTGGAAAACGAGAACTATACATAAAAGGGTTTTTGTGTAATATTTCACGTGCGTTCAGTTTCACGCGGATTTTTACACAACATTTTTATGTAGGTCGAAGCACATGAAACAGGTCACGAGGCTCTAACGGATTACAGGCTCGTATGAATTGTTAGGGTAAAACTGTGGTCACACGTGATATATATATATATATATATATTTAAATAAAATTAAAATATTTGCATGCATTAGATAATTTTAATATATTAAATTATTATAATTATTGTATAAGTTAGTATAAATTTTTCATAAAACAACATTAATTAAAAGACAAATGAATACATTAATACACACATATACTCAATGTTAGAATTTAATAATATAATATTACATGTACACATTGTATTTCAAACCTAATAATGTGCATATATATTAATTTCATTACGCTCCATTGCCAATTATATTACTAAAATAAGATGATAAATGTGCACCCGTCTTAACACACGGGCGAAGTGTGTAAAAGAGATTGACGAAGTTCAAGGGTAGAGAGCCCTGGAAAAAGCTCGTCCAAACAGCAGACTTGAGCTTTAAGTAAACAATTTTCTTGATATTTTTCTCTAATTAGGTTAATGGATGTTATTGTTTTATATTTGTTTTAACAAACCATTTAGTTTTTATATGTATTATTTCATTACGTTTAAATTTACAGACTACGGGAAAAGTATTTAATATATAATTTACTACCTGTTACCCGCTCTCTTCGTAAGAAGTAAATTGAAAATGATCATTTTTTGTATTTGGAATCCATCCAGGATTGTTAGAGTGCGAATCAGTAACAAAGGTCCAAAAACTCGATACATAAGATGCCTTTAAAATAAAAGCAACTCTTAATATAAATGATAAGAAATTATATTCACTTTTGGTATATTAAGTTATACAAATATGAATTATTTTCTATTTGAAACTTATTGTTACGTATATAATTTGGATGTTCGTGTGTGAACCCGTTTCAAAGTGTTAATCAACGAAAAATTGCACGATGATCATGAATAGTTTTTATTTTTCTTTAAATTCGTATAAACTGTTCATTTTTAATAAAAAATGCTCTAGCAACTACTTACCAAAACGCACCAAGACCAATTTTAATTTGGTTTAAATTTTATCAATCGAAATAATTAAACAAAAAGAAAATAACCCATTCTTTTTTCTTAATGTAAGATTTACTGTTTATACAAAATACAAACAAAATGAATACCTGAGCTTTCTATATAAATAGTATATACGATACTTTTCTTTGTATTGTGCATAACTATGCCGTCGTAAAGTGTAATATCTGTCGATTTAATGAATACAATGATCCAATTATGCAATAGTATAAAAGAAACATGCATAAAAAAAATATGCATACAGTACACTGTATCAAGGGATAGGCGTATGGTGCTCATAAAAGTTGTGGATAGCGCTGTAAAATAACCAGTCGACTAATTAAAATGAACGTAATATATTGTACATTTCGAGAAAGAATTTAGCAAAATTTTCAGGTCAATTCTTTTGATAAAAATGTATTCATTCGAAATTTAATTGCGTCGAGCTAAAGTGGACAATTAAGTGCTCTAGAATTTAATAAAACGTTTTTCGACTGCCTGAAAAAGTGCTGACCTGATTACGTTGCAAAAAATTGAAATCGAATAAAAACATTACGAAGCAAACAGTTCACGTACGAATGTAAATAAAAAAAAAACAATCCCTTGACAACGTTCCAGCAACGATTACTCTATCGAAAACATATCATTACAAATATTACTCTTCATTTTATAATACGAGATTTTTTGTTTGACTAAAGCATTAATGCCTTATATTACGTCTTGGATGGCAGACGCTCGCTGAGCGCAAGTTTTGGCAATGATTAATGTTTGTTGAAGAGGTTTTCCTTAAGATGTGCGCTGTAAAGATAGATATTACCAGATTTTTTGCTCGGGTAAGATCATATACGAACATTATAGCACTTGACCATTCACTGTTAAACCAGACAATGATGATAGATTTTATGGACTAAATATGTTCCTATTTTAGCCATTTTTAAATATTTAAAACCATAACACATTTCAGATTATGCCTCGTGTAACCTATTGTCATTAGCCATAATATGATAATAATAATTATGTAATAAAAAAATATTATGTTATAAAAATAAATTGTGAACACACTCGTGTTGCGGTGCTTGGGTGTTGAAAATTACTTTGATAAAAGTTATTTTTAAGTAAAGTAAAAATAAAACAGTACAAAGTTTTGAGAAGAATGCTTGGCGCTTATTCATCATCATGCTGCTCTAATGCAGGTTGTTGGTTACGCAAGATTATTCATGATGTTTTATTTTACTGCAGTCTCATGGGAACTCAGTAATGCTTGTCCGGATTTGAGCCCGCAAGTTTCGGTTATGATTCACACGAGCCAATGAGACCCATCGGCTCTTGTCGGATAAAGTGATGAAATTATATATTAGTCTCCCAATTGGAGTTCTATAAACTAACCGTAAACTAAGAGTATTTAAATGTGAGTGCATCTTTATTAATATTATAATTGCGAAAGTGGTATTGTTTGTTTCTCTCTCTCGACTGATTATTATGAAATTTAGCATACAAGTTGTCAGAGGTACAGAATAGTACATAGGTTACCTAACTCCTGTCCCTCTCTCCCCGCGGCTGAAGCGGCGGGCGGGAACTAGTTGGCAATGAAGTTGTAATATCAAAAGTTTCAAGCTGTCAGTAGTCTGAGATATTACAGTGTTATTGTTAGCTTATCTCTGCTTAATTTCACTGTGTGCTCAGTAACAAACTTATGTTAGTTTTTATATTCCATTATCATAAGAACCATGTTATGTCTGTGAGGCTCGATATACGTTGGTGTTGTGTCTAGCGTTTGTCGTTCGCTGCGGATGCTCATTGTGGCGAAATATAAAACACGATTTATTTCCGTAGTGAAATGTATGCAATACATACAACTATATATAATAGATAATTACTTAATTTTGAAACAAATAATTTATTAAAATGAAGAATAGTATTTGAAATCCAATTCTACCGTTAATATTTTAATTTGATTATCAGTCAAAAAATTATAATTATAAGATACGAGTGTATCATATACAGTATATACAGTATACATTAAAAATCTTGTTAGAGGAATATAATAGTCAAAAAAAGTTTCGGTATGTAAATTATGAAAATTCAGGATATTGTTATATTTATATCATATATTGCTTTTAAGTTAATGCTCTTATTAGTAATAAAAAAGTATATGTACCTCACGTATATTAATTATATAATATTGAACAATGATATGCTAAAAATATTTTTTAATTTTATAAATGTATTTATTTTTTATTTAAAACAGTTTAAAAATAGTTTAGAAGGACATGTCATATCCGCTATGAAATCTCTACCACGATTGCGAGTATCCACTGTCGCCGGCGCTAACCTCCGTTTTAATAAAAAGGACTAAACATGATTTCGATCGAAATTGTAATCTAGTTCCTATACCACGTAGATAAGGTATATTTTTATGAAAAGAAAAGTTTTGTACTTGTGATATTTGGGGTTTTTTCGTTGGTAGCAGGTTTCCGCGCGCCACCCTGACTCCCGCGCACCAGCGGCGCTCGCGCAACGCATTCCTGACGTGTTAGTCATACAAACGTTGGATTAGTGTAGAGATCGAGATTTTATCATATCGGGATGGCAGCAAGGATAATTAGAGGTGCAAGACATTATAATGATTTGTGTAGACCTTCTGTGAAATTGGTTCCATTCAAATCTCAATTCCATTATGACTTTTTTAATTCGTATTTCGTTTTGAATCATTTAATTTAGATATTAAATTTTATTAGTGCATGCGTCAGACACTATTTAAAAAAAAAAACTTCTGTTCAAATTTGAACAAAGTGCCCAAAATATGATGAGATTTTATTTTGTTTGGAAGTTATATTTAGAAATAGAAGTGTAGAACGAGACTATATTTAATGTACATATATTATAACGTATGTGTGAATATGTAACACGCTGAAATAATGTTTCAAGTTAGAGTGAAGTCGTAGGGGTAAAGTTTTCGTCAGATGTCGCTGTGGGCGTGTACAAGAGCTACAGGCGGTTAGCTATTCTTCGTCCCATCGTACACCTAGACTAGACGTGTAACATGACTTGAAGCTTCCGGCATTCAAATTGCAAATCTGGTGTTGGAACTATTTGTTTATTCTCTGTTTTCCTGTTGTACAATAATATACATATTTACAATTTTTATTTATAAAAACATAATTTAGTTAGTTTATTTATTGTGAATTATGTCTCACAAATGTAAATCTAAGCTGTTTTCTTATATCTTTTAATTATACATTTATTCCAGTATATTCAAATATATTTAAAACAACATATGATTACAATTTCAATATTTATTCTTAGATTCTCTTTTCTAGAAATCGTTATAAACACGAGCAGAAAACTTAATGTTTTTATAATGAATAAAGATTTTATTCTTAAAACTTTCTGAAATGGAAATTATCAACGATTAAACCATGTGGAAATCCCTACAAAGTCTCGGGATTATGAAAGGTCTTTCGGTCGGTTTTCATACATCTCCCAATTTTAATTTATCGGTACTGATGAATTAATTCGTATAAAAGTGAAATTAACAGTAACAACTTAATTACTTATGATGATGATGATAAATTATTTATTCTTCACTCGGACATCATCGCCCCTACAGGCCACGTGTATTGGCTATATGGATAATCCAGGATTTATAAATACAAAACATTTTATGGATAGCTTGTGCAAATAGTCACGGCTATCACCGGAATATGAATAAAAAGTATAAGACATTCTCGTATATAGACGATACATTGTCCAAGTATGTGATCGAGGCGAGTGCGGCGCGTCAAAGCGTTGCCCACGGCGGTTTTCGCGCTTCGAGCCCCGAACCCGCCTTTACTCGTGTGAGTAATAACATTCACAATACTCGTAATACAAGTTTCACAGGAACATGTTCGGTCAAAATCAACCCGAACAGCTCGTATTAGGAAATTATCGTTTTTGAATTAAATTTATTTGTTAAATTTATTATTAATTTTATTTGGACATTTTGGTGTTTTTCTTAAATTTTCAAAAGTAAAGAAGTCTATTGTTACAATTAAGTAAAAAATATTGTAATTAATTTTAAGGAAGAAAATAAAAATAAAAAATTTAAACACCTTCCTCCGTAATACAAAGTAAAATGTCTCGGTAATGATCAAGTGATCTTGTGTGACGGTTTTTTATCGAGTGTATCAACGGAGGCGGTATTATAAATTAGGCTCATATCTCTAGTGGTGACAGGCTTTGAAGGGATGGGAACGAACGACTGGCGATGGCTGTGTGAGCTGCGTTGTTTGCTTTATGACATTCTTTTTATTAGTTATCTGTGATGCGCGCCAACTGATACAAAGTTGCGGCCATTTTTATGTTATTATAAAATTCATTTTAGAATTATAGTGTTGCTTTACATATAGAACAGAAAAGATTTTGTATATTTTCACAGTTATTAAGAACACATATATTCGTCAGAGTAATTAGGATCAACGACATTCCCACGAGCTTATAAATAAAAATGACACTAATATACATTTTTCATATCTGGAACGCGGACGCCGGGGAAAGTGAAAAAATTCTATTCTTTACCTTCTTTTGTTTGGTATTTCTTTGCACGATATTAATGATTCGGAACTCGGTAACAATAGGGACGTTTATTTCTCTTAACTGGTCTACAATGCCGGTTCCAATCACCTTAGAAAATGGAGTGTTTTAATATTTCTTTTTGCGACTAAGCATTATTTTCATGATTAAAGAGTGCTTTTTATACGAGCTATTTTGTTTTAATCCATAGATAGGCCTTACTCGTAAATTTGCAAGTTTAAATTATTTTATAAATATTCATTATTCAATTTTCTTTTAAGATTTATTATATAAATCCTATTAAATTATTTCTTGTTGTACAATAATATTGACTTCTAATACCTTAGAAATATTTACTTCCTCCTACTCGATGCAACATTGTTCACCCCCAATGTTGATCTGTGTGATCTGTTTCTAGACGCTTATGTAGTATAAGAAATAATATATTTTCAAAATTTCATGATCGTAATTTACCAGAAATACGTCATATTATTTTCTTAATTATTTTTTTACATATTTTGCGTTTTATACAGTATTTTATTAGAATATATTCGAGAAGAACTACGAAAAAATTAAATGGCATATGGTAAATGCTGTAAATTATTATACCAATATAAAATTAAATGTATTGGGGGTTATGCTTACTTAATAAAAAGTGTTTTCTTTTATTAGAAAAGAAATGTTGGGCTTTCAAATTTTTAACCTACAATTTCTTCTAAATATATAAATTTTGTTTATACTATTACTATAATTAAGATTTCTTTATTGATATTTTTCAACTTAAAATTAGTAGCTGTTTTGAATTGAATGAATTCCTTTAAAAATGTTCATCGACATTTATCGCGTTCAGAATATTATATTGTCGATTTCATTGTACAAAAAGAATTTATATAGAACGATCATTGACAGGTAATATTTCAACCTTATTAATATTACACGGTCAATTGTATTCGTTTACCCGATCTGTAGGTAACTGGTGACGTAGCACTATCCAACGGTTAATATGTACATATTTAAGCGTATAAAACTGCACCGGGCGGTGATACAAAGCTTGTTTTATTTGTGGAGATTCTTCATGGTATCGAGCCATTGTGTTCGAGTGTTTTTTTGCTAAGGACCGCGCTAATCGTTCGCTTGTGTCGACAAGATACGACACGCCTAACAACACGTCGTATTTTGTAGATTTGGGTTATCTAGTTTCCACACTAATCAATGGAAGATTACAATTGCAAAAACGAGTAATTTCTGTTTAGAACATTTGACCAATGACTTTACAATGGTAGATCGAGACTTTAGAATGGTGATTTCTTGAAAAGTTTTTTTTTAGTTTAATTTATTATATATATTTAATATTGAAATATTTTTAGTGTTTCGAAAATAGAGCATATTTTATAGAATGTTGACTATTGAAATAGTTATGATAATAATAATTTAGGTATATTAAATAAGTATTGAATGAAAAGTATCGAAAATATATTATAATATATAAAAAATAAATAAAGGAATGTCTATTATTACTGATGACTCATATTAACATTAAAGTTTTCAACCTTAACAATCGTTTAAATCCTCAAGATAGTTGACAAGCTGCGTAAGCGCACTTGCAAACAATAGACATAAACGCGCGCGCAACTGCCTTCGCCCCACACACGAATGCTCATTTTTTTTAATTCATGTAATTTCCTGTCCTTCGATGCAAAAACTGACCGCCAAAGTGCTTGCATTGTATGCAATAAATAGAATAAAATAAATGTGGCGCCTTCCGTTAGAATCATTTCAAAGGTATTTCAGCGCGAAATATTTGTCAATAATAAATGAGACGTCCCTTTTATTACTAGCAACATTCAAAGCCATCGTATACTGTAGTTTGGACCTGTATAAATAAATTAAAGGTCCAACATACGAGCAGTTGCGGTTGGCAGTTGAAGTTATATAATAATAAATAATGTGAATGAGTTGTGTTTTCTTGATAAAACGTAATTACTCGATTATATACTTATACTTTTGCTTTATGTTATAAAAATAAATATGAAAAAAAGTAAAGTCTTATAAGTATTTATTAGAGAACCAATTGAAAAGTGGTAAAATATGTCATATTGCACTAGCGATAGGACTATTACATACTCGTAATAAACTTGAAACTATGATTGGATGATAGGCACTGGCATCTACAATACGGTATATATATATTCCAAATTTTCAATGACAAGCCTATACCAAATTTTACTATAAAAACTTAATAGTTAGTTGATGACGAATGTCGCTACATCTCGTAGCTTGTGGCTCGATGTTAGAACCCGCCGCTCCGAGGCAACAATAACGTCGCGGCGGGCGGCGAGCGACCCAAAGAGCCTCAATGAACCAACCTACCTGGATTATCTATCGAGTGATAAATTAAAAATATGGCGTTTCAACGGCATTCATCATCCCATTGGGTCATTTCAAGCGCTTGAGCGCTATTGTTCACAAAAAATACTAAGTGTTTTGTATGCTCCTCGACACCGATTGTTTTCTACTGTACTACCGAGAAACACTCCGGTTTGAATGTTAAAATTTAGGTTAAAACATTCAGTACAGCTCGCAAGTACGAAATGACAAGCTCGTTAAAATAATTTAAAAGTTGCTCGGTGCTTTGGCGTGCGATTTCCATCGAATTTTAGTTCGCGAACGACTCGATATGGAGTCGAGCTGAAGCGTTCACCGGTTTTTGACAGATATCTTATCTTTTCTGCCACCGACATGGTGAGTGCGCCAATTTAAATTTAATTAATACAAAAAATATTTGCTTAAATATGACACTGCTTGTAGTTTTAAACGTTATTATCAATAATCATTATTTTTGTTCTTGTTAATTAAAACTAATTCATATGAAGATTTTTTCAAAATAAAATATAAAGCAATAAAAATATGTCTTGGCTGTGGTTTATTTAAAACAACTCATTAAATTTTGAATATAAAACGTGTTAGTACATGATTTTATCAATAAAACTAACCCAAGCTGAGTTTATTTAAAATTAAGAAAATTCACAGTTTTTTCGTTTGGTGCAGACAAACTACTATTGCACTAATATTACAAGTGGATTATTTTAAATTTGTCTATACATAACGTTAATATGTCGTAAAAACTTTATTTTCAAATAAAATCAAATAATACAATTTATACAAATTTGTAGATGTTATCTGCTACGCGGTTGCAAGTAGAATTTATTGTGCAATTTTTTAAAGTATCTGTGAAAATGTATGAAGCTCATATAATAAGTTTTTCGTATATATTTATGTGTGTTACTTAAATGGAGAGATATAATAAATTTATATAATTTAGTATTTTTATTGAAAGAATTAATTATAAGTTAAAATGTTGTAAACAATGTATAAAATTACTGTAAAATATTATTCTATTTGAATTTTATATATACTACTTTCAATAATTACTTTTATCATATGATTTTTACTTTGCCAAATATGGAAATAGTTTGTCTAGCACGCTTTGAACGTTTGAGTGATATTGTTCGAATTACTTTTAACTACGTTGTAACATATTTACATATTCGTAATACCCGGCTTATCGTGCCTCGTGTAACTAGCGCTATTTCGCGTGTTGACTGTGGTTTAGCAAAAGTTTTCTTAAAGGCTGTCTAGGCCGCAGACCACAAAGCTGTATAGAAGTGAATTCTCAACGAAAATTGAAAACGTTTACGTATAATATCTATATACCGATTAATACAACAACGTCGTTCTGTTAATTATATAGAAAGATGTTAATGTAATGTTAGAAGAAAATGATACCGGGGTTTTTCAAATTTGATGTTTTAGCACGTGTAAATGTCTTCCAGTGGCAGTTCTAGTTCTCTGTTCTGAGGTGCCGGCAGTCGGCAGTCGGCAGTAAGCTTGGCAGTCGGTTCGATATCAGTGCGCGCGCATCGACGCCGCATACACTAGCCGCGAGGGGCATCACGTACCTAGTACGACGACAGCCTTATTTATAGAATGCACGCTATTTCATTATGTAGTTTTTTATTTCCAAATATAATTGCTATAATATTAAAAAATATATTACACTAAAATATATTTGATATGCAAGCAACAAATATTAGTATATACATATATGATACTTGCTTGCAATAGATGGTGTGTAAATAACTACCATATTATTTCGTTTTATTATGGACAACTATTAAGATCTAACAATAAATTTTGTATTTGACAAAAACAATTATTAACTTTCATTGGTGATTATTTGTTTTAAAAATGATCACTTTCATTAAATACTTATAACATTAACTGATCCTTTGAAACTTGCCAAGAAAAAGAAAAATAGACAAAGTCAACGAAACGATCACTTTGACTTTTTAGCTGAGTTTAGCATCTTCGAGTTATTTTATTTCTGTTCCTAATTTATAACGATGCAGTTAGTGTTAGCGGCCGCTCGCCTACTCCGTGCCCAGTTGGGGAAGGCGCTCCGATGTGGTCACACGTGCGCTGTGTGTTCGTAGACAACTTCGCGATCGCGTGTGTAAAATCTGCGACTGAAAACGAACGCGTTTGATAAATTAAACAATTTTTTTTATTGGTGTTACCAGTGACCATGAAGTATTTAGTGGTGTTTTTATCTGTTGCGGCGTGTGCGGCGACCGTCTCCGCCGCTGCCGCCTCTTGTGCCCTCTCCGAAGAGTTCTTCGCGAGGCACAATATATCAGCTGACGATCACAATGAGCCAGGTGCGGATTTTCGCAAACTATCAGTTTATGTTTTTTAATTTGAAAATAATAATTAAATATATATACTATTACTATATTATTACTAGGAATTATGTAGAGTTTTTAAATGCTTACATAATATTGTATTAAATTCGCATAGAGGTATATTTTGTTTTTTTTTTTTTTTTAATAATTGCCTTTTACTTATTGTGTATTGTTTTTTTATTTTTATATCATCGTTTACTCGGCTTAGAAAGCACTTGCTCTAAATAAGACTATAAGTAAATAAGTTCACGTTGAGCAGACGTAATAAATCACAGCATTTATCAACTAATGACATTTACTAGAAGTTATGGAAATGTCCTCACGCCTCTGGAGTTTATTACAATGTATTCATTATATAGTCTTAGCTATAAAATTTTCATTATTTCCTCAATTATAACTTTCCACAAGTTACAAGTCCGTCTCTATTAAATAATATTTAAAATATAACACGGTGAAGATAAAGATTTTTATAAAGTTTAAATTCAATAAAGCTATACTTTCGGTAAGTGGATAAATATTGTTAATGTTATAAGGTTAATTGATTATATTATTAGGAGAGTGTAGTTTACATGCACAGGTGTCGAATAACACAGCGATAGTGTCCAGTGACCGGCGCATGCGCACGCGCTTTAGTCAGCTGCAGTATATCAAACAATTGAATATACATTTTTTTTCGAATATTTTTAGAATGAAAATATTTTTTTTTTTAATAAGCGTTTAAAGTCATGAATAATAAATAAATTCAAACTGTTGAATCCTTTGTATAGGTATTTGCTTTAGTACTCTACTATATAAAATTAAAATGATCAGTTTTATTAGATTGGATTTTAGATACCGATAAGCTGTGTTATATAATTTGTTTCGCCACAGCGTCCGACACTGTCACGTAGGGTTTTAGTATTTGACAGTAATATCCAATCAATCGTGTCCAGTTCGCGTGTTTGCACGAATTTGCTGCCATGCGGGTCTTCGAAACCTACTGCCTCGGGTTGTGGACTTTACAATTGAAATTGATATATAGCTATACATGTAAATAAATTAGCTAACATTTAAACTGGTTTACATGTACTACTGGAATAATATTGTCGTGGAATTTAAGATTTGAGAAAAGTATGTATGCAGTTTAATCTTTCGAAATAGAGTATGTCATTAATGATTGATTCAGACTTATATAGCAAATAGGACTAATTACACGCCGTGATTTATTTTTACTGATATTTTTTTTAACTTCCATCCGTTACTATTTATGTAATTGAATTTTAAGCTCTATCTAACTGATTGAGTTGATATTTGTCACACCTTCATGAAACCCGCTGGTTACCATACTATACATTATTTTATCTGTCAAGAAAGTCAGTAGCTACTCTTTTTAAATCAAATATACAAATTGTTATACACACATACATACAATGTATTTTGATAAATAATAAATAAATTAATAATGTTGCAACACTTAGAATCACATTCTTAACTATTATTTTACTTGTTATACTAAAAAATATTTTATAGTGATGAAAATTAATAATGTAACGTGAACAGTAAGACCTATATCGTTTACGGATGTGTAACAATAAAGCACCTTATGTATTAAACATGAGATTTCGCTTTGTATTTAATGTCACTTTAAAAATTGCAAAATAAATCTGTAGGTGGATATTATAAATGCGAAAATAACTTTGTCTGTCTGTTAGTCTTCCATGACTGAACACTGAACCGATTTGGCGAAATTCGGTATGAAATGAGCTTGAACCCCGAAGAAGGACAATGGTTATTTTTATGTACAACAAACATCAGCTCCTACCCCTTAACAAGCGAGCGAAGCCGCGGGCAAACACCAGGATTAGAATTTATATTATGTTTCGTTTTAAATTCTTCTGTAATCGTGATAATATCGCGGTTTTTTAAATTTATTCCTTAAATAAAAATGCAATTCAATTTGCTTAAGAGCTTTAAAGTATTATATAATATATATATATATATATTCCAATTGAAACCACATTAACTGGTAAGAAAATATAATGTAGAGAAAAAAACTTACAATTACGACGTAATGTGAGTTTGATGTAACGACGGCGCCGCAGCCGGCGTGGCGCTCACTGATTAAACATGTAATGCAAAAACATTCGATACAAGAATTACGCTTGCTAATTCTCTATTCCAGTATGATAATGATGTTTATCAATTAATTATTATTTACTATCTGCACTCCACCCGCTTTTATAGGTGTCAGTATATATATAATACATATTTGGTAATTATTTTTAACAATAACCCTATGACCACTATACACTTATAGATTAGTACATTCTTTCCAGTTCGTGGTTTAATAACAAAACATCAAAAACACATACTTTCGCATTTATAATTTTTTTTTTTAAATATATAAAATAATTTAGGTTAGTATTTTATATTCATAGTTACAAGTAATAATAGTTAATTATCAAGAGAGACAAACGTTTGGTTGAATAATAAAATTATGCAGAAATATAATATCACGCTATGAGTCGTTTCCAGTCCGTTGTTACTTTTATAATCTACTGTTTATAAGTATATGCTCAGATACAAGTATACCTTGCTTTTAACTACAATTTGATAAGATTAATTGTATAATAACAGAGTCATTGTACCATTATTAGACTTGGTAAATGGTGTAATGTAAATAAAATGTGATATGTGAAGTCAGCTGGTGTGACTTGACACCCGACCCTGAACTTTGGCCACATGAATGGATCAAACACACAATATATCGCGAACATCATTTTTACGCTACATATCAACCGCTGCATGATTTCATACAGAAGCACCGTTTAGTTTATAAATAAAACTTAAGCGATTTATTCAAGAATGTGAAAATGTCACGCCACAATTCAAACATTGAATTAGTTTCCGATCGTAAACGAGGAAAGTCACGAAAAATTACGAGTCGAAGTAGAACCGCTAGCGGGGAGAGGGTGCGGGGTGAATGGCGGCGAGTAGGCTTTGTTGCTCGCGCTGGCATTCCTCGCCTGGGAACCGGGAACAGGCGCCTCCCTGTGCCCCGCGCCTCTCCCGTCCTGTCTCCCCGCTCGACGTCCCGCATACATTCCAGCCCTCTCTCACTTTCATTGTTCCTGTCGGCGCGGGAGGTCGCCGCTCCACGTACAAATAATGGAACCAGTTGTTTAAGTGGGGAGGACTTGTTGGCTCACTTCAATAAACACGTTCGCCGTATCCGTAAATGACATTTAGGGAAAATAGGGCAATTGGAAATATCGATAAAAACCTCAATCGGGATCGTTTCGGAATAAATTATTAAATTAAATTTGAGCTCCGGAGAATGCTTGTTAAGCGCTTGTCTGCATTTATTTTGTGCCATTTTCTATTACTCGAGTGAAAGAATCATTTGAACGAGAACTAAGTTATGTAAACGAAGTATTACGATCTATAATATTCATAACATGACATGCTTATTAAGGATATTAAATGCAGACGTTATCTCGATATTATCATTTCGACTTCTAAAAAAAAGAGAACATAAAGTTTAATGAGTCATTTTACGCCAAGCGTAAAATCGAATTGCACCTGCAGACGTAATAAAATCATCCCCTAAAAACAACAATAGAGGATATTGTCATAATTTATCACTGACTCTTATTTATATTATCAGGACTAGAAGACTTAGTCATTGAACACGTTGTTCGGAACATGAATGAGATTCATGCGATTAATATTTTTATATGAGAGATTTTTGTCTACATTACGAATTTAACAGTATTATTACGATATTCTCTTAAAACTCTTATAATCAATGCTGATGCAATGTTATTGAATCACATACTATAATCAATCCACGTATGAAATTCCATCGACGATAGTTTTTTAAGGATTATAATCACTAGTTCATACAAGATCACACCAAAATTATCATTTCGGATGTTCGGAATGCCATTGTGCCCGTTTTACCTGCGACGTGCTGGCGCAGGTATCGCGTCTACGTTCCGAAATTTTGTTAATATACTTTGACAAATGCTTAGGAATTGCAAAGTCTTATCTTTGAAACGGGTGGCACGAGATTTGTGCATTATTACCTCCCCTCGGTTTAAACTGTGAAATTTGCGTTAAAATTGACAACTTTTGCATTTCTTTACAAATGGTTTTCTATAATCCTCAAATAAAACTAAATCAGAAACTTATTTTTTGCTGTACCAATTTTTGCTGTTTTTTGAAGTACAAAGTAAAAAGGATTAAAAAAAAAACGATATTAACTACGCGTATTAAACGAGTTTTCACGTTTTGGTACATTTATTAATGCAATGCTTTTTTCTTTTTTTATTTTTGATATGTAATAAAAACTACTAAACCAATTAGGATGTTATTTTGGAGATTTGGGCCACTAAGCCTCAATGGAATTAAAAATATTTTAGTTTCAGTTCACGGGTCATGAACTAGCAATAATGTGTCATTAAATTTCTTTGTTATATAAAAGAAGTATTTTTAACGATTTTTTACTATACATTTTAATTGCTCATTAACAAAAAGTTTACACCTGAGTGATTATGTAACAGTGAAATTAATGTACCTTATGTTCATCTATATGTTTCATTAGCGGAAGTTCATTGATGTTTGCGTTTCCTGTCAGTAGATATTTTACCTAATTAATTTATTTTTCTCACTTAACATTTAAATATACTCTACGAGTTAACAATGTGCTTAAAGAACATTTATAAAAGATCGCGCTACTTATTTGGGTTCCTTTGAAGAGTTCACCGTTCAGCTTCACTTTTCGCTATTAAATGTTCACAAAAGGGATAATTCGGCTAATTTCTTTCCATTATTCCTTAGTCTCATTTCACTTCGAACATTTCAGGAATGGCTATTATTTTGAAACTTTTGTTACTCGCAAGCGCTTTTAGTGATAACTATTAAATGTGACATCGCTTTCAGTCGATGGAATTATCAAGAGAGACTATCCTGTCGTTCGATACATTTAACAATAAATAGGTTACACTTAAATATTATAAAAAAAAAACAAATTCAATACCTATGTATTTTAACACAACACGTTTTTACAATTTTGTATACAATGACATCAATTATATAGTGAGTCTTGACCGTCCTAGTGCGGAATTAATTAGCTAAGATAAGGCGACGATGATATAATTATCCGAGTAGTCGGTCGGTGTTGCCCTGTTTGGGGCAGGGGCCAAGAAGATAGTTATCTCGTGGCACGTTATATTCAATGAAGAACATGCTTAATATACAGAAATAATTTCTATTTAACATACCTATTATTTTTATATAAATATATCTTTACTGTTACTCAATTTTATCATCGTTTCGGATGATATCATTAATTAAATTATTGACATCATAATTAAAAACTGACATTAATAATTGTATTTATAAGATAATTTTATAATGATAGGATCGTTGCTCTATGGGGCCAATGGCTGGTTTATCCTGAAATCAATTTTTCCACCAAGGTAACATTTAAAAGTAAATTTATAATGGTTAAAGCTGCAAGTTATTGCTCGCTTTTAATGTATTTATTCCGATAGGTAAAAAGTTATCTTCGCAAAGCAGGTCACGAGGTAGTGTATAACGAAGTGGAGATTTAGATTTGCCCCCTGGAGGACGGGGAGAGGGCGCGCTACCTGCCAGCGACAACGTTAATAAAAAAATTATTACATTCACAGAACTCGGCGTTTATCAAATTTTCTTATTACGACTTGCAAGGATTAGGACGCGCGACACTGGCTGAGTTTTATCTCATTTTTTTTTTGTTTTATCTGTACGCTTTGTTACATCTGTGAACATCTGAGTTTGCTGGTTTACACACTATCGCCCTTTTAAGTAATTGTCATAGGACACCAAACTTACTGACAAATTTACCTTAGGAGGATCCTAATTAGATAATACTGTGTCTCCTTCTTCAAATGTCAAATCAATGATGACAGATAGAATGGAATAAGTTTAAATAAAAACACGTTAAAAGCGTTTTTAAGTAAATATACGTACATATTAAGTTATTTAGATTCCGATCAGATAAAATATCAAGATAGTATAATCGGGCAATTTGTAATGTTGATAAATACAAGTACATAGTATTGAACATCGTCACAACCGCAGCCATTAGCGGTCGTCACATTGGCCAGAACAGGTGGTTGTGACCGTATCAGTTTCATCCGCCGGGCTTCCCGATCGAGTTACCCTGGAGGTGAGTCATGGCACGAGTCAATCGTGTCAGACTTCATTGATAATAGGGCTCGGTTCGTGGTTTATGTGATTAGGAGTTTTTAAGGCTTTTCATGTTTCGGCCGTTGTATCTGTGCTGTTCCGCATCGCAGCAATTTATTAAATTTTAAGTTCTTCCATAAAGAAACTGTTTTTTTTTATTTGGAATATTTTCTGTAATTATTTATAAAACAGAAAACAATAAATCATATTCGCTATAATATTTATAATTCGCTAATTATATTTATGGTTATTTGTATTTAAAATGTTAATTTATAGTTTCAGCCGTATTATTTTTTTTACTAATAAATTTTATTTATTTATTATAAATTATTTTTAAATTTCAATTTCATTTAAGTTGTTCTTATATACTTTTACAATTATAACATTTATTTTTTTGTGTCTCAAATACATGTTATTAAATAATGTTGTATATAAGTTATAGAATATAACAAAAGCAACTGAACTTTATATAGTTTAGATTTCCATAAGAAGATAAAGTTATATAAATATATAAACATTTCGTAATATAAGTAAAAAGTGCTTAAATTGTGAACAATTTATGTAGTAATAAGTAATATAGTCTGAGGTCAGAATACGCCGGTACCAATTGTCAGGGGAAATGGATCGGAACAGAGCATCCACGATATTACCTCCGGCCTATATTTACTCTGGATGTATGTGTCTAAGTAAGTGTGCTTTGAGTCTAGGTATTTATGAAGGTTAGATAAAAATAACATCATTTTTATGCTATATTCTGGCAAATATGTAATGTATTTGTAAAAAATTTAACAGTACACATAAAGGCTTCAGTTTGATTCAAATCTGAAATTTTGTTTTCATAATATATAATTTTTTTATAATAAATCTTAAAGAAAAAATAATGTACCGATTTATTATAAGAATTATATATGCTTAACAACAATATTCATATTTTTATAATTTTATCAGTACGAAGGTTGTGCACGCTTAACAGCTGAAATCTTAGTTTCTTATGTAATAAATAATTTATGTATTTCATAAATGTGCAGATTTTGTTTAATAAAATAAATAGAACCAATCCAACCAATCCCATTAAAAAAAAATCAACATAAATATACGTAGACACAGAATGTGAAATAATCCTTAAATCAACAAAATAATAATATTTTTGATACATGTTTGCGCTCCGATTTTATTAACTTGGTATTGCTTCGGTTTTCATCTAAAGATTGTGTGATATAGTAAAAAAAGAAAACATTCGTGACGTAATGTTTTTCTGAAGACTTTTCCTTTTACTTCTTTCCGCTTAAAATCCAAATTAAGAAATATAAAAGCGTTAGCTAACATGTGGTTTTTGTAGGCGGTGACGTCACAGGATGCGCTAAATATATTTTATGGTCCCACCGAGCAACTAATAATGTCGGCTTCAACGGGGACGCGCTTGTGAAAACGCGAGTATGGACTTCGTACTAAGGTATTGTAAAAATTATATGTGTAGGCATAAATTTTTTATAATACTTTTACCATGTATTGTATGTATATGATACGTGGATATATGTAGGCCCGTAGGTCAACATAGTAATATATTGATTTTTTTTGTATTACAGAATCACATTGTAATTGTTTAACCCTAAAGCTATTTTTTCGATAAAATTGTGATAGTGATTAGTGAATACAAATAATATATTTTTTTATTTATTCATTTTAAGCGATGCGCATTTGAAATACCAAAGTGTATCATAATGTGAAGCTTATTATCTGGAGAGTCGTTTCGTATTCAATTTCAAATGGTCCCGATAATCCAACGAAAGAAATAAATGAAGTATTACTTAGAGCATCTTGGAATGTTGAAGCGGCTGCGATATATGACGTGTTCTCGTAGTCGGAGGCAATTTATCGCTTGATTAGATTAAATCAATTTATCCGTGACAGTGAAATGGCCTTCTTCCTGCCGGTTCCGAATCTGGCATCGTCGCTTGTTTTCATCGAGAAATCGACTGAAAACGACAGATCTAATATTCGAAATGCGGATTTGATATTCGTATTGAGAGCATTATCGACTTACGTCACAGGATATTCGTTATGAGCTGTAAATATTCAATATGAGGATTTTAATTATTATTATTACGACCGCTAAATTTCTTATATTTTTGTAGTTAAATATAAATAGTTTATTTAGTTTTAACATGATTGTGATGCCCTGGTCATCTTCGAACACGACAGCTGGTCACTCAACAGAGAATAGCTAACTGCTTAGGAGATATTATTGAAAGATGAGTGCAACTGGTACACTTTTTCACTCACTTTTATAATCTAATGAGAAAACCACCTGACACGACCAGACACAGTTCAAGCGCAGAACAAGCTTTACGTCCTTTCTGAGGTACGGACGTGTTAACACTGCCAACTTCAAACTATAGTTTTCTACTAAGAATTTCTCACTAGTAAACGCCAATAATTTTTTATCGGCCCGACCCGGAGCTTAAGACCTGAAACATTATAAGCTAGCTAGATCAACGAAACAATCAGGTTTATCATTTAAAAATAAAATTCTGATCTACTCTACCCTACTTCGCTCCCAGCACAAATAAATCCGTTAACTCACTATTTACTTTTTAATATGAATCAATTACGTGTACATTAATTATTATTACGTAAATAAAATGTGAAAGATTCAACACTAATTCCTTATATATATTTGTCCCTTACATTTAGCTTTACTGTTGTATTTACAAATACTTCTCATTTATTATATATACAATATAATAAGATTTTGGCAATCAAGTTAATAGATTCCTCGTTTCTTTGGGTTCGTGGCCTTGACCCGCGTCTGGGCGAGACCCGGTAATACGAGAGCTACAAAATGAGGCTCAAATGAAGGAGAGAGGAACAGTCCTTTGATTTGCTTTAAAAATGTAATTGTACATATAAAAAAATGGTCATGTATTTAAAATATGTATAATTATTTTTTTAAATAATATAATAGCTAAGATATAAATTACGCTACATGAATAGTCATTAATTAATTTTAATTTGTTACTAATATCCTTTACAATTATTTGTTTAAAGTATGAATGAAAAGTATTCATGATACTCCGTTGTACATATCAACTGTCCATACTAATAAATTTAATGATTTAGACAATTGAAGTGAATTTCATTTTCTTGTTACATATATAATAGAACGTACTTTGATATTAAATCCAGCAAATAATTTTACTAGAAATAACAGTACGATACAACGAAAGCTATCTATGGTTGAAAAGTGCTTAGGTGCGATGTTATACATTAAAATGAATAAGATATAATCATTCAAGCACTAATTGTAAAGACGCATTAGTCGTATTACTTTACCTATTTAACTTGTAACACAATCGAGTAAAAACAATAGGTATTCTTGAAAGTGAACTTGAGTTCGCGGTAGAGCGAAGTGCCTCTTGAATTACCTGCCAGCTTTAATGAGCCACTCCGTCTTAACAAAGCTTTTTGCACTAATCTAAATTGTGTTGTCTGAATGTTATCTGCTGGTGTCTTAATAGAGATTTTTGTTTTAGAGTGCAATCCGGGCAGATACTTGTAAGGATTTTATTACGTAATTTTATTACTGGTTTAATTTTTATACGACAAGATAAAAAGTCCCTATGAATTTTTCAGTAGTTTTCAGCGGATATTCTTAAAGTATTTTAACATACATATATAAAAAACGATAAATGACATATTTTAAGTTTGTTTAATTTTTACAATTTAAACAGTCCATTAGTAAGTATTTCGTCTGAATTCTCGGTAGATTCAGGCCGGCTTGTTTATATCGATTAGAATCCGAGGCGCTAAACAATTCGTATTGAGTGCTCGTGCGATTAATTAAGCTCTGGGATACCGCTCGCTTGCCCCTCGGCCCGAATAATTAATTCAATTCAATCGTGTTGCCTGTTCTTAACTAACATTATACGAGAAAAGATTGTCTGTGACGTTCTATGTATGTAGTTCAAGAAGTACTATATAAGCATTAAGTGGTTGCGAAGTCTATATTCTGAGTGTATATAAAATAAATAATAATCATTTAAAAGGAAGCGTGTAGGTATTATAAAGAACAGTCGTTGGTCGCATACAAAATAACTGCAAGCAATATATCGCGTCGTGTTGAGAGATGCGCCGTGCATAAAATGTTTAAAGAGAATGCAATATCGACTCTTGTCGGTTCGTAACCGTCAAAGTTTTAATTAGAATTTCGCGCCAAGTTTCAAACGCTTTTTAAAAGTGTTCCGACGGTTTTCCTAGCGGACGTGTCATTTTTCGGAACGCTCGTGTAAGTCGAGAGCGCGTTCGTTTTTCTCGTTTTGAACGTTTATAAAAGTTCGCCTGCTACGGATATTATGGCTCCCTACGCTATCAAACCATCAAGGATTTTTAATCACTTCAATATTCGATATTTAAAAAAACCTTGTAAGTTCACTGTCTTATATAGAGTGGATTATCATCTTCAAAACGCAATATTTTCTCTTTACAATGAGGTAAGTAAAGCACAATAAAGCAGACTGAACACCTCTCTGTTAGAACTGTTTCTTTATTTTAATCATCATAGATGCTCTGTCAGGCCCTTGAACACTATCTACGCTAATGAACTGAATCTGTCGTACATACAGTTATTCGAACAAACAAACTTGCAGTCACGACTTTACTTATTTATGTTAGAAATTGCGCCTCTTGTTTACATTTCTTATTACATTTCTCTTGATATATTTTTTACTTACTATCATATAAGTATGCATATATATCCATTGTATATATGAATGGATATTGGTATATCTGTTTGGGATTAATAAACTCCGATTCCGTTTGACCAATTATCATGAAAGTTGGCACATGGTATGGCATAGGTACTATGTTGTAACTTGCCGCTAGGTGACGCTGCGGCCCCGTTTATACAGTTCAACAGATCCTCATGAAAATCGGTATATTATATAAGTAACTAGTATATTACACAGACAGGACAAAGTTTCTCCATTTTTGCTAGTTAAAAGTTAATCTTTAGTAATTCTTTATTGTCGATCATATCGTAAAAGTATCTTTAAAAATCAAATTGATTTTTAATTTAAATATTTACAAATTAAGCATAAATATGAAACAATTCGATTTATAAAATAATAAATATTTATTAATTTTAGGATGCAATAAAAAAATGGCAGTAGAATTTTGTATAAAAAGTTTATTATATAAATTTAAGTATATAGTTTTTTATTAAAATATCATAATTGTGGAACGAAGTGTGGACGAAATAGATGAATTAAAATGAAAATTTGTTCATAGTTGATATCAGGTATTAAATTAAATTAAATGGTTGAAGCGAACTAGTTCCAATTTCTACTATTTGTTTTATGAGAAAATTATATGTGTAATTGTGTAGTTTGCTTGAGTTAGCAAAGCTTATAACTGTTTATATTATTTCATGAATTTTAAATGTTAATATTATATATCTATATCTTGTATTTATATTTCATCATCATCATCATCATCATCATGATATAAATAAAATTAATAAAATAAATATTAATAAAATTTTGTCCGTATCTGTAGTGTATCTTATCTTTTATTTATTTTAACGTTATTTTAATGTCCCTGCATGTTTATTACCACGCGGCATCACAATCTAAGTTTATGGATTAAACAATTGCTCGAGATGTGGTATTCATTTGCAATATTATATCGGTAGCCGTTGCTCTCGTTATACGTGAATACACTGCTATAAATATAAATTAGCCATATTTGGCAATCGTTCATATCTGATAGAGTTGTGTGGATTGACACAAATACATTATGAGGATAATGGTCTTTTGTATTTACTAAAATATTTCTTTTCTATCACTCCGTAAATGTCTCGACTCCTTAATAACATTTTAAAACTGACTATTTAATACACGACGCACTGCTAAGATGATGACTCTGTAAGCATAAAATTTTACTCAGAAGTTCCTTCTTATATGCATATAATCAGGATACGTGAAAGGTAATAATTTAATACATTTATTATTTACACGTGATCACGATTTTTAAGAATTACAAATTAAATATTGTACTGAACTAAATAACGAGTCCGACTTTTTTTTTCACATATATATAAACATATGTAACAATAAACATTTAATTGCTTTAGCATATAGCGTTACTTTTAGCACAGAGGTCTTTGTTTTTTTTTTTATTTATATGCACAGGAAAAACTATTTCATATCGCTAATCTTCTTTAAAAAGACGATAACGAAATAACTTTTATCATACGACATTTTGCAGTAACTGTAGCATAATACATGCATTAAATTTCGGTTTAGTCGGGGCCGCTTGGTATGGTTCGATCAGAGCCTACTCGATTTAGTCGGTTGTTAGAGTCTTCCGCTATCAATATCAATCAAAGACGGTCATGCAATCTTGTTTAAGCTTGTTTGCGACGGCGGTCGACATTGGACCCATAATATGTATACTGTAATTTTGCCTACAATATTTTTCTTGTGTAGTTCGATGATGATTTTAAGCAATTCATGTAAATGACAAGCAATAAAAAGCTAAATTTGAGATCGTATATTTTATTATAAAACTATTTACATTTACAATTAATTGTAACAAATATTATATATATTTAATATTACTTTAAATTTGATTAAGTCAATAAGTCTAACCTATGCCTACTTATAGCTTTCTTGCGTATCGGACTATACTCCAATTCCAATAAGATCAGTCTCGGGTAAAATCTGTAGTAATAAATATGTACCACTTACTTAAGTTAAATGTTGTCTCACATACCAGGCCTGGGCAAGGTTGCGTGGCCAACCGCTCCCACGGCCGCCCGTCATAGCTAGGGACGAAACTCATTTATAAAATTGACACGTGGTGATATGGTCGAAACTAGAGCGCGCCGTGTCCGGCCATCCGAAGGGTCAGAGAATTTGTTGTGTGAATTACGTCTAAAATGTACACTGAAATGTAGGACAATATTTATATGGGTTTTTGCGGCACTCAGCTTTGAATATGATTATACCCGTTTTAAAAATTCAGGATTTTCTCTTTTTCGAAATTTGGTTTTGCAATTATTTTTTGCGTAAATTATAAAACCTGTGAGAACAAAAAAGTGAATGTTTATTTATTTTTGTTTATACACAAAGCTATAATGAACTCTCGTATTAATGGATTGGCGAATCGACTCCGCTCGGCAGCATTTAAAACATAGTCTATTCATCGGTGAGTCAGTGGCTCGCCTGATAAATTTCGGTTAGTTCTAAAAAATAATGTCCTATGGCGTGATACTTTGAACTATTGGAGTCGTTCTATGTAATAGCTAGGTTAAAAACCTATTAGTACAAATTATGAAAATATTCCTGTTAATAGGAATGTTTGCAAGATTATATTAACATTATGAAACAAGGACATAAATTTATTACGTCTGAAATCAAATAAAATCCACGATAAGTCCGTTACTCGCTTATTTGAGCTTGTGCGGAACCAAAATGCTACTGAGATAATACTAAAAAAAACAGCGGTGATTGTTTGAGCGTGAGTTACGTATATGTATATATATATAAAGTGTTCTAATAGACAGACTATTAAAGCACAATTTTAATGATAATAGATTTAATAAGTGCCTTTATTTTATAATTTAGAAACGCGCTAAGATTTTATTATCTTAAAGAGCGGTATCAAAGTTAAAGAGTCAGGAGAACCTAAGGCTTCAAATTTGCCGGATAATCCAATTTATCCAGCAAAACAAAACAAATAGCTGAATGATCAAATACGGATTAAGATAAGGCAAAGGTAGCGTGCATGAGCTAGCAAACATACGTACGTAAATATTTTGGACAGATCTCTCAAACACTAAGGGACATGGTTTTAAATTATCACGTTTTTTTTTTTTTTTTAAATTTAGTATTAAAATAATTGTCTTTATAATGTATGCGTATTTGTACTTCAGCACTTTTAGTTTTTTTTTTTAATTTTTGTTGTGCAAATGAATCGAATTTTGTATTTTAGTTCATGTTATTTAGCGTGGGCGATCCAGCCCGGGGTATATATTGCGACATAGCTATCGCATTCCTGCCACGTCTCGGGTGCAGTCTGGGACTATAATACAGGCTGGCTAGCTGCAGCGGCAATTTTGTGCCTTCTGTTTATTCCACAAATTCATTTAGTATCGTTCCTATGACGAAATAATTATATGTGTAAAAGAAAAACGCGAATAAAGAACTTGTTGGCATTTAAACTTAACAATATATTTTTTATTAATAATTTTAGTCATTAATTATTATTTATATATCTTCATACGAAGCTAACAATGGTAGCACGGCTGTTGAAACTTAGATGCAAATGAAGACATGGTCTTCCCCAGGAGATATGATCAAAACCAGTGGTTTTTAAATTTCTTTTTTGAGTTTTCGAGTTGAGTTATGAAATATATTGGTTTAAAAAATGTTTGCTCGATATAGCTCATTGTCAAGTGTAAAGTTGTGTTAATGCAGAACAGAGCTATCTCTGTATCAGATCTTACTCAACGTAAAATTTATTGTATAATAAATAAACATCTACACATCCAACTATTTGCTCTTGTAATTTGTGATAACATTCCTACCACGTCTGATATATATATACATAGCAGTCTTTATGTCATAATAAATTCTTATTTGTATGAACAGTATGTGAAAACGCTCATATATTCAAATTCTAGACGTGTGTGATCGGTCGTCTGCCTGAGGCTACAATGTGGAAATTTCGTATGTCAAGATTTCTTTTTCACATGTCTCGTTTGATATAAATGTAAAAAATACTTGGAGGTTGCGTTAAGAAACAATATGTGTGGTTTTCATTTGTTTGATAGTACACATTCCTTATGATTTAAACACTTTCAAATAATTTAATAACTATTTATTTAATGGAAATGGAAAGTAAATTAACTCGAATACACACACGACACACCCACACACTCTGAATCTTACACTAAACTATTTTTTATTTAAAATAACTTTAATTATAATAACTGTACTGTAGTAATATATTGTAAATAATAATTACATGTAATTTGTAACTCAAACAATTTCAATGTTTTTTTTTAATAAATTGATTAAATAGAAATTATTATTGTTATTCGTTTGTTACTCATAATATGTTTATTGAAGATTAGTTAGGATGTTCGTTATTATATTATAACCCTTCAAGGAAAAAGATAATCAATGTGTCTAATATGAAATGACAGCACGATTCTGGAATAATGGAATTGTCTTGATGCTTATAAGCTTACCCTTACCCCAAAATACTTTTAATATCAATTGCTATATGAAGCAGTTTTATTTTTGACAATAGTCCAAATATAATATGCCTCATCGGTCCACTGGCTGACTTGTACGGCTGGATTTCATGATTGATTTATGATTAGGATCATTGATGATTAGGTTTTCCGATCGTGTCAAGCTGACCTATCGAACTACTAAAGGAATATAATGTATTTTTGTACATACGCCTGCACTATAATATCTCTTAAGCAGTTGGCCATTGTTGGAGACTGAAATCGATCAGACAAACATCATTATATCATTAGTCTAAATAACGATAAAAAACATAAAAAACCGCATAAAACACCGTCTAATGAAACTATCAGTAACTTGAGAGTCCTTATAAAGTCTTACATAAAGTTAAAATATATTTGTTCCTGTTGTTTTTTTTTCAAACAAGTTCGTTTGTATAAAGATTAAAAGTAATAAATGTTTTTATGAGGCACAAAAAACTGATCTTCGCGGTTGAATATCCACCAGATGAGACTGTAGATAGCAACTATTACATTTGATTGGTAGATTACTGCTATTCGATGTTGGTGACCTCATCCTTAAATACGGATTATTTTGTTCTCATTGCGGATGTGTACTTTAGAATATTATCTCTCTCATCGATTTATCAAATTGTTTGATTAACTGTATTTAGATACAATAATAATCTTGCTTATTATAAAGCTTTAGTAAGTAAGAATACGTGATGACACAGTAGTCAGAAAGCATAAATCTTAGCTAAGATCGTAGGTTGAAATCCGGGCAAGCATTGGTGAATTTTCAAGTGCATATTTGGTTTTATAATTCATCTCAAAGCGTCGTGAAACTTGTATGTGTCGAATAAAGTCTGCCACATTTGTATTCATCACAACCGTATTCCACCACGCAATTCCAATGCATGTTGGAGTACCATGGTGGAGTATGCTCCAAAAAACCTTATCCTCAAAGAGTAGTTTTAAACCCAATATTTATGACCAGTGGACATTTACATACTATTTGACTTTATTAAGCTATTAAAACAAAATATACAATTGTTTTTTTTTGTAATTTTAAATGGCTATTAAATATTTTAAAAATGTGTCAATTAGAAACTTAATCCAGAGTGCATTTGGGATCTTCACGTCTGCACGAAAGTTCAAACAGCAGTCTCCAAGTTTTAACAATCGAAGTTCGTGTTGAGAAACTTTGACATTAAAAGTTTTTTGATAAGCCAGGTCGGTTGTCAGTAGGCAGTAAGGTATACTCTTAAATATAAATTTTACACTAGTTTAACTCCGGCGGGCTAATTCCCACAAATAAATGCAATAACAAACAAAATTTATTATGATAGCTACTTAGTTAAAGGTCGATTGCAATTCCATAATTTTGATGTTACAATCCAGATTGCTTTCAACTCGATAGCAAGTGTTGAGTTTGTAATTTAGCGTGTAGTTTTATTAATAGTTTTTCTTCGATTAACAAGCAAATATTACCTCTTAATACGTAGGAGGTATTAGTAAGACTAGTGTTAGCCCAGTAGTCGAAATTCGACCACAATTTTTAATAAAATTTTGAGGAAATCGTAAATGAATATTCATGTATTAAACATTATTTTTTGACTTTATTTCCAATTTCAGATGTTAGATATAAAAAAAGTAGCGTATTTTCTTGGGTTCAGTCTTGCTTTATACTAAATTTCATCAAATTCGTTTTATTGGCTAAGCCAAGCCAAATGAGAGTCAGACAGACGGCGTTACTATTACATTTGCAAATATCATTATATTATATGAAATCAGACTATTCAATTTCTTATACATATCTTTTTGCAATACGATTTATGATCTAGTATAACTTGTTCTTTAGTGATTGATTGAGATTAGTCCAACATTGCATGACTCATAACTATATTAACTTTTAAATGTTTCTATTAAAAATACAATTGCATAATCAATCTTCGATTTAGATTACATATGAATGGAATTTATATACGTATAGTTTTTACTTATAGGTAAAATATTTATTAATTTCATGATTGTCAAGGGGTTATACGGAATTGCTACAATTCGAGCTCCCACATAGCTCATGCGCCTACGCACCTTGCCCTTATATGGATGGATTACTTAGTTCGACCTCGATTTCGTTGTCGAGCAAACAAGTTGCTGTGAGAACTTTTTTTTTCAATTAGGGCATGTCATTTGAAGTGACATAAGTAAACATAAGGTAATAGGGATCTAATATGCGATAACGAATTATAGCTTTTAGGGTTTCGTACTTAAAATTCGTTTTCCGGTGATCGCTTTGTCTGTCTACGAATGTTAAGGAGTTTTCAAATCTTGCCCGAAATCATTCTGACAGCATGCCGATTAAATATTTTTTAATGCTTATCATTTGTACATAGTTACCACATCACATTTCGTCTTATTTTATATATCATAAAAATAAAAAGAGTGTATTACTTTTGGTAAAAGAAATGTATAAAAATATTATTTCGCATGTCACAGTTCCCTATCTCCTCAACGTACTCGTATTAACTATTGACACGAGACGCTGACCTTTCGTCAGAATTGCTCGTAATTATGGAACCTGGCCAATTGTATCCACCACTGGCATCCTAGGAATGGAACATTTAGAATGAAAATACACGGGCGTATAGTTTAACTTAGATTTTGCTAGCGTTACAAAGCGTTATCTTACAGTTAATATATTTATAAGGAAATAGTTTATAGCAATACAAAAATATTAGAAGCAAAGAAGGAGGAAAATGAACACAATTACATTTTTTTTTATCACATAAAGTATCAGCCAGCCAGCCAGTCACCGTCGCCCATAGGCATTTCCACTGTAAGAAATTTTAACCATATCTTGCATTGTCAATATATCACCAACTTTGGGAAGTAAGATGGTTTGTCCCTTGTGCCTTTAGTTACACTGGCTCTCAAACTGGATCACAATAATACTAGGTATTGCTATTTAATGTTAGGATATGTGATAAGCGGGTGTAACCACCCAGACCAACCTACCTCCGGGTATTAGGTATATAGTCTATTCATTTTTGATTGTTCGGTCGCTCTAATGCGACATGTATTTAGCTCTATTTAAATTATAATATAAGGTCGACTTACATAAGTGTTAATATTCATCGAGTTCGTTCGCAAACATAAGCCGTAGAACAATGGCGTTCACAATGCGTTAACATTATATTGTAATCTGTTTTCGTTTGAACATCGCGCTCATTATGCTGGGACATACATTGTTTCTGCGTATTAATTTGCATTGATAACGTATCTAGCGTGATATTGTAACGTGTCATAGAATTAGCTTATAACATCATAATTTGCGAGGTGCCGAGGTAGCCCAGTGGTTTAGACAACAAGTATCTTAGCTGAAGGTTCGGGATTCAAACTCAGACAAGCTGATGTTTTCACGCGTTTAATTTGTGTTAATAATTTACTTCATGACCGTCACTTCACTTCATTATAACAAACGTTAACTGTTCCTTATTTCATCAATGCGCTACCAACTATATATAATAATATTCTGGATCTTGCGACTGTAATTACACTGGGTCACTTATCTTTCCAGCAGGAACTCAAAAGTTTTGACGTTTAGTTGTAGAATAAGTGATTAGAGCGTAGTACACGAAACGCTGGCTCATAGTCCTGTCCACGAAACTGTTAAAACTATGTGTTAAATTGTAAAATAAAAATATAGTTTTTATCACACAAGTTTATAATCGTTGCCAAAACTGTTATAAAAACCGTCTTAAATTCATTCGCGATTCATTTTCTGATTAAACATTTTAGGCTAATAAAACACCAGTTTTTTTCTGCAGCGACAAAAACGCGCTATACATAATAGCTCCGCGCTTTTGTGTTGAGATCGAGCTGTAGCCGTAATAACTAGTAATAATTCACGTTTATCACGGAAACTATAATAATGTTCGCTTATCCGCACGGCCTGACATAAAAGCATCTGTTTGAAAACTGAATTTAGGTTAGTGCGTCGCGTATTCCATAGCTGCCTTCTAGAATATTCGAATAAAGACTTACAAGAAACAACCGTGGAGTTTTGACTGTCGTATGATACTTAATAAATATAAAATTTATATAATGAGTATTTAGTTAACGAAGAGTGGAAGGTCCATATAATAAAGCATTATTTTATTTTAATTGCTAATAATTTGTTTGTTGTAAATCTAAAAAAAAAATATTGTCACATTAAAATGACATATCTTTATGCTGCTGCATATTCACTTGCTTTGAAATGGATTCTATGTTTATATCTCTTCATGGTACGTAGTTAAGTACTCGGGTATGGCTCTGCTTTTTTTGTTAGCCGCAGGCTTTCATTCAAGTCTTACAAGCGCTAGCTTTAAATAAAAATCTTAAAAAGGTGGAAAATATGAAGACTACTTTTTAGCCTTCAATTTAAATCAAACTGTCATTTCATTTTTTAAATAAATATACAACAAAAAAAAAATCTATTTGACTTATTTTATCTTAAATCTTGTTTAAATATTTTGTTTATGATAAACAATACAAATAAGTGTTCTCTTAATATAAATATAATCATTATATTTTGTAAAGAGGTAGTCGAGAAGGCTTATTTAACACTTCACCTGTTTTGAATTTCATAAACCTATTAAACTAAAGAGAGTTAAGGTCTTCTATATTGCAATCTTCCAAACTTTTTACAGAAAAATAAAATGTTTTTGTAAATGCAATATTTGTCCTAAATATTTTTTTAACAAAAGTATTTGCAAGAACTCTTTTATTATGCGATTCTTATTCATAATTATTATTTATATATACAAATTTTATTTATAATACCACAGTTGATTCTTATTGTATAAATATTATTTGCAAATAAAATATATTTCTGTCTGAAACATTATTTCTTACTGACTCATTATGACGCAATAATTTTTGTACCTACATTCTAAATTAAGATGAGAAAATTATGACATATATGCATATATAAATTTATGATGAATTATGACATAGAAAAACTTTGTTATACAAGATATATACTATAACTGTGCTATACTCGAGATATACTATGGACATCAGGATTTGAATTGCAATACCGATCTACTAGGGTGAAAAATAAACCAGCCCTTCAATAGAAGCGACTGGCGAATGAGACGCCGATATATTTTTATTAAAGTTTTGGTATTTTCACTCCAAAATAAATATTATGAAGAATTGGTCTTATAAAAATGTCTCGAAAAGCAAGTGAGGCATAAAACTTGGTATACTTTTTAAAACCAATACCCTTGTCCAGTGTGTGGTGCTTGGAGGCAAAGTGTAGGTTAAGTAGGCTGTAGGTGTAAGTACTTAAACACGATAACATGGGCCTGCAATAGGACAATATTGTTGGTAATGATTATTGTTAAGTGTTCCACCCGATCGGTCTCTTACAGAAGTCGTATTGAATTGCCGTCGCATCGGACTATGAGACAGTCCGACCCGAGTAAAGAGGAAAATTGGAAAACACATGTGTCTGTGAAGGCACAAGGCAAGGCGTGGTGATGTACGGAATATATGTATATGAGCAGCGGTGACCACTAACCTTTGGTTTGCTTGTACCCGTCCTTCTACCTTTTTTATAAAATAAAAGTCAGATGTTACCCAAAGCCGACTTTGTATAACTGAGTCACAGTTTTCAGCTTTACGTATATATATTTGAACTATGCGATTGTTTCTTTATAATTAAATAAGCAAATTATACATTTCATTATAAGATAGCATACATCGTTATATCGATGAAACAAGATATTCATCTGTTTGATCACAACGTTGTCTAGCATTACTTCAATGAATGCTCTCGTGTTAGTGAACACGTCCTATTTACTGCAATAACTAGACCTAGTTTAGACATGACGTAGGTGGTTTATTTTAGTTATAACGCGTTTTGATTGATCAACTTCGGTATTATAATAGAAAAAGTCACAGACATTGCAAAAACACGGCAAGAAAAACTTGTAAAGCAAAGTTTCCGTCTCCGCAGTCAATTCATCCGTGTTCGTGTCTGCAATAAAACGCCGCGAGTACTTTTATTTTAGCCAATTAATATATTTAAATCTTATGTTATAAAAACATTTATAAATACGTTTAATTTATTACTCGATAAAAGTTCATGTAGATTATAAAAAGTTGTAGTGTAGAGCCTTTTTTGATTTTCATACATGATAAATAATAATTTAATTGTATTCTATTAAAATATGTATGTACCTAATTGAAGTGCTGAAAACAAGTGATCATTACCCAGTTTTTTGCCGATTCTTCTCAGTAGATTTCTACATTCCGAACCGTTGGTAACTTTACGAAAATTCGATTTAATCTTGCAAAATGCCGATTCAAAAGTGCTTTTTGATTAAAGTATTTTTTATTGTGTGTTTTTATATTAAATTATAAAATGATAATAAATACTTCATTTACAATTTTATAACTTAGATAATTTTGATAAATCTGGTTAATACTTATAAACATATATATGACTTTTTTAAAACTGAAACGGTAAATATTTGTTTCACATAAGTGACTTTGACCGGCATTTATTGATTGCAACAGTTATATAAAAATACTTGTTCCATTAGAAACTGTTAAAAATAGTTCAATTATAATAAATATACATCAACAGTTTTCTAGAAAAGTTGAGGTAATACTTAAGGCATAAAACGGGTGCTTAAAGTCTTTTCACTTATAACAAGAAGTAATAGGTTTCTGCGTAACCACACGGCACGACTGTGGTTTAGCGGGTACATGAGCTCATATAAAATTCATCCTAACGATGCTCTCAGCAGTTTATTTTCTAGATGTTTTCGTGAAAGATATATTATAAGTATAGTATCATTACTTTTGTAAGTGACAAATAATTGAATTATATTTATTAAAAATTGTTTTTATTCAATTATTGTTGTTAGTACAAAATGCGGCCTTTATGCCTGAAGGCATTCTCTACTAGTCAACCTGTAGGCTAATCAGAAATACATGAAGGCGGTACCACAACTATTAAAATAATATTCAAATAAATTGCACACATGAATTTGATATAAATATAAACTATTTTACGTATATTTTATGTGGCACACCATAGAATGTCGTGTTATTTAGCTTAACGACAATACAAGCGTTATTAGAGGAGCAACTTTGCAGAACTCTAAAGCGTGTGCCAGTCGCCAGACAATACCCTTTGTCCAAAGAGCCCACACGCAGACAAATAAACCGCTTATATATTTTTAAATAGGTCAAGTAAAACTTCATAACTTACCTTTATACCTTCATTAGGTAGCCCATCATTAGATAGTGGCTCAGTTCCGCCCACACGAGTGCAACGACCCCACTGACATTATCGACTTAATCATCGCAGGGACTCGGGCTTCATCAGCCGAAACCCTAATTAACCTTTTTAATCTGTGGCGATGTTTATTACCACACTGCACTGTCGGCTTTACTTACTTAGTTGAGATAGTTTGTTTTGCGAACTTCTTAGTTGAAACATAATTTGAAATGGTTAGGATCAAATGGAGATTGACTGAGATAGTGAAAATCATAGTTGTGACTAACTCGTTGGTCTGATGGCTGTCTTATAAGACTTTGACTTGATAGTCAAAGTCTTATAAGACAGAAAGTCTGATGACTGAGGGAGTAAGGAGTGCACCTGTCTCTAACACATACAGTTGTATACTTATAATATATTTTGTGCAGTTGTTTAGTCTCCATCGACATCTCCCTTGTGACTGAAATCGGACATTGTGATGGAATTCTTTTTTTTAACTCTGATATTGTAATTGTTATGGAAACTAATGTTTAGATTTACCTTTCAATAAACATTTAAATAATATGTCAATGTCATATAAGCATCGAAACGATTTCAAGTATTTCTATTTTGCTTCAATCAAGGGTTAAGAAGTGGGTATGACAATAACTAAAATTGAACTTAATCAAATTAAATTTATACTCAATGAAAACCTAAACCATACTAACCACAAATACACTGTTAAAATACATACCATTAAATAGACTATCTACAATATCTACTTTTTGAATTTATTCGGGTATTGTTTTTTAGATCAATAAAGATTATATGCCATTATAACGTTTGCACGAGTAGTAATTATGAAAAAACAAATTGGTCTAAATTGGTTTAAAAGATTCGTCTGAATTATAATTCTAATAGAATTATAACATTTAGCTGAGCATCTAATATCGCATGTGTTATTAATTTTAATATTGAGAAAACATGTACATAACAGTCTCGATGCCCCCGGCGTAATAATGATTACTTTATAAGGTGAGACATGTTCAGTGAGCGCGCCGATCCGCTCCGATCCGCTCCGGTCCGGTTCGGGCGTGAATTATCACTCGTCATTATCTGCGAACGATTTATTTTCTTATTCTCGGCGGCTTAGCCTTTGAATTAAATAAAAGGACCCTCGTCATCTGAGCATACCTCATATAATGCACCAGTATAATCTGATATCTCTCGCCGCCGACGCTTGCAGAATCGCATATACCTTGCGTTCTTACGACGTTGCTCGAGGAATTTTATGTAAATTGGCTTTTTTATGGCCCTTTTTCTGTATTGTTTGGCATTCCTCACAGTCCCGAGTGAGTAAGTGCAACTAATGGAAGCGGATTTCGTGAGGGTGCGACTGTGGCGCCTAAAATTACATGCGATTTTAAGATTAGGTACGATAAAATGTTATCAATCGTTCTCTTAATTAATTAAAACAAGATACGATATTAAGGATGTTTTTTTTTAGTGCCGAGATTTAAACACGCTTAGTGGGAAAATAAAGTTTTAATAAATCAATTGCCACCGTTGATTTTTTTTTAAATTCAAATTTATTTCGACCTGGGCGTTTATATTTTTTTATTATATACGGTTGATGTAATAAATACTTGTGTGAATATTTCTAAATGAATTATTCGTTCTAATTTTTTGTTCCGGATATCAATATTCTGATTTATCATTAGGGGACACACTTGGGTAGTTATTCACACCAGAGGCTAATTACAGTCTATGCAGAGCGTGACAGGAAAAACTGGCGATTATAACAGAGATGGCGATCTCGTTTCGCAGAACTCTTAATTATCACAGTGACGTCATGGAATACGGCCATAACATATAGAATATAGAGTTTAGAGATATTGTTCTATAAAAATAGATGTAATAAATGTATGATGGTGAATTATTAAAGGTTTTGGGGTTAACGTTGTTCAGATTTTGGTATTAATGTATATTAATGCATTATAAAATCGTCTGAAAAGTTATAAAGAATAATAATTTTTTTTTTATATATAAAATATTTAAATTTTATTCGTTTCTTTGCAAAAAAATCTGATATTCACAGAGAAAACAAAGAACAAAAATTACAAGAAGAGCCTTTTTAAAAATCCAAATACGTTTTACACGGGAAGCACATCGTATGTCTCAGTCGCCTCATGGTCTCTAGAAGAAGGTTGTGAGAACGGGAGATGTTTCAAAGAAACTATTTAATATGCAATGCGATGAATGACAGAGGTATTACTGACGAGGGGAATTTATGCTAAGGCCGTCGTTGGCGCAGTCGCTGCGCCTGCGCCGGCTATCACACTACGTTGCAATGTACATATTAATACACCAACTCGAGAACATCTGGATATGTCTAGTTTTTGTTTTGCCTAAATTCGTTTGTAATTAACATTATATTTGACTAATTTTACTGCGTTACTCGATGGCCCCTAAAATGGTGGAGAGAGAGAGACTTATCTTTTATAAGTCTCTTCTAGAAGTGGAATTAATTACTCCTTGTTATTCTAACCCGAGAGTCCTTGATTGCCAATTAGGGCGGGCTCGATGGAAACTTTTGTTGTTTTTTTAATTTTAATTATGTACAATAATAGTTACTTACGAACGGTGAATACATAATTTACTTCTAAAATTTAATTTCAAAATGTTTTAAATATACCTTGAATTGATTTTTAGTTAAAAGTAATTGTACGAAAGTATTTAATATAGAGTTCTTACTAATATTTATATAGTAAGTATTATACAACGCAGCCTAAATAGATAGTGTGACAGGTGGTTTATGAGAAAAAAGGCTACTGTTCTAATTTGGAAAAATATTTTTAAGTTATTATATATATTTGTTTTAACACTATATTACTATTATGGAGTGAATAAAAATCATGAAGATTGCATTTCAGAAGTAACAGTAGATAAGTGATGGGGGTTAACACTTTGCCCAGCCGTGGGATACTATTACTTATTACTTACAACAGAAAGAACATTTTACTTTGGAAAGAACCTGCCCCAGTGCGCCAAGGATTGCTTTTTATTATTTTATTGTGAGACAGACTTTCCTGGGTCCTTTTCTAAGAGGCGTTTTCAGCTTTTCGCTGCATGTCAAGTGTCGTGAGCAAACCGTGAGCATTTCTCTCTTTGAAGAAAATAATAAGTGTATGCGGACACGGCGGCCTTCCCTTATTTCTTACACTTTTATATATAAAGATGGTAACGCGAGAACCTGTTATATTTAAGTGTGAAAACGTATACGACAATTTTAAAAAGTATGAGTCATTCATACTTTTTATATAAAAGCGAGTGGCATTTAGTTTCACACTTCGTATTTGATGTATTCAATTACAAGTAACAAGTTTTTTTTACGTGGCTCTTAAATAAAAATTAAAATACAATTTATTCGATTAGACAGTTTACAAATGAAACGCAATTAGCGGCATCTGAATGTAGACCATACGAACGAACATATATAGAACAGCCAACGAGAAGACTACGTTTATTAATATATATTTTTAATTATTTAAAATACTATATATATTTTAAATTACATTACATTACGTAATGGGATAAGGGCAGGAAGAAGAAGATTACATTCAAAATGAAAATGCGAAACAATAATAATAAAATAATATTATTATATTCATTATGTCGTTATTCATTAATTATTACTTTCATACTTGTCTTTATCAAAAGACAGATGTAAAACCGAGTGAGTTAATGTATAGTGAGTAGAGAGAGTTACATAAGTGGGCTAACGCTTGTTCTTCTTTATTCTCACAGTGCTTTTTTTCGGGTTACAAGATGCTAAAGCACATAATGGAATAAGCTCGAAACCTTCTTAATAGTCAGAGGAGGTTTCAGTCCAGCAGTATCACATTTACATGTTGTTACTTTATTTTTTACTTTAAGCTCACTCATAACTCCGTGGTGTTAGCCAGAATTAGAGCCAAAAATTAAATCAAATGGGTAAAAGTATTTGCGGATCATACTCATAAACAAACATTAGACAAAGCACATTAAGACATCGATTTCAATATGAATATTAAATATATGTACATTATCAATGAGCGCAGGCCCAACAGAGCTCGTCCGTGTTCATCACTCGATACATCTGCATAATTATACATTTATTGTAATGAATATTCAGACAATACATCAAAAGTAGTTTGGAACTTTAACTTAAGCAGCTCTATGTGACACAGGATGCGATCAATCATCTGTCAAGACAACGTATCAATTATAGAGTTGAGTGTTCAATTAATATTCAATTATTACTTGGCATTGCCTAACAACTAGCTCAGAATCATTTGTTTGGTTTAAGTTAGTATCATTGTGTTCCGTTGTCATACCGATTTGATAATAAAGTATTCGTGAATATAAATTCAATGTTGAAATAAGGCTTTAATATTAAAATTAATAAATGATGTAATAGAGCTGAATGGATCCAGTGGTTAAAACACGCGAATGTTAACCGATGATTACGGGTTCAAGCAAGCACTACTCTTATTTCTTGCTCGGCAGTAAAGCAAAACATTGTCAGTAAACCTGCGGATGAAAATCTGCCATAAGTGTTTTCCACTAATTCGCATCTGAGCAGTTTGGCGAAATAAACTCCAAGCTTTCTCCTTAAGAGGAGGAGAAGCCTTTGCCCAACAGTGGGTCATTTACAGGCTGTTAATTTTAATAACATTTGTTAGTAAAACTTCACTTATTCACAAATTTGTATTTATAACTAACGTGATATAAACACAATAATTTAAGATGTAACTTATAACTCTTCCTTCATTATACAGTGCTCAATTCTTTGATGGCTCTCACAAAGCTGAATGGCGCGACTTCACTTCTGAATGTGAGAGCGATTTCATGAACCCTTTGAGCTTGGCCCTTGACACATTTTGCTTGTAACTTCGTAACGAGGGTTCTAGGACTAAGTGTTTTGGTTTAGAAACTCCGGACTGAGGAGATAGCTTTGTGTACTGATGGGAAAGTGTGTTTTCAATTGACGTTAGATATACGATTTTTATAAAAACATATAAAAATCTTATAACTAACGTCAATTGAAGACACACTCCTATGTATGCTCTATGGGATATTGTATTGTGATGATCTTTCAGAAAAACGTGAAATATGAACAACAGGTTCGCAGCTACATGATTTTATTTTGCGTCACCTGTTAGAGTGTGGCGACCAGCTATTTAAACGAACTCCTAAATCACTTCCTCTCAACAGTTTGGTTACTATATAAACTGGGGAATATTTTTTTTTCATTCCAATACACAATTATATTGGCTTGATTTCAATTTTTATTTCTTATTTATATTATTTCTTAGCCGTAAAAACATTATTTTATAAAACTTAAAAATGTAATTACCTCATGTTCTGAGTGTTGACTGTTTTTTGAGGGTAGTATGGGTTGAGGGTAGCAGGCTTAAGGACGAAATTAGCTAAGTATATGGCTGAAGAGCTTATAACGCAAGAGGGTGGTTTTTTATATTGTTAAACAAGAGGAGTTTAATCTGTTCTCCGCCGTAGGTGAATACAAAAGGAAATATTGTGCTAGAAGTATTGTACTGTGCTATGTAGCAATTAAAGTTTGTTTTTATAATTGTTACAAAAACCAACTTTTCTAACTTTCAGAGTTAAGGGAGTTTATGTTGCTGATGCTGAGCTATATTGGTCATTATGGCTTTTATTTTTTTATTGACTATGTTCACTATATTGCATTTTTAAACTATATATCTTATTTTAGTAGTCGTTGGCCTTAAATTACTTAGTTTTAAAAGTGTATAAAATTTTTAAATTATTTCGTTTATTTTCTGATCGTTTTTTTGTTGGTGCGTTTGGGATATTAAAAATTCGAAGTAAAAATGCGACTGATGTAATGAGCATTGTTTGAAATAGATATATCTGTGGGCGGGTCGGACGTTCAAAGAATATTATGAATGGGCGCACGTGATAATTCAGTTATTCACGAAACTCCTCTAACGTGTCATAACTTTCACTATTTTTGAACTGAATGAATTTTTTTGAGAGCAATGAGAGATCGATTACAAGATTGAATTTATGTGAAACGGCTCGTATGTAACATTTCCGACGTAAATAGTTTTACTTCTGTTACGTGGATTGAATTAGAATTATTAAAATAAATTATTTGATATTTTGTTCGAATATAGTAGATTCTATGATTTCGTCGTAATATACTAGTGAGTATATTAAAATCTATGGTTGAAAATCGTAAATTGCAGCCAATGGCGGAAAACTGCCTTATACCTGCGAGGCCTAGGGCGGCAATATTTGATAGGCGCCAAAATTCTAATCTGATCGATCATTCGGATACTTGGAAACACATTGTTTTGAAAATGTAATTAAATTAAATTAATAATAATAATGTTAATGTAAGTTTGTGTGTTTTCTCGCTTCTTCTCAAGTAATTGTTATAAAATTGGCTCCGTAAATTGGTCTTACTTAACTAGCTGCCGGCAGATATTCATAACATAATAAAAAAGCGCATACATAGCTTATGAGGCTTAAGTTATATTGTTTTAATTAGTTTCTGCAAAACTGTGAATGAGAATTAATGTTATTTAAGATTACGTATGTTATCATTTTGACATCCTAGTTATTCACATTTAATATATAAAACATAAAATTTCTGTACCTTTAATGCAAGACAAGTTTAAATTCGCTTCTTAAATATTTAAATATGAATAATTTTAAAGATCCCTTCCATTTTTAACGTAATTACAATTTAAGAACAAAAACTACACGTTTTTTCTTGTTGTTTACTATGTAGGCAATATTTTACTATGTGGTTATTTTTACGTTATTTGTACGTGATGCGTTTACCAACAGACAGATAAATTGTTATATTTGAGTATTAAATCACTATATCAAAGGCGAAAGACAACAAAAAAATATTCTATGACTCTGTCAGTTACCGTTGTAATAAGTCGTACTTACAATACTTGTTTAAAATTAAAACTATATATTTGTACATTTTATATAAATATTTGACATAAATACATATACTCGCCTTGTTTCTCCGCATCGTGCATACAATTTATCGTTGATTGCGATCTTTTGAAATGCCACTTCATGCACAATTTCCTTGGCACAAAGTACTGATCGCTGCATCGCATAGTTGAAGATACGCGCCGCATTCTAATGAGTCGCTGTCTACAATATAATAATGAGATAAAGTTTAAATCATACATATTTTAAATATTGTTCCATATATTAAACACATAATAACTTAGAAACGAGGTTTTCGGTCGATTAGTTAAACAATGCTGTATCTTCTTTTTCGAATGCCAAAATTAATAATAACAGAAAGAGAGTTGACGTTATAATCGAAATAGTGCAGTTAACAGTGCAGCCCTGCAGTTAACAGTGCAGCCCTGCAGTTAACAGTGCAGCCCTGCAGTTAACAGTGCAGCCTTACCAAAAGTGGCGGGATCAAATCAGAAAAACATACTTTGTCGAGTCTGTTAAAGAACCGATTCTTTATTAACTTATATTTCTTTTAAAGTATCACAAAGTATATTGAATATTTTTCGTATAAAATATTTAACTAAGCTATGGAGTATCGAAGAATTTCTCTAGTGTTAAGTAATTTAAACAAAAATAAAATTGACGTCAACTTTCCGCTGAAACTCTCGGAAAAATGAACGTATTTCCTAACATAAATAATATCCAAATGCATTTTACGTAATGTGCCATTGTCTGGAGCTGACGTAAATAAATTTTCGACTCGAGAGTCGAGTAGTAAAATTAAATACTGCTTTAAGCAAAAATATTGCTCATGTTTCTTTAAGTTTTGCGTTGTACGTTTGTGTTATTTATCGTGTTATTTAAGAAACACTAAACTTAGGATCGGTTGAAGGTGGTTAGGAATTAAATGACCTGTTTACCTCTGTGGGATATCAGATGATATTACGTTTGTGGTTATCGCTACTTGTAATGTTTTGTAGTGTAAACGTAACAGGTGCTGCAATCTTACTACAAGATGCATAAGAATGTACTGCGTACGAATATTGATGTTTTTCTAGCAGATATCGGTTACGGGAGGTATTTGCTATTTGCGCATGAGGCATTAAAATGCTCGATTGTGTAATCGTTCTAAAAGCTCTCGTAATCCGATGGGACGGTAATCCAATACTACCGGAAAGAGTTTGGCTGTACATGTTTTCCAAGGCACGAGTAAACACTGTCAGCTTCCATAAAAAATCAATAATATTTTTTTTATTGCCACGACCCGGAGCTTAAACCTAGGACCTAAGGATCTGTAGCCTTATAAGCTAGTCTCTAGATCTACGAGGCAGTGATATATGATATAATCACAACTTTTACATATACATAAATATGTATGTGCTTTCTTGCATTCCAATTATCGTACATTACTGAGCCAAAATGAAATTATTGATTATTGATTATAGTGAATTATGTATTGCAGATATCAGTGTAAAATAGGTACTCGTTCTAATGTATAGATCAGTAGTAAGTATGTGATAAAAAAATGTATATAAATTATAAAATATGAAAATTATTACATGTAAGATGAAGGTACTAAGAAAATGAATACAAACACAATATAAAAGGTATACCATAAATCTATCCACGAATAATCTAGCCTTCGAAATTACACGTTTAAGCAGACGCCGTTTTCGCAAATGGTGATAAATAATTCATACGCGATGAATGTTACTCGCCTCATTTTAGCGTGGAGCAAAATCAGTATTCCATATTACCTGTAGAACGCATTTATAATAGTTACGTAAAAGGCAATAATAAAATAATGGGAGTGACAAGGACACTACAGGCAATTCTTATATTTCATTATGTTGTTACTCCCGACTTCGTCTTATGTATGTCTAGGAGTTTGGGTTCTTCTTTTGAGTTACATTTCATTATGAACGGCTTATAGTTAGCCATGTGTAACAAATAGACAGACAACCACTTTCGTCCTAAAATATTTGACTGATGTTTTTTTGACTTGAAAAATATTTGACTTTTATAGATGGCGACTAAAAAAAAGCCGAGATGGCCCAGTGGTAAGAACGCGTGAATCTTAACCGATGATCGTGGGTTCAAACCCGGGCAAGCACCACTGAATTTTCATGTGCTTAATTTGTGATTATAATTCATCTCGTGCTTTACGGTGAAGGAAAACATCGTGAGGAAACCTGCATGTGTCTAATTTCACTGAAATTCTGCCACATGTGTATTCCACCAATCCGCATTGGAGCAGCGTGGTGGAATAAGCTCCAAAGCCTTCTCCTCAAAAAGAGGAGAGGAGGCCTATAGCCCAGCAGTGGGACTTTCACAGGCTGTACATAATACATATAGATGGCGACTAAGCGTTATCTTTGAAAGTGTAAATGAATGGTTTTAAGTCGGAAAACTTATTCGTAAGCTCCTGTTGTCACCGGGGACTTGCACTGGTATGGCGATTATTAACGAAAATATAGATTAACAAAGTTCACAGCTAATAAGAGACACATATACTGATAAGACAACTACCGTACAACGTAAGGCCTTAATTTCAGGTCTCAGGCTTAAGACCTTAAGGTAAATATTAAACACAGATTGGTTTAGGTCAATTACGAATAGCCAACACATTTACTCACGTGTCAATATTAACTTATACTACAAATTTTCAACTAAATCGGATGAATGAATGAATGAAAAAAAAACAAACATTAATCGTTATACTTATTATATAAGTGACAGGTAACACGATATTCAAGATACGAGATACGATTCTCAAGTATAGCAAATTCGCATTTAATTTATATACACATAAAACAAATTTTACGGAATCTTTCTTATTAGAGTCTATGAATTGGTAAGTACCACCAGCAGTAATACTGCTAATGCCATAACGGTGATATTATTGCTCTGCGGCAACGGCATTATGTTAGCAGTCGTAAAGATTTAATATACCTTTACGACAACCACCTAGACATTTCAAATAACCTAGCTCCGAAGAAGTTACGGTAAAATTAAGAAAGCTGCGACTAGTTGTTATGTATTTGTAACTTCTGTGTTATATAATATGACGAAATAGTACATATCAATGTCAAATTAAATTATAAAAATACCGTTCATATTTAAGCTGTTAGTTATACATACGCATGAAAATGGCCCACTATTTAGAACACGTGAATGTTAACTGAAGATTCGGGGTTCGAACCCTGTAAGAATTTTTAAATTTCTATGTGTCTTATTTGTTTTTATAATTGTTCGTGTTCAGTTTTAAAACCACCTGACTTAGCTAGTGTGCTATAAATGTGAATATCTTTTAGTGCACTTTTAAAGTTACATTAAATCCTTTATCACGTCAAATAAATAATATAAATAGAAAAATAATTTTTATAACAAAAGAAAAATGTGAGTTTTTTAATGAAAAGCGAAATAATGGATGTACGGCTGCCCCTAATTGCAAATCGATGCCAACCATCTGCTGTCTTCCGAGCGCATAAAGCCCTCACTTTATGAGGTTACGTTTTCTTATATACAAGAAAATATATATATATATATATATATATATATATATATATATATATATATATATATATATTAGTTGTAATATTTTTAAGTAAATATGTAAGCTGAGTTGACCCAAGCGGGCCCAAGACTGCGGGTTCAAATCCGGGTAAAATCAATATTTCATGTGCTTAATTATTGTTGAATTTTATTTCTTGCTGGACGGCTTACTCACAATAGTAAGCCTATGCCATGTGTCGGGCGAACATGTGTCCCATGTGTATCATCTTAATCTCTAAATCGTTTTCTTAAAAGTATATAAATAAGTATAGGAAGTGTTTGGTGTTTGTGGAACATTTATAGGCTATTATTTTTAACATTTATGTCAGAATGTCATATGAAAGAAATATGACATTTTTATAAGTAGTATATATTACATACATAAGTATTTTAACGCTATAAAACGTCCTTTTACTAAATAAACATCGAAGTAATAAATGTGAAAGTGAGTCGAGATATTTAGTGTACAGATAGTTTGAGATATAGAGACGGATGTAAGTTACTTTTTTTATAAAACGAGTTGTAGACATTCCTCGCAAGCGAAGTTGCGAGTCCTTATAATTTAGTACATAATAACGACTGGCTGGAAATATGTGTCTGGGTGCGACCGAACGATCTCTTGCTTGAAGTCATTGCATGATTAGTTCAGGTTCTATTCAAGAATCGAATGTCTTTCAATAAATTCATCACGAGCAAGCTATTTTGATCCTTAAGCTTGAGTTACTAAGAACAATATTGCATGCAAGTCCTGGGGTTTGATATCCCGAGACATGAAAGGCATTCGTATTATTCAAGTTGAAATAAGCGGTTCGTTAACGGTGCTATGCAAACAATTTGCATTTTTGTTTTGAGTTTGCAACAGAAATAAATTGAAAGAATTTTACAAGTGAAACTTTAATGATCACAAGAAAACTATAAATTAAATATTGTTTGCATTATTAAAAGTAACATTGCTTATTTGCATATTCTTTTAAAGTTTATTGTGTAAAAGAAATACACTAAAAGCTAACAAGCGACATTGTCTGCCTGGCACTCTTAGTTCCAAGAATAAAACATATTTACTGTTTATTAAGGTAACTTCCCTTGCCTCCCCTTGCTCACAGTTCAGTTCAATTTAATTTAAAATGTTTATTAAATCACCCCAATAATTATAATTTGTATCTTAATTTTAGTTGTTTATGCGATGAGAATACGAATATGATTTTATTGATACAGATAACATATGAGCGTAAACGTAAATAAAAAAATTTATCAATGTAATTAATTCGTGGATTAATTTTTGTTGCATTATCTTATGTCGCAAAGCACTCAACTTCAACTTATTTTATAGATAATGCTCAATAGCCTTATTTAAATAAAATATAAAAGCCATGGAACCTGCCGATAAGCCATTAGCATAGCTAATTAAGTACTGAAATAAATTCGTCGTTCATTCTGAGCTGTTTGTTTTTAATTACACTGCTTTGTGGAAACAATTCGCTCGGGCGTGAGCTCATTTAAATGTACTGATTTGAAGTTATTTGTATAATTTCATAAGGGTCTCTATTCAAGTTTAAATGGCTTTTGGCTAGAGATGTTGATATTATAAATATCCTCTAAGCTCTGCCTCTTGTAGGAATAATAATTGAAGGTCGAATCGCTCAGCGGTAACGCGCAGACTAGTCAGGTGAAAGTCTCAATTTCGATCCTGATCTTGAGCTATTGTCCTCCATTCTTAAAATACACTAAACTGGAGGGGATAGCGGAAATATATGTTATTAATTTAGAACAGGCATTTAGTAAAAAGTATTATTTTTTAAAACATAAATATATATGACATAGATACAATAATGACATTATTTTATTATTTTTTATCAAATGTGGGAAATTAAACTGTTTTCCTTTGAAGAGAACTGCGCCAATAGATGTCCGAAAAGGGTATTTCACCACATATGATAATAATAATCATAAATTCTTATTGATGAAAAGGTTCAATTCGAGATTTGATCTGTACAGTTCTCTGATCTGTTCACTTCTCACTTAACGCTCATAGAGACAATACCTGTTTTTTACATAGTCTTACACCCAGCTTAAAAAAATGCTGATTCAAATATTACAATAATTGAGTCATGGACCCAACATAAATAAAAGCTTGTAAAATGATTATTCTTTCAGCCGTTTTGTCCATACAGCAATGGACATCAATCGCAATCGTCCGAGAAACTCGATACATAATAAAACTTATTTCATACAATCAACGACCAGACAGTCAGTGCTTGTACGATTGTCGTTCATTACGTTCGCTAAAATTTGTTAAATGGAAATACGTTGCAGAGCACAGTCAAAATGAAATTGCGAACATTATGTTCTGCTAATCTTTAGTTGTAATAAACAGTGACTTTGATCAATGGACATGATAGGAGCCAAGAAATGCTTGCTTGAGAAAGTGCATTACTTACTAACTAATGTCCGACTTTCGTTGAAATATCTCTTTATACATCTTTGTAAGAAATATACGATCCGACTCACGCGCTGCCTATTGTACATTGTTGGAACTATGCAATTGTCAACAATAACTGAAGCACATACAAAACAAGCACGAATTTATTTAATATAATACAAATATATACATTTTTTTTGAAGACAGGAAAATATATCCATAGAATATTCAATTCAATTCCGACGGTGACGACTTATATGATGGTTAATTGAATTCACGTTGTACATATATTTGTTATACTTTATACTATTGATAAGCTTAAATGTTTTAATTAAAACTTATTTAATTTCTACTGTATGTTCATAACGCGTGAATTGAAAATATATATCATATTATATACGCTATTTTATATTAATCAAGCAGAAAATTGTATATGCTACGCTCGATTTTGTAAATATTATTCGCAAGTGCGCTCTCGAAATAGGGCAATCCACCCGCAGAGACAATTGAAATAAAACATTAGTGCAGCTGAGAGGAGGAAAAGATGCAAAATAGAGTCCCGTCGTATGCTAAATGGATACCTCCAGCTGCGACAGAGCGCGCATTTTGGCGAAGTTGCATATTGCAGTCATGGCCTTTCAATTTGCAGGTCAAGCGTACTCTGTACCGCAGAAGGGTTTCTTTTTTTGTTTTCACTGCGAAGAGTTTTATTTTAAATCTGCAACTCTAACGAAGCGAGGTCTCGTTACACACGACTCAACGCGCAGCTGTCGTTCAACTTTAAGTGGTCTATTGTTTTACTTAAGTAAACATATTATTAAAGTGTTCGATATTTGAATGATTGCGAAGTTGAATAGGAATAGCGAAGTATATGAGCTTATAAATCGCGATGTGACTTGTGTAAAGACTCATAAGTCACTAGAGGCGGTGGCGCTGCGGGCGCGGCGGTAGATGCATTGTCTTATGGCGCATACATTAACGTGCATTCTTACGCACGGAACCCGTTCCCTGGCTGCTCGTCCGCTCTTTTATTGCTCCTTTGCTAATGCCTTTGTGTCGCTTCACGGACTTTTTGCACAAAGTTCGATCATCGAAAGAGGCCGCCGACTTGTATCGAATGAGTCGGTGCCGATGTCCAGCCTCGGTCCGGTTGTTCGGCAATTCATAAAAAGAGAATTGAAATCCTTTTGTCTTCTTAACGCTGATAAACAAGTAACGGATGTATCTATTCACTTGTTAGTTTCGGTAATTGATTATCTTATTATTACATTTTACTAACAAATTTATATAAGTTTTGTTTTCAATAAAGACGTGGCAGAGTTGGTAATCTAATTAAAATATATTTCACATTACGATATTCAATTAAACTTCACTTGCTTTTTCATTGTGAATAAAAAAATTAAAACTTTAAACAGGAAAACTGCAAATCTCAAGCAACAGCTGTTACTAAAATCTACGTTGGTTTTGAATTACAAAATTAAAGAACGATATAAATCACTAGATACATATGTATTAAGTTCATGTTATTATATGCAAATCAATCTGTAATTAATAGCGATTTGTATTGTCGCATTGAGCCTATTTGGACAACATGTTGCCTTTGATATTACTGACGGAGAGGATCAAATTATGATTAATTTATTGATGTGATTAATTATGTCATTTAAAAATATTCCAAAGTATTTAAATAATCGGAAATTAGAATTATAAAATCGGGTTATCCGTGACCATTATGATGCTTGTCTGGAAGAACAAATATTAATTATTATTTTATTACAAGCACAATTTATTCATTGGCACGATATATTTATTCACATAAGAATTTTTAATTTATAATAAAATTGAGGATTTAAAAGTATATAAAATACATTTCCGCGTTGAATCGCAACATTATTTTTCATTTTATTAACTATTATGATTGCAAATCTTTATCGAAATTATTTTTCGAAAACTCTGTACTAAGTAATTTTTTGCGGTGTTACATACAAGTGTAATGTTCTCGAAATAAGTCCCGGGGTAACGACACGAGGGTGTTGCGAATGTGCGCGCCCAGGAGACAGAATTAGAATTAGACTGATCGTCTACTGTACACGTAACGAATGATTTTTTTATACATCTCGTTTTCACACGTTGCCGCGCTTAATGCTGTCTTTTTCATTTTAACGATCTTAAACGGATGTGCGAGTGGGATGGAAAATAAATAGCAATACTGAAATGACTGAACGGCATGTGGTGAGCTATGTATCGGATGAATGGATGGCCTTATGGCCCGCGTTCGACACGCAGTCTCAACTGTATGCATGTGACTCATAATTCTACATATATATATTATGCAGATAAATATCTGTGATGCAGATATTTTCAAGTAATAAATGATCGTTCCACGTGTTGCGGCGTTGACATTTAAATACATAAATGCTGTCAGCATTCTTCTCACAATTCCGCGCGGTCGTGATTTGTTTTTTATTATTATTAATTTTGTCCAATAATTATCTAGTAAAGTTTATTTGGAAACATTACAAAAGACTGATGTTATTTAACGCCTGAGACGTACATTGCAATTGGGATTGGATTATTTACTACTTGTGACGAATATTAATCTACTCTAGGTGGTAGTTAGGTAGTATTCAACCGCCAAACATCAATATTTACTATTGTTGTGTTCCGCTTTGAAGTGTGAGCGAGCAAAAGAACATAACATCTTAGTTAGTTTAGCGATGAATGTATTGGTTAATATTTCTTACATCGCCAATATCTGTGGGCGGTTGTGAACACTTACCATCAGGCATATTTGTTGGGTGCCTAACTATTTCATAAAAAAAATGTATAGATTATATTATAATTAGTTATATGGCGCGGTCGATATATACTTTTTTTATACTATAGGTAGGCGGACGAGCATATATGCACCTGATGGAAAGTGGTCACCAACGCCCAACGACAGGCATTGCCAATGCGCCACGAACCTTGGGAACTAAGATGTTTTATTCCTTGTCCCTGTAATTACACTGGCTTACTCACCTTTCATACCGGAACACAACAATACCAAGTACTGCTGTTTTGCAATAGAATATCTGATGAGCGGGAGATACCTCTGCCCAGACGAGCTAGCACAAAGAACTACCAGTAATCTTGTGAAAACCACTTGTGAAAACTATTCAACCTGTCTAACTCGATTATCTCGAGGCTCTCTTTATATTATTTATTCATTCTTTATTGTACCACGAGAAAATAGTACAGAAAACGCTTAGAACTAATTAATATGTAGTACAAGAGGCGGTTTTATGGCTAATTAGCCGTTTCGGATCGCAATCGGAAAAGTTATTTTAAAATAGAATCCGTTAACCGGGTTTCTGGTGGTGTAGGACTTGCATATTTATTATCTATTATATTCATTCGATTATGTTATTACTGTTTTATTTTTCATATAATTATAAATATATAAATTTATTACAAGTAATAAAAATGTGTTATTCTTTTTGGTTTCAGGTATTAAAATTATAAAAAAGGTGATTTATATGAAAAACTTGTTATTTTTAAGGTAAGATCTAAAAAGTTCACATACTCGTAGTTAGTCTCGTTATAAGTTTTAAAGCAAATTACTTGAAACTAAATATGCTGATTATATGCTAAGTATATTTCTTATGAATATAACTGCATCTGATACACCTCTCCTCGTTAACTTATTGTAAGTCATTTAATCACATTTATCATTTTTATTTAAGAATTTAAAGATATTTTTCAAATGATATTAAATCGGAATAAAAAAAATCTAAAGAAAAATAGTAAAATAATATAATATTTCTTATAAAATATTGATCATATACATAGCGTCAGCAAGTTTCCTTTTTTGGAAATTTTAAATTGTTAATAACAATTATAGTCGTTTTTATCGTCATGTACGATCGTCATATACAATGTACGATACTACAGTCAGCCCCACAAAAATGTATAGACTAATTTAACGAAATACCGTCCTCTACTTAAGACAAATGTAAATTTAAAAAATATATAGATTTTTAAAGGTACCATTGATGGGATAAGGCTTGCTCTCCTTTTTGGGGAAAGGGTTTGCAGCTTATTCCACCACGCTGATAAAATTCATGTTGCTGAACACACGTGGCACATTTCCATCAAACACATGCAGGTTTCATTACGATGTTTTCCTTCATGATTTCGAGCACGAGTTAAATTAAGCATTGAAAGTTCAGTGAGCTTATCTGGGTTTGAAGTCGTTTTCAATTAATATTCACGCACTTTAGTCACAGAGCCATATCGGCTGACAAAATATATTTAAATCGTATTAACTTAACGTCGTATGAATCAAAGTAGATACAAATATTTATAAAGCTGTCTGTACTTATTTTAAAGCGCTTTTTATATTTACATTAAGCTAAGTAAAGTCAAGTAAGATGTAATAAAGTCACATTTGTATTGCAAAAATGTGCTCCTCTCTGTGGGGGTCTTTCGTGTAGCTGTCATTCCATGTGCTGTACATGGTAAGTGCCGTTTTAGTACAGCACCTGCTGCGTTTTTCGCACTTGTTTTAAATAATTACCAACTCGATATACGTTTAATTAGTATTACAGATAAATAAAAACTTTTATTGCTGTTTCATGGGTATTTCAAACTGATTGTAATCTTACATTGAAATAGTGAAGCGAATGTTGTGAAGTGATCACAAATTGATCATTTGAAAATACTATATTTAGCTCAATGGTTATTCGACAATAATCATAATTGGAAATTTAAGGAAAACATATATGTATGTGCATGTTTCGAATCTACAAAGTGCAATAGACATTCTTTTTTCAAAATCAAAGTGCGTTTAATGCGAGTGGAATGAAAAATATTTTCAAATTACCTCTCTCTTTCTCTCACCGACCAAACACTATAAAATACATAGAAATAAGCTCGTTACATATTTATTATAGATGTATAGAAGTCGCATTGGCATAAATATTCTAGCGGTACTTCATTCGACCCTTCAATATATATTCATTCATACTGCGTAAATATGCTTGTTAACAATTTACGATTTCAAATCAAAAAATATCTAAAATTTTTTGGTTGAAAATATATTTATGTAATAGGTGCAATTATTAATATAATATCAGAAAATATTTGTTTTTTTTTTTTCTAGTTTTTGTGGTTGTTTGTCGGGTGAGGTACCATTTACCCATAAGTCATTTGACCTTCAAACAACGGGTAATTAAACCAGTGACACTGGCACAATAGAAATGACATCTTAGATTTTCTGGTTGGTGGCGCTTTGATGTTGTAATGAATAGTACACATACACACACACACATATATATGTGTGTATGTATATATCAGTACATACATTTTTAGTAGTAAATTGTCTTGTAGGAGAACACTTCCATCAGATGTTTCTATGTCCGCCTGGTAGTACATATGATTTAAAGTCCAAAATTTCTTTGAAGATTAAAGAATGCTCAAAATCTAAATGGATAAAGGAGGTCGTGTTAAAAGCTGAAATGATTTATTACAGTATAAAGGCAGCGTGGCTGTTCCCTTACCCCGGGCTTGTATGAATAATGGGTTGGAAGCGCCCGTGGCGCTGCCCGATCGATTCCGCCTCTACAAAACAGTTTAACATTAATTCTCATTTGAGAAATTCTATCGCAATTTAACTTTAGTGAGATCTATTTGCAATGCTGTTAGTATATATTAGATGTAAGCCCACTTTGAATGTATTGTATTGATGCATCTAACATATAGTATGTTTACTAACTGGAAATTATTTAACAAATTATTAGAGATTTATATGTATTAGTATATAAAGAGTTATTGTTAAGACAATCTTGTACATTTTTCGCAAAAACCTACGTAACCTCTTTGGTTAATTTTTTTATAATAGTTACAATAAAAATTTTGCTAACAATAATATCGGTTATTGTTTTGCTATTATAATTATGACTTATTTTTCTACTAAACATAAATACTTATGTATTTTAAAGATGTGTGAGTCTGTAATAACCGATGCTAGCTATGTAAATGTGGTTAATACTTTTGCAGAGACGGTGTCTATATCCTAAGCTAACTTATAATGAGATAGCCCATTCGCTCTTCTTCCTCAACTACATGAAAACAACATATAATGACAACACTGGAAGTATTTCTCATTGATGATCAAAAGGTTCATCTTTCATATCGATAGTTATTGCCTCAGAGCCTTTAGTTTAAAAAAGGATTCTAAATTTCAGCCTTAAAGGTAGGCATGTCAAATTATATATTACATATTTTACGCAAAATGGCAAAAATTAACGACCATATTCTTAATGTATAACTATTGCTAATGACTATTGACTGTTGGTTTAGTGGCTACATGTAAGGTCCTGGGTTCAATTTCCAGGTTGGGCCAGTAAAAAGTTATTGTGTTTTTGTGTCAGAAAATTGTCAGTAGCATCCAGGAGTCTGGAAGTTGGAAGTGTGTACACTCCCGTGCCTCTAAAAGTACGTTAAGCCGTTGGTCCTGCGCCTGAACTCTTCCGGTCGTGTCAGATTGCCGTCCCGTCGGGTTATGAGAGTTAGAGAATAGAGAGTGCACCTGTGTTTTCGCAAACACTTGTGCACATGTCAATATGCGCAGTTGGCTAATCTCTCTTGAGATCGAAATCGGTCTGGAGGACTATTATTATTATTATTATTATTGTTTAAGCGTCAATAGCGTGATGGTTGCCGGGCTCTCTACTGATGTAAAAGTTGCAGGTTCGATCCTGATTTCGTCGTCCTCACTCATAACACAAATTTTACGCTTAATTGGGGGGAGTAGTACATGTATATAAAGGATGACATTATCTGATATCCTGTATGCTTGAACCGCAGCTGCAAAACAAAGCTACAACTTCAGAGTGATCAAAACAAGGTCCAACTGATTAATAACATAAGATAGGAAAAAATCATAACGTTATTTCGATGTGCAAGTAAATTATTTTAATCATTACAAGAACGTAAACAATTTATCTGTTTTACGAAATTGTTTGTTTGTTCGGCGTTAAACCGTAATGATAGCTTGATCAATGTTGCGTGATGGTTTCGTTGACTTCTGCGAAAATTGTGAGGAGTTTCGGTTCACGTTCAAGAGTAATTATATGAACGGAATAATTCAATAAATGCTTTAAAGAAGAAAGTTTTAACTTCGGAATTATTTTAAGTACATTATACGGGTATTATTAAAATATATTATTATTTGTAAATAATAAATGTTATCTGAAATCACAGACGAATATTTCGCTACTAAATTGTATTTAATATAAAAAGGTTATCGTCCACTAACCTCATTAACTCGCCAATTAAGATAAAAGAACTAACGAAATTCTATTAATATTTAAATATATAAAAAAAAATGTATTATAAGAAGAAATTGTATAAGAAAATATTTTATTGGTTATAATGTCGTTTAAGACTCATTAAACAAAAAAGGTTGAAATAAATTAATTTTATTAAAAAAATCTTTATTAAAACAGGCTTATTGTTAATCTATTTTTCCGGTCGAAAGACATCTGAACCTTTCGTATCAATAAAGACGTATCGATAGAGTAAAGTTTTAATCATCCAATTAGTTCAAGCCTTTTTGAATAGTCGAGGAAAATAGGTATATAAAGAAAATACACGTCAAACGTATAATAAAAGTCGATTAAAAAGTACGTAACTGTTAACGCGGCTATTTTTTTACTATTACAGTATCATTTATTATGTTTCATAATCGGTGTCGATGACCCTATAAATAAAAAAAAAACAATCAATTTCGTCAACTGTTATATTAAATTACAAATAAAATCGATGAGACATAAAAATTTTAAAATCCGTTAAGATATTTCTATTGTTTTCGCTTTATTTATGTATGTTATTTTTTATTAAACTTTTTTTTGATTTAATTTTGAACCTTAAGTCAAGGCATCAATTAAAATCTACAGATAATGTATGAGTTGGATACGATTGAACGTTTAGATCTCGGTGTGGGCGGACAAACCGCTGTGACATGTTAATAGCAATAAAAAAATCGTTATTTATTTTATCGCAGTTCCTGCGTTTCCCGTTATAATTTATACGTTATAATATTTACTATCAAATTATAATTTGAATAAATTGTAATTATATCATGTTTCGATCCCGTAGTTTTAATGTGTACCGTGTCAAGCGGGCCAGATTAAAAATGTCCGTGTAATGACTTAATTTTGTTACAGCGACATTAAATTATTTTAAATATCTCTATTACTTTTTATAGTATTCATAACTTAACATAACCATAACGTATTTATGAAGTATTTGTATATTAATTGGAAATTAATTTAATATTAAAAATATACTAATATTGTGTCAGTTTTGAAACACTCCACACACACAAACAAACGCACATCCACCCACTTACATAATTAATACTTACTATATTTATACTATAAAATATATCGTAATTTAGAACTCTACTAATATCTTAAATCCAAGTTGATTACTATTGTCACATAAATGACTTTTCCATAATAAATTTCCCAAGCGTGGCCTTCAAATTGGAACTAATGGCGTGGAAAATGCAGTAACTACCATAATCGGATGTCATTCAGGGCGTAAATGTGTTATAATATGGAAACTTTTTTAACAGGATCTTTTTTAAACGAATAACTGATTTATAAAGAATGTATTTTATTTTTTAACAAACAATTGTTAATGTATTTAAAATGTAATAAAAAAGTTAGATATCATCGTATGTTAAGTAACAAAACATTTCAAATCCAGTTAATGTTCTATCGGCTTACAAAATAATGGCCTTGATGGGGTGACAGGTTGTCGATATTCGATACAGGTAATATTATTGATGAACGAGAGTGACTGTTTCAGAAACACGATGATTCAACCCTGCTTTTTGGGTAGGGTGGTGACAACCCTTACTTTATATTTATTAGAGAGACAAGGCATCAAACGTTCGGAAAATACTTCTTTTTTATGAACAAATGGATCGCCTCTAAGAAATATTAACTATCCTAACATTGCCAATCCGTCACCAACCTTGGGAGCTAAGATGTTATGTTCCTTGAGCATTTAAGTATTGCTGTTTAGCGGTGGAATATCTGATGAGTGGGTACCACACCAAGTAAACTATGTAAATATATACACAAGACATGAATGGTTTGATATTTATTAGTGACTAATATACTAATTACTGTAATTGCTTCTTATGACGATAAGTTTTAAGTAAGTTACTTGTTTGAATTCACAAAACTTCGATTGATAATAGTAACGTATAACATGTTGTTAGCATTACAGCTGACATATTTGTTATAAATTTAGACCTTACGGTCTACATTATGTCCTAGAATTTTAGGATTTTTTTTTGGTATTATTAATTTTTCGGTACAATGGAGTACAATATAATTATATCAGTTCAAGTTTAATAATAAGCTTTTAAATGTAAAAATCATCATTAAATACGGTCCAGTAGTTTTTGTGTAATGCTCTAACAAATATACAATTTTCATTTAAGAAAAAAATAAAGATGTTTGTAAAGAATATCAAAATAGTACATAGAATATTAATTTAATTAGAAGCCAAATTAAAATATTGCAAAAACAAGACGCAGATATTGTTTTCATTTAAACTAAAGTACATAAATTGACCAATATTATACAAATTGTATTTCAAAGAACAAAAACATAGCGCATGATTTGAATAACGCTCACTTGCATTTGTTCGTTCATTGCCCTGAAATTAAGCTCGTGTTGCAAAAAAACATGAACTAGTCATTACGATATCATGTGACAGTCTATAATAATGTTTTAAACTCCCACTTAGGTTTTCTTTATAAAAACAGTGTCATTTTACATGCATATAATGTGATATAAATGTTCCAATATTGGACAAAAACTTCTGCTACGAATGAGACAATCGTAAACTTAAATTTCGTACTAAATATTCAATAATTCTTACTCGATACTGCAAACTATCTTATATATGAATCTTGTTTTATTTTTGTCGGGGTCATCTTGACTATAAATGAATTCTTAAGTTTATTTTATGTAAATGCCGCCTCATATACAACATTTTTAAATTACGCAAACAAAAAAGTCAACAGGTAGGTATTGTCTTAATTAAATTACAGTCATATTTTATTTAATTACTTAGTTAAAAAGAGAGAGAAACAAAATATATTTTGTATTTAATACCTCAATTATTATTTATGAATTCATAAGGATAAGGATAAGTTATAGTTTTTTTCCTGATTTGATCAGTAATTGGAGTGTGTATGAATGTGTACTACGTCAATTAAGATGAATACCTTAAACAGCCAGTTCCAGTGATTTTCAAACATTTTCTTAATTTACTCTTATATATTATAAAAATCTATGTTTATGTTTAAATACTTTAATTATAAATACAGCCAAGTTGGCCCAGTGGTAAGTAAGCGTGAATCTTACCGATGATCGTGGGTTCAAGCCCGGGCAAGCAGTACTGAATTTTTATGTGCTTAATTTGTGATTACAATTCATCTCGTGTTTTACGGCGAAGGAAAACATCGTGAGGAAACCTGCATGTGCCTAATTTCTCTGAAATTCTGCCACATGTGTATTCCACTAACCCGCATTGGAGCAGCGTGGTGGAATAAGCTCTAAATCTTCTCCTCAAAAAGGGAGAGGAGGCCTTAGCCCAGCAGTAGGACATTCACAGACTGTTACTTATTATAAAATATTCTTTACCCCCAAGATGAACCTTCAAAATTAGCTTAACCTTGAAGGGTTGTTGTTTCCTAACTCTGCATGAGTACCATACCGTTTTCTCTAGATACGGAGGAAATAGGCTGTGAAATGGGCAGACAGACACGAGTGATCCTATAAGTGTTTTGTTTTATTATACATGAAACTCTAAAAAAAATCAAATAGATACTTAAAGTACAAACATCGCTTTATAAAGAAGTTTGGAAAGAAATGCATGTGTTTATAAACTACATAATGACACAAAATACCCGCACGCTCGCGTCTGCGCTCACGAAATATTTGCATTGACTTGCATTTTAGTCGTACTATGACATGCAACGCCCTGAGGACGCAACTCCGGTTACGTACACACATAATGCGTCGTCAAAGGATCATACGATACTTTCATAATAACTCTTTTTAACCCGTCGCCGCTGAGGGCTTCATTATCCTTGATATGAATATCTCCGCATTATTTATTTCGCCCGCATGGATTTAGCTTATGCCTAACGTTATAAAGTTTTAATTATTATTTTAATGTGAATTATACGATGTTTGTGTCAGATCATTTAAAAATAAATGAGTTTTTATATAATAATAAAGAAATATAAAAAGTGACGTTTATTGATTGGTGGTAAGGCCTTGTGCAAGCGTGGGTAGGTACCATCTTTTGATTATATATTCCACCCCAAACACAAATACTCAGTATTGTTGTGTTCCAGTTTGAAGGGTGAGTAAGCCAATGACACTACAGGCACAAGAGGCATAACATCTTAGTTCCCAAGGTTGGTGGCATATTGGCGATTTGATGGACAATATTTCTTACAGTGCCTATGTACTGTAATATGGGTTACTACTTACTATCACGTGGCCCATTTGCCAATCTTCATACATATTTTTAATCTACGCAGTCGTAGAATTTGAGACCATTTTAGAATCGATATTTACTATTTAGAGATGAATATCGAAATGTTACTCATTCGTCTGTGTTAGGTTTTGCTAAAATCCTATAAAACATGTACGAAAACTTAATATAAATGCTGTTAACATTTTATTATCAGTCGAAATTATATAAAAAGTGTAAATGTAATAGATCACCGCGGTCGCTTTGTTGTTTTTTATTCTTAAATTTGTTTTTAAGCCACAGGATAACATTTGCGTTGCTAATGAATGGTTACGAGGCTAGAACGAGCCTTTATCCCGAACTAAGCGTTAATGTTGCCTCCAAATGACGCGTTTAGCATACATTTAGTTAGGTGCTACTTCGTAAAATTTCTTAGGGCTACCAATATTATATTAATTTATATATATTATTATTGTAGCTATAATGGTAAAAGGAACACAATTGTTGGTACGTGGTCACTTCTATTCATACTATTTTTTATAGATACATTTAAAAGAAGCATAGCTACTCAAAACGGAATATTATGCTCTGAATAAATATAAGTACCGTATAGAACTTTACAAAAATATAATACGGATTATACGGATTTTCATACGGCTTTCACTAATGGACGGAGAGTTCGGTAGGAAGGTTTATATATATAAAAGGTATATATAGGAGGTATATATATACATAAAGGTTTTGTGTATCAATAATATTGATTATTGCAGTAACATGTTAGACTTTGTATATCGGCTTAGTTACATATTTCAACAGCATTTCCATATAATATATTTTATTAAATATAAATATATAAACATAAACTGCAAATTATGGTCATAAACAATTAGGCAGTATAATTTAAAAAGCTAGTCACGCTTTAGCGTAATCAAATTAAAAAAATAACGATATATTGTTTCTGTATGTGTATTATCAATAAACGAATAACTAATTTATTATAAGTTTTTTAACTTTTTTATTAGAAGGTCCTAGCCAAGTGTAATTGTTTCAATTTTCTAATAAAGCTAGTGAACTTGTGTTCAGTTATCCAATATTATAGACTATATATAGCACAAATGTGTGAGTAATGTATATTTTCTTATGTAAGTAAGCTTAAATATTTACTTAACCTTATTAACAACGCCTTAGTTATTGCGATCTGAGCATACGTGCATATTTTTGAACTATTGTTAAGGCGTTTGTTTGTGAAATAATATCCCATGTTCCCATTCGTAATCTCATTGTTTTGTTTTTCAGTTCACCTATAAGTTTTTGTCGTTGAGTCATTTTTTGCTCAGAAAAATATTACTCGTTTTATATTAATATTCTAATAATGTTTCTTTTTTTAGTGTACACGAAGACAGATAAAGATAAAAAAAGTTCGAATCTGCATTTTTGTTGTGAGAGTTATTGTGAAGGCTATTACAAAAATGAATCTTTTAATTCAAGATAATAATAATCAGACGTATTTAAATTCTTCTTATGTGTGAAGGTTGCGTTTTCCTCGCCCTATTGGCAACGGTGTAGTGTACGGTTGCGACGTACTCGTACAAGCCGGCTGTAATTTGTGCCTATTTTAGGCGCTGGGTTACAAAGTACATATACCAGTACGTGAACCTAAATGTTGTAGAGGCGTAAAGAGCGTGTTTGTTAGGCAGTATTTCAAGCTTCCTCTGTAATTTGTCTCGGTGCGCTGGAATATCGTATTAAAACGTGCTATCTTTTTAGATGTATTGTCATATTTATTCTCGACTGACGAATCAAATAAAAACTACTGACCGCCGTTAAAATGTCATTTTATTTATATAACATTCTATATTTAAAAAATATACCTAATAATTTTCATAACAGTATTTGTTCGACGACTAACGATATGCTCGCACGAGTACTCGCTCAGTAAAAATTAAGTGATTAGTTGCCTATAAGTATAGTTCAAAGTACTAATTAATTTCGCAGACGAGCTTTTAAGCGACGTAGGTCATGCGATAACGCGTTCATCGTAAAACCTTATTACTTAATTAAAATAATTATTTTTTTCTTTTTCATAAACCATTAATAAAAAAAACAAAGCTTCTATTTTTAAAAAGCCTGTAAATATTCCCAATAATGGGCTAATCTCCTCTCCTTTCGAGCTTGTACTATTCCTCTATAGTTTAAAGTTATTGTAACTTTAATCTTTGTATATCACAATAATTTAAAATCTTATTGGTTTATGATTTATAGACATATCGTACGCAGTCATTTTGAAAGTATTGATTCTATGAAATAATTATAATTATTGAATATATATTTCATAATATTTTTTGAAGCACACAATAACTAAATCATTCAACTTATGTTAACGAGGAATTCTCGTGACGTCATTCGTAATTATGGAACATTTTATTTCTTGAAAGGAAATACAAGTTTCATATCTACTATAATTAAATATATATAATTGCTACGTATAATTTACACACGGATATATTTTTGATGCAATTATTATTTACAGAAATAAATTATTCGGTTGTTCTTGTTAATCATGTACTTTATAAAATGTCTCGTTGTTTTCGTGGCGAGTTTATAAGGCTGTCCAACCTGATCGGGCTTGAACCCATGGTGGGCTCAAATCTACTATGCAATGAATGTATTGATTCACACAATTCTGAATAATTTGAAGGCTCTGAGTCCTGGAATCAACATTATGAATAACAACAACGGCCTTACATAGTTATTGCGTTATTTCTGTTATCATTAGTTTGACATTCTATAAAAGAAGACACAACATTAACTAATCACCCGCTGAAGGTTTTTCAGTAAGGCCGTGTATATACTGGTCATTAAGTTATTTACGGCTAGCGTAGCACATACTACATACATACTACTGCATTAACACAGATATGATTCAATTCGCTGATTTCAGGGTAAAGATGATACGGCTCGTGTTGATTTTGGTTTTATTTTCCGAGCAACGACGTTATCCTACGGAAAGACGGAAAGAGTGACGCAATCATTTATTTACTTGGCAAGGCGAGGGCGGCTAGTGCAGAATCTTCTTCCCGTCTGTACTGGCCGTCGTCGCGTTTGGACTCTACTACCACTTAACATCAGGTGGAGTAGAGTCATTTGCCCTCCCGGCAAATATAAAAAAAAAAACTTGACAAAATATTACCAATATTTAAACAGTTAAGGGAATATATTACTGAGCGATTATTTTATAGATAGAAGCGTCCACTTTATTCATCGGCCTATTGTAACAGTTCCTCAGCAGCGCTTAGCAGTGATGTAGGCACGACTGACATTTGAACTTTGGGTCTCAAGGACGGAAATGCACAGCCGAGGCCTTGACCTTGCCTTGTGTTTAGCCGTTTATCTTTTGACGGACAAGCTTTTAACATGAAAAGACATATATCCAAATTTACATAGATTATTGACTTATCAAAAAGTTATCAAAAAACTCATTGAATAATTTAATAAAATTATGAAATGTAAGTTTATTTACTTTGCTAAATTTAAAAGAAAAACATTTACCTCATGATTTTGTAATTATTAATTTATTTGTTATATATTATATACGTTGACTTACAGTCAAACTTTTTCCAACAATATGCTTTTTCGCGACAGTTATAGCTTTAGTTTAATTCAACTGATTGAATAAGAATTATGTAACACGTTGCTATAAATAAACGAAGAATATTTTAAAGTTGTGTTTATTTTTATATAACTATTTCATTTAAATGACAATTACCATTTACATACAATACAATACAATGGTTATGAAAATTCAGCAAATATCACATATTACGGAATAGTACAACAAACATTATATGAAACTTATTTATCAAGAAATTATATAAAACCTCCATATAAATGACCGAAGTCCATAGAACGAAGGAATCCTTTTATTATATAATAAACCCGTCCGTCCGTCACTGGATCAATTTATAAACGAAACCTATATTTAAGCCTACGTATACTATCTATTACGTTTAATTGTATAATAATATACCATGCGCTATAATTATTAACTGGAAGTTTGCATATGTTGTTGTAATTAATACTAGGACAAGGTAATTAATGAATGATATGTGTCACAGCAGTCGCATTCTGCATCATACATTCAAATTTATACTTATGTACTTCATTAATGACATTAAAAAGAAGATAATTGTCTGTAATTAAAGAAGCCGTATTTACATTTAAATTTGGAATTCGTAATAGTTTTAAATATTTTTAAAGGTATTTTTGTAAAAAAAAACATATTCTAGTATATATTAATGTTTAAAAAAAATATGTGTATGATGACCTATATTTATGTGTGCGATGGCTGGACAGGTTGTTTTTAAAAAACAAATCGAAGTGAATAACTTTTAAATTGATTTTTTTAATGTGTTTATCCACTTTTGATCTTTTTTTTCGAATGTGTTTTATCTACTTATTATAAGAAAATAATTCGAAGAAAATACCTTAGTATTTAATTTTGCATTGAGTAAGGATAGATGATAATAATAATAGTTAAACAAATGAAGGTGCAATTCCGCGGTGCAGTAACTAGCAGCTAACACTTAACAATAAATATATTATCACCGTGTCAACACAAGCGCATCGCTCCGCCTGCACTCTGCAACATTTAGAAATGTTTACCTTAAACGATTACTTAACAAGACGATACGTTACGAATCCAAAAGATAACGTGAGTAACTTTCAATTAATTAAAAATAGAATAGTTAAAATTATATTAATGCAAGCAATATTTTACTGATAGTTATATAATTTGTTTGTTTTATTTATTTATCTTATATCAATGTCTGTGAAAGTGGCTTGTAATTATTTTTTTACTAAGAGTTAGACTTTAAAATTTGAATACCATCCAGGATAAATGAAAATGCGTGACAATACAAATAAAAACATGTTATATTATATTTTTATTATAAATAACATTATTTAAAAATACACAACAGTGCATATATTTTTAAAATCCACATTAACTAAATATTTCTCGTAGTTAATATGTCTTATAAATTGTTGTACATACATAATAGAAATATGATTTCATTCGAGTTTATCCGGGTCTCATCTTATTCAGCGAGTCGAGTGGGTCTCTAGATCCGTAATCAGACGGAGACGTGCTCAGATATACTCGTACTGTGCTATTTACCCTCGCGCTCGACGTTTTATATATTATAAATACATATAGCGGCAATATATTTACGAGTACTATTAAGGTAACAAAAACGGGCTCTGATTGAAAAAAGGTCGACGTTACGAAGAATAAACGGAAAAAGCAATTTTGTATAATGTTTAAAGATTTTTTTAATTTTATATTTATAAAAGAGATGTGTTTCAGTTAATCAATAAAATGTAATGTAGCTAACAATATATATATATATATATATATATATATATATATATATATATATATATATATATATATATATATATATATTCTTATTCAGTATAGTATCTAACTTATAAAGCTGCAGATCCCAACCTTCAGGGTCAGAAAATGTCAGCGCCGACCTTGGCCCTTGATTAGGGTAGAGCCACATTGTATTTCAGCGCCCCTTGGTTGACGCTTTCACTTCGCAAAAATGTCTGTTAATGTTATTTAAATGACAATTAATACATTTATAAAAATCAAGCAACGCTTATGTACCTCTGAAAATTAAATTTTTCTCATTTTCGCGCCTCTTGCTACCTGGCGCCTAGAACTATCGTTCCTGTCACTTTGCGATGCTGCGCCAGTGTTGAAAAAAGACATAGCTTTTTTCTGTGAAGAAATTTTTAGTCCAAGGTCAGCAAGGTTACAATTCCTTTTCTTGGAAAGCAAGTACAGCTTTTAAAACTACGTCTAATCTCTTTCAAGTCGTGTGTGTATGTTTAAGCACACACTTGTGCACAATAATATACGTACGTACGTACAGTCTATTCCAATCGAAGCAGGACAAAAAATATTCCATGCGGTTTACTAATATCCAATGCAATCCACACAGTTCTTGATTAATTATGATAAAATTATTACGCTGAACTACTTACAACCGATTTAAATTTTACATCCAAAGTTTCGACAACAACTTCGCTGACATTTGAACCGTCATTTTTTCGGAAATCAATGATGATCATCATAGATTATTCAAACTATTTTATTAACCAATAATATCGCGTCAATTCAATGGTTGTTATTTCGTTATATCGAATAGCAGTTACCTTTCGTCGAAATATATTTTAATGAAATAATTATTCAAAATATAGTTTTTATCAATCACCTAGAAGCTATCATCTGTCAGCTGCATGCCACCGTGTCGAACGCCATTTTACGTAAGCGGATTTACAAATATATTTTATAATCTCTCAAACGACTCGTCTAAATTATAATCTTCAAAGAGGATTTTTTTGTCTGCGAATAATGTTAAAACGACGGTTTTTTATGGAATTATTTTACTTAACAAATTAACTAAATTAAGCTGTACCTTTTCTTGTTACCGTAATAATTTATTTTATTATATTTATAAATTATGAGTTTCCGACCTTGGCTTCGCCCGCGTTTTAAGTGGGGGGAGGTTAGGTACCATATGGCATATTCTGTACCCCTGAAAACATCTATGCAAAATTTAATGATCATAAGTAGTTAAGACGTGAAAACGAAATAAACAAACACATTTTGCCATTTATAATAATAAAGATATCTTCAAATATTTTTCTTTATCTTTAGATGTGTGTCTACGCTAGTTTATCGGAAAATATTCCGCTAAATAATTTCACTACGATATGTCTCGGGGCTACTTTGACAGTAGATATATCTTGTACATAATTAAGTGTCATGTACTTGTCATAAATTAATGATTAACATATATATTTATATTAGCTACTTCCTTCTCCGAGAACACTGTGTAACGATTTATCTCATCAGTCTCCATAGTCTTGTTATTATTTAAAAAAAATATATTTGAAAACTTCGCACGAGATACAGAGAGATAATAAAAATAATTTATGATATTATTGAATAAGAAAAATTGTTTGTGATAAAAAATATTAAAACTGAATAATATTTTTTAAAGAAGATAATAGCTGGTATACTTGTCTATGTTTAGTAAATTCATGTCCATGGTAGATTAAACTTCAATCGTGTGAATGATCGTTCAAAAGATTCAAATAAAATCCATATACATTGTGAAAGTTTAAATTGATAATAATTGTTTAGCAATTTTTCTATAAAGATAAGTATATGTACCGAGCACGCTTATATGTATATATACGACGCTAGTTTCTGAGCCAAAAGTGGTTTTATTGTACCTTTACACAACGCTGCTGGAGATAAAACATGAAAGCGAAATATTTCTATGCAGAATGGCTGCAGATAGCCGCTGAAGTGAAATTGGGGTCGGTGTGGAAATCCGCATTGATATTTCACACATATTCGCATTCCGCATTTGTGCCAATGATTTAAACCTGCGCGATAATTATTTGGTATTGCTAATCGTGTAGGATTCGCGCTTCCATGGGTTTAATTGCTTTTAGAAATTACACTATGTATACGCTACCAAAATTCATTAAATATCTTTAAATTCAACAAGAAAGGGTAACCGCGAAAACGGTCACATTATACAAATGAAATTGCATAAACACGTAAATAGCTGATATTTTTGTCAGATTTGATCTTTCTGTCTTACTATGATTAAAAAAACTTTTATTTAGTGAAATTAGTTTAAAATTTATTTGTCAAATTTTACCTACACAACCTAACAGTAGCCTGTTAATGTCCCACTGCTGGGCTAAGACCTTCTCTCCCTTTCGAGGAAAAGGTTTGGAGCTTATTCCACCACGCAGCTCCAATGCGGGTTGGTGGAATACACATGTGGCAGAATTTCAGTGAAATTCGACACATGCTGGTTTCCTCACGATGTTTTCCTTCACCGTCAAGCACGAGATGAATTATAATAACAAATTAAGCACATGAAAATTCAGTGGTGCTTGCCCGGGTTTGAACCCACTATCATTGGTTAAGATTCACGCGTTCTGGTAAGAACTAGGCCATCTCGGTCTTCGAAGTTATATAGAAACTTGTAAAAAATGTAATTGAACAAAATGTTTAATTTACAGACTATTTAAATCGCAGACTAAATAGTACAGTTAGAGTAAACAGTTGAATAGTGAATTAAATAAAATGCAGTAACAGGCAAATAGAGTGTTAAGGTTCATTCGTAGTTTACAACTAAATGTAGCAGAGACTAAACATGCACTGCGCTTATAAACGCACAGTTATTCGATATAATCCAACCTGCTTACTATTTCTATACTCGCTTTTATACCGCATGTGTTCGTATTATAGTATACGTTTCCAATATGATATTTTTACTGCAAGATCTGAGCCATTATGATGAAATAAAAAAAGACTGTTCATTTAAATTTATGTTATATAAATTTATAATATTTATTAATCTTAGTTCTTCGTTGTTGTGGTTAGATGTCTGCAAGTTTTCCAAAATCAATTGTAATATTGCATTTTTTTTATGTGGACTTATAAACATAATATAATGAATCTAATAATAATACTTCTGGTGCGCTACTAAGATCGCGTGGAAATAAGAATAATATACAAATATTTATCATTTAGTGAATATGATATATAAAATAATGAAATATTAATTTAAAAATATTTGGCAAGTATTAAATAAAACAAAATGGCACGCAATATTTGAGGAGACGCCATCTTTATAGCGTCTGACATTTTGAGGCATTAAAAATCTAATGACACATTTTGTTAAAATGTTTTAACTCAAGTTAAACGGTGGAATAGGATTAATGAAGTATCGTCGTCTTTGCCTTAATCGAGTGTAAAAAATAGTGGTAATCATCCTATTCCTTAAATAAACAAGTTAGAAACACCGCGCCATCGCTTTTATCGAGAAAACTTTTAACGACCTTTTAATAGGTCCTAAGTGCTTAAGTGCACTTGTGTCGAATAAAAAAGGTGCAATCTTAGAAGAGTATTTGCATTTCCGAGATAGTTTTGAACATTGTAAGTACATTAGAATATTTAAAAATATTTTTGTATCTTGTCTATAAAACTATCAAAATAACACTTCTATATTGGCCGTCAGTTAACGAGTTTGTATTTCGAATCTGTTAAAAATGGCAGCTACAACATTGCCTATTGGTTATTTATCAATTCGATCAACCGACCTTAGTTTACTTTGCATTTTATTTCATATTTAATCATATCTGTTAGGTTTTGAAAGGTGAATTTCAATTCAAAACCATAAATTTTTAACTTGTTGTTTTAAAATACTAAACTTTAAAATAGAGTTATACATATGAAATTGTTATGTTATAAATAAAATCAAAATAAAATTAAAATACGAACAAAGTTAAAAGTTTTTATAATGAGTTTTTAATGTTTTAAGTAGTAATATATTAAAACAATAAAATCTACACGATAACCACAGTTTTATAGATACTTTCACATAAATGAAGAAGCGAGCGCCACGCGCTGTTTTCGTCGTTTAATAATCGTAAAGCTATTAGTGCTCTGTTGATAGTCCATTTCAATCTTATTGCTGTTGTGAGATAATCGCTAAAATATTCAAAAATTACAAACTACCTACACTCAATACAAAAATTAGAGTTCATTGAAGAATTTGCTTAGTTAAAAAAAATATTTAAATTTTATTTTGTATATAATGTATATTACGATTAACAGGCAAGCAGGGATAAAAATAATATGCAAAATTACAAGATAAATGATATATTACTTGGACCTTAAATATTCATAATTTTCCCAAGAGTTATAAATATTCAAACGTGAAATTTTCATTGCGGCTCAGTCGACAGTAATGGCGTATTTTCTCTGTAACGATTCAATTTATCAACATGAAGGGACAATTATAGATAAACAACGTAAGGAACAGTCCTAGCGAGACTCCCACTTTACCGGTTCGAATCGGAGATCGCGCTTTCTGAACACAGTAAATTATTTTAATCACCGCGTTGGCGTAAATAAGCAAGCTCGAGCATTTGTCTTGATGTCATTTGAAATAAATCACATTTCTGAATTAAACTTTATTACTATGAACTCGACTGAATTTTGAGTCTTTTAAATGATACTAAATATATTGTTGAAACTATTTTTACTGCGGCCCTTCATTTGACGTAGCCTGTTCGGGTATTTGCATTATTTGTTTCATAACGATTTGATTATTTTTTTTGGACAACTATGTTATATAACATAAGTAGAATAGTGTTTACTTGGTGGTAGAGCTTTGTACAAACTCTTCTGGGTTGGTACCAGTATCACCCAGACATCTATCATCATATTCTACTCCAAATATCAATACTCAGTATTGTTGTAGTCTGGTTGGATGAGTGATCCAATGAAACTGCAGCCACAAGGACCTTAGTTCCCAAGGTTGGTGGCGCATTGGCGATGTAACGAATGGTTAACATTTCTTACGGCACCAATGTCTATGGGGGTGGTGACCAATTACCGTCAGGTGGATCATTTGCCCGTCCACATGTTATAAAAAAACTTAAGTGAGTCCACATGGTAGATTTAGTAACACCTCAAAGGAATCAAATGAGGAAAATGTTTGCGTTGACCGAGCATAGTTGTTCCGCTCAGTGGGATTGCAGTCTTGCGATAGTGGTTTTGTGAATTTTAGGATGTTTAAGTTATTTATAAGTTAAGTCTATGTGTGGATGACGTGTTTGTTATATTTAGCATATACTAAAATGTTCGTCAAAACTGTTTCTATTGTTACTGTGCTAAGTGCAACAGACTTGATTTTTACAATTTTGTTAAAATTCATATTTGTTTTTCTATAATAACAAAATTCTTACATCATTGAAAAGCGTTCGTCTCAATTTAGACTCAGTTTCACGGACCGCCAACGTATAAAGAAGTTAAAGTAGTTTACCGTCGATCTATCTGACGTAAGCTTGTGCCAAGATTTATTATCTTCAGATCGATTACATAAGACAACATAACATTATCTTAAAGCTGTATAAAAATGGAATTGTTTTTGGTTAAGTTTTACCAAACTATTTTATTTAACTGCATATACTGGTCATACTTTAAAAATTCATTTCTACCTAGACGTGCTTAGGAGATTTTGGTTGGAATCGTAAACCGCAAAATGAACGTAAGCTTTTCAGTACTTGGGCATTTAACTCATTAATTATTCCAGCTTAAGAATTTTATATAACGGTAAAAGCACTTCGCAACTTTTTGAAATATTTTTCTTTATAAATAAAGCTGTTAAAATATTCAACAAGAAAGTATTCAAATTACAAATCTTCAAGCAAAAACTCCATTGAAAAAAGTAATTTCAACGACTTGGATTTGTGGTCTAAGTAGATTCTCCCACTGAGGATCTTGTCACGATTCTTTTAGATTTTCTCATTACAGCGAATACTTCGCTATTATATATAAATGTATTATGAGAAAGCAAACGAGCTAAGAAATACTAACGGGTAAGAACACGGTCACTGTCAACGTTAAGAAATAATATATTAAAAACATTGTGCTTATCATTGGCTCAATATTTTTTTTTTTTGCTCATTTCAACATAAGTATTGACTTTTATTTTTATTCTTGGCACCCATAAGCCTTGAAAACTAAAAAAAATATATACTTAAGCCTCCCAAACAAAACAGCAATACAAGTTGTTAGAATTATGATGAGTGAGTGAAACCTACCGAGAAGAGGTTGCATAAAGCGTTTCCACTAATAAAGTACTCGTAAGCTTTCTTAAAGAAAGCCTGGATGAATGAGGTATCTACAAAAAAATCTCTTTGTATTTCCTGCTTTATATAGACCATTCAAGTATCGAACGGGCACCGATCAGTCTGCGATCATGACCTTGGCGCCGGTTGCCGACACAGACAACACCTATTACACTATAGATATATAAAACGCTAAGGCTACGTACGATAAATGAAAAAGGGTTGATACACAAAGTTAAATAGAAGCTGCCTTTTTCGTATAGTTAGTTTAAGTACCAGAATTTATACCAAGTGTATGTATGTACAAAGTTGTGTGGCTATGAACGTTGACAAATACATTATTTTATAAATGAAACCAAACTATTGTTCCTTTAAATTTAGCAGCATGGTATTCCATTATCAAAATCAGTTATAACAGGCAACGGTGAAATAATTGAATGAAAATAAACATTATCATACATGTCTATTGTATAATAATGTCTAAATATATCATATAATAAATAATATCATACATATAAAAATATGTAACTATGTCTATGCTGAAACAATGTTTATGTTATGTAACAGTAATAACGTCCTCCAGACCGATTTCGGCCAATCTCAAGAGAGATTAGCCAACTGCGCAGGACTTATTATAGTGCACAAGTGTGCGCGCAAACACAGGTGCACTTTATTCCCTAACTCTCATAATCCGATGGGACGGCACTCCGACACGACCGGAAAGTTATCAGGCGCAGGACCAACGGCTTTACGTGCTTTCCGAGTATGTTATGTATCGAGATAATGAAGCTTATGTAGTTCATATAGTGAAAACAAACTTTCTACCGGTGGTAGCGTTTTGTGCATGGCCGTCTAGGTGGGTCACATATTTTGATTTTGTGTTTCACTCAAATGGTGAGCGATTCAGCGTAATTACGGTGTCAATATAGGTTTAAAAAACATAATTCTTGTATTTCCTGCGTCTATGGGCGCCAACTTACCATGAGATGACTTCGTGGTTTCTAAAAAATAAAAAAGTTAATTGAATACGACATTATGTGGTCGAAAAAAAATATGCCCGAAATACCTTTTGCCAATGGGAATAATATTTCTCGTTCCGAACACTTCATTATATGGAATGTTAATTGACTCGAAATAATACATTTAGATTTTTTGTATGAGCTCAAAGCTGTATACTGCAGACTAAAGTCTAAAGATACACATCAAGTTGATTTAAGGAGGTCGGTTTGGTCTTTATTTCGAAGCCTTAAAGTTGAGAATTGAAATAAAAATAATGTAATTGATGTGATTTATATAACAAACACACAGCCTTGAACCAGGCCGGGCATTCACAGCGGTGACAATGTGCCAAATTACAAAACATTCAAGTGTATATTAGTAATATTATTATATCGATATAAACGTACGTTTCGTTTTTATTGGTATTTCGTGTAATATATTTTATTACCTTAATTTGATGTGACTAACATCAGAAGCGTTTTAAGCTAATTAAATTACGTCGATATTATAACGAACGAATATTAATTATAAAATAAAATACTTTATATATAAAATACGTAACGATGAGTAATTTTTTGAAGTGAAAACTTCTTTATGCGCATTGTGCTGGTTTATCGTAGAGATCGTGGCTTCGCGTCAGCGACATGCTTATGTTAATATAATGAAATCGTTAAAAGTACAAATAATTTAAGTATTGTGGAAATTAATGAGGATAATAATGATTGAAATTTATGTAAATACTAACAGGATATACAAATAATATAAGTTTATTTTAACTATTATTTGCTTAAATTATGCTGTATTGAGATTACGTTGTATTGTCAAGATAATGAAAAGGTATAGAATTATTACTTGGAGTGCCAACAGATATAGAAATTGGACAAATATATTTGTTAAATAAGTTTCAAGTTTTCACTTTTATCGGCAGTCCCTATGACAGTCCGTTTTTTTTTAAATATTGTTTAAAAATATTTGCTTAGGTATAAAATTTAAATCATGATTATAGTTAGCTTAAAATAATTGTATCGTTTACTGATTGCTTTGTCTGACAACCGTTGTTTCCAAGTTTGTGGCTTGTTCGGATAAAAATCACTTGTCTTTCAACACTGATTACACTTGGCCGGACTCCAAAACTTTCAAATAAATAATGCTCGGCCACCTCATACTTCGTAGTGTATTCGTGCAATTCGAACGTTTTTATACAATGGAATTATAAAATGTCTTTTCGTTTTATGATTCATGAAAATAGCTACGGAAAAAAACATAAAAATGCTATAAATTACGGAATTACGGAATCCTTGACAGATGAAACATTGAAGATATAGTTGAATAAAAAATGTTACTATTGTAACATAATCTTGTCTTAGTCTATATTATATTTCAAAATCTGTAGGTATTTCGTTGGATATATCGTTACATAAAATATGTCAATGTGTTTGAAATTCAATCGCAGTATCATCTAAAATCAAGTGTGAAAGTGATTAAGGGCAGTTTTCTCGAAGGTCCTCGGAGTTGACCCTCGTCAGCAGCACCTGTCAGCGAACCTATACGACCCACTTTGGCTGTATTCACGCTCGCTCTTAGTGTTATTATACTTATTAAAGTAACCCTCATTTCTAATCTTTTATGGCTTTCTTAGATGAAGCAATCAGGACTTGGGGAACTTACGACGAAATTATAGGTTAAGTGTGGAACTGCTTCTATAAATCTTAGAGAATTTACAAAAACTCAACGATAGATATAAAATAGATCGCGCTGGAATTAGACTTCGAGTCATTAATATCTCAGACTTACGTTCTTTTACTCGAATCTATAAATTGCCTTAGAAGTAGAGTGTGCAGACCATTTCATTCAAATGTATCTAATTTATTTTTGAAATTCATATTGGTTCTTTTGTTACTATTTCTACGAACTTCCTTGTAACGGTTTTTTCAATATATTTACTAATAAATATTTTTCTTTCTAGGTTCAGTTTGTGGTGGGCAATGTTGTGGAAGGGGCCGAGAAACAAATATGCAGCAAGTTCTTCGACAAACTGCAGCACAGCGCGTGGCCAGCACAACGAGGCCTATCACAGAGTTGCTGTTAGCTACAAAGAGGACGCTTCAAGGTAACTTGCTTTTTTATAATATTTTTAAAGGGAATAATGTTAGTAAGGCAAAATATGGTTTATAGCCGCATAGTATTTAGTTCAATAAATTGTCTTACACTTTTAATTTGTTATGAACTATAGAATAAATGAACAATGTATGAATTTATTTTAAAAATAAATTTTAATTTTAGTAGTTGCGAAATGTTAGCGTGAACCACGGAAGCGTTTGATACAACAACGTCAAAAACAATCAGACGCGAATGAAAGCCGTTGACATTTTGTTTTACATTTCAATCTGATGTTAGTGTCACTAACAGGTTAGGAGTATTTAGATTTAAAAAAATACAAATACAGTTTTTTTTATGAATATCTTGTCATAAAATATAACTGAAAAACGAGAATTGAATTAACATGATACTTCTATTATAATATAACATTGTACTTGTTTTATAAGTTGTAATAGAGTAGTAAGGATGTGCAGAAATATCCAAACTTTGTTCGTCCCACAAATTACAAAGATCAATATGTTTGGGAAAGAGGACGTTCAGTACAGAGGGATCAGAATTTAATCATAACTTTTCTTATACAAACTTAGGTATTTTCTACCGTACGATATTACGATAGTAGCCATTATACTGAGAACATAATCTTTGAGAAATTTTTAAGCTCAACGTATCACGGGACTCATACATTTTATATACAACTATATATACAAAAACTAAGTTTGTATTTGTGTACGTCTCTAGAATTGACATAATTTGGTTAATTAATTGTAATTAATTTTATTTTAACCGACTATTAAAAAAATCTAGGAAATAGAAATACTTAGAATCTGGGAAGTATTAAGAAATGTTGTTCATTTTATTTTGTTTAATATTTAAATTTATTACTTTTATTCCCACTTTTGTTTTACCTTGCCTAACTTATCCAGTGTATAACATATTAAACATACTTGAAAATTTTCCGGAAAATGTTCATTGTTTAAAATAAAAATTTCAACTATAATTAATTGATGATAACAATTTCACGTATTTTATTTAAATATTTTTATTTGTGTAAAAATAGGTCATCCTTCATTTTAATATAATATGCTAACATTTCAGAATATCGAAATAAATTGTTAAAATATAGCCGTAGCGCAAGCTTAGCGGTTTAATGAAATTCGGGCGAAGCAAATATTTTTACAATAGCCGTTTTTGATGTATGAAAAAGGAATTACGTATAAAATATATGAACATTTAGTTTTTTTTTATGATAAAATGTTTTAACTTTAGAGATTAAGGTCGCACGTTGTAATTTCACTGTAATCATTTTAAACTTAGAAACCTTGAAGATATTGCGATCAATTTGTAGTTCAATTAGTATAATTACGTTTATTTTATTAATTAGTATGAATTTGTTTTTAATAAAACGCTATGCACGCATATCAAATACAACAACACAGCATGGATATCAGTTAAATTAAATACCAGGTTCAATTCCTGTCGAAGCAATATTTAATACAATAACAACTAAAATTATACAAGAAACTAGACTTATGAAAATGTATATAGATACTGAAAATGCTTTTAATGTATTTGTTTTTATATTATATACAAATTTATATTACTCTTATTACATAAGAGAGTACTTATTGAATTTCTTGAAGCTCTTCTCGGCAGACTTTACGTTACAAACCGGTGGTAACTTTACATTTAATATAATCTTGTAATGGGACAATTCAAAAGTGCTAGTAAAAGCCAATTTAAATAAAATATAATTAGATTTTGGCTTTAATCATGAAATATTGTCTGAGATATTTTAAGCGGATTTTTTAAAAATTACTTCAAACCGCGTTGACAGACAATTTAAGCACGTGGGCTGATAATGAAACAAAAATAAATACAACTTTTTGAGATACGATATTCTTCAATTAAACCGCAGACTGTTTGTTTTTTAGTAACAAGCGATCGCAGCAACAAACAATAACCAAATGTTCCGGATCAAACCAACCCTACCGCAATACGCCGTACGTACTCCGCGACGTAGATAAATGATGACAAAACATATTAATGCCAGTATAAGGCTTCCATGTACGCAATAGCGGCTGTTTTTCCGTGTACAATTTTACAGAGTTATGAGAAACGAAAGAACAATAAATACTCGGGTCGGGGTGGACGTAACGATACTTGTTTACCAAACACTTGGAACGACGGCAAATTGGGCGCTGTGTGCGCAGTGACACAGTCCTACCATTGTAAATATTAGACTACGGGAGCTGTACATGCTATAATTATTCTGCTCGCCTTCACACAGACGTCTATTGGTGAAGATACATTATGCGATTTGTTTATTAAACATACAAACAACATTAAATACGCTCGTTAATGCTAAAACTGTTAGTGATTTAACATTAATAGTTGATAGTATAATGTTCGATGAATAACTTACAACTTAACAGCTTATAACTTAGTTAACTAAGTGATCGACTTTACACGTGTGTAATACCGACTTTATATCATATAAAGCAGTAAAACCAAATAGAACAATATCATTTTATTTTTTTAATCTACATAAATTGTTTAAAATTAAACGACCGGTTCTAATAATTAATTAGTTATAAAATTGTAGTTTTTTTTCAGGAAAGACACATCACAGATTTTTTAAGTTTTAAAAACAAAACAAATAGTAGTTATGTCAATCAGTCATTACAGAAATATATTAGTATAGGTATATAGTCATATTGTCTTCGAACTATTTTAAAATTAATATAATTACACATTACGATTGAAGCTGGGAGAAACTTATTTGGATGCAATTTGAATAAAAATATCAAGGTCACATTTCAGTATATGCAAATAGGATCAATTTTCAATAGAGTTTCGTCTTTTTAAAGTTAATATGTAAAAGTGATTTCGCATACATAGCTAGTTTAATATATGTTCAATTTATATTCCCTTACATGCAAGTTATAACACATGGCAGAATGCGGAAAAACGTAAACGATTTCGCATAAATGAAATTTATTGCCATCTTATTGAATATTGTAGCAAGAAACTTCACCGCCCACAACAAATCAGTTTTATTTACGTATCTTTATTTATACCATAAAATTTAATGACCAAAGCTATTAACTTCCCAACGACTTAGTTCAGTGTCGTTAAGCTATCAAGCGCCTCTCTCGTCGTTTGTTCTAGTGTTTTACAAAGACTTTTATTGGGACGGATAAATTTGTTATTGAATACAACGATATGATTAAGAACACCATAAAATTTTAATCCCATTGTTAAGTTTTACAAAGTTGTAATTAAGTAGCAATTTATAATTTGGTTAATTTTAATTGGGTAAAATAAAACCAAGTTTTAAATAAAATATCATACTCATAGTTTTAAAATACAAAACCTATAATTTTGAAAATATTTACTGTATTTTTACAAACGTAGAAATAATCATATTGACATAAACACATATCCAATATACATAAGTAGTGAATTTCATTTAAATAGTTTTTTTGTTTCACTTTTAGTTTATTACCTCCAAAGAGAGTACAACGTTTCTAGGTTTTTATTAAACTAAAAACAAAACAATCATATGTTACATAAAAAATTTTTTTTACATTTTTTTAACCATATATCAATAGTAGATGAATTTTCAACCGAACATCGTCTATATATTAAGCTATACATAGCGAGTGCAACGACCTCTGTAATGAGCAGGTATGGAACAATACGTGCTCACCCTCGGTTAGAGTAAGGAAATAAGTGGTGAGCCCTTTCAAACCCACACACCACTTGCGCTGTTTCGCGCTAACCGATAAATCAGCTCGATAGTGTTCAAGTTGTAGATAAAACGCTTCTACTATTGTTTACGCTTTTTAATTGTAGAGGTTCGAGTGTTTACGATTCACACATGTGCATTATAATAAAAATGTGAAGGCATAAAGTAAATATGTGCTTTTAATTACGAGTTATGTGTTGTCTGGTTTTAATTGGCTTTATATTATTATTTTAATTCAAACTTGTTAAGAGTTCGTAGGAAGATAAGCGTATTATAAATATCAAGAAGCATTTATAGAGATTAAATATTGATTTAATAATTCTTCTAATTTTATTATCTTTCTATTTTCTAAGAATTACGACGCGACGGTGTCTTTTATATTATATCGTTTAAAAACATTCTGAATTTGGAAAATTAAACAAAACTAAATACAATTTACAAAATAATAATAATATTTGTGTGTAATGTTTTCGTATTAATAGCAGTACCTGGACGAACGAGCTTCACTCAGCTATAATAATATAATTAATAATAATAAAAAAAAACATTTTGTATGTTACTTTTTCGTTCTAACAATGGTATAAAAAAGGATTTTTACAAAAAGCACCTATATTGATAAAAAGAAAACCGTATCTAAATACAAAATATAAGTTGAATCGACACAGAATATCAGAACAGACAGGAAATAAATTTAAACATACAAGAATTGCTTATTTAATATAATAAGAGAAGATAAGATGAGTACATTATAAGCGTATCGATTTATTATGTCGGTTGAAATATAAAAATGATGAACAAGTTATGGAGGGATATTCTATTGTGAGCGGGGTTACGAGCCGAGCCCACCACCAGTCCCTCATTACGATACAAGAGTAATTTCACCTTTGTGTTGCGGTTGACATGTTATAGTAAAACACAGCTCTTTATGCGACTATTCATCAAAGACTTCACGCACTCGTAGAGCCAGACAATTAAAATGTCTTAAGAATCATCATTAATAAATATTAATATTTTACGATTAGTGTAAAATTTAAATAACGACTTGATTCGATATTTCGTTCGAAAGAACTTCGAACTGCTTTATAAAATTGTATAACAATAATAATTAAAAAATGCAAAAAAAAAATTAAACGATACTACAACAGGTAAAAAAATTAAAGTAAACAACTCAATCGAATGGACGATCCGGAAAATACAGAATAAGAACAAACCAACGACGAAGCTGCGCGCGGCGTTTTATTGTTACTCTTGTAAAATATTGCGTAATAGATATCTATATAAATATATAACCTTAAAAAGAAAAACCTAGCCGAATACAAAATCGATAAGTATATTATAACGTTATATACCCAAATAAAAAAAATAAAATTGGTATAATTATATCAAACAATTTTTAACTTATTTTTGAATAATCCACAATCCAATTTGCAATTTAACATTAGAAACAGTCCCGCTACAAGTTTAATATTGAGAAAATCTTTTGATAATTTTAACGTGATCATAAAAGTGGTCCCATACGTCGTAAAAGCTCTCTGTCGTATAATCTAACCCAGCCTCAATATTCTGATATGAGAAGACATAAATGATTGTGATGTAAATCTCTGCGGAGACGATTTTATGTAAAATTATTTATTTATTAAAGACCAGATTCATAGATAACATTGAGCTACTTCTTGGTTGTATTTTTATGACAATTTTAGTTTTACAACGAAATAAAAATGACTAAAATTATTTTATTTTTATGCTTTCAGAAAAAGTAGCTGGGCAAATATAAGTCATATGACAGTATTTCGGGGCAGTTTGTTCATGAGGGTTGTTTTCCTTTACCGTACCGTAAAAGCATGTATGAGCATGAATGCCACTGCTGGGCCTCCACACGAAACTCACTTTTTGAGGGGAAAGTTTGGAGCTTATTCCACCACGCTCCAATGCGGATTAGTGGAAAACACATGTGGCAGAAACTCAGTGAAATTAGACACGTTAGATGAAATTCAGTGAAATTAGACACATTAGGTTCCTCACGATGTTTGCCTTCAACGTCAAGAACGAGATGAATTATAAACATAAATTAATTAAATGAAAATTCAGTGGTACTTGCCCGGGTTTGAATCCACGATCATTGGTTAATATTCACGCGTTCTAACCACTAGGCCATCTCGGTTTAATTTGTAACGTTCTTTAATACAATGACATGAAATTCACGCTTGTCAAGTCAACAGTCATGTTAAAGCGGGTGACACTGCGAAGCCCAGTTACTTATATAATTATATTATATACTAAAACCTTCTTCGAAAAGCTTCGTATCTACTGGTTTTATGTATATTCGTTTCATAGCTTTTTCAGTTAAGCATATAAAGTGTACTCAAATATTAATATAGATAGATTATATTTTCCTGTAATTACTTTCAGAGACCATACATTATCTTATTCAATATATTATCTAAAAAAAACGTTTTAAATACCAAACCCTTACATAGATACGAAATTCGTTCGGCGAAGGGCGTCTGGAGGTCTCGCATGAAAAGACGAATGACACTTGTTATTTATCGAACCGCCCGCCGTAAAACAAAATGTTGAAGTTTTATTCTTGTAACGGCGAAAATACGTGGACAAAAATGCGTGCTAACATTCTGTGTTCTATAAAAAGCGAGCAAAAGAAACACGACAATATAAATAGGTTCAATTTATTAAATAACGTTATTCAGGTTATCCGTTATAAGAGCGTGACAAAGTTATTTAAAACAAAAATACAAACTAAAATGAAGGCGTTTTATCATTTAATATTTAATAATAAATATATCATTATTATTAAAAAAATATTCAATTATTTTATCACAGACGTGGCGTGGCGTTCGTTGACTTGAATCGTAACTTTTTATAAGTCTGATGTTACGCCTTCAGAAGCTTACTGTGAAGCGGCCGTAAATGCACCCTCTTAAACAACTCAGGAGAGACAGGCTTCAAAACGTTTCAACCCTTCTCTAAATGTTTTCAAATACCTCTACGTTCACGCAATCTTAATTTGTTTTGCATTATATCAAAAGATAACATGACGCTATTTAATTAAATAGAACAAGTCGATGTAGTTAATTAGGTAGGTTTCTATTCGTCGGTGGGCTGGATAAGGTTCCTTTACGTGTTTAAAATGAATTTATATCTCGACGCAGGAATGTGGAGAGGCGTTGATCCCTCAGTCCCGCTTCTACATTCCAAAAAGATAACACATTATCAAGCTAGGACACCTGGTGTCGTATAATCAAATACCAAAGAGATATTCCCTAACGACTATTTACATGAGGTTTATTTAACACCACATTTCTGTAGAAACAGGCTCAGTTTGAATTCTCTTTAAGTTTGTTAGAACCAAGTTCGGAGCGTTAAATTGTTAACATTTTAATACACTGTTTATTTAGCCTTTATTGTTTTTAGGATTACACTCATTGTTTGTCGTTTTGGGCGCGTTTTCATAAATCTCCAAATATAATAAAACATATGTGATTTGATTTTTGTCCAACATCACGTTTTATAAAAGTGTGCATTTTTGTCCTCAGAACATTTGACGGCGCTGTCTTACCAGTCTCAGAACAAAACAGCCGTTTTATTTTCCCAATTATATCGGAATCATGCTTCGCGAACTCACACACCTCTCGGTGCTCTGTATGATGACATCAGAGTTCTGCTGAAACCAGGCATTGAAGATGATATAGACGGAGAAGATTTAAGCACCATACCCCCGAAAGACATGGCAACAGGCACGAAGAAGTTCTTTCGTGACGTATTCCCTGTAGCTTACCAAAACGTGCTTCGATTAGATACAAAGCAATTTACTTCAGAATATGAAGCCTGTTTAAAAGACGCGTATGACGCTGTCCAGCCTTTCGGAGAGGTGCCTCAACAAGTAAGATTTATTAATTATTAAAATGAATGAAAACTTCAATATTTAACATTATCTGCAATAATTAAAGTTCGTTGTTATATTTAAAAAAAAAGTATATTTTGTAGCAGTATTTAATAAAAACATCCTTTCATTCGAACAGCTAGGAGCATCATTGTCACGGTCACTGGAAGCGGCACGTGCGCTGCTTCAAGTGCTCGCAGTGGGGGCCGGCGCGCTCGCTGCTAGCGAACAAGTGCTCTCAAATTCTAACGACGAGTGTACCTCCAAACTGCTACGAATGGGTGGCTGTTCCCGTTGCAAGGGACACGATGTCAGCCCGTGCAGGAACTATTGTCTAAACGTTGCTAGAGGGTAAGTTCATACTGGATGCTACAATTAACAATAGATTATAAAAATACAGATTAGAAATCCTAGTGGAGTTTTATGTAAAAGTGGATAATACTAGATCAAAGCAGTATGGTACTGTAATTGTCAAGAGTAGCGCGCTCTTAGCCAGCGAATAAGTGTGCTTTTGAGTGTAGCCCTTTTTGAATATATGTTTTAATGTAACAATACATATTAAACTTTATTGAAAAGGGTTAGCCTACTCTATATTCAGGCTTACAATTTCACGAGAGAATATTATGTGTGGTTGGATGGATCTTTAATATACAAATGAAATCTGAACTACGTGACGTATATATATATATAACCTTTATATATATTTTTTAATATAAGCACATCTGTCAAATGTCTCACAACGTTAATTAATTCGGATTTTAAAATTTAAATGATGAGAGAACTAATCCTTTTTTTAATTAAAAACTTAACGTTAAAATGTTTTAAACATCGCCAATTAATTTAATATATTTATTAATAAACAAAATATTGTAGCTTTTTTAGTTATTACAAAAGGTGTAAAATTAAACTACCATTATACATAGACATAAAAAAAATATTCGACGTTTAAAAAATATGTTGCCAATATTACGTAGATTATAATTATTTCGTAATTGGTAGAATTAAATCCAAAGATTTCGCCCACACAAAATACAAGTATAATATATTATTGTATTACTGGGCGTTAACTTCCAAAACAAGTAAACTAAGTTTTGACGTAAAATATGTGTTGTTTCTTAGTTAACAGAATGGTAAACTAGAAACTCGAAAAGGCTTTTAGATGCTTATGAAGTTTCTAATTTGTTGATTTTATTTAAAAAGCATTTACCAAATAGTTATGTTTTGTAATTAACATAAAAATATTTCGTTGCCATATTTCGTACATTTAATGAAATTATGAATTTTAAATAAAAAAATATATAAAAAATTGATGTAACATATATCTATTTATTAATATATCTATTTTATTTTAATTGACTCCGACAATATTTGTCCTATCACCATGAAATTCGGGACATATAGGTATTACGTATCTTTTCATGGAGAAAGATTATTACTATTCACTTTACCGTAACTGCTAGATGGCGCTGCAGGAAATCAAGTTCTATTCTGTTGAACAAGGATCAGTTTATTGATTGATTCTTACTATGGGCATTTATTCTTCAAGAATAAATGTAGGAAAGTAGGAAAACGTCAGGTTTATCTATCATAGCATAATATATTTATATATTTAAATCAGATTTCATAGATTAATGGTGATATAAAGATCTAATAGCTCATTGAGGTAATGATCAAATCCCATTAAAGTTTTAATATTTAAGCTTGCTTAACTAATATATGTAAGTGCTTTCTTTAAATTGCACTATGTTAGTAGATTTTTGTAAACAAGAACGTACTCGGATACTATTTATTTTCCAACGAGATAGAAATTCATCTTCGATACTTCCAATACTGCTTTTAGCGCATATGTATATTAATATAAATACATGTATGCGCTGAACTATTCACGAGATCTCAAAGAAATTTCGAAAGAAGTAATTTGGATATAAGTTTAATAAAATCGTATATCTATTGCGAAATTATAAAATAAATATTATGAACGTAATCGTATTATTTTTATTTATCTACAAGTTTTATACCTAGAATGGGGCAAATATTAGTAAAATTTGTATGCCCGATGGTTCCTGCTTGCTTCATAATAAAATTAATTCAGTTGTATAGACGTTAAAGCGTAACAGACAGGCAGAGTTAATTTCGCACTTATAATATTAGTAATATAGATATTTATGTAAATCAGTTATTTGTTTATTATATTATAATTATATATTATTTTACAAAGATTGAAGTTCTTTTCTAACGTTTTCTAAGATTGTTTAAAAAAAATATTAAATGTACGTTTCATTAGATTCACGATCGCAAGCGAATTCAACGGCTATTTACCCGGACCGAGCTAACTTTCAATCAAATTGAAGAAATAAAATGTTATCTTTATTTACATAGGTTTTTATTATTTACATAGGTGTGATTGAATGTTGGTCAAATATAATTAAACCTCGGGAACCTACATCTTGTCCGGATAGCGAGTTTCATTAAGAATTTATCTACCAATCTTATTTATAATTACACCCTGAAACTCTTGTTAGCTGAGGACGAGTCTGTTTTAAGAATATTAATATTGTATAATTTAATTTTGGAACAGTTTATTTTAATAAATTTCCATTATTTCGCAAGAAAGTAGCGACATCTACAATATTCTTTATATTTATGTTTTATAAAATAATTTTGTATTCAGATGAATACGATTCTCAAATTCTGTTGATTTAAATTTATATTAATTAAAGGAATAATTGAATATAAATTTAATATATTCTTTATTAACATTTTTATCATAAAAACAATAAAATTTTTACTACTTATTTTGTTTCATTTGCTCTAAAAGAAAATATGTATATAAAAATATGTTGTCTGGAAGCGATTCCTTTCTCAGCGATAAAAAGGCTATATAACTATTCAACTATATTCATTCTGTATTGTATTTTATTGTTATATCTGTGTTTATTACATAGCATATGTTTTATTACATAGTAGTCTGGTTTTCTTAATTGTAAAATGCAAATTTATTTGAGGGCACAACCTTCTTTCTTACTACAAGTATTTACTTACACAATATAGTTTCTTGTATATTATTTTATACAAGAAACTATATTTATTACTATTTGGCTAAGAGCCGTAATGGCTGAGTAATTATAAGACGAGAATCTTAACTGATGCTTACGATTTCAAACCCGTCAAGCATCACTGAAATTTCATGTGCTCAATTTGTGCTTATAATTTGTGTCATTTTCGGCGCTAAAGAAAGCATCTTGAGGAAACCTGCATTTGGTTTATGAAAATTCGGCCCGCATTAATTCAGTGTGGTGCAGTAAGCAATTAACCTCTAAAACGAGAAGAGCCTTTAACCCAGCTGTGGGACTATCACAGGCAGTTACGTCACTTAGCTATTTTTCTACGTGTGGTTCTTACTAAGAGTGTATTTTTGTTTATAGATGCATAGGCTCATTGGTGGTTGAACTGGACGCTCCGTGGGCTGGGTACGTCGAAGGTGTAGAACGGTTAGCTAGAGCTGATGCTGACACTGCACTGAGAAGCCTTGAATCAAAGGTTTCAGAGGCCATCATGCACGCGCTTGAGAACCACGTGATATTGGAGAAGAAGGTCAGTAGATTAATTCAGGAATTTCAGTTAAATTTGGTTATAAAAACAGTTCGAAGGTTTTTTTTATCTTATAATCCTGAGAAAGTAACTCAATCAAAAGAAATTTTAATAAAACGCTACAATGTCGCGAAAAGTTTGTTGTTAACAATCGAAATACCGACATTGAATATCTGCTGTAAAAAACCAATGTTATGTAGAAATTCAAGACAATTACTTGTTAAACGATTGTTCTGGAAACTGTGGCTAATTGTCGTCAAAAGTTTTCCCAGAATGTCTCGTTGAGACGCGAAACACGTTTGGAGTGTAGTCAGAGTCAGCTTGGGATCTTGAAACAACTTCCAAGTTTTAATTTATGCACCACTCTGCACATACATTTCGAATGCTCGACATGTTGCCAAGTGTTACATAACTCACATCTTTATATCAATTCTGTTCGTAATTAAAACATTTGTTGCCATTTATATAATTGTATTAAGGCCTTGTTCTCTAGAATTATTCGTTTTAAAAAAAAATGTTTCATCCATATTTTATATAAACGTAATAAATTATAGAACCTAATCGATCTTCATTATACATTATTTTCGTTATTAAAGTTAATTAAAAGCAAATGAAAACAGATATCACCTAATAATTAAACGTCATTCCTTGAATTTATGACCCGTATGCAACGTAGCGAACTCCAATATCAACTTATCGAGTTAAGTTCTCAACTAAATTCATTTGCGGTTGTTAATTACGTTGCAACAATGAGAACAAACTTTCGTAACTCGTTATAGAAATGTTTCAATGTTTATTTCGTTCGTGTTGAACTAGATAATTTTCTACATAATAAAATATCGTTCTCGATATAAATTCGCCTGATTTACCGCTCCACCGGACTCTTACAGTAGTGTCATATTTTGCACGCTATTTTAGCGTGAAATTGTTACAATAACAGCTGAAATATGAGTTGTAGAGCTTGTTACGCGGACGCGTAGTAGTCATTCTCCAAATTTGTAGCTTCATCGGCCTCTGTAATGTCTGCAGTAAAGTTATCAAACGTTTCACACCGTTGCCGTCGCGAAGCTTGGCAGGACGCCATGCAGAGAGAGAATACCGTTGAACGGAACGTTTCAATTATTTTACGGTTATCACTTGGAATCCATTCACAATGCGTAATCGTAATTATGAGACTTTATACCTTTCGAATACATATTATTACAATGATTATGAAATAATTTTATCATAATACTAAAACATTTTACGACTAAACCAAACATAAATCGAACATTTTCGTCACATTCCTTCGGTCTTTGTCCCGATTGTAATCAATTGTTTTGTTATACAATAAAGCGCATTGGTACAGAAATACCATTTCAAAAGCCAGAACAGTTCATCGTGCGCTCGTAAAGCTTAGAATCTTTCTTTAGATTAAGTTTACGCGATGTTATGAGACCATAAAGATGGTGGAATGAGCCGTCGTAGGCGAGGCAGGTCAGACGTGGGCGCGGGTCGACCGAGCCCATATACTGCAATACTTGAAGATTCTACAATAAGGTTATAATCCCCGTAGTAACAACATTATTCGTTGTCCTATTGCTTTATCGTTAACATTAAACCTTTAAATTCTTAGTTCCAACCCGAATTTGACCGGATTTTAATAGCTTCGTAATTGTACTTAATTTAGGTATTTAGTTATTTAAATACAAATTAAATTTAAGCTTTAATTTTGCTGCGCATTTTTTGTTTAAAAGGGCGCCATTTTTGTTGTTTACTTTATACAACATATTTGCGCGGACCGGCATTGACAATTATACAAGTAACTGAGTTTATCAGTATAATAACTACTTATCTCAGAACAGAATATGTAGCGTCGTGCAAAATCGCATTAAACAATGTTATGATGTAAATATAACTAAAACAATAAATTACTTCAAAAGGAAATAATACTTATCCTTTCGTCTCCACAAAGGCAATGGACCGCCAGCGACATGTTGTCTCAAACTAAAACGACCTCTGATAATATTTCTTAGTCATTGTTCCTTTAGTCGTTCATTCATATCGTTATAACACAGCCAGTCTGTCGCCTTACATAGAACTCAACAAATACTTTATACAAGTATATCATTGATAAATTACATTACCTATTCACAACAGTCGTTTCTTAATATTTATTAAATAGGAAAATCAACAAAAATTTATTATAAAAAAAAAGATTAAATACATCGATAATTTATTAAAAAAATATATTAATTTTTTTAAGGTTTGTATGATTGGATGTCTGTTATACAGATAATTAATTTACAAACACCCCTTTGCAACATATATCATTACATAGAAATAAGTGTTTATGTGTTTGTGTTATATAAGTTATCAAACAATTTAACACATTGAGTTGAAACTTTGTACAGTACAGTTATTAATGATGCAAGAATGTTTCTGGCATATAAGAATATGTCAGAAACATTCTACAAAACGTGACGCGGTAGTCTGATCCGATAGTCAGCAAAAATGTTCAAGAATGCATTGCGATTAAAACCAACTATTAGCTTTAGTACTTTACAATTTTAACAAGCTTACTTATAAACGTTGCTAAGTGACAGTTTAGTTAAACTCTATTTCGCTCTTTCTGTCATTATTGATTTGACATTCAAAAGAAGAAGACGGTGGGTCTTCTTCTTCTTCTTTTTGGGTCCTGTAACTCAGGCAAGTCAACGGTCAAACGCTTGCCTATTAAGTTTAAAAAAAAAAACTAAACTCACACGCTAAACAACGTTGATAAGTAAAGCCGTAAATGTATTATAATTAAAGTTATAAAATACATTAATTATTTTCTTATTAGTCTTCAACCAATTACCACTCGATGGTTCATCATAGCATTACCATAATTATTTTTGTTCAGTATTATACCAATTTTATTTAGTTATTATAAAAACTTTAATTCAATTTTGCTACTAACGTTACTGTTTAGTTCTTACGCCATCTATATTAATAATATTTGATTATACAGTATAATAAGCAGGACTTGTATTTATTTGATATGAATTGAATTCAAATTGTTTTCTCCTTAACATAATTTAAAGGATCTGGTAAGCGCTATGGTAAATATTAAATATACCGATATAATTACCGACATCCGCTAACTTTCACCTTTGATCCGAGGTATCTATCAAAACCGGTCGATTTCAAACTCAGTAGTGGGCCGAATTTATCATAGCCATAAAGAAACTATTGAAGGTCAATAAATGAGTGTGATGCGGCGGTACATCAATAAATTGCGTGTCGGTTTCGTCGAGAGTGGCGCCTACGCATGTCATGACCCAAGCTACGAGCTTTTTTGCTATAAGAATTTCAATGAACTCGTGATAATCTGATATTATAGACTTGAAAATAACTTTTTACAAAATAATATTTAAAAAAAAATCATGATTTAGGTAAATAAATTGATAGCTCACAAAATCTGAGTTATAAATCTTAGGTTATAACGTACCAAACGTTTTAATAATTCATTAAATCTTATTTACAAACTTTGTCCAATATAATACCATCCAAACATCTGAATTATAAAGATTGTAAAAAATAAATTTTCAATTTAAATTTTATTGAATAAGGATCTTAAAAGAGGCAAAAAAAATTGACAGATTAGGTATATAAATAACATATTTTATGTAAAATGTCTTAAGTTAAATACTTAAACGGTTGTTTTGATAAAATAATCGCTTATTTCTCGTTTGCGGTATTCAGTCGTGAAAGCGTCCGCGTGGGCGGGCCGTGGCGCTACTACCTCACCTGACGCCACCTTGCCGGACCGAAGAGATTGCCTTTGACTAGTGTAGTCGCGTCGCCCGTGTCAACGACTTTTTAATATGTTTTTACATAATTTAGCATATTTTCTCGCTATAATCATCTGATATGTTTATTTTTTAATGAAGTTTAAAGATTTAACATATATTGCCTTATGACCTCTGTTCGATTTTTATTAACAAAACATATTTATTATTAGTGACATTTTTTTGTAACATTCCCTATATTAATGTCGTCCAGACTGATTTCGGCCACGGTGGCCAATCGCATGAGAGATTAGGCAACTACGCAGGAGATATTATAGTGCGCAAGTGTGTGCGCGAACACAGGTGCACTCTCAATTCCCTATCTCTCATAATCCGATGGGACGACAATCCGACACGACCGGAAAGAGTTCAGGCGCAGGACCAACGGCTTTACGTGCTTTCCGAGGCACGGGAGTGTACATCCTTCCAACTTCCAGACTCCGGGCTGCTACTGAGAATTTTCTGACAGAAAAACTTTTTATTAGCCCGACCTGGGAATTGACCCCAGAACCTCCGGGTCTACGGCATTATATCAAGCCACTAGACCAACGAGGAAGTTTTCCTATATTACGGCTTACGGGAAAATAGACCAGCTGATGATAAGTGGTCACTTCCGCCCAATTGGCACTGTTAGAAATAATAACCATTCTTTACATCGCCAAAGCGTAACTAACCTTGAAAACTAAAATGTTATGTCATTTGTGCCTGAAGTTTCACTGGCTCACGCATCCTTCCAATCGAAGCACAGCAATACTGAGTATTGCTAATTAATTGTAGAATATATGGCTAGTGGATGATACCTACCCAGGCGGGCTTGCACAAATCCCTACCATCAACAAGAACATATTCAATGACAATAACATTTTTGTTTAATGGTTATTATAGTCACCGAATTGGTAATAAAAACTGGATAAATTTTCGCCACAAGTAAATACTATACGTACATAGATTAGATTTGTGTTATGTTGTATCTTAACCCTATATAGTTGTATTGTCATACTTAGTAATACGATTAAATATCTATGTAAGTAAGAAGTAAGGAGGGATATTTTAATATAATAGAAATACATCAGAATGAGAAATATGAATTTCAATTAACAAATTTCAATACATTAAAGTTCGTATGAATATTTGATTATTCATATTAATTATATCTGTTTTACAAATTATAAGGTTAAATAAATATACAAAAAACATAAAAAAAATTACATTAAAAATGTTTGTTAGAACAAATAGCAAAAGTTTATAATAGGAAGCGAAAATCGATGATGAAGGTTCCAAATTCAAATCGATGTTACGCTTGGATTCATTTCATATGAGTGAGACTTGACAAGGATGATTCATAGCGACATATATTAAATACAGATAAAATGTCAGACACGTAACTATATTCTATTAATAATAAATTAGCAAGTTATTATAGTCTATGATGACATAAGCTTTGTTATGATTCTTCCTTTAAAGAAACATACTATTGGATAATTGTTTTGTGTGATTGCATTTCTGCTATAGATTAGTAGAATTCAGTATGCCATTCAACAAATTGTGAAATGAAAACAGCGCCTTCCAGTGAAAATAATCAGCATCCAATACAAATCGCAGTTGACGTCAACGCTATCGTATACGTAAAAAAACTCGCAGTATGCACATTTTTGTGTTATAAATATAAAGAATATCGTTTGTTCTGATTTTAAGATTGTTTTTGAATAACAGTATATTCACATTCGATTGTCAAATATTTGTTGCTCAATTAAAAAAAATAAAAAACAAACTAACAAACTTAAATCAACTCTTATTCACGAGGCTTAACGAAATAAAAAGCGTGTCACGTACAGTACATTAATCTTCATATAGATTATTTAAACTCAATTGTTAAATATATGGAGACAAGTAATTTATATCATTCCAATATATTTTAAATCCGAACTATTACTAACGTAAAATATAACTCCAAAATAACGTTTTAAAAGTGCTTTGTTGATGGAAAAGCCTACGTATGTATTTTGATTTGTATTCCACACATGCAGCATACAAAAGCTCGTAAATTCATATAAAGAAACACTATAAAATATATATCAAAACTTTAAAATAAATACAATATAAAATGAAAACAGCTGAATCCACAGGGAGTGGAACCTGAACCAACGCTATTACCATGAAAATTGAAAGTCAACATTTCACCGAGCGACTTCGAACCTTTTATAATAAAAGCTTTTCCGAGCTCGTAAAACTGCTTTGTGGTATAAACCTCTTTTATACAACTCTGGTTTAAATCACGTAGTATTGATTATTATTATAAATTTAATAGAGCCATTTAATGACATGGAAATGAAACAACGTTTCAACCTAATAGACGGTATTTTAGTTTCAGTTGCGAAGTCGATGTACCTTATTGTATTGATTGATATCAAACAAACGTATAAAAGTCGTAAGTATTTTGAAAAATATTCAATGAATACTTCAAATGAAATCGTTCACATCAATTATAAATGTGAAATTAGATAATATAATTCTGACTGTCAAAAGGCGATGGTAGGTTTATCCGTCGAATAAATGATATGAATTTATCGACCAACTCGGCTACCGCAGCCTTTTCGAACCAAGTCAACCAACTACAGATATTATCAACGAACGTATACACAGATCACATGTATATTTCCTCAAAATATTAATTGTAAATATGACCAAAATAAAATAAATAAATAACTTATTTATAATTACTTTTTTAGGCCATAATTTTTAGCTTAAAAGAAATTCTAATTGAAATGATTTATACATACTTGTATTGTTCTTGGATCTCTGTGTGACTAAAAAATGGTGCCCCGGAATTAGTGTCCTTGATGACTGAATGACATAACGATTGTGACGTGAGTCAACGGATGTCTCTGTTTTGTCTGCACGGGCGCTAATACGACATTGTCTTTGTTATTTGAATTGGGGCATTGTTACTCTCGACCTTTAGAAATATTATCAAAGCATTTTTTATGCATGTTGATATTTTAATATATTATGTTATGTCATATGACATTTTCAAAAAAAACTAGGTAAGTTAAATATACTGATCAGTCTTTTAATTAACATTTAAAACAATAAAACCGTATATATATTGCTGAAAAATATATTTAAAAACAATAAACTTATTCTTTGGTTTTTCTGTCGCTTATATTTAATTTTCAAGACAAACCGCAGCTGTTTAAATTGAATTTGTAAGATGCGACTAGTCTTAAATATAATGTCAAAATTCAGTCGGAAATAAATATCGATTAATTTTCCGATTCGTATCGAGATATTATTATTTGATTTTAATTTACACATAACCAGCCGATAGACTAATTGATAATGCCACCAATAATATTGTGATTCACGAATCTGGCTTAAACTAATATATTTGCTGTTTCACAGCGGATGCGCGTTTATTGGCGGTATTAGCCGTAATAAATTGAATGTGCTAGAAAACGTATAAGCCGATCATCCGACATCACAGCTCGTTATTCATTATTACTTTTTTTATTTCAATTCTGTTCATACCAATAAGTTAGTAAATATATATTGCGTTGGTATTTTATGTTTTCAATTTACACACTAAGGCTTAAATGTTGACCTAAAAATAAAAAAATCGATTATATTTTGCGACACTTAAAATCAAAATCGATTTTATTTAAATATGAATATGATAGCGATATGTTTGTCGACTAGATTGCAGCGGGCTTAGATAAAAGAATTTTGTTTCGAGACAAAGCGATTTCCATCGTCTTTTGTTTTGTAAATTTTTGATCAAATGACATGTAACCTACAAGTCATTTCGATATATTGGTGTTTTCTATAAGCGAATTCGCCAATCCTAGAGTAACTTGGCTTATTGAGGTCGATTTACGTAGCTGCAGTTATCAAAACATATAGAATGTATTTTTAACTTTCTTAAATGCTTCACATTTCAAAAAAGGCAACGACTTGCAAGCTCTGGCATTTTGTGTCATAAAATATAAATATCTCTCATTAATTCTAGCCGTCATTGCAGTCTAGGAATTATCGTTTCCAATAGATTGTCGAATAATTGCGCTTGGATTGAAATGAATTGGTAGGACGATTTAATTAATTTAAAACGTAGTAAAATTTTACCAATGCTACCCAGAATTTGTTAATTGTTTGAAATGTAACCAAGAAAATTAACTTCACGCTCGCTACCTACAATACAATCCGGAGCCGAAACTTTTTTTTACACTGGTTGTAATCTGGAGGAAACTTTTGAAAGTAACCCTGACCTCTGGAATCCTGCTTCTGCGGGATCCGTATTAACTTAAACCACTGCACTCTAAGTGGATGAGGAACGAAAACGTTATCGGCGTAACTCAATCCGAGTTCACCTCATTCTCAACCTCTCCGTAGCGCATAGTCCAAATTCCTGTATTTAGAACTTGAGACGTGAAATGAGACATTTCCGAACAGGTTCATCCCTCTGTATAGTCTTCTTCCAGTCTACAGTCTCACCCACCTACATCCTTAAGGGACTGTCCACTCAGAGGAGTACCAGGAGCGTCCCATATGAAACCACTGTAGAGTACCTATCGACCATGTCCAGGGTGCACCACGACAAGCTAGCTGACCTGCACCCCAACCTAACCAAACCTTACTGTAACTTTAAATTACTATCGATTGATGAACATTTTTTAACGTAGCTGATTTCAACATTATCTTTAAACGAAATAATTTTAATCAAAGAACTAATATAAAATATACTTATTAAAAATTATAAAGGTTTCTAAACAGAATACTTGCAACAGTGTAGGTAGTCATTAAAAAGTATAAAATTAAAGAACATGACATCAATAAAAAAAGAAATAACCGAGATTCGATTAATAAGTTCGATTTAATTTTTTGTCACATGGAGCGATCGATCTGACGCAACGCCGGACGCAAGTTTTTACATTTTAATTATACATCAAACGCCCACACACCAATATTTATTTGAAACCGTTCCTGCAATCTAGTGACGATATTTTATAGATGTTCAATTATTCTGTAACTATCTAAAACATATTAAAATAAAATATAAATATAATACTTCAAGTAAATATAGAAAAATACCTTAGTCTTTGCCTATTTCTCGTTATCAACGCTAGACGAAAGATAGAAATAAAAATAAACCCCTATTTTGTATTCTTAAGTCGTGTCTAGGGTTCAATAAAGTCACCCTAATAAAAAATATCAGATTATATTTTATCTTATATAAGATGAATAAACATTTTCTATGTAGAAAGTTTTAGGAAAAACTGAATATGACATTGTTATCATTTAAGCAATTAAATTATAAATAAATTTAGACCATTAATATATGACATCTCTTTACTTTTTAAAAGCCCTGCCTTCGACTACTAAGTTATATCTATTAAAAAATTTAAATATCGATAAGCTACTTAAAAATCATCCCATCACATTAACGATCGATCGGCTCACGTAACTTTCCAACTCTTATTAATGTTACTAGCTATCCGTCCCGGCTTTGCACGGGTAGCAAGGCTTTATACTTTTTTGGCTACATAGGTACAACACTATTGGTTTATTGTATATTGGATTACGCGGCGGGCGCCACTTCTTGGTATATTTTTTCCGACATATTCAACAATGATCGTCATATTTCAGTCAATTTACACAAAACTATAATGAATTATATACCTAAATTTTCCTCATGAATCATTCCGTCTATTCGTGAAAACAAACAGACAGACAGAAGCCGTGGCGGGACATTATGTGTAGTTATATATAAAAATGGATTCGATACTTCGATCACCATGAAACTTTGCAAATATATTATTTTTTAATATGGATATTTTATTTATAGCATCCATTGTGTAGTGTAACTCATGCGCAAGATGGCGCTGTATATCATGAACTTCTATGTCGTTCAACCGATCGTCATGACAAATGGTATACACATCGTTACACACATATAGCACAACGTATGCTGTTTTGCAAGTCTTTATATTACTAATGTTTTAAGTGGTGTGTATACGTAACCGCCATACGACTGCGTCCTTGGTTTTGTGACTAGTTTATAAGGCCGCTCATCCCGAAGTCCTAAGTTCAAACGGTCGGGTCAGAATAAAGTTATTAGGTTTTTCGGTTGATAAATTCTCAATAGCATCTGGAAATACATAGTGGTTTCAACACGAACACTCTTGTGTTTGGGAAAACTCGTGCAGTATGGCTCTGCGCCTGTCGCTCTTTCTAGTCGTGCTGGATTTACCTTCTCATGTGATTATGAGAGTGAGGAAATAGATATCAACCTTTTTATATGCATATCAACATTTATTTTTAAATAGTAGATTTTCAAATTGTATTGATTCCGCACGTTCAATTCAAGAATTGTTTTAATAAATGCACGCATGAGTCAGTACAGAGATGAACAAAGACGATTGGTGTTACAATTATTATAATTAAACATCGGAACAATGAGGTTAGTCACGATTACTTTGAAAGAATATCTCATTGAATCGGTATTACTACGAATAAGGTTCTTAGGCATAAAAATAATTAAATATTACGCAACATAACGCAACGAACAAGACTCGAATACATAATATTGAATAATTTTTTGAAGTATTCCTTAAAACAAATATTGGATGGAATATTCTAGAATCTTATCATATTTATTCTTCATCACAATCAAAATATGGACTAAGATTATAAATACAAAAAATGTGAACCGGATTCATCTTTTTTCATGTAACAAAGGATTTATCGATCGCTGTGATTTTTTGTATAGAGATATTTATGGACTAGACATACTTTTATTTGGTGCTAGCTTGAGTAGGTACCAACTACTAGTTTTTTCTACCGCCAAAAAGCAAAGGTTTTCAGCAGTCTAATTAAAGGCACAAAGGCACAGGTACTGGAGTATATCTAACCATCTGTTACCTACTTGTTTAATCCCCATATCATCATCCATAATTTAATAATAATATACAATAAATTAAAAAAAAGTCTAAAAAAGCGCGAGAACGAAAGCGCGAGTAAAAAATTAATGGTTACTAGTGGTAATAAATAAGAAATTACTTACAATACTAAGTATTTATATGTGAATAAATACTTAGTATAAAAGTAATTTAATTTAAATAGGAGTTTCAAGTGCGTAAAGTATATCATCTATCTAAGATGATATACTTTACGCACAGAAATTGCCATTTAACCTTTACTATACACCAAGGGCAATACAATAACACTGTACGTCTGATTATTGTACAAATGTAATATCCTTACGTGTTAACAAGTGGGTAGGCTTGTTAAGCAATCAACTAATCTTTCCGCCATCGCTGTATTTCAGAATAATAATTCAAAGATAATATTTTCGAGTTCGAAATGGGCAAGAGAAAAGTAAATATATAAAATCGAATAAACACAAGCAGTTTGGTAACATCCGGTAAACTTTTGATCAGATAAATCTTTGACGTGATAACATAAGAGACTTGCGAATTGTGTACATCTCATTGCCACATTAACAGACCCCACCTTCAAATCAGCGTTGCAGTATAATAAATATTTACTGCGACATAAAGCTGAGGTAATAATCCTCTGGTCAAAGCTTTATAAACACTAGGTTAGTTGAGAACGTGACACATGACGACCTAAATTATTTTTAGAGGATTCGTCGTGTGTAATGTATCTATACCTTATGCTATTCTTTATATTCTTTTGTTCTCCTCGTATTTTATAGTTTTTTTGTAACTTAATATTTTTAATAATTATTTTTTTAATAATCGTCGAACCGATTTCGGCCACGGCGGCCAATCTCAAGAGAGATCAGCCAACTGCGCAGGACATATTATAGTGCAAAAGTGTGTGCGCTAATACAGGTGCACTCTCTATTCCCGAACTATCATAATCCGATGAAACGACCGGAAAGAGTTCAGGCACAGGACGAACGACTTTACGTGCTTTCTGAGGCACCGGAGTGTACACACTTCTAATTTCCAGACTCCGGTTACTACTAAGAATTTTCGACAAAAAAAACCAATAACTTTTTTTATTGGCCCGAAAAGGTATTTGAAACCAGGACCTCCGAGTCTGCAGCCTTACATCTGGCCACTAGACCAACGAGGCAGGAGATAAGGAATAATTTATACAATACGTATACAGTAATAAGTTCAAAGTGTATGAAGATTTGCTTTAAAATATAAAATCGGTCAGCTATAGATCTATAGAGACATAAAAAGCTCAGTGAAAGAACACGCGAATCTTATCCTAATATCGCGTGTTCAAATCGGGGCATGTGCAATTGTCTCTATGTGCCTAATACGTGCTTATAAACATCGTGGCGAAATTTCAAACGTCAGATGATATTCAGACTCATGGTAACAATCCGCAATGGAGTGTGTTGGAATAAACTCCAAAACCTTAACCAGATAAATCAGTTCGTGCTATCAATAACAATTAATATTTTTTATTCATAACAATGCTATATATGCTAATGCTATTATATTTACTCTTTTCTTTCTTTTTAAATTTGACTTTATTAAAATAAAAAAAAATAAAAAAAATTGAGTTATATTTCTCTTTAAAAGGTAATAATGCTCTTTTATTTAAATATATTTAATATGCATATAATATATTAAATAAATTTTATTGATATAGTTTACTCTTTATGAACAAGTATTCTAAAAAGCTTTCTACAACTAAAATAAATTTTAATATGAAGCATATTTTTTTTTGTAAAAAGGATAATTACAAAAACAAGTAAATTAAAATACTAAAATAGTTATTCCGGCACTCAAACGACGGATGTAAAAAATTAAATATATATTACTGGAAACAACAAATTAAAATAAAGAATTTCTTGTTTTTCAAAAGAATTAAAAAAATACATAATTATGCGTTAATTAATCTGTTATTACACATGTAATAACGTCTAAAATAAAAGCTCTCATAAATATTTAAATTCGTTCAAGACTTTTCGACCTTCATTTGTTTCGAATAATGCTTATATTTTTGCAGATACATATGTTCTGCTGCTGCTGTTGTAACTTAATTAAAATAAATTAAGCAATTTCGAAATGCGTACTACTTTATAATACGAAATTATAGATAAGTTTTAACGATCAATATATCTACTAACTAGCTTAAAATGATAAAGTTTATCGACTATACATAAAACATTTGAATAAAAGTATGTATTCCAAATATTTTAAGAGTAATAAAGTCTAAACTTAGATTACTTTGTGACCAGTTTTACATTAGTAACATAAATGTTGACGGAATTTAATTACTTAAATATGTTTTCGAGCGTATATATATAAAAAAATATTATTTAAATATAAAACGTATTTTACTATTGATATTGTATTTATATGTGTTTATGATGTCGGTCACAAACACACATAAATATATACAACATATTATACAACTTAGAACGTGACATCGGAATACGATCGTCATCGTCGACTCGGAGCCCGCAGAATCTTGCCATTCTTAACCGCATACGGGTTTATTACGGATAATTTTGTGCAGTTTTAAGATTGCAATAAACAGATTATAGTAGCTATGTTACTATTTGCGGTACGGAGGTGCGTTGTGGTTTATTTGCGTGTGTCGCGCGTCGGTAAGGGCGTTCACACGATGTCTATTTCCGCACGAGTGCCGTCGGAGATATTCGCATTGAGAGTTGACAAATGATATGAATATCGATACGAGTAATTCGTCTTTATGCTCATTTGAATGAGATCATGTAAATTGTTGAGTTAGTTTAAAAAATTTATGCTCATAACGAATTAGAATATTTGTATATCAGAAATACGAACACTAGAACTATTGCTAGATTAAACTCGATTCTATAGGCTTATGAATATGTTCGTCAAATGTTAGAAAGTGATATGCGACATTTTTCTATTATAATTATAACATTTAATATGTAACCTATATGCATCAAAATAGCATATTATTTTAAGTCGAGAAACGAAATGAGTTCTTTCAGAATAGCACATCTGCGCTGTGACTGTACGTAAATATTCTTGTATATTGATCCTGATAAGATAGTATACAAAGGAAAAAACTAGTTTTGAAGAAAATATAACTATTTTGTTTGACTAAAAATGCTACGTAAGATACAAACTTATTAATTATTAATATTGCGTAAAATAATATTTAAAATTTCGTCGCACAAATTTAAGCGACGTTGGAAACTACTGTTATTTTTTTACAATCGCACAATCAAAATTTAAGTAAATTTTCGTCATAATGTACATCTTAATTATTTCGAAAATATAAAACATAAATTCACAACCCAGTCGGTGTCATTTGGATCCCTTTAATTCGGAATGCAAGCCTTTACCTCCTTGCAAAAGTAATTAGATATATTTATGACACTCTTAATTAGATATAAATAGCTTTTTATAACACTGGCACGTATTTTTTAACTCAAATAGCTAGTGTAGATTGTAGCTAAAATTAACACAAAAACTCCGAGACTTCTGGTGTGTACATTTAATTATAGGCGTACTACAGCATTGTTTTTGTGCCAATTTACTGCAAACTATTTTATTATTTCAACCGTAAAAACTGACTTAACAATAAACATTTAAAATTACTTCTTACGATATAAAACTGTTTGGAAAATAATTGCTACAGTTTAAAATAAACAACATTCAATTATGTATTTAAGTAAAATAATTGCGTGTGTTAAATAATAACTATTAAATTATATATATGATTCTTATTTACTTTACTGCAACTTTTTTTTCGTTAAAGCTAACTATCTAAAAGTATAATAGAAAGAGTAAACAGGATAAGACTGCAAAATATTATTCCATTCCATTATATTTTGTGAATTTTAGTACCGAAACAAATGCATAACTATGTCAAAATTACATATGTTACTGTACAAGAACTACCATGTTCTGATCTATCTAAAAAACCAAATTATAATTTAATGCATAATATTGCTACAAAAAAATGAAATAAATACAACAGGTTTTTATTTCTTTATCAGGTTCGACAAGAATGTGGTCCGCCTTCCACACTGGACATTCCTAACCTGACCTCACCTCGGCCCACTCCTGGCGCATCAAGACGAGATGCTCTCCGTGCTCCTCCACCAGATACAGAGCTGCTCCAATTCGCTGCAACCCTCGCAGCTAGCAAGAAGCTATTCGCTGGTCTCTCTGACCGACTATGTGATGAACCAGACTTCTCGAATGAAGGGAATGAACAGTGCTGGAACGGGGAAACTATTGGAGAGTGAGTATATGGATATAAATACTCTTTGACAATAAAACTAAACATTAAAATTAACCATTAAATTAAAAAAAATGTAAAGCTAAAATACTTAGTAATAATATCGAATATAAAAATCATATAATCGCATATAGTAAATGAAAATTTCATCATGATATTCAAATTTCATGTAGATACACGAAGGCTCTCGTCGCTTCTGCGTCGTTAAGTGACCAAAAATATAATCCCGAGATAACGGCGACCAGTGTTCAAGACTCGAGAGTAGCGGCTCTAGGCGACAGGTTGCGACAAGCTAGACAGGTGAGTGACTTATCCAGATTTAGATTTCAGCATTAAGTTTACCCTTTTTTCTATACACAGCGAGCATTAAGCGTAAGTAAAAATATAAGATCATATAATAAAACGAATTAATATAATACTGCTAATTTAAAAATAGAGAAACATCAAAGGATTATGTTTATGACATAAGTTAATTTTGTTACATAGCTAAATGTAATTGCTTTATTTTTACACTTGAATTATTTTGTAACAGTTGCTAGTATCCCACTCTTGGGCCGGAACTGCTCCCGCAGCGGAGGCTTTCATGCAAGGAGACGAGGCAGGCGATGAAGGGTCAGGATCGGGTAGAAGTTACACTGACGACGATGCAGCGTATGACGCTGAGGGTTCTGGTGAAGAAGGTTCTGGTGCTGAAGGCATAGGTGAGATAATGAAGTCTTATTATTTAAAACACTTGTTTAAAGCCCTATTTTTATGTACAATTCATTTAAATTCATAAGAAAACATGCAATCGCTATGATACCTAAATGTTAAAGAAAAATCATTTTTTAACAGGAAGTAGAACGTATGAGGAGACTACATATTCTTCACCGCCGAGGACGGCTTCGGCTACAGCATTTAGACCATTCCTACCTTTCATTGTCAGCCTTGCGTTGATGAGCATCAGCAGCCGTTACACCTAAACTAGTCCAAAACAAGAAAAACGGCCACAGAGTCAAGTGAATGAACTACCTAAGAGTACCCATATCATTTATGTGCAGTGATGTGTGATATGTGCGGACTACGAGTAGACTCGAACTACAAATTAGTGTAGATATTACATGATTCGTAGTACGATATAACTATTCAGAGAGTTTTATTGTCCTTTGCAATTAGGGACCTATTATTAAAACATACGATATATGTTCGTAGTTTGAGTTGCTGGAATTCATATTGTTTCTGTAATGCTTAAGGAATAAGCATTATTAATTTAGATTATCAGAGTAGTCTGTTTTTTTGTAGAGCATTAGGAATTTGTGGCTAATTTATTAGTTGATAATATGTCCCTAATCAGCGGTATTGCGAAAACGAAAGGTAATTGAGCCTTGACTGCGTAGTACGACTAGTACTACAATTTTAACGTACTTTTCCTGATTGCCACATATATCATATATATGTAATTAGTGTTACAAATCATTATCTGAGACGAATCTCTGGTGTGCTACTGTATAGTAGCTATTTTAATGGGCTGTTCGTTTGTTTTTCAATAATAACAACAAAAGAATAGTTTATTATATATTTAATTGAAAAGACAATTAATTAATACGAATAATTGGTATTATTTAAAGAAAAATAAATAAATTATTGTTTAGATAATTGTAAGTGTCCTGCGTAGCTAGTCTGAAACTAGTGGTTAATGCAAGCTTCCAAATTAACTACATATAGTATAGGAGTTACGTTGAAGAGTTTATTGAAATAATACGCATTTAAAATATATCATTTTAAAATGTATTGTACAGAGCATATCAAAATGTTTACTCGTTTTGTAAATATATTCCGGTGTATTTTAAATTAAATTATAATCATATAACGAGAACTTCTCCCACGTTATAATAACTTTTAATTTCATCAATGAGCGAAATTTGACGAGATTCTTCTTCACATTTCATTTTGCAGATAAGAGAAGTCATAATAATAGATGTAAGGAAAATATGACTATACATATCTACTAGGAACAAAATGTTTTGATGTCCTTGAAAAATCGATGAACCTCAAAATAGAGAAAATTAAATATTACATCCTTAAGAATGAATTTGCTTTGATATTTCGCGAATTATTTTTTCTTGCACTGTATTATATTGTATGACGTTAAACACGATAATATAATAAAAAGAATCTCTAATCATTGTTAAAACTAGCTGATTGGCAATAAATATATTAGAAAATTATAACGATTAGACACGAGTGATAAAAAAAGATAGAAAATCAATTGTACAGACATGTAAATACATAAACCCTACTGGTTTAGACGCTTAGCTAGTAACAAGTTTTGTTGCCATATTAAAGTTACGTATATTATTATTTATAATTATTATTAAGTCATAAATTAATGTAATATTATGTGATAAAGTTTTATTAGAATTAAATTGATGCGAAATATACTTCATTATTTATATAATTTCGGAAGTAATATGTGCAAACTGAATAATAAAAATATGAATCGGAAACTGGAAATATCTGTAGATGTAGATTTTTGGTAAATTAAAATGGCCTACTTCGAAAAAAAAAATATTTTCCATATTTTAAATTACGAACCATAGAACGTTACTTATTAAATTAGTTTGATAAATGTTACTTTTTAAATTGCAAGCTTGAAGTAATTCATATTATTAGCATGTTAAGTCCGACTTTATATACTATTGTAACTGCTTTGTTATATATATATATATATATAATTACATAAAAGTCATTGCGTGTGTAAACTTGTATCATAATTAAAATAGAAAAAAAAGGCTTACATTTATATTTTTCAATATAAATGTAAGCCTTTTTCACTACAATAGTCATAGAAAAAAAAAACTATATATTACTGAAATTCATTTTTAATAAAAAACTATGAAATCATATCACGTGATGACTTTTTGTTATACTTCTATATCAATTTGTGTCCACTTCGTAAGAATGGTTGTTTATTTAATAAAAAAATTGACTAATTGCAATAAAAAAATACGTAAAAAAATATAAAAATTCATAATAATATTGATTGGACTTTAAGATCGTCATTTAATGGTGATCTGAGAGATATATTTCGAATGCGTTGTAAATTATAAAATTGTTGAAGATGCGTGAGGACCATGCAAGGAATCGTTTACATTTCGATGTTACCCTTACCAATAAACCGCTTGATGAATTGTATATTAATTATAGTCAAATAAAATAACACCTTATTTCCTCTATTTAGAACATATATTGCTTTATCGTTTAAATATATATTTATTCAAATAGTTTTATCCGTGGTAAGTTAACACGAAATGGATCCCTGATTTTTGTAAATATTATATTGGGCAGATAGTGTATTTATATTACGAAAATAAACTCTGTACCATACATACATTATTGGTTTTATTTCAAACATTAGTTTTTTTAATTTTCATTGAAATAGAAAAATGAATGAAGTTTATTACAATATGTAGATTCACTAATTACGAAAATGACACAATTTAATTGTTAAAGGGAAAACCTAGTAATCAAATTTTCTTACTCTTTTAAACATTCATTTGGGAAAATATTTTGCATTACCTTTTGTTTCGGATCATATGCTTTATAAAAAGATGACAAAGGTGCGCGACCTCCTTTCAGGATATATTATTCATACGACTTGAATGAACTCTCTTTTCTTTTAATGTAAAAATATTATGTTAATGTTTTACTCTACAAAATTATGTTGAACTAAATATACTTTTCAAACATTGAATGTCTTTCATTTAATTTTTTTACATTCAACGTTATTCATTTTGAAGAAATAGGCAACGACTAAACTTTGAGAAATATTATTTAATAGTTTCTATAATTTTAGCATTAGTATTACAATATGCTCAGCCTATTTAAATTAAAATTATTGTCTTGGATAAGAGCACTGTCGTTTATGTAAAATATAACCAGCACGATCAATGTACCTCCACAATAGGGTCTAAGACTCTACAGTTACAAATCTGGAGGCCTTCTAACCAGGACTGAGCAATACAAACAGTTGTTATTTATCGCTAGAATTATATAGTGGTACTTACGCAGACGATTAAACAAATTAAATATATTTCATTAAATGCTATTAATCCAAATTAATACATTTGATCATATAATTTAAGAGAGATATTTGAATTAACACCCTAGTGTGTTAGTCGGTAGAAGGTATATTTAAGAGTTTAGTTTGAAACTTTTTTTAAAATATATTTTAAGGTCTTACATAAACGTACCTTAGTGGATGTTTAATTAAACACTGATTTCGCTCTTCGCGAAGAACAGCTTTAAGCAGCAGAAGACACAGCATTAACTTATAATTATTAACGGGAAACAACGTTTATAGTAAGGCCGTACATACTTATCGTAAGATATTTTTTGTCGTAATATTGGTACAGTGTGAAAATATGTGATATTTTTATTGTACATATATTTATTACAACGTAAGGCAAGGTGGACCGACGATTTGAAAAAGGTGGCAGGTACGGGATAGATGCGGGCTGCCCATGATAGGGATGGTTGGCGTTATATGGGGGAGGCTTTTAGGCAGTAGTGGACGGTGATAAGCTGATATTATTATATAAGGCATATCGTTTCTTTAGCCACACAGTCAGTAATATATTTTTATTTAAAGCTTGTACATTCATAAAAATTATAGATCTCCAAATATTTTTAAATAAAGGCAAACGCATGAATAAAACCGTAATAAATTTTAAGTAGATTAATCAGAAGTAATTTAGATTAAAATTGAATTATAGGTACTTTATTCAAGTAGGTCCTTACGAGTTCTTTTGATTCATCGTTTTACAAGATAAATTTACATTTAATGTTTGATCTGTAGATTGAGTAGATTTGAGTGTGGATTGGGTTATACAATGTAACAGTTTGCGGATTATTTTAAGAATATTTAACGTCTATTTGTTGTGGAAGGATTCGTGACAGACACACTCCACCAAATCGTGTATCTCACTCTACACCTCAGGCGGACGGGCAAATAGGCCATCTGATGTTAAGTGGTCACCTCCGCTCATAGACATTGGCCATTAAAGAAATATTAACCATCCCTTACATCGCCAATGCGCTACCAACCTTGGGAACGAAGATGTGATGTCATCCTTCTAACCGGAACGCAACAATAATAAATATTACTGTTTAGCAGTAGAATATCTAGTAGGTGTTACCTACAAAACTATAAAAAGTAACGCTGTAAATTTCCCACTGCCGAGCTAAGACCTTCTCTTCTGTTAAGGAGAAGGTTTGGGGCTTATTCCACCACACTGCTCGATTACGGATTGGTGGATACATATGTGGCAAATTTTCATCTGACATATGCAGTTCTCCTTTACCACCGAACAAGAGATGAACTTACTCAGTTTTGTTGTCGATGTACAACATTAATAACTTATTTGAATAACTCGAAACGTTTTAAAATAATAAATATAAACTCAGTATTTTTGTTAACTTACCAAAATTAACGTTGCTTACAAAATCTTGATTATAATATTTTAAATAATACTCAATATTATTACACAAATGTAAGCGTCGCAACATTTTTAATCAGCAAACAACGTTTTACCGTTGAACCTCCAGGGGGTTAATGAAGTCGTAGAACATCTGTTATAATGTTAGTTATATTCCATTTGTAGACTTTCAACGTTTTATCCTCAATGATATTATCTCGGTAGTTAATTGTGTAAATAATTAAAGACATCTCAGAGATATCTTATATGTAAGTAACAAAAAAAATCTTGTAAACCAGCAAAAATTAGTATGAACAGGATAAATAATTACGTATTCCTTTTTGTATGTATATTTCTATGGCAGGCGAGTTTATATAACACAAGCTATTTAGAATACTCCTTGCTTTCAAACTATTTCAATAGCATTGCGCAAATTTTCCATTATTCCTCTTGCTCAAATTGCTCCTACTTCTTTTAATCTCTTTCGGCCAATTTCCATGCTTCGATCCAAAAGTTTAAGCAACTGCACGCAAGCAATTATAATTTTAGGGTAAAGTCAGTCCGGTTTGAGGCTTGCCACAAGTACGCTTTAGGTTTCTCAATCTAGGCGATTCCTCAATCGAATTATTCTAAAGTATTTAATACAGGAGATTGACTATCATCGTGATTTTCTTATTCCATTCACATGAATGCTAAGTTTTCTCTTGGTGCGATTTGATCGTTGTCATTCTGCAAGGTATCCTGTTATCACTTTTATTATGTATTTATAATCTCATTACATCTGACTCGTTTGAAGCTTATTTAACCACGTTGCTTCACTGTGTGCTGTCGGATAAATACATATATAGAACAATTGTGTCTGACACGCAAGTATCCTCACGATGTTTTCCTTAATCACGAGATTTATTAATTATATTTATAAAAACACAAATGTAGATTTTTTTACATTAATAATTTAAAAAAATACTAAAGGAGAAAAGACAACGCAATAAAAGTCATTATAATAAATATAACATAAATTTTGTATTGTAATTTTTATTCTCACTGTGAATGGGTCTGCAATCAAGTTAAGGAGTGCTCTACAAGTAAGTCGGGACCATATCAGGCGTCCATTACACGCGCTATTGGCTTTGTCTGGGCACAATCGCTTCAATTTGTACAATTGCTTACATGAATCCCACCGTACTTTGCTTAATGCTTTGTTAGTAAAATTAGATAATAAGATAAATTTCTTTAATGAATATTACGGTATAATTTTTACATTTCTTACATTGTTCAAGTAGGTATATTACAATTAATTATATTTCAGCAACAACAAGTTGACAAGCCTTACGGATGCCAAGATTAAAATAAATGTAATTACTTTTGTTGGAATGAATAACATAATAAAATATACTTTATCTCACTCTTTTCAACACGCTAAAAACTTTATTTAATATATTCGACATATTATAAACCAGCTGTATTATAAATACTTCGCGAAACATGTAATATATATTATACAGTCTGTACATAATATCAGTATGATCAGTGATCAATATCACTCCAAGCGTATTGCGAACGCTGTCAGTACTATTAGGGACGTACTTGAATTATGTAAGAGAGAAGTTTAAATATCGTAAATATATACAGAAACAGGTTAAACTAAAATATAGAAATAAAGCGATTAATCAATAAATAATTAAATAACATTTGGAAACCGTTTTTCATTGGATAGTAAAATCATTAATTTTATAATAATGAACAGTTCATTTTAATATTAAGAAAACGTTTTTATATTTATATATACACGTCTTTAATACATAAGGCTGACTCAAAACGATAAAAATTAAAAAAAGTAAAGTCAAGAGACTCGTCGGGTATTTATAAAAGGTTAAAGCTATTTCACTTGAACTTGTAAATATACTTGAAAGCAAATAATTTATTTAGGTTTCTCCAGCTTGCAAACTTCGATATCTGAAGTTGAATCGATCGGACTAAATAACAGTGGACTTCTTGATGACTTTTGTTCGCAAACTCACTACTCGGATAACTGCTTTTATTAAAATAAATGATATTTTCAACTGTGAGTGCTTTAACTCCGCACTAACTATAACTCAACGGGCGACTAAATGTAGGTAGAGATAATGACTTTTCGTATCTCTAATTATTGTTAAAGTAACAAAGTAGTTTGTTTATTTGTCGAATTTTCTTAGATTCAATTAATGAAAATATAATACCATCTCGAAAACAAAGATGATTTTCATCTACAATTACACACTACGCGTATGACATTCTCACTAATAATAAAATCTATGCAAGACCAACTGCTTCTTTGATCTAACGACAAGCTACTAAGCTAAAGTTGCCAAGGTTCTGAGATCGAATCCCGGGTCGAACCAATAATGAGTTATTGTATGCTTGAGCCCCCTTAGGAAGATAATAGGAATCGCTACATTTCTATGCTTCAGAAAGTTTGAAAGCCATTGGTCCTGCGTCAACTCTCTCAGGTCATATCAGTTTTCTGATACACATAGTACTTTGAGTAAGAAAGGAAAGCTTTTTCCCGTGCAAATTTGAGCAAGATAGCTATTTTTGTTTGGCTGCAGTGGCTAAGACTCAGTCAGGGGCAGTCAGTCAGTTATTACGAAAACACTCGAACAATATAAAAAGCAATGATTAAAATCAATACAATTGAATAATATCTGGTTTCCTCCAGACCGATTTCGGCCACGGCGCCAATCACAAGAGAGATTAGCCAACTGTGCAGGACATATTATAGTGCACCATTGGATGCGCAAACACCGATGCATTATCTATTCCCTCACTCTCATAATCCGATCCGGTAATCCGACACTACCGGAAAGAGTCCTGACGCAAGTTTAAGGGCACTTTACGTGCTTTCCAAGGCACGGGAGTGTACTCATAGACTATGCCTTGCTACTGAGACTCTGCGCCATAAAAACTAAATAACTTTTTATTGGCCCGACCTAGGGCTTGAACCCAAGACCTCGGAATCTGCGGCCTTATATGTAGCCATTAGAACAACAGCTGTTGAATAATAATATACAAATCGATTAACATCACGTAAACACTTTAGATTCAACAACTTTAGATTCGAAGTTCGTAATTAAATGCATAACTTTTGTCAACAATTTAGTAGTTTATTGCATTGGATTTCAATATATCAGGTTTATTCTATACGAATTAGAGTCTAGTAGGGTCACCGTGTCGAGTCGTGTTGCATTCGTGACTATGAGATTGTTTCCACACAGCGTAAGCAATGTGTATACATTAATCGATAACTAATTTCTTGATTATATTAATTAGCATTTAATTTATACAAAACATTCTAAACGTAGAATATGCAATAAATATTGATGTAATTAATGAAGTGTCGGATGATCGGCGATTACTATCAATTTTGCAAAAATATGTAATTAAAGCCGTAATGACATATATAAACAAGTTAGGTAAGTTAAAATAAACTTCATGCTTTTTAATTAGTGATTATGATAAGTATCTTTTGTTATTACAATTCAATAAGTCGGGATGTGAACTGGATTCTCTTGTAGTAGGGTCGCCGTGTCGAGTCGTGTCACCTTCGTGACTTAAGAATTGTTTCCACAAAAAGTAGGCTACATACACACACTGTTAAATGACAAAAATAGATATATAATTATAAAACAAAAATCTAAATGTAAATAAATATGACCAAAACTGTTGCTTAAGTTATTATTTGGAAAGCTTAATTAAAGATGGATTCATATCCATCACAAAATTTTTGTTTCTTTTAATTTATATATTATGAAATATTGATGTTATTATATCGGTATGAGATTACGAAACTTCAGTACTTTGGATCAATAATCACAAAATTTGTTTTTTTTTTTTTTTTTATTTGCTGGTTGGGCAAATGACTCTACTCCACCTGATGTTAAGTGGTAGTAGAGTCCAAACGCGAGGACGGCCAGTACAGTCGGGAAGAAGATTCTGCACTAGCCGCCCTCGCCTTGCCGGCCCGCAAGATGCCTCTTCACGCCTCGTAAAGAGACGTGAAGCGAGCGACGTATTGCCACGATAGGGATGGGCAAAGTGTGGAGGCGTGTTTCCCCCGGCATTGGTTCAGCAGCCGTCTCCACTGGACCAACACCCATCGCGGCAATGCTCGCTCGGGCACTGGCTGTACGCTGGCTGACCTCGAAACGCGGCTGCAAGCCACTTCACGAGATTTTCACCATGCGTACGGTGGTAACAAGCCAGGCGGATGTTTATCATCCTACCACCAGATGATATCCCTTAGTCGCCTCTTACGACACCCATGGGAAAGGGGCAGTGAAATGTATTCTTTCTCCGTCACTGTACGGATGATGTTTTATATATATATGTTATAAATATATTTTCATGGAGAAGGCTTTTATGCTATTCGCTTTGTTGTAATTTGCCGCTCAATTGCATCAATTTCTATACCGTTCAAGCGGTCGCCATGACAATTGGTAGAATACTTTAACGCAATTCATATAGGATAATTATTTACAAACAAAAAAAACACGTTTTATAAAGATGACTGCTTATATGTTTAATGTGTATGATTATTTTTTTGTTAAAAATCAAAGGGGTTAATCGAAGTATAAAAATCACTGCTAATATGCGAACTTACGAACGTCTCATTAATAAAATTTATAGGTTAAAATAAAAATTATTATTTAATTATATGTGCTTATAGTTATATATTATAATTAAAAAGAGATAAATAAATATTACATTAAAAAAATATTATATCATACATTTTGAAAAAAAAACTTAAGTAGTCACGCAACATTCTGACAGATGCTAAATAACCAAAACGTGCGCCAATGTTCTCAAAAATATTTAGCATAACAAAAACGTGGTCCATTCAAACATAAGAAGAAATGTCTTCTAAAAATAATTAAAAGAAATAATATGAATTAATGTAAAAATGTAAGTAAAGTAATTTATTTATTTTTTTAGCTAATTTTGTTTGTTTGTTTGTTAGCTAATTAGCTAATTTTGTATTTACTTTAAGTAAGATACTCATGTTTTACCTCTGATAAAACTAACTGATATTTTATTCTATACTAAAATAAAAGTTAAATATATTTTAATCCAAAAAGATCAATCATCCATATTAAATATACCTACGTGAAAATTATCTTCTGCAGAATCATGTATACGCGTCCTTACGTCATGATTTTTGATAGAGATCGACAAATGCCATTCTCCAATCTTTACATATGTTCAACAGTGAAATAAATACATGCAAAATTTTGACACACCTCGAATGTTACCTCACAGTATAATTATTTTAATCACTGTCTCATTGGTCTAGTCGCCTAGCTAGTTGGCTTGAAATGCGGGTCGGGTTAATAGAAGTTATTTAGTTTTTCGGTCAAAACAATATCCGAAGCAGCTACATTTTAGACGTTGGCAGTGATACATTACCGTGCCTCAGAATTTTCTCGTTGGACATGCACCTGGTAACATGCCTGGTCCCATCAGATACATCACTATAACTTAACTTTGTCGCTATACTTCATTGAAAATAGACACCATATCCGATGCCAGCCAGGATTTTTTTATACAATTTTGAGGGTGACAACAAATGAGCTCCCACAGACATTGCCGTCAAAATAAATTTTAACCATTCCTTACATCGCCATCGCGCTACCATCCTTGTCAACTAAGATGTTATGTACCTTGAGACGGGAATTTAAAAGATTTATAAGTAACTAGTTTTCGCCCGCGGCTTAGCCCGCGTGTTAGAGGAAATGTGTCATAATAAATTTCATCAAATATAATATACTAATATTATAATATATGATGATAGTGGTGTTTAATTTCATCGTTGAGTACAATTCTAACAAAACAGCATGAAGGGGGAAGCAGCAGAAAGCTGAATACATCAAATCATATTAAAAACTTTTCATGTTTTTATGAAAACTTTACTTATTTTAGTAACAAACGAAATATATGAACATGTAACAATAATACATAATTGTATATTGAGTTATATTAAATTGATGATTATATTATATATATTATATAGTAGTATCAAGTAAAAAACCAGCACTGGCTTTGAGCAGTGATCAAAAAGAACAAAATATCAGTGCCGTCGTATATGATGCTGTTTGTTCCAGGATCCCTGGAACTGTTAAAACTGGAGGACTGTTAAAACGGTATCTGCGTTACCACAAACCACGCTAACGATGTTGCAAGCGCAGCTTGAATTGTATGGAAATTGTGTGCAAAACTTTGTTAATAATAAACGTTAAACTACGTGTTAACGGATTTAGTAATGCTTAGCAACTATTTAGTTAACCACCGATTTCTCTCTTTCTGTCATAATTAAATTGTCATTCGAAAGAAGAAGACACAGTATTGTATGACATATATTTAAGGTTATTGAAGTAAGGTTAACTGATTAAAAACTGGTGTTCCAGTTTGAAAATATGACATTTGTAATAGTTTTTCAGGTGGTTTTTTTGGAGTTAATCATACAATGTTTAGTTTTACACATATGCAATATAAATATCCACCAATCCGCATGTTGGGTGGAATAAGCCTCAAACCTTCTCCTTAAGTGAGAAGGAAAGCTGTGGGATGTTTACAGGCTGTTACATTTTTTTTTTAAAAGAATAGGAATATATCCACTATATATTTCTTTACTTTTGGTTAAAAAGTACCCAAAGAATATATAATATTTTTAGGACAATTAGGACAGAGGTGAAATATGAATTAAAAATAAGTAATTAATCGCAAAATTACGACTGACGACATTTTATAAGACACGAAAGTAAGAATTAAAATTAGCTTATTATGCGATAAAAATAACTAATAGATCATATCGATAACTTACACTGACACATTACAATAACCAAGGTCACCGCGCGTAAAAGTATAATAAAAAACAAAAGAAGTACGTGACAGTTACGTCGTGTATGCTGCCAGGTCTAATGTCCACAGATAATCGCCAACGACATTATATATTTTAAAAAGTAAGAAGTCATACAAATGTTTGACTCTTTATGACTATGATCTGACGGAATCTTCTACACATAAATATCATTAGTAAGTTTCTTAGTTATTTATATTTAATCTACCTAATTGGATAACAAATTTAATTATTTTATTATCTTGAGTGTTGCCTTTACACCAGAGACTTGTAAGATCAATTACAACAAGTCACCGATCATATAGGAGTACAATAAGAAAGAACTTGCTTGCTTGTACAATATTTAGCGAGTGGGCGTGACCTACCAAAGTAGGTCTACAGAAAGCCATCAGTAACTAATTGCTATTGTGTTATTGCCAACCAACGGCAAACACGATTTTTATACCATCAATTGAGTATGAATACCGTCAATTGTGTGCCTGGCCTAATGTTAGTAATATACAAATGTAAATAACAAGACGAAACAAAACATATTTTTTTCATAAAGTATTTATAACGACCCAAGTTTCACACAAAATAGATTTACGATGATGATGACGATTATTACAAATATTTATCACGTCGAAATTACAAGTTTGAGGGTAAAATACTAGTTTAGTTACCGATAAAACAATAACACAAATAAAATATAATGGTTTTAAAAATATTAAACGTCCTATCGACAACATAAATTATAAAGCCGAGATGGCCTAGTGGTTAGAACGCGTGAATCGTAACCGACGATCGTGGGTTCAAACCAGGCAAGCACCACTGTATTTATATGCTTAATTTGTGTTTATCATTCATCTCGTGCTTGACGGGGAACGAAAACATTGTGAGGAAACCTGCATGTGTCTAATTTCATTGAAATTCTGCCACATGTGTATTCTACCAACCCGCATTGGAGCAGCATGGTGGAATAAGCTCCAAAACCTTTTCCTCAACAAAAGGGAGAGGAGGCCTTAGCCCAGCAGTGGGACATAAGCTGTTACTGTACTGTTTTTTACTGTTAAAAAATCCGTTAAACATATCTATTAAACAAAAGCTATTGTATTTTCAATAAACCCTAATAATATAAGAGCTTTGAGCATAATAAGTCTTTACTTGAAGTTACATTCCTCCATATAGTAGTAGCGAGTACCGATCTCTTCCAGGCTCTACTATGTAAATTGCATATATCTCCATCAATACTTCAGTCTTTACGCTGATATGTCACTAAGGCCAGTCATATTTGTGTAAAGATAAAACGTATTTCAAGTATATGACATTTATAAGGATCTCTTTTATATCATAACACATTCCAAAAGGTAGATAGCTATTAATTATCGTTTAATAAAAAAAAAATAACAATTCTTGTAATAATGTTACACAATCTAAATGATGACTATAGCCCAACTGACACTTACTTATCTCGCATAACTGGTTTCGAAATAGATTTACAATCAAAGTCTCTATTTATAAGCGTCAATTTGCACCTAGTAAATCAGTCAAAAACATTATGAAACTGAGCGAAATTAAATAGGTATTATTAATTTAAAATGTAAATGTAACCAGTTGTTTTGGCTTAATGATAAGTATTGGTTACTGGTTAGCAAATACAACATCTGGTTTCAATTATTTCAGGATACAAATCATTATCTACTTTAGTTGATATTAAAATATATTTGATTTATCCGGTATAATATCGGTAATTACTGATCCGATCCTTCTCTACATCTATTAATGGATAGTTTGATTCACGAATCAGGTAAAATAAACACGACAGTATAATATAAAATATAATATAATATAAATAAGGCATATAAACTACAACTTTGCCAGTACATAAATTCACCGATAAGTGTTTAAATATTTTAAGTTTCTAAGTAAGAGATAATTCGGTGAATAGCCAATAAAGTTTCTCCTAACTTCCAGATGGTAGAATTTATGCCTGGGGTTAGAAATATTTTAAGACTCGAGAATATTGGCACAAAAATATTTCATAAAAAGACGTTCTATAGACTTCACTTCGTTAATTTTTGTAATTATCGAAGAATAGGATAGTTATAATATTTTAACCTTATATAAATTTATATAATAATTCGCTTTACAGTAAAGGCACATTTACGAATGTAGCCCCATTAAGCGTTATTAAAAAACTGAAAATGTTACATAATACCAAGGAATACGAGTCATACAAATGTTTATAAGAATTACATGAAATGCAACAAATATTTCCGTAGTATGTTTTTTTTTCGGCCTTTTGCCGTCCACTGCTGGACGAAAGCTTCCCCTATAGAACGCCAACTATCCCGATCTTGGGCAGTCCGCATCCATCCCGTACCTGCCACCTTTTATAAATCGTCGGTATTTTTTCCGTAGTATATGTATTTATAAATCCGCCGTGGCCGTGGACAAAATCCGACATCGAAAACATGGACGCTATAGACTACAGTCCAGCTGTCCTATTTGAAAATCCATCACAGCTTACAAACTATTTCAGTTGGTAAAAATCTTAACAAAAAAATTGGAAAAACATTACAAAAAAAAGTAATGTCAGTGCAATGCCATTCTCTAAGAACTCGAACTGAACTGTTGAAAGCAGAGCTATGTGACATGCTATTTGATGCTACGCGTATCGATTTTTTTTTATATTTTGTAATTTTATTATTGACTGACTCATTAGTATAGTGGCTAGATCCTGAGGTCCTGGGTTCAAGATCTAGGTTGTCCCAGTAAAAAGTTATTAGATTTTTCCGAGCCTAGAAGTTAGAAGTGTGTATACTTAGGAACGGATGTAAAGCCACACTGCCACGTGGCAGTCGGGCTGCCTCTTTCCGGTCATGTCGGATTGCAGTCTCATTAGATTATGAGAGAAAATAGAGTGAGTGCACATGTATGTATGTTCTTTTTCTTGTCCACATTTGTCCTGCGCAATTGTCTGTTGCCCAAAATCGGTCAAGAGGACATCATCATTTTATTATAGTCAACGTCGCATATTACTTTTTTAAATTTCACGATCGTGTTTTGCCGTAAGTGTCAAGTTTGTTCTTACAGAGACTTCTAAAGGTTAAGTTTTTACATTGTTATGTTAATGGAACAATGCGCTTAAAAGTACTTATAATTCACTGTTTTTTTTTTATTTCTTAATGGTAATAATATATTTAAATAAATTGCTAACCAACAACTAACTACTAGAAAACGGGCCATAAATATATTATTAGCATTTACATCTATAAAATTGAATAATGTGATAGAAAGCTTTTAATTTACAGTTAAATGACTTTTAACCCATAAAATATTGCATACGAACCATGAGTTACTACTATTAACATGAAAAAGCTAATCGCATAAAGTAAGGCACATTTTTTGCATCTATTTGAATACTGCCTCATATTTATTTGCATAATAATTATACTTATATATTATATACCAAACGATACAAATATTCGTCTCATCCAAATTATTTCGTACACACTTGAAACTCTTAGGAGTCTTAGGTCTGAAAGACTACTCCAATACAAAAAAATATATAACGCATATAAGATTTCATCTTTTTGCCTCCGCTGATGACAGGAGAGTCACAGGGGGATATGTACATTTTTTACCATAGGATCGAAACGGCGAAATACTACTCGCATTCTTGCCACCATTCTACGTGTTCCTGATAGCTAATGTTATTTTTTAAATATTGTGTAAAAACGAACGCAGGCTTCATAATGTAACTTTTTTTATATGCAATTATCCTTAGTACTCTCACGCCACCTATTGTAGTTTGGCATACTGCCATTATGCCAGTGCCTCCACACAAGTACTAAAAACAACTATCACAAGCTTCGACTCAATTTGACGAACGATGCGTGAAAGTGTACGTTCGAAAATAAAACTTTATTATTCTAAACGACGCTTCGAACAAAAGTAAATTTTATAGCTTGTAAAAGATTTTATCTTTTTCATTTAATAATTCGTGTTTCATAATTCAATTAATGAATTCTGATTTAACCTATTTCAATAATATTAATTCACTAAAATATTGTGTAAATCACAAATTCGAATATCGAAATATATTTATTATTAACAATAAATATTATAATATTTTATCTCTAAAATTAAATACGAAATTGATGCAAAATCATTATCTCAAATAGCAGGGCGTTTATTTAAACCACAGACAATCGGCGGCATGAAAGCTTATATAAAATTTAATTTATAAACTGTTGACATTAAACGATATCAAAAATACCATCTACTATATTATATAAGAGTATTATTATTGAATTATACTAATGAATTGTAATATTATTTGATAAATGCATATATTATACTGGTGGTAGGGTTTGAACGGGCCTGGCTGGGTGGGTACTACCATTATTCTACCACGAAACAGTAATAAGTACTTTGTATTGCTGTTTCAGTTTTAAAAGTAAATGAACTAGTATTTATGATTGACAGGGACGTGCGACTTCATATAATGGTTTTTTTATATATTGCTACTATAACTATAATATTAAACTGGGTTGTTCGTTTTCCTTAACTAAATAAATTCATAAAAATATGATTATATATAACGGATACAATTATTATAAATAATTATGTAGATATTTGTAGGTAAACGTATTAGTAAATCTTTAGAGTAATTCAAGAATTCGACCACTTAGATGGTTTAGCGATGGAAGAAAGGATATTCATCGCAGCGCCTTATAACTCTAAAGGTTAACAACTCGAGGGGCGCTCGTAAACTGGCAAACGGCAATAGTCGTTATTTTAAATTAAAAAGCATTACGTTTCGCAAATGCCTTTTTACATGAAAATTAATTTATAGCTCGAAACTTTTCCACATAAAACTCAACGCTATAATCTGTTCTGCAGTATAATTTTCAAAGTAAACAACGCAAAACTTTGTCTTGTTGCCAAACTAAATTTTTAATAATGTATAATTATATTATTCCCCTCAAGTTTTAATAATAAGTAATGTTCGCACGCTGCTACAAATTCGTCCAAAATAATTATTAAAAATTTAAGGAAAACATGAATTTGCATGTCTTGAACAATATTTTTCAACTCATTTTAAAAAAAATTATAACAACAAATCTAGCAATTAAGCACTAAACTAAAAAAAAAATAAAGAAAATTGATAGACATAAAAGTACTAGACTGTTTTGTCTCTGCCAATTTAAATATAGATAACAAAATTAAGATATTGAGCACAGATAATAAAACAAAACAGTTTCAATTATCGCAGTAATTGTTTTAAATACGAGACTTGTTATTGTACAATCAGTGAATCAACAATAACAAGAGACTGTTCAAAATAATTGTACGGGTATAATATTGTACCTAGTAACACGATACTGTATATCTATGTGTGATTGATCCTTTTAAAACAATAGTATTCAACAGCCAAACAATTAATTTACTATTACTGCACGTGTAGCTTCTAAAGTCTAGTTCACATAGTCACTATATCTGTAGTAAAAAAATATGCCCCAGATTTTGTCTCTCGTTATTTTCTCGCAAAAAGGCATCCCATCAAAAAGTTCAATAGTTAAGTGTTTAATTGAAATATTTATACTTTTCAGATATAAAGAAATAAATTTTATGCCTACTCTTACTTGATCTTTTGCAAACACATTGCAAAATAAATTTTTGTTTTAATATATATAAATTTGCTTATTTATGAATTAATTATATTCCGAAATACAGACCTCAGTTCTTAAAAAAGAAAAAAAACACATTACCGATAAAATATTTAGGTTTGTGTAATGTGCCAGTATTTTTTAAACTTGTGTAAAACCTTATTATTTGCTAAGCAACTTACATAATCAATATTTGATTATTATGATAATATTATATTGCTTTCTTATTATGATAATATATAAAATATACAATTTTCATATGTTGAAGTAAAAAAACAAAGGAATGGAGATTATCCCATGCTACAGCTTATTATGATAAAAGTTATGTATATGTAAACTTCCTATGTTTAAATTATTGAACATTTTATAACAATAGCGTTGTATCAGCGTGAAACCAATTAATTAAGTGTTGCCACATACGACCCCTCTAAATCAAATTGAAACAGTGTGATTTATATTGTTTCCATAATATTTTTGTCTGCAAAATTCTATCAACCATTTTGGCAAAAAAAACAGTAAAACTAAAAACAGTTCAAATTAAACAGTGTGAATTTATTTAAAGGACAGCCAAAAATAAAACAATTTTAATATATTAAATTGATGAATCAATTATATTAGCAACGTGTAAATAAATAATTATTTGTTTTGTGACTTCAACTGTGTAGAATCAATTTTGTTTTGATTCTTATAAAAAAAAATCTAATTAGCAATGCTGAAAATCGCATCAATAGGTGGCGCCATACAACAGTATTTATTATCGTTTATATATATACTAAGTTTTTCTGGTAAAGAATACCAAGAATAAAGTAATCAATGAAGCCATTCGCCAGTTACTGCAAGCACAGTCACAAGACGCGGTGCAATGGCGGTATAAGGAATATTTAACATTTCTTACAGTAACAATATCTATGAGGTCTAATTTGTAACGACAAATTAGATGTAAAATACTTCGATATTTTACTACACCGTGTATCAGACCTTAGTACCGTAATATTGTAAGAAGGGCGAATTCATTTGTTTCAACGATCACGATCAATTACATATGTATGTGTTAAATATGAATTTATTGAATAACAAATATTCCGATTCAAATTACAATGACTGTTTTAAATATTCAAGTTGTACGATGGATAAGAATATTTTTTTGCATAAAAAAATAATTTGAAACATTTGCAGGTTAATTGTATATATTTATTTTATATTAAAATATTTAAAAAAAAAAGTATGTAGCTCTTATTATAGTTTATGAACATGTTGTTTTGTAATATATATATATATATTGGTGAAGCACCACTGGGTTTCTACGTAGGTACTTAATGTCTGTTTTATATGAATTATTTATCACGTGCACTAAACGATGCAGAAAAACATTACAAAACAACAAAACCAAGAAAGAAGGACAGTCCAGTCAGTTGAGCAAAGAATTATTATAATGGCAAGTTGCTACTACATTTATGGCGTAGAAAAAATAACATTTGACAATAAACAGTTCAATACTTTCACTATAGAAGTAACGACCACACCCACACATTGTTACAGTAATTATCCACATTACAATATTCAAATTAGTTACTCTTAACATTTAATCACTTTTGTACATAATTATTAAAGCAGTAAACGTTTTATAATGAGGACCTAAGGTTTTATCGCCTCAATATTACGCCATTTAAGTGCCATTACATAAATCTCAACAAAAAACAAGACGCCTACATCAACATTACAATGTTTGGTAAAACATAAATGCTTCTAACAACAGAGATAACTATCGCAAGAAAATGTTTATTTCGTAATCTAAAAAGGTTTCTTATCAAAGGTATCAGCTACATTCAATATTTAAGATGATGTACACCTACGCCATTATTTGTAACGACCGGTACAAGAGTGATGGCGATTTTAATCGTTAATTTCTTGATTCGAATGATTGATTGTTATTAAAGTATAACTAAAAACGGCTACGGCTCTTGTAAATATATAATGATATCTTTACTTATAATTTTGGTGCATCTCGAATAATATTTTACAAATCATGCTATTTATTAATTAAATTATATTTGTAGTTTTGTAACTTAAAAAAAAAAAAAATTAGACATATTTATATTATATATAAAAAAACTTAAATGTTCTCAAAGGTAATATGTTTCTATTATTTCAATCTACATTTAATAAGGCATAACATGTCAAAAGCTATTAAAACATCGACTGTAATGTCATCTAAAATCCTACAGTTCTCCTACTAATTTAAACTATATACATTTCATTCAATAAAAAAATAGGTATTAATTATGCATAGCTTCTTGTTTATTCCATACGCTGTGTTGCCATAAATAAAAATAGATAAAAATAAGAACATTAGATTATGAACCAGTAAAACTTTGTTTTAAATTATTTTATAATTAGTATAATATCATTAAAGTTGCAAGTACAGCACAATCAAAAATAAACATTGCGTTTTACTTGCAACTTAACACTGCGTTAGAGAGATAATTCTCTAAACTAAAGTAATGTATTCAAATTAGATAAGTTTAAAGACTAACGGCCGAGGGCTCAGTGGAAAATCCACGTGAATTTAAACAAAAGATCGCGAGTGTCCTCCTGATCCTATTATATAAAAAAAGTTCTATACCTTCCACTTCTACTTTCCACTTTAGGAATCGTCTGCTCTAACAGCCATAGGCCCTTCGACATACTTTTCCAATCCACTGCAAATTTAATTTGCTCATTTTGCAAGCTATGTCAATAACTCCGATTCATTTTCCTCTTATCTCATTTCTGATGTTATCCTTCAAAGATACTTCGAGCATAACTTAATAATACTAATTGCTATTATTACTAATTAATAATACTAATGCATATTAATATAGATATATAATATAGATGCATAAGGTGGTGGCCTCGCTTGTCCTGTTTCTGGCGGCCTTGAGATGGATGCCGTCCGGGATGGCCTCGAGCTGCTCTCAAGTAGTGCGACAATGTATGCCCTGGGATAAGTACAGACTTTATATTATTTTTAGAGGTTATGTATAAAAATAACCCATAAGGACCTTCTCATACTATCAACAACTAATTACTATCTAACTATAAAGTGGCTTAGGTTCTAATATCTATATATATTCTAATTCTAATAACAAATCAATTTTTTTTTTAATAGATAACTGTAATAAAGGATTAATTCGTTCATGGCACAGGTCACCGTTAACTTGTGCCTACCACCCACGAGAGATGCAATCTATTGTCTTGCACGCTTATCAAGCCATTAGTTATAATGACTGGGAATCATTTACGTCATATAGACACCTACGCCCTAGTGTGAGGTTAAACGCCTTGCATACAAAGTATTTTTAAAACTCCATAGATATAAAATATTTCCAAAATAATATCAAAACGTATCTAAGAGATTATCTTTTAATGGTCGAACTTGATACGTTATCAATTTAATCGCTTCTACGCTTTCAGCTTAGAGAATTACTTATTTCGATGAATCCATTTCTAGCATTAATACGTGTTTAATTAACTGATTTAAAGGACACAAAATAAATGACAACAACGTTGTGAATGAACCCTTTCTCTATTTCTCCTACCTCTATCAACTTATATATAATTTCTATAACCTGATTAACTACGTTAAGCACACCGCACTAACAAAAGTCGTTTTATTTCAAACGATAACTGAAATAAACGATATTCGTGAAAAATGGAAAGTAGTACGATTTAATACAAAATGTCATAATTACATACCTATTCTGTTTTGTTTGTTGATATTCGTATATATGTCTTGTAGTTTATTTTCGTTATTTCAAAGTATGCTTTGAACGTTCTTGGCATAGAAAAGTGTAGTACTGGCATATCAGCAACAAGCTACATCCGTTCCTTCATTCATGTGACGTCATCATCGCGACGTTCTTATTACTTTTCCTTATAGAAACAAAATATATAATGCATACTTCTTTCCAGAATACATAATTACTAGGCTTAAATTCGTTGCAATTACTTGAGTCGTTTTCGTAATAAAAAGAGATTTAACAAGCTAATAAATATTTTTTCAATAGTTTCATATCGAATCTGACTAAGCCTTTAAGAAAAATGTACACGAAAACATATATATGATAAAAAAATATTTACATATATATAAAACTTAAAATAGAACATCCAAAATTATTGGTAATGCTGTACAGTGTCGCCAACAAGTCCAATGGTCTTTGCTACTGGATCTGATATACCTAATATATTATGTTGTGTGGACGACGCGCTCTGTCGTTAAAATTCACCGCACGAGCTGGGATGCTGCCAGATACTGTTGCCTCCAGGATATACACAAATATAATTCATCATAAAATATATTAATTCGCATATTATCACTTCGTTTCATCTTTTACAGTTATAAACTAAATCAAAAGACAGTACACTAGGTGGTAGGGCTTTCTGCAAAGCCAGCCACCTACCCTAGGTACCACCGTCACATATTTCCGCGGTTTGAAGAAATGAGCTAGTGTAATTAGAGGCACAAGGGGCATAATATCGTCATTCCAAAGGTTGGTAGCGCATTGGCGATGTAAAGGAATGGTTAATATTTCTTGCATCACCAATGTCTATGGGCGGCGGTGGCTACTTAATATCAGCTGGCCATCCGCCAACGTATAACATAGAAAATAATAAGAAATATAACGAAAATAAATTTATGTATTTCTAAACATCAACATATTTTTTAATTATTAATTTTCGAAACTATTTTACAAATTATTGATGACATTTATAAAGCCACGTTTACTTACTTACTTAACAAAGTAAACATTATAATTTATAACTTAATAATGTATGACATATAACTAAGTCGTAATCTTTTCATTCCATATTCGAAACGCCGCTGTCGTACATTAACGATAACTTAACAGCAAGAGTGATCGATTCCATAATACGACGATGGTGATAATTTAAAACTTTTAAGTTTAAGATGACACAACAATAAATAAAACAACGTAGCGTGCTCGCTGACGTTATATGAATAAATAAACGATAACGTTTAATCTTCAATGAAATCAATGAGATTTCGTGACGAGACGCATGTGGGACGCAACGCTGCGCACGCGCATGATGAATACTGGCCGCTTCAACTGTTAATTGAAGAACAAAGTTTCAACGTTAGAACGATTCCAGGGTCGTAAACATGTCTTGTAGGCCGCCCACGGGCCGATCTACAATTTGTTTCACGTTAATCTCGCGTGAAAGCAACTGATTAATGCCTTTGTTAATCTAATGAGGCTCGTGCTCGGTTACTTAATCAATAAATTTTACATACCGCTATCAACTTATGGCGCCTGTCAACGACGAAATTTTATTTTATAGGGAATAAGTTGAAAACTTTTAGTTTGGCTTATCGTTTTCTTAAGGAAACTCGTTAAGACCTGATATATGTTTCCATTGCTAGCGTATTTCATTATCTGACTTATCACAGCTGATGCAGTGGTTAAATTGAAATGAATAGCTTAAAAGACTTTGTATAAAAGTCTTCGCTGTCTGACTGAGCATACAATTAAATTAGTCTGTAAAATAGGAAAGTACATTTTAAAGATAATGCTTAAATGATTTGTGATAAAATAAGATTATTTTCTTTGTAATCATTTCTTCCTTACATCCCACGTATTATGAGTTCGATTTTTAACATAATTAAGTAATAAATAAAATGAATTATTGTATACAAAAATATTTTTTTCATGCTTGATAATTTTAGTATATTGATCTATTTTATAGTTATACAACATGACGTGATACGAATATTAAATATCTTAATTAAAACAAACTATACCTAACGTAACAAAAAAATTGTTTAATCTACTTCACTAGAAATTAGAAATAGATTGCTATTTTGTGTTACCAGCTAACACAGATTGACCTCAACTTAGAATGTTATAAAAACAATTATGAATATCTAGGGCAAATATACAAAACTCAAATAATATAAGTAAATAATACAAATAAATTAATGTTTATTACTGTGAAGGAACGTATAAAGAAAAGTTTGTGAAATACAAAATAAACTCTTATCCCAGTAATTTAAATTGAGCCTTCGAAAAATTCACAGCTGGAATTATATTCGTATACAATTTTAATACCTATGAAATGACTTTTGGTAGAATAAATAATAATTTTCAATATGGAGGCTGTTTAAAATGTAACCTCCTTTTTATGATAATATGCATCTTTTTTTTTTAAATTAAGGGTTTTGATAATGTGACTTTTAAAACATACATAACATTTCGATGAGCCGGTTGGCGTGGTTGGTAGATACCTGCATTTCACGCCGAAGGTTGTGGGTTCGATTCCCACCCAGGACAGACATTTGTGTGCATGAACATGTCTGTTTGTCCTGAGTCTGGGTGTAATTATCTATATAAGTATGTATTTACAAAAAGAAAAGTAGTATATGTAGTATATCAGTTGTCTGGTTTCCATAGCACAAGCTTTGTACAAGCTTAATTTGGGATCAGATGGCCGTGTGTGAAAAATGTCCCAGGATATTATTATTATTATTATTATTATTATTTGATACAAATGTGCCAAAATGAAATAGAATTTAATGTAAAAAAAATAAGTTGACAATATAAAATATAGTGTTTGAGTTGCAATAAATGTGATATGAAATTTTATTTTTCACATCGCAACAGAAATATTTACGGAAAGAGAACCATTACTTATAAAATACACAATACAATATCTATGAAATCTTTTTAAAGTAAACGTTTCCCAAGTGAATTATTTTTATACGTAAATACTGAACTATTTATAAACTAACTATATATAATTTAATTATTTAGCTTGCGTTACATTTTCAAGTCGTTTTAATACTTCGTAGCACAATATTGATCCTCTACAATTAGTTATGCGTGACTTGCCAATTCCGTCATATATCTTAGGCCCAGGAGGTACAGTTGCTATGCCACCTTATAAATCAAGCCTGCCAAAGGCTTACCGATTGAGAATAAATTGATGTAAGCCTCCATTCTAAGCTGAATTCCTTGAACGTCTTACGTATAAAAGGATTAACTGTCTCACGGACTACTGGCAACGTCGAATAAAAGTCTTGACGGATTTTTTGAATTAATTAAATAATATTGCTTCGATTTTTTTTCGGAAAGAAGTCCGTTATCGCACGTTACACTCCAGATACTTGACGAATGAAAAAATGACAGACTTCGACCATCACGACATTTTTGCTGTATGTGTGTTTGTGTATTTACTGCCTACTCTAGTGGCTGGATAAGGTCACGATTCCAAGATCCTGGATTTAAGCCCCAGGTTGGACTAATAAATCTTTCAGGTCGTAGCGTAGACCCATCCCAACGGATTATGAAAGTGAGGGAATAGTGCATCTGTGTTTGCGCACACATTGTGCACTATAATTTGTCCTGCACAGTTTCCTAATCTCTCTTGAGATTGGTCACTTTGGCCGAAATCGTTCAGGACATCATCATTATCATCATCCTGTGTATTCACAAACATATAAAGATATAGTAGAGTATAGACGTATAGACTGTAGATTGTGCATCAGCTGTATTCGTATATATACGCGTATATGTTTAGCAATCCGCACACGTTATAGTTATAACCTAACTTCACTAGTTTTATATAATTTTTATTATCAATAACAAAAAATGGATTAAAAAAGTAGAAGTTGAGGATAGTGATAATAAGGGAAGTACATTTTAAAGAGAACTTAAAGTGACAATATTTTAATAAGCCAGAATGGGCATAAGCCTGATGATAGGAATAACCTTCGGCATAAAAAAATAACGCTAATTGCGGTGAGGTGATAGACTGGTAGCATTAGAGCCCCAGTATAACATTAAATAAAAATTTAAACACTTTTTTCTGATATAATAGTGTAATTCATGCAAAGTCGTAACTCACATGTAACATATTGAAGTTGAACGTGATCCCGCCCGAATAATTTAGATCAATACGTCATTTGATGAATGACATTGTTGTCCATATGCAACTACATTCAAATGGAAATTAGGTGATTTGCAGATATCATACATAAACACTCCGAAAAACGAGCACATAGCACTATATGTACAATAAAAAAACTTCTAAAAATAAATTTGGCTGTGTTCCTTTCAAATTAATGTATTTTCCTAAGAGTATTGATCTAGAGAGTATACTTTTTCTATAGTCAATCACCATCAAAGAAACAAAAAATATCTTTGTTTTAATATACTTACTATATGTATAAATATATGTATGTATATATGTATAAATGCGAGTGAGTTTGTTTGTTTGTTACCCTTTTAAGGCTTAACTATTTAACCGAACTTCATGCAATTTTGCATTGTAAGGAGTGCAAAAATGATATAACATATGGTACCTAACATCTCCCCCTATTACCCCCATCCTCACGGGGGCGGAAACCAGTAATAAAAGAGAATAAAACAATTGCTTTCTTTAAGGTTATTTCTCCAATATTTACTGGCAATGCAAGAAGAATAAACCAATTCTTAAATTGTGATTGCGGCCCAAAATTGTGAACTAAGGTAAAAACACGGCAGTATAGACAACTCGTATTTCGCGAGTTTTGGGAATTAGCCCACCCAGACTCAAGCAGAAAAGGAAAGCATTATTCAGAAAGGATATGACACGTGCATGACATACGGGGTCGTGCACACTGACACTAATCACATGAACTTACGAGTCTAGCAGTACAGTACAAAACTGAAACTCCACAATAGCATATCCCACGCAGTTGTTGCAATATCGCGTCACAAGGAAAAGTGCATTTACTACAGACAAACCTGCAATGACGCATAATCCTTAAGGCATCATATCATCACAGTAGAAGAGAGACATCGTGGTTGTAGAGAAATTCAAAGATAGTATTAAAAAGTTTTATAAATGTTATAAATGTACTCAAAACTAAATAAAAATAAATAAACTAGGCATTATCATGAATAAAAGTAAATTTGTGTTAAGATTATTTTTAACGTTCCATCTTTTTATAAGGAAGTGATTGTAACGGATGTTCATTTTTTTTTATTTTGAATAGACAATTCAAGTTTCAATAAAGTAAGTATTACAAATACTTCATGCTATTTACAGTATTTATAATAAAATAAATATTTATTTATTATATTAAATATTTGGGATTTGTACAAACATAATAAAATATGAAAACATTTGCCAAGTGTTATGACGTGACAAGACGTGACGTAACATAAAGTTGCTCTTAAATTATTAAAATTCACATTTCAAGAGTCAACTAAGAAGAGTAAAGTTATGAGCAATCATTTAAACGTCTAAAGCTTCAACGCTAAGGACTCATCTGAACGAGGAAGGGAAAGTGTACGTAACGTGATACGCCATAATAACGACATAAAGCCACTATCACACTCAACTATACGCTTGATTCAACGTTTTTTTTTGCTCGAATTTGCGAACACTTTTGACACGTGTGAAGCAAAAAATTGTTATCACCGAGATAGACTTGCGAAAGCTGATATTTAGTTTTTTTTAACTTACTTCATATCATTTATACTATTAATATTATACAAAATCTATACGATGCGTTAAATTCATAATATTATTTAGTTTAATTAAAGATAAGTTTTTAAATTTTATAAAAAGAACAATTTGTTTTAAAACGAAATGAACTTAAATAGACTCCAAAAATATTTAAATAACATGATAATTAAGTCCCTTTCTCAACAAATGCAACGAAGTTAAAATGTCAGTCAAGTGACTCGTTGCGTTGAAAACAATTAGTGGCTGCTCATATTACATGCAAGACGTAAAAGGCTAAATATTGTTGACACACATTCTCATGTTAACATTGCAACGTGATACTCATCTAACGTCAAATTCAACAAAACCACACAATAATTCAAGACTAACGCTTTAATTAACGGATATAATTTTTTTTCTTGTTCACTAATATAACATAATAGTATAAATATTATACTATAATGAGTATACAAATTGATCGTAAAAATTAATGAATGTGTGATGTTACTTAAGATTAATTGTACCATAAATTACATAAACATATTTAATTTTAACATAAATATTACGTATTAAATTTACGTTTTGCTACATAGTAGCAGAGTAAATGATCCTTTACTAATCACTGCTATGTTAAAATTAATAGTCTTATAACATAAACCAAATAAATAAGTCTAGCGATAAAATAACAACATATAGTATAGACCACCATTTCAATATACATCAATCTTACTCAATTTTTTTAACATAGCATTTCACGAAATATTATTGCATATATTAATTAAATATATAAATGAACTATCGGTACTTTCTATTGTTAACAACAATTAAAAGATAATGTTAAAATTATCTTACCTTCAATACAGTAAATAGAAATCATGTAATGTTTTACAATTTGAAACTACATATCGTAAACAATTTAAACAGAAAATAATAATACTAGTCAAACGCATTTCATAGCATTTAATTTGTATTTTATTAAGGGGGCGTGCACGTGCTGTAAGTAGGCAATTAAATCTTGATTTGTTAAATAAAGAGCCAGGGCTTAACGTCTATTTACCCTCATTAACATTAATTAGCACCAATCGTCCAAGCGTTTTACTAGACGCACTTCGCATTCTCTTGAAAAGTCAAATAAGAAAAAGTGACGAAAGCTCGTTGACAATAATTAGCGGCACTATTGTAGTCGCGATGTCAATTACCTCGTAATGCAAGATTGCAGAGTTCTAGAAATAACACCAGACTATGAGCTATTTGAAACATGTGACCTAAATGTCACCTCCAAAATGACAAATACGAACTTACGTCGAGAACAAACAATAGATGTATAAATTATCTTACGAAACTTTTGAATAATTAATGCTTAAAATAATGCAGATGCGATAGATTACCGATGATAAAAAAAACAACATTCTTTGTGAAACCTTCGTATCTGTAAGCTTGTTGGAAAGTGCTTAAATAATTTATGACATATGTGAGACGGCAATGACACTACTGGCAGAGAACTAGTGAATTTCAGCGTGTGGTATCTGCGCGTCAAACGGAGCGCGAAGTGCGGACAATGCGGAATTGAAGCGGCCTGAGGGTCAACGATCGGGAGACGGTTGTCGAGACTAGGTTCATTCCTATTACCTCATGTTTATTAGTGAATACTCCTATTTCTAATAAATATATCAAATATGCTATCTCAGCAATATTCCGTTAGATATCGCAATATGATTCTTGTGATGTACTATTTGCAAGTTGTATATTTTGTCCTTATTGGCTGTATTATTTAGCTAATGGTCTATAAAAGATAAACTTATATAAAAGCTTAACATTCAATGTCTTTAAGTTACACTTATTGATTCTCGTATGCTGTATTTTTCTTTACTGAATATTTAAAAAAAAATTATTATATATAATTTTGTAATATTTATTTTGTGTTATTTAAAAGAAAAACAAGTTTACGTAAAAATTCAAGCTATTTCATTGAACAAATACTCACTTTTCTAAGATATTATAGTGAACTAGTGTGTACGAAAACACAAGTGCAGTCGCTTTATCTCACTCTCATATCCGATGAAACGGATAAACCGACATGACCGGAAGGTGTTGAGACGCAAACTTAAGCCTTTATGTGCTTTCCGAGGCACGCGAGTGTAATTATTACCAACTCCCACACTCCAGGCTGCCATTGAGAATTTATCGGTAGAAAAATCCAATAACATTTTATTGGTCATATACGAAGTTTGAACATATACTCTGGGCATGCGGCCTTATATGCTAGTAAAAAGACAAATGAGGCATTCATTATTATAATATTATACTATAATTTTAATTATTGCGCATGCTTCATAGAGCATACTAATTTTTGTTAGAAAAATATTGTAAATTTTGTACTCATTTGTATTTCAACTATTACCAAAACCGAGTTATGATAAATAGTTTTGAAACTTCTGTATAAATGATTTTCTAAGAATAACAACAACCAAAACTTAAAATATAGCACTGAGTCTAATTTGGGCAGTAACTTTATACCCAAGCAGACAATACGATAAAACCGTGAATCAGCGAGACGAAAACTTAATAATACCACGTTTAGGTATCTGTACTCTATTGTGTGTATTTATAACTTGAGCGCTTTGATAGCTTACTAGAATATATGGTTGCTAATCTCGAGGTTCTAGGTTCAAATCCCAGCCCGATACAATACAATATTCTTAAATTTTCTGTCGAAAAAACCGCTCTACGCCCGATGCTTAGAGGCTGGCAGAATTTTTTCTATAATTTTACAATACGTGTGCAACTATTAAGTGATGCTTTAAATGCATCGTTCGGTAATCAATACTCAGTGAGACCAATAAAACGTGATCACATTTTTCTGTCTTGAGATTCGCAGCCGCTTAGAGACAGGGTTGGGGACACAATCCCGTGCCACGGATAGCAAGTAAAGCAATTACGCGCCTGAACTGTCTCCGGTCTCATCAGATTATGAGTGCAAGAGAACAGAGAGTTCATCTATGCTCTATAAGGGCTATTTTTAAATAACACGCATGAATCAATCATTATAACTTTATTTATTTACAAGCGAATGCTATGATTAGTGGCTTGAGTAGTAAAGAAAATAATCCAGCTGCCCTTAATAATGCCCATTTTCAAGATAAATATACTATATATAATGTTCAGCTGTACCCAAAAGACATGTCAGAGAACAAGAAATATTAATAGTGACCGGTATTCACATATATAAATATACATATAGAATATCTTAATTACCTTGTTTACTTACTAAGTATTAATAATACTCGCAACCAACTATTTTAATAACATATGTATCAAAGTTCAAATAAAATCATAGATTGTATAAACGCAGTATTGTTTGATGATTAATTATATTTTTTTTAACTAGAGTCTATTTAACAAGACTTAAGTAGAATAACAGACTCACCGCCAATTCATTTCAGACGAGCAAAAAACTGTAAACCTACACAATACATTTAAAATAATATACGATTTAGTCTTACATTACAAGTGTCACATGATTCAAAGTAAACATTTAACGATTCGAGACTTTATTATAATGATTTTAAAGTTGAATATCGATTGCATTGAGCTTTATAGTTAGCGGAATAGTATTGAATATCGTTATGTTTAGATTATTTAATATTCTCGCTAAAAATTGTATTACATTCGTGATATATTAATAATATTATTTATACATGCTGCTGGTAAGTATTGTAGTAATATTATGTTCTCATGTTAGTGAATGTGTTTCTTGATGAGAATAAAGTTTCTTTAACCCGATATAAGTTACCTAAGTACAAACTACTCACAAGATGTCATTTCGATATAACATTTTGAATTGCAGTTTTTTAACCACATCTAGTCTTGTAACAGTCCAAAATATGTATATTAAAACGTTCTAAATTCAAAAAGTATTTATCTTATAATTTTTTTTTATTGTATAGTCCAAGAAATAATCTTCAAATTTCCGAACTATATATTGAATGTATGTCATAATTCAAATAAAAATAAATTCATATTGAGTAACAAGACATAATAATGTCTAGTATCAAGTTCACATCGCAATCGCTTAGGCATGAAATTGATCGATATGACTTTGAAAGGCCAATGAACCCGTGTGCTCAATCAATTAGCTGAGTCCGCAAAACCTTGGAGCGAATTCGACACGATCATCAACATGCACGTTTAGTATTAAGACAAAGGTATGACCAATTGATATAATTATGAAACAACAGACAATAATTCTCAATTTTCTGCTAGATAGATTAATAGATAAATAAGTTATTAGTTATACGTTTGTATAATCTTAGTGCAAAAGATATACGAGTGCATCAATTCAAAATGTATTTTTTTTAAGTATATTTATGTATACATAATATATTATGCTAACATTCTTGCCACCATTCCACACGATCATGATTTGTACAGTAGCTATATTATAATTTTTATTTTCATATTAAAGCCTTCATATAAACAGTTCATATAAAAAATTTGTAATACACAAAAAGAAACATTAAGTATGAACTTTAAAAGATGGAAACCACAGACAAAGAATTATTTGTAACTTTAAGTAAGTGCTAGTAAACATTAATATATAAGGATTCTATCAACGCAGGCTTAAAACCTATATAAAGGATTAATATTGAATTGCTTGTAAGTAATTGTATTGTGGTATCGGGCCATTAATGCTTCACCGCTGGGCAAAGGTCTCCTCTCCTCATGAGATTTGTATTAATTACCCCAATACACTGTTTGAGTGCAACGATCCATGACATTTAAATATCTGTTTAAGCATTCGATTTCGAAACAATCTACCTTTAGCCCTTAGCTCACTCCAAACATAACTTATGAAATAAATTAGTCGTTTATAAGCATAATTTATTTCGCCGTCTGTAAGCAGAAATGCATCTTTTGTTCGTACCGTAAACGCATGTCGCGCCGCGCCAATTAACATAAAGATGTACCTATAATAGAAAACTAACGGTGACCCCGAGGTGAGCCACTCGCATAATATCTATATATAACGTTTATAGTCTAAACTCTTGTACGCGAGCCATTGTCCACGAAGCACCGAAGTCGATAAAAGTATATATAAATTAACATAACTGCTTTCACAAATTACATTATTGTGTGTAACGGTCAGTCAGAAGCTGCATAATTTTGTCGCGTGTCAGATTTTTACTAACCGAACTAAATGCTATGAATTAAAAGCTATCGACTCTAAATTTGACAGGGACCAAGGTCAACATGAGTATTATTCTGCTTAATTCTATATGTCAAAATATAGTTAAGTCGTAGGCTGAAACGCTTGACGAGTATGCTTTTAAATGTAATTACATTATGGTACGATAATAATAGTAATTATTTATTTTGTACGTCAAAATAAATAATTATATTAATTGTTAGAGGTAATAAAAGTTTTTTGATGACTTATGTAACATATAGAATCGTACGGGTGAAAAAAGAATTTTATTAAAAAAATATCGATAATGTAAATAGTAAGTAATAATAAAGATAAACAAACTTACTATCTCCTTCATACTATCTTTAAGTTAATATCATACCTAAAGGAATGCACCATTAACGAGGTATTTAAATAAAAAATCGTAACATTTCACTATACCATACACCGAACAATATTAGCTATAGGAAAAAAAGTTGTACAACATTTCACCTCATAGGGCTTATAATAAATTTGCCAAACGTTATTCAAAATGGCGGATACCGTTCGCCCCCCTCGACTCGAAAGTTTGAGCTATATACTATATTTCAATGGAAAAATTGATAGTTTGGACTTTTTGTTTCTGCAAAAGTCTATTCCTAGACAATTGAGATATTGGGCGAGTCAACATTGTCACGGGGTTCACGTGTGTAAGGGGTTCGTTCCACCAAGACCGTTACATTAATAAAACTCGTCATACAGATTATAAAATTTACAGCATAAAAATCAGGGGGTGGGCCGTTGACAGTATAATTGTTCTGGTCAATTAAGTTAACATTAATACGATAAAATATTATAAGTTATTTATAGGTAAGTTGGCATTGGTTAAAATTAAGTGACAGATATAAATAGATAAGCAGATAGCAATAGATAGAAATAGAGAAGCAATAGATGCAAACTCTGTACGCCGTATCACAATGAGTATGCAAATAAATAAGAGCAGTGCGAAGCAGCAAACCGCACCGGCAGCAACAGCAGGCCACTCGACAAGCAGCCTATCCTCCACAAAACAGCAGAGGCTCCAACAGCTCCAAATCAGCAACAATTCCTCAGTTGAGTCCACCGAGCAATAATATATTACTTTGTAACGTAATATACAAAGTATATATAAAATGTAAGAAAAAAATTAAACACTCCCTGTGAACAAAACAACTTATAACCTATCTTCCATAAACACTAAGAAGGTCCTAAGAATGCCCTAGACACAAAGAAGAATAAGTTTTTATTTGGCCTTTTGCCGTCCACTGCTGGACGAAAGCCTCGTGCATAGAACGCCAACCATCCCGATCTTGGCCCCGGCAGTCTGCATCCATCCCGTACCACCGTCCCCGTACCCGTCCACCTTTTTTAAATCGTCGGTCCACCTTGTCACAGGGCGTCCTATACTACTTTTGCCTAAGCGCGGTGTCCACTCTAACATGTGTCGGATCCATCGGCCATCAATGCGCCTGGAGACATGATCAGCCAACTTCCACTTCAGCGAGCTAATTCTACGCGCGATGTCGGTGACTTTAGTTCTCTGGTGAATGTCCTCATTTCGGATTCTATCTGCTAGAGAAGAAAGACCTTAAATTTGTGGACCAGTCCTACGGTGAGTGTCTACGTTTCGGCACCGTAAGTCATTACAGGTAGGACGCACTGATTAAAGGCCCTGGTCTTAAGCGACTGTGGGATCGACGATTCAAAAATATGACGCGACATACCGAATGCCGCCCAGCCCAAACGTATTCTTCTTTTAGCCTCTTTCTCAAAGTTGTGCCGGCCAAGTAGTATAGTTTGGGCCAGGTAGATATATTCCTGCACAACTTCAAGTGGAGAGCCATTTACGACCACTGCTCTCGGGGATACATGTTGGTTTGCCATAATTTTGGACTTTTCAATGTTAATCCCGAGACCTACTCGTCTTGAAGAATCGCTCAGGTTGTTTAGTATCTCTTCCAAATCCTGCAGTCTCCGCCATTGTGACAATGTCGTCGGCAAATTACAGATGTAAAATGTGTTGGCCATTTATATTAATGCCGCGTCCGTTCCAATCGAGCGTCTTAAGGACGTCCTCCAATGCATTGGTAAAAGTTTCGATGAGATTACATCTCCCATTAAGTTATTAAAACCAAGTAATAAGTTAGATAATTGAGTTTATTAAAGCTAACTTTTAAAATGTCAAAATATGGAAAATTATTGCTTAAATACAAATAAATAATATTAGAAAGCGAAAACTATATTTAAATTAATGAAACAAGGCTTTTAAACAATTCGAATCACATTAGGATTCGACCCAGGTCACCTATTACATTTACAAAGTCTATGTTCATGTTTTTTTTTAATAAAATATGAATTAATTGATAAAAAAAAATGCTGAACCACTGGATATTGATTATTGAATGTAATTTATGCATCAACTCACCTGAGAAGTGTTTAAATTTGAGAAATAAAGCAATATATGACTTATATTGCACGTGGCACGGTTTTGATACAAAGAGGTTTGGTTTCGGGTTACCACTCAAATAAGTTTTACAAAGTAGATGACGTAGGTAACCCTCCGTTAGTATAATTTTGTATATAATAAAAAGGAATCTTAGTTTCGATTCGATAACCGTAATTTATTTTATAAACCGGTTAGATTAGGTAAAATAAATACGATATTTTAATAAAAATAAAATATTGAAAAACAGACATTTAAACATGACGAATGCAACTCAACCGTAAAATCGTTCGGTTTATTTACTTTATTAATTGAACAAGTATATTAAAAGCTATATATTCATTTAATATTTATATTTAAAACATTTATAAAATGTTTCCTATTTGTTTATATCATAATCAACTTAATTCCCAATTATTTAAAGAGCGATTCCATGTACAATTTAATTGCGCTAGCAAAAATAAAACGAACAAAATTGTTTTCATTAATTAATGTCCAACCAAATATTAATGAAGGCATCAATTCGTAACTTATTTTATAACGAAGCTCATATCCAAATTATTTGCTAAGCATTTCATTGAATTGTAATATAAAATTAATTAATACCATGACGTACATGCGTCATATTTACAGCATCGTTATGTGCTATTATACTATTTACTTTAAACGCAGCATATAATTATATGTATAATGCAGATAAACTCGTGCCATTCATCGATTAACGCTTAAGCTGTACGTAAATAGACGCAACTTAACTAATTTCCTTATTTATTTTCATATATTCAAAACAAATATTTTTACTTTAACTTTTTTTTAAAGCATTAATGGAAAACTTATGACAGACTGTCTTTATGCACATGTTAATAATAAAGTTCGATGTTATTGGAACTTATGCGCTTGTTACACATATATATGCTGTTACTTATGTATCAAACATATACTTATGTATCTATATTTATATTAAAAATTTGATTTTCTCCTAATATTCTTATCAAGGTTTAAGGCACTAATCACAGAAAATCAGTGGCAGAAATCACTATACCTATACTAATATTATAAAGAGCGAGAGTTTTGTGAGTTTGTATATATGCTGTAAGTAACCACCGGAACCGCGGCACCTATTTAAAATTATATACTATGTATCAATTAATTATCTAAAGTCATGATGACATTCTTCAACTACGTCTGAATAAGTCGAGCACCTTCAAAGCTTCCTGCGGCGTGCGTTGTTAAAGTTGGACGAAAATAAATTACAGCTAAATTGTTCTTTATAAAAAGTTCTAAAAAGAGTGGTATAGCAAATATATTTTATAGACTATTCAGCTTAACCATTTTTTGTTAATAAAAGGAATAATGTGGTTTAGTTTATTTGTCACAAAGTATAAAATTCTTATAAAAAAAAACATGTTCATTTTTAACGTTTTATATATATACAATTTATATTACCTAACAAACACATTGCAGTTCGACCAATAATTTTAGAAATATTACAATTATTGAGATATACAAATAAAAGTATGAAAAAATACGCAAATCGTGTTGTACGATCCTTATTGTAGCCCGTAGCAATGTACGGGCGAATATATTGGCTGACGATTGTTTATCTCATTGGTTTAAAAATAACACGGGGAAAAAATCCTTATTGTAAAATAAGGATTTTTCCCACACATAATCGGGATGGGGCCTGTTATAAATAAATTTAAAACAATCAAAAATAATCACAATCCATATGAATCAAGATTCAAGCTACACTTTTTTAAAGATCCTCTTAAAAAAAGTAAAGCTTGATTTGAAGTTATAATTGTAAATGTGATCTAAATGCCGTGACGTTTGCAAGTTCGTGTCAAATAAATTATTAACTTCGAAGATGTTATCATTAAGTATTCTGAACAATTTACAGGGAATAAACTGAACCCACTGTATTACAACTAGGGCCATAAATAGTCTGCGCGTTGTTGAGAACTTTATCTTCGTAGTTGATTTCAATATTTTATACATGAAACCTAATTCGCATTGAAAGTTTACTGTTTTTGACTGTTTTAAAAGTAATTTCGATTTATATTTAAATTTATTGTATTTTTTATCATTTTATAATTTGTGTATTAAGATAATGAGCAATAAAATAACAAATATATTCTATAAATTACTTATAACTCGGCTCACTTCAATCCGCTTACAATTGCTATATTCACTCCTGTCCTGTGTCTACGTTAGCGCCATTCTGAAAGGTTTTTGAACTGATACTTACAGCTTACAGCATGACACTTTTTCAGCTATAATTTAGGTTGGGAGATAAAAATAAATGTAACGTTGTAAAATGTAAAAGATTTAAAAACGTCTACAAGAGCTTAATTGAACTAAGTATGTTTCAGATATTGTTTTATTAGAGGAGTCTATGTTAAAGTATATGTGACGGCTTCGTTGGTCTAGTGGTAAGGCCGCAGACCCGGAGGTTCAAATTCCAGACCGGGCCAATAAAGTTATTTTGTATTTCTGCCGAAAATTCTTAATAGCAACCCGGAGTCTAGAAGTTGGAAGTGTGTACACTCCCGTGCCTCGGAAAGCACGTAAGTACTACGCCTGAACTCTTTCCGGTAGTGTTGGATTGCCGTCCCTCGGATGCCGTATCATCGGATTATGAGAGTTAGGATAAGATATTTGTGTTTGCACACACACTTGTGGACTACAATATATCCTGCGCAGTTATCTCTCTTGAGATTGGCCGCCGTAGACGAACGGTCTGGAGGACCTTATATGTGAATGTTTGTATATTTGTCACACTACCCCATACATTCAAGTGAACTTAATTTGTGTAAATACACATATAATAAACAAACTGTATATATATATATATATATATATATATATTTAAACTATAGTAAATAAGTATTAAGAATATTACAAAGAAAAGAGCGATGTATCCCTTTTTAAACAGATACTAAATGTTTACGAAAAATAACGAATCCGATTGACAAAGATCTTTTTCATAAAGACGGCTCATAGTTTCCAAATCCTCAAAGGCTGTACGTATAAATATTTTTTTCACAATAAATTCCCTTTTAATAGGCAAAGGCTTATGCATAATCTGTTTCATGGTGAACGTTGTTAAAACTAAAATTTATACAAAATAATTGTATTAATTTAGGTCTCGAAAACTTAAAAATAATTAAATAATGGTAGAAAAATTAAATAATAGTAGGTCTTGCTAAATAGTTTGTCATGAATTTAAAAAATTGAAATCAGCGTAATGATCTTCTATGTTCGTTTTAATTTAATTAAAATATCTGTTACTGTTTGAAATTAGGAGTTGTAATTTTCCCCATATATGTTCAAAACTAATAAAGTAGGTAAAGGGTATGGGTTTTTAAATTGACTCGTAAAAATGTCCAACAACTAGCAATGTAATAATTACTCCAATATTAAAAAAGACGCCAATTAGTATTTCATAAGGAAACCTGGTACCCTTGTTGAACATTGGCAAATAACACCAAAATCATTATCAAATTACGAATACGTAAATAAGAAATGACATTTACTCACAATGATAAAGATCAGTGATAAAAATACTAGCTTTAATTATACAACTAAATATAACTAGGCTATACATGCGAAATACATTTATATTTATTATATAATGATGCTATAGCAATATAATCTACGTATTTATATCAAAAATACACCAAACTGATATTTTGTTATAAGTTTTTGATATAGTAAGTTAAATTACATTATTATACAAACTCGTATATTCAATCTGTCATGAAAACAGACTAATTATTTACGATATCGTATTTAAATACGAAACAATAAAATTATTTAAAAAAACTTACAACTTATGTTAATTTTATAGGAAAACAGTTTGCATATCAAATTTTATTTTTATTTTTAATGGAAGATAGAAATAGTCTTTTGTTTTAAAATGTATACATTATTTGGGAATTTATGGCATGTGATAAAAAAAAATCCAGTTCGCTATCTCTGTTCCGGTCTAGCGATTAACTTGCAGACTGTAATAGCCGCCTTTAAAGATTTGATTCAAATAATAAAATATAGACGGTTCAGTATTTATTTTTTATACTTTGGAGAATTATTGTATGACTCAAATGCAACTTTATTTTTAAACCTTTTAGGATATTCTATGAAATTCAATGAACTTTTTCTGAATTCAAATCCATATATTGCGTTTTTACAAGTTTTATATATATACATGAAACTAAAGTCATATCAACATAAAATCTATTTTTGTTATTGATATTATTTCCGTTTACAGGTCATAATACATATTATTATCAAATTAATTAAGTTTATGCTACCTTAAGTTCGCGTCAATATTGACATTATTATGGTTTTGTTATATTATTATTATTTTATACCACAAATAATATAAACATAAGCACGTGACTCGTAACGAAAATAAAATGCTCTTTGAACAGGATTTCATTATATTTTGCTGCCTATAATAATAATAATTTTATCCCTTCTTATTTATTATAATATAATATTATCACTCCTAACTTTCCTAACAGCAGACTGTTCTTGAGTAACTCGTGACGAACCCAATCTTTTACTCGCCCGAGCTAGGATATACACAGGAATCCGGATCTGCATCCTTATAAGATAACACATGACAAGGCAGCTCAAGTTTCGCTCCTTACATTTAAAACTACATCATCTCATACTATAATATTAATCCACTTATGTAGAATAACATTAAAATATTTAAAAGATATTTAAAAATATTAGTGACAAATTTTGAAAAATAATAATACTTTAGTATACAATTACCTAGTCATAACTTAAGAAGCTTAGTGGAGAATAATGCTATATTTTAGTACAAAATTGCTGCTTTAAAAAGCAAATCATCCACACCACCGTGAAATGCAATTTCATACTACCAAATATGAATAAATAATTTCTGATTGTAAGTGGGAAGAAAGATCATTTCCTATGCTTTAGAGATGAGCTCTCATAATGTTCACGCCTACAGGAACAAACGAACAGAGGCCTGTGATAAACAATGGGTAATCTTAAGTAATAATTGTTTTAACTCATTATTTTCGAATAATGAAAATGAGCCCACGCTTGAAGCAACGTATAATAAATTACTTTGATACGATTGATCTTGAATAGATGACGTTTGGACGATGACGAGCCGAGATGTCCAAGTGGATAGAACACATGGACTTTTAGTAAAGTACACGGGTTTAAATTACGGCATTACTAATTTTTGATGTTTTTAATTTTTGTAGGCAGTGTATTTATATCTCTATCAAAACACAATAGAGTAATAGAGAAAACAGTCCTTTGCCCAAATTCGTTTGATTTGTTTATTTTCCAGATTTTCTTAGAAAGTTGTCAACATAGTTTCCAAAATAAGGGGACTGAAATGGTATTAGGCTGGTCACATATGTCAAGACCAGAACCAAGGACGGACGGAGTAAACGAGTGGAGACCGCAGATCAGGCTGAACCGATGACCTGACCGATGAGAATATGACGGAACCCACATTGATGCGAAAGGCAGGAGAACTGGGAGCTTTGTTGCAATTCGGGAGAGGCGTAAGACCAGCAGGGGATAACGATTGATTGATAATAATGATAGTGATCGTTGTGAATATATTTTGTTCAAATTCTCAAGTTATATTTACGTGAGAATGATGCTAAGAACTATTTTTATATTTATTTCCTTTTTTAAGGAAATATACCGTCTAATAACAATTAAGTATCACATTTAGAATATTAATCACAAAACAACTATATTCCCGCAAATTGCAACACAATTACACTGATTAATATATCACACACAGTAGTATCTTGAAATTACAAGCCGGCATATTACAATCTTGATTGTAATATTGCTTCTAATCATTTAGAAGCAATATTCCAATCAACGACAAATAATTTATAAATAAAATTATTTTTATCAAATAACTAGTTTTTTACTTTTTTAAAGCAGTATTTTTAGATTTGTTGTTTAATCATTAAGTCATAAATTCTCTTCTTTCTACAAACGTTCGATTACATTAAAACTAATAATCCTACTAATATTATAAACGTGAAAGTTTGTATGTGTGGATGGATGTTTGTTACTCTTTCACGCAAAAACTACTGAATGGATTTCAATTAAACTTTCCAATAATATAGCTTATACATCAGAATAACACATAGGCTACAATTTATAAAGATATTGTGTGAGCTGTCCAAGATATGACATTAAATGTCAAGTAACTAGGAAAAAAACTACCTTTCTGCGAGCTATTCTGGCGTGCGCTGCCATAAACGTTAGTTACACACAATTATGTAATGTATGATAGACATCATTTAGTTTAAATGCGCGATACTACGGGTGCGGTGTAGCGAGCGGTACGGCGCGGTTCGCCTCCGGCGGCGGTGGCGGGCGGTGCGACGCACCCGCACGCGGGCAGACGCGTGAGGGCAGACATCGTTGACTGTTGTCTCCGTTTTGCGAATTTTCATGGTTATAGCGATTTTTTAAAAACGGATTGTACTTCAAGTAATATAGGCCCAAGATTAGGTATTGGCATTTTCTTTTTGCTTAGGAGTTACACTTAAATAAGATACTTCATTTTTATTTAAATTAATAGATATAGGTTACTTACCTGTTAAATTTATAGCATAATGTTAAATTTATATCATAATGTTAGTTCTTTTCTACGCCACGCTAATATAAGCTACTCCAAATACTAATCCGGCGTAGACGAAGTCGCGGGCACCAGCTAGTAATTAATAATAATGAAATATATATTATTACTATAATTTAATATTTTTTATGATGATGGTAAGTGGTAGCCAACGCCCATAGACATTGCCCATCGCCAATACGCCACTAACTTGGGAACTAAAATGTTCTGTCCCTTGTGACTGTAATTACACTGGCTCACTCACTCTTCTAACCGGAACACAATAATACCAAGTACTGCTGTTTTGCGGTAGAATATCTGAGTGCGTTATATTATAACGTAGTGCCGTTCAAAATGTTATAATGTTCAAGAAATATTGTAATATTATCATTTTCAAGCTTATAAGAGAATCTTTAAAATTTCTGTTCACACAACACTATTATCATCCGGTCTCTAACATTTATTTAATTACTATAAAAAGTATTTACTCTTATCGAATGTAAAGATACGATAACTTCAATTGATCCATATTAATAAAATGGAAACGTTGTTTTCAACGGATTTCGAATAAAAACTACGTTTATCGCTTCCGGATTAAATAATATAAGCTATCTTCACCCGCCGACACATTCCCAGTGGATTCATAAAATCTCTGAAACTGTGGGAAATGGGAAATAAGTAAACGTACAAGCCGTATAGTGAGCGTAGATTTTATCTCAGTTTGGTTTTTAAGATATCACAAGGATGAAACTTATACAATATAGTGAGATGGCTTTTACAAATGACCGAGAAATATCTATGACGTATACAAAACTTATGTCCACTGCTGGACTAAGACCTCTAATCCTGAGCGTATTCCACCACGGTACTCTAATAATACCCACCCTCATTTGATACATATGTAGCAGATTTTCATTCGTCACGCATTACACGTCACAAATTGGGCAAATAAAAATTCAGTGGTGTTTGCCTGGGTTAGAACCCGCATCAATGGGCAAGATTCACGAGTTCTAACTACTAGGCGATATTTTTAAGTTGAATAAAATTACTTACTTCTTTTAATTTGTATATAATTGCCAACTAATTAAACCAAGTTACTTTAGTCTTATCGTTTAATCATCTACAATTATACAGCTTACGTTAAAATTTCTCGACTTTCATTAACATAGCCAGCTAATAAGGAAGTTAGATGAAGTAAAAAATTATCTTAATATTTTTGTAACAACTGTTAACAGCGCCCACAATCGATCTTTTTAATTCGGTGACACTAACTTTTTACTTCCTCTTTAACTGTGGGAGAGTTACATGTGCGTGTATGTTACACAATAGTATTGGATGCGACATCTATCTATATATAATATACTAATAAATAACCAGACTTTTTTTTTTGAAACAATTACTAAACTAACACTTAAAACTTAAACCAGAAGATGCTGCGAGTTTCGGAGATTTTAGTAAGTATATAAATCTATACTGAATAATATTATAAAGAGAATTTTTAATTTTGTGTGTATGCGGAAAGTAATCTCCGCAATTATATTTGAATAAAGTATATTTTTGACTTTGACTTCTCACTTCGAGCTTAATTGCTTATTAACAATGCTGCTTCAATGCACGTTGGTGGATTCCTCCGAAATTAAGCATATTCAAATTCCGTATTGCGATTAGCGATATTTGACTAAGATTAATTTGTGCTAACAATTGGGCCATCTCGGCAACGAGTTCTTTTTGGGTAAAAATTAGAAACCTAGCTGTTTCAATTCCCATTGAAAACCATTTTTTTATATATATTATTTTCTTGTTACTACGTCGTTTTTTCAATGCATTTATATTATTTATTTATTCGTTTGGACTCTACTACCACTTAACATCAGGTGGAGTAGAGTCATTTGCCCACCCGGCAAATATAAAAAAAAAAAAAAAAAAATACAAAACTTAGTTTATTTTAATTTAAGTTACACTGAAGCAAGTAAGACAATTATGACGTGACGATGAATTGTGACGAAACTCACGTATTAATTGAAGGACAGATTAATTAAAATTATTTTCTTTTTTTTTTCTTATTTCATTTGTTAAATTTTAGACCATTTATAGATAACAACAGACAAGTAGAAATTATTTATTGTAAAAGATGAGCTGCTAATGCCTGGTAACTATATTTAAAAAAAACAATCCGTTTTATTTACTGAGAGTAAAATGGTCTAAGAGGCGTAATACGTAAGTAGGGTAAATGTATAAAGATGACGAATATTGTTTGAACAAAAAAATTTAAACGTCAAATCGGCAATTCTACTATCCATAAGGATAACGAGTTTATATTATAAGTAGCCGGGCATATAAAAGCACCCAAACATCATATTCATTCAAAGAGTTAAAAGTCAGCTGGAGTTAAAAAGTCGCTTAAAAACATTTACGAAAAGAGAGCAGGTGTGTAGCACCTTAGTCCTTTTAATTGCAATCCAGTTTGACATATGAGAACAGAGTATGAGGCATCTCACAATTCCAAGATTCCGTTCGATATCATCTTTTGAGTTGGAACACCGAAACTCGTATAATGGCTAAAAAATGGCACCTGAACGTCATTATCCTCATTGAATCAATTCGGATCGAATGTATCGGCATGAGTGTTTTTGCAAGCGCTCAACCGGACTGAATTTTGTGAAATCGATTTAAATTTCAACTCGAAATAGCATTAAGTCTTCTTTTTACGGTTATTGAGACGGCACCAAATATGTTTATATCGATATATCACTCGTGTCGCTCGTTAGACTAAATTATGCGAAATTCCGAATGTGTTTCATCCACTGGGGATCAAGATAATATAAGTTTTTTGTTACAAATAAAAGTAGTTTGATTCATTTGATGTTTGCGGAGTCTCTAGGGCTTTTGTAGAGATCACGGTTGCTATCAACATTCGTCGGCAAAACTCAAGTCGAGTGAATCGAAGTGAAACAAGCTGTTAGTATCAGCTAATACACAAACACTTCGTTTATATATAGCTATATGTACGTACATCGCTACTGGGATTAGTATTTTCTTTTCAATTATCTAAATAAAAACTTCTCTAATCGAATTACATCGATATGTAATATAATATAATTTAATAACTATTAAAATGTATACACTCAAAATAAATAACAAAATAAAAAAAAATATGTAAAATAAATGTTCACACATTTATAGATTGAAAGAAAATAAATAACTGTAATTATTTTAAATGAAGAGAAAAAAATGAACCAATTTCTTCGATAACCTTTTTATTACACATTCCGCAGCACATTTGACTTGAAATAGAAATGGCTGGGTCGTGATTACCTATTTCCCGAATTAATTCGGCTGTGCATTTCAACCCTCTGGAAAGGCCATTTCCGTCCCTTTATCAAAGCCCTTAGCTCCATACAAGCAGCATTTATTGTTATTGACTCGCCCTATTCATCCACTATATATTAAGTGATTCAACATGCCTCTCGCATGTAGTTTAAGATTTTTCATTTTACGTTAAAATTTACATCGACCGACAAAGAACAACTGGAAAATGTTTTACGTTACATAATTTTTTATATCATCTAAAGAGAAATATGGACAATATGTGTATAGAAGCCGAATAACGTTCGGTAACAAAAAAAATGTTTCAATCAATACTTTCAATTAAATATTAACTTCAATAAATGTATATTAAATTACCATACAAAATTAAATTAATTTCTCAACCATCGTTACGTTCCATGCGAAATTTCGACGATTTTACTCAAATCTCAATAATATTTTATTATCTTAATTTGATCCTGTGTTCATTAATGAAATGTAAAGCAAATAACACAGTCAGTTGTTAATCAATTAATTAATATTGAAAATCTTCCACAATAGTTCCTATACATTTGATAGTTCGATTGGAGCTGTAAATTTTCATTGTCTACACGCACTGAGTCTGAAAATACTTACATATTGAAGTTTAACGTAAGATGTTAGTAGTTATTTATGATTAAGATTTTTCACATCATCATTAAGATTTTACAAAGTAAAACTATTCTGATAACTAAAAATAAAAGTCAACGAAAAATAGTAATCACTTTTCAAAATGTTTAAATTATTTCAGATATCATGCGATCCAATATTAATATCAAAATTATGTATTTTGATAATAAATACTTTATTATAAATTACAATATTACTATGATCTAAGCAAAATAGAAAATTTTTGGCAATTTTTATTAACGTCATGCACAAAACAACAATTGCCTCTTAGTATAATTATAGACGCATGACATAACAATGACATGACATAACATGACATACATGACATGATATATGACGCATGACATATGATATATGACCATAACAAGTAGATCGTGAGAAAAATTGTCAATCACAATATCGATTGGTTTACATTGATTTAACCGGTAAAGGGAAACATTCTCGTTTCTAGCGAAAATTATATGTTACATAAACTATTTATATAAATCAAAAGCATAACGAAGTGTGAACGCATTTCTAAGTTCTGAACCCTGTCGTTGAATTACAAGCGAATCGCAACTAGTTTTTATTATATTTAAAGCCTAGCTTACATTATAGTACAGAAATACTCGAACCATATTTTTTTATCAATGTCAAAATTTAAATATAATATAACATATGCTTATTTAATTATTAATTGCCGTGGAGTACCGGCTTAGAATAGTACTCCCCCAATTTCATCCCGTGGGTGTCGTAAGAGGCGACTGAGGGAAAGGGAAAGAGGGGATGGGCAGCAGCGTCCCCCCCATAAGCATCTTACCCCCTACTGCGCTCGCCAACACGCCTGCCCAGCGTGGCGAGTATGGGCAAAACCTCTAAATGGTAGATGCGCCAAAAAAAAGGCCCCCAGTTACCGGCAAGCCCGCTAGGCCCGACCAAGGTAGCGGTCGCGGTATCGGCAGGGCAGGGGGTGCAAAGAATCACCGGTTCATGGCAGGCTACCATAAAAGGCGACTAAATATGGCAACGTACAATGGACGCTCGTTAAGGCTGGACCATCACCTCGCCGAATTAGAAGTAGAGCTAAGTCATATAAACTGGCATATACTGGGGTTATCTGAAGTCCGAAGACAGGGGGAGGACACGATAACTCTAGAGTCCGGTAACTTACTCGACTTCCGCGAAGGTGATAACCTCTCCCAGGGTGGTGTCGGTTTTCTGGTCAAAAAGGATCTCATTAGCAGCATTGTGGAAATCAGTAGTGTGTCGAACCGGGTAGCGTACCTTGTCCTAAAACTCTCCGACAGGTACTCTCTGAAGGTCGTACAGGTATATGCGCCAACTTCGGCATACTCTGATGATGTGGTCGAAGCGATGTACGAGGACATCGCAAAGGCTCTCAACAACACCTCGAAGGCCCACTACAATGTTGTTATGGGAGACTTTAATGCTAAAGTGGGAGTACATAATAGCGGTGAATCGAAAGTTGGACCTTACGGCTTGGGCTGCAGAAATCACAGGGGGCAAATGCTGGTAAACTTTCTCGAAGCGCAGGGGCTCTTTTTGATGAATTCTTTCTTTAAAAAGAAGCCCCAGAGGAGGTGGACCTGGCGAAGCCCCGATAACGTGACAAGGAACGAGATAGATTTTATCATTTCGAATAAAAGGCACAAATTTAGAGATGTCTCAGTGATCAACAGGTTTAATACCGGAAGTGATCACCGCTTGGTTCGAGGCACTCTAGATATCGACTTTAAAGCTGAAAGATCTCGAATGATGAGGTCTACTCTCCGACCTACCATGCTCCAAGCTGCTCAAGGTGCCGAAAAGTTCCAAATGCAAAATACTGCAAAACACATCCCGCAAGTGTTTTCCGCCACAGAAAAGAGACAACGCACCAAAACTCTCTGCTGAGACACTCGAGCTCATGAGGAAACGACGAGAACTACCATCGTTTTTGTCAGATAAGGCCTTAAACCGAAAAATAAAAACGCTGACGCGACGCGATCTCCGATGCTCCAATACCCGTGCCATCAAGGCTGCGATTGAGCAAAATCGGGGATCGAAAGTGTTCGCTCGCAAGTTTGGGAGGCCGCGTCTGACAAAACTTAAAACTGAAAATGGTGGGGTCGTTACCTCTAGGCCTGAGATTGTCGGAGAAGTAGAGAGGTTTTATGGGCAGTTGTTCTCTTCAAGATCGGATAAACCTGTGGGAATCAGTCCTGATGACCAGCGCGCCCCTCTTACGCGCCATTACTCCGAGGAGCTCCCGGTCGTTGACCAAGGCGAGATTAGGGCGGCTCTAGAACAGCTTAAAAACAACAAAGCTCCGGGAGATGACGGAATCACAACAGAGTTGCTTAAGGCAGGCGGGACTCCGGTCCTGAAAGAGCTAGCAAGCCTCTTTAATTCCGTCATCCAACATGGCAAGACCCCGGAAACGTGGAGCGGGAGTGAGGTGGTACTGTTTTTCAAGAAAGGTGATAAAACCCTCTTGAAAAACTACAGACCAATCTCTCTCCTGAGTCACGTGTATAAGCTGTTCTCAAGAGTCGTCACGAACCGTCTCGCCAGACGACTTGACGAGTTCCAGCCCCCAGAGCAAGCCGGCTTTCGATCAGGCTACAGCACCGTGGACCACATTCATACTGTTCGGCAGATTGTGCAGAAGACCGAAGAGTACAATCAGCCGCTGTGTATGGCATTTGTGGACTACGAGAAAGCCTTCGACTGGGCAGTGCTCGACTCATTGCAGAGATGTCATATCGACTGGAGATACATCGAGGTACTGAGATGTCTATACAACGCCGCTACAATGACTGTCCACATCCAGGACTGTAAGACGAAGGCGATCCAACTGCGCAGAGGGGTGAGACAGGGGGATGTAATATCTCCGAAACTGTTCACCAACGCGTTGGAAGACGTGTTCAAGACGCTGGATTGGACTGGATGTGGAGTCAATGTAAACGGCGAGTGCATCTCACACCTTCGATTTGCCGATGATATCGTCATCATAGCGGAGTCGCTGGAACAACTAACCAGAATGCTGCGTAGCCTTAGTGAATCTTCCCGGCGTGTCGGTCTCGGTATGAACTTGGACAAGACCAAGGTCATGTTCAATAGGCATGTTGTGCCGGGACCGATATACGTCGAAGGGAAACCTCTCGAAGTTGTTAGGGAATATACCTACCTAGGACAGGTTATACAAGTCGGTAGGAACAACTTCGAGAAGGAAGCCGATCGAAAAATTCGCTTGGGATGGGCAGCATTTGGCAACCTTCGTCAAGTCCTCACGTCGTCCATACCGCAATGTTTGAAGACGAAAGTCTTCAATCAATGCGTCTTACCTGCCATGACATACGGTGCCGAAACGTGGACACTAACTGCGGGACTAGTCCACAAATTCAAAGTCGCTCAGCGTGCTATGGAGCGAGCTATGCTCGGAGTATCTTTGAAGGATAAGATCAGAAATGAGATTATCCGGAAAAGAACCGGAGTCACCGACATAGCTTGCAAAATTAGTAGGCTGAAGTGGCAGTGGGCTGGTCACGTATGTCGTAGGACCGATGGCCGTTGGAGCAGACGAGTCTTAGAGTGGAGACCGCGGATCGGCAAACGCAGCGTAGGGCGCCCTCCAGCCAGGTGGACCGATGACCTTAAGAAGGTGGCGGGCACCGACTGGATGCGGAAGGCGGAGGACAGGGAGCTTTGGCGCACCTTGGGAGAGGCCTATGTTCAGCAGTGGACAAAATATTGATTGGCTGTTTGATTGATTGATTGATTGATTATTTAATATAAAAATACGCAAAATATTTACGCCGTTTATTGGAATATCATTTTAGTCTTAAGCGGAATTATTTATCTGTGTATTGAGTCACTTACACACTTATGTGTTTTTCTAAGGGTGTAGATAGTGACGCTCACCCGGAAAGATATAAAAAAAATCGAAAAATCAATGGTTTTAATTAAGTATAAATTTTGAAAGATGTATATCAAAATAAAACACATAACTAAATTAATTGACAAACAGATTGACATTTTGATATATAAATTTGATTATGTATTCAAGTTTTAAAGAGTTTTTATTAATTGACTTTTTTTTATATTTTTCTCTCGAATACCGCATATTCCAAATTCGATTCGAATTTAAGTGTATTCGAAACCTTATGACGAAACTAGATACCAGTTATCATATAGAACGACAGGCGGGCAAACGTTCATAAGTAACAAAAAAATACATCTGGGATTTTATATTTGAAATACTATTATTGTGAACAAAAACTGCGTCAGTATAAAAAGGTATCAACGCATCCGTGAAGACGGGTCATTTAAAATTGTAATACGATCGTCCTCAGGAACGGATTTATTCGCCGTAAATGGTGAAAAAAGAGGATTTAAGCGCAATAAAAGCAAAAGCGTTAACGATATCAAATAGATTTTTGCAACATGTATTTATTTTATTCGTAGTCAATTGTACGAGTCGCTTGATATTTAGTTATAAAATTATAAATAGTTCAAATCTCCGCATTTACAATATTCTTATATCATTCATTCATTCATATCTATCTACAGCGATCTTTTTCGTTTAAAATCGTGATGAAAAATAAAAAAAATACGTAGAATACGATCTTAAGTAAAGAAAGATAACTTCTGGACTTGCTTAATTAATAGGAACCCAAATGTATAAACAACCTATTCGTGTAAACGACACGGATAGGCTGTATGAAAGAATCAATTTATTTTATCAATTAAATAAATACCATACTGGCTATTGACAATAACGCTGGCAATGATATATGTTCTAAATTACAAAACCAGAGGTAGGATTTTATCTGCCTAATTCTGCATATCTGTCGTTGGGGAATAATAGTGAGTCTTACCTATACAAAAAGGTTGCATAGGACCCCACTAACGTCCTTATCGATACAAGGAAAGACGTAAGAAATTACAATTATATAAATATTTCTCTGTTTAATTAAACCTTAAAGCCAACTTTTTTTCCCGTATTTTAATTAAAATACTATACAGTCTAATGTAACTTTTTACTATTGATTTACGTAATACGATATATCTAATTACGATCATTATCAAATAAGGAAGGAACTGACCAATAAATAATATGAGCCGTGTGAGAAAAGTTATTAAACGGAAATTACATTTTGGTTATATGTATTTTTTTCTTAATTCTTACTCATCGACACATTTGAAGGTGAACCTTGAAGAAGTTATAAAAATTTAAAAATTAAATTATAAAAAGAGGAAGGACCATTCAATGTGTCAAATTGTGCTTATAATTTATGTCGTGCTCGGTAAAGGAACTTCTTTTTTAGGTATAAAACGCATATATTTCACTGATGGTAGACCTTTGTGTCATTCCATCAAGGGTATCGCTAAAGATTTTATCGCTTATACACAACACACTTAAGCACTACATCTTTATAAACCTACGCAGTTCAAGGTTAAGTGCCAGTCCAGCCAGTGATATAGGTATAGCCTCTTGCATGTGCCACTGTGCGTCTGCTATCACCAGAATGTCACCTTTTTGTTGCTTCATATCTTAAGATAAACTATGTACTGTGTCGTAAAGTAAGAACGGCTCATATCTTCTAATAAATTAGGTTTGGCAAAGAATGAGACAAAGTGTTATAAACATTAGACAAGATTAGGGCTCTTTTTTTCGCCATATTTCTTTTTTTTTAGATTTTTATTATTGGCTTAGAACCCATGCAAAACATCCATGTAAAGCTTTTTGATATTATTTATTCTTTATAATCATTACATTTACCAAAATCGGTCTTAATATATTTATTTAGTTACTTACTTAAATTAATACATTTCAGTTGTCTGCTATTTCTAACAGCTTGGCATGTTGATATGTCCCCTTTAATTTATATTATAATGTAAAAAGAAAATAGGTATATGTTATCGTGGAGTTTTCCTTAGACATTTTTACGATCTACAAATCTTCCGTACAAAGTTTTTGTACACCTGTTATAGTTTCGCCAACGTTTCCAAGGAAAGCGTCCGGGCTAACAATGTTTTCTTTTTCATGGAATTAATGAACTTTTATTATTTAAGTACATTTTTTACTATTAAATTCATATATAATTCAAGTAACATGCTTCCAATTGAACAACTACAAGATACGGTAAATTGAATGCGCAATTAACTTGTTATTAAAATTAGAAACATTAATATTGAATCGAAAAAAAAATACATTTATTTAACACAACTTGTTTCTCCTTTACGTTAAAGTTAAATATTCTTGCGACCTAAGATAAGTCTGTCTTTAATAAATCATTCATTCATTCAGTTTGGATTCCTAAGTGACTTGTAGATGGACTCCAACTTTTTAGTATAAAACACATTTGAATTATACGAATACGTATAATATAAGTAGGTAAGTATAATACGACATAATAATTCAACCTGGAATTTGGAATGTTGTACACTAAATTATTAATAATTTCAACTATGACTGCTTGACCTGTGGTATGTTACAGTCCACACCCAAATACGTATCGATATGTCTTTATGAGATGTTTTGTCATTTTTAAATTTTAACATAAAAGCTTCCGCTGCCCACGCCTGTTTTCAAACTCGTCTGGACATTAAGATAAATCTTTACGCATTAATACTGATTAGGTTTCGACGTGTTTAATAGAGCTTATAATTTATTGGTCACGCACTCAGTCTAGACAGAGTTAAGTATTAGGCAAAAATATTAAGCACGTACACGTGTCAAAAAGTCCGTAAATTTAAAAACGTTTTTTGCGTTAGAAAAGTTTTACTTAAAGTTTTAGTTCGAAAATATAGTATTATACTAGCGGAACAGACAGACGTCGTCACGCCATACTATATTTTTTCATTTGGTGATATACTGAGAGCAGCATCACCTACTGGGTCTTGTGTTTTTAAGCCATCCTAGAAACCTATTGAAATATATACACAAAATGTCATCCAAATCAGCCCAGCCGTTTAAGAGGCGTAAGGTGATATACAAACGTACAGAATAATTCTATATATTAAGATATGATTTTGAGGCACAATAAGTGAATGTATATTAAGCTATAATACCCTTTTATTTTCTATTTCAAAAACTCAAGAATGTCTAAATATTTTTAATCTGTGTCATTTTGCACCTAAAACTTTATTTCGTTTTACTTTGTCACATGTTGGTACAAAATCGGACGCATACGATTTCAATGTTTTTTTTTACTCAGAGGATCGATTTTATTTTAAGACACTAATTCCTGTTTTAGGTTTGAATATTTTTATTTAAAGTGTAACGTTTCGTAGATGATTCACAAATGTCTTTAATACTGCGTAATAAAACGACCATATAACGTTTATAGATTTATAAGTAATCTAATTATATAGATTTAGTTTTTTACTATTTGATATGCTCCTTGTCAGATCATAAATTATAAAAAGCATGGAGTTTACTTCTTTGTGGACATTCATGTAGTGAATTTAAATTTAATTGTATTGAATTAACATATCTCTATAATTTAGTTGAAAAAGGGTACCTGGCATGATCTTGTAAAATTCAGTATTTATTTCTACAAACACTGTTATCATCAAAATAGAATTTTAGAAAAAAATGATGTATTGAGTTTTAATTTACATTGTCAAATTAAAGTAAATATTTTTGCATTTTTTTAACACTGTAAATGGTATTTCTATTCATATTTGGATACGAGTAATGTTTCTCTTATATTTTTTCTTGATAGTTTTCAGATCGTCGTTAAAAACATTTTTGTTATGTTTTCAAATCGAATACACCATACTTTATGTCATATTTTAATTAGTTTTCTTTGTGTAATTAATACGATATCGTCACTATGCTAACGCTATGGTCGGTATCTCTATAGAATTAAGAATCGGCTTTACAGATGACAGTATCCACACGATGCCTTCACACACACCTCACGACACCTGCATATCTCACACAGGTACCCCTACAAATACCATTGTGTTAAAGATTATTTTATGAAACTTAATATTGACTTAAAACACTTTATATAAACTTAAATATTGACGTAATAAATCTGAACGATATATAGAGCGGAAACAAACCCTCAATCGCGGCTCACCATATTAAATATCACTGAGCCCGATTGACTGTCACAGTGGAACTGTATTCTTTTATGAGTTGTTTTCTATATATATATATATAATATAATATTGCCATGTAAATCGAGATAGATAGAAAATAATATGTAATAGTATAAATGTAATGTAATATGGAGATTTAATAATAGGATGTAGGTTATTAATTGATCTTTCAATTCTATCTAGAAAATTCTTAATTACAGCTAATCATAATTTACTTCACGTACTAATTTAGTTAGTTTAATTCAAATAACTTGTTAAAATTTTACGAAAAAAATTATCGCCGTTTCCTTTTTTGATCACGGCGTGATTGCTAATGGGAGAAGTATTTTTTCTCTTTTTTTTCATCCTTGGACGAGAGTACACTTCTTTGTTATTTTAAATTTAAACTCATAATTAAATAGTATATATTCAAATTTAATAAAAAAACCTGTTATTTTTAATCTTTATACTTTTTATTTATCTAGGAAATACTTAAATTAATACCAAATTCGATTTTAAATTAGAAGATTTTTGAATTTAATCTAAAAGAGAAATGATAATCCTGTTCCTGTTTGCTAATTTCACAGACCGTCCTAGATTCGCTGCGGCACGAGACGCAAATAAATCTACTTACCAACACCGCACGGCATCGCTGAACGAGACTGTGACGCTTTCATTAAGCTTTCTAGATTTAAGGTTGGACATTCTAAACTCGAATATATGTAGCTGTATATTAAGTTAAGTGAATATTTAGTTTCAACACTTTAAATTAGAATTTATAATTCTTAAAAAATGATAAAAAAATCTTGAAATAAGACTTCATTGATTTTATTGCAGTATTTATAAAGAGAGCAGTATATATAAGCCGAGATGGCCCAGTGGTAAGAAAGTGTGAATCTTAACCGATAATCGTGGGTTCAAACCCGGGCAAGCACCACTGAATTTTCATGTGCTTAATTTGTGATTATAATTCATCTCGTGCTTTACAGTGAAGGAAAACAACGTGAGGAAACCTGCATGTGTCTAATTTCACTGAAATTCTGCCACATGTGTATTCTACCAACCCGCATTGGAGCAGCGTGGTGGAATAAGCTCAAATCTTCTCCTCAAGAAGGGAGAAAGGAGGTCTTTTAGCCCAGCAGTGGGACATTCACAGGCTGTTACGGTACATATAAAGAGAGCGGAGATGACCGTTTGAACTTGTAATTCTAACCGAACCGAAGGTAACCGAAGGTTATTCTAGTCCTAGCAAGCATTACTGGGTTTTAAAGTGCTTTGGTTGTATTTTTAATATCCCGAGGATCCATGCATGTGACGGATAAAATTCTGCAACATATATTTTCATCCCGCAGTGGAGCACTGAGCTGGAATAAGCTGAAACTTTTCCTTAACGGAAGAAAAGTCTGCCCAGCAATTGGATATTTACGGGCTATAAACATATTGTTTTTATTATTAAAGAGTAACTTCAGTGTCTTCACCAGTTATTTTATTGCTTCGTGTTTCATTATTATGTAAGTTTAATTAATATTTTAATTTTGAATCACTCAACATTAACACTATTAGATGTTATTTTTATTATGATTAAATGAATAGTGCGTATAGAAAAACTGATTACGTAAAATAAACATTTTCCTTTTTTCTTAACCGACTAATTTTACCCTTATGTAGCCGACATTTATAAAACTCATGTTTATGATGAACTTCCAACATTTAAATCTATACGTTCAAAACTCGTTTCTGACTTGATAGAGTTAAGCTCAACAGTGTTACAGACGAATTACTATTACTTTGCAACTGGTTCAATCAATTATGCAATTTGATTGCCGCATGTGAACCTTTCAAGCCAATTTTACGGTTCAACCGTTCCAGATGCAAATAAATCTAGCGCTGACACCGCATAGCACTGAAAATCCATTTTCGAGTTTAGATAATACATTACCAATGTGCATTAGAGTCCTTGAGTGGATTAAAGCATTACAAATTAAGATGACAACGATTATATTATAAATATAAGCATAAAAAAGCGAATAGTCGGAGCTATATTTTAATTATAATATAAAATTTGAACATATTACTTTAATCCAAGCAATTTACAGCTTTATCATAAAAAAAATTATCTACGAGGTAATTAGTTAAAAAAATAGTCTTTTTTTCCGAATTTCAAAAAGATCGATCATGTAAAAAAGACAGTCCTTAAAATCCTTGTTTAATAAACACTTTTAAACATCGTTTCTATGTAACGTAAATCCTTTATGTACCTAAATAATTCTTATGGTAATGTCTGGTTTTGTTAGCAAATAAAAAAAGATTTATATTGAATTTGAACAATCTGTACAATAATGTTATATTCGTGATATTTATTTATTTACATAAGTAGTTATATAGTATTTACATAAATAATTATATGATGATGTGAATAAACTTATATTGAAGTTAACATCGTAGTAATTCAACTGATCAATTAGATTATCTTTTGCTTTTGAACCTTTAGAATATTCGAAATTATTTCTACATTTTAAATATAAAACATATAAATTGTAAACAAAATAAAGAAATTAGAAATAATATTAGGGACTAAAGAGGTTATTTCGAAGATCGGACCACCCGTAGAGATGTGTGTGGGGCTTTACACGTTAATGCCAAATTGTTAATTTAAATTCAATTTCTTGATTTCTAAAAGACACTTTGATGTGTTTTTTTTTGTAAACGCTAAATCCTTCTTAAAGACTTAAATAAATTCCTGACCTTGTAAGTATCTGCATTCCAAAGTAATAAGGTAAGATTATAAAGAAAAATAAAAAAACAATAAGAATATCGAGTAGGTAAATATGCTCGTGTTTTAGCTATATATGTTAAAGACGTACTATAACGAGCCCATATGGCCCACCTGATGGTAAGTGGTCACCAACAAAAAATGTTAACCATCACTTACATCGCCAATGCGCCACCAACCTGGTGACCTAAGATTGTATGTCCCTTGTGCCTGTAACTACACTGGCTCACTCACCCTTCAAACCGGAACACAACAATAGCAAGTACTGCTGTTTTGCGGTAGAATATCTGATTAGTGGGTGATACCTACCCAGACGAGCTCGCACAAAGCCCTACCTACCACCAGTAGATCAAATATTAGACAAAATAAATGTATAATTAATAAGTTTCTAGAACTTTTTGTAAAAAAAATACTTGCTATATCTATTGTACTTTGACGGTACCAATAATAACTAAACAAAATTTCAAGTCGATGACATGAATGATACAAGAATATATAAACTATGAGCAAAAACATAAGATTTTATTATTGATATATACAAAACTAGTAGAGACCTTGCAAAAAACCGCATTTATATAATTCGTAAGGATAAATAGACAATATATACTCGTAGATATATTAAAATCTGAAATTATTTATAACAATTAAAAATACCTTTTAAAACGAATATAACTATTAAGATGTCATTAAAATTAATAAGGATGGGAAAAGTTTAATATTGAGAAACTAAATTGTCGTATTAGATGCAATAAAGGGTCTAATTTGCGTAATAGACTGATTGCCTTGTTATCGATACAAGGAGCCGTCTCAACTTGATTCATGAGTGCACTGAGATCTGGTTTGTTCACAGGACAAGGAATTATTCACTAATAGAGCCGAATTACGTATAGTCGTGAGGAAATGCGGGCCCCACATAAAAAACTCAATCTCGTCATGTATTTTCGTCGTGTTACCAACGTAATTAGCACAGATGGTAAAAAATAATTAATTTTTAGGATTACCGTTTAATGGAACTGCAGTTTTTTGCATCAAGAACATAATTTATTTTAAACACATAATATATTTTAAATTATTAAAAAGAAGCTACCTGTCCCGGCTCGAAAGGGTAGAATAAGGGCCTATGTAAAACATTTATATTAAAAGGATGTCTATATAAAATCCCTTTTTTAACCTGTAACCTTCGCAGGCGCTTGCAAAACAACTCTCCAAAGTTTTATTACCTAATTTTTCTACGCCATTCATCAATCGGATGAAAACATATAAACATGATATTTATTTCTTAAGAATACGAAAATAAAAGCAAAAGCATTATGTAAGAAAAAAAAATAAATGTTGAAACATTAAACTCACAAGAAATTGACAGTATTTGCAAAGGAAAAGAAAAATAAAAGTCTCATGAGACTGGCGACATTATTACGAAGTATTTTAGGTAAACAAGACCAGTCAACTACAATAATGGCTTTCGTGAACGAAATAAATAATTCTTATTAGATATCAAGGTATTTTCTTAATACATAAATATAATAAACTGTTTTAAACATAATCTTTTAAGATTATGTCTTACTTATAATTTGAACGTTAGAAACTAAAAATTGCAATGTTGGTATTCGCATAATCTGTGCAGCGTTAAATAAATGTTAATAAAAAAAAACTAATAGATAATTACACAAATATGTCAAAATAGCGTGGAGGTTTTATTCGTTGAATATCACAAGACGTGAACAAACAACTTGGTTGTTCTTCTTGGTAAAATCTACATCGGTGGTAGCTTTATGGTTATTCTCTAACATGGCAATATAATTTTTTTTATACCAAACTCTTTTATTGCGTTTGGTTATGAACCCAAACGGTTAGTAGTGTAAATATTTTTTATCTATTAAAAATTAAAAGTGAACTATTATTAAAAATAATTATTGGAATCAGTGTGACAGCTTAATAGACACAATATAATTGTGTCTATTAGGCATACGCTATTAATATTATCATTGTCTATATTACATTATATTAGGAAGGAAAAGAAATAATACGAACCGAAACAAATCCAAATAAGAGTGAATGTCGCATAAAGTAGGATAGGCGGATCTATCCAATCCCATCACACAACGACATGTAGCTCACATCGCCTCTACCCTTAATTCTTTTCAATTTTCGCGCAATATTATTTCTGTTTCTTATTTTATTTTAAGTACTATATTTTTAAAAGTAAAATATTTTACAGAATTGTCGTTATAATCGATATATATGAAAACGCAAATTACCATTGACTTAGTTTTTTTTTAAATAGCACACTAGCAATGCCCGTTTTTAAGGAATTACCTTTTACACAGCTTGTCAACAATAGCCCAAGATTTAGGTCAGTTAGAACCTGCGACTATTGACATTGTGCTATTGAAGCCCTTACCCGTACGAATTTGGAACGGACAGCTAGTTATTTATAAGTAATACAATTATTATAATAATTCTTCAGTATGCCAAAATTACTGCAAACGGCAAACGGCCAACGCCAGATGGCCACGTAGCTCACGTAAATAACTAATTCTAATCCATTATTCCATTATTCTGAACCCTTTAACGCGTCCTTTTGCCTTTGCCTGCAGATGGTCATTCATTGATTTTTTACTAACTTTATTTAAGCCGAAATCTGAAACTGTAATTGTTACACGGATTATTTACGTACAATTACATTAATACCATTTTTAAGAGAAGGGAGATTTGCTCAGCTGGGACATTCACTTCATTACTTTTTGTATATATATATATATTATATATTATATATTATACTTTATTCCAGTAGTCTCTACCACGTGACTATTTCCGAAAGAAAATCTTATTCCCTTGATATGCCGCATATATTAAGAAACGATCCTGTCTACTGATCTACTTTAAGTGTCTCGATATAAATGGCTCGCCATCTGTATTATGGTCGTTTCCATTGAAATCGGAGGCAATTTCTTCTTTTAAATTCAAATGTCTGCATAGAATAAATATATAACATAGATTGATAAAAACTACAACGTAAGTAATTTGGTACAGCCTTAAGACAGCACATTCTTAAAATCACTTCTGTTCATAGCGCCTTATAATATTCTTACGCAAACTATAAAATGACGTTATGGTGTACATTTAACAAACATGTTTGCAAGAGGGAATATACAGAGTATTCCCTTAGAGGAAACTTTACGAGATGGCAATTAAGTCCCGATGTGTAAATAGCAATTTAACTAGACTTGCCCATTAACTTCTCATGCGATTCCCAACTTGTGTTTTAGGTTGAATCACTTTTCGGTTCCTCGTCTGCCTCATTTTACATTAATGATTTTCCTTGGCATTATATTTTATACCTTGTATCTTCGAAATTTCGTTTTGTCATAATCAATAAAAAAATGGACCTTGGAGTATTTATAAAAAATATTAACAAATTAGATTTCTCTACTTCATATTTTTTATAGGATAATTTTCATGTTGAAAATTGTATGAGGACTTTTGTTGCTTTTCCAAAAACTTTATAGTTTTATCAGTAACGTATTACTTACTAAAATTACTTAAGCAATATTTATACCTTCACGCTACGACCCTTAGGGAAACAGTTACCGTAAACGTCAACCAGTCAGGCAAAATGTAGTAATGATTTGTATGAAAGAGATATTAAATCGCGCGGCACAACTTGTTTTAATATTTCAATGAATTTATTTCTCATAAAAAAACAAGCGTTTCATTTACATTAACATAAACTTTATTTATATTTTGATGAAGTGTAAGATATAATATTATAGTTTTTATTTATACAATACTGTCAAATAGTAATAGTGTTGTCATGCACATCTAATCTCCACTTAATAATACTTCCAAAATTCTGATAACAACTTTGCCGACTATCGAGAATCCACTATGAATACAATAGATTATGCCAGATCTCGACCAATTATATCGCGTAAATTCAATGTTTACTTGTCCTTACTCCTCCTATACATGTACACATGTACCTACATTTCTACCTACAGTAAGTACCAATCTCAAGGTCGTGACGCGAATATAATTATTTATTTGCCTTAAACTAGCTTCACAAACGGACTAATTGTTATTATAGTTATAAACAATCCAAACATGACCACACTTAGTCTCTTGGGTTCAAATTAGACCAGCGGGAGTCTCCGAGGTGTACTAATCAGATTAGGCGGTCAAGCCCGGAGACCTGACCTTAAGTACTCTACAGTTAATTAATTCTTGTACCGCTTTGTTGCATTAATCAATCATCTGACCAACTCAAATTGGAACTCTGAAAATAAATCTAATTTTAATTTGAATATATGACTTATTATTCCAATTCTTAGAGAAAATATTGATTAGGTACATTTACCAGATGCTAGTTAATCTTTTCAATACCACAAAATGTAAAAACCTTTAAACAATCTTAAAAAAGCCGAGATGTTTTGTACGGGTTTAAGCCCGGAGAAGTACCCTAGATTTATTTTTACATTTTTTTTATTTTGTATTTATCGCTCATTTGATCTAAGGTGAAGTAAAACGTCGCAAAGAAATCTGCTTGTATCGGATGTAAATCTGCCAAATGTTTATCTCCAACCCGCATTGGCGCAGCGTGATTGGATAACCTTTAACGGTTAAAGACATTTATTTTCTCAAAAGATTTACATTTAAATCACTTACAGAGAAAATAACAAAACAATTAGAAAAATATATATTAAATCGAATAGGCGTACATAGTGATACGATGAATGTTACAATAACCTAATAATATCGGTACAGTGCAAACAAGTATGAATAGTTTGTGACATGAAGCAGGGTAGTCCAGTAAAAAATATAGTGCGTATACAAGTAATGATAACTAAGGGAGGTGACACATTAGATTTATATGATGTTTTAAAAAAATTATATTTTTAAATTTGTGTGCGATAATTTATTATATGGATAGGCAATGTATAATATATAATGTGCGTATTTATTTACGATTATGCTTATAAATGTATTATTTGTATATAATATATATATATCAACTACTTTTATATTAAATGATTATTGTCATATGTAAAATATATAATTGATTACAATAAGTGTACATTAACAGTATTCACTGGTACATTATCTTAGTATACATAGTTGAGTAGTAGTTTTAGTTACTTTACATAAGATATATCCATAAGTAATATTATTTTAAGTTAGGAATAGTGTAGTGTTATTAGGTATTATATTATATTAGTTACAACTTTGTTTATTTAGTTTAATATAATATTAAATTGAATTTTAATTATTATATTAGGGTCTTGCGTTGAATATTGCTCGCACCTTTGGGATGGCTCCGCTAAGTACCTACTTGAGGCCTTGGATCGGTTGCAGCGACGTGCGGTCCGCATTATTGGCGACGTAAAGGTCACTAACACCCTCGAGCCTTTACAATTGCGTCGAGAGATAGCAGCGCTGAGCGCTTTCTATCGACTGTATCACAGCGAGTGTTCCGAGGAATTATTCTCCCTAATTCCTGCTTCCCCCTTCCTTCACAAGTCTACGCGTGCTGGCTCTCGATGTCACCGACTAACTGTGACATCAATTCCATCGCGCACAAAGAAATTTGTCAACTCCTTTCTTTGTCGCACTTCCAAAAAATGGAATTCCTTACCAGCTCACGTATTCCCCTCCTCTTACGACCCGGGTTCCTTCAAACGAGGCGTGAAGAGGCATCTTGCGGGCCGGCAAGGCGAGGGCGGCTAGTGCAGAACCTTCTTCCCGACTGTACTGGCCGTCCTCGCGTTTGGACTCTACTACCACTTAACATCAGGTGGAGTAGACTCATTTGCCCTCCCGGCAAATATAAAAAAAAAAAAAAGATTGTCTAATATATATGCAGGTGTTATATTTATAAATTAGGTTCATTAGTTTTGTATTCTTATAAATTTTTATAGTAGGTGTAAAGTAGTTGTATTTAAATAGAGTCTTTATGAGTTTATTTTGTGTTATTTGTAATTTTTGTAGATTGGTTTTAGCTGCAAAACACCAAACTTTAATTAGATAGTCCAAATGTGGTTTAGCTAACAAATTATAAACAGTATAACATACACTTTTCGGAAGGCATCGTATTATACCTCGCACAGCACCGATTGTTGAGAGAAGTTTTTTACATGTTTTGTCAATATGAGGTTTCCACGTAAGCTTTCCAGGACTAAGCCGAGATATTTTTGTGTATTGACCCTTTTTATGAATTCCCCGTTAATTAAAAGGGGTTTAAAGTTGCCTATCTTTTTGTTTTTTGCAGCAATTTTGCAAGTTGTTTTGGACGCATTGATAGTCAGTAAGTTGGACTTGTTGAGCTTGATTAACCACAGCATCTATCGAATTACTATAGTAGTACAGACTAGTATCATCAGCATACAAGGTAAGGTCCCCTTTTAGTCCACTTGCATGTACATTGTTAATATAAATTGGGAACAGTAATGGGCCTAAGATTGAGCCCTGGGGAATTCCATTCGTTTTCTTTAAAAGAAGAGGAGAGCTTAGCTCTGCGATGGGACTTTTTTAGGTTGTTGATTTGTTAATCAATATTTGTCAAACTTAGGAATAATCGAGATATTTTCTTGAATTCTTAACAACTAAGGAGAATTATGGAAGAAAATATATTTTATTCCATAACTCTCGTTATACATATACTATGTATTGCATTATACATTATTTACATTTCAACAATATGTTCCAACTTGTTAAAATATTATATATAACAACACATTAACACTTAATATTACGTTTTAATAAATGTTTTAGACTGCATAGAACTTTATACCCACTTACATATTTACAGCTCTATATGATCCCACGTTTCATATTTCCTTAGTCAGACATGCGGGTAGTGTAATAAAAATTAATAAAAATGCCAATAAAATGTTATTTAATATCCCTATTACAGACCTCGCACAAAACGACAAAAAATAACGTTTTGATGCGTAACTCTTCTTAAATAGGGGAGGGGTTATCGTATATCGTTTAAAAACAGGCGGGTTATATTTTTAATATTTCTTTTAAAAATTAATATTCGTTAATAATATAGTTAAACAGATTTAAATGTAATTTCGGTTATATAATTTATAATCTGTGCACTCGTCGTGTTACGTACTACTTACATTTTATTCTACTATTACAATTTTGAAACGAATTTAAAAAAAGAAGAATTCTTAGTACTAAGTTTTAAATGGAAGTTCTTATGGAAAGATTTTAGTTCAAAAAATATTATTGTCTCATCGTTATGTAGATTACTTACAAACGTAAAAAAAATGCTTATTGATATTATTTAAAAATAAATCTAATTATTAAGTTTTTCCTCAATATTCGTATTAAAGACGATCGTATAACAATGATCTCAAAACAGTTTTTTCAATCTATATCGTAAGGTTGGGAAGCTTAACAGTTCAAAATATTTGTAAATGATAAACTACACCGCAGTATCTTCTATTATCATAAAATCTTTGAAATATTAACGTCATAAAGACTACTAGGTTACGACTTGCGGCGAAGTTACTTTCATAGTATCTGCTCTTCGTTGCATACTGTCTTCCACTATTTTAAAATAAACTAGTTGCCCGTGACGACTTCGTTTGGTTAAAATAAGGATTTTTTTCCTTTGTTTTTATCAACGCTAGTTGTACGCAAAGTATTTTGCCACGATAAGGATCCAGGCATAGTTTTTTTATGTCAAATGCTACTGAAAAATCAATGAATCAAGTCATGAATAAAAACGTATTTTTAATTAGAAAAAATGTATTATAAATCAAAGCGGATACAAGCGTGTGCAGGCACCTCCAAGGTGTGGCACCTCCTACACCACGGAAAGTACTACTATCGTTTGACAACTGCCCTATTGCAGGCATCAATGGCAACGGCGATTAGGACCACGAATTGGTAGAATGTCGAAACCGCCGTCTATACGGACACGACATGATATGGGCATCGAAAGAAAATCTTATGAAAATCGGTCATGCCGCTTAGGAGGAGAAAAATTACGCACACATACATACTATCGAAATTTTATACAGAAAGATGCAAATAGAATGTTTGCATATTTATTCGAACAGCAATGAATATTTTTAATGTTATGATATTAGTCACAATAAATAGATTAAATAAAGTTAAATGGTAAACTTAAAATTATATTGCTCAATATCTCAACGAAAAGTTACGAAAGCTACTCATTAGACGCCATTCATTAGATCTTTATAAAATTTTTAACAAAAGTATGGTTTGCAAAATATTAAACCGAGTACTTACATATTTTTCAAATAATAGCTTTTATTATTCAATGTACTACAAACAATGCTTTGTATTCTCAAATTTATCACGCTATGCATTATATAGGGAGCATAATATAAGCATTGTGTCCACCGAGCCGCGCTGCTGACAGACATCCTGTCCGTCGCAGTGCATCGCACATGCACACTCAGCTTAATTGTACTGTACAGCCTTTGCGAGTAAATGCAATTATCGCCAGTGTACAGAGAGCACACACGATTAACCTGTGTAGTTGAACCAGTAGCGTTGAAATACATTTCGGATAATATAACGACACAATGGTCGTCACGAAATTAAGCAGCCCTTGTTGTGAAAATAACCTTACCGTTATACCATTCCAGAGTAGAATATAATTATGTAACTGTATTAAGCCAAGGATATTGGATTTAAGCTCAAGCAAACACCATTGAATTTTTAATTATATTATATTATTATGTGCTTAATTTTTTTGTATAAATTATCTCATGCTCGAAGATGAGGGAAAACATCGTCAGGAAACCTGCATGTTTCGGATAAGAATCTGCATGCGTACCAACCAAGCCGCATTGGAGCGACATGGTGGAATATATTCCAAACCTTCCCCTCACAATGAAAGGATTCCTTAGTCCAGCTGTGGGATTTGCGGGAAGCAAAGTAGTAGTGCTTTTACATTTAATTAAATAAATTAAATTTAGTCGCATTACAATATATTAAAATATAACGATATTGAAAAACATAAAAAAATAATGATACCAAACTTTACATTACCAGAATGAAACATAATTTTCTTTTATAATTCTATCCTCGCTGTGAAACGAAACTCCGTAGTTGCAGACAAAGTTACATCTCGATGTTCTCATTTTATCCTCAACTCGGGCATACAGAGCATACACGCGGCAAATGGAATAAAAGCTGACAAAATGAGATTCCTCAACATGAAAATGTAGTTCGTCGCTTTGACTACCGAGTAATCTACGAAATTACTGTTTCTGAGAAATCTTTGAGTATATGTTTTAGTTGTTGACACTGTCATACATTTATTAAAACTAATTAATGTAGTATTATCCTATTTTCATTATTTCACAATTGAGTTGGTATTTTTATTTGTAAACCAAGTTTATTTACTGTACAGGGGCAGATTTCCCTACAGACCGAGTAGACCCAAGCCTAAGGCGGCAAAATTGAGGAGGCGACAAAACATTTTTTTAGTAGTCGCGTCATCGATGTAGTTCACAAAAAAATACTCGTACACAAATTCCGATTATTAAAAGGCAAGGCAGCCAAATCCGAGGCATTGCAACGTGTATATCTAAATGTATACAAATATCGGTTAAGATTTAACTCTGTTACCTTAATAGCTAAGAAATGATTGACTGCCTCGTTGGCCTAGTGGCTAGATGTAAGGCCGCAGACCCGGAGGTCCTGGGTTCAATTCCCAGGTCGGGCCAATAAAAGTTATTGGGTTTTTTTCTGCCAGAAAATTCTCAGTAATAGCGCGGAGTCTGGAAGTTGGAAGTGTATACACTTCCGTGTCTCGGAAAGCACGTAAAGCCTTGGTCTTGCCCCTGAACTCTTTCCGGTCGTTAAGGATTGCCGTCGGGTTATGAAAGCTAGGGAATAGAGAGTGCTCTTGTGTTGCGCACACATTTGTGCACTATATTATCTCCAGCGCAGTTGGCTAATCTCTCTTGAGCTTGGACGCCGTAGCCGAAAACGGTCGGTATTATTACTATTAGTTAAGAAATAGTTCCTTTAGATTTAAAACTTCTTCAATCATGCCTTATGGTATTAAAGTATCTTTATAATTATCTTATGGATTCAGTGAATTCTTGAGAGGCTTTATTTATATAGACTATATATAGCTAATTATTACTATAAGTCATCATTATCAGCTCAATACAAAAGTATGCAATTTACAGCACTAACTACAGAAAATATTTTAGGTTACACATTTTTACATCCCTTTGAATTGCATTTTAATATATATGTAGGTAGTTTAATTAATCAGTTTCAATAAAACATTAAATTAAATGCGATCGTAATTTAGTATTATTACATTTTGATACAAAACAAGTACTTTAATTTTAATTAGTTTAATGTTGGTAACACGGCAAACATTTAAACATATTGTTCTGCGAAAGGGTTAATTAAATACGGCTTAATTTTCTACCTAAAACCGTCGACGTGAAGCTGCCTTAATTAACGTTTATATAAATAAATATTACATAATAATAGAAAATAAATCGGTTTGTTAAGTTAAGCGACCAACTTTCATTACTATATTAATATAAAAAGGTACGTTTACTTCATTAAAAATAATAATCTTATTTTATTTTTTGGAGAACTTTGAGCAAATTCTTTCGAATATTTGTCTAATAACTATAAGAAGAAGAAGAATACAATGTGTAATGAAGTGCATAATTTAATTAGGTATTTAATGTCAACGAATTTGTTTTTAATGTCTTAACCCCCGATTTAACTGTAAATTAATGCGCAAATATATGAAAAGCTCATACTTAATTCATAACCTCCTACCTAGTAATCTATCTAATATACTAAACTACTAACTTAAGCTTTAAATTTAAGCACTTTAATGTGCTTATATCAGCAGTGCCACTTGCTATGGCCAGTAAACCATCTTGACAAAAAAGGCAATTATTCACTATTATAAATTCTTACTATGCATTACACACACCTTAACTTTTAAGTTCCTAGTACATTCTGTACATGACAATTATAACCAGAACTGGTGTTAGTATTTTTAAAAATACCAATGTGACAACTGACATCTTACCATATTATGTTCTCCTATCCCACCGCCTTAGACCGCCTACTTCGTTTGGCTCTAATATAAAGAAAATAACGTTTTTCCAGGAAATAAACCTTATCTAAATACAAAAATTGAGTCAATCGTGAGAGCCGTTTTTGAGATAAATATTTATTTATTTGTATTTAATGGATACAGACAGTATATAATACATTTAATTTAAAAAAAAGCTATATTTGCTTATTATAAGTAAATAGATAATATGTGTACATCAACTCAAATTTAACAACATTTGCACTAAATTTATGTCAGGCGTTTACTTTCTGACTTATTTTAAATCTTTCATAATACGTAGTAGCAACGGATCTTCGAAGGAAAAATGTGTTTGCAACTAACGACTTCAAAATAATGTAATAAATATCTTATATTCGTCACGATTCAGTAAAATGAAACCTATTCCAAAATCTCTTAAAATTACTATGAAAGACCTCTAAAGTGTTTCTAAATACTGAACGCCATATGTTGGGAAATGGGAAGGAAATTAAATTGCGAAACACTCTCGACGCTTGTCCTGATTCGCTGTCACGTCATACTGAAACACTGAAATAAAGAAAGTAAAGGAAAAACATATTTTTTGTTATACAAAGAGACGCTACATTAACGAAGTTTTTTGCCATGAACAAAAGGAAATCGTCTCCATTTATCAAACGCTCCTTATCCATATAACTTTCCAAGTATTTTCTGAGAAATAGTAAAAAAACAAACCGATTCCATTTCGACATTTTTCTTATGTAAGAATGTATAATATTACCAAATTTATTAGTTATATTATTTCTACTAGCTGTGCCCGCGGTTTCTCCCGCGTTTATCTCAAAGAAATCACTAAGAGCAGACTTATAATATTTTTGTATATACAACATTTTTAGTTTTATTTCCGTAGGATATTAGTATTTATTGGTTTTCGCCGCACCCGGATCTAGATAGGGCAACATACAATTGGCTATAATAATAAAAGCAGCATTCCCTTAAATCTATTCCAACATACTTGTTGAATGTCTTTCCCTGTGCTTTTTTTAAAAATATAATAGTAATTTTTTAAATAATTTACTACCCTAAGCTAACAAAACATTACAAACGAATACAGACAGTCCCTGTTACAAGGGAGCGCCGTGCGTTTACGATATACTTAGTACGTATACCAGAAGCATACGATAATTATCGTACAAGTACGATAATTTCATAAGTACGTACGATGTACACTAGTATCGTACGATAATTTCCATGATGATGCAAAACTTGATAATTACAGTAATCAATACCAATTACAATTATTTTTACTGTCATTTCAACCGCTCATATCCTTTTATTGGTTACTGATGATTTTAACTACAATTACAAGTTATTTAACATATATTATTGTATGTTATAATCATTATCCTGATGTACGATAATTTTGCTCCATGTACGATAATTTTACGGGACCTGGTTCGATGCAAATAGCACAATGCTATAGGCAACAGCGCGGCAATCAGCACGCTTAACATATACGTATTATGGAAGACGGAGGTGGCATACGGACGATACTGATTATAAATAAAAAACCAAATATTCAACTCGGATTTATTATAAACCTCCATGTTTTTAATTCTCTTTACCACCTTTTTCGACGATCGAATCGAAGCGTGGTCGTTGCCATTTATCCGCCTTCCTAATCTTTAATTTAATTATCGACTATTGGCATAAAAGCTTACAATTAAGTTTGGGTTTAACACAACGGTATATGTTAATACCACATCGGTTCGGTTCCGATCCGAATAAATATAGAATAGTCAAAGGTGGATTTGAGCCGGTTGGCGTGGTTGGTAGATACTTGCCTTTCACGCCGAAGGTTGTGGGTTCGATTCCCACCCAGGACAGACATTTGTGTGCATGAACATGTCTGTTTGTTCTGAGTCTGGGTGTAATTATCTATATAAGTATGTATTTACAAAAAAAAAATAGTAGTATATGTAGTGTATCAGTTGTCTGGTTTCCATAGCACAAGCTTTGTACAAGCTTAATTTGGGATCAGATGGCCGTGTGTGAAAAATGTCCCAGGATATTATTATTATTATTATTATTATTAATTGAATCGGGAACGTATCGTAATCGTTTTATATTACTAGTTTTCCCCCTTGTTGCCAACTTAAAAATATTAAAAAGACAGTTCCCACTTAAAAGAAAAATATTACGACATACTTATTTGTAAATTATAACAAAATCAATGAAATATGCGAAAACAAAATAACATCAATTAAATATAATATTAATATGAGATATTTATAAATCTCCTTAATCACTAATTGTAAGTAGTTAGATAGGTTTGTTACATACGCGTTTAAGCAAAGATGTCCAGCATAAGCTGAACCATATTTATTGTTATTGATTATATAAATCTGAGCTCAACTTTCATTGGAATAATCTAAATCCCTGAATCTGACCATTTTTTAACTTTGCTTTGTTTCTATAAACTTTCAATCACCATCATTTTGCAAGCTATCATATATAGGTGGCTAGTTTCAGCCAACTCAAGTCAACAATTATTTTATAGCATTTTTATCATAGCTTTTGAGATGTAGGTACTAAATACCTAAGTAGTCTAAATAATCCTGGACTTGCAGATGCTTCTTAATAGAATAATATTTACTATTAGCTTTAACATATTTTGTTAAATAATTTAATGGTGCTACCTGAAAACGGTGTTTAGCACCGCCTATTAGCACACCAAATACACTATACAGAATATAATCAGACGTTTATTAACGTTTTTTCATGAAAATCGATTTCTGAGTAAATAATAATTAAGCCTGAAGGAAAAAAACCAACAAAAAAATAAAATAAAATTCAACAAACAAGATATCAACATTTATTTTTATTATGTATATAAATAAACATACTATTTAGCAATATTTATAACCATTTTCTATATTTATAGCACAATACAGTATTGTACAAAAAGGATTCAGGTGTATCTATTGAAATCTTCTAGCACCTGAATTATGGGCACAAGTTTAGCTACAAAATGTCGTTATTAGAAGCCATTTTATTTTTTATTAGTATCAGATCAATCAAGTTGAAAAAATATCTGTTACAAGACCAGCTGCTATTGTGACTCCGGCAACGCGTAACATTACTCGCCCAAGCTCCTTTACATCCTTGTATCGCTCAATGCAAATTGGCCTGCAAACTTCAATATCCACTACTGCTACTGAATTGTTACCAAGACACCTAGGCTTTTTTTTCAATACTTCTCCAGTACTTTTATTAAGTAATGCCTTTATTTTAACAATATTTGCAGACTCTACCAAAGACTGATGATGAATAAGAACGGGAAAGCCTTTGGTTATGGGAACTTTAACATTGAAAACAACTAATCTAGCTTCAAATCTTGAGGTCACTGGCACTTGTTGAATTGGGTCGCTTAATATATAACCAATGGAAACATTCTGCATTTCAACTCCAGACAAAGTTACGCTTACTTGGTCACCAGCAAATGCTACGTTACTAACCAAGTCATTTATACTTAAACTACGAACCTCAGCTATCTCCTTTGTAGGACAGACCAAAACTTTATCACCCTTATTTATGACACCATTTTCAATACGACCAGCTACACAAAAACCAGAACCAGTGCCTTTAAATACATCATTGACGGACATGCGTAAAGGTTTTGATACAAGTCTTTGAGGTACATTGAATTTATCTATAACTTCAAGTAAGCTAGGTCCACTATACCATTTCAATAATTCAGGCTCCGTTGAATTTTTGACTAAGTTCTCCCCAGTTAAACCTGAACATGGTACAAATGTGACATCTGAATCTTTGAAACCAGCCTGTTTCAAAAAAACTTTAAGTTTTTTAGTTATTTCATCAAATCTTTCTTGAGACCAGTTGGTTGTATCTAATTTATTTACTGCAACAGCAAGCTGGTTTACTCCTAAAGATCTGACAAGTAGGGCATGTTCTCGAGTTTGACCACCAAGTTCAAAACCTGATTCAAACTCTCCTCTGGTTGCATCCACAACCAAAAGTGCAACGTCAGCTTGACCTGCACCTGTAATCATGTTAGGAATGAAATCAGCATGACCTGGTGCATCTAAAATTATCACTTTCTTTGTTTTAGTCTCAAATTGGGCCCTCCCTACATCCATAGTAATTCCTCTTACCCTCTCTTCACCAGTTTCATCCAATACCCACGCGTACATAAAGCTTTGTTTCCCAATTTTCTTACTCTCTTGTTCATACTTATGTAATGTCCTTTGGCTAACTTCACCTAACTCACATAATATTCGACCCATCAGTGTAGATTTCCCTGCATCAACATGACCTATAACAACAATATACAAATGATCTTTGTCAGATCCTCTTTCATTAAGATATTGTGTCTTTGGATCGCTTTTGTTTTCTTTTATTTTTAAAATCACTTTATTTTCATCTGCTTGTTCAAGACGAGAAGGTGTTCTATCTCTGGTTGCCGGAGACTGATCTCTTGGTGTCTGCGGAGTACTTTTAATATTTTCATCTTCGATTTTAAAGCCTTTGATCACAGCCACATTGTTTGGTTCTATTTTCGTAGCAATTATCTTAGGTGTTTTATCTCCAGTTGTTAATATTGGTGCTTTAATGGGTTCAATAAGAACTGCAGGGGCTTGTATTGCTGGCTGTGACTTGCATTTGGCTTCATCTTTACTTTTATTATTCAATATTTCATCCAATGCTTTATTATAATTAAATTTATGAGTAAGCACTGACTGTACTAATATATTTTCCGGAATTGTGTCACCTAAAACATTGCGTAATTCATCCAGACAGGACATGAGTTTAGCCTCATCGTCTTCGTTCAAATTAAGGCCACGTAAATCCATTGATTCCCGACGAGCTAATGTTTGAACTGATGGTTCCGGCAAATCTTCAGCTTCCTCTTGAATATCATTATGGTTATCTAAAAAGTTCGATATAGCCTGCTGATTTCGAGAACGATCATACATCCATTGTGCTGTATCACTTGGTGATAAACAGCTGTCCTCTTCAACAGAGTGCCCATAAACATCATCGTAATCATAGTCATCAGAATAGCTACGGTTTCTCACATTGCGATGGCGAGCCATTTTCACGAGATTAAAAATTTAATTCTTAGATTTGAACAGTCATAATTATTTTTTTATTTCTCACACGTTTCTTGAAGTTTCTTCGAAACAATTGCTGCCTTTTTGACATTTAACGACAGTACGACTCGACTCCGTAAATTTCGATAAAAACATTACGTTCAGAAATATAATTGTAACATAATTTAAAGCGTTTAGGATTATTTAAAACGACTAAAAGTTATTTTACTATACTTAGCTACCTACCTACGATTATATAATTAAAATGGGAATTTGCAGTTTCTATCACTGAAATTTCTTCTTAAATTTGGTTTCTAAATATTATACAAAAATCACACCAGACTTCATACAGATTTTTTGAATAATATAAAAAAATACTTATTTTTAATGTCAAAAGCAGACTGAAAATAGTTATAATTTTTTGTAGGTAGGTACATTAATAAAAGGTTACAACACCTATAAGCTTACAACATTCCATTAATTATGTCAAAAAATGTCATTTGTCATACAGAGAAACATAGTTAGGTACCAATTTCACTCGCAATCATATCATTTGGATAATAATTAAAACGTAACAGTTAACACTTCTTTTTAAATTTTTAATTAAACATTGAAGGCACATACTGTAAGGTTCTTATAAAAATACCATACCTTGGAGCTGTACTAGAAATAAGCTGGTATAATCGCAAAAGTTTTAGTAGATAAAAGAAATTTCCAGTAATAAAAGTTGCTCCGATCTTGAACCCTGACCCAATAGTTTGTCACCATGAAGAAAAAGGTAATATTTTCATTGAAATTATTTTTAATTACATTTTTTTTACAATTCTTTATGAATCGTTTTATGGCATTTAAAGGTGCTCTTGATGGGGAAGAGTGGTTCTGGGAAGACGAGCATGAGATCCATTATATTTGCTAACTATATAGCAAGAGACACAAGGCGACTAGGAGCTACAAGTAAGAGATTCTAATTAGAAAAATAATTTATTCTTTGTTCCATTACATAGTATAAGATATGATTCATGTATCATTTATATACAATATATACATATATTAAAAACAATAACAATCTGTTTCAATTGATAAATTAGTATTTAAATGCTTTATCAGACTATTGTTTGTTAAATAAATATACTCATTACAATTTAGATATTATAACTTTGAATATCATTTTTAGATGTCCAAGCTTTTAGCTAAATTATTTACTCTAAAAATGAATAGTACAACATAATAATTTATTTGTGTTAATGGTAAAACTTTGTTTTCTTTTAGTCGATGTTGAACATTCCCACGTCAGATTTCTTGGCAATCTTGTTCTTAATTTATGGGACTGTGGAGGTCAGGAAGCCTTCATGGAGAACTACTTTGCGTCACAGAGGGATAATATCTTCAGAAATGTTGAAGTCCTGATATATGTTTTTGATGTTGAGAGCAGGGAAATGGAAAAGGATATGCACTACTACCAGTCATGCTTAGAAGCTATTCTACAGGTATATCAACACAATAATAAAATTAGTATGAATTACAGTACAGTATTGTGGATGTCCCACTGCTGGGCTAAGGCCGCTCCCTTTTTGAGGAGAAGGTTTTGGAGCTTATTCCACCACACAGCTCTAATGCGGTTGGGTGCAATACATATGTGGCAGAATTTCAGTGAAATTAGACACATGCAGGTTTCCTCACATTTTTTTCCTTCACTGTCAAGAACGAGATGAATTATAATCATAAATTAAGCACATGAAATTTCAGTAGTGCTTGAACCCATCGGTTAATATTTACGTGCTCCTACCACTGGTCTTGTCTTCAGTATGAATTAACATGACATAAATTTAGGTGAGATTAAAAAATATTGTATGCTAAGTCCGACATTTCAAAAAGGTGGCATTGAGCCAAACTCACCTGGTCAGTGAGTCAATAATGTTGATTATGGCTTAAGCCATTATAACACATAAAATACATGTTAATCATAGAGACTTATTTTAAATATTAATTTTACAGAACTCACCAGAAGCGAGAATATTCTGCCTAGTGCATAAAATGGACCTTGTGGCCGAGGAGCGACGGGAAGAGATCTTCAAAACACGAGAAGAGGATTTGATAAGACTTTCTAAACCACTTGAATGTACCTGTTTTAGGACTAGTATATGGGATGAAACACTTTATAAGTAAGTTTATTGTGGTATGTTCTATGATATAAATAGATTAATTTTAAATCCCATGTTATAAGCCTTACGACACATACATAACAATTAGTTATTAAAACTTTAAAAAATTCGAAAAGAAAGGTTTTTTCGTAATGTTTTTAACTCAAACTTTTACATAAACTTTAAAATTTGTTCTCAAACTTAAACCAATCAAGAAGTAAAATGTTCTTGTAAACATTTTAATAGTTAGATTAATTCTACAAATTATATAGACTAGTTAAAACTCAGATTACTTTCAAAAACCCAATTTATTTATATTAATAAACTATTTACAGGGCATGGTCAAGCATAGTATACAAATTAATACCCAATGTTAAGGCACTAGAATCTTCACTCAAGCAGTTTGCAGCAATAGTAGATGCTGATGAGGTGAGAATTTTTTATAATAATAGTATATATATCAACCATGAACTCGCTAATAATCTAGAATTTATATTGTTATTCTTAATACAAAAAAAAACCTAGATTATAATTTTATATAATTAATTTAAATGATTTTTAAACCAGACTGAAAGCTTAATAGGCCTTAAGTTTTCGTAACATGCTGTTATATGGTACAATTACCTTAGTTTGATGCTATACATAATAACTGGTGCTTCTCAAATTATATGAATTTTAGACTGTGAATTCAGTAGTATATACCTGGCTTTAGTATGTAACTTATACTATTAGTTATTTGCAATAAACACACTAAGGATCAAATATGGTATTTTACTCTATATGAGAAAAATTCTAAAAATATTTATATAATAGAGATAGCTTAGGCAAAAAGCAGTCGGAAAATGCTAGATTTAGTTCAAAAATAACATTATAAATTTTAAAATTCAATTCAAAGTTTTCCGTTTTTTAATCTGTTTTTAAACACTATGAAATAGTAGTCGCCATATTATACGTCATAAGGCTGTGTAAACTAAAATGTCTCAATTGTCAACCGATCAGCATATATAGGCTTTGTACTTTTATAATTCTTGTAACCAACGTAACATTTGTTTACAAAGCCAACTGACGACATGACCATAGAGCGATATGGCGTCCACTGCGTCCACCGTTTTCGTCAAATTAGACGCGAAATTTGAACATGTAAAATCATTTTTATGGTACTTATTGATTGAATAAAAAAACGTGTTTTTTACGACTGTAGAAACTAATTAAGCAGAGGCGTCTCTAGCCCATGTAGCGCCTGTGTGCAATCATTACCCTAGCGCCCTCTAGTAAGCGCGCGGTCAAAATGGAATAGGTACAAACGTTAACATTTTTGTATGGAATGTCAATTTTTTTATACAATTTCCATTTTTTAACATTGACATAACATTTATATAGACATGTTAACATGGGAACGGGTCGGTTTGATAGGGTGTTTATCAAACACCTTATATTTACAATAGTAAACGGAGATCCGGGTGCAAATGGTGCAATTTTAAATGATGTCGGGTAACAATAAAGTTTCCCATATCTGTCAAATTTCGACCTCATATAAAACAGACAGAGTTCAATATCAATTGGGATACATTTAACAGATTCGCGAAGCTTTGCTAGGCCATTGTACATGGGTAACAACATAACAGCTGTAATACCCTATAGTTAATATGTCTTTAAATAAATAGAAAGTATTATAAATAACAGAGATGTGAAATAGAATTTTAAAACCTGTATACAAATCTTGACACATGATGATACAATGCTTTCTACTGTTAAATATAGTTGAGTACTTATAAGCAGCTAGATAAATTAAATAAAAGATTATCTAATCTATTTAACTTTTTTTTATTTCTAGGTACTTTTATTTGAACGGGCAACATTTTTAGTAGTGTCACACTGTCAACGGCGACCGCACCGAGACGCGCATCGTTTTGAAAAAGTCTCCAATATTGTAAAACAATTTAAATTATCTTGTTCCAAGCTAGCAGCACAATTTCAAAGCATGGAAGTAAGTATAATTACACATTTATGTATCAACATTTTTTTTAAATCGATTTTATTTTAACATATTTTATGTATATTATATTATGAAAGTGTAAAAATGTTATGCCTGCTCCTGCCCAAAATTTCCGCGATATTCGTTCTACACTTCATTTCATATTATGTTTTCAGTTTCGTTTTTGTTTAGAATATTAATTGTGTTGAATATTGATACATTAAACTCTTTTTAACGCAATATTAAAAACTCTTTTAAAACACAAGCTTTACTTAGTATTGTATTAAAAGCAACAATGTACTCTTCATACTGCTTGATTAGTATATTTTAGTTATTTTCATTGTGATCCTGTATTCCGATTTGAAGAACCGGTTGGCGTGGTTGGTAGATACTTGCCAATCGCGCCGCAGGTCGTGGGTTCGATTCCCACCCAGGACAGACATTAGTGTGTATAAACATTTTTTTTTCGTTTGTCCTGAGTATGTATTTACAAAAGAAAAGTATTATATGTAGTATATTGTCTGGTTTCCATAGTACAAGCTCTGCTTAGTTTGGGATGGCCTTGTGCGAATAATGGCCCAGGATATTTATTTTTGTTTTCGTAACTGCTCGTCTTAGAGCCGGGACTTATGTCGAACTTTTAAAACTTTAATTTACTGTTCAAGGGACAAATTAATGAATTATACATTGGATAATTTATTAATGCGACTTATATAGTTAAGTCGTATTAACTGGGATATAGTAAGTCTATCAGAAATCCGAAGACAGGGCGAGGACACGATGACACTAGATTCCGGTCACTTATCCGTTCAAAAGTCCGGTCCGGACAAAAGAGCAATGGACGTAAGTCGTAGCTCTCAGGCGAGAAAAGTCTCGCTCATCTCGTTCAGAGGAACGAGATGACGAGGAGACGAGAACAGCAGAATATGACGCCATCTGAGTGTCAGGCACTTAACAGGAAGGTTAAAAAATTAATAAGGCTTGACACAAGACGAGCGAATACCCGGAATATTGAAGATGCCATAGCACTCAATAGGGGCTCAAAGGTTTTTGCGAAGTCACATTCCTCCTGTTGTCACCTGACTCAGAAACACACAAGGCACAACCGTCACCTCAAAACCAGAGGTTCTAGCTGAAGTCGAAAATTACTATGGCGATTTATACTCATCATGTACCTCCACCTGAGTCCCACAGTGCGGATGACCCACGAGCCAGACTGACACGCCACCTATCAGACGATCTTCCCGACATCGATTTGGGCGAGATTAGGATTGCTCTCGGACAACTTGGAAACAACAAGGCTCCAGGAGATGACGGAATTACCTCAGAGCTTCTCAAAGCAGGAGGCACACCAGTTCTGAGAGAGCTGACTAACATCTTCAATTCCGTCCTCTATAATGGTATTACAAGTTGTTTTCGAGGGTAATTACGAATCGTCTTGCCCGGAAATTCGATGACTTCCAACACGTTGAGCAGGCTGGGTTTCGAAAAGGTTTCAGTACCGTAGACCACATACACACACTTAGACAAATAATACAGAAGACCGAGGAATATAATCAGCCTCTATGCCTAGCGTTTGTGGTCTACGAAAAAGCCTTCGATACCATCGAGACCTGGGCTATTCTGGAATCCATGCAGAGATGCCTAATTGACTATCGGTATGTCCAGGTGTTGAAGTGTTTGTACGAAGCCGCAACCATGACCGTCCAAGTACAAGATCAGAGCACAAGACCAATCCAATTGCATCGCGGGGTAAGACAGGGTGATGTAATCTCACCGAAACTTTTTACCAATGCATTGGAGGACGTCTTCAAGACGCTCGATTGGAACGGACGCGGCATTAATATAAATGGCCAACACATTACACATCTGCGATTTGCCGACGACATTGTCATCATGGCGGAGACTCTGCAGAATTTGGAAGAGATGCTAAACAACCTGAGCGATTCTTCAAGACGAGTAGGTCTCGGGATGAACATTGAAAAGACCAAAATCATGGAAAACCAACATGTATCCCCGGGACCAGTGGTCGTAAATGGCTCTCCACTTGAAGTTGTGCAGGAATATATCTACATGGGCCAAACTATACAACTTGGCCGGTACAACTTTGAAAAGGCGGCATTCGGGAAATTGCGTCATATTTTTGAATCGTCGATCCCACAGTCGCTTAAGACCAGTGTCTTTAATCAGTGCGTCCTACCTGTAATGACTTACGGTGCCGAAACGTGGACACTCACCATAGGACTGGTCCACAAATTTCACTGGTCCACAATTTTTCCACAGTTCCTCATTTCGGATTCTATCGCCCAGAGAAACCTTGCGCTTGCGCTCAAGCAAGTAAAGTAAAAAAAGTAAAAAAGGTGGCAGGTATGGGATGGATGCGGACTGCCCAAGATCGGGATGGTTGGTGTTCTATGGGGGAGGCTTTCGTCCAGAAGTGGACGCCAAAAGGCTGAAAAAAAAAAATCATTATTTTAAAAAGAGCTATTAAAACTGTTTGTAGTCTTCGAGTAAATGATTAAAGCGTATTATGTTTATATCATCGATAAAATGTACAACCTATTTATTTAAATGTCAAACAGATTATATAGCAGTTCTAAATATTTTCTTTACTTTAAGGTGCGAAACAGTGTATTTGCGGCATTCATAGATGGCTTCACGAGCAACACGTACGTCATGGTCGAGATGTCGGATCCTAAGATACCATCTGAAGCCACCCTCATCAACATTCGCAATGCTAGAAAGCACTTTGAAAAGCTTGAAAAGGTTTCATCGAGTACTCCCAGCCAGTATCAGTAAAAACTAGCAAAAAACAAGCTAAATCCTTTACAATATCTCAATCTCCTTGCCAAAGCGAGACAAACATGTTTTTAATTAGCACAGGTTATATAACTTATTTACGATAGATTGTATAAACTGTGACATTTTTATTTTTTTGGAAATATATATAAGTTAATATATATTTATATATAAAACTAGCTAATGCCCTACTTGTGTTGCAATGTATTTTTTTTTTAACAGTCATCCGATACGTCTTCCGACCCACCTATCATTGATAGTACTAGGCAGAAACGTTTAAGGAACTGTAAAATAAGTTTCAATGAAACGAATAATAATTACTGTAGGAATACATACAGGACAAACATGTTCCTTACATTAATTTTTTCTATATATATACATATATAGATGAAAACATATGCTTATATCTAAATTATTTACATAAATAGATTTTTTTGCCCAGCACCTGGCTTAGGTTGAATGCTATTAATTTATGAAGGTATTAAAACCTTCAAATGAATATTAAATAATAGGGAAATAAGAATTTATATAATATGTACATGACACTTATTTATTACTATTTAAATGATTCCTCATATTTTCTACTATAATAAAGAAATATTAAATGTATAAAAAGGTCAAATGTTTAAAAAGTTGCTACTGGTCAACATCAAGGATATATTTTTAATTTATAGTTACCATATCCACAAAAGAATATTTTATGTTTAAACATGTTTATTGTTTAAATCTTAACTTAGTTTAAGATAGATATGTAAGTTTATAGGTTATTTGTAATGATAATAATAATTAAATACCTTACGACCTAAATCAACCACTTGCTCCAGGCCCACTCCCCATTGCCTAACTGCTTATTTAAAAAATATCTTCAATTTTTTTTTCTATTTTAAATGTAAGTTTTGATCTGTGATTTATTATGTTTTGTAGCTTAAGGTTGTCAGGACCTAGAATATAATAAAAATTAAATCATTAGTAAAACCTCATATCAAATTGTTAAACTAAATAACAAAGTTTTAAATATTTCAACTTGAAATTTAATTGTTTACTATTATTATTCTTTAATAAAACCTTATTAGTGTTAAACATTAAACATTTTAATTTATAAGCTATATATTGGTAAAAATATTGTTATTCTACGTTGCAGTTACGAAATTCAGCATATTATGTAAATAAAATATTGGTTAAACTACCTTTTATTTTTATTTATTCTTAGAAAAATCTTCACGGAATATTATTTGTTAATTACTATTATTGATCGCTTGTCATTGCGAAGTGATATTATTAAAAATATTGAATAATCAATAACTTTATTTTTTTTAAATATTTACTGTAAAATCTATCTGATAAAACAGTCAACCAACCATATTAAATAATCTGATAACGAAAGGTAAGGTTTCCATACCGTCCATCAGATTAAATAATTTGGCTATCTATACAAATAACCAAATAAGTGCATAATTTATTAAACCATTATTTATTGCAATTATTATTTGACAAGTACGAAACTAAATTATTTATTTGACTCAGAATATTAGTATCGGTACGGTACGGTACGCTATGGTAACAGCCTGTAAATGTCCCACTGCTGGACTAAGGCCTCTTCTCCCTTTTTTTTTGAGGAGAATGCTTTGGAGCTTATTCCACCACGCTGCTCCAATGCGGATTGGTGGAATACACATGTGGCAGAATTTCAGTAAAATTAGACACATGCAAGTTTCCTCACGATGTTTTCCTTCACCGTCAAGCACGAAATGAATTATAAACATAAATTAAGCCATTGGCAATTAATTGCTGCTTACCTGGGTTTGAACCCACAAACATCGGTTAAGATTCACGCGTTCTTACCACTGGGCCATCTCGGCTTTATATATAGTATATAGGCGATATAGTATCGGTAATTATCAGCTAACAGATAAACGTGCAGCCTCAAGCGCTTATCTCTACCTTACGTATTCTACGTCTACATTACTAGATCTGAAATTATCGACAACCACTTTAGTTTAGCTGAGCTCATTCAAAGCGATTACGTCAATTCGGTGAAATATTACACAAGCATCAACAGCCCGATATATAGTACATTGCTTAATAAGAGGTAATAGAGAATTTGAATTTAACAAAACCATCCATGGAACGCGTATTTACCGATATTGACCTTCAAATTTTAATTCATAAAATTTAATATTACTTTTCCTTACACACCACATTGCGATAAAATATTTGCTACCTATATGTATAAGTCTCTTTTTTATTACATAGTCTTGGCTCACTGGTGTTCAGTGTGTGAGGTGTCCACATTTATCTTTATTCGTTACGGACTAGGATTGTTTTTAGTGACGTGCTACAAGATTAAGTGGTGTTCCAGAATTGTGTCCTTAACATATTATTACCAGTAAGTTAACAACATTTTCAAGGACTGTAGTAGTTTTCGTAGAACTGTGCCTTTAAACAATGAGACGTAGCTAGATAGGTAGATGTTATAAGTGGATGTCATACACAATTCTAATTTTTATTATGAAATAACGGATATTTTACGATTTATATAGTAAGCAAACTTGTCTAAATAAATACATATCAAACGTTTTACGTTATTGTTCATTTTAAATAGGATATCGTACCTAATTGTACAAATCCACTCATCAGATATTCTACCGCAAAACAGCAGTACTTGGTATTGTTGTGTTCCGGTTTGAAGGGTCAGTGAGCCTGTGTAATTACAGGCACAAGGGACAAAATCTTAAGTCCCAAGGTTGGTGGCACATTGGCGATGTAAGGGATGACTAACATTTCTTACAATGCCAATGTCTAAGGGCGTTTGGTGACCACTTACCATCAGGTGGCCCATATGCTCGTCCCCCTTCCTATTCTATAAAAAAAAAATGTGAAAGTTAGTTTGTTTGCTTGTTACGCTTCCACGCCTAAACCCTGAACTACTCGACCAATTATCATGAAGTTTTGCATGCACGAGGTCAGGGGAACGGAAAAGCACATACCTACTTAACACCTGAACCCCAATGCCTGAAACTCCCCCCCTCCCCTCACAGGCGCGGGAAGAATCTAGTCTTGCATACATACTATTAACATCACAAGACGATTACCGACGATGCCGTCACTCCGATAGTAATTTTCTTTTAGGTATTTCGCAATATTTTAAGTAAAATATTATTTTATAAGAGATAGATTACTTTGAATTTATATTGATATATCTTTTTATTTCTGGAGAGAGGTTGGGAAAAGGACGTAAGAAACTGATAGTGCCAGGCACAGATCTACCGCTGCGAGCACGGTGGGCATGACCACAACCGTAATTGAGGTCGATAGATGTGCCTGAAAGGAAAAGTTTAAAAAATGTATTCTTGTTATGGACTTATTACGGACCTATGTCCATGAATACATTTTTTAAATTTTTCCTTTGTAGGAATACAATGTGAATCCATAGTCTGACTCAAACTTAGGCGATTTTCGGGTGGTCATGACCACAACCTGTTTGAGGGCTGGATCTGCGCCTGGGTAGGGCATGAATAGGAACTTCGACGCTCTTTCCAAAAATTGTGTACACCTATTGTGTAACTTTTCATTAAAATTTCCTATAAGGAATAAATTCCTTCCTGCTTTTATTTGATAATAATAAAAAATATAAATTTTAGGTTGTATTAAAATAATCATGGCTCAAGAAAAACCTGCATTCGATTATCACGAAGAATCTCACGCCGAAAAATTAGCGAGAAAATCAAGAGAATCCCCTTTTATGGTCATTGGTAAGTTAAAATATGTATAGTTAACTATCCAAATCTTTTCATTATCATCGTTATAGTTTATAATTTTCTACAATTCGTGTATATTACTATAGAGGCCTTGTATTTTGCAATTGTGTTCGGCTTCAGACCTTCTATTCGTGTATTACAACAGATTTTAATTATTAAGGTACTCATACGAAGTTATTACAGATCATAATTTTAATAACTTCCACTGCCAAGCTGAAATTTTTTACTTACTAGAATTTTATTGTTATTTTGACATTCATTGGTAACATAGTAAACCCGAAGCCCTTTGTTTAACTATCTATTTAACTCGCAATATTGGACACAATAAATTAATGCTTAATGTTAGATTTATTTAATTACACTCCTAAAAAAATACGGTATATTTTTGAAATAAAAAATGTACATTTCATTTTAATAATTTATTGAGGTCCGGCGAGAAGCGCAAACAAACACCTACCGTTAAAACTTATTTTTATATTGTTGCATGCTGTATTTGCATCTAGTAGGGCATTATTAATTATTTCATTCTTATTTATTGTTTTCGTGTAGGTACCACCTAATTGTATGCAGTTTGGCGAACGAAACAAAATCTATTTATAGTTAGTTACCACTCCTATTAACTTGTCACCTGTTATCATAGTAGCTATAGCTATGATTAGGAACAGAGTCGTAAAATATACGGACGAAATACGTTTGGCACTTTGGGTACGGATTTGTTTAGACCAATGTTATGCATGGCATATTCCTACTCCGCTTTACATGTTACCTCACGATTTTTTAGAAAAAATTACCTATTCTGTCTCCCTACTATCTTCTATGAGATATTTCCTTTACAAAATTTGGTTATAATTGAAATGAAATTACACGTATACTCGTCGTTTTTATAAACTCGGTATAAAAATAAACAAAACTTAGTCTAGTTTACTTATAATTTAAGAACTTAAATATTTTGTTTAAATGTTAGTTTTATTAAATAATTATATATCATAAAATATTTCAGCATCAAAATTACATACAATAAATTTCCTTTTCTTTTCTTTTCATAGGATTAGCTGGACTCGCAACCGCAGTCGGTTATGGTGGCTACGCTTTCAAAAATCGGGGTTCAATGAGTACCAGTGTCTATTTGATGCAATTCCGTGTCATATCTCAGGGACTCGTTGTTGGCGCCCTCACCGCTGGCATGGCTTACACTCTATATAATAATCACTTCAATAAACCGAAAGCAATTCATAAAAACTAAAAACTGTGTTGCTTTTGTGTATTAATTTATAAAGTACCATGCAGAATTAAAAAAAATGTTATCTAGCTACTATTATTTTTTGTATAAACGTAGGCTAGTATATTTATTGAAGTATTATATTTTTGAAATTGAAATAGTTTTTTAACCAGCCAGCAAAATTACACAATTTACGGCTGGTAAAATTTTCTAGGGTAAATTATTTTTATGGTCTATATAAGATCCAACAAGTCCAGGCTATGTACACATTTTCGTAACATGTAGTATTATATAAATTGTGTATAGATATATAGAAATAAATAATTTTAGATTTATAAACACTGATTTAATAATTAAGGCAAATGTGCTACAAAAATAATATTTTATGTTTTGAATCTTATTTTTTATTAAGTATAATAAAAGATTCCATTAATTGTCTGTTTTTTTTATAAAGAATACCAAAGTATAGAGTCAATGCTTTATTTTTTAACAATACTACTGAATAATTTTAAATATAAGAAATATAACTAATCATATAAACATTATATTTGTTTAAAATATGAATTTTATGAATATATTAAGTATAGTAAAGCGAGCATTGCAAGACATCCAAAACTATATTTAAAAAAAACAATCACACAGCTCACTAATCTAACAAATAATTTTATATTTGAATATTTATAATATAATATCACATTTTTTAATTCAATTAAACCAATATTTCATGTATTAAGATACTCATATTGGAAATAAATAATATTAATACTTAATTGCTGAGTTTTTATGACATAAAGATAAAAAATACATAATTAAATCTTACATTTTGGATCTAGGCTATTAGTAAAGTAAGATGAGTATTTTTTACTGTTGTATTGGAAATCTACGTATCGGAAGAAGTGAACCAAACAGAACATGCTGTATCACCGGGAACTTAGCAAGAACTTCTTTTTTGTACATTTTAATCAAACCCTGATTGATTTTAGTCCACGATCCCACTGCGCTTATACTCCACAGTTGGTTTGAGTGCTCTGCAAAAGGTCCTTTTTTAACCTCTTTTATGTATTTAATACAAGAGAGAAACATGTATTCATCTGCATATTTATCAATAATATCGTCTTCCAGAAACTTCACAGGTGGGTAAATTCTCGGTTGGTTGATTAGTTGAGAGCTTCCCCATATAAAAGGAACAAATTGATAATCATCCAAGCTCCACACTCCATGACTACCAGCTGGCTCCATCCTATAAGTCTGTTGTAATCGTCTTGCTATTTGTATGTATTTATTGAATATAAAAAATACAGTGGCCACTTTATCTTCCGCATCTAAGAAACCAATCTTGTATAAGCAACAAAGGAACATTATGAATGACATTTCATGTCCTGTTCCATAGTCAATTCTGGTTGCATTACCAAAACTCTCTTCTAGATACACCTTTATCTCTGGTATAGCTAAATGCAGTTGGGGTTCCAGAACTTCTTGGAGTAATAGAGTGGAACTTATTTTCACCTTGGCTAACCAATCTCTAAATGCAGTGTTACCGAATCGTTGTGGCTGTTCAATAGGAGGAAACTCATCTATTAGTTCATCAATTTTTTCTAATAAATTTACAAATTTTGAGACATTATTTGAAATTTTACAGTCAACTGACAATGGCTTTTCTTTGATTGCATCATTTAAAGTGGCAATAAAACCGGTGTACTCCATATAAGCTTCTGACTTTTCCCAAATAGCCATATCTGTAATTGTTTTGACTGCCTTCTCTGGCTCTAAAAAGCGGTGATTAATAGGAAGTGTAGGTCCTAATTTCTCCATTTTGCCATCACCAATTACACTCTCTGTATTCATCTGTGAATAATTAAAATTATAACAGTATTACATTAATTTAATTTTAATTACACTATTTATATGTTTGGGATACATATGTCAAGTTTGAATATATCAATTAATCCAAAATACCAAAAATAATAAAATGTTTAGTTCTAACTTATATTCATTTGATAAACTTAGAAGATTGTAATCGCAAGATTAATTAAGGCCGTTTATCTCCCTCCGCTTATTAAATACGCGTTCTACATTATTTCTATACCTCAACGAATCTACGACGGCCGCGATAAGCTTAGTTAATGAAGGTCAGAAACGTCAAAACTATACTGGACACATGCTCGAACTTCCTATTTTCACGACGTAATTTTAGCCAAGTTAGGCTAATTTTATTGATACAATGGATAGAATTTTAAGAGGTATTATGAGATATCGTGTCTTAGACAGAGCAAGCATGGTTAAACAGTTTCAACAAGTTCGGGACAATCCAGTGGTATGTAGACAAACTAACCTTTATTATTTTATATTAAACTTGTAGCAAAGATAGTTCATAAATAAATCGTTCGAGAAAAATTTGTAAAGCGTAAGCCTAAGGCTTCTTTATTTGAAAATGAATTAATTTAAAAGTACCTAGGTAGATACCTAAAAATACGATTGTGAAATCATTCACTCTGACATTAGCTTGACAAGTAAATGTCATAATATGATAATATTTAAATTGAAACACCACTAAATACGGTCCATTTAACGAAAAAGTGTTATCTCAAAATAAATATTTATGTATACTTTTATTCCTACTATAATCAATTATTACAATATATGAAAAATATACTGCAAAGCAAAATTGAATAAACATTTCTTAATTTTTATTTAATGTTAGTTGACTATTTTGTAATGTTAACATTAATACTTCTTTTTCTTATTTAGCCAAAGGCTATATTTTATTCTTGTATGGACAGTAGAATGATTCCTACAAGATTTACGGAAACATCTGTTGGTGATATGTTCGTTGGTTTGTATAAATATTTATTAAGTTTTTATATAGTACCGCTTCTTATTATTATAAATATTTAGATCATCTGATGAATTTCGTAATAATTTACATTTTGCAGTGAGGAATGCCGGAAATCTCATACCACACTCTCAAACTTTTGTAGATGAAATGACAAGTTGTGAACCCGCAGGTTTAGAACTTAGTTGTGTTTTAAATGATGTTAAGCACATAATTGTTTGCGGCCACAGTGACTGTAAAGCAATGAATCTTCTTTACAAATTAAAAAGTGAAAAAGAGTCGAATCTAGTAAGTATTATTTAAGTTGATGTTTTAATTAGTTATAAAATAAAATACGATATATTTAATACGTATTTATAACTTAGTACATCTCATCATAAGGCTTTTTTCACAGGAACAAAGACGAATCTCACCACTAAAATCTTGGCTTTGTACTCATGGAAAGTCAAGTTTAAATAAATTCTTAGATGTTAAAGGAAATTTCGATAAGCCAATTTTGTTTTCTGCTGAGACTCCACAGAGAAAATTCGTAGCTTATATCGATCCCGAAAATACTTTTTGTATCGAAGACAAACTGTCACAGGTACAATTATTGTGTTTTATAATTTTTTATTCTATTGTAATTTTCAACAAAATAACGTCATGTTTAAATTTTAGGTAAATACTTTGCAGCAATTACAAAACATCGCATCTTATGGAATGTTAAAAAAACGCTTAGAAAAGCATGAGTTACATATTCATGCCTTATGGTTTGATATTTATACTGGAGATATATACTACTTTAGTAGAAGAGCTAAACGATTTCTTATTATTGATGAATCGAGCTACGAAATTATTTTAGCCGAAATCCGAAGATATTACTCGTAATAATTATAATACTAGGATTTTAAGTGCATTTATTGCTTAAGCAATTATTACACCAGCAGTGGATGGGACCAAGATATATATTTTTTAATTTGACATAATTTTTACTGAACTTGCTTATATTTAAAAGTGATACGAAATTGCCAATACTTTTTGGTTGGCAAATTTTTACAAAATAGGAAATAATGTAAAATTATTTAAGAATTAGAATTAAGCTATAAGATGGATTGCTTTTTTTTACTTTTTTATGCTATTTACAAGTTTTTAATAAGTTACATTAAAGATATTATGAAAAACGTGTGAAAATTTTCTGTAATTAGGAAACGGGAGTTGTTTTTTTAGTAAACACTACATAGAGCATTTATTTAATTTAAGCGTGCCTGTGTAAGCACGTTTAAAACAGCATATAAACAAAAATCAAAAGATAAATTAAAGACATAAATGGAATATGTGTAATTTTAAATATTTTTTGTATTTATGGTACACCTGTACATCCTGTAACGACGAGGTTCTCGTAAAGATCGAAGTGTCTTATTTCTATAGGAGAGGATCACACAATACAATGCTCATTAATCGAAAATTTATCATTTACTCTGTAATAAAAATTAGTAAATTATTAAAAAATAGTAAAGATAATCTCAGGTTTTTTAATTTCTTTTTTATCCTTAACATTTAGCATGTAACATGCAGCACGAGTATTAGCGATTCGTGAAATACTAATTGTGGGAACTGGTGACTATTATTCTTTAATAGAAATAAAATAGGCAGAATTCATGGGAAATGTTATTAATTTGCATTAAATTAAATTAAAAAAAGATATATCATATTGCATTGGAGTAATATTGAAATAGTGACAAAGTAACTTAATTACAAATTTATTTCGGATCATCATTTGGTTATTCAATTTCAATATTTTATAATTCAGGATTCGATTCGAATCGAAACAGATAGATAAGCAAATATTTACTGGAAACTGCAAGTGCTTAAAAAATTTACAAAATAATAAATTATATTATTGCCAATAAAAATAACAAATACATTAAAATTATGTTTAAAAGCTGCTATCATTGACATATTATGCAAGTGATAAAAACTACTCGTTAGGTAGGTATATCTTTTTGCCAGACAGGCTAATAATGGGAAACAGAAAATGTTTATGTAGTCCAAAAAATAACGTTTTAAAATACTTGTAACTGTGACGAGATGGTGCGGATGTATTATGTGTGAAATTCTTTATTGCACTAGACATATAAAACATTGGGTAGATAAGCGACGGTGGGTCAATATTCATAATAAGTACCTATTTAATATTACAGGGTTATTTTTGGACCTGCCGCCAAATTTAAATAGGTGGTTCAGACCATGAAAGTAAACAATTTTCCCAAAGAAACACGGGTCGAATATTTTTTTCACTTTTCGTAATTCAAATTAGAATTCAATTTATTTTTTACCTTATTTTTCTAAAAAGAGTTATACCAGCTAAAGAGACTCCAACCAAAAGGGCCCCCGTTCGTAACAATAACTTAACAATGATCTTTAATAATGGTTTTTTGTAATCGATATTTGTAACTGTTACTGCCTGTTATTCGTGTCTCAACCGTCCGACCGATGTAACATTGTACAAGCGTCTATTATTTTCAGTGTTCCTATTTGAATTTAACTTTGAAGCAATAAAAAGTCTTAAAATTTTCGAATAACGCTTGAATCTTTAGGGTCTTTTGTGTTATATGTATTTATGTATTATTTTAATATTTTTACAATTTTTAAAATCATTAAATTAAGAAAATAATATGTTCGTCATTGCAAAGTTATGTCGATCGGAAAAATTTACATCAAAAAGATCAAGCTAACTTGTACGTAGCGTAGGACGCCCTCCAGCTAGGTGGCATAAATAAACATCAATGAGAAACTATATTTAGGGACGAAACAGTCGTACTCACGCGTGAATACACACGTCGGCAATTTTCTTCTTGCTATCACTTTAACATGATATAATACCACAATGCACCATTGTATAACCTTCGATATGATATAAGGATTGTTTCTGGGCCTTTTCACTAAATTCGAATCGTTTTCTAACATAAATATACGCGAAAAATGACCAAAAAACACAATGAACGCACCAACTGTCAAGTTTGTTTCGCTACTTGAGTAACGAAACAAACACCAAAACTGGTTACGCGATAAGGGACAAAAGATTTGATAATTCTATATCTGTCTAAGCCATTTGTAACGTAACTTTTGTTCTCTTTCTTGTGTGAGTGAGAAGGAAATCGTCATTGCGTCTATTAGTTTCTCTGTCTACGTTACAACCATATAATATATTGACATTTGATCGTCAAGTGTCAGAAGACAAGATTGAAGCAATTAGAAGTTTAATGTCAAAGTCAGTAGAATGTTTGTGTGAACTGTGAAGTGAGGACAAGGTTATACAAAATTGTGATGCAATGTTAGGGAAATTTTTAAAAATTATATAATAAAGTACTTTGGAAGTAATTAAAGGTAACCATTTTTTTAAGTAATGGTGAAAATCTACCTAGAATTTGAAAATTATGTTATATCTTTGAAATTAGATAAATTTAATAGTATCTCATATATAGTTAATAATTTTAACAATAAATTTTCTTCAAGTTATGTAATTAGAATTATTTCATCCAATAAATATAATTTTATCACCAATTTCAAAGCATTTAATCATTCTAATTATTTCTAGTGATTTCAAACTTCACAATGAATCCAGAAAAAGTTTTTGATTATAGAGAAGAATCTCAAGCAGCACGTTTTGCAAGAAAATCAAAGGATTCTCCTTTTATGATAATAGGTAAAATAAATAATTTATAAACTAACACCTTATGGCTTCCTTGTTTCCTTAAAAAGCATTTTATCAGCATTACTGAAATTGAGTGACAGACAGTGTGAAAAGTATCATTTTCGGTCACAAAAAATTAAAAGTGTTAGTGCACCCATTTTTAATTTTATATTATAGTGTGCACATTTTATTTCAAATTGTATTTATATATGTATTAACTATATTTGATCTATTGGAGTATGATTAACATGGAAATATTTATTTCAGGTATCTTAGGGTTAATAGGAGTTTGTAGCTATGGAGCCTACCAATTTAAAAACAGAGGTAAAATGAGCACAAGTGTATTTCTAATGCAGCTCAGGGTTGCAGCCCAAGGAACTGTTGTTGCCGCTCTTACAGTTGGCATTGGATATTCAATGGCCCAAAGATATTTACTTAAAAATGAAAAAAAGGAATAACTTTCTAGCTAAATTTTCACTTAAAAATGTAGTTGCTTTCATTGGTAAATGAACCAGTATTGTCGAAGGGAATTTTTTAAAATCTCCATTTTATCTCAATTTTTTATGTCAGACACAAAATGTTCTTTGGCTATTGTTTAATTTACATTTAAGTTAATTTATTATAAGTAGAACTAATTTTGTTTTGTGATTTTAGTATGTAAACAGTGATCATTATTGATGTATATAATCTATGTAATTTAAAAGTATATATTATCTTAAGTACTTTATTATGCTTACTGTAAATAAGTAAGAAAATATTTATTAAATGTTTCCAATCTATGTTTGATTTTGTTGAGCAATATGAATTATCCATATTTATATGGAAACTGAAATCACTATTTGTAACATCTAACAACTTTGTTTTATAATATGAATAGTTGAATAATTAGATAATCTCACATGTTTTGTCCATTTTCCTTCGATATGATCGAATGAAACTGGAACAACAATTAGGCAATCAGCAGATACATGTATAAATAGTTATTTTTGATTTTGAGTAAACTGCTGTTATAAATTATGTCATCTAAATAATATAACTACTTTATTGTGCTACTACACTTGACAAGAACAAACACAAAAGTAATAGACATGCTTGAATTTTCTGTAAGTTCCCAGCAACTACAATTAAATTGTTAAATTATGTTTTTATTTAAGAACTTTTCTGTATTGAATTCACAAAATACACTTTGATGTAACTAGTACAAAGTAAATTTGATGACATCAAAGCTTTGGTTTTATTTCAGTACCACTGCTTCGTATGAGGTTACAATTACGATTTTAATTGCAATCTTCCCACTATATTGTTTTATAAGCCTGCTATCATGATATCATCTGTTGTTATTTTATGATATAGCACCTATTATAAAATTAAAACATTTTTGATTATTTAGAAGCTATACATATACACTGTAAATAATAGTAAGGCTTGACAAAGCTCTTTGATAATATAATTATGTACATCAAAAATAAATGATTAAAAACACAAATATTTTTTTTAGATTTGTCTTGACAGTACAGTAATTGTTCATTTAACAAGTGTGAGATAAGTAAATAATTCATATCCATTAAGTATTGCAACTAGACAAGAAGCTTGAAATTTTTGTTAAAAGGGTATTGATACTATCTTTTTAATGTTATTTAACAAAAAACAAAATAGTAAATATAATATTTATTTTATTTATAATACATTAAAAAATCACAACAATTCAATTTTAAGTAACATGCCATTTAAATATTTATATAAAAATTCATAGTTGCACAAAAAATAATATAACTGCAATATAATCAATCACATTCAGTCACTTTTACTAAAGTCCGATAATTCTTTTCTCGTTTTTAGACTGTAATTTGGAATGGTTAAATCATCCTTGTCGGATGTGGAATGATTACGCATGGAGGTCGAGGTCACCTTCACAGATGACAATTCATCAGCATTACTGAATAATCCATTAGAAGTACTGGAACTCGAAGTGGAATTGTATGTTGTAGACTTAAATATCTGTACTGGAGTTGAAGTACGTGCTCTAGTATTGCTAACAACAGTTGATTGAGCGTCATCTTCTTGTATTTCAACATTAGTGCGTTTCATATCTTCAGGCATATTGGTCTCATACAGTGAAACAAATTCCTCATCTGCTTCTTTCCTCGTAGACTTATTGCTAAAAGTTATTTTTTTAGCTAATTCATTCGTCAGAAATTCTTTTACGGTCATTGAATTAGTCAATGATGTCTGCTGAATGGCATTTTTATAGTTATCTTTTACATTCCGCCCTGACGAATGTATCTTTTGATCTTTTGAGATATCTAGCAAAGATGAGGTAGAGTCTGTTGTTAGAGTAGGTATAACTTGGCTAAAGCTTTTTATTTTGAATTGTGCCATACTTGAACTAGATGTGTTAGACGAAGACGATAAAGCTAAACGCTCCTTTGTCTTTTTTAAAGTAGACGAAGCCCAGCCCATTCCTAGCTTTTGAAATGCATTCTCTAAATCAGGATTAGATGATATACTTAATGTCTCGGATGTATCGGCTATATTTTCCTTATTTTTTATCAGCAACCCTGTTTTCTTTTTGTCCTTTCTTGTTTTAGACAGTGCTAATATAGACAATGTTGATTCAGATGATATAGTTGTAGAATTACCGTTGGAACCAGTGTCGAACTTAAATGGTTCACTAATAATATTTCTTTTTAATAATTCTGCTATAACATCAGGTAAGCTACCATCAGAGTGAAGGGAACTTAAGTCATCATTTACTGGCTCACTGTTTATAACATCTTCAATATTAGATCCCTCCTCTAGTCCAATATTACATTGCTTGGCATATTCTTGGAGACTAACAAAGGGTTTTAACATAATATCATTGAAACGCTTTATATCCATTGTTTGTATTTTAGAATCATCTGAGGAGTCTGTAGTAACTTTTGCCTGATTCTTAGATGCAGTTACATTGCTTTGTAACAAGTCTGGATCAATACGCGGTTCTTTTACATTTGGGGAAGTATTAGTCATATTGATATTATTTTGATTGTCAGTCTCATCAGACGGTCGATTTGATTTGACAGGTGCCTCAACTTTAGTGTCTAGTCGAGCAGATTGGTTTTTAAGTCTAAAACTCATAGGAGAATCTACTTCTATGACAGTTGATAGCTCATGAGGAGTAACGCATATATCTTGCCCACTTTTTAGATTAATACGCGATAATGCAGGAGGCGGTTTACCTCTCATTTTTACACCCTCACATTCCGTAGTTGTATTTTTTGTGTTAGAAGTTTTATCATTTGAGGGAACACATTCTTCATTTGAAGAAATAACAAAACTTACAGGTTTAGGAATGTCATTTAAAATGGGTGTGTATTCTGTTGAATCTTTGGTACATAATTTTTTCTCATTTAAATTTAGTGGAATTGTTAGTGACGAAAAAGACGGTTGCATTCCCTTTTGAATTATAACATGATGATAAGGAATAGGTGTTTCTGTGATTTCATTTTTGTCGGATTTATGTTCAGATTCTGATGCTGAATCAGACGTAGATATTTGACTATAAACTAATGATTTATTTCTTCTTACTTCTTCTAAAACTTTTGCTAAGTTTGATAATCGTTTAGTACATTTCTCAGTTAAGTCTGCAATTTTTTCCATATTTTGTAGCTTATCCTCTGCAACTTTCATAAAATTTGTTTCAATATCAATACTTCTGTTTGTTTGCATTGAAAAATTTGTCGGGGACCGTGGCTCTGTTAGGTGTTTTGACATAACACTGGGAACTTCGGAGTCTGACGCAATATATGATTGTTTTAATTGATGTGCTCTTATATTTACCTGACTATTTTTTTTATTTTGTTGTTGATTAGAATTTGTATTTATTGAGTCATGGTTATTTATGTGATTATTGTTATTTATTTGTGCGGTCCAATTCTTGGCAACTGGTTTAAATGTTTTTTTATAATTGGGTTCACCTATATCAGAACTGGTACTATTTTTATACTCTGAATTCCCAAATGATTTAGGTGTAGGAGAACTTTTACATCTTGATCTAGACTTCTTAGTATCTACACAAACTACTTTTTTTTCTTCTCGTGTAGATGAAGACGTCGATGTTACAATTTTTGAATTATAAACGGGACGCCGAAACTCAGTTTTCTTTTTGTTTAGTAGCTGCCTCGATATATTTAATGATTTAACTTTATGTACTGATTTTTTCTTTAGAATCTTCAACAGCTTTGGATTTTTTTCTGTTTGACTATCAATACTTTTCATATCGGTAGATTTAAAACTTTTTTTGCATTGATTGATATTCTCTTTCAAAATCTGTTGCTTAAGAACATTTTTTATCTGTTCAAGGGATATTTTATTTTCTAAAATTTCTGTTGAGCCATGTTTTTTATCATTGTTGCTTGGTGCATTAATAATAGAACTACCCGGCGTTGACACGGCACTGCAATTTTGATTAATTATTTCAACAGCTTTTAAACCTTCTCTATTTAGAGCTAAAAGTTTTTGGACATATGTTTTAACTACAGGATTAATTTTATTATCTTCTTTTTCTTTAATATTGCTAATCGGCTGTTGATACCTACTCGATGGTACTTTTATTTTTGAATTTTTATTCAAATGATCCATTGCTGAGTTAGTATATTCACTTCCACTTTTTGTTTTTTTTCTGTGAGACTTACATAATTGCATTTCACTTCTGCATTTGCATTTGTGGCATTTACAATTTCGGTTTTTAGTTTTTTTCAAAGCACTTGTTAACCTAGTACTGTCGTTACTTCGTGCAGTGTTAGGTGGTGTATTATTTGTATTTCTTTTCTTAAAATTTAAAACACCTGCAGATGTTTTTCCAACACTGGCACAACGTTTACACCTGCATTCTTCACAATCTCCCCCTATTATTTCATACTGTGGATCAGTTTGATTGACAGTATTTTCAGATTCAAACATGTCATCATGGGTCATAATATAATCTTGTTTTAAAAATTTTGGTAACACTAATTCAGGTGGACTCATATAGGCTGTAGATGTAGATGAGCTCATGTGCATAAACACTGGACGTTGAATGGATGAGTTAAAAGAAGTTTGTGTATATGTAGAAGTGGCTGGTCTTGATAAGGGATCAGCTTTAGGTACATGGATTGGAATAGCATAAGTATCATCGAAAGAAGTGTGTACTGCTTTCTCACACATATTACTAATTTGTGGTTTAGTTATTGTCTCTGTCCTTACAGCTTCACTTTCTTCTTTGCTTAATGACTGATTATCGACGTTTTGTATTGCATCATAAGTTTCAACTACATTTTTAGTTTCATTTACATTCGAAGGTGATGCATATACTACATTTTCTTCCTTGTTCTTTGATAACTGATCTAAATTTTCCACATCATCTGAAACTTGATTTTTCTCAAGTGTAGTTAATGTATTAAATTTTTCAGACGTAGTATCAGCGCTAGATGCATTTTTATTCTCTTGATTGGTTACTTTTTCGCCATCTTTCTTTCTCAGTTGGATAACAACTTCGTAGTTATCGTCTTTTATAAATCCAGAAGCACCAATGTAGAATTTACTAGCTTCATTCCCCCCATCCTCTATTAGTTTAATTAATCCACTATCATGATTAACAGTACCAGCTTTATCATTAGGTGCAGTCTTGAAAGATGTTGATGATGTAGCTGCAGATGACTGTACTAACAAACTGTTTTCGTTGCTCTTCTTCCCACAATTACAATTGACATTTGTCTTTGTTGTTCTGAAACAGTTATATTATATTAAATAATTACTGACACAACATATTAACAACAATACATAAGTATATTACAATGTATAACAATAGTTACACTTTTTTTATATTTTTCAAATTAACTAACCTCAATATGGCATCTTCACCTTGGTTTTGAAAATCTGTAAATAAAAAAATATATACCACCTTAGACATTATACCAACATTAATTATTATATTATTTATCCGTACGAAAGTACTGACTATTGAACATTTTATCCTTCTCTTTTAATTTAGTCATTAAATAGTGTAGAAGATTATTATATTCACAGAACTACAAATACTATTCCATTTATGTTTCATCTACATTCAAAATAAAATTGTTTTTAATATATACTAATTTAATTTTTGTATATACCTCTATTCTTTGGTCTTGAAATAGTTTTTCCACAACATTTGGATTGATCGAGTTTGTCACTTTGTCTATTTTGATTTCCACATTCATTAACTTCATAATCTTTTGTTAAGTGCATTGATGTAATGTTATCCCTGAAATTTTAATTTTATATGAAAAAAAAATATATTATAAAAAAATCTCTCTGATTTAGGAATTTGGATTGATCGTGATCTCATTAGTATGTATTAAATGAGTCTACAATTTCATATAATTCCTAAAAAGTAATTTAGATAATCAGAAACAAAGAAAATTTCTTTCAAATAAATTACCACCAATATTTATGCTCAGTAGACATCCCCCAGACATCTAAGTCATTTGTGCAACAGAGGTAGTTGTGTACAAGTCTAGAGTAGAAAGGGTAATAAGGGATTAATTGGGATATGATGGAAAACATTATATTATTTAATGTGTTAAATTTTTATAAAAAAAATTATATCCTTATAATATTAATATTTGTGTAAGCTAAGTTATTTCATGCTGTTGTTACTAATATCTAAGTAAATACTTACCCTTTATTATTGACACCTTTGTAGACACCTAAAAAAACATTGAAATATAAGACTCACGACTTCAGTAACATTTATATAAACATTTAGTATTTTTAATTCACCTACCTTCCTTGACTTGTTCAAAAGAAACATCTTTATGTATGGTATGAATATCTCTTACTAAATTTTCCGTTTTCTGTTTTTCAGAATGGTTTTCTGAAGGATTAGAAAACTTTTTATTGTCAGTGAAACCTTCAGAATTTTTAGTTTTGCTTTTTTTTTTATTTCTTGAATCTAAAATTTTGTATATTATGATTCTATCTGCATCTCTTAGTTTTGAATCTATATTGGAGACATTTTTGTTTCTTTCAAGGCTCAAATTTTCCACAGAGCTGGTATCAGAACCAAAAGAGTTTTCACTTTCATCTGATCCATTACTATTTTGCTGCACAATAACAGTTTCGACAATTTTCTTCTCGTGTTTTTCATTGTTGTTATCTTTTGTTGGTGGAGTGTGTTTATGCCTTGACCTGTACTCGTGATAGCTGTTAGGTTCACTAAATTTAACAGTATTGCCTGATTTATTCTTTGTTGTGGTTGGGATTGTATGTATGGCAAAGTTGCCATCACTCTCAGGTACCGGCATCCAGGAATATTCAAAGTCCCTTCTTTGTTGTTCATCCGTGGTCACTGGTGATTTTGATGTACTCCTACTTTTTTCTAATATAGTTGATTTTCTTTTGTTATGCTTAAAAAAGATTCATAAAAATAATTTAGGATAAACATTGTGTTACCTAATTATTTGCATTCCCTTAAATCTATTCATACAATAAAGCTATCAAAGTCTGGTTAAAATCACAACAACCTGGTATTAATGATAGTTACCGAAATAATAATGACAAGGCATTACTTGAATTTATGTAGTAAAAGAAACCTGCAAAGGCAAAAAGATGAATATTGTCGCAAACGAGTGTTCCGATGGGCACATCTTATATATATCATAGTTTAATTATTCACGCTTGATTATGCACTTATAATGAAAAGGCATGACATAATTATCTTTAATGTGGATATATCATTCCCATATCAGCCAAAATTCAAAGGGTCACATTTGTATTGGAGTTTATGTAGACTCATCTTTTACATACTCACTAGCCTTTTAATGCGTTCATCTTAATAAAAAATAATAAAGTGTTGGAGTATTTTTGTTGGTTGGCCTCTTCTCCCTTTTTGAGGAGAAGGTTTTTTGGAGCTTATTCCACCACGCTGCTCCAATTCAGATTGGTGGAATACACATGTGGCAGAATTTCAGTGAAATTAGACACATGCAGGTTTCCTCACGATGTTTTCCTTCACCGAAAAGCACGAGATGAATTATAATCACAAATTAAGCACATGAAAAACTTCAGTGGTGCTTGCTTGCCGGGTTCAAACCCGGACCCACGATCATCGGTTAAGATTCACGCGATCTTACCACTGGGCCATCTCGGCTTATATTTTTGTGCACTTTTATTATTTCACATTTAAACAATAGGACTATATATTCAAACAAAAAATAAATAAATAATTTTTTTGTGAAAGTAACATTTGATAACAACAATAAGGCTCTTATTTACCCTGCAATTATGTTTTTGATGTTCCTTTTCGATTTTTTTGAACTCTTGCTGTAATTTCCTCTGATGTTTGTCCTTTTGTAATTGTTGTCTTTGATCATCCATATATGATGTTTTCTGCAATAAAAACAGCAAGGATTACAATTTATATCAGAATAATAACAATGCAAACATCATTATTACAATAAATACGTACTATAGGCTTAAAATCATTATCTTTAGGAAGAGAGTTTAAAAAAGCTAAAGTGTCTCTGTATTCTTTGTCAACATTCTGTTTAGAAACGGCAACCTTATTCCTCATATCCTGTTGTCTTTTGTTAGGTTGTTCTTTTTCCATATTACTTGCACTGGCCGTTTCTTGAAGAGCTTGGGCATATGCATCTTCATCAGTTTTCTTGTCATGAGAAACAAATTCTTCTTTGCCGTATGGTACATCCATTATATCTCTTGTATTATGATTATAGACAGATATAGATTTCTTCCTATTTATTGCTATATCGGGATCAGTTGATCTGAAAGATTTCTCTTTATTACCTGAAACTTTTATAATTTTATTAGTTTCATCTTGAAGTTTAAAAACAATTTTATTTATATTTTCTACAAGATATATACATACTACAGGATGTAGGTACATACTTAAATATTATAATAAATTAAATAAGATATAGTTTAACTAGTCTAAGTGAATATAAATACTCTAAATTTTCGAATTAATAAGATCACTGTCAAATTATATTGTCACCTGTCTCTGTTCCACAAGAAAATTTATTACTTCTAGAGGACAATTTAGGCACTTGATTTAAATGTAAATTCTTTTGGTTTGATAATAGTGAATGAGGATAAGGAGTATGTTTTGAGTGGTGATTACAAAAACCAATGTTTTCTTCAGGTTGCCAGGAAGGGACTGGAATAACTTGCTCATCTAACACATGACAAATACTATGAAATACACTACCATCTGCTCTTGAAGCTCTAGTACGTAGGATTGTCTGTTTAATACTTTGCAAGTCATCGGTTGATTTTTTTAATGGTTCAAATTGTCTTAATCGTAAATTTCTATTTTGTAAATATTCAGATACAAGATTCAGTGACGTCTTTAAAGGAATTGTTTCTTCAGGCACACTTGAAAGACCTCCACGTAGACTGGATGGCATCTCTTCACTCAATGCAAATAAATTAGGTCGTTTATTTTTGTCCGATTTCTCGGTATATACAATTGGATCTTGAGCAGTGTCGTCTTTTGGTAATGATAATGCTGGTATATTGGGTTCCCATTCATTCGGCAACTCTCCCAATTCCCATTGTGTTGCCATATCTGCTTTTGATACATTGAGATTGTCTTTTTTTGAATCTATATTTCCATTTAATACGTTGTCATTTTTCTCATTTATACTACTTGCAGATTTAGTTTGTAGATTGTCAGTTCTCTTTGCCTGTTTAATTAAATTCTTGGTAATAGAAGAAGATTTCTCACGACTAATTTCATTAGCCACTTCTCTGAAATTATTGTAACCAAAATTTGTGTTTATATATGTAAAATAAGTAAGATTTATTTAACGAAAAAAAATTATCTAAAATTATTTCATTTAATATCCATTAAACATTTGTTAAAAACGATTATTAATATTCTATTTAATATAGAGTAATAATACCAACCTTGCTTTTAACTTCCTGTCTAAAACTTTTTTTTGTTCATCTAGTTTTTCTTGCCTTCTTTTTCTGACTTCAGCAGTGGCTTCCCTTCCACGTAGCTTAGATGGGTCAGTCTTTTCTTTTAAATCTATTTAATTTTAGTAAGAAAACAAGTAAAACTATTTGAAATTGATTATAATAATTACAGAAAACAAAAATCTTCATTTTTTTTAATAAGCAATAGCATTGTATGGACATATTAGATTAATAAAGATTATGATTAATTAAGACTACCTGGTTCACAAACTTCAAGTGCTTTTTTGTGACTATCTCCGACATTCTGCAAGCCTTTAGAATAGAGTAATTCTAAACGTTTCACTAATTTCTCTTGACATTCAAAATATTCTTTTTCTTTTTTAGAGTCAATATCTGTTAAATGCCGCGACTTTTCTACTTTAGCGCGTTGTCTAATTCTTTTTGCTATATCTTTTGATTGTTCTCTGACCTAAACACAAAGTAAATTAATATTAAAAAGTTGCAATAAAACAAACAAGTTATACGAAAATACGTTGACGATATAAAACCTCTAACCTGTTGTAGTCTCAATTTCCGTCTTCGTAAGAATTCATTTGTTTGTAAGACGTCAATTTCGGAAGTCATAGCAACAGTTGCTTATTTGAAATAAATATTATTAAATAGGTAATAAAATATTTGACTACTAACGTTTTAAAATAATTGTTAACATAATAGAATAGGATCATTGACTTATACACAAACGAACTGTCAAGTTGTAAAATTTTAAACATGAACAAGACTCAAACGTACGCTTATGTCAGATATATGTCAAAATTGATAAAAAATAGGTATATTTTTTAAACTAAGCTTGATCTGGATTTTATGATATTTAGTAATTAAATATTAAAAGTAAAGACAAACTTATGGTACTAGAATCAATGACAATAATACATGTTACAAAAATCGGATATGTCATTAGCGGGCGCAAATTAAATCCTAAAATACGTCCCAATTGATACATATTTAGTACGAGTATTAATCGGTACCAAGCAGTGATGATTATGACAGCTGACAATAAATAATTAAAATGTCGTCCAGTGTATACACATAAACTGTCTAAACTAAATAAAAGTTGATGTAAATGACTGTAATGGTGTATTACTAAACTATTATTATGGTAATATTTTGTTGTTAATTTTGTGAATATGTCGATGGTATTTCTTATACCAATAAATAAAAAAAAATCAATAAAAACATGTAATACCAAAATCGCATATAATATCGAAAATTATTTGTGTATTATATTTAAAGTCAATATATTTTTGTTCCGAGCTTCCGAATGATATATTTTATAAACATAGATTATAAAGTGCTGATGCGAGATCGTTGCTCGTAGGTAAAAGAAAAGGAAATTAATACGAAATATATATCAATTCTATCATGTATTATTTTTGTTTGTAATATCTTCCCCATATTTGATTTCCTTTTTGTAGTTTTATGAAAAAAATATATCATATCATTTAACAGCATAAAATTTAATAGTTGAATCCCCGCACCAGTAAAGACTACGGAACTTTTTTTTGTGCTAGTTTATATACGCAGTAGTTACATCTCTTTCACACAACATGGCAATGTAGTCAAATGTAAATAATATTAAAAGATGCATATGTGTGATGTCACGGAATATTATTTCCATTTTTTTTTGCTACGATATAACACATCTATAGCTTTTAATATCATTTACTACAAGACATCTTTTAGAATTTCATTACCCAAATACTACAATTTCAATCGTTGATATTTCGATACAGCAGTGCACAAGCACAGTACAATCTTACAAGCTCAATCTTTGGCATCCAATTATTAATTATTTGCACTTGACTATTTCATTAAAGAAAATAACAAATGTATCTGTTATTGTGTCTCAATGTTACTTAAGTAAACGAAACATTTGTCAGAAATATATTAATATGAATGGCTAAATCCAAATTATTATATAATATTCAATATGGCTAAAAATATGTTTGAATTGATACAATCATATATACATGATGTCATAGTATAAGATAAACTATCTCAAAATATAGGAAATATCAATATATGGTTGTCAAAAAATTATTTGGTTGTCTTTATTATTTTCTCTTATCCCAATTACTTATTGTGGTCTGTCATCACTCTGACGACTTTCCTACTTGAAAAGACATTTGGTGGTGGATTGGTTAGCTACCATTATATGGGTGGTTGAGGCGCTTTCAATCCCAGTAAATAATTGGCGACGAGTGTATTGGTAGGTAAAAATATTAATTACCGACAGACAATATTAATAATAAGGGTTAATAAAAAACACGTTTAATAATTTCTTTTATTTAAGATAAGAAAAATCGTTCGGGGATTAATTACTTACATTGGGTACAAATAACTCAGATTTACTTCAATTACCAAGCCCCACACCGAGCAAAGTTTGTTTACCTACATCCAAATCCAATACATTATTTTCTTTTTTGGGATTAAGTAGGTCCGCATTAATTAAGCCCTCTCCAGCATTAGGTGCGTTATTTGTATAGCCATTATTATTAGTATTTGGAACTGCACCTCCACCTCCGTTTCCACCTAAGCCTACACCAAGAACATCTTGCTTGGCAATGTCCAAGTCTAACACATTATTATTTTTATTGGGATTAAGAAGGTCTAAGTTTATCAATCCTTCTTCCGAATTGGTATTGCTTGTTGGTTGATATTTGCCGCCTGTTGGTTGTTGACCCTTTAGATTTTGGCCTGTTGGATCGTAATAAATTATTCTTAGACACGCGCAATAAAAAGACAAATAACGAGACTACGTCAGATATTTGTATGCCTAACAAGTAATTTTGATGCATGGGAACCGAACGTTATCTATTTGTTATAATGAATTCTTACCTGTCGGATTTTGGCCGGACGGTTTCGGTCCTGTTGGTGGAGCTCCGTTATAATTGTTTCCTCCAAGTCCAACGCCCACAATATTTTGATGAGCAACATCTAAGTCGAGTACATTATTATTCTTCTTTGAGTTAAGAACGTCAATATTAAGTAGACCTTCATCAGAATTTGAATAATATGCATTGGAGTTAGGTGTCGCTGGGACAGACGTAGAACGTGGACAGTGGCAGGAATTCTTAGTGGTTTCCGTGGCGGTGTAAACCAAAGCATTCACTAATTTCATGATTAGCTCTTCAAAGTTGCTGAGGCATGGGGTCGGATTTGTTGTTGTTGTTGTTGGTGGTGGTGGTGGTGGGGGTAGTGTTGGTGTTTGGTACTGATATGTTAGTTCTTTATCTTCCAAAGCTCGCGCCAAGGCTATGAGTGAGGCGAGATCTTCACAAGTGCAAGTGCAAGTGTCTTTGTGAATAGAATTCAAACCTCGCATTCTGCCATAATATTGAGCTTGGCAGACCTGTTTATAATTCGTATTTAAAATTAGTAATCGGAAAACATATGAAAATATATAATAACTTTAATAGTCAATTAAATAGTTATAATAATTTTAAAACATAAGAAGAATTGTCAACTAAGGCAGACAATAGTAGGCAAATGTGCAAATGGGCCACCTGATGGTAAGTGCACCACTGCCCATAAATAATAGCACTGTAAGAAATTTTAACTAACCTTTACATCGCCAGACACTTTGGTTTAAAAAATAATAAAAATAATATGTCAGTACCTACTTCGATCTAATAGGACAATTGAATTTAAAAAAGATAGATCAATAAACTGTTACCAATTTTATAATTGTTAATAATTTTATATATAGAACAATAGTTTATTACAACTCACCCCGATTATGCCGAATGCAAATACAAAAATTATTAATTCTTTAGTACCCATTTCGTTGGTCAGTTTCTTAACAATGACAAAGAAGTCCTTATATAGAGCCGATGACCCATATTATTACGAAACTAATTCTGTTAATGGATAAAAGTAAGTACCTGAGTTTGTTACGGCCTATATTTCTATATTGCGTAAAACACAATAAAAATATACCACACATGAGTCAACATAACATTCGCGCACGTATATTATGTTTTATCTATTTTATAGAAATAATTACGTCACACATTTCCAAACTCGCAGTACCGTTTAGTGTGAACAAGTAATTAGTTAATGAGAGTGTAATTATTATTTATTAATCTTGAATTTCACGCGAAATAAAATAATACAGTTCATTTCATACCTATATTTATTTCTTGAATTAGAATAGAAGAATATGCTTTATTGTAAAACAAAATAGTTACAGAACCATTTTAAACATAAACATTAAAAAAAACACGAAAACTATTTTGTACAAAAGGCGATCTTATCGCTAAAAGAGCGATCTCTTCCAGACAACCTTTGGGTGAAGGACAAGAAATAAATAACTAAAGTGTGAGGAGGTGTACTGATCATCTCAATTTTTATCTTTTTTTTATAAATAAAAAAAATATATATACATACATATAAATAAATAATATATACATAAACATACATATATAATATATAAAAAAAATGTAATTATGATACTAAATAGAAGTAAAGTGCGGCAGATAATTAAACAACACTCCCTGATAATTATAAAGATAAATAATAAGCCTTGAGTCGGATTTTAAATGTGTTAATAGTTTGAGATCGTCTTAAGTGGAGTGGTAAAGAATACCATAGGCGAACTGCTTGGACAGAGAAGGAATTGGTATAAAAAGAAGAAGAAGGAATTTTAAGAATTAGATTATTGTCAGATCGTAGAGTGCGACCGTGCGAGTCCTTAAGGAATTCAAAACGGTGTTTAAGATAGTGAGGAGAATTCGGATGAAAAAGTATACAGTATAGAAGAGAAAGAATATGAGTATTCCTACGAAGATGGATTGGGAGTCACTCGAGTTTTTTGCGAAATTCAGAAATGTGGTCAAATTTGCGGAGTCCGGATATAAACCGAATACAGAGATTTTGAATACGCTCGAGTTTATTAAATTGCTCCTCTTTTAGGTCAAGATAGCAGGTGTCAGCGTAATCAAGGATGGGCAAGAGGATGGCTTGAGCTAACGCAATTTTGGTAGCAATAGATAGAAAATTACGTAGTCTACGAATGGACCCATTCGAGTGAAACATTTTCCTGCTCACTTCGCTTATTTGTGACATCCACGAGAAATTTTGATCAATATATATTCCTATATTTTTAACTTTGCTGCTTAGTGGGATTACAGTATTGTTAAAGACAACAGGTGGCAAACGAGAATAGTCTATACGGGGTAATAATTTATAACTGCCAATTATAATAGTCTAGCTTTTAATAGGATATACTTTGAGACCAAAAGAAAGACTCCACTTTAAAATTTTGTCTAAGTCAGAATTAATTAATTGATGTGGTAGGGCAGTAATTTTGGAATAAGCATAAATTTGGACATCGTCGACATACAAGTGGTAGGAAGAGAGATTTGTTGAGTTGAAAATTGAGAATACAAGAGGAGATAAGACACCGCCTTGGGGAACACCGGCACTTACCCCAACCAGTCCGAGTAAGAATCTTGGATTCGAATACGTTGACGGCGATCATTAAGATAACTATAAAACCAATTAATTACCGATGGAGATATATTAAGACAATTTAGTATAGCCAGGATTATGTCGAAATCTACAGTATTGAAAGCATTACTAAAATCAACACTGGTGGTAGAGCTTTGTGCAAGCTCGTCTGGCTCGTATACCTACCCAGACGAGCTTGCACTTTGCACATCAGATATTCTACCGCAAAACAGCAGTACTTAGTATTGTGGGGTTCCGGTTTGAAGGATGAGTGAGCCAGTGTAATTACAGGTACAAGGGACATAAAATCTTAGGTCACAAGGTTGGTGGAGCACTGGCGATGTAAGCGATGGTTAACATTTCTTACAGTGCCAATGTCTAAGGGCGTTTGGTGACCATTTACCATCAAGGTGCCCATATGCTCGTCCGCCCGCCTGTTCTATAAAAAAAAATCAAGCCATGATAAAATTGTAACTTCCTGGTTATCCATAGCTAATCTAATGTCATCGGTAATCTTGACTAATGCAGTAACCGTACTATGGCCAGATCTTTCCTCCTGGAAAAGTACAGGAAAGGTACAGGAATTAATGGAGTTATTGAATATGCAACTTATAGCGGCAATTAAATAGTCAATAATAGGCAGGATCATTTTATGGCTTATGCAGTCAGAACCAACGGCATCAGAATTTATAGCTTACATATTCATCTTAATATCACATTCAGTAAAATCACGAAAAGTAAAGGGCAAAAAAGTCGGAGTTGATGACGCAGAAAGTTGAATTAAGGTATTAGATTTAGTTGTACTATTTATGGTAACTGAAGATGCAAATTGATGTTTAAGTTGGTTGCGATCCAGGGTACTAGAGGAGGTATTGATATGTGACTTGCCAACTCCGAGAGACTTGAGAAATTTCCAGACTCTGGAAGTGTTGTCGTCTTCAACAACAAAATGCTTCCTATTTTGAAAAACATTGCATTATTCCGAAATGTCAATCTGGTTTTAGAAAGTCACACAGTTCCACTACAGCGTTATTACATATTGTTGATGAAATTCTTTCTGCGTCTAATAATAATATGGCTTCAATTTTGATACTATTAGACTACAGTAGAGCATTTGATTGTCTCAATATAGATTTACTTCTTGCCAAATTGAAATTTTATGGTTGTTCTGATCTCGTATGCAAGTGATTTTCTAGTTATTTCAAAGATAGATTACAAATAGTAGAAGTTTCTGGCATGAATGGAAAGCCTACAAGGTCTAGCGCTATACAAGTTAATAGAGGTGTTATCCAAGTTTCTATACTTGGACCTTGAATTTTGTACTCAATCTATACGGCAGATCTTCACGAATGTGTCAAAACTAGTTCGGTCCACATGTACGCAGATGATACACAGTTATTATTGAACATCAATCCATTTATAAATAATGATAAAACTATCCAAAATGTTAATGATGATCTTTCTCAAATTTTTAGTTGGTTGAAGAATCATGACCTGTCATTAAATCCACAAAAAAGTACTTACATAATTTTTGGTACTAGGCAATAAATGGTATCGCTTGGTCAAATGTGTCATAGGATTTTTATAGATGGTCATTCCTTAGTTGAGTCTAAGCTAGCGAGGAATCTTGGGTTGAAGTTGGATGGGTCATTACGTTTTGAGGAACACATATCATCTGTTACTTCGAAATGTTACGCTTTACTCAAAATGATTAATAAGTTTAGACCATTTTTGAGTGAATCAGCGCGATCAAAACTTGTAGACTTGTGGTTGTTGTCCTTGGTTCTATCTCAGTTGGACTACTGTGATGTCCTTTAAGGCCCCTGCCTATATAAAAAAACGGAAAGGAAAATACAGAGGATACAAAATTCTTATCTAAGATTTTGTTACAATATACCTCAATATTCGCATATTACACCTTATTTAAATTCCAAGAATATATTAAATATGAAAAATCGCTGTTCACTTAAATTAAATAATATCACTTTAACCTTAAAATATCGTAAAATTCCCAATTATTTGGCGGATTAACTTAAATGGTCCGAAACAAATGTTTCCAATTGTAGATTGAGCCGAGTTCCGCGACTAATACTGCCTAGACCACATTTGCAAGCATTTAGAGGTAGCTTTCATTTCGCAGCTTCAAAGTGTTTGAACGATATCCCACCTCCGATTAAGAACAGTACGTCTTAAAATAAGTTTAAGGCACAATGCAAGCAATGGCTTCTATCTATGCAAAAGACGCAATGTGCCTGGGCAAATGTGTGTAAATAAACTTAATATACATAATTATTATTTTGATTGTAATTTATTAAAATATATATCTCTATTTGCTTATACATTTTAAATATTATTATTTTTATTCAATATAAAATATTTTCCTTTTACTAGAATTAAAAAAAAACCTCTCTGTTTTGGTAATGCTTGCATGTTTTTTTTTTTTTTTTTTTTATATTTGCCGGGTGGGCAAATGACTCTACTCCACCTGATGTTAAGTGGTAGTAGAGTCCAAACGCGAGGACGGCCAGTACAGTCGGGAAGAAGATTCTGCACTAGCCGCCCTCGCCTTGCCGGCCCGCAAGATGCCTCTTCACGCCTCGTAAAGAGACGTGAAGCGAGCGACGTATTGCCACGATAGGGATGGGCAAAGTGTGGAGGCGTGTTTCCCCCGGCATTGGTTCAGCAGCCGTCTCCACTGGACCAACACCCATCGCGGCAATGCTCGCTCGGGCACTGGCTGTACGCTGGCTGACCTCGAAACGCGGCTGCAAGCCACTTCACGAGATTTTCACCATGCGTACGGTGGTAACAAGCCAGGCGGATGTGTATCATCCTACCACCAGATGATATCCCTTAGTCGCCTCTTACGACACCCATGGGAAAGGGGTAGTGAAATGTATTCTTTCTCAGTCACTGCACGGATATGTTTTTTATTTTAGCCTATTGGGCGTGTTATAAAATTGTATTAACTTTTATTATTTAAGTAATTTTATCTTCCTTTACCTTTTACTACACTGAATGTAACGTTTGTGTTGGCAGCATTTGTACAAGGCGTAGACTGAAAAGCAGCCTAGCTGAGACTACCCTTTTCACCAAATTATCAAATATCATATTGTTAACTCTTTTTTTTATGGTTTTGTACCTTAATTTTGTCTTTGTTCCGGTTTGGTTTTTTATAATTTAATTTGTTCTTATTAGACTTATATTTCACTTTTGCCAAATTTTTCTTATGCTGGAGTTTTTTAATATTGAGAGTAATCCAGGGTGCTGGTAAGTAATTTATACGTATTCGCCTAATAGGAGCATGTACGTCGTACAGTTGAGTCAGAAGAGAGTTAAAAATATTAACCTGCTCATCAACCGTAACACCGTTCAAAGCTTCTAGCCAGTTTATTTTAGCAGCAACCTCTCGCAATTGCTCCACACACATTCCTCCGAAATTGCGTTGCAGGAGAATTCTAGGTTTAGCTCTAGGAGGTCTAATTTTATAAGAAAGGAAGAGGAGATCGTGATATGAAAAAGCGAGTACACCATATTGGCCATGTTTTTCAACATGAGCAAGCGATGACACAAATATTAGATCAAGTAAAGAAGGAGTGAAATTTGGAAAGGAATGAGTTGCAGAAAGTGGCAGAACATTTAAGTTAGCACCATTGATGATAGAACATAAGCGTAATGATCGAGTATCGTTCTTGAGAAGGCAAGTATTAAAGTCACCCATCACCACGGTATGAGTGTACAAAGGAGTAAATGACTCTAGTAAGTTCTCAAAAGATGGAAAGTAATCAATATTCTGCGACGGGCAATAGTATACACCCAGGAGTAACTTCGAGTGAGAGAGAACAACTTCAATAAAAAGGTGCTCTGGCTCTCCAGCTGTAATCGAATTAGAGGAGCTTACTAAAAAAAGGGTATATGTGGTCTCAGATAAATGGCGACACCCCCACCAGTTCTTGCCATACGATCATTACGGATCAGATGGAATCCACGAAGGGAATAGACAGTCGAAAGCAAACACGGCTTAAGCCAGGATTCAGAAACTAAAATTGCATGTAAATTTTTAATTTGAAAAGAGGATAACATGTCCGGATAATGTGCTGGAATACTCTGCGCATTTATATGTATAATGTTAAAATTATTAACAACGTCGGAAAATTGGGAGTCAAGGGAATCACAAAGAGAAGGAGGAATACTGTAAAAACTACAGTCAGTGTTCGAGTCATCGGATGATAAGGAAAGAAAGGAAGTACCTAAAATTTAAAGGATCTTATATACTGAAAAAGTAATGGTTTAATTATAGTGAGGTTTAATTATAGTGATAATCTGATTATTGTATATCCAATTATATAAAAACATAAAAAGTAGTTACGTATCTTGTGTTTTTAATACTTAAATTACCGACACAACTTTATTACACCATATGGGTTGATTCGTTTGGGTTTATCTTTCTTTAAATGATAACCAGATGCAGCAGGCCCTTGATTATTAGGGACTCAAGGGCGACAGTTTATAACGTAACATATTTTACACATTTAAATGTACCTATCTATATTTGTCTTCGTTCATACAAAAAATATTATTATTTATTCTCATTATTTGACTACCGACAGCAAAATAATGTGCCATTAAGGCTCAATGAATTAAAAGTAGCGATCTTTATGGAAAATGTAAGATTTTTTATGCGATAGTGTAATGAAAAAATGCATTACTTAGTACTTTTTATGTAAATACTTCAAACATAGTAAAAAGACTAAAAGTAAATTATCATTTTATATTAGCTTAATGGTAAATTACTTTTTAATTTTACTTCAAAGCTCATGACCATCGCGATTGAATAAGGGTCATATTACTTTCAAAACATTAACATTTTAATCATCATAAAGATGGATACTGGTCCTAAACAGAGACGGCAAATAAATCCAAGATACAAAGCGAACTTGTTATCCGTGCTCACTTTTGGGTACGTAAGAAAAATCAAAATGCTACAAACAAAAATAGAATAGATTTCTATAACGTATAACTCTGCCACCATGTTCTTTGGTTACGTTTCGTCATGTCTTTATTGTGCCTGTTGTTACACTTTGAGCAATTCATAATTTATTTTATATATATGTAAGGTTTTACTGATTTCAACATTTCATTTTACTGGGGTATTTTTACACATACAATTTATTCGTTTTAATTTTATTAATTAAACCTGCATTTAAATGAGGCATATACAATATAGGGAAATCTGTATGCAATTAAGCCAACTCATTGTATTTTTGGGTTAAAGAGATTTAGTACTCATACGACGCTTTACTTTTTAGATGGACGCTTGAAACATTTAAGTTAGGGTACAGTCGGGATATAAAAGAAGAGGACCTCTACGCACCTCTTCCAGAACATCGATCCGATATTTTAGGTTAGTTTATACAAACGCTTTTATGGACTAACCCGATCAATAATGACGTCACTAAAATTTCTGCAGCCATATAGGTAAGCTAGCAACTAGACCAACGACCAATTGAATGTACTCGAATTCTAGGTGATACACTACAAACTGCTTGGGATCAGGAGGTTGACCACAGCAGATTACGAAATGATGGACGAAAACCAAGTCTTATGAAAGTACTTATAAAAGTTTATGGCGCAGAACTCATGCTATACGGATTAATATTGGCTGCAATGGAATTTTTGATCAGGTTAATAAATTAATATGATATTAATTAATGATGATATTTTTATTTAATATTTAGCATTCCTAGTAGCACATAAGATATATTTTTTTAATTTATCATATATGTTTGATATCCCATGCATAAATATTGAAATAATAATAAATAACTTATTTCTAGACTACAACAACCACTATTTCTCGGCTTACTACTTCGTTACTACAGTCCAACTCAAGATCTGCAAAACAAGACGTATGTATATTTCATAAGCACTATGACCGAATTATGGTATTGGGCTAAACTTTTGAATTCGTCCTTTATCCATAATCAAATTACAAGTATTTACTAGTTAAAACTCTACCCTAAAATCTTAGTGCCCCAACTTCAATCTCAATCTATTGCTATTGTGTTGAAACGAAAAAAAAGAGAAACTAGCAGAATAACGGTTATATTCTTGTAATTAAATGAAAAAAAAAATTACAATTGGCTACTTACCAAATATGTATCTCCGCGTCGTCAATGCGACTATATACCTTGTACCCCGTTGAGATTAAGGACTACACACATAAACGCGGAGTGACGTTGCCCCGCCAAAATCAGTAAAGCCGCGCGCTTTTATCGTAGAAACTTGCTTACGACTTAATTTAGGGAAACTGGACAGTCTTTATAAATTTATGTGAAAAAACTTTTTTATAGGATTATGTATTACATTACAGTCGTCTTCCTTGATAAGTAATTTTTCCAGAGTTAATTCGACTTACATCTCTCGATTATTCAAATATTATGATATGTCGAGTGGCATTGCGTGGGGCGAGGCAGTGTTTTTCTGTTTTGGCGTAATTTTCTGCAGCATGGTGAATGTAATGGTCCAACATCCATTTATGATGGGCGTAATGCATATGGGTATGAAAATGCGCGTCGGAGTCTGTAGTCTTATTTTTAGAAAGGTAAACAGTTGATATTTTTATTTATCAATTCTGTAATTATACTCATCCCGTTTTCAAATCAAATAACGATATGTAGTAAAAATATATAAGTATTACCTAATCTAAATGCTATTTGGATAGGACCTATTGGAAGTGCATAACGCGGCAGCGATTGTTTTATATTTATTTAGTCATACTTATTGTACACAAAAAGATATATTTATTTTATGTGTAATGATTATATATATTTTATGTGTAGTTTAAAAAAAAACGGATTAATTTAATTAATAATATAGTAAACTTGAAATGAAACTTGAAACTAGTAGGTACTTATAATGACACTAGTGGTAGGGCTTTGTGCAAGCTCGTCTGCGTAGGTACCACCCACTCATCAGATATTCTACCGCAAAACAGCAGTACTTGGTACTGTTGTGTTCCGGTTTGAAGGGTGAGTGAGCCAGTGTAGTGTAGTGTAGTATAACCAGGTACAAGGGACATAAAATATTAGGTCCCAAGGTTGGTGGCGCATTGGCGATGTAAGCGATGGTTAACATTTCTTACAGCGCCAATGTCGAAGGGCGTTTGGTGACCACTTACCATCAGGTGGCCCATATGCTCGTCCGCCTTCCTATTCTATAAAAAAAATGAATATAAAAATGTAAAAGTTATAATAGTTTATCATTTATAATTTAATCAAATAATTAAATTAAACGCTACTTGCAGGCATCAATTGATGTCAGACGATGTTTTGTTCTAAAAGGTTTTAAGATAACCTAACAGTATTTGGTATGGATAATAATAATTGCAATTTTCTAGGCCTTGAAAGTAAATCTTCAAGCAATGTCTGAAAATAGAGGAGGCCTTGTCGTAAATCTAATGGCAAACGATGTAAATCGCTTCGACTCAGGTCCACTTTTTGTACATTATCTTTGGATAGGACCTTTGGAGACTGTGGTAAGAAATTCAAGAAGTAAACATTACTATACAAGAAGTATTAATTAGTAAATAATAAGTACTAAACGAAATTTAACTCCGAGAGAGTAAACAATTTAAAATTTTACACTTACATATAATGTTCCAGTTAATGACGATTTATTTATATCGAGAGATGGGAATATCTGCTGTATATGGAGCTTTAACGATAATAGCCGTTGTACCATTTCAGAGTAAGTATATATATATTTACTAACTTGGAAATTTAATTATAAAAGAATAAAAAAATAGCATGCGCTGTTCTCAAGTATATCTAGGTACACGAACGGCTTACTACAGAAGAAAAACAGCGTTAAAATCTGACGAAAGAGTAAGATTGATGGAGGAGATTGTAATGGGCATTGAGGTCATCAAAATGTATACATGGGAAAAACCTTTCCGAAAAATTATTGATATTGTAAGAAGGTAGAGAAACTTTGTTTTCACATCTACGACATTTTATTGATAATATCGTACATATTTTGTTTAACAACAAACATTTCGGCAGACAAGAAGTGTTTTACATCAAGATGACTTCCTATATACGAGGCGTTGTTATGTCGTTCATCATGTTCACGGCACGATTCAGTATTTTTATCACCGTTTTACTATATGTGATTTATGTCAATCGAATCACAGTGGAAAATGTATTTTTTCTTACATGCTATTACAATATTTTGAAACAGACTATGACGTTATTCTTCCCACAAGCCGTAGGTCAAGTAAGTAATTATGTCTTGTCTTTAACATAAGGTACAATAACTTGTAGTATTATTACAGTGCGCTTAAGCATCCTATTCGTACTAATATTAAAAATGTAAAAAGTGGATTGTTACTCAATCACGCAAAAACCGCTAGACGGATTTGGATGGAATGGAAATAGAGATAGTTTATACCCTGACTTAACACATTTACATATAGGCTTAATCGTCTCCCAAGCCAACGCCTACCCCGCGGGCAAAAATACGTTTTTTGATAAAATACATTGTTCTGATAACTAATATATGTATACTCCTAACAAGGAGGACACAACGAAATTAGCTCTACATTCATTATTTACAGATTGCCGAAATGAATGTAGCCGTGCAGAGAGTTAATGATTTTTTACTCACTGAAGAATGTCAACTACCACCGATAGACCAATTAACAGATTTAAGTACTTCTGAAAATCGACCAAAGAAACGTGTCACTATACCACGTAAGATGCTGATAATGCAAATTCATTTTACAAATATGAAAAAATATTAAGTTATTTTTTTCTAGTGGATCCCGTTCGACAACCAGGGAAGCGTTCTCCACGAAACGAACCAAGTACGTCAAAAGTTCCAGTTAAAGGTAAATTAGGAACATACTCACTTGCTCGGTTGCTTATTAATATTTAATAACTTCAATTCATTCAATTTTCAAAGATTTAAGCAGAGATGAAATAACTATATCATTTGATGAAGCTTGCAGTCGTTGGATAAAAACGTCAGTTAGAAACGACGTTACAAATACTAATTTAAAGGTATCAATAATTTATACTAAGCAATATTTGTTAGAAAGAATTGCTTATCAATAATATATTTATGTATTATCAGATATATAATGGCTCGTTAACGGCGATAATTGGAGCGGTGGGTTCAGGCAAATCTACGTTGCTTCACATGATACTCCGTGAGTTACCTTGTTTAACGGGAAGTATGAATATTACCGGTAGCGTAAGTTACGCCAGTCAGGACCCTTGGCTGTTTGTTGGTAAGGTTAATTAACTTAAGTAATTTCTAGTTGAGACTTCAGCATATTAAATATTGTGCTTCTAAGGATCAGTACGCCAAAACATTCTCTTTGGTCAACCGTTTATGAGGACACGATACATGGAAGTATGCAAGGTTTGCGCACTCGAAAGAGACATTTCTTTATTTCCTCATGGTGATAAGACTATTGTTGGCGAACGAGGGGTATCTCTTAGTGGTGGACAACGAGCTAGAATCAACTTGGCGAGAGCAGTTTATAAAGAGGTATACAGAGAAATGTATGGAATTTTTATCTCGATGGCTAGAAACATATTTTAAATATATAAATTTATTTGTAGGCTGATATTTACTTGCTAGATGATCCATTGTCAGCTGTAGATACTCAAGTCGCAAGACACATTTTCGAAAATTGTATAAAAAGGTATTAAAATATCTTTGATATTTCATCTCTTCCAAAATGTAATAATTTTTAATATTCAATAATAAACACCGTACCTAGAAATTAGACTGAGGGCTCTCTTACAGGTATCTTGAAAATAAAACTGTGGTGCTAGTTACACACCAATTACAATTCATTAAATCCGTTGACCAAATTGTCATTATGGATAAAGGACGAACTGTTGCTGATGGAAATTATGACGATTTAAGTGTAATTTTAACTAAAACTAATTTTATTATTCCCAAAAAACAGTCTATCTTTACAACAATATTACACACGTTAAAATTGGTTATAAAACAGCTTTTTATGTTGCCTAGTATTTTTAGCTCTTTAACGTCAATATTTTGTCGATACCCTTATAAGAAATATGACCGCATGATATAAAGAAATGTAATGTGGAAATTGCCGTTTTTTGTGCTGACCGTAATATTTACTTAAAATCATAAGTCTCTTAAGACCTACGCCTATAGCTCTAGTAATTACTGCTAAGGGCTAGCTAGCCCCTGTCAAATTCTACGAGATCTTAACTATAAATTATATTTTAGAAACGTGATTTGGTTATATTACAACTGATGCAAGATAAATCGTACGAATTACGAAAGGAAGACGCAGAATCACCGAGTAAAGTAATGCAGCCAACAAGCGGTGTCAGCTTAAAACGCTCACATTGGTCTCATTGGTCAATGATCTTCGATATTATGGTATCTATATATTATGCCTTTTCATAATGGCTATGCAAATATGTTTTTTTTAGAAAATAAAAAGGGCTATTACATATTTGTAAAATTGACTTTACTGAATGTTTATAAAGATGTAATGTTCTACGGTTTATATTGACAGTACACAAAATATTTAGAAATTAAAAAATAATGCGCATACACAAGTGCACCCTCTTTTCCCTCACTCTTAAAATCCGATGGGACTACTATCTAGCTCTAATAGACAGATTTTAGGAAGATCAACGGCTTCAGGTACTTGACGAGGCACCGGAGTGTAAATACTAATTTAAAAGAATATACTTATTATAATAAGGATCTACAAATTTCTTACACTACAAATCTTTATTTTTACTACAAATCTCTTGATTTTTCAGGATCAAAAACAGGAGGCAGAGAAACAAACAGTCGGAAGAGTGCAGGGATCAGTGTACAAGGAATACTTCTTGGCACACGCTGCTTGCCCTTTTGTTTCAGTGGTTTTGTTCATGTTTGTCTTGGCACAATTTTTCGCGAGTTCCAGTGATTACTGGATAAGTCGATGGTACTACTCCAATATAATATTTAAACAATATTCTTAACAAAATAGTTGCACCTAATGAAGTGAGAGTAATTTCTTACAGGAGCAATGCAGAGGACCATTTAACTGGAGATCAGACTATGGATAATTTGTTGTGGTCACAGCACGGGTTGAGGAGAAAAGACTTTGCTCTAATATTTGGCTTACTGACTATTGCAACAGTAGCTGTCGCTTTGATAAGGGCCTTCATTTTCTTTTCATTGTGCATGAAGTCTTCAATTAAGTTAATATTATATTTTTTTCTACATCGCTCTTTCTAATTTATAAGATTGTTCTAACCTTTTTTAATAAATTATTTCTATTGTCTTTCTTATTTTTTAGATTGCACGATCTAATGTTCGAGTGCATATCGCTTTCGCCTATGAGCTTTTTCCACTCGAATCCTTCTGGAAGAATATTGAATCGTTTCAGTAAAGATATGGGTTCCGTCGATGAGTTACTACCACAAGCTATGCTCGATAGTTTTCAGGCAAATTTATTTGTATATATTGGGTTTTTTGTAAGCATTTTTTTGCGCTTTTCTCTATAATTCACTTATTTTTTTAGATATTGTTGAACTTGATCGGTGTTATCGTAGTCATTTTAATGACAGAAGTGGCGCTTCTAATACCTATTGCAACATCACTCATCATATTTTATATTTTTCGCTTGATTTACGTTCGAACCACTGGTGCTATAAAACGTCTTGAAGGCATAAGTTAGTACAGATATTGTAACTATGAATAAATATCTCAAATTAATTATTACTGAAAACATTTCCTTCCAACATAAAAATTAAATAATTTTTTTCTTAGCACGTAGCCCAGTCTTTGGACACGTTAATGCAACAATATTAGGTCTACCAACAATCCGATCGTATGGGGCTGAATTACTTCTTGCTCAAGAATTCGATCGCCACCAAGACCTACACAGCGCTGCGTGGTACCTTTTCATCTCTTGCAGCCGAGCTTTTGGATACTTCCTTGACGTTATTTGTCTCTTGTTCATAATATGCGTTACATTCACTTGCTTATTGAAAACTGGTGAGTTTGATCTTTTATTGTCTTAAAATTAATCTTTTGTTGAGAAAAGTGTATGTTTAAAATTTCTGTTATGGTTTTAATTTCTATTCATTCTTTTTGTCCCATATAAGATATCGAAGGCAGTAATGTTGGGCTTATTATCACTCAATCAATTTCACTAACGGGTATATTTCAATGGGGGATGCGTCAATCCGCTGAAATGGAGAATCAGATGACTAGTGTGGAGAGAGTTTTGGAATACACGAAATTACCGAAAGAGTCATCATCCAGTGTTGGTTTGATTTTATTTATCGTATTAGTTCTCGTAAAACTATCTGTAGAACAGAATGTGAAATAATTTGCCCGACCAGGTTTTCTGTCTATAAATATAATATATGTGGACAGGATTAACGTAACTAGCAGTACGTAACGTAACATAATTAAGACGTGCCACGTATTACGTTAAAATTTATAAAGAATATGTTAAAACTATTTCGACCTACCCAATAAAAGCACAGAAAAATATTTATATAAAATAATATACAATTATAGTTATAATTACCTGACGGTAGGGCTTTATGCAAGCGGTTAGGTTAGTATTCCCATGCATCACATATTCTACTGCCAAACAGCAAACATACAAACATTTTCCTGTTTGAAGCGTGAAGGAGCCAATGTAACTACAATTACAAGAGACATAACATCTTAGTTCCCAAGGTAAATGGCGCGTTGGCGATGTAAGAAATGGTTCAAGTTTCTTAGCACCAACGTTTACTTACCAACTTACCAACAGGTGACATATAAATCTATTTCTTAGTCGCCAGATGAAAAACCTCCAGACGGGTGGCCCTCTGAAGGTGGAATACATTTCAATAATCTAAGTCTAAGATATACCCCAGATGGCGCAAACGTTCTTAATAAATTGGAATTTAATATTATGCCACAAGAAAAGGTTTGTTTTACAGCTTCTCATTCATAACTTCAAAGGAATAATATAATTTAATTGAAAGTAAGTTATTTTTAGATTGGTATCGTCGGAAGAACTGGAGCCGGCAAATCTTCAATTATACAGGCTCTGTTCCGATTAGCATATTTAGAAGGAACCATCAGTATTGATGGTATTGATATAACGTCCATCGGATTAAAATATTTACGACAAAAGATATCCATTATCCCGCAGGTAGGATTAACTTCTTAACTATACAAGTTATCATGAATAAATTTAAATTTTAAATGAATTTTGTATAAAAACAAATATTTTATGACACATGAATATAACCATAATAGAATAAACGTGAGACCAATTTTATATTGTATATTTAATTGGCTTTCAGGAACCAGTGTTATTTAGCGGCACCCTCAGGAAAAACCTGGACCCTTTTGATGAGTATTCCGATGAGTTGTTGCTAAAAGCTTTGGAAAAAGTCGAACTATTATCAGATGGAGAAGGCGTTGGTTAGTAATAAAATATTTATTTATTTGGTAATCCAACAATTAACACTTCTTCTTCTTCTCAGCCGAAAGACGTCCACTGCTGGACAAAGGCTCCCCCAAGGATTTCCATTTTGGCCGGTCTTGCGCTGCTCGCATCCAACGGCTTCCCGCGACTCTTTCTATATCGTCGGTCCACCTTGTAGGGGGCCTGCCCACGCTCCGTCTTCCGGTTCGTGGTTGCCACTCGAGAACCTTTCTGCCGCAGCGGCCGTCAGTTCTACGAGCAATGTGCCCCGCCCACTGCCACTTTAATTTAGCAATTCTTCGGGCTATGTCGGTTACTTTGGTTCGCCTGTGGATTTCATCATTTCTGATTCGATCACGCAGAGAAACTCCGAGCATAGCCCTCTCTTTGGGTGACCTTGAACCTTTTTATTAGGCCCATAGTGAGCGACCACGTCTCTAATCCGTAAGTCATCACTGTGCAATACACACTGGTCGAAGACTTTCGACTTGCAAACACACATACACTGCGGTATTTTGGATGAGAATATATCGCGTAGCTTCCCGAACGCTGCCCAGCCGAGTTGTATTGGCCGATTGACCTCTTTCTCGAAGTTGGACCTACCTAGGTGGATGGTCTGACCTAGGTAAACATAGTTGTCTACAACTTCGAGTGCAGAATTTCCAACCTTGACTTGAGTGGGTGCAACATGGATGTTCGACATGACTTTCGTCTTGTCCATGTTCATTTTAAGACCCACTTGTTGGGAGATCCTGCTGAGGTCATCGAGCATAGTGCCGAGGTCTTCAGTTCTAGGACAGTTAACACACATTCTTTATATTAGGTATTATATTATGACATGTAACTAAAACCAAAATACTATTACATAATTAACTTAAACATATATTGATTTACTAAATAGAAGACGGTAAGAAAAGTAAAACTATTAAGAGATACCTCGAAAATAAATATCGCTTTGGAGGCGTGGTTTAGGAGGAGGGTACGTGACGTACGTACCCTGAAAGGGGATCTACGTCTATCGTTTCCTCCACGAACTTTTTCTCTCTGATATTTTAAATGATATTATTTATATTTTTTATGTTTGGCCATCACATCGATATCGAAATCCTTGTACAAAGTCTCTGTTTGCGTATCGTCCCATGTGCCTCCCAAACGAGACTGGCAAGCTCTTTGAGTATATTGTCACGGTAGTCAGAGGTCGAATTTGAGTTTTTGGCAATAAGCCGTCAGCATCATTGGCATTTTAAGCAAAGCCAAATAGTGCTAATCGTGTATTCGTAATTTCCTTACACTAGATTCTAGATCATAACGCCAACAAACTTATACTTACGGTTAAGTTTTTAATCTATAAACTTTTCAATAAATAAAAAGAAAATATAGAGAAATATGTTTTCAGAATCCCTTTATAAACAAGTTGCGGATTGTGGAGCAAACTTCAGTGTGGGAGAACGCCAACTTGTCTGCTTAGCAAGAGCTATTGTCAATAACGACAAAATACTTTTGCTAGATGAAGCCACGGCCAACGTGGACGCGCAAACTGATGCCTTGATACAAACAACCATTAGAGAACACTTCAGGACTTGTACGGTGCTCACTGTAGCACATCGTCTGAACACGGTCATTGACTCCGACAAGGTCTATTAACGAAATAAATTGCCATATTATTTTATTTCAATATGTATTAGATAAAAAATTTAAATAGGTAACATTTTGATTTAATCAAAAATGACATTAAAGATAATTTAATCAAATAATTCCAATAGTAGAATTGGTTTTATAAATGTACACAGATATAATATAATTCTACTATGTTCTATTATGTTCGACTTTCTCTATTTAAATTAAGATTTGCTATTTAAAAAAAAAAAATTGAATATGAATATGTATAACTAAGCGGTGTACTATACAGATCCTTGTACTTGACGCCGGTCACCTAATGGAGTTTAACCACCCGCATGTCCTGTTGCAAAATAAAAAGGGCTACTTCCGGAAAATGGTCGCTGAGACCGGTCCCGCGATGACCCAGATGTTGCACAAGCTTGCAGCTGAAGTAAGTTTAAAATATTACGCCTCATAAGTGGACAGATTCTTACTAAAGGATTAAGCAATAATATAATAATAAAAGTCATCCAGACCGTATTCGGCCACGGCGGGCAATATCAAGAGATAAGCCAACTAGGCAGGTCATATTATAGTGCACAAGTATGGGCGCAAGCACAGGTGAACTCTAACTCATAACCCGATGGGACGGCAATCCGACACGACCGAAGAGAGTTCAGGCGCCGCACCAACGGCTTTACGTGCTTTCCGAGGTAGTGTAGATACGAAGTGTACATACTTCTATCTTTTAAACCCCGGGCTGCTACTGAAAGTTTTCGTCAGAAAAGCCCAATAACTTTTTATTGGCCCGACCTGAGATTTGAACCCAGGACCTCCGGGTCTGCGGCATGTAACCACTAGACCAACGAAGCAGCAATAATATATCGTTATTAATAAAAGGGTTGAAGTTATAAATTAAAAAAACATAGCAACATATCAGATTTACATAATTGTAATTTTAAGTATGTTTTATCCCCAATATATAAAAACAAGCCTATTAAGTTTATATGTATATGATATGAACTTAATAGACATGTTATTATATATACTACATATATATAATAACGCGAGCGCGACTGAGTACCTTACTTAATTATATTCTCTGCTGTTGCTTGTATTACATATGTGTACTAAAACAACGTTATAAACCTTTTTTTACTTAACAATAATTGAAAGGAAGTTATTTAAAAAAATATATAAGTTCCTAATAAGGCTAAAAGTTATGGTATTTCTTTAATTTTTACTAAAATGTTATGACATTTGTTACAGAATTACAAGAAAATGAAACAAGCCGATTAATATAAATATAATTTTAATTCTATAAAATGTCTTTAATAACTTATTTCTATAAATATATTAATCCGAAAGTTTACAACATCGTTTCTTTTTTTTAAATAATAAATAAAGAACAAATACTGATACATGATAACATTTTAACTGAACATTAATGACGTGCTAAATAAAAAGGCTTACTTTAAACGGTTTCCATGTTGCAGTTAAGACTGGCTAGTTGTAGCTCCATTCGCTTTTTAAAATCTTCTATTATCGTGTCCATGCGCCTAAAAAAATCATAAAATAAAATTAAAAACTTCAAGATTTTTTTTTAAATTAAATTCCAGCATTTATTATTTAAGTTCAACAATTTTTGTATTTGCATATAATGTGGTAGTTCTTTGTAAAGCTTCTATATGTTCAGTACCTACTCAATATTATAAATTAATTAAAGTAAATTTTTCAGCAAGGCAATCAACATCAGTTTAAACTTTAAGTTATTGTATTGTGTATAAATTGTTTTTTTTTATAGAATAGGAAGGCGGACGAGCTTATGAGCCACCTGACGGTAAATGGTCACCAACTCCCTTAGACATTGGCATTGTAAGAAATGTTAACCATCGCTTACATAGCCAATGCGCCACCAACCTTGGAAATTAATATTTTATGTTCCTTGTGCCTGTAATTAAACTGGCTCACTCACCCTTCAAACCGGAACACAACAATATCAAGTACTGACGGTTTGCGGTAGAATATCTGACGAATGGGTGGTACCTACCCAGACGAGCTTGCACAAAGCTCTACCACCAGTTAAGTTTTAAAGTTTTATTTTAATATGCATTTATTATTGTCAGGCAGCATCACAACCTATCTATGACTTTACACTGAGCCCTAGTATTTATTTTTATAGAATGCCATACATTCATAAATATTATATACATACATAATATAATATTTCAGTTGTCTTTTTATTTTGTTTTAAGTAAAATTATATTATAATTACTTTTTTTCTTCTTCAGTTTCTAGAGGCGGAATACTCGCAATAGTCTCTGTGAGATAATTTCTGAAACAAAAAGGGAAAAAACTAAATGCATTTTGTTTTTCTAACAGTACTTAATACTCGTCAACACAATATATTATTATATCATAGTGCATTGACACTCTAATTCGTGCAATAAACCATTAATAATCATAATAAAATATTGCGTTATCATATTACATCGATATTGTCGATACTCGATTAATCCAATTATTGGTATCATATTGATACTCGTATTATGTATACATCGTTTCCCTAGGCTTAGTGCTGCCCACATATCACGCAATTTTTTTATGCAGCTACTGATGGCTTATTTCAGTATGGCCAAATTAGATTGCGCGATTCAGATTGATCTTCTTCTTTGTCCAAAACCCTCTTCCCAGTTCAGCTGGGGTCGGGTCTCCTTGTACGTCTGCGCCAGAGAGCTCTGTTCTGACTTGTCTGTGTACTCAGATTCTCTTTCTGGGCCTCTTTTTGCATGTTTGACCACCAGGTTGCGGGCGGTCGCCCTCTTCTCCGTGGTCGGTCTGGGATATTTAAGGCTTTCTTGATGGGATGGTCATCGTCACGTCTCAGGATATGGCCGTAATAGCGATTCAGATTGATATTATTATATATCTATGTCCTAAATTAACGAAATTCTGGATGAAAGCTCCTCACTAGAGGGCAACGCCTCTCTGCCCCTGGTGCCTGGTCTCTCTAAAACCAGTTGCTATTATTATCATTATGAATACATCCACAGCCACCCATCATTTTAGATAAATATACCACTCAAGTATTAGTTCTAGATTATAGTCGTGATATATGTATATTGGCTGGCCTTGTCGTGTCGGGATATAAGCCGGGAGACTCACTCGGCCTTCCTGGAGAGGTGCGCGGCCGTGGCGAGGCGCAGCAGCGTGGCCTCGAGGCGCGCGCGGAAGGCGGGCGCGCGCGCGGGCGGCGGCGCGCACGCCACGAGGCGCGACACCTCCTCGCACACCGTCTCGCAGATGTCGCTCACGTAGCGCGTGCACGCCGCGCCGCAGATGCTGTCCACCTACACCATCGAGCGTATATAGTTATTTTTTATAACCCATAAACATTTAATGTCACTAGTGCGAAATATCTATTAAAAGACAATCAAAACGTCACGTCGTCGGGCGTCACGGGATCATGGGACATGACACTCTCGAAAAAAAAGCCTATCTCCATCCAACATCTGGATCGAGGTCTCTGCCGACTATCGGCGCCAAGAAATGCCTCTAGAACCTCCACGCAGCACACTCCGTCAGGGTGTGGTGCGCCGTGTCCAGTGGTAGTCCAGCCTATACGTGTGTCGCTTCTTCTTGCTACCCAGCGACTCGAATGGAGCGCCTCCTCTATCGCCAGGTCTGCTGTTGGAGACCCCAGGTCCTCCTCCCATTTGCGAATCAGGGCTCACTGGACTAGAGCCGTTACTTGCTCCACCTCCGCAGATCCTGGACGACCGCTGCTCGCCCTGGCTTCCAACCGGAACCGGTACACTTTTACGAGCACCTCCGCCTGAAGTTCCCAGGACGGATCGCACGCAAGAAGTGTCGCCGTCCACGACATAGTACGGTAACCACGTATCGCTCTCACCGCTATGACTCTGCATTCTCCGCAGAAGAGCCCTATTACGAGCGGTGAGCGTCAACCCATATGTGCCATGGAGATCACCAAACCGGTGTATAGGCGCCGGCATAATGATTCCGGTCCTCCCACATTAGGTAGCAGGCGGCCCAAGGCTGCAGCAGCATTAAAAAGCTTCGGGCTCAGTTGGGCAAAGTGTTGCCCGAAGCTCCATCTTCCATCCAGGATCAGACCCAGATACCTCATCTGGGCCTTCACCTCTCACCGTCGGATGGTCCAACGACATCCAAGGAAGTGTCGATACCCCTGTCGTGGACCGTGGAAAAAGAGGGCCTCCGTTTTAGAGATGGAAACCCTCAAGCCCAACATTCCTATCCGGTCCACCGTGAGCGACGTTCCGACTTCGGCCAGAAGGGCTGCCTCTTAGAAATTCTGTGATGAGGATGCCGTCCGCGTAGCACAAAACCCCCATCCCGGGAAGGACGGGTGTCCGAACGGGAGCCAGTCAAAGCCGACGTTCCACAGAACAATACGCCCATCGCGAAGAGCTTGCCCATCTCATTTAGCAGCACAACTGGCCTGTATGCCGAAGGAGATTCTAGAGGATGCCTCGCATTTGGCAACAAGACCGACTTGCCCTCATTTTATATACGAACTGTTGAACTAACTAATAAATAAATACACAAAACTACATTAAACAACGTATAAAAATCGCTATCCGACCGATCCGTGTATAATATATGAAAAGTGAAATCATGTTTAATATTGAATTTCATAATTATGATAAATCAGTATTCAATTACTTTCACACTACTTTTGAAATTTAACATTGAAAGTATACCAGAGTATTCAAATTACAAGGCATTTATGAGGCCGATAAAGGCCTTTCAAAAAGTGCCATAGTGGACGGTATTTCACGTCCACAAGGCGGGGTATTGGTAAAGTTTTCAACTAGCAATAATCGCACCTCGGATTAACCTCATTGGTTACGATATTGCCTCTGCGCAAAGTTAACTTGAAAGCTTTCCCTCGGAGTATAAGGGATTTTTTGTTGTACACTCGTTAGCGCGATTTAACTGAATGCTAACGCCATCTATTGACAAGTTTATGAACTAAAATAGCTTTTCGTTTCGAACAACAATTGTTTATAATATTAAAAATGATTTATTTTAATGATAATAATTATTATACTACACTTAAAATAATAATAAATTGCGACTGAGAACATAATATTCCGATAGTCCGTAATTATTAATAGCTAGCTTTACTATTCGTGTTTCCTTATGGACAGACAATATGTGAGACGTTCATAGACACATGCTTGTTTTATATTTTTATGCGATTCAAATAATCACAATAATCATAGTATAATCCAATAAAACCTGCAAAAATGAATTTTAAATTAACAAAACGGTAAATTTATGTTGTTTTGTGATTGAAAATAACAACGAAAACACAAAGCATAGAAACCGCTTTTTATTTACCGGAAAAAAGTATAACGAATCGATTAAAATAATCAAAACGTTACATTTCCGCAATCCCAAGTTCCCACTGTGAATAAGTGAATAACCAATTGGACAGCGTAAAACATTTACAATTCACAAACAGTTAATTTTTGAAGTTTGTATTATTAGCCTAAGCAAGGCAACAGTACATGTAGGAAGATTGAATTTACGGGATGAGTAGATGAACAATCTTTTTTTTTAAATTAATAATAAACTTTCACTTATACTTGAACTAGCGTACAAAATAATTGAATAAATAATACGTAATTTATTATTATTTATTATTCTCATTTCTAAACGTATTACTTTAATTACTAGCTATTAGTTTTAAATGTTATATAAATTTCAAAAATTGTGTATTTCTATTTTGGCTTAATTTAAGAGTAAAATAAAATTTAATGTAATAGTAATGAATAATGATATATCAGTTTTTAATATGACATAATACTTTTTTAATTTAAATTAGAAAGTATATTAGTGTATACTTTACGAATAACAAGGAATTAATGAGGCCGATGAAGGCCTTTCAAAAAGTGCCATAGTGGACGGTATTTCACGTCCACAAGGCGGGGTATTGGTAAAGTTTTCAACTAGCAATAATCGCACCTCGGATTAACCTCATTGGTTACGATATTGCCTCTGCGCAAAGTTAACTTGAAAGCTTTCCCTCGGAGTATAAGGGATTTTTTGTTGTACACTCGTTAGCGCGATTTAACTCGATGCCAACGCCATCTCTTGACAACTTTATGAACTAAAACATGTAAGCTTTATCATTATATTTCTTTTCGAACCACAATTGTTGATAATATTTAAAAATGATTTTTTAATGATAATTATTATAATAAAATTATTCGTTGCAATTTAAAATAATAATAATAAATTCTTACTGAGAACGTTATATTCCGATAGTACATATTTAAACCAAGCTTTAACACTACTCATATTCCCCTTATGGACAGACGATATAAGAGACATATACATACATATATATTGTAATATTATAATTAAAAATAGTAATTGGTTATGTATAAAATTGACTTACTTCAGCGTGAACAGCAATCAAGTTGTTAATAATCTCATACACATAAGGCCTTGCGTCGTCCACGATTGCATCAGGATCTATCTTGTGTCGGCCCATGTACATACTGGGCTCTATCGTCCCCACGAGCGGGTCACCCTTGTGCTCCAGATACGTCTCTGCGATACTCGATTCGAGATTACTGAGCGCGTCTTTCGTAGTTTGTATAGCGAGAGCCGGCGTTGGAAATTCGAAACTGGAATAAAAAATAAAACTAAACAATATTTATGAACTATTTTATGTTACTGGTCGATGATACTAATGTTAAGTGCTACTTAGCAATAGAAAAAAAAAGTTTTTAATTAGACTAAATATATTATTAAATTCCTTAAATTAAATCATTCAAAATTATCACTAAAAGTTTGTATCATATTAATAAGTATAAAAAATTAGGATGATATTTATTGTATAATAAGTCCAAAATTGGAATTAATTTTTTTGTTTAAAAGGTTATGTAAAAAAAAATATATAATATACATATATATATATACATTGTATTTAGATTTCTGAATTTAGGAATTTTTACCATGTTAATAAAAAACTTTAAAACAAGCAAAGGAATAATCAAAATGGAATAGATATGGTATTGTTTGTTTATGATGCTTTGTTACTTTATCAGTTGAATACAAACTAATAATGAAGATGCATTATGACAAATTAAGGCTAGCTTTGAACAATAGTGATCCGAATGTAACCGACAGGCAGTAATTTAGGAATTACTTTAGACTCGAAAACTTCAGTGAAATCCTTATTTATCATAGAAAGCAGTAAGAAAAATTAGCCAACTAATTATCGCTGAAACCCCTCGATATATATAATATTGATTATTTTCATAGTATTTACGTCTTAAGTCTCGGTAGAATATAAATTCAAACCGGTGGTAGCTTTACATTTAAGTTGCTACTGTCACATAATGATTCAATATATAGTGCTTATAAGAGCCTACACGAATAAAGAATAATTTTATTCGATTTGAATTGGTTTCAAAAAGCACTCATATTACATAAGCGTCGCATGTCGAATAGTCGAGGAGCAATAAATGTACTAATGATAAGGCAAGACAAGCCCGTGCGCACCTGTGGAAGGCGGCGGCGACGCGCGGCAGCGTGACGCGGCGCGCGTAGGCGGCGTTGGCGGCGGCGATGAGCAGGCGCTGCTGCCACGAGCGCGCGCGGGCCTCGCCCGGCGCGCCCGGCGCCTCCAGCGGCTGGTCCAGCGCCACCGACAGGCTCGTGTTGTTGAAGTCCTGCAGTTATGTATGCAACATATGGCACCGGCAATCGTTCACATCCTATCCGCACGCGCGTCGCTCATACGGGACTTTGAATATTTGTTGTTGGATATTGTATGAAGATTTCTGTTATAGAACGAACTTTTCTACGTAATAAATAAACAAAAGAAGAAATAATGACTACAGACCTATATAACAAGCACAAATTTCAGCTCATATACATATATATCAGCATGATTGGTAAGTACGGTTATAGATTTTAACTTGTTTACTAACACTGCAAACCGAAACGTAGTAACACAAAGTACTAATTAATTGTGAAACCAATCTTGGGGGGGGGCTATTATGAAATAATTTCACTAGTCACCTGTCACGCTTACCTGATCGTCATGTTCTAAGGCGAGCTCTTGTAAAACACTAACGAAAGCCAACAAAATCTGTTGCGTGTGTTTTTGTAGGATACTCAATGGTTCACTTCCTTCGCTCAGTAATGCCGTCTCACGTCTGCCGCTCGTGAAAACGCACTTGTGTATCAACGATAGCGCGTCGATTAAGTATGTTTCGAGCAAATGCGGCTGAAAGTTATATTATAAAAAAGTAAATATATATGTAACCCAGTACATACAAATATCAATGTATGTTTTATAAAATATTTCTTTTATGTTGTATAGGACCACTTCATTTTAAACTTAGGGGTATCTTTAGGAAAAAAAAAATAGACTTAAGAAATTTAGCCATCAATATGGTTAAGGGGAAAGGGGATAAAGTTGAAATATGACCTTGTCTTCATTCAGATATTAACAGAACAATTTCAGTTCCCCTGGCTCATAATATAAATAGCACAAGGTTACTCAGGCGCAGCAAAACATTATTGAGGATGTAGTCGGGGAGTCCCAGAGATTATTTGTGTTATTCATTGTGGTCTTGCTTTAAATGTTTAATTAGGTAACAGCTTGTGCATGTCCTATTGTTGGGCTAAGGCCTCCTTTTTGGACTCATTCCACCACGCTGCTCCAATGAGGGTTGGTGGAATACACATGTGGCAGAATTTTAGTGAAATTACAGACATGCAGGTTTCCTCACGAAGTTCCTCACCGTAGAGCACAAGATGAATTATAAAGACAAATTAAGCACATGAAAATTCAGTGGTGCTTGCCCAGGTTGAACCCACGATCGTCGGTTAAGATTCGTCCCAACCACTGGGCCATCTCCGCTCTTAAATTGTTTAATGCAATGGTTTAAATATTTCACAACAGAATCACGGTGTCACTCACACTTATATATATATAACGAGATGGCCCAGTGCACTGCTTATATTTCATTGGGCACTTAGATGGACCCCAGTGAGTACCGTTTGAAATATAACACTTATCAATATTCCTTTTGCTTCATAACATGACAAAAAAAAGTGAATTTCCATCATTCATCAATCAGAAATTTAAGAAACCAGCAGAATCTGATCATACCAGCTCGGTGATGGCGCCGTAATCAGAAAACTCCTGTATCTTCCAAGTCTCCTTGTCCACGAGTTCCTTCACTCGCTTGTGCGCTCGCTGCAGGAACACGGTCATCCCGTGCACGCGGTAGTCGAATATAATTTTCTCTACTACACTTAGTGGCTGAAAATAAGAAATAGGAGAATAAATAAACAAAAAACAAAACAGGAGAACAAAAAGAGTTCTATACTTAATTTACGTCTAAGTCTTCTTTACTTAATTTATGTCAAGGTCGGGAGCGACGTCAGGCGAATACTCTGACGTATATTATGTGGCTTAATATTTTTTATACATATTCGGAACCTTCAGAAAGCTAACCTGGCCCTCGGGACCCCCCTTTATGTTATGTGGAATTCGTACCCACTGACACCTGTTTAAATTGTGATGGCCGTTTTCAGATGTTACTTCTGGGGCAAAGATTTTAATATCGTTTTGATGTCACCGTTATACGACACCGATTCTAGAAATTATTCTATAAATGTTTTGGCCTGAGAAGAAAATAAACAATCGGCTGAAGCACAAATAGACATTTATATAAAAAAAAAAATGGATCAATCACATGCCAGTCATGTATCCTGCTGTTCCTCATCAGTTTTTAAAATAAATGGCTATGATCGTCTGTTAAACGAAAAGAAAATTAAATTTACAAATGTTTACCAAATGTGAGAGAATTAATAAAATAAAATAAAAGTGGATCCTCTTATTGGGATATACTTAGTAGAATCTTCTAAATTCCTTTCTAATAATATACGGTCTCACCTGCGAGGGCAGATCGAGCTTGAGCAGCGACTCGTAGGCCTCTCGCAGGCTGCGCAGGTTGGCGAGCAGGCGCGCGCGCAGCGTGTCGGCGCCCGCCGCCGTGCCGCCCGACAGCACGCACGCGCGCACGTGCGACGAGAACAGCTGCACCGCCGACGTTATCATCTCCTGCAACGTACAATTACAGAACGTGCAAACGGAGTGAAGCCATTTCAAGCCTATTACGCCTTTCTGCGCATCAGTACGTAGAATTAATTTTATGGTAAAAAGTATATCTTACAATAGTAAATCATTTTTAATTATGAACTAGAGCCAACCAGGGCTGACATGACGGTACTTCGCTAAATTAAAAAAAAAAGTACACATACTTTTCTAACGTCGATTTTTAAATAATTTAAAATTGTGTTCTGATCACAATTTACTAATAACAATTTAATACACAACTTAACCTGTCTTTATTATTTTGTTTAATAGTCAATAGAACGGCACCAATTTCCCAAATTTTTGGGGTGAATGTTATTTGCTTGCAATTTATTCGTGCGTATCAGCGAATGTTAATACGTTACCTTAATTAAAAAGAAAATCATCCGCTCGAGCGCAATATAGGTAATTATTAACATCCGTTTTATTTTATGAATTACATATACCTTAGTTAGTTCAAGTATCTCGTAAGTAGGTTTACGTCAATTTTTCGTAATAAATTAAAAATACTATTTTAGATGTTAAAAATGACTAATGATTGAATAAATAAAAAGCTTACAAATATAATTCGTTAATGTCCTGCAAGCCATGAAGTTAAAGTATAGGAGTTGTCGGGCGGAGGTAGGGAGGCCGACGGTGCTACCTTGAGGTCGGCGTGTCGCTGCGGGTCGCCGGGCTCGCCGGCCAGCTCGCCCGCGAAGTACCGGCGCGCCAGCGGCCACAGCGCGTGCAGCTCGGCCGCCAGCGCGCCGCACGCCGCCGCGCACCACCACGCGCGCACGGCGCCCCACGACCCCTCCCCCTCGCCCTCCTTCGCCTTGCGCCGGGCTGCAACCCAGTGTACACAAACTCTTACCTCAACTTATGTACTTTATATGAGCAAGCTCTTACGAATACGTCTAGATCATCACATTACAGACGAATTATAAATAATATTATGTACATTGTCTATAATTTGGTGCTTTATGTAAGGAGATTTTTTTTAATTATATTTGTATCATATTTAAATTACTTTTGTCCCCCGACTCCTGTTCCTCTTTTTGTTTGAAGTGATCCTTCACTTTATTCAACAGGTTCATCAGGTAGTCCTTGCGCGTAGTTATTGCGACCCAGGCGGCGTCGCCCTCCCAGTTCAAGCTTATCAGTAATCTATAACAAAATTAAGCAATTTCTAATGAAATTTATTAAAATGTTAACTGGCTATCAAATAGTTAATGATAATTATCATCATATAGGCCTCTGCATCTATGACAGATGATTCAAGCAGCACGAAGGCACTTGCGTTCATGACTAAAGAGTCCAATGCGAGAGAGGATCCTTCGGCCGCACTCCCGACAAGTGTATGCGCCCCCAGGTGGGCGGGGGTTTGAAGCCCGCTCATGACGCCTAACGCGTCATGATAATTATATTGTTATATATAAATAATATTATAACTTATTTTAACTATTTTTAATATAAAAATGAAGTAAAAATCTAACAGTAGACGAAGACAACTTATACAGGTAATAGTGGGCGTGCGCAGCTCTTAATTAACAAAAAAAAACAGACAAAAAGATTTAAATAGCGAGAAAACACTCGAATATAATGAAAAAAATATTGGATAAACTACATAGCAAAAGTTGAGCACCTAAAATATATATATTTTTTTATAAAATAGGTAGGCGGACGATCATGTAGGCCACCTGATGGTAAGTGGTCACCATCGCCCTTAGACATTGGCATTTTAAGAAATGTTAACCAATGCTTACATTGCCAATACGTCACCAACCTTGGAAACTAAGAAGTTATGTCTCACACTGGCTCACTGACCCTTCAAACCGGAACACAACAATACCAAGTACTGTTGTTTTGCGGTAGAATATCTATTTACCTGATATATTTGGTTTGTTCTTGGACATTTATTGGCATTGTTTTCATCCTCGTGTGTAAGTTTTCCTTCAAATCTTCTATTTTCTTGTCAATTTCGTCGAGTATTTTTTGAAAAAGCTAAAATAAAATAATATTCACGTATATAAAATATAAAAATTATTATCGATATGTTTTTGGTATGGAGAAAGGCCAATCTCAGGAGAGAACAGTCAACTACGCAAGACATTTTATATTGCGCAAATGTATGCGCAAGCAAGTCTAGGCGCAGGACCACAGCGTACACATTTCCTACTTCCAGGCCCTGAGTTTGGACCCAGGATCTCGGGATGTATTAGTATACATAATTGGACGAGCATTTACATTTAATGTAGGTAAAACCGCGAAGCACAGCTAGTGTCAAATAACATTAGAATTTCTATGAAAAATTCAAACTTTATCCAAAACATACAAGAACATGAAACTACGAATAGTACTTCAGCACTCCAGGTATCTATATATAATATTATATACATTACAACCTCCGAATAATACTGGATCCAATGATATAAGCTTTATGTTACTGGTTTAGTAGTTATTCACTTAGGCATTACAAAAAAGACTCATAATTTAGATTTTCTATAAGCAACAAAAGTATATTGTACTTGATCATAATTACCTTAACATCAGTATTACCAAACAGATTTTTCACTCTCGTGTAATCATTGACTACCAAGTCGTATTCCTTCTTTCGAATGTTCTTGTCGATAGATGCCGGCAATTGGAAGAGGAATTTGTGTCTCGTAAGTAGAGATAGTGCCTCTCGAGTCTTATCAGCATTCTCCTTACGCGAAAGAATCTCAGAAAACAGAGAATCAGCGAGGGTTATGGATTCTACAAATGTAGAAAGGGACAAATTTAATTTCATAGATAATCCAAGATATAAAAAGGAAGTTGTTGTTGATGAAAATAATAAAGTGTATGAGTTGAAATAAATGATCATAATCTTTGTAGCAATCTTATAATTGAGAAAGTAACTTTGTTTCTGTCTGTCTGTTACGCTTTCACGGCTAAGCCAGAACCGGAACCGATTTTGATAAAATATGGTATGAAGCAAACTTCAGCCTCAACGATGTATGTAGGCTATTTTTAGAATACCAAAAAGAGTTTTGGTATAGTAAAGCTACTGTAGAGAGCTACTTTTACAAACCAACTGCTTTACGTGCTATCCTAAGCACAGGAATGTTACTAAAATTAGAAACTAAAATTATTCAACATTAAAACCCAGTAACAGTAACCTTTTATTGGCCCGACCCAAGTTTTAAATCTCGGACCTAGGAATCTGCAGCCTTATAGTAACTACATTGTATCCAATAGACCAACAAGGCAGATTTTAATACTAGCAGCCTTATAATAATAGATTTTAATACTAATAGCCTAATAGCCTGGGTATTTAACCCAGAGTAATAAAAAAAAAAAAAACACAAACCTTCAATTGCTGCTTGTAAGCTAGGCAAAGGTTCCTTGGCATTTTTTCTTTGATCATCTTCATACATATTCTTCAACAAAACAAGTCTATCTAATTGATCCATAACTGCTCCAGTGTTGGCTTTAAGAAAGCTTAGCTGCCCTTCTTTTTGACCCTCAACCTAAAAGTATAGTCTATTGCAATGAATATGCATAGATATTATGTATGAATATTTATACTACAACCTGAAAGAGAACCCAGGTCAAATGTTATAATGCTAAAAAAACAAGGATTTTATCAAATTTAGTTTTCTTGACAGAATATTAATTTTTAGTTGTAGAGAAAAAATATAAAAACCTGGAATATATTGATATTGTCACTATTAAAACAATAATAATCTGTATTTGAGCGTTTTATTAGTACTAGCATTAGAATCTTATTCAGACACTTCCAAATATGGGTGTATCCTATTGGCTTCCTATCAACACATAGTCAAAACTACTGGGATTAGTAAGTTCAAATTTGAAAACATAGATTTCCTTTAAAACATGAACATATGCTATGAAAGGATTTTTGGCAATTTCAACTTTAATGGTGGGAAAAGTGAGGGGTAACTTTGTATGATCTTCACCCGTACATAGTCTAGGTTGGCAGCTAATAATAATATGAGATAAATTAGTAGCAGCAGCATAAAAATAAAAAAATGTACCTTTCTCTGTAAGAACACCATCCCTGCTTTTAAATCCTCAAATGATGTATTACTATGGTGTTCAAGAAGATACCAGCCTGGTTGAAAATTTTCATCACATAGTTTTCCTGAGCTGTAATAAATGAAATTAAAAATATATATAATTATATTACATCATTTAATGCCCAGTACACATTTGTATGAAAGAATACTTAAAACTTTTTTACCCATCTGGAAAAAGCTCATGCAGTTCTTCCTCGGGAAATTTACAATCATCCCCTTCTGTTGATAGGCCAAGTGGGTCAGGAGGGGTGTAAGCTGTGGGTGACATTGGTCTCCTGCCCCAGGGTAAAGATGGGGGAGCTGCTTCTTCTACCCATACTGCACTTTCCTTTACTGGCCCTATTGATTCGTGGTACCCTGAAAAGAGAGCATATATATTTAAAAAAATGAACTATGTATGAATTTAAAAAGTGTAAGTTACACCAGCTAAGTAACATACCTCTAAACTGGACGGTGGATGTTCCCTCACCACCAGACTTGGTTGTAACTATTATGTCACCACGACCCTTACAGGGGCCGGACCTTGCTACTATTTTATTTTTACTTTTCCATTCTGCTGAAAGCAGGCACTCACACCCACAAATCTTCAAACCTACAATTTACATTTGGTAATTAAATCAATTAAACAATACGTTAAATAAATAATAAATAATTTAATTTTTCATTTACGTACCTATTAAATCTGTGGCAGTAGTACCTAAAAACTCCCCTCTAATCGTCACTCTAGTCCCTGGCGGTCCTTCTTTTGGAGAAATACCAGTAACTACAGGTGGTGGGCCCATACTTACAAAATATCAAGGCTATGTAATAATTAAACCACTAATATTATATTCCTTAACTAAAGAATTCATGAATTATTTAAACATAAATACTACTTTTGATTTTTATTATCAATCAAAAAACGTAGCTGTCATTTTGAGTAATCACATTTTTTTAAATTTTGTTCAGAGGCAAAATCATTGAATCTTACAGCCAAAAGATAGCCAAAAGTCATAGATAAAAATTTTACTGTATTGATTATGAATTATGATTATAATTTAATCTTTTTATACATAAACATAATGTGGATTTTACAGAAGTTGGATCACTCAAATATGGAACCATCTATATACATATACATCATATGCGTGACTTGAAACTTATTAGGTGCATTAATTTTATCTTCTCTATACATTCATTCATTCTAATTTCATTCAAGTTTTTGTCATGTATGATGTATGAATATGACTGATAGTTCATAGTACCTACTCGAATGGGGTGTTTTGGGGGCGTTTCTAAATATAATACTGTCGCGATTTTGTAAATATTATTAATCATACATTATGTATTTTTTTATTAAAGCACAATAACTTGTAGTAAAAAAACACAATAATTAAAATGGCTCACTCCAGTTTCAGGTATCAATAAACTAAAGTACTAAAATACTTACAGTTTAATTTAGCTTTAACAATATATTGACATGGTTCTTAAATTTCAGCAAAGTAGATGAATATGGCTTTGAAAGACATGAAGATTTTGATTATGAAAGCTATGAAGAATTCATGTCTGTTTATCTCAAAGTTTTGGCCTCCAGGGCTCAAAAATGGTCTATTTTGCTTGGAGAAGGAAAGTCGGTCAAACGGACTAATACTGTAAAAAGATACGTGCGCAAAGGAATACCCAGTAAGTGATATAATAAATACTATATTTTATTAATTTACCCATGATTTTAGAGTATAAATAATAACTAAGTAGAAAATATGATATAATTAGTAATGTAGAACAATACAAAGATATATCTGTAGTACATTATTGTATCACTTATTACAATAAAAGTACTAAAACATTACATAATGTTGAATATGTACAATACAAATTAAACCATTTTTCATTTAAAACTGTATGTAATGTACAACTATTCATTTATAATATAATCATTTTATCTTATCTTGAATACACATCTAAATTGTATTGATGAGTATAGAATTCATGGAATATACACAATATGCATTGTTAAATGAGGATGTTATATGCAAAAAGTATAAAACTAATTTCAAGTGTAGGTGTATATATAAAATAAGAATTAGTGACATAAGAATTAGTGAATTGTTTTTATTCAAAATCAAACAAGAGTATAATGAATTTTATGTATAACCACTATCAATTTCAGGCGAGCATCGTCCGTCAGTGTGGATGGCAATATCTGAGGCTGATAAAATGAAAGAACAGAGTCCTGATTTGTATCAAAAGATATTAGACAGTCCATTTGAAAAAGAATTAGTTGATCTTGTAAAGACAGATCTACCGCGTACATTTCCTGATAATATATACTTCACCAAGGAAGCAAACCATCAAGCTCATCTGTTTAATGTGCTCATAGCTTATGCACACAACAACAAAGTTGTTGGTTATTGTCAAGGACTAAATTATATTGCTGGTAAAGATTAAGTTGTCTATTGCAATCAATATTTATTAGAAAATTCACACAAGTAAAATGACAGCCTCTAAATATTCCACTGCTGGGCTTAGGCCTCTTTTCTGTTTGAGCCTATTCCCTGCTCTGATGTGGATTGCTGGATACATTTTTAGTAGATTTTCATCTGTCAAATCCGGGTTTCTTCACAATGATTTCCTTCAATGCAGAGCGTAAAATAAAATATAAATATATTATTTTATCTTGTGCTCTAATATTAAGCATTAAGCATAGGGAAATTCAGTGGTGTTTTTTTTGGTTGCCTGGATTTGAATGTGCAATCTTCTCTTAAGATTCAGGTGTTCTAACCACTGCGCCATTTCAGAAAATTTTTTATCTATTTCTAATAACAATACACTTCATATTTCACATATTTTACTGATCTTAAAATTATAATCAAATAAATAAATTGGAATATTATATTTTATTATTGGGGAAGCTAATTTATGATTTGTCTCTTTTATTGATCGAATATTTGTCTTATGTAATGTTTGACTTTAGGTTTGCTATTACTTTCAACAAAGAGTGAAGAAACTTCATTTTGGTTGTTAAAAGTCTTAGTAGAGAAGATACTTCCGGATTATTACACTAAAACAATGGATGGTCTAATAGTAGACATTGAGGTGTTGTCTGAACTGGTCAAAGCAAAAGCTCCCGATGTTCACCAGCATGTTATTAACTTAGGTTAGTTGTTTCAAAATAAATCCAAACACTTATCAATTTCTTATCATGAAAGATAATTTATGGCACCATATTTTGTAATACTAATTTTAAAATGTTCTTACTTATTCTTATCAGGATTATGATTTTGCCTTTAAATATATATGTATATATATATATTTAATTTAAATTATAATAAAAGAATTATTGCAATAAAAACTGATTAGATATCATTAGCTTAAAAATACAATTTTACTACTAAAAATTAACTTAATTCATTTCCCATACAGGTCTACCATGGGCAGTCATTACCACAAAGTGGTTTGTATGTCTGTTTGCAGAGGTTTTACCCATTGAGACAGTCTTGAGAATTTGGGACTGCCTTTTTTACGAGGGCTCCAAAATATTGTTCAGAGTTTGTCTAACCTTAATTAAAAACAACCGAGCATCTATTATGGCGTGCAATGATTTCACCTCCTTAGCAGAATGTTTTAAGGCTATTGTGAAGAATGCCAGTGCATTGCACTGTCATGAATTCATGCAGGTAAGATTGATCTTCTTAAATATATTTAATACCTAACTTTTACATAGCTTCACTTGGAATTAGTGAATTAGCACTTAATTTTTACTAATTGAAAGAGTAGTACATACATCTACTAAAGTGAGACTTTTTTTTCTTTAGAGATTTTTTTTATAATTATATATAATCTTCACATAATTAATTCCATTTGTTATGACTTAATAACTACTTATTTGGATATTATTAATATTTTCAGTCAATTTTTAAAGTACCTGGCACCCTTTCCAACTCAACAATATTAAAACTCCGAGCACGTTTTGCAAAGCAACGCCGTGAACAGCAACAGAAGGAGCCACGGTAAATCATTTGCTCTGCCGTGTAAAACAAGGAACTTTTGATCTCATCTTGTCAAAAGATTTACCAAATTTAATAATTTTATTTGTATAAATGGCATTTTTTAATATGCACAACAATAAAGTGTATAGTGAAAAGTTCATTAAAAGTAATTTTAACTAATTATAATTTGTATTAGACAGTATTGGTGTTACAAGTTTATTATAACATTGTGTTGTTGTAAATTAATTTATAAGTAGTATTATTTTATAAACATGACAAACATGTTTGTTTATATCACTAGTTTGTGTTGTTCTATTATAATGTTTTTTTAACAAAATTTTGATGAGATCTTCTCTCTATTAGATGAAGAATCAAGACTATTTGATAATAAACTATTTCCAAATTATAATGAACTGAAAGATTGCCCTAAATAATCAGCTGTTAGGTACTAGGCATCCTAGATTTAAGTATTTATTTTACTTAAGCATCCATATGAGTGAGATTATTTATGTAAATTATGATGATGTAAACTCCCAAATGAAATCAATATATTGATGCTTTATTTTCATTGTAAACTAATAAATTATGGGTTTGGTTTCAACATATTTATATTTATAATCAATTGCATGTCTGGTTATTACTAGGTAATACTAGCGATATTTAAAAAAACTCAGACATACTAAAAGCAATATTAATTAAAAAATGAGGCAAAATCAAATTGATGTCAAGAACACTTCGCAAGCTAAAGTCGTTCAATCACAATTATTAAAATACTATTTAACAAGAAACATATTGTATTTCTACAATTTAACAACCATGAATATTTCATTGAATTGAAAATAATAAATTTATTATATAGTAGAATAAATTTATTATATAGTATTATGTAGTAGAAGTATATGTCAATAGAATTTGATATGGCCAGTAAGGACTGAAGTTAAAATAACAATGACAACAAAATACTCTTATTCTATATATAGACATACATTGTTTTTAAAAATCTATTGTTGTTAAATTTGTAACTAAAAAATAGTAGGTTCAGATCAGATTTCTATTTTTATATTATTTTATAATAGCAATGAAGATGAGTCAATTTTATAATACAACTTATAAAATCTTATATGTTTCTCTAATCTATTATTAAAGCTTAGCTTATTTATATCTGTGCAGAATTCCATTAATGTGAGCTAGTGTTTTATAATAATACTTGTTTGAGAGTTTTTTGTAATAGAATAAATTATTGCGACGTTACATTTGATCATTTATTTTTTAAATCTATGTTAGGTTTACATGGGATTCAATTACTTAAAACTAATTATTATTTGAACAAACCAACTTTATTAAATATTTTTCATTTTGTCACTTTTACTATTGTTCAACATACCTTTACTTTATAATGGTATTGTACTAATATACTACTTCACTATGAACTAGCAAAAGATTCAATTTAAATAAGTATAAATCGAATAACTATATTTTATTACACTAAATTAAATATGTAAACTAAATGAAAAAAACGTATATTATGATTTCCCACTTTCAAGTACATCTTTAGCTTCATTGATTTTAGCAGCAATAAGTGGTGACCCACCTTTATCAGGATGGTTAAGTAACATTATTCTTCTGTGAGCTTCACGTATCTGTAAAGTACAAACATTAAATTTTCCATAATGAATACTTAAGAATTACAAATTTTACTCGAAAAAGACCTTCGCTTTATTGGCTGTGGGGCTAACACCTAGTATTAAAGCTGCTTCTCTCTTAGTCATTTTCGGCTCAAATCCTCCTTTATAAAATTTTGAATTAGCTAAACTTTCTGCATCAAATTTTGGTAAATTCTTCATAGCTTCTGCGAATTTCACAGATGCATTTGGCATTTGTCGCAATATATAGCGACCTGCAAATCCAACTGCAGCCATACCCAAGCCGGCTAAAATTATTGAACTTGCCTGAAAATTATTAATGTAGTTTCATCATGAATGGCAATTTAAAAAAAATTGAGGTTATTTTACATACCATTTTTAGCTGTAAGTACACATAAGTTTATAAAATCTAAAAAGTTTATTTTTAAAGTTTTTTTCTATATAGCATATTCATCAAAATTTTATTTTAATTTTTTTTTTCTATAATATACGGAAACAGACATCAAATATTGACTTTGACAATTAATTTTAATATGAATTAGGTATTTGACAACTAGTCAACTAGGCTTATTCTGATAACAGATTAGAAAAGGTCTTTTACGCACTGTTGCGAGTTGAAAATATTTTTCAGTATAATAATACTTAATATAATAATATTCAAACAGATTACATAATAATGAGATATATTTAAGGTATTATAACTTCAAACAAAATGCTTGAGAAATAAACACAAACACATAAACAGAAACATTTTTTAAGCAGATTATTGTATTTAAAGCTATTTGCTTCATAACAACTAATTAATCCATGATTAGTTGTTATGAACTTTTGAAGAAAAAAATCAAGGTATTCTGTGTAGTAGCCATAATCCATGAGTTATAGAGGTAACATAATCTTAATTATAAATAAATGATATTATTTTTTGTACCTATATTTTAAAAGGTTTATTTTAATATATATAGCATACAAAATAATATTTTTCTTAGGAGCTTGTTGCACCTAAGAAAACTTCTATGGTCTAAAATATAAAAGCCGTTGATCCTGCGCCAGCTCTGCCGTCTGTAGTAGAAATTGCTCGTTTTATAACTCTATTGGTAATCATATTTGAAATCTTAGTTTGACAATAACCATACATAAATATTTTGTATTTAGGATACGTTACAATTTTAAAACACAAGGATATTAATTAATTGTTTATCTAACTTAATCGTAAGTTATAATTAAAGTATAAGTAAATACACTTAAATTATATGAAATATTCATCCTTTTGATCACTAGTTTCATAGTTTTTAGATTTATTTTAGTAACTAGGTGTAAGTTCATATCCGAAACGCGAAACGAATTAAAACTCAAAATTTAAGTTTTAGGTTTTTTTTTTTAAATATATGATCTAATGTTACTGGCAACACAAATCAATTGTACCGGCCGCGTAAAATTATATGAAAAAAAATTGAGCCTTTTCGAAGAGGTTCAACATGGCAGGAGATCAGGCGCAATTTTACCAGTTACTAAATACAATATTGTCTATAGATAATGACATCCGAACACAAGCAGAGGTAAGTGCTAATTATAATTTTAAAGTTCAAATATTATTTTCATGATTGGATCTAACTACGCGAGTACTAACTATGAAAACTTAGGGTTGTGGCCTCGTGTCAAAACGTGGTCATGGTGAATAGGCAATAAAAATTGCTTTCTGGTGTTTAAAAATAGTTGCAAGCATTGTCTTGTTTAATATTAAAACGTAATTGATACGCAGTAGCACTTAAATGAATCTTGCTGAATACATAGTTTTTTTGTTTTTTCAACCTATCTTGCCACTAGATGAGTCGGCGGGCGTTCAATTATTAGATGACATGTGCTTTTAGCGCGTGTTTTTTAATTAAATCATATATTTTCTCAGTTTCTAATATTTTGTAAGTAGGCAGTGAATAATAACATATAAAATATACTAAATTCAGTTTGCAATTAATAACCAAATTACATACTTTATTATAGTATATATTTAATTCTATAACTTTACCCTTTTGTAACTTTAGTACAATATTGTGTTTATTATAAGCATTTTTGTTTAATTCGAGGTTTCTCCTCGAATATTTTTTTTCTGAATATATGCATATAAAGTTTGTTCTACATATAATTATAAAACACAAAATATCAACAGAAAGTATACAACGACATCCCAACAGAAAATAAGGTCGTACTCTTAGTGGGTGCTATTCAAAATGCAGACATTGGTGAAGATGGCAGAGAAACTGCTGCTGTTCTTTTACGACGACTTATTAGCGCAGAATTTTATGAATTTTTCCCAAAACTACCAATCGAACAACAAGCTATGCTTAGGGAACAACTCCTTCTTACACTTCAGATGGATGTCACTCAACAATTGAGACGCAAGGTGAGTGCTAATAATAATTTTAGTGTAAACTATAAACTTACACAAATACTGTACCATTCTTTTTGTATAATTTTGTAAACAAATTTTTCAATATGAACAGGTATTCTGGTAATAATATAAACCTTATAGTTTATTTACTTGTTAAAATTGTCATTTTAATTATTGTGCCTTTACATTTTAGAAGAGCATATTTCAAATTTTATAATAATTCTCGAAACTATTCCTTTTTTGGATCATGACTCACAAGTTAAATTGATATACTATAATAGCTGCAGTACACAGAGGTTAGTCATGATTACATTCTAAAAATAAAATGGTCACACAATGATCTATTGTTACAGATATGTGATGTAGTATCAGAGCTAGCAAGAAATCATATTGACGATGATGGAGTTAATCAGTGGCCTGAGTTTCTTCAATTCATGTTCAACTGTGCCAGTGCACAAGACCCTAATATCAAGGAGGCGGGCATTAGAATGTTTACGTAAGTTTAATATTTGATAAAACTTGAGAAACTTATTTTATTGGTTAATAAATTATGTGTAAATCTATTAATATTAATGAATTGATAAATATAAAAAAAACTTAGTGCAATTTATTTACATTTCATACTATATAAATTATCAGGTCAGTCCCTGGAGTGTTCGGCAACCTTCAAAACGAAAACCTAGATGTAATTAAGAGAATGTTGCTGTCAGCATTACAACCAACAGAGTCTGAAGCATTACGAATGCAGGCAGTAAAAGCTGTGGGCGCTTTTATTTTGCTACATGACAAAGAGCCTGCAATTCAAAAGCATTTCAGTGATTTACTTCTACCATTTATGCAGGTATAATTTATTTGTTTATTTTTAATTCCTGTAAATTAAAACAACATGATACCAAACAAAAAATTTTTCTCATTATAAAATTATTATATATTAATAAAAATAAATTTTAATTATGAAATTGGCACAAAAACTTCTATGTGAACATTTCCAAATGAGATGTACCACTGCCATTTTGTGCAAAAACAAATTGAGGATTTCGCTAACACCGAACTATTAATAGATCGGAGTTTGATAGTAGCCCTCAAAACATTTTTAACAAATAATAATTAATATGATTGTTTTTATTACTTTAAATTATTGTCAAAGATTTAAAATAACTTTGTTTTTTTTTTTTATTTTAACAGGTTGTAGTACAATCAATTGAAAAAGCAGATGATGATGCAGCATTGAAAGTTTTGATAGAATTGGCTGAATCTGCACCGAAATTCTTGAGGCCTCAAGTGGAAACAATCTTTCAAGTTTGCATTAAGGTAAATTTACATAATATTGAAATATTGTATATAAAAAATCACAATATTACATAAGATTACAATAACATGTGGTTAACATTTCTTACGCTACTTATCTATTAAATGTAAGTCAATGGTCAATGATGATGACATAATTGCGAATATCAAAAGTATAAAGTTTCCTAGCTTATATCTGATAAATTAATTACAAGTTTAAGTAGTGGCTATGCTATTATTTTGTGCGATAATTTTGGTCTGAATCACAATAATGAAGTCCTTGACAAATTCCAACCCAGGAAATCAGGGCCGGCAGATTTATGCACTAGCCACTAGCTACAAAGCTGGTGTAAAGTTTCATAATACTATCATTGAAAATAACAGATAGTTTCAGTTGCTTGTTATATTGCAAATTTATAATTTTGTAACTGTACAGGTAATTGGTGACACAGATCAAGAAGATAATTGGCGCCAATTAGCACTTGAGGCTTTAGTCACTTTATGTGAAACAGCACCAGCTATGGTCCGCAAAGTGGTGCCGAATGCGGTGCGAATACTCACACCACTTATTCTTCAAATGATGTGTGAGTTAGATGAAGAGCCAAACTGGTCTGTCGAGGACAATGCAGCTGATGACGACAATGAACTGTAAGAATTCAAAAACATATAAAAATATATATCAATGTGTTGTAGAGATTAAATTTATGTCTGATCAAAATAATGAAATTTGACTGTGTTGAATGATAATAGACATTAATAGATGCTAAACAAAGTTGTAAGACTCTGTTAATTGGCTTCATAACTTGCAAATTATGTTGCTATATAGATTCTTACAAGAGCAATTATCAAGATAATTAGCATCCTATGTTCCTTATACATTTGGATGTCAGTCCCTTGGAAACAAACACGATATAATATATGATGATTATTTATTTTCAAATTAGCCTTATTCATAATAAACAAAAACTTAATTTTTTTTCAGAAATTATGTGGCAGCTGAATCCGCCTTAGACCGCATGTGTTGTGGGCTTGGAGGCAAGATTATGTTAGGGCTGATTGTGGGTCAAGTTCCAGAAATGTTGAACTCTCCAGATTGGAAGTGCCGTCATGCGGCTTTAATGGCTGTTTCCTCTGCTGGTGAAGGTTGCCATAAGCAAATGGAACAGATGCTCGACCAAGTAGTCTCAGCAGTACTTAACTATCTCACTGACCCAGTACGTTGAACTTATTTCTTCTGAAAATATTTAATTTCTGCTATGACTTTATCATAAATATAATTACTTCAAAGCAAAAATACAGATTCATAAAATAGTATTTTCTTTTAGCATCCACGAGTAAGGTATGCTGCCTGTAATGCTGTGGGACAAATGTCTACAGATTTTGCCCCAGTATTTGAAAAGAAATTCCACGATAAAGTTGTGCCTGGATTATTAATGGTTCTGGAAGACAACGCAAATCCGCGCGTGCAGGTGCGTGTTTAATAGTTTATTTTAAGTATTATAATTAGCTAATATATGATATCAATACAAGAGTTCTCATCAAATTGATATGCAATAATAAGTTCACGAATTTTTGCAGGCTCATGCAGCAGCTGCTTTGGTTAACTTCAGTGAAGATTGTCCGAAGCCAATATTAACCTTGTATCTGGGTCCATTAATGGGAAAACTAGAAGCTATATTGACTGCCAAATTCAAAGAGGTATTTAGATATTGAAATGTACTTATACTTACTACCCAGTGTTCGTTAGTGGCACAATCATTATCTGATATTGTCATTTCCATAACACTGGAAGATTATATGTGACGTTTGCTCCCTCTCTTTCTCTAATAGGTAGTTAGGGATCTCAGTTCACAAACAAACTATTTTAAGCCTATTATTTCTTAAAATAACTATTTCTTTTTTATTTACAATACTTAATGACCGCATTGGGATGAATTTGCCAATCACGATGTTTCTCCCATAATGTAACATTGTACTTGAAAGCATGTTTAAACAAAAATAGAAACACTGTTGTATTAAGTTAAACTAAATAAATCAAAATATGGTCCTATTGTGTACATACTGTTCTGTATGTAGAGCTAGGAACAAATTAGGTTACAAAATTAGTATTTTAAATACTTGTTTGTATTGTACAATTTTTTTTAATTTTTTTTTTTAAGCTTTATATTCTATAGTTACACTTAATATATAATGTTACTAAAAATGTTGTTCATAAAATTTAATTATTTTACATGTATTTATCTATATGTAAGGTAAATAAGGTATTACTTTATTTTGAAAACCCTTAAAATAACTTGTTATTAACATATAGATTAATTGAAAATAAAAATATACACTTAATTTTCTTATTATACAAATAATGTTACTGCTTATGTTGATAAAATGATAAGACATATCTGTATTTCAATTGTTTTAAAGAGGTTATTTTCAATGGTTTTCTATCAAGATAACTTTTAGAAAACATTTTGTTCACTCTTCTTGGAAACTATGATCAAGATTGATTAATATATTTTATTACTGCTACTAACTGAATAAATTGAGTTAACATACTTTTTTAATTGAGTGAATCTTTTGGCTGTTGTTGATAAATATTCTATTTCAGTTGGTAGAAAGTGGCACTAAACTTGTTTTGGAACAAATTGTGACTACAATTGCATCAGTTGCTGATACTGTGGAAAAAGATTTTGTCGATTACTATGACAGACTAATGCCATGCCTTAAGTACATTATAGCAAATGCCACCACAGACGAATTCAAGATGCTTCGTGGCAAGACCATCGAATGTGTCAGTCTTATTGGTATGTATAAGTGTAAACTATGTGTTATAAAAAAAGCTAATTTTCTTCTAAAAATATATTTCATTTAACAGGTTTAGCTGTGGGAGAAGAGAAATTCATGTCAGATGCATCAGAAGTTATGGATCTTCTGTTGAAAACACACACAGAAGGTGATCAGTTACCTGCTGATGACCCACAGACTTCCTACCTAATTTCTGCTTGGTCCAGAATATGTAGAATAATGGGTAAGTAGTTTTATACTCATATTCATAAAATCATAATAAAAAATATCTACTTGAACTAACAAATGACTCATTGATAAATCATGTTACAGGCAAAAAATTCGCTCAGTATTTACCTATGGTCATGGAACCAGTGATGCGAACAGCAGCAATGAAACCAGAAGTAGCGCTTCTAGATAATGACGATCTTGAGATAATTGAAGGAGATCTTGACTGGCACTTTGTGACCTTAGGCGAACAACAAAACTTCGGCATTAAAACAGCCGGTAATAATAACACTAAGTATTCTTATTTATGTAGAAATCCCTTGATGAGTTAAAAGAAATTAACCTATGTCCATCATTGGGGTTCAAACTTGCTTCTTACCAAATTTCTAATATTAGTAAAACCTGCCTTGAGATAAACTTTAACAGGTCATTGTTTAATATGTATAATATGCATATAAGAAAAATATATTACCAACAATCATAGCTTAGTCAACCCACTAATATTTAAACTTTTTGGAATTTCCAGGACTTGAAGATAAGGCCTCTGCATGTGACATGTTGGTGTGCTATGCGCGCGAACTAAAAGAAGCTTTTGCTGAATATGCAGAAGATGTCGTTAAACTGATGGTGCCTATGCTCAAGTTCTACTTCCATGACAATGTACGAACTGCAGCTGCAGAGTCGCTGCCTTACTTATTAGAATGTGCACGTATCCGCGGCCCTCAGTATATCCAGGGCATGTGGGCATACATAATACCGGAGCTTTTAAAAGCAATTGACTCTGAACCAGAACAGGAAGTGCAAGTTGAATTACTCAATAGTCTTGCTAAGGTATATTATCATTATATATTATACTTTTAATTTTTAATCTAGACATTTTAAATATAGACACAATTTGTAAATACTTTTTTATTTTTAGTGCATTGAGCTATTAGGTGCAGGGTGCTTGTCAGATGAAATGATGGCTGAAGTACTACGCATCTTAAACAAATTGCTCACTGAACATTTTGAGCGTGCTACTGAACGTCGCCAAAAGCGCGCTGATGAAGATTACGACGAGGTAATTTGACATTTCAGATTTTAAGTAAATGCATTTAAAATTAAATGTCATAAATATATTAACTAAATCATAAATAATTGGTATTATGTATGTTGATATTTTAATATATAAATATATGTCTTTAGGTGGTTGAAGAACAACTAGCTGATGAAGATAATGAGGATGTCTATGGGCTATCGCGTGTCGCAGACGTTTTACACGCGCTAATGTCCGCCTACCACGAAACCTTTTTCCCCCACCTCGACTCCTTGCTTCCACATCTTGTACAATTACTTGCACCCGGGCGCCCTTATGCTGATAGGCAATGGGCAATTTGCATTTTCGACGATGTTATCGAGTTTGGAGGTAAGACAACAGGCATATGTCCAACTTATATGTTTAAAGGTTTACTTGTATTACAAATTTTACATTATTTGTTGTTTAATTAGGTCCTGCTTGTGTAAAATACCAAGATATATTCCTTGAGCCAATGCTAAACGGATTACGAGAACCTGAACCAGAAGTGAGACAAGCTGCTTCATATGGCTGTGGAGTGTTAGCTCAGTTTGGAGGACCTCAGTTTGCTGGTGCTTGCGCCAGAGCTGTACCTCTTCTTGCTGCACTTATTGCGGAGCCTGACTCTCGTTCTGTAGAAAACCTTAATGCAACTGAAAATGCTATATCTGCAGTCACCAAAATAATTAAATATAATCATTCGCAAATCAATAGAGACGAAATCATAAGGCATTGGTAAGAAATTTAAACTTAAACTTTCAGTGGATATTAATAAAGACTTAAAAATAGTATGAATATTTTTGTGTAAATATAAAATTGTTTAATATTTTATTTATATTTGGGTTTTTGATTTAAATTAAATAATATGATTGCATATTATAGGTTGACATGGCTACCAGTTGTAGAAGACACAGAAGAAGCACCTCATGTCTACTCATTGCTCTGTGAATTGGCCGCTAGTGGTCACGCAGCTCTAGCTACACCCGACGCACCACAGCGAGTAATCGCCACGCTCGCTGAAGCTTTCCTCCGCGATGCCGTGCCTAATGATAATCCAGTTTTTGCACAGATGGTTGCGCTTGTGCGACAGATACAGGTAACGTGTTTTTTATTTATAATACATAATCTTTTAATTCATATCTCAAATTAAACTAATATTAACAAGCCCTTATTATTGTTAGAATCATGGATTAATTCGTTCCTAACATTTTAATAATAAGAATTTTTTATTTTCTTTCAGAGCAATGCAGAATTATTCAACTCGTGTTTGATACAGATGAGCAATGAGCACAAGGAAGCTCTAAAATTGGCACTTTCCTCCTAGTGCCTTCTTGTTCCGCTCGCCGCTTGTATTTATTCTCTCCCATCCCTGCGCCCGCACCGCCTCCTCCGTTGCCAGTCACGCTCCCCACACGAGCCTACTATTTCTTGTGACTAACTTTATAATCTTTGACTGCCTCACCAATGCTACAATTACTGTACAGTAATAAACTCTATGGCAAAAAATATATAAAAATGAATTCGGCTATTTAATACACATTACGTGTACTAGTTAAATCGAACGTAGTTCGTAAAATGACTGGTTTAAAATATAATATACCCATTATAAATGTAGTTAATATTACCCCATCCCATTATGTGCATTCATTTCTTCGATCTCATGAACTATCCGTTGGGCTAAAAATTGCTGTGATATATTTTATACTAATTTTGATGACCAGCCATACGAAAGTAGCACCTCTTTGACCATTCGTTGTCGATTTCTAATTTTGTTTTTTTAATGTCAATATTTTATAAAAAAAAATGCAATGTCGGTGGTCCAATTTATATACTAATAATATTCATTTAAGAAATCACCTCATATGATAAAAGAATACAGATGTGTATGTCTTAACACAATTTATGAGGTTCATTTCTTAAGCGAAATTAATGAAAATGGATATAAATTATAATCTTGTATATACATTTTCGATTTATTATCATTATTTCATTTATTTACATTGCATTTTATGTAGTTTTTAACATTGTTCTAGTTAGATATTGGTAAAATTGGACTACCACATTCCTGTTTTTTAGTTTGCCATATTTCGGCTGAGTTGGGATCTTGTAGCTGTTTCTCGCAATGGACGAGACCTGTCTGTTTATAAGAATTAATTTTATTCATTAAAATATATAATATTACATATACATTTCTTTGTTTAACTAAAATAAAAGTTATTGGCATTGAAATATTTGTTTTTATTTTAAAAGTAAATTATCGATCACAATTTTTTCCTGTTTAGTATACTATATAATTGTACTTATTCTATTTTCCTATTTTTTTTGAAAATTATGATTATGCTGATTATGAAAACTTAATGAAAATCATTAATATAAATTACAAATTTTCTTTTGTATTTGTTGAAAGTTTTGGCGGCAGTCTTTAGTATTTACTAGCATAGTATTTGCTATGAAGTGTTGAGGTAAGATGTATCTCATATGGGTCTTCACTAGAAAAAGTATCAATATATATGAGGGTTTCAAAAAATTCCGCTATTGTATCTGAAAATAATACGTATTTATTGGGATTTACAAAATTGATTTATAGAATAATTTGTAGAAAACTGATGTTTAATTTCGTTTTACTTTACCGAATATAAGTGCGTTCAATCAAATTTGAGACTAGCACTAGCAGCGCTACCTAACTTTCATACTAGTTGAAGAACACTTTTTATACAAAATTATACTCTTTACTCCATACTGTTGTCCGCTAGAAACGTACTGATAATGTACTCTGTGGTCTAGGCTGTGGTTGTGTCTTGTTGAAGTGACAATGACATTGACACCTGACAGATAATATCGTATTGTCCCTTTTTAATTTCAATTTCTATTTTAAATCAATTTTAAATTATTGTTATTCTATATATAGCCGTGTTTTGTTGTGTAATTTGTCAGTCACATTTTTTGTCACTTGAAGTTAACATTTATTTATTGTTTGAAATAAATAGATATATTTTTTTTAATTAATTTTAATATCACCATCAATATTAACAACGATCTCATTACATCTCTTCGTGTAAGGTTATAAGCTGAATAGATTTTGGAATTATTTGGTATAAATTTGTTTCTTGTAGGCTTTAAATACGATTACGACTATAAAATTAACTGTTAAATATTGTTATTATAATATTTGTGAGTGGAAACTGTAAACAAGGTGCCTTCTTAATTAAACCGGCGTGCCATGAGATAATGTCTCGAAAGAGGTCTAGGCTTGCACACGAAGAGGAAATGAGCTCAAAGTTATCGGAAGCAGGAAGTGGGGAGGTAGCAAATGGTGGTTCCAGTCTTGAAAGAAGCAGCCAAACATCTTCTGAATTAGCACAGGTTAGAAATATTTGTAATATTAATATATTATACTCAGAGGACTGACTAACAATCACTGACATTATTACTGAAAAAAATTATGCATGTATTGATTACTTTCGAGTTTATACTAATTTTACAATACCATTGATATATATCATGTTTACATGCTTTAGGCCCCTTTATTAGTCCTATTTGTTCAAATAAATATTGTCTATAACACTCACGTTCTAAAATATTTAAATCATTTTAAAGTTAGTGAAATATGTTAAGTGCTGTGTGACATACTTTAGTTTCAACATTTTTTTATCTCACACTAATTGACAAGTATAAATATTCAAAATAAAAATGATGTACCGCATGTATATTATTTTTTTCTCATTGCAAAAAGTATTGCCGTTTACTCCTGCACTATATTTAAAATTTCAACTAATCAAGAAGTTAGTTCAAAAACAATTACACTCTATATAAGATAGATTATAGAGATAATTTATAGATAAATCAGATTTATCAGAGATAATAAATAAAAATATGTTTGCCATTTTAATACAATGTGTGTTACCTTTAAGCTTGATGTAACACATGAATAATACCATAATGACATTAGTACTAACATTGCCCTAGATCAATGCTCCAGTTCCTGACTCTAGTTTGTGATCTATTTTTTTTTTTATTAATTAAATCATGTGTTACAAGGAATTACTATAAATAATAGTTTATTTGTACATTGTAACATGATGACGAATAATAAAGAAATGTAACAGATGGCATTACAATTAGCATTACAGTTTATTCTTTACTTAACATAATAAGTAGTACAGAAATAACAAGTATATCATATGAAAATTATGACTTTTAACCAGCCTGTAAAGGTCTCACTGCTGGGCTAAGGTCTCTTCTCCTTTTTTGAGGAGAAGGTTTGGATCTTATTCCACAACGCTGCTCCAATGCGGATTGGTGGAATACTCATGTGGCGGAATTTCAGTGAAATTAGTCACATGCAGGTGACATGATGTTTTCGTCACCGTCAAGCACGACATGAATTATAAACACAAATTAAGCGCATGAAAATTCAGTAGTGCTTGTCCGGGTTTGAACCCATGATCATAAGTTAAGATTCACGCGTTCTAATAACTTGGCAATCTCGGTTTTTTTTTGTATAATTCTGATGCAATTGCTCTACAACTAAGTTTTATTTGATCCTATATTTTTCCTAATTTTAATAATATGATTAAAAAAATAATAATAAAAGTTACTATAATGCCTATTACATATAAAGTTTTAAACATCTCCCACGATGATATAAAAAATATAAATGCAAAAGTTTGGGCGCGACGCCAAGTATGTGGCGTGGCGTGATCACTGACCATGCCACAGTTTGTAAACTTGTACGCAATACTATTACGGCTTGAGATAAATTGATCTTCTAGATTCTGTCATGAAGTCGCAAATATTCTATGTTACTAAGTAAAAAAAAAAACAAGTTGTATCATTATCATCTCATATATCTGTATTTAATACTCAAATGTCACGGTGTCGTACTTCCGACATGTAATTAGGCTAAACGCAGCAAGTTTATTTTAAGACGCAAAATAACAATAATAAGAGCATATATAAGAGACTTTAAGCAATAGAAATGTAAATATATTCTTAAAAGTACGTATTTAACACTTCATTAATCATAGCTGGTAATGCCAAACAACGCCTTCATTCGTATCCGACCGTTACACGTGTGCTCTACTCCGTTTTTCTTATATATTCATTCTTTCCAAGAAATTGGTACTGGTCGAAATAATAATGTTTAAAAGGAAATTTATGATTAATAATCTAACCTAAAAATTATATGCATTTATTTGGATGATGAAAAATTTTTGATTATCCGTTTTCCTAATTATAATATTGTTTTTAAGGTATTACGTACCATACGTCCATCAAATTCGATTTTTTTTTAAAATAATTTATAATAATTAAAAGAAGCAGCTCTACTGAGTTTTATATTCTTGCACACAGACTGCATTTTTGTCCATAGACCAAGTACTGTATATAATTTAAACATAAGTGAAAGATTTGCTGTGGCGAACTTTCGAATTTTTTTTGGAACTCTATTTTGTTTATATATGTTAACACGCAAAACTAAACTACGAAATGCGTTTTATAATTTATTACGTTATTTAATTGAGTATTTTTCATAACAGATAATTGATAATAGTCTTCGATTCGAAGTTCAATACGTGCAGTTTTAAAATAAAAAATACAATATATCACATTAAAAAAAAACATAATTTACCATTGTTATCTAACTAAAGCTTTATTGTGTCGTTGACGATAGTAAATCTCACTCATATGAAACAATTTTCACTGGTCTTATTAGTTTTTGCCTTGAACACAAAACTGTGTTACATTCCTAACAGTTGCAAAAAAAAAGTTAAATTTAATCATTTTGGCATAAAAATATTACGCTGGAAATCAATAACATGTTTAATGCTACGCAGTGTGCTATGCTTACGCAGCTGTAGAAGAGGCACAATGCAGTAGAGGGCAAAATTCACTCACAATACGATATTCTAAAATATGTTAATCGAGTGGCATTGTCCGCTTTTAAACAACCCTTTTTCCGTTGAACTCTTAAGTGAGAAAATAATTTATTCATATGTTATAATTTGTAGTGATTTCGTTAATTTTAATAATACTTATAGGTGCATACAAAAATAATCTCGATCTTTTAACACCAGAGAGTTTTTTCTGGGAGTTTTCATAGAAACAAATCTGCAATAAGTTAACTGTTTACGTTTTTTTACTTACTCTCATATATTTAGTTACTATAGCTTATGGCTTTATTTTCAATTTAAATATTTTTAAGTTCCAAAAAAGACGAAAAAGTAAAAATAGCTTATAGGCGCTGAAAATAGCCAACAAAACCAGCAGATTAAAAGGGTATTTGTTATACAGTACTTAATCATTTCGGCTAATTATAGCCAACACGATGAGAATTTAAAAAAATTTTCTGTAGTTTTCAGAAATGTAAGGTAAAAATCCGGAACGCTGACTAAACTCGCAATTGATTTTTATTGCAATCTGATCTGCCTGTTTCGTTGGCTAGCTACAGCATCTATTTTTTGCTTTATCTCATACTTTTATTACTTTTTCAGATTTTCTTTAATTTAAAGAAAAATTAAATGTTTATTAAGAAATTTTAAAACAATGTCGCGCCCATAAAAACTACGTACTTTATAGGCTGCCTAATTATTCCATTATTTTATTTTAATTCTAAAAACAAGCAAATTTATAATGTTTTAATTCTCGCAAAACATGCGAAGGCATAAAATAGGTCAACATCGTAGTGTAGGGTTCTCTATGTAGAACCTAAGTATGGCAGTAGCAAATTTGTCACGTTCCTAATAAATCTACTCATAAAAGACCGTAACTCTTTTGTTTTAAAAAAACAAGTTAAACTTGCGAATATGTTAGACGAATGTATAATATAATGAAATTAGTTTTAAATCAAAAACTTTCTGATTATAATATTAATTCAACTTTTGATTATTTATGTCTTAATTTTTATAAATACTAATACATTTCTTTTCGCTAGGCGTCAATAAAAATAAATTACGTAAATCTTCTTGATAATAAATAAAAATGAATGTTTTTAATTTTTATAATTGTCCTCTATGCATTTCTAACCAATTCATCCGATTGTGATGAAACTTTGGCTAGTTGTTACGTACGTTGCAAAGATTCCTGAACCAAATAAAACTAGATTTTTTCTTTGTATGTCCTTTATATGTCCTTCAATATAAAAAAATTATGTAGCTCCTTCGATCTAGACATCTACCTCTCGAAGTTGGGACAGGTAGCTAATTATAAATAAATAAAATGATACCAGTTTCACGACATATCGACTTCTAAAACAAAAAAAAATCATTAGAATCACGTCACGTACACATGTACTTTTTATAATAATATAATGAAGTCGTCTTTTCTTTGATATACAATTTCTCTATTCTATTTTTAAAATCTATTTGTTCGATTTACAATTATTGGAAGTGTTGGCATAACACGCATAGGGTATTTATAATTTCTTGGCATTAACAATTCGGTCAGTGTGTCTTTTTTTCCTACAAACACATACACATTTAAAAGCACGTAAAGATGACAGTATAATCATTTGATATACATTATTGAATAAGGTGGTATAATTTTTTAAACCTAAAAATATCCATTTCAAATTTCACAGTGTGCCTATATTTTGAAATCTAAAAATGTGCTCCTATGGCCACTGATTTCACGGGCCGCGTCACGTCAGCTCGTCGTTTGTCATTTACAAGACTGATCAAGCGAATGTAAATAACTTAAAAGCTGTAATTGTAGGTCGTGGGAATGACCATTGAAGGTAGATCGAATTTGAAAATGAAACAATATTTACGTAAGTATTTGTACTACCCACGCCATCGATACGTTATTCGCAAGGAGAATTATCAATTATCATCACCAATGTAGCCTATACTTTTATATGTATAGTTTAAATTAATTTATATATATGTATATTTATACCACATCGATCTGGTATTGGCTAAAAAAGGGACAAATCACCCGCTTATCACACATTGTATCACCAAACAGCAATAATTAGTATTGTTGTGTTCGGTTAGAAGGGTGAGCCAGTGTAACCAATACCTGTAGTGGTATATCTGAAGTTTATCTAACGCGTAAATAGGTATACCAACAAGTACGTATTACTACATAAAGTAAATTGATTTTTTATCCCTATAATATTGTTGTTTGCCTGACCAACGTCTTTCGTCGACGTAGGTGTAGCTGACTGTTAAGTTTTTCTGATATTTCCTTGTAAAAATAAACAAGTCATGCTAACATAGTGTAAATAAAAATTTGTATTCTGGACGCGTCAGCGCCGAAGTGATATCATACAGGATTACCTAAGAAAAGATAAAAGTCACAGAAACTAAGAGTATTTTACGATTGCATCATGGTAATCAAACGACCACTAAACGATTTGGTGAAATTACTTTTTATTTTTTAAATGTTCTTCATACAAGACGTTTTATTTTATAACTAAATACAAATACGCATAGACTAGTTTAATAAACGATTGTTTATTTAAACATTTTTTTTTTGTTTTATAATAAATACTGAAAAAAATGTGTGAAAAATTTTCACGAGACTGTATTATTTATAGTTTATTTTATAGGTTAAATTTACGTCTTGAAACCTTTATCGCAGAACGTCATAGAAGTGAATGATCGCTGCATTGTAATGTTAAGTTATGCAAATAAATAAACATAATATTAAATAAAATATAGAATATTGCATGTTATTGATATTTTTTATTTTATTAAGGTTTATTTTGATGTTGTTGATCAAACCATTGAATATAAATAATCGCTCTCTAAGATGCAATTCTTCTAGAGTTGTATGATTGTATGTACCTAGCCTGATGCACATAAATAGTGTTACTGACATGTATTTCAATATTTTAACGTTTAATTTTTCGAACGATTTAATGCACTATTCCAGACGTGGAATATTGTGGTGGTGGTTATTGTATAATAAACTATCATAATTATAAATATTTACGATAAAAGTTTTTCATGTAGAGTAGAAAATATATTTGTGCGTCGTCGAATTTTTACACAATAAAAAGAATACATTTATAAAAACTTATAATATAAATCGTTATAGATTACACAATCAGGTGACAATTCTACTAACAAATTGTCACCTTATTGCAATCGAAACGAAGCTTAATCTTAGCTGTTTATCCGTTTTACTATTATTTAATTTAATTATCGACTATTGGTATAAAAGTTATCAATTAGGTTTGGATTTGAAATAACGTTATAGTTTAACATCATATCGGTTCGGTTCCGATCCGAATAAATATAGAATAGTCAAAGTTTGATTTGAATTGAATCGGGAACGTATGGATTAGTAGAATTGGTCCCCAGAAAATTCGTTTTATTTCCTAGTTATTCATATATTGCTGCATAAACTGTTTTCAAATTCTGTTCCAATATTTTTGAATAACCACAAAATGCCAACAATACCTATAGCAGTTCTTCACTCTTATATAAATAATACATACAATACACAAATTGACTTTTGTAAGATCGTTTGATAAGGCACGTTACAAATTAAAGAGACAATGTCAAGACATGGTATTCGAACTGAGATATGATGACATTTGAGCGAGGACAGCCGGAGCCTCCAGTGAATGTGCTCGTGGCGCATCGCGTGTCTGACAAACCTCCACGTCGGCGTCGCGCCACCGCCGACGTCCCTCTTGTCCCCCCTCCTCTCGCCCGCCGACGCCCTCCAACCTATACATTCCTCGCTCACTTCTTGCTTCAAATCTACTCGCAGCTCAACTAACCTATAGTTAGTCACTTCCAACCTCTCGCGGGGAACGTGCGCGTGTTGCTTGTACATCTCTATTTACATGACCAGCGGTTTTCTGTCATTATCATCGAACGCGCTTGAATTCGGAAAGATATTGTCGTTATTGTACTTTTATATTAAAAACAGTTCGCATAAATCTTCCGTTCCCTTGCCAACGATGCGAGAATTGTTCAGTGAATATTTGTGTTAGCAAAAATAATATTGTGCCCTATTTAGTAAAGAAAGTTGGACAAACATTTGATGATGTCAGCGTTAACCATGACCACGACACTGACCAATGGTCACCACAATGGGAAACTGGAGACCGGTCTCAATGGTTATCGAAAAAACGGATACCTTAAACCCGAAATATCAGACAGTAGTGTGAGTATAAATTATATTTATTCAGTAACATATTGTTTTAAAAAAATATACATACATAGTCCATCTGTTTCATAATGAAGATCATGTTTTATGATAACATTGATAATGTTTACTCTGAAATCTTCCGGGAGTTACCCGGGAGTGATACGTGAAATTAAAATAAGCTGTAAATACACTTGACTCGATAAAAATAAAATCATAGGTCCTAAAAAATCACTGAATTTAAAGTAAGTCCATTAAATACCGTCATTAGTTAGTCAGGCACGTTGTGATGATGTAACTACAATAAAATGTCTCTTATATAGCTATATATTTATTTATACAAGTGAGATTTTTCGTCGTTTTCCGTCATGAATCGGTGAAAGCGTTTTTGCATGGGAGTGTGTGAGCCGACATAGAAAGTCTTGTTTGATACACTATGATTTCCAGTTAAATTAATTATTGTATTTCGTAAATCAAGCCAGTACTTAAATAGGGGTAAATCAATTTGAGTGTTAAATATATTTTGATAAAAAAGTAATTGGTATCACTGTTTTGGTAAAATTAAAATATTTCCTTAAAGTATTTCTTCCTTTCAATTTGCCTTTTCTATAGAATAAAAATAAAATACGAGTAATTATCAATTACGAACCCTATCTCTAATTACGTACCACAGTAATTGTTTTTTTTTTAAGTCTTGGTACCTATTAATATCAAAAAACACCATATCGTCTGGGTTTTTATTATGTATTCAAATGTAAGAATGTTAATTGTAAAATTGAATAATATTTACAAAGTAAAACCATTTGTAATAAACTTTACTATAGAAAAAAATATAGAAGTTAACTTGAACAAAGTTCACTGACCTTGGCCTTAGCAATGATCCCAAATTGACGTTACATGACCCAATGTTTTCGTATATTAATATTGCATATTCATTACCTAACTGACGCATGTGTATCTGTAAGGTATATAACATTTTTTATCGTCTCACCTGACATGGCTTTAATACCGTCTTATGATAATATTTATTTCCGTTTACGTAATTATCACTGTCGTTATTTGACAATGATTTACGAACATCGTAAAGGACTTTTGATATATCTTTTTAAAGAAATTATCCCAGCTTAAAATATTAGCCGACACAATTAGTGCCGTTATTGTCAGCTAGATTACCCGGCCCGAGAGTATTCGCACGAGTAAAATAAGAGGGTATATATATCATTTATATTGAAGGACAAATATACAAAGAGTTAAGGACAAATTACTTCACGGGCGCATGCAAAATAACTAACCAAACTTTCATCACAATCGGATTAGGAATGGTTTTAAGAAATATACAAACATAATTTTTATATTTATTAAGAATGATAAGTATTTTATACCTCTCATAGTTATAAAATACTTGTTATCCTTTTTAACCTCAGAGATATAATCAGAAAGAGATAGAAATATATTTAGTCCTGACAAATGTCTGCCTGAATCGGCTCAAGTATCACCGATTACTCGTGAATTCAATAACTTTACGAGTATATGTATCATAGCTTGCGTCAGTTCGTTGCGATTTGCATTGTATGCAGACAATATGTAGCAGGAAATGATTGGCCTTTTGAGAATTTAATGTAAATAATACGTCGACAATCGACTTACCCTAAATATAACGAATATTTGCATGTCGCTATTGGCGTAAATATATGTAATATTAAATTATATTTTGGGCTTTTATATATAAATAGTACTTATATACATTAACAGTGTATTTGAGCGTTGAGATGATAATGTGTTTTTGTTTCTTTCCGGATCCAATTTAACCTTCACGAAAACTTGAACCTACTGTATAGTTGTTGTAACGTTTTAGTTTGTAGATATCCAACATGCCCACATAATAATCTAACAAAATATTGATACAATTGAAAATTTTAAAATAAGTCAAATCAAATAACCATTTTTAGTTAAAGTCTATATTATATATTCATCAAATAATGTATTTTTTTATTTGCAATTTAGAACATTTTAGAAGTTTTAGAGGATCGTTCAACCGGATTCTAACCCGGGCAAGCACCACTGAATTTTCATGTGCTTAATTTGTGTTTATAATTCATTTCGTGCTATACGGTAAAGGAAATCATCGCGAGGAAACCTCAATGTGTCTAATTTCACTTAAATTCTGCCACATGTGTAGTCCAACAACCCGCACTGGAGCAGCGTGGTGGAATAAGCTCAAAAACCTTCTCCACAAAAAAGGAGAGGAGGCCTTAACCCAGCAGAGGTACATTCACGGGCTATACTACTATTAAAGAATCGCTTGGCTCTGTAATGATTGATAGTTAAAAACAGTTAAATAAAACACAAATAATTCCTCAGTTTTCCCCGTCCGGCTAGTCCCGTGCTCTATATAAAACTTAGTGTAACAATAATTTATAATAACTTATATTTTTATTATAGTTAGCATCTATCGAAATGCCAAACTAATTTTTATTTTAAAACATTACTTTGTAACGCAATATAAGTAAGTGTCTGTCACCATAATAGGGAATGTAGCGTAGAGGGCACTGATTAGGCTGTTTGGTTTAGGGCAGGCGACTACTAGGAAGTTAAAAAAAAGTCAACAGATAGCTTAAGCCGGTGTTGTGAACAGCGCTTTTGTTTTCATATTCGCTATATCGATAGTAACAATTTTTGACGTTTACATCCATGTCTGTTTCAACTCTATTGTAATCGAACCGGATTCTCTCGTAGGTTCTTGACCTGATGAGCTGATAGTCTTTGAAACGAAAAAAAAAAACTAGCGATAAACTATTGACCTCGAGTTGTACGTCTGATTACTTAATGTGTATTCAGAACATACGCATAATAGCGTAGTGTTTCGGAATACGACATTAATATCTTTAAGACTTTTATGATTTGTTTAATTATTGAGCGGCCTTCCAACTTTTTAATAAAAGTTTTGTGGTATTGATAAAAGCAAATCTCACGACTCGATAACAAAGCATAGACATTATTTTCACAAAACCAATGATCAGGGAACAAGCCGATAGACACCATGTGAACTATATTTCTAAATCTATGTATCGTATTACATAATCTATTACATAATTACAGGAACTTCGTCAATTAAACATGTTTAAAAATATAAATGGAACTTTTTATATAAACTATACATATTAAAAGGTTAAAAACAAAACAATAGGTTTTCGCCGTTCACTTAATGAATAATTATTCAAAAAAAAAAAACATTATTCTATCACAAGGACTTTCGATTTACAAGGTTAACGTAATTGTAAAAATTTTGTTTTAAAATAATTAGTTGAATAAATCTTGAGAGAATTGTTTTTTCTATATTTACATAATATAATGAACCCCTTGCTACCTACACTGTATTCTTTAAATTTATTTTTTTTCTTCTGTATAATCTATGTAATGTATGTGTGTAGCAAAATAAATGGTTTAAATGGTTTTTTTTTTAACTATTAAGCACATAAAATAAATAACCGCCTCGTTGGCTTAGTGTGTAGTTTATGAGGTTACGGATTGTGATACATCCAGGAATGTCAGATCGGCTTCGGAGAAGAGCCTTATCTTAGCAGTGAGACATTTATTGACTTTTACTTTTACTTTAAACTTTTACTTTAAAACAACGTAGCAAATATTATAGTACTTAAAATGGTTTTGAATTCGCTGTTTTCCCGCTTCCGTTTTCTAACCGCGACTCTCTTGAATGTCAGCCACTAGAATTGATTGAGAGCTTTCAAATAATGTAGACTAGATTATAAAATATATACTATTTAGAAAAACGGTTTTTGCAAGTTTACTGTAGTTTCACAGTCTTAGTGTTTTGTACGTCTTATATTTTAATTAGATGATATCAGATGGCGTGTTCGTTATTTTGTTTATACGAGCATGTTGCCAGATTGTAGGTAACGTTATTAATGTTTATTCATGTCATGTTTATTCCTTTATTGTTTACAAACATGCCTTGATCGTGTTCAATTTTTAGTTGACGGATATTTTTCTTTATAATTTCCAATTTGCATCCATTTCCAGTTTACAATCTTAGAAATAGTTTTTAGTATTTTGGTTTTATTCTTTTTCTTTTTTTAAAGAATTAGTCTGATATTTTTGGTGAAGGAGGGAAGGTTGTGAAAAATGTAATTTTAGTTTCTACCCGCGGTTTCATCCACGTGTGAGGACGGTGGGGCAACGTGTTAGGTACCCTTTGTCCGATTGCATCTAGTTATGCTGCAAAAGCGTAACAAGCAAACAAACTCACTTTCGCTTTAATAATATTAGTAAGTTGTTTCTCCGCTTCGAAGCGCTAATTATTATTTATTATTCAATCTAATTCCGTACATGCACTATTAGTGCGATTTAAATAATTCTTAAATATTCAAATAACCTAAGCTCTACACATCTATAAATTATATTTATTGAAGCATTAAATTTACTTATACAGTTACAGCATGCAATTAAGATTAAACACGTTGTTATCAATTGACAATTATTGTCGTTGTAAAAAAAAATAGCAATTAGTCAATACGTAATATCTACTTTTATTCAAAAATAACACTTTAAGTACGTAATAAATTAGGCAGAGGTAATATGTTTAATTATCCTTTTAATTGTATTATTACCGTTAACGGGTGTGTCGGAAACCTTCGTGTTTAATCGCTGACTCAATGTATTGCGTCACCAATCGAATTTAACGTAATGCTTCAGCCCATATGTTGTTGATATTGTAAAATCTTATATATAACCTTCCTCAATAAAAATAGGTAGCTAACGTAAAAAGCTTTATTCAAATCGGACTGGTGTGTCCTGATATTAGCGCATACAAGTAAACATACTCTTCTGTTATATAATACTGTGTTTAATCATCGAACATTTTTGCAACTTTTTTTTGTAATTTAATAAAAAAGACAGATAATAAAACGTTTATAATTCGAAAGTTTCTGTACATTAGGTGTTCGTTTAAAATAAATTTATCCAAATACGTGCAATAAATAATTCAATAAAGAGCGAATTTAGACAACGGGACGTATTATCGCAACCACTTTACACGTGATCAACGTGTGAAGTGGTCGCTAAAATCTTGTACATAATATAAACATAATTTACGATAAGTTAAGATTAGAAACTTATCCTTATTTATATTATTATTTATTACAACCTCGTCGTATTAACGTACTCGTTTTCTATAATTGATTTCAATACATGTTTTAAAATAGTTATTGACAATTTAGACATTTGATTGTCGGAAATACGATAATAACGCTCTTCGAACACGATGATGATTATGAAGATGATGATTTGTGATGATATGAATTTAGAACATTTTCTTATTATTTCTGAAGTTGATGATCAATAAACAAAGTGTATTTAGTGTGTGTGTGGCTTTATAATTAAAATCAACAAACATGTCCGAATATAATTATGATAAAGTAAACTATAAACACAAATGAAGCTCACGATACCTCAGTGGTTTTTGATCTTTGCTACGAGATCAATGTATTTTATCTACTAGGCCATCTTGGCTCATATTCGTTATAACCAATACAAAAATAATAAAGAAAAACTTATGAAGTGGTATTTTTGCAAGATTTTCATATTTAGTAACGGTATACGCACACACGAGCCGACATGTCATTAATTTGGGAAACACCTCATATTGTTTACATCTAATTTATTTACTCTTACACGAAAATGATTAGTCATAATCTGCCCAGTGTGTCACAATGCGTTTGGATAACTATTAATAGACTGTACGTAATTGAGGGTAATTAGTTGATAAGATGGATGGGTACGCTGGCCAGATGTCTGTGAACTATCAGGACATACAGATATAATAGCTTGTCGGCCAACACTAATAAACGTTGTGTAACGGGTGAATTGTTACACAGCGATTTATCTCTTTCTATCATCAGCAAAATGAAATCAGAGAAAGAAGACAAAGCATACTACCGCTATATAAATTGAATTAGAAACGTTGTTATCGAGAGCATATTTTAATCAATCTATGAATACTCTTGTTATTATAATTAGAACTCAATGAATTATAAATAAAATTAGCACATTTATTACAAAACTGCTTATTAAGTCTTAAAATTTCTACTAGATATTATAACGTTTGTTTTTTTATTGTGTTGTATTGTTTTTGAATTGATTATAATATTGCAATTTCGTAAGCGTCGAATAATCTCCTACGTTATTTCTTCATCCTACGTGATATTGACGAACAAAACATTATATAAAAATTCGCCTACAAGCATATGCATTCTTTCTTTCGGATGTCTTTATGTACTTATATATATTTCTAGTGGGCCGTATATCTTTAAACTTATTTATTCAACTTTTAAAAATAATGTAATGCCTGTTTCAAGGAATTACGAATTCATCTCTAATTAAGCGTTAAAGTTCGTCCATTTCAAAGCGCGACTGTCCTCTCTCGATGTGTGGTGACAGTAGATGTGGAGTAATGCCACGAGCAGTCAGTGAGCGGGAAAGCGGATGGTCGAGACAGATAACGAACGTGATATGGACCCGTCGATCCTCTACGTCACATCGCGCCACTTTATTATCACACACAGTCGGAACTGAACCTTGACACCGTAACATGTTAATCACTCGATTCTACTATTATTTTGCAACAGGTTCAATTTTATAATTCAATTAAGAAATGTGCTTTATAAATAGTAAATACTAAATTAATAATGTTATATTCGTACGTACGATATGTAGTTCATCGAATATAATGTTTACCCTACACGTACTACACAAATAATTTTAAGTTATCTGCAAACGATTTATAACGCTAATGTATTTGATCCTGGATATAATCTGCATATCTAAAAAATAAATAAAAACTAACAATAATTCAAATACTCAAACGAAAACCTACCATTAGCTTAATGTCTTACAATTATTATAACCTTAGTCAAAGGGTTCTATTCATTCCACACCATGAATGGCGGCTGATTGCAAATTCTACAAGTGCACACGAATATGTCGGTGACGTAATATCTCGGGTAAAACCTGATTTATATATTCTGAAGGAAGTCCAAATACAGAACAAACTTTTCGAAATACAATTTACTAATTACGAGAACATGAAATTAACATTTGTTACGGACAAAATTCTAAATTTAAAGCGTAGCGAAGGGAGACTGCGAAGCGCTGCTACTTATAAAACCTTCTCCGAAATCTTCGGGTATAAGTTTTATGTATATTGGTTACCTAGTTTTTTTTTTCAATATCATCAAATTGGCACTAATATAAATACAAGAAAATTATTGAAAATCAATATTAATTTTAAGTGTGTAATTGATTGTTTCTAATAAAATTGATTACGACTTAATTATAATTGGCTAAATCAAACTACGTATTATACTTTTGCATTTGTGTTTCCGTGTAATGCAGAAAACTTGGCATTTGACTTTACCGTTTTCATTTTCAACGAATTCTTCTAAAACGAATCAATCTTTTCCTCTCGGCGCATTGCGTCAGACGAACAGGGAAATGACGTTTATGAAATAAAAATCTCGTATGAACAACCCGCTTAACCCGTTTGCGCTCATTAATTTTAATTATATTTGTTTTTATCGAGCTATATACATCGGTTTCCACAATTTCTTATAAAAATTAAGGAACAAATGCTTGTATATATTATGTATTTATTTATTTCTTCTGTATTTGCTTTAGTACCTATTCTAGAGGAAGTCGAACGTGATATTATTGTAAGCAGAAATGTGTTAAAGCTGATCAAGATTTATTTTAAATATGATCAATAATATATAAATATATATTTTACAATTTATATAAATGTATACAAATGATTGAAGTTTTATAATACATTCTGAATACATAAGAGTATTTAAACGTAAAAAAATAAAACAGTAACTTTTAAAATAAATGTTTTTTTTACAGTCACTCCGAATGGCAGCACCCTTCAGTACCGACCCCGAAGCAGTAGCAGAAAGAGAAAGAATTTCATATGGTCGCATTCCAAGAGCCATGGCGATTGCTGGTACAGCTTCCCGCAAAGTGCGAGTGTATTCGGACGGCATTTACGACATGTTCCACCAAGGTCACGCCCGACAACTACAGCAAGCGAAGACTGTCTTTCCAAATGTATATCTTATTGTTGGAGGTGAGTTAAAAACTAGGAACCAAATTATTCCTATATATTATAGAATATAACGGCCTTATTTATAAACGTTATTTGGCGAATGCTACTGTCTTTTTTTTTAAATAAAAACAAGAGCGAAATCAGTGTTTAACTAAACATCCGCTAAGTGCGTAAAGCCGCATAATATGTCTCTACCGATTTAGGCGTTGTAGCAAATTGAGAATTTGATTAGGTCGTAAATGACGTCACTAGAAATAAAAAACAACAAACGATGGACAGTCATGTGTGTGTGACAGTTAGGTCTTAGGAATTCAATTGTTATAATCTTTGTAATAATAATATAAAATAAATTAATATCCATAACTAAACGGTATACGAACCGTCTGACGAGTCAGCTGTCCAATCACCACCCCTTTAACTTACCCTCCTAACCCCGTAACGCTAACGAAAGGGGTGATATTAGAAATACATGTGAAAAATAAATATTAAAAATATAAATTTAAAAAAAATACCGTAAACCTATAATGAAATAAATATATATCCCAACATCATTAATCATTCGGGTGTCAACGAAGACGGTTCAATGTCGCTAGGTGAAGTATTACATGGCGACTAATATGGATATTTTTTGTTCATTAATAAAACTGGGTTACGGAACTCTTTTGAACTCTTGAACTCCATTGAATAAAGCGATACTATTACTACTGTGGTAATAATAATAGCACTACCTGCCGCGTCGCAAATAAGTTCAAAACTATGTATGTTAGATAACGGATATATATTTCAAATACAGATTAAACAAAGATTTTAGACTGGCTATTTTTAACCTATTTTTTAATCTTAATTGGTAAGATGCAGTTTTATTAGAATACGTATAAAATCGTACCATTGGAAAACAATTTGTTAAAAAGAATAACTTTAATTTACTTTTAGTCGTATATTTAGTATCCTGTAAATATTTTCTTTAGGTATTTATTTATATAATTAAATCACGCTATATAATTATATATATAATTAAATCAAGTTGCGCTTTATTAAAACAATAAAACCTTTTTATTATACAAATACGTACAAACACAGGTGTTCTCTCATATTTCCATTGGACGGCAACACGATAATAACGAGATAAGGTGCAGTACCAACGTCTTTATGGTTTCCTGAGCACGAGCGTATAATTCATTTTCTAATCTTATACTGGTTCTACCAAAGTTTTGAACCGAGGCCCTCGGAATCTCGTTTGAAATATGTTTGAAAAATGTTTCAGAAATAAATAAATACTAAATAAATAGTATCTCTTTTTGATGATCGTTGGCTTATTTAGAATTGTCTAATGGATAAAAATTCGTTAGGATTTTTGCCATTTATCTTGCTAAAATGTTGATAAAATATATAACATTTATTAGATAACTACCGTTTCAAGTGTATTTATTAAATGAGCAATGTTTAAAGGAAATCAGACTTAAAATCTGTACTAGTATTTTTCTGTTTTTAAACAGCAAACAGGAAAAATCCGAAAGAGTAGAAGTAGAATTTTGAGTAGAGTTTTTTAGTAAGTTTTTTTACTCCCTAGAATTTCAACTCGTGAGTATCCATTATTAATACGATTTTTTTGTTTGTGGTATCCACCAAAAGATCACACACGACACACCCGCATAATAGCGGATAATAATCACTCCACCAGCAAAGCTATTTTCAAGGAAAGCAATTCATATGGGTGGCTGTAAAATTCCATGCAGTGTCATTCAGTATTTCACTTCGTATTTTCCTAAGATAATTTATTTTTTATTAATATTTAAAATTATATATTGAATCAACAATCTCAATGAAAAAATGATTCTGTTTGACGTTGACCTGGCGGGAAACGAATACAAAGGTGTATTTAACGCTTTTGTGTTAAACAGTTGCTATGCAAAATAAACTGGTCTCGCATTATTCAGAGAACAAGAGCTGAAAACCAGTATTTTCAGGACAGGTATTTCTGCATCTGATAGTATGCATGAACAAGTTTTTGATATTATTGCATACCTATTTTCCGTCGCGCGTTTTATTGTTACAAAATTGTTTTATTTGCTTACTCATTTATTAGTGTGATATTGTTATTAAGAGTATATCTAACGTAGATATTGATATTAAACTAGTTTTGTAAATATAGTTACGAAATTGAATCAAAGAAGGAATTCATCAAACCTATATTAAAAAATACTGTGTCCTATGTAATTACGTCGCCGACTGTACAATCGAACTATGGACTCATCGATCGTACGATTTTAATTACAACACACGCAAACCATGACTATCTACGAAGTGGTGATTGCGATTGTGAATAATGTGTGATTATCGCGAGTCTCCAAGCTCGCGCACCAGATAGCCGCCGACACGAGACGTTGTATCGGCCCTGAAATACGTGAGACAGAAGCAAGTGATACTGGAACGCGATACTATCACTTTTTAATAACCCTGAAGAAATATATGAAATAAAAAACGCTAAGCGAGCTTCTCTTTTTTTATGATTTTTTTTTAAATTTATTTCAAAATTTGTTTTTAATATTCGCGACATGTGTTATACTAGGTAATTTTATGTCACAAAGTAACAATATTACAAACTTAATATTAGTTAATATAAAGAAACTATAGGATTACGTAAGTTAAACACGTTTAAAAAACTGTATGTAATAATTATTTATACTTATAAATTCAATTTAATATATGAATTTCTAAGTAAATATTTCCTAATAAAAGTAATAAAAAAATCTGAACTGAATATACAAATATATTTTATAAGAAAAAACTGCAAAACAGGTTTCACGACACAGTCGACTATATTAAATATCAGATTCGGGGCACTACTAAGAATTCATCACTTCCCCCTAAATAACGAAATCCTTTAAATGACAGTTGATTAACGTGCTAAAAAAACCATGAATCTTCATAAGTAAAGCTGCGCCGCCCGGTATGATTGGTTGAAGATTACAATTCAGATTATTGCATTTTTCAACTCGCACGATGTTTATTAATACGCTTGTTTATCAGTGCGCTTTTAAAAAAACAATAACACGGTGTATCTGTTTCTGTTATGTGATCATACAACAAACATGTGCTATTGATAGATATAATCTTATCCGATATAAACGTTGCGAAAAATGAATTGCAACATTAAATAATGCAATGTGAGACCTTGACGGAATTACATTTTTTTACTGATAGTTGGAACCGACGAAGGCCCCTTTGGGTTACTATCGTCACCAGTCATTCAACCGTTTAACAATATTTTTGTTGAGAAGTGTTTTGGATGATGATGAGTTAGTAAGAAAAATTCATTGAAGAGATAGAGAATTCCAGAACCCTGCACAAGTGACAATTTAAACAATGACTCCTGCTACTTACTAATATTAATAGCGAATACTCTTTAAGTAGACGTGAATATATAATGACGTAATATTAGCCATGTAAAACAAGTCTACGATATAAAATTATATAAATTATATAATGATAATGAAAGTAATACTCAAATTTATTGTTTTCCTTTTCTAAAATCTAATCCATGCAGTTGTTTAGTTGTAATATTAAAAGAAGCATTCCGTTATTTAATTATTCTATAATCATTAAATTTAAGTAATGTATTATTTTACCTTTTTTAATTCGAAATATCTCTAAACTGGTGTTTATTATCTTAATAAACATTATAGATTCATTAAAATGTTTAAATAACAACAGTGATACCAGTTAAATAAATCTGAATTAATCCAGATTAATGTGAATTTAATATAAAGTAAGATACAGTTTAATTCATAACTGGGTCAGAGAAACTCCTTATGATATCTTATCATCGTTTGCTTTAGCATGCATTAATTAGCTATTTCATTAAGACATTAGCTGTAAGTAGATACACCTTAATTATTTCGTTGAAGCGATAATAATAAGCTTTTTTTTCAGAATATGGTTTTAATTATAAACCCGTAATAATATTTAAAAAAAACCAAGATGTGCCTTGTGCCTGTAAATACGATGATACTGGCTCACTGCCCCTTTAAATAGGAACACAACAATACAAAGTATTATTCTTTGGCAGTAGAATATATGAAAAGTGGTACCTACCGAGACGCATGAAATGAATATTTTATAATTACGATTTAATTTTAAAATCCTATTGAATTGTTATTGAACGAAAAATATATAACTAAATTAGTTACGAACTTTATGAATTTATATTTATACGCGGAAATAAGCGCACTTTAAAAATGTAGTTTTTTCAATGATCATAAATAGCGGGTCATTGAACTTACATTAATCGAAATGTATAGCAATGATATCCGCATGAAACAAGTTATGTATGTACAAATGAAAACTTAATATTATTCTTTTTTTTCTGTTAATGTACCAGAAATATCTATATTATAATTTTTTACTTCACTTTGTATATTTTAATAATTATCACTATTGATTTTGAATACGATTGAATTTGTAAATGTAATGCATGTATTTGATATATAAATAAGATATTAAAATACGTTCTTTATTTTTTTAAGACTTTTTTTTTTAGTTTGCAGTGACCAGCTCACACACAGCCGGAAAGGACGCACGGTGATGACAGAAGATGAAAGGTATGAGGCCGTCAGACACTGCAGATACGTTGATGAGGTAAATAGAAAAAATATGTACCTACAATTATAAATGTAACACAACATTGAACCGTTCTGGCTGTAAAACTGTATGTATTTATGATAAAAAACGGTTGTGTAGAATTTGTTGAAGTTAACCAAAGCAAAAATTAACACCATGTCTCTAATTTTGGCTTCATCGCTAAAGATATAGACTAGGTCAGTGTATAGACATTTCTAGAAGTTTAACTATTCAAAATCACGTCATAAAATTTGTATGGACGTGTGTTTTTTTTTAATTTAGTCATATTTTTTATAAGTATTTGTGTATTCATATTTTTTGTTGATTGATAATAATGAAGATGATTCATATAATTTTCTATTTACATGTCGCAGTATTATTATCAAGACCGTGATTCACTTGTGATTTTCGGAATTTTGACAATCGTCCTAAGATGTCATACAAAATCACAGACTGATTTCATTTAAATTTTAATACTCGGCTTTGCACGTATAGAATAATGGTCTACATAAAACATTGTTATCGTAATATATATAACTATTGGTTTTACTTATATTATAAATAATTATTTGATGGTTACACTTTCACGTCTTAACGAATATGAAGATGTACATAAATTTTCTATAATCTAATTCAAATTTCGAATTTAAAAAATAAACCTTTCGAAAAAAAAAACTAAACTTTTTTTAAATTGTGAATTCTGTGAAGCAAACATGTATCATATATATTTTAGGTTGTTCGAGACGCGCCTTGGGAATACGATGAGGATTTTTTAGAAAGGCACAAGATAGACTTTTTGGCACACGATGATATCCCTTACACGACGGAAGACTGCGAGGACACGTACGCGATGATTAAAGCAAAGGACATGTTCGTAGCTACCGAGAGGACGGAGGGTGAGTCTAAATAATATTACATATTGTACTAAAAAAATCCGCAGCAATAGAAAATGTACACATACAAATAATAATTTGATGATTCTAACGGTGAAACCACACATGCTACCTTTGCCGGCGTTTTGCCGCCAATTTTATATCGATGGCGGGCCAAGCCGTCTTTATCGTTGAAGCTTTGTATACGTGATTTTTTAAATATGTTGGACGTTAATATATATATTGAATTATGTTGTATACAACAACAATAACGCTCTTCACAAAATCATGGCGTGTGTGGATGCACTATATTAATATTTTATTATTATCTTTTAAAGGGTACTAAAATATCAAGAGAAAATATACTCTATTGAATAAATATATATTATGAAAGAAAATACGTACTACTATATTTATAACTTAAAATATGTACCTGTTATTATATATATAAATATATGATCATTAATTATAAGATTATTATAATCACATACTTATTTAATTGTAAATAATGATACAGTCCATACACTAATCAATTCGATAGGATGTAGTTATTTATGTTTGTACTCAGCCTCGATCGGCTTCGGGTCAATCTGATAGTTAATGTTACGACCTATTGTTACTTAACTTTCTAAACAAAATAGTTGAAAATATATTACTATTTTATATAACTACAATGCATGACGCTGATCTCTGTATATATTTCAGTAACTTTAACTCGTAACATAATTTAATCTTTCTTACTGTAAACGAGGAATATGCTTGTAAGTGGAAAATCTGTAAATGTAAAATGTAATCTGTCATATCTAATAAACTGGCGTGGTGTAATAAGCTTCAAACCTCTTCCTATGAGATAAGAAAGTCTTGGCCCATCCCCCACAGTTGTAGAAGCTGTTACTATATCATCATCATCATCATCATCATCAACCCTTCGTCGTCCACTGTTAGACATAGGCCTCTGCAATGGCTATATTTTGAACTATAATTCAGCAATACCTAAATACAATTGTTTAAAATTTAATGCAAAGTATCCTTGGATGCTTTCAAATAAGGCCGCTGACAGTTACACGCGACGTGACTATCAAACCGTGACCCATTATTTCACTTAATACAATGCACGTAACATAATACCAGTTATATTGTAAGGGATATTGTTCGACAGGCGTGTCGACGTCAGATATCGTGGCGCGGATAGTACGCGACTATGACATCTACGTGCGAAGGAATCTCGCCCGCGGTTACTCCGCGAAGGAGCTCAACGTGTCCTTCCTCAATGAAAAGAAATTCCGATTGCAAAACAAAATGGACGAACTCAAAGACAAGGGAAAGAAAGTGAGTGTACGGTACATGAATAAAATGACCTTGAAAACTTTTGACAAATGCATTTACTGGTGGTAGGGTTTTGTACTCTGTCTAACTCGCCTGGGTAGGTACCACCTACTCATCAGATATTCTACCGCAAAAAAGCAGTACTTGATATTGTTGTGTTCCGGTTTGAAGAGTGAGTGAGCCAGTGTAATTACAGACACAGGGGACATAAAATCTTAGTTCCCAAGGTTGGTGGCGCATTGGCTATGTAAGCAATGGTTGACATTTCTTACAATGCCAATGTCTAAGGGCGTTGGTGACCACTTACCATCAGGTGGCCCATATGCTCGTCCGCCTTCCTATTCTATAAAAAAATAACACTTCTAGCTAGTAGTGCTCTACGTATTTATTATTCAAGTATAATCTGCTGAATATATATTATATGTACTATGCATTGATCTTGAATATTTTATACTAATACATTAAGTTCAGTCTATATTCGTATCAAAATATGCAAATGACAGTACAAATAAATGTTAGAAGTCGTTCTAAAGTACCATTACATTGACATTCAAAGAAATATATACGTATAGCATTACCTAGCCTATTGTTAAAGGTATTTAAATGAATGTTTGTCAGCGGGAAAGTCAGTTGAAAGAGAATAAATTGCTGACATATTGCATTATAATGTCAGTGCCACTATATTAAACAAACATTGCAGGTGATGACGAACATAGGCGAGAAGCGAGTGGACATATTAACGAAGTGGGAGGAGAAGTCTCGCGAGTTGATCGATGCATTCCTTCTACTGTTTGGTCCGGACGGACGGCTCTCAAATATCTGGAATGAGTCGAAGGGCCGACTCATGCAAGCGCTCAGCCAACCCCCCTCGCCACGCTCGTCTCCGCCGCCCAGTGAAAACGGTGATCCACCCTCGCCGTCGCCCACCCACAGGTCGATACCAATTAACTTTTGACAAAACTATTTTTTTTTATATATTTACTTTAAAAAATACAAGTTCAATAATGTTATAACATTAAATAAGCGAAAAATACTTTTTCTTACAAAATCATGCACAAGTTTGTACAATTCAAAAACGGGACAACAAATTGCCAAAACCAAACACAACTCCCTTGTGATAGAAATAATATATCTGCAAAATTTAATTTCTTGTGTTAAATATTTTTCAAGGTCTTAATGGTATTTATGTTGTTACAGAGGGTCGGCGTCTCCACCACCCCCCAAGTCTCGTCGCTGCGACGCCCTCTGGGAGCAAGAAGCAGGTAACTGGGTAATTATTTGTTTGTAGCTTGTTCTAGCTTATAACTTATATCAAACACACTATATAAAGAAACACGCTACTGCCTCTTTTGTTTGCACTTCATTTTATTTTTACAAATTAGTTTTGTACTTAAGTATTCTTTTTTTATGCTATAGTAATGTACTTATAAAATACTTATATGTAGAACAATAATTTGTAGGTGTCAATTTTATTTTTATGAAATTATAGTTATAGATAGTTAGTTGTGCTCTTAAATTTATATATTAATACTCATAAGGAAATGTAATTGTATATCCTAGTATTAAAAGTATATTATTTCAAAGAATGTGTTGCATGAGCATTTGTCAGCAAAAAAAAAATTTGCTGACCCAGAGAGGAATCTGACATTTGATAATGAAGTTACATACACAGAAGTTGAGCTTTTATTTTTTATAAAATTATATAAAATATAATATTTTTAAAAAATATGGATAAAACACAGATAACACCAAAATAAAATTATGTTAATAAGTAGTCACTTTAAAAAATATAAGTATTTAAAAATTAGTAGCTTATTAAAGTTTCATATTATGATATATCCAGGTCCACATTCTTAGGATATTCTAACACAAAAGTGTTTTTATAGTTCTGTGAATGTATAAAATAAAATGCAAATATAATGTAACTATATGAAGTTTATTTTATGTTGCAGATGGATCGAGCTCTGACGGCGCTGGGGAATCGGAAGAGGCCGTACAACGCCAGTTGACAGACGACGGCTCCGACGATAGCGACGAAGAGTACCAGGACACCAGCCCGTATCTATAGAGTCTCCACGCAACATTGATATTATATGGAAATGTGTCATAGTATTTTTATACGATGTGCAACGTCCATACTACATCGAAAAGAGATCGACGAGATAATGACGCTGCAAGCGTTGTTATAAGCTATTCTGTTGATGTATTTAATTATTATTAAAAAGTATGTCACGGCTTAAAATTGTGTGTCTGCTGTCTGGAAAAATGAACGAATGTATTTAATCCTATTAGTTTTAATCATATTATTATTTATATTTGTTTATTGTAAATTTATCTCATTTAGAATGAATTGCAGAATATCTGCAATATTTATTAGCACCGTAAAGACACCAGGTGCAGAAAAGTATCACAGATATTATTTGTATAGTAACTTTTTGACATTTGATTAAAGAGGTGCTTATATTATAAACTGTTTTTTATTCTCCTCGTGTTGCATAAAAAGATAAACTATGATATACAAGATGTAATTTTTTTATTATGAGTTTTGATCTTAGTGTTTTCAAAGAAAATATGTTTGTTAAACTAAAATCGAATTTTATTTACAAGTTTCAAGTCATGGGTTATGGGCCGAATAATGGTTTTATTAATTACGAATGTTTTGTAAAATAATTACGGAAAAGAATATTCGGTACGTTTATATTGTGTATAGAGTACCACGGGTATTGACCTCTTAAAACTAAACTAAACACTAAAATAAAACCAAACAACCAGCTGAAAAAGTGGTCAAAAATTAGCTATTTGTAGCTTGTCGGATAATTTAGCAAGTCGGTAACGACTAACATGTTCATTTATCAGCATTGAGCAACCACCTAAAGCTGATGTATCTCTATAATTTATCATAATTAATTGTTAAAAATCTACCTCAATAAGTGCGCATTGTAAATCAATTGTAAACGGCAGACACATTTAGAGATTTATTTTAACTTTTTAATTAATCTAGTATATCACACAAAACGAATATTCGGCCCAATCATAGTTAATGATTAACAAATAAGTATCTATATGTAATTTTTTTTAAGGACACATTATTCGTTTGACATATACCCATAAACAAATATATTTAGTAAAATTACCAACGAAATTCACAAGCTTGAATTATCATTTTGTTATTATTAATGCAATATAACAGTTACATAATATAGGTTCTCAGTGTACTCATGTGTTAGGTGAATATATATGTTTATATACTTTATATAACAATATATAGTCAAACCACATACTGCCACGCATATAGTTCATTTTAAAGATTAAATATTGAAGTAACTGTCGTGTAATAAATGATTGTTGTAATTTGGTTAATTATACAACATCATACATAGTGCTACACTATATACTAAATAGGTATAAAATAAACCAGACTATCTTTATTCAGAACTTCTACATTCGCCTGTTATTTCTACATGTAAGTTATTGTAGTTCTTAACAGGTAGTTACAACCCATTTTTATGATTCAATAATAATATTTTTTTATAATATATAGTACTCAATCAAAAAAAACTCCAGTTTGAAAACAACTTTAGTTTCATCTAATTTAGAAAAACTTGAACGTAACTTATTACCATTATCTTTGAATGTGAATATAATTAAATTAAATATGAAATTAATGATTTTTATTTAGTTTTAAAACTAAAACTATTGTAATTTCATTGTTTGTAACCCATATACTTTTTCTATCAATTCGGTACACTTCTTTTCTGGCAAACCTCCGTCATGTAGGTATAGAAACAATCATCAATAGCTTTAATCTTTCCTTTGATATATACTAATTATAAATGTATAAATAAAATATAAATGTTAAGATATAAGTTAAACAAAACAAAGACATAATTATATTCAAAAATCATTTTATTGTTCTTAGAACTAGTTTTATTTAATTAGATATTTTGCATTAAGTAAACATCTATGGCAGGTAGTTGACTGTCTGGATATTGTTAATGCTCAAATCAACCTATTTATCTTATTAAATTACAAATATTACAAAATGTTAATCTGACTATTTTAATTAATAAATAACATTTATTTTTGTACCTTTTTTTATCTCTTCCAGCTTTTTTAACATTGTCAACATGATAAGTTTTTATGATATTATTTTTATTACAAGTTTAATGATAGAGAAATTATAAAATTATAAAAAATATCAGTTATGAAGATGTTGCACTATAAAATGTCTGTAATTTAAAATTAATTGTATAAAGTTATAATAAACAATAAGGTACAACAGTCTTTTGTTCTTAGTAATACAGTATTGAACCTTTAATCTATACAATTTAATTAAAAACAAAACTTAAGACTAATTGGATTGTTTTTATTATTGTTTTCTGTGTACTACATGAAGTTATAGTCACATTATGCAGCAAGATTTTACAAATAAAAAGGTATGTTTTTAATTGGTTAATTTAATATTTTCGGTCTCACATTTATAAAATTATTTAATATTTTTGACCTATTTGTTGTCATTCACTTAAATAAGTTAAATATGACAAAATCATAAGTAACTTAATATTGTTCACATAGCCATAGGTTTGCTAAAGCATAAATCATATAATCACTAGCAAATTTCGAGTGGACTTAAAAAATTAGAGCTCATCCTTTTCACCTAAGTCACCTTTTTCATCTTCAAACAAGCAAGAGTTGTCTATGTCTTTCAAAGCATGATTTGTACACAAGTGGTGCTTTAAATCAACTTCGCCTTGAAAATTCCAATACCAATCTTCTATTTCACTTTCATTTTCTTCAAGTAGACTTTCACATTGAGTTTTCATATATGTGATTTCAGCTGAAGGTTTGTCCCACAGTTCAATTGGAATGCCTAAATCAACTTTCACACCTTTGTCAACAAGTCCATGCAACGTTTTGAATGTTTGACTCATACCTTTCGCAAATCTAGTGCTATCTTGTCTTTCTTTATGTATATTGTACTCCAAAATTTTTTCACACACCCCTTCCAATGATTCAATCAACCTTAGTTCAGACTTTTGATATTTAGTTCTCTTCTTTGGTTGCACATCATCAAGAGAGTATCCTATTTCAAGAACTTCATGTATTTTACCCGTTTCTTCTAGTCTATTTTGCAATTCTGTGGCTAATATTTTGCATACTTCACACCGATTTGCAAATTTAACACCTAAATCTTCTTCGTTTTTAACTTCAACATTGGAACTACTTAAAACAATAGTAAAACACGATATAAGTAATAAAAACCGGCAAATCATTATGGACAAATGGAGTTGGTTCAGGACAAATATTGTTCAATAATATTATAAAATTAAGTATATGATAAGTGTAGTAATCTTATATTGATTAATTGATAACTTATTATTATTGTTGTCTAAAAATGTACGCTGAAGTAAATGTACAGACAGATTTGTACACACCTACTTGATCTTAAAATTACTTATGCGCTATATGAGTTATATAGGTATTAGATGATTTTTTGACTTTGGCAGTTGACATAGTGCTGCCAAAATATTTTAAGTTATAGTTAATACCCTGACACAAGAAGCGTAGTTTGCATGTTATAATTTTACGACTTAACAAATTAAGTAGAATTTAAAATTAGTAAATTATACAAAAAAAATATGTTTTAATAGTTGTATATACTAACCAAAATCTCTTTTACATCATCCCGAGTGATTCTGGCTATATTTTTTACTTTCAAGTTTTTTTTTTTTTAAATTAATGTTATTAATTTTTCAATTAAAATAATTACCAGTTACAACATTTTCAACACATTAAGCCATCAAATAGTGTATAAATATTTCATAATGTTTCTTTTTTTTTGTCTTTGGGCCTTTGTCTAGTTCATCCGTAGACAGAGAAACAAATAGACCAAGGGGCCGTGAAGCCGCGATTGAGACAGAGATAGTTTGTCAATGTGTGCGAATAATGTTGTCATAGTAACTGCATTCCCTGTTTTGGGAGATAAATAATTTTCAGGATTTAATTAAAACAAAATGAGGTTATCCAATTTAACTTTTAAATACTTATTATATATTTTTTTAATTAAAATATTTTTTTGTTTTCCAACTAAACATAAATCGTTGCGTTGTTTGTTTTTGTTTACGTTATCAATAGTTCTTCAGTATCTTTATATGGTACTGGATTAGCATTCTCCTCAGATGTAAAACACTCAATTAAATTATTAATAAAGAATGGTTGCCACATATATTTCATTATTCTATGTTAACCTCTTGACTCGGAATCTAATAATATTATAAAGTCATGTTAAAAAATGTTGTCGTTAGGAAATTATAAATAGGAGAACGATTAAATTAAAATAACATATTTACATATAACGAAGCACTTTAGGTTATTATTGAACTCCGTATTTATTTGTTTACATTTTCGACGAGTCGATATTTTTTATCGAAAATCGGGACATTTTTTTAGCAGACGCTGGCAGCACTTACATGATAAATAATTATAGGCTATGAATGATAAAAACTGGAAAATCCTATTATCTTCAGGATTTTAATGCAATATAAGGTTCCGTCATGCTATGGCATAAATAAACATTACTGAGAAACTATATTTAGAGACAAAATAGTCGTACTTACGCGTGAAAACACACGCCGCCAATTTTCTTCTTTCTATCACTTTAACATGAAATAATACGACAGTGCACCATTGTATAACCTTCGATATGATATAAGGATTGTTTCTCGGTTTTTTCACTGGATTTGAATCGTTTTCTAACACAAAAATAAGCAAAAATTGAACAATAAGCACAATTAACGCACCAACTGTCAAGTTTGTTTCGCTACTAATTAGCGAAACAAACACGAAAACTGGTTACGCGATAAGGGACAAAAGATTTGATAATTCTATCTCTTTCTAAACCATTTGTAACGTAATTTTCGTTCTCTTTCTTGTGTAAGTGAAAAGGAAAACGTCATTGTGTCTATTTGTTTCTCTGTCTACGAGTTCATCAGTATCATATTTATTGTTTATTTTAAAAAGGCTGGCGAGCAAAACGCCTTGCTTAATACTAGTACACCTACACTCGTAAACATGAATTAATACACAATAGGTAGCCATCACAGACTGCTTATTGAATCTTAATGTCAATCTCCAGAGGTCCCGACTGATGAAGTCGACGCTCCGACCATCACCTTCCAACATCCATAATCACGAAATGTTTCAGCTCGAACTCCAAAACCGATTCGAATGCCTAGCAGACCGCAAAGAAGTGGACACATACAACGACAGGTTTGTGGAAGCTGTTTAGCCGTATGGCTAGATCTAAGGCATTCAAGACCGGCCGTACACACGGCAAAGATCTCAAAAAACAAACCAAAAAGATCTCTGCTTCTACCCCTACAGCTTATGGATGAAAGACGGAAAATGATTCTGAGGTCCTCAGATAATGCTGCCAGTTATTGGCTTTTTTTTATTTTTTTTATTTTAAATGTATAGGCTAACGCTTGACTGTATCACACCTGATGGAAAGTGAGATACAGTCTAAGATGGAGCGCGCTTGCCTAGAAGGTGCCTATTCACTCGGAACTTGAAGGTACCCATATTGTAGGTGGTGGGGAAAACGGAGGTCGGGAGGGTATTCTAGACCTTGGCGGTGCGTATCAGAAACGAGGAAGCGAAACGCTTCGTACGTGTCCTAAATACGTCAACGTCAACCACGTACGGGTGCAGATCCTTACGATGCCTCGCAGTTCTTTGGTAAAAAGGTGACGAGGGAACCAAATCAAAAAGTTCCTGAGCACACTCGCCGAAATATATCTTGTAGAATACCGACAGACAGGCAACCTTACGACGATGTTCTAAGGTCTGGAGTTTTGTAACCAGTGTCTGGTCGCCAATGAGTCTTCTAGCACGACGATCCACTGAATCCAAAGTATCAAGCTGGTACTTAGCAGAGCCGTCCCATAAATGGCTGCAGTACTCCATGCACGATCTGACTTGGGCTTGATAAAGAGTCAGAAGCTGTTCTGGTGTGAAGTACTGTTTGACCTTATTGAGGATGCTAAATTTTTTACCAGCAGTTTTAGCTTTGGATTCAATGTATTGTCCAAAGTTGAGTTTGGATGTTAATGTAACTCCTAGAAGCTCAATACTGTCGGTGATGGGTACAGATACATTCCGGAAAGTCGGAGTCAGGTGGAATTGACTCCTCTTGGCAGTAAACAAACACGCTTGAGTCTTGGCAGGATTAAATTTGACTTTATTATCATCGCCCCAATTCGAAACCTCTTCCAATCTCAAATTGATGCGTTCTACCAAGGCCTCCCTGTGCTCTCGAGTTTCTGTTGTACTAGCTCGGGGACCGGATAAGTATCTCTCCGTGACAGTGCTGTCGTCTGCGTACCCAAAGATACCGGGTTTCAGCAGATCGTTTATATGCAGCAGGAAGAGTGTGGCGGAGAGAATTGAACCCTGAGGAACACCGACATTAATCGCCATTAGATCAGACGAGAAGCCATCTAGGACAACTCGAAACGATCGTCCACTCAGGAAATCTGGAAATCTCAGGCTGGTCAATAAACGGATCTTAAATTCCCTGACTCGCGAGACTCGCCATTTTAATACAATGCCTATTAAGATACCATCAAACGGAACTAAGGCTCTATAGTGTTTGCCAGAGTTCTGTCTGTTGGAGAGAGTTAACTGACGAAGCTGAAAACTAAGGATGGTAGAATCGTCACGTCTAAATCTGAGCTGTTAGAAGAGGTGTACAAATTCTACGGTCATCTGTACACGACAAGGCAATCACCTGTTAGTAGTCAAGCTGCAGATCCCGAAGCAATATTAATCCGACATTACACCGAAGATTTTCAGGACGTCAGCCTTTTCGAGATTAGAATGGCTCAAATTAAAATTATTTACTTGCAAAGTTGTAGGTCCATTTTTGATGTTACAATGGTTAAAATCGCGCAATGCCACATGTATGTCTATATAAGCAAAAAAATACATTACATAAAAATTATATACACATTAAGAAAAAAGAAACAGACAAAAAATTTTTTAATTTTTTTCAGCTATAAAAAACCTACTACCAACTTTCAAATTCAATAATTATTCATTCATTCAATATATTCTTGTATTTTAAATATTCATATATAGAGTGAATTTTTTATCTATTGACCATTTTTTAAGTTTAGACCTTAATAACCTTAATGGTCACTCCCTTAAGCTTTTTGGTATATTATTAAATATTTTGATGCACATTATGTAGGAATTCTTTTGAAAGAGAGCACAATGGCAAGGTGGTATCAATAACCTAGTAGGATTCTTAATTCAAGCCTGCTTTTATCACCTGCTTTTTCAAATAAATATGGATATTTTTTTACAAAAATGACTACATACATTATATACAATCCGGCGTGTCAAGATTTTGTTAACTTTAAAAATTGGTCTTTATGAATCTAAAGGATGAACTTCAAAAATAGCCCGTATACACTTTTTCTGACAGATAAAAGGATTATTAAAATAAGTAGAACTACCTCATACAATTAAGCCATAATTTAATAAAGAAACAACATATCCATAATATGCAGTGAGAGCAGCATCTTTGCCAACAGTACGTTGTAGTTCGCGAACAACTCAAAAACAATAAGGCACCTGGTAATGATGGTGTTACAGCTACGCTTTTGTAGGAGAGTCGTACACCTCAGGGTTCTTCAGAGGCATTCAACATTCAACTCCGTCATCTTCGAAGGTCAAACGCCAAAGCATGGCACAGATGTGTAGTGATGTTTTTCTTCAAAAAGTGTGATAATATACATATATATATAAATAATGATAAAATCCTTTTGAAGAATAACAGACTCTCACTGGTGAGCCATATCCACAGCCAGTTGTGTTTGAGAGTCATTACAAATCGTTTGGAGCGAAAGCTTGACGAATTCCAGCTACCCGAACAAGCTGGTTTCCGAAATAGCTTTGGACATACATACGCTGCGACAAGTTATAAAGAAGAGCGAGAAGTATAACCAGTCACTTTGCTTAGCGTTTGTGGACTATGAGAAAGCTTTTGATTCGATCGAAACTTGGCCGTGCTGAAGTCTCTTCAAAGTTGCCAAATCGATTACCCGCATATCAAGGTGTTAAAGTGGTTGTACGAGAACGTCACCAGGTCGGTCCGACTTCGGGATCAGAACTCAAAACCTATCAAATTGCATAGAGGCGTAAGACAGGGAGACGCGATATCTCCAAAACTGTTCACCACTGCATTGGAAGATTTTTTTCAAGCTTCTGGACTGGAAGGGAGTTGGCATCAACATCACTCATCTTCGATTTGCCGACGATCACTATGATTGTGGCTGCGACTTTGGAAGACACTATGCTCGATGACCTCAGCAGGGTATCTCAACAAACTGGGTCTAAAAATAACATGTTTATTTTTAGACCTACTTTTTGAGTCAAGACGAAAATCATGTCGACCATCCATGTTGCACTCACTCGAGTAAAGGTTGGAATTCTGCACTCGAAGTTATAGACAGTTATATTTACCCAAGTCAGACCAGCCAACTAGGTAGATCTAACTTCGAAAAGAGGCCAATTGCCAAATTCAACTCTACTGGGCGGCGTTCGGGAAGCTACGCGGTATCTTCTCATCCTAAATAACGCAGTCTCAAGTCGAAAATCGTCGACCAGTGTGTGTCACCAGTGATGACATGGATCAGAGACGTCGTCGCTCACTACGGGCCCCATAAAAAAGCTCAAGGTTATCTAAAGAGCAATGGAGAGGGCTATACTCGCAGTTTCTATGCGTGAGCGAATCAGAAATGATGACATTCGCAGGCGAACCAATGTAACCGACATAGCCCGAAGAATTGCCAAGTTGAAGTGGGCACATCGCTCGCAGAACTGACGGCAGCCGGAACGGAAAGGTTCTCGAGTGGTGATCACGAAACGATAGATGTAGCGTAGGGAAACCCGCTACATGGTGGACCGACGACATCGTAAGGGTCGTGGGAAGCTGTCGGATGCGGGTAGCGCACGACCTTATAGTAGGCCTTTGTCCAGCAGTGGACGTTTTCCGGCTGAGATGATGATGATGATGATGCATGATGAATACACAAAAACGATTCTACCTAACTGCTAATTTTTAAGATATGGGTAACAAGCTGTTATAGTCGTCCTTCTAAAAACAAAAGGTGGCATACACTATGCCTGTTATTGGAGTGTTTTATTATTTATGTGGTAAATTAAAAAAAATACATTTTATTTAACTGCTAGGTAAAGGCCTCTCTTCTCTTGTAATCAGTGGTAGTCACCTGGGTTTAAATTATTTCTTTTTATAAATTACTAGGTCATTTCAGCCAGATGATGAATGTTGTCCATTATTGTCTGTTGATAAGATATTCACTTAATCCTAATTTAAATTAGATGAAAATAAAAGGCGGGGAAAAAAGTATAAAGGGCCAAACAAGTTTTTATAAATATAATGCATTTAAAACAAAATGAAAAATGTTCATCAAATGTTAACAAAAGAATCAAAATTATATTTTAAAAGTAAATAAACATATTAAAAAAAACAAATATCTTCACAGCTTGTTGAAATAAATAAAAAACGAAAAATTAAATCAGGTATTTTAATAGTATATGCATATAGGTATAAAAAATTAAACTGGCTGGCAATATTAATAATTTTCTATTTCCCATCTTATTTGTTGATCCAACCACTTTTCCCAGTCTTCGGTAACAATCTTTTGAAATGTTATTTCTTCAAAAATATCACTTCGTGACTTCTCCACAAATCCTAATTTTTTAAACATATTAATACTTATGTAATTTGAGTAAGATATCTTTGCTTCAAAAGTTTTAATTTTAATATATTTTATCCCATATAACATCATTATAATAACTGATTCCCACCCTTTTTTTTTACCTAGAGCTGATTTTTCTGCTATCATGATCTCTATTTCACCAATGGAATTATCTTTATCGGTTATAAATATATTTGTATCTCCAATCATTGATGCTGAAAATTAGATTATAAATAACATGTATATTATTATTTGGAATTAAAAAGTATCTATTAAATTTATAGTTACACACATATTTCATTGTTTTTTGTCTCATAAATAGTCTTGTCCAGAATAATAAACGTGCACTCTGCAATGAGAAATAGATCTTATTAAAGGCTATGTGTAATTTAGTAGTAGTATTAGAAATGGTGATTTAAAATTTACTATCTTCATCTTCTCTCCAGGATTTTTGCATTTCATATTCTTCTTCCAAAGATAAAGGTTGGGAAGCTGTAAGTTTTTGTAATTCTTCTGACTTCATCCAATTATGATACCTATTTGAAATTAGATTTTATTTAAAAATACCTATTTATGCAAAATTTATTTGTATATATATATAAACAAAAAAGGAAACATACTTTGGAACATGATAATCTCGATAGGGAACTAATATTGTTTTACTGCCGATTACTTTAGTATTACTATTTATTTTCATCTTGATATAATTTTATCATCAATATAATTGTAACAAATTCAAATGCAATTGTTTTTTTTTTTAATTTAAGTTAACACTTAAACTCTCCTAATTTTGATAAATAAACGCAAACCATTTTAAAACTAAGTGTCAGTAAAAAGTCAAAATGTCATATATATAAATATCTTTGATAACCGTAGACAGAGAAACAAATAGACGCAATGACGTTTTCCTTTTCACTTACACAAGAAAGAGAACGAAAATTACGTTACAAATGGTTTAAACAGAGATAGAATTATCAAATCTTTTGTCCCTTATCGCGTAACCAGTTTTGGTGTTTGTTTCGCAAGTCAGTTGCGAAACAAACTTGACAGTTGGTGCGTTAATTGTGTTTATTGTTCAATTTTTGCTTATTTTCATGTTAGAAAACGATTCTAACCCAGTGAGTACAAAGAGAACTTAACCGTACATCACATCGAAGATTATACAACAATGCGTTGTAGTGTTATTTCATGTAAAAGTGATAGTGAGAAGAAAGTTGCCGGTGTGTCTTTTCACACGTAAGTACGACCGTTTTTGTTTCTAAATATAGTTTCCCAGTGATAATTATGTATGCTATAGCATGATGGAAGGTTATATCGTCTTAAAATCCTGAAAATAATAGGTTTTGTCGAGTTTTTATCATTCATAACCTATAATTGTTTATCAGGTAAATGTTACCAGTGTCAGCGAAAAAATACCCCGATTTTCGATGAAAAAAATTGACTCGACAATGTAAACAAATAAAGACGGAGTCTAATAAAAGCCTATAATGCTTCTTTATCTATATATATAAATATTATTTTAATTTATATTTAACTATTTATTTTAATTTACATTTATTTTATATTGGTGATCGAAGAATTATATAATAATATTTGTGATTGAAGTATTACACATCTGACATGATAGAATGACTAAAATACCTGTGAGTACTTATTAATAATATAGCTAAGTTTGTCGTTAGTTTTCCAAGCGATCCAGACCTACGTAAAAAATGGATCGAAGCAACTGGAAGAAAAGATTGGACTCCCGGAATATATTCTAAAATATGTAGCAATCATTTCCCAGAAAAATTGCTACTAAAAAACAAAAACAAAACATTTCTGCATCCTGATGCGATACCAAATGCTGTAAGAAATTATTAAAATATATTTTTTTTTTATTATTATTATATTTTGATTTGCGTAATATGTTAAAACATGTAAATGAACTAAACTATATAATGTAATCTCCTTTTTATCTCCTTTTTCATTGGGTTTAATAAAAGATTGGACTCCCGGAATATATTCTAAAATATGTAGCAATCATTTCCCAGAAAAATTGCTACTAAAAAACAAAAACAAAACATTTCTGCATCCTGATGCGATACCAAATGCTGTAAGAAATTATTAAAATATAATTTTTTTTTTATTATTATTATATTTTGATTTGCGTAATATGTTAAAACATGTAAATGCACTAAACTATATAATGTAATCTCCTTTTTATCTCCTTTTTCATTGGGTATACTCCTTAATAGGTAATGATAATATTATTATATTCTTTCATGGTATTTAGCTTACTGACAAGTTAAATAATATTTTATATGTGTCATTTTATTTTTTGACATGATTATCTCATTACATTGCGTTATGCTCGAGAACGGGTGCTGCTTGTAGTGTGTGGTCGTCTTGGTGGCCATGATTTTGTTAACGTTTATTAATTTTACAAATAACTTAGTTAAATTAGGACCATCATAATTTACCATTGAAAAATTGATTTGATTTGATTTGTTGTATTAAATTGATTCTGATTATTATCAAACAAATTTTTTTGTCAATTTATAAACTGATTCTACTTTTTATCCTCAGAAGTAGAAAGGGGTGTGGAGTTCCTAAGCTGAGGCAGAGCCAGCCTACTAGCCTCTCCTACAACGTGCCACATATCCTGTGCTGTGCTAGTGTGGTGTTACAGCACAACATATTAAATATCTAGTGAGTAATAGTGCAAAAACTTTTATCAAAAATATTACACCCCTTCTTATTGCCTCTATTGGTGACAGAAGGGCTGGTTAATTTTTCGCCCAGAGGGCGTTCAAAGGAGAAATGCTGCTGGTTCTTGCCACCATTCTTCGCGGTCATTATTTGTACAGTAACTATATTTAATTTTTATTTGCATTTATTTAAAGCATATCATACGTATATAATTATGTAATTATTACTGTATGTCATATTGGTAATTTTAAATAAATAAAAAACATTTCGTTTTGTTTTAAATCCTAATAATATTTTTCCCCGAAACAGGGAAATGCAGTTACTATGGCAACATTATACACACACATTGACAAACTATCTCTGTCTCAATCGCGGTTTCACGACCCCTTGGTCTATTTGTTTCTCTGTCTACGTACACTAACTAACTTTGAAAATACTAAACAAATTGACATTAATTAAGTTTCCTGTCAAAATAATAAGTTTTTGAGAAATACATATAAATGACTGTGTTTCCAGTTTGAACTGACGGAAAAGGTCGGTACAGTACCGTAGACAGAGAAACAAATAGACCAAGGGGCAGTGAAACCGCGATTGAGACAGAGATATTGTAGTGTCTGCGTATAATGTTGCCATAGTAACTGCATTCCTTGTTTTGGGAGATAAATAATTTTCATGATTTAATTAAATATTTACTATACATTTTTTTAATATTTTAATAAACAATTATAGGTTATGAATTATAGGTTATGAATGATATATAAAACTAGAAAATCCTATTATCTTCGGGATTTCAATGCAGTATAAGGTTCCGTCATGCTATGGCATAAATAAACATCACTGAGAAACTACATTTAGGAACAAAACCGTCGTACTTACGCGAGAAAACACACGTCGGCAATTTTCTTCTTGCTAACGCTTTAACATGAAATAAAACGACAATTCAACCTTGTATAACCTTCAATATGATATAAGGATTGTTTCTCTGTCTTTTCACTGGATTAGAATCGTTTTCTAACATAAAAATAAGCAAAAATTGAACAATAAACACAATGAACGCACCAACTGTCAAATTACTCAAGTAGCGAAACAAACACAAAAACTGGTTACGCGATAAGAGACAAAAGATTTGATAATTTTATCTCAGTCTAAATCATTTGTAACGTAATTTTCGTTCTCTTTCTTGTGTAAGTGAGAAGGAAATCGTCATTGCGTCTATTAGTTTCTCTGTCTACGGTCAGTACTCAGTAGGATAAGGAGTAACAGGAGTCGACACTTCGACAGTCGGTCGACCACCAGTCGACAAGTCCACAGACAATATTTATAATTAATATGTAGATAACAATGTTATAATACAAAAAGAATTACATCAAATATTATAAATTATATAAACTATTGTAAATAAAATCATTGTTGTATGTAATATCAGAATAATATTACTTTTTTAAATGTGATAATGATATTTATTATTCCTGGGATTTGTATTGAGATTATTAATTTAAAGTAATTACACCGGAAAAACTCATCATATTTTTTTTCTAGAATGTCCTTGCATTAAAATTAGAAAAACAATAATATACAAAATCAACCATTTAGTAACAGTAATTAAAAATTAATACTTTATTACTACTATACTAATGAGAAGTAATCTTTTCTAAAGAGATTTCATCTTTCTCAGTCGATTTTATAATTTCCACATCGTTTTTAAGTATCGTTAATTTAATTGCACAACATTTTTTGCAGAATTTAGGGGTATTCACGACGTCTAGGGGGTTTTTAGGGGGTACATTTGTTTAGGGGGATTTTTTAGGGGGTCTATATTTCAAGGTTTTTTTTTCGTTTTTCCTTAAAAAAACGCACGACTATACAATTTATATTAAGCCTCGAACCCATCATAAATTGAACCAAATATAAACTCCAAGCGTGGCCATAACTGAAATATTAAAAAATTATAATATATTGAGATTGAAATAATAGCTCCCGTTGAGCTATTATTCAGTGTGCTTGTAAAACACGAAGGAGGCCTGGTCTTCGATTTCTCCTCACTGAATGAAAAATAAAAATCGTTTAATTTCATTGTTATCATCATTAATATTATAAGGTCATTAATTAATGTATGTAAATGTGTAAAATGCACCAGCATAAATACAACAGCAATTTCATACTCGTATGTTTGTATTTTTAATTTGTATTTTGAAATTACCTCTCAAAACAAGTGTATAAACAAAAATTTAGGGGTTTTTAATCGATATTTAGGGGAATTTGAAGTTGGTTCTAGGGGGAATATTCTGTAGGAGTTTGCATCACTGGGTGTTCTAGCATGAAAAGATGGATTTTTTTATAATAACAGCGCATCTGGCAATGTTGTTATCAACTGTCATGTATATATCAGTTTCAACTTTCAGTGTATGTTTCAGTTTTGATTTGACGTTGGTATTTTTGTGCCGAGAAACTTAACTCTTTAAAATAGTTTTAGTAAGTATAAGTATTGTGTTTTTAACCAGTTGTAATGTTAAACTTTGTTAATGTTATCTCCATTTGTTAAGTTCCTATGGACTTTACAATACTAGCATTTTTTCTTATCATACTAGCCTGGATTTGTAATTTTGAGATAGTGTTACTGTCTAATGTTTTTAGTGATATCTGTTTATTTGCAACTACACCGTTCAGTTGGAATCAACAATTATTTAATGATTTTATATTCACAGGTGATTTTCTTTACTCAGTAATAAAATGAATCAATATGAGACAGAAAGACGCTTATCCTGGTGTTATGGCTTGTTGGCTGTTTTACTAGGAGTTTCCGTAATAAGCACAGCAATACCATACAATCACTGGAGAGCGACACTAGATGTCTGCCCGGGTAGTTGGCTTGAGAACACTAATTGTGGCTGTATTTTCTATGGAATTAGTACATTTCAATATTTTAGTGGAGGACACAACTCTTATTGCCTGTATGTTATATTTGCCCCATTACCGATAATAGTGTATGCCTTGGTGATGACTCTATTTCATATGTATAGAGTTTGTATCAATAATATAGGACAATATGAAAGTGAAAAGTCGACAACAGTAGAAGAAATGTAAGTACTAAATTTTGTTCAAACCTCATTAACTTTTTAATTGTTTCTCGTAGTAGAATTTTGAAATACAAATTGCATTTTTATGCAAATGCAAATGCATTTTTACAAAAAACTTGCAAACAGGAAATAGAAAATAAATTCCAATTGCTGGTTTTTTTAAATTAACTTACACCAATTTTGTAACAAGTTTGCCACTTATCAATAATTATAGTTACATTATTCATTGAATATAAGTATTACATGCTATTCTGCTTTTTTAATGAATAGAGTTAGTGTATTTTAATAAATATTTCTTACAGTGAGGGAGAATCTATAATAGTGACTTCCAGAGCAAGAATATCGCAAACAAATGATGCGGTAATATATTGTTGGATACCAACATCATGCATAGCTGCCATCTTTACTATTTACAATTTAGTTCATGCTGCGATAATGACCGATGGTTTCCTTAAAACTTGTCATCAATACAGAGGATATTTAGTACGGGTAAGTAAATTTGTAATTGATTTTTATTTAGTAGTTATTTTATGCACACACAAAACATTTGATTTTGCTTAGGTCAATTATTTATTGAAAAATAATTTTGTTTTGTATATATGAACATATGAACAGCATCAATTAAAAAAATATATATGTATAAATATAAAAACTTGCAGGAACTTAAAGCTACTGGGGACCATGCTACAGCCATACACTTTCGTCTAAGCTGTCAAGCTATTTTCGACTTTATGGATTATATACAGAAGGATGCACCGAACAGCCGAAGAGGAGATTTTATAAACACAGGCATTGCTTTGCAATTGGCTTTAATAACAACGTGGCTGGCTGTTATCTTGTGGATAGTGGTTGCAGCATATACAGCCATAAGAGCTTATAAAGAAAGAGAGGTTTTGACATGCTGTGGAAACTAATTGCCTCTATATAAGCAAGTATATGTAATTATTTATTTTTATGCAAAAATTGGTAGTTTAGTTTTAGTCTGATAACTTGGCCCAGTAAGTATTTTTTTTATTATTTGTCACAATTCAACAATATACTTATAGGATTTACTTGTTAAAAACCTTATGTTTACAAAAGTCATTGCTATTGCATAAATAACAAATAATAGTTTTAGTTGGATTTATCCCACCGTGACTTATTTTAAACTGTATTTTTATTGTGACAACAAAAAATTTACAACATACTATAAGGAATAACTTTTACAGTGTTTATTGTGTATATTTATTGAACACAATGTAGATTGTAGGTTACATTTTTTTTAAAATAAATAACTATAATTTATATATGACAGTATGAGATATAAAGATGTAGAAATAAAGATATTTTTTTAAATAATCATTGTATCAAAACAAAAATTTATTAACATTGTACTTGGTATAATTGGGAGACAACAGACTGCCTGAATATTGTTAAGCTATTTTTAATTTGTAGTGATAACATTATTGGTTTACTTAATTGCAAAAAAATCACTAAATGTTTTATAAATAGATTGATTATTTATACATTATATGTATATATAGTTAACACTTCTAATACAGAATGTATACAACTATCACTTAGATTTTTTTTTGTTTTCATTTTGCAATCAGTCGACAGATTCTGAGCAGCCATCTGGTAAGGTAGAATAGCTTAACCATCAGGAGGACCCCCGTCTGTCAAATTTGCCGACCTTATAGTATGCAAACCAACTTACCATGGCTCTCAGTCATAATAAGGTGCATCTTACCATGGTTCGCAGCCATCAGCCATCTCAGCGGTAATTAACGCATTCGGGAGGGCTGTTTGTTTTCCAAAACAATACCACTTACCTTCTATAGAAAATTAAAAAACATTTGAGATAAATCAATTGTTCATTACTTCATTTAGTGATTATATGCAATTTTTTATTTAAGCCGACAATATAGACTGATAATTAAACATACTTTAATTTTTGTAAAAAAGATCCAATCAAAATACAATTTCGTACAAACTCTAAGATCTTTACATTGCATATTTTAATAAAACTGCACAAGAACAAATATTTATAAATTTCTTGTACTTTAACAATTATATAAACAATGCTAATTAGATTAGCCATTATGTCTTATTGTTCTAATTCCATTCCATTTTAATTAAATTGATAAAAATATTTTTTCAACTTAATTTTATTATACTTGTGTACATTATTTTGAAATTTAACTAATTAATACTTTATATTCCAACTTAGAATTTATAAGAAATTGAATGCATTGGTTGTAAAAAGATTTATTATCCAAATGCATTACCGTCCAATTTACTTAAAAAATAGTGATCGTATTCAAATGTTTTAAAAATATATATTTTTAAATGATATACATTACCATAATTATACTTTAAGCAAAATTTTTATGAATAATTTATATAATGAAAAATGTGCCGATAACAATTAGATCATAAGTAATGAATTGTACCGTCCATTGTATTTGTTTTATTTTATAATAAAATATTTTAGAAAATGATGTTATTTTATTACTGTTAGAAATATGTCGAACTTGTTGATACTAATGTTTTGTTTAGATTTTAGATATGTCCCAGATTTAATAAATAATACCTGTATATTAGTATCATGAGATAAAATAATTTCAATTGCTTGTTTATATTATAAGATATGCAAACAAAGCAAACAAATGGACAACATTGGACTTGTATTATTGTCCACTGTTGAAAAACGAAACCTTAAACTTAAAATAATTTATTCATTCCCAATTCAATCTAAATATAAATAATTAAATCTTCGATATAAAATGCCTTAAGTATTTAATAAGTGTAAACATTGAAAAAAAAACATCGTATTTCACATAAAATATTTTATTACCATTACAATAAACATATTACAAAACATACATGCGTATTAATAAGTACTAATAAATTAAGTATAAAAAAATAGACCTTAAAATAAATTGATCTTTTTATTAAAGCTTTAAAAATAAACATGCATTGAATAGTACCATGCAAATAGCAGTATGAGTGGTCTAGAGGTTTTGAACATAAGTTCTGAGATATATTTAACTAAGAAATGCATTTTACAAATTGTAGGCCAGCTCAGTGAATTTTCGCTTAGAAAAATAGGAATATTGTATTTTTTTAATTAGGCTTTCTGATATATTACTTTATTTTAAAATTAATATCAATGTTTAAGTATTAACAAAATCTTAATATTTTTCTTAAAGTATTTATAATTAATATAATCAATTTAACTAAATTTATGAATCTATTTCATGTCACCTAACTATAATTTAATTATAATAAAAAGTGACTGTAAGTGAGGCCTAAATAACAATTTCCATACATAAAAACAATTGTAATGTTAAATAAAACAATTGTAACTAATGAACAAAAAAAAAAACAAAACAAATCAATAATTTTTAGCAAAAAATAGCTGCATTTTTTTAAAATTTACGTTTACTATTTGATCAACGGTATAATTAGCAATTAAATATAATAAAAAATAAAAACGTAGGTAAATTATGGCGAATATATTACGTATTTCGAATAACATCAATTCCTATATCCTAACATATGTTAAGTGGATAACTACTATCCGTTATATAGATATTAGAACATACATTTTCTGATTACCAAAATGGACATTCTACTTTTTATAACAATATTATATTTTATATTATAATATCTTTCTAGTTTATGGCACATTCAATACAAATATAATATGTTCATATAATATTAAAATATTTGGTTTCATTATAGTAAAATATAAAAAATAAATAACAAATATAAAACATCTAGAGATTATTTGTATATATTTAACATTGAATAAGTTTGTTTAGAAGTTAAAGCTTGTAAAAGGTAACCAACAAGAAAATAATTCTTATTTGCTTGCAATATACACAAAAAAATTGCAATAGTTTTTTGTTCATTTAATATTTATATAAGTAATATAAATGGAATGTCAGTCATTAGTTCTAATTATAAAGAACATTTTATAATGGTTGTAGTACCATTAAAATTGAAGTATGCATTAAATATTTTGGCATCTGCATAACTACTTAGAAATATATCTTTTAAAGTTAAGATTTATTAATATTTTTTTATCATATTCACAGGAGTATTTTTCATATTGTAATTACTTGTTTCTTAAAAATAACATTTATATTTTTCACTTGTTTATGACAATATATTTAAACATATTTATATGTAAAATATTAAATAACAAATTTTAAATTAATTTTGACATTCAACTTCCCAATCATTTGGTACAAGACTATCGAGATATTCAGCAAATCTTTCATAAGTACAGGGATCATCGCAAAAGGGTAGCTTTAGTTCCATCGGTACTTCCACTTTGGTGTTGTTGCGGTAGAATAACTGCAAAGATAAAAACACTGATAAGTATTTAATACCAACTAACTATGTCATGCTGTTTAATCAACATTGACTGACATGACAACATTGTTTTATAGATGGAATAACCTAGGCCAAATAATAGTAACATAAGTAAAAAATATTTGTAAGTTACCAGTTGTTTATAGTATTGGTGATTTTTGGTTGAACCAATGTTTATATTTTCTTTTGCTCGTGACTGCCTCGTTGGTCTAGTGGCTTGATGTAAGGCCGCAGACTCGGAGGTCCTGGGTTCAATTCCCAGGTCGGGCCAATAAAACGTTATTGGGTTTTTCTGTCAGAAAATTCTCACTAGCAGCCCGGAGTCTGGAAGTTGGAAGTGTGTACACTCCCGTGCCTCGGAAAGCACGTAAAGCCGTTGGTCCTGCGCCTGAACTCTTTCCGGTCGTGTCGGATTGCCGTCCCATCGGATTATGAGAGTTAAGGAATAGAGAGTGCATCTGTGTTTGCGCACACACTTGTGCACTATAATATCTCCTGCGTAGTTGGCTAATCTCTCTTGAGATTGGCCGCCGTGGCCGAAATCGGTCTGGAGGACATTATTATTATTATATTTTCTTTTGGAATGAGACATGTTCCTGCAATAAAATTATTTTATGTGTTGGCCCACATTCACTTTATCAAATTTCATCAAAATCCATCAATTTGTTTTTACATACAGTAACAGACAGATAATTTTTAAATAATAGAAATTATTTAAAAATTATCTGTCTGTTACTGTTAAATTATTAGAATAAAATATTCCTCATCATATTCAATGTACAGACGCAGCTCAATTACAAATTATTATGTTGTAGAATATGTTTTTATACATTTTCAACTCTTGAAGATTTATTTGGCATAGCAATAACAAGTCAAGTATATGTTATCTTATCATTAATACAAATAGCACTAATTTATCTAAACATGGAGAGAAGATATGATATAATTACTTTAAACTGGCAATATAATAATATGTTTTATAGCATGTCAGAGAATCCCATGAATGTGAGGGTTATTGTATGTTAGTGTATGTAGTTGAATTATAGACAACATACCCTGATAAAGAAATTGTCCTGTTCAACCTCTTCATGTAATTCAATAACTAAACTTGCCCCATATTCTGGCTCTAAAAGTTCTTCAAAGCCTAAAGCACGCCACATAGACACAACATTAACATCATGGCCAGAATAAATGTACAAAGAGCGGTCAATGTTATTATGGCTGACAGTGTCTTGAAGATACTGCTTTATTTCACCGAGTAGTGGACCTGTAATTTTGAAATAGATTATTTTATATCACAACCCAATAATACTACTTTATCTATATTCAAGGACAAATCTGAATATAAAATAAATTACTAAGATAATTTCACAAAAATTTAATATTATTATATGTTAATTTAAAAATTGTTTGCAAAAAACTTTTGTACAGATTTTTTTTGACAAAAAAATTGTGTATTACCAGTATGAAACTTTTGCAGAGTTGAATTGTAAGAAAGCAGAGCCAAACTAAGCATGAATGGGACTTTCATCTTATGGGGAAATACATTTTTAGTCCACTCAGGAAGTTTCAAACCAGCTTCCTGCTGCGTTTGTAGTGTACTGTATAGGAAGTCTACATCAACTACACTACGCATGCTTTGGTTTGTATATTTACTCAAATAGTCAAAGAGTTCCATAAATTTAGGATCAGCATTTTTCTCTTCTATTAATTCATTGTACATTGCTTTCCATACTTTGCAAGGTTTTGTGGCTGCTACCACCTGAAAAGTATATTTGATAATTAAATATTGGTTAAAAACTATACATTATTACATTACATTACACTAGACGGTATTGTCAAAAAATATGCAATAATGAGTGTTAATAATTTAATTAGTGTAATTAACTCACATTATCAAGATGTCTAGGTAATGAATGTACTGGAATTGGTTGCCAAGATATCTCCGGGTGCCACATCTGTCTTTCAGAAGGAGGGAATAGGCCAGCTAGGAAAGTGTAAGCACTCATCATACACCTGGACTTGTCACTGCTCTTTATATAAACTTCTTTCTCATAGTATTCTTCAGGTATAAAGTTAGCATAATAAGTGCGATATTTTTTACCCAATTCATACAACTGTAGTTTACCAGTCTATAAAAATATAATTAATATAAATTTATTTTTAAAATTAACTGGAATTACTACTAAATATCATTTTCATGTTAAATTGAACTAATGTTATTCCTAGGTATATATCAAAATTAAACTTACATTTGTAAGACTGCCAAGACCATCAGGCCACTGATAGTTTTTGAAAGGATCGCTTTTATATGTTGTAATTGGTGTCCTTGCTCCATGACGAAAAAACTATAAAATGGTTTTTATTAATATTTATGCAAACATTTAAAAATATATTTTTATAAATAGAGGCAAGTAGTAAGACTTACAATAATAACAAGGCGTAATGTTTTCGATTCGTATGGCAAGGTTTCGCTTAGTACACAGTAGCCGAGTAAGCAACTTAGGACAGCGAGTCCCAGCACGATAACTGCTGTAGTCGTAGATTTCTTCGGAATTGGGTGACACGAGACCTCCTTAGGTGAGATGGATCGTCGCCAAGTATCATCGTTTTCGTACTCCATTGATACGCAATATATAGTAGTACAATATTTAATAGAACAACTTTGTTCAGTACTGTTTATTACGAAACATTATGTATGTTTCGTAAACATGTTTTGTTGAAAAAGCATACCGTTTACAATTTAGATTCTTTTTTAAAGACACACCGCTTACAACTTTTTTTAAAACTTTGTTAAAAATAAATATATTGCTCGTTATGATTAAAATTCAAAATAATATTTTCTTCAGTGCCATTTGCAATCGTAGGTTTTTAAAATAAAACAAGTAAAAAGTGTCACTATTTTTTTTTTTTTTTTTTATTTATGTCAAAATGTTGCCAACTGAAATTAATAACTAACTCAATGACAATGAAAGAGATTACTGAAAATTGAAAAGTGAGAAATTGTAGAAATTTAGGATTTTAATTAAATATAATATATTAATAAACGCTCACAAATTAAGAACTAATTGAGTGTAAATGATGCAACTCAGTACGTATGATAGAAGTAAAACCCGTACGTGATGCGTCAAAAATATTAACTCAATGTAGCAATCAAGTACTGTTTGGAAATACTGCTCCCATCTCTTTTATAGAAGTATTATTATTACTTCTACAATGATTACATTGATACTGTATTAATATAATATTTCGAATAAACTACACTATATATATTATTGCATTATATTATCCAAAAGTTATTTATTTCTGATGATTCGGATATAACTGTTTCAAGCATTTAGTGGTAATCTATGCAGCTTTTTTCGTGGCATATTGAGATTGTATAAATTCAGAAAAGCGGCGCTATGGTAGTATTAATAATGTAGCTTTCTGTAGGTGAAAATTTTTTTAATCGGTTTAGTAGTTTTTGAGTTTATCCGTTATGAAAAATCTAAATATACCTTTTTCCATAATATTTGTTTAGATGATTGTGATTTTGATGAATAGAACAAAAATCGTCTTGTGGCCCTCAAGTTTGATTCGGTGTTTAAGAAAAAGGGTTATGTTGTGAATGTACTGTCGGGGTAGTATCGGGGTGTAATTTGTAAAACGTGTTGAAATTGTCTTTGGAAATTGGTAAATATTACATTCGATTAACATTTCTTCAAGAATATCTGATTACAGATCTTTATCCCCAACAATAATAATAAATATATTTAAAGTTCATGAAATAGTCATATCTGTGACATAATAAATTCAATATAATATAATATCAGTTGTCCTGATATGTAGTATCCTAGTATGTAGGACTAGGCCAATGAGCAAAAGCATCGGCGAAGATTTAATTTCTATGAGGTAAATAAGTACGTAGAACATGATTAATAAGTTAAGCAAATACTTGAATATTATTTTTTACAGGTGTAATTTATTTTAGTAAAAATTTCCAATAGTAACAAAACTAACTTAATAGAAATAGTCATTTTCTTCAAAAGGAATCTTCCGGGAGAATGTCTTAGATAAATTTCGTAGTATGGTCCGATTTTTGAAGGTGCCCTTGGCGGGTTTTTCACAGAAAAACATAGATGGAATATCGCAATTTCTGGTGGCCAGTAACCCGCTCCGCTTAAATCCTCCACAACGCTCCTCGTCGGTTGATGTCATATTATTTGGACATTTAAAATCCCAATCCAATTGGTTTACCGCTAAACGATCACCTATTACATACCATACAAAATTTTAATATTTTTAAATGATAAAAGAATTCAAGGTACATGAAAATCCGAAGGACGGCTTGTATAGAAGTGGATCGATTCCCATTTTTTAATAATAAATAATATAAATAAATATCATCAGTCATCAACCAAGAAGGTCTTAATCGCTACGATCTAATCCGTGCTCACAATTTAAAATAATATTCGACGTCGAGATCGGTAAAGATGAATGGTGAATGAAGAAAAACATCATAATATGCCGAATGCAATTTTACCAATAATATTCTTAAAAGGCTTATATGACTTCTTTGTTAATCATACTGATAATCCTTTTATTTATTTCGTAAAAACACAATTTTTTTTTACGTCTAATTAGCACTTTTACGATGGTATTTTAAATTACTCACACTGTACCTTCGATCAAAAATACTACAATAGTATTACTTTTTGTTCGAAGCACCGCACACATTACCTTACACATAGATAACAAGGCACTACGTACATTGTGTATACTAAGTTTATTAATAATTTACCGAGAACCGTGCGATAGTGGTATCTTTGAAATAAATCACTAAATCCAATGAAGGCGAAATCTCCCGGCGTTTTATGCTGGTCCACTTGTTTGAACACATCTCGGATAAACTCGGCCTCTTGCCGCGTATCCAAAATTGAGAGGTGACCACCCGCAGAGTAACACGTTGAATATGCTTCGTGCCATTTTTGAGGTTCAATATGCGTTATGTAACATGTGCTATTTGGACCCAACTTCCAACCTATAATAAAAACTATATGTCAATATAATTGATAGTCTAAATTTACAGGTGGTAGGGCTTTGTGCAAGCTCGTCTGGGTAGGTACCACCCACTCATCAGATATTCTACCGGAAAACAGCAATACGGGTGAGTGAGCCAGTGTAATTACAGGCACAAGGGACATAAAATCTTAGGTCCCAAGGTTGGTGGCGCATTGGCGATGTAAGCGATGGTTAACATTTTTTACAGTGCCAATGTCTAAGGGCGTTTGGTGATTACTTACCATCAGGTGGCCCATATGCTCATCCGCCTTCCTATTCTCAGTATCCACTGTTATGGAATATGTCAAACCAGTAAAAAGTAGTTAATTGTCTATAGGTTCGTCTTAATGTCTTTGATTAAAATAGACTAATGACTAATACTGACTACTGGAACCAATACTCATTGGAGGAACTTGGTCGAATAAACTACAAACTCCTATTCCTTACGAGAGACAGAGGCCTCTAAAAATCAATTAACGTATCTTACGTGCGTCATAAGTATCGCATTCTGGATAATAAATTACATTCGAAGCTTTTATTTTACACGCGAAGGGGAGTTGGCCTGAACACGGGTGCACGAAGAGCCGTCCATTTCGACGCGATGCTACGCATCGACCAGCGCTGTGCATTGGCTGTTTTAGTTCCCACAGCAATTCTAATATTGAGTCTTGTACATAACTTCCTAAAATACATTTAATACATGTAATATATATTTTCAGACGTTTATATATAATTTATATTAATATTTACACTGGGTTTTAAAAAGCTAAAACAAAAGAATGTATTTGAAGCTTACCTTTTATGGTAACAAATGTTCTCTCTGAATACAAATCGTGAATACCCACATAGACGCCTTCATATTTGGTGAGAATTGGAGCTATAAGCAATGGTATGCTATCAGCTTCGTCAAGGTTTGCCGGTACTAACAACTGAGTACTCTCCGCCTCACAGCGCATACGCGCTTGATACCAATTCACAGCTTCGGGGTGTAATTTGTAAAATGCATCGAATGCTTTTTCGTATCGGTAGTCCAATCGATAATTCGGCCTTTTTGACTCTGTTATTAGTTCATGGAGTACTTCTATTATATTAATTTAAATTAAGTTATATTTACTTAATTTATCTTTAAGAATCAATATCTGAATCTTTACTTCAAAAATACTGTTAGCTTACTTCCTCCCACGAAAAGAATTTAAAAAAATAAAATCCAACACTATCGCAAGGTATTATCTTTGCTCGTTCGCGTTGCATTTTATATTTATTTTGCTCTGTTATTTTTTATATCTTGTAATAGGTATTTAGGTACTCGTATTATTATTAATATAAACGACATATGGATTTTAAATATTTTCTATAAGGTCACTTCGGGGAAGACCGGCATACTTTATTAAAAATTTAGTTTATTGATCATAATAGGCTTGATGAAATATTTAATTGACTATTAAATTAAACAGTCAAAATTACTTAAAAATCATTTGTTTGTGCAAAAATCATAACTTTTCAAAAACAATCAAATTGACGGACTTTTCTGCCACGTCGGGTAAGACCGTATAGTGTAAAAAAAAACTATAAATAGACAGTTTACATGATTGTACATATTATATATGTGTGAGTATTTAAACATTTGTTCAAAATGTTCCGTCAAATTTTTAATAAATCGTTCCTGGCGGCTTTTACCTCAAAACGAAACGTTTGTCGGATAAGTCCGGCACACATCGCCATTCAGAGGTAAAAAACAGTTTCATTAAGCAAAAAATAAAAAGTTTACGAGATTTGCCTTTAATATTTCTGAAGTAATTAACACATCAATAAATAATCAAACAAATAAAAAAATAGACAATACTCATATTTTGATTTAAAAAGATAATGTATTAATTTAAAATTACATCTCTGAATTCTCATCACAATTCAGTGTGTAGTGAAAATTGTAAATTCAATTGTAGTGTTCTTCAACATCAAACAACTTCTCTTAATTTCTCCTTAGAATACGATCCTCTGTTGGATTTTCTGTTATACTTCCCCATTGTGGACTAACTAAATTAATTGCCTGAAAATAATATTTACTTTATTCAAATTCAATCAATGGAAATTTAATTTTATAGTTTTTATTTAACAGTAATTAAACAAAAATAAAAAGGTCACTTATTTCAAATAAACCACATGGCCTTATTTCGACATTTTAAATAAATTGCATACTGGTGATAATACCAGATGGTATTTAGTTAGCTAAAGTCAAATAAAAGCACTCATTGTACAATAGGGTTGGCCATCAGTTAGTAATAAAAACCTTTTTTTAGTCGGAAACGGTTTGCGGCGTCCTAATTGGGAGCGATACGATGGCGCGATGCGTTTTTCATCTCACGATCAAAGTGGTCATGCGATGACGTAATAGGTGTCCTAATAGATCGCGCGATTACCATCGTGTGATCGATCGATCGATGTCCCGCGCCCCTCGCGCGTCAACGCATCGCGTAGGTAACCGATTAGGACACTCAAAAGAGATCTGTTGCTTTGATTACACGATCGCACGATCAAACGCATCGTACGATCGTTATTAAGCATTTCATGAGCTCGCACAATTACTTGCGAGGTTCAAATAGGACACTGATGAAATCTGTATGTTTGAACTCATCGCACGACGAGAACGCATCGTTTCATCGTGCGATCTTCGCCAATTAGGACAACGCCGAATACGGCGAAGATCGGCATATACCAGTCTTTGCCTCTAACAACTAGACGGACTTAACCACTAATGTAGTTAGAGGCTATAATTGTATCCTTAGAAGTAATTTCTTAAAATATGAGCTTTAATCAACTTTGAAATAATTATTAGATAAAGAAATTGTTTTATAAAATTATTAACTAATGTACTAACCTGCACAGATCCGAATAACATCACACAAAAACACACAGCGTATATTTTTTTACCAATGTGTTATCGTCCTGATGAAAGTTAACTAACAAACTAAATTTCAAATGAAGTTTTTTTTGTATGTGTCTTAATTAACGCCATTTTCTTAAATTTATAGATAATAGAACAGTAAACCGTTTTCGTACATCATGCTATGTATGTAGCTATTAAGAATTCTTCGTATTCCTTATTGTACGGCCTTACCCGCCAGACGGTCTTACCCGAATTGACCTTACAAAATACTTAAATTATGTTCTGTATTTTTATAAAGAATAATGTTATTAGACAAATAATTCGAACCATGTATAGTTTATTTTACTGTATCTTTAGCTTTTATCCATAAATTTAAATGTGAAAGATTTTTAATTTTTTTTTATTATATCCTTGACATTATTAATGGTGGATATGATCAATAGCGGACTTTTATTTAGGTGTTATATAAGTCTACATTGTCTCCATATAAGGTGTATATATCATATATTCAGAAGGCTATGCTCCAAAATCAAGATAATCATACCTCCACGGGCTCGTTGTCCGTGACTTTGATTTATCTATTCCAAAATTTAGATTCACGTTATTTAATGAGCCTGCATGTTTTTACTACCACGCAACATCACAATCTTAATTTTAGTAATAACACGTGTTACACACTATTATAATGTCAGAGTTCAATGTCATTCGGATTTAGTCTTTTATTGCGTGAAATCGATAAAAAAGAAACAGATAAACTCTAAAATCTATGTAACTATATAACACAGGTGTGTATGAAGGCATTATATACCTAGATTATATTTTCTCACTCGCATTTCGGTAAATATATATGTAGGATATATAGATAGTATATATTTCCAGAAAGGCAAGAACTTAAATAAAAAATTATAACCAAAATTTAAATAAAAAATAAAACTACCTATAAATGTTATAAGTACTAACAGAAGACAAACGCGCAATATTTTAAAAATATCTATTTTCATAGTTCTTCACATGTTTCAACACACAAATCACACTCCGTTCATTTTTATGATTTTTAAATAAAATTGTTGTTTTCATTCGGCGTAAAATTATTTTGACTTACGGCTTTCTTATATAAGTGATTTAAAATTCAATTTAATATCAATAAAAATGAAATTTGTTTAATTTTCTTTTTTTTCACTTATCTCAGAAATACACGAGGTCATGGTCAGTATCACAGCACAAGCTTAAAGGAATATTATAACATTTGTATCTGCATACAAACTATCCCTATGTGATTTATTTCCTAAGCTCTATTCTACGGGAATCAGCTCCCAAGGAAATAATCACATTGCGATCTTCTATCTTTAAATCGTGACGACCGTAATATTTGTAAACTGCTAGTGTACATGATTCCAAGATTCTTAAAAGAATTTATCTCTAAACTAAGAAATAAAACTCGTTATTAATTTCCAAATAATTTTATTTGATTTTTAGACGTAGCGAAATAATTTCATAAATTAACTATGACAAAGATTGTATACAACAACAAGTGACTATAAGAATACCTACTTTTCAAGGCTATTTCAAAACATTTATTGTTAAATATAAAAATCCGTTTAACAGAAGTCGATGAGGAATACAGACTGACATTTATAATAGAAATTCTTTAAGACTATTCTATTTAAATCTTATCACAAGCACATCGTTATATTCTATAACAAATTTACCAATAAATAGCTTTATCTACAAGTAAATGCTGGATTGATTAATAAAAAAATCTACTTAAAATATAGAGTAATACTCGATAAAAACATACATTATATACATTTTCGTATTTCATACATCAAATAATAAAATAAAACAAATAACAAACAATTGATAACACAAAATATAACTATGGGTATAGAAATTTCCTAAAAACTTCATAGGAAGCATTAATAATACCCCAACTGAGAAATGCCCGAGATATGTTGAGTAATGCACCATGGTAGAAATTCGTAAACTTAAAATCGCGCTTCCGAAGAATGTAGTTGAATTCGTAAATAAGTGTTCGATGAGGACCTCCGATTTCACACTGCATAGCTATCTTAATCACATTTAAAGGATAAAACAAAGTACTTAAGAATGCACCAATTGAGGCACCCGCTATGAAGTTCTGTATGCTGTCATACAACATATTTTCTTGTTTAGGCAACCTTACCTTGACCTCATCTCGTATGATAAAAAACATTGCATTAGAAGGTCCATTCCTTAACAGAATTGGTATCAATCCTCTATAGAATTCTTTAATTCCATAATACCTAGCAATATGACTCGTAGCATGGGCACTATTCTTGAACTTCTTATGATATTTTGGATGAATGAGTAAAGTTTGTAGTCGTTCAAATGGCATAAGTGTTGCTTCAAAGCAGCCAGCAACAACACCCGCGATAGTTTTAGCGACGTAAGGGTTAACTTTTTTGTCTAGAAGAGGTTGCAAGCATTCATCATAGACACCAAACATGAGTGACATTGACATAGATCTCTGCAATAAGGGTGGGAGCATACCTCTGTACAAAAATCCCATGCCCTCTTTCTGCAACTGGTTTAATGCAAATGTAGCTTCCACTCCGTGCATCATCTATAATTAATAAAATTATATGTAATATCGAAATTTACTCAACCCACTTTGTATCAGATATATTTGGCATCATTTTAAAATGAAGAAAGAAATAAGGAATGTTATTTTGAATTATTTTATATGTAGAGCTAAAATTAGAAGTCTTGTGGCTTAGATCTGTCAATGGAATTAATTATAATTAAATTGTCCCAATGACCATTAATGACAATAGTATAGACCTACTGGTGGTAGAGCTTTGTGCAAGCTCGTCTGGGTAGGTACCACCCACTCATCAGATATTCTACCGCAAAACAGCAGTACTTGGTATTGTTGTGTGTAATTACAGGCACAAGGGACATAACATCTTAGGTCCCAAGGTTGGTGGCGCATCGGCGATGTAAGCGATGGTTAACATTTCTCACAGTGCCAATGTCTATGAGCGTTTGGTGACCACTTACCATCAGGTGGCCCATATGCTCGTCCACCTTCCTGTTCTATAAAAAAAAAAGACCTAAATTGTGAAGAGTACAAACATTGTTGATTAAGACTACACAATACGTCTGAAACTGGAAGATTTTGGTTTTATTAAATCAATTTTAAGTAAAATTAAGTATACAATATGATTAATATGAAATGAACTATACATATATATTTTTGACTCTTTTATCAGCTATATCCATAAATATTGTATATGAACCTTATTTGTTTCATACTTCAAAGATCAATAGCAATATGCTACACATACTTAAATGTTTTTCTTTGACAATTTATGTATATTGCATTATTTATATTGTTATGCATCTACATTGATATTTTATTAACTAAGGCTGCAATCAAAGATTCCCTATTCCTGTTATGCTACACATAATGAGTACTATTGTATATCATAATTGTAATTAAAAATGAGCATCTTTATTTACAAGACCTTTAAATCTTATTTCAGATGAAGGATAATGGTTTTGTGATATAAAAATTAAGCCAATATCATAATCACTTAATTACAAAACTTAATAATCATGATATACAGTGTTAAACATTCTTTAATTTAATTTTGTTACAATTTTATATCTTCAATTTACTGCAAGCCCTTTTGGGTAGGTTCACCACACACTCGGCACATATTCCACCTCCAAACAGCATTACTTGGCATTGTATGATACCAGAATATATCTGGTTTGAAGAGTGAGTGAGCTAGTGTCACTACATACACAAAGGACATAATATTTTAGTTCCCAAGGTTGGTATCGCATTGGCAATATAAGAGATGGTTAATATTTCTTACAGTGCCAACACCAATGGGCAGTAGTGACCCCTTACCATCAGGTGGCCCATTAGGCCAACTGCCTAGCTATTTCATAAAAAATAAACTTTGTATGTGATAAACTTACTTGTCTAAATATGAGTTTATTCAATGGATAGCTAATGAGAATATTACAGAAAGCAGCTCCCCCGCCGCACGCAAACTCTTTCCAATGCTGAGGGAGACTGTTGACACTAACTGGTACTGACATACTGCCTTCGTTCAGACAGCTTCGTTCCAGTAATTGACGCTCGGACATATTTGGTTTACAATCACATGACATTATTCATTTGTATCCATTTTCTGCAAAAAAAAAAAAAAAATTTCGAAAAATCGATAGAATCAAACAATTTTCTTTTCGTTAAATCAAGATCCATAAATGAATGAACTATTCTTTTAATATCACCTACCAAAATAAATTAATTAGCAACTTAGTGACAATAAAGAATGCAAATAATTTTGATATAACCACGCGTAATTTGAGACTTTATACCTTCTCCAATAGATTATAGTGTTACGTGTGTGAGGAAATTTCTAATTATCCTTCGATGCCATTCTGTATTACTTAGTTAGTTACACTTATTCATACACGAATATAAAACCGTTGAAAGTTTTAACACAAATTTCAACCATTCACTATAATTATTATTTAAAATTTAAATAAAATTAAAAATGATTGTAATTTGTCACTGACTGTAAGAATTAACATTGTCATTTTGACATTTATGGGAAATGTCAAAATGACAATTTTATAATGACATTTCTATATAGTTACTTAATTTTACGCTGTTTTTTAATAAAAACAGAAACAATGTTATTGTGCAAAAGTGTATCATGATATTTTTATAATTAATTAAACAAATCATTAAAAGTTTCTAAAATAAAATCACTAATAACAAATGACATTTTAAGCAAATAAATGTAAACTTTCTTCTTAGTTTCTTGCAATTTCATACATATACTAAAATCAATTTGAAAAATAAATACATTGGTCATATAATGTACACAATGTGCCAAGAGCAAATTCGTTACACATAAAAAACGGTAAAATATATTTAAATCAATAATCCGAACTAAAACTATATTAAATACATTATACAAATTCATAAAAACTACATGGTTTTATTAAAATATTAATGTATAAAATTATTTGAATAACTTATAAATGCTAAGAACCAACTAGATGATACGATTTTTCTATACGATATCTTTTCTATGATATTTTACATATATAAAGAAACAAATATTTTAATGGTGTGCCTAATTTATAGACTTAAAAACTTAAATAAATAGTAAGGTATTAGCTATTAGCACAGAATAAGGCTGTATGGTGTTATACTTTTGAGTGTTCCACAAAAATAGAATTAAGCAAAAAAAAAAAGTCATATCTTGACTTTTGACATATTTTGCTGAATGTGATGTTTGGTAGCTGTGCCTTGTAAAGATACTATTATTTCAACAACATTTTGGCTTTTATTAGTGAAATAAGTATTTAACAAATGGCAGCAGTTTTGAAGAAAAGAGCTCTGGCAGAATATAATAAATCGTTTCAGGTAGAGATTTATCGTATTTTTTGTTTACTTGCTAATTTTATATTTGTTTTGGCATCTAAGTTTATTTTTTAATATTAATATAATTTTAGGATGGTCCATCATCTAAAAAGCTACACTTAGCTAAGAAACCTCTTATTGGTAGTTCTGCCGCTGCATTCGTGGGTTTACTAGAGAAATGCAAGTCGAGTGATGAAGCTCTTCAATTACTTCTCCGCATCTCAGACTGTCTCCAGTTCCAAGAGTCTGATGTAGAGGAAGCCATCAAGAAACTTTCTGAACATTTTCAATCAGAAGAAGAGTCTGTTGTGAGGGTGAAAATACTGTGGCTGTTTTGTGATATTGGACTAGAATGTCCTGGGGCCAATCTAAACAATTTGATTGATGAAACTATACATTTGATAAAAAATGAAACTTCCCATAAGGTATGTTTTTATATTCACTATGTATTACTTTTATTATACCAAGAGCATTTCAAGTTAATTTGTATTTATTTGTTTTAGGTGATAGCCCAAGGTATAGCAACATTACTGAAACTAGGTAGCAAACTAAGCGAGGATAAGATTCTTATGAACCGTCTGGTAACTGTTGCTAGAGACAATCTTAAAGATACAAGCCACCAAGTAAAATGTAGATGCTTGCAGCTTATAAGTGAATTGTATCCAATTTGTCCCGAGCCTGATAGGACTCCAGAAATGATAGCAGAGGCGAATGTTATTATCAAATTACTTGGAGACTATAGTAATGCTGAGGTATATATTTACAAATTCCCTTTGCTTTTAACATATTTCATACAATTTTAATGCATGATGATCAATACTGAAAATCATCAATAGTGCAATGGTTTATGGGTTGCTTAGCAATGTAAAAATTGCAGTTTGATCCCCTTGGGCTACTTTATATTTAAATTGAGGGATTAATAATTATAATAGTAATTTCTTAAAAAACAGGCATTGCTATTATTATTTAAAAAAATGTGTTTTTTTTAATGTTTTATCCTTTCAAGGATGCTAGAGTGCGGTGTGAAGCATTCCAATCATTGCTAACATTACATGAGCGTGGTGTTACTCTCAGTGCAGACTTGTACGATGCGGTGTGTGCAGCTCTTTCAGATGACTATGAAATTGTAAGAGAGGTGGCCCTTAAGCTTGTGTGGTTGTTGGGCAACAAGTACCCAGAAAAGTAAGTGTAGATAATATATAATGTCATTTATCAAAGGATTACTTGATTTGGATTACAATACACAATTATTGATACACTTTTGTTCACAAAAAACATATTTATGGAACAAAATTGTTAATGTTGTCTTAAAAATAGTCGTATTATTCAAGTCTAGAAACTGCATGTCATAGAGGTTGACATGGATAAATATTATAAATAGTTCAAATGTAAAATTTGCATTACTGAACCTTTAAACTTATTTTTGAACCTATATCACTAGGCATTACAAAAATAAACTATATACAAGGTGTCTGTAATTGTAGTATATGAGCAACTTTTCAATAAATATCATTATTGATGTTACATTTTAATTTGATTATTGTCATGGCAAAGTAAAGAAAAACTAACCAACTGCATAGAATATATCAATGATGAATGAATGTTAAATGCTTTCCAAGGCACGGGTATGTAACTACATACTTAAAAGAATAATGGGTTAATAAGGAAAATGTCAAAGGATTATTAGGATGCCTATGAATTTGAAGTATTTAAAATTATATTCTTTTTTTGAAAATCTATAATACTGCTACCTAAATGTTTTGAAATGTGATTAATATAAGATTAGAAGTAATAAATAATGATATATATTCACAGTACAGTCACGTTACAAGATGGAGAAACAACGATTAGACTAGTGGATGACGCATTCATCCGCATCTGTTCCGCTGTTAACGATTTATGCATGCAAGTGCGGGCGCTTGCTTGTTCGCTGTTGGGAACAACTCGAGCCGTCTCCGACCGCTTTTTGTTGCAAACGCTCGACAAACAACTCATGAGCAATATGAAGGTAACTTTAGTTTAAACAATTTATTTTTATGAAAACTATTGCTGGTTTATTTAATTAAAATACCAAATTCAACCAAAAAAAAATGGTTAAGCAATTTATACATAAGACTAATATATATACCTAAAAATACGACATAAGAAAAAAAATGTGCATTTAATATCGACTTTTTAAAAGAAATATTTATAAACACAAAATGTTCAATAAATAGTATAAAAACAGCGTGTCTCATTTCTTCCGTGTGAATAATAAAACCTCAAAAAAAGGAGATAGGTTTTTTCCGTTTTTCACTTATGTCACTATGCTGCTCCTAGCGAATTGCGATATGCAATTGTTTGTATGCCAATATAAACTAAATAACAGCCCATAGTTTTTTACGTAAGGCCAATAGTTTTGAAAGGTATAAGGCTGAAGTAGAACATTTATTCTCATCGCGAGTTATTTATATTATAATAGGGGGGGGGGGGTATGGTAGCATCTTTGATAAATATTTCTAATAAATTTTAACAGTAGTTATTAAAATGATAATCTCGTTTGGGTCGTCGATGTATTTACTTTCCTGGTATTCGTAGTCTACTGACCTACAGCCTCCCAATTGCAAATGCAATTTCCCCAAACTGTTGCGCGATGCAAGCGATACCTACAACCGCAGTACAAAGTAGCTTCTGAGATTTTTGCGCTCGAACATTAAAATTCTCCAGCCGAGAGCTATGAATGTGTTGAAGCCTCTAACCCAGCCGCTACCCCGCGCGTGCCTCCGCAGAAGAAGCGCACGGCGCACGAGCGCGGCGCGGAGCTGGTGCGCTCGGGCGCGTGGGCGAGCGGGCGGCGCTGGGCGGACGACGCGCCCGGCCAGCTGCTGGAGCAGGCCGCCGTGCAGCTGCTGCCCGGGGGCGCCGCCGGGGCCTTCGTGCACGGCCTGGAGGACGAGCTCATGGGTGAGTGGCCTTCGACTAATTCCACTCTACCTTCTACCTTCATTTCCTTTACCGTGTACTAAAACGTAGCGTTGACAATACTATACCAAAAATTATAGAAGTAGTTTGTTAGAATTCTCATTTGTCTAGTATGTTGTTTGTTTGAAAGTATGATTAATAAAATATAAGTTTGTAGTCACAGATAAATTGGTAATATTCCGGTAAAAAACTTGGCCCTATACAAATGATAATTTACAATAGCTAACTTAGCGTATTTTCAAAGTTGTATTTATAGGTAGTTATTATGAAACGTTAAAGTAGTAACGTAACGCGTGCCGCTAAATAATAGATTTATAAACGTAAGAAATACATAATTATGTTAGAACAGCAGATTTAAATGTAAATACTAAACTATATAATATGATATTATAATTTAGGCTACATAATTTAGCCTCACATCTGTGAGTGCTTAGCGTCCTTGAATAAAATAAATACATTCTAATTAAAGCTTACTTTATCAGTAAGGGAAACTAAATTATATCAACATTTGACGATCGCGAAATAACAAATGAACAATTCCTGATTAATTATTATGAAATTTGTTTGAAAAAAGTTTTGATTAATGCCTTGCTGCTGTTCAAATGCTTTTCCTTGCCATTTCGGCTTGTTTTTCTAATCCGTTAAAAATCCGTTCGTTGTACCTAAACAAAATAATACTTGCGACTTTTTTAATATATATTTTTTTGTCAGAGGTTCGCACGGCAGCCGTGGATGCTGTATGTCAGCTCTCGTTGGAGAATCCCGTGTTCGCGACCACATCGCTGGACTTCCTCGTGGACATGTTCAACGACGAGATAGAAGACGTGAGGCTGCGCGCCATCGACAGTCTGACGCGGATATCACACCATATAGTGTTGAGGGAGGACCAATTGGAAATTATTCTCGGAGCTTTGGAGGTAATCATAGATTATTTACTAGCTGGTTTAATAGAGGTTGAAAAGGTACTAACTATAGGTTATCACATAATTCATAAAAGCATCATATTATAAACAGCCATTAAACAAATTTAATAGTTAAAAATTACAAACTCATAAAAAAATACATTAACATCATTAAAATTAATAAAAATATTTTGAAGTTGTTCTAATATTCAGGTCAAAATATACATTTGTATTAACAATAATTCGTATAGAGTAAATTAAATATCAAAAATTTCCATCGACCTGACGCTTTATAAATAAATATTCAATGTCAAAATTATCGTTTTTTATTTTCGTCGACGATGAGTGTCGTTAATCAAATATAACACACAAACCACAAATATTATATATGAACTGATATACCGATATATTCATGCTAGCCGACATATATGTTAAAAAATAGAAATTACAATATTTAATTAATAATAAAATATAATAAAAATACACCAAATAAAATAATATAATATATATAACACATAACTCAGTTATAAATAAAATATAACTTCTGCCATGTTACAAAGGCATGAGTGAATGTTTGAACGAAAATGGTAGTTCTTTGATGTTCTTTAACAAATATTTAGTATAATTTATGTTCATTTTTATATATTGATTAATTATAGTAATTTTTATATGTGGTATAATTATTTGTTGTTTTCGTTAAGGACTACTCAATGGACGTCAGAGAAGGCTTGCACAGAATGTTGGGATCCTGCACTGTTGCTTCGAAAACATGCCTTGAAATGTGCATCGACAAAATATTAGAGAATCTCAAGCGATATCCACAGGTAATATATATTTTAAATTAAAATTTATATATTTTAAGAATTTGTTAAGAAATTTATTTTACAGAATTAAACTCCTTGGTATTTTATCTTAAATTATAAGGTGGCTTTTAGATTTGTAAATTCGTTACTTGAATAAGGTCTCCAGTCAATTGATGTAGATACGGCTTGCCTGGCATATTATGGTTATTTCCACATTATTTAAAATGTCTTTTGTCATACAATTTTGGGCTAATCAAGATAGTTTTTAGAACTAATACAAGAGTGAGGCATTTTCAAGGTATAAATACTGCAACTCTATGGTCTGGCTCCGATATGAATATATGGTGAAGTAATGTTTCGTCTTTGTTACAATTCCAGGACAAACGGTCGACCTTCCGCTGTGTCCAGCGGATGGGCAGCAAGCACGCCACCCTCGTGCTGCCGCTCACCACGCGCCTGCTCGCCGTGCATCCGTTCTTCGACATGCCCGAACCGGACGTCGAGGATCCAGCTTGTATCCTTTTGAGCTTTAACATTACTTAGTGCTGTTAAACTTCATTTATTTTATATATACGATTATTTATAGTATAAAGTAGGTCTGGAAAAAATATTTTTGTTTTCTATATAATTTGTGGTAAAAAATTTGGTTTTACATATTTTAAAGATATCACAATCTAAACTAATATTATAAATGCGACCGTATCGCTGTCTGTATGTCTGTCTGTCTGTCTGTGTGTTACGCTTCACGGCTTTTACGGCGAAACCACTGAACCGATTTCGTCGAAATTTAGTATGAAGCAAGCTTGAAGATGTTTACACCATAGAGCATAGACCTGCACCCCCCCCCCACTAACACGTGGGCTAAATCTAGTTATACATATGTAAGTAACCTTAGCGGCACCCAGACATGTGCGTGCTGGTGCTGGTGCTGAACGCGGCTGCGCACTGCACCACCATGCTGCCGCTGTTCGAGGAGCACACCGTGAAGCACTACACCTACCTGCGGGACACCATGCCGCACCTCGTGCCGCACCTACCCATCGGTACGCATACCACTGAAATACTCACTTGTTATTAAGAGGTAAATTGCAGTCGCCATGACTATGCCTGGTGGGTCGTTCTGTATTGCTGCCACTGACGGTGTAAGGGGTTTATATTTCTTGTAGAGAGAATGTCACCGCTTACCAACAGGTTGTTACATTGGAGGTCTGATCTAGATATAGAAAAACTTATATTGCTCTCTGTTCCGAGGCAGTGGTGACCTTTAAGACGACGGTCAAATGAATTCAGTTAGTGGACCACCTGAACTGGCTCGACTAAAATGTACACCTTTAAGTAGGTTCTAGAATATACAAAATAAATGGTTTAATGTGTGTAACTTTTTTTAAAATCTTTAATCACCTTTTTATAGAATAGTTTGGCGGAAGTACTACCTGATGGTTAGTGGTCACCATCATACATTGTAAGAAATATTAACCAATTATTGCATCGCCAAAGCGCCACGTACCTTCGAATCGGAACACAGCAATACTAAGTATTGCTTTGCGTTAGAATATCTGATATGTATTACAGACTAGCACAGAGTCCTACCGCAAGTAAATTGGTTTAACAGATCTATGTTATAATATTTGAGATGTGAGCCGAGATGGCCCAGTGGTAAGAATGCGCGAATCTTAACTGATGATCGTAGGTTCAAACCCGGGCAAGCACCACTGATTTTTAATGTGCTTAATTTGTGATTATAATTTATCTCGTGCTATACGGTGAAGGAAAACATCATGAGGAAACCTGCATGTGTCTAATTTCACTGAAATTCTGCCACATGTGTATTCCACCAACCCGCATTGGAGCAGCGTGGTGGAATAAGCTGCAAACCTTCTCCTCAAAAAAAGGAAGAGGAGGCCTTTAGCCCAGCAGTGGAACATTCACAGACTGTTACAGGATGTTATAATATTTAAAAAAAAAACATTAGGCTTAAACTAAAGCAATATTTTTTAAGTTTACTTTAATTATGTATGTACGTATTTAGATCTGTAGTATAGTGATAGTATTTAAAGGTATAAATTTTAAGTGTAGGCTGTTGATAGCACACGTATAAACCTTAGTGGTTTTTTTGCTGCTATCATTTTTTTATATTTATATTGCTATTTAAATGGATAAATAAATTAAAAAAAAAAGTTATTTTACAAATGAAAGTCGAACTGAATAAAAGGTCGCCTCGCTATAATGATATGTTGAATGTTTCAGGCGACGCGCAACAATCTCGCAGCGAGAACGACGAGACGGAGATAGACGACAGCGCGGTGCGGCGGTTCTTCGACTCCGTGCTGCAGCACATCGACAACGTGACGCTCTCCACGGCGGTGAGGCTGAAAATGTTACAGTCGGCGGAGGAACAACTCAACAAGTGAGCTGACCCTTGTTTCGAACTAATGAACTCCGTAACAGCCTGTGAATGACCCACTGCTGGGCTAAAGGCCTCCTCTCCCTTTTTTGAGGAGAAGGTTTGGAGCTTATTCCACCACGCTGCTCCAGTACGGGTTGGTGGATTACACATGTGGCAGAATTTCAGTGAAACTAGACACATGCAGGTTTCCTCACGATGTTTTCCATCACCGTAAAGCACGAGATGAATTATTATCCCAAATTAAGCACATGAAAATTCAGTGGTGCTTGCCCGGGTTTGAATCTACGATCATCGGTTAAGATTCACGCGTTCTTACCACTGGGCCATCTCGGTTTCAATGAACTCAGTTAGTTGTATCTAAATTTGACGAGAACACTAAATAATTATCTTGGATTACCAGATAGTCTTGGATTGGTTTAAGAATCGACTAAATCGTTCCTTATATTATATGACAATAGTCATGGGATGTAATATACCAAGTACTCTAAAAGCTACAATACAAAATTAAATTAATTAAATAAAGTTAATTAAAGTACGCCCTTAAATGTCCCTCTGCTGGGCCTTGTCTACCTGTTGAGACGAAGGTTTAGAGCTAATATCACTACACTGCTCTAATTCTGGTTGGTGGATGATACACATATGGCAGAATTTCAGGGCACATGTAGGTTACCTCATGACTTTTTCTTCACCGTTGAGCATGATTTATAAATAAAGCACATGAAAATTTAATTATACATGGCTTTGAACTCGAAATAATCGGTGTAGATTTACGCGTTCTACCATTGAGCCATGTCGGCTAAATTGATTGGATGGGGGATGTCTGCCCAGAACTCTGTATAAAATGCTATCACCTGTATATGAAGAGTAATTAATTTTAATAAATTTGTAGGTTATCAGAAATGGAGCCGATGGTATCCGGAGCCGCGAATTTCACGGCGTTGTTTGCGCGCTGCGTGCTCTCGCTGCACACCGCGCTCAGCGCCACCAACGGGCCGCCCGCGCACGCGCTGCAGCAGCTCACCACTGACTGCCTCAGGTCATTACGATTATACAATCGCTTATGTAATAATATAATTGTGCCAAAATTAACATATATTTGAAATAATGATTTTTTCTATTATATTCAAGTTTGTTCCTTTATATTTTTTTAACTCTCTGTATATTGTTGATAGAGGTATAATAAAACATTTCTATGTTTGTATTGAAGTATATAATATAATTGTTTATACTTTTAACAACAACACAATAAATAAACACAAACCGCCTCAGCGGTCCCGCCGAAACTTGAATATCGACTGTTTTCATTTTAGTATCCGAGTATAAACACGCTAACACATCTCGTATTAGATATAACATTCGGGGCGTGATTATTGTTGTGAATGACCCAGGCTGCAGCACCAGTTCAGCGGCGTGTCGGAGCAGGAGACGGCGTGCGTGTGGCAGCTGTCGCTGCGCGTGTGCGGCGCGCGCGTGGTGGCGGCCGTGCAGAGCGCGTGCGTGGCCAACACGGGCACCGGCAACAGCGCCAGCAGCGCCGCCGCCGCCGCCGCGCTCGCCGCCGGCGCCGCGCTCGCGCACCACGCGGAGCTGCTCGACCGCCTGCTCGCCTCGGCCGGTAACGCGCTCACGCACGCACGAACACACACACACACACACATACACACACACATACACACACACAATATAACCGCATGTCATGTAACAGTGCAACCTTTGCGTATTAATTTATATGCTTAAAAATATCAAATAATTATTCCTCAGGTGTAGAACCAGATCCTTTCACAATAGCAGTGTTCCAGCAATTATCACAGAGTGGAGAACACAAGCCTTCAACCCTGGCACGCACTATCCAGCCGTTACTGCTGGCCGCACCTCTACCCGTCATACCGAAACCTAACCTTAAGGTAATCATATTTATTATTTGATTTTTTTTTTGAATGATTAATTTTTTTTACTATAGTCGAGCTTAAGCACAACTATAGTATTTAAGGATAACAATAGAGTGAATTTACAATTTTGACTACAATTTTGTAGTTTCTAATTATAAAATTCATTTTGGAATTTCCATAAGTTTTGATAGTAACCATTTAGTAATTAATGATTAATTGTACATAAAATCCAGTCTGACTGAGTTTCACTAGTAGACTATATTTTGTGTGAAAAAAAAAGTTCATATGATCTAATAACTAGCACAATATTGTTCGATCGTAGATACGGATGTGCTCAGCCAGCATCATCGAGCCCGCGACCGACAACGACACGGTGCTGCGGTTCTGCGCCGGCCTCATCACGGGCGTGGCGCTGGAGGCCGAGGTGGTGCGCGTGCGCGACCCGAGCGCGCTGCGCGTGCGCGTCGCCTACCCCGACACGCGCGTGCACGCGCTCGTGCCGCCGCGCGACCACCTGCGCCCGCTCGACCACACCAACACCAGTGCGTTACTGCCACGTCTCTACCTTATATAAATACATTATCTAATATACTACATTGTATTATGCATGCATCAATATAATTTGTTAATCTATATTGATTTTGTCTTATGCCATTAAGGCTGACAAGATTGCGATACTTAATTATTTATAATCTTATTGACGCAACTATTGTGGAGAAATTTGAATATTTTAAATATATTGTGCTGCAAAATAAATGAAAAAGACATTTAAACATTTTCGGCCTTATTTATAAACGATATTTAGCGAGTGATTAGTTGAACAGTACTGGCTTCTTCTTTCGAATGTCAAATCAAAATTGACAGAAATTGAGAAACTATTCATTAAATTGAGAAATTGAGAAAGATCTATACAGCCGCCAATCAACGTTTATACGTTAAGGCCACTTATCGTGATTTTTTTTTTGAAGAGAATCTATTTAACTAAACATATTTGCCTTTATCGTTTATATATTTCGCAATTTTAATCGTTTCGAAAGAAAAACGTGCTTTAAAGGAAATGAATCTAATATCAGCCAGACTATGTGGTAAGATCAGTTACGAAATCACCTTATTGTATTTCTTCAATAGTTTTATGTATTTGAAACTGAAAACCTTCTGAAATAAACCAAAATAGAGACAATCGACAAATTTCGGCTTCGTACACCTTTAAAACTATTCCCTATTAAATAAATCTATACTACATGATACATACATGTGTGTAATATATGTTCTCAATGAATTGTTGAGGAATCTCTGTCTGCTAGTACAATTTATATTAGTTTTGGAGTCAGAGGTCCACCACCACCATATTTAACAACCCTAGATTTAGATAAAACTGCAAACTCGAATTGTGTGCATATCTTATGGGTGTAAATAAAAAAAAGAAAATTAATATTACTAAAAAATAAAATAAACTAAAAATTAAAATAAATATTACAATAAAGAATGCTATTATTATGATAGACTGATATCAATAATATATTTATCGCTCAACAAATTGAAGTCATTAGAAAAAATATTTCTAATTTGCAGATGATGATGGGACCCAAAATGTTCGCCTGCTCACAAAAGTCCTGATATCACACGGAGTATGGACAGAACCATGTGGTGTAGACATATCAGTTTGCCTTGCGGTGGAGGAAGGTGGTGGTCGTGAAGCGGCACCTCTCGTCGAGCTCTGCAGACCTGTGCGAGTCACTGTTGCCCCCAAACCCATCAAGAGAGGCATATAGATTTATGACAAGCACAGACATGAAATGATATTTTGAAAAAAACATAAAATAATTGTAATTATGTTAGTATTTCTTAAGTTTAAAAAAATCAATGTTCTTTACCCTGGTCTTAATAAAACAAAACATATGAATTGAACATTTATTTATAGAATATGTACAATAAACAAAGATATTAAAGAATTATTTGCATTTTTTATTCACATATTACTGCAATACATCAAGTCTATCATTGTGTATTCTAGTTAAGTATCTAATTGTCTTCAACATGAAATTCCAGTAAGTAGATCTATTTACTGAAGCAGTATAACTATATAGCTAAGGGCTACTTCTATAAGCTTATAATATGCTTATATATTCTATATTTAAAATTGTTTACATGCAAAACTGTCTCTACTACAGATTATGTCATATGTAGTACACGGGGATCCTGGGGAGGATTTTAAACAACTTATGTATCAGATGAAATTCATCTAAATAACATTAATAAAAAAAATATATTATTACAGTAATCCACCCTTTCCATGTACAAAGGGTGCTTTTACGGATAATTGAAAAAAAGATTGTTTTATTTATATTTTTCAAAATATTTTTTTATTTAAATCATTTCCGACTAGTATTTCTATAAAGACTTATAGTTATCCACCATATTTAAAATAAAAGCAATATTTAAGTCATCATGATCTCACATGATCATACAATGGAGGACTAATTGTAAGAGAATGTTAATTTAAAAGATATAACAATTCTCAAAGACATTGTAACATAAAAATATAATATTTGTAGTGTTTTCTATTTGTAAATAATATGTATGAGATATACATATATTATATATATTTTTAATTTAAATTTTCACATCAGTATTCTGATATTTAATTATATTCTTAGCTTGATGGCTAATTGAAGGAGTAAAGATAAACAAACCTTACGAGGGGACAGTCTGTTGTGATAGGTACCAACTAGACCCCAAAAATTGTAAGTGCCAACTTTGCTTCGTAAGTGTGAAACCACCAGTCAAAGTTGGGAGGCCACTTATGTTCTGGAAATTTAAATGCTAATGCGACGAGGCGAGTAGCCTAGCAGTAAGCGAGTCAGACTACCTCCAGATGTTTTTGATTTGAGTCCCGTCGGTTATGTATTTTTCGATTTTTAAATTTTGTTAAAATTTACAATGCATAATATTTGTGACTAACCCTTTCTGAAAAGGGCTTAAGAAGTATGGTGTAGTCATTCTTAGTGTTAGGTTTTATAGTATTCAATATTTATTATGTAAATGATAAAATTTTAATCAAACAATATATTGAGAAAACATAGAGTAAGCACTTTTAGTCCATCAGTGTCCTTGATTATAAATCTTATGCAACATAATTAGGTGAAATTTATTCATTATCAAACGCTAATAGTTCAGAACGAGCAAAACTGAGGGCGATAACTTGTTTGATCCCTGGCATCCACATGCTTACAGCACTCACATGGTTCACCATTATAGCCTTGTGTATTTCATCAGCCTTGCTGTAATCATTATCTTTAAGGGCTGAAAACAAGCACAAATGTTAAATTAATTTTGCTGTAAATATATCTTATAGCAAATAAAAATAAACATTGTATTCCTGATTGTAAATAAATTTAAGTACTCTTGTGGTAACATATTTCATTACATATTGGGTTTGGTTTGTAAGTGACCCACTCTACTAACAGAAATAAAAGATGTTTCATGTCAAAATAAAGAGATATTTCTCTAATGGTATTGTTTTTTTTACATTAATATATAAGATATAAAGAACATTTAAAAAAATACTCGACTTGTTCAAGATATTATAAGAAATAAAGTAATTAACAATAAACTAACCATATGCCAAATCTCTCATCTGTACTTGAATTTGCGTATTTAATTTTCCACTGAGCCACATATTTTCCATGTTTTCTATTCGTTTTTTAATATTGGCAGCTATTGCTAAATCCTCGTTTGAGTCTAAAAACGATAATAATATATCTTTTACTTCTTTGAGTACACATTCTGAATCTATCTCAATATTTTCCTGGACATTTCTTTTAGGTGTCAAACTTGGCATTGGAGGAAGGACATTTGTAGGCAGTGGAGGCATATTAACTGGAGGAGTCGGTCCTGAAGTGTTACTTCCACCAGATAAAGGAAAAGCTACCCTTTTGTTTAAGAAGTTTCGCGGACGAGTAGGAGTAGTTTGGTGAGCATTATAAGCAAAACTTGGAGGGTCATTCCATCCTGGAGCATAGGACGCTGTAAAAAAATATTTTAATGTAATGTTAAAATTATTATAATGTAAAAATTATAAAAATATGTTAAAATTTCGAAATGCAGTTTACGTTTTGCGCCTTTTAGTGTGCTGTCACAATTATCCATATTGAAAAAATGACTATCTTTCCTTAATAATAATTTAACTTGATAATAAAAATAAAAATGTAATTTTAATAAAATTATAATAATTATTCTTAAAATCGTAAATAGTAGAAACAGATGACACTTAATTCCAAAATAGCAAAATACTGTCAAGTGTCAATGTCTTTTTTTTCTCTTTTCTGGCGTGTATACCGTCAATGTCAAGGACTCCAAATGGCAAGTTTTTTTTAATTTTTTACCGACATTGGATACAAACCTTTTAAACTCCGTCATATTATTATACCTTCTATTATAATTAAGCCTGATCAAACTTCTTCGTATTTTGTCGTTGAGTTGTCTCATGACAGTGGCGAAATAATCTGTCTTGTTGGAACAAATAAAATGTATTTAAAAAAAAAGAAATGCTCTGTCAAGTGTTAGCTTTTACAATGTTGCTTTATAGTAATGGATTGTCACTCACTGGTATTATACATTAAATAAGCAGATATGATACTAATTCCAAATGCCAGCTTTACTAGAAGCCAGTAAAATCGTGAGTCACATAAAATTCGAAAAGTCATAATTTTTACACACTCAATAAAAAACCAAGATGGCCTAGTGGTTAGAACGCGTGAATCTTAACTGATGATCGTGGGTTCAAGCCCGAGTAAGCACTATTGAATGTTTGATGTGCTTAATTTGTGTTTTTATAAATTTTGTGCTTGGCGACGAAGGAAAACATCTTAAGAAAAACCTATATATGGCTAATTTCACTGAAATTGAGTCACATGTGTATTCCACCAATCCGCATCAGGGCAATGTGGTTGAATAAGCTCCAAACCTCAAAACCCTATTCCGTAGTTCATCAAATATCCTATCATACAACAGATTAGAAATATTCTTTATATTTGTCATCAAAAGGGTCTAATCGTTAAAGTTGCATGGATTCCTAGTCATTGTAATATTAGTGACAATGAAATTACACAAAACAAGTGAAAATGATCAGCCAGATCGACTCGATAAAACAGCTCCTCCATTCAGCATGTTCATGTCGTATTTTCATGATTTATCATCTTTGTCTAAAAAGTTCCTTCGTAATGAACGGAATCAACGGTGGATTGTTTCTAAAATGATTAAGGGCAAACATTATGGCTCAGTTCGAACTGATATTCCGTATAATAATAGCCGTGTTATATGTCGTCGTCTGGGTAGGTACCACCCACTCATCAGATATTCTACCGCAAAACAGCAGTACTTGGTATTGTTGTGTTCCGGTTTGAAGGATGAGTGAGCCAGTGTAATTATAGGCACAAGGGACATAAAATCTTAGGTCCCAAGATTGGTGGCGCATTCGCGATGTAAGAGATGGTTACCATTTCTTACTGTGCCATCCAGTGGCTCATATGCTCGTCCGCCTTCCTGTTTTATAAAAATTAAAATAAAATGGATCGCTTGCATACGCATACGCGCATACCGTGGCATAGTGCTTACAGGCAGTTATCGTACCAGGGGCTGTAAAATTATCGTACATGAAGCAAAATTATCGTACATCGTAAGTAGTTGTGAAATTATCGTATGGTTGTGAATCCTGCCGTGACACCCCGACGGCTCGTCTCTGCGGGCCTACAAATCTTAGAGAGCATTCTATCCTCCTATTAATTAAATATTATCTATTTGTTATTAGCTTCCGCTCGTTAGGGAATGCCGTCTTTTATTTTGTTTGTTTTAAATAATTTTATAAGGCACGACTGCATTATTTGATTTTTTTCATAACAAATACTAATGTGAATTTTATGATATTCCACTAAATATAATTATAAAACGAACTTAAATAATAATTTAATCTAACTAAAAACTAAAGATATATGTATAATATATTGAAATAAGTCTGCTTTCTAATTTCTTGTACAGTCTGTAAGCTTTGTAAAAAATGGTAAATAATATTATTTTTGAACGAATTATTTTATGTACATACATAGACAGATAGTATTTTCGATCAGTCTCCGAATCAGTCAAATTATAAACGTCATCTCTCATAGTTGAAGTTCACACTCAGTAAAACGTTAGTCGTTAATTTACGGAAAATTGCAGTGCTAAAAATGTTTGGGGGCTATTTAAATATAATGAATATATTAATAATTTTAGTTACTGTATGGGTTGCGCACGTTGTTGAAGGTATATATTTCTTAATCCATACATAAAACGTAGTGTACTTACAGTAAACGCAATTGTTTTCTTGTTTATCTCTGCACGCTTAACAATTACGTGGCCTTATATGTGGGGAGGATATTATAGTTTTTTTTGAATAAAACGTGTATTTCTTATGTACTTTAAAAGCTGATTTTTATTTTTTTTAGCATCTAGAGCAGAATTCGTGACGTGTGGAACAATTTTCAAGTTAATGAACACAGATTTGCGCTTGCGGCTTCATTCACACGATGTGAAATATGGTTCAGGATCAGGTCAACAGTCTGTTACTGCAGTCGATGTTTCAGATGATCATAACAGCCATTGGTTAGTCAGAGCAGCCATGGGTGAAACTTGTAAACGAGGGTGAGTTCACTTTAAAATGATTCTGTAGTTCACCTAAAAAAGCATCACTTATCAGTCATCATTTTTTGCTTTACTGATACTGCCTTTTATTAATAAAGTTAGTGTTTATTTATATCTATTGTTTATGTTATGATATACAATATTTAAAGGCTTTCAATGAATCAAAATTATATTTTATTTTAGTTATAAACTTATTAAGTAAAACATTCAATATAAAAAAACCAGTACCTGTTATTTAAATGGCCCCAAAATTATTATTAACAAAATAATTTTGTATTGAATTGATTTCTAATGAAAAATTAGTATACAAATATATAGTTTTAAATTTTTATTTCAGAACTCCCATAAAGTGTAACACTAATATTCGATTGCAACATGTGTTTACCAAGAAGAACCTGCATTCGCATTACTTTTCATCACCATTGTCAGGAAACCAGGAAGTATCGTGTTATGGAGATGATGACGGCGAGGGTGACAGCGGTGATAATTGGACAGTAGTATGTAATAATGATTACTGGAGAAGAGACACACCAGTTAAATTGAAACATGTTGATACTGCTGCGTGAGTAATATTGTGCAAGCATTTTTTTTATTAGAATAGGTTCGCGGACAAGCATATGGGCCACATGATGGTAACACAAATAAACATTGGCATAGTAAGAAATGTTAACCATTGCTTGCATCTCATATAATATGATAATAATTTATATGTATATTAGTACTGAGATAACCCTGTATAGTGCATTTAATGTGTACACTAACATAGGTGCTCTTTATTGCCTAGCTCTGATATTTTGGGTGGCAATCTGACTTTACCAGATACAGTTCAGCTGTTAAATAAGAGCATAAATCAATTGTCAAACAGCTTTCTTATAGGAACCTGGTTGTTACTAAGAATCCTTGACAGAAATACCAAGGAATATATTGTTATTTTTGTAGTGTTTTGTATTTGGCCTAAGCAGTAGATAATCGTTTAACAAATAATTAATAAAGCCTATTTTAAAAAACTTATATGTTTCAACAATAAGATATAATCTCAAATATTTAAACTATATAGGAGAGTAAATGCAACTACTGGCATTTTTAAAGCCATTATTTAATAAAAAAATTAATTCACCTGTCATAAAAATACATTGCCATATTATATAAAATAAGTATGTGTGATTAATGTTCTTGTGTTGTTAAAAATGTTATTCATTTTCCTGCAGGTACCTGGCAGGTTCGGGTAGGACTTTCGGCAGGCCGATTAGTGGGCAAGGTGAAATAGTTGGTGTTACATCTCAGTATGGAGCATACACAGACTGGCAAGTTCAAGAGGGGCTATTTGTCCACCCGAGTGACATTTTACCTCACTTGCAGAACGCAATTCACACAGAGTTATAATTTCAAATTACTTTAATCTAATATAAAATAGTTTTGTGATTCTGTTGCTTAGATGAAAGTTTGGTAGACCCTCAACTATGCAATATTATATTAGCAAACTTTATGATGCATGGCTCAAGAATCATTTTTAGAGTGTTATAAAATATTGTGTAAAATTTTGTATATAAATGAGTCGACTAAATATTATTTCTTTGATTTTTGTAATTTATTGTTATAAAATAGTAAAAACTGAATTTTCTATTTTATTTAAGATTAATGGGAATTAAGATTGTGTGATTTGTACATTTCAATTTCTGGTCATTGACATGTCCAAAAGCCAAAACTTGTTTCTTTTATTAACACAACTTATTTATAATTTAAGTTCCTGAAAATATATGAGTTTACATTAGATATGAACTGTTTGTATCAAACTTAATTGATAGTCATGACTGTAAACTATGATTTTTTAAATGGAATACCTGATTATGTTGAATTACAAATTAAAAGTGATAAGTTGAAAGGCCGTTGTTTGTACTAAACTTTATTGTCAAATGTTATGTTACATGAGGTAACACACCCCTTAGAAATGATCAAGTTACAAATGTGTAGTGCTTCAAAAGCATCATAATACTGTCTAGTTTATTTTTAGAAAAAAAAGGTTAGAAGTTACAAGAATATATCTGAAAACTTGTATTGGATTTACAATAACTTATAAACTAAATGAATAATAAATACATTTAAAAATATTCGAATAAAGTGAAAGTAGAAAATATTATATCATTCGTTGCACACTGGAGGGGCATAAATTTTGTGATACTACTGAAGCACAAAAATAATGTTTAAAAATAGTTCTAAAACTAAATAAAATGATCAAAATAATCATGTAACTGCTAGCACCCGGCTGCTCAGTCATGGTGCAACTATTTATTCCCTTTAATGGTCAAACTAACAAAAACAAACTAAAATTTTAATCCTAATATTCAAACATAACATTTCTAATGTGAGGCACTTGAATGTAATTTATATTCCAACAATACAATTTATTGGTTTAAGTGTGTAAATATTCTATTTGAAAAATGACCATAGTCCTAAATACTTTTTTAATTAAATGTGTCATTATTTTACACTGCAATTTTGGTTACAATTGATTAACCTAATATGCACAACTGAAACAAAACATTAAGAGACTAATAAATAATAAGCTGTATGTTGAAAAATATCCATTCATTAGGAATTGCTGGATTTGGCATATTTGATGAAGTTTTTTTCAGCTAATCTTTAATTTATCTAAATATTAAAGAATAAAATACAAAACGATTACAATACATAGGTGCACAAATTAGCACTTTGGCTACTAAATCTCCTTACAATCAATCTGTGCAGAGTATCAATTCATTTAATAATCATATAAAGATATACTAGGTCCATAGTCAGTTAGTAAGTTGTAGGAGGCTAGCATAGTTTGTTAGCTAGTACGCTATTAAGTTTTTCTAGTGCATATGTCAGGTTTGTGTACAATTTCTTATCACAGCCATGTTCTTCAATGGTACTGAAGCGGAACGTTCTAAAGTTTTTCTCGACATCAATGTATGTGACAGCTTGCATCAGAGGACATAAGATAATTTTGGTGTGATCTTGGAAGTTTATCTGAAATAATCATATAGGAAACAACTTAAGATTATGTTTAATGCCTCATTTCTATTTATTAAATCATTATTTTAAATTCTACAATTTTTTTTGATTTATGACTAATGGGCAATTAAAGTCTATTTTTTTTATATAGATGCTCCCGATTTTCGCATTGTATACAATTCACTGGAAGTAGTCAAAGGAATTATACAAATTATGGTAGAATTATTTTTACTTTTATGTCTATAATTATATTGCATGATTGATACACATTTAATATTAAGTTGATCACAATTTCAGAAAGTACTTACCTGTAACGTTCCATTAGTAAGGTACATGATGACTGCTAGTGTAGTTCTGAACCACTGGTGCAAGTGCGGCAATCGCGACAGACCATCACTCTCTCTCACTGGCACGGAAGCACCTGTTAAATAAAACAATTATTACCATGGAATTATACTTTAAAAACAAAAAAAACAAAATCAAAATAATCATGTTAATGTACATAAATGAAAATAACTAACCAGCTTTCATAAGATGTTCTGTCATATATCTTCTAAAGTATGTAAGAAGTTTCATCTTTTTGTCCAGCTCTTGTGGGTATTCACGCATAGTCATATACTGTTCTTGGCCCTGCCGGTTGATGTAGTGTACATTTCTGCAATAATTATATTTATTTTAAATATTATTCATAATAATATGCTTATATTTATTAATAAATATTGTTTAAAATTTAGAAGATTTTTGGAATTATGGAAGTATATTTTATACTTACACTCCATTAGCGAGCATAATGAGTTTAGTGGTGTCGTTAAACATAACACCAACACTCTCGTCACAGAGCTGGTAGCCGAAACCATACTTGTCGCTGTAGTCGACCCATTTTCCAACCCATACCAAGGGTTGCGCGGCTGGATCGCACATGTCATCGTTCAGGCACTCGCGGCGGCATTTCAACTAAATTAAAACATAACACCTAATCAGTAAGTTCAGAACTAAACCATATACTTCAATAAAAGATAAGCATAATAAATACTCCAGCGGGCTCTGATGTTTGTGGAGTACAATCATCCATTGCTGTATTTTTGTGTTGTATTTTGTGTAAGAAAAAAGATTTATATATGTAAAAGTGTCTTTAACCATTGCTTCAATTGATAAAAGACTAAAAATCGCTTTTTTATCTAATTAGTAATAAATATGAATTCCTAATTTAACTACTAGCATCAATTACTAATTTCAAACAATATTGGTCTATATTCATCTTAAAAAAAGTGTTCTGATAGAGATATACCTCAGAGATATTTCTACAGTCCAAAAGCACAAAATTATCGGAGGATTTTAAGTGTTAATATAACTAGCACTCCTCAACAATTCCTTATTTATCAATATTTCTAACTGAGTATGATTACTATATATACTCTTACTCAAATACACTAAATCAGCAAAGAATATAGAAAAATTTAAAAGATATCTATACATATAGACTAACATAAAGCGTAAATAAGCGAAACATACAAGGCAAAGAAAAAAGCGTAAACAAGGTATCCCTACAGACGCACGAGAATTAGAATTGCATCAAGCATACTAGAAGGTGTTTCTAATGCAAAATGCGAGCAAAGCTCTGCATGCAAATCTTTAGTCTTTGTAAAACAGATCAATTACATGCCTAATTATTATAATTTATTCCTAATCATATTGCGATACGTGATGAAACGATGCGGACATTGGCCTCCTGGATAGGACAGTTCTTAACAGAAAATCAAGATTTTTTGCCTATGCGCCCCCCAGTTTTAATGTTTCTAATTTTCTTTTTATAATTCATCTAATGTTTGGCGGTGTGAATAAGCTCCAACCCTTCTTAAAGACTTGTCACGAACACAAAGCGAAGTCAAAGTACTTAAAAAGCAGAGTAATATGACTGATTAAACTATCACACTAGCTGAAATTTTGATAAACCATGTTACATCGTCTCTGTAAACTAACAATATTGTAAGAATTTCTGAAGTAATTTATCACTGTTATACCACCAACGATTATTATTTATCATATCCTACAAAAACGAAAATTTTCTGTATTATCTAATGCTAAAGGTTACCTTGTTAGTAAGCAACGCAGCCAGTTGGTCGCGAAGGGCGATGAGATTCTGCCGATGCGAGGTGGGTTCAACCGCACGCGGCTCTTCTGCAGGCGCCGCACGCTTAACTGGCGAGTCCACTGCCATAATGTTATCTAGAAAAAAATATATGATTTAGAAACACTTTTTTGTGTTTATATTTATGACAAAATGAGTGTTTGTAGTAACTTTAGTTGGGGTCATTCCTAATTATTATTATTCCTTCACACAAACACATTGGTTGTGGTATGATCATCTTCCTCCAGAGGTTTTCCTGGACTATTATTATAGGAGAGCAATGATGACCATTTACCATCAGGTTTGTTGATTATACCTTAAAAAAGTATTGTTAAAAAATTTCAACATAATATTGAATCAAAAACTCACCATTAGCATTAACCTCATTGAGTGGTCGGCGGTGTAATGCAATGCCTTCGAGTTGATCAGTCCTAGGTGCAGTTGTGAGGCAAGACAGTGGCAATGCAGCTGGCATAATACCCGATGAGAAGAACTCATGTTGTAACAACTTGTCCACAGACGGCCGCATCCATGGATTGGACTGTAGCTGTAGGACTATCATAGATGCTGCTGGCTTACGTAGTGATGATGGAATTCTGTGGATACAGTTCAATGAAAATATGTGTAATAAAAAGCAGAAACTATGTAGTATCCTCACTCTTTACGAGGTAAAATAAAATACTATAATAATAGAAATAATAAACTTTGTTCAGTGTATAGGGAACATCAGATTATTCAAAACAAGCTCCAGCTTTAGTTACTAGCTATTGAAAAGTTCAACTATGTACATCCAGCCTCAATCATTACATCAGCCTGATAGGATTGAATTCTAGTAGAGTAGTGTTCAAATTTCGTAAACTTGTAGTTTAAAATCAATATGACAATTAGAAGTATGCTAAGATCGACTTTCGAAATATATTGGGATACTGACTGTTATTCACATACAAGTAAAGCTGAAATTCATTCAAAACATTCTAATTAAGACTTGAACATATGTTTTTTTTAATAGAACAAAATAAAGACAAGTGACGTAATGTTAAATAAATACATATAATAAGATTATTAAAAATAAACAAAACAAACTGTATGTAAGCATTGATGAATAGCTGCATATGTATGTTAATTCTCATGGCCAGCTACTTGTCTACCTTTTCAATTTTCTGGTATAACAAGTGCCACATATGTTGTGACCAAGGTATAATCTAGATAGCACCATTATAACTTTCATTAATATCTATCATTCTACCAATCGTATCAGTAGTTGTAAATGATATATAGACAAAAGAACAGGTAACGTTTTAAAATTATGTATTATTTTTTAAAAAGGATGGAGGACAGTTTTTCCTCCTTCCTTTTTTAAGCCCTTCATTTGGAAGCTGGCAATATTTAGACTCATGCCTTAGAAAGCCTTGAAGCTGTTATTTCTGTATTTGAACTCATTTTGGTGTCTTTGGATTGCTGCCCCATCGATTGTAAGTATGCATCCGAGTTTACAGACACACTTTTGCACTATAATGGTTTGAGTGTGACATCTACAGTCGAAATTGGTCAGAACTCTACCCCATCTGGCCCATTACTCGCAACAACATTATGCAGACAATTTTATGCAGTTGCATGAATACATTACAGACAATATGCATGTGCGTCCATCATCATAACACATATATGTAAAACCTGTAACGTTGATTGAGAGTATTATCGTTGATAACAGCCTGCGCGTATCGACTACGTATTGAGTGCCACGGGCCCGCGAAACAAGCTTGTAGAGCTAGGCTTACCCCATCACTAAGAAATTTAAAAGTATTTATACTAATCTAGCTTGTTGTCTTATCAATAAAAAAATTGTATATAGGTCCAAGACTTTTCTTTAAATATATTACAGTCATTCAACATTTGTAGCTATAAAACATAATATTATAATTGTTATAATTAAAAGAAGTATTATTTACAAACCTATATTCACACTGCTTTATTCTTTTGTATGTATCCCGAAGTGTGGAAGTCTCAAATGGAGGCTTGCCAACAAGCAGTGTGTACATGATGCAACCTAAGCTCCAGATGTCGACTTCAAATGAGTGTCCTTTCTTAGTCAAAATTTCTGGTGCTATGTAGTTAGGCGTACCACATAAAGTCTGCTTTCTCTCTCCTAAAAGTTGCATTAACTACATTAGTTCCTTGACTTCAATTTTATATGTTGAAAGTTAATTGTTAATTAAAACTTTCATTAGGACAATTATTTTACATAGTACAAATATTTAGTTATATTTGAACTTTATAAATAGGATAAAGAACTATAGTTGCTATCACTTATAATTAATAATCATAAATAATCATTAATAATATTGATATACAAATGTGAAAGTGAGTTTGCTTATTTGTTTCTTTTCACATCAGAACTACATAACAAATCATCATGGAATTTTGCATACACATTGTGTGGGGTACAAAATATTACATAGAGTACCTAACACCTCTCTCTCCTCAAATGCAGGCAAAGCCGCGTTCAGAAATTAGCTTTCTATATTTATAAAATTTAAGTTTAATGTAATCAAATTTAAAATGGTGACATCTATTACTTATTGATTGCTTCTTATATTTTGTATGTGTAATTTCTAAACATAAATTTATATTTGCATTGGACTTTTGTTTATTATTTGTTGAGGTTTTATTGAACTGTATTATTTATTTGAAAATCATTTACATAGCTAACATAGATAGTTGTACCTTCATATTCAATTCTGGCTGCAAGACCAAAGTCTCCAATTTTAACATGAAGATCATCATCAAGAAATAGATTGCCGAGTTTGAGATCTCTGTGGATAATCCTTTTGCTGTGCAAGTATTGCACACCAAGTAGGATCTGGTGCATGTAGAACCTTGTCTCTGGTTCCGATATGGCTTTTCTACGTTTGTGTAACTCCATCATTGACTGTTAATTAAAAACAGTTTATGTTAAGTACATCACTTAAAGTAAAAGTTTTAGAGAGTATGATAAGCTCTTATCATCAGTTATTACAGATGATTTGTTCCTAGGACTGTTAATAATGGGGAGAAGTTTTAAGAATTAATCTTCATTATAAAGTTTATTGAGTTGACATTACTCAGTTCAAGTAAAAGCATTTACAAAAATGTAAAAACAAATCCACTGTTACAAAACAGCAACCATAAACAATACTTAAATATGCTATGAATAAGTATTGAACATATGTAAATCAGTTCCTAGTTATTGGATTTTTGTAGTTTGGGTAAAAGAACATAGATATTAACACACATAACTAATTTAAGACAAGATAATTAGTATGTATGTCATTTGATATATGTCCTTAAAATAAAAATTGATCATACTAATACATACCCTTCTCTTGCACAGCTCCAATATAATATAGATATTGAGTGAATCCTCGAAGAAACTGTGGAAGCCAACGACATGTTTGTGCAGCAGGGACCGATGGATAGAAATCTCCTGTGCCATTTTTTCTTTTTGACTTGATTTTACCATAAGTTTTTTGGAAACAATTTTTCCAGCATACACTTGATTTGATGCTATATCTTGTATTTCGTAGCATTTTGCAAAGCCACCCTTGAATTCGAACGATTGACACTTGTTAGTATAGATTTAAAACAATTTATGTTAATTTATTTATATAACTATTACAAGTAACTTCAAATTTATAACTCATGTTTATAACGGAATTTTAAAATTTTACTGAAATTATCTGCTATTTTTATAAGTAAACACTAAAATAGTTACCAAGTATATTCAATTTATATAATTTTTTAATTAAATAACGCTATATGAAACCGTTAACCAACGATCATTTTTTTGAAGTAACAGATGCTAACCTCAATAAATCATATGAAAATATGTTGTTTTTATATTAATTCTAATTATAATTTACGAAAATCAACTAATTAATACAACTGATTAAATAATTCTAAATAATAACAAAAATAATTAAACAATTTCAGAATTAAACTTACCTTTCCAAAGAATCTCAGCCTTTGATATGTGCAATTAGTTTGGGGATCATGTATTATTTCGGGAATTTCTTTCTTTTCATCTTCTTTGATTGACGTCATTATAAATAAGCTTAAAATATAAAGTAAAATAAAATACGACGTTAATAATTGTAAGCAAAGATATTGAAGATTGTTGACAAATTCACAAAGGATATTTCAAACGGCAAATCGTTTGAAATGAAGACAGTTGTTATGGATTTTAAAAGCATAAGCCAATGAGAGCGTTCTTTTTATTTATATTGCCAATGTAAAAAAATTCTACTATAAAAGGAAATACCACACTACTGTAGCATATAACTTTTGTCTTTTAAATAATTATTATGTAATTAGCAATATTATTTACTTTACCAACAAGTTATATAATTTAATTTAGGTGTTTTCAGCACAATTAAATTCCTTCTAACTTTTAATTCCAATTACATAAAATTGGAATTAAATTTACGTATAATTTAGTAAAAAGAAAACTTTTTATGTAGTTTGATAAAAATTAAAAATTAAAATTTAGCGACAAATAAATTATCTATTTTGTTTTTGTAATAATATTGTATCTAAGAAAATATTTATAAAGAGTTATTAACCATTGTTAATTGTAAGACCAGGTCTACAATTTTTTTTATTATAATTATAAATTCGTTTTTTTTAATTGTAATTATTTTTGACTAACAATTAATACTTGTAAATTTATTATTAAGGTTTTTTATTTTCATGAAAAATATTTTTTACTGTATTACAATAACGTAATAGTCATAAAAGGTCACATATATACTTTATTAGATATATTATATTAGAGATATTATATTAGAGAGGGTACTTTTTATATACATTTTATAATTTTAAATGTTGAGTATTTTTATTTCAAACTCAGATGAATAATAATTAATTATTATTTCTTAAATTTTTTTCATGAAATTTAAAATCGTGTTTAATTAATAATTAGATATGGGAAAAGCTTATTACGTATTAGCATACTTGTAAGCTGATAATAATTATTTATCTTGTTCAACCAGGACAACATCCTGCAAATCATTTGCCGCTTGTTCGCTAAAAAACATCAGTATGTAATTATGTCGCGTTTATAGTCGTAGATAAAACACGGTCTTTTGTTTTATTTTCTTATTTAACTCTGATGACTGTCGCGGTGGAGTAATTATTATCGTTACAGTAAAAATATTTTTTTTACATTGTTACATACATTTTTAGTGCAATGATTTTTTTAAATAATTGTTATGTTTTTATAACAGTAATCATATATTTTGAATTTAATTATGGAACTGCTCTACGCACCTGGGTAACAACAGACGAACGTAAGTTTAAATAAATGTTTTTTTCTTAAATTTTTTTTTTTTTATATGATTATTATCTTTTAAATGAATCCTTGCAATGTTTTCGACTTTTATTTCTTCAAGTTATTAATAGAAAGTTTATATTTGTAGCTTAAGGGATTTATACTAAGCTATATATCTCTACATTCTGTCCATTATTTTAAATACCTGATTACTGAGTACTTTTTGTATACAAATAAGCCAATAACAACTTACTTAAATTTATAATTTCCATTTTTTTTCTTATATGTACATATAATTTTAACTCCTTATAATATTTTTTTTAATCCTTTATTTCTTTTATTAGGTTAATTTAAACACTTGTTTTTATTATACACAAAATAGTCTCAAATTATTCCGTTGATGTAGACATGACTTTATAGGTAAACATACCAGTTGAAAAATCTTTTAGCTAAAAAATACAGATAAAATAGGTAAAAAATATTGGAACAGGATATTAAGACAAAGATAGTAAATACGTACTGAAATATTTTTATTTAAGACATCTCGAAATAGTCTATTACTTACTCATTTTTTTCATTTCGCATCGCAATATTAGTAGTAGCGTAGTTAATAATTTTCACAAATATTTTTAAACATAACATATTACGTCAATTGTAATGGTAGTACTTCCTTCTTTTAATTACTTTCGAATAAACTTTTTCATCATACTTTATCATTAAATCATTTTACTTAAATTGTACTATACAATTTCCGAAACTTGTTTTATCTGTTTTTATAATAATCTTAACATTAATTGGAATCTTAAATTATGATAAATTTAAATTTCCACCTGACCTTAACATCCTTTATGTTCAAATCCGAAGCGATTTCATTTTAACAAGACGCTATCTCATTTTCATTAACACAATACATTGCGTGTTAGCACCATTGCTTACGACTGTTCATTGGATATAGCTAGGTTGATAGGTTGCCTTGGAGACTTCTGCCCTAGTAACGTATTCGTACTTGAAACTGGGTCGAACGATGTGCCTACTATGCATAAAAGTAATTTGCGAAAACATTATTTTTGATATCAAATGCTTTTATTAGATTTGAAATAATTGTTTTCATTGCATATTATTAATCATAGTTAATATTTTCAATATTTCAATATAGTACCATATTGTCAGATGGTACGGTTCCGTCCGTAGTTTAGCAAATTGCAAGACAACATTATTTGTATTACCAAATTTTCATAAAATTTGCACGAGTATGAATACGATATTATGATTTATATTTATTAAAAAAAATCCTTGTAATGATTTTGACTAATTTTGCGAGCGCATACTTTGAAAATAGCCACTTTAAATTTAATTATAAACTACATTTCCGAAAACTATCAAAGACACCACACGCGATGAAGTTACACGATATTTTTCAACTCGATTTCGTAGAAATGATATGCATAATAATCTTTTACACTCAATGAGAACTTTTTTATAACGTAAAACAGATAAATAATTTTATTGATTATGAATTTGCACACATCTATAAATGAATAAGAAGATTACACGTGTCTATTTTTCAAGTTAATTTTGTAAAGATAAAATGTCATTACCATTGATAAATATGACCTAGTCCTTGGTAGTAATGGCTATGTGTTGATACGTTTATTTAGGGCGAAGTCTAATGACCAGTATTTACTTGGTAAAAATTAAAAAAAACCAGGTCATAGCAATTGTGGGTTTATATCTTTAGAATGTGGAAAATTGGAAATGTGTAACGGAAACTCCGTTATACACAGTTAATCAGTTAATTATTGTTAGGTAAAACCCAATTGTGGTAAAATCGTTAAGCTTAGACATGTACGTATGTTGATATGTATACTACAAAAACAAAATATATAAGAATAAAAAACAATTATGGTATTAAAAAGTGCATTAGGCAATTGAAATTTTAGGTACCTATGAATGTTAACATTCAAAATTTGAGCAACCTAAAAAGAACAATAGTTCCGACCGCCCAAGGTTGGTGCACCAGCTCGAAACATGTCTAATGTCTATGACATTGTTAATTCAAAAAGCATTGTCAATTGGTCCATTTGTCTGTCTGCTCTCAACAAAAAAATCCTAAATACAGTTGGAATTGAACAGGTGTCATTTGATTTCCGGCATTGCGTCTGTTAAAAATGTTGTAATATTTAAATTTTTTCGAAATCAAGTTCACCTATTAGTATAGCCTTACTAGTCCAGTCCAGCTTATACGCCTTTAGATGCTATGGACAAGGACTCGAAACCCAGATCATAGCAAACGAATGGGTATTATTTTTTTCTGTCAAGTAATTGGCAATGTGAGTCGTGTGTTTTAAAAACGTAAAAACACACGATATTGGATATAAGGAGAGTGGACATATGTTTGCGCAGACACCTAAATACAGTTCGCATAGTGTAGCCTTTATGATTAAGTTGAAGACGATAATTCCATTATATAGTTTTATGTCGTGCATCATAGATATATTATGTATATTTATTTTTCTATGCTCCACTTGTTAATCCAAACAAATTTAGTATATTTTTGCTTTATTCAATTTCAGTTGAAAATCACATTAGTCCCGACGATCTGAAGGAATTCGTTAAATGGAATGCTAAAAGTAACTCTACGGCAACGACCACGCCTGACACCGACTACGCCAGTTATGAGGTTTTAAATTGATTTAGTAAAATATATGTATTTTTTTAAGATATTATATTTTCACTAATAGTCGTTTAGGTATATTACTGGTGGTATAGCTTTGTGCAAGCTCGTCTGGGTAGGTGGGTGGTACCTACTCATCAGACATTCTGCCGCAAAACAGCAGTACTTGGTATTGTTGTGTTCCGGTTTGAAGGGTGAGTGAGCCAGTGTAATTACAGGCACAAGGGACATAAGATCGTAGTTCCCAAGGTTGGTGGCGCATTGGCGATTTAAGCGATGGACAACATTTCTTACAATGCCAATGTCTAAGGGCGTTGGTGACCACTTACCATCAGGTGGCCCATATGCTCGTCCACCTTCCATTTCTATAAAAAAAAATTTTGATTTTTCTGTAAATTGACTGTAATATGAAGATGATTGTTGAAGATGTCGGAGAAAATCTTACCGACTGGGAGCTTTACTGATGTGTGTCACGTAAACCATTAGTCATATGAACGATTTATGTAGAAACTTTTATTTTTATTTTGTGGAAGCCTTTAGAAAGGTACTCGGCCTTCAGAAAAGGACCATGACTTTTCAAGCAACACCAAAAACAGGTTATTGTTGTAAATTAATTTAAGATTAAGACTACACATATCTGTACATCTCAATAAAACACAATTGGTTTAGAAATTTAACTTGTATCCGGAAAAAAACAAACAAACAAAACTATTGATATAATGCTTGTGTCTGTTATCATATAACATTATCAATTATTTACATTTATGCACTTTTTGTTATTGTTTTTCACCACGTCCGCGTGCTGTGTGAATCAGCTTTAATCATTTTAATATTAATACTAGTAATAAAAAAATATTGGTGCAACTTCCCGTTCAAAAATACTGGAATGGATCAAATATTTTACAGCCTTATTTAAAGTCTTAAAAAATCTCCATATTTTGTCAGAGTTTCCATCTCAAGTCTTTTTGTCCCATAATTTCTTTTACTTCCAATCTTGAGGCAATAATTGATGCTACCGATTTAAAACTATCAGATTTTTTCATTAAGTTCAATTTTGGGCCGTTATTAAATATGTCGCACAATGAAATAAAGTTTTATAGGCAGGATAAATCTGGCCCAGTCGATAATTTAAGTGATCAGAGGCACAAGGGATACAATTTAGTCCTGAGGTTCATATCGCACTGGCGATGTAAGGAATGGTTATATCAGTACCAATATTTATGGGCGGTGGTGATAATGACTAATGTAAACTAATGTTTAAAAAAGTTGTCACAAAAATCCGATCAACAGAATCAAATTCTGTAAGACGTTCTTTCACAGAATTTGATTGTTTTGTTTATTTTTCGGATGCGTTGTTATACCATTCACCCAATTGTGTTGAAAGTATGTACAGATGTTATTTAAACTTGAATAAAGATTTCTGGAATAGTACCATCAAAGTATAATGGAAAGTTCATTATATAAAAAAATACCGAAAATTAAATAGTATTTAATAACAACTGTTCTCTATCTCTTATGCTAAATGTTTATAATTATTGTTTATCCACCCGAATGTTCTTCTAGGATACTACTATCCTTCCTGTTCCTGATTTAGTTGACTGCTTCGGGTTAGGTTCTCTAACACGACAAATATGGCTATTCAATATGCGCCCTGACTCTTCTGATAATGTCAATACGCACTTCTACTTTTCTTCTCGTCGTAAGCCTGGCAGGGTTCAGGTAAAAAAATTGATTTTTTATTTATATTAGCTATCACTAGCTTATTAATAACAAAATTGAGTAAGGTTTCCTGGGTTAAAATCCCGGGTCGGGCCAGTAAAAAGTAATCGAGATTGTCAATAAATTCTCAGTAGTAGCTCGAAGTTACCGGTGTTAGGCATCCTTGCGCTGGTAAACATGTTAACTCGTCGGTTTTGCGATCCGATCTCTCTCCGGTCGTGTTCGGTTGTCCCATAAGATTATGAGAGTGAAGTCACTTGTATTTGCGCATACACTTGCACATTATAATCAATAGTGTTTAAAATTTATCGCCGTGACCGACATTTGGTGTGTAGGATTTTTTTTACATAATTGAAAGCAGAGCAACTTTATAATTTTAGTAATATAAATAAAGATACGAATATATGAAGAAAATATTAGATACTTGTAGATTTTTATCGCTTATATGTTATGTAGAGTTATTTTACTGCATATTAAATAAAGAATCGCAGGCATGCATCATATCATACACGTATATAATAAGATATTTCAATGTCATAGGTATTCAGCATAAACTACTGTTATTGTTGCAAACTTTAATCCAAACATGAGATCACCTGAATATGTAATGTAATAAATAAATAACGATACATTTAAATTACGGAAACATGTAGACTAGGCTAGCCTCGTCTATTACTATTGTCTGCCGTAATTTGTATTACTCATATATAAATCGTTAGAACCATTTCATTCTAACTTACGTTGTGTTAACTGCATGACCCTTGGAGCTTGACGCGGCTATTTCCTATTAGGAATATTTAAATCCAACGTTCACGCATATTAGTTGCAAGTTTGACCACAATCGTAAGGTAGTAGTAAGTTTTCTTAGAATTTATTGAAAAAATGATTTAAAAACATAATTTTGAATGTAGGTCTTCGCTGGATCACAATTTGGTCTCGAATGGGTGGACTTCGATCCGGATAGAAGAACCATATTAATCATTCATGGTTTTATGAGTCACAGTAATGCGTCTTGGGTACTCGATATGACTGGTGCTTTTCTTGAATGGGTATTTGTTGTTTTATTACTCTTTATATAGGGAAAATAAATTATTATCATTTTTAAAATGGAATAACCTGGTTTCTCATACTCAATTTATGTTTTATTGAACAGCATATATAAGAACATACAAAACAAAATGGTGGCAAGAATACTATAACTATTAGCAGCTTTTCACCATTGATTCGCAATTCCGATTTTATGGGTGACAAATGAACCATCCGTACTGATAACAGTGGGGGCAATAAGCGGGGTGCTATTTCTTTCTATTTAATATGACGAAGACCAATAGCAGAGAGAATAATTGAAAAATAATAATAATAATAATCGGTCGGTCGGTCTGATGGTCAAAAATGGTCACCACTGCTTACTAAACATTAGTAATTGACTCTGTTATGTTAATTTATTTTCTGATAATGTTTTTTTTTGGTATTTTTAAGGCTGACGTGAATGTTATAGCCGTGGATTGGAGTAAGGGCGGTAACACTTGGAAATATTGGCGAGCAGTCGCCAACACACGACGCGTTGGTTCTGATGTTACTGGGTACATAGGAAATATTTCTGGTTAATTAAAATTAAAAATAGATTTAAATTGGTTCAAATTTTTATCTTGACATGAATATGACTCTATTGAATATTTGTAATTGCTCCGCTAAAAATATCAGCTTTTTTGGTTCATGCTTGGGATGAGTATGGTTCACTTTGAATAAATAATGATTAATAATTCTTTCCATCGTTTCAACCACATAATTATATACAATGAACTTTCTCAGAGATACTTACACTCTTTGGGTTAAAAATTTGCAATTAAATATTATTATCGCTCTAGTTTCATGAAGCAGCTCATGTCAGAAACGGGAGCCAAAGTGAAGGATTTTCACTTCGTCGGCCACAGCCTCGGAGCTCACATCGCATCTTACGTCTCTTACCATATTGGCAAAGTTTCTAGAATTACAGGTTTTATATTTTTTATTTAATTTAGATTAAAATGTACAAATTTTAAGATTTGTTTTCTGTATTAACGTAGCCTTGACAAAGTGACCTAAATTAGAAATGAAATTCATGAATAAAATTAATACAATTTTCGCATTATACCTTAAAAAAAATCAAACACTTAATGAAATTGAATTAAAAATTATTTTATTCATTTCAATCAAATTATTTTAGGTTTAGATCCAGCCCAGCCATGTTTTCGGACATCGAATCGCGTAGAGCGCTTAGACGATACAGATGCTGATTTTGTTGACGTCATTCACACAAATGGGAGACTATTGCAGAAGATTGGTTTTGGATTACCAGATCCTATTGGTGATTATAATAATAATGTCCACCAGACCGATTTCGGCCACGGCCATCAGTCTCAAGAGAGAAGATTAGCCAATTACGATATTATAGTGCACAAGTGTGTGCGCAAACAGAGGTGCACTCTCTATTCCCTAATTCTCATAATCCGATGGGACGGTTATCCGACATGACCGGAAAGAGTTCAGGCGCAGGACCAAGGGCTTTACGTGCTTTCCGAGGCACGGGAGTGTACACTCTTCCAACTTCCAAACTCCGGGCTGCTACTAGAATTTTCTGATAGAAAAACCCAATAACTTTTTATTGGCCCGACCTGAGAATTGAACCCAGGACCTCCGGATCTGCGGCTTTACATCAAGCCACTAGACCAACAGTGAAGTGATTATAATTTAAAGCTTATTACAACTGCGTTCCTGTCATGTAGGTTATGAATTTTGACTTATATCGTTAGCTATATTGTAATTTATGCTTAATGCTAAGTTACGAAGAAATTTTGCTATTTTATTATTTCGTGTATGGATTTACATTATATTTTTTTAAAATATTTAATATATTTTTACGAAGGCGTATGTTATTGGGTATGTTAATCACGATGACGTGTACTCAGGTCACGCAGACTTTTATCCTAACGGAGGTATGAAACAGCCGGGATGTGGAAACAAAACGAATTCAATTTGGGCACGATTGTTACCAATTTCACGGTCGAGTAAGTAATATTTTAATTTATAATATTTTCTTAGTAATTATATTTGAACAGAAGTTGTTTGTGAAACTAGTTGTTACCATAAAATTTTGCACCCAAGCGAAACTCATAATGACCGTTATCGGGAGCATCGCGTGCAAAACATTTCATTTTAAAACGCGCGAAACTTGTATTAAATCCTTGACAATTTTACGCTATAATATTATTGTTAGGATTGAAAATACCTTAGTCGGGAAAATTGAAGTCTGAATTAATTTATAAAGAGCTCTTGTAATAAGTTACTGAATTTATAAACGTTAGTATGACTATCAATTATTAGTAGTAATACACTACATTAACATGAAGTACCTTACCAGTCTGAAGCCGAGATGGCCCAGTGGTAAGAACGCGTGAATCTTAACCGATGATCGTGGGTTCAAACCCGGGCAAGCACCACTGAATTTTCATGTGCTCAATTTGTGATTATAATTCATCTCGTGCTTTACGGTGAAGGAAAACATCATAAGGAAACCTGCATGTGTCTAATTTCACTGAAATTCTGCCACATGTGTCTTCCACCATGCAGGTTGCATTGGAGCAGCGTGGTGGAATAAGCTCCAAAACCTTCTCCTCAAAAAGGGAGAGGAGGCCTTTAGCCCAGCAGTGGGACATTCATAGGCTGTTACGGTTACGGTTACCTTACCAGTAGTTTGTAGTTTTTCATGAATCATATACTTATATACATGTTATAAAAACTTGTGTGAGTACATTATAGGTACACACGGTTCACACATACATATAATAGTTTCATTTATTTATTTATATATTTTGTACGATTAGTATAGCTTTTTTTATAAAAAAATAATTTCATTTAGAACTACAACAAGCGATCTGCAGCCACGGGCGTGCTTATCTTCTGTTCACGGAATCTTTGATCAACAATAATTGCACATTTCGGGCTCATCAATGGAATTTAACTTACGAAGGGTGAGTGAAAGTCCTCTTATACAATCTAGATATCTATATAGAATGTTGATAATGTGAAAGTGAAGGCTACTTCAACTTTATCGGAATTTTCTATTTGGTTAATTATATTTAAGTAAGACGTCATGCAGGGTTCCATTTTAAGTAAAGTTTGTGTTAAGAAGAAAAAATTGAAAGATATACCCCCGTACTCATATTGAAGTGTATGTATGCTTTCAAAAACCTAATGGATAATTTTTGCTAAGTTATTTTATAAATAAAAAAATTTAGTCGACTTCTAAGGAGCAGCAGACTTGAAACATCGAATCGAAAATCGTTGAGTTTCGTTTCCAAAATAAATGTATTTTTCGTATTATAATAATATATAGCAACAAAGTACCTTCACCTACACTACGTACGCGATGAGGGAGTAGAGTAGAGAGTAGTAGAACGTGGCGGCGGAGAGGTCATAGGAGATCGTCACGTCTTTTACCACACCGGCATACGATAGGGCCTTACCCCCAATCCGCGCTAATAGATGTTTAACTTCATTTGTAGAGTGAATGCGAGTTTGCTAGCTGCCTGTAACAGATTGTCGGCTCCATGTTCTGTAATGGGTATCCAAGCAGTTGGTGGGTCAGGGCAACCTCGGGCTCGAGGAGGTTACTTCGTGTTGACATCAGAAAAAGAGCCTTATTGTCGTAAGTACTTTGAATAAGATATTATTTACATAGCAGATAAATTAAAACCACACATAATAAAGGTGAGAAGCAAGGATTTAGGGTACTAACTGATGATAAAAACCGTGTTTGCCTTCGACAGCCTATTTCCTTCCTGGATTCCATCTGATCCGTAATGATCGTATGTTAAGAACTGGTGGGGGTGTCGCCATTTATCTGAGACTACATATACCCTTTTCAATTGTAAGCTCGTCTAATTCGAATACAGTTGGAGAGCCAGAGCACCTTTTTATTGAAGTTGTTCTCTCTCACTCAAAGTTACTCCTGGGTGTATACTATTGCCCGTCGCAGAATATTGATTACTTTCCATCTTTTGAGAACTTACTAGAGTCATTTACTCCTCTCTCTCCTTTGTACACTCATACCGTAGTGATGGGTGACTTTAATACTTGCCTTCTCAAGAACGATACTCGATCATTACGCTTATGTTCTATCATCAATGGTGCTAACTTAAATGTTCTGCCACTTTCTGCAACTCATTCCTTTCCAAATTCCACTCCTTCTTTACTTGATCTGATATTTGTGTCATCGCTTGCTCATGTTGAAAAACATGGGCAATATGCTGCACTCGCTTTTTCATACCACGATCTCCTCTTCCTTTCTTATAAAATTAGACCTCCTAGAGCTAAACCTAGAATTCTCCTGCAACGCAATTTCGGAGGAATGTGTGTGGAGCAATGGCGAGAGGATGCTGATTAAATAAACTGGCTAGAAGCTTTGAACGGTGTAACGGTTGATGAGCAGGTTAATATTTTTAACTCTCTTCTGACTCAACTGTACGACGTACATGCTCCTATTAGGCGTATACGTTTAAAACACTTACCAGCACCCTGGATTACTCCTAAAATTAAAGAACTTCAGCTTAAGGAAAATTTGGCAAAAGAGAAATATAAGGCTAATCCATCTGATAAGAACAAATTAAATTATAAAAAATATCGGAATCGTTGCAACATGCTGTTTAGGGATACACATCAAAGGCACATTTTTACCTCCACTAGTACCCTGGATCTCAACCAACTTAACCACCATTTTGCATCTTCAGTTACCATAAATAATACAACTAAATCTAATACCTTAATTCAACTTTCTGCGTCATCAACTCCGACTTTTTTGCCCTTTACTTTTCGTGTTTTTACCGAATGTGATATTAAGAAGAATATCTTAGCTATAAATTCTGATGCCGTCGGTTCTGACTGCATTAACCGTAAAATGATCCTGCCTATTATTGACTATTTAATTCCCGCTATAATTTGCATATTTAATAATTCTATTAATTCCTGTACCTTTCCCGACTCCTGGAAAGATGCTCAAATAATCCCTCTACCTAAAAAAAATAATCCTTCATCTTATGGTGATTACCGTCCTATTTCCATCCTTCCATTTCTTTCTAAAGTTCTTGAGCGTCTTGTACATCAACAACTTAACTTCTTCCTGTCTTCCTACAACTTGCTAAATCCTTTTCAATCTGGTTTTAGATCTGGCCATAGTACGGCTACTGCATTAGTTAAGATTTCCGACGACATCAGATTAGCTATGGATAACCAGGAAGTTACAATTTTATCATTGCTTGATTTTAGTAATGCTTTCAATACCTTAGATTTCAACATACTCCTGGCTATACTAAATTCTCTTAATATATCTCCATCGGTAATTAATTGGTGTCATAGTTATCTCAATGGTCGCCGTCAACGTATTCGAATCCAAGATTCTTACTCGGACTGGTTGGCGATAAGTGCCGGTGTTCCCCAAGGCGGTGTCTTATCTCCTCTTCTATTCTCAATTTTCATTAGCTCTGTAACTCAACATATCTCTTCTTCCTACCACTTGTATGCCGACGATCTCCAAATTTATGCTCTTTCCACAATTACCTACCAAATGCTATTCAATTAATTAATTCTGACTAAGACAAAATTTTAAAGTGGAATCTTTCTTTTGGTCTCAAGGTAAATCCTATTAAAAACCTGGCTATTATAATTGGCAGTTATAAATTATTACCCCGTGTAGACTATTCCCGTTTGCCACCTGTTGTCTTTAACTATACTGTAATCCCATTAAGCAGCAAAGTTAAAATTTAGAAATATATATTGATAAAAATTTCTCGTGGATGTCACAAATAAGCGAAGTGAGCAGGAAAATGTTTCACTCGATTGGGTCCATTCGTAGACTAGGTAATTTTCTATCTATTGCTACCAAAATTGCGTTAGCTCAAGCCATCCTCTTGCCCATCCTTGATTACGCCGACACCTGCTATCTTGATCTAAGAGAGGAGCAATTAAAAAAACTCGAGCGATTTCAAAATCTCTGTATTCGGTTTATACTCGGACTCCGCAAATTTGACCACATTTCTGAATTTCGCAAAAAACTCGAGTGGCTCCCAATCCGTCTTCGCAGGAATACTCATATTCTTTCTCTTCTCTACTTTATACTTTTTCATCCGAATTCTCCTCAGTATCTTAAACACCGTTTTGAATTCCTTAAGCACTCGCACGATCGCACTCTACGATCTGAAGATAATTTAATTCTTAAAATTCCTTCTCACTCCTCTTCTTTTTATACCAATTCCTTCTCTGTCCAAGCACACCACTTAAAACGATCTCAAACTATTAATATATTTAAAATCCGACTCAAGGCGTATTAAAAAGATAAAAGATAAAAGATAAAAATTGAGATAATCAGTACACCTCCTTACCGCTTTATTTATGTATTTCTTGTCCTTCACCCAAAGCTTGTCTGGAAGAGATCGCTCTTTTAGCGATAAGACCACCGCCTTTTGTTCAAAATAGTTTTCGTTTTTCTTTTATGTTTATGTTTATAATGGTTCTGTAACTATTTTGTTACAATAAAGCATATTCTATTCTATTCTATTCTATAAATAGTCATCACCACACCAATAAAATCAAATCGTATAGCGGACAATCGTACAATTGTAATTCTACTAACACATTTTTACTTAAAAAAAGAATCGATAAGTTATCGTTACCGTTATAAAGTAGTAGAATTTAATGCGTATTAAAGTGCAATATTAATGCACAAAAAAATAAAAAATAAAGTATTCAGTTCTACATAATAAGTTTTTTTTTGTCATCAGAGGACGATCTTCTCCATCCATTGTCAGATTTGTTACATGATTTACGTCAAGGGTTCCGCCTAGATCGGTCTGTTAAAGTGATACCGAAGGTAACATCAGCCTACGCTGATCCTGATCTTGAAGATGTTACTACAACCACTGCTAAGAGTTGGTTAAAGAAACTGTTGAGTTTAGGCTAAAATTAATATCATTTGAAAATTATATTTCATAAGAAATGTTTTTATTTATTTATTATAGACTAGTTTTCAAAATAATGTTATAAAGTGTCTCTATTGTATTTTATTTATATGAACTTGTATGGATTACTTGATCTCTGTAAAACTCTCTTATTGCTGTTATGTTTGTATTGTAACTGTTTAAAGATTTTGTTCCTTTTTTATATTAAATAAATTGTTTTGTCATAATTTAATTAGTTTTATTTGTATGCGTCAACAATGCTTTTGAAAAATTAGCAATGATTTAAAGACAAATTAAAAATATTTTAATTTTAATTCCAATATAAGCTTTTGCCAGCAATGACGTGATTATTGTTACCAGCTATCATACCTAAGCTGTTATCGAAACAGTTCCTATATCAATTTAAAATATATATAAATTGTATTTGTAAATATGTATTTCTAAAGAAAACAATTACTTTAAAAATATTATCAATAAGTTAATCCTTATGGGTACTACGTTAAGGATTTTTCGAAGAAAATCGTATATTATGAAGCAACTCATAAAAAAATTACATTTACCACATATGATTATCCAGAACCCAGCTGTGAGACCTTACTTTACCCTACTTTGGCTTTTAATGATAACAATAATAACCCCACCGCCGTATCTCTACGTTGCCGACGTGGTGGGGCTTGTGCGCTTTAATGATTCTTAGGGCTATGCCAATAGAGTTACTCATGCTGGATTAGCCTAAGATGAGAAGACAGCATATATACAACCCAAGCCAAGGTGGAACAGCGTACGCTGAGGGCTCCATGACTAAGGGGGTGCTTAGTCGTTAGTATGCGAACTTTAGAGACAAGGGGACCTCTAATTTAATTTACCCTTATCACAGTTAATGCAGGGCTCTGCTGTGATTGATTTTTATGTCCCTAGCTACTCGTGGGAATAATATGATAACTAGGTCTAAAATAATAAAAATATATGCAGGCGAACGTGCCATCGTTAGAAGAAGAGTCTACGCAGACTTCTAATTCATCCTCCAAATCTTTATTCCCATCAATACCGTCTTCATCATCATTTTTGTATGCATCTTCACCAAATTCATCATCAACCGGTGCTCAACTGGCGGATGTTGCACAGGAGACAAATTTTGTCAGTGAACCCGTGCCCACCACCAGTAAAGTGAAAAAAAAACGTAAAAAATGGAGAATGGAAATGAATAAGTTCATTCTACGTACCTACCTCTATCTTACAAATTTAGAAACAGACACAAATTCATATCTTTCTTCATTACACATAAAATTTATAGATAAATATCCACATATGGAAGTAAGCAGACAGAGAATTGGTGACCAACGTAGAGCTATTATACAAAAGAAATTATTATCACAAGAAACCATAGATCAGATTTACGATCAAGTTAGATCAGAATTACAAGTAATCCAAACTCAGATACAACAAAACGCTACAAATCTTAAAACATCTATTAACACACTAACAGGAAAACGTATGAAATGGACAAATGAATGCAATAAAGCAATTATTAGGAGTTATTTCAAAATAACACAATTAGAGACTAATTATAGAAAACCGCTTATAGAAAACGATTGTATGAAGAATTTATAAATTTATACCTAGAGCTTATACACATTACACAGCAAAGATTACGGATCAACGAAGGGCAATAATAAATAATAAATATATTAAACAAGATAGATTAGCATTGATTAAACAACAAGTAGCAGATGAATTACACTATACACACACACTAACGGAAGACACAGATAATGAACATTTACAAACAACAGAATAAAGTAATATTAATCACCCCGATGCACCAAAATCTAATTCAGGAACAAACTCGCAAGCTAGGAAAATACTGAACACTACAGTTACGTGCACTGATTCCGTTAGATCAACCTCTATCGATTACCAAAACATAGAAAGTATCACCTACGATCACGATATGGAGCCCCTTAACAACACGCAATCAATGCTTAATACTACCTTAGAAGTAAACCCTGTAATAGAAAACACATTCCTTCATGCTCTAGAATATTTCGTGATACTGAACCAACTAGCAGACCATACATTCCTAAACAAAGGCCTTCTAAAAAGTTTTCATTAATAACAAAATACATAGATACGATGATACTGACAAAATTTGTAAACACTGACATTGACTTTATCACTCTACAGACAATAATTTACTGTGCCGCATGGACAGCAGTTAAATGTAATGGGGCAAGAATCACATACTTAACACAAAACAACCATCAAAACAAATCATTCAGAAAACTTAGCTGGCAAAGAAGGTTAGAAAATAAAATAGGGAAGTTACGAGCCAATATAGGCAGGTTAACACAATTTATAAGAGGAAATAGAAACTCAAAAGTAGTAGCTGCAGTAGAACTCATAAAGACACAATATCAGTCACACTCACAATATGAAAATACAAAGACACAAATAGAACACTTCTTAGATACCTTAAAACAAAAACTTAATGCAGCAGCTAGCAGACTTAAGAGATATTTAACGTGTACAGTACCGTAAAATACAAAACAAAAATTTTGCTAACAATGAAAAAATCTTCTTTAGAAATTTATTATCTAATTGCAAATATAATGATCAAAATCTAGAAATACCTCCCCCTGAAATATTTCGACAATTCTGGGCTAACACATGGGAAAACCCTGTACATCATAATGAACATGCAGACTGGGTTAACGAAACAACTATACATATTCCAGAGATGGAATTCAAATTCATACCAATAGAAACATTTATAGAAGTCATCAAACGAACACACAATTGGAAATCCCCAGGCTCAGATAATATCCACAACTATTGGTACAAGAAATTTAGTAGCATACACTCATACATACATAAGTACTTAAAAACATTTATTCAATCGCCAAATTTACTACCGAAATATATAACACATGGAATCACATACTTAGTACCTAAAGATAAACATGATACCAGAAATCCAGATAAATACCGACCAATTACTTGCTTACAAATTATATACAAAATTTTATCAGCTTGCATAAGTGAAGAAATATACAAACATTTGACTAAACATAATATATTAGCCGAACAGCAAAAGGGGTGTTGAAAAAAGGCTGTAAGGAGCAGCTTATTTTGATGCAATAATTTTAAATAGTGCGGTAAAATCAAAAACAGATACCCATACTGTGTTTATTGATTATCAAAAAGCCTTTGATTCAGTTCCGCATAGCTGGTTATTGTATGTCTTAAAATTGAATAAAATAAACCCAAACCTCATATCACTTCTTCAAAATTCGATGCAAAACTGGCAGACTGTATTGAAAATAAAACAATCGTCCATGAAATCTCTGACCACTGAGCCAATCCGTATCCAACGAGGAATATTTCAAGGAGACGCTCTGAGCCCCCTTTGGTTTTGCTTGGCCTTAAATCCTCTTTTACTCTTATTAAATAAAACTAATACAGGATTCCCACTTTATGATAATAACACACAGTATAACTTATCACACCTCATGTACTTGGACGACATAAAACTTTACTCCACTGACATAAACACGTTGCTTAAGTTAGCAAGCATTACGGAACAATTCTCAAAAGACATTCATATGAAGTTCGGAGTCGATAAGTGCGAAATTCTGTCAATCTCGAAAGAAAAAATCCTCAATAACAGCTACACATTCGAAACTGGTGAACAAATTGAGCCAATGGATGAAAAAGCACATATAAATACCTCGGTTTTAAACAATCTAGGCAAATACTACAAACTACAACGAAACAAGCACTACTTACAAAATTCTCGTACCGATTAAATCTCGTATTAAAGACACATCTTAAATCTAAAAACACAATAAAAGCTATTAACACATTTGCCATACCATTACTTACATACTCTTTTGGAATAATGGTCAAAAAGTGACATAAAAAAATTGCAACGAACTATAAACACGCACTTCACCAAATATAGGATCGCATCCAAAATCTTGTATTCAAAGGAACAACACACTACCACGAAAAGAAGGAGGAAGGGGATTAATAGACATACACAATTTACATAATAAGCAGATACTCTCACTCAGAGCATATTTCCATGATAAATCCGAACACTCAGCTCTACATAAACACGCAACAGAAATAGATAAAAAGCTTACACCATTAAACTTACATGACAAAAACACTCAAGTAAATGAACATATCATAAGTACACAACAATAAATTTTGGCATGGGCTGAAAAAACACTGGACGGAAGGCATCGGGCCGATTTGAATCAACGTCACGTCGACAAAGAGAAGTCGAACGAATGGCTCAAACGAACTGTTCCCTAAGACCGAAGGTTTTATGCTCGCCATTCAAGACCAAATAATAGCAACTCGTAACTACAGGAAGTACATAAAGGAAGGATAACAAGCAACCCACTGACTTATGCAGACACTGCAACGCAGCCTCTGAAACTATTCAGCACAAAACGGGGGCTTGCAAATCTCTCGCACAATGCGTTTATTCGAGCTCTGACGTCGTGGTCGATCGTACCAGACTCGTGCAGTACGGACCCGAGGTATTTAAATTTTTCCGTCTTGATAACGGATTCTCCGCCTATCTTTATGGGTTCGGGGTCCGTACTGCCACAGGCCATATACTCGGTCTTCGCAACATTTAGCATCAGACCACCCCTCGCTAGCACACCCTTCCACTGGTTCACCTTTGCTCCAATATCTGCTTGTCCTCATCTACCAGTGCAATGTCATCTGCATACATCATGAGCCAGGGAGATGGCTCATGGGCTTTCGCTGTGACAACGTCAAGCACTACACTGAACAGAAAAGGACTCAGGGCCGAGCCTTGGTGGACACCAACTGTGATCGTCAAAGGGTGCGTGTCGCCAACGGCGGTCCTTACTATTGATTCCGAATTATGGTACATGTCTCGGATAATGTCAATATAGATTTGTGGCACATTCTTCATCTTCAAAGCCCACCAGACTATTTGGCGTGGGACGCAGTCAAATGCCTTCTGCAGGTCTAGAAACGCCATGTACAGCGGCTTCTTCTTTTCTCTATGGGCCTCGGTTAGTATTCTTAGGGCGAAGATGGGGTCTATGGTTCCACAGCCTGGGCGAAACCCATACTGACACTCCGAGACGGTACATTCTTGCCGAAGCCTTGAATCGATTACGCGTTCGAAGAGTTTCATGGTGTGGCACATAACCTTAATACCGCGGTAGCTTTCGCAGTCCTGTACACTACCTTTGCCTTTATAAACTGGAGTAATGATACTCAATCTCCAAGAGTTGGGCATCTTCCGGCTAGTAAGTATTCGGTTAAAAAGGTCAGTAAGTAGGTTCACACCATGAGAACCCATCGTTTTCCACGCTTCAATCGGCAGGTCGTCAGGGCCTACGGCTTTTCGGTTCTTCATTGTACGAAGACATTTGAGTACCTCGTCAGGTGTTACCGGTGCAACAAGTCCGAGATTAGGAGGCAGTTCTGGAGGAGACACATTAGCGTGTTGTGTGTTAAGTAACACGTTAAAGTAGCTGCGCCACCTCTCCTTCACCTTAATTGCATCGCAAACCAAAGTGCCATTAGAGTCTTCGACACAAAGACATTTTGTTATGTCTTGTGTCGCTTTCTCCCGAGCCTTTGCCAAACGGAAGATAGTCTTTTGGCCCTCGTTTGTCTGGAGCGTGTCATACAAAGGTGACAGCGTCTGGTAACGGGCTTTGGCAACTGCTCGTTTGGTGGCACATTTAGCTGCTTTATACGCGTCTCGGTCTTCAGGAGATTTGGTCTCTTGCCACTTCTTAAACTGTGTCTTTTTCTCTCGAACTGCCTCCTGTACTGAGCCATTCCACCACCACGTCTCCTTGTCGATGACCCGGCCTCCCTTCGAAGTGCCAAGCACCTGTTTTCCAATGGTATTCACTGTTGACTGGATCCTAGACCATTGACTATCTACTGATTCTTCTGTGTCTGTGCTTAACTTGGAGCTAGCTACGAATTTACAGAATTCATGCTGTTTTGGTCCATTCAACAGCCACCATTTAGTTTTAGGTCTGCTTCGTTCAGGCACTTTTTTACTTGGTACTACCAGCATGTCCATGACAAGGATGCGGTGTTGTGTTGTGAGGCATTCCCCAGGAATCACTTTGCAGTTAGTCACTCTTCCAATTTGGCTTCTTCTTATGAGCAAGTAGTCGATCTGGGTGGAGTGCGGCCCACTTTTATAGGTGATGATCCATATTATAAATATAAACCGGAAAGTGTATTAGACAACAGAAACCACAAAATCTACTGGGATAGATCTTATGGATATAGCCATTCCAAATTCACATAACATACAAACCACAATATCTGAAAAATTAAGTAAATATCAAGATCTTGCCATAGAAATTAAAACACAATGGAAAGCACAAACAGTACACATAGTCCCAATAGTCCTGTCATCCACAGGTATCGTGCCAAAATCCTTGTCACAAAGTCTGAACACCTTACAAATGAAAACATATGTCCTCCACATACTTCAGAAAGTCGTAATTCTTAACACCTGCCGTATCACCCGAAAGTTTATATCATCATCCACTTTATCATCCACGTTTTTTAAAATGAGCAATACTCCTTAACGCTTGGCTGCAGCCCGCGTTTTAGGTTTTAACCCCTTCGAAAGAAGAGAAACTTAAAAAGTTAAATATAACAATAATGAAGGTAGATGCAATATTTCATTATATTTAATGTTTCATGTGTGTTTAATCATAGCTTTTAGTGTAATTAGAATGTGAAATAAAATAAATCGACAGTGACGATAGGTTAATAATAATAATAATAAAGCTTTTATTTATTCCAAACACTGACTTTTTAAATATCAATAATTAAAGTTTTGTTAGTTGGTTAGTATTATTGTACTTATATCCTATATTAGTAATGTTATTTACTCCTCGTCGGTGTATGGACCGCCACTTGCGGTAAAAGCCTCCTCCAACTACTTCCATCTTTCTCTCTGCTTTGATAACCTGGGCCATAGGTTCCTCGCTATTTTGACGATGTCGTCATTCCATTTGAGTTCTAATATTTGCTTTATGATATCTCTTGCTTTGGTAATTTTTCTTATTTTCTTGTTCTCTACTCTATCACTTAGTTTTATGTTCATAAAGCTTCGTTCAATGGCGCGATGACAGATCCTAATTTTTTCCATGTTTTTCTTTGTTAGTGGCCATGTCTGGTAGGCGTATTTGAGACAAGGCATTAAGCATATGTTCATTGCTTTGGTTTTTAGTCTCGTTGGTAGTGTTCCTTTGAATATCTCCTTTATCGCCCAGTATTTATTCCATGTGCTTTGTATTCTTCTGTCTACCTCTTTACTGGTGCACTCTTTGAATGATATCAAGTGCCCAAGATAGATGTAGTCTTGCACATACTCTATAGGAACTGATTCAAGCGAAATTGAGATCTTGTTTCTGTTGGTCATGAGCTTTGTTTTTTCTTGGTTTATCTCGAGACCCACCGTAGAGCTGTGATATCTGAGTGATTGAAGCATGTGTTGTAATTGCATAGGATCTTCCGATAACACAACTATGTCGTCTGCAAATCTAAGGTGAGTTAGATATTTACCATCAATCTTGATTCCCATTTGCGCCCACTCGGTTTTTCGGCATACACTTTCAAGTACTGCGATGAACAGTTTGGGCGAGAGCGGGTCTCCTTGTTTTACTCCTCGCTCTATTTGAAGGTATGTGCCCACTGTGTCCAGCTTTACTCGTGCTTTACTGTTGTTGTATATTACCTTAATGAGATCTATGTATTCCTTATTTATTCCTTGTTCGTTCAAAGCTTGCCATATAGAGTTGTGGTAGATGGTATCGAATGCTTTGGAGTAGTCAATAAAAGCAATGTATAAAGGTTTATCATATTCAGTATATTTTTCAATTATTTGTTTCAGCGTGTTCTATGTCCATGTTCATAAGATCATTTCTATTAGTTATCAAAGATCCGGCTGCATTTAATTGTGTCATGAGCTGCTTACTATTGTGGAGTTTTGAAATTGAAAGCTTTTTTTACTCCTCCTGTTTTTTCTAGGTATAAAGTTCTAAGTCTGTAGTTCTTCAAGTTTTCTCCAATTTTTGTATAAATTTCTCTGTATAGTTTACTAAGTTTTAATTTTTCTTGTTTCGATTTGTTCTTTTTACATCTTAATACATATTTTTGTTGTTTAAGTTCAATGATATCTTGTGTGATAATTGGCTGCTTATTACATTTCCTATTTTTCGACTTGTGAACTGTGACTTCGGAACATATAATTAAGTTGTGCTCTACAGGGTGACTGGTGAATTAGGATCAATATTTTAGGAGCATAATCGGTACATGATTCTCATTCGAATTATGTAAAAAAAATAGGTACTTAATTTTTGACCAAATTTACAAAAATTTTACTTTAAATAAATAAAGTGTGGACATATTTCCGCGGCGCGTGCGGCGTAGTGTTTGCCCCTCGCAACCCCTGCCCCGCGGCTTATTAGTATTAGTAGGTTAGTAGGTTAGTCGGGCGAGCGCCGCCGTAAGGTTCGTCCATCTTCCCGCGCGCGCGCCCCTAGCGATCGATCTTACGCGTATACCTAATGTTTCGTGTGTGAGTGTGACCCGTAATTAGTAATTAGGTATGGCTTATCAATACACAAATGCAGAATAATGTGAGTACTGTGAGTAGTAAAGTGACCCATTCGTGTTAAAGCGTGTGAAAGACAATATGCGTAAACGTGCCGAACTGTGTATCACACGAGCAGGAGCTCACTTTGAACATTTGTTAAGGTTAGTGTAGTTATGTAGGTAAATAGGTAGTTAAATGATTGACAATCGTTGTAAATAAGTATGATTCAATTTTTAAATACGCCGGAAATACCAAGATAGGTAAACAGTTAATTTTTGTCCCAAGTTCATATCATTTACCTAGTCAACAAATTTGTTGCTTAAACGAGTGAAATCTTTTGGTATTTTTGCCTGTTCTAAGCCAGGTTTAAAGTATGAAGGGGGATTGGATCATGCTTGTTTATCAAAGGTAGCCTGCTACCCTGTTAACACGCGGCGGCGTTTGGACGTAGGGAAAGTACCGCGCGATAACTAAATGTACATAACGGTGTTGTGTCGTCAGCGCAGCTAGGGCGTCCACATGACGCGTAATTAATTACATAACTTTTGGTTAACTTTACTTAGAAGTTTATTAATATTTATGTTATATGTATTTTTTTTTGGTCATATATGGTCGTCAAATATCACGTCCTTAAGTATTGATACTAATTCACCAGTCACCCTGTATATAATCATAATAAGTTTTTAAGGTGTTTTCTACTGGTGGTTCGTACTTAGAGATAAGATTTCCAAATTTTTCGAAGTCTACAGTTGTATGTGTAGGGTTGTGTCTATATTTTACTCTAGGTTGTTTTTTTACTTCTTGTGGTTAGAGTAATTCTCACCGTTCTATGATCACTGGGGTGTAATAGTCTACAAAGAACGCTACAGTTTTCTATATTCTTAGTTAGATTAGTTGCTATGAAGTCTATTTCGTTTTTAATTTTTCCGTTTGGCGATAACCATGTCCATTTTAGTTTGTCCGGTTTCTTAAAAAGCGTGTTGGATATCTTTAAGTTATATTGATGGCAGAAATCTATAAAAAGTTGACCTCTTTTATTCCTTTACCCATATCCATAACTTCCCATGACAAGCTGTTCACCCGGCTTCGGTAATCCAATTTTGGCATTCTGGCATTCATTTTATGGGTGATATGACGATAGGTTACTGAGTAATAATAAAAGGGTTTACTGTGAGTGATTGACAATTTAAGATTTGATTGATTGATTGATTTGATTGACAATTGATTAAGTTTAAGTGGAAGATTTTCATTTTTCAGGCGAAATAGTGGAGTTCACGGCTTAAAATATGTCTTTGAAGAAAAGGGGACAAGATTGAGCAGGTATGTACTTTTTATTGGCCATTAGTTTTAATAAATATATTTCACTCATAATAATCTCTGTCGACAGTCCCAGATAATTTTAAGACCCTAATGATTACTTGTGTTTATTAAACTTATAAGTTATATGTAATGTAACTAATTTAGATAAAAAAATATAAAATAAATAATTAAAGACATTGACTTAAGTTGTTAATGCTGTAGCTTTCTTTCAAACATAGCTCTTACGTCAATGATGTAGCCAGCTGTCTATAAAGCTAATAATTGTTTAGGGACAGTTGCTTATATATATTTTGTAAGAAACTACACCCTCTCTCTAGGATTGATTACACAAAGTGTTCTTATTTTATTATAATAATTAATTATTTAATGATATTGTATAAAATAATGAACAAGCTTAAATTTCATTATCGTTATCATTTCACTTGATACTCGGCAATTATATTTTCAATTGCGTTTTATTTTAAGTCAAAATTTTCATTAATCATTTAGTTGAAGTGTTGTCATCGTTTAGTTGAACTGTTTAGTGTTTAGAGAGTCGAGCTGCACCGGTGGTTAGAACAAACGAATTTTAATCCATTTACCGGCTCAAACCCAGGCAAGCAGTTTTATGTGCTTAGTTTGAGTTTATAATTCATCTCGAGCTTGGCGACGAAGGAAAACGTCGTCAGGAAACACAGTGTCAGATGCAAATCTGGTACATGTGTGTTCAATCAATTCGAATTAGAGCAGCAGGGCGGAATAAGCTCCAAATCTTCTCCTCAATAATGAGAGTAGGCCTTAACCCAGCAGTGGGACTTGTGCTGACTGTTATTTAACTTTACTTTATTTATTTATTATTTTTTTATAATTTTCATATTTTATTTATTATATCTATGGTAATAACCATATTACCTTTATAATATATACATTTTGACTAACTTTATTGTAATATAAAGTATGAAGAGGATTTAAAGCCGTGATATAGCCTAGAGCTATGAAATATTTTAAGGCTTATTAATCGCATCTGCGAACGAGTTATGCCATTATTCACAAAAACAAATTAAATTAAGCAAATTCATACTAAACCTAATAATTTCTATCCTTTGCTAAGTTTCAAATTTGAAAATAAATTATGTCAAATAGCTTATTCCATATAATTTTGATTTTAGAACGGTATGGCTGTTAATTCTGTGTATATTTATTGACTGTCTGTATCTACTCCTGATGCCAGTGATACAGCGGGGAAATGCAGTTAGTTTTACCCCTGACACTCGCTATTTGTACTATAATAAAACTTTTCTAGCTGTGACCGTGTGAGCGAAACTTACTCTCCTAAGAGTGTATTAAGAAAGCTGTCTGGAAACTATGGTAGGTACTAAGGAAACTTTTAGAAAAGTGTTTTTGTATACTTCACAAATTTTTGAGGTTTTTACACAGGAAAAAGGTCGGAAGGACGAAAATTCAGTTACATATTATAAAAAAATAAAGTTGTTAAAAATTATAAATCAATTATAAGCGAAAATTAAATAGATCCTAAGTAGCTGTATTATAAGAGAATTCTAAAAGTGAAATTCTTGAATATAAACCTTTTCCGTAATGAATAAAACAATAGCAGGCTTGGTGGATCCACTAAACTATGACTACAAGAGATACGTTGCAGACCTAGTATTTGGACGTGGTATTTGTAGCCGTTATCTGTGCATGCCTTGCGGTACGCCGGTACCTTGCGATGTACCTTGGAGGAATATAATTGGTAATGTATGAAATTCCTTTCTTTTTCATTAATATAAATTTAAAGTCATTGACACGAGTTAATAACTAATATAATTTTATTTACTAGCTAAAATTTTATTCTAAAAATGTAATTGATTTCATTTTAATAATTAAATAAAATATCTTACCATTTAGCTAATTCTTAATTGAAGTTTATTTTAGATTCACAAAAAGTGTAATGCAATAGTTGCAAACTGTCATTTCAATGGCAAGGCGTTCTCCTGATGTGAGAATTTTCATACGGTGGATTCTGAATACGGATCGTGTTTTTCTTTTAATAGTTTACAGAGCAAGAACGTCTGCTACAGCGCTTATTGAACACTATTTAAGTTAACGGAGTACACATTTATTCATTTTTATTATCACTTATTTATTTCTTTTTTATAGTTGAATTACTTTGTTGTATACAATCACGTTTCCTTTATTTCACGTAAATTATGCACACGTTATATTAGTTTAGTAACACTATCAACAACAATTGTTATTATATCACAATATCATAACAAAGTTAACAGGTCACTCGTGTTTGGTCTACAATTGTTGAATGTAGATTAAGCTACACTTGTAGCTAACTTTAAGATAATCAACTGATATCATCGTTTGTATAGATAAGATGATCGCTGTTGGGTTTAATTTGGCTAAATATTATAAAGATAGCATTTATCAGATAAAGCTTACTTATGTAAAGTTAATTTCAGATACATAGAAGATTCTAAATTTGTCGTCGATAGGATTACCGGATCAGGGGTTCTAACATTTGATATTTTGATAGTAAATTTTTGCAAATAAAGTTAGTTTTAGGTAAATAGTTAAAAAATTAGAAACTTGTTTAATTTTTATTTTCATCGGGTCTATTGCATAATGTCTCTTTTTAATAATTATTATTATCTGTGAGTCAAAAATATCATTGGCATTTTATTTGCCCTAGGAAAATGAGCGAAGTTGTTTTTTTTCCCAAAGTATTAGTTAACGCTTATCTCTTATCGCTTGTAATTCTTTCATAACTCAGGTCACAATTCATAGTTCAGAAGAACTATCAACAAATGTTTTACATAAAAAGTTTAAAATCGATTTCAAAACAAACAGAGAAAATCTTATAGATTTCGATTTTTAGATTGTAGAAGTGGACAATGAAAATGTTTTGCAATAGGAAGATATTGCTATAAGAAAATGTCGCAACAACTACGAAATACCTAAAGAATCACTACATACTTATAAGGTTAGTAAAAGATTTGCTGGTAGCGGGCCAACAAATGTAAGATGATTAGAGTACATATTATGAATAGAGGATATATAATTTTCAATATAAATAGCGATAAACGAACGCAAGCAATTCTTATCTTATTTTTAAGTATTATTCTTATTTAGGAAAAATTTCTATCTATTCGTTTTTTAGTTTTCGGTCAACAATATTAAAGTAATGTTAATTCTTGAAAATTATTTTAACACTATCCTCCTCTGCGTTTAGGAAGAAATACATACATACACATTTCATGATATATATCGCTCGAGGTGATCTGTAAAATGTAATTTAGGAAATGAAATACATATTGTGGATTCTCCAGTCTTAATATTTAATAACATTAAAGTCTACACCTTCTATATAAGCTTAGCTTAGAATAGTTAAAAAAAATACATGTTTACAGATATATTCTTATGGTGCGTGTCGTTTAGCAAAAAGTACTGCTAAGGCTTTTGAACATTGTGGATGCGTACATCCTGTGCGAGATTTATCTTGTGAGTTAAACATAAATGTTTACACGTTTTAATAGCTTCTCTAAAAAGTCCATCTCAGTTTAATAAAGAATCACTTTAACCTGGTTTTTTGTTTTTATTTTTTATTATTAAAATTATAAAAGAAAAAGTTGCAATAAATTTCACTTTTTTTCAGACAAAAATATTTACTGTAATTACACAGGTCTGAACTGCTTGGATACGTATGAGGGTGAGGTGATGAATATGTGAAAAACAATAATGATAAAACATAAAAAGATGAAGTTATACGTTCTTATTTTTATATCAACAGCTCTGAAAACAAAATTAGGGAACGAAGACGTCGCAGATGGCACAGAATGCCTGCCGTCCTTCAATGAGAGTGAACTTAGTATTGTTCACGTGTCTAAGTAACTAAGCTTCTTCTACATTTTTTAATAAACTTGTAAGATAATATAAAAAGATAAATAATTATTGCTTACAAAATTTTTAATTGTTAGCCGTTTTATGTTGTCGATGTTGATACTCAGTTCTTAGGGTGATTGGGTGACTAATTTATTTGAAAATCGTTACAAAACTAGGTAACCAACCTTCCGTGTCACGCTCAAGGTGTTTTTTTAATTACAGTTGATCAATAGTTCGTTGAGGCTTATTCTTAGTATAATTAATATAGGAGTTTTAAATAAACACAGATTGATATTACAATATATACTTATATACCTTATTCTACTTACTTACATACTTCTTCTAGTAGAGATGAGAGAGAACTAAGTAAAGAACAAGTAATCAAATAATGCAGGTTTAATGTACTTAATCCTTGATAATAATTAATCTCGTGCTCGACAGAAGGCAAAAACATCTTGAGGAAACTTGGATGAAATTCTGACAAACACCTCTGTACATATGTAGAAACCCGCAGTGGAGTTGGAATTTTCTTCTTGACAAGAAAAAAGTTTTTGCCCAGCTGTGGGCCATTCAAAAACTGTTACTTTATTTAACTTATAGCAGAAGAGTCAAACATAAGCATATTATGTATGCCTTAACGAAAAATTTATAATAAATGACGAAACGTGCAGCCGTCCTTGACAGATAGGCTTGTGAAATAAAGCTTCGCAACACATTTTTTCTATTCACACAAACACTGTCAGACATTTGATAAAGATTCGCATTTTAGAAACTGATAGAAGTTAGTATTTAGTTATTATAGTATACAATACAGTATATGTGAAATAAAACAAAAATTTTAGAATAGACAAAGCCAAAGCATTTTAATAAGAAATATTTCTTATATATACGTTAATAAGAGCGATATTTCATCTTAGGGTGTTATCAGTCCAATCGACCTAACGTCGATCGACGCTTTGTTACCACTCCAGTCGATCAACCAATAGAATAGAACAAAATTATCGAGACATTTTAGGCAATACTGATGAACAGCCCACCATGATTTGTTCATCGAAGTTTGATCGACATTTAAGTCGACAAAAAGTAATTATATGCCGATGAGTCAAAGCTACCACAACAATTTATCGACGTCAATCAATGGCATCGACCGTTGATTGATGTGGTCCCCCTTAATTGGTAGGGTAACTGTTTTAATTTGCAGTTTGCATTTAATTCCCGCCCGAGCAAAACTAGCGCTTTGATTGTGTATTACAAACAATTGAGTATTTTAAAGCCAGTTAATTTAATTACGGCGAATAAAATAAAACAGTACCATAGTGTAATGATAAAATAGTTAAAATAAATCACTGTTTTTCTTTTAAAGAAATGTCGTTCTCTGAATTGAACGTCCATCATCTTTTTTGCCCATATGGAGCAGGCCTTGTTTACTCATTTTTCAGTTCAATATATACAGTAATTAATTCGACAACAAATTTAGCGATAAAAAAAGACGTGTAAATTAGGCTAAGGTTTCGTAAGCTAAGCTAAGCAATATGAGTAGTAAAAGTCAATGGCGAACTCCTGGGAAAATGTCTCGTTTTGTTTTAAGCAGAAGGATTGAAGATTATTTTACCTTGCTGCTCTAATGCGGGATTCACATGGCCGAATTTCATCTGATACATGAAGTAATAATGTAATATAAATATATATTATAGGAGATGGGTAGAAGGCCAAAAGCGTGGTATTCTGTTGAACATACGAATAGCTTCATTGCCCACGATGCGGTATCAGAAAAATCTACTACGCACAGACTTAGATTTAGTAGGTAAGTTTACATACATATTTGTAAAAAACTGAGGGTGTTAAATAGGATTGATAATTAAAATTAAATTGAAAATATGTATACTAGTATCTCTTTGTTGCAGTCACAGTGGGCGGGATGGTAGGTTTGTTCTCCAGTGCATCTATTTTAAGTTTCGTTGAAATATTTTACCTTATCTTACGATCACCAATTAAATAATTCTAAATAAACTAATATGTTTTATTAAAAAATCCTATTGCAAAAACGTTTTACTGTCTTGTTTAACCGTTTTCGTGACGACGTTTGAATTTGGTGGACGTTTATCATATATCTATAATTTTTAATCACATAAGAAATTAAATAATAAAAATATAAATTAATAGATTTTTTTTTAATACGGTGCATTTAAAAATTTCGTTGAACCTACGATGTATTTCTGTTCTGTGTTGTCATTTTGCCACCCCATTAAATATGAGAGCAAATGAAAAGGGTACCTATAATAACAATTAATATATGCTATGCAGATGTCTAGTCTCGAGAGTTAAAAATGTAAAAAAATACTCTGTAATTCTTATCCTTTATCGGTAACTTGAAAGATTTCCATATTGTGGAAGCAGTACGAATATTAATCATATATTCCGAAATGATTAAGCAATATTAAGGTATTATTTGAAATATAACATGGTTCTCGCACAGATTTCCATATAGAGGCTTTCTAAGTGCTTACTACTAATTCTTTGTTTTTAATGAATTTCATTCTAGTTAATTATACATAGCATACTTATAAGTATACCTAACGAAATTGGCCTAGAAGAAGAAAATGAAGTCTGATCGTTTATTCATACAAGCTGCCATTGTTATAGTAACCAATTCGCTTTGTCGATTTCACCAAGGTTGAAATTGTAAAGTACATGCAGTTCCTACATATGGAGCATAATATAATGAATAACGGCCTGCTATTACCTTATGTAATATAGGTTAAATTTTATTTGAAATTAAGTGTTAGTTTATTTAAAAATGGGAAATACAGAGAGTAATGTCACTAGTGGTGTGAAAAAGCAGGCCGGAACGTCTGAACAGAAAATTTATAAGCTTATTGATATTAAAGGTAAGACATTTTGACTATTGCAATATTTCTGATAATTATTTTTCTTTGTAATAATCGAATTGCAATCATAATTTATGGTAAAATTTGACTGCTACTTACGTGAACGGCACTTTCGACAATTAAATGAACTCTCAATTAATTGTTTTAAACTAATTAAATTTTTAATAAACAATATATTAAAACAGATAATAAAATATATTAATGTAAATCAGGCGGAGGACTACTGGTGGATATGATGAAAAGGGCTGTACAGAACAAGCAATATGCGGAGATAGATCATGCGATAAAAACAAAAGTAGAACCATTTCTCTACAATAAAGGAAAAGGTCGCTATATACCTATATCGCATATTGTCTTGTTGAGAAATAAGGAACGACCGAGACATAAATTGGTAAGATATATAATATATCCATACAAATGAGGTTTTAGGTTTTAAAAAGATTAACTTAAGATTTTTTATTAGTAATTGAATATGAAAACTAGTATCTGCAGCGGTTAGGTATCACGTAAAGTTTTGAGTGACTGCAGTAAAAGTATTTCTACAATTTTCAAATTTGAACAAGCATTTAATAGCATTGCCACCGATTATTATCACTAGTGCAATTAGAAGTATTTATATTATGTAACTGAATATATAAAACAATATAAATTATATGCAAAAAAATCCATTAAGAAGCTGCTTGCAAATAAAAACAGGCACATAAAAATAACTTATATCTAAATCTGTTGAGATATAAATAATAGAGTTTTTTTAACCGAAATATATTATTATATGTATAAGCCGAGATGGCCCAGTGGTAAGAACGCGTGAATCTTAACCGATGATCGTGGGTTCAAACCCGGGCAAGCACCACTGAATTTTCATGTGCTTAATTTGTGTTTATAATTCATCTCGTGCTTTACGGTGAAGGAAAACATCGTGAGGAAACCTGCATGTGTCTAATTTCACTGAAATTCTGCCACATGTGTATTCCACCAACCCGCATTGGAGCAGCGTGGTGGAATAAGCTCCAAACCTTCTCCTCAAAAAGAGGAGAGGAGGCCTTTAGCCCAGCAGTGGGACATTCACAGGCAGTTACGATTACGATTACGATGTATGATTAAAAGTTATAATACTATTTTTAATAGCTGCCTCCATTACGAGGCATGGAGAACCCGGATGAAGAGTTCGATGTTGAGAAAGACTGGCCAGTGGTTACTCAAGAAGAATATGATGCTAATCCATCAGGTTATAGAGAACTTTGCTGGGATCTTAAGGTGAAAATACAATAAGGTTTTATTAATTTGCCTATTAATAAATTGAAATCACATATCTCTGTCTCCATTAAAATCAATTGAAAACGCTTTTGTAACTGTTTTATTCTTTTTCAATTTGTTTGGCGCTCAATATGGCTGATAATCGTAAAACTCGCTTGACAAAGCTTTTTTTATTTATCGTATTAAGAATTAGACAGGCAAGTGGCTCCGGTTAACGATATACTTATATATCTTAACAAAATCTCTCTAAATGAGTAGTTGCTAATTTAAATGTATGATAAAATACTATATGAGAACCAGTACTTAACGAAATTATTTCAAAGCAAATCTATATGCCAATATCGCGATTGAGAAAGAAAAATATATAAAAGTCTTTATTGTACACAAAAGATATAAAAGAAAAATTAAATATACATAAATCAATTAAGTTAGAGAGGTCGTAGAGAGAAAATAACGGTATATTCAGTTTTAATTATTTCTAGCTTTAGCTTGCTTTTACACTTTGAAAAACTATACACTTTGCAAGATCACATTTCAATAAGCAATGATGACATAGCAGTTCTTTTACTAAGACTTTAATTAAAGTCAAGTTATTTTAATTAAATTAAAATATTCCAGGAGCGAGGTGCAGTGGGAGAGACAATACTTCATCTGTGTCTTTTAAACGCAACTTCTCTTTTAGCGGATTTGGCGAAGAGATTATTGCGTTTTTATCCGAAGTTGATCAATGATATTTACATGAGCGATGAATATTACGGTTAGTTACGTTTTTTATATTATTTAATCCATTTACTTATGGTAGATTAATGGGTAAGTGCATGGTACCATTATTGATTAGTTATTCCACCCCTAAATAGCTTACTTTGTATGTCTGTATGTTCGGTTTGAGGTTAATGTATGTAATATATTAGTTCTCATGGTTAATTAATGGTTAGAAACTGAAGGTGTAAGGCATAGCTAATATTCTTTACAGAGTCATTGGTTGTAGGTTGTAGTGACAAGTGAGTAATGCAAATTACCTCAAGCATAACATAGGCTTACGTAGGCGAAAGCTTAATATATCACGGCTCTAAAAAGAAATTACTAATGAAGAGATATATCATAAGATGTATACATTTGCCTCTAATTAACTACTTTGGTTTTAATAAAATTAGGCCTCTTCTCAAACTTATAGATTGTGTTTTAGGAAATTATGTACTTCTGGCGGGTTTTGAACACGGCCGCCATTTTGGAATTCCGTTATTAAATTGCTTATTAGTTTATTTTATTCTAATCAATTACATTAATCATCAATCAATTATCAATCGGATCTTATCAATTGAAATAACTTAGTAACTTAGAACAGTATCTTCGGAGATATTATAATATAATATCAGCATATAACTGTACATTCAGCGTCACATATTAAGTTACAGACAACATAGAAACATCCAAAGTGATGTTAACATTCATACAACCAAAGTCGTCAAATTATTTTAAAAGAAAAGTTTTAAGCCATTCGTTTTGCCCAAATATACCGGAGCACGAACATTGTCTAATACATAAGTCTTGTTTCTTAATCTTCTCCTGTTATCTTATATATCTTGTTTGTTGTCATATATAATATATAAAGCTGTCTGTGCTACGCCTTATAATTTTTTGTAGCTTAGCACTTTTGAGGTAGAGATTGCTAACCAGATAATGAATATAATAAAATTATTTAATTTTATCATATATATATGCATATACATAGTAATTGTAAGTCGAGATGGCCCAGTGGTAAGGACGCGTGAATCTTAACCGATGATTGTATGTTCAAGCCCGGGCAAGCACCACTGAATTTTCATGTGCTTAATTTGTGATCATAATTCATCTCGTGCTTTACGGTGAAGGAAAACATTGTGAGGAAACCTGCATGTGTCTAATTTCACTGAAATTCTGCCACATGTGTATTCCACCAACCCGCATTGGAGCAACGTGGTGGAATAAGCTCCAAACCTTCTCCTCAAAAAGGGAGAGGAAGCATTTAGCCCAGCAGTGGAACATTCATAGGCTGTAGTACGGTAGTAATTGTAATGTTTCAGAGATTCTAAATAGTTTACAATAAAAGTGTGAGACGTGCGATAATATTAGAAATATAACATGACATGTACATATATAAGCAATAGTAGCTGAGCAGGTAGAAACCGATTTCTTATGGCGACACTAAAACTGTTTAATGGAAAATTTATTGTCTCATCAGATTGATAAAATTGGTGATGAGAAACTTTAAATATGTGTATATAAATTTACAAAAAATATAAATATATATTTAACCTCTTTATTCTAAGTTATATACTTACTTAAAGTTTTTTTTGTGTTTTGGAGGTTGGGAGTTATATATGTAGTTCCACGCCTCAGAATGCAAGTGAAGCGGTTTGTCCTGCGCCTGAGCCTAAGTACTATAATATATACGAGTCGAGTCACTTGTGGTCAGATATAAGGCTACAGATCCCGAGCTTATGGGTTTAAATCCAAAAAAAAAAGTTTCGCAGTTGGCTAATCTTTATAGAGATTGATCGCCATTGCCGAATTCGGTCAAGAGGACATCATATTTAAGTTCCAAATGATCAATGGAGGTATATTTCACCAGTGAAATATGTGAATCATTAGCATATTTTTATTACACAACTTTCGGCAACATAGCCATGCATTTGAATAACAACGTTAACGTAATGTGATCTTTAAATGACTAAGGCCTACTTTTTTATTAATCGATTAAAACAAACTAATATATTTAAAAAAAAACATGGATACCTCATATTTACGATATTACGATATTCTTATACATATATTTATCAGATACTTTGTCTTAGTGGTGGTTTACTGGTGGTAAGGCTTTGTGCAAGCTCGTCTGGGTAGGTACCACCCACTCATCAGATATTCTACCGCAAAACAGCAGTACTTGGTATTTTTGTGTTCCGGTTTGAAGGGTGAGTGAGCCAGTGTAATTACTGGCACAAGGGACATAAAATCTTAGGTCCCAAGGCTGGTGGCGCATTGGCGATGTAAGCGATGGTTAACATTTCTTACAATGCCAATGTCTAAGGGCGTTGGTGACCACTTACCATAAGGTGGCCCATATGCGCGTCCGCGCATAAAAAAGTGTTAAATAAAATTCTGTTAAATAATAGAAAAATATTAAGTACAGGCTTATATGAAAACCAGGATAAAAAATTCATAATAATGATTAATAGTTATATATAACTATGGATTTTTAATACGTATAAAAATATAATTTCTAAGGCCGAGTGAGACCCCAGCTGCTGCCAGCCTCTTGGCAACGTAAGATAACAAACAATGCATATATTTAATACATATATTTATTAGGAAAGTTAATATTTAACAGTTCGGGCAGTACTCGTATTTTTCCTGAGAATAATAACGAAGGAAAATAAAAAAATTATACAAATAATTTAGTTACAATTATTCAAATTTATTAAATTATATTTATTTATTAAAAAGTAAGTAATTTACAGCAAACGGGAATAACATTTGTATTATAACAGTTTTATAATTATTATATATATATATATATTTTATATTATAGTTTTATAATTGTATTAATTCGTTTATATTATATCTTAGAGTAATAATTTCATAGCAGTATAATTTACATAAAAATAAAAATATTCGTAACGTTATTACGTCATTATTTATGCATAGTTTGAACCGGTACCGCGGTTCAAATCCACGCAACTAACTGTACGAACGACTAGTTTTGACGTTTTGAATTTATTTATAATCCACCTGCAACTTTTTTACGCAGCATGGTAGGAATAAGCTCTAAGCTTTTTCATTGAAGAAAGAAAATGCCTTTACGCGGGCATTTTAATTACGGACACTTACTTTATTAGCATGGGATACATTCACGACTTTGATTTATTTATTTGACCTAGAAAATATTAATATTATTATAAACATATCGTTTACTCTATCAAATTAATGTTTTCACTCTTTTTAATTTACTAAAGTACCGGGTAACTTCAGTAATATGGAGTGACGGTGATTTATTATTCAACGCCATATGAGATCACCTTACTCTACTTTATTTATTGATTACGTACTTTTAAAAATATTAATATTCCGTTTCGTGATAATAGCGTTAGCGATAAAAAATCTTCCTAATTATTAACTTCACCTTACCGCTGAAATACACTGATCTGTATTTTTTTTTGGTTAATAATTGGTGCGTGAAGGTTTACTTTTATTTTACCTGATGTTTGTTTGTTTTTTTTAATCTGTATATGTATTAATCTTAATATGAAGCCTATTCTATTAAATAATTATAAATTAATATTTCCGCAGCAATTATCTAGTCTAATTTCTAAGTTACTTTATATAAAAATAAATTAGTTTTATTTACGGGAATTCTTTTTATTTAGTAGAATAATAGTTCACGAGGCGTAATTCAGAAGTGACAGAGCTCATTTCGCATTTGTGATATTAAATATAGATGGTAACCAAGCTATAAAAAAATACTTGAAAATTGGCGAACTACATTCAAAATTAAATAATTATAAATGCGACATTCGATATCTATGTACGATATACATACGTACTTTATTTTAATAAAATCAATATATATTTTTTCTAAAACGTAAAGCCTTATAACGCCATAAAAGGACTCAAGTGATGTACGCTTGCGGTCTAATTTCTCTAAAGCTGTATTTATATTTATTATATTTTCATTTTAGTTGTTGATTTCATGCCGCTTAAAAATTTAATTAAGACTCAAAAATTAAACAGAATAGCTGACGTTTACATTTTCAATTTATTGCCTTGTCAGAAATTAATTGTAAAGATAAATAAGGTAACGAAGTCTCTAATATTTCAACGCCGTCTAGGACTATAGTCAATTAAACTTTGTAAGGAGAAAATGAAAATAAGGAGCAATAAAAATACCTTTATATGGCAACGAAATGTAATAATTGCAGGTGAAAGTGTCCTCCACATGACAATTGTAAATGAAGATCCGACGATGGTCAAGTTCCTGTTGGACGCTGGAGCGGACTATCATGAACGTTGTTTCGGTAATTTCATGTGTCCTGAAGATCAGAAGGCATCTAGAACAGATTCATTTGATCACGAATGGGTTAATGTACAGCCGGAAACAAATTATGATGGGTAAGTTTTGTAAAGGCGATAAATGTTTTTTTATTAAAATAAAAACTGTTATCATAAATCATTAATTTACTATTGTCATATGTTGTAAGATATATTCACAATTAAACCAGATTTAATTAATACTACACCTTATACTTGTTTATCGAACATTGTTTGTCAAAATATAATTCTCGAAGGTATTCGTAATTACAGACCCAAATCAAATGGTATTTAAGTGAAATTGAACGGGCTGTTTATTCATGAGTACCGTATTTGGCATAGATTAATTTGAGTCTTTATTGACATGATTTTTAAATAACATGAAGCTGAGAACGAAATATATATATTTTGTTATATATTAATTATTAATATAAATTAGGAAGTTCGTAAGATTTATAATATTATGTAATTATGTACAAAAAATCAACTTTATTTATATCAATCAACATGTTAATTTCTTATATTCATTTACTATCTAATCGGACGGGCTACGCGCGGGTAGATAAGGAGAAAAATATATTTTGGATAGGGTTTGCGTAAAATATAGATAGATTAAACCTTAAACTCTTTGTATTTTTTAATAATATATATTATGTATTTTTTAATAATAATATAGATTTTTTAATCATATAATTTTATAATATCTATTTTTATTACATTCGATAAATAAAGGAACTTCGCAATCAAAAGTAATCACATTATTTGAGTATGTACTTGCAATTCAAGTTAAATAGCTTCATAAAATCGAATTTTGTAATTCGGTTTGTCTGATTAAGGGCTTACAGTGTCATGATTAAATCGCATGGATTTCTATTTGAAATGAATATCCCGCAATTTAAGTTTATACCTACTTACTATACAGTGTGTTTATTAATTTTATCCTGCAACATGACCATTCAAAAGTGCTTATAAAAGCCTATTTGAATGAAGAATATTTTGAAATTTCGTCGACAGTACAATTTATAAAATATAATAGTATAGTGAGATTATACCTAATTACTTATATATTTTAGGTCGAGATATGAACAACGATTCCAAAAGTCAAATTATGTACATATTTAACAATAATGTATTGTGATTCATACAAATTTTTAAAAATAAACTTATGTTACGTTTAAGAAAACGTAAAATAAACAAGTTTTTAGTTCGTGTAGGTAAATTGGGTTTAAACAGTTTTTCTTATTAAAGTGCCTGTTTTTATTTTAAATGTTTATATTTTGCCTCATTATATTAAATACAGAATCTTCTCTTGGTCGTTTATTAGATACGTGTATTGGGGCGAATATCCATTAAGCTTCGCAGCCTGTCTCGGTCAGGAGGAATGTTATCGTCTAATCTTAGCACGAGGAGCGAATCCAGATAAGCAGGATACTAACGGCAACACAGTTCTCCACATGTTGATCATTTATGATAAAATAGTAAGACTACATTTTATTTAATTATTAAATATTATAAGAAACATAATATTGTTTAGGAAATGTGATTCTAATTGCTTAGATGTTTGATGTTTTTTTCAGTTTGCACATTTTTTTATTTCATTGTTTTTTTAGTATGTATTAATGAACGGGATTTCAATTTATATAAATGTTAATTTTTTTTATATACCCTTTAGATTTCTTAAATCATATTTCATTCCTTTAGACTTTTAGGTAGTATTATGAAATTGATAAAACTTAAATGATTATGTCAATATTTAAGACAAAAAGGAATAGAAGGATATAACTTTTTTTAATTTATTGTAAACTTTTATTTATCTTTGACAAGAGAACCAATCGTACAGCCAAGAGTTTTATTGTATTGTTATCTAAAGAACCTAAAGCTTTTTTTATCTTGTATCAGAGCACCTTTGACATGGCCTACGAAGTTGGAGCGTCCCTAAACATACGTAACGTCCAAAACCTAACGCCTCTTACATTAACCGCTAAGTTGGCTCGTGTGGAACTCTTCTTCCACATATTGAATATCGAGAGAGAAATTTACTGGCAGATCGGAGCTACGACTTGCGCTGCGTATCCTTTGGGACAAGTCGATACTATTGATACGGAAACGGGATTGATAAGTAAAGATTCAGCGTTGAATTTAGTTGTATTTGGAGTAAGTATTTTTTTTTCATATATTACCCTGCTTCATTTATATTAAGCTAAATTATTGTAAATTTATCATTGTATGGATTTATAGTGAGTAATCTTATTCCATATGTATGTAAGGGTGTATTTATAGATATATAATATTATATCATGTATATGTAGATTCTGTATGGAATGGCATAGTAATTAAGATACGGTTTTACTTTATGATCATTTATTTATTTATCTCTCTATTGTGCACCACATTACATACTATAAATAAGACGAAAGAAAGAAACACAAAATAATGTGCTTTACAAAAGGATGCCTATTGATTACTAGCGATTTCTTTCAGACAACCTTTGAGTTATGAGATTTGAAAATTTAGATCACGGTGTGTAGTGTATTTATTTATGCCTACACATACATAGTAATAACTACATAACAATACGTAAATACTATAAATATTATAATAAAACAGAAAATAATTATGCTAGAATCTTATTCAGTCATTATATTTGTTACTTTTATTTATACTGATAGCTTTTTTGTCAGAGCGATTTTATCAGATATTCGAAACCTATTAATATCAGTAGATCGGCGTTGCAATGCTTCCTTAATATGTATTTAAAATAAACATCCATTACACACGTGTACCGTCTATTTTTCGTTTGTGGTAATAACTATATCCTTCACGCAACAGTTAACTATACAAAGTTCCAACCCAATAGGATAAACTATGCCTGAATGCTTTGGATACGAACAGCAACAAGTATTCATTCAGATATTGAATTAGTTATCGTATTCCTATATAATATATCAGTCATCCTTTGTCAGTAGTTTGCGTCAAAATCATAGATGCTGTATATGTTACTGAAGTTACGCAAATTAATTTCAACAGAAAACAATTGTATAACCAATGTTACAAGTTTGTACGAAACCACCCAATTTATCAACCAACTCTTGATTTAATAATTGAATTATTGACAAGTCCAACTCTAGACCGATTTCGGCCACGGCGGCCAATCTCAAGAGAGATTAACCAACTGCGCAGGAGATATTATAGTGCAAAAGTGTGTGCGCAAACACAGGTGCACTCTCTATTCTCTAACTCCCATAATCCGATGGGACGGCAATCCGACACGACCGGAAAGATTTCAGGCGTTCATTATTATTATTATTATATTTATATTTATTATTGACAAGATAATTGTTGGTATTCCACAGGAAAAGGACGAGCATTTAGAACTATTAGAGGGTATGTTGATAGACCTGTTGAAGACTAAATGGAACACATTCGTCAAGTTTCGCTTCTACCGTCAATTCATTTCATTTTCCTTTTACTTTGTAATTTCCCTCATATGTTTCACGTTACGACCGGGGCCGCCGGATAGAGCCCTTAACGCGACTGTCGTTAATACAACTATAGGGCCAGTGAACGAAACGGAGCTAGTGTCTGATGTAGGTAAGCTTACAATATAATATTTAGTGAAAAATAACTCCAGCGTGTAATTTTGTTTTTAGATTGTTTTATAACAATTTCATAATTATACCAACTCAACATTTCCCGTTGATATATAACATAATAACAATATACAAAATAATAGCTAGTTACGTATTGGAAAGGATTCCTTTAAATAATATCAAATTAATAAAACAGTAGCAATATTTTGTATATGATTTATCAACTCATTATCACTTGAATGACTTACTTGACAAAATGCCTTAGGAACACTCTAATCCTAGCTCAGGTATCCTTGTATTACAGGATTATATAAAAATAATAATTGAACAATACGTGCTCATGTAAATTAGAATTAATAAAAATTAGAGTATGAAAATAATAAAAAATAAAATAATGAATATTTATCTTCTAAAATATTCTAAACTAAGAAAATATCATTTCAGAAAATTGTACTTTACCGCAGGCTGGTATAGAATTCGATCCAGGAGCCGTCGAAGTATTCAATGGGTCGAAGCCTGGCATTCAATGCGGGCGATTCAAGAGTCACCCAAAAGAAAAGGAGAAACGTAAGGAAAAATCATTGTCATAATATAACCTAATAATTTATCTGCCTGTCTATGTTGTTTCCTTACAATAATTTCCTTCAGCACCGAGCACGAGATGAACAATAAAAACACATTAAGCATGTGAAAACAATAGTCTTTGCCCGGATTTGAACCCAAAATATTCGGTTAAGATTTTGGGCATCTCGAATATATCTGTAATACTTAATAAATATATGATTAAAGATTATTTCTTTATCAGCTACAAAAGCTCCGAGAGAGAATGATATGGAAGGCTGGTGGGAGGATTTAACTGAAGAGTGTAGATTGATGAATTTTGATACTTGGCATGCGAAAGTAAGTACAGCCATACTAATTATGTATTACTTTGATTTATATGGGAAAATTGTCATTAAAATCTTTATATACATCTGTATATAACAATAAATAAAATTATAATAGTAATTTATTATACAAATTTGATTTACTCAAAATTTACAATCTTAAGGCGAACGAACTGGCAAGCTATTTAAAGATAATATTTGTACTGTTATTTACAATACGTAACATTATTAATAAAAGACCAATTTATATTGGCTTTATGTAAGGAATGAGTGATTGTGATAGAGATACTCATAGACATACAGACCACCAGTAAGACTGCTTATTTTTTATAGTTACGCATTAGTGCTGAGCTAATGTTGTGGGTTGGTGCTCTAGCATATATAGCGGCAGCATTACGGGAAGCAAGGTTTTTGGGAATAAAAATGTTTATTGAGAATTTGAGCACTGTTCCTTCAAGGTAAGATAATAAATAAAAAAGCATATTATTGTAAATTTTAAAAAGTTAATACTCCGCCATTGTTGGTCGTAACTTGAAGTTATATAGTATATAAACTTTCTCAGTAAATGGGAATTAGAATTCTAACATAATAACAAACTCTTCATTCAGTAACATATAACCTTGACTGAAAGAAAATACTATCAATTTTATTTAAATCTACAGTATTTGCTTGTCATAATGTAATGGGCATATAAATGCACAGACAGATTACAATCTTTAAAGAAAATGTTTTCTAACCCTTATATATTTTATTCGAAATGGCAAGGATTTTTAAATATAAAATTGACGTGAATAATCACAGCGAAAATTAAACTTGGAATTCAGAGAGCATACTTTTGAAAGACGGGGTGCCAAAGCTTAGGAATGCTTGGCCGCGTTCCTAATAGGATGGAATGCGATGAAATAGTTTACAAAAGTTTTGATTTCAATCTGTAGATCTTTTGAAGATCCTGCCGTAGTTGTAGTATTTCAGCGAAATTCTGCTATATGTGTGACTGTCGAGCACGAGATGAATTATAAACACAAATTACGAACATGAAAGTTCGGTGGCACTTGGCTGGCCTTGAACCCGCGATTCTCGATTAAGATTCACACGTACTAACCACTGGACCAAATCGTCTTTAATGTGTGCTGTTTTAAATGGATTTCTGTCATTTTAATCTTAATTTTAATGTATAGGTACAGTATGTTTTTTGTGCTTGTAAGGATGGCTAAATCGAATATATAAGATGAAACTGTTATTATCAACAATATCGGTCCTTTTAAGCATTTTTCGATAGTTAGTATTACTTTGAATTTCTACATCCACGCACACTTAAATGAATCTTGTATATTTAATATGATTAAAGTTAGTTCTTTATAAAGGAAAATCAAAAAAATTAAAAATCAAACTTAATGATATATACAACATTTATGATAAAAAAGTATGTACTGTTCCTCGATCTGTTTGACTAGTTATCTATTTAGTTAAATATGTAATAATATAGACGGCTAATTAGAGGTTAAAACATTTAGTATAATATTATTCAAAGCACACAAAACCGTATAGGCTGAGGTCTTGGGTCAATTTTACATAATCGTGAATATTTTAAATATATCTTACGTTATTATTATAATTAATCCATAACTTTTAAGACATCAAATATATTACACGTAAGCCCTTGACATATCACCTACTTAAATGTGCCAATCACATTATCACTGATTTTATACATTTTAACCGTTAACAAATTTTTAATTAATTATGACATAATTTTTTGTCATTTTTACTAATTTAACTTATGATACGATTAGATGTCGAAACAGTAAAAATACCTGTTTCTTGAGATGCGCGGAAACTCTATCTTTGAAGAAATCATTTCTCGGCGCTGAATCGTATAGCGCTTTGAATGGTAATATAGGTTTGGGTTGGGTTGTGTCATATTTACTGATTGATGTGAAACTTATTATCACATTCGTAATAAAAAAAAAACCGAGAGAACAAGGAAAGTAAATACACACCAACAACCTTCCGCTGGGCAAAGGTCTCCCCTCCTAAGTGGATGGTTATAGATTTTTTTTATAAAGTTGTTTCACTGTGGATTTGCTTACAGAATTTCCTCTGACACGTACTACATGTGTCCTTTGTTCTTGTGCAACACGTATTATAAGTACGAATAGAACATCTGAAAATGTTTGACCTTGTCTAGATTTGGGCTTGCAATTTTTAGATATTATCCACATGTTTTTCCGTTGGGCTATTGTAGCTTATAGAAACATGTATATATGTTTACTTCAAAAATACATATTTGAACATGATATGGTTGATCTAATACAATATAAGACTTCGTGTACAATAACATAGTCATCAAATAAAATTAAGATTAGGTACTGGCTAACCTAGTTGGGATATAAAAATAGCCCGTGTTAAGGAAAATTATCTCCTGTCATATAAGGGAATATATATGTCACAGTTAAAGTTTACGCATATCAAGAGAAATACAGTACAGTTACAGTAAAAGCCTGTGAATGTCCCATTGCTGGGCTAAGGCCTCCTCTCCCTTTTTCAGGAGAAGGATTGGAGCTTATTCCACCACGCTGCTCCAATGCGGGTTGGTAGTATACACATTATCTACTATAAACAAATTGTTGAAGCATTTCTCCTGAAATAAAACTCTTTAATAAAAATATCTCATCCGCTAGTAGTCCTCTGAAGTACGGTTGATATTTAAACGGGACGCATCTACCCAAGAGATTCATTCACGAGAAATGTTATTACCCTCAGCGCTGTTCACCAGCCCCTTGACTCTTGTTATATAGATTAATGATAGTGTGTAAGGAAGTTCCTGCTTAGAATCTTAAGTAACCGTACCATATAGTATCCTTAACATTTGACTCAATTAATTTTAACTAGTATAAATCTGTACTTGTCTATTACTCCACGCGCACTTAGACTTTTTATTGAAACACTAAACAGTAAAACCTTTTATTTGCAACCAATAATAACCAAAATAAGATGAGCGCCTAATTAAATGATATCGATATTAACGAGGTGTCAGATTGGAGTGACCCATTCATTAAATATCAAACAGGCGAAACGGTATTAGATTATAAAGATCATTCTTATTAAAATTGTGAATGTGAAAGTTGTTAGTTTGTTGTGTGTAGTTTCATTCAGTAACGAAGCCACCGATATATGTGATTTTCTGTATAGATATATTTGCAGTTTATGGGACAAAGAATGACACACTTTTATCTCGGAAAAATTTACAAAAGCAAACCCGCTGTCTAACAATAGTTTGTTATAACTTCGATCATACTTTATAAGCTTATTAAAAGTTTGAAATTGTCGTTTCTTATATGAATATAAAATTATGAACAATATTTGTTAACCATAACAGCCTGTGAATGTCCCACTGCTGGGCTAAAGGCCTCCTCTCCCATTTGAGGAGAAGGTTTGGAGCTTATTCCACCACGCTGCTCCAATGCGGGTTGGTGGAATACACATGTGGCAGAATTTCAGTGAAATTAGACACATGCAGGTTTCCTCACGATGTTTTCCTTCACCGTCAAGCACGAGATGAATTATAAGCACATGAAAATTCAGTGGTGCTTGCCCGGGTTTGAAATATTTGTTAAGTGATTTTGTAATTATTTCGGCTACCTCTTGAATACATCTAAAACTAAAAACTGCCAATGACAATACACTTCCTTAGTACTCTTGTTAAATAACTTGTAGCTGTGAGTCAAGTTGATGAATATGTATGTTTTTTTCCAGAGTGATGTTTCTATTTTCATGTCTACTAATGGTTTTTCTACCAACATTACGTTTGTGGTGCGCCGATGAGGAAGAGGATCATCTCGCTGTCATAATTATGTTAACAACTGCTCCTTACTTCTTGTTCTTCTGTCGGTTAGCCTGATTTTTTACTTATCTTATTTATCTTCAGAAACGCTGACAAAATCGAACTAACTGATTTGGCTTTAATCTAAGCGTTCATTGGTTACCTATAGTGTCATCGGCTATCGACGGCACTTTTACTCCGTTCAATTTATGCAATAATTGTTAAGTAATAATTATAATATGCAATAATTGTTGAGAAGCAAGTATGCCATTAATAAGATTAAACAAAAGTATATTAAATATTATTTTAATGCAATAAATCTTTGCATTCTTCTTTATTATCATTGGATCATTACTTGATTACTCAGTAACGCTAATTAAATGTTATTTATTAATTCTTACGTACACAAATTGTCAATGCTTTCTTGATTGTCCTTTAAGATTTATTTTGCAAAAATGATTAAAACTTCTTAAATAAAGACGATTGTTATATGAAATAACGGTTACGTATTAGGACAATACTAATTGGTTAATACTAGAGCCGTCAAAAGTAAAATAAAGAATTGGATTAGAATTTGAATTTTATCAATGGCCCTTAAGCTGGAAGTTAGAGAAAAGTAATGCCATGATATTTTGTGTTACTCTGCGGGAAGGTTGACGGTTGTGCGATAAATTTTGTCTTGCGAAACTGTTTCGGATTAAAGATTCTATTGATTCGGAAGTAAACCCGTCAATCCGCTTTTTGATGAGTGAAGTGTGTTAAATTTAATATTGTTTAATTTAATATTGTTTTATTAGTTTAGAATTTGATCGACAGTAGATCATTTACAGATTTTAATTTTTTGTCATTAATTCAGTTTCTTGCCGCTACATCTCGTTAGAATCTTCATTCCGAACCGGTGTAAGATTTACATAACAAATTAACCTTGTAAAATGAGCAGAATTATTCAGATTATTTTGATATATTAAAATTAATGTAATACACATTAATATTTAGTAATACGTCTTTTATTATTCATATTCAAAAAGGGGCTTCAAAACGGTTGGTCCGTTCGTTGTCATGATCTATAGAATGGTGATGGGTGACCTTTTACGCTTTGTCTGCATATATCTTGTCTTCGTTATGGGATTTTCCCAAGGTAAATATTTTTTACTATCATAATTTAAATTCAGTACGTTTTATTTTTTACTAAAACCTTAACGTACGTTATTAAAAAGTTTATGCCTTTTTACGAGAAAATATACAAGGCTTTACATTTTTACGATGCTGTTCAAATATTGTATTTTTTTCAGCGTATTACGTGATATTCTTATCATTCGATAACCCTAATACGCCTGAAGGTGTGGACGACTCGGTGTCAAACCCCATGCCCTCGCCCATGGAGAGCATCATGGCGATGTTCCTTATGTCTCTCACTTCCTTCTCGGACTATTACGGTGCTTTTGATAGAACGGACCACGAAATTGCCGCAAAGGTTATTAGTGTATATTAATATATATCAGTTTTGTTTTGTCCTTAGCCATTGTTTGACAGTTACACATCTTCAATATAATTTGAATTTGTAAGTTCATTTCACATTTATTTAAATTGCCAATTGAAATACAAGTAACAAGACTCGAGTGATGACGGTAAAGCTGTAGATCTGTTTTATAAGCATAGTACCTGTATTATGCTCGAGGTTCTGTCAATTAAGGTTTTTTTTTAACGAATTTACGAATAGGATATTAACATGTTATGCTAATTGTAAATTATTACTGGCTGATAATAATCACTTGCTTGATAATTTATTTCGGAGTTTCCCTTATTCTCTTTTAAATCCTTGCTAATATTATGGGTATTTTCCAGCTTCTATTTGTAATCTACATGATAATAGTGGCAATATTGCTCGTGAACATGTTGATCGCCATGATGGGCAACACGTATCAGAAGATAGCGGAGACCCGTAACGAATGGCAGAGGCAGTGGGCTCGGATCGTATTGGTGGTCGAGCGAGGGGTACCACCAGCGCAGAGGCTCAAGCAACTTTTGGCATATAGTCAGCCAATGGCAAACGGGAAGAGGGCATTAGTTCTGAGGATTAATCAGAAGGTGAGAACTTTTCATTGATGATGTAGATTGTAGGTTGCTAGTGTGATTTTATTATAAGATTATTTTGATTATAAATTAATTAAAGATGGAAATAAATGAATAATTACAACATCATACAAATGGAATTCGTAATATTGTACTATATTGTACTATTTATACTACAAATAATAGTATATGAAGTGATTAGTGTTTTTGTGGTAAGAAAAATATATTTAAAACTTAGAATACTTAACATATCTTGCACGAATTAGGTATGCATAAATCACATAAATCATTTACTATGATATCTGAATCATAATACTCTATTGCAATAATTAACAACCCGAATTCGCACTGTCAATGTGAATTTGGCACCGAGTCACAATTAAAGCAATATTTGGCTTTAAACCAGCTAACCGTTAACGTAAACATACCACTTCATACCATGTATTACGAAAGAGCTTATGGATGTAGTATAATAGTAGATACAGAATATTTTAAATATTTATTGAAATACTAATATTCAAAAAATAATATTATTGTTTTATTTAAAGTAGCGTACGCCAAGTGGTCGTAAATCGACAACAATTTAATTAAAACATATTTGTGCTACAAACTTGGCGAAAATTTAACATAGATTTACCTATATTTATTAGATCTTCATTGCTACGGCAACATTTCGTACTACATCTTTTTGTATGACATTATGTATATATTTATTTTTAATCTTTAAAAACTATACTAGGTGAAATAAAGAAAGTTACTATAATTACTTTGTCATTACGAGCTTAGGTGCTATGTAATATATATTTTATCGTGTTCGGTATTTAGTGTTAAACGAAATTCTTGTCTGTAATTTATAGGACGAGGATAAAGAAGAAATGAAAGAAATCTTAGAAATGAAGCGTACACATGAACGTGTCGTAGCGAAGAGGACGCAGCGCGAGGCGGAAATGAAAGGTGGTAAAGGGAGACTCCCACCGCCGCCCGTTAGAGATTACCCCATTACAAAGAACCAAAAGGTCGCAACTAAAAAAATCTAGGATATACTTTTATTCGATTTCCTTAGTTTGTAAGATTATTTTGAAATAAGAAATAACTAAAATGTAATAAGTATTATTTTAGGTACTAAGTAAAGCCTTACTTATAAGCGTTGCTTAGCGGTGTTCAGTTAAACACTGATCTCTCTGTCTCCGTTATCAGTAATTTTGACATTTTATAGAAAAAGATCTACCTGTAAAGGACATTTATAGGTTAAACTTTAGTATCACATTTTCATTTCTCAAGCAACTTTCACCTCCGTTAATAAGATAGCAATTCAAATTAAATTTGAGAAGCGTCAAAACTTAGTTGCTCTTCTCTCCTCACGACTCTTCACTACATACATACCGCAAAACAGCAGTACGTGATATTGTTGTGTTCCGGTTTGAAGTGTGAGTGAGCCACTGTAATTACAGGCACAAGGGACATAACATCTTAGTTCCCAAGGTTGGTGGATGGTTGACATTTCTACAATACCAATGTCCAAGGGCGTTGGTTACCACTTACCATCAGGTCGCCCATACGCTCGTCCGCCATCCTATACTGTAAAAAAAATACAATCTCTTTTTGCTCACATCACAATACCATCGTTACAATACTATTACTATTATGTATAGTATTGCGAAAGCTAAAGTATTATATTGTCCTTAGCAAATATTTATTGTTGGAATAATAGATTACTTTTGTATTAGGTATGTAAAGGAATAAGTTTCAAGGGGATGTTCTTAGTGTTAGTATAATTAATACCTTTATTATTTGAGTCTGTATATAAATTATCATAATCAAACTATCACTAAATAAGCAATTTATTTCCTGCTTTATGTAGTAAACAAGTGTTATATGAATAGTATTTAACAGTGGAAACTTTTTAAATATTTTATTTATTTTTTTAAACTTTAAAATATTTGATAAATATGCTCTTGTTGGACCGCACAATTAAATAAACTAGTAAAGACTAGTTTCGAAAATACGAATGTCATATTTTTAATAAAATTAATATAATATATCCTTATATTGTGTTTCTCTTTATTTTGTAATGAACTTAAAAAAAAAAGATAAGAATTATAACAAATAAAGAAGCTTTGAAAATAAGTCGTTCTTATTATATACAAGACGCATAAAATATCCCATAATACTATTTTACTGGTGGTAGAGCTTTGTGCAATCTCGTCTGGGTAGGTAACACCCACTCATCAGATATTCTACCGCAAAATAGCAGTACTTGATATCGTTGTGTTCCGGTTTGAAAGGTGAGTGAGCCAGTGTAATTACAGGCACAAGGGACATAACAACTTATTTCCCAAGGTTGGTGGTGCATTGGCGATGTAAGCGATGGGTAACATTTCTTGGATACCAATGTCTAAGAGCGTTTGGTGACCACTTACCATCAGGTGGCCCATATGCTCGTCCGCCTTCCTGATTTATAAAAAAAAAAAATTCTACGGTTGGCCAGTGTCTATGGGTATTTAAGTACACTTATCACCCAAGACCAATTGACCCTTTCCCGAAAAAAATTAAAGCTATAAAGATTTTAAGCCATTCACGACGACAATATTTCTCAGTGAGTAGGTTTTAAGCGACGTGAGTTTATCAGTGTAATTCCCTAAGAACTCACTTCATTACTTACTCGTTAAATGTTGACAAGCGACTTATGGTAATGTATAGTATATTATTTGATGTGTGTATTCTTGAAATAACATCATAACGATTATTATAGTCAATGTCGGGTGTCATTTTCTTAAATTTTACGATCGATTTCTGTGGTGAATTTAGAGCTTGTTCACATGGTATAGCCCAACTGGTTTCGGTCGCAATATCTAATGTAATCTTGGCAATTAAGATATTCGTTTTAGTTTAGAAAATTGGTCAAAAAGAACGCTTTACTAAAGTTATATTAAGTTTAAGAGAAGTAGTGTTTTCCAGCATCATCATAAGCTGTTATCGCTCACTGCTGAGAATATTAGTAGGATTACGATCACATGATTCGTAAAATAATATTTAGTCATTCCAGTTAATATACCATTAAACTTTATGACGTAACATTTAACATGGCGGACGACTACTATGATAAAGTAAAGATTGAAATGATACAGCATTTCAATTTTATAGTTCCAAAGGTCAAAACGAAAAAAAGCGGACGTCACTTCTTTTGTTGCTTATCTATGTCACGACCTTATAGTTTTTTTTCTTACTGAAAGCTTATTTAAAATGAAGTTAAGTTTACGTGTCCGATTTCTTATAAATTTGAAAATACATTGTTCGTTTAATTTTAAATTTGGAACATACGAAACATGTCTTCGTTATCAATTAATTTAAAAAGTACAATAATTAATCAAAAAACGCGCGTATTCTCGGATTACATTTATGTAAATTTTTCGTTCTGCGTAAATTCTTGCTAATATGCAAATACAATCATTCGATATCGATGATGGATATGACATCTCTAACAGAGATGGGATGTAACATAAATTACCATTAGAATACATTTAGAAACAGTATAAGGTCACAGAGAATAAATTATTATCTAATATATTTGCGTTGGTTACAACACATTCGAGCTCTCTGGTGTATACAAAGGTGTAAATTGTGACCGTGTGTCGGACGCTTAAATTTCACTCTTACCTCATTGTTTGCGACCTCCGACCACTAAAGCTAATATCGCTAGCTTTGCCCACAGCTATGTGATAGGCAATTATGACCTTTGTAATTACGATCATGCCATAAGTAATCTTTGCAAATTGCTTGAAGGGACCATCCTACACAGTGCATTTTGAAGTATTTACTTGTATCATTTGAATTCAGCTACTGTTAAGAAATCGCCTATTGGTGAATACGAAGTAAAATAAAGATATTAGGTCTCTGTTTTACGTATTTTTATGGTCTGATGGTCTATGGTGCAAATAGGTCATCTGATGGTAACCATCGCCCATAGACATTGGCGCTGTAAGAGATATTAAGCGTTCCTTTCATTCCTTCATGATCAATGCGCCAACAACCCTGGAAACTAAGATGTTATGTTATTTGTTCCTGTAGTTACACTGGCCCATTCACCCTTCAAACCGGAACACAACAATACAAAGTGTGGTTGTTTGGCGCTAGAATATGTGATCAGTGGGAGGCACCAACCCAGACAATATTCAATTTGTTTTGTTATTATATTTTCACGTGTTAGCACTATTCAAATTTACTAGTACATTCATAGTAAATTCTTATCATTCTATTTATACTTAGCGTCTAAATTTTAACAACTATGTCGTCTGTTGTCATATTATGTTAACAGTCACTAATATAGTTTTGCTATTCCATAAGGTACGGTAGCTATATTTAAAAACGAATAGTTTTGCTTACGAATTGTTAAATTGTCTAATTGAAGTTAAGATTTTTTTATTTAACATTAGAATATGTTATCTTAATACATTTACCCTTATATCCGTTATTCGTCCATCTAATCAGTACGTAGCAAGACAATGGCAATATCTGAATTACGTCTCGTAGGCGATCGTAAACCATAAAAACGAATCGTTGTTTTAAGATATTAATCAAACATAAAACAAAAATCAAATATGGATCGATGCATGACTTGATTGTGGAACGTCGAATATGACTGTGATATTAAGTTAGATTATTACTGATTAATATAATATATATAATAATCCAAGACATTGAAATATTAACCATCGCTTATATCGCCATCGCCTTGGGAACTAAGATGTTAACAAGGGACCTTGTTCCTGTAATAACACTGGCTCACTCAGCCTAAAAAGCGGTATTGCTGTTCAGATAGTAAGTAATATATTTTCAGGCCTTTGGCTATTTGGACTGATATAAGGGCTCAAGGTCAAGAATCCAAACTTTTCTATTGTAGTAAAACAAACTCGAGGTGAAGCTTAGGTATTTTTAGGTTAGATGTTTTGTGCTGCAAAAATACATAAAATATACAAGTAAAATTTAAATTATGGTATAATTATGTGTGTCAGTAACGCAAGCGGGCCTAGATAAGTTACGTATTAATTGACAAATTTGTTTGTAGAAAACACAAAAATGTATAGAAACGTAATAGATATTTATTAGACACGTAATCGAACTTCGAAGTCTGCTGATCTTTCATTGTAAAATTCTGGCACTTTCATCACGTCTCGTATAAAGATTATATGAGGAAAACTAATACTCCATATTGTTTGGTAAGCGAAAGGTATCCACTGGATATTGGATGTCGGAAACAGGTTTTATCATACACAAAATATTTTCTCTTAATCATATATTAGATCTTGTATGTGTTTCCTACTTATAAACGTAAAAAAAGACGACAGAAAATAAACATTTCGATTGGTTTCTTAATAAATACATTTTAATTAAATTAACACCTAATTTTATTTGGAAGTGTTCTTAATTTTATTGATTTCATTCCACGATAACAATGGGATTTTAAGCCCGAAACAATACAATTGTATCTTAATAGTTTAAAAAAATGAAAATAGTTTTCTAAGTTAATAGAATGGCAACTAATACTGAGCTTTTAAAAAACAAAAATATAGATTATTATAACATAATAAAATGTAAGCATATTTTTAATTATATTTGTATCTGTATAATAATAAATTGATGATTACAAATTTGAGGTTTGTTAAAGAATAACCTAATCTTTTCTTCTTTTAAATTAACCTATGTACTTAGAATGTTATCCTAGTACAATCATATTAGTCGCCGAGTCATTATTTACGTGAGCATAGCTATAATTTTCATTTACTTGTTCATTACAGTGTTTGCCATTATTATTCTGCTGTTTCTATATTTTTATGAAGCTAAGCTATGCTAATAATTATTTATTTATTCAATTTATTGCAAGAAATTCTGTAACTATATTTTAATAAATACAACTGTATTATACGCCATGTAAGATTTAAGTCGCCTGCGAAATCATTTCCCAATAAGAATAGCTAAATAATAAGTTTTTTAAATATTTTATTTTTTATAAAATATTATTTAGATAAGTTAACTTATTTTTAACCCACCTTGGGTTGTAAAGAATAATAAGTTTAGGTAACATGTTTGTAAGCTAATAATAAAATTTGATGATGATAAAATTTCATATTAATTTAACAAATACGAAGTTTATCGATCTAGCGCCTAAACGAGATTTGATAAGATCAATACGGTTCACTCCACTACATACTTAACTTGGTTATATGAAGATCGACGTTATATACTACATAAGATACGAAAATTTTCGTAATTAATAAGCAAATATTGTCAAATAAAACCAATAAAAGTATCTAAATGAAAAAAACAACAATAGATTGCGGTTGATATCGTAAATCGTCATATGGAACTGGTAGCAAAATCACATATCAAACGAGATTTGCGCAATCGTTCATGGTGATCTCCTTCATTCATGGACCGTGTTCGTGGTGGTGGTGAGTATAAAACGAACATGTTTCTGTTCATATCGCACACTGACTTCAACATATCGGAGACATGCGACACACGGTGAGTAAATGTGACAAAAGTGAAAATGTACACACGGCCTAATGTCAACGTGACTCGGGTCAACTTTCTGCCTATTCAAATAGTCAATCATTATGAGAATAAATTGTTTATTTTGTAAATGGATATATATATATTTATATATTAATTTGTTTAACTATAATGATTTAATCGAATTTAATGTATCGTTTCGTGATTATAGTTAATTCATTTGAGTAAACATTTATGATTTTAATTCTTGTTATTTTGTTTTCAGGTAGTTTTAATTTCGCTAGTGGCAGCAGTGGTGGCTGAGGCACCGTACCACTTACCCCGTCCACCACCGCAAGCACCTGTGTTTGGATACGCCCCACCTTCACATTATCCTCAACCACCGCCACAACATCATAGTCATCATTCATCAGTTGGTTATAATTACCAAAGGCCACCAGTCCAGCAGCCACAGCCACCACCAAACTATCAGCCTCAGCCAGCGCCCCGACCTCTACCAGTGTATCAACCTCAGCCACAGCCTAGCCCATCTTATGGGGTCCCGCAACCGATACGCCCTCTCCCAATAATTGTTTCTCAACCACAGCCTATTCCTCAACCACAGCCTATTCCTCAACCACAACCTATATACCAACCACAGCCTATTCCCCAACCACAACCCATCTACCAGCCGCAACCACAGCCAATTCCCCAACCACAACCCATCTACCAGCCGCAACCACAGCCAATTCCCCAACCACAACCCATTTACCAGCCACAACCACAGCCAATTCCCCAACCACAACCCATCTACCAGCCGCAACCACAGCCTATTCCCCAACCACAACCCATTTACCAGCCGCAACCACAGCCGATTCCCCAACCACAACCTATCTACCAGCAGCAACCACAGCCCAGCCCCTCATACGGTGTCCCTCAACCTATACGCCCTCTTCCTGCTATAATTGCTCCTCAACCTGCACCTCAACCTCAACCACAGCCCGCACCCATCCAATATTATCAACAGCAAGAGACCCAAGGGTATTCATACCAGCAAAACTCTCAGAGTCAGCCTTTGTCGACCGGTCAACAAAATGGCAATTCTGGTCTATCAAGCTATCAGGCCGATTTTGCCCAGTACAATAGCCCACAGCAACAACAAACACACAGTGAAGCTCTCGATGAAACGGTCGTGTCACGAGTACAGAACATCATAAAAGATGCTGAACATTCGTCCGCCAGAGATGCTGGGTACCTGTCACTGGTTTCGGGAGTTTCGTTGGAAAACGCGAAGCCTAGTATCGAAGTTTTATCATTCGTACACAACTCACCGTTGTCGACAGGATCCAGCCAGAGTTACAGCACAGAGGTTCAATCCAGCGGAGCTAGTGAATCGGGTAGTATTGGATTTTTACCTCAATCTAAGCCCGCTACAGCTTATGGTGTGCCAAACTAATTATTAATAATCTTGATGAAATACACATGTAAATATACGCTTAGATGTTTGTAAATAAACTTATCATTTTTACCGATTTAGTTTTTTTTTTCATTTCAAACACTTATTTTCACTTGTAAAGTTTATTATATTTAAACGTAAAACAATTTCTTTTATTTATGGGCACATATTATCTTCATGAATACCGGATTATTGCAATTTATATCGTTTTCCTGTAAAGTAATATATCTATTGTATAATATGGCAAAAATAAGTCATGTTTTCTTATTAAAAAAAAATCACTTACCAGTACTATAGAATAATCAGATGTTTGCACGCTATCACTAACCAATGTTGATTTAAATGATTTGTGGTCTCTCGTATTTGGTTGAGTTTTGGGAATTACTGCAATCTGTTGAATTTAAATATTGTAATGTAGTGCTAACTAGTACTCTTAGTATGTAAATGTCATCGTAGTAATTAAGATATAGGATATATACTAACTATAGCAAGAGGATATAAATGAAATAATAAAACAAATTCTATGTTTATTTCAAAAACAAAATATTGCATTCGTATTTTTTTTTAACTTTTTTAATAATCAATACAACATGATTGTGTACACCTATGTTATTGAAGTCGTGCCTCTGAACTCTCAGCAGTCTCGTGTCGAATTGCCCTTTGAAAATGAGAATGAGAGAGAGTGCAAGAGTAGTGCACTTATGTTTGCGCACAAACTTGTATATTATATATGTCCTGCGCTGTAAACCAGTCTCGAAGTTGTTCAAATGAGGATATCATATAGTATATTATCATATAGTATATTATTATATAGTATATTATTATATTAAGTATAGTAAGTATATTGGTGTATTAAATGTCACCTTTCGTACAACTTCATATTCTGATTTTCTTTTGTTACAATGGCATGTATTTGATTTCTTTTTCTCGAATTTACTAGAAGTATTTTCAAATGTTGTGTAAGAACATTGACAAGTTATGTCATTCCTTTTTTGACTTTTGAACGCTGTTGACTCTTTCGGGAAAATTTGCCTTAATGTATTTCGCTCATTAGTGTTGTTTTCTTCGACTTTGTGCTAAAAACGTAAACGTAAATAATATTATCGCTATGTATTATCCTTAGTAAAGAGGATTTTTTTTTAACGTAGAAGATTTCTCCATATTTTTTATTTATTTATTTATTTTATTTTATTTTTATAGAAAAGGAAGGTGGACGAGCATATGGGCCACCTGATGGTAAGTGGACACCAACGCCCTTAGACATTGGCATTGTAAGAAATGTTGCCCATCGCTTAAATCGCCAATGCGCCACCAACCTTTGGAACTACGATCTTATGTCCCTTGTGCCTGTAATTAATTTTTAGAAAGTATAGTTTTATAGAATGTTTAGGTGTTAAATTTGACATAATCGCAAAGATATTGTTTACAGCTTACGTCACGTGTCCTAGAAATGGTTAAAAATATTATGATATGACCTTTAATTCCTCATGGTTTGCGTCATGAAGAACGTCAAAAGGTATAATGTATATTTCTTTTTCCTTGAGCACACTCGTCAAGCTCTTAGATGTGGGTTTTAGCTTCAGGTGTAGAGCACTCGTGTTGGTTATAATTCCGTTGTTTTGTAAATCAGATCTAAAAATATTAAAATATAAAGTAAATTGACACATTGATACATTATTATTTTTAAATATTTTTTTTTCTTGTTCAGGTTCTTGTAGGCAAAAACATGTTTAAGGAAGCATTTAAAAAAAGATTGTAAAAGTTATAAAAAAAATTGTAAATAAACTTGCTCCGAATAAGTAATCATAGAGAAATATATTTTTTTAATATTTTTAACTCAAATGTCAAGGCATTGATTTCGATTATAAATAGAAGTCATTTCGCTTCATTTACATTTATAATTTTCTTAATCCCAATGTGTAGCCGTAACCTAAACAGCTGGTGTTAACTGTTTATTAAATAAAATTAAGAAATCGATCAAACTCGATTCTCTTATAATTATATTTTATGTAATAGACTGCTCATCTCATTATAGAGAGACTGCCTCTTTGGTCTAGTGGTTTGGTTATAAAGCTGCAGATTAAGGTATTGGGTTCAAATGCCGTGACGGGTCAGTAAAAAGATACAATTTATTTTTTTACCTTTGACATTCTGAAGCTGAAGCTGGACGAGATAAGTTTTTAGGCTTCAAAATGATTTTGATACTTTGATTTGACCTACAAAGTACACGCAGAATGAAATTTTTAAACGGAAAATATTCGAGTTAAACTTGATTTGCTTAATTATAATTTATAACTTACTTTGAATATATTTTATTATAAATTTATTGAATAATCAAAGATCGGGCTGAATGAGGTAAAATATGTATTTATTTATTTTTGGTGTGAAAATGTGTGAAAACATTATTATGAACATATATTATGAACGTATGTTATGTATATTAAATAAAAAAGTACATGGATTTTTATATTATTTTATATGTACTTTATTGTACTTACTTAACAGTAACATCAGTTTCGTCTCTTTTGCTCGAGGATTTTCTGCGTTTATCCCAAGGGCTGAAATTTATCAATACAAACAAGACAATTAATATTCTAATACTAATAAGGCTCTGATGTATATCCTATACGAGTAAACAAATTTTAGATTTGCAAATCCAAGCGATTTGTAAATCTCCGTATTAAAAGAATATCAAATTCGTTATCAAATCCGTTGCGTGGTTTAGAAGAATGAAGCGGAGATACAGACAGAAGTCAGAGGCAGATAGCGACTTTATTTAATACTATTTAGAAGTAGAACACTATACCACTTAACCACTTCCACTTTAATTGTAGCACTTTTGTATTACCTTCTTAATATCGGAAACTTTTTTGAACCTCGTACTTTATTGTCGTAACTGAAAAATATCAAAACAAGTTAATTAACATTTATAATGTAAATATATAATAAAGTAAACGTTGAACGTTTAGTAAAAATTAAATTGTTTTTTTTTTCTGGTCAATCAAAACTTGCCATCTCTGCAAGATATATCATAATGTGGTAATACAGGTAGACTGTGTTTTCCATTAAGCTTATAATCTGAAGACGAAACGACACAACCGGAGAGGACCAGACGTGGGACCAACGGTTGAATGTGTTTTAACTCCGAACTGCTTCTGAGTATTGCTTGACAGATAAACTCACTAAATTATTATTAACCCGACTCGAGGTTTCTTCTCGAGATCAACGACCCAGTCAACAAACGAAAAAATATCTACATAACTATATACACATCATACATACTTCATCAAGTGTAAATTTATTTGCGATAAAATAAGAACTACTGCCAATCAAGATTCCTAATTAATAAAAAAATAAGTTAAAAAAAAAACCTAATTTAGTAATTATCTGCTGATATATTATCAATCAAATCTTTACTAATATTTAAAGAAAGTGAGTTAGTTTTTTACTCTTTCACATTTCAACTACTCAAACGATCATCATCAAGTTTTGCATACACGTCGTCTAGTGTATAGAAAAGGTCATATAACCTATATACTATAATATCACCTGTATACCTAATATACATATTATGTATTTAGTAAACGGTACATAGAAAACGAATAAAGAAGTATTTAGTAAAGTTAATAACTAAGTTCTTGATAGACGATTAGAAAATGTTTTACTTATATCGTCAATGATAATTTGGTAATTAAGAGCCGATAAACGTACATTTTAGCGCCACTAATTAATTCGAGCGTGGAACTTTGATTCAATATGCATTGAGTTTTCTGTACTCGACTTGTGTCCTGATATTCGTTATATTTCTCATCAAGCCACGTCGCGAAGTCTTTTATGTCCTTATTAATTACATTATTTGATGAATTCGTCTTTTTAAATGGGACATGTTCCTAAAAAAAAACATTACGTTGAAAATCATTCAGCTTTATTTTACTTCTATGTAGCATATCATTAAACTTAAAAGTCTTAAGACTGAGACGGTTCAATGGTGAAACCAAGTGAATCTTAACTAAAATTTACCCATTTTAGCCGGAGGAAGTACGACTTACTTCTTCGTCGTCGTCGTCGTCGTCGTCGTTGGAGAACAACATCGCGAGGAAAGCTGCACGAGTCAGAAGAAATCTGCCACATTTATATTCAGTACCAAACGACCCGCATTTGAGCAGAATGGTTGATTGAGCTCAAAAGATCATTTTCAAGAGGAGAGGAGTTCTAGGATCCTATAAGTGGTCTACTACTTTACTACGCTAGGATAGATTACACCAATGTAACATAAAAAACGTTAATCGAATCACAGGTATAAAAGAATAGCTGTTTGGTTGTTGATTAACTAGTGGGTGGGTACCTAACGACACGAGCTGTTAAATAGTCTTACTACCAGTTATATATAAATTATCTACTTTCGCAGAATCCAGACTTTATTGAAAGCAAAAACTCATTACAATCATCTAAAGTTCCTTTTTAAATTACATGAAAAGAATTCTCGCAGTAGTCACCTGAGTGTACCAACGAAATGCTTTAACGAAACAGTTCGAATTGTTCTTTTCATTTTCTCTGCTCCTTCGGTTACGTCTCTTCGGCTTCTAGAAATATAAAATAAAAATACATTTAAATTAAAACTGTAACGAGTCGAAACTTTAACTATTTTATTAATACTTGTCGTAGTTGTCATAGTTACTCTTGCTATGTATTTTTTATCTATCTTATTTGTAACGATGTAGCCGACATATAGGCTGCCTATAAAGGCCCCTTAAAAATACCAGATAAAAAAAGGTATTTTATTGTTGTTATTAAAAAAAAAGTGTCCAACTGTAGATCGGAAAGCCTATCACCAAACATACAATAATACTAAGTATTGTTAGTTATAATATCACATATATAAAAATTTAAATAATATTAATTTATCCATTTCCTTTTCTATATTATGTTTAATTTTCATGAATTATAATAACATTAATAGGTAATTGAATTTTATTGTTTTGTATTGTATATTCTTCGCGTCAAAACATAATTTATGTGTTTATTTATTAAGGATCTCCAACAAAGGATACAGACCTACGAGTACATTAGAACGTGGAATAATGTTTTAAAACATGCGTGCTCCTTCAATTAAAGGAGACCACAGCAAGCACGTAAATAATGATTAAACAGAAATTAAAAAAATGTTGAAATAATAGAAGGTATAAGGAGGGTATGTAATATGATATGTGAGCATGATGCTCCCAATTTGCACGTTAAATTTTGTTAAAGAAACGGACTTGCAACGAATATGCGGTTTCATCTCGTTTCTTGCTCGATCTAGAGCTTTCTTTATTCGTTCATCATGGTTTTGTATAGTCACCCTGTCTGCCTGAAATTTGACAACACTCGGAAAATGTTACATAACAATTATATAATAATAATAATAATAAGCAATAGTTAAAGAGTAAAATGTAGGATTCAATTAGTTTTAAGTGTAAGTGCTAATGCTTTTAAGATGTAAATATAATGAAATTATTAGGTTTCGAATTCAATATCACAATTGTCCTCTTTTCTTGCACTAAAATTGAATAATTCATTTTTATAATTTCACATCTGAGAATTAAAACCTAATAATATAATTATATTCCAAGACTATAAACGAAATATTTAACAAAAAGTGAGCACTGGTTTCGTATTAATTTGTTTATTCTGTTCCTAAGAATACGAAATCTTGAATATGCATACAATTACTTACGACTTCAGCATAATAAATCAAGGGATGCCCTAATCCTGGATAAAATGGCGTTCTTCGGTTTGAGTTGGTTCTACAGCTTCTGTAAGGTAAATATTCATCCTCGGAGTCGCTCGACGATGTCGCTAAATACATTTAAAAAAATATTATTCATAAAAAATACTAAGGCAATAGTATCGTTACATTGTCAATTTTTTATATATCAAAATTGTCAATACACAGATTGACACAATGATAATAAATGTCATAAAATATTTATGTAAAATAAGTTATAGTTATTAAATTAAAATATTATGTCTAAAATTCCGATAATTTTTAGTCATTCATATTGATTAGTTAACTTACTAAAACGAAGGTAGTCTTTATTAAATGTAAATACAAACATCTTTTATATCAGCCATTTGCGATCTACTTTCAATTATTATTATTAATATTTACGATCTTCCAAGGTGCAGTAAAGGTGTAGTGGGTAACCTGAATGTAAGTGGTCATAGACACTGACATTATTATAACCTGTATTGTTAATAACCACTTCTTAACCCGCTAATGCACCACCAACCTACACAAAGATGATATGTTCTTTTGTGCCTGGCACCACTCACCCTTCAAACTGGGACACGACAATAAATACTAAGGATTTCAGCTTGGAGGTAGAATATATGATGAGTGGGTGGTACATACTCAGACGAGCTTGCTCAAAGCCATGAACTAAGTGAACGATATGTTGTATTGAAATTGTTATATAAATAGGTCATTTTCGTTAATTTTCAATAATAGGTTTCTTTTATCATAATAGGCAGGTACTTGACATTGGCATTATGTTTCTGCCATGATACAAATTATGTAAAAAACAGAGATATATCCGAGTTTATAAGCGTGGCTATACTGATTTATGTGTTTTGTTAAATATATACTTACGTCTACGTATAATTAGAGCCATGGTTAAGTTTCTTCATTTAATATTCCTTGGATTTTATTGTTCTCTAAGTGCTGCATATAGAAATCATTTATACACAATTGCAAAAATTGATGATAGCAAGAATAGAGGTGAATAATAGTTTTATCTAAGATGAGGTCAACAGCGTCGCTTCTCTTTTGTTTCTCGACTGATATTACACATGACCAATATAGCTTGACTTACAACACAGGGATTGGAAACCTTTAGGAAAGTGCTTGCTCTGGGCAAGGGAACCGAGTTATGCGGGATTATTATAAATAATAATTGGGTGGGGTCGTGTCGATATGACGAATCCACGGCTCTAGTATTGTGCTCCGTTGGGTATAGGCATATTATCCTAGAAAAATCCGCGATAGAAAGCGCAGATAAAAATCTTAAATCTCTAGTCTTGATTTAGTGAATTGTTATTTGTTTCAGAATACAAATGTCTTGTGTATCAAAGTGTTACAATTAAATTACCGTTGGCGAGAACGAACTCCGAAAATGAAACGTTTCTTAATTTAAATTCAACTGAAGCACCGTCAGATGTTAATGGCACTGAAAAAAGTACGACTTATTTTGTATCGCAAGTTTCAGAAACACAAATGTTATTATTAAATTCATTATTGTCGTTTGACAATGAAAGGAAGGCAATTGCTAAACTAGTTTGAATGATGCAATTTAGACATTTATTTTGTTTACCCGCCTTTGTTCAGGCAAAGGTAACACGACAGTGCAGCCTAGTGAGTGTCCTTTGAAGAAGACTAGATACAAAAACAAACCTATGAAAAAAAAAACATATTACTTTTTTATCAAAAAGTTACTTTTTTATCTACAGTTTTGTTCATAAATAGCTGGTATGGTATATGTGATATTTTATGTATTCTATTTTCGAATATTATTTGAATATTTTAGCGCGTGTTTGAGAATTATAATTGTTTCTCTCTACAGTTACAGATCCCTTTGATCAATTTCAAAGCTATCTCCATAAATTTCTTTACGGTGAAAACGTAGAAGAGGATGGTATGTTAATTGTTTTCTAAGATTGTTTGCTAATTAATACTGTCACTATATCAAGAAATTATTCGTATTGCATACGCACGGTAGACAAGCTACATTTCAAAGGCGTCTCAAGTTGGCACGTATGAGACGTAAAAACTTATATGCACGACTCTAACGACTCGTTACGCGTAACTCGAAAACTATCTGTTACTGAATTACTTTAACGATTTATTTTAATAAAAGGAAATCGTACATTACTATTCTCAAATTTTAACGATTATATATTTACATAGATACTGAAAAATTCAATATTTTTCTATCACATAAAAATACTTCCGACAACTTGAGGAATTATGTCGCTGGCAATTTCATGAGGTTTGTACAAACAAAAGCTTTTTATCTAAAGTTAAATAACTTTATTCAAGTTCTAAAATACGAAAGCATTAAAATCTTAAAATAATATTGCTTTTCATCTTAGAGCTGAATTATTTAACAATAAAAGAGGCGTCCACCTCCCTCCGCTAGAACTTCTGCATCGTGGACATTGTGAATTAAATATAACAAGAGATTTGATGCAGACGGCTGTTAATGCATTCGCCATCTTTCTTTACGGCACTCTTACTGATATTATACGATTACCGGCCGATTATGTTATTAAATCCGTTAGTAAATTATTTATCTAATATTATCATGATTTCTTTATTTATCTTTTGTCTTTTTATAAAGATAAGGGTCATAAGTAATTTTTATTTTATGTTGTGTAATGAAATGCCGTTTATTTTATCGTCAGTTAACTTTTAATTCGAAGAATTATTTTTGATGATTTTTGTATGGACAAACAGTCAAAACGACAATAATTTTTTTATACAAAATTGAATAGATTGAAAATCGGCCTTATAAGGAATATACTTAATACTTTTAAAGTATTGGTGAATACAAATCTTAATAGCTGCTTTTCTGTACCCTATTGTCATTTTGAATCTTATGATAATTTTCCATAGGCTCGTACCATTTCAATGATGAAGATAGCGCGAGAAAAGCTTACAGCTACTTGGCTAGTGGTACGTCGAGGAAAACCTACCCGCATGATCTCGCATAATACCTTAGAACTGTACCGGCCATTGTTTAAATACGTTACTGGGAAAGAAATGGCCAGACTTAATTTAAGCGATGAAAGGATTCTGACTTATATTGGCACCCACGCTGATCTGGACCGACATCAGGTTTACATTACACCTTTTGAATAGCTATTTATTAATTTATTATCTTGTCTCTCAGGCTAAGTAGAAAAGTCATTGAAACATTTTCTTATACGATATTTCTCAAATAAAAGTACATTATTGCTTACTAATATAATAAAGACGAAAGTGAGTTTGATTGGTTGTTTGCTTATTGGTTACGTTTACACTGGTGGTATACTTTTGGTTATACTGGTGGTAGGGCTTTATGCAAAGTTGGTCTGGGTAGGTACCACCCACTCATCAGATATTCTACCGCAAAGCAGTACTTGGTATTGTTGTGTTCCGGTTTGAAGGGTGAGTGAGCCAGTGTAATTACAGGCACAAGGGACATAAAATCTTAGGTCCCAAGGTTGGTGGCTCATTGGCGATGTAAGCGATGGTTAACATTTCTTACAGTGCCAATGTCTAAGAGCGTTTTATCCTTACTTTGTGGCCCGTATGCTGTCCGCCTTCCTTTTCTATAAAAAAAAACACTTTGTCTTAACTACTCGACCGATCATCATGAAATTCAGCACGTGGATGAAGCTGTGGCCTAAGAGTAGTTAACTTAATAAATTTATATTACATTATAATTCGAACTTGTGATTATTGAACAACAAAATATATAAAATAATAATATATCATAAAATTGCTTTTAAGGTAGGCGTGGTAGCTAGTAAGTATATTAGAATGAACAAGTATTGGTCCGAGCCAAAATATTTAAACCTTATGAATAACTTACTGTGTGGCGTCCCGATGACCTTCATGAGAAAAATCCCTGAGAACACGTACTTACAACTATCGCATCAGGTATCGTTTACTTACAATACCTTGTACTTTATCTATAAACTATTATATTAAAAAAAAAAACTTATGTAAAAAATGTTTCAGGTCTTTTATCATATTCGAGCATGTGATCCTTTACAACGTCGATTTTATTATGCTATGATGAGCAAGACACAGGTACGCTTTAAATTGGTAAAATTTTAAAGTTAAAATTGGATAATAAAAAATAACAGATTCACCCAATCGTATAATTGCTCTTATAATATTGGCAGGCGTTCGGTAAATCTTACAGTTGGAATGCAAGAGATGTTTCGCGATTAGGCCTACTTTTAGCGGAAGTGGACGGTTCAGATCTAAGTGCTATTAACCCCGAAGCTATGGCAGGAATCACTGCTCATGTAATATAATAAATTTATAATTTTTTTTAAATATATATATATTTTAAACTAAAAAATCACCACGGTCATGTTTTTTTGACTCTTTGGTATGATTTTTGTGTCCAGGTCATCGAAAATTCTGGATTACTATTTGATTTGCCTTCTGTTATAGTTGTTTTGTTTGTTTTGCGAATTGCGTTTCAGTCGTATTATCTTATATGATTATTTAATTTAACGTAAAAAAAACATTTTAAGGTGATGGTGGCAATGTCACCGCAAAATTTGCAACATTTATCGGAATTGCAATTACAATATATTGGACCGAAGCCTCTTAATATACTCGCCCGAAAATTGAAGATTTACTATGACCAATTGCAATCTAACCACAATGTAGTCCAAAATATATCTAATATTTTGATAACCGTTACTATTATATATTTAAGTACAATTTACCTATAAATATAATTAACGGTCTGTAAAAAAGGAAAATAATAAATGTGTTACATTTGATCGATGTTATATTGCTTAAGCAAGGACAAGGCTGGTAAGTGAAACGAATAACGTCCTTCTTCGTGAATTTTGGCTTGCAACTGAAAAGTAAAATCGTTAATTTTCCTTAATGTTCAAATATTTGTGCCAATATTAAAGAATTATAATAAGAATATCAAAGTGACTAAAAGAAAACTTCTTTTCTTAATTGTGCATTCAAATTTTACCGAAACTCACCACAATGTTACACCATTCAGTCTGAGTGGACTTGTCATCGAATATTTTGGATAACAACGATGGGACATTTTGCTCAACAGTGATCACGTCATCTTGTAACTCAGTTTGTAAATTTGATTTATTTTCGATAGGAACTTCTTTTAATATTGAAATTTTATCTTTAGTGATATTTTCTGTTTTATCGTTGTTAGTACTAGCCAAGTTCAAGCTACTACTAGAACTAGACAACGACTTTTGAATTCCCTTGTTGACCATTTCAATTTTTTCTTGATTACATTTACAGCAGCTAAAAAGAAAATGATGAAAGGATTTTAAAATGCAATACACATTATAGAAGACGCTTAAGCTTTATGTTTATATTTATTGTAAACATATACATATAATATAATAATATTATTTCTCTATTCTCTTTCTACGGTAAATAATTTAAAAATATACGACAATTTACGAAGTCTCTGTTTTACTATATAGATCACGTTAATAATCAGAAATATATTTTACTTCCATTTATTGCGAAAATAATAAAAATGTTAGTTACCTCTTTAATAAATACTCGTTCATTTCTGTCGGTAGTATGAGCATATTTTTTCGACATGATTCATTTAGTGGACTTAGTTTTGGATAAAAGTTATCGTGTGTGCAATGAACGAATATCTCTTTTACTTCATCATTACTACGTATACATTCTTCATATTTTGTTATATTACAGTTCTTAGATTTTTCATTTAGAAATAAGTAATTGTTTAAAGTTAGTATATCTTTACCTAATATCACATCAATATTTACTTGTGACGCCATTTCTTTTTTTATTAATGTAACAAATGATCTATCTTTTTCTATGTTATTACCATCTTCAGATGTCGTAGAGCTTTTCAAATCTTCTAATTTTATTCTTAGTTTTATATTGAGCTTTTGTTCGTTATTATCGGGCGGTAGCTTGACAGTGGTTTCATCGGTGAAATGTATAGACGAAGCATTGTCCATTTTTAAAACATGTGAAGTTAGGATATTATTAAATTCATTATCTTTAGATACATCAAATATTTTTTTTGCAGAATTACCATCAATTATTATTGTATTTGAGTTTGCTTCAAGAAGTACCGATTTTTCATCACTTTCATTGTTTTTGTAAACCTGTGATTCATCTAATAAATCTTTATCGGGAACATTTTCGGTATTAGTTTTTACAATATTAGTATTATTTAAGACGTTAGACTCCAATTTAGAATTATTTACTATTTCTATATCTTGAAGGTTATTTTTTTTAGGATTAGCTTTACATTCGACTCTATTTCCGCGAGATGGTTTTCTTTGGTTTCGCGAATATTTTGGTGATATTGGTTGTTGTTTACTACCGCATTTTTGAGGTTTGAGAATGTTTTTCGTTTTTACGAAATCATTTTTATTCAATTTTGAAGGCGATAAATGCTTTTTATTTAAACTTGCACTTCTTTCATTGTCACTAGATTTTTTCTTTTGAAATAATTTGTCGATCTTAGCTGAGTTAAGTTTAGAAAAAGTAGGTTTTTCGACAGTTCTTTGGGGCTGATTAATTGTTTCAGTTGGTTCCGGTGGTGAACTATCCTATCGGACAAAATTAGAAATTAGAACTTAACAATATTTTTTATATATTCTTATAAGATGGTACTAAGTGGAATCAATTAAATACCGATTTCATAGGAACGATCCTTTCTATTTGTTCTATCGTAGTGATGTCCACAAAGGTTCCCGTTTTATCTGCGAAAAAAATAATATAATTGAATGCTTAAGTTGTTAAAATGCCTTATGGCAGTTTACTATATTCAAATAACTATTTAATGTTGTCTAATATTGGTACAAAGGTATACGAGGCGTGATTAACAAGCATCTTAATAAAAAAAATCATTACTTAAACTTTTAAGTATCTAAAATAATAAATGTTATCGTATTATAATATTCTTACCAAAACACCGAAATGTTAAGTTATATTGTATTTGATGGGCCTTACCAAATATTAACGGAATACTTTCATCAAAAAATATTCATTAGTTTAGGTATGTATGCACACACTACGAGGTAATGTTTTCAATGTAAAAGAATTTGATTATTTAAGTTTGTTTTTAAGCCTCGATATTTAGCTTCTTTATTTATATATAACATTTCTTTAATAATAAAATTACTATTACTAACACGAGTGCTATCAAAAGCAATTTAAGCAATGATGACTATTTTTTTTAAATATTTTACCTGTTCTTCCTACCACATAACTATTTGATAACTTTCCTTGACGTTTTTCCCAGGATCTGTGGAAGACAAAACTGTTATAAAACTTATAATAATTTTATTTTATTAATATTTTGACATGTATCTAAATAATTGTATGATGATAATATTTAGAGTACTTATATAATATTAATATAGTAAAATTAACATTTTGAGTTTCTGCGTCTCACCTGGATGCTTTAAATAGGTATTTCTCATAACCAGCTGGAATAAACGTGTCAGGTGGTTCCACGGCGACGTAAGCTGCAGAATTCTTTAACTCTAAAGGACCTTCAATTTTTTTCCCGTCTAGTAAATATAGATCTATAGTAGAATGTCTTAAAATAAAACAATAATAATATAGTTAGTCATGTTGTTCAACGAGTATTTATTTTTTTCTCAAATATAAATTACTCATATTTTTACTACATAATAAAAAAGCTAAAATGTGAGTGAAAGAGAAAGCTACAGTCACTCACAATTTCAATAATAAGTGGTTGTTTGTAATTTACAATTTTATTTTGCTTAGTAGGTATTAGTTAAGAGACCAACTAAAACGAATGCTGAACTATCATATATTAATTTTGGGGATCCCAATATATGTAGAGAAATTGTATACATATCAACATATAAAAGCTAAAAGTAGATAGGCAAAATAAGGCAGTTTAATGCGTATTTCTTTTATTAATAGTGTCCGCAAAAACAATCGAGAATTTTTGATTTTCAAATTGAATGGGTAAGTTAGATCGATCACGTGATGAATTTGTATAATTGAAAGAAGAAAGTCTTAAGAGCTATTGTTGTACTAAACCAATTAATTATGATAAAATACATATTATCTCACTTAGAACCATATTGAGATTTTGCTAAATAAGATTTAGTGGCATCCCACCATTTTAAACTGTCAGACTCCAAATGATATTTTCTTGGGGGCGAATATTGCTGTCCATTTGAAAACACAAATATATCGATGGCATCCCAATCTCTTGAATTACGGGGGACATGTGGTTCATTCATTTAGATAACAAGAGAATGAACCAACCCAAATAGATTACAAGAATGCTTGAGTTTCCTTTTTAATACATATATTACGTATTATTAATTTTAGAATAATGGTCAAAACGTGAATATATATTCTGTAGTTATTAAATTTAGTACCAGTTTTAATTAAGATAATTTCGATATAAATTAGCTAAATTATAAATAAATAAACTAAAATGAAGTTGTCATTATTATAGTTTTTTCTTTAGCTTCGGCTTGTATCTGGAAGGAGGGGAGAAAATTATTCTGCCAATGTCACGAACATACATGGAAGACTGATCCTTTTTAGAATTCTCTGTTTATAAAATTAGTATACTCTGGGTAATAAATATGTGTTATGACAGATTAAATTGAATTTGATTATACATTAAACAACTTGTGTTTGTACTTAAATGAAATAAATAAAAAATAAAGAAAGTAAATGAAAATAATATCGTCGAATTGTGTTTCTAATTTGTATTATTTGACAAACTTAAGATATTGACTTTGACACTATGTGATGTATATATATATCTTATCCTCTTAATATGAGACAAAGAGGATAATACAAACATCGACATTAGTATGAAGTTGGAGGGGTTCATTCATTGGACATATTTTGTTTTTAAAATTCGAATAATATAGAAACAATTATATTTAAATTCACAAGTAGGTACTATTATAATTTATTTTAACTATACGTAGTATATTTTTGTATAAAAAAATACAATCGTATTTAGAGTGATAAACGTTTTTTACCCAAAATAAGGTAGGGTTCACACCCTATTCAGTATTGATGCGCTTTATAAACTAAGGTGAACGGTCGCCGCGCCCACGGGGTGGCTAATGATACATTAAAATATAAATTACATAACGTTACCCTTGAAAGGTTTGTTGGCGATATACGGCTTAATGGCCAATTAGGAAAGTCAAACATTGTCACAAGACCAAAAAAAGCCGATAAAAGTCTTTTTTATATATTTTCAAAAGTTCATATATTTTTGTTTGGAATTTTAGTTTAAAATAACAAGATAACTTCAAATATAAAATATCCCTCGTGTCGTAGGTGCCACTACACTTAGTTTTTCGTCGATCAACTTCTAAATCGAACACGATTTGAACCGTTTTTTGTTTGAATAGATTTAATAATACTTTGCCATCTTTAAAATTTATTATAATTAGAGTTTTTGATCGAATAGACCAGTCTGAACCTGTCATAAGTTGCAATTATAGTAATGTGTGCATAAATTGCAATGCTTGAATGCTTACCGCCTGCTTAACAAGATTATGTTATTTATATTGAGAAATTAGCCCAGCCCTACTCTGCTAGATGCTCCAAAGAGCAAATTAGGTAATTTTTTATCACAATTTAGCTCGCTCATTATTAAGCACATAGGCACTTCTTTTTTAAATTAGATTAAAATGATAAAAGAAAGCGGGATAATTAGGCTTAAGCTCATTAATAAGTATTTCTTTAAAAGTGTCCTTTTTTATCAAAAAGGGTAACTTAATAGTTTTAAAGGTACTGTAATATTATAGGTACTATAATCAGTACATACTAAATTATTACCAAGCCAAGGTGCGTTAATCAAACCCCATCGGCTGATAAGTTTTTCTGTCGAAATATTCCCATTGGCAACCAGGAGTTCCGAAGTTGACAGACTTTATACTCCCGTGCCTCGGAAAGCACGTTAATCCTGCGATCTATCTATTCTATAGATCTATTCAGTCTTGTTAGAGTGCCGTTCAATTGGATGATGAGAGTAAATGGTTGAAGGATGCTATTGTGTTTGTGCATACCCTTATACACTATAATAATATGTCATGCGCAATTGGCGAGTCTTTCTTGAAAATGCCGCGGTGACCGAAAGCGGTCAGGAGGACAGGACGATGACTCAAAGTCAAAAGTACCTGTAAATGCCAATTTATATAATGTTTCCGCTCCTGGGTAAGACCACCCACACACCAGTCTACTGTTAAATAGCAATGTGTCGTATGTACTTGTATCCGGTATGAAGGGTGAGCGAACTACAACAGTGTAGTTGTGGGCAAAATACATACAGTGATCTTCGGTGAAGGAATTTTACACTTATTACTTAGTTACTTACTTACTTTACTTAGGACCTTGAAGAGTACCTGCCTATAGTTAAGTTGGGTTAAAGTTCAAGTGTCGAGTGGGTCAAGCTAAATTGGAGAAAAAAAAATTTACCACATCGTAACCCGTATCGTTTTTCGTTGAATGACTTAAATCAAGACAAAACATATAAATAGTATTATAGGTGAGTGCGCTTGATTTTATTTAAATAATAAAATTAATTACAATAACAAAGCCGAGATAGCCCCGTGATATAAACGCGTGAATGTCAAGCAAAGATTTCGGGTCGTAACCCAGGCAAGTACCACGGAATGTTCATGTGCTAAAGTGTTTATAATTAATCTCGTACTTGCCGGCGAAGAAAGCCCAGCAAAGAGAGGTTTAAAGGCCGTTAGTTACTTTATGTAAATTATGACACTTAAAACGAGTGTTTTTGGGAGTTTTTTTATTTGTTATTTTAATAGTTTTATATGAACACGTCTTGTTTCTCAAATCAACACTGAAATATACATTGATAGTATTATGAGTATTATTTATAATGAAAATGCGTGGGAATCAGTAACTCTCTTAAAAAACAATGTTGACCCAAAATATAAATAAAAAAATAAAATAAGCAATTCTGTTTATGACCTTGAATTTTTGAAAAAATAAATGATAAATATTATCTTTAAAAATAAACTTTATATGTAAATGTAAACGAATATGGACAAAGTAACCAGTAATTGCTTTAACGTATTTGCATTTTCATTAAAAACATTAAAGAGTGCGTGCGAATTATATACGTTACAGAAGTTAAACCATAATACGACGGAAAGGTTTTACTCAAATGTCACATACAGAAACGTTGCATATAAAATATATTGTCTTACTTTTACCGCGCTCAACGAAGTTACACGCAACACATTTGATTGAATTGATATCGACTATTAGCTACTTAATTAGAAATGAAATGTATGCTTAAGATATTATACTTTACGAGTATAACTTATATAAATTGTTCCAATAACTTACGGCACACTTTACCGTGCCGTGTATAATATTTAAAGTTTATGCAACAAGCTGTAAACACAATTACAAGTAGTAAAAGCGATTTGTCACGGTATTAAATGTATCGGCTTCGTTATACTTGCGTGTTTTCACTCGCCTCAGTTTTGAATGCGGTATCTCAGATGTCCGCATTGTTTGCAAGGCAAATTGCTATAGAGGTGAATCGAGAGTTTACGACGACGAAAAATCACTTCGATTTCACAATTTTAAATTATATCCTAATTTTCTATCCTACTTACTTTTTTTTAATTATTTACAAATTATAGTTAAAATATAAACGGGCTTACTAAAGGTAAGGTATAACTATTGCCCATAGACAATAGTAATGTATACGTTTTTATATATTCTGTATGTGTATCGTATGTGCCAGCTTATAATATTTATAATATAATAAAATTAACGAATTTTTCCGTCTAGATTTTTTTTATAGAACAGGCTCGTCCACCTTGACGAGCATATGGGCCACCTGATGGTAAGTGGTCACTAACGCCCTTAGACATTAGCACTGTAAGAAATTTTAACCATCGCTTACATCACCAACGCGTCACCAACCTTGGGACCTAAGATTTTATGTCCCTTGTGCCTGTAATTATACTGGCTCACGCACCCTTCAAACCGGAACACAACAATACCAAGTACTGCTATTTTGCGGTAGAATAGATATTTTAGTGGTGCGGTAGAATAGTATTCTAGATGAGTGGGTCTACCCAGACGAGCTTTCACAAAGCCCTACTACCAGTAAATTTCTGTATTATGTCGGAAAGAACGTAAAGCCGTTGGCTCTGCGCCTGAACTTTTTCCCGTCGGGAAGGATTGACGTCCTATTGCATTATAAGAGTGAGAGAGAGTGCACCCGTGTTTGAATACACGCTTGTGCATAACATTTGTGTGCAGTTGGGTAATCATCGTTGAGAATGGCTACGGAAAACGGTCAGGAGACTATTATATATCACTCTTGGTAGATTTATAGTATAGTAAGTAAAATAATATATTTGATAAAAACTTGACGTTAATTGCATCGAATATAGATACCGCACCTTAACCGGCTTGATCCGTATTTTAAAATTTAAAATATACCAGTTTATTTCCCGTATCGAGTATCTTTTACTTCGATAAATCGATTTTCATTGAAGAAACGCTATACAGTTCTAGGAAACGTGATGTTTACGCAAACTTTCGAGACGGCTGCGGTTACTCCAAAGTTGGTATGTTTTGGTAATTCCAAGCAACACGACCAACACCGTAGTATGTTATCGTGTAACAGATCATACTTTATTTTATTTTTTTACTTATTTTATTCGTAGGAAACTATGGTATGTTTTTTTTATGTTGGTGATGGATGTTTTTAAATATTAGCATTTCGCCGGCGATCATTCTTAAGAGGCCAATATTATGCATATATTTTTGGACAAGACTTGTGCATAATAATATGTCCTGAATTTATGAACACACTATTGTGTTTGTTCGCAAACAAAAGTGCACTCTCATAATCCGATTGGATGGCAAATCTAACGCGACCGGAATCTGAGGCAGGAGTGTCAATTGACTAAGGGTCGATACTGATATTTTTGCCCCTTGCGAGAAGTAGTAGGAAGAAAGGGTTTTGGCCGATCAGTTAGTCATTTACAGGATTTGGTCAAATTAAGAGACGATACACAAAAATACATACGATTATTCATAAAACATATACGCGTCCGATAAAATTAGTTGGGAGTCACTATTGTCATTTGTTCTTACTCGAATTTTAGGAAACGAAATAATATTCATCAAGAACATGCATATCAAAGACATACGCTTACAAACGAACAATGTATAGCTGTAGATGAGGAATGAGGCCATCATTGGCATACTTTTTAGAGGTCTGTATTCACCAGTAGTTGAACCCGGGCTAAATGATGATGACCTACTATTTTAGGTATGACTAATTTCTGGTATTGGTCTGGTTAATCGATGTAGATCCAATTGAATTACTAGGCGTGGAGTGAGTATTAATTTATTTGAATTTAGAATATACAAAAGTAAATAATTAATTTATGTGTATAATCCATTTGTTCACTCACAACCCCTTCCGATTGTTAACACAAAAAATGCTTAATAATAAATCTTTATGCTTAAAATGTCCGCGTTTACTCACATAGCGACGACACAAACGTATTGCGTTTCAAAAAATATTTTCCATACAAATTTTAGTACAACATTTTATTTGATTTATTTATAGTTTTATTCAGGCCGAATCTATTTTCGAAACCGGTGGTGACTTAACGTTTTATTAATATAGTAAAATGATTATTCTATTAACAATACTTAAATGTAGTTCATTTGTATCCGTTTTTTTTTTAATTTTTTTTTTTTGAAAGTACTCAAAGATTAGACATACATAGCAGTTCCTTGTTTATCGTTTTCTTGCAATTATGTAAGATCATGTATGGCTTCGCTTAATTGTATAACACTAAGTCGATAATCCAAACATTACGGACATGTCATTTATGACTTCAGAGTCAATAAGTTATGTATGTATAATATATGTGTATAAAAACCTCTTATTAATAATATAATGACATTGTTTATGAGAAACACAAATAAAATATAAAATAAATATGATGGTAAATTAGAATAAATTTCGTATCTCGAAAACAGTTACTGGTTTTAATTAGACTTAAAATAGGTCTAGGTTCTAGCATTATTGATAAGTACCTATAATATATATTTTTGTATCTCATTCCCTAATTTTGAAGGTACATCTGTACTACTTAAGGGCATCTACATGATCCATGATACAAGGACATGCTTATATAAAAATTATTATAGTCTGTATATTATGTACTTACTTTTAATTACTGGTGGTAGGTACCACCCACTTATCAGATATATTACCGCAAAACAGCAGTACTTGGTATTATTATATCCCGGTTTGAAGGGTGAGTGAACCAGTGTAATTACAGGCACAAGGGACAATACATCTTAGTTTCCAAGGTTGGTGGCGCATTGGCAATGTAAGCGATGGTTAATACTTACAATGCCAATGTCTATGGGCGGTGGTGACCACTTACCATCAGGTGGCCCATTTGCTCGTCGATTTACGAATTCTTTGAAAAACACACGTTATGTTTTACATATTATATAATATATTTCTTATTCTTTTAAAATACATTCGGCGACAGTGATTAATCTTGTAATATAAGGAGAAGGGACGATAGCGTGTCTGAATAGATCTGGAGATAAAGATGACGCGCATAGCGTAGAACAGTGAAATGAGTAAAAAAACTAGGGGAGCGTAAATAAATAGGCGCGCGCTATTCGTGGCGGCCGCGCGTGCGCCGTGCGCCATACCCACAGATATAGCTGATGAGCATGAGACTGATTTAGTTATAGCGCGATTATTTCATTGATGATTTTTAAAGTTTTGAATATATGTTTTTTGCTTTTCATTTGTAATTTACATAAAATCCATTTAAATTAAATAATTATTTACAATTTAGAAAATATTAAGGTCGAATAGAAAAGTAAGATTTATTGAAAATAAATTTCTACCTATATGCAATCATAGAGCTGAATACTATAGTATGAAGTTAATTTTAATTTATTCAAGGATTGATACGTGCAAATTCGTACATCTTAATTTTTAAGTTTGTATGTTATATGATTTAGCTTTAACAGCTTCTAGCAAACTTATATGATCTGATAAGTTGTACATTAGTCCGATTAAATAAGTTTATGTGAAGCAGTGATCATGGAATGGAAAATGAAAGAATGAAAACTAATTATGAATTGACAGTAAAAATATCGATACGTCTAGACCGTGAATAGTAGTGTAGTCGTAATTTTATCAGGTGCTAACCGAGTGAGCAAGGAGGACATGTGCCGGGAGCGGGAGCACGACGCCGGAGGGAGCGGCGAGGGGCCGCGGCGCGTCCTCCGTCCTCCCGGCTCGCGCCTCGCGCCGCAGTTCGCGCGAGGTGCCGCCGTCGGCTTTACGTCTGTTATTTGCGCTATACACACGCCCGCGCCGTTCGAATCGCGCCGCATTTACTTTCGATACACCGACCGCCTTTGTTTACTCCCCACGCGCGCTCATACAAACAGCTGTTCCTAGCGATCTGTCGTGATCACTGTTAGTGTCGTTTTGTGTGCCAGATAGGAATAAGTGTGACCCGTCCTGTGTTCGTATGTTTACAGTGTGTTCATGGGGTTCGCGGCGCGGCCCTAAAGTGCAGCAGTGCTGAGCTCGCAGTGTGACGCGAGCGGCTTGGCCATGGCGGCGACTGCCCGTCGGGAAATCGACACGGGCGAGGAGGATATAGCTGCCATCGCCAAACAGATTTCTGATCATGCGGAAGCAATATATCAGACTTGGAAAGCGCGTGGCCTTGCGCCCACGGAGATTTTGTCATGCAGGCCCACGCCCGGGCTCAAGCTGGCTGAGAGCTTGAGGACGAAACCGAAACCGGAGCCTAAACCTGACATAAAACAACGTCCAGAGTTTCGTAGAGACCGCCCAGAACTACGTGAGCAACGATCCGAGCTACGTGCCGAGAGAACAGAACCAAGACGAGATATTCGACATAATCCGGAAAACGAGACAATAGAAGTTACACTACCGCCAGATTTAGTACCGGAGCGTAACGGAACTGGGTCTGGAACGAACGTTAGACGCGCTGATGTCGCTGCAATGCGGCTGGAGGTAGCTCGAGAGGAAGAAAGACTTCTTCGAGCTTTGCGCACAGGGGGGGTTGTCGCTGAGCGTCCTTCAGAAAGGCCTGATGTCGTACCTCCCGTTTCACTTGTAGATTACGCTAAAAGTCGGTACCAGGATCGGTTGGATACTGGGGCAAGAAAGCCAGCAGCGGGCGCTAGTGGAGAGCGGAGAGCTTCGTTTGGTTCTCATGTCACTGAAGCCAGATCCAAATTTGAGGCACGAGCTCGTCGCGCTTCTAGTGCTGGCACTGGAGAAGCCGCGTCTTCACAGGGCACTGCGCCCGTTCGTCCTTTCCTAACGCGTGGTTCTGTAGCTGAGCGTGTACTTATGTTTGAGCGATGCCCTAGTGAAGCAACGCTAGAATTAGCAAAAAGGAAGTCTCCAGCAGCCACTACATGGCGAGGACCGCACGATGTCATTATAAGAGCACAGGTAAGTTCAATACGTTTACTTAACAGATCCAAAATACGAAATTGATGTAAAAATGCATTGTATTACGGTACGTCGTAGTAGTAGCTGTTAAATATAAATATAATGGCATAAATTTGTATATTCCATTACAACATCAACTGTACACATTCGATGACATCATCTACAAAAGGACAAATGATTAGGTGATCTTTTTAAATATCAAACCTATTAATAATTTCATGTCAACAAACTAAGAACTTGAGTTTAATAACAAATACGCATTGTGGCAAGGCTTGTTTAAATATTGACAGGCTTAGAGGCCAAATATTCTTTATATTTTTAGGCTTGATTTTCGCTTGCTGTCTTCTGTATACGTATACAAAAGTAATTAATTTTATCAGATTCCGATTTCCTTATCAACTTTCATACTACCCACTATCTATTATTTTACAAGCAATGCTTTTATTAGAAGATATATTGACCACTTAGAAAATAGAATTGTAAATAGCTCCAGGAATTACTTTACTGCAAACAAACACCGTTCTCTGTAACATCAAAATAATATTAATTAATTATAAAATGTCGAAAATTTTCAATGGATATAAGAAGTTAATCTTGTAAAAAATTACCAAAGTTTAGTTTTAGGAGTACATGAATAATGGTTCTCGTCGATGGTCTCTGATTTTTTTGTCGAATTGCCAACACAATGCTCGTTAAACGCAATTGTATTTGACATCCTTTATTTATTTCATACGTTCTATCTATACTTATAAAATGTTTTTTTGGTATATGAATTATTTTACACAAATACACTTTACGGACAAACCCATATTCATTTTCTTTAAATGAATATGGGCTTCTGTTCTGTTCTGAGTTCTGAGTTCTAAAGGTATTTAAAAAAAAAAAACCTGTGTACGTATAATACGTTATTTAAGTTAAATTAAATTAATTAAAATGTAAATTGTATCATATTCGAAAAGGAAGAGTTTTAAATCAGTTTAATTACTTTGTACGTTTTATATATAATTTGTCAATAATACAAGAATTTCCTTAGAGAAGAATTTGTCTTCTAATATATAGAACCTTGTAATTGGCTGTCTTGTACATCATATAAAATGTTTGCTTCAAGTCATCATAACGATAGCAAACGAATTTAAATTATATATTAATACATAAATAAATAAAAAAATTACATGTTTCTTATATATTCTAACCCTTTATTTGAAGGCGGTTAAAAACACTGAGCAATATTTTATTGTTCAACTTCAGATGACGTTTTATTAATAATTTATTAAGGTTTTCATTGCCATGTAATGTGCTAAAATAGGCATGAGAAAAAGTGCAATCAATGCTGACCCCAATATTACTAACCGCTGAATCCTCTCGGTGATGATGAATACTTGAAACGGGTTGACGAGCAGTTACTATAGCTCTTTCCTCTAACTATGACGCCGTAATATCTTATGACTGGCGGTATATTCACACTAAATTATATTTATGTGGTTTGAAAATGTATTTCGTAATTCTATTATGATAAGATCAAAGTATATGAGGCATACCATTGTAATATTATTTAAATTTATCACAAGGTTGATTTTACTTTCACTGATCTTATTCAGATAATGTCAGGAACATTATGTATAGAAATAATGTAAAAGCTAAATAAAATTATGTCATAAATACGAAATTCTTTACAAAAAAGTTGAAGTATTTTGTGAACAGTTTTAAATACGTATTATACATGTGCTGTATCTTTAGGAAATCCCGTCATTTTGCAGGACACAACTATCAATTAATACGTAGAAAAAAACCTATTACTGGTTTTTGTTTTTTCAATTTACATACATTTTCATTTACAGATCAGTATATAGTAACATTTTTAAGAAATGTTTTTCTTTGACAGTTTTAAATAAACTGTACAGATTACAAATATAAAAAACTTTTTAAGTAAAAATGCAACACAGATAATCAATGCTCTAAATTCCAATGTTTTGCAATTGAGCAATATAAAATGACATCTTTTTATCTCGTTTTATTCCCTATTACATTTTTACAAGTGGTATTCATGATAATGCTTACTTATATGGAACTTTACTTTTAACTTATTATACCCTTGAAATATTCTAAATCTTTCTGTATATAAGTGAATTACTCTAAGCTAATTCCTGTTTGCAGTAACTCGACAAAACGTATTATTCGATTGTAATCGCGTTCTGATTGGATCGTCTCAATTTCCTTGTGGCATCGCGTGTTTCTGAAACGACATCAATTGAAAACGTACGTAATTGTTCGTGAAGCAAATTACTTAACACCGGCTCACTATGTCGTTTATGTAAGATTTGACACAAACGCGATAATCGCTCTAATTGGAATAAGAATTCTGGTACTAAATGAACAATAACACCGCACCGTATAAAATAAAAAATATGTAACAAAAAAAAAAGATACGCTTTAGTTTATGGATAAAAAACAATACATGTTTGTGTTTTATATTCGATATTTCAAACAAACATTTTTAAATTGCACAGATTAAAAATACTTTGATTTTGATTCCTTTGAACAGTTTTTAATGCACAAAAAAAAAACATTATAAAGCCATTCCAACAACGTAAAAGGGCACAGAAACAATTCTTGTTGTGTATTTTCTTGCATCTGTATGTATTAATCTGTTACAAGTACATCGACAAAATATCGTAAATGCTAAGAATAAAGTTTTACATCGTTCGTTGCGTTGCACTGTTTAACGATGCGTCAACGCTGAGATTTACGACATACGACGAAATTAAAAACAATTTTATAAATATTATGAGGTCATTTTCTTTAATTTCCTTTTTCCTCCCACAATTCGAACCGGCTTACAACACTATAACATCGTTATTATATAAACTATGAAGTAATTTTTAATATCAATAATGTGTACAAACATCGCTAAAGAAAGACAGGGTTATATATTTCTTTTAATGTACTACATAATGTGTATTTGTTATTTGTCCTTATTTTATATCAATAATGTGGTTTGTCCTTGTTTCAAGAAGCAATAGAGCATAGTGATTTTTGAATGGAGATTGTTTATGGAACGACATTAAAAAGTAATTAAAAATAAAATAGAACAGATAACATATACATAATAGAATAAATAAAATAATAAATTAGTTTAGTTTTTGTTGTATATAATAGGTAAGCGGACGGGCAAATGGGCCACCTGATGGTAAATGGTCAGTACCGCCCACAGACTTTGGCGTTATAAGAAATATTAACGGTTCCTTACATCGCAAATGCACCACCAACCTTGGGAACTAAGATGTTTTCCCTTGTACCTGTAGTTACACTGGCTCGCTTCAAACCGGAACACAACAATCCTAGGTTTTCGTACTATCGAGAAAGTTATAATACAAAATATTGGTAACAATTATCTGTACTCGTGACTTTTGCCGTCGGAAACCTTTTATTTGCGTTGTAGTTCCATTCGAGGGGCCATTGACACACATTTTCGTGTATAACAGTATGTTTACGCGTTTAGAATTACAAAAGGCGATGAACAGGATATGATATGAAACATTCGGGTCACCGACTGAGTTGCATTGTAAAGATATGCATGGGATAGCTTATAAACTTATCTCATTATAGAAATTCTAGGTTATACAAACAGGAATTTACGATTCAAACGAATTGTTGTCTTTGAATAGTTGACGTGAGTTTCTAGAATTGGACTGAAGAGAATTGCACATAACTTGTACCCAACTGACGAAAAAGTTATTGTTGCATGTCTTATTGAATAAATTGTTTTTAGAATTGACAGTCTAATAAAAAAGTTTTTAATTTTCATTAATTGTAACAGTATAATTGAATAATGAATTCAAATACTGGTACTCGTAAAATATGTTTTTTTTTTGTTATAATCAAAAAGAGATTGTTCACTTCTACGGACGTGTCTTTTACTACTCGGACAGAAAAAAAAATGTGTTCCAAAATTAAACTCGAAACGACAGCAATGGCTTGGCTGACGCCCAGCGGCGCGGCGCCGATTAGATGTGAGTGACAACCGACTGCATACGAACTCGATGAAAAGTATACTTAGATTTATGATTTTTTCCCGAAATTAATAAACCCTTGCAATTCAGTACACGTAACAAAAGTGAAAAACATACGCGTCAAAAAAGTTTCAGTCAAACGTTACATATAGCAACGTTGCAATCGAGTCCGATCCTGAAATTTGTATTGAAAGAAATTTCGAATAAAAATATACATATAATTATAATTTTAATTATAGAAGATTTTAAAAATTTGTTACGTGAAAGAGAGCGTGTTAAATAATATTTTAATAATTTAATTGTGTTATGTATCTGCAGTTATAACATAGGTATCTAGGTATTGTAAAATATGCAGCAATCCAGTGCTGCAATGCGGCTGGAAAGGTTAATAGGTATGAAGTTTCATCCCGTGTTTTTATTTGGCTATATTCAATATCGACTTTGATTACATGATGATATATGCCAAATTTCGTAATGTATCTAAGATAAGCCCAGATTTATTATATAACACTTGCAATTGCAGGTTAATAATCTAATACATAATTTACAATACAGCAAATTGCATAAAAAATTAAAAAAAATATTTATTTATTTCTCGTTTACACATTTTTCAACTTTCAGACTTTTTTTCTTTTAAAGCCGTAAAGTTTCGAACCAATTTAACTTTTTTTTTTAATTTAAATGTCGAATGCTGAAATTTTGAAACCGATTATGCGATATTACGTGACTACTCCTAACGTAATATTATTTAGCCTAGTAAACATAGGAAGCTAAATCGGTCAGTAGGAAATGTTCGGTAAATCGAACGGAAGTGAAATGAACGATGACTTTAACGGGTATATTGTTCATACAAGTGTAACCGCTGCACGTGAAATTCTAAATAGGGATGTGTACGATTCAGGAAAACACAAACCTGCAAAGCGGATCAATTAAAAAAAAAACAAATAAGCACGTAGGATTCAAATGACTATTATGTAGATAGCTGAGTTCTAATCTGCTTAAATTGTGTATATGAGTCAGCTCGTGTAGTTTCATTGAGGGAAGGAATGAAGGGAAGATGAGTATGTCAAGAAAATCTCAGTAGCAGCAGATATTGGAAATTGGTATTTTATACACTCTAGTGCTTCGGGAACAACATTTCCGGTCGATCGGTCGTCCCATCGTTTTGAGAGTGAGGGAATTGAGAATGCACTTGTGTTTGTGTGACACTTGTCGATTATAATAAGTTCTGCGTAGTTGCCCCCGTAGCCGGAATCGTTTAAAATGCTATTAATATTAAATTTTTTAACATGTTCCCATTTGCTCTTGCCTTATTAATTTAAAAACATATTATATTCAAAAACTTATAACAATTATCACAATTTATTCAGTATCATTAATAAGTTATTGATAGCATACAGAGTAATGAACCAGAGATATCTTTATAGAGTTTGTGTATGACAAACTCTATAAAGATATCTCTGGTTCATGGTAAAAATAAAAAATAGTAGTAAAATTTTAAGCTATATTCCAGTATACTTAACTGTGAAATATTTGTTACAAGGGCTTTTAAACTCAAATAGAAGTTTAATTTACCTGTTTTTGCTTTTTAATCTCGGTGCTGAAATGTAAGTCATCAAAGCGGCATGACGCGTACAATGTCGTATGTGTAGTAATTTAGTTTCTCAACTACAAATCCCGTGAACTTTCAGTTACATTCGCATGTGAAATTTTGCAAACTCTACGCTGTATGGATACGTCAAAGTAAACACAAAATAAACTTTGTCATTTCGAAATTACATGGAATGAAATGTCCCTAATTTTCTACACATTTCAAATGACATTAACGAGACCCTTGATTGTTAATTGTATTAAAAGTAAGCTAATGCATTGATTGTATCAAAAGTAAGATAATATAATCAACAATCAAGTAGAGTAGAGTATCACAGTAGAGTGCTCAGTGGCTCGAACACGTGAATCTTAACCGAAGATAGCAGGTTCTAGCTCGGGCAAGCACCGTTAAAATTGCTTGTGCTTGCATTCGTGTGACATAATTCATCAGTGATCGGTTGAGAGAAAAAATCTTGTGAGGAAACCTAAAAACACTTGTGTATAATATCCACCAAACCGCATTAAAGCAGCGTGGTCGAATACGCTTCAAAAGTTTTTTAACAAGAGAGGCTGCTAGTTTCCATCAGTGTGGGCAATTTAATAAATATTTTAGTGAGCATGTTAAAACATCATAGTAATAATATCCGTAGTACTTTATTAGTGACAATTACTGGCATGTATTCAAATTAAAAAGGCAGGAAGTCTTTACTGATAACTCGTTAAGAAGCAAAACTGTACATAATCATCACTTCTTACTAAGCCTGGTTTAAGTCACGCAGATGCCCCAAGGCAACCACTCGGGGCCCCTCTTCACTATTCTAACTTTCTAAAATATTTTAAAAAACTTTAACTTATTTCTTATATACGATAAGATACTAAATATTACGCAAATATAACAAAAATATAAATACTTAGGATTGATTAACTTATATAATAAGACAGCAGTTTATTATTATTAGATTCATTTGTTATTGCTTATTAATTTATTCACACTATCAATTATATTCTATAATACGTATAAGATTCATTATTTATTTCTTAAATCAGTGTGTTTTATTTTTAACTAATAGGCCAGCATTTGACCGTTGACTTGCCTAATGTAAAGCGTCGACACGGTCTAGGATGTAGCACGCTTATTTAGAAATATATATATACTTGGAAAGTGGTTTCCACTTTACAAATATCTGAAAGATAATTAATAAACATAAGACTAAGGCGGACAATAAGATAAGCAATCAGTCAATAGACTGCCATGATACACAAAATAACTGGTATAAGTGATCTTTGCAAGACGGAAATTAAAAAATAATATATATATTTTTTTTTAATTAAAAAAATGTTCATATCCTATTCTATGATATAATATTGTTTTTTAAACCAAATTTAATTGAATCAGTTAACCAGTCTAGTGATTAAGTAACAAACATTGAAACATATGAACTTTCGCAGTCATAGGTTGACGTTGACGTATGACGTTTACTGTTTAAAAAAAACTGTACGATAAAACCATCCTATATGTGTTAAGTCGCGGCAGGCGGTTCGCTTATCAAAATGATAACAAATTATCTATTTTATTAAGAATACTTATATCGATTGCATTGTTGGGGTAATGGCTAGCTCATAAGGCCACAGACATGAAGGTCCTTGGTTCAAGCCCCAGGTCTGGTCTGATGATGAAATAAGTTATTGAGATTGCTAGTAGCATTAAGTTTACTGTTCACATTTCCGTGCACGCACGCACGCAAAGCCGTTGGTCCTGGGCACTCATTTTGGAGCACATACCTGTGTACTATATTATATCGCGCGCAGTTGGCTAGTCTCCGTTAGGCCGCCGTGGCCGAAACCAATCAGGAGGACATTATTATCGTTGTACCTTTAAAGTTATTCTAATAAACAATTGATGACTTTAATATACTTATTTAATTAAAAACCTCATCCATCTGACATTTAACATAAAACCCAATTGAATCGGTGGCCCAAAGCGTTTTATTAATTATATTTCAAGTGAAAGCACAACTTTTTAATACATGGTTTTTCGAAATACTTCCTCACACAAAGATAAGAGTTTAATTAAATTATATTCGTTTTTCAGTTCATTCGCCGAATTTAAATGGGACACGAGCTTTACAGGTCAAGAATTTGTAAGCGTTAGTCCCGTTTGCGAACAAGTAATGTATGAAACATAAATGTTATGTGCCAAAATTATTTATTAGTAATAATTTTATATCTTTAATAAACGATAATTATATACTTTTAATTCATAATATTACATAATTTTTAATTAATTATTTATGTTTAAACTTAGAACAACACTGTTTTATTTTTTACACGGAAAACACTTTTCATAATGATATTTCTATTTATAAAGAGAAAACAATTTGAATATTTAATTTCTAATTGAATTTGTCGATCCCAAAAGTATGTGACGAGATTTCTTAAGCTCTTGTGCCTAAGCATGATGACCTTAATCTATCAGACGTGTTCACATTGGACGTGTCATGCGATTTTAGAACCGACGCAGATGGGTGAGCCAAATAAGAGGTGCTTACGTTTCGAACCATTCATTAGAGCGCTACTTTGAAGTGAAGATTACAAGCAGACGCAATAATGGTGGAGCACGCTACCTTATCTGAATGCTAATTGCTAATACACGAAATATCCGTCGACTATACATATTGTTATGTCTAATGTACATAGTTAAGCCTTATTTGTTTGCCATACCATTTACAAATGTGCTAAATCTTGGACAGCTTTATCCGAAAAAAATATAAACTCCGTTTGCAATTAAAATGTGCTAAAATGTAATTTTAAATATGTAGTTTTTTTTTTAATTTTTTTTCCTCATTACTGAGGAATTTAAGGATGTTATGCTTACTACCATATTTATTGAAATACGACATCCTAAAAAAGTTTTAACTCAATGCAAGTGTTGCAATACTTTCTCTTCGAAGTTTTTTTTTATCAGTAATGAGAAAGCAGACGACCAAATATACTATCTGAGGATAGGTGATTATTTTTGACTTTGATGTTCAAAGTATTGTAAGATATATTAATTCAGATAACTTTCTGTTGATGATACTTTGTCAAGCTGGTCTAGGTCGGTAATTGCAACACTCATCGCTTATTTTTTTTTAATTATTAACGAGCAGGCATGTCACCTGATATTAAATGTTTAGTTCGCTTTTAACAATGCCGGTGAAACCGCCGAAGCTTAGCCGATTTTCATTCTACCGCCACAAAAAATACTTTGTATTGCTGTTTTGTTCTGAAGACTAGGGGTAGTAGACTAGTGTTAATGGAAGTGCAATGACGGTTTAAGGTAAAGTTAATATTTCTTTATTTAAGGTTCACCTTACACAGGAGCCAATCTCAAAACAGACCAGCTATTGTGTAGGAGATATTGCACAAGGTGCGCAAACATAAGTGCATTCTTTATTTCCTCACTACTATATTACGATGAGGCGGCAATTCGACATGGTTGGAGAGTAAAGGCACGGGATTAACGCCTTTGCAAGTTTTCCGAGGCAAGGGAGAGTAAAAACAAAAAACTTCTAAAATCCTAGTTACGGCAAACGTAAAAAGTTTTATAAATCTTTTGTTTGTATGTGAAAGTTAAGTTGACCAATTTGCCTGAAAATACAAAACATTAAAGATAGTACTACCATCAGTAGTCTTCATCGTCACCTTAAAGTCATCATTGTTCACGTTTGTCATGTTCTTTGCCTATTTAAAACTAACGGTTCCTGAAAACTTATTTAAGTAGTAAGTTGGGTAAAGTAGGTTTTCTTCTCAAGGTCAATGTGTTGATAGCATGCTCCACGCGATAGCATTGGAAAACATTACGGTGAGGCGATAATCTCTTATGTTATGGCGTGATGGTTAACATTAACCAAGTTGTTGGTGATTTCAGCTCCGAGATTAAGAGTTGATATGAAAGAGTTAAATTATTTTCAAGCTATTTGCAATATGCTATGGCACATTTTATTTTGTCTTCAAAATTCGATTTTTAGCTCTTTGTAGCTCATAATATATTTTCATGAATAGTAGCTAATGCTCGGCGTGCATTGTATAATGCTTAAAATTGTATTTTAAGCAAATATTCAATACGACTCGTATGCCATTTAGTATGTTGATAATATTATGCAAGAAACTTTCAAGCATGTATCAAAACTAACTGTACGAATTATGAACTCCAGATGAATAGTATAAAACCTAATTAATACTATAACGATCTGACAAAAATATATAAATATTAACTTCTAATAATTATATCTCAGTTTATTACCTTTATGAAAAAAGTTTTTATATTTAATAAAGACTAAACTTACGCCATGTGTAATGTGATCCGTGTTACCTCTGCAGCGGTTATTTCATAATGAATAAAGTTTTGTTCTAATCTGTAGTACAGATAAAAAAATCTAAGAAGATAAACATCTTAACGTTACATACGAGGGAAAGTGATTTAAACGAGTACTCTATAACTTTGATGTGAAAATAACAGGTTCGACACGGTACATTTTTTTTAATCTGCTTTAAATTTGTTTTATCTCATATTAGGATTATGGCGTATAAATATAATCATATATGATTTCCTAAAAGCTTAAGACAATAACGCAATATTTAAAAAAAAACACGTGACACATGTATATCAACAATGTCAACATTTAAATTTGGAACGCGATCATTATCCTCGTTCAGTAATGATTTAGTCTTAAAACAAACAATATAAACGATTCAATACGTTCAATACGTGTTCATTTGCTACTACAGTGTATTTAAATTCGAAAAGAAAACAGCCTGGGACCTTACTGTCGAAAGCGCTTTCACTTTCACGCCGCAGATAAGCGCCTTTCATAACTCAATTTGTGCCGTGTCACGCTATGATGTGAGTTTTTTTCACATTTCATGGTTTTTATGCTAATATATTTCCTTTACTGCGACACGTTGTCCCTTTAATTTCTACTACACCACTGATATTAGGTATTGTAAAGTTAAATTGATTGTCCCTATCATAAAAAAATACGAATAAAAACTTTATTAATTATATTTAAATCAGCTGTCAAATGTCAGCAAATAAAATTTGTATTTACTTACATAACCTAACCAATAACCTTGTTAGAAGGTTAAGCAAAAACGCATAAAACACCATGTAATTACACATTTATAGTATTAGAAAATGTATCTATTAGAAATCTCTGAACCCATTCGGTTCAAGCGTCAAGAGGTCTGATTATTCCTAATACCAGTTTGGCAAAGTAAATGAAACGCTCAGGGCAATCAATCTACGCAGTTTGTACGTGTAGCTTGTTTGATGTCATTATACTGGCGCTAATAATGTGTTTTCGTTAATACCTTTTCCTTTCTATACGATGTGATGTAATGCGATAACGTATTCCTTTTTAAACAATTAACTCTGTGTCTGATACTAAACAAATCAAAATATTATTCAAGTAGACTTTTACAAGTGTCATTTCGAAATGTGGAATTTACCGAAAAGTACTGGCAACTCTTTTTTTTTATAAATAAAATAATACAAATTTGTGAAATTTCGTTATTATTTGCACGAGATCTAGCTATGCTATGCATTTTTGTTGGTTATGCATTTTGATACAGGGCTTTCCATTTGAGATTCTCTTAAAATAATATTTCAAACTTTTATTACAAGTTGTTAATTGTTAGTTAATTTGTTCTAAAATTAATTTATATCCTTATAAAAATGATAGTTTCGAGAATGAATGATGAAATGATAGTTTACCTATAAGATAGATTTTATTCATTAGGTAAATACGTATCAACATAATTACATTTAAAAACAGTTTAAAAATTACGGTTTTAACTTATTGTTTAACATTTTTTATTATGTGAACAGGTAAAATCATAACAGTAAGTTTAACAAGCGAGTTTCGAACTTGGTGACTATTTATGCATTACCGGTTCGCGGCGAAGGTTGCCAGATATAAAATACGTGATATTTATTACTTTTTACAAAGTTATATAATAGTGACGTGATATTTATTGGTACTGTTGTACGAATTAGAATGTATTTATTATACCGATCGTTTATATGTATATTTTCATGTCGGGAACACATAGATGGGAAAAGACAGTTGACCAGAGGACCATCTGTATTTTTTTAAAGTAATATACCTGTTGTTGCTAGAATAAAAAAAAGTCAATGTTGTTTATTTATGCTCCATCAATGAAATCATCATGATAAGCAATTTGATTCGACGTCCTTGAAATAATTTTAAAATACAAACTCGTTTACCAAATACCGCATAAAATAAATTAATTAAAAGTCACTTTACGTTCGGCTTATTTCTGAAATCGCAGCCCACTTTATCCCTGGATTACTTTGCATTGCGTGGTCAGTGGGATTAATAATATATTACAATGCATCGGCAAATTTGTACAAATATTCATATATGTACATAGTTAGCCTATCATTTGCTCTGTGTTCGTGTTGAATACATGCATCATTGGGCTCGACTTACGCTCCGGAGCTCATGCAATATTTAATTTGTCGCGTGATCTCTGTGAACTAGTTTATAGGGCTTCGTATTGTGTGATTATGCAGGCTGAGCCCTATTTTCTGCCATTGTTAGTTCACTATTGTACTAGATTTGTATCTAAGTTAATGCACCGTTGATGCTTATGATATTAGTATTAACTAATCCGGTTTAACTTACGTTTATCGCGGAATGTTGGACATGTTTCGAAAAGACTATGGCTGACTGCATATCTATTAAATTATTCTCGAATGCCACCTTCTTTCGCGACGCTTTGTTGGATTGTCAATCTCGCTTCGGTGACAAAATATTCTATAATAGTTCAGTTGTCAACTATTATAAAAATTGTTACACTATTGTGGAAATATTTGCGTCTTTCTGACTAACTAACAGTCTAAGCGCAGCCTAATGAATGATCACAATGCATTAATTGCCTGTTAAGTTACTCATAAACCTTTTAATGTTATTCCATAGTCAACAAAAATAGAATACAAGTATAAGTACAGACATTATTTGTCTTACATTGTGTTTTCACCTGTCCATACAGTACCTCACCTCAACAACCTTCCGAGAACCAGATAGAGCTATGCGTCATTTGCGTTATCAAATATTAATTACACTTTTAAGTGCGTATGTATTGTACATACGGTGTTATGAAAATAACTAGGACAACATATTAAAAATAACGTGAGACTCAAGAGAATATTAACACATTTGAAATTGTTTTGTTGGATTTACTGTCATTGGCACATTCAATACGGATCTTGATTTGATTAATTTTATTTAAAGATAGATTTGCTTTTTTTTTTAATAATTCAAATCACTATTTAGTATTTCGATATTAATGTGTTTGTAATCTGATAAATTATGTTTCTTTATTATTAATTGATTTGTCTTAAGAAAAATGATGAGTTTTATTTTTTTCTTAAAACAACAGTTTTTTGCTAAATTTAATTTTGTATGTATGTATATTGCCTACAAAAACAACCAAGAGTAGTTATCGTACGTGCTATATATCATAAGAGATCTACATTTTTTATATGAAAATGTACACATTGTAGACAAAGAACAATAAAACTACATATACATTATACATCATTCCGCTCATTCCTATTTCATTCGTTCATTCACATGTTTCAAACACTTTCCTAAAGCGAGCGTGCGATCTCGAACATTTTTTTTTTTTTTTTTTTTATATTTGCCGGGTGGGCAAATGACTCTACTCCACCTGATGTTAAGTGGTAGTAGAGTCCAAACGCGAGGACGGCCAGTACAGTCGGGAAGAAGATTCTGCACTAGCCGCCCTCGCCTTGCCGGCCCGCAAGATGCCTCTTCACGCCTCGTAAAGAGACGTGAAGCGAGCGACGTATTGCCACGATAGGGATGGGCAAAGTGTGGAGGCGTGTTTCCCCCGGCATTGGTTCAGCAGCCGTCTCCACTGGACCAACACCCATCGCGGCAATGCTCGCTCGGGCGATCTCGAACATTTAGTAAAACAATGTATTTCAGCGGTCGAAGAATGTTACATTTTATCTTAAAGCACGAAGTCGGGATAAGATTTCGTGCGGATAAAATAAAAAAATATCTGGAGTTTTTTTAACCAAGTAGACTATTTAGTTATGAATAAAAAATATATTGACTGGAGGTGCTAGGTGGCTGAAAATTAAGAGCTGAAAATCCAGATAATAAGTAAAAAAAATATTTACGTAATACATAAAAAACAGTCACGCCGTATAGGAGAAGATTGACGAACATACAGGCATCGGAATGTTACAAATAAAGAACACGTTAAATATAAAAATGCTGCATTGGAGTTCGCTTTTGAAACCGCCCATCGGGCCCATGGAAATGTTTGCTTAAAAAGTTCATCTGGTTCTCACGTACCGATATTATCGGCTCGCTGGAAGTATACGTATTTATGCTTAATAACTTAAATGCTAATACGTATTTAACTGTACATAATTCAATAATCCAATTTGGTAAATTATGTTATTTATACTAATATTCCAAATTCGAAAGTTGTTACGTTTTCAAGGCTTAGCACTGAGCCGATTGTGATAAAATTTGTTAAAAAAACAAGCTTGAAACCACTTAACACATAGGAGAAGTACACAATATCTATTACATTTTTACGTAACGTAAAAGTAAAGAACACGTCAAATTACTTTATTATATTTTACTGTGTAAGAGATGTCTGTTTCTTTGTTGATGTTAAATGTTCGAGTTCAACGTAGATTTTGTTGGTTGCTGTAAGATCATATGATTTCTGTATGTATTTTAATAAATATGTTTCTTTCATACCAATCAAAAAGCGAATGTGATTTAGTTACTTAATATTATTTTATTGGACACGTACATTCTTGTTTTATACTAAGAATGATTATGAAAGCTAGAACAAAAATATAACAAATTCAAAGAATATGATTATAAAAATTACTAATAGCTATGTTAATTTTTAATAAAATTATTTGATAAAAACATTACAAAATAAGCCTTTGACACTTTTAATGCTAACCACAGCATGTAAAATTGTCAAATTTATTTATTCTTTTTTTTACATAAAGGCAAAGGTCGATAGTATGCTGACGCCACCGCCCATATACATTGATAGAATAAGAAATGGAAGCCATTCATTCCGCCAATGTGTCATATTATGTGGCAACCATAAGATTTAAGAGTGTTTACTTCTTGTGAATTTATCATCAAATAAAATATCCATAGTTTAAAAGTTTAAAAACTAGGTACTAAGTGGGCGTTCACGAGTTGGCTTTTAACTCTGAATATTGTGGGTAGTTACCACTTTTAGCGTGCGCAGAGTAAATCTCAAGTCGTTGACCCTGAGCCATGTTAATGTACAAGGACTTTGGTTTTATTACCCAGATAAAGTACGATAATGAGGATGCGATAGGTCGTCCAGTTTATATGTAAGTGATTTATATTTACTCGCAATTTTGGTTTCATTGACATCTCTTAATTTATGACTTCAGTACGAATTAATCATGATTAATCATCAGAAGATTTTTGAAATAGTTAAAACCTAACAAACACCATATTATACAATATTTCATTTTATTATGCATAACATTTATATTAACTGACAGTTACATAATTCTATTTTTAAAATTTAAAATTCACTTATTTACGTATTGAAGGCACTAACTCGAAGAACAAGATTTATTTTCCACGATTATCGCTGTTTATTTTTTTTCCTCATTTCAAATTTCAAAAAGAAATAATATTATTTTTAATAATATATTCTGTATCTTTGCACCCGCAGTTGATGTCATAACTTAAACAGAATCTATGAATAAATTCACTTGGACGTTTATCTTTAGCTTATTCTTTATGGTGCATTTACGCCAGGTCAATAGCCGAGCCAATCCACAAAGCCAATCCAATATTGGCTTCGTCTAAAGAGAAACAATCCACTACCTTAGATTGACCGAGCCAATCCACTGAAATAGAATGATATCTAGCACAAAAAAGAAGAAAGCCTCGTATAAAAGCCTACGTGTAAATTACATTGCATTTTTCATTCGACTGGATACTGTATTGGCTTATTGGATTAGCTAGGCTATTGGCCTTATGTAAATACACCTTAATACCTTATTATTATTACTAGTACTATAAAAATGATTGAGTGTCAAACTGTTGACCTCTACAACTTCATAAATGACATCGGCTAAAAACTTAACACGTTTTATATAATTAACAAGATAATATCCGAAAAGAACTGCGAAATATCTAAAATTTATATTAAGAAGTAGAAATTAAATATTCACGGTTTTGAATTTGTAGCTCTTAACTTGCTTTAAAGCTTAACAGGAATAATTAATTCATCATCAAATATTTAAAAAAAAAATCTCCAAATAATAATCTCTCGAAAAAAATAATATCTTTTCACAAGTAAACAATTATTTATAGAAAGTATGAATAACGGATAGATAAATAAATAATTTACATTGCCTCATAGTATACAGTAATAACGATATAAGTATAAAAAAACAATCAAGGTATATTATGTAATAAGTTTACTCAAAAGAGTAGTGCAGATATACATATATCTCTGTTATGCATATAATCTAATGTAATGAAAATAAAAAAAAACGGCGATAGGCGGATAAACACCCAGACACAAATTTTCTAATAGGTATAAATTGTATGTTTTGTCTTGTATATGGCATTTTCTTGGCTTTAACAAAAAACTAAATAATACGTAGAGCAAGCGAATATTGATATGAGTATATAGGAATTATTGACTCTAAGGGGCTAAATAAATATATAAAAATAATATAATAATTTCTACTGTTAAAATCACGACCGCGTGGAATGGTAGCAATCACACTGAAGCACTTTCCTGTTGAATCGCAATTCTCTCTGCAATATCTGTTTCTCTGTGAAAAATGAACAGAAGTGGATGTAATAAAACGGAGTTTTTTTATATGTTATTAAAAGTTTTTTTTGCTTATGTAAATCATGTCCCTAGTAGGAATGTAAATTTATAAGAAACTTGTCTCGCCCGCATGTTAGAGGAGTGGTTAGGAGTTAGGTATATAAAAAGCCGATTATGTCTTTACTTGGGGTTCAAACTTGCTATATTTGAAATTTCATCAAAATCGGTTCAGTAATTTAGCCGTGAAAGCGTAACAAACAGACAGAGTTACTTTCGCATTTTTAATATTAATATGGATTAAAAATTAATGTTACAATTTATATAACTTAAGTATCAAAATATCTTTGTAAGATTTATATGTATTTGTATTCAATTGTATGTACGTACTACGTGAGTGTGTGTTCGTGTAACAGGAAAGCGAGCTATACGCATGAATGAGCCAGCGCCAGTGTGGGCTTAATGGTTAATTGACCGAACATCTGATACCTCGACCACGTATTATACTCGCTATCTCATATTACTATATCATAATACATTTAATATTTTATAATTCTTATTTATTCGACATAAGGACCTTATATATAAGAATAGACTAATTATGCGGTTTTATTGCGTTACAACGAAACAGAATTATTTTATTTCATTGAATTCTATTTGGTTGTTAGTTTTTTTAAGGTTTTATGTAACAATAATCTATATATTTCAGTGAGTTTGTATGTTTGTTACGTTCTCACGTCTTAACTACATCATTATGTAAATTTGCATACAGGGGTACAAGAAAGGGCACCTGCCCCTACCCCGTTTATACCGAACGATCGCGGAAACTAATAAGCTACATATATATATATATATACGAATATTGAATATATATATTAACGAAATACATATGACACAGATTATACTTATTTTCCAATAAGCAAATACGAAACAAATAAAAAAATCCTTCGATATATTTTTACCAATATTAAACTATTATATTATAATTTATTAAATGAATAAGAAACAATTTCTACGGTAAATAACAATATTATTGAATAAGCCCATTAGGATATATTATTAATAATAATTCTTATTTAATGACGTAAGGCTGAGTCTAACAAATATCAAGACATTGACAATTAAAATGTCGCAAATGTAATGTTTAATATTGATCTTTTAAATCTAGTTTACATTATTATTATGATATTCAAAAACTTGCATATATAATTTATACAGTTTACCGCAACATACACAAACATAATTTAAAAAACAAAAAATATCGTTTGCTGTTTGTAAGGACAGAAAAACGAATGAAATTATTTTTGACTTTTGACAAGGACAAGTTTGTAAGAATTAGATATATTATCAATAATTCAAACATATAATCTAAGCTCACATTATAAACGCGAAAGTTACTCTATCTGTCTGTTTGTTACGCTTGCACGGCTAACCGATTTTGATAAAATTTGGTATGAAGCATGCTAGAATCCCAAAGAAAGACAGGCTACATCCAGGCATACTCTCCCCAAGATTTATAGTCAGAAACTTTTGTTTAATTTTGTAAATTCTGTTTTAGTATATGAAATATTTAATGTGACATTTTCTATTTTCAAAAGATACTTCATGACGTAGATATACATACATGACGTAGCTGAAATATCACGCCACCAAAAGCGACCGGTCTATCCTTTATAATCAAAACTAATAAATTTTCCACAGACAATGATTTAAGGCAACCCTTCCTATCCATTAAGGCAAAGTCTTTTGCGTATAATATATGGCAAACATTATTAGAAGTGAATAATGACATATTTATGATTTTGCTGAACCAGTAATCTGGTCAGGGACAGATTAGGCGAATGTATTCACATACTTTCCGTGGCATGGTGATGTTGTTTACATCTCTGCCAATTTATGCTGATACTGGACTACTAATGAGAATTAATTTACGAAAATATTCAATAACTTTTACTGAATTGAACTGGATTTTGAAACCAGGACCTTTAGATCTACAGCCCTATAAACTATCTAATATACTAGGAATTATGTATTATTTATTCCATGTATTAACATCTAACGACTACTCGTGTCAGGAAGTTTAGAACACACCTAATTAATTCTCACCCACACTACCTAAAACAGCATTCACATTGCAATACTATCTGAAATTCCACTAGTCTAATAATTAATGCCTGTACTAACTACTTTGGTATGCATCTAGATTATCTGGCTAAGTCATTTGAGAGAAATAGGCAGTTCGTTATTTAAATGTTAACATGAATACGTCGCGGTATTGCCGAATACTGGGAGGTATTTCTAGAACACCCAATGAATGGGATTAATGCCGGTAAGGTTTTGTGTCGTCAGAGAGCGAGGGGTATTACCCAAACAACAGCTATTCTATGGCCAAATAGTAATAGTTGGTAAAGTTGGGTTCAGGATTCAAAGGGAGACAGTGATATTATTCTGCACAAGAGACATAACATAACTTATAAAAAATGATTAACCACTATCTGTCAAATTATTAAATTTGTTCATTTGTCTTTTAGCGAAAAAAAAAAAATGATCCAGATAACAAAATTCATAAGTATTATCTGCACCAAAAGTTTATGCAAAATTTCTGCTCAATCTGTTAATTTGGACTGGCATCAAATTCTCTAGATTGGACCCACATACACTGACACATGAAGTTAAAAAACTTGTAAAAGTACAAAAACAGAAAATGAGACAATCTTTTGCGACTATGTATATCCAAACTTTGATATTGAATTAACGTGATATCATTGGTCGATTTAAATATTCTATGGTATTCTTAATTCGTTATGAAATTCATTTTAAACAATGGCGAAAATTAAAAAAAAAGTTGGATGTAAGTTAAATGGAATAGTGTCCTATTATAAATAAAGATATCTTAATCAAGAACTGTTTTTAATATAGCAGATCTTACATAAATAAATCATAATAGACTATTAATAGGCTATTGATTGCAAAAATAAGCAACGATGTGGAATGCAACAATCATTAACACTGACTACACGATTCATGCCGTTTTTATCGTATACGGAACCTTAAACTCGATAACACGCAACATGTGTATCAAGAAACACTCGATCTCATAATAATCTTTATGTTAAAGTTATAAAACTCTACGTAATCTTTCACATCTTCTTCTCGTAAAGTAAATATATTCTATATATCTAGATTTTTATGCCTGTAATAAATAGATAATATATTTTAATTTTTGCTTTTTGATATTACGAGTATATCTATTCTAATATTATAAAGTTGTACGTTTCGATATAGTCAGGATCTTCCTGATCGATTTGAATAAATCTTCTAGCGTTAGATTGACAATTTATTGGGAAAGGTTATAGTTTACATAACAACACGGTACGACCTCCGGGCTCAGAGCTCTAACGTTTAATACCCCATAGAGAAGCAAATATATATCCCTTCATTATATTACATAAATGTATGTCTAATCTAGTGGAGTTATTCAGTTTACAAAGTAATTGTACATAAAAGATCAGGCACACTTCCTTTTTGTGTCAAAACCATTGCAATTTAAAACTTTATATATACCAAAATAATGTGCTTAAAGCCGACCCCAAACTTCTGATCTTAAAACGCCCGAAAAGAACACTTCAAGAAATGATCATAACATTTACAAAAAAGTAGGAGCGGTTGAATTGTTCCTATTCAGCATAACGTAGCCTTGATAACAGAAAATGAAGACGGACACATAATTATCAAAGTAACAATGCCATGTAATCGTATTGTTGCTTTTGATTCACAATGCACCTTTAAATTCAAGTTCAGCCAAGGGCATTAGAGGTGATATTTTGTAATGAAGTATTGTTTCTTTGGGACATTAAAACATAACACGATCAGCGCTCACGACTAATAATCGTGGATGTTATTGGAGCAGTTACATCATAGCCTTGAAACTCTTCAGCTGGATGAAATGTACTATTTAATTTGTTTTGTCATTCGTAAAATTGTTTGAGTAATTTTATACTAGCCCAGGCGCAGCATACATATACCATATATATTATCAGGACGATATTGTTGCAGCGATTTAGTAGCGAGTTACAATAAAGTAAATATGGTAAAAACTTTCTTCATTAGAAATATAGCATGTACTATACTCGAAAAAATATTAAAATACCTTTTTTTAATTAAACTTAATATTTACTTGTATTTATTATTTTGTATTACATTATAAATAGGTATCTGCGTAAAAGCTGCCTGGAAGGTACCGGCTCTTTCGTGATAAATGACCACCGGTTGCATTTGATGCGTTAATGAGCTTTTTAATTTATTATTAGATATATAATTTCTACTCATTGGATTTCAGTAAAGAATATATCAATTAACCCGAAGCATTACAATTTATTGTTAGAGCAAATAAATGTAAAAAGAAGAAAATAATTACATACGTACACATATTAATTCATTCATTCATTCTTTCACGTATATTTAAATAGTTGGAATACTATATGGATTCAAGAAAATACAAAGATACCCATGGACCTGCCAAAAAACTATCTACATCCACCTTTCCCTTTCCATTTATTCATACAATAAAGGTAGGTTCAATCGTTTTCGATTAAAAAATGGTTTCTCTTTTAACAACTTTAATGAAAGTATGTTAAAAGATTTAAATCGAGAAAGCAAGATATTGCAAAAGACGCTCGTACTAAACTGGATAGGAGGCGTAGTATTTGACTCGAATGAGAATATTGTTAACTATGGATGTAAATAAAGACGTTACAAGTCATGAACGGAGCGGAATTAATACTCTATTCATTAATTATTATAATAAAACGCACCAAACTTATCATACTTTAGATAAAAAACTTGCGTGAGAAAATGTATTATAAATCATAATAGGGTATCGGTACACGCTATCCGTACCCGCTACAATTCGGACATATGTTGAATGCATTGTGCAAGTAGCCTTGTAAGTTGTACCCACGCCCGCCCCCGCGCGTTTTACCTTGCAGCAAATGACGATCTTTAGAGATGGGACACGCGAGACGCAGCGTAGGTCTGATGACTATTAACATATTTATTCGATTAAGTCTCTATTTAATTATACTTGTGACCTAATTTATTAAATTTGACAATAACATGAGGCAATTAGCGTCTAAATCTACCAAAACTTATCGAATTTATTTATTTATTGGTATAAGAATATTGAACACCACCGGAATATTCACAAAATTTACAACAAAAAATTATGATAATAGTAAGCTATCAGTGCGATACGCTATAGACATATATTACAAATTATTTTATTTTAATATATTTTGCATTTAAATTAATTTTAATAACGTTCTAACTATATAAATACGAGCCTGCGTTTGTTAGTTTATCCTTCTATTAAATAAGGGCGATAAAAATCATAAATATCTAACGAATACGATGAATACTCTATCCTCTCAAAATCTAGTAGATTTCGCGAGAATAGAGTCTAATGTGATTTTATCTGGGAAAATGCAAAAGAGCTAAGCCCCGTCTTAATTTGTAGTCACTATAAATATTTATGTTTCGTATAAAAGAAAACAGCCGAAAATTTTATTAATGTGATGGTGGCTTGAGTTATCATTTCGCTCAGTTTGTTTACAAATATCTATAAATAAACCTGTCTGGTTTTACAAAGCAATGACTAAGTTAGTTGTGTTGATTTTAAATGCGCAATGTACGTCAATGGTTGTCCATGCATCATTTGCAATGACATATAACTAGTGAATAATATGCTTATAATAATTGTATCATGCTACTTATAATTGCTAATAACCTGGTAGCAAGGCTTTGTGTTATTCTACCGCCAAACAGCAATATTTAGTATTTTTGTGTTGTGTGTGTTGTGACATAGTATCTTAAGGCTGACGGCATATTTGCCAGTTCACACACATACTTCATCACACGGTAATATGGTAATGGTACAAAGTGATAAACTCTTTATAATTCATTTAAGTACCTGGGTGACGGAGTTTTATTCAAATAAAAAAAAACTAAACTTAAAAAGCAAAACCTTATTCAAATAAAAAATAGCCAAATCATCAATACTGTTTCCGAGGTACACAGTATATTATATACACAAGAATTACTTATTTAATATTTTATTTAATTAATCAATCAGTCAGAAATCTTTAATTACGTAACGTGTGGCAATGTGCTTGGCAGTCTGTCAAAGTGGCAACACTGTCAATTTTCCTTACAACTTAAGTATGTTGTGTATACGTTTGACGATATTGTTTTCGTAAATTTGATTATTTTTAGGGGTCTGTATAATTTGCCACGGGAACACACTTAGGTGTTTGAGGCACGCACTGGTAGGTAAACAGTCGATGCGTCGCGGTACGTCACGTGCGCTAGCTAATTTTAATTTTTATTACTATCGTTTAGTTTTAGTAATATAATTTTAACAATTTGTATATTCCTATTTTAGCTTTATTTACGAGTAAAACAATATGTAATGTAATAATTTTATATAAAAGCTTTTGGATGACTTACCTAAAAAATAAATAAATACATTGTCTTCTTCATTCAAATGTCAAATCAACCATGATAGAACGAGAGAAATTAGTGTTCAAATATCAATAATAACGTTAATTATAAGATATTTTGTTTTGAACATCATAAGAATTTTCAATTTTGAAACGGATTTATTATGTTATTTTATATGAAATTACGGCCCGTTAATTATGTGTAAATAATTGTGAGAAACAGATGCTAAGTTTATGTTAAAAGACAAATTAATTAGCTGTATTTTTTAATTAACTAAAATATATTATAATATAAAGAGTAAGTTTTTAGTTATCTCACGCTTATTCTCAATGTAAACTTAATTAATTATTGTAATTTAGTAATTTATTATTATTAATTTATATTTGCTACTATATATACACAATAGCAGCGTGACTTCGCACGCACGGGGATGAAGGGCAGAGGTTAGGTAACCATATATGATAGCTTATATCCCGACTTATCTCATATAAGTCACTATCTCTATTCCAGCCATTTTTGTTTGATTGAATAAAAAACATCCAGACATGAAATCTTTAACATTTATAATAGTAGCAGGATTATTCTTTATTAAAGCCTTTATATTTTAATGATCAATTCATATCCTAACGGACAAAATTCTATTTTAGAACAAACACCTACGTCTCCTTGACATTATCGTATGGAATTGTGGTAAAAGGCAAAACTCGAACCAATATCGGTCATTGCATTCAAACTTATAGAACTTCGACAAGCAGTTTATAAATTTCGTCATATAGTTCAAATTATTTAGACGCTTTTTTTTCTAGATAATCTGCTTATTGCTTATTACCTTTTTAAATTTAGAAGTGATTATTTACACCTTCTTGTACCCGTTCAATTATGTAAGCAAGTAACTGCTGACACATTAACTACTAAGAAAAAGTTATTCTTTTTTTTAAATTGAAATTTTGGAGCTTATTCAAAGACGCTGTTCCAAGGAGAATAGTTAAAAAATAAGACTGCCCATATTCGTCATAAGAAAAAGACCTATGTGTGTGTAATGTCACAACAAAGAACTTAAAGCCAAAATTAACGATTTTTCTACATTACAGCGAACGAAAGCAGCCATAAAATATACGTTATAACCAGTAACGAATTAACTTATCCATTTGTTTTCTGACAAAGCAGACGGCCATAGACAATGGAACTTTAAGAAATATTAACTATCCCTTACATCGCAATGCGCCACCAACCTTGGGAACTAAGGTATCGTGTCCCTTGTGCTTATAATTACACTGCCTCACTTACATCACTTAGTGGGTGATACCTACCCAGATATCCTTGCACAAAGCCTTATCACCAAGTATAGCCCGCGTTGAAAAAATAATCAGTCGTCTCGTCACCAGTGGAAGTAATACTGTTTATTATCAATAAAGAAAACGCGTATTCCAAAATCCATCAACATTATATCATCAAGAGAATAAGTGAGACATTAAATATTTTCATTATTAGTTTTATGAAGCGGCTTCACTGCCCTATAAAGCAACGATAAAGCTGAATAGCGCTATAGTGGTCTACTCATGGTTAATGAAAGGTCTGGCATAAAGAGAGCAAAGCGGCTAGTCATATAAAGTATGGTGTAGTCTCTGTTCAACCGCCAAGTAATACTACTTTATTTTACGACATCGGAAAATATTTAGGCTTACAAACTCCCGTCTGATTTTTATATAGAAACTTAAGTGAATATTTATACAAAGAAGAAGTTAAGAATATTGTAATAAATGTTTGTTTAAATATGGTTCATAATATGGTTCAATGGCGAGGTTAGTTAAGTGAAATTGGTTAGTTTGTCTGTCCACGACTACATCCCGTAAAATCCGTAAATATCCATTCTGGGCTCATTGCACTTAGACGTAGTACTCATTTTATTTAAAGGCCGGCAACACACCTGCAAGCCTTTGGGTGTTGCAGGTGTCCATGAGCGGCGGTAGTCACTTTCCATCAGAGGAGCATCCTGACCGTTTGCCCTCTCTTACATAAAAAATAATGACTGCTATAGTTGAGAATCTAAATAATTCTTTTTTCAAATTTTTGGTCTAGCCCACACCGGTGCGGAAACAGGAAATTTGGCTTCTTTTCAGTACCATATATGATAATACGTACCTATGTATTATATAAAATAGTATTTCTTTCTTTTTGCGTATTTAGAGAACTAATTATTATTTCGATTCCAGGCCGATTTCATCCGCTACTTAATAGTATAACAAACAGAAATATATTTAAATATGAAGTTGATAAAAGAGATCAAATCAAGTCTGACAAATTCACATCGCGACCAAAATAATCCATCCATTTTTAATTTCAAAATACGATGACAATTTTTTTTTTATTATTCGTAAAACATTCTATTAAGTAATATTACACTCTTATTGTTAATCGTATTTTAATCTTACAAATCGAACGGGTAATCTCCTATCACTGTAACGAAGATTTATGTCAGAGTGGCCAGTCGAAGGCTGAGCATCGAAATAACTCAGTAATGGGGTAATTGGACGAAATGGGAAACTATTGTTCGGCTTGAGTTAATGTATAGACGTCAGTCATGGTTAGTAAGTTAGTATAGAACAGTTTGAAAAAAAATTATATCTTGGATTCTACATATTTTATTTAAATAAAAAAAGAACCGTATCTCGGTTCTTTTTTTCCTTATTAGATATCAAAACTTTTTCTTAAATTGACAGTTATTTAAAATATTTAAACTATTTATAACAAAAAAGGTTGTATACTAAATATAATTTTGTTTTTATAAATTATTAGACAATTTAAAACATTTCATACTGTAAAGAACCAAAATGAAACACTATTTATATTATCAAATGTATTAACAGAGCTCTACAATGCAGTACAATGATAAGACATTCACGTCAGAACTTGCTAACAGTTGAAACTGTACGCCCACATTTTATTTAGGTAGTAGGTTATCACACAGTTCATCACATTGAAATTATTAAACTCTTTAAAAATGCCACATATTTAGTGTTGTAAAAAAAATAGTTTTTTTTTTCAAATAACAACGATGTCCAGAATGTTATTATTTGGATCTATAATTAATCCAATGCAAAAAGTTCGTATATCAACACTAGAAATCAGAAGACTATTAAATAAATTAATTTAAACGAATCTTCATTGGAAGTAATTACTATAAGCAATTTATTATGTTGTTGTATTGTGGTTGTTAATAGCTGCTTAAGTCAAGTATAATCATGTTTAAAGCAACATTGCGGTATCATAAAGAAAAGTGCTATCACGTCAATCGATTTGATATTTTTATAGCTATTATGCGTACAATAAAATTTACCGCGCTTCATACATTTATATCTATTAATAAGCGGCTTCTCCCCGCAGTTATACCCATGTTAAAATTTATTTCTTCGTAAACGTGTGTCGTAACATGACTCCATTCCCAATAAAAAGGTTAACTCAAAAAGGATTTTTTCAAAATCCGAATAGTAATATATATATAGTAATATATATATAGTAATATATATAGTAGTAATATATATATAGTATAATAGTAAAGGAACGCTTGTTTGCAAAATGATTATTATTTGGTTATCATACAATTAGTGAGTTCACGGATGTTCACAATTTTGAAATAAAATGATCGGCTCTCAGCTATTTCTTTCTTCTTATATTTAAAATTTGTAAACAATCAATGAATTTGAGGAAAAAGAAACCGCTGTGATTCTTTCGCTGGTTTTTCTCAGATCAGGATTTTTTTCTTATTATATAGTTTTTAATTTGAAAATCAATAAGCAAGTGTAATGTTTTATATGATATGATTTGATTTGAGATCCTGAGACTAGCGCATTAAAAGAAACGAACTCTTCAGCTATATTTTTTTAGTATAGTTAATCAAAACAAAACAATAAGTTAACATTAAGTTACCTTTAATGTAATTAGTTTTTGTGCTCTGTTGTAAAGTACATATAATTTTACATACAAAGTTTTTAACTTACAGTAAAGCTTTATTATAATTTTCTAACCCAGAACTCATCTTAACAAGATTTCATATCGATGCGTTACACTGTTGCCGCGAGGAAGATGACCACCAAACAATTTTTTTTATTTATAATAGTCGAAGGGATATATTCATTTGACAAAAACAAACTTGCTTGATCATATATTTATACTTATTTATTTTGTTTATATTTACATATATTGCTATTATTGCACAACAAAATGAAATAGCAAAAAAGTTGGGCGGAATTATTCAACTGCATTTCCCAGCCAATCACAGTGTGTACAGGAAAAGTTTTAACAGATATACCTAAATTATCATTCACCATTCATCTGATCACTCCAAAATTAATCTTATTGACGAATCGATCTCAACATATATGTACATATTTACCTTGAATTATGGCAGAAATCATGACATACCTATACGTTCACATCATGAATTGTATTAAAGCAATAGCGTCATTAAATGCGTTATATGTATCATTATTTTATTATTCATCCGTACAAATAGTACTTACATGTTTTCAAAACATATTTGCGAAAATTACTATTTAAATCTTTTTTCATTTGATCTTACTTCAGAATTTTTAACTTAATTATATATACAGAATCATTTTAAATACGAGAATCTCTTGAAAGTACTAGAAAGCATAGAAAATAAATATCTCGGCCAAACGGGACGTCTGCCAAGCGTCATAATCTTCTATATCACATTATCATTCGAATTTTTTTTTTTGGCACAGATATCACCAAAGATGCATTAATATTTGATTTCATTTTATACTTTGTATACATATTTTATATTTTTTTTGCTTACAAAAAAGATCTTAATAATGGGCGGTAGTTATTTTTTTTAAGTGATTTTGTTGCCAAAATTCGACGAATGTGAAACGCTTCTGATTGTATCGAAATTAAAAGACACCATTCATCAAAAAACAATGGACACATAAAAACTAAGGACGTCTGTGAAACGAGATTGAATCCCTGCACCTACCGTCTTCCGCTATTCTCCAGTCTAAAGTCAATGTATTTTTGAACAACTATTTCTGTAAAAAAAAACTTTTATGAACTTCCGTTATGACTATGATCAATCCTCTATGATCTGACTTTGTCGTTTAAAATAATTTAAAAAGTTTTCTATTATAAATATTTTTTTATTCCTACTAACTTTTTTTATTAATATATCGTATTATATATATGTCTTGTCTATCGACGATTTTAAAGTTAATTTAAATACAAGAAAGCTATTTCTTTTTGAACCGTAATGTCTGTATATAGAATGATTTTAAAATGTCATATGCCTTTTTTATTAAATACGAACGCAACGAAAAATGGACACTTGATAGTAGGTGGTCACTGTCGTCGATTGGCGGAGCTTTATAAGAAATATTAATCATATGCGAAATATAACGGTACGTCATAGTCATATCGCAATACAAAACATTGCTATTTTGAGACAGAGCAACTGATCAGCGGATGGTACCTATCAGGACAAGCTAATATAATGCATTATAACCAGGGGGGTCTGATCTTCACCTTTACTATAGTTTGTGAAGACATTAATGGTTGTGAAACTGAAGTTACCTTTCATATTCGAACAGTCGAGATTATACACTTTACTATTTAATATAAGCTTTTGTATAAATTCAATGTCGTTGAGTGGGTGAGGCGCAATATCATGCGGGCGCAATGCGTGACGGCGCCGGCGCATGCTTACTTCACATAAACTTGTTTTTTGTTATATCCTAAATCTAATTATAAAGTATAATGTTAGAATATATATATGTCAACAACATGTAATGTTTATGTATAATAATTTATTATTTTGACCGTGCCTGATTCAATTTATATACAATCTCATGTTATTCACACTTTAGTCTCCAAGAAATATTTTATATAGAATACTATATAAAATCTACACCCTAACTATAGATATACTGGTGGTGGGGGTTTGTACAAGCTCGTCTGGGTAGGTACCACCCACTCATCAGATATTCTATCGCAAAACAGCAGTATTTGGTATTGTTGTGTTCCGGTTTGAAGGGTGAGTGAGCCAGTGTAATTACAGGCACAAGGGACATAAAATCTTAGATCCCAAGGTTGGTGGCGCATTGGCTATGTAAGCGATGGTTAACATTTCTTACAATGCCAATGTCTAAGGGCGTTGGTGACCACGTACCATCAGGTGGCCCATATGCTCGTCCGCTTTCTTGTTCTATAAAAAAAAGATAAGCTTTCATCTATAAATCAAAAATTAAACTAGTTCTAGATCAATGCCATTAGAAGGGAAATAAGAGGGGCATTCGGAACCACTTGAAAATTTTTACATTATATTCTCCGAGGTCCTAGGGAAATCTGTGAATTTATTTAATTGTGCAACTATTTTTCTTTTTAACTATAATATTAATGTGATACGAATTTATAGATGAAGTTGAGTACTTAAGGTATTGTATTAATTATATTCACATTATCGCCCCCGTCAATAGGGCGACACGACACGATACAACACGAACACGCAAATTGTTAAAAATCTAGGCAATCATTACTGCGATTTTATAATTAATCTCGCAAGAAATAAAGGCAAACATCACGAGGAAACCTGCATGTGTCGAATGGTATTCTGTCACATGAGTTCGATTCGCACTGGACCAGCGGGTGGAATAAGGTTCAAATCTAGTATTTATGAGAAGAGGATATCTCTGCCCAGCAGTGGGACAGTAACTGGCTGTAACTGAATTCAAATTTACTCGTAAAAGCGTAGTCGATAGCTATGCAAATTACTCATATTCCTTTGAACTATCGTTGAAGCAAGTATTAATACTAATGGAAACTCTTATAAAAGCAACAGATTGTAAAGTCCCTTTGCATAATAAAGAGCAATTTACCTTTATTAAGTTTTCATGTATTTTCTTCGCGATGACAAGACTGATAAGTTAAAAAAAATCTTCATTTAATTTAAACCTACGAATGATAAAACAAATTAACAATTTCCTCTTAGACTTAAATCATTTAATATCTTTATATAATGTATGTAACTCGCAAAAAGCAATTATATTGCTATTTACATAATGATCTTTATTCTTAAAGCGTTAAGAGTTACATGAAAGTAAAACTATAAACGTAATGTTCAACGCACCGCTGCGCCCGCGCATGTCAACGTGATGTAACCAGTGTTCTCGCAAGGTCGTTTCTCTGTGGCTGTGCAACCGGTTTCTGATGGATATTCAGTGAGATAACGTGGAAATATATTTAGATTAAAATTTCATTGAATAACAGTCAAATCTGGGTTAGAGCGAGACCGACTTTACACATTGTGTGCAAATATTATTTCATGGACTCGGTGCAAATATTTGCTCTTTATCTACGAATATGATACGGAAACGTTAAAAAATCTTGAGATTGTTTGCATATATGTGCGTATTAGTAACTTGCCATATGTTATGTGACTTTGTCGAATGTGTGACACCGGCATAAGAGATCGGAAACATTTCCGGATTAATAACGTGATGAGAACGATGTTAGATGAATAATAAATATATATTAATATTGACTTGGAGATAAAATATAATAACATTACATCATCCATAGACAAGAATTTTGTTATTTCTTCTATTTTACGGTAATCATACATATATAGAGAATGTATGTATACAAAACGGAAATTACATTAAATAAATATAATTTCAATCACTTTATACTATTCAATTAATTAATTAAAAGTAAATAACACATTAAGAATAAAAAATTCAACTTAAACCATTAATCCCTTCATGATAAAGAAACAAAATATTTATAGTATTAATAATTGTCACTATGGATATTCAGACTTTTCGATTCGAATGTACTTCCACAATATTTTACGTAGTTCCTTTTCGCATTGATCGCTGACATTTATATAAGCTATAATGTAAGATTTTAATTCATAAATATCGTTTTATTCTCTCAATGAACGTGAGTTTTCAGAAATGCTTTATAATCATTCACATACATTTATGGAATTAATTATTATTTTATTAATATATTCAGATGTTTCATAGTTCATATTCTGATTTTTTAAATGTAAAGCAATCACCGGTTGAGAATGTAGATTCTAGAGATAAGAACCGGAAACCTAGTTACTCTTTTCCGCTCATTTCATATACAAAGTTATAAAATCAAATACAATTAAATTGATATATATATACATATATATACCGTCTAGAAGTCAATAAGTACGAACTCCGCGCTTTTTTATCATATTTTTTTTTCAATTAAATTGATTAATTAGAAAATTTACTGACCGTCTATTTAATGCTTAATATTTGTAAGCATATTACGGAATATAGTCCAAGAAACGCTAAGAGGTGAAACCATAAACACACGTTCGTTCTGAATACTTAACGAGGATTGAGAGCACTTGCACTCGCCATATATAACACCTACTCGAAGCTACAAGCGAGAAATAGATCTATGTTATAAAATTCCACATTATGTATTCACTACTTATAGAACATACATGTTCCTGTGTTACTATTAATAAAATAATTTAAAAATTAAAGTGTTTTTTAAACTTTCGGAACAGATCCTCTCGGTTTAATCTAAGATGACTTTACAATTTTGTGAAATAAGTGGTAGAATATTCTTTTAGAACAACGATTCCAACGTGTTATTTACTAGTTCATGAAAGTTCGTGACTAGGCTAGCTAGAGCTATATATTTATGTACGATCGATAGAAACATTTTAGAATATTAGTCAAACAAAAAATAAATCTTAATAAATCTAAATATCTGTTAATACAAATTATTGAACTTTTGTTTACATACTGCAGAAACATATTAATTATTAAATTAAAAAAAGAACACCTCAACAAATTAAATTTTTAATCTTTGGAATAACGGTATTTATCAGTGAATCTTATTATCTACATTGTAATAAATTATTTCTATGTACATCAATATTAATAATATAAATTCAAAATGTTAGTCAGAACTTAAGAGAAAATATTGGTCTAGTTCGTCAGGGTATGCCAAACTTTTGTCGGGTTCAATTACCTTCGTATCTCGCCACATTATATCATCATTTGAAATTTGGGGAGCAACTGTACTTAAAGCATAAGACCAATCATTATTTTCTGGATAGCTGTCTGTTGTAAAATCCTCTTCTAAAGATATTTCCTGATTACTATTATCTGAAACGCTCTGCATAATATTTTGTTTCTCAGTATCATCAAGTCCAATTATTTCATCTTCCTTACCCATTTCATTAATTATATTCGCCTCGCTTTTACAGAAATCTGATCCTTCATTCTTACATGTTATATCGTTTTCAGAAATAGTAATCGATGATAAACTATTAACTGAGGAACACGTATTGTTATTGATTTTAAAATTATCCGATTCTTTACAAGTTGATTCTTTGGAATCCAATTGAAAGTCACTCGTTTTCGCATCGATACAAACATCTGCAAGCTTTAGATCTGGCGTAGTCGATGTTAAGTTTTCTTCACATGAAATATCCGGTTTTAAAGGATTGTTATTATGTTCTGTCTTTTGACTAATATATTTTGTCAGATCAATTTTATTCCTAATACTATCAGCGACTGATTTTATTTTTAACGTCATCTCCTTATCGAATTCTTCTGCTATATCATTGATAAGTGTTAAGTTTAATACCCAATTGTCATTCAAAGTCTCATTCAAGTCAAAATTACAAGGACTGTTATTTTTACTAGATTCTAAATTCGTTGAAATAATATTATCAGCCGTTGTTTTTAATACTGATTCAATTTCCTTCTTAAATATTTCTGAATATAATAATACTTCAGGTTGCAATGTTAAATAAGATACATCGTCAATGTTATGAACATTTGTTTTATGTTCTAATACATTTTTATCTTTTAGGCAAACATCACGATTGACGTCGCTTGGCGAAACTGTTGTATAAAAATTACACAGTTTTGAATTATCTAAAGGAATATTTGTATTTTCATTTTGATTGCAAGTTTTGTTGTCGTGAGTAGAAACATTTGTGGAATCTTTAAGGCCCTTGGTTTTTAATGAAGCTAAATTTTTTCTTGAATCGCTTAACGATTTTGTTGAGATTTTTCCTGGTTTAAATTTTGTTTCATAATGATGCGTAGATTTCACTTTTGATTTTTCATTTAACATAGAATTTACACAATCCGTATTTACATTTTTATTTGAATAATCAGTTGAATAATTATTAATCCAGTAATTTGGTTTCCACGTTTCTCCAGCGCTCAAGGGATATTCAACTTCGGGAAAATTGCACAAGTCACGATAATTTGGTGCAGAAGAAAATTCTGGTGGGATAATAAACTCATTGTCAACCATTTCGTTTGATGTAATTTCTATATCTTTTAAATAATTATTGTTCGGAAAACATCTTAGATGGGATTTGCACTGAATAGGAGATTTATTATTACCTTGAAAATGGAACGTTTCATAGACTGGATCATGAATTACATTCCAACTGTCTTCATTTATATAAGGATTACTTGAAAATGTATGCGGAAAACTGCAAACAAGTGATTCCTGTAATTAAGAAAAGTAATAAAAAAATCCATTACAATTTTGTAAGTGGATATCTCTCCCGTTGCCATTTGTTTTATATGTATATTTAAACAAAACAGATCAACGCAAAAATGTGCCTTGCACCTGTTTGTAACTTTTTCTGTTCTCAGATATTATAGGTTTAAATTACTAAGATGTAATAAATGTTATTAATTAAATATTATGTTAGAATTATTTACTAATAAAGACAATATGTCTTTATACTTCATTCGTCTTAAATATAAAATTTAAAATGATAAAACTTATCCAGAGATCATTTCAATTCGTTTAACAAAACAAATTAAAATTCTGTTTAGCTTTAAATTAATGTATATTGTATCTTTACTCAATGCTCTTCAAATTCAATTCGAAAATTGTATAGTATGTAATTGCATTCTAATTATCTACAAAGATGAGGTCTAATAATTTAGAGATAACTTTTTAAAAGTTGAAAATGTAAAGAAACTTACCAATAATATTTTGAACACTATAATAGAAAATGATATTTTTTTCCGAAACTTCATAATGTAATAGATATAATGTGGCTTATCTTTCTTATTTTATACTACGCACTTTGTTTCCTAGCGATTGATGAATACGTGACGTTTATAGTCTTGAATTTGGCTTATCGATTAAATAGGAATATCTGCGCATTGTTATTTTGTAATGTTTAATTGTGAGTAACAGTTTAAAATTATCTGAACTGTCTCAATTGGAGGTAAAAGCTTTTATATGATTTTATCTTTAGGATTCAATATTTACAAAATACTATTACGTACCTTAATATAAAATTATCATGAAATTTAAAATCCGAAGAAAATACACAATACGTGAGAAATGATACAACTACCATTCGCACTTGATTGAAAGGCATGATTAGAAAAAAATATATTCTTTATTTTGTACGAGTTAAAATGTAAGTTATATATAAAAAGTTTAACAATTTTTAAAAAAGTTATAAAAGATAAAAACGATGGGCACTTATTTTTACATTTGCGATAGCTCAAAAATGAAACATTTACAGAAATATACTATATATATGTTCATAACAAATGGTCCAAGATGATTCGAATACTAATTTTAATACTATTAAAATATTTTTTGAATTCGTATTTAAAGTTCACTTTACTTAATCTTCCTCTGATGAAGATTCATCAGAATACATTGCTATATATTTTTGCTTGGCCTCACTAAGGTTATCAGACAACGTAGTATCATTCATTTGACATAGTGTATCAAGTGAAATAACAAAATCTAGAAAAAAATCCCCGTCATCGGTTTCTTCGTATTCTTCAACATCTTCCGTTAGATTTTCAGCTGTTGTATTATCATTTTCAACATGTATTTTAAAGGTTTCTATATAATCGTGAGTATCTGAATTATTGAAAATTGTACCATTTATTGGTAATTCTACTTTTGTAATATTTAAATTGTTTTCGTTAAGTAATTCTAAAAGTGAATAGACATTCTCACTCTCTTCAGAAGATTCTGAAGATAAAATTTCAGATAATAGTTCTGTTAATACTAAATCAGTATGTTTAGAACTATTTAATAATAATTTCAATATATCTTCTGGAAATATACTAATTTCTTCTGCTGAGCAATTTTTATATATAGATTGTTCATCTTCGGAAAAAAATGTTTCGTTTTCTCCGCTTGCAATATATTCAAGAACTTCTTTCGGCAACTTATTCAAATTCTCTGTCGTTACAGTGACATTGTGTTGCCCAGTAACTTTAGATACCTCAATATTTATTTGAACTTTTATTCGTACGTGAGGGTCATCTGTTATTGTCGTCTGAAGTAATGAATAATTTTTCGTTTCGGTGATTTCGTCCGAAGCATTAGAATTACTGATGTTGCTTGTTATTATATATTCTGTGGATGTAATTATATCGCAATCTTGAGTATCAGACAATAGACTGCGATTACATTTATCATCTGTTTCACTTCCGTTATAATTTAATATATATAAATATATCTGTGATATTTCGTTTAATTCGTCGTCTTCATATATTTCAGTTTCATTACACTCCTTACTTGTTATTGTTTCCTCTGAAGAAATGCTATCATAGTCCTGTCGACAGCTACAATTTTCTTTAGATTCTTCATATAATAATGTTTGTTTTGGTTTGTTTTGCCCGTGTGTGTTATTTTTATTGTTACTTTGCGAAGAAGTCACAATAGGCAAACATTTTCCTTTTTCGTTTTCAAAAATTTTCGGTAAATTATTTGCTTTATTTTTCTTATTATTGGAACTAATACATTTATAAGCTGATTTTACATCTTCATCAAAGGGCCCAAGAACTTCATCGTAACCATTAGCTGAGTAGTAGAAGGGTTCACCGATATCTAATATACATGTAGGGTATATAACATCAGGAAAATAATTTTCATATATACTTGTAGTTTTATCAGTATCTGTACCAGCAATGTTAGTTCCTGGCCAAACTGGGACTAATCCAACGAAATCAGAGTTAAAAGGACATTTTCTTTGATTCGTTGAAAATTTACCATTGGGATTAAAATCGTTTGCAAGACTTATGCATGAAACTACCTAGAAAAATAGACATTTGTTTATTTTATAATTTGTTACACTGGAGAGTTTAGATTATATTTTTCACATTTTACTTACCTGTAGTGCTATTATTAAGACAAAGCACTTTAAGATCATTTTTCTGTTATTTTACATCGATAAATACATAAATTTTTATTTTACTTTAAATGTTCATGGATACGTTCTATTAATACTGTTGTATTATGGAAAATAGGATTTCTATGAACAATTTATTCACTTAATGTAATGTTGCTTTCAATTATTACAAAACAAACATTTCTTCAAATATTTTGAGCAACTATTAAATAAATTATTATCATTTGTTATCTTATCTACGTTTCGTTTAATGTTAATGTGCAATCATTAAAAAAATTAGGTAAAATGTGCTGTGATAAAGAAGGCTTGATATAAACTCCCAAGTATATGTCAAGTCAGTACCGAAAACTATACTACGTATTGTCTTCAATTTATTATTATAATTTTATGAGATATACATTCACAATTTTTAAAGTAATTATTTATTTAAGTATATTTTAATAAACTTATGTTTATGCTTAAACATTTATTCATAAAATAAAATAAAAATGATGGCATATCTTTATTTATATTTCGGTTTCGAGTTTCAATATCCGGATATCAGCATATTAGTCAATAAAGAACGCCTACATCTGCCGCAGCAAATGAATTCCATGACCACAGCATTCGGTACAGTCACTATCTCATAAAATAATGGGAACAGAATAGATAGAGTCAACTCTAGGTCATTAAAATCTTCATAATTTGAATCCGTCTGGTATACCATCGTTCTGAAAGTTGTAATCTTATCAACGATGTAAATAACCAAACAGGCGATCTTCATTCAATTGCCTTAAAATGATTAATTTTATCATAGAAAATAATTACTTATTTCACTATTTATTAAGTTGAAAACACAATGCGTTTTAATGCAAAATAGCATTTCTAGTCAGTTATGTAATGTTAACGCCATTTTACCAGTAACAGAATTGGCGGGACATATAACAGGTATGGGTTTACCAGGAGTCAAGATTTTGCTAGAATTGTTTAGCACTTTACGATCGTGTACGGAAAAATATGTACGTGTTCGATCTGTTCGGTTTTTGTTACACAGTCTGACACAATTGCCGAAACAATGCCGAACATTCTAAAAGTTTTGTCTATGCTAAAAAATACATTTTTGATATTTAAAAATTACGCTTTAAAAATGTGACGCCTTTATAAGATATATTGTAATGTAAAAATACTCAAAAAACCTATTGTTTTTTATAAAAATAAGTGATATTAATTTAAAAAAAAACTGAAGCAATTATATTGCAATATTTTCTTAAAATGTTACAAAATTTATATTAAATATGTATATAATTTATATATTTTACTTTATTTAGCTAATTATGACAACATATTCGGATAAAAAACATTACTATAGCTATTTTGGGCAAACGATGACTAAACGATAATAATATTATATATAATGTATTTTTGATGAATTGAAGGAAAAGAAGAACCTTAACTGAATGGATTTGTAGCATAGTATATAAAGTATATGTATAAAACAATAATCCAATATTATTATACCGCAAAATGAATCATGTAGCTGGTAAATTACATTAGACTGTATGATAATAATAGATTCATAGTAAATTATTGAATGAGCAATAAAGTAAACAGTATTATTCGTAATATATATTTAATTCCTGATTTACAAAAACATCTGAATATAATACATAACACAAAACAATTTTAAAAGAGCATTTCGTTGTAATAGTAGAATTAGTAGTATTAGTTTTTATTACATTAGTAATAACAGCAGCAGTCGCTTTTATGTTTTATGCCATCGCACTTATTGCAGCGACCGCGGTCTGAATTGGAACGACTATGACATTTCGATTTTGATCGTCCTCTCTTTCTGCATTCACCGCAATCATCACAACCGCTATCGCAGTACGGTCCATCGTTCTTACACGACTTACGGTTGCCCTTGTTTTTGCAACCGCAGTCCGAATAGCAATCGTAATCCCAGTCGAAATCATAAATACAATCAGTGCAGCCTACTGATACTGGATATGGAATGTAAATTGGTTCGTTATCAGATTTATCCTTCATAGAAACTATGAGGGATATTATTTCTAATAATTCGTCTCGATCTTCATTTTCCACAATAATGACAATAGGTTTTTGTGAATCATCTTGATAGGGATAATAAGAATATTGTTGATAGTTAGAAGTGGAAGGTTGAGAATACGGGTTGGCATAAGCGATTTGAACATACTGTGAGTAATCGTACACAGGCTGTTCATATGAATACAACTGTGAATAAGGGTCTAAGCAAGCTCCAACTATATATCCATTCAGCCATTGATTTTGCGCCAACTTAAAAAAAAATATGACCATAAAATATATAATATGAATTAGATAAGTAAAAGCAAATTAAAATATTTACCTCAAACCACAAAAGAAATATTAACAGAACTCTTCGGCTTGGATACATCTTCTGCTTCAAAATAATTATAAAGGAATAAAAGCAAAACTGTGCGTCTTATATTTAAGATATTAGTGAAATATCGGTCATGAAATGAACTTGTAACCAAAATATTACATAAAAAATATTTCATTTCATAATATATGTCATGTACTAAACGTACGTGTGTTCATTACACAATTCTATTTTCCGTAATTTGAATAACTAAATATTTTCTTGAAAGAAAAGAAAAATCATCGAACACTTTATCGTCCAAACAGCTGTTTTTTTGCGTCTGCTAACTGCAGTTATATGATCTACAATTAATATAATGAATATTATTTAAGACGAACTAATTTTGTAGTTATAAAGAATAATGTGCTCGAAAGAATTTTTGGTCAAAAAATCAACATTTCTGCGTAATTCATGTGCAACTACACAATCATTTGTTGTACCAAATCCTTTTAAAGAGACCAATTTATATGATTGCCATTATAAGATTAGTAGTTAAGATCAATATATAGTTAAGATATAGAGATTAGAGGATTATTAATTTTTAAATACTAAAAATTAATTCTCTGAAAATATTTTTGGTATTAAATGTAAAAAATATGTAAGTATTGTTTTTTCTTTACAATAATTGTATATATTTTTTTCTTAGTTTCTCGTTCATTTTATTCAAATAAATATATTTATTTGATACAAATAAAACAACTTATTTTCCTTTTATGCAAGCGTTTATTGTCAATTTTCAGGCTTAAGTATAATATTAATTTCGTTCGTATCTTTCCCATAGTAAGCTTGTAATGGCACATTATTATCTTCATTAACGCCATATGAATTTGTGTCACAAAAAATACCACCATTAGTAGGAACAATTATCGGATATGGAACGTATGTAACACCGTTTCCATTGTTAAAATCGAAAAAGCGATTTTGGCATCCACATCCACATCCACATCCGTAACCACCATCGTTACCAAAATATCCCCCATTACTGTAGCCCCCGTTACAGCTACACCCTCCTCCGTAACCAAAGCCTCCAACACATCCACAATCTCCTCCAAAGCCATTGCATCCTCCACATCCGCAGCTACCTCCACATCCAAAGTTTCCGCCATAACCTCCTCCGCATCCACAATTTCCGTTACATCCACAGCCTCCTCCACACCCGCAGCCTCCTCCAAAACCAAACCCACCTCCATTTCCGAAATTTCCTCCACAACCGCATCCTGCTCCACAACTACAACCTCCTCCACATCCACAGTTTCCTCCACATCCACAGTTTCCTCCACATCCACAACCTCCTCCGTATCCACCGCTTCCGCCACAGCCGCATGCACATCCCCCACTATAGCCTCCATATCCATTTTGTGAATATCCGCATGAATTACACCCATTTCCCGATCTATTTTTTAGTGCAAATATAAGAAAGTATAAAAGAGAACGGAAGTCATCATCGTCGTCACGTCCGCCAACACAGTAAGGTGGTACAGACGGTGGGTACATCGGGTAATTGTAGCAGTTATAGTCTGGAAAACTTGGTACAGTAGGAGGTTCGAAGGAGGTGTCAATCAGTGGCTTGATAACAGCTGGAATTACAAATTGTCCAGTCGGCTGTATATATGACGTAGTTGAAAGCGTCGCTGGTGGTGACACAAATTCCACTCGACTTCTACATTGAGCTGATCCATCGTAACCCTGAAAACAAATATATCAAATTAATTCAAATACAAATTAAATTATAAGTAATGAAGTCAATAAATCGAATCATACCTGTGTTATGAACAACAATGTTGACAAAAATATACGAAGCCCCATTTTGATGTAAGTATTAAAATTTTGTAATTACTCTTCTTATATACAAAACGGGTTTCAAAATATAGGTTACATAGAAATTAACATGATGCAACTGAGCTGTTTGAAGGACTTTAACACGTTTTCTTGTAAATATTAAAAAAAATAAGCTACAATTATTATGTACGTGATAGTTAAACTAAACGAATTATAAATATATAAAAAATCTAAGTATAAGCAAAATAAATAAAAAAGTAGAAAACGAAAAGTAAATTAAAGGAATTATGTTATTATCGCATTGTTGACGGGTATCGGTATTGGATAAGGGATAGGTATTGTATTTGATCCAGAATTTCGATTACAACACCCCCCACCACATCCCCCACAACCACCACCTCTTCCACCGAATCCTCCATTATCGGTTAATAACAAAAGTAATATGGGTAATATGCATTTCCATTCGTCGTCGTCATCGTTCACAACGACAGGATACGGTGTTCCATATCCTGAAGATCCGTACCAACCGGGATATTGACAAATTACTACATTTATCTGAAAAATATTAATCATTATACAAATAAATATGTTTCGTGTATATATAAGATAATTCTCTCGACATTTTAAGAAGCTAACTGTGCATTTGCCATTCGTTCAAGTATATACTACTTATATACTGATTTTGTAAATGTAGATTTAAAAGATAAGGTGATCGTAACGATAAAACCTAATGAATATTATGAATTATATACTATCATGTTATTAAGAAAAATACCAAAACATCAATGTTTTCTAGGTATTATATATAAAATTTAGAACAGTAACACTTACATTAGAGTAAGCGACGAAAAGCAGGCAGCCTAACCACCATAAAGTAGACATATCTACTAATTTAAAACAAGAATCATTTGTAAGTATTCCGATTTATATAAATTATTATCGGATTTTGAAATATAATTCGTATTTTGTTCAATTGTATTTCTAAATATTTTATCTTTTGAATTCTCATGATATTATGAAAATAAATGTTCTAATAGAATATTGTATCAGATAAATAATGATTATATTTTCGACATGTTATAATGATGTAACATTATCGGACGATACATCAACGAGGCTTAGACAATCACAGCCGATTCAAGTTGGAGCGTTTTCTGTTGTCTTTCTTCCGCAAATCTTTGATCACGTGACAAATAATTTAACATATCTACACATTTATGTGTTTTCTACAAGCGAATTCGTCACTGATATCGAAGTTTCATATCTAAAGGGTGTTAATAAATAATGTAATATTGTTCTTTTCTTAACCATCATGACACACAAACTTGGATCAAATTATCGTTAATTTGAACTAAAATGATCACAATCACAGCATTCAACATTTTTCCCAAAAATATGTATTGGTTGAGACCAAACTTTTATTCAAGTATATTGATTATGGGTATATTAAATTGTGGGTGTGAACTTTGTAACATTATTTAACTTTCCAATATTTTCACAATACTGTGTGATATTGTAAATAATTTCATAATATTAATGAGCAGTGTATTATCGCTAAGCAAAAGAGGACCAAGCTTACAGACCATTGAAAGGTTAGTAAGAGTGAATGCCTTTCAAATGTTTTTTTTTTTTTTTTTATATTTGCCGGGAGGGCAAATGACTCTACTCCACCTGATGTTAAGTGGTAGTAGAGTCCAAACGCGAGGACGGCCAGTACAGTCGGGAAGAAGGTTCTGCACTAGCCGCCCTCGCCTTGCCGGCCCGCAAGATGCCTCTTCACGCCTCGTTCGAAGGAACCCGGGTCGTAAGAGGAGGGGAATACGTGAGCTGGTAAGGAATTCCATTTCTTGGAAGTGCGACAAAGAAAGGAGTTGCCAAATTTCTTTGTGCGCGATGGAATTGATGTTCTTTTGTTCAAACTTGTAACGGCTTAAGTTAGTCAATATTAGAGCTTGTTTGTGCCCATCAAATGCTTTCATCGTGTCAAATGTAATAAGTAAGAAACGAATCTTAAGTATTTTAATATAACATAATGTAAATTATTAAATAAAATCATTTAGAGGAAACGATGAAATATTCATTTTTTATTATATATGTATACATAATTTCTTTGTTACAAATTAGAGCAAAAATACTAGCTCTGAAATAGTTTAATATAGTCGAAGGAGTAGATAGACTTCAATATTAAAAAAAAATGTTTTTTTTTTTTACTGGACAATAAACAACTAAATTTAACATTGGAAAAATGTGACGTGACTATAATTTTATGAAAGGCCTCCCTTATCAGCAATCAATAGACTTTTCTCTAAGACGTCGTCTCGTTCCATTGAGTACGGGTGAGGAAGATGTATCAGTCGTGGTGTTAGAATAACAGCTCTCCTGCTGATAAGGCTGACTGGCAACGCTGCTGCAGCTGGGCGTTATCCACCTAAATATCCGCCACCATAACTGCACACATGACCTTATTCTGTAATCTTTTGTGAAGGGATAATATTAATTCTTAATTAAATACTAATGATTATTGACTGCATTATGCACTGTGGTAAATTTTTAATGATTAAATAATAAAAAAATATCACACATTCAGATATAACTTGGTTTTCTATTTGCTTGTGATTTCGCGAGATAAGAGTATTATATAAATGAAGAAACCAATTTCAAATTTATTAGTACATAGAAATCTTGTCGCGAATTATTTTGTTAAAGTTTGTCGAGGTCTAGAATGATATCTTGCAAATTTAGTTTGCATAGCAAGGTCGCTCTACGTCCGAAGCGATCGGATGGAATAAGGCAATTACTTGGTAGATCGAAATAAATTTGACGCTCGTTAAATTCGGGAATGATATTGCTTAACTAATACAATTTCCGTGATGGAAGTAGAATTACTTAAAGTTTATCTTAACTTAAGGAGATAAACACAAAATGCTCTTGAATAACGTACCAACACTAGAAATAAGCATATTTCAGTTTTAAAAAACGTTGCATCTTAAAATTTACTCCTGATATGAAAAATATATGCTACAGTAAGAAGATATGCCGGTTAAAACTAATTTAGGTCAACAATTTTTTTTAAAACTAGACACAAATTTTGTTGGCTGTGTTGTGAAATAATTCTTACAGTAACATATATGTATTTCTTATGTACGTTCTAAAACTTACATTAAATATAACAAGGACGATGAAAGAAACAATCCACGTTGCAGGACTCATTGCACTCGTTCTATGAACATAACAGTACAGGATAGTCAAGTTTTATACTAAGTTTTATCTTTAGCATTCCTCTCTTTTGTGTGAATATCTTTGTTTATAAAACTGTTATTAATGTAACACAGGTGTCAGATATATAACAAAGAAATTCGTGACTCATTTTTAGCACAGAGTATCGCTGTATTAAGAATTGTTGACGTAATACGATTATGCTTATCATTATTTATATTTCATTTATTTTCCTAATTGTTTTTATTACTAGTGCTGGATAATTTAAAAAAAGTAAATAATACATACGATTATTAAAAAATAATTTATTTTCATTCTTATTAATAATATAAATACTTATTTTAAATATAATTAAACGTGAAATATTATCTTAATCTAATCTTCTTCCTCCTCAGATAAGTGGTCATCATAATCCGTTTCACTACTCTCAATGCTAACGTCAGGAATAGTTTTAGATTTTTTGTCGGTTTGATGTTCTCTAGTAAATCTAGGAGTATCCTCTGCTGATTCGTCGTTGTTGAACATCTCTTCTTTTAGACTGTAATCTCTTTTCTTTGAATATCCTCCATTACATTGAAATTCAAAATCTTTTTGATTCTTATTTCGTCGGTTACATTTACAACCTGAATGACAGCTACACCCTTCTCTTCTGTCTTTTATCAAATTCAAAATAACTGGCAGAAGTGCTTTCAAGCTCGACGATTTCGATCCTTGATTCATTTTGTATGGAGTATAAGGCGTGTGGGAACTTCCTTTATAACTTGATTGAACATATTTTGATGACTTCTTCGGAGATTGTAATATTGATAACATAAGGGATAATAAATTGTCATATTCAAAAGAAGTTGTTTCATCGCCCAACGCTAATTCATTGTAATTATCCAATGGGTTTTCATAAATACCAAACATTTGATTTTGATAAGGCATAACTACACTATTTCCAAATGTGGTGGGATTAGAAGTCGATAATACCGTTGTGTATGGGATTGGTATTGATGATACAATTTGCCCTTCCGGCACGGAAAAGGGTAAAGTATTCATGGGAACTACATAACTACCGCTTAAATTAGTTATAAAATCCATTCGTTGTCCTCCATATGTAGTCACCGGTGATGAAGAGGATACATATGACTTTGAAAGGGGAATAGACTGAGAAACTTGCAGTGGAATTTGTTGAACCACAGGTGTAACTGGTTTTGGTTGGTAATTTATATTGGCTGCATTACTAACTGGTACAAAGGAAGGAGACGTCTCTAAAAAGTTACAAGGCTGTTGTTGTGTTACCGATGATTGTGGCAACACTGGTTGTGATATAAGAGATGGTTGGGGTTGGTATAAAATTGGTTGTTGTAAGTCAGACATCTGAGTTGGTTGTTGATTTATTAATTGTGAAATAATTTGCGGCTGTTGCAATGGAAACTGTTGAGACAGAGAAAGCGATGACTGTGAAATTGAAGAAAGCTGCGGATTTATTTGATTCTGGGAATTACAATTTGTTACTCTCCCCAAATTTTCGTTTTGAAATAAGTTGTCCTTTACGCTTTTAATACTCGAAGCACTTTGAAAACCTTGCTTAATATTGTTTTGTCCAACAGTCGGATTATTCATTAAGCTGTTCAACTGTCCGTGAATTCCCTGAAACATAAATGTATTCGTAAATAACTTGAACGTAATACAAAAATAAGTTTGACACAAAAAACATTAACAAAAATTACTTTAAAATATATTAGAAATGCCGTAATCTGAAGAACTCTGGCTAAAGCCATCTTTGAATGTACAAAATGTCATCTGGATTTTACAAGCAATTATATATTTTTAATGTTGTGACGTGAGGCAACAGTGTTACTCTTATCTTGTATTAAATATCTTATCTAATCACGTAACAACATCTTGCTTTTTGTATCTCTTACTTAAAATATCTTAAATGTTGAGCAACAAATGATATTCATCTGACATAGACAGGAATTCCTTCGTAATATTATGAGCTGTTCATATCATGCTATCGCCTTTATCTTAAATTAATAATATCATAGTTTTAGTTAATATGAACGATCCTATTTTCTTTCTTTATTGTATTCGTACTAGGTCTATGATTTTGTTGTATTAACTTTAATTTATTTTATGTGCCAGCATGATTATTTCCAGGTAGTATCACAATCTATGTGTCAGTATTAAAATGAACGAACAAATGAACCTATTAAGTATTGAACAAAAGAAAATGCAATCGCATGTTAAATTATGTATGTATTATAATTATGTATTGTAATTGAGAGACGACCTCGTAATAGTTAAAGATATTTGTGATCATATGCAAATGCTATCACGTTATATCTGTACGTATTCAGCTCAGTCCTTGGCCCTGTGTTAATCATTTACAACCCAACATGTTGTTTGAGGTATTCTCTTAAACGTCTTTAGTTAAAATTGAGTTCTTTAGTTATTTTTTTTAAATTCCATGTTATTTACAAAAACTTAATTTGACGTATTATTTATACATTTGAAAGCAAGATTGTTTTTTAATCCACTAATACTAGGCTAGGTACTAGGTCTTTGTGCATGTCAGTCTGGGTAATAATCACCCACTCATCAGATATTCTACCGCTAAACAGCAATACTTACTATTGTTGCGTCCCAGTTTGAAGGGTGAGTGAGCTAGTTTCACTACAAACACAAAGGGACATGACGCATTGTATTTATATTGTATTATATATTATATTGTATTGCATGACGAAGATGTAAGAAATATTAAGCATTTCTTTTATAACATAAAAAGACAATCGAAATCACAATCGTAATGGCTCAAGACTTATGAATAAATTCTTAACGTATCTATTTCGTTTCATATTTTTCTAGACATTTTGGAGATCGTTATATTTTCCTATAAAAAAAGACAAAACTTAAAACGTGATCGAATACGAGCGATTTTTATCTCTATCTGATTTAATTAATATATTTCACAAAATAAAGGATTATTATATTATGTAAGAAATGTCTATTTTAAAACTGTAAGCAGTTTTTATGTATATTTATGTTATGTGAAAAAGAGTAGGTAGCAGTGTGGGTGAAACCGAAAACCAGCCATCCCATATTATAGAAGATATTTAAAGATAATATTAAAATTTACAAAAATATATTTAGCAAATATTTTATAAATTTTTCTTAGTAAAAAAACCTGAGAAGTACATAAATATGCAACTTTATTCGTGATAACGAAATAAATTCAATAAAATAAAAACCAATATTTAACATCAATGATTTAAAAAAAAGTTTATTTTTATTAATTCTCACGCGGCTACAACATGGTATACAAGAAAGTTGACTTTGGCGGTAATTTTAAATTTAGGTCTCCAAAAACTTGGCAACTCTTAAGTTTTTTTGGAGCGCATATATTTAGCTACAATACATTAAAATAATACTGCCTAATTTAAAAAACTTATATGTTGTATTTGGCAACTCTTAAATACATCAATTTAATTGTGCTAACTAAATAACGATCTTGTCAAGTTTGCTGTAACGATTGATATATGTATTTCGGAATGGATGCCAGTGTTATGTTGTACGACTCGTTACGGAGTCTTACGGAAGACGTAATTTAAATTATTGATCATTACAACAAACAAACATGTAGTAGTAAAATGTCCGTAGGCAGATAAATTGTGGTATGGTGAATCAAAATCGTATTATATTTTTAAAAGTTTTATTACAAAATCTGTTATAATCTATCTATAATAATAAATTTTATAATTAACATATTAAGTTTAATACTATTTTCAAAGATTTAAATAATAAATTTATTAAGTAATTAAATAAATAGCTTATTGTTCAAAGCTATATGCCTGATTTTGTCCAATTGGAACAGGTACGTAGGTCAGCGTGTAATTCGTTGACGACGAATCCGAAAAACTTTGCTTTGAATTGGAATTGGATGCTGTTTTTCCATTACCATCGTCATCATCATTCGTGTTCCTGGAATTCTGATTATTTATGATCGGATTGTTGGTTGGAAAAGGTATCGGAAAAGGGACAGGTATACTTTTTGTCCCGCTTCCACAATTGCAGCAGTTACAACAATTACAATTTTGGCTGTTTCTATTTCTAGCTGCCAAAAGCAGTACAGTTAGTAGCAGTCCGAGGTCATCTTCTCCGTGGTTGTCGTACGGTATTGGCGCTCCGCCATAAATCGGGTAGAGCGTTTGGCCTGATACTTCTTCCTGGAAACATATTTGGGTTAGCTTAGTAACAGGTTATTGACATTGTTTGACAAAACGACGTCAAGTATATGTATCACAAAAAAAATAGTATCAATGTATTGTCTAAAGAAATCCTAAAATATTGTACATAATATGTAAGATTTTGGTAATTTATTGAGTTTTTAATTTCAAACTATTTAAAAATACTTTAAATAATACTATTTATGTTTCACTTACTATGTAGTATGGTGCGAAGAATGAAGCAAGCAAGCAAATTTTGATAATTCCAAATGATTTCATTTTTAAAGTCTTAATAAAACATCAGAGAAATATTGAAATATGCATGTAACTATTGAACTAAATCTTATACAGATATAAATTATGCGTGACGATGAAGTTATATTATGAAGTTATATTAATTATCTTTAATTGCGTCAGATATTCATTATCTTATCTCAATTCATCAAGACATGCTAAAAACCACGTGCTGATCAAATTCTTACTATCTTTGAAGGAAAGTGTTGTGATTTTGGCTTAAACTAAATAAATGCAACTATTAAAAAATACAATTTATTTAATAAATTATTATTAATTATAATTACAAATTTGTCCTTTTAATTATCTTCATCGTCATCATCTTCATTATCTCTATGCCCTCGTTTACGAGAGGAGCATGAAGACTTATGGTTATTTATGATGGGGCTATTTACGGGTATTGGTATCGGGTATGGTATCGGAATCGGGCTATCTGAATTACAACAACAATTGCAAGGACAACAACAGCCATTACCGCAAGAACCTTGATCGCTTAACAATGTCAATAATAATATTGGTAACAAACTTTTCCAACATCGCGATTTCTTCCTTACAATTGGTGCTGGGGGAGGTAGAAACCCAAATTGAGGAAAAGGAGTAATTGCTTCGGAATTCGCTGAAGTTACAGACGGTGGTGTAGCAGAAACAACAGTAATTCTCGGTGCTGGAACATTTTGTGATGGTACATTGATTTGTAAATGTACAGGGATGCCATCCTCGTATCCATTTTTTAACATGATGGGCTCTTGAAACACCCCTCGACTTATTTCGCTTAAAAGTTCGCTGATTCCGGATTGAGTGTTAATTGTTGGTAATATTGTAGATGAAGGATTCATTTGTAAATTAACGGGAGGATAATTCGACACATCGTTTGTGGGTTGTGTAACTTGCCAGACTGAAGATAGTTGATTCGTTGTCGCGTAATTTTCTAGAGGAATTCTGCCTTTGCAAGGTATGAGCTCTGGTGTTAGGATATTACCGGACGCAGTTTGACCAAAAAGTGTAGGGTCTTGTGAATAGCATGATGGTATCTGTACTGTTTTTTGTCTATCATCTTGAATATTCGTAAAAAATGTATCTCCTATCGTTTTCGAGGATGGATTATAATATTTCGAGACATCTCGTTTAATGTCTTTCGTTTCATACTGCGTTGGTCTTTCCTCTATCAGTGCTACTTGGCAGTATACATTTGCAGTCTGTAAAAAAAGAAAAGAATGTATTTATAGATTTTTAACATTTAACAATCTAGAATGATTATATAAAATAACATACCTGTATTATAAAAAATATTACCGTGTAAAGGACTGGCCACCTACATGGACAATCCATTTCGAACAATTATTTAAAAAGTAACAATTTTCTTTTATACAATCGAACAAGACAATTATCTTGTCATCATAAATTGGTCATATTTCTTATAAAAATATTATCAAAATTAAGAAATACCTTGCATAATTGATTGACGTTTTCACACATGTTATTATAAAGCGTTGTTTATGAAATAACTGTAGGCAATTATTGATAACTATTAGATACGGTAAATTATATAATATAATTATATAAAGTTTTTTTTATGAAATTGTAAACTAACCTTTTTTATTTCTTTTACAGGTGAGCTGATCAAAACATCCAAACACGTTTAGGTATGATTAAAAACATTGTTTAATAGTAAATTACATATCAAAACTATTGAGTAGGCGTTATGATCTATCACGATTATAATGAAAATAGTATTGATATGTAAAGCCGAGTAAATTTTTATCGCTTTTGCCAAAATCGTGGCATTTATCGACTATTTAATATATGTTAATTCACAGTTTTCCAAACTGATCTTGATTTATAGCAAGAAAAGTACAGACTATTCAAATATATCCCATATAAGTTCTATATCGTTTCGATACATAATATATTGGTATTTTGACATATGCTTAAAAGGTCTTTGCATCAATAATAAAACTGATTATATCTCTAATGTTATGAAATTTGGAAATCTTAAATCTTGTACGAGCAAATACACTGGCTCACTCACAATTTATTTGGAACGGGGAAATACAAACTGTTGCCGTTTGGCAGTAGAATAACTGGTGAGCTAGACGAGTTTACACCAAGACATACCACGGGTTAAATGACGTGTTACATGAAATCTTTTTTTTTTAATCTATCACACACTACTCATGATAAGATACCCGCCCTGCAGACAACATCACATTTCAAACAAAACGCTCTCTTTGTATTTATTTATATCAAAAGCGACTTCTATTATAAGTTTATTACTTCCCCTAGTAAAGGAAACGTTTAGCTTTGTTGTCGCCGGCGGAGATACGTACCATGTTAGGACAATACGATAACAACATCTGCGACGTATTGCATGCGGCATGACTGATGTTCGCTCGCGGTTTGCTTTCAATAATTACTTATCTCTGTGTTTTAATCTTTATAAAATATCAGGGTGATGAATAGTTAAACGAAAAAGATAAAAAACTTTTTTTTTTAAGAATGCCTACCTTTTGCTTGTTCTGTTCAAATATATATATATATTATAGTAATACATATATTTTGTAATTTAAATTTATTTAAAAAATCGCTGGCGATCGGAGAAAACCACCCGATGGCAACTGGTCACTTGTCCATAGACCCTAATACTACTAGTAAAAACTTCATAAACTGCCAATACGACGGTGAGAGCTAAGATGATTTACTGGCACAACGTAACACAGCCAGTAGAGTAGCTAGGCGAATTAAGATCCCGGTGCAGCGTTACATATATTAATATAGATGTCGCCAAAGTATAAAAAATATAATATTAATGAAGTTCAAATAAGAAAAAAATTAACACAAAAATATATATATAATTGGTATTGTATACTAGCATAGAAATATATTTCATATGTTGCCCCTAGGGCCACACCTTAAGAGGCCCAGGTGTACCGCACCCCCTTACCCATGATGACCACGCCACTGAACCCAGAAATACCGAACTTAACTGGTGGTAGAATAACAATAATTAACGCTAGGGTGGAAGAAATAATAAGTTTGTATTAAATACGTAGTAGACAGTTGTTAGTTGTGCCGTATACATAAACATATATAAAGAAGAAAGAAAACTGAACAAAAAGACTAAATCTAATTGTGGCTTGACCTTTGCAACAGTGACCTGCTTGCGCTGGCGCATGTCATGTGTTAGGTACATAATTAATTAACAACAGAAATGTATTCAGATGTGACAGTATAACTGATACTGGCTTAATGAGGTAAATAGGCTGCTTGTTAATTAATAGTCACCTATTGGAGGTTGGTGGAATAAGCTCCAAACCTTCTTCTCTAACAGGGAGAGGAGGCCTTAGCCTAGCAGTGGGTCATTCACAGACTATTACTGTTACTGTATTGGAGGTTGTATGATATTTGATATTAAAACTTCCACCTAAATACTAATATCTTTGCTCATAAATTAACTAATTAATTACAAACATTTGTCTTTTTTAATAGCTAACATATATATTTCCATTTATAATAATTTCAGGCTCTTCGTTTATCTTTATCATTTACGAAATTAAATAATAAATATATATTTATAAGTTTTACGAATTTTAAGTTCAGTTTATATTTTTATTATAAGAGATTGTACAGTAGAAAGCCCGTTTATTGAGAAAATTAGTAAAGGCCATATAAAGCCATGATAGGACCCTTAAAAACGACACGAAAACTATAAAGGTCAAGTATTTATTATGTGTAAAGAACTGACCTGTATAAAATAAAATGATCACCATATATCATAGCTCATAATATATATATATACATGTAAATAGGCAAAGGCTCTGTTTTTCAACCGATTTTCTTTTTTTTTTTTGTTTTAGAGCTATTATAAAAAAAATGGACGCAAAAGTTAAAAAAAAAGGTTTTAAATTTGCGAATTCATATATGTATTTGTCAAGTATTTTATAGTCGAATTTTGACCATTGGACGAACAGTTGTCTAAATATCCATAATATTATAAAGAGGATAGATTTGTTTGTTTGTAATCTAAAAACTCTGAACCAATTTTAATATTTTTTTGATCGGGCAAATTAAATAATTTGCGTATATCAACATACGTCATTTTATTTTAAATTTTGTATATTTTAACCAATCATAAGTGACAAATGACCTCTTGAACGAAATGCGTTCTACGTAAATTTCCTTTTGTTCCTATTCATACTTCTGGTTTCGTTTCTAATTCTTACTCCGTTCAAGCTGTCCGATTATGGAACAAATTACCTGAGCATATAAGGAAAGCCAGCTCTAAACTTACTTTCAAGACTCGTCTCCGTGAGCATATATTGTCAGAAAACTCCTAGTTCTCTTCATCTCTGACATCTATAATGCATTATTATTTATATGTATATTTGTATGTATGTGTGTGTATGTATATATATATATATATATATATATATATATATATATATATATATTTTATATATATATATATTTTATATTATATATATTTTTTACATATATATAATAGCTCTGTATTTTTTTTTATTTTTTGTCGTTATATTTGTATGTATCTATATTTTTCATAAGCAATTACCGCCTTCACGAATTTCCGCTTAGCCTAAAGGTTGACTGGTAGAGAATGCCTTTAGGCATTGAGTCCGCCTTTTGTCATACTACACAATGTGGTAGGCAAAAAAGTTTTAAATAAATAAATAAATAAAATAAATTATGTAATTAATGGGAACTACGACAGTTTCGACGTAACTAGGAAGTTTGAAAATGAATGATAGCGGCCGTTGCCCCCTCCCCACCTGCTGTTATCGGTCGCACGCGTCTTATCACACGCTGTGAAATTAACGCTGCTATTGAGTAATACGGCTTGAATGCGTACGTGAGCGTTTCAATATTTTTAATCTCATTAAAAGTTGATAATAGTTTTTGAACGTGGTAGTGAAAAAAATTGTGATCTTTGCCTTGTATTGAATTCGGTTTAACTTGTGACGTAATACCATGTGACCAAATACATGTATGTGTATTGAAACAATGTATCCCAATGCATGTTTTCGTATATAAATTTAAACAAATTCTATGATTATTGTTAATAATGTGGGTGGAGGTAGTTTTCCCGATGGGGTGAGTTGGATATAATTACTTTTAACATATTTGGGTTATGTAACACTAAAATACTACAAAAGACATAACATTGGTAACGTTATTATAAAGTACTTATAATGCGATCACAGTCATCATCATCAACAGCCAATCGTAGTCCACTGCTGAACATAGGCCTTTCCAAAGGTGCGCCAAAGCTCCCGGTCCTCCGCCTTCCACATCCAGTCGGCCCCGCCACCTTTTTAAGGTCATTCGATCATATTATAATATAATGTATGGAATTTCTTGTTCACGAAGAAAATCTTGACATTAAAACATACTTATCGAAAAACGCAAATACTACTCTCTCTAGGTGACATATGTAATCTAGTTAGTAATAAGGATATACTAATATAGATTAGCTTCTATGTACATTTGCCACGACTTCGGCACGGCACGAGTGAAATAACTTTTGTTTTATTAAATAAAATCCTGCAACCCGATAATAGCTTCATTTATTGTATCCTGTGTATACCATCCAAGGACATACTTCGTATTGTTGGTAAATTATCCAATCCACTAAGCCATGACGTAAAGTCAGTCGAATGAAAAATGTTATAGAATTTACACTTACCCTATTCCAATCGAAGAACGAGTAAAGATAAACAAACCTTAGATCTACATATTCCATGCGATTTGCTAATAGCTCTTCTGTTTTATGCACTACAAACAGTTCTGATTAATTTATCTTAATTTATAATACAATACTATTCCATTTAACTAATTATAACCAATTTAATTTAACTTTTCGAAGTTCCGATTACAACTTCGCGGACGTTAAAGACGCCATTTTTTCGAAAATCCATTGTGAATGTCATCGATTATTCAAGATCTCGACCAATGGTATCGCGTCATTTCAATGTCGATGATGTTTATTTGTCTTTACTCCTCTTGTGGTTGGAATAAGCTACGGGCTTTAATGTTTTTTGCTAGAAATCGTTCTATTTCAATAGATTGGCTTGAGGAATGGCTTGAAGACATTCCAGTGTAGTCGATTGTCTCTATTTACACGAAGCTAACATTGGCTTGGCTATTGATTTCGTATGAATACAACATTAGATTGGCATAAAGTCAATCAAGAAGTCGTCACTTCTATGTTAAATAAAGAATTTACCTTTCAACGTCCTAAGAAATGGGTTTTAATAAAAAATGCATTAATTTATTTAGTATTTCAACATTTCTAACGTATCAAAGTATAGAGATTATGTATACAAATTTAGCCTATCTTCTATGGTGACAAAGGTGCAAAATCGTGTACAGCACTTGATATCTAAAGTAATTGGACAGAACTAACATATTGCTATCTCTTTCACATAACTGAGGTTAGAAAGGATAGCAAGTCCAAACAGGACGAAATAGTTTGAAGATTGGAATAAATAGATCATTGGCATCATTGTACGGAACATTTCAAGATTAAAACGAGCCGATATAAATAAATAATGTACCATTGTCACATTGATTGAGATGAGCGTGAGTTAGCGTTTAAATGATACAATAAACATCACATTGGTATTTATAAATACCCGTCAGAATGTCTGAGTAAATATCCTTGAAAACTTGAACGCGAACTTGTTAATTGCTTAATGAAACATCGAAATGTAGGTACTTGATAATCGAGCATGTATGTAAAAAAAACTACGTACAAAGGTATATACAGTTTTTTCTTAAAAATATATATATAAATAGGTATATTGAAAATTACGAAAATGCTTAGTCATTTTAGAAATACATACGAGTGAATTACCTATTTGCTTTTCACCGCCCATAGACGCAGGCACTGTATGAAATTCAAACTTATATCGTCCACACGCTGCCATCCATGGCATCTAGGATGCTGGATGTTATATCTATTGTTCCTGTCAGTCGGTGGTCTCTACCCAGATGGGTCTGCAAGAGCGAGAACTAAATTAGTCTTTTATATATTGTCCCTTTTTAACAATTCCTTATTTAAATATAACGACAGTCATTGGCATCAAAGTTATAAATTTAGTTTTGATATTGGTTTAATTTTATTATTTTTAACATTAAAAGTAATCACCATATCAAGTGTTATGAAAAAACTCATGTTATTTCCCCACGATTCTCACGCAAATGAAAAAAAAAGCATTTTGACCTCTTTGAATAATTTGCTTATTTTAAAATAGAATAATTGTTGCGGACGTCGAGACATATTTATATGAATATTATAAATCAACGGCTAACCGGTATATATATTTTACAAAGTAAATGGCAAGGAGATCGTGAACCCCAAAGAACGACAGACGCTTCAGAAGTTGTTCCAGATGTGCACCATGTAGTGACATATTACAGTCCTTGTAAACATTGTTTAGTGTTTGTTTAGTTAAGTATTCGGTCCCTTACATTCTAAGATAAGAGCATTCTTTAACTAACCACCCCGTTAACAGAATATATATGTAACTCCAAAATAGTATATGTAGACGTCAACCAGTGACGTCATAAACTATCAAGTTTTGTTCGCCCTTCTCTAACAGATAAGTTAATTCGAGAAAAGGATGTTACGGCTGTGCGAGATTTGACTAAAGCACTGCCAGGCCACCAGATTAAAAAATTATGGACCTTACTACGCAATTGGTTTCATTTATATTCCATAAACGCTCAAAAGGTTTTACCGCAGTAAATTAGTTTTGAATCTGAAACATTTCTTAGTAAATAATTCTAAACTAGATTTCAATTTAATGCGTTTTAAATTCATAAGCCTTAATAATTTTGAATATTAATCAACTCGAATAGAAGTGAAATATATATATCAATTATTATTTACGTAAAAGTAATACATTCAATAAGTTCTAACAAGCTATTCATTATTAAAAAATAGGTTAAATTCCATTTTGTTTTCATTTTAAGTAGGAAATAATCTATCCACGTAATTAAAAATATTTAATTTTTCCACCGTCAAACATCGATTCATATTATGAATTATTGTTTTTAGGTATTAAGTGAATGAATCAAACACAAAGACAAAATCAAAATAAACTTTATTAATGGAGGCTCTACTTACTTACTTTAAAAACTTTTAAGATCGAAGATTCGTGTTTTTGAAATATATATTTTTTTAAAAGCAGGGCAATGAAGCTTTTTTATTCGAAAAATAATAATATTACCAAAAGAAATAGTAAACTTATATATTTAAATATTAAAAAAAACGTTATATTTGAACATAATTTAAATTGGTATAAATATTTTCAGCACCCAAACAAGTTGACAAGGATGCAAAGAATAAAAATAAATATTAATATTTTGTTGGTATAAATAAATAAATTTCCCAAATTATAGCTTAATCTGATAGGTTTGATAGAGGTAATCATTTTTATGTCTCATAATTAATCTGACATTCGAAGATATTAATATATACAGCCAATAATTAAGCAAAAAATATAAAAAAACTTCAAAAACATAATCAACATTAGTCGGAAATAGAAGGAACATAATTAAATTTTAGAATCGATAAACACGTTGTTGAGTGAACAATAGCGTCTCTGTTGGGATCCACAAATCACTTTGAATGCTGTAATCTCGAGTAACGAGAGGTTGACCTTTTACGCGAACTCGATATCGTTTAATTTTTAATTTGTTACCTGTGTCGACGATGTATACACTTTTGAATTATTTGTTTTTCTTCTTAAAACAAATGTGTTTTCGAGGGTGGCGTTGAATTTTGAAATTTATTCTAAGTATAGATATTTTTAGAATCATTGTCCAATTTACTTATGTTCAATTCAACTTATTTATTTAACTATTAATTATAATAATTTTAGTAATTTCGATTTTTTATGAAATAGCAATAAAAATAATCGAACAAAGGTGTAATATTTTATAGTTATAAAACCTTTTTATTTCATTTATATGCGCTGACATTTATTTTATATTATCTGTTCGTGTATTGTAAAGTCCAACACCTACGATTAATATACTTAATTTAAATACATTATCGTCCTTATATCGAAGGCGAACAGGACATAAATTACACATGATTGTGCAATACATTATTTAATTACAAAAACATTTCGTCATAATTAACTGGCTTAAATTGTTTAAGAATAAATTAAGTAATGCCGTATAAAGTTATGACATAAAATACTACTTAAAACTCTATTTGCTAAAGATAGATAAGACATATTTATAAATTAAAAAAAAATTAATACAGTTAAGTAAAGTCACGGCCCGTGAGTGTCCCACGATTGGACAAAGGTCTCTTCACCTATCAAAGAGAAGGTTTTGTATAACTTTTCTAAAGTATGCTGCTGCGCTAAGTGTATAAAAACGATTACATTTTTTGCTAGTTGTATTTTTTTTTACTTTGTTACTCTGGGAAAATGAAATAATACGATAATCTGAAAAGACAGTCTAATGTAGACGTAAACAACCACATACGTCTACTTTTGTATAAGAAGCCATATAATCACCAATTTATTTCTTTTTGGTATGGTAAGTGGTCACCACCCCTCATAGACATTGGCGTCGTAAGAAATATTAACCATTCCTTACATCATCAACGCGCCATCTACCTTGGGAACTAAGGTATTATGACCCATGTGACAGTAGTTACACTAGCTCACCTACCCTTCCAACCGGAACACAATAATAATAATTATTGTTGTTTGTCAGTAAAATATCTAATGAAATCTGCCCAGACTGGCTTGCACAAAGCCCTACCACCAAGTGGTACCACTTTATATTTATATGCTTTACATAACATTACAGTAAATATACTTATTAGCTTTATATAAGTGCCAACAAATTATCAAAGCCTTGTCGTAAATATGCCTCTACAATATAAGATTAAAAATGTAAAAATAAATAAAAATGTGACAGGTTTTCACAGTCTTTACAAAATTAAGTATAACTTTAGCGTTAAGCCTCGCTTCATTATTACTAAATTGGTAATCAGCCTTGAAAGGTCGACTGAAGGTACTTTCAGTGGCTCCCTCTTGTATTTTATTTCATTGTCTTTTGTTTCAGGCTTTACGTAAGTCTGCGAAATTCCTTTTTTTTATAAGAATAGGTATTTTCATATCGTAATGATTCGAAAATTGCGAGAATTTTATTTTGTTACCTTTTACATTGTGCGAATTTTTGATTTAATTTACGTTGTGTTTATATTTTATCCCTTACCTGAACCTGCAATTGTCACATATGTATTTTCGCTTTGGATCAAAGTCTTTGGTTTAAAAAAACCTGTCTTACGTTTTAAAACCAACACCCAAGAAGGGTTTCATGGGCTAGGGGACACATTAGTGGGACACATTTTAACGTCTAATTTATTGTCACAGTTGAATTTTTTTTCAGCTTTTGTTGAATTACCAATTGTTTCGTACCTTTTGTTAGATACATAAGTAACAAAGTTATAATATAATTCTAGTGCATCCACACGGATAATATTTAATATAACGTAATAGTTAACGTCTCCTATCAGCCACATGCCCGATGGGAATTTTTATCGGCGACATCCGGAAGCATCGAACTTTTCTCAAATGTTTTTGGTAACCTGCTGTCTGGAATTAGTTCCGCATAAGCAAAAAACAAAAGAGACGTCCGACGTGAGATAAGAACAAAAATGACGCACATCCCATACTAACTTTTAGAATGAAGATTTTACTTTGAGTAAAAAAAGATATACAGTCACATCTTTAATTAGTTCATTATAATGAACATTGTCTATAAAATATTTTTAATGTCTCTATTAGTCAAACTAATTTTATAATACGAACTCTTGCTAAATAGAAATGCTTTCAACGAGTGATCACTTTAATAATAAACTCAATTTAACTAACAACATTATACTCAAGTATTCAGAGTCATTCGCAGATGCAATGTGTGATACGCACTTGAATTTAAACCTTAATAGTATTTATTCAAAGTCAATTTTCCTCTGATCCATTTTTGCCGCAGTAATGCAGCGTTTTGGACGAAGCACATGTCCATTCCACACTATGAGAATTCATTAAACAGTAAGTAATTGAACTATACGAGAATGTCTTTTCAATGTACTCAATTCTAAATAGTGTTATAGCTTTCTAGTTGCGACTGATTATAATACACTTTGCAATTAAGTTACCATGGACTGTCGGTGGTATTCCCGATTTATAGATTATATCTTATTCAATGAATATTATTTAGTGAGTAATTAGGACACGTGTTAATAGTAGAGCTTTGTGTTTTGCAAGGCCGTATATTTAGTTACCGTCTACCAATTTATCGCTCAACAGCAATACTGTATTGCCATTTAAGGCATAATTTATTTATTTAGTGTGTCAACCACAGTTATATGACTGGCTTTAAAAAACGGTAACTTTCTAAATAAATCAAAAGAAATAAAAATTTAGTTTCAGGTTTCGTATTCTATTCCAATTTGGTCTATTTTGTTGAGAAATAGTTCTAGATATTTGAATAAAAAACGTGGGGCGAGCGGTGAGATATTGCAGCGCAGTATGGGCGAATAGATCGCGATTCTATGTATTGATTGATTATATCACAATATTTAAATTTCCTTATTAAAAAAATGTAAGCACAGTATTTATTTTTGTAAGAAGTCCGGACGAATATATAGTTTAATCATTTATAACGTAAAGACGTGACGAACATATAGAATGAAGACATAATATACTTATTTAAATATTCTGATGGATAATATGCAAAGACAACATGCAAATGGAACACCTGAGGGGTAGCTCTCATATACATTTGAATTGAATTATGTTGCTCCTATTTATCCCTCTAATTATACGTACAACTTGAGTTAGTAGATGGGACGACAATAGCCCAAGGGATCAGGATTGAACCTGCGACTTTTTAGCTAGGCGGCCCGTATACCATTGCGCTTTTGACGCTTAATTGCTTGAATCTTGATGAGCTTTTGTATCCATTTGATAATTATTCTTTTACACTTACCCATAAGGTTCATTATACTATAATATAAAGTAACACTCAATAAATCACTCCCACTGCTGGGCAATAGCCTCCTCTCCTAGCAAGGATAAGGTTTGCAGCTTATTCCACCACGCTGCCCCAATGAGGGTTAATGGATATATATGCGACATATTTTCATACGACACATGCAGATTTCCTCACGATACTTTCCTTCAAGCCACGAGCTTGAAGCCTTATCTTTGATAAAGTTTCACGTTTTCTAACCACTAAGCTATCTTGGTTCTTAATACTGTAATATAATATCAAGTAATTAATCCCACTAAAGCGCGCAAAACACATAAGACTTTTTTATAAAAGTATAACTACATGTTATAATTAAGAATGTTATTTTTCAATTATGCAGATCGAGAGAATTGCGTAATTGTTTACTCGTGTAGCGCGCGCTAAAGAACGCCTTTTCTCTGTTTAGGTTCCACATTATAAATGGCACATTCCATAAATTTTGAAAATAACTATAAACATTTTCAAACATTTTTTTTTTGTTGGACGAGTTATGGATTCAATTCCCACCCAGGACAGAAATTTGTGTGCATGAACATATCTGTTTGTCCTGAGTGTGGGTGTAATAATTTATATAAGTATGTATTTACAAAAGAAAAGTAGTATGTGTAGTACATCAGTTGTCCGGTTTCCATAGCACAAGCTCTGCTTAATTTGGGATCAGATGGCCGTGTGTGAATAATGTCCCAAGATATTATTATTGTAATAAGAATTTCAAAAAACAAATGACTAATTACAGAGCAGAGCAGAGCATTTATGAATTGATTTATGAATTATGAAACGATATGTTTGCAAAATGTTTATCATCAGAATTGTTCCTGAAAGGTTTTTTGTAGAATGATTATTTGTTCTACGCTTTTACAAGCTTTAACTCAAATTGCAATGTTTGCTTGTTAGTTTATTTGGTTAAATTTTGAAAACTGTATTAGAACCACTGCCTCTTATCCTACGTTGTTGAAATTTTAAACATTGGTTCAGATCCGATAACAATGCGTTTTTATGGTAAGCATAACGTGAGTAACCCAATATTGACTCCAGACGAAGAAACTCTTCAATGATTAACAGCATCGACAAAAAAATTTGTAAATATAAAAGCCTCCTTTTTTAATAATATTTTTTGTCAAAAATTAGAGAAATATTTAACATAAAGTAATAAAACAAATACAAAGATGACTATTATTTTAAGCTAACAAAAGTATAATTGTCACAGTTCACAATTTACACACACATTTGATGGTCAATAGACGCAGACTGCATTCAAAATGGCGCTCGATCAATGGTTACCATGGTGACGCGTCGGGACCGCTCAGCTGGTTTGAAATTCCTGAAACCATAACACCAGAGCCTTATGTTGCTTTTTGCTTAACAGAAAGGGACGGATGTTCAATTGAACAAGTAAATAGTAAGTGAAAATGAGACGGAGAGAGGCTAAACTTGATATTGCTTCAGAGCTCAGACGTTGAGTTTTAATGTAATCTTAGAAAGTTTTTCCTTTGACAATTGGCTTGCTATCGATACCGGTAAATAATTTTAAGATATTTTATAACTAGTGGGTATACTAGGTGTAGTTTGAATTAATGTTTTTCTTTTATTTGCACGATTAACAACCATTTATTTTGTGCACAATACTTTTTGGATTACATAAATTTCCTTCCCATCCTTGTAATAATATAAAAACTAAAAACCTAAACATATAAAATAATATCAGTTCTCGAAGTAGCGGCTCTTATAGAATGGTAAGCAATGTGGATTTAGCCTGCTTGTCATCTTTACACAATTTAAATTTGATCAGATTAAAAAAAAAACGACTATATATGTTTATATCTTAAACCAACGAAAATTGTATTTAACAAATAATATATAATTAAATTAAATATTTATAGCTACTGTAAGGTAAATTAAATTTAGCTATACAATCTATTATTATAAATAATTGCTTGTCACGTCATCTAATACCTGCATTTTTTTAATAAAAATTACAGGATAAAAAAAAATTAAAACATATTTTTAAACCTCACTAATATTTTAAATGTAATTAATTTTGTATAGCACGTTTTTTGATTGTGTATTTAAACGAAATAAGCTATTGGTATTATATTTAGAGAATACAAAAAAATACAGTTTTATTTCACAAAATCTGAAATATTACCAATGAACCAAAACACCAATAACACATTTAAAGCGTTTGCCCAAAAATTATTAAATATGACAAAAAAAATTGTCTGCATTGATTTTGGACAGATAGCCTTGTTGCTATTCCCGTCACGTTCCCATCATCATTGATTTAGATTTTCTGTTTGAAGTGGAATTTAGATATAATAATCAAAACTTTAAATAATTAATTCGGCAAATTTATGATAACTTATTATTAGATATAGCTTATTAATAAATAATATTTGTAAAACCGTTAAGCCGAACTGAATTATTAAATTTTATAAAAATCAGTCAACCTCTCGTTAATCCGTTTAAAAACCAGTAGAATAATTCAAGTAAATTAAATTGTATTTAGCAATAATTTTCTACATCGATAAAAGTTAAAAAAAAAAAGAATACAATCATTCGAAATTCAAATGTCGTAATTATCATTCCCTCGTAAAATGAAGTACTAAATATGTTGTAAAGCGATAATTATGATTCTACTCGCTATCCCGCCACGGTTACCAACAGGAACATAACGAATGAATTATGAAGCACACTTGATATTGGATACATCGTCGTCTTTAAAGTTCATCGAACGAATGATATCGACTCGATATAAATCGAATTAAATTGATTACACGATTCTTTTATTACGTCGTTCTGTCAAGTGATTGCTTAAGCTATAAAACTGAATAATGCGTAAAATACAAATACACGACCAAGTGTATACTTTCACGTAGTCTTAAAACAGATTTTTCAAATATGGTTACGACTTTTGATCATACATATCATAGCTGACATATCCATTTTAAAAGGACGTTTCACACTTTAGAGACTTATTATTTTGTCCGAACACAAATCGATTAATACCGATTGCAAATGAAAATCTTCGGTTATTCTATTTCTATTCTATTCACGTTGTCAAGCCACTGGGCCATCTCGCTTAGATATGTATGGATATGTATAAAATTTAAAATAATCCAAAAGTATCACAAAATGAAATGTTTTAGTATTAAGTTGGACACCGATATACAATTAAAAATACGATTAGTAAACTAGAATCTGCTAGATTCTAGTTGCAGTAATTGTAAATGATTATTTTCAGCAGAATTTCAAGTGCACGTTACTCATAAACACGAAAAGACTTCGCGTATCGTGTTTTCTATTGACATGTAATGCTGTATTATGCCCCACGGTTTCATCCGTGTTAAAGTATTATACAAACTGTATTTGTTGTATACAATATACATCAATAGTCTAGTAATACTCCACTCTTTGTGTTCATCGCATGATATTACAACTAACCTTCCCAATGAATGGACTATATAACGCAAAAAGAACTATTCAAATCGGACAGCTTTAGATATGCATATTACTGCAAACATATTTATAAATTTGATATATAAATTACTACAAGCACCAGTAAACGGTGATCAGGACTTGGTCAAGACCGTCTGCGTAAGTTCCACCCACTCATCTATTATTATACCGCTAAACTGAAATAATTTATATTTTTGAATTCTGGTTTAAAGGGTGAGCCAATGCAACAAGACACAAAGGATAAAACAGATTGATTCTCATGTTTGGCACAATCACGTTCCCATTCGTATATGGAATGTTTCTCATTTCTTATACTCCCAATGTCTGCTTACAGTATGTGAATCTGCCTGTCTGCTTACAAAAAATTATCTTTTCAGTACCAAATATATCACAAATTCTCAATATTGCGATTCAGATAAAACAGTAATGATATCAGTATCGTATCCCGAGTACGAGCTCAATGTACCCATGTTGGCGACCGCAGCGGACTTGTACGAATTTATGTGAGAAAAACATTAAATCGGACACACAATAATAACATTGAAAAGGTTATGTGATGACCTTCATAAGTATTAGATTATATGTGTCCTCGAGACCTTCAGACTTTCATTTTATTTTTCCGACAACTTTGACTGAATAGAGTAAATCAAAGATGTCCCTAAAATAAGATGAAAGTCGATATAGAATTATTTTTATAAATTAAAAAAAATATATTTGAGGCTTTAATAGTTGTACCGGTTACCCGGTGATGTCAAAATGTAGATTCGATCTTGACTCATTGGGCTATCGTCGTTCCCGCTTATAAGACAAGTTTCACGCCTAATCGGAGAGAAAAATGTTAGTAATAGTATATAGAAAATATAAATATATTATTGATATTTATAAAAATTCCAGTCACCGATTTCTACACATTATAAATAGAATCATTAATAACGTGACTGTAACGTCTTTGAAACTTATTTTATTACGACCTAAATTACAAATAAACACTACACACGTGTGATAAAGGTAAAAATAAAATAGAGTACTCAGTGTTTTTTATTGTCTTTTAAGAGAAATATCCTCTATATATTTTAATATTGTGTTTTTTTTTAATTGACTTTATCAAAACGAAGGCTCTATTTTCTCGTTTGTAATTTTTTATGTGTGCATTATTTGCAAAAACAATATATATACTTATATAATTATTAGAGTACATAAAGTTACTTTTCACACGTTTATTAATCCGTATTATATTACGATTTATTGGAAAAATGCTTATGTTTTATATTGCTCAGTTAAATTATAAATACTTACTAAAGTCAGTTCACGTTTCGAAGGCTGTTGTTTTACATAAAACACCTTTCTTAACGATAATGGAAAATGTAAATTGAGAAGGTAAGGGAAATTCAAAATGAATACATTACGACTTGTTTTTAAAATTCTCTAGACTACAGCAGATAAATCAGATTTTATTCTATGGTACTTTTAATATAATAGAAAAATATTGTAATGCAATAAATATTGAGCCAAGCTATCCGTCCGTACTGAGCAAATACATTTTGCCCTTTCATTTTCCCGTGCTATTTTTCAAACATCAGTAATATATATAATTGTACCAAATCAAATTTATTCTTGTAGTCTTATGAAATATAGAGGATATTACAAGATTAAATACGTTACATATCATATCAGAACAGATTAATTTTCTTGCTTGGGCTAACACCGATTTGAAAACCTAACCTAACTTTTTTAAAACAACATTTTTTATGTATACTTGGCATTTTTAAGTCGATTTTCATTATTTTGTTTGTTTTTTTTTTTATATCAATAAAATATAAGTAGGTTCTATAGTAAGTCCTTCTCAATCCACTGTTAGAATAAACAGCGTCAGCTATAGAAATAAGCGATGAGTCTCCTAGTTTCTTCACCTTAGCGGTGTTACGTGTATACCATGCACAGTGTAATCGATTCTTTAAAATATATTTACAATTGGCGAATATACCGACTTAGAACTTTGTACCTTGTATTATTCACAACAATTTACAAATCGCCTAATTTTCCTTTATTTTTTATGGGACCGCTCTCAAACTATAATCTATTCAATAAAATAATCATTATAATCGGCTTTCAAATAAATTTCATGATGAATGAATGAATTCACAATAATAATATTCTATAAAATTAAGAATATACCAGTGATTTTGTTTTAAGTGTAATTTCTACGGGCCTTACTTCTTAGGCCGTTTTTGCAATCACAAGGTAACTAACTATATCTGGCGAAATAATTTGACATATAGGCTGTTTTTGTATAAGTTAAGAAATAGATTTTAAAGTTCATTTTACCAATAAGCTGTACTGTTAGATATATCGTACCACATTTTCCTGCACCGAGATGAATTAGAAACACACGTGAACTCAATACTCTATAAACATGCGACTTTCGCTTGAAACCTCGTGATCGTCCAATCCACTCGATCCCCTAGGCCATCTCGGCTGTTTGTGAAAACTATGAATTTCGATGAAAAATATATCCTATAAAAAGTATCCACATAAAGTTCTACATTTATTGATTCACTATCGGCCATTGCCGTTTCCCAATTTGGCGTGCGCGAGCGGACATGCGCGCGCGACTATTTATACAACGCGCCCGCGCCGCTCTATCCCGTGCCTTATAATTATAGACCAGAACCCATTGCGAATACGATGTACGGTGTATGCGATGATTGTTATACGTATGCCATGAGTCACTTGGACACTTAGGTGCTATGTAAAATATTGGGATTCTTTTGCGATAATTGTTCGATATGTGTTAACGGTTTTACAAATGTAAACACCGTAAACGATGAAAAAACATTTCATTTACTTATTTATTTTATAAGCTTTATTGCACGATTGTATCAAATGACCTTAAATTATAAGGATTATTAAATATCATATACTTAGTGCAAATTTAGACACTAACAAAATAAAAAAGTAACATAAAAAATAGTTATAAAATACTTACGAAATTAATATAAGTTATACATATGTAAATGATAGAAATACATACTACAATACAAGAAAAATATATTACTTTAGAATATTATAATAAGCTTTGGAAGTCAGGTTCAAAGTACATATTTAAACATCGAATATCTTTCAAACAAGTCTTAAATATTTCTCATTCCATCGAAAATTCATAGAACAGACATTTTAGATATTATAAACATGAACGCACTTTTATACAAGCAACAGGCGAGCATTTATAAATTATAATAATATGTTTGAAAATTATCTTTATAATCAAACATTACAGATGTATGGATTACCGACGAGCACGAGATGAATTATAAACATATTAAAATTCAAATAACGATTTACGTCTTCTATCTACTCGGTCACCGCGGCTCTGTCATTAACTTAATTCCTATCAGAGCGCCCTCATTTTGCGCGGGCGAAATAGCAAACGAAAGCTACTTATAAATATATTAATCCTCATGTGTTGTACATGAAGTAAAACGCAATTTACTGACACACATACATTATATATCGTCGAAATGTATTGCGCTTTCCATCGCATATGTTTGTACGCAGTATACAACATTAAATAGTACTAACGCGTTATCAAATTAATACAACTACGCTGGTGTAGCATTATCATTTATATACATATAAAAATAATACAGATCTGACCGCTAATGTCTAGACTTCCTGAGTGCAACCATCAATCGTTCTAACCAGTACGGCCCTTATAACCAGTCCCTTACAGACTCTTAATTTATTTAGTTTTGTTTAACCCTAATAACAAACTAAGACATTTTGTGTATAATAATCAGTTGAAATATAATTTAATCTGATACGTGATCCATTTAAAATTAGGTATATACTAATTTCTGACCCTGGCTTAGCACGTATAACTGTCTTAATAATTGTTTGAAGGAACTATTTTAGCCTATATTATTTTTATGTAAGTTAGATTTAATTAGCGAATCCCAAAAATTCTCTCTCTCAGCATTTTCAAAAACTTAATCAACAGATATCCTTAAAATAATATATCATTTGCACAAAATATATACCCAAAATTTACTTCAGAATGAGCTTGTCTATTAGTAAAAACAGGATGAAAATCCAAACGGTAGTTTCCGTGATTGGCTAGTACGTAAATACAGATAGACTCGGCGGGCGATAATACATATATTTAACCTCCTTGGATATTGTGTCTGGATACAAATTAAATTTAGAACATCATTTGACTCCATATACCTATTATTTCGTCCTCACTCAAGTGAGTTAAGGTCGTAGTGTGTCTATGTTCACTGCAGTGTTCGAAAGGCTGCTATTTATACAGACTGTTGATTCACAAACATTTAGAAAGCAAAATACTTTACGTTCAAAGCTTATACGCAGTGCTCGACAAATACACACGGCCTTGTACAAGCAAATTTTTGTAAATCGTTTAACATGCGTACGTCTGTCTACCTTTAATTATTACAATATTCAATATTCCTTCCTAGGACAATTAATACGAAATATATTTCGACGAAAGTATTTATTGTTAGGAATAATATTTCGAATTTTCTAAACTATTTATAATAGACTTCTTAGAGACCTAATTCTTTAAAAAAAACTTCACACGTGTTGTTCGTATGTTGGGCTTATCTTTTCTGCTGCTTTGATTGTATTTTGTTTTTAATGTTCATGAACTTGTATGTTATTATTTTCTGACAGCATTACGGCACATTAAGGACAGCATTAAGGCACATACATCTTTTTGCATTTAATTATGTATTAGCTACAGAAAACTCCCAAGGTCGAATACATTATTACGTCACACAATTAATGGTTATTAATTATTATTTTAAAATATTTGACAACAATGATTTGACCCTTTTACCTATTTTTTAAGTTTTTCGCTATTTACTTTTTTATTTTATTTTACTTTTTTCCTCCACTTTAAGACATTTACATCTTAATGTGTCTGTATTAGTTAAAGCAATTTTGAGCACGAAATTGATTTAGAAAACAAATTTAATTAGATGAAGATAGCAGCGCTAGTCCGATTAAGATTCACGTGTTTCATCTACTAGGCCATCACGGTCCTAGCTTGTGTAGGTCACTTCAAAATATAATTTACACAGGTCGTGCTTTAGCTTTATAGTGTAAAAACGTAGATGTTACCTCAGCACTCAACACACAAACTGCTCCGAGGATGACACCTTAAATATTTTCACCACATTTTAATCGCAGAAATAATTTGTTATTAATTTTTGTCTTATAACTTTAACAAATATATTTTAATAAACATTGTTGTTGTCATGTTCGTATAATAAAATAACATAATTCGATTTCTAATACTTAATATGTTATATATTTTAGTATATAATCAGGTTGATTAAAAAAACGAGTCTGATAGTAATTACATTATCTATAGTATATTCCAACGGTAAGAGAAGTAAAAATAAACAAACCACAGATTTACATTCCATCCTATTTTTTACTAGCTCTTGATTAATATATAATTATTTATATTACAAAACGATTTATTTAATTTGACTTTCAAAGTACCGTTAACAATTTTACTCACATTAAATACGCAGTTTCTTCAGGAATCTATAATAGATACTTATTACAAATGATTTTAATCTTAACTCTACTTGAATTCAAGGTCGAAGTTGTTTAATGCCTGCAATTGGAATGCGACTAAATGTGAAATGTGAAAAGTAAAATGCGAAAAGAGTTTTAATCTACTAAAATGGAATTATTGAATTGTTAAACTTTTTTTTCAGCTTGGTCATCACTTTTAATTCTGTCAGTTTTAACGGCAACATTTTTTTAAAAAGAAAAGTACTATTATTTTTCTTTTTAATTATAAATACTCTATATATATTTAATAAATATTCAATATTAGATATATAACGTATAAAAGTAATTAGTGGTACAAAGTCAGTGTCTTATAACTTGTTTAAATAATAACTTAATAACTAATTAACTTATAAACGTTGTTTAGCGGGTGATTAGTCAAACAATGCTGTGTCTTCTTCTTTCGAATGTCAAATCAATAATGTCAGAAAGAGCGAAAGCATTATTTAACTATACAGCCACTGTTTATAAGAAAGGCCGACTATTTCTTTAGTTAACTTTATTGTGAACGCCACCGCTTTGCGACGTTTTAATAGCTTTGTCAGTCTTGAAGTAGAAAGCTAAGCTAAAATATTTTCTCTGTATTCTTTGACACAGATTTCTATGTCGTATGCGTAATAATCAATATTTCATTTACTTATGTTTAATTTACATCAGCTATATATCTTTTGTTATTTATTTATTTATAGCAGGAAAAAAGACGGGAAAATGAGTGAATCTGATGGAAAACTTTAAATGTTTTTCAGCACCGCCAATGCGCCGCCATGCTATAACCCCTGTAACTTTAAATATATTATTTAATATAATGAGCAGTTAGGCTAATGTTATTATGAAGTTTGGCGATTAAGTCGAAAACAATCTTGCCGTAAGAGCTTACATGGCGTGCGCTGAGTAAATCGATAGAGTTTTTATCGAAATTGATATGGCGGATTATTACTGAACAAACAGTTCTATGGAAGGTCCACGACATTTTATTATGTTTATCTATCAAGTACCCGTGCGAAGTCGGGACGATCGCTAATAATTATTGTAATTGAATAATTAATGAATTATTGATTGTAATTTTGTCGGTCTATCTAAAAATTTGTTCTCAAACTTAAACATGCGGTATAATTAGATCATTACGTTGATCATTAATTATGTATATACTATGATTACGCTGAGTTTCTCTTGCCAGGACTATTTTTCTCATATATGAGATTCTTATTAATCGATTTTAATATAGATATATATGTATATGTACAATATATTAAATTATACTTATGTGTTAGTGCGTGATAATATCGAAATCGCAATATTGCAACATAGTGAAACTTATTTGGTTTATGAAAAATCATTAAAATAATAATTGGTAATTATATAATATAATAAATCAATCATTTTAATCAATTTAATTTTATAATAATTCGATACAGGACGTTATTTGCAACATTATAATAACTACATATTTTATTGTGCGCTGGTTAATTTATCTATACTAATATTACAAATGCAAATATTACTCTGTCTGTGAGTTACCGTTTCACGGCTAAACCACTGAACCGATTTTGATTAAATTTAGTATGAAGCAAGCTCGAACCTATCCCTAACACGCGGGTAAAGCGGCGTAAAAATACTAGTTATTAATTGCTTATTCCCTTAGTGATTTTCCGTTTGACAGCTGTCAAATTTTTCTATATAAGTACGGATTAATTTATATGTAAATGAGATAATTATTGCTAGTCTAAACTAAGGCTACCTGCATTAAACAGTCAAGGATTCTTTTAATTGGTATAATAGATTAATCAATCAACTTGCCGTTTTCGAACACGTAGAATTGACCGGCCGTCTTCAAGTTGTTGCGATGTGTGGGAGCGGTCATTATTTACTAGTAAAGTTTCGTGCAAATGTATTTTTAATCACGTACGATGTAGACTACCAGTCGTGGATTTTAAAAACAAAATCTTTTTTTTTTTTTATTAGGATCTAACAAATTAACAAAAGTTTTTATAGAAAAAAAAATTAAACAACCATCTCTTTAGATTGAACATTGCTTAGAAAAATACTAGAGTTTTCAAAGGACATGTATACATATATCATATTTTCATATAAATATATCCCAAAAAAATATTCAAGCTGAAAAGTAAATTCGGAAATTTTATACGCTCGTAACATAATTAATTTGACCGTATTTTCTGTGAACTTCGCTTAACATTGCGGACTTCAGCTTCAAGGTTATCGTCTCGGTCCGCATAATCTGATAAAAACATTACGTACATAGAAAAATTCTATATCCTGACGTGATCACACAAAAGGACGTGACAAACGGTCACTACAGGGAATGTAGGCTTCTAACGAAACAATAATTCATAATAAATCGTCTATTGTTGATTTGTGGAAGCGTAAATATGTTTTTAATCTATACATAGTACTTAAACTCATAAAATAGCACTATTATTATAAAAACGTACGTAACTAATAAATTACTATTATTAGTGTAAACTGAGTGTAAATTCATTTATCATTAATTATAACATTGTTAATTATTTCCCTCACTTAAAAAGCGAGATATTATAATTACGTATACCAATTAAATTCAATTTTTACATAAAATGCTTAACTTAAAATCATTTAAGAATAATTTGTATAATCACGCCATTATTATTTTCTTATGTCAGCTTATTTTTTAATCCTTAAATAAGGCGTCGAAGATGTTTTAAATACTTAATTAGTTTTGTTCTTCTTAACATAAATTAAATAATAATACTTTTTTTTTAATTTCCTCGATTCTTTAATTACATTTTATCATTTGGGTCATCAAATTAGGAGCAAATTATCTTGAAAAAATTATTTTTGGCACTGGCTCCTCTTCACTATGCCAAGTTTCACTCTTCGAATCTATTCATTCATTTTTTAATATACACCTAGTTAAAAATTACCCTTTAATGAGGATTATATGTTTTTTAAAAGTTCGTGGATTGACTTGTGACGTCTATAAAATTGTAGGCCAAGGAGAATCCTAAAACGAATTTAACAGGCGTGCCAATACCGAAGCGATGCGTGTCCGTTATCCGAATAGATTGGAATGTTACCACAAATAATAATTAAACCTAGTTGTATCATAGAAAATTAATTTACTGTATCGCTATATTCTATGACGATTTTTTTTTTTAATTTAGAGCTAAACGAAGAATAATGATAACGTTTACTAATGTTTAAAGACAAATAATGTTTAAAGACAATAATTTCAGCGATTTGTGAAAATTTAATTGACTTTTAATGATGCTCTTTATTTTGTCTGTTGTTGAGCCCTTGTGTGTTTTTGAATAAAACTGGTAAGTGCTTACAGATATAGTCATGATTTAACAGAAAAATGTAAAATTATTAAATGTAAAATATTAAATATAGGTTCAAGCATATCACGTTGACCTTATGCGTAACGAAATTCGATTATAAATTTAATTAATCGTAACCAATTTGTACGACCGCGTAAAATGTTAACCATAAAATAGAAATTGGTGGTAGTAAAAACTGAATTTCTTAAACTCGTTGGCATTTAAGTAATAACATTTATCTTAAAGTGGTCGTTCACTCTTAACTATTATAAATCTTACCTGACTATTAATGTATCTAGTCGTTTTTTTACATAACAATAAATAAACAAAAACCAGCGGTTTCCTATTTTCATGGTTCGTGGATCTTTTAAAATCGGTGTAATTGTACTATTGTGAAATCAAGGCCTTTTAAAATATATAGTATATTTATTTCGTGTAGATATTGTGTTTATTAATGATTGCATTAGTTTACTTAATTATAATGGCTGAGTAGCTGTGCCCATCCGCATAATTTATACTATTATATTTAAAAAGTTATCGTTCGATTTGATTTAAGTTATTTTTTAAAAAGAGAAAAAAAGCCACTAGAAAAGCAAAATGAGTTTTCATAACTTTCAAACTGGAGCTTTTCTCCACTTTTTTTATCTGTAAGGAAGGAGGCATATAACAAGGTCATAGACCGACAAGACTAGCGTGTTCGAGTGGGAACCACTTAGCTAAATTCGCAGCAGTGCAGACTGCAGCTGCGGCCAGAAATAGCAGGACACTGCAATCGATAAAAATGAAAATTGCCGTTGCAACTTGCAATACGCACTTGTATTGATAAAAATATGTATGCACGTTTAAATATATATTTATATTATTAGTACGAGTAAGAACAATCAATTAGAGAATTCATATGATTTTTTTATTATACTTGCAAAGGGAACGTATATCGAAAATAATTAAATATCTCTATACAAATACGATGTTTTAGATGTAATAATGATTGTATGTGTGTAGCTAATACTATACCTTATACTATACTATACATACTTAACTTTATACTACCTTTTTACATTTTTTAACCAGTAACATTAACAAGTTACTATTTATATGAGCGTACATATAGTGGTCAATTTATGAGGTTAATGTCTTAACTTATAATAATATTCCTTAGTTTTTGTTTGAAATATATAACGAAATGCTGATATATATTTATTTATTTTTAAATTTGCTAATTTAGATCTTCATTGAATGACACTAGTCCACGATGTGTATAGTATTGTGTATGAAAAACAAGTACCTTCAACAAGTAGTAGTATGTTCTCTTATATTATATTTAGAAACTTAGCCTTTATGAAACATATCGATAATTCCTACATAAATAAACACCTTTTTAAATTAAGTTAATACTAAGTGATTTTGTAAACGATTTTTAAAATATGTTATTCATACTAGAACCAAAATGCATATCTTTACTTATAAAATAGCTTACCTGAAAAATAAGTTTTTTTATTACGTAAGCTTTTGATAAGATTTATATAAATTTCAACGTTAAGGGTGATAATGGAACTAACTTTGAATGAATTTTATTCAAGCGAAGTCGGGACGGGCAGCTAGTCCTGTAAACTTTTATTCAGTGATTCCCAGTCGATTCCCGTTTCATTGTGAGAGCGATAAAATGTTCCAATTTATATTATATTGAATCTAACCTCGCCCACGCCGCAGTTATTTATATCGCGATATTTTCGGGCGCTTTGTAATATAAGCATGGAATCGTTTACACAAAAATCTATACAAAAAGTCATGACAACGTTATAATCTTGATAAATACGAATATATACATACAAAATGTATGTTTGTCGTATGTTTGTATGCGTATTCATGTGTATGTATGCGTTCCAAAGCCGTTGATCCGATTGTGATGAAAGTTTGGTATGTGTTTTGCCTACGCCTGAAATGGTTCCTGGCCTAAAAACAAACAAGATATTTTCTTTGTGTTTGTCGTTCAATATTTTTTTGCGTGGACCTTTATTCTACCCGTGCAATGGAAATACTTGTTATTTATTAGTTATTTGGACTATCGTGAAGAATCAAGCTTTTCATAATAAATGTAACGAGTAATGAAAGATGTCGTTATGAGACCGCTGTAGCTAAATATAATATATATATGAGTAAAAATAGATTTCTGTGGTCTAGTCTTATTTGTTATAAAGAGTAACCATATAATTTCATTAAGAATTAATCAATTTCATTTAATAAAATTGATTCAAAATTTTCTGAATATTCAAGTACATTGTTACGTAGATAAGTAGATCGTTTCAGTTAATTTAGCTTTATTGCTTCAACTCTAAGCGCCATCTATAATGTATATAAAGTGTTCAAATTAGCAGTAAAAACATTCACCGACTTGATTCACGTTTATCGTTCACCTCGTGTAACGGCAAAGGACGTACGTTGCTGCGTAAGAAAACCTACATATTTTCAAAGCCTTCTACTTGAGGGGGATTTGCCCAGCAGAGGGGCATTTATGAGCTGTTATTGATTTGATAGTTTAAATAAATACATCTCAATTTCAAAGAGATCCTTAATGGTTTTTTTCCTCGATTCAGAAGTTATTAACCAAGTCATTTTTAATGGCCATTATAATATATCGCTTACTTTTTCAATCCATGATTCGGATTGAAATACATTAATTAAACTCTTGATACGAACTTCCAATTTATTATTTGTTTATATCTTTATAAATGGAAGGTGGACGAACATATGGGCCACCTGATGGTAAATCACCAACATAGACATTGTAAGAAATGTTAACCATCGCTTACATCGCCAATGCGCCACCAACCTTGGGAACTAAGGTGTTATGTCCCTCGTACCTCTAATTACACTGACTCACTTACCTTTCAAACCGGAACACAATAATACCAAGTCCTGCTGTTTTGCGGTAAAGTATCTGATGAGTAAGTGGTACCTACCCAGACTTGAACAAAGATCTACCACCAGGTAAAAATATAATATATTTGTTAATTATTAATTTATCCTATTGGTGATTCTTTTTGTAATCTTAGTACACTCGGGAATATTTGTAAGTGAGCACTATTAATGATAAGACCGTCTTTACGTGTAATTTTACATTCTTTTTTTTTTATCAAGTTTCTATAACGGTTGTTACCTACTCAGTGCAATAAAGTTTATATCTACCTATGTTTTACAAATTTACGTACATTTTTGAAATGTCTGTAGATATATTTCTCAATCGTACATGACTTTTGTTAAATTTTGCTTCGAATTCACGAAATTAACTAGTAAAACGGATGTGTGCTGCAAGTTCGTGGCTAATTTGATTTCGCCAGTGACGTAACGTTGACTGAAAAGATAGCCGTTGATTGAGACGTGGGCGTGTATCCTTAACTAAGTTATGAATGCAGCTATTTCAAATTACAAACACAAATTTTCATGTTATAACTGACAATTTATTCTTAACTCGCGCTCGGATTTCATACAGAAATAAAGGAGTTCATTGACTTTTTTTTTTTATTGAATCCTAAATATTTTATAGTATCATGATAATGTATCTTTCAGCCCAGGAGCAAAACCTATATAACATACACTATGATATTTATTATATATGAACATTTAAACTTTTAATATCACGGTTAACGGTTTTAACATTATTATCTAATGAAATGGTTAAAATCACATTATATCACAAATATTGTTACTTAAGTGTATTTAATAAACCAAAAAAGTTACCTATAATCATGTTTTTAAGCAGGGCGAATTTAACTTTAAAAGTTAAAGTTTAATATTTTTATATAATACCTTAGCCAAATTCTAACTCATAAGCGACTGTTAAATTTTTATGGGATAAAGTTGTTAATAAAAAAAAAACAATTACATGATTATTATTTTTTTTTAGATATAAGCATTTTCTGAATGTTTGTGGTGTACAAAAAAGTATACATTAAATTAAATTGAAATCTCATAATACTTGATATTTCACACTTTCTATCAATTCAACGTTTATTCTTGGACATACAAAAAAACGTACGGAACTCGAAATATGTAGTGGGGTCGAGCCACGAGATAATGTAATTCGAAGTAACGTCTAAAGGGTTTTTTTTGTTGCAAAACAATTTATTAAGAGATAATACTACTTCGTCCATTCTTGGAACGTTAATCTTAATAAATAAGTTCTTTTTAGCCTTTTCGTCAACACGACCCGAACGTTATTCGTAATAAATTCGCCATAAATACTTATATAACTAAGTGTAGCACTTACATGAATACTTAAGTATATCATATATATACTTAAATTATTATTATATATAAGAACATGAAATTCAATAAAAACTCCAAAAGACGATGCATCTTCTATTATAAGTTTTATATATTGGTTTAGTAGTTTTTTTTTCTTATAGTTATTACAAAAAAAAAGCTTCTCATTTATTAGTACCTATAGGTATAAATTTTAGATTTTCATAATATGTGAATAAAAACCGTACATATTTATTCATTATCATGTCATTTATTTATGTTTTTTGCTTGTTACTATAATGCAAGTCATATCCGGAAAGTTGGATTAATAATGACGTCACATAGCCTATGACACGCGAGACACTGAAAGGAAGACGACCTCATTAGGCAAAATATACATACCATACACAAGCACAGTTAAAAATACACATACATAGAATACTAAAAACCATGACCCCTTCCATTTTCTTCGCCGAAGTCATATGTAACTTATGTGTTCTCTTAATTGTCATTAATACATACATCTTTAAAATATTAATCATAAATAAGGCGTAGTAATCTATGAGATTATATAATTTATAAAAAAAATTGAGTTAGTGTTTGTTTTCATACAGAAAAATTATTGATATTTGATTCTTACATATATTTACATGTATTTTTTTATTAATAAAAATAATATGTAAGTACAAAGTTTATTTTCGGTAGTAGATAGTGAAGTAGTAGCTTTAATATTTTTTTTATATAATAATATGATGAATAAAGATTTTATTTCTGATTTTAATTTGAACATATAAAATACTTAATTTAAAATAACAAGTTGTATTAATACAAGTTCATTAATATAACAAAAAAATAAATAGATTTTTACGTAGTTTGTTATTCCGTGTTAGTACTCAGACACTCGCGTAAACACCAGGTATTGTTACTGAGTACGATCGATCATAGTTCACTTCTGGAAAGTTTTTGCATATTTTTCAATAATCATTTGCTCGTTCAAACTTTCAAATTTTATAGCTATACATACAGGGTGACTGGTGAATTAGTATCAATATTTTAGGAGCATAATCGGTACATGATTCTCATTCGAATTATGTAAAAAAAATAGGTACTTAATTTTTGACCAAATTTACAAAAATTTTACTTTAAATAAATAAAGTGTGGACATATTTCCGCGGCGCGTGCGGCGTGGTGTTTGCCACCCGCAACCCCTGCCCCGCGGCTTATTAGTCGGGCGAGCGCCGCCGTAAGGTTCGTCCATCTTCCCGCGCGCGCGCCCCTAGCGATCGATCTTACGCGTATACCTAATCTTTCGTGTGTGAGTGTGACCCGTCATTAGTAATTAGGTATGGCTTATCGATACACAAATGCAGAATACTGTTAAAAGTGACCCATTCGTGTTAAAGCGTGTGAAAGACAATATGTGTAAACGTGCCGAACTGTGTATCACACGAGCAGGAGCTCACATTGAACATTTGTTAAGGTTAGTGTAGTTATGTAGGTAAATAGGTAGTTAAATGATTGACAATCGTTGTAAATAAGTATGATTCCATTTTTAAATACGCCGGAAATACCAAGATAGGTAAACAGTTAATTTTTGTCCCAAGTTCATATCATTTACCTAGTCAACAAATTTCTTGCTTATACGAGTGAAATATTTTGGTATTTTTGCCTGTTCTAAGCCAGGTTTAAAGTATGAAGGGGGATTGGATCATGCTTGTTTATCAAAGGTAGCCTGCTACCCAGTTAACACGCGGCGGCGTTTGGACGTAGGTAAAGTACCGTGCGATAACTAAATGTACCTAACTGTGTTGTGTCGTCAGCGCAGCTAGGGTGTCCACATGACGCGTAATTAATTACATAACTTTTGGTTAACTTTACTTAGAAGTTTATTAATATTTATGTTATATGTATTTTTTTTTTGGTCATATATGGTCGTCAAATATCACGTCCTTAAGTATTGATACTAATTCACCAGTCACCCTGTATATCGTAACAAACGAACAATGGAAACTTTGAAATAGTTTTACAATACTTTACTATTAAAAAGGGAATAATTTAGATATTTATTTTTCATTTATCTTTCCAGAACTACGCAGCGTCGACTCCCCCGAAGCCGTCATCAGCGCCCGCGCATACGACTCTCCAGCGGTCAGTGCGCGCGGCGGGACCTTCGCGAGTCATACCGCGCTTTCATTTCCCCAAAGGCCGACCACCGCCCGCGCACCAGCAGGACCACGCACTACATAAAGTACAGTCAGCGTTCGCGACCTTCCCTAATAGTCAGGTTTGTACATTTTATATATAATAATAATTTAACTTCTTAAACATAACATTCCAGTGAAACGTCTCTGATGAATTTGTATTTTAATTCTTGTCACGTGTAGATAACGTTTGCATGCGTTTATTTTATTTTCAAGCGTCTTTGAAGCAAATGACAAAATAATCGTAGTAGGAAAATTACTTTTTTTTTAACTACCTTCAAGTGCCTACAAAAATAGTTTTATACTAAGGAGTTTTCATGTTTAATTCTAAATTAAACCATACACAAAACACTCAAAACAAGTAAAGAAATCACAGCATTATTTTAGAAAAATAGAAACGAAATGTTTAGTTTTAATATTGAATATTAATATCTTTGGGACAAATTTAAGTTTTTAATAACTAAACTTTAAATATATGATATAAGCTTGAAACGATGACAGTATATTTAGCAAAAATTTTATCATAACCTTTCTGATATCATTCACTTGACCTAATTTTTGAATTCATAATAAACTTAACCTTCAAAGAGCATATTAAAGTGAATCAACAGAACGATTGAAATATTAACTATTTCAAACACAAAGGCATTGACTTAAGATGTATGAGCTTTCAGAATTAGGTTTTAAATATGCATTCTCCAACGTCCTATTTCTCGGCGCAATATTTTTTCATTTTTTTTAATATCTTCTTATAGACTTTTTTTACAAGTCAAAGGAGTAATGCTTTGACCCCGTTTGTAACTTTGAATTTAGAACAAAAGTTGCCCGAATTGGATTGCTTTAGCGAAACGATCGCCTGTTGATCTAATCGTAAATGCAACTTTGTAGTTTCCCTTATTTTTTATTTATTCTGTTTCTTATCAATTGGATTTCAATAAATATTAATGAAATAAATAAATAGTTGCTCAAATTCAAATTAGTCTATATTATCTATACTAATCTTATACGGTAAAAGTAACTACGTCTGTTTGAATCGCTTTCACGGCTAAACTAGTGAACCGATTTTGATGAAAATTTGATACGAAGTACTCATCCATTCACTGACGCGCAGGCAAAAACTAGTTTATGATATAACAAGCAGACACACTTGCTTATTTACACACACTTGCTTTTATAGATCATCAAAGTCAAAACTAAACGTTTCAGAAAAGAAAATCCTTAATCTGAAAAACGCGCGAAAGAAACTCAAGGGATTTTTTTTGTCAAGTTTTGAATTATTTACCTTATGCGATTCTTATGTTTATATGAAAGATATAAAGCGCTACGTTTTAGATTCATAAGAATCCGAGCTTCTAATTTTATATATTTATATGTAGACGCATTACGCCCCCTCAACCTTCTGACAGCAAAAAATTACGTTTCGTAATAATTTGCTTCTGTTCAATTTTAATTACCGCGAACGAAGACGCGACGGCGGATGACAGACAATATACAATTACCGTTTTTTTTTAATATAAAAAAGTTACATTTTATTCATTACGATTATTTGTGAAAATCGTGTGCTTTAAAAAAAACATATGAATTAGACGTCTTGTATTTAAATATTCATTGTATATCAACTATCGCTTAAAATTACGATTTAACGGGTAAATAATTTGTGCATTCATGCTAACATTCCACAAGGTCATGGTGAAAATTAAATACATACACATTATGTCATATAAAGGTTTGTTATAAATATGAAATATAAAGCAAATATAATAAATACAAGCAATATTTAATTATAGTAATTGTTAAATACTTGAAATTATCGTAAATGTAGTTTTATAATTACTTGATGATATGTTGTATCAATAATCACCTTTATATGGAGGTTCATTGAAAGAACAGATTATATTCTGGAACAATTCCAAATATTAAGCCCTTTGGATGTGTTAATAAATCGACGCTACACGCTACAAACACAACCCAAAATGACGGCTTATGTTTTGTGATCTTTTGTCAATTGGTACGAGCAAATCGCATGTCAACTTTACGATTCTGAAGTCGAATGATTATTTAAATCAATAATTCAGTTTTCATATTTCGCACCACTATTTTACTTAATATTATATATGCCAAAGTTTTTGTGTATTTCTGTTTCTTTAAGCTCGAACGACGTAGTAGATTCTAATTCATTTTGGTACAGAAGTAGATTATCCCGTGAATTAGAACGCTGATTTTTTTTTATTTTTTTTTAGTTATTAATGGTTTTATATATGGGCGGATAACAACAAGTAGTTCCTAATGTTGGAAATATTTTGTCATTTCTGCCATTTTATGATCATATTGTGAGTTTTTATTTTGTCCTTATAAAATTAGTCCATAAAAAGAACAAGTAATAGTCTGTTCTCAACTGATTCAAGCCTTCCTACAGTATTAATCGATCTTTATAATGTATGACACATTATAAGTAGTTTTTTATCTTATTTCAATTACTATTACAAAATAAGATACATTTTCTTAAGAAATGTTAAGCAACTTAAATGCACAGTAAACCAAATTGTCCAAACGAACAAGGTGACCGTATTAATAATTTTGTACGATGGTCGAAGCCTATGAACTGTGTAGACGAATTTTCCAGAATTACTAATGATACGGCTGTACTGGGCAAGGTTTCTATTAATATAATATTTCATTTTTAAAAATAGATAATTGACCTCTCACTGTCACAAAATAGTGATTTTATTCATGGCTATAATTTTTGGCGGTGACAAGCAAACTGTTCAAGAGATATGATAATACACAAGAGTATACGCAAATACAGATGAACTCTTTACCCTCTCAAGGCACTCCAGCACGAACTGAGAGAGATCAGGTGCAGGATCAATGATTTGACGTATTTTCTTGAGAATTTCTTGAAAGATAAAAGCAATGACATTTATTGGCTCTATTCAGGATTCAATCACAGGAGCCTCTTCATGAATACGCAGCCTTACGAGACCTTGACTGGGCCAATGAAGCAGTTTCAATGTAATAAACTAAGTATCCAAAGGTTATCCAAGGATTTAATTTCTTTAATGTCGCCTTTGTACGTAATGGGTATATTTATTTGTCTAGACAGTTCAGATATATGGCAGCCATCTTTAATCCCATATATTTACCAAAATAACATTCATAAAATATAGGCACTTCTTTTGGTTTCAATTTTCTTAAAAGAAATAACATTTCTACAAGTATCTTTATCAAGCGCTATCTATCTGCTTTTAGTTCGAATGGGTAATATTTTTTCAATGTGTTTGTTAGTTTTATTTTTAAATAGTTGTAAGCAATTTGTTGTTAACAACCATTGTTTGACATAACATATATTTAGCATCCAGAAGTGAAACTAATTAAAAAAAACCTTATATTGAGCTTTTTTTAAAATAGAACAACAAATCATACAAATTCAAACTTACTCACTCAATTACTTTTAAAACTCCAAAGAACACAATTGAACACATACAACAAATCACAAGTCGCGCAAATAATGAATTCATTCATTTAGCTTTCGGTTTACCAACAAAATGGCGGTTTGAAGTATGCGCATATCTTTTTTCTAATAATGGATAAAGGAATTTCCTAATTATAATTAAATATTATATTAAGTTAAAGGAAACGGACGCTTAGCCTGAGGACAATAAGTGAAAATAATAAACTCCCATTAAAAAAGAAACACAAAGTACCTTAAAAATTTTCAAAATTGACTATTAGTCCGGCCGTACACAAAGGTGTTTTCATGTTTCGCATGGTAACCAAAGTTAAAAATAAATAACGAAATGTCGCCGGCAAAATAATAAAAATACATCGGAATCCTGTTTCAAAGACAACGCCTCACGGAGCCCGTTCCTTGCAGTCAAATCTGGCGCTCGTCCAACGCTGGAACATGCCACAGCCTTGTTTCGCCCTTACTATTCTACTTGGATGCGTCAAATGCAGTCAGTTAAACGGATATGAGGATATATTTGAACTGTCTGCTCTCACTTGAACATTTCAGCGATGCCGTTCTGGCAGAGACTGAGACAAGAATGTGAAACGTTTTCCGTCTCGAGAAGTATTCCTGAAGTGACACGCTAATGACGCTGCTTAACATCTCCGTTCCTTGTCTCTCATGAATGGGTCTTTGTGTGCGACAAAAAACTTTTGCCGTGGCTATAAATACTTAATTTTAAACCCGTTGCTAAACTTTTATGGTGACAATGGAGCCATTAGTAAGCAAAATAATTTTATCGTAAAATAATAATGTCATAATTATTATGGTAAATAGCCTTAAATAACTACTAAATTTGATTCAATATTCATTCAGATTCAATATAATTTGAGGCATTACAAATGGCCATTTACAACCGGTTCGAATTCAAACTTCTGACATGAGATGAAAAATCGAAAGATACTAATCGAGGATTATATTTTTTTGTCACTAAATTTATTTTTTGTTAATGGAGGGTTGGTAAAATTTCAGTTGACCATTAACAACTGTTCTATTAGTCAATACAAGTATGTGATTACAACCAGAACGAAACCGATTTCACATTAGTACTTATAGTTTTACATAGATCTGCTTTTTCAATTAATAATTTAATACATATTATAATATGCACGGCTGCACCAATAATTTCTTCCTTCTTGATCTTCATTTTTATATAATTTGTCAATGTCAAACAGCGTACAAATGCGGCCTGCATTATGGGCAGCTTTGCGTCGGGTGGGAACCAGGAGGGACTATTTTAAATTTGACTTTTTTTTAAATAAAAACAATAAAAAATTGACATTGAAATTGAGTTGAATTTCTGTATTGTAAATTACATATTTTAAATGATTTATTATAATTTACTTCAATTAAAATATTTGTCAATTTGATGACAATAAATCAGTTTAATAAATATTAAAACAAGCGCACTGATTGTAATGTTAACATACAAATAACTATATTTCTCGATATATTATACATTACATTATAAACTCAATGCAATTAGAAAGGCGTAAATGCCATTTTGAACAAGCCTATATAGGTTAATTACTGTTTAAAGCCAAGTTAAGTAATAATAAAACATTTTTCATTTGACATTTTGAAATATTTTGCGTATAATAAATTCAGTTTTAATGTGAATAATATTATTTTACTATATTAACATTATCTTTTATGTATTATACACATATATATATATACGCGAAATACCATTTATCACGAGTTCTCCTAAACCGCCCGATTGACTTGAAATTTGTCAAAGTTACTCCTTCCCCGACGTAGACGCTCACTTCTACATATTGTAGAATCTTCATTCATAATAACTAAGTATCTAACGAATAGTAATTTGATATTTTTTTTCGTTTTAACTTTACAATGCTATGATTATAACAATTATATTTGTTTCTCAAAAAGGATTTTCTTTTTTAATTGTAAGTGCATTTGGCTAACACAGTTGAAAATAAAAATATAAATCATTAAAAATATGTCAATTATATTTCTTTCTTGATGATATGCTTGATACCGTAAAAATTGTTAACGACGAAACGAACCATTGATTAAGAGGAATGTAACGATTATATAGAGCAATTACTCTACGAACAATTAACTTAAGAGAAGTTTAAAAATTACGGAAAGAACAATCAATATAAAATCAGTATTTTATTAGTTGAACGAATGCAGCCAATTTATCTTAACTAATAATTGCGATTTTAAGTAGCTATCGCAACAACCACTTGGTGCAAACTTGTCTGGGTACTAGGTATCCATTACATATCCACACCATATATACACTAAACAACAATATTTACTTACTTATTGTATTCCGTTTTGAAGGGTAAGTGACCGTGACTAACGACTGTACATGGAGTTTTGTATCCCATTTCTTATATCCTAATTCTTGTTTCCATTGGAAACGTTTTCTCCCGCGAGAAATCCAAATATTTTTCTTGGAAGAGCCACATACATACCTATATGTACTTTTAATACAAAAGTTTGTTACTTACATAACTTTCACTCTTACAAAAAAGAAAATCCTTAGGTATTTATAAACGTTAATTTACGAGCATTTTGTTTAAAATATTTTCCTTTGATCTGATTTCATTCTAAATATATAGAGAAAGACAAATATAACGTAACTAGTTTTCGCCGAAATTTTGGGAAGGTGGGGTAAGTGTTAAGTAAAAAATAGCCTATATCCTTCCTTGGAGTTGAAACTTGTTTCATACATACACATATATACATAAAACGCATGTTAAAAAACTAATAATAAATAAGGCTTAATTTATTGTACAGGAAGTCCTTACTATATTATAAATGTGAAATTGAGTTTGCTTGGTTATTTGTCTGTAACTCTTTCGCGAATTAACTAATCAACCAAAGAATTTCGCATACACGTTGTCTGGTGTAGAGAAAAGTTTGGACACCCCCTACGCGGGCGGATTAGATGACAAAATAGCTTGGAGTAAGTATTCGTCAATTTTCATACAGGATACATTAATATAATTGTATATGATGATTATATTGTATATCTTTTGATAGATTAAAAAGAGTAGTTTCTAAGAGCTTACTTAAATAATATATATGTTGCTTTTGTGGTTTGCCATAAACTTGTTTATAGTAACAGCCTGTTAATGTCCCACTGCTGGGCTAAGGCCTCCTCTCCCTTTTGAGGAGAAGTTTGGAGCTTATTCCACCACGCTGCTCCAATGCGTGTTGGTAGAATACACATGTGGCAGAATTTCAGTGAAATTCGACACATGCAGGTTTCCTTGCGATGTTTTCCTTCACCGTAAAGCACGAGATGAATTATAATCACAAATTAAGCACATGAAAATTCAGTGGTGCTTGCCCGGGTTTGAACCCACGATCATCGGTTAAGATTCACGCGTTCTTACCACTGGGCCATCTCGGCTTAACTTGTTTATATTATTATGTAAAAAAAACTTAAGTGTATAAAAATTTGATTACTTTAATCACGAACAACATTTTCCATTTTTCCAAGTGATTTATTTAATGTTTTGCTGAACCGCAAACGAAATGCCCGGAGCGATTTCATCAATCACAATTTTCATTCCTCGCTAAACAAAATAAATTAAGGCCCGAAAACGTTTGGTTATTTGTTTTCTAATATATGCTCAGTTCAGTTGTATGTAAGCTTTTTTTTAAATAGATATGTAAACTGGCATATGGGCCACCTGATGTTAAGTGGTCACCAACGCCCATAGACATTTGCATTGTAAGAAATGTTAACTATCACTTACATCGCCAATGTGCCACCAACCTTGGGCACTAAGATAATATATCTCTTGTGCCTGTAATTACACTGGCTCACTCACCCTTCAAACCGGAACACGACAATCCCAAGTTATGCTGTTTTGCTGTATAATGTAAGTAGTCGCCAGCGCCCAAAAATATTGGCACTGTAAGAAATATTAACTACCTCTTATAATATCATTGTTTCACCACTCTAGGGTCTCGTGCCTGTAGTTACACTTAACTACATAACAATGCATAAGCCGATGAGCTTACTAACCCTTGAAACGTGAATACAGTAACACTAAGTATTACTAAACTAACCTAACGCCTAATTATTTAAAAAAAATAAGTACATACATTAGCACTGAAAAGATTACTTTGAAGCGTTACTTTGTAAATGTTTCTTTGTATATTCGTGTCGCCGCAACATTTCTCTCTTCTTCCGTTAGACTGAGCTGTCTCGTCGCTTTTCTTACAATGTATATTCAGTAATCGCCTTTGTCACATTTTTATTCTTATGGAAGTAACTTAGGGTTGCTTTGAACACACTAGAAATATTTTCCGTTGGTAGCCTTGATGTACACAAAATAATACAGTTATATTAGATTTTATATGTTCGCTATATTTAAGTAGTTGGAACTTATGAGAATAAAATTATACCTAACTATTAAAAACACACAAACATGAATAACTATTTGTTTTTTTTTTTAATCCAAGATGGCTGATAGTTATCGAAAATATCCAAGTGAAAAAGTAGATTCAAATATAGTTCAAATCAAATTGTTTAAAATTTCGTGCACAACGGTTAAGGAAATCAGCGTGAGGAAATTTATTGTGTAGGATTAACAATGGATCAGCGTGGTGGGATAAGCTCCTAACATACTCCTTAAGGGAGAAGGCGTTTGCACAACAGTGGGACGATAACGAACTGTGTTTTTTTTTAAACACTCAAATATTTTTATCATAATAAATACTTTGGACAAAACTTTGTAAAGCATTGCGCTGAGCTCACTTTTATCTGACTGTCCGTTTATTCGTGGGAGTGTTCTCACGGATATAACAGCGTAAACAACGTAAATGACATCCTCATACGGCCATTGTGCCCCTTCCGCACTTTGGGACTTATTGTGATTATACTTAATATTACTTCTTAATGATTATATGAATGTAATCTTCGTGATTTCCTTATTATTTCGGAATATTTTTTGTTTATAAAAAAATTGGTTTTTAATTTTAAAACAACATAACATTATAAGTAGACAATTAAAATGCTCGAATTTATCTCAGGGTCTTCTGAAACTAATTGCAATTATAATCTGTATTTACAAATATAATTAATAATGTAAATTCTCTTTTGTACATTTGATTTTTAATGCAAATAATATTATTAAAATTAAAAGCCAAAAATATATCGGTTGAAATCAATAAATGCGGAATGCTATTATGCTATTATACAAATTATGCTTGAAATAATCTAAGAGAGGGAATAGCAAAATATTTTATGTCATTTTCACTGAGATATTAAAGTACTGAAGTGTGTGTGCAAACACAGGTGCAATCTAATACAGATTGCCTCATAGCTTAATCCCATGGGATGGTAACCTGACTCTACTGGAGTACCAGACGTAGAGCCAAAAATTTTACGTGTTTTCCGAGGCTCAAGAGTATGAACACTGGCAGATTCAGGGATTCAGGGTCTCAGAATGTGCAGCCTTATAAACAAACATTAGGCGCAATAAGGCAGCCAAAGTAAACACTATAGGAACAGGAATTATAATACTAATTTTGTGTTTTATAAAATTGTCATAAAGCTAACTTGTTTTTTTTATTTGATTGCTGTTAAACCGTATTATTTAATGATCATTACTAAAATATATCGTAAATATCCAAAGCCATAGTCATGCTCTTCAGTTAAGATGTAAATTCTAGAACTTACCTTGTGACGTTGCTTTACTCTGTGTATGTGTGTGCGTACGAGAGTGCGTGCTTGTGTGTATCAGAATTCCTTTCAACGCATGCGCTTTGTGTTTACGGTATGTGATAACATAAATATAGCACATTAAATACCTAGCGGTGATTGCCCTGCTATAAATACCATGTTCGTCGGTTAAGGTACCATTACATCTTCACTTTTATCTTGTATCTAATTATTTAAACTGTATGACTGTAAGTTCGTTTTAAACGAGTACTTGTATTGTAAATAATATTTATAGAAAGTCAATTATAAAGTCTAAATTAACGTATTACCATTTAAATGGATCAATTTAAGATAACAATGGCATATCGCTCTTGCTCTTGTATCATAAGGCGGCGCATCAAAGGCACGTTCAGCCGAAACCACTTGGCGGCTTCGTGACCTAATTTTAGATGTAGGCCGATCGCTTATGATTTTTTTAATTCGCTCAAAATTAATTTTATAAGCGTTTCATGGTATCTTATGCAAAGGCCTAATTGTAACGATTGTTTAAAATCTTGATGTAAAACATAATATGTCCCTTATCAAATTTATATACTTTTATTTAACAAAGAAGCATGCGGTATGGTTCGTAAAATAAAATATCCTGACCTGAGAAGAACTGGCAAAAGCCATATGCCGACGTAACAGGAGTAATAAGTTTGTGTTTGTTCCTTGTATTCAATTTATGAGTATCATATTTTCTCACAAATTCTTTAATATTTTTCCGAACATACAAAAATACTTAACGTCATATGCATTTATCGAGTTCAAGTATTATTTATTATCTAAACCAGTATTATATATAAAATTAAATAAAACAATACTTTACGACATATTAACTATCTACTAAAATTAAAATACATTTACACATTTAACTCATTTTACACGAAAAACTATAAACAAAATCTCTATGCATTTGAAAAATTAACCAGACATTAATAATTCAATAACGCCTTTACGTAGGTGCTGATAGGTTAGCCTCGCTTCTGTAGTGCTTCAGAGATGTTTGCTGAAGCGAATATTGACTGATTTCACGCATTAATGCGAAAAGGGTAGATCATCGGTTCGCAGGGTGCGACCACCTCCAACAAAATCCTAAACATGATCGCTACCAGAATAGATTGTACATTTATAAACCGCTGCTTTAAAGTTTCGGCTAGAGCAATATACTTTAGTAATAGTAGTAAGTAGTATTAGATAATTTTTCTTCTATTATTTTTGGTAACATAAAACCGTTTTTTTCTTTAATTAGAGACTCAATAATTAGTTACTTGTATAAATCAATTATTACTATTATTGAATGTCTGACTGTTTCAAATGTCGAAAAGAATAGGTTGGATACCAATTAACATCCATACCATTTTATATAATTACTTTGATCTACAGTAAACGTTCGTTATTCATGGCATATAATTATTATATACATAACGACTTTATTTTACTTAAAAAATATTTGATGAATATGACTAGAAACTAGCAATTATTATTACATAATTATTAAAATTTTAACAGTTATGATTTCGATTTTAATGTCATAATAATCATTATAACAAATTATTTTAATGGCACAAAAACTCATTGAAAGTATAAAAGTGAAGAGAAAATAATAACATACTTATTGCAAATAGACAAGCTATTAAAATTACTTTTAAATAGAATAACCAATATATGATGTGAATTATTATGGTGACGTGATTAAGAATACACTACATTCGTAAATACAACGAAACCATTCAAATAAGCGTGTCAGTTGCCTTTTCAGTTTGCTGGCTAGCTTCTCTTTCTAGTTTTAAATCCAATAGAATTCAAGGTATTTGTTAAGAAGTTCAGCTCATCAGTAACAAGGTTGGATTAGGAAGGTCCCTTGTGGATACCCTCGGAAAACGCTTAAATGCGTTGTTCATAGGAACATGAATATCGATACAATTAAAGATATATCAGGACTAATCCTGAATTTCGTCTCATATTTAAAGAATACAGACATCACCTTTTTTTGCAAATATTATTTGAGAATGACTGTTACCGAAATCAGTTTAATTAATACAAATAAATCATGTGATAATAAGGCATTATATTAATAATTTGCCGTAGGCGAGTTTGTTAGCTATAATTACAGTCCAATCTACTATTAGAATTCACATCGTTCACATTAACCTAACTTTCTAACAGGTAAGTTATCTATTTTGATCGATTAGATTGAAAGTAATTGCATATTACATTATCTTTAGAAAGCTATTAGACATTATCGCGAAACACCTATCCTAGTTAAGTAAATATTCAATATACTTTGAATATTGATCATATTTGTAGCCATCAAACTTCACTTTTACATTGTCAAACATTATTCAAACAATAATATTTATAAACAATAGATTAAGTTAAAACAGCTGGCCTGGAAAAGTCCTTCTTTCCTATTGATGAAAAGGCTCCTCTGGAAAAGCTAATTCCACCAAGCAGATCTAATACGGGTTGGTGACATATGACAGAATTTTATCCAACACATACAGTGTTTATTTAATCACGATGGATTATTTTACAATACGTACATAGATTAATTATAAACTTACATTAAGTAAATGAATACTTAATTATGTTTGACCGGATTTGAACCCACAATCTTCGCTTAAGTTTCTCATGTTCTAGTCATTGGGCTATCTTGGCCCAAATTGCAACTATTGTATGTAATACGCCTTTATGTATGGAGCGAGCTAGTTTGCCCTTGACATAGTTCGAGTGGACGGGGGATATAAACTGCAGATATTTTAATATCCCTCGGTAACTTTTTTACTTTCCACTATTTTCAATATCATACTGAAGTGTGAGCTATTGTTAATTAATTCTCAGTAGCCTGAAATTTTGAAGGTGACTGCGCTTATCTGCCTCAGAAAGCACATAAAACTGTTAATCATTTGTTTTTGCCTGTAAACTCTCCGTTCCTATCGAATTGCCTTCTCATGGAAATATGAAAATATAAGGATAAAAGATGGTCCTGTGTTTGCGCACACCCTTATTCTCTAAAGTATATTTGTAGCCAATATAATAAGAAAAATAATAAGAAGAAAAAGAAAATATTTCTACGCTTTTTTTCGTGTTTGTATAAGATTGGGCTGTATTCCAATGTCAAAAAAATACATACTATATAAAAATATAACAAGAACCATACTAGAAAGATCAAAAGAAAAAAAATACTAATATTATTAATATTCTTAGCGGAATGGAACACGCAATAATGGTGTTGAAATTTCATTCGTCAGAAGTTAATTCCAGGTTCAAGATTCGTTTAATCGGTGGCACAATTGACCTTGAAATATTTATTTTAATATAAAAAATCGTTATACTTTTCTAAACAAAAACCGACGATAAGTAAGTATAAATACAGGCACAAGGGACATATCATCTTACTTCCTAAGGTTTGCGGCGCTTTGACATTTATGGAAAAATATAATACGAGGTTATTAAAACGTGATTTATTCAATTTTAAATAACATAAAGATTCTTAGTGTTAAATTTCAAACTTATGTGAACTTATTTGTTTGACCTAAAACTACGTTTCCATCTCAAAATAGCTTGAGGCTTCAACCATCGATTGGGTGACTTCGGTATAACAATCGCTTAAAGTGAAACAGCGACAAAACTTGTCCATTAAGACGAAACAAAATTCTATGTTAGAAGTAGGTACAATATAACATTTCTCGCGGTTTGTTTTAAATGGCTTCTCGAATATGACTTGAAACAATATAATTTGATTTATTATATATATTTTATGATTGATAACTTATAATCGTAAGACTTAAAAAAGATTTGCTGTAGTACTCGCATTTCATTGTTGCGTTCACAGACATTTACCTTTTTATTCTTTAGTTAATTAGTTCAAACCCATACGATACTTCTTATATAATAAACAAACCTCACCGATGAAGTTCCTAATTCCATATTCCATACAATAGTAAAATCCAATATAATGAAATATTTATAAATGTCGACACGTACAACAAAATTTCTAATGTATTTCTAATACCGCAAATAAATATATGTATTCAGCATACTTGTAACAAGATTTCTCCTCATATATTATGTAAAGGCCTAAAGCCTTCTCTAAACAAAGATAATACTTATAAATCAGCGCACGTATGGTAAGCAAAAACAATGTCCATAACAACAAAACGCAACTACAACTATTTATTTCCTAATTGAAAATAAATAATAATTTCTGTTCCAATGACTATTTTGTTCTATCTTTATAATTCACGTGACATTCTAAGCAAGTAATGTAAAGTGTTATTCTTTTGAAATCGTTTTCTTTTCAAGACTTGTTCCGTGCAAGCGTAAAACATCGTATTTACTTGTACGGTAGTTGTTAAACACAAAATGTAAATGTCAATTCATTTGTAAACAGTTAAGGAAAAATATTGACCGACTTACCGAGATTGTTACAAACTTTTTACAAAAATACTTTTAGTGAAAGAAGGTAAATAACGTCTAGATATTTTTACTAGTCGTTATTTAGGGCTAGGTTTTAATTAAATAAAAAATAAAATTCCGCAGTCTATAATTGAGTTGTCACAAAGCAGGCTTCAATTAGTTATAAAAAATAATCTTATTAGTAAAGCCTATTACTCTGTTACTGAATATATCTGACTGATGAAAATGCTTCGATTGAATGATTGCTGAATCTCGTGCAGAAACTAAGTGTATGTTATTGATACAAATTTGTATTTTTGTAAAAAAAAGAGTAATGAGTTTCTTACCGGTTCTTCTCGGTAGAATCTAAATTCCGAACCGGTAGCGCTTGACGATTCATAATTACATGTAAAGGTATATTTGAATAAAACAAATTTTGATTTTGACTAAAATTGATTCCACATCAGCCATATAATAAGTTCAACACTCATATTAAGAAATCATTAATAGACAAATTGGTTTTCATGCAGAATATATACAGTTTTATCAAAAATAATTCAAGCATAAATCCGTAGAAATGAGTGAAGGATATCATGTCGGTTCTTCTGGATAGAATCTATCAATCTACATTCCAAACCGGTTGTGACATTAATCAATTGTAGCCATAATTAACGCAATATGACGATTCAACAGTTCTAATCCTTCTAAAAACCCCTTTGAGCACTTGAAAGTATATTTTGATCACTAGAAGATAATTTTATTGCAATAAATGTTTTAGATACAAAAAAAATACATTTCAAATTATATAACTCAATTTAAACTAGCGTATTCAATCTCAGACCGCTCAACCATCAGCTAGACTTCAGCGTTACCGGGGTCAGAATTTTCTAATGCCCTTGAGTTATTTGTTTTTTGCCTTTGTTTTTGTCTGTCGTTTCCTAGCCCAGAAGGGTCATTGGCCGAGGAAGTAGGTCACGACGCCTTCGCCTATTTATAGCGAACGGGCTACTTAGTTTGACAGACTGCCCGATCCCTGTTACGCAAGTTACGGAAAATAGACGATGGTATTTCAACAATAGATATGATATTAATGAATTGGAATAATATTTATTTTTTAATTACAAAATGTGTCTTTTAGATTAAGTGTTTTAATTTTAAAAGATAGAAAGAGGTACCTCCATAAGTACACTAAACCCTCTTATATATTATACACAATTGCACTACATAAAACGAGGTAGTTGTCATTTACCCTACATAAAACCTAACCTCAAATATGCCTCGATTTGCAATAATTAGGATTATGAATGTTTTTTTTTTTATATTTTTCCTTATTCATTTGATTCACTTATATTAAAAAAAAACTAGAATGTTAAAAAACAACAATACACATTAATCGTTTATTCAAAGTACAGGATAGTAGCGACTGTAGACTAACTATTGCCTATTAAAGAATAAATGTAATTGACTAAACAGGAAGTCATTTCCAACTCCTTTGTGATATCTTAAGACCATTGCACGATGTCCTTTTATAGTGATACTATTAGTATTTCAACTTTTATCTATTTATCTTTCATATAAAAATCTATAAGAGCATAGTTTTAATAAAAAAAAAACGCTTAAGTATGAAGAATATTCAGGTGTGGGAATTATCATTATAGAAGAAGTGAAAGACATAATTTCTTCACTTTTCTATCGTGATAAGATTGCTGACTTGACACGTGTCAGCGACCCATATTCTATAATGGCGGAAGTCGGACAGCCCACCCGCGGGACATGCGTGACCACATTGAACATCGCGACTTTTCCACACACTGCTTCGCCATTACCGACATTACTACTCATAGAATAGTGGTCAATATTGTATATATAACGCTTTGTCAATACTTGGTGCATGATTCCACGCTTGCTGCTTTTTATGGCACCATAAGTTTTACTCTTTGCTTAATTAATTATTCGGTTATTTCACGTAAATCTAAAATAGTACTATTGAACCGGTCTCCTTATCCTGAACCAAATTCAACCAAATAATTTCGAAGTATACTTACTAATTTATGGTCCGTTTCATTGAAACAATGGTCCTCAACTCAATAAATTCGGTTCAAATTTCGCTTGTACGAGTTATTAAGCTCACCCGCAGTATTTAACCTTATTTCTAATAGCAGTATTATTTTATTAACTTCGATGTAAATACAAAACGAGAAAATTATATAATTATTTTACCTATTCTGTCATGAAATACTGCAAATTAAGACTTTTTATTACATATAAGTAATTTTGTGTGTTATGACTTTGTGATGTACAATAAAATATAATAATAATAAGTTCGATATTCACATAATCTGTCTTCCACATAACATCGTCAATACCATATATATCAAAAGAGTCGATTTTAATTGCTAGGTATGAAATATATGATAATCACGTCGGTGCATGAACAATTTTATTCCTCTTGTTATAAAGACGAATGAATTTCAAAAAATTATAATGTTTTTTTTTATATACAATTGTTAATTTACAACACTGGCTAGCACATTTGTCATACCATTAGAATTGCGATTCAACGGGGAAATGCTGCTGGCATTCTTGTCACAATTCCACGCGCTCATAATATTATAAATGCGAAAGTGTTGTTACGTTTGTTTATTTGTTTGCTTCTTACGCTTTCACGTGTTAACTTCTCAACCGATCGTAGTGAAATTTAGCATACCTGTTGTCAAGGGTAAGAAAAGGACATAGAGTACTCTCCCATGCACCTGCCGTCCCCCTTATACGCAGTCGAAACAGCGGACGTTAACTAATACTTCTTTAAGAATATACAGATCAAAATATTAGATACATTATATACTCGAAGTAAACTGGTTTTACACACACAAATACAGCACTATTAATATATATTAATGTTCACGTCATCAGTTTCTGTTTCGTAATATTTAATTAATATTGTTATTACATTTCAATTCTCAGGTGCCGAGAGAAAGCTTCAAGCATATCGTGAAAGCGTGCGAATGTCCAGTCTACTGGAAGATGCCATTGTTCCTGGCCACACAACAGAATCTCAACGCTGCGGTCGATGGGCACAAGTTCATTGATTTCTGGAGAGAGTGAGTACCGAAAACGGTTAAAGAAAAATAAATGACACCATCCTTAATATAACAAATAACCAATGAGGTTTTATTTAAAGTTTTTTTCACTTGCAAGAATATATTATTATATCCATAAAGCTATAGCCTTTAGAATACATTTTACATTGGACTTGTGTATTAACTAAAAAAGATTATATAAAATATTATTGATGCTAGATTTGTTAATTATTTTAGTCTATCAACTAGCTTATAAAGCCGCTCTTCCCGGACTCGTTATTTGAAGCAATCAGGTGGAAAAACAAGTAAACAAATTGAAAATTATAGATCTTTATTATGGATATATGTATTGTTTCACCAGAATGACAACACAATGTCACGACCAAGCGTCCCGGTTTGTGTACATCCTCACCCGAGGCAAGAGTAACACTCTCACCCCTGAAGACTTCGTGCCCCTTGTGCAGGACGTTGTGGACACGCACCCCGGACTTTCGTTCCTAAAAGAAGCCACAGAATTCCACTCCCGTTATGTTCATACTGTAAGTATGTTTTAAATTGAAAAGTGTTATTTTCTAATCATTATATTCCTATCGAAGAAGTGTCCAAGAATATAATGATTTACAAATACTTCGTATTATTTTTATCTGTGTAGCCGATCTAAATGATCGGCTACACAGATTTAGGTATAAATGGTAAAAATCCAAATCAAGTCTATGTGTTTTAAATCATAAATATAAATTAAATAAAAATGATATAACTTAAATAAAAATGATAAATTGCATGATAAAAAACAAATTTCAGGTGATTGCTAGGATATTTTACTGCGTTAACCGATCTTGGTCTGGAAGAATATCGATACCGGAACTCAGGAGATCTAATCTACTCCAAGTTATACAACTCTTAGAAGACGAGGAAGACATCAATCAAGTTACGCAATACTTTAGGTGAGGACCGGATACGATATATTTGTGGTTAAATTAATAGCTTTAACGGCTTCTCAAAATCAGTGCTCTATTATATTTTTAACAACGATTTAAGTGCTATGAAACGCTTATAAAGGACACTCGACACTAAACTCGATAGTCGATACAGGTGTAAAATTGAGTTTGTTATTTATTTATATTATGTGGAAAATTAAGATAAAGAAACGGCTGACCTTTTCAGTTTTGACCCTTTAGATACCTTGCTTACCTCTGACCTTGAAGATAGTATGGATTGGTATATAAAATTGAATATCAAAAAATAACAGTCTATTCGCTTTTAAGTTCAGCCCGACAGCAGGCAGTAATTTTTATACGTTATTTTAAATTTAATTTTAATGGGTAAATACATATATATATATATACATATATGTGGACAAAGGAACCGTTGCAGATACGGTGAAATTAATGATCTACGAGGTATATATAGGTTTAATTATTGTTTTCAGTTACGAACACTTCTACGTCATATATTGCAAGTTCTGGGAGTTGGATAAAGACCACGATTTGTTTATCGATAGACACGACCTTGCTAGACATAACGACCACGGTAAGCAGAGAATTTTCTAAGCTCTTAAGAGCTTATTTAAATAATCTATTTCCATTTTTTAATTTAATAATTGGAGTAAATGAATTAAGTGGAAAAAATATAGGTTGAAAAATGTTTTTCAATTACTTATATTGTTTGTTTTATTTTTGATTTTAAGTCAATCATTATATTCCTATCCCTATATATATGAAATCAATTAGATAGCCGAATCTTAACCTTAGGCACTTAGTCAAGATATATCTTTTTTAGTTTTCATGCTTTTAATCCGTGATTGTAATTCATTTAATGCTTTAATATGCGATGAAGGAAAACATTGAAATTTGTCGGATGAATTTCTATAGGCTTCATACACCTTCTCCTTAACACGAGGCCTGCAAAGGAATACGGCTTCATATCTATAATCTTATTAAATTTTCAAAAAATAATTTTGTTCACTTTTTCTTTCCTTATTACTTTAGAATATAAATTTTAGTTAAATAAATAGTAATTAACAAAATATTTCAGCTCTGTCTAGCCGCATGATCGAGCGAGTGTTATCCGGGTGCGTAACGCGCGGTAACCAGAACCGGCTGACACCTGACGGCGAGCCTCGTATGTCGTACACTGAGTTCGTGTGGTTCCTGCTCGCGGAAGAAGACAAAACTCATCCCACAGCTATTGAATACTGGTTCAGGTAAGCTATCGCGTCTCTTTTGTTGCGTCTTTTTACATTCAATAAAAACTTTTCTGCTTGAATAAAGATTTTTTTATTCTTACATTTTTGTTATTATACACGTATGTTTGTATTGCAATTTGCTCCGTTTTTATTCTGGCGAATGATCAGATGTTGACATTATAAGGAATCAGCTGTACATCTATCTTGGAGAACTATCTATCCTAGAATACATATAAGTAAAGGTGTCAAGAACCACCTTTAGCGCCAATTGCCATTAATTTTTATTTTATTTTTCAGATGTATGGATTTGGATGGCGACGGCTTCATTTCCATGTATGAGTTAGAATACTTCTACGAGGAACAAATGCAAAGGATGGAGGCCATAGGCATTGAAACTTTGCCATTTAACGACTGTCTCTGTCAGGTAACAATGAACTGTAAAACTTTTTTTTAATAAAACAAATCAACTTTTGAAGGAAAGGAGTAAAAAAATTGTTTTTCCAAATTTTATTTAAAAAAATAACAATGAAATTTGAAATATAATGTATGTTATATTGGTTTAATCAATCAAAAATTCTTATTTTTCTAAGATATGTATTGCCTATAATTAATTTTATAACATAAGCTATGTCTAGATGACAAGAAAAAAATATTTAAATTACGCTACATTAAGCTTATTTAAAAATATATTTGTAGATGTTAGACATGGTCCATCCAGCTGAAGATGGCAAGATAACTCTAACCGATCTAAAGAAATGCAAGCTAACACCGATATTCTACGACACTTTCTTCAATCTGGAGAAGTACCTCGACCACGAGCAGCGGGATCCGTTCGCAACACAGCGTGATTCGGACTCTGAGGTATGTATTTATTATGTTACTGTTAATAAAGTGGTATTGTTGTTACTTTGTTTCGTGGTCAGTGGCTATCTAGGTAGGCAGGTAGGAGGGCTGCCTTAGAATCCCAAATTCCATTGCCTAGTTTAAGCCGATGTAATTTATTAACAAAGTTAAATAACACAACACAAATATATAAGAATTTAATTTTTCATTTGTAATACAGATAAAAAAGACAAATGATATACAAATACAGATAAATAAAAGCTATGTTAATTAATTCCAGATGTCAGAATGGGACAGATTCGCGGCTGAAGAATACGAACTTCTAGTGGCCGAGGAAGGCGGTAGCGACGCGCAGGACCAAATGTAAGAACTCTATCATTGATCAAAGTTTCTTTTACTTCAATCAATTCATAATATTTTTTTTCTTTAAAAACAGGCAGTTATATAAAATAATAAAAGACTCCGAGAAAAGGAAGTGTATTAGTCGTTTCTATGAGTTGTACAAGAGTAATCAGTTGCCGAGAATTAAATCAAACAAATAATACGTTGAGTGGTAAAGTAGTATTCGTGATAAAGCACCAGCTCAGTTAGTTGAAGCATTATATAAGCATTGTGGAGCACATTACGCTCTAAGCGCTTAGACCAGCACAATACCCTGTCATGCCACAGATGTATTAACAAAATTATTCACGTGAAATTATGATATGTTCTGAATGCACACCAATAAGAGTAACTTAATAGATGAATCTTCATTCCTATTAAATTTCATCATCCATATTATGAACCCTTTTAGATTCGCTATTTATCTATACGATTATAATTTGCTTTGTTTTTTATCTATTTTTATTTATTATAAGTATGTATTTATGGAATTTTATATGTAATATGTAGTTATCACATATATATTCATTCGTTTTGGTTCATTATTTATTCTAATTTCTTTCATCAGGGAGGAAGACAGAACTGGCTATGCTAGGGTAAGATTGTGTTCGTGTATTGCAGTGTATGTAATGTAATTTTTCTGCATTGAATTTTGCACAAATTTGAATCGAAATGAATTTAAACATTGCTCGATTTCATCGACATCAGAACGAATCTAAAATCAAGACAGTTTTTAATTATATATATTTAAATAATTTTGATACATATTTGCTAAGCTAAATAACCTTCTAACAAGCATTCTGTTTTACAATATAACCGTGTTCTGATTTCGAAGCCTGATAATTCTGAAGTGATAACGCTGCGACGTGTCGCATCGAAATTTGCATTTTGTTCTTCAAATATATCGCTTACGATATCTTTGTACGTGTGCTGCGTTGAAATGCTATGATCATAATACATAAGAACATATTGCAGCAGATGTTTGTACAGACCCTCGTTCAGTTTCGTGACGTCACTTGCTTGGAAAGTCTGCCTTACTGATGAAACTTATATATCATACCTGTAAATACTTGCCATTTATCGATATTTATCCGCAGCTTTTGTTTGTAAATAATGTTCACAATCATCGTTTATCAGGCATGAAGCGACTAACATTGAAATAAAACATGCAGTTCTGTTGCATTCAGTACATATAAATATGAGAACAGATTTTATTTTTCTACTGTTATTTTAACGATATCATTTGAAAATTTCAGCTCTTACGATGAGACAGACGAAGACTGTTTATCGCCTAATCTAGATGACATTACGAACACTGAGGTAGTCGAAGATTCCAGCATGGATGAATCAACTCTAAGCGAAGGATATACCAACATTGCTGCCCGCGTTAAAGATCCCGCGGGAGTCGCGGCCGGCCCGCGGACCGCTGGGGCGCCGCCTGCCGCTGGCTTCGTAAACCTTAGCTCCATATATTCAATTGGCAACAGCGAGAAATGGACCAACCAAAATAAAAACGTAACACCAGAAAGAAAAGGAGAAAAACCCATTCCACCCGAAAAGCCCGTCAGCTTGATGATGATGAATGGCAAAATGGACAATAGATGCGCTGGTTTCGGCAACAACAGTTTTCTTTACTCGCAACTTCTAAACGCTGGCAACAGTGGAGCTAGAGCGAAAGATCCACCGTCTTATACAGCAGCTACCAGCGGAGCGCTTTTCGACAAAAATGGTGAAGCAAAAAAAATGGTAACATCACCCAGTAAGGTCAAATCACCAGTTTTGAGTCCAGTAAACGGTGTTAGTAAAATCTCTGACAATTATGAAAAGGCTGTAGCCGAACGATTGAGCCCTCAAAGAGAGATATCTAGACTGAACCGTAGCAGTCTTTTCATTAAGGTTAATACTGGCGTCGTATCTGGTAAAGTCAAGAAGACCCGCAACCACGAAGAAGAAGACGAGGATTACGCGAGAGATAGCGACGAATGTTCCATTTAGACTCTGTTGAAGGTGTTATGCCTATTATAATAAATGAAACTGTATTTAATGCGATCACCATAAGTGTCATCGTAATTAAACGTGCAATATAAAGTTGGTGAAGTTATACATCAATGTTGACGTTACAATGTTGTGTTTATCAGAGAAATATTTTTCCAGCGTATCCTAGGTTCGGTACGTGCCTTGTGAGTGTAGAACAATACCCTTGTGTGGACACTAAACGTAGGCTTAGAAGATGTAGTATAAAGTGCATTATTCTTCGGGGACTGTTTTAGAGGGTGAACGGTGTGTTTTAACATCGCTTAAGTTAGTTACAGCATTTTATTAGTATTATGGACGTTTAACAATGTTATTTTAATTATGTATTTACCGTAGCGTATAAGCATATCAAATTCTAGGCATGGTTCCGATGTACTTAGTTTAGGAATGTTGAATCATGAGCATTGGCGTATGTCGTTACAATAATCTTTACCACAATCATAGATAGGTATTTTAATAACAGCTTCCTGTTTCATAAAGCTAGAAGCAACACGAATCATTACACTATACATAAAATATAAAAAGGCCTCGATATAATCCGTCAACGCAAATCGCTATCGCAATTACTCATATCATCACTCCATCCATCACAGATTAAAATATTTTGGATATAGAAAATATAAAAAAAAAAAACTAAACGTAAAGATTTACTAATCACAGTCAAAAGCTTTTTTTACATCAAAATTAAATTATAGTAAACACGCACAGTTATTATTTAGATAACAAAATATTTTTATAAGACGTCTCGTTCGCATAGTTTTTTAAAAAAATATATATAATCGTGTCAAATTAATTCGATATATCAACGTATCGATAGTTTTTCATGACGACGTTTAGAGACGAATAGAACGATTAGGCAATGGTTAGACTAGGATAATACGAGTATTATTAAAATTTTTAGTAACATGAAAAAATATGTGTACGTGTAGTTTTATATAGTAAAATCTTGGGGCCCATGCGATTTCTTTCGCGATTATTTGCGTTATCAGATCAATCAATAAAACCGCCTGTACAATCGTAGTATTATAAAGGATTTATACCATACGGTAATAGTTACGCCTTCGTCAATGATACGGTTGCGCGGTTTTACTTAAACATATTATCCATGTATTTCATTAAAAACACCTCCAATTAATGTTCACATAATAAATTTTGAATCTCAATATAAAGACATCATACCATTAATTTTTCTATTCAATTTTTTTTTAAACTAAATATACATAAAATTGTCACTGATAAAAATACTGTCACAATATATTAAATTTTATGACATTCGACGATGAACATAAATGTTAAAGGAATCGTGACAAAGTATTTAATAATAAAAATAAACAAGACAGCTGTATATAAGCTTGTAGGTAATACAGGTAGATCACAATTTTTCTCTAGTCTACAGGGTGCTGAATACGAGCTAATTGACGGTCTACCTTTCGTAAACTTTAGTTTCTCAAATGTGTACCACGGCCAAAGAATGGGTTGTTTAAATTGCCTATAAAATGTTGACTAATCATATATTCGACTTTTGTTCTTAGATATACTTAGATATATTTGAAATTTTATTTAATTTTAAATAGATTTTTTATTATTAAATTTTGTGATTAGTTACTCATTTGAATTGTAAAATTGTTTTAAGTCAATGTTATGACGATGTATATGTAATGTACAATACATTTAAAACATATTCGTGCCTCATTATTTGTTAGATTAATTTTTAAAGAATGCCTAATATTTCTTGGAATTCGTAAATCTTTTGTTACTAATATAACTAGTCATTTCAATTCTTCGTCAAACTGAAAATCACAAATGATTAACATCTACCAATTAATTATTAACCAAAACAATTGTTCATGAGTTTAATAAATTTTATTAATATGTTGTAACCTTTGTAAGTTGTTTTTAATGTTTAAGAACGTAAATATTTATTAGGCGATTATAATATTTCATTTTTACAGGGACAAACAAGGGGCTTGATTAAACAATAACAAAATAAGACAAAAAAAAATACTAAAACTATAAAATAATTTCAACTCATATATATTGGGTTCCACCAAGCCGCATTGTAGCGGCGTGGTGGAATAAGCTCCAAACCTTCTCCTCAAAAAGGGAGAGGCCTTTAGCCCAGTAGTGGGACATTCACAGGCTGTTACGGATATTGGGTTAGCCTCTGTTCCTCAAATATTTTAAGACCTAATTAATTTAACAGTTATTGTTAAATTATGTTTGACAATAAATAATTTTCATTTATTTGTATTATATCTATTACGATCTTAATATGTATATATTCTCAGATCGTATATATAATTTGTATAATATGTTAGATTTATCTTAGCTATTTACCTATAGCGCAAGACAAGCTTATTACTCTACTTATTTTTCTAATTAAGTTATTAAACTTGTTAAACCACCAAAGTGAGGGAAGCTTTCATTTTCTTGTTAAACGAGATGGCCAAGAAAGTACTACTATAAGTAATTTAACAAGCTGGTTAGTTTTTCATATTATTAAAATAAAAACTCGAAAGTTTCACTTTTTTTAGTAATTAAATATTGTATTCATAAGTATTAAAACAATAATGACGGCTCGGGTGTATTCAGTTTTATTTAGATTTTTTTTTTTGGTAAATATAATTGGAATTTAAAATTTGTCTAGGTAAGTGTTATGATAAAAGAACCAATATCTTCCAACTTATAACCCCAAGCCATTAATTATATTTAAGTAGTGCCATTAATATAATATTTGTGTGTTAGTTTGTGTGTCAATGACTGAATATGATCTTAACTAATGTAAACCTAAATCCATAAATGTGACAACGTTTTATTTTTTGATTACTGATAATGATAAAAATATAGCATTTGAACAATGCTGATTATATTTTGATAAAGCCTGGTAGTAAGAATCAGGTTCAAGTAAATTTCAAACATTGTCAAGTAATTCTTTAAATGGAAAATATTTTCTGCAAAATCTTTTATTCATTAAGTATTACACATTTTTTAATTAAAAACAATGCATTATCTTTTTAAAATTTTAATTAGGCTTGTTTGTCATAATGACAATATGTTTAGGGGTATTTGATTTATACGTTGTATTTTTAAATATTAAACAATGTATGATGTAGAAATTTGGGAGTTTGAATATTTATAGAAAAAATGACATTTTAGTCATATGACATTGGTTTTGACCACTCAATATTAAATCTATGACCTAAATCAAACTACAGAAACATTTGTATCTATCGTTGAAGAAATATTTTAAAATACTAAGATACATAATATGTATTGTCACGTATTATAATACGATAGACACAGATGTAGCCGTAACTTAATACTTATTTATAGTTTTTATGCGTGTAACCACACCAAGTGGTAAGTTATGTTGCTAGAATATTATTACAACAAAAACCAAACCAAGATTTTTTACAAATGTTAGTGACGACGTAGTTCGATGTGTTAACACGGAGGTATGAGACCTAATTAAGAATCCTAATAAAGTACATTATTGTATTTCATTTTATCTTTTATTTATTTTCACCCAAGCCAAGCCCAGTTATCTGTCCATCTGTCCATGTCTATAAAAAAATTGTATATAGCATTCACAGGTTTTGATGTATTCTAAAATTAAATCCTGAACTTAGTTCGAAAGACTTCAGAACTATGTTATGAAATGAATTTGCCAGCACATACCTGTTACTTTTTATTTTATAAGTTTTTTTGCATTACTTAGTAATACGATTCGTCCATGAAATTTTGTTCAAATTTTAATTAAATTCAATCCATTATCATCCATTATTTTATTATTAATATAAAATATTTAATCTCTTTTTTAAGTTATTTATCTTATTAATACAATTGAAAGTAAGGATACATACTACACAATAATACTTCCGAAATTGACAGATTGACACTGACAAGAGACATCTGACAAATAAAAATTGACACAAGACCGCGAACAGTTTCATTTTAAAACAAATAAATGTTATGGAAGGTAATCACGAATCACTGGTTCTTAGGATCTGCTAAAACCGTAATTAAAACTTTAACAAAGATGCCGTTTTACGCAGTAGCCAAGGGTCGCACCGCAGGTATTTACATGACTTGGCCAGATTGTGAATCTCAAGTCAAAGGATTTCCCGGTGCAAGATATAAAAAGTTTGATAATGTCGTCGCCGCTCAGGATTTTATAACAACTGAAGGAGGGAACAAAGTACCTCAAAAGGCAAAGCCTGTGGTCAGCCGCTCAAGTATTGGAAGTACAAATCCTAACCTTAAGAGAAATTTTTCAACATCAACGAATAATCAAAATGACAATAATCACATTCCAAAGAAAAAATCGAAAACTAAACGCAAAAAATCTGAAAGTGAAGACACAGATGATTCTGACGACTTGAATACTATATTAATAAAACAGATGGATGACATAGAAAAAAGATTAAAAGGTTTTGAAAAAGGTGTTGATAAGATTATGAAGAAAAGTAGCAAAACTGACCGAAAGAGTATATTAATAGAGCCTCAAGCAGTGTTAGCAAGTAATTTGAAAGAAGGCAACTTTAAAACTGATGAAGATGATTATGTCCAAGTTTATACTGATGGAGCTTGCTCATCTAATGGTCGTAATGGCGCAAAAGCGGGCTTAGGTGTGTATTGGGGTGAGGGACATCCATTGAACATCAGTGAACCTGTCTCTGGCCGTGCTACAAACAATTGTGGGGAGATCCAAGCTGCCACTCGGGCTATCACAATGGCAATAAACCACGGAATCAAGAAACTAGCTATCAATACTGATTCGAAATTTCTAATAAATTCTGTGACCAAATGGATGCCAGGTATATGTTTTTTTTATATAACTTGAAATATTATTAAGATAATTTGCAAGTAATACAAGAGAGGTAACAACAATTTGTTGTTTGTTTTTATATATATAATTTGAGTAAAACTTTAATTGTCTATAAAAAAATTATCAACTTCAGGTTGGAAACGAAAAGGTTGGAAACTTCAATCAGGTGAGCCAGTGAAAAATGAAATAGATTTTAAAGAACTTGATAATATTCAAAACAAAATCAAAATAAAATGGAATTATGTGGAGGCTCATCGTGGTATACATGGCAATGAAATGGCAGATCAGCTAGCAAAGGCTGGAGCAGCTATGTATAATAAGTAGTATTGAAACATATAAAAATAAGTAGTTAATTTACTGACATATTGATCTTTGTTACTAATATAAAAATAATACTATTTATTTCTCTTCACAAAAACAGCCCTTAAATAATTAAAAGGTGATATTTGTATCAAATGTTATACATTCATAGTCTAGACTGTGTGAAGAGCTGGTGTCTGAGTTAGGCATATGAATGTCTGTATTACAGGTGACCAGGTCTCTACTCAATATTAAGAGTCAATATCAGTTTGAATATTAATGGTTCATTGAATTTTTTGAAAAGAGTACACAGAATCAGTTTTGAAAATCGATTGATTGATATAACAGAATAACAAAACAGAATAATTAAAGTTGATTTAGACAACTTACTGTTACATGAATTATTATTGTTGTATAAGACTTTTTTTTTTTAGAAAATTGCTTGTTATAATATACGAGTATTTGTTGTATGATGTAAACTGTATTTGTATTTATGTAGTATTTCGCAGACATAATTTGTGTGTAATTTTGTTTTGTGTATGTTACATAGATTTTTAAGTATAAGGATATAAAACAAATTTTTAATTTCATTAAAATAGTACCCATTTATAAAGGCTATGATGCATGCAGTGAAACTATTGTTAAGGAATACTCAAGCTAAAAACAACAAAGAATAAAATAGTCATATACATTTCTTGAGATTTAACAAACAAGTCGGGACTCATAAGGAGTGGGGGCACGACATATTAAATATTCGATTCGTATTGTAATATATAAATAGCAGTGACCACACCAAATAAAATTGGGCTATGCACTAATATTTACCCGCTAAATGCTTGCACTTATAAATTTCAGCAAGCAACAGTGCGTGTTAGATGTGTCGCTTGCGCATTACTACCTCTGTCTCGGTTGTAGTTGCCCTCTTTGTGCCTCTTCACTGCACTGGTGCGACCTTTTGCTGTGTTCTACGCGTCTAGTACTTTTGCACATGTCTTAACGCTCCTGCAGTCCGAAGCATTTAAGCAATTTTTACTCTAACACTATTTTATTTAATATATTTGTATTTTCATTCTACTAAATTTACTAAAACAGATTTCTCTTACTTTTCTTCTTCTTTTCTTTATAATGTTGTTAATTTTATTCTCAATGTCCATTCTCAGACAGCTTTACATAGCCCTACAACCAAAAGGAAATGTATACATAATTTAGCACATAGACCCATAGCCATACTAATATGAATTTATTTCTTTGATTAATGTTGAAAAGATTTTAATTTAATTAATATATAATTACGATGAAACAATAAGACCAAAATAAATTTATTAATCATATATTCCTCATTATTTCCTTTTGTAATAAAATTATTAATCCAGTTCAGCATTTACATATTTAGAGCAGATTAAGTTGAAAAATTAGTAACTTTTTACAAATAATTTAAAAAGAAGATATATTGATTTAACAATCAATTGGAATTGCTTTAAAAGAATAGTATGGTAGTTATGGAATCAGACATTATTAGACACAAAATAAAATAATTATCATAGTCTTAAAAATTCCTTTATTGAAACTAAAACATTTCGTACCTTACACACTAGAAGCGACTCGCCTCCAAAAATCCTAACGAATTTCACATGACAATGACTTCTTTCCTATTCATAATCGTTTAAAATTAAATATTTTTTACAAGAATCATAAAATTATCGAGACATTGAACATTGTAATGTTTTAACTAATACTGAGTTGAGTGAAATAAAACATTACAAAACCTAATTTAGGTTATAAAATGAATCATAAAGCATGTGTATTTGATATTGAGGCTTGAGTCCTATTAATCAGTCGCTACTTGAAATTAATTAAATAATTAATTATGTTTTACAAATACATAAACATTTATGTATAAAGATATAATATTAAATTATACTTCACAATATTACAGAAAACTGGATAGCTATGTATATTGGGACATCTTAATATATGTTCAAAGTGAATGTAGCCGTTATTTTTTAACGTTTTTTTAATTTAAAACGAAACAAATATTTCAGTTAATACATATCCGATTATTGCAATATAAAACTGTAAGTATTTAAACTTTATTTAAAAATATGTACATTATAAGATCATCATCACATCTCTTCGCAATTCACAACCAATATACGAATCAGGTTGTTCCGAAACAATTTTTCTTAATTGTTGGTGAATTTCTGACATACTGCAATTAGTCGGTTACCCAGATATTGCCAACTATTTCAGAAACTCACCATTTAAATACAAAAATATACAAACACGATATATGCGCAAGATATTATTGAATGACAAATAAAAAATATGGCATTAAATTAATGCAAAGATATTTCTAAGTATAGTGCCCGTCAATAAATATTGCACATAGACCTTTGAAAAGAGACAATACATTGATTTCGGTATGGTAGAGCGTTATCTCTGTCGCACAAAACACTAACAGGATGTTTTCTATTAGTAGTTAAAACAATTATGAGTTTCAGGGTAATTAAATTAAATAACAAGATCATGGTATATCACCCATTTAGAGCACAGATGGTAAAATGGAAGGAATTGAGAATATGGGTGATTAAAAGTTTTTACTAGAAGGTGTTCGTTATGTATGTAAAATTAAAAGAAAACAAGTACAGTATGGCTATGTTAGCAATGCTATGGCATTGTGTACATATTGTATATGTCCACAATGCCATAGCATTAACATATAGTGTATTTTATTCAAAAACACAGAAACTAATAATTTTTTTACAACTCCTAATAGATACCGGACTGTTAGTGTTTTGTGCGACAGAGATAACGCTCTACGAAGCCGAAAATAGGCGATTGTCTCTTTTCAAAAGTCGATGTGCTATATTTATTGACAGGCTCCATATGTAAATTTATCATACAAGAAAGTATTTATTTACTTTTTAAATTTATTCATTACCAGTCAGCCATTTATGTTTCTAAAAAGTTGATATTGGATAAATTGAATTTGAACATGATTAAAAAAAACACAAAACAAGTACTACTTGTGCCTATCATCATCCACTCCTACTGACTGGAATATTTGTACATTTGTAATAGGATATATATTTTTAGACAATTTAGTTTAATAATGCTCATATATATTAATAAATAATAACAAATAGCTCGATTTGGATTTTAGATCCGGAGCTTGTTAGTACCAGTCCGTAAATGGTACATGATCAACTTCTTGCCCAACATAAACTAGTTAAGAATACATGGAATTGGATTCGTAAATATGTACAGTTTTTTTCAAGTTATGTCTTATCCGCTTTAAATAAAACTAAAAATCTATACTTTACTATGTGTGACCCATAATAAAAAATATAAATAATTGTTTGAAACATGGCTCATAGCAGGCAACATTATTTTTTATAATTTTTTTAATATATAGAGTTACTACATATACAATGAATTATAGCTTTATTTTACTCAGAATATATTTAAATTATATGAATAAATTTATATACAAAAATGTATTTTATATTGGAATATAGTTAATAAAAAAAATTAAACATTTTTAATAAAATATGATGCCTTTTGCAAAACTTAATTGTTAAGGATATAACTTGTCTGGTCTATGCATTGTATTTTTACATAATTATTCGTTGAATAAAGTAATTAATTCAGAAGTATTTTGGCACAATAAAAGATTCTTTCACAATCTTAATTTTAAATTGCAAATTAAGGTGCCATTACATTTTTGAAATAACATATATAAGAAATATATATATAATAATTATCTTTTAATCTGGTAAGAATGCCTTAACCAAATCAACTAACCAACAGACAAAATATAAAATAATATCTATCTCCTTCATCTTCCATTCTTGTCCATTGTTTTAATTGTAAATATTATTATTACTAGATTTTACAAAAAATAACTTTACATCATAACATAGTTTCACTAAAGTACTACTGTTTTTATTCCATTAATTTTTCTCATTCACATTTTAGAAATAATACAAATTAACCGCTTACTTTAAATTCCTTCATGGCAGCACAGATAACACAATCAACCACATTTAACAACATTAAATTTGAACACAAAACATTATTTGTCACCAACATAACCGTTTGGATTGACCTCATCACGAATCATTCACATTTTCATCATGTTATTCTTCTTTCTTCTCGTGCATTAGCCACAATTATAAGCGTCTGGTTTTTTAATACTAATGGTTAAATCATTTCACGTGTAGTACTGGATGGTGTGCGTGCGTCGCGACGGCGTCACGAGGGGCTGGTTGCCGGTAGCGCCAACAATGAGATATCCGCCTGACGTGACCACTTTTTTCGAAGCGTTTTCTTCGTTGTTCATTATCTATGAAATATAAAAATAGTGTAACAGCTGTAATATATACTAATATTATAAATGCGTAAGTAACTCTGTCTGTATGTCTGTTTGTTACATCATCACGACTAAAGCGTTGAAGTATTCGAAACGAGTATCGACATTTGGTATATATATGAAGATGTACTAATATTATGTACGTGCTTATATAATTTTGACGTAAACGAACGAGAATCGCAGCTACTATTTTATAAACATTATTCCACACATTTATTTCATGTGGCAACTCTTTCGTATCTTAATCATGTGTTCCTTTCCTCGTTTACTTATTTCACAGTTCCCTAAGTTAGAAAACAGATTTATTAATTGTATCACTCTCAGAATCTAACAGTTTCTTAGACGGATCTCCTCCATCGCGTAAATACGAATATTTACATTGCATCACTATTTAGTAATCACAAATAAGATTAAATAAAAATTACATAAATTAAGTATAGTAGTTTTCGTATATGTGCATAATAAATACATAACGAAATATGAGCGTCATGAGCATGATAGACCATAAATACACCATTAGAATTGAGTATATGCTTGTAGGAAGGAATCCTAGCAAAGAATGTTAAAATTCTCACATTTCCTTTGTAAAATATAACCTTCTCAAGAGAAGACCTTAGCCCAACAGTACATAACAGGAACATTTTCAGGCTTAAAGTAAGTTCTTTTACTTAAAAAAGGTGTTCTGATATGTCTCATTCATAGTGCCACAAGTAAATTGCAATATAAGGAATTATCGAGTATAAATTTTACATACTTGTTTATTTAGGATTAACGGCGATACCTGTGCGCCAGTTGGCTTGTACGTGCCCAGGCATTTCACCGTCTGGGTGCCGCTCTGGTCCTCAACCATACTCACTGAAAATATTAATATACATTATTATATTCTATATATATTATAAATAATAATTATTTGCACCTGACCGCTTTTGGTCATGACCATGAACGGCCAGGCAAACTTGACCAAAGCGCCATAGGTTCACAGTGAAAATTCCCCGTCTACGCACGAAGCGCTTTGAATCCACATTCATCATTCGCAATGCGATACTGTGGAATGCTTTGCCTGAATCCGTATTTCCTGATGGGTACAATGTTGGTACATCTTCAAATCCAGAGTGAACAGGTTTATTTTGGGGCAAGCGTGCTACATCTTAGACCGTGTCGATGCTTAAGATCAGGCAAGTCAACGTTCAAATCCTTGCATATTAAGTGTTAAAAAAAAACCACCTTTCCAAGCTACTGCTGAAATTTATGACAGAGATCAATAATTTTTATTGGGTTGGGCGTTGGACTCAAATCTATGACCTCACAATCTGGAGTCTAATTCTTTCATTTATTATTTATGAATAAAACTAAATGTAATAAAATTTGCTAACCATTTCCATATCCGTTCTTTTGGCGATGTTCTGGGTTAATGCATTAAACGAAAGATGTATATTATAATAATGAATATATAAAATAAGACAACTATAATATACTGATATTGAACTTAAATAGGATAGGTAAGATATCACAAGGCCACATTCCACATACAAACACTAACACATGCAAACAATATTAAGCAATTCTTTATTTAAAATACATTGAAGCTACTTTTATAAGATATACATATATTTATATAAGCTATTTTGACAAAAATATCTTAGTTTAATATGATAATAATGTAATGGGCGTAATTCCAATATAAGTAAATGAGTTAGTTATGATATTCTATTATTCATAAAAAAAATTAAAAGGTCTTTTATGTCAGTTATAAATATTTATTTTTAATTCTGGGTACCGTTTATTTAAAATATAAAAACACAAAAAAGCAATTAAAAAACAAAACATGCTGACGGTACTGTGGGCCATTTTAAATTATTTTCGTGAATCGAGCAAGCAGTGCAATCAAATTAAGCGTGAGTATTGCCGCTGACTAGTAAGCTATATACCTATAATAGAAGTCTTCTGTGGCTGGGATTCCGGTGCGTAGACGCGCGTGTGGGCGATCTTCCCGCCCACCGTTAGCGCCGGCGTCTGGGAGCTCTTCTGCAACGCCAATAGAGACATAACGTAGATGACATTACTTAATTTAACCAAACTTTATTCTATCTTGATTAATTATAAAAAATCTGGATTTGATACTTATTGAATTCATTCAAATTCTATTAACTTTATTAATTAATAGATAATAACTAAGTTTATAAGTAACGCATTAAAATTACATTGCTTTAAAAAGCATTTAATAATAATAATTATATCATGAATGTGCAGTCCATATTGTACATTATTTACTATCAAAACCCGGCAGACGTCTTGTCTGAGGTATATATACAAAGTGTATAGTATAATTCTCCATGAAAATTAACAAATATATGCCAACTTTTATGGTGATGGTTCATAAGGTCAATGTTTGTTATATATAGACAAGAGTACTATACATATGGTCATAGTATAGTATATTAATCTGAAAGTGATACAACATCAATTTTGCATACAATTTTTATTTCAACTTTCTGTTATATATTTTTACATGTATTTAAAAAATACACTGTGTAATAAGATCATATTTATTACCAAATATTTTATCAGGTTAGATTATGTTATCACATCTCTGAGTTAGTAAATAAATAACCATTACAATTATCACTCACTGGCAGATTATCCGGAGCTGGTTGTAGTCTTTTCTCTAATAAATTCCCAGTGTCGTTGCCATTATTTTCCTGTAAAAAAAAAACATACTTATAAAGAGGATTTCATTCAAAAAGCTTAATTTATTAACAGTTAGTAAAATCTATTGTTCCTCTGATCAATTTTGACAGCAACCTTACTCAACTACTACTTAACTCTGTATAGGAGATATTACAGTGCACCAATGAGTTATTATAGTAAACTGGAGTTATTATAATGAGCAATGTGTGCACAAGTGCTCTGTCTCTTCGCTTTTATAATTCAACACAACCGATTACAGACACAGAACCAATAGTGTAAACACTGGTAACTATCAAACTACAGGTTGAAACAATTTTCCGATAGCAATATATTGTTTTTTATTAGAGTTTCAAGCACAAAGCGAACATATATACATAATATTTTAGACAATAGTGAGGTATCATTAGACTCGTTTCCGAGTGCTGTGTTATTTGCTATTAGAATAGCGAATTTAACATGCGTAATACGCCGAGCAATAGAAACCAATTTGAAATTTAATGTTTACAATTTTTGAATGCAATATTTTTTTTAAATTTACTAATGTAATAATAGTGTTTCGTGCTTCTTGGTAATAAGATTTTAGTTTTTTTTATTTTGTAGTATAGGTAGATAAACGAGCATATGGGCCACCTGATGGTAAGTGGTCACCAACGCCCATAGACGCCAATGCGCCACCAACCTTGAGAACTAAGATGTTATGTCCCTTGTGCCTGTAATTACACTGGCTCACTCACCCTTCAAACCGGAACACAACCATACCACGTACTGCTGTTTTGCGGTAGAATATCTGATGAGTGGGTGGTACCTACCCAGACGAGCTTGCACAAAGCCCTACCACCAGTAAAACTTATGGAAGTATTACATGTTTGTTAAGCCTAATGATAACATACCTGATTTTTCTGCTGTGTACAGACAGAAAAGTGTTGGCTCCAATGAGCTCGCTGACAAGGATAATCACAGTATGATGTGTTCCAACAACAGTAGAACAGAGCTTCTTGACTACAATTAGCGCACCTGGGAAAAATATAGTACAAGTAAATTTATTTGTCAAATGTTTCAATGCTAACTTAAAATCATTTTTACACTATATAAATAATTCAGTATCTTTCACCCCTACAAAACATACTAAGAACACCTAACTAGCCTAAGAACACCTATGAAGGATATATTATAGTGCAGACGTATGGGCGCACTCACAATCAGACCTTCTTCCGCATTCTCATAGTCTGATGGAACGGCATTCTGACACGACCGGGGAAATCTGGCGCAGAACCCGTTAGTCCTGTTCTATATGTACGTGAGCACAGCGCTACCAACTTTCAAAATTCGTGCTGTTACTAAAGTAACTTCCCAAGCTACAAGACTTCATAATCTGTAGCCATAGTAATAATAATGTCCTCCAGGACGACTTCGGCGGCCAATCTCAAGAGAGATCTCTAGCCATACAAAAAGGGTTATTGAAACGTCATAGTCTCTTTATATCCTGCCACATACAACTTACCACTGTTTCAATTTAGCCGCTTTGACCGCAGTTTCCAACTCAACTTGCGCGGTGCGACGCGCCTCGCTGATCGCCCGCGATTTTTCCTTTTCGAACGATGCCCGCATTTCAGTGATGGTGAGATCTAAAAGTAACAATATCCAATTAATATTAACTGTTTGATTTGTAAACATCAGAAGTAATCTTCAACAAAAACAAATCACTTTTAAAATACATTTACACTGTTATAAATATAAATGTGCAAAGATTTAGACATTAACGAAAGTCAACATCTATTACCTATTTAATAGAGAACCTTACGTTTAGTTCAAATTTCCCTAAACAGGTGTTTAATGATACAACATAATATATAAAATTCTATGTAAGAAATTTAAATTTAAATGTAAACTTACTTCTGTAAGAATAAAGAGAAATATTTCACGTCGGAAGATATTTTGAGATACTCACTGTATCAATATGACAAAGGAATGTAATTTAAAAATTAAAAAAAAAAACGACTGCCATAGCAGAATGGCGCCATGTTAAAAAAAAATTATAGTCAGTGTCAATTGGGATGATATGGAAATAATTCTAGCGATATCCCCCAATCCAAATCTGTTGCATATAATTTAAGTTATGGTAAAATAAAGAAACATACATATAGCCTATTCCAACCACTACAGGAATAAACAAAAATAAATTATTTTAACAGTGTTATCAATTACTGTTTCTAGTGCGTAATGCAGCAGACGAATTAGAAAATTGCATGCAATTTGTAAATCAGAGGTTTATTTACTTTCATTCCTACTCCAATTGGAATAAGGTATACATACAGGTACATACATGATCCCTGAAAACATTAAACTCCTTTTTAGAACAGTCATATAATAAATTACCATGGTTGTGTTTTAACTCCTTGATCTCTTGTTGATACCTCCACTGCATCTGTTCCAGCTGCAATTTAAGAATCGTTGCCTGTGACGTTGGCTCATCTACCTTCTCTAATGAGTCTTCCAAAAGATTTCGGAAGAAATCTGCCAACTGAAAAGTAAAATCATTTTATCAAATAAAGATAATAATAACCGCTGGTTTTAGTCATGCGACTCACTCTAAGAAAAAAATAAGATAGAATATTAACAGAGCCGAGATGGCCCAGTGGTAAGAACGCGTAAATCTCAACCGATGATCGAAGGTTCAAACCCGGGCAAGCACCACTGAATTTTCATGTGCTTAATTTGTGATTATAATTCATCTCATGCTTTACGGTGAAGTAAAACATCGTGAGGAAACTGAATGCTGCATGAAATAAAAACTACGTGTCTAATTTCACTAAAATTCTGCCACATGTGTACTCCACCAACCCGCATTGGAGCAGCGTGGTGGAATAAGCTCCAAAACTTTCTCCTGAAAAAGGGAGAGAAGCCTTTAGCCCAGCAGTGGGACATTCACAGGCTGTTACGGTACGGTATTAACATTTGAACAATAGAAAAATAATGATATAAGATCTATTAAAATAGATACAAATAATTAATCTGTTTATAGTGCATAATATATCAGTTATTAAATCAAATCAAATCGCATGGAATATGTAAATCTAAGGTTGGTTGTTTACCTTCTGCCATTTGAATGAATGAATGAATACTTGAATCTTAACACTTTCACTGCGAAGCTCATATAATAAAACTAAGCCGTGCCCCGCAAAAAAATTGACGTATGTAAATATTCGAGTAAAACGACGCGATCATCGTATAACGGTCGGGCGATGGCACTGTGCTCAAAACAGGATTCAAGCAGCGAGGAGGGTTGTCAAAATTACTTACTAGATTTTATGTTATTCAGAAATTTACTGTGTTATGAATATATTACAACAAGTAACCATATCGTCGTTTTTTAACTATTAATTTGGAATGCTGGACACAAGAAATTAGTAATTAATTTTAGGTTTATTTTTTTTATTTTTAAATTGCACTCGTCAAAAAATTACGCTATACTAGTTTTTTATTCTAAATATCTATTTATTTTAGTATATTTACCTTGACTGCATTTTGGTTTAGTTTCGCAGTGAGTGGTCCAGCAGTGGACGGAGGCGGTACAGATCCAATTGGTGTGTTTGAATCTAGAGGATTAAGAAGCGGTGGTCGCTGCTGCAGCCTTGGAGGCTGAAAGAAGGAAAGAGTATATTCTATCACATTATTGTTTATATATAATTGAGCTATTTATATATAATTTTGTGTAAATTAAACAAAAATAATGTGGCTTACATTGATTTATGAGTCATTTTTTGAAAAAAGAAAACTAAACTCTTCATAATTAGTAAATAATAAAGACTAATTATTATTTATGCTATATCTATTTAATTATCATCATTTTATTTCTTTAGTATGGATAAAATTTTACCTTAAATTTAATTTATAAGTTACACGTTTCATTTTTTATTATTTTTATAATCAAATGTTTTTCATTTCGTTAGTTAAACGGGACCAGTTGGCTCCTTAAGTCCAACAACATTACATTTGAAATCTATATTGTCATTAATAGTGTGGTAATAAAAAAGTTTCTTTCTTTCAATTCAAACCACTTTACATACCTCTCCTGGAGTGCTTTCACTACTTGTACTACTAGAAGGTTGTGTTGATTGCGTGTTCGGTGTGGGTTGCGTAGATGTATTAAGCGTAGGAGCTGGTTGCGAGGTGGATGCGGCTGCTACTGGCGTTGCAGTTCCTGAATTATTGCGGTCTGACAAGCCATTGACTACCGGTGGTGACGCCGTACCCTTAAATATAAATAAATTTGTTTAAGATAAGTCCGGTCCGTCTATGGCAATGGTAAGAGCATACCATCACCCAATACCTTGTCTGTCTTGACTGCCTCGTTAGTCTAGCGGCTACATGTAGGTCCGCAGACCTGAAGTTTCTGGGTTCAAAGCCCAGGTCGGGCCGATAAAAGGTTTTTCTGCCGAAAATTCTCAGTAGCAGCGCGGAGTCTGGAAGTTGGAAGTGTGTACACTCCCAACACTCCCGTGCCTCGTAAGGCACGTGAAGCCGTTGGTCCTACGCCTGAATTCTTTCCAGTCGTGTCGGATTGCCGTCCCATCGGATTATGAGAGTTAGGGTATAGAGAGTGCACCTGTGTTTGCGCACACACTTGTGCACTATAATATGTCCTGCGCAGTTGGCTGATCGCTCTTAAGATTGACCGCCGAAGCCGAAATCGGTCTGGAGGACATTAATATTATTGTATTACCTTGTCTGCTTATTTTATATATTTAAAACTATTTAGATTATTATAATTTTGTTTACTTACTTCAAGAGCACCAACTGACATTACAGGTTGTAAACTAAACGTCCATTGCCCATTAAGAGATGTTATCAGTGGTACAGTGTGCACGGTGGTAGGGATTTGTCCGACGGTGGGCACGCATATCGTGTTCGTGGTGGTCGCAGCGCCAGTAGACGTTGAGGTTGGGTTAACGTGGGATGACGTCATAGGAATTAGAGGAGTTGTCATAGTGTTGACTATACTGTTAACTGCAATAATATAAATACATTACACATTATTTAAGCATATTATTATAAACTTCCCCTGGCCATGTCTCATATTCGTAGCTTTATAATATAATATAAAAAAATCACTAAGCCAGGGTCCGTGACTCCCAGTCATCAATTGTTCTACGGCCAAATAACATATAATGTTATATAAGACAAGACAAATGATAGTTGTAAGTTCAATTTTTTGGCGCGTATCGTCAAAGTTAGGAATATTCCTTACTAATTTCAATAGTGGCGTCGACTGTTACCTATTTTGGTTACCTTCAGAAAAAAACGTAAAGAAAAATCTTAAAAGAAAAGTTTTAGTTAAAAACTATTATATTATATTTTTGGTGATTTTAAAACTTACCATTAGAAGTGACTGTTGATACTTGAGGTCTAACAGTCTGTGAGTTCGCCATTCCGTTCAAAGTTATAGGTCGTGTTGGCCTAACAGGGGCTTGAGTACTTGGTGGCTGTATAGGAATATAAACCATTGAATTCTTACTATTCAACTCTGATCTTCCATCATCAACCTTCTTTGGCTGTGGAAAGGTTTTCTTAGCTTTGACTCGGGCTTCTGGAGGTTTAGACGCAGTTGACTTCCGGGCAATAGGCGCTACAACAACCTTATTTATTCGCACACCTCGCAAACCGGAACTAGGTGGGTTTACTGGACGGAGATGGAATGCATTCATTAAATCCATTTTCTCCGACTGCCTATCAGCGTCGTCAAAGTCGATTGGTTCAGATTTGATTTCAACTTCTACACTCTCAGTTGGTTTGATGTTTGCTTGTTTTTCGGGAGAAGTCATTCTTGCGAAGGCACGAACTCCGACCCTCCCCACTACAGGAGGCTCTGTCTCATTTCTTAGTTTCTGAAGTTTGTTCACTGCCTCCTTCATATTACGAACGTTATCTGTGCTTGTTGGTATAAATATACTCGAATCGGAATTTGCTGTAACTGTTATTTCTATGTTTTTATTGTTTGTTGAAGTTTTATTATTTGTTTCAGAATTTTGTATAGTTGAAAGACTTCGGACGCTGCTTATAGTTGGAAGACCTGGAATAGAACTTTTAGTACCGTCTCGAGCTATCACTGCTAATGTTGTGTTGTCATCGAAATTCAGTGACCCTTTAGTAGATTTTGAGTTGTCTGTCATTACATTCGATTTATTTGGTTTTTCTGTAGATTTGTCTGTTTCATTACCTTTAACCTTTGTAATGTCCTTGCTTTTATCTTTTGTGTTACTATTACTATTGTCTTTATCACTTTTTTTTTCAGTAGCTTTTTCTTTCTCGATCTTTCCAATTGGACTATTATTGAAAGATTTATTTTTTGAATTTCTCCTTTTTTGGGCTTTAGTCTCGTGCTTTTCTTTTTCAACTGGAGTTGATTTTTCTGATCTCACAGGTCTCTGCTTCGGTGTTACCGGTTTCTCGTCTTTTTCCTTTGGAGTACTTGTTCTAGTCGGTTTAATTTTAATGTTTATTTTAGCGGGAGTCTTTTCAGTTGGAGATTCTTTTTCTTCTGCACTAGTTGTTGATTCTTTAGCATCGTTCTTAGATGACGAAGGCAATACTTCCACTTTATCATTCGGCGTTTCATTTATCTTATCTTCAGCCTTTGATACATCTACTTGATTTTTTTCTGATTTATTTACCAACACAAAGTCAACTTTTCCATCATTTCTTTCAGTCTCAACCTTTTTCCTTTTGTCGCTATTGCTACTTTCAATTATTGTGATAACTGCTTCCTCGAGATCCGACCGACGTCGTTTCCTTGATATCTCTTTTTCTTTTGATAGGCAAACATCTATTTCCATAGATTTATCTCTGTAAATTGAAATCATTATTATGGGAAATACTCAGACATATTTTGAACGACAAACATAATATAGTATGGCTGGATAAACATCAAAGAAGTGTCTTCTTTGATTTTTAAAGACACTTCTCACAATATATTTTCTACAATGAGATGTATAATATTAAAAACGTAAAATATTTTCTATAAATTATGACGTACATTCTATTAACACCAGAAACAAGCATAAGCTAGTTACGAATGTTTTCCGACGACACAGGGCTACTAACTATTTTTGTGACACAATATCGTTACAGTTACGAAAGAATAATATTAAAAAAATCAATTGTAATATTTAAAAATATCGTTAATCCTTTGATGAAATGCTTCTAAGCCATTTCCCTGGCTTTGATTGTAAAAACATTATAAAAAAAAGATCTATTTTTTTTGAAAATGTTGCTTACTTTTCAATACAATAGTCTTCTTCTCCTTCACGAGCAATTTCTGCTCCGTCCGCCATCTTCCGAGATGTAGTTGCTTGTGGTTCATCATTCTCACTTATATCACTGAAATTAAAATATTAATTATGAAACTAAGCCGCCTATTGTCAATACGAACTTCATAATAGTCCGATTACTAACGAATAACTGTTTTTGCGGGAGACATTACAGTACAGACTTATTTGCACAAACAAAGATGCACACTCTTTTCCTTCTTCCATAGTCCGAGGGAACGAAAAAGTATTTTCCGGGGCATGAGGCCTCTTTGCTGATCTAAGAATTTCACTAAAGAAAACCAAATAAGCCAGCAGTAGCGGATCGAAGTTCGAGTGAATACATTCGTCACTTACCCCTCATTAACAGAACCCTTTGAGCTCTTTGAATTAGACCTTCTCTTCTCTTTACCGGGATTCGGTGACGAATTCGACTTTTCTTTGACAGGACTTCGCAATTCACCTTCAAATGTTGGTATCTGAGAAAGAGAAATATCTGTCATTAAGCTCTTATTATTGGTTTTATCTTTGCAATGTCTTAAGAAAATAAAATACACTTACCATCATTTTCAGTTGCTCGGTGAGTTTCGTTGGATCAAACGGTGTTTTAAACGGTGGGTACAAAAATTTACCGTATTTCCGAGATATATTACGAATGTGTTGCTCTGCTTCCTAAAACATTAAAATAATTACTTCACATACATTGCTCAGAAAACTGCTACTGATATATTAAATGTTGTTACTGATGTATTAGCTGTTAAAATTTAAACACGCAACATAACTTGGGTCAGATTTTTGTTAAATGATCTAGAATTAAACATTGTAGCAACTCTAGGAGAGTTCTATTATCCCAGTTTTATAAAGTTAATTCAAATGTTTAGATACATTTAAGGACGCCAAAAATAAGTTTCGTAAAAAACCATTAAAACTTGAGAGATATAGAATCGACAACAAATAATTGAATATTTAACCAAAGCAACTACGTTTTTAGATTTATTTTTTTTTAAATTACAATCCGACATTCGAATGATTATTGAGAAATATTTTTTTACATGTAATCTAAACATCGTGTTTTTTTTGTTCTTATTATTTCTGAACGTTAAAGTTTTTCTACCTTAATATTAATGTAGTTATCGATGTTTTAGTGTAGTTGTTAGCGTTAGTTTTTGTTTTGTTTTGACTCATTTACACCAAAACTGACGAAAGGGTTCGAGTTATAAATTACACGGAGGAGTGTCTTTTAATAGAACTACGTTTTTTTTAGTTTTGTATTTAAAATCATAAATATATTTTTACCTTTTCATTTGAAATAGTAATTTATATTGTATATTACCTGCATACTGTCGAGTATGTCCTGTCGTTTCGTTCTGAAGTTGTTAGGATCTTTCTCGCAGTACAGGAAACAGTCGCGTGCATGCACCCAAGCCCTATCGTGAGCGCCAAAGAATCGCACGTCGACCAAACCTGCACTGCTCACTGACATGCCCTTTGCCGGCCAGTAGGGAAAACCTATTTATAAAATTAATTTACAATGAGAAGAATTATTTTATATCGTAATATTACAATGAAACAATAATACATTTAATAAATCTGCAGAAAAAATATGTTACTATTATTGATTGATGGTTTTTTAAATTTTGTCTCTATGTAATATAATATGTATGTCTAACTAATCTCTAAAACTACTGAACGGATTTTTTCGATTTTTGCAAGTGTAACGGTGCAAAAAAAGTTATCGTGATTTAAAAAAAACAGGGGTGCGTAATAAAACCGTCTGCTACGGGGACGAAGTCTCAGACTCCACCTAGTTTTTCATAATTGATAATATTTGACGTAAATTTATTTTTGTATAGTATAGTAAGCACTTTTACTTTAAAATGTATACTTATGCAACCTTTCCTGGGAGTCGGTGTTAAATCCCTCTTAGTTCTTACCTTTTAGTTTAGCCCACAGCAGTACATGCGGGGTGGAGCACACGTCAGTGAACCAGGTGGGTCGCCGCGCATGCGCCGCCGCGTAACATTCCGGACACGCTTCTATTTCACCCATCTCAGCTCGACAGGACCGCACCAGGGCACGAGCGCCGCCGGTCAGTTTTGATTGTACTGAAATAGTCATTTTTTTTTCTTTATAACTTTTTGTATGGCCCCTTAAGCAAATAATCTATACCCGCATACACAAGTGCAGGCAAAAAAGCAAAATAAACGTATTTGTTGGCTTTAAAAGTGAAGACAATTTAAATATATTCGACGTTTATTTACGATATTAAACTTCTACGTCGCAAAAAAATCAATAATCTTTAATAATAGAATTTGTTTGGGTTTATTTTTTTTTTAATAATAAATATATAATTTTGTTATCTTACGTGTATTGAATATGATGCTGTTATGTAATATCCATTGCGCGTCTGCAAGGAACGCTTCAGTGCTACCGTACAGGCCGTCAGCAATGTTATTCTTCATAAGCGTGAGATCCATTGGATGTACGACGTATTTATCGTAATCGGGGAACGCCAAACGGTCCACCGGATTTATGAATGGTTCAACCTGAAACGTAATTAGTTACCAGGTTTTTAAATCAATTTTAACCAATGGTAAAGTCATGCATACTTTTTAGGAGAGTATCAACTTTCGTCAAACTGTATTTTGATTAAGAATTGATTTTTAGTGCAAAATTATTTTTTATACATTGAAAAACACGTCTTATAACGGGTAAAACTTATATAATAATATTATATACTAAAACCAACGAAACGCGCTGCACCTTCTGGTATAAGTATTATGTATATTGGTATACTCGTTAGGTGTTACAAAAAAGAACTCTGCTCACTTATTAACATAGATAAAGGTATTTCTCGACATACGCTATGATTGACAGTCAATTTTAAATGACGTACCACTTAACTTAACACCTTGTATTTATAAATTAAAAGAATAATAATTTAAAAATATATATAATAAATCAATTAAAAGTATATTTAGTCTCAACAGTGTTATATCAATCAAAAGTGATAATAAACACCTCTTTAAAAAATGAAAACAAAGAAATAAGGTGTTTTGGAGTTTGACATTATTTGCTATGAACATTTGAATATATTGTATTTATTTAATGATAATAAGTAGAAAAACAAAATATATTTAGTTTAAAAACCTATTCAAATATTAAGACTGGTACGAGTTTTTAAATAAGTAATTAGCAATTTGACCTTAAAAACTCTCCAAGGGCAGATTCATAATATTAGTACGATTATGATTATTGAAATACCTATCATTTTATAGCTCCATTTATAATACATGTATCTATTTTTATACTGTACCACCTGTCTGTATGTATATTTAGTTTTTCTAAACATATAATATTTTTAAATAAATATATTTTGATGTGTAAACATATTTTTATGCATATACTTTGCATCATTACAATGATAAAGGCCACGAGGGCGAAGTCCCGGACAATAACTAAGAATTAGTTAATTGTCGGCAGTACTAAATTCACTTTATCGTGAATAGGAAAATTACTAGACTAATGTGATCCCCCGATTTGTACATTTATATTTGACTCTAAATAATAGAATAATAGTTATTATAAACATTTTATTGCAGTGTTTAATAAGGCTATTTGAAAGTAGAACGTGATATTTTTTTATAACATAAATTATTAAACGGTAGGTATATGGTATTAAAAACAATAATTCGTGTTCATAGGAAGGTATGACAAATACCGATCTCAGAACTGCAGAACAAGCGAAACAAACCGATCTACGTGAATCGTTTATTATTAGCACAGAGCGAGACAGCACTCTCGAATCGCGTTATCGATTAGTTAGCGTAAGAGAGAGACGGGTGTTACCAGTCCCCGCCTGCAGATAAGTAGCAAGGTCATTTCACCTTAGCTGCCGACGCGGTTGCGTTTCGTACTGCATACTTTTTTACGTGTATACATTTGTTTAACGTGAATGTACGTTCGGTGAAAGTTTATAACTTATTCCGAGCATCGAGTATGATATGAAATAGTGATTGAAAAAAAAATCAGACACAAATTTCGTCTATATTAAATTAATTCTAGAAGGGAACTTTTAAAATTGCCTCAGTCAAAAGAATGAATGATTATTTAACTCATTCGCGTTCAAATAAAATGAATGACAACATTAATTGTGGCATCCATTTTGTTGTGCCGATGACGGACATGACGCTATTATTACTGCATTATTGTTTATATAATTTTTATATCTTTACGATTAATCTGAACTACTAATTAAATGGTCTATAATCATGAGATATCACTAATTTAAAAATGATGATATAAAGATACGTAGTTGAGATGATTATTGATGGTTACTTTACTTCCCTTTGCAAAACACAACATTACAAATTGTTTGCAAAATTATTAAAGTTACTTATTTCTGTGTAGCTTCATATTATGCTAATTTTATTTTTAATGGAAATAGGAAAATTAACATACAATATTAATTACAAAAATGGAACCTATATTATGATTTTTAGATTAAACCTATCAAAATAAAATTAAAGTTTTCAAGAAATAAATACTATTATTCCTTTATAATGATTAAAATAATTGACTGAAATAGCCTGATAGCCTTAGAAATGCTAAAAAACATATTATATATGCAGATATTTGCTTAAATATTTTATAATTACCCCATTGAGATCCATCATTCGCTCCAATGCATGCTGTAACAATTCACAAAGAAGACCTAATGATATCTTCTTCATGGCCGGCGACCTGAAAAAGAATGTTAACAAATGGCAATGTTATGTTTATCTAAGTAATAATAATAATTTATTAAATGTGCACTCAGTACACACACATTGATAGTCTTATCAATATATCATTTTTTGTTGAGACAATTTATAACATTCTGAAATTGATTTGGTATATAACTGTTTGTAAATTATTTTATATAAAGTGTTAAAAATAAATAGTAAAATTATTCATAATAATATCAATTTCATACCTTGTTTCTGAGCTTTCAGCATGTAACACAGCCAAACATTCAGGACAGACCCAACTCTTGTCAACGGCTATTTTACTCCTTTCATTGCCAGATAGACACTTGTAATGGAATGAACGTGGGCACACTGTGCACTGCATCGGTGAATGCCCTTTTTCATTGGATGCTTGTTCCACAGGCCAGTGACACCGCCAACAATAAGAGTCTGAACGTAGCTTGTTAATTCCAGGGCTCTGAAGACAATTCATAGTATTATATTATAAATACAAATATTCTATTTAAAATTTGACAGAGACAAAATACAAACCATTCTAAATTGTTCTATTTATTTATAAAAAGATCAGTGTAATTTTGTTTTATTGTAATTTGTCATATATTATATAAATGTTGAAAAGAGGTCAGATATGTTTTTATAAGTTTCATACAATATTATCTGTGCAATGATAATTTAAGTAAAAAGTTTTTAATGTAACACTTACCATTTCGGAGTGAGGAACTTCTAATAACTTTTTCTTCTTTGGGGATGGTGACATGCTTTCACTGTGAGTTTCCTTTTTATTTTCATCCATTTCATCATCAGATTCGCTCTTTGTAAATTTACCAGTGACAGAATTTAGAAATTGCTTAACCTTGTGTACAAATTCTGGATTCTGAGATCTCATCGACCTTTTTGGTGCCTTTTCAGATTTTTCACTACTATTGCTTTTTTGAGAATTGTTGCTACTACGCCGTATTCCCTGTATTCTATCTGCCTCTGCAGAGGAATTCAAGCTTACATTAGAACTGTCTAAGATTATTCTGGACTTTCTAGTTTTACTTGTGAGTTGAGTACATTCACTAATTATTTTAGATTCTTTAGCAGATTTAATTAGGGACTTGAGTTCTCTACTTATACTTCTGTTATGTTCTTTTTCAGTTACATCAGAATTTGCTTGAGAGTCATTTGACTTATCACTTATATCAATGGATGTATTTAAAACTATTTCTTCCTTTTTATCATCTTTAACATTAGGATTTTCAGAATTTTCTTTGACAGTTTCAGAATCAACTGCAGCTTCTTGAGTGGGAGAGATAAGGTTTGATTCTGTTTGAGGATTTATAGAAGTTGAAGTTGAAGAACTTTCAATGATCTCAGCACCAAGTTTTTCTTCTGAATTAGATATTGAGATACTCTTTGGAGAGTCTATGGTTACTTCAGTATTCTGCAAGTTTAATGGTTTGATAGGTGGGTTAATAGAAGTTTTCTCATTTATCTCTATCACTTGTTCTGATTTTTGTACATCCTCATTAGGAGATATAACAAGTTTCTCAGTTATGTTCCTTTGATTTATATCTTTTTTGGGAGAAATAATAATTTTCGATGTTTGGCCCTTTACATCAATTATTTGTATACTTTTACTAGGAGAAACCACAAACTTCTGAGTTTGGCTCTTGTTAGTGATATCTATTATTTGAATATCTTTACTTACAGAAGTAGTTTTTTTCTGCACTTGTATTTTTTGATTTAAATCTTTATTAATTGCTTTACTGATGTCTATTATTTCAATATCATCATCAGTAATTGTTTTCTGTATTTGGTTCTTTTGATTTAAATTTTTAATGGGAGAACTAATAGTTTTCTGCGATTGGTCTATCTGTTTTTCATTTATTATACTGGTGTCTATACAAGGAGCAACAACATTTTTCTGTGTATCATTCTCATTACTAACATGTTTTAAATGGGTTTCATCATTAGGAGAACTAGCATGCTTCTGTGATGGAATATCTTTCTTGGGTGAATCTTTGGGACATTGATAAGATTCACTATCACTTATCTTAACTTCTGGCGAATTCTTATTACTAGGACCTTCTGCTTCCTCTGTCACATTCTCCACAACAATAACCATCTCAACGTCACCATGTGATCCTGACAATTGCTGGGTCTCAGATACGTTTCCAGAAGTTGCAGACACGTCGGTTTCCATTTGAAGTTCAGAGTTCTCCTCCATATCTTGAACAACAAAAAAATGAGTACAGGCGTTTGAATGAAAATGTCTAGAATACAAAGCCATTTGACATAAACAACAAACATCAAAATATTAGGACCGGTCATTACCCAAGCCCAGCCATCCAGCCAGCTACTTACCTACCTACTTTCAATACAATCATATAAATTCATGCACAAACTTACCGCACGTTTTGGCCTTTTCTGTGATTGAAGGCAATTTATTTTTTTAATATGGAGTTGTATTTATGTTATGTCCAATTTTGTTTGTCCATTAATGCCACCAATGTAACTTATCTGTCCAAAAATATTATAACGAACGGAAGAATTCACACATTGCCAAGCAAAACTGTCGTTCATTTCATCGTAATTCGTACGTATGTCGTTCTATCTTTAGTATCATTGGCTAGCGTATAGATGGAGCTCTATTTTACTCCGTATCGTGTACTACGAAATGTATTTACATCTCTTTCGTCCAAACATAAACTTTATATTCTTATCTCTTTTTAATCATTCCATAACAGAAGTAAAGCCATCTCCTTCCTTTCGTAAATATGTGCAGGGAACCAGATAAAAAAACTTAATGTTATTTATATTTCATATGGCAAGTTTTTTACATTTTCGTAACTATTTTTGTAATATATAATAATATTTAAAAAAAGTAGAATACCTATGATTTACACTTTTGTAATAATTTATTCATTTGTATTTCGTTAAATTATTTTTATCTAAAATACGTGTTAATATATAAAAACAGCTGCTATTTGACATTTCTTATTTTGAGTAAAATGTCAAGTGTCAACTCGTTGCAGGCACCAGTAAATAATATGAAAAACTGAAAACAATAAATCTATCTAGTTAAATAAAAAACGGTCTAATGGAATTTATAGAACTTATACTTATTAACAAATTAGATGGAGTGATATTGAAATACCCTCATCATGACAACGTGGATGGAACAGTCTGCATAACAGGACATCATCTTATTTTAAGTTCCAGAAAAGAAGGCGTTCGGGAACTATGGGTATGCTGACAACAATATTACTTGTTATTTATGTTAAAAGATTGTCTATTATTGATATTGAATTATTTAAGTATAATAATGAAATGACTTTACATTTTTCTTATTTAGTTAGTATTTGGAAAACATACAATTTTATACCTTAATTATACTATATAATATATAAGTAAAGCTCATGTATCAGTTAACTTTCCACATTAAATATTTTACTACCTCTTCTAATAATTTAGATAAGTTTCTTTACAAAAGTTACAGTGTACAGGTAATTTGTAAATGGCAAAGAACAGAAGAATAAACTTCTTCTGTTACGGGATAATTAATATTAATAATTTAATAAGGATATAATTTATTTAATAATAAAAGAAAAATAGTATATGTAAAATCAATTGAATAATATCATCAAAGTCACAGTACATAAACATAAAAATTATAGAGAAGATATGGCATTTTTTCTAACTGTATTTATATATATTATAAAAAAAAAGTATACATTATTGTCTGTGGGAGAGAATAAATTAATTTATTTTAATTTATTTATTTATTTTCAGCTTTTACACAAAAACATCGACAGCATAGAGAAAAAAGAAAACAAGCTAAGTGGTGGTATAGTTCAAGGTGGTTCACTCTTTTTGAAATGCAAGGATCTCAGAATATTTCAACTGGACATTAGCAACACAACAGAACTGAACCTCGTCACACAGACCCTTGAGAATCTGTCTGGCATACAAGATCCAACACTTTTCTATCCATTCTTCTACAGACACATGCATCCTATTATGGAGAATGGCTATACATTGTATAGGTAATGTTATCGATTTTTTTGTTACTGTTTATTCTGTCTAGAAATAAATATAAATGGCTTGACTAAAAATATAAACAACTAGCTTTGTATTAAACAGCTAGATTGTATTGAAAGGTAGCTTCGCTCGCATGTTGGTGGGGGGCAAGTGTTAGGTAATATTAGTATAGATTGAATGTGTTTACAGAGAAGGACAATGTTTTCATTTATATTCAAATTAAACTACATAATAAATATTATTAATATTATAGATGGTTCCAGACATAGGGATTAAATTTGTTAATCAGTTCTAAATAAGTTCATAATAATAATAGCCTTAGTCTTCTCTAAACACGGCAAGCATTCTTATAGCAATAATGTTAACAAAATAACTCATTTATTCTTTAAAATCTATTTTTAAGACCAATACTTAATATTATATACATATATATGATTGGAAGTAATTGTTTTCTATTCCAGTATTGTTTCACTACCATACAAGAACAGCTTAAAATATTTCAATTTTAATAAAATTTATCATATATTTCTAGTGTTGAAGGTGAATTTACCAAAGTACTAGCTACAGAAGAATGGCGCATCTCCCGTGTCAACCAACATTATACAATATGCCCCGGCTATTCCAAAGGAGTTGTTGTTCCTAAAAGTATAGATGATGACACATTAGCAGCGGCTGCTACTTTCAGACAGGGCGGAAGATTTCCTGTCCTTTCTTACAGGCATACTAATGGTGTAAGATGAATTTTATATTATATACTTACTTTTATATTATAATTACTGTTACATGACATTTAAATAAAAATTCTATTTAATATGTGTAGCGTGACAGGCCAATAAGCCATCTGTTGGTAAACGGAGTACCTTTTACAATATTAACTTCAATGTAATGAATATTCATAGTTTACACCAATGGGAATAAAGATATCATACCTTTTGTGTTTCAACCTTCAAACCATATCATACAAGTAAATGATCATTCTTTGGTGATAATAGATGAGTGGATGGTACATATCAAGATATATTTGCACAAAGCCCTACCATCAAGTATATTTTATTATTAGACAGTATATAATATGATTTGTATTGGAAAATAATTTGTAATGAAGTAATTTAAACAGTAGCTCTAACATTACACAGGCTGTGTTACTGAGAGCTGGTCAGCCATTGTACGGACCAAAGCATCGACGCAGCCGACCTGATGAAGCGATCCTCAATTCAGTTGTTAATGTCGGAATGAAGGGAGTCATTTATGATCTGCGGAGTTCTAATTCTATATCACAACAGCAAAATAAAGGTAAATTATATTTATTTTATAAAAAGTTCATTATGAATTATAACAATATTTGTGAGCAGATTTTTTTTAAATATAATATATCATATTATGTCCTTACATATGAAATTGGCGTTTTGTACGTACCGTGCCTTTTTTGTGACACCAGCGCCGTACACATCATTAATCCTTCGAACTGTTTCTGCAGCACTGGTGCCACTGTAGGACTCGTACTCGTAAATATACCGATATTTCATGTTTTCCATTGTGGGGTAATAAGCGACGCCAAAGAAAAAAATAATGAGGAAAAAACAAATGAATGACTGTTTTTAAAACTCAAAAATACCAGCTAAATGATTTTATAAATTTGAATTTGGAATTCTTAACCAAAAAGGAGATATTTCAAATCAAAGTGGTCAGTAAGACAAAACGCTAATTTCATGTGTAAGGACCTAATATTTACGCCCAAACAGCAATATTTAATATTACAATCAGGTACCCGAACCATCTGCCGGTCCGCTTACTAATATACAGAAACTTACCCCTTACTATTTAATATATAAAGAAATAAATAAATTAAACATCCGAAATATTTGGCTAAAAATGTTATAGACAGATGGACGAACAAATAGTAAGATTAGCCAAGATAGAGTAGCCAAGTACTCTAGTAATCTATCTTCAGTCAGAAGAGTCTTTTGATGTGTATAAGTAATTCGATCGAATGTCATTATAAATTATTTCAGATAATTGATATTTTTATTATTTGGACAGACTATACTAAGGTAGGGAAGCCCATCTCAAATTACAACTCTTATAGGAGTTATATGATTTTTTATTGCAGCCTTTGCTGTTCTTTTAAATCATAGTCTATGTGATATTGAATATTTTTATTTACAGGAGGTGGAACGGAGAGCGCGGCTAATTATTCCCAATGGAAAATATACAACAGGTCAATGGACGACGTTGACAACCAACAACAACTGGCTGAAAGTTTTTCGAAACTTATAGAAGGTAACACACAGACACACCATACACTTCCACCTTCCAGACTACAGGCTGCACGGAGAGGTACTTGCTGTCTCTTTGGATATCTCTGATCTGCTGATGACCGGTATCCATGGGTACGCAGATGACTGCGCAGTTGTCGAGAGCTACAGGTCCAACGCACGAGCTAGTGAGGCCCTAATTCAGGCTCAGGGAGAGGCTATGGTTGAGCGCCTGAGCATGACCCTTAAGGCAGTGTCCGATTGGGGCGATGCCAACTTAGTCATGTTCAATGCAACCAAGACGCAGGCGTGTCTATTTTCCGCCAAAAAGAGGGAATTCCAGCTACCTCCCTCTTTCCGAGATGTGTCCGTACCTATAACTGACCACCTTGGCGTTACTCTCACGTCGACTCTAAATTTCGGCTCTTTTATAGAGTCCAAAGCCCAAATAGCCGCCCGAAAGCTTGGTATCCTCGCCAAGGTGAGACGTTACTTTACTTCAGAACAACTGCTCAGCTTATACAAAGCACAAGTGAGGTCTTGTATGGAGTACTGCTCTCACCTTTGGGACGGCTCTGCTAAGCACCACCTTCGGGCTCTAAAGTTGATTGAGAAACATGCTAGGAGGCTGATAGGAGACGACTCATTCGTCGAGTCAAGACTCCAAAGTCTCGAACATCGACGTGTGGTTGCTTCGCTTTCTGTCTTCTATCGGATACATTTTGGAGAATGTGCGCAGGAATTACATAATCTAATTCCTTCCGCCTCCTTCTACTATCGGACGACCAGGCAAACGCGACCAAAGCGCCATAGGTACACAGTGGAACTTCCCCGCTTACGTACGAAGCGCTTTGAATCCACATTTATTATTCGCATGATCAGGCAAGTCAACGGTCAAGCGTTTGCCTATTAACGGTAAAAAAATAATAAAAAAAATGCTACTTTTAATTTTCGACTGGAAAACTCAATAACTTTTTATTGGCCCGACCTGGGGCTTGAACCCTTACTTCGGGATCTGCGGCCTTATATCTAGCCACTAAACCAAAGAGGTAGTGAGGAACCAACCATTATCGGCTTCAATATAGTGTTGACTATCAACGAATAAAATTGTAGAAAGATATAGAAAACGCTTGACAAAGTAATAATTTGTGTAGCGTTTTGTATGAAAACTTTTTAAACTGATTCACTAATAAGGAAAGAAGAAGAAATAAACTTTTTTTTTATAGAACAGGAAGGCGGACGAGCATATGGGTCACCTGATGGTAAGTGGTCACCAAACGCCCTTGGACATTGGTACTGTAAGAAAAGTTAACCATCGCTTACATCTTTACACTTGTGCCTGTAATTACACTGGCTCACTCACCCTTCAAACCGGAACACAACAATACCAAGTACTGCAGTTTTGCTTGCTTGCACAAAGCTCTACCACCAGTAACTTTATTCTTTATTGCTAAGGAATAAAAGTATAGCCTCTAAATGTCCCACAGCTGGGCAAAGGCCTCTTTGAAAACTGTTGCATATTATTTCTTGTGCATTTTCTGGTAACTGTGTTTGTTATATGTTACAGTTTGCGTGGATCGGGAAGTGTCGTGTGATAAGTGGTTGTCCAGGCTGGAGTCGAGCGGGTGGCCCGAGTCAGTCAGGAACTCGCTGCACACTGCCTGTATCGTGGCTCAGCACTTACATCAGGTGAATACATTTATTTAATTACTAGCTGTTGTCATATGTTAGCCGTAAATTAATTGTGAGCAAAATTGAGCTATGAATTCCATGACTTTATCGACTCTTATGTTTAATCGTTCGAAATGTTAGTAAGAAATCTAATTATTTAAATATGCAAGAGCTTTTTATGAAGGCATAGAAAAATTATTTAAAAAAACTACAGCAAACACACACACACACACACACACACACACACACACACACACACAGACACAGATATAATATACTATATGATAATAGTTTACACTTATAGTTTAAAATGTTGTTATTGTTTTTTTATTATGCTAAAGCAAGACCTTCTGATACAAGTGCTATCACAATTAAAGGAGGGAGTCTTAAATGTATTTTATGTACTATTTGATTGATATATTTAAAATTTATATGTAATCTCATATTACCCATATAACAGGGATAATTAATTAAATTCGAATGTCATGAACATACATTAAAGGTCAAATTTGTTAACTCCTTACTGCTACCATTGGAATGGATTGTTTTGAATTATAAACTCATGCTCGGCGGTAATGGTAAACATCGCAAAAGAACCTGCATGTCAGGTAAAAATATTCCACATGTCTATCCACCCTTCTCCTCAGAAAGATAAGGCCTTAGCCCAGCTGTGGGTCAGTCTGTAATTTTACTTTTTTATACATAACTAGCTGACGTGGGCACTTCGTTTGGCGGTAAACATTTTTACTTTGATGAAATTATGATTGTGGTTCGCTTAGCACTGAGTGCTATGATTTATTTCCTGACTGCCAAAAGTCAACAAAAAAAAATGTAGTTAATATAAAGCCTACACTCACAAATAATGTGGCTTGCTATTGGTAATTTTTTTTTAAATCGGTTCAGTAGATCCAGAGTTTCTCACGGGGCAGAAGGCCACCGTCCTACCCACTAAAACCTCCCCGTACCCTTTCCGTCTTAACGAGGAGAGCCACGGGATCGCTTTCGCATGCTACCGTGATCCAGAGTTAACCCCCTACAACCTCACAAACTTTACCTCTTTATAATATTAGTACAGATAATAATAATAATGTTCTCCGGACCGATTTACGGCGGCCAATATCAAGATTACAAGATTAGCCAACTGCGCAGGACATATTAGAGTGCACAACTCTCATTATCCAATGAGACGGCAGTCCGACACGAGCGGAAAGAGTTTAGGAGTTCAGTTTTTTATACGTATTATACAGCTAGTGATGCTGTTACTTTTGTTCAGAAAGCGGAACCTGTCCTCATACACGGAACGCGTGGGGAGGACGCGACGCTGCTCGTCTGCTCGTTAGTGCAGATCATACTGAACCCGGACTGCAGGACTATAAGAGGGTAATGATATTGTTGTGGTGTATTTTTAAAACAAACGAATGTTGATTTATTTTTTTTAAAGTATTTATTTATACAGGTGTACCAAAATTCAATAATTTTATTTCAGGATGTCGACATTCTTACAACATTTTCCAAATTGATGAGATTTAAAACGATACTACATCTTTTTAGTACTGTGATAACAGATTTGTAAATTTTACTATACTTTTTTTATAAACGTTATCCCTAATACTAACCCTAATGCTATTGATTACATCTTTCATCTTGAAATTGAAAAATTGCTTTCATATTAAAATTGCAAACAGATATTTGAAAAGAAAGTTTAAATTGTATGAAACCCAGAGTAAATGTCAGCACATTGGTGTAGTTTACTTTTTTTAAAGGCTTCCATATAGTGAAAAGTTAAATTTAAGGAGGGAATATTTTCTTAACAAAGTCTCATAATATTTTTCAGTTTTCAAGCGCTCATAGAACGCGAATGGCTCCAAGCCGGTCATCCATTCGGGACCCGCCTCCGCTCTGGACCGTACTCGTCCCCACAACCTCGTTCGGCCCCAACCTTCCCGCTGTTCCTGGACTGCGCGAGACAGTTCCTGGAACAATTTCCGTGCAGCTTCGAGTACAGGCAGTGTTTTTTGATAACGCTCTTCGAACACGCGTATGCTAGTCAGTTTGGTGAGTTTTATTTTTTAACTCTATCTAATTATTTGGACTATTGGATTTAAATTTAAATAGGTGCACGGCAAGTAGGCAAGTGGTTTTATTTCCAGATCCACTTGTATGGCTTTATTTGTATCTACGTTCAAATTCGTGGATATAACCTTGACCTGCTGTGGAAATAGAGGAAAACTTTATTTACCCTTTATAACATCGCCAGTATTATTTTTTATAAAATCTGTTTTTAAATCCGACATTAATATTGTTTATGATCATTCTGTCCCATTTGTACACTATGAAAACAAAAATAGACGCTACCTTCTTCTGTTTTTTTTTATAGAATAGGAAGGCGGACCAGCATATGGGCCACCTGATGGTAAGTGGTCACCAACGCCCATAGTATGTTAACCATCGCTTACATCACCAATGCGCCACCAACCTTGGGAACTAAGATTTTATGTACCTTGTGCCTGTAATTACACTGGCTCACTCACCCTTCAAACCGGAACACAACAATACCAAATGCTGCTGTTTTGCGGTAGAATATCTGATGAGTGGGTGGTACCTACCCAGACGAGCTTGCATAAAGCTCTACCACCAGTAATTGGGTGAATATGTTGTTTTGCAGGTACTTTCATCTGTGATAGCGATCAAGAACGCGAGACTCGTGGTGTGTACGATCAGACGACGAGTATATGGTCGTGGATCAACCAGCCCGATGAACTGACCAACTACATCAATCCACTATACGACCCTACGCCGAATGTTGTGTGGCCATCGGTCGCCCCGATGAGCTTTGTTATTTGGGAAGGTATGCCGTAGTTACATTAATTTTGTACTGCCTTGTAATGTTGTTTGTTTTTGTTTGTCCTCTTGTAAAGCGTATATATTGATCATCATACTAATTCTGTGTAATCGGATAAGCTCAGGCTATCACTAATAATTTCTTGACAGATGAAACTATAATTCTTTTTGTTAGTCTGACTTGAAATTAAAACCTAAAACCTAGGACTTTGCAGGCTTATTAGCCAGTCACTACAGTTTATATATCATCATATATAGACCGACTGACTATTACATCCAAATACTATATAGTATAAACAAAAGAAAATGCTTTCTTTTTTCAAGAAAAAAATCAGTGCAATTATATAAAAAGTTTTGGACTCTCCAGCAATAGGATTGTTTTAATTTTATTATTATGATATAATGATTTGTTAAGTATTCTTATACATTATATGAGGTCTCCAGAAATTAAATATGTTATATATTAGCAATTTTATTATTAAATCGACAATTTTAAATGATCGCCATATTAGGCGAAAACATCTGAATGCGTTGTGTATACCTTATTACCTAATTCTAATTAATTCATTTTGCACTTTATATAATATCCTATAAAGTACCCAAAAAAACATGCTATATATGTATTAAAAATGTATTAAACTATTTATGTACAATATTCTTACAGAACTCTACCTTCGTTGGTTAGTGGTCCAACGCACTGAAGATAGGGAAGACCAGTACAAAACGATACGCACAAGGGAGCAACATTTACGTGCGCAGGCGCTCCAACTGCGACGGGAACTGCTTGATCTCGCGCACCAATACTATGATGAGATTAAATGAACAGGTCAGATCTAGTCGATTTTTGAGTGTATCCGAATAAAGTTAATAAGAATTATTATATAAATAGTGATCTTAGACAAAATTAATTTAATTATTGAAGCGATTTCTAACATTGTTATATTCATTAGTTTAGCTTCTATGCAATTTCAGGGATGAAATTCTGTGTCACTTTCCTTATAAACTATCTCACTATTTCTGTGCCAATAATTGTATCCATCAACAACAGTGGGTACTGTTGTGTAAATTAAAAATTGTTCCCAAAAAATTTCTAGACACGCGGTAGGCGTGTCAAGCCATGTTCAAGCTAACAGAAGTAGCGAGCAGCACCGTGTATAATATATATTTTTTCCTGAATATGCGCTTCGAGTGAAAATTTAATAATGTTCAATAACAATAAAACCGATATGGACCAACTTGGAGTTATAGTCTACCAAACACAAAAAGAAATAATCAAAATCGGTTTATAAACAAAAAGGTAAAAAGGATATATGTATCCTATTATATATTGGCTTGTGAAACTTTTTCGCTTCTCTAATTAAAATTATTTTGTTTATATTCAATATGTAATTTTTCAAGGACACATAAATATTCAATTTCCCTGTATGGAGGTAGAAATGAAAAATTACGAATAGCTTAGTTTTTATAATATATTATTATAATTGATTGTATATTCAAGGCCTAAATTAAATTTAGCAGAAATCATTTTAGTATGAACAATATGTGTCGTAGAAAACATATGTTTTAGAATATCAAGTAAAGTTTAATACATTTTTTGTTTTGTCATCAGTACCAAAAATATGTGTAAAATTTCAGCTGTAATTAGTGTAAAATTCATTAGCAAGGTGTAACACACATACTAACAGCTAGATAAATTGTACATAGTACAATAATAAAAGATTGTAAAATTAATTATTCCCTTCTGAATTAAGACGTGGATATATGTAAATTGGATTACATTAAAACCTTTTTTGTCGGCTATTGTTATAAGAAAAAACTAAAAAAAAAATATTTGCATACTTTATAACATTTCCTCTTCGCTTGTTTTTTTTTAAACAATTAAAAATAATATAAATAAATGAGCAAGTAACCCTCTCTTTTTTTACGTACTTTGTCGCCTAATAAATCAGTGCGCGACGAAACGTTGTGCTAAAAATACCTTTGTTACTTTTCTTCGCAAACGCAGGGCACAGGGGTAGTGAGGTCTCCGCGCAGCATATTTATCGGTAACGCCCATTCGTAGATGACATTCCAAGACGTATATCCACCTCTTAAACGTTAGTACACTACCTTGTGCAATATGAGAATTTTTAAAAGCATAATCGTAAAGACTTCTATTTCGCGATGAATAAACGCGTAAAAATCTATGCTTAAAGAACTTAACTGCCAATATGTAAATAATAAAAAAAAATATCCATCGTCTAGAAATTTTCTATCATTATTTTTTATATAATTAAGTACCTTTTATATAACAATCATTTATTTCATTATAATCGTAAGCTTTATACATTTTTATAGGATTCATCGGATGCTTTTTTACATATTATATTATATAAACGGAACTAGTAATATATTATAGCTTTATAAATAAGCGGTCTCTCATGGGTGATGAGGTAACTATCACCTTTTGTTCAGAGGTTCGTAGTCAGTGATCCGTGGAACACTAGTTTTGTGCGAAGCAAGCGTTCCGGGAGATAGCGTGCGTCAAGTACCCAATTAAAAACAGTTACAAATCTTTTTTTCCCAAAATTAATTTTGGTTGGGCCAGTCATTAAACTTTTCCCTAATCAAGTTTTTTTTTTTACTTTACAAATTTTACACGATACAATTAAGTATGCTAAACCCGCGAATCGCAATGCGATTTGAATTATATTTTAACTTTTATTTATAGTTTACATATAGAACTCCATTCATCGAAAAAAAAAAAAAATTGTAATTGTCTCCTGATATAAAGCCCACGACTTATCATAAGTGTTTGTTTATTGTTCTTTGTTTAAAGAAAAAAAAGACTGCACGTTAAAAAAAACTTTATTCTCAGTAGAACTGACTTGAAAATTATAGGTTACCCTTACACATGTGTGACCGATGAGCTAGAATACTGTCACCGCTGTGGGTAATATATTGCAAATGTAAATACCGGATAATTGTAAGGGCCATTGGTTTATAATAAATCTAGCTAAATTATAAGCTGTCGAAAAACTGTGATGGGCGCACATTGCTTTAATAATATGTGTTTTTAGCTTATATAGGTAGGGAGTTAAATTATACACAGATTAACATATCTCTACCAAAAAATTATAAACAATTAAATTTCAATTATAAATGCTCCGATAACAATTGGTCGACAGTTTTCAATTTATCTAGATAATAATAATTATAAAAATAACGGTATTTACAATTTCACGGTGACATGTATTTGTAAAATAAAAATGGATGCGAAAAGTATAAAGTTTGTTCGGCCCTGGCCTAATATGATGTTGGTCTAATATTTATAAAACATAAATATAAATAAAAATAAAAATAAAACAGATAAAGCAAGACTGCATTAATGTACATTTGTACCAACATGACAAATTTAATATTCGTTTAGAAATAGTTCTCTAAGTTCATAATTTCTAGTATTGTGATTTTAAAAATATCATTTCTTATTCAGCTTGCAAAGTTGCTAATTTATAATTAGACATTAGTATTAATCTATTGAGAATGTTTTTTTTTAATATATATATTGAGGATTTTATTATTAACAATTTTGGAAATCACTAACTGCCATAAACATTTCTTATTACGTCGCCTAGTTAAATTTATAAATATTTTTTCATGTTTATTGTAGAAGATAAGTACTTAAAATAAATAATAAAGACACGTCATATAATATGTATTATTAGTTTTGTTTTTATTATGTAAATAATTTAAATGCTTAATAGAACATAATATAATTATAAATACATAATTTTATATGATCGATCTGCTTAGAAATTATATCAAAAATGTTTTTATTCTAATTTTTAATTAAGAAAAAGAAAAAAATCTAAATTGAGTCAATAAAATGTATAATTTAGTTTAACGGTAAACTAATTTTTTTAAATTAAGAGCGTTAAGCAGACTTGACATACATACAAAAAAATAATAAGTGTAAAGGAAAAATTATTAGAAACAATTCTATAATAAATTGATGATTTATTTTATTAATGAGTAAATATGAGCCATTATTCAGTTGCTTTCAATCTTATGTGTTAAGACACACGTAAGAACCTTATATCGCTAAATTATTTAATTTCCTTTACAATTAATTTGTAAAATACGTATTATTATCCATACAAAAATAATTTACGAAATAAAAACTCCATCTATTAGTATCAAGATGTTTTATTGCAATTAACATAACTAAATTGGTTTCGATAAACGCTCTTAATAAATATTTAAGTAAAGCTCTCTGTAATCATTTCAATATATAAATAATATTTTCCTGTACTTGTATTTATATAAAAATGTAATGTTTTATTTTTAATTAATTATACACGCTTAAATTGTATAAAATCTGCTTAAAAGTACCTATGAATAGGACTATAAAACTGACTCACTTTTGAACATTCCGATATGTAATATTATTTTTTAACAAATAGTCTTATTCCCTGAGTTTTAGCTATATGTGTAATAAGTATTAAGTTATTAGCATAATGTAAGTTCAGAATCGAATTGTTACTATGAAATTTTTTCTTTATTTACTTAATATTATTTGAAAAAAAAAAACTGTTCGAATTTATCCTTATAATACCGCACTAGCACGTGTGCGCTCGCTATTCGGTTCGCTACTCGACAACGCTCAGCGAAAACATCGGTAAAACGTTTGACGCGTGTATTTGTATTCCAACCGGCAACTATGGATAACGTCTAAATAATAACATCGAAATTTTCTGATCGTGATAACTAAAAAAGTAACTTTTACTGATTTTAAAAGCAGATTGTAGAAATTTACGGATATTATTAACCAGTAAAAGTGTTATGTAATATGGCATCGCAGCTAAAAATAATATATAAAGAAGTATATATAAAGAAGAAGAAAAATAATAATATATAAAAATATTTTTTTAAGCTGCGTCTTGTTTTAGATTTTGATTTGTGAAATTTAGACTAGTGAACTCTACGCTCAAAGCCTAAAATAATTTGGCCCATACTCGCCTCTTCGTTTATGCCTAAAAATCTTTCCGGACGTGAACACCACGAGCTACGAATAGGTACGTTGTGAAGCGAATGACGAGCGTACAAAACACAATCGCGTCGCGGTCTTCAGCGGCGCTCGCACGTGTGATATTAAACAATCATATTCATATGTGTTACATAATCTGTGTAAATGATTTTTTAATGTCATGACATTAAAACATTCACTACTACTATTTATAATTATATTTTCAGTTTTTGACAGTTTTTTTAATTACTTGTTACATAATATGTGTATATTAGGTGAATAAGAAAAAAACAGGCATTATCATTACAAATATGTAATTTTAAACAGTAAACCCGCCTTAAAAATTAATTTTGTAAATTGTACTGTATCATTCATTGAGTTGATTGTTTTTTTTTTATGTATAATTTAAGTATATGTATTGTCAATTTTAAATTAAAGAATTATTTGTGGTCAATTAAATTTAAAAATTTTAACGTCAATCTTGGCTTTTTATTTCTTCTGTTATCTATGCAGGCTACTTTTTTTATATTCAATCACACTATGTTTGTATCCAGGCCAGAGAACTACATAAGTTTAAAAAAACAATTCGAAATAGGAAATTGTATGTTCATTAATTTTTTATTTATGAAAAATAGGTAGGTGGACGAGAAAATGGACCTGATGGTAAGTGGTCACAAATGACCATAAACATTGATGTTGTAAGAAATATTAATCATTCCTTATAGTAGTAAGTAGTAATTTTTATTTATTTACACTGGCTCACTCATTCTTCAAACCGAAACACAAGAATACAAAACTATAATTGCTGTTTGGTTGTAGAATATCTGATGAGTGGGTGGTACCCAGACTAGATTTGAATAAAGTGAATGATCTACAAGATTTAATTAGTTGATCATTCTTTCAATAAAATTTTATATTGTTTTTTAAGTCATTGATTAATACAAGAAGAGCAGAGGTTACCAGAAGTAAGGTTGCTCACTCAGAGCGCCACGGTAGCATGCGAAAGCGATGATCCCGTGGCGCTCCTCGTTAAGACGGAAAGGGTACGGGGAGGTTTTAGTGGCCTTCTGCCCCGTGAGTCCCATATAACCGTCCCGGTCGTGGACCGGGCGGTAGGCGTAAATCCTTTCCTCCTCGACAACAAAAAAAAAAAGGTAAGATTGCTCATCGAGTATGCCCATTGTGACAGTATGTACCAAATTCCAGCCTAATCTAGTTATAGGTTTTTGAGTTATCGAAGAGTAAACAAGTCAATTGGAAGAAACTAGCCACTATGGACAAAATTGATTATTACGCCATCTCAAAGTTCCTCACGATCCATAATTAATTTGTGTTTATATCATTAAATAGTCGAGTTCGATGTTTTATAACAATAAATAATAGTAAATATTATATCCTTTAAAGTAACCAGTAAATGTCACACGGCTGGGCTAAGGACTCCTCTCTTTTTTAAATAGATTTTCATGCGCCTCATGCAGGTTTCCTCGATGCCCTGCGCCCGGCTTGCCTAGGTTTGAACTTGGAATTGTCAGTTAAGATTCACGTCTTATAACCACTGGGCCATCATGGCTCACGTTATATCCTTTGTCAAACCTGATTTAAACCTTAACCCAGCAGTCGTATATGGTGGACTTTACTTTTATTAAAAGCATATTAGCACTTTTTATTCTGTTGCCTTTAGCTTTTTTATCATTTGTATCTAGATTGTGAATACTAGAGTATTTTTACTCCATCAATAGACCACGACAGATGCAGTACAATGATTGCGACAACAATATTCAAATGATGTTCCACGTACGAAATAGTCGGTACCTCCACGTACAATAGGCAGATATTACGATAAAATAGCAATGAATACATTTTAAAAGGGACTTAATTTCAATGATATAAGGACTAAAATACAAGTGCATAATATATAGATTTATTTTAGATAAATATATATTTTTAAATAAACATTAAATTGATGATTTGTAATTGTAAAATAAATCCAACAAATATGATCAATTCGCTTGCTTGATATCATATGTGCATCTAGAAACCTGCACAGTCTAGTGGTTGTGAGCGGACGTGAGCAACATTCGTTGTACGCAGAAGACAGGTGCGTTGACCAATATGATAAATGTTCGTCGTCTGTGTGTCGCCATTAACTTGTCTACTAAAGCCACTTTAGTTAAATTGTCTATTCTTTCATTGTGTAATTTATTATTATAAGGGGTTTTTGTATGTCCATAAAATATTTTTACAAACGACTTATCATTGTAGACTTTATTGTTTAAGGAACAAAATGTACCTATTTTATTTAAGACACTTACAGGCACTTTAACCACGTTACTTATAAACGTTGTTCAGCAGGTGCTTAGTTAAGTTGTTTAGTTTTCAAATCCAAAGTAAACAGGTTTCTTCTAGGCAAACGTGCTACACCCTAGACCGTGCCGCTTAACATCAGGCAAGTCAACGGTCAAACGCTGGCCTATTAAATGTAAAAAAAACCAATGCTGTGTCTCATTCTTTCGAATCTCAAACAAATAATGGCAGAAAGAGTGAAATAAATGTTTAAGTAAACGCAAAGTAAGGTTTATAAGTAAGACCGTAACATTTTACATGATAAAGCCGTTCCACCGCCCGTTCATAATGTAAACATTGCCAAGGAAACCGACAAGGAGATCTCAGTAGTTACCGCGAATACGAATTACAATTTATTTAATTCTATATTATAATCATGCATACAATAGTATTCCTTAATTATAATATTTCTAGTATAAACATTTTTGTAAATGGTTTCTCGCTTTCTTGGGAAATGAATTTACTCTATGACGAGGTCTTCACGAACAAATCGCTGTTCTACAGAAGATTATGAAAATTTTATAGATATTGAAACGAATAATTTTATATATTTAATAATGGGAATCACGTAAAATGCAGTATATAATAATACTAAGTGTGACTAAAAATCCATGGATAGCAAAGCCTGCGCGGGCGCAAGTTGTACTCGTACTCTAGCGTCTCTAGCCCAGTAATGATGCGGTTGCGGTAATTGCGCGCGCAGTCATTCACCCTGTTTGTTATGATGCTTTTACACGGCATTTTATAGATCCAGCGCGCTTTCCCACAGCGAATGAAAGCCGAGAACAGATAACGTTTTGATTGCTTTTATATTAAATTGAAATTCGAAATTAGATTATTGTTTTATATATATGCACGCTGGAAATAACATAGATAAATTTTATTTCTCGTTTTGGTAAGTGCATAGATTGTTTATATTTAATTCGATACTAATGTTTTGTTTATGGTATTCTACTCTATTTTTTTTTTAAATATATAGGCTAGCGCTTGACTGTATCACGCCTGTGATGGATGGAAAGTGAGATACAGTCTAAGATGGAGCGCGCTTGCCTAGAAGGTGCCTATTCACTCGGGACTTGAAGGTACCCATATTGTAGGTGGTGGGGAAAACGGAGGTCGGGAGGGTACTCCAGACCATGGCGATGCGTATCAGAAACGATGAAGCAAATCGTTTCGTATCTATGAGAAAGATAAGACGAGTTTGGTTAATGTATTAACAAAAGAGCATCGAAATTATCTATAGATAATATGTATCAACTTTCTTTATATATATAAATAAACTTATACAGTGACCGTTTAATGCAATAGTAGCTTAATTCTGTTTTAATGGCTTCCCACGAAATACATATTATTATCGCTTTTGATGTCTGTTTTTGTAATAATTTTGATTATACATCGGTAAAGAAGTTCGCATTTTACTATCAATAATTTATCATCTACTTTTGCATATGCTAGAGAATTATTATCTGTGCAAAGCTTTCAACAACCTTAGATCGCTCGCGTATGAAAAGATGCTTTTCTTGCATAATTTTATTACACTTAAAATTACAATCAGTAAGGCGATTCTGAAAGAAGAAACTCACCAGAGAATATGATCATGAATTGTAAGAATAGTGATATACTCTAGTTATTATAATATTAAAATTATACATTTTTATAATTTATAAATATACATATCCAAATATCGTATAACCGTAAGCCAGTTTTGCACATTCCGCGAATGACTTGAGAAGTCAGTTCTAATAGAACAATACTTATAGTAATAACAAGCAATTCAGTATATACTTACTATATAATAAAACAGCTGTCATTTACATACAATATTATCAAAATCGAAAACGCAACAGCTACGATTTTAGTTTCAAATTAAGGTCCATAAATCCATATTATTATATATCCAAATACATATATTTGAACCATCAAAATGCACTTTTTATAAAACGCTATGTGCTCATACTTGACTAACAGTGTTACCGGTCATCAGACTGGCTAATCGGTAGTCAACGAACTTCCTCCTGTCTTCACTGGGAAGACACAGGAGTTCCTTACACGTGAAGCAAAATGTATCTACACTTGTGCGCAAATCAGCAATTGATTTCTATTTCAATTTCCGGTCATGAATGCATCAGAGATCTTAACATAATAATCATGTATTTCTCACCGAGTTTTGTATATGGCTGTCAAACAAAAGGATAAGAGAAATTGCACGGGTGAAAAGTCAATAATCCCAATCCGACACACGGTCAAACTTCCTTGCTCATGACTGCAATAGAGAATTTCTTAACTGAAAACTCAATAACTTTCAGTCATATCGGCGTTCTACCTCGTAACTTTTGCAGCTTTATAAATTAGCCATTAGATCAGATAAAGTAATTGATTTCATGGAATATGTTACGAATTGAAAAGGGCTACAGGTTCTTATCAGTAGAATCCACATTCCGAATCCATGGAAACTTTACTTGTAACAAACAATAACTTGTTAGTGCTTGACAAATGATTCGTAATTTTACAGGAATTTTACTGGTACAAAGTATATTTTTATTACGTAAGTATATTTATTAATTGTTCTTATTATTTCCTTAATATATTGAATAATTTTAGTTGTAATGTCGGAAACTATTATTGGTTAAATTTAATTTAATTAAAAAAACCGTTTGTTTTCAATTTATATATTTTTTTGCTTATTTTCGTTTGCATTAGGTAAATAAATTATTCATTAATTTTGCGTAATTCAAGATGAAGGGACCAGCTAAAAAACCAGGCGGCGTTTCGCTATAGTAAGCTAACTTAATTTGTCACACAACATTCAATGTGAAATTAAATTATTGTTTTATTTGTGTGTGTTACTAAAAAATAGTTTCCTTCTTTCTTATCTTACAAAACATTTCATCAATATATAGGTACAGGCATTAAATGCTACGGATAAAGGGTCAGGCACGACGCCGTGACCCGCATGGCATGCTATTAGAACACCTTTAGACAACAACACCTGCCTATGGAATTGTATAATTGGACAACAATTGGTGCAAAATGGTTTGAGTCTTAGTAAACTAACTTGAACTATATTATACGAGAACCAGTGTCGATTTATTACACAACGTCACATATTTGAACTAAACATAAATACTAAAAGGGTAAATGGAAATCAGACACTTTATTAACAGCGGAACTTCACATGGTATAACGTTCGCTTATTTGCATTAATTGTCTGATCGTAGATATGTTTAAAGGACATATTTGATTATGTGTGCACATGTGTGGCAATTATTGTGAATAGCAAATACGGATAACCGTCCATTTTATTGACGTCTCGTTCCTCGTTTATTTTTCTTAGGCATGTGACTCCTCTGAGGATAGATCTCGTCAACCGAGTCAAATATTTGCGTTGATCGACCATACCTGATTCGATCAATAGCATTGTCCCTATTTTTCTTTTACTGTGTTGCGAATAATCAAATGTTTTAGCATATTTGAGTTATTTAGAGTATACATTTAAATACCATATACCCCTTAGCGAATTGGAAAAATACTAAAAATCAAACGCGTATTAAAGACTAATAATGGTTTGTATGCGTCAATGAGTGGGAGTTTGTTCTTTAACGTTTATTTTAGTCTAAATTCATAACCTATTTTAAGATAGCCCTTTAAAATTCAGTTACACAAGGTTGTTTTTTTTTTTTTGTTAATGAACACAAACGAATGTATCTTAAGGCTTCTGGTGACGTCACACAAAGTATAACGTTCAAAAAACAACACCACATTTGCTAAAAATGTTGAAACGCTTAAATACTAACCAACATTAATAAAACGCTTATGTTTCGTTCAAATAGAATAAACGCATGACCCTACTGGGAACTATAATAGGTTACAAATTATAAAGCTAGCTCTACATTCAACGGTGATCAGTTTTTCTGTTTTCAACAAGTATGCTAACGACGCGCTTGATATAAAGAACCTGAACGTGAATGATTTGCGGACATCCGTAAAAAAGTATAATTAACCAACGGACAAAACAAACATGCCACTGACTGTAGAGGCAATACACGGCGAACAAGTTCACACACTTGGTCATAATGAATAATGGATGAAATAGGCATGAGGCGTAAAAATCGTGGGCGATTATTAAAATCGTACGCAGTGCCCGTTGTAATTGACTATGATTAGCCACGTCATTTCAATACTCATACCCATAGGAAAGTAGAAACAGTTTTTATGTTAATAGTTATGTTCATTATTTATTTTATACCAGTCTTTTTAACTTGGCAGCATAATATAGAATATAAAATTGTTAAACTTTAAAATTGAACTTCATATTTGACACCGACAATACCAAAGACGCATGGGACACTGGTAGTGGGCATCAGGGATAGGAATATCATAATAGATTTCTAGCATGGTGGCGCGTTGACGGTGTAGTACGGTGGTGACCATTTGCCATAACGTAATTTGATCGTCTGCCTTCCTCCTGTAAAAAAAATGAAGTTTTTAAACCATTACAGAAGTCTCAGTAATTAAATATAACTTACATTAAAATAACTCATTATGTATTCATAACAAGATACCTGCCGCCATTTTGTATGCACGCTTTATAATTCAACAACGTCGTTATCATTAGGTACTGTTTTAGTATTTTGTTACAACATTACGTGTGTTTCATTTATTATTGCAGATAAAGAAGGCGTCACAGTCCAGTAATTGATTACTAGTGTCCGCCCACGAGGGAGCGAGTGGTGTGTTACGTACCTTATACCCTATTCTAGAGCCCTGAAAACGTATATACTAAATTGCATATTAATCGGTTGAGTAGTAAAGAATATGTAGGTAAGCGTAACAAACAAACACACTTTCGCATTTATTATAAGGATATATGTGTGTAGATATTTAGCCATTTTCAAATATATTGTATATTTTAACAAGTGTATATCTTACCTTGTTAGTTTTCTGTGTGTTAAATCTTGGCAGCCCCATCCCACCAAACGACATGTAAAATATTTAGGTTACTTGAATTTCATGCAAATAAAAATAGGCGAGTCAAGATCAAACGCAATTGTTGCTTTGTTACCACTCAAGCAACAAGAAATGCCAATTTTGGAATAGTAGTTTCGTTCGGATATGGTCATTTACCTGTTTACATCGCTCTATGGGTCAAAAGATCAGAAGCTATTGGTAGACATAAACACAAGCTACTCGGAAACCAAAGCTTTCTCCGTTACTATATTGACCGTTGTTTTGATTAGATAACCCCTTTATACTTTTGAAGGAGAAAGAGAATAAAACATATATATTCTAGTAATATATAGGTAGTACATATATTATTTTCATTTTTTCAATTCAATGGTTTTTTATGTATAAAAACGTACAATAAATATGAGATGACATTGATTTATAAGCTAAATATTTACAGCGTTCATAGCGTTCGACCGTAATTATTGAGGAAATAATTTGAAACATGAATTTTCGTATTCAAAAAAATATTTTCTAAACTAAAGATTTTCTTTTTATTGCTTGGATTAACATATTAAGATATTTGTGTACGAACACCTAAAAAATATGCGTTGTTCATAGTAAATTACATTATTTTTTTCTCAATATACCTACTGGAAAAGTAATTAATCTTCAATCCACCTTTACTTGGATCAGATCGTAGTCAATTTCATACGTTACATGTTATTAGTATCTCTAATTAAATTTTACAATCATTCCATTACCTCTATAATATTAGGGCTTATGTACGAAACTCATTACTAGATAAAAAGAATGCACATTATTGTATACAAGATTGTATTGAGGATATAGAATAGGGTAGTGTATTTTTTTGCTCATAAAATTCATCTATTTCCATCAATATAATAATGGTATTTCGTTTATTTATAAAACTCAGTAATTGTTACTGGTCCGTCACGGGATTTAAAATGTAAGTATTTCTCTGAGTTTAATTAGCTTCGTTGGATGATAAAGTCTTCCTGACAGATTTTAATCAAAGCGGCATTGCCCAATGGAGATAACTAGCTGCACTGGAGATATTATAGTTTAATTATAAATTTTCAACTAATAGTCAGATATTTGTGAATAAGTTACTGAATAATTAATACACCCAATACAATTTAATTAAATAGACTTATTATTATTGATAGCTGGGGTTACAATTTTCTAGTACAACTGTCTTTTTAAATAAATTTTGGCGAGCTTAACTTCATCATCATCCTAAGTCAATAATAGTCCACTTCAAGACAAAGGCCTTATTCACGCCTTGAAAACCTTTAAAAAGGTACCCCACCCCATGGGGAGAACCAGCTTATGTGGGATACTTAGCCACTGAAACCAATGCGTCGTCCGATGGCCGTCTTAACTAGTGAGTACGACATCGCGAGGCCATCCTGGCTGCCGCCTCTTCAGGGCGTTCTGAAATAGACGCGAACCACCACCCAAACCCCACGCGTCCTCGGCCACTGGGTTACGTCCTACCTTTTAAGCCCTGTGCGTCTAGACTTAGGCCTCTCCCACCCAAAGCTTTCGATTATCCGCCTTCTGCTTCCAGTCGAATCGTAGTAGCCACCTTCTTTAGGTCATCGGTTCATCTACTCTGCGTTAGCCGATCTCATAAAGGGATCCCCAGCGCTAACTTCCATTTGTCCTGCAACATAAATGACCAGCCCAGTACCACTTCAGTCAATTTTCCAAGCTGTTTCGGTAATTTTGTTCTGCTCCAGACCATATAATTTCCGATTTTATCTTCATAATATCTTAACAATTAAAAAGGTATGTATCATCGAATATATGCATAATTTTACCTGTGCAGGATTTTTTTTGATTCATAGAACGGTGTTATGTATTATAGAAAAAAAATATTCTTGAAGTTTTGTGTGACTCATTGTATGTTTTTAATATGATAACATTATTTAAGACAAGGTAATGTTATTTATTGTTCTCTACGTAGTTAGGAAATAACCATGCACCGGCAAATACCATGGCATTTTGGATAACAATACTCCACAATTCGTAATTACCTTTATACAAATGAGGTACCAACTTTGTTTAACAGACTGTAAAGCCTTTGTACTAGCTATACAATCGACAACGACTTCATTTAATCCGGATAAAACCTTTTTTGTTCATAACCTCTTTGTATGATATATAGAAATCCTTAATTACTTCAGAGTTAAGATGTTGATGTTTATGATCTTACTTGTATGACATTTAGTTGTTTTTTTTTTGTACGTATGAACTTTCAAGATATATGTATGTATGTATATGTATGTGATGGGTTTAATTCCTGGCTAGGAAAATAGAGTTTATAAAATATATTTAATGTGTTAGTTTTCCGGGATCTCTTTATTTTTTTAATAAGTCATTGCATTTTCAGGTTTTATCCATTTGAGCACAATTGAAATAATCATTCACAATAAATAAGCCGAGATGGCCCAGTGGTAAGAACGCGTGAATCTTAACCGATGATCGTGGCTTCAAACCCGGGCAAGCACCACTGAATTTTCATGTGCTTAATTTGTGATTATAATTCATCTCGTGCTTTACGGTGAAGGAAAACATCGTGAGGAAACCTGCATGTGTCTAATTTCACTGAAATTCTGCCACATGTGAATTCCACCAACCCGCATTGGAGCAGCGTGGTGGAATAAGCTCCAAACCTTCTCCTCAAAAAGAGGAGAGGAGGCCTATAGCCCAGCAGTGGGACTTTCACAGGCTGTTACATTCACAATAAAATAATTTATATAAGTATACCTACTGGCTAATTAACCATGTCAATTTATCACCACCAAAATTGATATAAAGTTTTGGAAGCACAGAGTTGTACTGGCAATCCCAATCGAAAGGCTACACAAATGAAAATATTTGCAGATAAAAAAAAACAATGAACGAGTAAAACTTCTTTGTTGAGAATAACGGTATCGTACAGATATCGCTTTGTTATAATTATTCTAGATCCGATCTAAATTATGTGTTTTATACATATGTTCTCCAATTAATATGCAGCTCGATTTTTAATTTGAATAACTTTACTAGAAATTATTTATCCACCAATTTCATTAACGAGTACGTCTAACATCAATAAATGCTGATCAAAGTTTGATTAACTAAGTTAACTTTAATATGAATTGTAATTGGTCCATTGAATCAGATGACGTAATAGCCAACCAATGAGAGTTAAGTATTTAGTTAGATTTCAGTATTTAGTAATATTTGATAGTGGCTTTTGTGTTGTTAATCAAATGTTGCACATAACATACTAGTATTGTTTATTATAGCTAAATTATTCAATATAAATCTATGTCAAGAAAAACCACGGCGTTCTATCATCACGACTCTGCGCCGCCCCTTGCCTTCCGGCTTTTGTTGAAGCTTCGCATTATACTGTCAAGTTAAATTGTCTCTATTTTGTTTACAAAAGATGACGACGGGCTTATAAAATTAATATACTATTATGGACAGCAGAATTGTTTGTAACTAGAAGTAATAGATGTGTTTTCATTGAAAAACTTCAAATTTTACATATATAGTCAAAAAATAAAATATTATTAATTAAAATAATAACATACTTCATTTAAGTAGGTTTGAATTGATGACCTTTAAGGACACTTTTGAATTGTCATTTTACAGTTTTATATTAATATAAAACTAACAGTGGGATGTTTGTGAGACAGATTGTAACTATTTACAATTTATTTTGTAGTTGAGTAAAAAATGTTTTTCGGTATAAAATAGAACATAACTATATATATCAACGATGGTAGGACATCGTGGCAGCGTGGTTATCACCCACACATAATTTATTCTAACGTCACACATATACACAATACTTTTTATTATTGTGTTTCGGTTTAAAAGACGAACTATTCAGTGTACTTACAGGCACAGATTATATCGGCTAAGGTAGTAGTTCATACTTCTTGCAGTGCCAGTGTCATGAGTGAAGGTGTCCACTTACCATAACGCAGGCAACAGTGTCAGAAATTTACCGAAAATCAACATTGCTAATGTTTTTATTATTGTACTTGCGCTTGACCGACAACCATTTCTAAAAGACGATGATGAGGACTAGGTTAAAGCGCGCTTACCTAAAAGATACCTATTTAATCTTGAAGGCACTCAGGTCATATGTATCATGAAACACATAAGCTAGTATATAGGCAGATTAGACTTCCAAACTAAACCATACAAACTTTATTTTACACTAATTGTAAGCGTAGTGCTGTGAACGGATACGACAATAGGTCTACGTTAAATTAAAATCAGAAATACTACTTTAACAATGCTATTAAGCTTCAATTAAACTTTTATTGTAAATTAAACTGCTTATAAATAGTAGTATTGATGGCTGTACTAGTAATAGATACGTACCATAAAAATAATCCAATATGTTTTTCAAGCTTGTTTACGATTAACACGATAGCTTGATAATTATATGACCTTTAATTTTTTTAGGCAACATTTGGAAGGGCACCAAGGCGGCAGGTTTTATTGCCCTGTTTAACCGCTCGTTTCATTCGTAATGGAATGAAAATGCCTTAAATGTTTATATTAAGACATTTTAGAGGTCAAATTTAATTCACTGTTTATTTAATTATTACAGATTAGTATTCGGTTATGAAAAATAAATTCCATAACATAAAAACAAATTTAATACTCTACTTTTATAGTTAGCTATGTCGACTTGAATCAAATACAGATTTTTCTTTTCATTTTTCAACAAATTAATACTTTATTAACGGGTATAACCGACAATGGTTAAATTAACAACCAATGTCGGTGGGTATTTGGGCTAAAGTTTTTAAGCTTTACGTAATTTGATAAACTTAATCCACAAATTATTTTATATCGATATCAATTATTTTATATTTTCGGAAGATAGATTATTAGTAATTATTTATTTGATGTTCATGGTTTATTCGTCAACTAATATGTCAAACCTTTTCAAACAGACAATTTCAATCCAACTTTAAGCTTAACTTAACTGTTAACTTTAAACAGTAAAATAAAAAATTAAATGATAATAAGAAACATTCGAAATGAGATTAGAGCAATGGGAATGTTGAAACATTTTCATATTTATTAGTCAATAGATTGTCTTAAAGGTTTTATGCAGATCTGAGACAGCGACATTTAGAGAATTTCTTGGCTCTAGTGTCGCGACCTTAATAGTTAATACCGCGGTACATAACGACATTATTGTAGTTGCTATTGCTATAAAAGTTGTATACAATTCCTTTGTCTTTGTTAATTAATTAAATTGTGAACGGCAGTGCGTTAATCTGACCGCGCAACAACACATACCTAACCTTAATTCCGTTGCGCAAATAACGAATGTATTTTTATAAAATGTCATCAATCATTAAAATTGTAATCCATACGTTTTATTATGAAATTCGTAGTTTTTTTACGCTATGAAATATTCGTACAAATTACTTATATACAAATGTATGGTCCGATGTAATTATTAGTTATTGCTATTGCCTAACGTATATACCACATTGCATTACAATTCCATTGATATATTCACTCTTCACTTCCACCCGTAAAGGTAATTTGTCTCTTTACACGATAAAATATGTACGTATAATGGCGTTGTCTTATCGAAAATAAATGATTTCATCCTTAATACATTATATCAAAATATATAAAACTTAATATGACATGATATTTTCTCTTTTGACATTATTTTAGTTTTTCTTATAAAAAAAAAAGTTGTCCCGTGTGGTTCTGGCAGTATAGAATAGAAAAGACAAGTGAAAGATGATCTAAATGTACAGACAAGTTACATGTTGATTAAAGAGCACACCAATTTGCTTAGTAATTATTATTGGCTATATCACGTGAGAAAATGGCAGAAATCGCTTCAACTCGATTAAATGTATTTGTCTTCTATCTATAGATATCGACCTATGGTGAAACTTCTAAACGCCGTAAATTTGACATTTACATCATATCAATATTATTTTGTGTTACCATTTAAATAAAATAGGCCATATACAACAATCGCCATTAAAGTAGTTAATCCTTTGTATGGAAACTTTATAACTCGGAACCTCCTGTGTTCATCACTCGATAGATACAGTAACCCGTAATCCAATCTTGCAGAAAGCGTAAGATCTAATAATCATGAACACCCGAACTAAAAGTCAATAAAGGTCATCAAAATGTCTCTAAATACGCCTACATCCACATATTTTACATTAAACGACCGCGATACGACAACGACATCTTTATCACTAAAATATTGAATTTTAATTTGGTTTTTATGAGATTGAATATTTATGATCTGTTGATTAAAAAAACATAGTAGTAATACCAAATATTTTTTATTAACGTCAATTCAAATATTTAAGTCAATTATTAAAGATTAAATATTCAACATGAGACGAACGGTGTGGGTTTTTTCAAAATTTAACACTGTTAGAGGCATTAAAAAGAGCTTAAAATAATTACGGTCACTAGAAATGTTTTATAAGACCTGATGATGATTATCTTTCTCGTAATATCGTTAAAGTATTTGTGTTTAAAGAGCTCATTTCGTTGAAAATTACTTATTAAGACCATTCTAATAATTGTCTCTTCACTGTATCGGTAACATGTTCTTGATGTAAAATCAATTCTAAAATATATTATATTGTACTTTTAAATATCAATTCATATTGAATAATATATAGTATTGTAAATCAACGGGAAATGTTGCTAACATGTTTACCATCTCTCACATATAACATTTTTACACAGTCATGATTTGTTCCGTAGCAAGTTTTAATTTCGATTTGTGAATATTTATTTCAAATAATATTGCAGTGTTATTATACGATATTGAATTCTTAACTGATTTGCGTACTATATACATATTGAGAAATGCCATCAATATAAGTTTCTATCGCATTATTTAAGAGAATGTCAAGTGGTTAACCAAGGAGTTTTTACATGTGCTTTTTTTTGTTTTTTCAACTCATGCTCGATGAAATTCTGCCACATCTATATCCATAAGATCTAGATCCAATAGAACAGTGTGGTGGTCCAAAAATATAGGACTTCAGCAAGTAGAACATTTTTTTTCTACCATTGACGTCTCTGTTTTTATTCTCTGTTTTTTTTTTCATTACTTTAATGAAATAAATAATACTTGTTAAAACCTAGTTGAATAAAGTATGTCTTAACTTTTGTTTTTTTTTTACATAATATTCGTCATAAAATGTTCTTTATTTGAATAATGATGATGTAAAATAACTATCAGCAAAACTTACATTTCCTTATTGGTAAAGGTGAACAATTTATAATATTTTTGCAATATGACCTTTCCTCAAATATTCGTAGTTGTATGAAATAATAATATTATATTATACAACAAGTTCCCATAAAATACTCACATAGCAACAAACTAGATTTGCGATAATGTTTTAAATAAGCAGTTTTAGTTCTTAAATCATATGTCATTGCACTCATTTTCGTTTGAATGGAAAATTCGAAGGCTCTTCATTGATGTCGAAACAACTTTATTAATATTTTTTTCATTGATTAGAGATTAGAGATTTCAAGGATATATTGATTTTTTTTATTTAAAAAAGGTTACATGCTATTTTTTTTAAATATAAGTACTTCAACTAATTTTGAAAGAATGTTTGATTTTATTGTTAACGTAAAAAGAGTATACATAAGATACCTTGGTTTTTTTATTTAAAAAAATAAATTTGCTTTATTTTTTTTAATATAACCACCTCAACTAACTAATAAGTAATTTTTATTAGAATTTAATCTTAAAAGACTTATTACATAAATATTTTTTTAAACGTACTTTGGCTGTGACTTTGGTTTTATTAGGTTTAAAAAACAAATCTATGAAATGTGTTATTAGACGAATATAATGTTTATATTTAAAAACATAGATATTCCATGACGATTTGAGAACTTTTAGTAAATTTTATAAATACAAAATAATCTTTTAAAATTGGCCGGTAACATAACGGACCTTGTAATACGCTGTTGCTAACCAATAAACCTTATTATCAATAAGGATCGGTTCTTACTAACCTGTTTTATACAATAGCTTAAGGCAGGTTAGGATTCATCCAGAAGGTTAAAATTTAAATGTTAAATGGTCAACGGTTACTTACCACGACCACCGGCGCCGCGTCTCGTGTTGCCCCGCGCGGAATTCTCTGAAAAAATTAATACGATATTTATAAAATTTGCTCAAGTGTCGAACGTTTTGTTAGCTTCATTTAACATAATGGTCCTGAATACGATGTGGAATCGGCTTAAATCGCGTCTAAGATAACATAAAGCAGCGCCCACACATGAACATGTCTAAAAGATTTAGTCCAAGATATAGTTACGAAATAAATCCAAATATTTCATTATCTATTAATTTTCTCTATGGTTATTTATAAAGAGACAAGATAAACCTACATTGTAAGAGCTGTTCAAATCATTTTGTAAAGGTATGACTAAGCCCACGAGGCTAGTCACGAGAACACGACATGTTTCTAAGAGAAAATACGTCAATCCCAAGTTATCGATAGCAATCGTCCATTGCCGTTAACACATACTCGTATGTGATTAATTAGCCTATTTTCGCCTTGTCCTTGACGTTGCCGAGGTCACTTGACAGTCAATTGACAGTCACTTTGCGTTTAATAGTAACCAGTTTATTCAAAGTTTAAATTGAAATTGAAATATTAAACACAGCACGGTTGTTCTAAAAAGTGATATTTGAATAAAAAAATATGTTTTTTCCCACAACGTGATCACACAAAGTCACCACAGTCTATTAAGTATTTTTAAATAACACACAATAAAGTTGTGTTCTAAATAACTAAATGATATAGCGTTATAATTTGTAAGCAAATGACTTAATTCGACATCGCCCGAAGCCGTTAATTTAACTTTGCCCGTACCGCCCGTAGGTCGTTTATTTTTGAACAATGTACGAACATATTATGAACGAAAGAATGAAATACTTTCCCGGTCAGCTCTAACTCGGCAACCCTTGCGAACTTTACTTGTGTAAAGTACTAACAACTCGTCGGTCGTTCGTTCGTTCAGGTGATTTTCAATAAAAAAGTTGAAATAATTATTCACCGCAGAAGGATTTATAGGAAAGTAAATTGAATTATTTTTATAAGCTTTTTCATTTACATTCCTCTTAAATGTATAGACGTATAAAATTATATAAAGTATTGTAATTATAAATATAGTTCTTACAATAAGTATACGTTGAATGAAATCTCTTCGAGGGATCCGCTTTATAATTAGTTCTCATTTCACGTCATTCTATTAGCATGTCGTTTCTGATAGCTACAATAAAGTACTTATTTAATATATTATAGGTTATTTGATTATAACCTGGGGAGGGATGAAAGGCATGGTACCAAAAGGGTGATGAGTATGAATGTTGATGGGTTTAGTGGACGGGGAGGCCGAAGAAAATATGGATGGTTTCGTAAGAAAGGATATGCGTATGAAAGGGATAAGTGCTGAGATGATGAGTGACAGAGAGAAGTGGAAGGAAAAAAACATGTTGTGCCGACCCCACATAGTAGGATAAGGACAGGAAGAAGAAGAAGAAGATACGTTATTTGATTCTGGTTGGATAATATATAAATAATTCTTTTGAATTTGAGATTTTAATTGATTACTTTTATTACATTTTTTTATTTTTACATGTAGAAGAAAATTTATATCGTTAAAATAAAAATAAAAAAGTTACATTGAGTAAGTTACAGGTACCAAAATATCAAAGTTTTAACACTAAGATTAACAGCTGAAATACAACACGGGATAATCCACTTAAGCGAAGTCGACACTAACGTACACTGCATGTAAAAAAAAACATATCAGTAGTTTGTCTCATAAGCAAATATAATAAAAATTATATTATATTATTTTATATTATATTTAACTGAGAATGGACAAAAGTTAAGACTTTCATTTTAAGAGGCCATAATGTCTGCGCCGGTATCTAATGGATGTCTAATTTCACGGTTGGTGGCCCTCGAAAATAATCGAACGGGTTATATGAGAATGTTATACGAAATTATTGTTTATTTTTTACCGCAGTCACTCGAAATGCTGGTTTTTTTTTATATTTCTCCCCATTATATATTCAATTTTATTTACAAAATTGCTTAAACAACTAAATATTTTATCAATTGTGACTTTACCCGACTTTGCTCTATAAAAATATCATCGTGAGCTCTAAAATATTTTGACAATATACTTAGGTCTGTAAAGCCTACTTCCACTCTAAAAGTATATACTTTATTAATAAAAAAATGCGAATATTAACCGATTCGTGGTTTTGCAAGTATGTTGACGTGAGATTGAGAGCGGAGATGGTCCCTTGGAAATGACACACTGATAAAAGCCGATGTTCGCGGGTTCAAACACCATACGTTGTATTCCTGAAATTCTGACACATCTATATATTATTTATTAGTGAAACTTTTAAGTAGCTCAATTGTAATAGGTTATAACACGTTTTATGTACCATGAAGATAAATTGAGGTCCGTCAGTAGTGCATATAATAAGCATATTTGATGTGTATTTAATTATTTATTGCGACTAATAATGACTAATTCGAAAATGATATATATGTTGATGATATCGCTTAGAGTTTGACATTTCGTATTGATATGTATTAATCTCATACTAAAGACATACAGGTAACAGTATTCTAATAAAAACTATTTTTTGTCTGACATGGAAGATATGAAATGTAAATTTTGATTGAACATTGACTATTAATTATGTACCTACGTAATATTTTTTTGAGTTTTAATTAAAACGTTCATTTATATTAAAATGGTCATAAATCAATTTTGAAGTAAAAAAATAGTTTACAACTTTTAACAGCTCATTAAAACTGCGGGTGTACAGGCCATCAATTAATTCATCGCCATTTACAAATCGTACTCACATTTTTAAACTATCCATAAATAATTTTATGTCCATCAAAGAGGCTCGCGTGACGGCAGAAAGCTGTTCGACGAGGCAAGGAAATTCGAGCCCATCACTGGCGTCCATTCGATTCGTATTAACGCTCAAGTAATGTAACAAATAAAGGGGAGGTCGATGCCCTCGAGCAAGGCACGGACGCAGCAAAACCAAGTCTGGTCCTCTCACAAAAGAAATAGTTAATATTAGAGCTCGGTTCTTCACGAGTGTCATTAGTAGCGGCACAAAGCTTCGGAGTCATTCCACGCTCCTACTATTTGTCAGCGGCAAAAAGTGCCTTGTCCACAATAATTACGGGACCGGCTTTCGAGAGCGCTCATAATTCGTCATGTTCTGGTCGGCCGCTTCGTTTCCGAACCCGTCCATAATTTGACATTTCCCGCAGCCGTGGCAACTTAACGCGGGAAACAATACTTTAAAAAGTTTTCCTAAACAAATATTATAATTGAATATTCAGTTGTAGAAAATAATGTTTAAAAAACGAATTTTAAAAATGTTGAATTCGTCTCAACTAATTTCAACGTTAATAAATCAAAAGCAAACATGTTAGGTTTCGCTGTAATGTTGCCTTAAGAGAATATAATAATCTATTGCGCACGTACATCCTTGTATTTTATGCCCCAAGCCTGGACTTGAATTACGGAATAGCTTGTCGGAATAGAAACGAAGTTATATCTGTTAGAATTTTAGTCATTATTTTTCAAACCGAATAAAAACTTCCACTTTTTCATTGGTATAGCGCTAATTAATTTATTTAATTTATCACTAAATAACATTTATTTGTTAATAAAAAAGGTATATTATTTATTGGTCTTAATTCACTTGTCAGGTCGTCAAGTGAACGTGAATGTCGTTTATCTGTGAAAATGTATAAAATCTTAGTAGCAGATTTTGTAGAACGAATTGGTCGGTGTTTTGAAACGGAGCCGAGTGGAAAACGAGTTCAGTGACCGGAGACACTTTACCAATCAATTGATTGTATTATTACACAATTGTCTGATCAGTTTTTTTTAAATATATATCTACGAATAAACAACAAAAATTATTGAGAATCGAAATCGTGAAACGAGATTAACAATTTCACTTTTTATGAATTCAAATTAAGGTATATTATGAAAGAATTGTTTTTTATTAAACAAATTAAAATAACCTCCTTGTTTTCAATTTTATCATCTTAATGACCTTCCACTTTAGTCACTTTTAATAAAGGCAAGTACAGTTTCTGAATATATATGGACGACTTTACAAATATACACATCGGTGTGAAACGTTCAATAGACGTTCGAAGTTCAACGTTCGTCGTCGAAATGACTTTAATGAGATGACTATATTTACTCAACACTTAACACGTCATTATCAATAAAACCTATTGACAATGTTGTTACTATAATATATTTATTCTATATCTTCTTTTCTTTTAATATATCTGTAAAAATATTTTTATTAAAGAATGCCTAGTGTCACATTTGTGTTCGAAATTTAATATATTTTTTAAGTTTATTTTTTAAGCACTCCTCAGCACATTACAGAACCGGTAGTCGATAACTCATGAAACCTGTATCACACTCAATCATCCCAGCTGTCGACAACGGTCTATCAAGAAAATATTTGCAATTGCATGGTGTTTGTGCCATTAAATCTGAGATGCAACTTTCCATTTATTAACTTTTGCAACTAAATTGCTAATCGATTTAAGTGCGATCTTAAAATATCTTATATATTGAGGAATCCTACAATTTCATTATTCAGTAATTAAACATCGTTCGTTATCCGCATTGGTATGCTTTTATTTATGATTAAAAATAAGTGTGTGGGAAATTCAATGATAATAATAGCAACGGTACATTTAAACGGGACGTGTGAAAATTTAGAACGATGGGGGTACTTGCCCTAATGACACCAAGAGGGTTTGATAAGTAACATGAATCCACCCGCAGACGTCACGTGCCGGTATGCGGGTGCACGGCGTACGCGCAATCCGAGCTAAATTAATTAAGAACATTTTGGTTCGTTGCACCATGTTGGATGGATTTTGATTGATATAATTATTCGTTTTATTTGTGTTATTAACGTTATTGTATTTTATTGTGCAGCTTGTCTTCTCTGTTCGATAATAACATAGACAATAAAGTCTTCAAATGTTTTAATAATTTGAAAATAAGAATAACTTTATTTAATAACTTTTATAAGAGGAGTACAATGAACTCAAAAACATAAAACTAAATAATATAAACAATAAATAAATATATAAACGCTTAAAACGTACGCCTGTAATTATCCTACAGCTGGGCTAAGACCCCTTCTAATTAAAGAGAAAGATTATTCCACATGTGTCAGAATTTTATTAAGCATATGAAAATTCAATGGTGCTTCTCTGGGTTAGAACCCAATCTTCGGTTAAGATTCACATGTTCTAACCACCACATATATACACTATAAGAACTGGCTTAGATACTGTTCTAGATAGCAAAATAGCCTGTGCAGTACAGAATAGTTACATACACACCTGTAAAATAAAGGTAAGACTATGTGTAAGATGATATCTCAAAATAAAAATAGTCATCGATATTAATTATATTGCGAATATACTTTAAGTTACAGAATGTGTGTGTAAGAGTAGATAGGTAATACTGAGTATTTTCAAGAAATGTTTGATCTGTATTCGAAATGACGTTAAGCTAATATAAAAAAATTAGCACCTAACATCTAACTACGTGAACAGCTTTTGGCAGCTGAAATTCTACACCTCATAGAAACAGCAAACTATAAAGGAAATGATCAACTATTGATATTTGTTAATAGACAAACGTCTAGAAATTAAGAGCTCACAGCGGTTGCTCTGATTTCCTACACACTTTTTTTCTATAAATAAGAACTAGTTTGAATTGCTTGGTCGCGTTGAATTGCCGCCCCCTCGGACAATGAGTGAGGAATAGATAATGCACCTGTGTTTGTGCACACTTGCACAATTATACGTTAGCTATAGCTTGATAGTGAACAACTAACCGCTGTTGCATTTTTAGATTTTGATATCGCTCATAATAGAATAAATAACTTTCGTTCTTTGATCACACTTTCAGTATTGACGAATAATCTTACTTAATTTATTTCAATTTAGTTTTTCTTTTTTATTTAAGCTTTTTTTTCTATTACATTGTTTTAGTCTTTTTTTAAATGTAAAACCCTAGATTTGAAGTGCAATTAATTTTTTATTTATTATTTCATGTGTTTTATATTATATTATTACTGTTACTTTAATTTATTAATGATTAAAAAATAAATAAAAAAATATTTTATTAGGAATATAGGATATTATTATTTTATATTACAGAGCACTTTAGATGACAAAATCATCAATATAAATATTAATAAAATATATTGAGTGAGACTTTTTAGAAAATATTTTAACTTATTCGTTTAGGTAGTGGTTATCTTACACATCTTGAGGTCCTATTTTCATAGTGTATACATAGCGGATATTACTTTCGGCCTATCGTATCGGATTGCCGTCCCATTGGTCTAAATAAATAAAGAAATTGTGAAAAAAATAAAAAAAATGTGAGTGAATAATAGAAACTGCACCTGTGTTTTCGCTCTTTGTGCACTATAGTATCTGCAGCCCATTTGGTCAGTCTCCTTTGAAATTGGCCGGAATCAGTCGGGAAGACATCCTCGTAATTATGAAAAATCGACACAGATTCTCGAAATTTCTCTCTGCCACACACTTCATTCAAAATGTACACGCTATATAATAGTTTCACTCAGTATACAACTAATAAAGTCAGTTTCCTAACAACTCATAATGTCCATTCAAACCTAATTCTAAATGTCGAATCGATTTCAAACTACAAGCATACCTACGTATTTCGGATGACAATAAAATAATTTTATACCATTGAGCTAATGGTTGTAGGTTATATTTCATTGACAATTATTTTTCTTCCTATATATATAAATATCTAATAATCATAATCATAACATCATATATGATAGTAAAATATAACTTGACTCCGTCAAAACTCAACTCTCGACGAGGCTTCAACTCAACAATCAAAATCATGTGATATAATAGTTTCTGCATGCGGCTCGCCTGCGTGTTAGGGGGGGGGGGGGTGTGGTTCTTGGCGTTAGGTATGTCCTTCTCTGTACCCCTGAGACCGTATATGCAAAATTTCCTTATGATCGGTTGAATAGTTAAGTCGTAAAAGCGTAACAAGCAAACAAACTCACATATTTATAACATCAGTAAGGATTCGCTACATTATTTATTTCGACATCGTTTGAAATCGTATACAATTATGTGGTTCGAGGTTGGCACAGAGCATGGGAAACTTATATACTTAAGTACAAAAATACACAATACACGTTTACAATAATACAATACTGAAGTAACAATAAACGTAAGTAAGTTACATCATCACAAATTACATGACTAAAATATTACTATCTGTAAAAAATATAGTATAAAACTTAATAACATAACTCGTGTTAAATAAATGTAATAAAATTAAATGATAATTAATCACTATCTAATCACATTACTACTCATCTAACATCACAGGTAGTTTGACTGCCTCGTTTTAGTTTAGTGGTTAACGTATAAGTCTGCAGAATTCGAGGTTCTAATCCCGAGTCGCGCTGATAAACGTCATTGCTAATAAATTCTCAAGTAGCCCGGAGAGCCGGTCACACATTATGATCATTGTACACTGACAATATCTCTTACCGCTGAAAATGGCCACCGTGTCTGATCTGATGATGAGGTGATCATCATCATGCCAAATCTTTAAGAGCTTTCTTGTATCTGAATAACTATTAATATTTAAAGCTTATATTAAGAGGGGGGTGACTAGCCAAAAGGGTCAGGATTGAACCTGTGACATCGTTAGGCGTCCCTTAAACCATTGCGCTATTGACGCTTATATAAATATATTGATCGTATGTTACATATTTATTAATAAAAAATAGGTGTAATTGTGTAGTTGTAGGCTTATACCAGATTTCCCATCATTATAAATTTTTGATTCTAAGATAACTCCTTTATTGAATTATTGATCGAAAATATTACCATATTATCAGCACGATTCCTCCAAAAATAGTCATGGAAAGACATATCTAATCTAATCTTAAAACAAAACATATTTAATTTTATTAAAATAATTTTATAATATTAAATTATCGTCTTATATAAGTCAAAAAGGTTGAAAAATGGAGCGACCTTGTGCCTGAGCAGAGGTCATTATACAATCAGTGCTAAAACACGAGACAAGTTTAGTGCCCGTGAGAGTAAAAAACCTGTGTATAACTCGTAAACCGATTTATGTATTTGTATCTACGCACTGTTTGCACCAACACAGAGATATATTTATGGACCATTACATGATGGACCTTCAATAGAATGATTTATTCCATGTATTATTGTGATTTAATACAGCTAAAGCGACAGAGTGAGCTCACCGTTAGCTGGTCGAACCTACGCGGTAAAATAGACGAAGACGAACGATGGTATCTGCACGTGGAACGTGGTACAGCGAGTACAACTTTTTAAAGAATATATTATACTGACGTACTATTTTCACATTTATATAAATGGAATACGGCCTATATTTCTCTGATAGATTCTCATTAAAGCGACTTACAAATCTACAGTGCCGAAGGGCCGCGATGAACCGGTTTTGTAGTAACCGGCGTAGGGCACTCACTAGCCGCCTTACGCTGCCGTGTCGTAGGCCGGAGCATGCTTTTTATCGAGTATAGTTTTATTTTCATTGACAATTCAATGACTGAATGGAAAGTTTAATAATAGATGTAAATTATAAAACCAGTATTATTTCGTGATATGGAATGTCATTGGCATTTAAGCTATAATTCTACTTACATATGTATCTTTAATAAATAACATATATTGTGGAAGTTTGAACGCCTACGCGTTCTTGTTGCTATAGATTATACCAGAAAAATGATGCATAACATTTTATAAAGTTATTTCGGTTTTTTTAATCTGTGTCGATTGTGTGCATCATCGATGTAACTTGTCCATCACTAGTAGTTCGTCCTCAAACAAATAACTAGGCAGAATCCGTCAAGTCACGCCGACCAATGCGCTCTACCACCAAAATAACAGCCGAAAACTAATCGAAAACACCCGGAACTAATCATTTTTTAATTATAAAAAATGCGGATAACATCGGATTCCACGTCTCGGTTAAATTCGATTGAGAAAACTCTAACGTCGAATAAAATTTTATTCTTTTAAAATCCGTTAATACCACGCTATCCAAATCAAGAATAGAAATATAATATAGGTATATTAGCTCTTGCAAGATTTATGAAGATCAATGTAGTCCATTAAAACTTGTAACGAACTAGTTACATGCAACCCGGATCTCTCCCGCTATTTTTTTGGCGGCTGTTTAAAAACTATTTGAAATTATTATTGAAACTTATTGAAGCACATCGTTGTTTTCTTTTTAAACTGATCGATTCATATGACGGTCAATGAAATTTACACATCAACTCCTAATAAAAACATATAAAAAAAAACATAAGAGACACAACTGTAACCATGATTGAAACCGGCCGTATTATAAATTAAACATTAAAAACTTCTTTGAGAATTGTGAATCATCTTAATTATTTACTTCTATCTGTTTTATCTCCGAAATTGATTTTAATGCGTGTGAATTTCCCGCCACAGGTATCGACCGAGCCCGCAGCGTCACCCTCCTTTTATTGGCCCTTATAATTACGATGTACATTAACATATCACTACATAAATTATTTTTATACATTCCAGTAATACATGCAATAGTAATAATTATATTTAATGAGTCAACAATGTATTTCACTTTGTAATTTAAGCGATTATAAAAAAAAGTAATTTTCAATATTATAGTTGGATAAGGGAACGTCTCATGTTAAAACACAGTTATAGTTTACACAACTATTACTATGTCATGTACTTTATAATAATATAATCATATTATAACATTAAGTACTTAGTTCATCGAAAAAAAAAACATAAGAAATACTTTACGACTCGCAGAATAGTTTATGGGAATTGCGGGTAACATAACATATACGTGATATTATATCAAAAAATATCCTCTAATCAAAATTAACTTGGTTAACTGGCATACTATTTACATAATTATATATTATATTACATAAATATTTTTTTCTTTCATTTGACGTCGCACCCAGGACATGTTTGACAGAGGACTGCATCAAGTTTTCGTGTTATATACATACATTTTAATATTAAAAATATTATTAAGCTTCAGAATGAGCTCAAATCACATTTTGTATACTTTTCAATGTATAAATATATCAATATTATGTCAATACTTAATAACTCGACGAAATATCTTCAAATATTTTATTTAATTCTTTGCCGGATGCAACATGTTATTATTTAACGACAGACCGGTTTTTGACTGTTGAATAAAGTTTTCCATTATTATTTTAAATATTAACGATTTTTTATTCCATAAAGTAGTAAGTTTTATTCATGTGCTTTTCTACTAAAGTTACTAAAGTATTATGATAGATTTAATTGTTAAAAATGTTTTTTAAACAGAATCTTGTTGAAATTTAGTCGTTACTTAAAGAGCATAAGAGACATTTAGCGTCTAATAACAAATTCATACAGACATACCGTAACAGCCTGTTAATGTCCCACTGCTGGGCTAAAGGCCTCCTCTCCTCTTTTTGAGGAGGTTTGGAGCTTTTTCCACCACGCTGCTCCAATGCGGGTTGGTGGAATACACATGTGGCAGCATTTCAGTGAAATTAGACACATGCAGGTTTCCTCACGATGCTTTCCTTCACCGTAAAGCACGAGATGAATTATAATCACAAATTAAGCACATGAAAATTCAGTAGTGCTTGCCCGGGTTTGAACCCAGGATCATCGGTTAAGATTCACGCGGTCTTACCACTGGGCCATCTCGTCTTTTATACAGACATACATTCATAATAAATTCGAGCGGCGCACCGTAGCCTTCCAAGAATATTCCGAAGGAGCATGCTTTGACGAAATAGATTCCGTCACGCTGCCTTCGCTATTTTTTTTTTATGTGTTGTCATGCCTACTATTTATGAACTATTTCTATATTCAATATTCGAAGAACTTATTTTGTTGTTATCATGATATATTTAAAAGCGATATATATCCATTTATTACATAATTATAAGCAACAAAATCGTTATTTAAAATACAAACTAAAAAAAATAATCAAAATATTACTACTAGTTAGCAAATTAAAATGACTATTAAAATAAAATGAAGTAGTTTAATTTTAACAAGCTTATTGCCTTCGCCTATATATAGTTTGTATCTATAGGATAAAACTTTTACTTGAATCTTAAAATTACCTAGTAATTGTGAGCTGAAATTTTACCAACACTTGACAATAATATCTGCCTTTTAATACACCGAATAAATAAAAGCTTGGTTTTAAAAATGTTTCATTAACTTGATAATTTAAATTAGTATATATAATATATAATAATATTTTTTTTAATGAAAACATAGATGTAGGTAATGGAATTAGAGTAGATTCTATTTAGATTAGTATTTCCGTCGTAGTTTGCCTGTTGACCGCTCGTCACGGCACGGGGTCGATTCGTCAAGCTCAAAACTCGAAAAACAAGAGCCAGAGGGGTCCGTGAAACTAACGAGTATAAAAACAAGAAATACAAGGGGTGGGGGGAGGTAGGCTACATTACGTGACGCTGAGCGTAAGATCGAGTGCCGTCTAGTGAATCGTCGGTAATCTGCGTTATGGTGCGGCGTTTATACAACGAATTTTAATCAAGCTGCTTTATTGCATACAACCCCAACAACATTGACTCTTAAGCCTTTTTAATTTTAAAAACAAATAATTAGTTTTACTATTTAAATAAAACGATATAACGTAAGTGCCTAAATAAAATACCTACCCACCAAGTAATTTCATATAAAGTACGGTAATTACTTGGAATATATATTTGACTACCGAAAAAACTTTCTTTAAAGTTGGTTTCGTATCTTATATTCGTCAAGAAAACAACATATAATGCAAACCACAATCAGTTTTCACCGAAAAATTTAAAACATATTTGTAACGTACCATTTAAAGCAGTCAAAAATAATAAAGCATTGTGAGTAGAAAAATTCGACACAACGAGGCCTGACGGTGAGTCACAAAGAGCGTTGAACCTTAGCGTCAGCCATCTTACTTGCGTCCGCGCAGCCCTCGCTCAAGTCGTCGAGGGTAGATTTCTTAACATCCCCTTTGAATAGACTATAGTTAATTTATTCAATACACAAGCTTGACAGGCGCTTTATTTGAAAAAAAGTTCTTTAAAATTCCTCTAAATCTTAGAATAGGTGTAGGTAGGTAGGTTAACCTAACCTAACCTTAGGTAAATATTTTTGTTTTGCGCACTTAAAATATCGACGTAATGATATTACATTTGTTGTAAATTAAAAATATTGGTTTTTTCCATTTAAAAGCGTATAGTGGTTTTACAATTTATTTAAATTTAAAGGTGTTTTTGTAAAAAAAAGTATGCAAAACTAAATGTTCGTCCCGACTTCCTACTTGTAAAATTCATAATTTTCAAATAGTATTTCTTTACCAATGCTTACTTTATAAAATAAACCTATGTTCCAAATTTTAGGACTCGCGCAAGCAATTTTATAAGTGTTGATTTTTATATATAACATAATGTATGCTCGTGTTATTATTACGTAATACGTCTACAATATGAGTTATTGTCTCAATAAATTTATCGTATAGCACCAGCCCCGATATATTTTGTTAAAGATTAGGTACTAAGAATTCTCATCTTCCACGTCTGTTACAAAAGTTATTCAAAACAAATCTTTCTTACGTTTTGGATTTAGTTAAAAGAATTGCCAATCTTGTGATTCCGACTGTTATATTGACCATTTTGCGGTCGTACTATTTTATTGCATTGTAAACTACTGTAATCATTGTAAAGCGAAACAATTTAACCGCCACGGGCCTCTCTGACGTCACTCGGCCACAATAAAACGTGAATTGTGCCTCCGCAATGCCGGTACTATTACAGGAAAATGTTTAAATACATACACGGCTATTTATACTGTTGCTATGAATAGTTTTTATTTTCTTATACAATAGTCAGCCCGTTAAGCAGGTACGAAACGAAATGTATGTACGAAGTATTATTATTATAATTTTATTTTTACTTTTTTTTAAGTGTCGACATCAATGCAATCAACTAAACAAATAGACCGTCACAGTTCTCTTATTTTATTTGAATATAACGTCAGTAAGATTGAAGTTTTCTAACAATATAAGGCTTCGCTTTTTCTTTATGTTATTTATTAATGAATATATTAAATTAAAGTTACCCACTGCGTCTGTCTGTATGTATTTTAGAGCTAATCTTAGAAACACTGGTATAGCGATTTTTATTCAGTTTTTACTAAAATACTGTCATATTCTGCTGGGTAGAACGTACTTATTTATCGAAACGGTGACAGATTTACATTTAAAATTGCTTGTTTCACTAACACTTGTAACTTTTGCACTTAATTGAAGCTTAAAGCTTACCATAAAACCTCTGATCATTATCGCCAATAACCACTTCGTAGCTACGGGTGCGAAACTGGGACCCAGGCATTATCTAAAAAAAACTCCACGAGCATACATTATACTTATATGTGATTTGTTTTTATTTCAGTTTTACAAACCAGAAAAAAATCGAAAAAGAAATACTATTTTTTATTTAATATTAATTATAATTTACACGTATTTACGTGTAAATTATATAACTTTTATTTAATTGAACTGCTTATGAGTATAAATTCTTTATGTAACAAAGTTATATATATTTTTATTATTCATATTTGTTTTCAATAGCAGTTATCAATATTTATAATTCTAAGACATTACTTGCATAACACCGTGTGATATTCGCACAACTTAATTCTAAACCAGCTCAGCACTCCATTGCAATCGTAAACGTATACTTTACGACACAGATATGAACGTGTGTGGTCACAATTTAATGCAATTAAAAATTATAAGCGATTTATAACATAAATATTTATATATATATTTATATATATCACCAGTGTTTGCTTCGTGCAAGCTGCTGCATCTGGGTATTGTAAGCATCTGGGTATTGTAAGAACTTCTTACATTGGCAATTTATCCGTAACAGCCTGTGAATGTCCCACTGCTGGGCTAAAGGCCTCCTCTCCCTTTTTGAAGAGAAGGTTTGGACCTTATTCCACCACGCTGCTCCAGTGCGGGTTGGTGGAATACACGTGTCAGAATTTCAGTGAAATTAGACACATGCAGGTTTCCTCACGATGTTTTCCTTTACCGTAGAGCACGAGATGAATTATTATCCCAAATTAAGCACATGAAAATTCAGTGGTGCTTGCCCGGGTTTGAACCCACGATCATCGATTAAGATTCACGCGTTCCAGCCACTAGGCCATTTCGGCTTGATTGGCAATTTAATCGAATCTAATTGTTTCGTGGTAGCTCATTGATGAGTTGGTGGTTGGCTTGGTCATTTACAATCAGATGGCCTTTTGGCGCGTCCGACTTTTCAAAATAATTAAAAAAAAATAAAGATGTCGTGGATAAAGATTGAGAGGAAAACGCTGGTACGTAGGATTTTGCGATGCACCAAATATTACAAAACGATGTTATTTTAAAAACATAAATACAAAAAATATTAATAAAATGTTACATCTTATAATAATAACTAACTAACTACCCGTCCCGGCTTTGCACAGGTAGAATAAGGGTCATAAAGCCTTTATATTGATGGACGTTTTTGTATTTTCACAAAAAAACCTCGTTTGCTTTGCTCTTTCTCTTGGGCCAGGAACTTTTTGCAGGACATACTAAGATCACCATCAATTCACCAAAGTCTCATTTAAATCGAATAAACGCGTCGAACAGAGGATAAACATACAGAAATAAATTCATTTTTATTTATTAAGAATAAAGATGATAGCTTGACATTTTTTCTGCACAAAAACAGTCAAAATTCCAAACTAATTATTCAGAAACCAAATAACTAAAGTAAAGGCTGATCTGATTTATGGAAATCTCAACAAAAAATATTTACTTTTGTCTTATATATTTTAGTCGAAATGATGACAAATGATGACCTGAGACATACTTTCATATTTACTTAATACCGTACTATTAATTTATAAGTAATATTAAAAGTTTAAAAATTACCCCTGTTTTTTTTATTGGAAACATTTTAATTCAATTCTTTTTTAATTTATCCTGATATAAGTTCTGATCATTATACACACAATTTTAAAACGAAACAAATTTGTCGATACTAAAAAAACATGCGTTCCTGTACCAACACAAAAGAGAAAGAGATAGTAATAGTTTTGTACTGTCAAGTTAATTACTTTTATTGAAATAATCTGTCCACATACACACATTGTATTTATGATACTAATATTAGCATATTCAGTATCCATCGGTTAAAACTTAACCTGGTCCTGTCCTGTTAGTGGTTACACGATAACCCGCAACTGCCAATAACGAGTCTTTAGTTAGTACATTTTATGTCATCTTACCGGTTTATAGATGCTCTGAGATTGGAATGATAGCTGACGACTTTCCTGTGAGCTCGTGTTACAGGTACGATCATATTATACGATGATCACGGTTTGTTTCACATTTACATTTTATTACAAAACAGTAATACGTATCTTTTAAAGTTACAGTTCAGAAAATAAATATTTAAGATTTTTGTGTGAAACTAATATAATTTATAAAAATAAAAAAAAAAGATTTATATATTATAATAGAAGGATATTTGTAATAACAAAATAGTGTTTATATATATATATATATATACCTAACTATTATGTTATAAAACAAAGTCTCTCGCCGCATCTGACTAAGTCAAAAACTACCGAATTGATTTTCATACGGTCTTCACCAGTGGACGGAGTGATTCATAAGGTGTAGGTGTATAATTTATTAATATAAATTATACACTTTATATAGTATATATAACCTCAATACATCACCATCGTTTCTATAAGAGAATGTGGGTCTGATAGTATTAATCTATAAAAATATTATAAAAGTAACTGTGTCTATTTCTGTTACGCTTTGAAAGCTAAACCACTGAGTCGAATTTTATGAAATTTCCACTTAATTGAAAACGACTCCATCATAGTAACATCCCAAGGCACAGAGATATTGCTGGACACCTTCCTCGTAACAGCCAAAAACGGTCAACTCAAGAACTGGGAAGTGCGAAAGCTAACGTGGATGAAAGAACTACCAAAGTGGTGGAAAACCAACTTGGACCATATGCAATCTTAACATCATTAAATGGCGAAAAAAGGCTTAAGAGCACTACTACCCATAGACATTTTAACTAAGATATTATGTCCCTTGTGCCTGTAGTTACACTGGCTCACTCACCCCTCGAACCGGACCGCAGCCATACTAATTATTGCTGTTTAGCGCTAGAATATCTGATAAGTGGGCGGTATCTACTCAGACGGGCTTGTAATATAAAATAATATAAAACAAAAATAGTAATTAAATTATCAAGTTATTTAAATTTCCAAAATTTTTAAAAAGGTATTTTTTTGGCTTTCTGTACAAAAGTATTAACTTGATTTTGTTAGCGTTTATTTAGTCATAACTAACCTTACATAATAACTAACAAGTTGGTTTCAATATCACTGGCTACCTATTTTTTATTTCTTAAAAAATATTTACATAAATATGTGTACTTTCCATTAATTGTTTAGATACATAAATGGAGGAAATCAGCTTTTCAGAATCAGCAATGAAATACACATTGTCATAGAATAAACGAAAGTTACATAGTAAATTTACCGTGTTTTTATTATTTTTTACTTCTCTTTTTAAGTATTCGGTTGAATATTTAAAAAATACTGGACACCGAATATTCGTTGCAGCTCTAATTAAAAATAATTATAGATAAAAATGCATTATATATTTTGAGCACGTATTTTATTTACATTCACATTTAGAATTTAATGAAGCAAGCGTAACTCATAAATAAATAGTTAACATTTCAACGAATAGCAACAGCAATTAGAGGGTAAGTTAGAATGACCAACGTTTCAATTGCTCGACGACAACTATTTTTAACCGTCATCAAGTGTACGTGTCGCTTTGTAGGAAGACCACATATTTGTTTATCATAAGCCTTAGATATTCATGGAAAGTTTTGACCGTTTACCTTAAACCATACTTGGACGCATGTAAATAAAAAAAGACGAATTGTAACGTTTTTACTAGTAACGTTTAACTTTAGCTTTTGAATAAGGATTTAATGTCTGTATACACGCGACTTAAGTTTTTATAAAGAATTTATCTAATAAGTTAATTTTATAACAAAAATAAAATTAAATAGTATCTGTTTATACTCATTTTTACAATTTAGAAGATGTGTCAGCTATAAGTTTATACAATATGATGCTATAATAATAAATAACAGTTTTTTTTAATGTCTTATGGCGTGTATCTACGCTGGTTGAGCGCAAATTATAAAAATTTTACAATGTCAGTTAGTGTTTGGTCGTACCACAGACATATGTAGAAGGATTCACACAATTTTATTGTTAATTAATTTGCTCATAAATTTTTATTCGTACTAAAAAGTAATAATTTGACTTTTTATAATAATTGCTGCCTGTTGCCGCCCAAATTAAATTTCATTGAATATGTTTTAAGTTCTTTATTTAATATTTCCACAGTATATTCGTGTTTTTTTTTTGTTATTTATTACAACATTATGCGAAATAATTAAAAAAGAAAAATGTTTTGTGATCTTTAAAGTTCTATAAAATGATTTTAACACGTTTTGTATTAAATTTAATAGAAAGTCTCTCGTTTTTTACGACACACGGACACCTCAACTGCCGGAAAATATTTGTAGGAATAATAATAGGTTATAGTTTCAACCAACATTTTTTTGGAAGAATCGTTCCGTGTAATTGTACGTTTATATTTAGACAATCTTTTCTGTACTGACACGTTGTTTTTTTATTACATTTGTGATTTTTATAATTTGAAAAACCGACTGTACTTACTTTTGTATTAAATATATTAATATTATGTATTTTTTTATTTTAACAAAAAAATTTAAAAAAAGTAAATGCGCTACTTTATGGTAATGACCTTAACCCATACACTGGCACTGCAAGAAGTAAAAACTCCTTACACGATAAATATGCAGCCAACTATGAGATCTAAGATGTTGTGCCTTGTGCCTTTTATTACACTAGCTCATTCGGCCTTTAAAATACCCATCCAGACCATCCAGCTCCAGCCTGTAAAAAATACCTAGAACTAAAACTACAGATCTATAAATATTGTGTATAAAGAAACTTTATATGATCATTATAATGCACACAGATTATAAATAATAAAGTAATTAAACAAAAGTATAAAAGTATTTTCAAAAGTATAATTTAAAGTCGCTTTTTGCGTCAGTCCTTTTGTTCGTTATCTTTCTTACTTTCTCTTTTAAGCTATAAAATAGATATTGATTTGGTTTTCGTAATAATTTAGGTAATATACTTAACCTTACCGGAAGGTAAGTTATGATACAAAATAACTACTAGTGGCGATTATTTTACGTTTATTAATCAAGTCGTTAAAGGTGTTTAAGCCATAAAAGGGCTAACAGGGCTAAATATACATAAATTTTCTACTATTAACTGAATCGTATTCATAAAATGACCAACAGAAATAGTATGCGTTATCATAATATATCTCTTTAATAGAAAAGTTAAAGTTTTCATTGTATTAAATGCTAAAGTATTGGTATAGATAGAAATGCTATCTATAAAAGATACTTAAGGACTTTAGTTCAATGTATTTGTCATCATCATCATGCGCAGCTAGACTACGCCCACTAGTGGGACAATACAGGTAATTTAGACCGAAACACACCTTTTGTCATTCCACTCCCCACGGTCCTGCGCTTGTCTAAAAAAACTATTAGGAATTGGTAACACTATTTATCCTTATCAAAACAAAAGGGGAATTTGCTTTTTTTTTAAATTTAGATGAGTGTTTTTATGAGTTATTATATATATATATATATTAAAAATATTTGGCAAAAGCTTAACTTTGCCTCTCGTTATCAGATTGGGTAGTTAGTACATATCATACCAGCAAAAATTGAAAGTACCTATATTTTCTGGCAAAACCTATATCAATCAAATCAATGTATCATCGTCTCTTCAAGGTCAGTTTATTTAAATCTAGATTTTGGCTGGATTCATAACTAATCGCTCAAGTATGGTTCTCAAAAATCGTTATCAACGTTTGTTAATTCAATTAAAACAAGATCGTTACATTTATCACAAATATAGAAGCGAGTGTCAATAATGGCTGAGGCTGTTACATTCCCATCGCCGGTGTATTTCCTTCGAACTACTAACGATCAGGTGTGGGAATAGACGTCTTCCGCGTTGTCGCTCCACGGCCTTATGTGGAGCGATTGCGTGGAATTTATTTGTATCTAAACTTAAACTTAACTAGAAAAAAAACCCTTTTTGATTTAAAGCAAATAAAATCAAGCATTTATGTTATCTTTTTATGTTCACTGTTTAACCTATAGGAATAGCTTTGGAAGTATTTCAGTGGAATATTGTTCGTGTTTTACAGACGTAAAATCGTAGGTATTTATATTTGCTAATAAAATATATATTGTAAGATATGTACTATAAAAACTGCATTAAATATTATACTTTATAACATATTAAAAGTCAGACACTTTAAAATGCAACAAGCGGCATATTTATCGAACATAAAATCTTTCAAACCGTTCCTTAACATACCAGAAGATAATCAACTCTAAGCCGACAAAGTACATATATAATAAATCTACGCAAATGAGAAAAATTATTCACAAGGCAACACCAGTAGTTAAATGTCGTTAACTTGTTACATTTATTTTATTTATGGCCTTACACGCTGACCGTTGGCACCTCTATGGTGCACTAATAACTTTATACTATAACATAACGTATAATATGTATTCATTTTACGAGAAAGCTTTCGTAGTTAATATAACTTCTAAAGTTAAGCGTTGTTTTCAATTTATTGATGTAAGTTTCAAATACAATGTAAATGTTTTATAGTTATACAAAACTGAGTATATTTTGACAATGAATAAGGTTTGAGTATTAAATAATTCTTTGTTTCTTTCTAAACCTTTTTATCCTCATCCCTGAATAAAGTAACAATTTTAATGTAAACAATACTAAAGCAATATAAATTTCACTTTTGAAAAACAATAGAGAAATGAAAAAAAACTATCATGTTTTAGAAATATATTTTGAAATAGTTTTGAAAAAAATGTGAATAATATATATATAGTAATAAAATAAAATATCCAAACATCTAATTGTTACATTATGATCAACGAGTTATCGCTGATAGAACGCCATGAACGAGATCCCGTCCTTAAATAGCCGGTCATCGAACCTGTGGCCTTGCCCTTCGTATCAAGTCACTCTTGATACCTCAATCCGGCTGACTGCCGAGTGTCGACAGCGCTACGTGAGATTTATTACTCACAAACTTATGACGTTGTTCTACTCCTTATGATTTTGTGAATTGTCTGTTAAAACTATGCGCAGGTACCTGATACTATTTACGTAAGTAAATAAGGTAAATAATGCAGTGATAAATATTAATAATAGATTTATTGCAAATCTATACTCATTAAAGTTTAAAAACAGCACTTAATAAAAAAATATTAGAAACATAATATACACTACTTATAGCAAATAAAACAGTATACAGTAAAAAATTATAAAAAGCAACAGCCTACGTATCCAGCTGCTGGGCTAAGGCCTCCTCTCCCTTTGAGGAGATGGCTTGGAGCTTATTCCACCACGCTGCAGTGTTTTGGTGGATACACATGTGGCAGAATTTTAGTAAAATTCAACACATGTAGGTTTACTCGAGATATTTTCGTTGACAAAATCACGAGATTAATTACAAACACAAATCAAGCAGAAAAAAATTGTGGTGCTTGTGCTAGTAAAGATTCACGCCTTTTGACCATCAGGCTAACTTGGCTCTTGCTAAATTTATCAATAAGTTATTTAAATACAGTAACCCGTTCTCCGGATATGATGGCGAATACGAGTTTTTTTTTTGTAATTAGGAATAGTTCAACATGTACCGACAACATTTTGAATAATTCCTAAGTATTTGCTCTTTAAAAAACATTTATAACTTTTTTTTTCGTTAATAGGCACGCATGATTAATTAACATGGAGGCGGATTAAAGTATGTACGTTTAAAAAAATAAATACACATTGCTAAACTTTATAATTATCATTCTGTTCATTAGCCCTTTTTTTTAATTTTTTTTCTATTTGTAATATCTTGATGAAGTGCAATGTCTTTAATGAAATGAGCTCATTCGAAGTCTACTCTCAACGACTCTAATAACATTATTATTTGGTACTAAAATTACTATATTGTACAAATTAAACTGTTTTCAACGCCACATTCATATTGATAAAGTAAATAAATATAAACTAAAACATCATCATTCTACTTAGATTAGATCTAATGCTTATCTTGATATGACGAAATGAGGATTACGTGTTGTCATGAGAAACCTTCTAGGAAATGCTTTTCGAGATAGATTTATTACCAGTTTACGGAAAGCCGCAATATAAACTTCATATAATAACAGCTTACGACCGACTGAGTGAATAATTACAATTTTAAATTGAATTTTAAATGATAACACCGCAATAAACACCACATTTTTTTCTCTTACTGATGACTTAAGCAAGAAAATAACTTTATAACGTGTTTTGTATTACTTATTACATTAATAAGTTTTTAACGTTTTAATTTAAACCTTATCCATATAATTCAACTGAGTATTTGGTACAGTATGAAATAAATGAATACGATACAAAACCAATAAGAAAGAAAACTGAAAATGATGACAAATATTTTTTTTAATATTGTAACAGCGTTTAAGTTCTAAATTTTTCAAACGTCAAAAAAAAAACGACGTTCCAAATTATAGAACATGCGTTACGATCTCTTACTAAAACGTTTCAATTCTTTCGTACAAAAAACTTGAACGATGACTAACGAAATGAAAGGTAATATAACTCACAAAATCTCACTACGTTCTCTATAGTTGGTATGCACGATCGTAGCGCATCACGATGCAAAAGCAGTTCAAAGGGACCTGTGGACCTGCAGGGGCTAGTTTTTGTTGCATTAGTTAGAGGGAGTTAATGTTGCTTTGATATTGCATCGAATGACAGTTGGCGAGCTAGAGTACAGAGAAATGATTGAAAATTCCCTTCTGAGAAACGTGAAATGGGAGGAGGGTGGTGCGGCGCCGAGCCGCCGGCAGCGCCGCATTCCTCCTTACCACAAGCCCTATGTTTAGAGTAGGATTGACATGTTACCAACGATATCTCGGACGATTCTTGAGAAAATAATATTGCAAGATACTAAGTAAAGTCACCCATATATAAAAAAAGGATATTTTTTCTCAAAGAACATTAATTATTGATCAAGAACGATATTTTCAATTCAAAAATGGATAAATTGTACCCTTTTTTAATCTATTCTTTAGAGATCGGATGTTTAACTAAATTCATTGCAACATAATATCGGTCCGTATTAAAAATTGAATCTTAAAGATTATAAGGATAATCCTACATAATTAAAAGTGGATTGTCATCGTACTTACAATCTCTGCTATATAAACTGCTTACTATTTTTAGGGTTCCTTTGCCATATTAATAAACAGACAACTGAATGAAAAAAAAACAACTTTAGTTCTTCTAGAATTAAGAAGTTTAAAAGTAAAATCTTTTACATAAGCAACTAGTAATCACCCGCGGCGTTGCCCGCGTGTTAGAGTAAGAGGGGCGGGTATTATGTAAAAAAGTATCCTTGAAAGTGTAACAGCCAGACAGAGCTTCTATCGCATTTATAATGTTAGTATTGATATAGATTAGGTACATATGGTTATAATGTATATTTCATATAATGTCGTTATTAATTACATAACAAGAAATAAAGTTTTTCTTAGAAGAATTCGCAGGTGCTCGATCAATTGGCATGATACGACGTAATTACAAGATTTGCTATGTTTATTTTATATTGTCTTTTGAAATTTTTCTCGCCACTTTCACAATGGCATTGCGTAACAATCACGTGTTGTTTAGGATTCGTTTTTTTTTTAAATGTAAGTAACACAAGAATAAAGAGTATATTTTTTATAACGATTCAAAGGTTGTTTTACTTTTGGTATATCTTGAATTCAAAATTACTGAGATTTTAGTAAAACAATTGTTATAGTGATCTATTGACTCGTAATCAGCCTTTTATTTATAGCATAGGTAGACGGACGTGCCCATATGCCACATTATTGTAAGTGGTCAACAACATCTATAGACATTGGCATTGTAAGAAATGTTAACCATCGCCTCCATCGCCTATGCACCACCAACCTTGCGAACTAAGATGTTATGTAGCTTGTGCCTGTAATTACACTGGCTCACTCATCCTTCAAACCGGAACACAACTATACCAAGCACTACTACTTTGCGGTAGAATATGTGATGAGTGGGTGGTGCCTACCCAGACGAGATTACACAAAGCCCTACCACCAGTAAACACCTTATTCAGCTTATTGGTCTCACTGCATCTTTTTTATTTCATTAGTTTTTTTTTTTTTTAAATAATAATCGTACCTCCTAAAGTACCAGTTTAAAAAAGCAACTGGTACGAAAAAATAAACTCAAAAAGTTTCGGTCACAGCTTTTTAAATATTATTTTAAAAAGCGAACGAACGTTATTTCTACTCTTATAGTTATTCTATACGAGAATGTGAATAGGCGAGTTTATTACGGTTTCAAATTAAGATTATTTTAATGGTTTCAAAAATGAATTGGATGATCGGAACATTCCATCTCAATCATATAAGTTTTTGCGTGAATACAGAAAAAGCACCTCTTTAAAACATTTGTATGATAATGTTAATACTTCTACTAAAACCGTAACTGACCGTGACCGAATGTGATTTATTCATTTATATATTAAAGAAATAATCGTGAGAAAAAATGTTACCAAAATAGGAGATAAAAATAAATGTATAACATCTCAATAATATTAATCAAAATCCAAACTAAATTTATTCAAGTAGGAATTGTTAAAAAAACGGTACAACAACGGTTTTGAATCGCCATTTTAAAAGACTAAGCTAAGCTACCTTCAAACCGTTCGGATTGTAGATTCTGCCGAAAATAAACAGCAAAGAATCCAGTAGTTGCTCTTTTTCAATAGTTAATTTGCTTATTATGTTAAGTTTTTGTTACTCCAGGTATACCAGGTATACTCCAATACAGGTATGTTTTTAATTTCGAGGTACTCGTAAGCTTTTGGTGTTTTGATGCATCAAACAAAGCGATTTGAGGTTATGTAGACTTGAATTAAATATATGTTTCCCGTTTATTTACTAAGTGACTTAATGCCAAATTTCGAAAAGTGTGTTTAATACTGCAAAGTTGTAAACAATTACAAGACATGAAAAAAAAATTCACTGAATTGCCTTCGCCGGTTCTTTTTAATTTAACAATCAATAAGTGTAATGCTTTATTGAATAAAGGATTTGGTTTTGACTATCGTGTTATATCCACTAGGGCCTCTCGGCTTAATAATATCTATAAGGGCGTGAAATGAGATATAAGATGCTGATAGTGTGGTTAGAACAAATCACGAAGACGTATTATAAAATTATTTAATATACGTCTGAAACTTGTGGATTTAATTAAACACGACTGGATTTTCTATAATATAATTATATACATATGTGAATCTCCACAGACTTTCGTCTATGACTATTTGTATTAATACTAGGTGGGTGAGCTGGCAAATGGGCCACCTTATGGTTATAGTCAGGTACCATCATACCACCCATACACATTAGATTTGTAAATATTAACCATTACTTACATCTTCAATGCGCCACCAACCTTGGAAACTAAGAAGTTGTCTCTTGTGCCTGTAATTTTACTATCTCAATCACGCTTTAAATACAACATTAACTAAGTAATGCTACTTAGCGGTCGGACCTAGGCCTACCGGGAACGCCCGGGGTGCACTACGAAGAGGTGATTGAACCTCATTCCATACCCTTCAACAATCATAGAATGTTGGTAAATGGTCAACCATTGAATCTAGTTTGTCATATAATATAATCTTTGATTGCTAACAAATCAACGGATTAAAGATAATAACCATATTATCAGATACAAATAGCTAAATACATATGACACGTTGCACAATAAAAAGATTACGATGTAGGACAATGTAAAAATGAATGGCGATCGTACAGGAAACGGCTCAGCTGGACACGCCAGCACAATTAGCAAGGCACCGTCCGTGATTACCGTCACGCGATACATTATAAGCCATTCTGGCTTATACATCTATGTTTAGCCGGACATAGGGTTGCCATGTTTTAAAAAAAAGATTATATTCCCATTAATATTTCATTTGCACTTTATTTATTTTGATGTTAATGATTTTTTTTATATTTAAATCTGATTTTAAAGGTGGTCTAGGTTGTGGAGATTTAAACAGTAATTAAAAAATACAATTTTTGTTGGTAACAACCCTAGCTAAGCAGTCACTTTTTATATAGCCCATGTTTATGCCTTGAATTAGTTATAAGCGTAGTCTTAAAATGTCCGAAATCGTATCTACAATGTAAGAAACCTGTTTGAAACCATTTTAAGAACAGATTTTTATGTAGTGGTGAAGTAATTAGGTAGCATAATACTTAAAATACTCGGAGGTGTCGGGACATAAGAATTGCATTTCTTAACATTTTGCTTATGTACGAACATCGACCATAAGTACTGAGTTGGATTAAAAAAAGGTAAAACTGCAGATCGATAATTCGTCATTGATATATTTATTTCGAACACATAATTTCAATAATATATTTTGTGTAAATGTTATTGTTTAAATTATTTACCTTGCTATCGTATGCTATAAATAAAATTACATAAAATATTATAAATTTAGTAGATATCATGAATATAAGAAAATAAACTTCAGATACCATTATTTTTAATTCAATATTATTATTTATTTATATTAGTATTGCGTTATTGACTTGATTTATTGGAGAATTATAAGGTTGCTTAGACGGATTATGCAATTGTATGATTTATTTAACAAAATAATCCGGAGCAGGCAGTTAGCTGGTGAGCTTTAGGGCCAAATTTGTCTTATTTTAGCTGCTTAGCCGATTGCGCTCGCTCAATTCTTGGAACAAATGTCTACTCCGATTGGTGAATATCGTTGCAAGGAATGAAGAAATGGCTTTTATGTCGTATGGACATTTACAAAATAAGCGAAAGGGGTCAGTGGTTTAATGATTTCCCTCTAATGTCTCATTTCGATGTAATTTATGATTCTAGTTATTTATTAACTCGTTTATGTCCTATGTGTTTATTTATGTAATGTATTGGATTGTATGAAGTTTTTATATATTATAAATATTCAAATATGAATAGCTAATAGAAAAGTTTGCTTAAATAAAACTTAATTATTTTTAGATAACGCTTGTAAGTTGACTTTTTACTATCCAAGAATTTCATCTTATAAGTATAATATGTTTCGATAATTTCAGTAATTACTATCGTATGTACACAAGGATGAGGAAATAAAAAAATAAGTATTTTGTTGAATTATTTATTACTTAACATACTACATATTTATTTGTGATTCTGCCTTAACAAATATTTTACTTCTTAGATTTCTGCATATTTCCAACAATTATCCAAAGCATCTTCTGCGCCACCAGGAAGCTGGTTAATAAAAGAACAGTTATCAATTATCATGGTAAAAGTCGAGGCTGCGCATGCGCAGGCTGTCATTAGCGGCGCTGCTGAGCACGACGGTCACAGATGCCAGCGCGCGTGACACGACGTACTAGATAGCACAAGGGCCGAGATTATCTTTTATAACTATTTTCTGGGAAATATAAATTAATGGCGACATCATAGCGCTGTGAATTGTTGTTTTCTATTATTATATAAAAATATTATATTCCGAGCAATTATCTTATTTAATCCATAATGCATTTATTTCCTGGGGAGAACAAATCTTTCTCATCTAGGTCCATATAAAGCAATTTAACTTATAAAACGACTTTTAAATTTCATTAAAGATATAAAACCTCGTCTTATTGCCTCTACAAGTCATAGGAGGGCTGGTTCATGTTCCGCCCAGGGGATCGGAATTGTGATTCAAAGGGGAAAAGCTGCTAGCGTTCTTACCACTATTCCATGCGGTCATGATTTATACAGTAGCTATTTTAAATTTTTATTTGTGTAAATTTAAGGCATTAATGTATGAATAAAATTTTTATTAAATCATTTGACGTAATTGAGTCCATAACTTGATTTTTTGGACATAGTAATATTTTTTACTTTTGGTCGACTTCATAAATAGATCAACGAATCTTTCCCAACTGGGTATTCCTCTATGTACTTATATTATTCATACACAAGTTTATTTATTGTTTTACAGTTGCAAGGCTACACTTTTCGCGTAGGTTGTCATTAGCGCCACTGAACATATCGCGGTCACAGCACGATGCCTGCACGATACGACGTAGGGCTGAAACAAATTGTCACTATTTTACACCAATGTTTAAGTCAATGTTTTTTAAAAATACCCTGTACGTTCCTCATCTTCTCAATATAAGGATTACTATTTAACCAATGGACCACTTGATGGGCCATCATCAAGACTAATAAACATTGGCAAAGTTCAACATATCAACTATTCCATTCACAGATGCTCTAGCTACCATGGGAACACAGGGAACTAGTGCCTGTGATTACACTGGTTTACTCCACATTCAAGCATTCAATTGACACATCAAATATAGATAATAGAGAACGGTGGTGATACCAATCCCAAAAAATAAAACTGGTGACCTTTCCAGTCTTAAGAACTAGCGGCCGATTTCATTAGGGACCGTCATAGGTAAAATTCTGGAAAGGGTACTACATCCCAGTATTCGTCATAACATAATGTTAAATGATGTGCAGTTTGGTTTTCGGCCAGCACTCTCAACGGATGCTGCCGTCTTCAGCCTCAAATCGACGGTTAACTACTACACAAACAGAGGAACTTCGGTTTATGCTTGCTTCTTAGACTTAAGCCGTGCCTTTGACTTAGTCAACTATGAGCGTCTATGGCAGAAACTAAAACTTTCTAATGTACCACCTAAGACGGTGGATCTGTTGAGATACTGGTACGAGAACCAAACTAACTTTGTGAAATGGGGTAACACCGTCTCTAGTGATTATGTACTGGAGTGCAGCGTGCGACAAGGTGGGCTGACCTCTCCGGATCTCTTTAACGTTTACATTAATGACCTGATTGAGGAACTTAGATGTACAAGGCTTGGATGTCACATAGGCACAACGTGCGTTAATAATCTCAGTTACGCTGATCACATGGTTCTTCCGAGTCCCTCAATTAGAGGTCTGAGGAGATTATTGAGCGTCTGTGAACGGTACGCGATTGAGCATGGCCTCATGTATAATGTAAAAAAGACGCAAATGATGGAGTTCGGGCGGGGGCCCGGAGAGGTTACCGCTGGTTTATTTGTATGGTGTACCGATAGCAAGAGTAGAGCAGTTTAAGTACTTGGGGCATATTCTTACTTCGGATCTACGTAACAACCTCGACATAGAGCGTGAACGGAGGGCTTTGGCTGTTCGGTGTAATATGATTGCACGTCGGTTCGGGCGATGTAGTCCTGAGGCAAAGCTGACGCTGTTTCGAGCGTATTGTCAGTGTTTTTACACGTGTGGTGCAACGGCACAAAATGTGCATGTAGTAGCATCAGAGTGCAGTATAACAACGCGTATCGCATTCTGATGAAATTGCCTAGGTACTGCAGTGCATCAGCCATGTTTGCCGACGCCAGAGTCCTTGACTATTTTGCGATTGTTAGGTCGCGCGTTGCGGCATTTTGGTACCGCACTAGAAATTCTGGGAATGAGATTTTAAGGATATGCTCTGAGTGCCCTGAAAATCCCATTGTTAAGTACTGGCATGCCGTGGATAGCGACAGCAATCAGAAATAATTTAATTGTGTAGTCTAACTTAGTTCTTAATTCTTGTTACTAACAATAATATTGTAAGAAATTTGTAAACTTTATTTTATTTTATTTTTTGTATCTCAATTGTATGGACTTTTGTTGTCTGAGAATAAATGATGATTGTTATTATTATTATTAAATTCTGACTTCTCTGTGAATTCGATGGTGACGATGATAGTGGTGATAATTAGAGGATATTCATATATTTCTTCTGGTGTACGCGTAATACAATATTTGACATACAATATTTTTCTTCACCCCGACTTGAAATCAGAATAAATAAGGATGCTTGGTTTTATCAGTCGGAATTCACTTTTTTTAAAGGTCGACGTTTTTTTTCCAGATAAAATTAGTCCTATTTTTGCGATATTTGACTCCAGCAGTCACCATAGTCGTGTTACATATACACCGTGATCAATATGTTATATAGGTAAATCGTAAGCAAGCAAGCAAACAAGCAAGTAGCAGCCTGTGAATGTCCTACTGCTGGGCTAAGCTCTCCTCAAATAAATGGAATTGTTTTAATAAATTTATGCGAAGGACACCAAAGTTATTATGTCTTACCGTTGTATTGCCCTTAATTTGTATCTAAATTTAGACAGCTTCCATGAACAGAAATGTGATTTTTAATAGTGTATTGTATAAGTGGCAGCCCTAGCACATCAACTCATAGTTCGGGGCCCCGGGGAAGTCAATGAAACGTCGCTTTGACACGCCGGCAGCGGCGACACGCAGTATGCCTCGCAATTTGTCTCCCCACTGTTACGCAACAATAAAATTGTCGCTTACATTGCACTCCTCGTTACGTATATCTACGCTAGCGAATAAAATGACGACAGCGGAGCACGTACTCAACAAACGTGGTTAATATTTACTTTTATATAAAACTAAGTGGAACATGCCATGCTTCATGAAATAATATTCGTAGTAAGAATATTTTTTACAAAAAATAAAATAAATTAGATCCAAAAAAAGTTACAAGAAACCTATGGTTAAACTACTTTAAACAATAAACGAAAAAAACAGCTTTTGATTACATTTTATTATAGAGAACAAATTTTATAACGATAACATAATTTATTATTTAAATGTAAGAAAATTCTATTTATTTATGAATATATAATGTATGTCATCATAAATAGGCATATACAATTGTAAATTCAAATATTTAAATTAAGCCTACCGGAGACAATGTTTCCTTTGTTTTTAATAAATTACTATAGTTTAATTTAAAGTAACAAAAGCCTTTAATTACATGATACAAGTAATTAAAGTTTTAATTTTACACGTATTAGTTTAATGTTTCTGTTTTACAAATTACACAAACATACATTTAACAAAAAAATCGTAAACATCAACAAAGCTGTCCTAATGTTTCGTTTTTGTTCTTTGTTGTCAATATAGTACCTAATAGTATTTTTTTTATAAATTACACATATCACGGATTTCTTACGAATTATTCATTTGAAGGATTGCTTTTTAGAATAGAAGGTTGATACTCGAAATATTTCACAATTTATTATTGTTCTAAATGACAATAGAAGGGAAAGGATACGTATTTTTTGCTTTTTACATTAATTAATTGTTATTCTGAATTTTAAATATAATTATTATTATTCTATATCATAGACCACTTTCATAATTAAAATTATTTATCGACCTAGGTCCTGTTCTAGATTAATTAAAACTTGCTCAGATAATTTCCATTATTTCCACATAATTTTTACTCATTAAAGTGTTCATTTTTATTCGATGGATAACACAACAATAATATTATCATTTGTAGATGCAGAGCTGGAATAATGCCACACACTTACTACAATGAATTTTAGTATCTAGAGAAAAATTATGATCGATTTTGTATGTTATAAATGTACTATCTTTATAAACAGATTAACCATTAAGATAATCAGCTATAAAGTTCTACAAATATATATTTTTAATTAATTTAATATAGATAGCCGATTACTCCCTAAAATCGTTTGACTTAGATTGCCCGATTAGATTTATAGATTTTTCAATGAAATCTGGAGAATTACGCTTATGACGTTCCGAATATATGTATATATTATTTCCTAATATTAAATATCTACACTTACATACATATTTACATGTTCATTATAACTGCTATGCAGTGGATTGTACGTAAAAGGACACCAGTATCGTTCCTATTGACAGATCATCTAATTCATTCAAATTCAAAGGGCTAAATAATATCAATTTACAATTTGACCCTTCTGTTTAAGTGATGCGTGTACAGACAGATGAATAAATCTTTGTATATTTCGTTCAGGTTTCAATAGTGATCATACCTTTTTATTTTGTCCTCGCGTTTCGTCATAGTCTCAACTGCCATAAAGCGAAATAATTAATAAACTTTTTTTTTTCATAAAACGTGTTTTGATTTATCGATACGTTATCTATTTATAATGATATATTTAATATTCCAAGTAAAAGAACGGCCGTTTTACAGTTATGTATAGATAAATTATATAACCTAGGCTAACTCGCTCGGCCGAGTCAGGTTTCCGCACCAACAATTATACACGTGCAGATTGCAACTAATCTGATGCAGGATTTCCGCTTGGAGCTGTCCACTACATCCTCCGCCATTAGAATTATTTATTTTATCCACTTCTTATAAGATTTTAAGACAAGTTTTAAATATAATGTACTTATACATATGTAGTACTTTTATTGTTATTGTATATGAAACTTATCGACGATTCAATACGTGTGTTTCATACAAACGATAACTTCATTCAAGGATTATTTAATATATTGGTTATTAATAACAGTTACACTCAAGTTTTACCGTCGAGCGAAAAGTACTAAATTATCATATTATTTAAATATATAATTAACATTTATATGTATAGGCTTTTGGTGCAATATAAAGAAAAAGTCTTATATTAACATAACGCAACATCCCAAAGCTGAGCAATACCTCCTTTTAAAAAAAAAAGGCTTAAAGCTTAGTCCAACACACTGATACATACAAATCGCCTTACACATCTTACCGCACAATCGAACGTCTTTTGTGTTGTTATAATTGTCAGTTTTTATTTAAGTAAAGTCATTTCGTAACTGTCTGTAACAGTAAGAAGTTATAGGGAGTTATTTTATTTTATTAAGGACCATCAGCAGTCAAAACACTTACACATGTAATAATAAAAACACATTCAAACTTAATATAATTTGTGCGACTCTGCAAGATGGCCACAACATGCATTCTAAGGTACAATATAAATTTTTTACTTATAACAGATTATAACATCAACGAAAAATTGCTAACCACATTTTTATGAAAAAAAAATTTAAAAATAAATGAATAATAATAATTAATAACATTGAAAATAAAGCTATAAATATTAATATTAACGAGTTCACTCATTTCATTTATCACATTAATAACATATAACAAAATAATGTAAATAAAAAACATAGGGAGTAATTCGGCCATGGCGGTCAATCTTAAGAGAGATTAGCCAACTGCGCAGGACATATTATAGTGCACAAGTGTGTGCGCAAACACAGCTGCACTCTATTCCCTAACTCTCATAGTCCGTAGTACAGGTGTCGGACCAACAACTTTGCGTGCTTTCCGAGGCACGGGAGTGTACACACTTCCAACTTCCAGACTTTTTATTGGGCTGATCTGGGATTTGAAGCCAGGACCTCCGGGTCTGTGACCTTTACATCTAGCCACTAGACCAACGAGGCAGTAGAAAAAAATGTATAAATCTTAAAATCATGCATAACTTCAAATATTCGAAATATTCTTTTGTATAAAATTACAAATTTTTGACTTGTCACCTTAATCAACTCGGCGTGTCTTCAATTATTTTTATATGTTTATTAGACATTTTTGTAGAGATATGTGCAAACATTTCATGCAAAGTTTTAGTTAATTATTTCTTTCTATAGTTTTACAAACATTCAAGACGAGAAAATGTACAGAGCGCCGTTCTAAGTAGGTATATAAAAAACATATGTACACATATATATTAATATAATATTCCTTATATCCGAACAAAACTTGCGTATCTCTTTATAATTATATAATATACTGGTATAATTCCACTGGCACTTCGCAATTGTCCGCAAACAGCCCACAAGCCGTGATCTACCGACCAACTAGCAACCAATTAATCCGTCCAATTGAATATCGGCCACATCTAGCGCGCGCTGTATTGTTAAAATACCTACCTACTAACCTCAATCAAGTGTTTAACAATTACTAGGGCAGGACGATATGACATTATGAATATGACATATGACTATTTAACTATATTTAAAATTTTCACTTAACATATTATGAAACGCAAAAAAAAACAAGTTTAATTATATTGTATTTCTCAATATCACGCTGTTTTAGATGCCTAAAATAAAATTAGAAACCGATTACTAAATATTTTGCGTTCAATTAGCAAATATATTTTATACACCAGAAACTAAGTAAGTATTTATAATTATAACTTCTCGTCCCGTTATATATAATACGTGTAAAAGATGTGTACGTGTATATTAATAATATTAATTTATTATTTTTGGTGAACTGGAAATGTACCTTGTATATTCCAAGTTATCGCTGTATGTAATGTGTAGTACATTGGACATAATTTTTTGAACAGGTTTAAATTAATTTTAATCACGTTTATAAATTATTTATATAACGTTGCCTTGTAAGTGAAGTTCAGTGAATTAATCGGTTCAAACTTTAGGATGGTAAAAAAAAAATGATTCGTTTTAATAAAATAGTTTTATTAGTGCTGCGAATTGTTAAAATATAGTATAGGTATCTTTAAACAATAAAATTTCGTATGTTCTGTAATCAGTAGCGTAGCTATCGTAGGGCCAGGTAGTGCAGTGCACTAGGGCCCCGGAGCTCAGGGGGCCCTCTAACCTCAGCTTTGAAAAGAGAGGAGCATAAAAGAAAAAAGAAAAAAAACTTGTGAGCCTGGAGCACATTGGATCAGCGATAAGCTCACGTGCTTAACGGGCGTGAGATCAATTCGACAATTCCACCATCAACTTTTTAGTTATACAATTGTACTTATTACTGTAAATGCAACATAAGTTCAAGCTACACGGAAAGAGGGGACGAAGGCCCGATTCTTTCCTTATGCACCGGGGCCCTAGTTCACCTAGCTACGCCACTGTCTGTAATATCGTATAAATTAAAGAAAGATATAAGACTGATTCCAATCACAGGAGGAATAACAACAAATTAAAAGCTTTGACATTGAATTATCGTGACATCATTTGTTGGTCCTATTACATATAATCTGTTATATAATCGTATACATAATATAATCTGTGGTAAACATTATGAATATATGAAAAAAAATGAGTTTTTAATGTCGGCGAAGTTGCTATCGAAACCTTGGAAATAAAATAAAATATATATAAGTAGTTAAGTGGAATAGTGTTGTATTGAAAGTAAAGATTTATTAAACAAGAACTATTTGTAGTGCATAATATAACAGAGCTATTAACATATCGCGTGAATATCTGAGTTTTTTTTTTTATTTCGACTACTTTTATTCGATTGGAATAGACTAAACAGATTTAAAATCTACACTAAATAAATTCGATTTCTTGATTTTATACGTAATCATTAACTATAATAAAAAATCATAAAGTTCGGACTGCAGTTTAATAAAAGTGATAACAATCATTTGTTCCTATTCTTAGAGGCTCTGATGCTGGTAGCGGAGGTAGAGGTCATCATCCTGACATGGCCCCTTGCTTTATTCGAAAAGATCAGTTTTATATAAAAGATAAGATTACATTTACATATTTCAAATGTGCTAGTCATGTTTTATTTTAATAAGAATGCATTAATAATAATTGGTGATATAGCTAATATTACCGTTAAGATATTATCATTGAGTTATATATTAATCGGATTTTACAATATTTTAACAGATTATAAAAACTAATTTGTAAAATATAATAATTGATGACATTTAATTAAAAAAATATAAACACTCATTAAACGTTTCAGATGACTATTTAATATTTATATATTTATTTAGGTACACAAAACAGATTGTAATCTAGACATACAGAAAAAATGGGAAACTAAACAATTTTAATAATGTATATACAAACGTAATTTCTCTCATGTCTCAAACCTGATGGTATGTATGGATGAAAACTGTTAGTAATTGTACCTAGTGGTCCAATTTACATTTTCAATTTTCACTTTTCAATATGCTAAAGAAGTTTAATAGTTTGTATAGACATGTGATAATTTTTGAAACCATTTACATTATTTTAAATATAAATAATAGAACAAGACTTAATTTATATTTTCGTGTATTATGATAAATGGGTATAACTGACCCTTAGCCTGGAATTGTCCTTAAATGGCATAGAAACTTTTGCTCCTGTTTGCCTTAACAAATTTAATTTAATACTTATTCGATTCGATATAAGGCACGAGCTCAAGTCCCAAGTCGGATCAATAAAAATTTATTAGGATTTTCTGTCGAAGATTTTCAGTAGTAGCCCGGAATCTGGAAGTTGAAAGTGTGTATATTCCCGTGCCTCAAGCATGTAAAGCCGTTTGTTCTGCGCCTGAACTTTATCCGGTCGTGTCGGGTTGTCACCCCATCGAATTATGAAACTGGGAGAATAGAGTAGTATTATAATATGTCCAGTAGTATTATAATATGTAGGTACATTATATTATGTCCAGGACATATATCCTGCGCAGTTGGCCGCCGTGACTGATATTGGTCAGAAGCTCATCAAACTGCAAAACGTATATCAGAATTTCTTGACAGTTGTAGATTTTAGGATCATTGCGTACACAATATTTTTCTAAACTGCAGAGCACTAGATGAATTTGTAAATATAGGTTGGTTGAAGTTTCAAGAATTATAAGTTTTCTTAATTTTTACTGAGCGTAAATAAAATTTTAGTAATAATCATTTTATAAAACAAAATAGTACCTACCCTATATATGCACAACAACACCAAAATTGTTATTTGTATGTCCAGCAGTTGTTACTTGATTAAGCAACAGATATTTAAACAAACAAACTACTGCAATTATTGAGCAAGTCTCGATTCCAACCAATTCAATGCGTTCAATTTGTGTTTAAATATATCTCAATAATTCGTTTGTGCTACAGCATGAACCGAATTCAATTTGTTTTTGCGTATGCTTACTTAAGTACACTTATACCGAGTTTCTGAAATGCTGGTTAAAGTCAAATTAGTGCAGATTAACTGAAACATCATTGGTCGTCTATAATATCATGGGCTACCACCGACCAATGGTCATTCAGATTAAAGCTAATTTAGTAAATTTAACTTTAATCACTCTTTCAGAAACTGAAACTACTACTAACAGGAAATATTTTTTTTAAATACTTACATTTGTTTTTCCCGACTGTTTTTGTCGACTGCGTCGTTGGAAATGATTTTTTAATCATTTTACTTTATTTATAGACATTTTTGTCTTATATCTATATTATTAGGAGTACATTTTTTTTATATTTTTTATAGTGTAAAAATCAAATGAAAGTATCTTGATACTTGAAAGATTCCGTACAAGTAAATAGCACAAATAAACGCGAAGAATTACGTGATATAAGTGAATAGTAATTTACATTATAGTGCTATTAAGACTTACATGTATAATTACTGTTAAAATTAACTTCTTGATCAATATCAGAGTCGAGTCGCATGAATGAACAACTGTATATAACAAATGAGCAATGGAGCGGACATGGATTAGTACGACCCACTTGCTAGAAGTTAATTAATTCCATCTAACGTCCTTAAGGTTGCTCCCACGGCACTGGCTCAATCAAATCGTTTCTTGTTCGACTACGGTAATATCGTAGTCGATAATTGACATTTGCTCCACTTATAGTGAATGATACATTTTACATATTTCAGCTCGTTTAGGCAACTAATTATACTGTGTATTTCGTTGATATAAATACCAAGTTCGTCATTTAGGTGTGTGTTTTAATATAGATTTGGTTAAACATTACTCACGGCTATCAAATAAAATGTGTTTCAAATCGTTAACGATAAATAAGCCACTCCAAACTAATACAGCTATAAACAGATAAAATTTTACAATTAGATTTAACTACATAATTTCCTTATGAAACACTTATGTTGGGTAATGTTTATGGGCAAAGATGGCTTCTCATCAATGCGCCGATATAAATATCGACATTCTTGTTATATAACACAATAATTACTTATACATAAGTACGCCTGATGAGGACGTCTTCGCGCATTTGGAAGAACAAGGGTCTACATAGAACGCTTATACCGTAATACATATGCGTATTGGTATACGTGGCGCACGTTACTAAAACTCCCAGTCGGCTGGATTTTGTTCAAGTTCAACAACCATCGTCATATTTCATCCAATTTACACAAAACCTGAACCTGCATCAATAACTCCGTTTTCTGGTGAAACCGTATGAAAATTCGTTCGGTACTTTTTGAGTTTATCACGTTCAAACAGATAAACAGGCGCGACGAGAGGATTTTGTTTTATAATAGGTAGTGACGTAGTGCTAGTGATTGCAAATCTTTAATCAAAGTCCATAATATTTCTTAATACTTCTTAGAACTGACCAGAGTAACATGAACTGCAAAAAAGTTAAAGTTAATCGCTTCAAGATGGTTGAAAACTACGATTCATTTGTTTTATAGATTAAGAGAGATTACTATAATAAGGCATAATAAAGACAAATCGAAGTATAATTTATATTTCGATATAAGAGAGTATTTTGAAGTAATTTACACGTCATGGGCGAATTAAAAAAGCAATCTACAATAGAGCGGTGTTGCCAATTAAAATCCTTCTTAATAGGAGAAGAGATTAACACAGCAATAAAACATTTAAGTACATCACTTCTTACTCTTAATTAGTTACTGTTAATTTATAATTTAAAAAAAAATCGAATCGAATATTGAATTGATTTTAATAATTCTTTCACCATTAAGAAGCTACTTTATCCAGAAGGAACAAAGGCTATATTTAGTTCAGTAATAATAAGATTTCAGTATGTAAGTATTCTTATAGTCACAAATTGAATCACACTCGGGATCATCCGATAACAAGTCTATTTATGGGTAAAAGTTTTGCAGTTAAATATCATTTTACAGATTCTTGGTAACCCGAATTTATAATATAACGAAGCTAATTTATTCCTCATTACGCAGTAAAATTTGAAGCCGGTGTGAATTGTATTTTGCTATTGAAGAATTGACCTTATATGTATGAAAATAATGTCTATGATCTTTTTGATTTAATTATGATCAAAGTCGAGATGGTCTAGGGGTTGGAACACGTGAATCTTAACCGATGATCGTGGGTTCAAACCCGGACAAGCACCACTGAATTTTCATGCAGGAAAACATCGTGAGGAAACCTGCATCTGTCTAATTTCATTGAAATTTTGCCACATGTGTATTCTACCAAACCGCATTGGCGCCGCGTGGTGGAAAAAGCTCTAAAAACCTTCTCCTCATAATGGAGAGGACGCCTTAGCCCAGCAGTGGGACAATAACAGGTTGTTACTGTATGATCAAAATCTATTATATTAAACAGTGCATAAAATTCGATCAATTTAAGTTGAGTATTAGATTGGGTCGTCTGTTAAAAACGGTAACGTTATATTTACTACTTACTATTAAACTTATTAACACTTCCTAATTACCTAAAACATAGTACTTAAGATGGAATGGCGAATTTAATTGTACACATTATGTAACCTCTGTTTTCAAGTAAGTGACTATAATAATGTCTTATTGAGAATAAGTGTCTTTAAACCTATATTTCTAATGGGTCGTTTAGTACGTCTGTATACCTTCATTGAGTTTGCATTTATATTATCGAATGGAATTTCGTTTTTAATTACTATTCATTTAAACGGCATTGAGTTTTACATATCATTAAAGAGCTATACATTTATATAAAGACGTACTCGCTTCGGCAGTATATACTAAATTAAAATCAAGACAATTGACCTATATACAACAATAATATTAAAAAATTGTGTATTATAATATATCTATTAAAATAACAGAAATAAAATAATAAACAGTACATTTATAGTTTGAAGCACAGTAGTATTGTACAGTAGTACAAGTAGCTTAAAAGTAAGCTTGCTTTCTCTCGTTTTGAATTTTTAAGTTCCATATAGAAAAAAATCTATGGAAAAAGAGTGGTTCGTGATATTTTCTGGTGATGAGTCTCCGAAAACTCTTCTCTTAACTTTTAATTTAAGCAAAAAATATTTTATATGCCAAATAAATGCTGTTGTGCTTTAATTGTTTAGTTGTTATTTTCTCTTTCAGATGTTTTACTTACTTGATTTTACAGGAAAAGCCTTAAGAATTATATGTATATGGAATTTCGAGATCATTTTATCAATCATTTACGAGTACTTTTATTTCTGAGGATATAACTTACAAAATGTAGAAAATTTGATCGCATCTGTTTTTGTATTATATAAGTAATATTATAAGCTTTGAATATGTTAATACATTTATCATTTAAATTTTATCCATACAGGATAACTATTTATTTTTTTTGATTGAAATGATAATTCAAACGGCTATACGAAAAAGTTTCTATCTAATAAAAATTAAACAAACATTTACCAACCGTTTATTAATCAACATTATCGTTATTTTGTTGGGTCATTTCGTATTTATCTATCATCGGAAATTAAGACAGTAAACGGGCACTAGATAAGCTTTATGTACTCAGAACACTAAAGCTAGTTTAAGGCATTGTATCTTTATTCTATCTCGTAGAAATGATTGATTAATTCAAGTCCTTATCATGAGTGGCAAATTTAGTGCGAATGAACACATTCATTGACGTGAACAAGTTTGATTAATAGTTCAGATTGTTGAGAAACGATAATGATTGTAGTAACAAGTTGACGGTAATCGTGACCGTGGAGGGATCGAGGTGTAGATGAAATGTCCGGAATGACCGTTTTACCCAACTGAAATAATTTATTTTTAAATGTAAAATGATTTTGTATATTCATTAATTTTATACCCACGTTATTTAAATTATGTCAAGATATTTAACACCCTTATAAAAATATATTCACTTCATCCGCCTTGTATTTCAATGGTATTTTGTTCATTGCGTATTATTTTTATTTATTTGTCTATTTATATTATTTATATTATATATAAACATTGAGAAAATATGACGAATACGTTGTATATAAAACGTAGGCGAGTTTCAAATCAAGCAAGCATCGCAAGAGATCAGCCGAGTGGTCCACGTAATGACAGCTCTGCCGCCATTAACTCTCATTACCCCCCAGTCACGTACCGCAGCAGAAATGGATTGTCTTTGCGAAAATGATTGCAGATTGCAGACCGCCTTCGGAGAAAATTAGATTCGACGCGTAAACAGGACTCGAGATAGACACGTTTTTACCTCACAATTGAGTGGTTTTTGCATTGATAGAACACGGAATTAATCCTGACAATGTTACCAACGTATAATTGTCCCCACAGGGAGGACATACAGGTTGCGAACAATCATGTTTTTTGTATTAGAATAAATGCCTTTATTCTACTGTACGTAAACCTAAACCATATTTTTAACGTTTTCCTAACAAAAGAAAACGCTGTGTTAAGGAGGTGTTATATCAGTATAAGTCTTTTGTTTTTTTTTACTAATCCACTGTATTCGTATCCTAATTAATAAAATTAATTGAGCTATTGACGTTTCGACTAACTAACTAACTATCATAACGTAAAACTTTTTTATTCGCATTCTAATTGTCAACGTCAATATCATATCAAATAACAATATATAATAATAAAACAACTTACGTGTGGTGAACAAGTCTATAAAAAATAGGTATATTTTTAATTTCATGCAAAAGAACTAGTTCGAATTACAGATTAAAAATGAAATAAGTATCACAAATTAATTAACAGTTAAGATTTAACAAAGACGGTTGGACGACAGTTATACATATATACAGTTATATATACATTCGTAGACAATCTATGTACTAAAAATATCGATTATCAACAGTCAATATTAACTAAATTGTCTATTAAGTACTCCCTACATTTAGCGGGGACAATAATATCAGCATGACACAACCCTATTCTCTGATTAGTCAATTAGACATCAAATACAGTAAGCAATATGAAAATTATATATTTATAATATAACACCTACCTACACCTGCCTGTGTACCTACATATAATGTATATGGAATTGCATTATCGATGGGAATTTTGTTTGTTAGAAACGACCAAATTCTGAAACAATACAATCAGTGTATGAGTCAGGCGGTACAACTGTAGTAACTACCGGTTGCTTAAAATTACCATGCAATTTTAACTTGTGATTATTTTATGTAATAAAATTTGGAATTACTTTTTATACACACAACATAATAAAGCTTGAATTTAATTTAATATTCAACTATGACTTAACTTTTACTTTAATGTTTCGATCATGTACATTTTAAAACTTTTTATTTCACTTACCTTTAATTGAAAACATGAAGGAATGAGAAAAACTTCAAACATTCTTAAATTAAAATTATATAATAAATATATAAATAAAATAACTATATGAGATTTTTTTTTTCGATCAAAATATATTTTATTCGTTATTAAATGTTACGAAAAGGTTCCATCCAAGATATCTTGTACCCAGGTTAATCCTACATTAGTCAAATACCTAAGCGTCACAGTTTGCTTCTGCCGCGTATTGGGGGCGGTGTTAAGTACCATATGTTCTTTTCTATACCCCGTACAACGTGTATGATAACTTTTATAAGTAGTTTGTCTTAGCTACTCATAAAAGCGTAACAAACAAAACAAACATTTATAACATTATAATAACAACTATTTAAAGTACCTACGTCTGTGATAAAATAGTTTTTTAATTGTAGCAAATAACATGTTATTTAATTCTTTGAATTCTCTTAGACAATTAATCTATGTGACTATGAAAATGTAGATTTTTCCTAAACAGATTAAAAATATAAACTTACCCATAAATGAAAACCTTCTATTATAGCAGTCACTGGTGGTTATTGAACTTTAAAAAAAAACAACATTAAATATGTAGTAGTAAACAAATAATAAGTACAAGTGCGTACTTGAGATGAACGTTATAATGCCGTGTATCTGAACAGCATCACTTGCGTGGCAGCATGCACTTACCCGATGATTACGCCAATAAACGTTTCAGAAGCACGCTACATTCACGGCCAACCAATACTTGTCCCGGGCTTAATAAGTAGACATACATTTATATGAGCTGTACAATCACATACCTAGGTACACATTATATAGTATAGTAATATAATTTTATCACGGATAATGATTTGACGTAGCCTAGGTGTTTTTGAGCTTTTATCGAATATTATGTTAAGGATACATAAAATTAAATCTAAATTTATACCAATTATACAGGCGTAAGTTTTGAATCGAAACTTGAACGTAAATTATTGCTGAGGATTTTGTCTTCATAAATAATTTGTAGTATTGCCAACTAATTATTATAACTTGCCTCAATTTGCTCACACAAAAATCGATGTAATTAATTAAAACACAAGTTATCTTTGTTCTTTTAACCTTAAGAGCTTATTCGCATTGATAATATACCACTGTTCATTAATTTAATTTGAAAAGTAACAGCCTGTGAATGTCCTACTGCAGTAGCTAAGGCCTCCACTCCGTTCTAATAAAGGTTTGAAGATTATTTCACCACGCTGCTCCAATGCGGGTTGATGGAATACACATGTGGCAGATTTTCAGTGAAATAAGACACATGCAGGTTGCCTTACGATGCCACGGTAGCATGAGAAAGCGATGATCCCGTGGCGCTCCTCGTTAAGACGGAAAGGGTACGGGGATGTTTTAGTGGGTAGGACGGTGGCCTTCTGCCCCGTGAGTCCCACATAACCGTCCCGGTCGTGGACCGGGCGGTAGGCGTAAATGCCTTTCTTCCACGACAAAAAAAAAGGTTGCCTTACGATGATTTCATTTGATGTCAAGCACGAGATGAATTATTAACACAAAATTAAGCACATGAAAATTCAGTGGTGCTTGCCCGGTTTTGAATCCACGACCATCGGTTATGATTCACGCGTTCTAACCACTGGGCCATCTCGGCTTGTTAATTGAGATAGTATGTATATATGGTGTAATATGCATATTAATTCATGTGTTCATTAAAATCTGTAAAGTTTATAACATTTACAATAAACAAACTATGAATATCGAAGCTAAATACAACGCGTCAAATAATTTGCATCCCAATGAATGTACATGACGAAGTTCATTCAATAGTTTTGCGTAACGAAAAACAAGAGGCAATCGGCGGTCGGCAGAATAAAGCCATCGACCTCACACCGCCTTCAGTGAAGTACAAAAGAATTACCTAATCTAATTGCAAGTAGTGATTGAGTACAGCCTTTCGCTATGGACGGATAACGATAATACTTTAAATGAAATGTCTTTGTGTACCGACTAATATCTGTAACGTAGTGTAATCAATAAAAAAGTTTCTTATGTCACTAATAATACTTTTTTTTTAAATTGTAGAACAAAATCCATGTCATTGATTTTATTTGCGGCTCATAGTTGTGCCCTGTAGGCACAGATTATTTCGCCAATGCTACGTGCGTGTATTAGGTATATCACAATAAGTTTTTAGTGTCCTATATATCTCTTAACACGTCAATATACGTATTAATCACAGTAAGGTTATCTAGCATAAGCCCTACTCATACACATAGCAATCTGGCGTACTGTCAAATAATATAGAAACTATAGCTAATCTAGTCGAAACCCTACGATGCTACCATAGACAATATTACTACTTTTTAACAAAATTGTATTACTTATTAGTACATATTCTGTAAAAAGATCTACCAATAGTTAATTTTCCTTTCTATATATTATAGTCACTAGGCATGTGTTGCTCAACTCTTCGGTGTTATGCCGTTGAGAATCTTTACTCGATGTCTGATTTTAGCAAATAAATCATTTTCACGGGTCAACGACCAAGCCGACAAATTGCGCCACAATATAGAAAACACCGTTTCAATTAATTGGTGACAATAAACCTCTACTGTAACTACTCTGTACCAAGGAGTTATTTTGTATAATAAAACTATAAACATAACATGTTTTAAAATGATTACTTTCGATTTACATTTAAATTATATTTTAATGTTGCAATATAATCTTAAAATAAATTATTTAATTTTGCATGAGCGGAAGTCCCTATGGAATTTGGACAATTTACTTTAAAAGGAATTTAAACGTTTATTTATACAAAGAATGAATCTTTTAACAATTATTAGATACTGTGAAGTAAGTTCCCACAATACTACGAGTTCACAGAGGAGTTGTAAACGGTTAACGATTTGCAGTTCAAGAAGTCTAGCGGTTTCTGAACTGTGCGAGTGTTATGTCAAACAAAAGAAAGTTACGCTAGGTCGGGCGGTTCGCTCAACCCTAACGTTCGCACGGCCCGCGGAAGTACCATGTTTATAAAGCAAAAAATGAACGCACGATACCATAACGTACCTATGTGCCATGGGAGAACGACTAGCTGCTACGCGAGGCGACCTTTTGTTATAAAATAATTATCTAATTACACGAAAACCGAACATTTCCTTCCTAGATTTATATTATTATTCTATATTACGGTTACAATATTTGAAAAATCTAAAGTTTTATTTACGTACCTATTATTGCATCTTATTTTAAACCATCTTCTGATCTGTCAAGATGCGATATAACACTTTATCTCAACACTAAAAACAGTACCTATAATAATTTTAAAGGAAGACAAAAATCACAACCTATGTAAATAGAAGCAGTTTCTTACGATCAAAATAGAGAAAAAGTAGGTCAATCTTATAATATGTTATTAGTATTCAATGTAATAATTAATTACGCATTTCTGTAAATAATTTTCATACAATTGGTATAAATAACTTTACTCAGAGTAAAATTACTTGCCAAGAGTAAAATAGAAGAAACCGTAGAACTTGTTAAGCCAGCTAAGGCAATACCGAATAGCATAGTACTGCCATTCCAGACGCAGTCAACACGAGCTGTGATCGAGAGAATATCTGCTTCCAGTCAAGTAAAAATTGTAATTACACCGTACTGCGTCGCGAAAAGATGTAAAACACAACGGCAATAATCATTAAAAACAAAATACGTTTCTTATTCATTTGTAGTCTTATTAATTAACATGGAATACAAAATAAAATATGGTAGTGGTTTGTAAAACTACAAAACGTTACCTGAAAAAGAGAAATTACTCACACACCAACAACCTGTAAATATAACGCAGCCACGCACACTAACAGCTTAATATGGTTTTGTTATTTTTACACGCCCCGTCTATTTTATTCCTTCGTTTGAGCTCATTTTGAAGAATTGAAATGAAAAGGCAAATCTTGAAGTTCACTTAGTAAAAAGCAGGCATTTCAAATTCTTCGGGGTTTATGCAATTCTGCATTGAAAAATATATAGAACATCGCCATATTGCAATTATAAACATTTATCTACCATTAAGAATCGGTCTCTTTACAAAAAGACGATAAATCAGAAGGGTGCTTGGTGGTTTACAGACTTTTTTTTAATTCAACTACATTATTTTCGACACTGTATAATAAATTCATATGTAATAATATTATAAATTTTTAACTTCTATTATATAAGTTATAAATTTTAATAGTAAATTCAATGAAGGTTTTATTGAAAGTACAGCATAATATGACGCTAATAGAATTGTATTACAATAAACATATAAACACGACGAACACAAACATAATTGTATACACGTGTGTGTGTGTGTCGTACACAAGCAGTTAAGATAGTAGTAAGGTTTTAAGTAAAATAAATCTCGTTTTTAGTTAATAAGCCTAGGACTTAAAAGTATAAGCTCATGTAATTTTTTCTTAATAAATTATACTGCGATATAAAATTAAAATTGCAGAACTTAAACGAGACCATTATAATTATAAAGTAAGAATAAAACCCAAAGCCATTAAACCAGAGTAGAAACAGCAAAAACATTTCAATTTATCTTACTACACAATTGCGGTTAATTTATAAGGCCGCGTATACTGTCTGTACTTGTTTTTTTTTTATCTGTCGTGGGGCATATTTTGGTTATTTATATATTTTATTAGTTAGATTTAATCATTTTTCAAGTTTGGTGATAATTAACAAAATAAGTATAAAACATGATTTTTTTAAAGAAATATAATGTTTGATGAGTCCCTATTAGTGTGATTTACAACAACTAGCATAGACCGCTAAGATAATAAGAAAACATATGAAGATCTATATATATTTATATCTATAATCTGATCTATAATATTTAGATAGATTTAGATATTATAATTATAATATTATTATTTTACACTATTTTAATATCATAATAATTATCGATGAAAGTCGAATAATTCAAAAAATATTTTTAATGCTTCGTTAGGGTAGCTTTCTTCTTTTCTTTATTACTTTATGTTAAAATATAATTATTTAATGAAATCTATGGTTCTCTAGAATATCAGAAATAGAAGATTAAATGTATTTAGTTAATTTTCCTCAAATTACATGTCTGATATATGGATTTAATTGTATACGATTAAATATTTTATCTCAATCTTTTCTGTTTTATTTTTTTCTTTGTTTGTATCTAATAAAGATATTATTATATGTGACATTGTTGATACAAGAGTAGGTAACTTCTGAGAGAACTGGGCGGTTCGTCACTGTCGATTCTTCATTATGGACCGCTGGTACCTTTACATTAAATTTATTTTGTTAAATGACGATTTAAAAGTGTAAGAATTTATATCGCACGAAATAATACGTAAAGAAAAGTAATTAAATATCAATATAAAAAGAGTATAGTTTTTTATGTTACTAGCCATTACCAAGCCAACGCTAGCTTTGAACAAGAATTGAATTGAATAGATAAATAAAGGAAACTTCTTAGTTCCTTTTGTTAAAACACCCCTGTTTAATAGACAACGGTCGATTTTTTTCATAGCTTTTTACCTGATAGAAATCTACCTGCTATACACACCCACTACCCGGAAAGGCTATTAACCGATTCCAAAAACCTTATAGAATATCGACTCGTTTAAGCTACGGTTCTTTCAGAGAACGAGGGTCATTTATTTTGGAACAGCACTTTAGACAAATTGTTGTAATTTTGTGAAGCCACAATGATGGCCAACTTTTTGTATTTCCTGTTCAATAGGTGCCATTTTACCAAATAGTCCCTTTAAGCTACATAATTCTCTGTCGAAATGAAATATTTCTGCTCCAAACCGAACATTTTTTGAAGTTTTTCTAACCGATCAAAAATATTAATAACTAAGACACATTACCATTCCATAAATTGAATAATTGTTAAGATTTCTACCTGTAAATTGATTACCGAGTTTACAACTAGGTAGGTACATGTTTTATGTAATCATTAACACGTGTAAAATAAATCTCGTGTTGTAATTTCTATATCACAGCGAAAACACCAATCTAGCTACATATTGTAAAATGATATTGTTGATAGGTAGACGCAGTTTTTAGTTTAGTCTTTTTTGAACCTGTATACTAAGTCGTGAATCTTTTACATTTATCATACTTTTTGGATATTTTTGAATTATTTAGATGCAAATTTTTAGTCTGTCTTGTATTATAATTTTTTATTTAAATAAATACCTTTTTAATATATATACCATTATAAAATTAAACGTTCTTACCATATTTAGATTGTAAATCATATTACAAATGCTTAGCTCATAAAATTGGTCCCGCGAGGATTTATACCTGGCCGTTAGCTGGAAATTGCACAATTGTGTGAAAGATTAGAATCTTCCTCGACGTTTGACGCGTAATTGAATATGTATAATCAAAGAATGTACATTGTAGTGGTGTTGTAAAGGGAAGGTTGTTAGCGTCAGGTTGTCGGCCCCTGCCCGTGACGTCACCTCACTGACCATTCCGGGACCCGCCACAATGGCCTTTCTTAGAAGGAGCAGATGCGCTTGCGCCGCTATTTACCGCGTCCCTCGCTTCTCTCGTCCTTCGCTCGCCTTACCCGCCAATATTGAGACAATAGTTACAAGAACAAAAATGACGATCTTGTTTTAGCATTTCGAATACGTTACCTGGTCGTCTTTGATAAATGGCCTTCGTAAATAACAAGAACACATAAAAAACCATTGTAAAAACTCACTCTTCATAAGAAGCGGTTAAGTTGGCCGGAATTTTACGACTTGACGGACGGCGCGGGCACGGGCAGGTAGACGCTGATTACCTCAACCACAGCGCGTACCTGCGCTCAACGTATCATTAGTACGGTACACGATAATGATACCTCTCCGTAATCATCAGCGCGCAATCACGCCCCATGTCCTTGTCGCCTTTCGATGAACATCGCAACTTCCATGGATGAGTGTGGATCTAGTCATGATGTAAGAACATGCACTAAACCTCCACTCATCGAAAGAAATTGACCTTTGTGCTGGCGGCGCCGGTATCCGGGGTACGATGCACTGCACGCACTAATCGTTTGCGACGTCACGTTGCACCGAACCGAAAGTTAATGAGCACGTTGCTGTGTTTAAAAAACAAGTATGAAATGTTGCCGCGCGTTTCTGGCGACACGGCACGACCGTGCGCTTCGACCGTTCACTATGAAATAAACGGCCGAGATTTGAAATCTGAAAATCTAGACGCTGCGCGTGCGGCGGGGAAGGAGAAGCGGCGGTCGGTGTCGACCAATCACGTACGTGCGCGCGCAAACCGTGACGTGGTGGGGAGAACCGCCGCGCAACACCGTCCGATATTATCTTTTCTTATGAACGTTATTTTCTTTCTTTCCTACTCGCTCGTTCGTCCGTTCAACCGGCAACGGAAGTGAAATTAACGTGCGCGTAAACTATAGACCTGGTAGTACCACGACGCCAGCCGCGTCTTTGTACACCTGCTTGGCTTGGTCATCGAATGATTTATATGTACTTAATATGAATTAGATCGGTTAGTTAAAGTTTCAGATTTATAAAACGAATGTCAAAAGAATGAAATGAAATGAAATTCTTTTTGAGTACCTTAATAAAACATTTATTACCAAAGGCCACAACAATAGCCCGTTTCTCAGAATATAAAATTAAATCATCAGACTTGACAATAATGTTTCACAGTATTGATTTTTAATAATCATGCAAAAACACACCTCCCAAACGACATTACACTTTATAACAACAGCATAAAGAACATAATACAAAAATATTAACAATGAATGATATTTTAGTCTCGGGAATGTATTACATAATTCGGTACGTAAAAGTATTACCTCGCTAAACATTGGCGTGAGAATAAATACTTAAGGCGTTATGGATTTGATTAAGAAAAAAATGCAAAACGCTTGAAGATGTCGTAGTATCAAATATAACTGATGCTGTGTATTAAAAAAATCAAACAGTTTTAATTATGGTCTACTAACCTCCCGTCCCAACTTCACAAATATATAAATACCCCCTATTTCTTATATAGAACATTTATATGGAAAATATACATAGCTAAATAAATAAAGAGCCGAGATGGCCCAGTGGTAAGAACGCGTGAATCTTAACCGATGATCGTGGGTTCGAACCCGGGTAAGCACCTCTGAATTTTCATGTGCTTAATTTGTGATTATAATTCATCTCGTGCTTTACGGTGAAGGAAAACATCGTGAGGAAACCTGCATGTGTCTAATTTCACTGGAATTCTGCCACATGTGTATTCCACCAACCCGCATTGAAGCAGCGTGGTGGAATAAGCTCCAAACCTTCTTCTCAAAAAGGAAGAGGCCTTTAGCCCAGCAGTGGGACATTCACAGGCTGTTACGGGTTACGGGTTACATAGCTAAATTCAGTTTTTTATGGACTTTCTGTTTTTTTTTTAAACCTTCTCGAACAAACGCGGTACAACTTAGGGAAATTTCATGGGAATCAGGTGAATGGTTTAGGAACGCATTCATTCAGTAATATAATCATTAGTGCTTTGTAGTTTTGAATTCTTTCAGAATTCATTATAGTCAATATATGTTTAAGCATGCAGCACCCGAACAAGCTGACAAGACTTATAGGTGCTTAGAATAAAAATAAATCTTAATACTTGGATGGAATTAATAAAATAAAATAAATGTCGCATATCACTTTCTAACATTTTACGTGTTTTACTGTTGGTTTCAATTTATTATTACATAATAGCTTTACATTTTACAGTACAGTTACTGGTGGTAGGGCTTTGTGCAAGCTCCACTGGGTAGGTACCACCCAGATATTCTACCGCAAAACAACAGTACTTGGTATTGTTGTGTTCCAGTTTGAAGGGTGTGTGAGCCAGTGTAATTACAGGCACGAGGAAATAACATCTTAGTTCCCGAGGTTGGTGGCGCATTGGCGATGTAAGCAATGGTTAAAATTTCTGACAATGCTAATGTCTATGGGCGTTGGTGACCACTTACCATCAGGTGGCCTATATGCTCATCATCCTACCTATATTATATTTAACTCTTCCACCCTTTCTTCAGAAAAAAACTACACAAATTCGTTAACTAGAATATTCATGTATATATTATTGTATGTATTAATTAATAATACATAATGACATATCACTTTGTGGATTTCTTTGACATTATTAAGCATTCTGCATTTCTTTATTTTTCATGTAATTTTAAATTAGAAAAAACAAAAATACTGACTATGGAATTGATCTAAATTAAAATAACAAATGCATAACTTGAATGGATTCCTGATTATGAAACGTATTTATGACTTATTTAATAAACATAATTCACAGTTGAAAGTTAACATTTTAATAAAGCCAAAAAGTCCATTAATTATGGATCATTGTTCGCCATAATTATCGTGCAGCCTAAATCAGTCAGTTGCATGACTTCAGCGCCGCCGTCCATCAGCCGATACGAGCACACCGCTACTTTTTCACTTATAACACATTTCTGTTTGTTGGTGAGGTGACCAGCCTGCACCACGGTTGCGCTGAGTTGTTCCAAAAGTTGCGACGCCGAATATGCTTCCATGAGGAAACTGCAACAAGTGATTCATAGTTAGAATTAAATGATTTCTAAAAGTTTACTGGTGGTAGGGCTTTGTGCAAGCTCGTCTGGGTAGGTACCACCCACTCATCAGATATTCTACCGCATTACAGCAGTATTTTGCATTGTTGTGTTCCGGTTTGAAGGGTGAGTGAGCCAGTGTAATTACAGGCACAAGGGACATAAAATCTTAGGTCCCAAGGTTGGTGGGGCATTGGCGATGTAAGCGATGGCTAACATTTCTTACAGTGCCAGTCTAAGGGCGTTTGGTGACCACTTACCATCAGGTGGCCCATATGCTCGTCCGCCTTCCTATTATATATAAAAAAAGTCCTCATTATATTACATAAAGCCATATAAAACATTCTGCTTGTAAAAATGTACATACACCCTAATACACCCGGCTAAAATACTGTAAAGCTTAGATTGTGTTTTTCCTGCTAATAAACATGCAGACACGTTAATACAACATTAAAAAAAATTAAAGATAAGTTACACAAAGGCGCGGACAACACGTCTAGGGAGATGTAAATACAAGAAAAAAAACCAAATCCATGAATTTTGCCTGGGGTGGGGTGATAGCTTTTGTCATATTTCGAAGTTATTGGCCATAATGAAAAAAAAATGTCGTACCGTTACTGCGTGAAAAAATGACACGATAACAAACTCTTAACAATAAACACAACAAATATTTATGACCAAAACCCGTCACGGTGATCGGTTGAGGGGTATAGTGGTATAGAAGTTGATGTGTCGCGGCGCCATCTAGTGGCGAGTTGTAACAAAGTGGAAATTATAATGACTAGATTTGACTAAAATAAATAACTAAACTAAACTTACGAGTAGATTCTGGAATAGAAAATAGAATACTTTATTTATTTTTTATTTTTATAGAATAGGAAGGCGGACAAGCATTTGAGCCATTTGATGGTAAGTGGTCACAAACGCCCTTAGACATTGGCATTGGCCACCAACCTTGGGACCTAAGATTTTATGGCCCTTGTGCCTGTAATTACACTGGCCCACTCACCCTTCAAACCGGAGCACAACAATACCAAGTACTGCTGTTTTGGTGTAGAATATCTGATGAGTGGGTGGTACCTAACCAGACGAGCTTGCAAAAGCCCTATAATTATATTATATATATATATATATTATATTATATAAATTATTTCATTATACATAAATTTCAAATTAACAGCTTTTATCCTACAGCAACTTGTACTAAGACAACATGATTAAATGAAACCGTGTACATATGTAGAATATCGAAATAATACTTTTACTGAAATAATAAAACATTATTCACATAAACTACAGATTTATTTGAAGAATAAAGTTGTTTAAGTAAGCAGATAAAAATCTTGTTCATACTTAGAAGGCAGCACAAAATGCATCATACATTAAATTATATTAATATAATTAGGAGGTAAGTTTAGACCGGTGTCGAGCAAAAATAATTAATCCTATTGATGTAAAACTTCTATATTATTAATAAATAATAGATTAAGATGTATGTTATATAGTATATTTATATATTGTTGATATTTTCATACATAACACTTGGGAATTTGACGGACTTATCGGTCCAGGTGCTTTCGAAATACAAATGAATATGAGAAACGAAATAAAAAATATATTAAGATAGATAACGTGAATCCTAACGATTATTTTCCGTACGACACGAGAGCAATTTAGTGTTGGGGAAACACATGTACGACAAACGTCGATTTGTCGTTCCAGCTGGCTTTATTACAGTATTTATCTGATAACTAAAAGTGACATAATATTTTGTTGCGGCGATCCGTTATTCTTAACTCAACAGAACATACCAAGAGAGACCAAATCACCAAACATTGATAGAATTATATTACAAAACTGTTATGAAATTATTCCTCCGCCGTAAGATTAAGAAAACGAATATTCGAAACGAAGATTAAGTAAATAATTTCTATAAATTATAAAATGTAAGCGTAATCGCCATAACATTTTTATTGTATTTTACTTCTTTCTAAGCCCTCCTTAATAGTTTCACCGTTTGGAGGTCTTTCTTGAGACCCAGCCGGGAGGGAACATACGTGAAAGTTTATTAAGACGAACATTCTAAGGGTGTCTCCTGTCAGAACGCATCACGGTTTAGGACATCATCGGAATCGTAAAGGCGCCTTGCGGAGCGGTGCGGTCTTCATGTCTGTCGGCGTCACAACCCGAGATTGTTGTGTCCACCGGCGGCGGAGTGTTACGTATGAGTCGGTCTCGCCCGGAGGCATTGGTTATTGAGATCCTGTCCTCTATGAAATTCGGATTGTGTATATGTCGACTAAGACTGTCTAATATATATCCTCTACCTATTTATGTATAAGAGGCCTGTGTAACCGGTAAGTTCGGCTAAACTAAATGCCTTCTCAAAGTAGTACAGTGACGGTTGACTAAAGGCTCTATTTAAACATAACATAATCATTACTACTTGTACTTACTTTTCAACGAACACTTCTAATTCACTGTAATTTTTGATGCCAAGGTACTCATCCGTCAGTTTCTTAGGTACAAGACCTGTTACCTGCAAGACAAATGCTTTTTTATAATATTTTAGTTTTAATATCACAAGTAAGTATGTGCATGTAGCCTATTCCATTAAACTTTACTTCCAAAGTTCTGATAACAAGTGCCAACATTATTCACAAATCCATAAAAAATACCATAGACTACTTGACGAGCTGGTTGGTGTAGTTGGTAGATACTTGGCTTTCGCGCGGCAGGTAGTGGGTTCGATTCCCACCCTGGACAGACATTTATGTGTATAAACATATCTGTTTGTCGTGAGTCTGGATGTTATTATCCACATAAGTACTTATTTAAAAAAGAAAAGTAGTATATGTAGTATATCAGTTGTCTGGTTTCCATAGTACGACCTCTGCTTAGTTTGGGATCAGATGGCCTTGTGTGAAAAATGTCCCCAGACATTATATTATTATTTGAGACCTCGATCAATGATATAAACTCAATTCAATGTCAGTGTTGTGTATTTACCTTTACTTCTGCTTTGATTAAAATTATACTATTATATTTTAAGCTTTTTTGAATTTATTAAAAACACAATTTATAAGAGATCACATATTACCATAAAAAAATTGTAAATAGATAAACTACCTCAATTAATCCATCAGAAGTAATTTTTCCAATTAAGCGCTGGCAGCACTGCAAAGCCGTGAGTGCACGACGTAAGTCACCCTCACATGTGTCTACGGCTTCATGTAAGATCTCACCAGTGCCTACATCTACACCTTCTGCTTCACATACATCTCGCAGTCTAAATCATGTAAAAATGTAATTTTAAATGACAATCCATTTATGTAAAATCATGTTATTTTGCTATTTATTGTTTACTATTACAATTAAAATAAATACAAGGGTAATTAATTTTTATAATACATTAAAAATGAAAAAGTAATGAAGAAAATACCTTTTTATAACATTTTCTCTTGAAAGTGGTTTAAATCGAAATTTAGAACATCGACTTGTAATTGGGGGTATGATTCTAGAGACATAGTTGCAAATGAGACAAAAACGAGTTGTGCGTGTTTCTCTCTCCATAGTTCGACGCAATGCTGCCTGAGCCGCTGTTGTCATAGAGTCTGCTTCATCCAATATCACGAGTTTGTAGGGAGGGCATGGTCTGCCACTATGTAACAAACAAACGTTTTTAATGAACTAAAAACTTTTGGTAAAATATATTGTCAAGATATTTTAAGTTACTTACTCAGGCCTTGTACTGCTGACTGTAAGTTGAGAAAATGATTTTACTTTATCTCTTATCACTTGTATACCGCGTTCATCTGACGCGTTAAGTTCAAGGACACGATCACGAGTAATGTCCCCGAACAGCTGACGCGCAGCTGCAAGAATTGCACTCGTTTTGCCTGTTCCGGGTGGACCATAAAACAACAAGTGGGGCAGGTCTCCACCCGCCAAACACTCACGAAGAACTTGTACTACCTCTCCTTGATCAACAATATCGTCTATTGTTTTTGGCCGGCTAAAAAATTAATAAGGGTTATTATAATTATAAAATAAACAAATTTAACAAGCATTGACACAAACATACTATTTTTCAACCCATGGTGCGGGAGGTTTTTTTTTCACTGATTTGACTCCCGATGAAGACGGTTTATCTGCACTTGAAATTTTGCCAGTTTTTAAAAAAGCTTGCATCGTTAAATTATTTTAAAAGTGCTAATTTAAAATATATATATATATATAATATACAAAACAAACTTTAAGCCTGTTAAATGACGAAGGCGGTAAAATTAAATTGTCATATGTCAGCTGTCTCTTTCCATAATTATATTAATGTCAAAGTCAATATACCTTTCGTTTAAAAATCATTTGATTAAAGTACTCGACATATAAATATTACAACCTTTAGATTTTTTTGTATAACTTATTAACGCAATTTGTGAAATTTTGTCGAAAACCAGAGCATTCTATTAGGAAGAAAACTTAATCATGTATTGAATTTTTTATCATGGCAAACGTACACTCAGCTGAGGCCATTGATATATATTTTTTTTACTTCATTCATATTTTACATTGACATTTGACATTGAACTGACTCCTGAACTTGAAGAAACGAGTCGAAAAGTGGCGGGAAAATAAGTAGTGCTTAAACATTTTGTTGTTTTGTTGACAATAACAAATATTGCAATCATGACAACTAGGTCAAAAAAGAAAGCATCATCTACTGAAACAAAAGACTCAGAAGTTTTAAAAAGCCGTATAGAAAACTCTTGGATTCTTCTTGCAAAGGGTGAACAAGTGACGTTATCCAGCACATAAAGTACAATGAATGTGGTAGACTGTAGGTAATAACTATTTGTGTATTTTTTCTAGAATCGCTACTCAACAATAGTAATTTTAGTATAATAACACTACCTCACCCGGCACATGGAGATCCAACAAAGTATTGTTTAGATGAAGTTAACCGCAAGATGTATGAAATTATAACTTTCAATGAACCATATAGATCGTGGTTCATAGAAGATACCGTTAAATCTGATGGGAGCTTCTTAATGATGACACCAATGAATCCGTTATTTTTAGGTCAGTGTTGTTTATTTATAACTCAATTGTTTCATAGTAAATACAAGATTAAGCTACATTTTTATTGTAACAAATTCATGTAAATCACATTGTTTAGTGGTAATTTTGAGTATTATGTATAAAAGTTATTTTATTTTCTTACAGTGCTACCTAGATTGAGGGAACAATGTAGCAACAGAGCAATACCATTAGAAGACTTATTAGCCGAAAAAGGTTTTGATAAAATCATTGATTTCATTGTTAATGTAGATATAATCGCTGATTTAAAAGTGAGTAACTATGTAACATAAAATGTTCTAACAATGTTTAATAAAATACTCAAAACTAGTAACTTATTCTTAAATTTATCTTTTTACCTTTCAATTAATTGTTAAATTTATAATTCTAGGGTCCAGCTGACATCAAGGCCTACAAATATAATGAAGAAAAAACCTTAAACTGGCTTGAAAGCAAAGTACGTAAACTAGCTGAAAAATTAAATGAAAAAAATGTGCATGTTACGTCAGGTGCTGTATCTGCAACATTTGTATCGAGCAGTGCTAACAATGAGCATGTTGATGAAGGTAAAAGAAAGAGAAGGAACATAAAATGATAATAATTTTAAACTATATTTAATTTCATAATTCCAGGCTCATTATATTTAATTTAGAAAATGTGTTTATTATATATAATTATTCATATATTTTTCAGAGTTTTATCTTAAATATGCCAATGGAATCATATCGGAGTATCTTGAAGATTATTTAGTAGAAAAACTGGAAAAGCGTTTTGATTTTAAAACAGAATTAATTGAATATATTGGTAATAAAAGAAAATCAGAAGCTGATAGTATTGAAACAAATAAAAGAATTAAGCATGAAACCAATGAAGACTCTGAAGACATAAAAATGACCTTAAATAATTCAGTATCAGAAATAAAAAAACCTAAAACATTATCAGCAAAGGAAAAAGCAAGGCAAAAGGCCGCTACTGGAACAAAAACAATATCTTCTTTTTTTAGTAAAAAGTAATAAAACCTTGTGAATAATGATATTGTTTTAAGAATCATGATAATAAATTTAATATAAAGACAATATATATATGTTATTTTAACTAATAATGAACTTGTTTCTTAATTTCTTGCATTAGGAATCTTATGAATCCTGGAACAGTTTATTTGTTTTGTAAACAAATAAAATATTGTTATTTTTTGTTTGTAATTATTGCTTATCAAATTCTGATATTACAGCAAATTAAATTGTGTCTTAAATTAATATCATGGTTTTAGAAATTTTTAATTGCTCATAAATTAAATTTGAAAATATTTTGCATTAGTATTATTTTCAAAACGCTTAATAATTATTCTAATAAACATGAAACACCAATTGTAGCTGAAAAAAGTATTTATGAGCTTGTTAACTTTGCCATATCGGAAATAAAGGTTATTATTATTTTACGTCTATAAAACTGGCAACACCTGATTGGTCGCCATTGCTACGTCCATATTCGTTCCTATTCCTTTTCGGACATTCATTATTTCTTTGTACAATACTGACTTTTTATTATTTTTAAGTGATTTTAGGGTACATCGGACATTGTGTAGTGTAACTCATGTGATTAATACTGTTATTGTCGTGAGTAAAGACTTTAAAAAGTGTTCAATACGTTTAAATCGCGGCCAATGTCAGCAGGCGTGTCAGATCAGGTATTTCGCATTATCGCCTATTTATGCTTTATTTACGTATGATTATACCGATATATTTGCAAATACTTACACCTTTTGTTTCTTGTTTCATGTTTATTGGACCTGTAGCGGATGAAAGGGCAAGGGAACCAAGGTAAAGATTTGCCATTATGACGTTGCAGGTGTTTTCTTACTAGGAAGAACCTCGTACCGGTCGACTCGCGTCCGGTATAATATGCGAACATGATGCCTTCGTTAGCGTCATATAAATTTCACTTTCTATACTATTGCGTTACAAATAATAATCATTTCTCAACACAACAATTCACTACGATTTTTCTTTAATAACACTCATTACAGAGAAAGTTACAAGTGAATCATTAGAAACCGAAATATTTAGATATAATTAAATTAATTATTAATCACCAAAACAATTTTACCTACAAATCTAATCTTAAGTCATAATAGTGATTACTATAAATCATAAGGTTTTCATTTCCAATATGTGCATATTCTTATTTACTTTGTATTTGATTACATAATGTTATTGAATATTTGTTTTTATTATTCATAAAATAATTTACTATTCTCATTTAATCAATAGTTTTCAATTTTTTTTATGCATAAAGAATCACATAATATAAAAAGGTTTTTTCTTTTGTATAATGATTTTGTATATATTTATATGAGTTAGAATGTTATATCATTTCTTATTGGTTTGTTTATATAAAACTATAATACAAGAGCAGAAACTATTTTTATAGGCAATCTAGTATGTAGTTCATTATATAAAATATGTTATCAAAATAAAAAATGTAATATAGGACTATTTATCTAAATAGTGGATATCACTAAAAAATTTTTTTTTATTAATATATAATATTATAATTTAATTTCAAGTGTTTTTTTATTGTCTTTTATGTCGAAGCTCCTTACAACTTTTCTATTTTATAGACAATTCCCTTATTTGCATCATTTGTACTAAGTATTTTAAAAGTTGTGTTTACATATCTATAAAATATGAGAAGCGAATAACAGATTGTTATTCGCTTTGCTTACAGTATGTTAACAATGTAGTGGTCACATTGTTAACATACTGTAAGTGTATTGTTTTATTGTTGTTATTAATATGATGTAAGTGAAAAGGATAAAGTTATTGATCTTTATTAAAAATATTAATTAATTGAAATTAATCAGTTCAAATGGTTATTTGTAGTTTCTCAGTAATGACTGCTGCTATAATTGGAATGTCTAATTTGTTTAACTTCTTTTCCAAAAGTGGTTAAGTTGTAGTTAAGTCACTGAGTTTATTTTTTATTTGAAATCAAATTTAATTTAAGAGTTAATAATAGCTGACAATTAATTTAAAAATAAGAATCTTTGTTTTGAGTTTTTCTATTGTACACAAAATATATTGGATTTTTTATTAAGTCAGAATTTTATTGGACTAGATTTTAGTTTTCTTAAAAATAATTTAATCTATTATTTACTTAAGCTATTAATTGAATATTTATTGAATGTTACTCAAGTTAATTTTATAATAAAATGCCTCTTTGTTACATGTATAAAACTTGTTTCCACACACACTCAAAACACAAAACATATTTCATAAAATATAATTGTGTTACTTAAATATGAAAGTCATGTATCCAAATTGTTTCACTTTTACATATGTATTATATTTCAGTGACAAATGTATCTAAGGAGCAACAGTTAGAGAGCGGTGGCGACGAGTTGGCGGAGGTGTCATGGCGTCACCAGCAGCAACCATCTTATGCACCACCCATCTCGTCAGCAGCCGACCCCTACAGCGCGGCAGGTAGGTACATACATTTTATTCAAAAGTTTTTAGTAACAATTTAGAGTTTAGTATAGTGCTATCAATGCTTATATTATGTAATTAAGCTTTTAAATATTATTTATAATGCGCATGGCTTCATTATGTTGTATTCATATAATATATTCCATACCACCAAGCAACAATACTTCATATTGCTGTATGCTTGTCTGAATGGTCATTTAGACATTGTAATAAGAGCACATGGGATATAATCCCGTGATTAGTGAACAGTTTCACTTTTAGTAAATAGTAGTATATACTGTATTAGTGCAAGTGCTTATGGCAATAAGTGATCACTTGCGTCAGATGCTATATTTGCTTTTCTTAGATGAAAATTAAAAATACATACTCATTATAAATTTTTTAGTAATAGATAATAGCATTGTTTAATCTTTAAATGATTGTACAATATGAATATTTTAATGCTGTCACTTTGAACTTGTTTCTATATAAATAACAGAGCAAAAGATGCAAAAATGTCATTACTAATTAATGGCTAATTTGAGATTTAATATTATTTTAAGATAAGATAATTAGTTTTCTATAAGTCAATTGAAACAAATAAATGGTGTGCTTGTTCATTACTTTCAAATGGTTAAAAGAGAAATGAATATGGGTGAAATAATTAAAAGCGAAAAAGTCATAACAGTGTTTACACTAACTAGAGTGAATGAATGCTGATTGAACTACTGTAGCCCACTTACTTGTTGCATTTTCAGAGCTGTAATAATAAAATGTTTGTATTGTAAAGAATCTGAACCCATTAGAAAAGAGTATGAGTAGGTAATAAAAACACCATTTACTACAACTGCGCACCTATTTAACAATTTTAACTACATTTCTTTATTTTTAGTATTTTAGCTACATATTTATTTACAGACATATGTATATTATGCAAACAGCCACTTGTCACCTGTTAATGATACACCTAATATATAACCACATTATATTATAATATTAATTCAATATATAAACATTTACTATTTTTTTCAGGTTATTATGGTACAACAGCACTTCCTTATCAGGCCTTTGGAGTTGGAGATGGAACATGGTCTACCAATGGAACAGATCCAATGACTTTCCTTGGAGGATACAATCCTCATGATTCTTATGGCATGGATGGTAGCTAGTATTTATTCCAGTCAAACTATAATTATGATGATTTACCGAAAGTCGTCCACAAACGAAGTTAATAGTATGATTATTTATTGAATAAGTATATCATTTACGAACTATAATTTCAGGTGTGTTTGGACCATCAACAACGCCGTTTTCGACAGCTGCGTTTGGACCAGCTTCAACATTTAATTATTTTCCTGGAAATGGTGATTACTCTACTTGGGGTCAATTAGGTCGCGCTAAGCAGTATGATGACTATTATAGAAACGATGGATTGTATGTCCCAGATGGAATTAAGGCCGTTGAAACCGGTGTACAGGCACTCTCGCTGGGCGAGCACAATAAGAACGATAAAGACCGTACTCCTGAACTTAAAGATGTTTCAAGTGGATCGCAACCCAAAAAGATGACATGGGCTTCAATAGCGAGTCAACCGGCGAAACCAGCTCCGTCCTCACAGAGTGGGGGATTGAAGAAGAAGGGGCCTGGAATGCCACCCCCACCAATAGTGCCAGGGAAACATAACATGGATATTAGTACGTGGGATGCTGGTAAGAGCGCTCCAGTAGTGACTGCACCGCCACCTCCACCGCTACAACCGCCGCCTGTGCCAGCTCCACTCCCGATGCCGCAGCCTTCACCATCGCCTGCCGCTGCGCCTATGCAGCGTGGGCCACCGCCACAGCATCAGCCGCCCCAAGCGTGGACTCATGCGCCTCGTGCTCCACCGCCGCATCAGCCTCGCCCTTCTCATCCGGTGCCTCCTATACCCGCTCAGACTGTTGTCAGTGCCCCGGCTCCGGCAACGGCACATCCCGTGTTAGAAGAATTACGGGTTAAAAATGAATACAATCCTAAGGAATTTGATCTAAGCGCGCCTCTTACCCGTTTCTTTGTCATTAAGTCTTACTCTGAAGACGATATACATCGAAGTATCAAATATGAAATCTGGTGTAGCACAGAACACGGTAATAAACGTCTTGATGCTGCATTCCGCGATCGCGAGCGAGAGGGAGGGGCAGTGTTTCTGTTCTTTTCGGTTAATGGCAGTGGCCATTTCTGTGGAATGGCGCGAATGATTAGTGCCGTTGATTATAATTCCAACTCAAACGTGTGGTCGCAAGACAAGTGGAAGGGACAATTTCGTGTTAGGTGGATATATGTTAAGGACGTTCCCAATGTTCAACTCCGTCATATCAAATTAGAGAACAATGAGAATAAACCAGTGACGAACTCTCGCGATACACAAGAAGTCCCGCACGCCAAGGGCCTTCAGGTATTACGTATTATGCACAGTTACTGCCATTCCACGTCTATATTCGATGATTTTATTCACTACGAGCGCCGTCAAGAAGAAGAAGACTCGCGCAAAGTACCTCACCACCCTATACAGGACAATAATCGCGAAGATCACGAGGGGGGTCGTGGATATCGAAATTACCGAGAATATAGAGACCATCGAGATGGAAGAGACGGCCGTGATCATCGCGATGGACGGGAGCCCAGGGATCATCGAGACGTCCGTGACCCACGTGACGTGCGAGATGCTCGCGACCTGCGCGATCACAGGGAAGATCGTGACGGACGAGACAATCGGGACCATGGTTACCGCGACCGGGATTCAGGTTATAATAGATCACATCATAAGGTTCGTCTTCTTTTCATTTTTAAATGTAATGTAATCTTGTTTTACAACTTGTTTATACTATGAAACTGTTACAGGACCGTGATGGTTCCCGTGGACGTGGAAGAGCTCGGAACTAATCGTGTATAAAGTGTGAGAACTATTTGAGGACTGGCTTCTCTCCATAGACACCTAGTACTCAAGTAAATAATTGGTACCGCATTACAAGAGTTGTATGTCTAATGGACATACAGATAATAGCAATGAGGAACCTACATTCAATGTGACTCGCTGAAGTTGCATTAAAACTTGAACTATTGTTACATAAAATAGATTATTAATTGTTTTGAACAGTGCTTTGCTAAGAGAAAAAAACACTCAACAAATTAAAATGTGCTAAATAATGTTTTATACTGGAAGAACATTTAATTAAATAATGACTAGTGAACAGAACATTAATTAATTATCATAAATTGTCATGTGTTGGTTTCATATCACATGATATTGTGTGGAATTGTGGACTTTATTTCAAATTTGTGGACTAAATTAATGAAATATAGTAATTTTATAAATAGAAAAATCTGTGGTGAGAGGAGTTGATCCTTTTGATTAAAGACTGGTGAAGTTTTGGGGGTATAATGAAATAGCAACATTGTGCACTGATAGTGTAGTGTTCTAATTATTCCCCTGGAGATCAGTGTGAAGATAGTACCAGCAAATAGTATGTACTAATTGGTGAAAAACTTGTATAACTTTTATGATACAAGAAAACATAATGTAATCACATGGGATGTACAATGGACATTTTATATACAGTTTTATAATCATACAGGAATTCTCTCGTAACATTTTTTATTTCATACATTAAGTGTTATGCCACTTTATTTTAGCATTGTTTTCATTAATACATTTTTATAATATTGTACTGCAATACCTATGGTACTTGCTAAATCATTGTAAACAACTTTTTATTACTTTGATTTAGAGTAGAAATGGATTGATGGTTTATTTTAAACATTTGTAAATAATATGTATTTTAATAAAGAAGAAATTGAATATTTTCTACTATTAAGTGCAACAACAGTGTGACGAGAGAAAATTGACAATGGAAGTTTATGATTTATCCTGTATCCTTTTGTTGTTAATGTAGTGTCGGTTTGGTGGTGGAAGCACAATGCTTCAAGATTTAATTACCCCACCTTAATTTTACATGTGCCTTTTTATTTCAAATCAACTGTGATTAGAATCAAACTATTCACTTTTTATCATACCTTTCTATCAATTCTTAGTTGTACCAATTTTTTTTTTTTATGTTTCAAACATTTGTTACAAGAAATAAGATGTATAATTTTTATTTTTATAATAGTGTATAACTGCAACAAAACAATCATATGAAAACTATCATTGCATGTTAATTTTCTAGTAAATTCGCAATGTTTGTTTATTATAACAATTATGTGAACTTGTATAAAGTTCGATTGATACTGGATTAAACTGTCATAGACGTTGTTAAGCATTATTTTTATCCCGTTTCAGTTACTTTCCTACCAAAGTACTTTGTTAGTTATGTAACTATATTCTGAAAAAAAAAAATTTTGAATCACATGTGAAAACAATTATATACAATTTACTAAGAGCTAATGTATAAAAAAAGAAATCTTACAGTATGTAAGCAAAATACTATTTCAGTTTATTAGTATGTACTATATTGTTGAAACAAAGGGTTTAACAACAGTAAAAATGATCATTGTAAATAATTCAATCACATCCATTGTAACAGCCTGTGAATGTCCCACTGCTGGGCTAAAGGCCTCCTCTCCTCTTTTTGAGGAGAAGGCTTTGGAGTTTATTCCACCACGCTGCTCCAATGCGGGTTGGTGGAGTACACATGTGGCAGAATTTTAGTGTAATTAGACACATGCTTTTCCTCACGATGTTTTCCTTCACCGTAAAGCACGAGATGAATTATAATCACAAATTAAGCACATGAAAATTCAGTGGTGCTTGCCCGGGTGTGAACCCACGATCATCGATTAAGATTCACGCGGTCTTACCACTGGGCCATCTCGGCTTACATCCATTGTGATTGAATAATAAAACAATCTTGTCTTTTTTAATCATTTCAGGAAAGCGATGTGCTGAATTTTCTGATGATAAATGGTCACCTTCGTATAAACACAAGCACTGGAAAATATGACTAACAGTGCTACAAATATCCGGCCAAATTACCTAATTATGGTAAACAACTGCCACACAATATTTTTATAGATAGGCAGAATGGCTACTATTAGAAATATTAACAAGTCCTTACATTGATAATGTGCCAGTCCTCACCAGCCTTGAAATGTCCTTTGTTTGTAGTTACGCTGGCTCACTCACCCTAAACATCGGAACACGACCATACTGAGTATTGCTGTTTAGTGGTAGAATATGTGATGAGTGGGTGGTTTCTACTATGACTGGTTTGCACCAAATAAAAGTTGTATTTAGAAGTTACTTAACCATGCAATGTTATTTTAAAAAAAAAAGAATTAAACTTCAATAAAAGTTCTACTAGAAGAAGATACTACTGTTGATTCCGACATAAAAGCTAATTTTTGAATAAATTATATTCGGTATATTGCCGATGAGCTTGCAACTTTAATAACGCGATGCTGTCGAAATAACCTTGAGCTATTGAGGCTAATAGTTTTTTCTTAGAAAAATATTCAGCAGAGGTAGAATGACTTAATCTTGGTTTCTAGTATGAGACTTAGACCAACCATGAGTTAATTATGCATTTAGAATGTTATTCACTTTATAATGACTACCTTCACAAAATTATAAAGTATTTTTGTGTGGCAATAGCGTTACACAATCATCGCGTCGATGGATTTGAAAATGTATAACCGTATTTTTTTTGCGCCATACGGCTTAGTTTTAGTTTATGAGCTTGGGAGTGAATGTACAAGTTTTACCCACTTTGAGTGCAATCTGAATAGAGCCGCACTGGTTTCTGGTTTTTTCAAGTGATAAAACCTAATGTTAAGCGACAATTCAAGTACTTGTAAGGTACTTTGTAATGTGAAATCAAAGAGAATATAATCACTGTGATGGCAATATTTTTCGGCTTGTCATAATCCTACTTAACAATCATGACATTGACACTTGTCAAAAGCTACAACATGACAACCTAAAAACGCTTACTTCACAGTGTACGCAATATTAAGAACTCTTATTTATTTACAATGTAATTTTAAACCTTAATTTAAATATAAGTATTAATTAACAGTGTGTTTAGTTTTAAGTGTTAAGTGAAGATTAGTATTTGAATGACACATATAAATGGAGTGTATTGTGTTTTTAAATGAAAAAAACTGCAGTATGTTTATATTCGCTTGGTGTTCTGTCACTTCGAGACCCATACTCGTTGAGCCACCGTCTGATGGCTCAGTCTCGCATTTTAGTATTGGCATCGCCGCTGACACAACGCCCGTGTGATATCAGCAAAACAATGTTATCGAACTCGTATCACTATCAGATAATAAAAAGACGATAATAATAAAATGAGTTCGATGCGAAGTACCGATTTATTACAGACACTATAATGTCCGAGAGACCGAAGTAGTGAGTGATCGATTTAAGTATTTTTTAAAAATGAGACATGCATTCGGCCGAGATGCAAAAAAGTGTTTCAGTGCAAGTAGATAGTGATTTTGCCCTTCTACTGCCTAGCGGTGCATATGAAATAAAGAAAATGGAGCCAAGATCGAAGTTACGGAAAGTGATATTGTTCTGTTTACTACTTTCACTGTTTGGAATGGTGGCATTTGGATATTTCTGTCCAGACCAGGTAACATCTCATATTTCATCACCTATAATATTATATAGACAATTTGTTATATTCAAAGATTAAAAAAAATAAAAAAATAAATGAATAATAATTATCAAATAAATAAAGTTTTTTTTTGGGATTACATTGGACGCTGACAATTTTTAGTAAAAAAAGTTAATGTATAACAAAGCAAGTGCAATAATGCATGTTTTTTTTATATTTGTTATACCCACATTTTAATTAAAAAATATATACCTGTAAGTCAACTGTATAAGAAATACTAAAATGGTTTTATAAATACCTTCCAATATAAAAGTAGTAGAGATTTAAATTCTACATCATTAATAAATAATATAACTTATTCAAATTTAAGTAAATGTTAATTAAATGCAACAAAATGTTTTCCATATCATTTGTAAAGTAAGTTACCGATACTCAAAATCAAATACAAAATTGATTTGAAATAAAAACCCGCAACCAGTAAATATCTGTTCCTAGTCATCTTGCTCTTAAAACAATCTTATAAAAAAGTTGTGTGTAATGTAATATGAACAATTTTATTTGGTATAACATTGCCTTACTGACAATAAACTCTTTAATTCATAACATTGCATTGAACAAACAAAAAAATTTATATTATACAAGTTTGTCATTAGACGATTTTTGATATCAGAAATAACATTGGTAAGATAGTTAAAAATCTAAATTAACTTTATTTAATTTTAAAATGAAATTAATTATAAATTAGATTATTATAAAATAATTACATTTAAGTATATCTAACAACTTAATCTGGTTTCAAAAATAAAAAAAAACCTAATACTGACATACACACCTGAAATATATTTTAAATTTATATGTTTTTTTTTTTAAATATAATTTGCTTACAGTGCTAAAATATAATTAAAGCAACAATAAAATAATAATAATATGGTGTAAATGAACTAAAATTGTAACAGATTTTCTTTTAAAATCATTTAAATATATTTTTAATACAACTTAAAAAATAAATCTCAGAATAATAAATCGTGTGGCTTATTTAACGGAGTCGCAGTTGTGGCTCGTCAACTTCACTAATTAAAGAGGGTGGCAGCCATGCAAGTGGTTTTCATTTGTTTTTGCGTTCACAACCAGGCAGCGGTAAAAAAGCCGCTCGCAACCCTTTAAGCAGCTTAGAATAGCTTTACTGTAAAGACGTGTACACTGTACATCTGTGGTTGCGGTCTTTGACCGGATATTTCTTTAACGAAAAAATAATAATGTTAATGGTTCGCACTTTGAAAGTTACGTAAACTTTAGACTAGTATTGCATTTTAATTCCTAGTCAATTTATTATTCGCTTTGTGATTGTTGTTTTTAAATTAATTAGCATAAAGGTTAACGATTAATGACAAATTGTAATTCAATGCCTTGCTTAGTATGATTGAAATTGAATATCGTAGGTACATTATTAAATGAACATTTAATAATTATTCTTTCTTCTATTATAATATTCTTTCGATACGTGTTATATCGTTAACTGCTATTAAATAACAGTAATACGAAAATAAATAACAGTTCTGGTATTTTTTTTTAAATTATAATTACTCACACTTGAGCATTAAACAGCGATTGCTTCATTATCATTCAAATTAACAAATATTATTCTGAATAAAAATGCGATGTAATATTCGCTGTATTTAAATAAGCGTACCAAAAAGTATATTATAAGCTGCAAGGATTATATTTCCCGGAAAATGATAAAATGTAAGATCTTCCAATTATAACAAAAAAATATTTTTAATAATGTAATTGTGCTAATTACAAATGTTCTTTATTTCTGATAATTCAGATTATTTTCATAATAATATAAGTCGTTGTTGGGCAAAGCGCGAAAACCGATTGAAAATGAAACGGCTAGAAGCACAGTTACTCCTATCATGATTCTCAAAGCTTTGTTGTCCCCATCGAATGAGAATAGGATCAGCCATATATGGACACTCGCCGCGCAAGTTCCATATAGGATTGTTTCGAACATGGCGCTGCCCATTAGCGACGGACATCGCGCCTCTGCGCCGTGTTAAAAATTAAACTTGTACTCACAGGCCGTGTAATATGTAAATTGAAACTGGTCCAAACGAAATCCTAGTGGAATTTCGTCTGGTCCTCAGTTACCCTCACGTGAATGCATAAAACAATCCTGTTAACAGATATATCTTCTCTTGGTTCAATATTACTAATTACTGTCAAGTTTTGTATAAATAGAAATATATACAAACTAACTCACTAATAGAAGTCCCAGCCTGATTTCGGCTATAGCAGCCGATCATAGGAACTAAACAATTGCGTAGGAGACATTATAGGTGGACAAGTCTGTGCTCGAACACAGGTGCATTCTCTATTCGGACGGGAGTCTAACACCACGAGATTAAGGCAGCAGGTCAACTTCATAACTCCGGGCTGCTTTGTAGATTACCTTGACAGTAAAATTCAGTCGAATTTTATAGCCGTCGCAGGATATAAGTTTGTATATTATAAAGTGTTTTAGCAAAGCATATCGTAGTTAGGCGAAATGTAGAATCCGTTTTTTATATTTCGTTTAAATATGGCTTGTCTAAAAAAAGTAACTTTACGTAAGTTCTCTTCTTAATATTTCGTATAAGCCTATTCAGTCTCACACGACATCTTAAATTTTGTCTCTTTACTATGCTTTTATTTTTGTTAATGTGTAAATTAATAAATTAAAGAATGGGAACAAGATTTGGAACAAAAAAAAAAAAATTAATTCTAGATAAGAACTGATTTTAAATTAATTATTCAGAATAAATATGATGTAGTTTATTCCAAATATACCTACATAATCCCAGCCCAGTGGTAAGAACCCATCAATCAAATCAATAAAAGGAGCGGATATGTTAATGCACTTACTAATTACTTTTGGAGGTATTTTTTGAGTAGTGCTAGTAACCTATGTCTTTCTCTGTACCTATTCGTGTGTTCTGAGAACGTGTATGCAAAATTTAATGATGACTGATTGAGTAGTAAAGAAGAAGCGTAAGAAATAAACAAATAAATAAACAAGCAAACTCAGTTTCACATTAATAATATCAGTATGGATATTTCAATTAATGACAACTTGTGCAAATCAATCACAATAATACATGTTTTCTTAGTAACTTGGTGCACGTTATTGGAATTACAACATCAACCCGTTTTCGTCTCACGCTTAAAATTCAATTTGCAGAACCAACAGTTAAATTGCAATTTTGTACGTCGCGTCGTGGAAATGGTGGCCATCCTCATTTGGTGTCGAATGGATCGTGTCATCCATGAGACGGTAGTCAGGATTGCGTATTGCATGATAATGGACAGGATAACATCTGGCCTCTGTCGCCCACGGTGAATTGCCTCAACACACCTCTCTAATATAAAGGCTAAAGATTAAATTGCTGCATTATAAATAACTCGCCGTTTTAGTCTGAACCCACTATTCTTGGGTGGTAAGTCTAAATGTCATTGATTAGATAAAAATAAACCATGGAAGGAGCTGACCTTTCCGCTTGAATAACTTTCTGATTGGTTTTATCTCTTTGGGTGATAAATGAAGATTGAAACTGTTTTTTTCGGATTTTTTATTACTGTTTAATTTTAATACGCGGTATTGTTATTTGGTTTCATTTAAAGACCAAACTTTAGGTTTTATGTTTTTAAATTATCAGTAAGTTGATGACGTTTCATTAAAATGAATCTTAGTAGTTAGTGCGTGTTGCGTGTATACAGATTATACTTATAAATATTGTACATTTGGCTTCTATATCTACACATACTATACAATACAATTAAAATATACAATTAATAACCAATTCATGTCTGTGTGATTTCAAAAAACCTGCCGTTTTTAAGGTAATGTAACTATTTGGAAGTTACCAAAACCAAATCAACTATTACTTTTTGTATGACCTTTTTTCCGGGAGTAATTTTCAAAATTTCTAAAAATTACATATTAATTGTTATAATGTGTATTCCAAGGCTTTACTTTTTATTTCATCAAAATCGGCTGAGTCTATTAAACGATATAACAACTTAAAATGTAGGAACATGTGTTTATATCACATTAACCGCGGGGCGCAGTTAGTCGATAACAATGCTTACATATATAATAAATAAGTCGTTAATAATGTGTCAAATGTAATAATGTTATGTATAAACATATAAATGCTTGACTTTGTTTTAATTCTGAACGTTCATCAAATAGTGTTACAACTTCGTTCAATTGTAGTTAGTATTTATGTAAAGATTTAAGTCATTGTAATACCTACGTACAAATGATGGATACGATAAATGTTTACAAAAAAAAAATGTTAAAGTAATTGTACTAATTAAAAACATTACTGTGTATTTCTAGTATTTCACGTAGAACTTTAGTAACGTAAATAACCGGCATATATAATAATAATATAATGTGCAATACACAAATTGTATGACTCATATTAATTTGCTCATTGTTACAAGAAAAATGATAAATTTCAAAGTTTAAGCCTTCAAATTTATATACACGATGACTTGTCCTGACTGACTCATCAACGCAGAGCCTAAAACTATATTACCACGTATATTTTATAGTCCTTTTGGTAATCATTTATAGTTTTTATCATATTGTTAAAAGATAAAATATTTAACTATATCATGCTTGAAAGAAAAAAAAAGTATGATTTAAACAATACTGCACGAACATAAACTAAAAGTTATTTTTTAAATAAAACGATTTCATCTTCATTAATGACCTCTTTCCAAAAAAAATTGAACCTTATGTATAATATATAATATACTAAACAAAACATTTTATTAGTATATAGAATACCCCAGCGATCGTATCATATAAATCTCGGACAGATTTATATGTGGTTATTTATAATTTTCTGAAAAAAATCACTCATACAATCGTACAGGGCATTTCCCTTTTTAAAGTCTGTTAAAAATATTAACGACTGGAATAGAAGTCAATCATTGCGAGTCTTTAATTAACTTCACTTATTAGTATGCGTGAGTCAGATCTTTCAACTGAATTTTAAACCAGTTCCACACAATCGATGAGCTGAAATTTTACATAAACTTTTGGTGTTGGTGAAAAAAATACTGGCTTCAGCGTGTGGTTTAAATACGAGTTTCTCTTTATAAGTTGTTTTTAGACTATGTTTTTATTAAATATTTCGTTCTTTCTCATGATGTTTGAAGAAATTAGTAAGGAACTTTTTGTTAATAAATTGAATATTACTTTTTAAAATAATGTATTTAACTTATATTCGAAGCAATAATTGTTTTCATAAATGGAATAATTAACTCGTTATTTAAGTTCATTGAATAACACAATTAAATAAAATTTAAAAACAAGCAAGAGTTGAGAACAAGCAATAAACTCGGTAATTATTGTGTTTTTATTAATTAAAATACATATACCTATTACATTTTTACATTTAAATTTATGTATCCTTTATACGTGTCAACGACTACAAGCTCCACGATTTTTTATCATTAATACAATCTTGTATTATATAATAATATGTTATTTATTAATGATTATTATCAATATAAACTTTGATATTTCGTATTTGAAGTGTGCGGGATTTTATTATTGAAAGTAATATCTTGATCCAGGAATGATGTACTGACTATACGGTGTCTACGTAAGGGCACTTGAGTGTTACATTAAAACGATAAATGACACTAAATTAATTAGACTGAAACAATTGTTAATATATCAATATATTTATTTAGAGAGTGCATCAGGTGCATTGTTTAGGTAAACTTAACGTTAGTACGTTGGTATTGAATTTCTCTGTTAGAATATAGTTACCGTAATATGCTATCCTTTAAATATAAAAATTGCCTCTGCGATTCTTAAGATTTTTAATCCTATATCCTCGGCTGTGCTAGAACGAAATAACACTGAAGATCATATTTAGTTAATTGCTTTATCTAGCATCGACCGGCGAACGGTATTACGCTCTGTAAAATAATATCCTTTTTAGTTCAATTAGTTTAAATTTAAATGGCACATGAAAGATGTGCACGATAAACGCCCCGGTGAGTAGGTCTCTTACTTTACGTGTTATTACCGCTTTTTTTTAAATGTCATAACGCAAAAATTATATGAAACAGATATGGATAACGACTTTTATAATATTTAACATGAAACAACAGCAACAATTAATTACTACAACAAAATTGTCAATAAGGACAAAAGTTGATTACACTCTAATGTATAGAATTACAGTATTACAGAATATGTGAAAATATTTGTTACATAAAAAGCAAAGGAAAAAATAAAACGCTGTCCAGATATTCAAATGCGCGCGTGTGTGTAATTGTTGCGTATGCGTGAGTATGTTGATGTGGTCATGTGTGCATTTTTTAATAATAGTTGGTATTTTATTGTCTAATAATATGTATAAATCAATTATGCATAATCATGGGAAGTTGCGTAAATGCGGTATTATCGTTGGATGAGCGATCGCGATTGGGCATAGAGCTAGCCTATGCCCGAAAACTGTTTCCAAACCTCTACTGTTAATAAGTGTATAATACTAACCCACATACTAATTAATATTATCATAATCATTGGCCTTATACATATTTACAGAATATTTAAGCAGAATCTGTGAATTATTAGATCCAATCTTCGGTGGCTACATAGCCCAATACGATAATAGCAAGTTCTTCCACACCTTGCACAGTTATATGTTTCGGTGTATTTGCTGTTACGTTTCTCTCCTTCGCAAGTCTATCAAACCAAACACCGTCGTGGTGCTCTCGACACTTTATCATATTTTAATGTCAAATTAGCAACAAATCAATACCTAAGGATATAACCATCGTTCTCCCTTTCAGACAGTATTATAATATGTATCAAATTACAAATCGTTTTTCGCGTCTCTCGGTTTGTATGCTTATTTCTAAAGCTTAATTTTATTGGATTTCGATACGGGTTTCACAATGGTTTTAAAATATAATACCTTCATATTAATAAAAATAATATTAATAAATGTTACTCTTATAATCAAGTCCCTAACAATTGTTAATTTGACTAAAATATAAGGGTATATCGCATGAATGTACTATATTAGTCGTATAGTGTACCTATATTTTATAGATATGACACAGAGTATATAATATATAAAAAAAATAAAAACAATAATTGTAGTACAATTATTTATTTGTCACACAGTATTCTTTCTCTCTGCAAGTTGGACTAGAAATTTTGAGATATATATATCATCTTATATATCAGTTAACTAAACGCAGTGTGCCTTTCTAAATCAATAAGCTAGGTATCTATCCAATATTGTAAGTCGAACTAGTAGATCTTGAGATTAGCGCGTTCAAACAAACGAACTCGTTGGCTTCATATATTGTAATATTAAATACTTTTGAATAAATGCATGTGAAATATGATGTGGGCGTGGGGTAAAATAGATGCGCGCAGTAGAAGCGGATAGATTGCTTGGTTCGATCGCGATTGTATGATAGTAAAATTGTTCATTACTTATTTTTAATAAAATACCTCGGGGCTATAATCTTAATAACAATATTAAGATTACGCCCGCCTTTGTACGTTTATACTGTTAGAATGCTATTAAAATATAAATAAATATATTGTGTGTTAATATAAACGTTAGCATAGCGTTTTAGTTAAATGTTTGTATGGAGTGCTGACTAATCGTGCACAATATACCGCGGTCAGGTCAGCGCGAGTGTTTCAATAAGATTCAGTGAATAGGTCCCACTCACGCGACCGTTACCTTTGTTAGTTCATTGCTGCCATTAATCTTGTTACAACGTGTTTAATTAACTGCATCGATCGTTTAATTCTCGCCATTAACATCTTGCACAGGTTACCGAGTATGACGTCTCGCGTCGTGCCAGTCGCTTTTAATGCTGATTGCCGTACACTTAAATTTAATGTAGTTAATTTGATTTAATAATCCGCAATGAAACAGTGTGGTGGGATAAGCTCTAAACCATCTCCACAAAAGGAAACGCCTTAACCCAGCTTTGGGACATTTATTGCTGTTTCATTATATATATTGATTGTTTGTTATAAATATTTAACCAGTATGTATGTGCAAGGAATAAATACACCAACCATTCTAATTTCAATTTACAAATCTCTTAACCTAAAGGTTATCTGGAAGAAATAACTACTACCCGATAAGACTGTCTTTTGTGCTGCACATATTTTTATTTCGTTTATTATTTATATCGTATAAATAAAAGAAAACATTGCATCAGATGTTCGTTTCCGTCATTTTATTTGCACTTAAAATATATTTTTTTATTTATTTATTTAATTAATCAATATTGAATCTTCAATAAAAATTGTTAATGTTATGTATATATAATTAAAAATATAATATAATAATAATAATATCCTGGGACATTATTGACACACGACCATCTGATCCCAAATTAAGCAGAGCTTGTGCTATGGAAACCACATAACTGATATACATACATATATATATATATATATATATATATATATATATACATATATATATATATATACTACTTTTCTTTTGTAAATACATACTTATATAGATACCCAGATAGATACCCAAACTCAGGACAAATATATATGTTTATGCACACAAATGTCTGCCCTGGGTGGGAATCGAACCAACAACCTTCGGCGTGAAAGGTAAGTATCTACCAACCACGCCAACCGGCTCGTCAGTATAATATCGTGCGATATAACATAAAGCACAAAGGATTTCACATGCATGATTTCGTTACATAAAACTGGTTTCAATATTATTATTTTTTTCATAAAAAAAAGTTTAGGTTGAAAATAAAAAGAATACACTAAATTACACATGTGTGTTATTTCACATCACCCGTGGTGTAACAGCGCTGAATAACTGATTCGGTGGCTTTGTTGCCGGTTGTACTTTGTCGTAGTGTATTTGTAACTTCTGCCACATTTCCCTTCATGCAGTTCACCACAGATGCGAGTTTTCGCTGGCGGTTTGTTTGAGACTATATTTCATAATTTTAATACTGTTGTAGTTATTATAAGCGAATGTTATTAATTAAATGTATTCTTTATTTTTGACGTATTTCGTAGTCGAAACGAAACGCAAAAAGATCGCGTTCTAGAGATTTCGATTTTATACTTCCTAATTTGAATTTTCGGTAAAATAATTAGTCACAACTCATATAAATGATTCCTAAGAAAGTAATGTGAGTCGTTAATAATGTTGTTGTTCTTCGAGCTAAAGAGGCTGTTTATTTAAAATCATCGAGTCACCGAGTTCCTGTCTAAACTTTAGTTTTTACTCGTAGAAAACAACGTATGATAGATCGTGGAAAAGCTTCAAGAGGAATTTAAATTTGGGTCTTTTCTTTTTTTTTTTCTTTATAAAAGGGTTTACCGTTCTTACGGGAACAGGACAATACTACGTATTTTTATTTTATTTATTTAGTTTACAAATATATAAAAGTAGAAGTAGTACATATAGCATAAATATAGTATGTAGTACATATAGTATAAATATGTATAATACAAATAGTATAAAGCAAAGGCGGCCTTATCACTTACATTTCGTTCAGGCTATGTATTGTTATTTGGCGTTAGAATAAGTGATAAGAGGGTGAAATATTACATTTTTCATTGAATTCGTAAACTTTTTTTTAATATATTGTAATATTTTGTAACAAATCATAAAGATCAGTGAATACGGTGAGTCACTGGCGCCGTATCGTATATCTTTAGTTAACGTTATTATGGAGACGGCTGTCGATGCATGAATGGCAGTAATCTAATACAAGAGCCCGCATAATAAACTTGCAGACTGATCGTATTCATTGAAAAGCTCCGATTTCTTGCTATCATTATTATATTTGATTTTTTAAATATTTTCATACGGTTTTTCAGCGTTTTTGTGCATGGAAATCGAAACTATATTAATGAGAATAAAACAACGCTTTTTATCCCAACTCCAAGAAATTTTGATAATTCTTGTTAGGAAATAGTTTTTTTTTTTGTTTTTTTTTTATAACCTACGTGCTTATATGCCTAAAATAGCGGTAAACAAATACGTAAATTTTGTTTTGTTATATCTTTTGATAGACGTAACCGATTTTGATGAAATGAAAACTAAATAATACCTTGGAATACTCCCTCTATAGGTAACAGACAGAGAGACAAATATAAAAATAATGCTTGTTGCAAAAAGCCATTTTAACTTTAATAGAAGCAGATTTGAAATCACAACCAGACACCACAAACTTATTTATTTGTATTGAGAAATTTAAATATAATTATAATACATATGTCTTTCATATAAAGGTTAATATATCCTCATACAATGGAATCCGACACAGGATAAGTTTTCATGAAAATCAGGCACGACACGTTATTGGGCGTTTTGTGTTACGTAGTTGTATGAATTTAATTAATACGGTGTAGGAATGTGTACTAAAACAAAGCAAGGAAGAAATCATCACAATTTACGAGGAAGGAGTCTATTTCTAGTGCAGATGTCTTAGATAAAGCTCACGTCCGTCCAACGATGGGACAATAATAGCCTATTGTAGTGATAGGACCGAAATAAACGGCATAGAGAATTGTTCTCAACGTGTGCCTGGTATTTGGTGAAGCAAAACAGACCTTTTATATAGTGCGAGTTAGGTTTAAATGGATTACAATTATAAATTAATGAGCGTCGTTAAACGACCGAGGTATTCAAGGTAAATACTTGGACGCTAGATATATTCAATTACGGAAACGATATTATTTATTGAGCTCATGTAAATAGTATGGGCTGTATTTAGATTGGTTTTTTTTTTTATTTTGAGTTAGGTAGACAGACTGGCTAATGGGCCACGAAAGGGTATGTGGTCATTCGCCCATAGACGTTTTCTCTGTAAGAATTGTTATCTACCCCTTGCATTGACAATGCGCCACCAACCTTGAGGACTAATATTTTATGACTCTTGTGCCTTGCGTTCATCCTTCAAACCGTAAACAATGCTAAATAATACTAAGTATAGGACCTAAGAAGCAGGTTCGCCCTACCACAATTTAAAATCTAAGTAGGTGTTTTTCTATTCGCTCTCCGACTTAATATTGTGCAACGACTAGTACCGATTCGTTGACTATTAAACTGTGACCTTCAAATCGCTATTTGTACCGAGTACTATCAAACTAATGAATTATAAAATAGTCTATATTAAAATAGTAACATAAGTTAAACAAGTAACTACACAAAGGAAATCACTTCTGGGACGTCCTTTTCCAAGACTAAATTGAATTAAACATATTATAAACTTAATTCCGGCGAGGAAAACCGACAAGAAACTCAAGAGTTGTGTATATACGATTAATTCTATTAAGTTGCATCCTCTTTATAGTCAAAAAGTAATATTTATTACGTACATTATGAATGAACAATATTAAAATAATCAAATCTCAGTTATTTGATTTTTATTTTCTAGTGAATTTAGAGCAGTAACACGCCATTCGCGTTCGAATTGCGCAATAATGTGTACCGTTGTACCAAATTATCAAAGTCATCTCTGAGTTAAGTTCTGGCTCTTGTGTTATAAATAACATATATCTATAGGATTATTGTCAATGTTATTAATAAATAAAATATTCTGTAAAATAGCTTCTCACGAAGCAACGAAAAAATACGTTTTTATAGTTTAAATGATAAAGTGTACAGTGGGAAACGCCATTTCATAAACGATACGTCAGGGGATGCACGTTTTCGTTCCATGCTCCATATAATCTTTTCGATAACGGAAAAGTGATACCGTAACCGTAACAACCTGTGAATGTCACACTGCTGGGCTAAAGGCCTCCTTCCACTTTATGAGGAGAAGATTTGGAGCTTATTCCACCACGCATGCGGCTTGGTGGAATACACATGGGGCAGAATTTCAGTGAAATTAGACACATGCAGTTTTCCACACGATGTTTTCCTTCACCGTAAAGCACGAGATGAGTTATAATTACAAATTAAGCACATGAACGCTTGCCCGGGTTTCAACCCACGATCATCGGTTAAAATTCACGCGTTCTTACCACTGGGCCATCTCGGCTCAAAAGTGATAGTTATATACTATAGATCAGGATATTCTCAACCTTTCTTTAGTGACGGGGGTTCGTCCGTCCGGGGTTAGGGTTAGCAACATATAACTGACGGGTTTCTTCCAATCTTAATACTGGGTATAGCACGTGGTTGGTTACTACAATGAAAGTAAATATGTACCGCGTGACTGAGCAAACACTAATGTGCTTTAATTTCAGTTCGATTAGCACAATGTGTTGAGGAATTGTCTTAGACAACGCAAGGCGCATATCACCTTTCACCTCTAGTCGATTACGATTATTAGTTTTATTCTATACTAAAGATATTACATAATATCATAAAACCACGATGTTTATATAAGGCGCCTACTGATGTAAAAGCTACAGATTCAATACCAAACCCTTGTCTTGGTGGTAACTGACGTTTAATTAATGAGGAAAATAAGAATATCAGTAATTCCTTCAAAACAGGCATGGTAGCTCAAAAAAAGTACACTAAGCCCTTTTTAATTAGCTCAGTTCCGCTTTCGCGATTTACGCTCATCCTCTTGACGTCAAGTCATACTTATATTTTTAATATTCATACTTTATATTTTTAATATTCGAAATTAAAACGAAGTTATTTTGCATGTGAAAGTAATTTTTCTTATTTTCTTGTTGTAATTATTATGAGCGGAGTAAATGGTTATCTGTTTAAGCAACTAAACCGACTTCAAATAAAATTCAAGCCCATAAAAACTTTCATCCCCTATTTTTTCAGTCTTAGGGGTGGTTTTTTTCTTCAAATTTAAATGGGACCAAAACAAAAAAAAATCCAAATCGATTCATAAATGACAGAGTTCTGAGGTAACAAACATAAAAAAGTGAAATCGAATTGAGAACCTCCTCCATTTTTTGAAGTTAAAAAGTTAACATGAAGTATTGATTTCTGTATTTTTCCGTTTTAAAGATTAGCCCGTAGAAACAGACGGACGAATTTTTTTTTTGGTTTTTTGGTTTGGTCTCGCAAATAGCCGTTAAATTTTTTAAATTAACTTTAAAAGAGGCAGTTATTTAGAAATCAAAGAAAAACACTTCAATTTAATTTATTTTTATAGATAATTCTTCTGTTGCTATAACTGCGTTTTGAAATACGCAAACAACAATTTAAATGGATTGATATGGATATAATTAAAATATTTTTTTCGACTTTGTAAACACTTCAGCATACTCGTACAACGGGATTGAAGTTCATTAAAATATATTTTTTATTAAATTAAATGAAAACATAATATATATATATATAATTAAATATATTATAATTAAATAATAATTAATTATTATTTTTAATTTTATATATAAATATAAATTAAATATATATTTTTTTTATAAAAATGTCTGTACATAGTTTTAGCGAATAAAAAAATAAATATTTTTTTATTCTATTTCTTACAATGATTGCATTCAATAATGAACAATGGGTCTGTTTATACATATGTTATTCGTCATTAGTGTTTATTTAATGTCTACGTCGTATCAATATTATATATATATATATATAAAGTAACGTTCCACTGCTGGCCAGACTTCCTTGTGGGTTGATAAATACAATGTGGTAGATTTGTGACATATGCAGGTTTCTTAAAACCTTCATATTAGGTACTCATCAGATATTCTACCGCGAAACAGCAATATTTAGTATTGTTGTGTTCCGGTTTGAATGGTGAGTGAGCCAGTGTAATTACAGGCTCAAGGGAAATAACATCTTAATTCCCATGGTTGGTGGCCCAATGGTGTGTTCCATTTATCCATTCACCTATTTCATAAAAAAATATAGGCTGTTTTTTTCATCTCGGCTCCCGAGCTAAATTAAAATGTTTATTATATTTTAATTTGCCGACTTTTATTATGTTTGTCTGCGCGAAATTTTAAGAACGAAATTATATAAAAGAACGCGTGCATAAAAAAACTGTTCTTATCGCTTAAAGCGACCCACAGGTAACTTGGATAAGTTCGGTAATTGGTTGGAAAAGTGTAGACATTTACTTGATTCAAATAGATTTTTACAAGCATTTTTCTCTTTTTTTTTTTAAGGGGCCATCATTACACGCTAACACCAAAACTAAGACTAATTCAGTTTGAGAAAATCACTAACAAATTCATATACTTTAATTGCCGAAATACTCGAAGGTTTACTAAGAATAGAATTAAAAAAACCAATATTCATAAAATTTTGTTCGTATTTTAGTGTTTCTCTCAAATTGTGGTTACGAACAGATACAAGCAGTTTTGACTCGTCGATTTACTAGATAAACAAAATTTAAAACTACAGCTTTTGAATGTAGATTCCCGTGAACAGAACCGGCGAGAAATTATTATTTTTTTTCGTCAATATAATATATATTTTTTATAAAAGTATTATCTATCTTGTAATTGTTATAAGCTCCTCTTTCACATCACCTAGTGTTCTCTTCGTAAGTATGTGGGTCGATCTTGCAATAACAAACCAGTTACATTCGACTTGATTGAACTGAAGTTTTGTACATACTTTAGACTCTGGTGATAATGTGGACGTATAGTACTCGATTCAATATTTTTAGTACTGCTCAAATTAAGAAGCTTGTATTGAAAGTGCGTATTAAATTTATTTTAATAAGTCCTCTAACAGTCATGGGATGCGTGACAATAAATTTATTAGGACCTAAAACATGTCAATATACTAATTAAATATATATATAAATTTAATTTATTATTTATTATTTTTCAAAGCAAAGGTTAAAAACACTTTTCTTATGTATCTTTATACTTTATGTGGAAAGACGTTATGTGGACAGTATATCGCGATATCAAAACCACTTCCCGAGTAATTCTATGACAAGGAAACTTACTAAGTACGGAGTTTTATTTATTTTATTATTTACAGTTATCGTAAAGCCGCCCCAAATATCCTCGGCCCGACATACCGTGCACAATATTTCAATTGTTTAGGCCCTTAAAAAAGCTTAGCTTCCGAGTTATTTTCTCTTTCAGGGAAAACATGCTGAAGACCGAAAGTCAAATATTTTTAAACCGATTATAATATGTCAATTTTTTTAAATCTAAAACTGATTGTTTGACTTTCAATTGGGGCACCTGGTGGTAACAGATAAACATTGACGGTGTAAGTACACTGGCTCACTCGCCTTTCAAACCGCTATTGCTGATTAATGATAGAAATGTGAAGATATTTTTTTTGACGTCATTAGCTATAGTTTTATATATAATATAATGTTACTTGATAGTAGTTTTTATATGAAGCGTTTTGCTCTACTCTCAGTCGTGCTCTGAGGAAGATAATTTACTCTCAGAAATCCCACTTCATTCGGCTTCATACTTTAATACCTTTTACGATTCAAGCTATTCGTTTCTAGAACTTCATCTAGGAGCGAGACATGCACACTCGCTTGTTTCTTTAAATAAACTTTTAAAATAACACTATAGTAGTGCTATTTTATCTTATTTGTACTTAAGTTCTTTATGTTTAACTATAAATAAATATTATATTGTAATTGTTTTGTAATATAATTAAACATTCATATGTGTTTATGTACATTAATAGTGTGCGTTTTGTCCTCCATCTTCAGTTATGCTTGAAAGATATCACAGTATCAGCGTAAAGGCTACTTTTTGTATGTCTTCCTTATGTATATATTCTATCTGCAAATTCTTAGCGTACAATAAGGAGTATTTCTATTGTAGTACAATAAAAAAAAGATCTGTAATATTAACTCGCAAGGTAAAATTAAGATATAAATAAAAACCAAATTTGTTATCAACTTCTCTTGAAAGGTTTGTTCTTAATTAAGCAAAAAGTGGTGGTTTGTAACTGGAAAGTATTTGGAAAATCGTTGAGTCGAATAGAAGATCGAACGTCTAGAAACTTCATTAAATTCACAAGCGCCACATAAGAAACGTGATCCTCTTGGAAAGCTGTCTCGTAGACAACATTTCCCAATTAACGAATGCCACCCAGAAAAATAATATCAGCTAAGGTTGAACGCACGTTCCGAGTTCATTGATTATTTGTACCTCGTGAACAATTTTTGTCAAATAATAATAATATCCTGGGACATTTTTTCACACACGGTCATCTGATCCCAAATTAAGCTTGTACAAAGCTTGTGTTATGGAAACCAGACAACTGATATACTACATATAATACTTTTCTTTTGTAAATACATACTTATATAGATAATTACACCCAGACTCAGGACAAACAGTTCAAGCACACAAATATCTGTCCTGGGTGGGAATCGAACCCACAACCTTCGGCGTGAAAGGCACAGTATCTACCAACCACGCCAACCGGCTCGTCGATTACTTACTTAATACTTTCATTTCGATGGTTATATTTCAATTTGTTTTTTTATTTGAAATTGTTTGGCATATGTGTAGTGGTCACTGTATCACTTTGGGAACTAAGATGTTATGTTCCTTGTGGCTCTCATCTCATCTCATCTCATCCAACAAACCGAATTTTCGGATTCTACAAATGTGTATGACGTATGAATATGTGATGTTTTTTTTTAACTTTTTTTTTTTTTTTTTTTTTTTTTTTTTATTTTTAAAGAGCTTAGTCACCATTTGTGACTATGACGCTCTGTTAGTTATACAATACACTTTATTTCCTTAGTCGTAGACATTTGTTGGTTAATTTGTATAACATTTTTGCCTCATTGCTATTAGGAAATGCCATAAAAGTTATACATTTATCAATAGTTAAGGTAGTTTTAAAATACTGAATAAAATCCTGCCTAAGTGACTCGCTCCGCACACATTCCAGTAATATATGATATATGTCTTCAGTTACACCACATTCGGTACAATTGGCAGTTGTTACTTTTTTAAGTAAAAACGCAAATGAGTTTAATGGAAGGTGTCCGGAGCGAAGTCTTAAAGCCGTGATTAGGTCTTGACGACTAAGGTTACATTTGTCTATCCATGGCTCATTCCAAGGTTGTGGTTGCATTGTTCTGTACCATATGCCCTTTTCTTTAGAACGTTCATCATAATATTCTTTCCACCAGAACCTACATCTTTCTTTATACATCCAAATAAGATCAGTAAAATATGGGTCCACAGTTATTGTTATACCATCGACACTAGCTTGTTTTGCCAGGTGGTCCGCTATCTCATTGCCAGCTATTTCGACATGTGATGGTATCCACTGAAGAGACACAGATTTTGTGGTTTTATTTAATTTATCAATTTGATCTAGGATAGTGTAGGCTATTGAAGTACCCCGATAACTGGTGGTGCATTTAGTCAGATGCTGAAGAGCACTTTTGGAGTCAGTTAAAATTACGAAATTCTGAGATTCAATAGAATCAATATATGACAGTGCCTCCGAAATTGCTTGTAATTCTATGAACATAATACAATGGTATTTACTTAGTTGAAATTTCAAATGATTTTTAGTTTGCGCATCATATAATGCTCCACCTGAAGCGTTTTTGTCTTTTGATCCGTCTGTAAATATTTGATAATGATTTTTGTATGTATTGTTAATAAACTGGTTAACTAATGTTTTAATTTCTATTAAGCTATATTTATTTTTTGATTTTTTTAAAGGCATAAGGTTACATTTAACAACGTTATTTATATCAATATTGCTAACCCAAGTTTTTAAGGAGAACATGTCTAACTGCTTGCTACGTTGAATGGGGATCGATTGTAATTCTGCATGGATTGTAATCAGTAAGGGTTTCCGTTTATTTTCCCAATAACTAAGACTTTCATTCGAGTTAGATATGTTGGAAAGTAACTCTATGACTTTATTACTTTTTAAGGATTTAGATTTAAGCCAAAATTTTCCAGCTAAGTAGCGTCTACGGATAGACAAAGGTTGCAAACAAAGTTTACTCTCCATGACGTGGATAGGTGTAGTTTTAATGAAGCCCCCTACAATTCTCATAGCTTGATTTTGAATAATATCTAACTTATTTAGATTTCTATTAGCAGCATTGGCATATAAAAAGCAGGCGTAATCAATTCTACTTCTTATTAAAGAAGTATATATACGTCTTAAATGCTTTGGGTGAACACCCCAACCCGATCCAGCTAATACCTTAAAAACGTTAAGATATTTTGAAGCTTTTTGTACTGTTTCATTTATATGTTTACCCCAGCGTAATGAACGATCCAACCACATCCCAAGATATTTCACAGATTCGACATATTGTAATTTACAGTTATTAACTTTTAATATGATTTCATTTTGTTTTCTACCTTTTGAAAATAGACAGACTTTAGTTTTGTTCGAAGAAATATCAAGACCTATCTTACATATCTGTTCATTAAATATATCTAATGCTTTTTGTAATTGCGTTTGTAAATAAGCGATATTTTTATTTGAAACATATATCGCATAATCATCAGCGAACTGTGAGATGTTAACAGAATCATCATAAACATCACTATAAACATGAATCGTAGCTATATTAAATAATAAGGGTGACAATGGGTCACCTTGTGCCAAACCTAAACAAGTAGATCTCCCGCATTTAAGATCATTACCACGAATATTAAGCCAACGGTCACTCAGAAAGTTCCAAAGATAGTTGCAAATTTTAATGCCCACACCAAATCTATGGAGAATGTTTAAAAGGACTGTAGTGTTAACATTGTTGTATGCATTGTTTATATCGACGAAACATGCAAGGGTATATTCCTTTCTAGCAAAACCCATCTGTATATGAGTAACTAGATTACTTAAATTATCGTGACAAGATCTAGTTTTTCGAAAACCTATCGTATCGTTAGAGAACATATTATTTTTTTCGAAATACCATTCTAATCGTTTGTTAAGGATAGAGTGAAACATTTTACATAAGCAAGATAACAAGGATATAGGACGGATGGATGAAGTAAGCTTTAAGTCTCTTCCTGGTTTTGGTATAGGGACGATTTCAATATAACGCCACTGATGAGGTATTACGTTCAGCGAAAAGAATTTATTATATAAATAGAGCAAAATGAGAATACCTTTTTCTGGTAAATTTTTTAACATTGAGTATGATATACCATCACAACCAGGAGCTGTGTCAGTAGACTTAATAGCTAATAAAATCTCTTGCATAGAGATAGGAATTTCTAAACTGCTATTGTGTATATTAAAATAGGGCTTGGGCGGCAAAACATAATCGGGGGTTAAGGATTTTAAAACATCGTGAGTAAGTTGTTCATCAATATATGACTTACTAGTTTTATAGCCTTTAATCCAACGCATACGTTGCCACAATTCAGTTGAAGAAGAAGTTTGATTTAATGACGAACAATATTTGTGCCAGGAAATAGAATCAGCTTTTCGAATTATTTTTTGTAGTTCAGATATTTTTTTTTGTAGAAAGTCTAGATTAGTTGGTGTTGGGTTTTTCCTAAAGTTAGTAAGAGCCAGTCGGCGTTCTGCAACTAATTTTGATAATTTACTATTCCAATATGGTTTCGGGGTGAAATTACGTGTTGGATTTTGATTTATATAACTATTTGGAATATATGTATCCGCTGCTTCATTTAAATGTGATATAAAAACATCGTAAGCCTGTTGAGGATTTTCTGGTAATCTTAGGTCAGAGAATATGCGATCAAGATATTCCCGATAACATGGCCAGTTCGCTTTTTTAAAATTTCGTTTTTTAAGAGGTTTTAATATGGGGTTAATAACAGTTGTCAATTTGATAATAAGGTGATCACTTCCTAATGTCTCATTAGTCACGTTCCAATTAAATTTCTCAAACACGTCAGATGATACTATTGATATATCGGGAGAAGACTCTTGTAGAACGCCGTTAACCAGTCTAACACGAGTTGGCGATGAATCGTTTAATGTTGCAAAATTACTATCTAATATAGCTTTATAAATTTGAATACCTCTTTAATCAACCCTATTTGACCAATTTGTATGATGGCCATTAAAATCTCCTAAAATTAGTGTGTTTTTATCAACTAAAGAAAATAAATGGTCCCAATCACTCTGACTAGTTCTTACGGAGGAAGGACAGTACACTACAATTATATTGTTAATATGTGAACAATTAAAAATTTTAACAAAAATTATTTCAATGCCTAAATTAGGTCTAGAATTTAAATGTATCATTTGAGCCTTAACAGAACGATGAGTAATAACTGCAACGCCTCCATAACTATCTTGTCTATCCACACGATAATTGTTATATTCATTAATTGTAAGGTTCGTTTCTGAGTCTAGCCACGTTTCACATACAGCAGCAATATGAATTTTCTCTTGTACTAACAACTGACGGAATGCACCTAGCTTCCCTTTTATACTCTGAGCGTTCCATTGCATAATATTAATCTTATTTAATATAACTTCACTGTCCATTGTTAAAGAAATGCTTAAACGGAGACACAAAATCGAATTTTCTTTGGATCACACTCATAAACCACTCCAATAAGACTACTATAATTTGTTCTATCTTCTTCATCGCTGTAAGTTTTTTCATAAAAAGAATATTTGCAAGCTTCTCTAGCAAATCAACAAATATCCCTTTTCTCATGCTGTCTTCTTTATTACTTTCATCTTCTTTAATGTCTTCCATGATAGATTCAGTCTGAGATAAAGCATCCCAATTAAATGTTTCACTAGTAGATGTATTTTTTTTATTAGCACTACTTTTGGGTGTTGGTTTATTTTTATTTTTTTGTATGGTATCAGATGTCTGAATATGTTTCATAGACTTTACAGCCCCGGCATAGGATAATTGACTGGGTGAAGTGTAAGGAATATCTTTCGTCTGAATTTCTTCACATTTAAAATTTTCGTTCTTTGCTGGTAAGGATGGCGGAACATACATTTCTAAAGCCTTTTTATAAGTACAATTAAATTCAGCCATGATTTCTCGTATTTTTCTTTCTTTTTTGAATATAGGGCAATCCCTGCTCAATGCTAGATGAGATCCTAAACAATTAACACATTTAAGCTTTATTGACTCACAATTAGCATGATTAGATCCACACTTAGGGCATACCACTTTTGTACTAGGGCATATTTTTTTACTGTGACCATAACGCCAACATTTAGAACACTGTGTGACGGGAAATATATACGGCTCAATCTTAATTTTAATATCATATACATATATATATGGGGGTAAAGATGAACCTTTAAATCCTAATCGAACTGCTTCACTCGTTAACCAGTCCGACTCGCCATTTCTCCGCATCAATCGTTTTACAGATAGTAAATCTCTGTCACTAGTAATATTTTCTTTGATATCTTCTTCGCTTAACTCAATTTCTACATTCTTGATGACACCGTATGATATTCCTACTTCATATCTATTGTGCATTCTCCATCCTTTTTCTATTAAGTTATTACATGACATTAATTTTTTTGCACTGTTTTCTTCTTCAAATTGAATCATAACTTTATACGCGTTTATATATTTTATTCGAGATATGTTTAATATATTTTCTTTCTTTAGTAGTTTTGCTAATTGAAATTGTTTAGGCATTATGTCTTTCGAATACACACAAATTTCTATTAAATCTTCTTCAAAACTTTCTTTGCTGTTCCACGTATTCCTTCTCACCATCATTTTTCCTTTTTTAGTAACAGTTGTCCATTTATTATTTGAATCTAATTCTCTCATACGTTTTATTGGTCGGCTAGTATTTTCTTGACTATATTCTTCTAATTCATCCTCCACATACATATCATTCTCCTGTAATTGTATTTGTTCCCTCGATATTTTTGTGCTATTAGACTCGGTGTAAATAATGTTATCGCTTTCCATAGTAACGCACCATACGGCCGGCCGCCGTAATCTTAGATAAGACCGAGCGCGTCTTTCTTAGAATTACGATCGCAATTAGTAAACAACTACAAAAAACACGACTGCACTTCTAAGACGTATCGTGCGAACTGCATTTTAACTAATTTAACGCAGAATGTTTCATTTAACGTACTTTGTTAAAAATATTTGGTTGATACTTCGATCACTAATAAGATATTAGTGATCCAAGGGTTGATATGATAATTATAATAAATGGTAACCTTAAAAATAATGTATGAATTAAATTGTTTATTAAAACATTGTTTTGACGATATCCTAGTTTTTAATCGACATTGTAGTCAGAAACTAATTAATAATATTATTGTTTTTTTATTTTATTTTAAAATGAGGTCAGTTTTTTAAGTGGACAGCGTCAAACTTGTGACTTTCCTCTCACTCAGCCCATAGACCTTAGAATTATTAAGGTTTTTACGTAACTTTAACACTAATTTAGTTATATAAGTATGACAAACACGAAAATATTTCTGATCTACATAAAATTAAAAATAAGGTATAATATATAAAATCAAAAAAATTCCTACTTTTAATGAGCCGACAGTCAAACAATAACGTGAGAGATATTTAAAAAATCTTATTATACAAAACGATAGTCAATGAAACGTCCTAGAGAATATCATCCAATTAACAGGTGCTAAGTAAAAACAAATCTAATCTTCGGTGCGAATTGAACCTTGGCCGAATAACATCCTGTAGAGTGCTGATTGCGACTGTATATTAATGGATGAAGGCCCAGCCCACTTCATTAAAGCGAACAAACAAGAGGGGGTGCGAATAGGCTCTTTATCTCGTCACCCTCTCAACCTTTGCGCTACCCTAAACATTAAGATGACATTACAGTTACTTTGGCTAGTCACTTTTAAATTGTATCGTGGGTTTTATTTTTTATTTCGCTTCCCCTATTTGTTTCAAGCTATTGCAATATATTTCTTATTATAAGTTAACAATGAATTATAATCAATGCTGAAGTTAATTTTTGATCATTTGTTTAAGACGCTCCTTAACGTCACGTATATGCGACCTCAAAACTTAAAAAAATATTTATTTCGCAATGTTATTATTTTAACGCTTTTGAATTTTTGTACATTTTTCTACTATCCGTAAGCATAACGATTCGTTTCTTCAATGTAATAACCGTCTGACTGAAATCTATTCAAAGAACTTTTATTTCGCCTTTAATATTTGCGTCCGAATTTAACAAACAAGTGTCGTTTTTGTATTTTAATCCTGCAGTAGTTATCGATTTTTCGTTTTATCGATGGAATTTCTTTATTTTTTTTTTATTTTTTTTCAGTTCTCTTTGTTTCCGTGTATTTTATTCGGTTATTAAATTCTGTTTTGAATGTTTTTCATTTTAACATCGGGGGTAATAAATCGTTTTGTTTGTTTTATGGGTTATGAGACATATTTTTATTTATCTTGTTAAATAAAACCAGTTAAAACCATCAAAGTGAATTTATACGTACATATTGTATAGTACGAGTATATAGTTTAGTTATATTTGTTACGATTTTAGTAAGCGGGCAATGATGAAATTTTATCTCGAATTTCTTATTTGAATAGTTTTGTTATTTTTTATATACACGGGCTATTGATGTTCTCTAAGCCCGTGATTATATTATTTTGTTGAATTCTAATTTGTGAAATAAAGGAATGAAATTATGCTAAGCTTATCTTTGACCAATTAAATTATATATTCACGAAATTCCCGTATTTTTTACTGTTAAAACGTTTAGCTGTCTAATTTTTTTAATATGTTAGTGTTGCTCGAAATTTATATTTTATCTCCATTCTTCTTATATATAAAGACCCGTATGTTACGCTCTTAAATTATTTGATAGTGAACTTTTGTAATATAGCGGTGACAGTAACAAATGTCTTTGTTTTAGGTGTGTGCGTTATCGCCAAGGGAGCGGATGTCAGAATCCCTCGCTCTCACATACGCGGAGGCTCCAGGACGGCCATTACCAGACCTGATCGCTCAGCCCGGCCTCTCGTATGACGAGGTCTTACACGATGACTTTAGATTCGATTTGAATGCGCACGATGTCATGGTCTTCCTTCACATACAGAAGACTGGAGGAACATCCTTCGGAAGACATCTAGTGATGGATCTCGATTTGAAGGTAAAATTACCCTTAAGTTTTTGTCCACCAGACTTACGAATATAGTAAATATTGATTTAATTATAAATAATATTACTGAATGCTAGATCTTATAGCGACAGAAGTATTTGTATTACTCAAAGTTGTTTCTTCTATCAAACAATATTCAAACTTCATTTACAGTTTTATTGTTCTAACAATCAAAAATGTATACAATTTACGTTTTCAGTCTAAACCTTCATTTATATTTTATTAAGTTTGAATATTGATGAGTTTGTTGTAGAATTATGTGAACTGTAACTATGCCAGCGTGGAGTCCGCCCCCGCGACCTATATCGTAAATTCGTTAATCAGCATATCATTCTGCTGATTGAGTGAGTCGCCTTGAGGGCCTATCATATGTTTATGGTGTCGTGTCACTAAAAATATTTATGTTAAAGCTTTGACCGGAATTTTAATGCTTCTGTTTTTACTGAAAAATATTTCATATGAAATAAAAATTTTATCATCTGTATATAATAAAATGAAAATTTATAGATGGATCCAAAATTTCAAATAAATTTAGAGCATGAGACATTCTTTCCACTCCATAAAAAGCAATTGTGACAATGTATGTGTAAAAAAATCAACCTCCGCGCATCAGCAATCCGTCAAATTTTTTTGGTGATCAACCGGAGTAAAGTGAGTCGAGCAACTAATCCTCGATCAATTTTAAATAGAAAGTCTCCATGAAAAATCTGAGGGGAACGTGGAAATTATGTGAAGGGGCAGAGCTCAGCCAACAAGCTATTAAAGCAGGCGTGTGTGCGATGACGTCGCAGAAAACAAAATGGTGGAAACTTTGGAAGAAAATCTAACGTCACGCCTTTATAATTGCGGCCTTAGCAAGGCAATCGGTTTTAAATTTATAAGTTAACGTTGAAAAAAAGTAATACCCTGAGCTTTACAAGATCAATCATCTTTTTATAAATAAACGTTAAAATACGAGCGTAATAAATTTGTATATAATTACAATACTTTTTTATGTATATAAAATAATTATTTCCATTAAAATTAAATAACTACTAATACGTTTAATGAGTTGGTATAACCGTAAAAGTACCTATTATCAAGTATATGTTTCAAAGGCTTTATCTTATTATTTTTTTTCTATAACGTTGTTTTGAATTATAAAGGTATTTGACGATAATTGAATTAATAGCGAGCTTAAGTTCATAGGCCAAAGGTGCTTCGAAATAAATATAATATTACAAATATTAATATAAAATTTAGCTCTTTATCACAGCTGTCATTAGATGTTGTTTTATTTTTATATAAAAACTAAACTGAATCCGTTCAAGTAGTTATCGAGTAATTATGAAGCAGTGGGCTGTTTTTAATTGCGTTCTATGTGGTTAAGTGGCACTTTATAATTATGATCGTCGCCGTTTTTTTTTAGTACTTTCATTCGGCTCAATTTATGATGTTAAAGAATTATGCTATGTTGTAGAATAGATAGAATAGATGTACATGTATGTAATAGCAAGGTATTATTATTCGATTCTGTAATATTTTAAGAAAAATTATAAGATCGATATTGCTTATAATTTTTTTTATTGGCTCCAGTATAGTAGTAGTAGTTAAATATACCAAAGTAGAGTAATAATTTGAAATGATTTACAAACGGAAACATTAATTTTTTGGTCAGGTATTTAATATTTTAAGTAATAACTTAATAAACCTTTATTCAGAAAAGTCACCTATGCAATATACATAAACTTAAAAATAAATTAACTATATACATATCACAAGAATATACACAAAAAAAACAATATAATATTATAAGATATTAGTTTTAATTATATAATTTTTCTCATAATATTTATTTGAAAAGTTTTTGTTTATTTTACTGTCTCGTTTCAAACTACGACTGATTATTGCGATAAGTTTACATATACATACATTTATTGTCCTGATCGTAGTATTTAGTATGTATTAACGCGATACAGTCATCCAATCAACCAAAAACCTAGTTATTTAAATTTGTGTCATTGTAAGGGTAGGGACGCACTGTGAAATCACACCGCGCGATTTTTTTCCGCAGTTTCTATTGAACGACAGTAAACTGTATTTCATTTAACGCAACTGCGAAAAAACCCCTGGATATTTTAGTCATTAGAACTGCTGTAGTAATTGGTCGAAATGCATTTCTAAAATGTATAATAGAACTCAAAGTTAAACTTTTTTATATATTATATAGATGTCATTAATCCCAAACTTCTAATGGCCTTGATGACACTTATAACAAGATTTTTCTGAATAAAATATCAAGATCTCCGAAAATACAGCATTTTAAATTGTTTCCTGGCAATGCCGTTGTCGGAGCGGAAGCCGAGTGCTAGACATTCTTCTATGAATAGCAGCGCACGAATGAGCAGGTTCACATATCGCGCGTATGTTTTTTCACAAAGCGGTAAATGACAACTTCATACTAAACAATGTATTCGCTCGAATTAAATAGGTTGTATTTTCGCGCGTATTTTAAATTACATGTGCGTGCAACATGTACATCATTTGATGACTATGGACACAGAAAATTGAAAAAAGAACCACGCAGTATTAATCCTTTCAATAAAAAAATAATATATATAAAAATTATTGCAATGAAACTACTTTTGGCACGGTCGGGGAAGTAAATATATTTCGCGTTTCGGTAATGCGTTATGTTTACGCATTATAGTTACGCGGTACGTGGGAATGTGTATATGCGTTTCAAGGGTATAATATCCAATATTATTTTGCTTATCTCAGTGCCAAATATCGTTCGTTAAAATTACGTTCTAATTTCAAACTGCAAAAAGTCATTTGTTGCTGCTTATTGTTGATTTATTAGGTAAATCAACATATATATGTATACTATGTATATATCATTAATATTAATTGTTCAACGATTGTGTTTGTGCAATTGTAAGGCCGCAGACCCGGTGGTATAACTTTATTTGAACCCTGGGTTCAATTCCCAGGTCGGGCCAATAAAAAGTTATTGGATTTTTCTGTCAGAAAATTCTCAGTAGCAGCCCGGAGTCTGGAAGTTGGAAGTGTGTACACTCCCGTGCCTCGGAAAGCACGTACAGCCTTTGGTCCTGCATCTAAACTCTTTCTGGTCTTGTCGGATTGCCGTTCTATTGTATTATGAGAGTTAGGGAATAGAGCGTGCATTTGTGTTTGCGCAAAAACTTGTGCACTATAATATCTCCTGCGTAGTTGGCTTATCTCTCTTGAGATTGGTCGCCATGGCCGAAATCGGTCTGAAGGACATTATTATTATTATACATAATTAATGTACATATTAATATTCACCATTATTCCGCCCGTTTAATTAGACAATAGTTAAATTACGAGTTCTAGTTGGGTCGCCAAGTTTGGACGGTTGTTTTCAACCGCACTGTAAATATTTAACGGTATTCTAGTTTCGGCTTTTCGTGGCGACTGCTGTAGAGCAGACAATATTAGTAAGGGACAACGGACTTATAAGGCTATTACCATATTGGACGTGGTACCATCTGCTGTACATCGAAAAGGTTATTTTTAATTTAATTAAAAAGGATTATATGATTTTGACCAATATAAAGTTATAATATGTGATAATATTGTGAACGGCAAAGAAATCGAAAAATCACGGCAGGTGTTGTCTTGTCAGTAGAAAAGATAAAAAATTTCCTTAAAAAAAACGAATACCAAATTTAACAGTAATTAGTCAAACGGTGGCTTAATTTATTAATGGCAAACAGATACCTACCAACCGAACCGACCGACATCCATTATATATATAGATATGTATATTTTAATTATACACGAAACATTAACAATAGAGGTCACCCTTTTTTAATCTCACAGAACCCTAAAAGGCAAGGCTTTATTTGGCAGAACTAAAAAAGACACATCAGTATGTACGAACGCGTTACGCGATAGATCGGATGCGGTATCGTCGGCATCATTTGCCTCGATTCCTAGGAAAACGAAGATTTGAATGTTAATAGCACTTATTGGAGCGCTAGACACGTAGATAGTTGAAAAAAAAAACAATAGTCTTTATGTAAATATGACCCAACTACGAATGATCCGGTGTTATTTTAATAACCTCTTCTGCGAATGTATATACCATAAAAGGCGCGCAGCACAAAAAAACAAGACAAAGACAATAAAAGTGTGTATATAGTCTAGTACTTTTTAGTAACGAAATGCCTGAAAAAACTTCGGCATCAATGTAGCAATTGTCTTCCAAATGTCACGAATCACCCTTTTATATAGCATTAACCTAACCTTGGATATACACCTAGTATATAAGGCTCAAACTAAAGTAAGGTTACTATTATATTATGCAGCATATTTTGGGACTTTATCGTTTATAAAAATATCTGACATAATCAGGCAGAAGTAAAAATTCGCAACACCTGTATTAACTGGTCACCTAAATTGCGTTTAATATGATTATGATCTCCTAACCGATTTCTAGCACAATGCGCAGGATATATTATAGTGCACAAGTGTGTGCGCAAACACAGGGCACTCCCTCTTTTCTCACTTTCGTACGAGTCTTACCAAGCTAGGCTAGGCGTTTCATAGAAATAATCGTATAATTATGGTACGTTTCCTGTGCCACGACATACTTGTATTATATGCTTTTTTGGTCCATATGTTCGTCATTTTGTAACAAACATCAAAACACATAACGCCTTCGCATTAATAATATAATAAAGTAAGATGAACTTAGATGGCAAATATAAACTTTTATGAAGGTTTCGTCGTGGCACAACAATCGTTACCGTAATCTTTTCTAGCTCTATGTTCCCAACAAAGGATAAATGTATTCAGACCCGACTTTAATTTTATACCTCCTGTATGAATATGAACACTTTCGTATAAAATCCTGTTAACTCCGCATTGTTCCTTAACACTAACATCCCAGCACTTGTTAAACCTCTATTGTTGCTCGCTGTGCGTGTGAGGGAACGTGGGGTGTGTTAATGTTAATGGTTACATGCATTCGTTTTATCGATATCGTCTTTATTTACATTTTGTTGCTTTTAACATTTTAGTTAGGCTGCTATGTCCATTCGTTAAGTTTTTTTTTCGAATATATTCTTTTTTTGAATGATAGAAGAATTATAAGAAAACGCGTTATATGGACAGTTCTAAGTTTAAGTTATGTAAGACCTATCTTTATTCGGTTCGTGAACTAGTATGTATTCATATTTAGTTAAAAATCATTGCTGGTCTAAAAATGTATGCAATGTTTTAGTTGACAGATTTTGGTAGGATGTTAAAGTTGTTCTCTTGATATTCATAGAAAGCTTCAGGCTATCGTGACAGAAGGCTATTCGGGCAAATGAACTGTAGCTCTTTTACAATTATATATTTTTCACATGCAAATCAATAAAATACTAGTTGTTGCTAATATTAATTATTAAAATAAATATTTCTTTAGAATTTCAAGAATTTTACGTGTTGCTTACTTAGTTAGTCCTCTAGACAAGGTTGAATTTATTGAAAGGAATATGAATCTTTCCAAACGTCACGTTACGTTTCAAGTTATTATACGTTTATCTGAAAAGATTATTTATATTCAATTGAAGTCTCACAAATAATATTATAAGATGTTTTTGTTATGTGTTTTATAATTTGTTATTACGTTTTTTAAATAGTTAGTGTTTGAGATTGTTGAAATAAATCGAGAGCATCTTGTTAAATTTTTACAGTCTAAAGCGTTTGTCCACGTCGGATATCCGCTCCCGCGCAACGGTACTGATTTCACTGGTAATTTCCGCGCCCGTGCGAACGCTTCAGAGAACCGCTGCCGCCGCCCGCAGGGGGAAATGAAAACGCTTTGCATTTTAAATCGCGTGTGTGTTATTGGCTTTTCTGATTCGAACTTCTTTGAGTAATATTTTATACGTAACTGTGCTAACCGCGATGTGCCCCGTCGGCGTGGTACAGAGTGAATATTTAAAATATCCATTGCATTTTTTTCATTGCAGAGGCCGTGTAACTGTCAACGTGCGCGTAAACGCTGCCATTGTTTTCGACCGCACAGCAACGAAATATGGCTCTTTTCGAGATACTCCACCGGCTGGAAGTGAGTACCTTTTGTCTAGCTACACATTCCGTATTCCCACATGGCGACAAACTAGAATATGAATAACCTAAAAAATAAACGATTCTCACAGTTTTTTGTTTTGTCATATGTTCCTCGATTCATTTCGTGGCTGTAACCGTGACAGTTCTAATCTACACGTGTCTCAGCTTAATCTTAAGATATATTCAGACTAATAAGTAATAAATTCATGTCATCGTAACGATTTGAAGGCCTAAAATTTAAATGAGAATTATTATTGGTAGACACTTTGATTTGATTACATCAACCCGGCGCCGAGACTCGTCTTGTCCTCGGACTCGACGGCGGCTCGTCCCGTTTTGGGCATGCAAATGTGTCGAATATGCGTACTTAGTGTACCGCCATGCAAATTACCTCTCCAGACTATTGTCCAGCGCCCTTGGGGATTATACGACCGTTCCATTAGACGTGACACGAATAACTGATTGAAAACGATTTTCGATTTGACTAGTTGACTAGAATTCACAATTCGGCGCTCCAGAGGCTCACAAATCACAAACCTTTTTGTATTTATAGCTCTTCCGGAGGCCCATCGGGTATTGGCAGTATAACATACAAAGGTTGCGTAATCAAGTTGTCGTGTTATGCTATTATCCCTAGTAAGCACGCGTACATAATGTTGATTACCATTGACGGTTATTTTTGTGTTAGGTGTGAACAATTGGTGTTGAATTGTTAATCGTTGATTAGATCAAATTCGTAGCACTGCCGCCGGTGCCTCATTGATATGCTTAGCGTGTGCGGCGTAAATTAACGTACCATAACGTAGATTGTTGATTTAAACATCGGTGCTCTATTGAATTGAAAACACGTGTCGTAACTAAATTCAACTTCGGGCTACCGTTTCCAATGGCGACGCCGTGTAAAAGGGTTCTCAAGGTCGAACATTATTACTATTTTATTATCACCCTCGAGACACCATAGACACCGCTCGAAGCATTTAGTCAGCGATAAAATATTTCTTATCTTACGTATGAGGCTGCAAGTTATTTGTTTTGTGATGTTTATTTTATCTTGTAAGCGGGGGTTCCGAACAACGCGAAGATATGACATACTATAAACAATCGTTTTGTTTTGTTCTCGTATAATGTATCGTTTCTCGAAATTTAGAGTCTTCAGATACTACACACCACCAACACTACAAAGGTATCATTATTTTGATGATCGTGCCGAGACAAATTACACTACCAACTTAACGATCCATTGAAAGGCTCTCGACAATGATTATTTTATTTAAATATTTACGTAGTTCGAGCGTTTGATTTAAGTATCCCATGTATCAAAGATATATCTATCTACACGTGGTTTCTCGTTTGAATGCAATGAGTATTTTTTTGATTTCCGCTGTCAAAAGAGGACTCTTGTTAAATTAAATTGTTCTGTCCCTATCTATCTCTACATCCAGTCAGTATATTTATATGAAATTTTACACGTTGAGGCCTAAAATTTATTTTTTTCAATTATTATGCCTAAATGATGTTCCCGCAATATAATGACTACCTAATGTTTTTTAACAAGATCAATCGTATTTCAATTAATCTCGTTTCGTAATACATGGAAATCTCAATAAAGGCGTTATATATAAACTCATATATATTATTATTATTAATGTGATCAATCGCTTTGTGGGAAGTGTTATGGTAAACATGTCCTTTTAGGTATCTATCTAAATATTTATGTTTTATGTTTTCATGTTGATATTTCCCAATGAAAGTAAATTTGAAAAAAAATAAAAATTTATCGTCTTACGTATATCTAATGTAACAAAGTTAAACCGCTTTCAATGCATTGCCGCCTATGAAAACTAAGATATTAAGTCCGCTGGCTCACCCTCCCAACCAAAACACAATAACAGGTTAGTACTGTTAAGAAGTAGTCTAACTGATAAATGGGTGGTAACTACCCAAAAAATCCTACCATACGTAATATTCTTAATGGGCTGTGTGCCAAGTGAACGTAGATTACTTCGACATTTATATAGAGAACATATAATGTATTAGTTAATGTATTTATCAATGTAGCTGCTTTAGAAGATTAATGTCATTCCATTCACAAATGATTTTCACGAAGACAAAACAATGGGAACATCAATTATGGTTTTAATCCTAGAGCTATTTAATCATGGAAGGGATTAAGGTATTTGAATTTTGATAGTTTCAAACTGAAGAATGCTCAGAAGCTTAAGATCTTAAGGTATTTTTAATAGAACTGATGTCGTTACCGTTCCCACGGGTAATAGAGGTGTCTCTACTACCGCCTTGTAGCTATTAATTCGGTAACTCTTCTCCTACAGACCTCCCAAGGCGTCCGCAGGCGGGCGTTCTCTTAGCCCTCTGACAAACAAAAGATAATCTGTAAAACAGTACAAGCGATAAACAACCGTAATTATATAATGTTTAGACGTAAACGAGCTTAACTTTGTGTAACTTTTCGTGACTACGTTATTCTAGTTCGTCGAGATTAACTTGGCGTCATTGTCTGTTTGTTTAATATGGTTTGTGTAAACGGGACCCTTGAATGAAAGGTCCATTGATGGGTAAACGTATAAAAATGTTTTAAAATTATTGTTTTTTTTTATTATTGTAAAAGTAGTTATTTTTATATTAATGTAAGCAATGTTCTAATAATTTTAATTATCTTTTTAAAACACAATTATAGTGCTCTTATCTTAAGCTATAGAAAGTTTAAAAAAAATATCTTTAAGATTCTCACGTATGTACTAATTTGTCGATACATAGCTGTCAATTGTAATGCCTAGTCAAATTGAAGATTGATTTTGTGAGCAACGTTACAACACGTAACGTTTTATAATAAAACGCAAATTTTAACGTTTTTTATCTATATTTTCATAATAGCTTACAAAGTTAAATGCGTTTGTTTCTTAATTGGTTTAACAGTGCGAACTGTTTCAATATAATTTCTAATTTAAGTTCGTCGCAGAGTTCGATTGCGTTCGATTTTAACGAGTACGGTGTCTATCTCCTGCCCAATCTATCACGTCTCCGTACGCAGTTATCTTTCATCGTAAATTAACTCAAATTATCTGTCGCCGGGCTACACGGTCTCCACTGCTGGCATATTGTAAGCCATTACTTATATTCTAAACACGAAACCAATGTTCCGCTCCGAGAGGATGGGGCTAAATTAATTTGTGTGTTTCTCGTTTTTTTTTTCTAACAACCTTGCTGTGTGATGTATACAAAAAGGGGTTCAACGATATCGTATCTCCCTTTTAGTTAAGTTGAAATTTCATGATTTCATTCTGTTATTTCGTATTGGTATTAGTGCGTTTTTATATTAAAAAAAAATTATTTTGTATAATGCAGTCTTGATTTAATATTATTTTCATAACTTGTAACTTATTTTCGAAGTATAAGTTATAAAAATATACATTAGACTAAACATTCAAAAGAACATGTATTCTTAGTACATACACCTATAGACATTCTAAAATCTTCACTTCAAAGTGGATTTTTCAAAATCGTAACTTCTAAATATTGAACAAGGTAATTAAAATATTCACGGTAGCATGCGCAAGCGATCCCGTGGCGCTCCTCGTTAAGACGGAAAGGGTACCGCTGGTTTTTTAGTGCGTATTCCGATGTTTGGGGCGCACTCGGCGCCTTGGACACTGGCGAGCCTCACATACCCCCCACTGTTCCGTGGGGGAAACGGGTAATGCGTTTTTCCAGCGTAATAAAAAAAAGGTAATTAAAATATTACAGCCTCAACACCATATAAAAATATGTAGTTATCATATTTTTAAGTTTTTTGTTTATTATCATTACTTTTCTTTAAACAAAATAACAACTTCGAAAACACTGGTGGTAGAGCTTTGTGCAAGCTCGTCTGGGTAGGTACCACCCACTCATCAGATATTCTGCCGCAAAACAGCAGTACTTGGTATTGTTGTGTTCGGGTTTGAAGGGTGAGTAAGCCAGTGTAATTACAGGCACAAGGGACATAACATCTTAGTTCCCAAGGTTGGGGGCGCATTGGTGATGTAAGCGATGGTTAACATTTCTTTCAATACCAATGTCTAAGGGCGTTGGTGACCACATACCATCAGGTGGCCTAAATGTTCGTCCGCCTTCCTTTTCTAAAAAAAAAAGAATGAACTGATTATTCAGACTTGCTCTAGAGTTTAATCCAACGCGAGTATAATGTGTAATGAGTAACAAAATACAATGTTATATGAAATGAAAGAATAAATAATTAACTGGAACAAAAAAAAAAAAAAACTCAAAACAAAAGTGGGCGTGTATTCTCATATTAATATTCTGTTTTTAATATAACTTATACGAGTTTTCATATACATGTAAATTCGCAATGGAGATAATTAAAAAAAAAACAAAACCTTTTGTTTTCATCTAAACATTTCGCGTTAACACGCAACCAGATTCATCTTGTTAACATCTTCAATTTTCATTCTCAGTGTAATGTAATAATATTAAACGTGTTCTATATAATCAAAACACGCGTTTGTCCCGTGGAATAATACGCTGAAAATAACTCATTTGCATTTAATTCCTCGCTAAGTATTAATCATTGTCTGTCCGTATGTTTGTCTTCACACTAACACTGTTTGGTTTTGGTATTTTCTATACAATTATACCTTTGTCAATTTACTCGCTTAAGTTTTAATTAAAAATGTATAACTAAATAAGGCATACGATGAAAAAGTTAGTATTTTGTTGATTATTATACCGAATTGTATTCTATTTTAAATACTGAGTTTCTTGTCGATTTTCGGTAGAATCTAAACCGTTTAAATTGATTGATAACTTCGATCTTCGATCTTTTATCGACCGCTGATATCTTTACAATAAATCTAATCAAATTAAGTAATTATTATTTTTTGAGTCATATTATAATTTTTGGCTTACCGATTGGCGTAGACGAGTTTTTGTTTATTATGTGTAAATCCTCACTAATATGTTAAATGTGACAGGGAGTTTGTCGGTTATGCGTTCTCGACTCAACTATTCAACCGATCATCATGAAATTAAAGTACAGAAAAGAACAAAGGATTCCTAACACCTGAACCCCTTACGAGTTAATTATACGTAAAGCGCTGTAAAGGATTAAAGTTCGTTCCAAGTTCAAACTACATGCAAATATAAATAAGATGATTTTATCTCGATGAGTCATTTATATTTGACACGATATTCCCCATTTCACACGGCATTTTAAATGTGAAACGAACATGACTTATGTATACAAATTTTTATTCTTATACATGTTTAAATATTTATTTCTTTTTTTATAAGGAAAATAGTATAAGTTTCATAAATGGAATATTGGTTTTTGAAAATATGTAATCATGACATATTATAACAGATATTAGCTGATTGTTGAACATGTGAAAATACCTTATTTTGTTTTGCGTTTCATTGTAATGAAGTGAATGTTAATACTAAATTGGTAACTAAAATTACTAAACGTATGTGTGTGTGAAATTCTCGACGATATAATGTATCGCCTTCCTACACACTTATCTTTTATTAGAAATGTTTTGATGTCTTGATTAAACATCGCTTTTTGTTTTTTTTTTCGCATTAATGTTTATTAATTATTTTTCTTATTTATCTGTTTTCCACTCCTTGATATTGCTTTTAATTGTAGGTTTGCTATCACTGTACGGATGGTTGAGGTATTTTCACGCTCGATTGATGGATACGCTTAACACAAATATGTTATCCGATATCCTAGTTATCTTTATATATGTATACTACTAACATTTATGTGTGCATTTTATATATTCGCTATGTGAAGTTACATTTGTTTTAAGAATAATCTAGGTCCATATTAAGTAAAGTTAGTACTGTTGAAAATGTGCATGTGTCAGAAAAGATGAAAAATAGGTACTTGTCAGCCCATACTGCATTAGCCTGGTGGAGTAATTTCTCCTTAGCACAATTTGAGGTCTTCTCATAGCAGTTGGGCATTTAAGAGTAATATTTTGCTACTTACTGGCTATACGTAGTTAGGTACCTGCTTTGAAATAATCGTTATGCAGATGACATTAAAAAGAAAACAAAAGGTAAATTCAAAAAGTATGAAATCAGCGATAGAACCCAGTAGGTACAGGCAAAATAACGACTAAAATAATTTTAATTTAAATTCGTCATGCACATAGAAGGAAAATTTCCACAAAAGCAATTTAGCACAAACCGGAATCAAATACCTACATTTGAAAAATCGAATAAAACTTCCCACAAAAAAATGTCATTTCCGATTTAGCTTCCAATCCCATTGAATCCAACGCTAGCGAAATTGTTAGAGCATTGGCGTACAATATTCCTAAATTAAAATTGACAGTACGTGTTGTGAAGAAAAAAAAAATAACGCGACCGTATTCGAATTTCGAATTTAATTAAAAAATGATATATGCTGCCCTAAAAATTACTAAACATTTTTTTCATTCTACTTTTAAATTAGTGACATTTTTCATTTATTAAATTTATTTAAATAATATCATAAAAACGATTTATCTTTTTACTGTTTTAGTTTTAATTCAAAAGATTAATGATTTTAATAGTATTTTCTTTGACTATATAAACTTTAAGATAATCTGGCCGTTAAATAATCGCATTGTCGACTATGTGTAAAAATGGATGGATGGACGATACTGTTTGACTGATTATCATGAAAGTTGCCATTAAATGTTTTTTTTCATGGATATGGTTTTTAATTTTTTACCCCGTGGTAATTGTTCAATGTATAACTTGCTGTAACTCGCTAAGAGATGGCGCTGCATTAACATTTATTAAGTTTAACCGATGAGATTTGTTATACATTTGAGTATAGAGAGTATAAACCATATCGGATCAAATAAATTTTATAAATAAATATATTAATTTTGATTCAAGGTTGATTGGGATATAACTATGGACGCAGTCATTGTTACATATCGATTATGTATAATAGTTAACATGTATTCATAACACGATGTTTAATGAAATCTTATTGTAAGACGTGTTTACTTATTATAATACGTGTGTATTGTAAGATGTGTTAATATGTATGAAGAATCGTGTAACTAAACACCCTCCTAAATAACATTTATAAGTAAGTACATGAAATCATGCCAAAGTATCGTATTCAATTTTCCAATATCCAGATTTTACATCCAATAACGAACTACGCTTTGGCAGTCGCCTCCGTAAACAGTACGAGCGTTTACTACATTATACATTTGTATAAATAAAGTCTTTATTTAAGTCAAGGTATATCGAATTAATAACTGAAAACCTTCAAAAATATATTTTCGAGTAAATATTTCGTCGGCTCGGAGTGGTTATATTTGTATTTTTAAAGAGTAGTAAAATTCGTGACCGCGTTGGAAGTCTTGTAGAAACATTTTCTTATACAAATGTAACGTCTGCTAATCCATAATAGTTGATACCTAATATGGTTTACCATTTAAAAAAACCGTTGGTTGGTTTTCCAGTGAACTAGTGCCAGCTAATCTATGAGCTGAGGTAGGCGGACGGGCTTGCACAAAGCCCTACCACCAAGTAAACTTACATTTACTTTTAATAAAACATCTTAAAAAGTTGTTTGTCCTGGCTGACTGAAGTCGCAGGCCGAGTTACGTTTGTGGATATTGTCGAGTTAGGTGACGAATGATTCCTATTCGAAATTCAAATAAATAAGCAGCTGTCATTCAATGTACGAATGTACAACGTCTCACTGTTACATCATCGCGCGACGGACACCAAACAACCGACTATCTTTATTAGTATGATAAACAAGAAACTGGAACTATCGCGCGAATTAATCGTTCATTGACCTCTGCACCACCAACCTGCACCTTGCTATATACAATATGCCATTATTCGATGAACTTGCTTGTATCGCTAGTGAAAAACAATTAACCTATTAATATACTATTATAAATTTTAGCTGATATCGATTTGTTGGTAGTGTCTTATCAGCTATACAAAATTTAACTTAAATATTATAACTGACATTTATGATAACAATTATTTACATTAGTTTATTAAAAGGCCGATTTTTGATCGCCGGTTAAATTTTATCTGAAAAATTAGTTTTGACGTTTTAAAGTTTGTCAAAACTTCAATTTTATTCTTCCGAGAAAAGTTAGCCGACCGGAAACTTACTAAAGTTTATCTATAGTTTTAGTTCAGTTTGAGCGTTCGTGTCTCAAAAGTGAGCTCAACTTTCTGATTGTGTTTTTATTTTTTCTTTCAATAAGCTACTCACTTGCTTTACCAATTGAACTTACAATGAACGTAAACAATGTGTTTTTTTATTATTCCATATCAATAAAAAATATTGAAATGAAATATTGAAGAAAACTAAAACACATAATAACTGTACGATGAAAAGTTCCGATAAAAATAAATAGTCCAGTGACATAATTCACTTCGGCTTCGTGTGTGTTTGTGTGTGTGTGGCTTACACATGAATGTTCAACAAACTTGTCTCACTCACATACGTAAGCAATTAATATTTCGTCTTTCCAAGCACGATTGCGATTCTAAATTATTGTGTGACTCCGTCCTGTTTCTTGCTCCCGACCATAAAAAAGCTATAAAGAGTTACAGTGTCAATATATTATGTTATATGTACATTTAAAATATATTATACGTTCAGTTATATTTGTGTTCGAAAATATTTACTGGCTATTATTATTTTATATTTTTTTATAAGAAATAAGTGTATTGAATATTTTTGTTATAAGCAAAGAGATGGAAAAATCCATCCAAAGTAACTCTGTCTGTCTATTTCGCTTTCACGGTTAGAATATTGAACCGAATTTGATAAAATTTGTTATGAAGCAAGCGTTTTTATAACAATCCCGCCTCCCAACGCCATCTTCTCCCCCCCTTAACTACCATGTGGGCGAAGCCGCGGGCGAACATTAGTATTGTATAAAAAATAGACTAGATGTAAAAATACAATATTTGAAAAGCTAAATTGTACATAAAGCTCTTTAATGGGTGTAATTAAACTTAGCACAACAATTACATATATCCCTACGGTACATGATAAAATTGAATTTTCACGTCGGTACAAAGTTGGGCGAATTCGTTCTGAAGTTGAATACGTTTCTATAACTTAACATGTCATTGGAGAATATTGCCTACGAACTCGTTATAAATGTAATTATATGTACTTAGCAACTGAATAATAAGTTATTGAAATAGAAAATCCATGTGTTATACCTCGTGGATGTTGAGCTTTGTGCAAGCCCGTCTGTAAAGGTGATTAGTGCAGTTATTATGAAAAACAGCAACTGTTTGACTGTATTACCAGTATAATTGCCCGGGGAGACTTTTCCTGCGATTGTTAATATTTCCTATAATATTCCAATCAGACGAGGATCATGATAAACAACCCAACATTAACATATTCCATGCGATTTCCTAATAGCTCTGCTATTTTATGTAATACAAACAGTTTTGATTGATATATCTTGAATTATAACACTATTTCCCTGTATTATTTATACCTACTTTAATTTTACTTCCAAATTTCCCGAATCCAAAATGAAATTCTTCTTTACTTCTCTTGTGGTCGAAATAGGCTATATATTCTTCTTTGCGTACACACTTACAACTGTGTGGCCCATTCGCGGTTTTCTACCGTTCTTTTAATATATTTCAGTTTATATATCTACAAAAATAAATAAAATTGAAGTGTCTGTGTGTAATTTCGGAATAACTGGGCCCATTTTTTTCCATTGGGTAAATATTTGTAGCACGTTCAATTGTAAGTCATGCCAAAGATATCGTTTTCCTAGCAAATGAAAATACTACACCTAGTATAGTATATAAGGAGGCATTAGAATAATAATAATCTCATAAATACGAAATGTTGTGTGTGTTCTGAATACCTGTTACTTCTTCAAGCTTTGTCACAGTTAAATATGACATAATTAAATATTTTGGCCGTTTTATTCCTTTAACAGGATTTAACTGATGTATATAGAAAGAAATTCCGATAGCGATCAAATAGTTGCAATAGAACGTATTTATTGTGAAGAGATTACTTATCTAAAGCATTCAATCGATCGTAACGTCGAATGCTTAACTGCAAGGACTGAATGACTTCTGCTAAGGTTGAACTTTAAACACATTAGCTATAATTGAATCAATTATAACGTAAGCTTAGCATACTTCGTAAGGATGTGAAGAACTAGTAGTGAGTGTATAATCGTTTTAAATATTTAAAATATGAATATTATTTAAGCAAAAGAAATTTTCAGTAACAGCCTGTTAATAAAGTTCTAATCTACTCCCCAAAATGGAGCTCGGAAAGAGGCTTTAGCTATAGAATATTTAAAAGTAGAATATTTTTTATTCCTAAAAAAATATATGAATAAGATTAAGTAGAATATATTTATAGTTACATTGATTTTATTCATTGTTGATTTAATCTACCAGGACTCTGATATAAACTGATGTTTTACTTTATGATTCTTTTTTGGAATCGCTCCATCGATCTAACGTAATTAGATGTTTTATCGTTATGCATCGCATCACCACGGCATGTTATTTGTCCAACTTCGGCTAAAACGAATCCGTACTTAAAACCCGTTCTCACGAGTTTGTTAACTTCATGATGGACGGTTATAGAGTTTAATCTTTTCATACTCACCACGTATTATCAGCTCGCAGTCAATAAGCACTCCATTTTATCTTATGTTTATCAAACAGGTACTTTAATTGGATACCAATTTTAGATAAGTGAAGGAACTAATTGAAAAAAAAACCTTGAACGATATTTTGATGAAGTGTTTAATACTTTAAATGAAACATAGTACCTTAAATCTAACTTATGTAGATAATACAAATAGAAAATAAGTTAGTAATATTTTTAACAATTTGGTTACGAAAGCTATACCTAAAACGAATTTAACTCAAAATAATAGTTAAAAAGTGTTTGTCGCCCTCTTCTATTTTCCTGTCAGGACATGTGTCATGAGCACATACTCGTATGTCCTAACCCCGAACCAATCAATGCAATTATCAATATCAAATTATCAATGCAATGCAATTGATTGGTATAAAACTTCGTAAACATGTGCCCTTAAAGTGCAGGGTACATTTTGATTAATATCTAAATTTTTTTAGACTTTCGAATATACGGAATATCATAAAATGTAAAGTATTTTTTATGTCATGTAAAAGAAAAAGTTTGTTTAGTTAAAATCAATAACATTCGATTTCTGAACGGTAACGGTTAAATAGTTCTTTTAGTTGTATGTGAAATGAGGTTATTGATATTTCTTACATCTCAACGAGGTGTAATGGGGTGTAAAATACCAGTGATCATGTTTGCGAAGCTACAAATTTACATACGTTAAGGTATTATAAAGAATATAAGAATGATATTTATAGCAAAATTGATTTAAATGTTCCTTCTTAAGATCAGCTTAGACACTATAAACGTAAAAAGTATTTTATGACATTCGATAATCTTATTTATTATTTTAAGCAGTATAATTAACAAAACATATTACTTACGTGACGTAGGCAGCAATAAATGGCGGGGATCTATAAAATTCCATTCGTTTTTTTGGTAATGTTGTCTAATTTTATTGATGTTTGCGCAATATGTTGTATGTTGTCTTTGTATTGTTGGAGAGTTTCAATGGCTTTTCACAAAGAATAGATTGGTGCTATAAAAAATCTCCACTACATAGAAAAATTACAGGAACAAGTGTAGGTGTAGGTCATAACGTTATAGTATATTTATTTTTGTTAATTGTATATTCCATAATGTTGTTTTTAAAAAAAAAATATATGTTAATATAAAATAAAAATTTCTAGCATAAAACCAGCAAAAACAAGAATTAAATTAAAATTTTTCATCGCCCACGTATTGAATTATTTCCTTTATGAAATAATGTCTAAAAATTTAGGGCGAATCTGATAAGCAGGAAATTAAAGTCGCTGTGTCAAGAGGAAAATCTTGTAAAAGTAGTAACACAGCGGAACGACGAAAATAATTGACTTTCAAACAATATTAAGACGTCGATAAGATAGAAGTGAGAAGATAAAGATTTGTTGTGTTAAATTCTAATTCAAGCGATAATAAATAACTAAATTTACGATGTTCGTTTAAACCAAATGGACACTTTCTGGTTCTCCTTAATTATTCTGTAAAAGACAAACATTTCAAAACAAAGACATACATTTCAAAACAATGGTATAATTGATTGAATTATTGCGAGTGGAGCTTTTTAATGAGGATTTATGGCGTAAATGGTAATTGCATTACAGTCAGTTTCTTGACAGATTATTTTTGCAGGGCTCCCGTGTGACTTGCAAATTATTGGACGCGAATTATTGAAATAAATGAAACAGGCGCCATCATTGCTGGATGTGTTCTAATTAAGGCGGTTGGTTTATTAATTATTAAAAGGAAAGAGATTAAGAAATTATGTAAAAAATATATATATAACGTCCCTTTAATATCGATCCCTTCAATATGCACCATGCGTGCCTAATGAACTTAAAGTTATTACAGATATTTTAAGCGTTAATGTCAGAATTGATAAATATGAAAATATAATGAACAATGGCAATTTAATCGTCATTTACAAGATTCTCTTCGGAAACTAGGTTCTAATCTAGCTTATTCTCGGTAGAACCTACCAAGAATAACCGGCAAGAATCTGATTGTTACTAATTCCCGAAATAGACAGATTAATGAAATACAACTAAATATTTATCCTACTAAAAAGACTATTGTAAGATTAAATGTTTATTATTCCCAAACGGAAATGATATTTATTGTTTGCTCGACTAACAGAGCATACTGATTGAAGGGTGTATCAGATACCGTTACTATTGTTATTATATAGTAGTACGTATATAGTATATACAGCATTCTTTATTACAAATACATTTACATTGGAAGCTTCAATGGGAAAGCATCGATTTAGCTCCGCCATTTCCCCGCATGCTGTTGACGCGCTACTACAATAAATTAACTACAATTGCACTAATTGTGCAGCTAATGGCCGCATTCACTAACGCATTGTCTAGTTTCGCAATCCGAGCATTAATTGGTACGCTTGCTATAACATATCGATGTGTCGATGACATTCGCGTCATATAAACAATCGCACCCTCGCTTCATAGTTCTCTGATATATTTCGTTATCATCTTACGTGATACGAATATCGGTAAGGTAACATTCCTTACGGTACGATAGAATCAATGCTATATTGTTTATATAAATCCCTTCGGTATACGAATAGGGAAGTATAACTAATGTTTATATTTCCGAGGTCGGGGTGGGATTGCCAATCGGGGCGCTTGCGGGGTACGATACTCAAATTGCTTTCAATGTAGACCGTTCGCGTGAGTCGCGCGCCAATCCAGCTCCGATATAAATCTACAAGCTTGCCGAGTTTCAAATAGATTGCGAACTATAAGGATTCGTGCAATTCGTTCTACAATTTATCCACACTCGGCCACCGGCGGTCCGGCCACGCGAATTCAACAATTTGTCACGTCAGCTTTGACCGTTTTTTGTTGAATACCGAACGGGTAATACACGACACAGAGATGTGACGTGGGCTTGTGCCTTTTTTATTGTTAAATATCTTTGATGTATCCATGTCCAACGCGACGTAGGCAATTGCCGAAAACATTCATACCTTTAATTATAATTGTCATTTCTTGAGAACGAATTCCTTCGTTAAATTGTTTATATTCGATGTAAAAAATATACATTACAAGCTAGTTTTTAAAATAAAATTTTATAATAATTCATCAGCAGTGACGGAGAAAGAATACATTTCACTGCCCCTTTCCCATGGGTGTCGTAAGAGGCGACTAAGGGATATCATCTGGTGGTAGGATGATAAACATCCGCCTGGCTTGTTACCACCGTACGCATGGTGTAAATCTCGTGAAGTGGCTTGCAGCCGCGTTTCGAGGTCAGCCAGCGTACAGCCAGTGCCCGAGCGAACGTTGCCGCGATGGGTGTTGGTCCAGTTGAGACGGCTACTGAACCAATGCCAGGGGAAACTGTATTGCCCTGCCGGACAGGGAGACCCGAAGAAACGGCTATTCCGCTGGCCGCCCGTGGCATAGTACAGGGGCCCGAGCGTGCCTAACCAGCACGCGAGGCTGCCCCACCAGGCCACGCATAATCTCGGGGTGGACCGTCGTGCCGGTTGGTGACCGGAAGGTGGGGTCCCGGCGGCTACTTCCGGGGGGGTTCGGGGGCCCTTCCGTCCGGCGGGTCAGTGTAGTTTCCCTTTTGGCAACCACTTGGGGTAACACGCCTCCACACTTTGCCCATCCCTATCGTGGCAATACGTCGCTCGCTTCACGTCTCTTTTGCATTCTTTTTTTTTTTTCCCATATGGTAGCGCATCAAAACAGGAATAACGGTCGTACAGCGGTGCACACCCCCACCATACCCACGCTGTTTGAGGTCGAGTTCACTAACATCCGCGGACTCCACGCTAACCTCAACGCTGTCCACCACCATCTCGAGACAGCACGGCCAGCAATGTTGTTTCTAACGGAGACACAAATACTCCGTCCTGCCGATACCAGCTACCTTAATTATCCCGGCTACATGCTTGAAGAATCCTTCAAAGCGAAAGCCGGAGTATGCTTGTTCGTTAGGACGGATGTTTGCTGTCACCGACTGCGCTGCTTGGAGGACCCCTCCTTCTCTATGTTGGTGGTACGTGTGGATCTGGTTCGTCAGAGTCGGGTCTACGTGTGCCTCTACAGATCCCATAATGGTGACTTGGAGACAAGTCGACTCTTTGACCATCTTAGTCGGGTGGCAGATGCTGCGCAAGAGCAGTTCCCTAACGCGGAATTGGTGTTTTTGGGGGATTTTAATGCTCACCATGAATCATGGTTGAAATCCCTCAAAACTGACCATGCTGGAAGGACTGCTCATGCTTTTGCTCTCACACATGACTTGACCCAACTGGTTGATCAGCCCACCAGGATCCCAGACATTGATGGGCAAGCGCCTTCTCTACTGGACCTTCTGCTGACTTCTCACCCGGTGGAATATCAGGTTGTGGTTCAAGCTCCACTTGGTTCTTCGGATCACAGCCTCATATCTACCAAAGTGCCACAGGCCAAGCTGCCGCCACCAGCGGTATGCAAACGTCGCGTTTGGCACTACAAGTCGGCAGATTGGGACGGTATGCGCGATTACTATGCGTCAGTCCCTTGGAAGGAACGTTGCTTCAGTGGGAATGACCCGACAGCTAGTGCCGCTGCTGTTGCTGGCGAGATCATGTTGGGAATGGAATACTACATTCCTAGCTCAGATCTCGACAGTAGGGGTGCGCGTAACCGTTGGTTCACTCGCGAATGTGCCGACGCTGTATCATCTAAGCAGGCGGCATATCGCGAGTGGATCAATGGCTGCATTAGCGGGGCATCTAACATTGACTCACTGAAAGCAATCTACAATAAAAACTCCAAGTCCTGTAGGAAGGCTTACACGAGAGCGGATGCACAGCGCATTGTACAGATTGGTCATGACCTTATTTCACATCCTAGGGGCTCCCGTAGCTTCTGGCGTCTGACCAAGTCTGTGCAAAACAACTTCTGCCAACCTTCGCTGCCACCGCTCAGAAGTCCGGACGGATCGCTAGCTCACAGTCCGCAAGAGAAAGCTGATCTCCTGGCTAAACTCTTTGCCGACAACTCCGTCATCGATGATTGTAGTGCTCTGCCACCAATAATACCTTCTTGTGGCCACACGATGCCTGACATCAAAATCAGGCAGCGTGATGTGCGTGCGGAGCTGCAATCACTTGATGTACGGAAAGCTAGCGGTCCCGATGGAATACCAGCCATAGTGCTGAAGAAGTGCGCGGCGGAGCTGTCTCCCGTGTTAACGCGCCTGTTCCAACTGTCTCTTTCTTCGGGATGTGTGCCGGAGGCTTGGAGAAGAGCTAATGTGCAAGCGGTTCCCAAAAAAGGGGATCGGTCTGACCCGGCAAATTATCGGCCAATAGCTATCACCTCAGTACTTTGTAAGGTGATGGAACGGATTCTAAACAACCAACTGATCCATTACCTAGAAGATCACTGTTTAATTAATGATCGTCAGTACGGATTTCGACCAAAACGGTCTACAGGTGATCTTCTAGCGTACGTAACACACCTCTGGGGTGAAGCTATCGACAAACATGGGGAATCGTTGGCTGTCAGCCTCGATATCTCCAAGGCTTTCGACAGGGTCTGGCACAGAAGTCTTCTCTCCAAGCTGCCGGCATATGGTCTGCCTGCTCAGCTTTGCACCTGGATTGCCAGCTTCCTACATAAGCGCAGCCTTCGTGTTTTAGTTGATGGTTGCGCTTCACAATTCTATGTAGTGAATGCTGGGGTCCCCCAGGGATCTGTGCTATCTCCCACTCTGTTTCTTTTGCATATCAATGATATGCTCTCTCTCGGGAACATTCATTGCTATGCAGACGATAGTACAGTGCATGGTGGATACCACGGACGCGCAGTGGCTGGGCGAGCGGAAATTAGGGAGAGGCGGGAGGATCTTGTCATTGAACTCGATAGGACGTTAGAGCTTATCGCCAAATGGGGCTCAGATAATCTTGTTGAGTTTAATGCCAAGAAAACACAGGTATGCGCTCTCACAGCAAAAAAGTCACCATTTTCCCCTTTTCCCTCCCTCTGTGGCACTCCGCTGGTGATACAAAGCAAAATCGCCATGCTGGGGATGGACGTTCGCTGCGACCTTAGTCCAAGGGATTACATCGAGGCTGTAATAAAAACAGCCTCACGGAAACTCGGAGTTCTGAACAAGGTGCGGCGTTTTTTCACGCCTCAACAACTGTGCCTGCTGTACAAAACACAGGTACGGTCTTGCGTTGAATATTGCTCGCACCTTTGGGATGGCTCCGCTAAGTACCTACTTGAGGCCTTGGACCGGTTGCAGCGACGTGCGGTCCGCATTATTGGCGACGTAAAGGTCACTAACACCCTCGAGCCTTTACAATTGCGTCGAGAGATAGCTGCGCTGAGCGCTTTCTATCGACTGTATCACGGCGAGTGTTCCGAGGAATTATTTTCCCTAATTCCTGCTTCCCCCTTCCTTCACAAGTCTACGCGTGCTGGCTCTCGATGTCACCGACTAACTGTGACATCAATTCCATCGCGCACAAAGAAATTTGGCAACTCCTTTCTTTGTCGCACTTCCAAGAAATGGAATTCCTTACCAGCACACGTATTCCCCTCCTCTTACGACCCGGGTTCCTTTAAACGAGGCGTGAAGAGGCATCTTGCGGGCCGGCAAGGCGAGGGCGGCTAGTGCAGAACCTTCTTCCCGACTGTACTGGCCGTCCTCGCATTTGGACTCTACTACCACTTAACATCAGGTGGAGTAGAGTCATTTGCCCTCCCGGGTAATATAAAAAAAAAAAAAAAATCTATTTTTAAAATTGAAAATATAGAAAAGAAATATAAAACTATCAATCAATGACCGTTAAATATTTTTATTACTCAATCAGTTTAAAAGAAACACTTAATAGCTTGTTGTATATAAAATAATTTTCCCGTGAAACGTTTGAGTTTTAATTGTTTCCTTAACATTGTTTAATTGACCGTTGACAGTATTAAAATAGTTTATGAATACGAATAATTAACCTGCTATATTTTTTTTAATATACATCGAAAAGCGGGACTGTCTATGCTTCATTAAGTACTAGTTCACCATCTACTATCACTATAACCGTTCTATGTCGGTATATTATGTACATTATTCAATTCTGATCGGCGGTCATGAACTACCGTCAGCGGTTCATTGTATCGTTCATTTATACTGTTCCCTGTTTTATTTATCCTTGAAATTTGTCGTTTCTATTTGCCGACGTTTTAATGTTTGCATAATTTTGTTTGCTATTTGATTATATGGATTAGATAAATTAGACTGTTTGTTTGTTGTCTTTTGATTGTTTCATGATTTTGACTACAGGACTTGGGCAATCGAGCTTTGCTCGCCTTTTTTTGTCTTTTTAATTATTATATTTTGAAAAAAAATAGCGTTATTTTTTAAAAAAGACCAGAATATAAAAAAAACGCAAAACATCTATTATTTAAGTACAAAAATTGAGCCAAATTGTAAGAACCGTTTCTTAGATATACTAAATATTTACATAATTGCTCATTTCATTTTATAAGATATTTAGACTACATTCATTATGTATGTATTTCGGTTTATGTTCCCTTTTGTATATATAATTATTTGTAGATAATTGTGGATTAAAAATATAAAATATACATAAAGGTAAATGATCCGTTCAATCATTTAAAACAATAATAATGAATTATTATAGTACGCCATAACTGATGGCTCAGCTTAAAAACGACCAACATCCAGGATATAAGAGGTTAATTAATTTACTCGCTTCCCGGTTCCGGCGTCTCCCAGTTCAACCATCTGTCTGGCTCAATGGAAAGCTCAAGCGAATCGGCTAAATCAATTGGCTCCGCTGTTGATATCCATACTGGAACATTAGCTCGTGATTTAACTACAACGAATGGGGAAGGAATATTCGGAACTGTTCAAATAAAATGAGTAAATGGAAAAAAAAGTTCCGAGCTACGAGCATCCTCGTTTCGGATTATTTGATATTCAATATTTGTAAGCTCAGCCTATAGACTATTTTATATATATATGGCTTTAGTAAGTAGACGGCAATATCATATAGCTGGCCCAGTGATTAGAATCTTAAATGACGTGCATTCGTGAAGGAAAATATTGTGTCGAAACCTGCATGTTTCTAATTGCGCTAAAATTCTTCCACATCTGTATTCACCTGCATTAGATCAGCGTGGAAGAGGACACCTCAGTCCACCAGTGAGACATTCACAGGCTGTTACTTTTTTCTTATATTCGTTTTTTATGATATAAAATTTCTAAAAGATATTGAGGCCATTAAAGAGACATATTTGGAAGATTCTCACAGGATACAATACAGACACACAGGAAACTATATATATAAAGTTTCCTTCACCGCCTAACGAAATGATTTATACTCAAAGGTACATTTAACCTCAGTGGTCTCAATACTAAATTTGCTTGTTTGCTTGTAGACTAAAGTTTATTCAGCTCTGTCGTTAAGCTCGAGCGACGAGCTAAAATATCCATGAGGAGTAGTCTATGTTAATTTATGCTGTGTTTTCATATGAAAATATGATGTAAAATCTAAACAAATGAATTACCTCAACATAAGATAGAAGATAAGAAGAATTATCGGCATCTGTTTTTATAGATTAATCTTGTGTAGTTAAATGAAAGTGTATAGTACGACGCGTGTTGGGCCGGGTGGTAGTGATGTAATTGTTTTGGTACAGGATCGCCGGAGCACATGGTGTTGACAGCGTGTTCAAATAGGGTTGTCTGTTTTTCATCTAGTTTAGTTAATGAGCGGTGCAGAACGGGTTCATTTCGGATAAGTATGTGAACAGGAAAGGGATGTAATATACGTATTATAATTTTGTAACTTTATAAAAGTAATTGTATATTTTCTGATGAAGCAACATCTATTATTTTGTAAGACTTATGAGAAATATTTTTTATTTTGATTCATTAAAAAAAAAAAGTATTTTTGGTTTTATTTAAAGTTTCGTTGTTTACTTTGATTTTTATAGAAACGAATTATGAAAAATTATATGATATGTGTAGTTATGTGAAATTTGTATGGAATAATTTGAAAAGTTTTTAAATAACTCTGCTTACGAGATCATTTAGAATTGTTTTGAGCAGTAGGCAAGGCTCGTGCAAACACATCACAGCCCTGAGTGTTCGCTCGTTGTTCCACGTTTGTTTTCCTTGGGCAGCCATTTGTTGGATTGTTTGATCAAAGTGCACGCGCACAACGGCCGGCTGCCTGACTTACGAGTTAAGGTAAACTTTCTATTATTATGAAGAAGGCGCTTTTAAAAATACTGGATTTGGAAAGTTAATTGTTGTTTATAAATCCTTCAACATTTAAGCAAAAAATACAAATGTACAACTTGTATCACACGATTTCTTTATGTATTTATTGATTTTTTACAGTTTAAAACTTCGTTGTAGCCAGATGATAAATTGCGCGTTCGTGCTAAAGGATGGTGTGACATAGAATAAAAAACCTTAAAAGATTAATTGTAGATATAATAAAAATGTTCAGACAAGGTACATAACATAAAAAATCTGAGTTTAAGAATGGCTGAGAAATTATCTAGATAAAATAAATTTTATAACAATGAAAATACTTTTAGCGACATAAAAGGATGTACACGGTACAGTCTCAGCAGATTCTTGTTCATAATCCAGAGACGGCAAAGTTGCTAAACAATGTGTGATAAACTTAGAATTTCCGTACCAATTTCGTGTTCTTTCTGCTTGTGGAAATGAGCGACTGAAAACTGACTATGCTTGAAAGGAAAATAAGTCTATAGTATGGATAAAATTATTATAGTCATATTTACCTGGTAATTGGGCTTTGAGCAAGCCTGTTTGGTAGGTAGCACCCACTCCTCAAATATTCTATCGCCAAATATGTGTTGTGGGTGAGTTACTTAGTGTAACTACAGTCACAAGGGACTTAGTATCTTAGTTCCCAAGGTTAGTCTTGCATTACGTAGTAAGGAATGGTTAATATTTCTTTAGTGTTAATGTATATCGACCGTGGACTTACCATCAGATGGTCAATTTGCCAGTTCGCCTACCTACCACCGAAAATTTATTCAATGAAGATCAGTGTATTAGATAATATTATTATGTACAATATACATAAAAGTTATTAACGATTTATGTAATAGCTGCTCGTCCCGGGTAGGTCTTCGGGTCAAAAAATGGTGTAAATAAAAGGTTTATATCGTAAAAGGTAGTATAATTATTGGTTTACGCACACGCCAGTAAGATAATAAGGTCATAATTTTTTTCGACTTTTTCAATAATTATCGTCATATTTCAGACAAGTTACCCCAAACCTTCCTCATTAATCACTCTGCCCATTGGTGAAAATCGTATGAAAATCTGTTTAGTAGTGTTTTAGTTGCGCGTGTTCAGACAGACAGAAGACAGATATATATTATAAAATTACTCCTGAATAATACACTCTGATTAAAACGCCTTGGCTCGCCAAACGACCCCTAACTAGGTTATTGATTTATTCACGCGTAGGTAAATAACAACTAAACACAAAATTTATGAAAATATAAGGTACACAAGCTTTAACATTTTGCAAAAATAATAAAATGCAAGTATTTGATAAGAAAATACTTTCCTAGCTCTGACCCCGGCCCCTGGGAAGTTAAAATGATGAGGTATTTTTTATTAAGTATGAAGGTAGATTACAAACTTTAAGTAATATATAAGAAAAAACGTGATAATGTAAATATTGTTTATCGTATAAAGAAAATTTTTATTAGCCATAATATCAGGTGATTATTTACTTTAGGTGGTGGGGGCGGGGCGTGTTGCTATATTCTGGTTGAATGTTGCAGGATCCAGTGTAGGCATCTTACATGGTTTGGTTGATGGCGCATTGACGGGGCAAGGTGATCACTTACTATCCTGGTGGCCCGTTTGATCATCTGTTCCGTCTGACTGTCAGCCTTCCTAAAATAAACTAACAAATATATATCACATGCGTTAAAAACAACGCCCGAACATTATCATTCCGTAGTTATTAAGGAATCGTTCACCCCCGTCGCCATGTTTATTATGGCTATTCCTCGGAAATAAAATAACGTAGAAAAGATTCAGCGCAACGTTGACTAACAAATAGGGAAAAATAGGGGCGTGAGCTCTCAGGGGAGACGCGGTAACGATTCCGGTTACAAATAATGCTCCCCATTTGCACATGACATCAGTGTCAACACTTTCTTGACCCGCTTCAAGGAATACCTGAGATGTCAGACGCGTATCATTAATACACGTATAGTTTACTGTCGACAGTCGCTGCTTCTAACTTATATTAAAATAATAGTCTATTACTTAAATGATATTTTGTAAATATTTTGTTACAGAAAATATGATTACATGAAAACTTAAAACTTCAGTAAATCAACACAGAACTGATTTCCAATTCTATTCTATTCAACGACATTTCCTTGTATTACTAAATTTATCAGAGATATATTTACAAATGTGTTGTATTGTAAGAAATGTCGAACCAAATCGCGGCCTATGTTGTTTCAAAACTAAAATAAATTATAACGAAATACAGTTATGTATGCTAAAGAAACTTGAAATCACAGAAAATGCTATAAATACTTCTATAGTCATTTATATGCTTTCGAAAATTTGAAGCCTCAGTTATATATTCAAATTAGAAAGAAGCTCCTACAAATTGATGAAGGTATTTTGGAAATCAAATGAATTAAATGAAATTATAAATTATAATAAAATTTTTATTTCTGTGTTCAAAAAGGAGTAAAAATAAATAGTTTTAAAGCGATATTATGTTCTATTTTGAACATAAATAATTCGTTTCAAATAAAACTTGTAATGAGATTTAAGGTAAAAACTCCTTCGAAGTCTGGAGCTGACGTAAAATGGTATGTAAATTATTCTAATAGTATTCATTTGTTAAATATGGTCATTTATTCCCCTGGGAGTATTATTCACAGATATAATATTCGAAATTCATTTCATCATTCTTCGTAATTCTAACTTCGAAATGTTTTTGATTCTTAAAAAATATTTTTATGTAGCGACTAAAGTGTTTCTTTTCACTCTGAAATGCGTACTTCAAATGTAATGTTTCCGACTGGCTGGAACGGAAAATGTCTTTGTTTGACCGCGGATGCTTATTACGTCAAGTCCGGAAAATTCGCTTCGGAATGAAAGAGCCGGACCGTACTTAGTGGGTTCCCATTGTACAGGGTCTCCAGCGTCGCTTCGACAATGTAAACCACTTTTTGTTTTATTACGTCCATGTATCACCTTCTCCGACACGCGTTTATTTAATAGCACGTCGTTTTTGATGAGTTACTGTGATTTTCTGGGGACACGCTTCGGCTGTTACGTTTGCGTTACGGTTGCTGATGGGATTTGATTTGTTTGTTCAGTGGTACGTTGATTTTTACCGTTGATTTATTTGATATTGATTCGAGAATATTCACTTAGAATTGGACGTTATATCATTTGTTAGATGTATTTTAAGGGTAAATTTGCATTTGAAAAGCGCCTAAAAACGGCGTTTCGTGTATAGGCGCCAAGTTGGAACGAGGAGGTCAGGTTGTCTTAGATTGGCTCGGATCCCCGCAAGTCCTCGAGACGAATCGAAACATTCCACTTGATTAATTTAGACGCACTTCACAGACAAAAGTGTTCTCGTCGAGATAAGTGGTTCGTCTTCAAGTCTTATGGAGTAGAAAAGGTCGCATGAGACGTTTTTTAACAATTAATCAGCTAGACATTTTTTGCATCGATGCGCGTTACGCGGAACTGCGATTTCATCGACACGCGATGCATTCCGTGTCGGTCATCTCACTGAAAATCATTACGCATGTTAAAATACGACTTCGGTGCTTACGCAACTAATATCATTAGTGTTATTAAACTATAAATATTCTGGATAGTATTTTAACATTCAACTGAAGAGATATAGTAAGATATGTATATTACATTGATATTTAAAAAAATATATTAATTTGTGTTTATGTAAATCTTCCTAACGATTATTATTACTATTTAATATATTCACAAATATACTTGCCTGTAATCAGATAAATTTAATACGCTTTTTTTTATTTTATACTACGCGATACATTATTGTAAGATATATTAATAGATACCTTATGCTTTGAAGAGAAAATTAAGATTTATTATATTAATAAATAGAAAATTAAGATCTATTATACATATTATATTATTGTCATACTCATGTAACAAAGCTAAGTTTTATTACTTTGTATGTTATTTTCAAGTTACAATAGCACAAGTGTGGTTGTAAATTTCATATTGTGCATAGTGCAGAGGCTATAGTCTATTTATATTGCATTTTTATGTTATATAGCTTCTTATGACAACATAACCAATATTGTTAATCCTCGCTATTTTTCCAAAACTATTACAGATACAAAATTTTGCACGTAACTGTTTTCATGTTTAAAAGCTCAGTTCAATTAAATTGTTATAGGATTCTTGTCATCCAAATAAATATAATTTGAAATAAACGTTTTGAAATAAGTCTATTTAAATAATACGATGTAAAAACGCCATCTATAGAAGAGTAGAAGACACGAAGTTCGTGACAATGTAAATTAAATTAATTAAAATCACTACAAAAGGAAGCAAATATGAAACGAATGATTTCGTACACAACTTATCACCTTGTCGAATTAACCGAGCAGAACTAAATACAACAAAAACTGCTATAAAGTTAAACATTAATTTTATTATATAATGTCGATCTATAAAAAAAAAAAATCGATGCATTAGTTTTAATTATACAATAATTATCATAATGTATATCTGCCATTTTGTTGGCGCAGTTTGTAGCCGTCGCGTGTTGCATTACGTTATTACACTCATTTCTTTTTATACGGAAAATTTCCAGTTCGTGTCAAGGTCTGCTTTTAATCTCAGCTTTCAGAGTTTCTCGTAGTTTTTACAGGTCAGATAAATTCAAAGATAGAAAGCGATTTTTTCATAGGAAACGTACTTAATGAAACATAGTGTTAACATTAATTCACTTTTTAATATATGTACTATTCGGTTATTAAACCAAGTTAATATATAAGAAAATTTAAAATTTAATGCAATTATCGTTTATTTTGTACCATGTAGTAATTATTTTAAGAATTTATAATATGTTTATTGATTTTTTTTAAATTATTTTATTATTTATTTTTTACTAGCTACAATATTTACCAAACCGAGATAGCCTATAAAACACGTAGATCGTAACCTATGTAAGATAATAGGTTCAGATACGGGCAACGACATCTACGTTTTTATGTTCTTAATTAGTGTATATTAAACATCTCGTAAATTTCTTAAAAGGAGTGGAGGCATTTTGTCAGCAGTGGGCCATTAACATGTGTAATTTTATTATACTTTTACAATATTTATAGATAACATTGAAAGATCAACCGAAACGTGTTGACTACGTAATTTGTAGCGATCAATCAGGCGCAGATGAAGTCACCCTCCTGCGCAGCGAACGAAAACATTTTCTGTAAATACTTATACCCCCCCCCCCCCCTACAATACAGCAATTTTGTTTTATTGATACCTATTTGTATCGACTGTCGGGACGCGTTGCCAATTCACGTGATATTTTAGTAGTTTGGAGACGAAAAATAAAAATGAATCATATGATTTTAAGAATTGCCTTTGTTCGCTACTATCCAAACTTCTACTTCAGTAAAACGTGTTTGACATTAGAGTCGAAGGTCGTTGTCACTTGTATAATCGATTTCATTAGTCCTTGCTGCTTTAACTATAAATGTTGTTTAAGGGTCGAATTTTACTGGTGGTAGAGCTTTGTGCAAGCTCGTCTGGGTAGGTACCACCCAATCATCAGATATTCTACCGCAAAACTGCAGTACTTGGTATTGTTGTGTTCCGGTTTGAAGGATGAGTGAGCCAGTGTAATTACAGGCACAAGGGACATAAAATCTTAGGTCCCAAGGTTGGTGGCGCGATGTAAGCGATGGTTAACATTACTCACAGTGCCAATGTCTAAGAGCGTTTGGTGACCACTTACCATCAGGTGGCCCATATGCTCGTCCGCCTTCCTGTTCTATAAAAATAAATAAAAAAAATCAATGATGAAAGAAAGTCAGAAATCAGTATTTACTAATAACTCGCTAAATAACGTTCCTAAGTATGGTCGTTACGTTACTTCGCATTTACCGTTGCTAGGGACTTCTACAGGTTTACTATTTCCGGTTTAAAGGGTGAGTAAGCCAGTGTAGTTAGAGATACAAATGATATATCATCTTACGACGTAGTTTTTGTTTCTTACAGGGTTAGGGTGTCTATGAACAATGATAATCACATACCAAATGGTTCATTTACTCGTCTACCGTTTTAAAATAATTTAAAAATGATTAACCATAACATACGAGTACACCTATTAATATATATATTAGCAGATCCTTAGCGCGCCGTATCAGTTTAATGTTCGACGCGGCTATAAACATGGCTAGCAGTATCAGCCATAATATTTATCGCACCTATCTAACTACTTCCCGTTATCATTTAAAAACGGAAATGATCGTTAGTTACAAAATTAACTCCTTTAAAAAATCACGAGATGAGATGAGATCGTATCTGTACGCGTTCACGTACCGCATTGTTTTCCCACGGACGATTGTAAAGGCAACACCCGATTCAGGCTCAACTCATTATCATAACAAGCAATATTACGGTGAAACGACGACGGATGCCTACGCTTTCTTATTAATAAGCGATTGTCGTATCGGTGTCGATTGTTTTACGTTTTTATGAAATCGATTTTATTAAAATGATTTTTACAAATGCCTCGTTTATTTGCTGCTTGCTTATGATGTGTTCATGTTTTAATTATAATTCGATATACGAAACGAAAGTGGAATATCGATCCCCAACTACGATTCACTTGGAGTACGATTTAAAGTACAAAAAGCAATTGGGTTATAGAAAGTTTTTCATATCGACCGTTAGATATTTCGAGTATAAATTTTAATACTTTTGTTTAAACTATTTGTGTATATTGCGTTGCAAATTACAACGCAACTGCCTTTTTTATTTGGTTTGCATATTAAAAAAAACTTACAATTTTTATATGAATATAAAACAAATCTCAAGTTAAACAAATAAAGTATTTTAATATTTTAAAGGCTAGAAGAAAAGCCAAGGCCCAAAACCGCGAATTTAAGTCCGGGCACGCAAATTTATTTAATGTGTTTAATTCGTGTTTAATATTTATCCCGTACTTAACAAAGAAAAAAATTGATAGGAATTCGACCAAACCACATGAGTAGCGTACTGGTAGATAGATACTCAAGATTAAAGGAGACCCAAAATTGCCCAGCAATGGGATATTTACAGGCTGTTACTAATTTTTAATATAAAAATATCTATCACTTATACTTTGCTCAAGTATTATTACATAATATTTATTAAATATATCTATATACATCGCTACCGAAGATTTTCATTCCCACAACAAAGTAAGATTTATACAGTTTTATTTCAGCAGTGGACTTCCATTATGTACTTTATAGTCGAGCGGTTGCATCTTCAAGTTCACCTAATTAATTGCATTGAGCGAATTAAGTCAATGTCAGGGGTTAACGAGACAAATAACAGGGTCCTATGTAACAGACATGTCCAATAAATGATTGGTGGTGTAATAAGAACGGCGGTCGACGTCGTGATTGAATAATGGCGCCTATTGTGGTCAATTTCATCGTAATCGTTAAAAAAAGTTGGCAATTTATTCTTAAGACCTCTTTCTGTTCGAAGTCAATTATCGTTGAGATGACTTGTTGGGCTTAAACTCAGGCTTTTGCCTAGCTTCCATTTAATTTTACCCGTCAGTATGTGCTTGACAAATATTAAACCAAATTTGAAACCAGTTGCGTCCAAAATGTCGTTTATCTGATGGTTTTTTAAATTAATTTTACGCTAGTTACTTTTTTTTTGCTAGAATAATTCAACATCATCATATTACAAAGGGTTTTCCAATGAGTGAGAGTCGATGTTTAATTGAATGAGCTGTGTGTGAGTTATTAACGTAATTTTAAGTTGAAAGGTCCATGTATGAATATAGTATAGTTCAAATTTTCGCCGCGGCATCACATAATAGCACAAATCCGAAAGATCCTATTTACAAATACTATACCGCATAGATCCGGCTGAATTTAAGAGATGAGAAGGGTTATGATGACTTTAAGGGCATACATTATATTTTGGTAAACCTCGTGTAGGTTGTCATCATCCAATATAAGGAATTTTTTTTTCCAAATTTGCACTTTGTCGCTAAATATGATTTTTTGGCCAAATTGGGATCGACTTGCAAGCGCGCCGAAGCGGGTAAACGGCGTTGTCTATGGTCATTAACTTTGGAGTCCTAGATCAATTGGTTCTTGCACAAGAGTAAGCTCAAGTTCCGGCAAAATTTGCCAAGTCATATTCAACGAAAGGCCGAATTCTTGAGCATACAGATGAATCAACTGTCTCCTTTTCTCCTGCCCACTTTAAAGGATGATGTTCTCGGCCGATCCGGCATCCCTTTGAATTACGGGTGTTGGCCGATTGCTTACTGAACCGGCAGTCTCTTTTGGTCACCAATGGAAGGAGAATCAAGTAATTGACTATCAATGTTTGTTACTTGTTACTGTAGAGAAACGTTTCTCTTGGAGTACCATCTGCCTAAGTCGTAAATTGATTTTATTGGAAACGATCGTAGTATGATTCGGAAAACGATAATGTGTCTATCGCACAAAGTAAATGAATAAAATATTGTCCGTTCTACTTTAATATGTTAACAAAACACAAAAACCAACAATCACCTACATATTCAAAGTGGGCCAACTTCAATATTCGTAAAAGGTTTACGTAGTCCGGAAGAAGGGAAAAGTGTGGTTGAGTTTAAACCAAAACTTGAGATTATAAAGTTTGTATTTATCCTCAACTTAAATCATGGTATCGCCGGAATAGAAAATACTTCCAAATATTTCTTTGAGACGAATAAAGTATACTTTAAGATGGAATATTGCAAGCATCAATTAAATAGAATTAATCTAAGTATTGTTGAGCCGAGACAGCTTAGTGGCTAGGACACGTAAATCTTAACTAGCGATTTTCCGCAATTCAATCCCGCGCAAGCACCATTGAGTGCTTAATTTGCGCTTATAATTTATCTCATGCTCTGCGATGGAGGGCGATATCGTAAGGAAATGTGCATGTGTTCGTTAAAATTGTCCACATGTGTATGCACTGTGCATTAATTCGCATTGGAGTAGCTTGATGGAATAAGTTCCGAAATTCTACTCAAGAAGAGATGAGGCCTTACCCAGCATTGGGATATGTATGCTAGCAACAGGGGGATATGAAGGCGATAAATGAAGTAAGAATAAATTTATGACTGAAATGGTTACAAATAGAAATAAATATTGTATTCTATGCCATGCTCGAGTGCCGTTATGGAGATGGCTCCCCTAATAAACAACAAAGTGAAACAAAAGCTCTGTTAAAACGATTGAGCGCCCCTCGATTGATACGGACGGACTCCCCAAATTTGCACTTCGGTACGAAGAAAACAATTGAGGGTCGTATAGAGTAAGTTAATACAGAGTATAACGATATTTTGTTAAAAGTGTTTTATGAGTTAATTACTGTTAATTTTTTTCATTATCATTTTGAACAAATTACAATATTGTGTAACACCAAATATAAGTAACAAAAATTGATCCACACATACTAAAAGCATAAGTTAAATAAATAGCTATGAAATTATTTTATTAAAAGACAAATTTCGTTAATATTACTGTTAGTAATATTTGTGATTATTAAGTAAATACACGTACATTTATATACTTGTATATGCATGAGTGTAATTTTAGGTCGTTTTAAATTGAAGATTGTGTGTGTGTGAAATAAAACATTAGGGAAACGGAAGTTGTAAAACATATCATGTAACGATTCATTGTTTGAATTCGTTAAAATTCTGTCGTAGATAATTTAATTAATGATGCCCGATAGATTTTGTGAATCATCGTTATTACCTTATCCTGCATAAGTTTAATTGTGACGTCATAAACCCCCCTTTGTTACGATATGATGTTCACGCATAAGTTCATTCACAACATATTTTTATTGACTTTAATCTTAACTGTTCTATAATCAAGTTCAAGCATCACTGAATTTTCACGTTCGTTATTTGTGTTTATAATTCTTCTCGTGCTCGGTGGAACAATCTTGATAAAATCTGCATGCGTCAGATATGTCTACCCACCAATCCGCATTGGAATAGCGTGGTGGCATAAGTGTCAAACCTTCGACCTGACGAAAATGGGGTGTTACTTCAATTTGAACTTCTATATTTTTATTTCTTCAATTAAAATACTCGGTAACGTTGAAATAAATAATTAATTTCTCCTCTATTAGACCGCGATTACATTCCATTTTGAAAAAATGATAAATAAATAGAACTCGATACTCCCGTCTTCGAACAACTAATCAAAATTACCTTTGATATTTAATATACAAAGCGTAAACACAGTATTAAATATCTGGCGTCGTAAAAATAAAACATGTCGCCGACGATAAAAATTAATCAATTCAGAGATAACATTTAATTACAAGATTTATAAGGTCCACTGAGTTTAATGAACGAAGCCACGATACTTAAATGTTTTAAGAGGTCTGATCGAAGCACTCGTTGTCTTATGAATTAACGACGGGAGCATTTTGTGAATGTACATTTGCTGCTGTTCAGTGATCGGTGATGCTGTACTTTTTTTTATATAGAATAAGAAGGCGGACGAGCATATGGGCCACCTAATGGTAAGTGGTCACCAACGCCCTTAGACATTGGCAATGTAAGAAATGTCAACCATCGCTTTTGCGCCACCAACCTTGGGATCTAAGATTTTATGTCCCTTGTGCCTGTAATTACACTGGCTCACTCACCCTTTAAACCGGAACACAACAATACCAAGTACTGCTATTTTGGGGAAGAATATCTGATGAGTGGGTGGTACCTACCCAGACGAGCTTGCACAATGCCCTACCAGTAAAAGTGTTCTGAGCGAATCATCAATATTTTATATTGATTTGTTACGGTATGATGGGTGATGCAGCCATTTTTATTGCGGTGGCGCATTGGTAAGTGGTTACTGTACAAATTGAAACCATTAACATGAGTTATAAGAAGTTACCAGTGTTTACACTGGCTTACTCACCCGAGACATAGTAATTCAAATTATTGATATTTGCGATGGAACGATTGCTTCGTGGCTGGAAAACGTCTGGACGTTTGCCTTGCACAATGCCTTACTAAGTTATGGTATACTTCTTAGTGCCAATGGCCGACAAGATGGCTTGTTACTCGCCGTTTTTTTTCAACAGTGTATGTAATCCTTTTAAGAATATTCTTTATAAAGTTAAAAGCTAAAATTGCGATTATGTCATGCTACATGCAATAAATTAGATAAGAGCAAAGAGTGTATATATGTCGGTCTTAAATTAGATAAGACCACATATAATATTCGTCTTAGTTTTTTATTTTATTTGAATGTATCTATTCATGGTGTCGGTCTTTTTCATCTCATTCCGCTTCGGTAACAAGATATGACGAGCTTAATGTAACCTGTATTCGTTACACTCTAGTTTTGATTCGATCTCCATTTTGTTTATTATGTTTATTTATTTATTAACTGAGATAAGATTAATAGAAATGAACTTCAATAATGTGAAAGAAATGTTTGTTGTAAATAGTCCTCAACTGGGCTAACTAAGGCCATCTTTTATGTGTTATTCCATGTGGCTCCTATGTGGGTTAGTGGTTTGGTCATGTCAATAGTAATCATAAAAAAGCGCCCTCCAGGTTCTCACTAAGAAGTTCTTGTCGGGAACCTCCCCCCCCCCCATTACTGTTTATTCATCCCAACAGGAGTTAAAACCGGGTGCAACAGGATCTGCAGCTTTACAAGCTAACCATAATAGAGGCTGATAAAAAAGTTTATATATCCGTATGATCTTAAAGTAGTGTAAGAAATAGGGTGCAACCCCTATTCTCTCGATTAACAACCCTCCCATGCTAATTGTTGCTTGCAATTAACGTATTGACATAGTATGAGTACAATAAGAAGGGGGACTCGGTATCCGAAGGTACATGAGACGTCATTTTTTTTACGTTTTGTAGATTCACAAATGACTGAATGATCTGTATATTTTTTTTTTTTTTTCAAATTTAAAATTTCTCCACCTTTTTTGACAATATAAATTACGAAATGAATTACGCGCAGGACCACCGGCGACATTTCCTATATATTATAATTTTGTATTGTGTGAAATAGATATACTTGGATCTTTTGATTCATTAACTAACAAGTCACGTCTCAGGGTACCTTCAGAGAGACGTCACGCGTCCCTCTTCCGCTGCCTGCCTCGTCATAATGACATACGTCGGTGGGAGCCCGGACTGAGGAATTTTTAAGTAGCTTCCATATATGCAAATAATTTTCTACATCTTACTCGTATGTGTTACGTTTAGCATTCGTAATTTGCTTTCAAATCGGTCCCATTAAATGCTGCATATGTAATATTCAGGATCTGTTTAATACGTCAGCATATAATAATAAATGTGTATTTGTAACTTTCTTTTTCCGAGTAATTTACTTGAAAGCGCTGATATTATTTAAAATTGAAAACGCACTCCAACGTTGATGAAAAAATATTTTATACCTTTAATTTTACGATTCTTTTTTTAAATCCTTATAGGTATTTCAATATTTTGTTTACAAGCTCAATTAAATATTCAGTTGGTCCTATTTTGGATGAGTTTCCAATTTAAAATTGTTTCCATCGAATCAAAACCGGCTTCATCGTTAAACCGCGATTTTCCGGAAGAAAAATGTACGGGTCAGAATCAAGGGTTGGCTCACTGGTTGGTAAGTCAACAATTCAAGAGATAGTTTTTTTTATGCAGTACTTATATAACATAATAATTTAATTTCATACATAAATACACACATACATAAAATTTCTTAAATTTCAGGTGAAGTAGAACTTCGTTCCCTGGTTAAAATTATAGTAGTCTCTTTAAATATGGATATTTGTATTACTGAATTCGTTACATTGAATAAAATATAAAAATATTTACGTTGTTGCTTTATTATAGTCGTAGATTATATAATTTTGTTTTATACGCTTTAATATATTTTTAATAATAATCTTTAACTTCAACTGCCAGCAAAATATTATTGTTGTAAGGAATATGCTAATGAATCAAATCCCTACACCGCAAAATATAAATGATGTTTTTCCAAGTTATATGTAAATAAAACATTATTCAGACATTTTATATTTATCATTACACGCACTCATTGTTCTCGCTCGGAAAGTAATTAAGTTCTCGATCCGCACTATTTATACGTATAAAACGGCTCAAGGCTAATTTGTACTTTGCGTTTCTACTGCCCGGTAGTTTCGTGGCATGACATTACTATTTTACAATCAGTCATGTTTTGTTCAACTCACCTTGACCTTATAGAAGCTTATACTTACGTTTTGCTTTAAATATTTACAGGGGATTGCAAGGAGATCTTTGAATTTACTAGAATATAAAAAAAATCATAGTAAAGGTTAGTATCCATTAAGTAAACGCTGAATACGACGGGGGGATACTAAAACGGAACTGTGTTTTTTACACTTTTAAAGGCAAACGTTACGTTACGAAAGGAATCGTATAAAGCTGCTCGCTCGTTTTCCTTAACAGTCGCTCATGGCATTTCTTTTCGATGTACTTTCAGAACTTTTTAATACTAATTTTCTTTGCAAAGTTTACGCCGCCTTCGGAATTCGTAATTCTACTTTTTATTTCAATACAATCAAAGGCATAGATATTTTTAAAGGGTCCTGTGTAATTTAATTTATTTACATCTTTAATAACTGTTTATAATTCTTAAAGGAATTCAAGAGATTGTACAGACGGTAATGCGCTTACGGGAAATTAATTCTCAGCTAGCTGGTAAATAAACTATAACAATGGTCTCAGGGCGGCTTTAAAGTCGGCGAACCATGCGTGATTGCACGAAACAAGCATAGCACGTAGAGGGTTGTTTAGCGAAGTTTACCTTCTTCCTTCACGGCACAAAATAATCGTACACACAGTTTCATTATACGTTCATAAATTTAAAACAGGCGACGTTCGCCCGGAGCCGAACGCACAGACAAATTCATGACTGCTGTTTATAGTAGTTATTTGTTACTGTTTCCGCTGGCGTTGACATTTTCTCCCCTCTGGGAATTATTTGATATATTGTCAGTTAATAATACGTCTGCAACATAAAATTATTTGACCAGAAAACTATTATGGCAACATGTTGTAGATTTATTGTTACAATAAACTTTCGACCTAGAAATAAATATATATTTTTCAAAGTCCGAACGTTACTCTAAGTATTGTTGAACATTTATTTAAAAGTAAAGTTGTAAGGGGTCGTGATCACGCAGTATCCCCGAATCTGCAAAGCGACAGAAGTTGATTAATATGTAAGACGAGAGCTTGTTCATGCGATTAGAACAGCAATAGATTGGAGTGAGGCGCGTGACGAACGGACAAAGGGATTCCTGAGACGAGTCGACGAGTTGCAATAATGAACCCCGCCCGAGGCAAGTGCGCCCTATTGTCTGCGGCTTTAAGGTTACATCTCCTATTTCTGTTGTAAACGTTTCAATCAGACCTATTCAGTGTACACGAGTATTAGACTTATAACAAAAACTCTAAGACACCCCCGACCTTCCTTTGAATACGGAAAAGGATTCGTTGCGATCGTGACGCCGTCGTCTCGTCGTTTAGCTTTAATGAGAATTTTTCCGTTGCAAACACTGTTTCCGAAGCTTGCTCAACGAGCAGAAAATTAAAAATGTAATATCTCAAGAGGTTTTACTGTTTATAAGTTAAGATTAAAACAAATTTTAATTTACTTTTACGACTTGTTTTCAAAAATTAATTAAAATATCCGCTCGGGCCTAGGATTTGCCTCTTAAATGGCGCCAATTGAAATAAAGATTGTGCAAGACTGTCTGCTAATCGGTAGGAAGTTTATCTTAAACCCGTGAGCGGTGAAATCGTGGTCGACTGTGTCGTAACTTACTTATGCATCAGCAAATTTATTTCAAAGAACTTTCATTATAAATTTCAAAGTTTTATTCGCGATTGGTCGAGACGAATTGAAGTTTTAGCAAAATTTAAATCTTCGTAAGTGATAAATGGAAGTTTTAGTTCCATAATAGAAGGGCCGGGCCCGTTTTTGATAAAGTTACGGAAATTGTTCAACAATGACGATAAATTATTTTTTTGATAAAGATCAATTAAATACTCTTTTTTTAAAACAGGAACAAAATTTTAGAAATCTCATCAATTTAATTACGACAGTGATTTTCCGTACTTAATAAATAATATTTCTTTCATTTTATAATTACACCTACATAAAGTAATAAAAGCAAAGTGATGTATTGATATCGCTTGATTCGAGTGTCATTGTATTACGGACAATTACTGTACGCCGGGGTGACATGAACGATCCTTGAATGCTTATCATCTGCTTAAGCAATCTATTTGAAATCAATATTATATATTTAAACATTATATAATACTACACTGTACATATATCTCGTAAGAAAAAACTGAAAAATCACCACATCAATCACAGGCACGATGGTGAATTGTCAGATATGCGACATTCATTATGAATTTCGTCATCATCATGTCAGCCAGAAAACGTCCACTGCTGGACAAAGGCCTCCCCCAAGGATTTCCACGATACCCGCATCCAACGGCTTCCTGCGACCCTTACGATGTTGTCGGTCCACATGAATTTATTATTATGTTATGTTATTATTACATACTTTTGGTCGGTTTTTAAAAATTTTTCGACTGAGAAAATGACAAAATGAGTTCTTGCAGAATAGCATAGGTAATACCATGATTTTTAACACAGAAATGAGTAATATCCAGTTAGAAAATGTATGTAAATTTTATAACTCTTATTATAAAGAAAGGCACAAGAGTATGTTTTTGTATAATTATATTAAAAAGATATATAATTAAATATAACTACAACGTTGAATGGTTATAATCTATATTCACAAATAGAACATTTTTACTAGATAGATATTTATAGGTAGAATATATAGTTTTTACAAGGGGGGTTTTTACATATGCGGGTTAAATCTTCAACTGAATATTAATCTAGCTCCACACAACCGATCGAACTGTAATTTTCGACCCACTTGATTCTGTCTGTGGTGTAAATAATACAATTTATTCGTTTTAAAACATGAACTAAATAAAAAAAAATATAGCTAGAAATACATTTTCACGGAATTATCATATATAGGCATGTACAAATAAGGTCAACTACAAAAAAATGTTGTTACATTTTTTTAAATTGAATTAATAGAAAATTTTTCAATAAAAATGATTCAAATAACACATCCTTGTTTATTCTCTTTGACATAAATTTTCATTTCCAACTTACATTTCAATAAAAATCTCAAATTATCATCGCCTCGTTATTCGTACGTCAAACGAGATCAAGATAGTAAAAAAAGTTGATTGAATCTCGTCGCAGACACATACCGTTCGCGCCTCCCGACCACCAGGTAATTTGTATTAACAAAGACTTGGCGACATTCAGCAAGCAACGTTCGGTTCTTTTTACCCTTTGCGGCGAGACGGCTTCCCGAAATATAACCACGCGTATCAAAAATAAACTCAGTATTCGATATTTTTGTCCAACTCTATCGGCAGGTATTCGCTAGTATATGCAACTGGCTGAGAGACAAAGGCACTTACGTTTTCACGGTTTTTTGGGAGAAATTTTTTTTTCGCTCTCTCGCAGTACTCCAGTTGATTGGCGATTTCGGATCTCAGTAATTATCGCAGCTGGAGACAGCTTTTGATCCTTAAAAGGTTTTTAGTTTTAACGCACTCCGGATACCATACAGTTTCAATCCGTATATAGAAAGCAAATATTTGGTTAATTGGAAGATTTTGCAAACGATCGTACGCTATTTTATCGCCTTCCTTTGTCAGTCTAAAACTGATGTATGCGAAAATTTTAAATTAAATAACATTAAAGTTTTACTGTTTTCATTAATGGACGGACTCGGGTAATAAATTTCGGTAGTAAATTAAAATCGCCATTACAAAGGCTGAAAGGCTCGAAAGAAAAAAAAAACTTTTATCCAAATTACATTTTTATTACTTCCTATAGTAAATAGCATGTTTTTAATTAACTGAATAAACTCGTAATTTATTATATCATTCTTTTGTAAATGGACACAGTACACACATGTTTAACAATACACGTATCACTTTAATTACTCGCTCAATTCTTGATTAAGTAATTTGTGTTTTATTACATCAATAAATGATTTGATTTTTGAAAACTTGGTCTGTTTTAAAAACAGAATTTTAAACAAGTCTCACGTAACCAATTTAATTGAAATTTTGCACCCACTCTTAGTTGGAAATTTGCACACATAGCACATTTTTAGTGCTGTTGACGATACCATCAAGTACATAGTAAAAATATAGAAAAATTTATTCGTTTTTATAATAAAATAAAAGCTTGTTTTTAATTTAACTATTATAATGTTATTTGAACGTGATATATTATATATCCATGGTAAATTTAATCAAATCTAGTTCAACAGTGCCATTCTGTTAGAACTCACTCGTGAAATGTTGGTAACCGACTTACGGTGATACGCTAATTTGATACGTGTATCATTTAAATGTTACGATTATTATAGTCAATGTCACATATCGCTATCTGACATTTCAAGATCGTTCTGCGGTGAGTTTCGAGTTTTGTTCTCACAGAATAGTCCTACACGTGCGATTGTGTAACAAATGTTTAAACTGTCTATGTATATGTGTGTATATATGCGATGATGAATAATAACTATTCTGGCGTCCGTCAAGAGACCGCCTGGCAACTAACTCGGTTAAGCTGTAGGCTCTTGCAGACGCAAGTTACTGGATTATCCGGATAATACTATTACGCTCAACTCAGATACTCTTTATCGCTAGATGCTGCGACGACAACATCTAAATAAGTATAAATATATCTTATAATGTTCGAATTAAATACAAATAATAAAAAATAATATAGTAGTATAGTATATATTACATATATATATTTTGTGATGCGATGTTGTGAATACAAAAGTAACAAAATATGTATACAATTAAAATGTTATTTGTTGAATCAAAAGCCGATATGATATAGCCCAGTGGATAGAGAACACATGAATTTTAACCGAAGGATATCGAGTTTAAATATTTTTATATGCTCATTTTGTATTGTTGGGGACTTTACAGGGTGTGTTGAATTCCCAGACGTGTGAACCCCCTTTCCCTATAGGGGAAAGGTCGTGGAATAACTGCAACCTACTCCATAAAAAGAGTACGAGGCCTTAGCCAGGCTATGGGACATTTACGTGCTGTTGCTTTTTTTACTTTATTTATATGTATTACATACAAAAAAATATTAACAACATGTTTCAAAACGATTTGCTAATTTTATCATAACAATATAATTAGTCATAACATAATAGTATGTTGGTTAAACATACTTCGCGGCTTAAAACTTTTGTTTGTTTACAAAACAGTAAATTGTAACGATAAATTCTGAAATTACTTAATCGTACTCCAAACTTTACACGTGGAAAATAAGGCTAATTTTAAACTAGTTATAATGATTGGAATGCGTTGCGAAGGCTCTTTAGTTTTTGTTGTGAGATATCTATTGACGAGCTTTGGGGGTGAGACGGACTCGTGGTGACTCGTGGTCGAATCAATATCGTGACGGCAACCGGTATTTCGATTTTATTTATTTTGTTCCATATTTTTTTTATTGAAGTATTTATAATACTTACAATAATCATCAACTGTATATTTTAGAGAAGAACTAGCAAGAAAGATAGAAGTTATAATAATTATATTATATGTTGGTTAAATTGCATTGATGGTCTAGTGGTTAACATAAGGTCGAATCCCGAGTCGAAATGAATTTAAAAAAAAATGTCGACAAGAAATAATCAATAGCAATTACACTCTCATGCCACGGAAAACACGAAAAGCGTTGTTTTATGTCAATAAAAGAATTCATGTTCTTATATTGATATAAAGGAATTTAAACCTAAAACGTTTAGTTATGACATGGATATTATGCAAAGCAGATTCAACGATTAAATTGCGCAGGAAATCTCAGGCTTGACAGTTTCAGCATCGTTCGAACAAGTTTTGGGGATAATCTGGATTATACTATTACGGTTAACGCAGATCGAGCTGAAATGTTCAAAGGAATACTCGCAAATACGAATTGCTGTGTAGTGTTATACATTTCGAAGCAATAAAAATTTGGTTCTCGTTACTATTCACGTAGGTACATATTTTTTTTTTACTTATGTAATAAGGGTATGCATTACCATAATAACTAGCTACGCACCACGATTTTGCGCGGGTAGTTTGTTATGTTTTAATCCACGATATGATTTAAATAATGATATGATTTAAATTAATCAGTATTATTTATATATAAATGATCCAAGCGACACGTGTATCTCCGCCCGCATTGTGCTCATACGGTTTCGCTACAAATAACGGTCATCCCACGCCTTTTTTAATCTCATTTCATTTCAATTGGTTTCATTCAAATCTTGTTATATTAGAAAGAATAGAAAACTAGCTGATAAGGATAAATACTGTGTGACAAATACAACTTATATCCTTCTAAAAATATAATATGCATAAAATATAGAAGCATAATATTTGATTATTGATTTAAAAAATATATATCGCGGCAAAGAAATTATATATTTTCCAGCAATTGTTATTTATTCAGAAGTAACATAATTGTATTTTTTCTTAGAAATGCCTGGAGGTGATCGTTTCATTTCCGTTGTTTGCTATCAGCCATGAAGTCGTTGTTTTTTTTTCAATCAGTTATTTCAGTACACAAACGTTAATTAACTGGCTATTTAACGATTGCAAATTTTCTAAGATTTTTTGATATCCTGTTATTTATTTATTTATTTAACAAACAATAATGTTTACATTTAATGTCCTTAACCTATGGATACTTTACAATTACGTACCTACTTATTCAATGAGTACAAGCGCCTGAACAAGACCTTTTTTTCAATGGAAAAACGCGTTACGCGTTTCTCCCACGGGAACAGTGTGTGTGTGTGGGGGGAGGGGGGGGGGGGTCTATGTGGGGCTCCGCCCCGAACATCGGAATACCCACTAAAAATCCAATAGTACCTTTAGGTCCTAATGAGAAGCGCCACGGGATCGCTTTCGCATGCTACCGTGACGTTCTGATAACCCTGAACAAGACCTAGACTGTGTCTCATTATACAATTTTAAAAGTGACATGCTAAAATGTAGTACATCTTTATATTTGAAAAAATAGTCAATTGTCGGTAGTAGCGTATTTATGGTAACAAAACTTTTTTCATGTACCGACTCATTCACGATTTGTTCGGTTAGATTACATGCGAATTTATACATTTTCAACTGTTATTATATATTGTCTAACGAAATTCTTGCTAACTCTGTTATCGAGTTATAGAGGCTTGTGTTGTAACAAGTTTATGTTTGTTAACTTATTCTAATCTTACAACGTTCCATACAAGTAAAAATATCATGAGAAATAAATATTATTAAATTAATTTCATGAAATATATTCTTTTTATCTGTATTCGTAAACTTTGACATTAACAAAGCGTAAATAATAATATTCTCCTACCATTAAATCTTTCTAAATATTTTTGCTTCTATTAAATATATATGTATGTTCAGCGCTTATGTAACAGCGATCCGGTGTTGAGGATTACTTTGATAAAGGTTTTCATTAGACGGAAAAGGGAGCAAAATAAAACATGTAATTTCGTTCTCATGTTTAAACCGCGTTAATACGGCAAAGGGTCGAGGGCAATCTTTGGTCGAGAAATTAGTACCGGCCATTACTGACTTTTCGTCAACAATTCTCGTCCACGCTAATGTTTGCTCATTATATGTTACGCCTTTTGTTTTGAGTCGAGTGCTGGAAATAATACGACCGACCCTGACTTGAAAATAATCTTAAATCGGATGTTATATAAAATAAGTTAGTTTTATTTTTATTAGGCGACCACTTTCATCAAATTGTATTTATTAAAACAGGTTGTATCACGAAAATTAAAAGTGTGTGCAAATAAATATATAGTTTCATCGATTGGATTGAACTGATACAAAATTCAGTTGCAAAACTTATTTTAACTTCAAGTGTTTATAATCTTGTATAGAATATACCTTATCATGCGTTTTAAATAATTGACGGATCTCATCTTTATTAAAAAGTTATTTTATTTAATTCCTACTTATAAAGAATATATGAAACGAAAAGTTTAAGAATGAAATAGATTTTTAATACTCTTTACAGTGCAATATGGACTATCAATGAGGGGATAAAAATTTGTTACAAGCAAAAGACGAAAAGATTTTAACAACAATGAGAAATTACATTGAACGTCAAACTCCTAATGGATATTCCCGATAGCTCGGATAGCTTTTCAAAGTTGTACCCCAGACCAATTTCTGAAAGGATTTGTGGAAACTCGTTAAGAACAAAAAAAAATTCAGCTCGAATTCGAGACAGAACTTTGTCGACTATTTTTTAATCTTTCTATTCGTAAAATGAATGGCCAGATTTCTTTTAAATGATTCGTCCAGCCTGTATATATAGCAGTTATTTTAATGCTAATGAATGTTGATTCGAAAAACATATTAGCTAAAACCAATTACTTCAGAAACATTGACACCGAATCAGTGGACGCTTTACATTCAATTAAACCTTTTAAATGACAATTCAAGGGTCTGCTTAAATAAACTTATCTTATTTACTTGATCATATAATAAAACCTAACTCGTAGTTGTTAGAAAGTAAACTGCTTATACTTCACCGTATCTGAGGTAATTTATATTATAAAGTTATAAAGAAACGCGTGCGACAACTTCGCTCGCTACAATTGAGAACGACTTTGAATGAAACTTAAAGTGAAGTAAAGAAAAAAATAAATTTACAAAAAATATTCAACTACTAGATAGCGTCCCCTATTTATTTCGCCACTCATTCGACTTCTTCAGTAGCTATGGCATTGATGGATGTTCTTCGAAGTATCTATCATAATATTTAGGTGTCGTTACATCGATATCCTTTGATATTCGCTAAGTTTGTCTGAAGTACCGTTGCAGTTATGGTAAAGACCACTGACCTCCTTTTGTGTTTTACATTATGCAAGGACTGGAAAGTAGCACAGTTTTATGTAGCTGCCTCTACGAGAGATGGAAAACAAAGTTTGCGGTTTCACGATACGACGCGTCGCGGAAAGTTTGGAAACAAAATCTCTTTTGTTGTTGAAGCACGGCTTGGCTTATTTTAGTGGTTCCTTTTCAAAAGGAAGCAAACGTCGTTCGTCATTGTCGCTTGTCAATCTGACACTGGGGACTGAAGATTTGACACGATAATTATATCTCCTAATCTAAAGGTTTCGGATCGAGTGATAAATCTTTTTCGTCGCCGCTAATGTATTTACGATCCATCATTTATTGACTACAGATTTTTTTTTCTTTATAATTAGAAGTAACGATAAGAGAAAGCTATTTTAGCTTTTCCTTTTATACAGTATCTGAATTCTGGGTCATTGATATATATATATATATATATATATATATATATATATATATATATATATATATATATATATATATATATATATATATGTTCTTAGTAGTTAGCGAGTGATTTATTTGGTGGTTTGGTAGAATATATTACATATAACACTATTTATTTCTTTTAGTTTTCGTTGTTGCTATAGATAATTTTGTGTGTCTGTCAAACTAGCCAAGCTCTTTTCTACTGTAATACAAAAGCAATTGAATTTACTTTCGATTTGAAATATATTTTGTAAGTTGTAATAAACACATCGGTTCGCGACATTTACACTTGAGAATTAAATAGCTTTTATAAATAACGTCTACAACTGAAATAGATAACTGAATGGTCTAGACAGATATCGTTTCGGGTTTCATTCTAATATGTGAATATAAAAAGGTGTCTGTTTGAAAAGTACTTATTTACAAAGGAATCTGGCTCTTATGCGGAATATGAATAGATACAATATTCGCATATCATTAATTTCCATCGTTTCGTTTTCTAAACATGCTTATTCTGCGTCATAAATATGATCTTAAATGACGTTTCAACGAAAGGAAAAACTACTTTTGTGTTACCAACACGCGAGTCAACAAAATTTAATGTAATGCAAACATAAATGTCGCCTATAATTTCAGTGTAAATGTTAGATTACTCAATGAATAATTTTACAGGACTTATCTTACTCATAATGATCGTAATTACGGGTTTGTCAAAGTATATTATATAGACCGAACACAAAGGATCTTATATTAATAGCCGTATCGGACCGATAATGTTATATCGGTCTTAATACAATAAGGAACAGATTTATAGCGTTCAAAGACACGTGTATTATGATTTATTCAGTTATCTCCTACCTAGATTTACTTTTTTTTAATACTACAATTAAATTAAGTATGTTTGCAATTGAAAATTATAATTATAATATATCAGATCATTTAAGATTCCCCAATTAAAATAAAGTATTAATAAATCAGATATTTATTTTATTCTATAAGATTTTATAGATGATAAAAGAGCTCAGAGTTAATATTTATTGATTGACATACAGGATACATAAATGTTATTGCATATAATTATTATAATTAATAAATATTAAATGCTGTGGTTAATTTTTTTCTGTAGTATCTACACCGGTAGACTCTATACATTTTTTGATCCTGATTTCTTGATAATATAATAAAACCCAAGTCGTTGCTGTTAGAAAAACCATAAGTATGAATTATAAGTGTTTGAAGTAATTTTTATTATAAAGTTACAAGGAAACACATGAAGCAACTTCGCTCGCAACAATTGAGGACGACTTTGAATAAAACTTAAAGTGAAATGAAGAAAAACTTACATAGTTTCCTGTCATGGAAAAATATTCCACTACTAGGTAATTAATACTCCTTATTTCGCAACTCATTTTACTTCTTCACCAGATATGGAGTTGATGGATATACGTCAGAATATCTACCATAACGTTCACATATCGTTACATTGATATGCTCGATAATGATCGAGCAGGAGACGAATAAAAACTCCAGCAATTTTCAGACGTTACTTTTTCATGTGTCAATTAGCAGACGACAGAGACATACATACAGCATCAAAAGAAGAAAGACATAATTCTCACTCTTCATCAATTAATGCGTCTCACCACGGGATCTTGATGTTATGCCCTTATAACACTGAGCCTTCAAACTGAAACACATTAATATACAATATTGATTACAATTATACCTACCGTCAAGAAAGATGAATTGCACGAACTTGATCCTATGACTTTGTGTACTGTTTCCGAACCACTGGACCATCACGGCTCTTATCAATAAATATTGATTATTCCCAAAAGTATAATTCGTGCCTCTATTGCTGTCATTTTTGGTAATCTATTGATCTGATGGTTCTACCTTTTACTCGGGGACCGTTATCACGCACATCTAATTTATATGATGCGGGGATAAATAACATGTCATATTAATTAGATTTATCGACAGGATATAATAATTATAAATACATTACAAATTAAACGGATATTTGGAACACGGAATGTTTGATTTTAATACGTCATGAATTGAATGAAAACTTCATGTCGTGTCCCTTGTACACGACATCTTAGTTCCCAGGGTAGGTGACGCATTGGCGATGTATGGATGGTTAATAATTTATACAAAGCCAATGTGTGGTTGGTGGTGACCACTTACCATCAGATGGCTTGTCAGTCTGCCTAACTAATACCATATAAAATGATCCAACCTCTGAATTGAAGTTGGTTGTTGTAATTGTAGGTTTAAAACGAATAAATAAATTGTCGTAAATATTGACAAATAGATCGATATCATTAACAAAGATAAAAAACAGGGTGAACGAAAATAGAATTTTAAATAGTTATTTACATTGTCAACGTGGAGGTTTTTATTGTATAAGATGGAACGTGGTTGAAGTGCGATATTTTTTCTTCAGTTCCGCCGTAGATTGGCGATGCGATAACATTGTCATGCGGACCCTGAGTAATGGAGCAGGCAGCCCAAGGGAACTTGCTTTGTTTCTATATCCAAGTATAATAACTTGTTGGAAGAAGGTGAACATTATCTAATTTACAAAAATCAACTTAATGGTTCTTCGTGATAGTGTGATAGTTAATGCAGATCCTTATCTGGGTTTAATTTCAATCTCAACCCTTTAATTCTCGTTTGGGTTTCACTGCGGGATAAAAGCTTCGGCATGAAGCTTATTCCACCATGCAACTCTACTACTTAATAAATTATCGTTTATAATATGAGAAATATTACTACATATGACATAGACATGACGTATGGTGGGTACACTAAATACTTTCCTAAATAACTTGTCGCGTATAAATTATTACCGATAGATGGATGGTTATAATGTACACATAGATACATATATAGTCAGTAAGTGCCCGCATCACGCAGAGAGCGTTGGCGTTTGGCTAAAGAATGAAATTGACGCCTGAACATGACGGCTTATACCCCGAGTCAACAACACTATTTATCACAGGAAATGAAAGTAATTTCTTGGGTTAGTGTAAAAATATATAAATACGTACAAAAAACTCGTGGTAAAGTTGTGGCTACAAGCTTTTGCTTTAAATTATATTTTATTTACAAATTATACCAAATTTTGATGTAACAAGTGAAGAGTAACAATGCAATGACACAAACAGCAATGATTGTTGCGTTTATTTATTGCAGAAATACATCTTAATATAATCTAAATATTTCGTCTTTCTTTTGATGAAAGGGCCATCTAAACAGTGCATAAAATAAGTTTGAATACTACATAGTTAAACAGAATAAAATATTACAAAATAATTTATTATTATAAAATTTATAAATTTAATATTATAAACGAATTTTCATTTATTTTGTTTCTTAATACAAATAAATAGAAATAAATTTTAACTTTTGATAATGTTGTCATAACCGTGAGAACTTCATCTGAATTTTAATCGTTTTAATGTACAAAATTGTATCTCTAGTTTCAGCTATTTGTATTATTCACATACAATTTAAATTCAATTTATATAAATTTTTATTATTATATAGAATATTCGAAGTACACAATAGTCGGTTCATACAAGTACTATTGAATTGTAGTTACGAGATAAATTAAATGGAAAGCTGTCATTGGTTCGGAATGCAGCTTATACGGACAAGATAGTAAAAAAGGACCCTGGGATGACTACGACATATTGACTTGGAAGTTAAAATTTGTTAGAATCCGTCCAGCTGCTAGTAGTAGGTAGCCTAAACAAGTAATATATTATACGAACACCAACTTAGCTTATAATATTATCAAGATTTATCTTCATCAATTGGTAATATTGTTTACGTCTGAAAAACACGTGCTAATACAAAGCATGCTTGTTTGCTGTTAGGTAGTATGCTTATTTCCAATTTATATATTTAATAAGTCCTCGATTTTAATATTTAAACTAATAGAATACGTGTAAGAACAGAATTGAGATAACTAAAAATGTTTGGCAGTAGGCGCTGTAGCAGATAATATGCGGTCCAGATTGGTAAATAGAGTTTTGGCTCCGGTGAATGAACCACGTCGGAATCGGTAGGAGATCGTTGGTGGCGTGATGCCAACCGCTCTTATCCTCAGCAAATGTTATCGATATACGAGCCATGCCAGGGCTGGCTGTATTTGTCAACGAATTATCTGTTGAAGTACGATACTCGAAACCTATGACGTATTTATGTTATTTTGTCTATGTAAGTACATTTGTCAATGATAAACAACATTATTCTGTATCCGGTTTCACTTACGCTATTTATCGAAGAATGCACATGTTTCTGAAGATTACAATTCCAATCATCATGCTGCTGACGCGTGTAATGCATCGGTCATTGTTATTTAATAAATGATTTGTTTTGTTTATGAAATTATCTACGAGGCGTAATTCGGAAGTTATCATTGGCTCGTTACTTGCGGATCGGAAGGTTACGAGTGAAGTTAAAAGGTTATAATATGAAGAGGATGTACTAGTGTTTCATTAAATAATTGTTAACGTCAATTAGTCAATTCATATGTCGGTTAGCAAAACGAATCGTATTTAGAATATAGCGAACGGGTTTCGATCACGTCTTTTTAATTGATGAGAAACACGTCGAGTGTTCCTTGATAAAAGACGCAAGTAAAGTCGTGTTACTTTTTATTTTTATATGTTATGACGAACCGGTTGGCGTGGTTGGTAGATACTTGCCTTTAACGTCGAAGGTTGTGGGTTCGATTCCCACCCAGGACAGACATTTATGTCCGTGAACATGTCTTTTTGTCCTAAATCTGGGTGTAATTATCCATATAAGTACGTATTTTCAAAAGAAAAGTAGTATATGAAATATATCAGTTGTCTAGTTTCACGCTAAACAGCATTACTTAGTATTATTGAGAGCCAATGCTATTACAGGCACAAGAGACCTAACTTTTAATTCTTAAGGTTTTTTGGCGCATTGGTTTTGTAAGGAATGTATTTATATAAATTCTTACAGCGCCAACGTCTATGGGCAGTGGTAACCACTTACCATCAGGTGGGCCATTTGCCAATCCGCCTCCCTCTAATAATAATAAATAATTACATGCTAATAATAATTAAGCAGCACAAACCGTGCGTCTGTACATTGAATAAATTTATCAAATAAAATTAGTCTGGGTGATAAAAAAAATATTCAGCACACGAAAATGCATTTTTTTAATATATCGTTATAATTCCGACTTTCACGCGGACGAAGTCGCAGGCATCATTTAGTTTTTTAATAAAAACACATTATAGAATTTAACGAATAAAACAGCGTATATGATTAAAGTTAAGTGAAATCAATATATTTATTTAAATAATTTCGATAAATAAAAATGCCTTTTAGGTAATAATGTAATTTACAAAATGTTATCAATGAGCATTTGAATAATTACATAAAACCATCTCATTATGGCTCAGTGTTGCTATCGCTAATGCACAATGCTTAACCTCAGTTCACTTTACGCTAATTACAGTCGCACTTGATCATATTTATGACTGCGTTTTAAGAGTTGAATAATAATTTATGTACTTAAGGTATTTAATATATTCAACTAATGTAACCGATGATTATTCATACGCACACACACGTACATATTACGCACACACTTATAGATATAAATACAAATTACATCGAATTTAATAATGTTAAATGAGAATGTTTTGTTATGATAGTGTGAAGATTTTTTGATATGATCAATTTCCAGCGAACCGTGTCTTATAGACTTATAAAAGGTTCGACGTTAATACTGCGGTGAAAAAAATAACGAAATCGTGGTTTAGATTTCCGTGGTGGCTCTCTGCCAAACCGCTCGAATATCCTCCACGGAAAACCTTATCGAGTAACACTTCACTTATACGACCACCAAATAGACGGTAATATTTGCCAACATACTGTAACGTTACCAAACCAGCCGTAACCTATTTACGGAGATAAGCATAACTCGATGTGTTATTCGATTCTCGATCGTTTCACCGCAGTCCCATCGTACCGCTCTTCGAGTTTCATGTAAATGATATTCGCTTTGCAGACGACGAAGTTCTAGTATTCATATTATTTGATTTAAACACGTCGTTTCAAGTCCGCTTGCCAATAAGTTTTACTATTGTCTATGATGACTTCTCCTCGACTTCTGCTTGTCCGAGCGTTGAAATTGTCCGTTCCATCGAGTGAAATAAGCTCGTTTTATTTCGTCGATCCAATAAGAATAAAACAGAAAATATAAGCTCTCGCATGTAAAATATTCATTTGATTATTATGTGAAGTTTACATAATGAAGTATTGTGCCAAGTAAAATATTTTCCTAATGATTTGCCAAATGAAACACCTTTGCGGGGATTGTACAAAAAACAATTTTTAAACAAGAGTGTTTATGCGAAGTTATTTCATATACTTATGTTAATGTTTGTCGGTTCCGCTAAATGATGGATATAAAAATAAAATATTTTACATTTTCCATCCGACATTGGCGGCGTGCCAGAGCTTTAAAAACAATGTTTTACAAATATGTTTGACGTGTCGTGTTTATGTGAGCGTTAAGGGAAGCCGAGTGCATGTTATCCCATGTATTTAGGTTCTATTCTTACATTTTAATGAAAAAAAAGTGGTTTTTGTATTTTATTTTCCTCTTAAAATTTCAAGCCTTAATAGCTCTATAAATTGAGGTTATAAGGTATAACTTTACGGGCAACTTAGCGATATAGAAGTTAATATGACTTATTACCATGTACTTAACAAGCTTTAGGCTTTATTAAAAAAGGAATATTAATAATTCCTTAAATAAAAGGCGTCAGTCAATATTCTTAGAATTATACTCGTTTATAGTTTATCTATATACAACACATTTTCACAGTGACATACTTTGAAGTTTTTAAATAAAGTACTATAATTGAACAAAATAAAAAATAAAAATCTAGACACGTAATATGATATGAAACGGACTTTTAAATATAACCATTTTACCAAACAATTTCAGTCGGTGGTCACGAATTCATGGCAATAATTTGTAATATGCGCGTTCGATGATCCATTAAATTAGAATGGTAGAATTAACGAGCATGTGTAATTTGTACCGGTAACGGTTATGGCAGGTTGCCAAACGTTGTTAAGCTACGTTCGAAGATAAATGTTTATCATGCAAGGAAGAAAATTGCTTTGAAATATACCGCCCCTGCAGCCGTATATCAATATCTTACTTAAGAAGCGGAGTGTAATGCATGCATCGAGAGAAAAATTACGTTCAGATAGATTAAATATCGATTACTTATTCATTTTCGATGGTGATGAATATATAGGTTTTTAATTGTGTGTTCTGAAATCCTTTGATTTGCTATAATAATACCAACCGATTAATACCGAAACCGAATAATCTTTTTTTATGATGTAATTCCTAAAAAATACAAAACTGAACGCTGGATAATGGATGCGATATTCAATTTCATTTAAATACTAACTAGTAAAAGTCAGTTTGAGTCATTTGAACGAATTTTAAATAGAAATGAAAAGAAAAAAAAACTATATAAGCATGTGCATCCCTTTAAGAAAATTATTTCATATTCATTTAAATATGTTAATTAGTATTCCCTAACTGTGAGAAAATGAAATAGTGAAAAAAAAATATATTTAAAATTAGTAAATGTAAATCGTGTTTTAAAAAAATCTTTAACACACAATAGTATAAACTCGTGTCGATTTGAATGTAATGAATACGTCGTCTTGTGTCTTACAATTCAAAAAGTGTCACGACAAATGAAAATGATCCTTTTTCCTTTGTCATAACGGGTTATTTTTATATAATATAAGTTAAAAGTCATATCGTAGAACCCTCCTTTCTCATTGTTCGGCGCGGCGTCTCTTTGGGAGAGGAACCCCTAAATCCAACTCTGGATTTCAATAAAACTTTCATATCCTAGATATTTTATGTTCGGGTTCAATATATTTTTATACGTTCCGTGAAATTAATTTGACCAATTCTATTTATGAAAAAATATATTATAAAAAGTATTAAACTATACTATATACAGCGTTCAGTATTACATAAAAAGATTACAATCTGAATTTGTGTTCTAAAGTCGATTCGATTTTATGGCGCCTAAGACGTCGATAGCGACTTATAGTAAGGATCTATGGTTTAAGTTCCGACCTTTCTTAGGCCGTCTTGTATCACAACTCAAGTAAATAGCCCAAAGGCTCTCCTAACCACAATGTGGATACCACAGTCACAAAGTGACGTATTTGCCAGTAAACAATTCACATGACTAGTATTTGCGACTAGCAAATATGTGTTGTGGTCGCCATATCTGACTATACTTAGTAACCAACAGTTTCAATGTATGTTAAGTAGCAACGAATACGCGCAAGAATTTGAAGGTTTTTTATAGTTTTTATCAAACATATTTTTTGTTGTTTAAATAGATTGAAAGCGGAAAATGCTGACGGTTCGACTTTAGTAAAAAAGCGTATCAGATTGTCCATGACTTATACAAGTTAAATAGTAGAAATACCGTAGAAATAGTTTAATTTGTAACACACGATTGAGTTACAAAGCGTCATTTTACATATAATTTCGCTTCCAATTTAGTTAATAATGTTAGTGTTCCGTTCGAAGTTTTCACACGACCTTTCTAAGCAATTATTTGTTCTAAGAAGTATACAGACGATGTGTTTTACATTTTTGTAATGTATATACAATATAGACCTGCACGTTCACGCGAAATTCAAATGAATAAAAAAAATACTACAGTCTCTGTTGAAAATATTTTATTTTTCAAGTCACAAAATCTTCAAGCATTTTTTAATGATTAAAAGATCTCGACTAGTGTATTCGTACTATAATAATAATTACATTGAAAGCAATTTATTTGAAATACAGAAAACGAAATATCGTTCGTTTTTAAATATTATTCCGGTCCTTCAGTTTATTACCTCGTGCACACAGAAAATCTTGAAATCCGGCCTTGTTCAAATAAATCAGATTTTCTACGAAATCTGTAAATACATGTTTCAGTTTTATAAACTTTTTCGAGATGAGAGAGATGAGCGATAAAATGTTGAATTTTAAAATTATTATATTAATTAATTGAAATATATTTTATTTAATCTTATTATAAGCAAAAATCGTAATTTAAGCTGAAAATACGAAACAGTTAAATATAAAGTAAACAAAGAGAAATGTCGCTTTAAGAAATGCTTTCCAATAAACATTTAATAAACATAAAAAAATACAGATATGCAACGTTACTGTATATATTTAAAATACTATGTATAAAATTGTTGTATAATGTTTGTATTATTGTATATGTATATATAAGTAGACAAATACAAAACAGGTTAATTTGGTAGTTGCCAAGATTTGAACCCGCGGTGTTCTTTTATGATTGTGTTGTTCAATCCACTGGGGTAAAACTCAGCTTCCCCATTTAGCTGGGTGTAATAACAATCGAAATATTTTTTTTAAAGTCCTTCTGCCATAAGCCGTAATAAATGATTTTTGCTAACCAAACTTCATTAGTCTTTAGTCTAGTTTGACATGATTGAGTAACAAACATTCAAACACGCAAATTTCCTCATTTATATTAAGATTTCCTACGTAATAACTTACAAAACTCCACACGATGATGGATGATTTTTATAGATTTTACTCGATGCAATATAAAATAATAAATCTAAAAACATTTAAAGTTCTGTTTTCAAAACATACTAAATTGAAAAAGTGTCGAGTTTCAAAAGTAATATGCAGACGTATTTATATTTAGCAAAATATGTGGTTAACATTTTAAAAAATAGCTTTAGATGATGATCATAATGTGTAATTCTGTATATAAATCTAAGAATTATGTATTATTTAACATAAAAGATTGAAATAATAGACGGTAAATGTCCAAATGTGCTGCTCCTTATATGATGCAATACGCTATAAACATTCTTAAGACAAGGGGAGGCCCTTGTCCAGCTGTGGGATATCGTTGTTTTGTTATGCTTATAAACAAACAACAATCTCTGCGTTGGCCCTATAGTCAAGTTAATAAACCACATAATTACATAATTACATGTAAACTCGTTCCTTAAACTATATATTACCTCGGTGGCTCGTATATTATAATTAGTTTTTTTTTGGAACATATGACCTCTTTTTCAAATAAGACACCAATATAGATAAAGTTAAAAGGCAAAACCTAATCTAAATAGAAATGTTGAGTCATATAATAAATAGAGCCGTTTCCGAGTTTCACGAAATAAAATTTTATAAACAAGGATCGCTCATTTATTATAATAAGAGAATTCGTTACAAATATATAATGAAGTTTCTGCTAATTGAACTCGCCTAATAAATGACACTATTGGAATTTTCCTATTATCCGTTGTAAGGAAGTAATTTTAACACTGGCAACATTAAATTCTCGTTGTGCACTCAATTGCGTATCTCGATCAAACACGAGCGGCTATAAACCCGCCCACGTCGCGTCGCCACGCCGTCTGTAGTCGAACCTCTTGAACAATTCCAATAAGGAAATCTATATGTTGCATATTTATGGAAAACTCATGCAAAATACGCTCGTACATCATTCGCTCCAGTTAAAACTGGTATGTCTAGTATGCGGATCCGATTTACAACCAGTCTATATACTATATACACATAAGAATATAATGTTAACATTGTGTAACAGTGGAATCAGATAAAATCATGTTTTTTTTATATTTAAAACCAAAATATTCTTTATTAAAGTATTTTAAATTAAACTACTAGAATTTCGGTATGTAGATTCTACCGATAAGAACCGGCAAAAAACTCATTAGTTACTCTTATACTCAAATTAAATACCTGTCAACTATACTATATGTAATTAAATTTATGTGTTCTGCATGGAAATCAAGGAATACGAATACTACGTTTTTTATCATCTATGTTATATTATCGTATTATCCTCATATGTATCTACATTGAAATGTAATCCATTTTAAATATTATATCCTAAAATGATAACAATGTAGCTATTTTTCCCTCAACGTCATTTACATGAAATTTGGTCATGGTACCAGTTGTTTTGTGTTTTGTACTTTTCGTAGTATCAGTGTGCCGTCATAATAATGCCGAAATTAATTGAAGAAATTAATGTTGTTAAACGTTGAATATATACTAAGACATTATTACCTCACAGATAAATATATTTCAATATATTTTAATTGTATGGAAGTATGTTTCAGTAAATTCACCAAATAATTTCAGGTAGTATATATTTAAACAGTTGGAGGTTATTAGTATTCAATATTTAAAACACGAATATGACGTTATTACAACTAAAATTGCTTAATAAAAATAACTTAACAACTTAAACGTGATTTACAGCAAGAAGTTATATTATGAAAATTAAATTTATCCAATGTTTTGCAATGAATGTTTTGAATTTAAAACTGTAACCCTTTTATTAAAGCTTGAAGAGATTTCAAGTTCTGAAGGCAATCCAATTGTTACTTACACTCCAACTTCGTTAAGCCTACAAGTTTTAAGAGTCGACTTAACTTTACAAAATGTCAAAAGCAGTTTCAAGTCGTGTAATTACGATCTTGGCTCCGATATAGATTGTGGACTTTCACATTTAACGGTATTATAAGGGAGAATGTAACCCAAATGAATTTCTCGACTTTCGACAGGCATTTCTGTTAATTTTATATTTAAATATATACGTAACTTCCATTACCAGCATAGGTCATGTTACTGGGGGGACGTTTTTATTACTTATGCATGTATGTATTTACTGGTGGTAGAGCTTTGTGCAAGCTCGTCTGGGTAGGTACCACCCACTCATCAGATATTCTACCGCAAAACAGCAGTGCTTGGCATTGTTGTGTTCCGGTTTGAAGGATGAGTGAGCCAGTGTAATTACAGGCACAAGGGACATAAAATCCTAGGTACCAAGGTTGGTGGCGCATTGGCGATGTAAGCGATGGTTAACATTTCTTACAGTGCCAATGTCTAAGGGCGTTTGGTGACCACTTACCATCAGGTAGCCCATATGCTCGCCCGCCTTCCTGTTCTATAAAAAAAAAGTATATTTCACTGAAAATTAAATAGGTAAGTGCGTCAGTGTATCCACACGCCCAAGAAGCGTAACTCCTCAATTTCCGTGCGCATTGACTGCGTAACAAATGGTTAATATCTCTTAAAGTGCTATGAAAGGGTGCCCACTTTGTGTTCACCACCATACAATTTCGTAAACTGTAGACGAAATATATAAATCATTAGTAAACACAATTTCTTAAAACAAGACAAGGGGTCACACACCCAGTTTTAGCATCCCTGGTTATAATGTAAATTTACTTGATGCTGTGTAATGTTTAATTTAATTAGTGTTGCCCTATTTGTCACGTCGCTGTATTATAATACACATTTTAATAAGGAATGAAAAAGAGCAGATATAGCATAGTAGTTAGAAAACGTATATCGTAACCGAAGATTATTTTTTCAAACCCTGGCAAGCACCATTGAATTTTCATTTTTATCGGACATGTGCAGGCTTGCTTGCGTGTCATGTAAAAAACTGTGAAAACGCATTAGAGCAGCGGGGTGGAATAAAACCCCAAATCTTCATTGAGAGCAAGCCTTAGTTCACCAGTGGGACAATTACGGGCTGCAGCCTAATGTAAATTATATTATATACATGAAAGTTTGTATTTGAATGTTTGTTACATAAACAGACTTGTACAGTTGATTCTAACAACAATAATTACAGGCACAAGGGACATAACATCTTAATTCACAAGTTTGGTGGCGCACTGGCGATGTAAGTGATGGTTAACATTTCTTATAATGCCAACGTCTACGGGCGTTGGTGATCACTTACCATCAGGCAGCCCATACGCTCGTTCGCCTACCTATACTATAAAAAAATGTAGCATTGAAGTTGTTTACGTCGTGGAATAATATATTTTGTATATAATATAATATACGTCTACCGTAGCCTTTCGTCAATCAAGCAAGTAGTACGAATAATAATTGATATTAATTTTACACGTGATATATTGTCGTAAGCGAAAACGATCACCCGAAGCTAATGTCAATAATCAAAGCAAATGTAGTCGATATCGTGCAAGTTAATTAAACCCATTTATAAGTTAGTTTGATCACCATATGGCTTACTACATCGAAATTGGTTTGCGGTGACGTATCGTCAAATACGGTTACGTTATTCAAATAATTAGATCTACAATTATGATATAATTTACGTTACGCTCATATTGGATATTCACGACCTTACTTATAAACGTAACACTGATTTATCTCTTTCTTTCATTATTGATTAGAGAAAGAAGACACAGTATTTTTTAACTCATTACCCGCTGAACAAATTTATAAGTAAAGTCTTATTTTATATAAGTATTAGTCTTATTTTAGTATTTATGTAGAAAAAATACAATATATTTTTAGTAATTTTTCTCGCTACTGCTTTCCATGTTTAAGGTGTAAATATTATAGTAACTTAAAAACTCCTCTGAGATTTTTTTGTACACTTCTTTCTCTTTAGCTTTAATATTTAATAGATATATTTGAATTTTATTCTCGCGTGGGTTTTTATTCACTATTAAACAAAACATTGCAATATATTATATAATAATAATAAAAAGAAAGGTTTCATAAGTAATTATTACAATTTTATTTTCAACTTAAGTTTCTGACAAGCTGAGTCAATGTCTTTAATTTGGATGGTAATTGGTCGCTGGCAGTTTATGACGCGATGGTCGACCAATGAGTGTTCAGATTAAAATCAAGTTAGTTATTCTGTCTTTGATCAGCGTTATAGAAACTGAACGTAAGTGAAACACATTCGTCGTTTTTGTTTTATATCTCGATATTAAATGATAACCTCCTGTATTAATATAATGAAATAATAATACTCTTGGTGGTAGGGCTTTATGCGGTGAGTAGGTACCATCCACGCATCTTCTTTTTACCATCAAATAGCAATAGATTGTATTGCTATGTCTATAATCTTTATTCTCAATTTTTGAGGTATATTATGAGTAAGAAGATTTTTTAATAAGATTTTTTAATTCTTACAGTGAAAACGTTTTGGGCTAGTGATGACCACTTACCATTAGGTTGCCTATTTGCCTATCTATCGTCCTTTATTAAATAAATCACTAGTTGCCGACTCGACTTAGTGAGACGATAAATTATTATTAATGTCAAGTATTCTTAGAAATGTCTGTTGTTTTTTAAAACACACACAAAGAAACAAAATGCAGCGCGCATTTAATGGGCTAGAGCAATAACTATGTAATTGTTTACCCATCACGTTTGATTTCGATCATTGATTATGATTGATATATGAACACTTCTTTTGTTATTTTTTATTAATGAAGAAATTTTATTCAATATAAAGTGTCGTTGCGAACTGAAAATGCGTTATTTTTATATGCTTAAGAATTTGATACAGGTTTTATATCTAATTTGTCGTAGATGCAAACGAAGATATATATATATAATATTATATTATTAAATTGCTTTAAACCATATAAACAAAATTAACAATTCAGGTGTCTTATATTCATTTTGTAAACATTTATAGTGTAAATATGATTTAACAATCTGTAAAACTCTTAACAAATCTTTACTTAAACTTTTTTTAAATATATTTTGTAGACACATTTGTCTCGTATATGTATTTAAAAGGAGCATTAAAAAAAGCACGTGTCGCCGTCGAACAATCTCTTTCGCGGTTGACTGCGTTTCGCGACAGGAGCGAATATATATCCAGAGACCGCACGCTCTTTTATATTTAACGGATTTATGTAAAATCTCAACCGGAACATTCTCGTATAATACAAACGTCTCTATTGTACCGATTTGGATGACGACACGTGTAATATCTAGCGTAGTAAATAAATAAACGTCTCGCCACGTCCCGTTGTGGATGTATGCGTGGAACGCTTGCGGCGTTCGAGATCAGCCGAAATAATGTGGCCCGCTCGATGCGCCCATTAATAAGTTCCTTTTGTTAACATTTGCTGGTCGAGCGATAAACAAGACCGTCCCCGTGCCAAACTATATACTTCACGCTCCAGTACACGTCCCGAATACAGCGGACATGTTCGTCGTGATTGTTTCGTCGAATGCTTTTCGTTATAAACTTTAGAGTACTCCATTGAAATATCACTGTACGAAATCTTAAGTATAACTTTTTCGGACAAAAGTTTCGAGTATATTTTATAAGGATTTCGTTATTATTCTTCTGCATATGTGTTACTTAAATATTTAGATATCGTATCTGGTTTTCTTATTACATAATGGCGCTTTGAACGCGGCTTCTCCTGCATTTATAATAAAAATATCTGTGTTATTATAATACATGTATATCAACAATCTTTATTACCATTATGTGAGTGTGTGCTTTAATGGCTACAATTAAGACAAAGCTATCTATCGCCTTAAATAGCGGTAAACATACGTACGTAACTTTTTGTACGTAAACTTTTAAGTTGGTATAACTTTTCATAGACATCGAGTAGATTTGATGAAATAAAAAACTATATAGCACCTTGTATTTATATTATTTTCCCCTTTAAAAGTTTAACCCAAACAAACAGATATAGAAAAAATAATTAATATGGTTATCGTAGTTCTTGTTTGTTAGGTATTTAAAAAAAAAAGTTAGTTTGTAATCTCTGACAGATACTTAAAATAGTTTGTATAGCGTGCGCTTAAATAACTGACCAAAATCATCAACAATTCCTCAAGATTGTATCAATTCTCGTTGACAACATAATATAATTACAGAAACCCTTTTCACGAAAACGTGTTTACAATAAAAAAAGTTGGCATTTTATATGTACGATCAAACAATAAATTTAATCTGTTTGTCCTTAGATGCGGTCTTCATGCTGATTTCACGGAGCTGACAGCGTGCGTGGGCGGAGAGCTGGATCGACACGAGGGTTCCGCGGTGCATCGGAGATATTTCTACATAACCCTACTAAGGGAACCTGTTTCCAGGTAAATAGTAAAATATTGTATATTTTTTATAAATATTTTTTACAATAAAATGACTGTTTTAGCAAGAGGACCCTTTAATTTAGAAACAAAGTTTGAACTTCTATTTAACTGTGAAATGTCACTCTTGTTGCGAAGAAGCTTTACTTCAATAAATGCATAAGTTATATTAATAAATCAGATTCTTTACATGAAAAATAATGTATTAAGCATATAAGAATAGTATAGTATAGAAGGAGATAGCTAGAACAGAATTATAATTTATAGTATTCCATATGAAATCTTATATGAATTGGAATAAGTTATGAAAATAACAAGGTCAGGCCGTAATAATGCGACCTCGATGGCGAAATTATGCATGACATTATTACACGAGGTTCTTTACGATCTATGGAGGAGTCGGAGCGGTGTGGATACAAATACGAATTCTTATTCATTTACATGCGATCTTAAGTGTTACAAAAAAATTTTTGGCGCCCACGTTGTTGACTGTTCTTATGTCAGATTTTTTTATGTAGTATCGCATGCATATTGTGTATAGATTTTGCTTGCTTTGTAAATGAATTTTAGTCCTGGCACCTAATGAAACAAATTCAATATGACTCATTTTAATAAAGATAAAAAGTTAAATGTATAGTGACACTTCGTATACATAGATACGTTGTGGGTTCTATTCCCACCCAGGACAGACCTTTGTGTGCATGAACATGTCTGTTTGTCCTGAGTCTGGGTGTATCTATATAAGTATGTATTTACAAAAGACAAGTAGTATATGTAGTATATCAGTTGTCCGGTTGCCATAGTACATGCTTAGTTTGGGATCAGATGGCCGTGTGTGAATAATGTCCCAGGGTATTAAATTAAATTACATGTTTATATACTTTGTATATGTTTGTATTTTTTTTTTAATATATTTTGTATCTACAACGGTGGATTTTTTTTTTTAATGCAAAATGTTCAATGAAAATATTGATCAGCGAAGTCAGAAAACCTGTATACATAATTTAAGTTTATATTCTTAAAATTATTTCATCGTTTTGCATGTATAAAGCATTATGTATTATACTTTAACTGGTGGTAGGGCTATGTGCACGCTCGTCTGGCCAGGTACCACTAATCAGATATTGTACCTCATAACATCAGTACTTGGTATTGTTGTGGTCCGGTTTGAAGGGTGAGTGAGCCAGTATAATTACAAGCACAAGGGACATAACATTTTAGTTCTAATTTTAATTAAAACTTAAAATTTTAGCACCTAAGATTGGTGGCGCATTGGCGATGTAAGCGATGGTTAACATTTCTTTTAATGCCAATGCCTATGGGCGGTGGTGACCACTTACCATCAGGTGGCCCCTTTGCTCGTCCGCCTATATATTGAATAAAAATAAAAGTTTTAATATATAAGTACATTTATATAGAACCTTTACATAAAATAATCTTTGTTATAGATATTTATCAGAGTACCGTCACGTGAAGCGTGGAGCCACGTGGAAGGGATCCAGGCACTGGTGTCAAGGGCGTACGGCGTCAGGTTAGTACCATTCCTTACCACGGTATTTATTATTCAGGGAGGTAAAGCTGTGTTTATATGAAATGTTCGCTGCACGCAACGAATTACGTGTGTAATCGTGAGCGGACGTCAAGTTTTCAGATAGGAAATATTAAGCAGGTATATGAGTCAGTTTTTTTTGGATTTTCTTTCTTTAGACGATGTCTGAGTTTACGATTCGAATACCTTCGTGTATAATATGTAATTTTAAAAATTAAAGAGAAGAGAGCAGAATAAAATGTTGCAATTAGCTTTTATTGTATACAGTATTATTTTCTTATTTGAAGGCAGAGGTAACAATCAGCCACTTGTTGTTTGGACAGACAATGGCGCTGTGCGAAACATAAATAAAACAATCTGAATCAAGTATGGTCTTTCAAGCTCTTTGAGATCGTAATTTTATAATTTTATATTAAAAGTAAAGCATACCGTACGTAAATGAAGATTTTACATCGAAAACCCGGTTCGAAATTCAGTTGTTAATTTTTTTTTGTATTTATTTTTTATATTTATTTATATATGTACCAATCAAGTTCTTAAAAATATTTGACATGAAAAAAATACGAAGGAAAGTTTATGAATTAATAGATTCCAACCTAGAAGTCATATGTGTTATATATGTCGCAGTAAAAACTCTTAACCAAAAAAAAAAACAGGTCGGTCAAAAGGAGTTTCGTCTGAAAATCATTGGTTAATAGTGCTCTTAACTGTAAATTTGCGGTTAAAACTTGTTTTAACTAACGCTCTTTGTCAAAAGTACTTTTAACCGCTAGGACATCAGTGAATATAACTTTTTACTGATTATGTTAGTTTAGAACATACTATAAACAAATAACACACATCAGTCAAAACTATTTTTGACGGAATCATTTAGTCGAAACCAATATTTTAGTCAACAGTCAACACTATTGTCAGAAGGCAACGGTTAAAAGTACTTATACGTACGTATTATATATATTACTTTCATATGAATTATAATTTATTTATTTCTTTATGTGTACTATCAATATGTTCTCAATCATGTCGACCTAAGATGCATAACATGCATGTTATCTTGTATCTGTAATGATTGATTGTTTAGTGGTACTATAAAATATGATTTGTAACTACCAAAAGGGGTTAACACTTTCTACCTAACACCTAGAGGGTTACTAGTCTTAAACGACTTGGTGTCCAGTGACATCTCAAATATGACTTAAATAGTTGTATTCTTTTGTAATCATTATTACTGATCGGGGTGCAAACGATTTATCAAAATCTTAATTAATTAAAACGCTTTCTGGATTTATTAATACATTAAAAAAATGTAAAGTTAAGTCACTTAAGTGACCTTAAGTAAAAACTTATTTAATTAGATATCATCTTTCTGCTGAAAAAGTCGCGTGTTGTTCGTGTTGACGTTTGAGATCGGTGATACGGCTTTTGACCTTTCATATAGAGGGATAAGAATCTTGTATGTTGACGGTATGTACTACTGCTTAGTTAAGTTTTATTGGAGTCAATATCACAGTACAAAAAAAAAATTCTAAATTTGTGTTTTTTTGTGACTCGAGACGGCCAAGTTGCTGGAACTTAACCAAAGGTTACGGATTCAAACTTGAGCGAGCAACACTTGGTTTTCATATACTAAATTTGTATGACAAGATGTTTTGTCTGTAATTACAACTACTTTCAAATCTTACACAGAAACACATATTATACTTCTTAAAATCGTAACACAGAAACACTAAATATTGGCACAGGCTGGTCTGCACAAAAGAGTTTATAACAGAATAACCATATCCATATTTAGTATAGTATGTTTTTTCTTACTATTTTAACCTCAGTATTCGACTTGGATCAAGGAAGGTCGGGTAATAAAATATGTCAACCTCATAAATCTATTATAGATTGATGTGTTGATGCGGCTGTGTATCAAAAAGCTATTAAAAAATAAAGATAACGCTCTACTGTATGTAACTCGAATATTTATCTATTCGAATAATTTATGTACATAAGTATAGTTAATGTTGATGACTTTTGGTCATTTAGAATATGAAAAGTTCGAATTTGAATTTCGAATGATGAGGTCATTTATTTTTATCAAACTCTGTTCTCTTCTCTCTACTGTTTTCGATTATATTTAACATAAACGTATACTTAACACGTACGTTCATAGTCGAGAATTATTCTATTTTTTAGTATGCTTGTACTTGTGTTTATACTATCTATCAAGTATAAAAAATAACTATTTACTATCATTGCAATATTTAAAAAAGGGAATCCCGCTAAGTTTGTTTTGACGATCAGTATGTAGGTGTAATATTTATATATTGAGTAAAGATTTACTTTGATTTATAATATGAATATGATAACGAAGGCAAACGTTGAGATAAAGTTATTGATACAATTTTTATTCATACGGAACCGAACTATCGCTGTCCGTCGATACGAACTTTTCGTTTTTTTTTTTTGTCGTTACTACATATATTATCTGCGGCTGTCTGCTTCATACGCATAGAAAGTAATAGTAGTGACGCTTGAGAGTCGATATAGTCGATTTTTATACAGCGACTACTTCGTTACAATAAATTATGACGTAAGTGTTCTTTTCGCTTTTAGATTCCGCATCGTGAGATCTACATACTATGTTAGATGTATTTGTAACCATATAAAAGACGTTTATACTTAAAATATAAATTAATAACTCTTTTGTATAATTAGGCTACAAAAGCAGTTTTGATTCGTCGTATATTGTATTGAATTAAATGTAAAGGTACCACCGGATCAGAATGTAGATTCTACCGAGAAATATTGTTTTAGTTTAAGTAACAATATGAAGATATAAAGATTCGTTATCATTAAGATTGTATATTTTTAATTATATTTAATTTTTTTATTACACAGCGGCCGAGGTTCCACCTTGCTATACCGGCGAGTCTTGGCGCGGCGTCACACTGGAAGAGTTTGCGGCCTGCCCGTGGAACTTGGCCAATAACAGACAGACTCGCATGCTTGCCGACTTGGCGCTCGTCGGCTGTTACAACGGAACATTACGGCATCGGTCTTCAGACACGGATCGAGTACTGCTCGCGTCGGCCAAGCGAAACTTGGCTGCTATGGCGTATTTCGGACTTACTGAATTTCAAAAGGTAAATAAAAAAATGACCAATTATAAATAATTCGCGTTGCATTCAAACTTTGATCTTTTATGTACGATTATTTTTATTATTAATTTAAAAACTGATTATGTAAATTACTGTTTAATCCACCCATCAAATTAGCGTCGTTAATACTGAATGATGTACAATGACAATATCTGTCACTGTCAGTAATCATGGATTAGACGAAGACAACAAACTAATAATATACATAATCGGGACACGCCTACTATGAATATTAAAGTATATTCGGAGAACCGGCCCATAATCCTAATTGATCTTTTAAATTCGATAGCTATCAAAACAGACTCGTTGGGCACTGAATCGAAGATAATTCTCTAAATAAATCAATATCGAAATATGCTTTATTCGATTAGGCTTTTTGTGATCATTTTCAATCGTCGTATTACAATCATCTCATATGGAGACGCTATTATGATGCTGACGCTACTATAAAGAAACGCTACTGTGTTCGGAATGTGGTTTCTTCCGAAAATAAAGACAGTAGTACTCTTATACTTAATTAAACTTATTTAATATTTGATCGTTTATTCATTAATATTTTTTTAATGTAATGTATCAGACGTTTGTTTGCTATATTTTATGTCGGCGATTTATTCCTCTCATTCTTTAACATCTACAAAATATAATTTCGAGTAAAACTAGAGATAGCCTATCCATGTATGTTCTTGATTGACGATGTCCTCCCGGCCACTGACTCGAGACTAGCTGCGCTTAAACTACTATAGTGTAGAAGTATGTGTATAGCGTATATACCGTTCAATATTTCAACCAATGATAGCATCTAAATTTAAAAGTAAAGTTCTTTATTTTTCTTTACTCATGTATTTAGAATAGACTATATGCTTTTGATTATAACTATGATCTACCAATACCAATTACTCAAATCATAAAATTATGGAAAGTCCACCCTTCTATGATCAAAATATCGTATTACTCAATCTAATTACGAAACATTATAAAAAAATAAATTCGTTAAATTTAATTTTTAAAATATAATTTGAGTTCGTATTTAACGAATCCCTTATACCTAAACTTGATATTATAATTTTGATCCTTTCATGCCAGTTATGATTTAAAAGAGTTGAGGAAAAGGAAGCGTAATTAGATGCTATTGTCTGAAAGGTTGAAGCTTCATTTAATTTGAAGGATTGAAGGGTTATACTCAAAGCATTGAGGGGAAGCACTTTTATATGACGTCCAATTTTAAGTTTTTCTTAGTGAATACTTTGCATTTTAACTTGGAATGATTTTTTATTTCTTTTTTAATACTTATTAGAGAAAAATGAGTAGTTATCTTATTAAATGCGCTAGTTAAGAGATTTGAGATTATTTTATGCGCGTATTATTCAGCTCTGCTGAGGGTGAACGTTAAGTACGTTACGCGGAACGTGAGAGTAATTGTCATAATACGACGTTTTGTTTGTATGGGGAACTCGTTACAATAAGGGGACTGATGCTGTCGCCCTATGACTCATTTTTTTATATTACCACTGACTTTTATATTTACCAATATTTGTTTTGTTTACATATAATGTATTCGTTATTGTCATTACGTTTTGGTGGTGTGTGTGAGGTTGTGTGTGTGTTTATTTATTGTTATTGCGAAGAAGTAAATTCTTAGTAATACATCTTAAGAGTCAGAATATTTTTGTAAACAAAATCTAATTTAAACCTTTATATCTATATTTAAATCAATTATTCATTAAAGTCGTAAATCGCACAAAAAAAACATATGAAGCTCTACAGTTTTATTCAATCATTTACGTTATAAAATTTCGAAATCAATAAGTATATGTTCGTGTAACTCATATAAGAGTTAATGCAAACGTCCCATCCACCATACTCGAGTCCAACGACCCTCGCAGAGATAAGTACAGCCATTATTTGCACTTAACTCATTGTTCGTATCTGCGCGTTCGTCGGCTATTTGCCACTGCCAGCACGAGCCTCCATTGTTTCTATGAATATTTATTACATACGAGTACTTAATGTTCGGTTTCCATGGAGACGTGTGGCCCAGATATGCCCCGGATTATCGGATATGTACCCAGATAGCGTTTGACCGATAGATATTCGTTCCGAAGTCTAGAAGCTGGGAACCATTTCGATAACCTAAATAGTTCTGTAAAAGCTTGATAAAATGTAGTATTGGGTTTGATTTTTTTTAAGCCCGTGTTATAATATTATCCTTATTTTGCCTTATTTTGATCTTTAGCTTTGCAGAATTTGATTCTGTCTTTTAATGTTTTTGTATATGTTTATATAATGAATTTATTTTACCTTACGTATTTTAAAGACAAAATATGATCCCTGGTAATCCCCCTAGAGAATGGAGGCCTGCATAGGCAGGCCGTCCGTCAGAGCGTCACGGTAGCATGCGCAAGCGATCCTGTGGCGCTCCTCGTTAAGACGGTAAGGGTACTACCGCTAGTTTTTTAGTGGGTATTCCGGTATACCGACGAACCCCACATACCCCCACTGTTCCCGTGGAGGAAACGCGTAATACGTTTTTCTAGGGTGAAAAAAAGACAAAATATGATACAAACTCTCAATTACTTTTATATGCGTAATTGCACATTAAAACCGAGATGGTCCTGTACAGAGGATACACGGATCTCAATTAACTAAATTTTCAAATTTTTTCAAAAAGGTTCAAATTACGTTTTTATGCTTGTTTATTGTTTGTAAATAATTGCATGCTTGATGCTGAATTTAATTTGATTAAGCAGTTTTTTCATGAAATACTTTTTCAGTTTCTTTTTTACTTAATAGTACATGTAAATTGTATACGAAACATAATTATTCTATTTGTATTAAAAAAAAAACAAGAAAAGACAGCCTGTACACGTCCCGCTACTGGACTAAGGCCTCTCCTTTTGAGTAATTTTGGAGCTTATTCCACCTCTCCAATGCGAATTGGTAGCACATGACAGAATCTCATCGAACCCGTTCAGGTTTCCTCGCAGTGTTTTGCTATATCTACCTAAACACAAATTAAGCACATAAAAATTCAGTTATGCATGTCCTAGTTCGCAAACACAATCTTGAGCTCAAATTCAAACTGGATCATCTCGTTTTATTAATATTGAGGACTTTACTTTGACTTGACTTCACTTTGTATATGAAAAAGAAGGCAATACTTGTCACGTGTGTTCGTTCGATCGATTAACTAGAAAGCGTGCGCTGTCTCGTACAATGTAACACCCAAACAATAACGCAATAAATAACACAATTTTATTATTTTTCCGTCGTGAAACAAAGTGAATAGTACTTCCTAATTCGACTATACATATTATCGATACAAATATCTTTAACTAATTATCGACACGAAATTATCGTGGATTTAGTAGTTAGTTCGTTACTAAGGTTGCAGATCTCAAGGTTTTGAGTACAATTCAGAGTCGGTAGAAAAAAAATTATTGAGTTTTTCTATCAAGAAATTTTCAGGAGAACCCAGGAATTTGTAGTGGACAGTATTGCATGTAGTATAGTATGTGCACATTGATTCTGCACCTGAGCCCTGAACTCTTACTGGTAGCGTTGAATTTGACAGAGACGTCAGAGACTAGAGCGCACATACATATGTGTACTATATATTCTATGCAGTTGGCTAGTCTTACTGAAAGCGGTAATTGCCATCGTGACCGAAGTTTACCCACTCCAAGGAGGACCAACCAGACCGATTTTGGCCACGGCGACCAGTCTCAAGAGAGATTAGCCAACTGCGCAGGACATATTATAGTGCACAAGTGTGTGCGTAAACACAGGTGCACTCTCTATTCCCTAACTCTCATAATCCGAAGAGTCGGCACGACATCCGACACGACCGGAAAGATTTTACGGCTTTACGTACTTTCCGAGGCACGGGATTGTACACACTTCCAACTTCCACACTCCAGACTGTTACTGAGAATTTTCGACAGAAAAACTCAATAACTTATTTTATTAAACCGAAGGTCCTAACCTCCGGTTCCTCCAGGTCTGCGGCCCCACATGTAACCACAAGACTATCGAGGCAGTCACTATTTTTGTTATTATTACATTATATTCCATGAGCCTAATCGAGACACGAGCTAGGATTGACATAAAGTTAGCTGGTATGGAAATAAATCGAATTGTTCCGTTACGTTCACTATATATCATGAAATATGCAACTTATGTTCATCTTGAAACTGTAAGCTTTCATTAGATGTAAGTTACACCCTGATCTGTTTATTAGATTTTCGTGATGACAACGAAAAAAAGAAAAAAGAATGTTTACTTTTTAATAAAAAAAATTTCCAAAGCCAACTGCCGTACCGTATACTACATACTATACTTACCGTGTATGTAAGTAGGCACTATAAATAAAGTTGAAATTTTATGTTCAGCCAGTGGAAACGGTGGGATTTATTTCCTGATCATGAGAGTATTTTGTTTCTTATTGTTCTTATATTTACATACGAATAAAATACATATACAATAAATTGTATACTGAACGAAAATATATTTTATTGGCTTATCAAATTACTTCGTAGTATGTTATTGACGGTTACATAATCATACAACATAAACATACTGCTGCTAAAAATATTGCTACTTCGCAGCAGAATATCTGGTGAGTAGATGGTGGCTGGTGAGCCCTACCACCAGGTAAAGCTCGTTCCATACATTTGACATAAGAAGGTTAGATTTCGGTATAATTATAATATATATATGTCAATGTTTTACAAAGTAGAGAATTGTCGCTTTGTTGGCGGGCTTTAATAACTTCATCACAGTTTTTCACTATAGCAGTTATTATCGTTCACATTTTGTTTCTGATCTGATATGATGGTTTTTAAATAAAATTATTATTATTATTATATAGTAGAATATCAACGAGCGACCAGACCCGGCTTCAAACAGATTACTAATAAATAAAACAAGAAATGCGCTTAACAGCAAAGTATAATAAACCTGATTGTTATTGTTATTATTATTATTATTATTATTGTTTATTTAATTTATAATGTTTATTTATTGTATATCGTTATTATTATGTTATTAATTATGCAAGAGATTAATTACATATACTTATCTGAATAAGGATTCATAATAAATTTATTCTAGAAAATGTTTTCGCAAATACCTTCCTATTTTTTTCTAATCTATAATAGATAAAAATGGTTATTGTGAGTGCACTTTAGAAGATAGACACATGCTATCGCTGACTTCTCTGCGGGCTTTTTAAGACCTACAATTTTCTATTACACTGTTTCGATGTATCTTCCAATTATTAGTTTATTTTGTACAAAATATTTACAAATTATATACGCAAACCTTCTTCGTTCATCGCTCTTTCTGTTAGTGAAAATCGTATCAAAATCCATTGCAAAGTTGAGAAGAAGTAAGCGGAGATACAGACAGAGACAGACAGCGACTTGGTTTTATTAAACTGTTTATAGATATAAGAAGGTATAAGTTAGTTATAAGTAAATGTAACGAATATATTTTTATCCCGTAGATATCACAATACGTTTTCGAGGAGACGTTCAACCTACGTTTCGCGGTCCCGTTCACGCAGCATAACGCGACGGTGTCGGGCGCCACGCTAGCCGCGCTGTCGCCGGCGCAGGTCGCGCACATCCGGCGACTCAACTCGCTCGATTTAGAGCTTTATGACTTCGCTAAGAACCTTATGTTTAAAAGGTACTTTATTTCATTCATACTTGTTTTCATTCAGATTTCTACATCTCTGGAGATGTAGGAACAATCATTTTAATTATAAAACCACTTAATTTACTTGTGTGAAATGTAGTGTAAGTATCTTTAAGATTAGAACCATAATTACATAGCGAAAGACCTCTTCATTCAACTGGTGCTGTTTTTCTATAATGAAACCTTTTCAAATGTTGTTGTCCAGTACATACAGAGAATAGGTAGACCGACATACAGCCAGATAGATAGACAAATGATACGATCACAAGGAATCCGTGTGAAAACACGGAAAAATCCAATGAAATTCGGATGTTAGAATACTGTTTCTTACCTCTGTATCCTTGAATTTTTTTATTAAAAATTATTTTAATACAAATGTATTAAAGGCGATAATCGTAAAATGATTATGTAAATATGAACTATATATAAATGCCCTTGGGCCTACTAAAATATATACATTAAAATCCTACACATTTGAAAAAGAATTATAACAAAAAAGGATACATCACATTAGTAGGTAGATCTAGCCGTGCCTTAATAAAATGTACACAAAATCTATTGGGAATGTTTTCAATGTGTAAAATGTTTGGTAAAACAGGTTCGAAGCGTTAAAGAAACGTGATAGCGATTTCGAATTCCGCTGGCGACATCTCGGCGAGGTGGCGCCGAAAAGCGGGGTCACCGAATTCGATTGGGACAGCAACCTAGAGGACGCTACTACTGAGAAGTCAAGAGGCAAGTTAGCATAAACATTTTCATCACTATATAGATTTACTGGTGGTAGAGCTTTGTGCAAGGTCGTCTGGGTAGGTACCACATTCTGCCGCAAAACAGCAGTACTTGGTACTGTTGTGTTTCGGTTTGAAGGGTGAGTGAGCCAGTGTAATTACAGGCACAAGGGACATGAGATCGTAGTTCCCAAGGCTGGTGGCGCATTGGCGATTTAAGCGATGGGCAACATTTCTTACAATGCCAATGTCTAAGGGCGTTGGTGACCACTTACCATCAGGTGGCCCATATGCTCGTCCACCTTCCTTTTCTATAAAAAAAAAAAAAGATTGTTATGTAATAATAAATCCAACATAACTAGACTCCTTAATGACATTATATGATGATTTGAAATACGTCACTAATTAAATTTTGTTTGAATTTTTTAAAGCTGTAACGTAGAATTATATACACAAAGTAGTATTTGGTTGTGTTGTTGTGGGTTATATCTTTAAAGTTTCAAAGTTAAATTCGTGTTCGCATGCGCTACGTGTCCATTTCTAACGATATTACTTGGTGTGCAGGCAAATCCTTTAAGTCGAAGAAAGTTTGAGAACCAAGTCGCCGTAAACCACGGAGCAGTGGATGAAACTACGTTACATTACTGGTGCATGCTTATCTCTAAGGGTAAAGATGTATTAAGCGTTTTAAGATTCGATGTCTAACTATTACCAACTCTTCGTGTTCAAATTCTTTTTCTTATTTTAAACGTTTTTTTTTTTCGAACACATTCTATTTTTAAATGTTAGAGTTGTTAACAGTTATTCCCTGCATAATACAACTAGTCAATAAAACGTCTATGTTATAAGATAATTTTGGTTGTCTGTTTTTTTTAAATATTTTTAATGTAACCTCAGTGCAACTTTTGTTAGTAAAAAAGGCAGCTAAATATTTTCACATCGAATCGATGAGATAAAAAGGAAATGTGTTTAGAGTTTGGGACTTTCAATAATACAGTGTAGTTGTATTGGACCTAATGTGACAACATTACGAGGGGGAGTGACGTGTGAGAGACGTCGAACAGACGACGAGGAACACGTTCTGTTTGTATTCCGAATGAAGTGATCGTATCGAATAACGTCCGAGTTAATCGGTAATAAAAATCGATTTTACTGATTATCGCATCGATTGTTCGGAATTTATTCAGACTTACATTCCTTTAAAGCATTGTATAAAAAATAATTTATACCTTTTAGTCCTGTTTTAATTTAAATTTATCGTTATCTACGTAATATCGTGTGTTTAATAATAGTATCAAATGTCAAGCGCAAAAGATCGACTATTGTAACTGTGACGTCACTTGACATTTTGATCGAAGGGAATTGATATGTTTTATATAAAGTTAGGAAAAAGAGCTCTATGTGAATATTGTAGTTCGAAAATGACTCTTAACTTGATAGCCATAAGAGAGATTTTCACATGAACGTATACTCAAAATAAAATTTATAATATTTTTGTTAATTATAATTCTCATAAAACATTGATATTAATTATTGTTACGTAAACGGGCTCCTTTTCTTAGTGATACGCGTCGTGTACAGTATGTGTAATTAGTATAAAAGTATTTTCTAAGAGTGATCCTTAGTTTGTGAATGTCTACAAAATGTGCTATAAATCCATCCCCTAAACATTTGTATAAGCTTATTTTAGATAGTTATTATCGCGATGAGTGTTGATATTTAATAGTAACAGGGTAGGTTATGCATCTAGAACGAACCCAACGAAATATGAACCTAGTTTAACTTAAAATAGAGTACACTTTTGATTAATGAGCAAATTTTAATTAAAAATGGTTGTTATTTTGAATGTAGGTCTTTCCATTTGCTTATGAACTCCTATTACTATATGTCTGGTTCGATTAATATTGTTTCAACACTTTAAAGCGGAGCAAAGTGATTCGTGTCAATGAAAAATATCAGATGATCGAACGCGTGACAGCGATGTCGAGATCACGATGTCATGTTCTAGTTTTTTTGAAAAAAGAAAGAGATTTTTAACGTATAGGCAGCCTCGTTCATATACTCGTTGCATGTTTCCGGGTTAATAGAAAATTCCAGGTCAGGTAAACAAGCGAAGAATGTTCGAGAATGCAAAAATGCTGCCAAACCGCCGAAATTTCTAAAGGCATTTCTAGACTGGAACGCTCTAAGGAGCACCAGGTGCTATGAAAAGCCTAAATATCTCATGTGAATATCTCGTGAATATTTTACATGCGAGCGCATACGCGGTAATCTCACGAGAAGTGCAATAACGTTCGTGTAATGTACTCACAAATTATGTAATAAACCATTCATGATTATATGTATGTGTGAAATAAACGAGTATTTTTAATGCCTCAAAAAAGGTTGGTATATATTTTATTATAATAAGTGAGATATGGCCTGTATTTAAAATGGCATCACAGTTGGTTTCAACGTTCATCTAATATATTGATCAAAAAAAATTTTTTTTTTTTTAATAATATTTCTAATAAACATTTTAAAAATAAATTATGTACACTCGGAGTATCGCTGTTACGATTTATGCATAGATTATAAATATCTACTGTAATAATTTGCAATTTCTAAGTTACCTCGGTCAGTAAAGTAATGAAAAACTAAGTACACAGCTCTTGTTTGGTATTTTTCATGCACGATGTTGAATATTCGATTAATTTTTAAAGTTTTTTTTTTTGTATTTCACGTGTCTTTTTATATGAAGCTCATTAATCAAATTGTGTTTTTAAATGATAACGTTGTAATATTTCTATCCGTAACGTTTTGTATATAGTTATTTTATAGCAGTGTAATACGACATGGTTGTAGCGATATTTATCGCTTCATCACATTTTTTTTTGTAGATATATTATACCTTATTTCATAATGTCGTATCTCTATGTAATGTTTTATGTTAAAATCGATTCTCAATTAATGGAACCAAAGAACAAATTCGTGTGCTGTATAAATTGGATTTGCATCAGAATGTTTTATTTTTATTCTATTTTTAAGTTAGGATTGGCCGGATTCTTGATTTCTTGTGACACTTGGCGCTAAAATGTTAATATTTTTTATCTGTAAGCAAAAAATGACAGAATGAATGTTGTCCTGCGAAATTTAACGAAGTATTTGGTTCATTGTGTTTTGTTGCATTTCATTTTATGGCATTATTTTTTAAATGGCAACCCTATTCGTGTTCCATATTTTACCAGAGCATTGATATTATTTACATTTATAAGAATTTAATGAAACCCTTATGTTTTATTATAAAATATAAGCTGCTTTAACTTTAATAGTATTTTTGTGCATTTTTTCTTCGAACAAGTATACTTTTATCTCGCTAACTTTAATAAGACAATACAACTAGAGATTGCTTTCAAAAACGGATTATACCACGAGGCGTCCGTCCCGAACACTTTTATCGTTAAACTTTTGACAAACAGTAACAGTAAGCTCTGATGACTTGGAGAAGACTTGAATTAAAAAGACTAAAACTCAGCAATATTTTTTTTTTCATAACAATTGCTTTTATGCCTTTATTAATGATTTTCACGTCTAATTCTTTTAATGGTAATTTAAAAAAAATGTATTGTTTCTTTAAGTACACCTGATCGCATACAACCGAGTACGTAAATTTAATTGATTGATCGAACATCAATGTTTATCGAATGATAACGGGAGTTTTTAATCGATTTGATGTTTATTTTTCGTAAAGAATGAAGTGGGATCGGTTACTCATTCAATCATTCACTTAGATCAAGGTCGTTTAAGAATATTGCTTCTAATAGAAGCAACGTTAATATATTCCGCGAAAAGGGTGGGGCGTGTATCGCCTTATTATATGTCTCTATGTTATGTGTATCGTATTTTGTTATATTATGATTCAATAATAAATGGTTATATATTGTAAATAATATATTCTAACAATATGTATAATCACATAAAATTATATTTTTATGAATTGGAGAGTGTATCTAGTGACTCTTGTTAAATGAAAATTAATTATCGTTATATAAGACAAGTATATAAGTTGGAACATGTGTCTAAAGTTGACAATAGTACGTCAGTATTATAAGACAAGAATAATGTGTACATTTATGCGCAGGAGTTTATTAAATGTTTAAAAATACTTACATATTCGATGATATAATTAATTTTAAATGTTGTAAATTTTTGAATATTTCGTTATTTGTCATTTAAATTATAAACTACTTATTGAGAACTTATAACAATTTTTTTTTTTGTTTTGCGTGAAATTTCAAAAAGTTACCGCCTTTTAAGTACCTACTATATTGATACGTTTATTATGAATTTTAAACTAACACCCTTAAATTATACTAATAATGATTTTACATGTACAGTCAGCCTCAAAAAAGTATAAGTTGATGATCATCTAAAATATTGTCTCATTTATATATATTCGAGGCGACTGTACATTACTTACAATATACAGTACAGTAAATCAATATAAAAAAGGTATCAAAAAATCTTTGATTGTAACAAAATAATATGATATACGATATCGTATAATTGATTTCGAATATGTATGTATGTACTATCACTGTATTAATATCAAAACCGCGTATAAATGTCAGAATATAAATCCAGAATAACTTAGTTGTAATAATAGTTTAGCAAATGGCAAATTGTGGACAACGTCGCATATCAGATGAAGGTTTAAACGAATTATATTATTTGTGTGGTATTTATGTCATATAAAAGGTATATAAGATAAAAGAAATGGAATCCTATCAGGGTAGGTCAGTATGACAAGTCACTGTTTTTTTTTATATCAAGCAATACGATTCGCGTGGCTTTGATGGTTTCCTATCAATCATTAGTTATCTATGTGTAAAAATTCATGCAATTGAGTTAAAACTTTACTTGCGTGAAAGATTTTGGCGTAGTATTATCAATTTTATTAATGTGCAATAAAAAAACTAAGCGGTATTCCAACACACACCGTTAAAAACGACATCACAACCGTACTTAATACCCTTGAGTGTTAAATAAACTTGGTTGAATACTCAAAGCTTAACATTTATATGAATTGATTAATTAACAACAGCGTACACTTGTACCAATAAATATTCAATTGTCATATAGCCTGACTGGCTTCCATTTGTTTTTATTAACCTGTAATTAGATATATTTTTAATGCTGGCAACCTCGTCACTACAACAATTTCGTTATAATTGATATTGAAATGTTAATAAATAAATTGTTGGTGTATGTTTGTGTTGGTATGTGATATGTTGTTTTTGATGAAACTTTGGTGTGTTGCTATGCGTACTGTGAAGGTTCGTGGCCCAAATAAAAACAATATTGATTATTTGGATATTTGTCCTTCAATATAATATTTCATTGTAAACCAGCTTTTACCAGTGCAAAGCAGTTTAGGTAGCTGGTATAATATTAATTATTTTAAACTGTCATCTGTCATTAGACGTCGTCCATAATATGTCATGTGCTATGTTGTAAATATACGAATAGCTAAAGCGAAGAAGCCATAACGGAAATTAAGCCAACTGTATAAATGTTCGTGACACGTTAAATAGTTCGAATAATGTTACGCGTAATTGCATCGTGCGATGCATTCTAGTACCAAAAGTGTAGTTTAGTTTTTTAAGTTTCCGACTGAACCAAAACATTGTAGCTACGTGTGTTTACATACACTGGAGTAATAAAATATTTGAAATTACATACCGGTTTTCATTTCAACCAATCCCGTTTGAGTCATGCTTTATACAATCTGATCAATTAAGAAAACAAGTAAATAAATATTGCCAATTACATTCAGGGTTTCCACATGACTTGTTTCATAACTATAATGCACTATTAAAACATTTTATTTCTTAGAAATTCAACTCACGCACTCTTAAGAAATAATTTAATAAAAATGTTATTTAAAATTTATAAGTTGATTTATACAGGTGCAAAAAAAATGTAGGTGCAGTTATTAAATCTATTTAACGCGCTGGCAACCCTATCAAGTTTATATGAAACTTGCAAACAGTAAGTACCTATCCAATTAACGTTAAATGAAAATAAAATCTAGAAATAAAAAAATATATATGACGGAAATAACGCCTAATTAGAGGCCTAAGAAACGTTCGTTAGAGGCAGCATTCGTCCAGATATGGCATTTAAAACGTTTTAATAAAGCGATCGTGTTGAAACGCGTTTGATACGCAGGAAGCTTGAATGGTTGAATTTGCATTTATGTTATTAGGAAGCATCCGTCCCGCCGCGTGGAGTGTTGCCGCCATGTTGCACCCCGCCGCTCCCCACGCAGGAAACGAATTGTCGTCCGATATTCTTGTCAAAACTTTTATCATTCAATCAAGTACGTTGATACTCGTATAAGTACATCGCCCCTTTCACATGACACATATCTTTTGAGAGAGTATGTTGCAAGGATAATAGAAAATGAATGCTTGTTTTAACAGTTAGGACGACGAGATCTAATATGATCCTTGTCCCTCTAATTATACCGGTTCAATCAACGGGGTACAAAATTTGTGTGATAGAATTATTAGCGAGTAAAAAACTATATTTTATATGATTAACATCTTAAGTATATATTTATAATGTATTCAATAAGGAATAGTTGTTAGACAACATTTCTGTTTACTTTATTGTAGTGTTAGTATGTATTTATAAAAAAAAAACTTCATGTATCCCTTTTAAAACGGACGTATATTGACAATCAGAATGAGATGTCGTCTAATAAATCTTCTGTCGGTCTAACTTAACATAATGGCCATATCCTCTTATCGGTGTTGTCACACGTAATAGTGCCTTCTATTAGTTTAAATCAGTTTTGACCGTCATTGTCTGTTCTAGGTCATTGGGGCATAGAACACTTGGTACTAAATCTGGGAGTATTTTTAAACCTATTCCATATTGAGTATAGACATTGAGGATTACGAGCACGATTCGAATCAGCTGATTCAGATTTCTTTGCTCTGCAGCGTGCTAAGCTATATTATAAAGTATTAATCAAAATCGTCGGATTAGTTTAGCTGAGTAGTAAGTATTTGTATAATTGTCATATTGCTAATGTTCACCGTATCCAATCGCCCGTAAAACAGGGTTAAGTTTTGAAGTGGATGTGCATCAAATTTAAAAATACAAGATTTTTAAAAGAAGAATTAATAAAGATCAAAGAGGTTTCGTTGCCAATTTTGATAAACGCTAAAGACTAATATTTTAGCCGAATATTAATTCCGTAGATTGGAAGACAATCCAATAATTGCATTATTGCGCTTGTTTAATTTAAAATATTTGCAACACTAATTACAAAGTATACACATATATAAGTATATATTTGTCTTCCTCTCTTATTACTATTGGGATGTCGTTTGACCAATCAGCGAGGACAATGGTTTCGCGCCATCTTGAAGAAACTTCTTGAACGTGAGGCGGCGGCAGCGAAATAAAATATACTTTTGTGAAAATTCGGTGCTCCCTCACATCAGTAAATATAAAAGTTATTGGTTGAGTGATTGTGAAGAACCAATAATTTAAAACTAGGTTAAGCTTAGCATATAACTTTTCTATTATAATCAATCTCATTACAAACACAACTCGTACAATAGTGATCGGCATTTGCAAAACTAAATTTTTATTAGTGGTCGGTAGAATCCCATTCCTATACCAAGGAAAATTTCCACATCAGCGCTGATAATGTCCCTAATGACAAAAAATAATATACGGCAAATAACAGAAAAGTGCTTGCTTAAGCCAAAACTAAGCCTTTTTTCATATTTTCCCCCATCAGTTCTCAAGTCATGTCGCTCAATTTTCAACACATAAAATTCATCTAATACAAATATCTATAACTATATATTAGTAAATATTAAGTTATTGTCAAAACACATAAATCGTAGAAATAATAAATGCCCAGTTAAAAGATAGTAAATCCTTGTAAAACATAAATCAAAGTCTAAACTAAGCCACATCGAAATAGTTGAGATAAGGCAAAAAATTTGTTCCCTCGTCCAGAACAGCTTGACGTATTCGTTCACTTTCGAGAAAACTCGGATATATTAAAACGGGTACCTTTTTACTTCGTCTTGCCTTGGACTGGGGAGGTAAAGATTTTTATTTATTATATTTAGTATTATAAATGTGGAAGGTTGTGTTTGAATGTTTGTTACTTAATCACGCTTGAACTATGAATTCTTAGATGAATATCGTTAATGTCGTGAAATTAAATAATTAATACGAATACTAAAAGTAGGTGAGGTTTGACCGTTTGATCAAATGTTATGTAACTTTCTCGATAATAGTAATCGCATAGTATATGTTGCATTTATGATATATATATATATATAGCTTATTACGTCAATGAATTCGGAAACAAAATTATCGGTCCGAGCGTCCGAACGCTGGCAAAATAATGACATATTCATGTAAAATTTGTGAGAAACACTTTTAGCTTTCCAATTTCTATAGAAAATGCAGCGACTGCATTTTTGTTTATTGTATAGATGAGACCATTCGATTATTTATGTAAGAAAAAATTAACGATAAACTTTGTTTGAATCATTTGTCCCACAGTATTAATCTAATTAGTGAAATTTCTGTTTAATTAAATTGGGGTTTACTCGTTACAACTATCACCAATCCTGTTAGATATATTACAAGATATTTTAACAGTAGCTTGTTGAGACAAATAAGTAGGAGTCTTGCGTAAGATGCCATAATACCTTATGGCCGAGATCCCTTTATTAATTAATTATTACTTTCCATATCACTATTTAAAAACATCACAGATTTTTATTTCATTACACCTGCGCAAGTTAAAACGATGTTCGAATCGACTAGAGCGCGCGATGTCGAACGCTGGTTACAACCGATTAGAAATATATGTATATAAATATTATTTCAGTTGTTTATCTCCGTGTACATAGATATATAACTTTCAAGGACTAAAACCTTTCTGACTGTGGCGACTTCATATGTTACCTGTTTGTAATATGTACACTCTGTGTATTAAATGTAATAGTTGTATGTAGTTCAAACAATTTATTGAAACACCAGTTATTGATTTAGAGTCATGTTTGTAGTATAGACACGTGTCGGTATTACATATATTAACTTAAAAACATAAATATATAAATAAACTTACATATTGTGTCCTCCTAATGGAAGACACAATATGTAAGTTTATTTATATAGAGCGTTTAGGTGGTAGAGCTTTGTGCAAGCTCGTCTGGGTAGGTATCACTCATCAGATATTCCACCGCAAAATAGCAGTACTTGGTATTATTGTGTTCCGGTTTGAAGGGTGAGTAAGCCAGTGTAATTACAGGCACAAGGGACATAACATCTTAGTTCCCAAGGTTGGTGGCGCATTGGCGAAGTAAGCGATGGTTAACATTTCTTACAGTGCCAATGTCTAAGAGCGTTTGGTGACCGCTTATCATCAGGTGGCCTATATGCTCGTCCGCTTTCTTATTCTATAAAAAAAAAGAAAAAGAAGAGGCCTTAGTCCAGCTGTGAGACGATTCCAAGCAGTTAGTATATTATTATTTTTTTCACTGCATATTTAAGGATACTTTCTAAAACATATTTCTAATAGTAGATGTATTTTATTCTTCTTCTTCTTCTTCCTAGCGTTTTCCCGGCCTAGAAATGCCAGGGTCCGCTTTCCTACATCTTTGCCTCCACTTTGCCCGATCGAAAGCGTCGTCTTTAGTGAGATCGTGCTCTCTCATATCGTCCCTCACAACATCGAGCCAGCGCTTCTTGGGCCTGCCGCGGGATCTAGGGCCTTCGACAACAAAGTCCAGGCATCGGTTCCCAACGTAGTCTGGCGGTCTGCGGCTAATGTGACCAAACCAACGAAGACGGCTTTCCTGCAACTTATCCGCTACATCGCAAACGCCAAGGCTACCACGGATGTGCTCGTTACGAATACGATCTAGTCGCGTAACGCCACACATCCACCGCAGCATCTTCATTTCCGCGACGTGAAGTTGCTGAACATGTCTCGCGAGAGCTGGCCACGTCTCGCTGCCGTACAATAAGACCGGTCGGATGATGCACTTGTACACAAGGCCCTTTAATTTCACCGGTATCCTGCGATCACAGATAACCCCGGTGACTTCCCGCCATTTGGCCCAAGCTGCGTTTATTCGAGCTCTGACGTCGTGGTCGATCGTACCAGACTCGTGCAGTACGGACCCGAGGTATTTAAATTTTTCCGTCTTGATAACGGATTCTCCGCCTATCTTTATGGGTTCGGGGTCCGTACTGCCACAGGCCATATACTCGGTCTTCGCAACATTTAGCATCAGACCACCCCTCGCTAGCACACCCTTCCACTGGTTCACCTTTTGCTCCAATATCTGCTTGTCCTCATCTACCAGTGCAATGTCATCAGCATACATCATGAGCCAGGGAGACGGCTCATGGGCTTTCGCTGTGACAACGTCAAGCACTACACTGAACAGAAAAGGACTCAGGGCCGAGCCTTGGTGGACACCAACTGTGATCGGGAAAGGGTGCGTGTCGCCAACGGCGGTCCTTACTATTGATTCCGAATTATGGTACATGTCTCGGATAATGTCAATATAGATTTGTGGCACATTCTTCATCTTCAAAGCCCACCAGATTATTTGGCGTGGGACGCAGTCAAATGCCTTCTGCAGGTCTAGAAACGCCATGTACAGCGGCTTCTTCTTTTCTCTATGGGCCTCGGTTAGTATTCTTAGGGCGAAGATGGGGTCTATGGTTCCACAGCCTGGGCGAAACCCATACTGACATTCCGAGACGGTACATTCTTGCCGAAGCCTTGAATCGATTACGCGTTCGAAGAGTTTCATGGTGTGACACATAACCTTAATACCGCGGTAGCTTTCGCAGTCCTGTACACTACCTTTGCCTTTATAAACTGGAGTAATGATACTCAATCTCCAAGAGTTGGGCATCTTCCGGCTAGTAAGTATTCGATTAAAAAGGTCAGTAAGTAGGTTCACACCATGAGAACCCATCGCTTTCCACGCTTCAATCGGCAGGTCGTCAGGGCCTACGGCTTTTCGGTTCTTCATTGTACGAAGACATTTGAGTACCTCGTCAGGTGTTACCGGTGCAACAAGTCCGAGATTAGGAGGCAGTTCTGGAGGAGACACATTAGCGTGTTGTGTGTTAAGCAACACTTTAAAGTAGCTGCGCCACCTCTCCTTCACCTTAATTGCATCGCAAACCAAAGTGCCATTAGAGTCTTTGACACAAAGACATTTTGTTATGTCTTGTGTCGCTTTCTCCCGAGCCTTTGCCAAACGGAAGATAGTCTTTTGGCCCTCGTTTGTCTGGAGCGTGTCATACAAAGGTGACAGCGTCTGGTAACGGGCTTTGGCAACTGCTCGTTTGGTGGCACATTTAGCTGCTTTATACGCGTCTCGGTCTTCAGGAGATTTGGTCTCTTGCCACTTCTTAAACTGTGTCTTTTTCTCTCGAACTGCCTCCTGTACTGAGCCATTCCACCACCACGTCTCCTTGTCGATGACCCGGCCTCCCTTCGAAGTGCCAAGCACCTGTTTTCCAATGGTATTCACTGTTGACTGGATCCTAGACCATTGACTATCTACTGATTCTTCTGTGTCTGTGCTTAACTTAGAGCTAGCTACGAATTTACAGAATTCATGCTGTTTTGGTCCATTCAACAGCCACCATTTAGTTTTAGGTCTGCTTCGTTCAGGCACTTTTTTACTTGGTACTACCAGCATGTCCATGACAAGGATGCGGTGTTGTGTTGTGAGGCATTCCCCGGGAATTACTTTACAGTTAGTCACTCTACCAATTTGGTTTCTTCTTATGAGCAAGTAGTCGATCTGGGTGGAGTGCGGCCCACTTTTATAGGTGATGAGGTGCTCGGGTTTCTTTTGGAAGAAAGTGTTAACAATGGCAAGGTCTGATAATAAGCAGGTGCTGAGAATTGACTCCCCCTCTGCATTCTCACGACCATAGCCGAAGCCGCCATGTACACGTCCATATTCACGTGACTCCTCACCAACATGGCCATTCAAATCCCCACCAATCACGATGCTCTCGGTGTTCGGAATGCAGCGGAGCATGTCTTCCAAGTCATTCCAGAAGGCTTCTTTCTCCGATGCAGAGCCACCGACCTGTGGAGTGTAGGCGCTGATAAGATGAGTAATTACTCCTTCTATCAGCAGCTTCACCCGAAGAAGTCGGTCACTCAGTCTATCGACTTCTAGAATACCGTTCTGGAGTGCCTCAGATAGTACTACGGCCACACCGTTCTTCCCTGAGGGGGAGCCGGAGTAGATCAACTTGTAACCCAGTCCAATATCACGGGACTTGTTGCCCTTCCAACGAGTTTCTTGCAAGAATGCAACGTGAACCCTGCGCTTCGTCAGTACGTCAGCCAGTTCAAGGGAGCGACCTGTGAGAGAGCCGATGTTCCAGGTGGCAAAGCGGAGCTTCTTTTTCGGTACTTGCTTCTTTAGCCGTGCCCGTACTTGACACGGTAGCCCTTTCCCACTTGTCGCAGGTTTAGGGCGATGTGCCTGCGCGTCGTTTTGCGGCGACGCCCTAGCCATTGTACCTAAAATTCTTTTTTTCCACTTCCATAGTAAATGGCGGGTACTGGTTTTATAAGGAGCGACTGCCGTCTGACCTCCCCAACCTATAGTAGGGAACCAGTTCAGGATAGAGGGATATTGAGGAAATTTGGTGGGAATTTAAGGTATAAGGATACTTATGCCACGGAAAACACAGGGTGTAGCATAAGTAGCTCGGAGAAGGCGGGGTCGCGTGCCCGTATGCTTATATCACTTATACCGGACAGGTACAAAGATACAAACACCTCCTGCCTCCATTATGTATGTACCTGTATTTTATTATTATTAGAAATTAAAAAAATATTGTCTTATAATATTATTATCATAGTAAAACATATACAAAAAATAGTATTAAATTAATATAAAAAACCACAATCGTTGAAGCAATAAATAAAGAGATTATATACCTAAATCAATTTCACGCATCGCCGTACAATATAATACGAGGTATTAGTTTATTTTTTTTGACGAGAAAATGAAATGGTTATCGACAATTTTCAACGTAATATTATACGTAGAGGTGCCCACTCGTTTGCCCTTTTGTAACCCGAAGTGTGTATAATGACTTAATCTGCTTAGCTTGCAACATGTGAACAGCTACTACACGACCGGCTCTTACCCCCTTCCCTCACTTTAAGCAATCTTGTAAGTACATAATATAATAATTCATCACTATATACCATAGTCTCTATATTAACTTTTAAAGTTAGACATGGCTCTTTATAGAACGCGTCGATCTTGGCCGAAGGTCGCGTGTTCACATCTGGGCACTACTAAGTTTTCATAATATGCTTTATTTGTATTTATAACGTATTATGTTACCGGCCGTGAACGCTGATTATTATTTTTTTTTAATTTTATGAAGCCTGATCTTTAAATGTAAAAGAAAAAAATATAGTTTCTAATATTATGCTTACGGCATATAAGACCTTAATAGTACTTTTTTTTTAATTTACGATGATCGCTTAAATGAGAAATATTTTTACGAAATGTTACTTACGTGTACCATACTTTCGGCTATAAAAAAAAAACAAGTTTAAAATACTAAAATTTTACTTTTGTAAAACAAGTAAGGTTTTAGGACGCTAGCAAAATTGAATTTCCTTATGAATCAGCCATATTGTTTAGATGTTATATAAAATATCAAAAGTAATATAAGCTTAATATATAAGATTGTATTGTGATTCTTCTCTGTGTCGGCGCCATAATTCCGCCGCGTCATAATGAATGGTTGTATAAATCAGATAATTAGAACATTAAACGATAATTATACAATAAACTTCTATAACAACATTCATAACAACGCGACATTGCTATAAAAAGTCCTAAGTAAAACACGATTGTAATTAAATAACCTAATGTTTATTTGATTAGATTGCGCATTCCGCAATGTTTACGTACATAAAACAATTTACTTAAGAAACAAATGAAGTATTATTTTGTAATATAAATTTGTTCTGCGTTTTGATTAAATTTTCCAAAGAAGATAAATTATAATACAATATCTCTATGGATTATTATCATTGCCTTATGTTATAATAATTCATCTTGGCATAATTTTGATAAAATTTAATTTTGTGAAGCCAATTAGTTACTTTGATAACGAAGTTAATTTCTTACAAAATAATTTAAGTTAAAGGAATCTCTTTGTATAAACATAATTAACATTTGTATTTTATTTGCATGTTTATTATTTATTTACCGTAACCGTAACAGCCTGTGAATGTCCCACTGCTGGGCTAAAGGCCTCCTCTCCCTTTTTGAGGAGAAGGTTTGGAGCTTATTCCACTACGCTGCTCCAGTGCGGGTTGGTGGAATACACATGTGGCAGAATTACAGTGAAATTAGACACATGCAGGTTTCCTCACGATGTTTTCCTTCACCGCAAAGCACGAGATGAATTATTATCCCAAATTAAGCACATGAAAATTCAGTGGTGCTTGCCCGGGTTTGAACCCACGATCATCGGTTAAGATTCACGCGTTCTTACCACTGGGCCATCTCAGCTTATATATTATTTATTTATTATATAGAATTGTATACTAGAGACAGACAGGTAGGAAATGTTTCATAACATAGTAAGCGATTAATAAGCGAATGACATAAATACTATACTATTATAAAAGTATGACAAAATGATTTAAGATTATATGTTATGAGTATGTCTTTTGAATAAGTTGTAAGAGCGTTCTTTTCATAAACATAAGCACGGTTCTTGATAAGTAGGATATCCGGTGAGCCCGGATGGTTCTGCATTGGAGTCGATCTGAAAGGACTTGGATGATATATCGTTTCTGAACCGTAGATGGTGCGGAGATAAAGCAGATATAACCGTTTTAGTACCATGTGACTTGACCTGAATATTGCTTTTTTAAATCCGCTTATTCAATTAGATTAAACATAAAAATGACAAAATAAAAAGTTCGAAATCAACGTTATATTTTTGTACACTACTAAAGGAAAAATGATCACGTGTGCTTTATTATTTTAAGGATTTTATTTGGTTGTAGGGCTGTGCAAACTCGTCTAGGTAAGTCCCACCCACTTATAAGATATTCTACCGCAATGTTTTGCGGTATTATTGTTATGTTACGGTTCGAAGGGTGAGTGCAGCCAGTGTAACTTCAGGCACGAGGAACATATGTAACATCTTAGTTCCCAAGGTTGGTGACGTATTGGCGATGCAAGGGATGGTTAGTATTTCTTACAATGCCCATTTCTATGGGCGGTGATGACCACATATATATGGTGGCCCATTGAAAAAATAAAATTCGTAAAAATAACATTTGCTGTGAATTAATTAGGAAGTATTTAATAAAAATACATGTTGTGTTTTTTGGTTAGTATATTTAATTTAAAAAAAAAACTTATAAATTTGAGACTGAAAAATATTTGCGCTTCGACCGAGACGTACGAAAAGCTTTATTGTTAAATTTAATAGTATAAAAAATCCGCATTCGGATAAAAAGTTTAATTAAAAATACTTTTGGGAAACATGGACAAGGAAGAGAAAACGGAGTATCTTTCACTTCGTTATAGATACCTAGAGTTACTTTACAATTCTTATGTTTTGTTTTAAACGACGATCGGAATATTTCCTCCATTTTTTCTACATATTCCACGAAATCATCACTGGGTACTATTAAAAAAGTTTGTGAATAATTCTTAATGTAGTCCCGGTACCTTAAATATTGACTATCTGCGCTGAAATTCTGATTTCTTTGATTGGGCTTCGCGTACGACTTCAAAGTCTGACAATTATCATGTTTTTCCAAACAACGTTTAAGAAGATACCAACAACTATAAAAAAGGGATTTTTCTTCTGGCATGTCTAGCTGATTATAATCAAAACTAGTAATTTGGACGCTGGAAAATTCTTCATTATCTGTATTTGATATTTCATTGGTAGGTACAGGTATTGCACTGCTATTAACTTCTTCACGAGTCGTTTGAACAAGAAGTTTTCCGACATCATCTGCAAAAGTTCCTTCTCTTGGGGGTTTTATGATATTGCAGAAAAATAAGTTTTTAAATGCCGCTGCAAACTGTCTACACGTTGGATTTAGAGCTTTGCCATTTTTGGTTCGTATCTGTCTGAATAATTTTTCAAGAGCGTCTTTATTGCATCTTCTTGTCATAAGAAAATGATATCCTTCCACTCGCAAGTCATCAAATAAGAGCATTAAGGATGTTATAATAATTTGGAAACCTTCAATGAATCTAACACTTGATGTGTGGTCACGGCCATTCTTTGGGTTTATTAATTCTAACTCTTGAAAAAAGCTTATCATCTTTTTGAAAAAAGCCTTTTGTGTTTCATCGCCTGTATACGCTTTTTTATATTCATAACTATGTCTCAAATAAGAGGTATTCAAAGAATCAAACAAATCATTTATCATGATTAAAAAATTGGCCGTGTCTTTGCCGGATTCTTCAATTTCATCATTATCTATATACCTACAAATGCCATTTGCAACGGACTTACTAAGAAGTTGTGTTGCAAACCAAACCTTCGTCTTTTCAAAGTTTTTGGGTTTGATATGTTCGATGGTAAGATTAGGTGCAAGCCTAAAACTCTTTTTTATATCTTGATTATACAATTGTATAATATGGTCGTATTTCGCTATAGAATTTTCGAAGTGAAAATCATATTTGATCAGGTTATTTCGCACGTTTTTTATTAGATTAGGTGCATCATAAATATAATATATTTTCTTATTATTAATAAAAAAATATGGTGTTTCGATAGAAACTGTTCTTTTTTTGGAGGTTCCCAGAAATTAGACTTGATCGGACACAAAAGTACGAACGATGAGTCCAATTTCGAATAACTTTCGTAGTATTTTATCAATCCATTTATTAATTTCATCATCATTTCGACGTTCTGAGATTAATGCGTATGCTACAGGCTGTTTCCAGTTCATAAATATACCACGAACCATTATTACTAACGCATTATTAGCTGGTTCAGGAGATTGCAATCCTTCAATTTCGTGGAATCCGTTAATTTTGTCTTCTATAAAATTAAAGAATAGATTTGCTTTTAATGACATAGCATCAATCATAACTGAACAATTTTTTTCTACTTCTGTCATTTGTGCAACTTTCATTTTAAGAACAGACATAGCTCTTTCATTAATTTCAGTTGTGAATGTGTGTACAATGTTGAAATACAGGGAAGACATAACGCGTTTTGCAAAAACCGGTAAGCTCGTGGACTGATGTAGTATAAATTTAAGCAGTAAGTGATGTAGTCTTGGTCGTTCCTTTTCCATGTTGCTTTAGGTTACTCTGTGTTTTTATTAGGAGAGCTAGTTTATTGATTAAAAATTTATCGCAAAGTTGATGGAAAGTACTTTCTTCAGTTTTTGGTTTTTTTTTTAAACTTCATGTAGTTTTATTTTCTTTCTGCGTTGGAACAGTTCAGCCTTCAATTTTCTTTTCCTTGGAGTGTTGCAAGAAAGACTCGTTGAGGTTTGAACATAATTTTCATTCACTACATTTTCAGTTTGTGTACAATTATCAACTCCAATCGACAGAGCAGTTTGAGTTTGTTTGTCTTCTTTCCGAGAACCTCCTGGAACGGTACTTGGTAAGCTTGGCAGCATCAATGATGGAAGGACATTCTTTTTTAACAGTTTTCGATTTAATGATTGTCGTATGTCCTCCACATTAAAATGTTTTTCACAAATCCGGTAGGCAGCAAAGTTGGTTTTGTTTTCTAAATCACTTCGATCGATCAGTTGCAACCATTCAAGGCGTCTGAAAAAAATATATATTTTGTCTTTATTCGGGGTAAAAAATTATTACCTACAGCACGGAGCAACTAAAAATAACATTTTTTTGGTCACACATCGTCGAAACGCTGCAAACGCTACTTTACATCAACCATATGATAGCGTGTGCGCTACCTACAGCAACCGAACTAAACTACCTACTACAAAATCTATAATATATATATATATAACCAAACGTGTATTTCATTGAACACTTCCTATTTCATTAACTACAAATTAAATTATATATATTTATAATCGCAAAAAAAGAAAGTAGGTGGATGAAATTAAAATACCGTTGGCGGGCAGCCCTATCGCGTGTTGACGTCACTTTAGGTCACGCGCCGCTATAGGTACTTATTTCAAGGACAGGGCCGAGTCACAATACTGTATATATAACATTACTACAACAGTTATTTTACTCGTTAAAAAAAGCTAAATTTTATTACAAAAAAGAAACAAATTACGTATTAGTAGGTATATAAAAGATATTTTAGAGTCTACCTTTCGGTGATTCCAGGTAATTTAAAAAATGTTATATCTGGGTGCGTTATTGAAGAATTCAAACAACCAAAAACAGCACAATATAGTCTATAATTGCTCTTTGCCATATTAAGTGTGTTTGTACTTATTTCAATCGAATATTCACAAATCACACACTTACAAAATCAACACGCAGGTCGTTCGTCACTGCGGCACATTCGCGACTGTTGTGTACCGAGTGTAAACCGAAATCGAGTCGCGTAGGTATTACTCACGTTCCGACAGTTTATATGAAGATAGAATACTGTATATATAACATTACCGTGCTATGGCCCTACATAGATGAATTTTGTAAAGAAGCGGTTCTGTATGATGCGTTAAAAAAATGAATAACATACAATACGGATAACCGAGTGAAGAAAAGTGACAAACGAGTTATTATTAATATATTTTTTTATATTTTTCTTTAATTCTATGTCGAGTGTCCTGATCGATTTCGGCCATGGCGACCCATCTCAAATGAGATTATCCAACTGTGCTAGACATATTATAGTGCCCAAGTGTGTGCGCAAACACACGTCCAATGGGACTGCAATCCTATACGACCGGAAAGAGTTCAGGCGCACGACCAACGGCATTACGTGCTTTCCGAAATTCGAGGCACGAGTATGTACACATTTTTATTCCTGTGGCAACACTTTGATAAACATGTATTTGAAACTTCTCCCAAATTTTTTTACATTATTTGTTTATTTAATTAGTTACTCGATATTGTGTAGAATATAAAAATCATAAAAGATTTTGCCTAGAAACTGTGACGTACTACTACTATTACCTGATTACACAGGGTTAGTAAGTCTTTTATTAGACATGTATACGCTTTTACAACAGGATCCCAGAAAACGTTCGAAAATATTAAATTGTGAAATTTAAAAGAATCGTTAAGGAACGCTTGTGTGCTAAAAGATATTACACACCCAATGACTTTTCAGATGATTGCACACCTTATAAATGAAACGATCGCATTCAGGCCATTTCAAATAAAAAAATACAATTAAATTATTTGACACATTGTCAAAAAAAGACACTCGTTAATTTAAACCCGCCATTTTGTTAATGGACTGAAAGGTAAATAAAAATAATTCATTCAAATAAAAATTAATTCATTATTTGCGCGTCTTGCGCGATATATATATAATATAAGTAGTTGACGTATAGTTGTTTAAGAAGGGACCAAATAAATGTATCTTGTATTTTGGAAAACGATGTTCAACTAAAAATAACAGATTATAAATTATTATTAACTATGTTCAATTTGATACTCCCGTGTCGTAGTTTTCCAATGAAGTTTTTAACTCTATTATAATTACTAATATTTTTTTAAGCTTGTATGAACAAAGTTATCGTACTTTAACATAAATACATTTTCGTTTATTTCTACTTACCTTAATATATCTTAAGATCACATTAAAACAACATTCGTTAATGTAAATACCACATTATTTACAGATCTCATGTTACAACGATTTAAAGCACAATTAAAACTTGTAACGAAATACGATATCAATTAAAGTATCGTGTCACGTGACCCATCTGTGACGTCGCCCTGACAGGTTGTCACGCTGCGCAGTAATCGAAATGATATTAAAGTCAATTTGTTGACGTTGGGCCCTTTCTGGTGACAGCGAAACGACGGGTTGACAACTAATGGAGAAACGTAATTATGTTTACGTTGATCTATGTTGCGTTTTTCTAATTAAAAATATAATATAATACTTGTTTAAGAAGCAGTACCATGAAAGGCTGGACTAACACCTGGTATCTGCAAAGTTTTTATAAAGGTCGTCTATCGTTCGACATTCACTTAATCATAGTCGAGCCAAGAAGGTGCAGTGGTTAGGACGCCTGAATCTTTACTGATGACCGCGGGCAAAATCCCAGGCAAGCATCACTGAATTTTCACGTGCTTTCCATTTCAATGTCAAATTTGTTTATTTCTCTTTACTCCCCTTGTGGTTGGAATAACCTATAGGAATACTTAAAGGGTACATATATACACTTATTAATATTATCTACCGAGAAAATTTCATAAATAATGAAGAATATTCTTTTTGTATAAAACTTTTTAGACGATGAATCTTCTTCATTATATGTTCTTGCCCATAATACTATAATGATGTAATATAATTACATTAAAAAATAAGACATCGAAATCTTTAAAATAGGAACTAAAATTAAAAAAACAATGCATTTACTGTCGTTGTTTGTTTATTTGTCCTCGATTTCTTGGTAAATTTAATTTTATTATCACTATAAGTATTTCGTATTATTTATCTATCAATTCACTAGATACGTATTAATTATGACAGAGGTAACCGGCATAGAACGTATCAAAGACAACGAGATGAAAGCATAGACAATTTACTACTTTTTACTGTGTTGACATATTCCTAACATTAAGTCGAAATTATTGATACGTTCTGTTACTTATAGCTTATAAGCATTAATTACCTTTACACTTACTGCCAGTCACTTAAGTAGCACTTAGTTAAGTATTTAAATAAGTCACGACCGGATGTATTTTATGTATAGGTTGGAGTCCAGATAAGTGAAATTCAAAAAAGTCCAATAAATAAATACCTTAAGTGCTTTGGCTGAATTTGTTACAATTCAAAATATGCTCCAGGTATATGCCCAGACAGTTCATATAGAGATTTCAATCACAGGAATAAAGACAAATTTGACATTGAAAGGACATGGTCGAGGTCTTGAATATTATGGATTCATTTATTATGGTTTCGTGAAAAATATCGTTTTGACTGTCGGCGAAGTTATTAGTTGTTGTGATGACTTATAATTAAATTATTTAATATTTAAGGATTAATTTTGTATTCATTTTTAAATAAACACACACTTCATCGAAATCATCATTCTTCATCTTCTTTTTTGTTATAATTTTTGCATGTTTTGTTTTGTTTTTATAAATAGTTTTATGTTATATACTTTCTTTTTTTTTGCTTACGAACTTTTGAACTGAATTTTAGTTCTTTTTCAGTTTTATTACAAAGAATGTACTTTTTTCCTACGTATGTTAAGTTAGGTATGCAATTTTTATATTTAAGTTATTTAAGATTGTAGTCTAGAATAAGGAACAAAATTGTATACAGCGTTGGCTTACTATATAATAAAAAAAATAGAAACACAACACAAAGTATGTAACAGTAAGGTTTGCGATAGAATATAAAATAAGTGGGTGACTCGGACGGGCTTGCACAGATCCCCATGACCGAGTACATTAACATAAGAATTATTAACATTAAATCCTTAACTATATACAAATAAAAATGGTAAGAAGCATTTCCCCGTGAGTCGCAATTCTTATCATCTGAATTAAAATAAACCAGCACTCCAGTCACAGTGTCTGTAGAGGATATAAGGCGAGGATATTTTTAACGAAGATTTTTGCACTATTTCTCCAAGGTCCAAGTGTTTCATCTGCAAACGGAACTAAGATAAAATTTGCATGTTTTGTATTATGACAGCTATTAGAATGGGATATGTAAATCTCCGGTTTATTGCATGTAATATAATTATATTTATTTAAAAGGACCCGACAAGATACATAGATACATATATATTATATGTATGCGCTTTCTTTATTATCACAATTATTTTTTACCAAATTGTTAATTAATCGTTTAATTACGGAAAATACTTTATAATACCTACATATATATAAAATGTTAAAGTAGATGCAGTTTTAACTAAATAATTTTCCATTAAATTCATATTCATATCGTAATAAATACGAGACTTAGTATGAATAAAATAAATTTTATTTAAAAATTTAAATTTAAGATAATACAAAATATGAAAATGGGGTGAGACGAAAATTATCTTAACCAAGCAGATCCCCTACAAAATGGAATAAAGCTGAAAATCCTGAATTTACAACGAAGACGGAGTGAAAATGTAATAAAAGTTAAGCGCACAATGTAAATTTAAGAATAAAAAATTTAAAGTTAGCATTACAAAGCTACTCTGTTGTATTTCCTATAAATATTTAGGAACAGGCCTCCGACACCGAGGGTCTATGAATAAGGAATAGTTCAGGATTTACTCGAACGCGGTCGGGAACACGAGTAGCGTCGATGTACAACAAGTATGTGATAAACAACAATTGACTCGCACGATTAAAACAATAGCAATTTAATTGAGAACACCGGGAATCAGGTCGGCGTACCAATTTATCGGTATGCTGATGAAACTATTAAAATATCTGTGTTGTTGCGTGTTCACATACAAATTGTAGTCACATGAAAAATAGTCGAATTATAAAAAAGTATAGTAAGATAATGTCTTATTGTTAGATTTTGGCATCCTCTACTTTAGGATGGGGAAGGGGGGATTGACAATTTGGAACTTGCTCTATGCTACTTCAAGGAACATGTTGCAGAATTCCATTGACCTGCTTGTTTGTACGGGTTTGAACCAGCAATCTTTGGTTGGTATTCAGGTGGTCGTAACCACTATGTCAATTCCGGACTTATTTTTAAAGATACGGTCTTATTTTTAACAAACATATAAAAATTGTTTTGGCAAGTATATAACTGTCTATGTATTGAAACCCTCTAATTGAGACTCAATCTTCAATAATTTAATTATAAGAATATATTAATATAATATACACGTAATATGTTAAAAAATATAGCACATATAATGTATAAACTTATTCAATGTAGTGACATTATTTAAGCTTTGACTATTATACGCTATTGTACGAAGTTCTAATTAAATTACCGCGTTATACAAAAATGTATAGTTATTTTAACACGTTCAAAGCAATAAGTGAATCGTTCACACATTCGTTTCTCTTCCATCCGTCCGATAACATCGGACGCATAATAAAACGATCAAATTTCCAGTAAGTGTTGAGGGGTATGCATTAACATGCACCCGGGATACTTTCGTGTGCCTTCAGTTAAACGAAACCATTCCTCGAACGCCGTCCGGAAATAAACTACGCTATTCCGTGGCGTACGAGAAACAGCGGTCCGTAAGCAAACCGATTGAATAACCATAACGTAATCACTAATCTTACTATAACCTCAAACTACTTTGAATAAGTTCAACTTAAATGTAATTTGTAATAAACTATTTAATATTATGAACTTGCTGTGTCCCGTAGTTTTATTGTAATATAATGTATCTAAAAGAAATCCTAAACTTAACGATGTTGATAGAAACAAGTCATATATCATCTTTAAATATTAATATTTAAGATACCTCAACTTAATTCCTATTCAATGATAATTATTATATAAATATTCGAAGTTTAGCTTCAATCGAAATTTGTATGGAAAAAATAGGTTTTTTTAATTAGGTTGGATGTTATCAGGCAAGTTTAATATTTAGCAGGTGTTATTAATAATTTCGTATTTAATTATAAATTAATCAAGAACTATTAATACTTTACCGGTGGTAGAGCTTTGTGCAAGCTCGTCTGGGTAGGTACCACCCACTCGTTAGATATTCTACCGCAAAACAGTACTTGGTATTGTTGTGTTCCGGTTTGAAGGGTGAGTGAGCCAGTGTAATTACAGGCACAAGGGACATAACGTCTTGGTTCCCAAAGTTGGTGGCGTTTTGGCGATGTAAGCGATGGTTAACATTTCTTACAAAGCCAATGTCTAAGCGCATTGGTGACCATTTACCATCTGGTGACCCATATGCTCGTCCGCCTTCCTATTCTATAAAAAAATACTTATTAATATTTAATTAATTACCAACATTTTATTTATTGTCTAACAGTTTTGGCGAGCAGCAAAGATACAAAGTCAAAGTTAAATTTCGAAGAGACCACGTCGAAATCAATAAAAACAAATCTAAATAAATCTACCAAATGACCGGACTACAACGCACGCAAGCTATCATCGTTATTCATAATGTAATTTATTGTTAAGGTATTTTTAATTATATTCCGTCCTTAATTACCCCATTTACTCGAAACATTTAATAAATTATTAACTTTTTTTAATGATTTTTTTTGGTTAATTTTTTATACATCTTCTTTTATTTTATTAAATTGTATAATTGATATTTATATTAGTATAAATTCATTAATAAGCTCCCACTACCTACATAGATAAAAAAGTGGGTTAGCTTGAAAAAAAATCCGTTCTCATTCCATACTTTTATTTTCAATCTACAATTAAAAACTTACATGTCCGTAAGATTTATTGATATAGATAATTATAATTCTGAAAGTTATAGTATAATACTATTTGTATGAAATTTCAGAAGAAATCCCAGCTAAGAAAATAGTACTTAATCCGTACTGACCGCCAAATATTATCCGTAATAATTAAAACGTAGTCTGGTTTACTTTACCCAATTGCTACAAACCTTGGGCCAAGGAGTTTGCCCCAGCCTTGATAAAGGGTAAGCTAATATAATATCAAGTTAAGTTAGTATGTACAGCTGCGGTTAAACTGTATCCTAAGCTAACAGAAACGTGCTGAAATACGAACAATACGACCATAAAATTAATTTATTATTTTCTTAAGCATGTTGTAAGTGAAACTATTATTAATTAATTTGACAAACGCTGAAACTGTCCAAGAAAAATTAAGTGAATTGATTATTGTTACGTAAAACAATATTATATTTAAATTTCCAAATAAATAAATTAAAAGGTTACTTTAAAATGGTTTAAATAAGTTAAACATATTAATCAGTATAAGAATATATAGATTTTAAAAGAGCTTGGAGTTAGTATTCGTTCATTTTTACACAGGATAAATAAATTTCATTGTATATGATATGGTTTTTATATGCATACCATTGATGAAAAAGAGGAACTACTGAGATTCTTGGCGATTCTTCTCGGTAGAACCTAACCGGCTGTGGTGGACATGATGCTCCAAATAATGTTTCTTATTTAGAGTAAAAGTAAAAGTCTATTTGAATAAAGTATATGTATTTTGAAGTATTTTAATTTTGAATTTAATCTTGTAGTTGATCCAAAAGTGCTCATTAACATATTTTTAAATAAAGTTTAATTTGATTGATTTTGCATGCCGACATGCAAATAGGTAGTCGAACAACGATAGCAGATGCTTATTAATATCATGAACCAATCAAATTATTTTATTGAAAATACAGAGTAAAAAGTTAAACTAAGATTTTATCAGTAATTTAGAAATATTATTATTAGATGGGATATATATATTTTTTTTAATTATTTTCACAGACGTTAGGTCTGCACCTTTTTGTTTTGGTTGAGTTGCTATTATTAATAAATGTTTAACCTAATTATTGCTCGATATTTAATACAATTAAACAAAGCTAAATCAATATGTTATCACAGTTTACATAAAAATATCACAACATCCATACATACCCCGCCCTACTACTGTGTAGTTCTTATCAAAAGATATCCTTATCTTTATCTATTTAAGTATTTTTGATACTTTTTACTAGGAGTAATGCTGCTTCCACTGTTATATTCCTTATTGTCTACATTGTTGTTACCCAGTTCTGCGTCCATGTCCTCTGAAATCACCTGGGGTGACGCAATATCTTTTTTAAAAATTTATTATTTTTATGTCAGTCATATATATCTTAGTATTCTAAATTATTAGTTGAATATGAGCACGAATACGAAAAAATCCAGCCAAACCAGCGCCAATTTTACATTAAGTTATTATAAAACGATATAGTATATGATTTTTTAGGGAATATCTATTCCTTAAATATAAAATTTATTCAAACTCTTATTGGAATAAAATCAACTAGAACTTCTGTATATGTATTTAATAATTCAATAAAAAATTTCCATATCCCATTCGGAAATTTGCAGACTTTGACAAGACAAAATCCAGCTTATGCAGAAATCTATCACAACTCACTCATCTTTTAACTAGGAATACAGCAATAAAGTAAAACCTCTATGTACAATACGCACAACACTGGACTCAAAAAAGGACAAGGTTTTATCTTAGCGTATTTATTTTCATGAATATACAAAGAACGTGTCAATACAAAAGAATAATTTGCGTTAATGGCTCATATAATTGAAAAACACATTTTAATTTATATTTTCAAGATAAATTTCACGCCTAAAAATAACTCAACAATACAAGGAACAATAGAGAGAATCCTTTATATTGTCAAATAAATAAAATGTCCCGCTTAAATGTTATTTCCAAGTTCGTATTGTAGCAGGTGCTTAGCGGGGATACCGTATATTTCTCCAATTGAACAAAATAAACGCGCGGAAAGTTCCCAACAGAGTCACACAAGGCGGTCGGTTGTTATCAAAATAATTCTTTTATCGAAGTTTCCGAACGTCACACGTCACTGGCGTCTGGTGGGAAATATAATTTTTCCTTTAACGATTTTGTTAGATTTTTAGAGATGAAACATTTGTTAATTTTGTAGATGAATTAAATTAAAAGACGCGATGATATTTATTAAGAATTACATATATCACAACAAAGACTATATTTAACGAAAAGTAAAAAAAATGTAAGGATAATTCAGAGGCACTATAAGAATGACAGTCTGTTAGATTTGTTACATTATTTATCAAAGTCAACCTTAATCTGTCTGTTACGATTTCACGGCTAAACCATTAAAAATGAAATTTTAATTTAATGAAATTTGGTATGAAATAAATTTTAGCCCCAAGGAAAGAATGTCACTTTTTTACACCTAGCACCTGGCCTCCTAAAACGAATGCGAATCTACGGGCGAAAACCAGTTTAAAATATTTTGTCAGTCTCATATCATTAAAAAGACAAGAAGGAGACCGATTACGCAAGTTTCATTAGTTTAAATGGTGATATGACATTGTACAGTCCTACCATGAACACAATACCGGACTAACATACTAGACTAGACTAGGTATAGTGCACATAACAGTAGATGTTTACATTATTTATAACTCATTATTAAATCGTTTTTTAGACATCCGACGCCGTTTCCTTTTCAATTATTTATGTCAGACAAAAACAGTGCTATTATTACTCAACGTACATACTTTTTGTATATAAATACTGAGATTTTCTTTGCGAATGAACAAGACTCAATGGGAGACACTTCACTGTTTTAACCGTTTGAAGTTTTACAAAGGAACGCGAGAAACCTTCGGATTCTTCGAAATGTTGCCTGCCTGGGAGATTTTCCTTTTAATCAGGCAGATATTTTGTAGAGGTACCTTTAGGATTGTTTCACTGTAAGTGTCGAACCATCGCATAATACATTGTAACTACTGTTTTAATGTAATATCTACAATCATGATTAGAAAATTGTCACAGTATTTAAGTGTAGGATGGTAGGACTCGTCTGGGTGAGTCCCTTTCATTAATCCCCAAACATTAATACGTAATATTAATATGTTTCGGTTTGGAGGTAGTATAGGTACATAAAGTCTTAGATCCCTTTGTTGGAGACGTAATATCAGTGCAGTATAGTTTTTATTTATTGTAGTTTTATTGGCCAAGGGAACTACTTACCATCAGGATCCCATTTCTTAATCTACATTATTTAATTTCATAAAGAAAAACACATATTACTTTAAGAGGGATCTTGTCTTAACTGTCTGTAGACGGCAACACTGGTGGCATCTAAAAGCTTTCAAAACTCGCATTTTGAGTGGCTCCGTACTCTTTGTCTTGTGTTGTATTCCTTGTAGAAGCTTTTGTGCCCTTATCGCTACCGGTTCGTCGTTATTATGCGGGTTGGTGGAAACGCGATTCAGGACTTAACACTGAAACTGATAAAGATTCCCTTCTCGAGTTAAGCCCGGTCTTTTGGAGACTTTCGGAGCGCTTTGTCTATTTATTTTTCTTTACTGAATTAATTTGAATGAACTTTTGGCGTATACCAAGTTTCGTAAGTATTTTAAGATAATCTTTGTATAACCAAGGATGTTTGGCTAATGAAAAACGTACAGTATAAGTTATATAAAGTTGATGACGCACTAAGAATGGATAGCAAAACTTTTAATTAGCTCATTCAAAGTTTCATTCTTTTAAGCGCACGAATTTGAATAAATATAGTCATATTAACGTTTTTTAATGAGGGTAATAAGTAAAACTGAAAACACATATAGTTACAACCTGTACTCACTGCCTGCACGGTTTGGAGCTTATTCCACTACGCTGTTCGAATGCTGGCTGGAGAACAGCATGTGGTTTTTTTTTCTACCGATACATTCAGGTTTCTTTATTACCTTAACATGTTTGCCTTCACTGCCAAGCAAGAGATGAATATAAACATAAATTAAGCACAATAAATTAAGAAAAGTCAGGCTCGCATGGGTTCGAAAAAATAAGAAATTTAACTACTGAGTTTCTTGCCGTTTCGTCTAGATAAAATCTACAATCTGAACGGATTGTATTTTTACAATAAGCTTTTGCAATGGCAATTCAAAAGTGCCTTTAAGTACCAGCTCGAATAAAGTATTTTTTTAATGTAATAAAGAGTTAACTAGAACTTGTAATATATATTTAATATATCTTTTTATAAGATTGGCCGAACTTAGATGACGCCCTAGTACAGCGTCCTGGGTACAATACAGAATCGACTACTAAGCGATTAGGTATTTATACAATTTGTTTATCTTGATTAGTGTTTGCCATGTTATCGATTTGTGATTATAATCATTATTGAAGGTTTAAAGAAAAGACATGAATTTTTATATTTCGAACAATTTTTTTACTCTTATTTCTCAATTTTTGCTTAAAGTAAGCAAAAATGCTCGGCAATAGCTATTAACAAAAAAAAAAAGAAACTAAGTTGACGAAAAGAAAAAAAGGTACAGAACTGTTTTGTCTTTGTCCATTTATATATCGATTTTCTATTGAAATAAACATATATATATATAATCTTTATTATTATAACCTTGTTTTTTAAATAATAATCTTAAATGTATAAAAGGATGATGTGGTTTTTTTTTCATTTTATAAGTCTATAAACCGTCGTGATAACCGTAATAGGAGAAAGGAAAAGTTAATTCCGCCAAGGATGAATGAAAAAATTTTGTAAAAATAATTTGAGATTACCGAGATACTGAAACAGATTGATTTTTTAAACAATTTTCAAAATTTAGAAACTTAAATTGGATAAGAAAAGCAATAAATATGTACGAAATATTTTTCGAAAACATTTCATGACTTTTTAAGTATAACTTTTTAAATTGACAGTAAAATTTAAAGATCGAATGTTGTATGCCTTGTTTTCATCTATCGTTAAAAAAAACTAATGTCAAGAAGTAAGGTGTGTTTTTACATGTAAGTATTGCTATTTTTAAAGAAAAAAAAAATATTTTAATCTTTCTCTGATAAAATGTATCTTTACAAAACCTACGTCACAATGATCATTTGTAAAATCGTCGCGAGAACAAAACTCATATTCAAGCGCCACCCCTATTGCAAGGGAACACTCGAATCAGGTCAGCCTGGGCTTAGTAATAACGTTCTAGGTGACTGCTCAGCTCCACAATAATATCTCACCTATTCACTTTAAGACAATTTTAAAGGTGCATTATGGTGGCGTTTATTTCTATACCTGAATGGTCGAATCAGGTCAGCTTGATCTCGGTCGGGGGTGGGATGCTTCGTCTGTTCCGTAATCTCACCTCTCAGTACTTTAAGCTCGATTAGTGATCAAAGACGACCGACCAAGCGTTGGAGTGTTGAGGTTATTAATATCTTAAGTTCACTTTTATATTGTAGAGATAAATATTGTATGTATTATGTAAACAAGAAATTCACACTTGTGATGACAATGATCTAAATTTATAAGGAGTATAAAGTATAAAAATCTATTCTTTTATTTGATTCTGTATGGGTAAATCCAGTTTAAATTTAAAAATATAATACTGTATGTAAGCTACATTATATTTTCGAGGGTTGCGTCTGATCATATACATAAAATTATCTCGATAGAAAAAAAAATCACAAAATGTCTTCTACATTTATCTATATACTATATGCATAATGCTCTGTTCTTAAAACATATTATATAATAAATTATATTAACAAATGGAGTAGGATTTCTTTGCAAAAGCCTTTCGTTCTATTTTTATAACAATAAAAAGCTTTTGACGCTTACTACATTTTCATTTCGCAAAACCACATGTCCTGTCGCGTGTCACCTTGATACTTCAAACATATATTTGTTTCTGAAATCAGTCGCTGAGGCACATTTGACACGAGAGGAATACGTAAAACATTTACAGCACTTCGCATTAAATATCATATTATAGTCAGAAGAACTATATCATATTCTTCTGAATATTAATCTGTAAATCGAGTATAAACAGGGGCGTGTAAGGGACGCGCGGATGAAATTTGAAATTATGTTGGCTTTAGGCTCTTAAGTAATCTCACCTCTTAGTACTCTGAGCTCGATTAGTGATCAAAGACGATCGAACAAACGTTGGAGTGTCGAAGGTATTAATATCTTAAGTTCACTTTTATGTTATAGATATATAAGTATATATATTATATGTATTGACGGTTTATTACATTTTTAAGACAAGTGTTTTTTATTAAATATATATTTAAAATATTAACAGCCCGTAAATTTCCCACTGGGCCATCTCACCTCGCCAGTTTTCATAATACCTTACATAAATAAACAGAATGACTACCAGAATTGACTGACTTTACCTGCGATATGTCATGGAATATAAATATCTTAGACAAATATTATATGTAGGCTGTAAATTCAAATAAATTATAATTTTCAACTAAAGCGAATGCACAAGAATGTTGTATTTTATATCAGCGACTCCCCGCAAGGATTACACGCACTTGGCCGGGCCGTAAAATATCCACAACTGACTAACCACATATCAAAGTAATAAGAAGAAACTGAATGTGACGTGTGAATGATATTTTTTAAAATAAAATGTAATTACTATTTTTGTTATGGCGTGAGACACATTCAATATATAATAAATAAATCCTTAATAAAATCAGCATTTTAATAAATTTATTTGTATGTAATTCCTTAGGATAACATTTTATTATTTGGTTAAGTAATGTGTTTTATTCTTTATAATAGGTGGACTGGCAAATGGACCACCTAATTGTAAGTGGGCTATGTGGTTGACGCTGTAAGAAATAATAACCATTACTTATATTGCTGATACGCCACCAATCTTGGGAACTAAGAAGTTATGTCTTTTGAGTCTGTAATTACAGTGACTCACTCACCCTTCAAACCTAGTAAGTAGAATATGTGATAAGTGGATGGTATCTACCATGCGGACTTGTGCAAAGCACAACCAATAAGTAATGTCGCCATTTTGAATATCTGCTGAGCATAAAGGATTTGAACCAGACTAGCCAATCCAATTCCTTACTTATATATTAAAATATCTGCCTGGATGCGATGTGGATAAAATTTTGCTTGGAGTTGATATATTGCCATTCGTTCTCGTGATATGCGTGGAAAAAGAAACTTTCTCGAACAAACGGTTTACGTACGTTAAATACATACATAGACACATCGCTTATCATCGAAACCTGAAATCGAGATGATTTGTAAAAATTTTAACTTCCATATAAAGAAACTCAAACATTTTTAAATTGATAAAATAGGAAGGTAGAATAACAAATGGAATGGTCACCGCCGTCCATATACTTTAGTACTGTAAGCATTATTCACTGTTCACACCGTCAATGCGCCGCCAACCACGGCGGGGCCAGATATTCGATTCCTCGTGTTTGATATATCTCGACATAAGGGCTTTGTGAGGAATATTCAAGAGATTCGTATCAATTTAATATGAATGTTACGCAGTAGAATAACCAACGTGTTTTTTTAATTTAATTCTTAATCCTAATTCTAAAACATCTATTGTAATTATTGTAATCAATTTCGCATATAAATTTAAAACATTACTCGATTGTTCTACATCAAATTTCAACAAGACAACCAATGATTGAATTTTACTTTTCTAGATTCTTCCAGTGTTAAACAGATTGTGTGACGTCATCAGAAATCTGACGTCGTAAACGATAGACAGCTGACATGCTTAAATCTGTTTTAAGCCTTATCAGTTCTCTTATGAATTATGCCAATAAATGGATGTATACTATAAGATTCAAATAAAAAAAGAAACTTCAATGATCTCGACCTGTCAACTGCCAATGAAAAGGCACGGTTCGCAAAAAAAAAGGTATTAATATTGTTAAAAGGGAAATTTTGCATGATTGTTTTTTATTGGTTTCTCGCTAAAGTTCTACCTCGATTTATATGGAATTTTCATATTATTTCACGTTGGTGATATATGAATGGACATAGGCTACAAAGCATGTTAATCTATTGCTTATTTTTTTATATATAGCTTTTAAAAACGAGAAATACATTGACAAACTATAGGTATATATGAATAACTAACGATAAAAAAATAGTCATCCTATTGATGAATTACTTTAATATATATTTTTAATTATTTTAATTGTACATTACATTTTATTCTCTGATTTATGTCCTAGAATTATTTTTACGTACAGTCAAGGGCCTATATTGTACGTATACCTACTTACTTGAATGTATTGCTCTTATAATCAATTAAGTATACATTGATACATTCTTTAAATTTTCAGAAGATTCAATTAATTTATTTTATTAATCTAACTAGTGTTCGATACTGTTCATTTTCTAATTACAGCCGAGCCATTCCTCAACAGTATAGCCGCCAAGCTATTATTATTTATTATGGACAAGGAAACTGATATATTTATTGATAAATTGATAATAAGGTACTAAGCAAAAGGTACATAAGTATAAAAGTTGCTGCTGCGGCAGATTTATAAATATGCTTACTGTTAAAATCACTGCCTATGTCACAGTTTTTGAAATCCTAAAAATATATTTCAATCAAATAGCCACGATACGAATATGAAAACCTTTAAAAACACATACGATGTATTAAAAAAATCTGTAGATATTTCTTTATTTACCACATGTTCAATGAAAAAATAAAGAACTTGCAACTCAATACGCGAAAAGTTGCTCTAGTTTCGAGTTTATTATCATATACAATGCAAGAAAGAATTCCGTAACAAATATATTGCTTTACATTTTATTAAAACATTTTTGAGTTCGAACTCTCTTATACCGTCAACAACATAAAATTTCTAACTCAAAAAAAAATGCACGCAACTCAATCCACGAAAAGTTGCACTTGTTTCGACCGAACTCATCACGCTCAAAGCTTAACTTTAACACGAACATTAAATATACGTAATTACGTTTCAGTCTTCCGATACATTGCGAGTAAAACAACAAAGATATCAATAGTTTATTTGTATAGATTATGCGCACTGTAAGCTCGCGCCTCTGCGGTTAAGCGGTGAATTGATAATAAATATTGAGGTGGTTCAATTGAAATTGAAAACGAGTAAAAACAATTCCATAAACTGAAATGTTTTGCTCTTTAAACATATTATAATCATTTTGATTAATTGCCTTCAGAAAGGTACCCAGCTCCCATGGGGAGGGGACTGGGTTATGTGGGATTCTTACCAACTAAAACCACTGTGATGGCCTCAGCGTTGATCGGAGAGGCTGCGGGATGGTGTTGATATAACTCGTCCGTGGCCCCTTCTGTCCTGTGTTCCGCTCGGCGGAGCTCTCCATAAGGGGCGAAGGTAATCCCGCCCCCAACAAAAGAGTAATAAAAACTTAGACTAACTTAAACATTGTATTTATTGATAATAATAAAGCTGATAAACAAATGCGCCAAATATTGCTAAGCTATGTATATTGACACTATAAACAAATAGCTTTTTATCAAAGCCCGCGCACAGATGAAGATTAGCGCAGAGCGATCACGCGCAAGTTTTACATTTGGCTCACATTAGAAATTAACCTTATGCGCCACTCTCCGCTTTGATTATCTTAAATATTTACTCAGACTCAGTATATCAACCCCAAAATTTTATATAAATGTGTGAAATGTTTTTCCTTAATTTCCGTTTACAAATCCGCTACACTACGCTAAGGCAGGTGTGACGGAGACCTTCTTTGCTTACCTTGGGTTCAAAGTGTTTAGTATCGTGTACTTATAACTCGTAACCTCACTCACTGTTATATCAGTTCTCGATAACTGAATAACACAGAACACTCCCGGCCGATTTCGGCCACGGCGACCGCTTCAACTCCCTGCCTGGTGTCGTTCATGTGCTCGCATGTGGCTTATGTAGCCAATCTTCTTACTGATCCTCGCGCATAGCGAGCATGTGAGCACTCTATTGATATAATTGTAGTTGATTGCCGCGGGTGGTCGGGCTTTCAACTGGTCGCGTCTGGCATCAAGCTCAGCGAAGCACTTACTTCAAATTCTTGAACCCCCGCTTTAATGCTGGATCTCCATTGTTCCCTATTGGCGGCCTGCTGCTGACACTGCGCGGTTTTTATATTGCACTTTTTCATGTGCCGCTTAAGCAAATCTTTGATAACTGAATACTATTACAATAGTAGACACGGTCAAGGTCAAGGTTGCTTGAATATTCACGTTTTCTATCCATTGGGAGTTCTTAATAAATCAAATATAGATCAAAACTTAAAATAAAGCGAGAGAAATATTTAAATCCTTCAATAAATTACGGAGAAATAGATTATTTAGGTTTACGTGTTTTAGCTTCACTGGCATTTTTATTTGCTTGAGACGTGTTGAGATTACCACAAATTAACTAATTAATCGTTATCAAGTGTAAGCTATAACTTGATAAGTATTTGTAGAAATATTAATATCACATAATAACCGTGGATATAAAGATAATTATATTACACTAGCAAAACCCGGTAGACCTTGTCCTGTCTCTTTATGTATTTATATATGTACCAATGGTTAAGACGACTGGTTGAGAGATACAAGTTTTAATGTATTGTAGCGCCATCTAGCGGCAAAGTTTTTTTTATAGTTATATGTATGTATATTTTTGTGTACATATATTTGTATTGTTGTTAATATATTACTAATTACCGCCTTCACGGATTTCTGTTTAGCCTAATAGTTGCGTGGCATATTGTTTTGAAATAAAATAAAGTTGATAATATAAAAATCTTTCTCTATGAAAAACTACATACAGGTGTGAACTGTACCACGACATACAACTTTCATGTTGTCTTTCGAACGGTATCGAAGTTAATTAATGTCAAGCAAATGTATCCAAACATTTATGTATATATATAATATATAGATACAAAATTTCACTAGAAACTATCCATAGAGTAGGATTTCGCAGGATAAAAGTTTCCTATGTCTCTTTGCATACATTGCTGCGTGAAAGAAGGTCGAACAAACGAACTTTCGAATTTATAATGCTAGGTAGAGAAAAAAACCAAAAACTTGCGTTTTAGTGAAACCTATTAAAATTTGAAGTACGTAGACTTTTTATAGTATAGGTTGGCGGACGAACATATGGGCCACCTGATGGTAATTCGTCACTATCGTCCATAGACATTGGCATTGTAAGAAATGTTAACCATCGCTTACATCACCAATGCGCCACCATCCTTGGGAACTAAGATGAAGTGATACAATACAATAAATGATAGCCGTAAAAAACCGTTCTTTTTTTCAATATTTACCGTCGTGCTTTAAATTCGTGTACCTCGTGAGAATGTGTATTTTATTAACAAACACACATTTTCAAATAAAGCTTTCTCTGAAATGTCAACGTTTTGCCTATAACTTAAACGTGTTTTATTTGATATAAAAAGTATTAAATGAAGTCCACTTGTTATTCGCATAATTTAATGTTTCTATACTTAGTAAAAGGTACGTTCTCTGACACGCCATGATTGTGATTTGTTGGCTGACCTCTTAACCCCACTATAATAAATTGTCCCTTATAAAAATGAAATACGTGGATATTTTTCAAACATAAATTAATAACACATTTTTATAAGCCCTCAATATGATTTTTCTTCAATTAAGGTTTGCTAAAAGTATATTTGTAATGACAGCTTACATTGCTTAATATGACGTTACACAAATAAAATTCTTTTACTACCTTGAATAAATAACAATATATTTTAAAAGCAGAAAGGATCCTAAATAGAAATAGTAACGGTGGCATTGTGACGAGCCACATTATGGAGCTTGTTTTCTGAGAGGCGTCCTCTTGACCCTACTCAATCCGAGTGTGTAACATTTGCAACGAGAACCATAAACAACTGTCCCTAAATTGTAAATGTTAGCATTTTTTTTTGTTCAAAATTTTTAAACATGTATCTTCTTGTGACCGCTACACTTGACATTCTTATAATATATAAACATTCTATTAGTTCATTATTTAAAGAAATATTATTAAGCATTTAACAAATTTGTATCATATTAAAATAATAAGTTATTAAAATTATTAGTCTAAATTTGAACATATGTATTATCTGTTAGGTTTAAAAATTATAATTAGCGGAAACCAAGCAATTTATTTTTTGTTCAGGAAAGCGTCTTGCTTTTAAAGCATGCATTTTTAAAATATAATGTACTAATAATTATGAAATATATGTAGAATTTCCGTCATAATATAAGGGTTTTTAAATCTTTTTGAATTAAACGTAGAAACTAATTGCCGTGGATGGGCTTTTGTGTTATAGCACGACATTTAAAGTGAGTTGAGGGTAGTGGGACACGAAAGGACTGTCACTCTGAAAACGGAACGTGTGGTCACTTTAATTGGTTGATGAAGACTGAAGGATATCTAATATTCATTGCTTTATTTCATAATATGATTGACTAGCTGTACCCACGGCTCCGCCCTCATGTATGACTAAAATGATTAAAAAGTACAAACATATTGAAATCTTATCATTACTGAAATAAAATATAGCCTTCATACTTCTGAACAAAATAATTTTTAATGATGAAATAATTATTAACTTGTATTTGGTACTATCGGAGTTTATTGATTACAAACAAATAAAGCTTTCCCCTTTATAATAGTAGTATAGATAAAATATAATGTATTTATACATTTAACTCACTTCATTACTCACCTGTGAAATGTTGAAAACCGACTTATGGTGATATACTTTTTTGATACGCTATTCTTGAAATGTTAGGATTATTATGGTCAATATCGCGTATCACTTTCAGAAACGGTGAGTTTCGAGTTTCTGCAAATCGCGTACCAAGAATTCATTAATTATGCTTTAATTATTTTTAAACGTTTAATATTTTTAAATTATAAATTACTAGTGTTTGCCCGTAGCTTCACCCGCGTGTTAGATTAGTGGAGCTGTTGTTAGATAATAAGGTAGCCTATATCGTTCCTCGAGGTTCTAGCTGTCTTTATACCAATTTTCATCAAAATCGGTTCAGTGGTTTAGCCATTAAAGCGTAACAGACAGACAGAGTTGGTTTCGCACTTAAATATTTACATATAAATGGATATGAATGATTTTTTTCATCTTTGTTGTCGAAACGATTTATATAAGTTGCTAATTAAACGCTGTCGCGAATACAAGCGGTATAGCTCGCAGATTAATACGAACAAAATGAATAAAATGAAAACTATGAATCTTACATTTTACAAACGAGTACGTAATGTACTGAGTAATATCTCGTTGTCATCATTTTATTATCTCTGTTGGCAACATCGTTTGCGTAAAGGGTTAGACGAATGTTTGGCAATAAAACCCCTTCGTTCAAGTTTAATCCTTGTTTTTATAAATTTAACATCTAAAATTGTTATATGTCGACGGGAAGGGATGACTACATTTAATTTTCTAGTCATTTCATACGAACGAGGGATTAACATATCGGGATAAACGTACACCAGGTGCTCATTACGAATCGCAAAAACTTTTTACGTCTTTATAACGAAAACCAGTCATCCTGAAGTTGGTATATTCCGAATTATAAATCAAAATGGGAGATCTAGTTATATTTAATTTATATAAGATATTAAGGAAACTATGTAACAGTCATTTTTATGATACATAAAATAAAAAATAAAAACAAAATTCACATTACAAATTTATTTATTTAAAATTTATTATATTATTCATTACATTTTTAAATTTATTTAAAAAACGCCGTCTAAAAGATTGTCCTGTGGCATTGTATCAAGTAAATATATATCTAAATTATAATATAATCATTATTATATTCACTTGGTGGTGGCTTTGCGCAAACTCATCTCTCCAAACAACACATAGTGTGTTGTGTTGAAGATTGAGTGAGCCAGAACAAATACAGGTCACCACCACCCATAGACATTGGATAAATAAGAAATACTAACCATTTGTTAAATCTTAATTGGGAACTAAGATGTTAGCTCTCGATTTGCCTTTAGTTATACTGATTCACTCACCTTTGAAACCGGAACGCAATAATACTAAGTATTGCTGTTTAGCGGTAGAACATCTGATGAGTGGGTGGTATCTACTTAGACGTATTTGCAAAAAGCTCTACCACCTAAATAATTATTCCCTGAGAATGTTAATCTTCGTTTCTTAGACTCTGATTGCTAAAATCCAACCGATTTGTCTTATTGAGTATTGTTACGTAAAAGAAGAATTCATCGCGGAAGTGTATTGTTAATAATCCCGACTGCTTCTGTTATATTAGCGGTAAATACGGTGAAGTTATGATTAATGATCTTGGAGAAGAAGCCTATAAAGTATATTTTTTTTGGAAAATATATTGGGATAATAATAATGGGACGAATATTAGGCGCCACACGAAGTTTGTTACATTTATGCGGAGTCACTTCGATACTGAAGCCAAGGAATATAAGAGCTTCCGTTTGGCTTTCCAAGCAGTGGCGATGGTACCAGGACAATGGGAAAAAAACATTAAGTCCGGTGAGATCGATATTTATTATGACGAGACTACTGCTATTGCTGCACTGACTAGCATTAAAGTGACAGACATCGTTAAAAAATATCACATAAAAAACGTTAGTTTTTATTATTATTATTTCAAAGAGTTATTTAAAAAAAAATTACGTCGACTTCAATTTTGACGTAGCGATTATTTTGTCACACACCGATTTCGATCTTTCTGTCACTATCGATTTGACATTCGAAATTAGAAGACACAGCATTGGTTAATTTGTTACTCGAAACACTTAACATCCCGGGATTTGCAGCCTTATTAACTAACTATTAGCTCAAGCTCAGCTCAATTTTTGTTTACTCTACTGTAAATTATAAATTTATTTGAATTTGTTTAAATGAAATATACCTAACCGTAACCTTTAACTTCCTATAAACAAGTATAATTATACGTTTAATAATACCCATTTTATCTGGACAGGTTTTCAAATGCAGTTTCCTTGCAAACAGCATAAAATATTTTATACATGAATGCAATTGGATATTATATTATTAGCACGTGGCGGCACGCGCTCGCCTTATTCAATAAATACTCATTTTATAGCGTTCTTTATAAACGATTGAAATTATTGTGTTGTTGCAATGAGAATTTATATTATAGAAGTAATTTAATTTTTTATTTGGAATAGCTAACCGCGTTTTACAATTTAGTTAAAAAAAATTCTAAACGTTTCGTAGCGGGTGATTAGTTAATGCTTTGTTTTCTTTCAAATGTCAAATTAACTGCATTTCTGTAAGAACTCACTTTATTACTCACCCGTGATGTTGACAACCGACTTATGAGTATGTGAGATATACTATTTTGATGCGTGTATTCTTGAAATATTATCATTATTAAGGTCAATATCGCATATCACTTTCTGACATTTCACGATCGTTTATTGCAGTGTGTTTCGAGTTTGTTCTAACAGAATATATCTACTGCTTACAAATATAAGTACGTGATGATTTGTTTCATTGTGTTTTATGATTGCTTTTTTTATTTTTTGTTTACTGTTTTTAATTCATATTAGTTATAACTCAAGCTTAAGAAAGTATTACTTTGGTTTTTATTTTCAATTGTTTTTTAATGATTTTATTCTTGTATTTAAAAAAAAAACAAGAAAAAATATTATTCTAGCCTAGAATTAGTCGGATCTGAATCGAATAACATCTTTATTTAAATGTTGTACTGTTGGGTTTGATATTAAACTTAAAAAAACTCGAGACAAAGCTAATCACTGTTTGTTATTTTTCCCCACCAACGCCGCTTCAGTAGCATTATCTCTTATGTCTAAGCTCCCTTATGCATGATGAATTCATCCCCTTCATTGTATTTTGTTTATTTCATTGCTATGAGATATTTATCTTGTAAGTAGCACTTGTATTATAAATCCTTAGAACAATTTGTCATCTATTACGAAAGGAGTTTTTCAAGCATTTTAAGCTTCAAATAAAAGTATTCTATTGGATAAAATATTTATGTTTCTTAAAGAGCAGATAAAAAAAACTAGCAACAAAAATGTTAAGGTATATATTTCATGTTATTTAAAGAAATCCAATGCGAACAAAGTAATAATCATAATAATAATTCAATTAGTAGTGAAGGAATACGGGAATCACAGCAATTCAACTCGATTCTAGAAACCCACATCTACATCTGTGCAGGTACATCGTACCTCGTGATACGTAGATATCTCAGGAACAACGAGATACGTTGGGAGTGTAATCACTGACAACTTTCATCCGTGCTGCTACCGGAACAGGATATAACAACCAAATAACTTTAATTGGCGGGATTATGAATTGAACTCGTGATATCAGAATCTGCAGCTGCACATGCTAGCTAATAACACGATAATTTCTGGAACGGACTTAATAAATCTTCAATTAATTTATCTTTAGGTTTAAAGCACACGCGCTTGACATATTAACGATCACTAGACGAACAGAACGAAAATAAGTGTAATCTTTGGCAATAGTTAACATTTAATTCATTTCAATAAAGCTTAAAACATATTTCGTAAATATATTCTAACTACAGATAACCAATTATTATATTTAACTAGCACTGAAATTTTATTCAATTAAATTATATTTATTACGCAAATACTCTTTATGTACGCAATTTTCAGTTGTAATATTTGTAATTCGAGTGATACCATACGTATATCTTCTTCTTCACGGTAGTATGCGCGAGCGATTCCGTGATGGTTAGTTCCACCCCCCACTTCACGTGGGAAAAACGCGTAAATGCGTTTTTCCAGCGAAATAAAAAAGACACTCACGGTCTTAATTTCGTATTATTTTAAAATCTTAATACATTTTTAATATTTCAATTAAATTCAAACTTTTATTGCTATCAAGAGCTTTCTTTCCATATTCCTCCTACAATATATAATATGTTTTTCCCTTATATTAAATGTGCGCTGATTATGCGTTATACGATTTTTTGTAACAAACACAAGTCACAAGTATCTAAAATTATAAATCTGGCAATATAATAAAATTTAAAAAAAAACACTAACACCAACCGTTTTAGCGCCATAATAATAATAATGTTGAATCTAACCACAAATTGGAGTCGATCATGCAAGCCGTTTTAATACGTAGGCTCAATAATTTAAAAGCGATATTCGTACTTGTATATCCACGACACTTATCACGTTTATGTTGCATTTAATAGCTATAATGGAGTCAGTTAATAACACGGGAACCTATTTTGAGGTGCGATGTTACATATGAGAGCGTTTCATGAAATTGCCTGAAATTACAAGATTAATTTGCTCTTCGGGTAATATATGAGGTTTATAACTCTACAAGCAGTCTATGGACTTTGTTTGCGTAGGCTTGGGCCATGTAGATACAGATTTTTGACTAATTGGAATTTACATTAAGCTTTCTGTTTACTGATAAATATTTTGATTCAGCTTCGAAGGTACCCATATTCGTTTCGGTATTCGTATATAAAATTCTATCCTCATTCCGCCTACATAGCTAGTCAATTTCCGTTCATTGTAATGAAAGTTAAATAGCAATATACTGTTACATTATTTTGTTATATCCTACTTCATCTTAACGCTTCCTTTTATATCGTGACATCATACTACTTGTTAGTGCGGGATAAATAGTAACTAATGTCGTATTAAGGGTCAGTGCATTTGTCGGAGCGCAGAGCGTACAGTCGAAACCACGCGAAAGTGGACAAAGTTTTTTATAATTCAATTAATTGAAATACAAATTTATATGAAAAACCCCACAAAGATTTGACCTCAGTCTTATAATAAATTAAATGTATATATTATAATTAATGTATCATCAAATATAATAAAATGAAATATATGGAAAATAAAAGATAATGAATATACTAATAATTTAGATTAATTTATAAGTGGATTGATTTATCCATAAATTCCCATGGCGCCCCGTACTCTCTATGCGCACTCATAAGCATTTCTCCGTTCCGCATTTTGCGGCTCGACCCACTATGGTCCTTTGATTTGCTTTGACTTGCAGTTTATATATTATATTTCATCGTTGGTATTGATTTATTAGCAATGAAAAATGATCTGCACTGCTCTGTAAAGCGCCTTAAGCGCTTTTGAAGTCTAAATTTATCAGTGTATCAAAAACAACCATTGTCCTTACGCGCAAATCCTTTTACTAAGCCTAATAATCCTCTTGTATTAGTCCTCAAACAACAAATAACTCATTTACCTTCTATATTATTATTATTAATCAAAACAAAAGTAATACGGACAAAGGACAAAAATCCATTATATATGAATATGAGTTTCTATAATATATAGTATAAAATGTTCTTGTAATGGTGGTTGGATAAGCGGTGCAAGGTTGAAGTTGGTCATTAAACATCGATTGCAGATGAAAATAGATTGTTAGCCTGTGTCAGCTCTGAACGTTCTATCCTAAAATATACGAATTTAGCAAACTGCTAGTTACTGGTTGTTTTACAAGACGAGGGCTTCGAATTACTTTGATTCTTTTTAAGTATGTATTTCAATCTATACTAATATTATAAAGAGAGAGATTTGATTTTATGTGTGTTGTTGTAAAATTGGAGATTTTTTTTTATAGAATAGGAATGCGGACGAGCATATGGGCCACCTGATGGTAAGTGGTCACCAAACGCTCTTAGATATTGGCACTGTACGTAATGTTAGCCATCGCTTACATCGCCAATGCGCCACCAACCCTGGGAACTAAGATTTTATGTCCCTTGTGCCTGTAATTACGCTGACTTACTCACCCTTCAAACTGGAACACAACACTGATATTGACCAAGTACTGCTGTTTTGCGGTACAATATCTGATAACAATAATGTAACCCAGGTTATCAATTTTCTTCCCATAAAAGTAATTATTAGCAAAAAAAAGGTTAGATTATTAATTGTTCAAACCAGAAGAAGTCGGGGTGGGCAGTTATTAAATATAAGCTTATGAACACAGTTCATATTGATTTCAAAACAAAAATGCTCATCAATGCTTTATTATTTCAAGAATAAATATCTCAGAATGAAATTTTAACGTTTAACAACCTGATTATACTTGAAATGTTGTTTAATTAAAACTTTTATAAAAAATATACATTAGCGAATGAACGCTAAATTAATATTATAGTCTTATAGTAAACGACACCGCATCGTTAGCGCCACACCAAACGACGCGAAGTACCTAACATTTTCGCTTAGCGAGAGGAAATTGTGAATAAAGGTATATTGCTCCGTATATGACATTAGTGGCGATTTTATAAAAGTAAGTGCTATCCCACTGCTGGGCTTATGCGTAATTTCCTGTTACGGTGAAAGATTCGTGTCTAATTGCTTCATGATTCTCCATTGAAGGATATAGGTATATAATATTATGTAAGTTTTTTAAACACATTTATTTATCCATTAACGTCGAGCACAACATTAATTTTAAATAAAATTAATATAAGTAATAGCTTGTAAATTTTCCACTGTTGGCCTTTCGAGATTATTCAGAGGTGCGGCGTTCGGGTTTAAACCCGCAATCTACGGTTAAGATTCACGTGTTCCTACCACATGGCTATGTCGACTCAGATTATAGATACAATTTGGTAAATGAGACTTAGTAATTGTCCTGCATTTTAACAACAGCCTTCGGTAAAGACCCACGAGCTCTATCCACTAGGTCATCTCCGCTTTCTTTTTGTAAAATATTAATCTTTTATGCCCTTTTTCATGATGTAGATATGATGCATTAGATAGAACACGATACCCTTCACCTAATATCGCGATCTTAAATCTAATCATTTTAAGGAAACATTCACGTCACTGAAGAAAGATTTGTGACATTCTGTCAGTCGACACTTGAGCGGTGTAGTGGCTTTTCTTTTTAACTTCTTTGTCCATTGCCATTAGATTATTATTTATTTGACACGATACAATAAAAAATATTCAAAAATATGTCATAAGAAAACTAACGCATGCTTATTCCTTAAAGAGATTTCTTCCAGCACACAAAAGATGGAATAGAATTAAGACAAACAAACAACAGATAGACACTTAAAATAATATAAAATCAAGACTTGATTGCACAATAACCTACCGTAATTTTCCCATCGGATTATGAGTCTATTATGTGCGTCTGTACTTGTGCATAAGTATATCCTGCGCAGTTGGCAAATCTCTCACGAAATTGGCCGCAATGACCGAAAAAATCTTTCACTTGCAGCTTTACACTGGTAGCAGCTTACATTTTATATTGGTGGTGGCTTTGTGTGACATTTGGGTAGGCACCACCCACTCATCAGATATTCTACCGCAAAACAGCAGTATTGGTATTGTTGTGTTCCGGTTTGAAAGGTAAGTGAGCCAGTGTAATTAGAGGCACAAGGGACATAACATCTTAGTTCCCAAGGTTGGTGGCGCATTGGCGATGTAAGCAATGGTTAATATTTCTTACAATGCCAATGTCTATGGGCGTTGGTGACCACTTACCAACACTATGCTCGTCCGACTACCTTTCCTATATAAAAAAAACAACATAATGTAATTTTCAAGCTAAAATTATCTTTTTTGTCCATGAGACTTTCCTTATAGATTCGTTAATTTTAATTTAATTGTTAATGGCGTGTGTTTATGTATGCATATGCACTATGCACATCGATATAACGCTAATTAAACAAATATTGCGGCAATATCTGAGCAGGCGCTGAACATTCAAGTTTGTTAATATTACATAGCTTTGAAACTACTGATTATTCGTGTTCGGTTTAATTAAACTACTAACATAATGTATAATAATATTATGTATAATGTTATTAAGTTATAACTCGTACATGGCTGAATTAGTGTTAACATTGTTAACATTTTTATAGAATATTTACATAAAGTGATTCGAAATAAATTCATATTACAAGCTTTTATTCGTAACTTAAGTAACTTCGGATTATACATTTTTTTTATAAAATTTTAAAGTTGTAATTAACTTAACCTTTTTGTATGCAGTAATCATACATTTCGATGCAGTTGACAACACAATCTAGTAAATTCTATTGTATTTAACTTACTTCAAATACTTGTATATAAAACATTGTTTTTAAAATATTTATAACTGTAATTTTATTTTTTACATTTATAAGATACAGAATTTATTGCGGAATGTTTCGTCTCATATTGTTATGTCAGTTAATTGTAAAAAAGAAGTGTATGGTCATAGCGGTTTAGTTCATAAGATGAAATGATTAGCAGAAGCGGATGGAATGCAGCTTATAGCATTTTAAGTTTATGAGGCGTCTGTCGCCTTGCACAGAGACAGCGTAATTATGCACATTGACCGGCTAAGCAACCATGAAGGAATGACATAGTATGAATGACTTACTGTTAAGGGTTATCCACTCGAAAAAAATAATAATAAGGACTTACTTAGCCTGTTTTTTGTGCTGGTCTTTTTTAATAATTAATATAGTTTCTCTGCGAACAAGACAGAGATGGAAGTTAGAGAACTTTGCTTTTTTCTTTCGATTTTTTGTATCGATTCTTTGATTTTCCTTGATAAATCCTAAGCAAAAATTGTTTTATCACAACCACGATTCTCAGTCAGATAGAACTAATAGACTAATTGCTTGTGCCGAAATATTCAACATGAGTACAATCGATATTACACTATTATGGTCGTAAAGTTTATTCGCAAATGATTTTGCATGGTCTCAAGTTTTTATCCTTTGCTCGGGCAAAATTTTATATGGACGTTTCAGGATTCAAAAGGTACCGTAAATCATTTACGGTCTAATATTACTTATGGTTTCAATGTTTCTGCAATATTGGAAAAATGCTAGCAATGTTTCGGTTGTTCTCGATAGGTAAATCAATTATGGTTTCCACATCTAATGACCGATTTCAGCCACGCCAAAAATTCTCAACAAAGAAAGTCAGTCTACTTTGGAGATATTATTGTGCACATATACGTTCGCAACAAACTGATACGACGGAGTCAGGGGATGACCAAAGACTTCACATACATGCTTGAGAGGTCACTATTGAGAATTTTATCAGAATAAGGCTAGACCTAGGAAGTCGATTGACCAACGAGACATTCAACAATACAACATCTAATAAACTACTAAGTTTCTTGCCGGTTCTTCTCGGTGGAATTTACTATCCGGACAGGTGGTATTCTAATGGCTAGGTGGTATATATATAAATTACATATAAAGTAATGTAATTAATTTTACTTAACGGGCTTCTGACTTTATAATATTTTCTCATAATACTCCAATTTCTTTTTCAACTTCGGTGTTATTGTTGCGAGAAACGCGTGCACAGTAAAATAATAAAACAAGATAGCTGGAATCGAATAGGGGTGCGATTAGTTTGATTATTTTTCGATGAATAGTTACTATCGATTCTTTAAGATATATAAATACATTTTTTTGCGCACAATAAAAAACTACATTTATGTATTTACCTCAAATAAATATTAATTAATAATAAGATTAAGGTGTATATATTTTCAAATAAAGTTGCGAATTATTAATACAAGATACAGTGGCGGTTTAAAAATACTAATTCTAAAAGGCAATTTTGCCTTGTTTTATCAGTAATCTGGTAATTTTCTTGCAGGTAGTAACCCTATGTAGGGCTTCCGCGTTAGCATGTGTTAGACTAATTGCCTACGAAGTGTTTATCTTCGAGTACTAGTACTTAGTTCAAGAAGCTCCACAGATAAACTACGACGAATACATAGCTTTTGTGATTGATAAAAGTTCGTATCATTAGAACTTTCGTGTCTGCTAATATCAAGTATATAAGTGTTCATTTGTCTTGTCTTTTTATTCACGCAGCAATGAAAAACTATAGACGTACTTTTACTTACTTTTTTAAATATGTATCTGATAGGAAAATAAAATGGCACACCATCCTGTTATATCATATGCAGGGAAGAATAATATTTACTTTGAAATTAAAATATGTAGTTTATATACTATAAAAAAGGGCATACATATATAAAATGAATTTCTTGTTATAAGGAATACAAATGATATTATGTTAGAAATACATATAAACAAAAGACGGACTCAAAGCTTAACGCATCCTCTCCCAATCAATCTGAGATTCTCGTAATGCAAGAAAAAAAAATTAAGAGCATAAAACCACAAAAAATCTCAAACTAAATACATGTTATAGTGTTTATATTCATTCATGGTTATTTATATGTATATCATACAAGCTTTACGGCTAATTAGTAGGCATTGGTAATATGCTTTTCAGTCTTTAAAAAAAATAATTATGTAAATAATAATAATATGGTTAATATTATTCAAACCTTCCTAACTATAATGAAGCGGGTGGACGAATAAGCGAACAGTTTAAACCTAATTAGCCGTGCGAGTACCTAAGTATCGCAATTATATTATGCCATGATAACATTGCATGTTGCACAAACATAAACCGCGGGCGTTTAATGGGATTTCCAATGACTAAACCATGTCTTTGTTTCGATAACATTTTAACAAATTTCAATAGGAATTCCATAAAGTTATAGTTCGCTGTGAGAAAAATCAATATTGTGTCGAGAAAATAAAAAAAATATATAAATTCATAAGGATATTTAATATATATACTTCTTGTATAATATACAATACACTGGTACGATTTGAAAATTTATATTTGATTTAGATAGCTCATTCATTCTGAACGGTAACCATATAAAATCGACACACGCAAGCTGAGCACTGACGTTTAATACGTGTGAAACCACACAGAACAACTAGTATATATGTATTCAAACATATAAATATATAAATCAGATTAATATGCAGCTGAAAATATCATTTTAAATTGCAAAATATGATTAATTTATAACTACAGTTTAATATTTACATTATTCATAGTTAATATCAAGGAAGTTAAAATTACATATGACATGCGTGGCGTCTTCGTAAACTGCGGCCCCGAGCGACAATATTAAAGTGATTAAAATTCACATATGATCGGCAGTTAAAACTAATGGTAAGAATAAATTACGTTGATGGTAATACGTACGCGGGAGAAATATACTTTGAGTTAAAGATTCATATGTATGAACGCTACAAATAACTTTTTCATATTATTTTATCATGATAAGCACGATAGAAGCATTACAGTATTTAAAAAAAACGACTAATAACTTAATACTTACATCATGAATGTGCTGTAGTTGATTTTGACACTTTTAAATAGTTTTTTACCATTAAATCCTAATTTTGAATACCAAGGGTAGTTAAGTTATAATAAGAGTTAACATTTGTTTTGTTAAATATACTAAACAGTAGAAATTTCCCAATTCTGCGGAAAAGTTAGTAAGAAAATAGGTTCCTAATACCGTGAAAGTCCAGTTACCTCAGTTTAAACTACACCAGACTATTTCAAAACATGAATTCGACATTCATAAAAGTGATAATATAACAACAATCATATATTAAATTTAATAGTTGTATCACGTGTGTCGTAATCTCGAAAATGTCTCATGGTTTCTTACTTTCTTCACCTATCTAATATGCTTGAAAGAAACAATTTCATTCCACTTTTATCTCGTGTGTACTTAAACCGCTCTCTAAAACATTCATAATAATTTATTTTCACTTATTTCTATTTTATATTTGCGTAGTAGGTGTGTAGTACATATATACATGTGTTGGTTTGTGTACTGTGGTGTAGCTCGTTAGCAATGTGTACAGGCGGTAATCGCATTTACGAAGCACTGTGAGGGGTTTTCCTCTTAGGCCCCGCTTCCATATGCGCACCTTCTTACATTCGCTTCATGTGCTCGTTTTTCTTCCATCTTCATTCACGTAAAGTGTTAAGTATACGCGTTTAATTATAAGAATCGGCTGTTTACTTTTTCTCTTTGAGTAAAGTTCTGCTGGGGAGAAAAATGATGTTCAAACTTTTGCTAAAGCATCATATTTCTGTTGAACAAAACTCGTTAAGCTAAGAATTTCCGTAAGTCCGTTGCAAGATGACATAAATCCTTTCACAGTTATAATATTACAGTGCATACGTTTTGTTTTTATAATCTACTGTTTAAGGGGTAATTTTTCATGTACACTGTGAATGATGGATCGTCAACCTCGTTGGCATACTTAAATCTACCTTAAAACTTCTTAAACCTTTAGAGGTTCAAATTTTGAAATGGACAAATTAAATTGATTAGGTTTTTGTCTGTTAATTATTTCTTAGTAGTAGTAGTAAGCAATGGTACATTCAGTGCCTCTCTCATGGTCATCTCTCTACAAATTATCGTCTCACCATTCGTCGAAAGGGAATAAAAAGTGCACCTTTAGCTGGGCACACGCTACCGTTCTATTATATATCGTGCGTCAATATTTTAAACAACCCAACGCGCGTTTAGCAAACTGGGCTAAAAGATTGGCCACTAAGACTGAAATGTAGTCGTAAGGCATTATTTTTACATATATATTTGTTACAATTAAGTAGAATAACAACCTAAAATACAGTTTCAAAGATTTTCAATACTATAAAATACGTAAAACATCGCTCCCACGATGCAATATGCTAATCTAATAGACTGCAAATGAACGGAGCGTGCGACGCGAGCCAATGAACCCTGGAAAACCCTGGACACATCACTTTCTTACATTTTTCATAGGATAATAAGATACATACTGGATCTTATCTCTAAACAAATAAAGGTTAAAATTGTAGAAAATTATCATATTATTATACAATCAACATTGATTAGGAAACTTTGTTAAGCTAATTTAGGTTTTATTACTATAGATTTAGAGTCGTTTTGCTGTGATTATTTTGATTTTTTTATACATAATAGAAAGAGTTTGTTAGTAAAAGATATAAGGACATTGTCAAGTAATTTGCAAAGCTTTATACAGCAAATAGGTAAATTGAGGGCATTTAACTCTGTTATCCTTATGCTATCTACTTGTTATTCATTGCTGGTTAGAAGTTAAATAAGGATTTCAGAGATCAAAAGAGTTAATAATGTAACTGCCTATTAACTAAATATAATATTATTATCGTACTTTAAAGTATTTTCATTAAAATATAACTATAATAACAGTTTTATATACTATGTTTTTTTACCGTGTGACCGTGACAGCCTGTGAATGTCCCACTGCTAGGCTAAAGGCCTCCTCTCTTTTTGAGGAGAAGGTTTGGAGCTTATTCCACCACGCTGCTCCAATGCGGGTTGGTGGAATACACATGTGGCAGAATTTCAGTGAAATTAGACACATGCAGGTTTCCTCACGATGTTTTCCTTCACCGTAAAGCACGAGATGAATTATAATCACAAATTAAGCACATGAAAATTCAGTGGTGCTTGCACGATCATCGGTTAAGATTCACGCGGTCTTACCACTGGGCCATCTAGGCTTATCGGCTATGTTTTTTTGCTTAGAAGTAATATTTTCGTTAAATACAAAACAAAGTAGTCACGAAATAAATAACAATATTTGTTGGCATCTTAAGTTAATTGATTTAAGCGTGTTAGTTACGCGATGCAGAATTATATAAAAAATTTAAATGCGTGTACTAAAACGAATAAAATTTACGTTACTTATTGTATTGTCATCAGCGCCAAAACTCAGCAGAAATAATTAAACTCTATCGATTGGGTGAAAAGACAATCTTTTTTAACAAATTTATTTGGTGTTATATACCTGTATAATGTTACGTCTTGCTACGAATTATCTAATTAAATATATTTAACATAAAGTGCTACACTATTTTAGATGCTCATTAATGTGTACATTGCTAGTGGATTAGATAATTTACATATTATATTATAATAAATTAGTTTTAATTCCTGTCGCAAGTACCGCTAAAATTTATTTACAACGCGTATAATCACGTCGCGTGTCCATCCGGATATCACGAATTACAAGATGTCTCCTAACTCGTTATTAAATGTAAGAAAATTATCTATTGCGTCTCAGCCTTCCCGTGAGATAATACGAATTGCATACAAATCATAAATTAAATAAATAAACCATCTGATAATGGTTATTTATTATTTTTAGATAAAAATTTTAATTATAAGCAAGTGATATATAACACTATCAGAAGGCAGGAAATTATGTCGAGGATCCGGAAATAAAATATGTCTGTACAAATATTCGTCAATAACGGCAATCGTATCCCGAGCAGCCTTTGCAACGACCATTGCGCTAATCAGTCTAAAATATCATTAAATGAAAATGTTATTAAGCTTTAAATTAATTCGGTAAAATAAAAAGGTTCATGTAATATTGCTGGTGCTGCTCTTTATGTTAGCTTGAACTTGGCTTGCACGCTGCCGCATGTCTAGATGTAAGTAGATACAAAAATTTGTACTGAATTTTAATTAAAAATCGTTATTATTTTAAGACTAGCAAAAATAAATTTATACATTGAACCTCAAAGTTTTAAATTAATCATTGTTTATGTATAAAAGGTTATTTTTAGATATTCAAATTCACAACCTTCAAAATAAGTCGCTTATGTAAATGAGGAAATAAACCAAGAATACCCTGAGGTGTTGGCAAGGAATGTAATTATAGCTAAAAATAAATTTATAAATAGCGTACATAGTCATTTTATTACATAAAGCAAAAATAGCATATTTTGTTATTTTTTAATTAAACTTACTCATTGAAGTTATATTGAATAAATGACTTCTTTTTCTTAATAAATAAGAATTCTTAATAAAGAAGAAAGACCAATTTCGGCGCTGGACATAATAAAGTGCACAAGTGTGTGCGCAAACACAGGCGCACTATCAACGTTAATCCGACACTACCAGTGCACTATATAAATATTATACTATTAAAAATACATTTCAAGCCCCCAGTCGCGAGATGCACGCGAAGTGTTCAACATTTTCAATACAAGCTTAGTCCACCATAAACTTGTGTGCTTAGCTTGGAACGTATTCCCTTGACTTCCTAAAGAATTCTGCCCAGTTAAGAGCATTGCTGCCTTGTTGCCGTTTTTAAGTTAGATATTTATAAGTGTCTCTGTAGCTCAGTGAACTTGTATTACATTTTATAACACAGAATAAAATGTATAAAATTGTAAGCTAACTATCTATGTGCATAAGTTAACACAATCATAATCTATATACAGGGTGACTGGTGAATTAGTATCAATACTTAAGGACGTGATATTTGACGACCATATATGACCAAAAAAAAATACATATAACATAAATATTAATAAACTTCTAAGTAAAGTTAACCAAAAGTTATGTAATTAATTACGCGTCATGTGGACGCCCTAGCTGCGCTGACGACACAACACCGTTATGTACATTTAGTTATCGCGCGGTACTTTCCCTACGTCCAAACGCCGCCGCGTGTTAACAGGGTAGCAGGCTACCTTTGATAAACAAGCATGATCCAATCCCCCTTCATACTTTAAACCTGGCTTAGAACAGGCAAAAATACCAAAATATTTCACTCGTTTAAGCAACAAATTTGTTGACTAGGTAAATGATATGAACTTGGGACAAAAATTAACTGTTTACCTATCTTGGTATTTCCGGCGTATTTAAAAATTGAATCATACTTATTTACAACGATTGTCAATCATTTAACTACCTATTTACCTACATAACTACACTAACCTTAACAAATGTTCAAAGTGAGCTCCTGCTCGTGTGATACACAGTTCGGCACGTTTACGCATATTGTCTTTCACACGCTTTAACACGAATGGGTCACTTTACTACTCACAGTACTCACATTATTCTGCATTTGTGTATTGATAAGCCATACCTAATTACTAATTACGGGTCACACTCACACACGAAACATTAGGTATACGCGTAAGATCGATCGCTAGGGGCGCGCGCGCGGGAAGATGGACGAACCTTACGGCGGCGCTCGCCCGACTAACCTACTAACCTACTAATACTAATAAGCCGCGGGGCAGGGGTTGCGGGGGGCAAACACTACGCCGCACGCGCCGCGGAAATATGTCCACACTTTATTTATTTAAAGTAAAATTTTTGTAAATTTGGTCAAAAATTAAGTACCTATTTTTTTTACATAATTCGAATGAGAATCATGTACCGATTATGCTCCTAAAATATTGATCCTAATTCACCAGTCACCCTGTATATAAAAGAAAGTCGTGTTAGTTACACTATTTATAACTCAAGAACGGCTGAACCAATTTGACTGAAAATTGGTAGGGAGGTAGCTAAGAACTGGGAGAAGGACATAGGATACTTTTTATCCCGTTCCCGTCGTTCCCGTGTGATGTGACATAAAATGTGGTATAACAAAACGCAACTGACATGTAATAACAAAACAACTCAGTCAAAATATAATTCAGCGGTTCATTTGTTAAAAATGTAATAACAAAACGCAACTGACAGCTGAGCATATTTTTAAAAAAGTCCGGTAGTATATAACAAAAAGCCACTGACAGCTGAGAATATTTAAAAAAAAGTCTTGCCGGTTGATTAATTCGTATAAAACAAGGAATGTAAATACTCTGTGCCTGTTTAAAGTTTCTAATAAAAAGAAAGAAAAGCGAACTTCAACTTCTAATTTAATTTTTTTTAATATCGTATTGCTGTGCCATTTATCATCAATAAAAATACCATGCCGAGACCAAGACGATCAAATCTTTCTCGACAAAGCCGTAATGCAAGAGTAATTCGAAACATTGCGAATGAAAGCACTGAAGAAGAGCAAGAAAATGCACGTGAAGAGCGCCGCCTTAGTATGGCTCGACTACGTGCTTCTCACTCACAAGAGCAATGGGAGGCAGCCCGTGAAACGGCTCGGTTGGCAATGCGAAATCGTCGAGCAAACGAAACGAAAACGAGTATTAAAAAACGAGTATTGTGGCGCATTAAAGTTTTCCGGAGAACGGCCAGGATTGTGCTGCCTTAATGGCAAAGTGAAATTGCCATTATTGACTCCGCCACCTGAGCCATTAAATTCATTGCTTCGTGGCGAAACACCCGAATCCCGTCATTTTCTTGGAAACACCCAAAAATACAATAGTTGTTTCCAAATGACCTCATTTGGGGCAGACATTATTGAAGAACGAGGATTTAATCCGACATTCAAGGTATTTATATTTATTTAAACCTTCATGATTATCACTCATATTGATTTTAGTATTACGGGACTTAATCGCGTGTGTTATTTAAGCTAAAATTAATATTCAAGGTATTTTTTTGTTTTTGTACTTATACACAATACAGTAGAATAATAACATATTGTATTTATTCCTGTAGTGTTTGTAAAGTAATAATGACTGTTTTTTATTTTGTAGATACAAGGACAGATTCACCATCGAATTGAATCATTGCAACCTCTCGATGATGGACAGCATAAATTTTTACAAAAATATACTTCATGGCCAACACAGAGGAACAACTTGATCGACGTCAAGAGATCAATACAGCAACGAAAAGAGCAATTCTTCAAGATCTGCAACAATTGCTTCAAGAACATCATGCGTTGGTCAGGTTGTTCAAGAGTGCATTGGAGCGCATGCCAAATGATGACTACAAAGTTGTGATCAGAGCGGATAAACGACCATCTGGAACACACGAGCGCACATTTAACGCTCCAACATTAGATGAAGTTGCCATTCTGATTGTTGGTGAAAATTTGGAATCACGAGATATTGTGCTTAAACGTCGCGATACTGGACAACTGCAACAAATATCTGAAACACATCGTTCATATGACACATTACAATACCCGCTGATGTTTTGGAATGGAGAAGATGGATATTATTTTAATATAAAAATGATAAATCCATTGAATGGTGAGTATCAATATCATAATTTTCATTACAGCATGATGTTTTACAGTGTTTGGTTTGGGTTTCCAATGTAAGTCAGGTTAGGCATGCCAGCGCCAAATTGTGAAATGAATGACGCATTTAATCGAGAATTGGAACGGGAACGGATATGATCACCAGGAATTAGATTTAGTAGTTCAAACGAATGTACCCCTGATGAATCCCCAACAAAAAGAAGTTTATGATACAATAATGAAGGCAATTGATGATGGAAACGGTGGTTTATATTTCCTGGATGCCCCTGGTGGAACTGGTAAAACATTCCTCATGTCAGTAGTTTTAGCCACTGTTCGTGCAAGATCCAACATTGCGGTTGCAGTTGCTTCTTCTGGTATAGCAGCCACATTGCTAGAAGGATGTCGTACGGCACATTCTGCATTGAAATTGCCGTTAAATCTTCAATCTATTGAAGAACCAACATGCAACATTACAAAGCGCTCCGCTACGGCCAAAGTTTTATCAGAATCAAAGATCATCATCTGGGACGAATGCACAATGGCGCACAAACGTGCATGGGAAGCACTTAACCGAACGTTGAAAGATCTATGTAATGACTCGAGATATTTTGGAGGAGCAATGATTTTACTGTCTGGTGATTTCCGCCAAACATTGCCAGTAATTCCCAGATCGACTGCTGCTGATGAAATAAACGCTTGCCTTAAATCATCGAATCTATGGCGCTATGTTAAGAAACTTCAGCTAACAACAAACATGAGAGTTGCATTGCTGAACGATACATCTGCTGAAGATTTCTCTGAGCAATTGCTAACTATCGGCAATGGTCGAGTACCCGTCGACGAATCGAGCGGATTGATTTCATTTCCTCCGAATTTTTGTAACTTTGTCTCATCAAAATACGAACTCATCAACAAAGTATTCCCAAACATCATGACTAACCTCAAAAATAATGAATGGTTGAGTGAGCGAGCAATTTTGGCAGCTAAGAATAAAGATGTAGATGACTTAAATTACATAATTCAGGATGACATCATTGGTACACTGCATTCTTTCAAATCTATTGACTGTCTAACAAATGAAGATGATGCCACCAACTATCCCATTGAATTTTTAAACTCCTTGGATGTACCTGGCTTACCACCGCACAATTTACGACTAAAGATTGGTTCTATAGTAATCATGCTTCGAAACTTAAACCAACCAAAATTGTGCAACGGAACACGTTTGGTGGTAAGTAAATTGATGAACAATTTGATTTACGCCACAATTCTCAAAGGAAAATTCAAAGGTGAGGAAGTTCTCATTCCGTGGATCCCGATGATCCCAACCGACATGCCATTTCAGTTTAAACGGCTTCAATTTCCGATCCGTCTAGCATTCGCCATGACTGTAAATAAGTCACAAGGCCAACCCTTGAAAGTTTGTGGTCTTAATCTCGAACACCCATGTATTTCCCATGGCCAATTATATGTGGCATGTTCACGTGTCGGAAGACCTTTCGCGTTATTTGTTTTCGCGTCTAATGAAAAAACAAAAAATATCGTTTATCACAAGGTGCTACAATAAATGGCAAATAAAGAATAATTGAATGATTATATCTTTTTTATTTACAATTACTCTAAGTTAAAAAATTAAAAAAAATGTGATAATGTGATATTGCCTTTAAGGTGGAACAAAGTTCACCGGGTCAGCTAGTCATAATATATATAAGATAATGTGATGAAAATTCAATCAAATTTAGCAAAATAATAATATTTTATAAAATGTATATACAAAGTTAATTTTGCAATAACCATTAAGTCAATTATTTTAACACAGGTGAGAAAATTACTCAATTTTTCTGGGTTCACCTGGACTTATAATCCATTACTCCGTTTTATTGGACTTGGTATACAAGTCTCTAGTCTCTGTAGATAGATACGCAAAGTACAAGATCATTTGCAAATACAAATAAAGCATTTGAAAAACACAAATACTTACTCAGATTTGAATATTAATCCTATCCAATCACACCTTTGGTTAGTATCCAAAGTGTACCGACTTTTGATTACTCTCTGATTTCTGGTTTGAACATAATTAATTCTTGGAATATATTTTATGCTTACAAATATCAACATGGATTGTACAAAGTAAAGAAAAACAAGCTAATTTTCTTGTAACACAAAAGAGGTTTTATTACATTTTGGTTCACAGAAGTTAACAATAATGTTTTGGTAGCGGAAGCGATGTTTTCATATAATTTATGGAGTAAATATATAAAATTTCGTTTAAGAAATAATTAGGCTTTCACTTAAATATCGATAGTAATATTTTAGTAACAAATAGAGTGAATTTTGTTGGTAAAATTAAAACAAATATAATTACATAATAATAATTAAACTTCATACAAACAACCCTTATTTGAAAGCCTCAGGAGATAATTATCTGTGGTAGCTGAAATATGTTTTTTATCACCAGACGTGGCTGTATTTACAGATATAATATTACGCAATTTTATGGTTGTCTGTCTAACAATTTGTCTTATACGGTCGGTACTAAATTCTTGGCCAAAAAAAAATTTCTTTAGCCGTTGATCAGATGCTTCACAGCTAAAGTCAAGGACGACAATTATTTTTCTAATAAAATACCGTTATGTTCTGCCGTTAAGAACTTTATTGCTTTTTGTTGTAGTTATAAAAGTTCCTGAGTCATGGACAAAGGTGAGTGTAGATTATTTCAAATCAGACTGTGTTTGTACACTGCTGAACAAATCCTCGGATATTCGGCTCCTATTTTCTATCCGCCACCAGCCTTCAAAGGCGGAACATGCTTTTAAAGGCCTAATGCAAAAAAAAGATTACATCCTCTGTTTGCTTATTATGAAAACGAACCTGGACTGTCGAGGGTTGACGAGAAATTGGAATTAAAACTGAAATTGCCATATTTCTTATCTTAACCTATAATTTATACCAAACACGATCAAAATATAGAAGTAGTAGTAGAAAAACTGAGCTTAGAGAACTATTTACCGCTTCTTAGAAAATGGGAATTGTAGTGTACACACAACTACAATAATGTATTAAGTATTTTATAATATAAATATATATTATCTATGTATCTATGCATCTGTCATCTCGTATGACACACATCGCGGAGCGCGGGAAATAGAATATATACATGTATATTGGTATTGGCGCGAAGTGAAGACGGTGTGTGTGCATAGCGAGCTGATTTATAAAATATAATATGTATTATTTAATTTGTAAAACCGATCTTACGACTTGAGTTAAAGCACGGTTAAAGGGTGAACATTACAGGAATGATTATATATTTGTTTGTCCACATAAAAAAAAAATATTATATGAGTCTCTTCGAAAAAAAGTTTTGTAATAATACAATAATTAGTAGCTTACTAAGGTCCCCTTGAATCTGTGGCCCCATGCGACCGCCTTGGTTGCATTGGCATATACATAGTACGTCACTGCCAGCTGTTTGAATCATCTCTCTCGTCTACCAAGACGTGATCTCAGATAATTTAGTGGAATACAAGCCGATGATTCTATTATAACCTAAGTAATAAACTTCATTTTAAAAGCAGATATAACATATTATATCTTAAAATTGTAAAAACTAGATCTCAACTCGCAATCCGCAATGCTCGGAAATATAATTAAAGTCTATTAGTTTCCCGCCATAAAGAGTATCTGTCAATGTTTTTGTTGCCAGGTTAAAATATAGATTATTATTGATTAATATAAAAAATGCCAGATACTCTTCAGTAATATTTAATATTAATTGGTAGCACATATATTATTATATATTACAATCTGACTTAGTCTTACAAAATATTTATGTTGTATTTTTTCGAGGTATTCGTACTTAGTTATATACAACATAGTCATTGTGATTAGTAGTTTAAAAATAAAACTAAGTGAATAGGTAGGTTATCTTCATCTTCGTTTTTTAGTGGGTATTCCGATGTTCGGGGCGCACTCGGCGCCTCGGACACTGGCGAGCCCCACATACCCCCCACTGTTCCCTTGGGGGAAACGCGTAATGCGTTTTTCCAGCGTGAAAAAAAGGAAACATCTTCTAATTTATTTATTTTTCTATTAAAAAAAACTCCCGTCCTTATCTAAATTAATTTAATATATAAGTTGCTCATAAATTATAAATAATATGTTAAATTCCACTCCTAAATCTAATACGAAGACGGTACTGCCTTAAAGATTTATAGTCATGAAGCAAATGTAATCTCGCGTAAGAACCTCGTAACGTATCATTAGCGAAAACATATCTACGAGTAATATACATTTGTACATATAATAATTCAATTAGTTTTGTAAAGCTTCAATAGGAAACACAATATGTGTATATTTTTAAGAAAACAAACAAATTTAAAATATAAAAAATGGAAAGTATTTGGAGTTTTTTTTTAAGTTAAATATAGTTAGGTAGAGGAAATTGCACTACCTGATTGTAAGCGGTCATTACCTTTTACATGCATTGGCAGTGTATGAAACATTTATCGTTAAAAATACCACCAATTCGACGCCAACCATGGGAACTCTGATTTACTCATTCTTCACACAGATAAATAAATTATTGTTTAGTGGTAAAGTATGGTAGAGATGATTGAGTGGTAAATTATGGTAGATATGACAAACAAATTTTTGTTTAGTGGTAAAGTATGGTAGAGATGAGTGGTACCTACCGAGACGAGCTTGCACAAACTCGACCACAATCAACAAAGATATTATCAAATTTTATTAGAATATCCATTTAATAATAAATGCATTGCCCGTAAATGTGCTACTGCTACAAAATCTCGTGAAAATTGAAGCTTGCTTGACATTTCCCTGAAAACACAAATTATAACCTCAGTAATAAACTTATGTGGAGCCGCAATGGCCAGTGGTTGGAACACATGAGTCTTAGTCATTGATTCCGAGTGCAAACGCGGACAAGCATCACTGAATTTTCGTGTGCTTAATCTGTGTTTATTTATCTCGTGCTCGGAGGTGAGAGTAAACATTTTGAGAAAAGCCGCATTGGAGCAGCGTGGTGTAGTAAGCTCAAAACCTTCTTCCCAAAAAGAGGCCTTAGCCCAGCAGTGGAATATTTACAGGCTGTTACTTTACATTACTTCCTAATACTAAACTTAATAAATAAAATAGACATAAAAGACACATGACTTACTAAAGAGTTTGTAAGGTCGCATACGTCACTCGAAAATTTATAGGTGAACATGACACAGAGTTTCAAGACGATAAACAGCTTAGCAAAGTACGTTACAATGAAACCGATTCCGTTATGAAATATAGCTCGGGCTCAGAGACGAAGGTTTTAAAGTTATGACTTGTTAGAGGTTTTAGGGTTGTAAAGAATGCTCCAAGTTACTAGGAAATTTATTCAAGCATTTGCCTTCATTTTACTATCATTAATTGACATTTGAGGAGAAGGTTTGGACCACGCTGCTCCAATGCGGGTTGGTGGAATACACATGTGGCGAATTTCAGTGTAATTACATCGTATCTTCGTCGTAAAGCACGAGATGAATTATAATCACAAATTAAGCACCCAGTTTGAACCCACGATCATCGGTTAAGATTCACGCGTTCTTACCACTGGGCCATCTCGGCCTCTTCTACTCAAAAAGGGAGAGGGAGGTATTTGGCTCAGCAGTTCGACATTCACGGGCTGTTACGGTTAATTGACATTTAAATTATTTCGAGTCATTCCTAATTAATAGAATAAGCTTAACGTCACGTTCGTTACGTAATGTTTTCGGTGAGTGAGTCCGGTTTTCCACAAAATATCCATAATGTCCCGCTGTGTCAAAACGGGACGCTAATAAACAAAGTAATAAATTAAATTAAACCCTTAAAATGGAAATACTTTAAAGCTAATTTGATCTTTCCACATGATAAATATTAGTTTGTATATAATATTATGTGTTATAATGTAATACGAGTAAGTTTTTACCTTCTCAATGCTTTAGTCGGTCTTAATAAGCACTGGTCCCATCTTTTTCTTGGGTTATTGTTGAATTTAAAAACTAACATTGTGCGTCCCTCGCATGTAAAACACCATACCGGACACCATATCGGACTACACAGATATTAGACAGTATTTTTGTTACTTTTAACTCGGTTGACGCATCAGCAAAGTATTTCTTAATCCTAAGCAATTTTCTGTATTAGATATATGTTTGTGGTGTTTAAAAAATACATATATATTAATTATTTTTATACCTACTTATATTAAAAAATATATTTACTTAATAGCTTTACCCGTTTCACCCGCATTAAATTAGTATTGCATACATTTCCCGTTTCATACAGTTTCTCGAAATAGTTTACGTTTATGGTTACCACCCCTTAGGGTCGCAGTATAAAATTACATATCCTATACCTTTCTTCAATAAACGTTGGTACTCAATAATATTATTATTAAAATACTAGCTGACCCGGTGAACTTTGTTCCACCTTAAAGGCAATATCACATTATCACATTTTTTTTAATTTTTTAACTTAGAGTAATTGTAAATAAAAAAGATATAATCATTCAATTATTCTTTATTTGCCATTTATTGTAGCACCTTGTGATAAACGATATTTTTTGTTTTTTCATTAGACGCGAAAACAAATAACGCGAAAGGTCTTCCGACACGTGAACATGCCACATATAATTGGCCATGGGAAATACATGGGTGTTCGAGATTAAGACCACAAACTTTCAAGGGTTGGCCTTGTGACTTATTTACAGTCATGGCGAATGCTAGACGGATCGGAAATTGAAGCCGTTTAAACTGAAATGGCATGTCGGTTGGGATCATCGGGATCCACGGAATGAGAACTTCCTCACCTTTGAATTTTCCTTTGAGAATTGTGGCGTAAATCAAATTGTTCATCAATTTACTTACCACCAAACGTGTTCCGTTGCACAATTTTGGTTGGTTTAAGTTTCGAAGCATGATTACTATAGAACCAATCTTTAGTCGTAAATTGTGCGGTGGTAAGCCAGGTACATCCAAGGAGTTTAAAAATTCAATGGGATAGTTGGTGGCATCATCTTCATTTGTTAGACAGTCAATAGATTTGAAAGAATGCAGTGTACCAATGATGTCATCCTGAATTATGTAATTTAAGTCATCTACATCTTTATTCTTAGCTGCCAAAATTGCTCGCTCACTCAACCATTCATTATTTTTGAGGTTAGTCATGATGTTTGGGAATACTTTGTTGATGAGTTCGTATTTTGATGAGACAAAGTTACAAAAATTCGGAGGAAATGAAATCAATCCGCTCGATTCGTCGACGGGTACTCGACCATTGCCGATAGTTAGCAATTGCTCAGAGAAATCTTCAGCAGATGTATCGTTCAGCAATGCAACTCTCATGTTTGTTGTTAGCTGAAGTTTCTTAACATAGCGCCATAGATTCGATGATTTAAGGCAAGCGTTTATTTCATCAGCAGCAGTCGATCTGGGAATTACTGGCAATGTTTGGCGGAAATCACCAGACAGTAAAATCATTGCTCCTCCAAAATATCTCGAGTCATTACATAGATCTTTCAACGTTCGGTTAAGTGCTTCCCATGCACGTTTGTGCGCCATTGTGCATTCGTCCCAGATGATGATCTTTGATTCTGATAAAACTTTGGCCGTAGCGGAGCGCTTTGTAATGTTGCATGTTGGTTCTTCAATAGATTGAAGATTTAACGGCAATTTCAATGCAGAATGTGCCGTACGACATCCTTCTAGCAATGTGGCTGCTATACCAGAAGAAGCAACTGCAACCGCAATGTTGGATCTTGCACGAACAGTGGCTAAAACTACTGACATGAGGAATGTTTTACCAGTTCCACCAGGGGCATCCAGGAAATATAAACCACCGTTTCCATCATCAATTACCTTCATTATTGTATCATAAACTTCTTTTTGTTGGGGATTCATCAGGGGTACATTCGTTTGAACTACTAAATCTAATTCCTGGTGATCATATCCGTTCCCGTTCCAATTCTCGATTAAATGCGTCATTCATTTCACAATTTGGCGCTGGCATGCCTAACCTGACTTACATTGGAAACCCAAACCAAACACTGTAAAACATCATGCTGTAATGAAAATTATGATATTGATACTCACCATTCAATGGATTTATCATTTTTATATTAAAATAATATCCATCTTCTCCATTCCAAAACATCAGCGGGTATTGTAATGTGTCATATGAACGATGTGTTTCAGATATTTGTTGCAGTTGTCCAGTATCGCGACGTTTAAGCACAATATCTCGTGATTCCAAATTTTCACCAACAATCAGAATGGCAACTTCATCTAATGTTGGAGCGTTAAATGTGCGCTCGTGTGTTCCAGATGGTCGTTTATCCGCTCTGATCACAACTTTGTAGTCATCATTTGGCATGCGCTCCAATGCACTCTTGAACAACCTGACCAACGCATGATGTTCTTGAAGCAATTGTTGCAGATCTTGAAGAATTGCTCTTTTCGTTGCTGTATTGATCTCTTGACGTCGATCAAGTTGTTCCTCTGTGTTGGCCATGAAGTATATTTTTGTAAAAATTTATGCTGTCCATCATCGAGAGGTTGCAATGATTCAATTCGATGGTGAATCTGTCCTTGTATCTACAAAATAAAAAACAGTCATTATTACTTTACAAACACTACAGGAATAAATACAATATGTTATTATTCTACTGTATTGTGTATAAGTACAAAAACAAAAAAATACCTTGAATATTAATTTTAGCTTAAATAACACACGCGATTAAGTCCCGTAATACTAAAATCAATATGAGTGATAATCATGAAGGTTTAAATAAATATAAATACCTTGAATGTCGGATTAAATCCTCGTTCTTCAATAATGTCTGCCCCAAATGAGGTCATTTGGAAACAACTATTGTATTTTTGGGTGTTTCCAAGAAAATGACGGGATTCGGGTGTTTCGCCACGAAGCAATGAATTTAATGGCTCAGGTGGCGGAGTCAATAATGGCAATTTCACTTTGCCATTAAGGCAGCACAATCCTGGCCGTTCTCCGGAAAACTTTAATGCGCCACAATACTCGTTTTTTAATACTCGTTTTCGTTTCGTTTGCTCGACGATTTCGCATTGCCAACCGAGCCGTTTCACGGGCTGCCTCCCATTGCTCTTGTGAGTGAGAAGCACGTAGTCGAGCCATACTAAGGCGGCGCTCTTCACGTGCATTTTCTTGCTCTTCTTCAGTGCTTTCATTCGCAATGTTTCGAATTACTCTTGCATTACGGCTTTGTCGAGAAAGATTTGATCGTCTTGGTCTCGGCATGGTATTTTTATTGATGATAAATGGCACAGCAATACGATATTAAAAAAAATTAAATTAGAAGTTGAAGTTCGCTTTTCTTTCTTTTTATTAGAAACTTTAAACAGGCACAGAGTATTTACATTCCTTGTTTTATACGAATTAATCAACCGGCAAGACTTTTTTTTAAATATTCTCAGCTGTCAGTGGCTTTTTGTTATATACTACCGGACTTTTTTAAAAATATGCTCAGCTGTCAGTTGCGTTTTGTTATTACATTTTTAACAAATGAACCGCTGAATTATATTTTGACTGAGTTGTTTTGTTATTACATGTCAGTTGCGTTTTGTTATACCACATTTTATGTCACATCACACGGGAACGACGGGAACGGGATAAAAAGTATCCTATGTCCTTCTCCCAGTTCTTAGCTACCTCCCTACCAATTTTCAGTCAAATTGGTTCAGCCGTTCTTGAGTTATAAATAGTGTAACTAACACGACTTTCTTTTATATATATAGATATATGAATCAATTGTACTTTATGTCTGTTTAGTTTTATTTTATGTTTTACTTATATTAATATTTAAATAATTGCAATATTGAAGAAATGTTATTCAATTGTAAGCTATAGAAACAAATCAATCATTATAAGTAAATTATAGTTATGTATAGATAATTTACGGACAATAGACTCTACAAGTAAACCCTATGTACAGCTCTATAGTACAAAAATAGATAAAAATATAGATATTGGTTAAAAGGAACTGTGTTCGTTGACAGAGCTGACAAACTTATTTGTTTTTACTCAAAGAAATCAATCGGACAAATGGATTGCAAAGGTTTTTTTGTAACAGCTACACGCGAGATAGAGGCACGTGCTCTCGAAATACACGAATGGGAGATAGAAAGGCAATCGTTAAAACTAAACGAATATCTGAAAAGCTAGGCAAATAAATATTTTTTTGCGAAAGTCTTTTTTAACTTCACAATCGTGTGGACCGAAATTTTCATTCGCCAGTTACATCCAGCTGATTGAACTGCAAATTTGCTCTTCTCCATTTTTGAGGAGATGGATTAGAGCTTATTCCGCCACGCTACTTCAATGCGGGTTGGTGGAATACACATGTAGTAGCATTTCAGTGAAATTAGACACATGCAGGTTTCCTCACGATGTTTTCTTTTACCGACAAGCACGAGATGAATTATAATTACAAATTAAGCACTTAAAAATTTATTGGCGCTTGCCCGGGTTTGAACCCACGATCATCGGCTAAGATTCACGCTTTCTTACCACTGGGCCATCTCGGCTTTTATATATATATCTCTGCAATTACACTACCCCACTTAGCTTTTGAAACCAGGGGGATTTCGGAGATATAAATTTTGAACTATAATTTAACAACACAGGAAACGTTTTAGTTAATTCTAACTTTGATTGTTTTTGATTCTAATGTTCGAATGTCATGAAACATTTCTGTCCAAGAAACCATTTTCATTTCAAAACGTCCATTTAAGCTTGAAAACTGTATTGCATTATACAATTTCGTACTTAACATTTAATGCACATGTCATGAATACAACATATATCGCATTTAAATATAACGTAAGTATATGTAATGATTGGGTTTTTGCTTTTTGCAATAAAAAAGAAAAAAAATCGTTAATTAATTAATACAAACATAACTATACTTAACTACCTACCCGTCACGGCTTCTCACGGGTAGTATAAGGAATTACCTACATAAAATGTTTATATCGTAATACATATAACGCTATTGGCTTACGCGGCGTATACCAGAAATGCTTTTAGTCTGTATGACTTTTTCCCGTCATATTTCAATCAATTTAAACAAAACTAATGAATACATCTAAACTTTTCTCATGAATAACTCAATCTGTTGGTAAAAACATTCTAAAAATCCGTTTTTGACAGTTAAACTGACTGGAGTTTATCGCTTTTAGAGAGAGAGACAGACGCAGAGCGAGATTTCGTTTTAAAATGTGTAGTGATAAACTGTCTAATTCAAGAAACCTTCATGGACTGATAAACGAAATTTTAACTTAATCATATGATGATATATCTCACACAAGAAGAGAAGTACGTCACACGTCAAAAAAAATGGCGTAATAAAAATGGGTTCGTTTTTGGGGAAATACACTACAATTATATATTTAGAATAAATCTGTTAATTGCTTACTTGCTTTAGCCGTTACATATACCAGATTAAAATAGAACTTTCACATCGCGTTCATTTATAGTGACATAGTGACATTATGTCAACGAAGTCAGACAAACAATCTCCGGTCCGGACTCTGGCAATACTGTAACATACGAAAGCTTCAAGAACTTAAACATCGAAAAATATTATATTTAGGTATGTTTTAATTTCGTCACGAATAGGCCACCTGATGGTAAGTGGTCACCACCGCCCATAGACATTTGGCGATGTAAATAAATTTAAGCATTCCTTATATTGCCAATGAGTCATCGACCTTGGGAACTAAGATGTTATGCCTCTTGTGCCAGTAGTAACACTGGCTGGAAGGGAGAGTTCCCTTCAATGTTGTGAGTGAGTAACAATGTTAAGTACTACTGTTTAGCGGTAGAATACCTGATGAGCGGGTAGTTTCTGTAATTCTGATAGAAAATAATTAAATTGTTGCCGAAATGTTTTAATTATATTTGTAAAGTCGGGCCGAGCTGCTAGTTGCTACTTACGTTTGCGTCGGTGACACGAATTTATTTATCCTAGAAAGAAAGAGGGGGCGTACTGTCGATTTAATGAACCGATTAGTCTATAAATCTAAATCTAGACAAGATTTAAGACCGCAGTCTTATTTACACATAAATTATACAATTACTTTAACGAAGACAGAATATAATTTAAATAATTGTATTTTGTAATATTTAAAATTCATTTAATTACTAGATTAAATAGTTTTATCATAATACTAGCTACCAATCCCGACGGATTTAATTCCGACATATTTTTCCTTCGATTATTTTTTCCATGCGATCTGTTCGCGAGTACTGTTCTAATCAGTCGAACAACACGCCCCGCGTATATTTTCACGTAATAATGTAAACATAAAATTATTCACAATGTCAACACCTTTACGAGATTAGTAGTTTCTGTGCGAAACCGTAAAAACCACAGAAACATAACTTACTTACTGACTTAATTAATAGATAAAGAAATGGTATTCATAAGTTTATAAGTTAGCGTTCACAAACACATAATATCTTGCTTTAAATAAGCACAATTACGAATATGAGTGTATCGTAGTTGTATATCTCGAAGCCGGCAATTAGTAGTACGTGAGTTATGTTATGAGATCCCGGCCTGATTTAGATACTGCGGCACACGCTGCGACTATTATGTCTTAAATTATGAACTGTTTATTCCTGTGGGAGTGCGTAAATCTCTATACGTAATAGGGTCGTTGGGAAGCGATTTGTACCTACACGTTTGGTTATAACGGTGATGGGTGAATGCTATTTTTTTTATTTAATTATATGAACGATAAATTAAGATTCATTACTAAAATGACACTCGTCTATGAAATAGTTTGTGAACCGCTTTGGCAAAATATAAGAGTTGTTAATCGTATTAATAAGTGATCCACAACTACTTGATGATAGGGCTTTGTGCAAGCCCTTCTGGTTGGATAGATACCACCCTCTCTATACATATTCTACCGCCAAGCAACAATACTTAATATTGTTGAGTTGCGGTTATAAGGGCTGAATGAGCCAGACATGGGATATATCAAAGTTCCCAAAGTTGTTGACGCATTGACTATGTAAGGTATGGTTAATATTTCTAGTTGTAAATGTCTATGGGCGTGACCACTTGCCATAAGGTGGCCCATTAGCCGTTCTTTCTTCCTATTTATAAAAAATAAAAATAAAACTGTTCGTTGTGAGTGTTCCATTTTATGTTTTTTTTGCACTAAATCAACATACAATACAATAGAAATAGTATTTATTATAAACCAATGTAATTTTTACACAAAACATGGACGATGTACAAGAGGCTGCCTTTTCGCTAAGGCAACATTAGCTTATGTTACCTTATCTTTTGTTAAGCACATAATACAGGCATATTAAAATAACATAAATCCATTTATAGACAACAAACAACAAAGGCACGGAGAGCTTGTCTGTGGAGATAAAATAATAATAATATGTATATTGTAAATATTTTGATGAGCACATTATTGTAGAATTAGTTATTAAGTCGACTACACCGCCATGTATCTCACTTAATAACACAAACAAAACATATAGTGTTAATCTGAATACAATCCGTCTAGTCGTTAGGAACACTATTCCACCGTCCACGAGACGGTGATCGCGGTGCAGGCCCGGATGAAGTATCTGGGCCTGATCCTGGACGGGCGACGGAGCCGTCAATGCCGCCGCCACCTTAGGCCGCCGCCTACCCAACATGGGAGGTCCGGGATCGCTATGCCGGCGCCTCTATGCCGACGTAGTGAGGTCGACGGCACTGTACGGTTCCCCGATATGGGAGGACGCACTCACCGCACAAAACCGGGCGCCTCCTGCGGAAGACGCAGAGGGTCATAGCGGTGAGGGCGATCAGGGGGTATCGTACGGTGTCCTGGACAGCGGCGACCCTCCTCGCCCGCGATCCGCCCTGGGAACTCCAGGCGGAGGTGCTCGTGGAGGTGTATCGCTTCCGGGCCGAGGCGAGGGCACGCAACGACCGTCTAGGGTCGGCTGAGGTCGGGCGGATCAGAGCTTTAGCCCAGCAGGCCCTGATCACCCGAAGGGCGGAGGACTTGGGGTCCCCCACGGTGGGCCTGGCGACAATGGAGGCGGTACGTCCCCACTTGAGTCACTGGGTTAAAAGGAAACGAGGCACGCCCTCATTCAGGCTGACGCAGGTGCTTACCGGACACGGCTGCTTCGGTAAGTACCCGCACGAGATAGCGCGCCGGGAGGTGTCACCCTCCTGCCATTAGTGTGGTGTGCCATTCGACACGGCGCATCACACCCTGACGGAGTGTGCCGCGAGGGGGCCCCAGAGGCATTCCCTGGCGGCGGTTTTCGGCGGAGACCTCTCCTTAATCATAGCGAGCATAATCAAAGCGATGCTTGGAAGTGAGGGGTGCTGGTCGGAGATGGTCTCCTTCTGTGATAGTGTGATGTCACAGAAGGAGACCGTGGAGTGAGCGCGGGAAGAAGATGCCGCTGCATACCCGCTCCACCGGAAAAGAACGGGGAGAAGAAAAAGGCGCTATGCGTATCTTTTCCCCCCGCCACAATTGGCGCCGCCGGGACTAGTACACTGCGATCCCGCCCTAGAGAATGGAGGCCCGCATAGGTGGGCCGGCCGTCAGAGCGCCATGGTAGCATGCGACAGTGATCCGGTGGCGCTCCTCGTTAAGACGGAAAGGATACCGCTGGTTTTTAGTGGGTATTCCGATGTTTGGGGTGCACTCGGCACCTTGGACACCGGCGAGCCCCACATACCCCCCACTGTTCCCGTGGGGGAAACGCGTAAGGCGTTTATCCAGCGTCAAAAAAAGGGTTTGAACCCACGATCATCGGTTAAGGTTCACGTGTTCTTACCACTTTTTTTTTTTTTTTTAACGCAGTGGAAACCTTCAGAAAGGTACCCAGCTCTCATTGGGGGGAACTCGGTTATGTGGGATTCTTACCCACTAAAACCACTGCGATGGCCGTCCTCGGCACGGATCGGAGAGGCTACGGGATCGTGTTGATATAACGCATCCGCGGCCTCTCCCGTACTGTGCACCGCCCGATGCTCGGCGGAGCTCTCCTCAGGGGGCGAAGATTATCTCGCCCCCCCCGCACTCCTCGCTAGTGCGTACGGCAGCGCGAGGCCACCCCGGCTGCCGTCCTCCTCAGGGCCGTCTGAAATAAGACACGCGAGGCCCCCACCTCACGCATCCTCGGCCCCAGGGTCACGCCCTATCTTTTAAGCCCCGGGCGTCGGGGCTGTGGGAGGGCCGAGACGACGCCGACGTCGTCTCCGCTGAGCAGGATCGGCCCTTTCCCGTTCCCGCTCCGCCGTCTCCTTCTGGACCATGACGGTCTCACAGAAGGAGGCTACGGCCCTCCACGCCGATTCCCTGCGGAGCATCGCCGACACGACTGCTCGCAGGGAGAGGTCTTGTCCGATTTCGCGGACCAGAATCTCCCTCTCCGCATTCCACGCGGGGCATACCTCCAGCGTATGCTGAGCGGTGTCCCGGTCCGCACCGCAGTGGTGGCACATCGCCGACGATTCGCGTCCGATCTTACACAGGTATTCTCCAAAACAACCGTGACCGGTCATTACCTGCGTAAGTCGTCTGCGTAAGTGTTCTTACCACTGGGCCATCTCGGCATTTCATATTATTTATTTTATTTCCAGTAGTTATAAATCAAGCCGCTCACTCGTATGAGACCGTATAAATGCGAAAACGGTTGTTTACTAAGAAGACTTAGAAGTTAATTATTGCGAGGCCGTCATGAGTTAATTAAGACTTTATCTTAACCCTTGGACCCATTATTTTGAATGTATAAGTCGGCAAATGTATGAAACCCTTTAATGGAGTTGTTTCTCTTTCTTAATTAACAGGAATCTCATTGCGAACACGCAGTAACTGTAATGAAAATAATGACATATTGTGTAGGCTGTTAGGCTACGCCCATTTGGTGCATAATAATTAGTTGAAACGTTTTATTTATGATTAAAGTGATTGATTATTTGCACAGATATGTTTTTTAAATACTTTAATAACCAAAACAACATGAATGCAGTATCTATCAATAGAGCTCAACGAAGATTACAAATATGACTGATAGTAGTAAACTTATATATATAAGTATAATATTAATATTATGAATGCGATAGTAACTCTGTATGTCTGTCTCTTATGTTTTCATGGCTAAACCACTTAACCGATTTTGATGAAATTCGGGAAGTCGGAACCTCAAGGAAATGCATAGGCTACTTTTTGTAACATATTTTTTTACCACTTGCCCCACACACCCCACCCCACTCGGATAAGGCCAAGGATGAAAATTAGTGGTCTATCATAAAATAATATGGATTACGTGTGTGTTGTTTATACTGTTTTTTCTAAGTTATTTCAATGCATGCTCGAAATAAACAAATAAAATTGGTAAAATAATAAAAAGAGCACATTTTGAATTAGTCACATGGTATTTTGCCCAACAGCCACCTTCTTATCTGACAGAAATGTTTGACAGCTTGACAAAAAAAGACAGGAACACTGCAGTCGTGCCCGATTTAACCTTTTATGTCCAAAAATACTAACTTATATTACTCAACAAAGACAATTGACCAATGAGCGCGTTCGCTATTAAATTCTTAGAGTTCGACGTTAAATTATTGAAAATAACGTTTCAATACTATTTGTAAAGACTAACTTAAATAAGTATATTTTCATTTTTATTTTTGACCATAATTGCCAATTAAAATACAACTATTTTTTAATTATTTTATCATATTTCTATACGTTAATTATTATAATTTAACACAATAGTGTTGTGTGGTCAAATAATAATTAAGAATGTCACAATGGCACGCTTTTAGCACGCTATTGGCACGGCTTACTGTTTGTTGTTAGGTAGCTATTGACAAGCTTCGTGTTATTAATAAAAAAAATGGAAACAGCAGTGCTTTTCTACATGAACTCTCAAGGCGAAAAACGCCATTTTTTCATGAATCCATAGTGAATCCCAAAGTTTATTAATGTCAAATTAATGTCAAAGTTGTTTATTCATCCATACTCTTTGGAATAGGCTATAGATGGATTACAGTAAATTTAAGCTTACACATTGCAAGTTCAATGGTTAAGGTCGTCCTCTAACCCAGCACAAGATATTATCTCCTAACACTATCTAGGCTATATACTATTATGCATTTAAGTTTTAAATGGCCTATGTTTTAGCTGCGTTCAAAATTTGGCGTATTACGATAAAAACTTAAGTAATTTTATAAAAGTAATATAAATTATGCATTGCACGTTCCGTTTAACAACCGACTAGAATCTCATAATTATGCATTTTAAACTTCATTTCAACGACGCTTCCACATCCAGCGACGCTTAAATTACTGCGATAAAGCGAGTAAATTGCACGCACATAAACTAAATGTTTGAATATGAAATTACGAGAAAGTATACGTGTTCCCTCTCTCGTATGTCGTGTATAAGTGGAACATCCCTAGAGGATTCTGAAATATAATTGTGGCGGCGCCGAGCGTTCGGGTTTTTTTGCCGAAAACGGAAAGAGATCGGTCGCTGTCTCCCATAGGCGCCTGACAGTTCGATATTTAAAAGCTTAATGGCGTCTTGGGTGTTAATTTATACATCGAATATAACTCCCCAAATAGGGGAACGATTGTCTCGGGAAATAACTTAAATAATGACAGATGAGTGTTATGGCGTGAGTAATCTGTATCAGACTTGGGGGAGCACGTGAAACGCAACCACTTCGTATTTAAAACGTGTTCAAGGAGTAGTTGTATGTTTTTTAATGACTCTGTAGTCACGCTCGATATTTTACTGTCGCATTCTGCGTAGAGACGCTGTATGCGAATTGTAATACATAATATAATTCTTCGTGAATATTTATTAAAATAATAATTAAAAAAAAAACAAACTCATACAAAACAGGTACCTATGTGTTTTAGTACTATAACCAGTGTTAAGATTTTGTTTCTCTGTTTAGAATTTCCAGTCAAGCTTACAAAAATATGTTTATTTTTAAACGAAGGCAATTATTCCAGTTTAATAATAAATGTCATTAAAACTAATGTCCCTACAAACATTAAGTCACAAAGTCATTATAAAGTTTTATCTATATTAAATCCCTCACTGTCGCTTTTATCAACATTAAAAACACGTCAAATATAAACATACATTATATAATTCTTATCAAAATATCATTAATATTACAAATTTGAAAGCTATGATAGGCTATTGCTATTTTGTTTGTTACGTTCTACCTTCACGTGTTGTCGCGTAACAATGCCGATGAAATATATTATAGAAATATATATGGAAATACAAGGAAGGTGTTGATTAAATATATGGCTCTGTTTAACATTATTTGTAATAAACCCAAAATTTAAACTAGTACACGGTAGAGACATGGTTAATTGAATACTTGACGGGCCGGTTGGCGTAGCTGGTAGATATTTGCCTTTCACGCCGAAGGTTTTGGGTTCGATTCCCACCCAGGACTGACCTTTGTGTGCATGAACATGTCTGTTTGTCCTGAATCTGGGTTTACATATATGAGTATGTATTTACAAAAGAAAAGTAGTATATGCAGTATATAAATTTTCTGGTTTGCATAGTACAAGCTCTGCTTAGTTTGGGATCAGATGGCCGTGTGTGAATAATGTCCCAGGATATTACTATTATACTTAATATCATAGATTTAATTTCATATTAGTATTAATGTAATAACACAACCGGAAATATGATTTCTTGTACCGACACTTGTAATAAAAGGCAAGGCTAACTGCCTCGTTGGTCTAGTGACTATATACCTAAGGCCCGTCCTGGGTTTAAGCCCCAAGTCGGACAAATAAGCATAAACGCCATTGATCGCCTGAATTCATCCGTCCCATCAGATTATGAGAGTAAGGAAATAAAGAGTGCATCTAAGTTTGCGCACACACTTGTTCACTACGTGATGTCCTGCGCAATTGGCTCACCTCCCTTGAGATTGGCCGCCGTGGCCGAAATTGGCCAATAGAACATCATCATAAATATTCAGAAACACAGCTAGGTACAGTTAACCGACGTATATCTTTCACATAACTTTAGTGAACCAATAGCTAGCGACAATTTAATGAGGAACTTCAGAAACGGGACACGAGATACTGTATATGTTTTGTCATTTTAACAACTTTATTTTTATTTTCGAACAGTATATTATATACTACAATATATTGTATACTAAGGAATGTGGTAAAGTGTTTATTGTTAGGCTTCAATGAAAAATTACGTAACCAATATAGGGAAAACGTATACCAGTAAAAGTAACGCATTTCGAAGAAGGTTAGGAAATAGCATATAGTATAAGTAGATGCACTTTAAAGTTTCACCCGCTTAAAATTTAGACTGTTTCCGTAACAAGGCTGTATTTCATGTTCTTGTTTTGAACATTCTAAGAATACATCAACAAAGAAATCGGATGTTATGTAGTATTACGTCTCATATAATTTGTATTCTATATATTTTATTTAATTAAACTTATTAAAAAAATATCCTTCGATGACATAAATGTCTATTTAAAAATCAATATTATATTTAATGGAGACAAATTATATAATATATTTATAAAAGTTATGGACCAAGTAAAAAATTAGGACACTTTTCATAATGCCCGGGCATTATAAATAATGACAACCTGCCTAGACATTATGAATATTGCCATGTTGTTTTGGGCAATTTGATGATACACACGTACATACTAGCAACTAGGCTATTTCAAAGGGAGAATCAATACCTAAAAATAAACCAAATCTTGTTAGGTTTCCTCTCCGCACTCCGTTAAATGTACATGTGTTTTAAGTTTGGAATAAAAATAACAGCAATAAAACCTAGTACTAATTACTCTGTCCCATATAGGCAATATTAATAATGGCCGAATTATTTGATTATTTCGATAGTTGTAATCACACTGCCCTCTCATATTGGTCATATCTCAAACTTGTCCTTGACATATATAATAGGTTGAAATTGCTAATATATAATAAAATTGGAAAATATAACGATTGAAAGTTTTATCTACTAGCGTGAGCCGCGTAGACCAAAAGCCTTATAAGCCATATAATATGTAGTGATATATGGTATTACTATGTACATCTTTTACATAGACCCTTGTCCTACGCGTGCGAAGATGGAAAGGGTAGTTACTTATCGGTATAATTATGTCTTACTTAAATATATCGACGCAGTCAAACGGAAAATGTTTGGCCAACAAGAATATTCGCTCCATTTATTTTAAGCTTTCTATAAATGAAATCTGCCTTTGAAATTGGGTAACTTTGTAATTTTAACCAGTAGCTTCGGATATGTTAATAAAAGTTTGAATGAATGAGAGATATACATAAATTAATTCGTGAGATATATAAATTGCTATTTAAATTTTGTAGGCGTCAATTATAAACAAATCAATCTTTATTTTTGGAAGAAAAAATAAGATTATATCTATAATATTATCTATGGCATTACATCCTCAGGTATAGTATTGTATATGTTCTTTCGATAGTTTCGTTTGTCTTATGGTTAGCTTATAAGGCCACAGTTCCCGAGGTCTCGAGCTAAAACTCCGGATTGTGCCATTTTTATCAAAAAACGAGGTACCTCTTCCAACCTCGCACGGGTCAAATCAGGATCTAAATACTTTTTTATATAATTAAACATAATATAAGTATCTCATATTATGCGGCGCCGTCGCAAAAACTCCCAGTCGTTTTCATTTTTACCAACATCTTCAACATTATGTTTGAATCAATTTACACAAAATCTTAACACTATCCATTGGTAAAAACAGTTTACCGCTTTCAGATAGACAGACCGACATACGAAGCGGACGGACTTTGTTTTATAATTTGTCGTGATGTATGGATAGAATGATGATATACAAAATTGCATTAATGTTTAACATCTTTTATAGTATAATGAAGCTAAGTTTGTATATTTGGATGTAGGATAATCTCAAAAATTACTCATCCGATTTCAACAATTCTTTCACCAACAATTGGAATGATCGTGGACATAGGTGGACATAGGTTAGACATATATTATTCAGTTAAACTAAAAAGGTTTTTCGTGAACAACTTTGCAACGTAAGTTAAAGAGAAAAAGGTCGAGCGCATGAGTTTCTTACAAACGTTGCCTTACCTGTAATAAATACTTTATGAAATAGGCGGACTGACAAATGGGCCACGTGATGGTAAGTGATCATCACCGCCCAATTGACAATGTAAGAAATATCAAACATTCCTTACATCGCTAATGCGCCACCAATCTTAGTAACTAAGATGTTATGTGCCTCTGTTTACACTGGCTAACTCACACTTCAAACCGGAACCCAACAATACCTATGCTCTATAGTAGTTAAAGTCTGAGTGACGTATATCTATTATGCGGTTAATTCATACATTGATAAAATATCATGAAAATATATATTATTATATTCTAGAGAGGAAGCTTTCGGTTAAATTATCTTGTGTAAAATGCTCCAAAAACCATGTATGTAACCATGTATATACTGTAGATAGACCCATGAACTTTATGTGTAAAACGGCTGTTATATGGCAAGATAAACTGAAAAGAAAAATAGAAATTACACTCATAAGAAAAACACAGGAAGCAGTACCATAGCTAAGGGCTGGCCAAGCGAGCGGCTGCCCGGAGGCGCACCATTAGAGTGGGGCGCTGAGGAGACAATGTAAATAAAATAATAATATGTGCTAGTACATAATTAGAACAGGCATCGTGGCATAGAACAAACTCGAGTTTTATTAAGTCTACATAATAGTAACAACTATTTTCATTGTTAAATTAATTATTAGATACATTATCATAGTTACGTCGTTCTTCTTCGTAGAAAAACTTTGATAAGGACTTAACAGTACAAATGCGTCACATTCTAGCTCGATTAACGTCGTTGGAGGAACAAAACCGTTCATCTTCACTCGGGACTCCACTGTAACCGCGGGAAGTGTGGTTCTTCTTCGTAGAAAATAAGTATAGGTTAGTGCAAAATTGAAATCCCGCCAGAGACGCTCATGACCCTAAGATGCTAACAGGCGGTTTTGTGATACCAGCCGATGGTGTCGTTAAAGAATTGTGAATATAGGAAGTAACTAGAAAGTAGGTAATGTAAAACGGCAAATAACTTATTTACAATAAAGTACTTATTTACTTTGACGTACTCGTGTGTAATAAACGGATTCAATTTTAAATTTTTCGTATTTTAATTATGTAATACTATTAATATATGATGATTAATATGAGATAAGATTCACAAAATACGCATTTATTATAAAATCGGAACTAGTGTGGAACATATTTTCTATATATTATATAAACGGTGTAGACCGGTGTAAACATTTACCATATATGTATATAACGTAAACCCTCTTTTGGTGCTAGACGTCTATTTCTACAGTTCAGTTTTTATTGGCGATGTGTGTGTAGGTGGAACAGGGTTCCGATAATGTTTGTTGTAAATCTTCTCCCAGAAAGCACATTGCGCTTTAATCACATATTTTAGTTGGGATTCTTGATTCAGAACTATGTAAGGGATTCCGTCGCCGCTCACTGGTAACCATTCAGGAATATCGGAGCTTTCTGGTTTTCTGTAAAATATAATAAAATATAAACGTTCTTATCTATGCAGCTTCAAGCTATGTACTGGCGTTATCGGTCTTTGAATAGCTGTCCAAGTTTTTGAGATATAAGGTCCATATTTCTAACAACAAAATCCCGATCATCCATGCAAACTTAAACCTCTCGCCATCTTCAAAATCATTACGAGTCCCACGGAGGCAGCTCCAGTGCTTTGCCCAACGATCGTAACGTCATGAGGATTACCACCAAAACTATATTATCCTTAACCCTCAGACCCAGCGCAGCAATGCCACTTGGTCTTTCATACCCGCATTACCGGGTGCATCTTCAGTACCCAGACAGAGAAAGCCATACGACCCAGTCTATAATTAAACTTTTAAATCAACAGCATCTAATGGCTCCAGCCATTGACTTGGCGGAAGCGGAGCCTAAAATGTAAAATTAAACATAATAAATCATGAATATAAATTAATTTGTATTCAAATTAATTGTTTTTATTTTAATTAAACATATATTTAATTTATTTCTTCCACAGAATACCATTTTTAATCATAATATTAAAAAAAATATGGAAGTTTAGATGTTTATTACCTAATCACGCAAAACCGGCTTAACGGATTTGAATAAAATTTGGAATACCATATGGGTAAAACCGAGGGCAGAATTTATAAATGTTTTTAACATGTAGGCATATAGTTATCTCTAAGCAAGGAAATAAAACGATCATATTTAATAATATATTGGTTAATATCTCTCTTATAGTATACACAATATCCAAATCAGTTAAGATGTTTCTAAGATTAGCGATTTATATAGCGATATGTAGATTTCTAAGATTAAAAACACACAAAATAATTATATGTCTATTCCTCGTACAAAAATCAGAATGAGATCATCATCAGCGGCCATTAAGTGAGAGGTGAGAGGTCTATTGCTATCCTTTTCGTTTAATGAGGAAAAGAGGACGTTGACGTCGGACGGCACCTCGTCCTTGATTTTTTGGAGAAGCATCATTTATATTTTTTACAACACCAAAGTAAACATAATGACATACGTTTTTAAATTAACAACACCGATATATAACTATACTATAATAATTTAAGCCTTTGGCAATTATGGCTGCTACATTTACAAATTATGATTTCATTCGAAAATACAGTTCTATATAAAAACGTATTTAAGTAATTTTTGAACACCCTGCATTTTTCTTGTATGAAAAGTAGCTCATACTTTACTTATCTACCTATATACCAGACTTCATCCATAGACTATGTCCTTTCTTTTAGAAGAATAATCGGTAGAATAAACCTTGGCTTTAGAAGCTTATTTTGGGTTTGCGATACACCGCCAATGACACTTCTGGCTGCTCCGAATCCAATGCCGCTTATCCTTGTTTGGTGTACCAAAGTTTTTTCCAGCCATCTTAACACTATACTCGTTGATATTCGAAAAGAAGCTACCAATATATCTTACAGAATAGAGTTAATATTTGTAAATAAACAGAATTTAATAAAAGCCTATAAGCAAACAAAATTATGATATTAAATTAAATATAAGCATTTTCAGTTCAATTTCAGGTTATTATAAAGCCGAAAATAAATTATGCATATCTTATCTAAAGAGTTGGAACTGTTGTATCTCATACCGGACTTCATACAATTTCATACAACTTCATCCATACGAAATGTTATAAGTTCAATTGTGGTAACTTTGTTAAATGCATACTTAATGTCTTAATAATAAGGTGATTTTGAAAACTGATATTATTTGGTAGCTTATCAATGCAAATCCACATCAATTTATATTCACGTCATTTATTTACAAGACCACTAGCCAGCTCTTTATTTTAAGACAGAACACAATAATCAAAAAGTACTGCTCTTTGGCGGTAGAATAATAAAGTAGAATTATAAGCAATCGAGCTACCAATGTTTAGATTGAACAACTTATATATTCATTCGAATATATAATTTTCAAACGCTCAATATTATCATCATTTTTTTTTATTATTGAAAAATTCTACGTGTACATGTGTATGTGTATATGTACAGTTGAAAATTCACCCAAAACTTTCTATAGTTATATCTTGAAGGCATCTGAAAGTGTACGACTAGTAAATCATACATTCGTAACATTGTGAAATGGCGTATCTTTTTTTTATATAGGATAGGAAGGTGGACGAGCATATGGTTCAACTGATGGTAAGTGGTCACCAAACGCCCGCCATACATCGCCAATGCGCCACCAACCTTGGGACCTAAGATTTTATGTCCCTTGTGCCTGTTCACAACCTACGATTTTATGTCCCTTGTGCCTGTACACTGGCTCACTCACCCTTCAAACCGGAACACAACAATACCAAGTACCTGTTTTGTGGTAGAATATCTGATGAGTAGGTGGTACCTACCCAGACGAGCTTGCACAAAGCCCTACCACTGAATGTATCACTGAAGATATGGTATTATGTCATGTCATTAGATGTTTGCATTAATAAGACATCATATATTAGAACATACGACATCTAACGTGATTTTACGGTATCCCCAGGGATATTACGAAAACTTTTATGATTGTTTATGCGACAAGAAACGTAAGTAGGAAACTATGATATGACATTTCAACATTCTCCGCTTTGTTTTAAATAATTACTGAAACTTAATTTAAAGTGGTTTCTTTGAAAATGCGAAAAAATAAGCAAGTCCAAGTACAATTACGGTACAATGTTTTTACCACATTTTACATTATTTATTGTGTGTATTATATACTCGCATATTTTGTTTTTTTTTTAATTCTAATAAAAATAAGATTTTTTAAGATTACTTGTGATTACTTTAATAACGTTGCGATATAAAATTAAGCTGATAGTTAAAGATAATCCCGTAACAGCCTGTAAATGTGGGCTAAAGGCCTCCTCTCCCTTTTTGAGGAGAAGGTTTGGAGCTTATTCCACCACACTGCTCCAATGCGGGTTGGTGGAATACACATGTGGCAGAATTTCAGTGAAATTAGACACATGCAGGATTCCTCACGATGTTTTCCTTCACCGTAAAGCACGAGATGAATTATAATCACAAATTAAGCACATGAAAAGTCAGTGGTGCTTGCCCGGGTTTGAACCCACGATCATCGGTTAAGATTCACGCGTTCTTACCACTGAGCCATCTGTAATGTGGTGCCCTGAGAGAGGAATGAAAGCCGAGACTGCTGAATAGATACTGCCTTTATTTCCAATAGGTCGTACATTAAATAGGTACAAAATTAGGTTACGTAGTATATAATGATTAATAAGTATGTTTAGTTAATATAATCTATTCACTACATCTCATCTCCACCGCAATAAAAAAAATAAAATAAACAATACAATTTATTTTATTTTAGTTTATATTACGAATGTTCATATAGTATAATGTCATATTATAATTACTATCTTTACAAACTTTTGAAGTAAGTATTTAGTACATAAACTTTTAACAAAATTGTTAGGTAATTGGTTCAAAATACATTTTTGTTCTGTTTTTGTGAATAACATAGTTTTTATTATCCTTAATTATTTCTACATTGGGTGAACATTCCCTTATTACTTTGTATGGACCTGAATATATGTTTTGGAACTTACTGCCGGTTTCATTTTTTATTAAAATCAAATCATTCTGTTTATAAGTCACAGGGTTTATATTACGACCATACTTATCTTTTCTTTTTAATTTACTTGCTATTAAATTTTCTCTAGCCTCTTTTTGTGACGTTTGTAATCTGAATTTGAGTTCCAAAGGATAATTATCAAAATTGTACAAAGGATCAACTTGTGCTGATCGCAAATTAGATGGTAAAATACATTTCTTACCGAACACCAACTCATAGGGAGTGAACTTAGTCTCCGTATGTACTGCAGTGTTATAGGAAAAACACCAAAATGGAAGCCACATGCTCCAAGCTTCTGAGTGATTGTCTGTCTGTATTCGCAAATAGTTACCTAGATGTTTGTGAGAATTCTCCAAGGCACCGATACTTTGATGATGATAAGCAGTAGACTGCAGCTTGTTAATATGCAAAAGTTTACAAACCTCTTTCATTGTGTCCGATAAAAACTCCGTTCCCCTGTCTGTAGCTATCTCCTTCGGAATACCATACCTGAGTATAAAATTGTTTACGAAGTTCCTGGCTACCTCATCTGACCTTTTTGATATTAATGGGTAGGCCTCAACATACTTGCTCAACTCACATTGTATAGTTAAAATGTACACATAATTATTGTACTCTCTCTCTAACGGCCCTACTATATCTAAATATACCTTTTCAAACGCTGAAGTTGCCGTCGAACTAATTGTCATAGGTTCCTTAGTATAATGTGAGGAATGTTTTTGTTTTTGACATTTGTCACACCTTTTTATAAATTCTGTAACATCAGCTTCTAATTTTGGCCAAAAATAATATTTCTTTATGTTATTTACCATTCGTCTTATGCCGGCATGGCCACTTGTGGGTAATATATGAAAATCGTTTAAAATTACACACTTATCGTCTTTATCAGTTATTCTCTTTGTTCCCCTTAAAATACATATACGTGGTCCGGACCAACAACATATGTTATTTACTTCATTTATTAACTTTTCCACAAATTTATTATTTTTCTCAGTCTTAATAAAGTACACTTCTTTAATATTTATTTTCCCACAAAATATTTTCAGCTCTCTCACAAATTCGCCTGGCGATAGTTGCGATCGAGAAGCTAAATTAATAAAAATAGTATCCATTGAGGGCACGTAACTCAAACATCCCTTCTCATGCGTTATCTCTCTCAATTTACGATATCGATTTAATTCATAAGCGCTTATGAAACGTAATTCCGTGAAATATTTCGGTTTGCTATGTACTTCTACAAGTTTTGGTTGATCAGTCCCATCGTTTTTAGAAATAATAGCATCCCGTTGTTGCTTAGCCATCTGGCCACGCGTCATTACATTCATCACCGTTTGATTCATCTCTTTCAAGTCCTCAGAAGTTAAATGCAAACGTGAAAGTGCGTCAGCGGCAGAATTATTCTTCCCTTTTAAGTATTCAAGTACAAAATCATATTCTTCTAATGCTAACCTAAATTTAATTAAACGGCTAGATGGATCCCGCATTCCAAATAAATAGATAAGTGGCTTATGATCAGTCTGAATTTTGAATGTCCTACCATACAAATATGGTCGAAAATGCTTCACGGCCCATACAATCGCAAGCAGTTCCTTCTCAATCGTTGGGTACCTTTTTTCTGCTTTGTTAAGACTACGACTGGCATAGGCTACAGGCCTACCGTCGCTGTTGCATAAAACTGCACCTACCCCATATCCTGATGCATCTGCTTGTAAAATAAATTGATTAGACTCCGAAAAATCAGGGTATTGCAATACAGGATGGGATATTAAATTTTGTTTCAACAGTTCAAATGATTTTTGGCATTCCTCATCCCATTTAAAAATAACATTTTTTCGACACAAATTATTTAATGGATGTGCTTTTGTTGCAAAATTAGGAATAAATTTCCTGTAATAATTTACAAACGCAACGAATCTTTTTACTTCGTCGACTTTAGTAGGAACTGGGTAATCTTTAACGACTTCTATTTTATCAGAATCTGGTATGACACCCTCTGCTGACACAACATGACCCAAGTATAATAGTTCCTTCTGTAAGAAAATACACTTCTGAGGATTTAACTTTAGATTAACTTTACGTAATCTTTCAAAAATAGATTGTAAATTCTTAATATGACTAGGTAAGTCTCTACTAAAACAAACTAAATCGTCTTGGTACACCAGACATTTTTCGTATGTTAACCCTGTCATTGCCATAGTCATCATACGCGAAAATGAACTAGGACTGGTTTTTAAGCCCATAGGCATTCTAGTCATCTGAAACTCTCCGGAACAAAAAGCAGTATACTTGCGACTGTCTGGGTCTAAGCTAACATTATAGTAACCTTGATATAAATCTAAATGAGAAAAATACATGCAACCAGATAACGAATCTAAAATTTCTGTTATATTTGGAAGAGGAAATTTGTCATCATGTATACTTTTATTAAGTTTTCTGTAATCTATGACCAAACGCCATTTTTTGTTTCCATTTTGGTCACTTTTCTTTGGCACCAACAAGATTGGACTGGACCATTCACTTTGACATGGTTCAATAATATTTTCTTTCAACATTTGATCAATTTGGTTTTTAATTTCATTTTTTAAAGCATGAGGCAATCGATAAGGTTTTGAAAAAATTGGTTGTATATTCGGTTTTACTTTAATTGAGTGTTGATAAATATCAGTGGTTGATAACTTGTCCCCTTCCAAATAAAAGATATCGGGATATTTCGCACATAAACTTTCTATGTTAATCCTTTCCTCTTTATTTAAATTATTTAACTTCAATTTTGACAAGAGTGTTTTAACTCGCAAAGCATTTTTCTCGACCTTATTAAAGTTACAAATATTATATTCCTTTAAATTTTCTATATTAAGTTTAATTTCAGACAAAGTTATATCTTTTGAAGTCGTATTCAAAATTCGAACGGGTATTTTGCCATTAATTGGATATACTAACGTACTCGCTATAAATACTCCCTCACATACTTCTTTTGTACATACCACACATTCCTCTGTTAAACTGGTATTAATATAGTGAATTGATTCTGATCTGGCAGGTAACGACAATAAATGACTACACGAGTCTATTAATTGCAAAGATATTTGTTTAGATTCACTGATCCATAAAGACAGACTATTATGTTTCATATCAATCACCGCTCCATACTTTCCTAAAAAGTCTTGTCCTAAAATACCATGCGACTTACAAGGTAACGTGTCAAATACATAAAACTTATGACTAATATACTGCCCGTGTACTGTCAACTGTAAACATACGTATCCGATAGCCTGTACCTTTCCACCTATCCCGTTTATTGTTATGTTTTCTTTGTTAATTGGAACGTTGAAATCTAAAACATGTTTATGTTTTATAGCTGAAATTGAGGCTCCCGTATCTATGAGCCAGTTAAAAGCGTATCCGTCTTTATAAAATAATTTTATGAAGTAACTACTATCGCTGGCTAGAATACTATATGTTGTAGGCACGAAAAAATCATTTTCAGGTTCCGAATTCTGAGTGGATGCACTCGATTGAGGCTGTAACTCATCAGTTATTATTGTCCGAATCTGTCCTTTGAATGGTCTATGACCCCTAGAATAATTATTAAAAGTTCGACCTCGATATGGCGCTCTACCCCGTGGCGCTCCCCGTGGCTGAGATTGTGGCTGCTGGACCCATTGTCCAGTCTTGGTATGCGACTGTCGCCCGTTGTAGCTAGGGTTGCCTCGGCAACGGTCAGTATTGTACGTACCTCTTGGAATGCTCTGATGAGAAGGCGGCCTGGAAGTGTTTTTAAAGAAACGATTATTATTATGCCTTGTTAGTGTAAACACTTCAGCAGTTGAACTTGAACCTGAAATGTCCTCATCGATTGCGGCCTGAATCGCGTCTTTCAAATTTTCAAATTTTTGAGCCGTAATAATAGTGCCAATCCTACGATTTCTCAATCCGTCGCTAAATTGACGAATTGCCTGTTTCTCGTTAATAGATTTTAAAATATTAAATTTTTCAACATTTCCCTCAGATTGAGAAATTGTAAGATCAACGAATAATTCGGATAAGGTTTTTCCGAAAACATCTATAGATGCATCATTTTGCCTGCAATTAAAAAACTGTTTTTGCAAAGCATTTGTAGATTTTTTCGGTAAAAGTAACCTTTTCATATCATTTACAAGATCAGTTACAGTGTCGTATTTCGTTGCTAATTTTAGCTTGGCAGACTGCGACAATCTGCTTTTCAAAGTAAAAGATATTAAATACGTCTGTGACTCAGTATTGAGAACCGAACTATAATACTCAATACCATCGATAAGTTGTCGTAAATTAGAAAGCTCATCATTCATCACTGGCAATAAGCTCACAGCTACCTTCAGGTCGAATTTATCCATTGTTGAAAAAATACTAGAACCGTCTGAAATTCGACACAACTCAGTAATTTCATTAAACAATTTCTTAATATCCGTACGATATTTTTTCAAAAATAAGACGCTCGTCCTTTTCAATGCTTTTCAGTTCAATACTTTCTATATAATTATTATATTGTGCAATAATACATTTAGCTTCGTCTAACTTAGTCTGCAATATTTTACCTTGTCGTCTAACGGGTCCTATTTTAATTAAATACTGTCTCACTACTAATAAATCTTCATATAATTTCTTTAAAAATGTTGCCATAGAGTTTAAAAATACTTAATATGCATAATAGAATATTAACATACCTGTTTTAAACCCTGGATCCTCCACATATTATTAAGAATTGTAACATTTATAATAATACACGAGTATACATTATATATTTAGTTACATACATTTAGTTATACATATTTAATTATACTAAGTTTAGATAATATTTTTAACTAATAAGTTTTTTTTTATTTTTATATATTATAACAATATTGATTATACGTTGATAAATAAGGCTACAGTCCACTAAATAATGTCCATAAACTTGCCGAAATTCCGATGTACGCGAAAAGAAATACACATATTTATGTAACCGCACTTCACCTCATACCACTTTATACGCTTTTGAACACTTTTACACTTTGCTATCGATCTTCAAATCGGGGTAACCCTGGCGCCGTCGAAAGGAGAGTTGTTGCACCCTGCTGCCACTCGCGTTCAACTCAAATTCCTGCCGTACCCATCTCGTATGACATTTCCGATACATCCGGAATACTCCATACAGGACTACCAAAACTAGGCAAAGTACCACCACGCATAACAGGGCGCTCGACGTTTTCATGTGAAATCGGAACTCCTCGATTGGTGCATCATTTGTGCCCCCAGCTGCATTTTGTGCTATCACGATCTTCTCTTCTTTAGACTGCTGTTTCCCCATTTTCGAAGCACACTTTTACCACACTAGCACCGCTGTCGTCAGTTTTAATAGATTTTTTTTTTTTTTTTTATTATCCGACGATTGCATTGTGACGAGAAGACGTTGTTTATAAATCACTGTCCATATATGTAAAATCGGTCAGCGACGCGGCGGCGGACGGTGTCAGAATACTCGCGCGCGTGAATCTACTTTTGGCAGGGTCGCCATGTAATGTGGTGCCCTGAGAGAGGAATGAAAGCCGAGACTGCTGAATAGATACTGCCTTTATTTCCAATAGGTCGTACATTAAATAGGTACAAAATTAGGTTACGTAGTATATAATGATTAATAAGTATGTTTAGTTAATATAATCTATTCACTACATCTCACATCAATTTAAGATAATGACTACCGATAATTAAAGATACTGACTGTATCACGGCGAGTGCTTTTTCTTCTTCCTTCACAAGTCTACGCGTGATGGCTTCCGACGTCACCGCCTAACTGTGACATCAATTCCATCACGCACGAAAAAAATTGGCAATGCCAACTACTTCGTCATATTTTTTGAGAAATATGCAATATACTTACATAATACATAGCCTATATCTATCCTGTAACTATAAACTAAAATAATATAATCGTTCCATATCAATGGGATTAGTTGTTTTTACATGAATTCGAAAAACAAATAAACAAAACTTGCCTTTTTAATGTTATATATGCTATAATAAAAATAGCTAAAAATTTAAGATAGATATTTTTACGAGAAATTTAATTAAATAAACTAAATATACTTATATATTTAGCCACGATATGCGTGCTCCTTTTATTTCTTCTACCTATTTTCTTAAGAGTCGCTGTTTTCTGGTGGAGGAGCTGGAGGCGGTATTGGGTACACGTAGTACTTATCGTAGATTTTTTCCCAAAATAAGGCTTTTTTCTTCATCAAAGATTTTCTTAATTCAAAAATTCTACTTATATACAAATGTGGTGACCAATTCTTACCCACTGGTTTCCATGTCCTTAACTTAGACCCGGGAATAATTGGTTCACTGAAAAAAATATTCTCATACAAATCACTTATTGACATATTACATCACAAGCAATATTCACAAGCCGTATATTAATTTATACTTACCCTTCGGTTACAAAATTTAACAAAGTTTCCTTAAGTAAATCTTTTATTATCTTAAGATCTTCAACATCATATTTATACTTATGCGTTTCTTCATAATAATCATTCAAGACTCCGATCGACTTAGAACATTGGTCAGCAACACTCGCATTAATGGGTAAAACTCCATTTTCATAAACAGCTTTCGAAATCATATATAGATATATTTGTTTGTGTCCAGATTCTACATGTAATTTTGCTGATCGCAGTGTTGGGTACGCAAACATAACATCTGTAAAATATTCCACAAATTCTCTTGTCGTTTTTTTTCCTATTACTTTATCGCCAAAATAAAAGGTTTTTATTTCTTCTGCGACCCGACGTTTTTCAGTTTCATTTTCAAATTGCAAATCAGCCGGCAAAAACTCTAAAAACCGTATATTCATCCAAAACTCCCAATATTCTAATAACGGGACTCGAAATTGTCCTTCAATTTCGCCAAAGCCATACAACATTGGAAGCTTTTCATAATTTCCAGATTTTATTATATCAACTGGATTATCATCTAGAAATCTTTCTTCCCCCACATCGCGTTCCACACAGGGAGACATCAAAAAGGTAGAGTCTGGCCTGCCCAAAACATTTTTTGAGTTTAATTCTGCGTAAGATAGATTTTTATAAAAAAATTCTAACTCATAAAAATTATCAACATTTTCAAATTTAAAGAGGTCAGCATAGCGCTCAGCGTTTTTAATAGGATTTATCTGAACACTAAATGGTGCAGTACTAACACCGCTTTCGACGATTACTCTTTTAAATAAACCTCGTGCCATTTTTGATATCGCCATCAGATCTACTGAAGATGAACCGGAATTATAGCCTGATATTGTGACCTCATCAGGGTTTCCACCGAAGTTTGCAATATTATTCTTTACCCAGCGTAGTAATGCAACTTGGTCCTTCATACCAGCATTACCAGGTACATCTTTTGTACCAAGACAAAGGAAACCATGAGCTCCTAATCTATGGTTGAATGTAACTTGAATTATTTGTTTACTTTTTATAAAATTTCCATCAGATTTGATATCACCCCATCCTATAGTGTAAGCTCCGCCGTGAAAATGCACTAGGACTGGAAGCTTTGTCCCATTTGTTTCGGGCGTATACACATTCGCAATGAGGCAATCTTCTTGAACGATTTTAGTTTGAGCAATCATGGTCATTACATTATTTTGCGGGCATACAATATCTTTATTGATAGCTTCAAGTGTTTCCGTCCAAACTGGTGGGGGGAGGGGCGCCTGGAATTACGAAAAATACAATTACATGACGAGCACTTGTTTTCGCACTACCATTGGATATTACACAACTAATGTTAAAGGGTAACGGAAACAATTTAGTTCTGTACAAGGTAACCTTTTTTTAATGCAGGGTATAAAGCTCTGTTTCGATAAATTTTAAAAATAATATTCCCTTCGCGTATGGTCTTTTGTATTCTGTTGTTGACTATTACAGAATTGTTAAGATTCAGATGAAATTATTGTAAGTACATAATTATTTTTAAAATAATGGTAGAACGGGAAAATTTAAAACTACCGATGTCCACCTGACCGAATTCAGCCTCGCTGGCCAATCTCAAGGGAGACTAGCCAAACGCACGGGACTTTATAATGCACAAGTTTGTTTCTCTTAATCCTTCACTCTCATAATCCGATGGGACGGCTATCCGACACGACTGGAAAGTGTTCAGGCTCAGGACCAACGGCTTCATGTGCTTTCCGAAGCGCGGGAAAGTAAACAATGTCAATTTCCAGAATTCCTCCTACAGATTTTATCAACAAAAAACACAATGAATTTTTAATGACCCAATCTGGGGTTGCAATCCAAAACCTCGGGATCTGCGGTCTTAAAAGCTAACCAGTAGATTTACGAAGAAATCGAGTTACAATAGTACGAGAATTTAAACGATTACTAATAAGAATTGTGTTTATCCATTTATTTATTTTCTTATATACTGAATATATATATCTTATATATACAAACATTATCCTGCTTGTAAACAACCTGTGATCAACATCCCTGCTTACAGTAGGAATTGTTTAAGCGTAAACGTAAGCGTTTTACTAGGTGGTAGGGTTTTTTGCAAGCCTTTCTGTGTATTTACCACCCACTAGTCAGATATTCTGCCGCTAAACAGCAATACTAAGTATAATTGCGTTCCGGTTTGAAGGGTGAGGAAGGGAAAGTAAGCGAGTGTAACTACAGGGACAAGGCATATAATCTTAGTTCCCAATGTTGGTGGCGCATTGGCAATGTAAGGAATTAATCTCCAACCATATTATAATTCAACCTCAGAAATATTGCCTATCTACATACGTGCCGATAAGTTCCTAAGTATTTTCTTTCTATCGATGATGGATATCCAGGAATCCAATTTTAAGTTATTGTCTTGCACTATTATTTACGTCCAACGATACTTGACAGGTCCAATCCTTTACAATAGCTATATATCTGCTAAATTTAAAGCCAATCGAGATATTTTTATTTAGCGAGGCGAGTTAGCTAGTAAACCTAGATATATAAATGAACGACGAATATACACCAAAATGCTCATTACGCCTAAAAGTGTCAGCAGTTTAAATATAGTTATATAGAGTATTTTTATACAAAGGTTTATTACACATCTATTAATGTGTTAAAGAAAAAAAAGATATGCACTTGCCAAGTCAAATATTTGAATTTCATCAACAACTAAATAATAGAAATATTATATTTTATAATAAATACTACTACTTATTTAGCTAACACCCAGTGGGTGGTCTAGGCGAAAGATATATAAAACTTATATTACCTACATAATTTTTTTTTAAATTTCATTTTGGTAATTTCAAAGTAATTATTAATAGCAAAAACACAATTGCTCTAACTTAATTTTATGTATTATTTATCTAGTAAGTTGGATTAATTACAGTAAGACAAAATAAATAACAAATTACAAGATTTTTTTATGTTATAATAATTGTGAGTAACAGTTCATCAATCAACTTGAGAGAATAGAATAAAAACGTGTTCTAATTGACTCATTTAACCTAATTAATTTATTAGTCAGTTATTAATAAAATAATGATGTATATGTATAATATTAAATTATTAGAGCTTAAGAATATCTACTCTTAGTAAGCTAACAAAATCATATTCTTTGATTTGAAATTTTTCTTAATTTTTTTTGGCAAATGTGCAGAAGACCTCCCTATAAGTGGTCACCTACGCTCATAGGCACTGCAAGATATAAAATCCACTCCTAATATTATCAACAATGATCTAAGATGTAATACTCTTGATTGATTAAGCCTCATTTTTTAAACTTGCTTACTCACCTATCATATGCTTATTTTGTACAAAGTTGAATAATTATATGCATTGACAAAGTCCACATAATACATATAAAACACAAATTAATTAAATGATATGATAGAGTTATTAAGTAAGAAAACGTTTACGAAATCATTTTGCTGTATACTATAATTTTATTGTAATCATTCAGAGGACATAAAGAAATATACAATTTTATTAACGTATTTAGATTAAATAATAAAGCTGTTAATTGTTTAGCTAAATGTAATGCTTTAAAAAACCTTCAACAACAACGTCTAAAATTAGTAAATACTGTATTTAAATTTCGTTCTATGGAAGAAAACTTTTTTTTGTTGCCTTGGGTATAATTAATTATAATCATTCCATCATGTCGTACACAATATTAGGTACACTAATTTTCACATAATCTGATAAGTACGTATTTTAATCTTATATATGTAAGATTGTAACATATAATATTAGATGTGAAACGAAATAATATGAAATATTACTGGAGAGTATCTATCATTTTTATATTAATCAATAATAATCTATATTTTTAATCTGGCAACAAGTACATTGACAGATACTCTTTATGGCGGGAAACTCATAGACTTGAATGCTTTTTACTTACACAGAAAAACTAATAGACGCAATGACGATTTCCTTCCCACTTACACAAGAAAGAGAACGAAAATTACGTTACAAATGGTTTAGACCGAAATAGAATTATTAAATATTGTGTCCCTTATCGCGTAACCAGTTTTGGTGTTTGTTTTGCTACTTGAGTAGCGAAACAAACTTGACAGGTGGTGCGTTCATTGTGTTTATTGTTCAATTTTTGCTTATTTTTGTGTTATAAAACGATTCTAATCCAGTGAGGCCGAGAAACAATCCTTATATCATATCGAAGGTTATACAAAGGTGCATTGTCGTATTATTTCATGTTAAAGTGATAGCAAAAACAAAATTGCCGGCGTGTATTTTCACGCGTAAGTACGACTATTTTGTCTTTAAATATAGTTTCTCAGTGATGATTATTTATGCCATAGCATGACGGAACATTGCATTAAAATCTTGAATATAATATGATTTTTCAGTTTTTATCATTCATAACCTATAATTATTTATCACGTAAGTGCTGCCACCGTCAGCTAAAAACAAATAAATACGGAGTCCAATAATAACCTAAAGTGCTTCGTTATATGTAAATATGTTATTTTAATTTATTCGTTCTTCTATTTATAATTTCCTAACGACAACATTATTTAACATTCTTTGTGAATTTATTATATTATTAGATTCCGAATCAACATAGAAATGAAACGAGGTTAATATAGAAATATATGTGGCAACCATTCTTTATTAATAATTTAATTGACTGTTTTAGATTTTAACATCTGAGGAGATCTTTCAAATTCTAATCCAGTACCATATAAAGATGCTGAAGTACTATTGAACAACAAACAATGTAACGGTTTTTGGGTGTAGTTGAAAAACAAAAAAATATTTTAATTAAACAAAGGTATAATAAATATTAAAAAGTAAAATTTAATAACCTTATTTTGTTTTAATTAAATCCTTAGAGTTATTTATCTCCCAAAACAGGGAATGCAGTTACTGTGGCAACATTATACGCACACATTGACAACTATCTCTGCTCAACCGCGGTTTCACGGGCTATTTGTTTCTCTGTCTACGATTTAAGCGTTGTTTATGTTAGGTTAGTTTTAAATAGACATACAGAATTATTCTAAATAGCAAAGATGCATTAATTTTCCGGTACTTTAATACAAGAACAGTAGTTAATAGTTGCAAAATAAAACTACAAATAAAGTAGTCTGTGACTCATTGTTCTTTAAACTATTTTCATGCATAAAATCCACATGTCGAATTATTTAGAATAATAATTCTTTAACTTGAATAAAAAAGTGATAAATAATCAAACATATTTTCACATATCATCGCGAATAAATTGCGTTTAAAACCGCCATGGAACATCTTTAAGATGAAATGAATCACTAAATCAAATCAGTTTTAAATCGATTATTTTAATCGATATTTTTTCCTCAAATAACTAGTTTTTCGATTAATCACTATCTAGATTTATCAGACTGACATAGGTACCTAATAAAACTAGATATGAGTTGTAGGTATACTGTTTTCGGTATTTGTTGTCACTTGACACTTGTTAATAAGGAAAAATTCAATAAAAAATGATTTCAGTATGAATTATAAATAATAAAATTGCACGTTCAACATTATTTGTAATGGGCATTATATTTTACATATTCATGAAAAGTTGTAACATACAAGTATAATTTATTTTTAGTTACCTTAAACTTTTCATGGCCGGTTGGTGCTTTAGCGTAAGGTATGCCATAAAATACAAAAACGTCTAAAGCTAAGTCCTTATATCCACGGACGGGTCCTTGAGTCAAATACACCAAACGTGATGGAGGGTCATCGCAAAGGACTAAGGAAAATATACCAAAGTTAAGAATCACAAGCCAATACATTTTTGCACGGCACACCTGACATTTGTAACGCAAACACGGCGAATGAATTGAATGACGCTAGCTGTACTCATAAAAGTCGGTAAACCAGTTAGCCTATAACACAATGCAGGGGCTCTAATTTATTTTCTCGTTATATTGCGAATTATTTAAATAGTATGTCAAAAATGTTCATATAAACTGACTATTTTTTTTATTAGTAACATGCACTATCTGACGCGGTTTGCTGCCTGCGCAAATTAAAAAAAAATCTAGCATACATACACTTCATCTAACTGTGACAGTCTTATTTATAGTAAACGATCATTTGTAATTATACTCCACATATGATTACGATTCGAAGCTATTACGTCCATACTTTTGGTCAATTTGTCTTTGTCAATCAGTATTTATTTATATTAAAATAAGTAACGTATTTATTTAAAGCGATTTTATAAATATAAATCGCCTTTTCTATTTTGGACTCGTAGAATTAGAAATATTCGCATTAACATTTAAAAAATTTTATGGGGGAAATCGATAACATGTAAGTATTACAGGCGGCGGAGAGATAGTATACCTAATGATACATATTTATGTTTATAACCGTAACAGCCTGTGAATGTCCCACTGCTGGGCTAAAGGCCACCTCTCCTCTTTTCTGAGGAGAAGGTTTGGAGCTTATTCCACCACGCTGCTCCAATGCAGGTTGGTGGAATACACATGTGGCAGAATTTCAGTGAAATTAGACACATGCAGGTTTCCTCACGATGTTTTCCTTCACCGTAAAGCACGAGATGAATTATAATCACAAATTAAGCACATGAAAATTCAGTGGTGTTTGCCCGGGTTTGAACCCACGATCATCGGTTAAGATTCACGCGTTCTTACCACTGGGCCATCTCGGCTTTTTTTTTCCGATTCCGATTTATGTTTATATCATTATATATTTAAAATGAACGTGGTGAACTACTAAATTTTCCCTATTTGAAGCCGGTTCAGTTCGTAGTAACTATATGATTTTAAGAAAATTGTAAATTTTTTTATATAAATACATATAGATACGGAAAAATAGTAATAATATGCTCACTCTAAAGCATTACCTACTTTTTTTTCTATATTATCTGTTGTTTTTATTTAAGACGAAATAGTTTTCATATATTTTGTAATATGTAGTTAACATATTATGGAACAAAGTTAACCGAATTTGTATATTTGAACACGATAATCTTAGAAAATTACCGAACGGATCTTTATAAGATTTTCACCAATGGACGTAGTGTGGTAATAATATTCATGTGGAAATAAATGAAATGTTGAAGATGTCAAAAAAAATCATGCCTCCAGGTTCCTTTCTGACGTGTGCCGTGATATAAAAGTTCTAGGTAGCTAATTGTTGATATAATAAAAAAATTGATTCAACGGTGCACTTGTCTTCAATCCCTTCTAAAAAATAAAAATAAGTATTAAACAGGAAAACATGATTGAAAAGGTAATAATTACAAACATAATAATATATCGCTATAACACGTACTTACATTACTATCATTATAACTTCAACTTTAAGGTCATTATATACCTACTCTTGTATCTTTATGAAGTATTTGTTATTGAAACATATGTTTTATCTTGCTTACAAAGTCATTAATCTATCCTATAGAGAAAGAAAGTGCGAAATACGAGGTGGGATATGAAATACTACGATAGGTTGCGAATTATTATAGACAATAGTTAATAATATAAATTCCTAACCTTTATTCTTTTGCAAAATCCGCTCTTTATGAGCGTCGTTAGAAACCAAGTAAGTAAGTAAAAGTATATCAAGTAACAAAGATAAAAAATGCGCGTCGCTTATTGTACGTTGATGGCATTATGCCAGAAACCTTCACGCAAGTGTCAACAACAACTGTACAAAGTTTCAACTTAATCGTATAAACGGTATAGGAACGGTATAGGTACTCACCTCTTATGTACTCTGAAAACTCTAATATAGATTTTATATTTTTTATTTTTATTAAGGAGGCAGGAGGTGTTTGTATCTTTGTACCTGTCCGGTATAAGTGATATAAACATACGGGCACGCGACCCCGCCTTCTCCGAGCTACTTATGCTACACCCTGTATCTTCCGTGGCATAAGTATCCTTATACCTTGAATTCCCACCAAATTCCCTCAACATCCCTGTATCCTGAACTGGTTCCCTACTCTAGGTTGGGGAGGTCAGACGGCAGTCGCTCCTTATAAAACCAGTACCCGCCATTTACCATGGAAAAGGAAAAGAACAGAATTTTAGGTACAATGGCTAGGGCGTCGCCGCAAAACGACGCGCAGGCACATCGCCCTAAACCTGTGACAAGTGGGAAAGGGCTACCGTGTCAAGTACGGGCACGGCTAAAGAAGCAAGTACCTAGAAAGAAGCTCCGCTTTGCCACCTGGAACATCGGCTCTCTCACAGGTCGCTCCTTTGAACTGGCTGACGTACTGACGAAGCGCAGGGTTCACGTTGCATTCTTGCAAGAAACTCGTTGGAAGGGCAACAAGTCCCGTGATATTGGACTGGGTTACAAGTTGATCTACTCCGGCTCCCCCTCAGGGAAGAACGGTGTGGCCGTAGTACTATCTGAGGAACTCCAGAACGGTATTCTAGAAGTCGATAGACTGAGCGACCGACTTCTCCGGGTGAAGCTACTGATAGAAGGAGTAATTACTCATCTTATCAGCGCCTACACTCCACAGGTCGGTTGCTCTGAATCGGCGAAAGAAGCCTTCTGGAATGACTTGGAAGACATGCTCGGCTGCATTGCGAACACCGAGAGCATCGTGATTGGTGGAGATTTGAATGGCCATGTTGGTGAGGAGTCACGTGAATATGGACGTGTACATGGCGGCTTCGGCTATGGTCGTGAGAATGCAGAGGGGGAGTCAATTCTCAGCACCTGCTTATTATCAGACCTTGCCATTGTTAACACTTTCTTCCAAAAGAAACCCGAGCACCTCATCACCTATAAAAGTGGGCCGCACTCCACCCAGATCGACTACTTGCTCATAAGAAGAAACCAAATTGGTAGAGTGACTAACTGTAAAGTAATTCCCGGGGAATGCCTCACAACACAACACCGCATCCTTGTCATGGACATGCTGGTAGTACCAAGTAAAAAAGTGCCTGAACGAAGCAGACCTAAAACTAAATGGTGGCTGTTGAATGGACCAAAACAGCATGAATTCTGTAAAGTCGTAGCTAGCTCCAAGTTAAGCACAGACACAGAGGAATCAGTCGATAGTCAATGGTCTAGGATCCAGTCAACAGTGAACACCATTGGAAAACAGGTGCTTGGCACTTCGAAGGGAGGCCGCGTCATCGACAAGGAGACGTGGTGGTGGAACGACTCAGTACAGGAGGCAGTTCGAGAGAAAAAGACACAGTTTAAGAAGTGGCAAGAGACCAAATCTCCTGAAGACCGGGACGCGTATAAAGCAGCTAAATGTGCCACCAAACGAGCAGTTGCCAAAGCCCGTTACCAGACGCTGTCACCTCTGTATGACACGCTCGAGACAAATGAGGGCCAAAAGACTATCTTCCGTTTGGCAAAGGCTCGGGAGAAAGCGACACAAGACATAACAAAATGTCTTTGTGTCAAAGACTCTAATGGCACTTTGGTTTGCGATGCAATTAAGGTGAAGGAGAGGTGGCGCTGCTACTTTAACGTGTTGCTTAACACACAACACGCTAATGTGTCTCCTCCAGAACTGCCTCCTAATCTCGGACTTGTTGCACCGGTAACACCTGACGAGGTACTCAAATGTCTTCGTACAATGAAGAACCGAAAAGCCGTAGGCCCTGACGACTTGCCGATTGAAGCGTGGAAAGCGATGGGTTCTCATGGTGTGAACCTACTTACTGACCTTTTTAACCGAATACTTACTAGCCGGAAGATGCCCAACTCTTGGAGATTGAGTATCATTACTCCAGTATATAAAGGCAAAGGTAGTGTACAGGACTGCGAAAGCTACCGCGGTATTAAGGTTATGTGCCACACCATGAAACTCTTCGAACGCGTAATCGACTCAAGGCTTCGGCAAGAATGTACCGTCTCGGAATGTCAGTATGGGTTTCGCCCAGGCTGTGGAACCATAGACCCCATCTTCGCCCTAAGAATACTAACCGAGGCCCACAGAGAAAAGAAGAAGCCGCTGTACATGGCGTTTCTAGACCTGCAGAAGGCATTTGACTGCGTCCCACGCCAAATAATCTGGTGGGCTTTGAAGATGAAGAATGTGCCACAAATCTATATTGACATTATCCGGGACATGTACCATCATTCGGAATCAATAGTGAGGACCGCCGTTGGCGACACACACCCTTTCCCGATCACAGTTGGTGTCCACCAAGGCTCGGCCCTGAGTCCTTTTCTGTTCAGTGTAGTGCTTGACGTTGTCACAGCGAAAGCCCATGAACCGTCTCCCTGGCTCATGATGTATGCTGATGACATTGCACTGGTAGATGAGGACAAGCAGGTATTGGAGCAAAAGGTGAACCAGTGGAAGAGTGTGCTAGCGAGGGGTGGTCTGATGCTAAATGTTGCGAAGACCGAGTATATGGCCTGTGGCAGTACGGACCCCGAACCCATAAAGATAGGCGGAGAATCCGTTATAAAGACGGAAAAGTTTAAATACCTCGGGTCCGTATTGCACGAGTCTGGTACGATCGACCACGACGTCAGAGCTCGAATAAACGCAGCTTGGGCCAAATGGCGGGAAGTCACCGGGGTAATCTGTGATCGCAGGACACCGGTGAAATTAAAGGGCCTTGTGTACAAGTGCATCATCCGACCAGTCTTATTGTACGGCAGCGAGACGTGGCCAGCTCTCGCGAGACATGTTCAGCAACTTCACGTCGTGGAAATGAAGATGCTGCGATGGATGTGTGGCGTTACGCGACTAGATCGTATTCGTAACGAGCACATCCGTGGTAGCCTTGGCGTGTGCGATGTAGCGGACAAGTTGCAGGAAAGCCGTCTCCGTTGGTTTGGCCACATTAGCCGCAGACCGCCAGACTATGTTGGGAACCGATGCCTGGACTTTGTTGTTGAAGGCCCCAGATCCCGCGGCAGGCCCAAGAAGCGCTGGCTCGATGTTGTGAGGGACGATTTGAGAGAGCACGATCTCACTAAAGACGACGCTTTAGATCGGGCAAAGTGGAGGCAAAGATGTAGGAAAGCGGACCCTGGCAGTACTAGGCCGGGAAAACGCTAGGAAGAAGAAGAAGATTAATAAGAAATTATTTAAGAGCAAAAAATAATTTTGTTACAACAACTTCTTCTTTCTTCTTTGTCCAAAACCCTCTTCCCAGTTTAGCTGGTGTCGGGTCTCCTTGTACGTCTGCGCCAGAGAGCTCTGTTCTGACTTGTCTGTGTACTCAGATTCTCTTTCTGGGCCTCTTTTTGCATGTTTGACCACCAGGTTGCGGGCGGTCGCCCTTTTCCCCGTGGTTGGTTCGGGATATTTAAGGCTTTCTTGATGGGATGGTCATCGTCACGTCTCAGGATATGGCCGTACCAGCGTAGTCGACATTCCTTCAGTTTTTCGACAATTGGTGTTATCTTAAACGATCCCCTGACATACTCATTCCTTACTTTGTCCAGCCGGGTTATTCCTTCCGCCTATCTAAGCATTTTCTTCTCGTTTGTATGCAGTTGTTGTTCGTGTGTCTTTTTGATGGTCTCTGCCCCATAAGTCATGGATGGGCGTACTACCGTTTTGTACACTTTTCCCTTTACACGAATGGGCATTCTACGGTCACAGAGAACACCCGAAAGCGATTTCCATTTTATCCAGGCGGTTTTGATGCGGTGGTCCACGTCTTTATCGATATTTGCATCAGTAGTAAGCACAGATCCAAGATACTTGAAGTTGTCTACTTTGGGTAGTGCGCGGTTGTCTATGTAAATATTACATCCCGTTTCTTCTGTCCCTCCATAGTCACATTCCAAATATTCAGTCTTACTTCGACTAATGCGTAGCCCATGGTTTTCGATTTGTGTCACCCACCGGTTGAGTGTTTCCTGTAGGCTTTGTGCATTTTTCGCTACTAGGACTATATCGTCTGCGTAAAGTATACACTCTGGTGCTGGCTTTTGTATGTCTCGCGTGTATAATAGCAATGGGCATAAGGCAGATCCCTGGTGTACTCCTACGTTTACGTGGAAGGGCTCGCCAAGACCCGCTGGGCTTTTGACGCGCGTCTTGGTGTTTGTTACAACAACTATCAACCATTTTGAATTCCATAAGGACTCGCACGGTCGCACTACGATCTGACTATAATCTAATTCTTAAAATTCCTTCTCACTCTTCTTCTTTTTATATCAATTCCTTCTCTGTCCAAGCAGTTCGCCTATGGAATTCTTTACCACTCCACTTAAGACGATCTCAAACTATTAACACATTTAAAATCCGACTCAAGGCGTATTATTTATCTTTATAATTATCAGAGGAGTGTTGTTTTATTATCTGCCGCACTTTATTGCTATTTATTATTATAATTATCATAATTACATATTTTTTATATATTATATATGTATGTTTATGTGTAAATAGTATACTACAAAATAGTTTTCGTTTTTTATGTTTATGTTTGAAATGGTTCTGTAACTCTTTTGTTGTACAATAAAGCATAATCTATCTATCAATGTCTTTAAAGATGAGATAGATTCATATATATTTTACTGACGACTGTATCGTTTATCTAGTAGCTAGCTCATAAGACTGCACATCCCGATATCCTATGCTCGACCCCTGGTTTGGCCAGTAAAAAGTTATTGGGGTTTTCTGTTGAAAACTTCCGTTCCGTTCCTCGGAAAGATGTGTCTTCGCTCGTGCGCCTGAACACTTTCCGATCGTATCAAAATCGCCGACCCATCGAACTATGGCCTCTCATATAATAGAGAATGCACGTTATTTTAATTACCCTAAATTCGACACAACACAATAGCTGTCACAAAATCTACATGTGTCGGAATTAATTTAGAAACTTGGACCGCAGAGTGGACTAAGCTCCGATCCGTCTCCTTAAGGCGAGAATATACGTTAATTGAGATCATTTTAATTGCATTAAATTCTATTACCTCGGCAATCGTTAGCGAAAAAAATAAAAGACACATATATTTATTAATTTATGCCATCATTTCCCTTCGTTAATTTAAAAAAAAGAACAATTAGAAGTAATAGAAATAAATAAGCAAAATACCGCCTGTTTTCGTAATTATTCCCTTTTCGTATTTAAGCTATCTATCACAAGTTTTTTTATTGACGTCAGCATGTTAGATAGTACAACACCAACGGAATCTTTGTTTTGTTATCGCAATCTAATCTACTTTTAGCGACTTTTGTAAGTACTCGATGTGCGCAAATCAAAATGGGGGTTGCATAACTCTATCGCTTAATAAATGGGTACAGAAACGCTCCGCAAACACTGGGTGCAGGGAGTGCGAGATCTGCCTGGAGCATATTATTCATCGGAAACGCTCAACAGAGCAAAGTAAGACATACACATATAAAGAAACCTCTTAACCGGAAGAAATATTTAGGATCTGCAATCTTACTTTTAGCTTTTGAAAGACAAATTTCATTCATGAAAAAAAATAGTTTTTACTTTTTTTATCCTTGTTTAACTTAATTTATTGCCACAAAAAACATAACATTATATTAATGTTCTTACTCAAAGCTCAGTTTTTTTTGTAAAAGGACGAGTAGGTTTTATAGGAAACCGATAGTATTTGTCATAGATTTGTTCCCAGAATATCATCCTTTCCTTCAACAAAGGTCCTCTTAATTCTAAAGTTTTATTGATGGACATATGTGGTGACCAGTCCGATTGTACTGGCTGCCATGCTGGTAGCTTAGAATCAGCTGGTACAGGATTTCTAGAAAAGACAAAATACCATTTTTAATTCACCGTTCTCATCATTGTAATGATTGATGTACAATAATCATCATGAATGATGATGATATTAGTATAATATTCTCATCACAAGGCATATTTCCATTCATTATCATTCCAGTTTCAGAAGAATTATTTAAACTTTAAAATCATACGAAAAAAATATTGTGACTTAGCATGACTAATCACAATAATATTTAAAAAATAGCAAAATTTATATCCGTTGTCTTAGAAAGTGGTTGTGAAATTAATTCTGTAAATAAAATAATGTCACTGTAAACCTAAAAATGTCACTGTAGACCTTTTCGATGCGTCGTTTTCACACAAGGTACCCAACCCGATAAAATTCGGTAATCAATAATTTACTTAACGATATCGAATAGCACAGCGCACGTTTTGTGTACGACTTTTTGGCTATATTATCGATACCGCTATATTGTTCTAAGTTTTAATCTACAGCGATATATTAGATAGATAGAGTGCTGACGGCACACTGTACTATTTTGTCATTTGCCAAATAACCGTGATAGAATTGTTGATTTACAAGATAAATTAAATAAGTCGATTAGTATTGTGTAGTTAACCTTTTTTTTTCGTTAAGTTATAACAAAGATGTGAATAAGATAAGGCAAGCGGTACTCACCCAGTTGTCATAAAATTTAACCATAATTCTCTAGTAATCAATTTCATCTTCTTAAATTCTGGTGATATTGATTTTTCATTTATTAAAGTTTCGTTCCAAAATCCATCTAAAACAGCTACTGTTTGTGCACAATGATTTGCTCCGCGAATATTAGTGTACGGAATTATTGGGGTATCGTTGTCTACAAACGAGTACTCATATAAGTATATTTGGTTATGTCCATTTTGCTCGTGCAACTTTACTGACCTTAGTGTCGGATATGCAAAAATAATATCTGTGAAATAGTCGATATACGCTAAAACCGTTTCCTCTCCTACCATTTTGTTACCGAAATAAAAATGTTTAATTTCTTTTGAAACTTGCTCTTTTTCATTTTCATCTCTAAACTGTAAATCGGCCGGGAGAAAATCTGAGAATTTTACATTCATCCGATCCTTCCAAATGTCAAAAAGAGGCATGCGAAATAATCCTTCCATTTCAGCAAATCCATATAACATGGGAAGTTTTTTATAGTTACCAGACTTCAATATTTGAACTGGGTTATCATCAAGAAATTGTTCTTCACCCACATCACGCTCCACACATGGGGACATCAAGAAAATAGAATCTGTTCGGTCCATGACATTTGGCAAATTTAATTCTTCAATGGATACCGATTTGAAAAAATCTTCTAAAGCGTAGAAGTCATCGACATTTTCGAAATTAAGCATTTTTGCATACTCCTTAGCATTCTTAATGGGATCGGATTGAATACTAAATGCTGCTGTATTTGCACCACTCTCTGGGATAACTCTTTTAAATAAACCTTGTGCCATTTTTGAAATCATTAGAAGATCAACCGCGGATGAACCAGCACTATAGCCCGCTATTGTAACTTCATCAGGGTTGCCGCCAAATTTTGCAATATTATTGTTAACCCAACGTAATAATGCAACTTGATCCTTCATACCAGCATTACCAGGCACATCTTCTGTACCAAGACAAAGGAATCCGTGTGCTCCCAATCTGTAGTTAAACGTCACTGCGATAATTTTGTTGCTTTTTACCAATTTTCTAGGCTTAAATGCGTTTCCCCAACCGAAAACATAAGCGCCGCCATGGACATAAACGACGACTGGAAGTTTTGTATCAATTTTTTCTGGGACATAAATATTCGCAATGAGACAATCTTCTTGATAATTTTCATTGGTCATATTCATGTAATTGGCTTGTGGGCATTTTATATTCTTTTCCACAGCATCAAACGGTTCAGACCAGGTTGGTGGTAAAAGAGGAGCCTAGAAAAAAAAAACAACAATTTATTTAGCAACTGTTTTTGGGAGACACCATAGCTAAAATTTATAATAAAAAAACATCGCAACAAGTACCAATCGAATACTAGACACAATTAAACATTTAAACTTTGTTTTATTGCTGTTACAAAACGCGCAATCTAAGTTGGCCGGTCGGGAATTGGCACGAGTGGTGGCGCAGATATAATTTTTAGAAACAAAAACTTATGGTAACTAAGATTAGTGATCAAAATGTATATTCCGCGGTTACATCCAGACTTACTCGTACATAAATAGTCGATTAGTGTTATTTTTTTAAGAACTCAGGTTCAGAAGTTAATTTCACATTGACATGAAATTCCATCTATCCTTGATCGGTGTCGATTTGAAAAGTATTAATAATTAAACTTTATATCACACCTTAAATGGGTACAACAGCCGCAGAATTCATTATTAAAGGACTTCAAAAAAGCAATTATTTCGTCTGTATAAAATTTTTTGCGAGTTACCATTTTTTGCTTATGAACAAGTTTTAATGTTCTTTTTACGTTGGGTTCAGTATAGCTCGACGATGGCTCCATCAAAATTTCATTGGTGTTGAACATTATTTAATTTGTATTTGAAGCTTATATTAAGGCTAATTTTTAAAGTCTTTATTTTTTTTGGATAGTAAAATTTTCTTCACACAACGGACGTTAAAATATTTTTTTCACATATATGAAAACAATCTTGCCTACGAAGAACCTATACATATGTAACTGATCGCTGTCTATAGATTAGGCCTTTATCAACGCAATAAAACCCAAAACAATGATTGTTAGAAGTTTTGTCTGTTTACCTGTGCGTTTGGGCACGCTGATCTTAGAAAGCGTTTAACGGATTTGAGTGACTTTTCACTAATGTATTGTGGCTAACTTCACTCAAAATGTAGTGTAGTTTATTTCAATCGGTTTATAAATAATAAAGTTAAGTCAATTTAAAGAATCACGTTGAACATTTTATTGGACACAATTGTTATAAAATAACTGTACCTCCAATGTAAGTTAAACTCAGATCTATATGATCAATCATATTAAATAGGGTTCAGATTATGCTACTATATGTTGGTTAACTCACCCATGCGTAGATAAATGTCTAAGCGTGGGTGAGTGGTTCAATATAGCTCGACGATGGCCCCATCGAAATTTTATTGGTATTGAGCATTATTTAATTTTAATTTGAAGAAATATTGAGGCTATTTTTTAGTTTTTATTTATTTTTTTGGATAGTAAAATTTTCGTTACACACCGGACATAAAATATTTTTTCACATATATGAAAATTATCTTGTCTTACGAAGAATTTAAAATATTTTTTGTTTTAAAATTACAGTAACATAAAATTTTGTGGCAAAATACTTTTTTATGAAAGACTCAACTATTATAATTTATAACAATTATAATAAACACTGAAAAAATTACGAGTAATTTTCGATATTCTTTAATCACAATTTATATTATATTCTTAGAAATACGATAACTAATCAATTAATTAAAAATAAAACGAATACATAACAATAATGTGTCCTTATATTACCTTGAACCTGTCCCGTCCAGTCGGTGCTGTAGCGTACGGTATACTATTGAAGACATATACATCTTCATCTACATCTTTATATCCACGCAAGGGACCCTGGTCAAGCTGAACTAAGCGGGATTGAAGATCAGCACAAAGCACTGAGTGTAATAGACAAAAAAATATTGCAATCCGATACATTTTCACACTACAGGTTCCTATCGCGAACACTTAGTGACTGAAGCTTGGCGGAGTTGTTATAAATATTATCTCCGAATGAAATTCATTACACACCTACAAGTCATCATTATCGTAGAAATGATTTATGTTTATTATAATAACCAGTTACATTTAGAAGTCCAATGTGTAAATGATGTGATCCGAAATTGCATAGTAGTAAAAATAAATGTACAAGAAACTGATCTATACTATGACATTATGCGTATCTCAAAAGAATATCGAAGTAAATATAGCAATAAAAATAGTAATTGTATTCGTTTATAAATTCTTTTCCTGACATTTTGTATGCTTTATTATATTTTCAAAATCGATTTAATCGAATCGCTTCCAATTAGTTTGTCCGATATGAAAAATTCGGAATTTTAGGCATTTCATGTCTTGTTATTTATTATAGGCTATAATTATTATCGATTTTTAATTTTAGAAGCTACTTTAATATAATAAATTGGCGATTATTGTTCTAATTTACTAATATTTTAAATCCGCATAAGGTTATATATTTTTATGTGAATTTTACAACCTTTTATTTATAATAAATTAAATATGCTTTGAAAATATAGTACCCAAGAAGAGACATAACCATAACTGGTCCTAGAAACAGCTTAGAGTCAGCTGTTACTGGATTGCTAGAAAAAAAACGACCATTTTAAATTCTTCGTTCTCATAATTATAATAATGTACAACATACATATATAAACAATTTCTGATATGTTTATCAATTATAGCGATAGAATATCGCGTAAACTATAAATATAAATTAAAGATTTATAAAAATTAACATGAATTTATTATCTGTGGTTTTGACAAAATCTGTGGTTTTTGACAAAACAGTTCACCGAATTTGAGTGCCTGTCTGGAAAAGATAAACTTACAAAATTATAATATTAGATAACGAAATAATAATAATATGCTTACTCTAAAACAGAACCTACATTTCATTCTTTATTATCTGTTGTTTTCATTTTTGACAGAATAATTTTAACATTTGTAAATAACTACATATTATAAAACAAAGTCCGTCGCGTCTGTAAGTCTATCTGAAACCCAAAAGTTACCAAACGGACCTTCATACGATTTTCACCGATGGACGGTGTGGCTCATGAGGAAGGTTAGGTGTATAATTAGTGGAAATTAGCTGAAATATGACGATAAATATTAAAGGTTTTTTCTGACGAGTGCCGCGTAAATCAATAGAGTTATATTCATTATGATATTTAAACGTTCAATATAGACCATTGTGGCGACCGTTTAAGAAATATGATTCAACGGGTCACTAGTCTTTGTTGCTTTCTAACAAATAAAAAATAATAATAAATAAAGTGTTAAACTGGAAAACGTTGGTAAAAAGGTAATAGTTATAGACATAATATGTTGCAATAACGCGTATCTACCTTTAATAGGAACTTTAACTTCAAGTACATATATTCTTGAATCTTATCTTGCTTACAAAATAATTATTGGGATCACTTAAATGGCATTAAAATCTTTTCCCTCGGTAATCGTTAGCGAAAATTTTAGGATCTGCAATTTTATTTATAAAATTATGAAAGACAAGTTTCATTCATAAAAAAACAGGTTGTACTTTCTTATATAGTCGTTAAACTTAATTTATTACCACAAAAAACACATTATTATATTCATGTTCTTATTTAAACAAATTCTCTGAAATCAAAGCTCAGATTTTTTTGTAAAAGGACGAGTAGGTTTTATAGGAAACCGATAGTATTTATCATAAATTTCTTCCCAGAATATCATCCTTTTCTTCAACAAAGGTCCTCTTAATTCTAAAGTTTTATTGATGGACATATGTGGTGACCAGTCCGATTGTACTGGCCGCCATGCTGGTAGCTTAGAATCAGCTGGTACAGGATTTCTAGAAAAGACAAAATACCATTTTCAAATCGCCATTCTCATCATTATAATGATTAATGTACAATAATCATCATGAATGATGATGATATTAGTATAATAATATCATCATAAGGCATATTTCCATCCATTATCATCCCAATTTGAAATGAATTATTTAAACTTTAAAATCGTACGAACAACGTTATTGTAACTTAGCAAGACTAATAATAAAGTTATGTATAATAGTAAAATTGTTATCTGTTGTCTCAGAAAGTGCTTGTGAAATTAATTATGTAAATATCTATATAAAAATGTCACTGTAGACCTTTTAGATAAAATTCAGTAACGACATTTACTTAACAATACCGCGTAACACAGCGCACGTTTTACGTACGAATTTTTGGCTATATTATCGATAACGATTTATTGTTCTGAGTACTATTTTGCCATTTGCCAAACAACCGTGATAGAATTGTTGATTTACAAGATAAATTAAATAAATCGATTAGTATTGTGTAGTTAACCTTTTCTTTTTTAGTAAATTACTAGCTGACCCGGTGAACTTTGTTCCACCTTAAAGGCAATATCACATTTTTTTAATTTTTAACTTAGGGTAATTGTAAATAAAAAAGATATAATTATTCAATTATTCTTTATTTGCCATTTATTGTAGCACCTTGTGATAAACGATATTTTTTGTTTTTTCATTAGGCGCGAAAACAAATAACGCGGAAGGTCTTCCGACACGTGAACATGCCACATATAATTGGCCATGGGAAAAACATGGGTGTTCGAGATTAAGACCACAAACTTTCAACGATTGGCCTTGTGACTTATTTACAGTCATGGCGAATGCTAGACGGATCGGAAATTGAAGCCGTTTAAACTGAAATGGCATGTCGGTTGGGATCATCGGGATCCTCGGAATGAGAACTTCCTCACCTTTGAATTTTAATTTGAGAATTGTGGCCTAAATCAAATTGTTCATCAATTTACTTACCACCAAACGTGTTCCGTTGCACAATTTTGGTTGGTTTAAGTTTCGAAGCATGATTACTATAGAACCAATCTTTAGTCGTAAATTGTGCGGTAGTAAGCCAGGTATATCCAAGGAGTTTAAAAATTCAATGGGATAGTTGGTGGCATCATCTTCATTTGTTAGACAGTCAATAGATTTGAAAGAATGCAGTGTACCAATGATGTCATCCTGAATTATGTAATTTAAGTCATCTACATCTTTATTCTTAGCTGCCAAAATTGCTCGCTCACTCAACCATTTATTATTTTTGAGGTTAGTCATGATGTTTGGGAATACTTTGTTGATGAGTTCGTATTTTGATGAGACAAAGTTACAAAAATTCGGAGGAAATGAAATCAATCCGCTCGATTCGTCGACGGGTACTCGACCGTTGCCGATAGTTAGCAATTGCTCAGAGAAATCTTCAGCAGATGTATCATTCAGCAATGCAACTCTCATGTTTGTTGTTAGCTGAAGTTTCTTAACATAGCGCCATAGATTCGATGATTTAAGGCAAGCGTTTATTTCGTCAGCAGCAGTCGATCTGGGAATTACTGGCAATGTTTGGCGGAAATCACCAGACAGTAAAATCATTGCTCCTCCGAAACATCTCGAGTCATTACGTAGATCTTTCAACGTTCGGTTAAGTGCTTCCAATGCACGTTTGTGATAAAACTTTGGCCGTAGCGGAGCGCTTTGTAATGTTGCATGTTGGTTCTTCAATAGATTGAAGATTTAACGGCAATTTCAATGCAGAATGTGCCGTACGACATCCTTCTAGCAATGTGGCTGCTATACCAGAAGAAGCAACTGCAACCGCAATGTTGGATCTTGCACGAACAGTGGCTAAAACTACTGACATGAGGAATGTCTTACCAGTTCCACCAGGGGCATCCAGGAAATATAAACCACCGTTTCCATCATCAATTGCCTTCATTATTGTATCATAAACTTCTTTTTGTTGGGGATTCATCAGGGGTACATTCGTTTGAACTACTAAATCTAATTCCTGGTGATCATATTCACGTTCCCGTTCCAATTCTCGATTAAATGTGTCATTCATTTCACAATTTGGCGCTGACATTCCTAACCTGACTAATAAACTACCGCACATGAGATAACACATGTCTTCGATCAAGAGCAAGGCCCGATTATGTATCTCCTCACCATTCAATGGATTTATCATTTTGATATTAAAACAATATCCATCTTCTCCATTCCAAAACACCAGCGGGTATTGTAATGTGTCATATGAACGATGTGTTTCAGATATTTGTTGCAGTTGTCCAGTATCGCGACGTTTAAGCACAATATCTCGAGATTCCAAATTTTCACCAACAATCAGAATGGCAACTTCATCTATTGTTGGAGCGTTAAATGTGCGCTCGTGTGTTCCGTGTGTGTTTGTATCCGCTCTGATCACAACTTTGTAGTCATCATTTGGCATGCGCTCCAATGCACTCTTGAACAACCTGACCAACGCATGATGTTCTTGAAGCAGTTGTTGCAGATCTTGAAGAATTGCTCTTTTCGTTGCTGTATTGATCTCTTGACGTCGATCAAGTTGTTCCTCTGTGTTGCCCATGAAGTATATTTGTAAAAATTTGTGCTGTCCATCATCGAGAGGTTGCAATGATCCAATTCGATGGTGAATGTGTCCTTGTATCTACAAAATAAAAAACAGTCATTATTACTTTACAAACACTACAGGAATAAATACAATATGTTATTATTCTACTGTATTGTGTATAAGTACAAAAACAAATAAATACCTTGAATATTAATTTTAGCTTAAATAACACACGCGATTAAGTCCCGTTATACTAAAATCAATATAAGTGATAATCATGAAGGTTTAAATAAATATAAATACCTTGAATGTCGGATTAAATCCTCGTTCTTCAATAATGTCTGCCCCAAATGAGGTCATTTGGAAACAACTATTGTATTTTTGGGTGTTTCCAAGAAAATGACGGGATTCGGGTGTTTCGCCACGAAGCAATGAATTTAATGGCTCAGGTGGCGGAGTCAATAATGGCAATTTCACTTTGCCATTAAGGCAGCACAATCCTGGCCGTTTTCCGGAAAACTTTAATGCGCCACAATACTCGCAAACAACGTCCATTGGCCCAATGCGAACGCTAGTATGCAAGCAGTAATCAGTCGTGCAATCGTATTGATACGCTGCCCGATTCAAATCAGTATTTGATGAATTTCTTCTTGTGCTTCGTAAATTATCTAGCTGTTGATCTCTGAGGTTTGCTCGACGATTTCGCATTGCCAACCGAGCCGTTTCACGGGCTGCCTCCCATTGCTCTTGTGAGTGAGAAGCACGTAGTCGAGCCATACTAAGGCGGCGCTCTTCACGTGCATTTTCTTGCTCTTCTTCAGTGCTTTCATTCGCAATGTTTCGAATTACTCTTGCATTACGGCTTTGTCGAGAAAGATTTGATCGTCTTGGTCTCGGCATGGTATTTTTATTGATGATAAATGGCACAGCAATACGATATTAAAAAGAATTAAATTAGAAGTTGAAGTTCGCTTTTCTTTCTTTTTATTAGAAACTTTAAACAGGCACAAAGTATTTATATTCCTTGTTTTATACGAATTAATCAACCGGCAAGACTTTTTTTTTAAATATTCTCAGCTGTCAGTGGCTTTTTGTTATATACTACCGGACTTTTTTAAAAATATGCTCAGCTGTCAGTTGCGTTTTGTTATACCACATTTTATGTCACATCAAACGGGAACGACGGGAACGGGATAAAAAGTATCCTATGTCCTTCTCCCAGTTCTTAGCTACCTCCCTACCAATTTTCAGTCAAATTGGTTCAGCCGTTCTTGAGTTATAAATAGTGTAACTAACACGACTTTCTTTTATATATATATAGATAACAAAGATGTGAACAAGATAAGGCAAGCGGTACTCACCCAGTTGTCATAAAATTTAACCATAATTCTCTTATAATCAATTTCATCTTCTTAAATTCTGGTGATATTGAACTTTCGTTTATAAAAGTTTCGTTCCAAAGTCCATCTAATGCCGCAAATGTTTGTGCACAATGAGTTGCTCCGCGAATATTAGTGTATGGAATTATTGGGGTATCGTTGTCTACAAACGAGTACTCGTATAAATATATATATATATATATATATATATATATATATATATATATATATTTGGTTATGTCCATTTTGCAGGTGCAACTTTACTGATCTTAGTGTCGGATATGCAAAAATAATATCTGTGAAATAGTCGATATACGCTAAAACCGTTTCCTCTCCTACCATTTTGTTACCGAAATAAAAATGTTTAATTTCTTTTGAAACTTGCTCTTTTTCATTTTCATCTCTAAACTGTAAATCGGACGGGAGAAAATCTGAGAATTTTACATTCATCCGATCCTTCCAAATGTCAAAAAGAGGCATGCGAAATAATCCTTCCATTTCAGCAAATCCATATAACATGGGAAGTTTTTTATAGTTACCAGACTTCAATATTTGAACCGGGTTATCATCAAGAAATCGTTCTTCACCCACATCCCGCTCCACACATGGGGACATCAAGAAAGTAGAATCTGTCCTGTCCAAGACATTTGGTAAATTTAATTCTTCAATGGATACCGATTTGAAAAAATCTTCTAAAGCGTAGAAGTCGTCGACATTTTCGAAATTAAGCATTTTTGCATACTCCTTAGCATTCTTAGTAGGATCGGATTGAATACTAAATGCTGCAGTATTTGCACCACTCTCTGGGATAACTCTTTTAAATAAACCTTGTGCCATTTTTGAAATCATTAGAAGATCTACCGCAGATGAACCAGCACTATAGCCCGCTATTGTAACTTCATCAGGGTTGCCGCCAAATTTTGCAATATTATTGTTAACCCAACGTAATAATGCAACTTGATCCTTCATACCAGCATTACCAGGCACATCTTCTGTACCAAGACAAAGGAATCCGTGTGCTCCCAATCTGTAGTTAAACGTCACTGCGATAATTTTGTTGCTTTTTACCAATTTTCTAGGCTTAAACATGTTTCCCCAACCTAAAACATAAGCGCCGCCATGGACATAAACGACAACTGGAAGTGTTGTATCATTTTTTTCTGGGACATAAATATTCGCAATGAGACAATCTTCTTGATAATTTTCATTGGTCATATTCATGTAATTGGCTTGTGGGCATTTAATATTCTTTTCCACAGCATCTAACGGTTCAGACCAGGTTGGTGGTAAAAGAGGAGCCTAGAAAAAAAAACAACAATTTATTTAGCAACTGTTTTTGGGAGACACCATAGCTAAAATTTATAATAAAAAAACATCGCAACAAGTACCAATCGAATACTAGACACAATTAAACTTTATTTTTAATTGCTGTCACAAAACGCGCAATCTAACTTGGCCGGTCAGGAATTGGCACGAGTGGCGGCGCAGATATAATTTTTAGAAACAAAAGCCTATGGTAACTAAGATTAGTGATCAAAATGTATATTCCGCGGTTACATTCAGACTTACTCGTACATAAATAGTCGATTAGTGTTATTTTTTTAAGAACTCAGGTTCAGAAGTTAATTTCACATTGACATGAGATTCCAGCTATCCTTGATCGGTGTCGATTTGAAAAGTATTAATAATTAAACTTTATATCACACCGTAAATGGGTACAACAGCCGCAGACTTCATTATTAAAGGACTTCAAAAAAGAAATTGGTGATTATTTCGTCTGTATAAAAATTTTTGCGAGTTACCATTTTTGCTTATGAACAAGTTTTAATGTTCTTTTTACGTTGGGTTCAGTATAGCTCGACGATGGCTCTATCAAAATTTCATTGGTGTTGAACATTATTTAATTTGTATTTGAAGCTTATATTAAGGCTAATTTTTAAAGTCTTTATTTTTTTTGGATAGTAAAATTTTCTTCACACAACGGACGTTAAAATATTTTTTTCACATATATGAAAACAATCTTGCCTACGAAGAACCTATACATATGTAACTGATACGCAACGCTGTCTATAGATTAGGCCTTTATCAACGCAATAGAACCCAAAACAATGATTGTTAGAAGTTTTGTCTGTTTACCAGTGCGTTTGTGCACGCTGATCTTAGAAAGCGTTTAACGGATTTGAGTGACTTTTCACTAATGTATTGTGGCTAACTTCACTCAAAATGTAGTGTAGTTTTTTTCAATCGGTTTATATAAGCGTGGGTGAGTGGTTCAATATAGATCGACGATGGCCCCATCGAAATTTAATTGGTATTGAGCATTATTTAATTTGAATTTGAAGTAGTATTGAGGCTATTTTTTAAAGTCTTTATTTATTTTTTGGATAGTAAAATTTTCGTTACACAACGGACATAAAATATTTTTTCACATATATGAAAATTATCTTGTCTTACGAAGAATTTAAAATATTTTTTGTTTTAAAATTACAGTAACATAAAATTTTGTGGCAAAATACTTTTTTATGAAAGACTCAACTATTATAATTTATAACAATTATAATAAACACTGAAAAAATTACGAGTAATTTTCAATATTCTTTAATCACAATTTATATTATATTCTTAGAAATACGATAACTAATCAATTAATTAAAAATAAAACGAATACATAACAATAATGTGTCCTTATATTACCTTGAACCTGTCGCGTCCAGTCGGTGCTGTAGCGTACGGTATACTATTGAAGACAAATAGATCTTCATCTACATCTTTATATCCACGCACGGGACCCTGGTCAAGCTGAACTAAGCGGGATTGAGGATCAGCACCAAGCACTGAGTATAATAGACAAAATAATATTGCAATCCGATACATTTTCACACTACAGGTTCGTATCGCGAACACTTAGTGACTGAAGCTTGGCGGAGTTGTTATAAATATTATCTCCGAATGAAATTCATTACACACCTACAAGTCATCATTATCGTAGAAATGATTTATGTTTATTATAATAACCAGTTACATTCAGAAGTCCAATGTGTAAAGGATGTGATCCGAAATTGCATAGTAGTAAAAATAAATGTACAAGAAAATGACTTTGGTATATAATTTTACTAAACTGATCTATACTATTGCATTATGTGTATCTCATAAGAATATCGAAGTAAATATTGCAATAAAAGTAGTAATTGTATTCGTTTATAAATTCTTTTCCTGACATTTTGTATGCTTTATTATATTTTCAAAATCGATTTAATCGAATCGCTTCCGATTAGTTTGTCCGATATGAAAAATTCGGAATTTTAGGCATTTTAAAACGACTTGTTATTTATGATAGGCTATAATTATTATCGATTTTTAATTTTAGAAGCTACTAGCCGAGATGGTCCAGTGGTCAGAACGCGTGATCCTTAACCGATGATCGTGGGTTCGAACCCGGGCAAGCACCACTGAATTTTCATGTGCTTAATTTGTGATTATAATTCATCTCGTGCTTTACGGTGAAGGAAAACATCGTGAGGAAACCTGCATGTGTCTAATTTCACTGAAATTCTGCCACATGTGTATTCCACCAACCCGCATTGGAGCAGCGTGGTGGAATAAGCTCCAAACCTTCTCCTCAAATGGGAGAGGAGGCCTTTAGCCCAGCAGCGGGACATTCACAGGCTGTTACGGATTACGGGAGCTGAAATATGACGATAAATATTAAACGTTTTTTCTGACGAGTGCCGCGTAAATCAATAGAGTTATATTCATTATGATATTTAAACGTTCAATGTAGACCATTGTGGCGACCGTTTAAGAAATATGATTCAACGGGGCACTAGTCTTTGTTACTTTCTAACAAATAAAAAATAATAATAAATAAAGTGTTAAACTGGAAAACGTTGGTAAAAAGGTAATAGTTATAGACATAATATGTTGCAATAACGCGTATCTACCTTTAATAGGAACTTTAACTTCAAGTACATATATTCTTGAATCTTATCTTGCTTACAAAATAATTATTGGGATCACTTAAATCTCATTAAAATCTTTTCCCTCGGTAATCGTTAGCGAAAATTTTAGGATCTGCAATTTTATTTATAAAATTATGAAAGACAAGTTTCATTCATAAAAAAACAGGTTGTACTTTCTTATATAGTCGTTAAACTTAATTTATTACCACAAAAAACACATTATTATATTCATGTTCTTATTTAAACAAATTCTCTGAAATCAAAGCTCAGATTTTTTTGTAAAAGGACGAGTAGGTTTTATAGGAAACCGATAGTATTTATCATAAATTTCTTCCCAGAATATCATCCTTTTCTTCAACAAAGGTCCTCTTAATTCTAAAGTTTTATTGATGGACATATGTGGTGACCAGTCCGATTGTACTGGCCGCCATGCTGGTAGCTTAGAATCAGCTGGTACAGGATTTCTAGAAAAGACAAAATACCATTTTCAAATCGCCATTCTCATCATTATAATGATTAATGTACAATAATCATCATGAATGATGATGATATTAGTATAATAATATCATCATAAGGCATATTTCCATCCATTATCATCCCAATTTGAAATGAATTATTTAAACTTTAAAATCGTACGAACAACGTTATTGTAACTTAGCAAGACTAATAATAAAGTTATGTATAATAGTAAAATTGTTATCTGTTGTCTCAGAAAGTGCTTGTGAAATTAATTATGTAAATATCTATATAAAAATGTCACTGTAGACCTTTTAGATAAAATTCAGTAACGACATTTACTTAACAATACCGCGTAACACAGCGCACGTTTTACGTACGAATTTTTGGCTATATTATCGATAACGATTTATTGTTCTGAGTACTATTTTGCCATTTGCCAAACAACCGTGATAGAATTGTTGATTTACAAGATAAATTAAATAAATCGATTAGTATTGTGTAGTTAACCTTTTCTTTTTTAGTAAATTACTAGCTGACCCGGTGAACTTTGTTCCACCTTAAAGGCAATATCACATTTTTTTAATTTTTAACTTAGGGTAATTGTAAATAAAAAAGATATAATTATTCAATTATTCTTTATTTGCCATTTATTGTAGCACCTTGTGATAAACGATATTTTTTGTTTTTTCATTAGGCGCGAAAACAAATAACGCGGAAGGTCTTCCGACACGTGAACATGCCACATATAATTGGCCATGGGAAAAACATGGGTGTTCGAGATTAAGACCACAAACTTTCAACGATTGGCCTTGTGACTTATTTACAGTCATGGCGAATGCTAGACGGATCGGAAATTGAAGCCGTTTAAACTGAAATGGCATGTCGGTTGGGATCATCGGGATCCTCGGAATGAGAACTTCCTCACCTTTGAATTTTAATTTGAGAATTGTGGGCTAAATCAAATTGTTCATCAATTTACTTACCACCAAACGTGTTCCGTTGCACAATTTTGGTTGGTTTAAGTTTCGAAGCATGATTACTATAGAACCAATCTTTAGTCGTAAATTGTGCGGTAGTAAGCCAGGTACATCCAAGGAGTTTAAAAATTCAATGGGATAGTTGGTGGCATCATCTTCATTTGTTAGACAGTCAATAGATTTGAAAGAATGCAGTGTACCAATGATGTCATCCTGAATTATGTAATTTAAGTCATCTACATCTTTATTCTTAGCTGCCAAAATTGCTCGCTCACTCAACCATTTATTATTTTTGAGGTTAGTCATGATGTTTGGGAATACTTTGTTGATGAGTTCGTATTTTGATGAGACAAAGTTACAAAAATTCGGAGGAAATGAAATCAATCCGCTCGATTCGTCGACGGGTACTCGACCGTTGCCGATAGTTAGCAATTGCTCAGAGAAATCTTCAGCAGATGTATCATTCAGCAATGCAACTCTCATGTTTGTTGTTAGCTGAAGTTTCTTAACATAGCGCCATAGATTCGATGATTTAAGGCAAGCGTTTATTTCGTCAGCAGCAGTCGATCTGGGAATTACTGGCAATGTTTGGCGGAAATCACCAGACAGTAAAATCATTGCTCCTCCGAAACATCTCGAGTCATTACGTAGATCTTTCAACGTTCGGTTAAGTGCTTCCAATGCACGTTTGTGATAAAACTTTGGCCGTAGCGGAGCGCTTTGTAATGTTGCATGTTGGTTCTTCAATAGATTGAAGATTTAACGGCAATTTCAATGCAGAATGTGCCGTACGACATCCTTCTAGCAATGTGGCTGCTATACCAGAAGAAGCAACTGCAACCGCAATGTTGGATCTTGCACGAACAGTGGCTAAAACTACTGACATGAGGAATGTCTTACCAGTTCCACCAGGGGCATCCAGGAAATATAAACCACCGTTTCCATCATCAATTTCCTTCATTATTGTATCATAAACTTCTTTTTGTTGGGGATTCATCAGGGGTACATTCGTTTGAACTACTAAATCTAATTCCTGGTGATCATATTCACGTTCCCGTTCCAATTCTCGATTAAATGTGTCATTCATTTCACAATTTGGCGCTGGCATTCCTAACCTGACTAATAAACTACCGCACATGAGATAACACATGTCTTCGATCAAGAGCAAGGCCCGATTATGTATCTCCTCACCATTCAATGGATTTATCATTTTGATATTAAAACAATATCCATCTTCTCCATTCCAAAACACCAGCGGGTATTGTAATGTGTCATATGAACGATGTGTTTCAGATATTTGTTGCAGTTGTCCAGTATCGCGACGTTTAAGCACAATATCTCGAGATTCCAAATTTTCACCAACAATCAGAATGGCAACTTCATCTATTGTTGGAGCGTTAAATGTGCGCTCGTGTGTTCCGTGTGTGTTTGTATCCGCTCTGATCACAACTTTGTAGTCATCATTTGGCATGCGCTCCAATGCACTCTTGAACAACCTGACCAACGCATGATGTTCTTGAAGCAGTTGTTGCAGATCTTGAAGAATTGCTCTTTTCGTTGCTGTATTGATCTCTTGACGTCGATCAAGTTGTTCCTCTGTGTTGCCCATGAAGTATATTTGTAAAAATTTGTGCTGTCCATCATCGAGAGGTTGCAATGATCCAATTCGATGGTGAATGTGTCCTTGTATCTACAAAATAAAAAACAGTCATTATTACTTTACAAACACTACAGGAATAAATACAATATGTTATTATTCTACTGTATTGTGTATAAGTACAAAAACAAATAAATACCTTGAATATTAATTTTAGCTTAAATAACACACGCGATTAAGTCCCGTTATACTAAAATCAATATAAGTGATAATCATGAAGGTTTAAATAAATATAAATACCTTGAATGTCGGATTAAATCCTCGTTCTTCAATAATGTCTGCCCCAAATGAGGTCATTTGGAAACAACTATTGTATTTTTGGGTGTTTCCAAGAAAATGACGGGATTCGGGTGTTTCGCCACGAAGCAATGAATTTAATGGCTCAGGTGGCGGAGTCAATAATGGCAATTTCACTTTGCCATTAAGGCAGCACAATCCTGGCCGTTTTCCGGAAAACTTTAATGCGCCACAATACTCGCAAACAACGTCCATTGGCCCAATGCGAACGCTAGTATGCAAGCAGTAATCAGTCGTGCAATCGTATTGATACGCTGCCCGATTCAAATCAGTATTTGATGAATTTCTTCTTGTGCTTCGTAAATTATCTAGCTGTTGATCTCTGAGGTTTGCTCGACGATTTCGCATTGCCAACCGAGCCGTTTCACGGGCTGCCTCCCATTGCTCTTGTGAGTGAGAAGCACGTAGTCGAGCCATACTAAGGCGGCGCTCTTCACGTGCATTTTCTTGCTCTTCTTCAGTGCTTTCATTCGCAATGTTTCGAATTACTCTTGCATTACGGCTTTGTCGAGAAAGATTTGATCGTCTTGGTCTCGGCATGGTATTTTTATTGATGATAAATGGCACAGCAATACGATATTAAAAAGAATTAAATTAGAAGTTGAAGTTCGCTTTTCTTTCTTTTTATTAGAAACTTTAAACAGGCACAAAGTATTTATATTCCTTGTTTTATACGAATTAATCAACCGGCAAGACTTTTTTTTTAAATATTCTCAGCTGTCAGTGGCTTTTTGTTATATACTACCGGACTTTTTTAAAAATATGCTCAGCTGTCAGTTGCGTTTTGTTATACCACATTTTATGTCACATCAAACGGGAACGACGGGAACGGGATAAAAAGTATCCTATGTCCTTCTCCCAGTTCTTAGCTACCTCCCTACCAATTTTCAGTCAAATTGGTTCAGCCGTTCTTGAGTTATAAATAGTGTAACTAACACGACTTTCTTTTATATATATATAGATAACAAAGATGTGAACAAGATAAGGCAAGCGGTACTCACCCAGTTGTCATAAAATTTAACCATAATTCTCTTATAATCAATTTCATCTTCTTAAATTCTGGTGATATTGAACTTTCGTTTATAAAAGTTTCGTTCCAAAGTCCATCTAATGCCGCAAATGTTTGTGCACAATGAGTTGCTCCGCGAATATTAGTGTATGGAATTATTGGGGTATCGTTGTCTACAAACGAGTACTCGTATAAATATATATATATATATATATATATATATATATATATATATATATTTGGTTATGTCCATTTTGCAGGTGCAACTTTACTGATCTTAGTGTCGGATATGCAAAAATAATATCTGTGAAATAGTCGATATACGCTAAAACCGTTTCCTCTCCTACCATTTTGTTACCGAAATAAAAATGTTTAATTTCTTTTGAAACTTGCTCTTTTTCATTTTCATCTCTAAACTGTAAATCGGACGGGAGAAAATCTGAGAATTTTACATTCATCCGATCCTTCCAAATGTCAAAAAGAGGCATGCGAAATAATCCTTCCATTTCAGCAAATCCATATAACATGGGAAGTTTTTTATAGTTACCAGACTTCAATATTTGAACCGGGTTATCATCAAGAAATCGTTCTTCACCCACATCCCGCTCCACACATGGGGACATCAAGAAAGTAGAATCTGTCCTGTCCAAGACATTTGGTAAATTTAATTCTTCAATGGATACCGATTTGAAAAAATCTTCTAAAGCGTAGAAGTCGTCGACATTTTCGAAATTAAGCATTTTTGCATACTCCTTAGCATTCTTAGTAGGATCGGATTGAATACTAAATGCTGCAGTATTTGCACCACTCTCTGGGATAACTCTTTTAAATAAACCTTGTGCCATTTTTGAAATCATTAGAAGATCTACCGCAGATGAACCAGCACTATAGCCCGCTATTGTAACTTCATCAGGGTTGCCGCCAAATTTTGCAATATTATTGTTAACCCAACGTAATAATGCAACTTGATCCTTCATACCAGCATTACCAGGCACATCTTCTGTACCAAGACAAAGGAATCCGTGTGCTCCCAATCTGTAGTTAAACGTCACTGCGATAATTTTGTTGCTTTTTACCAATTTTCTAGGCTTAAACATGTTTCCCCAACCTAAAACATAAGCGCCGCCATGGACATAAACGACAACTGGAAGTGTTGTATCATTTTTTTCTGGGACATAAATATTCGCAATGAGACAATCTTCTTGATAATTTTCATTGGTCATATTCATGTAATTGGCTTGTGGGCATTTAATATTCTTTTCCACAGCATCTAACGGTTCAGACCAGGTTGGTGGTAAAAGAGGAGCCTAGAAAAAAAAACAACAATTTATTTAGCAACTGTTTTTGGGAGACACCATAGCTAAAATTTATAATAAAAAAACATCGCAACAAGTACCAATCGAATACTAGACACAATTAAACTTTATTTTTAATTGCTGTCACAAAACGCGCAATCTAACTTGGCCGGTCAGGAATTGGCACGAGTGGCGGCGCAGATATAATTTTTAGAAACAAAAGCCTATGGTAACTAAGATTAGTGATCAAAATGTATATTCCGCGGTTACATTCAGACTTACTCGTACATAAATAGTCGATTAGTGTTATTTTTTTAAGAACTCAGGTTCAGAAGTTAATTTCACATTGACATGAGATTCCAGCTATCCTTGATCGGTGTCGATTTGAAAAGTATTAATAATTAAACTTTATATCACACCGTAAATGGGTACAACAGCCGCAGACTTCATTATTAAAGGACTTCAAAAAAGAAATTGGTGATTATTTCGTCTGTATAAAAATTTTTGCGAGTTACCATTTTTGCTTATGAACAAGTTTTAATGTTCTTTTTACGTTGGGTTCAGTATAGCTCGACGATGGCTCTATCAAAATTTCATTGGTGTTGAACATTATTTAATTTGTATTTGAAGCTTATATTAAGGCTAATTTTTAAAGTCTTTATTTTTTTTGGATAGTAAAATTTTCTTCACACAACGGACGTTAAAATATTTTTTTCACATATATGAAAACAATCTTGCCTACGAAGAACCTATACATATGTAACTGATACGCAACGCTGTCTATAGATTAGGCCTTTATCAACGCAATAGAACCCAAAACAATGATTGTTAGAAGTTTTGTCTGTTTACCAGTGCGTTTGTGCACGCTGATCTTAGAAAGCGTTTAACGGATTTGAGTGACTTTTCACTAATGTATTGTGGCTAACTTCACTCAAAATGTAGTGTAGTTTTTTTCAATCGGTTTATATAAGCGTGGGTGAGTGGTTCAATATAGATCGACGATGGCCCCATCGAAATTTAATTGGTATTGAGCATTATTTAATTTGAATTTGAAGTAGTATTGAGGCTATTTTTTAAAGTCTTTATTTATTTTTTGGATAGTAAAATTTTCGTTACACAACGGACATAAAATATTTTTTCACATATATGAAAATTATCTTGTCTTACGAAGAATTTAAAATATTTTTTGTTTTAAAATTACAGTAACATAAAATTTTGTGGCAAAATACTTTTTTATGAAAGACTCAACTATTATAATTTATAACAATTATAATAAACACTGAAAAAATTACGAGTAATTTTCAATATTCTTTAATCACAATTTATATTATATTCTTAGAAATACGATAACTAATCAATTAATTAAAAATAAAACGAATACATAACAATAATGTGTCCTTATATTACCTTGAACCTGTCGCGTCCAGTCGGTGCTGTAGCGTACGGTATACTATTGAAGACAAATAGATCTTCATCTACATCTTTATATCCACGCACGGGACCCTGGTCAAGCTGAACTAAGCGGGATTGAGGATCAGCACCAAGCACTGAGTATAATAGACAAAATAATATTGCAATCCGATACATTTTCACACTACAGGTTCGTATCGCGAACACTTAGTGACTGAAGCTTGGCGGAGTTGTTATAAATATTATCTCCGAATGAAATTCATTACACACCTACAAGTCATCATTATCGTAGAAATGATTTATGTTTATTATAATAACCAGTTACATTCAGAAGTCCAATGTGTAAAGGATGTGATCCGAAATTGCATAGTAGTAAAAATAAATGTACAAGAAAATGACTTTGGTATATAATTTTACTAAACTGATCTATACTATTGCATTATGTGTATCTCATAAGAATATCGAAGTAAATATTGCAATAAAAGTAGTAATTGTATTCGTTTATAAATTCTTTTCCTGACATTTTGTATGCTTTATTATATTTTCAAAATCGATTTAATCGAATCGCTTCCGATTAGTTTGTCCGATATGAAAAATTCGGAATTTTAGGCATTTTAAAACGACTTGTTATTTATGATAGGCTATAATTATTATCGATTTTTAATTTTAGAAGCTACTAGCCGAGATGGTCCAGTGGTCAGAACGCGTGATCCTTAACCGATGATCGTGGGTTCGAACCCGGGCAAGCACCACTGAATTTTCATGTGCTTAATTTGTGATTATAATTCATCTCGTGCTTTACGGTGAAGGAAAACATCGTGAGGAAACCTGCATGTGTCTAATTTCACTGAAATTCTGCCACATGTGTATTCCACCAACCCGCATTGGAGCAGCGTGGTGGAATAAGCTCCAAACCTTCTCCTCAAATGGGAGAGGAGGCCTTTAGCCCAGCAGCGGGACATTCACAGGCTGTTACGGATTACGGGAGCTGAAATATGACGATAAATATTAAAGGTTTTTTCTGACGAGTGCCGCGTAAATCAATAGAGTTATATTCATTATGATATTTAAACGTTCAATGTAGACCATTGTGGCGACCGTTTAAGAAATATGATTCAACGGGGCACTAGTCTTTGTTACTTTCTAACAAATAAAAAATAATAATAAATAAAGTGTTAAACTGGAAAACGTTGGTAAAAAGGTAATAGTTATAGACATAATATGTTGCAATAACGCGTATCTACCTTTAATAGGAACTTTAACTTCAAGTACATATATTCTTGAATCTTATCTTGCTTACAAAATAATTATTGGGATCACTTAAATCTCATTAAAATCTTTTCCCTCGGTAATCGTTAGCGAAAATTTTAGGATCTGCAATTTTATTTATAAAATTATGAAAGACAAGTTTCATTCATAAAAAAACAGGTTGTACTTTCTTATATAGTCGTTAAACTTAATTTATTACCACAAAAAACACATTATTATATTCATGTTCTTATTTAAACAAATTCTCTGAAATCAAAGCTCAGATTTTTTTGTAAAAGGACGAGTAGGTTTTATAGGAAACCGATAGTATTTATCATAAATTTCTTCCCAGAATATCATCCTTTTCTTCAACAAAGGTCCTCTTAATTCTAAAGTTTTATTGATGGACATATGTGGTGACCAGTCCGATTGTACTGGCCGCCATGCTGGTAGCTTAGAATCAGCTGGTACAGGATTTCTAGAAAAGACAAAATACCATTTTCAAATCGCCATTCTCATCATTATAATGATTAATGTACAATAACCATCATGAATGATGATGATATTAGTATAATAATATCATCACAAGGCATATTTCCATTCATTATCATCCCAATTTGAAATGAATTATTTAAACTTTAAAATCGTACGAACAACGTTATTGTTACTTAGCAAGACTAATAATAAAGTTATGTATAATAGTAAAATTGTTATCTGTTGTCTCAGAAAGTGCTTGTGAAATTAATTATGTAAATATCTATATAAAAATGTCACTGTAGACCTTTTAGATAAAATTCAGTAACGACATTTACTTAACAATACCGCGTAGCACAGCGCACGTTTTACGTACGACTTTTTGGCTAAATTATCGATAACGATTTATTGTTCTGAGTACTATTTTGCCATTTGCCAAACAACCGTGATAGAATTGTTGATTTACAAGATAAATTAAATAAATCGATTAGTATTGTGTAGTTAACCTTTTCTTTTTTAGTAAATTATAACAAAGATGTGAACAAGATAAGGCAAGCGGTACTCACCCAGTTGTCATAAAATTTAACCATAATTCTCTTATAATCAATTTCATCTTCTTAAATTCTGGTGATATTGAACTTTCGTTTATAAAAGTTTCGTTCCAAAGTCCATCTAATGCCGCAAATGTTTGTGCACAATGAGTTGCTCCGCGAATATTAGTGTATGGAATTATTGGGGTATCGTTGTCTACAAACGAGTACTCGTATAAGTATATTTGGTTATGTCCATTTTGCAGGTGCAACTTTACTGATCTTAGTGTCGGATATGCAAAAATAATATCTGTGAAATAGTCGATATACGCTAAAACCGTTTCCTCTCCTACCATTTTGTTACCGAAATAAAAATGTTTAATTTCTTTTGAAACTTGCTTTTTTTCATTTTCATCTATAAACTGTAAATCGGACGGGAGAAAATCTGAGAATTTTACATTCATCCGATCCTTCCAAATGTCAAAAAGAGGCATGCGAAATAATCCTTCCATTTCAGCAAATCCATATAACATGGGAAGTTTTTTATAGTTACCAGACTTCAATATTTGAACCGGGTTATCATCGAGAAATCGTTCTTGACCCACATCACGCTCCACACATGGGGACATCAAGAAAGTAGAATCTGTCCTGTCCAAGACATTTGGTAAATTTAATTCTTCAATGGATACCGATTTGAAAAAATCTTCTAAAGCGTAGAAGTCGTCGACATTTTCGAAATTAAGCATTTTTGCATACTCCTTAGCATTCTTAGTGGGATCGGATTGAATACTAAATGCTGCTGTATTTGCACCACTCTCTGGGATAACTCTTTTAAATAAACCTTGTGCCATTTTTGAAATCATTAGAAGATCTACCGCAGATGAACCAGCACTATAGCCCGCTATTGTAACTTCATCTGGATTGCCGCCAAATTTTGCAATGTTTTTGTTAACCCAACGTAATAACGCAACTTGATCCTTCATACCAGCATTACCAGGCACATCTTCTGTACCAAGACAAAGGAATCCGTGTGCTCCCAATCTATAGTTAAACGTCACTGCGATAATTTTGTTGCTTTTTACCAATTTTCTAGGCTTAAACATGTTTCCCCAACCTAAAACATAAGCGCCGCCATGGACATAAACGACAACTGGAAGTGTTGTATCATTTTTTTCTGGGACATAAATATTCGCAATGAGACAATCTTCTTGATAATTTTCATTGGTCATATTCATGTAATTGGCTTGTGGGCATTTAATATTCTTTTCCACAGCATCAAACGGTTCAGACCAGGTTGGTGGTAAAAGAGGAGCCTAGAAAAAAAAACAACAATTTATTTAGCAACTGTTTTTGGGAGACACCATAGCTAAAATTTATAATAAAAAAACATCGCAACAAGTACCAATCGAATACTAGACACAATTAAACATTTAAACTTTGTTTTTAATTGCTGTTACAAAACGCGCAATCTAAGTTGGCCGGTCGGGAATTGGCACGAGTGGTGGCGCAGATATAATTTTTAGAAACAAAAACTTATGGTAACTGATCAAAATGTATATTCCGCGGTTACATTCAGACTTACTCGTACATAAATAGTCGAATAGTGTTATTTTTTTAAGAACTCAGGTTCAGAATTTAACTTCACACTAACATGAGATTCCATCTATCCTTGATCGGAATCCTTTATAAACTTCATTATTAAAGGACTTCAAAAAAGCATTTGGTGATTATTTCGTCTGTATATTATGTACATATTTACGAGTTAACTTTTTTTACTTATGAACAAGTTTTAATGATTCTTTTTACGTTGGGTTCAATATAACTCGACGATGGCCCCATCTTAATTTCATTGGTATTGAGCATTATTGAATTTGTATTTGAAGCATATATTGAGGCTAATTTTTAGTCTTCATTTATTTTTTTGGATAGTAAATTTTTTTCTTTACACAACGGACATTAAAATATATTTTTTTCTAATATATGAAAACAATCTTGTCTTACGAAGAATTTAAAATATTATTATTTTGTGGCAAAATACTTTTTTATGAAATACTCAAATTATTATAATTTATAACAATTATAATAAACACTGAAAAAATTACGAGTAATTTCGGATATTCTTTAATTAGAATTATATTCTTAGAAATACGATAACTAATCATTTTGCGAGATTATTTACAAATTAATTAAAAATAAAACGAATACATAACAATAATGTGTCCTTATATTACCTTGAACCTGTCGCGTCCAGTCGGTGCTGTAGCGTACGGTATACTATTGAAGACATATACATCCTCATTTACATCTTTATATCCACGCACGGGACCCTGGTCAAGCTGAACTAAGCGGGATTGATGATCAGCACCAAGCACTGAGTATAATAGACAAAATAATATTGCAATCCGATACATTTTCACACTACAGGTTCGTATCGCGAACACTTAGTGACTGAAGCTTGGCGGAGTTGTTATAAATATTATCTCCGAATGAAATTCATTCCACACCTACAAGTCATCATTATCGTAGAAATGATTCATGTTTATTATAATAATCAGTTACATTCAGAAGTCCAATGTGTAAAGGATGTGATCCGAAATTGCATAGTAGTAAAAATAAATGTACAAGAAAATGACTTTGGTATATAATTTTACTAAACTGATCTATACTATTGCATTATGTGTATCTCATAAGAATATCGAAGTAAATATTGCAATAAAAATAGTAATTGTATTCGTTTATAAATTCTTTTCCTGACATTTTGTATGCTTTATTATATTTTCCAAATCGATTTAATCGAATCGCTTCCGATTAGTTTGTCCGATATGAAAAATTCGGAATTTTAAAACGACTTGTTATTTATGATAGGCTATAATTATTATCGATTTTTAATTTTAGAAGCTACTTTAATATAATAAATTGGCGATTATTGTTATAATTTACTAATATTTTTAATCCGCATAAGGTTATATATTTTTATGTGAATTTTACAACGATTTATTTATAATAAATTAAATATGCTTTGAAAATATAGTACCCAAGACGAGACATAAACATAACTGGTCCTAGAAACAGCTTAGAGTCAGCTGTTACTGGATTTTTTTTTATTTATTTATTTGACAACACCAACAAGTAGTACAACAAAAATACACATTAAACAAAAGTCATAATACGTAAATGGGTAATTGCCTACTTTTTTACAGGTGTTCTAAGATTACTTGGAAATTATAATATAAGTCAACATTGTAAAAAGTTAAGTGATAAAATAAAACATTATAGAATTAATAAAAATAAAGAGACAATCGGATACAGTCTTAATACAGTTTCATGTCAAAATTTTAAAAATAAATTAAATAAATTAAATTAAGCAAAATTATCAATTGTGACTTTAAATACATTGTAAGAGATTGTAAGATGTCATAATCAAAATAGAAAGTTTGAATTATATATAGGAATATTAATTTTCAGTTTGTATGTAACGTCTTAAAACTAGGATAACCGATTGGAGTTACTGAATTATTATAGTCTATAAATTATAATTTATGTACACTATTGTTTTTTTCTTAAAGCAAATGATATTATCATTAAAAATGTCAATGTCTGGATAAACCGTTGGATTATTTTCGTTCTTTTTATTATTATGTAAGGCAGTTGCTATTTTATGTATGCTATTGTAGTTAATAATTAATCTGTTTATTGGGGATAGACGATCATAACGTGAATGAGCAAAACTTTCGACAAAAGGTGTGTAAGTAGATGCTCTGAAGGATCTAGAAGGAGCGCGAAACATTATTTTCGACAACAGATAAGGTGATTCAATTGAACCATTAACCAATTTGAACATAAATGAGTTGTCTAAAACGCGTCTACGGTTTTGAAGCGAAAGGAGTTTGAAAAATGATAACCTCTCTTCATAGCTTTGTAGTTTTTTAGCTAAATTTAGACTGTAGGTTAAATGCCCGAGAAATCTTTTTTGTACATTTTCTAATCTATTTTTATATATATCAAAGTAAGGGTTCCAAACTATACTCCCATACTCCAAAACGCTACGAACCAATGCAGTAAAGAGCGATATTTTCGTCTCAGCGTTTTTGAAACTCTTACAGTTGCGCAATACAAATCCCAAGATCTTAAAAGACCTACTTACTATGTCATCAATATGTAAATTAAGTCTCAATCCAGTATCCAATATGACACCTAGATCTCGAATCTGTTCCACTTCCGTTAGCTTATTTCCATCGATTGAGTAATTTCTTTCAAAAGATGTTCTCTTCCTACTAAACTTTATTACATAGCACTTCGAAGTATTGAGACTCATGCAATTTTCCCTACACCATTGCACTAAGTTGTTAAGATCATTCTGAAGACAGATGGCATCCATTTCAGTGCGAACCGTTCTGTAAAGCTTAAGATCATCGGCGTATAAAAGGCATTTAGAGTTGCAGAAGCAGGAGCAGATGTCATTAATGAAGATATTGAAGAATAGAGGCCCCAAGTGGGATCCCTGAGGTACTCCAGAAGAAGAAATAAATGATTTTGAAGAGTAACCATTAATTACAACTACAGATTTTCTAGATTGAAGATATGATTTACACCAGGTTAGCATATTGCCAGTCACGCCAATTATCTCAAGCTTCTGTATCAATAAGGTGTGACTAACTATGTCGAAGGCCTTACTGAAATCAGTGTAGATAGCGTCAACAGAGTTTCCTGCATCCATCACCTCAACAAGATCCTCGACAAAAGATGTCAGATTGGTTGTAGTAGATCTCGCTTTCAAGAATCCGTGCTGTTCCGGGGCAATGTTTGCCTTAAATTGTGAGAAGAAAATTGGATAGACAGCTAGTTCGAATATTTTGGCGAACACAGATATGATTGATATTAGTCTATAATTACTAATGAGACTACGATCTCCATTTTTATAGACAGGAATAACCAGAGCGTCTTTCCATTGCGATGGATAGATGCCTGTCCTCAGAGAACAGTTTATAATATACGTAAGCGGCTTTGCTAACTCTTCAGGACAACTTGTAACAAATATAGCTGGAATACCATCCATACCTGCGCCTTTTGAACTGTCAAGTCTTTTCAAGACCCTAAGTATTTTTTCTGGTGTAAAGGTTATTAAGCTCAGACAGCTATTTGGGTATGATGTCAAAGGAAATGGCTGTGATGATGATAGTGAAGAGACATTAGTGTAAACAGATGAAAAGTAGTCAGCAAAAAGATTAGATATATCTGTGCCTTTAGTTGCTTCAGATGTATTAAATTTCATTTTTGTTGGATAGAAGTTGCATTTTTTCTGTTTTTTTAGGTAGGTCCAAAACAACTTAGGATTCGAACGCAACGACTTTTCTATATTCTCCAAATACTTGTTTGCTAGAAAAAACCACCATTTTAAATTCTCCATTCTCATAATTATAATAATGTACAACAAACATATATAAACAATTTCTGATATGTTTATCAATTATAGCGATAGAATATCGCGTAAACTATAAATATAAATTAAAGATTTATAAAAATTAACATGAATTTATTATCTGTGGTTTTTGACAAAATAGTTTTATCATATTTTGTAATATGTAGTTAACATATTATAAAAAACAGTTCACCGAATTTGAGTGCCTGTCTGGAAAAGATAAACTTACAAAATTATAATATTAGATAACGAAATAATAATAATATGCTTACTCTAAAACAGAACCTACTTTTCATTCTTTATTATCTGCTGTTTTCATTTTTGACAGAATAATTTTAACATTTGTAAATAACTACATATTCTAAAACAAAGTCCGTCGCGTCTGTAAGTCTATCTGAAACCCAAAAATTACCAAATGGACCTTCATACGATTTTCACCGATGGACGGTGTGGCTCATGAGGAAGGTTAGGTGTATAATTAGTGGAAATTAGCTGAAATATGACGATAAATATTAAAGGTTTTTTCTGACGAGTGCCGCGTAAATCAATAGAGTTATATTCATTATGATATTTAAACGTTCAATGTAGACCATTGTGGCGACCGTTTAAGAAATATGATTCAACGGGGCACTAGTCTTTGTTGCTTTCTAACAAATAAAAAATAATAATAAATAAAGTGTTAAACTGGAAAACGTTGGTAAAAAGGTAATAGTTATAGACACAATATGTTGCAATAACGCGTACCTACCTATAATAGGAACTATAACTTCAAATACATACATATATTCTTGAATCTTATCTTGCTTACAAAATAATTATTGGGATCATTTAAATGGCATTAAAATCTTTTACCTCGGTAATCGTTAGCGAAAATTTTAGGATCTGCAATTTTATTTTTAAAATTATGAAAGACAAATTTCATTCATAAAAAAACAGGCTGTACTTTCTTATATAGTCGTTAAACCTAATTTATTACCACAAAAAACACATTATTATATTCATGTTCTTATTTAAACAAATTCTCTGAAATCAAAGCTCAGATTTTTTTGTAAAAGGACGAGTAGGTTTTATAGGAAACCGATAGTATTTATCATAAATTTCTTCCCAGAATATCATCCTTTTCTTCAACAAAGGTCCTCTTAATTCTAAAGTTTTATTGATGGACATATGTGGTGACCAGTCCGATTGTACTGGCCGCCATGCTGGTAGCTTAGAATCAGCTGGTACAGGATTTCTAGAAAAGACAAAATACCATTTTCAAATCGCCATTCCCATCATTATAGTGATTAATGTACAATAATCATCATGAATGATGATGATATTAGTATAATAATATCATCACAAGGCATATTTCCATTCATTATCATCCCAATTTGAAATGAATTATTTAAACTTTAAAATCGTACGAACAACGTTATTGTAACTTAGCAAGACTAATAATAAAGTTATGTATAATAGTAAAATTGTTATCTGTTGTCTCAGAAAGTGCTTGTGAAATTAATTATGTAAATATCTATATAAAAATGTCACTGTAGACCTTTTAGATAAAATTCAGTAACGACATTTACTTAACAATACCGCGTAGCACAGCGCACGTTTTACGTACGACTTTTTGGCTATATTATCGATAACGATTTATTGTTCTGAGTACTATTTTGCCATTTGCCAAACAACCGTGATAGAATTGTTGATTTACAAGATAAATTAAATAAATCGATTAGTATTGTGTAGTTAACCATTTCTTTTTTAGTAAATCATAACAAAGATGTGAACAAGATAAGGCAAGCGGTACTCACCCAGTTGTCATAAAATTTAACCATATGTTAGCATTTTATTGATTGCCTGTATCGGTCGGTTGGATATGACGGATAATAAAATTACATCTGGCCATTAGCTGTCATTACGGAAGAGGACAACTGTCATGGTAGCGGTTTTTAAGAAAATGGAGGAACCTAATAAATTTATTATTTTTGGAATAAGATTATATCGAAGAATAAATAAGATTGTATTGACAACGATGTCTTATTTCGAACCAGCTTAAAGGTCAGAAGTGGGATTCCACTGGGATAACTTTATCTCGGTGAACACCTGGACGCCCTAAAAGGTATTGTATTGTTTTAACAATAATTATTATTATAATGAAATAATGAAACAGCCATTTTATCTTGTTGTTGAAACTTAATTTTAATATGCTTTATTTAATTTTTATCGTTATGAATTCTTTTGTTGTTAAATTACACGTCTGCGATGAAAATTTTTTTTTTTTTTATTAATTGCATGTCAAACGCGTTGGTGTTAACCTATATGTTGCAAATATTAATTTTATTTTATTGTATCACGTCACATTTTTTTTTTGCACTTAATTTGAACAAATGTAGCTATTTTTGCTTGTCCAATGTGACAGGGTATAATTTTAAAAATCGCGCCAATATAGCTTATTCCGATGTTTCGTCTATAACGAAACCAGTACCATGGACACGAATTACCCATACCGATACCTATTAACACTAAGAACTTCGAAGTGCCCTTATTCTCAAAATTCAGAACAAAATGTTCTTCCAAGTAGTGGTAAATTTTTAACCCTACAATTGAGCCTCGCCCTTTTAAATCAGCAAGAACTGAATGATATAGTACGGGATATTGGGTTGCCAAAAGATGCTGCTAACGTTGCGGTTCTCGCCCAAAAAAAAAAAAAACGAATTCATTAAATTCTCAGACGACATTTGCGTCAATACCTGTAGCTCATTCAGTGTATCTTAAACATGAAAAGTGCTTGAGACAAAATAAACCGAACACAAGTGGTTAATATGCGTTGACTTAAAAACCATTTACATGCTTCTTGGGAAGCAGAAAGTTTATACAAAATTCCCTTGTTATATTTGTGAATGGGATAGCAGAGCAAGACAATTACTTTGGGTAAAATCAGAGTGGCAAATTAGAACAAAATCAAAAGTTGAAAAAAAAAAAAATGTCATCAACCCGAATTTGATAGACCCCGATAAAGTGCTGCTTCCACCACTTCATATCAAACTTGGTTTGATGAAACAGTTTCTTTTAATGTAATATAAAAGATCCTGATTATAAAAATATTGTCCAGGATGTTAAATGCCTATAAAAACTTAGGCTGTAACATAAATCAGACATTGATTGTTTCCCTAAAAATCTGGGCGACTTAAGCGAGGAACAGGGTAAGCAGTTGCATCAAGATGTTAAAGAAATAGAGAAGGTATACAGGTCGTTGAGATGTTACTATGATGGCAGGCTATTGTTGGATGGATTGTATAGAGATGAAGAAAAAACTCATAAAAGAATATTAACTAACAGCAAATTAAAAAAAAAAAAAAATCAACGTTATTATTAATTGTTCTGTTTAAAAATTATTTTTGTTAGTTAATTTAATAGCTACAAACATAATAAAAATTAGTAAAAACAAAATATTAAATAATTTTCATTCATTTTATCAAATGTTTTGCTCCATGCATTTTTAATCAAAAAGCTATAATATATTATCATATGAATCTTGTAAATTTTACGTAGTAGTATATCATTTGTCTACTGTTTTATATTACTTTTAGAACATTTATAAGAACATAAGTTTTGAAAAAAAAAAAAAACCTTTAAAAAAAAATATTTTCGCAGACCTGTGTTATTATTATTATTATATAATGTGCTATTATATTTTCGCAGATATGTGTTATATATTTACATTTTTCGTAACTGCATACTATATTTAGAAATAATCTTTCTAAGAAACAGTTACTGGTTGTTTACTTTTGCTTTCAGTTAAAACCAAACCACAGTTATATGGGTAGAGATCGAAGATATCGTAAGCGTAGAAGGGACTATGGAAGTTCCAATAGTGAACCCGACTCTTCGCCAGAGAGACGAAGTAAGAGATCTTAAAAGCGACACACAACAACAACAATCCTGTGAAGCATTTGCTACGGAAGGAGGATGTATGAACGATTCGTAATGATGGAAATGCTGAGCGCTATCATGCTATGAATGTCATACCTGAATTTGCTCCTAGCAAAAGAGACAAACTGTAAATATGTAGCTACTAAAAGTTAACGAGTGTGCAAAAATTTACAATTGGTCTGAATATCAAATTGTTCATTATGCTCTACCTAAGCTTGTTGGGTTAAAAACGCTATTGATTGTATTCTTTATGGCATCGATGATAGATCGGTAAAGACTAATGCAGAAGCAGCTAAATATACTGAATCGGTTAAATTGTTAGTTTTTCTTAGGAATGTAAAATCATCTAAAAGAATTGAAAGGTTTGGCAGCGCCTTGCAGCTTAGCACTTCCGACAATAAGAGAAATAATAAAGTGCAAAAAGAAAGTTATTTTGAGAGTAGGTACAAATTCAAATGATGCTAATTTTTTTCAAGCGATTTCAGGCAAATGGCACTGAATTAGATTTTTATATAGGAATTGGTAGTCAATGTATGTGGTTAAGCGAGTCTGTAGCAAAATCTTAAGTGGTAAGAACATTACTTGATGATTGTGTATTGATGATTAAGTGGGTGTTAGTAAATTCATAAACTAGTTTGTTATAATTTAACATTGTTGTAAGTGGGTACAAGAAAAAAAAGTAAGGTTACTATTACGTATCGTTTACATGGCAAGTCTACGGCTTTTACATATTTTATTTATTTATATTGTGAATACTACAAAATAGTTACGCCTGATATATATATATATACATAAATGTTTATATATAATATTAGCTGACCCGTGCCCACTTCGTTGGGCGATAAACGTTTTTTATTTGTGATCGATTGGCCGAACATTATTATATAACAACATATTGTCGTGCGTATTTGATATTTTAAATTATCTCTTAAACTATGCAACGAACTAATAAACTGTAAAAAAATAATTTTATCTAAATAAAATTTCCTTGGTAATGAAAAACTGTCTAATATAATAGGAATATCACTCAATACATTACGACACGGACCCAGTTCCATACCTATGTCGTATTATCTCTTAACCATTGGTCCGAATTATATGCAATAAAAGTAAAAAAATATATTTTTTTTAAACACTTGAGACGATAAGTTTACATTTGATAAGAATTCATAGTTGGTGATAATATGACCAATAAACATGACCTAACGATTTCAATATTTTTTTTATATAAAAAAATTACTTTTTGTGACTTAAATATAAAAGTTACACATATGCTGTCGCTCAATTTTTTGTAGGCATTATCAAGCTCTAAAACTTTTCTCTAGAACTCAATCATATATCTTTTATCGTTAAGGCCGTGTTCGTAAGAAACGTTTTCGTTCGACCATTTTTTCTCCGAGTTACTTTGCAAATCCCACTACTACGAAAAAGTTTTTTTTTTCTTCTAATTATTCGGATTAATATAGAGCCTATGACACTCACAAATTATGTGGCTTTCTATTGGTAAAATAATTTTCAAAATCGGTTAAATAGATCCAGAGATTACTCCCTACAACCTCACAAACTTTACCTCTTTATAATATTAGTATGGATATACACTCACACATACATACACATTTTATTCCTAAATAATTATTTTATTTACTTATTTAAAACAGAGAAATTTTTCGATATGTAGTGTTTTATTGTTCTTTTATATAAGGTAAAGGACTGGATGTCTTTAATATCGTTATGTAATTTGTTATATAGTTCTGCTCCTTCGTATATATTTTTCTTCCGTAGTTAGTTCGGGACGGTCTTAAACAAATATTGTTCTAACGTCGAGTTATACGTTTTTGTGTTTATCCTTTTCTTGTAAGTGTTAATTTGGTTTGAATATTTTTATTTAATAATTTATGTATTAGTATGCATGTTTTATATTTATATATTTGTGATAGTGTCATTAATTTAATTTCCTTGTAGATCTTCTCCATCGGAGTTAGGTAGTGGAATGGAATAATCGTTTGACTTTTATCTTGACACGTTTCAATTTGTTTTAAGTGTGTTTAAGCTGCAGTACCCCATATTTCTATTAGGTATTTTAGATGGATTTTTACTATAGGGTTGTATATTATGTATCTAACAGATGTCGGTAAACATCGAACTATCCCTCGAAGCGCTCCCATGATAATTTAGATTTAAATTTACCAGTGTTAAGAGGGTTTGGGTTTTCTACCGTATCCTGTATAGGAAAGTGCAAAATAAGTCTAGATGTCGATAGAGCCAAAGCTGTTGTAGAAGCGTTGATAATGTTAGATTTATATTAACAGTTCCATTGATGGTTGGTCAGACTTTAACAGAACAACTCATTGTTGTCTTAAAAACAGGAACTAAATTAATAATTGCCCAAAAGAAGTCCAAATTGTGTAGTTTATTGTTGTTTTTTTTTTACAGCTGAATCCATTTTTATTAATGTTATCCAGAAGTTTGTGTCCGTTCTGATTTCATTTATAACGGGGATACAATTAAAGAGCCTATGTCTATGCCTATGAATAGAATATGAAATATTTTGCACATTGTTACCAACTTACTTAACGGAAAAGGAGATGTTCTACGTTTTCAAAAAAAAAAAAAAAATTGGGATGTTTGGGATGGAGCTGAGATGGATATTAAATTAAACAATAATACTCCCGTTGCTTACCGTCCCTATAGGATGCCTGAAAAAGAGCGAGAACTAGTTCGAGGCATGGTATTGTTAGGTATTTCTTTTACGGTAATTCCTGATTGTAACTCTCTTAGAGCCAGTTTTGAAAAGAAAGATATATTACCCGGGTTGCACGTTTGTGGAATATAATGAAAGAATATGACTTTACTATTCAGTACAAGCCTGGAATAATCATGTTTCATGTGAACGCTTTCGATAGAAATCCCATATGTAATGAACAAAACCAACATTGATGTTAGAAATATTGACTCAAATTGGATAATTATGGTCCAACAAAACGACCCCAAACTTGAGCGAATTTAGCATTTTGAAAGATAAGGACTCAGAAAATGATGTAGAGATTGAAAATAATTTTCATATTAAAAGAGCTTACTGTCTAGAAAGACCGATGAAGGAAATTGGTGGATGGTGTTTACCAGCTGTGGATATGTAGAGGCCACAATGGTAAAAATAATTTTTATATTACCAGCTGTGGATATGTAGAGGCCACAATGGTAAAAATGAGTTTTATATTACCAGCTGTGGATATGTAGAGGCCACAATGGTAAAAATAAGTTTTATATTACCAGCTGTGGATATGTAGAGGCCACAATGGTAAAAATAATTTTTATATTACCAGCTGTGGATATGTAGAGGCCACAATGGTAAAAATGAGTTTTATATTACCAGCTGTGGATATGTAGAGGCCACAATGGTAGAAATGAGTGTTATATTACCAGCTGTGGATATGTAGAGGCCACAATGGTAAAAATGAGTTTTATATTACCAGCTGTGGATATGTAGAGGCCACAATGGTAAAAATAAGTTTTATATTACCAGCTGTGGATATGTAGAGGCCACAATGGTAAAAATAAGTTTTATATTACCAGCTGTGGATATGTAGAGGCCACAATGGTAAAAATAAGTTTTATATTACCAGCTGTGGATATGTAGAGGCCACAATGGTAAAAATGAGTTTTATATTACCAGCTGTGGATATGTAGAGGCCACAATGGTAAAAATAAGTTTTATAATTATCAAGTTGAAGACATGAAGGGGCTTCAACTTGTTTGCCAGCTGTGCATATGTGAAGTTTTTTTTATTTTCTGTTTCATATTTCACGAGACGTGAAAATGTCAGGAAAGGCCGATTGTTAGCATTTTATTGATTGCCTGTATCGGTCGGTTGGATATGACGGATAATAAAATTACATCTGGCCATTAGCTGTCATTACGGAAGAGGACAACTGTCATGGTAGCGGTTTTTAAGAAAATGGAGGAACCTAATAAATTTATTATTTTTGGAATAAGATTATATCGAAGAATAAATAAGATTGTATTGACAACGATGTCTTATTTCGAACCAGCTTAAACATAATTCTCTTATAATCAATTTCATCTTATTAAATTCTGGTGATATTGATTTTTCATTTATTAAAGTTTCGTTCCAAAATCCATCTAAAACAGCTACTGTTTGTGCACAATGATTTGCTCCGCGAATATTAGTGTGCGGAATTATTGGGGTATCGTTGTCTACAAACGAGTACTCGTATAAGTATATTTGGTTATGTCCATTTTGCACGTGCAACTTTACTGACCTTAGTGTCGGATATGCAAAAATAATATCTGTGAAATAGTCGATATACGCTAAAACCGTTTCCTCTCCTACCATTTTGTTACCGAAATAAAAATGTTTAATTTCTTTTGAAACTTGCTCTTTTTCATTTTTATCTCTAAACTGTAAATCGGCCGGGAGAAAATCTGAGAATTTTACATTCATCCGATTCTTCCAAATGTCAAAAAGAGGCATGCGAAATAATCCTTCCATTTCAGCAAATCCATATAACATGGGAAGTTTTTTATAGTTACCAGACTTCAATATTTGAACCGGGTTATCATCGAGAAATCGTTCTTCACCCACATCACGCTCCACACATGGGGACATCAAGAAAATAGAATCTGTCCTGTCCTAGACATTTGGTAAATTTAATTCTTCAATGGATACCGATTTGAAAAAATCTTCTAAAGCGTAGAAGTCGTCGACATTTTCGAAATTAAGCATTTTTGCATACTCCTTAGCATTCTTAGTGGGATCGGATTGAATACTAAATGCTGCTGTATTTGCACCACTCTCTGGGATAACTCTTTTAAATAAACCTTGTGCCATTTTTGAAATCATTAGAAGATCTACCGCAGATGAACCAGCACTATAGCCCGCTATTGTAACTTCATCTGGATTGCCGCCAAATTTTGCAATGTTTTTGTTAACCCAACGTAATAACGCAACTTGATCCTTCATACCAGCATTACCAGGCACATCTTCTGTACCAAGACAAAGGAATCCGTGTGCTCCCAATCTATAGTTAAACGTCACTGCGATAATTTTGTCGCTTTTTACCAATTTTCTAGGCTTAAACATGTTTCCCCAACCTAAAACATAAGCGCCGCCATGGACATAAACGACAACTGGAAGTGTTGTATCATTTTTTTCTGGGACATAAATATTCGCAATGAGACAATCTTCTTGATAATTTTCATTGGTCATATTCATGTAATTGGCTTGTGGGCATTTAATATTCTTTGCCACAGCATCAAACGGTTCAGACCAGGTTGGTGGTAAAAGAGGAGCCTAGAAAAAAAAACAACAATTTATTTAGCAACTGTTTTTGGGAGACACCATAGCTAAAATTTATAATAAAAAAACATCGCAACAAGTACCAATCGAATACTAGACACAATTAAACATTTAAACTTTGTTTTTAATTGCTGTTACAAAACGCGCAATCTAAGTTGGCCGGTCGGGAATTGGCACGAGTGGTGGCGCAGATATAATTTTTAGAAACAAAAACTTATGGTAACTGATCAAAATGTATATTCCGCGGTTACATTCAGACTTACTCGTACATAAATAGTCGAATAGTGTTATTTTTTTAAGAACTCAGGTTCAGAATTTAACTTCACACTAACATGAGATTCCATCTATCCTTGATCGGAATCCTTTATAAACTTCATTATTAAAGGACTTCAAAAAAGCATTTGGTGATTATTTCGTCTGTATATTATGTACATATTTACGAGTTAACTTTTTTTACTTATGAACAAGTTTTAATGATTCTTTTTACGTTGGGTTGAATATAGCTCGACGATGGCCCCATCTTAATTTCATTGGTATTGAGCATTATTGAATTTGTATTTGAAGCATATATTGAGGCTAATTTTTAGTCTTCATTTATTTTTTTGGATAGTAAATTTTTTTCTTTACACAACGGACATTAAAATATTTTTTCACATATATGAAAACAATCTTGTCTTACGAAGAATTTAAAATATTATTATTTTATGGCAAAATACTTTTTTATGAAATACTCAAATTATTATAATTTATAACAATTATAATAAACACTGAAAAACTTACGAGTAATTTCGGATATTCTTTAATTAGAATTATATTCTTAGAAATACGATAACTAATCAATTTGCGAGATTATTTACAAATTAATTAAAAATAAAACGAATACATAACAATAATGTGTCCTTATATTACCTTGAACCTGTCCCGTCCAGTCGGTGCCGTAGCGTACGGTATACTATTGAAGACAAACACATCTTCATCTACATCTTTATATCCACGCACGGGACCCTGGTCAAGCTGAACTAAGCGGGATTGAGGATCAGCACAAAGCACTGAGTGTAATAGACAAAATAATATTGCAATCCGATACATTTTCACACTACAGGTTCGTATCGCGAACATTTAGTGACTGAAGCTTGGCGGAGTTGTTATAAACATTATCTCCGAATGAAATTCATTACACACCTACAATTCATCATTATCGTACAAATGATTTATGTTTATTATAATAACCAGTTAAATTCAGTGTAAATGATGTGATCCTAAATTGCATAGTAGTAAAAATAAATGTACAAGAAAATGACTTTGGTATATAATTTTACTAAACTGATCTATACTATGATACATATTCCTTTATGTGTATCTCATAAGAATATCGAAGTAAATATTGCAATAAAAATAGTAATTGTATTCGTTTATAAATTCTTTTCCTGACATTTTGTATGCTTTATTATATTTTCGTAAATCGATTTAATCGAATCGCTTCCGATTATTTCGAATGATATGAAAAAATCGGAATTTTAGGCATTTTAAAACGACTTGTTATTTATGATAGGCTATAATTATTATCGATTTTTAATTTTAGAAGCTACTTTAATATAATGAATTGGCGATTATTGTTCTAATTTACTTATATTTTTAATCCGCATTAGGTTATATATTTTTATGTGAATTTTACAACCTTTTATTTATAATAAATTATATATGCTTTGAAAATATAGTACCCAAGAAGAGACATAAACATAACTAGTCCTAGAAACAGCTTAGAGTCAGCTGTTACTGGATTGCTAGAAAAAACCACCATTTTAAATTCTCCGTTCTCATAATTATAATAATGTACAACATACATACAAAAACAATTTCTGATATTTTTATCAATTATAGCGATAGAATATCGCGTAAACTATAAATATAAATCAAAGATTTATAAAAAACAACATGAATTTATTATCTGTTGTTTTTGACAAAATAGTTTTAACATATTTTGTAATATGTAGTTAACATATTATAAAACACAGTTCGCCGAATTTGTGTGCCTGTCCGAACAAGATAAACTTACAAAATTGTATAAGAATATTAGATAACGAAAAAATAATAATAATAATATGCTTACTCTTAAACAGAACCTATTTTTCATTGTATATTATCTGTTGTTTTTTTTTTTTGACAGAATAATTTTAACATGGTGTAACGGGGTGTAAGGGGAGTCGACAACAACCTAGGCTCCCTACCGTCAACCTCACTTGCTCGTGGTACATCCTGCTAATCAACGAACGAGGCTCCTGCGACCGAAATCGTGGCGTATAATAACCACACAAATGCTGGAATCCGAAAATGCAAATCCTGATAGCGGGCAGCAACGCTATTAGTGAAAGATTCCAGCCACTGCGGTCACCAACCCGCCTGCCAAGCGCGGTGACTAAGGCAAATACCCTCCTATGAGCGACGACACAAAAGCACGGCCACCAATTCCCGGTAATCGCACTATTCCTGGCCACAGTACCGGCCATGGTAACTGTGCGATGGGGGGTGCTAAGAATCCCCGGGCTACGGCAGGGTACCACAAACGGCGACTGTTTCTGGCCATGTATAATGGACGCTCTCTGCGGCTGGACGAACACCTGACAGAATTGGAAGTAGAGTTAAGTCGTATTAACTGGGATATAGTAGGTCTATCAGAAATCCGAAGACGGAGGACACGATGACACTAGATTCCGGTCACTTACTCTATATCCGAGAAGGACACCAACCATCTTGGGATGGTAAAGAGTAAGTGACCTTGGGGTGGCGTCGGCTTTTTGATTCACAAGTCATTCAGAAGCAATGTCGTGGAGGTTGGCAGTGTGTCGACGATGGTGGCATACCTTGTTTTAAAGATAACCGAGAGGTATGACTTGAAGGTTATACAAGTGTATGCCCCAACGTCTACATACACTGACGAAGAGGTCGAAGCCATGTACGAAGGCATAGTGAAAGCTATGTCTCGTACCAGTAGGTGTGGTGGTTCTGTATTTGCAAGAAGGGTGATAAAGCTCTTCTGAAGTACTACCGCCCCATTTCACTTTTAAGCCATGTTTACAAGTTGTTTTCGAGGGTAATCACGAATCGTCTTGCCCGGAAATTCGATGACTTCCAACCCGTTGAGCAGGCTGGGTTTCGAAAAGGCTTCAGTACCGTAGACCTCATACACACACTTAGGCAAATAATACAGAAGACCGAGGAATATAATCAGCCTCTGCCTAGCGTTTGTGGACTACGCAAAAGTCTTCGATACCATCGAGACCTGGGCTGTTCTGGAATCCATGCCTAATTGACTGTCGGTATATCCAGGTGTTGAAGTGTTTGTACGAAGCCGCAACCATGACCGTCCAAGTACAAGTTCAGAGCACGAGACCAATCCAATTGCATCGCGGGGTAAGACAGGGAGATGTAATCTCACCGAAACTTTTTACCAATGCATTGGAGGACGTCTTCAAGACGCTCAATTGGAACGGATGCGGCATTAATATAAATGGCTAACACATTACACGTCTGCGATTTGCCGATGACATTGTCATCATGGCGGAGACTCTGCATGATTTGGAAGAGATGCTAAACAACCTAAGCGATTCTTCAAGACGAGTAGGTCTCGAGATGAACATTGAAAAGACCAAAATCATGGCAAACCAACATGTATCCCCGGAACCAGTGGTGGTAAATGGCTCTCCACTTGAAGTTGTGCAGGATATCTACCTGGGTCAAACTATACAACTTGACCGGCACAACTTTGAGAAGGAGGCTAAAAGGAGTGTTTGGGCTGGGCGGCATTCGGGAAATTGCGTCCTATTTTTGAATCCTCGATCCCACAGTCACTTAAGACCAGGGTCTTTAATCAGTGCGTCCTACCTGTAATGACTTACGGTGCCGAAACGTGGACACTCACCGTAGGACTGGTCCACAAATTTAAGGTCGCTCAGCGAGCGATGGAACGCGCAATGCTTGGGATTTCCCTGGGCGATAGAATCCGAAATGAGGACATTCGCCAGAGAACTAAAGTCACCGACATCGCGCGTAGAATTAGCTCGCTGAAGTGTTAGTGGGCTGGTCATGTCTCAAGGCGCATTGATGGCCGATGGAGCCGACACATGTTAGAGTCGAGACCACGCTTAGGCAAACGTAGTATAGGACGCCCTGAGACAAAATGGACCGACGATTTAGAAAAGGTGGCAGGTACGGGATGGATGCGGACTGCCCAAGATCGGGATGGTTGGCGTTCTATGGGAGGCTTTCGTCCAGCAGTGGACAGCAAAAGGCTGAAAAAAAAAATTTAACATTTGTAAATACCTACATATTATAAAACAAAGTCCTTCACGTCTGTAAGTCTAAGATTACCAGAGGGACCTTCATACCATTTTAACCGATGGACGGTGTGGCTCATGAGGAAGGTTAAGTGTATAATTAGTAGAAATTGGCTAAAATATGACGATAAATGTTAAAGGTCAGAAAAAATTACGCCGATTGGGTTCTTTGTATTGGGTAAATCAATAGTTATATTCATTATGATATTTCAACGTTCTATGTATGCCATTATGGCGACCGTTTAAAAAATATGATTCAACGAGGCACTAGACTTCATTGCTTTCTAACAAAATAAAAAATAATAATATATAAAGTGTGAAACCGGAAAACGTTGTTAAAAAGGTAATAGTTATAGACATAATATGTTGCAATAACGCGTACCTACCTATGATAGGAACTTTAACTTTAAGTACATATAGGTATTCTTAAATCTTATCTTGCTTGCAAAATAATTATCTATCCTTTAGAGAAACAGAAATAAATTATTGGATGGGATACGAAATGCATATTGCGACTTGGCAAATGCCGCTCTTTATAAACGTCAACTATAATACGATAACGAAAAATTAAAAGCCAGCTTACACCGAGTTAATCTACATAAGTTAAGTAGTGTATGTAAAAATATATACATACAGTTCGCTAATGATATATATTTTTATTAATAATTAATTATACGAAACGCGCGTCACTTATTGTACGTTGATGGCACTATACCAGAAACCACGTCGCAAGATCCCTCCAGTGTTCTCGCCGCTTCAACGCCTGACTGACGACTGTCGTTGGTCTAGTGGCTAGTTTATAAGGACGCACATTCGTATAGCCTAGGTTCAAACCCCAGGTTTGGCCAGTAAATTTTCAGTTATTGGGGTTTTTCTGTTGAAAATTTCTTTTCTGACTAAATCTACATGTGTTAGAATTAATTTAGAAACTTGGATATAGTTGAACGGCAGAATGGATTAAGCTTCGATCCATCTCCTTAAGGCGACAATATATGTTACTTGGGATCATTTAAATGGCGTTAAACGTAATCGTTAGCGAAAATTTTAGGATCTGCAATTTTATTTTTAAAATTTTGAAAGACAAATTTCATTCATAAAAAACAGGTTTTACTTTCTTATATAGTTGTTAAACTTAATTTATTACCACAAAAAACACATCATTATATTCGTGTTCTTAATTAAACAAATTCTCTGAAATACTCAAAACTCAGATTTTTTTGTAAAAGGACAAGTAGGTTTTATAGGAAACCGATAGTATTTATCATAAATTTCTTCCCAGAATATCATCCTTTTCTTCAACAAAGGTCCTCTTAATTCTAAAGTTTTATTGATGGACATATGTGGTGACCAGTCCGATTGTACTGGTCGCCATGCTGGTAGCTTAGAATCAGTTGGTACAGGATTTCTAGAAAAGACAAAATACCATTCTCAATTCGCCGTTCTCATCATCATAATGATTGATGTACAATAATCATCATGAATGATGAAGATATTGGTATGATAATATCATCACAAGGCATATTTCCATTCATTATCATCCCAATTTGAGAAGAATTATTTAAACTTTAAAATCGTACGAACAAATTATTGTGACTTAGCAAGACTAATAATAACGTTATGTATAATAGCAAAATTTATATATGTTGTCTCAGAAAGTGCTTGTGAAATTAATTATGTAAATATCGATATAAAAATGTCACTATAGACCTTTTAGATGCGTCTTTTTTACTCAAGGTACCCAACCCGATAAAATTCAGTAACGACATTTATTTAAGGATACCGCATAGCACAGCGCACGTTTTGCGTACGACCTTTTGGCTATATTATCGATAACGATTTATTGTTCTGGGTACTATTTTGCTATTTGCCAAACAACCGTGATAGAATTGTTGATTTACAAGATAAATTAAATAAGTCGATTAGTATTGTGTCGTTAACCTTTTCTTTTTTAGTTAAATTATAACAAAGATGTGAATAAGATAAGGCAAGCGGTACTCACCCAGTTGTCATAAAATTTAACCATAATTCTCTTGTAATCAATTTCATCTTCTTAAATTCTGGTGATATTGAACTTTCATTTATAAAAGTTTCGTTCCAAAATCCATCTAATGCCGCAAATGTTTGTGCACAATGAGCTGCTCCGCGAATATTAGTGTGTGGAATTATTGGGGTATCGTTATCTACAAACGAGTACTCGTATAAATATATTTGGTTATGTGCATTTTGCAGGTGCAACTTTACTGACCTTAGGGTCGGATATGCAAAAATAACATCTGTGAAATAGTCGATATAGGCTAAAACCGTTTCCTCTCCTACCATTTTGTTACCGAAATAAAAATGTTTAATTTCTTTTGAAACTTGCTCTTTTTCATTTTTATCTCTAAACTGTAAATCGGACGGGAGAAAATCTGAGAAATTTACATTCATCCGATCTTTCCAAATGTCAAAAAGTGGCATGCGAAATAATCCTTCCATTTCAGCAAATCCATATAACATGGGAAGTTTTTTATAGTTACCAGACTTCAATATTTGAACTGGGTTATCATCAAGAAATCGTTCTTCACCCAAATCACGCTCCACACATGGGGACATCAAGAAAGTAGAATCTGTCCTGTCCAAGACATTTGGTAAATTTAATTCTTCAATGGATACCGCTTTGAAAAAATCTTCTAAAGCATAGAAGTCGTCAAAATTTTGGAAATTAAGCATTTTTGCATACTCCTTAGCATTCTTAATGGGATCGGATTGAATACTAAATGCTGCTGTATTTGCACCACTCTCTGGGATAACTCTTTTAAATAAACCTTGTGCCATTTTTGAAATCATTAGAAGATCTACCGCAGATGAACCAGCACTAAAGCCTGCTATTGTAACTTCATCTGGATTGCCGCCAAACTTTGCAATATTTTTGTTAACCCAACGTAATAATGCAACTTGGTCCTTCATACCAGCATTACCAGGCACATCTTCTGTACCAAGACAAAGAAATCCGTGTGCTCCCAATCTATAGTTAAACGTCACTGCGATAATTTTGTTGCTTTTTACCAATTTTCTAGGCTTAAACATGTTTCCCCAACCGAAAACATAAGCGCCGCCATGGACATAAACGACGACTGGAAGTGTTGTATCATTTTTTTCTGGGACATATATATTCGCAATGAGACAATCTTCTTGATAATTTTCATTGGTCATGTTCATGTAATTGGCTTGTGGGCATTTAATATTCTTTTCCACTGCATCAAACGGTTCAGACCAGGTTGGTGGCAAAAGAGGAGCCTAGAAAAAAAAAACAACAATGATTTAGCAACCGTTTTTGGGAGACACCATAGCTAAAATTTATAATATAAAACATCGCAACAAGTACCAATTGAATACTAGATACAATTAAACTTTGTTTTTAATTGCTGTTACAAAACGCGCAATCTAAGTTGGCCGGTCGGGAATTGGCACGAGTGGCGGCGCAGATATAATTTTTACTAAACAAAAGCTGAGAGCGCGTATGGTAACTAAGATTAGTGATCAATATATGTATATTCCGCAGTTACATTCAGACTTACTCGTACATAAATAGTCGAACAGTGCTATTTTTTTAAGAACTCAGGTTCAGAAGTTAATTTCATAATGACATGAGATCCTATCTATCCTTGATCGGTATCCTTGATTTAAAAGTATTAATAATTAAACTTAAACTTCATATCACACCGTAAATGGGTACAACAGCCGCAGAATTCAGAAAAGCAATTGGTGATTATTTCGTCTGTATATTATGTACATATTTTAGCAAATAACTTTTTTTTTAACTTATGAATAAGTTTTAATGATTCTTTTTACGTTGGGTTCAATATAGCTCGACGATGGCCCCATCGAAATTTCATTGGTATTGAGCATGATTTAATTTGAATTTAAAGTGGTATTGAGGCTAATTTTTAGTCTTTATTTATTTTTTTGGATAGTAAAATTTTCTTTACACAACGGAGGTTTAAATATTTTTTTCACATATATGAAAACAATCTTGTCTTACGAAGAATTTAAAATATTTTTTGTTTTAAAATTACAGTAACATTAACAAAAATTTTTTGGCAAAATACTTTTTTATGAAAGACAACTATTATAATTTATAACAATTATAATAAACACTGAAAAAATTACGAGTAATTTTCGATATTCTTTAATTACAATTTCTATTATATTCTTACAAATACGATAACTAATCAATTAATTAAAAATAAAACGAATACATAACAATAATGTGTCCTTATATTACCTTGAACCTGTCCCGTCCAGTCGGTGCTGTAGCGTACGGTATACTATTGAAGACAAATACATCTTCATCTACATCTTTATATCCACGCACGGGACCCTGATCAAGCTGAACTAAACGGGATTGAGGATCAGCACCAAGTACTGAGTATAATAGACAAAAAAATATTGCAATCTGATACATTTTCACACTACAGGTTCGTATCGCAAATACTTAGCGACTGAAGCTTGGCGGAGTTGTTATTAATATTGTCTCCGAATGAAATTCATTACACACCTACAAGTCATTATCGTACAAATGATTTATGGTTGTTATAATAACCAGTTACATTCAGAAGTCCAATGTGTAAATGATGTGATCCGAAATTGCATAGTAGTAAAAATTAATGTACAAAAAAATGACTGGTATATAATTTTACTAAACTGATCTATACTATTGCATCATGTGTATCTCATAAGAATATCGAAGTGAATATTGCAATGAAATAGTAATTGTATTCGTTTATAAATTCTTTTCCTGACATTTTGTATGCTTTATTATATTTTCCAAATCGATTTAATCGAATCGGTTCCGATTAGTATGAATGATGTCTAGAATATGAAAAATTCGGAATTTTAGGCATTTTAAAACGATTTGTTATTTATATTAGTCTATGATTATTTACGCTTTTACATTTTAAAAGCTACTTTAATATAATAAATTGGCATTATAATTTACTAATATTTTTAATACGCATAAGGTTTTATTTATAATAAATTAAATTTGTTTTGCAAATATGGTATCCAAGAAGAGACATAACCATGACTGGTCCTAGAAATCGTAGTATAGAGTCAGCTGTCATTGGATTGCTAGATTTTTTTTTATAAAATACCCCGTTCTTATAATTATAATAATGTACAACATACATACATAGAGACATATATAAACAATTTCTGATATGTTTATCAATTATAGCGATAGAATATCGCGTAAACCATTAATATAAATTAAAAATAATGATTTATAAAAACAACAACATGAAGTTAAAGTAATATATCAAGTAGATCTATTTTAAACATTATTGCCCACTATTTTGATGATAAACCAACCGAATTAAAATGAAAAAAGAGCTTTATTAAAAAAATGTAATAACCATCATGAATAATAATGATCATTAATAATTATAATGATCTCATTAACATACTTTTGTTTTTTACTTACTATATATATATACTATATTTATCATCTCGATTTGATAACAGTAGTAACAGTCAAGCGCTTAAAAAAAGACATAAAATAGCAAAGTTACTATTTCTTGTCTAAAAAAGTACTTGTGAAATTCATTCTGTAAAAATCTCTATAAAAACAGCATTATAGACCGTTTAGATATGTTTTTTCACAAGCCACCCAACCCGGATAAAATCCAATAACATTTACTCAACGATACCGCAATATTGTTATGAGTTTTAATCTGCAATTACGTTACTGAAGTCACACTGCACAACTCTTTTATCTTTCCGTAAACAACCGTGATCGAATGTTTGTTTTTACATGCAAGATAAATAAAATAAGTGGATTAGTATTGTGTAGTTAACCTTTTCTTTTTACATTAAATTATACGAAGATGTGAACAAGATAAGGCAAGCGGTACTCACCCAGTTGTCATAAAATTTAACCATAATTCTCTTGTAATCAATTTTATCTTCTTAAATTTTGGTGATATTGAACTTTCATTCATAAAAGTTTCGTTCTAAAATCCATCTAATGCCGCAAATGTTTGTGCACCATGAGATGCTCCGCGAATATTAGTGTGTGGAATTATTGGGGTATCGTTGTCTACAAACGAGTACTCGGATAAATATATTTGTTTATATCAATTTTCCACGTTCATCTTTACTGATCTTAGTGTCACATATGCAAAAATAATGTCTGTGTACTTATGTGTACTGTAAATATACCATTTGTTACCGAAATAAAAATCTTTAAGTTCTTTTGATTCTTTGATTGCTCTTTGCATTTTTCATCTTCAAATTATTTCGTCCTATCTTTCCAAATTTTAAATGATTAGAAGATGTACCTTGGATGAACCAGCTCTATAGCCCATAAATTATGTGCTAGTGTGGATAAAAAAATACTGAAAGTTTTGTATAATTTGTTTCTTCTTGTAACATTTCACTGGCATTTATAAAATTGAATCGGACGGAATTGCACATTTAATATCCTTTCCGACAGCTTCAGATTGGCGATGTAAGGAATGATTAATATTTCATACATCATCAATGTCTATAGGAAGTGGTGACCACTTATTTATCAGGAGGCCCATTTGCTCGTCCGCCTACCATAAACATAAAAAAACATTCAAAAGTCCAATGTGTATATTCATCATATTATTTCGTTAATTTTGTGGCGGATCTAATTACGATGTCGTGGTGTTATTAGATGGCTATCGTTTTATTATCACTAAATGGACAAGTGGTTTCACACACACAGTGGTTCACACGCAAGTAAAGCTCTTTGTCGGCATGATTTTTTCCGACATTTTCAACAATCATCGTTATATACTTTATTTTATACATCTAAACCTTCCTCTTGAATTACTCCGTCCTTTGGTTCCATAATGTAGAAATTACCCTATTTAGCAAGGTCGAGTATTTTTTACATATATTAATTAAAGTAAAATAAAAAGCACAGTGGTTTTCATGTTGCTTGGTATGGCGTGGCTCTGGTTTGACCGCAGCAGTTGAATAGCCTCAAATGTGAGCCGCACGTGGCGTAAAGATTTGACTTAGAACAGCCACTAATTTATACTCTCCCCTAAAAAATAGAAATGTCATGTCACGAGATAAATATGATCGCGTTATAATCGATACTCATGGTTACTATAAACAGAATAAGAAGTCAGTCATCTTATATAAATACTCTAATTATTTAGTATTATATTTTGCTATTACTTCAGTATTCAATATTGTACATTGTCACTCGTTAAAATTAGTGGTAATAAACACATCTGGGTATAATGACGTACTTATTGCGACTCTCTGTGTCTGATATTAATTTTGCAGGATAAGGTAACAAATTATTATTAATCAAACGAGATATATCTACTTATTAGCGTAAGCCAGATTTTTTAATGGAAATGTTATGCCATGGTTCCCAATTAACAACACAAATTGCAAAATAATAATATAGTAGTTATCATTGTGTGTAATAAGCCGTGCCAGCCTTGGGTTGAAGATATGTACTTTGTTTACAAATAAACAAACATACTAGTTTTTACTTTCGTGGATGTCGGCTGTAGCAATAAAATATTTACAAAGTATTATATGTGTTGACTCAGACATGGTACATTACATAAGATGAAGATCATATAATCCTGGGTCGGACGAACAAAATTTATTAATTTATCCATTAAAAAGTTTCAGTAGCAGACCTGAGAGTGGAAGTTGCCAGTGATACATTCCTGTGTCTCAAAGAAAACAATGACGATGGTTCTGCCTGAACTTTCCACGGTGGCATGGAATTAGATATGAGAGATGAGAGAATATGGAATTAAATAGGAATGCAAAATATCTTCTTTCGTCCTCCGCAGTTGACTAGTCTCTGTTGAGAGAGGCTGCAGAACTTGAAAGCGGTCTGATATAATCATAAGAACTTAGAGTTCGGTTCGTAATACTCTCTAGTTTTTAAATTATTACGATAAAGAATACATTTAATAGAGTCGTTGTTGTATATAGAAAATGCATAGAAATAAGATCGCAGAGGGACGTGTGAGGGGTGTGCGGGTGAAATTTGAACTTTTGCTGGTGTTAGAAGCGCTCTTATTACCTAACCCTTAGGCATACATACCTACCCCTATCTTACACAGCCACCACCAACTTGTCAATGACACTGGAACTAATAATTATAATAATTAACTGGAAAAAATAATAATAATTGTATATTGTCTTTATAGATGTACATCCCGTTATTATATAAAATTAAATCGCATTTAATATTGCTTTAGTTATTCTTGTAACGTAGATATGTCAATAATTATTATTTACATATGTCTTTGTTAATATTTTAAGTTAAATAAATCTTAATAATTTCAAATACTAATCTCCTAAATTAATTTTGCTCTGTAAATACATGTTAGCAATAATTTTGTAGATTTTACTGTTACAAGCAAGTAACACTGTGTTTCCAAATATTTAATTAATGTATATAATAAATTCATCCTCTATTCGATGCTAAGTTGTGAGACGATATAAATTAAAATTTTGTTTATGTAGAACGTAGATAATGGATTTAACTTCGATTCTTCTCCATAACAGAAAGTGTTATTTAAGAGATTGAATAGTTTCAGAGCAATACGAATTTGTGTCGTTGTGGAAATGCTATGAAGATCATCTCCTGGGAATGACTTCGTGAAGAAACTCGGAAAACATACCTTTTTAAGCGCACCGTGTCTCGAACATCTCGGACGAAAAGTTTTGCTTGCAAAAACTATGACTGCACATTTTAAGAAAAAGTTTATATTGTTTTTTATAACAAACCCGCTGCACTATGTTTTGTTGCACTAACTTTGTCTGTTGGATTAATTGCGAATTTTAAATTACCGTTCCCTGTACTTGATTTAAACATTATTTTCACATCTCTGCTTATATTTGCTAGGTTATTTAACTACATCATACAATAATGATGTAATTAGATATCGTTGGCTAGCTGTAGATATCATTAAGGTTCGGGCACCATAAAGTTATTGGGGTTTACCGTCTAGAAATCCTAAGTAGGGGCTTGAAGTTTGGAAGCTAGCAGTGTTAACATTCGCCTCGCCGCCCTGTCGTGCCTACACGTTAGGTCGTTAGTCCAGTGTCTGAACTCTCGCCTTATCCTATAGCTTATAAGAGTTAGAGTGTACCTGTGTTCACGCACACACCTACGCACTATCTATCTATCTACTATCTATCTACTTCTCCTGCGCAGTTGTCTATTCTCCGTCAAGAATTCTTGCCGTAACTGCAACTGTTCAGATCAAAACTATATCAATAAAATACTGTAAAACAAGTTTTAAACAACTACACTACATTTCGGCTGTACCAAGCATGTCCTCAATCTGTAACTACATATATGTATTCAGTCGGTTCTAGCCCAGCGCGGAAATGTCATACCGTAACTTAATGCTAACTGCGCAACTTACGATACTTGTTCGTTTGTTTATAATACCACATTCACGCAGAAACTACTTATTATATAAATTTTCATATTATGACAAGTTATAGTTAAAATTCAAACGAAGACTAATTAAATTATTTTAAATGTTTCATATTTTTTAAGATATTCTCATGTTAACATAAGGATAGATAACTAGGGAATTCGTTATTTCTTTCCTGTGGCACTATCTTATTCGAACAACACGCTTAGAAAGGTCTATCCCTATTCAATAAAAATAGAACACATCTACTTATTACTTTGCTAACAATAGAATTGCCTAGTTGTACTGTTTGAAATAAGTTTCCTGTTATTTATTATGTAAAATAATATAGTATTTTGTTGAATACAATAAATACCGAAGTTAACATTAAATCATTCCTTTTAGAGGTAAAACTGACGGAAGAAAATTTATTTGTATTATTCATTATATGATTGAGTTATATTTTTGCAAAGTTTATATATTTTCAATAGAGACGTAATGTAATGGACAAAGTTTTTAAAAACACAAATATGTCATAACTACGTTTAAAAACATCGTTATCAAAAATATTTGCTGATTTAAATGGTGTCGCCTAACATACTTTAATTTTAAATTCATACTCCTGCATCGTGTTAACTAGGAGTTTGAGCCAAGTGTAGCGGTAGCAGTGCAGCACTTTTTAACACAAAATTCAAATTTATAGCGTGAAATGGCATGGAAAGCGCTCGCTAAAGCACTCTACATGGCACTTCGCTCGACAGGAAATTTGCAATAGATTTAAGCGAGGGAAATATTCAAAAATGCTTTCGCGATGAAATCTCAACCGGCCGTTCGGAAATTGCGCAATGATCGAAAAAATTACATTCGATCTTTAAATGTTGACTTATATTCACTTGAGTCGGTTGATCATTTCGTTCGTTGAACGGAGAAAGTGTTTTAAGATTGTAGAGAATAAAATGTGGAATGCTTTTTATCAAACATTTTTTTTTAAGTTATATATATAGTCTTTCCGTCTTTTACAATAGTCACTTTGTAACGTCATTATCAAAAAAAAAAAAATACGACCATGTATTTTGCAATAAATCGTTCATGTTGTGAATTAATATATTCTTTTTTACATTTCTTTTGTATAAGTACTTTTTTAATCTTTTGTATAATTATTCACTTATTATTCGCTTATCTTTAAATATATGCACACTACTCTATAGCTTATTCCAATGGCAGAAGGAGTAATAATAGAAACAACTAGGCCCTTGAATTAATATGCAATCGTCGATCTTTATCTAAAACAATCAAATATTATATCTAAAGCATTCGTTATAGATTAGTCTAAAAATGCGTTTTGAATGTTGCTGTTATGTATGCGAAAATGTTGTCGATTAAGAATTAAATTAAAGTAGATATACTCGTAAGTTTGTTGTGAAATAATTTTAAATTACAGATTAATAAATACATTAATCAAACTTGTATGAAGTGCAGTAATATAGCAGAGCAAAGCAGAGAAAAACAAATTTAAAATATAAGTATATAATTCCTTATATAAACAAACAATTATTTATCTTTACTACATTGAAAAAGGCGTATTAAGAGTAATCTTATTGTACCTACGTGTTAAAATAGTTAAAAATAGTTCTTAAGTAGTGTTTGGGTATTTTTTACGAACCACAATGTGAAGTTACGGATTCTCCATGGGTTCATCAGTAACCCACCATTTTGTTATGTATTAAATTTTTAAATTATCGTATACAATTAATTTTAGAGATAATTAATGCATAATTCTTCCCCAAACATATATAAAATATCTGATATGATTATAAATTATAATATATGACAATCTAATATCAGATTAAGCTTAACAATGTAGAAACAACAATCAATTTTAAATCTGTACTCATCGTTATCATTCACAATTAAAACGATTCTAAAATTAATGCTTAATACATACAAAATACACTTATAGATTGTAACTACACAAGTAGTATAAAACTAAAATTTCCACAACGCTCATATACATCTGAAACTCTTTCACCACATAAATCCATAGTAGAAACAGAAACAATCAGTAAACTTCCCACAGCTGGGCTCCTCTTCTCTTGGAAAAGAAGTTTGGAGCTTATTCCACCGCGTTGCTCCAATGAGTTTTGGTGGATACACATGAGGCGCAATATAAACCCCACACATAAAGTTTCCTCGTGATGTTTTTTAAATTATTAAAAGCACATACCTACTAATGGTAATATTCGAGATTTGAAACCGCGGACTGTAGTAGAAATCAATATATACAAAATTTAAAGCATGGTTTGTTTACATAAACACAGCATCATAATGTTGTATATATGTAATTAATCCACGTATATAATTTATTAAACATTATCCACGCGTATATATCGGTAGCAATGTTTCGCTACGGGTAAGAATGATCATTTGTTTGGATCGCAGTTGAACGTTACAGTACAAAGTTAATTGGATATAGGACGGAACAGGCGGAGTTTGGGCGAAACAATTATTGCTTGGAATCAACTTACTCCGTTTCCCTTACTATAGAAAATAATCCTGAATATAATAACTTTAACCAATAAAGGTAAATAAATATTTGAGTAATCTGTTTTTTTTTTTAATTTTAGTTACTGTAACAAATTCCACAGATAATTGAATTTAGTACCAAAGTTCATGTTTTCTTAGACCTCAAAATTATTTTAGAATTAAAAAATATCATGGAATAACTAAGTTTACATTTCCAATAGGCGCTACAGTTATCGTAGTAATATAATTACTGTTTAGTAATATAATTTGTCCGCACTAAGCCTGTAAAACTAGTTACTAGTTGGACAAATAGGTTTTAAATATAGCTTATTTTATTTTGTCATTTGTAAGGAACTTATTATTTGATTTGTTATTGTTCAAATCGTAAGCAACAAAACTTTTTATTAATGGTACGTAATAAAGATAAGAAGAGGTTTGATAACTAGTCGCTAGATAAAATACACCCTAATTACTTATCAAACAGAGGCAACATACTGATTTTCACTGTTACGTCATTACATTTTATTGTTACTAGTATTTGTTGAACAAAAAAAAATTATATCTGTCAAATTTGATGTTCCATTTTAACAGTTTCACATGTTTGTTGTTATTTAAGTTCATAAGGTCATAAATAATTAATAAACGTACTAAATCCATTAGTAATGGTGCCGATACAAATAAATGTACAAATTCACTCAACTGTAATATAAACCTATACGAACGAAGTTAGTGTTCTGATGCGAGAAGTGATCGGGGATTACTCGTCCCAAACAAACTTAGATCAGTCCTTGACAAATTGGTCTACTGCCTGCAGATGGCATATCGAAACCAAGTCTTGACATAGTATATTACAATATTCAAGAAACTAATATATTTTTGTGTTTTCAATGAACATATGAAAATAAATTCGTTATTTATATTTTATTTTTTTCTCTTTTCTGGCGTATGGCTATTTGGCTGCAAAATATTCTGCCAATGTCACGTTATAAAATAGATGACACATATGATATGAGATTATTCGGTTTCAAATTTTGTAGTTTAATGATGATGAGTGAAAACTATGTTATTCTACAGTAGATATCTAGAACAATATTATAATTAAATAAAATAAAATATTTAAACACAACATATAAATAATATAAATATGTCGCAACCGGGTGAATTATTTCGGTCAACGCCATCTAGTGGTATACGTTCGAGACTACGTTATGGAATCGTTTCCGGAACGCCAGCGCCACGTAGCGGCACTCGATGGAGTTTGTGTAAGCATGCGCCAGAGGGGAACGTGAGACCACTCTACTCTCCGAGCGTTCGGCGCGTGCGGTCACAGAACCATCGCGCATTCCGGTCACCTACTTAAACTGTGTTACTGAGTCATTATACTGTGGTTGATTGTACAAGTGTGTTTTCTTGATCCTACGTCACCCACCGATAGACGCCCACATAAGAAAACCATGAACTATAACTCTGGTGATGGCCCTCCGCCGACATCAGAAGCGGGATCAGCGTTGGATCAAAACAATGAGACGAACATCTGGCGTGCAATGTTCGAGCAACAAAGAAGAAATCGCCGTAGCAACAGTACTCGCTCACTTGTCACAGTTCGAGCCGCGACTTCAGCGCATGGCATTTACTACGAACATTACATCGAGAGAGAAATTACAACAAGAACTGAGTGCTTTTTCACATCTCAAGCGCAAAATAAACACCACCAGTGAGCTGTCAATACAACTGGCGTGAAGCGAGCGAGGATGACCCAAGTTCAGTGTTATAATTGTGGCAAAAGTCCTCATAAGCGAGTTGAATGTAGAAGTAAAACGATTGACACGAGAGGACGGCCTACACCTACAACATCGTCGAGTCAAGCATCGCAGCAGCCGGCAGCCAAGACCTTGGTTTGCTTTAAATGTGGCAAGCCGGGTCACATCGCCGCGCGGTGCAGCAGCAGCAGCCACGGCGGCAGCGGGCCCGCCATCGGCGGCGCACGCGGCGGCGAGCGACGCGTTGACGTCTGCACGGTGCAGCCACCGTCCGGGACATTAATACAAAAAGGGTGAATCAATTCAGTTTACATATGATTCTGGTGCTGAATGCTCGTTAGTTAAAGAAAGTTTTTCATCAAAGTTCAGTGGCAAGCGCCACTATAATGTTGTTGCTATGACTGGTATTGGTAAAACACAAGCATTCAGTACAGAACAGATTTTATGTTGTGAAACGATTAACGGTCACCCTCTATAAATCTTATTACATGTTTTGCCTGATAGCTATTTGCAAAGTAACGTTATGTTAGGCCGTGAGATTTTAAATCGTGGTTTCGCGGTAAATATGACAGCTACCGAGCTTTCGTTCACTAAGGTTTGTTGTGTAAATTCGATCAGTCAAAATAGTGATAATACATTACGATTAGATTTAATTACGACGGGTGTGTCTGGTGAAAACAAATCTAAACTATTGGACGTGCTTAATCAGTTTTCTGAGTATTTTATTACCGGTTTACCTACAACGCGTGTAAACACAGGCGAGCTTAAGATTAAATTAATTGATTCGAATCGAACGGTGCAGCGGCGACCGTATAGAATGTCAACAGAAGAACGTAGTATTGTACGCGAACGTGTAAAAGAGTTATTAGAAGCTAATATCTTTGGCCTAGTTGTTCTCCATTCGCGAGTCCGGCACTGCTAGTAAAGAAACAAGCGGTGATAAATCCTGGCAGGATACTATAGGCGAGGTTCAACTAGCAATAAATTGTACGATGAATAGAGTTACAAAAGCTTCTCCACTTGAACTTTTAATCGGGAAAGTTGCAAGACCGTTGTCATTGATGTGTAGCGAAATAGAAACCGATGTTGATTTGAACGAAATTCGCGATCGCGCGTCTGAGAATATAACAAAAGGTGCGGAATATGATAAGGCTCGATTTGATAAAACAAAGGCTAAAATTAAGAATTTTGCAGTAGGTGACTTTGTATTGTTAGAAAACGAAGAACGGAACCAAACAAAGTTAGATCCGAAGTATAAAGGTCCGTTTAAGGTGATTGAGATTTTGGATGGTTATTGTTACATGTTAAAGGCTTTAAATTCAAAGCGTACGTACAAATATGCACACGATAGGTTAAGAAAGATGCCAGCAGGTCATTTACCAGTCGATGTTGATGTTGATGATAGCTGTAACGGTATTGACGAGTAAGCTTAATGTGTGTAGACGAGTAAGGGGTGCTAGCGGCCGTATTGTGTTCGACCGTACCTGTAGTTATTACGTAGTCGTAGCCCGGTAGAAGTCGGTATCTCTTGAGGCAACTCAAGTAGACCGTGGGTGCGCGGTGCGCGTTTAACTCAGGCGGAGGTCGGGGTCTAAGAGAGACCACAATGGTGTGTAGTCACGGGGTGATACACATGGGCACATGCAAGGTTTCGATCCACGCGGTGGATGCGGCAGGGCAATGTGATTGCCAGTCGGCTAGAGAGCCGTGGCGCTAGAGGTTTTTACTCGTAGAGTTTTGTAAACTTTAAAGATAATGTTGCAGTATAGTGTTAATGTGGAATAAAATGACTGTGGTATCTGGCCTGGCGTGGTGATCTTGACTGTAATTGTAATTTTGATTATTTTGAATTCCTATTGTTCGATATTGTTTTAAAGTAGAGTTGAAGTTGAGTTGTTAATAGAAATTAAACTGTAGGGATCTAAGAGTTTCTTTATTTATCCGATGTGTATTTACTACATCTGGGTTTAGGAGGTGAACGTTGTAGTAATAAAACTTCTTGAGTGTTGTCGGAACGGTGGAATGTTGTGGAAAAAAAATGGTTCGAGTATATATACAAAAGTGAGTTACAAAAGGACCAATAAAAAAAAAAAAAAAAAAACAAGAAAAATATAAATTGTAAACAGTTGTTATAAGAGGGTTCTTGTTACAAATATAATAAATTATAAACAGTTCTTGTCAGAGCTTTCTAGTTTCAAATAAACAATTCTTAAGAGGCACTTGTTGTTTCAAACGATGTTATTTATTGCGGCATGATGGGCGACAAGTGCATAAGCGAAGCATATGCGGAGCACATGTGGAGTTGCTATTATGTACTGCTACATGTATGTAAGGTCAGAAGTGGCCGAGCAGAACAAGGTTTTCCTGTGGTATGTTTTGTCGGCAGGTTAACAATCACACGTGGGCGTGTGCAAGCAGGATGGCCGTGTCGCAACCGGGTGAATTATTTCGGTCAACGCCATCTAGTGGTATACGTTCGAGACTACGTTATGGAATCGTTTCCGGAACGCCAGCGCCACGTAGCGGCACTCGATGGAGTTTGTGTAAGCATGCGCCAGAGGGGAACGTGAGACCACTCTACTCTCCGAGCGTTCGGCGCGTGCGGTCACAGAACCATCGCGCATTCCGGTCACCTACTTAAACTGTGTTACTGAGTCATTATACTGTGGTTGATTGTACAAGTGTGTTTTCTTGATCCTACGTCACCCACCGATAGACGCCCACATAAGAAAACCATGAACTATAACTCTGGTGATGGCCCTCCGCCGACAAATATATAATAATTATTATAATTTTGATTTATTTTTTACAATAAGTTTAATTAGATATTTAATAAATGGCGAGTAAACTAATGTCAAAAGAAATTTTATGTTTGCATTGACAGTGGATGTCAGAGGGAACATATAAAGTCGTTATTATAATTTATTTAAAACAATATTTTTGATACCGTTATTTGGCATATATGTACACATCTGGCATATGACAATCACTAACACTATCATTCAGGTACCATGTTGAAAATCGAGCTAAGTGGAAAGTAGGTAGCCAATTTGTTGCATCATATAAACAGCTGACTGCCCGTCCCGACTTCGTACGGGTAAGATTCATACTACATAAAACCTTTAATTTTTTTATTCAGTTGATAACTTATGTTCCAAATTTCAAATATTGAAAAAATATTTCGGATTGGATTTGCGTAAAATCCGTTCTTATTGAGCGTCTACGACGCGAAAGGAGTGACTATGCTAACTTTCAATTTAATCCGACCTATAGTTTCAGAGATCTCGTGATGAGTCAATCAATCAGTGGTAGTCAGGTATAGTGGTTTGTATATTAGTTATTAGTTATTGTATATTAGTTAGTAGCCGAGATGGCCCAGTGGTAAGACCGCGTGAATCTTAACCGATGATCGTGGGTTCAAACCCGGGCAAGCACCACTGAATTTTCATGTGCTTAATTTGTGATTATAATTCATCTCGTGCTTTACGGTGAAGGAAAACATCGTGATGAAACCTGCATGTGTCTAATTTCACTGAAAATTCGGCCACATGTGTATTCCACCAACCCGCATTGGAGCAGCGTGGTGGAATAAGCTCCAAACCTTCTCCTCAAAAGAGGAGAGGAGGCCTTTAGCCCAGCAGTGGGACATTTACAGGCTGTTACGGTTACGGTTACGGTTAGTTAGTATTAGTAGTATTAGTATACATTGTATTGTATTTTCCCAGTTTTAACAATCAACTTCATTCATTTCATTTGATTTTATTCATGATTTGTTTTATCCTAATTTATGTAATTTTTTTTAAAATGATATCTGTTTCTGTAGCTTATAGTGTGATGCTCGATAAATTTTATTTCATAATTAAGGATAATGTAAAGAGTAAACGTATGGTAACTATATTATTTACTTACTGAAGCTCCCTTCCAGTCTAAAACGGTATGCTTTTGAAACATCCCGCTACTCATGTTTAATTGAAGTTGTTATTTTTATAAAACAAGTTAAGTTAAGAGTATAAAAAGAATTGTTATATTTATTAGTATTAAATCATAGTTTGTGTTTACTTTCGGTGAACCATCCGCCTTATCTGAGTTAAGACAAGTCACGATCGCTAGAGCTTTTTCAATTTTCCGCGTGTCTACAGCATTCCCTCTCAATAATTTTCATCCTTCACCTCACACAACAATCATAGAGATATTGATATAATATTATGTATGTAATGTTATAAATAAAAAAAAACTTAAATGTAACATTGAATTAAATTTCATAAAAAAAACCTTACAATTATATTAATATTATTTACAATAGAAAGTACATCACGTAAAAATATCGTAAAAATATTCATATAAGAAAATAGTAGGTTTGTCGATGTATAAGTTATAAAAAGAGAAATCCCTGAACTAATACGGCGTCCATAAATACTTCAACGAGAAACTCCTTTTACGGCGCTGTTTTTCATTCAATTTGCTGAAATAAAGGACTTGAAGAGATCGCGAGAGTACCGCTCTGAAGGAAACATTTCGAGATATCAGACGTATTTGCATATTACAGCCTCTGAAATGAATTTATTACGAGAGTGAAAATTAAAACATAGGACGATTCGTATTTCGAAATTGTCGTCGAGATTTTGAGTTTGAGACAAATGTATTATTATTAGTACATGAGTTTGATAAGGATTTGTAAAAAATATAAGATATGTTTTTAATATTGTCTTATAAATCTCAAAAGATGAATGATTTTGCAGACAAAAAGACCTATTAGAGATCAATTAGTTTGTGAATCAATAATTAATGGTATAATATACAAACAATGAATTGATATAAATTATTAGTTGAGCCCATGGCCCATTATATGGCCCAGCGGTTAAAATCACGTAAATCCTTAAGACTGACTTATAGTCTTAAAATTACAATTTAAGCAAGCATCGTGAATTTTCATTTGATTAGTTTTTATAATTCAGCTTGATCCCGGCGTTGAAGAAAAACTTTACGAGGACACCAGAAACATTTTTTTACAGGAAGAAAACCATTTTGCGTTTTTTGGTGATCTATTTTTTTCAACAAATTATAATTATGACAACATTCAATATGAATTAAATGAAAGTTATTTTCTAATACTTATTATCATTTAATTATACACTCACAGATTTTATATATATTCATAACCATTACAATATATTTGTAGCATTTTACCAAAAACTGTATTTATTTTATGTAAGAGTAGGCAAACGTGTAAGACGGCAAACGTGTAACGGCTGATGTAAGGTGACCCCCACCACCCATAGACATCTACAACACCTTAGGGAGTGCAGATGCGTTGCCAGTCTTTTAGGTCATATCGGTTAGCAAAAACCGCCGACGAAAAGTTCCACATAGTGGTTTTGCGAGGTAGGAAATGTAATTCAATTTAGTGAACTATAAAACATTCGTAATTTCATTTACATGAACTTGCGAGGTTACTGTGGTAAAATGGACAAATTTATTAACATCATAATATCTATTTAATGGGTTTATTAACGAAATTTTTCTTTGTGAAGCCCGATTACTGAGTAATCAATGCTATTGTTCTATTGTTTTGGTCATATGTGAACATTTTTCTCGTCTTTAATTTTCTGTATTAGTATAATTTTATACAATTTACTGCAATTTTCCAATATGGCCCTGCGGCTTTTTTTTATAGAATTGGAAAGCGGACGAGCATATGGGCCACCTGATAGTATGTGATCACCAACGCCTTAGACATTGGCATTGTATGAAATGTTAACCATCGCTTACATACATTACTAATGCGGCACCAACCTTGGGAACAAAGATGCTATGTCCCTTGTGCCTATAATTACACTGACTCAATCACCCTTCAAACCGGAACACAGCAACACCAAGTAGGTACTGCTGTTTTGCGGTAGAATATCTGATGGGTGGGTGGTACCTACATAGATGAGCTTGCACAAAGCTCTACCACTAGTAACTACAACATGCTAATCTACAACATGGGAATCTTAAGATAAAGACTAAAGATTGAAATTTAAGCAAGCATCGTGAATTTTCATTTCATTTCAAGTAATTGTTATAAACAAATACATAATAAAAAAAAAATCCAGTCATTTTAACGAACCGTATCAAACAATTTCAGACAAGAATTTTGAAACGTAATAACGCGTAGCTTTATTTTTGCCCTGAAAAAGTTCCTTTCAATAAAAATATCATTGATATTTTTTAAATAAAATACCATAAAAAAGATCTCATACGTATGTAAAATACAAGCATTAACGTAAATTTAATAATAACTTGTGTCTACTGTACATACCATATTACAAAAACTTAACAATTTCTACTCGTACTTTCCCTTTGTTGAAGCAGCCAGTGGTCAGAATGTGATAAATGTGTACTCATGTGGTAACAGATAGCCCCAACATCGTATACTGGGCCGCTCATCAACATAATATACTTTAGGTACGTTCTTCGGTAATAGACATAAAGACTATAATGAATGAAATAATTTTTCGAGTTGCTTACCGTACTCTCCCTGTCCTACTCACAGCCTGATGCACATGTGTGTCACATATTGGACGACGTACATTAATAAGCTACTTTATTTTATATATAACGGAGCCCCATTCGATTAAAGATTTTTATAATTTTTATATTTGATTTCGTATCGTTATTTCGTTTAAAAATTTGTAATCTAGATCCGATAATTTCAAATGGACTTACTAGCTTTCGAGTGACGGAGGTGATGTCATGACGCAATGCACACCCGTACCGTACCGTAACAGCCTGTGAATGCCCCACTGCTGGGCTAAAGGCCTCCTCTCCTCTTTTTGAGGAGAAGGTTTGGAGCTTATTCCACCACGCTGCTCCAATGCGGGTTGGCGGAATACACATGTGGCAGAATTTCAGTGAAATTAGACACATGCAGGTTTTCTCACGATGTTTTCCTTCACCGTAAAGCACGAGATGAATTATAATCACAAATTAAGCAAATGAAAATTCAGTGGTGCTTGCCCGGGTTTGAACCCACGATCATCGGTTAATATTCACGCGGTCTTACCACTAGACCATCTCGGCTTATTAATACACACCCGTTAAAAATATCTTATTTGTTCGCAATTTGTTCTATTTTAGGGTTTTCGGTAAGGAGCTACCGGGGATATCCCGGTAGCTCCTTACCAACCCATGAAAATCCCTAATATAAAATACAAACAGTATCATCACAAAACATATATAAAATGATTGAAGCATTTCATATATTTTTTGTGATCATCATCCTCCTAAGAAGGTGGCAAGACTAAAGGAGATCGTGGCTTAGAAACTTGTTTTGCGCTCTCGAAAATGGAATCCTAATGGCATCTTCTTAAGAAAACGGATCAGTAATTAAGAGCACGCCTACAGTTAGTAAAATTTCAGATTTCACCCCCGTATAATATGATTCGCGCAAATAAAATGTAGTAAACGCCACAAGTTTTTAATAGTTATAAAAATAAAACTAAAAGATTTTTAAAAAATATATCTATTGAGAGCCCTAGATTAATTATTTGGACACATAATTATTTTTTTATTGTTTTCATTCTATAACATATAGCATTACGAGTATGGATCAGAAAAATATAAAGATTACAGAGGACATTTCGTGGTTATTTTATGGAGATAATTTTATGCTTATATGTTTTGATAACACACAACCCCTTAAAATATAATTTAGTTTACATATAATATTTATTTTTAACTTAATTCTGGATTTACCTTTACAAAATCAAATAAAAAGCAATTTTGCTTTTAATATACTGTATATAACAGCTAGACAAGACTTAAAGCACTACTAAATTATTTTACAGACTTACTTTAAGTTACCCTAAAAGTTACATTACATGAATACGTAAATGTAAAATACCATTACGTACGATTAAAACTAAAAACAATATATATTTTTTTAATATTAAATTTGTTCTATAAAAACCATAAATAAATCATCACAAACTTTGTCAAATTACATTCGTTGACGAGGAAAACGTAGAGAAGAAGAATAAGCAAATAAAACATTTCGCTTATTACGAGCATATCTTACAGAAATGACTTACCAACATTATAATAACAATGAAAAATGCTACAATGAAGAACAAAAGAAATATCAGGGCCTTTGAAATTAATTCTGCCGCAGAAAAATTACATTAGCCGCCGTTTTAATGAATATTAATTGGCCTGTCGCCGTTGCAGTAGCGGTGGCGTGCACCTGATTAATATTTAAATGGTTTATTTATTGAAACCAGTAAATACTACGAAGATAGTAAAACCTGATGATATTAGACGGGCCGGTAAACGTGGTTGGTAGATACTTTCACGCGAAAGGTTGTGGGTTCGATTTGTGTGCATGATCATGTCTGTTTGTCCTAAGTCTGGGTGTAATTATCTATATAAGCAAGTATATACAAAAAAAAAGAAAAATAGTATATATAGTATATCAGTTGTCTGGTTTCCATTGTACAAGCTCTGATTAATTTGGTCCCAGGATATTATTATTATAGTATATAAGTAAATAGTTTTACATTAAAAAAGTAAAGTAGCTGTAAATGATCCACTACTGTCCTTTCCTACTGACAAGATGGTTTAGAGATTACCTACACACATGGACATATGTGGCAGATTTTCATGACCAAAATATGCACATATACATGAAAATTCTGTGGTCATTGCTTGGAATTGAACGTTTCAATCACTCAGACTTTTAAATGTACCCACAGGCAAAATTATTGTAATTTCTTATTATAAGTGAACTTTTGTGTTCTTTATGAGAAATAAATGTCTTTAAACCGAAACAACTACTTAATATCGGCTCGCTAAAAATAATGCTTAATAGTGACAAGGAAAAAAATAACATATATTCGTAACAAAAATCGACGATTCAAAAATATGACGCAATTTCCCGAATGCCGCCCAGCCCAAACGTATTCTTCTTTTAGCCTCCTTCTCAAAGTTGTGCCGGCCAAGTTGTATAGTTTGGCGCAGGTAGATATATTCCTGCACAACTTCAAGTGGAGAGCCATTTACGACCACTGGTCGAATATTTTTGAATCGTCGATCCCACAGTCGCTTAAGACCAGGGTCTTCAATCAGTGCGTCCTACCTGTAATGACTTACGGTGCCGAAACGTGGACACTCACCGTAGGACTGGTCCACAAATTTAAGGTCGCTCAGCGACCTTAAATTCAGCGACTCACAAATTTAAGGTCACTAAGAACGCGCGATGCTTGGGGTTTCTCTGGGCGATAGAATCCGAAATGAGGACATTCGCCAGAGAACTAAAGTCACCGACATCGCGCGTAGAATTAGCTCGCTGAAGTGGAAGTGGGCTAGTCATGTCTCCAGGCGCATTGATGGCCGATGGAGACGACACGTGTTAGAGTGGAGACCACGCTTAGGCAAACGTAGTGTAGGACGCCCTGTGACAGGATGGACCGACGATTTAAAAAAGGTGGCAGGTACGGGATGGATGCGGACTGCCCAAGATCGGGATGGTTGGCGTTCTATGGGGGAGGCTTTCGTCCAGCAGTGGACGGCAAAAGGCTGAAGAAAAAAAGAAAAAAATCGTAACAACAGTTATATCCGAGTTTAAAAAGATTATCAAACATTAAAAATAATGATTGAAGCGATAATTCGCTTTATAATATAATATTTAAATTTATTTGTTTATTATGAACGATGATAAAAAACTATTTTATAGAATTGAAACGAGTGCACGGAAATGATTGGTCCGATAACCAACCATTCTAATAATGAAATTGAAAATCAGTAGTTCGGTAATGGGATATATTGCTGGGTCAGAAATTAGAAAATTGATTGACAACATTTAATTACAGTAATATTTGTACTCTTCTTCGGTTTTATTTAGTGGTAAGCGGCATTGGTAGGTAGGTACCACCCACTCTTCACATATTAACCGCCAAGCATTAATGCCTTGTATTGTTTTGTTCCGATATCAAATGTGCCAGCCAGTGTAAATACAGACACAAGAGACAAAATATATTAGTTCCTAACGTTTTTGGTGCATTGGAGATGTAATTCCTTACATATCTTGTTAAAATTCTTACTAAGTCAATGTCTATGGGTGGTGACCACATACTATCAGGTCGTCCGCTTACCAGTATGCCCACCTAAAACAATAAAATAAAAAATGGGCTAGTTTGTAGTATTTAGACTAGGGTAAAAAACGCACAAACATCCCTTGGATTTATAATAATTTATCGCTTGCCTTTAATTTGTTCTGTATTTTTATTTTAGAAAGGCATGCAAATTTCACTGTAAATAGAAACACCAATAGAAAGAAACTAAATTTTTTAAATAGTTATTGTTTGTAAATATAACAGAAGGCTTAATATCTCCACTTCCGCTAAATGAAAAAATATATATTAAACTCAATATAGGTAAGCATAAATGAAGGAATAAAGAACAAAAATCCTTTTAAAAAACATCAATGCTGCTTAATGTATTGGCAAAGTATTGGATGTTTTCGTTATTCAAATTTAAATTTAAACAAAAGCTTTATGGAATATAAATTAAAACTATCACCTGAACAACGTTGAAACATTCAGCGATAAATGCAATATCCTGAAAACATTAATCATAGAGGAGTTTTAATATGCTAATAAAATGGAAACTGATACATTTACCGTGTGAATTTAATTTTAGTTCTCCATATTTCATCCGAGTTCACTGGTTCGCTTGATATACGTATAATGTACATGCTATTGAAATATATTCAACGGATTTTAAATCAATAGCAATGAAATAATATTCACATTCAAAAATACTATAGAGTATAACACTATAAACTATAGAATTTAAGATAAATTTTACGTTTTGCGCTTATAATTACTTCAATAATTTTTAATAATAACACAACCCGCTTTTATTAAATAGTGTTTTGAATTTTGACCAATATCAAAACGTATAAAATTTAATAATGTCATTGATATTGAATATTAAAAAAACTGTGACATAATTTATATTTATACCTAATATCCTTTATATCTACATTAATTAAATGATCAAAGTGGATATTACCTAAGTAGTTAAGTCAAATATTAGGTATTGTATTAGAAATAAAGATAAAGATATTAAAGATGTATAAGATAGATGAATAAAGATACAGATTATAAATAAAGTTTAAGTCTGTAAGAGATTACTGTAAGTGATAAGCCCTTTGGATATATTATGATCTACCTGTTCTTCTTTTATATATTGTTTGTAAATTGTGTGCAATAAATACGTAATAAATAAGATAAATGTTCAAGAATTGTTAGCACTGCAAAATATAGCAGAGCTATTAGCAAATGGCATGGAATATATTAATCTAAGATTTGATAATAGATAGATAAATAGAAGATAATACGCTTCGTTCATCGGGACGTGTTCATGCGAACAATTTGAGTTTAATTGAATTAAAATCTGTTTTTGTTTGCTCTCATAACGCTCCCGTCACTGTATTATATACTAGCTGCATTAGCCTTCATGAGCACGCTGCAATCTCCTTTGTACTCGTAAAAAAACCGCTACTCGACGTATCTCTTAGACCACGCCGCGTTTGACCGTAATGGGGCTCGCACAGACTCACGACAACGTACTTACTCGATACAGTATCACACATTACACGCTGAGTTTACTGTGAAGGGCTTAAGATACGAATATTTACGTGGTTTTCACGATTAAACGACTGCCGCTAGGAACATTTTTTCCTTGCGTAAATAAATAAATTTGCGTCTATATACTTCTGTATCATTATTACTTACATAATTCAAATACATATCTACAATCATTTATATATCTTCGATGCCTTTTAAAAATTACCAATGACCGGATACGATATTTGGAAAAAACATTCGATTTGCTCACGTATGAAGAATCGTCTACGAGATGTAACTCAAAAACTTCCTTTATAAAAAAATAGTTTCGCATATATCAAAATCGCATGTATGTGACATATGTTATATGCTGTGTTTCGTCAGGTGAGTGAGAGTTCCGGAAGCCCATAAAGGGGGATTGATCTGGGTATTTGTGCTATATTAGACAGCCATTTGGGCTCGCAAGTTATCGATGCATTGGGTCACTTGTCCTGGAGGTCAGCATGATCCGAACAAACGGTGCTCCACTAGCCACCCGTGGTTTGTAGGGGGCCCAACTAGCGTGCTAGCCCCACGTGAAGGGCTGCCCCGCCGGCCACGCATAATTCCGAAGTTGCTCCATCGTGCCGGTTTGCGACCGGATGGAGAGGACCCGATGGTGACTCCCGGGGGGGTTCGGGCGTGCCCGCGCTCTCTATACAAGTTCCCTATCGGTGTATTGTTCCTTGCGAGCTGCTTGGCTCCCAGTGTGGTACTTTTTCCCAACTTCTTTCCCCTTCCCCTATTCACCCTAACTATGAAAAGAACCAAAAAGAAAAGTAAGTTTAACCAGCGGTTGCAATTCCTCTCCCTTAAAGTACATTTCCATTGATGTCCATCACCATCTCGAGACTGAGAGACCGCACTTACTCTTTCTAACGGAGACGCACATCTGTAACCCGTCCGATCCAACATACCTGCACTATCCAGGGTACATCCTGGAACCCAATTCCGCGCCCACGCAGGCATGTGCGTATACATCAGGGACGTGATCTGCTGTCAGTGTCTTCGTAACTTGGAGGTTACTGACCTTTCTGTTTTATGGGTTCTTATGAATACTGGCCTTGATCAAATAGTTTACGCCAGTGTACCGTTCGCATAGCGGAGACCAGGAGACGACGAGGCTATTGAACCATCTAAGTGAAACTGCAGATTCGGTCCATCGACGCTTTCCATCTGCGCAGTTGGTGTTTCTTGGGGACTTTAATGCACACCATGAAGAGTAGCTGTACCCGTATAGTGACACTGACCACGCTAGAAGAGAGGTCTACAAATTTGCAATATCTTGTGGCCTCTCTCAGCTCGTCCACGAACCCACTCATATTCCTGACGTCGTGGGCCACACTGCGTATTGCCTGGACCTTCTGCTGACAACCGATGCTGACAAGTATTCGGTTTCCGTTTCACCCCCACTAGGGACATCGAATCATTGTTTGGTGAAATCTGTGTCGCATTACTCGCCTCCTGACACCAGCCCTAAAGGCACTAGGCGAGTGTGGCGATACAAGTCAGCGGATTGGGATGAGATGCGTCACTTTTTCGCCTCTTATCCTTGGAGTCAGGTCTGTTTTTCTTCTAGAGATCCATCGTGCTGCGCAGATGCTGTCTCGGGTGTGATTTATTAAGCTATGGAGTATTTTATTCCTTTTGCTGAAGTAACCCCTGAGACCAAAGCTCGCCCATGGTTTAATACTGAATGCCTCTTAGCTGAAAAGCGTAAGCGTGAAGCTTATTTTTCTTGGGTTGACGCTCGTAAAAACAAATCTCCAGGCTGAGAAGAAAACATACAACGCAGGTGCTAAATCTCGTAAAAAAGCGATAAGAAAAGCTCGTTTTGACCACATGACCCTCAGGGAGCAAAGCTTTCTGGAGCCTCGCCAAGTCGGTCGAGAAAAACTTCTGTCGCTCTTCGCTGCCTCCTCTGCACAAACCTGACGGAATCCTGGCCCACAGCGTTAAGGAGAAGGCAAATTTATTTGCCAATCTCTTCGCAGAGTATTCTCGTCTGGACAGCAACGGCAAGTGTCCACCTCAGTTACCTCCGTTTGGCCCTAAAATGAGCGCCGTTAAAATCCACCAAAAAGAGGTACTTAAATGTTTGCTGAACCTGGACGTTAATAAGGCCAGTGGTCCTTAGGGCATTCCATCAGTGGTACTGAAGTGTTGTGCACCCGAGTTGTCTCCTGTTCTGACTTGTCTATACCGACTCTCTCTAGAAACTGACAAAGTTCCGAGATCCTGGAAGCTTGCTAATGTTCAGCCTTTATACAAAAAAGGAAGCCGTGCAGACCCAGCCAATTACAGACCTGTCGCGATCACCTCTATAGTCTGTAAGATTATGGAGCGTATCTTAAATAATCGTCTCCTGACATATCTTGAAGCAAACGAGCTCCTTAGTGATAACCAATATGGTTTTCGCAGGGGACGCTCGACCGGAGATATGCTAATATATGCCACCCACATTTGGAGCCAGGCCTTGGAGGGTCACGGTAAAGCAATAGCCGTTTCATTAGACATCTCAAAGGCCTTTGACCGGGTCTGGCACGAGGCACTACTTAGTAAGCTTCCAGCACACGGCATACCTACTAAGCTCTGCGACTGGATATGTGACTTCCTGAGGGAACGTTCGATTCGAGTTGTCTTGGATGGCTGCTCTTCCGATCTAATGGCAATCAATGCTAGGGTACCTCAGGGATCTGTTCTCTCTGCAACCTTGTTTCTGCTGCACATAAACGATCTTTTATCACCCGCTATTATTAGCTACGCCGATGACAGCACCGTAATTGATAAGTACATGTCCAACTCGCGAGCTAGTCCAGAGGAAATACGGTCCTTGAGAGAGTCCATGATTGAACGGGCGAACGTGACATTGCAGTGGGTGTCCGATTGGGGTGACGCCAATCTTGTCCAGTTCAACCCTTCCAAAACACAGGCATGTCTTTTCTCCGCGAAAAAAAGTAGCTTCGATTTAACACCCACTTTCGAAAGTGCTTACTGATCCTTACCGATTACTAACCATCTAGGGCTTCTAGGTATTACCATCACCTCTAACCTCAACTTTGGCCAACAAATTGAGTCTATGGCACAAGCGGCGTCCAAGAAATTATCAATTCTTTCAAAGGCTCGGCGGTACTTCAGTTCTGAACAGCTTCTTAATCTATACACTGCCCAAGTATGATCCTGCATGGAGTACTGCAGTCACCTCTTGGACGGTGCAGCCAAATATCATCTGGAAGCTTTGGACTCAGTCGACCAAAGAGCCCGTAGGTTAATTAACAACGAAAAGCTCTCAAACAGCAGACTACACCCTTGAGCTTCGTCGTCGAGTTGCCAGCTTATTGGTTTTTTATTGGATGCACTTTGGAGAGTGCTCGAAGGCTCTTTTCGAACTGATTGAGCCATCTCCATTCCTTTATCGGACTACTAGGCGCAGGCAATAGTTTCATCCATATGTTGTTGACATACCCAAAATTCGAACTAAACGGTTTGACAGCTCGTTTTTGGTGAGAGTCGCCAAGATTTGGAACGACCTGCCTGGGTTTACTTTTCCTGATAAGTTGAACTCTAGTGCCTTTAAGAGTAGAGTGAACAGGTTTCTTTTGGATGGGCGTGTACCACCTTCGTCTTCATCTACATTTTCCATCAGGTGAGATGGAAGACAAACGTCTATTCCATTACAACTATATAAATATAAAACAAATACTCATTATTCGTAATTATCGTTCATAAGTGATCGGTTACTGATGTATATTTTATTTATTAGTGAAGGACCATAAGCATTCACTACACTTACGCATTTAATAATTAAAACACATTCATACTTAATGTAAAGCGTGAGACTCTTCAAGATGTCTATATTTAACGACGTGACATATAGAAACAAATATAACGACTCGTTATTCGTAATTCAAAAATGATCGGTTACTGATGAATAATTTATTTATTTGTTAAGGACCATGAGCAGTCACAATTACGCCTTTAATAATAAAAGTCATTCATACTTAATGTAAAGCGCGAGACTCTTCAAGCGTTATACGAATATGTAAAGTAACAGTTTGTATATCTGTTGTTGTATTGTCACACTCTGGGGTAAAGCCCCCCACTTTTGTGGGGAGAATTAGCCACCAAAAGATGCTATATGAAGTATAAACACAAATTAATTAAATGAAAATTCAGCGTTGCTTGCTTAGGTTTGAACCCAATCATTCGATGAGATTCACATTTTCTAACCAAGTATTTACGTATGTCAGTAAATCATATTACACAGCTCGATCGCGAAGCAGCGTGGTACTGCTCTATTAACAATATAAAATTAAAATCGCTATACACTCAGCTGTAATCATATTGATGGGTATGCTGCTTTCTATACAATGAAAATTCAACAACAAATTTAGATTCCAGTAACGTTAGCAATTATTAAATACAAATAATAAAAATACAATATACGCTTGTAAGTACAATTGTTCGTACGTACGAAACAAAAGCTTAGCGTATACCTATGATGCCTGAAAATAGCAAAAACGTATTCGGCTAAACAGTCCGTGAATATAACGCCGGCATTTGCCCGATATTGCAATTTGGATTTCCAATAGCGACTTTTTGTTCTATCCAATGAATACTGAATATATACATGAAAATAGTCTAACCATTCGTATTGTAATTTGATCGAACACGTTTTAAAATAAAATATACACCAGCAACATATTATGTAAAAGTAAAGTAGACTTATGTATATGTTTAGAGAATTGGTACACAATGCATGTGCCATATTAAATTTTCTACGCGTTTTTATTTACCCCTGAGCACGATATTAATTATAAACACGAATTAAGCAAATGAAAATCGGTGCATGCCTGGGATTGAAGCTACGAACTTCGGTGATGATTCGAATATTCTAACCACATCTCGGCTCATTTGTATTTAGCAATGTTGTGCTGCTGTTGTATTTAAGTTATTATTATTTTATACAGTTTAACGGCAATTTTTTCCTTTCGAATATATTTCTCTTCATAATTATTAAAACGAGAAATCATGATCATAATAATTATTAAAGTGTTTCTTGTCGTTGTCGTTACTTTATTAATGACTCTTGTAAGATATATACATATATATATCGAATATCTATCTTTTATAGATATATAAAAGATGTCTCCATCCTGTGTAATTCCTATGTGTTTCTTTTCTAGATGGTAGAATTAATTTCATTTTTTGTTCTGACTGTATATATTATTGACCTGTTGCATTATAGAGACTCTCTCGTTTCATGTTTCTTATTTTTCACGTATAAGGTATGATCGAAAAACACCTCAAACTATTTTATGCTGCCTGGTATATGAAATGAAATATCATATTTAACATTTTTTTACTAGGATTTGCAAAAATGAAACATTGTCTAAAATTACAAGTCACTTTATTAAAAAAAAATACTTATTGGAATTATTTTCTGATTCTTTCAATATTACATTATTTTTGTGTTAATGTTATAATAACAAGTACTTATTATAATTTTATTTTACAACGAATTTTTTATTAAGTGTCAAGTGTTTGATGCCATAATAAAATTATCTGATTATTCGTTATTAAACATAATATATAAATACAAAAAAATGTTTTCACTGGGTTAATACATAAATAAATACAATATAAATTGTTATTTATCAAACATGTACATGAAAATGCCAAATTGAGATCATATTATTATTATTCTGCCAATAAATATATTGCATTTTCACTTGCAAAAACTAAATCTAAATAAATAGATACATTTTATATGCTAAAAATATAAACGATTTAAGAATTAATTCAAATAAAGGTTAAAACGAGTTATAATTAATATAAAAATATATACAATAAGAATACACTTTATTATTAACTTGTTTCAATAATTGGAATGGTTTAGATAGATATTAAAAAAAATGATGATATTATTTTTAACAATCAGCCCAAATTTCTATTTAATGATAACATAATTATCTATATTAATAATTATGTTTGAATATCATGGCGGCCAATTTCTATCCTACTCAGAAGAAATAATAGTTCAGTTCAGGTGAGTGTCACATCTCATAGTCCAAATCTGCAATCCAATGAATACCTTGACAGAGAGTCCAATAAGCCAGACTTGATCAAACTAAATAGCCAATCTAGTTCAACGAGGCCTTAAATATAATATGATAAGGGGTTTTGGTTTATTATGAAAAAATTTTTTAAGCTAATACCTATGTGGAAAGACTTGATATTTTTGGTCCACAACAATGAAGAATACAAATTTTATTATATTCAAAATATAATTAATATATGTTTCAAACTATGTCTTTAAATTTTAAAGCTTTAAATAATAACAATCAGCACAAATAATAGACACAGTTTAATCCTGAACCTACGTTTATTATGATTAAAAAAAAATAGAATTATGACCTAAAATATAGGTTAAGAAATAATATAAGCAAATATATGATATTACTGTATTGCTTTACAATTAATTCCATAATTTAGAAGCACAGAGCCACGCTGTCACTCCACTTACAATAGCACATAAATACAATTAAACCTAACAATAAAAGCACATTCATTTTTTGAAAAATTATAATACAAAGTCAAATTCTCATAATTCATATTAAGATAATAAAAAATAAATACACATTATGAACAAACATTGGGTTATAGTTTTAAAACTAACTAAATATTAATCTTTCAACATTGCAGCTTGGATTACTTACTGGATTAGAGACTGTTTTTCAGTGCCTCGCCAAGCTATTATTAATATCTATATATACTAAGATATACAATATGCTTTTAACATAACCAAATTAATTATAATAAGAATTTCAATTACATAAGCCTATACTTAGGAATGAGTTATCACATCTTTTCTTTAAGTCTTTAGTGTGATCATTGTTGTGAATGACTTTTTCAAATACACCCTAGGTTCAACACTTATTTGGTTATCTGTCCAACATAAACAATAGCATGCAGCCCATAGGATGCAGGTTGAGTACAGACTTAACCTGCATCCTATGGGCCGCATCCAACCCGACAAGCTTTTGTGGTTGGCCCTGGTGTAACTTTATTTTCAACTATTTCAAATTCAAAGATTTTTTTAACACCTAAATAATTTCAATTAAACAACTGCTTGTGACCACGGACCACTGGAAAGTGTTTGAAACATCAGGAAATCATAAAAAAATGATAAATATATGCAAAAACAAACATTACCTAAATATTTTTAATTTGCGTCCTTCGACACCATGGCTAGCATATGTCAGTGGCCACTATAAAAAAAAAGGTGAGTATGGCCGCTCTTAAGGGTCTTCGATCTGACTCGCTACACACAAGAAAAGGATCCAAGCTAGCTTTACATGTATATTATATTGTAGTCATTTGTAATGTCATATTTTAATAATATTATTTTGATTGACTTCTACAAAAATTGTAAATGACAGAGTGAACTCCTTGTAGTAATATCAAAAATAATACTTTATAATTATTAGGAAAATATAATATACCATTATATAATTATAATAGATTAGACATCTAATACTCCACACAGATTATTGGTTGAATGCACAGATGAAAGCACATTATCATGTTTTATATTTAATTATCTCGAAGAGTGTCACCTACATAATTTTATCTTAATAATTATAAGGATATGAAGACTTACAGCATTTAAACAGTTGAAGTTAAGTCAAACAGTCAACAGTCTTAATTTAGAGTTCATGCACACATTTATATGTTCACATATAGAGCGAGATTACATGAATGTTCATACGCACACACAAGCAATTACTCCTTAACTTATTATATTGTGTTAAAGAAGGGACTGTTCCACCATTATTTTGGCATATCCTGACGGCGGGGGGTATCTGAAGTTGTCTAATATTATATCCAGAATGGCACCATCATCCACTGAAAAAGTTATAGTTTTACACATAAATACATCATATATTTATTTATCATTTATTTATTAATCATATATTTGATCTATAGATAATTCAATTATCCAAAATTGTATTAATTACTTCATACATAAATACATAGATATTATACACTTTAGATGTATGTACAATAACAACAATGAAACATCGCCAATTTCTACTTACCATAAAGTGCCGGGTACAGTGTGCCTTTAATGTTTCTTACAGGAATCTCCAAGTTTACACCATTAAGAAAAAAGTTAAGCTCCACATGGTCATATGCTACACCAATGACATCTCCTTCTCCTGGCATTACTGCAGCACTCTCCTCACTCTTTTCGCTCTCTGGTTTTTCATTCTCTGCCTGGTTTTCATTGTCATTTGTAGATCCCGTTGTAACCAATAGTTCTGAGGTAGGAGATTCTCTTGCACCTGGTTTAAGGTGATATAGTTCAACATTATCATGTCTTACTGTTCCATCGCTGTTTAAACACCAGGATTCTTTGTCGACTCCACCTTTTATTGTACAAATTTTATTAATTATTGAATGCAAATGAACTACATTAATTATGAAATTTTAATCAATGTAAATACATATATATATAATGCTATTCTGTAAACATTTGCAAAATTTGACCTAATTACAACAGTGTGCTTCAAACTTGGATGAGGATGTATGCTTCAAATAATGCTAATATTATTGTTGTGTAACATTGGCAATGATTGAATTATGTCATGAGTCATTTGACCTAGAGTTACGTTGACAATGACCTACAGATGGATCATCCAAAGAATATTAAGTGGTCCAATCCTAAGATAGGAAAAATGAGACTTAGGTTAAACTGAAACAATCTCTTAAATCTATTGTGTGTGATTTGGAATTCTTGATTATTTTTGTAATAATATAATGCAATACTCAATTGTTTTAGAACATTTTTATCATAAAATATTCTTACCATGGACTCTATTAAGGTCAGCGTCCCTCGTCGCAAGGCCTACAGCCCACACACCTCCTTGTTGAAGTTTAACTTCAAAATAAGCTTTGTTTTGTACAAGTGGTGCATTTCCTAAAGCACATCCAGAACCACAAACGCGCTGGCCACCTTTGACTATTACTACCTCATGTCCTACAAAAGAAATATGATATATGGTTAAAAATTGGCATTACAATATAAACTTGAGTCTAACTTAAAACGCTATCAAAATGTCATCCCACGCATTTGAGGTATAACTTGGAAGTTTAATTAAACTTTAAGAAATAAATACTGTATTTCATACAGTATAAACGGTAATAATCTACAAATATAATTAACATTATTATATTTGTAGATTATTACCGTTTATCATTAAAAAAATTAAAAGTACATATTACCCATATGCAAAGTATCTAACTGGACTGGATTACTCTTCACACGTATTGGTACGCTTGGGGTTAAGGAAAACCCATTGACGCAGTTTTTAAAACAACAAAACATTTTGTTAAGCTCAGTATTATTTTTTAAGTGAAATCAATAATGCTATTTAAAGTCAATATGTTTTATTTTTAAAACACCTATTTACTTTAGACAGTTACAACGACGTCATTTTCATATGACATTTGCGTTAATAAATCAAAATGACATTTAAGTCTTGCTATAGAAATGACAGTAGTAACGTTCTTAAATTTCTTAGTTTAAGGTAGGTATCGTATATGCTATTTTTTTATTTAAAATGTTAAGTATGTTGGCGTAGCATTAGATAGAGTTAAGATTTTTTTACAAAAAAAACTCTTAAGCTAGATTTTAATTTCGATGACTGGCTACCACGCCATTTAAAGGTACACCATAATTCGGTGCAGAGTTAACGTGGTATGGTTTATCAGAAGACAGATTGGATTCTAGTCTACTACCCTAAGAACCTTCTAACACGTACATCAAATTTGATTTATTTTCATTCGTGTAAAATTGTTCACAAATTAATTAACTCGTCGTATATGGAAATGTTTGTACTTTTAAGTCTAATAATAATTATAAAGTAACCTTTTTTATACTAAAAAAGTAAAGTAACAGCCTGTAAATCTCCTCAGCTAAGCTAATGCCTCCTCTTCTTTTGAGGAGGCCTTGTAGTTTATTCAGATTATGTGACAGACTTACATCCGACACATGCAGATTTCCTCACGATGTTTTGCTTCACCAGCGAGTACGAAATGAATTATTATAGAAACTAAAAATTGAGTAGTGCTTGCCTGGGATGTAGTTTATATACCTTTCTTATAGTTCACAAATTATTTATTTAGTATATATTAAAACAAATTAACAAATACCTACAAAATTAATTCTATCTCTCACTACTAAGCCATTTTATTATAGGTGCACTTTTAGATTTCTTAAGTCCGTGGTGATCAATATGAGTAAATTAAACAAAATGCCGTTATTTTTTAAAGTATTACTTCAATTTTATCATGTCTATGTAGACTAATGATTTTGGAGCTACGTAGTGAATATCCAAAATCATTTGTTTACCAATGCTATACCATTTCTACTTATCGTTAACTTTATTTCATTTTTGCAACAAATTTTTACTTAAATATTTTATTCACACCTAGTAAAAATAGTAAAATCAAACCTAGTAACTTAAAACCTAATAAAATTTAAAAACACACAATTACGAACCATTTCTTAATTACTACATATTACCTCAGTATCCCATAACTTTAAAAACATGCTTAGCGTAACCAGTTAAGTAAACATCACGTAACATAACGCGTTTTTACTTGTTTCATACTAAGAACTTTTGTTAATTTTTAGAAAGCTTTAAACATACTTAAAAGATAACAATAATAATTAAGCGCGCAAATCTACCGTTAAGATTCATTTCTACCTATTAATAGAAACATGTTTATTGTTTTTTCTGAAAACATACCCTTTAGTTATAGTACCTAACTGACAAAACGTAAATAATATTGTCGTTTGAATTTTCGAAAATGAAAATATGCAGCAGGTCAGATTCTGCCAGTAATGAGATGACAAAGTGATAATGCGTTATTGACATCATAAATGAGCAAATAATTCGTTAAATTTTGTTATCAGAAATCCCATTTACAAAGGAGATAATTCATGATATATATCACAAATAGAAAAGAAACTAATATGAATTCTTTTACGTGGACGTAAATAAATCATAATATTTAGCTAGCCTTAAGGCTTATGTACAATTTAACCTAAGTATATGAAGTTTGTCTCAATACTCCTGTTAAACAGATCATTATTAGTAACAAACTGATTCCGTTAAATTTGTTATTTTTGTAATAGAGTGCAACAAAGTTTATACCCACCTATCTCCTTACTATTGATCCATTCTATGTTCGAGGCCAAAGGTGGAATTTAATTTCCTTATTTCGGATCAATTATTTACTATGAATTAGCAATGCAAATATTATACTTATTGAATGCTCTATTTGCGTTAAATATTGATCCATATAATTGATTGCGTAAACTAGACAATCGAAAATACGTAGGTAAGTATTTGACTTGATATATTTTTTATTGTTGTCAGCTTCGTAGCTGTATAAATATTATTAGTCTGCGAAATCGCATTAAAATATATTATTACCAGCATCAATACCTCATGTACCTTTATAATATGCATAATATAATATGTTGTACATAATATAAAATGTTAGGTTTTGTTCAATATTGTTTCAAGACAGACAGTATATCTGGTGTAAACACAAAAGTTTATGTTTGATAGACGAGATTTATTTAAACACTGACGAAACTATAGCATTGATAACATAATTTTGAATTCATGGAATTTAACACATGGAGGCAAAACAACTGCTAGTTATAGTATATGTATAATATTTTGAGTAATTTAGAATTAATAACAATTATTGTGCTTGTATGATTATAAATAAAATCAATAATGCATTTAATAATAGTCAATTTTTTTTTATTTGATGATCATTGTAGACAAATTATTAAACATACCTAATTACTACCTGACCCAGAGTTAAACCTGAACATATAGAGTTAAATCTCTTATCTTATTTTTCTTAGTTTTTAAATAAAAGAATAAAAGAAGAAATAGATATTATATGTATTTGTTTTATTTCAATACCTCATAATAAATAGTACTAAAAATTGAAAATAAAAATATAATATATTACAATTTACAATAACTTAAAAATTATTGAACATTATAACAATTATAAAGAACTTGCCTACGAACTGCATCATACCATGTTTGTGATGTCATAATGTTAACATTTCTCATCGTTTGAAAAGGATTGTTGATGCAATAATTTTTGTGTAGTAGTTGTGATTCTAAAGTTGTTAGTTTTAATAGATGAGCATATTTTGTTTACATTGGACTGATATATCCACTCTTTAGGACACTGTAATGTACAATCCGATCTTTAGGACAAGCATTCGTTAGTATAAGAGCTGTGTGATTTATAGTCATCTATTGCATCTCAATTGAATATTCAAATGGTTTTCTTTATCATATTATAATATAGTCACAGTCCAATAATATATTCTGGAGGATTGTAAACTTCAGTATTTTCAGTTAAAAACTCTTGGGAGTATTTGAATTTGTTTTCGCCTTTTCTTTGCAGCTGGCCTGGTTTTTATATTGTTTTGATTCTTATGATTTTGTTGACAGGTAAACTTGCGTGGTATAACATCAACTTTAATACTTGCTCTCCCTCCCATTGTAATATAATAATTATAATTCTCTTCTTTAAGCTAGAATATACTACTTAAGTAGAATAACTACTAAGATTATTTTAATATAATATTGACTATGGAATAATATTATTATTTTAATTTGCAAAATATTTGTTACATTATACATTTGGTTCTTGTAGAACATGGCTTAATTTGTAATACTTTAAATAAGACAAAATTCTTCCAGTATACAAATTTGTAAGAAGATACATTTAATAAAAAATAACAAAGTTTGTTGTTGTACCAATGTTATTCTTATAGTCTTGGTTACTTTTCTATTCGTATTAGGTATTTGTTAGGTACTTATATGTAATATATTCTTAAAAAATGTTAAATACTTACATCGAAATGATCTTCACAACAAAAATAATGTGATCGTGATTTACTCTTTGGACTAATACGTCCTGCTGATTGGAACCATTGATTCCGACGTTCAGCGTCTCGTGGCACGATTAAAAATAATTCTTCAGGAGTTCTTTTTGTATTATTTGTACAAAGCGGTACAAAACAGGCACGATAACTTTTTAAATTAGACATTTTCAATAATACAATTAATACCTACATTTACAATTAATATTTGTTTCGTATAATTGAATTACTATTTTGTTATTTGTTAACGAAATCAGCTGTCTGTCACTGATCTTAAGTACTATTTATTTATAAGTATATTTACATAATAGTTTGAATTACCTACATACAACTTTTTGATCATAACACTTTATCATGTGTAAAAGTAGGTACTTATAATTCAGTAAAACCCTAACAAAAACCAGTTAAATACGGTTTATTTTTTTAACTTAGCGTAAACAATTTTTTACAACTATTCAACAAAATCAGGTTGTGTTTAAAAGTTTATAATGCTTCATTAATATTCTATTAGGGTGGTCTATTCCAATAATATTTTAAGAGATATTCAAAATAGGTAGGTTATTGAACTATTCTTTAGGGATATATTTAGATATATATAGATTTTAAAAAATGTAAGGTGTTGCGGTATATGTTTGTGCGAGTCATGTCAAGGAATCAGCGTGAAGTGATCTTTATGTGCAGACTACGGCTCGGGAGAGGCAGCGGATGTATGTGAAAACGATAACGCAGCCTCTCCCGCTGAGGACGGTCATGGCTGGAGGTGTTAGTTGGTAGGAATCCCACACAAGATTCTCTCCGGGTACTTTCGAAAAAATAATTTTTGAAAAAAAGCTAAAAAAAGGCTTTGTGCAATTCAATGTTGCTCGCCTAATTATCTATCTGATGAGTCTACAACTTATCTTAGTGATTCTCTTGCAACTCACTAATTTATTATTATTATTGTATATTCAAACTTATACTCAAACAATATTAATGTACAGAGAATATGTATGCACATTATGTGTGGTTCTCTTTTCAGGACAAAAATGTAAATGAGATTTTAATTTCAGAAACATGCTTAATACGTGTTTACTTTTAAATACTTATTGGCTTCCTGGTTTTCATCTGATTAACAACGATCTTACTGGAAAAACAGAGGGTTTAACCATATCACTTGCTTCTTAAATCGACCCAAGATCATTCTTCTCAACTTGGATTGTCAATAGAGCAGCATTGTTATTCTGCCCCTCTTTGCAACTCAGACTTTTTCATATTGATTTAAATTTTGTTTCATCAGTACATTATGTGATTACGATCGAAAAAATATTTAAACATTTACTCAGTTTAAACAAAATGCTGAATTAAAAATTAAAGTGTTTCTCATGAAAACTCCTTTGTAGCCATAAATTTGCACAACAAAAACTCTTATGGTCGTTTGCAGGAATTCCAAATTTTAATTTTCTGTCTAAGAGCCACCAGATAGTTAAAAAAAAACAATGCAACAAATAGTTTTTACTACTACCCGTACGCAATTATTCAGTTAACATAAAATCATCACATTTTTTTACTTTACGTAATAAAATATATAATGAAATAAAAGACATTTATACAATTATCAACGACTGTATATATTTTTATTATTATAGCGATCAAAATGAAACATATTCTAGTGTTATCTTATATGTGCCGCTATAATGACCATCAGATAAATAAACTACGGTTTTCTGTTGTCTACTTTACCGTCCCAAAATCGACAAGACCGCCAACTTTTATACGAACAAAGAAAGCAGAGATTAGCAATACCAGCACGTATGTAAACGCACCGCGGTCTGCCAACAGAATGTTCTAGATCCACATAGTTATATGTTTCTATAAATTCATCAATAAAGTATATACTACTAAAGTATTTTTAAATGCCAATTTAATTATTTTTAATAGGTATGCATCCAAATGCAGTGTTTTTTTTTTGTCGCTCATAAGGAACAATATGTTTTGTTGTTGCTATTTTGTTATGTTCATAAGTTACCACTTATTGACTATTGTTAAACACTATTTATTTACATATTTTATTGATAAATTAAGAACTTATGTGTCTGATGTGTCAGAGAACAAATATATAATTTAAATATCTTGTTGTAATAATATAAAAGCCAAATTCTACACAAATATAAGTACCTAATTCCATAAAATAACACAAATATATTTATAGTATAGTAATTTTTTAATCGTCAAATTTGCCTTTCTTTTGCACCTTTTCGTAATAATTTTGTAATGGCTTCGTCATTGTCACGTTAACGATATTTTGCCAACAAATTTCTCCGTGACTAATACTACAACAACATCAATACAGTAACACTTAATGTACAAACCATTTTGGAATTTTAAAAGGATAGGATTGTTTTCTAATTTTAAATTTTAAATAAAGTAAAAAAATATGAATAACCATACAATTAATTTAAAAAGTTAAATAATTAAGATTTAAAAATAATGATAGTAAAAGATTAATTTTATTTTAAAGAAATTATGAATACCTACAACTAATTTATATGTATTTTTTTTTCAATAATTAAATAACCTGAGTATTATTTCTTTTTTAGACGTTAAGTTAAGATTTCGTTAATAGCATTGTGCTAAAAATTTAAGCTTCTTTATTCTACCACCCCACAGGATGGTCGGATACCTTGAAGATCCGGAGGCGAGGCTTTCCTCCATATAAAACGCACGCAGTGTGCCGGCGCATCAGTTAGTGACGGTTCCGGAAGACAGACAGACCACAACGTGAGTTTTTTTTATTATAGTTCGCATAAAAAATAATTTCGGTTTTATTTTCAACTATATATCTCTGAAATGATTAAAAAAATTTTTGATCATGTATATTTTTCTTTTATATTTTATAATATATAAAAGTCAAACAATCAAGATTAAAATATATTTAAATAACATGATAATAAGCAACTGATCTTCTAAATACAAATAAAAATAAATAAGCTTTATAAAAATAATTCATTTGCATCTCATAACAAAAACAAAGTTTTTAAAAAAGAAAATAACCCAAAGGTCGAAACTTGAGAGGAACGAACCATCTTGAGGGCAAGGTCGCTTTCTATAGCCCTAGAACCGGTCCAGATTTCCTTACGTAATCCATTGTAAAATATTCAATGGAAAGTGCTTGTAAATATTTGATGCATTATTTCGTAAAACAACTAATTTGTTGAACTTTAAATGGTTAATAGTTGCCACCAGAAAGCCTCACTTATATATATATATATATATATATATATATATATATATATATATATATATATATATATATATTACTTTACAAAACGTAATTTAATGATCTTTTGGACGTTGACGAATTAGCATTACACCTAACTATTGTTGGTTGTGATCACACGATTGCTTGACCTTTTAGGCTATATAAAAACATTGTTGGTATTTTCTAATCATCGATACAACAGACGGTGCGAAATCTAATTAAAACTGCACATCCTTCTTTATAAGCCTTTCCGTAATTGGTAAAAAAAAGTTAAAATATCTAATAAATAAAAATTCTATAACCAGTTTGACTACTACGATCAAGCTATAACTGTTAAATAATAAAATAACTTATTAATGATTTATGCTCATTTAATATGAGCTGTTCCGAACCGATAGTTCATTGAACTCTATAGGGTTTTATGACAAACTTTGTAGAACGTAGTTTTAGATTTTTTTTTAAATCAGGTGATATGAATATTTATTATTTGCTATTAAAATGATAAAGAAATTAAAAATACACATTTCCTGCTAGTTTTTATATTAACGATATAGTACGTAGGCACGCAATTAATTCATTTTCGATAAACTATAAACGACATGACGCATATTTTACCGTAAGCGAAAAATAAAAATGATTTTGAGTGATAACATTTTCACTTATAAACTTTAACTTATGTTAAATCATAAAATTCAATTTTGTCATAGATAATGAAACGATTCCTGTTATTGTCGGTGCTGGCGATTGCTCATGCGCAGTTCCCGAACGGACGCATCCTAGAACCTCCTGTACCCTCACAGTGCGTGCAACGCGTCATTCATGAAAGATACGCCGACAGTAAGTAATATTTTTGATTAGATTTTAAGTACATCACCTAAGATGCTTTGTTCAATAGCTGAATTAACCTTCGACCTGGGACATATTTGTTGCGTAGGTACTCCGGAATATCTATACCCTACTCTAATCGAAGAAAGACTAAAGATAAACAGATCATGTATTTATATATTCAATGTGATTTATTTATTACGTAATAGCTCTTATATATTTATTTAATATACAACATTATTCCACTAAACTATTTATATCCACTTTAATTTCACTTCCAAAATTCCGATAACAACTGTCGACATTTAAAAACGCCATTTTTACGCCAATTCATATTGAATATCATGGATTATTCAAGATTTCGACCAATAATACCGTCAATTTAATGTCTTAAGTTATTTATATGTCTTTCTACCTGGGCGTGCCGTAACTTAATTTAGTTTGAGTTCTAACTTTAAAATGTTATATCGGCAACAAATCTTACAAAGCTACCCGGATCTAAGATGTAATTTCATAATATTTTATTACTAATTCTATAATTAAAAAGACAATGTCAAGCAAAATGGAACGGGTACTCATAAAATGTGTTTTATTTATATTTTAAGGATGAGTATCTATATAATCGATAATAATACAGTAGGTCAGTTATTTTTTTTTTTTTGAATACAAGGCACTGATTATAATATTGTAATACAGGATACTAACTTACCTAATTTATGAACGTTGAAGCGACGCGGAAGTTTCTAAGCATATTTTTTGTCGAATAGATGACCGCGTCAAGACATTCGTATAAAAACGCCGTGTTTATAAATGTGTAAGCCACGCTTATCTCTTTCTTCCCGGATGCAAGATAAGTAAACCTGTTCCTAAACGGGATTCTATAAAAATATCTAAGATAACCCAGATTTGTTCCTTGGGAAAATAAATTTAGCTGAGTATAATTAAAGAATTTAATATTTCAACATAATGAGTTGTCTGAAACGGCCATTTATGTTTAATGTAGTTCTCGTTAATGTATTACTATCGTAATAGTTAAATAAATACTAATATAAAGTCAATACGCCGTTTCCTTGAAATGCATATATTAAATTCATTTGCATTATCAGAGCCCGGATAGCTCAGTCGGTAGAGCATTGGACTTTTAATCCAAGGGTCCAGGGTTCAAGTCCCTGTTCGGGCGGCCATTTTTTTTCATATATATATTTTTTATTTTTTAAGTAAACTGATAGATTCTGTGGAATCAATATTTATTCTGTGGTAAAAATTAAACAAGGAAATGTAGTCAAAATACAACTAGTTTTTAATTTAACCTAGTAGCGCTAAACAATAGCGAGTATTTCTTTTCAGTTCTGTATGGAAAGTTACTTTTCCATCGACAGATGTTCCCATGCATACAATGACGTCGTGCACGTTACATTCATGTATAATAATTAATAGATAATCTGTCCGTACAATTAAACGAAACGCATGTAGGTAATTGCATCCTTATTCTGTCTACATTTTTATTTGGGCCTTAGCTAATTTAAAAAGTATAAAATATTCACACATAATAGAATTATTATTTTGCGCTCAACTTACACGCCAGAAAAGAGAGAAAAATACGGCTACTTATAAAAGCGTAATAGAAATATCTGTATATATATATACATATATATATATATATATATATATATATATATATATATATATATATATATATATATATATATATATATATATATTAAATGACATTAAATTTATCTCTGTTGTTGGGAAGGACTTTCTAAAATACATTATAGAAACAAGAAAAACATATAAAACATAATTTTTATATAGATGATTAAAATGTTAGATAAACATTCGCTTCTAACATTTGACCCGAAGTTTTCTTTAAATAATCTCAATATAATATACAGATTAATAAAACATTTATCGTTTTGTTCATTATTGTCACATGACTCATAGTTATTTTTGCCGTTTATTTTTAACTCAGTAATGTAACATTCTTTAATTGGATATCTTATGTAATTCTTATAAATATATTGCACAACGAATTACCATCTATTTGTTAAAAAGATAAAAAAGAACCCGTTACATACAGAAAACTTCTTTACCTCGTTTTTTTAATCATTACTCAAATTATGAAGCTTTTATGTTACTTAGTAATTAATGTTGTTAACTTAAGTCACGAACTTATTGTCATTCAACTTTGTTCGATAATGTTAAACATAGATGGTTTCAATCTAATCAATTTATCAATAAATGTTAAATAGTTTATATAGATGGTGTATTGTGTTTAAAAATGAATAAATAATCAATATGTTATGGACAGACGAAACCGGTACCTATCAATTTCAATACCACCAAAAATTATTGTCTTTTTTTTTTTATTAGACAAGGGGTACTTTTTCTCATGGAGGGACCCGGCCTTACGCGGAGTTGAAGAGGACTGGCTGAGTGCAAGAAACTATTGTCGTCAGCGTTGCATGGACCTTGTCTCATTGGAAACAAGTGACGAAAACGAATGGGTGAAAGCTCGTATCGTACAAGATAAGGTAATTTAAATTTTTCTCATAAATAACATTATTTGTTACACGACAAACACGTGACACGTGAAAAACGTGATCGTGTAATTACTGTTACGAATACAAACTCTTTTTACCGCGACCTATTTTGAATATATTAAACTTAAATTCCTATTCATATTAACATAGTCATTACTAGTTTGTTCAACAATGCAGTAAACAGTCTTATCCTGTCTTTGAATTGTTGGTAAATTGGACTTAAATCGTAAGACGTGTTTATATAAATTTTAGCACTTAGTTTGAAATTTCAATGCTAGCAAAACAAAAGACGATAATGTTCCATCCTTGACCTGCATGTTTTAACATGACAAAGCAATGGGTATGTCGTTATTCAACCCATTTACTTTACACCCACTGCTTGTAAGAAGTGAAAACGTTTTTTTTTTTAAACAATCGAACTAGAAAGTAGAGCCTTTTAATTTCGTTCCTCAAAGAATTTGACGTGCTTGTTGTTTAAATATCGTTACAAATTCAAACATGTTTTGAATTTGACAAACTTCAATTGTTTTATGATGCATGACGAGTAGTACCAGAACAATAGTTAATTTTCCATTTCCAAGTTTCACTTTATTATTCAACTATGATTTTCCCGTCGTGAGATGCGTCGTTTATCAATATATAAATACCGAATGTAATATTTACTTAGAGAGTTTGTGTTATTGGAACTGGGACCAATTAAATATTTACTTACGAGATTATTCTTATTATTTTGCATGTAAATAAAGTAATGATTCTATACTCGATTCTTAAACTTAGATAGCAGTAATTTAAATTTAATAGGTATGTAAAATTCTTTGGAAGTTATAGACTCGAATAGCACTTAGCCATATTTATTGCGTTTCTGGATATCTGATGTTAGAAAGGTCAACCAAGCTCTTTTTTGTTTAAATATTGTTATTATTTAAAAAATATAATTTTATTTAAAACAAAAATGTTTCATCACACCATTTTTTAAGATCAAATTTGTTTGTTTTCTACAGATCTGGTGGCATTTTCATTGCCCAACCTTGATCTTCTTCGAATTAGCATACCATTATTTTGACCATTTCGTATTAATTTTGTTGCTAATGAAACTTATTTCTTTTTTATATTATCTTTTGGCTCAAATTTTCTTCGCATACTTTGTGTAAAAGAAATCAAACTAATTGATTTAAAAAAATGGTATTGTTGTATATTCTTTACAATCAGTAGTAGGTTTGAAGAAGAAGTTCTAAACTTTCTCCTTTATGAGAGGTGTTCTATACTAACAAGTAAGTCATCTACAAATGCAATGTAAAGCAACTTTACATATTTTTAAAGGTTAAATACATATGGACTTCGGGACGTCTATGCGACTTCAAAGGCTGCAACCGGCCCGATCTTCTGCCCAACGAGGTCAACGGATGGTTCTGGACTGCAGAGCTTCAAAAGCTTGCACCTACTACGAACCGCCAACAAAACGACTGGTCTGAAGGCGGTGGAATTGGCAAACCCCAACCTGACAACCGGGTAAATTTCCAATGTTTAATAATATAATGCTGCTCTTCCTATATCAAAACATTTATTGTTATACTATATTTATACAGGTATTCGTGATATATACTTTTTAGAAAAGATTTGTCGTTGACAAATTATGTATTATTAATTATTACGGAATAAGTGGCACATTATTACGACACAAATTCCACGTATGGTGTTGTAATGTTTGCCGTTAAGGCTCGTTCGTTAACAGTGAGGATGACGCGTAATGAAAATGAAAGCGGTGTAAATATTTATGTGCCTGCAAATTATTCACCGAAGGGCGTACCCGCATGCCTGCAACCCACTTTCTACAACCTGTACAAAAGCTTATCGATATGCAGCTTATGTCGTGAGACGCGACATATTGTTTGATACTACTTTCGCGGCGACACGTGAGCCGTCGCACGCAACGACAACTGCGTCCTGAGGATGATCCGCATCCGCCTTACTTGCGTCACAGCTACTCATAATGCATTCGTGCCCCTGCATTATGTGGTTTCTTATATAATTTTCGCTTCTTGTTACGCACGTTTATGGAAAACTAAATGACTGTTTAAAACACGCCAATAGATTGAGACTTAATACAACATACGTATCCAACACTCGGTAAATGTCTCGGCTGAGCTAACTATCCTGTCAAAATAGGAGTCCGATGTAAATCTAGTACCTAAGATACTCTTTGATTGTGGACTGTTTAGAGCCTATCCTCTATATTTTTTGTAAAAAACAGTCCAATTTTTTTTCGTAATTTAATAAACAATAGGAATTAAAGAATATGTATTTTCAGGAGCTGATCCAGGGCGGCGCTGCGGAACACTGTGTTGCCATTCTAAACAATTTCTACAATGATGGCGTCCACTGGCACGACGTAGCCTGTCATCATCGCAAACCATTCGTCTGCGAAGAGAATGATGCGCTTCTGAAATACGTCCGATACACCAATCCTAATTTGAGAGTTTAATATTCAATTTTAAAATATGCAACGAAGGATTTTAATAAATTCTCATGAATGTAACTAAATTGACAGAAAAGATAAAAAATTACTACGACAGTCATATCAAGAAACATTACGAGCGAAAACACTTTAAATTTAAAAACCGGTATTTTCTTATAAAGTTTTAAAAAATAAAATATATCTTAGATTTAAGTCTTACCTCATTGAATATTTATTTCAGTATTTAAGCATACAAGTAGTCAGTACAAAACCAACAAATACTTATTTAATAAAGACTGCTTTAATTTATCATGTGTTTTACTGATTCCCAAGAATTGTCCTCTAGTTTTCGCCTGAAACAGCACCCCCCCCCCCCCCCTGTTTTAGCGATTGGCGATGTGGGCAAGTGTTCCTATGTCCTTTGTTGGTGTTCAAGCTTGCTTCGTGCCTAATTTTATTAAAATTGGTAACCGAAACAGGCACGACAGACAGTTACTTTCTGTACCCGTACCGTACCGTAACAACCTGTGAATGTCCCACTGCTGGACTAAAGGCCTCTTCCTTTTTGAGGAGAAGGTTTGGAGCTTATTTCACCACGCTGCTCCAATGCGGGTTGGTGTAATACACATGTGCCAGAATTTCGGTGAAATTTGACACATGCAGGTATCCTCACGATGTTTTCCTTCACCGTAAAGCACGAGATGAATTATAATCACAAATTAAGCACATGAAAATTCAGAGGTGCTTGCCCGGGTTTGAACTCACGATCATCGGTTAAGATTCACGCGTTCTTACCACTGGGCCATCTCGGCTCTTACTTTTGTAATATATGCTCAGTTACTTTCGCATATTTAATATTCGTATGTCAAATAATGTCAAGTGAAAAGCACACATAAGTATATCATAATTATATAATTTTTATTTTTTAAAGATCTAAGAAAAATGTTTCAGTTACCAAATAAGTACTAAATAATCTTGCAAAGCCAAATGCACAATACGGAGCCCTTATGTGTAAAATTATAAATTTTAAAATTTAATTTTTTTGGGAATGATCTAGGTACAAATTATTTAACCAAAGGTACCTAACATATATACAAAATATGTATTAAATGTTGGAAGTATTTTAAGGCTGATCTGTCATATTGTACGGTCATTCTGATGCACACGTTTTCATGAATGAATAATAAATAAAAACAAAACACTCAAACTGTAAAAATGCTTTTTATTTTTATACAAACAGTTCATATATATTTTTATGATGAACTTATATTTAACATATACTTGAGTCTTCTGGACGACATTTTCTTAGCCATAATGAACCAAAGGCATATATTACAAAAGTTTGCAAGCGTCAGAAGCATTGTAACGTGCATCAATCGATACAAACGCAGGAAACTAAGCTTCAAACCGTAACTGCAACAATAGTTAATTGGAACAAACTTGGACCGCATAGATAATTAGGCATTGTATGAGATCGTTCAGTTGAGAGCAGGTTCATATCATCCCATGATCAGAGGTGAAAGATAACATTGTGAAGAAACCTGCATGTATCATATGAACACGAGTCAATAAAGCAACATAGAATTTGAAATCCCCGGAATTTCCAAGTAAGAATGTGTAATAATATTAGTTTTTCAATATTTGTTGGGATTATCAATCAGCGTTACAAATTACAATTACTTTTAGCCAAACTTATGGCAAGTTTATCATCATTACCAACCTATGGCAGTATCAGTAATAAACAGTAAAAAAACAGTTATTTATCAAATATTTGACCACTCCTTAAGCTAATTAAGCCTCTAGTCTGATTTTTAAAAAAAGTAAAAATTTTATAGTTTTCTATTAACTCTGAACTCGGAACTAATATATATATATTACTTATTCACATATAGAGGATACTAATATAACTTCTAATAAAATTACATTTTAATAATTAATTGTATATGAAATACCAACTTACTCTCTATGAACAATATCATCAATATTAGATCTCAATGATATATTGGATCGCTGTGGATCTGGTAGAATAAGTAAATCCTTATCAAATTGTTCTTGCAAACAACAAATTCTTTCCATGACAAATAACAAAAGTATCGCCCAGAAGTATTCGAACTCTAAGCCCATTTCGCTCATTTTTTACCTTCAACCATTATAATGTGGTAGCCAAACTTTGTTTTAACTGGAGGATCGGTATATATAGGATTCGTGACTGATGAAATGGGCAGAGCAAAAGCCGCATCTTGAAAGGGTCCGACCATAGAACCTCGGGTCATCCAACCAAGGTCTCCCCCTTGTCTGGCTTTATCTTCACTGTATGCGGCCGCTACATCAGGAAATTTTTGTCCAGCTTTCAATTTTTCCAATGCTTCCAAACACTTTGATTGTTTCTCACACAATATGTGCCGAACTTTGACAGCTGTCCCACCTTTTTTTTCTTTTCCTCCGGCTTCTAAATTTAAAATACAAATGATAATTTTAAAGGAGTGTACCTATTCATTTATTTATTTTAAATAATTCAATATCTATATTTTCTAACCTTTACTATCACCGCTTGATTTTCCTCCACTGCCAGTTTTATTACCTCCAGAACTTTTACCACCTTTCTCTGGTTGTTTTTTTGGCGGCATGACAATTCTTATGTTAAATCTATTAAAATTTTATTTTTAAAGTAATAAAAAGTAAAAACTACAATTTGTACACTAAGTTTATTCACAAGTCGTTTTATACTTTATTTTCATATAAATAAAAATTATATTCATCTAACATTCATTTGATACCACTAACTCGCATTTTTCTTATGTCAATGTCATCATGGTCTTGACTTTTTTATTTTTTTGTCTAAAATTGAGCACATATCTCACTTTTGTTAATTCAGCGTTTTTGTTAATTTATAAAAATAATGATTATTTCTGACTTTAATTCATACTCATTACTCACGGATGGTTTTTATTATAATTCATAAAATAATGGACTAGTAATTAAATTCAACTTTTCTTAAATACAAATTAATATTGATAATGTAAATTAGTCATACAAATTCAAATAATTCTTTAACCTAGTGATATTGTCAAAAATGAGTATCACCCCGAAATAATAAATTATTGAGTTTATGCACATAGATAGATTTCCAAATCAAAGCTTTTATAAGAATTATATATAAATTAATTATTACAATATAGGATATTTATTAACGCTTAAGTCTTGATTAAATGACCATTCAAAAGAGCTTGTTATTTTAAATTTATATATTCATATTGAATTTATATACAGTGTATAGAAGTTTAAGGAATAATTTTAATTTTGTGAATTATATATGCGAATATTGCCTGTTTGTATTGTCCTGAATTTCATTTGATTAAAAAGATATTTTATCTATGTTATTATGACTGTCTTGCCAAAACTATAATGTCAGAAATTTGAGTCAGAAACAGATCAGAAGGATTGTTTTTATATAAAGATTTGTTTTTCTTTCACTGATAAAGATTTTAGAACTGTACCGAAAATATAATGGTTGAAGCATGTGTCATATAAATTGTTTTTAGATGAAAGGTAAATCTTAGGTGTTGGGACGAGCGTATCATGTAGAATGTATGAATATGCAATGTAAACTTTGTGTTAGTGTTCTAATAAAAATGGTAAAATTTTAAATGTGCAGATAAATCTCCACATACCGATACAATGGGTATAATGTATGAAAAGCGGCCCCTAAAAAGGCCTCGGTTGGGGCCTCCAGATGTGTATCCACAAGAACCACGACAAAAAGAGGACGAACTCACGTCTGCCAACGTAAAACATGGATTCACAACAACTCCGCAATCAAATGATGAATTTGGGACAGCGCGAAATTTTAATTACTCCGCCTCAAAAGTGAGAATATAAAATATGTATAAAATAGTATATACACATAACATCAGTGTAAAACAAAAATATGTTATGTATGTTAATAAATTATTAGTAATTTTATCATACAAAATGTTTTAGATTGGACAATTCTTCTCTGGAATCTTATCTAAAAAAGAGGAGCTAAATACATTACCTGACTGTGGTAGAAAAAGGCAGCAAGTCAATCCTAAAGATAACTTTTGGCCAGCAACTGCCAGAACAAAACCACAGATTGAAGCTTGGTTTAAAGATTTAGCAGGTAATAAAAATAAGTCTAAGAATACAATTATATTAAATAAACATTCTTAGTATGGGAGTTATGTAAAATTTTTGACTATTTTATTATAAAAATTAATTAAATTATGTATAATAGTTCTACTTGACTATTATTCATAAAAATTCTTATTGGCTTGAGTACTTTAAAACTTGCCTCTCTGCCTGGTGATGCTGTACAGACCATAAGGCAAACATTAATACACATTTTTATTCTTGCATTCATGAAAGAGATTATAACTATTCTTTTTTATACAGGCAGCAAACCTCTATCTCAGCTCGCTAAGAAAGCACCAAACTTCAACAAAAAAGAAGAAATATTTATTACATTGACGGAATACCAAGTAGCAATGCCAAGAGCTGCTTGGTTTATCAAACTCAGTTCTGCATATACAGTTGCAGTATCCGAGGCAAAGATTAAGAAAAGACAGCTCCCTGATCCAACAACTGGTATTTACTATATTCAAATATGTACTATAATGTATTTTAACTCAAAATCATTAAATTAAAAAAATAGAATTAACTTTTAACATATATTATATAATATTTAATTATAGAACACTAAAATTGAACAAAGAGTAAATATTTTAAAGAGTTTAAATACATATTTAAACTTTTTATGTTATAAAAATGAATGTTATAAAGTTAAGTTCTTAAAAAGTTGTAATAATTGACTTTTAGAATGGACGACAACATTGATAAAGTTCCTCAAAGATCAGATACCAAAGCTAGCGGAATATTACCAGAGTGCAGTACCAGGCAATATTTCTGATAAGACTCCACCATCACAATCAGGTATGTATTTTATGTATTTTTTTTTATTTACATAATATGATGTTAATTAAAAGGCAATCTTATGCTCTTGAGGAGAAAGATCGGAATTTAATCTACCACATTGCTCTAATGTGTGTTAAATGTTTATCAAATTAAATGATAATAGCAATTTATGGCCTATATAGTATTTTTAAATGAATTTTCCGTACTGTAACTAATTGTAAATTATTAATTAGAAATGTTTACATAGTTTGTTTAAAATGTTAAAATAATATGTATATAATGTAATGTAGTTGTGTATGTTTTAAAATGATATATTTCAATACATAATAACAATATTCTTTATAATAGATAATAATAATTTTTTTTTTTTTTATATTTGCCGGGTGGGCAAATGGCTCTACTCCACCTGATGTTAAGTGGTAGTAGAGTCCAATCGCGAGGACGGCCAGTACAGTCTGGAAGAAGATTCTGCACTAGCGGCCCTCGCCTTGCCGGCCCGCAAGATGCCTCTTCACGCCTCGTAAAGAGACGTGAAGCGAGCGACGTATTGCCACGATAGGGATGGGCAAAGTGTGGAGGCGTGTTTCCCCCGGCATTGGTTCAGCCGCCGTCTCCACTGGACCAACACCCATCGCGGCAATGCTCGCTCGGGCACTGGCTGTACGCTGGCTGACCTCGAAACGCGGCTGCAAGCCACTTCACGAGATTTTCACCATGCGTACGGTGGTAACAAGCCAGGCGGATGTTTATCATCCTACCACCAGATGATATCCCTTAGTCGCCTCTTACGACACCCATGGGAAAGGGGCAGTGAAATGTATTCTTTCTCCGTCACTGCACGGATAAAATTATAACTTTCATATTTTTTTATTTTTAATTTATAATTTTCAAGTCATGTTCACATGTTATAGGTATCCATTTTATTTATTTGCAGGTCAAGGTACTCCCAGTCATAATTCTTCCGGCAACATGCCTGGAGGATCAACACCAAACAGCTCAACAGTACCAAATTCTATGCACTCACCTGGAAATTCTAGTGGTATGAAGTAATTCTTTGATAACATTTTTATTGTATCGTAAATGACATAATATTTTAAATTTTTACAAATTTTCATAGGACTCGGTTCCTCAACACCCAATTCAAATGAAAGCACTGACTGGAGACAAGCACTGCGACAGTGGAACTATTGCTGCCGGCTGGCTCGTTATCTCTTGGATGAGGGTCTACTGGACAGACATGATTTTCTCACATGGATAATTGAATTACTCGATAAAAGAGCACCTGATGATGGACTCTTGCGGTAAGAAATTTAACAAATGATTTTTTTATTTTATTTAAAACAATACGAAGAAAGACTAATTCAAGTTATTTCTAAAAAATAAAGCTCAAAATTACTTAACACGATATTCATGCTTATCCTATTATTTTATTATATTATATATATTATTAAAATAAGGTAGTCTTATCTCGTAATTGCAATTTCTTTAACCACCAACTTGCAAGCTAGGGATTTTTAAAGTAAGAAATGGGTGTGCAGGACATGAATGAATATACAGGGTGACTGGTGAATTAGTATCAATATTTTAGGAGCATAATCGGTACATGATTCTCATTCGAATTATGTAAAAAAATAGGTACTTAATTTTTGACCAAATTTACAAAAAAATTACTTTAAATAAATAAAGTGTGGACATATTTCCGCGGCGCGTGCGGCGTGGTGTTTGCCGCCCGCAACCCCTGCCCCGCGGCTAATTAGTATTAGTAGGTTACTCGGGCGAGCGCCGCCGTAAGGTTCGTCCATCTTCCCGCGCGCGCGCCCCTAGCGATCGATCTTACGCGTATACCTAATGTTTCGTGTGTGAGTGTGACCCGTCATTAGTAATTAGGTATGGTTTATCAATACACAAATGCAGAATAATGTGAGTACTGTGAGTAGTAAAGTGACCCATTCGTGTTAAAGCGTGTGAAAGACAATATGCGTAAACGTGCCGAACTGTGTATCACACGAGCAGGAGCTCACTTTGAACATTTGTTAAGGTTAGTGTAGTTATGTAGGTAAATAGGTAGTTAAATGATTGACAATCGTTGTAAATAAGTATGATTCCATTTTTAAATACGCCGGAAATACCAAGATAGGTAAACAGTTAATTTTTGTCCCAAGTTCATATCATTTACCTAGTCAACAAATTTGTTGCTTAAACGAGTGAAATATTTTGGTATTTTTGCCTGTTCTAAGCCAGGTTTAAAGTATGAAGGGGGATTGGATCATGCTTGTTTATCAAAGGTAGCCTGCTACCCTGTTAACACGCGGCGGCGTTTGGACGTAGGTAAAGTACCGCGCGATAACTAAATGTACCTAACTGTGTTGTGTCGTCAGCGCAGCTAGGGTGTCCACATGACGCGTAATTAATTACATAACTTTTGGTTAACTTTACTTAGAAGTTTATTAATATTTATGTTATATGTATTTTTTTTTGGTCATATATGGTCGTCAAATATCACGTCCTTAAGTATTGATACTAATTCACCAGTCACCCTGTATATATATTACTAATAAAAATTTAAATATCATTTTTTTCTCCTATAACCTGCTTTTTTTTACAATTGGGTAATGACCTGATATTTCCTAGACACCTATCATAGACTTTACAATTTAATAGAATAATAAAATAAAAAACGAGTTATTTAAATATAGTATACCAAATGCATACCAAATTGTTTTATTTCTAGATTGTTCCTGCCCTTGGCGTTGCAGCACATGAGCGAATTTGTATGCTGTGAAGGTTTGTCTCGGCGGCTCGCTACGTCGTGTGCAAAAAAAGCTGCTGCGATATGTTCAGTGCTGTCTGATACTACTCTAAGAGCACTCAATCAGCCTGTTGTATTTAACAAGAACCCCGATAGGAATGGAGGTACAAATACATTAAGCTTTTTCCAGTTTAAAATTACAGTCAGCTTATTAAATTTTATAACATTTGGCTAGTTCTAATGAGTTTTATTCTAAATACTAAATCTATATAAATTCAATATGATAATTGTCAAAAATTGAAAAATAATAAATGTCATAAGATTTATAATAAGTGTGTCTTTGTATAAGGCTTAAGTCTGATAGAGAACTAATTTTTCGTAAATATGTGTCAATAATATTTGAAAGCCCTTTGAATTAATAACATTTAACATTTTACTTTACATAATCTCAAATATATATTGTTTAAATCCAACTAATTGTATGAATGCACTTCATTATATATTTTTAATTCTTATTTACTAAATACAGAAACCAATGGAACTCCAATGTCCCCGACAAATGAAACCAATGGAGATGTGAAACCAAATGTCTCACAAATAAAACGGTCTGCAACACCAGCAGATCCCAATCACGGTACTCCTAATCCTAACCACTCCCTTGGAACTCCGAATCCCAACCATTCACTCGGAACTCCCAATCCCTTAGGGACGCCTAATCCTCAACAACCAATGGACGTTCAAGTCAAGGAAGAGGCAGGGTCCCCACCAAGAGACACAAAAACTACACTCACAACAGTGATAGCATCGTCACTGAATCCCGTTCAAGTGGGATTTGGAGAGATACTTAACTGCGCATATCACAGAGATGTAATAATACAGCTTGCTACGATCTTGCAGGTACTAATATATATTTCATTTTTGTATATATATTTTTTTATTATAAAAAAAACAAATGGTTATACCTTGTTCGTAACGTTTCAGATAATCTGTATCGAGTGTCCGACGGCGCTAGTGTGGTCGGGCTGCGGTTCGTCGCTCCAGGGCTCCCCGCTGGACCTGCTCCCGCTGCCGCCCTCCGCGCTGCCCATGCCTATGATGGACTCCGCAGTCACCGAGCACCACCGGCGAATGGTACTCTCTTTTTAATACAACAACTTTTATTTATAAAATTTATCTTAAAAACACCGTATAAGAAAATCTCACAAATAATTACATGTTCAATATCGTCACAGGTTTATGAAGCGGAACAAGAAATTGCCGCACGAAGCAAGAAAGCTGAGAGCAAATGGTGTACAGACAAGTGGCAGACCAGCTCACAAGGTATTTTATTACACGACTAGCTGAGCCCATTGCCTAATTAGTTTTACATTTGTATTATAGTATGTGGAATAATATAAATACTTAAAACAACAATATTGACATAAGCAAAACAAATTTTGGGGGATTTTGTAATGCTGAGAACAAATATATATGTAACTTTTGATGGACTCTACCGATTTTGATGAAATTATACTCCTTATAATAATTTTATTATTTACTTTTTGTTATTTATTCCTGTTTCACAAACCCATTGTAACAAAAAAACACTTGTAAATAGACATATTAATTTTAAAAAGGCGGTTTTTAAATGACATACAGACACTAATATTATTTAATAATTTATTTGTATATAGATATATATTTTTATTCTTATATAGGTAGAAATGTTGATCATAAAATTACTACAATTCAAATAGGATTCCAAGTGTTAAAGGATTCAAAAAATCTTATATGATTTCAAACATTATTTAATACTCTAAAAAGTTGTTTTTAAATTATTTATAGCTCGAGTTTTGGCAGTTCTTGAAGCTTTGGACAGGCACAGCTTCGATCGAGTCGATCCGAATAACAACTTGGACACCTTATACAAGGAGGTGTTCGCCAACTGCACGCCGACCAATAAAGATGGCAACCCTGATCCTAAAGATCCGGTAATTTTCTTTTAAATTGTTTATTTGTCTTGTCACACTCGGTAAAATGAAGCTCGCTAGCTCGCTGTTCTTTTTAAACAGAGACACGTTTAGTTAAAATTCAAACAGTAATTATATTGGGCGTCCGAATTTGCATGGAAAGTTAAGCAAATTATTCTGGTGTTGCAAGCTGGCTACAAATAAAATAAAATAATTTTATGCTAATTGAATTAGCGCAAATATCCTTGGGCGTAAAACTTATTAAACCAAACAAGCATTTATATTCAAGCTATTTCTTTCGTCATACTTTGGGTTTTGAAAAGGATAGCGCAGTTGTCAGGCCACTTATTCTTTTATTTGGTCTGGGGGAAGACAATTCGTTACAATAGCGGTGTCGTGTCGCAGGAGTGGGCGTGCTCGTACGCAGTGGTGCGCGTGCTGTGCGAGTGGGCCGTGTGCGGCGCGCGCTGGGGGGAGCACCGCGCCATGGCGGCCGCGGCGCTGCTCGACCGGCGCCAGCACCACCACCAACACCACGACCATCAGGGTACTGACTCGCCACCATCCTATCAAATATGAGAATGGGAAATTGACTTTTAGGATAACTCTTAAAGAGTCGATTAATGCAGGCTGGTTGTCAATTTTATAATTGATTTACATCAAATTTAATGTATAAAATCATTGTATATATTAAAAAAAAACACCGTTAATTTTCTTTTTCTTTAATTCAGAATTTTATCTATTCCTTTAGGATCCGACGACAAGGAGTCGATAAGTTCTGGCACAGGTCTCTACAACGGACCTCCAATTTTCCAAAATTTACTGCTACGATTCTTGGACAATGATGCACCAATTTTAGGTAAATAATATATTGATTTAAATTAAATGATAAATATATTTTTTAGAATACATATAAAATATATTTAATTACTATTACAGATGAAAGTCCGAACGCACCGCCGGGCAACAGGCAACAATTCGCAAATCTAGTGCATTTATTCGGTGAACTGATACGGCGCGATGTGTTCTCTCACGATGCATACATGTGCACTCTTATATCAAGAGGTATGCAAAATAATACAACAAAAAAAAACAGTATTAAGATAGATTGCGCACAAGTCATTTCTAAAACAATACTAAAGGCTTGAGAGCTTACATTTAGCACCTGCACAGATAATAATTACAATTAAAGTACTAATTTAAGATTTTATGAAAATTATTCGAATTTTCGAAACGTTCGAATGGTAATAAAATAATGCGAATGGTGTTCGACGTGCAGGCGACCTGATATCGCCCACGGAGCCGACGTCGTCCGCGGCGCCGCACACCGTGGCGCCGCCCGCCAGCAGCGCGCCCGCCGCGCACAACATGGACGACGACATCTTCGCCGGCATCGACCTCAAGTCCAAAATGGAGGTACGACTAACGATTACATCTAATTCACATTGAATATGATTACGTGATATTTCTTATATTCTTATTTCGGTGATGGATAATTAATATTATAATATAATTTTATAGTAAAATATATGTATTATAATACTATGTGCTTAAAGAATAAATAATTTTATAATTTTAGGAGAACGTTCGAATGGATCTCGACGACTCCAAAATAGACGACGATCTTGATAAACTGCTACAGCACATCAAAGAAGATCAGCAAAATTCCATGGATGCACCAGATAGTCCGAAGGATCCTGGAGAACCATCGCATAGGTAAATAAATCATTTACATATTTAAATGGTTTATGTATAAAAATTAAGTTAGTTACTATAACTCGATTATAGAATATAGAAGTAATTAATTATATTTAAAAATACTTTGCTATATATATTCTTATAAGATATATATTTTATCTATTCGCTGTGTACATAACCCTGATTAGATGATTATTTTATTGGACCATGTAATTTCGCCTAACAAAATGCTTTTGAAAAAATAGTAATATTACTCGAAAATTCTTTTTTTATACATCGTAGGTTAATATTTTTTTTAACTTTGATTCCACAGTGTAAACTCACCAATGATGGGAGCGAGTGGAATGAGTATACCGGGAATGCAATCGATCGGAATGGGTCCTATGTCCGTACCAGGTACTGTATTTTTGTTAATAAACTATTTCCGTCTGTTTGTGGTTTACGCTTTCACCATTGAACCAATTTTGATGAAATTTAGTATAAAGTAAGCTTAAACTACAACGAAAGACTGGGCTTTCTTTTTACCTAATAAAAAATGTATAAAAAAAGATTTGCCACACCACCATTAAATAGCTTGGTTGAGATGCTTATGTGCTCGATCGATATGTGCACTCTAAAATCACCTGAATTCGGTGTGTGGTGTGAGTAAGATGCGGTGATTTTATACACTATACACGGCTTTTGTTATATTGCAACGATTTTTATGTCATCCATTATAACGTTGATTTAATTAAGTAAGTATGTGATTATAATTATGATTGTATGGGTTTCCAGGCATGCGCTCGTCGAGCTCGACCGGCGGCGGGGGGGGCGGCGCGGTGTCCCGCCACTACCACTACACCATGCACTTCGCGCTGCCCCCCACCGAGCCCGAGCACACGCCGCACGACGCCAACCAGAGACACATCTTGCTCTACGGCGTCGGCCGCCAGCGGGACGACGCCAAGCATGCCGTCAAGAAGATGACGAAAGGTACTGCCGACGGACGAACGACTTTTAAACAAAAAATATTAACTGAAATAAAATAGAAAACATTAATATTTGAGGTAATTCCTTTAACGATTTCGTAATTGAATCTTTTGTCGTCAGAGATCTGCAAATTGTTCTCAAAGAAGTTCTCCATCGACGTCGCCGAGGGGGGTAAAATTAAAAAGCACTCCCGCAGCGAATTTAACTTCGAAGCGGTGACTCATAAATTTCAGGTAATAAATTATATAATTAGTTGTATTTAATGTGGGAATGCTGACGGGCAAATGCCAAATGAGAGTGACTTCTCTACTGGTAAAAAATCAAATTTATACAATTAATTATTTTTCAACCGTTGATTGGACAAAGCGCTCCGCGATTCTAACTCCCCCGCAGGCGATGTCGATGTACGAGCAGGGCGCGGTGTCGTGGGCGGTGGGCGGCGCGGTGTGCGAGGCGCTGGCCGCCTACGCCGCGGGCGCCACCACGTACCTGCCGCAGCCCGAGCACGTCGCCTTCGCGCTCGACCTCATGGAGATCGCGCTCAACGTGCACGGCCTCATCGAGACCTGCATACAGGTGACGAGCGCGCCTCGCCTCATATCGTTCAACAAACGTTAAACGGTATGAGGATAAGTTCGCAACGTTGTCCGTGGTTGTAACTGGAGCGTGTGGCTGTATCAGATCCTCAAGGAGCTGTCGGAGGTGGAGGCGGCGCTGCTGTCCCGCGGCGCCCCCATCAGCGGGCTGGCGGCTCCGCGCGCCTACACCTCTGCGCTGGCGCTCTACACCGTCGGCGCGCTCCGGAGATACCACTCCTGCTTGTTGTGTATGTTCTGCATTACTTTTGCATTGATTTATTTGGGATTTCAGATAAACGGAACTTTGAATCCATTGTTTAAATGACGTTGACGAAAGTACTGAAATGACACCTTATATATTTTTTTGTTCATTTACTTTCTTTAACTGCCTAGCTATTATACAGATTGTACGCAATGATGATCATGTACTCAGGTGCCGAATTATATGTGTACTGTTTTGCATACGAAATAAATTAATAAAATTCCGTTTATAGTTAGTTTGCCAACTATGTGAGCTTGTCCCTCGCTGAGCGAGCGTTCGGGTTCGCGTGATTCCGAGTCGCGAGGCATACGGACGAACTGGAAGTGAAAGTGCCAGTGAAGTTTATTTATAGAAACTATAAAAATACCCACAGACAAATGGCCTGCGGAAGAAATGTACCGTGAATAGGCCGTCCACATGTTATAAAATGTTATATTTATCGTGCCTATAATTGCACTGGCTCGATCCCTAGTCAACCGGTACACAGTTATACAAGACATTGATTGATGGGCCTAGACTGGTTAAATATTCTTCCTTAAATAATTATTATTTTAGTTATGTTGATACTCATGTTATATCGTTCTTTAAGTAAAAACTAAAATTCAGCTCTCTTGTTGTCCTGTCAGTGTGCGTGGAGCAGACGTCGGCGGTGTTCGAGCAGCTGTGCCGCCTGGTGAAGTGCGTGGTGAACCCGGGCGACTGCGGCTCGGCGGAGCGCTGCGTGCTCGCGCAGCTGCACGACTTGTACAAGGCCGCCGCACATCTCTTCCACGCCCCGCACGCCGATACATTCGCCAATGCTTATCCGAAAATCAAGTAAGTCTTTTAGTTTATATTAACATTGTCTAACACTTAAGTGTTTAATAAAACCTATATTGATATTCTTGTGACAATTTTGTTGAATAAAATCAGATCGCTTTGCATCTGTTTTGTTTACATACTATAATATATAGCATATATATATTATATTGCTTTTTTCAGGCAAGCACTTTACTCTCCGTTGACCCCGACGCCATCCAACTACCCATACAATCCCCAGTTTTTGAGCGAATTCTTCACTAACCCGAGAAAAGGTTCAGTAAATTTGATATTCGTCACATTTCTACAACTGCTATGGGATCAGAGTTTCATAAAATTATTTAAAAACAGCTATCAATTTCATACAATCAGGAAAAATCGAGGTATCGTGGGCGCGCCAGGTGGCGGAGTCGCCGGCGAACAGATACAGCTTCGTGTGCTCCGCCATGCTGGCCGTGTGCCGCGAGGTGGACAACGACCGCGTCAACGAGCTGGGCGTGGTGTGCGCCGAGATGACGGCGCTGTGCAGCAGCCTGGCGGCCGAGTGGCTGGGCGCGCTGGTGGCGCTGTGCGGCGCGCAGCACTACCCGCCGCACGCGCAGCACGCCGCGCCCGCGCTCTACCCCGACCTGCTGCACCCGCGCGACCTGCACGACGCCGCCGCGCACGACGCGCTCGCCGTCTTCACCTGCATCCTCGTCGGTGAGCCCGCCGCGTCCACGTTTCTTCATCTATTTTCAAAACTATTGACAATTGATCCTTTGGTATTTATCTTCTATTAAATATCTAAAAGTTATAAAATTTTTAGATTATACGACAGTTCATAGGTCAAAACAAAGTAAAACCTAATTATACTTTAGGAACAGTAATTATTAGTTTAAATAAAAGTCTTTTAAATGTAGTCCTGTCGGTTTGTGTAGCGCGTCATTGCTTTTCGCTGGAGGACTTCGTGCGCCACGCGGCGCTGCCGTCGCTGGTGAAGGCGTGCGGCGGGGGCGGCCCGCTGCCCCCCAACGCGCCCTCGCCAGACGCCGGCGCCCGGCTCACTTGCCATCTGCTGCTCCGACTCTTCAAGACCGTGGATACGCCTCAGCCGGGTACTTGAGATGTTTCGTTATTAACCAACCAAGAATATCGTTTTTCTCAAAAAAATCGCGCTGGGTCTCTTTCGCCTGTTCTTTTTAGGCCTGGCGTTATTTCATCCCAAATCGGTAGTAGATTTTTAACAATAAATAAGCAAGTTTAATACTTCAACTCAAAATCTTTATTTAATTACTTAGACCCAGTTTTCTTGCTATTCCTCTCACCGTCTATTTCCGCTTTTGATATCGGATCTTAGCCTTGAATACTTTGGATTGATTATTTCTGCCAGTTAACTCTATACGAAAGTTATCGTTATCCAGTCGTATGTATTTCCCTGCAGGGCTGTACAGCGTGTCGACGTCACCGGGCCCGGTCGGCGCGGGCGCAGGCGTGCGACTGTCGTGCGACCGACACCTGCTGGCCGCCGCGCACAAGAACATCGGCGTGGGGCCCGTGCTCGCCACGCTCAAAGCCATCCTCAGTGAGTTTCAACACCGGACATCCGTCTCATTGCCGTCGCGGCCGCTTCCACACGAGCTAAGATTGTGCAGGGATGTGATAGTGCCGGTCAAAGTGTAACAACAAAATACACATAGTTCGATGCGAACCGACACATCCAGACAGAGATCAGTCGCAGGGGGAACGCTCTTACGTGCTGAGTCAAGGGAGTGTAACACTAACGCCTTTTTAACTCCAGACTGCTCCGACAGATTAAGAATTACTTGACAGAAAACCCTTATTTCATATTTTTTTAATAATATAGAAAAGGTAGACGGGCGAGCAAATGGGCCACCTGATGGTAAGTGGTCACCACATTGGCATTGTTGAAAATGTTAACTATCGCTTACATTGCCACCAACTTTGTGGACTAAGATGTTATGTTCTATGTGCCTATAATTACATTGGCTCACTCACCCTTCTAACCCTCCGCTTAAATAATATCAACAACAATACCAATTACTGCTGTTTTGCGGTAGAATAGCTTGTGCAAGGCCCTAACGACAGTTCATCGTACTATGATACTCGAGCTAAAACTTTTTTTATAATATTGCCAATAGTGGTAGGCGATTCTACGGCTCGGGACGGCGGTAAGCCCAGCGGGAAGAAGTCTAGCGAACTCTCTCACATACTGGGGACCAGTGACACCGTGCCTACAGACGCGCAACTAGATCTCTTGTCGTAAGTATTCAACGCCTTCAGAACCGATCGTCTAATTTATTTATTTATTGTCTTCATAGACAACGTGCAATTTTAAATCGCCTAATGCCACAGATCATGTTATTATTTACATCTTTAAATTATCATACTATTGTTTATGACGTATAAAAAAATGTTTTTTAATTTATCTATATAATATGCAAATGTTTTTTATTCTTAGGATGGTAGATACAGAGATGAGTGGGGGCCATAGAACTCCTAGGTTTGTTTTTATTTTATGAGTTATGAGCACATTCACGTACCTTCATGGCTTCACAAATCCGTGTGGTTGTCACCTCATCACCTCGCCCGGTCCTCTCACCTAACTATAAAACTAATTAAAACATTTTTAATATTGTATCAATGTTTATTTTGCGTATTATTGTTCAACTTGAAAAAGCTTTTAAATAAAACCTAAAAAAAAATCTAACGTTGTACTTACAATTGGTAACAGGCCTTTATATAAATTCAAAATAAAATGACAACGATCTTAATATTGTACACAATCTCTTAACTATTTTGACAATATTCAATAAATATATACCTATTTCTTTCTCATGTATGGAGTTAAAAGTATAGCAAAGTGTCATCTCGTCAATAGTATTCATACCACTTCCTAAATCCAGTTCTATATTTAATTTGGATGGGAAAATAGGAATATTAGTAATTTCTTGAAAATTTCCTCTTAAATAAAAAATATTTTGTACACCGTAGTATATACAAATAGCATTGATCGTGTTTCTCAGCCTAGTAGTCACGAAGGCTAGGGCTTAGTATAAACTTATATGTATATTTTTTATTCACATAAATTTCAAACGGGAACTGATAATAAAATAATACGTGAAATAAAAATATAAAATATTTCTACCTCTCTCTATCCCTCTCTCACGGTTACCAGATTACTATTACCGGTTCATAGAAATAAAATATCCTAAAAAAATATATTGTCAATAATTATCTGTTGCTTTGCTTCTCTTGTGTTGCTGATGTCATTGTCATAATACTATGTTAAGTTAATTGGGATTAGATAAATAAAACGAAACGTTTAACATATTTTTCACACCGATGTTAATTTCACTTAAATAATTTGTTCTTTATTACAAGCTTTTATTTTACAAGTCTATACCATTCAACGATTGAACTAAAATTGTGCACACTTTCGATTTTAGTATTATGCTATTTAAGTGTAATAAATATTGTAATTTAAAAAAAAATCGTCAAGTAAAAGCTTGTTTTAAAAAAAGGTTTTTAAACTGTAAATTATGTTAATATAAATAGTATGTAAATAACTCTCAGCTTTACATATAAACGTTACTTTGCGACTGATTAGTTAAACACTGATGTCTCCTATTCTGTCTTTATTGATTTGACATTCGAAAGAAGAAGATACGACATTGTTAAACTAATAATCGTTTATAACTGAGGCGGTATGTGATTAATGTGTGTTGTACTGGTACTATGTACTACTGGTACTAAGTATCGAAAAAGAATGATAAGTGTGTACAAAAGAATGACAACTGTTTACATTCATTCATTCAACATTAATGTTCAAAATCATTTCGTTACGAAAAAGACAAGGCATATTAAATTATATACAATATTATATAGTAGATAAAAAAGCGTAATGTAGATAAAAATTTGTTGATATTCATACAGGACATATACACTTTATTGTGAATTAATAATGTAATTTATAAAAAGAATTATTTTAAACAATTATACTCACCTTCTGTCTTTTTTATCTGTGCAACCAATCCCAAATTACAGAAGCAGTGGAATTTTGTAACAGAGCTCGTAAGAGTGTAACTTTAATAAATTATATTATGATCTTGTATGGAGTTTATGAATTTTATTTTTCATATAATTTTGACTTAGTTAATCACGTGCATACAGTTATCGTTTTTTTTTTAAATTTGTATATAACAAAGTTTATTAAAGAAAAGTTTACTGAATAATTATAAATGACTTATTTAATCTTATCCATAAACGTGTTATTGTATACTTTAAAACATTATATAAGTGTTTCTATATAATTGGGGATTTAAGTGTTATTTTACCCTCTTTTTTGCTCCATGTTTGCACTTTTTCTTCTTTCTATTATGTGTTCCTTCATCCTTTTATTATATACCTAATTGTTGATTTGACGCGTTTATTAATAAGAGGAGTTTATTATTTATTGTTTCGCTCTCATTAACCTTAACGGTATCTAATATTTTTGAAATAATTGAATTGTTTTAAAATAATTCGTATTTATTTACAGAGGGAGTGGTGGTGTAGGATCTACTCTTCTAGACTCCTCGCAATCTTTGTCGTCGTTAGCGAGGCGTGTCCTTGCCGAAATCTGCTCCGAAGAATGGGTCTTACAGAAATGTTTACAAAATCCCGACGAACTTTATCAACCAGACATGCTTCTGGACTCGATGCTTACACCGAGGCAGGCACAAAGGTCAGCGTTACAATGGGCAGTAAAACCATATTATTGTATTCAGATCATCGTGAAAAATAATTACAATTTCATCATTTTTGTCAAACATTAATGGTTTATTAATTTAGCCTTAAACGGACTTTTCTTTGGATGGCAGATTGTCAAATGAGTTGTCTGATGGTAGTAGTCACCGCCGCTTAACTATTCCAGTTGTCAGCAACCATGAAAACTAAGATGAAATATCTCTTCCTACTATTTTCTTTAATCAGTGAAGTGCAAACTTCGCTGGCAATTTGGAAGAAAATAACTACAATATTTCAACATTTCTTCGTCGTCATCTATTCTTGCAAACGCGTTTGTATTACTAACAGTGGGCTTCTTAGTAAGCATTTTAACCTTAAATGAAAACAATTATATTTGTTCTTTCAGATTACTTCATATGATATGCTATCCTGATTCAGCGAGTCACACGCACCCTGACCTCGACCAAAAGACGATGATTACTCGTTTGCTTGAGGTAATTAAAATTTAATGACCAAACGGTAAAAAAAAAATTATCGTTAATTATCGTTAAAGAATTTATGCTTGTGCATAAATTCTTTAACTAGAAACTATAAACTATTACTATTTTATATAAATGTTTGTAAACTTACGACGCCTGCGTAGAACCTGGAGCAGTGGTCGCTGCGCATGTCGTGGCTGGACCTGCAGCTGATGTTCAAGCAGTTCCCGAACGGCTCGTCGGAGCTGAGCGCGTGGCTGGACGTGGTGTCGCGCGCCGTCATCAACGTGTTCCAGCAGCCCGCGCCGCCGCCGCCCGACAAGGACAGGTCTCTCGACGGCCGCTCGCCCGGACCGCACTCGTTACACGTGGCTCGCCGTATACATCACGCTATTGTACCTCCAGGATGGGCACGGAGCGGGGCGTGGTGAGCACCAGCAAGTGGTCGGAGTCGGTGTGGCTCGTGGCGCCGCTGGTCGCCAAGCTCCCGCCCGCCGTGCAGGGACGAGTACTCAAACAAGCGGGTCAGGTAGGAGCATTCATCAATCGACAACGTAGCAACGTCAATATAGTGACGTCATAAGCCGGTTAAGTTTGGCAAGCAAAACAAAATGTTTATAAAAAATATATTAATTTAAATAATAACCATAATTGTAAATGAATTTTATCTATAAGGTCCATCATAATATCTGCATTATCTCAATTTTACATTTCTATGCAGTTTACACCCTGGCTGACTCTCAGTAAACGGGATAAAAGCAAACAAATAATAAAAAATATTGCATACATTCTTGTAGGCATACAGACTGATTGTCTTATTGAAACAATCATATTTTGTTTTTACTTATAAGAAACATTTGTTATTGTAATTTAGAGATCAGTGGATAAATAATTGTCTACTGTATGATAAGATGTAAATACATGTTTTTATATGTTGTTTATGACCTTAAAGCAAAGCGTTTATTATTTTTTAGATATTAGAGAGCGGGTGGGGTGCGGGTTGCAGCGGAGGCTGCTCCAGCGGCGGTGGCGGTGGAGGCGGTTCTCACCGCGACTGCAAGAGCCACCAGAGCCCTAGCTATAAAGGGTCTATACCTATACTTAACTATTAAGACGATTTGAAGAAATTCTCCAAGTTTTGTAAAGAAAATTTTTAGAAAATGAGACCTAATATTAGAATCTTAATTAATATTGAAAATTTGATTGTGATTTCCTCATGTCGTAACTACTCAACTGAACATAATAAAACATTGCACACATGTCATCGGGGGTGCACCAAACAACAGACGCCCCCTCCCCCCTCAGTCTGACACTGGTGAAGTCACGGGTGGAGACTTGTAATATTACAAATTCAAAAGGAACTGTAGCTGTCTGTCACCTCATAACGACTAAACCACACATCCGATCTTAATTATATTTGACATAAAGGTAGCGCGGAACTTGTATGAGAACAGATTTTGGTAGAATAAATAAAACGCGCATGGAGCCGCTAGGAATATCTAGTTTGCATTAAAAGATAAGACTGTAAGACTAATGATCCCACAGTTCATCGGGTGCCGGAGGTGGGGGGAAACGAGGTGTCGGCGGTGGAGGGAGCTGCTCGTGCGGCGCCTCCGCAGTGCGACTCGCCAATGAGCCGCTGCTGTCGCTAGTGTTAACATGTTTGCGGAACCAGGACGATCAGAAGGTATCAACGGTTAAACATTTAAAAATAATAATTAGGAGCGTGATGGCCCATCGTGAGAAAACTTCCAATGCGGGATTGTGGGTGCGCGTGGTGGATGAATATCTTCCACGTGCGTCACCCATCCTGCATTGGAGCGGCATGGTGGAGTAAACTCGTAGTGGAAGAGGTCATAGTCCAGCATGACATTTACAGGCTGTCACAAAAATTAAGTGATAAGCCACATATGCCGTAGAACCGATGGCATGGAAGCTGGTTCTTTAGTGACCGCGTGTCGGTCGTATTCACGTGAAAACTATTTATTTTATTTTAATATTTTACTTAATTTTCAGAAAAAATTGACGTATTGACAAATAGTAGTAACATTTATTCATACGTAAAGTAAATATGAAGTGCGACGAAGACGCACACGTACGCGCTAACGGCTAACGGCTAACGGCTCGGCCCCGCAGGAGAGCCTGCTGAGCTCGATCCACGCGCAGCTGTCGCACTACCTGACGCACGCGCGCGACCACGAGCGCGCGGCGTGCGGCGACGCGTGGCACGACGAGGCGGCGCCCGACGCGCTGCGCCTGCGCTTCTCGCTGGCCGGCGGCATGTTCGACGCCATCCGCCGCTCCTACCAGCTCACCGCCGACTGGGCGCTGCTGCTCACGCAGCTCGTCGCGCACCAGCTCATCGACGCCTACAACAACAGGTACGCGCCCTGGGGCACCACTCTATCTAAAACATGTTTACCTCTCTTCGAATACAGATGTTTATTTATTTATTAGGAAACATACAACCAAGCCAACAAAGTTTTCACTTTTACATTAAAACGTAAAGTGAACTTGAAAACAATATTAATTTTAAAAGGAAAAAGAAATAAAATAAGAATATTAATGTTAAATAAAGTTTTTTACATATATATTTTGGGTGTCTGATATATAGTACACATACATATGAAATGCGGTAAGAACTCACTCTCTTTTCGCCGTGTGTTGTGTATGTTCCATAAAAAAGTTATACTAACTTGGTTTGTTGTTTCACGACTTACACAAAACTCATTTTAAAATATGTAATGTCTAATCAAATAAACTAGACGACCTTGTGGTGACCTCCGCCCGCATACCGACTCACGTAACGCGCTTGTCTCGGATACGTTCACATCGGCAGTTCGGTCGTACGTTCGTTTATCGTTTCAAATCGGTATAATTGTTGAATCGCGCTTTGACTGTTGTTTTATTCTGTTTGTAATCATCGCGTCAAGCTTAAAATTTATTAACGAGGAAATATCGGGATTTAATAATATATAACAAATTGATTAAACGTTTTAGTTGCTTTTTCTAAAATATTAAAGGCCTACAATCCACATCGTCACATATAACAACTACCTATTTAGCTTGGGTAACTATACTATAGATATTCTAGTCGACTCAAGCATTTATCAAAATCATCCGAGTCTGTCACATCACTAACCTGGTGGATTTGCTTCCATTATCTGTGTCTTTTCATCTATAAACTACGCAGCAAGTCGAATCATTTGAAACGCTTCGGGCTATATTCATAGTCATTGATAACAAAAATGCATCTTAAAGCGCATATTAATACCGACCATTGATACCATCGTGTCGCTTCTGACGTCATACGCGACTTGCTGCGTAGCGTGGCTCCATACTTGTGTCTCTACAATAAATTTATTGTAGTCTGTGTCACAGCAACTTGTTCACAACCTTGATCGACATGCTCGCAACTCTGATACATTCGACGCTAGCCGAGGGCAGCGACGACAACAATCGGAAACACTATCAGAATCTCATGAAGAAATTGAAGAAGGAGATCGGCGATCGCCACGGACCGAGCGTCCAGGCGGTCAGGCAGCTATTGCCGTTGTCGAAGAACACAATAATAGAGGTAGCTAACCAATATTTAAATAAATTACATTTATTCACTCGAATATATTATTTACAAGCACTTTTGAATCGTCAACCGATTTCATATGTAAGCGTAAAATTAAAAGAAGGATGTATTTTTAAAAATTTTCTCAACTATAAACGTATGTACGTGTGCAGGTCATCGCTTGCGAACCTCTCGGCTGCCTCGTCGATCAGAAAGGGAACAAGATAACGGGGTTTGACAGCGACAAGAAGCAGGTACGTACATTTATATCATTAACAAGACCAGAAGACATTGATACTGAATCTTTCGTATGGCGAAGATTAATGCCTTTTTCTTTTATATAAAAAAAATAAATATCTTTCTATAATGTTTTTGGCTAGTAAGATTATTGCCGCGTTCATTTCTAGGGTCTTCGACTAACGGACAAGCAACGTGTTTCGAGCTGGGAGCTGGTCGAAGGAGGTCGAAACCCCGCTCCGCTCTCTTGGGCGTGGTTTGCGGCCACTAAAATCGAAAGGAAACCATTAACATATGAAAATGCTCACAGGTAAACCAAAAGTATGAAGTCATCCTGATCGAATTTTGGCCACGGTGGTTACAACAATCTACAGGACCAGTCATTTGCACAACAAATATATAGTTCAGGTCTTGTGTATGTACCCGTACATAGTTGACGTATCTAAGACACGTACGAAACGATTTGTTTCCTCGTTTCTGATACCTTCCGACCTCCGTTTTCCCCACCACCTGCAATATGGGTACCTTCAAGTCAAGAGTGAATAGGCATCTCCTAGGCAAGCGCGCTCCACCTTAGACTGTATCTTCACTTTCCATTATGTATGATAACAGTCAAGCGCTAGCCTGTATATTTAAAAAAAAAGACAATCTCTATTTCCTAACCCCTCTTCTAATCCAATGTGCATGTGATATAAACTTTATAGACAATGACGGAGTTCTTTTGGCTACGTCGGTGAATCACAAGGATTAATCAACTGCAAAGCAGATATTATAATGCAGGTGTGTGTACAGTGTGTACACAAATCCAGAAATACTAAGGATATATCACTTCTGTAATAACTTCTAAATGTTCTTCGGTGTACCCACTAAACCAATGAGACAATAACATACACTGTCCCAATACCGAATTAATAGTTCAGCGAATTATGATGAAATAGCGTAACGATAAAACGCGTATTAAATATCAGCCTGTCAGTGTCTAAAGACACCTTACCTTTCTTCTTATGTGTTTAAAAAATTTAAAAAAAGATAAAATTACTATATTATATGTAATTTGGAACAGTTACTTCCAAATTACCAAAGACAGATGTCAAAAAGTGAATAGCCAAACGGTCAGAGTATAGTGAATACTAATATACTCTTTTCTATTTAACTGTGCTTTTGTCATTAGGTTACTGAAATATCACACACACAGTCTCGTGAAACCGTTAAGTTACTACTTGGAGCCTTTGCCCTTACCGCCGGAAGATCTAGACACGAACGACAATAAACAGGTAAGAAAAAAAAAAGTATTCATAATTATTTTACTATGTTATATATCATACTCAACTGATTTATATCACAGGACAATGGAAGTTTGGATTCAAGCCCCACTGGTTCCGGGAAAGGCCGGAAGATGTCGTGCAAGATGAATAACAAAATCAGTAAAAAGCCTAAACCAACAACTCCGGTAATTTTTATTATTCTCTACTTAATATAACAAATACTTAATATTATTCAAGCGATGGAAATTTTATTTTGATTTAGTTCCTATAAGTAATCATATAAGCTATCTTAGATAACCAAAAATTATAAAACGGCTAATCAGAAATTAAAACAAATTAAATTCCTAAAATTTTTATTTGTACCTAAGATACATAGTTTTTTTAGTCGACTTTTTATTTAATATTTACAAATTTAAATGAATTATCGTCAAATAACTTATATATATATTTAAGACAAACGGTGCGACCACGCCGGGTGGATCAGCGGCCAGTGGTGCAGCAGCCGCACAGCAGCCGCAATTCATGCAGCAACAGCAGTGGTTCCCGCCACCCGGACAAGGCTACTATAATCCACCAGGTTAGTAAATGTCATTCTATTAAAATAATTCGTAATACGTATATATCATATAGAAAAATCAAACATATGATAACATGGAAAACATGCCTACTATAAATTTAATGTAATATTGTTACACAGCTGGCGTAAGTCCGCGTGGAGTGGCGCCCCCCTCCAACACTCAATCGAAGCAAGCACTCAGCAACATGCTACGGCAGCGACTGCCGTTCACGCAGATGTCACAGATGCAGGTAAACTTTACGTTGCGCAAACACAGACATTACGAATTCTAGTGTGCATCCATTTCACCGTGCGCATTAAGCGAGTTGTAGATATATCATGCTAAACAACAAATATAATCTTACTGTTCCTTCACGTTGTCATCCAGAGTGGTGGTTACCCTGGAGCTCCACATCCACGCGGTCCATACCCACGACAAGGTATACGGCAAATGCAACCAAACCAGATGGGACAGATGCAGTCCAAGTAAGATAATTCACTTGGAAATAATAAAGTTTATGATTATTATTGTGTTTGTATAGTAAAAATAAATTAATTTACCTTTTAGCCAAATGAATCCCATGAGCGCGATGGGTGGTATGGGACCAATGGGCCAAATGGGTGGTGTTCAAATGGGACCTGGACAAATGAGCGCTCAAATGGGCGCTGGACAAATGAGTGCCAATCAAATGAGTAGTGCACAAATGGGTGGTGCACAAATGGGCGGTGCACAAATGGGTAGCGGACAGATGGGTGGCATGAGTGGCCAGATGTTCGGCGGACAGTACGGTGGTATGCAACAGAACTATGGATACGGACAGCAGATGATGCAAGGTGGCCAGCAACAGATGATGAGTCAGGTATTAAAACTTTCTGTAAAAAAAAAATGTTGTCATATAACTATGAAAATTAAAGACACGTACATAACATAGTATTAATTTTCAGGGAATGGGTCAAAGTAGCCAAATGGGGCAAATGGGTCAGCCAGTTAATCCAATGGGGCAGGGTGTTAATTCTATAGGTCAGAATGTTGGCCAAATGAGTCAAGGAGTAGGACAATCTGGTCAGATGCCGCAAGGGATGGGACAGATGGGTCAAGGTATGGGCCAAATGGGGCAGGCCATGGGTCAAATGAGCCAGATGGGACAGGGAGGCGGTATCGGAGGTATGAGTAATCAGAATGCACCGATGGGACCACAAGGAGGTAATGCTATGGGTGGATTCCCTGGACAACAGACATTCCAACAGGTAAAATATTTTTTCATTTTACATACCAAAATGTTTTTATAAGACTCAAAATATTTTATTGATTAAATATTTGTCGCCAGAATATGATGAGTGGGCGTGCAAGTCAAGAGGCATACTTAGCACAACAAAGGCAAAATGCAAGACCACAATATATGCAGGTTAGTAATGATAAATTAATTCAAAGACATTTCTTCTAGAAATAGTTTTTATTTAATGTAAGAATATAACAATAGTTGACCTGTTGGCTAATTCTATTGGCCTTACAATGCTGTGCAAATGTATAAATGTACAATAGTATGCAATAGTATTTATGTTAATAAGTAGATAGATCACTTTCATTTGCAACAAATTATTATTACAATGAAAGGAGGTTACAATTATCTGTAAAGTGATAAATTACATAAAAAAATAACGATATTGATCGATTGATATCAAACAGCAGGCACCGAACGTGACAATGGGTGGTATGGGCGGTCCAGCGCCGCCGTACCCGCGAGCGCTTCAACCAGCGCAAGCGGGCCAGTACCCGCAGATGGCGCAGCAGCAGCGCATGCGGCAGCAGATGCTTGCCATGCAGCAGCAAACCCCACTCGTGCAACATCTCCAGCGGCAGCAGTACCAGCAACCTTATTAACACACATAACTAAACCGACCACAACAGAGCGCCTAGTAGCATCTTCAGAAGACAATACTAACACAAAGATTACCACGACAAACTTAATAGCCTGTTAGACTAAAAAAATAACCAATGCCTCATAAATAACTCTAAAATAAATTGAACATTTGAAGAATTCACATGACAAAAGTGCTTGAAAAATGCTTGAACTGCGGCTTCGTGATTCCAAGTTGATGTTCGTTTTTATTATAATATTTTTAATAATAAAACAAACAACACAAAACTACAGTTTATCAGCTACAACTTGTGTAATTAGATAAAGCTTTTTGCACTGTTAAATGTTATTTTAGTTACTTCTAAAGGTAAGAAAGTTGAAACAAGTACAGTATGCAGATCGTTATAATATAATAAAAATAAATTAACTTTCATATCACTTAAACAAGTTAGTCTATTCAATTAGTTGGACTTGTTACAATAATGTCATGTTCATTTTGAAATTTCAATTATCTCGTATATTATACTTCTACTATTTTAGCTTCACTTTTTTTAAGTTAAATTTGTTTAATTTAAAATTGACTTTTTTATTCAACAAATCAATAAATAGTAAACTGTAAGTTTTGTTTAGATATTTTTTCGGTTTTAAGTGTTCACACATTTGAATTCGCCTTTTGTACAGGTTTTAATGAATGAAATATTGTATTTAAATTATATATAAACGTAAAATAAGAATAAGGACAAAAATGACATTTCGTCAAAGATTTATTTTATTTTTGTAATAATTAAACAAGTAGATATTTTAGTCTAAGTGAAATAGTGATATATTTAGAAATATTAAATACAATTTTATAATTGTTTTTATTTATATACAGTAGATGAATTTTGTAACTCAATGTAAATATTCTGTAAGAAATAAAAAATTACGTAGATTAACTGGGTTATTTTATTGACACTTGTGAAAGTTCCCTTTTTTAGTTCGGCATCAAAAATATCAGTCGACTTAGAAAAATATTTTTACAAGAAAAACAGTAAACAAATTATAACAGTACTTTTTTTTATAGCGTAGGAAGGCGGACGAGCATATGGGCCACCTGATGGTAAGTGGTCACCAAACGCTCTTAGACATTGGCTCTGCAAGAAATGTTACCCATCGCTTACATCGCTGATGCGCCACCAACCTTGGGAACTAAGTTGTTATGTCCCTTGTGCCTGTAATTACACTGGCTCACTCACCCTTCAAACCGGAACACGACAATATCAAGTACTGCTATTTTGCGGTAGAATATCTGATGAGTGGGTGGTACCTACCCAGACGAGCTTGGACTAAGCTCTACCACCAGTACAACCTAAACTTAACTAAACTTCTTTTTTTTGTTCCAGTTTACCAAATTGAGTATTTTAATTGAGTAATAAATTGGACTTACTTTTTGGCAAGTTAAGAGTAGTAGTAAGAAACTTCAAATCATTTATGTAACTATATATATAAATAAAAATGTTTATTTATATGATCCTCAATCACTTTAACTACATGATTTACGTACATAAAAAACTCGTCTCATATTTCTGAAAGTTTACAAAAACGTCAAAGTCAAACGTCAGTCACCGAGAAGTAAACAAATATGTTTTTTGAGGTTATGTTTATATTTTTAACATGTTTATATTTGTAAATTTATAAAAGAAAAATATGTATCATACTTTTAAGTTAAACAAATTTAGGCTTAAGCCTTTTCTTAATGTCATAAGTGATATAAAAAAAATACACAATGTAGATCTTAGCGATATTTCGAAAGTAGCAGTTACAAATATTCGTAAATTGTTACGACAAAAAGGTTTCCCTGTTCAGGATGGATTTACGTCTCTTACAACTAAATGTACAATATGTATAGAAGAAAATTCCGAACTAAAGAAGGCCGAAAATAAACTTTTTGTTAATAAAACCACAGGTGAGCATTTCTAGTAATAATGCGCACCAAAGGAGTAATATGATTGTACGAAATAATCATAATCATAGGACCAGAGCCCTTTTAATACCGTCGCTGGTTCCTTCTTTCCTATTCGACAGTTGCACATCAGAATCAATGTTATATTGAACATTAAGGTTATTCTATCACAAGATGTTGTTCATTAAAATATTTTTTCAGGTTACTTTTTGTGTCCTAAGTGCAATATACATGGGGAATGGAATGTACTTGAAAGGTTAATGAAAAAATCTAAACCCGAAGGTAGTATAAAAGACTATATCGATGACTTGCAGCAGAAAATAGTCAGTTTTCAAAAAGACTGGGAAAATATATTAAAAGATACAACATCAATAATAGATTTAAGTGAAAATGAAACTTTAGAACTATTCCGTTTATTTGAATATCCAGTAAGTTAAATATGATATGAACAAATTTTAACAAACATAATTCAATGAGACTTATATATATATTTTATTCCACAATAGTACCATCACGAAGCAAGTAAAGTATTATCAGACGTAAGAGTATCAAAGGACCACACAGTATTATATTTCCCTTTAAAGAACTCTTTGGATAATATAGTGGGATACCGTAAAGTACAAGCAGGGAGGGAGGATGAGACCGAAAGCTTTGGTCTGTATGCAGCTGGCTTGTTCCACTGCAGAGCCAGTAGAACAAATCGTAATGACCAAGCAATACTAGTGCCAAGTATACAGGATGTCCTACATTTAGCTGCATCTAAGGTTCCAGGTACGTCCACAGCTACATAAATATCTTAATATTCTATAGTATAATAATTATTGATGTATATACAGGGTGACTGGTGAATTAGTATCAATATTTAAGGACGTGATATTTGACGACCATATATGACCAAAAAAAAATACATATAACATAAATATTAATAAACTTCTAAGTAAAGTTAACCAAAAGTTATGTAATTAATTACGCGTCATGTGGACGCCCTAGCTGCGCTGACGACACAACACCGTTAGGTACATTTAGTTATCGCGCGGTACTTTCCCTACGTCCAAACGCCGCCGCGTGTTAACAGGGTAGCAGGCTACCTTTGATAAACAAGCATGATCCAATCCCCCTTCATACTTTAAACCTGGCTTAGAACAGGCAAAAATACCAAAATATTTCACTCGTTTAAGCAACAAATTTGTTGACTAGGTAAATGATATGAACTTGGGACAAAAATTAACTGTTTACCTATCTTGGTATTTCCGGCGTATTTAAAAATTGAATCATACTTATTTACAACGATTGTCAATCATTTAACTACCTATTTACCTACATAACTACACTAACCTTAACAAATGTTCAAAGTGAGCTCCTGCTCGTGTGATACACAGTTCGGCACGTTTACGCATATTGTCTTTCACACGCTTTAACACGAATGGGTCACTTTACTACTCACAGTACTCACATTATTCTGCATTTGTGTATTGATAAGCCATACCTAATTACTAATTACGGGTCACACTCACACACGAAACATTAGGTATACGCGTAAGATCGATCGCTAGGGGCGCGCGCGCGGGAAGATGGACGAACCTTACGGCGGCGCTCGCCCGACTAACCTACTAACCTACTAATACTAATAAGCCGCGGGGCAGGGGTTGCGGGGGGCAAACATTACGCCGCACGCGCCGCGGAAATATGTCCACACTTTATTTATTAAAATTATTTTTTTTGTAAATTTGGTCAAAAATTAAGTACCTATTTTTTTTACATAATTCGAATGAGAATCATGTACCGATTATGCTCCTAAAATATTGATCCTAATTCACCAGTCACCCTGTATAATTTTTCCATTATAAATATTTAAAAAAATTACAGGCACTCTCATTTGGCTGAATAACTGTAGCCTACCACCAGTCTTGCTACCCTGTCTAGAAAACTACCAAAGATTATGTTTATGGGGAGATTGGGACAACATGAGAGCTGTAGCTGAGAAACTCGGGGAAGAAAGATGCCGATTTGTAAGGTACAAATTATTTATTACCATAGTCCCACAGCCAGACTGCACCCATTTGCTGAGTATAGGCCATTTATGTTTGCCCATACTCACAGTCATGTGCTAGTCTTAATAAGCCTTGGCTTTTGTGATTTTATTTCAGCAAAAAGGTTACTTACCGACTAATATTTCTTCTATTAATATAAAAAATATTCATTATTAATATAACAAGTTGAATTCCGACTGAATTCTTTCTGAATTCCAGAAAAGTAAATAGTTTTAAACTACTTAAAAACTTAAACTTTGTAGCAGTGATCTCTTGTAAGAGCTAAGTAATCCTGTGTTCACTTTTGTGTGTTTTTATGGATGTATTTTATAGTACAATAATAAATAAAATTATACAATAATTTCAAATAGAAATCAATGTTAATGTTGTCTTTAATTATAGAAGTTTATGGCATTCTCCTCCATATAAACTTTTTGTATATTTTTTTCTATTATAAGTTACTATTGGCTGTCACAAAAACGCAAAGCACTGAATATGCTGACATAGACATATATCTCATACAATATTATACAAGATAGACTACTATATACTAAAAATACTATATACTTTTAGATTTATAGTTTTATTTTAAATCTAACTATCACTTCCACAATGCGGGAGACTAAGCGTTTAATTCTGCAGAGAAAATATTTAAAGAGGTATTAATAAGGCGATACGAGGAGTAGTAGAATCGAATTGAATGTATGTTTGTGATTTTGGTTGCAGGCCCACAGACGGCTTAGTGACGGCAACTGAGGCGGCCGTCGCCAACTTATCCTTGAAGACTCTTGTCTCGGAAGCGAAACCAGCCGCCCACAGATCCATCACCACTTTCGCTGCCCTACGAGATGACGTGTATGCTGAACTTACCAATATAGATAAGGTTCTTATTTTAAATAGGCTGTAGTTATTTATATAACAAAATACTTAGTTGGATTTGCATCTATAGATAGTGCAGTTTTTCTTTCGTCAAGTAACCCTAGTTTGTCATACTATAGATCGTGTTTTCAATTCCTCGTGAAATTTTGATGCAAGCTGGCTTAACTATATCTAATATAGAGTTAAGCCAGCTTGCATCAAAATATCTAATATAGAGAGCTTTAGTTTAGCTTTATTAGAAGTTTAGTTTTTGTTTTGCATACTAAGATGGTAATGGATAAAAATTATTACATCTACTACTATTACATTACATTACATGACTTCATCCGGACGAATTTGGGTTACGGAAGCTATTTTTAGGAGAGATTAGGCAAATGCGCAGGATAATAGTGCACAAGTGTATGCACAAACAGAAAAACCCGATTGATAGGAATTGGGATTACGATACAGGATCAAGATCGTGGTCAAATAATCATAAATGTATAATATATATATGTCAGGTTCGAGGCGTGAAATGGCGTCGTTTCCCCGGGCTGACGCGCTTGCTGGGCGGTCACCGTCGGGGAGAGCTGACCGTCCTCACCGGGCCCACGGGCTGCGGGAAAACAACGCTGTGTGCAGAAATGTCACTCGACCTCGCACAACAGGGGGTAACGACATGTTTATTTATTTCGACACGAACTTGTGACTTATCTATTACTGACTTTATTTATTTGCTAATCGAAAACTTGTAATAATCTATGATTAATATCAAAGAGATTTAAATAAAATTATGGAAAAGGAATATTATTAACGACAAGCTTTTATGTGATGGCAATTTCGAATATCGATCTTTAGTAAAGTAGATTATATTGCATAATTTTAAGCTCCTTAGTCGGTTGAATGGAACTAGATTAGATCCACACATACTAACAGGTGAAGTTAAATACAAGCTTGTAAATATGTTAAATGAGGTTACTTGTATTTGTAGTTATTTTTTATTATACCTTGAGAACTAAGATGTTATGTCCCTTGTGCCTGTAGTTACACTGGCTCACTCACCCTTCAAACCGGAACGCAACAATACTAAGTGTTGCTGTTGGAATATCTGATGAGTGGATGGTACCTACCCAGACGGGCTTCCACAGAGCCCTTACCACCTAGTAAATCTTAATGTTATAAATGAATTAATAAAGGACACATTTTATTACTTGCTACTATTGCCCAAAAAAGAGTGCATGATAATCACTACCCTCAGTCTAGCCTCTCTCTAATTTCTATTAGAGTAGAGATAAAAATTATATTGTCTATCGTACGTACGATGTACTAATTTAATTTTGGCAAATAAATGTAATAAGCTCAATGCATACTCTCTGCAAACATATTGGTTTTTAAAAATATAATTAAAATATTTGAATTGATTTCCAAATCCATTAAAAATATTGAAGTAACTTCTGCTCTTAAGGTAACAACGTTATGGGGAAGCTTCGAGATTCGCAACTCACGGCTGGCTCGCACGATGCTGCAGCAGTTCGCGGGCGTCCCGCTCGAGCAGAACCTTCAGGAGTTTCCCAAGTTCGCTGACGATTTTCAAAAATTACCAATCTACTACCTCGCATTCCACGGGCAACAACCTATTAAAGTCGTTATGGAGGTATGACGTTACACTATTAGAAACATGGCGTATTTTTTTAAGGCATTAGCCATTTGAAAAGGATGGATTGGTTGCAAGGGCTGTACTAGGCTTATACCCATGTTACTGGGTACCCCGCTCTTCCACTAAGACAAACAAAAGCTACCAATAATTAATTGATCCTTAAATATGAACATAAAAGCATCTTTAATTATATAATTCTAACTTTATACCTATGTGTGTGTGTTTGTGTGTGTATAATTGTGTATGAGTTTGTACAATATTTGCTGTTATTTTACTATGTTATAATAAATGATGGTTTAATTATTGTTCCGTTTTGTCATAATCTAATTTGAGTAAGGCTTGTATTACTACTAGCTTCATTTTCTGACTTCCTGATGACAGCCGGTCTTTATGTCGATTTCAAGGTGTTCACGTTAATATATAACGAGTGGAATACCACCCTTGATTTTTTTTTATCCAAACATATCAGTTTTATTACTTGTAATTAAGAGTATAGTCGACTTTCGTATAATTTACGGTAATAATTATTATTTGTAAGTAATGATCTTACACTATTGATGTGCGCTAAATATTGAAATAATAATTAATACTAACTAAATCTCAGTTAATAACGTAATAAACATTTGATAAAAAATTACTAGTTTCTGATTTATTCATTTGTATTCACCTAACTACCCATCTGGATGCCAAATTTGAACTTTCTAGGTCATCTGGAACTAGGTTAGAGTTATGATCTATATATAGGTCAGTCAGTGATGAAAATTACGATTTTTGGACGTTAATATCTAAATAACCGTTTGAGGAACCGTGTGCTTATGAAATTTGGAGCACATATGTATCTCGCGAGTCTAAATATATGAGCCAAATTTGACATGTTTATGTGAAATGGATTTGTGAGTTATGAGGAGTTCAAAAGTGGCTCCAAATGGTTTGTGTAATATTACACACGGTGCTGCTCGCCAGTTCTGTTCTGTTAAGGCGAGGTTGAAAATATATAATTTTTGAGAAATGATAAGTGAATCAAAGCGAACGGTGTGCAGGCGGTGGAGCACGCGCGGTACATGCACGATCTGTCGCACGTGGTGGTGGACAACGTGCAGTTCATGCTGGGAGTGGGTGACGAGCGCGAGGGGGACCGCTACCTGCGCCAGGACGCCGTCATCGCCGCCTTCCGCACCTTCGCCACGGCCAGGCACTGCCACGTCACACTCGTCATGCATCCCAGGAAGGTACGACTACGCGAACACCTCCCCTGCCTCTTCGGACTATAAGACTGAGGGTATAAATGGTCTGTGCTGTACAGGACCCGCCTGAACTATTATATTTCCTGTACAGTTGGCAATTCTTAGTTTTCTGCAGTGGTCGTTTGGACAGGATCTCATAATAGTTCAGTATCAGTTCAGTTCATAGTAGTAACAGTTCTTATCTTAAGTTTAATAAGACTGTAGAAATATTTACGATTAAATTTTACATTCATTTGAGATATAGAATTAGGTAAATCCTATAAATATAGCAAATAAAACATCAGTTACGTATTAAACGTATGGAATGAGCAATATCATAATATATTGAGCTAGTTCTATCGATCAGGAGATGGGAATTGCAAGGAAGTCAGCTTAAACCCCAGGATTTCGTATTGATTCCACTTTGAAGCGCCTGTTCCCGTAACTTGTAAATTACATATTTCTATAATAACTAGTCAGTCATGTCACAACTAGTTATTTTTTAGTCATGATGAATTATTGACCGTAATTTCCTTGATCTTTGCAACAGGACCTAAATTGTAAAATATATACTTAATAATTCATCATATTTCATATAATCATTCATTTCAGGAACGCGAAAGTGAAGATCTATCTACCAGCTCGATTTTCGGAAGTGCCAAAGCATCCCAAGAAGCAGACAATGTTCTTATAATTCAAGTAAAAAGTTATCTAAATATATTTTTCTTTTTGAATGTCGATATATTATATAAATTATTTAATAATAATATTCTTTTATAGGATAAAAGACTAACAGCCGTTCGTGGAAAAAAATACTTGCAAATAGCCAAGAATCGATACAGCGGAGACCTCGGTATCGTCCCACTGGACTTTGACAAAGACTCCCTCAGTTACCAATCGAAAAAGAAAACGAAATGTAAACACGATGAACCAGACAAACTCTTGGACGAGTGTTTTGAAGAATACTCCTTAGAAGCTAACGATATTAATACTAGCAGAACGCCAAAAAATCAGAAAAACAAAAAGAGTAACAACGACGCCGATACATTCCTTAGTGATATTTTAAATTTAAACAGAACAAGATAATATTAGCTGAGTGATGTATCATATTTGTAACATAGAAACCACGTTAAATAATTTAAATATTTTACTTGTATAATTAAGTTTGTTTGTGACTCAATCAAAACAAACTGCTAGAATTGAAATAGATTGGAATACAAAGGATTATATCTGATATCCAGGGGAGGATTTCATACCTTGGCTGCCCTATTTCTATGTAAAATTGCCGCCTTCGCCACTCTCTGAATCATTTAATAATCGGTACGGTACAAGTACATACTTTTGCGAGTTGCTATGGACGCTTTTTTGAGTTTTTAAACGTTGACGAATGGGGAAACGCGATTTGTAAAAAAAATCTCACGGAATATATATATATATATATATATATATATATATATATATATATATATATATATATATATATACTACTGGAATAGGAAATCCGCCCCCGTTAACATAAAATGGAATATTTCAGTGTGAAGTTTGTATATTGTTATGTGAACTAATTTTACAAGATTGCTGATAACAGAAAAAGCGAATGAAATCCGATGAAACAATAAGAAACCAATCAACAAAGGGAATTGAAATTAAAGTATCCGAATAAATTAAAATATTTTATTTATTTAAATCACTTCGTTATAATGTAGTAATGACCACTTGATATTGAACTAATAATAAGTCTAGGGAGTCGGGCGTAATATTGATATCGCAATGATAAGAACCGTGGATCTGTTAAAAAAATGAGGAATGTTACGAAACACTATTTTTAGGTGATTTTCTTCAAACATAAGGCGAAGCACACAGTCCGAGGCAATATAAGGATACTATCACTTATCATTTACCATTTATCACAATTTAACGAGCACTCTTGACAGCCTGGGTTTCCTATATATTTAGCATCGTAACACCTCAAAAAATGACGAAATGTTACTAAATGTTTTAATTTATAGTATTTCACATTTATAAAAAAAATAATAATTTCTTGAACTGTGTTGTTTTTTACATTAAATTTTTTTAAGTAATATATATTTTAAGACCCAATGGCTAGTTTATTTACTTATTTTCCTATATAAATTAAATAAATAGTAATGATTATTAAATAAATTGTATTATATTACGATATGGTTTTTATTTTTGGTTTTAGTAAATGTATACATAAGCCAATTAAATAATATGCTCAGAATAATGAGGGGATAATTACTCTGCATTGTTTTAGTTAATTTTTTTTTCATATATAATGGCATAAATTTATTAAAATATAACCTATATTCTAGATACATTTTTCTATAACTCTATATGTAATATATTATTTGTATTTATAGGAATCTATGTTAATATCCTATTATGTAAAGTAATTATTATATTAAACTGTAGCAGTTTTTTTGCATTGCATTGCATTTGCTAAAGACAAGATTTTTAGTTATAAACTATATATATGCGCATCATAATTATAAATTATGCAACGATAATAATTGCAAAAGCACACAATATCAGCACATTACAATACTCTTATCTGCTTCATATAGCAAGTTATTAGTTTAATGGCCTACGAAAGATATCATAATGAGTGAAAATAAATCACCCCAATTCATAACATGCTATCTGTTTGTTTTGGTAAACATTGTTAACAATATTATATGAATTATTTATTAAAATGACTGTGAAGAGCGTCAACCAGTGACGTGTCACTGGTTCTATCTTGTCTCCTTTTGCACTTAGGGCAAGGTATGTTCTCATTCAGACACTTTGAATGAAAGACACTTGAGCATTCATCGCATCTGTAAGTGGAGCTAGTCTCAAAAGGGTATAAAATCTTAGGATCTCTACACACTTCACAAATAAATCCCTTTTGACTACAAAGCCAACAATCGAGTACATGTGATTTTGCAAAGTGTACTACTTTCTCTAGTTGTAAGGCGAGTGAACCATTCGGAATTTGTGCCAAATCAGATATTGTGTATGTATGGAGGTGATCATATAAATACTCCCTAGGCCAAACTCGTTTCTGCAATTCTTCAATGACTGGTTCTCGACAGGTAAATATATATGCTCTTAGAAAATTAAGTTGTATTCTTAATTCTTGCAACTGAGCCATATCTGAAACTCCACAGTAGATCTTTGGATTTAATTTTTTCATGTCTATCCAAGGGTGATGTTGAAATTCCAATAAAAATAGCGCTGACTTCTTCGACACTGGATATCTCCTGAAATCCCAATTGTGAATGACCCGAGATGGTATAATAAAAACATTAGGGTCCATACAATTTGAGCAGTAATATTCCCCAGTGTATCCACAGACTTTTGCTTTTGATATGGTACTTCCTAATAAATCTTGACAACTCTTGCATTGATAGTTTTGATAATCAAGACCCTTTTCACGTGACAATGTTCCTAATTGTTTGACCATTTTCTGCAACTCTTGAGCAGTGAAAGAACCAGTTGTAGAGTTTGGTACCACTTCGAAATCCAATCCCTGTAATGTAGGATCATCTGGAAGAGCTGTTTCTGTCCTCACCTCACAGAACTCATTGTCGTCTGGTGTTAATTTTAATTCTTTATGAATATCTTTCATAATATCTCTCAAATTTGGTGTGTTAGAAATTGTTTCATTAAAAGTATTTGAGTTATCAATAAGAGATGACAGGCTTTTTATTTCTGGTGTTTTTATCATACTACTTCCATGAGATGAATTTGAATTGATTGATGTATTAAGGTCATCGTGACCATCATTTGACCATCCTTTTCCACATAGTGAGTTGCCTGTAACCATTGCATCAGTTGTTGTTATAAATTCTCCTGAGTCTACAGATGAGGAATAAATCTGACCCGAGTCAACTGGCTCTTGACTTGTTGCAGGCTGTTCTATATTTATTGAACTAGTAGCAGCTTCTATATTCTTTTCTACATCCTTTTCACACTCTTTTTTATCTTCTGTATTCTTGCCTTTGTTCTGTATCTCATTTGTGTCCTTAGAAAGTATAAACTTCAAAGCTTCATCCTCGCTTAAAGATAACATTCTCCCCAAACCTGTAATATTTGAGGTATGGGATGGAGTTGATGCGAGTTTTGGTTTTGATTCATCAGATAAGGTGCTGGCAACATCTAATCCTGCAGTTATTGGAGCTACTCTCATAGTAGGCACCCAAATTCCTGCTTGCATTAGAACTTGCTCTGGCCAATTATTTAATAAACTAGAATTTATAGGTAAATTAAATTGGACACAAGTTTCCAAGCCCTGAACCAGTTTTTGTGCTACTTCTAATATTTCTGTATCACAAACAAAAGCAGTTCTGTTATAAAATGGTTTCACTGCTGATATGTTTTTTAATAATGTGGACATATAGGATGACAATAAACATTCGTTAAGAGCAATCCTCAGCCAGGCTCGACATTGGCCTATCTCGGTGTTTATCTGGGGAAGGGACGAAATTTGATCAATATTTTGCCTATGTGATAACACAAGTATAAGAGGCCAAAAACTTGATTGAGGACGATAGTCGGGATCGCCAGATATAACATTTTTAGCTTTTCTTAAAAAAGTGTCTTTCAAACCATGAAGGAACACCGCTTCCAAAGCCATACACAGGGTATTTGTTGAATCAGTTGAACCAAGAACACTGTGAAAGTTTTCTTCAAATTGACTGTTGTATTGAATGTCTTTCACACACTCTGATAAGTTATTTATAAGAGACTCCTTGAGAATTGTATCACGACTACGAATAGCGAAGCTTGATGTAACATTCTTAAAAAACGACATGATTAATAATTACTTATAAAGAGCGAATGTTACAAAAAACACAATATACTTTATTGATAACTCCGCAGTATGAAACTGCTTATTTATCGTTGATAATAAATATAATAATAAACAATATTAGTAAGAAATGTCAATGTCAACTGAAGTCTGTATTGTGAGCTGGTGTGTCTCTAGTAGACACGCTACAGCTTAAAATTCAGAAATAAATTAAAAAATAAGCCTTGATAAAAACTTGAATATACTGTATTAAGTATAAACAATCTTAAGAAATGGAGTGGACTAAAAAATAATTGATCGCATTGAATTCTACAGTATTTATGATTCCAAAATTTATGACGAAATTGTCATAATTGTCATATGATTGTCAAACTGAAAGTTGACACTACGATACAATATCAACTTACATGGTTTCACAATATTTGTAGGTATATAAAGACTAACATTAATTTTAATCAATTGCTTAATTTTATGCTACATATTACCGCAGTTTTCTCAGCATATAAAGTGAATTTTTTCGTTAATGACAAATTAAGTTTAATCTCAATCTTCACATAAATAAAAATTGGATATAAAACAATAGTTAGTTAAAATTGTTATTATTTAGATTTGAATTGCTATAAAAGCATGATTTACGTGCTCTATTTATTGTTGTTATATGCTTTTAACTACCGATATACGAAAGCAGAACAAAATCCTTACTTTCAAAAAAATGGTCAAGGTACTTGGTTTGTTATTATAAATTATTCTTTATAAATATAGAGTAAATCGTAAAAAAAATATCTGTTTTGCAGAATTACTTTTATGTCGAAAATGCGGCGCCGACGTGGCCGATTCCAGCTATTTAATTAATAAACATAGTCCAGGAGCACAGAAAATCGGAAAACAAAACTTATTTGGCAAACAAAATATTACAATTCAGACATTAATCAATCCTTTTGGTGTTAAGTTTGATATTGTTACAGCTGAAAAAGCAAGATGTAAAAATATAGGACCAGTAAGTAAACTACAGTTACAAGTGTATGTGTAGCATATGTAAATTATATTACATAAGAGTAATGTCTTATAGGTATTATTATTACAAAACATTTTTAATCTGCAGAGACAAGGAGCCGACTCATGGTTTCCTGGGTATACATGGAATATTTGTACCTGTCCTCAATGCGGACAACATTTGGGATGGTCTTTTGAAAGTTCTGGGGGCAAAACAGTTGACAACAATGAAAGTATTCATTTGTTTCATGGGTTAATATTAAGTAACATACTTGGAGAAAATTGTGAGTACCATTTGATGTAAGCAATATATTGAAATATATTTATTTAATAATAATATGTTATATTTTGTTTCAGTTACAGATTCACTCATAATGATGCCAAAACTTTATAAAATGTAAAATAAAATTTAAGCAATAATTCAAAAATTGTTCAGGATTAAATAAATTAATGTCAAATATTATTAATAAAAAAAAGTGTACATGAAAGAAGCATTTTATTATTGTAAACAACATTTATTCTCACTAACTTAAAGTAACAAAAATAGGTTTAGAAATATTATGATTTGCAAGTAACTTATTTGTAAACACACACTTATGAGCTAATAGTTAATACAAAATCAATGAACTGTTATATTATGTTAATATAATTTTGAATGTGTGAAAATCAATAAAACTTATCAATCTTGAGATTGCAAGCAATTAGAATGATACTGTATCTACTATACAAAACAATATAGTCTATTAATAGTTTCTTAATACTAAATGTTATAATATTATGTACATTTAAAACATAAAAACAAGTTTTATGTTGTTGCAAATCTTTGATGTAGGGTTTGCTGCGTTGCAGCTGGGGTCGGAGAAAAGTTAACACCACTTGGTGCATCCAGGTTTGTTTTAGGTGTACCATAAGTTTTACCCTGGATAGCTGCAATTTCTTTCTGCAGTTTTGGATTAAGTATTTGCTTATTTACAAACTTCCGTCCTATTCCACGATTAGATCCCCTTCCACGGCCCCTTCCCCTAGACTGATTTGATCGTCTACTAGAATTGGATTGATTAGACCTGTTTGATCCAACTGATTTCACACTTCCAGGTCCTCTTCTTGTGTTGTATCCCCCAAAATCATTAGTTAAATTGGCCAGAGTTTGTTTATTTAAATAGCCTGCATTTCCAACACTATTTCTGCGTCTTTTTGCAAAATCATTGGCTACACTAACTGTCAATTGTGAAGCTGAATTTAGTGAATTATTTCTGGAGCGTGTAAAAGTCTGTGACTTTATTATGTTATTTTGCATAAAGTTTTGACGTTCTTGTAAGATTTGGTCAGATCTTAAGCCCACAGAGCTGTAACGATTTCTAGTGATAAGACCACGACCCCGTTTAGAAATTCCTCTTTTGGCTACTGCTAAGGGCTTGAAGGCATTATTCCCGCCACCACCTCTTCGATTGTTTAATCCAAGTCTGCTATGAACATTACCTTGTGCTTGCTGTTTGTAATTTAACTGCCGGAATCTTGTTTGAGGTCCTCCTTTTCAAACAGAAATAAAAAAATATTAAATATAGCACTGTCACAATTAATGTTTATCTAAATTAAGCTTATTTGAAAAAAATTTAATGCATTTTACCTCTGTTTCCTCTGTTTGAGCGCACTAGAGCTGGCATATCATCATGAAACACTGCATTCTCTAGACCTGCTCTTGCTTTTGGAGTCAAACTTCTTAACTGAGAGCGAGAACGTGAAGCAGATCTGGTTCTAGGATAAGAAAAGCGCCTTTGTCGCGATTTTGATCTTGCCCGAGAATCTGAACGTCCACGTGACTGTGATCTGCCCCTGGGTCCACGAGACCGTGAGCGAGATCTGCCCTGCCTGTTATTACTTCCACCACGTGATTGGGAGATTCCTCGGTCTGAACCTCCTCCTCGACCTGCGCGCCCTCTACGACCACCGCGGCCACCACCACGTCCTCTAACATTTCCTCCACCTCGACCTCGAACTCGGCTAGTTCTGGTTTTATTCTGCTTGATAATTTCATCTAAAACATGTTTAAAATTGAAATATATCAAACCATATGTTCCTGCTTGTGCTATTTTAAAAATAAGCGTCATTAACAACAGAACCTAATATTGACACATTCAAGTTTTATTTTTAACATAATTTTGTAAAGTCAAAAAGAACCAGAGGTAAATTATTAATAACAATTAAACAAGGTCTGACTTTACGGTCTATTTTCCAGCTATCTAAATTTATAACAAACAAATAAATGCTTACCTAGTGACATATTTACAGAATCACTCATTTTATTGCTTTTAGTAAATATTGAAAAATTTGTAGATGCTATAATTTGCACTAAGGAATACTCTTTTTATGTTTAAGCTTATAAATTGTTTAAAAGAAATAAACCTTTAAAATATTATAGTTTTCACTTTCCACCTAAAATAGTCATCGGCTTATCCAAAATCGGATACAGTACAGATCATAGTTACAGTCTACAGATACACAGTAACCACTTCCCACAGATTCACACACTAATACAGAGTAAAAAAACAGTTTTTTAGCCTATTAAACGTAGACCGTAGACAGAGAAACAAATAGACCAAGGGGCCGTGAAGCCGCGATTGAGACAGAGATAGTTTGTCAATGTGTGCGTATAATGTTGTCATAGTAACTGCATTCCCTGTTTTGGGAGATAAATAATTTTCAGGATTTAATTAAAACAAAATAAGGTTATCCAATTTTACTTTTTAATACTTTTTATATATTTTTTTAATTAAAATATTTTTTTGTTTTCCAACTACACCCAAAAACCGTTGCGTTGTTTGTTTTTGTTTACGTTATCAATATCGTTCTTCAGTATCTTTATATGGTACTGGATTAGCATTCTCCTCAGATGTTGAAATCTAAAACACTCAATTAAATTATTAATAAAGAATGGTTGCCACATATATATCATTATTCTATGTGAACCTCTTGACTCGGAATCTAATAATATTATAAAGTCATGTTAAATAATGTTGTTGTTAGGAAATTATAAATAGGAGAACGATTAAATTAAAATAACATATTTACATATAACGAAGCACTTTAGGTTATTATTGGACTCCGTATTTATTTGTTTACATTTTCGACGAGTCGATATTTTTTATCTGGCAGCACTTACATGATAAATAATTATAGGTTATGAATGATAAAAACTGGAAAATCCTCAGGAAATCTTCAGGATTTTAATGCAATATAAGGCTCCGTCATGCTATGGCATAAATAAACATCACTGAGAAACTATATTGCGAGACAAAATAGTCGTACTTACGCGTGAAAACACACGCCGCCAATTTTCTTCTTGCTATCACTTTAACATGAAATAATACGACAATGCACCATTGATATATATTGATACATATTGATTGATACCTTTGATATGATATAAGGATTGTTCCTCGGCCTTTTCACTGGATTTGAATCGTTTTCTAACATAAAAATAAGCAAAATTTGAAAAATAAACACAATTAACGCACCAACTGTCAAGTTTGTTTCGCTACTTAGTAGCGAAACAAAACGAAAACTGGTTACGCGATAAGGGACAAAAGATTTGATAATTCTATCTCTATCTAAACCATTTGTAACGTAAATTTCGTTCTCTTTCTTGTGTAAGTGAAAAGGAAAACGTCATTGCGTCTATTTGTTTCTCTGTCTACGCTATTAAATAGTGTTTGGTAATAGGATATTTCGGGTTTTATTAAAATTCTGTTAATATTTTAAGTAATTTAGACAAAAAAAAAATTATAAGTATACTATATAATAAATTAGATAGCAAACTTAATAGACAGAATATATATCAAACATATTAATCAAACTGTATACTGATTTCTTTTAGGTAAAACTATGTAATATAATTTATACTTTAAATATGCGAGACACAATTATAGCTACTTTAAGGTAGTGTCTAATTTCATATTGGTTTTGTAGTATAACAAACTAAACATAGACATATTTTTTTTCTATCTATTATTTGACCGCTAATAAGATAATTATTTATAAGAATAAAATAAATATTCTTCTTTGATCTTAAGCGTATTTTCCGTATAGAACGTCAGATTTTATCTACTTCTAATTAAAAAACACTATATTTAAAAAATGATTCAGAATAAAGGATCACTATATTATATAGTACAATAATTTATTTGTCATTACAAACGTTTAGTTACGACTTACGATTCGTAATCGAGTTGTGAGTCGTGCTTGAGGCATGAGGATGCAATAAGTTTCTACTCCAAATTGGAGTAGATGACTAGATGGCAGTAAAAATGTTAATAATTGCATACTTTATACTTAGTAATTTTGCCAAAATAAATAACATATTAATTTAGTCTTCTGTAAAATAAAATTGAAAGCTAATACAATATATTTAAATAAGCGCATGAGAAAAAAAAATAACATGGGGTGTATCGGAAAATAGTATAACCCGCGTTAATGAGCTATAATGCTGTAATCATGTTTAATTGCCTCGTTGATTATGTTGGCTAGCTTATAAGACAACAGATACAAAGTAAAAATGTTGTCTTATAAAGCCGTAGGCCCTACTCGTAATTTTATTTGTCGTATGAGATCTGTAGATTCATCGAACTATTAGTGTGAAGAAATAGAAAATAATTTGTTCTGTACCGTTAATAAGATGAGAGTATTATCCAAAAATATGTTATGATAATATTAACATACTAGGTACGACTTCCTTGAAAACCAAGATCTAGAGATCAAGATGAGTTGGGTATTTGTCAAAGCTGCACATCTCAAGAATCAGAAGAAAAAGAAGGGTTCAATTCAATGGAAGTAATCCTCAGTAGGAGCCTTTAGTCTGACAGTTGCTCTTTTTGGCCGTGTTGTATATTCGACCAACCCATCAGATAATGAGACAGCACTTGCGTATGCGTATACATGTGTGAAATATAATAAGTCCTGCGCAGTTGGCCATGCTCGGTTGGGAGTGGCTGCCGTGGCTGAAATCAGTCAGGAGATCCTTACATGACACTCATTATTAACATTTTTTTAGAAAATATCATATAAAACCCTTATTTGATCCACGTTTAGTAGACTGGTAGCCACTAGCTTATTGTTATACATATTGAAAAAAATGTTTTTAATAATGAAAAATTTAAACACAGAAATAAATTTGAACTTATATTTTAATTTTATTAACAAAGTGAAATAGGTGAAATAAATAACATAATAATATATTTTAAAGAAATATTAATTTGTACATTGCATATTTTTCCTTAAAATTATTTTTTTTAAATTCATATGACAACAATGTAATTTTGTAACAACTTTTAGTTTTGTTTGTTGCTATTAATATTTAAACTTAAATCAGATAAAAATGACATTTTTGTAGTCAATTAAAATGCAGTTTTTTTTTAAATAAAAAAGTAACTTTTTGTACAATAAACATAAGTATAAAATATCAGCTGAGTTTGTAAAGTGAATCACAGATTAAGTGTGGTGTTCCCAAAGGCCATTGATGCAGGCATGATTGAAATGCTAAGGCCGTTATATATCATAACTTTTAGAATATTCATTTTCAATACAATTAATAACAGATTTCTAGTTATGACAGCAAAGTTAACAATATCAATTTTTTAAGTACATTAAATTGACGTGCAAGACTTCATGAGCAGTGTCATTTAAAACCAGAAGTTAAGAATATTATATGAACCACTTCATTTCTCAATATATGTTGAATCAATGTAAAATACAAATCTATTAATGATTTAATCTAAGATTAAGAGAGGACGATATATCACATATACACAATTATACTGTTTATTTAATTCCTGACTACGCGAGAATTTATTTATATCGAATAATATTAGCTTTTAGTAAAATGTAATTAATTATATTACAGTAATCGGTGCTCGGAAGGAATCTTTATTTTGATGCTCTATACTATTTTTCTACATTAAAATTTACATAAAATATAATACACAAATACATAGAGTATGTTACTTTGTGTCAATAGATTCAATCTTGGGTACTAAACACCAATCACAGAAAAAAATAACTATTATAATTCTTTAGTATATTTATATTTAACTCCGCAGTATTACTGTGCTAGAGGAATGAGAGTCCAACCGCCGGTAGGGCGGGGTCACAAAATACTTGGCACCATTTGAGTATTAACGCTATCATATCATTTATTAGACCATATCGATACACTCGTTCAAAAAATACTACTACAAACTAGAGGAGGCACATACTTCAGGTCGACGAAAAGAAGTTCGAAAAATATAGCAATAAATACAACCATAGTTCAAATAATTTACAATCGCACCATCACCGCACACCGCGCTCAGCACCATTTTGAGTTAACACTAGAAACATAAACGGAGATAATTTCCTCGCAAGATCACTACGAGCGTGTGCTACAGTCTGATGTCGTTAGTGGCGGCGAGCAGCGGCCCGCGAGGACGACGCCACGTTTCCTCGTCCCCCTCCGCACCCGCGCCGCTGCCCTCTTGCTCTGCCGTGCGCACAAACGCGTGACACTGCACATCGTCTTGCGCTCCGTATCGGTGCAATGTCAGAAACTTTAGATTTGCCACGATCGAGGAATTTATAGGTCTCGTTGGGATGTTGACTGTGGTCGCCGAACGCTCGATACGTTTCGTCCTACTCTCTGGCGCCGCAAGCTCCAGCGACTGGCCACGGTTGTACAAACGAGACTGGCCAAATCGTGGAGTCAACCTTCCGATCAGGTTATCCTCTTTTCTCGTACATTTACTTGAGGCTTGTGAATCCTCCGGTGGCTTAGGTTTTTTTTTTAGGAAGAATGGCGTTAATCTTTCGGTGAGAGGGCGAGAGGAATGAGATCCAGCGTCTTGTACGTTTGACGTGGAATTTGAAGTTTTTAAAGGCTTTATGGAGCTCGATTGTGTTTTAATAGGGTTTGATTTCCGTTGCAAGCTTATTCTTGAAAACATCCCATATTCTTCCTTTTCTTTTGTATCTGTAGATTCCTCAGATTTAATATCACTTGGGTCGAAATCTGGTACTTCATCTTCACAAACTTTTAAAACACAATATGTATCTCGTTGCAATTCATCGAGAAGGCTATCGTCATTTGATACAGTATCAATTTTGCTAGCCGGCCGAACATCGGTGCCTTCCGAAAGATTTCTTCGATCTTCCGAGCTGGTACCCTCAGGAAGACTGGTTGTTGATCCACATACAATTTCGTGTCTGAAAGTTGTGTGTTCATCCGATTTCGTAACATCGATTTCCAATGGTTTAGCTTGCAATCGTACTCGAGACGCGGTATTTCCACGAGGAGGAACAGCAGGTGGAGCATCATCGTCGGATGTATGCGCGTGGCTCATAAAGTTGGCCATTAGTTCGTATTCTCTACAACGACTGGAGACGTCATGTTCTGGTCGTTTAGAAGGCGTGAGATCAGGCTTGGGTCTGCGCAGCGGCGGTTTTAGCTCGACATCGACGTACTCGCAAAGCGGCAAGACAGGCGAGACAAGAGGCGCTCGCGATGGAGACAGGCGCGCGGGTTTAGGTGGTCTTGCTGGCTTTTCAGTCGAAGCGTCACTGTCCTCGGACGGCTCATGTTTGATGCAGGACATTGTGAGATACCCGCTTCCGGTGGACTTGTTAGATTTGCCAGAGGAGCGCTCGTCACCGTGTCGTGCTAGTTTTAACGACTCAGTACTTGAGCAGATGTCGTTTGACGTTTGCAGGGGAAGCGTTTTGCCATCTAAATCGATTGTAGGCGACGAATCACCACGCCACGGTCGCCAGAAAAAGGAACCACTGTCAACGTTATTCGCGGCTCCTGCGAGGTGAAGGTAATTATCGTCGCCAATTGGGGCTTGTCTGAAAATTGATTTTAAAAATGAAATATTTTGTTTTTTTAATGTATTATAATATCTATTACAGAGTTTATTTAATACACTCACTTGCTTCCATATTTTGTTTCTCTCGCTAACGATCTTCGATATATACAATGACGATGTTCAAGATCGAACATTATTTTTTGTAATTCGCGTAAAGTTACCGCTTCAGCTTCGCGTTCTTCTGGACTTGTGTCATCTGAAATAAATTAATAATAATAGTTATATTTTCATTATTAGATTGAGAGTAGAATAGACATGATGCAGATTAGATCAATTTCGGCAAATGTGCAGATTATCCCTGGTAACGAACCTGGCGGGCGATGCAGGCGCTCGTCGAGACGGTGCACGTGTGCAACGAGCTGTGCGTGCAGACGTTGCAGGTCTCGCGCGGGGTCGAGTCGCAGCGCGAGCGCGGCCGTGCCCCGCGGGGCGTCGCGTTCGCCCTCCGCGCTCTCACTCGCGGCGCTACCACATCCCTCTGCATCCGGCTCTGATCGCCCACAGCTGTTGATAAAGCACTATTAAGTTTTCATTGTTCTCGAATGGAAAAGGAATATAAGTAAATTTTAGAAATGCTAAATTTGTAATTTATTCAAAGGAACATTCAGTGTAATTTGTTTATTTTTTCTTTGGTTTAAGTTTTAATCTAATATTTTTTTACGAATTAGTTGCTATTGCCTTTTCGATTCAAGTGATATTACCATGTCCACTTGGAGTCAGCATAGTATCCGGCATGGAGCGTAGCGGGCGAGCGGCGGCACAACGCGGACAGTAGTCGCAGCCACTCGGCGCGCTCCACACAATTACTCGCCTGCACGAACAGCACGCGCTCGCGGTGCACTGACGGACACCATATAACGTACATTATCTAATTTGATTCGATTATTTATATTGCTTTAGAGCAAGTTATGTAATACAAATTTTCCTATTTTCATTTTACTTTTATTAATATACTATATCGTATGTTTACACGGATGTATTTCTCACCTATCTGGAAGATGTTGTTGGCGTCGAGCGGCGCGCCGGCGGGCGGGCAGTCCACGGGCGCCACGCTCAGCACGCCGGCCAGCGCCAGGCGGTGCGCTCCCGAGCCCTTCGCACCGCAGCGTGACCACGACAACTCCCCACTGTTGCGATCACACGAGATATTTATATTATATAAAACGGTTCTATACCTGTCAATTGGTATTCTTTTAGTAGTATATAAAAGCTATAGCTTAATCCGTACCTTGGTATAAGTATAAGTTTTACAAAAATAACTTAAAGATTTTACCCGTGCCCTTCAATTATACTCAGAACGAAAATTTATTGAACTTATAGCGAAATACGGTACACATTGTGATCTGATTATATAATTATAAAATTAGATATATATAATTTACCTAGTGAGTCTGAAATGTCTCCGCTTACAGTGCGGATGCGCCGAGCGCGCCCATCGCCGGCGCGGCGAGCCCGCACCGCCGCGCACGCCCTCCGACCGCTTGATCATAGTCCTGTACGCAAGCCCATCGTTATACTCATTGCTAAGGGCACTGCCCTTAATCCTACCTATGCATTACTATATCAATTACATCAATTTAATACTAATAATATTCTATATTAACAATTATATTATGTTCTTGGTGTACTCATTTTTAATATGAAAAGAAAGCAAATTTAAAACCAATCGTTACATAAAAATAATAAAGTACGTAAAACAAAAAGTGAAGCGAGTAAATCAAAAAATAAATTAATAGTAATGACAAAACAATAAAATTATTTTGTAAAACATATCGCCTTACAAAATAAATGATCGAAATCAAAGGATACATACCCATAACTTTTCCAAATGATGCATAAACAAAACGATAATATTTCGATTATAGAAAAATCCATAAGACAAAATAAAGAGCCGATTATAGTGGGAGAATTAAATGATAATGATGTCTCGAATGCTTACCCCTCTTTTAGTAGAACAGGTGTCTCTTGCACGTTATTATTTTGCGTGTCTGAGCTTGTAGAGATTATTTCCAAAAACTGCTTTATTGCTTGTACCTGCAGGCGAACATTTATTATCATATCAGTATCATAGTAACGAAATAAAAAAAAAGTTTTGATTATAATTCTGTCTCCTAGATATTTCAAATGTTATTAATTCATGGTTTCTTATATAGCCCAATTAACCATAATAATGTTTGACGTATATGGCAATTTTTGGATGTTGCAAAATATTATAGCACTAACTTGTTTCTTTTTTTTAAATACAGATTAAAAACAAATATTATATATAATTAGTATCGTGCTAGGTAGCATAAACGTAAGACCGATATAAATAATATTTCCCATACTAAAGGCCTACTATTCTACAATCTAACACTAATATAACATATCGTTTTAAAACATAAGATAGTTACTTTGTTAGAGTGATCGTTTATTAGTATAACAGTATACTAACATGTCTGGGTGTGCAAAAGCTGCGGTAGAGTTCGGCCATATACTCCTCCTTGCAAACCTGCTGCGCCGAGCGGCTGCTCACAAGGTTGCCCAACGACTGAATCGTCTTCGAGATGAGTGTCAACGTTCGATTTGTTTGGGGATCCTAAAAACAAGGAATCACGATGCTTATTTAAGAATATTAATTTGACCTTTCATTACAAAATATTGTCAAAGTGAATTTGAATAATCAGATCGAATAAATAAAAAATCGCTTGTATGGAATTGGATCCCAGTTAATTTTAACATCTAGATAGAAGCTGAAGTCCATTATTGTCTTACATAGTAATGTTACTTGTAAAGAACAACAAAACTTACAATTTGTTCGGTGGTGAGATCGAATAACCTCGGTCCGAGGATGGCGGGCGCGAAGAATCTCAGGAAGATGAAGCCGGAGACGACGGAGTAGCGCACCTCCGCGTTGGCGGGGAAGTGTCGCGCGGCGCACTGCCGCAGCGCGTCGAACAGGCGGCACATGGCGGCCGGGCACTGCGCGTACGACGACGTGATCGCCGCGAACACCTGCGCGTGCGCATGTCTTAGATTAGCCACTATGAATCATCGACATCTTATTACAACAAGATATCTTTTTTTTAAAATGTAATGCCTTTTAATATTTAATTTAATAGTTTTTTATATATTAATAGTTAATTTTAGTTAAAATATTTGTATGTCAAAAATATAATGACTAAACATGTATAATATATTAGGTTTGAAGCAAATAAATTGAACTGAAGTGCCTATAGGCTGACTTTGTAAGAAGTATAGTCATATGGTAGTCAGTTTCTTGTGTTGGAGACAGTACCCGCTCGACGTAGTCCTTGAGGTTGGCGAGGTTGGCGGCGACGGCGGCGGCGGGCTTGACGCGCGCGGGGTCGATCTCGCAGGGCCGGCGCTCGGCCAGCACGGCGGCCAGCGTGGGCCGCAGCACGCCGCGCAGGTACGACGCGCCCGTCAGCCGCATCGCCTCGTCCATCATCTTCGACACCAGCGTGTTGCCGCGGAAGATGGTCGTCGCGTCACTGTAAGCCAGACGATTTATACGAATAAGAAAAATTCATATTCAGTTTATGTATTATGATCACATTATTACAAATAAGATCGGACGGATGTAATCGGATCGGAGTAACTTTATATTATAATTAATTTTGAATAAAAAAGATATCCAGATATCAATTAATAAATATGAAATAATTGTAAAAAAACTTTGCAAATATAATAACTAAAATGATTATTGATTTTATTTGAGCAAATATATCAGTATTATGAATACGATAAATTTAAGGAGAATATTTTCGTTAGCTGTTTAAAAGAACAAGAAATATTTAATTATGAAAATGATACATAAAATAGCTTGAAACATATTGTAAAAAATTGTATCAGCAAAGTATTTGACTATACACTATAGGTACTTGTATATAGCAATCATTTCAAATACGAAATTCATACAAGAAATACACATCGTTAAAAGGTAAAGTGGTCAAGGTAATTATTGCTGTAACCAAAAATGCTCTAAAAATTCTCACAAAAGCGTCGCATTGCATTGTGAATGCCTGTCGTAATTTCTTCATGATTATAATTATGGGCATTAAAGTTTATTTCTCCAACTAGATATACATCGCCCCTTAATGATATGTCATTAGAAGATAGCTTACCTGAGAACGGGCTCTCGCAAATGTATTTGTATTTAGATTGTAATAACGACAGTGATTATCTTGTGACGATAACTCTTTTACGATCGTGGGTATGAACTGTGGTCTTATAGTATTGGGCAATGTGCTATTAAAATTATTAACCTTGGCATAATTATATATATAAAAAAAGATGCGACACTATTTCGCAATATTTACAAAAGACGTTTAATTACATCTAAATTAATTCACAAAATTAAAGTTTCTTTATGTATTCGTTTTTCTTGTAAATAAATTGTTTACAGTTGTATATAAAATTAGTTAAAGTTCGGTGTGCGTGTATATACAACGCCTCTTCAATTGGTTTTTCAAATTAATAGCCCGACGCGATACGATTTTCGTGTCATTCGATTCGTTTACCTCTTAATTGCATATGTATATGATTAACGTATGTCCAAACTTACGTGAGGACAGATATCTCTGCATCGGCGAGCTCCTTCACGATGGGAACGATGAGGTCGTGGTGTGTGAACAGTCGCACCAGAGGCTGCGCCGCATCCGTCTTGCTCGATACAATCTCACCGAGAATGTAAACAGCCGATGTCGTGATTGGCTGAAAATTGATTATTTTAATTAAATAAATAAACTCTTTGTATAAAATTGCCTTTTTTCGAAAAATAAAGACAAATATTATTGGTGACAAAGTAACTATAAATAAATAAATTTTACTGGTGGTAGGGCTTTGTGCAAGCTCGTCCGTGTAGGTACTACCACTTATCAGATATTCTACCGCAAAACAGCAGTGCTTGGTATTGTTGTGTTCCGGTTTGAAGGGTGAGTGAGTCAGTGTAATTACAGGCACAAGGGACATAAAATCTTAGGTCCCAATGTTGGTGGCGCATTGGCGATGTAAGCGATGGTTAACATTTCTTACAGTGCCAATGTCTAAGAGAGTTTGGTGACCACTTACCATCAGGTGGCCCATGTGGTCGTGGTTCGTCCGCCTTCCTATTCTATTTAAAAAAAATCGTCCTCACCTTTTGATGGACACTTCTGAGGAATAGTTCCTCCAGTTGTGTGTAGTGGTGCAGCGGGAAGACGTGGTCGACGGTGTACTGCAGCAGCAGCCGCAGCGAGCCCAGCGTGGCGCTGCCCGCTGCCGACAGGCGCGTGCCCGGCGGGGTGGCGCCGCGAGACAGGGCGCCGCCCGCGCGCGACGTCAGGAAGAACCTGCGGCAGGAATACTTTTAGAATCTAATAAAAACTCGAAACGTTCTGATAATATGATCGGTTGTAGTGAAACCACGTTACCTTGTGGCTACTTGGTTTGTTTATGGTTACTTTATACTTAATATTTTTTATAACTGCTTTATTCTTACCATGCGCAAAGAGGAGCGGGCGCGGGCTGCCGCAATTGTAATCGGACTTCGCCAAGGAACACGGGTGTAGCCCCGTCGTGCCAAACCGACACCCTCGCTTCACAAGCTACTCCGGCCTGCGTAAGGAATTCATATGTTAATCTCTCTCTCTCTGTTGCGTCTAAACTGTTCTAATAACCAGATCAGATTAAGGAACTTACCGTTTGTGAGCCATCTTTATCTTTAGGATCGGCTTCCATAACTAAATCGAAACAAAATATTTCATCAAATTGTGGATTGACCGTTTTCTTTTTGGGTTTTGTGCGTTTTTCGACTCTTCGTCCATTTGAATACAATAACGTAACGAGAGCGAAGGGGTCACATTGACCGTTTTTTGTAGTAAGTTCTGAACATTCTAATACTCGAAGCCTTAAAGTGTCAGGACCTACGCGGGCGGCACAATGTCTTTCTGGATCCGACCAGTAGTCGGCGGCGGTGGGTGTGGGTGATGCATCGGGTTCCGACATCGCATGCATCGGAGGTTTCGTCCGCACAGCCCATTGTGCGCGATCTTTTAAACTCTCCGACCGCGACAAGGCTAGCGACGGTTCCGTCGAAACAGAACTGAGAAGTTTTTTGCTCGTCGAGCTAGAGCACGATCCGAATCTCATGCTCTCTTTACAATATTCCGATAGTCTAGTGAGATTATTAGCTTTCGTCTTCGTCGAGAAGTTGTCGGCATTCGGGTCCGGGTCGGGCGGTTTCGGGTCCATTCGCAACCGTTTCCTCGAATCCTCGAGAGTGAGTTCAATGTAGGCCTTTCCCTGAACCTCCGAGTCTGCGTCCACTGGCCGCAGAGCAAACCAGTGGTCTTTATTGTTGTATCGCTGCAAATCCTCTCGCTTGATCGCAACTTTGCCGAGTACTTTGTCTTGTTTGAGATGTTTGTCGCGATCGAACACGTATATGGACAGATATCGGAATCTTCGCGGTACCTCGAACTGGAATTCCTCGCCGAAAAATGGGCTGCAACAAAATGTTCAATGAACGACATATAACAGAAGTATTTACACAGATCCAAATAACCAGAGAGAGTTATCGAAATGTAATGATCGTTGTTCGAAGTGAGTTCTCTAACTAATTATCAGTATCGAACAAGTGTTATATTTATAAATGATATACTCATACAATTTAGGTATACTTATGTCATTTACGGAAAGTTAACTAATTGAATGCGTAACATGTATTTATTCATTCGCATAGTAACTAAATTAAAATGTCCTAATATTTTAGTGGAAAGTATTGGGGATTATGTTTTCACATTATTTTTTCAGAAACAGTCTTTCTTCGTTATCAATTCTTACTCAACTAAAATATGTAAATTGATCTTATATTAAGATAAATTAGATTTTAATCAAATTCTCTCTCGAGTAATTAAAATTTCTTCTGGCCGACATTGATATGTGTCGAAAGGAAATGGTTATTGAAATATCAGAACAATCTTAGAATCGGTATTAATATAATAATGCATATGCTTTAATTATTTTGCAGTTCGATAAATAATATTATTTTTCTCGGTAAGGAGGCATTAGAAAGCAAACAAGTGTGAATGTTTATGGTAGTCTATCCCTTCAATGTGAACATGATAATCATCGCGGCACGGATACGCGTGGGCTCGCATCGTTCACGACAAAGGTGAAAGTTTCGACACTCGCCTTTATTGTGATACTACAGAAATTTAAATGCACAAAGACTATTATGAAAATTAACGCCGCGAATGTAACAATGTAAGTATGACGAATTGTTTACACTGTCCATAGCTCCATACCAAGCCGATTTTAGTATCGCGAAGATTTACCACGCACGGCCGTGTGTGTTTATTGTGATTTTACTAATTTAATTATGGAATTCGCATGCATCACACGATATGGCGAAGACGTCGTGCATCATAATCGATCATTCGGATGAAAACTTGACGTTGATAAATAATTAATAGTTAAACATTTTGGTAACAATGTACGTGAAGTGAAATCATCGCGATCAACGTGTGATCTTAATCACAAATGAATAACAAGATGACTTCACGTATAATATTCTTTACTGTATTTGTTGTACAGACAAGAAACAATTCATGTTTAATATACCGTTGTATTGCAATAAGTATGAAACATACTAGTGTAATAAAACAGGCTCGCTGGGGCATCCGGCGCCGCACTAATATTTATAAACCGGAGGCGGAACTGCCACCAGCTGAGAGGGGGCGGCGCAGGCGCAACGCACACGCATGCTCTTTTTTTATTACAATTAGAAGTTAAAGAACGTGATTCAATATATAGCGGCTATGTTTTTTTTAACAACGAGTTACACGCATTTATATTAAGATAAAATAATGCGGGGTTTTATAATATTTATTTTAAAAAAAAACGTAAGACGACAAACAGTTTATAATTATACATATTGTTAAACTGTTTATGTACATATATAAATCCAACAAGTATGCAGATTATTTGAAATGATACAAAATTGGCTTCGAAACCTATATAAAACATATACATATATATAGACTTCAACTGCACACGTCGGCCTAATAGTTTGATTTTATAATTGTGATCTGGACAAGAGTCACATACGAAATGCTAAGTGAAACATCCTAAAGCGAGCTAACAAGTATTTCTCACGTCTGACAGGCAATAATTGGAACATACCACACCTACACCTCTTAGCGCGGTCTCAATAATCAAAAAGGATGGACGGTACGTGGAACAGAGCAATGCACTTAAAGTCGTCGACTGCCGGTGCCGGCCGTCCGTTTTGACGCAGCGATGATCATTTTACGCGCCACGAGGTTCCGGCATCAATTTATCACTTAAAAGCTTCCGCTAATGCAGCAACACTATGAGATTTGAACAGATCGGTTTTTATGACGTTCTCGAGCTGAAACGGCTTCTGGAAATGACTTCATACGATGAACGTTCTTAGTTAAATATAGGATTAAGTTCGTTCATATCTTATTCATAATATCTTTTCAGTAATTCCACAAACACAAAACTAATCTCTTTAACGGTTTTTTTTTTCAAAAAACGAACGTATCGCCGTATTTTTGTATGTGCGTGTAAATAATGTTTTATATAGTGACGTAATTATATAAAATACTTAGTAATATCGATTTAGAAACTATCAATGGATGTTATTAGAGGTGTATTGATCATTAGCGTTGTGATAACGGTCCTACATAGACTACAGTGTTACACAGTTGGCTATTCGAAGTCGGAGCTGATAAGGTATCACGAGACAAAGAACCCATTAAGTCTCTCGCTGAGTGACGTGACATTTCCTTCGATATCCGCCGCAGCGTCCTGCTCACCTTTGGGGTCACAAATCATTATCTAGCTTCCGCTTAATCAATTAACAACGATACACTTCTTTGACAACTGACAACATAACATATAATAGAAAAATAACTAGAAAGTAAATTGTTATGTTAACTTTAAATGAGCCGAGAAGGCCCATTTAAGTGTGTAGAACGCGTGAATATTATCCGATGGTTGCGGGTTCAAACCCAGGTAAACACGATTGAATTTTCATGTACTCAATTTGTGTTTATAATTTATTTCGTGCTCGGTGTTGAAGGATAACGTGATCGGTGTAATTTCACTGATACAGACGGGCTGTTACCTTAGTTTAACTTAAAATGAAATCTAAAAGTTATATCCCTTCAACAAAGTTATATCTAGTGTGCGTGTGTGCGTATGTGCGTGTTCTATTTAAAGAAATGTCGGCATTTTATCTTTGCCAAGATATTGGATGAAGCGATTCCTTCTCCTAAAATTAATGATTTCATTTAAAACATGTCACTCTACCAACAGATAATAAATATTACAATTACGTACATTGTAATAAGATAATAGTATAATAACAACGCATATCAACAGCAACAGGTTTCGATGTCTGTTTATTATGAATCAGTTAGTTCCCCTCCCCGCATGGGGTTTTTATGTAAAGTGCATGGTTGTAATCGCTACTAGCGAGTCTCATTCATTTCCAAAAATGAATGGCGAGGGGTGTAGCGGAAGGGACGTTCCGCGCCGACGCACGCTCGCCGGAAATGCATCCGGGACGTGGCGCGACGCCGCACCGCCCTCGCTGGCTGCGTGAATCCCTAGCCCTCCCTTTTCCAAAATTATCGCACGCATATAATTTACTCAATCCTTTACAATCCAGTTTCACATGTTTACGGCGCATTCTTTGTTGTTGTTTTGTTAATAAAGTTTTATGATATTGTAATGACTTTTATTATAAATAGCGGTTACTATAATTAGGTTGACATTAACTGTTTACATTATTTCATTAATATAAATTTTACTATCACAACGATTGTAAATCATCCACGAATAATGGTGTTAACGACAATTACAAATATGAATATTAAGTTTCAGAGGTGAGGGTGATGGGCACATTGAATGAACACTCATCCTACGAGCTCATTAGTCACGTGCATCTAATTGGGAATGCGAATATTATAGCGAAATAAATAACAAATTGTTTTCTAAACTACACATTATAAAAAATATATCTACACACAACAAACAGTTTTATGTTTCGATATTTCAATCACTAAGTGGAGTAAAGTGACGAAAAAATATTAATTTTTCGAAACAGTGAAGTTTAGCGCTTCTCAGATAATATGTCGCACAATTATTTAATGCATCTATTTACTGTATTATACACGCACCGCTTAATGCATATGCAAGGAACGGAAGTAATTTTGCATGGACGGTGAATGCTTTATAAATACAACGAAAGTAAAAGCGACAAAGTTTATTGTTTTCAAGAAACAAATTCGTTACGCTCAAATAGATTTAGGAAGAGGAAAAAGATGGCATGGACATTAATAGTCGACTACATCCTGTAATCTAGACTTATTGGCGAGCTTGTAAAGAAACATAACATAAACGGTTTAAGGAAGGTAAGATTGCAAATAGTATGTGCCGTGGTAATTCTGTGGATCATAGTAATGTTTGTCTTTTAGCAATGAACACTAAAAATTAATTAAAATAAATGCGAAACGGTGTTGGAAAAGTTCTACTCGAATCCGATTTTGTAATTTTAATCTTATAGCTACCAATTAATTTTATTTTAATAAATATGTATATATAAAATATATAAATAGGAGACTTTGTAATGTCTATCTGAAAAATCTACTAAATTAATATACATAACATTTATACAAGAAGGTTTTAGTACATAATATTATTTAATATAAGTGGATGCGTTTTGTTGTTTCACCCGCATGAAATATTACGCCTGTTGACGTGACAAGCGTGAATTTCATGTTATTTTATAAATAGGGACATGTAATTCGTAATAGCTAAGTATACACCGTTAAAGGCGTTACAAAAGACACAATAAGCTCATTATTGAGCTAACTTCGCGAAACGAATTAATAAACAATTGAGGTTATGGACGGACGCCAGGTACATTTGCATATGACATATATTTTAGGAAGAATGAAAACAATAGTGTGCCAAATTCCACCACTCACACACACACACACCGACACAGCGGGAAACGTTAGCGTACTCTAATTATTCTTAATTCAGAACTTCTAACGTATAATTTGACAGCCATTCACAACGACGCGAACCTTGACCCACTATTTGTGTTTGCTCCCTAAATTTAATGTGCCAGTAACGTTTCACACCCGATAAAACCGGAACAGCGCCCGGAAGCAGTACAAAGGGACCGTTATACACGTACTGGACAAATATTGAAAACTTATATTCATTATAATTAATTCAAAATTTCATAATATTTTATATAGTTTTATATGAGAATCATGATATAAATGTACGTAAGAGTACCAAGCATTTTATCTGTGTATTAAACTTATTATATTTATTTAAGTTTGTGAGGATGGATGGATAGATCTTTGTTACTCTTTCACGCAAAAACTACTCAACGGTTTTTGATGTAATCTGGAATAGAGACAGCTTAGGTTACAAGCTTAACACATATGCTACCTCACACCTGTCCTTTTCACTGCACAAGCGTAGCCACGAGCGGAAGTTAGTATTTTTATTTTCGCAATGACAGTGTCTACGGGCGAATGTGAACACTTCCAATCGAGTGACCCATTTGTTCGTGTGCTTTCCCAAAATAAATTAAAAACAAGTATATACTCACTTAAGTGTTCTCTCCATAGTGGAAGTGCGAAATATCTCCTCTTGGTCGAGTGACAGCACACAGTATATGTCACGCTGGCAGGCGGCGCCATTGTTGCGAGCGGGTAGATTCTTAGCTTCACCTATTAAAAAATAAAATGCATTATAAAAATATTTTAAAAAAAAGTATGTTAAATCAAGTAAAAACTAAAAATCCTCCTTTTCAGATTAAGGCAATTATTTATTAAAATTATAGTTTTAAAAATGCTATAATAAGATTAATAGTTAAAAGTATATTATTTGATAAAAATGACTGAATTTAGTAATCTACGGCCCGATGGTTTATTGTAGATATATTTAATATCATATTGTAAACAAACGACGATTCTAAAATCCATACAAATGCCTATTTGAATAAAATATAGTAAAAAAAAAAAAAACTGAAACGAAATAAGCGAATATTTTTTTAATCATCCGGCTCAAGACCGACAGCTTGCGTCCTACTTCGGTGAATCTGGAGAATATCACTATAGATTTATTTATAGATGCCGCACGTAATAACTGTCAGGATATACGTGTATGATGAATACGTGATAACGAATAACTAATGCACGGGTATAACGCTAACGCTATTATGAAACGAATCGTAATAGGTATTAACTAGTGCCGCGTAGGTATCGTAACTAATAGTAAAGCGATTCATTCATCGCACGCGTACAAAACGATACCAACTCATATAGAATACGACGCCTAACGTCACCCAACAAGGTGTCTCCGATTACATGCGCCATTGGCTTCCCGTTTCGGTTCGCGTTTCGTCATCCATTTAGTTTCTCATTGTCATCAACTAAAACATACTTCAATTACAACATATAGTATTGTGTGGATTTCGAAGTCGAGAAATTCAAATTATAAGTAACTATTACTATATAGTTGTCAATAAATTATATAGTTACACATACGACATGTTTGTGTGTGTAATATAGGTATCTCCAATATCTATTTAAATTTGCCTTTTTCTACTATACACAAGTCATCATCTCTGCTATGTATTTTATTTTATTCCAGTTATTTACTAACCAGCCAGTCCCCGAAGTATAAAATATTACAAAAATAAAATTTGAGACAAAATTATTGCTATTTCATTCGTCATCCCAATTAAACAGACCACATACGATTAAAACTAATGAACTCTTACAAACTTGAAGTCTTAATTGACACGCGTTCGCGCAGCCTCGACAGTTTCGGTTTAATGTGCTGTTTTTTCTTTTTTTTTTTTAATCCATTGTATTAAAAAATGGATTTTGTCATATTTGTGCAAGCCCATGAGACGTAGTGTGACGTGACAAGCGTAATTAAGTCCGATTGAACGATTAAAGGTCGCTATTTCTGTGTTAAGGAATTGAATTTTATAAAATAGAAGGTCCATACGTTGTGCAACGGTCCGCACTCTATGACCTCGTCAGATATAGCTTTATACGGCGAAGCGAGGCGGAGTGACCATCGTGCCCGTACAATATGTCCATGGAACGTTAGCAGGGACTTTTTCTTTTTAAAGTAAGCCCTATTCGAGAACTAGTATTACGTAATACATACTATTTTAGATACATATAGTATTTTATGTTACACTCGTTATATATGTAAATCAAAACTGTACAAATGGTTTTTTTTTATTATAAAAAAAAATAGTTTTTATATTTATATTACTTTGTTTAGGTCATATTAAAAAGAGCATTTCATAACCATTATGTTTTGCTTGCAAGTCCAGCATAGTAGCAGATAATAATAAATACGTTTGTGCATATTATCATATAAATAATTTATAAAAATAGGAGCCGGTTGGCGTGGTGGGTCGATACTTGCCCAGGACAGATATTTGTGTGCATGCATTAACATGTCTGTTTGTCCTGAGACTGGGTGTAATTATCTATATAAGTATGTATTTACAAAATAAAAGTAGTATTTGTAGTATATCAGTTGTCTGGTTTCCATAGAATAAGCTCTGCTTAGTTTGGGATCAGATGGCCGTGTGTAAATAAAGTCCCAGGATATTATTATTATTATTATTTTAATAAGAGATATAGACAAGAAGGGTATACAAGTTGCGACCATACAGCTAACGATACAATCAAGAGCAACGGATGAGCAATACATAAACTTGCGGTCACACCACATAAGAAACGATCTCTAACAACTATCATTAAGGTCGATAAATGAATAGAATGGAACAGGTAAACATAAATATGTACATATATTTAAATACATTTATACGTTATGTAATGAATCAATACAATTAATAAAGAATTAATGCATTAGACTAAACTAGGAGAACGAGATGGTGGACGTTTTATTTAATTGTTAAAACAAGTTAGGTGCATTTTTGACTTTCATAGGCAGATAGGCAAATACAATTAATAGTACCAATAAAATAAGTTAGAATTGAATGATAAAAGTAAAGAATTTATACAATCCTTTTAACTAAATTTTAATAGATTAGTAGACGCGTTGACCATATGACAAAAAAAAATCAGTCCTATAAAGAAAAAAATATTTTATACTTTATTATTTTTCAAAATATTCTTACAGTAGATAAAACTAAACTTAAAATACTTTAATACATACATTTTAGAAAATAATAAATTAATGAGATGGCTAAACAGTTGTATTATAAATAACTAAAAATCCCGTCGCATTTATTGGAATTGTCGTTCTATAATAGTATTTCATTCAGAATCATTAACTCAAAAATGTTAAAAACAGTAAGGGAAAGTATATACAACAAAGACGGCCTTTCACTTAAACGTTGTGACTAAATTGCCACTCATCATTACACCCGTAATTACTGCCTTCGAGGAAGATTACGGCGATTGTTAGGGCCAAAACAAAGACCTTGTATCATCGGTACACTGAACACTCCCACAAATTCGTAATTGGACTACGAGAGAAACTAGCTAGTTGCAACAAACTGTACATAATTGTTGATGCAAAAACAACCGCCATCATCATCCAAGACGGTAACACACGCCACCGAACTGGGTCGTGGGAGTGAAACGGGACCTTTGAATAACGCCATGGGTACCTGAGGAAACGTATACTTGCTTTGTTGTTTGTGGCAACAATGGCGAGTGTCATTATGATATTTCCACACTAGTGCGTAGCTCGCGCTCTTTCGAAATCGAGAGTTTGTAATGTGTAGTCAAATATTTTAGAAGCTACATAATTGTAGAGACAGTCATTTTGGTATCGTAACTGTGAACACGCAATGTTTTAAATAACGGACTTTCGAAATAACTAACGCTTGTATTTTATAAAACATTTAAACTAGATTAGATTAAATTAAATTAAAAAAATATATATTATGTTCGTTAATTTGCTATTAGGCTCATTGGACATATCTTAAGCCTAATTGTTATTATACGGTAAATAGTCGCCTGCTCACTTTAAACGATGACGTAAGAAATTAATCACTTGCATCCGAGCCAATTTTGATTGTACTCAATTATTAGATTATGTTTTTAAACTTCATCTAAGAGCGTTTAAAGTCCGTACAATTTCATACCAAACTGTTTGGTCCAAACATAATATATTAATGAGAAAATTGATTTATATCTCTAAGTTATGTATCCTTAATCTAAAAGTTATGTAAATATTATACAGTACCTACCTAAAGTTCCTTCCCACATAGGAGTCAGGTTTGAATCTAGGTCCTCACCCACATGCTTAGCTATAGCAAGTGGCCCAATCTAAAGGTGAGTTACATATATATTTCAGTTATAATAAAAAAAGAGTCTTTCGAAGATTAATTAAAAATAAAAAGTTAACATTTTTTTTAAAAGGAACTGATAACAAATAACGAGCGAGCTAACGATGAAATCTAACCGATAACGATCTACTAAGACTTGCTCATATGTTTCATTGTTGGCAATACGTATGTATACGCAATATACATATACGCTGTTTAGAAATTTATTTTTATGTAAATCGAGTACATGAAAATGAAATCTCTCCATTTCAATGTAAATTCATCACTAAGCCATTTTGGTTAGTAATAACTGCGTATATATTATCGAGGCCGTTGCCCCGTGAGGCGCGCCCGCTCAAAGATAATTACAAAAACAATTTCGCAAATACCAGTCGCTAATTCATGCAATTGTAGGAGCATCGAGCTAACGATCTTTCGGTTCAATAAACAAGTGTACCGTACTGTGTGTATCTTATCATTGATAGTCGTTTTGAATGGAACCATAGCGAACCACGTGAGGAATCGTCAAGGCGAGAGCGCGCATCGATAAAGATTAATGAGATCGTTTTTCATTAACGGAGCGACGAGTTTCCATGAATGGGTACGCTGAATGAAAAACGCTAGTTCGCCCCATTCACGGAGCGTGGCGTGTCGCAGATAACTACCACAGCGAACGACGCCTATGAACGCGCGCCGCCTGCCGCCCGCCGCTCGACCACGCGTACGATTTCATGTCACTCATCGGTTCGCACTATGTTGTACCGAATACGTTACGTTACGCCTCTGAAGCTGAACTACATACCTTGATACGCATGCAACTCACTGAGAATACATTTAAACATTTGTAGTTTTTAATTAGATCTTCTATCGGCCGTTTTTATAGACGTTGTTTAGCGGATGTTTAGGTAAACACTGATTTCTCTCCTTCTGTCATTATCGATTTAACATTTGAATATAAGATAGCATTATTGACCTAATCACCTCTTAAAAACATTTATAGGTAAACCGGCATGTTTAAAAGACGAACATTCATTAATAAATAAGAAAACCGATATTGTTCTACTAAATCCTACAAGCGATACAAGGGAAAGTGGTTTAAGTTGTAATAATATAAATAATTTTATCGATAAAAATTGCGGATATGCTAGTTGATTACAACTCGTGTTTCATCAAGCATTCATGCGATAGTGATCAAATATACCGGAAAGTATCAATATCTTGATCGTTGTGTTATGAAAGATTGCTCATATTGCATAATGCATTAAACGTCATATTTTTTACATTGACCTGAGGAAAAATTCCACAAATTTATACCAATTACTTTACGTTCCCTATTCTATTCCTCACAAAAACAACTGAAATAATGTATTATTAATAAAAATGTCTTCAAGTTGTTCCTAGTTCAGTTGAATCGTACCTGAGGGACGTACTCTATTGATTTACAATGGTTACGATACGTTCCCGATTCTACTTCGATCGAACTGCAACGGGTTTGTTGTATTAGAAGAATAAGAAAACGGCTAAGCAGCAACAATTACGTTTTAATTTGATTGCGATAAAGTGATAATTTGTAAGTACTCTTTTTGCGTCATACTACAGGCTTAGATTGAATGTAAATATATCACCGGTTCCGACTGAAGTTCTAAATATTTCAATTAGTATCTTGAATTAACAAACAATTAAACCTACCATTACTTATGTAAATTTCCCTTGGATTATAGGTTCGAAAAAAGCGGCATAATATAATATTTAAAAAATGCCCAAACTTCATTATGACTAAATATTAGAAATATATGAATTTCTTATTTGATTACGCAACCTAAACTAACTAAGAATGTGTAACACGACAAAAAAGGACCTTGCTATGAATATATCTCCGACCAAACGGAGCCGGTGGTCTTAATCATCGGCGCGGATGGAAGTCGGTGTAACTGCAGTCTTTATTAAATTAGGAACCCTCTATCTAAGGTTAACCATCTCTATGTGAAGACATATGAATACGACGAGGTATAATGGTTCAGCCGTTAGGACTAGTCTCATGCAGTTCAGCGCAATGATTAATACTATTGAAGGCTAACATCTCAGTTAAGCCTTAGCCTGCGTAGTCACCCGATATCAATCCGATATAAAGAACGCGTAGGATACTTTACAAATATCTGTTACATATGCAAATTAAAAAAATAAATTAAAATAACACTGGCTGTATTTATATGAAGCGATTGGATTTATAAATATATACTGTTTTTTAAACCTAAAATTTGCAATTAAATTCGTACTAATTAGTAAAAGATTAATTTAAATAATTTAAAATAAATAAATCGACAATCAAACGGAACAAATAATACAACATAACCGTAATATGTAACGGGTTGTATTTGCATCGTTATCAGACAAATATACTTCGTTTTATCATTACTAATTACTAAGTGCCTATGTTTAACCTCGCATCGCTAGTAAACAAGTACAATATATAAATATATCGTAAATATTCTTTCCATTACTATATTTTACTATTACCCTCATAAGCAGCGTTTATTTTACAACTCTCTCAAGCCTCTCTTAAGGCCTTACTATTATGGTTAAATTAAGAAAGAATATATTTATTTATAGCGACATTCAATTACTAATAATTATTCTATTACTGGAATATATTATTAATAAAAATGTCTTCAAGTTGTTTCTAATATACGTATACATTTTATCTAAAGCTTATTGTGATTGCAATCGTAGTATATTATGTTTATAATTAAAACATTAGCGCGGATTCAGATGTACGCTGACTTTATACCAATTTGAAAGGACTAAATTATATGCTTTGTTTTTTAACCAAACGCATGAGAAAAATTTAATAGTATTAATTTTGAAATTAAATATGATTATAGTTTTAGTTAATTTCATTAGGTTAGTTTATTATCGTGTTATACATAATCAGATCGGCACCATCGTCCTTGAATAAGCGACCTAATTGAATATAAATAAATACAACGACATATACATAATATCGTTCATATCTAAATATACTGGTAACTACATTAAACTCATTAAAAATAATAGGATTCATTTAAATGCGGCCCATTTGGATAGCTGGACTAAATGATGGCAAGGAACAAAGGTGTATTACAGATAAGGTTCAGACTCGGCGGAAGTTACCATAAGTACATATTCGCTGTATATAAAGCTGACAATTGCTGATAGTGTTACCAGACGGTTTATTTAAATCTAAAGTTAAGCACGATTTTAATTTTAATAATACTATATGTAATCAGTTTGAATTATATAAATTGCTTAACGATATCGACACCAATTAAGCCTATCTTCATGATGTTTTTGAACATTATTTTAATATCCACCTCAAATTGAAGCAAAGTGGTAAAAAAAGCCCAAAACTTTTCCGCAAGAGAAGAGAAGACTTTTCCCAACAGAGGGATATTTACGCGGGTTAGACTTCCTGTAATATTTGTCAAAAATATTAGTAATGCATTATTTTGTGATAGGCAATATACAGTTAAATTTGTGTAATCAGTATTCGATTATTAAAAATAAAATAAACCAGTATGTATTTGGTCATACTGTTTAGAACATGCATAGTTTGAAATGGGACGACCAACTTAGAATTACTATCCAAATACCAACATTTCCAAATCGAGATTATAAAAACATTTAACCCACATATTTTTTAGTAAAATGTTACAGAAAGGAAACGACATCTATAAATATATAGCTAACTGTCCCGGCTTCGCGAGAATAGATAAGAAGAATGTATTTTGGATAGGATTTGCATAAAATCCGTTCTTAGTGAGATAGATTTACACATATTTTTATAAAGTCCTCATTGTACAACCGTCATTAGTTTAGCTCGAAGGAACGAATAGTACAAATTTGCACGCGAAGTCGCGAGCAAAACTCACCTCACGATATATATGCACTGAATAATATTATTACAATTAAACATTTAGCTTTAGTACTCGAATAGTATTTTGATAAAATAAATATTATATAAGGTTCATTGTTTGTTATATCTAACAGTTCAGTTGAAAGGGTCTAGGGTCGCGCCCCGGAAGGCATACTGCACCCTTATCGCGTCAGACACACTTTGTGTTATCTTTGGATTTATGTGTTCGCGCCGCTACCGACACACAAATCAATCATCTGCACAGTTACTACACTTTAATAAGTTGTTGCTATTTCAAATTAATGAGCTATGGTATTACACAATGACGATACTATACTGATGCAACATTGCGATAGATTGTTTAAATTTAATTAAAATTCTTATTTATGTTGAGAGACTACTCGAATTTGTCAAATAAAAAAAAACACAGAACCGATTGTCAGATTTTATATATAAATATATTTATTTTTTCAAATAGAAAGCAAACATTATAAAATAAATGTATTTATATTTATAGTTCATAATAAGAGCTTCTAGATGAGCATTAAAATTGTAATTTAAGCAGACAACATATGAAAACAATAAAATAAAATAAAAAAGTTTGTGTATTATCTTAAAAACGATTTACTTGAATGTGTAATCTTTTTGTTGTATTTTTTCTGCATACAATTTTATTATTATGATCACTACATTTTCCAAAAAGTCTAGCCTTTTATTATTACAATGTCTCATAAACTGATTCATAAAGTTAGTTTTGCTACTAAAAATATTTAAATAGAAAATAAATTTTCCATATAAAATATCAACTACAATGCAAAATTGCTTAATTTCAATTTCAGTTGCTATAACGCTTAAACTAATAACTTCTTTTAAAAAAGAGTAATATATAGAGAATAAATAGTTGTTAAAACTTTATTTTTAACCACCCACTGTAGTCAAAAAATATTAAAATGAAACTATTTTTTTTTAACATTATTTAAATTTACACCGAAATTTGAAATAATTTGTTAATTAAAAAAAAAAAATCTCAACATTTGATAAACAATTGAAGTCTTATGTCTTATTAATAGACTGCATAAAATCAATTACTTGACCGAGACTTACAGAGTGGAACCATCAGGTGGTCCACTGTGAAGTACAATCTTAGAAATATCTGCAAGACCTAGATGAATAATTATTGTTAACTATTCTAACTATAACTAAAGAATAATTTCAACCAATCATAAACTATTGCCACATAGACATTAAAACAATATTACTTTTGCTCCATAATAAGCATTTTAACTGTAGAATCATACATATATATATAATACATAGACATTTGTGATAAGAATTATGTTATACAATAATTACACTTGGATGCAGATATTTTATCATTCTTGTTTTAATTTGTATTCATTAATATCTTGTTTTAAAGTAATGAAATAACCTTCTATTAACTTCACTTGTTTGTGTAGGGCTGTCAAGTATAGCAACTGAATTTTAAGCCCCTTCCATCCAACTAATTGAGCTAGTTTTTCAAACAATTAATTTTTTTCTTTAAACTATCAAATCTAAACAGATGTTTTTGTTAATTTGATTAAGTTTATTGTGCCAGCATGATAATAAAATTTTATTCGCCTTTTGTGGATTTTTTATCAACTTCTTTATTTTCATATGCCAGTTAGACAACTGCATTTCTGTCTATCTTTAAAGATAGTGGTGCACTACATTTTATTCATTTTTGTTAATGGATTTTTAATACTGATAATGAGCAGTTTTACTGACTGTGTTTGGATATCATTGACCTCTCCAGTGCAATTTTATAATATTATCTTAATTCTTTATTAATCATACTAATAATGATAATATAATATATACCTAGTAAAGCAAAAGTAATAATAATTGCACAGTTGCATTATATTAGGTGATTAAAATAAATAAATGATAGGTTTATCGGCTACTATTCTATATTCCATCATCATCGTTACAGAGTCAATACTGTTAATAATAAATTCTTGGCTAATTGTCTTCATTTGTTTTGTCAAAACTAATTTTGTTACAATAAGTTCATTTTGTGCTATTGAAAATATTCATTTATTTTGAAAGCAGCTATGCATAGTTTTTTTAAGTAAATATCTTGTGCCTCAGACTGATTTTAACAATCAGTCAGTTATCAAATATGTTTTCTAGAATACCTGTCCTATTTCACAATTCAGCTCTACCACATTTCATTACAATAGGAGATATATAAACCTGTATATAAACCTATGTGTATAGTAATATAGAATAAGTTATAAAGGTTGTTAATTTCGTTTTACATATCCCATAGCATATAAAAATAGAAAAAAAAACTGAATAATTAGTATTGTACCTATCACTGACATTCAGCCCAAGGGAATGATGAACATCTTTAAACTAATAAATTATATAATAAGCCCCAATTTTACACACATAAGAGTAATATTTAAGAAAACATTTAATTAAAATTAAAAAAAAAAAGTTATAGTACATTATTTCTGTTCGAAAATATCCAAAAACTAAATATTACATTGGCAGTTTAGCAAAATGGATGATGTGATAATAAATTACTAATACAATAGTATACAAGAGATATCTAATCTAATATGATCTAAGCACGAGTTCATTGTGTTCACGGCATTCATTCATAAACTGTACACGAACTGTCAAAGTAATCAACGACAAAAACAAAGGGCCGCCTGATACTGTTAACTCGTCTAATGAGATACTTGGTAACCTACAACTGTACCAACCTTGCACTGATCTCTAACCTACTCCGTAAACTTTATCCATGTATGCTAGCTGGACAGGAAATCTTAAAGTTCTTAGGTACCTACCACCTGTTCATCTCTGTGACAACAAATCATGTATCACTCGAAACCAAATCTAATTAGTTATATTTATTTTAAGGTAATCTAGTCTACTATAAAAACTCAACCCGTATTGATAAATAGCTTATAAATAGTACGTACCAATCTTAATTTTCAATCTTTCTTCTACTCGCACTTTACGCGTTTCGTCCGCCATGTTAAATCCATAACTGTTTATCTCTTTCATCCGCTGTTATCTCTTTCGGAACGAGCCCCTCGGCCGGCTTGTCCCGCCACTTCCGGAGTGTCGTAATGTTCTACTTGAGCCTGTTTTTAACAAGCTCTAAGTAACTGGGCAGATCCGATATGAACACAAGAAAATATGTAAACAGTTTTATTTTCCCACATCCTTCAGGATTCGAAGCACAGTAAAAATCGAATGAATTTTTAGTTGCATTGCGCATGTGCTCAATATGTGCACTTTATTTTATCAATGAATGCACTTTACGCCTTGTTAACACAAATATTCACTTCACTGAATTATAAAGCAAAATATAACTCATATTAGACTTGACTTGGACAGTCACAGTTGTAATTTGATTTACACAACACTTCGTCAATAAAATATTTGTCTCATTGAATGAACAAAAAGTATGAATGGACAATTACGTCACGTCATAACTGCGCCTGCGCGGTAGAAGATTCATGGACAGACAGCCGATACATTATAGCGACTGACAATTATAGTGTGACAAGCAGCCATGTCAATCTTTTGTCCATGGTTTAGATTCATAAAAGTATAGACAAAATATAATGCCTCAAAACATACATCAATTTTGTAATTAGAATGAGTAATTAAAACAAAATCGTAATCAATTATCATGCATTAAAACTACAAAAAATAATCGTGGCATTTCCATAACAGTTATAATTGTTATAACATTTTATAATATATTTTGACACATAGGCTCTAAATATCGTTTATTAAATGTATTGATTTAAAAAAATATAAATATATTACGTTATAGATTTAGTTAGATGTTAGGGTATAACAAAACAAACGAAATAAATATTTCATCAGAGGCAAATAAAACATCATAGAAATGGAAACTGAAATTGTTGTGTGAAACATTTATTCTGTAATTATTCCCTCATATTTTATGCTTGGCTTATTTTCTTGGTTTAGTTTTATTTTCTGCGTTTAAATAGAAATACATAATTTTTTTCCGGTTTTAAGAGATGATGAGATGTGTTTTATTTATTTTAGATTCTTAATAGCTACACTTTAGTAAATGTCAAAAAACGTACCAATTGGGACGTTTTTCGTCTTCAGATTTAATGAGACTTATGATCGATTGATCGATACTATTGATTATATTGAATTTAAGATAATCGACTATTACAACGGATCGAAATTAAAACTTGACACTATAAATATATATTTTTGGATCGAGTCTAATACAATTATTTTCTTTTATTCTTATTTATTGGTATGAGCCACATAATTTATTTTAGGCAGTTTTGTGAACAATATACACAATCAAAAAGCATCTTCAAAATCTAGAGAAAACGGAGACAATTGTAATAAGACCTCGAATGAAAAAGATGGTTTCATTATGGAGGTTTAACATCACTACAACAATGACACGAGAAAATTATTTATAGTGATCCAATCAATTTAGCCCAAAGTCGAATCATTTTAGCTCAAAATTATTGAAAGGGATATAGGCAAATATTAGTTAGGTTCCTTCACCATCATTAGCGTCAATTAGTTGCTTGAGTAAATATTGGGAAAATGAATTGCTGAGATCCGGGAAAGATCTCACATTTGTTTAGCCAATTAAAAAAATAAAGGAGGTTACTTTACATTTATATATAACACGAACACGACACAAAACAAGTAATGAATGGCAACTTTTTTTAAATACCTATTAAAAATCAGAATATCCAATGATTATTGTACTGATATCGATACCATGTTCTTCAGGATATCAAGTTTAATTATTACACCTACAGCCTCGATTCAGTAATGTTTTTTTTTTAAATTTACATTTCATTATTACAGGATTATTTACATTTACTCTAATATACACAAATAGAAATAGTGACCGCGTGGAATGGTGGTAAGAATGCTAGCAGCATTTCCCCTTTGAATTACAATTCCGATTCTCTTGGCGAAAAATGAACCAGTTCAACAAGCGCTCCTGTCTAATTTGAATAGAAATGTAATGTGACATATACATCATAGAAATTGCTATTTGTCAATCAAAAATTGACAGTAGTTTCTATTATAGTTAGTAGGTAATAAAATAATCAGTAGTACTTAGTCAGTAGTAGTAATAAGTAGCAGTAAACACTAAACAGCAATAATTTTAATCATTATATTATTAAATAAATGCTGTAATTAACTAAGAAAAAAAAATTGTTTATCATGTATGATAACTATTTACATAAGGAAGATGGAATTGTGTACGTTGATGAAAACATTCCTGGCCCTGAGGATAAAACTAATGAATATATTAGTTTAATTGAAAAATTTGACTCTCAACTTGCACATAACTGTGATTGTAATGTAAAATGTAAAGAAGATTATTGTAATTGTCTTCAAATTTCTGGTGGTGCAAGTTATACTTCACATTTCGAATCAAAATATCTAGAGACATTTAAATTAAAGAAACAGGCAGGTTTGCATTCTTACCCAATAATTGAATGCAGTAAATATTGTAAATGTTCTGAAAAATGTGGAAATAGAATTGTTCAAAATGGACCATTAGAAAACCTGTTTGTGACAACATGTGAAGATATATCGAAAGGCTTAGGACTGTTTACAAGCAAGTTTATTGCTAAAGGAACATTTGTCTGTGAATATGCTGGAGAAGTCATTACAAAATCAGAAGCTTTACGTCGCCAAATATACAATCAAACACATAGCAAAATGAATTATATTTTTTGTTTAAATGAACATGTGAATGGAAATGTTATCCAGACATTTATAGATCCTAGTTTGTTCGGCAATATTGGCAGATACATAAACCATAGTTGTGAATCTAATTGTGAAATAATACCAGTTAGGGTGAATTCTCCCATACCTAAACTAGCTCTTTTTAGCTGTGTAGATATATTTGTCAATGATGAAATTACATTTGATTATGGTTCAAGCTATCTAAGTAATTCGACTCATTCAATTTCTGAAAATTTAAACAACCTGAAGACATGTTTATGTAGAAGTTCAAAATGTAGGGGGTATATGCCATATGATGTTTATTAGGTTTATAGTTTTTTCAAATACATTTTTACAGATATATTTGATTTGTTTCTTGATTGATGATTTTTGTTTTAATGTGATATTATGGATATTTAATATAAAAAAACTCATATTTATATTGATTACATTACCAAATATTAACCCGAGTTCGGTTTGTTAAACTTACTGAAAAACATATTTCATTTGTACTATTATAATATTATTTTTGGTAAGTATGAGCTTAGACATAAGAATTAAAGTGACTAAAAGTATTTAAGTGCCTTATATTTAATAATTTTTAATTGTCTTTGCTTGATATAATTTCTCAAAAATTTACATACCATTGATATTATAATTGTAAAATTGTCCATGGAATTCTGCTAGAATGAAAAAGTGAAAAAAGCCATGTATATTAATGTTGAGCGGAAGTTCTTCCATGATTAAAGAATCATGGAAGAGTTAGAATCTGTTTTAAATATTTACCTTTTTTTTCAATTTAGAATTAAAATTGTATCAAGTGTTTAACACCTACGATAAGCTGGCTGCACTAGTGTCATTATAGTGACTAGTATTTGCCAATAGTAATTGCTCAATAAAGAAACATTTGTGCTTTGTTTCTTTATTGAGCGTGTCCATTTTTGTAACAATATTTCTACCGATTCTTTGTCTAGTGTGACACTGTGGCTGCATTAATTGTATATTGTGAAGCCTTGGTGTGATTGTGTATATCAGAAATATATAGAGATAAAAATGCAGCCTGTGCCAATAAAAGAAAAATAAATAAATGGTTACTGATCTTGTGAAATCTTTCTTTCATACTAATCGCATTATTGATGTACTTTTTACAGTAAGAAAATATAAAAAACTCAAATTTGATTTCATTTAAAATAATATTAAAATAAACATTGCATTGTAATAAGTTTACTTTATTATCTTGCATAGTCTTATTCAAATAAACATAATTTTATATAATGCAATTTATTTATTAAATTTTCTTAATGTTAGAAGTTGGTTTAATAGGAAATGGTTGAAATTTCGCGTGGAACTTAATTTTTATTGTATTAAATATTTAAAACATTGTTGGTATATAACCTTTAAATATATATACATATATTTAAAGGTTAGGTAAGGTTGCTGTCCATACAAAAATTACTACGGTAACAGCCTGTAAATGTCCCACTGCTGGGCTAAGGCCTCTTCTCCCTTTTGAGGAGAAGGCTTTGGAGCTTATTCCACCACGCTGCTCCAATGCGGATTGGTGGAATACACATGTGACAGAATTTCAGTGAAATTAGACACATGCAGGTTTCCTCACGATGTTTTCCTTCACCGAAAAGCACGAGATGAATTATAATCACAAATTAAGCACATGAAAAACTTCAGTGGTGCTTGCCCGGGTTTGAACTCACGATCATCGGTTAACATTCACGCGTTCTTACCACTGGGCCATCTCGGCTACAAAAATACACATTTATCATATAATAATATATATTATTACGTTACGAAAATTTTACTTTTTAGTAAATTTTAAATAATAAAATTAACTTATTAATATTTTTTTCATTGTACTTAGAAAAAATAATCAAATGCGTTAAATTGTATTAATGCCATCATTTTAAATTAAATATATAAAAAAAATACTATCTCAAACAAACTATTTATCCAACAAAACATTATAAACGACTGATAATTATTGAATTAATCAAATGTAAATTTGGGCTTTCTGTTCAACGGATGATGTTGAACGGAAACAGAAAATTACTACTGTCATTAATAATTTTTTCTTTATATTACATAATTTAACGTTAAATAATTTAAACAAAACGCAAACATATTGCAATAAAAGCTTGTCTCGCTCTTGAGGTTGCATCTGCAATTTTTTATTTGTTGATAAATATTGTTGGTTCTATTCACAGCACTACTGTAGTTTCAGATCATAGCCTTTAATTTTTGCAAAAATAAACTACGATAGTTTAAAAAAACTTATGTTTATGAGTTATTAGTGCAATTGTTAAAATAAACTAGTTACTATTATTCTACACAAGCGACCTATATACATTTGTAACTTTTTTATTGGTCTTGTAGTAGATAGAGAGAGAGAGCAGATCTTGAGGTGTCTGGACTGTCTGGTTCGAACTTGGACCAATAAACGTTATTGAGATTTTAACAGCAGCAACTTAAGATGCTGGCTATGTACATTGCCATAAAAAAGTGATTTTTGTGCACATACATCTACGCTATGATATCTTGTATAGATTCAGGTCTAATCTGATAATTGGTATTAAAAAAAACCTATTCACATAGTTATATTATATACATATGGCAATTATAATGGTGAAAAATCCTTTCTAAATTCTATCAATATTATAATTCTGTTGTCGATAGGGCATAAAATTTGCGTTTATTGCTATACTTAAATATTATATGTATAAAATATTGACGTACCGTTTATAAGCATTAAGACGATGTTATAAACAAAATGGTTTCAAGTATTAAAATCTATTAGAACTACCGATTAAGAAAAACAACTTTCTGTGGTAATAATATTAACGATCAAACTCCTATTAGTATTTAGTTAGCAAATTTGCATGATAGTGTAAGTTTGTCACCGCAAAATTATGAATAATAAAGGATGTGAACAATGATGAACATGATATTTGGGTAATGCAAACAATATTATGTAATTTAAACTCCTAAAGAAATATGCATTATTTTATTGAAACCCAACAAACGAATGCCGTTACATATTTCTATCTATTGAGTCTTAACAATTTTTTTTGTTAAATAAATAAATAATAATTTATCGAAGATATTTAATTTCACAAATTAAAATAGTATTTTTAAAACTAGCTTTTTGTGTAGGTAGGTAAATTGTATTGTCACCAGCAACAAAACTGTATGCAAGATGAAACTGGCTTAAAATTGTAAGATTTGAATCACAAATACTAGGCGAAGTTCAAAATGAAACACAGGTAAGTATAGTTAAATAAAAACTTATAAAAATATCAAAACCTGTTAAAAGACCTGTTTTTCAATTAGAAAACTACTAGGATAAAATAATTAACTGCTCGAACTGGTTAAAAGTAAAACCCAGAGACTTTTGCATATGTCCACTGCTCAATGTTATAATTATTTTTACAAAATGATACTATGATTATTATTTTGTAGTAAAATTTACTAAAATCATAATATATACATTGTTTTGTTACAGGATAAGTTTCTTGGAATCATAATAAAGAATCCCAAGCTCCGCGCTTCGGAAAGTCCGGTTACCGAAAACAAATACCTACATATAGATCGTATACATATGTAGATGAGATATAGTCATATAAGCCGCGGCTCTGGGTTACTAACAAGTTCCACGCAGTTCGACGGAGGGGACACACGCTTGTTATCGGTCCACCATTAGTTGCTTTATAATTTACCTTCTATCAAGGAGTGAATGCGGAACGTGCCAGAGCTTGAGTGGCAATTGTTGCAATCATCTCATTGAGCAAAAACAAACCAGTGAGTATAGTTTGGTTTTATATAACACAAACCGGCTGTAAATGAATTACTTCGACTATAATAGGTCCATGATTACGGCACTTATATTTTAACACTATAATGTGATCGTATTATTTTATTTTTATAAAGGTGTGATAAAATTTAAAACAACAAGTTAACTTGGTTTCAATAATTAAATAATTATTTGCGAATATATATTGTTTTCTCCCGCGTTTTAGGAGAGGAAGCAGGTCTTAGGTATAAAAAAGTATGTATGGAGCCTATGTCCTGTCTCGAAATCGGTTCAGAGGTTTAGCCGTGAAAACATTACAGACAGATAGAGCGACTTTTCCATTTTAGTATATAGATTTATTTATTTAGATAATTATACCAAATTAATAACTTAATGGTTCGACTACTTATTTGTATTGAGGACGACTGTCAAGCTTCTTTTTTGGTTTGTTATTATATGTAGCTATATGTACCCTAGACTAGACAATAATATAAATGTAGTAAGTTACACCGTTACACAATGTTCTCGTATGCCATCGACGTAGGCACTTATATTTCATGCACGATTGTTCACGGACTTGTTTGTTTGGGTTAGTTATGAAGAGAAAACTTAAATGTTTGGCTATTTTTAGTAACATTCATCAATATATTAATAATGAATAAGATTATTATAATGTAGGTAAATGTATTTATTACTTAACTAAGTATTTCAAGCTTGAAGTAATCAAGTAATTTTATAGCGCGATGCGCATTTTAATCGTCGATTTTACGACATTAAATACCTACGTAAGTGTTTATTAAAGCTGTAACACTTAATCATAAATACATATTTATTTTAATTGATTAAGACAATATAGAAATATTTGAAATCATACTAATACAGTAATGGGAAAAGATATTTTGTTTTGTTTCGAATTATTACTAATCCGATTGGGATGTAACTCTTACAGCACAATATTTTTAAAATAAATACACCTAGACAATAGTCTTAACCAAAGACCTAGCCTAAAAATTATTAATTATTTATTTATATGTTAAGATTTATATATATGGAAATCATATTTTAAACTGAAAATTAAAATAAATGTACCTATATTTGTTGATTGTAGATCTTAAATATGCTAAAGTCAAGTCAAAACATAATATATCAATAACAGATTTAATGTAATAATAGTGAAAATATTTGATCTTCCTTTGATTAATTGGTGCACAACATTAGATTATCATTATTGAAACAAACAACTTAAAAGCATTATGCGTATATAAACTACCTGATGGTTTTATCTTGGTAATTGGGACCATTACTTTCCGAGATATGGGTAAATATGAAATAATAGTTTTCGCCGTAAAGGCGTAATAGGCAAACAAATAAACAAACTCACTATCCCATAATAAAAACTAAAATATATATACTTGTACATACACAGGAAACCAGGTGGGTATGTTATAGTGAATCAATTACAATCAAATTCTACCAATATTATTACTTATTTTACTAAGTTTTATTAATTTACCGTTGTTTCTAGTTTATAACCGTAAGAAATGAATATTCAATGAGAAGTTTTAAGTTGTTTAGCTTAGCAACAGTGAAGTTATATTTGTTTTTTATGCTTTGAGTAACAGCGCTTTGAGGACGATTATTATTTGTTTTAAAATGTTTATTTAGGTTTATTCGACATATCCTAATCAGTAGGAGATTTCCATCACAATTTAAATTTTTTACACTTGCTTTATTTCCCCCTTAAACGTCTAACGTAAAATTCTATGAAAAGTTATTTTACACTGTGTAATAAAATTAATTTTAGCAGTAAATACTAAAATAAATAACTAACAAACGGAGTATGAAGTAACATTCCAAATATACGATAGATTAATTTACATGTACATATATACTTCGCGAGTGACCTATGTATCATAAGTTGAAAATCTCGCCTTTTATCTCTTTATAAACAATAATTTATTATACCGTATTTTCCCAATACAATAATTTTATTAATTAAATTACATTTCATTAGTACTCACAGTCAATAATGACAACATACATACCTACCTATCGACACCCGGCACACATTTATAAATTTTTATTAATATTCAACCTCTATAACTTCAAGATTATATACCTTATATTATATATATTGCTGATACATAACTTTAAAAAGTGCCTTGCAAATACAGGCATAAGAAACGAGAGATCAAACTTCTGATCCTCTAAGAGATTACAGGGGTAAAAAAAAATATCTTAGATGACATGGTCAGCGGCGTATTACCGGTGTAACAATTGGTCATACAGTCCATATGTGCATGGACGGAGGTGCTCATTTGTTCAATTAACTTTAGTAGAGCTATTAGAGCTGTAAGAACTACCTGGAAAGTGGAAATTTACCGCAGAACACGATTGTTTAATAAATACGTATATTATAGTGAAGTGAAAAAGCCGAGATGGCCCAGTGGTTAGAACGCGTGAATCTTAACCGATGATCGTGGGTTCAAACCATAGCAAGCCTTTACAACTGAATTTTCATGAGCTTAATTTGTGTTTATAATGCATCTTGAGCTTGCGTGCGTGGTGGAATAAGCTTCAAACCTTCTACTCAAAAAAGAAGAGGAGGCCTTAGCCCAGCAGTGGGACATTCAAAGACTGTCACTGAATATAGTGAATTAAAAAAAACAAGACTAATATAATATATAATGAAAATAACGATAACAATACAATATATAATGAAAATGAATTTAGCTACCAATCTGTGGTTGTCGTATGCATTCTTAAACCATTTATGCGATTTAATTGAAAATTTGTACGTACAGCCTACAGGGTTTTTTTTTTTTTTTTTTTTTTTTTTATATTTGCCGGGAGGGCAAATGACTCTACTCCACCTGATGTTAAGTGGTAGTAGAGTCCAAACGCGAGGACGGCCAATACAGTCAGGAAGAACGTTCTGCACTAGCCGCCCTCGCCTTGCCGGCCCGCAAGATGCCTCTTCACGCCTCGCTTGAAGGAACCCGGGTCGTAGGGTACCAATTCTACTAATATATAACGAATACGATACGTTTCCAATTCTATCCGATCCAATTTCGAACGAATCGTAACTGGATTGTTGTGTTAGTATACAAGGAAAACGGTTAAACGGCAACGATTACGTTTCGATCCGATTGCGATAAAGTGACAATTTGTTAGCAGAATTAGATCCCAGTTGTTGTTGATGCTTGCACCGAGATTGGCATAGTACTGTCCATTGTTGACGCACGAGTTTTATCATATAATTGTTTACAAAAAATATATAAGGAAGTATAGAAATGTATTGAAAGCAGTAGAATTAGTTAATAAAAAATAGGTTTAAAAGCTTTTAACCGTATAATAATGTGTGTATCTTCGATCAGAATTTTATTGCATCATTAATCTAAAAATAGCTGGATATATTTTTGACTTTATAAAATCAAAAGGAATAGTTAATTTGTAATTTATATTTTAACTGTTAGTTAATTTGCTATTTACGAGATTGCGTTAAACTGTAATGAGATGAGATTTTTAGTATTGCATTTAACACATTAATTATAGTGTTCGATGTATAACATAATAAATGTATCAGTAATGCTAATATGACATATGTTATTGTCTGAAATGTTAAATCTATATACATTTGGTAGAATATTAAATTATGTCTTGGAATGGTTTTTAGTTTTTGTCTTTCTCTATATAAATAATTGTACTTCTATGTTAAACTGTAATTTTAAACTATGTGCATAGAATTTATAGCGCTTTTAACCTTTCTATCATATTTCTTGATCTATAGTTTTTTTTTGTAATAACACTGATGGAATACCGATAGCAAAAAATTAAATACCGAAAATAACCAAGTGGTAAGTTGGTGGTGACCAAATAAGCATCACTAAATTTTCATTGTTAACGTTTACTTCTAGAATAAATTCGATGAATTTGTCTCCATCGTGAACACCAGTTTGATTAAAGGAAACGATCTTTCCAACGGCGTATAACAATTTGGGATAAATTTTGAATCAATATCAAAATAGACGAATCTCAATGTCCTTAAAGTTTTAACCATTTTAGCTGCTCGTCTTGAAACTGTCACATTTAAACAAATTCATAAATTATACAAAAAGTATAAAGTTAAGTAAATTGTTTAACATTTTTCGTAGCGTACCTGCTTATTTTATTCTTATACGCTTGAACAAATATCTTGTAATATTATCTCTAAGACTGCTAGTCAATACATAAATAATCAGCTATAGCTTTGCTTTGTACTTGCTTCGGCAGTACATATACTAAAATTGGAACGATACAGAGAAGATTAGCATGGCCCTTGCGCAAGGATGACAGCTAAAATCCTGAAGCGTTCCACATTTTTTATAAGCCTAGCCTTCTAACGATAAATAAAAAAATAAACTACATGCAAGACAAAAATAAAACAGTGTCGAATCACTAATTGTAAAGGTCAGCTATATAATAGCAAGATATTCTACTGTAACGGGATTTTTTTTAGAAAAACACTTAAAATTATCCGAACTTTATTAAATGTACATAATTTGTGTGTTTGAGTTTCGATTTGCTATAGATATTATATTAAATATGAGCTAATATATATTTCTGAGAATTTAGTTATATGTTCTACCAATAGTAAGATCATAAAAATGACTTCCAGTGACTATTTTATTAATTGTATTGCTATGTACTCTTAATTTGTTATTATAATTAATCTCGTGCTTGATGGTGAAGGAAAACATCGTGAGGAAACCTGCATTTGTCGAATTTCACTGAAATTCTGCCACATGTGTATTCCACAAACTCCAAACTCCAAACCTTCTCCTCAAAAAGGTAGAGGAGGCCTTAGCCCAGCTATGAGACATTATACAGTACTGTTATTTACTGTACTGTAAGCCTCTATACAAAGACAACTCTTGCATAAGTTTGAAAAAAATAGAGAATATACACAATTCAACGGAATAGTGATATCATTCAACTGAATGTTCTTAGTTTTGCTATTACTTTATTCATTTACTTATGTATTAGCTTAAAATATTTTTCCTCTTTATGATAATAAAAAACAAAACAAAAAAAATCGATAACTTTAATCATACTTACAACTAGGTATGTACATAAGTAACGTGTAAGTACCTAAATATTATATTATATAATCATAAATATGACATAGTTGGGGATATATATTTTTTAAATTATTATCTTATCTTTTTGTAAACAAAACACTTTAGTTGTTGTACACTAAGTTTTGTTGTTATTTCATATATGTACAGATAATATTTAAAAAAATTTGATGCAGACTTAATCTAGATATATTGAATTATATAATGAACTGTTAGAGGAATGATTATAATGTAATTGATAAAATAAAGAGTTTTTCCTTGTTTCAGATTGGTAAAATGCAGCCGCTATGGCTGTCCGTGGCGTGCTGCGTTTCCATTTTAGTGGTCCACGGTTATGCAGCCGCAGTGCCAACTCAAGATACGTTTGTAGTCGCTAAAGCTGAAGTGAGTCTAATGTTATTCGTATTCTTTACTTTTCGAAAGAGCTTTAGAATCCAAAATCTATTGACATTTCAATTTTAAGTTTTGTTTAAAATATTAAATCACCAATTAAATCATTGCAAAGCCTACATCGACGTTAAACTTTCAAATGGAGACCAATATACACGAGTGTATAGTATGGTGAAAGATGAAAGTAACGATTAATGTTATTTCTTTAGGACTCAGAAACAACAGACGTGACCACAGAGGAGCCAGATGCACCAATCAAGCTGACAAAAATGCAGGTGAAATCGGAGGTGTCGTTGCGTTACGCGCACACCGCCATCGTCACCCACGTGCGGAACCCCTCGCGAAGTTCTCAACAAGCTACGTTTCACGTACTGTTGCCGGAAACTGCATTTATAAGTGGTTTCGTTATGTACGTATTGAAACTGTACCTCAGATGATCCTAAAAATTAATTACTGAGAACTAATTTTCTGAGAAAGAATTTTTGTATAATTGTTTATTATATTTCGTTTATAAAATCGCATTTTGGCTGCCGAATTTGATTGTTAAAAGGAGAAACAGAATATTTTTATGATTATATTTGCAGGACATTAAACGGAAAATCGTATAAAGCTTATGTAAAAGAGAAAGAAGAAGCTAAGAAAATCTACAGTGAAGCTGTTTCACAAGGAATCGGTGCTGCTCATATATCAGCTAAGTCAGTAATGCTTTTATTCTAACATTAATTTTATCGATTATTTCGTGTCACGTGTTGTTCCAGTACAGTATAATAGTCACCCTATTTCAATTCGTGGGTGCCGTAAGAGCATTTTTATACAACTTATTGCTTATATCTGTTAGTAAATTTTAGCATAGTATATATTTACTTCAGTGATATACGAGTCATAATGTTAACGATTTCGTTCATATGGACTTAAGTTATAATAATAGAGTTCGTCAACGACTTTCTGGGAATCCAAGCTACAATTTGATAACAAATAGACAAACACAAGTCACCTTAAGTAATACAAACTTATCAAATGTTATTTACCTATCTTAAACAGGGCCCGCGATTCAAACCACTTCACAGTGTCGGTGAACGTGGAACCCAACACCGAGGCGGTGTTCAACCTGACCTACGAAGAGTTGCTGGTGCGGCGCAACGGCGTGTACAACCACGCCATCAACCTACACCCTGGCGCGCTCGTCCCCAAGATGGAGGTGACCGTGCACATCAAGGAATCGCAGAAGATCTCACTACTGAGGGTGCCAGAAGTTAGGACCGGAAATGAAATTGACGCTACCGAGAATGACGCTCGTAAGTCTTGTTGAGTCTTTATGATAATTTGTAAAATGAAAACAAAAATGGCTAAATAATGTAAAACGACATCATCATCATCATGTTCAGCCCACATTAATCCCGGTCTGCCCACGGCCTTTTCGCTACTCTAGGCGTAAAACGAAAACGACGTATCAATGTCAATTAAATTACATTTATTTCTTTCAACCTTAATATCTACTTAAGTATTCTAACAAAATATTGATCAACTACACTTAAACTGAATTACCAAAGCTTATTTCATTTGAATTATTTGTTCTAACGTGTTTCTAAAATTTTCAGATAATTCGAAGGTTACTATACAAAAGAGCGACGATGAAAAAGAGGCGACCATAACTTTTACTCCTGATCTTGAAGAACAAAAACGACTGATGTCCGTTTATGCGGCAAGTAACTTTTCTTTTAAAGTAAAATTTAGTTATTATAAATAATCAATATTTCTGTTAATAGCAATTAAATGAGCAATTTTGTACATACATTTAATTCGTGTATCTCGGTAAAGGCTCTAACGATTTGGCTCAATTATCTTATTTAGATAAGGTTTTTCTTTTTAAGTTTATCTATATAGTGGTATTTTCTGAAAATATGCAATTTTATATTAGATACTAATTACTAAAAATAAAAATCTCATACGTTGCAGGATAAGATTAAAGAGTCAGCAACATCATCGCACAACTGGTACTCGAGACAAAATGATGAAGAGAAAACGACTGGTGTCCTTGGACAGTTCGTAGTACAGTATGATGTCATACGTCCTGAAAAGGGAGAGATATTGGTAAATTTTTACAAGTACTATTTTTATCTCAATATAAGCATTTTTAGATTTTTCATAAATTTAGATGGAATGTAATGTGTGAAATATAACCAGAGAAGGATTTAAAGTAGAAGGAGGAAGTGAGTTATTTATCGAATCCTCGTAATCTGTTTTTGTATCAGGTGAACGATGGTTACTTCGTACATTTCTTCGCACCGCAACAGCTGACGCCACTGAGTAAACTCGTGGTGTTCGTGTTAGACACGTCTGGCTCCATGAGCGGCCGGAAGATAAAGCAGCTTCGTTCTGCCATGCACGCCATTCTTGCCGATCTGCATGCCACTGACTACTTCAGCATCGTCGAGTTTAACAGCAATGTTAAGGTTAGTGTTCATAGTTTTTTATGGTAAGAAGTGGTACCTATATGTGTGTGGGTGGGATTGCGTCAAAGCGACAATACATAATGGTTTGATTAAAATTCGGGAATTCGTAAATTTACTATTCCGTTTTTAAAAAATGGAGATATATTCATAAAATATTGTACGATTCAGACAAATATATTACATAATATATTATTTAATGCTACAACAAAATAGTTTTTCACTCATTAAAATATTTTTGTATAAAGTGCTCCATTTGCTTATTTACCTTATATATATATATATATATATATATATATATATATATATATATATATATATATCAATTAAAATCGCGAGTACACAAAAGTTTTCAATTGGTTAGGTGCACAAACTTTCGGAGGCGCTCGAGGAGCCGACACGACCGCATTACGAGTGGAGCGCCGTGGAGAAGCCGGTGACGCTGGTGCCGCCCGCGCTCGCTACTGCCGATAACGTTTCTAAGGCGCAAGTCATTATATCCAGGCTCTCTGCTGGTGGTGGTACGTTATATTATATGCATATGAAGTTTTCTTTTATTTTACATAAAATAAGAGAAAAGACATATGTTATGGAAGCATTCGTTTGAGAATATTTACAAACATTCAAATGTGGAGAGTATAAATATTTTAATATTATTTTTTGTATACAGGAACCAACATACACAAAGCGCTCGACGTAGCTGTAGATGTTATTAATAAGGCATATAAACCAAGTCAAACCGACCCCAGTACTGCGGTCAATACGACAACTACAGAAACCGAAGAAAGAATTAATGGTATGAAAGCAGTACTTATATATTATGTATAATATTTTAATACATAATAGTATGGTATGGTCATTTTAAGAATTACATTGTAACCGTATACAATAACATAAAAATAAATCTTATTGAAATTACATTAAGTTGAAGTTACTGTGAAGTGAAGTTACACATGGTTTTATGTTATTACTTATGTTGAGTTTAATCACATTCCATTATATTTAAAATATTAATGATGTCTTAAAAATAACAATTATTACAGGTGAATTGCAACCGATTATCATCTTCTTAACTGACGGTGATGCGACCATGGGAGAGACCAACCCGAAGCATATTCTATCTTTTATCACCGAGAAGAATGCTGGCGAGAAGAAGGCTGCAATTTATTCCCTCGCTTTCGGTAATTGAAAACTATGTTTTTAACGAAATAATATTAATGACATTTGTGAGTCGCTATCATAATTTCGCTTTGTAATCACCAGGCCAGGACGCGGACCGCGATCTTCTTCGAAAGCTGTCGCTTCGAAACGAAGGCTTCATGCGCCAGATCTACGAGGCGGCTGACGCGGCGCTGCAGCTGCGACACTTCTACCAACAAGTCTCATCGCCGTTGCTGGCGCACGTAAACTTTGTCTACCCATCCAACCAGGTATGTGACTGTGATAATCTTAAAATTAAATGATGGGTGTACTGCTTAGACAAAGGATTAGAAAGTCTCAGAGAATGTTAATTTCATTAGACAAAGTAGATTAGTTGCTCCTAGGTAGTCCGTAACAGCAAGTGAGTAAAAAATAATCCTTCTTTGATTAGATACAGATTCTTAGGAAAAAGTTTTTTCCCTTTTCTCATGATTAATAAAACTGCAGGTTAAGGCAGGGTCAGTGACGCGACACGCGTTCGATGCAATGTTTGCGGGTGGAGAGACTGTAGTGGCGGGCAAGTTGGAGCCGGGCGTGCAGGAGCTGGAACTACGCGTGACTGGATTTTGTGCGGACGATGACCACTACGGCAGGGTAGTCACATTCCATAGTACATATATTAGTTATTATCGATTATACACATATTATACACAACGTACACCACGTTGTGTTTGTGGTATAGACACTATAAAAATATTTATTCTGCGCCTGTTAATTAAGTAAAAATAATAAAATATATGAATATCGTCCGCCAGAAACGTTACGAGGTGAAGAATAAGGTGAAGGTGAGTGAAAAGAAAGAGGAATACCTTCCACTAGAGAGGCTGTGGGCGTACCTCAGCATCAAGCAACTTTTGGATGAGAGAGACGCACAGGAGCAAGTCACCACCAAAGACGAGAACAGTCCCGAAAAGCGTGCTTTGGCCATAGCACTCAAGGTAACAAAGTAGAAGACAGTTTTTTTAACAAAGCTAAAATTTGCGAATGATAACTGGCTCTCTTGGGTCGGAAAACTGTTGTGTTAAATTCAGGACATTTATATATCTACAAGCTAGATAAGCTTAAAAGTAAATATGAGTTTTTTCCAAATCTTGTAGATATTATTATTAATAAAATGAAACAATCGCAGTTCCTGAATATTCGTGAGGTAACCATATCATTAAAATACTATTGTAATTTAATTAAATATTCGTTTTATTTAGTACGAGTTTGTGACGCCGTTAACCTCACTTGTGGTGGTAAAACCTAATGCTACCAATGCCGTGGATACGGAGTCCGCTGACAAACCTGGTGCGTGGATTTTATTTAATTAACACCTGCTATGTTATAATATTAGATATACGTATATTGGTTTTCTTATTAACGTATTATTTTAGCATATGCATTGCCGCAACGACCCTTCCTTCAACCTATCTTCGGTGCAGGTGAGCATCTTACATTATTTTTATTTTAAATTACTTAACACAATGCATTAATTAAGATAAAATTTCTGCTTCAATCGAATAATTGCTGGTTTAAATTTATCTATTTATTCATAAACAATATTTAATAATCAATACTTTTCATATATTTTATTTTAGTTTGACTGGTATGAAATACAAAAAATGTTTTTGAATTGAATGTAAAATATAACAAATAACTTTAAATTCTTGGAAGGAAGTGTCAAATAGCTTTTTTTTTCAGTTCCGCTTAGTTCATCCTTTGCTTCTTCATCTTTAGGCTTGAGTTCTGGTAAGTCGAATTGATAGTATTTTAAATCAACCTTATTTACAAAATTGATATAATTATCTATAGCCAATTACAGTAGCAGTTGGTGTGATAAATAAACAACTGATCTTGAATCGACATTATATCATTGGTGAAAATCTAGAATAATCGGCCATTTAGAGTAAAATGAAAGTGGAAATAATTAGTTAAGAGGAATAGTGTTGTATTATAAATAAAGATACATTACTCCAGAACTGTTCGTTAATACATTTTTCATAATATAGCAACGCTATTGGCAAATCGCATGCAATATGTAAACCTAAGGTTTGTCTATCTATACTCCTACTTCTATTGGAATACATTCATTTTTTTTTGTGTATGTGTGGATATTTGTCACAATATTCTATTCATGTTACCTGTTTTTCAAATTGCTTAACTAGAGAGGCTTGGGTAATTACATATACATGCTGAGGTCATGTGATGCTTATAAATAAATGTTCCAAATCGCATTTTCTCATACGCTGGTCGAATGTTAAAAAGCATGAATGCTTATCTCATAATTTTCTCTATTCTTTGTCATCTATTGGTAAGTTACTATAGAGTTAGAGACTCTAGAGTAATGTCCAGTGATCGCTTTACCCGTTTTTACATGAAACAAAGCAACATTTGTTAAGCATCGTAATATATATATTTTTATACTTTACATTCACAAGAAACGCTTTCATATCCATTCTTAAAAATATCACATAATAATTCTGAAACTATCGTCGTGATGGACGAAAAATAAAAAACCGGTTTAAATTAGGAAACCATTATGGGAAATTTACCATAAAAAGAAAATTGAAGCATTTTTTCCGAAAATAATTAACTTTCTAAAAACTGTACAAGAGACAAAAACAGCACTAAGTTTAACTTTGGAGTAGACAGAAGGGCAGAAACGCAGGCAATCACTAATACAAAGTAAATTGAGTTCGTCTCAACATTGAACTCTTACAAGTCGGCTGTAAGAATAGAAATTATATCTGTGTCGTTTTGCGAAGTGATCATGATCGATAATATTTTTGGTCCAAAACTAAGATGAGGTTGTTATTTTAGGCCAACTAATATTGAGCGGGCAAGCTAATCCACTTGCGCTTGGCGGAGCCGATGACTTGGAACTAGAGGAGGAGGACCCAGCATTAGATATGGGTGAGACTTCTACTACGCCTGCGTTTTAGCTGCGTTTTCACAAAAGGAAAATTCGCAACTAAAGTGTTGCTGATCAACTTCTACAATTATCTTAAGTTTTCAAAATGTCGTGTAACTGTTGAAAACTGTCGAAAGAATTGCAAGCGAAGAAATTGCTACGTGTTGTCTTCACCGATTAGAACGACCATCTCGAGGGGTGACATAGTTTCACGTATCATGCAAAATGGCTGCTTTCTTAAATCTAGTAAGCACATAGCTCACTAGATTTAAGAAAGCAGCCATTTTGCGGTTTGTTAAAACTTGGGGTGAATCTTGGCTGTCACCAGACGCCACATGAATTTTAGGTGAATTCTTCTGAACTGAATTTCTATTAAGCTCAACCAATATGTGGTCGAGTAAGGGATACGTTATTTGACTAGATATATACCAGATGACATGGTGAATCAATGGTTAAGCATTAAGACGAGTGATGATAAGATAGACGGAGAGGATCTTTGCAGTTGCCGCTGTGTATATCGGATACATCTTTAAGTAACTCTAATTTATCCAATCTCTTTCGCATGATATTTTACTTTGTTTACGTTCTGGATTTTTTCAAATCTGTCCTTTGATTGTTCGCAACGTTCTAGGTTCCCAATGTACTATAGCAAGCATTTTAATCATATAAATTAGGTATATGCTTAGAATGCTGTGACGATACTCACAGTAACAGTGCAGTAGTGGTGAAGTGTCATGTAACATACGGGCACTGTCAATATGATATAAAAACCATATTAGAACATTACAAATTCAAAGAAATTTGTAATAATTAATTAAGTTGATAATCTCTATTGCGGTTCTATTTATAAGAATATCTATAAAAAAGTCCTAAAAGTACAATTATCTTTTATAAATGTGGTCTGACCATTTATCGAACTAGCGAAACGACATAAGGGGAATCAAATACTTTTGTAACTTTATACTAGTGCAACGAAATTTAAAATTTGCCCTTGCTGCATTTGACATTTGATTTACTTATCTATAAAGTTCCATTAGTGACTTACGCGTAGTTAAAGGACGTGCCAAGTAAATTAATATTTAGGTCCGGACAAATCTTAGGTTCTCTTATAAATAAACATTGATGCTATTAAATTACATTATATATAGTTAAACGAGGTACGTATAATCACCATGCCTCAGTTAGATTATATAAAAAAATGTACTTTATTGTTCTAACATTAGGTGTAGTTTTTATCACGGCTATCCAAAACTTAACGTTCCAAGATTCACCCAAACATATATAAAAAAAAAGTTCCATATTTTCAAACATCTCATTTCAGACATTTTTATACGTCTCTATTCTACGGCGTTATTTATTTAATTCATGATTGAGCACTCTTAGGTATATTTTTACAAACATAACGGTTATGATAGTGACAATGGCATGTTTTGTTTTTTATATAAAAGCATGTATACAATTTCACCAACATTAAATAAGATTTTTTTTGCGAATGCTTGTTTCATGGGATGCACATACACGGAACAACCAATGGTGCATTTGATTGAATTCAATGATCGTCGAAAAATTGATTAAATGTAATGTTATTATTTATAACCTCATTTTGGTTCCCTAGGTTATTCAAGTGGTTTAGCTAATCGAGCCTTCGTGAGATATGGTAAGTTTAAAGAGCTACTATAATAATTTTGAATAAATGTTACTTTTTAAAATGCTAGAAAAGATCTAACGATACAAAATTTATTCCCTCTTAGCTATTCCACAATCTGCATCCCACGGTGAGTTTTAATAGGATAATACGCATAGTAAACACTCCGATATCAATTAAAGTTTTTCACGCTAAGAGCTGAGATGTCCCAGTCAATTGAATATAAGGATCTTAACAAAGATTGCGGGCCTAAATTCGAGCAAGCAAAAAAAAACGAATGGTAGAGCTTTGTGCAAGCTCGTCCCGGGTAGGTACCACCCACTCATCAGATATTCTACCGCAAAACCGTGTGTTCCGGTTTGAAGGGTGAGTGAGCCAGTGTTATTACAGGCACAAGGGACATAAAATCTTAGGTCCCAAGGTTGGTGGCGCATTGGCGATGAAAGCGATGGCGATAGCGATAAAAAAAAATTAGTTTCCTCGTGTTAATTTGTTTTATTTCTGTGATAGAACTTTGCCACGGTTGATATTTTCCACATGCATATCCTGCAATTTTGACGGTGGAAGCTGTCTCCTTAATAAAAGAGGTTAGACCTCTGCACAGCAGTGGGACAGTAATAGGTTATATTGATTATAATAGTAATTTGATGAGTTAAGAGAGTAATTTGCTCTGTACTTATACTTATCTCACTCAGTGCAAAGGTCTTAATTTAAAAACCAGTAGTAACAAAACATCATTAATTGTCACTGAATCCGAGTTCCTTTCTTGTAATTGCAATTTCTGCTATGAAACAAAATTGATTTTCCCGGATTTCGTCAGAAATTAAAATATATTTATTCCATGCTTATTATTATTATTAAATAAATAAAAATTCTGAGTAATTTAAGATCTGTTGCAAAGGCGATATGGTTGCTGGTATGTATACCAGGTCGCTGTCTAATGAAAATTTATTTAATTATCGTTAAAATTTATCTGCCTATGATATAAATACCTTGCATAACAAATGCATTAGCAAGCTTCCTCCATTTTTATATTTTAGTGATATTTTTTTGTTTTAAATGTTTGTTCGATTGTATATTCATTTCCCCCAGGCCTTGATGTACCAGACGGTTTTATGGTCAGGAGAAGACAGGGTAAGGCTAAAACGATTGGTTTACTGATAATGGGTATGCTTTTTAAACGGGCATCATTGTAGCTAGTAGGAACCACTCGGTTGGATAGTTATATAAAATTGTAAAAGGTATCGACGAAAATGTTAATGGTCCAATCTTTTAGACGGCTCACGGTTAGTCTGAATTCGAAATGATGATTAAATTCCGCTGATCATATCAATTACCGAGTAATAGGTAGAGCTTTGTGCAAGCTCGTCCCGGGTAGGTACCACCCACTCATCAGATATTCTACCGCAAAACCGTGTGTTCCGGTTTGAAGGGTGAGTGAGCCAGTGTAATTACAGGCACAAGGGACATAAAATCTTAGGTCCCAAGGTTGGTGGCGCATTGGCGATGAAAGCGATGTCGATAGCGATAAAAAAAAAAAGTTTCCTCGTAACATACTCCTCGTTTCCACGGCCATAGCAACTAAGGCGCCTTGATTGAACCATATCGATCGCATTCTAATGATAGTTAATGTCTACAAAAACAATTTTACGATACATTTTTATTAATGAAAAGTTGATAATAAACAATTTTATTGTACAAAAAGATTTTCTGTGTTCCCATTTCGAAGGTGAAGTTTTAGTAACTAATGAAGGTTAGAGCAATAAAATTCCTCTCGGTATATTTTGCAGTGTAAAGGGTTCGTCAAATGGTTTTTTACTTCTCCAAGTGATCTAAAATGTTTTCGTGTAATCCACCAAAACTGTGACCAATTTTCTGCACGCAGTTTCAAGATAATAAAAAAAATACCAAGATCATACCCTGATTTGAGAAGAAACTGCGAAACAATCTCATTGTTTATTTTATTTGTATATGGATAAAAATGTTCGTTACTAATTACATAAATCCTATTAAATTGTTAAGTGTAAAATAAAACCTTTAATTAGATTTTAGTACATTTGATTACCTTATCTAACCCGTTTTTTGGGTAATTATTATTAATTCCTCCACCCAATCATATATATTTTAATTAACTAGTTAAATAAATTATCTATTTACTATATATTATATGTATATGATTGGATTTAATGGATTGGTATCCTTTCGTATGCTTTAACTTTTCGTATTATACATATTATACATATGTAATTGAAACAAGTAGCGCAGATTATACTAATAAGAACATGCCATCGTCACAGTATTATAACTATTCGTATTATTTTATGTTTTCAAGATAAAAGATGTTATGTGGGAAACCCAGTTGGAACAGGTTAATGTTCAAGTCAGTAACGATTGAGAATGCAATTAAATGGTCAATTTCACAGAAATATACTGATATATCAGTTCCGTTCAGTGAAATTAAACCTTAAAATATATAATATTTTTTTTATTATATATAAATATATGTTATCTAACTTGGGCATAATTGTTTCAATGTTATAATTAAATAAATTAACTATGTTCATACGTATTTCATTAACGCGTGAAAACATAAAAAATAAGTATTTATTTTATTTATTTATTTGTATTTGCCTATAATAATCTTTTTTTTTTAATATCACAGATTATATGCCTATGAAAAATAGTTTCGACATGTTTAATCCTCCAACTGCTGCGGCTCCATTGTCTACCACTGCCCTTCCAGCCTCTACCACGACTGAATCTCTGGAAGAGGCCTATCACTTACAAGGCTACAGTTGGGCATTGAGCCTGATTGACAGTAATACAAATTCACTCGAGTTTGTATCAAATGGAAAGAACGTTACGCTTGAACTTTCAAAGTCTAACGCCGTAAGTTGTTTCATGATTTACAATGAAGGTGTCGTCTTTTTGCACCAATTAATCAATTGTTTGAAAATGTTTTATATATACCTACTTCATCGATATACGTAGAAGAAATTATAATTGAAAATAAGGAATAAATAAATGTGCAGGTACCTAAGGCGAGCGACGGCGACAGCGAGTGCGAGCACAGCGCGGGCGTGGAAACCCCCGGGGAGGCCGGCGTGTGTGTGTATCTCACGCGCTGCGCCGCCGCCAGAGACATCAGCGTCGACGAGTTCCGCAACAAGTACTGCGTCGTCGAGAACAAGTAAGCAACGCCTCTATGGGAGTCTCCTTGTTTAGGCGGCATTAGAGGACCAGGGAACTGAACAGTTATTTTTTGTATTTACTGGTGTAGTGATAACTATAAGTATCTATTATGAATATTTTTTGATAAATAATGAATTATGGCTGAACTCTTTATATGAGAATAACAATTCTAGTGACAAACATCACTCAAGTTTGTATTTAATTGATTCGTACTTTTACAGATACGCTGGAGTCTGCTGTCCGAGGAACAAAGTCGATATGACAACACCTTGACCTTAAAAAGCATAACTTGATAAAAATGTTATATATTAACCTAATGTCAAATGTAAAGTGCCATTTTAAAGATAACTATTGTTAAAAGGTGCATTTAGAAACAAGTTTTATTTAAAACATAACATAAGATAAAATAAAGTAACGTTACTATTTGTGTGTTTTAATAACCTTTAGAGCGTAAAGTACACAGTAAAGTATGAAAATATCTGCCGTGTATTGATGAAATAACATATAGGTGATATAACAAACAAAAAGTCGATATTACATAAGTATGTAGAATTATTATTATCAAAGAGTATTATACAATTCAATTAATATTCGCGTGATATTTTTTCGTATGTTACAAAGTACTGAACATTCAAATTATATGAATAAAAAATAACAAAGCAAAAAATTAATTCATCGGTTTAGACAAAACGTCCGAATCAATTCAATCTTTGTGCCATGACGTTCCGCATCTTGATTCTTTACCGACGCCCTGCCACGATACATCAGTGCCATTTAGTATTGTGCTATAGATGTATTACAACTGTATAATAATCTCTTTGCTCTGTAAATTTTAGTCTTATAATCTTATGAAGATACATAAGCCCGACATGCTTGGTAATTTAATTGAGTAATAGTAATATCAATAAAATAATAAATATTACTAAGTATAAAAAAAAATTCTTAGATAAATACTGAGTCGTTCACCCATGTTCATAAAACAGCTAACCTTGAAATGTTCGGTCTCAGTATTCGGTTATTTCCCGTCTCGCCGGATGTTTTGCACTAAAATCATTTAGTAAATATGTTATCCATTTAACAAAAGAAATCGTCGCAATATTCATAATTTTCTGTATAAGTATGTAGTAATTATCTATATATATATTTACAAAAGAAAAGTAGGTTATGTAGTATATCAGTTGTCTGGGTTCCATAGTACAAGCCATGCTTAGTTTGGGATCCGTGTGTGAATAATGTCCCAGGATATCTCGGGATGTTTCATCTTTGTTCAGATCTATTTTTATTGCAATACGCCTTGCTCTTTGATGCTTAAACATATATTGTTGTATTATAATTTGTTAATATTTATACTTATGAGGGCGTTAGCGAGTAATTATAATGTTCTCCGGTACGAATTCAACAACGGCAACCACTCTCAAGACTGTTCAAGTCAACTGCGCAGGACATATTATAGTGCACAAGTGTGTGCGCAAACACAGGTGCACCGTGCTCTTTCTATTTATGATGAGACGGCAATCCGACACAACCAGAAAGAGTTCAGCGCAGGACCAACGGCTCTACGAGCTTTTCGTGGCATGGGAGTGTACACACTTTCAACTTCCAGACTCCGGGCTGCTACTGAGAATTTTCGACGGAAAAACCTAATAACTTTTTATTGACCCGACTTGGGATTTTAATTGTTTTAGACAGTACAGAAAAAAATATAATATAATAAATTTGAAATTTACAGATCATGAAAAAACAAAACAACAAAAAAACTTCAAGTCTCACATTATTTTTCCTTGCTATCGATCCTGTTTCATATAAATTAGAAATCGAAGACTCAGTTTAACAATTATATAAAATTCTATCAAATTAATTTTCTTTTTGTTTTTGCAATGCAATAAACTATAATGTAATGTAAATTTGTAAATTATTATTTATAGCTTTTAATTAAAAAAGGCGGTAGATGGGTAGGTAGGTACCCAAGTAAAGTAGCTTGACATTTGTATGAATCATCGCGCGTTTATAATATTATATTTTTGTATAATAATATATTCATGACAATTATGATGTTTCTTTGCATAATATACGAGTATAGTATTCGTTGACCGAACGAGCCCAGTCTCAAGCAAAAAACAATCTTCAATGTTAACAAGCTATTCGATGTCAGCATAGCTAAGGCAATTTTTTTTAGTAGGTTCTTGTAAAATCATAAATACTTAAAGTATTGTTTAATATCTAATTACTTTGTTTAAACTACGACTACTACAATGCGTACAGAAAATATTTTTATTTTGAGGTTTTCCAGCTATATTTTAGGGAAATGTATGAACCAATAAAATAAAATAAAACTTATAGATTCGACCCGGACAGTGCTAGAAAGCCCAAATTCTAAGTATACTATGTCAATAGAGTACTTATTAAAGATGTGAAGTTTCAAATGTATATCTATTATACTTTATATATTATTAATGTTTATGATACCCAGAATTCGTCACTCTACTACTACTACGTACTTCCTGAAGTACCCTAACAGTTATGATGCTGTTGTGATACCATATAAAGCTGAAATTTGGCGTAAAAGCTAGGAGTAGCACACAGACAACATAAGAAATCTGTACATTTTGCCCCCATCCCTTAAAATATGGGAATGAAAGTTTGGATGGAACTTTTGTCAATTTTGATGCTAGGAACATAGAAAAATTGGTATTTAGAATAACACTACAGCACAATCAAAAATTACAAATTACCTAGTTATTAATTCTAGTCTTAATCTACAAATCGTACACCTAAGTCAAAATGTGTGGCGTGGCTGTTTCGTTACTTAAGGACCTATTGGCACAAAATTATATATTAAATTATAGATGTAAATAGTTCACAATCACAGACAATTTTAATAAATAAAAATGATATATCAAATTATATATTATCGCATGATACGATCTGAAAAGAACCAAAATAAATCTTATTAAATGTTAAAGAATCAAATAACAAATATGACTATTTTGGAATAATCATAAAATGTTGACTTTTGCAAATAACTGCCACTATATTATTTAATTATAATAGATATTTATTAAAAAACGTTTTTATAAACAATATTTTATATAGAACTAGTTACCCGTCCCGGGTAGAATAAGGGTCTACATAGAAACGTTCTCTCTATCTCGTAATACTTTCTTACTGGTTTATGCGGCTCACACTACTAAAGCTGGGATGGACCCAGTCGGCATGATTTTTTCTAACATCTACAACAAGCATGGTCATATTTCAGCCAATTTACACAAAACCTTAATATATTATTAGTACAACTAAACCTTCCTCATGAATCACTCCGTTTATTGGTAAAAGTTCAGTAAGTTAGTAAAGTCGTTCAGTATTTCTTGAGTTTATCACGTTCAAACAGACTACAGGCGGGTTTGTTTTACAGTTTTCTTTTTGTCTGTACCTAATCCTAGGTATAGAATCAGGAATCATGCTTACCATAAAAATGCATTTTCATCAGAATTGAAACAATATGTAAAATTTCAATTCCTTAGGATAAGGGAAAGACTAGAGCTTGCAGACATATACACAAACTAACAAAAGTTGCAAGTTAAATAAAAGCTTATAAAAACTGTAATTGCTTAGTATTTATGAATATTCGAAAAAAAAAGTTACTCGTAACAGGATAAATTTCTTGAAAACTTCAACAATACATCTTGGTTTAGCTATGCAGAAAGTCCGGTTCTCGAAAACAAATATATGTAGATATAGGTATAATTACGTGAGATGAGATATAAGTCATAAAATCTGCGGATCAGGGTCACTAACAAGTACCTCGTTGTTCGACGCAGTCCACCATTAGTTCCTTATAAAATTTATCTTCTATCTGTGAATGAGGAACGCGCGAGAACCGCTGCTGTGATTGTTTTGTTCTAACAGACTGGTGAGTACCTTCCCTTTTTTAAGCATGTCTTACATACAGATCTATTTTTAAACAAAAGAGTAAATGAGTGAGACTAGTGTTATGAAGTAAATAGCAAGTAAAGCAGCGCAAGCAAGCATTTATTAAACGGTACTTTAGTAAATAAAATATTTGAAATATAAGACAATATCAATGTTTATACAATCGCTTGTAATTTATTAATAATCGATTCTATTAATAATGTCGAAGTAAACTTTTGTCTGCAATGATCTTAGCTGTATGGTAATACAGTTGAGTATTGATGAAACATTATTTACACATGTGCAATTAATTACTGCTTTTTATACTTCTAGTAAATAAATAAAAAACAAACCGTTTTGGACGATTTATTTAAGTAAATTAATTAATGTAGGAGGTCCTAAAATAATAAATTATTTATATTTTATATTTATTTATGCGAACAGTTTAGAAAGGTTTTTTTTAACGCTAATCTAATTTACTGAAGTGCACTATCCAAGGCTGACGGTTCCGCAGTATACGTAATACGTTTGATATATTTGCTGAATATGACTGCCTCGTTAGTCTGGTGGCTAGATATATGACCGCAGATCCCAAGGTCCTGGGCTCAAAGCCCCCAGGTCGTGCCAATAAAAAGTCATTGGGATTTTCCGTCGAAAAATTTCTTAGTAGCAGCCCATTGTCTAGAAGCTTGAAGCATGTAAACTCCCGTGCCTCGGAAAGCACGTAAAGCCAAAGGTCCTGCGCCTGAACTCTTTACGGTTATGTCGGATTACCGTCCCATCGGATTATGAGAGTACATAGAGAGAGAGAGGGTATAGGAATACAGAGTGCACCTGTATTTGCGCACTTGTGCACTATACTATGTTCTGCGAAGTTGGCTGTTCTCTCTTGTCATCATTTTCAGAATTAATTAACACACTTCGATTCAATATTTTTTTGTGGTTATTAATACACCTGGACTTTTTTTAGCCATATTGTAAATGAAATACTTCTTATAGTTGTGCAGCAAGCAGGTCATAATATACAAACCTGATAATATAAAATATAACGTTCACATCTGACATAAAAAAAAAATAATAATAATAAAAGGAACGGAATAAAATATTTTGTCTAACTAATTCTGAAAATTATTATTTTAATCTATATGAACGACTTTGAGACATTTTATAATACCAATTTACAAGCTCAGCTTGGCAGATGAACCCAAAGAAATAAAACCGTAAAACTAATTTTGATTCGTTATTATGTTATTTACATAGAAATAGAGCCCCTTCAATATACCTGAAGCCCCAACAACTTGCCAAACTAATAATAAAAGTGGACGACCAAGTTATTCTTGACAGGTTTATTAATCAAATGTTTTTATAGCTAAGCTTTATGAAGATAAAACCTGTAAACTAATAATTAAGCTCTATTCATAACATACTATTTTGTATAGTTTATTACATATAAAAAATTAAAGCTCTTCTGCAAGATAATTATTAACATCGGATTTTTTGTGGTTAAAAAAATCAACGCATAGTTTTTTGTCCATTTGATTGCTATCAACTCACGACTATCATTTAAACACTAAACGACTTTAATAGGAAATTCCGCATACAAAATAGTTTTAAATATTAATGTACAGATCATTTGAACAAACCTAAAATAGTCAATTATAATTTATGTAACAATTAATATTTTTAAAGCAAATTCTAATATTTTTGTCTAATAAAGGATATTTATATTAAGAATATGTAAGCTTCAATTTCATAGCAAGTTCATTGTCCAAATACATTACAGTTTCGAAAATATTCCATGATCCATGAAATTTGTATGTAATATTTTTAAGAATTGGTAATGGATTTGAAATTATATTATAAATTTTGACATGTTCATCATTTGGAACATTTTTTAAAGAAATCATACTTATAAGCTGATGCGTTTACTAAAATATTTGTACCGATGTATTGTAACTAGCCTCACTATTATATACTTTAGTTTCAAACGATGTTTTTATTTCCTATTTTTATTAACAAGCTTAATTATTATCATCTGATTCTTTTTCAATATCATCTTATGTAATATTTATGAATTCAAATAGGATATTCTCCTTGGTTTTCCAATGTCTTCGAAAATTAATCAATATAAATTAATTATATCAAATTAAATGAATTCCTAACTACTCTTTCTAACTTTACTTCTTTCTAAACATAAAAAAAACAAACCTATACTATTATATAAAATAATTTACTTATAAAAGCATAGAAGTATTTCTGATCGTAATAAAAGTGGTTACCACATGGTTTAGTCTTGGGTTCTTTTTTATTATTAAATTATATTATATTATTTTCTAATAAATTCCCGCTTTTATCTCGAGGATTCGTGTGATAATAGTAACTATTATTTGCAGATGATACATCATTATTTTTGAAAGTTGACAAAATTAAAACACTTAAAACGATGACGGAATAAATACTTTAATATTAAATAAATATTATAAAAAATACTTAGTTTTTAGACAAATGTTAACACTATTTGTTAACACTATAAAAATAAAATGTGTTAAGTTTTCAATGCCTAACGTTAAAAATATTTGCTTGAATTTAAAAATAAATAATATTCTTCTTGATTTGTTAATACAACCAAATGTTATTACATTGGATTCAATTTGCAGTAGGTTGTAGCATAAAACTTAGCGTTTCGAAGTTTATGCTATAAGAAAAGTTAGATGATAACGCATCACAGTTCATTTTATTATTCTATATAAGATTGTACGTACTCTAAATAATATTAAAGGTAAGGTTGAAAGTACATACATCATTTTAATACTAGAAATAATTATTAACTAATCCCGCCAAGATCTCGCACCTATTATTTAAATTTTTGGGTAGAATATACACACTATTTAAATAAAATTAATTTTAAACTAAGAATGGATCGTGATACGCGACGACCCAACACGCTGTTGTAACAAAACATCGCGTGGTCAAATCAAGTTTTTATGTGTTATAGTAATATGCGTGATAGTTTGATCTGCCTGCATATTTATTATTTATATTTCCAGGTAAAATTACAATCAAAATATTTTTATTGCAATATATATATTTAGCAATTGATTTTATAAGAACCTCGAATTGGTCTTTTTAAAAAATCATATAAATTGATGTAAAACTCAATTACTCGTAAAAATCCAAAAAACACATTTGAACACATTAAACAAATACAAGTCGTGTTAATAATGAATTTAATTACTTTACTTTTCTGTCCACCAACAAAACGACGGCTTAAGATTAGCGCGCGTCTTTTTTTTTAACAGCGCTGGTGTATGGTTCAAGGAATTTCCTATATATATATATATATATATATATATATATATATATATATATATATATTTTATGTATATATATATATATATATACATATATTTATTTTGTCTTCATCTTGTTTTATGTCATTTGCTTTTTATTGTCAATTGATTTGAATGGGATTCTGGATTCCGGGTTTTCGGCCGGCCATTTTCCATGATAGGGTCATCTCTATTATAATCATCATCATTATATACGCAATAAAAAATCATTTGATCAAAATGTTTTATTTTGATTGGACTAGACTAAGGTTATACACGCATCAAAATTGCGCAACAAAATTTTAAATGACAGAGATTGAGCATTTATGAACTCTCTTAAGGGGCTAACAAAATTAAGATTAAGGTATGCCTTGCCTATACAAATTACTTGTATACGCGTAAGCATAAAATAACTTAAAACAGGGAACTTTGAAACTTTGAAAAAGAGAAATAAGTGTTATTATCGACTAAAATTAAACCTTTTCTTTTCAGATTGATAAAATGCAGCCGATATGGCTGTCCGTGGTGTGCTGCGTTTCCGTTTTAGTTGTTCACGGTTATGCAGCCGCAGTGCCAACTCAAGATACGTTTGTTGTCGCTAAATCTGAAGGCGAAGTGAGTAGTTATATAAATCGTAGGTATTTATCTAATGCTTTGGAAACATACACTGTACTGTACTTGAAAAGTATGATTAGGTGCAGCTAAGGTACAACTACCCTAAACTATTTACAAATGGCAGGTCACTTACTTTCACTTAATCACTTACTTTTCTCCAATTCCATATTTGACATTTTATATTAAATAAAATATACGTTGCGCAAATGCGCAAGAGACACAAGTCCTTGAAATTCTTCTATCGAAGCCCTAAAGAATAGGCATGATGACTGATTTTGAAATAACCTTCTATAATGTAGGTACACGTCTACTATTACTGAAAATAATTTTATTTCAGTAATAAACTAAATGCTTACGCAAATAATTGCATTTTCATTTACCTATTTTGAATTTCGCTCGAAAATACCCGCAGTTGTCATGGCGCCTGAGTGACGTCACGTCTTTGAAAACGACAGTACACGTTGTATTGTTTCTGTCCCCAACGAAAAAAGGCAGAAAGTATTAAGTATTTCCTAAGGTTAAAAATTAATTTCAAATTTTAACAACATGCAGTACGATGCAAAATTAATTTTGAAACGCGTAAACACAACAACTGTTTAAGAGAGATGGTTATAAATAAAATGGCGTGACGTCATTCGCTCTAATTAGCGTTTCAAATAAAATGGCCGATTGCAGAATTTTATACTTTTATTTTATTAAAAATCTTATTAATCCCAATGTGTATATTAAAATGGGATCATTTTTTAGAATCCTTTTAAAGTAGATTCTTCTCTAAAATAATTTATTTTTTAATTCTTTAATACTGTCATCATGCCTATTGAACCGGCGACGCGGGTCGGGCAGTAGTAAAAATTAACCCTACACGTATTTTTCAGAGAATAATTTGTAACAACGAATTTAAAAAAATGTAAATCACAGAGTACCCTTATTCTAACAAATTTACTTGTGTATGTAAAGTACATTTAATACAGGAATTTTTTTTAAAGTTAAATTTGATTTTTTGTTGTTTTTGTTTAGTGTTTATTTTGGAAACACGTTTTTTAAATTTATATGAATCAGTATACAGCTCAAACTTATCTATAATTTATTTTAAGACATTAAAATAATTTATTTTAAGACATTAATTGAAATAAATTGTTATGCAATGCGAAGCCATTTGAGGTTATATTGTTCTTTATATAAACTATATTATAATTATATGAATAGCTCACCGGATTGACGAAATTTAATACCATTTGTCATTATTTCTGCAGAACACAGAAAAATCGGAAAAAAATACTAAAGAGGAGCCAAATGCACCAATCAAGCTGACGAAAATGCTGGTGAGCTCCGAGGTGTCGTTGCGTTACGCGCACACCACCGTCGTCACCCACGTGCGGAACCCTTCGAGCCGCTCTCAAGAAGCTACATTCCATTTACTATTGCCGGAAACCGCATTTATAAGTGGTTTTGTCATGTACGTAGTACGATAACATTGTATCTCAGATGTTCAATCGATGCAGTAAAGTATATTACTTATATAATAATTATATTATAATATATAATAATATCCTGGGACATTTTTCACACACGGCCATCTGATCCCAAATTAAGCTTGTACAAAGCTTGTGCTATGGAAACCAGACAACTGATATACTACATATACTACTTTTCTTTTTGTAAATACATACTTATATAGATAATTACACCCAGACTCAGGACAAACAGACATGTTCATGCACACAAATGTCTGTCCTGGGTGGGAATCGAACCCACAACCTTCGGCGTGAAAGGCAAGTATCTACCAACCACGCCAACCGGCTCATCAATTATAATTATTTACATTATGCAAATATGTATTAAATATATATCTATTACTATTATATATGGTAGCTTAGCCAATCAGCGAACCACCAATGTAATGATTGTAGTACATTTGACAGTGTTTTACAAGGGCAATCCCAATTTTCGAAATCCCCAACGCTTTAAAAGAATATCTTAATAATAATAAAATAACGTTAAGTCAGTTGTGATACGCCGGCGCCGTATCAGTGACGACAATGTTCAATAGACCTGGTGTTTTCCCTTTTTTCTAGTGGATTTTATTCCTACATTTTTTGACTTTGACTTTGAAATAGCTACGATTTTCAAATTCACATATTTGGCAAATCCTACTCTTACCAACACACTTTTTAAAACGTAAATTTTGAAAGCTGACCTAGGTACAACAGGTTTTTCTATGTGTACATAATGTATGCCAATTTATCTAGCCTTTGAAATGTGACACAATATTTTATCGTCGTTGTCGTAAGAAAAAAATATTTCCTTCTAACTTAATATTTTATACTTCTATTTATATGTACTATTTGTAGGTATGTCTTACATATATGACAAAAGTATTATGTTATATTTAGTTAGTAAATATAATTTTTTAAATTATTTGTAGGACATTAGATGGGAAATCGTACAAAGCCTATGTAAAAGAGAAAGAAGAAGCTAAGAACTTGTATAGTGACGCTGTATCCAAAGGAACTGCTGCTGCTCACATATCAGCCAAGTAAGTAATATTTCTACCGTAAAACCTAACTACTAGTATTTACTGATCAAATGTTATTTACCTATCTTAAACAGGGCCCGCGATTCAAACCACTTCACAGTTTCGGTGAATGTGGAACCCAACACCGAGGCGGTGTTCAACCTGACCTACGAAGAGTTGCTGGTGCGGCGCAACGGAGTGTACAACCACGCCATCAACCTACACCCTGGCGCGCTCGTGCCCAAGATGGAGGTGACTGTGCACATCAAGGAATCGCAAAAGATCTCATTGCTGAGGGTGCCAGAAATTCGGACCGGAAACGAAATTGACGCTATGGAAAATGACGCTCGTGAGTTACTTGTATATCATTAAAATAATTTCAAGTTCAATAATATTTGATTATAAGCATTTAAATTAGCCGAAAAAAATAAATCTTACTTAATTAGTTTGTTTTGCCTTTTAGGTCTTGTAATTTTGTTTTCCTAATATTCTCAATTTACGCGAAAGTTCGTGAGCGTAAATCACGCGTGAGCGTTATTTACTAAATTTTTTAGAAATATATAAGTGATTTTGTAGAGATGATAAAAATAGTTAATTATTACTTTATAATTGAAAAAGAATGTGTTTTATGTTATTTGGAATTTATAGATAATGCAAAGGCTGTTATAACAAAGAGCAACGATGACAAGGAGGCTACCATAACCTTCTCTCCAGATCTTGATGAACAAAAACGACTAATGGAGATTTATTCGGTAAGTTAGTTTTCTTGTTATACGATCTTAAATAAATATAATATACACTATACATAAAAAGAAAACAATATCTCAAATAATAATAACATTATAATATATAACATTATCATATATCTTATTACATTAACATTTAACATATATCTTATTTATATTCTGTATGTGACTCTTAAGAGGGAAATAAATAGGCCAATCTGTCAAAACTTAGTGGTGGCCGAACATGCTATGTTGTTTTAAAATAAGGATTCTTTAACATTTCAGGAAAAGATCAAAGAATCAGCGACATCATCACATAACTCGGACGTCGAACAAAGTGATAACGAAAAAACAACTGGAGTCCTCGGACAGTTCGTCGTTCAATACGATGTTATTCGACCTGAAAAGGGAGAAATTTTGGTAACTTTTTATAGATTTTATAGCCAAATGAATGTAGCTTATTTAGTAACGTTAAGATATTTTCGTAATACTTCTTTTGGAAATCAGGTGAACGATGGTTACTTCGTACATTTCTTCGCACCGGAAGAGTTAAAGCCGCTGAGTAAGCTCGTCGTATTCGTGTTGGACACATCAAGCTCCATGTACGGTCGTAAGATAGAACAGCTGCAAACGGCCATGAAAGCAATCCTCGCTGACCTGCGTTCTAGTGACTATTTCAGCATCGTTGAATTTAATAGCGACGTCCAGGTATTTATTTAAATATTTAAAAATTATTGAACTATGAATAAATAAGCTTTAACTTTCAGCAAAAATAGTGTTGCGATTTTATATTTTTTGTCTTTATTTTTATAGGGGTAATTGAGATCACATACAAATACATTAAATAATTGGTTTGGCAGAGCATAAGCAATGTAGAGGTTTGCTTTTTAAAGTAAAATAATATTAATTCACAATCTTTTTAATTAATAGTTCTATCTATTTGACGCGAGTTTTGCTATCCTTATTGATATTTCTTTTTTTTATATATATAAAAATCTGCATTGTGTACTTGATATCGCTTAGTATTTGACTGTCAAATATCGAGTGTACCGGTTCCTGCCTGCTGAAAACGCTTCTGCGTCCTTTAAATTGCCAATTTTTATGAAAGATAGTGACACGTAACACCTGGTATTTTGCCACACTTTTAAAAAACAGAATCGGCCCTGCTAAGCTGTAATGCTAATCTAACATTTGCTGGTCTGTCTACGTTCTATAAATACAAATTGATATTTTCTATTGGCAAGGTGCACAAGCTTTCGGAAACGCACGAGGAGGTGACAGCTCCGAACAACGACAAAAGCGGGTCTGATTTTGAGATTGGTTTGCCTGGCTACGTCGCTCATTCCGGATCTGCTCCCACCATCACGTTACCCGTGGTCGCCTCACCCACCAATATCGCCAAAGCGCAAGACATTGTGTCGAGGTTCTCTGCTCGAGGAGGTACAAATACCCCTTACAGTAACACCCAATTAATTTCCCACTGCTGGGCTAAGGCCTCCTATTCCTTTTGAGAAGAAGGTTTGGAGCTTATTTCACCACGCTGCTCCAATGCGGATTGTTAGAATACACATATGGCAGAATTTCAATGAAATTAGACACATGCTGGTTTCCTTACGACGTTTTCCTTTACCATCAAGCACGAGATTAATCATAAACACAAATTAAGCACATGAAAATACAGTGGTGATTGCCCGGGTTTGAACCCACGATCATCGGTTAAGATTCACGCGTTCACCATTAGGCCATCTCGGCTGTTAATCCCCCTCCCCCTTATGTCTCTATAATTCATGCGACGTTTCTTCTATTGATAATTTTGGAATCTTCATATAATTGAAAAATACATTAAGAAACTATGATTATGTATGCATAGTTGATAAGTAACTATAATATATTCAAATATAAAGTACTTTTCACCTTTTCTTATTATGTAAACTCATTATGTGTCTTAATTTAAAAATATCTAGTAATCTAGTTGAATATATGTAATTATTACAGGAACCAACATCCACGAAGCACTAGACATTGCTATTAACGTCATCAAAAATGCTTATGAAACTAATAAAACAGAGTCCAGCGCTGCCTTTGACAATACTGAGGCAGAAAGAATTAAAGGTTTGAAAATAATAATTTTACTTATTTAATTTTAGGATATTTATTCAATCTAAACAAAACAAAATTGATTATAGCATTGCAGCCGATTATTATCTTCCTGACCGACGGTGATGCGACGGTGGGAGAGACCAACCCGAAGAGTATTCTCTCTTCCATTACTGAGAAAAACACCGGCGAGAGGAAGGCTGCGGTGTACTCTCTCGCTTTCGGTATTAACTTTTTTTTACCGAAATAAGCTTTATGACAACCATGAACTGTCATTTCATTCAATGCACTTTATTTTAATACAATACCAGGCCATGACGCAGACCGCGACCTACTTCGTAAGCTGTCGCTTCGCAACGAAGGCTTCATGCGCCAGATCTACGAGGCGTCTGACGCGGCGCTGCAGCTGCGACACTTCTATCAGCAAATCTCGTCACCGCTGTTGGCGGACGTCGACTTTATTTACCCGCCCAACCAGGTCTATGACTGTGACGGTCTTAGTAATTTTTGAACAGGCTCATGTTTGTGACGCAAAACTGCAAATAAAAAATATTTTATTAAAATTGTTAACAAATATACATATGTTTGTTTTAATATAGACAGCGATCATTGGCTTTTTCATTTATAATATCTAACGTCAATATAAATGGCTACGTTGTAGGTAAAGGCAGAATCATTGACGCGAAATGAGTTTGACGCGTTGTTCGCGGGTGCAGAGACGGTGGTGGCTGGCAAGCTGGAGCCAGATGTGCGGGAACTGGAGTCGCATGTGATTGGGCTCTGCGCAGACGATGAGAACCATTACGGAAGGGTAAACCTTCTCGAAATAATTTAAATTAATTTTAATGATAATTTATTTAACACTAAATTGCGAGATTACTTATTTTTAAGCAAAATGTGAGCGAACCGACATTCCATTGTATTCAACATTACATTTATCACCAAAAGTTAACTATTATTACAAAATGTATGCACATAGTATGATAACGAGACCGAAACCGAAAGACATCATACCGGAGGGAATGGGAATCGAATCATTAATCATTATTGCTTGCTTTATTACTAATATGTAGCACGGAAGTATATTATAATTTAAAAAAAATACTTTGGCAGAAAAATTACAAGGTAAAGAATGAGGTGAAGGTGAGCGAGACGAAGGAATACCTTCCCTTGGAGAGGCTGTGGGCGTACCTCAGCATCAAGCAGCTGTTGGACGATGTAGACGCTTTCGACCACGATGATAAGGATGAGAAGAGGTCCGAGAAATATGCCCTATCCTTAGCTCTCAAGGTAAAGTTGCATGAAAAAAATGTACTTACTAATTCATTACGACCATGATATTTGTACTACTGTGTAGCTATCTTTTGCATTGTCAATATATAATAATAATAATGTCCTCCAGACTGATCTCGGCCACGGCGGCCAATCTCAAGAGAGATTAGCCAATTGCGCAAGACATATTATAGTGCACAAGTGTGTGCGCAAACACAGGTGCACTCTATTCCCTAACTCTCATAATCCGATAGGATGGCAATCCGACACTACCGGAAAGAGTTCAGACGCAGGACTAACGGCTTTACGTGCTTTCCGAGGCACGAAAATGTACACACTTCAAACTTCCAGATTCCGGGTTGCTACTGAGATTGTTTGACAGAAAAACTCGATAACTTTTTATTGGCCCGACCTGGAATTTGAACCCAGGACATCCGTGTCTACGGCCTTACATGTAGCCTAGCTAGACCAACGAGGCAGTTTGTCAATATATATAGTGCACAGTAAATAAATTTGCGCCTATTTAAGAAATATACATAACGTTTACATTTATCATTAGAACAAAATTAAAATCCAAATATTTGCAGAATATATTAAATACCAAATCTAATAAATAATTATTGCAATCGTAATAATTTAGATGATGCTAAATGGCTTTAAAAAACATTACAATATAAACGTAAAACATTTTTTTAACAAGATACAACAAAGACAATACACGTCTTAGGAGTTATTATTATAATTTATACTCATAGACAATATAATAGTAATAATATTATGATATAAAAATATTAAGCTTGTTCAATTACAAGATGTGTAAATAATGAAGACATCAGGCCCTACTATTACTTTTAAAATTATTTTAAAATTTTACATAATTATTGGTTTATTTTTAGTACGAATTTGTGACACCGTTGACGTCACTAGTAGTTGTTAAACCAAACGGTACCAACCCTGTGGATACAGTGTCTGCCGACAAACCCGATTTTGAAAAACCACCATATTATGCAAGTAAGTAAACACTTTAGTATTTTTATTAATTATAGAGATAAAAAAATGTATATTTTAAAAATATTATAAAATAAAAAATCACGAAATGAGTTTACGACTTCATCGAAATAATAGTTTAATTAACCCCATAAAAATTTTGTCACAGGTGAAAAAAGTACTCTAATGTAACGGCGCTACCTCTTTTTAAGTAGGCTCTTGTAATCACTTTAATCGTCATGTTTAAGTTTTAAATGAAATGTATGGCTACCACCAACAGGTGGTAAATACCACCGAGAAGAACCGATCGAAAAAATACTGATTTATTTGCGTCCCTTCCAATTTTTTCAACCATTGAAGATGTTGAATGCTATTTTTTTAAGACTATGGTTTATAAGCTCAATTTTATAAAAATGCCTGTTTATCGGACTAATGTTTTTGTTTCTATTCAAATATTAATTGGTTCTTTAGAGTCGTGAGTCATTGGTTTTCAACTATGACTTTTTGTGAAAATAAATTCGATTTTCTTTTTTAGTTCCGCTTAGTCCGTTCCCAGTTCATCCCAGTATTGCTTACGGTGAGTTCAATTAACATTATTTTTATCGTAACACTTAGTACCTTATATGATAAAAAAAAGAAATGTAACTTTTTTGTAATGTTCTAAAATGTGATGTAAATAATTTCATCATTGCTCATTTAATATCCCGAGCTGGCTGGGATTCGAGCTCAACGGCGTGCACGGTAGTGATGAAGAAACATCTATATTTTGGATGCAGTTGTACCACATGTATATCCATCAATCCCCATTAAAAGTAACAATGGAATTAGCTTCAAGCCACCTGTGTGCCAAAGTGCTTTTACCTTTAATTTAAAAATCCACGTGTAAATTTTTATTAAACCCTAATTTTTACTAACCGTTACGTGGGATTTTTATTGTTGTACGATCCTCTATAAAAATAACTTGAATCAACAACTAGACTGTTTTTTTAGGTCAAACAATACCGAACTACGAACTCTCACTTGAAGGCGGTCCCGGAATCATTGCATTGCCTCATGAGGATAGCTTTTTGGACACAGGTGAGACTTAGAACGAGTCACGAATAGTGATTGTACCTGGTATAGTTTTTTGTTTCGTATTTAGACATTTTCGATGGAGTTTGATATGTGATATTTTATCCCTACCACAGCCGCTCCGTTATTTACCACCGCTGTTCCCGATTCTACTATTTCTGAATCTCTGGAGGAGACTTATCACTTAGAAAACTACAGCTGGGCGTTAAACATACTCAATAGAAAGACAAACTCGCTTGAATTTTTGGCAAATGGAAAAAACGTTACACTTGAACTTGCGAAGTCCGATACGGTATGTTAAATCATTATAAATAATTAGGTTCTGTATTCAAATCATTTAAAATACTCTTATGACAACTCTTTATTAGATATACACAGACTATAATATTCATTCATTATATTCATTATTAATTTAAAAATGTCCTCGTTTTAATAAATATTTTAAAATCGTTACATAACTGGTTTGATGAAATTATAATTCTGATATTTTATTACTATAAACATGTACGTTTATATCACAATATATAATATTCAGATCCCTAAGGCGAGCGAAGGCGACAGCGAGTGCGAGCACAGCGCGGGCGTGGAAACCCCCGGGGAGGCCGGCGTGTGTGTGTACCTCACGCGCTGCTCCGCCGCCAGAGACATCAGCGTCGACGAGTTCCGCAACAAGTACTGCGTCGTCGAGAACAAGTAATGAAACACATATCTTATAAATTATTTCCTTACTGAACACTACTGCCCATATATAAAGTGTGGTCGTGCACCTAATCCCTCTCTAGTCTTTTCTGATTACCGTCACATCGGACTATGAGAGTAATAATAGAGAGCGCTACCGATTTTTAGCCTACACTAGCCCTTATAGTATTTTCTGCGCAAGATTTAAAATAAGATATATTATGATATGATAATATGATATGATATAATATGCACTATCTGGTCTGGTTAGTCTATGAGATTGGCATCAGCATGGCATGGATTAAAGTTTACTAAGCTACTTATATGAGAGATCGATTTATTCCATTAAAATTGAAATTCTACAATATTCGATTTTTATTATTCAAAATGATAAATACCGTTTTTTTACAGATATGCTGGCGTTTGCTGTCCCAAAATTAAAGTAGATACAGAAAAACATTTACTTTAAATTGATTAATAAAATGTTATTGATAAAAAATAATGCCCTTAATGATTTACAATTTCAACGAAATTATGCTATTTGTTGAAAAAAATATACGAAAGTGGATGATATGAAATAAATAAATATTAGATACTAAACGTATTTTTATTGCCCCTGAAGATTGTGAACAGAATACAGAAGGCAGAATACCCTAATAAATATTGAATGGTAAGTGGTAACAATCTACACACAAATAATTGTATATATGTATGTAAATTGCGGTAACCTGTTCCAAATAGGTTTTGAAAGGTACAATACGGAAAGATCCAAGGGCTGCATCTTCATTTATCATTTAACTAACAAAATTATTGACAAACCAAAAACAAATCCTTAAGTATTTAATATAATTTATATTAATTTTCAAATAACCAACTACCTATTAGAAATATGTCGAAAATTGTCTATAATCTCATCTTTCATATCAGTTAATACCATGTTTATAAAAACGACTTCACAAATAATGCACTATTTTAGAACAAATTTGATCACCATAAAAAAAGTTATACAGGTGAGTCAACCTTAAAAGATAGATATACGTTACCACGGACTTTCTTTAGAACTTTTTCAGAGAACAATTCCGTCATACATGATTGTTACGTAACTTTAACCGTTTACGCAGCGCACCAAACGGAAGCTCTCAAAAGGAATCATTTTTCCCGTTTTTGCAATATTTTTTACTGATGCTCTACTCCTATTAGTCGTAGCATAATGTAATTTAGCCAAAGCCTTCCTTGATGTACGGGTTATCCAATAGTACAATAACTTTTCAATTCGAACCAGTATTTTCTGAGATTAGTGCGTTTAACCAAACAAACTCTTCAGCTTTATAATATTATTGTATAGATGATAAAGATGGTCTGGTCTTTCGGAATCGTAGTAGACTAGTTAAAAAGGTAAGCTGTTTATTTTTGTCGATTAATATATGGCTACAATACAGTTTTAACTTTTTTTGACGTTCGTCGGAAAGCTGCTTTATAAACCTTATAATTGTGATTTTGTATATTTTACAGACTTTCTTTCGTAGTAACATTTTGATACGATTCATTTTTTTAAACTTTTATACCATTTATGTTACTGTTAATATAAAGATTTATTAATTTCTTAGGATGAAAAGTTCGAAGTCTTTGCCACCAAACATCAGTGATTGTTTTTTTATATATCTTTAATCTGATGACTTTGACAAAGTGAGACTGACAGCTTAAACCAAAAAGCTTAAATAACTTTAATTATAAAATTCTCATAATTTATTATATCTCAACTCGATAAGTGATAAAGTGCAAAGTTTTTAATAAAAAAACACCTCACACCTGACGTGATTTCACTTTTAGAATTTATTATTTAGTGTCATTCTGTTAAAATAAATCAATACAAAAAAAGGTATGGTTAATCTCATCGATACACTTATGATTAATACGGTGACGGAAGGAGCTATGAATGTTTTGCGCAATATAGTAAGTTTCGGGCTTAATTCAAATTATCTGCGAATCGTCTATACTAAACCGTAATAACAAGAAATATTTTAACATATACAAAAATATATTAACGTTTGTTAAATTCACAGGGCGTGTTGAAAACTAAATCTGATATCCCTCCTCCACCCATAATAATCAAAATGCCACTATGGGAATTAGCGCGAGAAGCCGGCCCCTTTGTGAGGCTAGCTGGCTTAAGTGGTGCTTCTGCCGTTGTTCTGGGAGCAATGGGTGCTCACCGCACTTTTCCAGAAACGGAAACAAAAGAAGACCTTAAGAAAATATTTGAAACTGCAAACAGATTTCATTTTCTCCACACGCTGGCTCTGATGACAGTGCCTCTTTGCAGAAGACCATACATTGTGAGTTTTCACTGCATATAATGTACAATAGACATTTGGTTGTTACTAAAATGTAATATCAGTTTTTAAAATAATAACAGAAACTAGATTCACCTAATTATTGATGTTGTACACCCAAATACCTAATTCATTTACTAAACCCTGGATTTAAAAAACATGTTTATATTCAACAGGTTTTATTTATTCTTGTGAAAGAAAATAAAAGATATAAAGCTCTTGCTTTTTACTGGTTGAAATAGCAAGACGGGATGAATTAAATATGTGTTATCTCATATTTTTACAGGCTGGTGCATTCTTTATTACTGGAATGGGCCTCTTCTGTGGAACATGTTACTACCATGCCTTCACTGGTGAACGAGCACTACGTCGCCTTACTCCAATTGGTGGTTCTTGTCTCATTCTGGGGTGGATTGCAATGGTAATTTAAATTGGATTTGTGTATTTACATTGTAGCAAAAATGTATGTTGTATAGGTGAAAGGTGTAAATTAGTCATTCCAATAATTCTGTAATATCTTTGTTATTCACTTTTTTATAATTTACCTATCAGATATATTACACGAGTTTTGGAATATTTATTAAATTTAGATAATCTCCAACTTTGTGTATAATGAATGTAATATTTGTTTGTCAGAGTAAACTGATTCCAAGTGTAGCCATAAAACATCCAATATAAATTGGCATTATCTGTTTTATTGATAATCTGATAACACTAAGAAATATTACATTATATTGTCAAATATCTAAACTAGTAATCAGTTTGCAATTATTCATATTAATACTACAATTTCTTGTAAATATTACAGAATTATTTATTTCATTAGTTTAATTTGTGTGTCATGGTTTTTTGTTTAAATATAAATAAGAAATACTTGGATTATTGTTAGACAAAATGTTTATTAATTATATGTTTCGAAAAAAAATAAGTTTTTTACATTTGAAACAGAAATTTGCCTCTCTTTAACAGATTGAATGTGAATATTGGGTGGATGCAATGCTTCTATTAATATCAAGTCTACCAATATAAATAACATTTTGAAGTGAATGATATGAAAAAAAAAACAAATAGTTGGATCAATATTGTTTACAATGGTTTTATTGAAATTGTTACATATTAAATTTTGCACTTTCTCTTTACACATTTATGATCTTAATTTTAATCAAAACATACATGGTTTGGTATTAAATGCTATATTAACGCATATGGGCTCTCGAAGGAGGCTTAATGGTCCTTCTTAATGTAACTTATGTAGTAAAATATATTGATATAATATAAGTGGTGGAGAATTTAATCCTCTATGGATGAGACTGGATGGAAAGTGTCATAAATCTGTATTCGAGGACAGTACATTTCACACACCATAAACTACCATATTGAGTTTTATCTAAATAAAGAAATATACAAAGCTATCACATTAAATTAACACAAAATATAATTATTAACATATCTCTGTAATCTTAAAAAAAAACAAAAAGAAAACAAATTTATAGAACACAGCACTTTTAGTGTCTGTCACGTAGGAAAATAAAACACTCTGATTGCACATAAACGACAGTCGTCCGGAGCTTGCGCACCGCTATTACAACGAAATTGTTAACTATATCACTAACCGCATTCACACATGTATACAAGGATTAGTTAAGGGTCGAGCGCACAGCAAAAGTGAGGAACGAATGATTCACGACAGATGGAAGGAATGCTGCCCTTCAGATGCAGCGAGACGTAACTTGGCGCGCATGACCTCAGCGCTGCTATAATCCGGCAACTTAAGGTAGTTGACACAAGTCATCACTGACGGCAAATACTCATCTGGATCGAGAGAGGACTCGAGTGACTTGCGCACTACTGTCAATGGTGGGTTCAGAGCTTTAAAGCCTGGAACAAACATAATTATATATGCTAATGAAAATTATATATTAAAATTAGCCTTTGTAGTTGTGATATAATTATTTTTAAGACGAAGTATCTAGCAAAGGTATATCTTTTTTAGTTAAGACAGCAAGGTAATAAATAAATGTAAAAATTATAATCGAATATCATACCTCCAGTAGGTAGACGTGGACTTCCAGTAACAAATTGCAAGAAAAGTCGTTGTTCCTCGCGATTGTACGAGGCAAGAATATCTATGAGCATGCGGATTGCACGCGATTCTGCGTTATAACCATGATCCGGCCGAATACAATCGGCAAGCATTCGAGGATCCCATCTTTGTTCACGACCACCTTTAAATAAAATATATTTGTTTAGAAAAGTTTTTATAATCAATAAAAATATTAGATGAAATCATATTTACCTGATGGGCTTCCACAGAACACTTGTTCTAACTCTTCGGGATAAAATATTTTTAGATTGTTTAATGGGAATACTGATTCGAATCCTTCCTTGAAAGCTTCCATCTGCTTGGTTACTCCTGTTTACAGATAATAATTTTACAATTCGTTCTCACTCTCAATACAAACTAATAAATTATAATAAATAATTCAGTTAAAAAATCAGTATCAATAAGTCATGATGATTGATTGATGTCCTCCTCTTCTATGTACATACGGCTATCGAACACGACTAGAGTATTCAGGCACAGGGCTAACGTACTAGGGTTTTACGTACAGTCTAAGGCACGGTATTGTACACACTGCCAACTTTCAAACTATGGATTTGCACTATGGATATTTTCTTTACGGAAAAATCCAATAACTTTTTATAGGTCTGATGCCTTATTTGAGATCAAGCAATATAAGAAAATCAAGTAATTGAGCAGCAATAAGTATTACCTTCATAGAGCAACCAGTGTGTGACGAGGGCAATATATTCGTGTAAGTTGTGAGCGGTGACGGGCAGGTCGCTGCCGCCACGCCGAAGTTCGGTGCAACCGTCGCCAGGTAGTATAAAGTCGAGACCCAACTCCTCGATAGGACATCCGTCTAGTTCTAGGGCATTTATCTAACAAATTGAACATAAAATTATGATGTAGTAAATACAGGATGTACTTGATTTATTTTGAAATGTCATTATAATAATAAACAAAAATAGCATTAAATGTAATCGTGTTCCTCACCATCTGACTGCGCTGTTCGGGAGTGTGTCTTGTGTCGGCGGCGAGCGTCTGTGCGCGGTCGGCCACACGCCGTAAACGGCACAGCGAGCGCCACAACTCCGGCGCTACATGTCGCACATCGCTTAGGCCGAGCCATGCCTGCTCGCTCACAACCCATCGGTACATGCTTACCGATAGCGGAATGTCCACCTGTATATATATTGTAGTAAAATTTAAATTTGAACTTAATAATAGTGAATTTAATAATATAAAAAGCGAATGAAAGAATATTACGAAATCAAATCAATATTGTTACCTTAAATAATCAATAATTCTACTCTAAAATTAACTTAATAAATATATGTTATAAAAAACTTAATAATGATTTCATTTTGCTAAGAAGAATCGACCTTTTACAGCTCTTATACAAACTCTCATATTTATTAATTCATCAAATTTGTTACCATTCTGGAATCCATAACAGCTTTAGCCATAAATTTCCCAAGGAATCGGAATTTGGCTTTGACTCTTGACAGATGCGATGGACGAGCGTTACGGCCGATGGCCTGTGGGAATAGGCCGCAGGGCCAGTTTACGTAGGTGGCGTCGGGTGCAGGGGACGGTATCAACGTCTCCTTCTCTAGATCCGAGGGCTCTGGAGATCGTTCTTCGTCGAGATTTAAAGCGTCCCGCACTGAGGATGCTAGTCTCGTGGCGGCATCTGATGATCGATCCGTCACAACTGGCGGCTGACTTTTAACAATTTCCCCGCCAAATGAGGTAGGTTTCTGTTTAAAGTTTTCACTGCCGTGCCATAGATCGAGATCTGCACGCTGTAGTTCTTGTGACACTAGAGCGTAAAACTCGAGGGTAGGTCCAAGACCTGTACCCACTTCGTTTTCGTATTGTATTTCTAGTAAAGCCTGAAATGCAAAATAAAAATTAATTTGTAAAAGAAATGCGATTTGTGCAATTTAATTTAAATATTTGGATCTTCAATATGTATTATTATCATATAGATATATAGTATATACGTAAACTAGTTCGTTATTAACGAGCCGAAATGTACGCGTACTTTCTATTAAATTAGTGTGTTATTTACCATTAAATAACATCGCTACTGATTTACAAAATTTGAAAAGATTTTCTACTTAAAATAGTCCATAAAATACATAACGCCAAAAAAACTTGTCTTTTAACAACATAAGAATCTATATAAGCGTCATAATATTGAAACGAGTATAATAATGCCGACGTGGATGTTTGAGAATTGTTATAAAAATATTTTCACTAGAGAGGTACCTTCGAGTGCGCGAATTCGTGCATGACGTGCTCGGCCTGGCGCAGCACGCTGTGGCGCTGCACGGTGCGCTTGCGCCGGTCGAGGCGCGGCGCCACGCGCTCCGCGTCCGCGCCCGCCGCCGCGCGCTCCCCGCCCGCCTCCAGCAGCCGCTGCAGCGCGCGGTCGCGGTCGAACGACACCACGTAGAACAACAGGTGTCGGCACTCGAACGGAAACACGAACGGGCTAGGGACGTTCATGTTATTTAGGATATTATCGAATTAGTACTTTATAAAAAAAAACAAGGATTCAACGTTGCGTTGTATAGCGTTTGTGGGTTGTGTGTTGATTTATAAATGATAGTTTACGTGGATTTATAACATATTAATAAACGAGAAACGGATTAAGGATAACGTACGGATTAAGAAGTATTTTTTATGCTTATTCATATAGGTAAAGGATTTAAAAAGTGATCAATCAACAGCCACGTTTACGGCTCTATTCCGAATGAAGTTATTCAAAACTAAGTGGGTGTTGTGTCCTGTCGTTATAACAACCCACTGCTGACAAGTGCCCTAAGCTGGCATTGGAATAATAAATCTAATTTATTCAATAGCATTATATAGTTAATGTGATCTCACCAAGCATAAGCTATCTTTTTCAGCCATGGCGGAAGATTTCCTGTCATGATAACTAACGGATCCTGAAGTTGTCGGTTAGCTTTTGCGGCAAGCTGTAAATAAGTTGTTTTACATTATTTTGATATATGTATATTTGATATATGATAATTTATTAAGAGGAAACATTAGTTTTAGTAAAGGTACACTTTGACTAGTTTTACTCGGTATCTTACAATTGTCTACCGACCGAATATAGTTCGAGTGCAGGCCAACGATACGATTACGATACACAGGAATGTGTACACTGTCAACTTCCAAACTAGGAACTGTTCAGAATTTGTAGACGGAAAAACCCATAACCGATTAGGACGACTTAAGAATCTGCAGCTATATAAGCTAACCATTAGATATCTAAGTCAGTTCCAATAAAACGGTCTTATATATCTATACACATAATAAGCAATGGAACACGTTACCTTAGTATTAATGAAGTCCACATTGGGCACGAGCGGACGATGGTCGGGCAGGCAGGCGGCGCGGTACAGCGTGTGCCAGTGCCGCGACAACGCGTGCAGTGCGCGCAGCAGGCTCAGCGCTGGCAGCGCTGCATCGCGCACCTCCGCCCCGCCCTCGCCCCACAGCGGCGTGCGCAAGGTCATCACCAGCGGCGACGCACGCGCCGGGACTATACCCTCTACATGCATCACATCACGAACCATTACGATATCTCATTATCGAATACACAAGCCGCATACTGGTGGTTGACGTTTAAATTGATAAAAAAATTGTCCTCTGTTTATATTATTTTATTTTAATACAATTTATTATATTGAAGGTATTAAAAATTTAACATGACCGAAGCAAACAAACAAACTTACCGTTCCAAAGCAAATCAGGTTTTCGTCTGGAGGACAGCTTCGTAGGCTGCCCCTTGCCCTTGCGCGAAGCGGTGGCATCTGTGCGCGGTGGGTCGCCCGCCTCGACCGCGCGATAGTAGATCGTGTGTGTCAAAACCCAGATACCCGCGTTCGCTGCCAATGCATTCATATATTATTACTATTGTAAAATCTAGATACACGATTAGTACAGACTACTGATGAATAATTCATTTTATTTATATTCTTCGTAATCAATATATGCTATATATATATATATATATATATGTGTGTGTGTACTATTTACAATATATATTCGTACCTAACGGTGTCTCTGTATCAGTGTCAGCGTCAGTTTGTTCTCCAAATTGTCGCACGGCTTGGTAAACGGTCATATTGTATGGTAACACCGTGTCTCCGATCAGGAATTCCAACTTGTGGTCGGTACTGTAAATAAAAAAAAAGTGTCAAATACCTGAGAAACATTCTGTCATCTGCTGTTATTCTTGGTTGTTACATTGAAACTATTAAATTTTGAAAACATTAAAAATTTATACATAATGATGAAACTAATAAATACTCTTCTCGAATATGGCACCTAAGCTAGTAATAATAATAAAGCTTTACGTCGCATTCACACATACAATCTGACCTGTCTCCTTTAAATAAACCATGCAGATTTTTGATATGATTAACAATATTCGATTTTAAAATATGACTTCCTTTTGTGTAAACAAATACTAGATAATGAAACATGTAGTAAGTTAGTCTATATCAGCAGTACTGACTCCGTAGGGTGGTGGGGCGGCGTGGCGAGCGCGTCGTCCACGTCGTCGTCCGAAGCGGGCTCGTCGTCCGACTGCGCACCCGCTCGTCGCGCATAGCCGCGCTGCGCCAGGTATCTGTCAATAGTCGGAATTGTTTTTAAATGTCACATAAAATATTGATCTAGAAAATGAAAATTTATCCAAATTTAAATATATATAATTTTGCTTTGGTATGAAAAAATACAAAAAGTGCAGCTGAAAATTATGCATAGCAAAATCTTACCGTTCTATGGCTTGCACTAAAGCCAATGGATCTATCCGGACTACACCTCCTTTCCATTGTTTTAAGTTGGTGCAAGTTGGATGACGCTTGAGATCACACTGAAAATATTATTGTTATTAAAGCTTATTATCTTAGACATTACTATCTTTGTTATATGAATAAAGGTAGAAATAGTATCAGCGTGCTTACCATGAGTTGATGTGTATTGAAGAATTTGAGGGCGGATGTCGCGGGCCGCGCGGGCAGATCGTGCACGCGCACAGGGAACTGTTCCAGGTGCGATACGCACGCGTTCACTTTGCTCACGAGCCCCGACAGAGCGCCCGCGCTGCTGCTCGCTTGCACGCCCATCAGACTTGCCTTTTCATTCCATTCCTTGTCGCTACAAAATTCAAGTCACATTAAATACATTTGATTTGTCCTTATTTAGAGATAACGTTCTCTTATAGTCTATTCCAACCACAAGAGGAGTAAAACCAAATATACCACTTTGACATCGAATTGACGCGAATACCTTGAATAGTATATGATATTCATTATGGATTCACAAAAAAATAAGTTTCGGAATGACGGATAGTAACTTACTATCGGAACTTTGGTAGTAAAATTAATGTTGACTATGTACTAAAATAGGTGAAAGAGTTATATAGTTTTTCATTAATATAAAGATATATTAATTAAAAACTGGTTGTAGTGTGTATAATAAAGCAGAGCTATTAGCAAATCGCATAGAAAATAGTAGATCTAAGGTTTGTTTATCTTTACTCCTTCTCGAATAGAAAAGTCGATACATAAGACAAACTTACTCGGGGGCAAGTGGCATGTCGGCAAACACATGTAAGAAAAGTCTGAGACGTTCCTCGCATGTAGCCATTTGCTCAGGTGAATCGCGGTCATCGTGCTCTGCCTCACGATCAGTGTCTGTTCCAGCGGCACCACTGTTAGTGGCTTCCGGCTCCGGACCAGTACCAGTCAAAAATTGTAGTAATGCACCAAGTACACCGGAATGATTCACCTGGAAAGTAAATTTATAACTTATACATATAAAAACCACTTTTAACCAATTTAAATCCAAAATATTAATTCAAAACTAATCCAAACTTGTTAAACCAACATAATCCGGGAGAAAGATAATAAGAGAGATAGATATAATGTTTATTATAATTATCGCTACCACTTGTTCATAATTAAAAGTTTTTTTATAATGTATAATTGTGGTCAGGTCTTTTAAGACACTGGGATAATTAAAGCTAACATGAATAAAAACTTGTATGCGCCTTTAATACTTATCCCTTACAATTTTGTAAAAATTTGTAAAAATGAAAAATATCAGCAGATGTCTAACAATTCATACTACCTACTAGTTACAAATGTATGCAAAATACACGTTGAAAGGGGATCGGTTGTGTGATGATTAATTGAATAGTTGTGAAAGCTTACATTCACAATATAAGTAAGGATTAAAAAATACTTAGAATTCGAGTTGAAAACTTATCACTTACTTCGAATGGTGATACGTCATGGTTCAGCAGAGTGTCGCGCAAGTGTTGCAGTGCAGCGCGCTGGTGCGAAGGTGCACGAGTAGGCAGTGCAGCTGCCAACGCCGCCAGCTGCTCGAGTGCGCCCGCACCTCCACCCAGCGCTCCCCAGTCGCGTTGTAGACGCGCTGCGCGCCACGACACCCATTCCCGAACTTTCTCTCTAATAAATCGATAAAATCGTACTTGTAGATGTATCTCTACGCAGTAACCATAATTGTATTTGACTTTCATATCGTTATAACGTATAGTTTCAAAGATTTAGGTTTACCCATTTTATAATATATATTTAATAACACTAAATTTATGTTATGGTAAGTAAAGCGCAACAAGTGAAACAATCTATAAAAGCGATAGGAACAGTTACTTGTTCTGCACGGTGAGATTAGCCGCGTGCGGCGCGGCGAGCAGTGCGGCGTCCTTGTGCGCGTGCGGAGCGCGGCCCCAGCGCGACGGGTTAAGCGACGACAGGAACGACGACGTCTTCGACGCGCCTGCGCGTGCGCCAGAACGCGCGGATACAACTGTCGATGCTGAGGACCACATTGCACTCATTAATCAAATACACAATGATATGTATTACAAATGTATGCAACTAACGATATCGAAGAAAAATCTACCGATTTTTTTTTTTAAATTAACGAAACGTCGTCGTTTCAGATACTGAGACGTAATCATCATGACTGTAGCATGTTCTTTCATGATTATTAATTAATTAAGGATATCCAAAAAGTTAAACCATATATTTTTACAAGAATCGTAAAAAATATTAAAATGTTTCATATTGTATTTATTTACTAGATATATTGTAGATATTTACTAAGTTTGTTAATTGTTACAAATCTTATTTATTTCAAGTAGCTATTGCTGACAAAGTTACTAGTGTCGGGTCATTAATAAAAATAAACGAACAGTGAGCCGTAACGGTGGTGGCAGCCGTGGCGGCGGGAGCGGCCACGGGCAGCGCGTGTGCGTGCGGCGGCGCTTCGTCACGGCGCCCGCGCTGTTGGCGCGCGCCGCCTGAACGCTTCACCGCGCGTTTCCGCTTCAGCATTTCTGCCAGCTGCAGTGGACTGCCCGATCTGAGGAACAGAAATTAAGAAATAGTCACAGATTATAAAAAATAGAATTTTTCCTCCATTAAATATATACGAAATAATAGTTTTGTATATGTATACACTCGTCATAAACATATACATATAACAACAAATTATATAACATTAAAAAGAACCTCTGTACTGTAGTTGTCTGTTGATGTGTCGACGCCGAAGTAGCCGGTCCAGCTTCTGAGCTGCCACTGTCACTTCCAGCCACTGTAAACAATTATTAAATTGTTATAAAAAAGAGAATATTAAAACAGTTTTTACAAAATTGTAACAATTTGTCACATAGATAATTAAAAGAGAACTCCATCTCATTAACTCGATTCTCAAAGTGATGCAGCGAAGAATATGGATGGCCTTTTAACTGCCATACCAACCATAAAGAAACAGTAATTAAACACAGCCAAATTACATGCATTTTAATGTATCTCAAATCTGTAAGTAATGTAAGAGGGAACGTAAAACAAACACTTACATAATGAACTAGCAATAAATGATCCAGATGCAGAGAATCCCAATGATAAGTTGTGATGGTCCAAGGAAGAGGCCGATGTAGATGCAGGAGGGGAAGAACCTCCGCTTGAACGCATGCTTGTTCCACTTGAGCACTAAATAAAAAAATATATATATATTACCAATTGATTGAGATTGTATTTTTATTATGTGATTAATTAAATATATTTATATTGTATTATAGAATACAAATATACTATGCCAGGCTCATGAATTCTTACTTTGAGTTTGTTCTGTCGCGTTGCAGGCGCCCCAGGGGCACGCTCGGAGAGCTGCGCCACCTGGTGAAGCACGCCCTCACGCCGGAACTGAACACCCATCTCTTCAGGCAGTCGCTGCATCAATATTTCGGCGAGTTGCAAAGAACCGACGACAATACGTAAGTCACTCGAAGCCATCATGCCTGCGATGTGTGACGAAATAACCTGAAAATATTTATTTCTTTAGCGTATATTATTTTTTAGTACGTATAATACGAAAATTTTTAAAAAATATCTTGCCTGCGTCTTGAGTACTTGTCTAAGCAAAGGCGCATCAGCATAGTATACCGCTCGTAGAATAGCCTTCAGTGCCTGCGCACGTAAAGCGGGCCCGGCCGAACTCCAGTACACCTCGTGTAGAACACCGAGCAGAGCACGCACCAGGGATGGGTTGCAACGAACCATCGCAATGCGCGGGTCTAAAATACATGTCATGTTATAAAAATACAAAATGATAATATAAAGTCCAAATTAGGGCAACCACCAACCAAGTAACGCTAGGGTAACGCTACGTAACGCGAGCGGCAAGAGACTCACCGGGTGCGGCGCAGCCGGGCGCGGCGGGGTCGCTGGGGTGCGGCGTCGGCGCCACACGCTGCACGGAGCGCGCCGTGCCGGTGTGGTCGTTGAGCTGCTGCATGGCCGTCAGGTCCACGGTGTACGAGCGGCCCAGCGTGCTCAGGCACACCTCCTCCTCTCCCGCTGCCGCGCCCGCCTCTAGCGCACGACATTCTGCCCATGAGTACGACCTCCATACGCCTATAAAGTTTTGTGTGACTAATGAAAAAATAATGACGGAAATGATGTTACTCGTCTCGTCAGCGATATGACGACGAATGAAATCAGGTTTAGTTTCTGACTTGTTATCCTGTTTTCCCTCGTTGCGCAATAACTGTTGCGATGAAATTGGCACTGATATTAAGACACCTAGAGGGAGACGGTGAATATTTGACCCTAAGTTCCAATATTATGTTACAACATGTAAATTGTGTGTTAAAACTATTAAAACGATGAAAAAGTAATGTGGACACTCTACATGTTCTTATATGAGTGCTATTTTACAATAATATATGCTAATTAGTTACCCCTGTCGTCTCTCCACTGCCATTGCGCCGAGCGGTCGGCGGGCGCGGACCAGGGTCGGTCGAGGTGCGCATCCACCGCGAATATGCCGTCGATGGGAAGGCGAGGCATTAGTTCGCCGATTAGACAAGTGATCTCGTAAAGTTCTTGCGGAAGACGTGGTAACAATTCCACTTGCTGAAAAAATTGTAGTTATTAATGTACAAATTTAATTCACTTGAACATAATATACGTGTATAGTACACTATTCGAAACATAAATGTCTACAGTGTTATTCACTTGTAAATTGACGATGCAATATTTATTATAAAAACAATAATATTTTTAATAAATATTATATTAACATTATTTTTTTTTGTTTGAAAATAGCCCTAAGTCAAACAAAAGGAGTTCTAACACAGATGTTTAAGATACACAATAATAGCAAGTTATTACCTCCTGGTGCAGAGTGGAGCCAGTGAGCAGACACAGGAGTGTGTCGGCGATCGAGCGCTGATGCAGCGCCAGCGCGAGCTGCGGGCACGCCGCGCACATCACCCACAGCAGCCGCAGCACAGTGATGAACGTGCCGCCCGAAATCAACGGAGGCTGCACTACCAGCTGATTACAAACGTCAAAGGATTACAATTTGAAACAGTCTCATCTCTATTTATTGTATGCTCAGGTGCTAGCTATGTTATATTTTTTTAAATACATTGTCACGTTCAATTAAATTGATTTTACTTGTACGTATGTATTTTGACGTTGCTGACTTTAAAATAATAATGTAAATTATGTAATAGACTCACAAGTTGTTGCAGATTCGTAAGTAACTCCGGTGTGGCAATTTCTTGCAGTCTAGCAGGGTCATGCTGAAAGCTGTCGACAAGTCGTGAAAAGGCGAGACACACGCATTCCACTGATTTTTTGTCTTGAATAGTAAGTCTGAAAGGAAATAAATAATTTATACATACAATATTTTATTTAAAACTACGATTGCTTCATACTACACTACATATACATATTTAAATAGGAAAATAATTGGAATTTATAACAAAGCAACTTACCTATTAGCAAGTAATTGTAAAGAGTCCCTAACAAGATGGAACTCATCTGGGGTGAGATTCTGACAGCAGTTGGCCGTGATCGAAAGTGCTGCACGTTGGGCGTTTATCGAGAAAAAGTCTAGATAAGTCAAGCAGGCGGACACGCCTCTCTGTCAAAAAGAAATGTTCATTTTTAGTACGTCAATAATACCGTGACGCCTCACACCAATTCAATGACAAGGACAGGCAACTCACCGCTTGCAGTATGGCCTTGGAGTGCCTGCGAGACAACATATCGAGCGCCGTGAGGCTCTGCTCGGCGACGTCCATGCAGGTGATGGCCTGCAGCTTGTCGAGGAAGGCGGGCACGGCCAGCGCCACGGCGCCGCTGCTGCGCGGCAACGCCTCCAGCATATATGTGAGCGCACGACACGCGTGGTTCATCTGTGATCGACGCGTGACCAGTAAGTATATATCATTTGAATATTATTTAAAAATAAATATTGATTGATTCAAATGTAGGTTTTTTTATATACTATGTATTCCATGTTATTATAAATATATAAAAAGTTGTATTTACAGTACACATCAAAATATCCCTTTTACTCATAAAAATATATATTGTATTGTATGTCTAAATATGTACACCAAAAGAAAACAGCATAGTGATTAGTTTATTTAAACACTGATTTCACTCTTTCTGTCATTATTGATTTGACATTCAAAAGAAGATACAACATTATTTAATAAATCACCTGCTGAAAAACATTTAATAGTAAGGCTGTAAAGAAATTAATAAAACTATCTCCGTTAAATGACTAATTGTTATTTACACTACAAAAACTAAGTGATTTCACATTTATTAGAATCAAGCACATTATTTTACATACAAGCAAAATATGTACCATAATATAATCACTTTTAAGTAATCTTTATTTTTAATAAGTTTGTATTCAATAATTCTGTACACAATGTTATTGTCAGTGATTGTAGGGAAATCTAATAAATAAAAAAACAATGCAGTGCGTTTGCTAGTCTGTATGTTATGTCTGCCTTTGTATTATTTTAAATCAATATTTATGTATTAAATTTTTTACCATGTCAAAGTTGTGTTCAGCGGCCAACAAGTTGACGAGCGCGGGAACCACCTGGCGCACCGGGAAGCCGGCCAGCGTGTCCTCGTTACCCATCACCAACAGCTGGCACATTTCTATGACGGCTTGCAGCTGCTGGCCCTCGTCCCCGGTGGCTTGCAAGCCAGCTAACAGCTGTGCAGCTTTTGAAGCGGCTGTGTGTAATAAACATCATGTCATCATCGTTAAAGTTACTATTATGTATTACCACCAGTGGTTCAACATTAGTGCGTTATAATATATAAAACCGCACCTGAGTTAGCTGTGACGGTCCTATGCAGCAGGTGCTGCATGCGTGGGCCGAGTGCGCCGAGCAAATGCGGCGGCAGTCCGCGGGCTTCCAGCAGCGCCTGCAGCCGGCCCACCTCGCCCTCCTCGGACGAGGACTCCTCGGCCGCCGCACTGGCACCGGCAGCTGCCACAGCGCCCGCGATCCCCGCACCTCCCGCCGCGCACTCCTCCGCCGATGATGAAGCTTTAAAAGTGACAATTTTTGTTACAAGTTATACACGAGCTCGTAGCCATCGTTCATTTTTATTTATCGGATTCGCGCAGTGTGATAGTTTCTTAATAAGATATTCTGTCAGACTTTTATGGCCGGCCACCTGCCTGCCGCAACCTTCTTCGGACCGCTGGTCCTCTGCCACCATAAGGGCGGATAATGAATTGCTAATAATTGTTGAAGATAATACGATACACTACCAGAGAGCAATATTATTTTTTTAGACTTACCTTTGCCCTTAGGCTTTGCATCGTTAGACGCGTTGTCAGGCATCGAAGCGGCGGAAGCTGGCACCGGAGGTGTAGACGATGTGGATGCAACGGCACCCTACACGCATATTATAAAAATGTATACCGTGTCACATTAAAGATTTATAACTTCTACAATGCAATGGTAATCAGAGTTTTTGTCGATAAAAAAAGGATTCATACCGTGGTTAAAGGTTGTGAATGAGAGCGGCTGGATGCGCCACCGGCACTAGCACACGAACCCAGGCTGCCTTTGCCTGCTGTAATTTTATAATAGAAGGTCATGCGTTATTCAGTCAAGTGAATTGTATATTTTTTTAAATATGGTAAAAAATAATAGGCTGCTACTGAGTATTTTCGTCAGAAAAACTCAATAACTTTTTATTGGATTTGAACCCAGGCCCTCGGGGTAGGCGGCCTTACATCTAGCCCTCGACCAGTACATGGCAGTATCGCATCGCGCTCACCTCGCTTGTCTCGTCGCGTGGAGGGCGTGTGCGGCTGCGGCATGTCGCGCGCCCGCGCCCGCCGCGCGCCGCCCGCGCTGCTCGCCGCCTCCTCGCCCGCGCCCGCCTGCGCACAACACCACCGCGACCGTTACATACGTTTGTATAATTCTTATAAATTCATTGCCTTTCTTTGCCGACAACAGGTCGGACACCTTTCCGCTTGCTCAGACAACACGAGTAATTTTATCGTCATTCGGAAAAATTTACTTAAACCAACATCTTAATAAAAAGTAATATTAATAATCCTTATATAAATACTTAAAACATTTAGAATAATTTGTAATCATAAATGAAGAAATAGTGCCCTGGGCATTAGCTTATTAATTTTTTGACATCTTCCTTAATTGTTCCAGATTAAGGACAATTGTCATACGTAATACATATAGTTCTACATAGTAATGCATATAGTTCTAGTACATTCTATGAAACTCAGTAACGGAACCGTGTATTCGGTGCAAATGAATACATCGAAACTAATTGTTTTATGTTAATAATGGTAAATAATTATATAAAAAACGTAGTATCCACTCATATATCAATAAAATAAAAAAACTATCCTAAATACCTACAAATTTTGGAAAAGAAGTATTAAAATTGTGGTTGTTCGATACAAAATAAACATTCACAAGGTTTATTACAATAAATATGTATTTAAGTGAAATAAACTGTCAATTTTCCTGACCTTTTTATTTATATATATGAGTGCATTAGTTGATGGTACCTGATGGCAAGTGAGAACGCCAATAAACATTGGCACCGTAAGAAAAAATAATTCTGGTACTAGATGGTAGCGCTAGTTAAATTTATATATATGGCGGTTTAAATATTTATAATATTGGTTCTAACCATTCCTTGCGCCACCAAACTTGAGAACTAAGATCTTATGTCCCTTGTGCCTGTAGTAGTATAGTTCGTTAACCTTTCAAACCGGAACACAACAATACTAAATATTGCTGACGGTAGAATATCTGATGAGTAGGAAGGACCTACCCGAACGGGCACACAAAGCCCTAAAACCAAATAATTTAAGACATCTGGTACTAAGAAAGTTCTCTTTTATTTAGGCAAGTAATAATTTTGTTACCTGTCTTTTAGAGGCAGTGTCCTGTCTCTGACGCTGAGAAGTGCTGGCCCCCCTCGTCAAGCAAGCACCCAGGGTCGCACCCGTTGCAGCAGCGATACTCTGTAAACATAATTTGATCCAGTTAACTAACGTTAGCTTACGTCGCTGCGTTCAAATTTTGTAAAAAAAACTGAATATGTATTATATTATTTGCTCGTGTCTGCCTCTGGAAATGATGCTCAGGTCTGCTTGGAAACTAAGATATTCATAGCTGTGCAATATAGCGGGACTTCGTTGTTAAAACAAAAAAAAAATGACAGACATACTGCTCACTGATTTTGAGCTGTCCGTAACAGCCTATGAATGTCCCACTGCTGGGCTAAAGGCCTCATCTCCCTTTTTGAGGAGAAATTTTTTTGAGCTGCACATACGATTTAATTATAAGAAGAAAGACATAGAATATTTAAAATATTTTTTTGTCACTAGCAATGGAAATAATCATGGAAATAAAAAATGATAGATTATGTATATCAATGTTAATTCACCTTTAAATTTTGTAGTCAATTTAAAAAAATGGAATATCAAAGACCTCGTTGGTTTTTTTTCGTTTTAATAGGATATATAAAAAATCCTCCAAAAGACATGTCCACATATTACAACAACAACGTAGAGGCAACATAATGGCACTCCAATTTTCTATAGTCCTTCACAATTCCATTAATCGAACAACTTTGCTCTCAATAAACCCTTAATCCCTTAATCTTAAGAGAAAAATATATATATATATATATATATATATATATATATATATATATATATATATATATATATATATATATATATATCGTATCAGTCGTTCGCTCTTGACAGAGTGGTCGTGGTTGACGATGATGCATCGTTTTTGGCTAATGTAGCCCCCGCTATGTGTCTCCATTTGATGCGGTCTTCAGCATCTCTAAAACATTGGACTATGGAGGTCTGTGTTGTAGCTTTTATAATGTCTGTCCAACGCTTGGGTACTCGACCGCGCGACCGCTTGCCTTCTACTTGCCCTTGGACAACGAGTCGTTCCATGGAGTGTTCATTTCGAACAATATGTCCGAAGTATTTGAGAATTCGTGTTTGCACAGTCGACGATAGTCTTTTTTTGATTTTTAGTTCCTCCAAGATCGAGATGTTAGTCCGAAATGCTGTCCAAGGGATCCGCAGCAGTCGCCGCCAACACCACATTTCGAGTGCGTCAATTTTGCGTCGGTCTTTCTGTCGAACCGTCCATGTTTCTGCGCCGTAAAGAAATATAGGGAAGACTAGGCTTCTCATCAGGCGGACTTTGGTGGCTTTTGTTATATTGCGGTTGCACCAGACTTTTTTTAGCTTATCAACAGCAGACCTTGTGATAGCACATCTCCTTCGAATCTCGTCCTCACATCCACCCGTGTTCGTGATTGTGGAGCCGAGGTACACGTAGCTTTGGACTACTTCACAGTTGCCAATCAAAGATATATCTGGCCGATTCAGTTCAGCACGGTCCACGATCATCATCTTGGTTTTGATTCTATTGATCGCAAGTCCGAAGGAGAGGCTTATTGTCTCCAGGCGTGTCAGCAAGTGTTCCATGTCTTCTTTTGTTTGAGCGAGAAGAGTAGTGTCATCGGCGTATCTTAAATTGGATATCTTACGACCTCCTACTGAAACCCCCTTGTCCCCTTGCTCCAAAAATATTCTCATAATACACTCCGTATATATGTTGAATAGGAGTGGAGAGAGTATGCACCCTTGCCGAACACCAGCATGTGTCTGAAAGCTTTTTGAGTCAATGTCGTCTATTCGAACAGTCGCAGTCCCGTCCTCGTATAGTCGGCAAATGAGACGAACAAGGTGGTTAGGTACTCCCATTTGTATGAGTACGTCCCATAACTTGTGCCATTTCACGGTGTCGAAGGCCTTGCGAAAGTCGACGAAGCAGATATAGAGCGGGCTGTTAAACTCTCTAGACTTTTCGATTATTTGTCGAAGAATTAAAATCTGCTCCCTTGTCCCTCGACCCTTGATGAATCCTGCTTGCTCCATAGCTATTTCAGGTTTCAGAAAAGCTTGAAGTCTGGTGTTGATGATATGAAGGAGTACTTTGCTGGCGTGTGATATTAAGGCTATTAGTCTGTAGTTGTTGCATTTCTTTGTTGATCCCTTCTTATGCAGTGGTATAAACACGGAGTGTGCCCAGTCTTTTGGCCACGTTTCTGTTTCCCAGACACGATTACAGATAGTGTGTAGCATATCAACTCCGTATTCACCCATTGCTTTGAAGATTTCTATTGGGATTTCGTCAGCTCCTACAGCTTTATTCCTCTTCAGGTGATCGATTGCGGCTCGAACTTCACTTTTCAGTACAGCTGGTTCCATGGTATTGTATGCAGTCTGTGAGAAAAACTTGCACGATAATCCCATGTTGTCATCTGTAAATAGTTGCTCGCAATATTCTTTCCACACACCAACAATATCCTTGATTTCGGTTACAGTAACTCCATTCAAATCCTCGATAGCCCAGCTTTTAAGTTTAAATTGACGAGTTATGTGAGTTATATTATATATATATATATATATATATATATATATATATATATATATATATATATATATATATATATATATATATATATATAATCATATATATATATATATATATATATATATGATTACTATAAAAGGTAGAGCCTATCCGATTTTCATAGTTTTCAGAATCATTCTAAGCATCAGTGTCTGAGGCAGACATAAGCAAAAAACGAAGTACTCTTATTCTCTTTTTACAAATTTGAAGCACTGTTAATAGACAATACCCTACTGGGTGTATTGAATTTGAAAACTCGCTACTAAAATTACATGATATCAAAGAATAAGTGATTAAAAACACGACATACCCTTCTTGCGTTAGTTTGACGTAAATATGGAAGATCACGGGGAACTATTAATAGTTTGCTGTCAGAATTGTGGTCCTTTGACGAGCTAGCTTCTGAGGACAAAAGAAATTTTATTAACAAAAATAGCAGGAGTTAATTACGTATATAATTAATTAATTACACTCCGTCCATCTGATTATTCACTTTTTGAAATATGGAACTAGTGAGTGCTGCAACGTAATATTATAATTATTATCGATTCGATTATTGACACACTTTAAGTTTGCAGTAGAATAAAAAAAATATTGTTTGAAAAAAAAAACTGTTTTGTTGACGGGTTTTTTGCCTTTAAATACAAAAACAATATCAATTTGACACGACAAATAATTAAAATAAAGTTATAGATAGTCGTATTAATTTTGTAGGAATGTATACACATAAATGTGTGGCTTAATAAATATTAAGACATATCGCTTTTTGTGCATAACATTTTATGTAGGTTTTAAATTATCGAAATAAAACATACAAAAATTAATTTGTGAATATTTATCTGTACAAAACTCACAAATTAAAACCATTGGCTTCTTTTCAAAATATATAATTACATATTTAGGTAGTAGTTTTTTTTTTAAACTGATACATTTACGGTATTATAATCTGTGTAAATCATAAATAAGATATTTAAATAAGATTAGGCAGTTTACATATTAATTTTATTACGCATTTAAAAATTAACTTTCACGTAATCTCGATCTGTTACGTTCTACGGCAAATGTCAAAAAGTGATTAACCATATGGGCAGAGTCAATAACGTCCTTACGTATAAACAAGCGTTGAGCGGATGTTTAGTTAAACACTGATATCTCTTTCTGTCATCATTGATTTGACATTCGTGACGAAGACACGCAATTCTTTAAATCACCCCAAATATATTGTACGTAGTTACCTTGTAAATCCCTGAATGGTGGTGGAGTTGTGGTCCTTCCTCTACAATCTGCGAAACTTTTACGTTCTGCTGCTGTCTGCGTGTGCACCACGTCGCTTGTTGACGGACTCGCTATAATAATACACAATTATTATTTATATTATCTACAATAATGGGTGCACTTGATGGGTGATAAGAATTTCTGATAAGCCACATAGCAAGCTTCAATTTTAATGTAACAAAATGCTTGTGTGTGTTTGTGCGGGAATGTGTGTGTCGATATGTCAATTATGAATCAGTTAATGAATTGACTGCCTCGTTGGTACGGTGGCAGGCTTGTACGGCTGCATGTTACGAAGACCAGATTCTAACTTCTGGTTGGACCAGTAAAGGTTGTGTGGTAGCTCTTTCATGTCAAGAAACTCTCACTAGCCCATAGTTATGTAGCCACACAACCGCCTAATGTCTCTTTAGTCGTGTCGCATTGCCGCTACGTTGGATTATGTGAATGAATAGAGATAACACTGAATAGTTTCGAAGCTAGGTAGTAGGCGGTGTAATCGAAATTCAGCCGGCAGGATATTGTGAGTAAATCAAAAAATAAATATTTGTATTAGGATACGAACGAAACATGTTAAGTGAATCTGTCATTACCTGTATCACTAATAACAGTAGACGTTGGTGGTCCGAGATTGTTTCGATTACGCAGTCGGTAAGTGCAGGAAGCTTGTGCAGGAAATGCTTCTCCTCTTTCAAGTTCGTAATCGGGGGTTCGACTTTCAGTTGAGTCGCTTTTACTGGTTTCCACGAGCTCCTTGTGCGAGTCTATTTTAAATTTCTTCCTGCACTCCTCTAAGTCAACAAAGCAATTGCTTTTTCTATGCGACAACGAACGGTGTGACGAACGTTTCCTCTTTTTCCCCTTTCTACGGTTCGCTGTAGGACTGTAGACGGAGTAGTCAGAATCGAGAAGCTCTGTGATAGTCGAAGAGCTAAACGGTGAATATGCGTAATCCCTTTCGTCTAGAGGAAGTAAACCTCCCTCTGTCTGATTCGGTAGTAGTTGCTGAGTCGGGGCCTCCACTGGGCTTTGAATTGAAGTGTTGCGCGAAACTGGATTCGCTTTTAGATTGTTCGGCACCAGGTCACTGACACTCTCACTCGATTTGAGAGCAGTACGTGAGCGCGTGCAATACGCGACACACTCGTCTTTCGTATTGGTATTTGATGTGTTATGACTTTTCTGTTTTTTCCTGTCATGCGACGACGTCCGTCCGCGTTTGGATGGACTGCCTGAAGGCTTAGATGTATCTCCGTGTTTGTAATCTGTGGTATCGTAGCGAGTTTCGTAAACGTCTGTTCCGTAAGACCAGCGTTCAGAGAGAGAATAGTCTGAACGCGGTAACGTATTAACGAGACGTGAACTTCTGCGAAGTTCCACTTGCGTCCGCGGCTCGGCGTCGAAGTTACGGCCAGAAGAATGTCGGCTGTTGCGCGGTAAAGGCGATGTAGCGTTACGTCTGCTGCGACGACTGCGGCTTGTTTTACGCACTTGACGCAACCACCGACCGCCCACCACCCTGCTAGGAGAAGACCTGCACGAGACGTACAATGATTAAACGTAAACAAATTCATTACTGTTAAGTTATACTGCAATATTATTTGTCTGTAATTGAATTGTGTAGTGTTTACATGTAATTGGTTGATAATTGGTCATTTAGAATTTCTTAATGGTTTATTACTGTTATGAATGCCCTTTATCATTAACTAATACACAGAACATTAGTATAATATTTTTATCAGTATGGTATCATATTTTCATCATGTCTGGAAATTAATTTAATTGTTAACAACGAAAACAAAATAGAGCATAGAGTCGAATGGAGTAGGTCTTTTTGGATGTTATTCTTCCATTTTGGTGCTCCAAAACTTGAAACTAAAAGTATTGAGTTTCCAAATAAATAATATATGACCAATTCTGAAAATTGTTATCATTTAATGGTCTATAAACTTACATTAATATTATCAAGCCGGGCTATGCTCTATTAACCATTTTTTATAACCTATACATAGAGTTCACAGATTATATACCTGTAAACTTCGGATTTAGAATAGAATTAGAAAACTTCGGACTTCGGATTTACAAGAATTCTTATGGTTTAAAAAATATTTTATTCAATTACTATTACTCATCAAATTACAGTAAGAAAGGATTAAAAGGTCAAACCATTTAATGAAAAAAATTTATATATTTTGTACAAAATTAATGACTCGACAAAAAAAATACAATAATGTAATTGTTATGAAATAAAAATATCCATTAAAAAAGATTGTTCTCACCAATGTGGTTTTGCCATTTAATTAACTATTAATTTATAAAAACAACGAGAGAACTATATTATTATCACATTATATTTATTAAAAATGAGCAGCACTAAACTTGTCATGTCGTGTTGTATCCAGGGCTTAGAATTTATAATATTGTCAAAAGTTTGTAGCCTCTGACCAAACTATAAATACTAAAATGACATATGGAAATATATGTTCTTTATCAAGTCATGTGAAAATATGTGAATAAAATCATAAGTATATAAATAATATGTAAACAAGGAGATTGCTATAAGCAATTGTTGATTGATCTTTGGGTTTGTTTATCTTTCATGTCATTTGGAAATGTGGCGATTATAAGATCTAATAAAAATTAACATTTTTAAAAAACTTATAAACCTTATAGTATTTTCAACAAAGTTTTTATTTTAGTCTTCAGCTGCTAATAATTGAATGGATACTTAATACTTTAAATATGCATTATGTTTGTTCAACTTGCAGGTTTTGAAGGATTTTAACGTCACAAACTGAATTCCGAACTTGTAAGGCCGCAGGTTTTATTAAATAATATCTTTAACTTGTTTGATATAATCAGATTTAAACATTTTATTTTAAAGCTTTGTACATGCAGCTGTTGTTTAATGAGCATATGACAACCATATTTCATATACCTAATTATTTACATAATGTTGAGTAACCTATCAGAGGCTTTGTGTATTATGTAAAATAAGCCCGCTCCCAGGCCACAGGAACAATATGAAATATAGTGAAGCATGTCATTGTTTATGAATTTACCTGCTGGACTCTCTCGTGAGTGCAGAGTGCGACGACGGTGTAATTTGTTGCTCGGCCATAGACGACGCTGGAAGACACGCGGCTGCTTGTGTGGGGCCTGCGCAGGCCGCCCGCGCCCGCTACCTATCCGGCACCATGCCCGGGCGAGCGCTATACCGCTGCCTCTGCATTCACCACTTTCAGCCGTATCACAAACTCATCACCACAAAGCACTACAGACACAGTCACACTCACTGGATCTTGCTCGATCGTTACACTTCTGCTATCTACTCTCAGCTTAACTGGAACAAAGACAAATGCATACTCAGCAACATGAATAACGCTGCGTTACATAAACATTTCAACAATTAATTAGTACCACTCGCTGCCACCGGAGCAGGCTGCTTATGTTACGACTATTTGTGTCGAAACCTTAATGAAAATATTTCGATTATTTGCATAAAACGTGCTTTTTCGTTAATGTCTAAAGTATTTTAACACCACGTTTCGTAGAAATTATCATGATAGATGACACATCAAGGACAGCTACACTTTTCGACTTATTTTACAACTTGCATACAGCTGGCTGCCTGTCAAAGAAATAAAATGTTGCCAGCGTAATAACCTAAAATCCTACTATGAACAACTATTGATTTTCTAAGTAAATAGCTACTATATTTAAAACACTTTCAACGAACTCAGAAACTGTTCAATGTTATTCGATGTACGATTTACATTTTTTCAATTGCACAAAAATTTGGATGATTTGATAGATTTCTTACCCATAATTTTACAAGTCAATATTTTACTCAAATAATTAAAATTTTATAATTAATCATCAAATTTTAATCTATAATTTAAATTAATAGTTACATATTTGTAAATATTGCAAAATCAAGTTTCAAATATAAAAACTGTGATGTATAAGGGATTTAGAATTGTTTTTTAGATAAGAAATTAAATATTATTTAAATGATAATTACACATTTTTTGTTGTATTAGATTTGCTTTTTTTTGTTAGTATTTATTGTAAGCAAAATATCCATTAGTAAATATATAAAAAAAAACTACCAAATCGGTACCGTTTTACAGACGCTAGCAACATTCATTAAAAATGGCAATGCCATTTTGCCAACATAAAAATTATAACTAGAACAATAACAACATGTATAAAATACAATACATAAATGACGTAGTAAAAATATGTATCCACAACACGTATTTATATATATTAGAGATAGATATGATTTGCGGAATACATCGTTTCGACCATACGTTACGCCACAAATTGTTGTAATCTTTAAATTTTCGCGATATAATAACTAAATAACTTGCAAAGCATTACATAGATTTTTCTAAGCAGAGTTTTTTAAACATATTAATTATACTGAAACATAAAGCAATTAAGAAGTCATTTTATACTATTCGTGTTCGACCTCCTAACCGAAATCTGCATAAACCTTCGCTTATCGCTAAGTCATAATACATGTTAATTTCGGTGTTATACCTACAATACTATAAAGTAAATTAAAACAGCGAGTTTAAGGCCGCATTTACAATTCTGCATACATTTAGAAATAGTAATAATAATTTTACCAACGAGGAATCTACTTATTTATCTAAATAAGCGCGTTATATGGGTTTTCTATGTGTTTAATGTTTAAATATCGTTGCGCAGGAGGCGGTACAGAGCCACTGGTGATGGTTAATGACCGCTCAACAACAAGCCTGCAGGTTGATTTGCTAATATGGAAGATTAGAACAGATCGTAACATAGGCTTGACTAAGAAACCATCAGTACTTAACAGTGACATTTAAGAAACTTGCCTAGAGTTTATGTTTCTTTTGATGTTTGTTCCTTAGTCACGTAAAACTACTGAACGGAAACGAAAAGCTAGGTACGTAGTTTAAGTATGGAATAACAAAGGATTTTTTTTTATTCAAAACGTGTAATATTGAAATAATAATCATTTCATTAATACTAATAATGTGAATGTGAATAACAGAACCATGAAAGATCTATATATAAGATAAGTAATAATAGCTAGTAATCAAATATATTATACATCCAACTGATAGTAAAAATTAGTGAAATAACTAAGACAGTGTACATAACGATTGGACCTACATCATATCTTTTTCTATCCATTTCTTCAATATCACTATCTCAAGCAAACATTAAGTACCTAATTACAATCGATCAACGGTATCAAAGAGACTAGAAGAACGACTTCAACCAGTTTATTTTAAACTCGCTTGTTTCGAGTCGATCTTGGGTCGATAGTAGGACGAAAAATAAACCAGAATTATAAACAGTCGAATGCAGGTAGGTAGGCCATTGTGCGTCTCGGCTTTTGTTAACCGTGAAAAACAGGTAGTTATAGAACAAATGGATAAGACATAGGGTTTCCGAATATGACGCGATTGTATGTACACAAGTATTGATTCGTTTCGTTTAACAATTGTAATACTAGAAAATAAAGTACCTAGCGAATGCCCGTTTTCGAAGAATCATTGTAACAAAGTAAACAATTTTAACCAACATAAAAAAAAAATATATGTGTTGGTAAATTTTACGTAATACGCATTTTCAATAGCAACGAATCATTTTCATTATTGGTTAGTGAAAAAACTAAAAAATATTATTAAAAGGGCCGTTCTTCGCGCTTCCTTTATACAATATGTACTTAACCAGGTCCCAGACTACATCTGTCAAAATTACGATCGACTCAGTATTTTAGGCATTATAAGGTAACTAAACGACAGTACTTTCGCACTTAGTCTTATTATATATGAGATTATATTTTCATTTCAATCTCCATATATTAACGTGACATCGAAAATAATTACCATTTTGTTTTTTATTATTTCTTATACAAAGAATTCATTAAACTTTAAGTTTATATTATTATTCGAAAGGTACTGTGCTATTTGTGCTCGAATAAGGAAAATCTTTGTGTAAATAAAAATTTGCGTTCGAATAAGCGATACTAGTATAAATTTAATCACCGTATAATTTATTACCAGATATTTGTATATTTTTCTTATCAAAAGAATTAAGATTATTATTAAAAAATGAGAAGGTAGATGCAGGTTGGGAACATAACTTGAAATGATTGACATGATATAAAATTGACTTCTATTTCATAATCGAAATAAAATAAAACTATCATTTTACTAAAATATTAATTATATTTTAGTGTATTGCTACCACGCTGCCGTAGAAGTCATATCGAGATTATGATGATGTGTAATATATAATATTTCACATCATTATTGACTTCGAATATTAGTACAAAAGTGACATTTAAACGGTGAATTATCTTTATATTTTAACGTATCGAGTAAAGTTTGGAAAGTAAAACGTTATAGGTATCAATGCGGTGTATTTTGAGATGGTAGGGGCTGCACCCCAAGGCCGACGGTCGACAACCCGACTGGGCCGCAGACACGAGTGAACCCCGCTTACCTCGAGATAAAAAATCACTGACAACCCTGTCACTAAGCGTTACTCCAAACGATTACTAATTGAAAACTGTTAAATTAACTTTCTATAATTTATTTAATTTTAAATACTCAATAAAATCTTGTAATGTTATTGTTTTATTTTTATAAGTATCTGGACGACCAAGCTTCGTTCGACTCTAATAGTTAATTAGTTATAAAATAAAAGGTTTTTTTGGTGAAAAATTGCGATTTACAGAAAAGACCTACATAGACAAATTCAACATCATCTTATATAAATATAAAATTCGAGCCATATCGTGAGAGCCGTTTTCTAGATACAAGAAAAATAAGTTTATGTATAAAAGTTGCTCATTTCATATTATAAGATATGTACAAAAACTGTTTGATTTTAAACATTAACGTGCTAAAATGCATTAATAAAAAAAAGTAGTCAAATAATTTTTTTATAGCCTCCGAAACTTTTTAATTCCAAACGTTGCAAGCAATTTCGACCTTCTAATTTTACCATCGTCAAAAAAAACTGATTTCATTTACATTTGTACTTTAAATATGTAGGTATGTATTATATGCTAAATCATTGTTCCTACTTATATCAGCTTATAACGTGCATTATTCTCAAACTGCCAGTGTCATCTTATCAAATACTCGTTACGTCTAAATTGATGCTTCAGTCTGGACCTTTCGGTCACTGTTATGATATTAAACGTACAATAGATAGCGTTATTCCCCACCGAATATGACACTCGTTCTATAAGGGGCACAAGTCAGATGGATATCACTACGTGTGAATATTTATGAGTGGAGTCACCTGGAAATGTGAAATTCACAGAATTTTTTTTTTTTTTTTTTTAAATATAAAGTATAAGTAGTTTTCCATTAATGAGAATAATTATCGAGGGCTACATATTCACTTTCCATACTCAAACAAGAGACAGAAGCAAGTCTTATATATTAGGTCTAATTTTGTGTATGCAGTAATTGTCGAATCATTTCGTATTAAATGTTTTTAAACGCTGTCCTAGTTTGTTAAGGATTCGTTAATATTTGCTTCCCTGCAATAGGTTTGCGGTAAGACTTGCGGTCGCTGCTATATTATAGTTGCCTTTCCTGGTTAATATTCGAGATGCACAATTCCAGTCTTTAACTAACACTGATATGTATGCATTGGTTTGCCTCCATTCCTTAAACCGTTACGTCGGTCGGTGGTTAAGCATGTGCTGTTATAGATGGTGATTCGATTATATGCCCACTATAACTAGAAATACTTAATCGTAATTAAAAATATTAATAGGTATGTTTTTAAGTCTACAATGTAAATTTTTAAAATTAAGTAAATTTTAGAAATTCGGATAAATGTATGTATGTATTAAGCCCCATGTCCTAGTTGTCGGTAGACGTCACCTACCCAAAACAATGGACCAAAGGGGGAACGGGAGTAACAAAATCAATCTGTATTTCACACGAGTGCAGCAAGGGGGAGTCAACGACCGGCCCAGTGCAGCGCCCGCGCCCCCGCCGACATCGGAACACACGCGACTACGGATCCCTACAGGTTCAACGAACTCTCAATCGACCCTTCCATTTAACAACTGCAAATAATAATAAAAAGCAAAATTAAAAACGAAGACTAAAAATTTCCCCCAAGTTAATATATGAAACACAAATTTCCATCTGGGTGATAATGTTATTGTTTAGTTTTGCTATCAGTAGTCTCGAACAAAATCAACACACACTACATCACGCTTACTGTTTATTTACATTTATATGACAAAACCTATATTCGTTTTGCTACATTATAATGAAAATGCACTGAAAATTCTTATTATTGGAACTGTAATACCCGTGTTATTGCGAATCGTTTCTTATATGCCATGGATAGGTAAGTATAAGCGAATACGCCATATAAGAAGCAAAACGGTGCTGTTCGTCGTCAAGTGCTCTATAAACCAGTTTCCTCCTAGTCTTACCGCTGGCAAGGTCGTGCCGCACAAACAACATGCAACGCCGTGTTTATACCTATTGCATGTCATATACACTAAAAAATACAGCAATGTATAATATATTTTACTATATTTCTGTGCAATGATTTGTTTTGCTTTTTATAGAGGAAGCCAGTTTTGTCGACCGTCTGAACATATGAGACTGAAATAGCATTCCCTGAGCTGTGGTCATTGAAATCGATTGGTTAACACGATTCGATTTTGTTCGGTCTTTGGCTAAATCAGAGGAAATTTGACCTTCTTTCGATCAAAAATCTACTCAATATTTCCTAGCCTTTCATCTTTTGTTATTCATGTGTACTTAAAATCTGTTTGACTCGTCTTATCCTGTCTTAATGAGTGCCATTGCTCAATTGTCTTAGAGAAAATAATTAAAATACATTTTTTTTTTAAATTATTAATGTTATACAATGTAATGGCATTGCATTCGTTTTCATACATCACAAACGATCGCTATAACGTCGAATGTAGGTACTAATAATTACCATTAAAATAGAATAATTTATGATATAAAGTTTCCAACAATTTTATAAAATTATAGTCTGAGTTACTTAAACAGTTTAGTTTTTTATTGCGTAAAATAAACGAAGGTGACCCAAATCTCGGTTAAAAATATACTTTGAGACTTGTAGAACAAAGAACGGGAGAAACAAAGTAGGTACTAGTAAAACTGAGAGCATTGGGGTGGCTCTTATCTTTTAAGCTGATGTATGAATACATGTAGCGGTTATACACAGTATTATACACAGTTGACGTTGCAATGTAACGAAGTAGGAACTGGAATTGTACAGATAACTATAAATAGAAATAATACTAACTACGTAATGATACAAATAAAAAGTTTTGCAGTCTAAAGGTGCTGACGTACCGAGTGTGTGTATGGGTTATGTATGAGTGCGTGCATAAACAAACCAAATCATGGATGTCGTATTTTAAAGGAATGGCTCTTTATCTCCATTTCATGCTACTTACCTAAAGCTCTTTTTAATTACGATTAACCACAGACCAATGGTATGTACTAGAAAAAAAATATTTTTAAACTCGCGCAAATTAAGATCAGTCTAGATCAACACAAACGATGCAATAAAAATTAGACAAACCAAACAATAGACTAAAAAATTATACTAACATTGCGTTGAACACCGTAACAAAAATAACGGTAAGTTTTAAAAGCCTTGAACTATAGCGAATGGCGAAGAAATAATCGAAAAGCTCAGCGTTGTTGGTGAACGGAGAAAGCTATGGTGTCGTAACGCGCCGACATGGAGCCAAAGGTTTCGTGACAGCTGGTTCTGCCTCTTGCTCAACCGAATGCTCCGCGCGCACTGCTGTCGTACACCACAGATTTAAAAACAAATCCAAAAAATACATTTTATCTTATATTATAGACCATATTCAAAACCTTTTACATATTTCTGTCCATTTATAATCAATACCGAAAAATGTCAAGCGTATGCTTATTATGTCGCGTACAAATATATAGGTTTCCATTAGATACGATTTGTGTACTCGTTAAGGCGTGAATAATTCAGTTCAAGTCTAGGGTCGTTACACAATGTGCCTAAGTAGGCCAATATTAGTGTGGAATCGTCGATAGATTATAATCGTTTAACTTTGTATTTTAGAACAATTTATTTAAACTTATCGCGTTCCATAAATATTGGAAAATAATGAAAGCGTAATATTATAAACTTAAATACAGCTTGGAATATTTTACCGACCGCATGTAACTCAAACGTTTCAATAGTTCGCTGCTCCAATTTCCATAACGGTAGGTGTTGGTAAACTTTGTAATAACATAAATAAAAAGGCTCGTTACTTAATGTTTATCGAATATTAAACATTTATTTTTCATCGAAATTTCGATTTATGTAGAAGTTATAAATGCGAAAGTGTGTTTGTTGTCGCGTTTTCTTCAACGCAGCAGCGGAACGACCGATCAGTGTTTTTTTGCATAGAGATAGTTTATGGACCGGAGAGCGATATTAGATATTTTTTATTCTGGAAAATGCACGGAGGCATATCTGCGGGTAGAAATTGGTTAAACAATAAAATATGTGTGTGTGTGTGTACACAACATACGTTTCACATTTAAATATAGACGTTTCGACGAGAGATACGAGCTCAAATATAACGTGTAACACATTTTCGTCGAGATAAGATAAATATCATCTGCAGAAGCGGAATGTTATATTTACGTCTATATATGCGAACAATATTCAGCAGTGCTGGTGGGGGACAGGTGGTAGCCTATTTCTGTCGAGTGTCAAATTACCAAACATATAGTTGGAACATCACCCTACATCGACCGAGACAGCGATATCTCTACGATTGCTTATTCATACGAGAACGATAGTACCGATGAACAGTATTTCTCGCGACATGCTAAATTAGGTATTTCATTTTACGGAAAAGAATATTTCATTTCTGCAATATATCGTACATCTATTTAAGTATGCTCTCTGTATGATACAAAATAAAATTATTATGGTATCGAAAAGAATTGTATTTGAACGTATCTATTTATAGTCACTTAATCATTTCATACACATATTTGAGATCATTAGTCAACAACTTCACTTAAGCCAATTAAAACCTTTTTACGACATAGCGAAAATTTTATGATTACAAAATAATAAATGACTATTTGTGATGTTTAATCTAAAAAAAAACAAAAGAATGGATATGTGTAGAAATCGAAATAATAATTAAGTTTAATATTCACGCCGTAAACGTCTAAATAACAATCATTATTTATAGACGAACCAATGGGAAGATCTATATTTGTAAACTGTATATTTCTGTCTCAGCCATATTTAAAATCACGATTGAATTAATCACACCACTAGACGTGACTGAATCGACAATGGCGTAAGCAATGGAACAGCAATCGAATTTAGTTGTTATTCATTTGTTTTAATCGGGTGATATAATCGAAACATGCTTCATATTAAATTCCATTATGGAAAATTATTGCAATATAATTCACCGTTGCAATAATTCACCTGTGTACGCAATGTCCAGCGCTGGTGGTATGAAAGTCGTAGGTTCAATCCTGATTTATTTTCGTAGTACAAGTACAATGCTTAATCGGAATTGAAATAAGCATTGCTGTTGATTTTATTAAGCATAACTCACTTTACTACGTACTTGCTTGATAATATTGAAGTACACAAAAATATTTTTTCCATTTTAAGGGTTAATTTTTTGCAGTTTTGGGCACAATTGAATCGGTCGTATTGTTAATGTTTATGTAACAGGGTCGGTATTTCAAATAACAAGCAAGTGATTCACCACCTGTAGGCTACCTGATAGCACCTTTACCTGAGGCCCGTGAAGCCATTTTTACAGATGATATTTGAGAATGTCGGTTTCTAACGTAAACAGGTATTTACCTAGCCAGGTGCTAGCTTTGGTGACATCGAGGATAACGCATTTACATTTTAATGCTTAAAGGTAAAAATGTAAAAAAAGTATGTTTATTAATATACGCGCATAAAGATGATAGCGAGAGGTGTAGAGCCGGGCCCAGCCGAGACCCGATCGATACTGGCGCCGTGATGCCCTGCCGCCTTACCCCGCACAAATTAAATATGGCACTTTGCTACTATATATGTATTTTTTTAAAACAAACAAAGAAAATTAAGCTCCGTTCGTCTTAATTCATATAATTATAATTTATTAGTAAGGTCAGGCATCTGACGAAAGAGGTGCTTGTTTTTATAACAATTATATATGTGATATAAAATAAATTTATAAATGATATAAAATAAACGACATGGCTATGTTGGACAACTTTATATTATACTTTATTATAATAAATTATCTAAAAACAAATGCTATCCTATATTTTGAAAGTCAACCAAATTATGGTATATTTCCAGATCAACAAACTCAACTTCATGCCTAAGCAATCTAAAGAACTACCCCTGGGTTATATATAATGGTAAATTATACTCCGTCATAAACAACAGCAAATTTGTTTAGGGTTACCAATTTAAAAAAGTATTTATACAATATTATTACATAGAAAATTGGAGAATACGTAGAACAATGTAATTGAAAACTGTGATTGACTATAGTTAGTGGAGTATAAAATATCATTATTGTTCTTATTTAACCTTAGCTTGTAACTTATATGTTCCACAAACAGATCAAAAATTTAGGAACAAAATAATTGTTTGATTTTCCTATCTCTTATTTATAATTTAAATTTGTGTCAAGTATTAAGTCACTGAACTGAAGGAAGAATAATTTATTTGGAGTAAATAATGCGAATCATTGATATATATTATTTAATAATTCCTTGAATTAAATAAAAATGATTTAGTTTAGATGTAATTTTATATTACACAAGTGTTAGGTAAAAATCTAGAAATATATATAAGGCTATAAGGCAATATTTTGGTTGTTTATGGACCATAAGCAGGATGACACATTCATGAAAGATGTGACTGAGAATATGAATAGAGAGAGATAATTAGAAGCTAACAACAATGCAATTCCAAAATTAATTTTATAAAGGCAAGGGAATAAATATGATGTTCCTTTACCAATATATGTTTATAAACTAGGTATACATTTAGAATAATATAATACAGTAAACTAGAATAAAATTAAGATTTATATTCAGCATAGCAATTTATATGAATCCCATTTCAAAATCAAGTTTACATTACAGATAAAGTAAATTAGACATCTCCACTCTTGTCAGTTTAAAATTGTACCTACCAGTATCCCCAGTGTTACCCCAGTATGTCTTACCAGTGTCCCCAACCCAAGTGTGTACCTTCTTTCTAAGAAGGCATAAATGGCAACAAATAAATAGATTCTAGATTACAGTCTAAACTAAAGCTATGGAACACTAGCATTAAAAAAGAGATAACCCAATGATAGACAGACCAGCTGAGGAATCTAGAATCCCAGAAAGATCTAAATCACCAAGGAAGACAACTGGCACACATTATGAGTCAAAGTTGTTGTCATAGAGTCCAATGCAAGCCTAAAAGTTATTAGTATAATATAAATAAGAACTAAATTTGAAAAAAATTTAATTCATCAATTTGCAATCCTACAATATATACATATATAGATTGTGATTTTGCCTGACACTAAATGGCAAAATAAAGAACATGCTGGTTAAGGAACATACATTAGCATAATGTAAATCAATATATAAACAAAATACAACAAAGGCACAGAGAACATGTTTGAGGCGATAAAAAAAAAACAATTAAAAAAAAACTATCACAAAATTAGCACCAATTCAAAAGAGTTTGTTATCAATTTGATTAAGGATATATATAAAATCCATCATATTTTCCTTATTTAAAAGGTAATCAAGTATTATCCTACCTAATGGATAAAGTGACTTTTTGGTTTTGTAAATTATATGTAACTAAAGTATTTTTCAATTTACTTTACATTTATTTAATGTTACTAAATTAGAACTACACTAATCTGGGCTAAGTACATTAAAATTATAACGTATGTACAAAGAATAGTTGATTTGTGAACAAAACAATATTTCCATTTTGTATTTATCATTCAATATTTGAAATGACATTGTTTCTAATGTTGATTCATCAGTTGAAGTATTTAAAAAGAAAAATAAAAGTTTTTTTTAATATAAGTTCACACATACACACATTACACTTTTATCCAAACGGCCGAGAAGTGATTAAAGACGAATTAAAGCCGAGATGGCCCAGTGGTAAGAACATAAGAATCTTAATCGCTGATCGGTTCAAACCCGGGAAAGCACCACTAAATTTTCATGTGCTTAATTTGTGATTATAATTCATCTCTCGCTTTACAGTGAAGTAAAACATCGTGAGAAAACCTGCATTTGTCTAATTTTACTGAAATTCTACCACATTTGTATTCCACCAACCCGCACTGGAGCTGCGTGATGGAATAAGCTCCAAACCTTCTCCTCAAAAAGAGAGAGGAGGCCTCCAACCCAGCAGTGGGACATTCACAGGCTGTTACGGTATAAGTTAAATTAATGTTGTGTGGTCATATTAATTTCTAATAATCCTATTTGTAAATAGTAGTTCCAGAAAAGCACCCAAAAATGTGTCCTACCAGCAACATACCAATACCATCATAATTATTGTCAAACATTTAAATATTATAATAAAAGGTCCTTTTTCCTCTTTCCTTAGTGAAGGTTGAATACAAAATAAATGTGGTAGAATACCATCCAATACATGCAAGTGGTTCTGCATGATTTACTTAATCACTGAACATGTCATTATGAACATGAATATTGACTAAATGATTGATATTAAATATACTAGATACTATTAACACAAATGAAGTATATGAAAACACAGTGCTGCTTAAATCTGCAAATCTAAACTGGTCATCGGCTCTTTGTTAAGGAACTTCCAAAGAAATAACTCAGTTTGCATCATTGTTAAACAAAGAAAAAATATTGAATAAGAGTTTAATTAATGCAATGAGTTATTCAATTTAACAAGACAAAGAAAGATCTGTTCAGTAAGATGAAAAAAAATATGAAAATCAATTTATGTTGCATAAGGCATTATGTTATGTTCTAATTAAATTAATGATGCGTCACTCAGAATGTTCTAAATAATACAGGAATAAAATACTTGAGATAAAAGATATAAATTAATTACTTTTATTATTATTATCATTTAACTGCATACATAATTTGTTTTTGTTTTTTTAATATTTTCTATGTTGGAATTAAGGATAGTTAGCTCGGAATAAATAATACTTTATAAAAAAACTAATGTTTCTATCGATACCTTAACAATACACAAAGAAATTGAAAAATAATGGCAGAAATCTGAGAACAAAAGATTCGAGACTTGTTAAATTTTAAACAAAATGGAAGGTGTCAGGTAGGGTAATAAAAAAGACGAACACTTTTCTAATCAATAAACCATGATGCGATTGTATTAAGTAGTTGATGTGCACAATATTTTAAATAAATATTTACATAAATAAGTATATATTAACTTCAAGGTTTAATTACAATGCATGGCCTTCATAAATCGTAGTGTAAAATCAACAAATATAAATTTGAATAAATCCTTACCTTGTTCTTTATCCTTTAGTTTTATACAGGATTCGATACATTAAATGAATCGCAGTTCAATAGTTTAATTTATACACATCGCCATTAAACTAAACTGCGACGTAATAAATTACTTTAAACGTAGTATTATCGTATGGTTTGACAAAACCTTAAATCGATTATTTGCTCAACACTGTGTTAATTTCAGAATAAGTAACCAAACACATTCAGTTCACAAAATGACACCTTTTAAGATGATTGACACTGTTCAATTTTGATCCATAATGATTTACACTGATTTTCAAACAATCAGAATAAAAACAGCTGGCTGATACCAACGCGTTTTTTTCTTAATTCTACACAGACAAAAGTTGCACACAACAACACAAATCGAATCGTCATAGTATATCAACTTAACCGGTATCAACCATAAGGTTTTGAAATATTACCGGTTTTGTAAATTTGCTTATTATTTGATAAGACATTTTACTTGAACTAAAAATATTGTATTCTCCAATAAAATTGTTGGGCATCATCTAAATTACTAAATATCATACTTTATTAAAAGATATTAATCGTAAATTCATGAAGATAAAAACTTGTACAAATAACACGAAAGTCTAAACATGTAATTGCAATTTTAATATAAATAAATAAAACAATAATATATTATTAAATCACAATTTATCGGGTTAAAAAATATGGAAACTATATTAATCTAATAATATGTTATTATTAAAGAAAACTGATATTCGATAAATATATAAAATAAATCTCAGTTGTATTAAATAACAAATGAATGGAAATTTTATAACAAAAAAAAATATAGTAAATAACAACAGTTTTTATGGTTATACCTAAGTAATTTAGAAGTTAGTGTGTATTTAAAAAAACAATTGATTGTAATAAAAATATTTAATTTTACATTATATATTAATTATATTCTAAGAAATAATATCAAAAGTCATTAAAATCTTTATTCGTAGTATAGTTCTTTGAATTATCACTATTATGCCCACATAGAAAGTCCTCATCGTTAGATAAACATAAATTTTTCAAAATCTCAGATGGAGATGGTATACTTTTGTCATTTAATGGCACTGAATCAATGAATTCATCTATATTAGATCTCAGTTCTTCTATATTGTTTTCATTCGACACGGCGTTGGCCGCCGACGTTGGGTAATTAGAGCATATCGTATGATTTTCACCGAAGGCTTCTGTAATTATTGTGAAATTTTCAGATTCCATATCTTCCAACGACAATTTGGCTCCAGTTCGCACTAATTCAGCATTAACTTCTGATACTTCAAATTTGGTATTTTCGAATAAATTGTCAATTACAACGTTATTATTTAAATTAATATCGTCTGATTCCTGTTTCTTTTTAAGTTTTTCAACGAGTTCACCAACTTTTCTTACAACAGTACCTGGCGGTTGGACTAAACATTTATGAGTTCGCTGAGATACCTAAAATATGTGAAGTAAGAAATAATTAAACAATAATTGAAAAATTATTCAATTTTTTTATATTTTTTTTCCTTTTTATAATAATTGTAATGTATTTGTCATACTTACTTTATACCTAAAACTTTTTTCACAGGCTGTACATTTATAGGGCATAGCACCTGTATGTATGCGTCTATGTACGAGATATGATACTCTTTGTCGAAAACATTTACCTGTAATTTTATATTGAAATAATACTTTAAATAAAAAGATGTATAAATATTCTAAGAACATGTCTAGTTATCTAATTATATATATTAATATTTATATTTTTACCATAATATTACATGTTAATGTAGTCGTTATAATTAAATATTTTAATGTCCGAGTCATAATTACCGAAGTAATTTAGATAGGTAAAATATTAATAAAAAAAATTTTTAGTGCTTGAAATATTCTGGCTTAATAACCCACCACAAGTTTCACATGCAAAAGGTTTTTCACCAGTATGAATTCGTTGATGATTATGCAAAGTCGAAAGCTCCTTAAACGCTCGGCCACAAAAACTGCACGTATGAGGTTTTTCATCATTGTGATATAAAAGATGTTTGTGATAGGATTGCTGAAATGTAAAGGTTTTGTTGCATTGAGTACAAGCGTAGGGAGTTTCACCTGAAAGTAATAAAAGACATTCATTATTAAACACGGAAAAAATATGCAATAATGCATAGTATATAATAAATATTTAATATAATAAATAAACCCTGTCAAAATTATATTAAAATCGACACTCAGAAATTAGTGCTAAATTTGTGAAACTGAATTCTAAAGTGCGTGTAAGGTCGTTTTGTTAGTATAAATTACCTCCCAAATTAACACCAATTAATTTTAACCTGTATGAAGTCGTTTATGTTTCTTGAGAAAATATTTTGTTGTAAAGCATTTTCTGCATACTTCGCATTGCCATTGTTTACCATCACTTCTATTAATCTCAATGGGTTTATCTTCTGTAACAATGTTTCTGCTTGCTTCTGTTCTTTCTTTACTCTCACTGGACTCTGAACTATTATTAGATGAAAAACCATAATGAGCTACTCTTAAATGGACCATCAAAGATCCTCGCATCTTAAAATGTTTAGTACATAAGTGACAATTATATCGAGTAAATGTATGTTGAGAATTATCATCAATGTTGTGAATTAAGCACTTGTGCATCCGTAGTATATCAGTATCCACAAATTGTAAACCACAGATATTGCATTTATTATTTGTCTGTAATAATGTAGATTCTGTTTTAACATTTGGTAAAAAAACAGATTTGTTACTGTTAACATTACAATCCGAATTAGGGGATATTTCTACTATTGGCATAGTACTCAAAGCTAAAACTGGGAGCTTCGGAACAATCTTAACATACTTCAATGGTGTATTCGCTGTGGATAATGATGTTTTATTTTTGGATATAGGTTTCATTTTCTTTTGTTGGTCTGATCCCGTTTCCTTGTTTTTATATGAAACAGAAACTCTTTTCTCCGAGTTTTCAGATGTAGACATAATTTTCACATGGCTGAATAAGTGTATAGTGAGTTTATCTAATCCCGATACTTCTTCTTGGCAAACTGGACACAGAATCTTATTCGTTGATACGAATATGAGTCGATCTTTAAGAGATTGCGCATTATCAAAAACCCCCGTATGTAAACATATGGGACAAGGTAAGGTTGCAGCGTCAGCACTCATGGTATTAATTTGTTAAAAACTTATTAGAACCGGTATAAGCAATATGCTACAGCGTTAGCGTGAAACTAAACTGTCCGAGAGTTATTTTTGGAGGATTGCGTGTTTATTCTTTTGGCTGCATTTCAAGAAATTTTACATCGTAAACTTTGTCTGTATACATGAATTGAGTGCCGGAATGATTCTACTTATATAATGAGACGCCATGTGTAATGTTGAAATTTTATATAGTATATAAATTGAATTTAAATGATCAAATTACTTTTTCAATGAAATAAAAGTAATTATATTAAGATTTAACTAACGAGTCCTAACTAAGTTAAGAAGAAAGTTTATCTCCTATAAGAAAGTAAAAAATAAGTATCCATATTGCTATATTGCTATTGTACTTAGTATCAATTTATTTTAAGAAAGTTCATTAGAAGAATCAAAACTGTCTGTCTTATTCTTCGATATAAAATCACATTACATTGTTGTTATTTATTGAAGTACATGCAGATATCGAAAACCAACGAAGTTTTTAAAATACTAATATATTTTAGTATTAATTTCTTAGTTGGGTACTGTTTAAATTGATTGAAGACTTTTTGAAGATTGTGAAGGATAACATAATGCTACGAAGACTTATGATCGTTATTGTAAAAAGTTAGCAGCTGATAATTCATCCTATAAAAAATAATGGGTTTTTTGTTAGTTTAATTAGTCATAAGGAATTAAACACAAACAAAAATTGTTATAGAATAAAGTTAGAATACATTGACTGTACTATTTTTTTAAGGGAACTCAATAAAAACTGAAGTTACAACGAATAATTATTTTCAATACTTACGACCGAAAACCGACAAAGTTAAATATTACGGTTGCTGAGCGCTACCCTTGATAAAATTATTTTTGTATCTGTGTGAACATTTGTTTATTTTCATATTTTTTTAATTTGTTGTTTTGAATTTTCGAATGATGGCGGTGTGTATGTCAGGGAAACGAAAATTATTGACTCTAATAAACTTCGATCTAACAGTCCATAGTTACATTATTAAATACATCAGTTTTCTTTTTCGCTTTAGTTAGTTAGTTAATTCATTTGTCTAAAAATGAGTAGTGAACAAAGTGGAAAAGTGCCTAGATATATGGCCCAACTCTTAGAAGAACTTGGGTGGAATCAGGGTACAAGAATACCTTTAGCAAGCCCTGATAATCAAAACTTTGAAACTCTTTTAATTGAAAGGTAAAATTTATATTATTTCAGTTTATTAAACTTAAATTTATATTAAAATAAAACTAAATTATGTGGTTTATTTGAAGGCAAAATGAGATACAACGCTTAAAAGAGAGCCTTATCGCACAAAACCAAAAACGAGATGACCTCAACAACTATAAGCAGCACGTTCAATCAGAGTACCAGGAAAATACCGTAAGAGCTATCATGGAAATATTATACAATATGGTTTTTAGATTTATATAAACAGGAACATTAAATTTAAGCGTGTCACATCAATAGTCTAAATATAAAACGTATGAAACTGCCAAGCGCAACTACTGATGTAATAATATTATATACTAAAACCTCCAAAATATACTCATATAAGTTTATGTTTATTGGTTTAGTAGTTTTATTATAGATTTGGGATATGTAAAATGTTATTAAAAGGAATTAATTAAATTATTTTAAATTTCAGCGTCTACTTTTTGCACACAAACAGCAGTTGGAGCAAGAAGTGAAGTTACGGCAGCTGTCACTCAATGAAGCTGATAGATTAGATCGAGATGTAGTTGACTGCAACAAACAGACCAGTTCTATTAGTTCTCGCACAGATAATGTTCAAAGTAAAATATCATAATTTTATTATAGGATGAGAATTAAATTGGTTTTTACTAATAATTTATACTAAATTGTAATATTTTTATTGTTATATTTAATGAATTAATTAATTATAAAACAAAATTTAACAAAACATAAATGTCTTTCAGTTTCCATTGCCCGATTATTAAAAAAGGCTGATTCTTTAAAAAGCGAGGTTTGTGGTGAGCGGGGAGCTTTACAAGAATGGAGGGCAGCTCTTGAGCGGAGTTCCGGAGACATCACAGCCATAGAACAGTTTACTAAGCAAGACCTTTCAAAGGCCAAAGTAATAGAAAAACTATATTTAAAATTCTAAAATATCAGTAGTTATGTACTGTGCTGTTAGCTAAGCTTCCGCTGAGAGTCATTATGCAATGTTCAGTATCACAACCATTTCATTACGTGCAAATTTCAATGTCTGTAAAAAAACTGTGTGCCAATAATTGTGCCATAAATATTTTTTTTTGTATATTATATAATAATATAACTTAACTTTTGATGCAAGCATGTTTTTTTCACCACATTAATGTTTGACTTATTATGTTGAAAGTAGTTCATAAGAATGTTATAATATTAAGAATTTGTATTTATTGTTGAACTTGGGAGTTTATATACTTAAAGCTAAGGTATCACCAGCACAAGTTTGGCCAGCAGTTGAAGTGTATTAAAAATGATGAGTCAGATCTTGTGTCAGTAGGGGAACCATTTGAATCTAATTATATGTCTTTATTAATTAAGTGAATGTTAATTTCTAGGCCCTGGAGATAAAAAGACAGAAATTAAAATTAGAACATGACCAAATACAAGAGCATCTTAATCAAGTTGTGTCCAATCTTAATGCGGAGGAAAGGGCATGTGAAAGAATTTCTGTTCAGGTAAATATTAAGGTTGTACATTAGTTAGATCATACTTACTTGGACAAACTAGATTTCTTTGGGTGGGTAACTCACTACCGACCAGCCATTGCAGAACACATATATTTTCAAGGGGAATAGTTAATTTAATTATATACATAAAAAAGTTATATCTTAATATATCATGGGTTGTAGTTTTGTTTCATAAGTAATAATTTATTTACTAATTTTAATTCATCAAAGCAATCAAAAAATAATTTATATTTTGTTCACACTATTATAAAGAATTATAATTATTATATCTGTACAAAAATAAGTTCAGAATTGCTTATCTAAAAATTATTGAATATCGTAACATTTTATAATAAAATCAATGTTAATTTTATTTTAACTTTCGTTACAAATTAAAAATTTATTATAAAATTCGATTTCAACACTCATGATCTTAGTTAATACATGTTTTTAATTAGGAACATGTAATTAATTACATCAAACAATACTCTTATCCTTATATAAATCAGTGCTTGTAATCGCTTTGTATGCTCCTACTGATTTCAGTATTTAATAAAAAAAATTTGGTGCTATATTCTCTTTGATCTACTAAAATACTATCAAACACTATGACAGCATTTCTGGTAGTAAGACTGCATTTACACATGAAAGGGCAAGACTATCTATATAAATATATATATAACAGATAAATAGAAACATATATTCTAAATATCTTTGACCTTAAGTTTCAGTTTGCTGCGCGCCAAATTTAAAATTGGTTTCGTGGTTTAGCCGTGAAAGCGTAAACAGACAGATAGACAGAGTTACTTTCTCATAAATAATATTAGTAAAGAATTTAATGTATACAGGTAATGGAAGGTATGGAGCAAAGGAAACAAATGATGACGATGTGGACGAATGCTGTAGAGAACCTGCGCCAGCGGGACACAGATATACGACACATTAGAGAGGTAGGATGCTTAGTTATTTACACTCAATGGGTCCACTTCGACAAAATGTATTGTGACGAACACGGTTTATGAACTGTGCTTTCCTACACTGTAGAATTGTGAGATTTATAATACATAGATGTTTGGCCTTTATTTGATAAAATATATTAATATTCTATCTATTGTATAAAATATATAAAAAATTAAATATCATCCAAATATTTTTATGCAAATGCCATGTCTTGGGCAAGCTTATCTGGGTGCAATATTTTTATTACTATGTTTCGATTTCAAGTTAGAGCTTCGTTCTGCTGAGTAAATCAGTATAATTGGATGCGCAATGGACGTAACGTCTTCCTTCCCACGAATTAAACGTATAAGAAGTATTTATGGTTTCTTACAATGATTACAAATTAACAATTTACAACTAGGTGGCCCATTTACTTGTTAACTTAAAATATATGTATGGCAGGATTATGCAGTACTCGAGACGGAAGCGAACAACCTAACGGAGCAGTGTCGCGAGCAGCAGAGCTTCTGTGATCAGCAGCGGGGCAACAACGCGGACGCGCAGCGCGACTGCGACGCGCTCGCGCAGCGACTCGCGCAGCTGCGGCGCGCGCAGCAGCACCTCGCCGAGCAGAACGCCTGCCTCGACAGCGAGGCGAGTGCGGCCGCGTGTCTCGCGCACACGACGTCTTATAATCTCGTTTAAAACGTTACATGAAAATAATGTCGTAAAGATTAATGAGAAAGCGGGGTAATAAAAGGGAATTAATGTTATTCAATTTTTTTTTCAGGTCCAAAGTCTTCAGCGAGAATTAAGTAATATGCGTATTGCGCTGGAGAAGCTGCACATGGAGAACAGGCAGTTATTTGACGACCAGCACAAGAGGGACGTCGCACTGAGCGCACTCAACACCAAGGTACAGGCTATGGAACATTTATTATTCAGTCAAATAATTATGTATGCGTGTGAGTATTACTTCACAGGCCGTCTCACTGGTAGTCAAAGACCTGTCTCTCCAATTGAGGACAAGGTTTAGAGCTCATTTCCCCACAGCATTATTCCACTGGTATGGTCATGTGTACTATATGTGTGATATGAGGCAATTACAATTCCTATTTGTTAAGTTGCCAGGTCACAACTATAAGAATTGGATATTCTAGAGTTGGAATCAAAATTTCGGCCTTTAACGGTCTTGGGCCATTGCCCCTAATTTAACGAAGCGTATCGAGAACTTGAAGCAAAAAATCGGTGCTTCGTTTAAACACGAGTACGGAAAATTTCACTACTGAACTCACTTACTTGAGCTCTTGAATTAACATCTATAATTTTGTCTGTTTGTCGCAACTTTTGCGTAATAAATAAATATCAATAAATAAATACCTTTTGCATGTGGTTAGTTCTTTAGATAAGGATAAGGGCGGTCGCCCTTCATTTGTTAAATGCTATTTGCTATTATTTTATATGTATCATTTATTACAGATAAAGGAATTGAAAGAGAAAGTTTTGGATTCTACGGACAAATCGAAATGTTCTGAGAAACGGGCTAAAGAGTTGGAGGACATGTTAAATGTAAGTATGTTTCCACCATTTCAATTGGAACACAACAATACTAAGTATTGCTGTGCATATTTTGAAATAAAATTTATTTATATATTTTTTTATTTAACAGGAGGAAGAGCGTTTTGCTAATCAATTGACAGTGAACCAGCAACGCGCCATGCACTGTTCCTTCGTTGAACAACAGAAGCTTCTAGTTCTTAAGAATGAAGAGAAATTGTTTCACATGCAACTCAAGTGTAAGACACCCTTATAAATAATTTTTATAATAAAATCGTATCCATAGTCTTTCTTGCTCTATTATAAAACACCTGTAAAAATAACCTAGCTAACATCTTCTAATTATATCTCAAGTTTGCTCAGACATTTTAATATTTTGCCCTTTAATTTTCTTCCTGGTGCATGTAATATACTGCGATGGTTGATAAAAAACTATGGCGAAGAAATATATTAAGAACAAAGTAATGAGCTTAATTTAAATTTGAATTGATATCTATTATGTACTCTCTTAGACAAACTCTATACTTTGTTCAATGATGATAACAAGATGGGCAACATATCTGGATTTTTCTTTTAGAAGGAATTTCTTTAGTTGCTCTGTTGTAGATATGATCTTTCAAGGTCATGAGTGAAAACGTTTGCCTTTTTGTACGGTTTCTATTTTTGGAGACAAATCTCATGATTTTATACGATTAGTAAGGCTGATGTAGACAGTTTGGAAGTTTGCGTTCGCCTAAATTACAACCTGTTTGGAGTGCGTGGCGAAGCGAAGCTAACGACCAATTTTTAAACCGCAATTCAAACTTTTAATGGCCCTTGTAATATTCGGAGTATATCGTTTTTCTCCTTGAAGTAAAGCGTGCGTCGTGAAGCGAATCCCACGTTGATTGTCATCTTACAATTTTAAGTATTAATTTGTCGCTAGCAGGAGCTTGTGAGGTGTGCGGCGGAGATTTCTATCATTTGCCACACACAACGTCAAACATTTTGTCTTTAGAACGCTAACGGTGCTACATAGCCTAAATAATCAGTATATCAGCTGTGTCAGTTTAAACACGCCGTATTTCTTTATCAAACCTCGTAACTAACTGTCCTTTTTCGTGGTGTATGATGCTGACAATGCGAATGGCTGTACTCCACTTAGCTCATCATAATCAATAATCACTAACGCATGCCCCATTGACCGCTAACATTGCAGCGTCGAAGGCGGTCATGTGCAAACTAGACACGAAACAACGCGGCGTGGAACGAAACTTGCAAAGTCAAAAGGAATCACTTTACGCGATTGTACGTAAATCGTTTGTTGTTACTATGTTCGGAGCGCTTTTGTACATATTGTGTGTATTAAGGAACTGCACTACTAGAAAAACTGATAATTTCCATAGATCAAAAAGCGTACTTGGGGCTCTGTCCCGGTTAGAATCTAACCGGGACAGAGCCCCAAAAAATTAAAATAACCAATATTATCATATATATATATATATATATATATATATATATATATATATATATATATATATATAAAATCAAAAAATACATTATATATATACAGTATATGTGCCAACTTTTATTGTGTCATTGGTCAAACGGTGTCAAACTTCTTAATCTCAAACAGATAAATGGACATATATTTTTATATATGAGATAATTAAATATAATACACAAATAGAGAACTAATATGATTTTTTTTTACGCGTGTGTATTTGTAAATTTTCTACGTGTATAAATATTCACCTGAATCAAGTAGGATATTCGGCAACCCAACCCGCATTGGAGCAGCATGGTGGAATAAGCTCCAAACCTTCTCCTCAAAAAGGGAGAGGAGGCCTTTAGCCCAGCTGTGGGACATTCATAGGCTGTTACGGTTACGGTATCATATATATATATACACATAATGGTCATGTCTCCAGTGCTACCAAGTGGAGACGATCGGGTCTCAAGTGTCGCACATGGAGGGCGCGCAGGCCGAGCGCGAGTGTTCCGCGGAGCTCGCCGCCAGGGAAGAGAGGTTGGTCCCGCGCCCGGCGTGAATTCAACTTTTGATATTATTGATTCTATAATGAACTAGCTGCGAGTTATGACTCGTCTGTTTGGCTCGGCTTGGCGTAAATTTAAATGTAATCAGTTTTTTCAATAGTAGCTGGACGACCGCGCTTCGCTCGGCTCTAATAAAAATTAGGTTTAAATTGATTTTTAATAATTGCGTTTTATCAGCAAAGGTAAATTATTCAAAAACAAAAGTTGTGTCAAATGTTTAGAACCGTTTCTGAGATAGAGAAAATAAATGTATTTATATTAAAAAAGAATTTCTCTTTAAATATTATATGATATGTAAAAAAGAGTCCTCTGTGCGGTTTATGACATTTACATCAAATTTGACTGTAACTCGTTTGAGTGTGATTGTTTAACAGGGTATATAGAAACTAAAACGATTACATTTTCTCGTAATGTGTTCTATATTGGTAGATGAAAGATTTACATAAGATATAATGCCTCCCAGGGCAGGGAGAGGAAAGTACGTGTGTCGTTTGTTTCACGGACAAAAACGTGCGCAGTCGTCGATGTCGAGATGTCTTGCGACATAACACTATGTTGTCCCCGCAGGTTGAAGGACGTCCTGGCGCGGCACGCCTCGCGTGTGGCCCTGCTGGAGCGCCACGCGGCGCGCCTGCACGACGACATGCGGCGTCTGGCGCGCGACCTGCAGCAGCGACACGCGCACCACGGCTCGCTGGTACCACAACACACAGTCTATACTTGGGAATATTTTGTATAATTTTATCGCGACAAATAAAAATACTATATAAACCATAATTAAATGAGAGTGACGCAACAATAATAGCATTGCTGTTATTAAAGTAACAGCTTAGAGCAGCGGTGACTATCCCGCGCTCGATTTTACTTTTTCATACAAGAATTATTTTCGCGAATCTTTTAAAGATTTTGTGTGATGCCTTTAATTTATTTCCTTTTCCAGCAAAGTCGCTTAAAGACGTCGATGCTGAACGTGGAGGGCGGCGAGAAGGAGGTGCGCGCGGCCCGCGACGTGTGGCGCCGCCAGCGGGTGGAGGAGGCGCTCATGCGCCTGCGGGTGGCGCACGCGTCGCGCGCGCTGGCCGGGCTCGGCGACGCCGCCTTCACGCTCGACAAGCAGCGCCTGCAGCTCGACGCGGTCAGCGGCTTGAGGCTACCCAGTCATTCATTAATAGCACCACCACAACCACTCATACAGAAACGAACCTGCTAGCAAAAGCATTTTTATAAAAAGTTAGCGACAGGTATCCAAATAGACTGTCAAAACCTTTTTACAGATATTTAGCCCGTCAATGATGGTTTCAAATACCAAAGCGCTATCGCTTACCGCTATCGTTCGCATAGTATGGTTGATGAATTGAATACGCGGTTGAATATCCATGGTATAAGTGAGTGGCTCATGTCCAGACGAGCTTGCGATAGCGACATACCTTCCCAGTGTAAATATGAGATACCGTTGCAGGCGATGAACGAGCGCCTGGTGGAGATCAGCGCGCGGCGCGACATGTTCGGCGTGCAGCGCCGCGCGCTGCTGGAGCACTGCGGCCGCCTGCGCAGCGACATCCGCGAGCGCCAGCAGCGCGTGCTGCAGCTCGTCAAGAGGTACGCGGCACTAACGATATTGGCACGGTGTGTTTCATCATCACTTGCGTGCCCTGTTTCCAGTCTCTGTGCGCACACTGTGTTTTATTTCCCATTTTTTTTCTCTACTTAGTATATGTTTGCACATGTCATCCGCCCACAGTTCATCCGTCTTTTTTGGATTTTCTTTAAACAACAAGAGCATTCACAGCACAATTGCATTATCGTAATTATTAGATGGAATATTAATATTTTCGGTCTGTGGTTATGTTAATCTAAACTCGTCGTGTACTTTACATTGCAGATACGACATTTTCATTGCTTCATTAGGAAAAGACGAAGCGGGTCAAGAGCTCTCTGTAACATTCTTCAAAATAAAGGTATTTATATTTACAACTCATTTAAATATCTTTTTTTTATTGAATAAGTAGGCGGACGAGCATATGGGTCACCTGATGGTAAGTGGTCACTAACGCCCATAGACTTTGGCATTGTAAGAAATATTAACCATCGCTTACTTCGCAAATGCGCTACCAACCTTGGGAACTAAGATGTTATGTCCCTTGTGCCCAGATGAGCTTGTACAAAGCCCTACCATTATCTTACTTTGTTGATATAGATATAAAACAATTTATAATGGCATACATTATATTTCAACGCGGATCGCAACCGCGCTACACCTTATTTATAACCTCGCCCGACGGTTCGATGTCTTCGACTATGTTATACCCGTCGTGGTCACCAACTGACCGGGAGTCCGTAGTCGCTAGCCGTCGCGGCGCCCGATAGCGTCTGTCGGACCGGAGTAATAGCCAGCGCGTGCGGCGGCAGTTCGCGGCGGAACGCGCGGAGCTGCGCGCGCGCGGCGCGGCGCTGGACGCGGACATCTCGCGGCGCGAGCGCGACGTGTCGGCGCTGGAGGCCACGCTGCGCGTGCTGCACGCCGCGCACGCGCACTTCCTGCACCGCATCGCGCCGCTTGACGACCGCAGTCAGTGCGCACTTGCATAACAGACTACACATTACTTTCCTTAATATATTGAATATATATTGAATATTAAATTACTTTTCCGTGTTCCGTCAGCGCCTGAAATGGAAGAGGTCTCGGAGCTGACAAAGCAATACTACGTCAAACGGGACGAGCTGAAGGAATTGACCGCCAATATCGCTGAGGCTGAACAGGTTTTGAACGAAAACAGTTCGAGGCTCACCATGATCACTGACAAATACAAACAGCTAACCGCCAGAGAGTGAGTTATTTGCTTACATATTAGTAAAGTTTACATTTAATAAAAAAAATTCAAATATTTTTATTCAGTAGCCTCTTACGAGGACTTTTCATACCTCCACTACTTCGCCGAGCCCTATGCCCAAAGATTGCCTCGAAAAGATTGCCATCTTATTCATATGCCTTTATACATCTCTCGCTTATGTATTTATAAATAATTTAAATAAGTTTTAAAGCAACCACCGACTTTGAGCGTATATTATTTCAAAAATAACGATAACAAAAAACCTTATAATCATAATTGTTTTGTACGTAACTCACGTATTACGTCAATTGTATAAATATACTTCTTACTATATACTTAAATTTACTATATCGCAGGTTAGAGTGTGAGAATGAGCTGGACAGCGTGAAAGAGAGGCTCGAGAAGCAAGAGAGCCGGTTGCAGAAGGCGCATGAAATCGTGCAGAACAATGCGCGACGCGCTAAGAAAATAATAGAAGGAGTTGACGATTGGCGAATATTCCAGGTACGAAATACTTACCACTTTTAAGATACTGTTTTTTATGGTTTTGATTGAAATCGGTCATTTCCAAGCAAATGTCTTCATAACTTGTTGCTTCATAGATTGAATGAAATCAAGATTAGACATTCTCGGTGTTGCAATATGTGGTGGTAAACATTTTTAAAGATTATACAAGCATAGAAACGGTCGCAATGCTCCTCGAGTTACTGTTAGTAACGAAATAGAAAAGTATTGTATGAATCGGAGTGAGTGCGGTGCGGGCAGATGTCGCTGTGCGTGCGGGACTGGTGCGAGGCGGCGCACGGCGCGCTGCAGGCGCTGGCCGAGCTGCCGGAAGGCGCGCCCGCGTGTGCCGCGCGCCTGGCCGCGCTGCTGGCTGCCGCGCAGCTCGAGCGGCTGCTCGGCGCGCACCAGCGGCGCCTCCACGTACTCGTGCAAAGGTTCGCGCCCACCGTTCAATTCATTCGACATATTTATCACTTATTGCACAAAATGGTAACTTGACACTTTAGATATACCTTTTGTTAATGTCCGACAAGCTGTGTGTTTTCTCTTTTAAATTAAAAATTCTGTTAATTTTATGCATTTGTTTTTTTAAACAGGATAATAAATAATGGAACTTTGCTTGCGAAAGACTCGGCGATGGAACAAGCAGGTAGGCTTTAAGCGAAGCGGCTGTTAAAACCGTCAATAATCGCATACATTACAAATGTAACTATAATAGTTGCAGAGGACTTGTTCTCGGCGTCGTCGTCGTCGTCCAGCGGGAGCGGCGTCAGCAACGCCTCGGGGTTCACGCGCCGCCTGGCCGCCTTCCGCCGCCAGCTGGCGCCCAAGGTGCAGGAGAAGGCGGTGAGGCCCACTTTGTTTATGCAAATGTGCACATGTTACACGGTTAATAAATATTATTAGGGTCTGACGTTATAATTTTATGAAATTTTAATTTTAAAATGTATTTCTATTCAATCGTCTTCATTTCATACAACATCACGGACATTCAATAATTATAAAAAAAAATTATTCAACTCAATTCAGTACTTATGGAATTGTTAATCTAGATGTGAGTTTATTCGTATATAGAACACTAAACTATGGAGCAATTATTACTTTTATATTTTTTTCTTGGAAATGTTTGCATGATGCCTTCTGATATGTCATTTTTGTTACAGTTGATTGACGATATTCGTGAACAAGGTATGTTTATATTTCTTTACACCACAGATAAAAAATAATCTTTACCAACATTATATATGCGACGTAACGTCCTATGTCTGTCTGTTACGCTTTCACTAATAGAACACTGAACCGATTTTGAAGAACTTTGGTAATGAAGCGAGCTTGAACCCGGGGAAGGACATAAGCTACTTTTTATATCAACCCCTCCCAAAACACCAACATCTCCCCCTCTTACCTAACATGCGGGCGAACACTAATTATTTTTCAATAGCGCTTGTTACTTTGATTTTTTTAATGTTTAATAATTGAAAATTAAATTATTTTGTTAATAAATAATATCATTTCAGCACGACGTTCCTCGATTTCGTTGCGAGTTGTGACACTAGGACTGGAAGATGTTGTTCCCGTGATGGTGTCCACGTTGACGTCGCGCAAGTCACTGAGATAAAATTGACATTCTCATTATTAATATGACCGGAATTCGAGGATCACGTATTTTGTTTTAAATTCCCTAAACGAATAGTCGACTACGATATTACGAGCTTTACTTGCGTACATATTAGAAGTTAGACTACGCGATTGGGTAAATTATAAACTATTCAAAAAATATATTTGCATATGTATCTTATGACACGGAAATGATAAAGTATTGATTTCACGATGTCTGTTTAAAAAAAATACATTTGTTTTGATTCATTCGAACTGAACACAGATAAGATGGTTTCCATTACGCATTGTTACGTGCATTTTTACAAGCTTTATTTAATTTTGCTTAGCATGTGTGAATTTTAAACTAAACATTCTAACGGTTGCGCTAAAATTTTGGTACTGTTGACAAAACAGTCTTGTATTCTAAATTATATGTCTTTGTATATTACATGAGTAAAGGCTCGATTATAAATATTACAAATATATATTACGGAGGCGATATGTATTTGAAAACGCTTTTCTAATTAAAATTATTGTATGAACACTTTATAAATTATTATTTTTTACATAAATGTATGTCAAACATTAACTTAAAAATAGTAAAGTACTATCTAGACAAAAATTTTTTTTCCTTTATTGCTGTATATGTAAATAATTTTTGAAGTAAATTATATTTTTTTTGTATAATACGTTTTCGATTGCTTTCAGATAAATTTTTGACTTAACCGTAAATGCTAGTCATTTGTTATATTTACTAATAAATATTTTTTAACTTGTACATTTGTTTAATTATTGAATGTTTACATTAATTTATTATTCAACTATTATAGATATAATAATCTACAATAATTTGGAGTTTTATTATAATCAACCATTGATTGATACCAATTTTAATAAAATGATGAATAAATTTAATGAAATGAATATGTAACGTGAATTTATAATACATGTAAGAAAGCTTCAATTCAAAAATCATTAAGTTTACAGCAATATCTATATAAAGTTACTAATAGCTGCTCGTAAATAATTAGTTTGATGAATTATTTTGCTGACAACGATTAATAACCTAATACAGAAAAGTTTTAATAATCGCTGCCGATCTCTTGGCTTTTTATTCGCAGTTCGCACATGACTCTTTCGGACTTAAAATATATGATTTCGATTTATAGTTTATACATAGATAATTATAGTATGTTTCGACATTTCTAAGTATTTTCTTGGAAATCGCTTTAATATCCTCAGTGAATAAGTGCAACAAAATAATTATAGAGTAGGCAGCAACACTTAGGACAACTATTCTACAGATTTAGTTTTGGATTATTTTACCCCTTTTAATTTTCCTAGATTATTAATGTCGGAATCTGAGGTATTACAATATATAGTCGCTATATGAATACATTGTTACCTCTAAATAAAAGATCTTATAAAATAATTCATTTTCTTTCAAATCCAAGCTATACTTAATATTTTTGTAAATATTTTCTCAATGCTGCTACTATTATTATAATTCAATACTTCGAAAATGCATAATGTAATACTATTTTGTTATTTTCTAAAACAATTTTATTTTTTAAAATTTTCGTCTAACATCTTTAAAATAAACTTATTATAACGTATCCAGAAAATATATAAATTAACTTTTAAAATAATGAAATTAAATGTGTACAGTGTTTCATAGTAGATACTCAAGGCTTGATCGAAGTTATATTTGTTGATAGGACCCACAATAATACTAATTTATTCTTGTACAATTTTATATAGTCTAATAAAAGAACACTTAACATTTAATAAAATTTAGATAGAAAAACATTCTTTCAATCATAGTCAATACCAAATTCCTATGAAAGATGTTTATTACAATATTATGTTTATTAAAAAGAAAAACTTAATCTAGTTTTTAAGATTTATTGCAACATTTCAAAATTCTTAATACCATTGAATTTTTAGCATATATATATAAAATCTTTCAAAATAAAGATAGTTGTTAACTATGGGCAAGAAAAATATATTTTTCAAACAGCATATCAGGTGGGATTCGTACATTATTGTCAAATAGCTACAATGCAACTTTACACATTAATATATTCACAAAATTGATATAAGTTACACAGGTACAATTACTATGTGAGTCATTTTCTACTTTAATGTGCTAATATGGATATGATATTATTTTAAACATTAATAAATAACTTCTAAAGGTCTTTTTTTATTTTTAAATTATTAGCAACATTCTTCACAACACCACACTACAAATAAGAAATCCAGAAGGCACAAGGACTTTGAAATGATTTGGCCGTTCAGTGACATCACTGATCCGAGTGGTACACAGAAGTAAATTTCTAACATTGACAAATACATCATATTAAATTCCATTCAATACTAATTACATCTAATGATCTACGACTAAAACATTGTCATTTGAAATAAGAGAATATTAGGTGAAATTCATGATCTACAAGCATATTACAGGAACTTTTTAAATGAGGTGTATCTTTATATTATCCACTTAGAGGGCGCCACAATAACTACTATAAAATATGGATAATAAATATGACAGTTATTTTCCAAAACTTTGAGATAAACTATTTATTATCGTTTATATATAAATTAATTGAAATTTCAACTTTTTAAAATAATGTATTGTGGTTGCAACTATCAAAGTGAACATGATAAATACACCTCATTATAATTTAAAATAGGCCTAGTGTTTGTTAAGTGTGATAGATTCAGGCCATCTTGTATTGGGGTAACATCTTATTCTAAAATTGTCTAATTTGTATAAAATAAAACTTTACAAGAAGTTATCCCCTAAACTTAAATATATAAAAAGTGATAAATATTCAATAACACAATAAAATTATTAAATCAATTATTAGAAAATAAATAATTACAGCACTCTTAAGATCTAAATATCTAATAATATATTTAGATCTTAAGAGATAATATGATCTAATAATATTGAAAACTTGTAATACTATTAAAAAAATTAAAATTTGTATCTATAAATAAGGAAAAATTATATTTATTTAACATAAATTACATGACAATTCACCACAAAATTTACAAATCAATAATATTTTTTCTCTACTCAACAAAGAGAATGTAATGACTTGAATAAGAACTACCAAGGCCAAATAACATTGGTATCTCAATAGTGAGAAGGCCATGTGTAGACCTGTAGTGCTTTTCACTAAGGGTGCGCCGTACCCGACCACACTTAACTTCACGTTTCCATATTGGTCTTTCACTAATTTGAAACAGTGTTAGAATATCAAAGCGTCATAAATCAGGAAAACGTAACGGATCTTCAACATAGTCTTCTGGTATAACAAATAAATTATCAGGAATATCATCACGAAAATCAAATTTCTGAAATGTTATTTTTGCAGTAACGGTTGGAAGAATTGGGATATCTATTTTTACTGGAAAACCTTTGGGTAATTTCATAGCAACAAATTGTCGTAATTTGGCAAAGTGTTTAAATGGAGCAATCACTTCAAGTACATTCAGGAGCATGTCTACACTCAGAGGGAAGTCATCACTCATAGCTATTGTAGCTCGAAAATTTCTAGATGATTCCTTATAAACAAGTTCTCTCCCCAAGCTAGGATATTGACCAATAGGAGATGATATGTATGTATCCCAATCAATGCCACTCTCAGGAGGAGGGTTCAAAGAAGCTCGCCTCACAGGCTCTCCATTTGTATCTAAGTGTTGTGTGTTACCTTTAGTCAAACTCTCTATTATAGCTTTGTTCTTTTGCAAATCATCAGTAGACAAATGTTCTCTTCTTTTCCGTGACTCCAATACAAGACCTGTAATTGTATAAATATCACTCTTATATAGACCAGCCACAGTCTCTTTACGGTCTTCACGGAAAATCCACCCTGACTGGGCTCTTGCAAATGAAATACCTTTAGTGGACATTTGAGCAGCTAAAATATCGCTTGACATTATTATGTCCACCTCATCTTCAATCTCATTTTCAGTTTCCTCATAGCGAACTTTTTGGTATACTTTGACTTTGTTATCAAGAACAGTTAGTGACTCGCTTGGGGGTTTTTCTCCTTGGAAAATGAAAGATATGTCACCCCTCTCCCACTTCATGTCAGTAAAATCAACCAATGTTGTATCCAATCTGATTCCAGATCCAGATTTATAAATTTTACAAACATCTGAGGGCAATATTCTGGAAACCAATGGCACCCATGAATGAAAGTCCCATTTCAATTCCATATAAAAGTTCTGTATTTGAGATAAAGCTCTGATGAGATCTGGTCTTCTACATTCCATCTGTTCTCGTGCTTGTTGCTTAAGTTTACGAACGAGAGACGAAATCGTTTGTCGATCTCCATAGCTAGTGGCTTCTGCAAGTGGTGACCAACCAGCAAGATTTTTCACTTTAACGGGCGCGCCATGAGCCAGCAACAACTGTACGCAATCTTTACGACCTAGCATTACTGCTAGATGTAAAGCGGTATTGCCATGTTTATCTTTTCGCGTCACATCGTTAAATCTCAGTAACGAAGACAGCTTTCGGACATCTCCAATGAAAACGCATTCATGAAGTGGATATGTTTCAGCTTCACCATTACAAATCAGCGTAGACATTTCGCATGTACGATTTGTTTAAATCATCACTATCAATATATAATTACTCCAAAAACAATACAAAGGCTGATCTAATCGATCAGATAAGATTAGGGTAAAAAATATTGCATTTACATTTTGGATTATTCTTATTAAATGGTAGATGTGTTTTAAGTAATAAAATATTTATTATTACTTCCTAATTTAGGACAGGAACATCTTATTAATTTAAAGAAAGAAAAAAAATTAATCAATTAAATACATCATAGAAATTGCAAGTTTGACTGACAATGACGTATTGACATTTAAGGTTTTAAGGAGCAATGTACTGCTCTATGGATGAGAATATGATGATGCTGATGGCAACTGGGCCTAATACATGCGACAACCAATATAATCAATTATCATTGAATGAAATGATTCTTATACAATAAAGATTCATATTAATATTTATGTTTTGGAAAATTTTCAAATAAATATTTATTGTTCTTCTGTTACCTTTTTTCATAATTTTGGATGTTTTTTTTTAAACATAACAAAGCTTGCCCTGAAATATTTTATATAAAAATTAATGTATGTCTATGCGTTCCTTAACTATTCATCCGATAATGATGTAACTTTGGTAATGCCTAATGCCACCCTTTCACGGGGTTTTCATTTGCGTAATAGTTATTTTGAATTTTGATATTTTACTTTTATGTCAATATATATAATTTCAAAAATTAAATATTGTAAATAAATAATAATATAAGGTTAAGTTGTTATATCTCATAATAATATAAGATTTTTTACTTCAAGCACTCATCCTTTATGGTAATTTATATAAAGTAGGGCTTCACGCATAGACAGAGAAACTTGTTTCTCTGTCTACTGCTTCACGTTTCAAAACCGTTTGCATAAATGCATAATACTCATACTAGATGGCTCTCACGTCCTTGTTTTTAAAAGCGACAAAAGCGTAGTTTGTGAGTGAGAAAAATTGACAATTTGACAAATACGCGCAGAAGCATATAGTTCCTGTAATCCTGACTCCTGTTAGTTTTTATTGCCTTCTACTTAAAAAGTGCATTTTATCAAGGCAAAACGTTCAAATTACTCTGTGCAATAAAACTTACTCGAATTGATTTGTTTAAAAATGATGCATAGACTTTCTTTGTTTTATTGTAAATAAATTAACCGGATTGAATCAATTGGAGTTTAAAATTAAATATTGTTCCTTAATGTTTTGAGAGTAAAAAAATATTTTTTGATTCGAATTCTATTAATACATGTTTAAAAAGTGCTTATATATTTAGTAATTTATGTTATTTCGCATGAGCCGGTGCAAGGAGAAAATGTTTTTGCCTTACTGACTTTATTATTATTTTATTGTGATTGTTATTATCGTCAGCAGTTCCTGATATTATAAAAACATGTAAGTATACTTTTAAATTTAAGCTCTACAATATTTTTTGTTATCTAGAAATTATATAAATATAAGAAATTCTATTGACTAAGGAAGAAAATCGAATTTACTAATATATACAAAAACTTCGAAAACATAGTCTGGCCATATAATGCCAATCATTTATATTACTGAAATCATTTATAATCAAAGAATCATTTATATTTTCAATAGATTATTTTATTTATTTTCATATATATGTATTCTTCATGTAATTATTTTTAATAAAAACATATTCTTGAATTGTATAGTACATTCATAATTTTTCTTAAAATTAAATCTGCTATACAATACACAATATTATAAAAACGGGTATCAAAAATAAAATTTTCCTATGTATTATTAAAAAGACAATACCCATCATTTAAATCTTGAATTATTTTAAAATAAAAGTAAAAAAATCATGTTATTATAAAAATCTTATTTGAATATTTCTGTACATGCATTATCAATAAGAAGCAAACATTGTTGTATCCATCGAGTCTTTATCAATAACAATTATAAGAAGCTTGTAATAAATGTCAAGGTTTTAAAAAGATAAAAATATGTGTAAGAGTAGGTAACTAAAGGAGTTAGAAAGTTATAAAGTTCAATCTAATTAATCATTTTTAACATTGAATAATTATTACATATGGAAATGTACATTACGTTACACATAATGAGCTTCCAAACAGACGTCCGCTACATTACAGATAACAATTTTATTTTTGTTTGTTGAATCTGACTGATAGCACTTTAAGTACCTTTTATCTGCTTATAGAGTAATACAATACAAGTCTCCATTATTTTGTTTCATTATAATTATTCACATCTGCCTTTTAAACTTAGTAACTTTATACAGATTATATATCAGGTGCATACTTTTTTCATTTTATAAATTACATAACTTATACTATTACAGAGGCCATTAGACAAAGATGGCCACTACTTAATTTCTGTGTGATGGTTTTAAAGCTCATGTTATTTAATTTTTTTTCTATTGTTAAATATACCCTTATGGCAAAACATACTTGTTTTGTATATTCTTTTTATGATTCTGCGAAATATTTGTAAATAAAGAAATAAAAGTCTTAATCATTGGAATCAGATACGTATAATTTATTTTGAAACAAAATGTATGATGAGCATCAAGTAAGAAGCAGGTTTGTAATAATCAAAACCAAATGATAATCATTTAAACTTCGGTACACTTTACGACCACAATGTATAAAACTTACAAATAATAAAGAAAACAATTTACATAACATATTTTAACTTCATTATATTTTGAATGAATATAATAAACAATAAATTACACTACAATAATAACTAGTTAACTACATAATTATTAAAACCTTGAAATATCAATATCTTATGATGTTTAAAATAGTTATATTGGTAGAATATGTTTATATGTAAATTTATGAGATAGAACTAACTAAGTTAATACAAGTAAGAAAAAATATCTTATTCTTGTACAAATGATGAACAGTTTTTTTTTTTAATGACACTTCATTTCAAGTTATCAATTGCTTCAAAAGCTTTATTCTAGATTCCAAATTTAAAAAAGCAAGCCAAACAGGACTTATTTAAATGGTTGAATCTAAATTTTTAACTTACTAATAAGTTTATCATAATAGGATTGCATTTCATGAATAGATTATTATCATCAATAGATTTATATTAGTATGAAATGGAAATGGTTCAAGAACCGAACCCTCTGTGATTTTACATTGCTTGAATCCCGAAGTGATCTGAAAGGAGTTGTCATTTACGTCAACCCTCTGATTGCTTAAGTATGAAATTGCAAGATTAGGCGCAGTTTCTTAAATGCCTTTAGTGGTTTAATTTTTTTCAATCATCTCGTGCAATTCAATCGTCAGCAAAGTCAAGCATTGCATAATTTGCGACAATCTTAGACATTCTGAAACCTTTTTCACGTTGAAATATATATTTAAATAATTCAATACACGCATTATTCGTTAAGCAAATTTTTTGCAATTTTTTTATTTTATGACGTGTTATTTTTATTGGACTTCTATTGGCGAGTTTTGAACGTTAAGCGAAAAAGGGGTGGAATGTGCGATAACATGTATATGAGCAATGTGCACAAATTTTAGAGTTTCGAGTGATACGAATTTTTTGAAGATTTCCATTTTGAGTAATCTAGATCTTGGAAAAAGTATCCCATACGAATTTCGTTTATACTTTGTCGTCTTTAAAAAGACGTCACGGTTTCCTGTCTAGATTTGAAATCGATTTACTTTACATGGAAAATATACTGATAATTCTCTCATGATAATGAAATCATGATAAATGCGTACGACATGAAGTCAAGCGAAACTAGAAAAAGAAACTGAGCAGTGTTGGGAATTTCCTAAGCGTTATATCTTATTTCAAACATAATGAAATACCTATATTTAATAAGAAACCTTTTAAAACGAAAACGAATCTGCTTCTAGTCTAGCGTTCAAGTTGTTCAAAAAACGTCTATATCGTATCGTCGCATATATAGTCGCATGTTAAAGAAGTTTGTTTGTTTTATATCATAAAACATTTCTGTTAATTGTGACGTCTCACAAAATTTAATGAATATATTGTAGTAAAACTAATTTCATATGGTATGGTGCCCAAAGTAGAGTAAATCGATGGTCTAAATACGAGCTACTAAACCATAGATGCAACGAAATGTAGGTAATTTAAAAATCAATATCGATACTGACCTGTGTGGCCAATGACATAAGTCGTGTGTCTTTGTGAAAAGTATAAGTAAAATTGTATTTTCTTTTTAGTGAACTTTGCCGTTATTTGCTTTTTGTTTTATATAAATCGAAATAAGTATTTTTATACACGAAGAAATATTAATTACATAATCTCTATGAAATTATAAAGATTTTTTGTTCCGTTTTTTAAAATGTTATATTTCATTGAAACTTTTATATTATGCTACTTAACCTCCATTCTAATTGCATATAATTTAATATAAGACTAACGTTTGTGCAAATTCAGTTCAGCGTGTATATATGCTTAAAACATCAACGATATTTTCGAGAAATTTGACTTTTGTATTCAACAAGCTCAAATTGATATTTCGATCTAATATTTGATAATACACTTAAGAATTCGCCATTTTTTTTCGTTGTTGAATATAATCTTCATATCATAACATTATAACACATTGCATCTTAATTATCATATTTTATTATGATAAATTTATTGGCGACACTGTAAATTTCAACGATGTCGATAAATCGTTCAGTGATTATAAAGAGGAGGCGAAAGGGTGAGGCCCACGTCGGGCGCCATCGTCATGCGCCGCCTACACCGCGCTCCCCTCTGAGCTCTTCTCTTTCGTACAGTTGCACGTTTCCAGCCATCGAAGTAGACGTGTGCGCGATATGCCGTTTAACCCACCGTCAGCGCTTCTTCATGCGAATTTCGCACATTGGTTCGTTGCATCGATGCATGGACCACACTAGATGCTTCTGCACATAAAATCAGTCATCTAACATTTTAGGGATGTTATCATTACCATTTATTATTTTAATCATAAAAAATAGACCCATTGTTATCACTTAGAATCGTTAGAATCATTCGTTTAGTTAAACATTGAACTATTCAATCATGACGCAACTCATAGTAAATAAATAGACGCAAAGAAAGTATTAGGCGTTGATGTTTTAGTTTATGTTAAGTGATATATGAGCGACATGTGAAAGTTTGGTTTTGTTAGTTGTATACATAATATTTTAAAATTAGTCCGACATATATAATTGTTATAACATATATTCTTTGCGCTTAAGTTATTATAATCGAAAAGCAAAATAATCCGTGAAAATCTAGGTGATAAGCATATTGATGGTAAAATGCCAATTTGATAAGAATTATAATAGCTTTGGTAAAGTTGTATTATTCGATATAGTTTTATGGTTACATTTTCTTTACAGAAAATCATACTAAAAATAATGAAATAAGTCAGTTGTTCTTTAATGTGGTATTTCTCTACGATGAAGTTAACTCACTTGAATATATATTGAAATCTACACGTTTGATTATATAGTCTATCCAATACGTTGGTGTTGTATAGAAGACGTATAAAAGCAAAAGTCAGTTCTACTTTGCAACGTAGTTCGGGGATGCTTTTGGCAATTATTTTGTATTCCCTCAGTTTTTTTGTTTCCGTTGCTCTCGCTTCCCGATGAAATTTTTGTATCTACGTAACGTCGGCTCTTTTGATATGACAATAGAAGAATACTGTTTCAGTAACTATTTATTCCGATCAATGTTATTATTTAATAGCATATTAATTGTTATATAGAACTATCGATTATGGTAACTGCGTTAACAGCGAAACATGTTCACGATGTAGATAAACCGTTTGTTATACCTAAGAATTTAACTTGTCAAGAACATAGGTATTAAGTAGGTTAATATGTAAATTCACTTAAGTGCATTGTAGGGTGGAAATGAGTCTCTATCTAACCCCTATTATCTACTCAATTCTTATGTATAGATAATGTGTACTTGATAAATAAAGAAACATGATAATTCTGAACAAAATAGGTATTTTACTAGAAATCGAACTCCTCGACGCTCGGAGAGAAGAATGTTTTCAACGCTATATAAAAGCGCGTGCACGGAGCTCGTTGCCAAGGTTACAGGGTGGGTGCGATCAGCTGGACTTACGTAAGGCACGCGGGCTAGTGAGGGCGGGGGCGCCGCGGGCTGAGGTTAGGGCCGATCGATACCTGCCTTCTCTTGCTGTCGCCCGGTTTTTACTGTAATCGTAACTAAAGATAATTGTACAAACTTATTTTTTTAACTTGATGCAGAGAGATAAATAATTATAGCTTTGCAAGCTACAATTATATATTACTTAGTTAACTGAAATCACTATTTTAAAGTATTATGCAATTGACTATAACATAAACAGTCGAAGCCAAGGCGATTACAATTTGGCTCGATAAACCGAGGGTATAAATTCACCATTTAAAATTTATATTTATTTATTTGGCATGGCCCAACATGTATAATGTATGTACGTGGTACTTTTTATCTTAGCACTTAGATGTACATATAACAAATTGCTTTAAGTTGAGCGGGACTTCGAGAATATTACACGCGAGAGGAAGCGGTGTCAGATAATGGATTGTCGCGGGCGGACGTTGCACAATGGTGTGACGACGTCATCAATTTGTTAGACATTGAATACGAGTATGCAGTACCTTGTGCGACTGGCAAGCTTTTGATATTCAATCTCTTCGTTGATGAGTCGTTTACTCGTGAATACGATGTCTAATTTATTATAAAATGAATGAATCAAACCATCAATTAATTAACTTCAGTAATAATTATTTTTATATGCTTATTTGAATATGTCGTTTATCCCACAAGGTTTGACATAAAACAACGTAACTTATTCTAACTATTTTGAATTTATACTTCTTACGAAATTTCGCGGAATGTTATTTCGTAGTTCTCTTTGAATTCGTCATAGCTTTAAAATGTTTGCTTAATTAAATATTAATTTCAAGGTATATCAACCTTTTTAAATGAATAGAAAATAACTACTCTAGTAGCTACAGAGTATAGATTAAATGTATAGCTATTTATTATTATATATTACCTTCCAGAACTTGTTTATATTATGAGATAATGTTTGTTGCAAGCACTACATAGAATACGCACGTCTCTGATATTTTATCTCGACGATTTAAAAATTTTCCTCAAGCTTGACTTGAGGTATACCTACTGGCTACACCTACACGAGAGTATTAACATGTGGTCATGTTGGTACATAGTTACAACGGTGCGCTGAAGCAGAAATGCATAATTTATTTTTCACACGTTACTCTTATATTCTTAGACCGTCTTAGACGTGTCTCGTGTTATGACTGAGGAAGTAATTAACTATTATGTATTTACATTTATAATAGGATTTACGCGTGGAGTAAAATAATATTTAGTTTAGTTTATTATTAAGTTGTGTTATTATCAATATAGAGAACCAGGTAATGCGCACTGAGAGATAGTTTGCGCTGTATTTTATAGCGTTTGGTGCATTCTTTGTTAACTAACATTACAAATATATGGTATATGTACAGTCTATGAATGAGATATGATTGATGGTTTCATTTATATGTTATATTTTTTTTAATTAATTAACTTTTTTAATAACTATATACATCGATAGTTATTACTACCACTATCTAAACTTCAAACAATCGAGTTTATTTTAGAATTTTTGGTTAAATGGTTGGTTAATATTTCTCATCATTTTTAAAAGGCTTAGTCCAACTCTATATGTTAAATTATTAATAATTTACATACAACTTAAATTTTCTAAATGATTGCTTAGGATAATGTAAATATTTTAAAAATACGATGTTGAATATTATTGTAGACCATACTTATTATTCTATTTACTGTACACGACATCAGTAAACAGGTTTGGCATTTACAAAGTGACTTTTATGTCATTATTGTTGTTCGATACAACGATGGAATGTTCTGTATAGTATCCGTCTCAAAACCTGTCCATAAACATTTAAATCCAATATCCTAAAAAAACTTAAGAGTATTTATAATAAATTTACAGCAACGCGTCATTGCTATTAAAATCTTTAAGGCGTTTGGTATGGTAATTTATAAACGATAATTTTGTTTTAAATAATAATTAAAATCTACAGTATATTAATGTTAAAGAGTGTTTTTTCAATACGTACTGTCATTTTTAATGATTAAAATTAATTTATCTTCGTAGTTTTAATAATTTACAACCTACTGAAATAAAACTATTTTTCATGTGTCGACTTATAATACCGATCACTACAAATTCGGAACATTGAGGGAAATTATTATTATTATCCGCTATTGATATTAATACGCCTTTAACACAGTTATAATTTAATTTGTTACACTTCACACGCTTTTTACTGCACATTTCTTATTTATTTTTGTGTGATTTATCATCATTGTATTCGCCTATTTGTTTTTTATGCTTCGCTTTATTTATGTGGCTTGGGTGATCTGTTATGTTGCAGCGCGCGTTTGTAATGGTGCTTGCCGATTCAGTGATGTCATATTAATGTGCAAGCGCGTGTGATATTGCGCTGGCGCAGCTATTAAAAGTTCGTGATGTCGTCACCCGCGCGTGCGCCCTCCAACACCGTGCCACCCGGGGCCGGCATGCTACCTCCCGGTCCTGGACCTTCTCGACAGCGCTCTCTTAAGGACCGACTCAAGGATGGGATCACTGGACCCTTTCACTGGCAGTAAGTGCTCATTCAATTTACGCTAAAAGCTTTTTTTTCACAGGAAGTCAACACCTCTTGAATTCTCTATACGCTTTTGTGTATGTTGCATGATTGTTCTTAAGTACATGGTTTATAATTTTTTCTTATCTCTGCTCTCTAACAACATCTTGAGAATGGCCTGTATCGTAATAATCCTGTCTTCATGATTGGAAATCTTCAACAATAGCGTTGCGTGTTTTCGCTATTTCATTACATTTTAGATAATAATTTATGAAATCTATGCTACGATATATCTCGTACGTATCAGCTAAAAGAAATATATTTATCTTCGAAGAAATAATAACAATAATAATATTTACCAATAACAAACAAACAATTGTTATTAGTTTAAAGTGTAAAATATAAAAATGTGTAGTCAGTCAGTTTCAAAGTAATAAAATGCGGATAAAAAAGGAATAAGTAAGGACAGAACTGAAGGAATAGTTTATTTAATTCGTTACGCTGTTTCTCTAGAAAATATTTTTAAAATAAGTTGGTTTGTTAGTTTGTATTCGATTTGCAATGCTAAGAGCTTGACGTCGGCTATACTTTTTTGCGGTAGTAGATGCATCTGTCAACGGGAATTCAATTTGTTCTAAATCCAGTTCTCTGTCTTGTACATCACGTATCTAGAAATAAAAGTTTATGCTTCACATCACCACGATTTCCTATCCTATGAGTCTGCTATAACGCAATTATTGAAATAAGTAATTTAGTGTATTATTTAGTATAGTTTACATAAATATGAAATTAATTGCTGAAACGTAATCGTTATAACAATATGCTGGTGGTTTATATTTATAGTAGGCAGCAGCCCACACAACTATCACTTTAATGAAGTAAAAAATAGTCAGTAGTAATATTAGTAATGTCTGGATGACTACTTTTACTATCCTGATAATGAATAAAACTAATGTATCTGCAGATATGATACGATTTAATCATCACGATTTAATCCTAAAACTAAATTATAATGTTAAACTTTGGTGTAATTTTGTATAAATAATTAGAGGACAAATTTTAGTAACTTGACATTGAATTGCCAAACTTGAAGCGAACGAAACAAGAATAATTAAAATATAATATTTAGCTTAGACAAATGCTTACATTTGTAACTAACAAGGCATCTCAGAAAGTTTCCTACCTACAGTACTCCACAATAATTAGTGGTACAAATATTTACGTACGTGTAGTGTAACCTTTATGATCTTTTATGCGTACATTAGCTCCGACTACTAGACCCTTATCTCAATGAACAGAGCCTGAGGCATTTCTGGTATATATTATATAAACGTAATTTAATTAAAATTACTACTTCCGATTTCTGAGACCCTGGTATTTATTATGTATGTATAATTTGACAAAATAATTATTTTGTATTTTTAAATTACCGGCGTAATGGTGTGATATTTAGTTTATTATAAGTATATTTGTATAATTATCATATTAAATACAGGTTTGTTTTTTATTTTCTAAGTATATTGATCGAAAACAAATATTTCGAACATTATTTTTGTTTTAAGTATATTAATTTCGAAATCAGGAAATATTTTTTGTTAATATTCTAAGTTGTTGGTGTATAAAACTTAATATACCTGATGTATATCAGATAAAAGCGAGTGTGTATAAGTATTGAAAATTACAGAACATTTCGTATGAATCATAAGATATTCAAGTTGGCTGTAAGTAGGCTAGTTTTAGAACTCATAAGAACTATACGACGGTAATTCCGTGGCGTTAGTCGCATCGCTTATCATGCCCGGAGCGTTCTTTGTTATAGAGCTATGCTCCGTGGTTCATGTGCCACGCCGTCCTTGGCCGACATAAAATGTTTAGGCACGAACCATCGCGAACCAAGTGGTAGGAGGAGGGTGAATCAACCGGCATTGTTTCCTTTGTCCCATCTTCTACGTATCTATATCACAAATGAGCTACGTTTGTAGCAAAAACATGTAACGTCGGGTCTTTACGGCTGCTCCCGACTGCATTCGCAATTCAGCCTATATTAGTCGTCTTCCGCTCTAGTTCCCTTAAATTGTAGTCTATCTTAGTGCTTATTATTTATCATGATACTAGTGTTTGAATGAGAAAATTGTAGGGCAGTTATGACTTTTCGTTTGCATAACAGACTCATTTTATGTACTACAACATTCGATTTTAGAAACACTTGAATCTATTATGTAGAAAGCGTTATGTAACAACAAAGGAAATGCTTTCGTCATTAAAGTGATATCATTCAAACTTTTCTTTTTGCGGGTTCAAATCCGCGAAACAACGTCAAGCAATACTGAGTTTTTAGTATCGTAATGTGTTTATAATTCGTCTCGTGCCATGATAGAAAACATCGCGACGAAATCTAAATGCATCGGATGAATTTCGGTTACTTGTGGATCCATCAATGCTCACTGGAGCAGCGTGGTGGAATATATTTCAAAGTTTTTTCTTTAGGAAAGGAGAAATTTGGGATTGGGGCTTTTAAAAATGATGCCTGTGTAAGAACCCTATCCTGGGCGTTGTACCTACGAGTAGCTTTGCGGAGAATACTATGAAATATTCCATAGCTTGAGGTATAATATCTGTTATGACATGATAAAATGATTCCGTGCCTTACTGCTGGTACAACCAGCCGGGCCTTCGGATTTTGTATTATTGCACATACCTTAAGGGTAGTCATTAGAAATAAGCATGCATTGTTCGGTTTGCAACACCTACGGTGTACGTGTAGGACATCGAGGAGCAAAATCTATTTTCGCGACCCTAAGGAAGCGAGTTACTCTAATCCCTATTATATAGTTAGATATGTATAAAAAATTGTACAATGGGTTCTGCGTCGTATTACTTGTCAAGGAATACCTAATACTAAATGTCTACGCGGTCAAGTCTAAGTCTCAGGTGCAGCTAATTTTGAAATATTATTAAACAATGTATTAAATTATTTATTTGTAGTAAATACAACGTTTTATGTTCTTTATTCTTTTATTTTAGGCACAATTAATCTAGATTATATTTTATGCATTAAAGTAATAACGTTAGAAAAGAAGTGGAGCATTGACTCGAAAATAATACTAATCACGTAGAATAGTTGACAAAGCATTCGAAAGATTGGCTTTTGGTTAGAATCGTGACGATCTCGAGTACACGAGGTCATGTCACATTGAACGGGTAACACCAGAGTCACGCGCGTCTTGCGCCGTACAAAACGAGCCGTCTCATCGACCACCTACCGCGACCGATCGATTTCACACCTACGCCTTTGTCGCATCCATATCTATTTTCCCTTTTCTTATTTACATATCAATATTGCATCCAATTGTGTTATTGTTTATTAGCATATCTTTGTTCAAGGAAATTTAAACATCTTCGAAGCGCTGTAAACATATTCGTGATTAACTGACACTTTTTATCGGTACAAGTATTGCGTATTACGATATCATTTCAGTGAAATTTGTCACTTTGACATAATCTACATAAATCTTCCAATTCAGCTATCACATAATATTCGATTCCAGCTACTTCTTAGTCATGTTGTAATAAAGTGCTTTTTATATCAACGTTCTTTAAAGTGCTATTATTCATCATCAAGATATATTATTTTCCTGATGAAATTGTAAATATTGTCACAGCGCTATATACCTGAGACACCTAAACCTACTTTCATAAGCAGTATTGTAAAATGGACTATATCTTTTAGTTCTGACAGGCGAAATGCTACTGCGCATTATATGTTACAGATAACAAAGAGAGTACGGAGATAAATGTAGTCGAGCCCCCTGTTTTATGTTTGCCTGATATCGCTTGCTCCCATTGTTTAATTCGCAAATAAAATGGATAAGATAACAATGTTGCAAGGCTAACTCTCACTGTAGGAAATCAAAACGTTCGCAACTGACGGCTGTTGACAGTGCTTTTAGTCACGTACAAATATTTTGCAAAACTTACCTCTTCGGTTGACATATTTTGTTTTAACTTTAGAATGAATTATCTTAAATGATAACTTAAAAGTGTTTAAAGAATGTCTAATTCAAATATTGTGTTAGTTTATATCGTTATACATGTCAAAACGATATTAATTTTCTTCTTCTTTCTAGAGTTTTCGAGATATACATTCGCATTATTATAAATTAAATATATCGTGATTCCGATATTTCATTTCGCTTCGTGTGCATCATATTGCCTTAAAACTTAAGATGAAACTTTGAAAATAACTTGCGAGGATATACGTTCATGATCGCCGTTTGAAGCGTTATCTCTGGATGATTCGAGTCCATTCTGTAATTGATGCCCGGAGCGGTGCAATGAGAAGTGTGTAATTGAATGATTGGCGGCGGCGCCAGCTGGACACCTCTCGAGATGATGCTCGGCAGGCGCATCCGTCTGACATACATCATGGCTTACTGCGCACTACTCTGCTTGTAAGAATATCGAGGGGATTTTCTTGTACTTATTTAACAAGGTCCTAATAGGATGCATTTACGTCATGTCTCGATATCGTGTCGATTTCAATTTGCACATACCGTCTATAGTGTGATTACTGCGTATATTACCGATTGAGTCCCGTATCTTTTGGGTATTATGTTGGATGTAGACTGTAGATAATAAATTCATCGAATTAATACAATATACAACGGTGAATAGATATAATATCTCCCTCGTTGTTTACGTAACCAAAAATAAATTATTATAATTAATATTTAAATATTATTTTCAAACAAAATCGTTTATGTCGTCTAACTATGTTGTAACGAAGTTTTCGAGAAGCATTACAGTATAGTCTGTATTAAGGCTACAATTCGTTTGACTCTATATATAATAATGAAAAAATAACATTAAAAAAAATAATGCGTTTTGCTTAATCTTAATAGCTATTATGAGTTTTGAGAAATCGTAGACCAATATTATTTTTTCAAGAACAGAAAACAAGGTGATAATGCCCAAGTGATAAAATATCCCTGTGGATAAAACATATCGATCTCAAACGAATGTTCTGGTTTGAAATCCAGGAATCGTTGAATTCATGAGTAGACTCGTGTTCGGTGGTAAAAGAAACCATAGTGACTGATGAGGAAACTTGAAAGAAATTTCAACACATGTTATATCCGCCAATCCGCGTAGAAGTAACTTGGTAAATCATTGTCCATTTCATTCTTAAAAGAATATCCTCTTGATTTAGCAGGAGAAAATTCACTATATTATCTTTTATGCAAGTTAATGTTTCCTATAGGTTCATAATTAATGTGATCCTCCTAGATCAGGTATTAATAATTTCCAATAATTGTAAAAACTAAACAGAAAGCAGATAGCATATAGATCATGCAAGAATCGCGTGGCGTCAGTTTAAATACGGAACTAAAGGACGTAATCATTTTAACTACTATTGCTATCGCAATAAATTTCATCAAAGTGCTCCAGAAATATTTGCAATGTATTGTGTAAACAGCTAAGAACCGAAATTAAATAAACAGACCTCAACATACGGATGGTATAAATTTTGTGTTTACAATTACATTTTAATGTACATTACATTCGAAACAACCTTAAAATAGATTACAACGTTTAACTATATTTAGTAGAAATTTCATATCAAGTAAATTAATTGAAATTACATGCAGTGCATAGTCAGTTATGCAGATAGTATTTTTTTTCTTTTCATAAAATAATTCATACATTACGAATGTAGGAAGTCGATGATAAGGATAAGTGTTCTCGGAAATAATTACTTCTTCAAGATTCATAAATATTTTAATCGTAATATGTCATACATGACAATGTCAGGTGATAAAGATATAGTGAAAGTGCAGAAAAACCCGTTACACAAAATAATTAAGTATTTTATAAACGAGCTCCTGTCGCCTAGTGGTTAGAACACGTGAATCTTAACCGTTCAAAACCAAAATACACAAAACCGCTTAATTTTCTTTAATTTTTTTGGTTTAACCAGCTCGATATAAGCACTTCAGGCGTTTGAAAAATTAAAAGGTCCTTATATTTACTTGGTGGTAGGGCTTTGTGCAACCCTGTTTGCGTTGTGATCATATTCACCGCCTAACTTAGAAGCGTGATTGAGCCAGAGTAATTACAGGCATAAAGGACATAACATCTTAGTTTCCAAGGTTCGCCTACCAATTCTATAAAAAAAAAAAAACTTACAGTGTTAATGTCCGGTAATGGGCGATATATGAGTACTCAAGATATTGCGACACCGAGTTAAATAAAACAGTACTCTTCACAGTGCTATATTACGAAGTGGTTATTTTAGATTTTGAATAAAAACACATTTGCATTGTCGGTGTACATGAAGAGTAGATTTTTTTTCTGATTTAAAATTTCGGACTTTTAGATATATAATTATTGATAATGATAACACACAGTAATTACTATCTCGACACCAAATTAGCTACGTGTTAGCGATAATGGTTGAAATCAGTCGATAACTTATACTGCAGTTGATTATTATGTAGCATTTATTTAAATAAAAACTAGTTATTTTATAAGCGTGTTATGGTTTATTTAGTGCAAGTTTAGTTAAATAATGTTTGATATTTAAAGTTCGCTCGAGTTACACGAATGAATTTTTTTGGACTACTAGGGTATGTACTCAAATCAGTATATTATGCGTTTTCTGTTTTATTTATTTCGTGAATAAATTAAGGATTTACTTTTAGTAAAAGAAAGTTCTGGAAATGAATTATGTATAAGTTTCTGAATGTCTCTCTAAATTAAATTTTAATGAATGCCATCCTTAATGTGTGTCAATTGTCATTAAGCTACTTTGTTTAACTAAGTCTCATTAATGTGATGATATTATTTGTTTGGTATAACGAAGTTCGTGAAATATGTCTATTATGACGATGTTTCAGTGGGAATAACGTTATAAAATTCGTTGATTTAACACGTAATTCATCGCTGTTTGTTTATACAAAGAAAGTATTGTATACATATAATGATAGCAATTTCATACCTCATATTCATAGCAATATAAGTTTTTTTTTAATTTATTCCGGGAAAGCAAATGACTCCACTCCACCTGACGGAAAGTGGTAGTGAAGTCCAAACGCGACGACGGCTAGTACAGTCGGGAAAAATGTTTTGCACTAGCCGCCCCCGCCTTGCCGGCCTGCAAGATGCCTCTTCACGCCTCGTTTGAAGGAACCCGGGTTGTTTTATAAAATTGTTAAATATGTTTTATTTTTGTATGTATTAACACTAATGTCAATATTATTAAGACAATAAACAAAAATGGCATTTTGTGGCTATTAAAGTATTATTATATGCATGGGATAATTATAATTATGGATTACCAGTTTTTTAAAATATGCCACGTTATATAATTGTACAAGTTTTATTTACTCGTAAGTTTTCGAAGTGCGAATTGCTTATTTTCGTATCGCTAAAGTAAATACTTGCGTTTATATAGACCGGAAAACTCATTAAAGTTCCTCAATTGTCGGACGATAGGCAGAAAAGTTTTGTTTTGAAACACGGATTAATTAATTCGTGTAAGCGACCACAATGCCTTGTCAAGTACAGATACCCTTTTATTTTATCGGGGCTATTTAAATTGAAATCTTATTTTGAGAACATTATTATTGGAAATGCTTAAAACCGATCTTTTTTTTGACTTTTTCATTGTACCGTATTTTTATTGTGTAATAAAAATTGCTTTATAAAGTCATACAATTCATGTTAATTGCTGTTGCTTTAAGCTTATTATAAACTTGGAACATGGGCCAAACTAATTACAGTAATCTTGTTAACATAATTAGGTAGGATCCCAGTGTGTAGTAGGAGAGCTTATTATTTGCCAGGTCAGTGTTGGTACCATATTAAATGGGTATCCAAAATGAAAACCAAAATATACTTAATTTAAGTAGCCTTTTAGTTACGATGAGTTCGAATCGTCATTTTACAAGAGTAAATCACCGATTCGGAATGTTGATTGTACCGAGAATAATCGGCAAGAAACTCACTAAATCAATAGTTATATTAAAGGGCGCCAATCCTTCCGTTGTGTATTTCTTTTTATTTAACCAGTATTAAAACAAATATACATAGTATCTTTAGCCTCGTACCTCATACGTTAGTCGAAGTGTCTGCCAGCTCTCGGTGTATCGTCGTATCTGAGTTATAACGGATTTTATTTTAAAAATGGATATACTCTTATTAAGAAAAGAGAACTCAGTACACGAGACAGAAGTGAAACGTTTCTGAATCGTTGCATTACGACACTAATCGAATAAAAAACAACGGTAATTTATAAAAAAAAATCTCGACAGATACACATATAATAAATAATTAGTTTGAAAATAAAACCTACGTCATTATCAAGGTTTACGCCAGCTGTAAGTTATCCTCAATGTTATAACTCAATTAGAATGAAGCCAGAAGAAAGCTGTACATTTCCACAATATATAAATATTACATGTAATTAAGTTGTTTTGTTTGAATAGACTTCAAATTATATTAAAACTTGTCACTAGCGATTTTGTTATTTTGCTAGATGTGTTTTCACCCGCGTTGGTGCAGCTTGTTGAGATAAGTTCAAAATCCTCTACTCTAAAGGAAAAGGAGGCCTTAGCCCAGCTGTAGGATATATGCAGGCTACTACATAAATAAATATGTATATATATATATATATATATATATATATGTCTTTTATAATATTGGATTCGTGCATTTGCTTGTTTATTCTCAAGAAAACATTTTTTTTTGACTCATCAGTCAATCCGTACTTTTGTGTATATAATATTAAGTCGTGTAATTTTTAATCCCAATAAAATGTATTAATACTAAATTGAGATTCTTGAATGAAATTAAATTAATACCGATTACTTAAATTTAATTTATCAATAACATCATACCTTTTTTACTTTTGTTATAAATGTTAGTTACTGATTACTTACTTTTTAATTTATTAAACACGTGATAAAAATAATCATAACTATAATTAATTATAATAACTATAAATGTAAAGTGATTATATTTGATCTAATACATAACAATACACATACTATACCATTTAATTGGATTCAAATAACACATAAATAAATATTTGGATGTAATACAATTTATTATCTCAATTATGACGTAGGTGTAGGCAAACTTGTTAGTAATTAAGAATATCAATAATATAAGAGGTAAATCATTCGATCGTCATCTACTACTTCCGCTATTGGAAAACATATAATATTATAATCTTCAATGGTAGGTATTATTCTATAAGTATAGGTGGTAAATTCGAAATAATATATCCAATTTTGGTATTAAACACATAACGGTAGAGTTAACATGGTTACTCGTGTTTAAAAATATTTTACCTTGTTAGCTGTTTCGTGTAAACGTGTAACTATCTTCCTTCTCGGAAGTCTTGTTTGTTTTAATACTGGAAGCAAGCAAACTTATCAAGATAACGTGAAATGTTTGTACAGAGCGCGTTGTCATTGCTCTCTCGAACCGTGTAACGCTCGATCATATTATATTTAAATTAGGATACTTGAAAATGTTCGCTGAACGTTATTCATGTTCACGAGATGAGTTATTAAAGAGCACGTAAAGGGGCGACCTCAGGGGAACTTGCTTTCGGCGTGTTACGGTAGCAAGCGCAAGCGATCCCGTGACGCCCCTTGAAGATACGGAGTAGGTACCAAGCGCCGGCGAGTCCCATATACCCTCCAATTAATTCGGGGGAAAAAGGAGAACGAAAGATGAGAAGAAGAAATTCATTAATATTATATACCACGTTTTAACCATATGGCGTTAACCTTACATTCGTTTATGAGTAATCAGTGCAAAATGAGAGCCGAGATTTCTCACATTGCATAAAAACAAAGTGAATTGAAGTGTCTAAGCACTTTTTCGAGCTCCGAGTGTCGAAAACAGACAGGAAGTTAATGTCATATGGACTGTAAACAAATAAAATGTGTTGTTACGAACATCTGTTTCCTTCGTAACAAAATACTCTCATTTTATCTTTAATGTAATTTAAATTAAAATTAATATGACAATTAAGATTTTATATAGAACATTTTATTAACGAGATTTCGCCCGCAGCTTCGCCCTTCCTACCTTGGGGTTGAAGCAAGTTTCATACCATTCTCTAATTTCATCAAAATCGGTTCATTGATTTAGCCGTGAAAGCGTAACAGACAGACAGACTTATTTTCGAATTCATAATATTAGTTAAGATGTACACGAATTCAGTCACTGATATTTTATCTTTTAACAATTAGTACAATTTCTTTATAACTCAAAATGACGGGACGACATCTATAAAATTATTAATTTATTGTAGCAGCTAATTAGGTATAAATAATATCTACAAAATTGAATACAAGTTAGATTGCCTTTATTTTTTGTGGTTGCGCTCATTAATCATGAGTGAATGCAATTAAATTTCGTACGTATTGACTGGAGCGATTATTTTGATTTACACGGCTCGTACTACTGAAGGCTGTTACATTACGCCGAGTCTCCACGTTAACAATTTAAATTTTTATACCATTAATACGCGGTGCTGTCAAAAGTTCCCGTAATTACCCGAAGATGTCAACAACAATTTTAAATTAAACATCGAACATTGCGTTGCCATTTTAGGCGGTATTTAAACAAAGGCATAGGATGAATCAAGCGTGTACTCGGTTAGGCTTATTTTAATTCGTTGTGAAAGAAAACTTGGTTATTTTCTGATGTAATGCAAACACTTTGCCAATTATTTCTATGGAAATGCACCTTTAAACGTTTTTTTGTCGGCATTTTGTCGGTCTGATAAATTTTGTACAGGTCACAATTCATTTTACAACTCGATACTGACTCATATTAAAGTTTTAAGGTATGAAGGTCGACGAAGGTTATAGATATATGAAATTGTTATTGTACGCTGCACCTTCTGACCTTGGTGTTGCAGTGAATGGTAAACAAATGCACCGAAGGCGGCAGATGACTCGCAGCTGGATGCTGTTTAATAAACATCGTTATCCTTCGTTAATTTACATTTACGTTACGCGAAGTAATGAATTTATAAATAGAACTGGAACGTTTATGGCTTATATTTTGAATATTCACTAAGAACATTAAATATGTTATTCATGAATTATATGAATAATAGGGAAATAGGGTCGTAAATGACTTCATTGTTCTCAATACTTATGACTTTTTTGTTTTATTTACTTCCAATAAATTAATAGATTACTGCACGGTTAGAATAAACAATATATTATATTCGTGATATATGTTGTTTCATTGTTTATCTAACACCGATTCACATAACTGGAATAATATTAGGCGTTATTGTTTTTGTCTATTTTATTTTATGTAGTTATGTTGGGATGTATATATACTTTGACCGATTACTATGAAAATTGGCACATGTGTGTAATTTTAAATTAAGAAGATTTTCATACTATCCTCTTGCCACTAGATGTCGCTGCAACACATAAACATCTACACCGTTAAAGCGTTCGTCATTAAATTTCAAAATGCACTTAAGCACGGAGCATATTAACAATATAATAATAATAGTTTACAAACAAAATTAAAGTCATGCAACGCATGCCGGGCATCAGTTATTATAATATAAAAGACTAGGACGTTATCAGGTCATTGACAGAAAATTACGTCATATCTAAATTGTCGTACTCTTTGACAAACGTACTTCGTTCCCGTATATGTCGAATTTGTAGACATCGCCACCCATCGCTTTCGACAAATGAGGTGACATCCGATTGCCTAATTCAACATAACATGACGTTGCTAGGTTTTCAATACAGTGTGCCTAGTACGAGTTCCTTACATATTCGATAGCGTTGACGGTAACGAACGACGGTGCGACAACTCCAATTATTGTCACTAGACGGCGCTGTTAAAGCTGGCTGTAACTACACCATAAGATTGCAATAACAATCTATTTTTGGTGTATGATTTTTGTAAACGAACGAGTGTAATGATATTTATTACATGGTTCCTTATGTATATGAAAATGGGATAAAAGAATAGAGAGCATGTTACATTACCAATATTCTCCTCTCGACTTCCTTCTTGAAAATGCAAATACATTTAATTTAATTCTAATAAAAATATAGTTTGCTGTTTTGATTGTTAAATAATTATAGATATTACTTATCGATTATTGTTTAAGCGTTGTATTTAACTGAGAGTAATTTAATGTTATTAGCCTATACACTAAGATAAAATAAATTTCATTTAAAAATTGACAAACTCGTATTATTCGTTACATATTTATGAAATGGTAAATTATTTTTATAATTAGATATTCTTTCTTTAATCTCAAATAAAATATTTCAGATTTTTTTATTAAATTATAACAAATAGTTTCATGGAGTCTAGTTCCTGAATGAATGAGTCAAGAAAAACTTAAAATATTATAAATTAAAATATTATGCAAGCAGTTTATATGATTTATAAGAGGTTACATATCACACTTGGACGTCCAACATTGATAAAAATCTTGATAATAAAACACTTGATAATATCACTACAGATATTAACTATTTCAGTAAACAGTACTCTGAGCAATAAAAGTTATCGTTTCTGTTGGTTCATCAGTTGACGCCGCGATTAAGGCCGTATCGCTGTCTTGGAAAACTTATTCGTTAGTGCGGCAGGGTTAATAAAATTTTATTTTAAATAATCGATAATAACCAAGATTCGACCAACAGTCGCACACGGTAAACGTTCAATGACATTAGACATTCCTAGAGCCCTCACCCTACACTAGCGCCTCTCGCGTCGAATTCAAGAGCGATAGCCCTGTAAATAACATTGTAATCGAATCGAAATAGATGTAATCATACCTGGGATGATATTAGATCATTGAAAAATGATCAATATAAATGTTGGCCTCATTTTATAAATTGAAGTTACAGTCAAAGTACCGTTTGGAACACTTTCATTACTTGCTCGACGGGCCCCCGTTACCTATTCAATTATGAGTGAACAATGTTCGTACTGTACGACTTGGTTCACCACTAAGTGACACTGTTGACCAACATACAAAGACATTAACCTTATATTGTTTTAGCCGACGTACGTTCACATGACATTGTTTGTTTGTTTCGTTAATGCATTCATTGATGGTTGTATTGAACGCAAACAGCGTTTAATTTGCGATTAACGTCACGTGTCGGAATAGGAGTATGCGGTAGAAATAATATTTAATGAGTTTAACAGTTCTATAAAATTCTTATCAGCTTATTGTAATAACTACGTGATTTCACAAGACGATGCGTTTTTTTCTCCTCGCTTTGTTCCGCTACCTCGTTATTACGACTTGGGCTTATAGCTTACATTATTTTTAAGAAACAATTTAAACGTTATTATATCATACCTTATGTGGTAGTGGGAATATTATACGGATACGATAACTATCATAAATAAAATGACTAATAAAAGTGTTTTTCTTGAAGTAATTCTTTTATGAATGGTACACGTTTATATGTATTATGTAGGCGTAGTGGAGTGAACACGTGGGACTTACCAAGGTTCGAATTCGGGCAAGAACCAATGATTTTTCTACTAATTTTTAAACTAATTTTTAAATTTTAAACTAATAGTCGGCGTTGAATGATAACATCGTGAGGAAACCAGTTGAATGATATGACAAGCAGCCATAACCAGGGGGCCTTAGTACAACCGTGAGATTTTTAAGCTCTATTATGTAAACATATATATTATATATACATTGAATACATTTACTAAAATAAACCAGTATTCTATCGATAGTAAAATAGAATAACAAAGTTAATTAATATAAATGTAAGTTGTAACAATGAATCTTGGTATGACGATTATTCGCCGTCTCGTATGAAAGATCGCGTAGTGAGATTGGTAAAGGTTGGTTCGTGTTATTAATGTATTAAAAGCTTACATCACTGACTTAATAACATATGTCAAGATCAATAAAAGGGCACGAGTTGTGTAACTATTGTGCTGAAACTTTATGACAGATTAAACGTTGGTACTAAAGCAATTATCTATAGTTGAATGTATTTCATTTACGCTCATAATTCATCGCTTGGTGACGAAGGAAAATATCGTGAGCAAAACCTGCTTGCGTCCAACCAACCCGCAATGGAAAATCTTGGTGTATTAACCAACCTTCTTCTCAAGCCCTGCTGTGGACATTTATAGGCTGTTAGTTTTTTTTTTTACTTAAGAAACAAGATTGTCTATTACGAAATGATATAAACTCTAGTGTTTGGTGTTACCTGTGAAAGTTACTACTTGTAAACTAATTGCAAATGCAAATTGCAAATAGCTTTGCAATATTTAAACATAATATTACAAAAGCGTGGAGCCTTTGAATGTTTTATTTTTATTTTTTATTCATTTTACATCATTCTACACAGACACGTTCGGTCGGTCCGAGCCGAGTTTTTCCATTTTTATCTTACTGTTTAATACCAAATTCATTCCTTATATCACTTATTTGATAAAATATATAAAAACAAATCAATGACGATCTAATTTATAAACGATGCTTAGCGGTTGTTTAGGTAAACAATGATTTGTTTCTTTTTGTCACTGATTTGACATTTGAAAAAAAGAAGACAATATTGATTAACTAATCGCTCTCCTAAGCAATGTTTATAAGTAAAACTACTAGCAAAATTTCAAATATCACCCGCGCGACCGTTTCTCGCTCCTCTCGACATACCATTACCAGTAGATATTGTATTTAATTCGTTTTTATGTTGCACATATTTTATAAATTATTCTGATGAATATAATTTAGTTATCTTACTATTATAAGATAATACAAAAAGCCCTCTCGTAGAAAATGTAGTATGCGCCAAAAGCTGAAAGGATTTTACACAAAATCACATTATGTAGCCCTCGAGTTTTGTTAATATAATTTATTATCAAGTTTTTATCTCAATAAGCTGTAGCATTACGAGTATAAATCAAAGATGTGAAAATAAAGAGAAAATTTCTTGATTTTTTTTTATTAATCTATGTTATTGATCTGACACAACCCTTGAAAATATAATGTTATACAAGCAATATTTTAGTTTTAACTTCGAACTGGATTTACCTATGTAAAATCAAATAAAAGATTACCAATTTTGCTTTATAACTTCTCTTAAGTAATCATGTGCATCAACGAACGATTTACTATATATTATAATATATAATTCAAGTTTTGAAAAAATACCTACTACTACACTACAACTATTTTCTATATTCCTATTATTATTATTCATTTAATTCATTAATTTCTCATGAAGTTCGCGATTTAATTGTCACTCCCTTTTTCTAGTTTGTGAGCTGAAATATGATATTTTCAGGAACTACCAGGAAAGTCAGATTTGATAAAAAATATTTTCGTCAGATTATAACTACAATCTTGCTTAGACTGTGTATTAAGGAAGGATGCAGGCTTAGTAACGATCTTGTAAATTGGCCAGGTATTTAGTTAAGTTCACTTTGTAACATAAGCTATATACTACATATTGGTGGTAGGGCTTTTTTGCAAGCTCGTCTGGGTAGGTTATAACTCATCAGATATTCTACCGCAAAACAGCAGTTTTTGGTATTGTTGTGTTCCGGTTTGAAGGGTCAGTAATTACAGGCACAAGAGACATAACATCTAGGTTCCCTTAATGTGCTGGTGGCGCATTGGCGATGTAAGCGATGGTTGACATTTCTTACAATGCCAATATCTATGGGCGTTGGTGACCACTTACCATCAGGTAATAGCCCATATGCTCGTCCGCCTACTTATACTATAAAAAAACATAACCCAAATGACGTGCGTCAATAACATGCTTGAAACAGTAGTGTACTGTCTAAAACTGATGATGATAAATCCGCATGGCATAGTAAGCGTAATTGTAAAAAAATAATTGTCTTAACTGTTTGAATATACTCCGACTAAGTTTTTAGAGTTCAAGGTCAAACCACCGCGGCAAGATTAAGTTACTTAAGATTCTTTTGTTGACATTTTGCGGTCAGATGATTTTAATTTACATAAATACCTACCGTGTAAATGCGAAGTTGTCGTAACGTATAAATTTATATAAATGAATAAATAACATTATAATTACAGTAGTTAATGGGAATATAGTAATTATAATCTTGAGATTTGTATAATTTGGCTATAATCGGATTTGTGTAGGTTTGGGTTATTAACAACTTAGTTTAGCTTAGAATTAGTGTAAAAATATATATTTCAATAAATAATATATTAACTCTCATCTGAGATTATCTTACTTTATATTGCTTTGTTCTGGTCGGCATTGTGAGTTAGCTTAAAGTACAAGGGTATGTCCCTACACCTGATCAATTATAGATATTCTTGACAGTCTTGATTGTGCAATGAATTAAAATTAATCTCTCTGTTCCTTCGGCGGTTCTACTCAGAGCTGAGTGGTTTATTTTTGAACCGGTGATAGATTTTCGACTATCAATAAGAAATGCCTATGTTGAATAAAGATATTGAATATTGAAAAAAAGGGGTTTATACTTCCTGTAGTGCCTGTGTTTACGAGCGTTAGTGACCAGTTACCGTTAGGATACGACGGTGGTCTATTTGCGTGAAAAAATAAATTAAAAATATGCGCGCGTGCGCCACTTTGAAACGTTAATTGAGTTAAGGAATACTCGAGTAAGTATGTGGTCCGAAACGAACTTGACCTCTTTAAGTGTCGGATAATTTAGTAATGCACTCAGATAAGAGATGAAGAAGTGAATGGAACGCTAATTACATGTACTTATATTTACAAGTTTGGACATTTTTTATCTGTGATCTGTTCAACAAGCGATGTATAAAAGAAATCCATAATGAAGTCACAATTTATAGTAGGTACTTGTTAATTTTTTAACGAATTTACATTCGTTGAAATTTGAGTTTATTTTATTTGTCAAATTTGTCAAGATAAAAGATATGATTTCTATAATCTCGATGATTATATCCTCCTGACCGATTGCGGCCATGGCCACTTCTCATTTGAGACTATCCAACTGCGCAGGAGGAATGATAGTGCGCAAGGGTACGTGCACACACTCTTCGTCCGAAGCAGTGGGGTGACAACTCATGTAAGTCGGAGAGAGAAAGACAAAACATATGATATGTCGGTACTTTTCGAAACACGAAGTTTAACACTGTTAAGCAGCTCGCTAGCGGGCTGCTACTTGGAATTTGTTGACAGAAAAACTCAATTATGTCATGTTATTAATATGAACTTAGCACCGCGGTCGATGAGAAGTTTTTGATAAATTGATAAAATATTAATTCGGTTTCTATATAATAACAACATGAACTACTTTGTGGCGATAGTAAAATACTTATTGAAATTATTTAAAAAAATATAACTACATATAAACAACTTTATCTATTTTTTCATTCTAGGTCCGAGATAAGTTATAATTGATCAAAATATTTTTGTTTTTTATTTTTGTTATCGACTTCTTCGTTTCGGAAATACTGTATAAGCTAAAATTAAATTAAATGACCATCGCAAACTTAAGTCTTTACTTCCCCTTTTACTTATTTTCGATGTCAGTTTTAACAAAAATAAAATTAGTTATAAATTTTTATGTAAATTGTAACTCGAAGCAAGTTTTTCATATTTCAAATAAATAAGGTTTTATGATAATAGTCACATACACACAATAGGTCACACGTTTGGACAGAAAACATCAAAATGTCATATTTGTTTGTTTTTTTTTTGTATATAAGTTGGTAATATACTAAAAAAGTCACACCTCAGGTACTAATCCTCAAAGTATAACACTTAATAGCAAGTTTTTTTTAAACGAAATAAATTAAATACAATATAAAATAAGAGTTATTTAAATATTGAATACCAAATCGGTTGTAAAAGATTGTTTTGTAGTTGGGTTTGTTTTTGTAAAAAGAATAATTTATTCATTCTAATAGCCCATATCATATCGTATCGAAGACATACTTTTAATTCGGTCGCGCATTATCTTAACGTGACTATTTCGAGACACATTTCACTCTCAATTTTATGATTGTTCTAGATTTGACACTGAACATTTTGCGATAACCGCATTTCATCCTGATAGATTTTTTCCACACTAAATTTTTTCGTTTTTAATATGAAATCTTTATTTTCCCGCTTTTACAACTGCTGCCGCTTCTCTTGTTGGTGTAGTGGGTAATTGAGTTGCAGGTCCTGGGTACAAATTCCGGATTGAGCCAAAATAAAATTAATGTTATTCGATTTTCAATTAAGTAATTTTCAATAGCATCCTGGAATTCCAAAGTTGGAAGTATTAACTCTCCCGTACCTCGGAAAGCACCTAAATCCGTTGGTCGCTTCAACTCATTTCGAGTCGTGTTGGATTTGCCATCGAATTATAAGATTGAGATAAAAGAGAATGCGCTCGTGTGTTCTCACACACTTGTGTATTTCATTGTCCTGTGCAGTTATTAAGTCTCCTATGAGAATAGCTGAAATCGATCAAGCTACAATCTTAAACCTAATTTAAAAAATCCTTAAATCTGACGTCCCTTTTAAAGGTAATAAATACACCAGTAGAAGTAATAAATTTTATTATTTGTTAATTTTAATATCTTTAATATAATAACTTATTTACTTTTAAATTTAATTAAAACAAAATATCATATATTGTTAATTCGATGACAATCGTTCAGTTCTCCTTTTTTTATATATGCACGGGAAAAACTATTTCTTTAACTTTTTTTTTACCAAACAATAACAATGACGTTCTGAAACCGATTATATTCTTATTAAATTAAATACAATATAGAAATATGTAATGATTAAATATATTAAGTGAAGTACATAAATAAGTATTTTTAACAACAGTGTACTTGAAAAAGAGATTTCAACATATTTAGTTTTGTCCAATTAATTGTATTCAGATATATCGATTACATTACATACATAGAATTTTATTATTTATATAAAGATTAGGTAATTTTATGAATATATTCATAACGTTGCCTATATATTTAAGAATAATTTTCATCTACCTTATAACGTGTTCATTTAGATGCATTCTTAACTATAGGCGGTTATTCGATTTGAATACAATAATCGTTAGTGGGATGCAATACCAATCAATATGTTATTGAATATACAATGGATTACGTACGACACAATGTATTAAAAAAACATATTGAAATATAATATTTCCTATTCATTTGTAAAAAAGAAAGAAAGAAGTACATCAAAATAATTGATATTTAAAAATTAATTGTATATATCAGAGAACATTGATATCAGAATCTAATGGCAAGTTTTAATTTATTTATTATGGGCTGAAGTCCATAATTAATCATACCGATGAGGAAAAACATTAAAAATATCAAGATGCATGAAAAGACAAGTATTAAGGGTATGACGTCTAACAGCGGGGGTTGATTTCAGACGTTTTATCAGGTGATCGCGTTATCTCAGACAGGCCGGTGGCCCCTCCACAGGCTGCGATACCTACCAGCAGTCAGTAGCATTCAAATCGCCGCGAGGTTCGCACGCGGTGACACAAGCTCGCGCTCACTTGTAACGCAGTGAAAGTCGCACGCGCAGTTTACGCTACGAATTCGTACGCCGACATCTTCGTCTAGTTATTTTGTTTGTCCGTTGCGCCAGTGCAGCGGGGAAAGGAGGTCGGTGCGTGGCCGGTACCCGTAAGAACTTAGAACGACGCGATTTGTGTTAGCAATGTTTTAAATAAGTTTCGCACTTGTGTTGTATTACCAAATATTAAATATCATCGGATTTCTCCAAGTGCCTGGCTTCGGCCCTATTGTTAATGTGACCGTCATCAGTTGAATCGTAAACTACCCTCATTGTTGAAGTATTGCGTGTTTTGTTTTATTTTTTTGTTATTTCTTTATTGTATATTGTTGCAATTTTTAGTATTCCGCATTAATTAGACATGCTACGGCGTTCTACGCAGCTCGTAGATAGCATTTAAATTATGTAATATATCACACAAAAACATTGAAAATAAATGAAATATATTTGTAAAACGATCGATAAACATCGAATGGTCGAGTGCGTCGATACTTTATAATTATGTCAATACAAAGGTCACTGTTCGTGAGAACACGCGCACGAATTCATTCATAAGTTCTTGGGCCCTTCAACATTTGGAACTTGATACATTTTTTCCTCATTATTGTTATTTAAATAATATTAACATAAATATTAAGAACATGTTACATAAAATTAATATTGATGAAGTTACAATCTTGTTTAAAATCAATTACGCTGCACTTTTAAGATTGAAAAACATTTCGCTAATTATTTAATATTTTTCATTGTTTTTAACTATTTCAATTTATTGATTATTTATTTTCAATCATTATAATGTAGCATAAATAAAATGTAATTATTATAGTTATCCTTCAAAGTATATCGATACTAATAAATTAATACAATTTTCATCAAATATTCATCATATTTCCGATGTGCAGTCTAAAAGTATTCTATTAAATCACTTTGTTATTAAATCATTAAGAAAACGCGAATCAACTACTGTTATTAATGTTATTATAATCTATCATATACTTGATACATCCTGTTTGTTTGAGTACATCATAGGACATGCTATTTATCTCGGCAGAATAAAGATGATGCTTTCGTTGATTCCTAATAAAGAAGCATTTTAATTACTGTAAATGCTGCATACGTTCACGAACAAGGCTGTAAATACAATATATCATCGCGAGCCGGGCACAGACGAAAATTATGCACATGCACGATGTTACCGAGTCGAGTCGTAGGCGGGTCCCATTTTTTGTTGCTTCCAGCCCGTTTAAAAAACTTTTACTTTAGAACAATACGCATATTGTACGATGCTAGACGAACATGTTTCATACTAACTTTTTAAATAACGTAAAATGTCACGTGTGCAATTTTTTCATTTACCTTTTACAGGGGAATCATTTGAACTAATTGTTTTTTTATCGGTTCAGTATTTAAAAGTGAATTAATAATTGTCAGCATACGTTTATTAATCAAATAAGCATTAGTATCATCTGTAAATATATGGTCAAATATATATTCTAAAAAGAATATTATTTATACATGTTCGGTGTTATCAAAATTGGGGTAACAAATATATAACATTGAAAGATAAAACACAGTGATTCAATTGGATTGTGATTGAAATAATGTGTTATCTTATCGATGAAATATACTTATAATGAATCTTGGTCGATACGATAGGCTCAATGTCACTGAAAGTCGGGTGTCGACGGCGGGCGAGGCGAGGCTCGAGTTATGCAAGTCCCGCTGCGCTTTGAAATCGGACACGACCTACATTTTTCTAGCAATAGACGTAACTTGAGAATTATGTTATGTCAGGGCTGACCGCCGCGACATCTGCTGACTCGGCGCTTCGCCGCGATAATAGGGCTGTTTTCCAAACGATATAAAATATTCCATCGTACATTTCGTAACAGTAACGTTAGTAGCTCTGCGTAAAAATACTTTTAAGATCTATAAACTATATGTATACTATTGACGCGTACGTGATTTAAAATGCAGCCCATATTTTGAAACTTAATAAATAATTAAATTTATAAACTCGTTGAAATGCTACCATTAAGTAATGGTAGCATTTCAACGAATCCACACATCGATCACATTTTGTAATATAACTCCTGAAAAACTAAACGAAAACGAAAAAGGGTCTGAATTATAACTGATTAATATATCTTAGAACGTTCTTAGAAGACAACCCTAGGTAAAGCTAAGTTATGTTAAACCAAGAACGTTGACCATTTGTGTCTACTATAAAAAATCGGGTCAAAGGCTGTAATAATCTTTTTATAGAGAATAAAAATAGCAACTGTCGACAACTTTTTTTGTTGCAATAACTTAATTTAAACAAAAACATTTTAACGTCCACAGTTGTACGTCCATTATTATTCTATTTGATTAATATTTTTTTACGTATAAATGAATCGTTTTGTACTAGAAACGTAAATGGTAAATGTGTTTTAATCAAATAACATAAAATACTATGAATAATTGTCCACTGAGCTAAAGTAGATTTATTGTACATGCTGCAAGTCCAGCCTCTAGTTGACCTCCGTGTACATGAGAGGCATTTGAACCTCGATATTAACGAAAGGAATTCATCTCTGCATTTTAATTATTTGTATCGATCCTATTGCCAAGACGAGTTTAATCCATGCCATTGAATTACGGCGTGCGAGATCCTCACACTTGATTCTTCCTCTCCGATGTACTAGATATCGTCACCACAGAGCAATTGAAGGTTGAAGTAAGTTTTTTCTAGCTGTGTTTTTTATATTGGGTCGATTGAAAATATCTTAATGCAGTATGAATACGGATTTATAAAGACATATTTCAATAATTACAATTATGTAAAATATACGTACGTAGTTGTAATGCGTAGTAAGCAGGAATTATAAAAACTAATTACAAACGACAAACTTAGCTAAATATTGTTTTGTTTACTATGTTTTTACGAGCGTTCATTTGAATTTTTTTCCTCTCATTTGTGAAACGAAATCGGGACAACAAGACTGCAAAACGCGTTCAGAGAGATTTATTTGTGGCAGTTGTTAATTTGGGAATATTCCCAAAGAATCCTACACGATTTTGTGTTCCATTTTAATAATAATAACGAGAATAGTTGACGGGCCTTCATTTGTTTATTTCGAAACGCATGAGTTATTTTCCGAAAAAGGAACCCATTTAATATGTTGACTTTTATTTATTATATAATTTAGCAAAGTCATTACTTTGTAATAGTTGACGTTTCAACACATATTTTAGACGATATAATCTCTTACTGTCATCATCTCGACTAAACTAAAAATAGGAACTATAATTATTAAAATAATATTATCTCTTTAAATAGTTCAAGTAGTAAAAGTATATGGGTCAATGTGTTTGGGTACACAAAGCTTGTAAAGTTTTTAAGGATTTTTACTAATGGAGTTTTATAGGTATTAAAAAAGGTTTTATTGTAAAAGTTGGTATATTTAATTATGTTGCGTCCTGATTATCGAATTAAAAAAAATGAATGTATGTTCAAACAGCTACTTAGACGCATGCGTCATAGTTTCACTCTTCGTTCACTTCATTGCGTGCAAATAAAGTACTTAATTAGTATACAATAAGTTATTTATATGAAAAATAAAAGCTTTGTTTAGTCATTAATAAGTGGCACTTGTCACAATCATCGATGAATATTTTCTCTGCGTTTCATAACAACGTAAGTGCGTATCATTTCCTATATACAATAAAATATCTACATATATATATAAACGTCAGTGTTAATTTCCTATTCATTATATACGTATTAATGAGATTGATTTTCTTTGTCCCATGCTAGTTTATTGTCGTAAATAATTAATCAGTATTCAGTTCAGCTCCGAGCTGAGGACTTGGAGTCTCATTAAATATTCGTTGTTTGCATATGCCGACTGTCTTTGTTCGTGGACATGTATCGTATCTCGCTCTAGATAATGTATACGCTATAATTCAAGCAAATTATGTATACAGTTTTGTCTATAAACAATTTTACAACGCGTTCCTCTAATAGTTTTCATTCAATGTTTTCCATAAATAAAAAGCAATAAAATTGTCGTTAGTTTATATATTTTGCTTACCGAGAATTGGTTCTTTGCAACGTTTTATATTATTGTAACTTGTAGACGCATTATTTCGTCGAACTCGTATTTCAATTAACATCATCGATTAAAATAATAAAATGTAAGGACGTTCAGCCGTTTTGTTATTTATTTTATATATATGACTATTTTGTCTGAATCATTATCTTAATTTTTAATATTGAAAATTTATTATGTTGCTTTAAATATTATAAATAATGTAAGCATTAAAAGAATACCTTGTTAAAACATATATATGTTTGCTCGATTTAAATTATGAGAAAAAAAATCTGTTAATTTTATTTACGATATTTGTTTTTATTATGATATATGTAATAAAAAATATACATATGAATATGACATAATCTTATTGAAATGTTGCATTAACTCATTGGCAATAGATTTAAAATAAATTTCCTATACCGCGTCAATCGAATTTTACATATGTCTAAAGCAAATATATTCATTTGCCAAGTTTTTTTGTAAATATCGTGTATGAGAAATTTACACGTCAAATTCACATCCGCGATTGAATTTATGTTTTGTATACGATAGATGACGAATCGTTTTTATAAACACGAATAAGATATTGTATTCCTTTAGCGTATGTAGTGGTCATAGATTAATTAAAATAAATCGAACTTATTGAACGATGGAAGCGTTTAACAGTAATTGCAATTGACTTATGCGTAGTTGCAACGTGCGATAAGTAGGTAACAAAAGGCACAATGAAGGTCCATGGCATTTACGAGCGATTGTGCGTGCTCTATCTTTCCCCCGGCTATTACCGTAAACCGCGTAACATTTTAGCAGAGATTTTCCACGATTACTTCGAACTATGTAGATATTTCTCGTAGATATAATGTTCTTGAAACGTTTCAGGCATCCTTGTATAAATATCTAGATTCTCTTTAGTTTTTATTTGTGTTTGTACAACAGTACATTTTTAACGTACCACAAACTTAATTATCATGCATATTAAAATGCTAAGCAATATATATAGAACAATAGTTTAATAAAAATTTAAGACTTATTTAAAATACCTTAAAATTAGGAGGATTAGGAGGAATTAAAGATAATTACGGAAATACATCCACTGTTCTTGTTCTGTTTTAGGCTGACGAATAAACATACATATAAAATATATATATGAGAATTTCTACAAAATATTGAGATAGTCTTACGAATTTGTAAAGAAAACGTTGCACTGTATAATATTTTAATTTTTTTAGATCTTAGGCGCTTGCTTCTAAATGGATTCGACCTTCGGATAGGAATTCGTATTCCATCCACTGCACAATTTTGTTTTTATTTTAAATTAATAGGTACATAATTTTTTCCATTATATCTATTCAAAATGTACGCCGTTTCATGCATTTTTCTTCGTGACATCTACAATTGTGAATGTCAAATGTATCCACTCAATAACGATATTTTTCACTCAGGTATCATCAATCAAGAATTACGTTAGATGTGATACAAATATCACATCTGCATTTTAATGTAGTTTTAAATTTGGTCAGGTTTTTCATTAAATAAAAGTATCAAGAATAGATATATAATAGATTAACAAATCTAGGCTACCATCGTTAAAATAACGTAGTTAATTTTAATGACATTGGAATAAAGTCAGTATGCTCGATTGAGGACATTAACTGGCTTACCTCAGAGTTACAAGAAGAAAAATATAGTAATTTTTTTAAGTGCTCTTAATGCAAGTTCAGTTATACTTGACCTTCATTAGTTAATAACAAACATTGAGCTATTACAAAATTTCCACAAGCGAACGCTACAGATTAATTTAAAATAATACGATGCCGATAATTTGATTTCAAATATCACCGGAAGCTCTTATATGTATAGCTTTCTACTATTTTTTACCGCTACTTAATTAATATATGCTTATTTCGTTGGCAGTATAATTAATAGAATGTGCTATTTTTAATAAAACGCTTTATAAAGTCAATGAGAGACAATTAATAAACTCAATTGAAGTGCGACCTTGGTGATGTTGTGTGTCGGCCACATCTGATTGTTTTTCTAACTATTTCAAGCGAGCACGTGTCATGCCATGCTGGTTCGGATGTAAATAACTGCATTTTCGGGGTAACCCTTAAAATACTATCGAGTGACGTCATTAATTCGTCTCTGTTAATTCGTTCACGTTCTTGTTATCCGCGCGTACTGCTTGATTGGTCGCGCCATCAAGTGATAATGAAATCGACCTTAGTAACGCGAGACAGCGATTTATACGAACCGGTGGCAACTTTCCCCGCAGCGTCGCGCGTGAGTCGATGACGACTATGCAGTTACGAAAGCTGCACCTGCGTATATGGAATAGCGCCGGCACTTGTCGACGGTAACAATATAATTCCCTAGACTATCGCACACTTACTGACCCCGTGTTGTAAAATTGATCTCAATAGCTTTTCTATCGCATCTTTACAGCTTCGTACAAATATGTTATGATCGAGTTATGTGACGTCACAATCTCTAATCACTGTTTTTGTAAGTGATAGTCAATGACAAATACTAACTAACGATGTGAAATTAAACGGTTTTGTTCAATATAGTCGTTAATAGCGTTCTGTCACACTTAATTACTGATAGCTTTGTTTTTCGGTTTCATATATTTCACTAAACGTAGGAACAAAAAGTTATGGAATTCCTGATATTGACAGAATATTGATGCAAGCGGATTAGTAAATGGACCGTAACGAAATCTCGACTCGTTAAACCGGTGTCAAGGCACTTGGATGTAATATTAAGATAATAATTGTTACTGAGTTTATTTTCTTCGAAATTAAAAGTCACATTATTTATATTCATTGCATACAAGAGTTTTGGAAATGAAATAATTACCATTTTTTTTTTACATAATGCAACACAAGTGCCACTTATTAACCACTTAATAAACCATATTGGTAAATTGTATTTCACAGAGGTTCAACGATAAAACAAAGTATTGCCTTGCCTATCGCAATGTTCGACGCTGTGATTAAATATTTTTTATCAATGAAGCTAATAAAATAGGCCCTTAAAAAGTATTGTGTAAGTGACTAAGTGCAGTGAGTGACGATGAGTGCTAGCGAGCCAACCTTAACCGAATCGCCGGTGCCGCTCGCTCTGGCGCGGCTGCAGGGTCGGCCAGGGCGGATGCCGCGTGGAATGCGCACGCACCGTCCCAGCTTGCCACTGGCAAGTCTGCAGGAGGCTATCGACGAAACTCCGCGACGCTTCAGCGAGGAACCGTACCCGCCAGACACAGACGACGAGGAAACGTTTACCGAACCCGTGGTGGTAATCAAACGTTCTCCATCGTCTTCCAATGGGCGTAGAGCTTCCGAAGCTACATTTGCTGAACGATATAGGAAGCTGACTGAATTTGATGATCCTCCGCTTGATACACCTCGCCGAGCCTCTCTGGCCGTTCCCGTCGGAGCGGACGGTTACGGACCTAGCGATAAAGGCCGCAGGCGCTCGTGGGCAGCGCGACTGCAGTTAGAACGCAAAAAGAGACGAAAATCCGGTGGCAACGACACCGACGAAGAAAGTGATACTCCAACTTATACACGTCAAAAGAGACCTTCTTGGTGGAATGTCTTCGTTCCGGATAACATGCTGAAGCACAGGTATTATCAAAAGACTAACGTCAGTATTATGACGTCAAAATTCGATGGCTATTAAAAAATACTTTTTAATTCTTAGCTCAAATTTACATATTAATAATGTTTTGAATAAGATTATAACAGTATACAAGTTAAGTTAACATTTGACTTTCTTATAATATATTATGTGTGTATGGGATTAGAATGGAAATGTGTAAATGCAGCACCATGACACTGGATTTCCTTGACCTAGCTCACAGCTCTGGTTATTATTACCATTCTGCCTCGCTTTCATGGTTTGATATTTGCAATTTTCGAGTAACATTAGTGCTATAAAGTATCATTTTTCAGTTGGTATCGTCACTGTTCAAACATAAACCAAATAGGATCTTATAATTCAGTCTCATCTTATCGTTATTTGTTTTATTCACCATATTTTCTTTGTTATAGTCTTATAAATAACATTGTGTTAGCTGAAAAAATTCCACGATCAAAGTCCCACCGGTTAATTTACGCAAGAAAACTGTATTTGTGTACTTTCTTGATTTATTTATGATTTTAGTTATCTTTCCGAACGCTATCTTTACGTATGTACGTACTTCCGATGTTATCATAGTTTTTTTGGGCTTAAAGTATAAATCTTGTTGTTATTTCTTGTGCTCGTTTATAAAGTCGATACATGGAATTGCATTAATATTCATTTATAACCTAAATTTGTCACATTACGATCTGCTTAGTGGTTTAGCCGTAATATGGTAACAAATTGACAGACAAAGTTACTTTCACACTTACAATATATAGTTTGAAATCTAATAGTATCTACATATATTAGCATAGTCTGATGTAAATACTGACTATTATCAAAATTTCGTAATATATTTATTATAATTAATTTCAGTAAATTCCCAAGAAATATTACTCTGATGTAAATCATAAAAAATGCTATAAAAGATAAAAACATTAATATATTTTATTAATAAAATTCCAAAAGTATTCAGTTGGCAATTTGAATTATACGTATATAATATTTAATTATTAGGTAGCAGCGGTTGTCTAAAATAAAAATATGGATGTTTAGGTAACTCGCAAATAGCCATATTAACTTAAATAGAGGCAATTAGCTTAAAATAACAGAAATGTACTTAGATTTTATTTATTTGTATAGATTATGTCGAAACATATCCAACTGTATATATCATAACATATCTAGTTTTGTCGACGGCGGACGATTGTGGTAAGGAATGCAATTAATATCGACGCTGCATTATAATATGGACATCATTTGATACCTGAGCTCCATACATATACATCTAATAGACACGAGTTAATTATGTATATGTTTTAAATACTTTTAGTTGATGTTCATTCATTATACCAAGAAACGAAGGTCGAATTGTTTCAAATTTAAACGCCGTTTTATTTTAACCGAAATGAGTGACTAGAACACTACTACTACTAACCTATCTAACCTATCTTTTCGTCCTTATCGGAATTGTAACTTTTTTATTTTAAGTTTTAAATTGAAATACAAATTTTATTTTAAAATACACACCATATAATTTTAGTAAGGATATACCTATTTTAAATTAAACTAAATAGGCTATCTGTTTAGTTTAATATTTATAACATCTTATAAATTAGGAAAAAATGTATTTAAATTAGAGGTCTTCCGGTTACAAATTTTTTGCTTGAGGTGTTAGGTTGCCTCAACTCGTTTGTGATTTGTGACAGTGTAAATGTGTAGCATAAAAAATAAATATAAATGGCTTACTCTATACATCACTGTGTGAATTGTGTCTTTCAAAACCAGTTAATTCCAGTAATTGGATTGAAAAACATTCGACACAATAAATAAACTATCTGTGGATGTTAGAAAATTTAGTTCACGATTCCTTTAGATCGAGCTGACGAAAACGTGTTTAGCGTTTTAACACGCTGATTTGTACAATATATAAATGTATTATTTTCTCCTTGAATCGATTGATGTCTCCTAATAGAAGGCACGTACAAAACAAGCTCTTAGTCACGTTCAGCATTTTTCTAGATGTGTAATTTTTTTTTCTGCATGTGCAGTAAATTTGATGTTCGCAATATTTCTTTTTAGGACAGTCACAATGTTCCTATTCAATACGTTGTATAAAACATTTTAAATTTGTTAGAAATATTAAATGAATTGTGATGATTCAGACGGCTCATCTATGTGTTCTTCTCACACTTTCACGACATGACAATGTGAAACATAAATTTGCTTCAATCATACATCGAATTTCATCGTTCTATTTAGGATGGTAAACATTAGGTTAATAAAATTTTATATTAATCAAAAATGTTCCGCTTTGGATTAACAAATTCTTGTTCATATTGGCCCCGAAATAGTCAGCTGAGGCAAGGTCACGAGTATAACATAAATAGGCGACGTATTAACAATTTGCATAGACCTCCTAGGTGGCTGGAGGTCTTGTAAATATCAGTTCCGCAAATATAAAACCAAAATCGGTTAGAAAAAAGATAACTATCGAATGTGTAATAGTCCGGAAGATGGCTGTCAATAAATACGGTTCGTTTTTTGTGGTCTGCAGGTACAAAACGGTATCCGCGACACGTCATGGGACAAAATTGTTTCATCATTCGTAACGTGGCCTCGGAGTTTCTTTCCGCAATCGTACGTTCACCTGTTTCCTTTGTGCTGCAAACTCTTTCTTCTTGATCTGTCTCAGCGCGTATCGAGGAATTAGAACGTCTTTCATCTAGGATTTAATGTCATTACACGTATTGATAAGTTACTGTTAAAGTTTCTCAGTTCTTTTATATCATAACTTCAGTTACATTTTAATTGTGTTAGAACATTTTACGAATTCGGTTCAAACTTTTATTTTTTAAACATTATTTTTATATTTTAAACTTAATGGTTATTTTAGACGGTTCTTATTTTTTTGTAACTCGACATGACTCGCTATTGTTTTTAAACCCATACATAAAAAAGTCAGGTATATTTGTAGTGCTGTCAAATTGTTTAACAATGCGCGATCAACAAACAATGCTGGTCAGAAATTTGTCCCTAGTGAATGTTAGTTTCGTTTTAAGAAATAAAGACATGACTCGCTATTGTTTTTAAACCCATACATAAAAAAGTCAGGTATATTTGTAGTGCTGTCAAATTGGTTAACAATGCGCGATCAACAAAAAATGCTGGTCAGAAATTTGTCCCTAGTGAATGTTAGTTTCGTTTTAAGAAATAAAGACATGACTCGCTATTGTTTTTAAACCCATACATAAAAAGTCAGGTATATTTGTAGTGCTGTCAAATTGGTTAACAATGCTGGTCAGAAATTTGTCCCTAGTGAATGTTAGTTTCGTTTTAAGAAATAAAGAATCCGGGGAGTGCGAGGTAATTACTTTGGCTAGATGCGATCACTCATATTGCATTCTTACAAGTTCCGTACATAGTTGATAAAATTATTATGTTATATTGCATCACATGCATTTAGAGTATAACTTCAGGGTTCAGATCGTCCAACTTTATGTGGAAGGCATACTTAATACATTGTACAGAATAGAATCGGAACCATCATTGGATGGTGAAATAATCTTTAATGAATAATATTAATACAAAAGTTTATCTGTTCATTACAATTATAGGTCGGTTGCATTTATATTCATTAAGTGGGATTATTGGTATTGCCGTTTCAGTGGTTTTGCAACCGTGGTGTAATATATCAGTACCGAGGCTGCTGGCATTTGTGTACATGGTATCAGAATTATATCGCAGTTCGATGTGGGAAGGGTGCCAACGTTATATACTAGTCGAATCTTTCACATTGGTGACATCATCATGATCACGATTTTAATCGTAAACATTACACTTAATTATTGTTTATTATCTAATTAAATTTATAAAGAACCATTATATTTTATGGGATATATTTTCTTTGAAAAAAATCGATAACGCGAAAGTATTATTACGTGATTTAAATTATTTTTACAATGTTAATAATAATCGAAAAATATCAGATATATATCAGGTTTTAGAATTTAGTATGGAATATTATTTAATCTTATTTATATACATCTAAAACTTCTTAAAGTTGTCAATACAATCGTGTCAGATAATAGTGATACAATAGATAAATAATATATTACATAAATATATTTTTGGCTACCTTGTTGTTTGTTTGGGTGCGTTACATTTATTCTTTTGAAAGTAAGTTGTTGGTAAGATTGGCGTTTGTCCAGCGCTGCCGGCACACCGCGACGCCGTACATACGACGCTGCTAAATCACTCGTACATATATACAAAACACTAACGTAAGAACATAAGCATGTCATAGTGGTCTCGCGCTTGTTTATACGGTCTGCTCCAATGGCACCGATACAAACATATTCTTAAAATATATTTTTTAAATTGCTAATGTAATCGGTACGTAAACTACCGTCACGCCATTTCTTATTTTAGTTAATTAAGTTTTTTTTTTGAAATTTGAACAAGGAATGTCGAAATATCATGAAGTCAAACATGTTGATTGTAAAACACATAGCTATATTATTGCACTGGAATGGAAACTAAACAAAAGCGCTTATTTTTAACACATTTTGTCATAATTTATTTTTATTTCATCATTTTCATACATTACCCTTCGTAAATGTTTAAATTGACATAATACTCAATTTCGTAATCGAGAATCATCTAGAACCTATGATTATTACCCACTTGCATTCACCAACGCAACAGTAAGTTACAGGTTCAAACAGTTATAGGTCACGATAAAAAGATTTGTATATTTGGATTTGAATTTCGTGATTCAAATATGAATTACAGAAAGGTAATCAAAGAGATGTCGAATATAAATTTTATAACTGACACCAATTGACTTTCCCGATCTCATTTGCATTTTTACAAGACATTGTATTTTCAATTAAAATTCATTTATTGCATTAATGTAAGCTTACATTATAATGTAACATTTTTTTTTATGTACACCGTGTCACAATCGACTATACAATGGCGAGCAGTATAAATAATTTTGAGTACGTATAAATTATATTGCACAATATCGTCTGAGGATTTTTCGATGTTATTGTTACAGATATTCGTATCAACAATAGAAAAATTTAACGAACTTAAATATTATAAATTGACATACATATGTCATCATATAAGGATATCATTTGTTTCATGTGGTCAGTGAAACACAATACTATATTATATATTAAAGAATATAAAATAAACATATCAAGGTAACCTTCTACTCACTTCACTCACTCGCTCGATGTAGTGGGACATTTACAGGGTCTTAATCATCTTATTTTTTATATCATGGTAGATTTATTCGAGAACCATGCCGAAAACAATTTATTTGATATTATTTGTCTTTAAATTAGTCCGTGAAACAGTTATGCAAACAATCTTTTTTTTAGTTCTTGTCATATCTCGTCCATATTTAGAAATGGTAAATATTTTTTTATTTACCGACAATTCATTGAAAAATATACATTATTTTCTAAAGGTCGCGGTAGGGATTCTTGGCATGGATGAGATGATACGAAAAAAAAAACTTTAACTACGAACGCTATAGCACTTAAGTACTTTTATATAACATTTTACGTCAAGGTTTATATTATCGTTACAGTTCTAATTTTAAATAATTCAAATTCGAGACTGCCTGTGGGTATTATGCGTGGAACTTTCCAGAAGATAGTGAGTTGAAGAACTGGGTTTTCATGTGTCTGATTTGTGTTTATAATTCATTTTGTACATGTGTATGCACCAACCCATAATGGTGCTGCGTCATGGAACTAGTTTTCTTTAATAGAAGAGAGAATAAGGCTTTATTCAGCAGTGGTATATTTATAGGCTGTTACAATAATATACTGTATTTTTTTATTGTTAGAAAGTACGACTAGTACTTAACAGAAGAAACTTTATCAACAAAATAATTAAAAAATGGCTACATAAATGTAACGACTTATTAAACTTATTTATCGCCGATGATTTATTGTATTTAGTCTAAAGTTATAGCGTTACGAATATCCCCTTGGAGTTACTTTAACCAATATGCAGACAATTTTGTTAAAGGCGCACGGCTCACAGGATCGATCCCTTAAGAACACACCAGCATATAATTTGCTACTCGATCACTATACAGTTTGAATATATATTTTCTTGGCCATTAATTTAATGTAACATATACTGAAACGTATCGATATAAGCGATGACTAGCCAATCGGTAATTGAATTGATAAATAATTCATTAAATACCGTTGCAGAATCAGTATGATGAACTGCGAATGAGTAATGCTATTTGCTGATGGAAAATGTATCGAAAAGCTTTCAACAAATAACATAGTTTATATGTATCACAACGTGTATTATTTCGAATGTTATTCAAATAATGGAGGACTTTGATTCATTCTGATTAATAATGATTTATTATATTTACGAGTACAATTATCAAAATAACACAGTAGCAGTAAATAGATAACACAATTAATTATTTGACGTGTTTTATTTAATTAGTTTAGTTGGACGATAAATTCATGACGCTGTGTCTATATAAAGTAAGAGAGCCGGTTTTTTTTAAAACTGTGTCAATTGATATACCCTTCTGAACAATATTGGGTATAGAGCGAGATCTTGTTACTGTGCTCAGGAAGATTTCAAGCTTTATTTTCACCAAGCATTGGCGAATACACATGTTGTTGTTTTTTTCGAAATTACTTATTGCTCATAGCCCAAGTAGCCTCGACAGCGTCACCGGGCGGGGGCGAGTCTTTAAGATACTCAGCCGGATGTTTATAACCGAATTAAGGGCTCAAAACATGCGTGTCCTAAGGGCCGTGAGGACTGTGAGGCCGAACTTCGGCTTAGGACACCGTTGGCGTTGGGAAGAAGGACAGTGAGTGTGCAATGACCCCGTCATACGCCTAAGCGCGGACGGGTTATAATAAAAGACACATGTATGGTTTCTCACGATGTTTCACAGCACCGTCGAGCGCGAGATGAAGTATAAACACAAATTAACTTAAAAACTTAGTGTTTGTTTTTCGGATTCGAACTCGAAAACTTTAAGTTAAGATCCACATGTTCTATCCACTGCGCCTTCTATCATCTTGTAATTATTGTAATAGGTTACAGTTATTGAAATGCATGCTTACAAATAAATATGTTTTCAGCTCTCCATAGTCTTCGTTTTTATATTATAGAAGTCTAGTATGTACGTATGTAAATGATTCTTTCGTCTTACGTAATTCAGTAAAGAAATGATGATACAGACTCCGAACCAATTTAATCTGACGCGCAACAGCACAATGAACATCTGATTAAGTTTTTATGGATTTTGATTCAACCAGTTTTTTTCATAATAAAAAAAGGAATAAAAAGAAGTTGAATAAAATCTCGGATTTTTTAAAGTACTTTATCTTGCAAGACATTTATAATACGATACGATTTATCGGGCGTTAGAAACTGACCCACGTGTGCAGTGCGGTGGCTTTGCGGTTGCGCAAGGACGTCAGCATTCATACTCTACTCACAGCACCTATGTAGAATTCACGCATTTATTTTATTGCAAATCAATTTGCCTTGAGCGTTATCTACAACGTTAGCGTATTCACTTACGTTTGTGTTACCATATAGTATTTTCTTAAATGATATGTGAATAATGTATTGGCTTATACATAAGTGCACGTTGGTGGTTCGTAGGTAGATGTATGTATGTTGGGTGTTCAGGGATAGATGTTCATTTCCTCTCCATTGCGCCAATTGCGCTTGTTTGTGGACGACACTGGACTAATTGCGAAACTCCGCAATTAACAGTCGCCTGATGGATGAATGCGCACCTCACGACATTCGTCCGTGGCATTCAATATAATGAGCCATGAAGCGCTTAATAACAGTAACTGATATAGGAGTTTACGAGTTTAGTATTCCTATATTCGCTTGTTTGTTCAAAAATAATACCGCTTTATGGCTACTTAGTTACATTGCCACTTTAGTTTTATTATGACTAATAGCTACCGTTTTAATAGTTCTTTGAGACGTCTGTCTGCACTCTGCATAACTGTTACGTCATTAGACTGATTTCGATCAGGTATTTATTTTATTAGGTCGTTACTAATCGAAGTATCGTCGACAAGATCCGAAGCATTTCATTGACTATTGGTCTATTCCAAGAAGAGTAATTTTATAGTTTAACGTTTTATTGGCAAAGGCAGACGTTTATAATACCTACTTATCTTATAACCGTGGAAAAAACTAAATATAATTATTAATAAATTACTTCGTTATTCTCCAAAACCTCTTATAATCTGTAACAAAAAATATATATATCTACATATTTGTTTAGTTAACTTTAAAATTAAAATTGTTAAAAAATGGCTCAAAAGAACATTTTATTAGTAAATATTGTCACAATCAAATTAACGTTGCTGGTGCTGGCCACTTCGACAAGCCATTCTTGATGCCTTCTAATATATATAATACCGACAAACAGCAAAACTCTGTAGCAATGTTCTGTTCTGTCCACCATAACAATTAAACCATTTAAAGGCCCGTGTTATTGTAGACTTGAACTAGATTAGTGCATGGTAAGGGGTTATATTTCTTACGATCCATATGGATGAACGTATTATCAGGTGGTTAGTTATTCGTGGTAGTGGTTCGCAACATTCATATAAATGAATATCAATTTAATATATCTTATAAGTTGGAAAATACGGTCACCGATTTAAAAATATAAACTTGTTCAAGCGGTAAGCCCCAAGTTTTAAAAACCAGACGTGACTGACTCATCTTTATGAATATATAATTTTCCTTGTTACGGGATTCCTAATCTGATCGATCGTATTCGTTATATTTATTACAAGACAATCGTTATACAAACCTAGTTTATTATATGTTTTTCATTGAATGTATTATCAATGCTTTGAGTTGACGATTGATTGTTAATGACAACCCAACAAATCTATTGTAAGTACGTTTATGCGAGGTGCGGCAGTTATATCCCATTGTCTTTGTAAAATGTAAGCGCAATGGAAGGTCTTTTTTGTCATTACGGTTAACTGGTTTATATATCGAGTCATAATTAGTAGTAACACCTACACGTTACACTAAAGCGTTTTTACTTGTGATCTTCAATTAATATTCAAAATGACCCAAACAAAATTTGCACACATCAAGTCGATTCGAAATGTGGATTTTACCGACGACAATCGGCAAGAATCAGCAGTTACCCTTTTTTTTTTTAATATACAAATTTGTATAAATTACATACACTTAGTTCCTACACGAGATCCCTCTAATATCTTTTAATAATTCATTGAAGCCCGCTCAGTGGCACCTCAAGTATAGACTGTGGAAATAAATTAGAATGCGTATACCTAGTCCTAAAAACGATTTATTAACTTAAAACGTAAAATTAGCTTAATATTTTAATAAGAAAACTCAGAAAATTCTTCAGATATTCACTTAAGACGTTTCAAAGTGGGGGTTAGCAATATGATTTAATTCTTAGTAAATGTGTGCACAAGCACACTCTGTTTCCTTGCTCTCGAAAATCTAATGGAACAGTAATAAACCAAACGAATAAATAAATAAAACTGGAACACTACAGGCTTTCCGTACTTTCCGAGGCACGGGAGTCCAAAGTTGTTTGGTAGGTCAATAAGACGACCGCAGAAATTTTCAGATCTATGGACTGGAACCATGTAGATCTTAGGTGTGAAGAATAGGTCTGAAGAAGTAGGCTTGAACAGTTTATAGAGCGCACCGCGACTGTAATGTCTCGTATGTTACACTACGAACTCAAATATTAAAAGCCAAGGAATTTTAATGAAACACTCAAAAATGTATATTGTTTAAATTACATAATATTTTAATGAATTCTGTAGATAACATATTTCGTCATGTAAATGTAAGTAATTTAATATTGCACCAGTAACGTATCCGTAACACCAAACAGATTGCAATCATTAATGCGTTCCACATTGATGAATTGCGGACTCAGCCTGAGCCGACGTTGGCGGCTACCTCGCTTGTATCAGTTGTATCATTGCCCCTAAAACATACTAATAATGCTAAAATATATCCATGTATGTCAAATCGTCAACGTGTTCTAAAAATAAATTTCCTTTCGACATATGGTATACATATTATAAACTAGCAAAAGCCGCGGCTTCGCCAGCGCGGCATTCAGTTTTTTGACGTTACTCCTTCTAAATCGGCCATTTTAACGTCCATAATTCTACTTATGCCTATTTAAATTATGGGTATACAATATTTAAATATTTAGGTAGCAGCAGTAGTCCAAAAAAACAAAAGATTGTTGTTTTGGTCGCAAATATCCATATTAACTTAAAAAGTAGCAGTTATTTTAAAATCACAAACAGACAATTTATTTGTGACGTGACCTTTATGTTGTTATAAGTTTTGGTAGACTCAACCGATTTTGATAAAATGTATTCTAAATGGTACCTTAGAGTACTCCTTACGATAGTAATGTTATTTGCATTTGTTATTTTCTAACCGTTTTGTGGATTGCCCTGGACAAACAGACAGACAGCAAAAATTTAAAAAAAAATGGTAGTTTTAGTTTTGGTAACATTGGCTATTTGTGAACCTTTGGCTAATTGTGAATATTATCTTAAAAAGAGGCAATCATTTTGAAATGACAGACAGGTACATTAATTTTATTTATTTGTATAGGTTGTTAACGTTTAAGAATCTAGCGGCAACCAGTCGTAATTTATTGTTAAATTTATTCTTTATTTTAGCTTGCATTGTTACAGCCAAATTATTTCAAATAAAAAAAGCTTACAATATTTTAGTAAATCTGTTTGTAACTGTATTTTTACTTGAAATATTGTATATATTTATTGTGCTAAATGTTTATTATTATTATTACCTATTATTATTATTGTCTCCGTTGTCATTTCCTCGATGAAACAGATGATTTATCCCTCCTGTGACTAACCCGCTACGTCGTGGGTTGTGTAAGATTATAAAATATTGTAAGCGCCCTCCGTGTACATGCGATTGTGCGCGTAGGCAGTTTCACAATGACCACAGTCCATTGACCTCGCGTTTCTGTAGGTTACTAGATATGCCCATTTCCGTACATACTCGAAACGTTCTATCGAGATGTTATATGGTATCTGTAAGTGTTTTGTTTGTTTATAAAACGATCGAGTATTCATTATTAATTAGTTACATGAATATGTTACCTACATTTAGATTGTTGTTGTTTTTTTTTTTCAAGTAACTCGTGATTAGCTTTCAAAATGGACGAGGTAGTTGCATAATGTTTACAATTCTCGAGTGTCTATCTGCATTAATGTTAATTGCTGATACAATTGTTCATAATTCGAGATTAATAATGCCGTTTTTTTTCTCTTTATTCAATGATATTGCGTGTGGTTGATTGAGTAATATGTTTTCTCATGGATTATCGATTGATTTATAATGTGTCTCGTAGTCATTACATGTTAAATTTCACAAACCAAATGACCGTGACAAGCGACGGCATCAAATCAAAGGATTGACAGGACTCATATTTTATTTCCAACGAAATACATTCGAGGTATTTCGTTGTAACATTAAGTAGGTATAATTGTATCGTATTTTACCAAGTAACATGATAGTAACGTAGTTTAGATTTATATCATCTTTATTATTAAGAATAATCTCTGTAATATAATCGTTCGTATTGGATAAAGTTACTTGAAGTATATTTATATGTTTTGTATATTAATTATTTGTTGTTTTAATTAGTTTCATTGAGCAATTATTCATCTGTTGCGCTTTCTAAGAGCCCTCATTAAGTAACTCTATAGTTAAATGAACGCCACAAAACTGGTTTCCCGGTTACAGATACGCGATGAATACAAAAGTAACGACGGGGAAAGGAAAATATTGTGAAGTGGGCCGTGTAATAATAGCAACAGTTAGCCTGGACCAGTTTGATACTTCCATACAACTACTCTGTTTTTAAAGTTATATGAAGATAAAATTATATTTTTAATTAAATACTAGCTAATTGCGTATTGTAAACAATTATCGAATCTCAAGCGACTAACCAGTCGCTTAAGACCAGGGTCTTTAATCAGTGCGTCCTACCTGTAATGACTTACGGTGCTGAAACGTGGACACTTACCGTAGGACTGGTCCACAAATTTAAGGTCGCTCAGCGAGCGATGGAACGCGCGATGCTTGGGGTTTCTCTGGGCGATAGAATCCGAAATGAGGACATTCGCCAGAGACCTAAGTCACCGACATCGCGCGAAGAATTAGATCGCTGAAGTGGAAGTGGGCTGGTCATGTCTCCAGGCGCATTGATGGCCGATGGAGCCGACACGTGTTAGAGTGGAGACCACGCTTAGGCAAACGTAGTGTAGGACGCCCTGTGACAACATGGACCGACGATTTAAAAAAGGTGGCAGGTACGGGATGGATGCGGACTGCCCAAGATCGGGATGGTCGGCGTTCTATGGGGAAGGCTTTCGTCCAAACGGCAAAAGGCTGGAAAAAAACAGACGGACAGAGTTACTATCTCATTTATAATATTAGTATAGATGACTTGCCACCCTTGCCCTTCATCTAATTTAGATTGACTGTGGGCTTTTTTACTGTACTACGCCTTACTACCTTCACTCAAGATTCGTGAACGTATTGAATAAGAACAAAACAAACACGAATTGTGTTATATATTTATAAACAATATTGACATAATTTAAATAATGTACATTAACCAGATATTCTATTATTAAATACTTATATTGTTTTGATGCAAGAACAAAATATAAATCAGTCATATCACGGTGTAGTGTGCATACGATTAATCTTAATGAGAATAAATAGCCCCTGAGATAAATCAGACGGTGTGATACATGTTTGTAAATATATAAGAGAGCGAGCGCCCGTCTGATGTCAAGGACGTGCCCTCCAAGCTCCACATGTGCGATTAGCCCGAGCGAGTCCACTTAACCAAGATCTCTTAACATATGCTCACTTAAACCACGTAGCTAAGATTAAATGAAACATCGTGTATCACTTGTAAATGGTTCCTTTTATTCCTCAAGGGTCGAGTTCTAGTTACAGCGTTCGTGAAACGTTTATATAACACATAGCGCGAATCATTTCGTTTTAGATGACTTATTCGCTTAGTGCTGATTAATCGTTCAGATATATTAAATAACTCCTTGGAGTGGTGAAGTGTCATTGAAAGTGATCGAAGTTAGATTCATGATAACTATAGTAGAATATTTTAAGGCTAATTGGTAATTATTTTGTGTTTATCACTATATTCAAAGCGCCGTTTGCGTTTCGCTTTTTAATAGAAGTTATTACTACAAATATGTAAACACTAAGATTTTAGAACTATTTAAATATTTAAACTGAAAACAAATTTTGGTAACGGTTTTAGTGAAATAATTTAGTAAGAAAATAAGTATGTACTTTAATATATTGACCAAATAATAGAAATAAATTCGTACATTTGTATGGAGGCTTATTAATCAGATGTGTAGTAAATATTTCTGGGCATATTTTTTTTTACTTTGCGTAACGTATATATTTTTTTCACATATTGTAGTTAACTCTATTATGCTTATAGCCCTGACAAGTGTGAATTACGTCAAAGATAGAGAAAGTAATACGAGGAATTTGTATTGAGTGTCAAGTATTTTGTGTGGGAAGGCAGTAGCGAATTCGCACTTATTTTGTGTGGTTTAATAGCCATTAAAAAGTATCGTTTGCTATTTAGACAATTCTTATTTTGGCATTTATATCTAAGCTCGGACGTTAGAGATATAAATTGTATGCATTTTATTAGGAGTATAGCCGTTCTGAGTGTAACTATTATATGATGTTTTTACTGTGATTTTGTGCAATTTACATTGTAGTCTCATACACATGACAAATATACTTGTTATAAAAATAGCAATGAAACATAATTTATGCTTTGAATATGCTAATTAAATCGCATATACTTTTTAGTCAGTTTTAAAATATTTTTTCTGCATTGATCTCATTTAAATTATTGCGCATGAACTATCGCATGGATCGATGTTGTTTTTTTTTATTTGCTGTATTATTTTTATTTATTTATGTAATGCCAGGTACATTTTGATGAGAATTTTTGCAGTGGTAGTCCTTCCTATGTTTCCGATGCAATCATTCTCTTGATTGTTATTCAGACAGTTTTCGATAAGTTTAGCATCGCGATCTCTCGTATTTACTTCTTTGATAATTGGAAGAGCTTTTCGACATTCATAACGAACGACTGTATTGACGTTTGGCAACAATTTATATATAAAATGATATCCGAAACTGTCTGTATAACATTATCACATGTTTCTGCATGCATTGCCTGTGCTAGCGAGTGGTTGTGTTGCATGCAGGTCTAGGCGCGCTTCGCAGCAGCTGTCCAGGAGCGCTGAGAGCATCGACCAGGCATACAAAAGGTAATCTTATACTTTGTTTTTATTTGACATGGAAGAAATATTTAGCGAGCACGTGTAGCTTGATGTTTGTGTCACATTTTTTGCAATTTTGTCCTCGCTTCAATGCCAAGTATTTTAAAAATCGAAACTAAATTTTAATCATTTTGTGGTTAGTTAAGACGACATTCGACTGCGCTGTCAATGTATCATATACTTATATTTATACCATCGCTACGTTAATCAAATGAGCTTCGATGTCAACAAATCAATCGTCTTGTCTCTCAATAAAACTCACCATCACGCACTATTAGCGCAGTACATTTGAAAAGACGTTAACATAAACTTACGAAACTCTGATTGATCCTGTTTGTTTATATTGAACGAGTTCTCTGAATGTTATTTACGGCGTTTTCTTTCAACATTTGCCAATTATTCGTACAGTCACACGGATTTTTTTTTACTTTTTCCGTCATACGTGATCGTCAAACCGGCCATTATTCCACGAGGCGATCTCGACGAATGCTTCTCTTGACGATTTATATTTAATTCAATTAATCAACAACGTTCTTGTTTGTACCCGAATTACTTATGTGATATTATTATGTGTAGGTAAATGTAACTGTAAGTTTACTTTAAAATGATGAAGTTTTTTTTTGGTTTTATAAAAATATATAACTCTGCTGGTTTGAAGTATGAAACTTCAAATGCAATAATAATGTAATATAATTTTTTGAACCAATAAGCCGAGATGGCACAGTGATTATAAGCCAATGATTTCTCATGTTCATCTCGTGCTCGTTGGTAAAGGAAAACATTGTGAGGAAACCTGCATGCGTCAAATAAACCAATTCTCATTGAAGCGGCGTTGTGGAATAAGCTTCAAGAGGAGACCTTAGCTCAGTAGTGGGACATTTACAGTCTGTTTTATAGCTTTTATACTCTACTTATTGACAGGACGAAAAATATCTGAAATGTAATGTAGCAAGCGGCAAATATTATAAATAATAATATGAAATATACTGTTATAGTTTTTCAAAATGTTATATATAAAGTGATATTTAAAATTGCAGGTCGAAAAGTCGCTCAGTTGACCATGGCTTCGCTGCACCCTTTGATCTGGAGTCCCTTCGTTCCAAAGTCGAGGGGAGATTTGACGCTGTTAACAGAGGTAAGCGTAAGATATTTCCTTACATATTTTTTAAATTCTATTTTAAATTAATATTTGAAACAAACTCGCTAGTTAGTCGCAATTCGTCCGCCGGTCCTTGGCAAGGGACGCGAACTTGTACCACGTCATAAACTGAATCCGGCACTATCGTAATAGATTAATCTTGTATATTTGTTATATCAACAAATGTTTGCTTATTTTGCTTCAGTTTTGCAGGATGCTAGTTATAATTATTTAGCTCTGTTCAATGATGATTTATGATTCCGTCAATGACTAAGGAGTTTATTTAAGATTTATATCCAGATGGATTTTAAGACTGGTGTCATAAACAAAGTAACGAGAAATCGTTCCGAGTCGAATTATAAATATTTTTGAAGTTAGAATGAAAACAAATTACATCTTAAATTAGTCTTGTACAGCTTTATTGCTGGCCCGATCTTGTTGCCAGCTGTCGTCATGATATTCAAATAATACATCCAATTCATATGTCATTGTTTTTCCTTATCATTTGAAAAATTCAGTGCGTCATCTAACCTAGAAAATGTATTATTTTTTTTTATTTTTTTTTTATATTTCCCGGGTGGGCAAATGACTCTACTCCACCTGATGTTAAGTGGTAGTAGAGTCCAAACGCGAGGACGGCCAGTACAGTCGGGAAGAAGGTTCTGCACTAGCCGCCCTCGCCTTGCCGGCCCGCAAGATGCCTCTTCACGCCTCGTAAAGAGACGTGAAGCGAGCGACGTATTGCCACGATAGGGATGGGCAAAGTGTGGAGGCGTGTTTCCCCCGGCATTGGTTCAGCAGCCGTCTCCACTGGACCAACACCCATCGCGGCAATGCTCGCTCGGGCACTGGCTGTACGCTGGCTGACCTCGAAACGCGGCTGCAAGCCACTTCACGAGATTTTCACCATGCGTACGGTGGTAACAAGCCAGGCGGATGTTTATCATCCTACCACCAGATGATATCCCTTAGTCGCCTCTTACGACACCCATGGGAAAGGGGCAGTGAAATGTATTCTTTCTCCGTCACTGCACGGATAAAATTATTCGGTTCCTTTTCGTCACTGCGTCGAGGATATATTATTTACCTATAAGAATCGTACCTAAACCCTTCGTGACTTAAGAAATCTCTTGAAAATGTTTTATTGGCAATGCGTCAAGAATCAAGTGTCAAACGAACACCGGCAACCCATTTGGCGTTGCATACGATTTGGTTATCGACGTAGCTGCATTTTCAAATGACATAATATAATTTGTAAAAAATAAAAATTCTTTGTTAAAATTTCGAACAAGTTATTTTTTGTTTATATATCTGTTTTTATATCGTGTTTATGCATTTGTCATAGTTCTTTATTCCCTACTTAATAGTTTAAAATATATGTTTTGGTAGGGCTTTGTGTAAGGCACCATCAACTCAGCAGATATTCGACAGCCAAACAGCAATATTTAGTATAGTGTTCCGGTTTAAAGGGTAAGTTAGCCAGTGTAACTATAGGCACAAGGGACATATAATCTTAAGTTGTTAGCACATTGGCAATATAAATAAGGTTTCTAATTTCTTACCGCGTTTGCACATTCGCTTACCTATTTTATAAAAAAAAATACTATATTATATTTATATTTTATAATATTAATAGTGTAATTACTCAAACGGTATATCAGCGCCATCTAGCGACGAGTTACAATAAAGTGTATATTATATATATAAAAAAAATCAAGAAAAATATATATTATACATACAGTATATGTGCCAACTTTTATTGTGTCATTGGTCAAACGGTGTCAAAGTTCTTAATCTCAAACAGATAAATGGACATCTATTTTTATATATTAGATAATTAAATATAATACACAAATACAGAACTAATATGATTTTTTTTTTACGCTCCTGTATTTGTAAATTTTCCAAATGTCTAAATATTCACCTGAATCAAGTAGGATATTCGGCAACATGTATTGATTTAACGTCATAGCCAGTAGTTGTTCCAGCTCGAACCGTGACCTTTATCCCTGATAGGATTATTAATTGCTTTCGAATATGATTCCTAATCGTCAAAATCTCAACGTCGGGAAATCAATCATAACTGTATCTGTATTTGATGTGTTTGAATAACATTCGTATCGGAATTATTTGTACCGGGTTCATTAGGTTGCTTTCCATAACGATGTTTGTTACATAATAGTTATATTAAAACAACTGCCTCGTTGGTCTAGTGGCTTGATATAAGGCCGCAGACTCGGAGGTCCTGGGTTCAATTCCCAGGTCGGGCCAATAAAACGTTATTGGGTTTTTCTGTCAGAAAATTCTCAGTAGCAGCCCGGAGTCTGGAAGTTGGAAGTGTGTTCACTCCCGTGCCTCGGAAAGCACGTAAAGCCGTTGGTCCTGCGCCTGAACTCTTTCCGGTCGTGTCGAATTGCCGTCCCATCGGATTATGAGAGTGAGGGAATAGAGAGTGCACCTGTGTTTGCGCAAACACTTGTGCACTATAATATCTCCTGCGCAGATGGCTAATCTCTCTTGAGATTGGCCGCCATGGCCGAAATCGGTCTGGAGGACATTATTATTATTATTATTATTATATTGAAACATTCCTATAGAATTGTTGGTTTAAATTATCATTTAATTTATTATTATAATTTATTCTATGGCTGAAAAATGTTTTGCACATGTGTGTCGAATAAATAAAAAAATTAAAATTCAACGTGCTCGCGATCCAGTTAAAAAATAAAATTTTTAAAATAAATTCAGATCTATAAAAACTACGTACGTATGTCAGTTCTTTATAAAACATGTATCCGGTACATTTAAACTTTGATCAAAGCACTAATTTTGCCTTGATTCACATACATAAATATATATTTAAGAAGACTGTACTTTTAACTTTTCCATATAAAGAATAGCCGATAGGGAAGAAATGCATACATGTTTATCATGAACTAGATGTTTGTATATAAACATATAAATACTACGAGCTAGTTAAATTTCAGCCAGCTTACTACAAAACATTAATATAATATCCTGGGATATTATTCAAACACGGTCATCTGATCCCAAATTAAGTAGAGCTTGTACTATGGAAACCAGACAACTGATATAATACATATACTACTTTTCTTTTTGTAAATACATACTTATATAGATAATTATACCCAGACTCAGGACAAACAGACACGTTCATGCACACAAATGTCTGCCCTGGGTGGGAATCGAACCCACAACCTTCGGCGTGAAAGGCAAGTATCTACCAATCACGTCAATCGGCTTAATCAAAATTAATGAAGTATACACCTAAAACTTTCTCATGAATCGCTCCGTCCACTGGTCAAAACCGTATGAAAATCCGTTCAGACAGTCAGACAAAGGCGACGGGGCACTTGGTTTAATAATATGTAGTGATGTTGATAGCATAAATATATCATATATTCGTTATAATTATATATCAAAGGTGTAGTAAAAAGTAAATATACGTTGTTGATAACCTTTACTTGTTTGTTAATATGCTATAACTAACACTCTTATCAATATACCTGATCTAATTTATTTAGTCAATGTCCATGGAATACAGTGCGGAAGTATTACTATTTCAATTAGCATCTTGTTTATCTATTGCGGAATTGAGATCACGCCTTCGAAATCAAATCTTAAAATATTGCTTTCGACAATTTATTAATAATAAGCGAGATTGTAGAAATATCAGTAGCGGTGTAGGGTTTTGTGCAAGTTCGTCTATGTATGTAGTTTTGTCTCTCGTATTGGGTCGAACGAAAAGTCATTTGAGTTTTTTTGGCAAGGATTCTTGCTCGGTAACAACCCCAGAATGATGTTGACGCCTCGGTGTTTCCAAAACCACTTGAAGCCATTGCCTGTGCTCCTGATCTCTTTCAGTCTTGTGATGGAATGATGTCCTTTGAGATTATGAGAGTGTGGCAATAGCAATTGCACCTGTGTCTGCGTACGCACTTGTAAGTTTATATTATAATATCTCCTGAGCACTTGGGTAGTCTTTAAGATTGTGGTGTCGTGGACGAAATTCGGTCAGGAGAACAGTTAGATGAAGGGATTTCATTGGTACGTGACTGGGCCCCGAATGTACAGTTTTTTGCCTTTTCCTTCAAACATTTCTGTATAAATGGTGTTTTTTAGTGTTTCCATAATAATGTTGTATGATATATTTAGCTTAATGGTATATTGACGTCAAGGCGATAGAATGGCCGTGGTTCATAAATCTTGACTGCTTGAGATATTGTTCGAATCACAGTACAGTATAATGGTAATGTTACGAAGTAGATATGTAAAATGTATTTTTAAATTTTTAAAGTCAAATTATTATTAATATTAAATTATTCTATTGTTACAGATGAAGACGAGCAAATCAAGAGGCTCCCTCCACCACCACCGATTAAAACTACGACGTATACGGTAAGCGTTTTTTGAAATACACAGATAAATCAACTTGAAGACGTTTTTGAGTTTGTAGTAGTATAATACGTACAGTGACCAAAACCGAAATAAACCAGTTTACTAGATACTACGAGTACGTGCCTCAAACTCATGTATAAGTAGCGTTAGAAGTATCATTTTGTTTATTTTTCTTTCATTACTAATTGGGTCAAAATAGAATATATGGGGGATTGTGAAAACTTATGTCCCAAAAAAATGTGTCAATGAATATGAATACTACGATAAAATTAGCTGAGGAATTTATTAGACCGGTTACAGCCTGCTTAAGTATATTTTTATTTTGAATTTTTGGTAAATTTTCGAAGGTCCGTGATCGCGACACGCTGACGTCGCTGGCCGCCCGGTTCGACACGACGCCCTCTGAGCTCACAAAGCTCAACCGCCTCGCCACTCAGTTCATCTTCCCCGGGCAGACGCTGCTCGTGCCCGATAAGAGGAAAGGTTTGTTGAAATATATCATACATTATTTAGGATAGAAAGGACAGGAACAATAGACAATACAGTATCGAAAATTTTAATTTGTTGCATAAAATTTGGTAAAGGGACTGCCACTCATATAACAGACCTCTAGGTCCAAACTCCGAGTTATTATAGTTATTGGGGTTTTCTCTCAGTTGTGGTAACAGCATGGATTCTGTAGTTAGAAGTCTGTACACGTTGGCGTGCGCCTGAACTCTTTCCGCTAGTGTCGGATTTGCTGTCCATCGGATTATGATAGTGAGCGAATAAAGAGTGCACCTGTGTTTGAGCACACACTTGTGCACTATAATATTTCACGCACAGTTGGCTAATCTCCTTTGAACTGACAACTGAAATGAACAAAAAACAAATACAAATTACGTTTAAAATTCACACATAATTTTTTTAATTATAGCTATAATTACTTTAAAAATAAAAGTCGGCTTTTAAAATATAACAACGTTCATATTTTATTTTAAGATAACGAAATGCGTCACTATATATCCACATTAGCGTTTTTAAAACAAGCGCCTACGAGAATTTATAAGCACTCTTAAGTATAAACGATTATACCTTTATTGTCTGTAGCAACGTTCCTTTATATTACAATTTTTTAATTAGTCTGCAGCTTACAATAATAAATACGTTTATTTTATACTGTTATTGGCCGATAATATTTTTAAAACCAACAATTACAGTCTTCATTTGTCAACAGTGACCACCGAGTAACAGATAAATGAAACCGCGACGAATCGTACAAACTAGAAAATGCCTTACGAAACTGGCCTTCAAATCTTGATGCTTTGCTAACTAACAATGTAAATCTCACAATTACTTAACGTAAATTTAGTAATTTCGAAACGAAACATGTAAAAGTGAGAGTCACTTTCGATGATTACATTTTTTCAGTGTTTTAGTTTTTATCCTCTGTTACCTTTTATATATTATATTTAATTATTATCTATTAACTATTTTTTTTTGTATTAAACGGCAGTCGAATTTCACATTCGAAAGTTCCCCGTTGATTTGCACCCAAAATTATTGGTTGAACTTCTTCCAAGCGATACTGTTTTAGTTTAAATCATGATCGAATCACATATGAAGTGTCTAATGTATGTTTACTATTCCTATTTTACGGAGTTTTGAAACACTTGGCACGATATATGTACTCGCGTTTAATTTTATTTACAACATGTTCGGCGAATCTCTGTCTTCAACTATATACATATGTGTCTAATTGAGTTATTGTTAATGATGTGATACCCGACTATGAACTTCGACGCTACAGAATATATTTTGTATATATTAATTTAATTAATAATATGTATGTAAAATTCAACTTATCGCTGCCAATTTTGATACTGCGTTCAATAGTAATTATGTAATTAAAATTAAGTAAAAAAATTAAATGAGTAACACTCGAATTATTTATAATCGCATCTTAATTAAATAAATACAAAAGATAAATGTAATTTTAAACACATCTACAAGTTGACGTAATTGCGTATTTACGTAACTGTTGAAAAGATAAGCGAACTCTTCCCAGTGAAACACTGAGTATTCACTATTCAGCCATGGTGATCGCGTGTGACGTCGTCGTAAAACTTCTTTTTTTCACTATTTGCACGTCGAATAAAATTTACAACAGTCATAGCCGGCAAGTCGCAAGCGCGGCCGCGTTCACGCGCCATACCAACTTATATTTTCATTACAACTGAACTATACCGGTCTGCATTCGTTAATTGTCTAAATAACGTCGCCTAGTACATTTCTAACGAACAATGTAACCCTAATTGAGGCGATACGAATGTTTTATCACCTGTGATAAGTGTACCGATATAATGGACGTTATATTAATACAGCTGTTCAAGAATGTTCACGTTTGAGTTTATGAAACGCTGGTATCACGGTGCGTTAAAACAAATGACGTTTAATGATAATTATACTTGTTTACGCATTTGACTGTTATACACGTTAAAGTGGAACGTAAATAAATGACCTGGTTTTGATAGAGATTATACTATTACTGTTTCAGATGGCGATAAGGACTCTGATGGGCCGTCCGAGAGCGGCGATAACACGTCCGAGTCAACGCAAGGTGCTCCAAGTGAGCCGGCACAGGAAAAAGGTATATAACGATATATGTATAATACTTCATATTACTATGTAGTGTTAGTGTATTGTTATTGTCTTTATATAGTACGATTTTATGTCAGTACCATTGTTTTCTTAGCCGTTATTTGTAATTTTTTTGATTATTTGTAGAACCTTTTATTTCTTGACGCGACTTAAACTCTGTTATAAATTATAAATTTAAATTATTGTAATTTAATACGTTATATCAAATATCTCCACTCTCTTCAAATTCAACCACTATAATTATCAAAAAAATAGATAATCAAAAAGTATTATTCTGGCGTTAAAAAATAATAATCTGCTTATGTAAAAATAGTGAAAAAATTGCATAACCGTCTTTATTCTTGGACTTGTATGTAATAAGTAAATAAGACTTAATTCAATACACTGTATGTACATTCAACATCTGCTATTTATTTATTATTTTATTTTACGTTTAACATTCCGTTTGTTCCGGACTGTAATAAATTTCAACCATATAAATATTTTTCAAGGTCTTATGTTATAGACTTAAATATTAATAACAACCGAGTATCGCTTGATATTTAGGTAATTCCAAAGGAATCATAATAAATGGCTCATTTTCCTTGATTTAAACAGTGACTATACAAATGACTTAACAACTTGAATGAAACAATTGTGGGAAAAAAGATCTTCTAGGTTTTCTATTTCATCATAACATAACTTACACCTTTATCGCGGCTCCGTTATGTATTGAACGTTATCAAAACATGTTGTTATTTTAAACAATGCGTTATTTCATGTAATGTTTTGTAGTTCAATATCAAACATTTTTATTTATTTTGCAATGTTAGACGTCGCGATAAAATAAAATTATTTCGGTGTACTGGATTAAATATTTGATGTTAAAATAAAACTACTTCCTCTTTTAAGAATAGATTCCCGGAATATATATTTTTTTATGTTTTGTTTTTTCATATTCACTCGCTTGAGTCATTATCGTTATGATAACGACTAAAGCAAGTCTTGTAAGTTTAATTACATTATTTCTTCAAATGATAGTATATTTGTATGATGATAATATATTTTGTACTTTATTGTGTCTCAAAATCTTCGAATGGTTCTGTAATAGTATATTTTTTCGGTAACAGAGATCCTGGACAGCCTTCGGCCCGTGTCGCCCGAAGCGCCGGCCAGCAGCAGCGCCCCTCAGCGCTTCTTGAAGATCAATGTGCGACACATTACTGATGGACAGGTAAAAACATAACTAACATTTCTTTGTTATCTGTAATTGTGTTTTCTACAGTTTTGTCATTGCTAAGATATCATATATAGATAGTTATATTATATATGCCACAAAATTATTTTCTTGTTCTACATATAGTGTGTTTATCATAAAAGTTTTTGATCCTCTGACATAGATATTTAATCTAGATAGATATATAAATTATTAGGCGAAAACAAGTATTCGAGATTATAATGCTAGGAACTAAATACCGACTATAAAAATGCAAACAGTATCTGAATTCTACTAATAACCTGATAACTGTGCCGGAGCGGACGGATACTCATTATAATGGTATATAATCATACGTACGATATATTTTGTACGAAAAAAGTAGTTTCTGTAGTAGAATTTACAGCTTTTATCCGTTAGTTTGAATTCGAATTGTGATAGAATTATTTTAAACAAAAAAATTCTGAACAAATTCTCAATTGTAATGTTTCCCGCAGGGTGTCGTTTCCGGAGTGCTCCTCGTAACTCCCAACGCGGTGATGTTCGACCCGAACGTGTCGGACACGCTGGTGATGGAGCACGGGCCGGAGTCGTACGGCGTGATCGCGCCCATGGAGTACGTCGTCAACGCCGCCATCTTCTACGACATCGCGCACATGCGCACACACGGCCCGGACCACAACGCTCACAAGTACGTCACTACATTACTCATTTATAAATTAATTTTATAAACATTTAATAAATTATTATTCCCATGAGCTGAATGGTGCTCTGGGCAAAAAACATGTGAAAAGACCGAACGAAGACCGCATGTTCAAATCCATCCATCCAATCCATTGTATTTACAAATCATCTTATGGTCTATATTTATAATCATTATTATATCATTAAAAACTCGCAGAGCAGCGTGGTGAAATAAGTTCTAAATCATCTTAACGGGATAGTGTTCCTTAACCCATAACGGCTTTTAAAAGCCGAATCCTAAATATATGAACCATTCATTTACTTACAAAGCGTAATTTGTATCAGATTCTTGGCTTTGCCAGTTGCTCATAAGAAGAAATAATAAAATACAATATAATGTGCTGCACTTAATTAGTTATGCAGTATGAATCCCACGGTACAGTGACCCCTTTTCAGGCAGCCATGAATGTTAATTGTATTGTGTTTTGTTTTGTTGCCGATGCTAGTATTTATTCTATATAGCTAATCGCATATAAACAGTTTTACGACTGAAGTTGCGTTCTTATGCGCGTCAAATACAATTAACACGGTTCTAAAAAATAATCGATTGGGTATTTCTTATCGAGAAAATAGTTTGTTGCTCTATTATTGTTTGGTTTGAAAGTATTTACACGACTAATTATCACGTATTTATTTTCTATATTGTAGAGCGGAGCAAGCCGAAATCTACTACATGAGTAAGTCGGAGCATTCGCCCGGCAAAGATTCACTTCTAGTCAAAGTGAGTATTTATCATTTAATTACTTTGTGAATTTTAAAATGAGTTTTCTTTAATGGTCACATTTACAATTGCTTGTCTTTAGTTTATATAATGTCCGCTTATATTCAATTCATCGGTTATCTAACGTAACTGTCACTATAATATATATGTCAAGTAGTAATATATTTTTATAGTATTCAAATGGCAGTATGACTTCCTGCCTTTAAAAATGATAGAGAAAGTTTGTCAATGAGTCGAGTCGTGTGTGCGCAGGACGAGACGTTCCCCGAGCTGCAGGCGGCGGGTGCGGAGGGCGGCGCGGGCGGCGCGGACGAGCGCCCCGCCTCGCTCGACACGGAGGAGCGCGGCGGCGCCGCCTTCCCCAAGGCCTTCGACCGCGACCTCGTCACCCCCACCCCGCTGCAGGTACGTGGGACTCTACGCCGAGCGTCGCGGCCTCCAAGCGATTATATCTTAATGAAATGGCAATATTTTTGTAGCAGCTGACTACTGAGGAAAGGCGAAAGTCGTTACTGGACCACCACTGGGCTATCCCGAGCAAGGATAGAATGTCCATCGACCAAGGAAGTGAGGTTAGTACATTGCTATCATATGAGCTACCTTTATATATATTTAATCCAACTTGTTATTAGTAAATTAATCAAAGAATCCGTAATTGTTAAACCTTTAATATTCAGTAATACAGAAACACACCGTTTATGTTAAAGGATTATTCCTAGTATTAAATTTTTTAATTCGAAATACGAGTTTTAGTTTTAAATGATATAAATTATTACAAAACCAACATGTTGTCGGTAGGTATCATCGAGTGCAGATCAAGGCAAGGAGGAAAGCCTGGAGGCGTCCATCGCTGAAGGGTCCGAGGCGGAGCGCTCGGGGAGCGCCGCGGAGGGGGCGGAGGGCGACGTGGAGGAGCCCCGTGGGGATGCCGCACATCTCGTGAAGCTCTCGTACCACGACTCCGGCATCGACATACGTGACCCGCTGCTGCACGTCAACACGGCTAATTCGAAGAAGGTGAGTTGTGCACGACGAGGTTTATGCGCGTCTATATTCGAAAACACATCGTTTTTATTTATCATTTGTAACATAACGTTACAAAACGTCACATATCTTGACCGGGAGACGATAAAATTCTCATTAACTAAACATACGAATAGTCATTAGTAACTAAAATTTCGATACTACTAATATGGTAAATATAGCAACCAAGTGTTAAGTTGTTTTTCTCATGCGCGTACGACTGACACACTAATAATAATTTAAATATAAACACAGATGGAAGCTTCTTCCCTCCCGCCTTCCTCCCGCCCCTTTTACTATCGAACGCCCAGGCAAACGCTACCAAAGCACCATAGGTGGAAATTCCCCGCCTACGTACGAAGCACTTCGTATCTACTTTCATCATTCGCACTGCGAAACTATGGAATATTTTGCCTGAGTCTATATTTCCTGATAGGTACAACGTTGGTGTCTTCAAATCCAGAGTAAACAGGTTTGTTATAGGCAAGCGTGCTACATCCTAGACCGTGTCGATACCTAGTCAAGTCAACGGTCAAACGTTGGCCTATTAAAGATTTAAAAAAATCGGATGTGTTTAACAGAATTAATTATTTTAGGGCCATCACCATCATTTAGATCACGCCGACTTCTACCACCATATAGAGACAATATACGAGATACCAGAAATTGATTTGTCTTTGTATGATTGGCATCGAGATTCGACGTATGAAGCAAAGTTTTTAAATTGCTTTTTCGTTGGCCACCATGATATTGAAATGGTCTCCTGCCATTCCTCTGACGAGGTGAGATAGGAACTGTCCTAAACTCCTTTCTGTGTTATTCTTCGGTCTCCGGTTCGGCGTCCATTGATTATACTCGGTTTTTGGTTTCAGGAGTCTATCGACTGTATAAAAATTTGTGTGGCTTCTCTTCCCCCTTAGCATTTTCAGCATATTGAGCTCTATAGAAATATTGTCTTCTGATCTGTCGTGTTTTGTCCGATGTCGTATTTTCATATTTCTTTCAAATTAATTTATCTTCAAATCTACTCTTTGTTTTATCTCACTCTAGGGCCTCTTCTAAACTGATTATGTTTACAGGTATATAGTGATGCAGACATAGTTCTGTCAGCTGATTGGGTTCCACCCGTCTGCCTGCCTCGTACCGAGCCTCCCCTTTCCGCTCCACCACTAGGAGAGAACGAGAGGGCTCCCCGCAAACCAGCCGCTGTTTCTTTCTCACTGGATGGCACTCAGAAGGAAGACCCGGGAAAACCGGATAAGAAGAATAAGGTAAACATTTGTTACCAATCTTATTTCATCAACTAAAATAGTTTGATCCGCTTTGAAGTAAGCAAGAGCCTCAATATTTTCAATCGAGTTTTATGCCAAATTTTATTAGATTATATCGGATATTAAATAATGATATCCGTTCATACGATCGATAGTCCATTCCAATTACAGGGAGAGTAAAGACAAATATACAACTTTGAATTGACGCGATCTCATTCGTTGATATCTAAAATCTTGAATAATCTATAGAATTCTCTTTACATACACATTACGGTACTATTTACTAAACGGTCATCTGTCAGATTAACTATAATCTGGATGGTCATTGGTCGATAGCAGCCCGCAGCGCAACAGGCGGCCAATCAGTATTTAGTTAGATTTTTAAATTATCATTTCATAAACATACGGTAAGTAATTGTATATTATTACAGATGCTTAAACGTCTCTCATACCCGCTGTCGTGGGTAGAAGGGCTGACAGGGGAAGCGCCGCAAGTCTCTCAGAGTGACTCTCTGCCTTCCTCTGCGGACACCCAGAACTCGACCTCCGTCTTTTCGAAAGTATTCAACAGGTAGGAATTTGCTTTTTAATAATGTTCTTCAATTATCAACAAAATTATTTTAAAAAAATCTATTCAATTTGTTTAAAACATTTTTTAATTATATTATTATTTGAATATGGCGACATTAAAAACCTATATTGTAGCCATTATAACCATTTAAAATAGATATATAAAAATAAAACATGTGTCTTAAGTTCTTCATTAATGGTATTGCCTAAATAAATAATACTCGCTTTAAGTGTCATTTAAAATTACTACACTATTATATACATATACCTAATCTTTAACGTTATAACGCAGACAGCATCCTCATTTACTTTAAATAAATAAATCTTATTAATGTCAACGTAATCATTTATCAAGTTAAGTTATTTTTCTTGATAATCTGTGTTCACAACCCATGCGACTATCGAACAACAAACGAGCGACCACTGTCAGTCCCGGTGCTTGCGACCCCGTCCGACACAATACAATCAATCCGCACACATGCATGTGATTATAATAATGGTGCCAATCTAAATTTTTCCTCTGCTACCGTGGATGCTAACTTGGACGTACCGATATCGCCGGCTCCGCTTCGTTCATTGGTCACAGCTCACCAATGAACCTAGTGGAGTTCGGTACTGGTTTGTTCCTGAGTAAAACCCCTTCGGAGGAGGCGCCCGGTGACGTCCTGTCTGGGTACGTGAGCCGCCGCTGCAGAATCGATGTGCCACTCCGTTATGTGTTGCCTTTGACGAATATGTTAAAGCCGCTTCGACACAGATGAAGCAGATTTGTTACAACACGAACAGTTCCGCGTCCGTACTATATCCTTTCAAGTACCGCGCTCTCTGTGTCGAAGTCGTTGATCTGTTTTGTTTAGTCTCCTCTTCGTAACCACTTTACTGTTTCTAGGACTCACTGAAATGTGATTGTTATTTTGTTATCGTCTGTGTGACTCTTGAATGTTGGATTACAGACATCCTATTCAATCGGAATATTATACTTTGATTTATGATAATCGTGTATCGAACCAACATAGGCAGTTGTTACGTAATCCAAAATTCAATCCGTACTTTCCTAATATTATAATATGTAAATGAAACGCTAAACAGCATGATATATATGTACGTGTTAGGTAATTTAGAAATTATGTTAAGTTAGAATGTTTACTAGAATATTCAATGTTTGTTCTATTGTTAATGCACTGGCGGTGTGCCGATTCGACACGCTTATATAGATTAGACCGAGCTATTGTTCTTATTGAATAATCGTTTGTTTAAATTTCTTTTTCAAAAAAAAAACAGATTCATATTGCTCTTAATATTAATTAATAACAGCAATTTCAATTAGAATTTAAAATTACAGATGCTAAATATATTTCTTTGGCTGTGATATGGGTCTGATTGAATATATTTCCGTAACTTCATATCGAACCCCCTATTGGCTGCCTATCGCTGTGGCGTGCCGTCCTGCGGCTTACCGCTAGGTACTAGGAAGACTATTGACATCAGTTGTAACTTATTCTAGTACGTAATGGTGGTCTCACTTGGGATTTGTGTTATCATGTTCACTCATAATCATTTTATTGGCACCTCTGTTGACGTATTTGTTAAATATTTTAATATATAGCATGTTTAGTTACCCGTATTCGATAAGTAATGTTCTTTTTCACAGATGCTGCTAATATTTCTTACTGTGTTGATTTTATTAGTGTAAATGTTTTTGCTGATATTTATATATGTACTGAAAATGTTATTTTCCTTGTAATCGATAACAATGATTAATTTAAAACGATATGTTTATAAATTACTAATTTTGTTTACGAATAAACAGACGGAGCTCGCTCGGCGGTTTCGGTCGATCTCACACCAAGCCGAGTAGCGCTACCCAGCCCCGGCTCGACTACCGCAGCATGGTGTCAGTGGACGACATGCCCGATCTATTCGCTTCTTTCGATAGTACGTATTTTTTAAATAATTTCAAATATACTATTATGTGATTAACACATAATAGGGTGTACCTGTACATTAATGGGCCACTAACGCGAGTGCTCGTTGCGCAGAGCTGATCCCGCGGCCGGCGCGGCCGAGCGACGACCCGCCGCTGTACCTGCGCCTGCGCATGGGCAAGCCGGCCGGCCGCCCGCTGCCGCGCTCCACGCCGCTCATGTCGTACGGCCGCAAGCGCATGAAGCCCGAGTACTGGTTCGGGATACCCCGCAACAGGTAACCTTCCTCGCTGATTACTTTTTATGAGCTGACCTATTTCGATGTATAAAACGTATCATATTCTAATTTCATGTGAGAAAACCGAAATAACGAGATAACATAGTAAATATCACATAAGTATTGTAATGGAAGATTACGGGCTCAAATCTTGACAAGCACCATATAGCTTTCATGTGCTTAATTTAAGCTTAAAACTAAAAACTTGCTCAAATGTAAACGAAAATTGTCTATTTTATGTATTCTTATTTTACTGCGTGACATACGCATCACACACGTCACAGCAGTCAGTGTAATATTTATGAGTTTACATGAAAATTAAATTTTTTATTCCATACAAACGCTAAAAACAGTCCTTAAATTTTATATCACAATAATATGTTGTGTCAATTAATTCTCCAACTGTTATCAATATATTCAAGTTCATTATGATCACGTGTCGCTTAAACGTTTCAAAGGAGTATTTATGGAACCAGTATGGATATGTGTAAATGTACCAAGTGTGGCGCTACACCGCGCCGCACCGCCTCCGGGCGCCTCCTACCGGTTTGAAATAGATTCTAGCGGCGTTGTTGCCGCATTATGTCATTGTTTTGTTCACATTCATACATAAACAATTTATATTATGAATTAGATTAAGCGTGTTATGAAATGTAAATTATTCAATTAAAGTAAACACCGACAAGTTTATTTATTTATTTATTTAGATACACAAAATAAAATGAGGAAAAATTAGGAATCTATACAATTTTAATTTTTTTTTTAAATTTATATTAGGTAGGCAAATGTGTCACTTGATGGTAAGCGGTCAAAACCGCCTATAGACATTGACGCTGTAAGAAACATTTCCTAACGACAATGCGCTACCAATCTTGGTAACTACGATGTCACGTTTCTTGTACCTGCAATTACACTGGCTCACTCACCATTCAAAGCGGAACAACAATACTATTGCAACGTTACTGTTTGGTGGTTGAACATGGGCTGGTCTAACACCAAGTAAAGTATGTTTTAGTTTTGATATCTGATATAAGAAATTGCAATGTAACATTATTTTATATTGGGTATTATAATAAACTATTGTAAATATCAATGCGATCTTCATGAAAAACGAGTTAAAAATTTCCCTTCATGTAGAAAGAAAATTAATCCGTTTCATAAACGACTCAAACCATTAAACTGGAAATTATATTTATGCGCACAGTGTATGTATATAAGTGAATATAAACTCGGGTTTTCTACCAACATAGCCCAGTGCATCTTATTTATGGTTAGTGCTCCGCTCGTAACGCTGGTGGCGTAAAGTTTTATGGCCTAGAACCTTTCTCGATATACGGGCTATCTAACGAAAAAATAAATAGGTTTTTCCACTATTGATATTTAAACAAATAAACACTGAAAACAATAGTTATACATATTTAGAATAAATAAAATAAATAATCTTTTTTTGTGAGTTTTTTTGGTTTTGTTATGTTTTTTATTTAAAGTTTTATGTTAAGTACTTATTAGGCTGTGATTCATACGTTATATTTAATAGTTCTAAGACTATGTGTCCCGTGTGGTAACGTGCGTGGTTCGGTCGCAGGGTGGACGACCTGTTCAAGTTCCTGACGCACTGGGTGCCCGAGCGGTACGGGCCGCTGCGCGACGTGGCGGCGCACGGCTACGAGCTCATCGACAGCGACACCGAGTGGGACGACGACGACGCCAAGCCCGGCCACAAGGTGCGTACACCACGACCATTGATGACGTCATTCTTGATTTTGCGTGTTTTCAGAATGCTATAGTTACTCATTAGATATTACCCATGTGTTTGCGCACAACCTTGTGCAGAATAATATTTCTTGTGCAGTCTGCTGATCCTTAAGATTTGACGCCATCGGTCAGATGGCAATTAAATTATTATCAAATTGAGCACCCACCAACATACATTCTGCCCTTTCAGTATTAACATAATATGATTATGAGCTACTATGAAGTTCATTTAAATCTCTAAATCTATTTTATTATAAAACTAATACTTTCAAAGTATATTAAATATTTATGGTCATTGTAAGCGGCCAGCTTGCTATCTAAGCACATATATTTATAAATAATATATAAGATTTAAGACAAAGCAAGACCTTAACCTGCACCCCTTGTATATATAGCGTTCAATATGTTTTTTAATAAAACAAGGCAAACTAGTAGTTGCAACCTTGTGGTTGTAATTTCTGATAAGATCTAATCGGTCTGAAGCGTCGGTAATGACGTAAATATTTAATTGGAGTCACCGGTCTCAAAATCGAAGAGTATGTACATTTTTCGTATGATATATACAAATATATGTAAATATACATACCCTATGAATGTTGTTTTGTAGTCTGTGCCAAGTCTTACTCTTGTTGTAATTTCCTATTAGTTTATAGTTTGTTTTGCCTACATTTTTTAGATTCCAGGCAGTATCACAATAAAAAAATTAGCACTGCAATTTTTCGTCTAAATAGTTTTCGACCAGCTTTGTCGTCTCGTAATTTGTTTAATATGATATATAAATTATAAACTACACAATTTCAAGAAATACAGTTTATTTTTTTATATTAAAATCATTCTGTCCAAGTCATCGAAATGCAAACACTAGCAAGCTATCGTCATACATTCTGTTCCATGGGCATTTAAAAAGAAAAAAAAATAAGCGTGTTTTATGTCTGTAATTTATTTCAAAGAAATATAAGAAATTAATTCATCATTTATAAAATAATGAACAACAAAACACTTAGTGCTTATATAACAACGTAATTGTATTCAAACGACTGATTTAATTATTATTAACAATCTAGTTCTGCGATCCCGCGATACGAACTTGTAGATCTTTTGCATAACAAATTATTATTTTTATCTTCCATCATCACTCACTGAGATAAGAGATTCTGTTTTACACTATAATAATTAAGGAGTCAATACCGTTGGACTCTCCGTTTACATGACTCTGTTAAATTTTTAACATATATTTAAAGTTTATTTTTTAAATAGTTTTGAATAAATAGTTTATTTCCATATATATTATATACCCATCTATGGATAGATATACCACAAAATACGAATGTCGGCCACGACGGAAATATAGTGCACAAGTGCGTGCGCATACGTAGGTGCACTATCTATTATCTCACATATTCTCCCGTCAGATGACACCCCAAGTCGATTACAATGAGATCGGGCGCAAGACCAAAGATTTTATGTGCTTTTTGAAGCACGGGAATGTAACTGTCAAATTTTGTCGGACACAAAGGACTTGAGCCCAGGACCACTGGATCTGCTGTTTCATGCGAATTATTAGAAAAGAGAGGCAGTTGTGGCGCTGCTGTAGTATATAATAAGACACTAAGTAATATAACATAAAACATTTGGTCTAATATAGCTTCTGTAAGAAGCCGTGATAATCACGGCCTGATATACCATACTTCGAAAAAAAAAAAAATTTTGTAAAAGTTCTTCTAATAATTGTACTTTATAATGTAATAATTGTAATTAACAATAACCTTGTTTACAGGAACGTTCCGGCAGCACTGGCGACGTTTCGGACATCACAAGAGAATCGTGGGAGGTATGTCGTATTCATATATCTACCCTAAGATATAATCTAATAGATGTGAACTTTGAATCTCTACAACAACACTCGACAACGCATTACTCTCACATATCACAACGCAGTACACATTGAACTATATAATTACGACAGACTGGGTCCTTGGATTCATGAAACTGGCCTTGAAAATTGATCTCATTGTCATATGGCAACTACAAAAATCAACCTTATTATTAATAGATTTTTCTTTGTATACTAGTATTGTCTATTTTTTAGCCATATAGTATTGCAGTGGTCATGGCATTATGTTTTGAGCCGGTCTTCACGAACGTCGAACATTATAGTTCCAAATGTAATGATAAACACAATTTTGTATTGTATTGTGTTTTTGTATTGTGTTTGTATTGTCAATTTTGTTTGAATAATAACACTAAAGCTATAAAAAATTGCCAAAAAGAGGAGAAAAATGTATTGAACTCTTTTGTCTTTCCTATTCATATATATTTATATATGAGTAGATAACCTTATTTATAAAGTTTAATTATGATAGATTCATGATTAGTTTTGGCTGTGTTTTTTTACAATAAAGTGTCTCAGGAGTAATAAAATTCGACACTGATAACTTTTTTAAACATTTTATTATATTTAACATAGCATATTGAAAATATTATTGTATGAAATTAATTACATATATTCCGTAAATCGGCTTATCTCATTTTTTTTTGTAAACGACGATCGTGGAGTATTAACCCTGATTACTCTGTGGCTTAAAAAACAGATTAAAAAAAGTTTTTAACTCTATATTGAAATAAGTATTTGAGAACATAAAAGTAATAGCTAAATATAGCATATTATAACAATCTTAGATATTCAAATATAGACAATCAAAAAAAAAGGTTATCGTAAATATTTTCGCTTCTTTTGTACTAACGTTAGCTATCATACCGTAATAAGTTAATAAAATATAAGATAACAACGTTATCTAATTCGAAAGCAATAGAATTATATGAGAACGTCATAAATTATACGTAATCGAACATTTGAACGATACGATACGACAACTGTATGAACGAACACACATGAATCAATACATTCGTAACAATGGGTCAAGTTTTATTGAGTAAACATTGATATATGTTAAAAAACTTTTAACCTTCTGTAATGTTATTAATACTATTTTAATATATGAACTCTACTGAGTCATAATATTTGATTGAGACATATTTCTCATCTATTTTCTATGTTTATATATGAAACATATTTGTATATAATATAAAAACTCTTACGTTTTTTATATTTCACTATAGTGATAAGATTTGACCCTTCTATAAAATGATAACATATCTATGAACACATATATAAACTGCTAATTGGTATGCGGTTATGCATAGCTGCTGAAGGCGCCGTATGTGAAAATATATTCTATAATGAAGAGTCAGGCCGAAGCTCTGGGCGACTCCCTCGGCGAGGAGCCCCAGCCTGAGGTACTCACCTGACTACACCGATGCAATAAGATTTTTTCCTAGCTAAATTATCGTAACTCCTAATAGTTTCACTTTAGGTGTCTTAAGCTATAAAAGTTACGCCAATAATTTCGTACTCTAGACACAAAATCTGAATGTTTAGAATAAGCACAAATGCATGTATCGCTCGATCGTCCAGGACCGGAAATACTAACGTGACTTTGGCTTTGTTTAATTATAAATTAATTTTGAATAGGATGATATTTTTTTTTAGGCTGAAATTGAATATCGTGTTTTCATTTAAATCATCAATACCAATTCACGATGTGTATGTTTGTGTGTGTGTGATCTCGCACATGTACAGCTAACTTTAATACTGGTGCCGCCTACAAATTGCATCAGTAATTTGGTGACTAATATCTTTACAATATGTAAATAATTTAAATTCAAATAATGTTATAAAAATACACAACCAACAACATGTTTAAAATGTCATAATTTTTAATATTCCACTTGTATTTTAATTAGATACGATTAAAAATATATTATTTTGCACTTAAGGTATATCATTCTTTATTAGATAAAAATATAGGAAAATTATGTAAATTTTCCATCTTTTAAATTTAATACGGATGTAAATTAGTATTAACCTATTCAATGTTTCAATGTCAATCTATCTATCTAGATTATTCTCAACTAAGTTTAAAGGTTATTTAAGACGATAATACATAGATTCGTCTATAAAAAAATTAAATATTTTATGCTAAGATAAATATAATTTAGAATGGCCCCGACCATGAAAAAACATCCGTTGGGTGAAATATTGAGTCACATTTGTTGATTCGACCCACACATACAAACATGTTCAGTTAAATAAAAGCTTGTACACATATGCTGTTAAATTAAAATGCCAAGTCACGTTAAGTATATCAGAAAATTTCTAAGTAGCGCGAACTATGCACCGATAGTGATTCATGTTTATTGCACAACCCCTAGGAAACTGAATGACTTGGCTATTTCTATGTTAGATTAAGTTATGAGTGTTTCGTCGTTTCTGTTTGAATCATTTTCTTTTCCTGTTACTCTATTTATTCTCTTTACCGTATGCGGCATATCGTTGTGTAATGTTGTTATAAATAATTTAAGTAAAACGATAATAATTCGAAAATATATTATGTACATTATTTTCAGGTATAGCAATTTATATTAAAATAAAAATCTAAATATAAAAAGTTACATACAATCTATACAAGTTTTAATGTTTTCTAACACAACAACAATAAACAGGAAATCGTAAATAAGCTCGCTTACGACTATATAAGTAAAATTTATATGTAACATATTTCCTTAGAAGTAACGCGTTGAATACATACATTATAATGTATTAATAATAATTAATATAACATTGTTGACGTGGAGAAAACGTTGTTATAATCAACAGAACAGCGGATAGCGCTGTATATGCCACTTAAAACTCTAATGATAGAAAAGATACAATGAAGAATGACAACTCGTTCACAATAGTAGGGAACCGCGAACAATGGAAATCATGTAATACAGCCGCCGCGTAATCATCTCTCGTTAGGTGGCAGCGCGCTGCTATTATACAATGACATTGTGCGACTCTAATGGCGTTCGCTTTAATCCTTATCTGGAGTACCAGAGCTGAAACACGTCGAATGTGTTTACCATTAAACGTCACATTATTTTCGTCGATAGTCATTTGACGTTACCGTCTGTTACGTGTATGTGATTGGAATGTCTTTAAATTTCATTTTGTAAAATGTTAAATGTACATTAATCGTTTCGAAAGTACTGATCGTTTTCTTTTAAAATAAATACGTACTAAAATAAATTGCAATACAATTTTCGATGTATTTGATAAACGACCGAATATTATATTAATCATTTCATAGTACTGTTTCTCTATCTTTGATAGAAAAAACTTTGATAGAAAAAGTTTTATACTTCATAATTTTCATCATTCATAACACGTATATATGTATAGTAGAACCTAACGAGTCTTGATTAGACTTCTTTTAATTAAGTCGTGAGTCGTGACCTAATTTTACGGTTTGTCAATCGGAAATCGTCAATGTTCTCCCGAACGTCGATTTTCTAATGTCAATTTTTAGATGCTTTTACTAGCATCACTATAAATTTCTTTCATGACGTCAGCAAAATTTCGAACGTTAATATTGTCAAAGTATGCTTTCGAGTATTTCTTGTAGAAAAAGAAAATGATTTTTTGAAGTTTTACGTTGTTGATTAGGCCTGCGTGAAATGAACCTCCGACACGAAATTATTTCGACAGTTTATTGGCTAATTTGTAAGTCTTAAGATCCGTAAGGCACAATTCAAAGCACGGCTTAGGTCATTTGTCAATAATTCTCAGTAGGTACATAGATCTCCTGCTGAAACAGAATCTGAACTTTAATCCGTATCGATATGTAACATAACTAAATCATATAATGAAGTGCTCGCCAGCTGCTACCGAACCATTGATTGGGCCAATAGTAATTAGTTCATGCATGAGCAAAACGGATGGGACATATTTAGTTCTTGCGTTCGTCGCATATAAGAAGTCTTATTAGTTTACAGGAAAACGTTTCGCTACTCTACAAAATAAAAATAAAAAAACCAATTTCATTCTAATGAAGCCCTACGCAGAGTGCGTAGTGCGTGTAGCGTGACATTTTGCATTTTGTTGTGCGTCACGCGTTAACGTATGCCATACGGGTCGACCTTCCTTGCTTCGTAACGAATTATGCCGGCGACACAGCGCAGACATTGGTTACAGACATTGTTTTCTGACCTATTAACCCAGGACATAAAATATTCACGCTGAGTGGCTTTCAAACTCGTTCACTTGTTATCACGTTATGCGTGTACGAATAGACGAGCAGACAGAAAGACGAACGGAAATGTGTTATTTCCATTGAAGATTTCTACGAGGTTTCCATGTTAAAGTTTTAATATATTAATACAATTAAATACTTCTTCTATAATTCCATTATATCTGTTATGCGGTGTCAAATCAAAATTCTGTCAAAATTTGTTTGTTTATCTAATAAATAATAATAAAAGTACAACACAAATAATTGCTAATACTGAGTGATTTTATTATATTTGTTAATTGCATTTTTATCAAAAATGAAGCAAAGTACGGTAGCGGGCTTAGTTTCGGTAATATATTATTTTATTTATAAAACGTAATTTGTTTACTTGCTTGTATTCAGATCTATCAGATCCATTATACGTTATAATTTCAGTATGGATATAGGCTATAGTCTGTTTGTATGTTGTATGTTTCTAGTAAGCTATAACTGTGTAAGCGTAGTGGAAGTGAAAATTATATCTGTTCGGAATTCAGACGCTTTCTAAACGAACTCTGCCACTGTTTTAACAGATACAAAACTTTATAAAATATTATATCTTTAACAGATAATCAGTTATAGCGTTATGCTTAAAAAAGTAAACCCTGGAACAAAACCAAACTAAGTATTACAATTTGGCGGTAGAATATTTGATGAGTAGGCAGACTAGACTCTAAAACTGATATTGTAGTCTAATATTTATTTATATTTAAAAAAAAAGGACAATGTTACCTTAATTTCATCTGTGCGAAGTCAAGACAGATGGTTAGTGCTATATAAATGTAATCGGTTTAATGATTTTACGTTGATGTAGCTATTGTTAGAATTTTATGGAAAAATCTATTAAGATAAAAATTAAAACGTTACACGACTAATGGCTCATTAGCTTAATTGTTGATAATACCAATATAATCAACGTGTTGTTATACTATATTTGTTTTGTAATTAATTCTGTATATACTTTTCTAAATTAGTAGATGCTTTTCTTATATTAGAGATATTAGGTATATTTGTTTTTAAATATTTGTTTAGATATTTGTTTCTGAAAATCGGCAAAACGAATTAACGAACAAATGACTCCAAGATACACATTTTGATTAAAAAAAAACTTCAGTCAAAAAAACGGACGACATCCAAGGAAGCTAGTAATAAACATTTTAAATTTACTTGAACAGTTTTAAGTAAATTTAATAAAAAAAATATTTATGTCGGTTTATGTCGGTATTCTCGAAATAACGTAGGTACCTAGGCGATTTGCTCAAAAACTGACCGCCACCTTCTTAGACTATTTTTTTTTTCATTAAAAGTCATTTTCATTTGCCTCGGGCGCCGACGTAGCTCGGGCCGGCGTTGAATATGTCGCTTCCGCTAGATAATCACGTTGATATTGAATATCCGAGTTTCTATTGTCAATTAATTGAGAGCAGTATCAACGCTTGTATTGTAAGAAACGATACTATTGCAAAATTTTAACTTACTACATTTTAATTTGATGAAAACTGTAAGCAATGAAAATTAATTGTAACTTTTCATTATTTTGGCCACATATTTGATACACTATCAAGATCTGCAAATGAAAGATAATTAAATATATACAGACAAAGTAGACCAAAAACCAGGTAAAAACCAGATCGGTAAATAAATCAATTTATTATATTTCGTCAAAGATTGTAAATTAATCCATAGCGTGTCGTAACACGATCTTCGAAAACGTGAAAACGTTTTACTAATGATTTAAATATTTGATGTTGAAAATAAAGTATTTCCAATGAACATCGCCCTTTTGAAGACCTTAAGAACCGATTATATAGAAATCAATTTGATATAGAGACGCAACCTTGTCCTTCTTTCTGGGATAATTCCGCTGTTTGTTTTCTATTTACGGATTTTTATTTATGTTAATTTAATCAGTGTAAATATTATATATCATTCGAATATAACTATGCAAGTAATTTTATGTTATAACTTTTAATGCATCTAACATTAATTTGTTCAGATATATTTATATAGATGAGATCTCTACTAAAAATATGTAGATTTAAAAAAAAAAAAAACAACTAAGTTTTTATCGAGCTATCAATATTGATACCTTATATTAATTTAGAATATATTCATTTTAAAATTTAATCAATATTACCTATCGGTGACGTATTTTTGAAGCTTTCACACCTATGTGATAGGAGTTTTCCTAAAACATTTCGAGGGTTCCTCGATAAATATTACTCGGCTTTGTGCGAGTAATACTTAGTGTGGTTGGGTTCCGGTTGTATGTGTGAGTGAACCAGTGTAACTGCAGGCACGAGGAACGTTACTTCTTTGTTCCCAAGGCGCATCGGTGATCTAGGGAATGATTGATATTTGGCAGTTGTAACCACTTACCATCAAGTGGTCGATGTGCCAGTCCTATCTACTTAAAAAAAAAATTAAAAGTTAAATCGGTTTAGTTAATAATGATTAAAAACACTTGCGTTTTATTGAAGTAGTTAAGTTTTGTAATAGAATGCTTAAAGGTATTTGCTCGATGCAATCCATCCAAAGCATACCGGTCACGTTTTTATTCCTTTTAACTCATAGGTTAATTAATTGTATCGCGTTTCTCTATTTAAATTATCACTATGTTTTCTTACATCTGGAATTATCGGGTTATTATTTATCTAAACTTTAAGTCGTACAATTATTACCGGTAAATAAAGAACGTCATTTCGATTTCGTACTATTTAATAAAGGCTTAATTTATTTTATTGATGGCTTTCTTCAGAGGCTTTAATTTGTGATAAATATAATGATAACAATGTTGTATATAATATAACTCTTAAAAATTACTTTGTTTTAGGAAGCTTTATAAGTTACAATTATACATTCTTATATATTTGTAGAAATAGAGATTTGTATTCAATTATATTCATAAGACAATGTTAGATTTTATTCGTCCTTAATGAAACGTTTCAGTAAACATTTGTTTAAAACCAGCTTCATAATCGCGAAACGTTAATGATCACTAATTATTTGTGGTGGCGAGACTATTGTAGGGCATTTCATATAACCCTTTATGTAAGTTGCTTGCATTTCAGCTTAGAAAAATAAGGACTCGATTCAAACAACGTACTCGCAGTCAGGTTTTGGCAGACAAGTTTACTTCTAATAAAGATGCTCCTTACATTCGCTTAAGAGTAAGAACATTAAAAACGAAATTGTGCAAATAAAATAATTCCTTAATTCAAGTCGTATCAATGACTTTATGTAAGCCCCTGCGACTATCAACAATAACGCACTTAACTGCGCAAACTGGTGCGCACAAATAAAATCAATCTTCTTTTCGAGTTACCAGGCAAAAAAGTAATTAAATCAGATTTTTATCATCAGTTCAGCTTATCACATAGTAAGAGAGCTTATCATATAACAAGAAAATATTATATATGATTAAATTGAGCTCCTTATCGTGTTCTTACTCATCAGTAGACCGCTTGAGGATTAATTTTATATCGTTCTCAATCTTAACGAGCTTATATCAATTACTGTTATTGAAATAAAAATAGTAAAATCTTTAGTTCAAAGATTAGAAGATTCATTTCTTATTTTGAATAGGGAATACAAATCTGATAACAACTATCATCACAAACCTGTCTTTGTATTATGATCTCGAATTTGGATAAGTTTTTAAGTCGTACAATTTCAAATCTTATAAAATTAATGAGCTCTTTTATGAATTAAAATGATTGAATATTTTAAAAGAAGTCACTTATAATCGTCACGATTATTATTGTGTTTGTTTGACTAGAAATATAGTTTCATGTGATAGTACTATTACCTAATGTTGCATTTTTGTTTAGATACGCCATTTGTTGGTTTATGTAAATTATTGTTTGACTCGGTTACTTATTTATAGTAATTTTTGGTATACATAGAGCAAAATATGTTTTGCATATAGATAATGCAACTAAGTTATAGCAAGTGGGGCGCTCCGTATGAATGGGAGAGTGGCTGCGCAGCCAAGCACGTCCGGACCGATACGTGAGCCGACGTCACCTTCGCTCGCGTGGGTCAGCTGCTACTATGCATTAACATTCCCAATGCCGAGCGCCACTCGTCTGAACATATTTAATTTCGGTATAAAGTCTCAAGAGATACTTTTTACATAAGTATTGTACAAAATTTCATTTCGAATGTAATTGCATCCAACGCAGTCGAATTAAACAACGTGGCAGATTCATTTTGTAAGTTAATTTTTGGATTCCTTCGCATTCATAAAAATAAATTTCGCGCATCGTCAAAAATTAAAATGATTACAAAATACGTTAGACTATACATGCACACACTTTTAGTCAACATTGCGGCAGGGCCGGGCTGGTTACCGCCGTCCTTTCTTTAGTCTCTAGCTAGTTCCTCAGTAGCACGACTCCGTTGTGGTCGCCCGTCGATCGCACAGCACATTAAAATAATTCGTTAATTACGTCGCCGCGCTACTGCTCATCAGAGCTATTGCAACGACGAATAATTTCCGCCATTATTTTACATTACTGATCAAACCGGAGTGCAACGCAACACCGAATATAAGCGGCTGTTGTTTATAATCAAACGCACGAAGTGAATTTCTCAGTACAAAACAGTTTTGAAACCACGTAATCATCGTAGGCGATTCTAAATACGGAGCTGGCAAATGTGCGCGCTGTTGATGTGTTCACGTGTTTCGTTGCAATTTGTATCGTAGCGCGTTGATCTTTGATGTGGACTAACTATAAACTTGTTAAACACAAATGCAAACTATGAAATGGATAGAGATGGTGCGCCTCGGTCCGACGTCGCCGGAAAGGTCTTCAGCTTTCGACAGCGATAAGGTGAGACTGCATTCGGTTTACCGTTAGCTAGCGAGACGTGGGCTTACAAAGAAATCTGACGATGTTTTATTGAACGTCGATATTGTGTGAACATTGAACTGCGAGTAATTATTTATAACACTAACGTGTATATTGTGCGTGGTCGTATCACTACTTATTAATTTTATAAATTAAAAATCAGCTTTCACGCGCCACGACATGTGTACGTATGATACAAAATACTTTAAGGTTGGTTATCTTTGGTTACTCCATGTCCCGTTTTTTATTTTTTGATTCGTTGTCGATGATATTATATTACTAAATACTAGTAAAAATATAATCTCAACTTTATATATTTTAATTTGATCGAAAACGTCGTATTGAAATCGATATAAATAAATTTGAAGTTTACAATATGTCTTGATAAGAAATTATTTAAATACTTTAATTAAACATATTATTTGTTTATTATTTTATTATTATAAATTCATCTTAATGTACACAACATAATTAATGTTTATGTATTATTCACGATAAAAAAAAAATTGTCAAAAATTTCTAACTTTTAATATATTCAAAACAAGAATACGTTCTTAGTGTGGTAAGACTGTGTATTTCGAGTTAGGAATTGGTTTTTTTTTCTCAAGTAATCGTTTCTATTTCAAAGTTTATATTCAAAATGTAAATCGAATAGAATATATGAATATTTGATGAGAATTAGGCGTTTCTTTAATCGAATAAACGTACGAGTAGTTTAATTTTTTTATTATCTTATGTCATTTTTGTTCTAAAGTTCGATGGACATTAACTTTTGTTTCGAGCGAGCGTTTTTTGTTTCTTAAGCTAGCAAGCTCACAACCGTCCTTGAATTTTTTTCTAATTATTATTTCTTCCTTGTTAGCTAATTTTGAGAAATATGTATTGTTTACATATGAAAATATTATAAAATTATAATTCATTTAATATAATTATTATTGTATGAAATTATGCAATGTTATTATTATTATTTTCGTAATATGTAAACGTCTGAAACATGTAATAATGTTTGTCTCGTGTGCGTGAATATAGATTTCTAAATGCAATAAGAAAGTGCTTAATCGTTAATAATTTAAATAAAAATCCCTATCGGATACCTCTTTAGTTACCCGTTTATTTTATATAGCTAGTTTAGTTTGTATGTTTGAACGTGCTAGCCTCAGGGACCACGTGTCCGATTTGAATAATTCTTATTGCGTTAAATAATTCGTTCATTATCTATATTATATGATATTTAACGAGGTTGGGTACCCATAAACATTGACGAATACGCAAAGTGTACGAAGTAGGCATATGTAAACAGCATATCATATAGTATTAGATATAAAATCGGGATATTTTTTAATAGAGATAAATGCAAAGGTAACTCAGACAGTGTGTAACGGCTAAAACACTGAATCGATTTTGATGAAATTTTGTACGAAGCAAGCGTAAAACCCATGGAATGACATACTATACTACTTATTTATACCTATCTCCTAACAAGCGGGTGAAGCTATTAGCGAAAACTATTAACGCCCATTTAAATGTCTATATTTTTGTTTAATCTTGTTTATGTTTTGTATAAAGCCGTCTGGAAGAGATCAGTAATAAGCGATAAGACCGCCTTATTTTCCATCGATTATTCATATGTTATAATTTGTTATAATAATATTATAAAGAGGTAAAGTTTGTGAGGTTGTGGGGGGTAATCTCTAGATCTACTGAACCGATTTTATAAATTCTTTTACCGATTGAAAGCCACATAAGATATTTGTGAGTGTCATAGGCTATATATTAACCGAAAAAAAATGAAAAGACTTTTTCGTGGTAGTCGGATGTAGTTGCCAACGCGACTTTTGACAGTCAGGAAATAAATCATAACACTCAGTACTAATCGAACCACAATCATAACTTTATCACAAGTAAAAATGTTTACCGCTCAAAGAAGTGGGCACGGGTCAGCTAGTAAGTTATAATTTTGTAAACGTTAAATCTTTATGGTGTGCAAAAAATATTATTGTTATCAATTAATAACTCCACAATACAATGTTAATTACTTATAACATTTGAAGTGAACAATGTTGTCGATACAAAGTAAACGTAAATAAACGATGAAGTATTCAACATTCCAATCGTCACTTAAGCTTCAAGGTTTGTAACGAGCTTGAAAAAAATATGAACTAATGAATCGTTTTAAATGAATAAGATTACTTTTATACTATCATACTCATGCTATATATATGTTATATCTTGTTATCTTATATATTAAAACTATACGGCGCGTCGCCGTCTGAAAGAGAACAAAAACGATGTCATTTTTTATAAATGCATACTTTTTTTATAACTTCTTATTATTTATCTTTTAAAAACTTAATGCCTTGTAAATCGACACAACGAGAATGTCTTAAAATAGATTTTGTCGCGTAAAGATTTATAAGTGTTTCGGCTTAGATAACGTTTAAACACCTCCGAAAATATCTTATGCTACAGTTAGAATAGGGTGTGATTATTTTGAGGTTGGGTTGATGTAAATATGCTTCATTAAAATTCATCTGAGTTTAGTCTCTTTTACCAAACCCCGCACATGTTGATGGAGATAAGAACTAAGACTTGAATAGTGTTCAAGAGAAATATAACTATAATTGTACCGTTAAAATGATAAGAAAGCGATCATAGTGAGACTGTGCAGAGCACATTTTACTGCCAAATATTTTATTAATAATATAAATAAAATACATAACCTTTCGAACTTTTATTTATCGCAATTTTATAATTCATTTACTATTTTACGTGGATTATTTAATTTTTATAAATACATTTATTGAATATATATATTTCAAATAATCCTACCATAATCCAGTTGATTGTTTTGGATATCTCTAAATCATAAATGCATTATGATAAAGGCACGCTAAGATAAAACGAACATATTTTTTAATCAAAGAGTATTTACTAGATTCAGTTAGAGCTACCACATGGCGTCACGCGTCTTGACGATTGGATTTTTTTTTATAAAATAATTATAGTCTTAATTAACTTTAAGTATATAAAATCATATTATTATTTCTTAGATTTATATACATTCATTTCTAATAATAATTTGTTAAATATTAAAAATGTTGCGAAAAGTGTTGCATAAAGTAATTAAGCACATGCGAAGAGCAGATAAAATAAGTTTGAATATAACGGCGAAAAGAGGTTCTATACAATCGATATGTCGGAGAGGAACTGTGCATTGTATTTGTGAGGTAAGACAATATTTTGTATGCGAACTTTAAACTCAACAAACCCATAGCTATATTATTAGAAAAATACATTTATATTCACTCAAACAAGTAATATTAATTACTTTTTAAATATAAAATGCATAATTAAAATGTGAATTTTATGCTTTTACATTTACAGGAAATGATAAATTTCACTTTCATATGTGAGTTTTTTTCATATATCGAATTAAGTGGTTACGAAAATATTATATAAAATTTTGTTTGCTAGCACATATTTTAGCGAGGCTACATATCCAATAATGGGCATGCGACTAGTTGGTTACGCCTTTTTTATATTTAAAATTAATGTTTTTTCTGTTATCCTGTACACTAGCTATTTGTTAATAGAGGAAGTAGTGCTCATGCGCACGCTCTGTTCCAACTGAATGTTGAATGTGAACTGTAGTGATTGAGAATGCATATCATTAGCGCCATGGCTCATCCATTTACTTATGTTATTATGTTCATTAATCAAATTATTTCAATAGCATTATACACGATCATTATATTATTGATGTGACATCAATCATTTTCGTATAATAAGGTATGATGCACACGTATGTATTATACAAATTAAAACATAGTTTACACTAAATGTTTCATTATTATACACTTCAAACAAATTAACCAGTTTCGTAGATATTAGACATATAACATTACTCTTATGTACAGATTGTAATGAAGTTGTTTTTTTTTTATTTTCAATTAAAGATATCGTTATTATATGGTTTCTTTTTCACTTCACTTGGGAACGCGAACGGGGTGACGTATGTCGACGATCGTTATAAATTGTGAAACTGGTTCATTTTGGGAAAGTGCACTTGTCTACCGGTTCAAGACGACATACTTTATTTTAATTATTTTACAGTACGTACGTGTAAGTTGAGTCGAGCTTCAGCTTGAAAGGAAAACGCAACCGTTATACGGACCATCTGTTTCCATGTGTCCTTTTACGACATTTTTTCAAAAATATATTACAATTATATAAAGTGAAATGTGTCGTGTGTAGGTGTTGTCAATGAGCGATGAATTACGACGCGCTCTCTACTCGTCGGGCGCGTCCGTCGACATGGAGTTCTCGCCACCCGACCTCATCGGTACCTCGGAGATATTCACTATGGAGCACAGGTGAGATCGAAAACTAATGAAAAAAGTAAATTGTCATTTTATTACAATTCATGTGTGAAACTAGTTTCTTTTGCTGATTTTTCTCATATTGAGCAAATGTTTTCCAATTCTTATCTATTAAATTTCATAGTAAATTAGTATTGCTTGTTATCAAAATATTTTTAAAATAATATTGTTTACGGCAATCCAGTCCATTGCCCTTTAATTTAACTACGTTCTGCTTGAATACTTATCTAGTTTTACTGGATTACTAGATGTTATGGATCATCATTATAAACTTACTAAGGATTTTATTTAAAGTCGCGGTTTAAATCTTAAACGAGTTAAAAATTTAGAGTAATTTTCTTATTGGATATTCGAAAACGCCATTATTTTCATATTCAAGCAAATCGTTATTTAAATTCTTACTTCATATCGAAATTTTACACTTATTGATAGTTAGTTAAAACTACCCCCGGTTCGGAAAATGAAACACCCGAACTTAAGATGAAATAGTGTAATAGTGTCATCTTTGTCGGATTTCATAATCATTTCCATTTATTACATAATTAATTAAATGTAAAAAATAATAACAATATAGAAGTGTCATGTTTGAAAGAATGTTTTTCCGTCGTGCAAGTGCACAGCAGTCGCGGATATTGTGTCGCTTAAATGATTTTAATTGCATTGACATCATCGTGACATACCACGATTATCCACTTGCATATATTTGTTTTTATAGGGATAAAATACAACTTGCATTCCAGTCACGTAGACCATGGATGAATGTTAACAAAATGTTTACATTCGAAACGCATCGTGCTTGCTATTTTGTTTATTTCGAACCATATTATCTGATTTTTAGTTATGTACATATGCAAATATTCAGGGTTCAAAACAATTGGAAATATCGGAATGCATAATCAATTGAATTCGCTAAATAAATCACTTTAATGTCTGCCTTGAATAAGTTATATATTTTGATTTCAAACATGATAATGATAAATATTTGCCACTGTCATATTACAAGAAAAACTTTGTCTATAAAGTAAGGGGTCGATTATAAGAAATACTGGTGATATCAGTAGAGATGGAATGAATAGACGACAAAACACTATAAAGGACCGCAAATAAATACCATATGAATAGTGGTAGTGAATGACATATTTTTTTCTTATGTTTCAGAGAGAAGCTATGCGGCGTGTTGCCGGCCCGCGCGCAGGGCTACATGTGGTCTCTCGCGTTCAGCACGAGCCAGCACGGCTTCTCGCTCGCCTCCATGTACCGCAAGATGCAGCGCGTCGACAGCCCCGTGCTGCTCGTCATACAAGACACCGATAACAACGTGAGTTCTTATTATAATTAATGATAATTATCTACGTAATAATTCTCTACGAGATGATGTATAACGAACGACGCGATCGACGTAGAGATATTCCGGTCATTTCCAGACCTTATTCATTTTCAAAGTAAGAAACGTATCGTAGCAATGTTTCAAATAATAGGCTCCTGTTGAATAAGATAATTGTGACTCGTTTGTTATTAAATCACATTTCAGTCACTCATTGTTTTAAGATTCTTGTATACATTTAGTCAGCGAAGAATGATAACACTCTTGTTTCAGGTATTTGGAGCGCTGACATCCTGCGCCTTCAGGCCTTCCGAACACTTCTACGGCACGGGCGAGTCGCTGCTGTTCTCATTCCAGCGCGTTGAGGAGCGCAGGCGCTCACAGCCGTCGCCTGACGACGGACAGAAAGACGACAAGGACGATACCAAGGACAACAAAGATGGTAACTATCGAGGTAGTACCTCGTCGGTCGAGTCTAGGTAGTTTGTACCTACGGCTGCCGATCATAAGATTTTCTGCCTATAAAATGTCCATAGCAGCTAGTAATGTCATGTTGTCTTACACCTAAACTTTCTCCGGTCTTATCGGCTCGTTGTCTCGTTGGAATATCAGAGAAAGTGATTGCGGCCTTCACGTATTTGTGCACACACTCCTGCACTATAACGTCCCCAGCTCATAGACTAGTCCTTGTTAAGATTGCCTGAAAGTAAAACGTGTGAAATGATCATTATACATGTTCAAACCGCATATACTCATACATACATTTGTAATGATATAAATAGTGTAGATTTTTACGATTAGCTATATATTTTGTATTTCCACTCATGAGACTTATAACGTTAACATTAAATTTCAGATGAAACGGAACTGGCTAAAACTAAATTCAAGTATTGGGGCTGGACCGGAGACAACATGTACTTCATTCGCGGAAGTAACGATAACATTTCTATTGGCGCTGGAGAGTAAGTAATATTTTAGCTTTCAGTTCTTTTTTATTATTATATCTAAGACAATTTATTTCAAGGTTTGTTTCACAACTCTAGTTTAGTTCTGAGTTGTTACGAGTTCTACAAAGATTGATAGCGAGTTGACCTCCTCGATCCATATAAAGGGAATCAGTGTTAGATTATAATAATTGTTAGCTGTTATCGATCATAATTGGTAATAAATTAAGGATCGGTGCTTTCTACGTCAGCTCTCTACCATGGAAAGGTGACGTGTAAAGCGGGAGAGACAACATTCTAAATACGTCATATCGTACTCATATTAATGATACATGCATTGAAATTATAAAAGTTTAAATCGAATTAATATTTTTTTTTCTGACAATACTGAGATTAGGAGTTTTATTCACTGAATTGTTTCGTTTGATTAGTTTGAAATGTGTTATACTAACCTGCTTCCTCCCCCCCCCCCAGCGGCAAGTTCGGGCTGTGGCTGGACGGCGACCTGTACCTGGGCCGCACACAGCGCTGCACCACGTACGGCAACGATCCGCTCACAACGCGCGAGGACTTCGTTGTCAAGATCATGGAGTGCTGGACCTTCATCTGAGCGCTCGCAGCCACCCCCCTCCTTCGCATCGATAAGCTTTAGACTATCTTATGAAATTTGCTACGAAGATTTGACACTTTTACAAGTCAGTCTGTTCAACTTTGATACGGTCGAGTCTGATTATTTTGTACTCGCGTCGACTCGAGCGGCCGTCGCGCATTTCTAGTCAAACGTACTGAAACCCGACCAATGTTTTCATTCTCTGCGAATTTAGAGGCGCGTTCGGACCGACCTCCGGCGACAGCGAGTGCATTAAACCTAGTCAATTGTCGTTCGAGTGTTCGCGAGGTCCGCGAGGGCTGTCCGATAACGATTACGTGTCAATTCAATTATTACTGTGCATTGTTGTTAAGGAAGTTTAAAATCAATGTTACGTAGAGATTTATATTTAACGGATGAATTATTGTCTTTAGCGACCCACTGTTGGTGTTGCGCACGCGTTTGTCGGTGTTGTTGAAACATAGATCGTTTCGTGTCACGAGAGACGCCCGTCGGGTGAAATAAACGTGCTGATATAGCTTGCCAAGTGTAGATGGCAATTGACGTACTAACTATACTTATATAACCCGGTTTGGTGACCGTCAGTATAAATAATATCGTTTACAGCTTTCATTCATTTACTTTAAAATATTCGTTGTCTGTATTTTAGTCGTAATTTTAAGTTAGTGAGCATAATTTATATTACTTTCACTGTGATTTCATTAATATGGTTGCATTTTATTGTCATATTGAAATGTAATTGTTAATGACTATTTAATATCGTAACTTTTAGTTGTAAACCATTCGATTACAAATTCTATTCATGATTATAATCACAATATTCCTTAGTAAGAATGTATGTTAGGAGAGTACATTCGATATATTGCAGAAATATTTGTTAAATAAACAAAACATAAAATATTTTATGGTGTAATGCTTCAGTACAGAATTGAGTAGCCGATTCAATATTAAATTAATTAGTAAAAATTATAAAATAGCTATCTTAGAGCTTGATGAATGTAATCGTCATTGTGCTTAGTAATTGTGTCACTTAGCATGATGTTACTCAGATTTTATCTGGTCGTATAATGTTATTTATTAATTATATTTTAGTATATTACGTGATAAACAACGCCGGTCGCTGTTGAGAGCCGCTCGCGAACGTTGGGCGCAGTCGTGCGCTTACTTCGACGATAATGTGCAATACAACTGCCCTACTGAGCTCAACGTGGGCGAGCGATGGGACACTGTACGCTCAATGAGAAGGAATTCAATGGCCAGTCCATTTGCATGATATTTGATAATATAGATCGATATATTGCAGCGATATATAAATTATCGTCATAATTACTAAATAATAAAACATATGTCTCAGTTACGACTATTTCTAGCTTGTATCGTTTAGTTGCTAGGCAGAGCGTGAATAGGTTGTTATCGCATTAAAATTATAGACGGTGTTTAAATAATCCTCGATTTTCTTATATAATATGTACACGGTATAACCTAATTGCTATATGAGATTACTATCAGATATATTTTTGTGAATAAATTCGCAACGTATTCATGTAATTACTATTGACAGTAGAAACAAAGTAAAAGCTATTGTTAAGCACCAACTTGTCGCGAGTGCATCTGTCTGTCCGTATATTGTTATCGTTTGTCATCGGGAAGTTGTAGAAGAAATTAGTTTTCAGATAATATTTATTGGCGTAATTTAATATTACGAATATATTCACTAATGACTTGTTGAGTAGCAGTGAGATATTTAATATTTATTAATTCTGTTGTAATTTCAGTTATTCGATTGATGCTGTAGCTGTATTGATTTCTGGTGATATATTATGTAATTTTTAAGTTGTTAAAATGTAAATCAAGCCATAATAACATGAGAATATATTCTTTTGATGAAAATAAAACGTCTTTTACTTTATCAAACTATGTATTTTGTGTATAAAACAAAACCGTCACCTAATACTATTAATAGTAAGAATGCCTCGAGCGAATAGGTCCATGTGAATTGTTATAGTCATTATATCTCCTGTGGTCCGAGTTACTTCTGCTTTGATAATCTCTATTTCCACGCTGATACGGATGTCTATTGTGGCGACGATCATTTCTTCGGCCAGAATTAAAAGGTGACCACCATTTCTCTAAAATTGGTGGTGTAGACGGTTCTTTGCTGAAGACTTTCATGAACTCCTCATCTTTTTCAGTATATCTATCCTTAAATTCTTCTTCACATATTTCTAAGAACTCTTTATCTTCATCGGATAAAACGTTGGCATCCATGTTTATAACAAACTATTCGGGTATTTAATGAGGGAATTTGTAACTGAAAAAGTTATTAAAATTATTAAAAATATTGCCTTGTTAATTTTTAATACATTTAAACCCACTTAGGCTGAAACATTGTAATACATACATAAGGCAATAGAATAAAGTACAATTTATTCTAATAATCATAATATGCTAGTTAAAGTTTATAGTTATTCCTAATAAGAAATATTCAAATCTTTCTTAAGATAAGCAAAGCTGATAAAATTATATTTATCTATCTATGACCAGACATATAAGTGCAGACAATCACATATCACTCCACAATCACCAATTAAAAATTACATATTTACAATTTTCACTAATTAGATTGCCCAATATAAGGCCAAATAATTGGTCATCTTCTTTTATTTTTGGGTTATGATGTTCAAACATCCATCCAATTAAAATCCCACATTCAGGACAAAAACATGGTTTCCAAGTGTATCCTGGAAACCATATTTCTTTCTCTTCCCACTGGAATTTAAGGAAATAACATAGGCATTTTCTTGAAGGAAGACATTCAATTCATTTCTTTAATCAATATCAAATAGAATACATACTTTTAATACTAATTTCTCAATACTGTTGGGCTATTGACAACATTACATAAATTAAATACCATCAAACCTACAAATGGGGCAGTTTGTCAGTTTTTTTATTAGTTATATATAAGCAAAAGTTAAATAGTATTAATGACTGACAGTTAAAAAATGGAAGCAAATAGCAACATTTCTTGTAAAGTTTTTTTTTTAAAAGTAATATGTTAGTTATGTTAAAACTCTACAGCTGAACCTTAAACTAGTTCTGCCAAATAAAAGATTAAATATACGCACTGGTGGACACACAAGCTTAAAGTACTGATGACAATACAAACTAAAATTCTAAATTTTGAGTGTTTTAGTAGAGATGTAATAAATACTTCATTATAAAAGAGTATTTTTAAAAGCAATTTCTTTTTACATAGGAATGAACATCTGAACCTCAAATAAGGATTGCAAGTTCAAACTCCAACAAGTACCATTGAATTTTCAATTAGCTTTTTGTGTTTGGAAACATGTGTTGGATGTATGTATGTATTTCAATTATGCTATAAATAAATTCTTAATGTCTTAAATTAATTAATTATCTATAAAAGATGTAATAATTAAAATATTTATTAACTGAATGATATTTTTTGCACTTATATAGGGTATGAAACTGAATTCATATAACAATGTCAAATTTGTAGTTAGGAAAAAAAAAAGTTATACCTCTCCTTTTCCTATGCAATCAGCCTGACTCGATGTTATGACAGGAAATTGCAAAAAACCGTCTTGTGATAGCAGCTGCACTAATACTTCATTTCTATTAAATAATGTATCGTTGAATGTATACAGAGCAGAGGGGCTGAGTTTAGAAGTAATTTTATCAGACGTTAAAAGGTAACTCCCGCAATAACGACACAATATACCATCTGAAAGGAAAGAAAATGTGAATTATTTGTCATTAATACCTAATGATTTGTACTAAAACTGTTTTAAAACCTGTCAAATTATATTTTTCACTGTTCTGTATAGAACAGAACAAATTGACAAATAGTAGTAGAAATAAAATCGTAAACATTACTATTTTTAAAAACCTCACACTTCGATTATTTTAATTTTTTGTTTATTCTGACGTGTGTCTACGCTAGTAATTATTATTTATTACAATTATTTTTTTATCCACGTACCTAAGTAAAAGTCAAAAACATCCACGCTTATGTCAAAGAACCAAACAAAGTGTCAATAAATTGTCATGTTGTCAATGTCAACTAGACAACTATAGACAGAGAAACAAATAGACCAAGGGGCCGTGAAACCGCGATTGAGATAGAGATAGTTTGTCAATATTGCGTATAATGTTGCCATAGTAACTGCATTCCCTGTTTTAGGAATAAAATAAATTTCAAGATTTAATTAAAACAAGTTAAGGTTATTAAATTTTACTTTTTAATATTTATTTCACATTCTTTTAATTAAAATATTTTTTGTTTTCCAACTACACCCAAAATCCTTGCAGTGACGGAGAAAGAATACATTTCACTGCCCCTTTCCCATGGGTGTCGTAAGAGGCGACTAAGGGATATCATCTGGTGGTAGGATGATAAACATCCGCCTGGCTTGTTACCACCGTACGCATGGTGAAAATCTCGTGAAGTGGCTTGCAGCCGCGTTTCGAGGTCAGCCAGCGTACAGCCAGTGCCCGAGCGAGCATTGCCGCGATGGGTGTTGGTCCAGTGGAGACGGCTGCTGAACCAATGCTGGGGGAAACACGCCTCCACACTTTGCCCATCCCTATCGTGGCAATACGTCGCTCGCTTCACGTCTCTTTACGAGGCGTGAAGAGGCATCTTGCGGGCCGGCAAGGCGAGGGCGGCTAGTGCAGAATCTTCTTCCAGACTGTACTGGCCGTCCTCGCGTTTAGACTCTACTACCACTTAACATCAGGTGGAGTAGAGTCATTTGCCCACCCGGCAAATATAAAAAAAAAAAAAAAAAACCGTTGCATTATTTGTTTTTGTTTTCGTTATCAAAAGTACTTTAGCATCTTTATATGGTACTGGATCAACATTCTACTCAGATGTTGAAATCTAAAACACTCAATAAAATTATTAATAAAGAATGGTAGCCACATATATTTCTATGTTAACCTCTAGACTCGGAATCTAATAATATTATAAATTCATGAAAAATGTTAAATAATATTGTCGTTAGGAAATTATAAATAGAACGAATAAATTAAAATAACATATTTACATATAACGAAGCACTTTAGTTTAGTATTGGGCTCCGTATTTATATGCTTACATTGTCGATGAGTCGATATTTTTAATCGAAAATCGGGACATTTTTTTGCTGACGCTGGCAGCACTTACATGATAAATAATTATAGGTTATGAATGATAAAAACTGGCAAATCCTATATATCCTATATATATTATCTTCAGGATTTTAATGCAATATAAGGTTCCGTCATGCTATGGCATAAATAAACATCACTGGGAAACCACATTTAGGGACAAAATAGTCGTACTTACGCGTGAATACACACACCGGCAATTTTCTTCTTGCTATCACTTTAACATGAAATAATACGACAATGCACGATTGTATAACCTTCGATATGATATAAGGATTGTTTCTCGGCCTTTTCACTAAATTAGATTCGTTTTCAGACATAAAAATAAGCGTAAATCGAACAAAAAACACAATGTACGCACCAACTGTCAAGTTTGTATCGCTACTTGAGTAGCGAAACAAACACCAAAACTGGTTACGCGATAAGCGACCTGATATCAATTGACGCGATATAATTGGTTGAGATCTCGAATAATCAATGATATTTACTATGGATTCGCGAAAAAATGGCGTTTTCAATGTCCACGAAGTTGTAATCGGAACTTCGAAAGTTAAATTAATGTGGTTATAACTAGTTGAGTGGAATAGTGTTGTATTATAATGAATGAATATATATTTTTTTTGGGGGAACTTTCTTCATAACTATTTTTAAAGCCAGTAAATATTTATTGCATTGTTCAATTTATGTATGTATAAGATTAGGCAGTTCACATATTGCTTTTATTACGCACTTTAAATTTTATACTAATTTAGAATTTGGAACAGTTACGATCTAATCATATAAATGTGTGTCGAAAAGTTGTAGGTCTTTGTAAGTTTGGAGATTTATTGCCCAGCTCAGAATAAGTCACAAATTACAAAAACACTATGGAATAAACTTCAAGACAGCACAGCGCAGTGCCCAGTACCTAGACCCTAGTTGTATCAACAACTTTATTGTTGAAAGTTCACATCGAAATAATTTGGTATTGATTAAATTATATGTTTAGTAATGATCAAAAAATATATTTATATTATTATTTAGTATATCTGTAAATTGAAATAAAAGAAAACCGAAGATTATTGCAAATATATATTTTGAGTTTACCATTATTATTTACCTATTTTTAAACACCACTTTATTTAGATATGTAAGGTAGTTAGAAATTAATGCATTTACAAAGTACTTGATTTTGCATATTACCTTGCAATAAGTATTTAAATACAAAATAAATGTACTACTAACGTCTGATAAGAAAAGAAAGTGAAACGCATCGTATTTTTTTATTTCTGTAGATCGCGCGCATTTGCTACTGTCAAAGTTGTTTATTGTTAGGTTATTAATTGCAGTTTTTAGAACTAAAAATTATATAGTTTAAAATAATGATACAAATCTGAAATAATCATAAGTACTTGTAGTACATGAAACTGTTCATCATTTAAACGTTTTAGAGGAAACCAGCTGGATTTTTGTAATAGCTGTCAAAAAGTACGCGAACATTTGTGCACTAGCATTTTTTGCATAATGTTCTCGCACAATGTATGAAGATGATAACATTACTTCTACTCCTAAGCGATATGCCTTAACTGAGGTCACAAATGCAACAAGTTATGTGTCGCCGACGGCTAACCTCAAGTTGTTAACTAATGTCGCTCTGCAATATCCCACGCCGCCTCCGAGCACAGTGCATCGCAAAGAAAAATCCTTACAAATATTATGTGATAAGTAAGTACATAACTTTTTGTTCTTTTATATAATATAGAAATATAATTTAAGATTATAAATTATTATATTTACGTTTTCAGATTCCTCAATTTGTATCCTTTACATGGAAATGGCACGGTTGAGATACAGTTGGATAGCACCGCAGCCAGGCTAGGAGTGGAAAAACGAAGAATGTATGATATAATAAATATCTTAGAGGCCATGCAGTGTGCAGTTCACAAGAGAAAGAATACTTACTTATGGCATGGTGGATCAAGACTGAACTCTTTTTTAAAAATGCTAAAAAAACAGGGAGAGACCCTTAGGCTATCTGAAGCCCTTAGGGGTAGAGCAGCCAAGCCACCTGCTCCCAAACATAAGACATTAGGAGTCTTAGCTCAAAGATTTTTAATGCTTTTCTTAGTGGAACCACCTGTAAGTATCTTTAAGAGCATACAATTAATTATTTTATTTAATATCCTAAATTGTTTTTCTTAGAAATTTCAAGAACTTTTTATTGTATTAACACTATCTTCTTTAATATTATATTAATGTTTGCTTTATTTATTTCTTTTAGAACACTCTCATCAATTTAGAAATGGCTGTTAGTGTGCTTATTGATTCATCAAATAAAAATAAGACTACCCTCTCACCAGAGCAATTAGATCGGCAACACAAGTCCAAAGTCAGGAGGCTTTATGACATTGCAAATGTGTTTATTTCAATTGGTCTCATTGAAAAGGTATCAGGTAATTTAATATTAAAGAAACCAGTATTTAAGTATGTTGGGCCATTTAAAATGAAAAAACCAGACAAGGTAGTTCTGCATACACTATCGCCCATCACACCTCTTTCAGTATTAGACACACAACAGCAGATGACACCATGTCACATCTTTGCCGGAAAGTCTAAACGGAAATTGGAATTTACTCCACCAAGTACAGATAAGCTTGGTGTAACAACCCCACCTCATACTCCGTCACACAAGTGGGATGAAATTCTACTTGTTGCTGACATGGAACTGAATAGAATTAACAATGGTGTCACAGTGTGAATTGTTTTAATGGGAGTTATGACACAATGTCCACTAATATTCAGAACATACTCCTAGGTTTCATTGATACACCCATTTGAAGTCTGATTAAATGGAAAACAAAGGTATCAATTATAGTCTCCAAACTATTTTGATAATAAAAACATCAAAAACAAACAAGATGCAAAAAAACTGTTTAAATCATTATTTTTTTGTTGTTTTCAAGGTTCCTTATGAATCAGATTTATGAGCCAAGGCTCACAATAAATACCAATGGGTGTACCGAGAACATGCTTGCCATTTGTTTATATGATTTGGCAATAAATTTAAGTATGAATTATGTGTATATTAAGTGGACTTGACTGAATGTTTTTTTTTATGTAAGTCAAATGTTGTATACTTGTCTTCCAGGGGATATTTGAATAGGTATCTTATGACTATTATACATAAATGTATGAAATATTCTCTTTATTATAATATATAAATTTTATGACAAGTTGTTGAGAACAGAGGTTTATCTTTGTCACAGACATCATAGTGCAATTAACTTAATGTTATTTGTATTTATTTTAGTAATTATGTAATAATGAATTTAATAAGACTAATACTACACTATATATACAATGTTTATTAAATATAATAAGTAAAGCATATTTATCGAAATTTTAAAGCATTCTAGAACACATTCTAGAAAATGTTACAAATCTAAAATTTTAGTCATTCTCTATTGTATTAATGAAAACTCGAAACTATTAATTTTTTAAATTCTTCTAAAATTATAGAGTGCTGGTTATAATATGTAAGGAATCAGTACCCCTGGAGCTCTAGGACTGAGATGTAATAGAACTATATTAAAGTATGTAATAAGTAATATTTATGACTATGTTATCCTATATAATATATATTTTCGTGATTTTATCCATAATTAACAGTTTATATAATGATGTTTTGACAAAAAGTAAAGAAATTTATGCATTTATCACTTGTCGACTTTGATAAGTAGTTATTATAATGAATTTTATATAACAAAGTTGCTTTTATTTTATATTTGTTCTAAGTTACGTGTAATATTAAATAAATGGATTTTAATTTTTTTCTTTATTTTAACATTTCCATCTATTATGTATCATATGTCCGATCAAATCAAATCATGAATTCAATTTCAACTTATCGTAAATTTTAGCTTAAATTACGTATTATGTAAGCTTATCCTTTCTCTCTGATGGTTTTATCATATCAATTATTACACTTTTTTTTTATAGCTGCAACCGCCTTGTTGGAGTTGTTGATAAACTATTAACTTTACTGGGATTTTCTGTCAAAGTTAGGATTGTTACACTCACGTGGCTGCAACATGTTAATGACACATTAATATATATACACTGTTGATCTTGTGCCCAATTTCTCAAGTCATGCTGGTTTGTCACTTCATTGGACTACATGTGCTCTTGATAACTTACATAAAAGAAATTTCATAGGTATTTCCGTAGGTATTAGGATGGGCTGTTTTTTTAAAGGTTTTTAGGGCTGTTTAATTTAACAGAAAGAAATAAAACTATATTTTATTGTGAATTTACTGTGGGTTTAAGTGTTTATATATTAAAACATCACATAGAAGAAAAAATATTTAATTAAATCAAATATATACATGTACATAACATATTATGGTAAATATTATGTTTCAAAATTATATTAATAATAAATAATTGAAAGCTTAATTAAATTATGAAGCTATATTTACATTTTTAATGGACACAATATGATTATATTTTTGTGCTTTGGCAAAAATAAAGGTGAAATCGAACATAATTATTTAAAAAAGTCAGTCTCCTTTCAGTTTCATATTTTTTGTAATATTCAAGTGACTCTTGTATCAATCAATAATAATTGGGAGACGAATAATTTGCCTGTTTTTACTTACAACCTACTCTTAAATTTTGACATTTTGTAAAATAGTTTCAGTATTATTAATATCACTAAATATAAGTTAATTATTTTTTATTTGATTAACGGGCAACATTGCTATATAAAAAATCAGTACCATTTTGTTTTAAAGCTCGCAAATAATTATGCCGATGTAAAAATTTTAATGCGAATGATAATATTGTAAAATTCGATTTAAATATTAATATAATCTCAAATTAATTATTCCTTTTATGTCAATAATATAAATTTATTGCAAAAATTTAATTATAATACATTTACCTATGTTATACGTATAAGTACTACTTATTAATTAATAATATCGCTTTCGATAAGAGTTCGGTTAGCTTGATGCCATTTTGCAATTGTTTGGTGGGGGTAAATGGCGGGCGGCGGCAGGAAGAGCGGCAAGTGTCCGTGTCACACTTGTTCCACCATTGGAAACTGTTCAAGATCGGAACTCGGTAAAGTTTCAGCATCAAAGAAACTTGCGTGCAGAGCAACCACGGTCACTGTAGCCCCTGAAATAATAGACAAACAATCGGAATTGAACATTATATTATATGTATTTGTTTTGCTTTTTTTATAGTGGGCCACCTGATGGTAGTGGTCACCAACGCTCATAGACAATTGCATTGTAAGAAATGTTAACCATCCCTTACACCGCCAATGCACCACCAATTTTGGGAACTAAGATGTTATGTCCCTTGTGCCCGTGTAATTACCGGCTCACTCACTCTTCAAACCGGAACACAACAATACTAAGTACTGCTGTTTAAAGCCCTACCACTAGAAAAGCTTTATAATTACGACGATGATAATTACAATTTATTTAAGTTTTAATTAATTTAGAAGGGTTTTACTTTTATTATATGATCGATCCAACTAACGCACAATGTTAAGTTTCATTGATTATTTTCCGGTCGACCCATCGTAGTCGATTATTTTCCGGTCGAGTAATAGTAGCCGAGATGGCCCAGTGGTTAGTACGCGTGAATCTTAACCGATGATCGTGAATTTTCATGTGCTTAATTTGTGTTTATGATTCATCGCGTGCTTGACGGTGAAGGAAAACATCGTGAGGAAACCTGCATATGTCTAATTTCATTGAAATTCTTTTCTATCTATGTATCTAATTCGTATTCTACCAGCTCGCATTAGAGCAGCGTGGTGGAATAAGCTCCAAACCTTCTCCTCAAAAGAGAGAGGAGGTCTTACCCCAGCAGTGGGACATTAACAGGCTGTTACTGTCTTTACCGTCGAGTCATCGTATTATTACGTCACTTTACAAACGTTTAATATGATGATATATCTTGATCCTAACGCAGCAAGTAATTTCTGCATCAGGCGCGAGGTCAGACGCCGGCGCAAAATGTTAATGTTATTGCGTCAATAGCGGAATGGTTTACGGGATGCCTAGCGATGCAAAAGTCGCGGGTTCGATCCTGACACCTTGACCTATAGTCGTCTTTCACTCCTAAGACAAGCTATACGCTTAATTGGAGGGGTAAATAGGGACACTGGTAATTTCTTAAAAGAACGGGCATTCTGGGCTATCGTCATAAGTTGTTTTTCCGACTTATGACGACGTGGTGGGTGGTAAACATGTCGTTTCACGAAAATATAACATATGATTCAGTCGTGTGACAGCGAAGTCATTGATGCAGCGAAAGTGATGTTACAACATCTCAGGCTTAGACTTCAATTAAAATATTCGTTTCATCATACTAATAAGTAAAACTAATTTAAATTAAGACCCAGGTTATCAATAAAAAAAAAAAAATTCAACTTACCTAAAACCCAAAACAAGACCGCCCCGGCACCGGCTAACCAACAAAGAGCCATAGAACCGGCCGCTGCCACTGCATACTGTTGAGTCTTACTCAATTCCCACCCACCAATCTAAGATAGAGGATAGAATTAAAGGATATAGAAATAGTTTCACAGTTAAATATGACAGGATATTTAATAGAAAGTTAAAAATAAAAGAAGAATGGTAGATGCGACTTACTTGAGGCTGAAAATTTTAATTTACATATTTAAAACATCAAAAAAGATAACTAGATTATGATGATGATAACTGAATTTTTCTATACCTTCCAAGTGTTTGGTCCTGAGGTGAGTTTCCGATATCCAAAGAAACTTGCTACCATGGCAATTAAAAGTAATGGCGAAGTTATCCTGAAATAAATATTATAATATGAATGTTATCTATTAATCTTACTGCATAGAGGGGAAAATTTGACTAGCAACTGTGATAGAACAAACATGAAAATAAAATTCTATTAGATGGATGATTGTTAAAAATACAGTAGGTCCGGCCTAGGCTCTGATAATTAAAGGGGCAAGAAGTCCATCACTGACTGCAGGTTTCAATCCGGCTAAGTATCACTGAGTATATGCTTAATTTGTGCTTAATGCTTAGAATTAATCTCAGGTTTGTGAGTAAGAAATTACTGTCATACAATTATGATATATGATAATATAGGTGCACAGGATTGTTTGTATCTCAAAGTATCTGTACAAAAGAATAATTTGTGATACCCATTGAACATAAAGCATTTTTTTATTTAATTACCAATTGCATAAAAATATCATAAAAATAAAATTACATAAAAATTACATATTAATGTAATTTTGTTGTTGTATATTAAATTAATTCTATCTTAGAAATAAAAACAGACAATGTCTACTACATTAATATACCCTAAAAAACATTGGCAAACATAAATAATACTAAACTTATATACCCTTATACTATTTGTATGTACACAGTAACTCCCTTCTTACACATGTCGTCATTCTCACAGTTTAACTACATTACTCATTAAATATTAGGCACAATACTCACAAACAATAAGCGAACAATCCCAAAAACACAATAAGGTAATTTGCCTGAAAGTATTCAACATTTCGATAGAATCTTCGTGATAATCTTGGTAAAGAGGCTGGCACCTGTGAAAGAAAAGAATACAATAGTCACTCAGTAATTCTTTGGAATGTGCGAAAAATGCGGAAAAGACAGGCTGCAGTAGATCAGACATGTCTAATATCTGTATACTATTAATATACCTTATATGTCATTATTTTGTTATTGAATAAATTAGCCCAGCTGTACTCAACCTGCGGCCTGCTGGGCTTTTGTGGTTGGCCCACTTGATGTTACTTTATTTTCAACTACTTTAAATTTCAAAGATTTTTATTTATACCTACACAATTTGAATTAAACAACTGCTTGTGGCCACGGACACTGCAAAGTGTTTGAAACATGAAAAAAAAGTTAAAATAAACGCAACAAATCCATTCATAGTTGTTTAATTTGTAGCAATTCTTAGAAATCATTATCTAAATATTTCTTGTTTGCGGCCCGCAACACCATGACTAACATATGATTGTGGCCCCTATAAAGAAAAGGTTGAATATAGCTGAATTAGACATACACATACCATCAGGATTTATAACTAATTACACAATTAACTATTGCAGTGACCTGTTTATTTCATTAGTTAAACATTATCACTTTTATATTTATATTAAATATACATTACTTTAAAGTTCTCAGTAGCGACAAATTGTGTCCAAGCTCTGCGTGAAGATAATACTCCCATTACCAAGGCAGGGCCTGCACCATTGCGGACATGTTGAAGCAATCTTTAAATTATACAATAAATTATATATAATTATTAAGTTATATATATTATATGAAATAAATTATAAATAAATATTTATCATAAAAAACATATTTTAATGACATCTAAATAATTTTGAATATCAAAAATTAATTGAACTATTTATATAATGCAGAATAGTGTTCATAGATTTTAAGAGTTTGTTTCAGAAATTTGCATCTCGAATTTGGGGTTGATAAGGGTTGTGTCTATAGGGGTTGGTTACCCCTTTACAACGACACCCCTTTAATAGATATGTAGATAGACCAGTGAAAAAAAACTGAATCCCCTATATCTTCCCCATTTTTATGTACTATAAGCACAAATAACAATTTATCACTAATTTGTCTATGTCTACAAAAAAAGTGGTAAGCAGAAAAAAGTAAAATATAAGAAACAACTTATATATAATAATTATTAAATGATGGTTTTTAAAATATCATATAAAAATGCTACAGGTTCTATCTACTTTCAAACATAATATGAAATCTTTTTAAGCTTTTATTAACTGATTTATTGGCTTATTTATTAATTATCTTTTAATATTATTAAAAATATCTTTACCGGTAAAAACTATGCAAACCTAGTTACACGATCAGTAAATCTAAATAATAAATAAGGTATGAATACAAGTTCTATACATATGTAATTTTGAAAGGTCTTGATATTCTAAGCAATTGTACTGATGTAATGCATTAACTACGAAAATATATAGCTTATAATATGAAATAAAATCATTTCTAAAAGCTTAAATTATAACGAACCACGTAGCATTTTAATAATTTGTTAGTACGACTTACACTTCCATTTCATTCACATACTTTTGTAATCCTTTCTTTTCTGTAGTAGCATTTATTTCCCCTGATAAATCAATATTTACATTTTCTGCCATTTTTGTTTTATTATATTAAGTTTCTCTTAGATATGGAGCTAGAATAATAATTAGTAATGTAAACACAATACACTCTCTAACTATGTGTCAAATGTCACATTTGACTTGTGTGAGTTTTGTTATTCACCTTGTATATCATGTCAGTTTCAGATCCTGATATTAAAAGAAAAAGTGAATTATAGTTTCAAGCACTATTTTTTTAAAATTAATTTTTAAACATGTAGATTGCGTGTGCATGTATATACAATAAATTAAATTATTATTGCATATTTTTATTCAATTATAAGAACTTGTGCTCTGTTTGTGCTCACAATATAACGGAAGTTAATTTTGCAAATGTCTGAAATGTCTATGGATTTAAGAAAGGAAGTGCAACTTTTGCGTCATATCATGGCTGCCATAAAGCTTGATCTTAGTTGCTTTTCTTACGAAAGAGTGCTTGGTTTTCTTTGAAAGTGGCGATCTCTGTCAATTTGTCTTTTATTTACATGTCGACATGCTTTGTTCGGTAAAGTTCGTGTAAATTGATATTAGTAGTGATAAAACGATAATGTATTCAATTTAGAAGGTGCAATTTACTGCCAAAACAAAATGAACGACGGGGATTGGATATGTAGCGACCCGAATTGTGGAAATATAAATTTTGCGCGGCGAAATTCTTGCTACCGTTGCAATAAGGAAAGACCAAATGCAGCAAAACCTTTTAAAAAGAAACTGGGTACTGAAATTGGAAAGTCAGCTGCCGAGAAATCCCGTGGACTTTTTAATGCCGACGACTGGCAGTGCAACAAATGCGCTAATGTCAATTGGGCCCGGCGTCAGACTTGTAATGTTTGCAATGCGCCGAAGTTTGGAGAGGTAAGTACATTATTATTTATATAATTATTAGTTTATTCTCATTTTACTCAAGTTTTACATACACTCATTTTAACTTAATTTCAGGTTGAAGCCCGTACTGGTTACGGGGGAGGCTACAATGAACGAGGTGTAGTCGAGTATCGAAGAAGAGAATCGTCTTCAGACGACGAATATGACGAATTTGGGAGAAAGAAGCGAAAAACGAAGGCAAATTCAGAAGAAAAGGTATGGATGTTTTTTAATTTTATTTGTTTAAAAATTAACATTAACAACTTTAATGGCAAGAAATTTTAATTTTCTAACAGTGTAAACATAAACCGCTGATTCTATTGTATACCTATTTAAAAAAAAAGGCAGATAATGGAATTTGAAGCTAAGAAGACTTATGTTAACTACTAAGTGAAATAAATTTTGAAGCACATCATTATTAAAGTGGAGATAATTTTTCCTGCCTTCAGGTTGGCATCACTGAAGGACCTGTAAACAAAAAGTTGCCATCAACGATGCTGCAGAAGGAAATAAATATGGACATTGTTATGCCGGTACCTGTTTCAAATATATCATTACCTATCAACAATAATCCTGACAAAGTAAATGGCAGCCTAAGTGATGGTTCAGTATGCGACCTTCCTCCACTCAACAAAATGGCATTAAAACGAACTCAATTTCAAACTCAAGCAAATTTTTACCGTCGAGAATTAAACATTCCACCATATAAGAATAATGGGATTCAACGAAAACGTTTCTCCAGTATTGGTGATAAAGATCACACAGGGTCTTCTGGTTATGACACTAGTTCAAAGAAAAGTAGGAATGAAAGTAGTGTTTCACCAGGTTTAAAGTCTTATAACCCAGTCATGGAAAATAGGGTTTCATCTACCAATAATGATGTGGTCTATAAGTTCACGGGTTCAAATCCAGCTGAAGATTTTGAAGTGATTTATACAGTTGAAGAAAGAGTTAAAGCAGCTGCATTCGCTATAGTTTATAACAACTGTAAAATTAGTACAGACAAGTTTGAGTCATTGTATGATAAACCAGCCCCAGATTTTAAAACAATTTTTGCTTGGAGACAAAGACTTCTAACAACTGGATGTTTGGTTGATTCACATTTAGAGATACCTAAAAAAGATCCAGAGAGACCTTTTAACAACCAAGTTGTTACACCTAATTCTTCAAGAAACAAGATATCCCACAAACTTCCTAATCCTGACGAAATTGCCATAATATCAGACAGTGATGAAGATTGTTCTAAAAATCCAGAGATGAATAATCAAGGTATATTTGATAGACAAAAAAGTGTTAGCACTGATACTTTACTTATCAGTGGTATTGATAATGAAACAAGACCCGCTGGTGGTTCTGTTAGTACTGTAGATGAAAGACTGTCACAAGGTAGGAGTCACTCAGCATCAACACATCATAGAACAAGATCCAGTTCCTGTGATAGTCAAGATTCTAATTATCCTGAATCGGAATTGGAACAACTCAATTCAAAAACTTTAAATACGAGAAAGACTACTTCTGTAAAATCAAATAATGCAAGGCAGTCAATTTGTGACTCTGATTCAGAATCAATTTCATATAATAGTGATGAAGTAGACTTTCGGTCACGTATTTTCGGTGATGGAAGGAAAGTTAAGAGAAAGGTAAAAAAACGTGCTATTCCTTCTAATGACGTTATTTCGTATATACCTCCAGAAAATCAATTATTTCAAGGATATAGCACTCTGAAATTAAAAGAGCAGTCTCCATTAGTGACTGGAAACATTTACATGTCCAATTTTCAAAATATGAGTGCAAATCAAAGAACTCAAGATACACATACACTGGACACTGATGGCTACTCCAGTGAATATGTTCCTACAAAGCTGGGTGTAAAGGCCAAAAATAATTATCAAGATTTTAAAAATAATGTAAAGAAAAGGGGATTCTGGGCAAAGGGGAATGCAAACTCTTTTTCAAATGTACCAAAAACATCTACTAAAGAACTAAAAGATATTTTTGTTGAAAAACCAACTACAGACTACTTTGATTCCCAAGAATATACACAGCTTCCAGGCTTAGAAAATCGAATTGATGATTTTACCAAAGATGAAATTGATAGTTGTGATATAGCAGACCAATACATGCCATTTGATAAGCCAGTTGAAATAGCTTCAAATGTTTTGAAAGCAACTGAAGTTTCGTCTCGCGTTTTCGACATTGTACAATCGAATACGACTGTAAAAAATAGAAGTATAATGGACATTTTTGGCAATAATGAACAGGAACCAGAAAGTCCTGAGAAAAACAATGATGTTGATCATTTTGTCAGTGTCAGAAAAAAGTATGAAACAGAGTGGGATGAGGATGATGACGCTCTTTATAAAAATTCGGACACAGTCGATATGTCGCTTGAGAGTTCACATTGTAGGCGTACACCATCACCACCTAATATTGGATCAATACGAGCTGAGAGTCCAATGACAAATATGTTATATGGTACAAGTACAGATGTCCAAAAAGGTTTAACTGAAACTAATTTATTAAACGAAGATATAATAACCGATAAACGCGATATGTTATTAGGCTTACTAAAAGACTTGCAAGAAAATGACGAAAAATTAAATACTGGTGATATGTCATGTTCACCTATAACTTCAATATCAATGAAAAGAGAATCAAATGAAAATATAAATAAACCACACATTATGAAAGCTAATTCCATTATAAGTAAACCAGAAATCATTCCAATAGAACGATGTGAAATGAAGTGTGTCACAGGAGAAAAGAAAGAAAAATTATTGCCGCCCACAGTACCTGAAATAAAACCTAAAGTTGTAAGTCCTTCCAAAAGAGTACATGTATTGGAATCAATAACTATTAAAGCAGATAGTCGAAAAGATATAATTGGTATCCAGGATAATTTACAATTGAATCAAAAAGGCATAGAAAATCTTGACCTACCATATAGATCACCAATGAAACAACCAATAGAAAACCCACCACAGGGGGCAATGATTAATGATATTAATAAATCTCAAACACAACAAAACAATATGCCGTTTGACCTTTCAAACATATTATCAAACATAAATACAAATACACTTCTACTTGCTCTTCAAAATTTGCAACAAATATCTCAACAACCAAGTGATAATATAAATCAAACAGCTAGTTACCAGGATAATGTTAATAACAATGAACAAGCTACATTAGAAACAATCAATTTAACTAATGATGAAGAATGGGAGAAAGAATCAAATCAAGATGAAAGCATAGAAAGGGAATTAGAAAAGTTAGACGGAAACACTGGTGATACTCCTTTTTTAAGTGATATTTTTGATCCGGGTCCAGTGACACTACATCCGAATGTTAATAAAAAACTAAACATTAATCTTAAAAATGACATTAAGAAAAATCAAACGGCACATTTAAATGAAAACGCGCCAGTGATAGGGAATTTTAAAAGCTTTGCATTGCCAAAACCAATTTTGTTAAATAGATTGAAATTGACAGTCAAACAGCCAGAGAAGAGTGTGAAGGCTGGTGACGGGAAAAGAGTCAAACGAAAGAAAAAGGTTTGTATGAAACATATTGAAGAGTGGGACATATATTATTTGTAACGTGTCATGCTATCAATCTAGAACATAAATATGATTAAGAGCGTTTACGAGATTTAAACCTAAATAGGTCTTTTCCAAATTTATCAGTCCACTAAACACACATAAGATTTGTTCCATTCATAATTAATTTTTAGCTTCTTTTTCTGACCTTGCACTCAAGAAACATTAAAATGTTATTTAGATTTTAGGTGGTCACTAAAAAAATATGCTTTATTAAGTAATAAAGCATATTTATTACTTAATAAAGCATATAATTATGATATATAATTTTATTTTATGAATGGTCGGTCGATATTAGTCGATTCAGAATATAAATATAATATATTTTTTAATTTAATAGAGAAAAAACTATTTACTGAGTGAGGGTCGTTTATGTTTACGTCAATACAAAAAACCACTAAAATGCCTCTTACAAGAACGTCAACAACCCCTTAAAAGTTACTATTAATATATCATTATTCAATAGTTTCGGTAAATCATTTAAAATATAGTCCGGAAATTTTATTCCGAATTTCTAGACTTCATTATTATACAAACATAAGTCTATAAATGAATAAACTTGAGCAGAGGCGATTTTGATAAACGCTCTTAACCTTTTATTTAATTTCAAATTAAATTCAGAAATATTTGTAAAGATAAATAATATAAATGTGTTTTTTATGATAGCATGAAGTTTAAAAATATGTCTTTACTTTGACAAGTATTTGAGAAAATATTGAAAGTTTCATTTGTTACAGACTAAGCCATCTGGTTCTCAAGAGGGTGAGGCTGGGGAGGAAGACGATGAAGAAGAGTCTGGAGATGAAGCTGATCTCTCTAAGTATGATCTATGGGGCAGCGATGGGGAACAGGGCAACTCTTCCAAAATGGGTTAGCGGTGTTGATTTTGAGATGTACTTAGTATTTTTTTGCGTATGAAAACTAATAAAAGCAATAAATAAAAGGCTCGTTTCGTCTCGAATAGATCATTAACTATCAATTACTCATATTTCAGCTAATGACGATAAACAGAAAGACGATGAAAGCCCTAAAGACGACAGCTCAAATACCATAGATAAAAATGGAAGAACAGAAACAAAAAGTAAAAAAAGGTAAGTTGCCATGAAATGATTCAGGACCGTATTATGGTGATAATTTGTTTTCTTTTGTGCTAAAATAAATATATTGTCGTTCCAGATCTAGAAGTTCGTCATCATCGTCATCTTCATCATCAAGTTCAAGTTCTAGTCACAGTTCTACGCAAACGCCCAAAAATAAGTAAGTTCATGAAATGATAAAATTTACTATTTTTCTCTGCTGTCTTACTTCATTAAAATATGTTAATTGTTTTGAAATCTTTAAAAAAAAACAACAAATTTTACTAATGTGTTTCTAAATCAATTAGTTGTTTATTTGCATTTTTTTAGCGTGAAAATAAATTATTATTATTATTTATTAATAACAAAATATTATTGTTTAAATTATTTATTTAATCTATTCCTTCTCTAATTATTAATATTCTAATCACATAAATTATTAATGAAAAATCGGTTTACAAATTAGAAACATAAAATGTATTCAAATCTCGCTGTGGACGAATAACAATAACCATGCTAAAAGCATGCTTTTTATATAACTAATAATAAATAACAAAGCTCAGAGAAAGTTTAGGCTTTTTTAAATTTGTGTGTAAGATTTTTATGTAATTTATGAAGTATTTAAATCGATATTTGTTCGTCATTGCAGATTCGATGACTTTAACCTAAACAGTGAGCGGGAATCGCAGCACGGTTCGCCGAAAGGCCGTAAGTCGCGGTCGAGGTCTCGATCGCCACGATCTCGTTCGGCGAGCATCCCTTCCCGGAGAAAGTCACGCGACAGCCGATCGGGTGGTGAAACCAGGTTTGTGTTTTTACATGTTATATACTAGAAATAAGTATATAGTTGTAAACCTCATGTGTCATACAAAAACAAGAGTTGATGCAAGTGCCCAAACAAACAAATCCTAATAACAAAACCGTCCTTTTCATTATAAATTAAAAAATAATACTAATTATAGATATATTGTAGCTCGTGAGAGCTAACTGTGACTGACATGTAGTTTTTTAAGTTAATCAGTGTATAAAGTAAATTTTGATCTTTTGCAGTCAATACGTATAATTTTTTGTTAATGATTTTTTTTTTCATTTTTGAAGTTTCCTTTACTTCGTGACCGGTTGACAAGCCGTGTCCTGAGACTCGGTAGAAAAAAAGAAAAGAAAACGTCTCTGTGCAATAACACATGTCTATTAAAATACTAGATTTTATAAACAAAGAAATCAAATTTTATATTTAAGTAGTTTCTCCCCGCGGCTTGGCCCGCGTGTTTGTTGAGGAGATTTAAGTAACCTATGTATTAATATTTACATAAAAAATGCCATGTCCTTTTTGCTTGAATGATAAAATTTATTATATAAAGGAAATAATCAATTTTATTACTTCGTTAGTAGGAGTCACACCTCCCGAGAGAAGGAGAAATCTCGCGACCACGACCGACGGGACCGGTCGCGCGGTTCCCGTGAACGGAAGGAACGTCGATACAGCCGGGACGGGTCTAGCAATCACTACAGTGCCAGGGGAAGACATCGCTAGATCCCACACATTTGAGCAATAACTAACAACTCGTTAACAGCGTGACGCCTCTCGAAGTGTTTTTGACTTTAAACTAATGGTTGCTGGATTAACTATTTATCAAAATCTATAATACATTTATAATATATTATTTAGAATCTGCTACGCAGTAAGCGTATGGACCGTTGTGTTTTATATAAAGTGGTAACATTGTCCTATGCATTTTATTTTGTAACTATTAATCTAGTAAGAGAAATGTAATAGACATAAACATTCATAGTAAGTTTTAATTAATATTATGAATTAATGTTAATTAATATAATGTAATGTATAACGGAAACTCAAGTCTTATCAATATAAGGTAACTTGTAAAGATGTTCAAACAATACCAATAGCACATCCCTCTGTAGTTGTAAAAAATTAAGCTTGGACATTATTCAGCATTTATGATCCGATAAATGTAAAGTGAAATGTTTTCAACTTTTTTCCTGTTTCAATCAATAACTCAAAGGTGTCAACTTGTGATCTTTATTTTTTTTTTTCAATTTGTAAATATTAGGTATCATAATGGCTTTGGTATAAATTAGACCTAAGCAAATTTATTTTCCATTACTTTTGGATATTGGAAAATGTTTCTGTTATGACTTACCGACTATGTAACTATCGATATTTTATAAGAATACGTGGTAATTGATTTACCAATAAACATGAAACGATATTTTGAATTTTTATTTTATCTTAGTTATAAAAAGTTACTTTTTTTTTAATTTACATAAGAAAAACATTCGAAAAATATTAATCGCCATCCATACAGTGACACTCATGCTGCTGGTGCTGGTGCTGCAAAAAAAGTGACCTTTTTATATATTCTAATAATTTGTATTGTAGAAGTTTTATATTTATATTATATTAAGTTTTAGATTATTTTCTATTTATATTATTAGGTCCTTACATATGAAGTGTTTTGTCGTACTGACAACTTTGATCTGAAATATCTTCTCTTTGGTTAAGAATTCCAAATTAAAATTTATAAATTCATTTAGCTGGCATATTTGAGTTTTGAAAACAGTCATTCATTTGTTTTTTCCTCATTATTTTTTTCTTTGGCGTCGCTTATTACCGCACAATGGATAACATGAAATATCGGTATATTTACGAGTACGAGTTCTACCGTGGCACCAGTGCTGCAGAAACAGCTCGAAGGATTAATGATGTGTACGGCACTGGTGTCGCAAAAGAAAGCGCGGTACGTTTTTGGTTTCAACGTTTTCGTTCTGGAAATGTCGACCTTTAGAACCAACCCCGTGGACCGCCGGACACCAAAGAGGAAAATGAAGAATTAAAGGCTATTGTGGAAGCGGATCCATCACAAAGCACTTCAGATATAGCTGCAGGCTTCGGGGCAAGTGATAAAACTGTATTAATCCACTTGAAGCAAATCGGGAAGTAAACAAAGTCGACTGCTGTGTTACTTTGCTCAACCGATATAATTATGAAGGGATTTTAAATTGAATCATTACTTGTGATGAAAAGTGGATACTGTACGATAATCGGAAGCGCTCGTCGCAGTCGCTGTACCTTGGAGACCCAGCCAAATCCAGCCCTAAACGAAAATTGACTCAGAAAAAGTTACTTGTGAGTGTTTGGTGGACTAGCGCCGGTGTCGTTCACTACGGCTTACTAAAATCTGGCCAAACGATTACAGCAGATATCTATTGTCAGCAACTACAAACTATGAAGGAAGAACTAGCTGCTAAACAACCGAGATTGGTCAATCGCTCTAGGCCACTGCTGCTTCACGACAACGCAAGACCACACACTGCACAACAAACTAGATGAACTTAGATGAGCTACAATTGGAATGTCTGCGACATCCACCGTACTCCCCGGACCTTGCTCCAACAGATTACCATTTTTTCCGGAATTTGGACAACTTCTTACAAGGAAAAAAATTCAACTCCGACGCGGCAGTCCAAACCGCCTTTAAAGAGTAATGATTCTCGCCCCCATGGTTTTTTTAGTAAAGGGATCAATGAACTCATTGAGCCATCTCATAGGTCCCATCACCTATGAGATGGCAAAAGTGCATAGATAACAACGGTGCATACTTTGATCAATTAAATAAATTAAAAAAATAAATGACTTTCTATTCCTCCCGTACAAAACGCCCATTTCATGTGTAAGGACTTAATATTTTAAACGCAATTTAAGCGCGGAGTAGGGGTGAGCGGACCTAAATGAGTCAGTGCTATTATAACTATATCATATTATCTCAAACTTATTCTTAACAATAATAATTCCTCGTAAATAAAAACTAATATGTCAATTGCATTACCTAATAATTCTTTAACACACTAACTCTCCAGTTATGTAACAGTAGTATAGTATATATATTCAAAAAAACTATTGCTTGAAAGATTATTTGAAAATGAACACAGTTCATGCTTACTGCAGTCATAGGTCTCTGCGGTGCTTTTGGTTGGTCGATCTTTTTAGGTTTTGCTGTGCATGAAGTGTCAATCACGCCACCTGTACAAAAAATATATATTACGCCCTTACGTAATTAAATTATTTAATAAGTCAAATAAATAATACTCACCAGAGCCAACATTTGCTCCCTCGACTGTGCTTACTTTATACATCTGTGAAAAATGAAAATAGTGACTTAGAATGTATCATTTAAGTAAGTGTTCTACATAGGATTCATATGTTACCTTTGGATATTTATTTTTACATTTGTTTAATGCTTATTTTATTAATAAAATTTACCCTGCCATCGTCACCGGCAGCCAGGCCTGAGGACAGCGGCACGACGTCTGGTCCCCACTGCTTCATGAAGTGTCCTAGACGTGCGACTCGTTGCATAGCCGTTGTTACAGTGTGTGAGCCACCGCAGTATCGGTTACAAATGTGTTTTCCTGTATCCGACCTGGATACGAATTCGTAAACGATTAAAAGTTGGGAATAAAGTATAATAATCCAAAAATATATAACTTCTTTTTGTTTTAGTATAGTTTGGTGTTAAGCAATCAATTAACAGATAACTGAAGTTAATTTTGTTAAATATAAAATATATTGTAAATGATCTTACCTAATTTTTTGCGGCGGTTTCTGTTGAGACATTTGCTTGTCGATGTTCTCCCAGTCATGTAGATTTCGCTGCGGTACGTTTGTGGCTTGCGTCTTACGTATTGCATCTATATTCAATTTTAATTTTTTTTTGATTAAAATTACTATGTTTTTTTTTACCGCAATACCCAATACGTCTATTGAGTTGTGTGTTGTTATACAAGTTTTAGTTGTAATGTTACATTGTAATGTAATGCAGCAAATTCGAAGTCCATAGAAGTCCTTGTAGGCTTTCAAATCCTTTAAGTTAAAACTACTCGATGAAGTAACATAGAATATTTCTTATTTGCAAAATTGAATTACCTAATTCATAGCTGAGATAGGGTTTCATAGAAATATTTGCTTGCAGTGGCCTTAAGACGGGGATAGTCGAAGGTGGTTCCGTTGGCATAACTGCGTTGGCATCACAGGATATGCAGTTAACATCCCTGTTACGTCAAGTTCAAAATTATAATACCTATCACTAAAATACTTTCTAAACTCTTAACGATACTATATATCTATATAGACGATATTGCTTAGTGATAATCCGAACCGAAAAGATCAAGGATATAAATGACAGTACAAGTGCTTTTTAAACGGGGAAGAGGCCTTTACCCAAAGGATCAGTTCCTACCGCTGATTATTGTACTGAACTTATAATTTATGTTAAATAGTTACATTATAATAATGTAAAATAGATTCGTAATTCATCTAATAAGTGGCAGTTTAATATTGTTAGTAATATACCTAAGTAGGCGACGTTTCGTTCCAGCTGCTTCAACTTCACGTCGCAATGAAGCCATTTGCTTGAGGTTATCCTGCAGTTGGCGTAATTTATTGTTGAAGAAATCTTTCACCGGACACAATTCCATCTTGTCGAGTTTCATTTCAATCTCTCTTTGAATATCGTCTAGAGCTTGTTGCCATAATGCCTCCTGACCAACCCAAAAAAATTAACATTGATTAAGACATTTAGTTAACCAATAGTGATGTTTTTGTCCCTGTAACGTTATAAATATAGACAGTAAAGTCGTGGTGACATGCGAAAACTTGATGCCTCTCGATCACTACTACGTCCAGCTGTTAGAAATTAGGTCATATTTCACCCAAGTACAATCAATCATACAATCTATTCTTTTTTAATTTAGTATGAAGATAGCTTTAGGACAGAACAGACAAAACTATCATAAATCTATGTTTTGATTTTTGTCGTGGACTTTTATGTAGAATATTTGTTGATTTGCAAGTCTCCCATACAAAGTTTTTGTTAAACTGTTACTATTTTGGCATCATTAGCTTGGAAAGCATCTGGACAATGTTCTCTTCGACTGTGTTGATAATAAGCTAAATATATTTTGTTATAAATATATTTTGTCCGTACAGAAATAATAAACATTGCATAGCATAATATGAATGTTATTTCGTCAATAAAAAAAGTAGTATTGCATGATTACGGAAAAGTAAAAAAAAACTGATCAACCTCGACAGTAGGTTCAAGGAATTTTTTTTTAGACACTAAAGTGTCTCAAAGATTACTATCCAAGTTCACAAAGTCAAGTTAAGACTACAAAACTTTCCGCTATATACATCATATAGATTTATGTCTATAGCGGAAAAGTTATAAATAAAAACTAAACTAAACATTTTTAAATTTATGATAAATCTAAACTAATAGTAGAAAACATGAGTATTTCAAAACTTACTTGCATATTAAGTTTTCCAAGTGCATGTTCTAGACCCCGTGAGAAGTCATCACAGGCTAGTTCGAATTGGTCATGCGACACTTTACGCGCCAACATTCGCAAATCTGCCTTATCAGCCATCGCTTCAACCATGTCTTCGCGGTCAAGTTTTATTGTTTTCAACAATTCTATCTGTTCCAACAGAACCTAGGCATAAAAAAACAATTATTTAAATATGTAATTTCTAAATATCGAACCTTATAAAATTTATTTTATTACGACATAATTTACATTCATGTGGTACTGTCGATCTTCCTTTTCAGTCGCCAGTTGAAGTGCCGTGTCGTGCACCTGTTTCAACTGTTCTTGCAAGTCTTGAACCGTTTGGAAAAGTGTCAATACACCTGCAGATAAGTTATATTAATGAAGTGGAAATGTAACATCTATTTTCATTTGAATTATTCATACCTTGTAAATTCTTAGTAAGATCCGGAGACAGTTTACCAGCGGACTCAATTTCTGTTAATGATGCCACTTGTTTTGATAAATACTCCAATTGATCTTGGAAAGAATTTACCTAAAAATTTTTTTTTTTTTTAATAAATATATTTTGTAATCTTTTATTTCATGGGTCGCTTTTGAAAACAATGATTCTCACCTGATCTTGTATCACACCATCATTTTTACCGATGCTTTCACAACATTTGTTAAGACGTTTTTCTAAATCATTTATTCTTTCAATAAGTTCAGCGATCATGGCGTTTGACATTGGAGAAGTTTGCTTAGGATATTCTGATGGTCGCCGATCTAAAAAAATAATATTAAGTTATTATTATTATCTATTGCGGCTCGAAGATGAATGATCGGATCGGATTTTTCTGAACGCGATGTTATCAAATTTTCTTGCATGAAACTTAATCTATACTTTGACAATTTTTCTGAACCGATCGATTTCATTTATAATAATCGAAATCGAATCAAGTGAAGACAATTTGATAGCTAAATATCACTTAAGAAAATTGTTATAAAGGGCGTGGTCTTGTTGGCTAGGTCAATGTGTCTTATTATGTACATAACAAGATTAATCCAGGAAGATTATTTTACCTCCAATAAACTTTAAATTTGTCGTGATTACCTGAAGACATCGGAGGCTTGCTTGCTGCGTCTAGTGATGACGGTGCTTCCAATTGTGATGGTGGTGCTTGGGTTTGCGGTGATGGTGCTTCCAATTGTGATGGTGGTACTTGGGTTTGCGGTGATGGTTCTTCCAATTGTGACACTGCTTGTGATTTTGGTTGTGGTGCTAAGGATAAATATCTTATTAATATAACAGAAGATTAAACACTTTATAATTATTTAAATAATAAAGAATACTTTAATAAGTGGTAATCTTATTATTTGAATTTAACATAAATCGCTTTTAATATTAGATAATTGGGAAAAGTAAAGAAATATACAACACATGTGATTTGAAAAGTAATATTATAATGTTTTTAATGAAAATAATTTTATACTGAGGTTTTCTTAATCATACCCAATCCAGTTATTTGGTCACCAAGAGCGGTATATAAAGTGTTCCTCAAGTTGTCTAGATCACCCCGTAGCCGATCTATTTGTGCTTGCACAGTTGATATTTCCTTTTTGCTTGAGAGGTCGCCGTCAAGAGTCATATTTTGAGGTTGTGGGATGATTGATGATGGGATATTTGATGGAACTGCTGATGGAATTGCTGATGGAACTGCTGATGGAGCTAGAGCTGGAGCTGCTGATGGAGCTGGAGCTGGAACTGGAGCTGGAGTTGTTGACGGTCGATGCAGCGCTGAAGGACTATCAAGTAATCTCAACTTTAAATTACCGTTAAATATCTAATTAATAGAATATTGTTCTTAGAAATAAATAAGATATAATTTTTCTTACGCTATAGACGGTCTACTTTTTAATTCATCTTGCAAGCCCGTCGTTTCTGTTATTATATCTTGTACTAATGAGCTTAACTTCGCAAGACCAGCTTCCGTTGCTTCTAATCGGGAAGATACGTTTAACGAAGTCCACATATCAGTGATAGCTTTGAGATTAGTTTGTGACCTGTGAATATATATAATATATAAATGATATAAACGAAACCTGATATAAATGAAATTTATTTCATTTATGGAAAGTCATTATTTATATTAAAAATACTTAGATATTTCCGATTTTAGGCATTTTTTGAATGAGCTGAATTGTAGCCATAATATTGTATTCAATTTACCTCACTTCTTCCAATATATCTTCGTTTTTCGGTATACTCCCATACACACAATTCTTTAAATCTTCAACTGTGTTTTCGAGGATATTAAATTTACTGATCGTGACGAGGGACAATTTCTCCGTGGAACCGATCGCTTGTAATGGTGATGCCTCGTTGGCAATTGGAGGTGAAGTCTGAGTGCGCTGTGGTCCAGAGCCTAATGAAAATTTGCCAAATGTGTATCCACACATCCGCATTAGAGTAGCAGGATGGAATAAGTTTCGGAACCCCACTCCACAAGAGGTAAGGAATCTTTAGCTCAATCTTTAAAAGCTGTTATTTTACTTTTCTACTTATAATTGAAGATGTTTCGACGATCAAAACTTAAAAGGAGCAATAACGTAAATTATTTTTTTAACTTATTAATATGGTCTTACTAACCTGGTGTTTCTACCAATTTTTTTCTCTCAACTGTAAAGATATATTTATTACATGAATTTGAGCTTATGATACTTGAGTTAGAGAAATCAAGGTATGTTTTTGTTTTAAGAATATCCTTTGAAAAAATCGTATATTCTTGATAAATAAATTAAAATTAATATTGTATGGTTATAATCGGGAATACATTACGTTGTATTACTAGAATAATAATGGGATAAAAGTATAAACAAAAAAAAAGCTTCAGTATTGCCCTCCAGATCTTCAATAATATATTTTGATACATTTGTGAGTACTGAATAATCTTGAAAAGTAAAAAAATCATAGTTACCTACTAATATTGTTTCTTGATCATTAGCAGGGATTTGAGCGGGGGCTGCAATGAAATTAATATGTATTTATATTATTATATATACGTGTTATATTTAGGCCCGGGACTACAGACCCAAGGACTCTGGCCTCTGATATATAAGCCTACTTTCTGAAGCTGTTAGAAAAAAATATATAATTTTTGGTTGGTTGGGCTCTAGGCCGGTGCCTTGTAAGCCTAGGTATAAATCCAGGGCTTATTATACAGACATATTTTAAAATATATTAGACGCTAAAAATCTTACGTAGTTCCGTTTTCTTTGCCATTTTCGCGGCTGGATCCTGAAATTCATATTCAATTGGGTTACAAATAATTAATTACATACAAATGTTACAAGTAATTAATATATTGTTTAGTAACTTTGGAATAATTAATTCGGAGGTGGATATATTAATGACATATATTTAATTAGTATTATTGCGATAAAAATGCTACCGACTTTAACAAACGGTATCGAATCTTGAATGGCTTGTCACAGATGGTTCGTTGATCCCTGGTTTTGATCCGTAAAGTTTCAGCGTATTAAAGCATGAAAGTAATATGTTAAAGGTATCACCGAATTGAAAGAGAAAGAAATTTATTTTTCTACATAGCGTTGCATGATTATAATATGATGAATTTACTCTCGGGCTAAATGTCAATTAAATCAGCGTTATCACATATTGAACATTATTGTTTGCCTCTGCTTAACTATACGCGAAGGGCTTATTGCATTTTAATATGAGATTTTGTAGTTGTTCTGACTGTATATCATTATATAATTTAAAAAAAAATACAACCTTTTCTTGTGTATCAACAATGAATTCGCTGATTGCAACAGTATGCGCCTTAGTCCTTCCGATGGGTAGCCCGCCGGCATTTCCTCTCAGCTCTACATTCTTCCCAGAAACTCTCAGTTGCTGTGCGAGACAGTGCAGCACCGTATGCAACATGCCGAAGTCTACAACGCCTACCTGTTGTAATAGGTAGTAGTAGTAAATATTCTTACAAAAAATGTTCGAATTTTTTTCAATGTTGTCTAATAAAATAGCATTTTTTGTTGTTTTCTTAAAACGACCTCTTAATAGTTATTGAGTTTTTATTTGTAAAGGAAAATATATTGAAGAATATTGAGGATTACAAGCTATTACAAGACTTATATTAATTACTTTTTTGTTAAAAGTCAATACTGAATCGTAATTTGAAAGCTTTGCCCTTTGGCATTTTCTTATCTCATAAATAAGGATTTTTGAAGATCAAAAGGGTTGAGGGCACTTTGCAATACTATTCATCTTATTGATCATGATTTTCTGAAATTCTGAGTCCAATTGAATCTTAGTGATCAATAGATTTACTTACAAAATTACTTAACGTTAATAGTTAATACTTTGGTCTTATATAGTATAACGTTTATAGTATTTTATATATGTATTAATTTATTAAGCATGAGTAGATTAAGTCAAGAAATTACTACGAGAGCAAGGAATTACTACTTACGAGATTAATTTGTCTTAAACGACTATCAACGCACAGCAATGAAACAACTGAGTCTAGAAAGTTTAAATTTAGAACATGGGTTTATTTTATAAAGTAAACATCCTAAGATTTTTCAGACTTTTTGTGGAAATGGACGGTGTAACTTTGTATGAAAGTTTTTGTTCTCTGTTAAAAACATGTACGAAGTCTAGCTAGTACTAATAATCAACGCTTTTTTTTTATACGACTCGATTATTTGTACCATCAGCACGTACGTAAAAGTTTCTGCCTTAGAACCATCGACGTACTAAAGGTGGCGCGTGATACATATCGGATGATTGTTCACGAATAAATAAATAAATGATTATCGGGTATTTGCACATTATTGATCTGTAGGTATAATATATATTATCTTCAGTAAATACGTCTCTTTCTCTAGGATGAAATAGACAGAATTGTTTCCGTAACTTAGATAATCAATATCGAGATATTTCGGAAACTGGAAAAGGACTTAGGCATATAAATTACATGATTTACGGAAAAAAATGTTATGTCATGAAGTCAACAGCTATTATTGTATAACAGCGAAGCTACTGGATTACATTTTAATATAAGAGAAGTATGAATCCATCATAATAATAAATAAAGTAGATACCTAGTATCTAATTGCATTAAATTTTTCAATCCACAGACCAAGGTATAGTACAACATATAAATAGTATATAGGTATATTAACGTAAACATCGTCAATTTTTGTCCATTTTTATTTATTTAAGAATGTATTTACTATATACGAATTTTACTGCGCAATAGATTTGCACAAAAAAGTCAATATAGTCTACTAAAAAAAGGGAAAATTTCGAACAAGCGCGATACTAATTCAATTTATTTTTTCGCATGGTGTGTGCATTGGATCAAGTGAATATTTATTTAAAACGAGACTGTCTATATTAGTCCAGCCATTTGGTAGTTTTATCTGGATAGACTTTTGTGAACGACAAATAACTAATTCGTGTTTTGTGTAAAGATTTTTTTCAGCTTTGAAACTAACAAAACTGTTAAAAGACAATTATTCATAGACAATATTTAATATGTAGCTTTAATAGCTCAACAATATAACGGTCGCCTTGCGATGTAAGTCGTAGGTTTGATTCCGAGACGATGGATTTATCCGCACTTCACGCAAGTTTTAAAATCACGCGCTTATTTTGTAAATAGGAACATCATTCCTTGAAAATAATCATCGCTAAAATTAATAATAATTTTTGACAAGAATATTATAATTGAAATTGTAGTCTTCGAAGACTCACACAGTACTTTCTTAACATTACATAAAGACTATTTAATTTTTGAATTATATTTCTAAACGATAGCTTACCTCCGGCGAACCTATCGCGAGATCAATCATATCCCCAATGTTAAGTAACACGGCCGTTTCATCTGAAAGAAAAAAAGTAATGAAAGCTGTTATTGATATACTTGGAAATAGTATTATAATGCGATATTAATAATAAAAATGCGATAACATAGTACTATAAATTTTGAATATTAGTTGGCAAATTTTCGTACTTTTCATTAATTCGTAGGCTATTTAATGATGTAAGGCGCATAATTTGACTTACCCGCCATATTGAAAATTCAATTAATTTCCAAATACTCTTTCATTTAAAGTAAACTGCAAACAACTAAAATATTTATAAAATAATGTAATAGTAAAAAATATTATTAAACATGTTTTGCATTGTTTACGAAAAGTTGTTGACATAATATATTTTTTAAACAATTAATAACGTCTAAAAGAAAAGAGATTTTACTATTAATGTCTATGGAATATACATTCACATGTACGCAATAAAAGTTAGTATTTATGACATAAACATACTTTACAATGAGCGCAATCGTTGTTGGCCAGGAGTTAGATTGTGCAGAACATTTGTGTCTATGTAAAACAGTAAAGAATTATCATTATTTTTACCGAATAAGTACTTAATGCACTCATATTATATGGACGGTATTCATGACATGGCTACATAAAAGTAGCGTGTACTCGAGAGTAATAATTAGTCTGTTCAGGAGAAAGATTTAGTCGTAAATTTTTCGTTTACGTTTTCTTGTAATATTTTCACCAAAGAGAAAGTGTCGAAACACAAATTAAGCATTTGAAAAATACAAACATGGACCGTTTTACAGAAATTATCTTTTGGTAGGATTTACTCAGTAGCGGATTTAGGTATACGCCGCGCGACCCGAGCTTAGAGAAATCGCCTAAGCTAAAAAGCAAAAGAGAATCGCCGTAATATCAAAACGAGATTTTTATAAATTTTGATGTAAATATTTGGCGATATTAAATTGAATTCTGCGATATATCGTACACAAATAAAAACCTATTTACAATTGAAGGCATAGAATTATAAACAGAAGTTCGCTATTTACTTTATCCGCCCGTTCATCGAGCCACTGCAGATTATATTCATTGAGCATTCTCGGCTCAAATAAACAAGTCTAATAAGAACTTCCTTACAAGCATCAGTAGAAGACCTATAAAGAACAAACAGGATGTACGAAGGCAGGTGGACTTGAGAGCCTTCGGGTGGTCGATTTATACTTTGGGTTGGCAGTTAGAGCCGTCTTTATAGTTAATGCTAGCCATGTATTCATCACGAAACGACTTAAATCTACGTTACATAATCTAGAAATATGTAAATCTTCGCCTCGTTGTTCTGCTATTTAAATAAAGTATGATTCTTTTAGACTAGGTAATGTGTCGTTTATAATTGATTTCAAATTGAACACCTACCATGTCATTGTTTTCTGAAAGATTTTTATGTTTTAGTTCAAAATCGTAGAAGCGGGAATAATCCAAAAAGCTAAAGCGGTCATGTATACGTGAGTCAGTCACGAAGATGACGAACATGTCAACATGCAAGATGTAAAATTGTTTTTATTGTAAAATTTGCAGTTAAATATCATATATTTAAATTTTATATAAAACGCTTGCTTTGAAATATAAAAGTCGAAAGGTAAGGCCAATATATATCGTATATATTAAAAATTAATGCTGGATTTTGTTCGTGTTTTATGATTAGTGTTCTGACATCCGTTCATCCGTTTTTTGTATATGTTCTTAGCACGTGCGTTAAAGTTTTTTTTATTTAAAAACCTCCACGCACGCAATATGATTAGGTAATAGAAATAATCAATATACGGTGGCGCGTGAGTCGTATCTGATAATTAATTGTTTACAAAAAATAATAATTCAGAAATTACAACGCAAGGCGAGCGTACCTAGTATTGTATCCAAATAATATAATAGAGATTAAGTATGACTAAAATACTCTTTGAATAAAAATTATATATTAAAAAAATATTCATCTGCGTAAAATATATATTATATAGTAGCAATTTTATATTAAGAGCTTGTGTATTTTATTAAATGACGTCAATCGAGGATATATAAGAACTGACCACAGTTATGTTTACGTATAAATGTAACTAAGGTATATTACATCATTGTTGAACTTCAGGATTGCTTAGATTACGGAAGCTGAGTACCTATTTTACCTATTTTAAATATTTAACTTTTATATTTAACTTTTATTTCTAACTTTTACCTATCATATGAATTATATAATAGCTAAAGCGTATCAAATGCTGTGATTTATTCTTAGATTGACTAAGGAATTTAAAAATAGCTTTACCTTAATTCTACTTTTCAATGCTTATGTTAGATCTATCTTGGAATATTGCTCTACAGTTTGGAACCCTTATTATAAAACGTATGTAAACAAAATAGAAAAAATTCAGTCAAAATTTTGAAACATTTGCGATTTAGAGGTGGCCTTTCTGATAATACTGACAATAATAATATCTCGGGTATCATTCCGTTAAATATGCGTAGAAGTATAAGAGACCAAATATTTTTATACAAAATTGTTCATAACATTGTTGATTCTAAGAGTCTCTTTAATAATATACTTTTTAAATGTCCTCGCCTTAACTCGAGAAACCAAACTTTATTTTTTGTACCCCTTTGTAACTGTGACTATTCAAAGAATATGTTCTTGTTACGTGCATGTGAAAGTTATAACAAACATTGTACAGAATTAGATATATTTAACTCAAAAATTAGCGAATTTAAATTTAGTTTACGTCATATAATTAAATTATAGCAGTTTCACTTGCATCTTGTGCTTTCTGTTTTTGTTTTTATTTTTAATATAATATGTCATTTGTTTGTATTAATTTTTAGTGGAAACTTGATTGATTTATGTTTTTCTTATATTTGTTTTTTTACTATTAAGTGTAATTATAATTGTTTGTTTCCCAAATAAATAAATAAATAAATTTACAAAATATCGAGGAAGTTTCTATATGTGATCGGTTTTTTTTTAAATTTATATTCGATGACGTAATCGTTACTGATTGGATGATTAAAACTGTTTTATAATACTGTAAACATCCAATTGGTCACGTATATTTTTGTAGAACGTAAAAAATACCGTTTTTCAGAATTTCAAAAATAACAACGTTATTTTATTATTAATAATAACGCATAAGTAGATTTCATAATCTACTACTAACTTGCACTTTCTATTAAGTTTACAAATTGATGGTTAAAATTTTAAGTTAATTGTAATTTACCTTGTTACAAGTTATAAGTCGTAATTCTACAAAATGCTATTCTACAAATTATAAGTTTTCTGATAATTATTATCGATAAGGTACATCACGATGAAGTGATTGTTCAAAGAATATTTATTTCTTTATGATAAAATAATGTACATTAATATATTTTCATTTGTTGGTTTTCATTTCACCATTACGAATAATTTATCTACATTTTTGTTTATATGAAACTACCTTTTTATACCTTAAAAAAGGCCAGTTTAACGAAGGTTTTTTTAGGAATATGTTAAATTTATCAAAAGTACTAAATTGTCTATGGTTTCATTCTAATATCTTTGATTATTTTTTACCCAGAGGACGGAGATTCAACGGGGAAATGCTGATAGCATTATTGCCTCAGTTCCACGCGGTCATCATTTGTTCGGTTGCTTCTTTTAATTTTGATTTGTGTGTACTTAGTTTAGTCAATGGAATTTATAATTAAATAATTTAAATTATTCTTACGTAAATAAATATTAGGAAAAAGTAAACTTTTGAGTTTGTTTTCAAAAGAAAAAAGGATACACATCCTTTTCATAAATACAATTAAAAAAACGCAGACATTTTTTATCACGCGAGGAAACATTAAGAAATGGTTAATATTGGCTATATTTAGTCTTTGACGTATTGACCATCTGTTTATAGATAATATAATTTTAATACCTTACATAAACACATATAATATATATAAATATTCATTAAATATTTATTAACAATAAACAAGTAAAACATGTAAGGAATACTTACTGATTTTAGTGGTTTTTTACATGTTATAAGCAAGTAACGATATAATATTTTTTACTTAAAAGCTTGAATAATAAAAATCAAGATCAATATGTAATAGTTAAGATAGTTTAAGATATATCCGATTTAAGAAAGCGATATGACAGTTAAAAAATCCATTTTAAGTTTTAAAGTCGTCGAAATACTGAGTGCTTTGCTGTGTCCCGTTCCTTAAATCCTTTCAAGAGTTTGTGTTTGCGTAAAACCAGATATTATACAAAAGTATATAACGAGACATTGAATGAAATATACTTTATTATGCTTCGACGTAAGTAATATTCATTTTAGATAAAATATTATAAGTATTTTAGTTTCGCACATTTTTCTATTTCTTTTATTCGTTAATATTTTTATGCGACGGGAAATTATAACTATTTGCTTTTAGTATAGACGGAATTATGTAAATAATTTATAATATTACATAACGTCTATAAATATATACCTATCTATATTTAGGCAAACCCCGCTTTATACATTATACAAGATAATGATTTTAAAGAAATATAATCGGAATATTATGAAATAATAACGCTAAATATTTTTTTAAATGAATTATTATTCATTACATTATGTCACTTTAACCTTTAAATCTACACAAATAAATAAAATTTTAGTGTGCGTCTGAAATTTCAAAATAACTGCCTCTTTAAAGTAAACATGGCTTTTGCGAGTTACCAACACTAAAACAACCATTTTTTTTCTTTTTAGATGTTGGTACTACCTAATAATTTAATAATAAAATTGTGAAGGATTTTCATCCCAAGCCGAGTTCCGAGCTGACGATGGCGCGGATTTTGCTACCATATCAGAAGACATGTCAAGATTAATTTGTGAAAGTTTCAATAACGATAAAGTTAGTTAAATGTAAGTTGTATGGTCGAATTTCACCGCTGATATCGCTACTTACAAAACAGTGAAGTTCGTTTGCACAAGCATATCGAACCTGCCTTGGATAATCTTTGGTAACACAACAGTGGAAACTTGTCTTAACAGCGCAATAGGGTTTGTAAACATGCCGAGAAGTTTCTTTACTTTGCATCCATAAATATTGACGTAGGATGTTCACCGAGATAAACCGTGGAAACAACGGGTGAATTGAATATGTGCTTTGTAACGATGAGTTGGTTTGTATCGTTGATTACAGGTGGGCCGCTAAAATGCACTCTTGTGTGTTCGGTTCGTTATCAACGAAGCGTTAGTTTCTTGCCTCGTATCATGCCAGATCTATAGACAGCATCGCTCCCATAACTGCAATTTCCGAGATGCTGAATGATAGATAATGTATCCAAATTATAGCTTGCGGCGTGCGAACGGTTTGTAGTTTGTACTTTGTAGTATAACCGATGCGTGAGAGAACGTTTAAATGAAACTGGCTCAGTCAGCAACTACCCTGGATGTCAATGCGGGCTCGATAATCGAACATCCCGCGTACCTGTCTATGCATAAAGTGCTGTTTGGTGTGGTTCGTATTTCGCCGAAATGTTAGGATCCTTATTTTTTTAAACAGCAGGTGACCGGTTGCGTGAGCGGGATGGGTATCTTCTCCGGCGAATAGTCGAATACGAAAGCTCGCGAGAGTCGGGAATTCAGACACAGTCTTGCGTCGGCACGGCCAGCGGCCGACCGTCTTGTTAGCTGCGTGCTGAATCGACTCCGACCTATCATAAACTTTACGTATACATCGATATTACGCATGTTACATGTTGTAAACATTTCTGCTTTTCTTAAATTTATTAATAACAGTTTTAATTGTGCTCATGGTAATAGTTTAATTTTTAAATAATTACGTGTCTTTTATTTTGTGAAAAATAACGTTATCAAGTGCACGCCAGTGGTAGATCCTGTTGCACCTTTGACATTGGTGAGTTTTAAACTAAAAGTAGGTTCATCTGGGCTATTTCTAAATATGACTATACTTTATAAGGCGTGACAAATCACTTCATGCTATTATCTTTAATGAATAGATAAGATACGCTAGTTTAATTTTAAGGCGGCAAACATTGTGCAACTTAATTTTTAACATTGTCTTCATATTTTTGTACTTCAAATGTATAATATATATTTAATGAGGTAAATAATGTGTTAATATAATATAGTTAGGCAATTATTTTACTTACCGACTCTTTTGACAATTCAAACGCTACCCACAAAAATTAACGGAACGGTATAATTATAAGAATGGATTTTTATGCCAAGATTATATTTATAATGCTGTTTATTTATTTGCCAATAAAACTTTATTTCGATAAAATTATAAGCTTTAATTAAAAGATTATAAAAATTTATTATTATGATTGGTTTTTGAATATATTAGACAATAATTTGCATTTTTATACTAAATATTGAAATTATATTATAATATAGAAGTTGCTACATAGTATATTGTCTTATTTTGCAAAATAAAATAAAATGTTGGTAGCGAAAACACTAGCTAAATCGTATAACTTACAAACATTTTTGAATCGTCATTTTAGAAAATTATATTTAAGGAAAGCTACCACTGGTTCGGAATGTTGATTCTGCCGAGAAGAGCCGGCAAGAAGCTTAGTAATTACTCTTTTAGACTTTACCAATTATGTAATATAAGCAAATATTAATAAAATACAATCACATTTATATATCTGGTATTAAAATCGACAGTGTAATATGCCTTATGTATTAAATTGATTTTTAACAGAAGATTTATTTATGATTGAAAATGCTTATGACCAATTTCTAATACACCATTTCGATATTCATATAAACACATTAAATTTTTAAAAAAATATGTAAAGGCATCCCGAAATATGAATATGAAAAATCAACATCAAAATTAACACAAATAATTTAATTTAAAGATTATTATTATTAGAATAAATTTAATTTTATGATTAGTCGATACTTATTTGTCCTAAGATGAGAGTAGTGTCATGTTTCAGTTATATAAGTTTAAAGATTTTTATTCTCAACTTTATTTATAATTAATAATCGAAGCACCTCTTTGTGCGTTTGTGGTGTTTTCTTTTGGGGCTAAAATTACTAAGTAACTCGCAGAGCTCACTAAAGCATGCAACATAAAAACTGACCATGTGATAACAGTTCTCACTAAAATCAATATTGTTCAACGGCAGGCCTTTGGATTTATTGATTGTTATAGGCCACTAAAAAAAGTAAATAGTTTCCATACTTTGAAATTCGAATGTTTATTCTCATGGATGGTAGGTATTCTTGGAATGAAATCTACCTCTCCTCGAGCATATCCCAAAATTAAGCTGTAGGAATTTAGGGTCATGTTAAGGTAAAGCGAGACTACCACTTAAGTGATACACTGGACAATAACAGAAATATGTTTTTTTTGTACAAACTACCAGAGTGAAGTTTGTATAAAGAAAAGTATTGCTTGCACTTCCCTCGGAGATATTGATATTAAGGCATTGTGTATTTTGCATTTCGTTACTTGCATCCAGAGGTATGTGTATAAATTTATAAAGGAATATGCACATACAAACATCCTAACTTTTTAAAACTAAAATAATAAATTGCCACCCGTTTTGGTTGAATTTCTAAAAACTTTGAAATACATATTTATCCATTCAATCAAGAAACACAAAAAAGTAAACTATTTTTTCTTCTTCATTTGTATATTAATGTTTCTACCCCATTTCTCCCGTTTGGGGTTCAATTTCTAAATACAAATACTAAAGGCTGAGGCTTTAAGGGTGAGTGGGCCAGTGTAAATAGAGGCACAAGGGACATAGGTAACATCTTAGTTAACGTATAGTGTATTGACGATGTAAGGAATAATTAATATTTCTTACAGTGCCAATGTCTATGGGCAGTGGTGACCACTAACCATTAAGCGGTCCATGGGCCAGCCTGCCTACCTATTATAAACAAAAATAAAAAGAAATAGTTGCTGATAGTGCTATGAAATCTTAAAATATATACGAATAAATTTAAAACACTTAAATATATCTAATTCGGATGTGGAACTCAATAACATCCCCATGGTGCGAGGGGTCGTGTGTAAAGAGATATTTTCTATTAGACATAGGTAATGTCCTTAGTATCCATACGATAAAACAGCGCACGTTAGTATTACAGATGCATAACTTCACGCCAAGTTATGGACGGTATTGCACCGTATAGCGGGTGCTTTAATGTTCCATTGTGGTCGGTGACCTGGGTCTTTCATTTAAATGAGGGCTAAAAAGAGTTTTAGTATCTTATTTAATACGTGTAACAACGTTACTAATAAAGTATAATAATATAATTTATAGATAATTTGTGTATCTAATTGACGGTGATTTTATTAAGAATTGCAAACATAGAAAAACGGTAATTTCAGTGGAAACGCACCATACCATACAATAGCTCAAATATAGTACTATTTATTATTTAAATTCCTAAATTTTTTGGAGAAGTTTTATTTGTCATTAAATATTTTCCATGGCAACATTAGCGTGTAATTTTATTGTAAGATATAACCTTTTATTATAAAAAACTGGATATTTTAACATACACTATCCCATGTCGAATGGTATGGTAGGGTCAGACCGCCAAGTCCGACAAAGGGCACAATGGAGCCGATTGAATGACAATGGACTCCACGCTCCAGCGCCGCTCTGCTGCACCATGAAATAAAAACCGGTCAAATTAATCCCACAAAGTTTTTTTTTTCGAAATAGAACTGGCAATGTACAGATAGCTTTGCGCTGTTTGTTTATATGTCCTTGTTAATGTTGGATCAAGTAATATTCTAATAATACCAGTAAAATTTATCGAAACATAATTGTTAACTGTTGGAATTCTGGGTATGATAAATATCTGGCTTAACTAAATCGAACGGGTTTTTGGCAGAACGGATTTCGTGTACCTTCGCAAAATTTTTATACAAAATTACAAGGAGATAATTAATTGTCGTGTCATTTTTTTAATTTATTAATATTATTAAAAAAAAACATTTTAGTAATAGATTAGTCGTATTTAGTCGTACAAAAACGTGCATAAGCACAATTATTTTATAAGGTATATATATCGTTTAGTTAATTATTTCTGATACTTGTATATGCTAAATTTATTGGCTCTCGCTGCAATGCATTTTTTTTCTAGGGTCGATATATGACAACCAATCAAAAAGTATAGACACTATGCTACTTATGATATTTTAAGATTTGCGCATTTATTTTTACGTTGAATCATTATTAATGACATAACATTAAGCAAAAAATTAAAAATAGGTTAAAACGTATATATATTGAATATAAATTACATTTATTCAAATAATAATTATTTACATTGAGATATTAACTAAATGAAAAATAGCTACTGTACAAATCATGACTGCAATCAATGATGGCAAGAATGCGAGTAATAATTTCCCCGTTGATTCGCAATTCAGTTTCTCTGTAAAAATGAAGCGTCTCCTTAGGTTAGGATCAGTTTTAGTTTTTAATTTAAAGTTTTTATTTTTATAGAAAATAAGTGGTCTGGCAGGCAAATAGGCCAACTGATGGTAAGGCCATAAACATTGGTGCTGTAAGGACCATTATATACATAGATATTAACCATTCCTTACATCACCAATGCACCACCAACCTTGGTATATAAGATGTAATGCCCCTTGTATCTGTAGTTACACTGCCTCAATCACCCTTCAATCTGTACCCTCAATCTGTACCACAACAATGCTAAGTATAGCTGTTTGGCAGTAGAAAATCTGAAGAGTGGTAGGTACCAACCAGACGGGCTTGCACAAAGTCCTACCACCAGTTTTATTTAGTATAACTAAACTAGTAATATGGTTTAACACTAATTGTGCGCTTAGAACTTTAAAAAAATATTTTATATAAAAAGATCCGCAAACTTTTAACTAAGTATATAAAACATTTATTATTACATTCATTGTTCACAAGTCAAAGCCCAGACAAATTCCAGAAAGAAGGAAACTTCAGTGTTGCGCTACTTTTTGTTATTTACTGCGACAGATAAGTGCGTTTTGATTTAGAAAACTAATTCTCATAATTAATTATACTTGTAATTGTGTCTATAAACTATTCGGCGTATGTAAGTGGAGCGCTTCCACAAGCCGCATGCGATTCTTTGCATAAATACATGGTCAATTACATTGCATTTGTAATTATCAGTCGAATAAAACTTTTCTAAACCTTTTTAAAAAATCTCTACACTATTCAATATGAGAAATATTTCTATCCTGCGGTTATCTGTTAGAAAATTCGGATCAGCAAGAAGAGCGCCTATTTTATTAAAGAGCTCTTACACTTACACTTTAAATACTGCATATTTTTATAACGATGCTTTTCTTTTACTTGGCGTACAATAAAATTTTCATCATTATTATTATTAAAATAAAATGTAAAAGGAAATTATTTAAATATTTCGTTCACATATAGATAATGGATACTATGTAAATAAATAATTTAATTTAGATTTCATATGATTAGGCTACTTTTTAAAACTTGTGTGTCTATGAAGAAATGTAATGTGATATATGGTATGCCTAATCATTTCAAAATTGTAATACCGTAACCGCCTGTGATTGTCCCACTGCTGGGCTAAAGGCCTCCTTTCCCTTTTTGCTTATTCTACCACGCTGCTCCAGTGCGGGTTGATGGAACACTCATGTGGCAGAATTTCAGTGAAATTAGACACATGCAGGTTTCCTCACGATGTTTTCCTTCACCGTAAAGCACGAGATGAATTATTATCCCAAATTAAGCACATGCAAATTCAGTGGTGCGTGCCCGGGTTTGAACCCACGACCATCGATTAAGATTCACGCGTTCTTACCACTGGGAGATGGCTTTTAACAAGTGTAATGATAAAATTTATTTCTTTTGTAATTATCAAATAAACAATTTTTAATAATTTATTATCTGCTATTAATTTAAAAAGCTATATAAACTTTAAGATGAAATAGAATAAATATTTAAATTTTATAACTCCATATAGTTATATTTTTATATACATAATTAAGTATTTAATAACTTATCGTTGTTAGTTATTTTTTACTTTAATATTGATTAATATGAATATAACTGAATTAAGTTGACCTTCAATGCTGTAAAATATAATAATTTATGTTCATCTCGTCCTACTTTATGTCCATTCTAGATTGCCCGTCATGGCCTTTTAGGTTATTAAACGCACGATTGAGAATAATTTTGACTATCATTTATACCATATGTGCAATTGCAATTATATATATGTATATTTGAAACACAATTTATTTATATTTTGTATGGAAAAAAATCTCTTAAATTATTTCTTTTTTTGCTCGTACTAACGAATAAATTAAATAAATAGATATATATTATATTATGGTTCCCATTTTTTTAAATTTATACTTAAAGTTCAACAGATAAGTAAACACAAATTAATTTAAACATTATTGTCTCATTTCTTTTTTGTTTAATTAGTCCTAATAAATATGTAATTCTTAATTACATGAAATAATTGCTTATTGAGGTAGTTATGTTAAAAATATGAGATAAACTATAAGGTTTTATTTTTATAATTTAATGATTTTAATAATAAAATACGTTTAATATATAGAGTACTAAGTATATAAAGATAAAATGCTTAAATAAGTAAACTTTCGATATATGGATGCTAATTTTCAAAATTATTTGTACTTTATCATAACTGTAAAAAATATTCATTTCTTAGTTTGATTTATTAGTACATATATTATATATATAAATATTAATATTATTAAGCGGTAGAAATATTTTCACGTTGCCTAACACCAGAATCCTATTTGTACACAAGATAAGTCGTTCGCTAATAAAAATAACAAAATACTCGCAGCTCGGCCTCGAAGCCAATGGCATTGGCCGGGTCAACTTTTTGCTATTCCACGCAATTTGCAAGGAGTTGTAAAGTCAATATGAATAATTGAGTGCACATCTTTTATGTACATATCTCCGATGTTTATATTTTATTTGCCAAGTAAGACTTTCCGAAATATAAACCGGAATATAAGAAGGAGCTTGCTTAAGTCTTGTAACGATTTTTCTTTCGGCGTCGATTAATCGTCACCCAATGCTGGGCATATTATCCGCCTTCTATCTCCTGTTAGGTTTCGCCACCTTCTTCAGATCACCGGTCCACTTAGCGTCCTATGCTGCGTTTTCCGATCCGCAGTCTCCACTTTAAGTCTTGTCTATTCCAACTGCCATCGTCCCTTAGACATACGTGCCCAGCCAACTGCTACTTCAGTCTGCTTATTTTGGAAGTCTTGGATTAAGAAAGTTTCTGTTGTTACTTTTTTTAAATATTGTGAGGGTGTCCATTAGTACCTTACAGGATATTAAGTTATCTTAGGTTAGGTATTAAAGAGTTCTCTAAAATGTTTTTTTTTTTTAACTAATTTTAAGCAAAATGTTATATTATTTGGTACTGCGTACTAGAACGGTGCAAATAAATATTTCTCTCTCGTAACCCCCGCAAGATATTAATTAATGGCATTTATTGTAACCCAACAGTAATCGTTTATTTGATTAATTCTCCTTTCGCTATGTAATTAAACAAGTTCTGCTTAGAAAGCTGGTGAAACATTTGCTCTCGTATTAAACATTAGCAAAGTTGGACGCATTGGACAGGTCCGTGACATCGGAAATGCGCTAATAACGGGTAAACCAGATGTTCCCTTGCTAATGATTGTAACATTCGTTTTCAGCCCTTAACGGAACACAATTTATTTACGTTTATTATTGTGGTTGCTTAAAATATAAGTAGTGATAGAATTATTTGCTATATTATATCATAATATTTTATGTAATTATTATTTTAATTTATTATGTAATTATTATTATTACATATTACTTATTAAAATGAAGATATTTTAAATACTATAAACACTTCGTGGAGTGTGTCGTAATTAGTAACTAACGTCTAGATAATAATGCCACCGAGATGAGGCAAGTTAAGATAAAAACTATAATAATACATGTAATATGCCGTAAATACATAAGTGAGGTAGATTAACTAGACAGTTTACTGCGCTCAAATACAAAATAAAATAAGAACCATTCGACAGCTTACAAATTGCATGCAAATGCGGTATACGCTGACCTCCTTTATTTCATAAGTGCACAGAAATCCGAAAACCATTATAACTTTGTAACTTTGTAATCACTATTCCCTTAAGAATATTAGAAATGTGTAAGAGTGTTTGTTAGTTTGTACGTTTTCCCTTCTTTAACCCATAAACATATGGCCACAAACTTTTTTAGGACCGATTTTAATAACTTACACGTTCATTCATTAAAGACCTTAGACTGGGTCTGTAATAATAGTGAATAGTGTTTTTTTTTCGGTGGGACGACCACTTCTCTATGGGAAGGTATGGGTTAATATTTATACATATTTAATGAATCGATGTTGTACATAAACCAATCGATTTTGAGTTTCGAGTTACCGTACCTCACATGCAACTTAAAAATTTAGAAAATACGGAAGCTTTTGAATAATACCACATAGATATTTATCATCCGTAAGCAAAACGAATCATTTAATTGAATATAGTTACTGGACGTAAAACAACAACAGTAATTGATCGGCGTTATTTTTGGCTTCTGTAAGATAATTTAAATATTTATTCCAAAAGATGTTCAGAATTTTCTGTGGTAGCATTATTTATTATTATTGAAAATGGGTAGTCTGTTTGGCAAATGGGCCACCTGATGGTACTGTAAGACATTGGTACTGTAAGAAATATTAACCATCCCTTACAAACCATGGGAACTAAAATGGCCGCTTTTGCCTGTATACTGAGTCACTCACCCTTCAGACTACACAAATGCCTACAACCGAGATACTTTGTACACAATCCCTTTACGTTTTTAAACTGACACGACAGGAAGTCACCGGTAATGACATTAGTTTATCGTCTTATTTATATTTTATGATTCTTTATGACAACCATCGATAAATATTTCAACTTGGGATCGAATGTGGCTTCCGACGTATTTGTTGACATAAAACCGATTAAATAAATCAAATAAATAATATTTATACAAGTATCAATTTTGATGACGGAGAAATATATATTTTAAATGTTTTTATCAATTTAATAAAATTTCAAGCTTAGTTTTTCTTTCATTTAAAGGTCGGCCTTAATGTAAATTTAGCAAATGAAAAACTCATTCACGTTTAACCGAACTTGAACCCGCGACCTTCAGTTAACATAGGTTATTAATATGTGTCTTTATTTATCGAAACTTATTTAATTATCATTTTAATATTGATATAAAATTATAAGTAAAACTTGTTTGAAGTGGTATGTGTATTTGGCTAGACGATTTTATCAAACATTTCTCAGATCAAGATAAAAAAATATATGTTTGTAATATATGTCGGCAATCGATAAACACCAGGGCTTCCTCGTATTTAAATAATAGCATAATGACTGGACGATATTATTACTGTGAAGAATTAAAAGGGAAATTAAGCATAGACGTTATTTGCTCAGACAGCTAGGTATTAATTTATCGTTTCATTGCTTGCCTTTTTAAAGCTATCTAATAAAAAAAATATTGTCTGTAGAAAAATTACATTGTATTAAAAGGTTTTCTATACAATTTTAAAGATATCTTAGACTTTTTTTTTCATAACGTAATTTTGTAAATAAGGCTTTTGTGTAAAGTGAAATATAACGTAATTAATAAGACTTTTTTTTTATTCTTCAAGAGCTTAAATATTTTTGCCTTTGTCTTAAAACAATACAACAGTAACGAGATATAAAAGAGGTCGTTAAAAGTCGCAGACCAGGTGTCGGCACTTATTAAGGGACATAGAAAAAATATCTAATTACGAATTCATTCAAAAGTACTCATCGAAATTCTCAATAAGAGTTGATTTAGAATCGAATATTGAAAAAGAATCCTTAGATTTTTAACAATATTCAACAATTTATGAAGAATATTTTATATCATCTATTTGTTTTTTTAAATCAATGAATAAAATGATAAAAATATTAAGTACTGTGGTTGACTTATAAAATATATGTTTAATGTTATTAATAAAATTGAGTATTTCATTTAAATATATTTTAGATAGAAATGTACCTTTTTAAGGGAGTATAAAGAAAGTAACTTTTGAAAAACCAAGCGCCTCAAATATGGTCAGGTACACCTAAGTTTTTAACAGTAACTTGAAGGGGCTCTCGGCCTCTTTTTATGACGCCTTTGAGCGCCTGCGGCGATTCCTTACAAAAGAAACCAAAAGATGAATGAATGACTGGGGGTCTTTGTCTTCCATTCATTCGAAGCGGCGTTAACTAAAATGTGAGATATAGTGACAATTGACAATCATATCGTTTAAGTGCAGCCAAAAACAATGGTCCTATGTGTGTTACTTAAAACAACGCTGCTTAGCGTGACTGGGCCTTCCGATTAAATGCTGAGAGAACTTTATGCATGCCGCCCTTTATATATATAATTAACTAATTCAGCTATGATATAAATATTTTATGATAATCGATTCTATGGAAAAGTTTTAATAATAATAATAATGTTTGAACATCAAACTTTTAAACCTGTTGATAAATATTGCTACGTTAATATAACTAGCGTTTTTCAATTCATATTCTAAGTGATGTAAGTTTGAGAAACAGTGATCGGATACACATCTTACCATCGATCAAATTTCACGCTACATTAAGTTAAAACTTAAAGATTTATGTAAATAGTTTCTATAGTTATTAATTTCATTTATCAGCTTCGAAGATAATATATTCGGAACGTACATAACTATAATGTATATTAATTTGAACGCTGGAAAAGAGTTTATAAGTATTTTGCCGGTTTAGTAGAATCTACATTCTGAAAAGGTCGTATATAAATGTACATATATAGTTCGATCCATGATATGTCTCTTTATGTCAATCGCTATAGTGCAAGTGTGTAATGTAAGTTGTAATATTGGGCGTGGTTTGAACTAACTATATTTTATTTAAATTTGTAAAATTACAATTGAAACCATTTAAATCCCATGTATTTTTTTATAATATCTACACGATACGTCACCTCAATGCTTATCAATTATCACTATCACATGGGTTTTATGACAATAAAAAGTTTATCTTATATAGGTCAATACATGAGTGAAAATGCCTAGGTAAAGCTGCTAGGAGTTGATTAACCAATTTATTTAAGTTGAAACAACATTGCTATGGAAAATCCGTTCCTACAATGGTATGACGCATTCGTTGGCCTAGTGGTTAGTTTATAAGGTAGACATCGAGATCTTGGGTACACAATCCGGATCGAGCAAAAAATATGTTAATGTTTTTTTTTTGACAAATTCCCAATTGTAGACCTATAATTGAAAGTTGCCCGTGATTACACTGCCTTGCCTCGGAAAACACGTAGTCGTTTCTCCCTGCGCTTGAACTGTCTTTGGTTGTGTCAGATTACCGTCCGATCGGATTATAAGAGTTTACTAATTTTTTTTTTAAATTTAAAATGGCATGACAGTCTATATGTTAGTGGGAAAACCTAAAGATCACCTTGTCTGTAAGTTCTAAAGCCCTGTAAGAAATATTAACAACCCCTCACCGATGCGCCAAATAACTAGGACTAAGAGTATTTTTACACTTAGTTTGACTTCTGATATAATACACGATCCGGTTAAATAAAAACAGCCTTTCGCAATAAACAAATATAAATGCCATTATCGCGAAAAGAGACGAGTAATTAAAAAAATCGTTTGTTTTTATTCATTTCATTTTTTACGTATTTTTGACGTTGTTTGACGTTTATTATTGACGTTTGCGTTTATTATTGATGCAGGACTGCGTACGCATTGTACTTAAAAAAAAGTTAAGCTAAGACCTACCAAAGACGTAGAGGAGACATGCGCTTTTATCTGACTTTTTTATGGAATGAAACAAAGATCGGCGACAGATGTGTAAACAGTATTCCTCTTTTGACGTTTTTTTTTCTATTTGAACCTTCTTATATGGGTTGTCCAGGCGATACTTAGGTCTATGGCAGTGACGGATAAGGTGTGAGCGAGGGTGCGGATCCAAATACGGTATTGAAATTCCTGTATAATGAATGCATTCCCAGTAATAAAGTTCTCGGCATAGATTTAAATGGAATGATGATAGTTATAAGGACGTGCTCGGCTAGATGATCAGATGACTGCTGGGGATGGGTATCTCTACACTATCTAATTAGGAAACTTGTACTTAACTCTTATTAATACACGCGTAAGTGTAGTTTTTGCAATTACGTGTATAATCCTCTACGAGCAATCAGTAACAATCCTGCTTCTAATAAATTAAATGAGTAAAAGCGGTTTAGTTACGCTTAATATAACAACGCTAATGACCAAACGAAAATAGCAAAAAATAAATCAATTATTTTAATTTATTTGCATTTTAAATTTGTAATAATTTGGTATAACAAATTATATGTATATATATATATATATATGTACGGAAAATATATGTTCTTGTATTAAAAACTGTATGTTATCGCTTATTGATGACGCTTATGGATGACGCGATCGTCTAATTCAATACCTATCCTGAATATTATCAATTAATATTTTGTCGGATTTGACCGGTAAATCAAGTTTTATGCGTAAACTCATATAAACGAAATTTAAAGCTGTCAAGCGACATTATTGCATTTTGGGGTACCATAAATGTGTACACATATGTAAATCTACTATAGGTATGTATATTACCACACCATGAGCTTTAAATACTGTCTATTTAAACTATATATCACAGATTATTAATTAATTTTGTTCATCACCATTATTTTTCATGATTTATTAAAGAATAGGTACACGAATGAGACAGGCATTAAAAAAATAACGAAATAAATTAACAAGTTCATAAACTTACTTGTGATCTTTTTAAATGATGATAAATTCGAATGATTATAGAACTCGTTTGAATAAAATCTCTTGTGAATCTATCCTGTGACGACCTCGCTTAATATTACATACTGCATTTTATTACAAGAATTCTCTTAGCTGTATTTTTTGCTACATTGAAATGTAATAAGAACAACATAACGTTGTACGGAAATTACTTTGCATAAATCTAGACGAAAGCAATCTACGTATTTGTTGTGTGCTCGGATAAAATGTCTCTTTGCGAAATAGCAAAGTGATATCAAATATTGTGGTCGCAAATACAGACTTGAACCGCGATGGCTCAATGAATATAATGAAACTATCTTAACCGAAGATAGCGGGTTCAAATGCGGAGAAGCAATGACTATTGAAGTGTTTAATTTGTGTATTATTCATCTCGTGCTCAGCGGTAATGAAAAATATCGTGAATAAATCAGCATGACGTGTGGTATGAAATTCTAATACATGTAAAGTAAAGTAGGGTTGCCGATGCTTGATTGATGGGTTTTGTATGCTTTACCAAAATTCATATTTTAAATGATTTGTAGATGAATAGCTTTATAATTATCTTTTTTATATATCAAACATTTTTAAGAGAGTTAGGGCTTTGTACAAGTTCGTCTGGGCAGGTACCACCCATTCATCAGATATTCTACCACAAAACAGCAGTACTTGGTATTGCTGTGTTCCGGTTTATGTTCCCAAGGTTGGCGCATTGGCGATGTAAGCGATGGTCAACATTTCTTGCCATGCCAATGTCTATGGGCGTTAGTGACTGCTTACCATCAGGTGGCCCGTATGCTCGTCCGCCTACTCTATAGAAAATATCTATTCTATAGAAAAAAAAATCTATACTGACTCTGTTTCTCTCTTAAGTAACGATAATAAAGAACAAAAATGAAATAATCTTAAAAAATATTGGTTATATTTTATTACAAATAACTAAAACATAATATTTTTGCGTATTTAGTACATAAACCCGAAATTTAGTAAAATACTCTATATTATGTTACAGATTTCAGCTTTCTAGGCTCGGTAGTTTTGACTACGCGTTAATAGTCAGTCTCGGTCAGAACCAACGATTTGATATTCTTAATAAAACTACATACACATTCAATAAATATTTAATAAACTCAAACAAGTTAATATTCACAAACATTGAAAAAAATATGTAAATGGTTAAACATGGTAACTTCGTGTAGCTTTAATGTAATTATTTAATCGTATCTTCATAAAAATAAAGCAAATTATACGGTAGTGCTCGCGTGTGATCAAGAACGCGCTTCCGTGTTGAATTGGTACACTGATTCGAGCAGAACACAGCTCTCTTGTCAACTCGAGTGCAAATACTGTGCGAAATACAAACGTAAAAATTACACGGATCAAATATTTATTATGTTTTTTATGTAATTAAAAAACGATAAAACAAAATTAAGTACAAATAACAAAAAAAAAATTGCAAATTAAACAAATCAATCAATAAAATGTTTTCGTCCGAGAATTTTTTATGCAATCGTTTCAAAAAAAATTACTCCTATCGCGTCTAAAGTGATTATTAAAACGCAACAATTAATTAAGTTTCGATTAAGTACAACAATTAAAAATAGGGCTTGCAACTCCTTCCTCCTTCACGTGTTAGAAACGTTAAAAAAATGTTGCGCTAAAATTTGACCTCGGAACTTCACTCATCCATTTTCAGAGAGTTTCAACAATTTCAATGAAACTTTTACGAACCTCAACTTAAATATGTATTTGCTAACAACATTCAAATACTAAATAAACAATAAAGATAAAATTAAATATAATTAACTGTACAAAGACCATGGCGTTTTATAAATAATCCGGAGGCATTGTACTCAAGAAGCTGGCGGTTTTGCCTCTGAATGGAATTCAGACTTTGAATAGAATTGATTGTAAGAAATATAACTTAAAAAGGATTTCGTATAATTGAAAGATTAAGCTATTTGTGATTCTGTTTGCGATAATTGTTTCATTGGCAGGTTGTATAACAAAATGAGACTTTGTGAATGACTTCAACAGCTTTTGTTTTTCTATCAAAGAAAATAAGGATGTTAGTTAATATAGTGTCATTAAAATAAAGATTGACTTAAAGAAAATTATGTAATTAATCGTAAAATTAACTGTGCTCTAGACTTTAAGTTTTGGAAATAAGACAAGCTTTAATATGCTACTCTAATACATACCTACAACTAGTATGGTATAAATTAGGTTAGGTTATTTAAATATTATTATGCCTAAATATGTGTATTTAAGCATATTAATAGTTCAATAAGATACTCAAACACTTTTTAATACTGATTAAATATAAGGCTGAAGTGTTTGTTTGTTTGAGAATGCTAATATCAGGATCTATCAGTCCGATTTTGAAATATCTTTTTGCGCGAACGTTGTCATAGCTCAATAATTGAGAAAGGCTTTAGACTATATGACATCACGCTGCGATCCGCGGGGGCAGAGCGGTAACGTTTAACGCGAGTCGCACCACGCGGAGCGCCTAGTATTATATAATTGAAAGAAGTATAAGGTTTAATTCGTACTGGTTTTTTAAACACATGCAATGGTTATACGCAACGTACTGGAATTTTAATACAAAGGAAGGCTAAAATTATTACAATAAAATATAAAGAAAAATAAAATGTGTTACGTACTAGGTATAATGGCGTTAATCGTTCCACTTAAGCAAATTGGCAATAAAAGGAAATGTAACGATTATTTTATTCTTTCTGAACGTGTCTTTATGATACGATATACTTGTAGTTCGCGTGTAATGGAAAAGCGTTGTCGCTCCTACGTCGGCGACCGAAACGCGATAAAACTAAACCTTTTATGTTGCTTTTGAAAAAGTAGCACTCAACGTCATGGTAGTTTGCCATATTGCCTTATTCAATAAAGGTAATAAAAACATAACAATATATACGAGAAAGCCTATCTATATTCAATTGTCCCTAAGTTATATTAACTTTTAGAAAATGTCGAAATTATACGCAACCATATTGTATTTTTCTTTATTACAGTTGCGATTTGCGAGAAGAATTATGCTAGAGTCTATACTATAATTTACCTTGCGACTACCAGCTCTAAGGCTAGCTTATAAGATAGCAGAAGCTTAAATCCCGGGTCGGCCCATAAAACTTTATTGGGTTTTTCCGTCAAGAAATTTCTCAGTAGCACCCTGGGGTCTGGAAATTGGTAGACTACGTTTCCATGCCTCGGAAAGAACATAAAGCCTTTGCTCCTACCCCTAATATCGCTAATCGGTCGTGTAGGACTATGAGTTAGGAAATGGAGAGTGCACTTGTGTTTGCTCGTGTGTATTATAATATAACCTGTGAAAATTGTCTTGAGAATGGCCGCCATGCTCGCAATTCGAAGTCAGGAAGGTATCAATTATCAGGTAAAACATTGACATAATATATATAAAATCTTATTTTAAATTATCCTCACATATAATATTATTACATTATTCAAAAATTATACTTATGTAAAAAAAAGATAGATAATTCATAAAATTATTAAAAACGGAGTACTGAATTATTATATCAAATAAATGTAAAACTTTAAACAAAACCAAAAAAGGGACGACTATGTATTCTTAAAAAGAAGAATAATATAACATTGTAAAAGAGTAAAATACTGTATCGCAAACTTAATTCGGGCTTTTCGCCATTTATAGTCCACAGTAATTATGCAAAACGTTTAACACGACGAGCACTTTAAGAATACCTATTTTTTATAATAGTTTTTCTGAAATATAAAAAGTGTAATGATTTTATATTTTACGCATTTAAAATACATCGTAGCAATTTTAAAATAAATAATAAACCATATACGTGATACATTACACCATATGGTGGAATAAGCTCCAAACCTTCTCCTCAAAAAGGAGGAGAGGAGGCCTATAGCCCAGCAGTGGGACTTTCACAGGCTGTTACATTACATTACATTACATTACATACGTGATACGTAATATTTTTTATAATTATTATTTCTTCTGCTCATTTTTTTTCTTTTTCTGGCGTGTATGGCGTGTAAACATACCGCCTATATTTATTACTTTGACATTGACATGTATTAAAAAAACTAAGTTGACTTGTTCATCTTTATATTGTAAGCAATCTAAAACAAAAAGGTTATATATTTCTTATATATATTTACATTAACCCGTTAATAATTGTTTAAAATACAAGTACCTAAGTTGAAATATGATATTATACCTAATTCAATATAAATTAAATATTATGTAACAGTTTATTTTTTGTAAATTGCAAACTGTGTCCTTTTCGGTTTCAGGGTTATAATCTAGATAATATAACAATTTACGGCACGGTGAAAACAAAGTAAATGAAAAGACAATTAATCTTCTTTTTGCCTGACGCTGAATTCACTAATGGGATTTTAAACGTAGTTTTTGTATCAAAAATACTTACTGGTAGTATGAAGCCTTGAGAACTTTTCTTGTCATAGCTTTGTTATAATAGCATCATTGTTATTGAGTTTTCAGTTTATTGATGATTTTCAATATCAATCGATTACTTTCTTCCAATTGCCTATTATCTTGTACGTACATAGTGCGTAAAAAAGTGTAGCTTTCTTTGTGGCTTCACCCGTGTGGGATTACCTTTTATTTATTTCACTTAGGGTTGCCGCTACACACAACCTATAGCTATATTTTTCTATATACCCAAGGGAATATATCATACACATATGTACATATAATAGAGTAATCCAGACTTTAACCATTTGAGTAAAGTAAAAGTCAGTAAATGTCCCATAACTGGACTAAGGTCCTCTCTTTATCAGGAGATGGCTTGCTTATTCCACCACGCTGCTTCAATGCCGGTGCGATGTGCAACTAACATGTGACAGAATTTCATCTGCCATATGCTTGGTTACTTAAGATATTTTCCTTCACCGCCGAGCAAGAATTATAAACCCAATGAGGCACACGTTTATTTAGAATTGCTTGTCCGGATTTGTATTCGCAATACAGTACATAAATTATAGTAATACTCGACTTAAAAATTAAATAAAAGTTAAATAAAATTATGATTGATTACTTGGAAAATGTTACGTTATGTAAAAATAAGGTTAAGTAGGATTCATAATTTACAAAAAAAAAACTTAATTGAACATAGATTCTTAAAAGAAAAATCACATTTTTTTTACATTAAATAAGTAATATTTTAGTTTTTAATTCGCCACAAGTTCATTGAGTTTAATAATTGCGCTGTATTTTTGATTCACACGGTGAGTTGATTACGTGTTGCATTTGGGAACAAGATGATGCGCGTATTTAATGAGACTGGTTTATAATTTGTATTTTGTCGTAATATAAACTTCAGATTTCGCAGACGTAACGGTAAATTAAAGACCCTTTAAAAGACATTCGGATTTACTGTTTTTTGTTAAGAAATTTAAGATTCTTTGGGAACTGGTAAAAAGTTTTTAGCACAGTGGGATGAGAATTTTAAATAAATGTTTTGAATGAACTAATAACATCTTGGGCATATTGAATACTTATCAACAATGCCTACTACGTGACAACATATGGCTACAAATCAATGATGGCAGAATAAGATAAATTACTATTAAAATAAATTCCCGTTAAACAACGTTTACAAGTAAGGCCAATAATATTGCCTCATGTTATTAAATATATTTTATAATGCAATATCGTAAACGCAAAAGTATGTTTGTTCTACAAAAATCTCAAGACACTCCAGTGGTTGGAGATTGAATCTCAGCCGAAGATTATCTGGGCAAGCATAACTTAGGAAGCCAGCATTTGTCGAATGTCCCACCAATTTGTGTTCTGGTTTGAAGGATGAGTGGGCCAGTGTGACAGGCATAAGGCACATAAAAACTTAGTTCCCAAGGTTGGTGGTGCCTTGGTGATAAGGGATTGTTATATCGTCAGGTGGTTTATTTGCCCATCTGCCTACCAATTTAAAATAGAATAAAATATTTTTATATGCAATTATAATATCTTAGTAGATGTATAACTTATTCAGCAAATTACTTAAATAAGATAACATTGTTTTACATTTGTCCATAATAGTGAGTGCAGACATTAAACAGTACAAATCTAGGAAAATGCTTCATATCTCTACCTTGACAACTTAGACTGACTTCCGTTATGAGCTCGTTCCTTATTTAAGTGTCTATTTTTCTTTGTCTTAATGGAAAGTCTCACGACTTAATTAAGTAATACCGTTACTATATTAAGGCGTGAGACTTTCCTGCCTTAATGTGTTGTTACCATCTTTAGGCATTGGTGTGTTTAAATATATTTTTATGTTGCAGTTCTAACGAGGAATTTAGAAAGGGTACATAGTACCATACTAACTAACCATACTATATCAGCTTAGTCGGTTGCCGATCCTGTCGCTCCGGGTTCGATTATTGGGTCAGGCCAATATTATTTGAGTTATTATCTCGAGAAATAATTTTACTTTTATGAAATAGGTATAAGCTAATAATTATCATAGGTATAACCTTGGGAACTAAGATATCATGTCCCTTGTGCCTGTAGTTACACTGGCTCACTCAACCTTCAAACCGGAATACAAAATTAATAAATACTGCTGTTTGGTGGTAAAAAATCTGATGAGTGGTTGCTCAGACAGGCTATTACAAAGATTTACCTCAAGAAATATTGAATTTTGCAGTTATGATGTACGTTTACAAAACTTTCATTATAATGGTGGTTCTTAATTGATAAAACGGACAATAGTATGTTTTGAGATGAGAAGGAAGCTTAACTGTATTCATACAGAAGTTACAGTTATTGAAATAGCATTGTATTTAATTTTAAAAATTTTTTTGGACATAACGTCCGTTATATTTACTGTCTCTGTATCCTGCAGACAATGTTTGCTTTTTATGTTATATGGCGGCCGCTTGTGTTGAGAACCATACCTACTCAATTATTTAATTGCATACAAGTTATCCTTATATAATAAAAATGAAATGTAATGTCATAACTTTAAGAGCAAATTTATTATTAATGAATAAAATACATGTTCTGTTGGCTCCAGCCACTGGGAAGTTAATGTCAGAAAGTCCTCAAAACTTTTACTGGATTTGAACCCAATACTGCAGGTTTGTAACCTGACAGATAGTTTAGACCAACAAGGATACTGCGCCAGTGACAAATTTGTTTAAATATGTGATTGCTGTTTTCCCATCAGCGACAAATAATAATCTATGGATACGAGATCATGGACAGAAATCAAATGAGGTTCAGAGAATGTAATTTTGCAAAGTACTTTAAAAAGTAATGGTTGTTTTAGCTGATCATTATTCTAGCTCTTATTATTTTCTCGTTAGATATTTAATGTATTGCGCTTTATATGCAAATCACATCTGTAATCTAAATAAGATCGCTACGGATGTATTTGAAAGTAACAGATTTGCAACGTTATAAATTATGCACGCTTTTACGAGTTCAAGAAGCGGCGAGTATTAAGTGATCCGGTGGAGACGGTTAAGGAATGCCATCTCGATCTGTAAGATATTTTCCGCGGTTTGTTATAACCGTAATATGAACGCAACTGGTATTAAGTGGCGTTACTTTAAAGGCAAATATAATTATTTACGTAAGACACCACCTGCTGATTTTATTATACTGTTTCAACTCGTGTTATTATAAGAATTGAATGATATTTACACAATAATTCACAACTTCTTTGACGTTTGTTACTTGACGGAATGCTATCAATGCTTCAAAATATATAACAAAATGAAATGCACTTATTTTACACTTACATGTATGTATGTGATCCATGAGCGAAGAAGAATTATAAAAAAATGCATAAATAATTACCTCTGTGTTTGGTATTGAAGCACTAGGCACATAAATGTGCCTCAAATAACGGTACTCAGGATCTTATAAAATAATAATAAAATGCCATAAAATCATATAGAAAAATAAAAAAATACATCGAAGGAACATTCTATGTTTTTAAAGAAATATGACAAGATTCTAATTTTTTTTATTCTATACTTTGTATTTTAAAACATTATATGTATAATAAGTAAGTCATACTCAAGCTACAAATTAGCGAGTTAGTTATTAATATTCAGAATCACATGTCATCGAGTTACACAAGACATTGTTTATCTATTGTTAGGGTTTCTTATATTTACATAGTAAAGCTTTTCATATTAAATTCGACAAACGATTCGTTTTTATATTTCGGAACTTCCTTAAACTTTTCCTATAACTCCAATCGACGTCACTATTATTAGTAGTTTACGTAACGTATCAGAAAAACCGGGTATAGATTACAAATTGTTATGATATATATTTGTACTTATATTTCAGGTAATAAAAATCTGCTACAAGAAATACAATAGTCAATTAAAAGGGCTAGCAATCCCGAACGAAGTTATTGTAAAGTTGGCAATTAAAGCTAACTTCAGGGCGGTTAATTTATTGAAGAAAAGGCTGTATAGTGTAATGCTTATGCCTTACTAGTTTCCGTTCGCGGGTCCGACCGAATGACCTTTTCTGTACCGTTGACATCGTATGAAATAATTCATGATGGTTCACTAGTTAAGACTTGAAAGCGTATAAATAAAAAATAAACAAATAAAAAAACATTACAACAAATTGTCACTTGTTCAATAGATACATAGGCTAAAGGTTTTGATTAAAACTTTTACATCCCGAGTATATTTCGAAATTATATATGTCAATATTCATTTTATCCACTAGTTATCTCTTAACACAATAACAGGAAATATTGCTGATTGATGATTGCATGATCATTTGTTGATGAGTAACTAGTTTAAGTATGTAACGGAAATGGCTGAAATTGGCATACTTATTACGCTTTAAGCAACTAAACTTTTCATTTATTAAAATCATTAGTTACAATACATACATAGGTAGTATGTGCTGTACCTTCTAGAAAAATGCATAGATATTGAAACGGGTTTACAGAGTAAGGAGAGTCAGCAGACAGTTCCATTAATAACTTCGTTAGATGACTTTTTAATATGAAATATTATATAATAAATTTAAAAGCGGTTTCGGTGCGACTTATATTTCCTACAAACTTATCATATAACATTTAGTAAACACATTCGTCTATTATTAAAACAGTTATTTATTATTAATTCTTACATTACGTATCGAATAAAATTGCTTTTAATAGTCGATATGTGTTCTTAAGACCATTATAAGTGAGACAAAAGAAGTACCCATAAGCATACAATTTACATAGTTATATTTACAGACACATAACTATTTAAAATGCCAACATTTAAAAAAAGGCCTTTCCAGAAAAAGTAAAACAATGAAATCAGTTATTTCATTTTTTCATTTATAAAAAATTAAAAAAGGAATGCACAGATCTCGTTGGATTTATAAAACATTTGGCATTCAATTCTTTAATAACAATGTTTTTGGTTCTATAATGAACACCGCTCTGGATCTCGGAATGGAACGATAAATATTAAATTAATACGTAAAAGGACAGATTGGTTTTGTCATTGCATACCTTAGAACAAATAGAGCGGAAATATTAACCCGTGCATAAATTATTCTTGTTGCATTATGTACTGTCGCATATTGGTTAGGTTTTTGAATTGAAATTCCTGGATACAATGAGGTCGAATTTAAGTGCAATATTGTACGTTTAATGTTTGTATGAAACACTGCTGATGATAAAAGGTATAACTGGCGTTTCTTACACCTCATTCGACTAAACTCCGACTTCCAGTTTAAATTAATATTATCTATACTTTTAACATATAATAATATCGTTTATTTTTTTAAAAGATAATAACAATTACCAGAAACGTAAATACGTTTAATGTAGATAGTTTATAATCTACGTCTATTTGGTTAAGAAGAAGGTCTTATTTATTTTATTTATTTTAATGTCATTTCTAGTATTGAATATACTCTGTTACGCTTTGAAGCGAACTCGAGAGGCTCAATCAAAGTTTGCTTTAGAAGAGTGCTTTGGTTTGAAATTATTCGGAATTTTGATGATGTTCATTTTTATTCCGACAAAAAAATGGTTTATTGATATATTTTATTTAGTTAGTACTATACCATGTTTTATTACTATGAATTAAGTATCCGCTTAGCTAGACGTAAACTAAAATTCGTATTGAGTATGAGTTAATAATAATAAATAATAATTTCTTATATACGTAGTGTTAAATTTTTTTTATTTTCATTTTAATCTTAACATTGAAAAGTCGAATTTTCAAAACTATTTTAATTAAGTATGTTAGAAATTAGATAGGTGTGTGTGGTGTATGTGTAAAAAACTGTCCACTGTTCACATAGAACCTTTCATCAAGTTCATCAGGAATAATACTGAAAATGGGTGAAGCATTTAATTGCACTTAACGTTTTCTAGTAGTAGTTCGTTTTTTCTATCTGGCTTATCAGCTGCTTAGTTAATGTAATAGCGCGTGCATGGTTTTAAAATCTTTAAAACGAAAACATGCATATTAATATTGTTTCCAAGTTCCATCAAAGTTTTTTTTTAACGTAATATGAATCCGATCACCTTTTTTAAGCGAAGGTAAATCCAAAAACTATCGATATCATACACAGTCAGGGGTGGTGTTGTGGTCTCAGATAACATAAACTGTCATTCATCGGTTACCCTCGATATTACCGACATTATCAAAATCAATCAGGCACTAAAAGCGATACAATGATTTACTAAATAATATATATACTTTTACGTATAACAAATGTAACAAAATCTGGATAGTTTTAAACCTAACTAAGCATACGATAGCTATGAGTATATCAACTCAAGATATAACATAGAACTATAAAATATCATCTCGGAACACCAATAAGATTCCAGGTATTGTCCGTCGTGGACGTAAACGATGTCGCGGATACAGGCTTGTTAATAATAAAACTTTTATGTGTCTCTCCCCAGAGTATATTGGACACGAAGTTCGCCTTCGAAAGTTTCATATAACCCCGTAAAAGTACATAGTAAGCTTTACTTCTGTAATCCCCATAAAGCGATATAACTATCAGAATACAATTTATATTGCTACTTCAAGACATTGGTATATTTATTAGGCTGTAAACTATCCTTATACGGAAGCCTCTGCCTTTGTTATAGAATTTTATGTCGAACATGTACACATATAACCCTATTTAGTATTAAGGAAATTGATAACAATATATTTAATACATATATTTTAGGATTTTGCATTTGAAAACAACTGCACTATTAAGTTAATATATTATTTGCATATTACTATAACGGACACAACATTTATTTATATTTTTGTTTGTCTGTCTGTTTCTCCGGCGTAAGCTTCGAAACGGGTAAATAATACAAATGTACATAATTAGTAAAGGAGTATTTCGAGGTACCGTTAAGTCGATTTCGTCAAAATCTTCTTTTGGTTTTCATAATTCTCGTAGAAAAAAGAAGTGTCTGACGAAATTCTGTCACAAATTTATCCATCAACATGTATTGGAACAGCGTGGTGCAATCAGCTCCAAACTTTTTCTATAAGAAAAAAGGCTGTTGTCGTGCGGGACATACAACGGGCCATTCTGTAATTTTACTTTTATGTAAATAATAATATATTTTTATAGGGTTTATATGAGGTGTTTATTTGCAAGTTTTAATAAATTAATACTCCTTAAGAGTTTTATTAATTAATATATTATAATAATTAATTAAAATGGAAATATGCTAACTGTTTTAATGTTCAGTGAAGCTAATCTTCAACAGTAGGTATTACTTCTAAAATCCTTATATGAAGAATATGTAAAGGTAGCCTAAGTGAAGGTAACTAACCAAAATCCGGCGGAAATTTATTGCTACATGCAGGACTGGCTTAATCAGACGAAGGGTAGCGTTGAGCCAACTGTGCTAAGTAAAATATGACACCTATAGGCTTAGCGAAATAAATGTCGTGTATATGTATATAATGACATAGAAGTGTAAATGATTATGAAGAAACGAAATAACCCAGTAGTCTAAAAAAGTTAAATTAAGTCGCAATCGTCGGGTTCACAACTATGTACTTAATTTGTGTTTATATTTCATCTCGTACTCGGTTGTGGAAAAACATCGCGATGGCAGATTTCTCATGGTATAGACTTAAGACCAGCAGCATTTTTTTATAATATGCATACGATGCAAATTTATGTTTCGTGAAAAGAAAATATTTACGTTAGAATAGACTTGAAGCTGTTAAGGAAAATCATTGATAATATACGTTTACATTACTACGTGGTTACGATCACGTTGTATTCGGTAATGTGTCATACTACATACACATATAGGAACATAATACGTGGTATAAATTTAAATAAAATGGCAGTGCATTGTTTTAAATAAAGCCCATCTAACACGATCCACACACTAATGCATATTATATGTAAAATAATGCTTAAAATATGGCAAACGCTGACGTGCGTTACGGTTAGCAAAATAGAGCCAAGGAAACATCGCACGAAGCAGAGAAATATTGAGGGAGCCAGACAAATATTTGGCGACATAACGACGGGGTAAAAAGCAAATGCCACGTATCTTTGCAGGGTTTCCAAGGGCTTCCCTTGTGAAATATTAGCTAAATTTGTCATACCAGCTGCTTATTCATACGGTCGGCTTAAATTACTTATAAAACTAATTCTCGGAACCCAACAATAAGTAAGCTTAAATCTTTCACGGTACAGTTAAATTATTCGAACTGTAATTTACGAAAGATTACAGTAGATATGTACATTTGGTTCATTTGGTTTGTGCTTCTTGGCGTATAAGTTCATTTTAATTATCATAAGAGTAATAATATGCAATGAATCACTGTCAGATTTGCGGCATTACAAAGAAAATCGCATTAATGTATTAAGTAACAAATCAAAGAGTAAATTTTATTGCTTTAAATTGATTACATCTTCAGCACCGTTTAATATATATTAAAATTTGGTAGACAGTTAAATATTTGTGGTGAGTGGTTTTATAACCATTTATGTACATGACAAAAATGTAGAAGATATATAAAAATAATTAACAATTTATACTTTTATCGTAATTTTTACTGTATCTTGATATCAATTCATCAAGGATTTACTACTAGCTTTTTTATTTAGTGTCTATTTTTAATACTCAATTTCCTTATGATTACTCAAACAGTCTGTGTATGTGTAATTTGTACCAGGAACAGTCGGATAAATAGGTATAGCGGAAGGTACGTGAGCACCTCCGTCCATTAGAGTAATATTCACCATTTCTTATACCGTCAATGTGGTACCTAATTTATGTTCCTCGTGCCTTTAATTACACTGGCTCACACTCGCAATACAAACTGAAATAGCAATATATATTATAATAATTTTAGTAAGTGATATCCTACCACGAAATTATATCCAGAATCATAAAAAACGGTAATTATTATCAAAAAACTTTTAATCACATCACAGACTAAAAATGTTAATACTTAAAAACTTAAAAAAGGCATATTGTTTTATGATATGGTTTTCCAAGAAATATTAGTTATAGTCGATTTATGTAACAAAAGTTTCGTTGTACTTTGTTATTGGTATCTTGTGATATATAATATATCACTTTTGAGTTCGTGTTTTAGTCACTATTTGCTTTATATTCATATTTCAAATATATCGACTAAGCAAATATGTTTCCGTTTCGTTTGTTTAGTTTAAAATTATTTTATAGCTCTTTGTTTTAAGTTTAGAAATACTTATGTGTCTTTATTTAAATATGACAGAAACTTACATATTATTTATATTTACCGAAACATTTTGAGACTAGGATGTTTTTTTAATGACGCCGAAAAATATGTTTTGACACTTATGTTGTTCTTTTTTAAATTTTTAAAATTATTTAAGGATTTTGGAGATACCTAAAATATATCTTGTTTAGTATTTCAAATAGTATTTCCATTATTTGTCGTTATTTACTAAACGTGTTGGAATCTCCATGAAAACCACTATTTATACACAAATATATTTTCTTAATATATTGAGATGACTAGAACATTTTATTACAGCAGAGATAGGCGTCTACTTTGTAAATCCAGGTAATTATTATGTAGCACGCAATAAGCCTTTATTTACGTGAACTTGGAAATTTTATGCTTCTATCATTTGTAGATGTGGAATGCCTCGGTAATACCTTGGGAACAAAAGCTGGTATTTAAGTTTGAGTTAAGCACGGAGTTGTAAGCAAGTTACTTTTACAAATGAATTTCAAAGTTTATTATTTTCCGGTTAAGTAAACAAAGTTGCATTGCATAATGAATCACTACTTGAAATTATTTTGTTTTCACAGTTTATAGATATATTTTGGCAATACAGTGAGACAAATAAAATCCGCTGAGTTACTTTCGCCGGTTCTTCTCAGTGCGGATTTTCTTTTTCGAACGGTGATCGTTTTACTTTGAGATAGTTTTTACTTTGAGATTGAGGTAAAGATTAATTTATTGTATGATGTATTGTTTTGAAAGACTATTGTTGTTACAATATTGAAATATGTATTATATTTATTCTATTTCAAAAAAGTTCGACGCATCAAAGCGCTTAATTCGAAGCTCACTTGTTTTATTCATCGTTTTGGCTATCTTCAAGGCGCCACAACCTGCCTAATGACTTAATGTGTGGTGGTTATATGGGTGTGGTGCATTCATTACTGGTTTTAAAATTATAGAATTTACATATTATCTACCATAATTTAATTAAATCGACTATCTTGTTGATAATAATTACATTGATTGAGGATAAAAATGCTACGTTATAAATTTAATTCATTTTAAAGTTGCACGGCATATGTTTGAAGTAATTTTCAACTTATCAATGTGAATGCTTCGTTAATTCGATTCAAGTCAAGGCGATTTCGGTCGCGTTTCTTTCATCATTTCTCGATCACGTGACTAATGTCCGTCTTAGATACATTTTAGTGTTTTCTACGAACATATTTGTTATTCGATTGGTAATTAGTTCTGCCGCTATTCTGCCTTGTTAATTAGCTTTGACACGCGTGATCGCTCACGTTCATAATAATTTTATTATTTGATTTTTATCTAAGGAAAAAAATCACATAGATCTGTTGCCAGAAGAAATGTTCTGATATATAATAATATCTTTTATACAAATATTACTGAATAAAGATGTCATGGTGACCGAAATCCAGCTGCAGGCCAAAGCGACCAACCTCAAGGACATTTTATCGATGTAAGAGAGTGCACAAGTGAGAAAACACAGATGCACACCGGTTGGACGGCAATCCGACACGACCAAGGGATCAGGCGCAGGACCCACAACTTTAGACGCTTTCCGACGGTAACACATCTCCGAACTACTACTGGAAATATCTCAAATGAAAAACTCAATAACTTTATTATTGGTCCGAAGCGGTATTTGACCCTTGATTTGCCGACTTATACGCTAGCCACTACATTTATAAAATTAGTATGGATTTTACAATTAGTCAGAAGTATCTAAATGTGTCACACAACGAATTTATAAGTAGAAATGTAGCCTGGCTTATTTATAAAAGCAAAATGACTTGCTTATTGCAATCAACTACACGGTTTAAGTGCTCCATTAAATAATAACAATATTTTGCAACAAATTATAATGTGACCAACTGTAAATATAAAAATATTTATTATTTATATTTTTGTTTTGAACGTTAAATAAAACATTATTTCAACTTGACCAGGTATATTATAGAAGACTATGGTCGTGGTAGTTTAGAAGAAAATATTTTTAAAGCTTATTGCAGGAAGTAATAATGTCGTAAATTGTAATTTAAGTTCTGCGTGACATTTCTAATGGGAACATATAACGCAGCAATATTGTGGCTGACATCACTCGAATGCAATCTAATATTAGCTGAATGTTGATCCAAATGCGTATTTCAGTATGTTTTGGCGAGCTGCGAGCTAGTCAGGAAGAGAAATCCTATTACACGAACAAATGGAGTAAACGCAGCCTGGGCTTAGACTTTTAGGACTTATTTAAATGCAATATATTGTGGTCGTGGACGTACGACACACGCATCTGTTATTCCGTGTTCTTAGAACCGAATACAACTATTTCGTGTTTACACGATTTCAAACCACATTTCACAACACGAATGTACGATTCGTGATTAAACTTAGCATAAGTCTATCAATTATTCTCAAATACAATACGTTATCTAATATAATGAATTATTTCTACTAATACAAGTAGATAGTAACTTGATTTTGGCGGCCGTTTTCCACAAATTGTCACTGCAGTAAAAGTGCATTCAGTTTAATTACATTTATTGAAACTTCACATCCTGTATAGAGAGTATATATGTACAGGCATGGGTAAATAAACGCTTGGAAAAATGAATACGCGTACCCTTTGTCAGTCGTCTCCTTGTCTTATGTGCGCCCAAGGCCGTGTACCGTAATTTAGCAATAGTATTTGATAATTAGTATTACTTTCCCATTTATAATGTTAATATGTATTTAAGATAAGAAAAGAACTCGTCTAAATCGCTTAAAACTTTTAATCGCTTGTGAGTAATATTTCTCGAATGGACGATAATGAGTTCTTAATGGCCGTTTTTAAATAAACATCAAAAACCGAACGATGTTTTTTATGTTGTCAGTCGAGATCTTGTACCTTCTCATTTATTAAAATACACGAAGGATAAATAAAATTCTAAAATAAATGAAAGTTAAAATATTTAGATTTTTTAAAAAGAATATTATCAATGCCCATTTTATTTAATTAATTACTAATATTCATATTTACCTTTACCTAAGCTTTTGTTAGGAGTGACCCTTTAGTTAGCCTGACCCTTTAGGCTATTGTCGTCCCGACAATAGCCTAAAGGGTCAGGATCGAACCTGCGATTTTTACATTGCCAAGCGGTCCGTATACCATTGCGCTATTGACGATTGATCGATTTTATCATTTTGATTATACATATATGTTATTTTCTTAATTTAAAATTTATTTTTCACCCATTATATTCTTTGTTTCCTACACGCTTCGACAGAACAAAATTCTCATATAATGCATGAAATGGATAACCGTGACGTGGCTAAAGTCTTCACCAATAATAGCCCCAGGGCATGGCCCTCCAAGCGGCACACTCAATCAGGGTATTACGTGTGTTGTCCACAGGCGCACCAATTTTTTGATTAGTGTCACCCGCCTATGAAGATGTTTATTAAAGCAGTTATGTCAGGTAAGCACCTGCATCAGCTTTAATGTCAGCAGTCCAGTTCTCCTCTAGCTCTTTGGAAGAGAGATATGCTGATAGGACTATCCACATCCTTTGAATTGGACGAACGCCGTTTGCTCGCTCGGTCACCTGGTGCCTTCCGCACTTCCACACTTCCGCAAATACCTCGAACTGATGTTGTATCCAGGCCGTCTAACGTTTTAAAACTACTAAAACAAATTCTTAAGAAACAGGTATGGCCAGATTTTTTTTTAAATAATAAAGGTTAATAGCTTAGTAGCATATACGTCAATTTTTTTAAAGTAAAAATAGTTTTAATATAAAAAAAAAGTATTCACATGTCCTTTATTAGAACTCGTTCGTCATAAATTAAAGCATTTTGTCGACCGAGCTCAGACCGTAGCTTAGAATTAAGCCCATGTAATGTAGTTATAGATTGTTCGGCGTGCTGTTGAACAAGTCCGATTTTGCTTATAAATTACATATTATTCTATATAATGAATATAATGCTGGTGAACATGTTCGATTTCGCATAACACTATAACTTAGTAATATAAACTTTGATTTAAAATATAATTTATTGAATGTATTCGTGTTTGATTAATAGGGATAGTTTTTTTTAATAAAACTTCGTTTGTCATTATCAAGAAAACTTACAAGGTCGTATTTGAGAACGTTTATATATGTAACGGTATGAAATTAATGAAACGTTTCTTGTACAAAACGTTATACATTATTCACAATAACCTAATAGACCACAATCGTTTATCAATGCCGCACTAATTTTTACTTCAAATGTTAACTGTGATTTTAAAATATTACAAATCCGTGCACATACAGCCTTATCAGTTTCTTATTATGTTGTCAAACACTTAAGTGAACAAAGAACGTCAGTTTAAATTTTATTTATATTCTGTGGCAAAAGGGGCCAACTAATCATAGCTGAGTACATAACACTTGTTTTCATACTACCTTAATTTGCGAACTATATTATTATTATTATTATAAATATCAATAAGCTGATAACTACCATTTGCCTTTAACTTCTGGAATCAACACGAGTCATGTGTTTAGTGTATTCAAACATTGTTGTTTAGTCTAATGACGTATGTATGTGATGGGAATATACGGCAATGTTTATAATTATGTATTTATTTTTGTTGGCGAATAAAATAAATTGTTACATATATACTAGGAAACGGCGCGCAGGCGCCACATGGCCCGATCTGCGCCTGTGCAACCGTGGGAATTCGTTAAATACGCAACTAGTTTTAAATAGTACAATGTTTTGACCTGTCATGATCTAGTCTAGTTTTATATATACCTATGTATAAAGCTGTGTCAAAATTAGAGGAGATAAAACACAAGTGTGTAAGTGTACTATATAAATCTTTGGTTGACTTTTGAAAAGCAATTAGGAATACTGTTTTATTTTCGATTTAAAGTAAAAAAGTAACAGTCTGCAAATGTCCCACTTTTTTGTATTTATTACAACGCCTTTAATGTAAATCTTTATAAAACAGAGGTTGCAATCAGTAAAAACTTTGCATCTCCTTGCTTATCAACTGATGATTCAGACCTGACTTTTGGCATAAGCAATATTAAGAGTATTCAAAAATTTCATAATTGCAGTAACTTGCCAACAAGATCTCTAATCATAACAAATAGTGTGAAGACTCAATGATTATTCTTACGAAATAACGTAATCCCTGATACTAAAATATATAGTAACACTTTTTTTTTTAAAATGTTTAATAGAAAAATAAATTAACAATTTACCTGATGAGATAATAAATATTTACTGTTTCGTAAGCTGTCAAACGCTGCTAACAATGGAAATTAAGATTTTATGTCCCTTGTGCCTGTTTATATTGGCTTATACTGGTTTATACTGGCTTATCAAACCATATTTAATTATTCCATCCATTATTTGGTGGTAGAATAACAAGACATGTTTGCGCAAAGCCCTTTTACCAGTTAGTAAAATAAACGAGTTTTGTATTGTATACTTAATATATATGTAGGCGGCCAATTCTACTAATTTATAAAATTTACGATACGTTTCAGAATAAATTCCTCACTATTTTACTTCCTAACTAATAAATCTTAGCTGAATTGTAACTCCCTTAGTTCCTCAATTTTACTAATATGTAATTGTTATGCTTACGATACTTTGCCGATTCTATTTAGATCCACGTTCGACCGTTCAACTGGATTCACTGTTCCACTGGAACTATTCAACTGGATCGTTGTTAGTAGAATAGGTAAACGGTTAAACGGTAACGGTTTTACGTTTGGATTGGATAGCAACAAAATGAAAATTTGCTAGTAGAATGTCTGCCAGTAGTCTTGGCTGCCTCATTAGTATAGTGGCTATAATGTAGCAAATCTCGAGATGCTGTCTTAATATTCCAAAAATTGATCAAATTCGAAATAGTTCATTGACTGCCTCTCTAGTAGCCCGAAGTTAGTAAGGTTTTACATTAGGCAATGTAGTTTCCTCCGCCTTATCACTCTTCGGTCGTGTCGACTTCCTGTTTCATTAGATTATGAGAATGAGGGAATAAAGAGTACACCTGTTCCTGCTAAAACACTTGTGCACTATAATATCTCAAGCTCAGTTGGCTGGTCCTGAGATTAACCGCCATATCGGAAATTCTGTCAGAGTGACTTCACACAATAGTCTACTTGATATTATATCAAAATAATTCTAACATATTATTGCCAATCTGAGTTTACAAATTAATTTCTAAAGTTATTCAAGATATTTATTGCAGTGATAAAATGTAATCACGGTATGATAATGACTGGCGTATTATGTCAAGTATTTCTTAACGGACATGCGAGTCGTTGTCGACATTTTGATTGCTTGAAGTGGTTGTTTGAACTTTAATGTACAAGTTGATACAAAAGTGAACCACAAAAATTATTAATTATTAATTTATTTTATGCTTATTTAATTACCGTAAATTGTTCAAACCGAGACGCCATTTTCTTTCCCTTTCGTTTTTTTGTGTTGTTTTGTTCCCCACGTTTCCTGTTCTAAATATAAATGTACTTAATTTTATATTTGTGTACCGTATGCGTACGTATTAGGTGCCAGTATTATTGATCTTAAACCTTATTATAAATTATTAAACTGTGTATAAACATATTAATATCTACAGTTATTTAAATTGAATAAAGCTATTACTTTAATTTGTGCGTTGACTACATTAATGCGATAATTTGATATTAATTAATCGTAAGGTTTTAATGTGATGTGATAAGTTGTTTATGTGATTTGGACCTATTTATACATCCGTGTTAACGTTTTATATGGTATATTTTAATTATTTTTTTTTAATATAAACCATGTTTCAAAATTTAACTTTACATTAAAAATGTATTTTTAGTATTCGACAAAATTAGCAGAAACATATTTCCTAATAGGTGACCTGTAATGAGAACATAAAACCTTTTTTTTCAATTATGTAGTAATGATTATTATTAATATTTGGGATAAAATAATAATAAAATTTTTTGGGGTGTCAAAGGATTAATATTATGGAAGTAGATAATTACTTTCACTGGTCTTAGGGAAACTGGTTAATTTCTTATACAAAACATCGCACTATTTAATGGTAAAATTAACCGATTTTAACAATGTTTTACCCAAAAAAAAAATATGTTTTTAATTTATAATTAAAGACTATTTATATACAACATACTGAATTGTTTTAATATTGTCTTGATTACAGAAATAATATAGTTGCCAGTAATAAATAATATTATATAAATTGTTTCTTATGTAAATCTTAGTTCAACTTGAATGTGACCTAGTATTTGGCAGATATCTGAACAGATCTTGTACCTTTAAAAAAAGAAACGTGTCACGACAGATAAATAAATATGGTGACAAATAAATTTGTATTATACATTTTATATTTTCCAATGTGGTCTAACCGAAAATACCCTTAATTAATTAACGGAGATAAAGAAAAAAATTACAAGCGTATGCGTAGGTTACTTATATTTGTGTACAGTCAATTACGATTTGAATCCGGTTTCTCTATACATTCACCTATGAATAGCATTGTGGTTTGATTATAGAATAGAATTCTTTATGCTTTTTTATACAAAGATTGACGTATTTTTTAGTGTTTGTATTTGGCGCCAGTCTTTAGGTAAAAAAGTGTCTAAAAAGTATTTAAGTATTTGTCACGGTACAACGAAGAGGTGTTAAATATATTTTACAACATAATATTTATAAAATTCTGTCTATTAGTAATTTAGTTATTTATTTAAGAGTACATTATTTTGTTGTTTTAAAAGTAAATACCTAAAGTGGGTCCTGTCCTGATTTTGGCGAAAGTCAACCTCGAGTCGCGTCGGTCTCGTTTGACCTTTCTGGAGTAACGGAACTTGAACATTTCAGTTGCTTATCGTTCATGATAAAATGTTATCGTTGGTTTTAACAATTATTTCCATTTTTAGGAACTAATCTTGGAATTTAATCAAAGTAGTAGTATAATATGGTACATCAAAAACATTCAAAATTAGACTATTATTTAAGTGGAATTTCCATTATTATTTTTTGAGAAAATGTAAGTTTAATTATCAGGAGCAGCGTGCCTATTATAACAGTTAGAATAAAAATTAAAGCCTAAAAATATATTGTTAGTATAAAATGAGTGAATACGGACGAGAATTTATTTGAATAAATTATTGTCTATATTAAGAATTAGTTGTAGTATTCGATAGGCTCTCAACTACTGTTATAGATAGCAGAGATGGTCCAGCGGCTTTCAATATATATATCGCCAGTTCAATCCCGGCCAATTATTTTTTTAAGTACTATGTTTATTTATATTATTCATCTCTTATACGTCTATAATACATTAATTTGATTTTATATACAGTTAAATAAGTACTTAATTAATCAAACAATAACTTAACAATGAAAAGCTTTGCAATAGCGATTCGTAGTTCTATTATCGTGGTCATGGTGCCAGCGGTGGCACTGCGCCATGCACTAATGAAAATATCGCGTGGAAGCCGCTCGTTTATATCCCATGAGCCAATCTTGATACTTGATTTTGTTTATAGTCTGAATTTGTGCGCTACCATTTCGCCATCGTATACCTTTATTTATTTCCATTTATAAACTTACAGTTTGGTTAGACGAACACAAATATGTCATTGTTTTATATTTTTTTATATTATATTATTAAAATTATTTTAAATGATATTATAATTATATGCTATGTTTATTTAAATCTAACTGGATTCTAACATTATGTTGATTTTGATTACGAGTCATTGAATTAGAATTCAACATTCCCGAAGTCCGACGTAATATTTCTTACACCTTAAATTACCAACTTGCTTTATAAACATAAAATACCTTAAGGCAATATTGTTTATTCAATTATTTTCTTTCCATCTAAACACCGCTTTGCTAACTTTATAGTCTCGTGTCCTTTATCCAAAGGTTGTCTAGAAAAGTTCAGTTTCTTAGGGATTAAACCGTCTTTCGTACGTACATTTATTTGATACTAACTTTTGACTACGGCTTCGTCCGTTAAACATCATTGAGATTCCATTAACAGAGTATATCTCTATAATCATCGTCGTCATCAATCAAAATTCAAACACCATTCAATGTTCCTTATGTCGTATGTATGTGTATATTTATTATGTCTTTTGACCAGACTATTTAATATTGGCCGTATGAATGTTATATTTTGTTTAATATAATTATTTTTGTAAGACATATTATAATATATAGATTTTTGTTTGCACTCTTTTTCAATATAAAAATATGTATACAAATTGTTTTCGGGGATTTTTTGTTTTTATTTATTTATTCCTTTTATTTGGTTTAAGAACACATATTTTCTTTTTTCATCAAAACAACTTGACGCTGAACTCAATTTTGGATGCTAAATGATTCGTTTGGCTTGACCTCATAGCGTTTACTTCACCCACATTACTAAGTACTCTCCCAATGTAGCGCTTTGTGGGTTATACCTTCATTTATTCCGCGTTTATTTTGTCTAGTGTTAAATTATTACTTGAATAAATTTTTCATAAAATATTTACTTGCATACAGTTTGTATAATTTTTTACTTATTTTTTCACAAAACTAACATTCTCACAGTCACACTTCGACATTTAAAATAATATCATTTTAAATAAATATATTTCTATTGTAATATTATTAACCAATACTGATAATAATTTTATAATAATAATAGTTTATTTCAGGCCAAGTCCAGTACCAATTAACTTAAATACTTATGTTAGTAGATAAAACATTATCGCTTAAATTACCTTATTTTTAATAATGCGCGTAGGTACCTAAATCCAATGTCGCAACATTGTGAGATTCCCATATCTGTGAAAACCCTAAAGATCCTGGTCCTTAATGTTGCTATAGAATATTAATTTTAGTTAATATGAAAAAGTAAAGACGTAACAGGTAGTAAATGTCTCAATACCCGATAAAAGCTTAGTCTCCATTTGCGGAGGAGGAGGCTCTTGCCATACTCTTCTCCAATGCGGTTTTGTATAGAGATTTGGCTGAATTTTATTAGACATATTATAAATAAATCTCTTTCACGATTGAGCATCATATGAATTATAAATAAAAAATAATCACTTCACGGAGTTTAAACCTGCAATTTTCGGTTATAATTATTTTTTTCTAGCCACTTTGCCACACCGGCTCATGTACTTCTAAAAGATAATATTGGATATTCATTGAATGCTACAATTCGTATCTGTTAACCCATGAATTCTATTCAATAAACTTACGCTTTTGTGGGTTCGTTTGCGGAGCATTCTTGCAAATTATCTATTCGATATTCTGCGACATCGGAATTCAATAATGGGAGACCACTTTTGAGAAACTATCTAATATAAGACATACCCAATACTCTCAAGGGTAAGATATTAGGTAAATATATTACATAAATAAAATGATGTATATGATCTAATAACAATAAAATGATATAATTAATTTCATTGTTAAAAATAATGTAATAGGAAACTAAAAGTAATTGTATTATAAATAAATGCCATAATATTTTTTTTAATGAAGTTATTATTATGTGACACTTATTTTATGAAAAAGTTTAATGAAATATTTCGTCTTGATTTGATTTAATTTCCTTTTACAAATACATCTCAAATTCCTGAATATTCACTGATGTGTTACTATTATCCTCTTTAAAACAACATCAGGATAACGATTAACACTATGAACAATAACAGCAATATTTGGTATTGTTGTGTTTCGGTTGAAAGGATGAGTGAGCCAGTGTAACTTCAGGTACAAGGGACAACATCTTAGTTCCCAAGGTTGGTGGTGTATTGGCGATGTATGAAATGGTTAATACTTACATCCACCTGATGCACTTAACATACTTAATGACCAAATGTCGAATGTACTCTCGGATTCCCCAATTCCCGCCAATTTCTTAGGTTCCGTCATTACTCCTTTTTTTTAATCATCGTACAAAAATAGTAAGGCAATAGATAAAAATTGAAATTAAATTTTATAAAAACAAAATAATTATTCAAATAGTTTTGAATTTGATGTTGTTCGATAAGTAAACCTTACACTATTAAAGAAAAATATCTTGCAGTGCTAATCATAATCACGTGCTAGTTGCATTGTACAATTCTAATACGATCGTTGAAATTAGGTTATTCGTGATACCAAATGTTGAGAAAACTACGACCTTAAAACAAAAGACTAGCAAACTAATAATATTTCACATTGATTTATTTAACGCATATTTTATTAACAGGCGGGTTAAATTATTAAAACGAAACTGATAATTAGAATTTTTAAATATGAATTCCATATTTTTATAGTTCAAAATAATAATAAATAAACGTAATGACAATCAATTGAATTAACTGTTTTTAACTTTCTTAACGTACAAGTCAATGAACCTATCTATCTGTCAAAATAAAATGTGAAAGAAGGAAGTCTTAGCAATTCCTCCGAGTTGAGAGCCATCACTACTAATAAACGATCATGGACGACCAGTTTTAAATGGCGGTATCAATATCAAGTCTAACAGTTACATTCCCAATCAACGGGAGCAATTTAATTTTAGTGCTGACCACACATCGGTGCATTACTTATTTAAACTGATTGATCTCGAACTCCAACGTGTTTGAGCTCGTTCGTTCGCGTTGCTGTATGGAAACGAATGGTGCAAATTAATCAAGTTGCGGAGACGAGCTTTGAATGATTAATGTTAGAGAAATGGTTCAACATGTTTCCTTTTTTAATTTGTTAAAATAAAGTTTAATTAACAAGATGGTGGAAATTATTTTGCTACATGGTAACGTTTTTATTAACTCTTACTAGCTAGCTTTGAACAATGTCTTTATTGGTGGAATTTTGTAATTGATTTTTATATAACTCACTATTGGCTGACTTGGTATATATGTAAAAACTTATATATGATTATATTATATGTGTTTTATACAGAAAAGTCATAATTTTAAGAGCTCTTATTATGTACTTCTCTTCTTGTCATATTGTTTTTAAATTTATGTGTTATAAAAAGAAAATTAATTGAACTAATATTCATGAATTTCGACGTCTTCTATATTTAAATAATGTCTCGTGTAAGAAAATTCAAGTTGTCGAACAAAATCGAATAATACCTGAGGGTGAACATTAAGTTCGAATGGGTCATTATTCCTTCTATCTTGACTCTGTTCTTCATTTAAATATCCTTAAACCTCTTGTAGGTACAGCTGCAGGCATAAAATACTCAATGTATTGTTAACAGGAGCTCGCTGATCGTGATCTACTGTCTATGAAGGCAATAAGACCCCTACTACGAAGTCGTAAATCACGCTGTACACGAACTCGAAAATAAAACAGCCAAAGTGAGCGAACCATGAGCGAAGACAATTGTGACAAGAAAAATAAACCATAGCTTCAGTGCAATTAAATATGATATACTGTCTCATAATAAAACATTAAATATTTAATGTTTCAGACAGGCTTGTACGGTTTAAAATTTATGACCGACTAAAATAAATATTAATCTCTGTTAATACTCCATCCAAGATAGGACCAAAAGTCCAGAGTCCAGATTCTTACTCTTTATACTCTATACTAAAGACGCATCTTTATTTACCAAAAGTACAATTTTTAACATCGATCCACCAAGACAAGAAATTCACATTATTATTATTTCATTTCTATATTATTAAACATACATAATAATGTATCCTTCAAACAGATTATTATTAGTAAAAAAATGTTGTTTTTTTTATCTATAATTTTCTGTAGAACTTAAATGTATAAGATGAATATTACAGAAAATATTGAACATTACATAAACGATTAGGTATTAAGTTTCGATAATAACGATAAAACATTTCCTTTACTAAGCAAATATAAAGCAATATTTATGCAATGTCGAGTGCGCTCGTAATTTTGATTACTTGTTATTGTTAGCTGTTATTGTATATAGAGTCTTATGTTCTGAAATATGTCGCAAGAAATTCGTAGTGACATAAAAGATAACGATCTATACAGGCATTTGTATATATAGAATAGGACTCTATAAAGCTTTGTCTGTACATGCTATATGAAAATATGAAATTATTAAAAAAATGTCATTATATATTTAATTACCAATAAATTTACAAATTAATATCTAATATATTTGTAAGACTTCTATGTATTGTAATTTTATATGTATATTATAGTTATATTTTTATTTTTATTTATTTATGGATCTGAATTAAAATGATTAGTTATTTTATTAAGTACTGCATTTATATAATGAATTTACTTTAATTAACGAAAAGTTCCGCAATATATTATAATTGAATTAAGATAAAACAATGTTACGACTTATAATCGATATGATTAATCTAAAACAATTAAATTAATATTCTGCAAAACATTGAAGACGAAGAACAAACATTAAATTTAAAATCGATAAAAACCTCCGAGGAATCTAAAATGAGTTATTAATTTTTATCAAGAGATTCATTACAAATGAGCCGTATATGAAAATCTATTTTTCTTTTAACTGTAAATTGTTATACATAATAAAAAGTAACTCCATAGAATAATGAAATTAGGATAGGATTTTTTTAAAATACATTTTATGCATATTCTCTTTCAAGCCGAGATGGCCTAGTGGTAAGAACGCGTGAATCTTAACCGATGATCGTGGGTTCAAACTCGGGCAAGCACTACTGAAATTTTTCATGTGCTTAATTTATGATTATAATTCATCTCGTGCTTTTCGGTGAAGGAAAACATCGTGAGGAAACCTGCATGTGTCTAATTTCACTGAAATTCTGCCACATGTGTATTCCACCAATCCGCATTGGAGCAGCGTGTTGGAATAAGCTCCAAAGCCTTCTCCTCAAAAAGGGAGAAGAGGCCTAAGCCCAGCAGTGGGACATTTACAGGCTGTTACCGCATATTCTCTAATTATTAAGCCTATATAAAAACTAGCGCTTTATCGACGACTGCGCTCGCGTCGGAATACTACTAACCCCAGTTCGGGCTGTGCTTTCATATGTCAGGCATATCTACAAAATTTGATTGCATTAAACTTTGAGATGAAATTGATGTTCAGAAACAAATCCTGCAAATGTATGATTTCCATGGTATAAATTATGTTTCTTCCGTATTTTTCAGAATGCAAAGCCGTGGAAATATCTCATCATATCATCCGAAAAAAATATTTGTTTATGATTCTTTAAATATTTCTTGTACCATATCTACTTATGTATTTGTTAATTTTAATCAAACATTGGATATAATATACCAAAATATGTTTTAAAATATCTATTATCTTATATAAATATAAATATTTAAACCGACGAAAGGATGCTTACATTCCAATTTGTAGGATAAATTAATATTAGGAGACATATTTTTTATCTATATTTAGAAGGCTATATAAAGATAATCTAACATTCACAATATATGCAATCATAAATGTTTTCCTTCAACTCTTAAATCTTGTAATTTAAAAAGGAAATTCGTTTAAAAAGTCGGTCAGTTAGAGTCGTGAAACTTTTAAGAGACGATGGTAATTGTTCACAAAATGGCGATTGCCGTCCGGCTGTTAACGAACGCAGTAAACAAGTGCACTTAAAAAGTAATGAGGCACAAATTAAAGATGCGATTCACTAAGCGGTGTAATGAGTTTTTTGGTGAGAGGTAAATCGTGGGTACGCATACCTAAATAACAGACTGTGCTGAATTAACAAGTCAACGGAAATAAAACGATATCTTGTGCTTCACAAACATTAATTAAAACAAGGTTTCGGTCATCGTCTTCACCTTTTTAAATCTAAAGCTACTTTCACAGATTTTGGACTGTAATATTACTTACAATTTAAATATAATATAATGCCAAATTATACCCAATTAATTGCTAACATACTGGCTATAATTGTTTATTATAAACTTTTTAATTCCAAATTACAAAACTTTAAACGGAAACATCACATATTATAAAACAAAGTCTCCCCGCCGCGTCTGTCTATCTGAACGCTGAAAATCAAAATCTGAAACTCAAAAACCGAAGGGAGTTTCATCAGTGGATAGAGTGGTTCATGAGGAAGGCTTAAGTGTATAATAAATTATGGTTTTGTGTAAATTGGCTGAAATGTGACGATGATTGTTGAATATGTAGGAAAAATCATGACGACTCGGTGTATTACTCGCGTGCGCCGCGTAAACTTATAGTTATATTATGTATTACGATATTAAAAAAAAATCACCCTTATTTGACCCGCATGAAGCCGGGACGAGTAGCTTGCTTATTTATAAAACACGATTGGAATTAATAGTTATGTTATTTATTTTGATGAGAATGTATATTTTTTGACAAATGAATTAAACTTTAAATATATATTTGTAAGAACGTTTTCTACTCTGTCTTATTTATTTATTGCACACAATTTATAAACATATAAAAGAGCAAGTAGTAAATGTAGTAACCTCTATAAAAAGAAACATATTTTTGTTTTTTAGCCAGGAATATTAATCGGTGGTGGTGTGCGATCAACGAAATTAATTGTAAGAGAAAGATATCTTTTATACTGTAGCTGAAATTCCTGTGGACATTTTGAAAACCTACAAATCTTACGTACAAACTTGTTGTCTTACAGTTCCGGCAACATTCGCTCGGAATTTAACCGGTTAAATTCCCTCTGAGTTGACATTATATGTCTATCTAAAATATATATCTGCCTTGACACTGTATAGTTTTAAAACTATCTCAGTATTTAGCAATAAAATAAAAAATTAAAATTTGCATAGTGCTGAAAATTGGTACATGTTTTTAGTATATGTAAAATGTCAAAAATGTTTGCTTCCTATATACATTTTTAGGTCTTCGAACTGACTGGAAAAAAATCTGTGTTTTTTTTAAATATATCAGAATATTGGACAATAAAAAAAACTACAACTACAAAAAAAACTATTATTAGTTTTTGCTAAAACTAATTTAAAACAAACAATCGGTATACATTTTTATCCCACTCAAGATTTTGTACGAAATACAAAAGAAAAACGCATAATATGTATGAGAGATAAGAAATTCAAGCACCATAACTCAAGAACTTTGAGAAACCTTGGAAACTTTTTCAGTGTAAGATTCGAAAGTATTAACTCGAACATTATAGCATTATGTATGAATTAAGGCTGTGAGTAATTACCACAACCAGTGTTCTCCGATTCTAAAATTAATTGAAAGAATGAAGTTTCACGAAACCATTAATGAGGTTTACATAAGCTTTCTTCAAGGTTTTTGCTAAAACTTTGTGAAATGGGCAATTAACTCTTAATTTATAGGCTTCATTTAAAACTTAATATAAATTAGGTAAAGGTAATATATTACTTTCTTTATTCAATGGGTAGGCTCACTCGTCCTTCTAACTGTAACACAAAAATACTTATTAGTGGTGTTTCGCAGTTTTTTCGTATTTTATTATCAATATGAAAGCTTCACATTTACCATAAAAAATATATATCAAGTAGAATTTCAAAAGTACGTAGTAAGTAAGTAGTTAAATATTCATTCGGAACTTACCAGCGGGTAGAATACGCATTTAACCGAATAGAACTTCTTTTGTTTTTGAAAATATATTAATTAACTTGAATATAATATATTAATTATGAATATCTGTACACGACATATGATGAGAAACAAAAGACCTAATTAATGAGCCAATAACGTGAATCAGTGGATGTGTCTCAGAAAATAAAAGAAGAATAAAAACTGATGACGATATGAAGACGACGTAAAAATAATTTATATAACCATTATATAATTTACATTATGTAAGGATTAGTTGATATTTCTAATGTCTAGGGGCGGTGGTGCTACTTACCATCAGGTGACCTAATTTAATTTGCCTAGGTATTTTTTTTACCTAGTTTATAAAAAAAAGAGTAGCACTAGCAGGAATAAATTGGAAGAGAAAACTGTAAGATCTAAACATATGGAAAGCAATATTCTATATAATTTTATACAATGGTTAAATACACGCTATAACATCTTGTAAAAAGTAATAATAATTGTTACTTATATTCAAATTAAAGGCAGCGACAAGATTTTGATTTGTCGTAAAAGTCAACTCTACAAATACAACAACAAATGAAGCAGTTAGAAAACTTTCAACAAATAATGGTTTAGTCTGTTTTAAATTTAATATTCCTCAAGATTTTCTTACGCACCATGTTTTATTCTCGTTGTAAATAGAAAGCGTGCTTTAAACTTATAAACAAACGAACAATTTCAATAATGGTATACTGTAATGGAGAATAAACAAAACAGTAGATGTCAATGAACCCGCTATTTATAAAAATATGAAATTGCAAACATATATTATACTCGAATACGAAAATTATAAAATGATTTATGTTTTCACGCGTAACACATGCAATGTGAACAAAATAATTAATAAAAGACCAATCTTGTTTGTACACTTATATTATAAGTATATATATTGTAAATGTAATAGTTGCAAGCTGCTGGGCTAAAATTTTGACTCATTTTTGAGAAGGTTTTAAGCTTACTCCACCACACTGCTCCAATGCGAGTTGGTATCCACCAAATTAGCCACGTGGTGACTTTCTTAACTCATGTGCAACTTGCACAATCTAATCTCCAAGATTATCCTTTACCGCCGAGCACGAGTTGAATCATAAACACAAATTAATTGTACGGATTACAAGTCGCACTCGTACAATTACATATTATAAGGGCTAGTTAAAGTCTACTTGAAGGAAGTTTCTCGATTTTAATATATTATGATTTTGTCGAGGCATTTTGTTTTTTACTTTGTTTACTTTACGATTTTTTTCCCATATACGATAAGTATTGGAAGATGTATGAAATTTTAAATTGAGTGGCGTGGCTAGGACAATATTCTTGTCTGCCGCTTGTCCACATCGATCGTTCGGAGCCCCTATCAATTACGTCACGGTCTGCACGAACATAAATCAAGATCAATGGCGCGCGCGCTGGGGTGGCACGCATACGAACAAGATACCATTTATTTGTAATTGTTACTAACATATTGGCTATAAGTGACCGTTGATACTATTCGCGATCCACTGATGCTTTTTACAATATGTCGATCCTAAAAAACAAACGAGTACTGCAAACAACAAGCTTTTCAATTTGTAGTTCGAATTCACTCAATTATTATTTATGTACTTGTTATATTTATAAATTGGCCGTCGCTATAATTTACTGTATATTTCGAGAAGGTAGACAAATAGACTGCCTGAATGCAAGTGGTCACTTCTTCAGGTTTTGAATTCACCAAAATTATAGAAAACTATTTATTAAGTACTGATCATACATTGGAGAGACCTATGTACAGCAGTGGACGAGAAAAGGGTGATGATGAAGTACTGATCCCAAAGAAATGGGCAATGAGTGTAGTATAATAACCAGAAAATAAGTGATGATGTCTTATTCACAGATTTCGGCAGTCAATCAACTGAGAATAGCCAACTGCCCAGGAGAATCAAAGTGTTCGAACGAATTAAAACAAAAATTATTATTATACTTTGTTCCGATGCGATAAAATATCTTCTAACTTATCTAGATGTACCATACCATACAAAATGTATTTCTATTGAAAACAAAATACACAATCGTTTTTCTCATTACACTTGAGTAGTTTTTACACGTTTTTAAAAACACGTAAACGTTACAGTACGTTAGTTTCTAAGCGTGTCAATTGTCAGTAGACCAAACTGAGCCTGGCATGCGATTGTTTTCTTTTCGCGTTTTGTTTCTCTTTTAGTTCCGACACTTGATCTTGTACCCAAATTTCATTGTCGATGGCCAGTGTTTTTAGAATCTACTATAAACTAATCTCATTATACTTTTTCTTAGTTGAATATTTAAAAAAATGAAAGCGTGTACAATATCATACATTTTATTTGTAATTTAATTTTTATATTCAATATGATATTTTATTTCGCAAATCCGCATATTATTATTAAGATTGACATTTAATTGAGTTATTATGTATAAAGATATCATATTTAAATTAATATAGATACATGACACTTGATAAGTATGGGGTTAATAGGAAATGAAATTGATACTGACAAGTCTGACTACAAATACTATTACATAAAACTAAGGTGTTACATATACGCATTACTACGTTTACATAAGCAAAAGTAACAGCTTGTATACTCAGCTGGGCTAAGGCCTCCTCTTCTATTAAGGAGAAGATAAGCTTATTCCACACCGCTGCTCAAATGCCGGTTGGAATACAGATGTGGTAGATTTTCGTCTGAAACATGCAGGTTTCCTCACGATGTTTTCCCTAATCGATGAGCACAAAATGAATTATGAATACGAAATATTAAATGTTTAAAATAACAGTGTGTAAATGATTGTAACTGTTAGACAAACATATTTACTAATTAACATGACACGTTTTCATTGGAAAAGGATATTTTTTCACGATCTCTATTCTCACCTTTAACCACCTATGAGTAAGGTTAGTTATAAACAAATTAGGTACCGAACTAAGTAAGTATTCGGTAGTTATTGCTCTGATTTACGCTCAGGATTTCGGTTAAAATCTACATGCTATAACGCTTTTGTACTCACAATACATTAAATATATGCTACTATAATACTGCTACCGTCACAATTATTATTTTGTACAATTATTATGTATGTTTATTATATAATTTTTTTGTCATATGATAATATGATATAAGAACTAAAATTGTAACACATAATAATTTTTTTTAGTCTATCTAAATAAATGAATGAATAAATTATCGGTAATCAGTTTAAAAAAAATCGCTAAGTCTTTGTATAGATTTAAATATAAGAAAGTAAATTACTTCTCATTTTCTGTTAAGGAGAACGATTTTGTGTCTAATCACTTATGCGAACTCCTGCAGAATAACTGATAATACATGTCTCAAAGTTTCTTCGCAAACATACAGACTTTCTTATCTTAATCCACCATTAACATAAGATAAGTTAAATGGAAGAAGTTGGACAAATTAACTTACAACATTCCTTTGCGATCTACATATTTAATAAGCACAATTACTCTAACAATAAGATCTAATTGGGGTGCACGTATTAATCCAATTGGATGAATTAGATAAGCATGTAAAAGTATCAATTGTGTTTGAAGGGAAAAGAGCATTTTATTTTTGCAAAGGGCTCCAACGCATGCCAGTTCAATTCTGTTAAAAGCAGTTCCCTGATTGCTTCTCTGATACATTGCCATAAAACGTTTCATGTACGCTAGAGTAACTCAATATTTTAATAGCTGGAATAAAATTGCGAGGTTATAGTGCGGCATTACGGTCTATATTTTCTCTTGTGATTTAATAGCTTTACGACGGCAAGGTATGGTGCATTTGTTTTTCTGGTGCAGACAATAGTTTTATTAAGCTATTTTAAACTTGTTGCATTATACGAGTGTGTTTGATCATAGATCAATATGTTTATACAGATTAATAATATTATTGTACAAAGCGATAAATATTAAACAAGAAGAAATATAACCTCATTTCGCATTTCTTAATATTTTTTTTTATAGATGCAGTAAATTCTCTTCTTATATCCTTATCTATTATATAATTTGTTTTATCTTGTTTCAGGTAGCACAAGATGGTACTTGGAATGTTAAAACGCTTAGTTCGGGTTACGCAAATAATAAAATATGAAGAATTAACATAAAGTTTTGGAATCATTATAATTATTAAGCATTGAAGCTTAATTTACTAATAGAAAATAAACATAATATAAAATGAACTTTAAAATAATATCACTATTATTAACATGGAATTTTCTATTAATCACCGCAAAAAGGGAATCTCTAGAAGACGAAGATTCACGGGCTAGAGAATTAAGAAATAAAGAAAATAATCGGAACCGGACCACTTTTAATGGAACTCTGACAGATGTTCCAGAAAGGAGATACTTAAGGCACAGAAACAGTTCGAGATATCGCAGCGATAGACGAAGATTTTGGGAACGTGAGCATGAAATCAGACGCGACAGGAGAAGAGGCTCAGATGCCCACTCTTCTGAAGAATTAATAACCAATCGGACTGAGCCCTACAATAGACGAGATGAAAAACCTCGTAAATCAGAAAAACACTGGAATAAAAGTAATTCAGATAAAGCAAATGATAGAAAAAAATCTGGTAACCAAAGTAAACCTGATCGACCTCCAGTGAGAGAAAACACAACTAGATTCAAACCAAAGTTGTCTAACAAATGGCAGAGTGGTGGATTTATTCCATACCCACAGCCGAGAGAAAAGAAGCCAAACATTATATTAATCCTGACTGATGATCAGGACGTTGAACTCGGCAGTCTCAACTTTATGCCCCGGACTATGAAGGCAATTAGAAGTGCAGGAGCCGAGTTTCGCCATGCATATACGACAACGCCAATGTGTTGCCCTTCAAGGTAGGTTCTATATTTAAAAATAGTCTTAAAGCAATACCTACATAAAATATTATATGACTATATGTATTCGATAAATTAATTATACTCTTTAATCTGATGGGAATTTAAATATCAAGCATAATCCTTGACAATATTTATTTTTAGCTTAAGAGTTTAAATGGTATGAGTATGCGAGATTAAACGCTTTGACTTTAATTCATTGGTCAATTAATTTTCGTAATATGACCTATGTGACTGATCCTTTAGATTTACATTTTATTTACTCCTTCGGATTTATATTAGTTTTCTTCATATTAAATATATCACATAAATTAAATACGTAAATCGTGATATACATTCATAACTTTTTATAGAAATTTCTACTAATATAAAGTCTACGAAAAAAATCATATAAAGAGTGACTTAAATATCCCATGGGTAGGTATTTTTTAATTTAAGTCAAGAAATTCGTACATATTTATTATATACTCTGTCTTTGTTTTAAAAATTATTTTTTGTCCAAATTATTAGGAGTTCCTTGCTCACTGGTGTCTACGTTCACAACCACAACGTGTACACGAATAATGACAACTGTTCGTCGCCGATGTGGCAGGCCAAGCATGAAACCAACACCTTTGCCACATACCTTTCCAACGCTGGTTATCGAACTGGTAAGTATTATTTAGAAAAGAAAAAACTTTACATATACTAACCACTACAAAAATAAACAATGACGATTTGAATTTCACATAAAATGGTAAAGGAGTCAGCATTGCAATCGAATAACAGAGCTGGTTTTGAGCTGGCTTTGAGGTGGTGTTGGTATGGGCCCCTATTAGATCTTATCATAATTCAAAAAAGTTGTTTTAAAGGCTTAGGTTAGGTTGAACAGAACTTTACAATGTAATGTTACAATAAATTTCACAAGTGTGTGCAGACACAGATGCAGTCTCTATTACCTTACTGATATAATGTGAAATGACCTTATGACATATATAAAATGACCGGAAAGATATAACACATGCTTCTCGTGCTTTTCGAGACATAGGAGATTTACTGTTTTACCAACTTTTTAACTCTGACCTGCTGCCAAGAATAACTTGATAAGACTCCATAACTTTTTTGAGCCGACCTGAGATTCAATCTCGTCATCTGCAGCCGTAGAAGCTAACAGCTGAACCAACGAAACCTTTAAATTTTAAACTTGGCTTACTAATAAGTATGCAAAAATTCCCGCCAAGATAGTTACCTAAAGTTCCCTTCCCTTATTCCTCGAAGAATTCTTATATTATAAGTTTTATCATTTATAAGCCCGAAGCGTTGCAAATAATTTTTAAAAGTCATCTGAACTACAATATAGGTATAAAGGTTTTTTAAAACATGTTTGGTTAGCATCATGGAATTTGTGCTTCAGTTATTTATAATCGTTATGAATCAGTAAAAAAACAAAACAAACCTTATTCAAGTAACCAAAGCTACTCAAGCACTTTTCAATCATCATTTTACAATTAGTTTTAACCAAAGCTACTAAATATTAGGAATGTAGATACTATCGAGAAGAATCGGCAAGAAACTTCGTGGGTATTCTTTTGTACTGACTGACACTTTGCTTACTGCACTAATTCTACGCCTTTTTATTATCTGTATTTTTTTATCATAACATCTTGTATTCTTAATATAAAATTCATATTCAATAAGTAGCCAAGCTTAGTTTGAAAATTTGCATCAAATTTAATTAATAATAAACAAACAAATGTTAAAATACCATGAAGTAACAAATAATACATAAGTTATGACACTTCACATGCTCACTTTTACGGGACATTTTAAAATTTATTGCCAGTATCAATCTGATATACAGCTGTAGTTACGAAAAAAATGTTAAATGTTACCCTTTTATTTATAACGTTGACATTCATAATCGAGTCCAGATGTTAAGTGGTATTTGCGAAAAATCCTTTAATTTATCCGTTAAATTATTAGTACTGAGTATATTTTTATGTAAGTAGTTTGAGTAAATAATGTATAATTCAGTTTAAAAAAATATGTCAAATATTTTATGCATATTTGAAGTATAGAAAAGTTAAAAAAAAATGTAAATAAAATTATAAAAACTCTTTTCTGCAGTTATATTCGTATCAGGCCTATATATATTCAAAGACAAAATTCGAACGACGAACTACGAACAATCTTTTATTGCGTGTAATAAAATTTACACGTCAATAACAAGAAATTCATAAATCGGTTTATCGGAATGAAATTTAATAGTTACAATTAAATACAAACGCAGGTATTTATGATCCACTGGCGCATTAATATTGATATCAATAACTCAAGATAGAGTTGTTGGTATAACCATAGAAATATACCTACAACACCTAAGAATGCATCTCGCTTATCTCTTCAAGTGTACAATTGATCGAATGTCTTAATACAATTTACTTAAGTTTTTTTTTTCTATAATATGTAAAATAATAATTAATAAGGTGATAAAAAGTTTAAGGATTTATATGTTGGATGGAATTAAGAAACGTTCTAAATTAAAATGAATAAAGCATTAGAGAATAGTTAAATAGGAAAATAAATATTATAATATTATATTACAATAGATTATAAAATCATATACTCTGGAATTATAAATGGAATAAATTGTGACCATGTATAATCAAAAAAACATTGTACTATTTTGTTCTATTTGATTTTTTAATAAAGTGCTTATAGGTGTTGCTACATTTAATATAGCGGTATAAAGTCGTATCAGGATAGAATTGCGCTTGACAACATATACGACGTGGCTGTATTGTATAGATATAGTTCTAAGACGTAATACCTGAGGAGCGTTGAACGTTCATCCGACAAATACCTACCCGGGGAATTTAATGATGCAATATAATGTTAGGAATTTGAACTGACTCACTATTTTCATATCACTTCGAGTGGTATTAAAATCTATGTTATTATTTTTAAGTAATTTTTAAATAATTAGTTTTAATATATCTTGTATTCATAAAATAATTCAAATGGAATCATTTTGACACCTTAAAAAACAACAATTACACTTTAAGTATCTCTTAAAATGTACTTAATTTTTCGAAAACTAAAACGATAAATAAACGATAGATTTATAACGTAATTATAAAGATATTATATTCCAATTATAAATGAGGTATTAAAATTATTAACGTTCCTATTAAATGACCGTAAATGATAATAATTATCTCTGTGTGTGGGAATTTTATACACAACCAGACGTATATTATAAATAATGATATAAACAATTTTATTCTTATATATATTTAAAGACCTCAGTGTAAACGTTTTAGATGGCAAAGAGCATTATTTATATCCTTAACGCTTGTCCGGTCGTTATCTTATCATTTCGCAGTACAAAGGATCATAAGTCAATACCGATAAGCCTTAGCCGACAGGAGTAATTGTATAAACGTCATTTAAGATTTGTTCTAAATATTGTATCATAGGTCGGGGCGTGGGCGCACGTGGGTCGCCGGACGTCGGCTATTTTATCGCATCACACTCGTCTTACCGTCACGTATGAATAAATTCAGATAGAAATGTCCTTGTCTGTATTTGGGGAGGGCGATCGTACTCCATCCGTTGAAGACGCGAGCCGTGATTCGAACAGGACGGAAAACGTCGTTTGCAAACGTCGCATTGTCGTCTATAAAACTCGCAACACAATGTAAGTGTTACGGGCAAAGTCCGCGGGCTGGGAACGATCAATCACGACCTGGAGCTTGTATCTTCATTCAGCGAAATCCGAAGTCATATTTTTTACAGACTCATCCCTATTCATTCGGTTAATCGATATTTTTTTTTGAGCTAACTTTAGGGTATTATCTATATAAAAAGATTGTGGTAAAAACATTACATGAATTTTATAAAAAAATAAATCGTTCAAATCAGATACAAGTTAAAGTTCAGAAAAATTGATGTGACATGACAAAAGAACATTGAAATAGAAAAAAAAAACACCGAAAATTTAATATTATTTACAATTATTAAAACGTTGTCATCAATAAAACAGTCGGCAACGACGAGTGCAGTTCCAACTTCCCATGTGTGAATTTCTCAATACAATATTAACTGAGAGCCCATACGAAGAGCGGCACGTGTCACCGATTTATCACGGCGTCGTTAAAGAGTCCATTTAGCTTGTAAATTTATGCTTGAAACGAGCTATCATAAATTCGCCCCGTGCTTTCCTTCCGCCATGAGTGGATGTGGGCGAAGGGTCCGCCCACCGGAGAGCATCTTAGATACTCCGATCTAATCACTAGATTGCTGCTTCCGTTGAAAGATGAAAGTGGAGAGCGTGGGTATGCTGGTTTGTCATTAGGTAGTAACTTCAATTCTTTTTTTTATTTCGCCTTCAATGTTCTTTTTTAATGAGTCTTGATTAGTATTATATATAAAAATACAAAGAGCGCGAAAATAACTATATGTATTCATAAACATATGTGAACATAAATGTATTCTTTCATTATACTTAAAAAAAATCTTACTTTAAAAGCTAAATCATCTTTACGTATAATATTTTATCAATTCAATTTATAATAAAATTTAATGGTATTTTATTATCATACTAGCTAATGCCAGCGATTTGGCGAAATTTATATTTTAGTTCTGTTACTCTTTTTTTTCGCCCACACTCATACTTTGATAAATTTATTTCATATACAGACGCACGTTTCTACTGCTTTATTATATGTGTAGATTATAAAATAAGGTTAGCTAGTGTCGAATTTCAACAACAAGATACATGAACATGGATACAAATATATATATTATTATTAAATATAACATAATGAATTTAATTTATATAAATAATATCTTCAAATCAAATATGTTTGATAATTTCTGTGAAATTTCCTTATAGATATCGAGTACCGACTGGAATTTCGTATGTTTATTTTTGACACAGGTGTTTTCTTCCCAAGTAATATTCGATTATTTATATGTTAGTCAGTAAATGTTACGTAGAATTCTAAGTTCCGAGAACAACTCAAGTACATACGTATATTAATACGTATGCTCCATTTGTATGACTGCATTCACACATCTATTCCATTACATACCAGATTTATACCGTAATTTTTATTTAAAGAATTAATATCTCTCGTAAATATTTGGATTTCATCGCCATTTTAAGGAGTTAAAAAATCAAATCATTTTCAAATTTATAATAACGATAAAGGTAATTATGTTTTTTTAATTCAAAACTTTTTTTCGCTTTTTTTCTTTGTATAAATACCCTTAATAAGTATATAATAAGTGATATTATTTTATAAGGCTTACGAATTGTAAAATAAAATTTGACATACGCGATTATAAATTAAATCATTTTTTTTCGAATCAAGGCGTTTTTGAAACGTCAATATTCTTAACTCTACCACCGTTTCGGAAAGCAGCTATTTATCGAGAAGAAACGCTAAGACTCTCGCCTAGTTTTTTTTTTAAATAAACCTAGGCGATATTCAATTTGGTAAAAATTCACAATTATTGTTTTTGATCAGCCCAGAGTTAAAAAATTAGCTTAAATCCGTCCATCCATCATTATATAAAATGGATTCTTTTAATGCGTGATAAGATTTATTGAATTATAGTGTGTTGTAATTATTTAAATTTGTTGAATGGTAAACTAATTACCCAATTACAATGCCCAAAAACGTTCCCTGTACCATACGCAATCGGAAAGCAGGAGTTACTGTTTATATTTAATTCTAGTATTTATATAATATTTATACTAATAATATTTCTAGTAAAAGTTCACGTAAACTATCCTAGAATAAAAAGTCTGGCCGTAGTAAAAACTAGGCCTAAACTAACGTAATAACTAGGCATAGACTATTTTAATTAAATAATAAATAAAGCTATTTAAATTCTTAAGAGTTCGATTGAACTATAATTAAATTCAATATAAAAACAATTCAATGATTTATTTCTAAAATTATTTTATTATGTAAATTTTGCTTGTTTGTTTTACAAAACGAAACATTTATACGTTAAAACTACATTAAAAACTTATGTAAAAAGTTTGCACAGAAATTTGTAATTACTTTTTTATTATATCTATGTACATATATGTCTTTACATATGATTGGTAACGAATAACGAATGCGTGTCTTCTCACATATCAAGTTCAATTTCACGTGAATATGATTAATGCAAAATTAATATTTTTATTATTGCGTTTATTCCGAGTCAGGCACCTAAATAACGGTACTTGAATAATGGATGCTTACTGAATTAATTATAAAAGGAATATATATGTATAATATACAAAAAACATGTTACGCACACATTTCAACTAGCTTCCAATTTCGTCGTGAATACAAATTGAACTTAGTGAATATATATGATCAATTTATATTTATTGACCTGCGTAGATAAGGCATATTCAATTGCCTGGACGTGATTCAACACAAGTCGTATTTAACTATAGTCTACATAGGAGCAAGGGCCTAGAAATAGTAATGAACAAGGTTTTCTCGCGCGCTTTGTTAAGGGTACACTAATATTTTATTATTAAATTAAAAGATAATTAACCATTTTAAATTTCACTAGAATACGATAATTTTATCGAACGTTATTAACTAACAAACATCGAGAAACACAAACTTTCGCATTTATCAAACACGATATTAATAAGTATGAATTAAAATATACGAAAATCTTATCTATATCTATTTTCAGGCAATCATAGTTTCTATATCTATTATAAATTACCCTTTGGATATATTTTTTTATAGTATGTTTTATCTTTATTTTAGTATAAGAATAAATTACAACATAAAGTAAATAAAATTATACTTTTGAAAATATTGTACGCTCCAACAAAAGAATATAAAGTGCCATTAATATTCTTAATAGTTTAGTGGAATTTAAACAGCGGGTTAGATAACATAAATTTAAGTTAATTTTACTCGAAAGGTGCTTCCTATTGCCTAACGAAGGTTGTTAGCCTCGTATTCGAATAAGCTCCTTGTTTGTAACTGCGATTCCCTATTTATTTATGAATCTTTGATAGACATAACGGCTGGTATAAATGTCAAATTGAAATCCAAAGTGATAAATTATTTGATACAAATTTAAATTTAAATCTAAAATATGCGAACGTAATAATTATGTACAATTATTTCGGCTTAGGTGGTCAATCTCAGGGAGTACAAATATGCACTAGCAACAAGGATATTCAACCTTATTTGCTATTCGAGGCGCGGAAGTTCAATATTGTCAACTTCCATACTTCGAGCTACCGAGAATATCTTGACAGAAAAACTTAACAGGATTTTACTAACTGACTCGGCTGACTTTAAACCTACGTAATCTTAGGATCTGCAGCTAGTGAATAAACCAACGGGATAAACAAACACGCACGCACACAGCTGAATTGTAAAATAGTTAGCTTTTTTAGTTTTAGCGCAGAATTTAAGCTTTATTAACAATTCTTTAAAAATATTTCATGTGACGTCACGACTTGCGTATTTCTTAATCTATCTATCTATCTATTTTAATGTAATAGATTGTATGAATATAAAATAAATATAAAATTATCTTACAGAATTATGTATTTTATGATATTTCAGTTTGTAGAAAGACCAAGTGGAACATAAAATCTCAACAACTCTTTAAATAAAACAAACCAATGAATTAATCAAAGCAAAAATTCTAGTAAGAGTTATTTATTATTTCACCAAACATATGATTGAGACTACGCCATTCTTCAATGCTCAGATTAGCTTCTGCGCACACGGCTGCCAGCTCGAGCCCCGCTTCCGACAAATATTTGTCACGGCTATACGGGTGTTTGTTCCAGTCTGTGTGTTTGCATTGGGTGTGTTTCCGGACCCCCGACAAAGTATAGATACGGCTGTTTGTTTTTCTTTTTTATAAAATAAAATACAAATAATACCAAATCTAGAAATCAACCGATGTGTAATGGTGCGCTTGTCATAAATAAGTTTACTAAATTCTTTAAAGTACTATCACCGTGACAACCAGAATTTAAGTCAGAATAAAAAATAATTTAGGTATGCTAGATAACATATGTAGAATTAATCAATGAATGACAGCAATGAAACAATAAAATTTATAAAAAAATATAGAATGAAAATAATAAATTGAGTTAAAGTTTAAAAGGGATCTGAGGATCACATTCAGTTCCCACAAATACAATCATCTTAATGTCTCCAACTGGAGACAGGAGGGCTGGTTCATTTATCGCCAAAGGAATTGAGATTCAACGGGCGAATGCTGCCAGCATTCATTTTACTCGTCTATGCGGTCAGCATTTGTCTAGTAGCTATTTTGAATTCGAATATGTGCATATACTTAGAAAATCCTTACTGTAGGTAATTCAAATGTAAATAAAGATTCCACGTGGTCATGATTTGTATAGTTTATTTATATCACAAATCCCCATTTACTGTTTAAAAAAAATCATATTCTTAGTTATATTATGGGATACATAATAATTGTCTATGGATAATTTATAAAAAATAATAGATTTATTTAAAAGTTAGTATTTATATCTCTTAGAGAGAATATTATATATATTTATGCGAAAGTATGAGCGATTCGATGTTATTTACTTAATTATGTATTTATATACATATAAAACATTCTGTAAATGTTCGTTTCAACATGAAATTAAAAACAGAGCAGCTACTATATTTAGATACGCTCGAACGAACGCCAATGGACCCTTAACATACCTTTGCGTTATTCAGAGGTCAGCCACTCCTATTAGATAACATCACAATTGATATATATGTACAGTCAGACTCAATATAAGCTGTCTTCACTTTCCTTTTAAACTATTTTCATTAAGTATATTTCAAAATATAACAGTTATTTCGACATCAAACATTTTTCTTTATGTAATTGATAGAAGAGAGGATAGAAGAGTATTTAGTGTTCGTTGCCTTTCATACAGGATACATAAATAGAATTGTATATGATTAATACATATTTTTTTGATTGATAAAAATTGTATTGAATGAGTTGACATTTCTCCCCTATTCTATAGCAAGTAATCCCGGTAGGTATTTGAATTACGTTTCAAAAATGCTTGTAAGCGCCTACATGAATAAAATTTATTTTGGTTTTTGACTGTCGCATGTCCTCCATCCAAGTATTTATTATATATTTTTATGTCAATATTGTATTTATACTCATTGATAAAATCTTTATTTTATTTATCTAATTCTTACAACTACCATTACATGACAATACCGGATGTGATAGTGTAGTCTCATCATTGCAATATTAATAATTTTTGGATAAATTAAATTCTTTACAGAAGAAATGAATACATTCAAATTTTCGTATTCATATCAATCGAGGACGATAAATATTAATGTTTATTAAAAGTATATCATTATTATTATTCAAATTACAATGGATAGAGTGTAAATCTGTTCATCTCTCTAAGGCTCACTGTACCTTCTTCATGAAGTTGAACAAAACATTTTCTAAATAAAGCAAAGCCCTCTTTGCTTTGTTTAGAAAATCAAATCAAAAGTACGATGACATTTCGTTAAAGTTTTCTTTATTGATAAAGTTCGTTTGTTATTAGTTTTGTTTTATAATTCTGAATGCATGTTTATATACATACCATATATGTTACATACATTATAATGAAATACCTCGTTAATCATAAAGCCGTAAAAGAAAATGGTCTGGAAAGATAGATAGAGAGAGTGAGAGAATTCTTAAGTAATCGACCTTTTTTTTATTGATGCGTCTATATTAATGTTATTACTATATTAACTCCTATATTAAATCTAAAGCCTGTTTAGCGTTTAAATTTAACTTCAGCGTTCTAAAGGCGTTAGATAATATATATTTTTGCCATAAAATCGAATGGAATTGAAAATTATGCTGTATATTTTGTGATATTTAGTATATTACAATATGGAGGTATTTTATATATACATATATATGAATAAATATTATATATCCATTGTTTTCTTTTAAATGTAGGTCTATTCATTATTTATATTTTAATATAACATCATAATTATGTAAGAATTTGACCCTTTATATACACCTCCCATCAAATGTTGTTAAGTTAATTACCGGAAACATTTAAATATAAGAATACCAGTTAAAAATATATTCATTTTGTTTATTACGTAATGCGTCGTGTTCCGTTAACAGTTATCGAACAAAATTATCTTTACATCGATATCTCGTTTTCGTTTCCATTCTTAATGAAATAACTATATGGGTGCGATACTGTATCGTGTTATTGTAATCTGGAATGCGTGGGCGCAGCCGCCATACTGTCTAGGCATTTCGTTCGTGGGCCACTTAAGAAAACGAATCGTTTAAATACTTTTAGAAATTGTGTATAATTGATGATATATATTTAATTTTAAACGGTTTTGTATACATATATATTTAATGTTTTTATGGAAATTTATGTTATTAAGTCTATTAAGTTATAAATATTAATTGATATTCTCGTTCTAATGAACAAGAATAGTACAGAACTATTTATCTTAAAACTATTCAAAATGTCATGTGTATTTATTTATCTCCATATATTTTATGGAGGTTATGGAGGAAGGTTGTGATGTGATCGTTTAAAATATCGGAAAAAATCATACTGACTGGGAGCTTTACTGATGTGCGCCACGTAAACTAATAGAGTTATACATATGTATAATATTACGATATAACGTTGTATGTTTAACCCTTATTATATCCGTGCGAAGTCGGGAACTACTTAACTAAGGAACTACTAACCTACTGATCAGAAGAACATTAATAACAGACAATAGGATTAATGTAAAAAGATGTTTCTATAAAAAAAAACAATCTTCATTAGATAATCTGTGGTCAACGAAAATAAACAAACAAAACGTTAATTTTTATTATTTGTTGTACATTTGTTGTGTAAATAGAATTGCGATTCTATCGATTCATCAATATTTTGATTTATTTACTAAGAAGCTGTCCGGTGCTAATACCTCCAACACGGTAGTCTAAATACTGTTCCACATTTTATAAAACTGGCTCGAACAAATTGTTTATTCTATAAATATTTATACAAGGCGTGTCTCAGTAAGGCCGGGGTATATAAGTAATGGACTTTCAATGTTCCGGACAGAGGTTTATTTATATATTATTTAGATTGCATTAAGTTTTTTTATTTGTATCCCTTTAATCGTTTTAATCATCGTTATATATTAATAATGTTACAAATATAAACATTTTCGTGGAACATTATTTTCTTCCTTTAGATCATAATATTTTTCACGGTCGGTTAATTTTCCTAAGCTTAGCAAAATAGGTTATCTTTATAGGAGCAATCCCCGCGCATTCTGGAATAATCGCTACCAGATATATGTATACATGCATGTATCATTTATTTATAACATGCTGGTTTCTCGCAATATGTTCTTTCACCGGACACAGTACGAGTTAATTTGTTATAGTAATACTCGACAGCGTTATAATTTTTATCTTTAACCCTCTTTTCATTTATTTAATTCGGTCGAATCAGCTCAGTAAGGAACAGTTCTTAATAATAAAAGTGTCAAATCGTATAAAAAACACAAATTATTATTGAAACAAATGAACTTTTTACACGCGCTACTCCTTAAATTGTTACAAATTGTACTTATTTACTTTTTAAAGCATTAAGAAAATGTATTTCTTAGAAATGTTGGGTTCCTAATAAATAAATTAAATTAAAACAAATTGTAAGCGCTGTCAGCTTTTATAAGGATCTCTTTTTAACCTAAACAACTAAGTACAACATTTCTCGTAATTAACACATAACTTTTAATATAAATCTTGATAGTGAAGAAATCATTAAGGTAAGGAAATCTGAAACAACTTTATAAGCATTATAAACACCTACGATAACTTATCAAAATACAGTTAGAAGCAAATATTGATCAAACAAGCCCGCGAGGCACGTAGGCCGTTCGGACGCCGGTGTGTCTAGTTTATGCGCCCGCGCACGTCTCATTACATACAAATTACCTACAGAGCCGATCATTAAGAAAACGTTGAGAACTACATAATTATTTACTTATATTTTAAAATATAAGTTGATGTTAGAATTAGGGTTTTGTTTCTTATATATAAATAGAAGAAGAACAATCATATACACCATTATATATAGGCTTAATATATAAGTCATAGAATAAAATTAAACCAATTAAAGAAATTTATGTCAATAACCTATGTACTTATACATATATAATATAAAACGAGTAGTCGATTCATACAATCGTAATTTCTCTGGCCTCGATAATACCCAGTTGCATCTGTAAAAAGTAGGTTAACGAAATCAAACTAAAGAATTATAATAAACGTAAACTAATAATTATTGCGGTTTTTATTATTTTGAACGGCATTATCACACATTTAATGATCCGATGGGTTTTTAGAGTATATACACATGTAGGTAGGTAAGTAACATAATATTATAATGCTACCAATAAGAGTTGAAGAAACGGAATATTTATTTATTAATTATTTATTAAAATTACACAAGATTTCCATAAATGATTTCCAAAACGAATTATAGTGAAATATTAAACGTTTCTATCACAATCAATTTAAGCAATCACTAGAAATAGCCATTTATAATATTGAATATCTTCCTGGCACACACACTGTGCCTTATCACCGACAATAAGTTCTGCAATCATGATCCGAGCTAGCTTAAAGGTTGTTTGTATATAAATACGAACTTGTACACGATACCAGCAGCTGTATTCTATAAAAGAGAAAGTAATGTTCCTACACGGACTAGCAAGAAATATTTTCTTTTCATTGAATTAGGTAGGTATACTGGCAAGTGGCACATCCAAAAAATGGAATTCTTTAACAACTCCCATCTTCCCCACCTCTTATAACCTGAGTTAAGAGGCTTATTGCGCGCCGGCAAGGCTGGGACGCCTAGTGATGATCGTTGTTTCCGACTGTACTGGCCGTTGTCGCGTTTGGACTCTACTACCACCTTTTTTGTATAATTGTAAAAGCCGGACGAGCATATGGGCCACCTGATGGTAAGTGGTCACCAACGCCCTTAGACATTGGCACTGCAAGAAATGTTAACCATCGCTTACATCGCCAATGCGCCACCAACCTTTGGAACTAAGAAGTTATGTCCCTAGTGCCTGTCATTACACTGGCTCACCTGCCCTTCAAACCGCTGGACTTGCATAAAGCCAAACAACAAGTGAATGTTAATGTTAAAGCAAACTTTGATACTGCAGAGAATAGCAAAGAGTAATGACTATGAATATTTCTTATCTTAGAAACACTTTGCTAACAGCTAATATTTTACAGATCGCACTTTACTTATCTAAGTAGCAGTAAAAGGACGTATGTTGTGTCAACCAAAAATGTTAATGGTGACCAATGGCCATTAGCGATTTCGTAATCGGAATTGTAAGCCTCGCGTGGGGGACGGTTACCGGCCCTAAGGTCGTGGGCGAATAGGTCAGACAAGTTAAGGTGTCGTGACTACTTTTAGTTGGTGATTTGTAAATTATGCAAACACTTTAAATGCCGTAACTTTTTGATAAATGAATTTAAGACCTAATCGATAATTCTCAGCTATTTTAATTTATATATAATACATGTAAGCTAATTTAGGAGTTTGTATGAGTTGTATTTACGGAAGTATATCTGAGAAGAATGCCTCTCAATTAATTAATATATCGCCAAATAGCAATCATTGTTGAATCGTTATGTTTTCTGCTTTGTAGGGTTAGTGAGCCAGTGTAATTGTATATAAGACGTAAACGTCTTAGAATTACTTAAAATATTTCTTACATTGCCAATATCTACGAATTATGATATATTTTATTAATAAAATTAGAGTGTCTGTCTGTAATTTAAAAATTAATGGAATTTTTTTACTTAACTTTAAATAATCCCTGTATTCCGCGGCGCCGGAAATAACTATATTTCTATTATATACAATTCCCATTGGATAGGATAAAAAGCGTTATTTTGCTTCCGTTGCTATTGTTAAGTTTACGATTAATATTATTTCTGTATAATACAAAAACGCGCTGTAAGCGCAGTAATGAAAAAGAAGCAGAAAATGCGTAGTATTTATACTTTGCATAATAAGTACAGTTTTACTTTAAAGTAATCCTAGCAGGGCTATTCTGTATAAACAAATTCAATCAAATCAAAATCAGACCGCATAAAATGGTCGTGAAATATCAGAAAGTGATATACGACATTATAATTATAACATTTCAAGGCGAACGCATTAAAAATAGTATATCACCATATTAAGTTTTATAGAATGGCACTGCTGTTTCAAAATAATTACTACCTTCAAGTACTGACAATATTATTGCCACAGTTGGAAGAGGAAACACGATAAGATATTTTATTCGTCCCTAATGTCATTAATATGAATGTTATTATATGTATCAATTTATTCGCTTTCTGTAATCGTGTGAAGTTGTTATTAATTAATCTTCAAATAAAATATTTTATAATCTATGAACCGCAAAGTGTCAATGATGACAGGTAACATGTTAACTCGTTCCGATCTGACCGCAGACAGATTCAATTCCTATTCGAAAGATTTAAAAATAAACCACTCGCACTTCAAAGTGAAACAACGAGTTTATTTCTAGCGGCCTTAATGTCATGTTCAGGGACTTTCGTTAAGAAGATAATTAGAAGAACGGAAAGGACATGTCATAGACAACTTCAAACTAGCCTTATATTTCAAAGAGAAAATATACAGAGTACGTGTCGGTGATGAAATGCATGCATGAGTTAACATCCTAATGCTACTATACGACTTATGCGCTACTTTATACTTAATTAATTAAGTTTAAGTAACTTTAATCAATATGAAAATGTCTTATTTGTTTTTTTTAATAATACATAATAAGTTTCTTAACAGTCATCAAAATAATAACAAACTCACACTGGTGTTTGGCTTGAAGAAATCATTTATAAGAGATGTGCTTTCCTACGTAACATTTTGTTTCATGTCAAATATTCCGAAGAATATGATTGGTTCATAAATAACAATAAAAAATAAATATATCATCTTTTCTAATTATAATTTCCGCCCACGTGTGGGGGTGAAGTGTTAAGTAAGAGAAAGCAAGGGAGGGAAATCGACAGAATTAAAGTCGTATGTACATTATTTGGTCAATAGAATATGTTCTTTATAATCTTGTAACTTGACGTTCATTCTGATAATACGAATTAAAATTTAACGTCCCCCAAATTCGACAATAAACCAATTAGGATATAATTTATTTTGTGCTCTATGGAGGTCGCTAATTGAATCTAATTCGAATTTTTCATAATTACGCTAGTCATTTTGAAGATTTAGTAATTTCATATAACGACAATTGAGACAATTGTTCTGTTAATATTAAGGCCATGGATGTCCTGCTTACAAACCGGATAACCACTAAATTAGCCAGCACCATGTTAAAATTGTTTCTTTACACAATAAAACTAGCAAAGGTCTAATTTTATACTTCCATGTCATTTGAAGTAGGAATATGACGAGCCCATTTAGAAAACTGAAAATTGTATTGTTATTTTTTTCATTCAAGTTCTTAAAATGTTTATTAATTTAATGATCATGGTTGTTGATGTATTGCAAAAACAGACTAATACAATATTTCGTTCGCAAATGATATTCTCATATTTCATTATCAACAAAGTAACGAATTAAAGTAACGAAGTAAATATAAATTGCCTGTGCAAATTATAAAAAAAATATAAATGCAATATATTCTATCAGCCCTAATTAACAGTAAGAGAATATGTTACTCGCTGTTGTTTTCAGGTGTATAATTAATAAATATTAAATATAACTCAGCCATATTATAACTTAAATATAATATATAATTTAAAATTGAACGTTGTAAAAGTAACGTTGAACATTAGTTACAAACGAACCAGGGAAGAAAATAAAGATAAATAAAAAATAAGGAAATATTTAGGTTTTTATGGGCTGTAATAAAGGTAGCACCGACAGTAACAATATTTGTTTGGCTGTCTGTCTATGCGTAACGCGGAAACTGTAAAACTCGGTTAGTTGTTAGAGTGCACTTAAGACAATATATTTATTTCGGGAAAAATAAAAGGAAGTAACAACCACATTGTCGTGTAGTAAAAATATAGTATAGGTAGTAATTGTGTATATTTATAAATGTATGTTCTTTCTTACTCATAAATACGTACCGTAGAGTCGTTATTTTAATTGGCAGTTTTATTATAACTAAAATATGATGTATTAAAATTAAATTTGAAATTATATTAGAAGAACATCTATAAAAAATAATGTACCCACAATAAAATGCAAATGAACACAACGATAGGCGTTTCGTGTGGTAGTTCGTTCATTCATTAAAAGAATGAATGAATGACAGGTCCGCCTACGCGTTAAGCATATTAAGGCGACGTTGGATTACGAATGGATTTAAGGGGAAAAATTTAAAAAAATACATATTATTTATATATTAAAATGTATACATATATAGTATTTATAAAAATGTATTTACCTTTAATTTGTATTTATAAAAATAATATTGTATTTATAAATTCATATAATATATTGTAGTAAGATTAATAATTTATGTTGTTACAATGAATACATCCACTTTTTTATCATTTATTTGTCGCGTGTGGATGAAATTCGCCTTCCTTTTTTTACTGAAAAATTGTACAAGAATATTCGATGTTCACAATAATATATTGCAGATAAAATATAAAAATAGATCTTTGTAGATTTCAGACGTTAAATAAACTTACGAGATGACGGTCGTAGAATAGTACATGTACAAATCACAATTACAAGTACAATATAAATAAAATATGAACACTCGATTTAAACAATTTCGGCCAAATCATTACAGGAAATGAAGCTAAAGCTACCCAATTTATTTGCGATTGTTTACGTCGCCTGCACACGAATGCGAGCCTTCTTATTTTTCACCGGCGGCAGTCCTCCGAGCACCATTGTATTCCTAATTAAGTTGTCAATCGATGGCCGTCCTTGACTGGAACTCCTTTATATTGGCCCACCCACGCCTGCGAACCATTAAGAACCTATTTCTGTTCGTCCTATTTGGACCAAGTACAGATTCTAAACGATGAAAACATGTAAAACGTAATGCGTTCTATATAACGTTGGATACACGGTTTGTATTTAAGTAGTCAAATGTAGGTAAATTTATGGGGGCGATGTGTTTTTGTGTGTGGTAAACATTAAGGCTTACATGTGTTGTGGTTATGCGGTCCTCCTACGTGGGTCACGATGATCTAACACTTAGTTTTCTCTGGTACAAATAATGAATAATATATGAAGGTCTTTTTAGACTACTTGAATTCTGTTTTGTTTCAATCTAGACTAAATTATTCACATTAAATTATACCAGATTGTTTCTAGCGATATTTATTTATTAAAATAAAGTAATATACTTATTATAAACAAGTTTCCGTACGCGGCTTCGCATGCGTGTGAGTTTTACATCCTTTTCTGCACCTCTGACAACGTGAATGCAAAATTCAATGACGATAGGATGAGTAGTAAAGAAAACGTAACGAAAAAACAAACTCATTAATGTATAATATCATGATGGGCCGGTTGGCGTGGTTGGTAGATGCTTGCCTTTCACGCCGAAGGTTGTGGATTCGATTCCCACCTAGGACAGACATTTGTGTGAATGAACATGCCTGTTTGTTATGAGTCTGGGTGTAATTATCTATGTATGTATTTACAAAAGAAAAGTAGTATATGTAATAGATCAGCTGTCTGGTTCCATAGTACAAGCTCTGCTTAGTTTGGGATCAGATGGCCGTGTGCGAATAATGTCCCAGGATATTTATTATAGCTTGTTGTTAAAAATAATCTCATAAATATAACCTATAAATATAATCAAAATCTGACGCAAAATACATTGAATTAGTGATTGTCTCGTGTAGAAAATAACTATGTAGTTTGTAATATATACAATATAGTACACTACATTAAAAATAAGTAGCTACTGAGTTCCTGGTCGGTTCCTCCGGTATCAACATTCCGAACCGATGGGAGCTTAGTGGCAACACTTAGCGATTCAAAATTAATGCTGCCATGAATAAAATTTACGTTGATTTAATTTGAAATTGTTACATAATTTTTTAATTTAATATTACGATTCAAAATCGCTTCTCGTTTGTATATTGTACTAAATGTAACAGAAGCGTAATAGCGGATAAATGGACAAATCGGATGACACTTCCTGCCTCTCACTGCGTGGGTCTCGCACGTGGCGCCTCGCCACCTCGCCGCCTCGCTGCCTCGCATGCTATTCAGAATATGTTACTCAATGAATGTTAGTTACATTTGGTAGGGTTGCCACAATAATAGATAGTGAAAATATTTTCATTTGATTATTCTAGAAATTGTGACGTGCACACTATTAATACAAGGAACAAACAAACTTATTAACTCTGTTACCCTAGTCGGGATTGTTCCAGGCCAAAGCCTGTTTACAATTACCATTAATTTGATGATATTGTATGCTTTAAGAACAGGATCCGAAAAAACGTTCAAATTTTTTTAAGTATATATTAAAAAATACCGTAATTTAAAAAAAACCTATATGTGTGCTAAACCGATTACATCCAGGCCGTTGTTATAAGCAATAAATAATTATTGTAAAAAGATATATGATAGGTGTATATATATTATATACTATTCCGATAAGTTTATTGCACAGGTTTTCTGGGCTCAGGTATTTCTTTTCGAACCGGGGCAAGCAACCGCAAGCAAGTGTAGATAATGCTTCTTACTGTAGATTTAAATTTTTTATTTGAAAAACTATTTCTATGAAATACTGTTGTGGTTCTGGTTGTAATTTAGATATTAAGGGAATAAAATAAATATAATTAATATTAGATATTAGTTAATAAAGTTATAAAGACTGGAACTGTAAATATGTAATGTAATGTAATTTTATTTTAGTTTATTTAAATTTGAACTAATACTTTGTCTTTTAAATATTTTGTATAGAATAATTAGTCTTTTTATTTTTTTTTATTCTTAAAATGATCAATTATATCATTACTTTATTTTAAGGTTTTCGAAGTATATAAAATTCCCCTTTCATACGATTATAGTCAATGGCGTCCGGGAAGCGCTGCACGGATAGTAAAGTTGAAAGCGTAAGCCTCCTCGATAATGCGATAAGTCTGCATTATGTAAATGATTGAATTTTAAACAACAATGGCGGTTTACATCAACGTCTACTCAAATTATAACGGGACAACAGTTTTAAGTCGTATTTAATTTCAAACAACATTGTATGGTGTATGGAAATGTGTATGTATGCCGTAAGTGCATGTCGTCGTCGTTAACTTTTTAAACTAAATAATATGAACAAAACATTTTAAATTGCTTATAAGTAATATTCAATTATGTGCAACGAAACACTATCTCATAAAAAATATCTTATCATGAATAAAACATAATATATGAATCAATTTTTTTTAAGTAAACAAAATTAGCGTTGCATAGTTTTATTATTTATTTGTAATTCACAGTACAGTACAGTAACAGCCTGTTAATGTCCCACTACTGGGCTAAGGCCTCCTCTCTCTTTCGAGGAGAAGGTTTGGAGCTTATTCCACCACGCTGCTCCAATGCGGGTTGGTAGAATACACATGTAGCACAATTTCAATGAAATTACTACACACTCTAAGGAGTGTGGAGTATGAACTAATGTTATTCCTTCCCTTTTTCTCCTGACTTTTCACAAGTAAATGGGCTATCAAACATTTTTTTTTGAATGGACCAGCAGATCCTTATAATATAAGGATATTCTTTCAGTGAAACAAACACTCTTCAGCTTCTTCTTAATACTTACGCTGTTATAATAAATTCTCATTTAAGTTTTGGTTTGCCCCTGTTTCTGTACAATAATTATGACATGTTTAATTCCAGTACACTGACCTAAAATATAAACGTCCGACTTCTATTAGTTTATATAGAAATTGTGACTCACTGGTTCACTAGAAATTAGACACGACATAAACAGACCTGACTGTTAAATTAACAGCTATTTCGTGATTTCTCGTCCGCTTAAATGTTCAGATAAGAAGTAGCAAGCTGTCGACTAATTTACAGCCACTGAATCACCGGGAGACGCGCGTTAATTATTCGCTTGTTTCTATTATTATCTAAACACTAATTAACACTTGTTAACTAATGAGAAAATGTTTTAATTATCTAAGCAGACTTGTTAAAGTGTTTTGTTAACTTTTTCAAGTAAACTGCAAGAAACAAAAATGTACTATTTAAAAAGGTAATTTTAAAACCTTTTTAAGATGTGTTTTAGTATATTTAAATATTGTTTTGTAAATATTTGTAACAAGGTAATTAAAAAAGGCAATGTGATGTGGAAGTGATAAAATATGTCTACTATTTCTAAAATTTGGAAAAAAGAAAATTTAACGTCGTGTTCAAAGTCTTAATAATAATTGTTTAAAGCGTAAAAGGTGACTGTCGATCTTGAGTTCCCGGGCTCTTTGTATCTTGGAAAGCACATAAATCCGTCGGTTCTTTGGCTGATCTCTCCCCGATCGGGACTAATTGCCGTCCCATCTGGGAGAGCACTTGCCTTTGCGCTCTATTTATGTACTATTATATAAGTCTTGAAAATTGACGTGACCTTGAGATTAGCTATCATGGGTATAAAATCCGGCCACAAGAAAATTGCTCATCATAATATGCAAAAAACATTTTTTAAAATAAAATGTACATTAAGGACACATCCTGTTTATGTTCTTATAAAGTTTTTAACAGAGAGATTCAAATATCTCGTATCCATAAGATCGATGTCCGAAAGCGGACGGACATTGTTAGTGAGCGAGCACTTACAATAAATGTAACACTTAAATTCTATTATCATCAGCACTCATAAAATACTCCACTGTGAGGAACACTGTTGAAATGATCAATTGCCACTCAATACGAAATGAATTAGTGTCTCGTTGTCCATGTGTAAATAAGGGCTTAGGCGGCGCGTTTCTGATTTCGAAATTGTGTACCAACCCTGTTATAAATAGATTCGCTTGTCGTGGTTTCCGTTCCTTGTCTAATTTATTGCTAGGAACTGGTTTACATGAATATGTACTAGTAAATTTATTGAATAAAGTGCTTTTCATATTTAACAGTTATTTTGTACGGTTGTTGTTAAGTAATTGGTCATTAATTGGTAAGGCTTGTCTGAGTAGGTAAGTAAGGTATATAGGAAGTTGACTTATAGTCCAACAATGTCTTATGCTAGCATTTATACTTTGAAATATTGATTGAGAGGTAGTTACCATCAACAGCATAGACATCAAATATTGTTTAGAAATGCTTGTTTTTTAAAATGTTTTTATTATTATTATTATTTATTTAATAAATCTTTGCACTTAGCTTTAAAATTTGTATTTTATTTACCCTAGTAAACCTATATAGAGATTACAGCTTAAAAATATAAAATTATGACGCCAAATTCAGCAAAAGGATCACTCAAAGTCCAACAAGATTAAGGTCTTCAATAAATGAAATTCCAACGACCTCCGTAGGAGCAAAGGAATGCCGTAAAGTTTGCGGAATTTTTAAACGATAAATATAGATCTTTTAAACTAGGTCATAAGCTGCTTTTAAATTGTGGATAATTAAGTGTGGCGTGGCCTAATTGCTTTAACATACTACATAATTATGCTTTTGATCTAATTCTCAAACTTTGTTTACTGTTTCATGTATTGAGAAGATTATGAATATTTATAATTATTTATGCTACCGAGTATTGTTTTAAGCTTATTACAACTTCTTAGTGTCAAAAAAAAGTCTTCGATAAATGGCTAATTTAATAGAGATTAACGGCCAGTTTCTTAATGGGTAGTAATAGTAAAATTCATAGCAATGTTGTTTCATCTGTTTCATCAAAGATTTAACTGATTTACTGTTCATGAAGAAAAGGTCATGCAAGCCCTGTAAATTTTTTGCATTTGTTTCAAATGTACTAAAAAAAATTTCAGTCTTTCATTCAACTTAATACGATTGGTTTTAATATTTATATCAAGACGCGTGACGAAAGTACAACAGATAGTTGTAGTATAATATGTGTTGTATGTTAAAGTATTTTAATATTGGGTACTTATTGCATACCGTAACCGTCCGTAACAGCCTGTGAATGTCCCACTACTGGGCTAAAGGCCTCCTCTCCTCTTTTTGAGGAGAAGGTTTGGAACTTATTCCACCACGCTGCTCCAATGCGGGTTGGCGGAATACACATGTGGCAGAATTTCAGTGAAATTAGACACATGCAGGTTTCCTCACGATGTTTTCCTTCGCCGTAAAGCACGAGATGAATTAAAAACAAATTGAACACATTAAAATTCAGTGGTGCTTGCACGGGTTTGAACTCACGATCATCAAGATTCACGCCTTCTAACCTTTAGCCATCTAATGTCTAAATGAAAACTTATGATACGTGCGGGCACACGACAAGTGATAAAATACTAAAACGAGTCCATGAATTCAATCCTGTTTATTATTATTTGTTTGTGTTTGATGAGCTTCAACCGTCTTGTCGATTTAAACAGTATAACATGACAGCATTACGATAACAGTACGACAGCGAGTCGGAGATTAGATACGTGCTTTGCATATTATAGCTTAAAATTGACAATCATGAATTAAATTTAGTTCGACTACGTGATACCAACTACTCGCTCTAAAATTCAAAATTATATTTATGCGTGAAATGAAGAATAGTTTTTATAGCCTAACTAATTGTTCTTAGCGGTTTCGTCTGTGCCATTTGATGTGGGATATTTAAATAAACTTCAAATAGTTAAAGTTTATAAATCTTCATTTATATTTATATTTTTTAATTTAAAATAGTAAGGCGATGGTCAAATGTGGTCAACTGATGGTGTATATCCTTCAAAACGGAACATAAGAATACTAAGTATTGTTGTTGAATATATAATGTACTCGACTACATGTTATTACCACCCTCTGGTGGTATCTGCCTTGCTCGAACAAAACCCTACCACCAAATAAAAAACAATTGAATGGAATAAACATTTATATAATATTATTTATATTATACAATAATATTAATTTGACCATTTTGACCCTCTTTCCAGAATTAATTCTAACTGTCCAAGAATAAATTTTAGACATGTCGAGTCTATATTTAATGTATCTTTGACCCGAACCAAATTCGCAGGAAATGAGTTCATTATTAAATGCTGCAAGCAATCTACAAAGCTATTTTGTAAATTGAGTCTGTTCTATGTCTCTCACACATAATCGAAATTCTATTAATAATTTATTACATGAACATATTTTTTTGCTATTATTCATCTTCAACTGTATATTCGATATAGTCAAATGTTATGAACAAGCATATTATGATTTTTACATTTTTCTATTATATACAGTTAGTAGTTTATGCCCGAGTAGGGGTCAAGTGTTAGGTATAATAAAATTGCCTATCCTTTCTTGGGGTTCAATGTTGCTTCATACATGAAAGCGTAACGTAGACAAACTGTCAGGAACAGCCTGTGTATGTCCCACTGCTGGGCTAAGGCCTCCTCTCCTTTTTTGAGGAGAAGGTTTGGAGCTTATTCCGCCTCATTGCTCTAATGCGGGTGGAATATACACGTGATAGAATTTCAGTGAGATAAGACACATGCAGGTTTCCTCACGATGTTTTCTTTCACCGCATAGCACGAGATAAATTATAAACACAAATTAAGAACATTAAAATTCAGTGGTGCTAACAGATAGACTGACAAAGTTATAATCGCATTTATAACATAAGTATTGATTATGTACTGCGTGATTTGATATGCGTATAGATATAATGCTGAAGAATGTGTGTGTTAGTTTAAATATCTCAAATCTCAAGATCTACTAGTTTGATTTGTTAAGGCTCATCAAATATGTAAACCAGCTTTATATCATTAATATAAATTACTAATTTTTTTCTAATACATTTATTTATATACTTAATTTTAATGTTCAATCGTTTTCACTTTAACCTATAAACACACAGCTCTTTTAGTCTACTTACGAAATAATTTTTGTTGCTTAAAACCATTTTTAAAGATCTGCATTAACAATATTAAATGAAAATTATGCTTTTTACAAATTATTTAAAAGTACTTTTGAGATTACTTTCATTTCATAGTACGAAATTCGAGTGCTATTTTATAGAACGGCAAACCCTTATACATTGCAAAGGTTTCGCTTGAAATCAACTTGAATTACATTCAACAGACCGAAGCGTATTCACATTCATCATCGAAATACCAGCTGTCCATATTAATTACTCAGTTTCTGGGAAAATATGGCCAGTTTACTTTTAAGCTTATAGTAAATAAAATAATTTGTTGATCTACTTTGTTATATCGAACATTTCCAGTAATAAATGTGATTTACACTATCTGTGGCACTTGAAGCCATTAAATGTCATAAAAATATTATTATAAATCTATCATTTGACAGTGCTGTGCTGATTTATGTTTTTATAAATCGTGTTCATCTTTAACGTGCAAATGTAATTTAATTAATAATAAATAACAATTTATAGTCATGAAGCTGTCCTTCTTATCAAAACATCATTATCACATTATATGATAAATAGTACGTAATTTATTATATTATACTTTTTTATTTCTGTTCTAATTTTGTTTATTTTTTATTTTGTAATTGCTAATGAAAGACATTTTGACGAATTTTGACAGGTCTATTTTTTATTTTACTGGTGGCAATACTTAATATAAACCGTCATGAGTTTTTTTTCTGTTAATCAAAAATACTACGTAAGAGTGGTCGTAAGATTATTACAGGAATTAGGATTCAAATAACTTGGTATGATAAGTTGCCAACTCATTAGTTATGGTTAATTTCTCTTACCATGCAAATTTTTGGTAATAATAGCCATATATATATATATATTCATTTTAATAAATACTCCAGTAGAAGTAATAAATTTTATTGTTTGTTAATTTTAAGAGCTTTAATATAATAACTTATTTACTTTTAAATTTAATTAAAACAAAATATCATACATTGTTAATTCGATGACAATCGTTCAGTTCTCCTTTTTTATATATGCGCGGGAAAAACTATTATTTACCAAACAATACAAATGACGTTCTGAAACCGATTATATTTTTATTAAATCAAATACAATATAGAAATATGTAATTATTAAATATATTAAGTGAAGTATCTAAATAAGTATTATATGTAATTTTTTGTTTTCTATAAAATTAAATTTTAATAAATAAATAAAATAATTTAAAAACATTTATTCTCAATTCTTAAACTAGCGGAATTTATTCATTTATTACATGTTCAATTATAAAACTTAGAAGGTTACTAATTTACAACGTGGATTACAAGCTGCCATTCGCAACTAAAATAAAATAAATCTATAAAATAGATCTATATAAAATGAGTTAAAAAGTACAAACAATAAATAAGTACTAATTAAAAAGTCGTATCCGAAGTAAAAGTAGTACGTAGCTTTTATGAAAAACAGTCGAGCAATGTTCTTAAAATATTTGTCTTATTTTCATGACTGCACAGGGTTCAGTATTACCATTCAGCGTTGCTTACATAAGACGGTTCCCAAGTAATCAACGCTCCGTCACTTCATCACGCCCCTCGGGAAAATTAAAAACCCTTGCATTTGCATTCCCATTGCCGAAATTAATATTTCAGAACTATTGTCTCACGAACAATGATTCCTGGCGTGGGACTTTTTATTCGGTCATGAACGTTTTTCTGCTAAATATTACGTATATTTTGAGTTTAGTGATTCAAAATATAATATGATTAAATTCTGTATCTGCAAAATGAAGCTTATGGCGGCTTGGGCTGCGGGATATTTAAGTTATTTCACGCTGCATCGAGAAATTTCAGTTATAACTATTAACTAACTTATATTGTTATTTTTTTGTATAAACCTATAATGGTTATTATCTTGTCAATATTACAAATGCAATATTTTGTACGTCTGGATCATTGTTACTCTATTGAGTTAAAACTTATGATCGGGTTTAACGCCAAACGTTTCCCTCTCTCTTTCTCATTTAAATACATTATACTTGTTTGTTCAATTTATAATTTTTTCACAATTACATCGGACACGATCAGTTGGTTGATACCTAGCAGTGATAATAATCGTTCAAGTATCATACAGTTTCTCAAATCATCTTTTTCTATCTGATTCGGTCATTAGACATGTTACGTATTGATTTGTTGGTAGAAAACACCAAAATATATAGTATATATGTATAGAAATTACATTGATGTATAAGATATATTATGTGATCAAAGGTTGACATAACAAAAGAGATAAAGATCGAGTCGATTCAAATCGATTTGTTTAAACAAATCTGCCGTTATGTAATAGAGTGCATATATTTACGGTTAGAGACATTTATTTTCTCAAAAGATTTACATTTAAATCACTTGCAGAGAAAATTACGAAACAATTAGTAGAAAAAATAATTAGGGGATTTGACAGTCACTCCGGGTCCTACCTGGCGCAGAGGTTGTCCATTGCCGTACAGCGTGGAAATGCAGCCTGCATTATGGGCAGCTTTGCGTCGGGTGGGAACCAGGAGAGACTATTTTAATTTTGACTTTTTATAACAACAATAGAAAAATTAAATCAAATAGGCGTACATAGTAATACGTTGAATATTACAATAACCTAATAATACCAGTACAGTGCAAATAAGTATGGATATTTTGTGATATAAAGTAGAGTAGTCTAGTAAACAAATAGTGCATATACAAAGTATTTGATTACTTCTATACATATTAAAAGCAAAACCAAAACCCGACAGACGTTGCCCTGGCTGTATAGGTACCGTTTGACATGTCGATAGATTAAATGGCTTAAAAATTGACGTGCTACCGCGCCGTCAAATGGTGATCTACAACAAAGTGGATACGGGGTAGTATGAAAACATTCTTCATGAAAAAATACATGATGTACCAACTTTCATGATCGGGCAAATAGTGTTGCAGTTTATTAATCTCAAACATATATATCAGCATCAATTTATATACTGAAACTAGTATGTACCATATTAGTTTCAGTTCTATGTTATATCCTATATCTCGTTTTTTGTACCCTGACTACGTGTATGAAAAATTTTACGACGATCGGTTGAGTAGTTATTACGTGAAAGCGTAACAAACGAACCAATAAACTCACTTTCGCTTTTATAACATTACTAAGGAAAATAATAACCTATACATTTTGACAATATATCTTAAACATTAAATATTTAAAGCCAAGATAATTTATGCAAATATTATAAGTGGTTTATTACTCTTTGTTCCAGGTTATTTCGGAAAATACTTGAATAAGTACAACGGGTCGTATATACCCCCAGGCTGGCGCGAGTGGGGCGGACTTATAATGAACTCAAAGTACTACAACTACAGTATAAACATGAACGGAAAGAAGATCAAGCATGGCGACGATTATAATAAGGTAATGTTTGATAAACAGTCGATGTCTTGATGTAAACATTGATCTTGGTAACAGCCTGTGAATGTCCCACTGCTGGGCTAAGGCCTCCTATCCCTTTTTGAGGAGAAGGTTTGGAGCTTATTCCATTACATTTATCTTATACATGAGAAAATAATTTATAATTATTTAGTCAGCGCCATGTCAGAATAAGTAATTTCAAAATTTAAGTAAGGATAAGTAAGTCTTAGTTGGAAGACTATTACATCTATGGGTGTAAATAAATACTTAATATAAGGAAACTATATAATGGTAACGAATCTGTAGATAATAACAAGAAAAAAATGTTTATTTGTTCGTATTCTAAGTTTTCATGCATCCTTTATCCGATTGAGTTGAAACTTTGTACAGTTGTTGTTGGCACTTGGCCAAGGTGACCCAGTGGTTAAAACTCATGAATCTTAACCGTTGATCCCATGTTCAGACTTAGGTAAGCACCACTGAATTTTCAGCGCTTAATTTGTTTTTATAATTCATTTAATCTTGAGGAAACCTGCAAGTATCTAATTTCACTGAAATCTACAAACTCGCATTAGAGCAGACTGATGGAAAGACTGATGATGGATGTGCCGTGGAGTACCGGCTTAGAATAGTACTCCCCCAGTTTCATCCCGTGGGTGTCGTAAGAGGCGACTGAGGGAAGGGGAAAGGGGGGATGGGCAGCAGCGTCCCCCCATAAGCATCTTACCCCCTACTGCGCTCGCCAACACGCCTGCCCAGCGTGGCGAGTATGGGCAAAACCTCTCAACGATAGATGCGTAAAAAAGGCCCCCAGTTACCGGCAAGCCTTACCTGCCATGACATACGGTGCCGAAACGTGGACACTAACTGCGGGACTAGTCCACAAATTCAAAGTCGCTCAGCGTGCTATGGAGCGAGCTATGCTCGGAGTATCTTTGAAGGATAAGATCAGAAATGAGATTATCCGGAAAAGAACCGGAGTCACCGACATAGCTTGCAAAATTAGTAGGCTGAAGTGGCAGTGGGCTGGTCACGTATGTCGTAGGACCGATGGCCGTTGGAGCAGACGAGTCTTAGAGTGGAGACCGCGGATCGGCAAACGCAGCGTAGGGCGCCCTCCAGCCAGGTGGACCGATGACCTTAAGAAGGTGGCGGGCACCGACTGGATGCGGAAGGCGGAGGACAGGGAGCTTTGGCGCACCTTGGGAGAGGCCTATGTTCAGCAGTGGACAAAGTGATTGGCTGTTGATTGATTGATTGATTTGATTGATGGAAAACGCTCTAAACCTTCTCCTAAAAAGGGAAGGAGGCCTTAGCCCAGCAGTACATTCACATGCTGTTAGTTAGGTGGCGTGCGAGTCGTTTCGAATTTAAAATGGTATCGCATTCCTTACCTGGGATAAGCTGTACTGTATCACAAAATGTTATTTCATTAAACTTGCTTGGCTAAGTTAAGCATAAATAATGTAAATTGAATCTGGCTTATATATATATATATATATATATATATTTCGAAATATCGCACAGTATATGTCCTAATTGTACACTTATTCGTTATTTTCTTAGTAAGGAATGATTTATACTCCTTACAGTGCAAAGACCAGGCCCAATAACCATCATATCACGTATTTTATAGTTATGCTTCGAAATATAAACATTGTAAAAATAACGTAGTTGGAGAGCTTGCAAAGTCTAATGCGTTCTCTCAGCGGTCAGACTTTAAGGGACCATCAGTCCGATTTATATAACTATATGAAAATCCATTACCGGGGGTAAAGCTAGGAAATAAATAATAATTTATAATATTTAATGCACTTTGAAGTACTATAATTTTTCTTTCAGGCTAATAAACCCATATTATATTAGGATAGGACATAGAAAATATTTACACAATATTTTCATGCTTAAAATCAGTTTTGCAACTGTTTATTTATGTTTGTAATTAAGCTCTTAAAACCTTATGAAGTTATTAAACATTTGGCACGAATATACGCTTTTAAGTGAAGAAATTAATTAAGGTAATCAAGTGTTGCGAGAATAATTAATATCGTTTAAAATTAATTGACATCGATGGTGAACATTATAAATATCGCAATAAACCTTAGTAACAGTAGGACCAAATTAAAAAAAAAAAAACAATAAATGTCGCTGTCACAGGACATCTGTCAGATGGAAAACATTGAAGTAAATGCTATTTTTATTAAATTATAATTAAAGAAAACCCCTTTTTTGAAAAAAATCTTATACTCTATAACTTCGCTCTACTATTCTGTATGATGATATATTTCGCAGCTATTATGTAAGAACAAACAGGAAACTGACCGTAAAATACGATTGAGAAAGATCAGAAAGTTATATGCGACAATGACTATAATAATTATAGCTTTAAAAGGATACACGTATCAAAATAGCGTATCACAGTATATCGGGTTTCGCCAATAAAGTTTCAATGCAAGATAATGATTAGTTATAAAACCAAGCACTTATTATTATATGACTAACATAGATAGATAGAATATGCTTTACTGTACACCACAAAGATTAAAAAATGGCATAACACATGGATACAACCCAAGTAGTAATCATGATTATGGATTTAGTTTCAAATCAAGTTGCAATAAATTTTATTCAGTAATGCGTGCATAGACTAACTTAACTGTGTTTTGTTTAAACACAGCGTTTGCTTTTTTTGAATTGAATGTAGAAAACAAGATGGAGTTACAACTTACAGTTATATATTTTAACCAATCGAAACTTATATATACATATATTTTAAAATTCCGAAAATAATAATCGTATGAAAGTATTAATCGTAAGCGACCGTTTATACATATTTGTTAATTGTGGGTATTTGTATGGTATCTGACATACGATATACAGAACCCTCAATAAAAGTATCTCGGCGTGTCAGCTTTTTATTATCGATGCAACGTCTCGGTCTTGAGTAAATAAGCCCGTTATATCACGAAAAACGTCATTCTTGTAATGACATCGCATCTTCTCTTATTATGCATTTATTTTAAAATCTTACGATATAATATCATGACTCATTTTGGCACATGTCCAATTATATTCTTCATGTGACAATAATTTTAAAACTTCTGACGCTACGATATATAGTACCTACTCTTTGAATTACAGATTAAAATATGATTAACATAATAAATAACATTTGTAAGTGTTTTTTGACGTTTTTGAACGAAAGAAACATGTTATATGCACAATATTCGATATAGATCGAAGTTTACTTCGTGGCAAGTCTTTTTTTTTTTTTTTTTTTTTTATATTTGCCGGGTGGGCAAATGACTCTACTCCACCTGATGTTAAGTGGTAGTAGAGTCCAAACGCGAGGACGGCCAGTACAGTCTGGAAGAAGATTCTGCACTAGCCGCCCTCGCCTTGCCGGCCCGCAAGATGCCTCTTCACGCCTCGTAAAGAGACGTGAAGCGAGCGACGTATTGCCACGATAGGGATGGGCAAAGTGTGGAGGCGTGTTTCCCCCGGCATTGGTTCAGCAGCCGTCTCCACTGGACCAACACCCATCGCGGCAATGCTCGCTCGGGCACTGGCTGTACGCTGGCTGACCTCGAAACGCGGCTGCAAGCCACTTCACGAGATTTTCACCATGCGTACGGTGGTAACAAGCCAGGCGGATGTTTATCATCCTACCACCAGATGATATCCCTTAGTCGCCTCTTACGACACCCATGGGAAAGGGGCAGTGAAATGTATTCTTTCAGTCTAGCGCCAAACAGCAATACTTAGTTGTTGTGTTCCGGTTTGTAGGGCGAGTGAGTCAGTATAATTAAAGGCACAAAGGACACAACATTTTAGTTTCCAAAGTTAGTAGCGTTGACGTTGCAAAGGATGGTTAAAATTTCTAAAAAAAATATCTAATTGGTCGCTGAAGCGCTACCTTTCTATATATAACATTTGAATAATGAAGAACGCGCTTTCATTTTTTCTTCCATTTTATTCAAATTTGAAAACTAAAATTTTAAATGTAATTTAATGACGTTTAAAATTTATATCTATGACTTTATTGGCGCTAAAACATATCAGGCAATGCTAGCAGCTAGCTAGCAGACAGCTAATAGAAGCTATATACATTCTGTAACTGTAACAGCCTGTGAAAGTCCCACTGCTGGGCTATAGGCCTCCTCTCCTCTTTTTGAGGAGAAGGTTTGGAGCTTATTCCACCACGCTGCTCCAATGCGGGTTGGTGGAATTCACATGTGGCAGAATCTCAGTGAAATTAGACACATGCAGGTTTCCTCACGATGTTTTCCTTCACCGTAAAGCACGAGATGAATTATAATTACAAATTAAGCACATGAAAATTCAGTGGTGCTTGCCCGGGTTTGAAACCCACGATCATCGGTTAAGATTCACGCGTTCTTACCACTGGGCCATCTCGGCTTGATATTATTATTATATACATTCGTTAAAGGTATATTTTAAATAAAGGTCTATATACAAAGTTTATATTGAGCAACAAAGAAAATTATTGTTTCTTTGGGATTAGAACGCTCGTACGCAGAACAACTCTCCAAAATTCATCACAATCGGATGACTGCTTTAAGAACTTAAATTGATGAATAATGTCATTTGTTTCTGTCATCTAAGAATGAAATCATTGCGACTTCGTTAAGTACAAAAAACTTATGATTAAAAAAATATGTGTCGTTTCAGGATTATTATCCAGACTTAATAGCGAACGACTCAATAGCATTTCTTCGAGCCTCGAAGCGGAGATTCTCCAGGAAGCCTGTCCTCCTGGTGATGTCTTTTCCAGCTCCTCACGGACCTGAAGACTCTGCGCCCCAATTCTCTCATCTCTTCTTCAATGTAACAACTCATCAGTAAGTATATAAACTTCTTATATATGTAGTTTATATAGACATTTTTTTTTTATTCTTACTAAATAATTTTGTATTTAAGCGGCGTGTGTCAAATGTTTTTTTAACTATCCAAAGATACAAAACATGACTTGTAAAAAGATACGAGATGGCTTTATTAATGATCCACCATCCTTACACGTAATATGCAGAAAGTCAGTGGCATTTTCATTCAAAAATACCTGCAAGTCTGAGGAGCTGCTAGGAATGCCATTCATTCACCTCCGCTCTATCCACCCACGTAATATAAGACGCCTTATCCTAAGCGGGACTTGAAAGGATACTACATCACAGTCACACTCATCTTATTTTACTTCTCTGTAGACTTATAGAAATAATTCCAGTCGTAAATTTTATTTCACTTAAAGTCAATATGGCATTTATACAAAGGTGCACGTACTTAGTTTTATTTTACTTAATGAAAATTATAGTAAAACCTTTTTATTTCAAGCGATTAGTTTTTTTTTTATTTGTGGGTAAAATCATGGAACATGCAACTGAATTTTAAACTAGTTTGAAACCACCGATTGAGCTAAAACTTTGCACCCAATTTTGATGCTGATAGGTGATGACAATGTAAATTATTTATACTGGTAGTACTAAATTTTTTTTCAGAACATATATATAAACTTATTGGATAATTACGATGGCTATTTTTATTATAAGTTTCACATACTTATTAATTATAATTCGTACTGGGTAATACTTATAGTGTTATGTCGTGATATCTACGGATCGAATAATATTTATCGACTCAATTACAAAAAACAAATCACAATCATTATTACAAAACAAAATTTTATGATAAACACTTAAGTCAGAATAAGATTTATATTTAGATAAATTAAATACAATTAAATGTACATGTAGTTTGTACATTCCCCACATCTGAGTTGAGGAGTCCACTCCTTTTAAGGTGACAGGCTTTCATCCGACCTATGTAGATGTCTTCACGATATTTTCCTACACCGCTAAGCACGAGATGAATTATAAACACAAACTAAGCACATGAAAATTCTGTGGTGCTCGTCACGGTTTGAATCAGCATTGGGTCATCTTCATTAAATTTAGATATGTTTGTACTATACCTCATAAACGTTTCTCGGCCGCTTCGCTTACCCTAATAGAGTTACTATTAGGATGAATAAACAAATTGGCCGTTAGTACGAAGGACCTATACGTTTTGTAAATTAACATATCATATACCTATATATTATGTAAAAGCAAAAATATACAATTTACGTATGTTATAAATTATTATCACGATACCATTAATTGAGGCCATTTCGTAAACAACGTCGACAATTCATAGCGATTAATCGTGAACACCCATTTGAGTTACGGAAATGTTTTCCCGGTCGTACATTGTTACTTGGTACGCTTTTGTATCGAACCTTATAATCATATAAAATTTAAAAATAGCTATGGAAAATATAAAAAGGAATGTATGTCTTTAATACAATTAAAATTTACGTGAAATGTAGATAAGTTGAAATACTTCTTTATTTGGAACCTCGTTTATACCAGTCTTGTTTTTCGACCACTTATTCTCTAAACATTTCGACAAAATACTAATTGCTGCGAATTCTTTGCGGTCGCGGCCATCTTACCTCTCTTTAAATATTTAAGAAGTTTCTTGCTTGTGGGGTTCCTTCACATCGTTCACAAGATTAGTTTAATAAATACGATACATGATCTTTCGATACTATTGAATAGCAACTGATTTATATTTATAATAATATTTTTAACATTCAAAAGTGTGTTTAACTATGTCAATAGAATTATACTAAAATTCACAAGAATATATTTTTCTAAGAAATACTCGTTAGAAATATGTTTTATGTTAAAAATGAGTGTCATTACATTGGCGCAGGTGAAATACGAAATCACTTTGGAACAAGCCAGTATGAATTGTGATTCACTCAATTTTAATTGAACAATAAAAAACTACTTAAATAACTTTAAAAATAATGCTTAATTGAATTAATAAAAATATTTCTAATGTTGAATTTGTCGTGCCTGATAAACGTGACTGACGAATCGATAACGTATCGTTTCATTATGTAGACATAGGTATTAAATCTTTATTAAATGCATAAACGTTTAAGATATAATCGCGAAATCGTTTCTTAATTGGACACCGGGGCGCATATTATCAACGGAACCATGTATTCATATAAAAAGTGTTAAAACCTTGAGCCCGACCTTGTTTTTTCGCTACTCGGAAATTCGCGTACCCAACTTCGTACTTTACGGAGCGCCCTGAATAATTTTACCGCCACTCAGCCTTGCTGCTGATTTATGTTTCATAAGAATATTTAGCCCTGGATTACGGTCTATGCTTTTGAATTTTTCGGGGTATTATAATTTATTTACAACATAATTTCTAAATGGTTTTTGAATAAGTTTTAGAGCGTTTTTATTTTGTATCATAATATGTATTGACAGCTAAGTATTATTAATGATTATATATTCATGATTGAATGTAGGATACCTTACATATAGATAATTACGCTTTTTACTGTTTTTGGAGCGGTAGGTAGACGAAAATATTATATGAATGTATATTAGGATAAACAAAATATTACTGTTCTAGTCTGCCAAGAAATGATTAAACGAATAAGTTTACGCGCGACGCGGGTCGTTCACACTTCTTAAAAGTTTTCGCTCATCTGATACAGAAACATACATAAATAAGACGCGGCATTTTATAAAATAGATTTATGAGTTGAATCCTTGACTTTGCATATTTCGAAACGTAGAATTTAATATTCTCTATTTGTCGCTATTCACAAATAGTCGCACGTTTGGAAACAGTCTATTTCATGAAGGCAGCGCAGGATGCTGACGACAGAAATTGTAGCAGCTGTGTTTTGTTATTGCTTGTGAAATTCAAATGTGCCTCGAACCAAGAAAGTTGTCAACTACTTCAAACTCACATTGTACTGTGGAATAAATGGAAAAATATTCATGGAAAATTGCCAATAGAATAATTTATTAACTATTGCGATATGGAAATCACACTGACAGTATTTTTGCATGAATGTATGTTATTTATGCTTTGCACATACCAAACAAATTACATTGATAATAATTATATTATTTATAATTTTCTTTATTTATTTTACTTACACATATTACAGTGCCAAAAATTGCATAAAAATAATTTATACACGTTCAGTTTATAATGATATATACATATTGTTAAGTTATCCTTATCTTTTCGGCTAATGAATACATAATTTGAATTCCATAACAGCTAAGTTAAACACATGAATTACATCGAAACATAATGTTTTTGGGCAGTTAAATAGCTTTTTTGCGTCAGATAAGCATGGGAGTACATCAATTAATGTAAATTAGTATTCATTTAAGATAAATATCTCCTCGGTTCTAAAGGCGCCGCTGATACCTACCTACCTATCTACGTGAAAACAAAGTTTGCAATTTGTGAAGGATTCAAACTGAAAACGAAATTATTTTATTTTAATCTTTGCAGTAGTTCAAATTAATTTTAAATTTCTAAGAAGAGGTAGAAAAAAGTATGCGCCGATACTTTATAAAAAATGACACTTATAAACAAAAAATTTACAAATGACAGGACACATAAAAAAATATTTTACTGACGTTTATAGAATATTGCGTAATGTGACATAAAACAGTGTTGTTAAGTCAAAAAAAAATTAAAATGAGACAAATATAAATGATTGTTGCCACATACATAAACGACTAAATCTAAGGTCCTAAAAAAGTAATGCGTTTAACATTTAAAACAAATGCCCTACTAAGCCACCTATAGTGTTATTATATATAGTTTTTTGTTCTTTATGGATTTATACAAAACATCGTAAAAGAAAACGATAGTTTTGTTTGAAAATTATAATCAGTCGAAAATTTTAAGCTTTGCAAAACTTTTTTTTTTTTTTTAATTTATAGGCTAGCGCTTGACTGTTATCACACCTGATGGAAAGTGAGATACAGTCTAAGATGGAGCGCGCTTGCCTAAAAAACAGAATAAATTTCACATCTTACTTAATTTTTGTGTAATTATCTACACCGTGTGTAATTTTCACAGCTGGTATTCTCAATGGAGTCTCAACGGAGCCAATCGCGTAAGAGATATTTAGTAAATAAGTGTGCGTTCCTATTTCCTCACTTTTAAAATTCGTTTGACGGCATTCCATTATAAAAGGGTTCAGACGCTTTACGTGCGTTCAGCTTTAACTTCCAAACTTTGAGATGCTACTGATATTTTTTTATGGGCCCGACTTTTAAGCCTAGGGCCTCGGATCTTTCAGCATTAAAAGCAAGCAACTAGATCAACGAAGCAATATAATAGCAATGTATGATCGTATGTCCAACTTCTGTATAGAAATAAAATAGTTTAATAATTAATGTGTCTTTCTTTCTTGTTTTTGTGTTAAATGGAATATTTATTTGTAATTATTCGGCGGGAAGACATCGCACGACGATACGGCGCCGATAACCGGTGTCGAACTCAGGACCAACCGCGGCTCCTTTAATATTCAACTATCGGCGCTTTGTGTGGTCGCCAAACCTGTCCCCGGGGGTAAGGCGCCGACATTAATAAAAAATAAACTTCCATAAAGAGTTTTTATTCATTATATTTCAAACATAAAGAAAATAATAAAAATCATCGTATTCAATATCAAGGCGGCTGCGGCTTTGTGTCTGTACAGCGTGCGATAATACTTATGTTTGCGTTCTTATTAAAACCTTTAGCGAATCGAGAGAAAAAGGTTTTATTAATATACGACCTTTTTTTATTCGCATGTAAAGACTACTTTTCATGCTGAATTCGTGCTCAACATGTCGTCTTGTGTTCTGTGGTGAATGAAAATTTCCTTAAAGAAGCTTGATCTTATTAAATTTTATCTCTGCAATAGCATTAATTTTATCTCTGCAATAGCAGAGATAAAATTAAAAGAGGTAGCACAAATATATATATATAACAGACCTATTAATTACTAAAATCTTTACAACTTTACAAATTGTTATCGGCGTATATATGATCTTCTGATCTTACTATTATTCAAAAACTATTACAATCTTAAGTAAAGTAGCAGCCTATAAATTTACCACTTCTTGGCTTCGGATTTTTTTTAAAGGGATTGTCTAAGTCTACTCCAGCACGCTGCTCCAACGCAGGTTAATACACACGTAACAGAAGTTCATGCGACATAAGCAAATTATCTTTGCCGCTGGACACAAGTTTTCAAAAAAATACAAATTAAGAACATGAAATTTCAGTAGTGCTAACCGGGATTTGAACCTAACCTAACTAACCTTCGATTAAGATCCACTTGTTCTATCCATTACACCATCTCATGGCGATCTTCGCCATAAATAACAGTTGGCTATAAAGAAATATTAAGAAACGATTAACAATTTGCGAGGTTCTATTATGTCATATTAATTATACACCATCTACCTACCTACACAACTTGTAACATGTTACTTAATTTTTTTGTCAACTGTGTTATTTATTACCTTCATTTTGTTCTACATCATGCGCAAAAAAAAAACTTAATTCCCTGCTCCTTTTTGCGGTCACATACCGTCTGACGTTTTTGTGGTTTCATTATAAAGTTGTCGACGACATCGGGCGATTTAAATATTGAAATGTATAACTTGTCATCTGCGGAAAATATGAAGTTTGTATGTATAGGAATGTATTCGTGAGATTAAAACATTTTAAGGACAACAAAGAACATAAATATACGGCATCAATTAAATAGCATATAATATTTTTAATTGTTTCTTACCATATAAGTAATAATGTAATGACTGCCTCGTTGGTCTAATGGCCAGATATAAGGTAGCAGATCCCGAGGTCCTGGGTAGAAATTCCAGGTCAGGTCAATAAAAAGTTATTGTGTTTTTCTAACGAAAATCTCGAAAAACCAGAATCTCAGTAGCAGACCGGAATTGTCTCGTTTGGAATTAGGAAGTTTGTACACTCCCGTGCTTTGGATAGCACGTAAAGCTGTTGGTCCTGCGCCTGAACTGTCTCCGTTCGTGTCGGATTGCCGTTTAATCGGATTATGAGAATGAAGGAATAAACAGTGCATTTGTGTTTGCGCACACACTTTGCGCGTTATAATATGTCCGGCGGAGTTAGCTTATCTCTCTTCTGATTAGTGGCTGAAATCGGAAGCGACAACATCATCAATGATATCAAATATATTTATTTTGAAAAGCTTGAATTTAACGTGTTAGTTATAGTTAGTAAAATCGATCAATATATTTTCATACAGTACCGCCCAACAGATTGCGCACACAATTTTGGTGCTAGTGACAATAGTATGAATTATAAGTACTAAAATTGTATTGGTCTTAGTGCATAAGTTAAATAAAGACTTGTTTTTAAAAATATGTTTAACTTTATTTTATTATTTTCAGCACTCCAACGTATGACATGGCTCCAAACCCCGACAAGCAATGGATATTACGAGTAACGGAGAAAATGAAGCCAATTCATAGACAGTTCACAGATCTTCTAATGACCAAGAGATTACAGACATTACAGAGCGTGGATATGGTATGTTAATAACCATTAATGTATACATATAATAATAATGACACTCTCTTGAGACAATGTAAGCGTGTGGTATTAATATAAATTTTGTCTGGCAACACCAAAGGTTGCAGGTGAAAGATCGCTGTAAGCGATAGTAACGTCTTTACTCGTTATTACTTTATATTTAATAAAAATATGTACATTTAGCGGTTGTCTACATAAGTAATGTTTTGTTTTCTTCTTTCGAATATCAACTTACTGATAACAGAAAGAGAGAAATTTGTGTGAAACTTTTCACGCGCTTTACAACGGTTATTAAATCTGTTTAATATTATATTAAGTATATTATGAAACTTGGTACAACGTATAAATGCAACAACGAGTATTTCGTTCGAGCGTGCTTTTTACGATATATCTAGTCTATAATTCAGATGGTAAATGTCGATTATATCAGTTCCTAAATTGCAGGCAGTCGAGCGGGTTTATCAGGAGCTCAAAGCGCTCGGGGAGTTAGATAACACTTACCTAGTCTACACATCGGATCACGGTTATCATCTGGGCCAGTTCGGACTCGTAAAAGGCAAAAGCTTTCCTTTCGAATTTGATATACGTGTACCGTTTCTTGTCCGTGGGCCCGGGGTCGAACCTGGGACAGTGTAAGTAAATATTTTGAATACATTATCTATAATTTAAAACTTTTTTTTTATATTATTATAAAATAATATTTTATCTTGTTATTTTATAGGGTAGACGATATAGTGCTTAATATTGACCTAGCACCAACGTTTCTGGATATGGGTGGGGTTGAACCGCCAGCTCACATGGATGGTAGATCTTTACTGCCGTTACTACAACCACGACGTAGACGGGCTGCTGCAGCTCACTGGCCTGACACATTCCTTGTTGAAAGGTAATTTAGACATATTAATATTTAGTTTATAATCAAACGGATAAAATAGTTTCGAGCATATACATATAAATCAATTTATTTATTAAATGCCACCTTAACTATTTATTTGTATTTATGGTTGACCGTGAAGGTGCTTTTGGTTATTTTTGAATACGAGAATGTATGCATTGGTCACCTTTAATTTAAAAAAAAAAATGGCTAACAATAATATTAATATTATTTCAAATAGTTCTGGGCGACGTGAAACGCAAGCCCATTTAATGGAGGAAAGATTGCGCGCACAGAAATATAGTCGGGAAATGAATGAAAAATCAACTACTGCACAACCACAAGATACCTCTTCAGAAAGTGGAGACTTCGAAAGTGATGCTGAGGATGATTTCTTGGAGCTTGATGATGACGACGATAATGATGACAACGTGAGCTCATTGCTTTTTTATTATTTTCCATGATATTAATTTTATTTTTAATGCAATTTTATTTCTTTTACATTTTGATGTTTTTCTAGGAAAGTCCAGAAGCAAGCGAAACGTCAAATAAATCTTCGGAACCACTTATATCCAACGAGAGTCACAATCCAATCCTTGAAGCAAGTTTAGAAAAGGTTTTGGATGCTGAAGAGGCAGGAACAAACAACCAATTTAATTACTTAACCGCTGCAGGTATATTTAAAAGCAAATGCTTAAATAATAATAAACAACTGAAACTCAAATTGTATATCGAGTCACTAATTTACAATTATACAACTAAAGTTTTAAGCATTCTAAACTCTATTACAGAAATCGAAACTAGTATTATAAATGGAAAAGCTGCTCGCTTAGCAGCTGAATGCTCTAAAGCTGAATTGCGTGCTCCTTGCTCCATTGGACGGAAGTGGAAGTGTGTGCTAGTTAACGGACGATGGCGTAAACACAAATGCAAATATGAGGTACCTTCTAATTTAATCTTTAATCTAATTTAGATGAATACATTATACAAACTTAGAACCACCTGAATACTAATTTTATTATTGTAATATTTTTAGCCGGACATAAACACTCCACAACCAAAGATGAGTACAAAAAAATGTGCATGTTTTACTCCAAGTGGGCTTGTTTATACGAGATTAGAGACTGACGGTACAATTGCCAGAAGGCCAGTTGATTTACAAAAGGATAATAATACTAGAAGTAAAAGATCAATAAGCAACGATGTCTTTGAACCTGATACTGTGGATAGCATTCTCGAGGAAAATCCAAGCATTGGACATTTGAGTTTTAAAAATGAACCTGTTGATGAATCAGAAAAAAGAAATATAGTAAACAATATTGACAAACTTATAAAAGAAACTGAGGCATTTCTTAAGGCTTATGAACGTACCAAAGAAAATATAGATCATAAGAGGAGCAAAAGAAGAGCTCAACATTGGAATCATAACAAACATAAACAAAGAAATGATCCAATGTTAAACAATAATGAATCATCTCTAGAATGTAAGATAGAAAAGGATGGTACAGTTAACTGTTCACAGGTTATTTATAATGATTTGAAGGCATGGCATACAAATAGATTAAGTTTAGAAGACCAAATAAGACAACTTAGAACAAAATTAGAAGACTTAAAGGAAATAAAGAGGCATTTAAAAATTAGTAAGCCTGCAGTCGAAGTACAAACAATAACACCGACATATTTTAATAATCAATTACTTAATAAGACTGTAAGTCATGAGAATACCACTAAGGACACTTTTAGGAAAAATCGATTACATAGATTAAAAACCAAAAATAGAAACGGGACTTTGTTTGATAAAAAGTTTAGGATGTCAAATGAATACGTAATACCAACAGTAAATGCTAACACCAGAGACGATATTTTTGACACACAGCTGAAGAATGAAACTTCCACGGAGACGGTGATGCAAATCCTTAACATTTCTGATCACAATCATGGCGAAAATGTGTCAAACCAGACTTATCGTGTAGATGTATTACCCATATTTCCATCTACTACAGTTGTTACTGAAGGCAATTCCTTTGAACAAAATTTAATAGAAGAGAAAAGCACACAGCAAAGCATAACAACAGAATTTGACGATATCACGGCAACTGAAACAACAAAATTAAGGGACATTATTAGCACTAATGAAACAAAACCTAATGAAAATCCAACAGAAGTTACAAGTAATTGGAAAACAACACCTATTGATTTTTTCTCGACGTTACATTATTATAGTTCAGCAGTGGATAAATTTATTTCTTCTCATAAATCAAGCACAACGCCACCAATAACAACAGCCAGCCATCACACTACAACAAGTAAACCCACAACAAGACCTAGAACAACTGTTGGTACATTAGGACCTACCAGATTCGACGCATCCGAGTATGAACAAAGAAATCCAAACAAGGGAAGTTCCAACAACAATGGCATCTTCGGAAAACCTCCAGATGTTTTTCAAAAGAGACTCCATCCTTTGTTTATTGAAAATGAAGATCAACACGTGTGTTATTGTGAGGAAAATCGGTAAGTTTCACTTTTTCGGTTAAATGTAAAATTTAGAATATATTTCCAACTTTTTGAAAAAATACTTTCATATATTTACAGCAAAATAAAGCCCATTGGTCATTCCTATTTGGAAGCAGCACAGAAAGCTAGAGAAGAGCGAAGGAAATTAAAGGAACAGAGACTACGAAAAAAGTTACGAAAAGCTAAAAAGAAGGTATGCATTTGAATTATTAATGTTAGAAATATTAATAAATTGATAATGACAAATAGGTATTTAATTATGATTTTTATGTAGTCAGTGTTCTTATAGTGTTTTATTTTCAGGCGGAATTGGAAAGGCTATGTGAATCAGAACGCATGAACTGCTTCCGACATGACAATGACCATTGGCGCACCGCACCGTTATGGACCGCTGGACCATTTTGTTTCTGCATGAGCTCCTCCAACAACACTTACAACTGTGTCAGAACAATCAATGCTACCCACAACTTACTCTACTGTGAATTTGTCACTGGATTAATTACTTATTACAATTTACGTATTGGTATGTTGGATATTGACAAATACATTAAATTTATAATATTACAAAAATAATAAAAATAGCGTTATTGCCGTTGAGTGTCGTTGCATAATATATAATCAATCCTTATTATTGCAATGCCGACAATCAAAGTAAGTATAGTTCCTTGTCAACACAAACAAATGTCTTATTTTTACAGATCCTTTTGAAACGCAAAATCGGGTAAAATATTTGACACCATCGGAAAAGGAATACTTCCATAATCAATTGCACCAACTGTTGAATTGTCGCGGACCTTCATGCAGGCGATACTCTCATTCAAATTTATCTGGTTAGTTCTTATTTAAGAATTATAAATAATTTAATCCAAATGGTTGTCCGAGTGTTAACCTCGATTTATTTTTAGGAAGCAATGAGGATATAAGCAGACGATATGAAGACGATCTAATGTACGTAGGTGAAACGGTTGGATACAGTGGAAGGTACTTTAAACACTTATTTTACTTATTATTGTTAGAAAAAATTAAATCTGTTAGACATATCGACTAAATGCTCACTAAAACAGAATTAAGTCATTGCAACACATTCACTAGTTTTAAATAAATCCATATATTTAAGTGTATTGCTTGTAATGTCAGTGTATCAAAAATCTATTTTACTGATCTTAAAACTAGATACCTTCATATCGTTAAAAAAATTGAATATAATTATATTTTCTTATTTAGATCATGGCGATGGAACGGATATGGTCGACGATATGCTAGAGCAAGGGAGATACATCGGCGCCGACATACGATGGCGTTCTAGTCGTTTTAATTTATTGGAAATATTTGTGTGGAATTGTCACATTGTCTTGGTAATTGAACCAAGTGAAAAAAAATACAAATTTAAAACTAACAATGCACAAAATGCAGCGGTTGAATAAGAGATAGCAATCATATAAGCTGTGTATTGTTCATAAAACGACATCGAAACTTGTAGGGCTTCCTATTATAATCAAACATTATCAGTGTATATTTACATTACTTATTAAAAGTACATTTATCTCAAGATAGTGCTTGTAGTGATAATCTTTTCTACTGTGACTGTATCCCTCTTTTTATAAAAGAAATGTATTAAATAGCAAAATAGTATTTGCTTATACAGTCTTCCCAGATTTTCATAAGAGATTTCATCAGTTCTCTTATAATTATTAAGCTCTTAGATTATTATTGTTGCAAATAATTGCATTGCTACCATAAAGTATTATATGTAATATTAGTCCTTAGCATTTTATTATTAAAACTGTATAAGATCAATATATAAGTATTGCTCTAAACTGACTGTAAAATTTTATTGTTTCTTAAACAACCAATGAAAACAAGAGATTTCGGTAGAGTATAATGTATGTGTTACAAAAGTATGTTTGTAGTGTTTTATCTATTAGAAGTAAAAAGTGATATGAAGATGTTGCCATGTGACAAATAAGAATGTTATCATAGACATTAAATTTAATTAGTTGCCAAATGTCTAGTAGTTTTTTCTTAAAAGAGTTAGGCATTTACCTTTGGAATGTCTTGTGTATCAATTTATTAATAAAATTAAATGTAACTTTTGAATTGTTTAATTTTTAAAGGTAGCAAAAGTTACAGATCTAATATTGTATCAATTTCACTATCATCACATAATGAAAATAAAGGTTGTTTATTGCAGTTTTTTTCTGTTTCTTCATTATCACTTTTATTTAAAACTTCCGAGTCAATAAATTGGGCCCATTTCGAATCTTTATCGACTTTATTTAGTAACAAATTTGGTATTTTACTTTTTGTTTTCATCCTTGTACTGTTAGTATCAACAATATTTATAATTTCTGAATTAACATTTTCTATTTTGTGATCAATAATATTTGTAGTGAACAATCCTATAGGGTCCATCTCATTATCCAAGTGATTGTATATATTGCTTTCACTACTTTCTTTATTGTCAACTGATTTTCGAAAACGCTTTATAATTTGCGACTTTCTATTTAACTTTCTTTTCTGTGGTATTTCATAAACTAGTTCTTTATTATTAATATATACTGGTTCACTTGTTTCAAATTGTTGTTCTGGTTCATCAATATAAGCTGACCACTTACTTTCTTTGTTAATCTTAATTAAAACTTTTGTATCATCAATGTTAGTAGTGTTATCTACACTATCGTCACATTCACTGTCCTCCGAATCAACTATGTTTACTGGTGATTCCTCTTTATCACCCCTCAGTTTGTTCAGTTTCTGAACATGTGTCCTGCAGTCTTTACTTGTTCCTATGCCATAATGTCGTTTAACGGATTGTTTCTCCCCACAAATTTTACATACCCATTTATTGTCCTTTCTTGTTTGATGTACCTTTAAATATATAGCAATAATGATTATTAATTATATATATACCGTATTTCTTCACCATAGTAAAATATATATGTACAAATAATTTACCTGAAAAACTGAACACTTATAGCATCTTAACACTTGAAAGATCTGTGGCATAGTGAAAATACACATTTAGTAGCATTAAGGCAAGGTAAGTGAAGATTAAGTATTACTTATAAAATTATTTCATTCGTATATCTTATATTATTCTATGTGTTAACTTCATTTCAAAACAAACACTCTTACATGCTAACAGTTGAAAGTGACAACTGACAATGACAAATGACAAATGCTGCGGAATCTGATTTAACCTCAAATTGTTAGTTCACGTTCCGTTTTATATAACTGAGCACTATTTAAATACAAGCGTAATACCAATTATAATTAGAGCAAAGAATTATTCATATTCTATTGTGCATTTTTTTATTCACACAGTCTTGATCACAGTTTTGCACATATTAAACTATACAGTTGTAAAAATAAAGGTCTCGATACGTGAGACTAATGCTTAAATATTATATATATAGTATATAGTTTCACATAAAAACTAACGCTTCGATATCAGGATTTATACTTTCGAAATAACTATTTACTATTCTAACGTGGTTTTTGTTTCTTTTTTGCCATTAAAGTTACCGTCAGATGTATAAATTGATATAAAGCCAAACTTGGTTTGAGCCTGGAAGTCATTTAATTATAAATGACAAACTAAACGGCAATTTAATAGTAAGCATGCCTTGGTCATTGATATTTTTTTGTATTCAATGCTATAACCAAACCACCAAAAGTTTTGTTTTGATACACGGCGTATTTTTTTTATCACTGGAAACAGCTAATAACCTTTAATCTTTAATGTGAGGTGAGGACCAAATACACACTTAACGTGGTGTCCGATTGTCTATTAACAAAAATTAGAGTATAAAACATGGCTAAAAGTAGTTTTCGATATAACTTGATACTGAAAAAATACATTATGATGTAATTCATCAAATTACTAACTTAGTTGATATAATTCTTAAAAAAATATATAATATCATACTTGGTATCTATGTACGCCACTTAGCAAACGCATGTCCTATGCTGACTGCATAGAAATATTTTTGCTCGTTTTTTTTTTAGTAGTTACTTGTTATTATATATCAATAAAGTCGTATAATACCAGCGTATCGTTTATTAAAGATAAAAAAGCAACGTAATGTTCGTTATTAAAAGTTTTTATAAGTTATTACAATACGTCCCAAAAAATCCGTTGGAACATTCCTGTTGTCCAACACGATAATTTTAAAACCTCTAAACTTATGATTTTCTTGACTATTTAGTGTAGTAACACGGACTGATTATTAAATTTCGAATAAATCGCTGTTTTTTTTAATGTCAATTCAATATTTTCTCAGTGTCGTCTGCTCGCGTCGTTAATTTTTGAAAACTTCAGGTAAGTTTTTTCAGAATATCAATTTTCTAGGAAAAATAAACTATATTCCATTCTTATTTAACGTACTACTCAAAGGTATGCAGTAGTATTCATTGTTTAGTTTTTTAAATTGTAGCAATTTTAAAGGTCGTGAAGTATTTTGATCATTTATTTGTGCGATTAGTGACACGAAACTGTGCGGCGTGAAGATATCGTAATCTTTACGTTTTATTCTTAGGCTCAAACCCAGCAACAAAAAATACTATTGTGAACGAATGAATAAACGCAATTTTTTTTCTAGTGTGTGAAGAAAAATTTGAAGAAATTAAAAAGAAAAATTTTGAAACAACGATTTTTTGGAATAAACTCCTGTTTCCGTTGTGATTTCCATTGTGCGAATTCGTTCTACTTATTTTTGGTCCTTACCCAAATATCGATACATAAAAACCATACAATAAAAGCAAAAGAGTAAATCGTTTTTCATACTATTTTATTATCTGAGCCACATTCATCACAGTTTTCGTATATCAATTATTTTTTAAATTGCCACATTATTTCATGTATAATAAAACAAATCACAATAATTTTATTTATGCATTGAATTAAAGATTCAAAGATTCGTTTAAAAGTACACTGGAATGGTAGATAAGAAATTTTATATTACAAAATATTGCACACATATAGAATGTTAGATTACCTAATAAAAGAAATATTATTTTGAGCATTCATATAACTATATACATATAATATCATTATGATATTTTAATACTGTCTTAATAATTTAAAATTTTTAATTTTGCGTTCGTTATCATTATATTTTAAAAGAACGTGAATACAATAAACATTATTAAAACATAATGTATAGTCGGTTCTATTTTCTCGTTCTGTTATGGTTTTATAATAAAAACTATTTTGTATTTGAGCAGAATTGAAGAATATATTTTGGTTTATCTGAGTTAGGTATCGTTTTTTTTTAATTCGCGAAAAACATATTCATTTACAATGGATTTCTATGAGTGACACGTAATTTAAGATATTTTGGACGAATATTTGATATATACAACTAGAATTAACAATTTATTTTTATGAATTTTAAAACTTATTTTATAAACACTAATAAGAGAAGAAGAGTCTAAGGAAGATAGCGTATAGATTGAGATGTAGGAAATATATATAAATGTGATAAAGTATTTCTTTATTTACCTCGGCGTTCAAATGTATACAATATACTTCAATACAGTACAGTATATATAAGCCATACTATTCTTCTTTAAGGAGAAGTTTTGGAACTTACAACACCTCGCAGCTCCAACGCGGATCGGTGTGTGGTCTATATAAGCTATCTTTATACATTTGTATTTACGCACGAATTATCGAATAGTGAAATGTAAGAAATTGAGGTTATAATATCGAAACAGCTCAATGAATATGACCGTAACATTGGCATATCTTTGTGAAAGAGTCGTCGAAACTGTTTTTTGATAGGTGCACCCTCGTCTATTAGTCAACAGATTCGTGAAGGATAAACCTTAGACATATGTCCACGTAATAAAAACAATTTATTAAATCTAAGATAAAATATTTATTTTTAAATGGTAATAATTGTTTTATTTGATTGTATACGATAATATATAATTTTGACAACGTAGGTAAGTGCCAATGCTTAATTTTCTGTCGTACAAGATTAATTTGAGGCTACCTACAAATTATGTCCGTATTTTTAGCATTGTAATTTTGAAGTGAGCCTATAATTCAGACGTTGATTGATTAAGGAATTGTTTAAACTTCTTACACTGTCAATGTCCTTGTGAAATACGATCGACGAAATAAAAAATAAAAAAAATACACATTGAGCTGTTTCGATGTATAATTTTATGTATAAGTAAAGATAACACTATATACAATACAAGTAACATTCATATAATACGTATGTTTGAAATATCTACGCAAGGAAAGTAATATTAGATACAAAATAGTGAATATCTCCGAACAACTTATCCAGTCTCATTTCTCGCTCTTTAAATTATTTACGATTTTATTTTTTTACAAGATGCATTTTCTCTGTTATTAGTATAAAAATAAAATAAACTTTTAAAAAATATATCAGATCTTTATGGTTCGAACCTCCTTGTAAAAAAAAGTATTCACTATACCCAACATCTGGTTGACTCATTAGGAACCGAGATTTTATATTAATTTTGTGTACATCGTTTTTCTAATTTTAAAATAATGTATAGTCTATATTATTTCCAGAAAATTTTCTCGGCCTTCAAGGTAGAGAATGTTTAAGCTTATTATTGAAATTGCTTCAATTAACTGTATAATATCAATATTAATAAAAAATGTATTATGTTAAAATTGAATCAACCGACGAGTCTAACTTTCGAAACACGATAAAATCTCTTATTAATATTTTTTTAACAAAAAGATTTATTTATGATATCGCACACGTATTTTTGGCACTATAACACGAATATTTGACACAAAATTGGCACAAAATATGAGCACTCAGGCCTTATATTAAACATAGGCCTCGTCTCTATGAGAATTTCAGGAACTTTAATTTAAAGTCATTCTTTTAGAATTATTTTTGTTTGCTTAGCGTTATGTGTGCATAACGGTTGTTCTACGCGAGTAGCCGCGTCGAGCGGGTCCTCCCGAGCCTTGAGCCTCGCACTCTCTCCGCACCCGATCTATGATGTCTGCAACTAACTTCTCCTCCTTTGATCGCCTTTCTTCCCATTCCGATTGGCTAATATTTTCCCATGAACTACCTAAATTAGCAAAAAGAAAGTCACTATTTATTAATTAAGTTTTAGTTCTAACTTAGAATCATTATCATCGTTATTATTATCATCGTTAGTCACATTCATGAATGTTACTTTAAAATTTTATAACTAAGATAGTCACATCTCGATTTTTAAGGGCATTTTATGTTTGTCGAAGACTTAGAATAGTCGTTTCCATTGTCATTAATTTTTCCTACGTATCCCTTTAAGAAATAACTCGAATCTCTATAGCAGAAAATCATATAAATCTATCTAAATAAAATTATGTTTATTGAGAAATACATAAGTTGAGAATAGATGCATTAGATTTTTTTTTTTAAAACGTTACAATCCAAATAAGTTTTTCTGGGAAAATCCCACATATCCTATCGATAATAGCGTTTTTTTTTCATTTATATAAGATACGGTTCCTTTATATACCCCCAGAGGTACGCGTACCACTAATTGGGCAACACCGACTTAGAAGAATGAAAAATAAAGTGTTCTCTACAAAAGGTACAGTGAATTTTGTAAATAAGTGAAAGCTTGTATTTTTTTAAGTTTCATTCATATTATCATATTTTTTATTGTAACATTTTAAATAAAAAATTGAGAATCAGAATGGTTAATAAAATGCTATTAATGCTATATTATGTAAGAAACTACTACTACTAATATTGTGTTTTTACTTACCTCTAGTATTTCTATGACCTTTTTTTGTTTCAGGAGTTTTTACAACCGTGTTATTTATTTGTTTTCCATTTGTTTGGTAATTTGGCACACTCGATTTTGGTATAGACAGTTCTGGATCGATTTCTTCTTTTATATCAGTTTGAATGGTTGTTGTCGGTTTTGTAGTTTGTTGTTGTGATAGGGCTTCGGCTTGTGAATTTGTTAACACAGGGCTGGAGTCTTTCAAAACGTCACTATGTCTGCTTGCTAAGTGACCAATATAACCTAAAGACATAATGTAGATCAAGTAATATCTAGTGCAAGTTAAATATCCTGGAAAAAGAGCGTAAAAAGGTACACGTGACAGACGCGAAACTTCGTTTTCCGTCACAACAGTTTCATTTTGAAACGTTATTATAAGTTTAAACGTTTAATCTCAAATTCAATCTTGAAACACACATACACACAAATTTTATACACATCTAACTTACCTTTTCTGCTTTTGAAGTACACCAGACATTGTTCGCATTGAAAGAGAGGTGCCGGGTTTAACGGTTGTATGACGTGTAGCTTGTATTTGTGCCTATACCAATGCGTTCGACTTTGTAAGACCTCCCCACAAAGCTTGCAAACAACACTACCGTCATTTCTAGTCATATATTCTAACAAATCATTCCTTACTTTGGGTATGTCTTTTGAATTATCTTGGTCTTTGTTCTCTGTTTCTTCAGTATTGATATTTTCTGTCAAAAAATGTACACCTGATTCTTGTATTGCTTCTAATGTATTCTGTTGAATTTCTATAATATTCTCTTCTTTATATTCAGCTGTTGAAGAATCTGACAAAACTTCGAGTGTTATAATTGGTATACTGTTGACGTCGTCTTCGAAGTAGTGATATTCTGAAATTTAACAATAATAAAAAATAAAACATAGTATCTATGTTTTAGATATATTTGTTAAATTTATTAAGGAAAGTACAATAAATAAAAAAAATTATAATTTGCATTTATCAAGTTCAGAACATATATATTTTTGGGAATTAATTAATGATTCAATTTAAATTACCTAAGATAACTTTTCATTTATATTATCAAATAACGCAGCATTTTTATTTATAATCATTGGTTTTATCTGTAAATTTTAAAATTAATGAAACTTCTAATACTTTACCTTTATATTTTATATTTACTTTTGAAAAAATCTTCTCGGATGTATCGCGAATCATTTTTTTTTTCAACATATATGTCAATGCTCATGCAAATTATCATGAAAGTCTAACCAAAAATTCATGTAATTCATAAAAAAGGAAACCCCTTTTTGTTGATTTTTTTTTTCCTTTTTTGCCTTTAGTACTTCTCAAGATGAGTCGGCTGAACAAGTTCGAGTAACACTATTTTTTCACTTTAACTAAGTATTGATGTCCAATCAACTATAAATATATTGTCAAAAGAAAAGTGACAATTGAATTTATTCAATTATTTCTCAAGAAACGTTGACTACATCTGCTTGATGGATGTAATAAGGAAAAAGTAACTTCCTACAAAACCAATTTCTTTTTTTTTCGTAATCGTACCGTCTTTGACATATTTGCAATACTCTATATTCAAAATGGCGGTTTTTTATAGTAAAATTGAAAATGTAAGTTTTACAATGTATCATTTAAATAGTGAATGATTTAAATGATACATTGTTACACTTACATTTTATTAGCACAGCAATATCTATATAACGATTATTACACTTTTTACGATACAATACTTTTGTAAAAAAGAAGGGTAGAAATATCAAAAATAAGTGGACGCAATTTAGTCTTTTATATTTTTATTTGAATTATTATTTGTAGTTTACATAATTTTGCATTGCATTACAATGCGTTGGTAAGATTCTTTTCCTTAAATAAAAACTAGTTTAATTTCTTGTTACATTTAAAAAGAATATTTTCTTCATATTTCGTAGCTTAAATCAAATTTATGGTTAAAGCTTTGCTGTTTGCAACGATAATTTACCTCTAATTAACATAATTATCCAGTTAAACTGTGGTAGTAATGTTAACGTATATATAAAGATTATAAAATACACAATATATTTAGTACTTATATTGTAAAAATACTAAAAGAATATTAAATGTTAGTGTCCAATAACAAACGTAGTCTCTGATTATATAAAATGCTATTTCGTTTTCGTTTTCATGAAACACCATAGCATTCTATTTATAATATACACAAAGTTAGAGTAATACTAACACCGTTATTTATGTTGAAACGGCACAATAAATATACTTCTGTACTTCAGTTAACTATTCATTCAATAGAATATAGAAAAATTCAACACACGTATAAAAATTGCACTACCTTGAATCTAAATCTTAAGACGTAGGACGTTTGATGCGTAAAAAGTAATTTTTTTCTTTTAAAAAATTTGATAAACTGTTATATATATTTTTTTTTTCTAAATAAATTGTAAGAAATCCTATTTACGAAATTTTAAACTTTAAACTGTTACAACGTTTATATAAAAATACTACGCAAGAAAATCTGAATCGCTCAAAAGTTTTTATTAATAATTTGTTATAAAAATTGCTGTTCGTTTATAACTAAAATAAAAGGAGTTTACAATATCAAATCATGTTATTATTTTTAAACTATCAATAAAAGTACGATTAAATAAATTTTGTGTTGAAATAGATATGGTTATTCAAGTGTGCTCAAATAAAAAAAAAACCATTGCTTTAAACAAATCGTAAATAATATCAAAAATGAACTGTACAGATAAAAAGAACACAACTTATTTAAAATAATTATGTTGCCATGACAACCATCGCCAATTTTAATTATCAAGTAATTGTTCACGAATTCGCAACAATAATACTTAATGAAAACGATAATTCGTTTTATATAATCTATATTTATATAATATAAGCTGCCTTGCAGCATATGGTTAGAAAGGAAAAGAAAGATAATGGTACAACAATGAACATGTTGCTAACTTAGTTAGCACTAATATCACAAAACAAAATACTACAAAAAAAAAAGAAAGAAAATAAAACATAAATAACAAGTCGCCACTCGAATAAACGAACTCCGTAAGAACCGAAAAACTTTATAACAGGAATGGAAAAGAAAAGACTATAAGATTTCAATTTAAAACACTTATAAACGCAATTATCAAACAGATTTTGTGCGATTGACTGGCGCTGGTATACCTATCTAAAAAATCACACTGTTATAATTGTTAATACCTTATCGGCAACTATAAAATATATAATGTTCCAAGTCTAAACTTAATTATATACAATCAACTTGAACCTACCAACCTTATATAAACTTAAAAATTGTGCGCTAAATTTAAACACAAAACTCAATAATAATCTGTTAAGTAGCTAATAAAGTAAATCTAAATTCTATACATAATGTAATTATATAATATAAATTGCTAGTGTTATCAACTCTTTTTAAAACATAAAACTAATTTAATTAACTTTTTATTTAAAGACGAGAACTTAATTAACCTCGACATTAATCATAAATTCTAACAAATATTCCCTTATCAATGGAAGAACTGCTGATTGTCGTTTCTTGGGCTCTAGACGAACTAGAACCAACGTAAAACTAAGTTATATAATGAAAAGATATATATGATAACGTTATATACAACATTAACATATGTGCTATGGCACTAATAAATTTTACGTAAGCATATTTATTGTATATATTTTTAATCTATAACTTCACTTGATATAAAGAATTAGATATCGTAACAATAGGCTCACTAATATTCAAACAGTAATTTAAAATATTTCTATATATAAAGTCTTTAATAAGTAATAATAATAATTGATACTCTACCACGTAGGGATGTATTTTCGCAAGTTGCCAAACATTTTCTTTGTTTTCAGAACCCATTTAGAGAATGAACGATTTGAATTAAAACTGTCAAATACAGCAGCCAAAATGGCATTTACGGTGTTTTTATAATCGTACTGTAGAAAAAGTCATCTCGCTTGGGCCTTTGGCCTTGTACATTTAGGTCATTTTTTTTGTTCAATGTATATTGCGAAGACAGATTAAATGTTAATAATGTACAGTCTTTGGTTGGTGTCTTGCGATATTTTAATAAGTAAAATCATATTTGTAATGCAACTTTTTGTAAAAGGTTCAAAAATCTAGAGTAGAAAATGATTGGAAGGCTCATTTCAGACTTGCAAAGCACCTATTAATAGAAAATGTAAATATTAAAATTTAATACGCCGTAATAGTTGCGTAACTGGCCTCCATTAAATTGTGTATAATATTTATTGTCTAATATTTGCACAACCATACTTTTAACAAGTAAAACATAATGAGCTCTATGTAACAAACATTAGATATTAAATGCATAACAGTATCATTGGAAATACTTAATAAAATGTACGTTAAAATTTCACTCCAAAAATAGAACAAATACTATACCTATTGAACTCTGAACGTCTATAGAATAATATTTTCAAGTATACCTATAGTATAAAGGCGTTTTCAAAGGCACTATATAAATGGTCCAAAACGATAAAAGTTCTCTGGAATCCGAAATACTTGTCACAGTCTTCCTCAAACTTGTGCAGGATCGGGTGAAGAATGTGAGGGCGTTGAACCGTGAGGCGATCCCGAACCTATTGCCTCTAATTTTATCCCAGGAGGTAACTGGCCTTCCATTCCTGGCAGCATGAAGAAGGCATTCGGTGGATAAACACAATCTTTCGGCACGTAACAGTCGTGAGTTGTTTTCATGTGGTTCTTCATTTTGTCGGGTCGGGAAAATTCCTTGCAACAAACGGGACATGGAAAAACTTTTCTTTGCTGACCTTCGTGATAGAGGAAAGCATGCCTCTGGAATGAATATTTGTTTTTAAACGTTTTTTGTATATTTTCTTTCGCGCATTCTGTGCATTGGTACACGCCCTCATTAACAGACGCGTATCTGAACAGATTCAGGCCACGAACGGACATCTCCGTCAATTGTTCTGCTGGATCGTTGGAAGCAGAGTTAGCTCTTCTTCGAATACGTCTTCTAACAACTGGTCTTTGCATCTGGCTCCCTCCTGTTGGTAACGTATTATTATTAATGGAATCATTTTGATATTCATTCGAAGTAGATGCAGATTGTGTTGCAGGATTAATACGGATTTTTCCATGACCATCATTTGAGGGTGATTGTTCATATTTAATGTCTTTATTTTCAAATTCAGGTGTACCGCGACCTGAAATTATGTATTTTATTATTATACTATCTAATTTGCAATAATTCATTTATATTAACATACACATACAACAGAAGATCTACAAAAGAAAATAAAATGAAAACGTAATTTAGCAATGGAAAATAAAATATGGGTATAACCAAAGGCGAATAAAAGAAACAAAAGACGAAAATATATTAATATTTATTTGTTCAAATTGTATGACGAAAATAATTACACCATGATAAAAACGAAAACCACGTGATAGATGGAACTACGAAAGACAAGTTCGTCATAATAAATTAACTTAATATTGCTGAAGAAATAAGTAGCACCAATGTTTTTTTTTACTGATAAAGCTCGTATTTACTGTACAGATACATTACAATGACAAACTCGTCCAAATATGAATCCTTAAATAAAATATATATCAAACTAGAAACAAAAATAAAAATTTAAAACATAAAATAAAAGTAGAAATTATCGATATTCCTATGAATATTTTAGATACAAAATAAAAATTTATGCTGTGCAAAATAATTTTTCCTTTGAGTAAACACTAGGCAGTGGTTATAGAAAATTACAAAAAAAAAAACATTTGGATAAAACAATGGATTCCAGTAAAGTCAAACTTCTAAAACTATATAAAATAATCATTAAGTCTACGTAATAAATTAAAAAAATAATGTAACAAAAAAGATAGTTTTCACTATGTTAAAAATAGGACTCAAGTGTTTGCATTTGGAACTATTTCGGCAAGTGTGGGTGCATTATTTATATAAAATAACGCATTAGTTTTCCTTAGCTCATAAGATCACATGAGGTGGGTTATTCAGTTGAGATAGACAAGTGAAATTCTGGCAAGGATTATTTTAAGTAATTATGAATAATAGCTGCCATCATCGTTTTAAAATAACCAAATAACATAGCCTCGTAGTGGATTACATTTTACAAGACATCTAAATCTATTGTTTAAAATAAAAATACAAAAGCAACAATTTGTACTGAACCAAAAATACTTTGTTATCGCATAGCGTCAATTTGAGCAACATAGAAAGCATGTTAACGTAACTAGCTCTAACCACACCGACTACGTGAGTAGTATCATATGACAACATACCTACCTGATCAGTCCTCTCTTCGTGACTACTAGTTTTCTACCGAATAGAAAATTCACTCCATTGTAAACAACACAATTTATGCCTATAATATTATAAATAACTTAAACTAATCTTTACTAATAACCCGTGTTGTTACTTTGCTACTATTAAACATAGTTTATTCTTCAAAAAAGTTTGAATAATTTTATATAATAATGTAATAAGCATCGTTGCTGATATCACCATAAAAGGTACGCTTTAAGGTAAAGTCGTAGCATCATCAATTTATTGTCGTCTAGATTAACGAAATGTGGAAAGATAATTGTCCAATATGTGCGTCCATAATATAGGGTACAGAATTATAATAGAAACTAAGTACTTGTAACAAATATAACAGAAACATAATAAGGCATAAGGAAAGCGTATTATTAACTTTTATGACATTTAAATCAACTCTACACGTTCATGAAAAACATTTTAATTATCATAACATTTTGATTAAATTGATCCGTTAATAATATGCCTTTACAAAAAGTCACAATAAATTAAAAAGGTATAAAAGAAAAAAAAATAACGAATGGAACAAAAGCAAACAATAACATTAATAGAAAACATTCGGTTTAGCTTTAACTTTTATTATTTTCTTTAAAGATTCTAAAAATAGTAATTAACACCTTATTGTATACGATCGTATTTCTTTCAATAACAAATAATTCTATGTCGTGTAACTTTCGAATCTAAATTTGTCTAAACATTACACTTTGCATTTGCTATTGTCTATGTGCAAATAACAAAAAATATGGAGTCAACATTTGGCTAAGAACTATTTTATATAATTTAATAATATTTTGCGTCAAATTTACTGTGTCATGTTAAGATAAAATATTTATTTGTATAGTTTTATTTAAAAATACTTACGAGAGGTGTAGAACGGTCTAATTTTTAAATCTCACTTCTGATTGAAATTTAAACTGCTGCCTTCTATTCTTAACCTAAGACCGAGAATTATCTACGATTTGAAAACACTGCAATAATAAGAACTTCGTACTGTTCTATCACTTTGTTATCCAATAAACAATTGTTTAACAAAACCTGCACTGTAATTTTTTAACCGAAAACTTTATCTTTCAAAAATATGTCTATGAATTGCCTCATTTTGTCAATCGCTTTTATAACAAGTCTGACACAAATAAATCTTTTATCATATGAATATTTCCATCACGAAACAATAAAACACCTACACCTTTATCTATAAATGTCGTTTAGGGGTGATTAGTTAGAAAATGCTGCGTCTTCTTTTTTCAAATGTCAAATCACTGATGACAGAAAGTGAGAAATCACAGTTTAACTAAACACCCGCTAAACAACGTTTATAATAAAGGCCGTCAATCGATTTGACTCAATTGACAAAATGGAGCTCTTGATTATTGTACACCTATTTTTCCTCAACTGATTTTGAAATTAACCTAGTTATATATTATTAAAATGTTCATATAATATGTAAGAATTCAGCTAGTTATGACTTGAAATTATTGTTGAAACACCTCTCTAAGTTACAATAGTCAATATTAACATTACAATAGAAAATAAATAGTCATTGTAATTAGTTTAATGCCATAATTAATTTTATAATTTATACTCTGCAAATTTGATAATTTCCCTACAAATCTTTAAGAATTTAATATATTTTGTAATATTATAAGCATATATATTCTTTAACAATGAAACGGCTGATGAATAAATCTATTTTAAATCTGTGATATAATAATGTTAAAAATATGTCAATATATTATAATCTGTAATGTCATATATATATATAATTATATAATATATATATATATACATATAGCATCTGCTCATAAAATTCTCATGTATACATATAAAATGTCGATAGCTGCACATTTTCTGAAGCCCCGATGAATATAATTTGTTTTTTTTAAAGATAAAAATAATAAGGGCAACACAAGATGTTTTTTAAAACAACAATATTAACAAACAACATACACTTTAGGGGACATTTTTTAATGTCACATCACATGTGACGTCACCTTAAGTTTAATTTAGCACCAATTGATGATATAGCTTTAATTAAATAATGTTCCATCGATATAGAAATAAGATATTCTAAATAAGATATTTCTCATTAACATAAATATACATTTCATAATTGTTTATAACAAATACAATAGAATTTATACTTTATTTGTATAGAATTAAATGAAGGAACTCTGAAAGGAGAACGTTACCTGGTTTTAATTAAGGAAATGTTAAAGGAGTTCAATTTTACACGTTTTAAGTTTAGGCACTGGCTAAATTGACTATCTTTAAGTATTTCGAAACATCCAATAATAGCCTCACCTTTTAATATATCTAAATTTCCCTTTAAGTACCTATCCATGTTCAAAGATAAATTTTTCATATAAAGATTATGAAAGGTACAATAAATTCGTTTATATGAATTCAACAGTCTTAACATTTTTAACAAGGCGAAGAAATCGCCTCGATTTTTTATATAACGTTTTTTTTTTATATTTACGAGTTGTTCCGATTTTCATATAAAGTGGGAAACATGAGATGATATCCCTAAATTTAACTATAAACATCGTATTTAACTACTTGGGCCTAGAGGTTTCTATAATCCTAAGGAAGCTTCTTAAAGTAGATTGTAAACTTTGAATAATGAAAATAAATAATTATACATAATATTCTTTGAAATTTCTTAGTCACCTAGTAGTCGATTTAACTTATTAATATACAAGTAAAGGCACACTAATAGGCAAGCGTTCCCTGGACCTACTACGTATTAAATTGGAAACGGTTTGTTTTTGGGTCGACAACGTAATGTTAAAGTTTTATGCTTTGTCTACACTCGTAACCTGTAGTCGTCCAACGTCACGACTCGTCTGCATTGTTTTGTTTCCTCACAAACTATCGCCCCGAAACGTGTATAAGTGTAAACTTGGCTAAGAGACTTTTTGACAATGTATCCGAATATTTGTTTATTCAATTTTTTATACAACAACTGAACCGATAATGTGTTGCTATCATTATATGGAAGACTACTTTGCCTCTAAATTTAACTAAATAATTTAATAAGTACGATTCCCTAATATATATTTAAGGCATTTTGATTTCTACTAAAATAGAATTTACAAATCATCTCATGGTTCCAGTATTTTTAAATTTTTCTCAAAGCACCTTGCTAAAATCACTTTTTACAACAAACTTTTCGTCGTTTAAGTATTATTTACAAAACTAAACGATAATATTTTAACTTTCATACAAGTTATAAATCTGCTATAACATGAAATTGGTAGGAGAGTTATTTAAATTTGATTGTTACATATAACGTCCTTCTTTATATCGATTATATATATATGTTTCCCCCTACGGTTATATTAAAATATTGTCTTTGACAGATACTTGTTTACAGAAGGTACATAATTGACCTATAGATATATGTATGTAAAGTGTATAAATATACATGCATCTCGATAACGAAAGAAGAAAAATGGAAAATAGTAGTTACTCTTTTACTACTGATGAAGCTGCGTACATTTTATGGAACTGAACCTACGCTACGTTTGTATCAATGAGATTATTGTAAGCTATTCTATCTTCTTCGGCCATCGTGTATTATGGTCTATTTTGAATAGAATAACGTTTACAACCAAACATTTCAACATCGATAAACTATTTTAAATTAACCTTAACAAAATCTACAAATTAAAATCATAGCCCGTGTTGAGTTTTACTTCGGAGAAGTTTTATCGTAAATTATAAAACTAAGATCACTAATAAGGCAAGTTAAATGAAAATGCATTTCACACCACTACTGAAAATGGCCTTAGTTAACCTTTTTTAGAGCATAGCCTCTCTTCAGGAAATATTAAATAGTCAGAATCTTAATAAATATAATTTATACTAATTTTAAGTTTAAAAAAGGCTCCGCCATTGGTATACTCGTAAAAATAACTTCTAAACTACACTAACTAATTCAGTTCAATGAGAATTGCGTGTAATCGAATAGACTACGTTTGAATTAACGATCACCGTGAGTAGTTACTTTGTACCCTGAAATTTTTGTAAGTAATAAAATTAAGTAACAAGTGAGTGCAAAATAACAAGTAAATTATAGAAATTTTCATAAATCTCTTTGAAGTTCAGCACTCTGAGAAACAAATGGAACAACATAAATAAATAGATTAATATAACAACAAACGACTTTTGTCGCTTAAAATACCAACAAACTTATTGTTATATCGTGAAACTTAGAACTCGAACGCCTATTCAATTGCAATCTACACTTTAAACGCTATTTATGAATCCATAGTCTAGTTTTACTTATGATTGAATTAAACATTAAATCAGATCTTTTAAAATAATAATTTTAATTAGCATATAACGTCTCTTTTGTCTAATTAAGACTCTTGCTTCGCCGTTTGCTCGTTGGCATTTGGCTGATTTTTGTGAATGATTTTTAGATGGGCTATCATATTATCCTTTCGAGTAAATTCTTTAAAGCATATCGGACATGGAAAAACTTTGACGTCTTTTTTGTGGGAGGTGACATAATGTCGACAGAAATTGCTAATGTGAGTATAAACTCTTGCGCAAATTTTGCATCTGAATACATTTTCACCTTCCTTGATACAATAGTCCCGTACAGATTCGTTAGTGTCCTCGTGGTAATTGCCAACGTTACCGATGTTATTTTTTCTAATAGGCGACGGGAATATGCGATGCTCCCAATTAGTCTGCGCTAAATCGGAAACATCGTTGTTGGCCATATTCAAATTATTTTGTTCTAATTCAGCCGCGAACAATTGAGTAGCAAGCGCAGGCATGAGAACAGTCTCAGGGGGGAATTTATCAAAGCTGTTAAGAGCGGGATTCAAATTAGACAAACCGGAGAGTTGATTGAATAGGCTTCGAGCTCTAAATTTAGACATTTGGGGTAGTAATTTTTTACTATTCTTTGGCTTTAAATTACGACCTAGTCTTGTTTTGTCATCTGCATCCTTTACCGGACCATCCCGAGAGTTAGAATTTTCACGGCTCCTGTCTGGGTTGTATTTGTATTCGATCGGCTCATTATATTCGTCAGTAGTTTCAGAAGTAGGCTCCTGTTTGATAGATCCATTTTCAATAGACAAAACCGGACCATTCGATGGAAAACTATGATGAGTTTCCTCTTTTGGTTGTTTTTCTACATCTGAAATTTGACAATATAATGTCTTACTTTCTGAATAGTCTTTTATACATTTAAGGTATTTGATGAAAAATAAATTGGAAATATTTTAGCACGAAACTTCTAAGAATAAAAACTATAATATTTCCAATTAAGCCTTAAATGAAGGAAAGCTATTGGGAATAAGCCTTGTTTGTTTTCCCGTTTCTCATGTAAATAATATATTGAGTTTTAAAAAATTATAAGAGTGAAAATATATTGCTCAAACCATTACCACACCGAAATTGCCCCTGGCCATTCCTCTAATAGCTCTCCCCGAAAGCAGAAAAGCAAGCAATAGTTATGTCTTGTAGAAGTAATAAGCATTTCTTTTCTCGAATACGTACGTCATAAAAATTTGAGAGATTATCACTTACCCCTTCAGAATAAACTTTAAATAAATATAATATAGATATTTTAATTACACTTCACTTTTCACTTGTTACATCCTAACATCAAAGCTTATATCCCAGTAGCTTTTCTCTTTTTCATTTTCGTGATATTTTAATTATCTTAAACGGTGTTAGGTAAATGGAAAGGAAGATTAAAATATTTACAAAAGATAAGCGAAAATTATCTTATTCTCTTTCACGGTAATGTACAATTGTCATAATTTTTCGCTTTATTGATTTGATCTAATGAAACCGATGATTTCGTTCAAAACATCAAAAAAGGATAACTTAATCTAAATATTTCTACAAAGAGCTAAGGACGAAAACTTAAAAATAAATTTCTAACGTCACGTACCTGCTGATTCTGAATCTTTGCCAGATGTAGGAGCCTCGTTCGACTGAGCGTCATCACCTTCGTCGATCATTAGCGCCTCTCCACCTTCTTCACCGCCAGATGTTGCCCCGTCTTCCGCGTTAAATCCATCCATTGACATTTTCACCTCTAACATTTCTGGCGAGCCACGTAGTAATTGATCACCCGCCCTGTTTGAAGATGCATGTGATGCAGATTCCGGAATAAATTCACCAGGTGGACTGGCGGCTGTGTTTAAGGCGTCACTCGAGCTGCCGCTCAACTTTCTGGGTCGACCTCGTTTTCGCTTCGGTTGCATTAAAGCATTGCCCAATAAAGGCATCAGTAAGTTAGGGGGTGCTCCTCCGCTAGGAATACCAGATGCTGGCCTCTTTTGATGCACATAAGGATGTATTCTGTGTAATTGAGGCGGAGGAGTATGTGCAGATGTGTTAGTCTGTTGTTGTTGAATTAACGAGTTAGTTAATGCAGGTATATCGCATTTTTCCTCGTTCACTTCTGTTAGTCCTTTTATTCTTAAACTCTCGGCAACTTTAAGGAATGCGGTCAAACGTTCTTGGTCGACGCTGACTTCTCCTCTGTACATAAAATCCAGTAAGCTTTTCATATCAGAGTATGGAACATCCTTTAGAATAACAATAGGATGTTTCTCTTGGTGATTAACAAAGAGAGCTTGAAAGTATGGACTACAAGCCGATAAAACCATTTTATGTGCTTTAAGCAATTGGCCTTCTACGGCCAGAGTTACGTCAGTGAACGTTTCTGCGTGTAGTAGCTGATCAAACACTGACAACATATTGGTCTGGTGGTTGTTCCACCTCAAACAAAATCTTTGCGTAGCCATTTTTACACTTTTTATCTTTCTTCAAAAGATATGATAAATACCAGTCCTGCCTTAGAAGCTATCAACAATATTTCAATGATGTATACATAAGTATTCTCTCTTATTTCATGAACAATACAACAAATCTTTAACAATGAATAATGTTTACTTAGTAGCCATCTTTAATTTGTTTCATAGTGTTAGTGCTTTCGTTGTCACGGGCGCAGGGAGTTCTGTAAAGGAGAGACAATATGTTTAACAATCGACAAATTAAAGTGCATTTAAATCAATAGCCAAACAAATTTGATTACTAAATGCGTCAATTCAATAATTCGCCGATATGAATAAGAAATATAGCAGAAAAATATTAAGGAATTATTATAAACATTAAGAATAAAAAACAAATCAGACATATTATATTCTTCATATATGAATAATTCAATTTTAAAATGTGTTCATGTGAAACTATTCAGTCAAACATTATAATTAAAAGGCAATTATTTTGTTGTTGTTATCTTGTAATCATTTAAAAAATAAACTCAATGATGAAAAGATTTGCTATCGCGATAAAGTTTCATCAGTACTTATATGTAGGGAGATATCACAATAACAATACATTTAAAATTTCTAATATCACGAATATCATTTATTCAAATTATAGAACATAAATAGAAAAAGAAACAATCGCGCCCAACAAAATCATGTAATTTTACTGTAGATTCATTAATCAATTATTATAACTCTAAAAAGAAAAAAATATATATACACATTTTATTAGGTTTTAAATTTAGATTTTTTTGCAGTAGTTTGATAATTCCAAAACAAAATACAGAGTTCAAGGGTATAAACGATAAAAGATAATAAACATTTTATTTAAAGCTAGTCGTGAATAATCCAGTACTTAGATACTTCGTAGATTCAATCAAGGTTAAAAAAATCGAGGGCGCCTCTAGCGGCGGGAGGCGACTCTGTGCATTGCCGAGCGCACTGCAGTAGGAAAACATTATACGTGTAAACGCTAGGTATATATAATCATCATACCTACAAAAAACGTTACTATCGTATGCAAAATACATCACCGTTGAAAGCTTACATCAATGATGCACAGATAAATTATGCCCGCGAAAAAACAAATCGTAATATCCGAAATCCTATTAGAATCCGATTAGAATCAATGGGAATTTATTAAATCCTTGAAAACATTACATTTGTTCCACATCCACAGGTGCTGACCACAAATGTTATCGCGGTATAAACGGGCGCACGAATTATTACTACGCACCCAGTCGAGCGCGTTACATTACGTCATCACAATGGCATTATTACCTACGATATACACATTAATTCAACCGATACGATGAGATAAGAACAGTTTGCGAATAATTATATCACTGCACTAACATAAGAGAACATACCACACGTATCTGCACCACAATCAACTCGACCCTTTTATGGGAATGAGGATCAGCCCTTCCGCCATAGTCCGAGTCCGCGTTTACGTCGCACCCCGCTCACCCGACGACTGACGGCCGCAGCCCGCAACCCCGCGCGGCGAACACCGACTCGCTCCGCTACTCGAATATCTCTCACAAAAAATACGTCGTCATCATCGAAATGGCGGCAGCGGATATATTCAGCGCAGGGTGCACGGTAAAATATTGATTTATTGAAATTTATTGATTTACTCTCCTGCAACCGAGATCGCCCTTGCGCTACTGGGAAATTATCCGACGTTACTAGACATTATCGGGGTAGCTAGTTTATATTTGTCAGTGATTTTAAATGACCGCGTAGGGGGATACCGTATTAGCAATTACGTTTTATATTTGCATGATAGGGGCGAGGCCGGTACCTATAACAGATGACTAATCCTATTTATTAAATCGAGTCTCGACTATTACAAAAAAATATTATTTAACGTGCCACATGTCTTATCTTAAATCGATATTTTTTAACGAGTAAGGTATTTTTAAAAGCCACGCGTCTAAAAATAAATATAGGATAATCAATATAAAAATAAAGCCTTCTCATCTTCTCATTTCTCACATTTCGTTCTATAATTTATAATTGTTTAAAAATAAAATTCTGTGACTAATAAAACGACATTAGGTATTACATTAATTTCATCATCGACGTACCTTTACGTGTACATATTCAAGGGATGAGTTTTCCACGTGAAAAACATCAATCCATTCGTGTTGTCGCCATGTCAGCAGCGTTCTCTGTCTCTGTTGCGCGCGGGCGGGGTGAGTTGGACGCCTTCCTATCGGCGATCGCCGCCGGAGATGCCCGATGCTCCACCACTTTTCGCAACCGAACGCACGCGATACCGTACGGAAAATAGACCGCGGGGCGCACTGTTATTTATTTATTTTTAATTTAAAATTCACACTTTAAAAACACTCAAACGAAATAAATCCATTTAAATTAACTGTTTGTATTTAATTGTCCACTTCGTTTATAGCATTTAATTTTTATACATTTTAATTTTACTTTTCAAGGGTTTAAGGATAATTGAACGTAAAAGTCCGCGCGCGATTTGTGACTCGGAAGTGTTTTTAATAAAAATGGCCTGCCGCCTCGGCGGGAGGAGTGGCAATGGGCAATGAGGTCGGTACCCTCTCTCTGGCACCCGCGCGCGCCCCTCCCTGCCGCTCCACTCCGGCACAGGGTTAGAAAGTTACAAAAGTGAATCGAGGAAAACGCTTAACGCGCAGCAAAGCATTAACGTCCTGGATGATGGGAACGGATTGCTTCGTCAGAGTAGGGTTCAGATTAAAAGACGGCTACTGCTAGCCGTATGCGTATAGCCCACGAGCTCTGTTTTTGGTTTTACAAAATGAAATAATAAACAGATATAATTAAACGCGCGCAAATAATTGAAATATCAATTCAAATACAGTTTGCCTTTACTGAAAAAATGGATATCCTTAAACCTATTTTTTTTAAAACGTTCTTCATAGATAGTTTTAAAATTAAAAACTAATTATTTATTGTTAATTTTTTATTTGGTTATTGCATTGCATACGAGTATCATAAGCACTCCTTTCAGGGGTGGCACGTCACATCGAGATCAAAAGTATTGAAGCGCGTTTATCACAAATTTTATCTCTCACCTATCAAAGAAAATTGGGTACATCATTCAATGACATGACATTTAACAGATTTCAATTCGTTTCCTATCTGGCATTCACGTGATTTTGTTTCCGAAAAAAAAACAACAAAAAGTTATGTCTGTTATATTTTTAATTTTTTAAATTGTGTATTATTATTATTTAATTTTTTTTTTTAAATTTATTTTTTACATTTTAATGTTTGGCGAAGGTATTTAATATTAAATTATGCTTAAAATTCCATTGTATAATGTTATAATTAAGTAATTGACATTAATTATTGTTTCGATTAAAATATCAATTAATAAATAAATATTAGTAAATGAGCCTTAACTATCCTTGGTTATTACTTAATATCAATTACGCAATATCAAATACCTTATGTATTTCAAGTGTCATTTATTTCTATAATAACCCAAACCGTTTGAAAGTTACTAAATTAATTTAAAATATTAATTTAGTAACTTTCAAAAGTATTATTATTTATTCCGTCTTACTCGGTTAAGTAGGTATATAGAAGATACCAAATGTATAAAATACTGCTAAGATATAAATTATACCTACATTGAAAAAAAATGCTAAAATTGAAAAAATAACCGAATCAAAAATATGCTTTATCGCGTAATTTTCATTACTAGTAAAGACCAAAAGGGAATTTAAATACTAATGCATGAATTAAATATTCTCATCTACGAACAGCTTTGAACGAAATCACTTTAACTTTATATCAATTACATAAACCAATTTTAAAAATATACCAAGCATCTTCTAGAATATTCGCATACAAATTAATTAATTGTGTTTATAAGAAAAGTCAGTCAGTAATTCACGTAAAATTTAATACTATTTTGTATTTAAACCTCATTTTTGACCGTATTTTTAAAATGCGAACCCAATTATGATATTTCCGTAACAACGAAAACTCGGAAAATAAAAGCTTTTGTATCGATTTCGAGCCGGCAAGAGTAATTCAGTGGCGACCTGACCTAGGTTATCGTGTCACTGAGCTGAAGTCCTTACCCAGAGCTGACCTAGTTTTCACGAGGTTGGTGCATAAAGGTTTACACTTTCCCAGTAATAACCGTGCCCTGGAATCCTGGATACTGAAATTATGAGCCATACGTAAAAAAAGGTTTACGAATCATTTGTTTGTCTAAAAGTAAGTATTCTTGTATTATTAGAGAAAACATACGTTTGTATAGTATGTGCAAACGTGCACCAATATACATCTGTATTGATACTATATATTATATTATGTAATTTATCCGACATCAATTACATATTTGAATACTTTTGATATAATATATCATATTTATAATATTATTTAACTAAAAACATAAAGCAGTATTTTATAATTAAAGCTAAATCCGATATTTCTATTGTATGGATAAGAAGGTGTGCTACCAAATGGTAAAGTTGCGTCCTCCCACAAACATTGGCAACGCCAGTAGTGTTATACGTTATGCATATTGCCATTTTGTTGCCAACCATATACTTAAATATGTTTTGCATTAGTGGTTATTTTAAAATATTGAGAATGAGCAGTTAAGACGTCCAAATATTCAATATAATATACACCAGTTTTTTTTAAATCTTAAATTTCAAATATGTTTTATCCTCCTTCATACAACTGTTTGTAACAGCAAAAAGTGGTTTTATTATATTTTTATTTTAAGATCGTAATAGTCTCTAGACTAATTTTATAAAATGAGTAATCAAAAACAGTAATAGTAAACGTGGTGTGAAATACCTAAACTTTGGGTGTCCGAACGTCCAATGAATAAGCGGAATCTTCGTAACGGCTCACAGAGAGCTGTGGATAACTGTTAAAACTACGAGAGTGGTAAGAGCTGCGAACAAAAAGAAATCCTTTAGCTTTCTAACAGACGTGTGCACTCTCATTTGGTACGGGAGACGATTTCATCTTCGCCCAATATGTCTTTGCACTGTAGTCGCGTTTATCTTATTTACCCGTCATTCGCAAATGTTTTTATTTCTTAACCGACATAAAAATAGAATCTTGATTTTCCTTTTCCCCAGAATACCTGTATGTAACAATGTGATATTTTCATGAACTACACAACATTCATAAATTTACTGTTATATAGAATACTATAGAAGGTTTTATTAAATATATAATGGATTAAAGTACAATTCTTATGTATAGATTTACGATTTCCTTACTTATATACGTTACTCGTACTAGCGGCTTTTTAATTAAACGATTTCGCTCTTTCTGTTATTTTGACATTCGAAAGAAGACGACATAGCATTGTTTATCTCACGGGCTAAACAAGGTTTTCTAAAGCTGTAATATTTAAGTAATTGGCTGATAAGCCGGATTATTTTAAAAAAAGTTGTGTATGCAATCGTATTTGTTATTTGATTTTTAAATGGTGAGTAAGTCAGTAAGACCGAACATTTCTTATAACATTAATCTCAAACTGATGATATCTCATTAAATATAATAAAATCCGTTGAATGAAATAAATCTAGTTATCACCGTGACGACCTTTATACCACTTTACTACTTCGTCCATTTTTGTAGAACCCTTCCGAATATCAACATCTGCTGACTGAATTTAATTTAAAAAAATGTTTTGAATCTCAACAAATAAAAAAGTTTACATTTTTACCAATTTGGTTAATAAGGTTGCATTTCAGACATCTGCTAGACATATCTTAAACTTGAACATCTCGTCTACATTCCGCGACCATTAAATTTGGACGATGAAAAAAATTAGATGCAATAGTGGGAGGTAGAAGGGCCCGTCCTGCTAGATTTGAATCGGTACGACTAACGGTGAGGTTTCGGTTCATTGACTCGATTCGGACGCTCAATTTTCGCTGGGTACTGTTAGAGATCTAACAATAACAGATCATGCTCCGTCGATAGATACGTCCCGAGGCGATGTCGTGGCTGCAGACGATCCTTCTCTTCTCTTAAAGGAAATCGTATATTGTATTAATAGTTTGCCAAAATCATTGCTATACTTGAAAGAGTTGACACTTATGAAGATTTTATATTTGATAAAGAATAGTACAGATTATATCTACTATCAAACACTTCCTGTCAGTGTTCAAAATGTACGTTAGATTACGTTTGTGTGCTGATTAGCAAATACATAATAAGCTGATGAATCATTCATTCATTTATTTGAGGAAAAACTTTTTTTTTATTTGTTTGTTTTTTTTTTAAAAAAACAATAGTATATATTAAAATAATCATTAGACCGCGTAAATATAATTAAAATTGTTTTAGGTATATCTAATTTCCTTTAATACGTTATCGTGTGCCGTAATATTAGTTTATCTAGTATGAAACGTTCGTGTTACAGCCATGTCGATACGACACAAGTATCGTATATATATTTGTAAAGCGTGTCATGAGGGAGTGCCTCGTCCTGTCGCTACCAACTCCCAGTTCTCAGAAGGGCGCGGGTAAGACTGGTGAGAGCCAGACCTTATCAAACATCCAGCATGCATTCCTATACATTATCGACAAGTCAGATATATTACGGTACAAATTAATGAAAATAAAAAATATATATTCGAATATATTTCCTCGTGAAGTATGCTTTGTTGAATCAAATTACGGATGTTTTTGAGGCTGAAATAAAGCGACCTGAAGGGGGTTATGTGCTTTACTACTTTGCCCCGTATGTAGGTCAAGAGCCGCAGAATGCAAAATTTATATTAATGTATGTTCGCACACGCGCCCTCGGTTATTTTGAAGAAAATGCAAATGTTTTATTACATAGATGTGCCTTATTTCTACTTATTTCACTATAATGAATTTACATGACTCACCTTCTTTCATTATTAAATTAAATTTGAATCACACTTAAACTATTACTTAAATGCCTTATAAGTTTCCATTGCAGTGATTGATATTAAAATGAACGATATCAGAAAATCCGGTTTTAGCAGATAATCATCATTAATTTTACAATCATCTAGATTATGTTAATTTACTAAGTATGTAATTACCATATTAATTATTACTAACGCATCATTTATAAATATTTTTGCATTATAACTTGCTTACTATAAAATTTATAATCTGTCTCGTTGCTATTTGACCATTTGGCCTCTATAAATGACGTTATTATTTTTTATAAGCCATTTAAGTTAACCTATTAGTACGTTTAAGTAAAATCTTAAAAGTGAATTTTAAATTATTTTCATCTAACAGATTGCGCTTCAATTTTGCATACACTTTTTCGGGGATGATAATATAAACAAGAATATGTACCTTTTACAGTAACTATTATTACTAGTAATAAACTTATTTTTTTATTTATATATTAGAATAAAATATGCTGAATTTAATTGAGTGACACATGTAAAATCACTATTATTCAAACATACGATCTTACATTTGACTAAATAAAATATTTTTCAATCAAATATGCTTTTAATAATAAGTAGGTACTTTGAACCAGAAAAAGATAATTACAAGTTACATTAAGTTATATTAATTATTATTATTAATTTAATAGTTAAACAAATCAGAAACATTATAATAATTATAAAACAAGTCCTTATCAATTAAATAAAAAAAATACAAATTATTATTATTTATGAACGAAAATATTGATTTTCTAATACGGATTCAAAGCTTTTAACCTTTTTAATTATAGATAAAAATTGGCTTACAAAATATATAGTATTTGTACGCAAAATTGTATAATAGTGTTAAAGTTTCTGTTACTACTCTTTAAATTATGTGTTTTGTACACATACACAAAGTAACATATAATAATTTGTCATACATATTGTTATTTTTTTTATAAATCGTGATAAGATTATATACGATCATATGGAGTCTTAAGCCACCTGACAGGCGATACAATACCGATCCCCGTTACCGAGGTATTCCGTTACTACGCGGATGAGCTCAAATTCTATCTCACGATAACTCGACATTTGCCGGTAAATCGATTAACCCTACCTACCAAGGCCTACTGATAAATGCTTAAAAAAATGTTCAAAGAGAATTTAATACTAGGTTCTTACGAACTTTAATTGTTACTTTTAAAAAATAAACCATCGAAATAGATAGACGTAAGGAACTTTATAGTCCTTTAAAGGAACAATTTTTTCACCTTAATTAATCTGTTTTTTGGTGAAAACAGAATAAAAATTCACAAAGTAGCATTCACATAGTTCTGAGATAAGCGCAAAAAGTAACTAGCATTGTCTGTTTTTAAGGAATTACTAATATTCCTATGTTCCCTTCCAATTACGCCTAAAGCTTGTGAGAGTGGGTACGACATCGTCCAAAGGGTCAGGATTGAACCAGCTACTTTCACATCGCCAGCTGACCTTAAGCCATTATTGAGGAAAAACTTAATAAGCAAATCACTCCCAACTTGTCAGCAACTATTCCGGTAACTTTGATTAGGACAAACTATTTTTTTTCCATATGTTTTTTATTTAAATTATACATATTTGTTCAATTCGCAATCTATATTTTTTGTAAAAAATTATAAAGCGTTTCAATTTCATTATATATAAAATACAAGTGGAAGGTGGTGAATATAATCCGATGAGGGGAAATACCATTATATATTTTAAGTATATAGAAAGCTTGAAAAATATAGAGCTGATGGAAATAATGCAAAAAATCCAGCAAAGCTTTGTATCGAGCTGAGCTGATTTGACTTAATGTTTATTTACTGTTTTTCTAATGCATATAATATTTTGTTTCATGTTTCATTGATTCGAATACTTTTTCTTATATTCGAGTATTTTACTATTTATGTTCTATTTTTCAAATCCAATAAGAAGCTTTTTCTAATCGAAAATAATTGTCATCATTATTATGTGATACAATTCGTTTAATAATCATTGGAGTAAGATGAATACAGAGTCGTGTGTCGAGCACGACAAACCTGCAATATTGCATTATTTTATGTTTTGTATAACTACTATGATGTTTGTATTTGATATTGTTTGTGATATTATCAAACCTTTTTATTTAATTCTCTTTCAATTCATGCTGCATAAGGAAATACTCCTTAGTATGAAGTAATTACATAGATAACGTTATGAAAAAAATTAGACTTGAGTTCATTAGGGTATCGGCAAGATGGCGAGGCACGGAGCGCGCGCTCGCAGGCGCGGGCGCGCCCGAGTGGTTGAGATTGCGTAAGCACGGGGCCGATTTCTAGCTGATCGGCTCCCACGCCGCAAGGTCAACCTTCGGGGACTGCTCCCACTTGCCATACACGTATCGAAAATTCGAGATAATTTTAACATTATTTTGATGATCGCAAAACTTTATATTAATCGCGTCGTCCTAAAATATTAATTGTAAATCGTTATAAACTAATACAATAATTCATCCATTTCACGTAACGACAAGCATTATAACAAAATAAAATAAAACATGTATGTTAATACAAATTATTTATATTGAATTGTCTTTATTGAAGGGAATTTTAAAATAATGTGCCAAGGAAATCCATAAAAGATAAATTTTCCACATTACGTCATATACACTTGTTATTGGGTCTGCAAACTAAACCGACGCTCATCTTCCTTTTCCAATTATGACTTCCTAGTATTACTTTCACGCGTTTTAATTATGTACTACGTTACGAACGTAGGGTAAATGTAAAAGTTCGAATGTATGCAGTCTAGTTTTAGTACCGTTTTGTAGCCGTTTTATGATTCGGTGTGTTGATCAAAGGTTTTAATCATTCCTACACGTTGCGCTGCACAAATGATGTTCATACAACACATGCTCGTGTATGTAAGTATACTTAAATAGATAATCTGCGCAACCACCATCGTGGCGTGAGACCTTGGGAGGCGACGCCTACCTACCTCATGTTAATATAGCTAAGTACGTTCGCACACAGAGGAAATCTATGTTTTTTTAAGAGGCCACAGAGTCGCAAAGTTTATAAGATCGTTGTTACGGTTATGTTGATTTGAAAAAACACAATGTACGTGGATATTGTTCTTATTAAGTTATTTATTTATTTGGTTAAACAGTGTTCGGTTACGCCTACGCGATTTCGTAGCGTATCAATGTTTCAATTTAGTTTTTAATTTTTTTACAAATCCCATAAAATATAGAAATATTTTTTGCTTATATTTAGTATAACTCAATTAAAATATACTTTGTAGAAATTCAATGCAGATTTTTATTAATAACAAAATGTTATACTTATTAACTTTTCGTTTACATCTTTACATAATTATATCAGAAAACATGCACATTTATAATTTAATATATTATTTATATTATGCCTTGTAAGTAGGTGATTCTATATTCGTCATTAAATATTGTAAACAGGAAATTATATGAGTGGATTCAACGCGAAGTAGCGGTAACATTGCGTTCTCAGAGCCTCCGGCGACAAAACAAATGAAAAAGAATGATCAGACGGCAAAAGATAGAAAAAAGTGGGTTCCTTTTCTCCTACGTTTCCACGGTGTCGAGTGAGAGATGAATGTGAATAGAAATAGGGATCCATGAGAACCAACATACACCTAAGCCTATTACATTATTTATCTAAGAAATATAAAACATAGTATTTGTAATTTGTACTAATAACTAGGTGTGTATGTTGATTCCATACAAAAAAGTAATATTACTATATGCATAGCATTTTTATAAGCCGTCTTATAAATTAAATACTGACATTTTTTTATATGTTAAAATAATATAAGATCAAAATTATTTGTAAAAATGTTAACTTTGTTATATAAACTATTCCTTTTTTACATGTACCTGTTTATGCAACACTTTATCTGTTTGTTTGTCTAGTGTGTCATAGAAAAGGATAGAGGTTTTTTGATAGGCGCTTCGGACGGCATAGTGCGGCGCGCGCGCACGTGAGAATGATCCGCGGGAACGGTATAGAAATAGTAAACGCGGAAGGTTAGAGAGAGAAGATGAATGTGAAATTAGGGTGGTTCCACGTGAGGTCAATGACTCTCCGCGACACGCGTGTCGGTGATTTTTATAATTTAGATTTTGGGATAAATGTCCATCACTAAAAAAAAAACAACAAAGAAGGTTGATTCCGATTTCAATTTTATTGTTAATAACATGCAAGTTATTTCAAAACTCACCAATTAATTTAGTTTAAAAGCATTTTAAAACAGTAGTAATGCTTATTAATATTATATAATTAAAAAAAATCGATAAGTAATTATTTCAATTTGCGAATCGATTTATTATGATAATAAAAAACAATAATAATTCGCGCCGTTAAGTAATTTTAAATTCAAGTTGCATAATGTTTTATGTCTAGTTTCAATCCGTTGATGTCGTCTGTCTGTATACTTGATTGATTACTAACATCAGAATGTACGTTGAATAAACGAATGTCAGTTTGTTTAATTTTAAAATAAGTCGATATTTTATACATCGAAACATGATGGAGTCAATTTTAAACATTTCTAAAATCACTGTAAGGTATCGTACTAAAAGTTCGAAGAGGAAATAATTAGGAGTATTTTAGTTTAAAATTAATAAAATTGCCGGAGACTATAAGTATTTTAAGCGTTTTTTATATTTAGAAAAAAAAATGTTCGTGTTTAAAATTTGAAACGGTATATTTAAAATAACATTTTAAACTTTTTTATCTTTATTTATGAAAACGATCGTGCCCATACGAAGTAGTGTACTGAATGGTTTTTTTATATCTCAGAATGAAGCCATACTTCATACGCGTCTGATTCGGTCTGATAGCTTTTTATAAAATAGAGTATTTCCCGAGAGAGGTTTAAAGTATTGAAAATCAATATTATCCAAGCGAAACCAGGGCGGGCCATCAGACATATAGTATGTAGTTACGTAATAACGTGGAAGAGCAAATTAATATTAATGTAATAACAATAACAATACACATACTTCTGCACTGCTTGAAACTGATTTGAGCAGTTTACTGCCACATGTCTTTTTTTCGAAATCTTGGTCTTTTAGACGACACTTGTACAGGCAATATTTAACACACTTATCCTTTTCGATTAAATATATCGCTTTATCAAAATTGATTATTATCAATTGGTTATCGCCATTTCGTAGATACTACGAGGAAATTAAATGGCAGATGAGAAGTTATTTTGAATTTGGAATCAGTTATACTCACATGCGCTTAAATCATCAACATAGAAGCATTACACTTTCTTATTGATTGTCAAAAATCTACCACCGGATGATGATTTGATGACCTGATTCAAAAGGAAACACCTGAGACCTGAGAAGAATCGGCGAAAGAAGCACAGCGAGATATATAATAATGATTGCATAGGATAATGTATTGCGAATATTATTAACACTGTAGTGTGATTAAAAACAAGCAGACTTGTATTAATAATTAATTGCATAAAATTCGATAATTTATAATTTAATAAAAATGAGGACTATATTCGAAAACATTTTTTAAATCGTGGTCAAAGGGTCTAAACTGTAATATATAAATTTAAAAATTTAATTCTTTTTTTGGACTAGACAGAATTTCAGACAATTTTATAAATTACCTATATAAGCATTGGGTTATTGGCATGAGTAGGCTTTACTATGAAGAATAGATTATTGGACTTATAGAGTTCAACTATTGAGTTTGACTTTAAAAGATAATAGATGTACGAATATAAGATTAATTGTTTCAATGTTTCCTCATCATCATTATTTGCTATTTCATTTAAATAATTAATTCGTTGTTTTATTCTTTTTGCAATTGAATATGAAGAGTATTACGAAAATCTCTGATAAATATTAATAAGTGACAGTTGATCACATTCATACGGTAATAGAAATCATAAGCAAATAATAAAACAGGCGTTATAGGTTGGTTCCGGTTTGCGATACGCAATTTATAAGGAAAATATATATTTTTTAAATATTATGAACTGTAATTCATTAAAATATTACCTGGCCTATCTTTTAGCTATATGTTCGAATCCTTAGAAGGAAAGAAATGTTATTATGTTTCAAAAATCATTTTGTGATTGGTTAATAACTTCAGACGTAATAAACATAAACTAAAATATATAAGATCTAAAAGTAGATAGCAATTGTAGTGTTATGAATTGCTTAGTATAATATTTTAATAAAGGCATTTATATTCATTTTTCTATAAAAAAGAGAAAAGTAGGATCTACTATTTTCATTTAAACGTGCTTGTTTAAATCAACTGCAAAATTCATGAGGATATCACACATTAATAATCAAATGGAGTCAACGAGTTTGCTTATATAATGATTTTGTCATCGTGTTTCACAAACACCTATTGTATGATAATCGTGACCTTCGCGAGAAGATGTACTTTTATCATCCCCAATATTAAGCTGATAAATATATATCAAATACAGTGTCACCTTTTAAATTGCACGTGTAATTGAATTCGTTAAAGAGAATAAGTGTGCGAAGTCAGCTTCGATAATTTCGCAACACATTCAAGTCAGTAATAAGCTAAATCAGATAATTTCGAAGCACTTAAATATGTAAATGCACTTGTAAAGGTAAGTATTTTGTATTATCGAAAATATGTTATCAAAAATATTTTATTTAAATACGGAAATATAATACACCGGATACATATTATAAGAAAAATTTACTTTGTCAATAATCTTATTTAATTTAATCTTTATTTCTCTCTACTCTCAAAGTAAACCATAGCTTATTGAATGTAAATACAATCATATGTCACGATTTCTAAGATACAAAATAAATCATGTAATAAAAATGCAATATATTATTTTATCCTCGCGTAAAGTACTCGCATATTGTCGCAATATTATATCTGCATTACTTTATAATTAAAAAAACTTAAACAACATACAGTCAAGGTCATAAAACTCGCGCGAACAGCTTGAATATTAAGTAAAATAAGATTTTAAGTGAAACGGAAATAGTCAAAATGTTCGGTCCCCCATTAAAGCCTCTTGAATTCCGCCTTTCTCCATCGGGCCGGGCCATCGGCTCCAATAGTTTGGGAGCATAGCCTTGGTTGCGCAAAGGCAAACGCTTCCCACACGTGTGCATCAGAAAGGCGCACTCTACGAACCGTTATTTTTCCTACTTCACAACAAGTATTACAGCGTCATTCATATCGTAAAAGTAGGAATGTTTAATTAGAGAAAGGGCGCTCGTTGAGTGAGGATTGAGAGACGTTATTGCATTATTACATTGACGTGACAAATCACGAATCTCAGTAAATACCCTTTAGCTAAATTATTGCAGGGCTATCTACGTAGAAGTAGGTAACCTATGAAGACTTAAGTTTACTTTTGATATAATATTACAATAATAATTGATTGTTGTTTTTAGAAACATAGTAAATATAATTAAGTATAAGTTTAGATAGGCACTTAAATTAATTAAAGATTTTAATTAAATGCAAATTTATTTTTGTATTTTAAATTGTACTCATATTGAATATTAAGATCTATCGAAGTATTATAATCTACATGTTAGTTTTGAAGGGCTAAATCTTAGTTTCGATATGTATCAAGATAACTGATAATATTATATCGTACAACCCTGAGTCGCAGACGAGTTGCGCGGGCGACGTTTAGAGGCCCCACGGGTGAGCTGCGCCCGAGCCGCTTTCCCCCCGCCCCTAAACCCCTCACCACACGCGGGAAAATTTGTACCTGAACACTTATGTCGCTGTGACCGAGAAAATTCCGTGTAACAATTGATTTGCATGCTACTGTCTTGCTCTCAGATATATAATTTCCTTACTTAGTCATTGCCAAGTTAACATATAGGTATGTTATTTACCATGCACATATATTGATATATATTGAATATATATTATATACAAAGTGAGTACCATTAATGAGTTATTAATTTAACTATAGTTACCCGAGTTATTATTATATTATGTTATTAATTTTTTATAGGTACCGGAGCTTGTCGTTAAAGGAAGGAAAAAAATACTTATTTTAATACTAGTTAACTAGTTAGCCTTGACTCCAGGTAATTTGAGGAATAGATTCACCCACACAACGAGACCTCATGCTACGCAAATTGAATAACATTGAAAGTGGACAATTTTTTAACGTACCATTATTTTTTATATTATGTATTGAAATCAATGTTAGTATTCTGTTGTTAATCTACTTTGAAGCGCAGGAGATGATCAAAACATCTTCACGCTTATCAAAATTATGAAACGGTTGCTTCTCAGTTATTCTGTTCACTATGGTGAATGTAATTTGCCGCTGCCTAATCATTACTAGTCGGACATAATATGCAAATTTATAAAACATTTATATACAAATTAAATGATTTATTTATTTATTAAAATTATAATTTTATCAATATTATTTACGAGATTAATTCGTATAATGATTATGTTTTATCATCTTGATACATCTTCTTCATATAGTTAAAGTAAATAAATTTTAATTATGATAAATATTAGAGTTCATTATTGAATTCCCACTTGGAACATTTTGTAATGGTTCCAAGAATTCCAAAGTTTCTCAAAAATTGTTTCAAGTCCTCTACGATTATCTAGTATTTGTAATTATAAAAGTAAATCAATCCAAAATGTGATAGAAAAACTGTGTACGTGTATTATGAGTGTGTAATATATAAATGGAAACAATACTGGTGATAGACCTTATAGAAATACCATACCATGGCCTTATACAGGCCGCTGACCACTTAGCTGGGGCTATCAATTACTGTACCCCCTAAAAAACAGTACGTACTTTATATTGTTGTGGTCTGCCTCATAGGTTGAGTGAGCCAGTGTAATTGAAATCACATTTTAATGTCTTTACCATCAGGTGGCCTGTACCATAGCCTTGATTCTTATTTTTAATATTAAAAATTATAAAACTTATACTTATTAAAGAATAATATCTCTGATTTCAATTATTTTTAAAGATTTTACTCTACTTCTTATTTGAGCTATCTGCATAATCTTAATCTTACTTACTTATATGTTAAAAATGCATTCAAATTATACAAATCTTATAATACCTAATAATAATTTAAATGTGATACTTAGTAATATCACCACCCAGATGAATTTCTAGAACTTATGTATAAAACTCACTTCAATAACTTTGATTACGTAGATACAAAATTCACATGTCGCGCAATGAAGCACATTCAAAATTGATAAGAAAATATAAATAAGATTTGGATGATGTAGGTATCATCAAATCGTAAGAGTACAGGACGCGAGGGTCGAAACGTCCTACAATATCAGGGGGTCATGGGTCTTTCGATAAGCGCTCTCCACTCTACTAACCTTATAGAGCGATTGTAAAGATACCACTGCACTCCGCTCGTTAGCTGACTTGCACAGATAATCAAGGTTAAGAGTAGTTCAGTTTTATTCTATTCTTTTTTTTAATGTAATTCGCTTTATGTTTTACATTATTCTCATCTGATAATTATAATCTGTGTATTTTATGAACAATTTAATTTTATCTACAATTGCCGTACTGTTTAAATTAAAAAAAATGCACATTTAACACGTTTTTAGTTATATAAGATTTATATTATAGGAAATTGGTAGATATATATAATTTTGTGGAAATAACAGTTAGATAACTATTTACTTTCAAGATTTGTTTAAAATGAAAATATTTACTGAATAATAATAATCTTTTCTCTAAATGAAAAAAATGGTAATAATATATCAAATTAAAAAAATTAAATTATATACATTTAAAAAAAAAAGAAAAAAGCCATTCTTTCTTCGTATCTGTTTTAATTTACTAAATATAACAACTTTGTAACATTCAATATTATGCAACAGAATAACAATTTCCATTTAATGGTCCATCTTAATCAACTTTGAAATATTGTAATAAAAAAGCTAATTCAAACATAATAAAGGAAAAACGAGTGAGCGAATAAAGAATGAAATCATTAATAACATGCAACTTCTGTCATTTCTATATCCTCATAACGGTTATTTGAATAATTGATTCTAAATTTTCAATATGATAATATAATGCGTGTTTATAAAAATATGTTCTATAGATTATTCTGGAAATGTTGTCGTACATACTATGGATGTAAGCAACAAGCATAGAACTTGTATTATTCAATTACACAGAGTTAGTAGGTAATTATTTCGTAGACCAATGTATGCGATATATAGCACGATCACAGCAAGAAAACAAAATTATCAGATGTTAAATATATAACTTTTTTGTGCCAAAATTATTAAAAAACTAGCAACTTATAATATGATAACCTTGGGCATGAAATTGACATCTTCAGGCATATTATGGAGCACCTCAACAAGCTAACAAGGCTTATGGGTGCCAAAACTAAAAAAAGATGTTATTACTTTTTGTTGAAATGAATAAAATAAAATAAATAAATAAAACAAATATATAATTTTAAACAACAATTATAGAAAAATATTGGAATCACGTAGAGTTTCTTTTGCTGGTTATTTTCAGGTTTGAGCTATATCTTGCCAAACGATTTTTGATAATCAGTAAACTAATTTCATATAACTTATATTGAGTTAGAAAAAACATAAAAGTATAGTTTAATGTAAGAATTTATTGGTACGTGTGGGTACCGGTCAAATGAAATTTTGACCGAAACAGATAAAGTGAAACGTGCTTTTGATAGGAAAAGAAACCTTTTATGCATTAAAAGTCTATAAAAGTGGCAATAAAAGTAATATAACTTATGTGTTTAGTCATTTCGTTTGTTTACGTTAGACTGATTTTTACGGTAAAAAAAGTTATAACATACATTTTCTTTATACATCCTTGCAAAATAGAGACGACGGTATTACGTTGTATGTAGCATTTTATGGCAGTGGCTAGCCTAGCCTCGAAATAAAATGTCATTATTACTCTCGATTAACTCTAAACTATGAAATTCATAAGTAATCAAACGAAATTAAAATATGATATGATGCTAATATGTAAAATAATACAAAATTTGTAATTACTTCTAACAATAATAACATCCACGAAAACAATCACTTCAATATAGTCCAATTACCTAAACACCATCAATAAATATTACGAGAGTAGTTTAAAAAATTGTGATTTTTCCATCAAGAAAAACATCGGAAACGAACATTTATAGCGAGATTACGATCGGGGTCGCATCATTGAGAGGGCACGGGATCAGGCCGGAAGTTAGCTAGCGAGGGTTCTATTTGATTGTGATGCAAATTCCTTATTTCCGGTGGGGGACGCTACAGGTGGGGGTCGCGCCACCGTCAATCACTGCTCCGACTACCACTCAATTGTGTAACAGATTGATGGTGAAATAGTCATCCTCTTTATCTCGTCTGTGATTTTCTCTTTTAGTCTATACCTACACATGGTTCCCCGTGGGTTCATTTCTTTAATATAATATTTACTTCACCTATGCCTACTCTTGCTTTTATTGAATTTATTAAAATGATTATCAGTCGATGAAATTTGACAACTGAAAATAAAAATAAACAAATTTTAAAACTGTATACACTATTTAACAGCCAACACATACCATATAACTAACAAAACTCAGAAATGTAGATACAACAAATTTCATGAAAATTTACCAACCCAGGTCACCGGAGATGTCTCAACTCGAGGTGGTGATCAACTGGTTTAACGCCAATTATGTATCAAAAAATAAACTTGTTAACTAAGCAAAAATTAGGTTCATGACGTTTTCGACATCTTTCCTACGTAAAATGTTGATACTTACACTATAGTGGACCTTTCGGTGCCTAACAAATGGTTACAAATATGCATTTATTTAATCACTTTGTTTCTAAAACCTAAAATACGTAATAAAACATGAGTTATTTGACGGTCTTCATCTGAATTATGATATATGTCTTTGTTATTCGTGCGCCCTTAAAAATATATTTTTAAGACACGCAAATCCTTAAGTCACACTAAATTTTAAATTGAAGTAAAAGATCATCAAATATATTTTTTTATGTATTCACTTTTAATTGAGAAGCCACCACAAAAATGCAGCTCAAACATTTAATGTGGAACTGGTTTAGTTGCCAGATTTGATGCTCAATGATGTCCTCCTGGCCGATTTCAGTCACGGCCATCTCTCTCAAAAGGGAAGAACCAATTGGATACGAAATATTATAGTCTTAAACAGAGGTGCACTGTCCATTCCGTCACTGTATTATCCCGGTGGAACAGTAATCCCATACGACCTGAGAGAGTCCAAGCACCAGACCAAGGCGTTACGTGCTTTCGGGAGCAAGGGATTGTTAACACTGCCAACTTGCAAACTCAAGCTGCTATTGAGAGTTTTTTAACAGAATTATGTAGTATTGTTGTCGTAAATATTTTTATTGCACACCAACGATCATACAAGAAGTAAACTGAACTCATAAAAATACCAAGAAATGTGAGCGAAGGCGGTCTTATCCCAATAAGAAATCTCCTCCTCCTCAACCTTGCTGGAACGAAGTGGAGAATAAATCAAATTAATAGAAAGAAAGTGTACAAATTAAAAACAAAATTGATATGAGCAAAACAATACTATCACCTGGCATTGTAGACTTTCTAAACTGTATCCTTAAGGAAAAATGGAAATTAAAATATACTTTACTCATATCTATACCTCTCACAACCAAGCTTCATCTCAAAAATTGCTCATTAACTAGATAAAAGAGCTTTTAGAATAGATATAAATAAATCTCATAAATTACTCTGCTGCATAGACCTATTTTTTTAAAATAATGTATACGGTTTTTATCTCAATATTCGTTAATTCCTTAATTAAAAACAACGTAAAGGAACAATTGTATAAAAAAAAGGATGGTAATATGAGTTTTTAGAGACTATACGACTAGAGAGAGAGTAGGAGAGTTACTAGAGAGGTACTATACCTACACTTTAGGAGTGAAATGAATGCACTCGGGCGATTTCTTATATGGCGATATGCTATTTGATGCGTGTATTTGTGAAATTTTATAATTATTATGGTCAATGTCGCATGTCACCTTCTGACATTTAACAACCGTTTTCAGCGATGAGGTTCGAGGGTATTCTTACAGGATAGCTCTACTTAGCTAATAACAATAGTGAGGTAATGTAGTCACATTATATCAAGTAAGTTATATTTTGTTTGTCTCTATTTTTATGAGAGATAACTTTAAAAAACGACCATATCACTCAACAACAAACAGTGTAATTCAACTAAATATAAACAAAGTATATAAATCACTGGCTGCCCGACTATAATTACCATGCAAATATCCTTTTCCGGTTTAAAATCGTCGCGTAACATAAGGGTCGTGTTTACTTCAGCGTTAAAAATAAAATGCCACATACTTTCAACAATAATTGGTTCCATCACCCTCGGAATATTATGAGCGAGGGTCAATTTTAATTATGATTATGTCTGCTTCGTGCTTTTAACTTTTTATTCTATTTTCTTTTATAAACTTGATTGAAATTTTGTGGTTAATTTTTTTAGTCTTGTTTAGTTATATTATAGTATACTTTACAGTATAATTTAAAAATTATACAGATTTCTAAAATATAACACAGTTAAATAAATAGTTTATTTTTATGCTTTTGAATAGTTTCGATATAACTATTAGATAACATATTTTATGGCATAATGCATAGAATGTAATTGAATCAAGTAAAAGAGCTCTTAAGTATCTAGAATTCATATTTAATTGAAGGAAAAGAAAGACAAAGATTTATGATATTTTTGCTTTTAGAAAATCATTAATACGCTGTTTTAACAAATACATAGTATATTTTTAATTTCAACATATTCTAAGAGTTCAAGTTTTATACTTTATATAATGTACAATTAAATACCATCAACAACAGTTGCGATTCGGGTCTAAATAAATCCGTTCCCTTAGACACTTAAAAAAAACTGCAAAAGTTCGTTGGGGCGAAATTTAGATCTTTATAAATACTTTGTTACAGCCCGTCACCCAAGCGCAGACGCAGGGGGCGGCCACCCCGGGCTAAGGTCGTTCACCTCCCCCCTTGCGTCCGCGCAGCGAGTCCCTCGCAATCACAGCCCTTTGTGCGCCCGCGCAGAGGGCTACTCGGAGGGCAAAGACTCCATTTGTATTTCTTTGTTTTGAAATGCCTTCTAACTCGAAGGGTCTGCAGGTACACAACTGGCCATTGGAATCTTTGTTTCCGAGAAGGAGGTTTCTACTTTTTGTAACTGTGACCGAAAACTAAAATTGACAGTAAAAAAATTATTAAGAAATAATAATAACTGTCATTATTGCAATTCTGATTAAATGTATTTTGTTTATTTGTTGTACTTATTGTAAGTATTTCTAACTTATTAATTATTTATAACGATAAATAGTAACTTTTATCTTTAGCTCAATAATAACGTGGCTTTATATGACTATAAAAAGAGATATTCTGAGTCGTAAAGTTACATTTAAATCATTAGCATTATGATTTACATAATAAGTACGTTACTAATAATTGGAGCCGTTCAAAAAAAAAATTAAAACAGGGGTTGTGTTAAATAGTAACTTTCTATTCCTTCCTTTGAGGAATTATTTATTGGACCGAATTACTGTTCTTGGGGTACTTACTGGAGTGTACCGATGAGATTAAGTACCGATGCATGAAGCCACCCCTCATGTAATCAACGAACTATCACGCGAACGGTAAGTGATTCCACCGCAACGTTCAATGTGCTAACGGACAAGTGCGTTACTCGACACGTTATCGAAAAAATATTTTGAATATGTAGTTTAAATGAAACATTAAACCAAATCCTAAAAGTGCATAATAAAAAATGTCGTATATCGTTAACACATTTTTTAGAGACAACTTAACAAGATTTAAGTGTTTTGTAAGTGCGTAATGATATAGCCTGCTATGTACTCGTATAACCCCATGATAGTATACTATGGGTATTTAATTATCGATTTATCGTTAAGTGTAACGTTAAAGATTATACAAAAGAAAAAATTTAAACATATACTATACGTTAAAATTTTATTAAACATCTTATTTAGATATCGAAAAACTTAAACGTAAGAAATGTCTTCAAACTACCATACGTTTAAAACATTCTCATTAGAGAAAAGAGTCATTAAGAGTTTGGACCCATAGACAAGTGAAAATAAATCCAAGTTTAATTTTAATTTATAAATGCATTTATAACATATAATTATTGGTGGTAGGACTTTGTGAAAGCTCGTCTGGGTAGGTACAACCCACTCATCAGATATTCTACCGCAAAACATCAGTACTTAGTATTGCTGTGTTCCGGTTTGAAGGGTGAGTGAATCAGTGTAATTTAAAAAAAACAGACACAAGGAATTTAACATCTTAGTTCCCAAGGTTGGTGGCGCATTGACGATGTAAGCGATGGTTAACATTTCTTACAATGCCAATGTCCATGGGCGTTGGTGACCACTTACCATTAGGTGGTCTATATGCTCGTCCGCCTACCTATACTATAAAACATATATATATATTACACATATTAGTAGCTTAAAATTATTATATTTTGAATATGAATACTCTTAAGGTGTATTAAACAAATAATAAAAGTTCACCCACACTATTTAAGTAACAAACGGTCTTACACTAAAAAAAATACACCCCTTCACAAAATAAACGGGTAGCAGAGCACAAAAAGATTAAAAATAAATGAGCACCCCGCCCGCATACCGACGCACCGACTCGATCGTGTCAAATTGAAGAGAATTTACTACATTACAGAACCAATTACGAGGACAAAAATATAAAAAAACAAACTTTTATACCATTCAGAGCTTTATACCGTTGAAATTAGATACGAACAATTTTCTCCTACAAGAATTTTTACTCGAATATTTGATATGCGAGGGTGCGAATAATAGGGGTGGTTTGTTTCTATCGTTGAAAACAATTTATTCATTCAACTATAATTGTGTGATATTTTCTATATCGTCCGACACAGAAGGGTGATTTTACGTATAGCATATCCGAAATAGCGTTCGCTTGGAACGAATAGGAATGCTAATTTTTCGTATAAAACAAGGGAAGAACCTGTTTTATTTTAATTTATTATATTTTTTTATTGAACAGATAAAATTTAAAGTGGAATCAGAGATTTTAAACAAATAATAGTATATTATTTTTAAAGGAAATAATAAAGAACCTATACGTTATGCCTTTATATCCAAATCGATTTAAGCAAATGAACGACATTTATACTAATATAATAAAAATGACCCGAATATCATAGACCATTATGACGTCACCAAAGTCTGTCTGGCAACACTAAATAATGTTATTATGGCGGAAGTCACTGCAATTAAATAAAATTTGTTCATCTACAACATGTTATAATCCTAATAGTCCGCTTTTCCATTACTTTTTAGCATTTACCAGTCAATGTTATATCGAAAACTGCTTAAAATTGTCTTTAATAAAATAAAATAGTGCACTTGTGCAATTGTGTGATCTATTTAGTTAAAATAGATATTATGGATCAGTATATAAGGTTCAAATTTGCTAATACATCTAAAGCAAGCAGTTAAAATGAAATTCAATTTACCTTTACAATAGGAATAAATTATGTGAAAGTAAATCAAATTTGAGAGTCAATCACAAGTATTTACAAAAACAAACAAGATTTATTCTAATTATTTATATGTACACAGTTAAAGTAGCATCCATTCTTGTACTAATTTTATTTGCCAAAAATTTAAATCTCGTTTAACTATCGATGTAAAAGAGCTTGTTATTAATATTCGTTGATTTTCATACAGGATATATAAATTTAATTATAGTTATAAATATGACATTTATATGATGAAAAGTAGTGTTCATTGAGATTCTTGCCGGTTCTTTTCGATGTCATCTACATTCCGAACGAGTAACTTTAAAAAAAATTCTCACTAGCCCATTTGAATAAAGTATATTTTTAGTTTTGATCGTAAACTATTATTAAATTGATAAACTACAATTATTTTATTTTTATATTAAACTATTACACAAAAATTACATTAGGTTCTAATAAAGATTGTTTTTTACTTTCTAGTAACCCAGTGTTCATTTTGACCTACGTGTAATGACATCGAAACCACGGGACCTAAATAAAAAGTATTAAAAAAAAAAAATTGTCGTCCGTCTTTTAAGCTCGACCGTTAATTTAGTCATAGTATTGAAATAGTTGCATTATCATTAAATTACTATTCAACTAGAAGTTAAACCGACTCATTAAAATAATAGTAATTAATCAAAATAAACGTACAAAGATGATAAAAATACTGTACGTAATTACTAAGATATTTAATAATTATGAATTAAAATTATAAAATTCGCAAACAACGACTGGATGAGAATAGCCCAAGACAGGAAAAAGTGGAGTGAGATAGAGGAGGCCTATAGTCGTCGAGAGGCCCTTAGTTAAAATTATATAAAAAACACTGTTTTATTAATACTAAGAAATTAAAGAGGCCTAAATAAATAAATAACAACAGGTTATTTTTGAGCTTAAGTAAAGTTCGAGCGGAAAGTGTATCGACTTTGCTATTTTATTCATATAAAATTTTAAACGCAAGACGTAACAAAAACGGTAGTAATTGAACGAAATTGACTTTATTTACAACTAAACTTAAAACTTAAACTTAGAGTTCAACAATGTGAAATTATAAATTTTATTATAAATAGTTTCAAAAGGATACGTTCTAAAGTTCCTCATCATACTAAAATAACAAAAAAATGCGCTCGACTAACTAGGGAATATAATTCACATAGTCTCATAGCTAATATAATATTCCTATTCAATTCGTTATCGATAATGCAATAAAGAGACTCCCCCACACGGGAACCAGTGTAATAACCTGTAACTGAAGCGCCCTCGACTCTTATCGGGTCGCGGTGTCAAACGACAAGTGCTAGTGGTTTTCACGGTTACGTTATAAAATTGACCTGGAAGTGACAGTACAGTTTATTTAATAAAACGTTCCCTAATAATATACTTATAGAAATATTTTAGTCAAAAACAAATGTTCTTAATTCTTGCGTTTTAAGTACTAGGTATATTATAAAAACAAGATATATTATACTTTATACAATACGAATATATTTTGTGTAGTAATAGAATTTATGTAATTGGAGTGTCACAGGAACTTGCAAATTTTCGTTTTGTATTGCAAAGTGACAATATTGAAAGCTTGTTACTACATATTATATTTTAAAATAAATGAATTTACTCACTATATACCATGCTTACCATAAATTAACTTGGTTGGTACCATCGATTGTAAATTATTAATTCTATTCTAGTATCCGTACGTCTAGAATCAGACGTCACAAAGCGAGTCACGACATGTCACGTGACAGCACCACCGACATGGGGAGTGAGTTCATTCATATTTCTGATCCGGTCTAGTGATCACAAAGAATGACAAATGTGCTTAAAATTTAAAATTTATATAGTTCGGCATGTTCAATTCAAATTTTTATTTAAAAATTTAGTACCTACCCGTACTTATTCATTAACAAACATGTTAATGGTCAAATTAACATTTTGGACATAAGGGCCTAAAAACATATAAATCTTTTCTATTTGGTACATAATTATTCTAGCAAGGAATAGAATATTCGGCTGTGGTACCGGCGTGGTAACTTCAGCTAATTTTATTTTTTATATTGTAAGTTAATTTGCAACTCACTTAAATTTAGATAAGAAAAAACATAGACAAATAAATCATTAATATGTGTTATTTAATTAAATAATCTTGTCTAGAATTAATAAATAATTTTATATAGAACAATGAACAGAACGCAAAGTAACAGCTTTCAAATATCCCACTGCTGGTCAAAGCTCTGCTCACGTCTTCAGGAGAATGCTTGAAGCCACACTTCGGGTTGAAACACAAACACATTGGGCAGAATTTTATCCGACGTAATTTTTTCCATACAATGTTTTCCTTCACCGCTAAGCTCGAGATTTGTACTTAATATAAACGTAAACTTCGAGATAAACACAAATTAGGCGCATGAAAATTCAGAAATGCATGCTTATCGTTAGACTTGAACCCGTGATCTTTGGTTAAGATTCCCGCGTTTCCACTGGGCTATCTTAGTTGATTTTTTTTATAGTATAGGTAGGCGTACCTGATGGTTAGTGGTCACCAACGCCCACAGGCAGTGCCTAAAGCATTGTTAGAAATGTTTACCATCGCTTACATCGCCAATGCGCCACCAACCTTGGGAACTAAATCTACTACTACTATCGTTTTTATTCGCTCTTATTGTTTATAGTATGTATTTATATTGTATACTTGTAATTATATATGTATTTATAATATAATTTATTTATTGATATATATTATATGTATTTTATATTTACATTTATTTTTTTTAGTTTGTTTAATCATATTTTAATATTATTTTATGTATTAGTAGAGCACCACCTACCTCATATCCTATGAGTTATTCTCTTAATCCGTTGGTTGCCTGGAAGAGATCGCTATGTAGCGATAAGGTCGCCAATTTGTATATTACTTTTATTATATATGTATCCTTGTTTTGTATTCTTTTTCTTCTTGTGGTGTACAATAAAGTATAAAGTAATAAAGTATAAAGTAAAGTAACTAAGATATTATGTCCCTTGTGCCTGTAATTAAACTGGCTTACTTACCCTGCAAACCGAAACAAAAACACAACAATACCAAGTACTGTTGTTTTGCGGTAGAATATCTGATGAGTCGGTACCTACACAGACGAGCTTGCACAAACGCCTACCACCAGTAGACTGCGCTTAACGACTGATTATTGTCGAATAAAAAGAACAATAACTATAATTAAATCTTTTAACACGGTATCCTCATTAAATTATATGACGTAGCCATTCAACGCAAACCTACTTAAAAAACCTAATTATTGTTTGAAGAACAGGTTTACAAATTGATATCTATTAGAATTCGTTTGAAAGAACTAAACAAAAGGAGACGAATATATGAGAGGTTTGATATCAAGAAATGTATGAAAACGGTACAAAATTATAAATCTATTGACATAAAAAATATGCTATTTTATTTGTACCGTATGCATTAATGGTACCATTTACCGTTGAAACTTTTATAAGTTGTGCACGAGATCGGAAAGTGCAAGATTTTAGTACAAATATTTTAAAATTGGGACTTTAAAACGTTTTCGTAGGCAACTGTTATTGTTATTGTTAGTTTTTAATGAAATTGTATCATATTATAAACATATGCCTCATTGTCAGTGATTGAAACCCTTGGATATTAATTAAAGACTTTTCCCATGCCTAGTTTGTCCCTTTAATCCGATGGTAGGGCTTTTCTGTCTGAATAGATACCACCCACTTATCAATTCTATTTTTCCTATTCTATCAACAATTATTTCGTATGGCTTTGTTCCATTTTGAAGGATGAATACCAGTGTAATTACAGGTACAAGAGACATAACCTCTTAGTACTCATTGGTTTCGCATTGTCATTCTAAGGAGTGACATTTACTTCTTATAAGTGACTGAAGCTATGTTTTTAAACTTGGTAAAGGATATTCTTGATAGTGACTTCTACATTTATATCATATTTTCGTATGTTATTATCATATACTCAGCAGAAACCATTTACAAAATAAAGTATTATAGGTACTAGAAGATCGGACGGATCGCTTTTAAATTTGTGGCGAAATACGTCAACAGTTTGTGGTTATAAAATATTAATTTACGTGATTAAAAATATATAAATAATAGCCATAGAAATAGTGACGACATTCAGAGTTATTTATTAAAAGTATGGCGACTCCTTGGGGGTCGAATTATGAAATCGTTGACACGAAGATAATTGACATAGTGATGACCGTATAATCGCAGGACAAATGATCTAACTTGAATTAACTATGGGTTCTGAACGATATTTTCTGGATTGATTGATAAATAGACTCGGTGCTATTCTATATTTATATAGGTATATTTTTTAAACATTTGTTATTGGCTATTTTTACTACAATCTTGGAGTAGAGTTTATATTATATGAATCGAATTCGATTCATGACAATCACTAATTTGACGGCTCGAACACTGGACAGAATAGATTAACATTCGGCTTAATAAACAATGACTACGGATTTAGTTATATTTTTTAAATGTCTTGAAAAATAATACTAGTATTTAATGAAAATAAATCAAGTTTATGACTTAACTGTAACTGTACTATTGTTACTATTACCTATTCACATTTCTCATTTTTTTAATGTAACTTAATATTTTCTTGTTTTTGCACTTCTCATTTATCTTTATTAGTAAATTGTTCTCGTGCGAAGCTGGGGCGGGTCGCTAGTTTATAATATTAAGTAATAGTGGACTCTGCATCCATACATTTTTTCTTCTATTAATGTATACCATGCACGAGCACGGCGCTGTTATAGACTTATTATAATAAACGATTATACTCGTACACATATATGTATGTACATTATTAAAACACATTACAAGAATGTCTCATGATGAATAAAATATATGAACCTATAGCCGTTCAATGTTCAAGAATAAAATTGTTTCCTAGGTAGCATTAACGCTTCTAATTGCAAGAGTACAAAAAAATCAAAATCGTGAAGTCTCCCACGAGACGTCCCTCGACGAGAGGGAAGGGGACGAACGCCTGGGAACGGGTATGTTTTGTTCTTTTTAAGTCGTCCGAAGGGGGATGACCGGACCGTCTTTGTCCCTCCTTGCACCTCTTATTTTGAATTACAAAAGTTTCCAATCTTTATGCTTCTTATTTTAAAATGAATGAATATTTTCTTTAAATGGACAGCAGGACAATTTTATTTTAGTATTTCATTACATGTTTCGAATTTCATTAATATTTAGAATATAAGTTTTGTAGATAATAGTAACGATACTTAAGAAATGATATTTGTTTATATTATATATAATTAAATTAAAATATATAATTTGTTTTAATGATTAACGGTATATTCCAGCTATACTTATTATGTCATAAAAATATTATGTTTATAAATTAATCAATGTAAAATTATGATGTTATTGAGTGAAGTATAGCATAGCTTTAATAATTTTACCTTCCTATTAGAATGGAAACGGTAGTAATAAAAGTTTTACAACAATAAGTAAAGTAACTGTAATTACGGACGCAACTGTTGGCTTTCTCCAGTTAAGTTATTTTACCTAATGTCAATACTATTAAACTATGTTTGCTTATTGTTATTGCGAGCTTAGCTTCGTAAGTGATATTAAATATTACATATTTATTAAAGTCACAAAAAAAAAAACTATTCGGGAAGGCAATTCGTAAAAATTTGTTAAGTGATTAGTAGTTTTTTACTATATGTGAAGCCTGTATCGAAAACCGATAGATGTATTCAGGGATTCTGTTCTAAAAGCGCATATTTTTTAACATTAAGGTTTCCTTACATTGCATATCTCAAGTAAAATCACCGTTAGTACCTTTACAAGCGTTTTATTTTTATATCATATATCTTTATTGGATAGTAGACTACTTTATAGGTTGATATGTTGGATTTTTTTTTAATATAAAATAGTCCAGAAATATTTTAACATAATTCTATATGGTTTTTTTATGATCCTGTACGACTATAATAGCGAGTAATAACGATAAGGTTACAAAAGTGTTCTTTTTCACACGTCAGTGATATAATTAATGAAAATAAGAAGCACAAAATATATTAAACCTAAACAGAGTCTTATAACGAAGTATATAATGTCACAGTTATAAATTTTGCAAGGTCCTTTCAATGACAATTCGTAAAAAAACCCTATGTTTATGGTTTGAAGGATCGCTCGGAAAATATGGCGTTTCCCTCTTATAAACTATATATAAAGAATGATTACAGCAGTTCTCTTAATGGATACGTTGTTACATTCAAATATATAATTAATATCTCATAAAAAATCTTAAAAATCATCTCTATGTACCTTGTTCAATTTCACAGGTAGATATAAAATCAACCTAGTTTGAGCTGTAATTCAAGTCTGGGACAGAACCGAATGCACTAAATATAACCTGGATCAATAACTGAAATAAATGACGTAACAATATGCCATGCCAGCTTAGTTTGGATTACCTACATGAACACAACGAGTTGAAGTTATAGTATTTAATATATATTTTGTTATAAATGAATGTTTGTTGCAATTTAAAACAATGAAAGAAGGATTATTATTTTAAAACATAATTGTTTGCTTTAAATTATAAGTAGTTATCAAGTTAAAAATCTGTTTTAAGCTTTTATTATAAGCATAATTGAATATACCAAAATTGTATTGTTAAGCGTACTAAATGTGTATGCGAAATTTCAGTTCAGTTGTTTGCTTAAATTTTTTTTTTGTTATCGATACGATCTTTATATACGTTTACATTCTGAAAAGACTTTCGGCCTTTGCATAGAGTTTGCGTAAAGTTTATTGCAAATGCTTTAACAAATTCAACTTATATTAATATCTAACATTTTTTTCGTACATATTGAAAGCCAAAAATGTATTCATTAGCATATTGTACGATAGCTAATCTATTTCGGGGCGTTGCAACCCTCTCAAATTGATCGCACTATGCGGGCGTTATCGACAATGTATCGACGGGGAGACACCACCCACCCCACAACCCTCACCAACAAATTAGCGTTCTAATATAGGCTTTATTTCAAAGCACTAAAGGTGAAGGATAAATAATAGAGATATCTGCTTCGATCGATGACTGACATGGAAAACTATCTACACGAAAAGCCAATTAACTCCTTCATGTGCCCGTATTATGTGACCTAATTGATATTGTCCTGGCGTTTCCGTAATCAGTAAATTTAACCTTTTAAAGTCTAAATAAAGCCACACGCCTAAAATTACTTTATTTCGTACAATTTGCAAGACATAGAACCATAGTCGACACGAAAAATGTGTGTACCTGAAATAATATTGATGAACAGTTCAACTTTATCTTATTAGAAAGAAAAAAAAAACAAAACGTGAATTACCAATATTTTTTTTAAGTTCTTTGGAAGGAAGAAGGGCAAATGGGTCATAATTCCGTCAATGCGCCAACTGAGGGATGTAGTTCATGTCTCTTGCACCACTGTCGCCTAATTACACCGGCTCACTAACCATCCGAAATTGTGCAGTTTAACAAAGAATTGCATTAAAAAAAGTGGTCGCTTGACATAAATCCTATTCTAAACTGACGCCAGTAGTCTTATTTATAATTAAAAAAATAATAATAATACTAATATTAGAAATGAAAGTCTGCATCTATGCTTGTTACGTTATCACGACTAAACTTCTGAACCAATCGTAATGTTTTTTGACATAGAATTAGCCTAGGACCTGGATAAGGACAAAGGCATATGAATTACTTTATTACGGAAACACGAATTCGAAAGTCGCGGAGATATATTTTTATAAGACATTCTTACTATTTGAATAAAATATATACATTAATTGTAATAATTTATTTTTACGATTAATGTATTACAACAATTAGGCAACTCTAGTACGAAACTTTGGTATAAGATTTTTACCATCATAGCGTATTTATATTTTACAATTCAAATTCAATGACTGGTCTCTAATTTAATGAAACAGATTTAATTATACCTACTGATTCTATATATATTATCTGGCCCAAAGTATGTTGTTACCCTTTAAAGCAAATCTCTATCTACATCAGTATTATTATTCTATAAAAATAATCTAATATATATATATTTTTTATTACATTCGAAATATGAATTTTTTAAAACGTTTTTTCAAAAACTACTCGAATTTTAACAAAATAAATTCTATGCTTATACCGTAACGACCCCAATTATGGAAAAGAACACGCTATGAACGTCTTGAAAATGCTCGTAACTTTATTAACATTCTAATTTATGACATGATATACCTACTTAAATTATCCGGTAGCCAGTTGTGGCTTATTTTCTGAATTGGATTTTAATAAATGAAAGGAATTATTTGTCAATTATTATTATTAACTTTGCATATTATGACTGAAGTTTATGACTGAAGTATATTTATATGACAGTGTTTTGTCTATTATTAGAATATTTATATAAATCAAGAGAAATTCAAAAGATTATAATAATACCACAGATTATGAAAATTAAATTAATTCAAAATTCGAAAAGTGCTCTTTTTTAATGACCCAATAACCTTTTCGATTTAATAAATTACTTACCTATGCTATAATTTATTTAGCTTTTTGTGTAAGGGATTGATAAAAAAATCATCAAACGGTTGATAAAGGCATTATTTGAAAATAATATCCAGTAAAATATTTTCAATATTGTAAATTTCCGGTAGCTTATGTAAAATGATTTATCTGCAAATTGCATAAAAAATATAAATTTTTTTTCAATTACTTGTTTTGCTTGTGTGTTTGATTTCGATGACATAACTAGTGGAACTATTATTATAAAGCATTTGTAGCATTACTAGCAATCAATGTCATGAACACGCGTTGCAACGACGTTCGCTGAAGTCATGTAACCATAGAACATTATTAAACGAATGAACACACAACAACCCAATAATTTTGCCTACATAATATGTGTTTTAGCTATATAAATTATACACATTATTATCTTATGACAACCAGTGTTAGTAAGATAAATATTTTATTTAATAAATATGGAACATTGTTGATACATTTATGTTCTAAGTACAAAATATCTTAATGCAAAAACTTTGTGTCTACTTATAATTTGACAGAACTTAAAATATAACCTATAATCTGTTTCTCATTTATGGATAAAATTGATAGCCAGTCTGACTAAATAGACTGTGATAGAATTGTCTGACAAATTAGTTTAGTTCATATATGTTAACAAAATAATCGGCACTATCGCTACCAGACATATCTTAATAAAACTATTTATAGTTATAGATTAAGCCGTGGCTTTATATATACCTATATTTTAACAGTAACACGTTTCTTCCAAATCTAAAATTCGCGCGAGCAGTCGTTACAAAACGACTGGTCTATTACAGCACCTATAAATCAAATAAATGTTACAGTTATTTTATTATTAACATAATTTATCATAAGAACTATAAAAATATTTTATATTTTTTAATTGCACTTTCTGAGCTCTAAAATTGTATTAAATCTAATTATTTTCCTATGTTTCTAATTAATAAGATTAAAATAAGGTTTTAACTAAATCATTGTTGACAAAATACAAATTATGCATTGTGGTAAAATTTCAAACGTGATACAAAACAAAATACGTTTATCCGACTTGTAAACCGTTTAAATGTTTAATAATGATGTTACGTAAAGAACGCAAATTTCATTTTGTAATCAGTCAAATGTCATTTAGCGATGAGCGTCTACCCAATCTCAAGTGTTAGCTATCCATACAGTCACAGAGGTGGTCATTGGAAAGGTTGCCACCTCGGGCACACACCTGCACATTCTCGACACGGCAATAGCCGAACTTATCGCCATGCGCTGACGCAACCCAAACAGGATCCACCTCCCAACAAAAAGTTCCACGGCCACTATTTCGAAACTCGTGCGCACCTAAATAGAGAAAGGCATCTATGTGCTTGTACATCATTTGTAGCTCCGCTAGTCACAACCCACGGGGTACGGGGTGAATGCCCTTAATGTCCTCCGTCCTCTTCAGGCATAGCTCCCTCCCGTTCTAGCGTGCGAGAATCCCTCTTCTTTTGACTTTGAAAAGAGGGCACGTATTTGTAAACGGTACTATAATTTAAGCTTTAAAGCTTAGAATTCAGAGTTTATTCTCGCTTGTTTAGATTGCTGCTGTATTCAGTTAAGGGTGTGTGCGCACGCGCATTGCGTTTGTATTCAAATGAGGACAGTGCGTTCCGCGCCGGAGAGCACTATGATTGTACTTTTTTAGTCTGTGAGCTGTAATCAGCTACAAGGAAATGAGCATCCTTAGGGGTGGCGCGAGGCGTCGACCACGCTATTGAGGACAGCATCTCGTTAATACGCGGCAATTAAACGCTATGAGCCGACCACATTGTGCGACATACATATTCTAGAACACCGACTGCCGCGATTAATATAAATTTCAATCATTGTCATTGGTTCACTTACTATGAATGAATGTCTAAATAATATAGTAAAGCTAATAGAAATAACTTTAATTAATTATCTTTCGTTGGTGAGTATAGAAAATAAAGAAATTAATAATCAAATTAAATTGAGGAAATAACAACAGCCAATTAGTAGTAGGTGCAACTATTTTGACTCACACACATTGTGATTATTTAAATTAAATTTATATTCATATCAAGTGCGCTGAGAATCGTTGTATAATAATTATATACATTACATCATTGTTTATGAATAAAATAATGAATCAAAACATTGAATTTAAAAGTTTTCTTCTACACAACTAAAATAATAAATACAGATTTTTTAAAAGTAAATAATAATTTTCATTAAAAATAATCTAAATATAGCTTAATTAAATAAACCTAGTATGAAGCTATTTACAAACCAACTAATTTATAATTTATCTATTTTATGGGAACCGGTAAGTTTCAACAAAATCTTCGAAGTTGATTATCTGTAATTGCATCGGGATAACGCCATCATTACTGTTATAAGAAATTCAATTACTTTTAAATATATGGAATATAAAATAAGTTTGTTGCCAGGTGCGATCCGTATATCTCCATGGGTTGACCATTGCTTGAGATTAAGCAGTTGATAAAATGTTTATACCCACTTTAATTGGAAACTCATTTTTTTTCTTTTGACACGCCTAATAATATACTTTTTTTAATTGTTAATAGATTTATTTTACAAGCAACCTTACATTCCATTCGTAAACCTACATAAATGTTTAGTTACACAAAAAATATAAAATACTATATATTTGAATGTATATTAAAATAATTGAAAGTGTAAATAGAAAAAAAACATACGTTATGTAAATATTGCAAACTTAATATTTCTTAATTAGAGTTAAAAACCTAGTAAGTAATGCCAACATAACGCACAGTATAAAAAGAGAACTAGGTACCAACTTAATTAAAATTATGTAGAGGCTATTTTGTTTTAGTTTTTATGTAAAATTTTATAATAACCCCGTAATAATGGTACAGTTGTATACAGGATTAATACTGATGTTTTCATTACGAGTCCAACGGCGCAGCACGTTGAATGGATCAACGCTAAGCTGACATTGAAGCTTGTCCCACGTATACCGGTTGGCAAGGTTTTGCGAATCTCACCCTTAGTCATATACAAAAGTTTCAACCATTTTGTAAACATAGTGCTCTATAATTATAGTTCGAACATGATTGTTTCATATTATATTCTCGTAAAAAGTACAATCTTACCTAAAGATCTAGTATTACCGGTAATTTACTGACAATAAAATAAATCATTAATTAACAGGATTAATAAGTTTAGTAATAATTATATAACATATAATCTATTCATATTCAATCATAAACGAGGCGTATGTACCTAACCTTTAATGGATGTAACGTTATATCACTTCATAATACAAGTTTTAAATTATATTGGAGTGTTTTCTGTCAATCGCTTTAATAATAAGAATGTACTTATTCTTAAATGATGTTACCTATATCTGGTTATAAATATAAAAAAACCTATATTTTTAAATCTGGGCTGAATGAAACATGGATTGTATGCCGTACAGCGAAAAAAAAAATCTATTAATGTCAGATGTACATATATATATTTGACGTATATATTTTTATTTATATCAATTCATATGTATGTTGGCATATAAGAGGAATAAAAATAATAGAAGGCTTAATTTAATACTCCAAATATCTTAATTATATCCATCTTATCGAATATTTTTCGGATTTAATTTCGTTTATATCAGTTACTGTATCAATCGAAATATATTTTTTTCAAATAAGCTTACAAGTATTTTTAAATCGTTCGTTTATAATATGGTATTAAAGGAAAAGCTACCACCGGTTCAGAATATAAACTCAGTACTTTTCCACCAGTTAAAACATATGGGTATTTGTTGACACATATAATATGTTAATACAGATAGTAATTGTATTCGATTTAATTATTATATAGTGTGTTAGTCTCTATCCTTAAAATACAGAAATAAATATTCCATCAATTCATCCAAGTCACACTTAGTAGCGAGCGTCGCTCGTCATCGTAGTTACTCGAAGGTGGGCGTTTCGACCTTCAAGGATCCTGACTCGTCTCTTGTTTTCCTACAATACAACTTATTAGTGTCATATTTTTCATTGAGCTCACAAACAAGACACGACATAATATAAGACAAGTTAAATGTACAAGAGATATAATATATACATACATAAATGGAACATTTCCACATTTTAACGACATAATTAGAGTACATAACATTGAAAAATAGATTTCATGTTAAAAATACTGTCTATATAATAAAAATAATAATCTCTTTTTTTTACTATTGAAATTATTACTTAAAATTTTCAGTGATTTTTGCTCTGCAATAGTTGCTACGAATAATCCAAAAATGATTGATTCTGTCATTATTTTATTTTAATTCCATCATAATAACTTAAATCGAATACTTCAATTTAATGTTACAGTTTTAAAACAGCTCTTCAGTAATACCGTTAGGTACATCCGATGCTTCGCGGCTTCGTTGTAACCCACAACGCATCGTCTTCTGCTCCGAGCTGCCTGGTCCAGCAATAAAATATTTCTTTTTATGTCTCTCTCGTGTAACGCTTGAACCCGGCTGTGATTGCGCAAGGTGCGTTCCGTGTTTACGCCTCACGGACAGTACCCTCGTGCTCTGAGGAAGTCGAAAACGTGTTTCGCCTATTATCAGTCGAGTCAAGTTCAATATCGAAAAAATTGGTCTGGCCACACTGTGCCTTCCCATTTCACCGACATACAATATTTTTCGATTTGTTTAATTTTTAATTGTGTCATTATGTTTTTACGCTTCTAATGGAATTGTGCTTCGATTAGATATTTAATTTAAATTAAAAACAATATTAACTATAATAACTTCCAAATAAGTAGTATGTTTTTTTTTAATATGTTCGATATTATGACGATAATTGTATAGTTCAATTAATAGTTAGGGTTATTATTTGCTTAAAATAACTTTATAGACATACCTAAGCATTATTTAAGTAGAGGACATAAATAAGTATAAGTAGGTGGTCCTCGTATCTATATTATAAATGCGAAAATAACTTTGTCTATCTGTTACGCGTTCACGGCTATACCACTGAAGCGATTTTCATAAAATTTGGTGTTAAGCAAGCTTGAAGCCAAAGAAAGGCTACTTCGTATACCTAACACCTGTTCTTCAAAACACGCGGCAGAAGCCGCTGGCGAAAATTAGAATTAAATAGTTTTGTCACTAGTTTTGTCACGTCATTTTTATTTTCATTGCGTAATAATAGTACTGACATGAATACTAGGCTTTTATTTCTAATACTAGCTGCCTCGGACGGATTTATTTTACCCTCTTAAACGTTACTAAAACTACTACGAATATCCAGCAAAAAGATACTTCTTCAAAACGAATTCGCGCGAAAACGCGTTCAAGAAGATCAACATTATAATATAGATATTAGTATAGAAAAACATACAATATACTCATGTTATTTAAATATACTTTATAATAGTATGAGTCCTTGATCATGGTCACATAAACAGTAGTTGATGCTGGACAACAGGTGAGGAAGTTATTAAATATTTAACTTAAACTTCCTTTGTTTACTGACAAATTTATTATCATTTTCCAATTTTAGACGCCTTAGCTGTTAATAAATATATTTTTAACATTAACGATTTCTGTGTATCATTTTTTTTCTACTAAGTATGACCTTCTTAACATGCTGGTGGTACTTATGGAACTAATTTTGAATTTATATTATTAATTCTCCCTAATCCCAATCTTACGACACCTGTATAGAACTAGATATATATATTTATTTAGTATACATATATATAATATACTAAGCGTTTTCACTATCTTCGCGGTCGTCACGAACTAGATCACTGTACGATCCGCATAATATGCATTACAAATCGCAGTCTGCATTTTTTTTTAATTCTTAATAGATAAACAATTCGTAAAGTAATAGAAACTTTTCGAACCTGCGTTTCAGTTTATTTATTGTCAAATCACTGGTTTATTTGTCTTTGCAAATATTTTAATGACTTTAAAACGAAAATCAATCATTTCTCGTTTCTGTGAAACAGCAGGTAGTGCCGGCCTCAATTTACCCCACTGTCTCCGTAGTTTCCATTCGCAGTCGCAAAAACTTGTGAACGGAGCTACGGGCGGGGCGACTATATCAACTATCTTGCTAATGTCCAGTGTAACTTGACATGTATCATTTATAAACAATCCCCCTATGAGAACGTTAAGTTAAGAAGCGAGGGAGGATGGGTAGATCACATTAACTGGTGAAGATTTAATGACACATTGTTGGAGACGGAGAACGGTTTGAGGTATTGAGAAGTTCTTGTGATGCGATGCAAGCGCACCGTTATCCTATTTCCTCCCTCCTTAGTTTGTTGTTGCTTATTATAAGATTTAGCGAGTACACGTCACTTTAGTTTATGGAGAAACTCATTATTTCTCATGAGACATTACGATTTTCAGCTATAAAACTTTGTTTATGTTATATTGGACACAACGACAATAAAATTATTTCCTTAGCTTATGATGTGCTATAAAAATAAAACAAAGCGAGTAGTATAACTTCGATTATGAAATAAATAATAAATCACTCATAATTTATTATAGTGTAACCAGAGAATTAACTCTATTTTAAAGAGCAAAAAACTAATAATTAAAATAGGTCTTAGAAATCGTGTTAATGTTAAAACATTAACATGATTTTCTTTAGCTTATAAACCATAATATACGTAGCTCGTCGTATACTTATTAATAATAGTATTATATTTTTAATTCACTTTTTTACAATTCTTTACCTAATCACAAAAAAAATATCATGAAAGCAATTAAATAACTAATAAGTCAAATGACGATATAGAAATCAGAAACAAAAGTAATCTACTTAAAACAGTTGAAAATTACTCGGAAAATTAATGCATCTTTCTTTACAAGTTCCACATATGAGCGACGGAGTACTGCGGCTCAGTTCGTAGGAAAACTATAAAATGCATACACGGACGTTTCCAATGGAGAGCGGGTGATGAGAAGGGGGCGATGCGGGGCGAGGGGCTAGTCGACACACTTTCTGAAGGGCTCTAAAACCACGGCTTTTGTGGCCACCTTTATGAGCCATCTATTCGTAGACCTTTGATTTATCACAAACAGTTAAGGCCAGTTTTTGTGTAAATATTTGGTATTCCACATTTATGTACATATATATGTGTATAGAACTATATAGAACTTTGAAGTAGCTGTTCTGTCACACACGTCACCATATCGAGGACTCAACTAATCTTCAATCCATCTTACTTTAATGTTAATAATAACTGCTTATATGTTAAACATTCTTGAGAATAACTCGCAACGTTCCTATTAATTATATGATTGTGTTATAGAATAAGTGTACGTAATTGCCTATTTTTGTTGTGGCAATTATTACTTATTTTATTATTCTAATAGATTTACGAGATTACGATTACAATTCTATAAACATCGATTAAAACTTTATCTTTCAACATTACCTTCCTGAAACTTATATTGAATATTACAAAAAATTGTTAAATTAGTTACATAACTGTAACTATTTATCATACTCAGGATTAATGATTAATAGTTTGATTGAATACATAAGTATAACTATCGAATACACATAGAAAACAGATTAAATTCTGCTCAAACAACTGCAGTACTTTTCATTATCTTTTTCTTCATTTGAAAAAGTACAATATCTGTCTTTTTTGTCAGTCATTACGAAACTAGCGCCCTGACTGACGGTAGAATTGTTACACGAACTTTTTTATCTAAACAAAGGAGTGAAAGATTTTTATTATAATCGTTCAGATAAAACACTGAAGTAACATGGTGCTGTACCTACGTAGCACATTATATTTACATTGATTTTAGTTCAATTAATGCAGTTAAAAGAAAAAAATCGTATATAAATGTACGACTAGGTACTAACTTAAGCTTTCGAGCTAATCACTATTTGAAAAGTGTATGTATATTGTATTTTATCTATACTTATTAAAATAATTTATATAAGTATAGATAAAATACAATAAAACTCTGTAGGAAAATTTATGTACAAAATTGGGAAATAGGTATATGAACAATATACAATATGAATGATTAAGATATATATATATAATTCAACTTTAGAAAAAAGAAGAATTTTAAACACAATAATTGTTAATATTATTTTTCTATCGTGGTGCCTTCCTTGAATCATGAAGTACCCGAGCGAGGGCAGTGGTCTCAGGTGGGAGGGGGATAGTTGCGCAACGCATTACAATAACGCGACATTACGTGCCTTGGCCGCTGCGCCCGCGCCGGGGTCATGCGCCGCGGTTCGGGGAACGTTTACACCATTGTCACGTGGAACCGAACTTAGAGTTCGCAGGATCAATTTCTATATCAATAAATATATTATTATTATTAAAAATTATATTTAAAAATCTATTCTATCTATTACAAAATATAGTCAGTTATACATCATAATTGTTAATTTCTTTTAAAGTAGGTACCTAATAATAAAATAATAAATACGATGAAAGCGATTCAAATCAGTTTCTTTTAGAAGTTGTATGATATCTAATTATATTAGTACACATCTACAATAAAGTCACCATATGGGTATGAAAGAATGTTTGGGGTTCGTTATTAAATCTTACCTTATATCAATATCTCATTCTTCAAGAATAGACTAAATTTAGACTATATCCATGTGCAAAGTTGACAAACGAACGCGACAAAGATAGTTGACGCTGTCAACAGCAACAGTGTTTGAAATTATTATAATAACACATAAATCAGCAACGAGACCGAGTCTACTTCACGTGTTAAGGTCAAAAACTGTGAACGTTTCAAATAAAATTATTACACAATTCTTGAGTCAGCGCTGATAATTATTTTTAATTATTTAAAAATTGCGATAATTGCGATTTTAAAGTAGTATACTAGTTACAAAGTAGTACGAAGAAAGTAAAGGTATTAAACAAAACTAACATTCATCGAATACTAATTCCAAAGCTGCCCTTGATACCATTTTATGCGATCGGAATTAATTGGCTTGATCATACAAGTATCAGAGGGTGAACTGCAAATCAGATCTCGTTTAGATAGTTAAGTACGCTGACGATAATACTAATTAATACACGATTAATGTTACTGCGTACCTCCAGTAATGTAAACATGGCGACAGATAGTTATGTAAGAAACTAAATAATTCATATTTAATTAATAAATATAATAAAAATTAGAATTAACATTAGAAATAAGTACGTCAACTTTGTAATAATGTTTGTAAGATGATATTGTACACCTGTTTACAATCATACGTATAACGTTATTACATAACATAATGCTGAAAGTTGAAACAATTTGAGTTTAAAGAGGCTTTTCGAGAGGTGTTAATTCTAAACTTAATAGATTGTAGAACTAGAGATCCAGCCGTCCACGCAAGGATGCGCAGGCGACGCGTTTCTTTTTAGAAAGTGGCACGTGTCGGGGTTGTTCACCCTACACGATCCGGGTCACACCGCGTCCCGCGCGCCGCACTCTTGCGCCGTAAGTACTATACGTACTAGTCCTTGATAAGGAAACTCCATTGACACCATAATCGAACCGGGTCGACGGATAAGGCACTCCTTGTGAGATATATAGGACGCCTGATATGATAGCGTCGAGTCACATACTATGTTAAGATTTGAATTTGTACTTAGTGTCATACACCTTGTATTCATGTAAATCGTGACTAATAATGGTAGCGCAATGTCAATCGAACATGCGCAGGGCGTCGAGTTAGTCGATGAATTTGTAATAAGCATTGTAAAAATTTGCACAGAGCACACTAAACAATTCTAAAAATATTTTTACATGAACACAATTTGGATTCGGCAAAAAATATAAAGTTCTTCAATTTAAAAATTTAATTATTTGGTTATTAGTAACAAATTGAATTCGTTTCAGTAAGTATATAATATTTCTAACAAAATAATTTAATGGATGACTTATTTAAACGTTCAAAGATTTAATTAGGAATATGTTTCGGTTACCATAACTAAAATCACTCGTGTTTTAATAACATTAAACATTTTGCTATTAAAATGTTTTAAAATGGATATAATGCATCTCCTGTTGTAACCTGATACCCCGTACATAACAAGTTGTCATGACGAGCGTGTACGTTGTAGCAATTTAAGTAGGTATTATACCTACGTCCATCGAGACCACAACAATAGGGTTTATTTGTAGAATAGCCTTCTGTATGTTTTCTGTTTTGTATTGTCTAAAATTCTTTTTGTATTTCTAACTCAATTTGAAATTAAAATAATCTGATTTTGATTACATTTTTTTCTATTTAAATTTAAAGTGAAATGGAATTACGAGTATGAGCGCTTTTATTTATCAGTTTGATTATCTTAGTCATGTAGGTATAAGACGTTGGTTCCAACATAAAGTGAGCAAATTTATTTATTGAAAATAATAATAAATTCGTTCGCTGGAAATAATAAATTTTGGTAGCTTCATACTGCTTTAAGGATTACATGTTTATAGTATTTTAGTGAAGCTGTATTTTAGTTATGAATAAATACGAAAAATTGAAAGAAGGTTTTTGTTATTCGAGAATCAGACGATTAAACTATAATAATATACAATATGTATTTTAATTGCCGACCCCACGTAGTGGGATAAGGGCAGGAAGAAAAAGAATATGTATTTTAATTAACTTAATAATATAATATACCTTATTATAAAAAAACATTTGAAATAATCACCATTTCTGACAACAGGGATGACACCCGCATAGCCACATTGTCCCAAACTAAAATACACCACTTAAAGACTCAGCTGCTCCCGCAGACAACGAAACTGGGTCAAAATGATTGACTTATTTCTCTATTTATGACGTTACAGCCCTAAGCGTCTAGGTTTTTGTCCCTGCGCACAAAATGAGTTTTGAATAAAAAAAGACTCGATTCAATGCGTAAATGAGACGCCAGATTGAATCCGTAAAATAAAAACATTTTTAGAGTATTAAAAAAATATATATTTTTAAAAATCTTAAAGGTAAATTAAAATAAACACGTCTTAAACTTAACTATTTATAACTTATTAATCAGTAACGAATTTAAAAACTATTTTTAGTACTTAATTTCTATTTATAAATAAATTAAATATTTATTAACATTAAAACTTATAACGTAAATAACAATACCACGTGTGATGTTTAGTACAGATTAAACCATCGCATTTAAGAGTATGATATTTCTCTATGAATCATTTAATTAATGTTGCTAAATTTAAAAAAAAACCTATGAGCGAAAAAAATATTATTGAACCACCTATAAAAAACAATTGTATATCTATCTGCTATATGCACATAAATTATAAAGTAAAACTAAACAGTAAGTAATAAGTCTTAGCTAACATTTAATATTTCAAAACGTATTCAAACAAGATATTCCTTGATATCCTACCTACATCATTTAAATTACCATTAACATCTAACACTTGTGATGCTGTCCATCCGTGCAGCAGAATTCTTTACCCGCGGAAAAGTTAGTGGGAGTCCACTGCCCGCCGCAGTTCCTGATAAAGAGGAACGCCTTCTCTCGACGGACGTCTCGCTCTACTGCGCCACAGATTACTGGCCCGGCGCGCGGCAAGTACTTTAATATCTGAACATTGCGGAAGAATTGAATTAGTTCTTTATAATGGACAGACGAACTTAATCATAAAAATAAATTATTATAAAACGATCACAGATCTATACTACTTACTCTATATAATATCCTACAATGTAATTTTTTTTATTTTATAATCGATAAAAAAATACATACAGCAAACAGCTTTTTTTAATGAATGTATAGAAGTCACAATGCGCATAATTTTGGATCATGATTGAAGACAAATTTTCCAAGTATTTTCATTAGCTGACTAATGAAATAACTGGTCTACTAACAATGTTTTAACTCAAATTGTGCTTATAAATTACTTAAAGTATATATCAGACGTCATCATCATAATGAAATGACTGACGTTCTATTAAGCATCAAAGAAAGTATAGCAATTAATAATTCCTCTCGCTAATGTAAATCAATGACTAATTAAAACGAAAAATATACGATGGAAGTGATTGCCAACATAATACACTACATTTTATTGTCTATCTGCATAACACTTTCTAAGCAGCAAATGTTGCATCAACACTTTAGAATTGATTATAAAAGAATAAATGGGCTAGAAATCTTGACAATATTAACAAGGAAAGTTAAAATCTAATTTCCTTTACTATTATGGTAATAAACTTTATTACGAGTTTATTAGTAACATTTTCTAAAAATGGTATATAATTGTACCTACCTATAATTGTATCTTATAACTTTTATGCACTATAAAATAGTAATTTATCATTATTTAACATTGACACATAACGGGTTGCAGTGAGTGCGTTAAGACAGATAATACATACCACATCCAGGCATTTACTGATGCAGTGCTTAAATCCCCCAGTGCCGCACGGCAAACTTGGACTTTCAGTGTCGTACGTGACCACGGGCTCGCCCTGTGGCGGCCCTCGCGGCCGACTTCGGCGTCCCTCCTTGATTCCCACTTGCTGTGACATGAACACGCCACATTGACATGGCTCTAACTGTAAAAGATAGGATTTTTATTGTAATTTACGTTTAAGTTTAAAAATAAAATAAAAAATACTAATGTTCCACAGCAGGCCTGCTCTCCTCTCGAGGAGGTTCGCAGCGTATTCCACCTTGGTGGTCCAATTCGGTTGACGGCTCGACCTCGAGATGAATTATAAACATAAATTAAGCATATAAAAACTCAATGGTGCTGGGTTGAACCTGCAATCTACTGTTAAGATTTACGTGATCCAGCCACCGGGCCATCGCAGCACTTACCTTAATTATAATAAGAATCTAATTAATTTCATATAATGTAGAAATTCAACATTATTTTTAAAAAAGGCAAAGAAAATTAGATTAACCTTAATTAAAAATAATTAAAATCAAGAATGATTTATCAGTGATTTAGTATTTTCTAGTTGAAAATATGTTAATAACCAATAATTTAAAAGCAGTCACCCAAAACTATCATATTTATGTAGCGGTGCGGGAACAAGGATCGAACACCTCGTTTACTTGATCCACGATATCCGTCTAGCGTTTCATTCTCAGGCCAATAGGATAAGAAACGAACTCGTCAAATATAAAATTACCATGATTACTCTTATACATATTTCTAGCCAGGACTGGCAAAATTAATATATAAAAGTATTTTTTGTTATTTTATTTATAACAAAATTGAATATAATTAAGACGTTTGTTCTGTAATGTGTTAGAATAAACCGAGTTCAGAAAACTTTAGAATACAAATACCATACAAAATAACCAGTTCAATTACATATATCACAACATAAAAAACTTAGTAAGATGAAAAATACCTCGACATTACGATTACTTACCTCGTCAAATTCTTCGTCAAAATCAACAGTGTCCACTGACTTCAAGCTTTCTACATCGTCTCGCTTGAGTTTGCGCCGGGCCTCACTCGGTCCCGCTAACCACAAAAATGCCACCAAGAGCGCACACAGCCGGATGCCAATCATTGTACAGCTGATGAAGTTATCTATTCAAATTATGTCATTAACGATCAAAAAATATTATGATTATCTGAATTTAAATAATTAAAAAAAAAAAATCACAGATTCACATGAAGATTCGTAACAAACTATTGGACTAAGTTTTATGACTCAAAGGTTCTGACAGACCAAAATTACTATTGCCGCTTAGTACGCGAAGCGATTGAAATTTTTGTCGTGACGTTTTATTTAATTTTTCAGCAATGTTGAACTCGGTACTAAGCCGATACAGTCATAACAAGAGACGTGGGGACGCTCATTGCAAAACCGAAAAGGCTCTAATATCCCTGACCGTTCGCGAAGTCGAGGATGACCTCTCAACCTGGTGGTTAAAAGTGCAGAAAGAGAACACATAAGCCAGAAAAGAGTTCTATGGTGCAGAAGGACAAGGATATTAGGCCTCGGCTGAACTACTAAGAGGGTTCGGACGAAGAAGAAGAAAAATTAGAACTCGGTTCCACATTAATGTCATAAAATGAAGTAACAGGTTAGTAATATTATAATAGAAATAAAGACGATACAATTATAAGCCGAAGAATACTCGCGCATTCGACTTTAGATTACGCGCGGAGTTTAGACATATCATGGTTAAATCCCAATGAAAAATAGATAATATATATATATATTTCATAACATACATCGCATTTAATGCAAATCTATTTTGATTTATAACAGTTTAGTTTGTTGGCATGGCATAAATTGGCTAAATTATAAAAGATACATCAAATGAATAATACTACGGAATCATAGGTCTTCAAAGGCCTGCCGAAAAGCGACAGCATAGATAAGAAACGGTGACCATTTTTTTGTTAATAAAAGGGACCGTGAACTATAATTTTATTTCCATTAATTTGTCGTTGTTAATTGGAAAGATATGCCACTGCATCGAACTACTAGCAAGCAGCAGAGCCACAGAAAGATCGTTTGAATATTATATGTTTATCTCATTATTTGAAAGAACTTCAAACTGTTTATTCGAAGTTAAATAACATTTTATTCAGAAGTTTTCATGATATAACAGATAAAAAACATTTAAAACTTACATTACAACAACATCAACCAAATAAGAAAAAAAATATAAACCCTATATTTTAATCCTTCTTGGAATGCGAAGATGAAAACAGTTATTAATAAACATTTTAAATTTCTAGAAATCAAACTTACATATTATTTTTGAAGATCACCACTTGATTATATTAATGTGACATAGGTATCTGAATAACTAAAACAATATAGATTACCTTACAGTTTAAACATCTCTATTTAAATCCATATGATCAGGAATTTTAGCTCGAAACGTCACTAAAGAATGCTTAGTCAGCCTACTGTTACGTGCAAAATACGTGCATTCAATCTCGGCTGTATCGATGTACGTGTCGCAATTGATCGGAGATTCAACGAAGAAAATGCCTTTGCATCGTGAGATGATAAGCGATTTATTGGAATTTTTGTACCATCTAAGTCTCACAAGATAGGCTCATGAAATTCTACTATTTATAAGTAAAAAATTGCACAAATCGTATGAAATTAAAGAAAGCTTACATTAAAATATTTATGTTTAGGCCAGTTAAAACAAAAATTGCACATTTGGCTAAAGCGTTTTAAAAAAGAACATAAACATATCTAATTAGTTATATAATTACATAATTTACAAAATAAAATATTTAAAAAAAGTAAAATATGTAACTTTTGGAGTAAAAATAAGATTTCAGATAAATTGAATATTGTGTTATTTCTTCTTCGTAATTTTAAATTGTTTTATTAAAAATATTTTGGGTAAATTCTACGTCTAAAGGTAAAATATTAACAATTTTACGATCACAATAAGTGCTCTTAGATACATTTTTGAAACTGCTTGTTGTTGTATCGCTTCTCCAACACTCAACACTCAGTTATTGCTTAATCCTCTACATTACAATCTACAAGGTACCTACCTACCTATATACGTAGAAGCAGTTTGATGGTTCTTAAATGTAACGTATATAGGCAATGCCAACTGGCAATTTAAGTTTTAACACATCCGAGATTATTCCTTTTACAACAATTTTCTTTTTATGCAAATTTTACGTTAATGAAAACATCAATCTTCATATCAAGAGAAGAAGCCCGTACCTACTTACTACTGTTAGACGTTAGAGGTTGTAAGCTGGCTTTACTTTATATGTATACCAATATTGCTAACATAGGTAGGTACTATTACTACAATAGGTAATAGGTAGGTATATTACCAATTTTACATAGGTTATATAATTAGATTTTAAATTAAATAACTAAAAGATCCATAAATATCCCATAAATGGCTCCATATCACGAATTCAGATTATAATAAAATAAATAAGTGCACAATTTTACAACTTTAACTTTTTATCTCTCCGGTTTTCAAATCATCTTATCATATAAAATACAAGAAGTATTAAAAGGTAGCCGAGAAACAATAGCCGAAGTGAAGTGTTTATCGTGCACTTGGATATTAATCCATACAGTGAATATGCGATATTTTCTCTTTGACCTTGAAATTAATTACATATAATACAATAATAATAATAGTCCTCCAGACCGATTTCGGCCACGGCGGCCAATCTCAAGAGAGATTAGTCAACTGCACAAGACATATTATAGTGCACAAGTGTGTGCGCAAATACAGGTGCACTCTCTTTTCCCTTACTCTCATAATCCGATGGGACGGCAATCCGATACGACCGGAAAGAGTTCAGGTATAGTACCAACGGCTTTACGTGCTTTCCGAGGCACGGGAGTGTACACACTTCCTACTTTCAAACTTTGGGCTGCTATTGAGAATTTTCGACAGAAAAATTCAATATTTTCTTTATTGGCCCGACATTACATCTAATCACTAGATGATTACACTAGACCAACGAGGCAGTCAATAAGAGTAACTACGAAGTAACAACGAACAAATTATAAGCATAAGAGATCGTCGTTACATTAAAATTATTTAAAACGTAGTGATTTCATTCACCTAACATGTCTTATTAAATCCCCTGGTTAATGACGCAATGACTAAATAAGAAACATTCTTATGGTCCAGTCCAGTGTCTATGGGCGAACGTGACCACTTACCATCAGAAGACCAATTTATAAGGTTTCCTAAGAAAAAACAGCGTTAGCGTTTTATTAACCGTCAAAACAAAACCGAATTATAAGCACAAGTACAGTACCTACATGAAAATTCAACAATGTTTCCTTGAATTTGAACCTGCCACTGGACCAACTCCTTTTTTTAAAATAACGATGACGATCATGTATGTTGCCTTTTTGTAAGTAAAAGTTTACAATTAAAAAAACTATAATAAGCAATTCTGAAAGCAATAGTACAATAACACATTCTTGCTGCGATACTTTATGTTGCTTTTACTTAACACTTTTCTTTTTGTTCCTCCGCTGTTCATCAAAATATATACCTATATAAATAATAAACCTTGACTATATAATTAAAAAAATATAATTAAATTACTATATAATTAAATCTAAATATAAGTAAATCTTTAGAATCCTCATTATTAATTTACTAACACGTGTTGTGTTTCTCAATAAATTGTTATAGTCTGTTTGCTATTAACTATTTTTTTTTAATGCAGTTTATGCAATTAATTACTGTTACTGTGGAAACTTCATATTATCTATGTTATATTGTACGGTATGTTCCCCTAATTAAATAATATAAATACCTAAAAATATTACGACATCAAGACAGGATAACTAATAGGTAAACAAAAACTACTTAAAATTGAGGTTTCAAATTATTATTAGTATTTAATTTATTATATTATTCTACTTTACCAACTATACCGAACTTCATGGTACACTTTTAGACTATTATTCATAGACAACTTTAAATTCCCAACAAACACTAACACCGATGATGTTATCTCGTAACTAATTCGTATAAATATTAAATATTTAATTCGTGTAATATAAAACATATTTTTTATAATGTGGGTGATTATTAAAACAATTATTACATTTTTAAAATGAATTATTTAATAAACGCTGACCAACAACACTATCTTGATAAAGCGGTTGTAATAAATAACAAAGTAACAAATAAGATTTTGTTTTTATTTTTTATTTGAACAAAACAAGGATTATCAAATATTGCTCGTGTTATATTGACATTAGTTAAACGCCAATGACCTAATTATAATTTGCTTAATACTAATTTTATATTAAAAATGCTTCATTATTATAAGAAAAATGCAATATTTTATTCACCATCAAACAAACAAAAAGTTTATTTATAATAATATACCGTACAGTAAAATCAGGTTTGTAGACCTAAAATAAGATAGATCTCAAAAAAGGCCACATATACTTCTTCAAAGTTTATCACTAAAACAATCTCTTATATTAAATTATTGTTTGTTTGTACAACAAATTAATAAATCTTTAAAATTTTTTATCATAAATGTAAGGCTTCAGAAAATAAACCGTGTTTTAATTGAAACCTTTTGTCCAGGTTTACATATCACAAACAACAATATTTCAAAACTTACATAGCCCCTGGGTGGCTAAACCTTGATGTCTTTTAAATTTCATAGCACAACAGTTACCTTTGCTCATAGACAGTATAAGCCAACTTATGTTCCTGGTGTTACATGCATTTCAACAATACATATTGTATTTCATCAGAATATTTAGTACAGAATAAATTGTAGTGTTCAATACACTATTTAAAATTAAATCAGCATATTCAATTTGTAACATTGTTGATTTACTTTTACTTCATATAAAAATTTAATGAGGTGTAATGTTGACAAAAACCTTACATTCAACTGTTACTTTGTTTTCTTTTTCAACAATAATATTATATTAGCTATCAGTCTCCAATAATTATTGACTAATATATTGTTCATAATGGACAGAATACATAATGAATTTGATATTTAAAATTATTAAATAATTTCAATTTGGTTAGGAGCAATTTTATTTGTAAATCTTTATTATCTATTTTCATCTTGTAAAGTTAATTGGCACTCAAAACACATGCATTTACACATACCTTAATTATACTTACAATTAATTCTTTCAGAATAGTTTGTTTTACTTAATAGTTAATCAATATTTAATATTTAGAATAAATAACACATTCAAACGACAATTCTAACAATCTTTAGCAAGCATCAGTTTAGCTTCACCTTCAAACACAACCTTCTTCTCCTCCTCGACAATACAGAAAAATTTAACTTTGAGAATTTTCCTCACATCAACTAGTTCCACACTTATAGTTAGTTTTTCACCAACAAAACATTTATTTGGGAATTTCATGGTCTGGGATACAAGAACTGTGCCCGGCCCAGGTAAGTGAGTACCTATCAAACCAGCCACAAGACCATTTAAAAAAGCTCCATGTACAATTGGTCTTTTATTCCCATTATTTTTGTGGAGGTAATTGTGATCACTTGTAAGATTCGAGAATGTGTCCAAGTCCTTTTGAGTTAGTGTCTTTTGTATTCTTATTTTATCACCGGCTTTAAATGACGCTCGGCTAAATGAGGATGTGTGAATTTTGCATATCTTTTGATAATTTTTACTATTGACAGCAATATAAGGAAACCGATTTGATAACATCTTGTTCATTTTCGTTTATTAACTGTTTTATCTTTTCAAATATTGACCAGATTAATTAGATCATTTCAATTACTCTTATTTACATCTTCTAAGAATATAGTAGCTAAATTTGCAACCACTTTATTTTCTGAATTCTTTAAGATTTGCATATCTTGAATAAGTTCAGGGCTGTTTATGGTTGCTTTTGCTTGACTATTAAATAAATATATACAAATTGCTACAGCATCGGCTAATATTTCACAGTGATTCGATTTGAGTAATGCTGTTATTGGCTTTAATGCTGCATGGTTCAAAAGGTACTCAACGTTTTCTGGATCTGAAATCAAAATATTATGGATATTATACAAATGTTAATCTAAGATGTGTTCTTTTTACAAAATATTAAAATTACCTATACATAAATTACAGATTCCGGATGCTGCAAAATGTAGAAGTTTGTCGTTTTTTTCATTCTTCAATACAAATATAAATATATCTAATACTCCAACATCTCGTATGTAGACATAATTTATTGGATCATACGCGAAATTGGCCAAATTCGCCAACACCTGACATTTGGCCTCTGAAAATGATGTAATAATAGCAGTAAGTACTATAAATAGGACAAGTTTAAATATCGAAATAATTAATTAATCGTTTGCCAGACACAATAAATACAATAGGAATATCCATACCAAAAGAATTAGTGTTGATGAACTCATCAACTAATAGCGATAAATAATTTTCGCGGTCTGTTCCATTCTCAGGTGTTCTCTTTCTCAGTTGTGCTTGACTGCTGAACATGAATATATTTAAATAAAAAATAAAAAAATCAAATTTGCTCTTTTCTAAGCAACAATAAAGTAGACATAAGACAAGGAATCAAGGAAATCAATTTTTATTTGACAGCAAAATAGAAAATAATAATTGACAACTTGTCAAAATTTATCCTGAATCCGTAGGCTGCGTAGACAGAGAAGCAAATTCTCTGTCTACGGTAGACTGAGAAACTACTACGCCTAAATCCGTCGCCATTTTTAGTATAGACTTTATTACATTCAATTAAATAATAAATTAACTTGTAATAAGTTATCATGCTAAATAAAATAGGAACACTATCATATTTTTTATAATTCATTCTCTACCAAACTTTCCATCATCTTTTTAATCAAAGCAAAAAACTAAGGCGAAAAAATATTATAATGAATGAATGTGATCTTAATAGCTTTTAAACTTTATTAACTTAAAGAAACTTGATGGTCTTCTTATAATGAACGTTAAAGTTATGTACATATTTATGCAGCAGAGTAGGAATTTAAAAGTCATTTAGAAACTTTAAGTGTAAATTAAATACGTAGCAAATCAATTGAATTATATTATGAATTAACTAATACTATTAATAACCTGCTAACTATTTTTTCAAAATAATCATAAAGAGATTGGTCACCACGGTCGAAATTTAGAAATTATAAAAATATATTTATATGTAGTTATATTATATTATACTTATTTTTAATATTTATAAATAAAACATGTGAAAAGTAAAGGATGTGAAGGTATAAAAATTTCAATAAAACCTTTAGTGTCACTATCAGTTGTCAAACATGACATTTTATGGTTTTCTAACTTTCTTTTTCATATCTTAACGCGTGTTTTTGACGTGTAATTACAACGTGAATTATAAGGATAATGTGTAAAATACAGTAAATAAAGCGACAGATACATATTTTTTATAAATAATGACTACCATACCATCGATAGCCGGTAACATATTATATACTATTATTGATCTAAATATACACAATATTGTGGGTTACATGAATATATATAACTTTCAGGCTTAACTAACCGGAACTTGTTCCGGATTACATTTGGGGAACCATACGAAGAAGTTAATCTTAGAGATGAAACTACTACAAATATACGAAGCATCGTATTTAGCCCAAAGGGCACTTACCTTGCTTACCGAACAGATAAAAAGTAAGTTTAATTAAACACCTAAACAATGTCAATATTTTTCATTTTGATTAATTTATTCATAATATTAAAATAAGACCAATGATTGACTAACAACATAAACAGGAATGTTAATTAACAAATTTCAATGTTATTTTTTTAAATTTTAATAAATTATTTAATATTATCTATAAATGATATGTATCAAACCTTTAGGGCTGAGATAATAAAATGTGCTGACTGGTCAGTAGCTGTTTCAATTGATGGCAATTTCAAAGAAATGTTTTTCTCACCATTGGATAACTATTTCATTGTATGGGAAATGTATGCTATGACAAAGGAAAATCCACAGGTAATTACTTTTATAAAGATATAATTTTATATTCGTATAACTTTAACTGAGATTTATAACAATTATATATTTTTATTAAATAAAACCTCTTTTATGTTACAGGGTAAACCTAACCTACATGTCTTTCAATCATCAAATGGAAACAAGATAGGGTCATTTGTACAAAAGAATCAGACTGGTTGGTGAGTAATTATCAAAAATGAAATAAAATTAGTGCTTATGCATAATAATAAAATGGTTGTTAGGTACTCTATATCCTTTTCTGTACCCCTGACAATGTATATGTCCTTCGGAATATCACTTGCCCCGACCTGAGATTTGAACTCAGGACCTCCGGGTCTCCGGCCTTACATCTAGCCACTAGACTAACGAGGCAGTCAACTGACAACTACTGACAATGTATATGCAAAATTTCAAGATGGTCGGTTGTTAAATACAGGAACAGCTTCTTACAATATTAGAATGATAGACATTATAATAAAATCTTATATTAATTGTGCTATTTAGGAAGTAAATTTTTAAAAATTGACTATAATTTTTATTGTCATTTAAATGGAAACATGGAAAAGTGGAACTCATATGAATCTCTTCCCAGGGAACCAAAATGGTCATCAGATGAAAAACTATTTGCGATACTCAATAACAATAGAGTACTAATATATGAAGATGTGAAACTTGATCACTACACTCATCACATCCAAGCAGAGAAATTGCAATCTTTCAGTATATCACCGAGTGCAGCTCCCACCTATTACTTTTCAATATTTACATTAGGTATGTTTAGTATATACTTTTATAATACTATAGTAGAAGTAGTACATAGTTTTATTTGTTTATATTTCCAAAATTTGTGACATATAAATTAATGAAAGCTACATTAATAGACAAGCTGATCGTGACCGATCTGGCAGAATTTGCTGCAAGGTTGAATTTGCAACAGCAAATGACCACTACACTATTACAATTTAACTGTTGTGACTAATAAGCATTATTTGGAATATTAAAAAAATGTGCAAGTATAACTAATTGATCGATTGATTGATAAATTTGTAGGTAAAGCAGGCCAGCCATCCTTCTGGCGTGTATTCAAGTATCCCCAGTTTGACCAAGCAGTTGTTAGCCGATCATCATTCCAGGCTGACAAAGCAACCTTCCACTGGAACAGACGAGGCACAAATGTATTTGCTTTAACTCAAACAGATGTTAGTAAACTATATTATATTGTAACAGCCTGTGAAAGTCCCACTGCTGGGCTATAGGCCTCCTCTCCTCTTTTTGAGGAGAAGGTTAACTATATTATATTATAAAACTATAAATAGTTTTATAATATAATATAGGTAAACTATATTATATTATAAAACTATTAATTTAATATTTAATATATAAAATTATAATACTTTATAATTTTGTAATATGTAATAATTTGTAACTGGCTTTATAATTTTGTAAAGATTGACAACACAATATACATTATTAATATTATTTAAAATAGAAAATAATCTAAAATAGATTCTAGTGGAATATTATTTTTTTAATTAAGAGATATCTATTACCTGTATTTAATTTGACTGACGGCATCCCAAAAACTATTCATAACATCCCATTTAGTCTTAATTTTATCATCGAAATTTTAGATTTTATTTTTGTTTTAATAGGGCATAATATGTAACTGGATATTGTATTAAAATATTGTGAATAGAGTCTACACTTTGTCTACTATATTCTGTCACTTGATCTATAATTCATATTATTCACTAATTACAGGTAGACAAAACAGGCAGTTCTTATTATGGAAAACAGTCACTGTCATATGGAGATGTGAAGGGCAATGCAGGGAATATGGCATTCAGTAAGAAATTTGGTTATCAACTTTACCCTATTTCACTCTGGGATTTTTTATATCAATCAGTATCAATATTATAGTAGTTTAAGGGCACATCGTCATTTTGAAATATAAATTTAAATTTTGCACATGTACTTTTCCAAAGCTGATGGCGCATTGGCAATGTAATGATTGGTTAATATTTTTTACAGTGCCAATGTTTATGGGCGGTGGTGACTACTTACCATAAGGTAACATTTGCCCGTCCGCCTACCTATTTCATGAATGACTTAACATATGAGTCTTAACTAAAGATTACAGTTTCAAACCTACACCCACAAGCACCATTGAATTTTCATGTGCTCAAATTGTGTGTATAATTCATCTAGTGTATCGGTGAAAGAAAACATCGTGAGTAAAAATCTGTATGTATCAGATGATATCATGTGATGGATTACATGTACCACCAACCCACATTGGAGCAGTGTGATGGAATAAGCTCCAAACCTCAAAAGGGGAGGAGGACTTAGTCCAGCAGTGAGTCATTCCCAGACTGTTACTCACTTTTGTACATTCTAGGTAAAGAAGGCCCGATCCACGCGATATCCTGGAATCCTGGTAATTGGAACGAATGGGTAGCGGTGTACGGACACGCACCGGCTAAAGCTACTCTTTTCAACGCCAAGTGCGACCCTCTCTTCGAGTTCGGAACAGGCGCTTGGAATGCCATTTACTTCCCACCTGAGGGGAATTATATCCTTTTAATACTTGTATTTTTAAAACATATTTTTTTTTATTGAAAGTTAAAAAAAACACTACAAAGATTAGAATTTTAAAAAATTGCCGTTACATCGCACATTGTATTATATATAGTATATATATACGCACACCACGCACGCCAGTAAAGCTCCCGTCAGCTTATTTTTTCCGACATTTTCAACAATCATATTTCAGCCAATATCCACAAAACATTATTAAATTGTCCACTAGTGAAAACCGTATGAAAATTCGTTCGGTTTTTGAGTTTATCGCGTTCAGTCAGATAGACGCGGCGAAGGCACTTTGTTTTATAATATATAGTCAAATAAAACCTTAACCTCATTGCACGGGTGTTGTTGGGTGGCTTCGGTAACATCGCTACAGGTCACATATCGGTGTGGGACGTGCGAGGGTACAAGAAGGTCGGCGAGTGCACGGCCCCGGACACCACGAGCTTGCAGTGGGACCCGCGGGGGGAAGCGTTCATCACGGCCACCACATATCCCAGGCTTACTGTTGGAAATGGGTAATTATAAACGTTAAACCAAAGTCAAAAATGTTTTATAGACAAACATTTATTGTATTGTCACCAGCAACAAGTGTCCAAAATTTCAGCTCAATGAAGGTTATCGCGCTGGAATTCGCCGCGGGAGGCGCTAGTGTAGAGTGAGGTCTCTAGGAATCTCAAATGTAACTAGACGTTTACCGTTTGCGAGCTGCTCATGGCCGATATTTCATAAATACTAATGATTGTTGCCAGTTTTTGCCATTCCCAATTAATTATCGTTCCCCTTTCGACCACTGTTACAAGCGAGTTTTAGTTTTCGAAAACGTATGTCCATTTTTTTTTGGTACGTTTAAACGGGACGGCGTAACGCTGTGGTATAATCAGTATTTTATTTATTTGGTTATCAACAATTATTATTTAAAATAAAATCTAATTTATTATCACCGCCGCACTTACAAACACGTTTTCAACGACAGCGATAGGACCTTAATCACTAGTTGCGCCATCTGGTGTCACTAGAATCGAATTCCCTCATTGGTTGAATGGAACTGGCTTAGAAATTAGTAAAATGGTTAACGCTGGGAGCGTTGTTGGAGGTTGAGTTAAATAAAAGTTTGAAAGAAATAGTTTCACGGTCACGAATCGAACATTTATTGTTGCATTTCATTTTAAATTATTGAAACTGCGTTTGACATTTGATGCGAGATTTATTCGCAAACTAAAAAAATCCGAATTTGGCTTTCTTGCTATATAATAAATATAAGTTAATTATAACTGTTACTCACTTGCGGATTATGTGCATTAAAACGTTTTGTTATTGTTTTATAATAATAGGTATAAAATATGGCACTACTCTGGCGCACTTATGCACAAACGTACTTGTGTTGAAAAAGAAAACTTACTATCTATAAGTTGGCAACCTGGTAGTTATCCAAAGAGCGAGTTATCAAAGACAGCTCCAAAGAGTATAGAACAAGCGACACCGAAGGCGACCGCCGCGTACAGGCCGCCCGGCGCGAGGAACAGGCCGTCGACCTTCGTACTGCACGAACACGAGAAACCTCACAAACCGGGCCAGAGTGTTGACGGTAAGGGTTTTTACTATTTTTTACAATTAAAGTAAATCAAGACGTAAAAGTATTTGTTATTAGTTTTTTTCATTATTAATAAATGATTAATATATTATGTTTTTGCATTCTGGATTACTTTATATTCATTTTTAGTATTTCCGTTATAAATCCGGGTGAGGTTACGAATTTTTATTGTTTCACAAACATAAAATGTACTTCTTCATAATATAAAAATGATTAATTATAGCAACACCATCAAAGCAAGCTATCAAGCAGAAGGAGAAGCGTGAAGCCCGCAAGGCGCGCAAGGCGGAGGAGCGCGCGGGGGACGCGTCCCCGTCCGCGCCGCCCGCCGCGCCGCCCGCCGCCGCGCGCGCGCCCTTCGTGTCCACCGGCGACCCCGACAAGGACAAAAAGATTAAGAACATTAACAAGGTTTGGACAAAATATATAACATAATATAATATCGATGTTATTTATTTCTTGTGATTGTTGACACTACTCTGGTTCTTCCTATGTGTATTTCTTAACAAAACAAATTGCTAGTTTTTCTTTTATTATATTAATCTACGCCCTTCGTTAACTTATAGTTAACACGAAATAAAATTTCAATATTTACAACGGGAACTCAAATAAATAATCAGATTATTATTTGTCGTATTTTTAGGACGTGGTATTCGCGAGTGTCGTATGTCCTTGTAATCTGTATTGTGTAAAATTCATCAAATACGATTTACGATATTAGACGTAGGATGTATCGACATCGTTGCAATAAGTGTTTTGTGTGGTAGTTTATCCGTTCCATTTTTAAATATTACGTTTTGATTATTTTTCAGAAACTGAGCGACATTGAAAAACTGAAACAGCAGAAGGCGGCCGGTAAGCCGCTGGAGCTGAACCAGCTGGCGAAGATCGACAACGAACCGGCTTTACTGCAGGAGCTGAATCAACTCAGATTATGATCTACAAATGTTACTATTTTGTAAACTATGTAATGTATGTATGGTAGATTGTTTTAATGACAGTTGTTCTAACGCTTTTTTTAATGGCTTATAATTTTTTATCTATTACAACGAAACAAAACACAAATTTAGTTTCACACACTTGTCACGGCAATAGTCTTAAACCGAAGCGCAAATACTTAAATAATAATGTAATATAATATATTAAAACTTTTTCCAAAACGCGCTGTATCATCTGGTATAAGTTTTATGTGTAATGGTTTAGTAGTTTTTTTCAGTTACATTAAAAAAAGTCTCCTTATTTATTAGTATATATTTACACAAACGTGTACATTTTGACTTTAAATTTGCTTCGTATTATATGTTTTTTTTTATATATATATAATGCATTTATTTTATTTAGAGCAGGATCTTCAAAGTCCAACCGATCTGCGGTAGTAGGCAGGACATACCCGGTTTGAGAAATGAGCGCGTTCTCGAAACGTCGTACGCCAATATGATGAGTTAGCTAGGTAATAAGCGTAAGCTTCCGCTAAATATTTGAAGACCCGTTATTTAGCATCGATTCAATTCTATATTTATGTATTTACTATGATTTATTAAAAAAGGGTAAATTTATCAATGTCCTATAGGGCTGTGGAATGTGTCACTCGGTTAAAGTAATGGCATTCTGGTGTAGTGCTCGCTTGGATTCGTATACTCGACATTTGCTTAATATCTATGTGTTCAATAAAATGTTTGTAGCGTTTTATTAACTTAATTTTACGTTTTTTTTGTTAATTTGTTTGTCTCTATATTATAAACTATTTTTGTATATTAATACATAATTACTATTTTTTCGTTTTGATTTGTGTTCAAAATTTGACTTTTTCTATAAATGTTGTTTAGAGAGCGAGTGATTTGATTAATAATATAATGAATGATGACATGTCTCTATCGAGAGAAATTAGCGCTTAACTAAACACGAACAACGTTTATAATAAAGGCCATATATTAATAATTAATATATTAATAATTCATATTTGTCAGTTTTGCAGTTTGCATGACACTGAAAGTAATCGGTGATTTGATGCTTAAGTTTATGTTATTATAAAATGTCAAATACTTTCTCTTTAGTATTTGTTGGAATTTTTTATATCAAATATATGATATATATAATGTTATAAGACTATGTAAGTGAAAGTGAAAATTATATTGCCTAAATAAAATTTAAAAAATTTATTGTTTATATTTATTCATTGATTCATTTCCTCTCTTTTAGAAATATTAAATGTTCAAAATGTATAATCAATTATGTAGTCTCTTAAATGATTCGATATTTGAAATCGATTTAACAACCCTTATAATACTTAGTTTAAAATTACTTATCCATAGATAAAATTTACTGAAAAGGAAACGTCACGTTGTTATCGTAGCTGTAAGATTTAAAAAAATATATAAAAATTAAAAATCGTATAGGTTAACCAATTCCCATTAAAAATAAAAAGCATTTCGGTATATGATTTGCTTATGTGTCCTATCGATGACGATTAAAGTTCAGATCCATACGAATCGATTTAGTCCAGTTAATTAAAGTCCTAAGTTCCTGCGTTTTTGAGTTCCAAATTTGTAAAACATTAAAAAGGATGGGTACTAAATTATTTACTCGTGTCTGTATAGTATTATGAGCCAAGATGGCCTAGTGGTTATTGAACGCGTGAATCTCAACCGATGATCGTGGGTTCAACCTGGGCAAGCACCACTAAATTTTAATGCGATTAATTTGTGTTTATAATTCATCTCGTGCTTGACGGTGAAGGAAAACATCGTGAGGAAACTTGCATGTGTCTAATTTCATTGAAATTCTGCCACATATGTATTCTACCAACCCACTTTGGAGCAGCGTGGTGGAATAAGCTCCAAACCTTCTTCTCAAAAGGGGGAGAAGGCCTTAGCCCAGCAGTGGGACATCCACAGGCTGGTACTGTATAATACTATCTTAGAAACAAAGAAAATCCACGAGGCAGACATTCAACGTTCTGCAATATCGGGTACGTAATGATCAATATTTTAACTAATTGTAAGTGTAATGAAATACGCCCTTACTTATACACGATTAGCCGCTGTTTAGTTGAACTCTTATCTCTTTCTCTCAATATTAATTTGACATTTGAGAGAAGAAGACAGCATTGCTTAACTAATCACTCGCTAACAAACGTTTATAAGTAAGGGTGTAATTTATTATTATTAGTTAAAATAAATTAATATCATTATTAATTAAAATTTGCGAAAATATTTATTTATACAATATAACCAGTTTTACATTAATGATCATTAACACGTCTGTAATCACAACAAATAATATAATCGTATATATTAAAGAAAAATACAAAATCAAATAACAGGCTCAAAAAATTGTGGAACAGATGCTGTATTATGAACCGGCTTAATTAATCTCATATAATACTTTGTAAAAGTATTTTGTGAACGCCAGTTTTCTCTGGCCAGAATTTCGTCAAGCGATCGATTGTTAAGCCAATTTTTAGAGGCAACAGCAGATCTAATACTACCGGGAGTAGCTAATATACCAGCATCCACCAACAAAGGCTTGATCCAACCAGCCATTAATGTTCGCGATGCAGCTCTAGGCTCTCCTCTTATGTTAATGAAAAGGTTTAATGATTTAGCTAATCTTCTTCGACCTTCAAGAAGAGACTTCGTCAATTTAATCCAATGAAAGGGGTCTACTTTCTCTTTTTCATTATTAGCTAAAAACTTTCAACCTGACTGCCCGTAGTCAATGGAGTCAGTTTTTGAACCAAATGCTGGCCAAAATATTACAAAGTCATCTTCGAAAATGCAGCTATCGGAATCAACATTAAGCAGCATCAAGTTATGGATTCTTCTTCCCGAACAAATCAATAGAAGTTCAGCTTTGAAAGCCTTTGCACTTGGAAGACATTACTTCTATCTATACTATACCTCTCCAAATGAGAGACTAAGTCGTCAATATCCCAAACTGAGTCCATAATAGTCCTAATAGGATTACGTAATGCTATTGATTTCAAAATGTGTTTTATTAGTACACGGGAGCCAAGCTGACCAGACAAATCTGGATTGCACAAGGTAGAAATCACTGATTTGTGCGACAATACAGAACTATACGATAATTTGTAAACTAAATGAAGGTCTGATAAAAACCTAGCAAAATCGTTAGCTCTTGGTCTAGATTGATTTATTTTGTGTGGTACACACCACGTAAACTATCTATTCCATGCAATACTGTAAACTTTACGTGTTGACGGGCGACAGGATTCTTGTAGCAGTTTTAATTGGTTAGTATTCCATCTTTTCAATGTCCTAGACCACCCCCACATTTCCAGACCTCTAGAGTCATTTCGAATACCTTTGGGGGAGGCAATCCCGTGGTCATGTCTACGAGAACTTCGTTCAGGTGACGAATTGTGAATGGGCTCGCTAGTGCACGCGCCTTGATATCCGCGCGGTTCCATCGTGGAACTACAATAATATAGACTCCATGCGCCCGGTTGAGATGACAAAGTACCTTGGGGATCAGAAATGGTTGTGGAAAAACCCAAACTAGGCTGAACGTCCAAGATCGGGAGAACTCGTCGTGAAACAATGCTTGTTCGTCATTTTCATCCAACGATACATAATTCGTCACCACATGAGCTCGACTTGAGGCGTACAGGTCTATCAATGGAATTCCCCATTTGGTAAAAATCCTGTTCGTGCAATCCCATGTCAGGTGCCACTTGGGCCACGCTCGAAGCCTCGACAGGTGGTCTGCATGACTGTTGTAAATTCCGGGAATGTGAAACACCTTCACTTGTATTTGATGAAAATCTAGAATTTGAAAAATCTGATATGTCAAATTCATTAGAGACTGATTTTGTCCCTCCCTCGTGTCGAAGATGCGCTATCACTGACTTGTTGTCGGACTGAATTAGAACGGTTCTGCGTTTCAATAATTGACATTGATCTTGCAATACTTTGAGTATTACCAACATTTCTTTCAAGTTGCAGTGGAGTGCCTGTCACTCACCGCTCCATTTCTAGCAATGGACCGGTGAGTGACAGGTTGTTCAGGTGGGCTCCCCAAGCAATATCGGAGGCATCGGTAGTGAGAAAATGAGAGGGAGGTTCGAGGTGTATAAGTTTCGTCGGCCTGCAATTTTGAAGCAACCACAGCAGATTGTCCGTCACAGATGGTGGGATAACGTGAACCATCTTAGAAGGCATTTTTTAGAATACGGTTCAAGAATCTTAGAAGCTCGCGATAATTTAGCCTGTCCCACGGTACAACAAAACTTGCGAAATTGAGAATTCCGATAAGACTCTGAAGGTCTTTGAGATTTGTTCGTTCTGACAACATTTGGCTTAATGCTGATAAAAGGGCAGGGAATTTGTTTGCCGGTGAGCATTATCTGTTTGTCCAAGGATTCCAGAGTACCCCCAGAAATATTAAGCTTTTTTCTGGATTCCTGGACGATTTTTCTTAATTTAGTATCCATCCTAGTTTTTCCAGAAAAACTCACTATTTTTACATGGCCTTGCAGAATGTGTTTGTTCTGATTGACTATCAAAAAATCGTCTCGAAGACGATAATTCTTATGCCTTTCTCCCTGAGTAACTAAATTATCCAATTCGATATTGCCGCAAACTTTTGTGGAGCCGTACTTAGGCCGAAAGGTAAACAGGTCATCTCCAGGAGTTCGTTGCGATAATAGAGACGCAGAAATCGTCTGTGGCTGCGAGATATGGGTATATGGAAGTAGGCCTGCGACAGGTCTATTTTGTACAGCCAATCTTTTGGCTGCAGGAAATCTGGTATACGCTGAACATTTATCAGCTTGAAATGGTGTGCTAAGACATACCGGTTTAATGCTTTCAAATTGAATATTGGACGGTACGAGCCATCGTTTTTGGGGACCAGGAACATTGAAGAGAAGAATTATCCGTGCAGTGACGGAGAAAGAATACATTTCACTGCCCCTTTCCCATGGGTGTCGTAAGAGGCGACTAAGGGATATCTGAGGGACCATCTGCTCATCTGGTGGTAGGATGATAAACATCCGCCTGGCTTGTTACCACCGTACGCATGGTGAAAATCTCGTGAAGTGGCTTGCAGCCGCGTTTCGAGGTCAGCCAGCGTACAGCCAGTGCCCGAGCGAGCATTGCCGCGATGGTTGTTGGTCCAGTGGAGACGGCTGCTGAACCAATGCCGGGGGAAACTGTATTGCCCTGCCGGACAGGGAGACCCGAAGAAACGGCTATTCCGCTGGCTGCCCGTGGCATAGTACAGGGGCCCAAGCGTGCCTAACCAGCACGCGAGGCTGCCCCACCTTCAGGCCACGCATAATCTCGGGGTGGACCGTCGTGCCGGTTGGTGACCGGAAGGTGGGATCCCGGCGGCCACTTCCGGGGGGGTTCGGGGGCCCTTCCGTTCGGTGGGTCAGTGTAGTTTCCCTTTTGGCAACCACTTGGGGAAACACGCCTCCACACTTTGCCCATCCCTATCGTGGCAATACGTCGCTCGCTTCACGTCTCTTTTCCACTCTTTTTTTCCCATATGGTAGCGCATCAAAGCAGGAATGACGGTCGTACAGCGGTGCACACCCCCACCATACCCACGCTGTTTGAGGTCGAGTTCACTAACATCCGTGGACTCCACGCTAACCTCAACGCTGTCCACCACCATCTCGAGACAGCACGGCCAGCAATGTTGTTTCTAACGGAGATACAAATACTCCGTCCTGCCGATACCAGCTACCTTAATTATCCCGGCTACATGTTTGAAGAATCCTTCAAAGCGAAAGCCGGAGTATGCTTGTTCGTCAGGACGGATGTTTGCTGTCACCGACTGCGCTGCTTGGAGGACCTTCTCTATGTTGGTGGTACGTGTGGATCTGGTTCGTCAGAGTCGGGTCTACGTTTGCCTCTACAGTTCCCACAATGGTGACTTGGAGACAAGCCGATTATTCGACCATCTTAGTCGGGTGGCAGATGCTGCGCAAGAGCAGTTTCCTAACGCGGAATTGGTGTTTTTGGGGGATTTTAATGCTCACCACGAATCATGGTTGAAATTCCTCAAAACTGACCATGCTGGGAGGACTGCTCATGCTTTTGCTCTCACACATGACTTGACCCAACTGGTTGATCAGCCCACCAGGATCCCAGACATTGATGGGCAAGCGCCTTCTCTACTGGACCTTCTGCTAACTTCTCACCCGGTGGAATATCAGGTTGTGGTTCAAGCTCCACTTGGTTCTTCGGATCACAGCCTCATATCTACCAAAGTGCCACAGGCCAAGCTGCCGCCACCAGCGGTATGCAAACGTCGCGTTTGGCACTACAAGTCGGCAGATTGGGACGGTATGCGCGATTACTATGCGTCAGTCCCTTGGAAGGAACGTTGCTTCAGTGGGAATGACCCGACAGCTAGTGCCGCTGCTGTTGCTGGCGAGATCATGTTGGGAATGAAATACTACATTCCTAGCTCAGATCTTGACAGTAGGGGTGCGCGTAACCGTTGGTTCACTCGCGAATGTGCCGACGCTGTATCATCTAAGCAGGCGGCATATCGCGAGTGGATCAATGGCTGCATTAGCGGGGCATCTAACATTGACTCACTGAGAGCAATCTACAATAAAAACTCCAAGTCCTGTAGGAAGGCTTACACGAGAGCGGACGCACAGCGCATTGTACAGATTGGTCATGACCTTATTTCACATCATCGGGGCTCCCGTAGCTTCTGGCGTCTGACCAAGTGTGTGCAAAACAATTTCTGCCAACCTTCGCTGCCACCGCTCAGAAGTCCGGTCGCTAGCTCACAGTCCGCAAGAGAAAGCTGATCTCCTGGCTAAACTCTTTGCCGACAACTCCATCATCGATGATTGTAGTGCTCTGCCACCAGTAATACCTTCTTGTGGCCACACGATGCCTGACATCAAAATCAGGCAGCGTGATGTGCGAGCGGAGCTGCAACCACTTGATGTACGGAAAGCTAGCGGTCCCGATGGAATACCAGCCATAGTGCTGAAAAAGTGCGCGGCGGAGCTGTCTCCCGTGTTAACGCGCCTGTTCCAACTTTCTCTTTCTTCGGGATGTGTGCCGGAGGCTTGAAGAAGAGCTAATGTGCAAGCGGTTCCCAAAAAAGAGGATCGGTCTGACCCGGCAAATTATCGGCCAATAGCTATCACCTCAGTACTTTGTAAGGTGATGGAACGGATTCTTAACAACCAACTGATCCATTACCTAGAAGATCACTGTTTAATTAATGATCGTCAGTACGGATTTCGACCAAAACGGTCTACAGGTGATCTTCTAGCGTACGTAACACACCTCTGGGGTGAAGCTATCGACAAGCATGGGGAATCGTTGGCTGTCAGCCTCGATATCTCCAAGGCTTTCGACAGGGTCTGGCACAGAAGTCTTCTCTCCAAAATGCCGGCATATGGTCTGCCTGCTCAGCTTTGCACCTGGATTGCCAGCTTCCTACACAAGCGCAGCCTTCGTGTTTTAGTTGATGGTTGCGCTTCACAATTCTATGTAGTGAATGCTGGGGTCCCCCAGGGATCTGTGCTATCTCCCACTCTGTTTCTTTTGCATATCAATGATATGCTCTCTCTCGGGAACATTCATTGCTATGCAGACGATAGTACAGTGCATGGTGGATACCACGGACGCGCAATGGCTGGGCGAGCGGAAATTCAGGAGAGGCGGGAGGATCTTGTCATTGAACTCAATATTACGTTAGAGCTTATCGCCAAATGGGGCTCAGATAATCTTGTTGAGTTTAATGCCAAGAAAACACAGGTATGCGCTCTCACAGCAAAAAAATCACCATTTTCCCCTCTTCCCTCCCTCTGTGGCACTCCGCTGGTGATACAAAACCTTCTTCCCGACTGTACTGGCCGTCCTCGCGTTTAGACTCTACTACCACTTAGCATCAAGTAGAGTAGAGTCATTTGCCTTCCCGGCAAATATAAAAAAAAGAAACTTGAAGAAGTTACTGCCCGTTTTAATACAGCCTGATCTTTCATTTTGTTGATAATTATTGTCATATTGGTAGACTCTGCCACATGTAATTTTGTTTCGATGGCACTGGGATATGCAAGAGGTGGTTTTCAGCTGAAGGGTATGCGATACCCTGATATTATTTTTAGAATGAAAGCTGGAGCTCCTATACTTTTCCACTGGTCCTGATACTGCGCCAAACGGCCCGCTTTCGACCTGTCAGAATTTCCGTCTTTTATTCTCTCTATTTTGAGGGGACGGTGGCAAGATTCGTTTTCGTCCAGCGTTATTTTGACCGAGCTGTTTTGATTTCTAGTGAAATGAATTTCCCTTAAAGTTACTTTGAAAATAACGACTATTCGGTGCGACCGAGTTTAATTGAGGCACATAGCCTGAATAATAACCACCTTGCGGCGGTGGGTTATTATGAGATTAAAAAGTATGTGGGTAATTGCGGTTATACACAATGCAAAGCCCTGTTAGGGTTTATTTCTTGGAATGAGCCTCTGCGAGGGGCCGTGTGACTTTTTTATTTCTGCCTGCGAGGCAGATGCCATATTTGCTTTCTGAAAAAGGGTAAAAGCATTTCTTTACACCACCAACTCGTAAACTATTATTACTCATACTAAAATTGCAGTAAACTTTTCCTGATTAAAAAGGTTGGTAGATGACGGTGGCACTTTGCAGAGATTAGATTTGATGGTAGTATCCTTCACGTGTTTTAGGGTCGCATCGCGTCTCATTTGTATTACTTCAGCACGATGACGACAAATAATTTATAACAGATCTGATGAACTTTTGTGAAAGTCGCCGGAAGAGCACAGTGTGCTCACCTTTTGATGTAACTCGTCATAGCTCAAAGGATCGTAGTTTCTCGCACAGGCAAGTAGGTCCCGTAAACCATTTTGTAAAGCTTACATTTGCATTGCAAGCATTTGTAAAAAGGCAACCGACGCTTTAGGAAGCGACTGTTCTTTTAATTTTGTTTCAAACGAAAGGGTAAAATCGTAATCACACGATTTTTCAAATTTGTCATCAAGAACCTCTTCATATAAACGGTCACTTTCACTTGCCATTAGTGACCTGACATCATCGTTATTAAAATTTGTACTCGCATGACATTGTTCTTCCTGGCTTGCAACCTTTCCGCGAAGCCAACGGACTTCTTCAGCCAGTTTTTTGTTCATACGCGCCAACCGTTTGCCGCTCTTTTTCTTTTTACGATGTTTACGCCTTGGAGTACTCGAAAACGAGCTACTGCTACTTGATGAACTACTACTCGAACCTGAACTCGGCGACCCTTCTCGCCGTTTATTCGGCGTGGGTGAGGAACCAGGAGCTTCAGAGAGCACGATATTATCCATATTAAACATAAAAAAATTATCTTAAAATAAAAAAACCAAAATCTTTTGAAAATATAGACAATCTGTTAAATTTTTAATATATAAATCGATATTTTAAATATGTTGGTAGTATGATAATATTCAAAATAAAAGTATAAAAAACATTTATCGAACGTAAAACGTTAATACAAATTATTTTGGTAGTTCGCAAATTATAACGTTTCTGAATGCTACGATTTAAAAACTTAGCAAAGCTACCAAATCAAATAATTATAAAGTCAAAAATATAAATATTTTAAGAAATAATGGGTACTCACATAAACAATTTTCTAGCTTAGTGTTAAACTTGAACTTACAAATGATATAAGAGTCGTTATAGCAACTTGGACGCGTCTGACTCGGCGGGAATCTAAAACGCCAATGAGTATCATAATCGGCGATATCCCAGAGACCGCCAATACTGCGGAATACAACGGATACAGCGGAAGTGACGTAAAAAGGAAGGAGAGGTAAAAGGAAGAAAATGCCTATCTCATCCCAGCTTCGAATATGGGACAGTCAAATTAATAAGAATAAATATCTTTATATACACACAATAAAATATGTATTTACAAAATAATCCACTAACGAATAATTGTTCATTACTTGTCGTGGCATCATTCCGATTCGTACCTACCTACTCTTACTTATAATATTTAATATCCATATGATTAGTGACTAAATAAAATATCTTCTTCTTCTTGTGCCTCTCCACTACTGGAGGTTGGTCGTCAGCTCAGCGAATTTTTCGCGGTCTCGCGCCAAACGAAATAGTTCTTCCACGCTGGCGATCTTCGTCCATTCGCGGATGTTGCGCAACCAGGACTTTTTTCTTCTTCCAGCGCGTCGTTTGCCCTCTACTTTGCCCATCATTATAATTTGGAGCAGTTGGTATCGCTCGTGTCTCAAGACGTGGCCAAATAAAATATGATGGACCGTAACAGCGTGTAAATATCCCACTGCTGGGCTAAAGGCCTCCTCTCCCTTTTTTAAGGAGAAGGTTTGGAGCTTATTCCACCACGCTGCTCCAATGCGGGTTGGTGGAATAGACATGTGGTATAATTTCAGTGAAATTAGACACATGCAGGTTTCCTCACGATGTTTTCCTTCACCGTAAAGCACGAGATGAATTATAATCACAAATTAAGCACATGAAAATTTAGTGGTGCTTGCCCGGGCTTGAACCCACGATCATCGGTTAAGATTCACGCGTTCTTACCAATTTGCCATCTCGGCTCAAAAATATGATACATAGGATGTTTTTTTATATTTCAAATAGGCAGGCAGACATGGTAATTGTCACCAATACCCATAAACTTAGGTAGGTACTGTAAGAAATACCAGCTGTCAACCTTGAATTGAGATGTTATATTCCATGTGCCTGTAATTACACTGGTTACACTGGTTAAGTATTGCTATTTGGCGGTGAAATATGCGATGAGTGATTTGATCCACCAGACGGGATTACACAAAACCTTATCACCAAGCCAAGTTTACGTGTGTAATAAAAGTTTTTATTTCGTTTTAGCGATGGCTTAATACATTATTAAAAATATCATGTTTAAAGCTTTTTTAACTCTAAATATCTCTATTCAATATAAATAATATTTAAACTCTAAATCAATTTCCTATATCCTATTCGATGTTTTAAATTATCAAAGTGGACAAAAACAGCGGGTAAGAGCAATAACAGTAGATATTTACTTCTGACAGATTGAGCTACGGTGAGCATCATATATTTTAGTGCACAATTAATCTTTGAATCAACATAGTTACACACTCCATTCCCGAGTTACTCTCATCTTGGACGGCAATCCAAAAATTAATTCGTCGTACAGAACACTACCAACTTCTTTGTTTGGGCTGCTACAGAAAATTTCTACACTGAAAAACTTAATAACATTTGTCGTCCGACCTGTGAATCTTAAAATATAATACATAATACATTGAATACTTGAAATAATAATTATTCAACTAAAAATATCGATACAATAATTACTATAAATAAAAAGTTTATGATTTGAAATTATTTATTTATTATTTATTTAATACTTTATTGCACACACAATGAAAGGACATACAAATAAAGAGAACAATTACAACAAAGACAAGAAAATAAGAGCGTGCAAAGGCGGTCTTATTGCTAAAGCAATCTCTAACAGACAACCTTTGGTGAAAGGATTTGCAAAAGCAGAAACAGGATAGTGCAAAAAATAAAAATAAAATAATATTCAAGATAAAAGAAAATAATGACTTATAATATACATACTAATGTAAAATATATATAACCTACATACGTTACATATAAATATATATGTATATACGTACATATATAGATACATATAAATATAAATACATACACACATAAAACATTTTTATATATAATACAAATTAGTTAAATAAATTAGTTAAATAAAAAAATCAGCAGTGATATTATGTAAGAACTCACTTCATTACTGACGCGTCACGTGTTGGGAACCGACTTTTTTGTGTAAAAGGTAGGCGTACGGGTCAGAAATGGGCCGGCCACATTATGTTAAGTGATCACCATCGTCCTTAGACATTGGCGATGTAAAAAGTATTAGCCATTCCTTAAATCGTCAATGCGCCACCAAACTAGAGAACGAAGATGCATGTCCCTTGTACCTGTAGATACACTGCGTCACTAACCCTTCAATCCAGAACTCAACAATATTGAGTATTGCTGTTTAGCGGTAAAATATCTTATGAGTGGGTGATAACCTACCCAGACGGGCTTGCAAAAAGTCCTACCTCTTAGTAAAATGGTGATATACTATCTGACTATCGTGTATTATTGATATGTTATAATTATTACGGTCAATGTCGCATATCGCTTGCTGACATTACACAACCGATGTCTGCGGTGAGTCTCGAGTTTGCTTAAATAATAGCCCTACAGGTGTAGCAATATAGTTATTTTACAAATAACCGCCACAAAATATACGTCGCGAATAAGTACAGATTCCGATTTCATACCAAAAATAGAATAGATAAAATAGGTCTACTCTATTCGTTATCTTTATTTGTTTTATTCTGTATTCAAATTACTTATTATTCGTGTGTATATATTCGTTTAAAACAATATATTTTTATGTTGAATTCAGACAAATCACTTGGAGAAGTAGTAGGTACCTACATCTTATTTTTGTGAGGCATCTCTGATCGTGGCACATTTTTCGCTGAAATATCGCCACTGTAATTTCACAGGAATATGGTGACTGCTACCGTTCTTACAATGTGTTTAGTAGTTATCTAATAATTTTAATCTGTATAGGTATTGCATTGTATAAAGTATTTTGTCATACGCAAATATACGATAGCTATTATTTTACTTAATAAGTAAAGAAATTTATTTCTAATTAATTAGGTATTCAATAAAAAAAGTTTATTGTTTATGCAAAATATGTTGTAAATTATGATAAAAAACCTTCTTAGGCTCGAAAGTGTGCTCAAAGAGGTAATGACCTTAAATTATACAAGTAAGACTATCCCTTCGGAAGTTTTTATTTACATTAGATAAGATAAATAATTGATATACGAGGTAGATGCACAATCGCTTCAGTCGTCACTCGGTTCGCGGCCGCGCGTATTGACACATTAAGATAATTAGTTTATGATCTTTTAGGGCTTTAGGATTGTTGTCGTAAAATGGACAGAGACAGTGAAGATACAGACGAGAGTGCGAATTTATTAAACAAGTCGGATAAAATACGTGATAGAACTTTAAAAAATTGTAATGAAGCGATGGCTTCTTCGTCCGAAACTATAGTTTTTGATAGTAAGTTGATCAAAACATCGACTCAAACAGAAGAATTAGCTGCCACGTGGGGCGGCCGCTGTTCGCTACCAGATTCTGGAAGGTTAAGAAGAACACATTCATGGTCAGGCGGTTCGCCCCATGACGTCCCTTCTGAAATCAGAATACTACGAGAAAGGTAATGTGGGTTACATTTAAAAACATTATATTTAAAAAAAAAACTCTTAAGAATCTCTCTGAATTATTTTAAGTAATTAAAATGTGTCAATAATTAAATGAACAACAATAGCATATTTTTGCTTGTAATTTTAGAACATATTCATTTAACAATAAATAAAATACACATTGTAATGATGGATGATATCGGATACCTCGAGATAATTTATTGGATGTTGAATCGTGTAATAAGTAATAATAATGTAATAATAATATTAACTGGGATTTAATCAATTTGTAATTGATAAAAGATAAGACGTCCAGCTACACTTGTAAAAGCTTTATACCGTAATATTACCAAAACACAATCCGTAAAATGAACTATGTTTTTTAATGTACCAAACAAAATGTAGCTAGGATGTGAAAAGCAAGATTTATAAAATAAATACACAGGAAAACTGAGTGATGCTATTTCGGTTTTGAAAACGCGATCTTTGGTTCGATTCGCCTGCCTCGTTGACCTAGTGGCTAGTTTATAAGGCGGCAGATCAAGATTAAAACCTCGTTCAAATCCCGGGTTGAGAAATTAAGAAGTCTGGAGTTTTATACTTGTGATCTTTTTCGCTCTCTCTAAAGTCATGTCCGATTGCCGTTTGAGAGTAAAACTGTGTTTATGCACACACTTGTGTATAATATGTTCTGCGCAGATGACTTGATCTTGGACACGGCCCTTGTGGCTTGAAAAACGAGACATTATCAAAACAGTAGACCATGTCTGTAATAGGTTATTCGTATCTCGGCCTATTAATAGTTTTGAGTCTCATATTAAAAATATTTATAATATCGATAAATAAGGCTTATTACTCGATAAAATATTATAAAGATGATGAAAGTTAGTATACGTTGATTTTCATGCAATATATAATGAATTTATGCCGTGGCCGAAATCAGTCAAAAAAACATCATCATCCTTATAATCAGTGTAGTATCAACACTAATAATATGATTGCGTTTAATAATATTTTAGATTAGTGCGCACTCAAGCCAAATTGCGTCCAGGAGCCGTGCGACATCTCTCCCGTCACCAACGCCTAACGCTGGCTTCACTTGCGCTCGTGGACTTCATGAGCTTCTGCTCTATGAGCATCATGGCGCCGTTTTTCCCTAGAGAAGCCACCGATAAGGGGTTGTCAGAGACGATGTGCGGTATAGTCTTCAGCTTCTACGCAGTCGTAATGTTTCTCACATCGCCGTTTTTTGGTAAATATGTAAGTTCGTATTTGAACACATTTAACACATTAAAAATATATGTTTTATAAATGTAAGCAAATTAAATTTGAAAATAGTACTAATGAGGTCCAAATTGGTATGAAAATAAAATTTAGCACTTCTAGAAAATTAAAATAATGAATGTTTTACTACAGACGCCTTGAAATACTCAATCGATGTCTATTAATAAAACAATATTAAATCATATGGGTGAAAGTGTATCTGCACTTGTCCACCGATTTATATCGGGGAATTATATTTATAAATTGCCCTTTTTATATATTGTATCATCTTTTTTAATGTTATTGAATGTATTCTTTGTATTTGTTTCATATCAAGTACCTATAAGTTCCTATTGGTAATTAATGTTATATGAGTGTATCAAATTACTCGTATAAGTTAATTAAATCAGCAAATACAGAGTTGTTTTGAAATTACTTGGTGGTAAGGCTTTGTGCAGGCCCGTCTGGTTTTTTTTTTTTTAATTTATAGGCTAGCGCTTGACTGTGAGATACAGTCTTGAAAGTGAGATACAGTCTAAGATGGAGCGCGCTTGCCTTTACACCCTCTCATGTTTTGAAGGATGATGTCACTACAGGCACAAAGGACGTAACATCTTAGTTTGGTGGCGCATTGACGATAGTTATTATTTCTTGCAATGTCCAATGTCCTTGGACATTGTTAGAAATAATAACCAAGATATGTTGTAAATTATGATAAAAAACCTTCTTAATGTCCAATGTCCTTGGACGGTGGTTGCCAGTCTATTTTCCTATTAAAAAACTGTTAATAGACTTCTTTAGTTGAAAACTGTACAAAAATTAAACGTTTGCTCTGCATATAATCTTCTACATATATTACGTAAAAAAAGATATAATGAAAATAATATAAAATATTTGGTATTCATTTACAGCTACCGAAAATAGGAGCTAAGTTCTTGTTTACTGCCGGTATGTTTATCGCCGGATCTTGTAATGTTCTATTTGGGTAAGTCCCTAATATATATTATTTGACAAACACAATTAAGTACTTACTTAAATAAATCCATTTTTGTTCTTTTATTGTATCTTTTCAAATTATTTAAACAAAAACAAAATTTTTAAAATGTGTAAAAAGACAGCAGTAGCTACTAATTATTTTGTTAAAAACATTAATTGCTCAAATGTAATATCCATCCGTATCCATTTTCCCAGTTTTAAACACTTAGCCTACGGTTAAGAATCTGGTATTTTAACCACTGGCCCTTAATATAATATTTAAAATATTTACTTTTAGAACTTTAGTATTAATAGAAGACACCACGACGTTCACCGTATTATGCTTCATGGTGCGAGGTATGGAAGCTCTTGGTGCCAGTGCATATTCGACCGCCAGCTACGTGTTCGTGGTCAATGCCTTCCCAGATAATATAGGATCTGTTCTTGGCATACTGGAGACATTTGTCGGCCTGGGTATGTCCGTTGGACCGGCGATAGGAGGCTTATTGTATTCGGTATGGATTTGGCAAAATTCTGTGACGTCAGCTTTTTATTTTTTTAAACCCTTGTTTTATTTAATAACCAATTAATTTATAGGTAATTAGGGACTTACTTATAGACGATGCTAAGCAGCTCTTTAGTTAAACACTGCTTTTGATCTCTGTGTAATTACTGATTCGAAATATAAAAGAAGAAACGTTTACCTATAAATCAGGCCGTTAGTTCCTAGCATTGTTTCAATTACTCCTATATAGGCCTAGTCCTGTATAGGTATGTCATACATATATATGTCAATACATTCCTAAATAGTAGTCAGTACCTAGCCTAATTAAGTAAGCAAACAAAATATATTGACTGAAATATAATTAAAGTAATTTATATTTTGATGTACTTAGGGTACTTTACATACTTTATGTATTACGTTGTTTTCTATTTAGCTCTGAAAGTGAATGAAAATGTTTAAAATAATAATGTTTCAGATAGATCGGAGGATTTGGTCTCCCATTTTACAGTCTAGGAATCGTGATGGTTTTAACTGTACCTATAAACTTCGTTTTACTCACTGATTGTGAAGGTACGTAAAATTTATATTATAATTCCAAGCATATAAAATAACATTAAAACAATCTAAATATACATTATAAAATATTTCAGAATACGTGTCTGGTTCGAAAACTGCATCGATTCTTCGACTGTTCAAGATTCCGTCGATAATCATCACTGGTTTGGTGATCGTCATAGTCTCAAATACGTGGGCCTTCCTCGATCCGACTCTTGAGCCACATTTGCGACAATTTGGACTATCAACAAAACAGATAGGACTAATATTTCTCTTGTTTTCCAGTTTGTATGGAATCTTTAGTCCAATTTGGGGATGGGTCGCCGATCGGTAAGTTTGATTTAATACTATGTTCATTTATTTATTTTATAAAATAAAAATATGATTAAATATCCTTATTGAAATATTTTTTTATTTTTTTCCAGAGTACACAGTCATTGGTGTATGATGGTGTGGGGTCTGATTCTTTCTTCAATCGGTTTATTACTTCTAGGCCCTTGCCCATTCATACCTGGTCTTTCGCAGTTAGTATGACTTCATCGTATAAATATAAGACTGAAGTTATATGACGGGTTGTAAATGTTTTGTATTTTACAGGGATTTATGGTTGGATCTGGTAGCCCTGTCTATACTGGGTATGTCAGTAGCATTAACTTTGCTACCGACATTTCAAGGAGTATTAACGAGTTCCATGTTAGTAAACTCATTTGATGAATTAGCTAAATTAAATCAATGGATTATCTTTATTAAATTGCGATTTTTCAATGTATAGATATGAAGGTGGTTGTCCTGAAGCTCTCGCAACGTATAGTGCTGTGGCGGGGGTCTGGTCCTGTTGTTATTCCTTGGGAGAAGTCCTAGGTCCCGCACTAGGTGGAGCGCTAGCCCAGCAATATGGATTTCCACTCTGCGCCACTCTTTGTGCCGCTGCCTGCTTTACGATGGTAATATTTCTTAAATTTCATATTCATATAATTACAAGTGATTATATATTTCTTTACATTTATATTTTATTATCAAAGCAACAAATCCTTACAGAACAAATATTTCATTGAACATCAACCCTCACGATCACTGTTTGGTATTTGTATTTTTTAAGCTTAATACTAATGTTTAACACATTTTTAGGCAGTCGTGACTTTAACATTTTTCTCTTTGCGGGAATCTTCAAAATGGATAGATCCAGAATCAGAGTCACATTCCATTCCATACACAGATACAACTTGGAATAGCAATCAGTTTTGTCAAACACAAAGTGCACCAGAAAGTCGCTTTGCAGAGAGCTCACCGCTCATACCACCCTGTTCCTGTTCCTCCAGAACTGGTATTATTATTACTTTAATGTACTTATCTATAATATCACAGTGTATTTGCTATCTCAAGTAAATATAATTATTGTTTTTTTTTACAGCTTATTACGTTTTTCAAAGTTCGGCATCTAAGCAAGTTTGCTTCATGCATAACAAAAGTAAAAAAAGTGGTTCAGCCAGTGTAGCCGATATAGTTGCATACTTTTTAAAGTTTCAATATATGACTGATATTTATGTAAGAATAAGAAAAGCTAAGGCAAAGATATCTAGAGCTAAGATAGCAAGTAATAATGAAGAATTGTACCAAAATTACCTCGAAAATTGCGATCAAAACGACTGCCCTCAACATTCAAACACAATTGACAGAAACGATGGTGAAACAGAAATTAATGTAAACAACAATGTTATCGAAAACGGTCCATCTCAAAGCAGTGAGAATAGCTATTGTTCGTATTTAGACAAAACTATTTTTGGTTCAGCGGTAATGAAGATGAAGAAAGAAAATATTATTATTAAAAGAAATAATAAAGGTCTCGTAGCGAAGCTGGTAACATTTGAAGAAGATAAACGACATTCAGATGAGATAATAGAAAATAATCTACAAAAAGTGCATTTTTATGAACAGAGTCCTGAGTGTACTACACTTGAAGATATTTTTGTAAGTAAAATAACAATATAATGTATTTCGTGTTCTACACCGATAATGTATATTGAAAAACATATAAAAATCTTCTTTTTTTTCGTACATTCCAAAGTACACGTAGTACACAGATTGCTCGTAGTACATAGTCCAGGCAAAGTAAAAGTCGTTTATCTCGTTTCTAAGGGCTATACTACTTGCTACTGCTTGGCTAAATAGCGTTGCGTTTGAGATAGTTTTTGATGATATTTTATTCAGTCTTTGCACGATGGTGAGAATTTAAACACTGCTTGGATTTAATTTTTGATTCAGTATTATATTGTAGTTATGGAAAAAATATTATGCGTATACACTTTGTTCACTTTCTTGTACTTAGAATCACATGAAAATAATTATTTTTTATTAGTAAAGTGGAATCTTCAGGTTAGGTTAGATTACTATAAAAGATATATTTCATTCATATAATATTCGTCATTTATTCATGAAATGTATTGTCATGCAAACATTACGCAAATCTTATGTTACTTTTTAGAAAGAGCCATAGCGTACTATAATCGAAATAATCGAATGTCTACATTATATTTTAAAATCTTTATTTAATATTTAAGCCAAAATCAAACTTTGCCTGCAAATCAAACTCATATTGATGAGAAGAGTTTGACTACAATTGAATCTCTCACACTACAGTTTAATATATTTTCTTTCTTTCAAAGCTAAGCAATGTATACTTAGCGTTACTTCTAAAATATTCATAAATAAATAATACGAAATGAATGTTAATTATTGTGATTATTTAAGGATGGCTGTGACTGCAGAGACGAAGTTACATATGTAAGAGGAACTGTTACTCTTTCTTCAACGGGAGCCTGTGAAGTTTAAATAATAACATATTTGAAAAGCAGAAACGGAATATTTTTAGTTCAAAGGCGTTTCATAGTTAATTCAACTCATTTTAAATTCTGATTTATAAATTAATAATTAAAATAACTTTTAATAAATAAATACTTTTTTTATTCGTCACCTGGCATATTCGAATAGCAAAAATATTTTCCAAATCTCATGGCATACTAGGACTTTAGAAGTGAGAAGGGGTGCATGGTGTTATTTCTCACGAGGGGATAGAAAGGAAAGGAAAGGTCAAAGTTTACTGCGTCCCTTTTCCTTGTATGCCTACGTGTGCGTTATTTACACAAGTTATAACTGAAAGGAAGACTGCCACATCAATGATGCTACCCTAGTGTATTCGACCTCTGTTGACGATTTCTTGGCATTTCCTTGATTCCTGAAGGCTTTTTGGCCAATGGTCACTTCACTGTAGGGAAAATAGATGCATTTAGATGACGGACATGGAAAACTGGTTATTTTCCTCCAGCGAATAAAGAGGCTTCTACGTGGTACTATCGTTTGCTACGAGGCTACGACATATTGAAAACATGGGCACCAGGAAAACATAACGGCTGAGAGGCGTAGGAGTTATTTTGAAGTCAAATAGTTATAAGAAAAGTTATAATAAGCGCAGAATAAATTAAAGATCTCCAATTTTTTAAAAACAATGCAACAACAGCAATGGGGGCTTTATAATAGTCATGTTTCTGTTTAATATATTAAATATTTATTAATAATTATATATGAATATTTTTAAGTTTCAATTTAAAGCTTTAAAAACACAGCGTGTGATACACATTTTTTTATATTTATAAATTTAATGTTTTGAAAATTAAGGTTATTATTACTATTTAAAATGGAAATAGCAACGGCAAAAATATAATTATAATATAAATAAAATACAAAAAAATATTAAATATTTCAACTATTGGTGTAATATTGAATATAACCAAAATCACCATATTATTTCTATCATCAACATTAAACAAGGTTCTAAGATTGTTTTATTTAAGACTTTATATTAATGTGCTTATGTCGAAAATAGATCCAAATAACTTTTTTTCTCTCTGTCTTTTCTATCTGTGTATTCAATTATAATTCAAACCTGATTTATATTTATAAATACATTAATTCCCGTTTTTTTAATTTACTTGCTATTTTGTTATTGTAAAAAGATACTTATTAACTTTGTTTATAGTATCTATACATAGTATGCATAAATAATCGCATAATTGATATGTTTAGTAAAAAAATGTATACGATGAAAATATTATGAGAATAATATTTTAAAACATTGTCGTCATTCTCATTGTCGACACGTACAACTACACTCTTGTATTGAAAGGGTAAATTTTGAGGGTGAGTTGGGCGTGGCGGTGGGGAAACTCGTAAGAGGGACGGCCCTCTTTGTATTAAAAGGAAATCAATGTAGTTATCTATCCCTTTCTAGCTACGAAATATCTCTTTCATTCCATGATATCCTGGTAAGTACTACGTAGGGTGAAAGAAAATCCTATAAATGGGTCGCGAATCGAGGGTGATTAAAAAAATAACATCAATTCGCGATAATAAAATTTAAAAATTAACCTTTTTATATTTAAACCAAACTTGTTATTAGGTAATTAAAACTCATAACATATACTTCATTGTTGTTTGTATGAGATAAATCGAGATAACAATTTGTTTATATAGCAGAAGAGAATCGCAAATATAAAGCCACGATTTTTTTGTACAAAACGTGACTTGCTTATCATCTAACAATTATGCAATAACAGCAGGAACAGACGCCCATTGAATCGATTTCAACTAATTGATCCATGCTCTCATTTGCGTTCATGTCACATTGTGATATACCGTGGAACAATAAAGAACGTGACCACTGATCAAACTCGCAAATAAAATTTACTAAAAAAAATATCGAATCGAGAAGAACAATTTCAGTGATGAAATTTTTACTAATAATTTGTTTAATATGTGTAACTTCCGCCAAATCAAGCGATATCGAAACGTCAACCGTAAAAAAGTGTGAAGGGATACACGTAAATAACAAATTTCACAAAAAAGATGTCATAGGCTTGGGATTAAATCGCCCTTACCAATTAGCCTATGATCATGGTGACCATAAAATTTTCTTCAGTTACAACACCGGCAAAGACGATGAAGACTCATTTGAAATTGGATATATTGAAAAAGGTCATATAAAACACAAAGTACTAAAAAGTGTAGAAAATGGATTCGCAATAGCGATTGACAATAAAGATAATATCGTATTTTTCGGAGGCAGCGAAGGGATATATAAACAGCACCTCAAAACTAATGGTAGTGAAGTAGAAAAAGTTATAAGCCACCATAACATTTGGGATATGTTCTTCAAACACCACCTATATTTCATTGAATATCCTTCGCAGAAATTATATAAGTGTGAACACGATAAAACTAAAATAAAAGTTGAACATCAAAAAGTCATTCATGAAAAAATATTTCAGTTTGCAATTGATGGTGATGATGATATGTTTATTACAAATGAAACCGGTCTGTACAGAATCAAAAACGGTACCGAACACCGTATTTATTACGATGGGCCTAAAATATATCGAGCTATCGAAATAGATAACAAAGGAGTAGCACATTTTAGTGGTCAAAATGGAATTTTTATTGTGAATAAAGAAAATAATACACTTGAAAAAATTGCTCACATCAAAAATATATTCGGTATAGCATTCGATGATAATAACAATATCGTATACTCAGATCCCCATGAAATTGTTAAATTATTGCCCGAAGAATGTTAATATTAACTACTATCACTTATTATTTGTTAGTTTTGCATTATAATTAATTATTATTGTTTTATGCGATTGTGTATATTATCAAGAGGGTCTTTCAAATTTAATTATTTGATTAACTAATCAATTATATTATTTTCCCAATATTCGATTGTTAAATTTATTTTAAAATATTGTACGAATGTAATACTATATCTACTGTATGAGTGAATGTTTCACGTCACATAACGATCATGTATCAGAACTATAATTATATCTAGAATACGTATTTATAGAGTGGCATTAATAATAAAAACAATATAATTTTAAGTTGTACTTTATTTTCGCTCGACGCGAAATTTTACGAAAGTATAATGAAAAGTTTTTGTATTGATTTTGACACAATTTTGAATATCATCAGCCAAAACCACTAAGACTAGAAATCAGAAATATGTTCCATAATTTAGGTTTATTTTATAAAGTCGGCATCAGTAAAAAAATAATTTTTAGAAAATTCAACTCGAGAAAAGAAATGATTTTTAACATGATGAAGTCGGGACGTCACTAGGTATTCTATTATGTTTTTACAGCTTGAAGAGCTATGCGTAGCTATGCTTGGTTATTTTCCACCCACTCTTTTTTGTGTCGTAAAATTCGTTTAAAAAATAGAAGGTAAATAATTATATAATTTCATATTCACAGCTATTAACTCATTATTTGTTACCAACATTTCTTGCTATTATCATGCTATACTATCTATTTACTTTTTGTTGACACTAAACTATGTATATATGTGTGTATTTATGTGTGTATATGTATATATTATTCACATATATATTATAGCTCTGTTTTTTATTTTATTTTTTGTCGTTATATTTGTATGTATCTATATTTTTCATTATCAATTACCGCCTCCACGAATTTCCGCTTAGCCTAAAGGTTGACTGGTAGAGAATGCCTTTAGGCATTAAGTCCGCCTTTTGTCAAACTACTCAATGTGGTGGGCAAAAAAGTTTTAAATAAATAAATAAACTACTAACACTATTGATATGGTACTTACATGACATTTTTAGATTACTTCAAAAGGAAGTAAGTTATCAATTCAGCCTTATTTTTTTGTATATATTTTCATCGGTAACTGTTTAGTTGTTACTTGTTTAGATAGGTGTTTTTTTATTTCTTACATAATTCAACACTGTATTAAGTATAGGAAACTGGTAGATAACTCATTTGTTCTATATTATACATATAAAGCAAGGCATATACTCGTAATATACTCGTATGTTTAGATATGAATAAGTTGTTTGTTATATTTTTAATAAAATATAGTATCATTTCGGACGTATACATTTTATATATTTTTTGAGAGCTTGTTTTGTCAGCGTAAGCAGCGAAACTTGACGGGCTAGCTACTGCCAAAACTTAAGCAGACACACTATATTTTTTGTAGATAGATATATTACCATTTATTATTTATTATACAAAAAATTAGAAAAAAACGATAACTATAAATTAATTTCTTTTGAATAAGACTAAAAAGGGAACTTACTTATATAATTTGTTTACTTATATATAAAATTATTTAAAAAAATGCGTTTATTAATTAGATAGCCACGGAATCTTTGACTTAGGTACGAAAGACTTTTTTTATGTACTTGAATTTAACTTTAAAATATTATTTAATATATTCCTTAATTTGCTAAATAATATTGTTAATATAAAATATCCGTTCAACGGGTTTCAAACATTCTTCGCTAACTAATCCGACAAACGTTTGTGATCCAATTTACAACAACTCGTATTTATCTATTCTCTTTAAGAATATTGTTAGACAATTTAATACCTTACGATTTGGTGTATAAGTTGAGTTTCCGGCGGCTTGTAACTTCAAGGGTAAATGTCAGTGTGGCTTTAGTATAATGACGTCATACCTCCCCTTTCAAGTGGGCGCAGGGTGGGAATGTAACGAGAAGGCTTTCTTTGAGCTCTCTGCTTTAACGAGTAAATGGTATTAATTCACATGATACGTTTCTACGTATATGTCAAGCCGACATGTTACTATTCTATCATTTTTAAACATTAAATGCAATACAATACAGATCAGCGATGGCCCAGTGGCAAGAACACGTGAATTTTAACAAGAAACTGCAGGCAAGCACCAGTGAGTTTTAATGATCCTAATTTGCGTTTAATTTTGTCTCGTGCTTGGTGTATACAATTGTCAGATGAAACTGTCGCACGTGTATCCACCATCCCAAATTTGTAGCAGCGTTGTCGAATATGCCTTCTCCTCGAGAGGGTATTACCTTGACGACCTGCTTAACAATTGATAATTTACAGGATATTATTTTTAAATCTAATCTAATTTTAAGATTTTAAGATTAAATCTAATCTAATAAGGTTGGCAAATATCCACGGCTATATTATACAATATTGTTTGTTTTATAATATTGTTAATTGATTTATCTTAAAATAAAGTCACCATATATGATGAAGCACTTTCTTAATTATAGACATACTCGTAATCCCCACTATTTTTCTTCTATAAGATCTCTAATATACTCACAATTAAAAATTCTTAGCTGTCTTATTAACTCTCCAATTTGCAAGGATAATTTTGTGCAACGCAGCATGAATGTGTCACAAAGCGGTCCTATTTCCGACCTAACTCCAGAAAACTCGGTGACAAGTTGGAATGTACCAAATAATTCAATTTATTCGACGAAAACTACTCTTAAGCCATATAGGAAGAATTAATTGTTGCTTTAAGGTATTTTAATTTTTTTTTCAGAATTTATTATATGCTTCGAGGGCTGAAGTCTTAAGTTTCTTTTTTTTCTTAGCTAGCTGAATTATCTCATTTAAGGGCACGTGGTATGGCCATTTTCATTTACACGCGGAATAGGTATTGCGATTCAAAGCATACTGCTGGCATCCTTACTACGGTTCTAGGCGAGCAAGATTCGTATAGTAGCTATTTTTAATTTTCCTCAATGTAAATAATTGTAATATATTATGTCAGTGGCTGATTCATGGAGCCATGATGGGATGTGGTAACAGTGTCCAAGAATTAGGGTATAATTATGTAAATCATCGGCCGTAGTCGTGCAAGTTATTATTTTCGATACTTCAAATGGCGACTTACGATGTGGATTTTTGATATTTCGTATGTTATATAGTATAAGATAAGATAACCTAAGATCTGTATCAATTTTGAGCTTTATGAGAATTATTGTTAGTTGAATGGTCTATTTTGACCGAACTAGGGCAATTCTCCACACAGTTCACAAAAACATTGAATGGGTTAATGTGTATATATAAAATATTATTTATTCCTTTTTAATTAATATTTATTATTGTAATCGAATTGGATCCCCCCTCATTCGAAGGCTTCCCCACCCCTATTATGAAAATATACATCATGAATATACTTATTTAAACTATTTAAAGACTGCTGGCTGGAAAAAGTCGAAAAACCGTGAATAATAACTATATCAAAAAGACTACATTCTTTTAGCGTATCAGGGTCGTAATAAATTTTACAAATTTTTTATTGAATATTTACCTGGTTTTATACAAATAATGGATAACAGTAACAAAAAATACCAGATTTATTTGTTTAATAAATATAATTATAATAATTACCATACATAAATACTTAATAAAATATTAGTAGTTTGTGCTTCATCATAATTTTACAAGATGCTTAAATAGTAATTCTTATACTTATAAATTATCTTTGGTTCATTTTTTTTTCAAATGTCACAACAATTTTATGTATAAGATAAATTATGCAATTATAATATTTTTTGGGTTATCAAAATAAATTATTATATAAGACGTTATTTTTTAAACTTATTGTTAAATCCATAGGACGGAAAAAAGTAGATTTATTATTATTATATATATTATATTATAAAAAATATACACTAACATACATGTTAACATACATGTTGACGTTGCAAATATGATACATGTCTAGTTATTATGTATTAACCATATACTTTGCTAAAATAACGAATAAAATTCATTTCTGGTCGATTCGAAACGTAAACCTTGAATATCTTACAAAAATTACAAGGCAGTTCAACAGTTTCAGTTAAAAAAATCTATAAATAATAAACAATACTATATAAGAAACGAGAATGAAAACAGTTTGTTATACAAAATATTATAAGGCCATTTTTTATTCCCCTGACTAACTTTTAACGACAAAAGATATAGCTAGAATAAAACATCAAGATCGTAGACAAAACAAAAAAATAAAGATGCGATTTAGTAAAGTTTTTAAGGTTTTTTTAATAATTTATTCATGTGTTAAGAACAAAACTTAGATTTGGTCGAGTTTTCAATTATTTTGACCTTATCTGTGTTGAGATATTGTTCAATTATTCTAATACAATATTCTAAAACAATTTGAGTACATTTCGATTACCTATAATGTAACAATTATTTATTTTTAAATTAAATACATAAAATATTTATAAATTTTAAATGAAGAAAATTACGTGTAATTTACACGATCTCGTCCAAATTTGAAAGTAAGTTCTCTTCGAAGTAAAAATACATATTATATTAATTGTGCCACTAAAATAATAATTAACTATTACTTGTTAAATAGATTAATAGAACCTAGTGAAGTGACGAGATTTTAAAAAGCACAAAAATGGTTTTAAATGTTATATCTGTCTGATGATACCTAACATAATGTATAGACATGTTTACATATCAATATACTTTGTCGATACACGGAAATATATGTATGGGTTACAAATCATAATAGTGAATAGTAGCTTTATTTGTTATCTTTGTAAATGTATTCTATATTCAATTTCTTTATCTGGGGTAGATAACCTCAATTGATGTCCATAAATAATAGTGTAATTATACATTATCAAGTTGATGGTACCATGCCAGAAATTTTCACTCAAGTGTATAAAGTTTCAACTCAATAGGATAAAGAGCTTCTGATTGCTTACACATACATAGTAACATAATTTTTTTTTCATATATCAATAACAAAATATTTTTCTCTAGAAAATTGGAATTGCAATTAAACGAGGAATTTTGGTAGCAATTCGTGTCATGATTTTTATAGCAGTGTTTGTTATATGTAAAGTTTTTGAATACCTCTGAAACACGTTAACAGAAAACTTCGTGAAAAAAATACTTTAATAGTATTTAAAACCGACTATATTATAAAAACAGCATTATATGTATATAAGATATACTTTATATGTTCGGTTTGTAATATAGATGTAAGTGTATTTGTAAAACTTCATTTTGAATTGCCTTATTCGTAAGTAAGTGAATGATTTTAATACAGCTTATTTTAGAATAAAAAAGTAATATGAAAAAACAACTACAATACTCACAAAATATCATTCTTTATAAGTCTTATTGCTTCTCAAAAATAAAACTAGGTATAAATGCAATTTTGCAAAACTTATGACGAACGAATAATAAACGCTATTAGGCATGAAATCGCAGAAAAAATAAGACTTGTAGTTGATCTTGGCGCGCTGTTACCACAGACCATCCGTCTGGAAGCCACGGAAAGATTTTTATTTTGAAGCATAGCATGGACCGCTTCGATTTCCCACCGGGCCATTGATCCTGGTTCCCTTGAGAATAGAACAGTGTACAACTGCGCCGGTGAACCGTTAGATGCTTTTTGACAAAAATTAAGGACCAAATGATCGTTAACAGCCTTCAGAACTTGAACGGCTCCATTAAAATGCATATACGACGGTCGGGACGCTAGTGTTCCTGAAACAATAGGTATACATTTGAAGTATATGTACATATGTATATTAATTTACTTTAGTCTTTATACATTCAATTTTATAACGTTTTATATAAGAGAAATATTGACATTTGCAAAGTTAAATACATTAAAAAAAAAATTAAATAACAAAACATATAATCGCATAAACAAAGATACTATTTTATCATATTATTAAGACATATTTTTTTAATTATAACGAGATTTTGTGACAATAATGATTACCATTTTGTTCATCATAGACCTGCCAGTAGCCCGCGGAGTCGTTGCGGAAGTACAACGAGTATTCAATAGTCTGTCCGGCTTCGTCCCATAATAACCGCAAATGGCGATTATCACGCAAAAACTTTTCCTTGATATGCTGCACGTGATAAAGCTGGTTCTCGGTTGAAGGCTGGAAAAATATAAAATTATTTCATATATATTACACACCTTTGAAATTTAATCCAATGAAAAATATTTTGTTCTGGTAATATTTTAAATAAACGTTTTCGACGAGTACTCTATATAAAGCTTCAAAGCTAGAAAAATTTACATTACTCCAGTGTTTACAGAAATCGCTGTTTGGGCAAAGGCAGCTGGTTTAATTCACTATATTGAATGCCGTCGATCATGTTTATAGACAGTTGAAGGTCAAATTTATTTTTTACTTTTTTATTATTACACTGTTAGATATCAGATAGTATTCTTGATTGTATTTCTAAAAGAAAATTAAATTTAAAAATTGTAGTAAATATTAATTGCAAATCGAATAAATTACTCTTCTTTCTTTTCCTTTTTCAGTGTTTAAATATATATTAGAATTAAGCAAACAAAAAATAAATTCCACTGGAAGCATAACTAAATATGTAATGAACAAATTAGTGAAAATATATAAAAAATATATATATAATTTAAAATTGCTTTAAGTCTACAGCTGACATTTAAAACATATACCGTTTTAAATTGATGCCTGATTCTTCATCAATTGTGTTAGAAAGCAATTTAAAAGTGTCTATAAATGAAATGAAATAGAAATAAGTAAATATATTTTAGAATTACGAGTTTATAATCGAAATCACCTCAAATACCTACAGGTTGATTGTCTCGCATAAGAAAAAGCCAATTTTATATGTTAGTTTAATTAGTTTTTCGTTAAATTAGGGTGTTACCAATTAATTTCGTCACGTCTTTAGTCATATACTTAATTGGTCTAACATTTCGTAAAGGGAACGTTTTAATTCGACCACAAGATTAAATGGGTCACTCAGATTGACCTACCCAATACATGACTCAAGTGTAATTTACGTGGGCGACTAAGGTTAGGCCACGGGTCACTTCCAATAGTATCTTGAAGTCGGATAAACAATATCTAAGAGACATGTGCCTTTACAAGTATGGCCATAATTAGATAATTACATGCGTCATGGTAGAATTACAGTGTAGTTTTCGTTTTTGGATTCAACGAAGCAGAAATATCTTTGTTCTGCAATAAGTGATACTTTTAATGTTTTCTTTGGCGAGGTCATTAGACAAGGTCATTTTAATACTTATTATTTATCAATTCATAACCTAATATGGTGGTTGGGCTTGTTAACACTTCTTTGGTTGAAGTATAAAAAAAATTTTGAAAGAAAAATAATTGATCTTTTAATAAAGATAACGGGAGCCTCAAATAGTAGTCTATTAAGCAAATAATATTACAAAAATGTTATAGGTCTCATACAATTTCGTATATCATTAAAAATTGAATGCGAATTCGGTACGTGACTGCAGTTGGGGGGGAAATGAGAACCGGGAAGGGACATGCCGGATAATGCAAATCAAAATAACAAATACGCTGGGAAACTGGAAATCCCACTAGAGATAATGTGACATTACATACATATTAAACAATAGAACGATAGGTAATATACAAGCATTATAATATAAGCAGTTTAGTATATTTGTATATTTATTCTTTTTTTTTATAGTATAGGTAAGCGGACGAGCAATTGGGCCACCTGATGGTAAGTGGTCACCAACGTCCATAGACATTGGCATTGTAAGAAATGTTAACCATCGCTTACATCGCCAATGCGCCACCAACCTTGGGAACTAAGATATTATGACCCTTGTGCCTGTAATTACACTGGCTCGCTTACCCTTCAAACTGGAACACAACAATATCAAGTACTGCTGTTTTGCGGGCTGAGCTTGCACAGAGTACCCACCAGTAGAACAATATAACATTTTTTACACTTTTTATGGCGGAAATAATTTGCTTAATTATCTAACGATAATTCCATAATTCATGATGCCATAACAAAATAAATAACATGTAAATATAAATGTTGTGTTATTTTTACATGTTAGTCACGACATCAGTCAATTGGTGTCGCGGTGTGATTAGATTGGACATTGTGTATACATAAGCATTTATATGTTCGACTTTAACTAGCTCCGAAGGTAGCATTTTATTAGTTTTATGTTCCTACTGGCAACATTCATCTTTAATATTTGTTTTTACATTTATACACTGCCTCACGTTTGTAAACGATTAAATATTGATCGCTGTTAAAAACTCTACAGGCTGTTTTATTTATAAATTAAAAAATAAAACATTAAGAAAAACTGTACCCATTTGTATTAATATAGTCTTAAATATTATACTATCTGTAAAATAAAATGCAAACAAATGTAATTTCTACTATCAAAGCTTTATGAAAAATATCGTGTAAAAATAACAACTCGTTTATCTAAAATAAATGTCAGTAGGTACCTACAAGTATTATTCAAATAAATGACTATATCGCATGATTTTAGTTTTTTGAAAAATGGATAGATAGACATTTTGAAAACAAATAAATATTAAATAATTATAACAATTTTATATTAAATTGTATCACTTGATAAACCATTTCGAAAACGTACCCCAAAAGTAGAACGGGGAATTTCAAATGTCTCCCATATTATAATTTTGGGACAAGTCTGATACGTTTTGACACCCTCGTTACTCAGGTGCGTGTACAGCTCTACCGCCCCCCACTTCCCCATCACGCTCCTTACGTCCATATCATCATATTCGTGTTCTACATTGCACGTCACTGAATTATTTCTTTCAGTTGAATTAGTCGTTTCATCCGCTAAAACGAACAAAAACAGTAAAAAAATCCAAGGAAGTTTTAATAAAGTGCGACCTTGAACATCCATCTCAGTTTATTAAAGCACGCGATTTATTTTCGTCATTTAAACACACATTATAGATGCGTACTAAGCGTATCTTTAAAATCTCTTGATTTCTCAAATATTACAAGCACGTGCGTCAAATATTGCGCGGATAACCGATAGAAGGCAACTGACAGTAGGAACGGTATTGCGCGAGCGCTCCTGACTCACATTGTCGATGCTATCGTATTTGACCCTTAGCCTTACGTTCGCACAGAGGTGTCGTTTAAACGAAAAAAAGGTTACAGGACCGCTGACTTCATTGTCACAGGTATGATCATAAGGACGAATATAATTGCGTAGCTGCAACATGTTAGATAAACTTAGTCGTAAAGTAATTAGACTTATTAACTCGGAATATAAATAAATCGACATTCATTTCATAAATAAAGTTATTTATCTACATATATAATCCAAATATTCGCTTTTGGTCGTTGCTTCTTTTTGAAATGGGGTTTAAACAAATGAATTTTATGTTAATCTCTCGATTAATTTAAGTTTAAAATTGAATTATTTTAATTATAAATAAAAACGCGATTTAATTTGTAACTATGCATTTTTTTCAATATAAACAATATTATTCTTGACAATTACGTTCAACTCTTATGTCTGTGGCATAATCGAAGCTGGTATTCGTCGCAACAATCGAGATGTAAACGAAGGCAACTAATTGTCATTGTTAGACGATTTTCTTCAAACGACAGTACGAACAGACAAATGTGTCGATACGTCTAATTTAATTTAAATTCTTAAAGTATTTTATCGATAAATTATACTTATAATACTAATAGGCATATGACTTATAACATCCATTGTTTTACAAAACAAGTAAGATGATTTTAAAGTTATATATATCCTGAAGTATTTATAAAGATGACGATATATTATTTTTTGGCGATAATTAATTGCCGATTTTTTTTTCTTGACATAAACAGTGTCGTTACAGTGGCATAAGCTTGCTTAGGTACAATCATTTATGTAGTTAAAAAATCTTTGCTTAAAAAAATCGTCTTTCTTTTTATACACTTTAAAAATATATTTGACTGTATTTAATAATCATGCAGATACAGAGACAAATACAAAAACCTACTAATGTGCAATAATTGTCATGTGGTAAGATGATGTGAGCATTATATATATTTATTTATTTAATATCGAACTACAAACAAAAGTTACAATAATACAACAAACAATGGGGTAAATTATTATTAATTTTGTATTAACTGAGTGACCAATATATAACATTAAAATGATTGTACTTGTGTATAAATTATTTTATAATACTAAAAATAAAAATAAATCTATTCTTTCTAATTAATTTCATCGAGACTTCTGGCTCTTTGGTGGTTTTGGCTTTTATCAGTTTGGTTAATCTCATACAACTTATATTATTTTGCAATACTTTTTGAGCTTCGACACAAGTGCACGTGTTTACGTGCAGTGCTTCCCTTACAGGGTTTTTCACTGCAATACAAAACGTTCAATTTTAAAATTAAATTAAGCCTAAATCGCAGATGTTACAGAGGCGATAGCAAAATGGAAGTTTATGTGTTATGGTTATGACGATAAGGTTACAAACCAATAGTTTTGGGATGGGCCAATAGTTGACGTTAAACAACATAACACAACTTCTTTAGTTGTATTGTAGTCATGTCACTGGCTGCATGCGATGTCCCTTAAAACAACTTGGAAAACTGTTTACAATGAGTCAATGATTGAGTGTGATGTGCATTAATCACAGATGCCCGTGTTTTAGCTTACAAGGTCATTCTAAAGGAGGGAGTTTTCACCAAGAATTCATTTGACCCATTTCAAGAATAAATTATTGAAACTTCTACAAATAAGAAAATACTCTTTAGAGCATTTTGTCAGTTTTTATTTTTTCGAAAGAAATTGTATAATAAATGATCGTTACATTTTAAGGTAATAACTTTTTTTTCCCCAATAATATGTGTTTTTTCTACAATTTGTAATTACTGAATCTGTATTTTTACCAGCGGTGAAATTATTTTTTCTTCTAAGTCCTCAATGTATATTAAGCTTGAGATTAAAATAAATAAAATATAAGATTAAAATAAAATAAGCAATACATATATATATATATATATTCATATTTATACATATTCCATTATATATTATATTCCAAGAAGTAAAATGATTCCAAGAAAAGTTGGTGTGTATTCAGTAATCTTATAGCTTTTGAACCACTTGACCCAATGAGGTCATACTCGCGAAACATATTTGTCGACACGATTGTTTAATACTAATCCAATAGGTGACGCTGTAATATATGTTTTTTTGCATTATTATTTATGGACAAAAAAGTCCCATATTCACAATCACATTAACGAAATATAAAAAAATTCTGTATCGATATCAGTTAAATTTTACTTTTTTAGTCAATTAAGGTGTTAAGTGGAGTATTCCCGTTAAATACGAGAAACGAGGATTGCAAAAAGATTTCTAATGTAAGTGATTTCTAAAAGATCACTGTTGTTTAATCTTAGCTTAAAACTATATTTTCCTACATTCGGTAAAGTCAGCAACATTTATTATAACGACAACAATCAATGATAACGATCAAAGTTTGCTTGTTGTAAATTAATAAAAAACAATTGTCTTAAAATAAAACATGTAGTGATGTATCATCGATAAACATTATAACAAATATATTTGACATATGAAGGATGATCATTTTCATATTAATACCATTTACAGATTATATATAGTGTGTAAATAACACTAGTCATACTGACTGATAACGTTATTATTTGTATAAAGTTACTTTAACAATATGTGAATTATCATGGAACAACATTAAATGTATAACCATTTGACTGATGCTAATATACGTTTCTATGCAAATAAAAGTAAATAAAAAAATATTTGTCGATAACAAAGCACTCTACTACGCGTTCGAGTTATGCAATTGATAAAATAAAAACATAGTTCTTTGATTTACCTTCAGTATTCTACTCTTCAAAGGTTTTTGTACGTTTAAACATCATAGACTAATAGTTACTAGCCCTCCCCTTCTTTGTATGAGTGAAATAAGAAATTTAAGAAATACTGGGCCTAAACTTGAAATTAAACCATCTCGGGCTCAAATACACGCAAATAAATTCAATAAGCCATTCAGTTCGTAGTAAGTGGTTACCATTGCCCATAGACGTTGGCTGTTGGCTGTAAGAAATATTAAGCGTTCCTTACATTACGAATGCGCCACCAACCTTGGGAACTAAGATGTTATGTCCCTTGTGCCTGTAATTACACTGGCTCACTCACCCTTCAAACCAGAAAACAAAAATACTAACTAAGACGTATTTCTCTTTGATTGAATATGTGATGTGTACACCTACCCAGACAGGCTTGTACAAAGCCTTACCACCGAGTGAATATATACATAGGCTAGTAGTATGTATTCAAGTCGAGGTTATAAAACGACGTTTGACGTTTTTTTCTTAAACACTTTTATTTATCATCTTCATACATATGTATACTCTATTATCTGTTATTCGTATCGCCTTTTGAATCGTAAATAGCAAGCCAATGGTAACTTCGGAATTACGCTTCGTAGAAAATATTATTCTTCGAATCATTTATTGAATATAGTATAGTAGTAGTAGTAGTACAGGCTTACGACCGACGATGGCCGATATATGTGTGTCGAAATCAAACGTAATACATCCTAAATGTATCGAGAAATTATTTTCCGAAATTGTTGAGCGATGAAATTTTAATGATCTCTTATTGTTTTTTGTCGTTCTATGCAAAAAAATTTCTAGTTTGATAAATAAATATCGAAGTAGTTTGAGCGCTGAGTAAAAAAGTGCAGTTTTAAGTCCCGCAAAAACGAATCAACTATAAAAATTCATAGATTTTATGATAGATAGTTGACTAACATATAAATTCTATTCATGTCAAACGATCCGAAAAATCTAAAATGATCACAAAAATAAAGCAAACCATGAATGATAAATATACTCCTGTACAGTCATATTCGAAATTTGAAAAATCCCTATATAATCCAGAATTAAATCATACTGACCTTATCCCGTGGCTCCGAGATATGTATAACAATGCAGGTATTTCCATAATCGAGCCTCGAATCTCCCGCTAAGTGCTGGATGAATTCGACACCATACCACATTCCAGTTAAACTATTTACGTAAATACCACTCTGAGGTGATCTACTCACACAGTATTCGCTATTATATTTCATAAACGGCATCTCGTATGATGTGATCCCTTGGCCATAATTCTGTCCATCATAATAACCTTGCCCATACTGATAGCTAGGGGTTGTATAGCTTGACTTTTGATAGATGCCCGAACTTGGAGTACTGTACATATCAGGTCTTGAAGATGAATAGCCAAGATTATAGTTAGGGTAGCGGGTAGCTTCAGGGTATCTGTCGTTATCGCTGCTATAGCTAGTTTTGTATGGGTATTGGTTTTGGTTGTAAGTATTTGAGGCGGTTGTGTAACTTGAATACTGACTAGATTCACCATATTTTTGATAACTGGCACAGTAAGCTGTCGTAAATAGAAATGAAAGTAAGATAAATTCATGCATTTTGAAAGTATCTCGTAAACTTTTCGAATATCGCGTGATAGTTGTGTAGCGGTTGATAGTATGTGACTGATTCAACTACTACGATAGTGGGATGTAAACTAATTAAGTCTAATTGTGAGAACAGAATCTAAACCAAAATGACATAAGAAGTTTCTTTATAAAAAGGACGTATTTTCATATTTAATTAAAATTTATATATATTTAACTTAAATAAAACCTTTTTACAAGTCTTAGCAATATGTGGCTGAAGTTTTCTTTCACATTATCTACTACTCTGCTGGTTATGTGGATAAACTACATTCAGCAGCAATATGAAACAAAATAAAATGGAGTGTTTTTTCAAAAGTTTTTCACTAAGGATTTCAATAGATTGTTAACATTTTCGATGACGAATTACGACTATATTAAAAGAAACTTTAGTTATCGAGATTTAAACTAGATGAAGTCTACATTTCTCACTGTCTTTCCTATTAAAATTAAAATTTCAACTCATTTTTTCATTGAATGACCTCATATGTAAAATAATTAAGAGTGACAATCTCCAAAAACAATATTTTTACCGAAAAAGGTGTAACTAAATAATTTTAAAAATGGATGCTGATTTTTTATATAAATAGTAAATTGAAAGGTAAATACTTTTCAGTTTTTACTTCTGCCACTTTCAACGAGGTCAATAATGACTTAAAGCTGTAAAATTACTTTAAAATATCTTAAATACTTTTAAAACTCATATAACTAACTTCATATTTTAATTACATTCATTATATATTTTTAATATACATTTACATTATTATAAAAAAAACTTAAAATATCATTCTATCATTTAGAAGTTTTCTCTAAGCAGTATTTTAGAAATATTAAATCAGTTATTTTTATAACAATATACAACAAAAATTAATCGAGGAACCGTTGATATTTGAAATATTTTTTTTTAAATTGTAAAATGTAAGGTTAGGACGTTTTACCGATTATACAATGTTCTTAAATTTTTAATAGGTGAAGGGTTATCTGGTTTGAAGTGTCAATGTGTAATGTAGAAGTATATAATATGTTGATTATTTTATTTATGTTCATATTACTTAAAGCTTACCTATGATAAATATATCTAAACAAGTTTAAGCGAGTAAATTTTGTACCTAAACATTTGTAAATAGTAGTAAAATGTTATTGACAAGATTTTTTATCATTAAATAATCACAAAGATAAATATTTCGACTTGGATAAAATCGTGTCACATTTGACAGCAGGGGAAAAAAGAAAAAGTATGATTTTTTAGGCCGTGATGGCCTAGTGGGTAGAATACGGAATCAAATCTGAGCAAGCACCACTGAGTTTTCATTTCATGAGCTTAATTTGTGTTTATAATTTATCTTGTGCTTAACGGTTAGTAAAAAGTCCGTGAGAAATGTGATGGAATAAGCTCCAAAGCTTCTCTTTAAGAGGAGAGAGATCATTTGCACAGCTATGGTACATCATACTCACTCACTTTATTTTTTAAGTAATAATTCATTAATTATAACATATATATATTTTTAGACACAATTTAATGTTAAATAAATATATTTTTTATCCCAATTATTTTTCTAAATTTGAAATTTCCATTTTATCAATCTTATTTTATATAAACTAGAAATGATACGGTAAAATATTCTGTATATATATATATTAAAGGCTTAAGTAGCCGTTGCAGAAAAATAATCAAGAAATTCGCAGTCGAGAGCACTTATTTCATCTTTGAATTTCGATTTGGGCAATGCTAATTAAGGCTTATTCATGTAGCCGTGAAGCCGTCACAGAAAATTGTAAATAGATCATTAAATAATAAAAATAATGTCAAAATTTTATTGAGTAAAACAAAATTAATTTTTCAATTAAGCTATTTTTTTCTTTCTTTCTTTTTTTGTACTTTGTAACTTCTATAAAGTAGCTGAGACTTATTAGGAACTTTATCTAGCAGACAAAAAACTAAACAATGGTTACAATTGGTGGGTTAATTGACATAATTTAGTCATAATGAAGTTCCTGTCTGACTTGCAAAGTGACCTGTAGTTATATAAGGTTATAGGTTACTTAGCACATCCTCACAAACAATATTATTTAGCTAATCAGCTAAACGGACAAGATCCTTAACCCAACATTCGTGTACTAAAGATGCCAACAATTACGACATTTTTTAATTAGAACAATTAATCGTCTATGTTTTCATCTGTGTATTGCTATGTAGATTTAGGTATAATATGTAGGTAATTACTAAGTTATTCAGAGTTAAGTTTAAAACTAAGATAAAAGCTTTACCTGGAAACACGCCAACACCTCAACGTAATAAAGTAAAATGGAATGTCAAATTATTATATTCGTACAAGAGCATGAAATGTCGCGTCAATAGTGTAAATTTAAAGGGGACGAAACTGCAAAACGAAGCTCGGTGTACGGTAATATTATACGATAAAACCATCCCTGAAATGCGCTACATCTTCTGCTGGGCTAAGGCCTCCTCTCCTTTTTGAGAAGGTTCGTAGTATAATCCATCACACTGCTAAAATTCGGGTTCGTGGATACAAGTGGTAGATTTTTAACCACCATTTGCAGCCTGCATAATATGTCCTCACGAATTTTTTTCTTCACCGCCGAGCACGCCGTTGGATTGTAATAATATCAATATCACTGTATAGGGTTCCAATTCTTTGTTATGTTGGTTTACTTTTTATAATTTAACTATTACCATATTTTTAATTTCTTCTAGTTAAGCTTCTGAAAAAAAGAAAATTTGTTACAACTAATAAGGTACTAATAATAAAAAATAAACAAAAAAGTTGATTTAATTTTACTTTTTTATAAACGAAATGGTTTATTGATGTTAATAAAATAGAATTAGCAGCTGCTCTAAAAATTTTATCAAAATAAAAAAAAAGTGAAACAGTCACCAATTATTGCGAAAAAAGCATTATCGTAGGTAACATTAAATTAATGATTGATTCGGTTTTTCTAAGGTATTTTTTGCTATGTTAGCATTGTCCTCATAACATTTACCTCAAATACGTCGTTAACGTAGTCATAAAATTTTTATCACAGTTGACTCTCATTTTATAGGCAATAAAATTCGCATTTAAAATTAGGAAAGTAATATTTTCAAGATTATATACATTGTGATTTAGTTACTAACCTTGTTATTAAGATAATATTAATCACAAGTTAAGGCTTTTGGGGTTAGGAAACCCTCAATCTAAAAGGGTATTCCACCATGCTCACCATATGTGGAGTGGCGGATATACAAATAGCATACATGACATACTTTTTCTCACGATGTCTTTAACCGCTAAGCACGTAATGAATTGAATACACAAATTAAGGACATAAAGCAAATTAACTCAATAGTGCTTGCCCGGGTTTGAACCTGCAATCTCCTGCTTAGATTCGCGTGTTCTCTCTTCATTGTACTACAATTAAACGTTTTTTTAAATAAAAACATAACGAAAATCTTATTGTTAGAAACAAAGTAATTGGTATTTGTAAGTTGTGAATCTGAAGGGATTTGAATGAATGCTTCACGGTTATCAATTTATTATATCATTTATATCTACAAAAAGTGGTTAGTTTTAAAGATTTAATTACTCTTACGTATTTTATCATTATCTATTATTCAACAAACGTATATTTATTTACATATTACCATTATCTTAGTTGGTATGTTACTGCCAAGTTCAATCTTGTTTTGTTCTATGATTAGAGGGTTTTTGTGTGGTATATTTAATAAAAAATATATGATAAGATTTATTATATAAAGTATGACTTTAAAAGGCAAGGGAAGGGGGATTCAATTGAGACCACCATACACAGTTAACATATCAGTCATTTATTATTTGAAAATACATTATTCAAAACATTTGCAAAAAAACAACTAAATAAAATGAAGACAGATGTTATTTGAGTACACGCCGAACATACAGCCGCTTGTCTATAAATATTAGGCAATTCAAATTTATAGAATTCTTTCTGATATTTATACCATTCCCACCGCTGTACCTTTGAGGGTGATCTTCGAAGAATTAGAGAAAATATACCTCCGTTACCGACTTCCGAGCAATGATTTATGATAAGTGTGTGTGGCGTGACCTTTAATAACCGGATCACATCGGGATGTCGAGGCGGATCGTCTGGGTACCATACATCTAAAAAATTATAGTAAAATTATTAAAATTTGGACCTTGAAGAAATATAATCAGATAATAACAGAATATAATATTTGAATATATTCAGAAACAGACCAATGCCTCGATACATCATCTCCTTTTCCAAGGGTCGCAACTTATCAGCTGTCCAAAGCCCAGGTTCTTCTGTATAATAAAGATAAACTTGTTCCAATGTATGTCCATCTTCATCCCACAATATCCTCACTCGTTTTTCGTCATCTAAGATATTTCTTTTAACCTTTCTTTTTAATCGAACATCAAGCCAGGGTCCCGCCATTGCGTTTTGTGACCATGGATTGCTTTTAGAAGACCGCCAATTTTGATCTGAGAAATTTTTACGCAATATCTGTAAGATAAGAGCATTAATTTAAGTATTTATTTTTTGCAAATTATTTTCTTAGGACATTATTCACACACGGTCAGCTGATCCCAAACTAAGCAGAGCTTGTACTATGGAAACCAGACAACTGATATAATACATATACTACTTTTCTTTTGTAAATACATACTTATGTAGATAATTACACCCAGACTCAGGACAAACAGACATGTTCATGCACACAAATGTCTGTCCTGGGTGGGAATCGAACCCACAACCATCGGTGTGAAAGGCAAGTATCTACCAAGTATTTATTTTTATATAATTAATATCATTTTATATATAAAATATACTCACGGACCAGTCGAGCCAATTGTCTTTAAGTTCATATGTAGCATCTGTTATATATAGTGTAACGCATCCTACTTCATTAGGCATATTGGTCATATCTGGATTGTGCTGAGCGTACCCGACGCCGTACCACACCCCATACACCTCGTCCATGTTCACACGGTGGGACCACTTTATAGAGTCACCGCAAAGCCCTTTAGTTTGATGTACGGAATGTAATATAAGAAATGTAAGCAACAGACTAAACATGATGACACTTGGAATACTGCGGAGAATATGGGACAAGACGTCGGTCGCGTGCGCATCGCATTTAATTAGCGAATTGGTTCAGCAAATCGTGAATTTTATTTCGTAATAGCGTCATTAATCGTTATTCAGATAATCGTAGATTTGCCGTAGTAATTGATGTAGTATTTGTCAATTACTAAAAAATATATATTCCAACAAGATTGATTTGTGGATGGAGTTGGACTTTTTTTGTACTACTTCTATCAGGTACAAGAAAATAAAAACGACGTATTGAGTCAACAGAGCTCAAAATTAGCAGCTACCTCAAACCATTCATTACTTAATAGCTAGACACAAAATATACTATTGTAAATTGATATTCGTATAAAATAAATATCATTCGTATTAACAGGCTTTTATTTTAATTCACCTGTTAGTAAATATGTGTGAGTCTATTTTGAACTGAAATTTTGCACACCTTTTGTTAAATAATAAAAAAAATGGAATAAAAGATTATTTTTCAATTCATATACATAAAATTGCTAAAAGAAAGAATAAAGTTCTCATTTATTACTTTTTTTTAATTACGATTAATTGTAGTCAAATAACTTTTATTATTATTTATTTAACTACTACTACTTACTACGGCCTACCAAATTTAATAAACTAAAACTTATGTTACTATTTTATTTTATAGTATAGATTATATATGTTAATTAGGCTTTAATTAGGCTCTCGATGTCACCGACTAACTGTGACATCAATTCCATCGCGCACAAAGAAATTTGGCAACTCCTTTCTTTGTCGCACTTCCAAGAAATGGAATTCCTTACCAGCACACGTATTCCCCTCCTCTTACGACCCGGGTTCCTTCAAACGAGGCGTGAAGAGGCATCTTGCGGGCCGGCAAGGCGAGGGCGGCTAGTGCAGAATCTTCTTCCCGACTGTACTGGCCGTCCTCGCGTTTGGACTCTACTACCACTTAACATCAGGTGGAGTAGAGTCATTTGCCCTCCCGGGTAATATAAAAAAAAATAAAATAATAATTTTATTTGACTGCCTCGTTGGTCTAGTGGCTAGATGTAAGGCCGCAGACCCGGAGATCCGGGGTTCAAATCCCGGGTGTGCCAGGTGGCCAATAAAAAAGTTATTGAGGTTTTCTGTCGAAAATTCTCAATAGCAGCCTAGAGTCTGGAAGTTGGAAGTGTGTACGCTTCCGTGCCTCGGAAAGCATGTAAAGCCGTTGGTTCTGCGCCTGAACTCTTTCCGGTCGTGTCGGATTGCCGTCCCATCGGATTATGAGAGTTAGGGAATAGAGAATACACCTGTGTTTGCGCACACACTTGTGCACTATAATATGTCCTGCGCAGTTGACTAATCTCTCTTGAGATTGGCCGCCGCGGCTGAAATCGGTCTGGAGTCGGTGTTATTTACACTGACATACAAAAACTGTAATATAAAATGAAATAGTTTTTGAGAAATAAAAATCGAGTTTTTGATACGACGCCCCTTTATGGTTTTTCATCAGAATCCGGGAACGTGTCAATATATAATTGTTAAAAAATTAAAAAAATATTGTAGAGATGTTTCATGCACATACAATATATGTATATCCGATTAGTGGGTTGATAGATTATAGAACACTTGGGAATGACACGAATATTTTTGATATAACAAAAAAATATTAGATCATAAAATGTATATAAAAAATAATTATATATAAATCGCAGGCTGTTCAGGCCAGATTATTTTTTTCTGAAGCAATGTACGTTTCTCCTTTGACTGCACCAATAAGTAATTATATTTCAATATATCCCATATATAACCCGCATTGAGCAGCGTGATGGAATAAGCTCCAAACCTTCTCCTCAAAAAGGGAGAGGAGGCCTTTAGCCCAGCAGTGAGACATTCACAGGCTGTTACAGTACTGTACGATATCCCATATATTGAAATATAATTACTTATTGGTGAATATTTAGATTCAGAGATTTTTTTAGGAAAGAAAATAGGTTTTTTATGTTCACGTAACACTACCACTAGATATCAGCTGTTTTAGATCAAATAGGGTTTTCGTATTGAATCACCTACCTCGTGTTAGATTTATTTTGATTTCAACATAGATAAAAATGACATGTCATAGAATTGTTTGTATTAAATATTCAAATTATATAAGGGATAAATTAAAACAAAATTCAAAAAACTACTTTAATTAAAAAAAATAATCATCATATTATAAAATATTTTTAATTTAACACATAATAATTGTTATACGTTTTGTTAAAACTTGAAGGATTTTAATTTTATATACTAAAGATTTTTCCATATGAAAAACCCAATAACCAGAAGCAGAACATTAGTCAATTTTAAGTTAATAGCGGAATTTTCACACACACGTTTCAAAGAAGAAGTAGACAGTTTCTTCATAGAAAATATATTATGTATACTAGCTAAATCTTCACGAGTAAGTTGATTGTCGTTTCTCGCTAACACGACGCTGTAGAGCTGAGAGTGAGGCAGCCGCATGCAAAAGTTTAGGACTAGATGGTTATTTGAGACCTTCAGCACTTGGATGACACCTCCAAAGAAACGATACATTTTGTCGACGGCTGAAAAATAAAAACCAAATCATATAACACATTTCCAGATTGTAATAAAATAAATAATACTTAATTTATTTTTAATAAATAATGGAAAAAACAAAAAATTATAGCTAAGCAGTGTCTTCAAATCCAGAGTGAACAGTATTTTAGGCAAGTGTGCTACATTCTAGACCGTTTCGATGCTTAAGATCAGGCAAGTCAACGGTTAAACGCGTGCCTATTAAGTGTAAAAAAAGCAGAATATGTTTTTTTTAAATTAATATTATGAATGTTTGTAAGGAATAAAATCTCTGCTTATATATAATCGTTAAGTAAAGTTCGGCTATTATATTAAGAAAATGACTCTTTTTGCAGTGGAGTAGTAAAATTGTATAATTTACACTTACAATTTTTTATTAAAACTCTATCATCTGTCAGTACATTGACCCCGTCCGCTATTGTACTATCGGAATACTAAATAGAAATATTAAAGAATCACGTAATGAATAAAGTAACCCCTAATAAACCCTTATCAATCTGACAAAGGAGATTAAAATAATTATGTAGTTAGAAAGTTATACTGCATTAGCCGACAATCAGCTTTTATTCGAATTCTTGAAATAAACGCTTTTATTTATTTTAATTTGCCAGAATTATTTGCCTGCCGAATGTAAAATGTTTTAACAAAATTGACGGATGAATGAATGATACTCACATTCATAAGGGACGTCAGTAGGCCAAAATCCTTTATGAGAAGTATTGACTTTAATGTGATAGTCATCCTGATAGTGTCCTTCGTGCCATTCCAATACGAAATGCCGTATCCTGTACTGCTCGGGTAGACCATAGGCACGGTTTACGTAAGGAGAATTTGTCATAGGCGGATATGGTGTTGGAGGAGTCGGCTGGAAATACAAAATTATATATATATATATATATAGAATTTAATACTGTATAAAATTTATTAATAATCTTTATAGCATACGAAATAACTATATACTTAAATATATTACCGGCTTAAGAAAACCGGCAAAAGATACATGTGACAAATCCTTAACCGTTAACAAGTAAGTGGCGTTAAATTTATACCGGTAAAAAAATATTGATATATCACACATTTGAATCGGTCATTTTACACGATTATTTTAATTTCAACCATTGTTAGGATTCGTGTATCGATTTTAACGAGGAAGCGGTAAGTTACTCAGTACATTTGGCACCAATGAAATTACGTGTCTATATGTGAATTAAGCGCTATTAAATGTATATATACATATATCCTTCCTGAAAATTACTAACTTGCATACATTAACCGAATCACTCACAAGATCTCTGTTCAACAGCCCACCGCTCACATAATCTTCAAATTTCCGTATTTGAATGATAGGACAGTACGGATTATACTCGGTTTTAATAAACTGATCTTTATGAAATATGTACTCCCGTATATACCACATCCCTAGTACAGCCTCCTCGTCAAAGTCACTAACTGGATGTAAGTTTGGACAGAAATTTACGTTTGTAGCGAGAATTTTATTGAGTAATACAATTATTATTACTGCAACCGAATTCATTTTAACCTGATTAGTTATTTTAGTAACTTAGAGCCACGAAGTCAAATGTTTAATTGAAGGTGTCTCAGCTACGGACGATACATGTTTATGACACAATTACGTCGTTCACTTTTAACCTGTTAATTGACTCACAGCGACCCCTCGTCCGGGATCCTGACGTAAGATAGATAATATCATAATACAGTACATAGAAAATCTTTAATTTTTTTAAGCGAGCACTTTTTTTAAATAATATTTATGATAAAATTTTATTGCCTGTGACTACTAGAAAAATATTTGCATTTGGATGTAGGATTTTTAATCCAGACCTTGATATACGAATTCTTATAAAACAAATACAGGTATTTTTGCATTAAGCAGAAACTATATTGATTATTGACGGTCAGCTTAAAGTATCAAACAATATTAATCAGTTTATTCAATGAATCTCTTCTTACAAGCACTTTTGAATCGTCATTTTACGAGATTCATTTCAATTTAAAACTAGCACCTTAAATGTAGATATATCGACCAGAACCGGCAAGAAACTCAGTAGTTTCTCTTTTCTAGCAATTAAATTACACCAATAGAGTTATTATTAATTATATACAAGTATAGATTTAGATATAGAATAATTTTTATGCGCCATGAAAATGAATGAATGCTATCTATTTGACTTGATAAATCATTCTTTTAAGAACATCTAGAAAAATATATTTCGTTTCGTATACAGATTAGCTTCTTAAAGGTTTTATTTTAATAGGCTCTTAAATTTTAAACGATACGGTGAGGTTAACGTGTTATTTAAAATTAATATTAATAGTTTGTTCATATATTTTTGACATCCTTCACTGGCATTAATTAACAATTTATATGTTTTACGCAATCTTTAACAAATATATATATTTCAAATTTCTGACATAAAACATATTTATTTCAAATAGTAATTTGTATGTCTGTCTTACATAAAGCGTACCTACAGGATAAAAAAAATATACGACGTCATATTGATTTTTTTTTTGACACCAAGCTGAGATTAATGCTAAATAATGAGATAATGATCATCAAAATAGAATGTATAAACGTTACTTTTGAACAAATCTTTTTTTTTTGTAAGAAAACCGTCGAAAAATATTAAATTAAAAAATTATTTAAAGATATTTTTAATTTATTGAAACTCAAGTAAAAAGCATAAAAACAAACCTGTATATGAAGTTCTCTGATGTCAATATAGAAGCACTCATTAGTATGTTCTATTCTATATTCCCCCTTGGTGTGAGGTATTTTTTCTACCCCGTACCAAATACCCGAAATTTGCTCCAAATTTATGTCACCAACGTATGGAGATAGGTCATCACAGTATTTATCATTTTCAAAATAATAGTTACTTTGGCCGAAACATTGTATACATCCTAAAATAAGCGCGAAAGAAAAAATACGAAAACCTAAATAATCCATTGCGAAAGTTGGTTGGTTATTTTTATAATCCGGACAAAATCGGATAAGAATTCGGATAAACAGAACCGGGAATACTAGGCGACTATACACTACAGGAGGTGTCGCGCAGATTAACCGTCGGATTTAGTAGAGAAGTGCATCGAACACGTGGGCGGGCTCCCAAATGAAGCAGCACACTCGCTCAATTGAAAATACCACTGGACTGGTAATTTGCTCATTACGCTTGAATACTTCCTTCATAAACATTATTAACTGTTTGACAGTCCCCCCATCATAATAACACCACTTCATAACAAAACAAAAGCGAATTGATTCATACTTGTTTCCTATATGACAAAAAAATCAATTAATAAATATAGTAAAAGTCTCGCATAACATTCAATGATATTTATTTTAAAAAAAAAGTTTTCTCACGCCTTCATAGAGAAAATTGGTCAAGTTTTCGCGATGCTTTTCTCGGCATACTTAGGTACTAGGATATCAGAAACGTTAGCATGTGGTGTGGACTAAATCAATACAACCCAATGACGTCACGGAGGGTGTTCATTGATCGCTGGCGATTAGACTCGTTATAACTTATATTGATTTCGTTTCTATGTGTGGGTACGTAAACACTTGTATTGATATGATACTAAGCAAAATATGTTCTAAAAGAGAAGCAAAGTGAATCTAAAAATATATTTTCTTTATTTATAGCATAAATATTAATTTAATTAGGAATTGTATTACTGATATTTAATTTTATAATTTTAATAAATAGGAAACTTCGTTTTATATATTAAGAATTTCAAACCTATATAGCTAACTGCAAGATATTAAGTAGTCTCTTTAGTCATTAAAGAGTTAAAAAGTTCTAAAACTACATTTAGTATGCCGTAATAGATAAGATCACGTCATACTGAATTTTACCAACATATATATATATTTTTTAAATGATAATTTTTGAATTCTGTATCTGTATTATAAGCAGTTTTTTTTTATATTGTTGGTTTAAATAGGCTCTTTTAAACATATGTATACCATAGCGAAACAAATATACTTAGGTATAATATTATATTTCAGATACAACGTGATAATTACTAATGTAATTAAGGCTAAAGAAACGCCTTAATGTATTAAATGTATGGTCATAGTTAACTACGGCCCAAAAATATATAAGATACGAAATAGCATGATTATATTTCAATACTCACTCATATATCGTAATACTCTTAAATTGCGATATTTCATCGACTATATCTCAAACTCTCGTTTTTATTTGTTTCGGTTTGTTGTTGTTGTTCTGTTATTTATTATCTAGTAAATATATGAAATATATAAAATATAAGAATAATGACACTTTAAACTTAAGTTTAACATTTTGTTGTCATTTGGTTTTTGAGATTGCACAAATATAATTTTATAATTTTCTCTATAGCGTTTGTATTACATATTTTCTTATATTTAACTTGTAAATTTAAGAATCTTTTGTCAAAGAAGTAGATTAAAAAACACGACCGACGACTACGACGATTGAACCAATGAATGAATTATTTTGTTAAATTAAATACTAAAAATGCAGAAGAGCTTATCAGGCCACCTGATAGTTACATAGCAGAAATCTTGTCATAGTAGAACCAGGCCTCATAACAAATATAATTTCCTACAACACGAATGCGCCACTTATGGGAACTAAGATATTTTTTCCCTAATACTCTAAGTATTTGCGATAGCTCACTCACCTTTGAAACCGAAACATAGCAATACAAAATAATGCCGATTGGCTATAAAATAAGCCATGAATAACTATTACCTACTGAGACGAGCGTGCAAGAAGCTCTGCCATCAAGATGAATTGAAAATTTTATTAGTGTTATATGAGGAAATAAAATATTTTACATAGTTACTGATTGTAGTTCTTATTAATGAATTAAATAAAGATTCGGTTGATGTTTTACAAGCTATTCACGCACAATTATTATTTATTTTAATTTCTTCCTGAAAGCTACGACTTCATCGTAATGAACGCTACGATGAATAACTATTATTATAATAGGAGGCTACAAATAAACATATTTCATATGACGTTACGATTTTTTTATTACATTAAATAATGTAACAAAAGCAAGTAATGGCTTATTATTGTAAATTTTATTGTTATTATAAAAATCTAAACTTACGTATATTCACAACTATTTTTTTCTTCGAAATAACCTAATCTTAATAAAATACAGCATTAACAATTTTTTTACAATCTAGTAGCAATGTATATTTTTTTTATTAAATGTAGAACTGTATTACAAAGCATGCTATAAAACTGACTACGCGCCTACAGGCTACGTAACTGAAGCCTTCGTAGCGGCGTAGCTACGGAAGCTGAATTCGAGTACGAAATTTCCATGGTGACGTAACACCTTAGCTACGAAAATACTAGGAAAGCATGAATTGTACGGGAGTATACCGACGCTCAAAGCTCGATATCAAACGCGGCGCCCCGCGTAAGTTAGTGTGCTTCAATAGGGTAGCAGAACTGCGAATAGGTGTAAATAGTTGCTACGAACTATCAGTGATGTTGGGAGGGTGAGGGCGAGGGTGAGTGTGAGGGTGGAGTAGTACACATAAATCAAGCGCATATTCTCTGTAGATATTATAACTGAAATGTTGTTGAGATATAAATTGTGAACTAACATTATCTATGTCTTATTAAAGACTTGTAATATCTTTGTTTGTTTGCACTTTGTTCAAATTTTATATAAAATTTAAAATAAACTTTATTAATAAATTATAAATTGTTAATAAAGTAATATATAAACACTTAAACTTTAATAAAAAACATGCGTAAATAAATAAAATTGATCAACAAGTAGTTTATTTTGATGTAAACCATCGTACACTACACTAGTGCGGTGATGTTTTCCTAACAATCATCATTTTTTTGAAAATGTATCTAAGTCCAACCTTAGCTTATAAGTTTAGCATTAACTTAAGTAAGGTAACTTACAATGTCGTTTTAGTAGCGTTGACAACATACAATTAAATTGTCCCAATGATAGTCTATCTTTAAACAAAAAAAAAATAGTATAAAGAAATACATATGATAGTTGGACACTCACCCTGAGTTTCACTAAGTTTGCAATCTCTCTTTGCTTATTAAGTCCTGGTACATGGGGTCACCAAAGAATGCTAACGGGTACAAGTTGGGGCTTAAGTTATTCCCGACGCCTTATAAATAAATAAATAATAAGATTGATTATAAATAGAATTAGAATTAAATTATAAATAGAAACATGTAGTACTACAACAAGTAAAACCCAAATCCAATTATGTCACAGAAAAAGCTATAATCTGTGATTTAATAATAATTAATTTAATAACTATATTAATTACCAATCAATATATTAGTAGTAACGAACTACTTATTTTTTTTATTATAATCAACTTCAACGCCGTAAGAAACCTTTATATGCCATTATAAACACAACGACCTTTGACATTTAACGTGACCTTTACTCAAAAGATTTTCTCTAAACAGGGGTGACGCAGCCGCCTCAGAGGTCGATTATACCAGGGCTACATAAATATAAGAATATGGCAGTTACAGGCTACTTTGTGCAAGTGCTACGATTCTACAATGCTACGAGAAATTTTTATATTTTTAACATAACAATAATAACTTACAACATTGAAATATATTTAATTAAAAATTTATTTCGAAGTAACCTGAATGAAATTCTTTAAATATTATATGATATTCTACTTCTAGACATGACTGAAGACCTGCCTTTTTTACCTATATGAATCGAAAACCGCAGAATAAGGTCTTAAGTCTGCTCTTATATATATTTTGGACACAACTGCCTCCAAGGCAGACTGCTGAATTATGATTCTATACTGTTTGTCAAAACATAAAATATTAGAAAAGAGTCGCCAAATGTTCCCAATCTTAAACAAATTCTTCGATCGGCTTTCTATGATCATAAGAGAAGTATTAACAGTCTGCCTTAAGGCTACGTGTGAGTTAGGTCTATGTCAGTTAATTAGTGACAATTCATACGTGAATAGTATATAGGCAAAGACTAATAATAACAATAATACAGACAATAACATCCTTAGTATCAATAGTATATTCAGTATATAATGTTTATCTTACTAATTATATATTTGTTTGTTGTTTTTTTCCGGGTTTTCACAAAAAATACTAAACTGATTACATACGAAACTGATTATATACGAAAGTTTAAAGTTAATTTAGTTTATAATTTCAAGGTGGAATTAAAATATATTTATTAATTATAAGTATTGTGTTGTATAGGCTGGTTTTAAAAAAAATATCAGGGTTGACAACAACAATATTGCCGGCCGGGCGCTTAACAGGGCAAAATAAATGTTCTTTTGACTAGATACATAACTATAATTTTTTAAATATCATTATTTAAAAATCATGGGGTAAAAGCCATTATTTTACTCTTGCGAATACGGGAGCGGTAGCTGAGTAATACACACACACACATTAACTTACATTTGCCCAAAGGCAGCAGCGCTGTCGGCAGACACGTGGCGTTAATACTAAGGCTTCATACTGAGATAGAAGGACGAAACAGTAAAATAGACTTTATTAGATTTAGCGAGGAACGAAGAAACCTTAAAAAGATTTGGTATACAAAAATAGCCTTAAGCTCATTATGAGAATTATTTTATTTATATTAGAAATCACTTAAATTATCTAATTAACTAAGTTATACATGATACATTAACACCATCAAAAATAGATTTATGTAGCTAAATAAATGAACAGTATGTAAATTGTTAGGAATATGGCAAAACTATAAAAAGTACTAAAAATTGCCTATGATCTCATTTCGATAACTTTCATAAGAGAGTTCATCGTCTATGAGAGTTGTTAGCTCAGTGACAATTAATACGTTATTATTATTGAATAAACCAATAACAATACCAATAATACATAAATGTAGAAGTAGTTAAATGAAATCGACATTTTTTCACGTATATCTTTAAATAAAAACTGATCACCTTGAAGCTATACTAATCCTAACATAAAAATAATATGACCAAAAAAGAAATTTAGAATTTGCTCCTTTTTTCATGTCGGTCAAAGTTTTAAATATTGATTAGGAAAAAAAACATCCTTATATTTTAAACATAGAGTATGTTACTAGATCATCAAAAATACGCAATTTTTTTCAGTGTACACGTACTTACATTATCATATAACATTAACACAAAAAATCTAATCTTGTTCAAAAATGTATATCTCAACTGTTACTAATCTAAACTTCAACCAGTGTTTAATAAAATATAAAAAACAAGAAGATATAAAAAACAAGCAATTTTTAATACTTTTTTAATTTCATTACCATTTCATTTTTAAATTTTTTGTTATTTAAAATACTTTTCGGTGAACCGCTCCGCCCTAGCCCGCCCAACAGCGCTCCATAGGGCGGCAACAATTTTCCACGGGCGGCACAGTTACCAGGATATCAGAAACTATGAGGAATATTTACCAACACAGCTATTTGAATGTGTATTTAACAGACATTGCAATCAAAGGCCTGCTTGTGAGGGTAAGCGCATGCGCCCTGCATATTATTGTGCTCTCCCTTTCTGAAATATAACTTTTCGTACACATTTTATTTTGATGTTTTAAAAAACAACTTTAATTATTGGAACAATATATTTACTTTCGAATGCAATTTTTAGATAAATGTAATATTTATAAATAGCTATACCGCATCAAAAAGAAAATTTAAATTTTGTTTATATTAAGAGCTTGAAAATGACGTCTTTGCTGACGTAGAGGCACACTTACATATTTTATTTTACGTAACGTATTCGAAGTTTCACGGCATTTCAGGAGGTCGCGGGGATGGGGGTATTGAGCTTCGGACGTACGGCGTCGTAGGTCGTGACGCGACGCCGATGACGTCACTTGCGCGGGTGGAGGGTGCGACAACCGATCAGGGTAGTCGCCCCACAGTGAAAGTCGGCGTCAGTACGGTCCGTACCGACAACTAAATTGCACGACGCGCTTACTATTTTCTCTATGTACGCCGAAAATATAACCTATAAACTTTTTGCAGCGTTATATCAGTGGTACAGTAAGATTATTTTTTTGATTTATATATCAATAATAATTTTGAGTGAATTGTGAATATATGTATAGCTTTTAATTTTATTATGAAATTAACACTTAAAATAAATTTAACTAGATTTTATCACATACTTAAACTTATATAAATAAGATAAAACTATTGAGAAAAATATTCAATTCACTTTCTTTTGATGATTTTCCTGTGGATCATTTGTATTGGTAAATATATAACGTTAAAAAATAGAATACTTGTTATTATTATTGATACTAACAAGATGACTTATCAAAAGTATCCAAAGGGGATTCCTTTTATCTCAACATTTTTATTTACAATCTAATTTCAGCGCCAATGCACGAAAGCTGCTAAAAATAGTCGGGGTTCGCGCGCTCGCGTCGCCCGCAACCGGCTCTCGTTTTCACTACTCATACTATTTCTGTCTATAGAAAAGCTATAAGGTAATCTATGCAAAGGAAAGTAGATGGACTCCTGTGCAGACAATGAAAAAAGTGCGAAAAAAATACCGATAGTCGCGAAGCGACAGTGTCCCCCGATGTTGTTATAGTGCAGTGACTAAACTTAAATTATAACGACGCACACGCTGAAAAGTGAGTAATCCATATGTTCTAGCTGTTAATGAAGCGTATAAATTGTATCTTTTATTATAATAATAGAAAAATATTGTAAATAAAATAAATAGAATAAATACTTATTATCTGATATCATTAGATTTTACACCGAGTTACACTGACACACTTTCCTTGTTCGGCTACCAGTGACGACATCGATGTCATTGACATACCGCTGTGGAAATTATAAATATGCTTATAGAATATTATAATGTACTAATTCTTCTTTAAAAAATAATTCGAACAAGTACGGTGAAAATTTCAAAACATTGCTAAAATCTTGACAAAATAAAAATTTAGAGTTTCTGTCCTGATTGGTTTACCTACTTGTAATATTATACTTATAGTCATTTTCAGATTGAAATAAAAATGTATTAAAAATTTTATGGCTTACATCTCTCAAACTTATAGCAAAAATATTGATAATTAATATTGTAGTAATTTTCAGACTGTTTTAAAATACCATGAAAAAACAAGCCATACTTAATTCAACGTAAAGAAATGGTTTAAATTAAAAACAATTCAAATATAAATTGCAAAATGGCAAAAGATTAAAATATTAATATACAAAATAACATGTACTAAAGCTAAAACAATAAAAAAACTACTTATTCGCCTAAATAAAAGTCATTCGCAAACATACATTCTATGTATATATATTTATTTTCAATTGACGGTTTTTTACCAAGCTGAAAAACTTATACCATAAAAAAAATGCGCAAGCCTAGCCCTTCATGTCATACCCCACTTAACCTTGTTATCCCACTATAGAAATTAAAAGATTCGTTTCAGGCTCCATTTTAAATAAAAAAAAATTTCGAAGTAATTTACTCGAAATAAATATAGAAAAATTAATTCTACGTATGTAATTTTAAATAGGAGTAGCAGAATATGTGTATTAATTTAGGAAAACGTCACGTTTTAGTCTTCGACCAATATGCATATATAATTTAAGTAGACGGGTTCTTGTACGTACAAATCGCCCAATAAAAACGAGTCGAAACAATATTCAAAATCTCATTTATAAGTATTTAGATTCGATATGTACTAAGTTATAGTGATTATAATATAGTAGTTTGAATCGCTTGTTTAAGCGTGTCTCGCACCTCTTGCAGAACAAGATTAACATAAACGAAGTAATAGCTGCGCTCACTTTACAGACTTGAAAAATCCGCATGCTTTTTCCTGTTCATTCAATTTGTATCCGTCCGACCAGGACGTTTTAGGTACCTAATGTCAAGATATTTTTTTGTAAAAAAAGCGCAATGAAAACTTCATCAATAATTTTAATATTAATATAACAACAATCAAAGCCAAACATTGTAAAGAATCATATATGTACATTAACTTTAATTTTGGAATACTAGCGGACGTCAAATCATTGGACATAATTAACTAAGCAATCTATTAGATTTTAATACAATTCTAACAAAAAAATATTAATACATGTAAAATAATAACATTTACCAACAGGTACCTTATCTTGTGCTAGTCTTACTATATATATCTATTACTAAATTGACTTTCACCCACAATTAAAATCTAAATCAATATCACCAACAAACAACTCAAAATATTACAAAAAACATTCAATGTTAATACTTGACAGAGTTGAACAAAAAATTGCACAAACACGAAAATATTGCGTCATTATATATACCTATTGTTAGTTAATAATAAAAATCCATATTACAACTTTTAAAAACAATAAAATTTGTTGCTGAAATTATGTTCCTTGTATTCTAGATGCTGTAACAAATAACAATGTTCATGTTTTACAATGACTAGAGTAGTGATAACAATAATTATATGCCAATATTTTAGTCATACTATAGCAAAAACTAAATATCTAAAAACAATAGACTTATAACTTATGAACGCTACAGCTGTTGCCCCCTACTACATTCTTAATATGTATAAATTTATTTATCACGATTACAAAATATTTGCATCATCAATTTTACTAATTGTGATATGTCAACTATATTTTTCTTATATTTTATATTACAAAAATAACTTTACATAGCTATAATACAGCTGAATTTGTAAATAGATTTTATAAAAGAATTTTAAGTACAAAAATGCTTTTTAATTGGAAGACCATTATTCAAAAATATTATAAAACAGTATACAAGTTTTTAGACAAAAGTATTTATAACATATAAATTACCAATAGTTTGATTTTCATGTACTATGTTAAGTTATCAGATTTATAATTATTGTCAAATATTTTAGGTATTTTTAAAGTTGTTAATAAGATACATTTGTTCAGATAAAGAACAGAGAGCCTTTGGTTTTAAATGAGATTATTTAAGGAACATATGCTTTTTTGTATAGTTTTGTGCTACATTTTAATATGAAACTAAATATTTGTATAACAGTTTAACATTTTGGTAAAAAATATTCTTACACTATTTTAAAATAGGATCCAAATAAGCTGTCACTTTGGGCCAGATTTCGTCTGATGTTCTCCCTTCAAATTCCTTGAGAATTCCTTTATCTTTATAAAATGTTATTACTGGTCGAGTTACACTCTCATATATTTCCAATCTTTTTTGCACAGCTTCTGGTTTATCATCAGGGCGCTGAATCAAATCTTCACCGGTTATATCATCTTTACCCTTCACTTTAGGTGTATTGAATCCTATATTATAAACTCTCCCCGAAGACAAATGTACCCACCGATTTTTTACTCTATTAATAATAACTTCAAATGGCACAACTAAATTCAAGACTAGATCAACTGGTTGGACTTTCCAAAGAGCATCTGCCTGAGCCACTGTTCTAGGAAACCCATCTAGAAGCCAAGGTTTACTTTCCACTTTCCGCAACTCCGTAATCATAAACTTAATTATTACATCATCAGGTACAAGTTTCCCTTCATTTAGGTATTTTTTTACTTCCTTACCTAATTCAGTTTGTTTTTCAATATGATCTCTTAACTTATCTCCACTAGATATATGTTCCACATTATATTTTTTCACAATTCTCGACGAAATTGTGCCTTTTCCGGAAGCTGGAGCGCCTAATATTAAAGTTTTTAATATCTTTGCCCTAATAGTCATTTTCGCGTGAAAACTACAAAACGACCTTTGCTTCGCGTACTTTGATACGATGAATAAATATTATTACCTTGCTATCTACGTTGGCCTCGCTTACGTCCGCACTAATAAACTGTATCAATATTATTAATATACTCTTCCCAACATGGACCTACGTCATTTTGATAAAAATAATTAAAAATTAACTTATCATTTCAGTATTTCTGATAAGTATTTCGTTTGTAAGTTAAATAATTCGCTGCATTCTTAATAAATTAGGCTAACAGTTTCAGCTTAAAACATTGCTTAAAGTATGTTTGTTAAAAAAATGTATATATACAAATATAAATATAAAAATAAGAACAACAATATTTAAACAAACAGCATTAGAAACACAACTGAGAGTTGCTTTGCCTGTCAGGAGTGTCAGATTGCACAACTGACAGCTATTATTGAAGCCGGCCAAATGTCAAATGGTGGGAGAAATGCGTTCACAGTTGGCGCTCGGTTAAAATTATCTTAGATACGTTATTTTAACTATTTCTATTAATTTCGAAATTACTACTAATTTGAATACATTTTATTATCTGAAAATTACTATATATATGTTTGTATTTCATCAATAAAGAAATATTTTATGTTTAAATCTCTCGTTCTTGTAACGTTAAGATATAAAAGTACCGAATATTCAACACTAGTTCTTCGTCCACAAGATAAAAATATAATATTGATTTAAATTATGATTTTAACAGTAGGTATTTATTATTTATTTTATTTATAGAATGGCGCTTGTTATGTTACCATGCGACCTACCATGGTGGACTTCTGTGCAACGCCACCTCAAACATTTGCTCGTGGCTTCCTCACCTGCAAAATTAATGGGCAGCATGCTTAAAATTCACGATATGTGCAAGTAAGGTTGCAACTTATAACATTTATTGATTTATTTTTTCTATTAGTTTACAGCAGCATAATTATATTTGTTTCATTGTTTTAGTAATATGTATATGTTAATAAATATTCTGTATGGTCTATGTATTTAATGTTATGTTTTAATAATTATTTTACAAAATAATGTAATAAAGATCGCTTATAATTGTATTTTTATGAATAATTCTTATTTGCATATTATTCATAATATAAAAGTACCTATTTTTTTAAATTAAAATTAATATTCTCTCGTATCAGTATTGGTATAGATCCAGATGACGACATCAAAGACCCAGAACTTATGAAGGGGTTAGAAGAATTTATAGAAGAGGAGATGACAGAGGAGGAAAGGCGGAACTTTCTAGACAATACAATACGTATCATGGTGAACAAAGCACTACATCTTAAAAGATGGCGCCCACCAAAAGGACTCATGTTTAGTTTACAGCAACAAAGTAAGAAAAAATATATGTAGATCTATTATTTTGCGCTATAAGCTTTATAATCATTGCTAATCTATAGACAATATTTATTATTATAATACTCATTTGTAAAGTTGTGCATGTGCAATCATATTTTTATACAAATAATAACTATCAGTCGGATCCGATAAGGTTTTGTTATCGAATACCATAAAATGTACCTTCATTTGTTAAAAAAACTTTGATATATACACCGATAAGTAAAACAATGCCATAGCCTAATCTGTATTACCCTATATATATATTGACAGATATAACATAATTAAATAAGCATTTCGAAACATCGGACAAAGTTGTCCGATGTTCTGTATGAAATGTACCTATCTCTTCCCAACTCTTCCCTTAAAAGAGCTTCAGGCTTAGTCTCAACTCTGCTCCCCAAAAATCGGTGACGTTGTTATTCAAGTAGAGCCGTAATTGACATAATTTTTTATAATAATTAGGCGCTGAAAATATTCTACCTGATGGTAAATGATTACTTCTGCCCATAGACATTGGCGTTTTGAGAAATATTAACCATTCCGTACATAGCCATCGCACCAACAACCTATTCATCTAAGAAGTTAAGTTTCTGGTGCCTGTAATAATACTAGCTCACTTACACGCTAATCCTCAAACCCAAACACAACAATACTAATTAAAGCGGTATCACTAATTATATATCAAAACTTTTATTTTAGAGCGACCACATTTCGGAGAGTAATTCTGAATGTTGTGTTCTTAGTGTTGATAGACGAACAATATTAATCGTATAAAACAATGCTTTAAATACAGATACGTGTTATATTGTAATTTAAAAACTAGATCTATACACATAATCTATCTTAGAATGAAGGAACTTTTAATATTGTTTAGTTATTTATATAAAAAATAAATAACAATAAATAAATAAATAACAACTGATCTATTTACAGTCATTTTTATAATATATAAAATTGAAATAAAAAAACAAAATACGCGTTACAAATATACAACTGAGCTTCTAGTAGTACCTATTGTCATATTAATACCACTTGTAATTTTAAATTAATATAATTCATTTTATACTTCCAAATTGTGTTTAATTCATTTTTATTTTCTTTCATTATTATTTTAGATGCTTTCTGTTTTTTTGCATGTCGTGGTTACCTACGACAACTTGGCAACTTTTACCCTTATACCTATTAATTTGTAAACTTTTAATTTGTAACTATTACTGTATGACATGTTTTTGATCCTAAATAAATAAATAAATATAAACTCAATGTGGACAATCTGTTATTCATAGGTTATATCTAACTTTATCGGTTCCTAAGAATAAGTACTCGTTTTTTTAATACCCGTTGGTCTAGATGCTGGCTTTCTAGCTGCAGATCCCGAGGTACGAGATTCGAACTTCGAATTCGGGTCAAATAGGGTATTTTTTAATATTAGTACAATTTTATAAACATTTTAAAGGTTACTGAAAGTTTTTTTTTCAGGTGATGTGACTGAACTTGATTATAATTTCCTTTCTTCACTCGTTGCTCACGCATTCTTCTCTACTTTTCCAAAACGCACGCTCAAAACACATCCAACGTTGCAAGACTTCAATTTTACGCATTTTTTTAAAAATTTACACAGGTACGTTATATTCATTACAACTTAAACTTTACATGTTATTGCATACACTTTATATGTAAGCAATAATATTCCTTAATAAGTGTTCCTTTTTTTCTTCTTTTCCTGTCGTGTATATACGTACAATATACACACACAACAAAGTTTCACTTTTGTCATGTGTACGGAGTAATATGTTGTACGTATATATTATTTCAAAATTATTATTGGTTGTCAAATATATTGTTTTTTTTTGGTTTCAGAAAATCGCAAAGAAATAAATTAAAAAGCTTGCTTCATTACTTCGAATGGCTAGATAAAAATAGCAACGAAGGATCCATTAAATTAAGTAGACAGGTAATGGTATCTTTACGATCAGCTATCCAATTGATATGATCCATATTAGCTTTTACTCTGCAATTTGCAATTTGTGATTGGTTTTATTCGATTAAACGCTTGACCTTGAATATCATGTTTTATCTGTTTTGTAATGTGCTATGAGAAAATACGACATGTGTTTTCTCTTTATTATTTGATACAAACCAGAACATACACGGATAAATACAAAAATATAAGTAGGTCGTATCAAAGTAATATATTTTAAATAAATATTTCTGTTGTGTTTTTAATTATAGGTATAATTATGGTATTTTGGTTTCTGAATTAATACATATAAACATATTGCTTAAAAATAAATAGTATATAAATTAAAGTTTACTACGACATATTAATTAGAAAGATAGCGTCAGAAAAAGTTGTTAAAAAATAAAATAAAAATATACACATTTCTTTGGATATGGATATTCTTTTTGATGAACTTGAAATTATTTTACCTATTTCGATGAAGTCTGACGATTAACTTGTACTAATAATCTATTTTTTAATTACCTGTTTTATACATATATTTGTCCCTAATTTAGTAATTCTATACTGATTGGTATAGAATAGTTAGATCGATAAGTTAAATGGTTTTAAAGTTGCCAACCAAAATTTATATTCTATAAAAATCAGCCTCCTGGTTCACAAGCAATTTATACACATTTTTTTCCGACGCAATGATATTACTATGTCATTATAAAAATATAAAATATAACTTAGTTACCAAATTTGAAGCATTATAACGTCCTAATTGACCGGACCAAATCAATCCGTCTTAACTTTAATCCCCTATCGATAATAAACATGAGCAAATCATAAAACCATAAGTTGCAAAACGTCGGTCACTTGAAAGTGTAGTGTTATTTCAAAATAATTTCAGCAAAACTTTAACAGACTATTAAATGTTTGCAATTCGTGGTCCGTCCGAAATTAGAGAAAATTTGTTAATTTTTATAAATTTAATAATATACAATATTACAATCCATTAGGCAACGTAAATAGAATTTGGCATGTTACCAGTTTTTACATATAGCAATTTCTAGATAATCATTACAACTTGAGATTCATTACATTCTTAACTCTCATTAACATTATTAATATACATCGAATTTCATTATACTCAGAAAAGTTTAAAATATTGTACAAATATTTAAAAATATGAATGATGATCATTTATGATCATTTCATCCGTCTCATTTATTTATCAGGCAGCGTTCCGATTCACATACCAATATATAAAAAACATAGCCATGGATCGAATGTTCGTATGTTGTAACATGATCCAAATGTTTATATCCAGGTTATGACATCAAAGCAATGGTTGACAATAGAAGACTGGTTGGAATGTACGCTTCCCTTGTGCAAGTTGTTGGTCAGGCACGAAGGTCGGCCCGAGCGCTGCGAGAACGATGAAGCGTTAAGAGTTTGCTTCGCATCTAGTCGTATTGGTGGTGATGCACTCCTTGATGGGGAATCACAGGTTTGATTTAATTATGAATTTTCATAAGTTGATAATATCTGTTTATCATTCTCGGAAATCTTTCGTTTATCGTAATAGAGAATATCACTTCGTTAATAGCAAAAAAGGAAAAAAAGGTGAACCGAACTTCACCCACACATACTTATAATGTAACAAGTATAAACCAATTCTCACACAGTGCCTGTAAAAACACTGACTCATCAACATTTTAACACAACACAGCAAAGCGAAAAAAATAGAAGAATAAATCCCAAAAAAATAAATCTTAGCCTATTGCACAAAGCCACCAAGTCCTTCCATTCATTCTATCGAAAAAAATAGCAAACATTATTTAAACATAGATACAATGTCAGAAAACCTTCACCCTAATTTATAAAAATATGTTTTTTAGGAATCCCTTACAATGTTCATGATGCCGGAGTTGCTGCCCGCCATGCTTTCCGTTGAAGCTCTTGAAGACAACGAAGTTTTAAAAGTAGAAGGAGTTAGAATGTTTAGCAGAATTAGTGACAAACGACAAAAAAATAACGTGGAGCTACTCGACGAACCAAAAACGGTAATTATTTTATAGATATAAAATTGATAAGAAGATAATTTAAGAAATTTATATTAAAAAAAGCGGATCGATCCTTTGCATGTATCTATATATCTATACTAAAAAAAACCACTGAGTTTGTTTAAATGCGCTTATGTCAGGATTTATAAAAATATGTTTACAATAGTCCATTTATTGAGAAAGGTCATAAAGAGAAAGATTATATCACATCACACATTCCACGGGACGGAACGTTTAATCAATAATTAAATATTTGTCTCGAAAGGTAATTAAAACCAACAAGAGCGGCATTTTAAGTACAAAAGTTATTAGAACTGTTAACAAGCTCGAACAATTTTATGTATAAACATCTTATTATGTAACTGATAAATGACATTAGCTATGCTGAATGTATTCTCGAAAATGTGTACGAAAAAAGAGAAGCGGCAAATATGATCTGCACTAACATATTCATAATCCAAATTTTCTTCAAACCTTGCATTACAAGATTATAAGTTCTACTAACTGCGTTATCTTGTACACGTGTGTCCTAAAATCCCACCTGAATGCATTGTTAACACGAACAGGCATTTCTCTTCGATTATTTCTCATTCTTATCTAATCTAATCCTACAGGTTACAGTTTGCCTTATGGACGCTGAGGACTACAGCGCGCTGCCTCTTGGTCAATGGGAAGAAGACAATGTACTTCGGGAGCTAAACAAAAGCTTATTAGCTTTCCAACAAACTCCTATGAAATGTCGCGATTCTCAAAAACATGAAAGACGACTATCACCTATTGGTGAGTGTATTTTGTTATTATTGGTCTTTAGTCTTTGTTAATACACCTGTATACTATTAACCATTACTTTGAACCACGTGGAAGGACGCCCATGCGATGGACCGACCAAATAAAAACAACTGTTGGCGGTCCTTTGCATGAATGTACCAGGCTCACCACTGACAGAGACATATGGCGAAGGCTCGTGAGGCGAATAACATCTGCGCCTAACAATTTGTAATACTTCATGGCGACCACGACCGCTCTGACAAGAGTGTCACGACGAAGAAGAAGAAGAATACTATTAACGTGTTAGTCTTTACTGAGTCAACTGACATAGACCTTGTAAAAAAATTGAAAACTTGTATAATATTTGATATAGTTGATAATGGAAAATTTTTCTTCTCTCTATCTATCTATTAATTGAAATTTTACCGAACTTATCCTGCAGTTTTGCCATACAAAATAAAAACTCACAAACTATATTATAATTCAAACGTAATTAAAATTAGCCCAAGCCAGAGTGACAAAGCAACAAAGTGTATGCAATCACTCTCGTCTAAAATTTAACAGTCTAACGATAAATCGATGACAGCACCACAGCCTCACCGTCAGAATTATTTATTGAATTAACTTTAAATGGCCTCTCTTTGTCTCTATTTTTAATAAAATGTGTATATTTCCAGGTGAATTCTTCAGCCAAACACCACCAGAAGTTGAAACGACGGTTATGATAAAGCAAGCGTCTTCATCAAGTACGATAAACAGTATAAGCAGCAGAAGTCCATCGCCGCAACACTACACCGCTACAGAACTAAACTTGAATGATCCAAGTGAGCGATACATTTTAAAGAGACGGTATTTAAAATTAAAAATTATAAGACCAGTCGTTGTTCACTGTTGATAAATGCTTACTCTCATTTAAAGGAGCTTTTTTGAACTTGGAGCTTATTCCACCGTACTTGTTTAAGTCAAAATTGTAAATGGTGTAGTAATTCTAAATGACTTAGCAATTAGCAATACATTGTATTTTTGTGCTCCAGTTTCAAGTGAAATGAGCCAGTGTAACTACTGGAACAAGAGACATACGTTTTAGTTTTCAAGGTTAGTGGCGTATTGACGATGTATGGAATAGTAAATATTTCATACAGCTCCAATGTCTATAAGCGATAGGGACCATTCATCATCAGATGGCCCCTCTGCTCATCCGCCTTCTTATTTTATAATTAAAAAAAAATTGTTTTATTTTAAAAAAAAATAACGTAAGATTACGTATGTCATTTAGTACTGAGTCTATAAAAAAGGAATCTTGGCGATACAATGACGGTGTTTGCAGGTGTAGAGTTACAAAAACGTAAATGCTGGTTGTCTCCTGACGCTGGTACGTTAAACAACCGACGAGGTAGGTTCATCGTGCTAGGCTCGTCCGGCGAGTGTCTTCCTGTCACCAGGACCGCACACCCTAACCTCGACACACAGGAAGATAGTCTCTATTCGAGCTGCAACTCTAGTGACGATGAATTCCACAGTGCCAATGATAGCTTCGATTATGGTAAGTGGGCTTATTAATTTTCAAAATAACTTATTTTAGAGAAATACTGTAAAATTTCATAGTGTTAGTAAATATATAGAAATATAAAAAAATAAAAAAAGCGATAAACGAGATTATTAAATATTATAAAATCATTTCTCTATTTATTTTTATACTCAAGGAATGATTGATGTTTTAAGCCTTTTTATAAGGTACATATTTTTTCATTTAAAGAACGCAATAACTAATCATTTTGGGTAATAAATCACATTACGTAAATATTATACCCTCACTAAGTACTGGTAAATTAAGTAACAGATCTCACATTCTATCTAAAAAAAGTATAAAAATAATCTACTTATCGAATAATAAAGAAGCTGGGCAAATGTCTCCTGTCCTCTAAAGGATAAAGTTTTAGTGAATATGAATACATATGACAGAATTTCATTCGACACCTCCAAATTTCCTCATGATTCTTTCTTACACGACCTAGCACGAAATTAATAATTATAGATACAAGTTAACCACTTGAGAAGTCTGTAGTGCTTGTTCCAATTTCAAACCGCGGTTTCTGGTTAAGATGCGCGTATTCTATCTGGATCTTTTAAACCCCACAAGAATCTAACTACTAAATCTTTTAACACCGAATACAGGTAGCGAAGATGAGGGTAGAGGGGAAAGTGCACGTCCAAATTCATTCCAATATTCCAAAGAACTTTCAACTGAGGAAAGAAGAATTAGTTTCGCTGACAGACTGCGTGAAGCTCTCCGAAGGGAAGCTGAAAACTCTTGCACCACGAGCACCACTGGGGACTGGTCTACTGACAGTTCTAGTTATGCTGTCGGTATCAGCATATCTGGCGCTGAAGTTAACGACAATGACATCAGGTATATTTCACATACAAATTGGACTACTAATATTTCATTTTAATAGGGAAGATGATTAACAGTGTCTTTAATTTAGGGTAAAACGAGGCGGCTCCGTCGGATTCGTGTTAACGGAGAAAGAAAATTTGGAAAATGGCAACAGGCCACCTCGACTCCTTTCCAGGAAAGAGACTGGAAACAGTTCCAAGTACAGCTTTAGTACTGAATATACGTAAGTATCATATCCATCTGTGTAATTATTCTCAGTCTTAAAACACAGCTATACAAAGCATACATGTTTTGCGGTAGATTATTTTGATAAATGCGTGATTAAACAAGACGAACTCGTAGAAATGTCCATCACCAGTACATATTGATCTATGCTTCAGTTTATTGCTCCATGCAGCAGATTGAGGATAAAGCTTTTCACATTTTTCTTACAGTTCAGAATTAGAAGAAGTTTATGAACAATTCAACCAGTGGCTGAGTGATCCCATAGTGGATAACGATTGCTCAGAAAATAAAAATAGAGAACTGGACTCGCGAGATTTGGCTGTGATTAGGTAAGTATCAATATGAATAGAAATGCCCATTTGGTAATATGTGTTCTCCAGTGTAGTTATGTTTACATCAATACCTTACAGACAAGATAGTCGCTCTATATATATCGTGTATAACTTCTAAGGCGACAGATACCGACTTTAAATCCCGGATCGAGTATAAAAGTTATTAAGTTTTCGTCAAGTTTTTTTTTTCAAAAACTTAGCGGACTACAAAACTTGACAATATTACAGAGCCGTAGGAACAGCACCACCAACCCAGGCGGGTTAGCACGTAAAGCTGTTAATTAAATGTTGCCCTTATATCCAACTATGACAGCTTATACCTATTATAGTACACTCTTATATAAGAATTTTAGAATAACACGATGACAAAACGAAGTAATATTAATCTTAAAACGTTATGAGATTTTGATTAGGCAATTTGATTGGTACATATTTTAAATAGTGATTTAGATAAAAGAACGGGTGTTATTTGAACTCACAGATTCGCTGGGTCACTTTTGAAACGAACGCTGAGCGAGTCGATGGCGAGCGGCGGGGGCGACGGCGCGGACGCGGTGGAGCTGTACGGCCGCGACGCGCGCGAGCGCAGCGCGCCGCGCCGTCTCGCTCTCGCCGCGCGCTCTCTGTCTCTCGAGCTCGCGCGACATCGCCACCGTCTGGCCGCGCATTTGGTATGTACCAGACTTATATTGTATGATAATCATTATATAGGCACGACGGTGTTCTTATTGGACTAACGCTCCTTAAGTTTGAACCAGTGATCTTCGTTCAGTGATATTCATGTATGTTCCAAATAGCTACAGACAGTCTTATTTAAGTAAATTAAGTCCTTTTAAAAATTTGGCCTCGTTTCATGACACGTAATAACTTATTCGGTACCTATAGATATAGATAATACGAAAATATTGAGGTCCCTGGTTTCAACTAATTAATTCCGTAGCTGAATGTTAAATATTTTGCCTTTTTTAAATCATGGTAAATCATAATGTAAACGTATAGCTATAAATAATAAATTTGCTTACACCATTCCTTTTAATGATAAACTGCATTTGTATTTATACATATAATTAAGAAAATGACATTGGAAAAAACTTCGTCCATATTCACATACGAGTGAAAAATAACATTCAACTCGTAATATTGAGAATTAATTAAAATAAAGTGTAATTACTACTTATGATATCATATATATATACCTATCTACACACTACACAAATAATGCCCACGCGATACCGTACGACAAATGAAATTAATGGATGGGCTTCCATAATAAAATTCGAATAATTCGTGCAATATTTTGACAGAAACGTAAAGTAAAAGAATCGATACCAGAGGATTTATTAGAAACGAGTACAAACAACAATACAGAGAACGAATCGAATGATAACGAGTCGAGGTCCATCAGCTCCTCAACCGAAACTTGTTCGACGCAAGTGTCGAACCCGATTAACAGAAAGAAAAAGTTAAATTGGGTAGTAAACATGATAGTCGAAACGATAGAAGAAACGGTCGAATGCGAACCAGTCACGATTAAAATAAAGAAACCAAAGGTCAGACAGTCTGCCTGTCGCTAATTCTTGAAATAGATCTCTTCTAAACATATATTAACCACAGCTTGAATGCACTCGCTTGGTATGCGTGGAACTATGTAGCATGACTTTAAACAACTATTATATTATAAATATCATAAGCACTTTCTATCTAAAAATGCTAGACACATAAATTCAATTTAAATAATCTAACAAGTATGTATATGCGATGTTCGCGTTTCTTTACTTTTCACTTAATAAAAACTCATTATGTGTGTTTAGATTACATTAATTACTTATAATAAGAAATACGTTGCAATTGTGTCTTTATTAATTATTATTTTATTATTATATCAGCATGTTATATATCTGTTAGGCAGATAAATTAATACCTTTGTCATTCCCAAGACAGAAAAATATATTCTGTTAATAGAAAATGGCTTTAAAAAACGATATTTTGATTATTCTATCCTATACAGTGTTTTATAGAATAATGAAACGACTGCGTTTTAAATATTGCCCGAGTATAGCCCGATATTACGAGTCATAGTAATAATATATTGTATTAATTTTGTTTTGTTGTTGTTGTTCCAATTGACATGGGACGGTTTATTAGTATCTAGCCTCCGAATAATATAACATATTTTTATACTACAGATGCCAAAAAGCATTGAAAGCTTTTGCAGCTGAAAATTACAATAACGAAGGCTATACAAAAAATCTGCGCGTTTCGTTACTTAATTCCATAAAAATGGTTTTTTTTAACTTTTTTAACACATTATATTGAAATGTATATGCTTACAAGCTTATGCATACACGTACGTATTCGAATTTATTCAATGATGCAAAAACTAAATCTTGTTATTTAAGAAATAGTTTGTGAATGTTTTAATATATAAAAAAGTTATTGTTAAAAATATAACTGAAAAAAACTTGACGCTAGAAAATAACGGTATAACTTTGTCAAACCAATTATCGTTTTATTCTCAAAACGATATTATAATAACTTCTTTCAAGATTATTATTTTTAAACGAACTGTATGAAAAAAAGTCTACATTCAGTCTAAGCTTGTTTTCGAAAAGTTTTCGTAACTATTTTAAAATATCCAATAATAATAAATTGATAATTGCATTGCAACATAAATATAAAGAAATATAATATAATTTAAAGTTGGCTTAACGTAATGTGATGTTAACATATTTTTTCCCAGCTAAACCAACTAGCTCATAAGATAGTAACGGGCGGGTCGTGTCGTCCCGTCGCTACCGGCAACTGGGGCTGCGGGCACCGGCAGCAAGGACACCCGCAACTCAAACTACTGCTACAGTGGTTGTCTGCCAGTGTGGCTGGCGTGCCAGCACTCATCTATTACACATTCGGGAATGATAAATTGTTTAAAGTAAGTACCTACTCATGGTTTTGCGAGACGAGAAAATCGAGTTTTGTCAATTTAAAATTTTAATATGTTTATTTGTCATATAGATTGTCACAAAGATTATACGAAACTATTTTCATATATTCTAGACTGGCGATAGGAGAAATATATATATTAATTGTAACTCAAAATGTATGAAATGACGCTGATGGAACTAGAGGGAAATCTCCGTAAAACGCAACTATAGATAGACGGTTAAACAAAGACAGCCTACAAAAAACGCTATTATCAAATTAATCTGTTTATGAAAAAAAATCCAATTAAGCGTATAAAGGTTAATTTCATTTAGGGTTGCCAGGAGTCCGAATTAAGCCGGGCAGTTAAGTTAAATTTATTAGATGCGTGTCCGAACAAATTAGACAGTATTCAGGCTGTCTGGCTTTTGAAATTTGACCAGAGATGATAATTGAAAGCATTCGACGTGTAAAGAGTTTTACAATTCAATGTTGAAATAAAGCTCATCTGCCAACCAAGAATATTATATATTTATAGTTTATTTAGTTAATTAGTGTTTTGAGTGATTTTGTTCCATTGCTCATGGCAATAGTAGTAAGCAATAGAATGGTATAAATCTGGTAAATGATCAAGAAAGCCTTGTAGTTTTACATTTTCGTATTATTACTACAACAAAAATCCGTAATAATCAGGAGGATCTGGTCTTTGTACGCAAAGCTTGTTGGTCTATCCGGCTATTCGGTTGTAAGATCTGACACCCCCATTTTCAGATATATGGTATATCTGAAATTAGCCCCATTTTGGCAATTAATGGAACCCTTATTTCTACATTTCGATAGACACTTTTTCGGGTGAAGACCCATCTGAGATACTTAACCAAATATGAAATATTGAGTGAAGATTGCACTATAAGCTATGCATATTAATATGTATGCAGAACAAAATATAGAGGTTCAAATGTAGAAATAAATCGCTATAATTTATATCCTATATTATATATATGAAACATCCACAACAGTGTACTATAAATAAAGATTAATGTAATTATATGTTATTTTTAATTTTACAGCTGGACACATTAGTAAGGGTGCTTACAGATAGAAAATGGACAGTCGGTCAGCTGTCACGAGCCGTTCTTAAATTTTCGCGGCAAACTCTACACGAACCGCACGTCATTCCCGATAATCATTCACTCTTCGATGAACTAATCGGTATCGAAAAGGTTCCGGATAATTTTTGAATCGTCTTCTATTTCACATTTATTGCAATTTATATCGGCATTCTAAATTCTATTTACACTGTTATGGTACACGATGATTTTTATGATAACCGTTTGTTTATTGACAGAATTATTTAAATTTTTGTTAGCAATAGTAACGAATTCTTTGTTAACATCACTAAAAACAGTCAAAACGTCCAAAAATATAAATTTGCTAATTATATCATCATAATTTTAATATTTAAATTAAATATCAATAAACTTCAATTATTCTTACATTTAATATAAATTTATATTAGAAATGTGAGAGTAATGTTTATTGCTTCTTACAAATTTACTGAATTACATAAATAATGTTTATGTAAACAACGTGCAACGTTTCAATAAAAATGAATTTGATTACTTTTGCTAATACTAAGTGTGATTGACATTGACATTTACACTCTTTATGGTATTTATGTTATCTATCATCGAAGAGAATAGATGAGAATGTATTGTAAAAATCATGTTTTTGCAATACATTCTCATTTTACAGACAAATTGTAGAGCCGAAATGGCTTAGTGAAAATAGAACGTCGATCTTAGCCTAAGATCGCGGGTTCTAGCGAGCACATGTTGATTTATCATTTGTTTCATTTATATAAGTTTATAATTCATCTCGTATTAGGCTACAAAGGAAAACATCGCAAAGAAAGCTGCATGGTCAGATTAAATTCTTCCACATGTGAACAAGCTTTACATTAAGAGGAAATGAGATGTTTGCAGCAATGGGCCATGTACGGGCTGACATAGTATTTTTAAATTTTTCGCCTGGTATTACCTGAGCTCAATATGATAAATAATTACATCTTTCGATGCATTTATTTCAAATATCGTAATTATATAATTATAATAAACTTTAGAATACATAATATTAAAAAAAAAACTAATTATGTGATTATGGCAGCTGTGGCTTATTTATACGATGTTTGTGCAATTTGAAGTAGATTAAAATAAAAAACTACTTAAAAGCAATATTATAATTGAAATTTAATATTTTTGTACAAATAATAAGTACAATTGCGTGTAACGATTTATATCGTAGGATTTTTATGAAGTTATTTAAAATAATTAACTTGTTAAAAAAACTTTAAATAAAAATTTAATACACGTACTTTAACCTAATTTTAAGTCATTTTAATAAATCTACTTGACCTACATCCATAGCCTCTTCTAAAGAGTATTCGAATTATCTCACCACTCATTTCAAGTTACGATAGAGAAATGGAATATTTATAACAGATTAATTAATTCACTCGATAATATTGTCGTATATTTGTCAATTTTTTAATAATAAAACCATCGAAAAAATGACATTAATTTATATAGTTTTAATATGATATAAAACAAACGGGCATGTTAGTACTATCATTGAAAGTGTGTTACATTTAAACGGTCTTCCATAGCATGAATCTCGATGTGTCCAAAGTTTGTTAATTTTGTGTAATTAATTGAAATAACCAAACCAGATGATGCCAATAAAACTTTGGGTCACAAGTAAGTGTTTTATTATCCTTTCCTTGCGATACTTAAATAATCTCAATCATTGAAATAAGAGCAAAATTTTTTTCGAAACATACAAATTCATCTGTTTTCGTCAAATTATCAATAATGATTATGATCGAATTTCGACCATTGAGTGTGGTTAAGTAAACATTAGTAATTACAATACGTCTAAATAAAATGCTATGTTTATTTTTATTATAATTTTAATAATCTAAAAAATTTACATATCCAGTTACATACATACATCAAATGCGCCATTAACCGTGCCATTTATGTAAATGGCTTTTTTGTTTTTACAAGCATAAAAAATACACATATTAACTGTTTCAAGACCTCTTGAAACTATGTGTGTTTATGATATTAGACTAAACGCCGACATTCGACAAAATCCATTCCAAATCAGTCAGATAATGTATAGTGCCCGTCAATAAATATAGCACATCGATCTTTGAAAAGAGACAATCGACTAATTTTGGTATGGTTAGTGTTTCGTGCGACAGAGATAACGCTCTACAATACAATTGTGTCAAAGTGAAATTAGTCGATTGTCTCTTTTCAAAGAAAATGTGCAATATTTATATATAAGCTCTATGTGGACCATTTTTATGTTTACGAACAAAACTTACATCCGATTTGAGGCTAACGTTTTGTTCTTATAATGAACGCGTTCATTATTTTTTATTTAGTCTCACATTATGACAGTTTTACAATAGAACGTGACTAACAGTTAGTTTTTAAAACTGACATTTTATTCAACTGCCTTGTCAGCATGAAGTCCGCAAGAAGTACATTCGATTACGGATTGGAGATATATATTGTCTTTTTAAACATTATTTTATAGAATAAAGTAATATTATAGATGACATCTGAATTTTTTCGTGTGAAAACGGCTTAATATTTTAAAAAATTGTGGCGGCTGCTATTCCGATTTGCTTCCGGTTTGCTCCGGTAACATTAAATTAGAAAAAAGGATATCCATCACGCCCGCGCCATTCGCGATTGCAATTTAGGTCAAATTAGTTACTAATTTAAATTCTAATATGCGAGACTTTTCGATATTACATAATCAATACAATCCCTAACACACTTTAACCTACACTTTACTTTTTTTTTATGTACTGAAAAAGAACAGTAACTTATAAACGTGGCCGAAAGCAACTTAAAAATAGTTTATTCTGTAAGGAGTTCTTTAGGTTAATATGTTGTAAACTTGTAGTTAACACGGTTGATGAGTTATTTATTAAAATTTCAACCAACGTTGACAAATTAAAAATATTTGTAGACAGTTGAAACCGATCTTCCAAACATCCTATAACACACAGCCTAATTTAACTTTTAATATTTAATATTAGAGTCCGCACTAAAAGAAAAGTCCCCTCATGCGACGTCCCATACCCTGCCTGTCGTACAATACGTTGAACCTGTTCACGAGTTGGTTGATCGCGTTACAGCCCTTCGTGATCGTACCCAGGTAAGTCATAAGCGCCACATCATTACATTGCTGAAACGAGAGCGAAAATCATTATTAATATGATTTGTTTACTAAAAAGTTTAATACAAATCGCCTTAAATTACAAAAAAAGTGGTAAAAATTTAACTTCAAAATATCTTTGAATGTATGCTTCGAATAAAATCAAATTTTCAATACCAATGTGAAAATAGTCATCAAAATCGGTTCATAAACGGAAAAGATAAAAGCGAACATACATATAAAATATGCATACAAACAAATTGACGTCGTTTAACAATTAACGATGATAAAATATAAGCAATATGTTCAACTTACATTATAGAAGTGAGTACGGAATTGCTGAGAAGTTAGCAGTGGAAGTCGGTTAGAGAGCGCTCTCGCTTCTCTCAGGAGCGTCGGTCGCGGCGGCAGCGCGCCGTCGCGGATGGCGCGCACAGTCGCCAGCACGGCGCGCACTCGGGACACCAACATCTTTATTGCTGATCTTTGAGCCGTTAGATGCTCCGCAACTACAAAATACGACATTTTTATATATAAAAACGTTAAATAAATTATTATGGAGTGTGTTTGTACTTTGTTTTGTGTGTGTGAAAAGTATTAAAAGCGCTATTTATCACATGTATTTTCGTTTACGATATGAAAATTGGCTGCGAATACGTAAATCTAGAAATGATGTAATAAAATTGTATACCCAAGCTATTAAGTGCCGCTTCGCCTGATGACACTCTCGCTACATGATCAACACCAATCCTTTCAGCTTCCTCAGCAGCTAAAGTGTATGTTAGAGGTGCAAGAAGCATAGTAGCCCGTCCATTCACCACATCTATTACTGACTCGTACAATACTACTGGCAATTGCTGAAATGATTGATAAGTACTGTTTAAACACTTTTTTTAGGTAAAATTTTGTACATCCAGGCGGACTGACAAAATAACTATCCAAACTTATGGTAAGTAGTCACCACCAACCATAGACATTGGCACTGGAAATTAACAATTCCTTACATCGCCAATGATAGTGGTGGTGGACCTTGGAAACTATAAAGTTATGTCCCTTGTGCCTGTATTTACACTGACTCACTCAACCCTCTAATAGAAACACAATAATACTAAGTATTACTATTTAGCAGTGAATTATATGACGAATGGGTGCTAACTACCAACACGGGCTTGCATAAAGCATTAGTCATTACCAGAAAGTAAAACTTTTACTTGATTTCGATGGTACATCGACGCAAAATAAAATAAAATTTCTACTCACATCGCCCTTCCTTCCGGCTGGATTGAGCATCAACATCACTGGGCACTCATTAATATCACAAATTTGTCGATGCACAGCTATATCCCTCTCTGTTGGAGTGTCTCCAGTAGTATACCAACCCAGAAAGTCCATGTCTGAGAATACCTGCTTAACTACAAACATCAAACTAATTAATATATATTTAGTCTACGAAATATAAGTTCTACATGTGTCGGTACCATATATGCATGTAAAATTGGCTTGTATCATACATGTATGCAAGTTAATGTACAATTCAAAGGAATACAAACACTACTTGATAGACATATATTTGAAACATATCTATTTCCAGGCAAAATACATGTGCTTCTTGAGTTTTGAAGTGATATAATCGAAGACATACATTGATGGAGGTAATATGTCGCATTTTGAAAATCATTGACTTTGTGACAATCGATGAATACCCAATAAAAATGGTACCTTCAGCTTTCGCATTTTAAATCTTTAAGAGCTATAAACATAATGGATGAATGGCATATGTACATGAATAAGTAATCAACTCGAAAATGTAACTGCCAATTACTTAAATTCATCTTTTTTTTTATTACAACACCTATTCACTTGTCTTTAATTATATTCTCAAATTAATCAATGGCAAGAAAAAACTCTGTGAAAGCACTACAAATTTAGATTTAAATGTAGTTATTTTTTAGATATATAAAAATCAATAAACATTTATGGAGATTCAATTAAATTTCTTTCGTTAAAACTTTAATTACATTATAGAGCTTGTTTTGAATGCTATATGGCAAAAATAAAATTTGTATATATATCATCTGTTATCTATATAACATAATATCTTATTCTTGAGATGTGATTTATGTATTTTGAGATAATTTTTCTTTTTAATCATTAATTTCAATCATGTTTTAATTTTTTTTATTTATAATTTATATACATACACAGAAAAATATATATGCATAAAAATATGGCTAAGCATACAATGTATACTTCACCTATACAAATAAATAAAATTAATGTGTCTGTGATTTCAAATTAACTGCCTCATTTTAAGGTAATATGGCTATTTTTGTGAGTTACCAAAACCAACCACAGGTTTTTTACATCTATGTAATGAATCTACAATCTGCCAATTTTAAAGAATTTTTGTCACAAATTGAATTACGCAATGGAGAAGTTTTGAAGAAACATTAAAGAATATCAAATACTTACATTGTTCTTCTTTTAAGTTATAGTAATCTCTATCTATAATTATATCACCATCAATGACACTAAAAACTAATTCGAATGAGTTCATGACTTCTATGTTCCGACCCTTTTGTTTGCCGATGAGAGCTCCAATTACTAAACAAAGAAAAAACACGTAATCACACAAGAATCACAATATAGAATTATTGAAATGATTAATTGACTTACCAGTTTGCGGTGAACCCTCTTGTGCTCTCAACCTAGTCCAGTGTTCAGAAACATTCATAATGACTAAAGGATGAAGGGAGACAGTAACGGAACCAGACGTAGCGGTAGTTACCACAACACTTTTAGGATTCCCAGCAGCTGAAGGTGCGGGAGACGTGGGATTTGGCAAATCAACCGGCGGTCCCGATGAAGCACTTTCTACTTCTACCTCCATCTCAAAATCAATTCGATCTGCGCTAGACATGGTTCTGGATTACCTTGTTATACAAATTTTCACAAAAACGTAATCATATAAATTAAATACTTGAATGAAAACAGTTAATATTTAGCACATAATATTAGCACTGGTTAGTATTTTCTTAATTTTCTTTAACCAATAACTTGAAGTTTATAATTTTTTAACATTCACATTTGACATTTAACAATAGTTAAATTGACATTTTGGCAGTCCTAGATCTCGTCACAGATTAATAAGTAAATAGAAATAAAAAAATTTAGAAATAAAAGTTTTAGAATTTATAATTTAAACAAAAAATTCAATAACAATTTTTTTTACTTTTATTTGTTTACTTTGAGTTTTATTTTAATAAAATACTAAAATTTGCATATTTTAAATTTTAATTCAATAATCTTTCTTTTAATTTTATCTAAAACAAGGTTATATTATTCGTGACTCGTATATTCGTGAGTTTATGATAATGGCATAGATAATATAATTGGTACGGTACTATCAACTATGGTTGTCGCTTTTAAGTTTTACTTTTGGTTCATTGGTTGCGTGATTTCATTTCTGAGTTTGACGTTTAATCTGGTCATTGATTGACAAAATGTGTTATTCTCACAGTTATAATTCGTCGTAGCGTAGTGAATTAAAACTAACCAATAAACAAATCCTTTCAGCATTACTAACTATAATATTTTATATCATCCAAACAAAAAACAAATACACAAGTTGGCGTATATTATAAATAAAATTCAAAGGAAACTGCTATACATACAGGTCAGCTTACAAACATCCTTGTATTTTGTTACTAATCATGGCATCTACAGTGGTAAAAGTGGCGGGTGCTGTAAAGGATATTTCTCCTCTTTATTATAGAATATTATCCAAATTCCCACAGAATTTTACATTCTGCTTTGCATATGGATCAGCTGTCAAACCACAAATAGGCAATCAAAAGAAGCATAATATGATCGATCTCATATACTGCGTTGATAACTCATATCGATGGCATGGCGCTAATATTGAAATGAATCCATCCCACTACTCAGCGCTCCGTTTTCTAGGAAAAGGGTTTGTTGCGAGATTTCAAGAGAATTGGGGTGCGAAAGTTTACTTTAACACTTTAGTCGACATCAAAGAAGAGAATGTAACTATCAAGTATGGTGTTGTCTCACAAAAAGATCTCATTGCTGATCTTCTTGACTGGAACGACTTATATCTGGCTGGGCGACTTCATAAACCAGTGGAGATAATTAAACAAACAAACAGTTCCCAACTTCAAAATGCATTGCAATCAAATTTACGGTCAGCCGTTCACACAGCCTTATTAATTCTACCTGAAACATTTTCTGAATACGACTTCTATTTTGCAATCTCAAATTTGAGCTATGCTGGTGATTTTAGAATGACCTTTGGGGAAAACAAAAATAAAGTTCGAAATATTGTTCAACCACAACTATTGAACTTTCGGGAACTCTACAGGCCAATCTTACAGCAATTTCATGCGTATGTAGATTTTCCAACAGTCGATGTTCAATGTCATCAAGACATAAATCCTGAAACTAAATTGCATCATCTTATGCAATTACCTATGGTTCCACAGCAAAGAATAGTGAAGTTTTGGAATCATGGTGGACTTCAGCAAGACATGGAGGATGTTCTCCGAGCTGTAGCTTATGACATTGATTGTGCTGTTATATTAAGACAAATTTTAAAAGATCTAGTGTGGCAGTCTAGTGTGAGACAGTCATTAAAAGGCATCCCCACAGCTGGGTTTTTTAAATCAATTCGTTACAGTGCAAAGAAAATTGCAAAAATGTTTTAATTTCATAATAATCGAAAAATTGTAAATATAGCTTAAGATGATAATATCTAAAACAATAAAGCTATTGGATTATGTAAGTTATACCTTGTTTTTTATTCATAATCATATATAATTCCTTTTTTGTTTTTAGGTATCAATATGTTATCAGATGAATCAAGCAGTGATTCTGAAACTGGCAGGTTCAAATGTCAATCAAAAACTCAAGGTAAAAAACCAAATGAAAATGATACCAAAAGGGAAAGTTTATTTGGTAGATCTTCAGGAAGGAGTAGGAGACCTGATGACAGGTTAAACAGAGACTTGGACAGAAAGAGAGATGAAAGAGAGAGATTTGAAAGGCACTCTAGGGAAAGACATAGATACTCTAGATATTCTCCTGCAAGAAGAAGACATTCTGGGGATAGGACTAGGAATAGACGCAGTCCAGATAGGCATAGAGATAGACATGCCATTGACTCTCTTGGGATATCTAGACAACGAGATATTCGAAGCAGTAGTAGAGACAAATATAGACGCTCAAGATCCAGGTCCTATAAATCTCCAGGAAAAGTACGAATTATAAAAGATACAATAAAAGGCATAATAACAGGGAAAGAAAAAAATGTAGAAGAAGTTGAGATAAAATCCAAAATTGACAAATCATCATCTCCAGAAATTATGACAAAAAAATCAGCAGTACACAAACCTGCTACTTCAGAAACTCAAAAAAAAACAAGTGATAGTCCTATTTTAATTGAAGAAAATGATGGCAGTGATGTGTCAGATGTAGTACAACCTGGCTCTTATTATAAAATGATACCTGCAATTGTGAAGGAAAAATCTGAGGAATCTAGTGAAATTGATTCATCTGATGATGAAAAGCTCAGAGCCAAATTACTAAATTTGGAAAAAGAATTGCAGAAAACGAAAAAGAAGAAACATAAAAAGAAACATAAACGCAAAAGCTCAAAGGTTGATAAGGAGAAACAAGAGTCTTCAGCATCAGTAGAGGTAAGTAGTACCACTGACATACAAGAGGTGAAAACTGATGTTCCTTCTAAAATCCCCGAAACTGAAGTAACTTCAACTCAAAAAAATAATCAAAAAGAGAGTAGTGAAGAGGGAGAAATATTAAGTGATGACATTTCCCAATCAGATATTGAAATTGATCCTAATGATTTACGTCACAAATTAAAACGATCTAAAACAGATCCTCAAGATAAAATACCGAAACTTGATGTATGTGGACCAGCTTTACCTCCACACCTAGAAAAACGTTTTCAAAAGAGCTTATCCCCTGTAACTGAGGGTTCACTTTTGCCTAAACAAAACAAGTCCCGAAATATAGGTAAAATTGTGTTTATGAATTTTTATAATTATAGTTTGAAAAAGAAATTCGAATTAACAATTGCATTTGCTTACAGGACCATTAATACCAGAAAATATGCGCGAAGTTTTAGCAGAAAATAGTGAAGTGGTCAGAGAAATGATCAAATATGAGAGTTCTGATGACGATGGCATTGGCCCGTTACCTGCTGGTGCGGAAGACAAGTGGTCTGATGCTCATCAACGCCTCGAAGAGAGAGCTATTGAAATGAAGATTAAATCCCTCGATGGTCATTCATTAGAAAACTCAAATATCAAGTCTCGCGAAAAATGGATGTTAGAGCTGCCTGAAGGCAAAGCTAAATATTTAGGTTTAGAAGCTCGATCCTTTAGAGCAAAAGCAGGACCTGATATGTCAGACAGGTAATAAAAGCTTTTTAAGTAATTTTCATAATTTAATTTAATTTTTATTACTATAATTTGAATCAGTTACAATTCCATTTGTTCAGTTTGCCATTTATAATTATATTATTTTTTAGTTGCATTAATTTATTCTTATATTTTAATATTAGTGCAAAAGCTCCTAGCCTTCACTTTGAGTTAGTTTTCAATTTCACATTTCAGACCTCAAGCATAACAATAGAAGAAAAGCAGCTTTCACTACTGATAATAAAACCAACTAATTTAATACATTTGTAATTTCTAGTGATATGTTTTTTTCTTTGATAAATTTTTGTACATGTATTTTGCAATCTATTAAATTTATGTGTTGCCTGTCCCAATTGATACCAATGGCCCGTTCATGTGTAATTCTTGTGTAATAATTTAGACTTCTCTGTTAAGGTCAAGTTGGACCGATACTCCAGAAGATAAAGCCCGAAAAGCTTTAGGTATAGCTAAAGAAGAGGATGCAAATACAACACTTCAAAAAGAAGCACGGATCCGACATATTGAAAGCAGAGACGATGAACAGGAGAAGGCTGTTAGGTAAATTTAAATATATTCATTAAATATAGAAGCTCTAGCACTTTAACCGGGGCTTCGCTCGCGTCATAATTCAGAATAACAAAATACCAATTTCTATAACTTTCTTCATAACTGTACGATTAAATGCTTCTTTAGTACTATTCTACTGTGTAACTTATATGCAAATTTTCATGGTACTCGTGACTTTTATATTATATATATAATATATATATCAGTCATATCAATGCATAGCCCAAACACGTGATCAGGGCACAAGTACCATGATGAAATATATATATATATTTAGAAGATTATAGTTACTTATATAATAGTCAAAGCATAATACTACCACCACAAAGTAAAGGTAATAAATCAAATTAAAATATATTAACTGGTAATCTTAATTTACCCTTTAAATAATTTACTTAATTTTCTTACAGAAAACATAAAAAGAAACATAAAAGGGAAGAGAGCCTGTTAGAAATACATCAAAAGAAATTGAAGAAGAAGAAGAAGGTAATATCAGTCTTCTAATTTATTTTTTAAAGAAATTTGCTATAATATTACGAATATATAACATACTGTAATCATTAGAGGACAATCTTTACTTTTTTTTTAATACAATTTATTACATTATGAAATACATTACATTACAATTACTTTATAAAACAAACCTGTATTTCATAATCACATATAAATAAAATATAACATTTAAATGTTTGTATTCCCAGAAGGAAGAAAAAGACGAAGAAAAAAAGGAACGCCGCCCTTTCAGTCGGGACGTCGATTTGGCTGTAAACCGCTTCGATGAGGCTCAAAAAAAATCTATAATCAAAAAAGCACAAGCTTTAAATACGAGATTTTCAAGCGGCGAAGCAAAATTTTTGTAAAAGTAAAACAATTAGTTACGAATTAAATATGATTTTAATTTACTAGTTGTTATAAACGAGTTAATCATTATTATGAAGGTTGACTCGACTGACTACCCTAGACTGAACCACTGTTCAATAATATGTAATACATATTTGAAGTGTGGAGTACATACGCCTTTACAATGTTATAGTACTAAGTATTAGGTGACGTCATCATATTCTCGTTTTCGTCTGTCATCATGGTCCAGCTTCCACAAACGAAGACCAACGCTCGGAATACAAGTAAAAAATATTCTTTGTAACAGTTCTTAGTGTAAACATGTTGACAAAAATAGTTATTACTAAAATTTTGTCCATATTTTATTTAATTGTATTAGTGATAGCAAGTAATGTTAGAAGCAAAGGAAATAGTTGAAGAGGATATAAGTTAGCACTGGGTTTTTAATAATTTTCGATGGTATTGTAATTTAATTGTTTGAAAAAATAGTAGCAGTTCTTAAAATTTCCTTTTATTTTAATACCAGTTTGCCGAACTTTATTTGTCATTAATTTTGTTATCAATAAACCACAGAGAAAAATTCCAACTGTATTTTTTTAAATAAAACAAAGTTCTGCAGTATTTTGCAGTCGGGTATAAATAGAAATGCGAACGTTTACAAAGAAACGTAATAATTTACAATATACTTTTTATATAATAATTGTAGGTACTAACTTGTAAATAAATCCATATTTTAAACTTAAATGGAATTTTATTTCAATGAGGTAGTCCTTTCAAAACTAAAGACGTTTCATAATTAGAATGAGTAGATCTAGACTCCAAATGCGTACTAACCGCTATATCCTTTTACCATGCGTAATACAAAAAAATATTAAATAGAGAAAATAATAATAAATATTAAATGGAGAAAATAATAATAAATCAATAGGAGTAATGTTCATTTAATCATTCTTTTTTGTAATTATAATAAATAGCGACCTATACTTTAGCTTCTGCATTCGCAGCAACAGTAATGTCTTCGACTGAAGAACAAACTTTAACCTTTGAATTTTCACAACAAAGAGGTTCTTCTGCTGTCATTTCTGCGTAACACCACGACCTTTCGCAAATCTTGTAAAATGCAGAAAGCTGAAAAAATATAAATTGCACGTAACTTCGATCGTACAAACTTCAATTTAAATAATGGAAAATATTTTTTTTAGCTATTATCGGTTCACCTTATGCCTTTTTTTGACGTAATAGTCACGCGAAATTGACAAGATTCTTGTCGATATTATATTGTATAATCTTTTTGTTTTTGTTTTTTGGCTGAATAGAAAATAAGAAATAATTTATACAAACTTATCTATGATTTAAAAAAAAATTGTAAATTAATTTTTAAAACACAGCTAACACGTAACCTGATCATTTACATATATAAAAATTTCGAATAAAAATAATTTAATTATGTACCAAAATCATACCTTTATCTCATTAACATCTTTAAGTCTGGCACACAAAATCTCGGGTCCTTTGGCTTTTGTAGCGGTAGCCAGAGCAAGGCAAAGACTTTTGCAAGTTGAGGCACCTTCGTCATTGCATTTTACAGACATTGGCGTCTGAGATAAAAGTGGTTCACTATTCTGGTCCGGAGTAGATGTATCAAATCCTCCGCAAGAACAATTTCCATTAGGGACATCATCTAACACCGATGTACTAAAAGAATATAACGTTTTTATAATATAAAAATACTTTTTCGTATTATATATACAATATACTTTATTATATACAACGACAATTAACTACACACAAACTAAAAAAAAAAAAGTAATTTAGTTTTTATTATACATTGAATAATTATAACCTTGTAACGATTGACTCCTGCGCGAAGACTCCAAAAAGCAAAGTCAAGTAGATGTAGTACATTTCGCTGTGCTAAGTAATGTTGAATAAATTACAAAATGAAACTGACAGAACTAACCTTACGGCTTAACTTAAATACCTCAACTTTGCACTTTCTTTAAGGATACCATTGAATAATATTGTTTTTAGGACAAGTTTTCAAATATTTGTTTCAATAACACTCATTATGTTATATGCCAGCCATTTTTTTAAGCTAAGCAAATTTGCAGAATTCAGATGATATCAAAAATCACTTTAACAAATATTGAAAATAAATTTTACTAAATAATTACATATAATGCGATATTGTTCCAAGACGAACAGTATTCACAGTAAATAAGTTAATTATAAAAGCAAAGTTATAAATTTGATAGGAGATGACTTAGAAAGAAAAGAAGAGAAATAATAGTATTTTTAGAGACTCAAAACACAAATATTAACAAGACTGATTAAGCTCAGAAATTAGGATATATTCATTGTGATCTTAACTATATTAGTATGAACTAATGAAATTTTGTTTTTAATAGGACGAACATTTCTTAGCCCGTTAAAACAATTCAATGTGGTATTAATAGAGTATAAAATAGGGGACTTCATATTAGTATTATTAAAGTTTGTTAAGTTATTAGTGCTATTAAAGTTATGTAAACAAAAAATAAAAAGAGAGAATGTTCAGTATAGGATAGTAACGGACTGTTACGGGTAGAGCTATGATATCCCGATAAAATTTAATTTACTTTTCGCTTTCTTCACGCAATATAATTAAAGTTGTGTCTCAGGAACTAAAAAATCATAGACACTGTGCTGTTTTATAAGGTAAAATGTTTTGGTGTGAATACGAGTACAGTGTTATGATCGTATCAGTTATACAATAAGCAGTTAATCGCTTTGGTAATTGTTAAAGGAAAAGAGACAATTGATACACCAGAAAATGTAATCGAGCTATAGGATTTACTATATATCTTTAATTTTTTCTCAACATTTTTTTACTGAATACATTTGTATAATATATTGATTCAACTAGTGCCGCGGTAAGCTGCGCAGGCAATAGAGTGCCTTGAATTCAAATAAAAAATGCTTCATAAATTAATTTTTGGTAAGTTTACCTACTTAAAAAATATACAATTAATTCAAAAGTACAAGTTATAATAGCGACAGAAACGTCATGTTCTAAAATAAACCAATAAAGTATAATAAGTAAGGGATTATTGACAATGTATCTACTACTATAAAATACCTAATAATGCAAATAATTAGGGTAGTCAAAGGTACACCAAATAAAAAAATAAGGCATTACCAAATCAACTAATTGGCTTAAATTTATATAAGCTTATCAAACGTTCATATCAAAAATGAAGTAACAGTCAGAATTGTACGAGCACTAAAATATTCAAATACACCTACATTAAATGTTTTTGCGCATTAAAAAATAGTTAAAATAAAATATATTTTTTATTCGAAAAATATTTAAAACAGGTATTGTATTAAACAGTAGGTTTACTTTTTTCATTCATTTAGCTTTTTATATGTATTTTTAAAATTTATTTTATTCCGCGCTTACTGTACCTCTTTTTATACATGTAGTTTGTGGGCTAATTATACATTAAAATCATACAATGCTCTTCGTGTCCAGTGCAATAACGCCTTTAGATTGCTGATGGGGTTGCCTCGCTTCTTAGTGCTTCAGAGATGTTTGCTGAGGCGAATATAGACTGTTTTTATGCATTAATGCAAAAAAGATGTACATCCTTGGTTCACAGGGTGGAGGCCTCCTCTAACAAAATTCTAAACATGATTGCTAACAGACTAGACAATATTTATAAACCGCTGTTGTAAAGTTTCAGCTGGATCAGTTAATTGTATAAGCAGTAGATAGTAGTGTCTATTGTATTTTTTGTTAGTTAAAACTAGTTGAGTCATGTTACTTAAAAAAAAAAAGATTATTATTAAATTACTACATTACGTACCTACGTATTATATAATCTAATCGCAGCATCAGGGGCGGATTAAGGCGGATTAAGGCGGGCGGAGTTTTTAAGCGTTGATGTGTGGTGACACAGATTATGCGACTACCAAAAAATTTTACTAAATTTTGGCGCTCCCGAAATTTTGCCATCCTACGCCCGGGCCTACTCAGACTAGGGAAATCCACCCCATATTTAATTGTTATTAATAATAACAATAAAATATTGTTGGTTCATTGCAAAAAATCTCTGAGTTCCTTAATTAATTTTTATTCATTATTTATTTACATAAATAATAATAGTACCTACCAAACAATACATAAGCATAGCTTAAAGACGAAGTGTACGGCATATGTACGGGGTCTCCCGCCCTCACAATGTAAGAGCCCCAGGGTCTGACTAGAGAGAAAACAGTAATCGGGTGTGTAGCTACAACAAAATTGCAAATCCATAGCATTATTTCTCATACAAATATTAGAGTATTGCGTCACAGCAGAAGTTGTACTTACTACTCACGACACATTCGACGACCCAACCGCCCTGTTCATTCGGAAGGCATAGGCTGCTGAACGAGCGAGATAATGCATTATAATATTAAAATGACAATAAAAAAAGGCCTAAAGATAAACGAGGCGCTTTTTTTAAGCTAAGGCCCTGAAATTGCAAAATATATGCTGCATAATGTCCACAGCTACTTTCTATACTCTTACAAGTACTTATATGAATAACAAAACAAATATAATATATTGTAGAAATAGAAATGTAGAATCTGACATACTTATTTAGTAGTATTTAGACTATTACTTAATAAAAAATAAATGAAAATTGCCAATGACCATGAGTATGATATTATATTTGTTATTTAGATTTTGTAATTTTAAAATGGGAGCAAATATTTTATATGAATAAGAAATAAAGTAACACCATGTAAGACACAGATGCAGATGTCTCTGGGGAAATTGTAACTTAAGAAAAAAATAAAAATGCATTTTAATTATCAATATACTATGTACAGACTATAGAAAAATTGTGTGTGCATGACACAAATCATATTGAGACAAATTAATCTGTTAATTAATGCACCTCATGATTTTTTGCAATTAATGAATTATTGCACAAAGTCAATGATGTTAAAGTTTGTTAAAGTAATCATGGACCACTATTTTTTAAAATAAACCATAACTTGTGAGAGTTGTGATATAATAAATTTTGATTAGAAGGATAAATAAATCACATTTATAAAATAGTTAATTCTTTATCAAGTAATACAGATACAATAAAAATAATTGATTTCATTATAAAGTATTATCTTTGGGGAGCTGGACAAGGCTTTGGCATTTTTCCTAGAAGACTTTGAATTTCTTTTTTCTCATCATAACTCTTCCACATTTCATATAAATTAATGATTGATCTTACTATTTCTTGTATCTGTAATATAAAATGACAATTAATATTATTATTACATTTGGTACTGAACATTTATTATATCTCAGATAAACCATGTCAAAATCTTACTTTATCCATATCAACATTTAATTCAGCAAACCAGGGTTTTAAATTCTCTTTTCCGAGCATAACACATGCTATGTGAAGAGCTCCAATTGCAATCTAGATGAAAATGAGTTATTAAACAAAAAATATAAAATTAAAATAAGAAGAAATAAATTATTTTTTAAACTTAACAAACTTATTCAAGTGAAACACATTTTATACACAAATGGATTACCTGATATGGAGGGTACAATAAGCTAACATCAGTTCTCAGAGAATCATTAACAATTCTCCAGGCATATGTGAGGAGTTGATCATCTTGTCCTATATCTTGTACAAATAGTAAAAGAGGTCTATATGGTTGGAAAACAATAAGGCAACAATCTAAATTCTCCAATAAATAGAATTCACATTCCAGTATATGATTAGTTCTGTATGGAAATTCTTGCTGTCCATATGCATAGCTGAATTTGTTCTTAATTACAGTTTGACATGTTGTTATCAGTCGTGAATTGGATATAACACCAAATTCCTCAACCTTAGATGCTAGAAATACACACGTCGGAGCTAAAAGTAATGGATCTATACATTTTAACGAGTTCCTTGCATAAAAGCGCTTGAAATACACAGTGGCAGTCGCAATTACTTGCTGCCGTAGTTTCAATTGCTCGCCTAATACTTGTATAATGCTCGCAAAGAAGTTAAATATTTTTTGATATTCTTCTTCCGATAGCTTTGCTAAATCAAGTTGACGATCTCGAACTAGATCTTGTTTATCCAGTATCCATTGTTGATGATGTGAACTTTGCCAAAAATTTCCAGCCATATTCAGAATTTTACAAATTCCCTATGTTATAAGATTGATCGTTATCTCATATTCTAATAACTTTTCAAAATCTAGTCTAAACCTTAGGTACTGAAGCCTTCGGTTTATATTATTCAAAAATTACAGCCAAGTATAACACTGTGCTATCGTTGTTTGTTACTTGACAATGACAAATGACAATTAACTAATAAGAATAAGTCAGTGTTGCCAGGTACACAGTAATTATCTTAGAAACACGATATTTTTGGCTTAAACTCGATCTACGGTGTATTTTAAAAATATAAACTTTACTTTACTTTTACAAATTATATTGTATATTTATTGTATAATTATATTATATTCAAAAGTAAAACTGATTTTATAAAAACCTCGAATTGGTCTTTTTAAAATTAGAACATAAATTACTCAATATTATTATTATTATTATTATTATTATATTATTATATATTATAACATAAATTACTCAATCAATTACTCTTAAAAATCCGAATAACACAATGGATTCAACAAGTCGCCTCAATAATGAATTCTGTCCTCTGAAATACTTTAAATTAGCTTGAGTTTTTTTTAAACAACGCTGTTGCAAGTATTTACTCATAAAATTGTTAATTTATGTTTTTTAAGATCAGTTGAAAAAAAAATAATTATTGATTTTTTACATCGATAAGACAGAAATTTAATATTTAAATAATAAAATACAAACGGTATAATGTAAAAACCATTGAAAAACTGAAATGAGTACATGTTGCATAAATTTTGAGCCTAGCTGTCTACCACGCCCTTTGTTGTTATTTCTTAGGGAAGTAGTGAAATACTTTTGAAATTCTGAGATCATTATCATACAAAAGATATATGCAAAAGTATGTATTTCTGATAGTGGTATGTCAACTGTTCCAACCGATCACATTTGGACAGAGAAACTAAGTTTATCTGTCTACGGATCCGAAAATTGGTTGTCTAATAATAAAATTAATTAAAGATTATAAGATGTCATTATCTTTGCGCTTTTTTATTACAAGCACCCAAATTGACATTTGAAACCCGTTTTGAATATGTAGGTACGGGCAATTGGGCAACCAGATGGTAAATGATCTAAAGATCTACGCAATATTCAAACGTTTATTTTGTTTCTGTTTGTTATAAATTATAAATTTCATTACTTTCAAAACAAAACTAATTTATTTAATAATTTATTAGATAATTATATAATTTTTATTTCTCAAATTATTCGACCACATAAGACTTGATACCGATATAAGCGATTATATTTAAAAAGTCTTTAAATGTGACGCCAGACAAATACTCATTAGCATTTGACACAACGTAGTCTCTCACTACATCGTTAATGTTTTCGTGATAACTCTTCAAAATGTTAACACCTTCACTATTGAGCACTTTGTTTATAGGCCAAGAGCTGTTCTCTAAATTACCCTAAAAAGATTTAAACAATTTTAATGAGTGTAATACAGAATAATTTTGTGTTTTTTTGTTATTTAAAATGTTGTTATGTTACAAAATTTGAAGATTTTGTTATTAAGATTATTTTATATAAATTGTCAATAAAGTTAGTAAGAGTACCTAGACATATAACTTACTTCAACTGCGCTAGTACTGTATTTTAGTGAAAAATTTGATAACGATGTATACATATCATCAACATTATTAAAAACGATATTCATTGAAAACACATTATTTCGTGATACGATCCTGAAAGAAATTAAGCCTCATATTATTATAAAACTTCACACTACACAAAAACTTTCAAAAAGTAAAGTGTAACTGTTCTAAGTACAGTTAAGTCTTACGTCATTGCACCCTTTCCTTTCAATGAATACACGTAGTAGGCACGTCCAACCAGTGTATAAGTATCTACAAAAATAATATTTCTAAACAATATAATACAAACGATGATATTTAAGAATAAAAATATAACTACAAATAATAAATTTAATATTTTGAAAATGAAGATCCTACTAATATTATAAACGTGAAAGTTTGTATGTGTGTATGGATGTTTGTTACTCTTTCACGCAAAAACTACTGAATGGATTTTAATGAAACCTTACAATAATATAGCTCATACATCAGAATAACATATAGGCTATAATTTATATAGCTATTGATTAAATTGGCAAAAATATAACAATAAGTGTCACGTAAGTCGGATCTGCGAGCCATTCTGGCATGCGCTGTAAAAACCGTAAGAGTTATACGAATATAATGTATAGCGGATATGTATCTCTTAAATAGTTCTACAAAAAATAACTGTTTAGTTGAATTTGTTGAAACTTTAGCTACCTATAAATGATAGTCTGTAAAATGATGATGATTGAAAGTTTATAGGAACAAAACAAAGATAAAAAATCAGAGATTTAGTACTTCCAATGTAAGTTGAACTCATATCAATACGATCAATCATATTAAATAGTATTTAATATAATCAATCGAAATATTTAAATCAACATATTAAATAGTATTAAATAGTATTTAATATGATTGATCGTACGTTGTACGTCGGTTAACTCGCCCATGCGTAGATATATGTCTATCTTTAAAGGTTGACTATAACTTTTTGTATGATAGTCAACTTTCTTCTAAGATAATGCACTATTTGCAAATTCGTTTTTATAAAATATTAACTCTTATGAAAGATATCGAAATAAAACTGAAAATAGACATAGACAGTTTTTATTACTTTTTATAGTTTTGACATATTATTACAACGGGTAGTTGAGTAGGTTGTTTGAAAGTACTCATATATACATACGTATTTATTTTCTTGAATAAATACTAATATCCTACGAAAATAAAACTAAAATTGTTATATATACTGAAGTATTATAAGTCTGTTCTTAGGGATTTATTGAAGTTACACGCGGGTGAAACCGCGGGCACAGCTAGTATGATATAAAAATGTACATTGCCTACCTGAATAAAGGGTCAATGTTGGAACAAAAACTGTGGCAGAAATAATTAAATTATTCTGTGTTTGCGCTATATCCAGTGCCTCAACAGAAAAATTGTCAAGTCCCGTTAACTTCATTTTTCCAATTGCAAATAATATTCTGGCATAAAAAATAATATTTTTAATTCATTCTTAATTTCATTCTTACATTTTTCGCTTTAATGGATATAATATAAAATGATATGTTAGGAAACTGCTTGATCTTATTGTTTTAAACCTAAGCTAAACAATTCAAAAGGTTCCTTGCAAGAAGGAACTCGTCTAGATCTGAAATAGGCATACCATTAGGATGCATTTTAGACCCATTTGTTTTGGATATTAGCAAACGGTTAGAAAAAAACATAAACTTTCATTTATGTAGAAATAATTACAAAAATCATTTATTTTCTTGCATTCATTAAATTAAAGTAAAGCTGTGCTAAAACAAACAAAAATGCAAGATATCAAGTACTTTATTTTTTCAAATGACATAAAAGGATAAAACTGGTTTGGATCTACGCAATGAGAATATAATATTAACAACACATACATATTTTACAGCTTTTTTTACGTTTCTCGAAATTGATTATAAATATATTTTTGTGGTATGCTACGTTAGGATCGCTATAGAGTTCAAAATATTGTTGTTCGTACTATTCATCTATACATAAACTTCCTTTCTTTAATAATGTTACTGTTTCTATTCTTATGGCTTATATTTCGGCATCTAGGAACATAATTACTTGACTAAATTAACCTTATGAAATTCTTTTACACGTTAAATTACTATTACACATTTGGATTCCACACAATCAATGACTGTAAAATAGAGCCCGAATTTAAGCTCACCTAGGGATTAGACTTTCATCGTGTTATATGAAACCTACGATAAAACTTATAACAATCACATAAATCTTACTTAATTCCCTTTTCTTCATAATAACTCTCTTGGATTTTTTCTATGCTAATAGACTTTAAGGATGGCAGTTGAAACAATTCTGTATGCACTTTTCCCTTTTGCCATTTATTAAAAAGTGTCAGTACTTGTTCTTCGAGATTATTATTTGCTAATTAAAAGAATAATGTTTTATAAGTATCGTGCAGTACAACTAAGTACTGAATAAAGGTTATACACATGATATAAATTAATGTTTGATTTAGAAAATAATACTAAAAAGAATCCCGACATAAAATTGTCAAATCACGTAACACAAATTACTCACGTAATGTTTTATCGCCACTAATTGTGACTGCAAAAGCGAAAACTAATAATATATCAGAAAATACTTGACATTTCATTATTGGTACTTTGTCGTCAATTATTTGGAACAAATGACAAAATCTTAGTTAGAGTCAACGTTTAAATGTTTTAGTGTTTATTTAATGAAAACATAGTACGCTGTATGATTACATTGTTTACTTATCGTTAGCTCATTAAATTATCCTTTCCTGAAATTCTTATCACTCGCTATCAAAAGGTTTTAATGCTTTGCTTCTTCATGTAAAACCGACGAAGAGATTACACAAAAGTTTAAAGCATGTAAGGTGTAATTAACATTTATTGCTTTATTTACTGATATCATGATCCACAAAGCGAAATATTTTAGGTCAAGAGTAATTGAGGTTGTAAACCATGTAATTGAAAACAATCATTTTAGATGTTAACGGATAAACTATATAGCAATGGTAATTATAGAAGACTTAAGAAATTGCCGTCGCGTAACGATGAACTAAAAAAAACGCCGCATTGACTAAAATCTACAAATTGATTTAAAGTTATCAAAACAATCACAGGAATATAACATGTGAAATATATAATTGGGAATTATATACATATAATTTTATGTTAGGAATTTTTGAATCACGTTTCTGTTATAAAACATAAACATTCGAAACTTTGCGATTTATCAGACCTTAACCAATGAAGCATTTATAAAGAATTGCTTCATAGAACTATGATGTGACAAAAATTGAGTCAAAGAATTTGGATAAAATCCTACACAGGAATGAAATGTTATGATACAGATGTTTCAACAAAATTGAAAAAAGCGTTGTATAATCATTTTAATATTTCTTGATATTTTTTATTTTATTTTTTTTATTTTATTTTATTTTATTAAGGACCATCAGCAGTCACAACACTTACACATGTAATAATAAAAACACATTGCAACTTATATAAAATGTGCGACTCTTTAAGACGGCCACAACATGCATTCTTAGGTACAATATATTTTTTTTTGTATTACTTAGACAGATTACAACATAACCAATATTTTTATAATACTGAATACTAACAATTGCTAACCACATTTGTATAGAAAATTAAGAGATTTAAAAATAAATTAATTTAAATTAATAATAATAATTAATAACATTGAAAAAATATTATAAATTAGTACACTCATATCATTTATCACATTAATAACATATAACAAAATAATTTAAATAAGAAAACAATAAATAGTAATTAATTAAAAAAAATCGAAATTTAAGTATAAAAAAAATGAATAATAACATTGAATACATTTTTCATTAATTTCTTAAATTTACATGCTTACAACATATGTTTTATTTTGTAGTTACGAGTCTAATAATAACTCCAGAATATATTTTTTGTATTTATTAATGGAGTCCTCAAATATGTCAAGTGACCTTGAGTATTTATTATATGTTTTACCTAATCTTACAAGAGGTGCATTTTGTCCTAGTTTAGTTTTAGATGGTCTAATGTAAAATACACTTATTGGATAACGTGGACATACTTTCCTAGGCACATTGAAATTTATTCCCCTGAGAATTTGAGGGCAGTCGATTTTATTTCTGACTATTTTGTACAAGAACAAAAGATCCAAGAGAATTCTACGACTTGAAAGGCTGTACATGTTATAAAATGATAATTGATCTTTGTAATTATAATTTTGTTTTGAACCTTCACTTGAAAAAGTTAAATGACGCAAAAATCTTTTTTGTACTCTCTCAATTTTAAGTTGATTCACGTTATAATGTGGCGACCATACTGTACTACAATACTCTAGAATGCTGCGCACATATACATTGTATAACATTATTTTTGTTGACGCGTTTTTAAATATTTTGGCATTTCTAATTAAAAAACCCAAATTTCTTGACGCTTTTGCAGTGATGTTATCTAAATGCGGCAAAAAAGTTAGCTTTGAATCTAAAATGATGCCCAGATCCCGAATTTGTGTAACTTCTTTTAAAATGCATCCCTGAATGTAATAATCTGATGGAAGGTTTTTTTTATTGCGGGTGAACTTTATATGAAAACATTTTTCGGGATTCATTATCATTTTGTTCATTTCACACCACTTATGTAAAGCGTTTAAATCTTCTTGAAGGTGTACAGAGTCTAAATTACTTTTAATTGGTTTAATAAGTTTCAAATCATCTGCAAAAAGGAAAACTTCACTATGCTTGATTGTGTTGGATACATCCCTTATGAAAACATTGAAAAGCCATGGACCTAGATGTGACCCCTGGGGAACCCCAGAACTGACTCTGTAAGAGACAGATCGAAAGCCACTTACAACAACGTATTGTGTACGATCGTTTAAATACGATTTAAGCCAATCGAGTAAAGAACCAACTATTCCAAAACTGTATAGTTTTTTTAATAGTGTATCATGACATACTCTGTCGAAGGCTTTCGAAAAGTCTGTGTAGATAGCATCGACTTGTATTTGATCGTCCATTAACATCATAATACGGTCTACATATGCCACCAGATTAGTGTTTGTCGATCTGCCTTTTACAAAACCATGTTGATTATTGTTTTGGTGTTGCTTAAAATAAAAAGTAAGGTGCGGAAGAACCATGGCTTCGAAAGTTTTGGCAATTACTGGTAAAATAGATATTGGCCTATAATTTTCAATTATATCTACATCACCTGATTTGTGGATTGGAACAACCTTCGCAACTTTCCATTTCAAGGGAAATGTTCCTGTTTGCAGACTCTTGTTAAATATTAAGCATAACGGACGACTTAATTGATTAGCACATCTCTTCAGGAATATAGGTGGGATGTCATCTGAGCCTGTGCTTTTGTTTATTTTAAGACTACTTAAATAAAGCTTTATTGATTTTCTTTCAATATGCAAATGGTTCAGAAGAGATGTGCCCATCAAGTCAGTCCCCCGCTCTTCGATGGTGGTTTGTGGTTTGTAGATTTCTATATTGCAAGAAGTATAAAACTAAAATAAATTAAATTCATTTGTATAAAAAAAAATACATTTAAACAACTATTTACCAAAGAAACAATAAATAGAAACAAGTATATCAATGAGCAAATACAACTTAAACTTCAATCATCAATAATTCAAAAATATAATTTTGTGGGTTGAATTTTTTCTGTGTAATTACATTCGATTACAGTATAACGAAAGTAATCAAAAAAGTAAACTGAGTGAGTAAAATAAATGTCGCAAAGCAAGCTCCGTGCGCCCTCTGCAAAATCAATTAAAGTAATCGTGATTGTTGATTACACAATATTATAACTGTAATTTTCTTGTCTTGAAAATTTTCCGTATATAAATTACGCATATAAAAGCACACAGTTAATTTATACATATCGAAAACAATACAATATGCTTTTCTATTAACGATGTACTTAAACCTTATTAGTACCTTTTTTTAGTCGTTTATTTTGCAATCCTTTTGTCCGATAATAATAAAATAATAAAAAAGAAAATTAACATTTTTATTTAAAAATCTGTCATCTTGTCATATCGTTAAAACGATGGTATGATATGATGGTATATTTCATGATGGTATGAAATTTAGATTTTTAGGGTTTTTTATACTCAAAGATATCACTCTCTACCTCTACACTCCGTAGTTGAAATCAATAAAACGCAGTGATAACGTATTTTGTCTATGGTTGAGATTGATACTGCTGACCGAGATCAAACGTAGGTAGTGGTTAAATTCTCTTTGATTTGAGACATTGACGTAGTTGTCAAAACTTTAATTTTAAATTGTCTTACAAGTTAGAATAGAGAATAATCACGCACCTGTTAGTTTAAAAAATGCGGCTGTGTCTGGGTTTGGTGACCTAATCCAAAATTAGAAATAGCTTTCAATAATAGGCATCAAAAATTTTAAAGCAATAGTTTATTTTAGAAGAAGAAAGGCTTAAGACACTCATTTCGTTGGAGAATCGTACAAAATGGGTAGCCGAATTAGATTACAAGAGAGTAACCATGAAAATATGTTTTCATGGAAATATTTAAAAGGATTAGTGGTGAATCCGGCTCAACTCCCTTTTATGGCTTTTCTTATAATAGTTGCCGAGTTTATCCTCAATGTATTGATAGTCGAAAAAGTGCCGTATACAGAAATAGATTGGAAAGCGTATATGCAAGAGTGCGAAGGATTTTTAAATGGAACACTTGATTACAGCAAACTTCGAGGAGATACTGGACCTTTAGTATATCCAGCAGGTTTCGTGTATATATATTCTATATTTTATTTTCTTACAAATAAAGGTCAAAATATAAAATTAGCCCAACACCTTTTTATTATAGTGTATCTTCTATTACTTAGTTTTGTTCTTAGAATTTATATTAAAACTAAAAAGGTGCCTCCATATGTTCTTGTTATCACAATATTAACTTCATATAGAATACATTCTATTCACATTCTACGTATGTTTAATGATCCAGTAGCTGTTCTTTTCCTATACATATCTATGAATTTCTTTCTTGATTCAAAATGGTACTTGGGCAGTATTTTTTACAGCTTAGCAGTTTCAATAAAGATGAACATTCTTCTGTATGCTCCTGCTTTATTTTTCTTTTATTTAGTTAATCTTGGACTTAAGGATACCATTATACAATTATTTGTATGTGGTATAATACAATTAGCATTAGGATTGCCTTTCTTAATAGTGAATCCAATGGCATATATCAAAGGTAGTTTTGACTTGGGCCGAGTATTTAATCACACATGGACAGTTAACTATAGATTTTTAGACACTAAATTATTTGAAAGTGTCTATTTTCATCTGACATTATTGTCTGTACATATTATGCTTTTGATAATATGTGTGCCCATGTGTATCAAATACTTTCAAAGTTATTGCCGTTTGAAATTTGTACAAAAACAAGTGCAACCGCAAATTGAAGCAAAGAATAAGGAAAGAAGGTCTAAGTTGAAAAAAGACATTAAAATGAAAATAAATTCAAATATTGAAAAAGAAGAAAAACTTTCTAAGGAACAAGAACAATTTATTAATTCGTTTGAAATGATGCTACAAAAGTCTTCACAAAAAAGTGGTGATAAGAAATCTAAGAAGATTGTTAATAATGAGAGTGATGTGGCTTACAGTATAAACTTTGACATTTTGTCACAATTGTTTGTCCTTCCAATGTTTCTAGTTAATTTTATAGGTATTGTATGTGCTCGTAGTTTACATTATCAATTTTATTCATGGTATTTCCATACCTTACCATATTTATTATGGTCTACTAATTACACTATAATTGTTAGATTTTTAATATTAGCTCTTATAGAACTTTGTTGGAACACTTATCCAAGTACTGATATAACTAGTGCAATGTTACATATATGTCATATTTGTATATTATATGGAGTTTGTAAAAAAATGTCTGCAGAATTAAAAATAGCATCTAAGATAAAATGACAGTGTCAATTGTATACATTATATATTAAAGGTAAATAATATTTACCAATAAACAATGTTGATTTTGTGTTCATTTATTGTAAATATATTTGGAATAGTAAATAAAGCTAATTAAGAAAATTAACACTCTTATAATCTATATCAACTCTTTCCTAATTATAAATTTGTGATGTCTTTGCATCATTGCTTTCTTTTCGGTGTATAATAATAATATAGTTATACTGAACTTAATAAACATATATGAATGGGTCATATATTTTATTTTTACCTCATATATACCTGTTAATAATTTATTTATCACATAGTGTACCGTCAAATAGCAACATTTAGTATGGTTGTGATCCAGTTTGAAGAGTGACTAAGCCAGTATAACTACAGGCGCACAGGAATGGCATTAGTTCCAAGGTTGGTAAGGAATGGTTAAAACTTAATGCAATTAATATAGCCAGTATAGGCGATGGTTCTCAATTTGCCGTTCCGCCTACCTAAAAAGATAAGTTGATAATTTAATTTGACGGAGCGATAAGGAGCGACAAATTAATAAGATTGGTAAATTAACTAAATGGATATATTTTTTTAATTTGTTTCGGAACAGTTTTTATTTTGAAATATAAGTTTAATTTTTTTAAGGAGTGTAATTAAATAAATCTTACATTATCTAATTAATTGACTCTAATATATAATTTTGACTACTGATCCGGGAGGTAGGGTTGTATTTTAGGTAGTGATCTTACGCCAATCGATTGGCATCATTTTCAATAGAAAAATAAATGACTAATAAATTAACCAACCGTCAGCTGACTTTGTCACATTACGCTTTACTTTTGTATTACAATTCCTAACAAAACGTTCCATGGAACCCTATGAAAATGTGACATTAATGAGAGGTACCTATTTAAACGGCTTTAACACCCCCACAGCTTTTAAAACCCTACAATCTATATTTTATAAAACATATATCAAGGGTTACTAAATAGGCGACGTCCTATTTTGACATAATTTTTCGTCGGTCTTTAAAACAGACGGAAAAACCATTCAGACAACTTCGAGATGCAGTAACAAGAGATTTTATATCTACATGGTTTTCATTACAAAGGTCATATTCAATGAATTTTATTCTAGTGTTTTGTATTACGTTAATTTCTAGCTCATGAAAAAGATATTATATCATAGTATTGTATTCAGATTTTATGTTTATCTCGATTCTAAATTTTCAGCAAATACTCATTTTTTTGTTTTATAAATCGCACGTATGATAGCTGGTTTAAATATTGTTGCCCAGATCTACATAGGATGCTTTTTATTTGAGTGCTCTTGTGCTACGAAGGTTGGAAGGTATAGTTAGTAAGATATTAGCTTTATTTGATATGTTTGCGATGCCGGCGCTATTGTCCACTTTTGGGCGGCAACGCCACCGTGAGAAGACTATGTTCTCATCCAATTATAATTTATAATAACCCATCATACTTTCTTCTAAGTTTTTTTCCGCATCCAGGACAACTGAACATTGATCTTGGTCAGTATGGTAATACATAAGGTAGGTAGTCTTACTAATAGATTGTATTAGAGCCAATCACTACAATGGGATGCGACGTCACAGCGCAGGAATGCACGAGTTCGCACGACAAGAACTTGCGAACTGATTCTTATGATGTAAATATCGAAACTAGAACCATTGTAGTGAGTCGCCATTTCGCAAGAAATCACATCGCAGTAAGTCGCGTCTCAGCTCTGTGGCAGCGTCCTAATTGGGAGCGATCGTACGATGGCGCGATGCGTTTTTCATCTCACGATCAAAGTGGTCGTGCGAAGATCTAACAGGTGTCCTGATAGATCGCGCGATATCCATCGTGTAATGCCGTCGCGCCCCTCGCGCGTCGACGCATCGCGTAGGTAACCGATTAGGACACTCAAAAGAGATTCTGTTGCTTTGATTACATGATCGCACGATCAAACGCATCGTACGATAGTTATTAAGCATTTCATGTGCTCGCACGATTACTTGCGAGGTTCAAATAGGACACTCTGATGAAATCTGTATGTTTGAACTCATCGCACGACGAGAACGCATCGTGTCATCGTGCGATCTTCGCCAATTAGGACAACGCCTGTATCTTGCGAATTTGTATCGAGCCGATTCACAATTTTGTGTTTTGACCCTTATATTTATTTTTGGTAACTCAAATTAAATATTTATTTAAGCAATTAGATATTAAGCATCTAACAGCATCGATTGCTAGCAGGATTTTATTACAATGCAAACAACAATATAAGCGTTTTGAGAAGTATTTATTATGAACCTTATTAAATACAACTAATCAAGGGGAATCTAATTGAAATCTTAAATTTAGAGATAGAGGCGCATAATACTTCCTCCTTTATCACAAAATCCACTATTAATGGAATCCAAACGCCTCTGCCCAGTATTCCCAAACAAATCATATTTGTAATATACCCATTATCTATGATCTTATATATTTCTCTATATAACAAGCATGTAAAGAGAATAATTTTAAAGTATATTCTTGAAAGATCTTAAACCATTCAAAATAAATAGGGAGAAAAATCAGATGCATATAGATTAAACGGAAACAATAGTAAGAGAATAAAAAGAAAATTTCTAAACTGGATTTAGTAACTGCCGGAATATTTATATAATAGTGTTGACTTTCTTATTACTATTTTGCGTCAATATATACTTGTCCTCAGTGACTATGCCCTTTATCAAATTTAATACGCCGTTGTAAAAGACGCGTACTGTTGACTGATGAAGTTATATTATACGACTGAAATTTCAAAATGGCCAACAATCAAGTCAATTGAAATTTTATAACTATATACTTATAAGGTATTCTTTTAAAATGGTATTGTATATTATATAATTGTGCTGAAAATAGGGATATTTTTAAAATGGACAATTATTGCATTTGGAATATAATTATTCAGTCAAATAACCCCAAGTCACAAATTTTCAGTCATAATCGTCAAAAGGATATAAATCATACATTTATGTACGTACTAGTGCTAATTTTTCCGACATAAGTTATTTATGGCGCTCTATAAATACAGACATACAGTATCGTAAAACTAACACAGATAGAATACAACGGCAGTCTTAAGTGACTGAACTTATAACTAAACGAAATACGTTGTCGTTGCGAACAAGATTTACACAAAGCCGAAGTTCTTAGTTTTAATAGCGAGTAACAGTTTATGCTTGAGCACGTGTCGCGAAGAGTAGAGGGGTATGTAAAGTCGAGAGATGCACGTGTTAGCGGTGGGTAGATGCGCGTCATCAGCTGGCCGTATAGTCACCGAAGGCATAGGCTGAAAGCCTTCTTCCGATGCCGGTAGTGCCGGTGATCCTGTCCAGAAATATACCTACACAAAAATTAAAAATAAGTATCAAATTAAATTAAAATCATTATACTTTATACATCCCCGAACAAATATATTTCACTTACTAAATCTTGTCTTTCTAAATGTGTCATTTTGTCTACAATGGCCCATAACCACCGTTTGAAACGGGCTAATCGTTCTGGTGGTTCACCGCTTTCATCGTTGAAGCTCGTGTATGAAACGAGTGCAGTTACGTTTATATCTCCTACGCCATTTAGTAAAAGTCTCAAATCTTCAGCTGTTAATCCTTCTAAAGCAGATTCTGGTAATACATCGAGAACGCCAACTCGCATTGCCTGTTAAAAAAATTAAAATTAACTCATTGTTATTATAATAAATATATTTCATATTTTAATTAAATTTAACAACTTACTTCAAGCGCTTTTTCTTGAGAGAGTAACATACGATGTTGTGCGTATTTTCGTACATAGTCATACACATTGAGCGCAGTAACTTCGATCTCCCGACCGCCAGGAACTAATTCAACACAACCGCCACCTTCTTCTTCACACATTTCCAAACTAAACATAAAAATATTACATTAATTCTGAGCTACACTTTGATAAATCGTAATTTTCATATGTGTGAAATAATAAAGCTAATATTTAATTGAAACCATAATGCAGGTAAAGCAAACTGAATGAAGATGAATTTTATATAACGTTAATTCATTGACATTTTCGATACAGTACCTAAAGTTGAGATCAAGAGTAGCAAAAAGCGAGTGAGAGTCGCCGGTCTCAGCGTCGACGACAAGTTGCCTCAGACTTTCGTACACTATGGGATCGAAAAAGGCCAGATCGTGGAAACGCACTGGCCGCCCTAATATATACTTCAGTACGTGTCTATTGAGGAACATCGGGCATAGCTCATTTTGTAATAGACATAGGCCGATTATTCTGTAAAAAAAAGCGGTATGAGTTACGTATAAACATAATAAATTATGAAACAGTTCAAACATATATACAAAAATGCATAATGCGCGGGCTTTGGATCTTATTTCATCACATTGCTCCAATGCGGGTTGGTGGAATACACATGTGGCAAAATTTCTGTGAATCTAGACAAATGCAGGTGCAGTGCATGCAGTGCAGGGCACGATGTTTTCCTTCACCGTCTAGCACGAGATGTATCATAAATACAAATTAAGCACATGAAAATTCAGTGGTGCTTGCCTGAGTTTGAACGACCATCGGTTAAGATTCACGCGTTCTAACCACTGGGCCATCTCGGCTTACTTATTCTGCGTAATATACTTAATTTATAAATAAGCAGTTCTTTTGATAATTTACCTGCCGACATTTCGGAAGGCATTGATGCGTTCAGGTGTCGCACGTCCCTGCCGCGGCGAGTAGTAGCCGCGCTTGCCGGGCGAGTAAAACAGAGGAGCGGCGTCGTCCGCGGCCGCACTTGACGCGCTCGCGTTGCCCGCGCTCGCTGCGCTCGCGCTGCTGCCGCCGCCGCCGGCCCCGCGCTCTGATAGCGAGAACACGTCCAAATCTAAGTAGAAAGACGAGGTTTAAAATAACGTCAGGGATCGAAAATAGATAACATGAGTTGAATTTAACAGTTTTAAATAATAAACGTTTAGTTTCGATCCCTGATTCAAGATTGATATTGATTCGATTCGTAACCGAAATAAAATAATTATTATGTTTTATTTTCATTCTTTCAACAAAGATTACTTTTAGAAATAAGAATAGAAACAATGAACAGACGTTTTATATAAAGTATAGCTTTTTGCATAATTTTCAGTAATGTTTAGCTTATGCCATTTTAGCACAAGGCCGCAGATATGGTTTTAAGTGGTAGAAATATATATAAATCTCATCAACTTCTTAAAAAAAAATATGTTTAAATTAATCAAAACAGTACCTAATATCGCTTCCGAAGGATGCATTACAATGAGATCCATGGCTTCGCGGACCTTTTGCCGCAGTGCATCTTCACTCGCCAGCAGTACAAGTAACTGTGCAGGAGTCAACTCCAATAACATACCCGTTATTTTTCCCGCAAATGTCGGATGAAGAGAATGCACCTGTTAAATTAATAAGACATTTCCATTACCAAGTCACAAATTTTGCCAGCCAGAATTCGAGAATAATTATTAAAAAACCGAAAAAACTTATACACTCAATTTGATTCATTGACCGTCATTTTAAGAAAAAAATTGGAGAATATTTATTGTATTATATAGTTCTTGTAAATTATTGATGGTTGCTAAAAAAGTAGTATTGGACAGACTTGGCAAAATGTCATCAGATTAAGGATTATAATGTGTAATAATCATCGGGATTACATATTAATAAAAGTAATCAAAAAGGGTAATCATTTTTGCTGAATATTATACAGTTTTTTTTTATTGAATGTAGGTAATATATGTTGGCGGACGAGCCACCTAATGGTAAGTGGTCACCAATGCCCATAGATTGGCATTGTAAGAAATGTTAACCATCGCTTTCATCGTCAATGCGCCACCAACCTTAGGAACTAAGATGTTATTGTGCCTGTAATTACACTGGCTCACTCACCCACACCAATAAACAGTAATAACCACACACCAATAACAAGTACTGCTTTTTTGCGGTTGAATATCTGATGAATGGGTGGTGTAGGTACTAGACGGGCTCGCACAAACCCCTACCACCCGTAAATGATTGAATGAATAATATCTGTAATTGGCTCGCCGGTTATACTTTATAACACCCCACAAACTTATAGCGCGTCTGGCGTCCGAAACAGTCAATCGACAATAGGTTACTTCTTTTTCGAATTCACCTAATATTCCTGTTATCACTTTTTATAAAATGTGTATTGCAGGCAAACAAGAAAAATATTAACCAGAGGAAACATGTTGAATACATATATTTTGTAAAAATCAAGCATACACATTCGTTATCATGATTTATGTAAACATGATTATTTACAACGAGATTAATAATCTGATATAAAGATTTGGGTGTAACAAACAAATCAGAGTCTGTTAGAGGAGATATTTAGAAATTACCACGTGTTTTAGCTAATTTATTTAGAAACCTCGTATCACGGTAAATCCAATGAACGCTCCGAAATAACCCTCAATTCGCAATACCGTTGGGTTACCAAATATTATATCTAAATTACAAATATATTATTAACATTAATAAACAGATTAAATGTGAGATAAAAGGAAACATTTCTTACTTTAGGATATAGCCTTTCTCCGAGTTGTGCTTGATGTAGTGTTAGATGTTCATTGTGTCCCCCAGGTCTGTCTCCACTGTAACCGGCACCTTCAGTTCCAGGAGCAGCCTATTTTAATATAATAGACATTTTCATTGTTTAATAAGAATAATATAAAGTTTATTTATTACCTCTCGTGATTCGAGTCGTTCAATGAATAATTTGTTTGATTATGTATTATCAATTATATCTATAAATATCTACAGACCGAGGATCTGGATAACATCATTTTATTTAAAGCTTTTACGTATAATGCAATGACATTGTTATTCTACATTATGTATCGTTGTTAATTCAATTACCTGCGGCGAGTACGGGCGGGCGTCGACACTGAGAACTCTTCGGGGCTCGCGGGCGGCGGGCGGTCGCGGCGCGGGCCGGCCTGGCGCTCGCCTCGCGTTGTCTTTCGCACGGGCTCGACCTGCGCCACTCCTATAAGCAACAAAAAATGTTACTTAAAATACATATAAAGCCTTTGTTTACGTTGTAATCTAATATGTTAAATATACCAAAGGGTTTTGAAAATAAGTTTTCGCCGTTTTTTTTTAATCAAAAATGGGTTTTTCTAGTGAAAGAACCTTATGGTTTATTCAAAGTATTGTCCATTGCTAGTCACTACTTTTCACTATTTTTCTGACAGCATACGGATCCCACGTCGAAAGAACGCTTCATATTTCGAGGCTATCCACGAATCGATCGAATTTTTGGTATCATTTGATGCGAAGTGCTGCTCAGATAGGCCATGTGCCATCGATCGGAACAAGTGGTAATCAGAAAAGGGCGGGTGGTCTAGAATGAATTTAAGGGTTTCCAAGAAGGTTTTCACCGGTTCTGTAACATGTGGTCGAGTGTTGTCATATAGCAAAGTCAACGTCTCGTGTTTCTGCTGGTACAGAGGCTGTTTTTTCTTCAAGGCTCGACTCAATCTTATCAACTGTTTTCGGCAGAGAGCCTCAGTAATGGTTTCATGCGGTTTGAGCAACTTGTAATACACTACACAAGCTGGTCCCACTTAATACACAACAAGAGTTTTATTCCATGAATATTCAATTTGGCTGTCGACATTGAAGCATTTCCACATGGTTCACAGGATTTCCTCTTCTTTTGTTATCATAGTGGATACATTTTTTATCATCACTACGACTATACCATGCAGATAACCCCTGTGTTTATGCCTGGCAAGCAGAATTTACTACGCGAAGAACCTGCTTACAATGCATAACATCTTCAGTTCATAAGGACCCAATTCCCTTGATTTTGGATTATTCCAAACGATTTTAATCTTAAAAACTTTTTTTTAACACTCTTAATGCGAATGCAAGTTCTTCTTGCGTTCAGCCTCGATTTTTTTCTAAAATTGCCTCTAAATCCGTATCATCGTACACTTGCGGCCTCCCACTGCGTTCTTTGTGTTCGACCTCAAACTCACCGTTCGTAAGCTTTTGGAAGCACTCTCGACAACTTATCTTACTTATAGCAGCTTTACCATATACTTCTACAAGCAAAAGATGCGCCTCAGCTGCATATTTCTTCAAATTAAAGAAGTAAATGGCAAAAATTCCCGCAAATGACGCTTATTTGGCTCCAAATTGGTCATTTTTGCACGAAGAAAAGTATGTAATGCTGATACAAATTCGCTAGTACTTTAAAATAACAGTGTTGCCGGATGTTCATTTTAACCAAAACTTAAGGACATCTTTTGTCAAACGACGGAAACTTATTTGTACACCTAATTGCACAGAATGTTGTCAATCCTCTTTTACAAAATATCACAGTTAAATGTCATTTAAATTAAGATGAAAACAAATATTTAATATAATTTTACGAGTGACAACTGGATTAATCTAGTATCATTGATATAGATTTTAATATAAGAAAAAAATAGTACATCGATTAACAATATATAAATATATATAATTTTTTGATAATTTTGCTAAAAACCAACCTTGCTCCACTATTGCTACTAGCACCACTTGCTGCCGCGCCAGATGAACCTGATGTACCATTGGTTGTGGTGTTATTACTACTGCTACCTGATGTAGATTCTAATGGAGGAAGTTTTTCGTTCGCGAGTAAAGCCTGAAATTTAGGGAAATCTATAAATATAAGCACTCATATAATTATAAATATGTTACAGATGTGCAATATGAAGAAACACATTTTATACATATTATATAAACTAAATAATTGCAACTGCAGCCACTTACTTCAGCAACACTGGTATAGAAGGAGCGCGCCACTCCGCTGCCTTCTCCGGGCTCATCTCGGAAAGTAACCTTCACGCGGTTGACAGCTAAAGGTGGTTGTGCACTGTGAGCGCGTCGGTTTTGTCCCGAAAATGCACTGTTCAACTCGGCAAAAGTCTGTTGTAACAATTTTGCACGATCGCGTTCCATCTAATAATGAAAAAAAGAAAGTTTTGTTAAATATTAAGGTTTGCATGGTTTTTAATTTCTTTTGCGCATTTTATACAGTACAAAAAAGTATTTCATAATAAAAAATAAATTACTGTATTCACTGTAATATATGTTTAATTAAACATTATACCTTGTGTAAAGTTAAGTCCCTCTGTTGCGAGTTCCGTAATTTTTCCATATCTCTTCTAAACTTGACTTCCTTGACAGGGAAACCACCCAGTTCAGCGACTACTGATCCCGGCTCTAAGCCCACGTCCTCAGTGAATACACGCCCGAATAAGTCTAGTGACAGCCTCCAACGACCTAATAGTAAGTCATGTGATACGGAGGCGCCCAAAGACGGACAAGCGCGCCTGTTAAAGAAGGACAATTAAAACATAATATACCAGCATTTAAACTTTGTAAACACGTTTAATAAGAGTATTTTACTCTATGTGAGAAAAAATTTAAAAAAATATTTTTGAGATAACTTAGGATTACAAAAAGTAATCGAGTGTTAGTTTTAGTTCATAAAATAATTTTTAAATTCACACTGCGATAAGCGTTTTCGACAAATTACGCGCGAAATTTGAAAATGGCACTTATCGATTAAATAGAAATTTAGTGTTTTTTTAGTGGTTTATTAGCACTATATACTCTAATTGAGACACTTCAAAAATGTAATACCCTATTCAAATACTTCTGACTTCATCAGAAGTATATGAAGCAATTAGAGTTACATAGACTGAATAAATTACTATATATTATCATATAGGGATATATTTGCAAGCAATTTTAATTTAATGTTAATATAAATCAAAATACTCACGGCTGAGCTGGAGCATTGAGGACTTGAGGAGGTAGTAATGGCGCCGGTGGGAGGCCTGTTGTTTCTACAGTAACATGTGCTGATATTTCTTGTGATTCTAGAGGGTCAGCAGCACTAAGTAATTCGCCCTAAACATATAAAAAAAATATTACTCCATATTTTCATATATGGTATGTATAATACAGAGCTTAAAAGCCTAACTTTCCCAGAATTATATCAATAACAAAGAAAAAAAATATTGTCTATTGTTATTAAATTTGCAATAAGATTTTTACAAACAAACTGACTTAAATTATTAAAAAATTGTCTTATATTAATCGGTTCTAAAAATAATTCGTAAAAAATCACAAATCCAATTTATGTTTGGGTATATTTTTGTTAAGAAAAAGTCCCCCAAAAAAGTGGAGTGACTTACAGCACGTACAATAACGGTCTTGCCCGGACTTCGTGAGGACGATGCGCGCGGCTCCTGCACTGCTGCGGTTGCATTGCTTGGCCCTAGAAAAAATACTTCATCATGATTATCATCATTTGAGATGGCGCAGTACATTTTATTACAAGAAAAAATATTTGTTGGACTTTTACAGGCAGCCGGTGGGATGATTCCTCGCCATTATACTTGTTGTTGAGGTGATTTGCTATGTGCTTAAGATACCTACGACTCAAGATAGCAACTTTCTATTTTACTCTGCCCGAAATGACACGGCTTCACACAAAGATTATATTGTGTCAAATCTATTTATTATTATTAGGTAGTACTTAAATAATTTTAAACAACTAGTTTTAATATTCAATACAGTATATAAAAGGTTTTAGACCTAAAAAATGTACTTTTAATAAAATAAAGTAGTTACCAGGTAAAGGCACATTCTGTTGATGAGGAGCTTCCATTATTGAACAAGCTGTGTCAACTAATGTGTGGAATTCAGATGTGGACGCATTGGGTTCCTGATGACTATTACTATTCATTGTGGCAGCATGTGGATGCCTGCACAACCAGATTATAAACACATATTAAATTTACTCTCAAAAATGACTGAAAAAATACTCGTCACGAAAATATATATTTCATACAATATAGGAAAAAACTTACATTAGTAATAAAACTCAAACATTGTAACTGGTTGTTTATAAGGAAAATATTTATACTCAATCTCATCTTTTCGATTTAAGTTCGAATAATTTAATCAGATATATAGTAAAGATTGCCAATAATTGATTGACATAACATTATTTTTGATCAAGATACCATTGGTGTTGATTATTAAATAATTGATTGGTGTTTTATATGGCAACTTCGGTTTAGGAGCTTCAATAACGTAAAGTATGAATAATATATAAATAAATATGTTAGAGGCACAGTTTTTATTGTCATCTTATAATATTTATATATATTTTTTAAATATTGTATTTCTTTCAACTGAGTACATTTTACGTAAAAAAAAAAATCATCACTCATTAATTTCTTACCTATGATGCTTCTTTCTTGGTATTTGTCTTGCTTCGTTTGAATCAGAATCAGATAAATATTCACCATCTGTATCTATGTCCATTTTCGTCACAGTATCCTTAGCACAAGATAAGTCCTAAAAATATTATTTTAGTTAAATAAAGATAATGTCTTCACGACTTAATTTTGAGGACCGCAGTTAATTTTAGTGATTAGCCATCTGCATGGAATATAGACAGTGCACAAGCAGATTATCAATCACAGGAGTTCTCTTCATTTTGTTACTCTGCAAAATAACTGTACTGTACTGTCAGTACAGTTATTTTGCAAAACTGAAGATAGGCATCAACCAACTGTTTTAAAAAACCTTATTAGCTAACCAATGAGAAAGTAAAAAAAAAATTAAGATATGAAATGAATTGTATACCAAGTTATATTTTACTGAGTTTATATTATAGAGCAAAAAAAACCAAGATGGCCTAGTGGTAAGAACGCGTGAATCTTAACCGATGATCGTGGGTTCAAGCCCGGGCAAGCACCACTGAATTTTCATGTGCTTAATTTTTGGGTTATAATTCATCTCGTGCTTTACGGTGAAGGAAAACATCGTGAGGAAACCTGCATGTGTCTAATTTAACTAAAATTCTGCCACATGTGAATTCCACCAACCCGCATTGGAGCAGCGTGGTGGAATAAGCTCCAAACCTTCTCCTCAAAAATAGGAGAGGAGGTCTATAGCCCAGCAGTGGGACATTCACAGGCTGTTATGCTATATTATAGAGACTAGATGATATAATACTTTTTCTCATGTATAATAATGTTTTACCTGTGGTTCATCTCGAGTTATAGCATGATTGTGTGTAGGTGGTGCAGAAGCCGGTCGCGCCGGAGGAGACCAGCCACGCTCAGTTCCACGACTTGACAATCCTAATCGCCGTGGTACAACTAAAAAATTCGTAAAAAAAATACACATTATAAAAACTTTAGTAATAAGCTTATCTAATGTTGAAGCAAAAGAAATAAAAAGTTAGATTTATGTTCACATTTGGTTAGCTATAGTTTTTTGTACCTTCCAGTGGGTTGTTAGCTCCTGGGGGACCGTCTCCAGACGCTGGTACTGTTACTGGCTGACGCGGCATACCAAATAGCTCCTCTCGACGTGCATTAGGCTGCAATAGCTGAGGCTGATCGGCAAGGGGTAGGGCGTCTTGCATCGTCACTACAGAAAGTTTGTTACATTCATTATGCAAATAAAAATTGTTAGTCAATAAATAATTTATTTGGGAATGACTATAACTATAGTGTATAAAATAAAATTATGTACAAAAGAGGTATTATATTGTAATAATTTAAATATTATGTAAACTTTCTATATTATTCTTATTCATTATGGATAATGTACAGTATATACAGTAATAATAATAATTAATTGGACTAATATAAGATATAATCCACACAACTTACTATTGAATGGATCAGGTGGTGGACAACCCAGACATAGAGTGGAGTCAGAGCGCTGGAAAAAGGCATGTGCTCGTCCTCTAGCTCCTTCGGCTTCGCCGTCTGACTCCGCCGCGGTACCACCGCCTACCACCATCTCTTCTTCCCCTTCTTCGTTTTCATTTTCATCCTGATTGTAATTAACAGTCATAATTAATTTAATATACAAAAAAAATAAAAAAAATATTATATATATATTTTTAAACTGAAACTAAGAACAGATTTATAAAACATACTGGAGCCCACAGGTGCTGATGATGATGTGGCTGAGGTTGCGCTGCCCGCATATAATAAACTAGTGCGTCTAAGACGTAAGCTACATGTTTGAGCGCCGCCACGTCGAGCACTGGTAACTGTTCCGCGTGTTCCGCACTATGCGCCCTCAGTAATGACAGACAGTATGCTAGAAATTCTCTGCGAGCACTTCCTGCTTCGACTCCTAGAAATGAAGCATTCGAAATAATTTAAGTAATTATTTGAAATACTAAAAAAATAAAAAACATGAGATTAATTTACCTTGTTCCCGATCTCTGGCTCTGGGAGCTTCAGAGAAGCCAATGATCCTGGTTGCTGGTGATGTAAATGATGTAGTTCGTCTAGTGGCCGGTGCCGATGAACGGCTTTCCCCAGTAGAAGAACTGGCGTTATTAGAAGTAAGTGATGCACCAAATCTTAAACAAATAATTTTCTAATTTAATAAGTCAAACAAAGGAATTGTTATTTAATGGCTTTAGTAATAACATTTAAATTAGTATCAAATATAAAAATAGAGAACTGACTTATACCTAAGTTGTGCCTCAGTTGCATCCATGACAGTGACTAGCCAGTCCCAAGTTTGTTTTAGCTGTCTTTCAAGATAGCATTGTAAGCGCAACGCCTCACGGTAAGCCAAAGGCAACATACGCGGCAGTGGCAAAGTGATTCGCTCATATTCCCAGAGTAGATCTGCTATTTGTCGTATAACAATTCCTAAAACAGACAAAGAATTGTAGATGTGTCCATTTTATACATAATCTATATAAAAAATCAAGACGCATACTTAATACGTTAATTTTAATGTAATTAAACCTACCAAAAGCTCTAGCAAGAAAAGATGCAGTAGTAGATGTGGAGTGAGGATCCTGTGCACCAGCAGCCGCAGCGGCTGTAGATCGACGTAACGAGGACGGGTCAATGAAAACAAGCGACGAGCTACCCGTCAATCTTACTCCGCCCGTACCACTTGTTGTACCTCGTGATGTCTCGCGAGAACTGCAGGAAAAATGTATTTATGTAAGTAGTAGTAAGTATTACTTATCAATGTTGCTTAAACTTTTAATAAAAATAAAATGTATAATTCAAATAATATAAAAAAATAATTTTTTTTAGTTATACAATATAAAGTAATTGTAAAACTCACCGAATAGCCCACTGCATGGAATGAGGCGCTAAATTAGGCCTGGAAGGCGGTGCAGATCGTCGTTCAAGGGGTTCTCCATCGTGTAGTGGAAGCTCAGCTTCGGCATCTTGTTCATCAGTTTCTCCAGCTTCCGAATCTTCATCTTCAGGCTGCGTCGAATCTCCGCTTTCATCCTCTGGATACAACAGCATCGACGCTATGCCTGTCACGGTGCACCAGATAATTTCAACAGTAATAAGCCAGGCCGAAGCCTTGACATTCACTTGTTTTTATTGGGAACTATTTCAGTCACTTACTATTGATCGGCTCGAGCATATTATGTTACATTATTTTTGTTTTATATCAAGCATAACTTAAAAGTTAAATCTAAAAACTATTTCAGAGTAATAATTTATGATTTATTTATTTATTTAAAAACTTTTTTGACCACCACATTGTGTATTAGGAATAAAAGGCGGACTAAATGCCTGAAGGCATTCTCTTACCAGTCAACCTTTAGGCTAAGCAGAAATTCGTGAAGGCGGTAATTAATAATCAAAAATATTATATATTTATAAAAACAGAGCTATATAAACATATGAATACTATTGTATTATGGATATCATAAGATGAAGATTATACAAGTTAGGCTTAAAAACTATTTTATTATTATAATTCCTTTATTCTTTTTCTTACCAGCATCTGATCCTTGTGTAGCACCAGTCTGCACACTGCGTTGCGCGGATTCAGCGTTATCTTGGTCGTCAGAGTCGCTCTCTGTCTCGACTTCAGCCAGTAAGTCTAATTCACTCTCGCTTTCACCGCCTTCGACGCGCTCAGTTCCATTTTCAACAACCACATGTTGCTCTTGACCTCTTTAATAAAAAGAAAAAACTTTGTTTTAATAAAGTATTAAATACCGTTCTCACATTTTATTTATTTATAATCATAATTTTAACTTTCATGAAAATTATATAAAGGTAAAATCCAACATAGCTTATCAAAATTATCGTATTCTTAAAATAATCAAAAAATACTTAACAATTTTTGCGAAAAGTTTAAACACCAAGAGAAATGAAGTGCTTCAAAGTTATAGAAATTACAATAAAGTATTTTTGAGTTTGGAAAGTATTGTATTTAAAACTATGAATGTATTATATTTAACATATCACGGGCAAAGGAAAATATTATGTTTATGTTTAGAATGTCAAAAATTTTAGTAAACCTGAAAAAAAAATCATGTATATAATTACACTTACCTATCACCCATTGGGTCATCGTGATGCTGAGATTCAGCTGGTGCTACTGGAGCAGGTATATTAGGTTCATCAGTTTCAGAAGCATCATCGTCTGCACCTAGTGCTTCTCCGGTGACGTCATCAGGGTACTCTGTAGCTACAGGCGTAGATGACCGATCAGGCACTAAAGTAGAACTCCCCATTGATGTACCAGCAGTAGCGGCACCACGCCCCCCGGTTACATTTGATTCTCTAATGAAAAAACGAGAAATATGATAATTATCTTATTTATAGCTATTAACTAAGACAATGATTTAATTTTTTTCTAAGTGTCAAATATATCCAACTAATTAAATAACCAACCTGCGTGAATGAGGTAGCCGCGAGTGTCCGGTCGATAAAGGTTCCACACCAAATAAGTCTTCACTGCCATTAACTAAGTCTACGTAAGTTGTTGCAAGTGGAAAAGGTGCAGTAGGGCGAACAACACCCAAACGCACTGGAGCTAGTAATGCATCAGCTGCTTCCACCAATTCTTCTACTGCGAGGGCTACTAAAGCTGCAAATACTCGACGACAACGAACCAACGACGATGTGATCGATAAAGGCCTAAAAGTGATGATTTTAATATAAATCATTTATTTAATAATTTAATTGACATTTATTAAAATAATTAACATTCGTAACCATCTTACCCTTTTTTCTTAGCGGCACCAGGAGCCATTTCAACACTGAATATTACAAATATTCTAGCAACTGACCGAACGAATCGTCGTGTAACTTCTCTGGAACGCTCTGCTCGTCCTGGTACAGTGTCATTTTGTTGCTCTCTGATCAATGTGTGCAATAGTGTGTCTAACATCTAAAATAAGTTTGATTAAATTATTTTATTTTATTCTAAAAATAAAGACATTATTTTTCCTATGAATTATTTCTCTATTTACCTCGTTAGTACATTTGACTATAAGAGCATGAGTGAATTTGTCTAGCAATGTTGTTCCCGATTGATTAGGTGCAGGGCTATTTGATCCACTTCCTCCGTCATTGTATCCATTGGATCCGCACATAATTGCTGCTTCTACCGCCGGCCAGTCACCTACATAAAAATATAAAATTTAATTCTGAGGGTCGAGATTACATCTTATAGTCAATCAATTAGTTTTTGGTAAACATTCCTCGCAAGATATTTTGCTTTGGGCCGACATAAGAACACTTTATAACATATTTGTGAGTTTAGAACGGAAATCAATAAACATTGAACAAAACTTAAATGTGCTGTGATTGTGCTTTTACCTAAGAGGTGAACAAGTGCTCGTCGTGCAAAACGTGGTGGCTCCAAGTCATGATCAGGCACATCAACCTCGGCATCTGAACCGGGCTGCTTGCGCGGACCACGACCTCGTCCGCCACCTGCACGGAACTGACGTTGCTCCACCGCTTGACGACCGACTGTTTGGACTAGAAATAGCAAGATCGACTCGCCTCTGAAAAATAATATGATTTGTATAGCCACCTAATTAATCATTTTAAATTTATTGTTTACCTTACAAACATAAAATTCAAAAAGTCATAAAATTATTACCTGGAGTTAAAATGGGTAGCAAGTTGCGTATCTCTAGCAAGTCTTGCGAGTAAGTCACACCGCGCAGCCCAGTTTCCACCGACCAATGCTTTACAACGGCATTTTTCCCAACAGTCACAATACGCCGTGGGTGAAGTACGTTTCAATTTGCAATCGTGACCTTTGTGGCATACCTTCGCGCATTCCGTGCAACAGCAAAGTGATCCAGTGAGTCCACAAGTTTTACATTCAAATATATCCTGCAATTAAATGGTCGAGTTGTAAAAATATGCCTATTTATGTAGCATACAATATTATTTTTCATAACAGTTCACTATGTGCTTACTGTAAAATTTCACTTCTGGCATTTTATCTATAGACTATATTCTAATATTTTCACTACTTTATAAATTTAGAAATGACCTGGTTGTTGTCATGGGTTTGTTTTTGAATAAACTCATAATTTATAAAAATAAATTTACACATTACATACAGTTACCAGGCAATTTATCATTTATAAGAAACATATCTGTATAACATACTTGATTTATATGATCCTGTCCAGTCCATGTGAAACTGCAGGTATCGTTACAGCAAAGTACAAGTAATGGAGAATGATCCGGGTGCGCATTGGGCGGGAAGATAGCTGCAGAGCGTTGTGTTTCGTCAGCATCTGGGCACGCGCGGATGGAGTCTAGAAGAACTAACGCGGCACGATAAGCGCGTTCTGCTACTGCTGCCATTAGAGGTGTTTGCCCCATGCCGTCCCTAAATTAATTAACGTTTCTTTAGTGTGTAGTGTAAATATTCCAAATATAAAAGCAGCATTATTTATATATAATAGACAATTAAGAACTTTAGACAAGTTAAAGATGTTTCTTACTTGGCGGTAAGCAGTTGCATTAAAAATGGTTGTAGTGCTGAACTCTCGCACAGAGCACGGAGCGCAGCTAACGCATTTCCTCGACGTTCTGCTGGGTCTGCACTTACTGCACTACCTCCATTGTTGCTCCCACTTGTCATTTTTCTATAACCCAATCAATAATTATATCAATCTACTTAAGTCTAGACGTACATAATTCTATTTACGATAAAAATACTAGTTAAGTATTGGACGATTACGATTTATTGTTCAAGACATTTGTGCCTCGAAATAATTACAAGATTAGTTAACTATGGTAATTAAGTTTTAGGCATTTCAATTCCATAATATAGATCAATTTCCATTTTTGGGTAAATATCCGATTGCAATTTTTGGTCAGTTATATTTTATTGTCAGTTTTTATCACTCACCCATTATTAGTCAATCCCATTAGGCTATCTTCGTCTCCCGAAGCTTCGAATGTTTCCGGCGGCCACGTAAGCGCTGGCACGGCTTCTTCGGCACTTGCACCGCTGCCGCTTGTGCCACTCGGTATATTAGGCATTGAGGCGTTTTCCACTTTATATAAAAAAGTAAAACGTTACTTTTTTAGGTGCAAGCAGTTCTACTAGTATATACCAAATCTAATTCATGTGGTAAATACAAATTCGGTTTCAAGTTAATGTCTGAACCTGGTCATCATTTTAAATTTCAATTAGTATCTTTCTAATAAGTTTATTCACTTTAAATTTTACTGACATAGCAAGAATGCACAAATAATTTAAATCAAACTTAACAAACATTATATGAAATGGAGACCACAAATACTTCAATAATACATTGACAACAATCTATTTAAACTGGTATAATTTGTAATCATAAACTTATAAATCTCATACTATATGACTTTGCTTACCAATATCAGGTTCCTTATTGGATGTAGGTGCACACATATGCACACAAGCGTGTAGAATGTTTCTATTACCGTCACAACGCTCTTGTAATATGGAAAGAACTTGTTGCTCTGTAAGTAAATAGTAAAATTGACATTAGTATTTAATATAAATTGTTATAATTATATGTATAGTAAAGTAATATAAATCATTATAATCATATAATTTTAGTATTGTTAGAATTTATATAAAAAATAAAATCAGTAACGCCATTTATTACCAACTAACTGTAACTGTCTAATAAGTATCATTACTTTTTAGAATAAGTCTGTAATTAATGGTTTTCATTTCAAAAAATATATTATAGGTGATACATTTAACAATACTCAACTTACTGTTAGAGTCAGATTCCAACTGGTGTAAAAGTTGACGAACACCATCCAAATCGCAGCGTAAAACGCGAGGCATCATGAGTTGTGGTTCGGGTACCATGATAATAAGCGCCACCTATATAAAAAAAAAGTTAAATTTAGATTCGCATAGAATTAGTCATGTCATATTCTCTGTTTATAATTATTTATTTGGATGTTATTGCTAAAACGAAAAAATTAAAACAATATAACAGAATTAGCGTGAATTAGAGTTTATACTAATATAATTAATTTTGTTTGTTAGAATTAAATCCAATTTTCACGTTCGGAACGGAAACAAGCGATTTGTCGAAATCCTAATGTCAGCAAAAAGAAAAAAAAAAAACAATTACAACATACTGATTAAAAGTTTGTTGTCAACAATTAAATTTAACTGAAATATGTAATCTTTGCAACTTCCTACTTATTACATATTTCATAAAATTTTAATTTTATTGGATGCCGTTTTGATTTTTCTTTTGAATGTACATTATATATATATGTGGAATACATGTTTGAATAGTAGAGTAGCGATATTTAATTTCGGGTTTAAATATTTTACCTGCGACTTTAGAGCGGGATGGTGCGGATGATGAGGGTGGTGCGGTTGCAAAGGCAACGCATGTGCTGCCAGTGCCCGCGCTGGTGGCAAGTTCAGGGGTGGTGGTTCACGCACTGCGCCTACGCAGTCTCGTGCCACGGGGTAAAGTGCACCGTTTCCGTCTAACATCATCACTACTGGTTCACTTCCCTGTTGGCGTAATTTAAATTATATATAGGACTATTTCAATAATAATATAGACAGTTTTATTCGTTCTAGTAAAAAAAAATAACCTCTGCAGCAGTAGTAAGTTGTATAGCTTGGCCATTTGAGTATCCAAGCAGTGCACTGTGGTCTGTTGGAAATGTACTATCGGTGAGTGCTCGCGTAGTTCCCACCGCATATACAGCATACGCTAAAGCGCCGCCAGGACGGCGGACAACAGCATGTACACCACGATTGTCCACCTTAAAAATAAACTTTGTTGTACAGGTGTGTGAATCTAAGCATATAACTTGGTATATTTTTCAGAATATACAAAATATCTTAATTTTTTTCTGTCCCCTGTAGATAGTGTAACAGGTACTTACTGCAATTGTAATAACATTCAGATCTGGAGGTAATGCAATCTTTCTAGGGGATCGTTGTAAGCAATCAGGACCGCGTGGCCCAGCCGACCCTCCAGCGCCCCACTTCACTGCTACCAAATCGTCTTTGCGGACTAAACGACAATCTTGCAACAATGCGGTCCAATCTTCGGGTGTAGTTGGCACAATTTCTTTTCCATCTTTCCCAACAGATGGAAAGCGAACAGCTGCATATGCGCCATCAACTTTCAAAACACGACCCAAGGGCACACTTTTGACATCTTCCAGAAACACGACTTCTTTCAGAGGCCATTCTTCTTCGTCGCGTTTAGACCCATCATTGGACGAACCTTCTTCACCACGGACAGTCACACGTTTAGCTCGTTCTAAAATTAATCATATTAATATTTTGAAACCAAGAATATTGTTTTTCACATTGCAGTGCGACTTTTATGATTGTCACTGATGCATGTCACTGATCAGTTATAATCATAATGGTATAAAAATAACTTTTTTAGCTTTATTTCGACAATTTTTGTGAATGCAAATTGATATATTTTGGACTTTAAATATTAGATTTAGTTTCAGTTATATTTATAGTTAGGTTAAGATAAGATAAGTTTATAAGACTAGCATAGGGCCATACCATGGTCAGGCCATGCATTACAATATTTTCTTATGGCTTAAAGTTCAATTGGTGGGATAAAGTCATATAACAATGTTATTACTGTTAAAAAATTGTATTCATTAATAAAACGTAAAAAACGGATCAAACTAACTATGCGATGTGCTTGTATCACTGCAGGTCGAAGATGCAGGACTAGGTGGTGGGGGCATATCCAAACGGTCTGCCATATCTTTATTACTGTCTTTGCCACCATCCTTGTTACTACTGCTTGAAGAAGATGCCTTCACTGATGACACTGTTAGCGGCGATTGGTTCTGCAGCAAATTATATTATTATACTTACTGTTAAACGTCGATTTTTTTTTTGGCTATCGCAATGAAAAACTGTTTTTATTAGTTTTACCTGTAAATCTCTCTTATCTTTGTCTGAGATAGAACGATCAGGTTGGGGTGGTGGCAATAGTTTGAAGCGGCATGTATCAGATAGATTCCATGCAGCATTCTGCAATATTCCCACCTTTGGTACACCCGTTGACATGTTGAAACCTAATAATTAACATAATATTGAATATTATAATAGAAAAAAAATCTTTTGAATGACATGTAGCTTTTAGTTAGGCTAAAATTTATTTATGATGAGACAGCAAAAATTAAATCACCTATAGCTCCCGGTTGATACATCGGAGCATTCTTCATAGTGACGCTTTGACCGGCTTGAAGATCCTGAGGCGTATTCGACGAGTGACCGCGCTGTTGCTTACGAGAGCGCGCGCGGTGCTTCTCCCAAAGACGGGCGCGTTGACCGAGCGGTAATACGCCCCTGAACACAGTAATTATGATTCAATATACTATTTCAATTACAAATACGAAATAACTTCAAAAAAATAGCTAACAAATTATTGCATACCACCAATAAAGTGTACCAGATTCCAGTCTCGCAACAGTATACAGTGAGCAAACATGCAGAGAAACAGCTTTGTCAGAGCCAAACTCTGAAAAGGTCTGCAGAGGATGTTCTAACCTTGCAGCACCAGGAGCATGAGCTATATAAAAAAGGGGTAAAAATAAATATGTTTGGTCTTACAGTGTTATGAATAGTAAAATCATACTAAAATATGTTGTATTTTATGATATTACCTATAGACTCGTCCAAAAAAGTCGCAATGCGCCCACCGTCGGTGAGCACCGACACACGTATACCAGCTGCGCTCATACTTAAGATTCTTTCTCCAGGTGTCAATCCTAGCCAGTTTCCTCGAGGGTGAAACATGCAACCAGATGCCTGTTCAAGGTCAAATAAACAAATTTTGGCTTGAATTATTAAATTTAATTCAATTAAAATCAATATCACTACTACTACTTCTACTGCTAAGCTGTACAAATTGTACATAAAAATTAAATACCAATCTATTTCTCAAATAAGTTGTATATGTATAACTGTATTTTTTATGAATAAATCTCATTATTTAGTATTTACGTTATTGATTAGTTACCAAAAACTATATTAATATTATTTTATAAGGATAGCATTTACATATTGTACACTAACAATCCCTTATTTTTTCGACAGCAGAATAATATTATAATTGTTTACACCATAGTGAAAGTTAAAGATAAAAGAATAGTAAAAGACCTAAGAATATTGATTTCGCGTGGCAGGATCATTGCACAAATTAGTCTTAAATATTTAATCAGATATATTTTATGTACAGCAAATAATATTGACTATTTGAATAATTTTTCAAAAATATAGTTTTCGTTCATTTTGAATTTCGCTATTGCAGGAGCATGATAATATAATTAATAGAAATATTCCTTTATTAGATAATAATCAAAGTAAGAACATTTGATGTTAAAAACTCCATATTCAGTATGTCATTGGACAAAAATAGTGAAAAATTACACTTTAATTAACAAATTAATTGTATTACAACATATTGTATTACAACGTATTGACAAATAAAAAAATGTATTATGCAATTATTACTATTCTTTATATCTTTCTATGAGGGATTAGGTTGTCACGTTGGTTATTAGAGTTATCTTATATGAATTGTCTGTTTGAAATATAGTATGCCAATCAATTTATATATATATATATAATAAAAATGTACATACATCATTACGCTGATACGGATGCGCGTCAGACCAGCGCCACTGATGCAACTGTCCTTGGGTAGAGATAGCGATCAATTCACTATACGTAGCAGCAATGTGAGTAAAGCGAATGTTACTGTCCCAATATTCTAGCTCTTCCGATACCCACAAAGGCGAGGCTGCCATTGCTGAGTCTTTCTTTTTGCTTTCTACTACAATTTTTAGAAAAAATACATATAAAAATTGTATATGAACACTGAAAAATAGTTTTTTTTTTTTAAACCATTATTACCTCCTTCCTTATCCCAGGACGTATCTCGAAGAGCAGATTCCAGCCATCGCCGAGGGCCGAAGTATTGTCTTTCTCGCCACCGGCTGAATTCCGAGGGTCGGTCTTGTGTTGAGCTGCTACTCTCGCGACTGGCGCCAGCACGTACACCTCCACTACCGCCTCCGCCTCCACTACGACTGTTTATAATATTATCACCAATTACACTCTTATATAAAAATTCATGGTGTTTCATACCATACTACATCTTTAACATGATTTGCAAACTGATATTAGTAAACATAACTAAAGTTCACATTTAGTTCACCAAGTAATGATGTAGTTATTTATGATACACCATAAAAAAATACAAAAAAAAACTTAAAACACCCAATCACAGAACAGAAACGGAAACTGCGTAAGCGTTTTGCGTGCTAGATTGGGTCGAGGACTACATTTAACTAGTGGTAGGAGAGATGAGGCCGAGGAGCGTAGCTTGACAGGATACCTTCTGACAGCCGCGTACCCGAAGATGTCCTCCGAAAACATGGCGTCTGCGTCTATAATCACTGACTGGTCTTGTTGGGTAGCGTGAAAACCTCCGTCGAGAAGTGAAATGAGGTCTTCGGGAACGTAGCCATCGCCACCTTCGCCACCTTCCGGTTCCTCGCCCTCCTCGTCATCGCGGGACAGTAAGTTGTTAACAGCCTGATTTACGTCGAGATTCGTACGCTGCAACAAATTGCGTCAAATTAGGAGCAATGTCTTTATATGAAGTATTAATTTGACACTTTTATTATTAACTTGCCTGCAACTCTCTTATTATGAGGCTTCTGCTTTTTCCTTGAAGCACCACCTGGGCTTGGGTTACCAAATCCTCTGGCACGAATGGTGCTTGTACAGCAGAAACTACTCGACTAGAGCCTGATGCGCCGATTATCACACCAGTAGCCCTGCTTGTAGATCCTGTTGAATCATTAAGATTTATAATAAAGTATTGTCCATTACAATGTTGATAATAAGATTGTAAAACATTACATTATTAATAGAGACTAAGCAAAACATGAAATTATTCATCGTTGGCCTTCAAATAGAGCTGGCTAAGCCCAGCAGTACGATATGTACACACTGTTTACTTTATTGTAAATCAGAAGCAATAGAACAAACCATCTTAATCAAAAAATACAAACAGTATGTTTTAAATTAAGAATTTTTGTCAGCATTAAGTCATAAATGTGTAAGTAAATATGCAGCACTTTTTTTACAAAAGTTTATTGTTTTGTTAATTACAGTTAACACATATAGTTTATATGAAAGCAATATTATATTAAATAGACTCGAAAAGACTTGACTCGAAAATATTTGTATTAATTTATTTATTTAAATTAAATTGTGTTTGTTATAAGTTTAGTTAAATATTGTCCATTGATGATATTTTTTTAAATATTAGTTAATTTTTAAGACTACACTTTATTTTGAGACCATTACCCTGAATTACTCCTCATAGTTTTAGGAGTCTAGTGCTGTTACAAAACTGTATGGTATAAAATTATAACAGCATAAAACTCTCATAAAGATACAAATTACTTGACCACCATTTTATTTATCATGTTTCTTATATTTACTAAGTATTAATAAGTTTAGTAAAAGTTTTAAGGCAATATTCTAAAATACCTTGTGAACTAGGTGCTGCACGAATTGAATTTCGCATAATTCTTGCTCTTGTGCGCGGTTGTTGCCTAGATCCACACCCACTGCCACTCCCTCCTTGCTTGCCTCCACTAGTACCACCGCCGCCATTACCTCCCCCACCATTTCCGCCATTTTTACTAGCATCTGCTTTACTCAAGTCTAGTCTGTCAGGAATAATGGAGAACGCAGCTCGACATATACTACCATCTTCAAGCAAACAAGCTATATGGGCTGGTCCAGCAGCAACTGCTCGTACACCCCTTAAAGAGGTTAGAGCAGATGGCGCAGCTCCAGTACCATATCTATTCCAGCGCTCTGCTACTTCTCTAAGTCTGTAACACACAGTATATAATATATATAGTAACAGCCTGTGTAAGTCCCACTGCTGGGCTATAGGCCTCCTCTCCTCTTTTTGAGGAGAAGGTTTGGAGCTTATTCCACCACGCTGCTCCAATGCGGGTTGGTGGAATTCACATGTGGCAGAATTTCAGTGAAATTAGACACATGCAGGTTTCCTCACGATGTTTTCCTTCACCGTAAAGCACGAGATGAATTATAATCACAAATTAAGCACATGAAAATTCAGTGGTGCTTGCCCGGGTTTGAACCCACGATCATCGGTTAAGATTCACGCGTTCTTACCACTGGGCCATCTCGGCTTCATCTGGGCCATCACAGTATATAATTAAGATATTTTTGGATAATACATGTGTGTAGATATATTTACTATTTTTATAAGTGACATAGCCTTTCCGCTATAAATTTCTTTGTATTTAAACATAGCAGCAAGAATGATTTTTATTATGGTCTAAATATATATATTTAACACTTCAATACCACACTTGAACACAGATCAAACATTCACAGACAGTAAATATAATGAGGTATATATTAATTTGTTTAATTACCAAAATAATCATCTAACTTAAGAAAATAATAAATAGTTAACCCAAAACTTTTGAAATAGAACTGATTAACCCTTTCGGTAATATATATACTAAATATAGAATATAATAATTTTTTACATTATATATATATTTCTATAAATATAAAGATTTAATTAGATTAAGCAAAATAATATAATAACAATATATTTTAATGTAAATATTTATGCACATTGCTAAAAGTTATATTATACTGGCAAACAAGGTATGATTTTATTTTATTTAAGTTGTAATTTAATTAAGGAGTGTAATGTAATTTTTTTTATTACAATAAATGTGTTTTTATATCCAATATTTCAATATTCAACAATTCTTTTTTTTAAATAATAAAACAAAATACAAATTATGATAATATACCATTTTTTACATTTCCAATGTGAGGATAGATCACTGCATTTGTAATGTACACATTATAATAACAATTTATAATATATCAATCACAATTTCTTTTGTTAAAATTGTAGGCTAAATATTGTAATGTTTTAATACACATATTTTAGAGCCAAATAAAACATATAATATCACAGAAAAAATATATCATTTTTTCATACAGATTTATTTATTATGCTCATAATAATATATCTATATAGTTAAGTGTAATTATTTGCAATGTAATTAAATTGTATTGGACAAAAAATATAAAAAAACATGTTATTAGATCATATATGTGAATAGATAACACTTGGAAAAAGTTGACTTGGATAATGCTAGAAATAGTATATTAAGTAAATGGGGTTCGCAAATTAATCGTGATTAACATCGTGTACATAAGTCAAGAGTAGGACAATTACAGATTACGATTTTATCAATATTAATTTATATATTTGAAATATGTAAATTTAACTAGAACAGCCATACTTTTATATAAAAAATAAACTTGACAATCAAAAACGAAAATGCTATATAAAGTGATCGTTGGTATAGCGAGCATCACGACGAACAAAAATCCTTTCTGATGTTACATATGATCTTTACTTTCATTATTAAATGTTTGATCTCGAATTGTAGATCACGGTAATGGAGTCAAGTAAAAAGTTAAATAATAGACTCACCTATCTATCAATTGATCCTCTGTTCCAGGCAATGGATGAACTACGAAATGCATTGAAGACATTTCAAAGAGATCTTGTCAATTTTATACAGAGATCACTTCCACATTTGCATCCACTAAAAAGCTGAAGAACAAAAGAACACTCCTATCTATAATCGTTTTCTAACCACCATATTTCTTGTGGTCCTCTCAAATCTCAATAGCGTTTTCCGTTCTCAAATACATGTGAGTCGGTACATGACGAAAAAAGAAAGAAAATATCAACATGGCTTCTACATCTGAAATGTTGGTAGACATGAAAATTGAAAAGCGTTCCGTAATGTACCTATTAAAACAACCTCAAAACTAAAGTTCAAAACCTAATGTCTGATTTTTAATCGCAATAAAATGTTGTTATAAATATAGTTTAAATTAAAAATACAACACTTACAATACGTTTTATTATTTTAAATAAACAAAAATATTTGTATTGCCTACTATAATTATTTTTGTAGCAGTTAGTTTAGGTTTACACTATCTAAGAAATGTTTTTCAACCCAAATACATACATATTTTTTTATTATATATAGTAAGGTTAGTTTTACCTATATTGTCTTATTTTTATTGTTTAAATTTAAATTAACTTACATTTAGTTGGAATTATGTATATTTTTTGTGAGATTTGTTATAATGTGCTTAACAAATTTCATGAGTCTATGATATTATGCATATGACATAAACATCTGTGAGTAGAATAAAAAACAATGTCAAAAATGGCGGCCAAGTCAAAGAAGCGGCTGTCTAAAATAGAAAATAAATTATTAAAATTAGAAAAATTAGAACTTAGTGATGTTATTTGTTCAATTTGCCAGTCAATTTTAATAGAACCAGTAACTCTACCATGCAATCATGATTTTTGTCAAAGTTGTTTTAATAGAAGTATTGAAAATAATGCTTTGTGTTGTCCTCTATGTCGACTACGAATAGGTTCTTGGTTACGAACAGCTACAAAACAAAAGAATTTAGTAAACAGTCAGCTGTGGAATTTTATGAAAAACAAATTTATTGAGCAGATTGATAAAAAATTGAAAGGAGAAGATGTTAATATATCACCAGGTACATATGTTTAATTTCTATCTGTCTTTCATAAAACCAAATGGCAACCGATAGTGCGATTATTTTGTTTTTTACTGATATGTTATAAAAATACACATTTACTATTCAGTTCATAATTTATAAAATGATCAAGTATTATTTACTATGTGTTTTGCAGAAACAATATTACCTAGAATATGTGAACCAGGAGAAATTCGATCTGAATATGAAGCTGAGCTTAAGAGGTTGAGAGTAGAGCGCTTGCGGCTTGAACAACAGGAATTCACCAAAACAGAGCTACTCATCAAGTATGTGGTCAATTTAGTCTACTAGTCTTTGTTAAACTTTTCTTTATATAATATCCACTAAACAATTAATTTGCAATATAAAATAATATATAATTATAATCATCTTTGTTATAGTTTATTTATGTTTTGGTTTGATGGCTTGCACCAAATAAAATGAAAGGTCTAGTTAAACAAAAGTTTAAATATGAGAGAAAAGTTTAATTTTCTTTTTTACTCCTGGACTACTTTGTTTATCTGCTTGATGAATCTTTTACATAATGATGATAGCTTATAAGCTTAGTCTAAAGTCTCCATCATTGTATGTGTCACTTTATAAACTGAATGTTAAAAAAATAACATTATGGTTTTTCAGAAAACTTAAGGAAGAAGAAGAAGAAGCCCACAAGAGATATTTAGAGAACATAAAACAAGATGAAATTCTGGCCAAAAAGTTGCAGCAAGAAAATGCAAAGACCCCGACAGTGTATAAATCTCCAAACCGTAGAACAATAACAGTTTCCTTAACTAAACCTCGCTTAAGACCAACAACCATAGATAGTTATTTAAAGAAATCAACAGTACAAGCGACTATTGTTAATAAGTAAGAATTAATAAAGTTCTTTAGCTAATGTCTGCATCAAAGATATTTTTGTTATTTATTACTTAATGGCAATTTACATTAATAACATTGTCAATGTTTTAGCAGCCCACATTTGACTGATGATAATACTAGTACAAATATGTCAACACCAATAGGATCAAACAAATCAAACAATAGGCTTTCGCCAGAAATGCTTCCAAGCTATGGGAAACTTTTAAAAAATTTCTTAGATAAAAAGCTTAAAAGTGAAACTAAAATGTGGAACAAAGAAAATGGCAAAAGCCTTCAAGATGAGGTGAGTTAATGGTCCTATATAATAGTATTTATTATAAGGTAAATCTCTGCTTAATTATATTCAATTAAAATTATAATCAATCAATTCATATTTAATAACTATTAAATTATTTAATATAAGCCGAGATGGCCCCGTGGTAAGAATGCGTGAATCTTAACCGATGATCGCGGGTTCAAACCCCGGACAACCACCACTGAATTTTCATGTGCTTAATTTGGGATAATAATTCATCTCATGCTTTACGGTGAAGGAAAACATAGTGAGGAAACCTGCATGTGTCTAATTTCACTGAAATTCTGCCACATGTGTATTCCACCAACCCGCACTGGAGCAGCATGGAATAAGCTCCAAAAACCTTCTCCTCAAAAAGGGAGAGGAGGCCTTTAGCCCAGCAGTGGGACATTCACAGGCTGTTACGGTTATGGTATTTAATATTAATGTGAATTTGTAGAAACAGAAAAATGAAATATAGTAAAAAATTTGTCTTATTTGTTTCTCATTGACAATGTTGTTAGATTTGCTATTATATGATTTCTTTTCAGAAAAAAGAACAACAGGCTGTTGACAAAAGCCAGGATACCACTGATGAAAAAAATGTGGTTAAGACAAAAATTGGCATACAATCATTACTTGTCTCATTGCCACTTCCTCATTCAGGGATACTGCATAAAACTAGTATGCCAGAAACTCGTAACATTGAAACAAGTAGTGTGGATTCAATGCAACAGGAGCTGTGCTACTTTAAACCGATAGACGGAACAACGCCTACTAGGTAATGTTTCCTTGTACAATACATTTATTAGTCTTATTACAGTTACAATATATACTTATTTTACTTCTATCACAAACAACTTAGATGCTGGTGAACCATTCATTCCCATACAATTAAACTATTTTACGACGGTGTTAAAGTTTTAATTAAACTTTTTTTCTATTTTTAATAAAATATTCCATTCTTCATTACTAAAAAAAAACCTGTTACTCTTGGAATTATGCATGTATAAATGTAAATGTTACTTTTCAGCATTTTCATGTGCAAAACAGACAAGACTAAGTATACTAAAACATATATGAATACTGAATATATATGGTTTCTATATTCTTAATTATATAAACCATAATTATATATTTCATTACTTAAATCAAATATTAAAATAAAAAAATAATCAACTAATAATTTTATAAAGTACCTATCATTATATGAAAAGAATACTATACGGAACTATTTCAGATCATATATCTTCATTATTTATTGTTGTTTAAAATTGTTTAACCTGTGCGTATTTCAGTTTTAAAACAATAAAGGGTCTACCATTGCGAGTACCCTGTATCCGCATGGTCAAAGATATTGAAATGCCCCTGAATGAAACTCCACCAAGCCGTGATCAGTATATTGATGGATTATGTCGACTTAGGAATTTGTCATTGGCTCAAAACATGCCTTCTGCTTTTGTTATCGTGCTTGGTTTACTCAAAGCTAAAAAGGTATTTATACATATCATTTAATTATAGTGATAATACAAATTAAATCAAAGTATATTAATTATTATTTTAAACACTCAAAGTCGTACATGCTATCTTATTTTAATTAAAATCAGCTGGATGAGCTTCAATTTATGATATTTCTTGTAGGTTTAGGTTTGGCGATCCACAACCGCTTGTAAAATTTGCTCTCAATACTAGTTTGTTTGTTTGTTGAAAAATACACACAATGGTTAAGTTTTTGTTAACCTCTTTGTTTACATTAATTACAGAATAGTTTGAAAAAATGCTCCACTTACACAAGGTCGAGGGGTAAAAAAAGTTCTTCTATAAACTTAAATCACCACGAACTAACTCTACCTTCCAAACGGCCGAACAAGAGTAAAGGATTAGAAGTCGATGGTATCGCAAAACTCGACGACAACACCTCGACTCTTAGACGCACCAGATCAATGGGAAGCATTTCTAAGGATGACAATGAAGTAACACCTAAGAAAAAAATTAGAGAGAGAAAATTTAATTCGGATAGAAAACCATATTTAAGGAGCGATTCTAAAAGAATGCATCTTAAAATTGATTCCTATAGTCCACCGTCTACGAACGTATCAATAAATAATAATAAGGTCGATTTAGCTGTAAAAAATTTATCTAGTCCGTTAGAAAATTGTGATGTCAAAAGCATTTTACGAGAACAGCTTCGAATCGAGGAAATAATTGAGCAAGAAAAAAATGACTTCGAACTGGCTCTGAAGATCGACGCCGAGTGGAACGGCCGCCGCCGCCCGCGCCGCCCCGCCGCCAAGCGCCGCCTCGCGCCCGCGCACGCGCTGCGCCCGCACAAGAAGCTCAAAGTGTAGGCCGCGCTACCTCACTAAAGGTTATGCTCTTTTTCTTATTTTAAATTTCATTTCAAATGAAAATCGTGCCAATAGGATACATTACTAAAGATTAGAGAACTATATAATTATCGTACTGCCATTATATTTTAAAATGTACTTAAAATTACTGTCGTCTAAATAATACATAAGTCGTAGAACCGTTTCATGTAATACAGGGTGTGTATATTAAAATTTGTTATATAACCTGATATGCACAAGTAGTAGTGGAGTTTTACTCTTAATCTTATTAGCACGGTTTTTATAATTGCAATTTCAATTCTATATTTTACTTTTAATTAAAGAAGTGAATAAGTAAATTTTTAAGTATAGTGATTGATTTTAAATAATTTATTCTCAACAGCAAATTACCCACCTTGATTATTTTCAATCCAAAAGTAATTCGTATTTTTAAATAATTATATTATTAGTATATTTTATGATATCATTTTATTCAATTTTATTAAATCTTGTCTTCCGAGCCATATTAAAATAGAAGAGAAAATCTTTAAAAAAGATTTAACATTGCTTTATAACATTCACCACTTAATTGATTATACTTATATTATAGGAGGAGACTGCTTTAATACCTTGTAAAAAGTTGTATACATTTTTTTACAATAATAAATTTATTATTAATATTATAATTGGAATCTAAATATACGCCAGGTGTCCGGTACATAAGTTATATATAAATCTGATTTAAATAGGGAAAAAAATTTTGGGAGAAGCTTCCTCTTAAATATCTTTAGTTTTTCTCCTCTTCCGAAACCCGATAAAGCCGCCATTTTGCTAAAAAATTAAATACAAATATATTATGAATATACATAACAATACATTATACTAATACCACTGCTCAGAAAGATTTTACGATAAAAAGGGTTTATATTAGGAAAAAATTAACTAAAAATAATATTTTTCGAGTCAGTTACAGCCAAGGAAAGTTACGTAGCTTGTCAAATTCTCACAAAATCTTGCAGTTACGAATCGAGAACAAATATGGCGATAAAATCAATACTTCTAGAGAACATAATATGACACTATCGATAACTTTCACAATACCGATCGTAAGTCTGTAGATGAACGCAAAGAAGAATTACTACGATAAGGGTCTGCGAAAATGTACAGGCGTTTTTGTTGTATGTTTTTATCTGTGTCTGTAATGTCGATATGAGAGCAGATATATTATTTAAAAAAAAATATATTGCAAGTTTTAGTTAAAATATCATATTATCCAGGGGCTTGGGGTAGGAGTTGAACGTATGTTTAAAAGAGGTATAAGAATCTGTTCAAACTGTAAAATTTCTTTCTGATTTTACCTGTAATCTAATACAGCTGGCATAAAAATAATAAACTCAATAGCCTAGGCATTGTCAATTCAATCTATGTTAGTTACGCATAAGATTCATTCATACCGGCTGTACTTTTATAAACGTGTACTCAACAAACGTATTATAATTGTGTTTAATACTATTGATCGATCGCCGTCTTAAATTATCATCACTAGATCTTGTCTTTTTTTAAATATTTTTTTGCTATTTTGATAAATATTTATTAAAATCTCAATCTGCATTCTGAAGCATCTTTAAAACTGTATGCGAATGAACATTATAAGTTTAACCTTAATAAAGGAGATAAAATAATATTTAATATGTTCTCATAAAAACAAAATCAATAGTTAAATTAAGATAAACCAGTTAATGTTAAAAGACTGTGATTGATACGTTTGGTAGTAGATTGTAAAATAATATTATTTACAGTCAAATCAGCTTGAAAACATTTTTGCGTTTGTAGTAGTGCACCGTCAGCAGATTAAAAAATAAATACTTTTGATATATATTTTTATAGGGAGGTTTAATTTATATCAAACATAACTTATAATCGTAAATTTCTTTAACATCCTCATCTTCGCTTTCATCCGATAAATTATTTATGTTAATGATAATTCTGTCTAATATTGTATGTAAAGCCTCGTCTCTACCCTCTAAGCTCTGCAGTTATGGTACAAAATTATTCCTTAAGCTATGTCGTTACCTCATTCATACCCATTGTGATATTTTTTTGCGAAGTAAGTTTTTTCTATCCCCCACATATTTTATTCTAAACTAATTAGTAAAAAAATAATAATAGTAAACTAAAATAAAAGTGTCATGACACTTCTAACCCTACTTATGCGAAAATTCGTGGCACGTGGTAGCTAGCACGAACTGTAGCTAACCCGAATTTAGTCACTGTGTATTACTCTACTACAAACGGAAAAATGCCTTCAAACTGTTTTATCTGTAGTCAATATTATCAAGTGTACCTACTTTTTCAAATAGTTATGCTTATGAGGAATATGTATGCATACATAAACCAATACGTACTTAGTTAATATATTAACCATGAAAGTTAAATGGTGGCTTTTGCATGCCCGTATTTTCGGGATTTTTTTTTATGTATATCTCTGTAAATCTAGAGATATTTACATTGAAACAATTATTATTGACTTTTTAACGTTGCTTAGCAGTTGATTAGTTTGACACTGAATTCTGTCTCTATTGAATTGACATTCGAAAGAAAAAGACAAATCTTTATTTAACTAATCACCCGCAAAACATCCTTTAAAAGCTTTAAATTGATGATCCTTTAAGAATTACAACGAACTATAGATTAGCGTTGCTCAGCGTTCATTTATATTTACATGGTCATTATTAATTCTTTAAAATATCCTATCCCTTGATGACCGAAATTTCCTATTATATGCAACTTGAACATTTTCTTGACAAATAATAATCTAATATTTTCTCATATTATTGTAAATTGATTTCGGTGCCATTTTGATGTTCTTAGCTAAGTTTTTTCATACATACATATTCCTAATTAAAAAATTAAGACAATAGGCATTTCATTGTATATATAGTAATAATTACCACTAATTTTTATAAACATTAGGATTTAAAATTATCGACGCATTGTCAACGTGTTATTTTAATACAACATTCTACTTTGTGTGGTTTTAGTGTCGGGCCGCTGATGCGACACGTGTAAGATTTAGCTACTCGAGCGTTTCCAATCGATTTTCATGCCATTCAGATTGGCCGCCTCACGTGTTCAAGTCACTAAGAGTTGTTTGAGTTTGTATATTCATATTCGATTTATAATGTACGATAGAAATATAATATTAATCACAATATTACAATCAAAATCATATAACAAAGAAACTAAACATAACCATACGTAGACTGACAATATAGTTAAAAAAAAGTCCACCTGCATTAGAAATTAATAAAATGTTTATCAAATTCAATTTTGAGGACAATAATTTTGTTCTAGATTACATAATATCATTACAAATTAAATCGAGTTTAATGTTTTTGTTACAATCGCGTATATAAACGTGTAGGTAATTATCGCTTTGTAGTTCTACACTACGGAGTTCACACCGAGTGGTGAGTTTACTTATTCATTCAAATAACGACACTTAAAAGTAAAGGAACAGTCTATAAATGTCCCTCTGTTGGGCTAAGGCCTAATTTCCTTTTTGAAGACAAGTTTGGCAGCTTACTCCACCACACTGCTCCAATGCGGGTTGGTGGATACACGTTTTATACATATGCGTGTTTGCGCACGATGATTTTGTTTACCGCCAAACAAATTATAAACATAATTTAAGCACATAAAAATTCAGTGGTGCTTCCCCGTCTTTGAAATCGGATCTTCGTCACTCAATGCAGTGTTTTTGGCAAGTTTTAAAAATTTACGCTAACCTCAAAACAACGATGTGTTATTTGTTAATATTAAATCTTACTACGTGTTAATGTTATTTTTTTGAAATGGAGAATTAAAAGTCAATATACGATTTCTACCTAGAAAAGCTTCCATAACTTATTAACAAACTTATACTATAACTATAACAAATAACAAACATACTCAACGATATTAAAATATATATATTTTTATTACTTGAGGGAATTTTCTGAGCATAATTCTTTTTTTAATGTTACTGCATCAATAATGTAAAAAATATTTTATCAGAAATACAATATGGTCAGTTCATAACGATTGTAAGCTGCCATGCCAAAGAATATACTTCCAAGAATTCACCCTACATAGGTATACATTTCTGAAATCCGTCCATTTCAATTGTTCAATGACTTAAGGCTGTTGAGGCAAGTGTGACTCAATATATAATATATATTTAAATTAAATTTGTAACACGACCAAAAACACAATACAAGTATAAAACATCTTTAACTTATATATGTTTAATAACCTTGCGTGTACCTACATTATGTTCTCTTATTATTAACCCATTGTACGTAATTTATAATGGCTGTAAATCAGATAATTTAGTCTTCCATTAATTGTATAATATTATTTATACCTTATTCCAATTGAAGACCTATTAAAGATAAACATACCTTAGGTTTACATATTGTATGCGATTTGCTGTGCATAACTCTGATATGTTATCTATAACAATCAGTTCTTGATTACCACATATTATTTGTAATACAAGACTATTCCAATGAATGGCTCTATGGTATTTGTTATGGATTCTTAAACAAATGGCGTGTTGGAAGTCAAACGTGGATATATCCGCTTACAAATAATTTTGTCTCCAGCTTTGCAAGCACATAGACTTTTTTGAATCCTTGCTAATAAAATATTAAACAGCCCACAAAGTTGTATATAGATTTTTTGGGGTTATTTTAAAACGAAATTTGCAATCCCGAGTAAAATTGCCTTTGCGGTGGAATTTTCCTTTTGTATTTCCATGGTCAACGGTTATTTCAAAGAGCTTCTGTTCTTACTTCCGGTCCAGGCAACATTATGGTTATGGTGTATAAATGGTTTGTACATCGAGCCGCCCAAAACCAAACCGCTTGAATGCACTGGTGACCGAAACCAATAAAGCTTCCCAGTCAAAGACACACGGAGAGTCATTGAAAGTTTTTGAAAAGTGTAAATCTGGTTGTAAAGTGCTTGTGCCTTGTTAGCACTACTACATTATTTTAAGCATGTTATTCTATATACACAATTAACTGTACCGTAAATGCAACACAAAACTATAGAACTTTTGAGTGTTCTTTTACTGAATGTAACGTAGATAATGTCATGTCAATTGCCATATTAATTACGAAGTTAACTATGGTCAGAATAGGATCTCATATACATATTACAATTGACAACTATTATATTAATATCTCGTTTCAGACACGATTCTATCATTCACATTATAAAACCTTTCTACCAAAATTTTAGAAAATTTAACAAATTGTGCTAAGCTTAAGGCCTCAAAGCTATAAGAAAATACCTATAGTTGAATGTACACTTCTACTGAAATAGCTCTGGTTAAACATATGAAAACGCGCCTTTAAGCATTTATAGTCTGTATTTATATACCTACTATTAACGGTCAATTTTAACTGATATTGCTTCGATCACTTAAAAGAACTAGATACACAATCCCGTACAAAAATCATTTTAAAACTGTCCCTTAATGTGTTTATGTAGTTGTAGTTGAAACAAAACCACATTAATGCAAATTCAATCTTAAGATAATCTCTTAAAGTTGTATTCACAACTCATACTCATATTTACACACACATATTTAGATCGACAATAGCTGGTATACACATACATTACAAATTCAACCTTACGTTGTTAACTTAAAGTAGAATTTAAAAACGATAACAAAAGCAATATAATAATAGTAATAAAATTTTACGAGGTAGGCTCGCCGCTAGCACAAGGCATGAATGGAGCCGAACTGTACACTATATTTATTTTCATACCTAAATTTGAAATGGATTTTTTTTTGTAATTAAGTCAAAGGTGAAAATAATTACTTGAATAGTAAGTAGTAAAAGTAGGTAATATGTTTTTGTATAGGGAAGGACATTAATAAAAACGATTGATTAACTTTATTAAGACGGAAGCTTGGAATGATTATTTATTTTTATTTCTATATAATACATTTATATATTATTTTAAATTAAATTACTAGTATTAAGTTTATATCAAATATAAACATATCGAAACGCTTTTACGTGCAACGAAATATTTTTTTAACAAAACTGACTAAGCAAAAATGTTGCAATAAATCTTTAATTCTCGCTTTGGAGTCGATGCCAAGCCTTTAGATGGTCTAGTATAAACAAGAACTTGGCTATAGTCGGTTTAGTTCAAATAAGTCTAATTTCAGAGCATATTATAATCTTTAAAAAATAAATTTGAATGATTCAAAACTGTCCATTAATCACGGAATAATCGGTATACATACATAAAATAAAAATCGATTCAAATTGAGAACCTTCTTCTACTTAGTCAGTTAAAATTTAAATCAATAATATTTTACTACTATAGTTATAGACACAGTAAAGAAGTTAATTTAACAATAGAATGCATAATCATATTTTTCATAAAAACAAAAAAACAAAAACTAACACCAGCGTCTCCACCAACTATGTTCCATTGTTGTTAACACAACCCATGTAACCCGAACAATTTAAGTGGGTACGCGATAGTATGAATAACACGTTTATCAAGAGTCTTTATAATTGTCATGCTTTATATCACGTGGTGTTTATTACGATTTAGTTTTTAAAAATGTTTTCCTAAAGAAATACCAGTTTTTACAATACAGTAATAACAATTATATAATGGTAATATTAATACTTACCGAAAATATGACACTCCATCCTTTTTTAGCGTCCTAGACAAATGATTTTTGCAATTTTTGAACGAGCACTGAGGCATGTTTACTGTCAGCGCGTCCGAACGGTACTAAGTTAAAAGAGCACCCAAATGTTCAAATGGGTGCTCATTCGGTGAGGACGTTTTTTGAAGCCGATTGTGTATCTAGTTTTTATAAGTGATCGAAGTGATATTGTCATATTCGAAAAATTTCGTAGTCTGGCTAATAACCCCTGTTAATACGCGCTTATTATATTAAGCGTGATAAGTCGTAGAAAACGAAGTGTTCATTATGAAAATTGCAAAGTTTTGTCTGCAACGCCATTTTAATATGTAAATATTTAACCGAAGTTCAATTTTAAGATATATATATATATTTTTTTTTGTAATAGGTAAAAACTAAGTTAAGTCGGGACTTTAGTTTTCTTAATTGTACCTATTTGCTTATTAAATTTGTTGTTAATGTTAATCGAAATTATTTTTGACATCGACTTGTATGCATAGCATATTCTATTTCAATATAATTTCTTAAAAAACTGCGAACAGACAGCCTGAAATTTGACAATGTAATTTTTTTAAGTTTTTTCCTTTGCGTAGAATAGGGAAGCAAGAACTATGTTACTGTCTTATGAAGCCAGTTTTCTATAGAATGAAGTTAAATCATACATATACTTTTATATGTATATTAGCATTATATTGTCCGGAGTAAACTTTCTGTATTAATGTTAACCAATTTAATGCCGAGGCCGTCCATCGTCTCCTTAATTTCATACCTTATTATCTAGTTCAGACGACATTAGAAAAGACAAATATTTTAGTACATTTTCAATTTTAATGAATATTTGGTTTATCCGAACGGCCTGTGGATTTCTAAGAAATAACGAATACTAAACTTATTTGCCGAAGCCCATAAACATCCATGTAGTAAATTCAGAGTTTTCAAACCTTTTTTAATATTGATATAACAATTAACATACAGCTACATAGCTACATTTTTATTACTTAATTAAAATAATAATTTATTTTCATTCATTAATATCTATGGTAGATTTACTAATGCAGTAGTAATCTTAACATTAGAGTTAGATAGATTACCACCTGAAATACTCGAGGATGTAAAATTTGTCTAAAAACATTAAAAACATCTATATATCTGTTGTGTATTAAAAAAACAAATAATTATAAAATATAAAATCTTTAAATTACTTAAATATTAGATATACTATGTTTACAATTTTTTTGAACCTCTGACTTTTAATGTCGAAATCTACGGTATTGTGCCTACTAAACCGATACACGCCTGAGAACAATATACAGCAGCTATTTTCTTGGGTGGCTATGAATGGGTTATACATTATTCAATCGCGCACGAAAGTTACAATTGAACAGTAAATTTTTGACTGGAAGCTCTAAAGCCAATATACCTTAATATGTTTCTGATTATTTTAATGTTGGATCTTATAATTACTATTAAAATTAAGTGATATGCTTCGCAAATGTAATTGCTTGAAATTGTGTAAAATTATTGTAATTATCATATATTAGTCATGTCAAAGTAAAATTATTGTTACTAGCATTTGTATATGCTAAAGATCTCTTAGTTTTAGAAAACAAAAAGGTAATATGTCCATTCGGTCATGAATGAATGAAAACAACAAAGGTTTATAATATTGTTGCCTCCTAAATCTAAGTAATAATGTATCTATGTAATATTCTCAATACCATATTATGATTAATGTCTTGATCCCATTTATTATTACTTGTAATGATGTATTTATAAGTATATTGGGCAAAGGGGGACAAGTTCAACATGTATATTATTAATATTTATGAAAATGCTTGCTGTGATATGCCACAAGTGTTGATTATTTTAGGGTTTACTTGTACCTATGATAATATTAAAAATTGTAATACTTGTGGTAAGAAGTTTTTGTTGTGATTTCTTTCTAAGTAAATGTACATCCATATGTAAATATAAAGTTTATTAAAACTCATTCAACAATGTTTTAATAAAAACTATTCAACAAAAATACATTGCAATTTTCTATCCATCTCCATCCATTATGCACCGTCCATTGCACCTGAAAGTAAAATATTTATATTTTTAAATACCAAACAATTTTGTATTTATTAACCAAGGATACTTTTTACAAGAAAATATGAGTGCAATGGGTATGCTGTATTGATGTTTCAGGTAAGAGGGTGACTGAATCACAGGTACAAGTGATAACATCTTAGATGTCATTGTTTGCAGATGCTAATTGCATTAATTGCTAAATGCTTTGCTAATGCATGGTAGTATGATTCATATGTTTTGCAGTACTAGTATTTGAATGACAGTGAACACTTACCGTCAGATGAAAAATATCTTTCACAATCTGCTTTGGTTCTATTATATGATAAAGCTTTTTTTGTTTAAAAAATAGACAGATTGACAGGAATACCTTATGGTAAGTGGTCACAATCACCCATAGACATTAGCACTGTAAGAAATATTAATCATCATTTACAACGCTCATGCGCCACCAACCTTGGTAGTTAAGATGTCAACTCTTGCCTGTAATTACTCTCATCATTCTTCAAACCAGAACAATACTAAGTACAGATACTTGGTGGTAGAATATGGGATGAGTGGGTGGTTCCTAGCAGCCAGGCTTACAAAGATTCACCAAACTATTACTGTGTAAAAATATAAAACTGTGAACTATATATTGAATAAAATTCCTAATTGCATAGATCTAATAGTAGTAAAACTTACCTTTCAATCCTTTATATGATTTTCATCAATATTTTTCTTTCAATAAGAATTCATTACTCCCATGTGATTATTCCCAAATCAACAAGATGTATCTGTAAATAAGCTATAGTTAACATAAGTTCACATTTATTAGTTAAGTAAATTTGAAACTATAAAATACAGTTAAGTTGTTGCCAAAAATGTATTTACCATATGTGTTAGCATGTCAAAAGGCATCATAAATAAATGAACTGGTTTAACTTTTTTCATTGCTACAAATAAGAACATGTTCCTTTTATGCAAAATATTAACATCACTTATCATACCATTACTGCAACTCACTCACCACTTTGATGCAGACGCACTCAGATGGTACTTCTCTAATTCCAGGAGCATTGAGTAGCCACATCTTGACTATCACTCACTCAGACGCCGAGACGTCTGCTACACATGTTCATTTATATACATACCATAATTTAACTCACTCCATATCAAAATACATTCATACTCAATTCCTAAAGAATTGAGATCAATGCAATCAACCAATTCCATTACTCAAAAAAAATGTTGATAAAATAAATTTCACCCTTTAAATCTATCATTCTTCAATGATACACAATTATTAACCCACCCAACAGCACAATTGAAACATCCATCTCAGAATGCATACTTTATTAATTCAATGTCTCTCACATCATGCCATATCACAAATTACACACAGAACAATGTCACCTTAAATCTACTACAATTCTTTTTAACTTTTTACAATTGAGTTTTGTGATATAACTATCACTATCAATATATGTATATTCACATAAATAGCAAAATCAATAACATTTAAACACTTATCTTATACCTCCCCACACAATCATCTCTGCTATGAACATTTCTAGTGTACGCTCACCTCATGTCTGGGGTTTGTTGTTATTCCATCCACCATTAGACCCTGAACTCCCTGAACCTCCCCCTCCATTACCACCCCAACCTTGTCCATTTGGCCAGTTTCCTTGATTCCAATTGCCATTTTTTCCACCATTCCAGCCTGGATTATTACTTTGATTCCATGATGGGGGAGGTCCATTTTGACCCCAATTTTGATTATTATTCCAATTTTTGCCTCCACTGCCTTGAGGAGGGCCACCTTGCCAATTATTTGGACCTGAATTACCTGGACCACCCAAAAATCCACCCCAGCCAGCTTGGTTCAAAGCTGCAGCAACAAGACTTATTGGCAAATTGAAGTTAGCTGGTGGACCACCATTTGGATTTATGCCTAAGTTCTGCATATTAAGAGTATCAATGTTATTGTTGCTGCCATTGCCATTAGACCCTCCAGATGGACCTGACCGGTTTCCTTCCCAATTGTTTGGTCCATAGGAATCATCTTTCCAGTTAGGATTAGATTTGCTTTTAATTTTTGGTGCAGCACTTGACACAGAAACTGATGCACCTTTTATAACGTGGTCTTCACCGCATAAACTTTGGGCCACTTCTGGATCTAAGAAAGTAACGAACCCGAATGCTCTGAACGGTCGCGGAACAAAGACATCTGTTACTTCACCAAACTTTGAAAAATATTCTCTCAGATCATCTGCTGTCATATCTTCTGTACATCTCCCGACAAAAACTTTACAAGGCATTTGCGGTACTACTCCCTCTTTAGAATTAGGAATACGAACATCAACCCAGCGACCGTCTATGTTATGCCTTTGAGCAAGAGCTCGCATTTGTGAGGCATATGTAGCAAACCTTATAAAGCCGAAGCCTTTAAACAATCCGTTTTTATCTCGTTTTAACTGAACCATTACAACTTCGCCGAACTTTTCAAAATATTGTTTAATCGATTCTTCAGTTGATTTCCAAGGTAAGCCGAGACATATCAAATCGGAACAAGTTAGTTTCTTTTCTAAGCGTTTTGTTTTAGCCGCTGAATTTTCCGGCGATACGTCTTCCATTTTGCGTTTATTTTCTTTTGGAAAAACGCATATAAATAAAAGTTTTGCCCAACCTTGTTCACTCGGTGGATGCAATTTGCCATCACTAAGACGTATTCCCCGAATAGTTTTGCTATCAGGATGGCGGTATTTGAGTCCGCAAGCTCCAGGGAATTGTGCCACTAGTGTAGATAGCAATAAGGTCCCGTCTAATTCACAAGGAATTTCTACAGCATTTGAATCGTCTTCATCTTCACTAACTTTAATATACTCAAATATATCTTCACTGAAATTATCTTTATTATTCATTGTATCAAATTGAAGATGTACCTTATGTGTAAATTCACTTTATTTTTGCACAATAAGTCAATAATCAATATGGCTACGGAATACAAGTACAGTCAATAATGCCAATATAAAAATAATAAATGGTAATTGGTACGGATACGGAAATCTGCCACTGGACGGGGGATGTCAGACGTAAAAATGTTTTTTTTTTTAAATAAGGATAGCTCGATTATTAAAAAAAAAAATTATAGTAGGCCTTAATTGCTTAAATAATTTGATTATTTAAAATAAAGAAGTTGTGCTTCGTTTGAAACACCTATATGCAAAAATAAATATTAGGATTTAATATTTTATCTATAATTTATATATATGACATTGTCAGGGGTCTGGTGTGAGGGCTACCAGCTGAGAGCAGCTACCTTTTGTGTTCTACGGTTACTGTTATATGTTTTCATTATTTATTATGAATCATAATATGTCGTCAAAATATCCTTGTCAGACTGGATATCATTAGGGATATTTTGGTGCGTTACCAAAATCAGAATTAATATCGCCAACTTGTCAAGTGTCATATTGTGATAGCCGCTGCCACAGATAAATGATGGTATTTGTTTAACAACATTTTTTGAAAAATAAGTTAAGTAATCATTGATCAAATCAATCAAGAGATGGATTGAGATTGGGTCTGCAACACTTATCATCAATAATATTAAATACTTTCTAACCAAACAAAATTATTGTTGGTAGTATATTCATACTACTATTAAAATTAGTTTCAATATATATATTTTTTCGTATTGGTGTGAATGTCCCACCGCTGGGCTAAGGCCACCTCCCTTTTTGAGGAAAAGGTTTGGAGATTTTTCCACCACGCTGCTCCAATGCGGGTTGGTGGAATACACATGTGAATGAATTTCGATGAAATTAGACGCATGCAGGTTTCTTCACGATGATTAACTACAGGAGAATTAACTACATTTTGACAATAAAAATTTTCATCAATTTCACAATAACCCGTAGACAGAGAAACTAATAGACCAAAGGGCCGGTAAGCCGCGATTGAGATAGAGATAATTTGTAAATGTGTGCGTATAATGTTGCCATAGTAGCGGCATTCCCTGTTTTGGGAGATAACACAGATTTAATCACAAAATGTAATTTACTTCAAAATCAACTCAAGTTTAACAGTATTTTATCAAATCGATATAATTTTCACACAGGAATTAATACAATTCAATACAATAACGACAGCAAATAGAAATAGTATCGAAAGAAGTTACAGTGCGCAGCTTCGACAGCTTTACCTACAGACGTCTGAGCACCGAATTCACGATAATCTGACGTCATCACAGTTAAAGACCCTGGAGCCTATCCTTCAGTTAACTCTAGTTAATTAAAGTTATTAATTTATAGTGCTTCATTTTTGTCAAGGCTGCGGCTGACATGAAGAAATAATATATACCTCCTAGTAGTAGTACCTCCATTTTTTTACACTTTTAAAACCCATCAATTGACAATGCAGCTCCTCCGTGGTGACAGACTTTAATGTTTCTTATGGCACTATTATCACTTTTTTTTATTTCTGCCAGATGATAAGCAAATCATAATTAAAGAAATTTTGTTAGCAAGATCCCTAGCCATATCTCATTCGTAAAAGATAGTACGAGACGGTGGAGGATTATACACTTCCTAAGTATGTTGTTTAATTTTTGCCGCCCTTATCCCTATGAACTCTACGTACGAATATTCACCATCGTCAATCTGAAGATTATTTAGGTTTTCTTAAAGCATCCAAATAATTTTCTAAATTATGTACACACGTTGACTTCTCAAAATATACCTAAGACTAATTATTGTTTTGAAAATTTAAATATTTTTTTGTAATAATTTTACACAGAAAATAGGCACACAAACCACCCAGCTGGTCACTTTTGCAGTGTTCTACTATAGATAATAAAGTTTGAGGTACCGTTGACCGTTGATATACAACGAAAGCTCGAGGCCCATATCTACCCAAAAGGGCTGATTGTCTGGAAGAAACACACTACTAATCAAATTGAACAGCGTAAAAGTAGTGAGTAGTGACCGTTGTTAGCAGCGGGTCGGGTGTAGTTCACACTTATTTCTATGAAACTGTATTTGTGTCATAGAAAAAACTATTTATGCTATTGTATGCTTTTAGCGATCATTAGAGAAGTAACATTTTTTGATTAAAAAATAATTATTAAAATGGATTATAAAATGTATTAATTTTATATAATAGAATCACAGTAATTCTATTATAGATAGAAATATTTCATGAATAATGAAATAATACTATTTAATTAAATAAATTGAGGTATTAACGAGTTTACCATTAGCAAGCTTACGCTCCTAGTGGAGAGAAAACATTGGTGCATTGTAATTTATAATATAGAACCAAGTAAATTATTACATTAAAATTAAAACAATCATATTAATTACCTGTACCTACCAACGGTGCTAATACATATGAATACCGAATGTGTTTTCTTCTCATATGCTTATTAAAATAACATTTAATATCACTGGATTGTATATAGTTTACATAATATATTTAATTAGTAGGATAAAAAGAAACAATAATGTTGTCAATCAAACAAGCGATCCAGCCGTATTCAGCGCGAACGCTCCTTTTTCCTATATGTTTTTACTAAGCTTGAATCGTATTCTAGTTATCCGGTTTGAGCATCATGTCAGATGCTAACCAATATTTATCAATATCCATATATCAATAATTAGAAAAAAAAAACTTAGAAACGAAATTACTACAAAAAAAAGATACATTATTATTTTAATGTTTATTGTTATTATTTCTGTAAATATTTCAGTTTTGTTTGATTGATGTACCTACCTAATAAAGATTGCTTTAAATTTTGTATATAAACCTATTATCAATAATAATTAATCTTTTAACGTGTAATCTGTTAATTAAGGTTCAATGTATATTACTTGTAGGATTAACTTAATATTGTTTTATACTTAAATATTAAAATTAGGTAAGCCTAAGGTCCTCTTTCAAACACATTCTTGTAACGTTATTATATTGTATTCGTATTATTTCAAATGTTTCTTTGTTCAAATGCGTAATTCCATAGATTCTTTAATTATGTACACTACAGCGATATCCTATACATAAAGCGCGGTTCGGTTTATAGATATCGGATATTATGTCGGTATTTGGATCGCCCACTCCTAGTTTTTACAAACATCGTATAATACATTCGACAGAAATAGTTCAAGTTCAAGTGGCATCGTGGAAACGGTATTTTTATTTGCTGAAACTTAAAATTAATAGGTACGAACTTAATTTTTTGATATAGATTAATACAGTGTCAAATAATTTTAACGAAAGTTTTATGGACATGCGTGTAAAAGGTTGTCACAGTAAGTATTAATAAAAAGAATAACCAGAAAAATCATAGTTATTTTGGCTTCCTACGGTCCTCCGGACCGTAAAAGAATTATGGTAATGTATTTGCGCACACACTTTGTACTCTGTCCTGCGTACTTGGATAATCTCTCTTGAGATTGGCCGCCGTGTCCAAAATCGGTCAGGAGGACATCATCAATATGCATGTAGCTTATTCAATATTTGAAGATAGTAAAAAACACAATTTTCATGAATTAAAAATAAAGAATACCTAACACCATATTAAACATTTCTATAAGCCATTCCTCATGCCTGGTATAAAATGTGATAATACCTACTCGTAGCTCGCAAGCGGATATTTATCCAATCACTTGCTGGCCTTGAATGTTGACTTTTACTACTTATTGCCTAATTTAAATCTTCGTAACCTATAAAATTATAAAAATTACAGTTTTAACTTCTTGAGTTATAATATAGAAATTATTTTATAATTAATAGAGATTTAGGGATAACAACAGAAAAATAAACGCATAACTACTCTCTTAGACTATAATCTTATCAACGAATGAAATATTTTTAAGACTATTATTACATACCTACCCTAATAAACTTGTTCCTTACGATATAGAGCGTATAAAATATTATTTGGTGTTATAATTAATAATAAGCATTATGTTTATTCTTATTTTAATTGTATTTATTAATCGATGTTCCATCAAATCAAATCTATACCTACTAAAAAGACTGGAATCATTTGACTATATTAAATATTAGCTCGATTGTATTGATTTGAGTTATCAAATATTTATATATAAAATGTCACCATATTATATGAAAAGATGTCCAAATGTCGTAAGATGAACTTTCGATCTCAACAGAAATCAGGCAACAACCGGTTCGGACGGGTGATAAAACGTCATGCAAATTACCTCATTTTGTTCTACCTGCTTTATTAGCATTTTCAATATGAGATATAATAAAAATGTATTCTCGCGGATAAAATAAATGTCGCATATATCTATTCAAAGGTCCAAAATTATCTTGAAGGAAACATTACACGGAATACACATTGTAGTGAAGTTTAATTACTATAGGTATTAAAATTACTATCATTATTAAAAAATACTAATTGTGATTCAATTATATTATGGGTTTAACTTTAATTAATAAACTAATTTAACTTTTGTAAATTACGTTTGTTAAATAAGAAGCTTTTTATGAATAGTAAAAATTAACTATCCTTATCGATAAAGCCGTTGCCGGCAAAACGTTTTTTTGCTTAATTACTGATAATTTGGAGTTGCGACAAATGTAATGACGCCGAGACAGGTTCAATATATGTTTTTATTTTTATATTCTGTCGAAGGTCATAGACTAGTTCCGCAACATTTCTCTTTTGGCTTGGAACAAAGACTCAGTGCAGTCCCCTTCACTGGTAGCGTGCTGCATGCACCAACAGGAAGCCTGCCCAAGGCGAGCACGACGCTGACGATTGCATTCCCTCGTTTCAGACAACTATCAATGCTAAGCTGCAAATTTCGGGTGCTTATATTGAATTATCTCTGTTGTCATTATATAAGTATTAAGTGCACAGCAGTAAACATAATAATTTTATGAATATTTAAATTTTTCATATAGATATTTAGCTAAAATATCTAGTCATAAAATGCTAGGAACATAACCTTAAAAAAAGTTTCTCATTTAATTCATTTAATTGGTAGCTAAAATAATCGTAAATGACAATCACAAGTTTACCTAAGAGCTGGGGCAACTGCTTAATATTCTGAATGCGTCAGTTCAACAGTGGAATTTCGCCGTGGCGATGGCGGCAGCGGGCGACCTAAGGCCAGTGACTTCTAAGCGACTGCATACGTCCGGTATTTCTTTAAATCAATTTTTAAACAATCCTAATACTTCCCTGTTCATTAAATGTAAATTGAAAATCAAGGCCACATAATCTATTTATTTGAAACTCTGTGGTATGGTCAAAGCTAGTTCTTATAGTAACACATTTGTGAATACCATATTATTAGTTTTATTTAATAATCTAAGTTTTGACATAAGTGGTAAAATAAGTGTATCTACTTATAGGCCATTGTAAGCGTACTAAGTACTAAGAGATAATCGTTTAAAATACTCGAGAATTTTATTTGTTTTATATTTTAATCATATATATATTTATGTGATAAAATATACTTATGACAACTATCAGCTTGTTATTTATGCAATTTTTTGTTATGTCTTATAATGTAATTAAAGGTTGCATGTATGTTTTGTTTTGCACAACGATCAATAAACAAAGGAAATCGGTAGATGTAAGAATTCATTCGAGAAATAAAGACAACGATGACATTCAAAAGACATGATGCGATTTGTGAGTTACGACTAGTTTTACTTGTTTTATCTAAATACCAAAGTTTAAAATGAAGTGCTATTGTAATATTAAAGTTCAAGGAAATTTGGTACTTATGTAGTTATTTATTTTAATAATGTTATAGTGACACTTCAAAAACATTTGATGTAAAATGTATTACCATTCAATGATATGTATCTCTATATTCAAGAGTTAGGGAAAATATGTATTTCAAGCAAATTATATTTGCTTTGTATAATTGTACATATTTGCTGCTATTTATCTCTAAACATAAAAGTTCAGTTATCAGAATTATGTGAATCTAGCGGAAATAAATAACATTCAAAACGAGACCTAGCCTAGAATATTTAGGCAGACAAAGTTGTGCAATTCAATTACGGTCTAAAATTTGCATGTGTATAGTCCATGTCATCTAGTATAGTGGTAGAGTTGTGGTAGTTACAAGTATGATACTACTTACTATCTACGTGTTATTCCCTATAGATACCATTAATAATATAGTAAGAACGTAATATATTCTTAGTACAATGAAAAGCCAGAACTGTACCGTCTAGAAAACAACAATAAAACATACTGTATTATTTTGTATTCAACACCTATTCTTGTTGTAAATACATATTATTATGTAGGTACCAACGAAAGTTAACTGCGTATCGGAGAAACATTATTATAGATCATTTCCTTTTTTTCAATACTTAAATTAGAGCAAAAAAATCAACGTTGGCGAACGTTATTTTTATTAGTTTATGTATAAATAATATTTTTATGTATTTCTTACTTTTAGTAAAACTTATTCTAGAATTACCAAATAAGAGATAAGCTAACCTTTTTAAAGATTGAAAAATAGAATTCAGGGTAATATGTTCTAAACAAAGTTTTTTTTTATTTTTTATTTTGAGAGATTTCGTAGATGGTTATTGAGCTAACAAGACGTTCGCATAATGCAAATAAGCTCGGTTACACGGCAATGAAAGTGAAAACACAACATATTCACTATAAACGTTGTTCTAGAAAAGATAATGGAAGATAATGCCAAATTAAAAATGGCTATAAGCTATTTAGGTGTTTGTAGAATTAGAAAATCAATAATAAATGCAAACGCGTTAAATTTTAATATTTTTTAAAAAAAGTTTTATTTACATTGGTGTTTGTAAATTAAATTAAAATTAATTATGTAAAAACAAAAAAATAATTGCTATTCTATAAATAATGACCACGTGGAATGGTGTCAGGAATGCATTCCCATGGCATGGCAGCATTTCCCTGTTGAATCGCAATTCCGATTTAGAGCGAAAATTTTACCGGCCCTAATTATGTTTCTAGCGGAGACAATAAAATAGCAAAGCAGTGTGCCCAATGGGACCTGTGAACCAATTAGGAAACATGATGTGAACCAATTATGAACAATATACGTGGTCAGATAATACCAGTAATTTTTAGCGGGCTCAATAAGTAGAGGAGAATAGATGGTGGCAGAGTCCTTTGTATTTTATTACTAAACGAAAAGTGACAGAAAAGCCCGTCTAAGCTCCCGAGATAAGAAATATCATAATAACCGAAAGTTAACTCCTTTCAAAACCTGTGCTCAAATAGGTTTCACTACTTTGTCAATATCGATATTTATATTAAATATATTACTGTGTAGCAGTAAAATATGTGGTGAGTGGGTGGTACCAACAAAGACCTTGTATAAAGCCCTACCCCACTGTAAAAGAAATGTCTAATCTTTGCATGATAAATATATTGGATGAATAAATAAAGAATATTATATGAATGAAGTACGGAACTGAAACTTCTATTTTATTGTTGCATTAATTTAATGGTTTGCCTTTTTTATATTTACAATTAATCCCAAATATAGAATAATAAACGAATATTATTAGCGTAATTAAAGCGAGGTTATAATTGTAGCAAACTGCCAATCGTAATATTGTAATACGCAAATGTTAAATTTAAATATCATTGACGTTACCACAAAGAAATATATCCCACACGAAGCGAAACAATCGCTATGACGCAAAGTGACTATCTGCAATAAGGTTCTCTACTTTTATATTTTTAATTATATTTTAGATATAGAAGATATAAAATATGCTAAAATAAAAAAAAATAAAAAAAATGTATATATATATATATATATATATATATATATATATATATATATATATATATATATATATATATAAAAAATGTAAACTCAGTTAACGGGTTTAAGTCTCAACTCTCAAAATATATTTTAGAGAATACCCACTTCTATGGTGATTAAAATATATACAACAATTTAATTATATTCTATTCCGTTAACTAAGTACTTATAAGGCGAATATTTTTATTGTTACATTATATATATACATATACCATATTATATTATAGTAAAATAGTTTGCTGTTGGTTACGGTTTAATACGGTTTTGCCACTTCATGTATTTTTTTAAATGTAAATTCAATAGGTTTAATTATTTTCCTGTTTTATTTCTCCTAGACTAGTTATACTGGACATACTTACAACGCCCACCTACAGAACTATGTGACTGTGGTCGTTCATTACTAGCGACTATTCATTAGTTTCAAAGGGTTAATCAGCGAACTATAACTTAAAGAATTTTATTGAGTCTCCGTGACTAACCGTATATGAACTTATGTCACTATAAGATGTTAACTTAAGTTTATAGATTAGACCTAGGTATATACCCATTGTGACGGCTAGAAAATTAATTATAATTTTAACTGACTGTTTAGTTTTTATAAATTACTCACTATAAGTCATAAATAAGTTTTTGTGAAAAGTATAACTATGTTCATAACAAGTTTAATTTTAAATCGCATTATAGTGTTTTTTCTTCTTTCAAAAATATTTCATGTATACCTACTATATTATAGTGTTTATAATATAGTAGGTAACCTATCTGTAATATTTACGTAATTTTAAGTCTTTAAAACGCTTTAAAAGGATTATGAATGTTTGCAGAATTTATTGTAGGTAATATTTGCCATAAAGAGAAATATTAATTACCTAAATATGGTGCAATATATCATTTACGAGCAGTTTTGCAATTCAAAACAATAATTGTACGAAATACGATTTGCAGCAAGCACTTTCAAAACTAAATTAAACTTGCGGCAAAATAGAAGTGTGTATAAGATAATAGCAGCAATTTTACCTGGTATGCGGTAGAAAAAACCTATTACCTATAGTCGTTTCCTAGATTATTCAATTAGTTATATATATACTGATTTTATCGTTGACTATTACGGTTCAGGATTTTATAAGTTATTTATTTTTGCAATTACTGAAAAAATACAACGGTTGAAAAAATAATAATGAGTATCTACTATTATTCCTCCTTATATATTGAATATTTAAAAAGATATAAAGCTCCTTTGGATTTTGTCTTTTGGGCTACTCCTCGGAATTGTCTATAATTACCAGGACAAAAACTAAATTCACTAAGTGAAATACCACCAAGCTTACCCACGAATGATCAAGATACAATCGAATTCCAGTCCACGAGTACCTAATTTGCATACGTACAGTATTTCTAGAAAAACTTAATTGACATAATATTAAAAAAGAAATATCTACAATTATTTTTTCAAATACACACATTTATCAAATATATTTGTACTTATTTGATATATGTTATTTAAGACCTTGGATAAGCAGGACAAGATATTCCTCTTTCTGCGACGCACGTAGGCGTCGGCCAGTGACCTGTTTTGACCGCACAAGCTGAGGCACTAACTTTTTGTTTTTTTTTTTTTCAAAGAGAAAATTATGTAGTAGTTGCTTACTTTTTTATTGTTTAATTTAAAAAAAAAAGCGTTAATACAGTATAAAATAAACGGTATTTTTAATACATAATCAATGTATAAGATAACAAGATTTATGCGCCAATTAGTGTACGTGTACGACTAACGCGTATATTTTATTGGTGGCTTAGAGCATTTTACCTTATCCTATTTTGGAATTTCAGTTAAATGTTACTAAAAGAATCCGACTGAGATGTAATTTGCATATTCTGTGACCGTCAATACATCTAAATATAATGGTGGTTTTGCAATATCAAAACTGTTTTTTTGGTTCAGGCTTATCGAGAGCCTTTGATAGTTGAATTAAAAATGCGAAGATATAATAAAATATATTAGTTTCTTGTGGCATTCATGTTATATATAAAGGACTAATTCTTTATACTGCAAGCTTATTAGTTCTCCCAAAAATTAGAACCAAATTTGCAAAAAAAAAATATTACTTTCATCTGCTCCATCGGGAGCACAACTTTATAACAAATTACCGTCTCATATAAAAAATGTAAACTCAGTTAACGGGTTTAAGTCTCAACTCTCAAAATATATTTTAGAGAATACCCACTTCTATGGTGATTAAAATATATACAACAATTTAATTATATTCTATTCCGTTAACTAAGTACCTACTTATAAGGCGAATATTTTTATTGTTACATTTATCATACTGTTCTCATGTAAGTGAATTTGTCCTTTTGAGAATAAATTCTTTAAACCTAACCTATACTACTCGTAACTTATATAATATGACGTTTTTATTTTTGTTTTTTACGCTACACTATTTCACAATTCTCGTTAATTTATTAAATAAAGATTTTGCCGAAGATATTTGTATATTCAATGAGCCATAAAAAATAGAGTTGCTGGAGAATGAAAATTATAGATTAAGTATATTATGTTTTCTTATGTTAAAAATAAAAAATATATGCATGATAATTAAAAAAAAAACATAATTATTCGGTAAGTCAGCAACTGCATAACCTACCACCGGGTTTCATCCAGCTGACTTTTCTGAGCATTTATTTTTATCATTTTTCATTACGAACCCAAGCTCACCGGAAATTTATGTATAAAGATATTATATATGAATTTCACGTGGGTGTTTCAAAACCTTGTGACAAAGCCTTTTTGTCACAAGGTTTTGCTGTGCTTTTATTAGACGACGTGATTGTACAACAATTCGAAATTTATGATTAATTTGAAAATGTATAGACAAATTTTATAAAGTTTTTAGTCTAAGATTTAATATTATTTCTCTTGAAAAACTCTTAAACAGACTTAAACGAATTATAACTTAAAGAATAATTGAAGTTTTATGAGCAACTAAGTGCAACTACTACTTATCAAGATTTATAAGTTTTGATGCCTAACTTAGTATAATATAAGAATGATTGCAATATAATACACTTACATACTTCTACTCTCATAGTCCATCAGTCTGCCCGAGGCGAGACCTAGATCAAGACCAACGGTGCTACGTGCTTTTGCACTAGCACGGCAGCGTTACGCGTTAACTTCCCAGTTCTCGGCAAATACTAAGAGTTTCTTGATAGAAACAATTAATATTTCTTTTATTGACCAGACCCGGGATCCAAACTCAGGACCTCATAATCTGCGCAGCCTTAGCTTATATAAGCTAGCCTAGCTAGCTTATATTACTGGCCACGAGATCCTTGTCAATAAAGTTATTCGTGTTATCTTTGATCGTAGCAAAATCATTATGAATCCGTATATAGGGTAGCTATATACGGATTAATCCGTATATGGCTTCCGAGAGTCAAATAATGATGATCCAAAAAAATAAAAAAAAGTCATGTTTTATATAGACAATACATTAGCTTATATTTTATATAGAGAGAATATACGCTTTGTATATCATTATATAATAGTAATAGTAGTAGTAGTGTATTAGTAAAGACTATTTAGTCTTATTTCTAGAACATATAATATTAAGAGTTTTATTATATATCCGTACATTCTTTAGCAAACACGTACAAGTATGCAGAAAGCATTATAGTTTATTTTTAAACGATTGCCGGATGCTATAGTTGTAAAATTTAGTAAGGAAATCGTAAAGTAAATAATGATTAAAAAACATAGCACATCACTTAGTCGTAAGGTTCCAATCTCTCGATATATATATTTTTAATTTTAGATAATTCGATATGAATTTAACAATACCTGCTTATCTTTGTAAATAATTTGAAATTGATAATTAAGTACTGAGTATTGTTTACTACATTTTAAAATTATCCATAATTTATTTATCAATGAAAATGATATTGAACTTGGCTCAGACTAAGTACAAATTAATGGATTAAATGTACTTCAATATAAAGTTATTATTTGGTGATTAATCACAATAAAAATATTGTAAGATAATATGTTAAATGTTCATTTTTACTTGAATCTTTTAATTGGGAATAATTTTTGCTAATCGAACGATCAAAATGCAAAAAAAAAAAACAAAATACTCAAAAATGTATATAGAATGATATGAACTATCCTAACTAGCCTCAACGGTTCATACAAACTGACTAACGATAAGTGTAAGAATGGGCAACTAGATTTTCTTCTTCTTTTTTATGTAGTGATTGAATTTCCAATTAAATTTTACATCTATAGTAAAATTTAATTTTAACTATTTAAGTAAGTTAAACATTTTTTGTTGTCACCACACGAACACGAACTCCTTCGTCATATTAGCGTATCATAAGCGTAATCAATTTAAGATTATTGTTTCAAACTGATTAACGTTAAGACGTTATATATTTAATTATAAATTTAAATTATTGTTACAAATAAAATAAAAAATAATTTGCATTGACAGGTGCAATAATTATGAAAAATATCAATAAACTAAATAATCGGCATTTAAAAACATCTATAGGAATTTAGGCAGATTTAAATTTTAATTAATTTCTAATCTAAAAGAGGGTGAAAAGTATCGATGAACGTATTTTATATACGAGATATCTTAAAGGTTTCAGTTTGTAAACCCTGTTTTTTGTTTAAATTGGAGTATTCATAATTTATTTTTTAATTAAATCCTTTTTTTTCGTTTACGTTTACGATTTTCAATAGTAGGTAATTAGTAACATATAGATGACAGCGGGCTCTCTTGCAGTCATACAAACACAGGCCTCTCTCTGTTTCACAACCGACCCACTTGCCTACCGCCACATATACACAGCCCCGCCAACCGTCACCTCTTTGGGCGAGCTCATGATATACGTTGTTATGAGAATATACTAGGTAGGTACATACCGTTCAAAACATTGCAACTTAGTTAAGCAATACTTACACCAACGAATTTCAGTATGATAGACAGGTATGACAACACAACTGCCTTTCAAAATGAATAATCAAAGTTTTTTTATTACAACAGCAGCTTTTGGAATTCGAAGTAACGTAGACTTCGCATAATATTATCTAAACATTTTTTGTCAGTTACGCTGATGCGAGACTGCTATTCCGTTAAGTATACTCATAAACAACAAAAACGAAAAGAGTAACTGCATTTATGATTCAGAGTTCAATGACTTTAACACGCAAAGTTACCTCAAATGGCTGCATCGTTTGACACACAAGAATGTTTTTATGTTTATAATTAGAAAGATTAGTCTTTTTACCTAATAATTAAAAATTTAAACTAGGTATGTGTGTCATTAAGATTTCAATTTAACATTAAGCCTTGTTGGGTTATTGGATTCATTCTTGTCGTCATATTGAAGTGAAATACCACTGACTGACTTATCACAAGATCTCCGAAACTATAGGTTGACTTGATTTGAAATGCGGATTTTACGAAAATCCTATCCAAATAAATAAAATAAATTTTTCATCATCTGAAATTTGGCCTTTTAAACTAAATAAAAAAATTAAAAGAGTTACTTTATAGTACTATAATAGATTGTTAGAATAGATATTGATTTTTATTGCCCCGTATAATAACAGAAACACAAATTCGTTATTTATTTATTTAATTAGGTTTAGCGATTGTTAAATTACGATATAGTCTAAATTAAAACTGATATTGAATGAAACACGAGATGCACTAAGTGTAACAAAATGGCGGTAAAGTGGTTTTATAAATTAAGCAAATGAAATAATATGGTAAAGGATTCTATGTATTTATTAGTCCTTTCAGACTTTTACGTCCGTGCTTTTTAATAATTTCATGACTGTTTACACCCATTTCACCAAACAAGCTTACGCTGCAAAATTAATTAATAAGTATAGTAAATGTATTTTCATTACGTAAAGATATTACAATGATTACGACATCGAGAAGCTGCAACTGTTTTTGTGCGCATGTAACTCTGTGCCATACCGTCTTCTCTACCTGGATATAAGTATAACAAGGTGTAACTACAAGGTATAAGTATAACATATTATTTTGTTTAGTATACCTACATACTGTGTACATTCTCAGCTCTAAGAAGCGTATGCAGGCTTTGGACGAATAGATGGGATAGACCATCGTACTTAGCGCGTATGCTACGGCAATTGGGCCACTGCTTGTGCATAGCAACCGTTGACTGATGTCTGTGATTGTGTTTGGACGGCTTTATTTCAACTGAAATATTTTATTATGGTCTATAAATGGCAACTGGTTGATATAGCCAATAAGAAAGGCCGTCGTCACATATATATATTTTATAGAATAGGAAGGCGGACGAGCATATGGGCCACCTGTTGGTAAGTGATCACCAGACGCCCTTAGACATTGCCACTGTAAGAAATGTTAACCATCGCTTACATCGCCAATGCGCCACCAACCTGGGGACCTAAGGTTTTATGTCCCTTGTGCCTGTAATTACACTGGCTCACTCACCCTTCAAACCGGAACACAACAATACCAAGTACTGCTGTTTTGCGGGAGAATATCTGATGAGTGGGTGGTACCTACCCAGACGAGCTTACACAAAGCCCTACCACCAGTAAAATATATGGTTAATATGCGGTAATGTGTACAATCTTATTAAATCAAAAAAACCCAAATTCAATTGCCAAGACAATTATTAATAAAATAAAAAAGGTTAAAGCTTATAGGTACTACTTACGTGTTATGTGTAATTGTAATTGTCGTCAGTGTCAATTAGTGTCATAAACAGATATAATGTATTATTTATAATTGGGTAAGTACATTAGGTATTTGGTATTTGATGAGTCTACTGTTAAACTTAAGTTAATAAGAAAACATTATTTATAAACATTTTAATTGATTTCAATGAAAGTAAAATAATGGTATAATAATAAAACGTAATTATTATAACGTTATCTAATAATTAATCAAAGAAAACCAATCGACGTGTTATGATATCGATACACGGTGTTAAGCGCGATTGTCGCGTTACTCGGAAACGCTTTGATCTTATACTTTATCGAAGATAGCCGATTCGATAGATCGTTTATTTCACAGGTATCAATTGTGTATACAAACACTCTAAGTAGATTTATATACGAAAGTGATAAAGTAAATGGTTATCATTAGTTTTATCATAATATACATTATGGCACGATTTTATTTTGTTGCCGCAGAATTTACTTAAACAAAAAAAAAAAAACATAAATTATCCATATCAATAATTATTATAGGTACATGCGTAAATCGTATGGTCATTAATACTTAAAAAAAGTTGCGTCCAAGCGTTACTCTTAGCATCGATACTTATTAATTAATCTAGCACAATTTAATATTATTCTCTCGCTGATACTAAATACCATTATAGTATCTAGTTATGAATATAAATTTTGTCTAATTATTTAGGAGTGCCTTAAGTATTTCGATATTATGTATATGGTACAAATACAATTTTATTATGTATATTTATCACGATATTATAATTATATAGAATATAACGATCAGATTCTTTTTTTTTTTTTATTCAACATAAATTAAATTTTACTTTATATAACATATACAGAATACACACCTACTATTCTTATTTTGTCCGTTCGTATTGGTATTGTGTGTATAGAACAGTAGTATATAATGTATTCGAAATATAATATATAAAAAAATAGTTCGCATTTTTATTATTTGAATATATTAAAATACCATGATCAAGTTCGGGCACGGCGGTCATTCTCAAACAAGACTACCCGATTGTGCAGGAATATTATAAGCTCTCTCTTTCTTTATATTTTTAATCCTTTGGGAGGGCAATCTGAGAATACCGGAGAGTAGACCAATAACACAACAATGTTATTAGATAAAAGATCATAACACGAATAGTAAACTATCACAATAATTGTCGCATCAGTTTTAAGGCGTGGCGGGCTTAAAGGTTTAATTTTCATTAAAGATATATGAGGTAAATCAGGTTTGTGGCAAAAATTGTAGTTGAATGTGCTGTAGATCTAAAAGCGTCTCGAAACCGACCTTGAATTCAAGACCGCTACCTATATAATTACATTCAAATTCCGTTTGTTAAATATTTAAAATACCTATATTAAAAAAAAAGGCAAAGGTGACGAATACATCTTCCTGACCTTAAGATATCATTGGTTTTTAGTAAATATGTATTTTATTTGATAAAACTCATCCGTAGAACATTTTGTTAATAAGTTTAAAATTTAAGTAACAAAAAAGTTAATATATATATAATATATATAAAATATATATTTTCCTAAAGATTGCCAGTCATTACTTCCTTCAAACGGTGTAATTATACAGTTTTTTTTTAAATCAACCAGTTCAATGCCTAGCTAGGAACATTTGTTTATCAAAAACCGTTGCCGTTGTATGCCATTTTAGTTTTTATCAAATTCGTGCCCGAGACTGAGAGTATTTTTTGTTATACCTCATAATTTAAAAATAAATAGATCCAATGGTCGGGTGGAATTGTTATTTAACAAACAAACACCCACCTGACAACTTCCGGTTTTGTAAGGACAACAATATCAAATTAAAAAATCTGCTTCTATTCGGTTTATTTTGTATTCAAAATGACAATAAATTTATATACCAAGTATTTAGTCATGTGTATTTGAAAAATTAATCGTAAAGAAAATAACAATATAGAATTAAACTTATACATTTATTTTTAAAATACTAAATAAAATACAAATTTAAAATAATTATCAACATAATTATCTGTTGTACAGATTCTATTTTAAGTAGAATAGTTAAAAATTTAACAGAATTTACATATATGAAATTGCATGTGCACGAAGTGTGCGTAAATAAATTCTTAATATTTATCACATAAAAAGGAGTTTTACCATTAAAAATATAACTTATATGAATAAAAGCAAAGGTAGTAGACTACTTAGGTATTAAGTATCAATTTACGTTTTTCAAATATCTTTTTATTTAATTTTTGATATATTATATAATATACATTTAAGTCCAACAGTAGACATATTAAAATAGTCTCAATAATAATTTTATTTACGTCATTTTTTCTTAACTATACATATATATTGTTGTGACTAGTAAACCGCATGATTTAAAATCAAATAAGAAAGAAAAATACATACCTGTCAATTGAAATATTCTTTAACAACCACATAGTTACTTATACTACGTTATCTGTTATATAATTCAAGAAATTGATATTTCCAAACAATAGTATTTTTGAATTGAATGTTTATTCTGTGCATCTACTTACAAGAATTTATGTATAAACTAAATGAATAAAATACTCAATTATTGTATTTTAATAATATTATCTATATCTCGAAATCATTCAATTGGTTCTTATTTTAGTTTATTGGTATAACTTACTATTTTTCTATAGGGATTAAACAAAATATAATGCTCTTAAAATACAATAATTCTTCTAAATAACTGCTAAAAAAACCATCTAGATACATACATAAAAATAAAATATTTATAAAAAATTGGTCGGAAACATTATTAAAACTCAAAACGAAAAGAAGTTGCATAATTTAAATGACATATTTTCTTATTTTTATATTTTGTTTTTGGAAAAATAATATTTCTATATCACATCTAAAACTTAAAAATATTAGTGAGAGTATTTTTACATAGGTAATCTATGCTATGCTATAATCTTTAAAGGCATTTTTATTTTGTTAATGTTCCACGAAGTAAATGAAAATCTAAGGCACTCAACAGAGATGGATCTTTGTAACAATTACAATTATTCATATTATTCTCTCAAACAGATTTGGTTCAAACGACAAACGGCCTTGATATATTTTCTGATAATAATGTTGTAATGTTAATCGGTTTTAAATGTAGCAGTGGAATGTTACGTAAAATGCCTTAGTTTAACTTGATTCCATAAAAAATTGGAATGTATAATTGCCGATATAATAACAAAAATGTGTTTTTTTTAATCGTTTTAAAAATCACATAACAAAGTTATAATATACATATATTTAATAATATACGTAATTAATCTAAATTTTCATTTCATTAATAATTCCTCGTTTCTTCGTTTTGTTATTAAAACTTCCTTATACGTTTACAATCAATTCAAGATATTATCGATTTACAGTCAATTGAACAATTGCACAAATGTAAGTAAATGTATATTAACACAAAAACATTTTAGCCATTTTGTCATTCAGCGTAACTATCTTTCGCTTCATTGGCCTTCAAAAGATTGCAATTTGTTTTTCTTTAATATCACATGTATTAACTAGGTATAAAAAATTCCTTTGCAACAAGTGGTTGTGCTAGAGATCGTTGAATCGTATATTTATATAGGAAATAAAATATTATTCAACGGTTACAGATTTAGCGAGATTTCTCGGACAATCTACATTGCATCCTCGCAAAACAGCTATATGATATGCTAATAATTGCATAGGAATGACTGTAAGAACTCCTTGTAAACAATCTACGGTTTTCGGAACTTCAAGTACACGAGATGCCAGAGATGTAGTCTCTGTATCTCCTTCCTCGCAAACCACGATCGGCCGACCTTGACGAGCTGTTACCTGCTGCAATGCATTCATGCACTTCGTGTAAACGGGGTCACGCATTACTATCATCATAACTGGCATGGAATCATCAATGAGAGCCAGTGGACCGTGCTTCAATTCTCCCGCCATAATGCCTTCACTATGCATATATGTCAGCTCCTTTACTTTTAAGGCCCCTTCAAGACAAGTAGCAAAATTATAACCACGACCCATAATAAGTAGTGATCGTTGTCGGTAGAGGTCTTCAGCCAAAGCTTTTACCTTCTCGTCTAGTGCTAGTACCTGACGAATTTTAGAGTCTAATTCATGCAGACCTTCGATGATATCGGCCCTTCGCTTCTGAAGTGAAATACGATCTTCACTAATGACCAAAGCAAACATAACTAGAGACACAAACTGTGATGTATATGCTTTTGTTGAGGCAACACCGATTTCTGGACCTGCATTAATATGTACTCCACAGTGCGATTCACGACAGATTGAACTACCAACAGTGTTAGTAATACCAACAATGAGGGCTCCATGACGTTTGCAATAACGGAGGGCCATAAGAGTGTCAGCAGTTTCTCCTGATTGTGAAATAAAGAAACAAACATCATCACGGAACACAGGTGTGTTTCTATCTAAAAAGTCAGAAGCCAATTCAACCATTACTGGGAGTTCTGTCAACTCTTCTAACAACTGACGTGTAGCAACAGCACTATGATAACTTGTACCACATCCAATCAACATTAATCGTCTGCATCGCTTTATTTCTGGAATATAATCCTTAATGCCACCAAGAGTTACGGTACCATTAGCAAAGTTTAGACGTCCTCTCATTGTGTTTATAATAGATTCAGATTGTTCAAAAATTTCTTTCTGCATGAAATAATCATAATTACCTTTCATAATCTGCTGTATTTCAAGTTTCAGCGTTAGGATTTCTCTCTGATGTGGGTCTGTGCTGCTGCCAGACATACGGTGAATGCTGAGAACTCCATCTCTAATGTGTGCAACATCATCATCCTCAAAATAGAGCACTCTATTTGTATGTTCTATGACGGCTGAAGCGTCAGATGCAAAGAAGTATTCAACATCTCTTTCTTCTTCTGGTTCAAAGTGAGCATGGCTGTTAACTCTGGGTACTGAGGGTACAACACCTCTAGTTGCTTTATTGTTGGTATACATAATCGGAACATGGTCACTTGATAAGCGCCTTCTTGTTTTAATTCCTACAAGCAAAGGGCTACCACGTCTTGTAGCCACACACTCATTTGGGAAGAAACGAGACTTGAAACACAAAGCAAAAGCTCCTTCAAGTTGTTGAGTTACCTGTTCAACCAGTTCCTGGAAGCTGTAGTCTTTGTGTTGATGATATATGTGGTGTATCAGCTTCGCAATTATCTCAGTATCAGTTTGAGATTCAAATATGTAGCCTTTATTCTCAAGGAAGGTTTTAACTTCTTTATAGTTAGTAATGATGCCATTGTGAATAACAACAAACGAGTTGTCCTCGCCTGATCGTTGCGGATGCGAATTGATGGCACTTGGCTCACCGTGAGTCGCCCAACGAGTGTGAGCAATACCACAATGCGATTCTACGGTTTCTTCAACAGCTAACTCAAGGCTACGCTCTTGAAGCAATTCTTCGAGGGCCGCTACTTTTCCACTTTTCTTCACTACGGCTATATCCTTTTGATCAGCGGCATCGATAGCAACACCCGCTGAATCATAACCACGGTATTCCAAGCGTTTTAATCCATTGACGAGCAATTCCAATATCTCTCGCCGGGTCTTAGGCGTAAGATGATTAATGTATGCGAAAATTCCACACATCGTAAGCGGAGCAGAACGTTTACGCAGATTCGGGTGCACGAAACCACAACTAGCGAGAGACTGCGCGCTACACAATATACAACCGATATTGAAGGCCTTCGTATATAACTCCTACCACTAATAAGTTACTTTCACTTACGGCAAAGCACACGTCATCATGTTTCGTTATCGTAGATACTACTTGTTGGTATCGTAAATATCAGCAAGCATCGGCAAAAACCAGTTCTACTATGACTTCTGACTATCATTTAAATAAACACATATTTCCTATTCGAATACGTCAATGTCAGTAGGAATGTAAGAAACGTCAATGTTAACGTCAAAATATTTTTTTTAACAAAATCTGAAATGTTTCTTTTATTAAACGTTATCAATTAATGTATTGTAAAATGTAATATTGTAAATTTGAAACCGTTCCCATAAATTTATTACGTTGAAAACGAAGGGTGGTTTTCTTGTTTTTTTTATCTTTAAAGAAGATGTAACAATGATGTTCATTTATCATTAAGAAGATCATAGAGCATATACTACACTTACATCTACAAGAAATATTAATAACATTTATTCTTAATAACAATTTTACATATTAAGTTTTGCTGTGAAAAATTGACTCCAACCGCCATAATTATTTTAATAATTAAACCTAATGAACTAAAACTTTCAGGTATACCATAATATATCTTTACTTCGTCCTTTTACAAATATTAATAATTGTTAGGGTATATATAATATAGGGTAATAGGGTTTCAAAATAATGATAAATCAAAATTTAAAAATAATATCTTAATTTAGTTTGTAAGACATTATTCGAATCTTCGATGTTGACTATTCGTCATTCGTGATGCATGGCACTTTTCGAAACTAAGCACCACAGCTCAAATTGTAAAGGTTAAGCAACAATTTTACCGAAAATTAACACAGAAAATGAATAAGTGAAAAGATTTTGAATTAAGAAATTTATAAAAGGAAGGACGTTAAATGACTCCTTATTGTTAACAAGCTTTATATTTAAGTTTTATTTTATATTGTAAGGGAATAACATCTATTAAACATTAATAATTGTAAGCTCAATATTAATCTGTTTTGCCGGGAGTATTTTAATACACTGGTAACTCTGAGTAGAGACTACCTTATAATTATATAAAATACCTAGGTATGCCGCCGCCATTCAGTTTCAAAACAAATAACACATAAGCAGTTTTTTTATATACTAGGTAGATGGACGAGCATATGGCCCACCTGATGGTAAGTGGTCACCAACGCCCACAGACATTGGCATTGTAAGAAATGTTAACCATCGCTTACACCGCCAATGTGCCACGAACCTTGGGAACTAAGATGTTACGTCCCTTGTGCCTGTAATTACACTGGCTGTGGCTTTTTTATATTGTTATGACTATATGAAAAATAATAATAGTTTAGCTTTTCATGCTTTACTATTTATTTAAATCCATTATAATTGTGCGCAGGTAAATCCTACTGGTGTGCTAAAAATGATTCATCAATAACCCCGCGCAAATTGAAGATAACACTATTTGTATCCCTTTCGCACTTAGCAAATAATGCGCTAGAGCACTAACGCAATCAGTTTGTATAGATAAAACGTGCCTAGAGTACTATCAGGTACTTGGAACACGCGTTGTGTATTCTTTCTTCCGGGCCTTTGATCAAAATCTATTTCATCGAAAACCTAACACGGGATACTAAGCGGCATGTATTTTTTTTTCAAATTTTGAATCATTTAATGATGATGAGTGAAAACTATGTTTTTCAACATATTTTTTGTTGCGGTCTGGTTGTAATGATTTATTTATCTATTTAGTACACTATTTTATGACATAGGTTAGTGGTGGATATTTAGATCAAGGTCCATGCATTTTCGCTAGCTCCTTTTGAACTAATTACCAGATCTATCTACATTTTTCTACGATATGGGATTCGGCTGAGTGCATCAGAATGACTAGGACTACAAAGTGACAGATCAGCGATAAAATGTCAGGATTCAATGCCTATTTCGTATAATTTAGTATTTTAAATATTTAGTATCATCAAGTCATTCTGATGTCAAGATGGCTCCGCGTATGCTGAAATCATATACAGCCGGTATTGTGCATTTGTCTTTGTACAATAATTTAGTGCCTTTGTACAATGATTTAGTTATTTTGTAACTTGTTTGTTATTTCATCTCGAACTCATAAAATAAAGATTACACTAATGCAAACTCGGCTGATCGTGAGTGTAGGGAAACCTTACATTTTTTGTCATATTATATAAGGTACATTGTGTTAGAAATAAAATTGTCGATACCAGTAGCTTCTTTATTGGTTTATCAGGATCAAGGTCTTTACAAAATTATTGAAAAAATTACAAAGATACATTTAGCTTAATAAGATTGAGTTCTCTCCGTACCTATGTAAATCTAAACAGTTATCGAAATTCAAATTGAATGTTTAAACCTTTGCGTCTTTACCATTAACAGGCGAATTAATTTTATAAAATATAAGAGTATAGATTAAACTAGGAACAAAAATTACATTTCACTTTACAAATTCCTCAATTTCTACCAAAACGTTCTTAACGCTTTAACGTACGTCTAAAATCAACTATGGGAAGTCAGTTTAGAACCAACTACCCTCATTTCTACACTCTGATGTTTATCTTCTACTTACATACACGTGTTCAATCTTAAGAAAATAACTTTTATTTTTACCTACTGAAGTATGGAAAAGATTAATCTTAAACAAGTTTATAACTTTATGACAAAACTAGGTATTTAAAATTACGTCGTCATGCTGTAATAAATCGTCGAATTCGCTTATCTCGTGAGCGGGACAGGTAACGAAGTCGAAGAGCATACGAACCAAAATACCCACGGAAACTAGAAACAGAGTGGAGAATATACACTTGAGTACTTTTGTGATGAGACATTGGTACGACAAAATCTCAAATATCAACGTCACGCGATCAATAAGGTCTAAAGATTCAATTTCGTCTATCGCGCCTTTCCTCCTGAATTCCTTGCGATGGAAAAATAAAACGTAACGAGAGTACGGAAACTCAGACTTGGTGAGTAACTTACGCCTAAAATAAGCACAAATACATAAACTTAACATGTAATAGTAACTAAAACGAATAAACTTGAGTATCTTGTTCTGATAAATGCACGAGTCGGGGATGTCGATGTCACCACTGAAGAAGCTCCGATGGGGGGAGTACGATGAGGGGACACTACTGAGGACGCTGGGCGGTGTTAGATCGTCATCCGATTCAGAACCGAATGCGCTCTCCGCATCCCAAAATACACCTACATCTGGAGGAGGGTGGGTTCGAAGAAGGGGTGCCTCGGGAACAGAGAGGAAATCGGGTTTGCGGATGGGTCTCGTAGGGGAAGAGGTTGAGGGAGAGGGGCTCGCAGCGCTGCGGGAGATGGCTACCGGCTGCGATTTGTTCGTTGAAGTGCCCCATAGTTATTTTTTCTTCTGGGCCTTCTCCGCGGCCTTAGTGATTTTGCCTGTAGTAACCTCCTTGAAGGTTACACTCTGAAACGAAAACAAAAATATATTTGATTGACAAATAAAATATGTTTAGTATTTTTAGCGATAGAAATCCATAATCCATGCTAGTCTAAGGTTTAGCATTAGAACATTTAGAGCTAATCACATTCACAAAGGTTATTAAGTAATAACGTCGACACAAATACAGCGGCTAATGATAATAACTACTGTTTGATATTAAATTCGTTTTAGTGCTAGAATCTGATTGCTGGAAACATTTTATGCAATTCAGTGCAATCTTATGATGATGTTCTCCCGATCGATTTAAGCCACGGCGCCCGTTTGTGTGCACAAGAATGTGCGCTAATTCCCAATATTTTTTTGACCCAACTAGTAGTCTAGTGATCGAAATGCGAACAGATAAGTCATGGGAGGAGACAACTGAAAGGTTCAAAGCTTTACAAAATGACGTCAGTATGAGCCGGCACTCTGTGTAGCTCCGTCCGGTGCGCGCGCTAGCCGTTACCTTGATGACGCCGACGGCGACGGTCTGGCGCATGTCGCGCACGGCGAAGCGGCCGAGCGGCGGGAACTCCTGGAACGACTCGACGCAGAGCGCCTTGGTCGGCACCAACGTCACGATGGCCGCGTCCCCGGACTTGATCGACTTCGGCTCCACTTCGGTAGTCTTGCCTAAAAGTTACCTCGCGTGATCATTATGGGCTGTGCCTAGTTATACATATCTTCGCACCGGGAAATTATCTATACACATTAAGTATCGAATTAATTATATTGTTAACACATATCTTGCTTTTGTTATCATTCGCCTAAACGAAGATTTAAGGTGCAATGTCGAAAATTATATCAATCGCGGTCCAACTGAATTCAGTAATTAAACACGATATGTTTAATCACAAGGTGATTATCGTTGGCGTTTCGTCGAAATCAAAAATCACTGTCGATCTTCGTTTGGCGAATTGATATTAAACATTTGTATATTGAAATATTATCAAAAGTATATGAGTACCGGTACGACGGTCGCACTTCTCCTTGATCTCGGCGAACTTGCAGGCGATGTGCGCCGTGTGGCAGTCCAGCACGGGCGTGTACCCGTTGCTGATCTGCCCCGGGTGGTTCAGCACTATCACCTGCATTCGCCCTTAACATGTACTTAATTCTGCGATGACTTACTGTGGCATTAACGCTTCAAATTTTATTACGAAAAGCCTAAATGTATCTTAGAAAAATATTTATTACTTTTACTTATTATTTACCTAAGTTATATATATATTGTTTTCATAAACGTCGGTTATATTATAGATACACAGCATTTTGTCTCTCATCAGAAACTGTAGCGAAACATTAAGTAATTTACATTAAATTAGTCAAAATATAATGTAATGAACAAACTGGAGAGCTGGCACAAAACTGGCGTGGAGTAATTTTTAGTATTAAAATTAATTAACAATATTGCATAAATAAAAATGAAATATTTATTGAAAAAACTCAACGTCTGTTCTCAAAAGTATTAAGGTAAAACTATTGATAATAAATAAATGTAATGTTTATCGAGTTGCCTAGAAAATAAGCTCGGCGTTCGAGCGGTATGCCAAAATCTGCACAAGAACGCTCTGCGCTGAAGTCGAATGTGCGCCGGAACTTATTCTCTCTTATGATAGACAACAAGGCGTCAAACACAAATATAACAAAGACAAACGGAATCAAAATTATAACTAAAAACGCTAAGAAAAAAATATCATTTAGAAGAAGCCCTAGACGGCGTGTTCGCGCGAATTCTTTAGGCAAGCCTAAAAACGGAAAGTGAGGGAATTTCAGAGTCTATATTATGCGGTCTACGTGCGCACTGCCTTGTTTCCATTAGGATAAATATTCATATTAATTTAGCACAGTTAAAGACATTAAAAATTAAAGACATTTAAAATTAAAATTTCGCCGCAGAAAATTCTTACCTACTTTATCCAGTAATTCTACGGATACGGATCCTACGGATTTATCCAGTAATTCTTTGTTATTGATCCAAAGAGTTTTTAAGTAAATTAAACATTATAGGTATTTTACAACTGTCCGTTTGAATTTATTTTCATTTTATAGTTTATAAAACATTTAAATCTAACATTAAGAAATTAATATTTTATATTCAACTAGAGTTGAGTTACATAAAGAACAACAAGCATTTCAATCCGAACATTCTAATTCAAGTTAATTACAGGTTACGTAAATTTAATAAAATTATATATTGCATTATTATTCGCCGATTGACAAATTATTCTTATATAAAAATATATACATATGTGTGAGTATTTAAGTTTAAGAATAAAAAAGTATATATCATTACGATAGTTTTAGTAGAAACAGCCGAGTTAATTTCACACACACAATGCCGCAAGAAACTCGTATTTATAATTATTGCGATGCATTTGTTACGCTTATACAATCTATAACATATTGTGATAAAACTGTAACAAGGCCGCCGACCGCTGAAATTAAATATTTTTCCAAATATTTATATTGCTATCTCTTTCGCAATGGACAGGTTAAAAAATAAAGCTTAATTTAACGGTACAGTCGTAGGTCAATAATTTCAGAGGTGACTGCGCCGCAACGTTAAAAGAACTACAAAAATAATTTAAAAAAAAACGAAATACGATAATTTGTAGGTATGTAATCTAATGTGCAAAATACTATTTCCTTTATATCTCAATATTTAATAAAGATTATTTATTAAATTTTAGTTATTATTATTATTATCATATTTCGTATTTGTTATAGTACGTATAGCGGGTGTTTGTTTCGGCGTCAACTCAATTCGTTTGCGTAAGACCAATAATTGACCAAGAGGTTGGTATCTAATATGTTTATCGAAAACAAGTTTGCACTGTGATTATGAATTTCGTACAAACTTCGAACCTGTCTACTATAATTAATTATCGCTAGTCGTGTTGTATCGCGTCATTAAGTGAGTTTTATTAAACAAAAAATATATATTAAGTCAATACCAATTATTTTTTAATGTCGTGCGATTAGTTTTGACTGCCATAGTTAATCCGGTTAGCGGTCTCAATTGGGACTATCGGTTTAGTAATGTCGAAGTTCTGTGTATCACTTTCAATTAGAATATCTAGGACTAGAGCAAGCATCACCGAGTTAGTCAAATAGTAATTTACTTTACAATTCATCTCATGAGGTCAAAGGTATTCTGAAATTATTTATTTTGAGAAAAGACGTGGTGGGTTCAGCTGCAAATACTTTTGGCCTCTAAAACAACCAACATTCAAACTTTTACAAACTGTTAATTTAATATCATATCAAAATATTGAAATTAAAAGCGCGATTATAAATTTTCTGAGTAAACTAACCTGCGCGGTGAAGTCGGCGGCGCCCTTGGGCGGGCAGTTCTTGGAGTCTCCGGCCACGTACCCGCGGCGCAACTCCTTCACCGACACGTTCTGTCGTATAAATATTTATTTATTTCAAAGTATCTAACTATCAAATGAAAGAGGAATTTTAACAATTCAATTACAATTGTGATTGTGTGATTATAGCTTTATGTATTTACTATGAAATAAGTCCATTAATATTATTAGTGATCGCGACGAGAGTCTCTCTTCAGGAAAGATTACATCGACTCTGTCAATGTATGTACGTATGCGCATCACCTTGACGTTGAAGCCCACGTTGTCTCCGGGCATGGCCTCCTGCAGGGCCTCGTGGTGCATCTCCACGGACTTCACCTCGGTGGTGATGGCGGCCGGCGCGAACACGACCACCATGCCTAATCCATACAATTTTCAATTATTTTATGGCAATACACTGTGTATAAAATGTTTTCATGTTTGGTGTACATAATTTTTCCCAATATATAGATATCGAATATTCTGACAGTTATACAAGTAAAATATCATACTAATATTTTACCACTGAAATTTGCATCAATATTAATTGTCTCATGTCTAACTTATACAAGACCCTCACCTGGTTTCAGTATGCCGGTCTCGACCCGGCCGACGGGCACGGTTCCGATGCCGCCGATCTTGTACACGTCCTGCAGCGGAAGCCTGAGAGGCTTCTCGGTGGGACGAGAGGGAGGCTGGATCGCGTCCAGAGCCTGTATACCATTACTTTCGTTGGGTATTTCATATATAAGAAGCCATTTAAGAACACAAAATGTATGGAATATTTATTTTGTTATTCCACCGTAATATAATAACGTATTTTCCACTATTAGTTTTTAGTCTTGTTTATCTATTAACTCACTATATAAGTATGGACCACTCACACATAGCCGCCGTGTCACATCTAGCGTCGTGTCAAATATTATCGATACTAACTAATCAAATACATTAAGATTTTCTCAAAAATCTATTTACTACTTTTTAATGGTGGTAGGGCTTTGTGCAAGCTCGTCTAGGTACGTACCACCCACTCATCAGATATTCTATCGCAACATAGTAGTACTTGGTATTGTTGTGTTGCGGTTTGAAGGGTGAGTGAGCCAGTGTAGTTACAGACACAAGGGACATAGCATCTTAGTTCCTAAGGTTGGTGGCGCATTGGCGATGTAAGCGATGGTTAACATTTCTTACAATGCTAATGTCTATGGGCATTGGTGACAACTTACCCTTAGGTGGTCCATATGCTTGTCCACCTACCTATTCTTTAAAAAAAAATCTATTTCTAACAAATAAGCCGGGTAAAACCACTAAAGCAGACATTTAGTTCTACTTTTGTAAGATAAAGCATAAGATGTTTGAGGAAGTAATAAAAAAATATCGATTTAACGATATACGTATTTTAAATTAGTATCGATGTCTGACCTCGATGAGGGTCTTGCCCTCGACCTTGCCGTCCTTGCGGTCGATGGTCCACCCCTTGAACCAGGGCATCTTGTCGGACGGCTCCAGCATGTTGTCGCCGTGCCAGCCCGAGATGGGCACGAAAGCCACCGTTGCCGGGTTGTAGCCTAGTAAACGAATATTTATTCACTGCCAGAACAGGTTCTTATTATGTCACTTATGAATTATTTATCAAATATTCCATCCTTTGCCAAAAAAAATTAAGAATTATTATTAAATGATCAAAATAACTTAACTACGTAAGCCATAATATAGATGTAGGTACCTAAATGTATACTTCATATTAATTACCTAATGTTTTTAAAAATAATTATCTAAGTGGGTATAATACATTATTTATTCTTATAATTACAAAATACAAGTTTTATATAAGAAAACTTACCAATCTTTTTGATATAAGAAGACACTTCCTTCTTGATTTCCTCGTAACGCGCCTCGTGGTACGGAGGTTCGGTGGAATCCATCTTGTTAACGCCAACAATCAACTGCTTCACGCCGAGCGTGAAGGCAAGCAGAGCGTGCTCACGCGTCTGGCCGTTCTTGCTGATACCAGCTTCGAACTCACCAGTACCGGCCGCCACGATCAAAACGGCACAATCAGCCTGTTTCGAAACAAAATACACGTACGGTAATAACAATATCTGATTATTTGTATATATACTTTTTCTATTTCACCGTAACACGTACTTGAGACGTTCCAGTAATCATGTTCTTGATGAAATCCCTGTGACCGGGTGCGTCAATGATGGTGACATAATACTTAGCGGTTTCGAACTTCCACAGGGCGATGTCGATAGTAATACCGCGCTCACGTTCCGCTTTCAATTTGTCCAACACCTGCAGGTATGTAACTATCGTAAATATTCCGCGACTAAAAATTGTTACCCTGCATTATTTTCAGGGAAGAAATCTTACCCAAGCATACTTGAATGAACCTTTGCCCATTTCTTGGGCCTCCTTCTCGAACTTTTCGATGGTACGCTTGTCAATACCACCACACTTGTAGATCAAGTGGCCAGTGGTGGTCGACTTTCCAGAGTCAACGTGGCCGATTACGACGATGTTAATGTGCGTCTTTTCCTTACCCATTTTGGTTTTGATTGCGCGATTTCAACAATTAAGATCTGATAAACAAAAAAAAAATCAGTTGAAAATATACCTATTCAATCTATTACAACTTTATTTTGTTAGAAACATGCCTTCATCATATTTCACCTATCTATAACTTCTTAAATATTAACTTAATTATTGTATACCTACAGTTGTGTTAAATACAATTTTTGAAAGTCATCTAATATTTTTGCGCATTGGCCTAATGCGGCATTATTGTTATAATTGCACAACGTAGCAGGTTGCCGGTTTCTGTTTCTAATCTCAATATTATACAACACTTTGACTGCTTGACGACCTTGCTTATGACTGTAATTGTGCGTCTAGTGCGTAGGTGTTTATGTAAGTTACGAGATACACCATTTCTACATTTTAATGCAATTAACAATACCTAAATAAAAGTGCATTCTTTAAAATACTCTACTGCTAATAACTAAAAAAGAACAAAAGAATGTTTATGGTTTTATAATCAACCTAAGCCGAATGAGCAGATGAATATTCTACAATAAAATACTAGCATTTCCTATTTCTTCGAATGAGTTCGGTAAATTTGTTAAGAATAAATAGTATAATAACTAAGGAACCGGATAAGAAAATTAGAAATCACTACGACCTCAATGCCTATTTTCTTCCAATTATGAAAAATACCTTGAAAAATTCGAGAATATTTTAATACATTTATGTTCTTTTGCATAGTAATACAGAAAACAACTTTCGATTAAATTGTAAATTTAAATTAATCTATCTACGTCATCAATCACCGAGGTCTGATAATTATAAGTACCTGGGTGACCGAGCTCCGCTCTTTAATCAGTTATAAAAAAAGTATTTTTATACACATTAACTTAAAAAGCAAAACCTTATCTAAATATAAAATTTGAGTCAAAAGTTTGAGCCGTTTCCGAGATACGCAACAGACTTATTTAAAACAATTGCTCATTTAATATTATAAGACATACCTAACAAAGACAAATTTGTTTCTCAGAAAAATCTCTTTTTTTTTAAATTACTTTTCTAATAAATCCAGTCGTTAACAAGGTCGACTAATTAAATGAAATCACTTATGAAAAGTCACAGTGCTAAAATGAAACAACGAATGCACTGCCCAAGTCTGGAATGCACTAAGTGGGAGGCTTCGATTGAACTGGGTGCAAATCTCCGGGACGAGCTGCTCCGGGCGTGCGCAGGACGTCCGGGACATCGATACAGCCAGTCTTTCACCCAAATATAGAACACTTCGCGACTGACTCTCACAACATACCTACAAACATCTCTTGTCATAATTACTGATCGATTTTGAACCACCTATGTAGGTATACCATTTATGGAGATTAAAGAGATTTAATGTTAAACTCTATACAGTTTCCTTTCACGTTTAAGATTTAAAATATTCAATGAAAATATATTAAAAATCTTTAGTTAGCACCAGCAATAATGATAAATAGTGTACTTATCAAACGAGAGATATTGCGCATCGGACCAAGAAATCACATAGATTATTATCACGAGAGTGCATACACTCTAATTTTAGCCGTCTAAACTATATGCATTTAAACAGATGTATTTGCAAATGACATGCTCCGACTTGCAAAATTAGAAGTTGTATGTCGCCTATAGGAATACGTGGCATGTGTACACAAGACATCTTCAATTCGCACATGGTCTTGCCGGCAAATTTACGGCCTCCATCTTGTGCGGAAACCGAATTAGCGAGTATTTTGTCTGTCAATTTTTCACTTTGCTTGTTTATTTTTCCTATCATAGTAATTGCGATATTCAATAAAAGCAACGTCAATGGTGAAACAAAATAAAAATGTGCAATGTCATGAGTTTAAATTTAGAAAACATATAATCCTATTATGAAATATATATAATAACGCAAAGCGCATAGGCCAAATAGGCGTTTTAAAAAGAGGATGCGCAAAAATATTTATTGATTCCATTTATTATTATTGGTATATGGTATGTTGATAAAAAAAGATGCAAATTATGACTCATTTGTTAAACGGTTCTCACTCAGTCATTTAACGAGAAATAAATTAGGCAACTAAACATGAAATTGCGTAATTAATATGGGCTACCGGTAAAGTTATGGATATAAAATTTGCAAGAAGTATATATTTTCAAATGAAGCCACACCAGTAGATTGAATAAACATAATTCCATTCAACTTACCAGTATTAATTCCCTCCGTGAGAACAATTAATAACAAAGAAAAACTTGAAGAGACTCACCTTTCGCAACTGCAGTGACGAATTTTCCTAGCGATTTTCAAGCATGCGCTATGGTAGTTCACCCGGGAATTGCAATCAATAAAATCAAAAGTGTTCCTTATTTTTCTTAATTACGAATACAGTTTTATTTCTTAATAAAAACACTTTTTAAAATAATAATCGAGATTTTATTTGATACTATCTGAAATGAAACGAGATTTTATAATACTTTTCTGGAAATAAGCGCTTATAGAAAAACGGATGTTCATATTTTCTTCTATCTTCGCAGACTATTAATAATTGTGGCCAGGGCTGTTTCAATTTAGAAATACGAGTACAAACATTAATTCTTACATTTTAAAATGTATTAATTGTCATCGAGTGAAATATGAATATATTTTTTTTGCTCGTACTTCAATTATAAAAAAATTAATGCAGACGAACGAACGACTAAAAGATATCTTTGTAAATGAATCCTTTTTTCTTTTTTATAAAAATATAGAATATTTTTTTTTACCAAACAAACAATTTTAACCTAATATTTACTTTAATTTCAATTGTTTTAAATAATAGTTTACTTTATTGGTATATTTTAGGTTAAAATAAAACATTATATATTTTGAAAGTATTTATTTTTTGTATAATATTCAAACTCATAAAACATACTTATTGCTAAATTACGAAAATCGTACCACTACACCTATTTATTAAGTTCAATCGTTATGACTGAAATATTTAATAAATTAAATGAAAAAGAAAAAAAATATTATCGTAGGACAATTATATAAAATATAATGTTTGTAAATAATTATAAAATTATTTACTTTCGTTGCTTATTCCAATAAATTTAATTTTGAATGGAGTAAAAGAGATATAATTATTGTAAAAATAAATACAATCATTAAAAAACAAGTAAATCAAATTTTAATTGCCGTGTACGATATGATGAATTGAAATGATCAATTATCTTTATCGTTAACATCACTGAAATACCGATTTATTAATGGTACGCTATTTATTTACTTTGAAATTATAATAATAACGCATTTCCCAATATTAGTTAAAAATATTATTTAAAAAAAACATATTTAGAATATAGGTGATTATTTAGCCCGAAGACTACAATTAAAACCATGTTTCGTATTTCATTTATAATAAATAGTAAGTACAATAAAACATCATACAATATCAACTCATACATGGAAGTTTATAATTTCTCATAAGTAAAGTCCCTTTATTGTTTAAGAGTAGATATTGCCTGATAAAAAAATCTCTTTTTAATTTGTTACTCTCTACATAAGACATAAAAACTGGTGTTTTATGTGATAATTCTGTCCTCGTTGTCACCAACAAGGCTATCATTGAGCACTTAGTTATGAGATAAAAATATTTTTACAAGCTTTTAATAACATTAACCTGTTAGTATGTGTGTACCAGTACCATCTATTGGAGTAACCAATTGAGTTGAAATTGTGTGTAGATAACATTTTTGGTGTAGGTGTTTAGGACGAGCTTAGAATTATTTCCTTTTTAATTAATATTATTTAAATTACAAAACAAAATTATAAACAAATGCGATGGAATGTTATAAGATGTTAAATTTAATACTGTAATGAAGCAACAACGAAATACAAACATACACCTATATACAATTTTAAATTCTACTAAAAACTTGCATTTATCTATAAAAAGTTTACTCCATGTTATTATTAAAAATAATTAAATTTGTATATTAAAATATATATATATATATATATATATATATATATATATATATATATATATATATATATATATATATATATATTACATTTAATAAAAGATGTGGGTTATGTCTTTAAAATAAATATGACCTCATTTCACTAACTGTACACTATATGTTAAGTAATTTTATAAATGATTTTAATGTGAATACATGCTTAACTGTTTTATTAATAAATTCCCATCAAATGTCACAAGAACTAAAAAAATGCTGTTATCATCATATAGTTCTAATCACAGACGTTTCTTCATACTTCTATCTTCAAAAAGAAGGTCTCATTTTCCTCCTGGCCACGGCAGATAGCTGCCCCAGCCTTTACCCGGGTTCGGATCATGTCCTAAAACAAATAAATTATTTAATACACATATATTTACCGTGTAGGCACAATATAAATGTATACAGTATTATTCTATGCTATCTTCATACAAACGGTCGAAACGCGAGTCATACCTACGCGCCTCGAGTTCGGTACACACTCGGTACACAACAGTTACGGCTGCCAACTGTTTTTGAGAAAAATAACTTATCATATTTTTTAAGTAAGAAAAAAATACAGCATTTGGAAGAAAAAAGGTATTATATATATATATATATATATTATTTCTTTTCTTGCAGACAAGTTTTTCATTATACACAAATTTATAAAAGCTATCTTTACATTTCCAATTTAAATAAACAAGTAACTCGTTTTTTATCAAATTTATAGGAGTCATATTATATGTGTTTCACTTTACACATCACAGTAAAGACAGGAAATAGAGTATTTTCGCATACTTTATTTTTATGCAAAAGTGTAACTGTAGTGTGTACTAATAATATAAGTATATTATTATATATGATGCATACCAAAAATAAAGTAGGATACATTATTATAAAGTATGGTTGGAAACCTTAAATACAGTCGCTAATGCGCCGCAGTGACGAACGAACGGTGTAATTGTATAAGTAGTAGGCGTGCGTTTGTGAATATTTGAATTAAAATTAATTTTGTATAAATTTTGGTGTTTTTTATATTAAATCTACTAATTAAAAAACACAACATTTATTTTTATTGAACCCTTCCTATTTCTTTCAGAACAAATTTATTTTTTAAATAAAATCATAATATTTACAATCGCATAACTAGAAAGAAACTGAAGTAGGTATATGAAATAAAAATACTGTAGGCGGGCAGCCCCATGTTGTATTGACGTACAGCTGCTCGTGGCGCAGCTGTAGGTGCTTATTTCAAGGAGAGGGCAGAGTCAAAATACTGTATATATAACATTACCGAAGTGCAGATCCGAGCCTAGGATTGCAAAATTTAGAAAGTGGCAAAAATAAATTAGATTTTTAGTTTATGTCACGCGTACTGCGACCCTACATGCCACGTTTAAACATACTTCATGAGATTTTGCGTGCTTTACAGGGAGTACCGCTGAAGCACTCCGGCAGCAATTTAATCTTCCATAGCTCTAGGGCAGCTAAGGCATCAAATCCTTCCCTGAGCATCAATTTATTTATCAGAACTTCATTTGCGATGTTGAATATAAAAAAAAGTTAGCGAAACTAAACATGTTTGCACATTTGTGACTGATAGAATAAGGCTCACACAAGTGCTCAAATTGTACGACGAACATGACTATATTTATAAATAAAAATAAAATATATGTCACCCTAACAATACCGTAACAGCCTGTAAATGTCCCACTGCTGGGCTAAAGGCCTCCTCTCCTCTTTTTGAGGAGAAGGTTTGGAGCTTATTCCACCACGCTGCTCCAAAGCGGGTTGGTGGAATACACATGTGGCCGAATTTCAGTGAAATTAGACACATGCAGGTTTCCTCACGATGTTTTCCTTCACCGTAAAGCACGAGATGAATTATAATCACAAATTAAGCACATGAAAATTCAGTGGTGCTTGCCCGGGTTTGAACCCACGATCATCGGTTAAGATTCACGCGGTCTTACCACTGGGCCATCTCGGCTTTTTGTGTCATGTCACCCTAACAATATAAATTAATAATGGAAAGAACAATTAGATAATATTATAAATAAAAAAATATATAAAAGAGCTTTTCACCTTTAGCGATTGCTTGTATTTTATGTGTCTCGTCAGAAGAGAGAGTTAGAATCTTTTGTAGTACTGGAACTAATTGACTACGTTCATCTCCCGGTGGCAACGTCAGGAACTATTATAACAAAAAAATATTTTAAGACATGGTATAGGTATGTAATAGTTTTTATCAAATGTATCCCAAAATATAAGTAGAAAGATAAATAAAAAAAGGTAGAAAATGTGTTAACTGTAGTTGGGTTAAAATCAATCAAAATAACTTCACTCAGAAACATACAATTTTACTTATTTTGATATATTTTGTATAGAAATATAAAATTATACTTTGTTAAGAGTCAGTTCTCAATTGTTTTTTTTAAACAATATTTTGAGACTCAATTTATAAAATTTTAAATAATGAATTGTTTATCAAAGTTTCCCTGACCTTGAGCGTAACGTTCTTCATGTACTCAGTGTTGTGCGCGTTGTTGGCGGACGCGCGCACGCGCCGCAGCTCGCCCTTCAGCAGCTCACTGAGCTGGCCCAGGCGAGCGCACTCGCGCTCCGACTCGGACAGCAGCACCGTCACGTGCTTCACTCTGAAAGTAAAACATATTTTAATAATTATAACTAGCGATAACAGTTCTTCATGGAGCAATGCTGATTTACTCGGAAATCGTGTGGATCTATTGGATTTTAAAGATTAGATGGTAGAAATAAAAAAAAGTATGATGAATACTCTGTCACCAAAGTGTCAAATTTTTATACAAACGGTTTAGCTTGATGCCCTAGTCCAGATAATCTGACGATGTTTAATAAAGAAAAGAAGCGACCGCGCTGGAGAAGTTTAAATACTGTGTAAATATTACCACCTTCAAAGCTCCATGCTGCTAATAAGAAATTCTTGACAGAAAAACTCTATAAGATTATTGCTTGACCCAGGATTTGGACCAGGACCGCAGAACTAGCCACAAGACTAATGAAGCAGGTAATGATATTAGTTATATATTTTTGTAATTCAATAATCAATACTTTTATTGCCTTAAATATAACCCAGAATGACTATTTTTGACCTATCCCAATCACTATTAAATAAATATTATTATTATTACATAATGTAAAATTATCACATTAACAAATAGATATTCGACGTCCAAGAGAATCTTTAAGCAAGCAGATCTAATCTAAGAATAAACAACATAAAATTTTATTATACCTTTGCTGCTGTGCTTGAACCTTCCTCCTTAGTTCTGTTATTTCTTGATCGGACGTGAGAGAGAGGGATGAGGTATCGAGTGAGTCATTGTCAGGCACGCCTTCTTCTAGAAGTCTCTCTAAAGGCACGGGTGACCTTCTGTTCCCACTCGTAAGGAATGACTTCGACAACGGAGGAGATGGCGCTGCTTCAGAGCCCTAAAATTAGAGAAAAGAAAATTGAAGAAAGTCTTATATTTTGTAAACAATATATTTTATATCAGTTACGTTGCGCGGTTACACTCGCGTTAAACGTTACTTCGCCTCTTTGCGCGTTGTAGCATAAAGTTACCTTTCTCAATAAATGGAGTCTCTAATGAAAAAAAATCTGTCTTAATCGTTATGGTAGATCCTGAGAGTAGTCCGATCAAACAAATAAATTAAAAATTAATATTTATTATATAGATTATTATGTCAAAGAAAACTATTAGTGTCCAGTGCCTTCCATCCTGTTATGACATATGTAAAATTTAAATTATTTGAACTATGTATCGCCTCGCTTTATTTCCATAACAGTTTTAACAATAGTTGTATGGTTCATTTGAAGTTGAATATATTTACCTCCCCTTCCTCTCTTGGTATGAGAGACACATTGATGTCAAGTTCACTGTCACTTCCCTCCTCCTTGGGGATCACGGGAAGCAAGTATTTAGCACGATTATTTTCCTCGTCAGATTGCCCAGCTTTCATGTTTTCTTGTAAATGCGTAAGCTGTTTCTTTAAAGTGTCGGTCTCTTTTTGCAATTTGGCTTCAAGCTCACTAATTTGTGACTTGTAACACTGCGTTAATGTAGAAATCTAAAATAGACGGTTAAGAAAAATATTAATTAATAATATGTATTAAACATTTAATATTTGCTCCTAAAAGCATTGAAACACTAATCTTTCACCTTTAAATGAACATTACTGAAACTTTTTTTATATATAGTAGAAGTAAATGTTTATAATAAATAAAATACAGTACAGTTACTACAGTTACAGTTAAAACGAGTTTTTAATAAAACATAATGGAGCAATCAATCTAACCTATTTACGTTCACCCAAAAGTATATATAAAATTAAATACTAATTACCTGAATCTTATGCTGCGACCTCTCGGAGTCTAGTTGGTGCGAGAGGCGCGCGAGGTCAGCCTGCAGGCGCGCCGTGCGCTGCTGCGCGCGCGCCGTCTCCGCGCTCGCCTCCGCCAGCCGCTTGCGCCCGCTCTCCGCTTCCGTGGTGACTTCCGATAGTTGTTCCCTATAAATGTGTACAACATTTAATAAAAAAAGAATGTGCGCAAAAAAAAATTCTAAAAGAAGAACTACTGAAGAAAGGAAAACTTACTGCATTACTGTAATCCTTTGAGTAAACGTTTCGACTTGTGTCTTCAGAGCAGCGGCTTCTTCTTTTAATTGCTCTTCTTGACTTTTATCGACCGTTTGATTTTGCCGCAAAACTGCTTGAGCCCTCACCTAAAGTAGTATAAAGTTTCGATTAATAACAACAAATATTAAATAACGAAACCATAAACCATACAATTCGTACCTTATAACTAGTATATTCCGTCTTCAAATCTGCTAGTTCTATGTTTGTTATTCTTAACTTCTCATTTAATTCTGCACATTTGAGTTCTAATTTTTTCATTTTGTTATTCATCTCTGTTTTTTCGTCCCCAAAGTTCATAATTATTTTTTCTTTTTCGCTTAATAATGCTGTCATTTCTAAGTCCGCTTCTTCATTTTTTCTTTTTTCATCTTCTAGATCTTGCATTAGTTTTGTTATAATGTCTTTCTTTTGGTTTACTACGTTATCTTTTTCTTTACCATCTTCAATTGCTTGTTGTAACTCTTCTTTAAGAAGTCTATTTTGTGTTTCTTCTGATTTTATCTGCTCTTCTAATAATTTTATCTGGGTTTTCATTGCTGTTATTGTTCCTTCCTGCATATCAATTGTCGATTCCATCTGAAACAACGAAAATATCGTTTTTAAATTTCATCTAATAATAAATAATATGAACAATGTGACTAAATTATATTTTGTATTACTTGTATTATCTTTTTCTTATTTTCGTCCATTTTAGTAGTAAGTTCTTTCATAGATCTCTCATAGTCCTCCATCTCAAGGCTTAGGACATTCTTTTTCTTCACATCCTTTATAGCTTTTTCTAGCTGTCCTTTTGTAATTTTGTGAGCATCGGTTTCAGCAGATAGTTGTTGACTCTTCTTCACTAATTCAGCTAAACCATAAAAAAACCAAACATATTTTAGAGAATCATAGAAATGTTTAATGTATTAAATAATATATATATATATATATATATATAAAGAACAATCAATAGTGTACCTTCTAAATCCTTCAATTTTGCAATGATTTTGTTAGAGGCTTCTAAATCAGCAGTTAAATTCTTCACTTTAGCCTCCAAGTCATTATTATTCGACTTTTGCGTCTCATTATCGCTAATTTTAGGACTGTCAACTACATCTTCTTCCTTGTTCTGACATTGTTTATTATCTAAATTATTGTCAGATATTAACTTCTTCAATTTCGATTTCTCCTGTTCAGAAGAATGTAGTTGTGTTGTTGTTTCATTTAGTTTCTTTTTAAGTTTTAAAGCAAACATTCTCAACTTTGTATACCTGTAATAAAGATTATATTATCTATAACTTTATATATTTTATAAAAGTTTTTATTTTTTAATTATAACCCTTTTAAAGTAAATAAACTATAACTTACTTGTCTTCAAATGAGTCATCTAATTCTCTCATACGGGTATGATCCTCTGCTCTTGAAATTGTTGATGTAGACATATCTTCATTTGGTAGTTCTACAGCTAGTATAAAGTGACATTAATAGTAAGCTTTATGGAATATTAAATCACTTTTATTATTATAAATTGTCATAACATCATTAATGTTACAACAATATTAACATACATTCTTATAAAATTAGAAACATTTTTATACAAAAAAAAATATATAAACTAAGTAAATGAAATGAGAATTGCTTATTTAAAAAATTTAACTGTTATAAAATTAAATTTATAAGTAAAGGAGTAACTTACAACTGCAAGCTTGTTGCTTCAATTTCTCTAAATCTTCTTTTAATGATAAAATTATTGCATCCTTTTCTTCCAGGGATTTCAATGCATTATCCCTTTCACTTAATATTATATCTGTAGCTTCATTATTCCTGGAAGTATTTTCTTTTGCATTTTTCAAATCACCCTCCAAGTTTTCAATTTTTTTCAGTAAACTATCTCTTTCTTCCTTGATAATATCTTTATCTTTCTCTAAAGTTTCTATAAGCCTTTCCATTTCTGATATTGCTTTTTGAAGTTTAGATATAGCTTCACCTCTTTCTTTGAGAACTTGGTTTATTTCTTTCATTTCATGAAGCAATTCTGCATTTTCTGTTTTATAACCAACAAGTTTAGACTTTGCATCTTCACATTCTGCTACTAGATTATCAAACTCTTTCAGTTTACTACGTGTTTCTTTAACTTCGAGCAAAAGTGAAGCATTTTCTTGTTTGTATGCAGAAAGTTTTGTTTCCAACTTAACAATATCTGCTTGTAATGATACATTAAGGTCTGATAAATTTTCCGCATCATCTTTTGGTTGTTCTAGCGAAAGTTTCAATGTTTCAACTTCTTCTTGTAATAAACCATTCAAATCGAGTAAATTATCATATTCTTTCTTTAAATTTTCATACTTTTCCTTTGAAGCAATTGTTTCGCTTTTGAGTTGATTTACAATTGGGTCTTTTTCTAGTTTGTATTTTTCATTAAGTTTTTTAATATCAGTCGTCTGACTTTCTGTTAGACTTTTTAAATCTTGAATTTCGGTTTTCATTTTAGTGATTTGATCCTTTAACATTTTTTTTTGGTTTCCTAAATCTATGACAGTATCTTTTGCATTTTGTTTTTCTTTGACTAAAATATCTTTTTCAGATTCTAAAGCTTTCAATTGTAGAGCAGTTTTTTGCTGGGCTTCCTCAAAGTTTTTATTAATTTGTAATAATTCATTTAGTTTTGAATTTTCTTTTTTTAATTTTTCAACATTAACTTCGAGTTGTTTTGATTCATTAGTGATAGAACTTATTTGCATATGTAAGTTGTTTAGTTCTTCTTTAAGTAATTTATTTTCATCAATATGTTGATTAAAACTTGGATCCATGTCTTTAGACTTTAAGTCATCAATCACAACCTTTAATTCAATATTAGAATTATTTGATTGTGTTAATTGTTGTTCAATGTCTAATAGCTTTATTTTTAATGTATTTATTTCATCTTTTAATTTATTTGTTTGATCAGTCAAAATACTGTGAGATGTAGATACATCCTCTAACTCCTTTTTTTTATGTTGAAGCTTTTCTTTCAAAATAATGTTTTCATTATTTAACTCAGTCATTTGATTTTCAAGCACCTTAGAGGCTTTAATTATTTCATTTTGCCACTTTGGTATATTTTCTGAATATTCCTTTACAGTTTTGGTTAAAATAAACCTGGAATTCTTTAATTGATTGATACAATTAGCACATTTAAGAATTTTATCTTTATAACTTCTTAATTTAATATTTGCTTTTTCTTTTTTAGTCTTTTCTGATTCATATAAATTTGTTAATTCACCAATTTTTGTTTCTAGATCATGAATCACTTTTTCATTTGTTACTTGACTAGGTTCTGCTAATTTTTTTTCCAATTGTTTAATTTTGTTATTAAGTTCTTCAATTTTTGTTTGATAAGTATCATCTGAAACATTTTAATTCACTCATGACATACAAATAATGTGTAATCTGATGGTGATTTACTTTTATATTATCTAACATAATATTTAAATACTTGAAAATAATTACTATTAATTTTTTATACATATTATAAATATATAATAGGAAGATTATATATATGGCATCTTATTTTTCACGGACTTAGTTTATGTTTACAAAAAACTTTTAAGTTTTCAAACAAACTTTATAAATTCTAAAAATACAATTATTACTATCTCTTTTCTTTATTGATATAAATAACATTGTATGTCTGGAACATGTTTATGTTAAACTTTGTGGATTAATGTGTTAAATGTGTGTGTTAAGTGGATTATGTTAGTGGTTTCTATTTAAAACTTACTTAATTACAGGATTTATATTTATCCCATAATAATTTACTTTAATATCAATATGTAAATTATATTCCTAAGCTGTAGTTGTACTTTTACTATTATTACTTCACTTTTTTTTTCTCTGGACAAATGTTTTTATGGAAAATAAAGTAGTAATAAATTTAATATTAATTTACCTTGTTGAACTTTCTCCTCTAAAATTTGTAGTTGATCCCTTTGCTGAAGGCCAATTTGATTGAATTCTTCAGTTCTTGCTTCAAGTTCTGTAAGCTGGGTTATAATTTGTTCATTTTCATCCAAAAGTCTTTTATTTTGTCTTTTAAGTGAAATTACTTCACTGTCAAGGTCTGAAAGTTTTTGTGATGCAACAGCAAGGTTTTGCTCTTTTAAATTTAAATCATCTTTTTGTTTCTTTAATTCCTCCTCATATTCAATACATTTGGCGGTCACACTTCTTAATTTAGTCTGTGCTGCATCCATTTCAGTAATAAATGCCAATTTTTGTTCCGTTAAGGAATCAACAAGTTCTTGTAATGTTTGTACATTATTTTCTTTAGTTATATTCTGTTTTTCACAATTTTCAAGTTGAGTTTTATACTGAATAATTTCATTTTGCAGCTCTAAAAAAAAATTCATTATCTAAGATCTACATTAAAGATTGCCATGACTGAATACAACATTATATTTATTTACCTGCTTTAGCCTGTTTTGCTTTTTGGGCTATGACAAGGAGACCCTTACATTTTGCTATTAGTTCATCTTTGCTGAGATCCTCAAAAGGACTTTTTTTGGCACCACCACTTTGGTTCTACGAGCGACATCATTAAATTTATTAATGTATAATTAGGAAATTTGACTTTTTTATTTCTACTACATTTTAATAAATTCCTCCACTTACCTTCACTTCCAAATTATCCATAACTAAAAAAAAAAATTATTGCATTTTCGAATACTGAAACTAGAACAATTATCTGTTTTTTAACTTAAAGGATACCTAACATAATTTTTAACAATAAATAGACATTTAATGATTAAATCGCTAATACCGTAAAATGCGTAATCATGTCAAAATCAAATGATTAAAGCTGTCAGTGGATAAAATTTTCACAGACTATAGAAATTAATATCATTAAAATTAAGTGAATCATTTATTGTAAAATTACACATTTACGTAATTATCCCAATTTCTCAGAATACTTAAATATAATCATAAATGTTACATAAATAATTTAATAAAATACTAAAATTAATTACCATGCTTGTTAATGAAATTATATCTAAATCAATAAAAATGTAAAAAGTTAACTTCTTTTTACGTCGATAATCAAATAAACATTTTATTTTACCACTAACCAGGGAATCAAATTATCAATATATATTTTTATTCAGTTTATGATCAGACATGTAAACATTAATTTATTTAAAAATTGAAAAATATTGAGTTATTAATTTATAAACAATAAGGAATTTTTACATGAATAAAACTGAAAATAGATAAACTGTAATGTAATGGCAGCCAGCCAGCCAGCCACAGAGTACGTATGTCCTACATTATAAATGGCGGCTCTAGTCATCGCTGCTGTCGTTTTGTGTGTGAACTGTGAAAGTTATTTCAAATATCAGTAAAAGTGTACTACTTTGAGTGGTAAAATAAGTTGAAATGTAAATAAAAGCTTTTAATACAACGTGTAGCGTATTTTATTGTTATTCAATATTTTTATAGGTAAGGAAATGTCGTCAAGCAGTACAATTTTGTCGTAGTTGCAAACCTTGCGGGGCGCGTCCATGAGTAATACTCGGGATATTGTTATTTTACTCGCTTTTTATTTTTGTTTTTTGATATTTCAATATGTATAAGTATTTTCCTCAGACATGAGCATTGAGCTATTTGTACTACTGTGCTTGTGTTTTAGCTCAAAAGCTATGTGATTTATATTACATTATAGGACCAGAATAAGCATACACAATGTCTAGCGATGAAGATAAACCACCTGCGCCACCAGTGCGCTTAACCAGCAATCGAGCAACAGACAGGGGCGATTCTGTAGCTTCTGTTGATATGAGGCCTTTACCAAAAGGTAATCAAAAAGTATTAACACACTACCAAGCCAAATAGTGACTCAGTATCCCTTTTATTTGAATTGATTATTCAAATGAAACAATGGAGACACAATGTATTTAAACATCTCTGATTCTTATTAGCTGCCATGAGTAAGTGCAGTCCTGGAATATGTATTGTTTATTTATATTTAAATTATTCCTATATGAATTTTTTTATTTGACAAACAAAAATAAATGAATAAGAAACAATGATGGATTACATATATACTTACTATGATTAAATAGTTAAATTATACAAAAATATATTTACTTTCTTTCAGAACCTGATGACAGTGGTGATAGAAAAAAGAAAACATTAAAAGCTAAAATAAAAGGTTCCAAGAGTACTGCACACAGTGATAACAAGCCAAATATTAGTTATCCAACTAATTTTGAACATACAGTCCACGTTGGTTTTGATGCAGTCACAGGAGAATTCACAGTAAGTTGCATATTACTTCCTCATATTTTTAGGTTATGGTTTTTTTTTTCAAGGTAAAAGGATAATGAAAACTTCAGACTATTTTTTGTTAAATAAATAAAAAATATAAACAAAAGAAAATGTTATTATAAAAAAATGTATGGCATAGTAGCTTAAGGATATGGTACAGATCAAATATGCTTTTGTATTTTGTGCACCAGCCCAATTTTATCACAGATCACTCATTTTAATCAATTATTCAACCTAAGCACTTACTCCATGCAACTAAAGAATTCTCAATTGTTATACCAAAACTATCGCTTATACAAAAAAGCTTACTAGCTTTACCACACAGCATATCAGCTTTGCTTCTTATATTTTACAAAAGCATAAAATAAAAAAAATGTAATTTTATTATATTCCATGTCTTATAACAATCAGAGATAGACAAATTTGAAACAAATAAGTTAATTATTAGCATGGTAGAAACATTCATTAGACTTATTAAAAGTTTTTCACAGAAAATATATTGAATAAGTATATAGTAGAAGTATTAAAGTAAAAAAAATATATAGTTAATCCAATAATGTTCTACACAGTCATAGATAGATGCATGTCATGGCATTGTGAATGAGTATTAGAAAATGTAATATAAAAAAATAGCTGTCTTTGCTAAGACAAAATAAGGAATAGAGTATTCATTTAAAAAATGATCTTATAATTAGTCATCTGTTTTTTAATGTATGGATATTTTGTTTTTGTATTAACTATGGATCCAACAATCAAGTAATCGATTTCCCTGTATTGCCGCTTTTGTTTCAAGCTGCCTATAACAGTAAGTAATAGCTTAGGTTCTATCTATGTGCATTTTATGCTCTTCCTATTTTTATTTAAATTACCTATTATTATCTTATAATGTAGGTGATTTTTAATATTAAACATTTTATCAACTTATATGCTCATAGTATTGCCTTGCTAATAATATATTTATACAAATTAACAATTATATATTTTAGCTTGCTATTATTGACGACATTTTAAAATTTAAATGGTTATGAATACAAGTAAATATTAAATAAATCAATCTTTTTTGTTTATAATTCACGAAAATTCTATTATCATATGCAAATAAATTAATTTGTTCTACTAATAATTAAGTAAGCTTTTTCAATTTTTCCAAATTCTTTTGAAATCTATTGAATCTTTTGAAAATTTTAAGCATGCAATTATATTTCTTTATAATTGTATATTTCATAGATGAGTAAATTATATTTTTATGAGTTAAAAAAATATTTTTTTTATATTTTCATTGTTTTCCAGTTTTTATAATTCACCTTTGTTGAAAAAGCACAAAAAATTCAAAGGCATGATTAGTTCTTACATAATATAAACATAAAAGAATTTCATATATAAGTTGTCATTGTCATGTCATTTAAAGATTTATTTTTTTAATAAAGGGTATGCCTGAGGCTTGGGCGAGGTTGCTGATGGCCTCTAACATCAGCAAGCAAGAGCAGAAGAGTAATCCGCAAGCAGTTCTCGACGTACTTAAATGGTACGATGCCTCAGCAACGCAACCGCCGCCATCAAAGTATATGACCTCGGCACAGATGCATACCACACATTCAGGTATCAATAACTATAATAATATGCATTCAAACAATGTGTTTTAACAATACTTGTTGACAATATTTAAAACATTCAATAATTGTAACTAACTTTTTATGTTTTTTAAATTGCTACATAGAAACTCTTTATATTATGCTAATTGCTTATTTTTATAGATAATTATATAATGCTGACATAAGATAATGATGTGAAGATTAAGAGCTAGACAAATAGTATAATTAGACATTCTATTTTGCTTACTATTATATTATTTATTTAATTGGTATGTGCAATACCTGCAATATCATACTTGTATTAAATTACAAAAAATCAAAGTCACATTGTTACGTCTAAAAGGTTTTATATTGCAATACAAATATAATTTTACATAGATAATGTAATTAAACAAACTATTTTTTAAAAATATGATAAATATTAACATGCAAAATAATATCCTGTTTAATGAGGTGAAAACTTAGATAGTTGTTTGAAAATCTGTTAATCCTGATTACACAGATACAAACAATCATGATATAGTTTTTCCGATTATGGTAATCTTGTACAGTATATATCTTTTATAAATAATCTCCATAATAATTATTTACAATTATTGAACATAAAAAGATTTTTTTTGTACAATTTCCATAAATCAATTTCTATTTGAATTTGGACACATTGATAATACAGGGTGACTGGTGAATTAGTATCAATATTTTAGGAGCATAATCGGTACATGATTCTCATTCGAATTATGTAAAAAAAATAGGTACTTAATTTTTGACCAAATTTACAAAAAATTTACTTTAAATAAATAAAGTGTGGACATATTTCCGCGGCGCGTGCGGCGTGGTGTTTGCCACCCGCAACCCCTGCCCCGCGCGCCCGACTAACCTACTAATTAGTATTAGTAGGTTAGTCGGGCGAGCGCCGCCGTAAGGTTCGTCCATCTTCCCGCGCGCGCGCCCCTAGCGATCGATCTTACGCGTATACCTAATGTTTCGTGTGTGAGAGTGACCCGTAATTAGTAATTAGGTATGGCTTATCAATACACAAATGCAGAATACTGTGAGTACTGTGAGTAGTAAAGTGACCCATTCGTGTTAAAGCGTGTGAAAGACAATATGCGTAAACGTGCCGAACTGTGTATCACACGAGCAGGAGCTCACTTTGAACATTTGTTAAGGTTAGTGTAGTTATGTAGGTAAATAGGTAGTTAAATGATTGACAATCGTTGTAAATAAGTATGATTCCATTTTTAAATACGCCGGAAATACCAAGATAGGTAAACAGTTAATTTTTGTCCCAAGTTCATATCATTTACCTAGTCAACAAATTTGTTGCTTAAACGAGTGAAATATTTTGGTATTTTTGCCTGTTCTAAGCCAGGTTTAAAGTATGAAGGGGGATTGGATCATGCTTGTTTATCAAAGGTAGCCTGCTACCCTGTTAACACGCGGCGGCGTTTGGACGTAGGGAAAGTACCGCGCGATAACTAAATGTACCTAACTGTGTTGTGTCGTCAGCGCAGCTAGGGTGTCCACATGACGCGTAATTAATAACATAACTTTTGGTTAACTTTACTTAGAAGTTTATTAATATTTATGTTATATGTATTTTTTTTTGGTCATATATGGTCGTCAAATATAACGTCTTTAAGTATTGATACTAATTCACCGGTCACCCTGTATATTTTTTTTTATATTTATGATAATATATTGATGGTTTTCAATAACAGAATCAAGAGTATCAATAAATTGAGAAAAAGAAAAATAAAACTGATATGATTATAATTTATATATTTAAACAAACAACTAAACATGAAAAAAAATCCTTTCAGGTTCCTCAGTGTCTAGAGTGTCGTCTAGTAGTCCATCCTCCTCAACGCCAACAGATACGGAACATCCAGAACCACCGCCGCCGCCTCCTTCGCGACCCGATCGCACTAAGAGCATTGTATGTATTAATTATATTAAAAATTAACTAGCTATAGTCTATTCTAATGAGAATAGGAAAGGAAAGAAGGTAAATAAACAACTTTGACCTGGAATTGATATGACATTTGAGTTAAACTAGTGAGAAGGGAATTACTGATAAAGTAATGAATGATTTATTTCATTTTTATTGTACGTTATTTTATATTAATTTTATTAGATATATGTTATATGGATTGCAGGTAAAATAAAAAAACCAATAATTAAATTATCTGATTCCGTTTCTGAGCTCTCAATGCAAAATCTTATTTTGCCATATAGACAAAATGAGTAATGAGATTGAATTCATTTTTTTTTAAAATATCTGTAATTAAAAATAACAACTTACCCTAAGTTTTAAAATGAAATAATAATGTTCAATCAGCTTAATCCGCGTTAAACAAAAGTCAGTAGGCAAAAGCGTAAATATAAAATCAGTTTCAATCACAGTCCGTTTAAACAAAGCCAGGCCGTAATAGAAAACTTTTGATAATTCCGAATAATCACCCGTACACATTATACGAAGGATCTGATACGAAAGTCTCTTGTACTGTTTTTAAAACTTTAAATTTAATGTTGCTATGCATAAAAGTAATCTATATTTTTTGTTAATAACATCTTTACCGGGTGTTTAGGTAACTTATATTTTTTTAACAAATATTTCATATTGTATATATAAAAATTAATAAACAAATATCTATTTTAAAAAATCTATAATTTGTGACAAATTTAATTGCGATCGAAAAAAACTGTTTTCGGAAATTGGAAGTGAAATTAAAGTCGAATTAAGTAGTTGAGTGGAATATTATGTAATGCAATTGAAGATACATTAATCTATAACTGTTTGTGTTATATAGTGTGTATATAGTGCATAATATAGTAGAGTTATCACCAAATCACATGGAATATTTAAATTTACGGTTTGTTTTAGTTACTCATATTGTGATTGGAATAGACTATAGCTTCGAGTTAACAAATTAATTAAAAGTTCCTGAAATTAATTAAAGTATCCTGTTCACTTTCAAGTTTAAATAATCTAATAAAAAAATATTACACAGGTAACTTTAAATTCTTTGACATAAAATATATTTTAATAAATATATTCTCATATTTTTTTACAAAATAATAAAAGCAATCACATAGTAAATTTTAGTGTTACTCAACAAATCTTTTTTCAGTATACCAAGCCAATAGAGGAAGAGGAAGCGCCGCCCCCGAGGCCCGCGCCCGCGCCCGCCTCGCCGCCTCACGTGCCGCATCCAGCTCTCACGACACAATCTGTTAGTATTTTTTTATTGAAGTTCCTTTCTTCTATCCAAATAGAATACAGAATGACGCAAAAATCGTATCTAATTGTATTCATAAATCTTAATGTATAACATCAATTTAAAAAAATACTATTAATTATTATAAAACAAGTTGCTAAGAAGGAAATTTAATCGATGCTTTCACTTGTTTTATATACAATAAACGACAAGTGATACGTTCTTCATTACGCCAAATCAAAATATTTTATGAGTTCACTAGTGTAGAGTTTTGAATCATTATTTTTAATAATAAATCCGTGATACATCCACACTAATATTATGAATGTTAAAGTAAATCTGTCGGTCTGTTACGCTTTCACGGCCAAGCCACTGAACTTATTTTGATGAAATTTGGTATGAAACAAGCTTGAGCACCAGGGAATAGGAACGTAGGCTAGGCCTTTTATACCTAATACCTGACCCCTTAACATGCGAAATTAATTAGTAATATATTAGAATCTATACAAATCAATACGCGACTGTAAAGACCAGCGGTAAACCTACCAACCTAGTTAACCTGCGGCCCTCTGGACTTTTGAAAAAGGTTGAGTATGGCTGGTATGAACGGGTGCCTCATTTCATCGAATCCGTTTTCGAAGTTCGTGGATGAGGACGGGCGAGACACGGTCACGGCACGGTCGGCATGCCCTGTGAAAACTGTCATAATATCTCATACATTACTTTAAACGCATGGTGACCGTGCGGTAATCGTGCTTGTGAAAAGGCACTTATTAGTCAATTCAAGCATTACTAAATATATACCCTAATATGAGTATGAACACAAAAGAGATGTTATGAAAAGACAAGAAGGTATGAAAATTTACAAATAAATCTCATTTTTGTATCAGATATGTAGCCGAGGAGAGACCGGGTCAGCTCTGGACCGTAACAAGAACCCAGCGGGTGCACAAACGCCGCCTGCGCATGTGCCGCTCCCCGCACTGCCCGCGCACGCGCAGCCAGCGCCGCCGCCGGCCAACGGCGCTCCAGCTACTGACACTGGGTATGTACGACGAATACACACATGGCCATATTATTTCTATAATTTTATTAATTATATATTATTGCAACTGAATGATGACTATAAACGACGGCTAAGAAACTTCAAATATAGTTAAAAAATTGAGATGACAGACTTGTCAATCAATTATTACGTTACCGTTTTCTACTTCAATCTGATGATAGGTTTAAATAGTTGCACAAGAGATAGATCAATCAATAATGTAGAGCTAAATCAGTCAATCTCATGGAAGAAAGCTAGTTTAGTTTAAAGTGGATCATAATAATAATATATCACATTCCTTTTCGTTTTTTATTATTTGTTTTTTAAATAATGAATACCTGATTTTTTTTATCATAGAAGGGCAACAGCCCAACAGCAAAGAAAGAAGAAAATGACAGACGAAGAAATTTTAGAAAAGTTAAGGACAATTGTCAGTGTTGGCGATCCTAATAGAAAATATACAAAAATGGAAAAAATTGGCCAAGGGTAATGTTTTAAACTTTATACATATGTATATATTTTTAATTTTCTATTATTATGCAAACTCAACTAATAAAACCTTTACTCTACTCTTTTAAAGAAATTTGTCCCAAAATGGAAATTTTCCACATCTTCAAATAAGTATGTAACCTATGAAAAGTATATTATTATCTTAATTTTTTTTACAGTGCTTCAGGCACGGTTTACACCGCGATTGAAACATCGACGGGTATGGAAGTCGCAATTAAACAAATGAACCTCAGCCAACAGCCTAAAAAAGAGCTTATAATAAACGAAATACTTGTTATGCGGGAGAACAAACACAACAACGTTGTCAACTACCTCGACAGTTATTTGGTTAATGAGGTAAATACCTAAAAACATTATAAATACCTTATTTAGACTCCAAATGACTCAATTAATAATAAATTATACTAATTAATAAATGTAATACACTAGTGATAACATCGAAAATAATGGTATCTTTTTAAGAATTTGTTTCATTTTGATTCAATTGAAAATTATTTGAATTGTGAGCGTTATTATTGTAAACTGAAGATAAAGTTCGAACTTCGTTAAAACAAGGCCGAATTTTGTCTAATTAGTATTTTATTGTTAGTGCATACGTATATAATCTATGAACAATTATATGTTTAATAATAAATCAACCCTATTTTGTTTCATCAACCTGGATCTAATTTAAAAATGTGATGCCTCATTAAAAGTGTATGACATAGTTAATTATATGCGGTTGACATAAATTTGTCGTCATTTTATAGGAGTTGTGGGTAGTGATGGAGTATCTAGCTGGTGGGTCTCTAACTGACGTGGTCACCGAGACGTGTATGGACGAGGGCCAGATCGCCGCGGTATGTCGCGAGGTGTTGCAGGCGCTGCACTTTTTGCACACGAACCACGTCATTCATCGCGACATCAAGTCTGATAACATATTGCTAGGCCTTGATGGACAGGTTAAGTTAAGTGAGTAATGTTTTATCTCGTTTACTGATATAAATAGTATTAAATGATTTGAATATTTATTCCTGGCTCAACGGTAACAATTTCCTTATCAATCTGTTTTCAGTGATACATCTAATCACTCTTTAACTATTGATTATGATATTATGATGATATTTTAGATTTTTATTAATTGTCATATAATTTGAATAATATTGCAAATTTTTTGTTATCATTGAAACAAATAATTTTTTGTATGGGTTTAATAATGTTGTTTAATTTTTGAAGACCATATCTAAGACTATATATAATATAATTTGTAATTTTTAGCTGACTTTGGTTTCTGTGCACAAATATCTCCTGAGCAAAACAAGAGAACAACGATGGTCGGCACGCCATATTGGATGGCGCCTGAAGTTGTTACAAGAAAACAATATGGCCCTAAGGTATTCCTTATTCTATAATAATTGTATAATATCTTATTTTGTTTTGTTTGTTTAAATGTATGTTGTTGTACTTTATATTTATAATCAGTCAGTTCGTACGAAATGTCTTTAAACAGATATAGCATTAAACTAATTTATTTAAATTATTTATTAAAGGTAGACGTGTGGTCACTGGGAATAATGGCAATCGAAATGATCGAAGGCGAGCCTCCTTATCTAAACGAGAACCCGTTGCGCGCTCTTTACTTGATCGCAACCAACGGCAAGCCTGATATTAAAGATAAAGAGAAGCTCAGCACAGTCTTCCAGGACTTCCTCGATCAATGTCTCGAAGTTGATGTGGAAAGGCGAGCCACGGCTCTCGACTTGCTGAAGGTTTGTTGAATACGACTTTTTTCAAATAACCTTTGTTTTCATTACAGTTTCCTAAAGGTGTTCCAATCTAAATTTCTATCAAGTTTTATAAATGAGTGTAAATTTCGTATAAGTTTCTTAATATATAGTGTCACTTATTAAATTTTATATAACAGCACCCATTCCTAAAAATGGCGCGGCCGCTGGCGTCGCTAACGCCGCTGATCATGGCGGCGAAAGAGGCGGCCAAGGGCCATTAGCGCAGGCCCGCGGCGCCCGCCGCGCTCGCGCCCCCCTAGCGCCCCCAGCGCCCCCGGCGCACTCAGTGCCTACCGCTACTCTACCGCATCATTGTTCTATCGTCATCATCGAATCGGTGTAATCTATGGTTACTAGTGACTATGTTGACGTTCATCGACGAAATTAAAGGTTTACGCGTAGAGCGATATTTATGTTAATAAAATGGCTGCGATCGAGTACGAAAAGTGATCATATTTTTACAAACTGAAGATTGTTCGAGACAGCAGTCCAGTAGCCGTAGTGATTTGTAGGTATCGTGTAGAAACGTTATTTATTGTAATTAGATATGTTATCGCGTATTGCCGTGTTCCTCTCGACCGAGTCGCGAAAAGTTCGGATAGTATTATGTAGATATAGCATATAGACACAAATTGTTGAAAAGTTGCGATAAAATCTGCGAATGAAGACTGGCAGTTAACTCTTAGACGTAAACTAATTATTATCGTAGGATATCGTAGAGGTAATGCAGTTATGGAAAGCCGATTTTACTGTGATGGTAGTGATCGACGAGGTCGAGCGGAACGCGTGAACAGAGCGAGTGCTCTGCGGCACCTGCAGTGCGCCCGTCGATAACTGCGATAGAATGAGAGTGCTTAAGAGAAATTTTGTATTAGAACTAAGACAATGTGTATTTTCTTATACTGTTGGTTTTAGAAACAAAATTCTGATTTCATATTATATTGTTTGCTAAAGTAGCACGCATTTTATTAAGATTTTGGAATGAGTGATAATTATATTTAATACATATTACGTATTATTTTTGACTGAATTTTTTTTTATTTGATAGCGGATTGATTTTTTGTAATGCTTTTGTCAGTTGGTACTAGCTAGCTAGTTTTATCTATATATTATATATCAATCTTTAATACCGAATATTAATTTATTATAATTCGCTTTAATTTTTAGAGATTATAATTTTTATGATTGATTCAATAATTGCAATATTTTAACAATTTTTACGTAAACATTATTCATGGCAATTGACAATTCAATGTTATTAAAGTTCATAAGTCATCGATAAAAAAATACCTTCATTTGTGTAAGGTATAATTGTTAGTCATGAAATTGAAGCATTTACCTAGTATTAAGTTTATATAGTTTATTATACCGATTATATTCAAAATAAAAAAAAATTGGTTTATCTATTGTGGCACAAATGTTTGTAATATAAAGATTAATAAAAACAAATGGTTCATAATAACAATATAGATTTAAACAAGATATTCACCTTAATTAATGAATTAAGACAATAGTAGAGGTTAGTTAGTAATCAAAGAAACAAGTTAATCTTTCTAAACTATAAAAAGACGATATAATATTTTTATTTATCATTAAATGACTCTCTGCTTTTATATATAGGTTGTGCCGCAAGACGCTGTTAAATTTCTCTTTTATATATAATTATTTGCTACTTTATTACTTTTAAAATGGGAGTGAATGGAGAACGAGTGAGAATGAATAATTGTGACACGTCAAATAGTGATTCGCTCAGAACGAGCTTGTCAAGCTCGTCAACTGTAAATTGTATAAGATAAATTTAGACACGAGTAGTATATTCTTGACAATATCAATGACCAATTACATTATGTAGATTCCTGCGTTGGTTCCAGGTTGGTGCGTAAAATATATTGTATTAAATTTACCCCATTTCTTTATTTCCAAATATCAAAATCAAAAATACCGCGTTGGACATGTTCAATACAGCTATTAAACTAATCTTTATCGTGGCTGTATTTTGATGTAATTACAACTTAAAAGTATGGCCTATCAAAATAATATTTGACACCCGAAACGGCCTATAAGTAAAATAGCACATCTATTTAAAAAAAACCTGCACCAACCAATACACTAATAGTGTGCAATAAGTTAGTTATACAATTTTATAGCCGGAACTTCATGAGAGCTTGAACGAAAATAATTCAGTATGTGTATAACTGATATATTATTATTGTATTAACGATGTGATCATGAAAATGAATTTGAGTATGCACTACATAAGTTGAGATAGTAACTGTAATTATGTACGTAATTTAAGTTGAAAATGTATTAATAAATGTAATATTATATGAGACTATTATGTGGTTTTTTCATGATTTTTGACAGTTGTAAACACCTGTGCCATGTATGAGCAACTTGTGCATATAAATTACAACCATACTATAAATAAAAGACTCAACTTCATATAAAATAGTTTCATTCCAAACTCTACTTTATCTTACCTCTTTATTCATTCAAAAGGAATTAATATTTTTTTTACAAGTAGAAATACCATGTCGTTACTGGTAGTACCGAAATGGCTCATTAGACTCAGTTTACAATTGAATCACAATGAAAGTTTATGCCGAGCAAAATTGCATCGAATATATTTTATCTGTTAGATTAGTATTTACAATTAGAGAATGTTAGTTTCGTTAAATAAATTGAAACCCTGTACAAATAAATCTTTTTTTGTTTTATTTAAATCGAGCAAGTAATTTTAAACAGGAAGGAGGCAATCTTTTCAGTCGCAATATGTGCTATCGTCCATGAACTACACTAATTTTTTAATAACTTTTTGCACACATGGGTTCATTTACTTTTATGTAATAAATGAGGCGTTTTGAATTTTCTGTAATCGTGTTGTAAAGCGTTTGAGATACATTGCCCCACATAAGTTACTGAGGAATGAGTATGCAGCTGAGTAATTTGTTTGAGTTTGTTCCTTGTACTAATGTTATGAGTAAAACATTTGCTCAGAAAATAATTAATATTTTTTCATACATAAACAGCATTACAGAATATGTATTGAGAAGCAACATTTTAATTTTTTTACTTAATTTCAACATCGATCATAAAATGTTTTCAAAAGTAGGTTAGTATTAGGGATGTCGTTGCATGCATTTCATATACTTAATATAACATAAAAAACTATCGATCCCAACATTTCATCATCAACAACATTTTTTAGCGTTTATGAGGGCTAGAATGAATGCTGATATATGTTACCTACAATAATTGTCATTAAAATGAGATTAAGAAATAAAAGTCACTCTAATGTCAAAAATATTTATTTTAGTAATAGCCGCGACAAAAAAATACACACATTCTTTATTATTTTGTACTATCCATGTAATAAAGGAAATATATATAAGTAATGCAAACAAAATATCAACAAATAAAAAATGACTCTGTATGGTAACTTAATGTTTACATGTTTGTAGTACACAGAAATAAGTAAACTTTCACAAAACATGTTTGTTGGTATGACATTTTATAGAGATTCGATACCCAATTATAAAGTTTGCCTATCTTTTATTACGATAATCGGCTTAATTGATTATAAATTATCAAGCCCTTTAAAACATCACTATTGTCATATTTCTTTGTATCGTTTAGATTATGAGAAACCTGTTTGGTAAATCTATTTGAAATGTAGGTTCCAATCATGGAACCCATTTTATCTTTTCGAATGTTAATGTGTCTACACAAATTATCTCTGTACTATGTAAAATACGTGGATACGAAACCAGCATGTTTTTAGAAATAAAATTAAGAAAATATTAACTACCCTCATTCAAAAGGGTATTAAGTTCAAAATATTTTCTTAGTCATACGCAAGAAGTAATTTCTTATACTATTCTATGCTTCTCATTTGAACCCTAAGCAGGCAAAATAAGGTTTCTTGAATTTTGCTGCTATTGTGCGTATTAACTAATGCTTTATTATTGTGTACCGAAACTTTATTAACACTATTATTTAAAAATATATTATGATGAAGATAGAAACTTAACAAATGATAAATAATACTGGCTACTATTATTAAGTATCATTCTTTTACCTTATTTCAAAACAATTAGACCAGTATTTTAATGATAAAAACTGTATTAAAATTATAAATTATCTATACAAATAATAACATGTAGAGAATATTGACAAGCATGTTTTAAAATAGCTATATTAACTTAAAAGTAATTTCATGGCTGTAGTAATTGTAAATTAAACCGTGTTTTTTTAAAAACAAAAGTCTTCTTTTATAAATGTTTGGTTTGTATACAATTATACGTCATGCACTAATCCTTCCTTTCCTCAGCTGGTATGAAGTCCAGTGCTGCTGAATTAATACAAAACCGTTTCTTGGTGGGCGCCGGCCCATCATTGAATACGTGGCCCAGATGAGCCGAACACTTGGAGCATCGCACCTCAGTTCGCACCATACCTGGTCGTGTTAAAACCAGTAATATATTTGCCCCAACTTTAATTTTAAATCCCGAGTCCATTCACCAGAAAGCCATTATTATTTACACATCACATAAACAAGAGTGGCGCCATGATTTATCCGATGTAATTCCAGTGTTCATTTCGTGAGATGGTATGGTCGTCACAGCAGCAGCAGCCGTTGTCATCCGATCAGCAGCCATCCGTGATGTAAAGGCAGGATGGGACAAATGGGGCATGTCAAGGAATGGACGGTAATTGAATATTAATTTCATGCGCATTCCAGGTGTGTTAGGAAGTAACAAAGGAAATCATTTTCAAAGAACAAATACACGAACCCAAATTATGAAATTCAATTAATATAATGATAGAAAATGAAAAGAAAAAATGATTATTTGAAAAGTGATGCATGAAGTACAGAACAGTGGTAGTAAATTAGATTATGAAAAAATGATTTATAAAAACAATTAAATATTGATATATGTAAAAGTATACATTTATCACACACAACCAATTATTAATCAACTTGTAATGTAGAGGACAGGGTGGAATAGTAAGGTGGTCAAAGGAACGGAAAGACAGAAAAAAATATTGAAATATATTAGCAACGAAATAAAATTCCCCGCACCATTCCAGATTCCATCGTGTAAAATTTAAAAATTTAAATACTAAAATATAATTTTGGTGTACAATTTGTTTCAAAGTATCTTGTGACAATACATATTTTTGTACTGTATAAATGAAAAATCAAACTGTACTTTTATTTTAAGCAATTAGTCTTTACTTGCTTTGATTAATATAATAGCAATGAAATCTAATTTATAGAGAATATAAACATCATTGGTCTGTGTTTTCATCATTATATTAATAAAAATATTGTTATACTATGGTAGTTGTGATGAAAACTATATAAATAAGATATATTATTACATAAAATTTCACTACTAAGGATTAATGAAAGTACAAATGTGATGAAATATGAAGCAAAGCTAAAAGCAATAACAGTCCATCAATCAATCCCCATAACAATAAATAAATAATAATAATAAATAATACATATGTATTTTATAATTAAACTAATTAAAAATTGTTTAGTGGCATGGTTATTATTAAAAATTGTTTAGTGTTTGAAATATTAATATAAATAGTTTTTTTAAGCAAAGTATAATTGCCATATATAAGTTAAGAAAGAAAAAGATTTGAATCATATGTACTATTCAAGTTGAAGGTTAATTATGCAACAAGAGGTTATAATTCTAAACATGGTAGTAACATTGTGCAACCATATATGTCTACCAGCAAGGGCAGGTAAAGGATATTACAAAAATAATTAAACAGTTCTTTTACAATTTTAAATCATTGTATAATTCTATCACACATTGTTATAAAGTGTGCTTTAAGAAAAAATCCAAATCTCTTTAAATACCCACCATAAAAATACTTTTTTTTATAATCGATAAATTTTTATGGCAAAAACTCTGCTTTACAAAATTTTATAAAAAAATTATATATATTTTTAATTATAAATATTTACCTGCTATTTATTAGTAACATAATAAGAGAATAAATAGTAAAACCTTATTAGTTAATATCTATGCTGAGCCTTAGATACATATAAAAGATTAGACCTTGCATCATAGAATTAGATGATTCTGTGAATAGGTACTTATTATTGCCATTGTACATTGACATTGAAAATGTTCTGCATGATTTGACATAACAGAAGTTACTAGACCAAACCGGAAGGTATTGTATTATATTCTACAAGAAATACTTTAATATTATATTTTTAAAGTCATCATTTTCATTCTTCCTTTTATAACTAAGTGTAATATTTTTATTATAAAATAACAATGTACAATAGTTGGGATTATTTTTCATTCATATTAGTAATAAACAGCTTAACAGCATTTATCTGTTATAATGGTAGTGATATTGTATTATAGTAAAATATCTTACAAAAATACTAAGGAAAGTTTTGAACTATACCTGCACTAGTATCCTGATGTAGAGTAACTTTCTCTTTTGCTAGGACATCATTGAACGCAGGCCATCCACATCCAGAATCAAATTTGGTTTTAGAGGTAAATAGGTCTTGCTTACAAACTACACACACATATAGGCCTTCTTCATAAAATTTATTAAAGCAACCTAAAAATAGTTCACAATTAGTAATAAATGTAGTTAAATATAATAATAAAAAACTTGTACTAAATCAAAGAGTTATTTACCAGTAAAAGGTCTCTCTGTTCCAGCTTCTTGAGTAACATGGTACTGTAGCGGTGTTAAACGCTTTTTTAAAGCCTCTTTATCTTCCATGGCTCTCCAGACTAATGCTAAAATTATGTTGATTATGTTAAAAGGTTGGAAAAAGTTGGCAGTATTCCAAAAATATCTTGCAAGTGAGGTGCAAATGTCTAACTCAAAAGTTAGTTCAAACTATTTTCAACGAGAATGTTTACCTGTTGTAAACGTATTCTTCAACTGAACAGCTCGACTCGTCTGCGCCGCCTGCCTAAATATAGCTAACGACCTAAGTAATACACGCATTACTCACATACCAAAACTTATAACGTGTTGTTATGCAATTAATATCCCAATAACAACTTAAAGATAAGATAACAAAATGTCGTTTATATAAATGTAATTGTAAAATTCCTTATGATTTCTTGAAGAACGTATTTTTCACTCTGACATACATCTCATGTCATCTATATTGTGTCAAGTGTTCTGTGATTGTGTCACAAATTATTGTTGACAAATCTTTCAAATGACATTGACAACAGCTATGCTATTTTCTGATAGATAACAAGCAGACTCGTTTTAAAAAAATATTTAGGGAAATATATTAAATAACAATTAACACTAAGTGGGGACCGCATTACATTTTGGGTATTTGATATTTAATGCAGGGAATATAATATATATATATATATTAGTTTAGTTTACACACGTTTCTATTGTTGTTTAATAAATCCTAATCGCAAAATTCCTAGTTTTCGTATAAAAAAAAACATATTGCGATACAGACTGGACTGATAAATTTTCTATAAAAGTAAAAGGTTAAAATTTATGCTGACTATAAGGAATTTGGAAAAATCATTAATAAATTCACTAATATGACAACAAAAATGATTAAACTTTTTAGGCGATTTATTTAATGCAATGGCAATTAGTTGCTACATACTAGTCAAACAATTTAAATTACATTAAGCTAATTGTTATATTGAAATTTTACTTTATTTGCTTTGACATTTTCTAATTGCTACAATTTTCTAATATTTAATTTTATATTAAATGCTTGTAATTTCCATATTTTTAAAACCCGGTTTGGTAAATGATATTTTTACACCGGAGCTCAAAAAAGTCAATGTAGATAAACTTTATAACTTATTTCGTCTACTTTACGTCCACTTTGAGAATCAACTATTTTATAGTACTCCCTAAATTTTTACTTTACCACGTCATAAAAAACACAAACTTAATACTTTCATTTCATTATAGAGTGCTATAATTAAATGAAAGTCACCATCGCCCATAGACGTTGGCGATGTAAGAAATATTAACCGTTACATCGGCAATGTGCCACCAACCTTGGGAACTAAGATGTTATGTGTCTTTAGTTATACTTGGTCACTCACCCTTCAAACCGGAACGCAACAATTAAGTAATACTGTTCAGTGGTAAAACATCTGATGTCTGGGTGGTACTTACCTAGACGGGCTTGCACAAAGCCCTACCACCTAGTAAACTTAAAAGCATATTTACAGTACTCAATAAAAGATCATCCAACCGTTTTAGCTATTTTCGAATATAATTAATCAGTAAAACATATACATACAAAAATATACGCATCGAACTTAATATGATGTCTTCCTTCTATTGAAGTCGTTCAAAACGTTACACGGGCGCAGGCGATATTGTTTAATAATTTGCCATAAATAATAATTCATGTTTTTTTTTATTAAAGTATTTTATTAATAAGTAATTTTAGTAGTAAATATAAAAAAACTAACAATATATATTGTAAATTACCTATATATTTGTCTACTCTTCAAAATTAGTCGTTTTTGAAAGCGGTAATATTTGAACTGGGCTCCAGTTGCCTATGATCTTTCTGTGTCATGAAAATGTGAAAACGTTTAATTATTGGGTATGGTTGGTATGTTTTACTAATCGAGTTACATTGGTTGCCTAGCATCGAAGCTATATAGAATATTTTACAAGGGCTTGTACCGGAGCATGCAGCCCAATAGCTTATAATTGATGCAACATGACCGAAACTAATAAATTAAACTCATCGACATATGGTATTATATCTACGGTTTAAATCTCTGTAGAAAATATTGTAGGGCAATTATTACTCGACAAAGCCGATATTTAGCCTCCAACTCTTTTCAAACTAACACATTTTATTTATAAATAACAATTGAATAGGCATGATGACAGTATTAAAGAATTAAAAAATAAATGATTTTAGAGAAGTGACTATTTTAAAAGGATTCTAAAGTATGATCCCATTTGTATATTAAAATATATTGGGATTAATAAGATTTTTAATAAAATAAAAGTATAAAATTCTGCAATTGGTCATTTTATTTGAAACGACAATCAGAGCGAATGACGTCACACCTCGTTATTTATAACCGTTTCTCTTGGACAGTTGTTGTGTTTATGCGTTTCAAAATTAATTTTGCATCGTATTGCACGTTGTTAAACTTTGGAATTCATTTTTAACCTTAGAAAATACGCAATACTTTCTGCCTTTCTTCGTTGAGTATAGACACAATACAACGTTAACTGTCGTTTTCTGAGGCGTGACGTCACGTCAGGCGCCATGACACCTGCGGGTGTTTTCGAGCGAAATTCAAAATAGGTAAATGAAAAAGCAATTATTTGCGTAAGCAGTTAGTTTATTACTGAAATAAAATTATTTTCAGTAATAGTAGACGTGTACCTACTTTATAGAAGGTTATTTCAAAATCAGTCTTCATGTCTATTCTTAATAAGCATATATACAACGAAAAGTTCAAAATCATTCTGTAATGTTAGCTTGTATCTAAGATGCATTGCATTGATTATACTATAGCATTGATTATACTATATGTGTAGCCTATTTCAGTACCTAAAGATGACCAAAACAGATTTACCTACATATTATTTTACCGACATTCAAAACGCGAATCTATAACGAATATCGTAGACTATTAAAAATATCACGTCAAATCAATGTCAAAGTAAAATGTCTCTACTCCTTTGGTTGATATAGGTAGCAGATCAAATGTTGCGGTTCAAAATTCGGGATTCACTTGGAGATGTATCTCTGATTGTATCGGACTGCTATTCTATCGGACTATGGGAGTGAAGACAAAAAAATGACAAATTAACCTACGAATATTTCTTTATTAATAATAATTGTTAATAGCGGGATATAGGATGGATGAGAACATTGCTTTCTTTACATATCATTAATAAGTTAAGTTCTCTCTTAAATTGCTTGAAAGGAAAATAATTTTCTTTAGTAAAATATTAGAGATTAAAAAAAATCTTACTTCTAAAGACTCCCTACTCTTTTGCATTTGCATCAAAATATACTCAGTTTCATCGTGTTCAGAATCCAAGCACGAAGTTTGGTCAGTATTCTTTCCACAGTGTTTTTCCTTACGAAGAAGCGGTTGTAGCTGCGTTGATAAATGCATAAATAACAAAATATATATATACTATGCAGATATTTAAAAAAACGAAGAGTTGCCTTACACGGTTCTGCAAAGATTAAATCAATCGAATGAAAATATTTTTGTACAAGTAGAGATTTAGAGATGCTTTTAAACATTTTATTTGTATATAAATAGGAGATGGGTACTCACAATAAACAAAAAAACCAATACCAGTGCATCAGAATGACTGTGTAAATTAACAGATCAGCTTTAAAATACTACCAGTATTTAGTACCTATTTAGTACTATTCAGTGCCTTTGTTTAAATATTTGTTAACTATGGTTTTATCAATAAAATTTTATTTAAAAAATGGCCAGGCATTCTGATTTCTAGATGCCCAGTCGTTTATGATTTGCGCATCGTGCACAGGGCTTCTCATTTGTCTTTGCACAACCATTTAGTACCTATTTGGTACCGAAGCATACATTTTTATTTCTAATAAAAATATACTAAAAAGTACTAAATGGGCATTAAATGCGGATAGTATTTTAAAATCACTGTCACTTTGTACAGTAATTCTGATGCACGCCCAATACCGTATCAGTTTTTGCACTTTTTGTTTTCTTAGATTAAATATTGGTCAAAAGTCTTACACAGTCAGATGTATCATTGCCCTGTAGACTAAGACCTTTTTGCCAAATGCCTGTAGAGAGTTCCTCGGCCTGCGGTGACATCCATCGGTGTAGATCTTCATGACGGTGACGATTATTCGGCGCGAGACTCTAAAAATAGCCAGGAATTGCACTGGGATTTAAACTAAAATATACATTACGAAATTTTACTTTTCACTTCAACGTATTTATATTAAATGCAAAATATACCATGAGTGCAATTCCTTGCTGTTCGATAAAAGGAATTACATATTTACTTAACAACTGTCTAACCTGCACGTCACGTGAACTAAAACAATTTTCAGTGTCTCTCTGTCTGTATTTCCCATCCATTTTTTGTTCAGCAGCATTACAACATGATACAACTTTCTTAAGAGCATCACAAATCAGTACACATGGTAGTGAGATAAAAAATATGAGATTTAATATGAACTCCATCGGTCTGTAATCAAAAATGACTTTTAATCAACTTTAAAAGCTCCGTAATTTAAAGAATTTTGCGGATAAGCTGAAATAGTAAGTTGGTAACGAATGCAATTTTTATTTTAACAGTTATACATATATAATTGATGACAATATACAAATAAAGTACTGACAGTACTTTCACTCAGTTATCTCTACACACTTTACCCCGTCACCATAAGGTATATGTTTAATATATCTATATCTATATTAAACATATAATGGTGACGTCATATAATGGTCTAATCTTAGACAATGACTAATTACAATACAAACCATGTAGCTCTCAGTTTATGTACTATATATTAAAGCTTTAAATCAAGTTTAGAAGATATAGAGGGCTTACTTGCTAATAAGGCGCACACTCCGCTGCTTCGTATCAGGATGAATCGGCCAGCCTTCATTGTCATACACCACAGTTCGGCATTTAAGATAATTCTCGTAGTATCGGTCGAGTTTCCTTGGTGTTTGTAACAACAAATCCAAGCCCCACAAACCCACGCAGCTTAATATTAGACCAAGGCTGGCTTTTATAAATCCTGCATTTTTAAATACACATACATTCATTTTGGACTATCGGCGATGTGTAAGTTATTGTTAAACAAAGCTATAAAATGTAACAAAAATCTTGCTTGGTTTCTAGGATTCTAGGATTTTCATATTTTCCAAACATATTCTTTCGAATTTTTAAAGCCCTTATTGCTATTAACTCGCATGTATGTATATTAACCATCGCCAGGTAACGTTAATATATATCGGTATTTAAGTTTTTTTAAGCATTCCAATTAATTTAAGCATTCCATTTCGTTCAAACCCGGGCAAGCACCACTGAATTTTCATGTGCTTAATTTGGGATAATAATTCATCTCGTGCTTTACGGTGAAGGAAAACATCGTGAGGAAACCTGCATGTGTCTAATTTCACTGAAATTCTGCCACATGTGTATTCCACCAACCCGCATTGGAGCAGCGTGATGGAATAAGCTCAAACCTTCTCCTCAAAAAAAAAGGGAGAGGAGGCATTTAGCCCAGCAGTGGGACATTCACAAGCTGTTACGTTTACGGAAGCATTCCAATAAACCTTTATAAAATTTACAATAAATATTTTAGAATTTTACATAAAAATATACATTTCTTTCATTTTATACCCTTAAAGTACCAGTATAAATGAAAATTTCTTAATTACATCCGTTAGTCTCGTCATATCGAAAGATAAAAATATATTTAACCTAGAAGTAACAATGCTAGAAGCACTCCTACAAACATCACGAATAGATTAAGTGTCATCACGTCCTTATAGCAAACTGAACGAATATGGTGCGATTTCTCCTGCGTCGAAAGCCCTGCCGCAATGAGTTGGGCGTCTGATAAAGGTCGGCACAAAAGATTAGGATCTTCACCTAAGAAATAAATAGAAAAATGATACTACAATATAAAAACTGTAATTTACATAGATGCTATTGGGGTGGCCATTGTCCCTGCATTTCTGTGTAGTGACAGAATAACAAAAATATGGATTTAAAAAGGAAAGATCGAGGAGATTGTATTTCGACCTTAATTTGGTAATTTCACATTAATGGTAATAAAATAAGTTGGTGTTGTGAATAATTTAAATTTGTCCAAAAATATATTACCGCAATAGTCATTCTTTTCATTAGAGTGATACCGATTTGTGATGATTCGTCTTATTCTACCAGAAATGATTTATTTACTAATACACTAACATAACTTTTCTTATTATTTAAATTTAGCCAAAAACAAATTTAACTTGGAAATGAAATATATGTTATATGTAATTGGCTAGTATGTAATGAGAATACCTAGTATTACATACGTATTAATATTATTAATTAAAAAGGTATTTAATAACCCTTTTCGTTGTCGGTACTAGACTTTATAATAAGCACTCACTCAAGCACACACAGTCACAATGCCATACACAAAAGCAACGGTCATCTCTTTTGATTTTAACATCCCGAACTGCTACTGCTTCATCATTATCATTCACCAACGCCACTAAAAATTACAATAAAATAATATATATTAATACAATGTACCTACATAACAATTGCGTTTTCAGGTAATATGCATAAATATTTATATTTTCTAAATAATAATAATGTCCTCCAGACCGATTTCGGCCACGGCGCCCAATCTCAAGTGAGATTAGCCAACTACGCAGGAGATATTATAGTGCACAAGTGTGTGCGTAAACACAAGTGCACTCTCTATTCCATAACTCTCGTAATCCGATGGGACGGCAATCCGACACGACCGAAAAGAGTTCAGGCGCAGGACCAACTGGATTTACGTGCTTTACGAGGCACGGGAGTGTACACACTTCCAACTTCCAGACTCCGAGCTGCTACTGAGAATTTTCTGACAGAAAAACCCAAATAAATTTTTATTGGCCCGACCTGGGAATTGAACCCAGGACCTCCGGGTCTGCGGCTTTACATCAAGCCACTAGACCAAACGAGGCAGTCATTTTATAAATATCAACACATTTAATCGAGCGGTATTATGATTGTTTGGAATTGAGCTTACATTAACTGTTAGCTTATTTACAACTTCTTTTTATTTTGTTAATAAATTTCCATAAATCTACAAATAATTAAAATAACCTCTCTTAGCCTAATTAAATGCAATTATTATAATTAGCATTCATTAACTTAAGTAATCTATTGTAAGCCATTGTAGATACTCGTAATTACGGAGACAAGAGACAAAACATCTCAGTTCCCTGGTTGGTTGTTGGCACATTGTCGGTGTCAGAAATAGTTAATATTCCAATTGTCATAATCTTTGCCCATCGCTATGGACATTGTGACTACTTATCATTAGGTGGCCCATTTATAAATTATAAAATGATATAAAAATACCATAACATTAGTGGTCATACCAATGCAATGAGCATTATCGACAGGAATTGTTAAAGGAAGATCAAGGCGGAAACTCCGGGTATGCCTTGGAGGAAAAAGCACCGGTCCTGCTAACGTGCCTTCACCATCTCTTATTTCAGTGCTTGCGTATATTAACTTGGGTGTGCATTCACGAATGACAACTCTAAGTAACAAATATAATTTAGTACATTTCATCTCAGGTAAATCCACTTTGCTTTAGACTATTGTAAATCCGGATTAAATAAACTAATCTAAATCTGTATCTAAAATGTTCATAAGATGTTTTCTGTTAAAAGTAAGCTACGTTATATTGTATAATATGCTAAAGAAACATCATTCATTATAACAACGTTTTGATAATAATATATATATAATTAACCGCAGCCGAGCTCCTGCAAGTCCTGTGTTAGCAGCTTGTATTGAGAATATTGATCGTGTACTTCGAGTTGAATCAGATACAATTGTTGGCAATCGTCCTTGTATTCTTTGAAGTACATAGAATAGGAAAATATTAAAATAACGTGTAATTATATATTAATTGTTATTATTATAAAAAAATGTTGTTACATCTTACCCAACCAATATGATTTCATTATCATCAGCCCTTACTTCTACGTCTATTTGCGCTCGATGAGGTTTCGAATGGGGTAGTTTGAGGAATCGATCAGATCCTCGAGTAATAATTTTGAAATTATTGAAATTTCCACCGATCAGTGCCCTTGCCGTTCTAACTGCTACTCTGCGTTGGAACTGTACAAAAAAATATTGTATTTTAGAATTGAATTTTACCAAACATTTTTTTTACATTTTACACAAGTCCATTAATTTTTAGCTATTGATTTAACAAATTTTGACTATAACAAATTATAACAGTAGTGGGTCATTTTTTATTGTCTTTGTTGTAGTAATTTATAGTTAGTTATCACGGCCAGACAGCGCCTCCCTAGGGTAAAATACATCAACTCAATATGAATATTAAAATAATGTATTAGGTAAGGTAAAATAATATATTAGTATCGTAAATAAATAATAGCTTTTAATAAAGCTTTCAAATCAATTAAAGTATTATTTAGACCCATTAACAATTACTAGTGTCCAGTGCCCAGTGGTCGAAATTCGAGCATAATGATTGTTGAAAATTTTAGACAAACATATTTGTGAAAATTTGCATGTTTGAAACCTTTTTTTGCAAAGCTTATTTTTATTTTTTATTGATATGTTATCAAAAGCTCATCAAATTCTAAAATAAACTGTTATCAAAAAGAGGAGAAAAAGGTATAGAATCTGTTTTGTCTTTGCCTATATAAATATATACATTTTTAAAATGTATGGTTTTCCGATGTTTATGAAAAACTTACCTACTGAGAATAAAATAAGAATAGTAGCATAATGTGCTAATATATATTTACAGTGTAAAATATTTTTTATAATAATTATATTCAGTACCTACAACTCTAATTCTCTAAGATAGTAATACTATAATATATATATACATGTAGCTATTAATTGTAGGTACGAAAGTTAAATTTTTAAATTTTAATTTGCCAGCAATGGTTATGGTTTAGTTAATAAGTTTTATTCGATAATTGAAAAAAAAATATATAACGGGTTTTAAGAAACACTCACTAATAAAAATAATTGCATAATATTATCTTAACCTGTCTACTGTCTTCAATAGCTGAAGTCCCACCAGAATGAAAAGTATTATCATTTCGTTTATTTGTATATTTTTCATTCAATGTTATGATATCATCTGATGGTACGATGATAAAATCACCAAGTTTAGCTGAATAAAGAAAAATAAAAAGTATTGTAAATGCTTAAAAAATAATGTATGAAAATACACCTTTAATATATTAAAATAAATGTAAGTAAATATGATTGACACGTTAAAAAATACTAAATGTTAGTTACTTCTATTAAAATTGTTATTACCTGATTTTAAAGGTACGATCAAACATAAGCTTTCTGAGGGAAGATCAAAATCATCTCTGGCTAACAATTCGATTGATTTGTATTGTATGTTAACATCTTGATTTGACCAATTAGGATTTTTTGTACTTACGCTAAAATAATAAAATTAAGTTATTTAAAATAAGTTTTATAAAATGATCAAGTTAATTTTAAAAAAAAAACTTACAAAAACAAACTATTAAAAAAACTATAGTTTGCCTTCAATTTGAATCTGATTGATTTATCTGTATGTACAATTTCAAAAATATTAATTCGCGCCTGTTACTTTTTGTTTGCTATCTCTATAAGATTAGTTAATAAATAATATATTTATTCAATTTCTTATATACCTTGCTATGGCGTGTTTTGTTAGGTCATTCCACAATATTTTTCCTTCGGGAGATGTCATTTTTTCATAAAGCTGCACATGAGCAGAATACCATAAATCCGGATCACCAATTTTATAAAGGGCAAGCTCGTATTCTTCGTTTGTAATATTACCATGTTCTATAATACTGTCTTCTGATATTTCCTTATTGTCCTTGAAATATTTTTCTGTATTGATTTCTTTAGAGTTGTTTGACCAATCAAAATTAATATTGTATCTTGGGTTAGATTGGTCAATTTCCAATACATTAATGTCATTTTTAATATTTTTATCACCATCATCAATATTTCGTTCTTGTGTTTCTTTTTTGTTTAAATTTTTATTAAAATGTTTCCGGTTTATTGCTTTAGAAAGTCTGTTTGAATGAACATTTTTACTTTTCAATTCGGAGTATTTTTCATCATAATTGTGTAAATGGGTCTCATAATAGTTTTTTCCGTTACCTTCGATTTGATTCAGTTCATCTTGAATATAATGTTTAACAGGATTTTGTAAAAATTGGCCACCACCAAAGTATTTAGAATTACGTTTATTACAATTTTTTTTCTTTACTTTTGAGTTATCATTAAAAACATATGTTGAATCTGTAAATAATTTATGTATGAAGTGCCTGTTAGCTTGCTATTCTATTACTTATCTATATAAATATAATAAGTAAGGTGAAGTGGGTTTTACAAGTTTATAAATATTATTTAACACCAAAATTGATAGAAAATACTTTATATAATATAATAATAACTATTGTGATAAATAAGTACTAGACCATACTCCTAAAGAAATATTTTATTAAAGGACATAGCGTTATTCGAATTATGTGGAAGCTATTTCAATTTTTATATGCGATTATTGTTGTCGATCACATTGTATTCCCAAAAAGATGTATTGACAGTCCTTCATTGACCTTACATCCATTATAAATTAATCCTTTATTTTGATTATCGTTTTAAATTAAGTAACTGTAACAAATGTTTGACATAACCGTTTCAATTGGAGCATTGTCCGATGAAATCGGTAGCATAATATTGGAGTCAACATATTTATTGTATGTTTTGCGCTCATACATAGGTACTTTCCAATCACGTTCTATATAGAACTGGTTTTCGGAACGACGGCAATGCGCGGGGAGAGAACGAACCCGCGCGAGCCAGCGCGAGGCGGCGCGAGGCCGGTCACCCTGACCAGTGAACGACTGAACGCGACTGCCTAGCTACGTTAACACGTCTCATATTCGATACACAACTAGTTGAATTATGGAAACGTTTATTGAAGGGGTTCGTTTACAACCTTGTTTATGGAATCCCTTACACCCCGACTACCGCGAGATGCACGTTAAGGACGATGCCTGGCAATGCGTTGTTGACCATTATAACAACAGTTCTATATCAAATAGTAAGTTGCTTTTAATTATAAAAATTACATTCTTCATATTAGAATCAGTAGTAATATAAAAGTACCTATTACTATTCATTTAATGTTTCAATTAGTGCCTTCACTTAACGTGAATGATAATTGAAAATAAAATTAAAATATTTTTTACATTTAAGCGATTTGTTTGGAATAAGTTATAGTAGTTTAAGATACATACATACATTAACATTTTAGGTACAACTAACAAATTGTGAGATACGGTGAAAATATATTATGTAGGTAATTATTTTTATTAGTCCATTCTCTTTAAACCTTAACATATATCTAGGTATTAAAGGTTTAGTTTTTATAAATTTTAATTAATTAAACTTTGAAAAATGAATTAAATATTTACCACTATATGATAACGAACTTTATCGTTAGGAATAATTAGGATGAGGAAGTTATTTATTATATTTTTTGATTAAATTATTGAATTCTTAGTATTATTATATCTAACCTACATATATCGAAAGACGTAAGACGCGATACAATTAAGTTGTTTACTTTAGTAAGTTTGACTTATCAAATATCCATATATTGAATATTTTGTCACAAGTAAGTACATTACATTTATTTTGTACGTTACAGTTCAAGTGGCTAAAATAGAATGGAAGAAACTGCGAGATAATCATCGCGATGCACTTAAGAGGGCAAAATTGGGCAAAAATAAATTATTACCGGCTCAAATAACCACATGGAAGTACGCCAAGGCTATGCAGTTCCTCGAACCACATATGAAGTACCGTATCACGGAAAATATTGAAATCGATCCACCTTCTGGAGCTGCAAGTAGCTCAAAGAATTCCGACCACGACGTATCAACGACAGAAAATGGTGAAAATCCTCTCGTAACCGGTCATATATCGAAACGCCGCTGCTTAGAATGTAAAGTTGATTACCGTCAAGAGTCGGATGCCCTAGAGTCCTTTTTCAATTGCATACTCCAAAGTACAAAGACAATGCCGCATTGGATGCAGACTCAAGTTAAAAAGAAAATATTTGCGATAATCATCGATGCAGAGGAAAAGTTATCCATGCAGAGACAAACACAAGGTGATAGGGAATTACAAGAAAACTTACCAATCGAAAAGGAAATTAAATCGGAAATTTTCACTGACGACAGTTATGACAATGAATATTCGTAATTAGATAAACGTAAGATACACATTTTTGTACGCACTCCGCAGCTTGAGTGCCGAGGTACATAAACTATAATGTATAAAATATAGAAATAGTAAATTAGTTGCATATTGCATATTATACTTAAAATAAAATATAATTAACTATTTGGGGACCAATTTTACTTATTTTTTAATATGTAAAATTTTATTACTGTACAACAAAATAATATTAAAAAAATATATATATACCAACATAAAAAAATATATTTACATATTTTGGTATGTTATCACCGAAAACTGAAATTGAATCCGAAAACTGCTAAGATAGGTATTGTTAATACATATTTAAATATTTTTTTGTTTTTTTATTTGAAACGTGCACGAAACATCACGCAGGCCCATTTTTAAATTCTGTACATATTGTAAGGGGCTGCTCAAAGCGCTGCTCAAATTGGACAATTTTTCTCCCAATGGATTTATTATTTTAATTTAAATGACATCATCCTCGAAGTATAATCAAATCATTAACATTAATACACAATCGTAGAAGATATCGTGTAATAAACACAAAACAAGTTTTTTTTATATTATATCCAGGAGGACGAGCAACTGTAACACCACCTAAGGTAATGGTAAGGTGGATGGTAAGTGGTCACCACCAGCCATAGGCATTGGCGATGTAAGAAATAATAACCATTCCTTATATCGCTAATGCGCCAATGCGCCACCTACCTTGAGAACTAATCTCAGTTCCTAAGGTAGGTGGCGCATTGGCGATACGATGGCGTTTCATTACTTACAGATTAATAGGTAGGTACATTTATCTACAAATATAATAAATGGCAGATGACATATGTTACTACTGAGAATCTTCGATAAGAAACCAATAACAAAGAACCTCGGGATCTGCGGCCTTATATCTAGCCACTAGACCAACGAAGCAGACACTTTTTTAGATATTTACGTATTAAATGTCTAAATATAATTAAAAAACAGTTTAAGTAAAGTGTAATACCGTAATTAACCAGATCGTCAGGCTTAGTTTTTGATGCGACTTCAAATAGTTTAGGGTTTATGTTATCGCTTTCACCGTAGTCAAAGTTAAAGGCAGAAACAGTGACAACGTTAGTGGGCCAGTCTCGGACATTAACTCTTCTTCTTGGTAAATTATGCAAATGTTCCTTAAAAATAGTTTTAATTACATTTTACATCTGAAACGATTGATTGAAAATCTGTATTGCGAACCGACAAAGAGACTGTCCAGACGAAATGTTTAACTGTATTTGATATGCAAAGGTTATACGAATATTCGTTATTAGTTATTATAAAAGTTATACGTATCGTTATAATCATCATAATCTGTGGCATGTTTAATCAGAATTTTAGGCTCGGGGAATCCGCTAGGTACAGCTTGTAATTATGTGCATATACTTTATTTAGCTTACTTTTTTGACACTTTCATTGAAAGCCATACTTTTTTTGTCAAAGGACTGCCATATGATTCCAGTCACTGTCTGCAAAATAAACAACAATAAGAAGTTTGAGAAGAACGCTATGTATTTATTTATTTAATTAAATGATAAAATACAATTTGTATATGACAATTGGCTAAGATGCTACCGAGCATTTCGGTATATGATTTGCTCATGTTTCATATCAATAACGATTAAAGTTCAGATCAATACCAATCGCTTTAGTCCTGTTCGACAACAGACGCGATCCATAATATTTTTATGCTATTATCATTATTAATAATGTTTGCCAAATGAGCAAATTATATACCGAAAATCGAAAAAACATTGATTCAGTATTTCGATCATGATTTAGTGAGTTAAAGTTAACTTTATTTTACTTTTATATTTTTGCATGCTGTTTTGGCATGTTTGCACTTCTTTGCGTTCATGTATTTATTACCTATTTAAGTTATTGCTTACAGTTTTGCGAACAAAATATAACAAGGAAAGGAATTGGCCTGGGTATTCATGACCTCAACGCAAGTACACTAAGTACGCGAGTCAAGGTTATTCATTCCGCGCACGCGCAGGTGGTTGAATGATCACTCTCCATAATAACGATCACTTTGATTTTGTAGTTTACATACTTCGAGCATATAGGTTTCTTTAATTTCTTTCCAGCAAGGCATCAGCAACTCTTCTTATGTTGCCGGTGACCACTTACCATCAGGTGATATTCTGTGCGTTCCTGTTTTAAAATAAAATAATATTTTTGTTAGTTTCTTACGCTGATTAAACCGTTAAAACCACAACACACCTTAACAATATAAATATAATTACTGTACCAATCTAAATGGCGTGGATCCATGGGCTTAAATATCGTGAGCCATGTTCGATCCAGTGGCACTGGATTGCTCTACTGGATCGAAAAACTGGATCAATGTAAACCGGCAATAATAGTTGAAAAGTGACATACATCAATTCTATGCAGCTTGTAACTTTGAAAAGGCAACTTTCTTCGCAAACGTAAAACATAAGGGTTAAGAAGCCGATTTTTTTTCTTATTAGCACCTAATACATGTTCAATCGGTATATATTCGTCTCCAAAGGCTTGCTGCAAGGAAAATAATATTTATGTACTTTTATGATATTTCAACTTGATACATATTACACATGGTATTTACGTTGCTGGGTTCCCTTTTTTAAGGAAAAGTTTTGAAACTTACTCCACCACGTGGAGGAGGATTGGTGGATAAACGTTATATAATTCTGTCCACCGGACCGATTTCGCCCACGGCGGCCTTCTTAAGGGAGACTAGCCGGCCAGTACAGAATATATTATTATAGTGCACAAGTTTGTGCGCAAAGGCTCATTCTCATAATTGATTGGATGGCAAATTCTACACAAGCAAAAGATTTTAGGCGTAGGACCAAAGGCATTTCGTCGTCTCTGAGGCATGGGAAATTTCGGTCTACTACTGAGAAAACTAAACAGATACCCTAATTACTTTATTGTTGGCTCGTGCCAGTAAAAAAAGCATCAGTATCCAGGATCTCCGGATCGGGATGTGACCTTAGAAGCCAGCAGCCAGATCAACGACGCAGTTCTACATTTTTAACGTTCGTAAAATAATTATTTAAGATGAGGTAAGCTTTTTTTAATAGAGAGTAGGTATTGAAAAAAGTTCTCATTTTAATAATATATATGTACTAAGTATCTACTATGTACTAAGTACCTAATACAATATATATGTATATATATTTGTAATGAAATTGTATCAAATTTTAATACAAATTGTTCGATTAATTGAGATATATATTTTTTCTAACATTGTGGACGCTAGTTGTCTTGACTGTGACAGCCAGTTTCTGTTTACAATTCCGTAAAGCGTTATGTTTGAAAAGTTCTTCACGCTGAAATCTTGTCATTTCTTCTTCCAAAGTCATCTTTGGATGTTCCTATCGTGTAAAATTTGTAATCATTTATCATATTAATAATTTGTTGAAATCCTTGTAAATTAAATATATTTTTATCAAATCCTTGTTTTTTTTTTATTAAGGTAATATTATAATAAATTATTTTTAAGAATGACCTTTAACATAGTTGTAAAAAATAAAATTAACTGATACCTGTAAAACTTTAAATTTGAAAATAGTACAGCTATAGCAAAATTAATGTGCAAACTATTATATCAGTAGATATCTGCAATTGATAACTGCCCGGCATCATGCAGATACGTTAAACGATACCCTCGTCTAAACTATAATCATGGAACAAAATCATGCATACAATCCAAACTTTTATCGCCACAACATTTGCCTACACCAACAAATAATTTTCGCTTAACTACGAAAAGTTTTTAGTGTATAAAAAATAACTAGTTCTTGAAAAAATATAATCGTATTTGTATTAAATCTTTATGAGCAACTGCGTAGTTACTTATTCGTTTTTACTAAATATAAATACTCACGATTTGACATTTGATAATAACAGCTCGAACTTCCAACTGCGAATTTTCATTGCTATTTATATCTGAATCCAATGAATTAGTCATGGTAATAAAATAGAAAAGCACCGTATAAGTTATTTCTGAAAAAATAAACGGCTTATTTTATGATTCTTAATTTATTCAAATTTCGGATTTAATTTAATATCCTAATGTACCCAACAATTATAAATAAAATTACCGCTTATTTTAGAATTATAATTCATATTTAAATCTTTCACTTTCTTACTTTAGTTTATCCATTAATATATCAAACAAAGAAAATAAAATCATTATGGATATCGACATTCAACACGCAATGACAAGCGTATTTTTTTGAGTGCTAAAATCTTCTTTAAAAAAAGTTTGTCAATTCTTTCAATTTTAATTATAGGAAAAAATTTCAATATTAAAATTAAGTATAGGTCGCGCTACGTAAATAACTTCCCTGTTGGCCAAGAGTATTTTACACAATTTAATTTTAGTATATTTATCTGAGAATAGAAATGTGACCAACACCTGGGAGCAGTAAGGCTTAGAGCCGTGAGTAAGAATAAGCATACCAATTAATTTTCATTGGTATATAAGAAACTGTTCTGATTATTATATATTGAACTCTCAATAATTATATTCATATATAAACTTGATAGGGCAAACTTGAGAAGGCTGATAAATAAAACTGTATAATTTTTTATTTATGTATTTATTTCAAGTAATAATAAAGTTCACGATGTCATATTCAAATGAGAAAAGGAACTTGATTACAATCAATCATTTTATTACGTTTCATTAATATTTCAACCATACTTCGGCTGCAAAATTCAATATATTAAATCCGATTCTCATTTCAATCTTTAATGATACTGAATTAACCAAATTAGAGCATCATTTTAGTATCGTTAATTCTAATAATCGATTACGCCGCTAATTGTAAATTCTGTACCATTATTATAACTTGATATTTTAGTGCAATTACAAAAAGACCTGATCAATTTAATAATAATATAATTAAAAAAAAAAAACAATATATTTAATAATTACATAAGCACTGTTAATTGTTCCTTTTAAAGGAAAAAATATATTGATCAGGTCTCTTTTAACAATATTCACTTTAGCTGAAGATACATGCTACAAAACTTTTTTTATTAAAAAGCGAGGCTGCAATTGTTAAATTAGATGTGACTGGGTTTAATGTTATAAATTTATAGGAAAATAATTTTTGTTTTTATTTTTACATATTTCAATAACGCCTATGAAAATATTGTTTGACGGTTTAAAAAATATATTTATAAGTATTTATTCCAATGGTAATAATTGTCAATACAACAAAGTCTGCAGCCTCTGCCACAATAATTTAAATACATATTCAATTTAAAAAGAATAGTTTTGGAACAATGGATACCAAACAATTATTTGGAGATCGATATCCAAAAAATACGACATAGTTTTAATGTCGAAAAAAGATTGTGGGTAGGAGACTAACGGAATAACTAAATATTTTTACCGGTATCAGTGACAAAATGTATATATATATTGTTAAAAATGTATACATTGCAATTCAGATTATTTTGTATTTTATTTCTGTAAATGTACTTATACCGAACAATCTTTTTTCAACATAAAAAATGTTTTAAAATTTATTTATATCTTACAGCGAACTCAATGACAATAAAGGTAAAGAAAATTCTATTCTAATTAATATTAACGTCTATGAGACTTCATTATAGATAAAACAATACTACACACTTATAAACTAAGTCAAACGCAAGCCAACTAAATTTATTTTACTACAATCAATTTACGATTCCGAATCCGTTGATGCATATGTTGCCGCTTTGCTTGTCTGTAAATAAATAAAAGTATTCTTTATTATATTGTATTCATTACAACCAAAGTTTAATGAAATTATGATAATGTATAATGATGATATATATATTTTTTTACTCTAACTTTAAATATAAAATGAGAACCTTTATACAGTATAATATTAATTAAGTTTATTATGCACTGCAACTGCATTTCAAAATGTATCAGGGATTCACATTCTATAGATACAAGTAAAATTAATTTTATTTACCTCACAACTGTCATAGAACTCCAAAGCAGTATTGCTGTCGGGAAATGTAATAGTCAGTGTCTTTTCAGCTGATGCATTGTTTGTAAAGTCTAGTCCCGTCCAGGTGCAGCTGTCCTCAGATAGCTGCCAAAAGAATTTTTATAACATTCAAATGTTATTTTATAATATTTTATTAAATCAAAAAACATTAAACATTATCAACCCACACAAAAATACTAATAAATATTTATATTACTAACACAAAAATAATAATAAATATTTTATATAATTTATAACTAACTATTGTTTTTGAATTTGTATTAATTATTTAGGAATAATTATTTAAAATATACCAATCTTTGTATGTTTATGTACCTGGAATTCGGTGTCAGTGTGAATAAGCATATCGGCCAGTATCTCGCCAGTGTTGGAGTCAGTGACGAGGATCTTGGGTGAACAGAGTTCCTGATCGAAGGAAACTTGCACGCACGTGACTTCACACGTCGTCTGTGCATCGGCCTGCTTAATCACAGTCTTGCATGGGTAGTACAGTGATGATTCCTCCTCCTGCAAAATTGTTTTTACTATGTTTATATGGTATAAGATAGAATAATTGTAAAGGTTTCTTTTCTAAAATCAGGGCAAATAGTCTGAGGCAAAATACAACAATGAATAAATGTAATGAAAGTGATTTAAATTGACTATTATACGTTATTCGATATTATATATTTATATATTAACAATCTGCAGTGATTTTAGAAGTACAATAATCTCTTTAATGTGTATTGCTGTATTTATTATCTATTACATGCTCCTTTTTAGTCCGTTTTAAAAATGATGTAAATGAAAAAAAAGCTTTTTTATTTAAGTATCTTTTTTGAGGATATTTTACTAGTTATAGTTTAAAATCCTATCCAAGAAAACGCCAGGTTAACAATATAAACGCATATGAAGTAATAATAATATACTAACTGTGCCCCGCTGTTGAGCCCGTTTAAGATGTTATAACTTTTACATACTTCACCAATTTTGATAAATTAAAACTTACTTACTTCAAAAAAAAATATGTGGGTATCATAAATATTACATATATATATAATTTAATTGTGTACAAAACATTTTAAATCGCGCTTCACCCACGCCAATCTTTCTCAAATGCCCGCGTCGTAAGCGCCCTAAGTGCTGCTAATAGTTAAATTATTAATGTTTAAAACCTTACCTCGTTGTAATAACCATCAGAGTCCTCATTGTGGTCATAGCCGTGTTCATAATTTTCATCGTATTCCCCCTGCTCTTCCTGTTGTTTCTCAAAATGAACTTGTTTTGATACTTCGACTTCAGACGACTTTGGTATTTCACTGCCTTCAAATTTCTTTAGATCACTAATTTGACTTTTTTCTGTTTCTGATTTACTTCCGGATTGTGTTTGAGGGGTTGACTTGAGGAAGATGTCCGACCGCGCCTCGCTCTCTAAATGCTTCGGTAAACGTAATGGGGCGATACCTTCGAACTGTTTTACTTTGGCGTCATTTTCTTTTCTAATAGCCTCCGCAGCAGCTACTTGTAGTTTCTAAGGAAAATAGTGATAAACTGTATAAAACTATATTCCTAAACTATTCAGATTATGGAAACTTATCAGATTATGGAAAAAGAAAAAAAATATATACAACTATTAACAAAAAAAATATCTTCAATATTTAGATTAATAAAGGCTTATGAATTTATCATAATCTTGATATATTTTTCCAATTGTTTCAGAAATATAAAAATATAGTGCAACAGTAAAATTAATATATAATAATAGATATACATATACATTCTTTATTCCCACATAATATTAATACACACACACATACACAAATGAAATAGACCTACAACTAATGGGTGTATAACACTTTTGGTTCAAAATTAATATACAACTTATTCAGTTATCTATACATGACAATCAATTATAAAAATATAATAACATACCCTGACACATTCCATGACTTTTTCTTGGAAATTAGTCGCCAGGATCACTGATTTGAATCTGACAGCTAGGGTTTCTTGTTCACCCGCACTCTCAGCGTAGTTACGGCCGCACCACGTCCAAGCGCGATCAGAGTTTTTCATAGGCAATAGTTCTAAATCTTTAAATATCAGCATGTTCAACACTGCTTTATGAACCTGGATAATATATAGCAAATAGTTGATTAACTTTTCTATTTAAAATCTTCCCAACTGCTTGATTAAATTAGTCATAAAGAACAATGTATTACCTGTTCTCTCCGAAGTAATAACCGGTAACTGTTTTTCTCAGGGTGGTATAAAACTTTCATTTCACCAACACCACGTTCTTTCCATTCACGAGATTTCTCATCGTAACGATATAATTTACAACGTTCACCAAATAATTTTTTCTAAAAGTATAAATATTTAAGTTATTAAAACATGCATGCAAAATGGTACTAATAATTTTTAATAAAAAAAAGTTAAACACTGAGATTTTTATGCAGTTGCTATTTAGGTAAAGCGTTTGTATTTATTATATGTATCCTAAAGCTAACCTCGGTCTAATCTAAAAATAAATTATGATTGAAGGCGATGACGAAAGCAGAAGCGGATGGGTTATAGTCATTTCCATGCGCTAGTTTTATTTAAAGTTAGAAGATAATCACGATATCATGAATAACCAAGATTATGGAGAAATTGAATCGTAGTCAATTGCCACCCTTCAAGAGAACCCCAGATCATCATGCTGATTCGTTTGTTTTCGATACTTCTTGTTAATATTCTACTAGATGAAAAGTTAATGACATCTCGATTTGCCACATGTCTATGCCATTAATTAAGTGTACTTCAATACAGAAAAATTTATTTGGCATGTGAAAGTATGTAAGTGTACAAGTAAGGGGCTATAAGGTGTTTAATTATTACTACGTTTAAAAGAACATTAGGATTAGTACAAATTACTGTAATTTATATTCATTATATGTAGATATATTTTGTAGTTATTTTAATTTGTAAAAGCGGCGATTGATATTTGATAAACACCGAAAAAAATCGAATTATTATTACGATTTGTAACATTAATATCAAAGACATCTACTTTGCTGTTAATACAATAAAAATGATTTTTATAGTATTAATTAAAAGTTAAAAAAATATTTAAACAATATTATTAATTTAAAAAAACTATCTTACCTCATCTTCTTCCCCGGTTGTTACAACAATTTTATCAGGAAGAGGTACAATTGGTTCATAGTGTGGGTCATATTCCTCTTCGGTGCCAGCTCCAGCACCAGAGTTATTAGCATCGCCATTACCACCTGTCTCTTTATCCTCACCATCATTAGATTTACTTACAAAGAGCTGTTGACCAGCACCTTCCCATTGAAAATCAGTCTTTTCTGTAAAATATAAAAATAAAAATTATTAAATATTTTTTTTATTATTATCAAATTCATTCAAAGTTGTTTTATGTTTTTATTAAACTGATACTAACTTTGAATACCAAAACCAGGCTCACTCGATGATAAAGCTGCAAATGTTAATGAATTATCAACCTTAAAAGGAGTTTTTTCTTTTCTAGCACCTTCAGTGTCAAAAAAGGATTTTAAATCTTTCTTTTCTATACTTGTATCTTTGATGCCACTCTGTATATTTGCAATAGATACTGCAGGTTTATCAATTGATAGTGAAGTAATAGGAGGTTTGCTACTGTTCTGGTTTTGTAGAATTACATTTTTACCGAAAGTAAACTTTCCAGTAGAATCAATGTTTGATTTTAACTCTGTAGTTTTGTTTGAGGAAATATCAATTTTGTCACTAAATATTGAAGGATTTTCTGCTGCTGCTTTTCCAAAGATAGACTTTGCATTATCCTGACTAGGCTGGGTTACATTACCGAATGTGAATGTTCCAGTAGAACCAAATATTCCAGATGAGGTTAGATTTGTTTTGGAAGGTGCAAACCCAAATTTACTTTCCTGAGACACAGGAGGCCCTGTTTTCAAATCTACTGCAAATATTGATTTATTATCTGCTGACTTGATATCCTCTTTATTATTTTGAGCATTAAACCCAAATATTGATTGTGTTGAAGATACACCAACTTTATTTTCACCAAATATAGATTTATTTTCAGTGAATCCAAATGCAGTCTTTGATATTGCTGTAACATTATCTGCTGGTGTCACTGATATAAGCTTCGGTGCGGCTAAGAGTGACGATATACTTTGTGCCTGATTTCCACTAACAAAAGCAACTGGTTTAATAGGATTAAGAGACTTTCCAGTTAAAGAATTTTCTTTATCCACTGCATTACTTTCAACACAACTTGAAATAGATGTAGTTGGCGATGAACATGTAGTATTTGATCCATTATTGCTTAAAGGAGTGCGGAAAATTGTAGCATCTACAGTTTTATCAAAATTATTCGGTGTACCATAGATAGAATGGCTTGGACTTGAGAAATTGAAAGCAGATGTTTTAAGTGGTGTTATGGTTAAACCTTGCGTTGGCAGTACTTTGCCATATTTATTTTTTTCTGACTCGGGTTTGATATCATCTTGATCACAACCTCGACAACCTTGACAAGGTTCTTTATTTTTATAGGTATAGAAATTTTCAGGTAACATTAACTCTTTTGCTTTTTGTTTTTCTTCATTTGTAGCTTGTATTTCATTTATAAATACAACATCATCAACATCAGCATCTTTTTTATCATCCACTGTATTTTCACATTCAGTTGAACCATATTTTTCTTTTAATGCTTTATCAATTACATCTTTAAACTGCAAGGCAAGATCTTTATTTTGGAACCGAAGACAGAATTTTTGAAGTATTATTTCTCCCTCGCTAAAATCATTGGCAACGAAACACCAAGTTTTTTCATCTTTTGGTTTGTACATATTATCAGGGCCCACAGCATAATTTAAACATATTTTATGTACTTGTTCCCTTCGCATAACGACTCTAGAAATAAATAATTGCAATTTTAAATATTAAATTGGAACTCAGTTGCAATAAACCTTAAATTGATCCATTTAAATTATATATATTTTTTTATTTTAATTGCATGATTATAGCATAAAGCAAAGTTTTATCCATTGAAGAAAGCAAGTGCATTTGCATTATAAGTACGAATTTACCTCAACTTTCCAGTATCCTTATGTTTTAATATTTTAACAATACCAATCCCACGTTCTTTCCATTCTCCTGTCATAAATATAAATAATTTGGCTCGATGTCCGTATAGTTCTTCTTCGTTTTCTTCTCCAGTAACAACCTCAATCTAAAAAATTAACAAAATACAAGTTAAAATAATTATAAAGAAGACTGATTTGTCTTTTATGGATTGCGCAATATATCCATGAAAATTGTTTGAACTATTATTTGCATTATAAAAGTTTTTGAATTAAGAAAAACACTCAAAGATATAATGATATGCGAGTTTATAGGAATAAAAACTTATATGTTTTATAATATATATTTACCTTATCGGGCATTGGAATGACTGGACTAAAATGTATATGATGCCCTTCATCCTCAGAAGGATAATAATTATCATCACTTTCGTCTCCATGATTATCCTTTGGCGATTTACTTGGGCTTTTACCTTTAGCTTGAGTTTTAGGTTTAAAGGAAAATTGAAATGTTCCACTATCCTTATTCCCAAATGAAGCAACATTTGTTTTTGGTGTCGGTAGTAAGGCTGGCTTTACAGGTGTTGTTACAATATTGTCTTCCTCTTTATTTTTTACACTAAAGTTAATAGGTTTCACTGCGCTTTCATTTTCTGGTTTAGCAACATTCTGTGTGCTAAATACAGAAGGAGTTAAAATCCCAGATGTTACTGTATTATTTTGAGAAATTCCAAAGCTAAATTTTTGTGTAGCATTTGTATTAGTTTCAGAAGTTACTGGCTTCGTTAAGGCATAATTTTGTGGTATACCAAATGTAAATTTTGGCTCTGATGTGCTTAAATTCTTTTGCATATGACTACTGTTTTCTGAAGATATACCAAAATTAAACGTGGGCAAATTCTCAGAGACAGGTTTTACGTCTTTTTTAATATTTGGGTCTTTAGGACTATTACAGGCATTACAATATTCGAAATTAGCTTCATTTCTAATCAAACATTCTTTACATTCCCAAGAACCTGGCTTAGGTTTAAATTTAGCACCCCAGTCTGAAGTACTATTGGTAATAACATTTGCAGCTTGAGGATTTGGTGTTTCACAACAAGGACATTTGGTAAATGTTTGTAAATTATTGGTATAACATGTTTCACAGGTCCAAGAACCTGGTTGCGGTTTAAATTTATCTCCAAATCCACCACTACTTTGGTTTGAAACATTTTTCTCTTCTTTTTCAGCTTTCGCATCATCTCTGATTGTTAACTGGGCAGTTTTTATAGCATCTATGAAATCATTGCAAGCTTGTACTGTTTTGAAACGTAGACAAAATGTTTCTGCAACCAACTCACCCTCTGAAAAATCTTTAGCACACCATGTAACTGCTTTATCCATGTTAGGCATTTTTTGAAATGACATTTCTTTTGTAACAGCATGGTTACAGCAAACTTTCATGATTTGTTCTCTTCTCATTAATAGCCGAAGTTTTTGATTATTATCATTATTCATTAATAATTTAATATTACCTAGTCCCCTTTCTTTCCATTCTTTGCCAGTTGCATCAAATCGTAATAACTTAGCTCTGTGTTCAAACAACACTTTTTCATTTTCTTCACCAGTTTTTTGATCAACTAAAGCAGGTAAAGGTATAACCGGTTTAAATTCAGTAGTTGGTTCAAATTCCTCAACCAAATCAGAAGTATTTAATTTGCTGACATTGGTAATATTTTGCTCTTGACTTTGCACGGAATTGTCACTAATATTATTTGAAATATTCAATATATTATGGAATGGTGTTGAAGTTGCTGTTTTAAATGTTAAACCACTAAAAACGTTAACTTTTGTCTTAGAAATATCCGTGGTTTTTGTATCGGTTGTAATATTTTCTATGGATTTGAAAGAAGGTTTGCTGTTAAAAGTAAAACCTCCTACAACTGTTTTTTCAGATTGTATATTGATCGAATCGTCCTTTTCGGCAGCCGCACCTGTTTTAAGGGGAACACTTTTTTCATTTTTGCTTATATTTTCCTTCGAATCAATGGCAGTGGAACTTAGGTTAGCACTGTCCTTTCTCGCATTTTCAAATGCTTCGAAAAAGTCTTTAGCTATATCAGCAGTTTTAAATCTTATACAGAATTTTTCTAGTATTACTGTTTCTTCTGCAAAGTCATTAGCCACCCAGAAATAGGCTTTAGCTTCATTTTTCATGGGTTTTATTTCCATCTCAGGTAAAATTATGTGATTTGCACAAATTTTATGCACTTGTTCACGTCTCATAAGCACCCTGACTTTTCCTGTTACGTTGTGTTTAAGCAACTTCATTTCACCGATACCTCTCTCTTTCCACTGTTTGTCAGTAAAACGGAACAATTTTGCTCTAGAACTGAAAATAGCTGTTTCATTTTCTTCGCCAGTAGTCACTTTTACTTCCGCTGGTAAAGGTATAATAGGTTTAAAGTCCGGACATGGATCATAATTCTCAATAGATGTATTACTTCTTTCAGAAAGAGTTCTAGACTTATTGAGACTTGTATTCGGAGACAATCCCGAAAAAACACCATCAACGACGTTTTTGGAATTATTAAGATCTTTAACATTGTCAGAAGAACTAAAAGTAGGTAAAGTAGTCCCTGATTGAGATGTAGCAAATATTGATTTCGAGCTCCAATTTGATGTAATTGAAGAAGTTGTAACAGTTGTTTTAGTACCAGATGTAGGAAAATGGAAAACTGGGGGTGCTGCCACTTTTGAATCGTTCGATGTAGGCATCTGTATTTGATAATTATGAGGACTACCCTTTATATGTTTCTGCGGTATTGTAACACTTAAAACTGGTGCAGGGGTAACAGTACTTGTAGGCAAAGGATCAGAAGATGTAATTACAACATTCACTGGTAATGATTTAGAAGATTCTTTTGTGTCAAGTACAATTTTATATTTTGGGGTTACAGGTGGAGCAGCCATGGAAACAGGTGGTACTGTATTAACATTGTGCATGTTCTGTGCTGCAGGAGCAGTGACAGCAGTTGGACCAGATGGTAGAGTGGTAGGAACAAGATGTGCTGCATCAAGGTACATTTGATCTGGGGTTGGGAATACTCCTGGATAATTCATTTGAGCTCGAGCAGGATCAAAAATTGGCGGTGCACCAGGTACTGATGATTGAGTAAATTGAGAATATTGATTGTACAGATTATACAAGTTTTGTCCATACAGTTGGTAAGGATTGGGTGGTACAGAAAAAGGTGGAATGAGACGTTGTGCATATGGTGGAATTACTTGAGGTGCTGTAAATGGAAGGTGTGTGCCAAAGTTAGACGTGTTTTCATTAGACCTGTAATCCTCATCTAAATTGTATAAATCACTCTCATCTATTGTTTGCTCTGATGAAGTCTTTTTTAATTTATTAACTTCCTTCTTTAAATCGGCAATCTGTTTTTTTAATTCAACAACATCTTTGCACTCTTTTCTACATTCATCAATTTGTTCTTTAACTTGGTCTACTGATACTTTCAGGAGCTTAAATTGCTCAGTTGTGTTTTCAATATTTGAATTAATAGTACTTATAATTTGACTTCCTAATTTTCGATTTTCATCAAACCAGTCTCTGGTTTGTTCCATGAAATCATTAATCGATGAGTCTCGCTTCTGTAAACTTTTTATTTGTTTTTCAATTCTTTCCAAAAAGACTTGATCAGATTGAGTGTTTTCGAAGATTTGAGAATCTTGTGCAGTACGATATGCAGTAGAATTGACATTAAAGTAATGTTTTGTCATTTGTTTAGGTGTAGAACTCGTATTTCTAAAAGTGTTTGTTTTAAACCGTATAGATCCAATTTCACTCATAGAAATATTTTCATCCATCATATCATCATTTATAGTAACAGACATATCAGGGTCAACCCTATTAAGATGTGATTCTATTTCTTCAATAAGTCCTTGTATGTCAGAATACAAAGTTTTATTGTTATAAATTTCTCCTTCCTTTATTTTATCCAGTGCTTTAAATGCAAAAGTTTTTGCTTTGCTCAGTAACACTACATATTTTTTTTCAGTATCAATACTTTTAGCCATATTTTTTTCATCAAGTGCCATTTTTTTGTATGTATCACTTAGATGATAATAGGCCTTAGGAGATTTCAAATTAGATAGCAAGCTAATAACTTTCTCATATTCTGCTTCATTTAAGTGATGAAGGGCTACATAGATTTTACTCTCTTCTAAAAGGTTATTAATATCCTTTGTATCAAGGTCTTCATGTGTATAATCAAACATCCTTTTTTCCGGTAATTTAATGACCAATTTGTTTTTTAACTTTTCAAGGAGGGGTATAGCTGATGAATAATAAAGGTAAGACCTCTGTTCAAAATTATTTTTTTCTTCTATTTTAGATGCAGATTTAGCTAACTCACTGAATATACTGCCCAAAATAACTAATAATTCAGGGTCTAAGCCATGATTATCAACACAACGGACAACTTCAATTCCACAGCTTAAAGTAGAACGTATATCTGTATATTCCACACCTAATTCATTTTGACTTAACTTATAAGCACAATCCCACCATTTCATTTGAGGAAGAGTACATAATAAGTCAGTGATAATCGCTGGAAGTGTTGGTTTGTCTATTGCCATGTAATTCATTTTATTTCTTTTTTTTTGAGCGTTTATTGCTGAGCTGTATAGAAAAGCTAGAACATCCATTTTATTTAATGATTCAGGGCCAGAACTTGTCATTGTTGAGGTTAACATATCAAAAAGGGTGCATTTAAAATCTGCATAATTTTTGTAATTAAGTAGAATCCATACAAAATGATGAAGTGAATTAGGATATTCTCTTTGAGCATCATCATCATAAGCTTGAATTTCTATTTTTCTTGGTAACCTTAGTGCTGGTATGTTTAACACATTTGAAGTTAAATAAGATGATTTAATTTTTGCTAGTTGTTCAGGAAGTGGAAATATTTTTTCATAAAGTTTATCTTTCCAATTTGAGCCAGAACAAAGTTGAGATATCTGATCTAAAAGAATTTGACTTTTGTCCTGAGAAATTGACTGTAGATAATGTCCAGACTGGGAACATCTGTATGATCCTTCCAAGTACCAGCGGTGAACTGCATTCTGTTGTCGCTCAGGTGCATGTGTTAACCAATTAACTTTTGAATCGAGAGGGATTGTTTGCCAGGCTAACAACATTAATGGAGCTGAAAAATTCTTCGCATCTCTCCAATTTATTTGATCTTTTTTAGCTTTTTTAAGTAAATAAGTAGCTACATGAAAAACTAATTGTCCCTGATGATGTTTTAAAAGACTACTATGAAATTCACCAAATCCAGGTGATGGCCCAGACTTAGCAACGGTTTCTATGGCTTGGTCGTAAGCATAAAGGTGTTCATTACATTCCACCAAATTTTTTATTGAGGCACTTGGTATTTCTGTTAAGCTCAAGATACAAATTCTTTCTTTAACTGTTAATAAGAGCAGCTGATATAGCCAGTCATTTGTTTTCAATGGATTGTATTTCAAAATTTCAGAAAGAGTTTCATACCAGGCAAAGTTGTTGGAAAATAATTTTTTGTCTAACTCAATGCTGCAGCTGTGATCAAATGCTTCCTTATATTTATTATGCTTGAGATAATGCTTTAACAAGCGTGCATGAAGCACGGCATCTTTTGGCCTCACATCTAGCTCACTTTTTAATAGCTTGACTACAGCATCTGGGTTTGGGTCAGCAACAGCTAGAAGCTTTTCTCGTAAACGGAATGTAACTGGATGCTTGGGAAAGGTGGCGTCAGCTTTTTCACACCAAAATTTTGCACGTCCTATGTCAATGACGACGTCCTCGTCAGCCAACAATTCACAAACTACAAGAAATATTGATATTGAATTGACATTTAATTACAAAATGAAATATGAAACATAAAATAAAATACAAAAATAACAATGGTTTTGTAACCATGTGGTAAGCATTACATATTACTAAAACAAATTGTTAATTTAAGATCATTATTTTTTATTCCAATTTAAATTATAAGACTACTAACATGTGTCGCCACCATTTCATATGCGTATTTTTTTAACAAATAGTTAAAGTTAATGGAAATCTATAGTAAAAAACAAACTGATTTAATTTTCAGAAGTTACATACCATCCAATATTGTACTTGTTTGGGTAGGGTCTATATCAAAAGAAGTCTTGTATTGTTCAAGAGCATTTTCTTTCTCTCCTAACTTTTGGAATGCCTGTCCAAGAAGTTTATGAGCGGCTGCATTGTTAGATTTTTGTGTTAGATACTGTTCGACATATTTCTGGCAGCTTCCATAATCTCCAACTTCATAATACAACCGTGCTACGGAGTATGCTCTAGTTGTAAACTGTGAAATAAGCAGTTTATTTTTAAAATATTATTTCTATTAAGCACTAATTGTAATAAGTAAATAATTTTTACATACCTCTTTAGGTGACAATTTGAACATCAAACTTTCCACGTGTTTATCGACGTCTTTCTTATTTCTATACATTTTCACGAATAATTCTGATCACCGCCTAATGCACTTACTAAATCTGTAGCAAACGAAAGTCAACGCCGTAGAATACAATTTCGGTGAACGGTAATGGACCTCGTCATTATTTTTGCTCAAACCTCAAACGCGAGTAGTAAAATTTTATGACTTAACTTTAGAGTTGTCAGAATAAAAACCTAATCCCAACCAAATTAAACCGTAATTTCGAACTAAGCAAAAAATATATTGTTTTGCTAACAACATTAATATTCAAGTTCAAAAAAATTATCAACACTTTAATTTTATTAAATTATTATTTAATTTTATTAAATTATTATTTAATTTTATTATAAATTAAATTTAACATATATATGATTGAACTTTTCAAGCGTCGTAAACACTATATCTAAACAAATTAAAGACACAAAACTAAATACATACAATAATACTCTATTATATATTGTTAAAAGCAATTTTGATTTATTTGGTACGCAGTCAGCAAAACTATTTAAATCAGCTAGGGAGATTATTATGTTCTGGCAAGTTTATAATTAAGCTTTATTATGTTGGTCCTACTTTTTAATAACAATGTTTGCGAAACTATAATCTATGACTATCATTTAAAAATAAATACGTTAAAAACCTATGGCTTTACTTATAAACGTTGCTAGGGATACTAAACGGGATTACTTAAACATAAAAAATGCATCTCCTTGTTTCGAATGTCATTTCAATAATGACAGAAAGAACGAAATCTGTATTTAAATTAAAAGCCGCTAAGCAACGTTTTTAATATTATAAGTAAGGCCACTAAAATATAAATTATTTTGATAAATAAATAGAAATATATAGCTTAATTAATTAATTTTATATATTCTGGAAATCTGAGAAGACATAATTAAAATAAAATCTTTGTAATTTTTTAAAAACCTATTAAAATTTAATGTTGGAAATGGTAGACTTATTTATTCCTCGTTGGGCTGATGTAACGGACAATGTCAAATAAATTATGCACCGACGAGTACTGAAGGCTTTAAATCAACTTTTATAGGGCGAACGTACGGCGACGTGAATGTTTTCGCGAACACTTCATATAACGATAACCTAACGATATGGAACTAAACCAAACAATTTAATTCACACGCTCGCATATAAAAATACTAAATGTAGATGATAATGTATTTTATTTTCAATAATTATAATTTATAAAAATATAATGTTTTCTTATAATATATATATAATCTTTTCGGAAAAATCTAATTAATATATTATTACATATATTTATGAGTATAATATTTTTTTTCTCAATTTCGTTACAACAGCTAAGTTGATTTTACTTAAATTTGGAGAATTTAAAGTTTTGGTAAATAAAAGAGTTTGGTTAATATTTTGGTTGTGTAATAATAACATAACATTTCTTTGTATTTCATTACGTCGAACTGTGCTTGCTTAAGATGTTATATTGGCATGGGTAATTCATTAATTATATTTTATCTATATTAATAAATTAGTTTTAACATTAATAAAACTCTGTCATGTTCTGTTTTATTATTATTTTTCATTTTGTCATTTATGATTTAGCATTATATCCATGAAATGTTTAGTTTTACTTGTATAATATAGGTAGCCTGACGGGCATATTATAAGTGGTCACCACTACCCATAGACAATGGCACGATTCCATAGACTCAATACTTCCATAGACTATTTATGGGTAGATAAGGTTTAATGCTTAAAATGCATATTGCATATTTGACAGTTGTCAAATAATCTTGTGGCGACACAAAAATAAAATTTCAATTACCTTTCATAGTCTTATGCTTTAGCAGAAAAGAATAAAGAAAATATTTTATAAATAAAAAATAATCCTTAAATGATATATTTTGTTGTAATTTATTTAAGTGATTAAAAAAAAATTGAATGGCCTAAACTAACATGACGTTTCAATGTTCTTATTTAAGGAATAGTTATTAAAATATCTTAAATTATAAACATTTAATAATTATTTGTTAAAATGTTTTGCATTATCGTAATCTTCAGCAGTTGATGTTGATTGTTTAAATTTAATTACATTTAATTTAATTTGCACTAAGTGTTACAAATCATTTACAAAATGAGTGACGCAGATTTAGCTTACAGTTCTTCTTTTACTGTAGATTCTATGAAAGTTATTGCCGAGAGTGTAGGTATCGGTAGCCTTGGTGATGATGCTGCTAAGGAACTAGCCGACGATGTAACATATCGTCTTAAAGTCATCGTCCAAGATGCTATGAAATTTATGCATCATTCTAAACGACAAAAGCTTTCTATTACTGACATTGACCATGCTCTTAAAGTAAAAAATATTGAGGTCTTTATTTTCGTATCTATTTAAAATTGATTAATTTATCATCACAAAAACATTTAAAGATATTTTTATTTTAGGCGCAATATGGGTTTATTCAACCTGACTCATTACCATTTAGATTTGCATCGGGTGGTGGTAGAGAGTTGCATTTTGTTGAGGAGAAGGAAATTGATTTATCTGAGATACTGTCTGCACCTCCACCCAAAATTCCCCTTGATGTTTCTCTAAGAGCTCACTGGTTAAGTGTTGATGGAGTTCAGCCTACAGTACCAGAAAATCCTCCGCCTTTATCAAAAGAGTCTCAAAAACTTGAATCTGTGGATCCTATAAGTAAATTAAGCAAACCTGCTACCAAGGATGCTGTTGGTATGTAATGAAGTTATTATTCTTAATAGTTTAATTTACATTTAATTAAAATAAAGGATTTATTTTTGTAATAATGTTTGAAATATTTGTTATGGTAATATGGTATAATTTAATATAAATTTTAACTAATTCCATAATTTTATATACACCTAGAGGATACTTCCTTTAAAATGTTTTCAAATCAGTTGTTGTAATGTATATTTTTAGTAACAGCCTGTGAATTTCCCACTGCTGGTCTAAGGCCTCCTCTCCCTTTTTGAGGAGAAGGTTTTGGAGCTTATTCCACCATGCTGCTCCAATGCGGGTGGAATTTCAGTGAAATTTGACATATGCAGTTTTCTTCATGATGTTTACCTTCACCGTCAAGCATGAGATGGATTATAATCACAAATTAAGCACATGAAAATTCAGAGGTGCTTGCCTGGGTTTGAACCCACGATCATCGGTTAAGATTCACGCGTACTTACCACTGAGCCGTCTCATTTTTGTCATGCATATATCATACAAAAAAGACACAAGACAAGCAAAAATTGTAATCCTGTAATTTTGATTATAATACTACCTTGAAATAAAAATATCCAGGTATATACAACTACCAAACCAATCAAATTATAGAAAGATTTAGTAAAGCATGGAGAACATGTTGTGAAATGGGAAAAATTGAATAAAAATATAATTAAATTTTTAAATATTTATATAAGCTGTTTAAAAAAAAATTAGGATAATCATATTTTAATATTTGTTTATAGGTAAACCAGTTTGCGGTAAAGCAGCTCGATTAAAAGCTTCTGAGTCTGTTCATGTCAAACAATTAGCTACTCATGAACTGAGTGTTGAGCAACAATTATACTATAAAGAGATCACTGAAGCTTGTGTGGGAAGTGATGAAGGACGCCGTGCGGTAGGTTTTAATTTAATCTCTTTCTGTCATAAGCTCTAACACAAATTTAACAATGGTTAATATTAAACTGACAAGAGTTACTTTCGCTGATTCTTATCAGGTATGAACTATTAGAAGTATGTATGTGTGAAGTATTAAGCAAATATAATACTTCTATATTGAATTTTCATTATGAACGTTCTATAATTTGAAATTCAATGTTGAACAATGAAATTCAATGACATTAATGTTTAACAAGTTTTCTTACAGGTCTATCATGTCATCTTGTTTAAGATTTATTTTATAAAATTAAAACTTAATCAGTAAATAAACTTTTTATTATTCTTTTGGAGTTTTAATATTTTTATGTTTGTTTTAACAGGAAGCTCTTCAATCATTGGCATGTGATCCTGGACTTCATGAGATGTTACCCAGGATGTGCACATTTATATCAGAGGGTGTAAAAGTTAATGTAGTTCAAAACAATTTAGCACTACTTATCTATTTAATGAGGATGGTAAAAGCTATTCTTGATAATCAGTCTTTGTATCTCGAGAAATATGTAAGTTCATTATTTAAGTATGAATTGTTTTTAATTATTTAATGATATTTAGTTGTTATTGATCTTGTATAAATGGATTGATTGAATAATATATAAATAAATTAATATAGAAGTGAACTATTGAAATATGAATTTTGAAATAAGGTAGTTAACTGATCAAGTAAATTTTATATTGTTTTTTCATTAATAATCCTCCATTTCATGGAATGCACATTTATAAAGTAGTTTGCAGTAGGTCAGGTGATTTTTATGTAAATGTTTTCGTAGAAAAGCTGAACTCCTGACTTGCAGCTTGAGCCTGGAATACTTAAATGTTTTCCATTTTAAGTGTACTACGTGTAATCTGATAAAACTGTTTAAAATTTATAATAGATTACACTGACCAAAACATGCATATGAAATTATTTTTAGATGTTTTATCAAAATGGATTTGATCTAGAAAGAAATACTCATTCTTAATGAATTATAAGGAATATTCAATATTTTAGCTCCATGAGATGATTCCGTCGGTATCAACATGTATAGTGTCAAGACAATTGTGTGTACGCCCTGAGGTTGACAACCATTGGGCACTGCGAGACTTTGCGGCTCGTCTCATGGCCCAAATATGCAAGACATTTAATACCTCGACAAATAATCTGCAAACTCGAGTCACAAGGTACAGTTTAATTTATAACTAGCTATGCCAGCGGTTTCACCCGCATATAACCTAAAAAAAAACACTAAGAGCAGACTAATAATATTTCAGTATATATAACATTTTTAGTTTTATTTTCGTGGGATATTAGTATTTATTCGGTTTTTACCGCACCCGGTTCAAGATAGAGTAACATACAATTGGGATCATACATGAGAAAAACATCATTCCCTTAAATCTATTCCGACATACTTGAATGTCTTTCCATGTATTTTATATATTGTGACTGCAAACGATACCTTCACAGGAAATTGTCCTTATAAAACTAAAACGTAAATCTGTTTTTTTAAAGTTGTTGTTTGTAATAAGTGCTTATTATCAACTAACCGACTTAGTGGTTCATTTTTCGCTCAGAAAATAGGAATTGCGATTCAAAGGGGAAATGCTGCTAGCATTCTTGCCACCATTCGTCGTGGTCACGATTTGTACTATTTTTAATTTTTACTTGTATATATTTACGGCTTTATTTCACTCGTCAAACTGACCGACTAAGTATAAATTTAACAAAACAAAAAATGAAAAAAATATATATGTATATGCGGCAACGAAACGAAATACCCACCTAACCTATAAACTTTAACTTACAAAGTTATTTACAAACCGAAAATAAATACGTATGTATGTATGTATGTATGTGTATTTTCAAACAACCTACTCAACTACCCGTTGTAATAATATGTCAAAACAATAAAAAGTACTGAGAACTGTCTATGGTCTTATGTCGATATCTTTCATAAGAAGTAATATTTTATAAAACCGTCTTTGCAAATAATAAATTATTTTAGAACAAATTTGATTACCTAACAAAAGGTTATATTCAACCTTAAAAGATAGACATATATTTACGCATGAGCGAGTTAACCAACTTATACCAGCATAAGCTAAAACTTATTTTATATGATTGATCATATAGATCAGAGTTCAACTTACATTAGAAGAAAAGTTATTTTATAGCAATTGTATCCAATAAATGTTCGAAGTGATAAAAACGATTAAAATAAAACAAACACTAAATTTTAAGTGAAGTTAGCCACAATACATTAGTGTAAACCGCACTGAATCCGTTAAGCTGTTTAGCTATTATCCGCTAAGATTAGCGTGCACAAACGCACAGACAAACAGACACAAAAATTCTAACAATCATTGTTTTGGGTTCTATTGTTTTGATAAAGGCAAAATTTATTGAAATATCTTCCATGTATAGACAGCGATCAGTTACAGATTTATTATATGTATATAGATATTGATTTATTTAAATTTAAAAGTACATTCGCCTACATGGAGAAACCTTTTTAAGTCCCTGAGTTACATACAAATGATATTTAATGTCTTTTATTGTACAGGTTATTCGCAAAAGCTTTGCAGTGTCCATCTCAGACAAACAACGAAAGTGGACCGTCTATGGTCGCTTCTATGAAGGAGTCTGAGAAAACACCTCTCGCGTCTCTGTATGGGGCCGTACAGGGCCTAGCGGAACTAGGACCGGAAGTTGTAAAGGTAAAATATTTTATTTACTCAGTTAAGAGTATTAACATTGTAATATATTTTTTGGGTAGCTTTTTTAATTTGAACGTTATATTGTGATTGTTATCTGCTGAGTGTCATAGTGAGTGTGTGCTGCGCTAGGTGTTCATCCTGCCGCGCGTGCGCTGGCTGGGCGAGCGCGTGGAGGGCGCGCTCAGCGGCATCGGCGGCGCGGACCGCCTGGCGGCCGGCAACCTCAAGCACCAGCTCCTCAAGGTGCTGGCGCCCGTGGTACGCCAGCTGCGGCAGCCGCCCGACCTGCCCGACGACTACAAGTAATATTCTCATTCGTTGATGATCTTTCAATATCATCGTCAAGATTCGCTGGCCTTGGATTGGGATGGGATGCCATATACTTGGGCGCTGCATGAGCGCAGTATACAATGTTGTAGTTTTTAAATACGCAAACGACCTTCGATTTAAAAAATTGTATACGGCCATAACGTGTCGACCGAAATACCGAGCGAGGTACGACCGGGTTCCGTGTCCGCAGGCGCGAGTACGGGTACCTGGGTCCGAGCCTGCAGCAGATGGTGAGCAAGCAGCGCACGTCGCCCGCGGGCGGCAGCGGCGGCGGCGGCGCGGTGGCGGTGGTGGCGTGCACGCCGCCGCTGCTGCCCGCGCCCGCGCCCGCGCCTCCCGCCGCGCACTCCAAGGCCGTCGGTAGGTGGCTCGCCGAGCGTTGACATTTCTCCTCCTTTTCTTTATCAAACTCTTGAACTGCTGTATACGAATTGTATGAATTAAAAAATAAAAACTAAATAGAAGTATATTTTCGATACATTTGATTTAATGTTTCGTTATTAATTACGTGTATAGAATCGGTGTCGTCTCGTAACGTGGTCATAACCGCGTCCCCCACGCCGCAGTCGTCAGCGCCCGCGACGCCGCCGCCGCAGAAGTTCGTCATAGTGGCTTCGCAACAGAAACCTCAGCAGGTAACCTCATATTTAAATTATTTTCATGTCTTGCGGAATATCCAGTTAAAACCTCTAACAGTATTCAGATAAAATATTTACTTACAAAGTCAGTAAGTAAATTGACATATAACATTTTTTAATGTTTATTTTCTTTATAATAAATATCGTAATAATTTACCGAAACAAAAAACATTAAAATAATAAAAAAAACACGACTATATTAAAAATATCTCTATCTGTCTGTCATATGCATATAATAAATATATTTTTTAAGAAAACGCATGACATGACAATTTAATTCGTACTGACTTGTCATTTGTTATAATGCATATCGCTTAGTTAGAGCGGAAGGAAAAAAAAATCATACAAGCTTTCGTTAACCGTTGATTTATCTTCTCAGACTCAGCCAGCGAGTGGAGCAGGTCATATCGTCGTGCATACGTCTCAACCCACAATAGTTCGCAGCCAAAATGTACAGGTAACGAGTCTAAATGTCGGATTAATGGTTGAATATAGAAGGGTGAGGTTGAGACTTTATAAAGTGCATGTCATTAAGGCATATAATAACCAGAGTTACATAATATTTATCTACTATAGCTGTTTTAGTTATTTAATAATAAAGTGGCAAAACCTTTAAAGCCGAGATGGCCCAGTGGTAAGACCACGTGAATCTTAACCGATGATCGTGGGTTCAAACCCGGGCAAGCACCACTGAATTTTCATGTGCTTAATTTGTGATTATAATTCATCTCGTGCTTTACGGTGAAGGAAAACATCGTGAGGAAACCTGCATGTGTCTAATTTCATTGAAATTCGGCCACATGTGTAATTCCACCAACCCGCATTGGAGCAGCGTGGTGGAATAAGCTCCAAACCTTCTCCTCAAAAAGAGGAGAGGAGGCCTTTAGCCCAGCAGTGGGAAATTCACAGGCTGTTACGGATTACGGAAAACCTTTACGACATTTTTTTTAAATAGATTGAATTATTCATAATTATGACTTTAAAGCTCGATTAACTACTTTTATGAGACATGTTGTTTTACAAAATAACATTATCGTTCTTTTTAAATATTATAATTAAAAAGTATTATAATACAAAACACAAAAAAATGTTATTCAACATTGCGTTCTCGACTTGTATGAACACCCTCGTAAAAAATATAATGTACGAGTAAATATAACGAATATTCAGAAAATTAATTCGCGATACACGCAAAACGACGGTAAATGACGTTTTCGTTATGCTTTAGCGATCGTTATAATAAATAAATACATAAAGAGCTGATGAAATTATTTGAATCCAAAATGAAGGTAAATTGTCAATTAAATTATTGGACAAAATTGTTTCCTTACTTATCAAGTTACAGTTATGGTATCATATCTCATGTAGTAGCATAGTGACAGTAGTAAAGCTCTGCGTGTGGTCGTAGTCGATGGTGGTGACGAGCGGCCCAGCGGGCGCGCAGCAGCCGCAGAAGATGGTGGTGGTGGGCGTGCACCCTTCGCACCAGGGACTGCAGGCCTCGTCCTCCGTCACCGGCGTCAGTCAGGTTGGTCCACGGATGCTTTAATAACATGAATAATTACCGACAGATATAAAGTTTATTTCCTCCAATCAAGTTGTAACAATCACTAACTATTCTAGTTACGCTTTATCTAATGAATGAAATAATTCCCCAGGCCCCGGTGTCGGTGCTGGCGAAGTCCGTGTTCGCGCGCAGCGGGTCGGCCCCGCAGCCGCAACCGCCGCCGGAGCTGGACGACCTGTCCCATCTCGCCTGACAGCCCCGCACCATCAGCTTCGTCATCAAGGAGTTCCGCAAGACGAGCCCCTGACCTCGCCTGCTGCTGCTGTGCCGCGCCGAGCCCGGGCCCGCGCGCCCGCCTGCCGACTCGCTACATTCCGAACAAGACGCACAGCCATAGTGCTTATAGACTCGTTTATTTGGTGACGCTAGTTATTTGTTAGTGTTTTTCGTATTTCGGTTTATGATATATTATCGTTCTTCTTTGTTACATTATACTAATGCGAAATGTTATTATGTCGATTAAGTGTAATTAAACAGTTTGTATGAGTAATAAAATATCATAATATGCTATTTGTACATTTTTATTAATATATTATGTGTGTTTATGTAATTAACGATATATAAATGTTTTGTATTTTAGATTATTTTTCCCGAAGATTTCGATAATTTTATGGTCATTTTAGAGTCCCGAATGCGGTCAAAGCTATGTAAATGAATAACGTAGTTTAATTTAATTAAACACCTGTGTTCAACTAAATGATCGTTTTCATTTTCTATCCTTGTTTACTTCAATTTCAATATCTGCCAGTAGTCATTGTATAAATAAACAATGATCAAAGACGGCACACAGTTACACGGAACAGAAACAAGCGGAGCAATAATTGAAAGTTCAGATATATTTAACACGTAACTCTTTATGGATATAATACGTAGCGCTTGAATTGGAGCAAAGTGAAAAATGTTTGCGTAACGATTTAAATGTATCAATGGTTCAGATTACCGTTCACATTCTCGACATGTGAACGGGTAAATAAGCATCGAATCCGTACATAATAGGCACAATGCTTCACAATGAACGAATGCCCACTCGACTGAATTGATAAGTGGGCTGAGCCGCGTGGGGAGCGTGAACGCCCGCCCGCCCGCTCCGACCTACGCCTTAGCGCAACGCGATCGCTCGTCCCTTCAATGCCGTCGAGTTGCACGTCCCTGAGAGACAAGAAAGTTCTTTCGAAAGTTTTAATGAGGATTATTTTAATTACAGATGTTATAAAGACGAACATTTATTTCATATTAGAATTGTCAATTTTTTTTAATAAGTTATTATCAAAACACCTTGAAATTTCAAAGTTAAAGTGACATTTTATTATCTTAACAAGTCTCGAAATTTGATTTATGCAAAACTCAAACGCGAGGTGGAGATTTAGTATACTGAGTACTCATTTTATTCTCGTCCATATTTTCTAAGGTAATGTGAGGGTGATAATGTCATAATCACAGCAGCCATTCTTAAAGGAGACTAACCAACTGCAGAGGACATCATTCACAAGTGTATGCACAAAAACATGTACACTCAATTACATCCGACACGGAAGGAAAAAACTGAGGTTAGCTCACGGATGACGGGCACTATTAAAACTTTAAAGACTATACAATAAAAGTTCTTAGAAAACATAATTTAAAATACACAATAACGACAAAACGCTTGGAAAAATACATTTACTTCAATTTTTAATGCACATTTATTATTACATAAGATATTTTTTTTAAATGAATTAATCTTGTACAAAGACAATGAGTATACTTAGTATAGTATATTTATGTTCCTACACTGAAATGGGAAAAGGCGAAAATGATGTGTATTTGTTACGCACGTAACGCACGTCTGCGTTGCCACCGACTCTATGAGGGGTTGGTGCCGGCCAATGCGGCGGGCGGGAGTCCGCCTGACCACTGGTCGCGATCGGCGTGACGGCGGTGTTCGCACGCGTGCTCTGCGCCCGTGATCCTCCTCTCGCGAAGCTTACAGCGCAGCGTCACAACTCTGCCGTACTCAGCCACGCACACGCTGCGTTGTCGCTCGGCTCTCGCTGACCAATTTTCCCGCCAAATATTTCGCGCGGTCTATTTACTTTTTTGTTTTTATTTTGTTCATTGTATAGATGGATCTTTTAATTAAACTGTAAAGCCAGTTTTATAGTTGTGATGCGCCTATTTATTGTGATTTTTATTCTATTTTTTGTGTTTTTACCAAAATCCACAAAGGCGATTCGATGGCTGTAAGTATTTTAAGTTATTTTCTTTTTGAATTATTTTTATCAAACTTTATAATACTTACTACTAAATATGTATTAAAATTTCAATTCCAAGCAAAAAGAAAAAAATATATATATGTTGAGTGTTTACTCAAAGTTCTAAAGATTCGAAATGATGAATGATAGAATTTCTAAAGATTAGAATCCTTTTTGAGGCTATCGTCAAAGTTTGTACTATGAATCAAAGTTAATATATCAACAACAAAAAAACTTAAAAACATCATGTAACTAAAACGATTTAAATGTTATTATGTATTTTTAATATAAAAGATGTTGGAACGTCTGGAAAATAACTTATTAGAAGTCGTTAATGTTCTACGATTAATATTAATAAAAAATAACTAGTGTTCTTAGTGGTCTAAATTCGACTATAACCAATTATTCACCATTGAAAAATATATTAATAAATAAATATGAATTTGCATGTTTCCAAATTTTTTTTATACTTTTATTTCGATTTTTTTAATTAACACCAAACACTAAAGCTCGTAAATGGTTACTAAACAAAAAGCAAAATCGGTTGACAAAGAGAGAAGGTACTGAACTGATTTGTTTTTGTGCCTATTCATGTATATACATATATACTTAGATATTGAAATTAAAGCTATCCAAGGCACATATTAAAAAAAAATCGTTTTGCTTATACGAAAAATTTGCTGTAATGTACAAGTTCACATTACAGTTAATTTCATGTTTTAACATTATAGAAGTAGATTACTGAGCTAATTTTTATATTTAAATCAACTTCTTTAAATTGCATTTTTTGGTAATAAAAACTACGTAACATTTCTTTATATACCTGCTAGAAATAGGTACCTACCTACTCTAGGTAGGATTTATGGCATATATAGGTAGTTTTATCTTAGGATAACAAAACAAAGTTTATTCAACTGAGAAATGTTTCGATACACAATTAATTTAAAAAAAGTGATGAAGTTTCACCTAACAAATGTACATATAAAAAATACCCTAAAATCTTTGCCTCTTTTCACTGCCCTAGAAATGTTTGACTTTACCCAAATACAAAGTGACCTAAATTCATCTTGTGCTCTTTTATAGAGCAAAACTCACATTTTGACATTCTTAACCATGTACAGTTGTATAGGCAGGCAGTACACATATCTGCATCGTCACTTCCCTAATAATAGCAGAAATAATTTTAAGTGGTACCAATGATGACAAATGAATCGGTGCCACTTGTATGTTAAATAAGCTCTAATAATGGGTCTGTTATTACATATTAATGTAAAATAATAACACAAGTACTTTAATAATAAAACCGGTACGTGGTTATAACACAATATCTACTCGTATAAGGTTCACTGTTAGTCACTCAATCAGAAACTAAACGATCGTCGGTGTACGCATAGGAAACGAGGTAACCCGACGCCCCTACGTCCACAACTCCCTAATTGAACATTGCACTAATGAGCGGCGTTGTTCCGTTGCAACCCGCAATTATTCGCCCCCGAAATTACACCCGGATATATCGTTGGAAATGCGAGCATTGTCGTTTGCGATTTCTGAAAATCACATCTAATTATTCTACCATTACCGACAGAAAGCTTCTTGCGATGTTACTTGATCTTCAGTGCCTAATTGCCCAATATTCGTATACGTCCTAAACGTGAATAAGATGTACCTACATAAAGATTAATTAAAATAAATATGCTAAAACACCATAATGTTAAATGGTACTTAATAACAATATACGAGGATATATTCGTTTTATACTATATTTCTAAATGTTATTAGTTCTGTTAATTAAAGCTCTCAAAATACATTTTGACAAAGAAACTGAAATAAAATCAAATACAATGCATTCCATCACGTAGAAGTACGGAAAAAGCTGGAAAAGATTTATTACGATTTGTCCCACTTTTCTTTTTGTAGTACAAAATTTATAGTTAGATCAAAATCACTCATCATATATTATATAAATGATGTTTGTTGTGAATTTACTATTAGTATATATTTATAAATTCTACACTCCCGAACTTAGCGCGTTGCAATCAGTTGTTAACATATATATATATATATACTATTTTATGTGAATACCAAAAAACAGAGTTACAATGATTACGAATAAATAGAATTAAAGTCACTTAACGCAATCGACAGAAGTACTTTCCAAATCAAGCCTTTGGCAAAATCAACAAGCTCGTGTGTTTTTGTACTCGTAGGGCACAATGATGAGATATTTGCTATTTCCGTCTGCTCAGATATTTTATTCTAAGTTACTTTGAAAACTCGTCAAAGTACTCTATTTAATAAGACTGAGATTTCACTAACTCTGATATTACCTAATTTTAGGTATAAGTGCCCAACATCGTTATTTTTGTTACTTACTAAAGAGATGAAATTTCCCTTTTGTTTGGTTTGGTACGAGGGATGACGCGACACACCTACGAAATTTAATAGTTGTAGACGAGCCTAAAGTTGCGTTAAAAAGCTAAACGATTGCAATAGGCAAAACTGTCGTCGGGCACGGAGCAAGGGCACAAAATAAGGCTTAGAAACAAATTACTTGATTAGGCTAATCACTGCTTATCACAATCATAGGCCATTACTGTTATGCTTCAGATGATGATGACATAGCACAAAACATATATATAAAATAGCGATCAATTGTAAAAAACACATTTACTTAGAGAAACGGGCTTAAACAATTTTTCTTCAATGATCATAAAAATATTTAGGAATGCAGTTAATATTGAAGGAAGTCTATTGGAATGTCTAGTTGAGTAAGTTTACGCGTAATCTGCATTAATTTAATTTGAAAGCTACTACTGCTAGGCACTACCTATACCTATGCAAGCGATGTCTACCAACGAACCCACTTCAACAATGAGCACATTAAGTTAATTGAATCACTGAAATAACATAGTGAAGTTATCTTACTTTAAAATTCAATTAATTTTGAACTTTGTCTAACACAACTAAAATACAAAAACCAAATAAAAAGCGATTAATTTACCTTATTATTGGGTAATGGAAGGTAATGAGAAAACATGCCGGATAAAGCTTCGAATCCTCTTTGCAAGAAATAAAAATATTCTAAAATGGACTAAGAATTATTTATAAAAAAAAAAAAATTATTGATTCCGATAAGATACGAACTAATTAATATAAAAGTACGTATTTGTGTTAGTAAAATAAAATGTATGTTTTTTATTAAAATTATATAGGATCTCTCAGTGAATAAAACGATTTATGATTTATGAAGAATCTCGATGAGTATCCTTGCGAATAGCGATCTTAGTTTACGCTTAGTTAGCAAGGGCCGTGTGTGGCAGACCGAAAAAAAATAATTTCTCTCGCTCGAGCTGCCTGTGACTGTTCTGAGCGGCCGTCCCGTGCATCTGGCGGGACCTATTATTTGGGGACGGTTCTTAATGCCTTCTTAGATATTTTTATATGACTACCGTCTTAGTTTTTACGATCCTGATTTTTATTGAATTTTCCCATACTTTCGTTTCTTACCGTCTTGCGATATGCCTGCGGATGAAGGTGAAATACGATCTGCTTCAGCGATTTATTTTATTTCCTTGGACCCGAAGTAATATTCTTTAGCTTTTGTATTTTTCTGTAACAAAGAAATATGTCAAGAATGCCTAAAATATATTGAAGTACCGAAAGATATTATTGTAGGTAGCAATTTTTGTTTTTAAAAACCAAATACTTTTACTTTTGATTTATTGTTTATATAGGTAAATAACTTATTTTACGTATTACTAAATATATTATACTATGCAAATAAGCGGTGAAAAGGTGAATAAGCTCCAAATACAAGCTTAGTTAGTGAACGCGGAGGGCTTCCCAAGGGTTAATTTTGCGAAGTGCCGGGTGACTTACAATTAGGTACCTATACCACGACCTAAGTTGCGAAGTGTAGCTATGTGTACCTAAATCGATCGAAGTGCAATCGCCTTCTATAAAAAGGTTTTATTATGCATACCGACACGTGGGCCGTTCTGAACGAATGATCACTTCATTCTCATCTTATTTTTTTTGTTTAAAATTCGAATTTGTTTTATTTTGTTAATGAGAAGAGATATAACGGAGAGAAAGTGCAACAAATCGTCCCGGGATCGCTTCATTTGATCTGACACAAATTTATCCACACTGCGGTGCTCTTTATTTTCGCCGCCGACGATGTTCACTTTGTCCTGACAAATTCATAAATTACCGACATCCTCGCGGCAAGGCGTATTGCTCGGCTTTTATCTTACTCACCGATGCTTCGTTCGGCCGTATCGACGGCCACTTTGATGTAGCGTTCATTTAGTTAATTGACGATGAAATGATAGGCGAATGTAAGTGTGAACTGGTACTTGAAATATATTTATTGCACGATAATATAATTTGTTCGTGGAGCTTGTTTTTACTGTTGTATAATTTAAGTAGGTAAAATACTAACCAACAAATAATAAGGCGATTAGTCAAATATATTTGTACCTTAGCTGTACTTAGCTAAAGCTTATATGTTGTATATTACATGTTTTTTAGGATATAAACATTTCCTTCCCACCAAATCCTAAATATCAGTTAATAATGTTAATATTATAATAAATAATTGTTTATTATGAATGATTTAATAAAATAATTATGCACATTAAATTGGAGTAATCTTATTATATTAAATGAAAAATTATTGTTTATTAATAATTGTGTTTCTCGTAAAGGTTATAGCCATTTTGTTCAAATTTTGTAATATATTTAGTTAAGATTTTGCTTTTTATGTTTATCTTTATGAGTCTTTCTTGAACAACAATGCATTTTTTATATAAATATATAATTAATTTTTCGAGCTTCGCAAAGAACGATCGTTTTCACTCGACAAGTTTCTTCGGTACTCTTTATTAATTTATTGAACATAGTAGACAGTGACTAAAACTTTACAACAGTGTCGTAGACAATAAACAAGGTTATCATTTATAATATTAAATATTTAAGTAATATTCATTATTACAATTTTCCAACAGTTGAGTAAGAAAATTTAATACCCACGGACAATAAGTTTTCGCGGAGACATTGGCACAGTCGCGCGCGTCATGCATTCTAATATTAAAATGCAAAAGTAATCCTGTCTGTCTCTCAAGCCTGATTGATTTTCATGACTAAACAGCTGAATTTGATTTTTTTTATAATAACTTGGTACCTTGAATTATGACAAAAGACGTCTTTTTTAAAACACTTAAGTGGTGAAAACGTTTAAAAAATCGTTGTATAAATCGTATTACTCAAATGTAAAAATTAAGATAAGGCATAACATACAACTTTTATAAATAAATATAACTTTTATCTTAAATATAAATAAAAGTGATTTCTTAATATACTACTAAATTTATACATAAACTACAACATATAACATTGGCAGTTCTTATACACAAAAAATGTGGATGCGTAAATTATTGGATGAAAGTATATATATTTCATTTAGCTTTTTTGTATTCTATGGTATACTTATAGTATATACTTTGCATCTTTATTATATATCATTTTAATAACATATGTTATAAAAAAAATTTGGCAATCTCTGTCGAAAGCAAATACAAAATGAAAAATTCGAAATGTAGAGTTCATGTTTTGTACCTATTTGTACGCACGGCTAAGATACACAAACTGTACATTTTACTTTAAGTGTTTATATTTAGGTAATAGTATAAGGTATTAATATTTCGTAGAGATTCGTTAGGATTTATTTTATAAATATTAAGGTCGTCTTATTAGAAATGAATTTATGATAAAAGATTAAAATGGACTTTAAAATACGATAAATATTAATTTTATGAATCCCATACACAAAGAAAACGACGTAGTCATAAGATAATGTTGTTACATATATAAAATGAAGCAGTAGGTAGATAGTTACTTATTCAAGCAATTAAAAATAATACGAATTACACAATATTAAAAAAAAGCTTAAGAAATACTTCAAACATTTTTGTACTTTATAAATAACCTTAATAAAAAACTTATTAACAATTATTTTTACATTATAGTACTTTTTTATTTTGACTCTTATTTATTTGATTATTCAACCAGAAATTGAACTTCAGAACAATTTAATTTAAACCATTATGTATTAATATCGGAAAAAAAATTCAGAAAGTATTATATATTGTATGTTTGCCTTCTATGCGTTCCTAAGCCATTGATGAGTTCTTCTCTGTAAGCCCTGATAGGATCCTTTCACAAAAATAGACATTTTATGTAGGTCCGTGCGAAGTCAGGACGGGTTCAGTTTATTATAAAAACTGCACTAATCTAAAACATATATAGATATACAATTTTCAGTTGAATTGAATTTATAATATAGAGTATTGTGTATGAATATATTTTTTAATTTCTCTCCACGCTCTCCATAGAATAGATTAGGTACTCGAAATAAAATCTATAAAAGGAATACTTAATTAATGTAAATACATTTTCATATGTATGAAATATAAAAGATTACCTATATAAACAAAACCTACTATACTAATAATATAATAATAATATAGACCTAGTATTTAATTCCTTGGTATTGTGAAATCAGTAATTATCTTTACTAGAATTAGATTCGAGCTTCGAGTTTCGTAATTATAATTATTAAAATAAACATGATTTACATTTTGTATTACGTTACCAGTATTTTTAAATTAGACAAAAACATTTTAGAAAACGCTGACGGCTCTAATAAAATTCAATTTAAAGATAAGGCACGTTGACTCTCCCTCGACCCTTTGTGTGCCCTTTTGCAAACCTTCACAGGAGGTAGGTTACTCTTGTGTAACATACAAATATTATTAAACGCTTTGCTTTTTTGCCAACAACTTGATATTTATTTCATATTTTTATTAAATATTTATAAGATAATTTTAACGATGTTTCGAGATTTGTACTACAGGTTTCTACAATCGTGTTTTATTTAAGCTACGTGTCACATTTGTAACAATAAAATACAACAATTGTACACTTCAACGCGACGACTTAGACAAATCGCTGTTGTATTGAACAATTTGTTGAGTAATCCATACATTTATTTCAATTATTCCAGGTTACTTCTCAATGGGCATTTCCCACATTGAAATTGGTAATGCTTACACGTGCTACGAATAATTTAACTTTCTATTGTGATAGTCTCCAAACTCTTATGAATTGTTTTTTGAATGCATTAGGAAAATATATGTATGTAACCAGAAATATTAATAATGTAATTTACAAATGTAACAGTACTCAGAAAACGTGAAACCCATGCATAATTAAATTTACTACGGATTTCAGCTTCGTTAGCTGCTAGTGATGTAAATCCTCATCCGCTTAATTGAAATTGTAGTTGATTTCGATTAATAACCGTCATTACATCATAATGTACAGTAAGTGCGTGTATCGAATGGCTCCTAATTAAAGCATCATTGTTCCTGTGCTTAATGAAGCATGGAGGCTTGCTGTGACACGGCGGGAGTCAGACCGTGGACCCTTGTCGCTGATTGTAACAAATTAAGATTTCTTTGGGTAATATAAATAATTGCTTAGTCGACTTACTAAGAAAGGACGCAATGAGAGTATAGGGGTTCGGAAATGAATCATCAATTTCAGATGTATGTTGTAATTACATCTGTATTTACAAGTTTACAAAATAGTTTAGATAGTAAATAATAAATTTGACTCATAAAACTCATATAATTTTTACTGTTATTTTCGAAATTCTATGAATTGTAAATAACCCTTTAAAATAATGTTTTTCTTACGAGTGTGGTCGACTAAGTTAAATACCTTATTGTTGTGTAACGGCTCTCCTCTTACAGAAAATTTAAGAAGTCACGCTGTTAAAGTGCGGATTGGATACACATGAGGCGGAATTTGATCCGATATATGTAGCTCTTGTCATGATGATCTTTACCGCCGAATTTAATTATAAAATACAAATAAATCACACGTAAGCTCAGTAATTGCCGGGATTCGAAGTCGTGATCTTCGGTTAAGCTAGACATCGTTTCCAATCCCCAGTGGATTAATTAGCCATCTGACATGACATCTACATTGCGTTATTAAAAAACACATTACTTATATAATAGCGTTGCTTTACGTTGCTAGCGTTTTTATATGCTTTTATGTACATATATCGTGTGAAAAAAATTATAACAATATATGCGAAACAGTAAAAAACTCACATTACACTACCAAACTATAGGACGAAACTGTCTCAGATAAAATGTACGATATATTATAACTGAAATATTGATTGTCGCGGTTATGTTTACGTGCTGTTAGTGTGGGTTATTACGAATGTGAATACGTAGGTATTAGTTTGGTTGCTCTCTGGTAAAATAAATAATTATGTAATTTGCTGGTAACGTACAATTTTATAAACTCTGCAGATAATAGCTAAGTTTTAGTAAGCTATTTTACATCGTTTATTACGGCAAACGTATATTTTAGTTCCCTCATTGGACAGACTTCCTAAAGTCGCGGTACACGAACGCCGCGACTATCATACAGCATTTAATCATCATTAAAGTTGAATCAGCGACGCACCGTTGCATCAGCGTCAGCTGTTTGTGCCTGTAAACTGTTTTTTCTACCGGAGGGTTTTAGAAAGCTATTTTCGCCACAGCTGCGAAATCAGCGTTTTTATTACCCGGCAGTTTGATGCAAAAATCAGCGTACATTTACCGACCAAAAAATTGCAAACCCTCGTGTTCTTTGATAAAGCTATCTTTTATAAATTTGTATTCACGAAGCTTTTAGTTGCACATTGTAAAATAAAACTGTAACCTATTTTTAAAATATCTACATTATAATACAAAGCAGCTTGGTCAAAAAGATCACAGTATTCTTTTGTGTACCGCAACCAGTTATGACAAAGCGGACCCTTTTGCCCGTTGCGATGCTTTTTGTCTACTAGATCGAGATAGACGCGTAAAATTCGATACGGGAATTATTTTATTAGATTGTGCTTGCACGTGCGCGGCGTGACGAATGCGATAATGTACGATGCTGGGTCCAGCGACGAACAATCGCATTCCACATGAATTAACTATAATAGAGACTCGGCTACGGATGCTATGGTAATTTTGCGATTTGATTTCATGTCTAAAGTTAATAGCTTTTACGTCGATTTACATGCATCGGCTGCAGTGCACGATGTTCACGGCGTAGCTAAATGTAGAGTCGATGAGGTAACCCGACTCGCGCACCACCACGCGTCACCCATGACGTCGCGTGCACTCTCCCCTAAATCCCCCTAGGCATTCCGAACCGGATATCAGTTTCCTAAGCGAAATAGGGTAATTAATAATAGTGGAACTTTTAAGTGAATTGCAATAACTATAAATCTTTTTTTTTTTTTAAATAAATGTTAACTATTCTCTTTTTTATTTATTTTATAGTATTAACTATAACTATTTATATAATCCTAAGTGAAAGAGTTGTTCTTTTTAATACAAAAGTAGTCGTTTAGAAATGTCATTTTAGACAATGTCATAAATATTACAGGGGGTAATAAATGCTTATTATTAAAATAAATATATGATATGTACAATAATATAATATAGCGTAACCGTAAAATATTATTTTTTTGAAACGTGTTATTTTAAACCGTAAAAATATTGCAACATTCATACAAAGCAAGTTGATTCAAGTAAATATATATATATATGTATATGATGAGCGTAACCCTCGTTATGCGAAGTCATCAGTAGTGAGCGTCCTTGACAGGCTCGACATCGACGAAACTTAATATACAGTCGACGATAACCCAGATATTGTAAAACAATCGTTTATAAAAAGTCACGAGTACAACCATGGCATCCCTCACAAAACGGAGGGCGAAGGTAGGTAGTACCATTTGCCCGTCTGCCACAGCCGCACGTAAGCTCTCTTGACTCAGAACTCTACGAGCTAGCTACGCACGCAATAGCGAAGTTGTTGCTTCACTTTATTCCTTCGGTCTATCATTGCTACTAAATGTAACTTCAAAAAACCGACTTGAAATACTTCTTTGTAAGTTTATATTAATACAATTTTTGTATTTGTTTATTCTATTCTTATGTAGTGTAATGTTGTATGCATGTAGTTTTTTTTATTAAATGAGATTAAAGCTAAACAGTTTCAGTTAAATATTGATAAATTAATAAATGCTATTTTTGTTGCAGAAAGGTTATATGATTGATATGTGGCGGTAGAATACTTTCATTAATGTCTACAAACTTATATTATGAGTTTATTTGTTGATTTGCGACAGATAAGAACTTCAGTTTCAAATTTGTCAGAGATGGTAGACAAAATATCGACATCAGTTAGTAAAGAAACATTAAACAAGGAACGCAAGAAAAGTGTTGATTCAGCGCTATACGGAAGCTCCATATACAAGCCGACAACATTAGGATTCGGAGTAAGGTTTTCACAAAGTCAGGAGAATATATGTCAAGATATGCCTTCTTCTAGACTACGATGTCACATGTCTCTTCCAAATTTAGGTAAATCCGATCACAAGATATCATCAACTCGCCCGAAAATTGTCGAAATCGACGATGAGAAAAATGACAACGAACATAAGTGCACAACACAAGTATCTATGGAAAATATAAACGACTGGATTATAGCGTCTTTGAACAAAAGACCTCACTTTGATGATAGTGGACATACTCACCCAATGGACTTTTTGGAAAATGTAAAATATTATATTTCTGAATTGAACATAACGACAGAAAAGCAGCTTCCATTTCTAGTTTCATGCCTTGATGGACTTCCACTAATGTGGGCGCGCTGTTTTAAAAGTGAATTTAAGGATGTAGATGACTTTTATGACGCCTTCGAACAAGAGTTTTGGGGTTCGGAGAGACAGAAATCTATTCTATATGATATGAAGTTGGGAAAATATGACGAGAAAAAATCACGTATGAGCATGTCAGAATATTTCTTGTATAAAGTATCAAATTACAAACATTTAAACCCCCCTCCCTCTGATTTGGAAATAATATATTCTTTAGCAGCGCATTTTCCTTCTGCTGTTGAACTAGAATTACGTCTGACATCAAAACCTACATTGCGGGAGGCATACAGCTTGCTCCGTCGAAGAGAAGGTGAAGCAAATGACTTTCTGCCTAATTACTTGTACGAAATGTGTGAAGCATTTCAACGCGCATCTCAGCCAGCGTCCGCACGCCGCCCGGATGATCAGCCAAGCACAAAAATAGAAGATGAAAATAAGCGTTGCAAATGAAGTTAAACGTATTTACTTTATACATTACTTGTAGTATAGTTAATAGATATATGTATAATAGTTGTCCGTTTAGGTATTAGTTAATAGCTTGTAAGAACTAATAATGGATATTTAATGAATACATATATGTAACTAATTTAAAATTAATATATACCTATATCTGTAAATAATTGTAAATTTTAGGAATGAATAAATAATTTTAATGAACACTGCATTACTTATTTATAGTTACCGACATTACTTTTGCAATAGTATTTTTATAATATAGTAATATTGGAATATAAAACGTAATTATTATACAGTAATGCGCTTTGATTAATAAATTATTTAAGCAAAATACTAAACTTTATTTCTCCTTAATAAATACAAAGAAGTCAATTAAAATTGTATTTTTTTCATAAAGAAATGTTATATTCAATATTCTATACAGTATTATTTATGGTAAAAGAAAATATAGACATTTTAAAATTAATTCTAGAGCGCTTCATGAAAGCGAAGGCAACTGGACGGAAAACGATTGCTACGAGGCGCGGCGCAACGGAGTGCTGTGGAGTGGTCAAACGCGCGTGTGTCGGCGCCAGCCAGCAGCTATGCCGCACGTAGTGGCTGCGGCGCGGCTCGCCCGGGCAGCTTGCCTCGCCGCGCACGCCGGTGAGCGATGGAATTGTTCATCCATTGAGCTCGCTCCAAGATATACGCCTGATTTGCTTACAGGTGAGTTCTACATCGATTTATCACTTCTATTTACTATCATCACTTCTACTTATAATGTTACCTAAGTAATTATACAGGAAACAAAAAATTATGAATTCATAAATTCTGTTATTAGTTACAACGTTACTCATCCAACGTAAGTGTATAAGTATTAGCAATCTAATTTTTAAAGTTGGTTCAATGTCGATTCATTTAATCTTTATCAATTCCATTTCATTTAAGTTTCTTCAAAAGTCCAGTGTACGAACGGATTCCGTTCTGTCTAGGAGGACTAAAAGAACTTCCGACAATAATGAGAGATAAGAGAAGGCAAGTTTGCCGAGTCTTTTAAATCAACGGCATGGTATTGTGCGCGAGCGGCCAGCGTAACGACAGCGCCCTTTCTTTTCAGCCGTTGCCTCGTTCCGCACTCGGAGCTCTGTATTTATACGAAACGTTCACATTTATTTATCACTTTTCGGACAATTAATTTTTGAGCAATTCCATTGTTTTGCATATATTTAAATAGAATTAACCTGAACCCAGAGTGTTCATTGTTCTATTATTTTACTTTAGATCTTTATTTTTCATGTAAAATAAACATAATAATACTAAAGTCTGCTTAATACGATGTAACAAAACAAACTATAACTACTAAATCGTGTCAGCTTATAAACATCATTGTTGAAAATATCACGTGATCATTACCTGGTATTATCCTGGCACGAAACCGGCTCACTGTCTCCGTACTACAATAAAATATATCGTGACATCACTGCTGCGTACACTCGCCAATAAAGTTACTTGTCTACGCTTTTTCGAACAGCACGCGAAAAGCATTTCAAGTTTCCAAACTCTTATTTATACGATATTAAGGACAAAATTGGCTTAGCTATTTATTGTACTTTGACGAATATTTGCTAATAATAATGTCGCTTCCGTGCCTTACTATTGATCTTTTTTTTTAAATTACTGCTGTAGGTATGTATTGCGTGGCAACAGCAAAATGATAAACACACAAACTATAATTAGTGTTTTCCGGTTTCTAAACGATAGCGATGCAATAAAACAAATATATTTTAAACAAAAGCCAAATTATTTTTAGAAAACTAACAATATGAAACTTAGGAATAGGGAACAATGGACGATGTTTTTCTACTTTCAGCATGTTCTACGACTTCGTGTCGTTGGCAGCGATTGCACCGGATGTTCGCCTGACGTTCGCCTACGTACTCGTATATACTACTAGTACGTACAGAATACGTAACATTAGTTGGTCGCCACTAGCGACTGAGGACGTCTAGCCACTTTGGAAAATTAATTGACAGTTAACGTTGTCGCTCACAAACAAACCTGTTTCAAATCTTTCGAGTTCTCGTCGTTTGATAAACTTAATTAAAACTTTTGAAAAACAATTAACCTTAAAGGAATGAAAATTTAGTAAGTTAGCAAAATTACTAAATTTTCATTTCTTTTATTTCAGTTTTTATTAACTATTACAAATTTATATTTTAAGATATGAGCATATATATTTGAGATAAGATGAAGAGTATGGAGTAAAGGTACACATATTTGAAAATATTATTAATCAATTATAGAATTTATAACGTTTCACGTAAAATAAATAGATTGTGCAATTTTGAAGTTATAATGCAATGCACCAGACAGACCAGCACGAAAGCTACTTAATAAATTCGCAATCAAAACATTAAAACAAAATCGTAAAAAACGATTATGGAGAAGTTTTGACTTACCTGACTTGATTTAAGGAATATGGAGTGGGTATTGTAGAAATGGCATCAAGTATATACTTGAGATTTACACCAAAAAATTTTTTACTTCGGGTTTTTTTTGGTGTAAATCTCTTTATTGCACAACAACGACCATACTTACAAGTAGTAAACTTAACTAAATAAAAAAATGAAAAAAGTGTACAATGAAATCAATAGGTGCTAGGTATACATATTATATACCTTTAATACTGGATCTTACATTATACGTATGTTTGTACTAAATACTAAAAAGTAATGTAGTTAGTATGTACATACTAAAAAGTAATGTTTTAAATATAGTATATACATGATGAGATGATGATGATGATTCCATTAATCAACCAAATATAACCGCTCACTTTGTTTTAAAAGAATAAAACAAAAGGCAATTTTCTACCTGCCTTAAAACTTAACTTTGGAGTTTACATTTCGTTTGCCGTGCGAACTTTAAAAGTATCCTAGATGTTATCATAGAGTACATTGTAGAACCAGACCGTCGCTAGCCATCTTAATGTCCGGGTACAATAATATCATCTCCTTTTATGAGTACTCGTATATTTGACGGAAATGTAGTAGAAATTTCGAAAGTTAGGAAAGCAATTACCAATTTCTTCTTTACGAAAGTCGAACGTTATTTGCATTTCCTTGTACTACTATTATTGAAAATTAATACGAATAAGATGAATACTGTATATCCGTGCAATCTCTACATGTCTGAACCTAATTTTTTTAGGTATTTGCTGTATTTAGTAAAACGTAATATATCACAATATATCTGCACAATATATAGGTCATATCTGCACGATAAGTTCAACGTAGGAAAGCAAAGATTAACAATATTAAAATAATAACATTTTAGTATGGTATCGATAATTTTCATAGATCGCGCTTCGTAAGCTTAGCATTATATAGATGAGGAGATATAAGAGCAGAAATAACCAGTTATTTTATTTACATTCTAACATGAGCGTAATATGCCCCGCAGCAAGTATATTTACTGTATTTACCTTTTACTTATCGTCTGCATATGTAGATGTATTAAAGATTATATGTTTTAAACAATTATTTAAACTTTATCAATTTATATACATTTTACAAACATGACATGACCTACTATATATTTAAATTAATTATTAGACAAGCAATAAATTAGTTTTTCAATATTATTATAAGACTGTGATACAAAAAAATATTATCTAAGTACTAGGCTAACTACAAATTAAAGAGATACATCACTTGGGAAATCTCTACCGACATCGGGATTTGTTGTAAGTTATCTTAGGTTCGGTAAATGAAAAAGGATCGATGAGGCTTACTACGATATCGGCTTAGGGTTACGGTACAGTGGAACGGACAAAAGATTTAATTACACGCATGAATCAAACGTACTGGGCGGGAGAGGTCCAGGGGATTCAGCGATAACAGTGATGTGCACTGACGCGCTATCTAGCGATCTGTACCGATAAGCACGTCCGCCGCCATTGTCTACTATTAACGTGCGGGCACTATCAAGATTATATTACAAAATTGCTTCTAATTAACATTACTTATAAAATCATATCCATAAACGTATTATTAAGATGTCAACTTAAATATTCAAAGTATGCGAATAAAATAAATTCAAAGTTATAAAGGCTAAATTAATATCAATAACAGCTATACCTACTACTTAATATTATTTTTCCATATATGTGCAACGTATAAAATTAGCCTTACCTTGAGTGATCCAAAGATAAACTCAACGTTTAATACATACATTTATAGTGACCCAGATTTAAATTAACTATGATTATTAGATTGCACGAAGCATGGACAAGCTTAGCAAGTAATTTCCTACTTACATTTTGTGATTGCTCTATTGATCACGGGGAATGTTGACTGTCTACTTAGTACTTTTGTCACAAGCCATATTTCTGATACTGTCTCGTTCAAATATGCAGAACAATGAATGTGTATATTCGCTTAATATTGAAGTTGAGGTTCAAGCATTGGATTGGATTGGATATTTTATATCGGTCAAAATCAAGAAAATGAATTTTAATGATTTTCTATATAAATTGTGTATCAGCTTACTGCATAAAAACTCGCGATTACTCATATTTTATATGTTATTTGATTTAAAGCATTGATTTAAATAAAAGAGATATAATTCAGTGAATTTAAGACATTACTTTGATACATTTTATATTTTTGGAATAATTGATATAATCAATAAGTACTTACGTCAAAAATATTTCCGAGTGCTTGTTGTGCGAGATCCGATTGCTTAATATATACAAATATATTATTGATTCGAAAAAAATATTGCGTGTTTTAAACGGGGCTTAAAACGAGTAACTACTAGAAAATTACAGAAAGTTTTGTTGGTTACAAAAGTTTCTGTAATTCTCTTCATTTATCTACAAGATTGATTCAATGTTGTGTAATTGTCAGTAACTTTTGTAAAAATTGCAAACAGTTTGCAGAAAGTGAGCAGGTTAATGACCCTGAGGGGTTGAAAGTAATTGGTAACTTCTATTACAGACATTGGATACTGTAAAAAATGTAAATCTTTTTAAAAATTGATATTTCCCAGTCAGTTATTACTGGTGGTAGGGCTTTGTGCAAGCTCGTTTGAGTAGGTACTACCCACTCATCAGATATTCTACCGCAAAACAGCAGTACTTGTTATTGTTGTGTTCCGGTTTGAATAGTGAGTGAGCCAGTGTAATTACAGGCACAAGGGACATAAAATCTTAGGTCCCAAGGTTGGTGGCGCATTGGCGATTTAAGCGATGGTTAACATTTCTTACAGTACCAATGTCTAAGGGCGTTTGGTGACCACTTACCATCAGGTGGCCCATATGCTCGTCCGCCTTCCTGTTCTATATAAAAAAAAACTATAAAATGTTATATCTCTTTGGCCAGTAAAAACAGTAGCGGTAAAGAGAAGGTACCTCTAAATTAAAAAAAAAGAAGCTGTAGTGAAATTTGGTTCAAGAAAAACTAATGAGTAGGGTACCAGGTATCCTAGCCCAAAGCCCATTAAAATTTGATTTATATGTATAAGAATTGGATTTTGCTGTGAATTTTTCTAATTTCTCAACAAAAAAACTCAATGCTAATTTCGTATACACATATGCATTATCGTTTTGCCAGTTTTTACCACGAAAGCACAGGGTCGATGTTTTGCTCTTTTACTTTGTTAATTCGCAAAGCTGGACACAATAAACTAGTATTATTTTAATAATTGGTTAATTTAATAACACTCGTGTACGGTATAAGTACTTAGTTTTCAAAATAAAAAAATCTACAAATAATTTAATTATTTGCAACCAAACAAGTAATTGTATCCAGTTAAGGGAACAAAATAAAAAGAAAAACATCTATAATTTCGGCGAAAAACATGTTTATCGGCCCTGTAAGCTTGTCGCTCGTTGGGCAAGCGCTCGGGAAAGCGTAATGTCACCTAGAGCTACAGCTACGTATAGTTACGGTTCGGAAACGAGTCGTGAGGCGTACAGATGAAATAGGTTTCGACTCGAAATTTGGACGTGATGGCAGTGAGTGTTAACACAACAAACTGTATTTCTTAAAGTATATAACAGATAAACATAATATTATAGTATGTTTATGTTTATTATATTACTAGCGGTTCACGTTCAGTTAGACGGGATAAAAATGCCAAGCATGTTAATTATGTTATATTTTAGCTGTGATAAAATTTGAAGAATTAACAAATAATCAAAACACACCCAATTTTTCGTATTTATGATATCAGTTGTGTTTACGTTTTGTTACCATGAAATGTGAATTTAGTAGTAGTAACAGCCTGTTGGCTAACTGCTAGCTAAGCTACTGCTTCTCGTTTTGAAAATAAGGTTAGGAGCCTATTCCTCCATGCTACTCTAATACGGAATAGTAGATACACGTGACAAATTCTCATCCAACTTATGCAAGTTTCCTCATGATATTTCTTTCACCGCCGAGCATGAGATGAATTACGCACACATGATAATTCAGCGGTACTCGCCCAGGTCTCGGTTAAGATTCAGGTGTTCTAACCACTTAACTTTCTCAACTTGATAGTAATGAAAATGTGCTTGGGTGCGCGCATACATATGCGGCGCAGATAATATTATCGTTCTTATATCAAGTAGGTATAGCAAACAGGATGTACACTGCTGCCAGTCTATGAGTAATCGAAGTCGAAACAGAATAATTATAATGTTTAGATTACTTAAATTTCGCCGTATTATTAATATATTTATTTGATAATTTATTTATTTAATATTTTATATTGATATAAATAACGTTACAGTATTTTTATTTTATTGGCATTCTCATGAAATGCAATAATGCAAAAATGACGACCGACGTACATAAAGTGTACGTAGTTTTTATACTATTTGATGGGATCTATATGTATAAATACATACATCAGTGACTAAAATATAGTCTTTTTTAACTTGAAACTGTGAATTCTTATCATCTGTAAATCACGGAGTTCAATATGAAAAAAATTTTTTGCAAACATACCTATATTTTTTTAATTTACTTATCACATTATATATCGATGATAAGGTACTCGAGAGCAAGCGTACGTGTACGCGATGTCAGCGGCCGCACTTGCGTGGTCAGTGGCGCGAGCTTGCGCTGCCGGTGCGCTAGCGGCGTGCTCGTGCGCGGCTCCGCCCCGCGCGCCCCCGCGACCTCCACGCCAAGCCGTGCCTCCCGAACCGCACGCGCGCTTTAAATGGGGAGGTTGTGGAGATAACTTTCAATGGTCTGAGAGGTAACAGCTAATCTCTTTACGCCTGAAACATTTTAGCCACGCTTTTGTATTTGTATAAAAAATAATACCTCACTTTTGCAACGGATGTATGAATTATTCATCATTTAAACATTACCAGTCGACCAGTTAACAGTAAGGGACTGTTCAAGTATTAAGTAAGGACCAGAGGGGGTGGAGGTTGTGAGCTTTACTTATTTTTGATGACATAATTGTTGATTAACTATTATTTGTGGCAGTAATCATTAGCTTATTAGTATCTAATTATTGTTATTTGCGGTTCGTATTTTTTTGCAAAATTAACTAGTTACTTATCTCTTTTCAAAAACGAAAAGCATGTTCAGGGTTCCCTATACCCCCTTTTATCTTCTCATTCACCTTTGGTAACATAAGCTTATTGTGATTCTAAAGCCGTGATCAATCAAATTTATAGCCGTCATAAAACGTTTTTTTAAATATTACTTCTTATAGATAAATGCATGAATATATAAAAGTCCTCATGATCTAATTATGCGTTCACGATGACTGTGACAGTGACCACTATAGAAATAGGTCCAGAAATAGGTAAATGTACTTTATACCAGTCATCTTCGCAATTTAAAAATCTGGATGATATGGATCTTGATCTTGACAGTAAATATTGTAACCTTTTTCCAAAGCAGAAAATAATTCGTTTTAAAAATTCACGTTTTTATCAGATTTGCCAAACAGTTTCTGGACGCCCACGAAATAGATGTTCGAGACGGACGATTAGAAGATGAAATTATGGAATTCGAAACAACGACTACGGGAAGAATAACTACTACTACGGAACCAACTACGGTTCCACCAGTTGTGATCCTCGTCGACGACCAGCCTGCTCCTGCGAATACTAGCACAGCTCCGAGAAAAAAGGGCCGGCGTGGACGCAAACGTTTGCCTCGCTCCCCCCGACGAGGTCGACCTACGAGAAAAAGATTCAGATCTAGGTACTTTTAACTTATAATTATCACATTAAAAATCTATAATATATGAATTCAATAAATGAAATCACACGTATGAAAATGTTACATTAGGTTAAGAACAATACATTTATAAACAAGATAAACTGCGAGTAGAATTCGAGTTACTACGATAGGAAGTACATAATACGATACTATATTCGGCTCAGTAGTTTTAGAGATTAAAAAGCGGTGGAATTATTGATTCGATTAAGATCTCTTTATTATAATATTTTATACTTCTTTAATATAAATAAACCCGAAACTATGCCGTTAACGAGTTATAATGAATTATACATTTATTAAGGTTTACAGTAGTGTGATAATTTACTTTTTGGTATCGTCACACTCTCAGATACGATTACGACGAAGATAAAGAATATCAACATCGAAATATTGAATACCGCATGGCAGCAGATGACCCCCGTTTCGACCCGCAAGTTGATCTGCATACGCGTCTCCAACACCTGCGACCACTCATCGCCTCCGCCAACCTTATCAACAATCGCTTCGGAAGAAAGGTATTTTCGTAAAATTAATCAGTGTGTCTTTTGTGTTAATTAATTAACGTTGTGTGTCTTAATTAAAAATCAACTTCGTGCTTGTGTTAAAATTGTTAGGAATATATCAAAACAGTAAAGTAAGGTATGAGTAAGGTCTATGCCGCATAACTCTGTCATAATTAATACATATTTAATGAATTGATAAATAAATAAGACTAAAGAGTTTTAGTGATAATAATACCAACATATGTAAACATTATCCTCTCTGTGTCTCCCCAGGCAGTGTCGCAGGGCATGCGCACGAAGTGCACGTGTCACGGGGTGTCGGGCTCGTGCTCGGTGCGCACGTGCTGGCGCGCACTAGGCGCGCTCGCGCGTGCTGGCGGCGCCTTAGCTCGGGAAGCAGCGCGCGCGAGCGCCCTGCCCGCGCACCCCGCGCCGCGCCGCCCGCACCGCCCGCTGCGCCGCGCGCGCGCCCGCCTGCGCTACGTCACGCCCAGCCCCGACTACTGCGAGCCCGACGCCGCGGCCGGCTCGCTCGGCACGCACGGACGGTAAGATTAACTTCGTTATTGTCCTACCTTTGAAAACGATAATCTTTACGAGAAGATCAGAATCGACAACTGATATTTTAATAACGTAATATTCATCGTTATAGATACAAGCTCACTTAGCTATAAGCGGGTATGACTCGTTTTCAATTTCAACACCGATCGCATCTCTCGATGCGTTGCGATTATCATATCGCTTACTTAAATCTCTACGGGAAACTCTCGACAATACAACATTTGAATTATAAATGATATGTATACGCGATGGCACCCCGCTGTCGAAAGTTCTATTGGGACCTATGCTAACCTGCCGCAGCAAGTGCAACGCGAGCGCGGGCGGCGGCGCGGGCGGCTGCGCGCGGCTGTGCTGCGGGCGCGGCCGGCGCGCGCTGCGCTCGGCGCGCCTCGAGCGCTGTCGCTGCCGCTACCACTGGTGCTGTCGCGTCGACTGCCAGCTCTGTCGCGTCACCACCGAGGAGCACTACTGCAACTGATCTTGCGCAATCATGTAACTTCATGGAGACTCACCTCCTTCCTCTCCTCCACCACTACCGCACTTCCATCTCGTGCACAATAATACCTGTTACCGTGTACGCGAACGTAGTCGTCAAAGTATTAATGCTTGTAATCGACTTGTCCATCTCAACTGACGTAGTAATTATTTCTGAATAGGACCTATTTTTTATCGTATCGTATGGTAAATTTTTATATTGCTACAAATAGGTAGCGTTAAGTTTCCACACAAAATTCTTAATAAAGGTAATTATTTATATAACGATATTTCAATAATTAACTTCATGAGAGTTGTAGGATTATATTAAATTAATTAATACTTTTACGAATTTTCTTCCATCCAGTATTAGGTATTTATAATTTATATTATTTATGGACAAAAACAAAATTATAATAACCATTTATTGATATTAATATTTAATCCTTGATTATCCAGATATCCAATTAATTTAATCTAAGATATATGACCAAAATTATGAAAACATAATTTACTAAAACGTTCACTAATAACATACATTTTATATTAAGGTTTTACCCGGCCACCCTTCACCGTAGAGAATTTGTATGGTTGAGCGCGCTGATGTCAGTAAGGACCAGTTCGATTTGAAAAATTCAGATGGCGTTAGATGATGAGTTTATACTGAGGAAAGTTATAGGCTGTATGCTATGTATAACTTCAAGCAACGCCAGGTCGTTGCTGTGGAGCAGTAATCATTAATGTCAACTGATCATATATAAATGTCAATAGACAGGTCTAATCCAAAAACACAATGTTATTAATAAATATGTTGATTATAACTTATTCGCAGACTAAATTTCATAATTTGACATACTTTAGCTTAATTAAGTGTAGAATGTACCAGTAGATAATATTTATATAAAAACCAGTTGTCTATATATTTATGTACCTACTTCAAATAACGTAAAAAAAGAGATTTAAAAAATAAAAGAAGTGTTTTTTGTAGTCGTATTGTATTAAGTTATAATTATATGCTAAATACTCTGAAAATTACAACTATAACATAAATATTGAATACCTAATCATATTTTAAGTGTGATTTATTTTTATTTCAGTAATATTTATTACATACCAAAGAAACTACTGTTTAACACGTACAATTTAGACTAGTCAAAAACTTAGGTACTGTTAGCATCGGCTTAAATTAATTATTCAAAACTTAGTATTACTATTAATAATAAGATACTTAGCAGACAAATCTGCTCAGTCCAATTATTTCCATGTCCAAAAAATGTTTTATTTAGTTGACGATAATAAATATTTTAAGCGTTTGTTTAAAACATAGTATAGAATTTATAGAAATTCTTAGGTAAAACATTAGCATTTTACGTAAGTAGCTCTTTGGTCAAAAATAATGATTGATGCATTGTTTTGTGTCTCACATTCAAAACAATTAAGCAAAGAAACTTTTTATTACTAAAAAAAATAACTAAATGTCTGTATCAAATATAAGTTTTTAGACTGATTTTTATTATTTACAAATTTAATTGATGCATAAAACAAAACACTTATTTCATTGAGAAATAATTCATATTTTATAAAACAATTTTAAAATTCTTATCATGCTATTTTACAATTACGATTTAAAATAACTTCGTAATAATTTATCCTCATATTCATATTAAATGATAGTCATGAAAATTCTCATTAAGAGCTACTTTTTTATTATTATGACAATAAGTGTGTGTAGGTGATATAGATATTGCTTTACGTAAAATATTGTTTAAATTCTCACTTAAAATGTATATAAGAATTTTAAATGATTATAATCGAAAGTTGCGAAATGTATCATAGTAAACAAAGTAGGGATAGAAGTAATGATTACATGTTTACAACACGTAGTAATATTTTGGGCTTCATATAACTACGGTAGGATGTTATAACAAATTCTTATTATATCATCGTTTAACATTGTAAATAAATCTGTACTTAATACTTTACGAGTGTTTTATTTAACCCAACAGGCAAACATATGCATATACTTAAAAGGAATGTCCTTCAGACCGATTTCTATAACATCACTATAATTCTATTATAGCTTACATAAGTAGGGTAAAAAAGTGTCATCGTGGCGCGTCATCGTGGTTTGAACTATCGATACACACTGTCAACTTCCAGACTCCGAGGTTTGAACCCAGGGGACCAAATTTAAATGTAAAATTGTCACTTAATCGCAATCGATCGAATCGTAATCGTTGCCGTTTAACCGTTTTCCGATTATACTAACACAACGATGCATTTGCGGTTCGTTGAAGTTGGAATGGCATAAAAACGGAATCGTATTGTGGCGATGTAAAAAATTGTTAATATTTTTTACATCTCCAATGTATCGGGCAATGGACGGTGGTGACAACTTCCTATCAGGTGGCTTATGTGCCCGTCCACTATCCATAACATAAATAAGACCAACGAGACAACAGTATATTGCTGATAGTGCTTTGTGCAAGTCTCTCTGGGGAGTACTCACGTCAGTTATTCTACTTTAGAACATCATCACTTTGTATAGCTGTGTTCCGGTTTAATTGACGACACTGTTAGATACGTACGAGTACGACTAAGACACGTACGATTGGAACTCATGCGTACGTGCCTTAGAGTTTGTAATTGAAACTCCTTGATTATAACTGTCTATTGGTGGTGTTGACCCTTACCATCAGATGACCTGTTGGCTCGTCTACCTAAAGTACATCCTATATGGTAGGTATAACCCGTTTCAATAAAGCAAATACTATTATAAAAAGCAGCCGATCTCGTGACAGCTCACTCGCACACTATTCGCATCTCTTTTCTACACGGTTTGAAAAAAAATCGCTAACTTAAATCAGTTTGGATTTTAATATTTATTCTACATAAATATTGCATTGTATAATTACGATTATTATTTTATAGTGTTTGCTGTAAAATTAATAATAATAAAAATTAAGTAAAAAAAAATACCTTATATTTTATAATTTTTTATTTACTATTATAGTTGTTGTTTACAGACAAATCCATTGCAAAACGGTTTAGTTGTGAACTATGTAAGGATGAGATATGACTTTAATGCAAGTACCTCCAATCTCTGAACTTGAGATCCACAAAAGGTATTATAATGGATTATTGCAGAACAGAGAGGCACTTTTTAACATTATCGAATTATAAAAAATTAAGCGCAAATCTTATATACTTGGTATATAACTCGATTCTTGAATGTATCTCCAGTCTTAAATAATAAGTAGACAAAGTAATAAAGCGACAATATGGCTAAAACAAATGATTAGAAATTAAATTCTTACATTAATCGCATCTCCATCCTACTGTACACTTCGATAATATCATCACCTAACTTCATTGATCACATCATTTTCACTTATAAAGAATTATAAAAAAAAATCGAATATTAAATAAAAGCAAAAAAACCTGGTCCGTAACACTGGGATTTTTTAGAAATTAACTGCAAATTTTTTTTTTTTTATAATAATGGAATTTTAGGTAATATTTACAAAGTACAGTGCTAACAAATTTAACTATCTTATTATAGAGACACAATAAAATTACTTTCATGAGCACTTAAGTTGTGTTTCACACACGCAAAACGTTCACAATACACAACCAAAACTGGAATAACGAAACATTAAGTTACAATATTATAAAACATCATTCCATCATAACTCTGTGTGTTTGTGTTCGTCATCTGTAACAAATATGAAAATTGTTAAATCGTTATAATGAAATACAATAATATTTAATTTTTATTGTTTTGATATTATATGAATGGAGATAGTTCATTACCTGAGGTAGTTCCTGTTTTGGTAATTTCTTCATGATGTGCATCGATTTCCTGCAAAATTAAAGATTTTATAAATTTATTTATAATTTTTAACTGCCAACTGGCCTAGTCCATATGTCCAGCTCATATACTTAATGAAATAGAAGAGATGGCAGTGTGCCGCACCTGTTCGCCGTCGGCGTGCTGGTAGAGGCCGCGGCGCACGCGCGCCTGCAGCGCGCGCACCTCGTCGTCGTAGTGGCGCCACTCGGGCACGATGCGCATGGCGGCCGACAGCTTCGCCTCTTTTGTCAGCGGGTTGTTGCACTAGTGACAGGAAGTATTATGTTATACGATGACAAGTGTCGACAGCAAACGACGTCACGTATAGAATATTGTTATACTCTATCGTTTTTATTCTCGATATTCTTTTTTGTAATAATATCTATACTATATTGTAAACAAGTAGCAACTGTTTAGCTGTTAGTGATAAATATGTACTACATTCGTAAGATGAAGTTTACATATAAGTAGCTATAGAATTTAAAAAAAGGTTTGGACATCGAATGTATTTTTGAATCATTATTTCTCGTATCGATATTGATTAATTGACAACTCGACGCTTAGAGCGCGCTGCTAGTTATTGATCGTATATTCAGATAGTATCTTTTGTTTGTTGTGTATTTATATTAAAAAACTTACCAAATCAATTGTCTTAGCGTTTTTCTTTGAATTATCATCACACCAAGTTTCGCACCATAGCCATTCCTGTGGTAGTGATTTTATAGCCACTTGGTGAATCATATTGTTAGGTAAGTCTTGATCTGCAACAAGGCAAGTAATAACAAATATTTCATTAATTATCTCAGATGGCAAAAAAATAAACGCGAAATAATTTAACGTAAGCGAACTGTATATACGTTAGAATGTATTATTAAAAAATAGCAGAAGTTGAATAAAAACAAAACATACCCAAGTTAGACAAACTGTTGGGGTCCTGACTGAGGGCCTGATACTGGCCACGGAGGCGGTCGCCGGCAGCGATGCGACGGAAGCGCTTGAGGTCCACCACGTACAGCGCGCTGATGTGGTAACTGCGACCTTGCAGATGATTGCGCCAATAACCTTGCTTCCAGAACCTATATATATAGATATTTATTCAATAAAAAAAAAAGAAAATGATGTTTGATCTTTTTTTAAATTTGATTTAATTCTTCAGTAAACCAACCTGAACCCTTCCATTTCTTTCCTGCTGTCACAGAAAGGTGTGTAACCATAAGGAGCGCCAGCGAGGTCCAAATCAACTAGCTCCTTTAGGTCAGCTCGAACTATCTGTGACAAATGATTACATACATATGGTTTTACTTTTTTTCATTTGAGAAAATCTTTTTATTTAATTCCTTGTCTCATCAAGTAGAAACAAAAATATATATATTTAACTATCTAAAAAGTAGAAATACTTTTATATTAGACCATTTGCCATAACAAAATTATATATAAAATAATACAAAAAAAAATTAATAACGTCCTTCAGACCAATTGTGATGTGATATTTTCATAACCGGGCCATAACAGGCCGGGTTTGGATCTTCGGTTAAGAATCACGTAATAGAGCTACCGCGCCAACTCTTATTATACATTACATATATATGATGTTTTAGCAGTAAATATCTACAAAAGTAGTATAATTGCCAAGAGCGAAACTAAATAACTCCAAGCATTAAATCGTGTCCTCACCTGGTCGGCGTCTACGAATATGATCTTCTTAACGTGTAGCGGGAAGAGCACATCTAGGAACAGAATCTTGTACCCCCAGATGGTGCGCTGGCGGTCGCGCTGTCGCTGCAGCCAGCGCGGCCACTGGTACTGCACCAACTCGTACTCGAAACCGTACTCTTGCGCCATGTACGGTAGGATGTCCTGGGCAGATTTATAAACTCTTATAATCCGAATATGCTTTATCAGATAAGGCTTTATTTACTTTAGTATCTTCATGTCAAAATTAGCAGAATAGAGATTTTACCGAAATGAACCGGAAAGACACTCCGTAGTTGAAAAATGTATTAAATTTAAATATTTTCATTCAATAAACTACTCATAAGTAATTAAGTATATGTTACATGAAAATCATTTAATACTTGCACGCTTTTTTATACTCTATAAAATTTGTTATTAAAGTTTTGCCTTTTATATTAGGTAATTTAAGTATTTTTTTGTAATTTATAAGCTTGTGGCGCATGACTGCGTATGGGTTTGATTATCACAACAACTTTAGTAATGTTTATTTAAGATATTTTTAACAGTTGTTCTTAATAAGAGTATGGAATTTATTATTATTTGGCTCTAATGCAAGATGCATAGTAATAACATAGAGTGGCCTTACCTTTAAGGAGGGACTTAGATAATTCTTCAAGAACCAAAATTTGACTGGTGACTTGGTGTGCTTCAAAACGGACAACATCATGATACGCAAGAACCTCTCGTAGAGATGACCCGACGCTACCGAGAACACGTTGATAGTCTCATCTTGGGTCTCTTGGTCTTCGCCGCCGCCGAATGAACTATTAGTGAATAATTAATAATGAAAAATTATGTAAAAACAGTAAATTTTTCGTTAAAAGAACTTTTTAATATGTAGGTCTACTTCATCGTTTGTTATCCTATAATATTTATCCCAAGAGAAAGATTCAGATCAGATCATATTTGACTTTTACCGTCGCTATTACTTAAAACAAAATTCATCAGCATTCATCAACATTCCATGGCATTGAGATTGATGAGGTGGCATTAATATTAGACAAACAACATATGTTTGAACACATTGTGTTCTTCTAGACAAGGAAAAATCAAGACAAACAAATTTCGTTATTCAATGACGATGCATTACACTTACTTATTGATAGACAGACATAAATACCATTCTAACTTTATTTACCTTGCAATAGAGTTCCAAATTCCACCGGTATTCTTTTCATCATTTTCTACAAGTAGATCAAGATTTTGTTTATCTGGTTTCTTACTGACGCGCAATTTTATAACGTGGCTTCGAAGGGAGCTCATCAGGACTTGGATGTCATCACTGCCGGCCGGTGTGTCTGTATTTTCATGCCTGTGGCATTATAACGTAATATTATAATAATTTATTTATATTATATTATTTTATCATTAAATACATTCCAAATTACTGTCTGTGATACATTACCCCACAATTTCGTAAATTTCATCCGAGCGACCAGGTCTCAGCCGTAACGTCCAGGCTCCAGGATTAGCCTTCAATTGGAAGTAACCGAGATTAGCCATCACAATTGTATCCTTAGTCTCGGGCTTGTCTCTCGTGCCCAGGACGAGCTGCAGGCCGCGAGGGGGCGTTCCTAGATTTGTGTCCCACGCGTGGCCTTCTAGTAGTAGATATTCCAGCTCGAACTCGCTAAACAGTTAAAATTTATAGATACTATATATGTTTAAATTTTGTATTTATAGAAAAAAAATATTAAAATATTTTAGCACCTGTTAAAGGTATATCTCCTTTACCAATTTCAAACAAATATAAATTTTGGGACTGGACTAGGAATAAATGAATTTGTCCTAGGGCACAAAATTAAGTGTGACGATAGAGATAAAACACACTGAATTATTATTCCGACCATTTATCTGATAAAAAATCAAAACCATTAGTAACCTGTGCACCACGGAGTCGACGTCCGCTAGCCGGATATTGTCGAGGTCGTAGACGGACTTGACGCACTCGACGAGCCAGTTGGGCGGCGTGCGCAGCTCCAGCGACAGCAGCGGCGCGTGCGGCAGGCGGGAGAAGCGCGCCACCGCGCCCGCCGACAGCGCGCCCGACGCGCCGAACTGCAGCTCCGGCTCCAGCACGTAGCGATAGAAGCTGGTGGAACACGGTTTCAGCCATTATAGAGAAAAATAAACTATTTGAAATAAACAATCATACTAACATTCCAATTTACTGTCAATTAAGACTGAAGCTGGTGGTAGAAGTGGGCATGACAAACGCGGAAAGTGACGCTCACTTTTAACTAACATATGTATATAGAATCGGTGAGAAAGTACTATAGCTCTGCTACTGATTGATTCAAATTCCTGTTCTGACACTTAGGCTGTTATTTACTCGGAACATAGCTAGCTTGTGACTTACTTCTTGATCGTATAAATTTACTTACCATTTAAAAATTAAAAGAAAAAAATTACGTCCTTTTTGAATCACGAACCTCTTAAGCGGCATATCAGAATTCTTGTCCTGCGGGTTGAGGAACAGCCGCAGCCTGCAGTTGACGACGCGTCGTAGCACCAGCAGCAGCGGCGCCAGACGCTGCGCCGCCGTCGACGCCGGGTCCACCACCGCCACAATCTGATACACGACAAAAGACAATCGACAAGTCCGAAACAAGCCCACCACTCTAGAAGATTTGGATTACAACGAATGAGCTCGATCAATTCTTGGAAATTGGCAAAAAAATACGGCCCAGTATCACCGAATCACTCGAGCACTTAGTGTAAGACGAATGAGATCCCCGAGGCCGAGCGGTACTGACCTCGACGGCCGCCTCGTCGTCGTAGAGAGGCGCCAGGTCCACGACGGAGTGGTCGGTGCGCAGGCCGGCCGGCAGCGCCGTGCGCGCGCGCGGGCTGCGCGCCGACAGCACCGCCACCACCTGCAGGTACTTCTCCGCCGACAGCTCCACCGCGTCATCTGTGCCGAGCCACCGGTTAATATAATGCATTCTTCTACAGTTCTACCTGGCCTTTTTATATTATAACTGTGTATCCGCTTTGGCTATGATACGATATACATCAATAAAAGTAATAATAATGTCCTCCAGACCGATTTCGAAGAAATTATTTATAATTATTAAATAATTATTATTTATAATTATTAAATAATTTCTGGGAATTAAACCCAAGACCTCTTGATCTGCGGCCTTACATCAAGTCACTAGACCAACGAGGCAGTTATTCATAATATTAGATATACATAATATTAGATTACTAATATTAATTGTTGTAAGAAATAAAAAAAATCATACAAAGCTACTTACCATCTTCGTCTATATCATTTTTGCTTACAGTATTTTTTGTATTAATTACTTCTGACAATTTATCGCCATACACTTGGTTGCTGTATCTATAACAAAGAACATAATTCTTAAAATTAAATAAGTTAATGGTAACACTGTAGAATGAGGAGACAATACATTTTATAATACTGCTACTGTATGTTGAACAACCTTTTTTACCGATCTCATCATATTTATCTATTACGTTGTCCAAAGTCGAAGCTAAAACGAGCCGTGAATGGATGTTTAAAACGGTAAAGTCGTTGACACGTACCTCTCGAGTAGCACGAAGTCGTCGAGGGAGAAGCGCTCCCCGGCGGCGAGCGGCCCCACGAGGCGCGCGTTGTGCACGAGCGCGCGCGCGCCCGCCCGCAGCCGCGCCCCGCGCGCGCTCAGCACGCGCGAGCCCTTCAGCACCCACTCGTACTTGTGCAGCAGCGGCACCAGCTCGGGCTGCGGACGGCTACCCGTTAGTATGATGATTTGATGACGATGAAAGAATATAAAACCTCGATTTTTGATAAAAAAAACTATCCCTGTTGCAGACTGCATCTCTGTAATCGGTTAAACAAGTCATCACATTCTTGCAATTTATTGGAATTGAGGTTAATGCTGAACACTGGCCTAGAAATTGGAGGGCTCAAGCGTTAACGGCGGATCCCGAATGAACCTAAAAGTTTTCTCTGGCGCAAAATTTACACTATGTTTGACCTAACAAGGGTAAGTTGTCACTTGTCATGCTCGAAGCTGTCTTGATTATTTTTAAATCTGTTTTTTATTTATAGTATGAAGGTATACTGGTGGTAGAGCTTTGTGCAAGCTCGTCTGGGTAGGTACCATCCACTCATCAGATATTCTACCGCAAAACAGCAGTACTTGGTATTATTGTATTCCGGCTTGAAGGATGAGTGAGCCAGTGTAATTACAGGCACATGGGACATAAAATCTTAGGTTCCAAGGTTGGTGGCGCATTGGCGATGTAAGCGATGGTTAACATTTCTTACAGTGCCAATGTCTAAGGGCGTTTGGTGACCACTTACCATCAGGTGGCCCACATGCTCGTCCGCCTTACTATTCTATAAAAATAAAAAAATACAATTAAATGAGTCACCTTGACCATAGTTTACAAAGTTAATAAGGAGAGGAGGTACCCAGGCTACCATATTTATTTAAAGTGGCAAAAAATCCATACCAATATTTCACAATCCTGTCTCTCCTGGCAGCCCTCGTCTTCCAGTAGGCGCACGACATACTTGGTGGCCGCTGCGGAATCCAGCGCGGTCACCGCGGCTAGAACCACCTTATTCAACGACTGGTCCTCACTCGAAGTGCCGTCCACATTCGGTATAAACGCCACACGCGCTCCCCCTGTCTCTCTCTGTATAGAATATTAAAACAATTATTTTTCGGTTTACCTGAATCAGAATATGTTAGCTACAGCAAAGTATTTAATGAGATCGAATTAACTTTTTAACTAAATAAATACATATTATTAAAAAAAAAACGAAGTTATCAATATATATTTATATTTCGTCCGCAATAATAATTTTTTACCCTATAATAAAATGGGGTCATCGCATAATTTATCTATTCCTTAAACACTCTTAATAACAAATATACATAATATTAGTTATCAAGAGCATTATAAACCGATTAACTAATCTGTATCAATAAAAATGAAATATATAAATGTAAAATATATAAACTAATCTTAACAACATTAATAGTAAATAAGTTTTTAAAAAATACTCAAACCTTTTATAAAAAATAAAAGAGTTTTGTTATAAAGCAAATAATTTGTGATATTTCCATATAGGCAAGGTAATCTAAGGGTTTTCTGTCATCGATAGATGAAATCCTTTAACTTTTATATCATGAGTACAATCACAATTTCAGTTCAAGTTTGATGGATAGAAAATATAATATTGAAATATGAGTGGCGCTATGTAAGTATTTGTATACACTTAGGATACACTGGGATGGACGACTTATGGCATCTAGCCTATGTCAAAAATAGGATACAAGTGAAAAATGTCTGTTGACTTATTACCATAAAAGTTAGAGCATTTCTCAGTAATTCCCTCGTATCCTTCTCATTGAGATCACCAATAACCCAGATAGTCTGAGTTATCTTATCTTGCTTTCCTGGTTTTGAAAAGTACTTTAGTAACGGTAGAGCCGTTGCCAAAGCGTCGCGACCTAAAAAAATATATTTACATTTCATAAAATAGCAGAAATAACAGACAGTTTATAATATTGTGATGATAAAAACCTACCTGTCAAATGCAGTAGACGATGAATTTTATCTTCTGTAAATAATTCAGTTGAAGATGGAACACCTGATAAATCCAAATATTGAGATGGATCAGAAGACAAAACTCGACGATTCAATCTAAAAATACATATTTTTTTAGTAACAAATATTAGTATTAGAAATTGAACATCACCATCAATATCGTACGTTTTAATTTTTTTAGTTTAGTTTGTTAGTTAATTATGATCAGCTTTCACTTATACGTATGTATATTTCTACAACTCTTATTTTAAGAATAACAACAAGCATTTATACCTCGGCATAATATGAGGCTGTTTCATGAGATAATCGACCGCGTCATCCGTGTCAGCAAGTTCTCCGCGAAAAACAGATCGCTGCAGGCGTCCCGTGTGGCGCGACAGCGCCGTCACCAGCGCCTCCTCCAGCAGCTCCACGGACGACGTCACCGGCGACGCGCTGTCGTCCCACAGCGGTACGCCGTTTATCAATACCTGCAGACATATTAAAGTTAAGTAATATCCAATGCTCTCATACGCAGGTTGGGTACGATAGGCGGAGTAGCGACTTTAAAAATACATTTGAGTAAACGAGCATCGCACAATTTATGATTTTTCTCACCTGGGGATACTTATCGGTTCCCAATTTCGCCACGAATTCTTCGGACAACTGATTACCGAAGTTATATTCAGAATCTTCAGATATAATTTCATCGAGGTTAGTGCTAAAACTGGTATACTTCTGCAAATGTTCTTTGATGAGGTCAATGCTGACACCGTCTTCCTGAGCCGACTGTAAAAGCTGCCACAAGAGGAAAGTATAAAACGTCAGACACAACAAAATCAAATAGGAATTAGTAGATTCGGTCTAAATATTATAGTCAGTCACCTGCGTGAGGAAGTAAAAGGCTTCCTTGTTGGAGTTCTTCTCCTGCGCGACGTAATTGAAGGCGGCGCGCGCGGCGTTCGCCAGCGCGTCGCGCGCGGCGGGCGCCAGCACCAGCCCCACGCGCACGGGCGTGGCGTGCTTCAGCAGCGTCTCGCCCAGCTTCAGCGGCGGCGCGGACGACGGGCTCGTCGGGTCCACTACTATGACCTGGTCAAAATATGGAAATGCGATCCCTTTAGTCAGTCTTCTAATTAATTATCGATTAGTTAGTATCTCAGTAGGAAATTAATTTTATTTTTTGTTTTGCTCTCCGGGGATATATCCCTCATCCAAATACACTTTTAATGTTTTCTTGAAGAATTAGTAAGTAACATCATTGTAAGATCATATATAAGTAGCGACAATCGTCAAGTTATTTTTCCACATTCTGTAACATTATACTTAAGCAACGACTTCACAATATTAAGGCAGGACAGTGGGTTTGTGTCTATGAGTTCCCCAGTTAATTATATTCAATGTGATATATTAGTTATAAAACTTTATCATGTTTATATCTGTCTAATCGGTCTTACATATTTAGCTATGACTAATATATTATAATATATTATACATAGACTTACATAATTATAAATATTCCTCCTTAAATTTCTTAGCATCCCAGGATATGTAGGCCGCAACAACTCCATGTAAGATGAGGGCCACCGTCGATATCGGTCATCTGATTCCAAGTCATTGAGCCACGTGATGGCTGTGTCACGGATATCTAGACCATACTCCTCCCACGAATAACTCTCGCCCACATCAAGCGCCATCAGCTTGTTGATAAAATTCTTTGATAATCCTGTTCAAAAATTAGACACAAGAAATATAAAATTTATTTTAAGTTTGAAAGTGTAGAGTGAGTCAGCTTATTTACTATTACATACATAAAAACTATGATTAATAACAAGTTATGTTGATATATGGTGACATATTGTTATGTTGACTTTTGTCTTCATTGTCATGCTACCATTTTCAATCGAGACCAGCAAGATGGCACAAGATGCAGTAGTGCACAAATGAATGGTCCATCACGATTGAAGTCTTCAGAGAACCAAATACTTTACGTGAAGTTTGGTATAAAAACTGACAACGACCAAACTCTAAGCTGAGAATTTATTAATGAAAATAAACAGTTTTTTTTTTATTGGCCCAACATTGGACTTGAATATTTTATCATGAACATTAGCACACATTAACAATGGTGAACACTCTCCGGACGAAAGGGATATTTTTGGTTTAAATTAGTATTTAGAATCAAATATTAGATTACCTAGAGCATGCAAGGTGTTCATAGGTCCAATGTCATCCCTGAGAGCATTCAGCAGGGCTAGCACGTCCACCTCCTCTGCGTCGTACTGCGCGCCTGACACCAGTAACAGAGGCTCCGCGGCACGGAGTCCCAGTGATGACGCCCATATGTCCTGATTGTAAAGCACCTCGTCGCGGAATGAGCGTGGAACGTTTACGTGAATGAGAGACTTTGTCTAAACAAATAAATGTAAGTTAATTATATTACATTAGTTACATACAAATTCATTGTTGAAAATACACAAAGGCTCAATGTTATTTCTTTTATAATACTTGTGTGATATTGTATTACAGAAGTTACTTTAAATGTAGAACTAAATTCTTAAAATTATATATCATATTGTAAATTTGTGTAATTTTTATAGATACTTACTTGCATTGGAAAGTTTTGTGCAATGGATGTTAAAACTTTGAGAGCTTCATCACCACCAGCGTCATGAGCGTCTATGACAGCAGCAGCCGCTTGCATACTGAGTGCCTGCATCTGCCAAACCTTGAGTGGCGCCAATTCTTCGCTTGTTTCAGATAAGTGACGTCGAAAGCGTTCCAATGGTGTCCGCAAGGCAGGAAAAAGGTTTCTATCGCAATATAAACATGTATTTCAATGCATTCTATATATGTATTTCAATTGAAGTGTTCATAGTAAACTTATTACTATAATGATGTTTCAATGTAAAAAAGGAACAAAATATTTTCTTTTAAATATCAAAATCATTCATCAAACATCAATCTTTGTAAACATAGACTACTAAGATGCATAAGGTTTATTTTAGCTTGTAGATGTTATTTATTTGAAAATTTGTAAGATGTTCGTTGTTAAAATTTTATTAATAAAAGTTTACAGTTTATATAATAACGCAAATGATTCAAAGCATTTGGCACTATTCTCCTTTGAATTAAACTCTGCATAGTCATTTAGCTAAATTATAGCCATTGTAAAAAGTTTTTTGTTTCACACATAGACTTATATATTTAAAGGATATCAAAAATAGCAGGAAAATTATTGTAAAAAAAGGTCTGTTGTTTTAAACTTAATTAATATATAAAGAAAAATAAAATTGAAGAACAGTTTGAGAGCCAAAAACAAAAATAAAATAAAAATAATATAAACTAATACACATTTTACATTACTAATAACTAAACTATTTATTATTGTGAGGAATTTATTGAGTGGACTATATTACTAATAATATAATAGTATAAAAAAGCAGCAGATATTAGCAGCTAAACATTTTTTCAGCTGCTAACATCTGGAATCATATGAATTAAAGATTCTTTACCCATCCTTACTTACTTGAGTCTTCCAAAATTAAATCCATCAATTTGGTTTTGTGGGTCATTTTCATCTTCTTCTGCTGAAGGAACTGATGTATCACCACTCTCGGACTCCTTTGGTGTAGTATCATCTTGACTTTTGTACTCAGTGCTTTTTAATTGTAATTCAACTCCATAGCCTGACAGACGAACTTTAGGTTTTCCTCGAGGCTACAATATAAAAGTTCAAACATTTTTTTTTAATTTTACAATAAACAGAGTACTGATAAAAATTCTGTTTTAAAATATTGACATGATCAAAAATACCTTAACATTCCATCTAACTATGTAGTTGATTAAACCTAAATCTGCATATCCCGATAGAATTTTATGTTTTGTAGCGAAATCTGCCAGTCCCAGTTCACCATATAGAATTGCTGTAAGACTCTTGTTATCACTGCTTGGATATGAATGGTCCAATAAATATGTTTCTAGTTTATGATCCTCCTAGAATTATAAAAAAAATAATTATTACAAATAATAAACAGACTGAAATATTCATATATATAGTCAGCATTACTTTTAATTGGCAGTTTAACAATGAATGAATAACAATTATTATCATTGTTACCCACTTGAGAATAAATTAAAATTATGGTTTGTTTACTTACTGGATCATACTTATTAGATGACTTCAGTATATCTTTTAATGCATCATTATCACAAATTTTTCTAGATGCTATTGATACAAACGTGTCACAGGAAACATCTTTAGCTCCATTGTCCGTAGCAATTTGATCAAACATACGAACAGTGGGTGAAGTTAAATGCATTGAAAGAGCAAGCTTGGCCATCCGCAGTTGGGCTGGAGCCAGTAGTGAGCTTGCTACCCCAATACAAGCATCATAGACTTGTTTATCTGTTTCTGAAAACAAACCACATCATGATTATCACTTTCAGCCTATTTTTTCGATTCTCTGTTTTCATAACTTTACTAAGTAATGTTAATATAAACTAAAGAAAATTAAAATAAAGAAATGTTGTTACCTAGAGTATCCAAGTTTGTTTTTAGGGAATTGATTCCATCAAAAAACGACCAAAATAAGTCTGTGCTCTCGCCTGAAAGATATTCAGCTAATTCCAACACTATAGGAGTAACTTCCCATTTAGCGCTTACAAATGTGGTTACTCCTTTAGACTTCTTCTCTTCGCGTTTTAAGGAGTCAGAGACAGCAGCAAATGTAAATGAAACGTGGGCTAATATAATTAAAAAGACAATTCCACCGGTCGGTTTCATTTTGTTATTTAAATAATTATGCACTCATTAATAAACTATAAATGAAAATTTAATTTAAGAAAAGACTATTTTAATATAATTCTATCATTATTGGTGTAGTATACGACAATGTTTAGATTTATTATTTTATACGAATTATCCTATCTACTTTTTGATAGAATTTCACACCAATGACAGATGAACACGGCATTTATTACAACAGCGTTCAAATTTTCCAAGACCGATTCCTTGTAATATTTTTTTAATACCATTATAAGCCTCTTTATTTTTTTCATAATAGTCATTTTATTAAATTATTGTTATAGTAATATTTTAAAATCTTGTTCTATTCTTATTGACAAGAAAGAAAAATGAGTCCCCAAAAAGATCTTTGATCTTCAGAAGTTATTAAAACGTAGTACGATTATATACTCTGTGGCAGCTTACCAATGATGACAACGTCACTGTCAGTTACGTCAGATATAAATGTAAAAGGTATTACCTGTCAGTTTCTTAGTGAAGAGCTATATTAATATTTAATAATTCCGACTTTATTAAATTCTATTCTCAATTTCTATAAACTCGTTCATACTGGTACGTGAACAATCCTGATAAAAAAATACATTCTTCCTTCTTCTACTTAATTTTTTGAAGTGCATATCAGTCGTATATTAAACCACTATTTTCCTAATTCGTCAATTAATCTTTTCACAATTAATGAAATAACTTTTGTCCTCTTAAGGTTCGTGAATTTGACTGTCAACTTTGAAATTGCTATAGTTTTGTGGGTATAATGCAATATCCCTCTGACGAATCTTATACTCGGCTCATAAGCCATAATATGACAGTTCCACAAAGAATAAAGGTAAATATTATACATTACATTTATAACAAGCTTAAAAGCATGACATGTCCAAAAACAAAAAAAAGCAAAATGATACAATCAAAATTAATGAGTACAAAGTACAACCAAATTTTGTACCCTATATTTTATTTGTAGTTATTAAAATATGTTAAGATAACAAATTAAGTATATAAATAGCAGTCGTCATTATTTATGTATTAAATTTAATACATTTTTGTAACCTTCTTTACATTTACTATATTTAAGGCAACGGGAGATATTGGCGATGAAGATAGTGCTCCAAATGGATTGGTTACTGGATGGGATTATGCTAATGAGAAATTTGATATGAAAGTACCAGAGAGAATACTTGTTGTTGGCCAGGACCAACATATAGGTAAATAAATTGTATAAAAGCTTAAGTGTTGAAGATGGTTTTTTTTTCAAAACAATTTACCTACATTTTATTCAATTATAATGATCATGTTATTACAATAAAATCTATCTATGGCTATATTGAGCTCTGCCAATACCATACAGCCTTGAGTAATGTGATATTTTTACACAAAAAAAAAACATGTGTGAACAATTTTTGTATAAACCTTATAATTTTCATTAAATACCTTAAAGAATAATATAATATTTGGTTAATTGTTGAATATCATTAAATACAAAAGTATATATAAATAACATAAAAATAAACAATGGTAGGATATTAACTCTTTACTTTTGTTATATTTTATTATTTCCTTATATATCTTTTTTTTCAATTAGGGAAATCTTAATCATAAAATAGTGTAACATATTATAACTATCTATTAAAATATTGTCTATATTGTTTTTTTTTAATTAAAACTAAACTCTTGCGATTGTTTTTTTAAATTTTACTAAACAGGAACAAAAGCTACACCTCGAGAGATTCAATTGGACAATGCTGTTTTGCCAAATGATCCTGGCATGGTCCGTGTGAGCACACCGCCTCGTGTTATCACTCTTGATCAACATTACTTTCCATCAGCTGATGATTATCCTACTGATGTGCCAAACTCTCCACCAAAAAATGTTCGAACTATACATGCTGTAGGTGGTAGAGTACAAGCTGTAACACCACTTCCTGACCATTTTAATGAATCAACCATGACTGAATCACGTCTTGTGCTAAGGTATTTTAATATCAAAATAATAATTGACAATATTTTCGATAGTTAAAAAAAAACTAAAATCACAATGTGATTATTATCTTTATGTTTTAGAGACCCAACACCACCAATGGGCAATGGCGAAGGGCTTTCCACTTCAGAGGAGCTAGTACATTTACGAAGACAAATCGTCAAATTAAATCGACGTGTAATGTCTATTGAAGCTGAACAATTGCAGAGACAACAGAAAGAAAAAATTGCTTATGCAATAAGTATTGCTTACTTATTGTTTAAAGTAATTGCTTGGTTAAATAGGTCTTAAATAGAGAAAAAGAAAAGTTTGTCACATTAGAATGAAGTTTTGATTTATTGTTGACTTCATGAAATATACCCATTTGTGACCACAGTAAGTGGTGCATTATAGTGTTGCCTTTACTTATTATAGTGTGTACAAGTTGGAAGTGTTAATTATTATTAAATTTTCAATCATTTTAGATTATAGGAACATTCTTTTATAACAAATGATTTTATGACCATCTGTTTACCTAATTTCTTGTACAGTGTAACAGTCAGTTGTTTATATACCATAATTCTCTTTGCATATACTTTAATGAATTGTTAAAAATACTTTTTACTCTTCCTTAAAGTTAAGATATTAGATTCAATAGGTGTTTTTTTTTAAATTAAAATAAAATTATATTTACCGAATTCTACCTTTTACTTAAATTGTACCATAAGATCACTTATTTAAATGAAAAACATTTCAGGGTAACACTCAATATATTCCAAAAAATGCCAGAGGACATTAACATGAAACATTCTAAAATGTGAATGTTTAATTTACAAAGAGTAATTAATATCTATTGAAAGTAAATAATAGAACAGTGACTGTTTTTATGAAAGAATACTGTATTAGATTCATAATTATAATTTTAATTTGTTTCTGAAGGCTTATCTTCATAGATAAAAATAACTGAAAATAGTGGACCACCAAGACGCTGTGCTAGCCATGCATTTTTTACTACAGCTAATTTGAGGGAGTCCACAGCGAGACGAGCATTTAAGTTTGTATGTAGAGCTCTTCCCATACCTTCTAAAATAATTAAATCTACTCCTCGTATCTTCATTTCAGAGCAAAGTCCTAAAAAAATGTATTGTTTAAATCACATTTTATTATTTTATAAATATTTAAATTCTGTTTAAGTCATTCATCTCACCTACACTGATAGTTCTAAGATCAAGACAAGGGCCTCTTTGACCACTAGATCTAACTACTAAATCTCCTGTAGCCATTGCAGCAGCAAGGACAGGGCAGATTGAAGATGCGCGTTGTAGAACTTCCTCCAGTTCAACATTAGTAACATCATTTAAAGCTGGCCATTCATTAGCACACAAAATAACTGATGTGCCTCTCAACAGTAAACCTCTTACAAATGGCAAAATACCAAGCACAATGTCCACACCACTGTTGTCTACAAAAATAGCAGCACAGTGATGAACAGTTTTCTGTAACATAAAATTCAATATACTACTTTTAAAAGAAAATAATAGACAAAGTAAAGAAAGTAATAATGAGGTTACCTCTAATTTATCAATCCATTTCTCCAAGCCATCATATAACCATGGCCTTTTTTGAATCTTTTGCAGAGCTTCATAAAGCCCACAATTTAAAATTGAAGTAACAGCTTGTGCACCCCAATCAAACATATTACCTGTGACCAAACAGTATTTCTTTAGCAATTATTATTTAAAAACATTTTACAAAAATGTATTTACTTTAACATTATACTTACCAGCAAGGACCCCTCTGCATAACTCAGTCCATCTTTGCCGGTCATCAGGCAAACTATCAATTTCTGCTAATCTTCCTGCAAGGCTTGTTAAAGCAGCTTCATTTTCATACTGCTTTTGTTGTTTCCATAAGTCAAAGAAACCCTGAGAACGAAGGCATGTTTCGTTGACGTCAAGAAGCAATCGAATAGTCAATTGCCCATGTGCACTAAAATATAAATAAGCAATTATTATAATTAAAATACAATTAAAAATAAAACAAAGCTTTTATATATTTTTAACGAAAACAATATACTTACAGTGGATTGATTCTAAGCTCTTTTAATGCCTCCACATAACAAGTCTTAAATTTTAAAGCTCTTATTTCAACTGTGGGATCTTCTGTATTTGATAGAGCAAAATTAACATATTTTTCCACGAGCTTTTCACAGGTATTGAGCCAATATTCTCTCGCTTCTTCGTCGGCTAATAGGTCCAAAGTATCTGGACTATATTTATCTGGCTCATATAGAATATGCGATAAGCCAAAATGTTCCATCATGAATTATTACACTAATAACGTTACTATATTTTAAGAACACTACAATTATTTTATTTACTATTGTGCTATCCCATTGTAATGTTTTATCAATATGCTAATATAATCATAGACTTTTATCTTATCTTTCAAATTATGTCTGTTTCGAGACAATGACAATTATATATTACACACAACAACAAACATATTAAAATCGACTAAGCCAAAGAGTATATAATAATTACAACTATGTAGAACATACAGGCTATAGCAAACCTATGATTAGTTTCTACTTTTCTAGTAGGTATCATAAAATATCTCATCTGTTAAATTGTTATTCTGTGCTCTTCTTCTTTATAATTTAGACGTATTCTGTATATTCTGTGTCCTTATGATTATATTGGCATTTGACTCTACATGTACATTAATTAAGTCTCGTACACATAATACGTATCTCGAGAAAAGAAGTAATTTTATTTGTGTCATTTGCTCATATAATTAACACCAACGACGCAGTCCTTAAAACGCAAATAACAAATTAGCAACTAATAATTCTGTGCTTTTTAAAAGATTATTTCATAGTATTTATTGTTCAGCAGATGTCGATACGTCTTATAATTTCAGTAAATAAAGACTGTTTGGAGTATTTAAAATTTATAAGTAACCAAGAGCGACATGCCAGATGCTCCTGACGTCACTTCCGACTCAGACGCTGATGTTGTGCATCAGGGTATGGAACTCTTTATTACGTACTCTGCAGTACCCATCGGTGGCAAATCCTAATCTTGGTTTTGGTCTTTTGTAAAACGGCGGCGACATGGCTGTCGTTTCGGCGTTTTGTGATGTAAATACAAGCACTTTTAAAAAGAACTACAACTCTGCCATAAATCGGTTTGCCTTGGTCCCTCAAAAAAATTATTGCTAAAGCGAAGCGAAGCACATTGACAATATTGGTGAGAAATTGCTTCGTCTTTTACATGTGGTAAAGAAGAAATTGCTTCGTCTTTTACGTCTGGTGGTAGGGCTTTATGCAAGCTCGTCTGGGTAAGTACCACCTACTCATCAGATATTCTACCGCAAAACAGCAGTACTTGGTATTGTTGTGTTCCGGTTTGATGGGTGAGTGAGCCAGTGTAATTACAGGCACAAGGGTCATAAAATCTTAGGTCCTAAGGTTGGTGGCGCATTGGCGATGTAAGCAATGGTTAACATTTCTTACAGTGCCAATGTCTAAGGGCGTTTGGTGACCACTTACCATTAGGTGGCCCAGGTGCTAGTCCGCCTACCTTTTCTATAAAAAAAAAACTTCCTTAGGAAACACTTGCCTTCTGGTCTCTCGCTAAAACTGTGTTAGAGAATATCTAGCCGTCCTATAAGTCATATCTGCTCAGGCACAAAGACTTACTAGTCCAAACTACGACGGAGAAAGCTTATCATTTAGGCTGTCTTTTTGCGTCCAACTCTCGATGAACGAAGAAAGTCAAAACCGACAGTCCTACGGTGGAATACCATGATGCCAGAGATAAATTCTGGTAAAATCAGTACGTATAATACTTTTTCACATACAAACGCAAGTTAAAAGAAGATGTCATATAACAATTGGTGTAGTACCAATTTTCGTTCGTTCGTTATTTCGTCTGCTTAATGGTGGTTTTATATAACACGACAGTACTTTTTTTTCTCGTTTACGATATAATGCAGAATTTGTGGCTTCAAACATCAATTAATATATCTATTTTACTAAACATTTAGAATTTGTCATATTTTTATTGAATTGGCTCAAATAATCCATACAATGTCGTTTATGTTGGCAAGAAATTATTACTCGTACAAATCAATAAAACATTGATAAGTTAAAAGTTTTTACAAATGTTAGTTTCATTACAATTTAAAAATATTCATCAAATAAATAAAGTTAAACTACAAATTTTATTTTAGTAATCTTCTGTATATTACTTTTCATTTAGGCAGCTCTTCACATAATAAGATTATGCAAGCGTCTCACATTCGATTTTGACAAAGATGTGGTATCAACATATAAATTGGTTGTAAAAAAAGTGAATAACTGGTACTTTTAAATGTATTCGAAACATGTTAGTAATAAATAAAAAAAATAAAAATGAGCACGCTATTTAATTACATGAATATTTGCACTAAATTGAAATATTCACCTAATGCTCAAGTATACCTGCAGGATATAATTACTTTATTATCTATGAATGCTTCATTCAACTTCATTTGTACTCGCTTCGTTTACGTCGTGTTATTGAAAATTTCAGAAATGTTATTAGATTGGACAGACCGTCGATTTTTTCAAAAAAGACCTTGTGTTATATAAAGTGAAGTGAATTCATGTGTTTTGTTAGGTTTTGTAAATAGTATTGTTATTAATGTTATGTGATTGATATAACGAATCGGTGGTTCGCAAGATGGACGAAATGTCTAAGGGCATGTCACAAGCAGGAAGCATCTCTTCAACTGACAAAAATCAGGAGAATGATGGTAATATTTCTATAATCATATAATTTTACAGGTATTTAATCACACTATCACAATTTAAGGACCTCACTTATTGCTTAAAAAAGAAATCAATCTGTGGTTAGTGTGATTAAATTTTCTTACTGCTACTGTATGTCAAGATTTAAAATTTCTATTAAACGGTAGAAAACATAACTTAAATATTTTTCGTTTTTAAGTATTATAATTACCAAACTATTTTGGAATAACTTTGTCTTCTGGTAATGGTGGCTTTAAAATTCTTAAATTTATTTATTTGGAGTTATATAATATTTGTATTAATCTAATTTTATTATAATTTCATAGAATATATCAAAATGACTTCGTTGGAATAAAGAATTTTCAAAATAAAAACAATCCTTAATGAATTGTATTTAATTAATAATTTTTATTTAAATATAAATAATTTATTTATTATAGTAAATAAATAACATAACATATGATTAGTGGAGTTGAGAAGTTACCTTCATTTTACAATTTATACTTGTTGCTGTGATTATATTTGTATTGTTATATAAAATAAGTAAAAAATACTTAGAAATGGATTGTTACTATTTATATAATTTGACTTTATTCAACTGTTTCAATACCATATTATTTTAATACATATATGTATTATGTTTTTAGGTAAATTAAAAAACAATATCACATTTAATTTAAATGAAATAGAAAAAGCTATGAAAAATCATTTCAATCTTGCTACTTAACAAATTCAATTTGATAATAGAATATTTTTATTTATGAAACAATTAGGGATAACAAGTATAATCAATTTAATATTGTGGTTATTAATTTATTATATTTATTTTAGAAAATATCTTTCCTTGTGTATATTAATAAACAGGGATTGTTTTATAATATAAATAAAAATTATATGATGAGAATCTTGAAATATCTCACTGGGTATATAACAGAATCCTTAACAGGATTAAGCTTATAAACTTATTCTACTAAGCTGCTCTTGGTTAGTAAAACTCTCATAAGAAAATAACTTTTAAGTTATAAATAATCAAGGGACAAATTTTAGAAATTAGAGATAACTTAGAATTAATATAAAATAGGCCTTATAAAAAATATCCTTTGCAATAATTTGACCATTCTTGGTTATTTAAAATGAAATGATCTTCATTACTTTTAAAATCATCATTTCATTATGAATTTTATTTAATATCAAATATTTTACTTCAATACTTTACTGCCAAATATTGTATGTAAGTAATAATTTAATAATAATCACATCCATATAGTTATCACTTTTAGCATTAATTAAAACTGCAACAGCTGGCACTGAATTTACACTTTATTTAACATTTTAAATGTGAAATTTATTTTGAAATCTATGTTGATGGAATATTTAGCCAGAACTGTCTTCAGTATTAAGTCAATTACTTTAAAATAAATGACTTTTCTGACTATTCTTATAAATTTCTATTTATATACCTTTGTTAAAAAAAATTAAGCTGAAAATTATGTATAGTTTATTATTATTATGAGGTAAAAAAAGAGTCCAATCAACACATTTTTTTGATTCTTGCAAAATCTTGATTACTTGAAATTGTCTGTGGTATTAATATTTTAATTCATATAAAAAGTAAAGAGTGTAGTATCTTTAAGAAAAGTCACACATTAATTTCTATATATATATATATTTGTAGTGCTTGTAAATTCCAACCGACCGAACAACCATAATAAAGAGATTAATATTATATTATATTGTCTTGAACTTTTGTTTGTTGTGTTGTTGTTTAAAGTCCAATGACTCATGAAGAACTTGTTTAAAATCAATTGCAAAATTTGTAAACAAACCAACTAAAAAAAGAGAGGTAATAAAAAACATACATATGGAAGTACAACCCAAAATACTACAGTTTTTTAGTCACTTAAATCCCATCTATCTAGAATCATATAACATACAATCTTAAAAGTTTCTGGAATGACTGGGAGGTCTAAAAGTAGTCTAGGCCAATTCCATAATACTTTAAATAATAACTCCAGTTACCATACCGAGAAAAATCACAATATATGTGTTGTTTTTTTGTAAAACAGAATTAGCCCCAAATGGTTACAGGAATTATGACAAATATAAGCCTTTTCAAATAAATACTTTTTTAACAAAAGGATTAATTATTACATGAAAACACATAACAGCAAAAATATCCAAGAAGAGCGAAGAGAAAGTAGGAATTTCTAATTATTTGGAATATTTCCTTGCTATTAGAGTATGTTTTTATCAAGTTTCAAGTAAATTGTTTTTTTTTTATATATAACCAAGATTGATTTTGAGTTTGAAATACATCAAGTATTAGAGCAAACAGCCAAGAAATAACAGCTGATGTTTATTGATATTATTTATATACTCTAAGAAAGAATGACTTAAATGATTACTCAAAATGTATGTGAATATTATACTACGACAAATTATTGTATCACAAAAAAACAAAAAAAAACAGTATATAAATATAGTTATTTTTTTTAGAGATTTGTCTTTTATTATGCTGTTCATAAAAATTATTCACTTAAATATTAAATCATTAAATCACTTATTTAAGAGACATAATATAATTTTTTACTTAAGTAAGATTTTAGTTGTGTAAATATTAACTTTTTGTATTGTCTACCAACATTAAATAAGTGCCTTCCAACAACGAAACATGTAATGCTAAATCTTTTGATAAATAGACAATAAATTAATATGAAAAACAAGATGTATTACATACTTCATATAATATAATGATTATCATTATATCAAGATCATAATATATAATACATATAATATAGTTGATGGAAAGTAATCATTTGTTGACTGATGAATAGTTCTTGTGTTGTAATATAAACTATATTTGTATTTTAAACAGAGTGTGATGTTTGTTTGTAGTATGTTATTCAATTTTATGTGTATATTAGATGTGGCAGAAAAGCTTTAGTTCTAACATAATTTTATTTGAATTATGTAATTTTTTACCATAGTGTGTTAACAGATAGTTGAAATTATAAATTCTATTCAATAGTCCTACAGTAAAAAATTATATAATAATTAATAGTTTGTTGTGATAATATATAAAGATACAACTCTCTTCTGTGATTTCTTCTGTCTATAATTGGTGCTCTAATTAGATATTTTACAGATAAAATACAAAAACCAGCTAATTACCTACTTCAAAGACGATACAGACACAATATTTTGCTTGTAGCATCAATGCACATAATATGTTGTATTGCAGACTCCAGGAACCCTGCGCTAGTAGTTATGTTAATATGATTATATTGCTTATTATTCTTTTACTTTAATTTTCGACCCTAAATATTCCACATTAAACATTCCTTATTTTGTATAAATGTACAACTGATGTGACTGTTGATGTGACTATCTTTTGACTATATTTATTGCACATATTTAATTACATTATATTCATGCGGTGACAATATTAGGCCGGTTAAAGTTGTTTTGTTTATCAATGCACTGCCTGATGTTAAAGGGCTTTCAACGAAAACACCTTTCATATATGATGATTGATACGCACAGCTTTTACAGATGGCGTAAAGCGTGGTTTGCGGCACGCATGCCAACCATGCTAGCGTTGGTAGAGCAACTGCGGTCATATCTCGTTGGAGGCTGTGAGTTCGCATGCATGAGTTGCATGTCGATTGCACAAAACCACCCATACAAAATCATAACGTGTACCTAATTTAGTGGTTTCTCTCAGTTTGTGCCATTATTTCTGAGTATTTGACACAATGCTTTAGGATTTTAGAAACATCTTCACAAGGTATTCTGAGAGAAGCTGTAAGGTCATTGTTATATCAATCTTTACGAGACAAGCTTAGTGACCTAGAAGTTGTAGTTTTGTTGTGATTATATGTAAATACGTTTCCTCTAGCTTCTTTTCATTATTTATTTACTAATAAACCGTTTCTATGATTCTGTTTTTTATACGTGTCTAACATTGTTTTTAAATAACTATTACATAATAACCAAATATGTTTAACTTTGGGTAAGTCTTTTAAATTAAAACCTAGGACGATAGCTGTGTAACATATCTTAAAAGCTTAATCTAGCGACTTCGTCCGCGATGCATAAAATACGTCAATAGTATACGACAAATAAATTTTACTTATACTGTATTAACATTAGAAAATTACTTTCCATTACATTTTTAAAAGAAATAGCTTAAAATGTACACAAGAACATAGAATTATAGATTCTTGATGTCTTTAGTATTTTTGCGTCATGCACACAAACACATACACACACACAAATATATACCATTTATATAGATAGTGCTATTTTTACTAATTATTCTTAAACTAAAAGGAGAAATCTGGAACAAAAGTTGTAGGTTTAATAAGATAATGTGTTTGGAGGAGCTTCATCTATTCAGTACAATACGCCAAAAAACCCGGGTGTTCCCTTTGCGGCGCACGCGTGAGTCAGCGACCCTGAACCGTTTATGTGACGCGGGAACACGTCCCGAAAGGTCGACAAACATTTATTTATGTTAGATTTTACAAAAGAAAGTATTTATTAAACACCGTTGTTATAAGGGAAACACTCCTGAATTTTTCGAAAAACATTATGTATTATTGTTATTATTCTCTTTATGTCATAAAATTAATTCGATTAAGTATGGTACCATAAATATGGTAAGGTGCCGTAATAATACATAATACATGTATGTATGTATGATAGATATATAGAATCTGTCAAAATAATATTAATTGAAAGAAACTAATGCAGTTCTTGTGTTTTATTTAGATCATAAATAAAATTTAATGCCACAACAATTAAGAGGATGAGAATTTCTCTCTCTCAAGATAGAAACACACAGGTTTTTCTAAAGTGGTAACTTAAAACTATAAATGGACTAACACATCTCAGTCATGATAGACATTGGCATTGTAAGAAATGTTAACCATCGCTTACATCGCCAATGCGCCACCAACCTTGGGACCTAAGATTTTATGTCCCTTGTGCCTGTAATTACACTGGCTCACTCATCCTTCAAACCGGAATACAACAATACCAAGTACTGCTGTTTTGCGGTAGAATATCTGATGAGTGGGTGGTACCTACCCAGACGAGCTTGCACAAAGCTCTACCACCAGTAAATAAAGCTTTTTACTTATTGTCTTGAACAATAATAACAAATCTAAGCTTAATTTTATGGATTGTTTTAAAAGTATAGACACGATGACAGATTGGCTTAGAAAACTAAAAGAAAAGTATGTTTTTATATATACATAAGATATACGAACACAATGCTAGACCCATACCAAAATGTAAATAATATGTAGCAAAAGCTGAAATGATTGATTTAGGAGATTATAATCTTATTTAACGTTTGTCACTAAAATAGTGACTAAACTGAATTAAGAGGTTTTTTAACATTCTCATATTACATACTATAGACATAGGTAATAAAATAAAGTGAAATTGTAAATTACTATATAAATTTATATAATAAGTAAAAGTTATTGTTTTTTGAAGAACACTTTTTTAATAACAATATCGATACTGGTGTAGCTATACGACTATCTATGTATTTGCAACTTATATATATGTATAACCGTATAAATATTTATACGATGAAACAATTATTATTGTGAACGTAAAGACCCCACGTAAATTTCATAAACATAAAATGAATACATGTATGTATACGAAATGTAATTTAAATTTCAATGTTAAGGGATCAAAGAAGTTAAGGTATCTGGTTCTTTTCATTGTGATTTGTCGTAATCAGATAAATCGTGTTTATGTCTCACGACTTCCTTAAGCTAAGTACTAAAATATATCCTTCTTTGGAATTTGAAACGAAACTTCTAAAATTAGATCAGCATTTGAACTGTCAGATCCTGCGGATGACGTTCACATTTGCGTCACCATCGTAGACCTTCGTTAACTTCGTAAATATTTAAATACGTTTTTGAATAGATAATTAATAATTAAACAATGTTTTGACAACAAAATAGCGTTGGCATGATATAAAAAAAAATGTCGCTTTTAAGAATTATCTTTACCACCATTATTATGTAAATATGTATCTTCAAAGTGTCAGGACCCAACAATTGTAACAATAATATAAGTGTATATACAAATAAATACAAAATATAAAACTGTAATGATTCTATCGTTTCCAAAAAGAGATCTCTTTACATATTTAAAATGTCTTCCGTCTAACCGATAACTTCCGGTCATATTTGGGTAACTTGCAAGCTATGATGCCATATTGACTGTTTCCAGGCTCGACAGCGCCGTGTGTATACGTGAGCGAATCGTGCATCGAGTGCGAACGAGTACGTGCTGCATGCGAGAGACTGGGTGCGCTGGCTACGGTGCGAGGGCCCGACTCCCTGCCCTCACCGCAGCAGCTGCCGGCGCCACCCTCCTACCTAGTGACCGCACCATTTGAGGGAGAACTCTTCGATGCAGCACATAAAGCTAAATATAGGTAAGAGCGGTGTTGTGTCAATTGGTATGCATATATAATAGCTAGCATATAATATAATTTCTAGCATATAATAAAATCATTAACAATATCAACAACGGTACCTAATTATGACATATATGTAAAGTATCGCAGGTATAGTCATTTAGAAAAAAATTTGTCATTTACAATTAAATTTATGTAATTGAATAAAATTAAAGCTAGCCAGTTAGTGCGTGAGTTACGGTTTTTATATTGGGCCATTAACATTTTGACGACTATGCTAAAACTGATCGTTATTTGCAATTAAAAAATATTGGCACACCGCGCGGCGGCTAACGATCTCGACTAAAGCTTTCATGCGCGTTATTTTCTCACATAGAGAGAATTTTAAATTCACCTAAGCAACTGCAACTATTATTTGTATAGTTCCACTTATGTTTATGTTATTACAACTTAAAAGGTTTTCGCTCCATAGGTGACTTGTAAAAAAAAAGAAACTGACATCGCAAGTTAGTATATGATAAAAATACAAAAGTTAATTTTACCACTTAAACATTTCAAATGATTAACAAAGCTAAGGCCACGTCTACGAGTTAAAACATAAAAATATTAGACAGGCGACACGTAACTTGTTAGCATAACAATAAAACAACGTACGGAAGATAAGTTTATGAAATTTGCGTGTTTAATTAAACTTCAGAAAGCACTTGTACCGGACCGACCTGCATTTTTCTTTTTAATAACTATATTTTCGGCTACAATAAAGAAACTTTACAATAAAATTAGACGTTGAGTTTTGGCTGTTGGTTTGAATATAGTTTCAGAAATTGGCATCAATATATATACGTTTCCGTTTAACTGTCCAACTTCGGCTTCCGCTGGTAATCGTGACAATATATTTTGGCACTTCTAAACATGGACTTATCATCATAGTACACAATATATTCATACTAATATTTAAAAGATGAAAGTTTAAATTATTATAATTAGTTCACGATTATCTATAATTTTAGTAAAAAAAGTGCCGAAAATTCGTGTTTAATTTTTTTTATTTAATCTTCTTAATGAACAAAAATCAATGTTTGCATGTTTGCAAACAAAACTCAATCAATGCGTTCTTCTCCATGAGTTTCCGTTCTGGCCCAAAAAAAAACAAGGTTTTTTTCTACGTTAGTTTTGCCTTCGATATAAATGTATGTATACTCTTATTCTACCCGTACGAAACCGGGACGGGAAGCTTGTGCGAAATAAAATTTTCATCGTCTATAATATATTCTGATACTGAAATAATATACATAAACCAGAAGTTACGCATCGGATATGCAGTACGATATCCGCTTTGGATGTGTACTAGCGTTAAACATACACGTAGAAATTCTTACAACGGATAATTTAAAATTTTCAAGCAATTATATATTATATTATATTAATATACGTAAGTACATTACATATACATATACAACATTACATACATTTGAAGGTGTCATACATACATGCTATAATTAAATATTATAGCATATATGTATCATATACACCACCTAATCCTCGAAATCGAGACAGGATGTTCGGAATACGTAACCCGACTGAACCGAAATGATTATTTGTTTAGATTTAATTGATACCTAGTCCAGGTAATCTACGTCACTATATATATTCTCAAATAATTGAGTATTTTAAATGACCGACAAAATATTTTTAATATCACTTGCTGCGACCTCTACACGACAACAGAATAGTGTGACTTAACGCACTTAAGCGAATTATTACCATCGTTCAAGGCCTTTCCAACCTCTCGATAACTATTTTAATCTACGAGCAATTTAAATCAATCATGCTACAGTTATATAGAATTTCAATAACGTTATAATGTCTATACCATTCATATCTTTCTTCTTTTTATATTGAACATGAACAAAAATTATCTCTGTAATTTTTTACGAGTGTTAAAATAAGCTTTCTTTGCTTTTGATAGAAAGTGAAATGAGATTACTTATCTTAACAAAGAATAAGCTGATCACGAACCGCGATCGCCATCACCACACTAGCCATGAGACATGATATATCGTAAATTTAACTCTGGCGTAAATCAAAACGGCCTTATTTACTTTATTTCACGCATCGCAGAGGATGCTTTCATTGTTACAGTATATAAACGGATACCAATTGATGAGATTAATTGTTTATTGTTTTATCGGCTGCCGTCGCGTCGCATGTTTGCTTGGCGAAAATTAATTTTGGATATCTACTTATTACTATTACCGGGAACGAATCTGACTCATGGCTTATTACATATTGACAATACCGTGAACTTTATGATGCCAAAATAATATTTTAATGTTAAAATAGATCGTGTTTATGAATTGCTGTGTCCGTGACTTCGCTACTTTGTTTTTAATTTTTCTAGTCATTTCCAAAAAAAAGGTTGAGTAATCTCTCTTCCTCGTGTTGATCCCCATCCATCATAATCTATCAACATGGTCCAATGCGGGGTGTACTAGATTAGCTTGGTGAAATAAACTTCAAATGTTCACCTCCGCTGCATGGTCTGCTCCGCTGGTCTGCATGTCTACAAGAAATAGTTTTTTTTCAATTACCTTATGTAGAGACGACAGTGGCATTGATTTTATTACTTCGTGATTTTTAGGCTGCTCCGTCGGTCTAGTCGCTAGCTCGTAATGCTTCAGATTCCGTTGATACCTGGGTTCAAACACCAGATCAGGCCAATAAGAACTTATTGGGTTGTGCTGTTGAGAAATTCTCAGAAGTAGCAAGGACTCTAAAATTTGCAACTTACTCTCCCGTGCTTCAGAAATAAAGCATGTAAAGCCGTTGGACTTTGGCCGGACCTCTATCAGATTGTGTCAGTTCGCCGTCTCATCGCGAACACCTTTGTGCATTATAAAATGTCCTGCAGAGATGGCTAGTCAGAGTCTAGAGTACAGCCGCCGTGGCCGAAATTAGAATATTTTAGTATTAAATGTAGTATATATGTATAGCTTTATTTTTACACAAAAAAAACTTAAATGGTTTTATTTATTTTATTGTTGTATTAAAAAGATAAAATTAATCTTGCTTGAGTCTCTGTGTGTAACTTCTATTTAAAATCACAAGTTCGGGTGCCTCTATTGTGCATTGTACTTTTTTAAACCTCTACCAACATTGAAAGATGACGTAAACGTTATTTAGATAAAGACCATAAACGAACGTTTTATTTGACACTATGTTTTGTTAACGAATTATCGAAATTGCGAAATTCATTAAAATGATTTGTGTATCGTAATACTAAGTATAGTTTATTATTTTAGCTTGGGTAAGCTAATGATAACAACCTCGTGTTGGTATTAACTTAATGCGGATTGAATCGGTCCATAAAATTAAACATTCAACGTGACTGTTGGCGCCACGACATGCAAGAACAATTTAATAGTCAACCTCACCCTGAATATTATGCCGGGGTTATTACACGCTCACAGAACCTTCCACTAATAAAAAATGGCAAGCTTAGTGAGTGTATTTCACGGAACGATGTAAATAAAGGTGCGGGTAGGTGTAAGCGAGCTGCGACGACGCTCGGCGTAGCGCGAGGGTCGCCCTTGCGGGCGCGCGACGCTCCTTGCTATTTTCGGCCTTACATTCCTCGCGGCTGTTTTTCACAATCTAACGTGAAACGCATAACGCGCGTGCCGCCTGCGCTTTGTTGCGATATAAATTTACTTAGTTAGCGTTGTTATCGTGATCGTTTTGTAAAACTATATCAGTGGTGGCAATGTTTGTGAAGTATGTATGGTGAGAACGGTGAATATATACATTCGCAATGATACGTCTCAGTGCCAATGAATGTAACCGATGTGTCACCAGTGTGTGGAACCCACGCCGGACTAGTGTCCGATTGTATTAATAAGTGAAGTGTCAATTAATATTTAATTATAAGGTTGAAATGGGACCTACGCGGTTACCATCGACCCCAGAAGAAGAAGAACCTTCGCAGCAACTTTTATCTGAACCTAAAACACCAGATACTGCACATTTGAAATATGAAATGTAAGCACTATAACAGGGAAATGTTTCCAAAAGTATTGTTATCAAAAACACTATTTGTAAGTTTCTAATATAGACTCTGTTAAAAGTTTGGTCTGTTATTTTAAAATACCTTAAAATAAAGGCATTAGTAAAAGAACAATCAAAGTGAATATCCTGCTTTAAAAATAGATTCCCAACAAGCATTTTTTTATACGTATATCTTAAATATGTATATCTTAAATTTTTAGATTACTTCATAATATGATAAACAGATAAAGCGCCATTGTATGTTATTATTTCAATTATATTTTTCTCCACATGAACATAATGTCAACTGCCTAAGGCATAAGCGTAAATAAAACTTTTTAAGGTTCAAATATAATTCCTATTAGAATTTTTATAGCGTAAATTGTGAAATAATTATCCTTTTTTTTTTCGCTACACTTCCGGTGCGGCTTTGCTCGCTTAGTAGGAGTGGTTAAGGTTTTGGGTAGCATGTGTTAAATCAGCTATCCATTTTCCAAATTAATTAAGAACAAATAAAGAACTCTATAACTTATAGCGACGCATTGCAATATACTTTTATATAAAAAATATCTTACATTTTGTGCGTCTTAGTTTTTCGTGTTCTCTTTTATTATTATTATGATCATCCAACGCAATAATGAACTCAATAGTTAACCCAATTTAAACTCGACGATTGCTTACACTACATAGTCCGTGGAATCGGAATTTAACTCGTCATAACTATTTCTATCGTTCATAGCCGAAACGCTAGTATCCTGTCCGTGACGTTGTAATGCGTGCAACGCGTCGCTTGCGCGTCACGAGACGCCAGTCTGTCGCTCGCAATAACATTGACAATTTCAACTATATTGTTTCTTCTTATAAGTTAACCCGCGGGTCTCCAAACTCATTTGCGTAACGACCAGACTGAAATCTCTGCTATAGTTCAGACCCAACGCTAGCGTTTAAGCGCTGGATCCTGCCTGTAAGATTGTCTTTCGGCGCCCATTGATTTTCAGCATAATGTCAATCGTGTATGCCTAAATTATATTAATTTCTTTATATGCTTATATTTCTTCTCGAAAGATCCTGTCCATTGCAGTCCTAATCGCGCAGCTTTGTGGATATCATAGTCTGGCGCCTAGAGCGACTGCTAATTGTTTAATATAGGAGTAGAGATCATGTTTTACTTTCATTATTATATGTAATTCATAAAGGTTTCAATGAATTTACAATACAAAATACAATTGTTAATTGTATAAATAGCAATATATTGTTTTAAAACTAAAATATTTTTTGATTGTATTTATTAGTTACGATATAATCCCAGGAGGTGTATGTTTTTTTTTATAATGATCTGTGACGGTGACTAAGTATATAATAGTAAATTAAGAACTGAACATACATGCGTTAATGCTACATATGTAATTTGTAAAATGTAGCAAGCAAGAAATATATTACACTTAGTTATTTATTTGTCTAATTGTTCATTCTTCCGGTTATAAGATAATCGGAAATCCTCAGACATAAATGTTTATGTTATTAATATATAACTGTATCTATTCTGGAATTCAATCACAATACTGGTCACAAGTGGTTCTCTGTAATCGACCGAGGATGATTAATGTGAAGGAATTTATGTAAACGTTTTAGTCTGCATATTCCGTATGACTTATTGCTTTTATTGATGTACATAATTATGATTGAATCGTAACTATAATACATATGATAAAATAAATGTTGTTTCCGTCTATATTTTTATTTCAAATTTTAATTGAATTATCATATTATATTTAAATTTAACAAATAACTGTTTCATATTGATATTTTTAAAAGTATTTTTTTTAATGACGTCTATTTGGGGTAAATTGATTTTTTTTCTTTTGAAGTACTTAACATAATAGAAGCGTAAAAAATATATTTTAGAATTAACTTAAGGTTTCTTTAATAATTTAGCTTTTTAAAAGTGATTAAAGTGACGTTACTATAAAAGAATTTTTGTAAAACTTTAGTTTACGTATTTTTATATTTATATCTCGTTTTCGTTAATGACGTCAGGGTCCTGGGGCCCACAGCAGTGCTGCAGCTGGCGGAGCGCGAGGAGCCGCCGCCAGCGAACGCACGACCTCTTTACTCGCTGGCGATGCGCGGCGCAGTCATATGCTTCTCAGGATTCCGAAAAAAGGATGAGCTTGTACGTGTCTTTCAAAAGCATGAAGCTTAGATAAAAATTTGTATTTAGTCGTAGAAAATGAACAAAACTATAAATATAACCTTGCAAACCCTATCGTAGCCGTATATTTATAATATGTATGTGTTATTGTGTAGGATACACTTGTCGATACATTATTTTATAAGTCTTAATTACTTTTTTAGTATCTTCTATTGTCCGTCGTTTGCAATTGAGTTAATTGGATCTATTTGGATTATTATAGTTTTTTTTCACCGACAGACGTACCTGATAACACTGATCCACTATATGGGCGGGTCAATCCGTAAAGACATGTCGAGTAAGGTGACGCACCTCATCGCTGCGGCGGCCACGGGTGACAAGTACCGATACGCATCGGGCTTTGGGCTGCCCGTGCTGGCGCGCTCCTGGGTCGACGCCTGCTGGGAACGTCGGGACGACCCCGCGTGCCTCGCGACTGACGATGCTATGATTGTATGTACTGTAAACAAAGTATCTCTTTAAAAATCTGCTCGAATTGAAATTAGCACCAATCTTATGTAAATAACATAGCTAAAAGTATCTTAAAATATTTAAGAAAAGTATTTTTCTTAACTCGTAATATATAATTATTACCAAAAATTGCATTTAAACCTCGCCGTTGTTACAAAAGAGGTAATTCATGTAAAAAAACTAATATCTACTTAAATGTATGTATGTTTCGCGTAAACTGTCAGTGACTTGGTTTATTTCTATACCAAATGGATGCGGGCAGACACAAATAACAAAGATAAAATCTATTGTGTCATTCAGATGGATTGACAAACAGAAGGTCATCTCACCATAGATGTCTATGTATATGTTTACTTGATGAACAAAAAATATCATGACTTACTTAAAATTAGAAAGTCTTTTTTCTGTATGTATAAATGTATGAGTGATAATAGAAGATATTCGATTAAACGATTGAAAAAAATTAATGAATTTTCAGAGAGCGAGCAATTTGAATTATCAGCACGTACTGTGCTTGAGCTTGGGTCAATATTGTTAATCGTAATTTAACAAACATACACGGGACAACGCCCTTATTTGGGATAGGTTAGTGAGGTCTACTTTAAAGTTAAATTTCTATTTTACAGAAGGAGCACAAATTGAAGGTGTTCGCGGGGGCGCGTGTGTGCTTCGTCGGGTTCCCGGAGGACGAGACGCAGCACATGGCAGAGGTGCTCGCCAGCAACGGCGGCGCCACCTGCGCGCTCGACGACGCCGACTGCACGCACGTCGTGAGTATTCGCTGTACTACTACTTAACATTTACACATATACACCTTTGTTTACATAAATTTAACATACAAATTAAATTGCATACTGGCTTGTTTAGCGGTTTCGGGGCTGGTATTAAATTGTTATTGGTTTCTTTAACTATCGATTTATTACAATAAAAACTTAATTTATTTTACTTATTTACTTATATTTAATTGATAAAATAAAATATGATTAACGTAACTCTTCCCTATCTACTACCTAGACACTTATTGCTCAGATAAATATTACTTTATTATACTATAGTACAATAAATCTGGATTATATGTCCAATATATGGAACAAGCTATGATTGAAGCCACTCATACTTGATACACTTATGATTTTGTTCTTACGAATATTAATCGCAGAGCGTTTACCTCCAAATTCTTAACATACCAATTTATTTATACACTATATGGCACATTAGACACTAATTTTAGCATTATGAAATCAGCATGCACGTAGTAAGTACCCTTGGGAACACGAACACTATTAGTTAGTTTATGATTAGTTACATTGTAGACAGTCCGACTACGGGTAGCGGTAGTTACATTATTATTTTACGCTTCCTAATCTTCTTATATCAGCACAGTATTGAGACAATATCTCCTAGTGGCAATTGTTTATAATGCAATTTACGTGCAAAACCATTGACGTATTCCAGGAACGATTTTATTAACAAAACAACACGCTAACGTGATAGAGACGTAGAAGAGCGGTTCAGTTATAATTATTCACTGTGATTGTACAATTACCTCTCAATGATACAATGGGGCAAACCAGTAGTACCACGAGTAGTCTCTTCCTTCCCGCACGGCGCGAAGTCAACCCATTGTCTGTTCAAATGTTGTCTTCCATTAGCTGTAGCGAAACAGGGCTTCTTTCACTGCCTTATTTCTAACGATCCAATAGCTACCTTAATTCAAAGCTTATTTATATTTACATACATTTCACTCATAACATTAGTGTACGGTATTGCACTGTTTGTTTACATTTGTCACTTCACAGCTACCGTTTGAAATTTTCATTTGCTTTCTATTCACGTAATAACCTTGAATTCTGCTTTGATGAATGGTTGTGGGTAATTTCTGTATATTTTACCCTATACCCTCAACCATATTCTTTGTTAGACAATGAAATTTAAAAAAAAACGCTATGATTAAATATTAGCAGCGAAATAAAGTCAAACTTATTTTACTATAAATAATCGATTTAAAATTACTCGCTTATCTGTGTCTAACTTTTTCTATCACAATAGTAATAAAATCGTTGTGCATGTTTGTATTTGGAATGGCTTCATTACATCATTGCGTGGTGTGTTTCACACATGTTTCAGGTAATGGCCAATGGGGAGACTTTCGGTCGTTCGCTTATCCTATCACCTCATCTCAACACTCCCAATACATCAGCCAAACCTCTCCAATCTACACCGAATCGATCCCAAACCACTCCTAAGAGCTCTCTCTACCGTAGGCTCTCGGCTCGCCTTTCGGGCCGTCGCGCTAGTCCAAACAAACAAACCGACCAAACAAACGATGAAAGAATACAAGATGACAGGGAAGAATGCTTGAAATTAGCGAGGGACAGTATTAGAAATAGATTAAGCAATGATGAAGAAAAATCTCAGTCTGAAGATATCAGTATTATTAATATAGGGAAGTCGTTTATAGATGATATGTGTTCCGATGTTCATGACACAAGTAATACATCTAATGCTGAAATGCGGAAATACAAAGGTAGCAATAAAGAAAACAAATATCTGTCTCAAATTATTCATGGTAGTGGCAGAAATAATAACAAAGAAAAGCGAGAAGTCTTTAGAAATAAGTCTTTAAATGTATTTAATATAGTCGATTGTTTGGCGGAGGCGGGATCACTGCATTCTTCTCTAACGAAGAGCTTATGTGAATTAGATCCAAAAGATGATCCTGGTTTTCCGTTACCCGTTTCAGCGGTGAACAAAGATTTACAACATTCTAATACTACCATCTCTTCTGGTAAAAAAAGAAGTAGAAATTCTACGGATTCCAATTTTCAAATCAGTATGATAGACAGTAATAACTTATCACCTGATAAATCAGAAGATGTTAATTGGAAGACTATCAAAAGACTTAAAATTAAAGACTCCTTTAAATTTAAAAATAAACCTACTATTTTTAAAAGAACCAAAAAAGAATCCGTTTCTAAAACATCGGGAGATATCACTGTTGAAGCGTTAACTCCAGAGAATGTAAAACCTACGGACCCAGCGGGAGAATTTGTAGCTTCGACTTCCTCACCCATTAGAGAATACGACAATACATCTATTTCATCAATGAATATTAGTAAGCAGTCCGGATTCTTTGATATATCTTTTGCATCTATAAGAAGTTCAAAAACGGTAAAATCAGCATCGAAATTAAGACGGAGCGTCAAGTCGTTTACTGCTTCATTTAGAAGCGAACGAAAAAAGAAATATGAAAAGAGAGCTGAACGCAATACAGTCCAGGTAGACGCCAATCACCTACCCGCTGAATTGAAAAATATGTCAACGCCAAAGAGAGATCTCGACGATATGAATTTCGATATATCTCCGGTCCAAGTTGACACGGTGGACAGCACCGACATGAGGACACCGGTCAGGGAAAACGTAGATGTTGACGAGTTGGACGATTCAGTAATTTTTAAGACACCTCAAAGCGTATGGCTCCGCGCCCACCGGCACTCTATCTGCGGTGGGGCGGAGCGCGGCCCCGCCCCCCGTCCCGCCCCCGCCCCCTCGCCGCGCCGCGCCGAGCTGCGCGCCTCGCCGCCTCCCACCCGCGACGCCCGTGCCTTGTCGCAATGCCATGGACTATCGCTACCGGTACTAACCCCATTTAATTACAGTTCAATACTAAATATTAGATTAAGCTTGTCATGCCAAATACCTTTTAAATGTTCGTCGCCAAACGAATTCGAGATAGGTTCATACTTGAAAATCCTTCGCTGTTATGCTTGCATGTTACGTCGAATGAGTAGGTGCTTATAGAGCGTGCACAAGGAGGTGTGAGTTATTCATATCGTGTATACCATTATTTTATATTTAAATAGACGATACGGTTTTATTATAATTATTATAACCACTTTTTGTATCGGTTTACTATTGAACGTCTATGATTTAGGTGGTAGACGAGCATAACACATTGGTGGCACCAGAGTGCTCACTGCGAGTCCATGTCGTCAAGGCGGAGTGGTTTTGGGCTTCGGTGCAAAATGAGGAGGCGCAGGACGAAAGAGAGTACCTTTTCAAAGACGTAAGTAGCAAATTCAAAGACTAAGTGAACTAATTTCTATCCGTGAATGAAGATACTTTTCTATAATACGAGGTATTTAAATAAAATGAGTGAACTGAATGCCGCTCCAGTATCTGGAGGAGGTGTCGAGGCGGTCGTCGGTGGGCGGCGCGTGCGCGGCGGGCGCGGAGGAGGGCGCGGGCGCGGCGGGCGGCACGCCGGCGGCGCTGCAGCGCCTCCGCAAGCGCAAGCTGCGCGGCGGCGACGCGGCGCTGCACAAGCGCCGCTCCTCGGTGGGCGACGCCGTGCTGCTCAGTCTGTCCGGGAACCTGCTCGACTGCACGCCCTCGCCGGACGGCAAGCAGTTACTAGAAGGTGAATTATCTCACGAGGAACGTAGATATCGATGGTTCTGTGCGTAACTTGTACTGAGTAATGTTTCTGTATTTATAGAGTCCGAAGTACCTGACAATGTGGTGCGAAAATTGATGTCACCGCGACAGCAAGTTTTCATGGAATTACTTCAGACAGAGTCGAATTATGTTGGAATACTACACACCATTGTAAATGTAAGTATACAATTTTGCTAAAGCGTTAAGTCTGAATAAATATGACTTGAGTGTACCTGTATACATGTATTAACATTTTGTAATCGTTTTGTAGATGTTTAAACAACCGCTGGAAGAAATGGCCGAAGAGGACAGTAGTAATGGCAAAAATCAAGCTTTGCTCAATAACACGGAACTCAAAATTATTTTTGGCAACTTGCCGCCTATATATGAATTACACCAGTGAGTATACAAACATATATAATCAGTAATAATATTATAATCTTTTAACAATTATTACTTATGAATGTTAAAGTAAACAACAGAATCCTTCTCTCTTCCTGTCATTATTTATTTAAAATTCGAAAGAAGAAGATATGGCTGTGGCTTTGTCTTATTACCCGCCAAAATGTTTGATAAACAATGTTTACAATTATTAATGTTTAAATGTTAAACTTACATTTTATACAAATAATACAAAATTATAAATTGAATATTATTTATTTGCTTTTTTATTTCAAGTAAGTTATCTAAATAACACGTTGCGTGTGTTTAAGTATACAAATGTATACTTGTCTACGACAATACTAAAAGTTAAAGAATGATGCAATATTTTTTTATCCATACTTTATTAAAATAACTTACGCAGACGGATGCTGGAAGAGCTTCATTACGCGCAGGCGCACTGGAGCGAGGAGGTGAGCATCGGGCGACTCGTGCTCAAGTACACGCCCGACATGGTGAAGGCCTACCCGCCCTTCGTCAACTTCTTCGAGAACACCAAGGAGATGCTGCAACAATGCGACCGTGAGAACCCAAGGTAACCGCTCATTTAATTATACTGGTGGTAGAGCTTTGTCTGGGTAGGTACCACCCACTCATCAGATATTCTACCGCAAAATAGCAGTACTTGATATTGTTGTGTTCCGGTTTGAAGGGTGAGTGAGCCAGTGTAATTACAGGCACAAGGGACATAACAACTTAGTTCCCAAGGTTGGTGGCGCATTGGCGATGTAAGTGATGGGTAACATTTCTTGCAGAGCTAATGTCTAATCAGGTGGCCAGGTCATAAAAAAAAAAATTAGTGAAGAGTTAATTATCTTAGTAAAGGAGAAATTCTATTATTGTTTTCTAAAACATTCTGACAAATCTGATTCGAGTTACTTGCTTTTTCTTAAATACATTGAAATTATTTTCTTTTTAGATTTCATGCATTCCTGAAAATTTGTCAAACGAAACCCGAATGTGGGCGACAAAGCTTGCAGGAATTGTTAATAAGACCAGTGCAGCGATTACCCAGTATAAGTCTGTTATTGGATGGTGAGTTTTTATATTTTTTTACATAACAAATTTAAGTAATCGCTTATATTATAAATAAAAATATTAAAAAAAGTGTTGTATCTCATAGAACACTAATATAGAATAAGATTTCTATGCAGCCCTGTAGTTGAAATAGCCCATTCGATAGAAATTGTGAATTAATTGAAGATTGTGTGACTGGTTCAAATCCAAGCACTATTGAATTTTCACGTGCATCACATGCTCGGCGGTGTAGTAAAGCATTGTAGGGAAATATGCATTAAAATAAAAATGTTTGGAACATAAACTCATATGCGGTCGGTAAATGTATGTTACCGTGCGTGCCGGTAACTGGTCGTTGCCCTCTGCAGATATTCTGAAGCACACGCACAAGAGCAACCCCGACCACGCGGCGCTGGTGTCGGCGCTGGCCGGCCTGCGCGAGGTCATGTCGCACATCAACGAGGACAAGCGCAAGACCGAGGGGCAGCTGCAGATGTTCGACATCTACAACGACATCGACCAGTGTCCGGTGAGACTTACACTTTTTCTTTGCTTCAAACCATGAAATTATGCGATTGAGTCAGTTTTAGTAGCTTTGGTTTATGTATTTCAGGCCCATCTCGTCTCATCACATAGATCGTTCGTATCCCGCTGTGAAGTGGTTGAGTTGTCGAAAGAACTCTCTGGGCGAGGAGACCATCTTGTTTTGTTTCTTTTCACGGATACAATGGAAGTATGCAAGAAAAGATCCAAGGTGAACTTTATTTTTGCTTAATAATATTATCACATTTATTTATGTTATTATTGAAGTATTTCGTGAATATTAAATATAAAAAAATGTACTTTTAGGCTTTTAATAGTAAAAGTCCTACAAACGGCACGGGCACGATGCGCATTGGCTCCAGCAAGCCGTACCGACACATCTCCCTCATGCCTCTCAGCACCGTCAAACGCGTCGTCGACATACGGGAAGCGGAAGGTGACTGCATATTGTAACTTAACTACCAATATTATACAAATTTAATAAAACCTTAACACATATATTAAAATAAGTGCCTTTATGGTATGACATTTTAATATCTGATTAAAGCGTTAGCAAAGAAGAAGTAAATCACTAACATACATATGTTGTCAGATTGTCACAACGTGTTCGCGCTCATGTGTCGGAGCAACCAGGAGCTGAAGGAGAAGTTGTACTCGTTCATGATAACCGATGAAACCGTCGACAAATCACATTTCCTACGACAGCTGTGCAGGCAGATGGCCAACACTGTCTGTAAAGCGGATGCCGTTAGTATCATGTATATTTTAAATTCCGATCTTGAATGTGTTACCGTCACGTTATTTTTAACTTTATTTTATTAATTAAATTGGAATTACCTATAAATGCATAATACATAAATGATACTACAAATTTCATATGTAACAGGACAAATTTCTGGCGTGCCTCGAGTCGCATCAGCTCGATATCGACACCAGCGACCTTGCACTGAGCACTCTCTCTAAAGTGTCCAAGTTCGCCGCTCGCACCAGAATTAAGGTACCCAATTAAATATTTTTACTTCAATTTTTTTTTTTGTTTTTTAATTGTAAAATTGTATAGAATTCCAGTTATTTCATCGTGTTTGACGGATATGAGATACGTTTTAAAATTTAATACGAAGTGCTATCAGCATGATTTAGTTTATTATCGTTTTTGTTTGAATTTAATGTAACAATAATAACAATGTCTGTAAGACGTAGTAATATATTGGTATAACATGTGACCATGTAACTAAGGCATGAAAATCAATATCGGAAATCTAAGTACTGTAGTATTGTAATAGACCAAACATTAAGTTTCATTTTATATGTTCAGCTGACTATTACATTTTAGATTCGATTGATTTGGTTTTTATTTGTATCTTAAGTCTACTTTAACACTCATTGCATAATCTTGAGACATAATAATAAACGTTACTTTTATACCTGGGCGCCGAGCGCACGACGCAGTCTTCCTAACAATATATATATATTTAGATCATCTAAAATGATGCGCATCAGTCGCGTGCCGGTTAAGTTTTTTGAAAGTTAAATGATCTATAATTCATATCAATAAGACGTCGCAATTCGAATACGATATGAGTGGGAGTGTCGGCCGCTGTAGCGCGCTCTGTTGTAGCTGGAGGCGCTGGCGGGGCTGGGCGGCTGGCTGCGCGCCGACCCGGGCGCCGTCCTGCTAGACACATGGGTATTGCGCGCTCACTTACTCGCACAGGTCTGACGCCACACCTCGCGACACCTTCGCGCGCACGCTGCTCCCTGACCGAATCCTTGTTGTACCCTGATTGTTGAGCATTTTGTACGATCTGTTAACCGTCACCTGAGGCATTCGAGAGCGATTTTTTTTTCATGCTTACCAACCATATCGCATTTCAGTGAATACATTGATCAAGCTTTTTAAACGTAGCAGAAAATGTGACATCAATTATTTAATGTCAGGAATCAGCGTGTATGCATCGGTAAATTTCAAGGCTTATTAAAAACGCATCGCGTCATATCTTAAATGATTGCTATTCACGTTGTGTAAATTTAAGAATATCATTACAATTAACGCTTTGCTAAAGATCATTTGTGATTAACTGTTTGTGAGCGTGCCATACCTGAGGTTTTCGGGCTATCTGTTACTTGGATATTTCATGCCATTTAAATGTTTGTACTTTAGGGAATTGGGGTAACTCATAGATTAACTAACCATTCATATCTTTTATCACCTTCATTTAAAAATATTTAAGAAATATATCTACATACTGGTCATATCGAAATATATAGTTTTAGTACTTAATGTCAATCATGAATAAATTTATACAATGTATGAACAAGTGTTATATTTTAATATATAACTGCCTATACTACAATAGATTTTGAAAAGTTCTATTGAAATTTTGTTTATATTTTGTATAAATTAGATCCGAAATTTACTCGGTGTGATGTTTGCTTAAATTACTCTGGTGAGCGTTTTTTACATAAACAATTTGGTAATAATTTCTTATGGGTGTTGTTTACCTTTCTTAAACTTGCAGAGGATTATAAAAAGTTCAAATTTTTCGTACGTAATTTTGAACAGTACAAATAATTTTTCCCGAACGTTTCTCTTGTGAAGAAAAAATAATAGAGAAATTTCTAGTCTCAAAAAATAAATAACTGACGCCTCAAACTGTCTAGGAAATTATGTATAATGTAGTACATTCTAAAAACGAATTTGAATGTTTACAGGTCGGGCGAGCGCTCTCCTTCAATAAAACTCCTTCGAAGCTAAAGCGGGCGATGTCGTCCATGATCTCACCGTTCGGCTCCACCTCCAACCTGACTCCCGCCTCGCAGCTCGCGCAGATGAGACTCGCCAGTTGTAATAATATAAACGTAAGTCGCTTTTACCAGCGGCAGGGTCGGTCGAAAGATCTAAATCGTATTCTCGTTCAGATGGCGCTACATGACACAATAATTCGACTTGTACTTGACACGCCTGCTTGTGGCTGCAGGAGATGGGCGCGAGCGGCGGCGGCGAGGGCGGCTCGGTGCTGGTGGCGCCGCTGTCGGTGCAGCCCACGCGCAAGGCGGGCGCGGGCGCCGCGGCCGCGCTGCGCCGCTTCTGACGGCGCCCGCAGCGCTCCGTGTGACGCGGGCCGCGCCCTGCTGCGTCGTCGACGCGCTCGTGATTTGACTTTCGAGTTCGACGATCGACGTTGTCGTCGCTCCAGCGCCGATTCTTAATAATCCTAGTGACCCAGTGCCGAGGGCGATCGGACGTAGGGATGTGGCAATTGAATGTAATTTATTTGTTACGAGTACTTTTCGGGCTCCGCCCGCCGAGTGTAGCCGTTGGAATCGGAAGTGCCTTGTAGTATTGAAAGGATCGAAACGATCCGCGTCGGGTCGAATGTCGACCGATAGTATTATTTTGAATTGAAAAGTGAGAACGAAGGAGCTTCGAGTGTGAGGGCGGATTGTAAATTAGATTTATACTAATCGATGTGACGGAGATTGCGTGATCGTTGATCGCGTGATTTGTAGTATCGAGTTGTGCAACTATAAACCAAATGAAAGTCGAATAAAATTAAGTCAATAAGTTTGATTTTTTTTATATAGTTGGGTCTCATCTCCACTATTGGCAGTTTTGATCGTGTAGCTAGTTTTGGGATCTGTGTAATATCTTGAATTATTTAAATCGGATATTTAAAATCTTGTGTCACATAGTAATATTGATATTATTGAATAGTCTTGAGTAATATGTACATATTGTGATATTTTAATTTAATCGTGAAATAGACAGTCGTAGGCTAGAGTAGTGTTGTATTTGGTAACCTACCATTTCCGTCTGCTAAATATTTTAAACGTTCCTAATATTTGCCTTGTCGCTTATGGACGTTTAATCCATTAAATATTCATTTACGAACATCGACGACCGACGGTCGCTTTTGTTTTCGTGTGCGTGTTTTTTGCTTTTTTTTCATTCATTTTTTAAAACAAAAAAGCTCAAAGCTTACGACACGCACCGACTTTCATATCATGTGTACGCATGTAAATGCATTGTACAAAGTTCTATATTTATAAATATTTTAAATGATTGAAAGAATAAAGGTTTATTTTCAATCACAGGCTTTTTAATTTTTAACATGACCTCGTGGGGAGGGCAGGACGGTTACAACATGTGTCGTGCGCTACTTGGCGCGGCGCACGAAGGCGTACGCGTTGGCGGCGGCGCGCGCGACGGGCGCCAGCGCGGCGGCCGCCAGCGGGGCCGCGCCCGCCCACAGCAGCGGCGCCGGCATCTCCGCGCTCCACAGCATTGTCGCTTTCATTATTAATGTCGTCTAAAAATTACGGAACGAATTACGAACATCATCGTTTGAGTGCACTCAATAATGGTTGCAATGATAACGATAGTACATATAATAATTAATCTTACCACCATAATAAAGGGGATAATCTGCCACTGAGTACTGATTCTCGACGAGCATGCGTTCTCCTCTGTTGCGATGTTCATATCGGAAACGAAGTCACTGTTGCGATACACGTACAACAGCGCGACCAACTCTAACAGGCAAATAAAGGGCATTGCGACGCCAGACATTATCGCATCCACGCTTTCGAGTAGCGCTACACCACTCTAAAATTGACGTTATACCTTATTGAATACAATTACTTATTGCTATTATAGTATACTTGGTCCATTTCTAGCTAAAAGTCAACACATTTTATAGAAGAATAGACAAATCACTTCTTAAAGCAAAGCTAAGTTTAATGTAAATAAATATATAATTTAATCTTCGAATAAAGATTTAAAAATAAACAACGGTTAAATCAAATCATTGAAGTTGTTTTCAAAATATTTACTTGAAAGTTGCATTGCAATTAAATGTATTAATACCGTATGAAATCAATGAATAATAAATATTGTCTTTTTTTAACTTTCCTAACGGCGTATGCTTTTAGGCTGAGGTCTTATAAAAAACCTTACAGAACCTGATTAATGAGGATTTCGATAATAAAATAATAATAAGGATATGAGCAGTAAATTCACTATAACAGGTTGAAAGAAATATTTGAGCGTTATTATTCTCGGTAGCGCACCCAGAACTTTGTTGGTCTTAGTTAAGATCCCTCTTTAAAAAAATATATCTTACAGTTGTTGCAAAGAGAAGACTTAGTCCCATGCAGGTCAAGATCGTTCCAGCCACCACAGCTTGTTCTGCAAATCTAAATGTACAAATTAATATTAAAAAAATAGTAAACATAAACATGTCTCGATGAAACATATAGTCTAGCGTTGTGCTGTATAAAAAAATTAACGTTAGAGTTGTAAATTGATTACACAATCGGGAATAGTGTAGTTAATTGCAATAATGAAAAAGGAAGCTAATGTTTTTTTAAATATTAATATTACTAGATGCTCACCCGGACTTCCTACGGGTAAAATTCATACAGTGACGTCTTTATTTTTTTATTTTGGATAGGATTTGCGTAAATCCGTACGCGAAAGCGAGTAATTATGCTAAATTTCAAGGCAATTGAACCTATGGTTTCGGAGATGTCGTAATGAGACATGAGTCATTGGAATTTCGCTTAAATATATATTTATTATATAGCTGTATATTGGAGCTAAACAATACACATTATTTTATTTCTACCCAACTACTGATAATACTCACACTAATTTGACTTTATATTCAAATATTGTGTGAAGTGCTGTTTTGACTAGAACAAATGCCACGCTCATGTACGAAAACGCAATCCCGCTGAATATAAGTGCTGATCTGGATAAAATAAAATTTTATAGGAATGTATTCATCACATACAAATTATAAATAATATACTTAAGAGAACTCACATGAAATGCGAGTAGTTTTTGATCAATGTACACTTAGAGTACATAGGAATTATCCATAACGTACCTTAAAATTGTAACAATGTTATAAAATACAAAGCAATATGTGTTTATCATTTTACAAGTGAATGATAATATTATATAAATAAATATTACTTTCCTGCATGGTGTAGACGGCTTTAGTATTGGGCTGTACACAATCGACCAGCGCACAGATGGCAGCTCCACTTGAATGAAGTGCAGTTAGTAAGAGTAAAAGACCGCTATGCCATACGTTTTCACCGTTCAGATGCGGATCGATATGACCCGAAGCTTAAAACAATAGCTTTTTTTTTAAGTGTAAATGATATTTGATTCTATGTCATCACATTAAACACCTACCATAGTGGTTTAAACCTTTTCCGTGAATAATTTCCGATCCCACACTGGCTGAATGTATATACAGAGATACCTCTAAAGCGTCAGCCAAAGCCTACAAATGTCTCATTGGGTCAAAACAATTGTTATAATACGGTAACTTTTCCTACCTACATGCCTAAAGTCGCGAGTTCGATCGATTTATTGGATTACTTTAGTACTAACTCCTACTTATATATTTTCTTCTTAAAAATTTTTGGTGCTGTTATCGTAAAACTTTTACATTGAAACTAAACGTATTATCGGGCCTCCAAAGAGTTTCATAAAAATGAATAAGTTTTTTAAATTACAGAGCATTCAGACTATTGGTATATAGCAGACAAATATAAAAAAAAACACGTACTGAGAGTACTTCTTTAGAACCAATCCTAAAAACTTTATGCCAGACTTCAGGTGAGGTTATAAGTTTTATAACGGAAGTGGCCAAAAGTAATGACGCCCAAAACCACGGCACGACGACTAGCCAAGAATACATGTTATTCCAAATTAACTGTAAAATGAAATATCAACATGTTTATCAATTTGTTTACAAGAATGATTCTTGTATTATGGCGAAAGTTAATAATTCTAACCCTGCCGTGAGATAGACGTTCCTTCATTAAAAGCGCCCATAAAACACCCCACACTAAAACTAAACAGAACGACAACGGCATATTGAAATGGCTGAAATTGTAATCTTCACGGAACAAAACGACTTCCACACTTAAAAAAGAAAAAATCATAATTAAAATTATCAGCCACTTTTGATAAACAATGTTAAAAATTATTTTGTTTACGATTTACGAATTTTTAATTTAATAAACTAATTTAATATCACTTACTAAAAGAAGTTATATGCTGGAGTGCTATACAGAATCGGATAGCCTATGGAATAACTTTCGTTGCACATTTCTATTGGTTGTAGATAACGTCTTCGACTAACATTAGGTATTGGTCTAGAAAGTATTGCTAATTATTATTTATTATTACATACATAAATAACTATAACAATACGAAAAATGCTAGTAGTGCAGATGCGAATCGAGTTTCGTCATTCTAACTTTTAATTATTTTTATTACAGAGAAACCTTTTACGTATCATGTTTTGGTCAGTTACATTTCTCCATGCAAAATCATACGTCCCGACCGTTACTTGTTCAGGTATTAAATTTTCCTCAAATAGTTCCCCAGTTTCCAACGAAAATCTGGACTAAAAACATTACTAATTATATCAAAATCTCATATTATAATTAAGATTGTTTTTATAGAATGTTGATATAATTACCTCTCTTAACATCATAAAGGTAAAATTTTTTAAAATTGGGTCGTATGGCTTGAGGTCAAAGTCTCTAAAAAAATATCATAATTATGTATTTAGTATTATATATACACAAAAGAGAATACTATTTAAAGTTTCATAAATAATGAAAAAATAAAGAAATACTTAACATTAATTTGAAACAAATTGCTTTATAATTTAATTAGAAGCAAAAACATTTTCCTGTCGTGCTCGATTGTAAATTAAACATCGTAAGGAATACGTCATGTACGTTTGTAAAACAATATATTCACAGTTATTTAAAGGAAAGGTTCAATTCTAAGACATATATTCTGTTACCTTACTACTTGAACACTTATACCTGCAAAATGTAAATGGTAGTTTGGAGTCTGAGATGGAGTGTACGACGTAGATTGCGGCTATAGCAGCAATAGTGCTACAAATAATTGCTCGCACCAAAGCATTGATACATATTGCTAAGCCGATACCTAACAAAGATATAAATAATTCAAACATTAGTAAAAAACTACACATAAAAATTGCATGGACTACACGAGAACATTTTATGATCGGTTTTGCTAAGGAATCATAAAATACCTTCAAACATTGGCAGAATTCGAAAGGCACGTCCGGGGCCACTAATACTCCACTGTCCAAGGTAAACCTCAAAATGTCGAGAAGGATTTGCAAGCAACCCAGTCGCCATGATTAGAAATAATATGAATACAACTAAAAAAAATATAGTATATATTAAATTAAAAATAAAAAAAAATAGAAAACCGTCATTTGAAAAATTTAATAGATGAAAAAAATACAAACAAAATCCTCCCGTGAGCACTGAAGCCGCAACTCGGCAATGCATAGTTAAAAAGGCGCCAAGAGCTAGCGAGCCAAGTCTCAAATTGCGACGTCCCTCTGTGCCTCTCTGAACACCGCCGCCTGAAGCGTTATCCATTCCAGGAATATGGCTAGTTGACCATACGACTGACCATTGACTTTGCTAGAGATTAATAAAATTATTAATATATTTTTTCTTTTTTTAATTGTTGAACCAACTGTACCTAACGTATGCTTATAACTAGCAGTAGGGTTCAAAGTATCAGCTTTGGGTATATATCTTCGAGTATTACCGCACACTACTGTATCGAACGTCTATAATATCCAATAAGTTAAATTATTTTAATCTGTGTCTGTGTATAAATGTGTATTTTCTTATATACATATTCGAAAAAAGTGAGTTTTGATTCGATAGTATTATGAAACCCATATATAAGTACCTAAATAAGAGCGCGTGTTAGAAATATTATAAGTAAATAATCCAATTTCATGACCAGGAACAATTACAGAACGTACATAAAACGGAATTAGTTTTGTTTTTATTGGTCAACTCCAACCACAATCATCATCTTGTGGTTTCAGATTGAGTTTTAAACGCACGGCATGGATCTGATCAACTTGGAGAAGGTTATTGAGGATTAGATATCAATGCCGAGGTTAAATATTAATATTTATATTTGAGTACTACTAGTTACTGATAGGCTAACTTACCGCATCTCTATTATCATAAGTAAGTATAGTATCCATGGAATTTGGAGTTCGGGAAGCCATTGTACTTTTTAAAAATAAAAACGTATAAAGTTTAAATTACAGCCAAAATCATAGTAGTTTTTTATAATAAGCGCAATCGACGTAACAATATAAGAACATCACATTCTGTTAGTAAATAGTCATTTAGTTGATCAAATTCTATCATTGCCTGATTAATATGTTCGTTTTGTCAATGTCACTTGACCATGGATAATAGAATTAGTTGTCTATTTCAAAAAAAAAGTATTCCAATAAATTTATCCAATTCGTTACGGCGCGTTTCCGAGGACAATTTGTTAATTTTCAACTGTTCAGAAAAGCGTTAAGAACAACATTCAACCAATTTCTTTCAACTAAGTCAATTAGAGAATCTTATTATCAACGCCTGTTGAACGGTTGTTAACATTTAACAACACAAATATTCCCATATTCACTTAGGCGAAGACGCAGCTTAATGCAAATATGTACGAATAAACAGTGGTTAGAACGCGTGAATCTTAACCGCTAATTGCGGGTTCTCACCAGGCAAGCACCACGTCCTTTATTTGTGTTTTTAATCTGTCTCGTGTTTAGCGGAGAAGGAAAACATCGTGAGGAAAACATTGGGGCAACGTGGTGGGAAAAGCTCATCTCGTTCTCCTCAAAGTGAGAGTAGCCTTAGCCCAGAAGTGGAACATTCACAGGCTGTAGCATATTTTATCTTATATTAATAAATAAGGAGACTTTTTAGTAATGCCAAGCTGAGCTGCGCTTCGCAGTTACACCCGCAATTTAGACTATTAACTTGACAAGTGTGAATTTGATGTTTTGTTATTTAGTATATTATAATAACATTAAGTTCCCTTGTCCTTAGTTATCGATAGCACTTTGTATCACTACACTATAAAGAATAATGCATCTAGTATGAAATAAAATAGTCATGTTCAGTTTTTTATTTATTTATACAAATTAACATTTGATAACTTATGATATAAACAATATACTTAATTAAAACTATGTACTTATCTTATGCAGTCAGATTTATCGTTTCAATAGTTTTTTGCGATGAGATTTGCGTTCAACACTTGTTCCCATCATATTCTCTTTATATAAAAAAAAGAAAATTTAAAACTCGAACGGCGCACAACACGGTCACATCACACAAAGTGAACAGAGCGCGCTAACGTCTCGGCGTGTAGGGGTTACATGCTGAGCGCGGCGCGCGATAGTTCGCGCTACGTGGGCGGCGGCGCGGGCGCTTGCGGCGCCTCCTGCGGCAGCGTGAAGTTGATGAGCAGGTCCCGCACCGCCGGCCACAGGATGCACTCGCCGTGGCCCTGGTTGAATTCCGCGAACCTGTCCATTTTGTTTAGATTTAGAAGTGGAATGCTAAAATTTGTTAAATATTTTTTTTATAGAAACCTACCGTTTTAGTTGTAAGTTGACTGCGTTAAGATGAGGTTGCTGTGCGTCCCGTCGTTCGGCAATTTGCATCGCGTTCGACTGTACGTCGTACACTAGCGGTAGGACAAGTTGTGTTTCGCCGCGCGTTAAACATATCTGGTAGAGAAAGACAAATGATATCGAGTGAATGTGTTTGTTTTCTTCATAAAAATACTTTTCGATCTAAGGTGGATCAGGCGACACACGCACACTCTTGTCTGGTCTTTTTACTATTGTAAAGAACCGAATATTGTTATAATCATAGTCTACATATAACGGACGAAATGCTTGCTGCGTTGTTGTTAAATTTTAAAATAACTAAATGTAATTATTGCACGACGTTTACGCATTTCAGCAATAGACTTACAAAAAAGAGTATTTTATGCTTAGCGAGCAGCACAGCGGGCTGTCCGGCCGGCACGATGAGCGGGCCGGCAGGCGGGATGCGCAGCACCCAGTGCAGCGTCCACAGCGCGGGCGCGATGGGGGCCAGGTCGGCGCGCATGAGCGCCACCAGCGACGGCAGCGCTGCAGCCGGCGCGCCCCACGCTCGCGCCCAGCCCTGCAGCGCTGTAGCGCGGTAGGGGGCTATTGCCACGCGTTGTTCGAAGAACTTTTCCATCACCTTTCAAGATATAATTTGGATTGATTAATAAATTGTAGCCATTGACGGTATTGCGATAAAAAATAAAAAAAACTATAATATCATTTCTAAGATGGCTAATTCAGTGTTGTTTAATATATTACCTTTCCAGGAACCATTTTAATATTTTAATTGCGGATGACAATCTGTACAGGAATTGATTATTTTACCTGCAAATCATCGGCAGACCAGTTGTCCTTGACGTCGGCGAGGGGCGTGAGCTGCAGGTGCAAGGACTGCATATGTTGCGGGTGCAGAGCCACTCGGGCGGCCAGCCCCGCCGTATCGCAGCGGAACGTCAACGACGTCGCATCCGTCGAAACCATCGTTAGCTAGACAAAGTTTATAGGACTACATCAAAACGCTGCACAAAATCTACTATAAGCCATATTTTCAATTGATGAGAGGCGTTACAATTATAACGTTAGTTTATTCGCAGATGATCTGAAATTGACCCGCACTATTAAACAGATTTCCGAAGTACAATTATTACAAGATGACCTCGTTAGGCTGGTTGAATGGTGTAGAGTCAATAAAATGACTTTAAATATCGATAAACGCTACCACATAAAATTCACCCGCAAAAAAAAGTAATTTCATCAAAATATTATATAAATGGCATAGAATTGACTGAAGTAAATGAAGTACGTGACTTGGGAGCTATGCTTGACAGTAAGCTTAGTTTTATCTCACATATTGACAAAACCGTGGAACAATAAATCTCTCGGAAGAACAAATCTAAGGTGCTCCAAAGATTTTAAAAGACCTTCGACTATAATAAAACTTTTTGACAGCTATATTCGTTGTAGACTTGAATAATGTTGTATAATCTGGGCACCTGTTCAAAAGCGGTTTCTGAAGCATATGTCGTTTCAATTTAAAACTAGTCAACATTCATATAGTGAGAACCTTAAACATTTTGACAGAATAGTCTTGAATCCCGGAGGTCACTTTTATTTCTTACTTTTTTATACAATATTTTAAATAATAATATTTATATTCCCGAGTTATTGGCCATATTGACATTTAATTTACCTCGTAGCAATACAACACGAATAGGTAATCTTTTACACATAGGAACATACAGGACGCAATTAGGAAAAAAATCACTTATACCGCGTTTATCAGATTTGTTTTATATATCATTTCAAAACTAGTAGCTGTTAGTTTCCATAATAGCTTAGTACAAACGCAACATTTTGAATTTCCTAAACAGTTGCCCTCGTTGAACTATCTTGCAATCGACCCAATTTGACTTATTATTCACTGATTGAAATAGAATTATGACATTTGTTTTTTGTTCTCTTAAATTGTTTTTTTGTCTTTCATTTGTTCTCTAAATTTTTTTCTTTATATAAATATTCAATCGTAAATATAATAATAATTTCAAAATATTTTTAATAATGTTAATGTATTTGTATTTTTTATGGAATTGTAATTTTTAACGATTAATTTTATTTAATGACTATGAATGATATGATAACCTATAATTAGTAGAATTTTTCAAAAAAATTGTCAAAAAAACCTTTTCAACCTCTATTTAACTGTCTATCTAATGTATTAACTGTTGGTTGTCCAAAATAAAATAAATAAATAAAGTACCAGGTCGTAGTTAGATACGTACATAGTCCTCCTGGTGCACGAATCGTTGCAGCGCGCGTTTCATGTAGACGCAGGCGAGGAAGCGCTGCAGCGGCGCTAGTGGCGGGCCCGGGGGCGCGCCCGGCGGGGGCTCCGCGGGCGAGCACAGCGCCTCCAACTTGCCCACCGCCAGCGGCGTGCCCGGCGTGCCGCCCCACGAGCGGCCTGACAGCCCGCCCATGCCGCGGCTGCTCGTGGACGAACTCGGTTGCGGTCCTGAAAAGGCAATAGACGCGCGACGATTAAATTATTATATTTCAAATTGGAAGGACACTTGTAAACGATATGAATTAAATTAATTAAAACGATTGTCACGCTGCAATCATACGAGTTGTAAATCGTGTAAACTGGTGACGCACCCTTGTGCTCCATATGATGTCGAGGAGACGGGTGATGTCCCGGCGAGGGGCGCGGTAAGGAAGGCGAAGCGGGCCACGTGGTGAAAGGCGATGTGGGCGGCGGGTGCGGCGAAGCGACAGGCGCCAGCGGGGAGGGCGCGAGGGGTGAGGCGGGCGAGGCCGACACGCCTGCGCCGCCACCGCCTGCCCCTCCCGCCGCACCGCCTCCTCCCGCGCCGCTCGCTGCACCCGGTGGAGACGTCAAGTTGAAAGAACCGCCTCCCATCTATTGACAAACAATTTTATATATAAATTAAGTGGCCGTATGACGGAGCATTGATAATGAAACATACTATAACAATAATGTAGCCCAAACCTGATGTGCTGGCGAAGCTGGGTGAGGTGTGACGGGCGCAGAATGTGGAGTGTGCGGCTGCGGAGGAGTCAAGGGAGCATTGAAGCGAAGTCCACCTGTTAAAATCGAAAGCAGTATAAAATTTTAGATGATTATGATGATTTACAATACTTTTATTAAGCTAATTTAGGAAATAATAAAATTACCTGGCGGCATCGGCGACATGGGCGATGGCGGATTGTCATCTTCTGCTAATAACCTCGCGCTGATGTTGTCGTCAACGTATCGTGACAGGAAAGTCTTACGAAATAAAAAAGTGTTAATATTATATAGAATAATAATTAAGAGTATTGTTCTACTAAAATTGGTTGTTAAGTACCTTAAGTCCATGTGCTGGTGCAAATTCGTCAACGACGGGGCATCGATCGAACTTAGAATACGAGCCATCGCGTATCGTCACCATGTTCCCACCGCGGATGCCCACTTCGATTGAGTAAGCGCCGGCATATATTATGCGAATCTGAAACAGATAATATTTTTAAATCATTTAAATCAAATAATCAATCACATTTATTACAAACATATTGCACAAAATAAAATATATAGAAGTCGACGTTGTGGTGATGTGAATTGAGTGTAAACAGCAATAGTCCAAACCTTCCGCCAGGAGTGCGCCAACAGCGTGAAGGTGGGCGTTGGCATGAGAGTGCGCACGTGGTGCAGGCCCAGCTGCGGCAGCGCCGGCAGGCGGCCCAGCGCCAGCAGCGGCGCGTACGTCTCGCGCAGCACCACGCCCAGCGACATCAGGTCCTTGTGCCTACCGCCCGGTTGTATGCGTTACTTGTATACGGATAATACTGCATGTTTTCTCCACACATACGTATACAATACAATTGTACATATACAATAATGCAATTATACAAATTTAAAACAACGGCTGAATTCCTGAAGTTAGTACTATCAATGAACAATAGGTAGCATGTGAATAGGATTACATAATTTCTTACAAAAACATTGAGTTATTGAATTAAGTGTAACTACAAGGTACAAGGGACGTAACATCTTAGTTTCAAAGGTTCGTGGTATATTGACGATGTAAGGGATGACCAATGGCCAATGTCTATGGGCAGAGATGAACACATACCAACAGTTGTTCCATTTGCACGTCCACGAACTATATTATTATAAATAAATGCTATTACTTTTTGTTATTTTTGTGTAAATTATAAGTTTAAATTTTGTGTACGACATAGCATTCCTTCTACCATTAACTACACTCGAACGCATTGAGACGACGTGCGGAAGTGCAAGCGGTACCAGTTGAGGTAGTGGTCGAGATGGTGGTGCAGCAGGTGGTGCGCGTTGGCGGCGGGCTGGTGCGCGGGCGTGGCCACGGTGTAGCGCTGCGCCGCCGCGCTCCACTGCAGCACGGCCGTGGCGCGCTGCGCGGGCCCGAAGCCGAGCACCAGCGAGCGGTACGTGTACGAGCGGATACACACGCCCTGCCACAGCGACTCGCGCTCTGTCGTATAATTTAATGTATTGAAAAATAATTATGAAAAACGGATCGATTAGAACAAAGTAAACAAATACGAATCATTTCAACAAACCTTGACTAGATCTGAGCATAAAGTCGTATAGTAGTGTATGAAGATGTACAATGGCGGCCCAATCGGCGAGGAACGCGTCCGCCGTCCTGCCGGCGTCGGTGCCGAGCTCGTACTGAAGATACACACAACGTCGTTCTCCTGCAAAAAAAAACGATTTGTACAAAATTTATTTTGTTGTTTATATAACTAAACAAATGTCAGTTAATTAGTTAACTGTACAGTGAACACATATTGAATAATTTGTTTAACTGCCTCGTTGGTCTAGTGGCTTGATGTAAGGCCGCAGATCCGGAGGTCCTGGGTTCAATTCCTAGGTCGGGTCAGTAAAAAGTTATTGGGTTTTTCTGTCAGAAAATTCTCAGTAGCAGTCCGGAGTGGAAGTGGAAGTGTGTAAACTCCCGTGCCTCGGAAAGCACGTAAAGCCGTTGGTCCTGCGCCTGAACTCTTTCCAGTCGTTACGGATTGCCGTCCCATCGGATTATGAGAGTTAGGGAATAGAGAGTGCACCTATGTTTGCGCACACACTTGTGCACTATAATATCTCCTGCCATGTTGGCTAATATCTCTAGAGATTTGACGCTGTGGCCGAAATCGGTCTAGAGGACATTATTATTATGAATTTGTGGTTATTTATGGCCCAGTGGTAAGACCGCGTGAATCTTAATCGATGATCGTGGGTTCAAACCCGGGCAAGCACCACTGAATTTTCATGTGCTTAATTTGTGATTATAATTCATCTCGTGCTTTACGGTGAAGGAAAACATCGTGAGGAAACCTGCATGTGTCTAATTTCACTGAAATTCTGCCACATGTGTATTCCACCAACCCGCATTGGAGCAGCGTGGTGGAATAAGCTCCAAAGCCTTCTCCTCAAAAAGAGGAGAGGAGGCCTTTAGCCCAGCAGTGGGACATTCACAGGCTGTTACGGTTAAAACGAAATATTAAGATGTTGTGTTATATGTGAAATCTTTTAATACCTTGCTCTTTAGGGTTAGGCGTGGGCACGGGCGAGCCGTGGAACACGATCTCCGCGGTCCACACGCGCGCCTGGTTCTTGGTAGTGAGGCGCACGGTGGCGGCCAGCAGGCGCGCACGCAGCGCCGCGGCCGCGCCCTCTCCGGCACCCTCGGGCCGCGGCAGCGCCACGATGCGCATGCCCAGCGCCGAGCCCGACCACTCCGCCTGCACGCCGCCGTGCGTCACGCCGCGCGCCGCCAGCTGCACACGTGGGCCGTCTTACACACATGCCAACTTCCCATCACCAGCCATATAGTATAAAGTAGTGCGGCGTTCGTTTACCTCCTGTGCGAGATTCACGAACGGCACCCGCTCGTCGGCGGCGGCGACGACGTGCGCCAGCTCGGGCAGGAAGTACGCGGGCTGACGGACCCGCACTGAGCGAGTATTGGCAGCTGATAATTTGCGTTTACCCGGTTGCATACCTAGTTCGGGTAAATACGATTACAATAGTATCGATACCAGTCACAATTCGATAGCAGTTCTTTTAATATGAAACAGTACTTTAAACTCACCCAGTGTATCTAGAGGGGTGAAGGGACCGTGTGTTAGTGTGAATGTGTCGAGCTCGACGAGCGAGTGCAGCCTGAGAAAGGCACGAGAAGTCGCCGGCGTCGCTGAGCTGGCAGACGAGGCCTGAAATATATATATATCTTAGTAATTGTATCAAAATAAACGAAAACGCAATTATCTTTGTTTTAACGCAATTAAGCCGACTTAACAAATAGTGAAGTTTTTGCTACTGTGCTCTATTAAACGCTTTCTGTAACCGAAAGTAATGAAAGCGCACCTCGTCCTCGCACTCGTCGGGCGTACAGCGTCGCGCGCCGGCCAGGTGGAAGGCCAGCGCCACACTGCACGCACTGCCGCTGTTGCTGCTGGAGCTGGTGGTCGCCGTGCCGCCCGCGGCCACTTCTTTCATCTCTACCACCTGAGACAATACCGCACATATAATACAAAATATTTTACATATGGGTATAAACATTTCATCGGAATGATCAATATTAAGAAAACTTACTAATATGTGATCGGTGTGTCTGTGTAGCGTGACGTAGAGACGATCAGGCGATAGCTTGTTTAGCGGATGATCGGGACCATGGAGAAAAGGTAAGTGTTCACACACACTCGCAGGTAGGTGCTGTAGCGTTTTCTCGCACCGACGCGCTACTAACCAAAACCTGAAACATTTTTTGAGTAATGACAAACATTACCTTGAAAATGTTCTTTTCATAAACTACAATATAACGCAATACACGATTTAAATTCTCGAGAGGTGGTCGTACCTGAGATGTGTCAATAGATTTCGCACCAGGGTGCGGTCGGCGATGGTGAGCGCGTTAGCTAGTTCGGGCATGCGTGGCGTGGCGGGGTAGGCGGGCACGCGTGCGCGCAGACGCCCGCCGTGCGCGCCCACCGACACCAGCAGCTGCTCCGCGCGCAGGCACGGCCACACCACGGAGCACGCGAGCACGCACGGCCAGCCACCCACGCTGCATTCCACCTGCGCCGCGGCAACAATCGAGTTGTCATAACCACACAAAAAAGGAGCCACGTGCATTTTTTTAAATCATGTTTTCTATTTAACACTCTCGTAAAAAAAGCGAACTCTGTAACGCGCACTTCAAAATATTATCTTTACTTCATAAAAAAAAAAACTTATCGCTGCTGCAAACGATTGTATGTAAGTATTGTCAACTTTACAAAGGAACATTAGAATATATTTTGCATTGAGGCAAAATGACGATTATGCAATGACGTAGACGTGACTGTATCAACTAATTCCAAATTTCACTAATTCCACACACCACAAACGTAAGATAAAGTAAAATTAGATTTTATAAGCTAATCCCAGGAGAACATCGTGCATGTATAACACAGGTTTTGTACATGTGAACAACAGATTTATCACTCGCAGATATACAATAATGGGGCCGCTTTGGAAACGTATAACTACGTTGACAGTTATATGCTACAAAATAATACAAAAGCAGTACATAAAGAACCTTGGTGACGAGCCTGTTTCGTCAATTAAAACTGAACTCAGCTCAACTCACTCCTAGATCATTGAGCAGAACTTTGAGGTCGTTGAGGCGCTGCCGGGAGCGCACGTGCACGGTGTGCGCCAGCAGGCGCTCCATGGACGGCGCGTGCGGCGTGAGCGCGCTGGCCACGCGCTCGCCGCCCGTCAGCGCCGGCACGTGCCACACGCACAGCGACTCGCCCTCCGCGCCCACGATCAGCCGGTAGCCTAGCTCGCAGCCCAGCTCCCTGTACAAGCAGACATATTCCATTTTATCTATATTGATACTTGATGATTATAATGATGACGCTTTACATGCTTTTCGAGGCATGGGATAACTTTAACTGGCTCAAAGTGGGCTTTGAACCCAGGCTTATGCAGTCTTACAAGTTAGACCATTATTTTTAGACCAACAACATGCAATCCTAATAAATATATCAATTATGGTAGAAAAAAATTTACCTCCAATATGAAACTTGTAATTTCTGTCCAGGTATATATCTATCCACTTGCAGATGGCGGGATAAGCGATCGCGACAAAGTCGGAGAGTCTGTGTGTACAGTAATTCCAATGAGAGAGAACGACAGAAGTAGCGAAGAGCTGTAAGGGCCCCACCAAGGCCAGCGGCAGCTAATCTTGCTTGTGCGACTCCCCGAAGCCAATTTAGTTGAGAACTATGCACCAATGATTTGCCTTCTGTGAACATTTCAGATAAAAATGTATGAATAAAGAATGTATTTTATAATTATAACATGAATACATAACAAAAACAATTTAGTGTACCTCCAGTTTCATTATCTTGTATTAAAATAGCTATATCTAGTAACCGCCAAGGTAAATTGGGCGTATCACCCATGACTGTTAAAGATACACTAAATTCTTGACCAACAGAAAAAGTCGCTCTTCCATTCTCTACCTGTCGAAAGTTAAAGAAAATTAAATATAAACATTAGTTCTTCATGACATTATTGTTATAAAGCTTATTTCATTCCTTTAACCTTTAAGTTTCTGATATCGCTTGGTAATGATGCAGTAGTAAGACGCTGCCGAACTACATGGGCAAGTGCACGCAAGGTAGTACGACGTTCAGCAGGTGTAAGAGAGGGTGGGGGCACAAGTCGCTCACGTATAACAGCTGGCAAACGGCTGTATGTGCCTAGAGTCAATACCTCCACAGCTGCAGCCATGTGGAAAGTAGGCAATCTAGAAATTTGTAATGAATTTCAATAATTGCTATTAATATAACAATAAATAGTCTTCTTATCTTATCTTAATATAATGTAAATAAAAAGACGTCTCATTATATTTTTTTTGTATGATTATGTTTTATTATTAGCATCAGCCATCAGACTAAAAAATTCTAGACCAAGAAAATTATGTTATTAGTTCTTGTAAGTTTTGATTAATGATATTAAAATTGATTAATATTTACTGGTGCTTTATTTAAGGCTTTCTGTCTGAGTAGGTACCACCCACTTATCTGATATTCCACCGCAAAATAGCAGTACTTGGTATTGTTGTGTTCTGGTTTGAAGGGTTATTGACCAATGTTACATAAAATCTTAGTTCCGAAGGTTGGTGGCGCATTGGCTATGTAAGTGATGTTTTGAACATTTCTTACAATGCCAATGTCTATGGTCGGTGGTATTCACTTACCATCAGATGGCCTATATGCTATATTGTTATATTTGTAATAATGTAAATATAAAATAAGTTAATTTTCACAAAACATATATTTAGCAAATAAAAAATATATATATACATATTAGGATATCATGTCAAATTTTAAATTCACACACTTATTAGAAGTTACAAATGAATCATATGTTATTAATTTAATGAATATATAAATTTATTCAAACCTCGCATGAACTAATGTCTCTCGAGCCACACGAGCTAAAACATCTGCAGTTTCCACAAATAGTAATGCTTGTTTATCCAAGAAAGCCATTATGTGTGCAGATCTGTCCACTTTCGTAGCACTGCTAGCCCATTTAACCAGTGCAAGTAACCGAACAAATAATTGCCTGGTTCTAGCACTAAACTTATATATCTCAATCTTACGCTCCATATCGGTTTTGCGAGGTAATCTAAAATAAAATCAAATATCTTAGTTGTATGCTTCTGGGTAGAAAAAAGGAGCAGTTTTATATTCTATGAATGAGTAAGTTATAATAAACTTTGTATGTATTTAAGTTAATATAAGGGATATGCATTGTATTGTAATATTACACTAAGAATAAGTTATTTACATTTTTTATTACTTTTCATTATACTTACAATTCCGCCAAAACTGTAAGTTCATCGTATGTTCTTTGAACTATAAAATCAATTAATAAACCAAGGGAAATTGATCCACCTCTAGCTCCTCCACTCTCAGTCCCTTGGTTGCATCCTTCAATCGCTACCGGCACCATGATTACGGATATTCAAGAACGAAATACCGTCTTAAATATACGTCATAAGTGATTAATTACTTTTGATATACTAATTTGCAAGTTACAACAAAATTTTAGGTACCGTTCACCTCTACGAAATGATTACTGAAATAGACTGTTACTTATTCTTATTTTTAACTTAACTATTATTAGGAAACTTAAATAAATGTATTTAACTTCTAAATGTTTTAATTACATTTTTGCATATTAATCACTAGCACAAGTTGTCTTTTATTTTTAATAGGTGTCGACTGTCTCCAATACCAAAAACAAGTCAAGACTCAAGCTCTAAACCTCAAAACTGAAGTTAATAGGTATAGTTTATAGTATTTTATTTTTAATTCTCATTCTAAAAAGGTGAAAGTATTGTGATATACAGCCTTGTCATCAGAATTTTGGTGCTTCTATAGAGTATAATATGCATTGTTTTCTCACAAAGCTAAATTATATTATAATATGTGCGCAATAAGATATTTAATATTTTCTAACTAAATATTAACAGTCCTTTGACTTATGTACCATAAACCCTTTAAGCCTCTTAGTATTATATTATTATTTAATTGGTCATTAAGAATAACTTTAAAGTATTAACGCCTTAATGATTTATTCATTTATGTCTTACCAATTTAAATTTTTTTTTTATTATGATTTTGCTATAATCAATCTTAGGTGCTGCCTGCTGGTAACATTGGGTTTGACATAAGTAAATAATCTAAAATATAAATAAATGTAATAATGTGATTGTGACAATGAGTTGTTGTCTTTTTATCACTTATAATTAGTGTATAGAAATCATTTGTTCTTTACTATCCGTGTGCTTAATATTGTAACATACTAAATCTACAATTTTTGTTGACTATACTTTTAGTTTGTTAACCTAAACTACAGAAAGTTACATTTCAATTATATTATTCGTGTTAGATTTTTTTTTCTTCTTTTCTTATTTCAAGTGATTACTGCAATAAATGAACTTTTGTTTTTACGTAAGAAGGTATACATATACTTGTGGATTTAGTAAAATTGTTTTCAAGTCACGTCTTAATTTACGAAAAATCCAAATCGTTAATATGGGATTACTAACTGAAGGTAGCCCACTTTCATGGGAAGAAACCAAAGCATTAGCGGAGCACGTACGGCACCATGGCATCGAGCAATTTATTAATTTATATAGTAAGCTTAGAGAGCGCACTGGTGATGTTCTCAAATGGGGAGATGAGGTTAGACAATTTTTTTAAATATATATTCTTTTATTATTATATTTTTATTATTTCATTTTATTTAACATAAATAGTTATACTTATGTGTTTCAATTAAACATAAGATTACATAGATTTATTTATAAATTTCGGAGTTATAACTTAATTACTAAAGTTTTTATTTTCATAATATTTATATTTAGTTGATGTTTCTAAAACAATATATATGCATATTTAAAGATATTTTAAATTAGCCCATCACATTTATCTGAAGGTTAAACCGCAATAATATTGTAAAGTTTATTTTCTTTTATTTAGGTGGAGTATATAATAGTAAAATTTGATGATATAAACCAACGGGCCACAGTTAGCTTAAGAGCAGATGAACTTCTTCCTAAACTACAAGAAAAAGAACTGGAGGATCCACAAAGTATATATAACACCTATTTAAAAATAATTTATGGTCTATTATAATAACCACTGTCTTTGGCCTATTGTAATAAGAATCATTAGAAACTATTCTTATATATGATCAACCTGGCCATTTAACATCAATGTCTATTTAATATCAATATTCAAATTTTAAATTTACATGTATGCATTTAAATTTAAATTCAAAAATAAAAAATCTGGTATTCTGGTTAAATAATCACAATAAAAACTCTTTATCTGGACTGACTATCCAGAACCGGTCATATCTTTAATTGAAAATATTGGTAAATATTTTTTTTAAAGAAACTAGTAAATAACTGCAATAAATAAGTATTTCCATAAAATTTCTCTGATGTCTAAAACCTCCTCTATCTGTCGCCATTGAACTCAATCTGTTGCCACTCTAGTCCACGGAGGTCTTAAGGCTTGTTGGGTTCTTCAACTTTTTATTTTGTAGTCCTATTTCCTTGCCCTTTGCTGTTAAATATTGGATCCTTTCTGAGTAAAACAATATGGTGGGCAATCAAGGTAACATTTAACCAAAAAAATACCTAAATATGCACCATTAACAAAGTGGAAAAACTATGTTTTGTAAGAAAATTCAGGTTACAAGATATAAGAAAGTATTGAAAATACATACAAATATAAGTTATATTCTTGTTATCGTAGTTAAGAATTTTTATCTTATGTGGACATTACATTAACAAAACTTCTACAAATATGAACTACTGATTAAGACAAACAAGATACTGATGTACTAAAATTAACATTGTAAAATGTGCATTAGAAACCGATATATATATATATAAATAAGTATCTATGATAACAGTTCGACTTTATTATCACTTACAGTATCTTTTTAAAATGCAAGTCATAGAATCAATTACCTGTTGAATGACTAATCTTATACAATGACAAAACAAATTTCATAGTTAATTTAATTTATATTATTTACAGTGTTTACATAAACAATAAGTTTTGATAATAATGAAATCTCATATAATTATCGAAACTTAACAAATGTATAAAAGATGAATCATTGTAATGTTGTGTAGTATTGGTCAATATTATGTAACAATCGGACCAATGAGTTTACATTCAAATAAGGAAATCTTACGTTACATGTTGAACAAACACTACCATTACGTTTGCTCTTTGTAACCATGACATTGTGACTTTAGAATAACAAAACTGTACATCGAAATAATTTGACGAAAAATCGGCGAATCTTCGTTAATACACAAACATCACATATACAATATGATAAACGAACTAATTAAATTAACCAATTATGATCTTAAAATCACATTGATTTAATTTTTTTATGTAATCTACCATATTAGATAAAACAAGATATATATTATTGTTATATCAATGGAGTTTTGTCTTGATATTCTGTTATCGAAACAACCTTCAAAGTACAATTATAACCATTGAAATTTTATCTCAAAAAGTTTACTTACAACTTTTAATAATAATAGTCTTGTATATGATAAGACTCGAGCAAGTAATTCATTTTCTAAAATAAAATTATTTTAGTAATAATCATTTTTATCATTTAACGGAGAAAAATGTAAACAAGATTAAATTTTCTTCTTTTTAGATGTGAAATCACTGTGGCGCCCTGAATATGGTGCATATATGGTCGAAGGAACTCCAGGCAAGCCATACGGCGGTCTTTTGGCTCATTTTAATATAGTCGAAGCTAATATGAGAAATCGTAGAATGGAAGCAAGTACCCTATTAAAAGAGGGTGAGGTTATAATGAGTATCACAAATTTCCCAAGGTATGTCGTAAGTTACTAGATTATAATATATTTATAATAATATATAACTAAAAGATTGTTTTCATTATTAGGCTTGGCTGTCCAAATTTTACAAGTCCGCCATATTCGCCCACGCCAGACAGAGGCGTAACGATGTCGCACTTTTTCCCAGATGAAGGTATATTCTCCGGCCATCCTCGTTTTAAAACCCTAACTTCAAACATTCGTGAGAGAAGACAAGAAAAAGTTGCCATTAATATTCCAAGTAAGAAAGAGCTTTAAATTTTAGTAGTTAATAGTTTTTGGATGAATAACATTATATTGAAGAAATATATTTGTTTGAATTTTAGTTTATCGTGATGTAAATACGAAAATCCCAGTAGACGATTCTCATAAACTAGAGCCCGGAACGGCTCAGCCAGACTCCATATACATGGACGCCATGGGTTTCGGTATGGGCTGTTGCTGCCTCCAACTTACATTCCAGGCGTGTTGCATTAATGAGGCTCGCACGCTCTACGACCAACTCGCGCCACTGTGCCCAATCATGGTATAATATTTTTTATATAATTTATTTATATTTGTACCGATAATATCAAAAATATTTTAGCTATTTTTTGAGTTGAGTTTGAAAAGTTGGCAATGCTCGCGCTTGTGTACTATAATTTATCTTGCGTAGTTGTCATATCTCCATTGACAATAGTCATCGTGGCTATTGGGTCAGGCGAGAACCAATATGTGGTATCGGATCAAGGTATTTATTGTAGCTCGCTCTGTCGGCCGCGTCGCCCATCTACCGCGGCTTTCTCTCCGACGCGGACTGTCGCTGGAACGTGATCTCGGCGTCCGTGGACTGCCGCACGCGCGAGGAGCGCGGCCTCGAGCCTCTCAAGAACAACAAATTCCGCATACAGAAGTCGAGATACGACTCGATCGATTCCTATCTATCTCCAGACCATGAAAAGTGAGCTGTTTATATGTATTAAAGTTTAATGAACCAGAAGGATGGTTTTAAGAAATATTAAACAAACATAACTTGTTTATATATTACCTCAAAAATTAAATTAATAAGAATAAATTATCATTCCCTGTTTTGATAACTTTTTTTACTAGAAATATATATATATATATATTTTAATGGAATCTAATCATAGTTTCGTTGTTTACAAATTATATACCTCAATTAATAAATTTAATTTATTAAAATATCAGTTTTAACACCCGTCACAATGAAGTTGATTATAAACGTGTATTAAAATACAACATGCCGCAGGTACAACGACATTCCGATAGTGCACGACGCGGCGATCTACCGCCACCTGCGCGAGGGCGGCATCGACCATCCGCTGGCCTTGCACGTCGCGCACCTCTTCATACGGGACACCGTCTCGCTCTTTACGGAGAAAGTGCACCAGGACGACGAGAACGATACCGATCACTTCGAGGTACTAATTAATCTGGAGTGGAAGTTCACAATCGTTACTTTAACTTTAGACTTACTTTACTGACTTATACGCTTACGCTCGACAACAATCATACATACAACTGATGGTGGGTGCAGTCCGGGTCCTTAGCATTATAATTCTATAGTGCTAAGGAAAATTAACGACGCATGGACATTCCATACCTCGCCTGTGCCCATGGATAATGAGGATGCATAACGTCTAATGTCGATTACGTAAAGGTGTAAGGTGACGGAGGTATAAAGTTATGTTTAGTAACCTTTAGCTTTTGTAGAGTATATAATCTGAATCTTGAATTTTCAGAATATCCAGTCTACGAACTGGCAGACAATGCGGTTCAAACCGCCGCCGCCGAACTCTCCCATCGGCTGGCGCGTCGAGTTCCGTCCGTGCGAGGCGCAACTCACGGATTTTGAAAACGCGGCTTACGTCTGCTTCGTCGTGCTGCTAACCCGAGTTATTCTATCGTATAACCTCAATTTCGTCATGCCGATCAGTAAGGTGAGCTATACTTTTGAAATGTGTAACTCCATATCTATAACATCGCGCCTTACCACGTGAAAAGTTTTTGGTAAACAATGCCCTAAAAAACATTCAATAGATTACTGTGGATAGAGAATAAAGAATAGTGTAAAGAATTTGTTAGAAATAGCGTGTGCATTTCAAAATTATTTAATTGGTCCATTTATTATTCCAGTATACGTTGAGTTATTTATCAAGGCAAAAGTGATTTATAATTTTAAATGTATTTTTATCTGTAATTAAATGTTTTGAAATCCTATAACATGTAGAATGTAAATAATATACAAAAACTCCTGGAAAACCAAAGACACTTCCGGCGTTCTGGGCACATATTTAATCCGTTATTGTTTATAATACATATCAATGATTTTCTACATTATAGATAAGCCATTTGTTTCGGTGACAAACTATAAATTCCAATACAATTACATCGTAGTAAAACATACAGTAAACTACCAACCGCCTTAATTGAATGAAACCTGTCTGCCGCCTGCTTAAAATTATATTAAAAGCACCATAAATAACACTGAATATCGTACTGAATACGACTTAAAGTCATTAATTATTAAATTATCAGTTTATTTTATTTTATTGTAGCAATTAAGAACAGCCTGTTAATGTCCCACTTCTGGGCTACGGCCTCATCTCCCTCTTTTTGGGGAGAAGGCTTCCTTTCCCCTTTTGGGGATTAAGAACAATTATTTTTATTTTTAAATTAACATGACTTGATTTTTTTAGTAGCAATGCTATTTCAATGGTTTATTGGCATGTATACCATATTTGCATGTCTGAACAGCTAAATCTTCCAACAATCTTATTATTACCTTAACCTAACATACTTAAAACAAATAAATTGTTATGATTAAACCAATATTACTTAAATTAGATCATAATAATGAGCCGCATTGGTTGTAATGTATAATTTAAATAATTGTTATATAAATAATAATTGTTATATAAATAACAATTATTTAAATTATAAATAACATATCATATTCAATATGACTTTTTTTTATTTTTTATTTTGATAAGGAACAATTATTGTAACATAAGCCTGGGAAGGAACTGACTTCTAAAACAACAACGAATTAATCGCTTGTATAAGAATTGTAAACAAAACTTGTATATAAATAAATAAATAAAAGCATCTTGACATAGAGTTCCGTTTCGCGTGGTAGGTGGACGAGAACATGCAGCGCGCACAGCGGCGCGGCGCGTGCAGCGAGCAGCGCTTCTGGTGGCGCCGCGACGTCGGCGCGCCGCGCACCGTGGCGCCCGCCGCGCCCGCCTCGCCCGCCGCGCCCGCCTCGCCCGCCTCGCCCGCCTCGCCCGCCGACTGCGACCACTACCTGGAGATGACCGTCGACGAGATCGTCAACGGAAAGGTACGTACCCCACACGGCGTGGCGGTAACAACTGCCACGTTGGTATAATTATTCATTATTTACTTAGGTCAATTTAGCTCTCGTACGCCAATCTCATTTCAAAGCTCTTAAAGGGTTCCTTAGGGTGTCAATATTGATTGGGTGTGTTCATTCTTCACCCCTCCCTCCTCCTTTGCCACTTATGTGAAGTGAGTTATCAATGTGCTTTACTCGGACCTAGTCTCCTTGTCCTGGCACCGCGGGCTCGGTCCGACGAGTTGATGATGATCGCATCCCGAGGCGGTCTTTGGTGTTACCGGCTTTACTTTAACATACATATTGGATTACCGGGATAACGGGTCTGATAAGATGAGGGCTGGACCAACGTGGTCTAAATAAATTATAGTTATATGGAAAGCGCTACTTAGTTTCACATATAAAAACGAAATTGAATTACAAATTGTATTCTTTTTTTTTATTCTAATATTTAAACATTGAAGTTTTCTTCTAGTTGTAATATTTTGAAAATGAAGTTATTTACGCCGTAAAGAGAGCACTTTATTTTATAAATCAGGAGGGTGTGTTCCCGGGCCTGATCCCATTGATCGAGTCGTACCTGTCGGGCATGGACGTGGACGCGGACACGCATTGCTCGGTGCAGCAGTACCTCAAGCTCATCCAGCGCCGCGCCGCCGGGGAGATACACACCATGGCCACCTGGATGCGGAACTTCGTCACCAACCACCCCGAATACAAGTACGTTAAACATTATTCGCTCTACGTAAAGTTATCACGTTTATTTATTAGCATTGTTAATCTGTCATCTTTAGAAATAGATTAGAATTTTGATAGTTAAATATTGTATACATTGGGATTGCCATAATATGCAGTGCACCTAAACTGCGCATGAACTGTAAATTCGCGTTCGCGATTGGCTAGTCTCTGCACACACACCCTCTCACTGCGTCCCCGTTGTGAAAGGCCGTCGTCATCGAAATCGGTCAGGAGCAAGTCTTTATCAAACCATTGTATATGAAAAAGTATTTTTTTTTTATTTACAGAAAAGATTCAGTCGTGACCGAAAAAATAAATTATGATCTGCTTAAAACCGCTCACGGCATCCAGACGGGCTCGATCCCCGCGCCCACACTGCTGGGCGGCAGCACCGCCTCCAAGACCAACGAAGACATTCCCAACGCATTTAGGAGGATGTTGAGCAAGGACTGCTCCTAACCGCCTCCCTTGCCTCCAGCAGTGCCTTGAGCTCTTGACGCGCATATTTATTGCCTGTGTACTTGTTATAGAAGATTCGCCTTACATAGTTTACGATCTAGTATGGGTGACTGTGCACCGAACATTTAGCAGGTTACAACAAACAACAACCATTTCGGTACATGTGTGTCATTTATCAGCATTATTGAGAAATAAAATTATGGTATGGATCATTTATATTACTTATTTGATATTATTTTGCAGCGCCAACACAATTAATTTAATAATTACTGTTTTTGTGTGAACCGCCCGGCGAACAGTCACTCAAATTATATATACATTAAACTTTTTGACTTTTTACCGTATAATAATCGGGGCCGCCATATAAACATTCTTATAAATGTTTTTTGTGAAATTTAAAGTGATCTGTCTTATACATAATGAATTTCACAAAATGTCTATATACTAAAGATATATCACATTTTTGTTGAGGGCAGTTCTATTTTTGAACATTTTTCTATCCATTCCAAAATCAAAATTTTATAAACCTGTTTAATAAAACCTAATAATCATTGAAAATCTCCATAAATATAACTATTTCATAGAATATTGTTAAATGGCTGTATGTGTATATAATTTTGAAATATCACGAAAAGGTATTTAATTTTTGTTTTTATAAAAAAAACAACACCTCTAAGTGTTTACAAACGTACGTATATTATATAATAAAATAGTTATAATATTACTAACATTAAAAACACGGTAAGACATGTAAACATAGCATTCTTGTTATGGCGGCTCTGCTATATGTATTTTATGTTGACGGAAAACAAATTGGGTTGTATAGTTTATATATAAATGTTAAACAAATTGTGATGAATAACATTCTTAAACAAAAATAGACAGAAATTTTAATTATAAAACGACTGAGATTCCGTCGCGACAATTCCAATTATAATGTTGAATGGAATATGGTTGGGAATGAAGGTAAAATGTACGAAATTATTAGTAATTTGGTTTAGTGATGGTAGGGCTTTGTGCAGACTGGTCTAGGTATCACCAACTAATCCAGTAAAGAATTGTCAATATTCAATGACCATGTCGATAGCGTTAGTGACAACTTACCATCCGGTGGCCTATTTAATTGTCTGACTCTATTTTATAAATAAATTAAAATGGTGAGAGGCTCGGGTAATTTATTTCATACGTTATTTATATGTAAGAATTGTAAGATCACACTAACATACTCAGAAGTAGACAAAGACATTATAAGGATTTTTACCTGTATCTCCAAAGACCTGTTGTCCGTGCCTTTGGTGTATCTTATCTTTAATATATTTTAATGTGCCTGCATGTTTATTATCAGGTAGCATCACAATCTACATTCAGTATTTAAAAATGATAGAGATATGGCATTAATTTGTAATATAAATATTGGTATACATTTATCGTCCAGTCGAGTCCAGATGACTTCTCATTGAGTCGGAATATGTCTCAGTTGACTTCCTTAAAAGTTGTCTAACACACATAATAAGGTTAAGGTTTGGATCTATATAGGTAAGTTAAAATTGTTCCTAACGAAATGCTTGTAAGTATTAGTATCATGCTGTTGTGAATTTAATATTGCAACCCACAATTTTAAAATTAATCTTTATTTTGCATTTAAAATATATAAAGCAAGTTATATTGTTATATTTTAAATTTACCCGGTTATCACTTATACTTTTGCCAGTTTAATAATTGTGAAAAAAGGACGTTATTTTTTTATACCATATGTCACGAATCTTCGATATCATGGTATAATTTCGAATCCATAAAGAATATCATTTATTACTTTTATTTATTTATGTACTAATTATGGTTAAGCAATTATTAATTTAAATATTTTTATTTCATTTTGCATTATATTTACCAATTTTAAAATTTTGTTTCTTAAAATATAATAACTAAGTTATATTTCAACAAATCTTAGATTTAATTATGTGAATAAATTAATAATTTTATATTTTACGCAATTTTTATTACTCATTAATATTGGTTCTTAAACAAAGTCAAGTATTTTTAAGATAGGACATATCCTGCTCATCACGTGTAGGATTGCGGGCTACTTAACATTTCGACTGTACAGGGTATAGGCCCCGTTGGGACAAATATAAACACTAAATTGTAAAAACTCGTTCAGAAGTTTTACCCCTACATTAAAGTCAATCAATATTTTGAAGTTATTAAATAATTAAAATTTGTTTTTACTTTTTTACAATTAAAAATAGATAACGCACGGTAAAAGTGTAAGGACTTACTTTGTGTTAAATAAAGTTTGTTTTGAAAACTAAGTCCAAGCACATATTTTATTTTTGAGTGAATTAAAAATTCGGAAGGAAGATTTATATTTTGAAATACCCTATTCGACTTCTGGAAGACGAGGATGTTATTTTATTCGAAACACATTTGTTGTCAACAAATTACTTTTAAGTTTGATGTTGTATGAAGAAGCGATTGAATATACAAACCAGGTTTATGTAAGAACAAAATCTTAACACTATCGTGAAATGTCAGAAAGTAGTATGTGATTGACTTAGTTTTAACATTTAAATGATACACGTATCAATATAGCCTAGCACCGTAAGTCGGTGTTCAACATTTCACGAGTGAAATACAGAGTGAGTTCTTACAATATAAGTTGATTGATTGAGTAAACGCTTGACCACTTGTTTTCTATAGTAGTTTTTAGAATTAACGAAGATATACTTAAGATTAGTCTGGGGATATAGGTATTAATAATATCGAATTTGTTGACTATGTGGTGTGTGTACGTGGTCTCGAGGCTCGCGTCACCGACGAGGAGATGCGCCTTGCTATTGTGATACATGTGACTGTTCGGAGAGCCACAATTGTAATGTTTTGTAATTTTAGAACGGAAAATGTGTAAACTTTAATTTTATTTATGCACTTTTATGTATTTTGTTCACTGTTACCGATGTTATATTAGTGTATGTGCACATAAAATACAAATATTTTAATGTTTATTTATTGTATTTTATTTAAAACACTATCAAAAATATTTCACTGATCATTGGTGTTTTAAAATTTGTCAACAAGTTGCAGTATGTGTTGCTGCTCCTGTTGACGCCACTCCTCGCTTCCCGCGTCGCCCAAGTTACCCGCGTACTCTGCAAACAGTAGCACTGATTTATTATATTTATATAAACTACAATTAATTTAACTACGACATATTTCAATTCATTAAATGAAAATCATTAATTCACTTTGGTTGATAATAATAATAATTTATTATTATGTTAAACAAAATAAAAAATTGCAAATATTTTTTTTAAATAGATTACAAGCATAATTATGATACCACATAAAAAAACCACTTGCAGTGCTACTAATATTACTATTTTACCCTCGAACAAAATGTAAAGTTTGTAGTAGGAGTTGGGCGACAATATGTCACGGAGTCAAGGACGAGCCAGCGACTTTCACATTGATACATGGCTCTTGTCCTTGTTAAGCTATTCATTATTGAACTAATAAATTACTTATTGCTAAAAGCTTTACCTCTCATAACGTGACGAATGATTTTTAAAGAGCCGCCTCTCAAGGAGAGCACTCGTTGCACTCTCTGCTTAATAGTTGGCGGACCCGCTGTACACACCTGGTGAAGAAAGTGTGTATAATATATAATTTAGTGACATACTCTAAGTAAAAAACGTAAAATCGTAGTTAGACTAGTTAAACACAAAAAAGTAAATGTATTTTTTTTTATATTCCATAACATAACATATGGATTTTCTTAAATGAGTTATGTAATAACTTATAAGTGAAGTGAAATTTGAAGGTACCTCTAAAATAATCCTATCAATGAGCTGCAGCGTAAACAGCCCGCCCGATAACCTCTTCAAATACTGGGCATCGTCGTCCAAGTCTTCAGCGTCTTGCTGAAACAAAAAAATATTTTCCAAACTATTTCAGCACGAATTTTACCTAACCTAGATTGTATATCTATTTTGAGAAAAATAAATTTATCTTTTTATATTAAATAAATGTCAAAGCATCTTCATGATCAGACTAATTTGAAATTTTATCCTGTTATTATGAATTTTAGTCTTTTTGGGTTTCGCATGGTATTGTAGTATCAAAGTACAATAAGCAGCGCGCAAGTCATATCGGATAAATGCGTAAAAAAAAAATTAAGACGAAATGCAAGATATGTCGGACATTATCTAGATATGGATTAATATTATGATTAATTTTTTTTTTTTATTATTTATTTTACCTCCATTTCTTTTTCAGTTCGGTCTACTTTGTCCATGTATTTAAAGTGCAATTCTAACAGCCTGTCAACTTTTTCAAGGTCATTCTCAGTGAATTTAGCTAAAAGTCTCTGCCGCTGTCCGCCTTGACAATTACGCAACATCGATGCTATAATAGAAACAACATGTTCTGAAAAACAAATAAGAACATTATTATGAGGCAAGCTTATAATTAATATGTTTATTATAGAATTATGCAAACCTTCATGTTGATCAACTGTTAGTAATCTTTTCCGTTTTGGTGTTTTCATAAAAAGAGGAAACACAGTGCGAAGACCTAATATATCAACAAACTTGTTACAGTTATCTCGTCCATCTGGTCCTGCCAAAGCATGGTCTAAAACCTTTAATGAACCATTACGAGACATTTTCTTTTCCCTGAAAATTGTTAGTATAATATTTTAATACATTTATTTTTTACCTTTATTAATATATAAAATTGTAGTATTTTTTTTTATTTAAACGCACTTATCTCGTTATAGCGTATATATATAAAAGCCATATAATTATAATATCACAAAAGTAAGTTTTAACGCTAGTAAATCAAGGGGAGCAGCTAGTGTAATTTGAAGTGGGACCACACCTAAGCATAAGGTTCATGAGTTGTAACCCCTCTCCCCGCAGAAATCGATCTCTGTTCAAAGGCTCCATTAATGCACAACAAAGTCCATCGAACATATTCTCCATAGCCTCTTGTTCTTCAGCTCCACTTGGGTCATGGCGTTTGTAAAACTACAATATAAATAATTATATTTAAAATTCACACTATTAAAGATTTCTACACTGGCAAAACTATACTAATATAAACTAACTATAGTCGACAGCTAAGTTATAATAAGGATTTAATGTTTTAACCGCTTGAAAATATTAACTTACCGCTAATTGTTGCAGCAAAACATCAATTCCATCAAGATCGCCAAGCAACTTTCTGTTCTCTGGAGTGTTTTGCAAAAGTATAGATAAAATTTCAGTTGCATACAATTTGTTGCCATCGAATGGGATTTTTACCTGTAAAATAATTATTCCATTGAATTTAAAAAAAAGTAGTTATAAAATAAATATCAAGCAAGTAATTTGTTACATTAATTTACCTTCAATCTTTTAAGTATCCATTGAATGAAACCTTGTTTTGCGACTTCAACACACATTTCTGGCCTGAACTCAGTTATATTTTCAATAATGCCTTGAAAAATAATAAGGATTAATATAATAATATATTCCAAACAAAACCAGTGATAAGACCTTACAATTTGAACAAATCATTTTAAATATAATAAATTAAAACAAACAGTCACGAACATATTATTTAAAATACTTTTGTTGATTTATACCTAATGTGTTATGAACAGCATCTCTCTCATCTGGTACTTGCTCATCTAGACGGGCCAGATTATGAAGTAGTAAAGCAGGACACTCCGCTTCAGCTAAAGCATTAATCAATTCCTCTGCGCCTTCCTCACTCTCATGCAAAATATCCACATCTGTCAGTTCCTAAATTTTAAAATATTAAAATATATAACTTGAAATAATAAATAAAACCATTGTTCTATAATTTGTAAATTATATTCTTGCATACTTGCAGCAGATGAACAACTTTGGTAGAAACATCAGTGTTGTCATGTGACAGTAGCTCTAATATAGAGTTAATGCATTTTAATTCCACCAGCAAAGGGTACTGGTCAGGAACTGTTGCTACTGCACTTAAATCCTAAAAATTAGACCAACAGATTTATTTAGGAATTGAGTTTCGTGTCAGAGACAAATGAACCTCCAACTGTATAATCCAGTTAAAGAAAGAATAAAGATAAACAAAAGCTAGATTTATATATTTTATTAGATTCACTAGTAGCTCCCCTATATTATGTACTACAAACAGTTCTTGATTAATGTCTTTTTTTATATTTACATCACTATTCTGCTACTTATATTGCTTTAATTTCACTCTCAAAGTTCCGATAATAACTTGGTCAACATTCAAAAAGCTATTTTTATGTGAATCCATAATGAATAGCAATAAAATCTCAACAAATACCATAACATCAATTCAATGTTAAAGCTGTTTATTTGTCTTTACTCCTCTTGTGGTTGGAATGGGCTATTGTTATTGGTTAAGGTAATGGTGGAAAATCAATCTTAAAGTTACATTTTAGGTTATATTCATCAATTTAAGTATAAAATGATATTAAACTGCTATATTTTAATTATGAAAAAAATAATTGTTTTTACCTGTAGTGCTTCAAATAAATCTATTTCACTTTCCATAAACTTTTCTGGTTGATCTGGAAATTTTATTCTCATTTCTCTATTTTTGAGTGCTTTCTTTTCAAAGTTGAGTACTAATTTTTTTACAGTAGTATCATCGAGAACTTCCCCCTAAATCGAAAAGACAACATTATGAAAAATACTAAAGAAAGAAAGAAGAAATTAAGACAGCTGAAAGAAATCTTGTTGTTTAAACATTAAAAATATCCAAGGAAATGATTTTTAAATTTGCCATGTGTGTTGATATCGGCAGTTTGAACATAAACTATGAAAATTTTATTTCATATAATACTATTTATTTATAACACATACATATATAATAACTTTGAGTGTTCAGCACTCTTTTTCTATACCAACTTTAAATATGAAAAATCTCACATTCCTGACTGCGTGTAATGTGCTTAAAAGGGGTTAACAAAATGTTTTCTCTTCACATAAAGATATTAAAAATATAACAATTTGAATTACCTCTGTCACTTCAGTCTCAACAAATCTAAGGATATCTTCTCGTTCTTTGTCTGTAATTGTGGGTTCTTTGGGGAGGACTCTATTTGATGCGAAACGATCGGCTGATTTATTTAAACGACGAGTTTTTCCGGAGCGCTTTGGTTCATCATCAGAGTCATCCAACTCATCTTCATTAGGTCTTTTAGGAGTTGGCGTGGGCTAAAAATTGAATCTCTTATACTCTTTTCTTGTATATATATTCTTTATAATATTTTATGGATGTTTAATACTTACTTTAAAAGAAAGTAGTTCACCGACATCCATTTTTATTATAAGGTACTATAAATTGCAGTTTATGCACAATAATAAGTAATAAAATGAAATGAAATTTCAAACCATTTTAATTGGTAACAAATTTCCTTACAATTACGAATTGCCTTACAATTGTATATGTACTAACGAAATAGTTAATTATTAAGCAAGCTAACATTGACAGTGACAACTTCATTCAACTTGTCCACAAATTATTATCCATAGATTAATTTAAGCTAAAATGTTTTATCATATATAATTTAATTCAATGTTCTTCAAAGCTAATACCACTTATCTTATCTTACTGGAATAGGGGTTTGTCCTAATTTTTTTTATTAAATAATCATTCGTGGATGAACATTTTCATTCGATGTCACAATATTCTTTGAATTAAAAAGTAGGCAAAATATTTATGTTCCAAATTCCAATTTCTAAAGAGTATTCAAACGTCCACCCAAAAACTTGGCGGTAAATATTAAAATGATGTAAATAATAAAGTTAATAAGAATAGTCATTACAAAATTTAATACATAAATACATGTTTTACTGTTGATAGTTATACAATGCAAGATTTTGAAAATAGTACTTTTACGCTAAAACAGGTAGATTATGGGAGTATTAATGGATTTGTTCTTTTATAAATAAAAATTAAAAGTGATATTTTTTGTACGAATGTGTGGTTTTAGAGTAATTTACTATCAAAAACGCGATCAAATTTAAAAGAAGTAATAGAATTATTACTTAATACGTGTGACATACATGTTCTAACACGAATTTTTTCAACTATAGGAATATATTTACTATCTCCGGTAAGTTTATTTAGTATTATATTTTGATTTACGTAAAAATAAAAATCACATTTTTTGTTTTATATTAATTAAATTATTAATAATTCAATAATATTTACTTTTATCACCAGGATACAAATTACGATAGTATTATAAAATGTGATCCGTTATACGACAAAATAGTAATTGTGTTAAATAGCGGATTGCAAGAAAAAACTACAATAGCAATTAATTTAATATGTGCATTACTATATATCAACGATAGAGGACAAACGAGGAAGAAGTCTTTGTACATTTATGCGCAAAATATGATAAGAATCAGTGGTTGCTTAACATCCATGACAAATCTCTTTATAAGTTTTATGATGGTATGTATGTATGGAGTTGTTATTATCATACATTTTAATTAAAATTTATTCGATTTTATAAGAAACTTTCCCTGTAAAAAATAAATTATAACGATGCCTGCGTTGAACAAAAAAGCTCAGGAAAAGAACATTCTAAGGGTGTGAACTGTGAGAACGCACTACAATCTAGCACATTGTCAGAACGGAGGAGCCGGGCTATGAAGCGTGTGCGGTAGTCCTCGCTTCATAGCCGTCCGAAACGTACGGTGGGGCTTTTATGAATTTGCTTCGATTCTCCATTTTATAAACTTGCATTGGAGTAGCTTGGTGATGACGTGGTCGACAATAACGACTATGTAGAGTTTGTGTCTGCGAATATAGTTACGTATTATTAGTCTGTCTGTCCCGGTATGTCCTCGAGTGAAGGAAACACATCAACCAGGCCAGGATGAAGCCTTGAGGGACTTCGATAGAGTCGAGACGATACACCCTCCTCTATGTGGGTCATTGTTATTGGTTCACCCACTATAATAGTGAATGTCTGGCCCCACCTTCAACTTCTGACTCTGTAATATATAAATAAAAATAAAATGTTCGGAATCGATTGGCTCGGTACTTGAGCATTGATTTTTCTACCTATGCACCCAGCACATTTTCAACACCAAAAACCGGCGCTTGTTTTGTCGTTTTAAAGGCAAAATGTCGTAAAACCCTAATCTCGGCATCGGCATCGTCAGGTCTTAATGTGATTTCTTCGAAGCGTGTTTTGACCACCCTCTCCATCTAATTGTCTTCTTTACAGTTTTCTTTTGTCAAATACGGATTTTCTAGAATTTAAATATTAATATGGCGATTCTTAACCGTTATAATTTATTTACAATTTTATCTTATAGTAGTAGTTAAAATGACTATATTTTGTCAGCATCAAGACACTCTGAAGGCATTATGTAGAGGTATCAGCGAGGCTTGCCGCGAATGCACAAGCAATCAGACATATTGCGCACATATTGTCCCTTTGGTGAGATGTACACAATTACAGTATCGTACAAGTTGAGATGGCCTAGTGGTAAGAAAGTGTGAATCTTAATCGATGAGCGTGGGTTCAAACCCGGGCAAGCACCACTGAATTCTCATGTGCTCAATTTGTGATTATAATTCATCTCGTGCTTTACGGTGAAAGAAAACATCATGAACCTGCATGTGTTTAATTTCACTGAAATTCTGCCACATATGTATTCCAACAACCCGCACTGGAGCAGCGAGGTGGAATAATCTCCAAACCTTTAGCCCAGCAGTGGGACATTCACAGGCTGTTATGGCAAGGTACAGTATTGTTTTGATAATGTTGACATTGAAATTTAATCAACATTATTTTGACGTTTTTTGATAAAATAGATTTTTCGGATGATTAACATAAATCATTTTAAAATTAACATATTCGGATTCACATACGTGAACTACTTATCGAAGAATATTTGCGATGTTTTTTATGACAAAAGAATAATTGTTATCATCCTGAAGTCTGCTACAATTTCGTCGACAAATTGATGTCGACAACTATATTTTCACAGTTCAATAGTTGTACCAGAGAAAAAAAGTTACTTATGAGATTCACGACATAATCTTGCAGTGCGTACGACGATGTCGTGGAGGAAGTTCAGATATGTTTATTGTATTGCAAAGTCTTCTTTCAAACCACGGTAGCAATATTAAATTGTTTCACGAGAACAATGGAATGAAAATATTTACGAGGTATTATAGTTCAATTGCGATTAGTGTTTTGTTTTTATTTTTTACAAAATGTCTAAATCACGATAATTATATCTTTGCCGTTCGTAAGTTAATTATTTTTAGAATTATATCAAAGTGAATACATAAATAAATACCTACTTTTTAAAGCAAGTATAAAATAACCGATAATATAAAGAAAATCCGGTTGGCGTGGTTGATCAGTCAGGACAGACATCTGTGTGCATAAACATGTCTGTTTGTCATGAGTCTAGGTGTAATTATCTATATAAGTATATATTTATAAAATAAAAGTAGAATATGTAGTATATCAGTTGTCTGGTTTACATAGTACAAGCTTTGCTTAATTTGGGATCAGATGACCGTGTGTGAATCCCAGGATATTATTATTATTATTATAAAAATAATTTGATCATATGTCTTGATACAATTTATCACATTACTTTTGAAGCTTAAAGTAAATAAAATCTAATCAATTTGGTGATTTATAGAGAATCTTTGCAACATCCATTTTGCCTGCAACTACTAAACACTGTTGTCGAAAATACGACAAATGAAAATCGTCACGTCATACTATCGGAGTCTCATATATTTGAGCATCTGCGGTACTTTTTACATAGATACGGAGCATCCAATCTGGTAATACACCATATCTTACAAATTCAAAATAACAATGTTTACTTACTAACATTTCACAATTTGAAAAAATGTTAAGAGCAAAATTATTTTCTATTCTAGTTTAGGTATTTGAAATTGTTGTTTTCTTTTTCCTTCCAGCTAGGTCAATGGGTCTCTATAATTCTGTTTTCATATCAAAAAGGTTAGTATTTGATCTTATATTCATAGTAACGACTCAGACAGTTTCGGGATCAGAGAAGAATAAATATTTAAAAAACCTTACTTAATTTTCAGTCTTAAGTAGATATGACGGGGAGAAAAATATTGGTACTGACGGAACTATAAGGAAGTGCAAAGAAAATGATTCTTGTACTTTAAGACATGTAGTGTGTAACAACAAGCGAAATGACACAAACGAATTGTTCCGAAATATTTTAAAAGAAATAATTGAAATACAAAGTACCAATAACAATTTTAATAAAAATAACAGACGTAAAAATAATAATGAAAATAACTTCGATAAGGATATTCAACGTGCCACTGCGTGTGATAGGACTCTTATAGAAAGGGAATATTTGAGAGAAAACGCTGGAGACAAAATAAACTACGATATTTTAGGTGAACCTATTCCCAAAGCTAACAATGATTTGTCATTTTCATTTTTATTCAAAGCTCATCCTAAACAATCAATAGATGACCAACGATGTGAAACGTTAAGTTACGATCCTCGTTCTAACAGGAAAAAATGTTTCAATAACAATTCCATAGCTATCCCCTGTTATAACCAAACCGCTAATAATAATACGCAAGATAATAATAAGATTGCTAATCCAACATTAACGCTAGAAGAAGACAAAAATAGTACATTCTATTTCGCGCCACCTTTCGTGTCTACGCCTAAACGTAATACAAAAACATTAAAGTGTAACTCCATATCACAATCTTCTCGATTATCACTTATAAAATCAGCTGCGAGTAAAAGAAAATGTTATATGAAAACTAAGACAAATAAAATTAAAAATATTAAGAGAACGTCAGACAATACAAAACTACAAAACAAAACTATTGGTGGCAAATTTATCGATATCATCAATGGATCTTGTACAACACTAGTTAAAAGTTTTACTTCCTTTAAGAATATATTTAGGCATAAAGAACCTTCTACTAGCAAAGATGTATCAACCAGTACGTCCGTAGTTTCAACATTTGACTGTAACAGCTTTACAAAGTATATGCGTAAAAGAGATGCAAATCCCAGAGAATTCGATGTCGAAGATTATAATTTCAGTTCTTGCAATACATGCAACGATACGATCGCCTTAAGACAAAAACTAACGAACGATGCAACATTACAACAAACAGTTAAAAGATTGAAGTTTGGTATAAACTTGTACGGATGCGATTTTAAGGTAATTTAAGAACCTTCTCACTAAAGAATTTTAATTAACTTAATCTTTTCGTTAAATTTAATTTAATAATTTTTCAGAGAATATCAAGAACGATGTGGCCAAACGAACACTACATGACACCAAGTGTGTTATATAATTTATATCGGAAACTCATAATGAAATAGATCAATTAATCCCAACTATTTATTTAATGATTATTTATTAAAAATACACTGTGAAAGCACATGTTAAGTTATCTGTAATTTCAAACGACGAAATTATAGTCTACTATAAGCTGACTCGTGACGCACCATATCTTTCGTAATGTCTGCAATGGTTGGAGTACCTGTAACAACATTTTCATAAAATAACCAGTACAGTAGAGCTTTTCAAATAGCAAAATTATTTTCAGATTTCTTTCGGATTTGCTTTAGAAAATCGTAGATGGTAGTGATTTTTTTTTGCGTTTTACAAGTGCTCGGACTTTATGCAAGATTGATATAAATAAATTTAAAAAAATCTAAATGAGTTTCTTTCAATCTAATTTTTTGGTTAATTAATTCGTCTCGTCTACACAATAAAATATATCTGACCTGCAATTTGGAATGTATATTCCAATTCCTTTCGGAATATACTTAACATTCGCTGGACACCGGCTTCGCCACCGACTGTTAGGCCCCAAATAGCTGGGCGACCAACAAAAACCTACAAGATGGAACTGTATCAGATCACTTTGTTTTGGTAAATATAGTATGAACAATAAACTAGCAAGTTTTTGTTGAAAAAATAAAACTAAATTAATCGATAATCGGAAATATATCCTATTGAAATCAGTTTTCATCATAAGAAACATAGTATGGGATATGACTTGGAAAGAGAACTTTGGAAATTACAAAATCATTTCATACATCGCTTAACTATTAATTTATCTCTAATAAAAAGTCGGAGAATTCAACTACGAAGTTCTGTTGAATTACGAACTACGAAGTAAGTTCATTAAGCAAAAAAAATGAACTACACTACATATTAGAACTACAACTGTATATTAAAATTTACTTAATAAAAATATTCTAAATAAAGAAGGCCATCAATTAGATCTTTCAATTTTTAGTATGAATACCCGCTTGGCATATGTAATCCCTGAGCTGACGGCCTTACCACTGCTGTAAGCATAGCTGCTAGTTTTTTATATAATTGTTAATATAAAATAGTATAACATAATTAGCATTTAGAAAAATCTATAAGACCGAATATATATTTGTCCCGCATAAAAAGTATGCCAAGTTTTGTTTACCATTTTTGCTCCTAAAGCTAATGCTTTGTAAACGTCTGTTCCTGTTGTTACACCTCCATCCAAATATACTTCAACATTGTAATTTTTCACAGCTTCGATTATTTCTGGTAAAGCTTCAATCTAAAATATATAATAATCGATCCTTATTGTGTTTTATTCCTTGAATTATAATTAAATTAAAATGTTAACATTAAATATTCAAATTACTGTTGACGGAACGCCGTCTAGTTGCCTAGCACCGTGGTTAGACACCAAGATACCGTCACAACCAGCCTCAATTGCTCGCACTGCGTCATCACCACGTAAAATTCCTTTTGCCACTATAGGAAGCTTAGTTTTGCTGTAAAGTTACAAGTTTTGTTCAGGTCTCATTTTAAAGATATTTGTTATAATCGTATCATAAACCTGTCGAATTAATTACGTCTCTACTTCTGTGAATACTTACCTTTTTAACCATTTTATTTCATCCCAAGTCAAAGATTTATCAAATAAATTATTAACATAATTATTTAAACCACTGCCATCCCCTGTATTATGTATTTTGGTGGATAAATTACCCTCAAAATTTGCCAATCTAAAAAAATATTCAAATAAATTAACTTTAATATTTTAAAGCTGTAAATGTATATATTATTCTGAAGTAAAACACATATTATGACTTTTGTAATACATAACTCCTTAAGAAAAGTTTTGACGCAATATAAACTTACTTCAAATGAGTCGGAAGAGTAAACTTATTACGAATATCAGCTCTTCTCAAACCAAAAATAGGAGTATCAACTGTGAGCGCAATTGCTTTAAATCCAGCTTGTTCAGCTCTTGTGACTAATCTTTGTGTTACCTCTCTGAAAACATAATATAAATACCGAACTGAATTTAAATAGACTGATATTAAATACATATAAAAAGCTAATAATAATAATATTTGCCTATCGTTATAAATGTATAATTGAAACCATTTAATAGCATTTGGAGCGGCCTCGGCTACTTCTTCAATAGAACTCGTTGAGATTGTACTCAGTGTATAAATCACGCCTTCGGTTTGTGCGGCTGTGGAAAATAATAATAATTTACAAAAAGTAAGTATTGATTATGTAATCATAATAAAGATAAACATAACAACCAAAACAACAGATAATATTTAAACTTTGGATAAAAGTAACAAATGCGATCATTACACTTGTATCAGTTGTTCGACCTATTTTAATTTATTGCTTGATTTTAACGACCGTGAATTACATCTAGTATCTAAGTATTTATGCGGGTTAAGATGAAACGCACTTATCCAGAAGATGCTTTTTCATTCTTGCTCTAAAGATACCAGATTTATGTTGATCAGGAAAAACAGATGCTGAAAGAGCGAGAGCATACAATGGCTAGTCACATCTAAAGTTCTTACTTATTATTTATATATCTTTTAGTTATAACAAAGGGCTAGATACTGAGTATTAGGAATATGACAAAACTATAAAAAGTTCGCTAAAATGTGTGTAATAAAAGGTGTCGACAACTGATGTCAGGTGATAGCAACAAAAATATTTTGAATGTAAAAGTGTTCTGTGATCTAATCAGTGTCGTCTTACAGAGCAATGGTGTCTAAAAAGTCACTTTATTGCATGTCTCAAGTGATATAAGCTCATAGTGAAAAAGGAAGATGTTAGGAATATGTCAATCCTATAAAAAGTACTAAATTTTTTTAGTACTTTACAATCTTTCATAAGATTGGACAGTCCAACTCAAAGCTGCGTGTGAGTAAGGTCTATGTTAGTGATCTCGGTGACAGTTAGTACGAATATTATATAAGTGTATAAACAGTCTAATGACCAATTACTTATAACAAAAATACACTGAGGCCGTCTGATTGAAAATATTGATATCAGAAGTTATTTAAAAACAGTAATGATTATTCACAAACACGGCAAATATAAATAAAAAACAGCGTTTTATTTAATATAACATTTTCAACGTCCTTCGACACTTATTTTATTAATATTAATTATGCTTTGCCTTTACTTATATTTCTTATTGTACTTTATGACGTTCATACATGAGATTCTAATAAATATTTATAAAACACTTAGTAAATGTTTATTATTTTTATCATACCTTGAGGCTAAAGAGCAAAGTGCATTTCTAATAGTATATATAATGGCGACATAATTTTAATATAATATTACGAATTACGTATAATTTTTCTTCAATTTTGTCTTTGAGGAGATGACAAAAAAATATATTGAATTAGAAAATATATATTTTAGTATTAGAATAGGTGATAAAAATCATAAATCAGTAAATTATTTTGTAATGTTACCGACTCATTTTTGAATATTAATATATGCTTATATGGGACTTGAGAAAAAAAATACGGTAGTCACAGAAGTATGTTAGATTTAGATCTTCTATGTGATAATGAATAGAACAAACAAATCATTTTGACTAGTCTACTAATGTTGATTGACATTGGGAAAATCTGAAAAAATATGTTTTTCAGAATTTCAGAAAGTACTATTGCAACTTTATTTAATTAATTATGAATATTTAGAGATTAGTGCCAACTAAACTACGAAAAAAGTACTTGATGGCTTAAGGTATACATTTAATATTGATCAGTTCTATAGGACAAGAACTAAGAACTATATATGTTATGAGCCTTATTAATTGTGAATTGTTGTATGTCACTTACATTTCAGATTGTTACAACAATATCATGGTCTAATCTAGTAGCAGAGCTCTGCAAACTTTTAAACTGCAAAAACCAGACAATATAAAATACACATTTCGTGAAGGTAAATGATAATTAAATCATAATTTAAAAGTTAATAAGTTTGCCGTTAAGAAGTTGTCGCAATAATTCATCATTATTAAAGAAAATATTAATTTTAGTAAAGATAATTAAATGACAGGATTAAATAACAATTGTAACACAACTACTTATAAATATAAACAATCGTAATATCAATTTTTCCCCAATATTATTATTTTCGAGTGATTGTACAACTGAAAACCTCCGTTGGAAGGTCAATAAAGAAGTGCTTTGAGTTCGCAGTAAGGATCGGGAGTCGGGAAACAGAACAGAACAGGAGTACTGTGTCTAGGAATACACTCACAGTCAAGCGCCTAATCTCTCCAGCCGTTCCAACGCACAATGAAAGTAATACAAAGTGTCCTTCAACTATGCGTACGCTACATTATTACCTATGTAATGATGGCTGGTCTTTAGAAATTGACCGTGGGAGAAATTAGGCTGAGAGACAATAATGTGTTTTTTATTTAAATTATTTTATCACCAAATATATTGCAAAGTACAGAAGAAGATAAATAATGCAAGAATAACCTTACCTCTGACATTAGCCGTTTCACCATCAGGATGTGCCATTCTTTGCATTGCAGTAGGAGATATACCTAACGGCATTGCCACTTTCTCTCCTAGTATAGTAGTAGATAAATCGCAAGCTGCTAAGCCGACGAGACATTTTGGGCGTATGCGGAGCCTACAAATTTTATATGAGAAAAAGTACAATAGACATGGTCACGGTTCACGGTCTCTCCTGACTTTTGAAAGTATTTTATTTTTGCTTAAATATAAAACCGCAGTAGTATGCTATAGCGTTTAGAATTATTTAAGGTTGATTTACTGCGAATACCTTTGAAAAGCACGTCTATTCTCTGCTAACGTGTATTCCTCAGTTGCACCACTTTTGTAATAATCTCGAGCGTTTTTTGGTAATAATGCTAAAGCAGCATCTTCTAATTCTTTCACACTAATATATTTCTCCATTGTGTAAAATCAAATATTGTACTGTTTAATAGACTCAGTCATAATTAATGTAAGTTGTACTGATAAGAAGTAATGTTTTGTTAAATGATTTATCAATTTACATAATACCAAAAGGCCACAGATCAACTTCGTTAGTCTTCCACTTTTTTTGCAAGATTTGTTTATATTTTAGCTTGACCTTAATAAAATATAATAATTTATAAAATGAAACACAAAAAAATGTTCAAAATTTATTTTTTTGATTTTATTATATTTGAATGCATTCTGAGAGCATTCTATAATGTCAAATGCCATTCGTTACATATTTGCTATAGAAACATTATACAAAACTCAACTGATCTTATAATAAATTTATCAATTATAATTTTACACTGTTCAGGCGAATAGGCATGCAATCTTTCAACAATTTGTTGCTGTCTGCGGTCATTATTTCGATCACATCTTGACTTTTAAGTATGAGAGTTTTCAATTCATGCGAAGGATTTTACGTTTTTAACGCAACTTTTAGACTTATATTACACTTTCGAAGCTTTATTTGGTTTCTAGATAAAAAGCAATAGACATTCAAGAATGCTGATCATGATATTTACACGATATTGAAACTCATACATGTTTTAAAACGGTTAAATGTGATTGGCAGTTTAGTTTTGTGTCACGTCATCAAATATCTCTCCTATCTAAGCCTAAGGTCGATCACAATTTTCTTTTTAATAACAAAACATCATTAACTTTTGCATTTTATAAAAGATACAAAACATTTCAATTATTAAGCTATGAAGAAAAAGGGTCGCCAATTACCCTTATTCTATATATCCATCTTTGGTAATAAAGTTAACAACAATCAACGGTCACTGCACCAAGCTTTGCATAATTTGGAAACATGATCATACTCACGCAAGCCTTAAGTTTGTTAAGGGATAATATGATTTAAAAATGTTAAAAAAAATATATATTACAAGCAATATTGAATTAATTTTGTTGATAATCTTTAGATCTGATAATAGACGGTACAGACTATCAGGTATAAAACCAATTGAGCAACGAAAATAAAAGTAAGGCACAAGGTCACTGCGACCGATATCATTTGTGTTCGATAAATATGTTCACTACATGTGCTGTTAGTTTAGGTAGGAATACGGCAAAAACTTGGTACCCTAAAACGTGTAACTATATATTGCATTCTTTAACTATTCAGGATTAAAATGAATACTAACGAACTTACTCTTCTATATTGTACAAAACGTTTTAATATGGTTAAAGTGTCATTAGAATCTGCATTAGGTTTTGTTAGTTAAATACTGGTATAAAACGATTAGTGTACTATATCGAGTGTATCACACAAAATTCACACATTTCCCTGATAGCCTGAGCGACGCCACGAATTAGTATCTAAATGAAAGGAAAAAATATACAACCTTTTATGGAATATTAAAATAAATAACATATAATACAAAGCAGAACATCGACGTGGCAACATTTTCCTGTTAGACTAGTGTTTAATACCTCTATAATATCTACACTCTCTACACGCTTTGTTACTATCATAAAGCTAGCAATAAAGTTATAAAAACGTTGTAACGCATAGTGCTCATTAGGCCAAAATTTGGCCTCAACCACAGAAATGTGCAGTCAATCAAATGTAACTAAACAAGAATTTTTTTTTTAATATAAGTTAACTTTACATATATAAAATAATATTTTTAAGCTAAATTTTATTATAACTAAACAACTAAAGAGTTGATAAAGCAACATAACTTCTGTATATTCATGAATGAACTACAACTTGTGATGTAGGAAAGTTACTGTATGTCTCTATGTTTCGATTGTGACAAACACTCGAAAACAATTTCTAAGTAATCGTTTATAAATATTTAAGATATTTTTGTCTCATATGTTTTTTTTTTTAAGTTGCTCATTATAGTTATAGTAAAGTTAGATGTATTGATTTTAAATTACTTGCTATTTTAGTAAAATCTAATGAAAAATCGTTTAAAATCTTTTGGAATATTTTCTAGGTAATATTAAACTAATAAGTATGAACTCATTTCAATCATCTACTTGACACACATTCTTTAACATGCTAGAAGTACTATATTTACTGCCGCTATAAATATTAAGTAAAATTGATGAAAGTATTTATAAGTGATTTATTATGAGTTGCTCACTGTCGATACTTAATGTGTATGATTAATATACGAATCTTAAACATTAACTGCTTATAATAAAATTATTTCAGTCATAAACAGATTTGGCTATTATTTATTCTGAGTTTTTTTAAAGTATAGAGTTTTTGAAATTTATTTTCGAGTGTTTTATAATATAGTTGTCGTTGTTATAGAGCAGACTAAGGGTGGCCAGTAATAAGCCTATCCCAGTTACAATTTTAGTGAATTATAATCAAACATGATTTTATTTTTAATTTCACTTTTATCCCACGCGCTATAGATCATCAACGATCATATGGAACGGAGTCAACCGAACCTTATAATGTTTCCTTATAAGAATAAAATATTAAATATGCTTTGCGTCGATAGAAAATAAATCTCCTATCGAATAAGTAAAGAATCTTAAGTCTTAAAAAGAAAAATAATAAATACTATGGTACTTTTAAAGCGGAACATTATGTTACATAAACAATTAAAAAGTAAGCAACGCGTCGACGGAGCCGCACATCCCGAGCGTCCTCGGAAGCGAGCGTACACGTATCGTTAACATCACAGAACAAAACTACGTCTAGGCGGCGGCGTCTCGTACGAAACGTGGGGCGATAACGACATAGGGGACTAGAGGCGCTCAGAGTCCTTGCGGAGGAGCAGGCGGCGCGGGCGGGGCGGGCGGCGCGGGGGGCGCGGGCGGCGCCAGCTGCAGGCGGCGCGGCGCGGGCTCGTCGTCGTCGGGCGCGTCATCGTCGCCGCTGTCGTCGCCCGCGTCGCCGGAGCCTGAGCCCGAGCCTGCCTCGCGTGATTCTTCCTCCTCTTCTTCTTCTTCGGGACACAGCTGATACGCTCTGCCATATGAATTTCAAATATGTTATAAAAAATATTTCCTTTTGTATGAAAAGTGGCAATGCACAGTTTCAGTAGACAAGTCACTTTAACTGCCTTAGTATCTTTGTCCGTTATTTCAAATTTTATTATATAACGACATAATGGTAAATCGCCTTCTCCTGTATATACTGGCACCGGTTCAAGAAACAACTCCATAGAGTTTTGATGCACCGCAAACCAAGTCCAACATGTTATATAGCTTGAGCTTTTAATTGTAATTTATCATTCTTCAGACCAGGATAAGAATTGATGATAAAGGTAAAAAACTGATGAGAGGGTGTTACACACTTATATGGACCCGAATAACATTACTTACTTTTCAAGTGTCTTCCTGGCTGAATTGCTGCGCTCGAGGAAATATCCACTTGATGTTTCATTCGATATGCTGGGCGGGGACCACGTACCGTACGAGCCGTACCCTCCCGGTCCATACTTCTGAAAGGAAAAACCTGTTATTACCTTTTATTTAGATTTAATTCGAATATATTTTGGGCAAAAAATTATACTACATAAATAATTTATTTCTTTAAGCAGTGCTAAGTATAATAATAACTTGGTGTTTTAAATGCTAGGACAACTAACGCGGTCGAGTTCGTCTTGCAGCCAGGCGAGCAGCTGTCGCCAGCGCCGGCGCGCGTCGGGCTGTGCGTGTACGGCACGCACGGCCAGCGGCGTGCGGCACATGACGCCCACCACCAGCTTCACACATGCGTAAGCACGCTTCTGGTAATGACTGCGTGCGCGCAGGGCCGTCTCAAGGAGCCCCGGACGTTCTTCCGAAACACCCTGCAATATAGTGCGATGATACATACTGTATTTAATGAATATCGAGTTACTGTTTCTTTCATATAAATGTTACATTTAAATATGTTTGATGGGAACTAAATTTCCAAAGTAGTGAGATAATTGGGACAATTGAAAATTATAATAAATCATAAACCATACTACCATACTATTAACATAATTTATTTAAATAAAGTAATATCGGTACACTATGAAAGACATACCTTAATAGCATTATGTATTCGGTGATGCTGCCAGCTGTCTTCCATTAGCAGTAGTGCTGTAAGCGCGTCGGCGTGCCGGCGTAATTCATAACAAAATGCATAAGCCATTTGCCAGAGTAATTCAGCCAGCGCCATACGAGACCAGCCCGCGTGCTCCCAGCATAAGAACTGCAGTAATCTGATTCCTTCTTCGCAGCCACAACACTCCTCTGTCAGTTTCTTCATATAAGACCTACCATTATTACATTTATTATTATAACTGTCCTAAAATTCATGGGCTAATTCAGGTCACCCATGTTTACAATAACGTGTAAAATGCTATACAACATTTATTATAATAAACATATATTATTATATGTTAATATATTAATAAATATATAATAATATTTACTTAAAAAGTAAACAAAAATATGTTAAACAATAGTTAGAAAAAACCTCATACTACCTAAATTAAAAATGAATAAATATTGCAATTAATAAAATTGAAACATAACGTTTTTTATCACCCTTACTAATATTATAAATGTTGAAGGGACATCGTGTGCGACGTCACTACAACATTTATAACGCAGCGACGCTTTCACGTCGTTACTTCTCAAACGATCAACATAACTTTTTCAAATTTTTTAACAAAGGATACCAAACATGTCTTCCACACACGCGGGCAAAGCCGCGGTCGTAAATTAGTATTACATATTATACAATTTCTGATACACTACACATTCTGATACAAATAATAGTCTAATTGCGGTGTTAACCTTCTACAGTTTTTTGCTTGTATTAACGAAATAAAAACAATTCTAATAATTTGACAATCTCTAACCCTGTCCGGTTGTAGAGAACATCGGCAGCGGTGGCTGAGAGCACAGGGCGTGGCGAATGCGCGTGCGCGGGTTGTGGGTCCGCGTAGGGGTTGGGTAACGGTAGCACTCCGTCGCTGGCATTGGCCGACTGGCATCGCGCGCTCACGTCGCAACAGCGCACCAGAGCGCACACAACCTACAACATAAATTTTCAAAATTTAAGTTCACTGCTTTCAGTTTCATATAAACAGAAAATTATATTATTTTAAAAAAATACGAATATTAAAGATAATAATAAATAATGGTACATATATTATTGTAAATAATAATATTTTCAAAAATTATATGACTGAATATAATATTAGATTTTATAATCTTTATCTTACCTGATGTATTTTAGCTGACTCTGGATATTGATACTTTCCAAGCGAGGATGTCGTATCTTCAACACAGACGGTCAACACGATGTCCAGAATTTTAAGCTGTAAAACGAAAAGGAATTACGTTAATTTTTAAATATATTAAAAAGTTGTAAAAATTGAAATTAAAAAAGTAAGTAGGATAGGCTTACTAACCCGCAAGAGCTGGTGTCGCTCCCCTAGACCGAGCATCGCGTAGGCGTGGAAGAGATTGAAGAGCAGGGGCAGATGGCGATGGTCGGAGTGGTGCGCGTGTGGCGGCGCGGCCAGAGCGCGCGCGCTGCACAGCAGCTGGTCTGACAGCGACGACGCCTCCTCGCGCGAGCACCATGACCCGTACCCGCTGCTCACTATTTCATTACGTTAATGTTATCAAATTAAGTTCAAACGTTTCTTTAAACCCACAAAATGTTACTCCAGAAACGATATGCAAATAAACTTTTTAATATATGCAAATAACTATTTTTTTTATTATTATTTACATAACATTATAATACTAACCTGGTGGATCCTGAACTGAGAAATGTGCTAAAAATACTATAATTTTCGTAAACACCACCCTTACTTCGGCAATGGGACAGGAGAGTAAGTAATCGCATAATCTAAAACAAAAGAATATTGCATATACTTTATGTATGTGTGTTTGTGATTTTACTAAATGATACCGTTAGTTTAATTCACATACCTATGAGGATGCTTAAATAGATCTGTTGCAAACCAAGCTCTAACGGCCTGAGAACATCTCAAATGATGGCAGAGAATATCGTGCCTGCAATTGGAAAAAGAAAACAAATTATGTATTTTTAAACATGTCAAAATTTTCAGTCTTACAAAAATATACTATATTTAAATTAACGATTATTAAATTAAATTAAAACTTAACTCTTACATATTTTACCTACAATTAACACGAGATAATGTTAAATAACAAGGCCAGGGGAAAAATACTACAAATACACTAAGCAAGGTCTAAAGTACTTTACCAAGAACTACGGTGTTTTGTGTTCACTCATATTTTTATTTCATCTATTAGAGTAACTGTAATTACCAATCTGAAGGTGGACCACGCAAAGTTTTCTTTGTGTGAAAACCAACTTGAAACAAGAACTTGGAGGCTAATTGCACAGCTAACATTGACATTTCTTCATGTTCTGGTCCCTGAAATGATTAATCATAATATTCATTATTATCTTCAATTGCTAGAAATTGAGAAATACTATTTATTGCAACTTTTTATTGTACTTACCCATACAGCACTCTGCGAACCGGGTAGTACTTGTAGTCGCATACAACAAAGTTTTTTCATAAAATTAAAATGTTCAAGACTAAACTGGTCTTGATTATGGGAAAATGCAATGTTGCTACGACGTACTGAATTCCAGATAGGCTTCGGTATGGCACTTTCTCTGTAATAGATGACCAAATTTAGCAACATTAGAATGTAAATAAATACATCACTCAGTAGATAAAACTCACTTGAGGGTCATATTTTGCATGGAGTTTTCGAGACCAGATGTTTCAATCGTGTCTTTCCTCGTGTAGAAGAGCATGTAAGCATTCCACCATCTCTTCTGACGTTTATAGGATACTCTTTTTATAGTAGAATCAAATACCTAGAAAATTAGAAACTCTCATGCAGTAATTTTAGATACTAATACTACTTACACTTTTCTTATTAATTCGCGGGTTCCCCAATTAAATAAATTTACATATTTTTAAATTTTAAATGTAGTAATAATTTCAAGGAAAACTAAATTATTTTGAATAGCAACTTCTCATCGTTACTTAAATAATTTGTTTAGAGATTATTCGCACCTCGCCCATATATTCTCCGCCGAAACACTGCGCCTTCATCTCGTCATCATCATGCATGGCGCACTCTGACACGTCGCCATCGTCCAACTTCACCCAGCGACCCGTTTCACTTCCATTGTCTCTGTTAATGTACAAAAGTCGATATAAGAAATACCAAGAAATGTACTACTACAATAATTCAGTTAAAATTATAAAAGAAAACATTACAAGAATTTATTATATAGATATGTCGTCGTACCTGAGCAAAACATACGAGTAGTAGTGTCCGCCGGACGCCTGCCCCGAGTGCACGACGATGCCGCTGAGCTGGTAGTGCGTCTCGGGCGTGCGTTCGGCGCCCTCCCACAGCGACGCGTCGCCCTCCGCGCGCGCCAGGCCCCACGCTGCAACATCGTCTCTACGTTACTATCATTTACGTTACGTGCTAGTTCATTAATGAGTCGGGCTATTGGGTGCAGATTTTTAATCAATAAAAGTCTAAGTGTCAGTCAGCCGGACGTCTCATTTATGATACAGACGCCATTTTTGAGGGGTCACTTAAATGTAAAAAACCCTTAGTATATTTTGTTACTTGACTTTACAAAAAACGTAATCAATCAGATTTTGTTTCTGTTTTACTGTGGTGTTGATACTTGTTATACGGCTAGAAGCATTTTGGTTTTTCACTTTATATAAAAAACAATTTTTATTTTTAAGGTGTTTGGTGTTAAAAAAATAGCTTATTATTAAGATTTCTTAAACCCCGTGAACTATACCAATTACTTATAACTATACCAAATTTCATCAAAATCGGTTCAGTGTTCTATACGTGAAAGCATAACAGACGGACAGAATTACTTTCGCATTTATAATATTAATATTATAATTTTATCGGCTGCTAATAACATGTTATTATTCACATACCTGTATAAGGTTCGACGTCCAGTTCTCGGGGAAATTCAAAGTAGTCGTTAAATTTTATAGCACACACCTTCTCGAAATCATATTCGAATCTTTTCAGCTGTATAACTAATACAGGAGGCAATTTGTTAAGACATAGTCGCTTCACTGTTACCACCTAAAATGAAGACATTACAAGTTAGTTGTTTTGACATTTGTATATAATATAACAAAATACAAATAAAATAGTTTTCACGTGAGAATATACCTTCTTGCTGCATTTATCGCAGTAATAAGCATCAGCTCCTTCCAAAAGTTCACCACGAACATATGCCTCTAAGGATTCTTGCAAACGCGACATATTTCTAATATCTAGAGAGACTACGCTAAATGGTTCTTCTTTGCAATATCTACAAAAATACAAAAAAATATGAAAAACTACTTTTTGCCTGTGGCTTCGTCCGCGTGTTAGGGGGAGGAGGGGCAGGTGTTAGGAGTAAAAAAGTAGCCTATGTCCTTCCTTGGAGTTCAAGGTTGCTTCATACCAAATTTCTTCAAAATCGGTTTCAGATGTTTAGCCATGAAAGCGTAACAAATAAAACGACAGAGCTTCTTTCGCATTTATAATATTAATAAAGATAGTAATTCGCGGTTGCAATTAAAAATTAAAAGGAGCAATTATTATTATTATTTTAATTTGTTTGTTGCATTAATTTGAGTTAAGTGATCCTACTTATAACAATAAATCGATTTTATTTAAATACAGTGATTATGAATAAGACCTTTTAAAATGATACTGAAAAAATAATTTGTAATTTTCAAATTCTAAAAGTAAATAATAAAATTAAAAATGGTTTGTCATGGAATGAAGAAAACAATGATGTAAAATGTCTCGGTGTACAAATGGATCATCATTGTGATTGGAAATTTCACACAAATCTTACTTCTAAAATAAACGAATTTGTTTTTGCTCTTAGTGACTACAACACATACTGTTGGCAAAGATGCTGATCTCACTGCATAATATGGATATGTTGTTTTTTTGTTGATATCGCTTAATTTTATGGGGTAAGTCTACTATAAATCCGTAAGCAAACATTGCACATCGACCATTGAAAAAAGTCAGTGGATTGATTTAAGTCAGTCGTTGTTTAAGTGTGGTAGAGTTCAATCGCGTCCAGTTCTAAATATATATAAAGTTGTAAAATACACCAAATTTAAATCATTTGAAATTGTACGATGATATGTTTAGAAAAAAGAGTTGACCCAAAATTGACAAAACCCCAGATGTTATATACCAGCACAAGGAGAGGCTTTCAGAGTTTTCCGTGGACAAGGTACTTGCCGAACATGGGCACACTGTTGCGATTGCCACTTGAAAATATATGGTCTCAACTGAAAGGCTATGTAGCCCGCTAAAAACGTGAATATAATGTAACGACACTAAAAAATTTTGACTGAAAAAATAAACATGATTGAAAAAAAGTAAAATGAAGAAAAAATAAACTGAAGAATACAAAAAGAAAACGGTTTTTCGATAATGTGAACAAATGTAAGTATGAATAGTAAATAACTAAACACGATTTAGACAATATCACTGATTGACTTGATAAATACGGCCTATAAATATATTTATCTGTCAGAAAAAGTGTATACGAGCTATTTTTGGGGTTCAACCTTTAGATTTATGTAGATCAATTTTTAAAGAAAACAAAATCTTAACACTAGCCAGATTGTATATTATGCATGTAGTCAGTCGTTTGTAAATAAATATCCACACTTATTCGAAAAGGCAGGTGATAGAAGCAGGCTTGGAATAAGAGATCTTACTAGGTAATTATTGCCACCTTGACACAGTGCTCTTTTAAAAAAAAAATGCTACATAATGTGCATCAAAATATTTGATATTATTTGCTATACTTTTTTGGCATTTTATTGTAATATTTAGAATTTTAATCAGTAACATATTACTCATATTATATTATTTAGTAATTATGCCAGTGATTCTCAACCTTTTTTCTGTTGTTGTGCGCCACAACGATTTCAAAATTTGACTTTTTAATAATACACAATAGATATAAAATACCTGTGAGGGCAACCTTTGCAGATTTTTTGGTCCGAATATGTTCCACCCATAGTTTTAGCCATTAGTTGTTCTTGACCAAGAGACTTTAGTGCTTCATCTAGAGATTCTACTAGCGACATAAAAAATTCGACGGCATCCTGTTGTTCACGTAAATTAACCGGTTCTCCTTGAAGCCTGAAATATATATTTACATGTACATATAAATATATGATCAGATATGGGTATCACATGAAATAATATTTTTTAAAGACCATGTTTACCTAAAATGTGCCCATAGTCCTCTCGGCACGTAATACTGGAGTTTGCTAAAATGCAAATGTGCGAATATGGCCTGAACTTGTTTTAATATATTGATGTTATAATCGTTATTATTCTGAAACAAATACTATCATTAGTGATCCATATCGCGTAACCTATTCATGCAAAAAAAATTAATTTCGATCATGTTTATACCTCAATATTGTTCTCCAGAATGCTGTGGTGATGTGATTCTCCAGAAAAATCTTCATTTGGGTCAGTCGCCGCACCTTTAATATAATTTAACAATTAGTAAGAAAAATAACTATGAAACACTTCTTAAAAAACAATGTGCGTTTAAGTCACCTTGCACGACAAGCAGTACGTCCCGCACGGCGCGTACGCAGTACAGCTGTTGCAGCACGGAGTTCATATAGCAGGTGGCACCCGCGTTCTTCAGCCCCACCAATCCCGCTACAGGCCGCGGACCCACGCATGGCATGTATTCCCACTCGGTGAGACCCATGCTCTTATCTGATTGGACCACATACAAATATTTAGTAACGGTAAAGTAGCGATGCGAAGTACGACTCAAAAACAATAATTATTCAGAATTAGATCGTCTCCTCGTCTCCTCCATTACGAACGATCCCGCACTAACCGCTATAGAACATCCGGTCGAGTAGGTCCGCGAGCGCAGCCATGTTGGGTACGCAGGCCCCGACGAGCGCCAGCAGCAGGTCGGTGGCGGCGGCGGCGGCGCCCGGCGTGCGGCACAGCGGCATCACGCCTTCTTCGCCAGCGGGCTCGTCCGGCTGCTCGCCAATCTGCTCGCCCGTGTGCTCAGTCGGCTGCTCGCCTATTAGGTCGCCTTCAGCACCCATGTGGCACCACGCCCAGGAGTACGGCCACAAGAATTCGGTTGTCACCTCCTGTGCGAATCGTATACAACAATTTAAGAATGAAATATATTTCGAAATGAAATATTCAATTTATAGAAATGTTATATATAGAACAATTGTGTCAAGGTTTGTTTCCTGCACAACAATTTTTTATGCGATACTAGTTTCCGCTCACCGTTTCCCTGTGTGTTAGAGGGGACAAGTGTTAGGTACTCTATGTATTTTTCTGTACCTCATAAACTCATTCCGAGTTTAAGCTTTTTTACAGCTATTGGCGGTAAGTGCAAAGTACTACCAGTATACCATCACCATACAATTAAATAGCGCGTCTCCTAGCACTGATTAGTATATTCAAAACTTATTAGCAAAAACTTTGATAACAATTAGTATTGATATGGCATAATAATGATGGTGATAATTCTTGGAGTTGTTATTACGATAAAAAAATTATTAATGTACTCCTGACGATAACCGGTCCGTCACACCGACCGGTCATAACAGCCAATTTGAAAACGTTTAGTTTTCCATTGCTTTACCTTTATAAGCCCGGAGTCCTTATGGTCGGGATGTGAGCCATACTGGTATTTCACTTGGGCAGGAACATGAGTAAATAATTCTTTGGTGAGATTTAGATGGCCTTCTAGTAAAGTGTCGTCTAGGATTGCGGGATTAGCGCGTACTGCCCGAAGCCACTCAACCTACAACATTATAAATATGAATATTCTGTGAACTCTGTTTCACCGTACTCTGTCTAATAAGTCAAAAGAAAAACAACAAAGTTGGCCCCTGTTCTCTTCTGCACATTACATTCTAGAGTAATAGTCCAATTTTCGTCTTAGCGGTACGGGGGTGCGGAGTATGACGACTAAGGGGACTGAGAGGTGCAGTTAGGCCATTTTTTATACAACTCGTCTCGTTCACTGCACGCGGTTAGGTTACGGCCACACACACCTTCTTCAGTCCCTTAGTCATGTCAGTCCTCCTTAGTCATTAGGCGCGCAGGCGAGGACTCATTAAAGCGGTTTAACTACAATTGTATTTACAAAATAATAATTACTAATACCAAATTTCATCGTAAAGCAAGTCCCGAATATCGAACTAAAAATCCCGGCCTCGAGACTGCTAAATGTGGATAAAGTCTACTCCGGCATCACTAATACCCACCTCAACGGTCAAGTCCTCCAAGGTGCGCTCGGTGGGCCCAGCGAGCGACACGAGGCGGCACAGCAGCTGCAGGAACTGCTGCGCGTGTCGCGCGTGCGCCGTGAGGCGGGGCGTGGCCGCCGCGCCGCCCGCGCCGCCCAGCGCCGCCAGCGCGCCGCGCGCGCCGCCGCCGCCGCCCCACGCGCACATGGCCAGCAGCTGCTCCGCGCACGACACGCGCACCTGCCGGTATACGCGCCACTAATTAGTACTGTGCAGTGTGCAGAAAAAATTATTTCCATTTCAGTTATACAATTTACATACTTTGTTAAAAGACGTGGACTTATTTGAAGCCTAGTGAATAGAGTCCTTATCAACTTAAAACGGACCAATTTTATTAGCAATGAAGCTTGTAAGAAAAATTTAACATTAAAGTGGATTCAGCCTTAGTTGTTTTTTTTTTTGCTATTCTCTAGTCAATACCTGAGGTCATATTTTAAATATCTGATTACAAAAACTTTAATGTAATGGAAAATTAACCTGTGGGTTGGGGCAATCGATCATTAAGTACAGCGCCGTTTCTTGCCACCAGGATTCGTGAAGAAGAGACTCCAGATGACCACCACCCAATGCCATGCATATGGTGACAACTTCCATACATTCGCGCACCACTGTAAACATTAATCTCTTAGCTTATTTCATAACAAAATAATTAAAAGGTTTCTAATAGGCGACACAATCTTCATACTCATACGCATAACAGCACACACCAACACCGGCATCACTCACATATGACGTCGTCCGAGTGCACGAGGCCGTTTTGGTCGGCCGGTTGCGCCACGGAGTGTGCGAGCGAGTAGAGCGCGCGCACGGTAGCGGTGGTGGGCACGCGCCACCACACCAACGACGACACCGAGTCGCTGTCCTCGCTGCTGGTCACCATCTGTTCCGCCGTGATGTAAGGACGTTAGTTTTATACTGATAAAACATGCGACAATTTATATTACAGCCGTCATGTGTCGATTGCTGAGACTCAACAAGTACTGATATTTATTAATTCCTTAGTTATAAAATTTTGTAATAGATCTTATCTGGGCATGAAGTAATCTTAAGAACATTACATGTAGTGAATATTATTTTATATAAATAAACTAAAACCAATATGGTCAATCTTGTAATCAAGATCTGGAAAATTACTGTTAGTATTCAGCATATTAAAGAAAGCGCTGTTACTCAGTACGTTAAAGTAGTCAATAAATATTAGAGCCAATTTTGTTCTATGAGGCATTAAAAGCCTCGAACTTGGCTCATAAACCAAAATTATGAAAAATTGTAAAATATAAAAATATAATATAGGAGTTATAATCACCTGTTCACCTAAAGTATTCGCCAATTTTTCAGCTATAGCTTTAACAATAAGCTCACAATTATGGTTAGGAACCGTTTGCAATGCCTCCCTCAATATAGTCACATCCATTCTGTAAATATGAACCCAACATAAACTGATGTTGACATAACATCTATGTATTTTTATACATTTTAAGCATACATTTTATGCTTCTTACCGAAACTCCTTATCTACAGAGGTGTCGGAGCCGTCTGGTGCGAGGATTTCGAAAAGATGTCCTAAAGTATACAGAGCCAATTTGGATAGTCTTACCAAAGCCAAGTAACCAACTCTGAAATAATATTATTTATTAATGTTTTTGTTTAACTTAACTTGTGTGGCTCAAGTTAACCAGATCATTGTTTACCTTCTAGTGTGTGGAGCCGCATCTTTTAAAAACTCACTATCAGATAAGCATTGTACTAAAAGTGGAGCCTTCTTAACACACGCTAACTGAAAACTACGGTTACGTTCTAATCTTGTATCCGATGATGGCATCACCATGCTGTATAGGACCTATAAGAAAACTCAATTTTTTACATACAATTTCTTTAAGTAAGCAAACAATGTTTTTTTTGTAATAATTATTTAATACAAACCTCTACATTATAAGCGACAGTAGGTGGGGCTGGCCCGTACAGCATGTCTCTTAACTTCGTATCATCTCGGCTAAGAAGAGCTTCCGTTAACTTTTCCACCTGATAAAATTTAATCACAAATAAACACACGCTAATTACATAAAGTAAATAGACAAAATATATATATATAACTTACTGTTTGTTTATGACTAGGACAGATTTGTGACAAAAGATGGGCTGCTTCAGTTAACTGAGCATGCCCTTTTGTAATACCAATATGTTCCAAATCCAATATGAAAGGAAGGTACCACGAGCCTTGTGCAAAAAGCTGCAAAAGAAAGAAAAATAAAAAAACAAGTCTATTAGATACTTTTAAGATGTACTTGTTTGAAATGTACTAACAACTCCTGGTAAAGCGTGTTCAGGAGTAGGGGGCAGCGGCGGAGATGACGTACTCGAATCACTACTGGATTCATTTGAAGATCCACAACCACCACTTCCACACACTTGTCCATCATATACCTGACAATAGATTAGTGGTGGTGAATTTTTTAAATTTCTCATACATATATACAAAGTAAGTTCAATATAAAATTCTAAGTGTATAATTTGTACCTTAGCAACGATTACAGTTTTGTCCCTAAGAGGTATTTGTGAGAGTATTTTACGGTCAAAGCTTGTGTCCAAAAGCTCACCATTTACATACAACTCTAACTTATTTATGTACATTTCTAATTTAATATTACTATCAGACGCACATTTTAATCTGCAAAAAAAAAATTAAAATTTGAGTAAATTGTCCAAATTTGAAGAGCCAATTCACAAGATTTAATGTTTACCTTCTTTGAACTGCAGAACGTAATGAATGTAATGTTTCATTCGAGTGTGAAAACAGTTCTATATCTTCAATTTGTCTTTGGCCTGTTTGAAAGTTAAATCTTACTATTATAGTACATTGCCTGCCTCTACCCGATCTATAAATCGGAAGAATTTGTCGCTCTGCAGTGAATCTTCTATCACATTCATTAATATATTCCTGTATGGCACGAATTACTCTACACATCCTTGTACAACATTCTGCAGCATCTGAAATGATGTAAAAGGAGTTGTGGTAAATGAAATACGTAACATTCCAATTAAGTGGATTTTCTTAACGTATCATTTAACTGTAATAGTTAAGCACAATGCGTAAAGGCCGTACCGCCCAGGTCCATGTCCTTCTGCAGGCGCTGCGTGCGCGCGCAGCAGTGCGTGAGGAAGGCCTCGTGGTGCTGCGCGGGCGACAGCTGCGGGCCCGTGCACGTGCACACCTCGCGCAGCAGCTCCGTGCCGCGCACTGAGATCTCGTCGTCACACTCGGTTATCACCTACGACATAAATGTTTATTCTAGTAATAAATAAACATTAATGCAACTCATATTGTGAAATGCATTTTTGTATTTTTACCCTGTACTGTATTCGTTTGTCTCTTAGTGAAGAGTTATAGAGTGGTTATTATTATTACTTTAAATAACTAATAATTTATGCTAAGCGTGTAATATTTACTCACCCTCCATAAATAATCTAATCCTATGAGATCAGCATCGTTTAATAAAAAACTACGTCGTTTAACTTTAAGTTTACCTTCTTTGGAATTAACGGCTTTAAAAAACCTGAAAAAAAATATTTTTCATAATTTTTTACATTTAAAACAATTTGATTATATCTTGTACAAGTTTATTTACTTACCTCTCAAAGCATTTTATTCCTGAGTGAGTTAGTAAATTAGGCGGTAGTGTCATAATATTCCGACGAAAAAAATGCAAATTAATATTCGGGTCTAAATCCGGTTCCTCTCCCATCAGTTTACTAAACCAGCGGAAACAAGCTTCACGATCTCCTAAATGAGCAGGCCTCTCGGCTAGACATATCCAAATTTGTTTCGCCTGAAAAAAACAATTTCGATATGTAACCCATTATTTAACATTAATAATAAAGGCCAAATCATGCCCTCAAAAACTCACTTGTTCAGCACAGAGCCATAACTGCCCATCCTTCAGAAGAAAGCGAAGAAAACTCAATCTCTCATGAACTTGCGCCGCATGCGGGTATCTTCCGTCGGGAAGCCAATTTTCCCAATCTATTTCACTCTCTTCTGCCAGAAATAAAACACATCAGAAACGGTAACACAAAGGCCACGAAGATAGTTCGTACAGGGCGGAGCTGACCTGCCAACTTGGTCCTGACGGCGTCCATGTAGTGCGTGAGCGAGTCGGTGACGAGTATGACGAGCGAGTGCTGCGTCTGCAGGCGGTCGATGAGCTCCTGGCGCGTGACGTGCGGCCGCACGCCCGAGCCGCCGCCCGCCTCGTACAGGCAGCAGATCTCGCGCATCATCTTCAGCGCCGGCAGCACCCACTTGTCGTTGCTCTTCAGCTCCTCCACGCATCTTAACGAACCCGTTTGTCAATTACCCATACATACGGTTAAATATCTTAAATCTTATCATGAGTTGAAACATAAGAAGGTTCTTAAGTCTACAATTCATTACAAATAAAACAATGTGTTAATAATACAAAAAGGCGTTAATCAACGCCACGGGTTGCGAGCTCGATGGCCGGACTCGGACTTACAATTGCCTCAACAATTCATCTTTAGAAGATTCTAGAATTTAATTATTTTACTAAATGTTCTAATTTCCTAAATTATAAAGGTAGACAAATACATACTTATCTAGCCACAGAGTTTTCTGAGCGTCTCGGTCTTGACTGCAGCTATAGTCGAGTATTTTGATAAGATTTGCCAAAGCTACGTCCATAATTTCCGTGCACACTTCATCCGAGTGTGCTAAATTCCAGAATAGTACCAGAACCTTAAAATAATATAAATCCTCAAAAAGAATTCATTTTTAAAACAAAAAACGCGAACTCTAAATAAATCTAGTTTAAACATTATCATACCTTATTTGCCATTACACCGTCCTTATCGTCTTCTGCGAGTCTTCGTATAACTTCTAGTAATTTGTCACTCTGTTTCTTACTTGATGTTGCCCAACTTGCCTGCGAGCATTCAATTATTTATTTATATTATCCTGTGAGTTTTCACATTAACTTAAGGTATAATAAAGAGATCGACATAGTTTACCTTAAAACAGTCAAACAGGTGGTCCAGTTGGTCCGGTGTAAAGTCCCATGCAAGTTTAGCAAGAAGATCGTGGAGATTTTTGACTATCGCCTCATGTTTACCTTGCTGAGCCCTCCATATCGCATCTAAGTCGTCCCTTGTAAGAGAGTTTTCTTTGATCATGAACCTAAGCATTTTTTCTAATCGATCCACATACTGAGGTTGGTGAAGTGAATCACGTAACACTATATCTACAACTTTATTTTCACGAATCCAGTTCTAAAAAAATATAAACGTTACTTCAAGTAAACGAATGAAAAATTGACTAGAGTAAGAAATTACAAAAACATAATAGACATACCGTGATGACCGCAGGCGTGAGCCATTCAGGCTTAGGTTGTTGTGAAATTGTACTTATCAGTTGATTTATTTCATTTAAAGCTGACATTTTCCCATTAAATGAAGACATTTGTAATAATCGTAAAATCATCTTCAATCGAAACATCTCTAATGCTGTAAAAATAAAACAATATTTTTTTAAAATAAATTTTAGACCTTCGACTACTAAGATAGATCTTAACATTATTTTTATTACAAATAAAAATTAACAAATATAGCTCTTCGTACTATATTATAAATAACATATAAAACACAATCAATTGTAAGACCGTCCAATTGGATTTGAGTCGAAATGATTCTTGATTAAAATTTGTTCATGGCTCATAATATAAACAATACTTTATAACATTTTAGAAATTAACAATAATGTCCGACCGCTGTGATCAGACAGATCGCGTTCCTGACAGATCCGTGGTCGAATGGATAATGTAACTTTGAATTGTCGAAGAACATACGGTAAATATATTAGTATTGTTTACTAATTAATAATATTACTATATCAACTTACAATAAATATTATGATTATGCGATAAAAAATTTTTTAAATCCATACTACACTGTTGACCAATAGACAGATGTCAGGAGCGCAGACCTCTTTACAACATAAAACCTGTTACACTTTTTAACTACTACTCAATAACATTACATCGAATGCATATTTTACTAAGGATTATTGAAGGGATAGTCACTAGGGCTATTCAATAAATAGTCACTAGGACTATTTCTTCAATAATACTTAATAAAATATGTAATTGAAGTTTTGCGCTTAGCATATGCATAACCGAAATAAACTTAAAAACAATTTACAACAATAATATCAAAATTTTGTTAACTCGAAATAATTTAAATTTTGTATAAACTATACAAAAAGAAGAAAATGCGAAAGAAGCTGATGTGACGATTCTCTTGGAATGACGTTTGTAGGATGATTACAGACAATGTAGCAGCATAGGGGAGAAACTGAAACTGCGCCCCTTAGCAGCTACAGGGTCTGCAACCAGCCTTCAATCTGAAGTAATGCTCCCCAACCCACGTTCATTAACGCTTCCTTTACACATAATTAATATATAGCTTCATCTTGCTTCTGAAATAAATGTTAATGATCAACATTGATAAAAATCTTGCATTTAGACTGGCCGAACTGCTACAATTCTTGCTTAATTTATAGTCAATACTGTATACACATAAATTATAACAATTAAAAAACAAAACAATATGCAATGAAATATTACTAATACATTTTTATATTCAATATCAATAAGATCTTTTTAAAACAGTCATTCGATATGAAAAGTTGTATGGCTTGAATCTGCTTTATCTAATAACTTTTTACACAAAATGAAAAACACATTTAAACATATTTTTTCTTCAAGTTCAAAACATAACAAACTTATAAAAATATTTTACTTTAACCTTTTTCTATTTAAGATTTCAACAGTTTGTATTTGAAAAGAACTACAGCTCAATTAATAGTTCAAAACTAAAAACCTTCATTAATACGGTAAATAAGATATTTTAATTACAGCTTACATTTAAATAACACCTAATTTTCTTTGTTTTCCCTTTATAAAGTAATAATACAAATAAATCATTTTATTGCCCTTATGGTTTAAAATATTTAATTTAACGTATATTTGTTTTTACATTAAAATTATTTTTAATTGAGCAATCTATTAACACTATAAAAGAGAAAATTTGAAAAAAAAATTTATTATCTCTTTTCACAAAAGTCAAAAGTCAAGGTATTTTTATTAATATAACAGCTTAGTTTAATAAAGAAAGAAAAATATAGCACACCGATTCTCATATCAATAAAATGAGAATATAAAAAATTACTTACATTTCAACAGACTGTGATGTTGAGGAGTCTTAACAGAAACAGATTTGCAAGCTCGAATTAAACAAGACACTGTGTCAGTTTTATTTTCACTGCCTCGAGCTTCTCTTTTTAATTCTTCATCTGTAAGACTTTCGAGGAGAGTCGGTATACATTCCTATAATTCAACAAGACAAATGTGATATTTAACATAAAATTTAAATATGCTTACTAATATTGATGACTAAAAAAAAAATTTGCTCAAATAAAATCGTTTATTATATGCAATGTATATAAAAAATGTCATGTAATATAATGTTATGGCTAATATACAAATTACAACAGTTATAATTATTTTATGAGACCTTGGACCTAGTCACATCTTTCATCTTGTTCAATCAACCAATATAAAATGTAAATTTTAAGCAAACTAAGACATTTTCAGTTGAAATAGATATAGAAGATAAATAAAAAAACACTGGTTTGAATTTATGTGATATAGTTAGTCAAGACTTAAATTATTTGTGGTATTTATTGTGGATACGAGAAAAAAATTACATTATAATTGTTTGTGAGTATGTCTGTATATTGTTGAAAATGTTATCTGATATTTCGATGGTGGTTATGATATGTAATGTTGTACAAAAAACAATGATTTATAAATTAAGAACTGTTCTTAGAGCCAAAGATACAATAACCACATATAGCATGAAATATGTAATTCTAAGATTTGTTTATATTTCCTTCTACAGCAATGGCAAAGATTATACATATATTGTTTTAAAATGCAATCACTGCATTGTGTTGTAAGCACAAGAAACATAACAATTAAGATCACATGGTAAGCATTATTTTGAATTTGAAATAGGTAGGCAGACTTGCAATTGGGTCAGCTTATCAGGTGTAAATGCTCACCACCGTCCATGTACATTGTAAGAAAGACTAACCATCCTTTACATCAGCGCACCAACATTGTAACTGAGATGTTATGTTGCTTATACCCCAGTTATGTTTCAAACCAGAACACAACCATACTAATTTTTACTGTTTTTCAATTAGTAGTCACTGGGTGTCTGAGAATACTTACCATGAAGTGACCTAGTATATCTTTCGACTTACTAAAATATATAAATATTTATATACTTACCAATACAGGTAAGAGGTAAACTGTAACAGTGTTTGGAGTGAGGAGATCATGACAAACACCAAAAGGGCGTATTAATTGCCATACAGCAGCTACTCGTGTATCTCCACTCGTAGATTGTTCTAAAGAGGATGGTTGTTCATTTCTTGTAATTGAATTCTGAAATAAATTAATTTATTGGGATATGTTTTATTACCATTTAATAATAGATTGGTTTATTGATCATTTATATTTTTCTTAACTTAATATTTGTAGTAAACAAACCTCCATATTTTCTGTTACCGGAATGATATTTTCAGTTACATTAACTTTAGTATCTTCATTTTCTTTTTCCATTATTTCACTCAATACCTTTTCTTCACTAATAACCGATGATGTCAATTCAGATTTCTTAAAGCCCATTATAGATTCAAATCTTTCCCTTAACTTGACAAAACCCCCTGCTTGGCCAAATCTATAAATCAAATTAAAAAATTGAAATAAGATAATACATAATTAACACTACAAATAAAGATGGATCCAATTTGAAGTAACAATAGTATAAGAAAGTGAGGCATAATTACTCATTAATTAGATGAACCAGCCATCCCCTTGGTGTCCGATGATCTTGTGATTTTGCAAACACTTCAGATTCCTGTGTCGAACCCTGTCCTGCAGTTGTAGAAACATTTGCTACTGATAAGCCTTCAGATGATCTTGATGCATTAAAAGTGTGAAATCTAAAAATATAATACACATGAAAAACTTTTCAATGAGATGAACTAGACTCATTAGTATTTGGAAAAAAAAACCTACTTGTTGTTAGGATTGAAAGCTATGTGTAGCAAATGTAAAAATCTAGAATCATCCAACTTCATGGCACATAATTTAACCAGCTTCTCACAGTTTGATCGTACACATTGTTGAATGTTATTCTTCCAAGATGAGACTGCATCGTCAGTTAAAATTTTTGTAAATGACACCGTCAAAGCATCACTATAAAACCTTTGACAGGCTGCATTATTTATATCTTCACCTATAATAAAAATAACATATGCGTTCAAATTATCACACCACTGTATTCATTTTTAAATCTATTTATGTTCATATTTACTATCGTACACATACATTCTTTCTTTTTATTATTCTATTTAAAATGCTCCAGCTAAAATTTACTAGAAACAAACCTTTTGCAGCTAACTCAGTTGAAGCAACTAAAAGAGCTTCTAACTCCTGTTCAGGCAAAACAGGTACAACCCATCGGGGATGGGAAATTTTCTCCTCTAATGCTTTTAGTTTAGCCTCGGGGAACCCCATCTGTAATGAAATATTTCTCATAATTGTTCATAAAAATCAATTATTTAAATAGTATACAAAAAACAAAAGAATATTATATTTACCTCCCCGGGCATCTGATCTTGTTCCTTCATTGATATTGTCATTATTATAACATAACTCTAATCATTTCCCTCCTCCTTAAATTAATGTAATTAGGTATAAAACATATACTTTTAGAACGAGTTTAAAAAACAAACAAAGTCGATAAATAATATTTCTTTATTAAAAGATTTTATTGTAAGTACTTTTAATAGAGGTGCCAATTTATGCAATAAAAAAATAACATTAATAAGCGATTTAAGAAACATATACAATTTAAAATATAGTTTCTAATATCACTAGAAATAGACTAAATAACACCCTTTCGATATTCATATTTGCGGTATAGAATACACATAATCAATATATTAACATCCTTAGTATGCGCATTAGTTTAAACGAAACGATCACCCAAAGTATATTGCATGGTACTGCCAATCTAAATAATATACATTTTATAGTAATTAACACAAGATATTATGGGAAAATTATTTAAAAATAATATTACTGATCAGCCGGCGCGACAAAATGGCGTCATTGTCCTAAACAAGATAGGTATTAAGAATATCAAATGAAAACTTTTACGGATATAAAAAACTCTTCATAAATACAATCATTATTTCAATATTACAAATTGATTTACCTTATCTTTATACTTGAATTACTGTAAAATATTTTAAATCACAAATAAGCACTACACTTTGACGTAATAACGAAAATAGATTATATATTTGTAGGGTTTGTTATGGTAGATGTATCGTATTTCTTTCGAGATGTACTTTATGTTTTGAAAATAAAAGATTTAGTGTTTAGTAATTCAAATAATATTTTAAGAAGTAGTAAAATATATATTTTTTATATAATAATAATAAATAGGAAATCGGTAATATTTGTATATAAAAAATAACATCGCTTATAACGTAAGCCTGGACATACACTGAGTAAGCTATCGCTTAAATTAATGTTCTGTATTGACATTTATAATTTAAAGATTTCACTTGAATTCCCAATATATTTTCTACAAATGCAACAAATATATACGAAATTAAGTAGAATAAATTATAAAATAATTGTACAATTTGTAAATGTTAACATGGTTTTACAAAATCAAGAAAGAATAGAGTAAAGAATATTCTGTAATAAATTTATAATAAATAATAATTTAATTTGTTAGAAACATAAACGTCAAATAATAATAATTTTCACGTGTAACTAACTTTTTTTGTAAATTTTATTGGACTAACGCATCTGCTTTTTTCCGTATTGTTTATCATAATTTTATAAAAAACAGCGTGGAACATTTCGCCAAACACCCTTTTACATTTTTCTTCGAGCCTAATAAATACAGTTAATATTAGATTAACGAAGACGTAGTTCAAGGTGTTTTTATTTAAAACGAAAGAGACATTTCCATGTAACAAGCAATATTTTTTTTTATAACTTTTAGAGCAAAAAAACGTAATCGACGGCATTACGTCAGAGGTGACTCTACCTATAGTGCAGGGTGTGCAGTGCACACGGGCGCAGCGGTGTTAGGGGCGCCGGCGGCTGCGCCTGTATTATGACGCTGGGCGTTATAATTCAACCCCGCGTAAAAAGAGCTCAAAAATGTTTAATTATGTGAAACTGTAAAAAAAAATTGACTCCATAAAAATGACCGATCAGCTGACCGAGTTAGTATGAGTCGAAAAATGTACTTAGGTCCCGCACACACGGGAACAGTGTGGGGCTCGTCGGTGTCCAATGCGCCTAGTGCGCCCTGAACATCGGAATACCCACTATAAAACCAGCTTAACGGTCTTACCGAGAAGCGCCGCGGGATTGCTTGCGCATGTTACCGCGACGTTTAGGGGGCTGGCCTCCATTCTCTAGAAGTGTTCCCAGGGTACTGTGAATCCCTCCAGTGCCAGCGGAACCTATTGTGGCGGGGGAGAATTATATATAGCCTACTCCAACCACAAAATAGCGTTTTGAATGTCCGAATGTTGAATAGTGTTGTATTATAAATAAAGGTAAATTAATCAAGAACTGCTTATAGTGCGTAATTCTGCAGAACAATTAGAAAATCGCAGGCAATTTGTAAATCTATGGTTTGTTTACCTTTAATCCTACTCCGATTGGAATATATGTATATGTATATATATAGGCATATTCGCTCATAACTCAGGACATCAGACATTATGTGTGGGCGATATGAGGGTACGGGTAACAGATAACAAATCCATAATAACTAATCACTTTTAACACAATTATAATAACGAGTCGTAAGACAGATTCTAGACGTGTTGTCTGTACGGTGGCTAGCACAGAAGTGTCGTGTCCCAAACTCGCACCGACCGATCTAGACTCCGTCTTGCAGCTCGTACGGCTTCTTGCGGCTCATAGTCAAAACAACTCCCGTATTGTTGACATCACTGACATATATTTATTTGTCAAATATTACATGTCAATATAATATTGTTTACGATTCTTAAAAAGTTAATTATGATGCGTAAAACCTTTGTATTGGTTTTAAAAAAAATCCCGATAAACAACCAAGAGCACAATTAAGAGTATTTTTATTATCTCTTAAGAGTTTTACTGTTCATTTTATCAAAAAAATTCTTTGTTGGAGAAAAATGAATCAGCGGGTGATTACTTTTTATTAACCGGTTCCTATCTAAGTTTTTGGTATATGTGAAAAAGCATCTAAAAAGCGTATGAATATGACTTAAATCGTACATCTGGCAAGGCTGACACACACGCAAGCACGAGAATAATACAAGCCTACTTATTTAATTAAAAATACGACATGCCTTTGGTTTGTTTTCTATTTATCTATCCGTATTTGAAAAATAGTTCTGATTATTTTTCTTATTTACTCTTATACAGTTTTTGTTATTTCATAAAAGTAAGTTATGCAAATGCAATACAAATTTACAAGTGCGGAGTCTTCTGGCACAGAATTTTAGTTCAATAAGATTTATTATTTACTAGTTTATGCCACTATTCACCCGCGGCCTAGATAGGGTGTTAGGAATTTTATGTTCTTCTCTTTAAGTCTACAACGGGTGCAATATTTCATGATTATTGTTTGAGTAGTTAAGACGTAAAGGCGTGACAAACAAACAAGCTCACTTTCGCATTTATAATTAGGATTATTATTACTCTGTGGAGTAATGTCAATGTCAAACTATTTACGTGGCTATGGGATGAAACAGCGGACTTGACTGGCGTCTGCTAACCACAAATAGAAATGTAGTGGTTATGTTCTCTTTTCTAACTATGATAATCAGTCTTTTCTTACGTAGGAAGTACGTTCTCTTTGCTCAAAAATTAAAAAACAAATTTAAAAACGTATGAACAACAAATAAAAAAATATGAACCCTAAAAGTCTAGAAGCAAGAAATCGTGATGATAATCCGTTTGCAGGACTAAAAATATCGAATTCAAATCCATTACATGATTTAAACAATCGTAGCCCATGCACACGTTGTGGCAAATCCCGAATGTATTTCTGCTATACATGTTATGTTCCTGTGTCCTGTTTGGAAGGCCGCATTCCGATATGTACTGTAAGAACATATAATTTTTTTTTGTTAGTTTGTTAATATACATTTATGAGTACATATATTTTATATTAATTTTTAGCTGCCAATAAAAGTCGATATAATCAAACACAAACGTGAAATAGACGGAAAAAGCACTGCAGCTCATGCTGCTGTCTTGGCTCCTGACAGTGTTAATGTCTACACTTACCCTGAAATACCGGAATATACTATTGATGGGAGAACTGTATTATTGTATCCAGGAACAGAAGCTTGTACTGTCAAAGAATTGTTTACGGGTAAATGTAGTTCTCAGACTTACACAGAAAATGTTTTAGCTCAATTACCTACAGGATATAATGTTGGTACTTTAATGACAAAAATCTTTAATCATGATGATAGCAATCAAATACATCATGTAGAAGAATTACCAATTGACCGTTTAATTTTAATTGATAGTACATGGAATCAAAGTCGAGGCATATTTGCAGATAAAAGGTTACAAAAAATACCTCAAATTGTTTTACAAAATAGAATATCTCAATTTTGGCGCCATCAAAAGGGAAGCCCTAGATGGTATCTATCAACAATAGAAGCATTGCATCAGTTATTATTAGAGTTACATATAAATGCTTGGGGTCGTAGTAAACACTATATAAATGACCTTACTAAGCATTATCCAATACACACGCAAGAAAATCACATATTATGCAAACCATATGATGGACAATATGACAACCTTTTATATTTTTTCAAATATATGTATGAAAAATTACACACTTTGTATAAACATGATGAGTTACTGGCTTACAAAAGGCCCATGGAAGTATAGTTTTAAAATTTTACTAATTCTTTGATTTTCACTATTTTTTTTCGTTTCCTAGATATGTGTTATATTGTCCTATATCCACTTGAAAAAGTTCGGTTCAAAATGTTATAATTTTGCATCCTGAAAAACCACAATTAATTTACACGGTGCTAACCTATTACTATTAATGAATCATGAATAGGAAAAAAAGGCCCTAGTAACCAAGCTCCATTAATTCCTTTTTTTGAATTTGGAATGAAAGTTAAGGAATTAATCTTTAACCTAACTCAATATTAGAATTGTCACTGCCTTTATCACTTTATTGGGTCTAGTCGAAGTTGACCTGAACAATAGACTGGAAAAACTGTGTTCAAATACTTTGATAAAAAAAAATCCATCCATGCACCATATTTCCTCACTGTAGAACCTGCTGTTTACATTTTTGCAATTACAGCCATTTTAAAACAATGAAAATAATTGAGATGCTCACATATAATATAAAACAACATTCATGTATTGTTCTGGTAATACAATAATAGATTGTCACAACAGCATTTATACAAATTTTAAATCAGGACAAAATTTATCCATAACTATCATTAATATTATCTTGAGTAACAAAAGTCCTGTAGAGCAGAAAAAGTATTTAAAATAATTAAGGACCATTAAAACAAACTGTGATGTGTTTCAGAAACAAGAGTTTGAATTGAACTTTAATAAAATAGAATGTGCAAGTAAATCTTTATTTAAAATATCATTGTCTTAAAAAAATTGTCATTCTTAACTTTTAACAAATAATTGTCAATACATATTTTTAGATTGTATTGCTCAAACATCGAATAGATGAAATTAAAGTGTATGATGATTTGAGTATTGTTTTATTATTACCGTAAAAAAAAAGATGTAAGAAAAACCAAAATAGGGCATTTCCCATAGTTTAATATATTGTATTAAAAATTATTTCATCAAGAAACAATTTTTATTAAGTAAAAGATTATGACAAATAATATATTATCAATTGTTTTGTCACTATGATTGTTATAAGAAATAAAATTACATATATTTTATAACTTGCGTAAATCTAAGACAAATACACTTCCATCACTAGCACTTGCTCCTACTTTAGTACCCCTAGAATTCCAACACACCTCGAAGATTCCTCCTGTTCCTTTATAAGAATGAACTAAGCCTCCTGTTTGAGTTGACCATATGTGTACACACTTGTCAAATGAGCCACTAGCTAAAAACTTTCCATCGGGAGAAAACGCAACACTGTAGACAGGCTCCGTGTGTTTTGTAAGTGTGTGAATACAAACTCCTCTTTCAACATCCCATAAGCGTACAGTTGAATCAAAAGATGCACTAGCAAGTATTAAATTCATGTTCGGATTTTGTGTACCTGGTCCAGTTGGAGACCACTTTATAGTATATATCTCCTTAGAGTGAGCTTTCAAATCATGTACACATGTATCTTGTTTCATTGACCATATTTTAAGGGTCATATCATCTGAGCAAGAAGCAAGTAATTGTCCTTGTGGATCCCATTTAATAGCATTTACTTCATTCTAAAAAATACACATATGTTAATTTAAAAATATGTGCTAAATAATCATGGCTATTTAACAATTAATTGTTATACTAACTGTGTGGCCTTGGAAGCTCTTTATAGGTTTATCTACATGAAGTCTGCAGACATGAATACATTGGTCCGTAGAGCATGATGCAAACGCAGTATTTGTTTGCCAATCAACATCCAGTGCTGGTGCAGCATGGAAGGAAAACTGCTGTGTGCATTGCCCTGATGCTGCGTCCCATATGATTGTTGTCTTGTCAACCTAAAAATTGTTTGTTGTGATGAGTGATAGTGTTACATAATAATTTTAGCACTGTTCTAAATATTTTCTATAAACATACCCCAGCACTCAAAATATAATTTCCTCGTTTGTTCCATTTGAGAGCAAAAATTGGGCCCTTATGTTGACCTAGAGTGGAAGCTAATGTGCCATCTGTTGTCCAAATGCGAGCATAACCATCGTATGATCCAGTTGCTAAAAGGTTACCATCACACTGCAAAAAAAATCATAGATGAAACTTTTTCAGATACAAGGCCCTTTTTTTGGGTTATAACTTGATGTAATTTTTGTATGCACAAATCTGTATAAAAACGAATTGATTATTTTATCATATAACAATAACAAAAATCTTAAAAATACTATAATAATATTTAAGTTAAGAAAAGAAATAGATAAAAATTTCACTTAACAAATACAAAAAACATGAATGGGCTTACATTCCAGTCTAATGATGTTACATCCTTATTACTGGGCACTTCAGCACCACCTTTTTGAATACAATGCCTTAAAACCAGCTGGTTAGGAGTAGTGGCAGGATTATCTGACATGTCCCATATCCTAAAATAAAATTGTATACTTAAGGTAATTTAAGAAGTCATTTCAGTCATGCCTCAATTTTTTGTCATCTAATACAATTTTAAGCAGGTTAAATTTTTTTTTTTTATCAAATAATTACTTACCTAGCTGTACTGTCTCCTGAACCACTAGCCAAAAGATCTGTGCTGGGATTCCATGCACATATAAATACTTCTGACTCATGTCCTCTAAGCACTGTTGCTTTACTAGCAGGTATTTCAATTGACTGATCTACATCCATATTCTCGGGAGCACTTGGAGTAGCAGCCCCACCTGTTGTTGTAGCTGCAGTGCATGTAGTTCCCTGGAGACTGATCGTCTATAATAAACAAAAACACACATTAAAATAAGGAACAATTTTTTGAATAAAATAATATATGACATGGTAAACATTAAATATTGCCTATCACGTAATAGATTAAAAAATCACTATTCACATTTAATCTACTCACATCAACACCATTTTGTTCCCCTCCCGAGCCTGGTTCTTTATTAGCTTGTTTTTGTGCATTGTGAGCATTTTGTCGAGCAGCAACAATATCAGGTGTGACTGCATCGATTAAACTAAGGCTTTCTGTGAGACGAGTTTCTGTGCCTGTTTTATATGTTTAAAAATTGAAAAAAAATAGGATCTAATATATTGAAGGTAAATATTTTTATGCAAATTAATATACTTCAAAATGAAAAGTTTTAGTAATTGTGTCAACTATTTTATTCTAATTTATGTTTAATAATCTGTATAAGGATGAGTCACTTATTTCTGTTATATACATTTTACTATTTATTTAACATTTATTACCAATATATATATCTCAAAGTTATATTTTTCTTACCATCTTCTCCAATAGTTATTTCGGCTTCAGTGTATTGAAGACCTTTTTGCAATATATTCAATAAAGCGGCTGGTGGTACCAGAGCTCCATTTATGTTACTTTGAGAAATGTGAGACTCTATACCAAATGTGTACGCCGAATGATGAAAACCTAAAACATAACATCATGATTCGATTTTGTACTTACATAGAAATACAATGCATGTTAACTTCTGCTACATGGTTGTCACATAGTAAATACCAGATTCTTGTAAGTATCGGTACACGAGAAAATTCACTTCATCTATTGAAAAACTCATGTTTACACATTGATGTTTACAATTAAGTCCTTTATTAACACAAACACTAATTAACAAATAGAGAAATCATAATGATTTTTTCACGAGAACTATTTATTGTTTTACACTTTACAGTTTGATTAGACGTAGGTACATTGAAGTAAAATATTAAGCTTCTGAAAAATCAGCGTCAATGCCTAGATCGTATCCGTGGCGCTAGTGAGCACTTGCCTCTGGGCTTTCCACTCTCGCTCAATAGCGCCCCCCGCTAGAGTTAGGTACATACACAGATCATTTTGTAATGCTGCGTACAGACTGGTCAATAAATATTATATTGCAATTACAAATAAAAATCAATATATTTTTTAAACTAACCCAAAATCAATGTCAAGATATACCATAGAGTACTTAAGAAGAGGTAATATGAAAGTATTCACTTATTTAATTTAAACTAAATTTAAGCCCATTACATTTTTTATAGTTGTATTATGTATACACCACTAAATAACTCGCGTAACATCATTGTAGGAAAAATGAACACTCTGCTATCTTTCACACTATTTATTGGACATATGATATACATAGTAACATAAACTTTACTACACTAACTTAAAAATGTTGATTATGTGGTATTTGGTTATATTTAAATTTAATTTCAAAGTCAATTTGTTATATATTATTCTGTGCCGGCGTTAGGGCCACTGACACCCCGGGCACCCTCTTAAGGAAATCATATTTAAATGTTAATTTTTTGCTGATTTAAAGAATTTCAACATTCCTTTAACCCAGAGCCAACGACGTGGACGTAGAAAGTTTTGTAACTCCTCTTTTTATTTTATCTTTCAAATTTCTTTTTTTTAATTGCGGGACGGCGATGTTGTCCTCGCACAAAAGGTTCTATTTTACTGTTTTAGTCGATAAACAATTTATAGAAATGTATCTAACTCTAGGGCTGTATACTAGCAATCTTTAGCCAGTCAATTAATAAAGTAAAAAAAGTTTTAATTTTAACTTCAAACTTCAAAGAGCAACTGTCAACTCGCCAGTTAGACCAAATTGTAAATATCAAACTAAAATCTTAACGAAGAAACTGTAAGTTTACTAAAGTTTATTAATTTTTTGTGTTTTATTATTATACTATGAATACGATTTTTCTAAATACCACGATCTAAAGTACTACATTTCATGTACAATTTATTTTGAATGCCTCCTAATTATAGCGCATTGTTTATCGGAATTTTAAATGGAAGTCCCGGCAAGTACAGTTGCTTCATTACTTCACAAATTGTGCGAAAGATTGTCACCTGATCCAGGTAAGCTTCCTTTTTTAAAAATATTATTTGTCAATTTATTTTTCATTTTCGATTATTTATTCATTTTCGATATATTTTTAACGCGAAACATGCAACAGTATTTTAAAGATTTTATGCTAAAGCTTAAAAAAGGCCAGTTTATTAATTTTCAAATACATAAATACTTCATATTATTTAACCAATACTTATATTTATAGATATATTTTTTTTTCAGATGGAGCTTATGAACTAGCACTCTCATATTTGTCTTCTACTAGTGAGAAATCTCGTTCATCTCAAGATGAAAGATTCCTCTGTCAAAAGATTAATTCCAGATTAGCTACATTGTCAGCAAAGGATGCAGACAAGTTTAATGAGTCATATGCAAAATTAAAGAATTCAGTAATAGTCTTACTTACTTCCTTTTTTTTTTTAAATATAAATTAAATATTTATAAATAACAGTGTATTTCTTTTTTAGTTTGTGTTAAAGCAAAGAGTTGCTGTGCTTTCATTACTGTTAGCCCTTTCAGAGACACCACAGAGTACAGAATCCACGCAACAATTATTTCCCATACCATATCTTGGACATACTGTGAGTTTTCATGTTTCAAATTATTATCACTAGAATGTTTTATATTATTTTTGCTATGTGAATTTCTTTAAATATAATTTATATATAATAAAAATAAAATATGATTATAAATTTCCAACACAGCGATCACTGACCATCCATAATGGAAACTAGCCAATTATGTGATATAATAGTGAAAAAGTATGTTTGCTTGCAAATTGAAGTGATTTTTTATTTTTTTATTGTGGCATCTGTGGAAATGCAATTACTATATTTGGTGTAGCTTAATAACAGAGATATTGATATTTTTAAACTATTTTAAAATAGAATGCTTCGTGCTTGCTTATTAAGCAATTGTATAATGTATGTTTCAAGAAAATTTTTATTGCCATGTACTGGGTTTTATTATTCATTCAATTATTTTACTGATGTAATCCATTCTCTACATGTATTATAAATGATATGTTGTGAGTAAAAATATTATGAGTTGATACAGTTAAACATTTTTCTAATTTAAATCACAATATTTTTTTTCTATTTTGTACAAATCAGACATCTATAATTCATAGTACAATACTAACTAATAAAGAATAAGTGCTTGTCTTGACTTGATAAATTAAAAAAACCTACTATTTATAAACTCGTTTAAAATAAAGCAATACATGTTAAAATAGTTTAGAATATTGTTATTTTTAGAATGATGCAATAGGGTCTACAGCGGCAACATCAAGCTCAAGTAAAAGTACCATAGGATCAGTCAGCTGGGCTAGCAATGTTCTTAAACAAAAGGGTTCTGACCAGAGTCTACCATCTAACAATAGCAACTTGGCTGTGGCCTTGCAATCTAATGGTAAATATTTAATAAATATAATGGAAAATATTTATAATTATATTAATTTAACAACATTTATTCTAATTTAAAATATGAGTAAAACTTTTGAAATGATTATGTTGTCTTTTTAACCAATTTCGGATCTGGTGGTTATCCTTAAGGGAGACTAAGATAAATTGAGAAGGAGATATTATAATGCTCAAATGTGTGTGAAAATAAAAGTGCACTCTTTATTCCCTCAATCTCATAATGTGATGGGACTTTTTTACCTTTTTTGTGGTTAATTATACATCATAGGTTCACTACCTATGTTGTATGATAATTATAACAGTGGTCAAAATAATATCATATTTGTGTGATATCAAGCCGAGTAGCAAATAAAAGCACTTTTATTTTATTGTGGTTTATAATAAACTTACTATTTATTGCATTTTTTTTTGCACAGTAATAATGGTTACTTTACTGAAGTATGAGTTGAATTATTTAATAGCCAATGCTACATTGCTAGCATGTTTAAATATCCGCTACTTCTACTAGTATAATACGTTAGATTTAAGTTGACCGACAAGATGTCGGTTTTCTGTTTGCTGTCTCTTCAGACTTACTGTCTAATACTAATGACTGACTAGGGAAACAGTCCGTTTTGTTTGCACATACATTATGTATGTACATTGAAAAAATAAAATCAATTTTATTTTTATGATGAAATTTTCTTTATTATATGAACCATGTTAAGGCAGAAAAGGCACGGAATGTTATGTCGTAGTTACAACCGGCCAGGAACATTTTTTTTTTTTTTTTTTTTTTTTTTTTTTTTTTTTTTTTTTTTTTTATATTACCCGGGAGGGCAAATGACTCTACTCCACCTGATGTTAAGTGGTAGTAGAGTCCAAACGCGAGGACGGCCAGTACAGTCGGGAAGAAGGTTCTGCACTAGCCGCCCTCGCCTTGCCGGCCCGCAAGATGCCTCTTCTTTTTTTTTTTTTTTTTTTTTTTTTTATATTTTCCGGGTGGGCAAATGACTCTACTCCACCTGATGTTAAGTGGTAGTAGAGTCCAAACGCGAGGACGGCCAGTACAGTCTGGAAGAAGATTCTGCACTAGCCGCCCTCGCCTTGCCGGCCCGCAAGATGCCTCTTCACGCCTCGTAAAGAGACGTGAAGCGAGCGACGTATTGCCACGATAGGGATGGGCAAAGTGTGGAGGCGTGTTTCCCCCGGCATTGGTTCAGCCGTCGTCTCCACTGGACCAACACCCATCGCGGCAATGCTCGCTCGGGCACTGGCTGTACGCTGGCTGACCTCGAAACGCGGCTGCAAGCCACTGCACGAGATTTTCACCATGCGTACGGTGGTAACAAGCCAGGCGGATGTTTATCATCCTACCACCAGATGATATCCCTTAGTCGCCTCTTACGACACCCATGGGAAAGGGGCAGTGAAATGTATTCTTTCTCCGTCACTGCACGGCTAAAACCTCACGCCTCTTCACGCCTCTTCACGCCTCGTTTGTGAACATTGTTAAAACAATATGTCGCATCACGCTAATGAATGCAATATACTATAATTACTATATACGTAATTGTAACGCGCAATATGCAATTTGCATCTTTATTCTCTAGTCCTAGTTACCGGCACAAAAACATATGCGCAGCAACCATTGATCTATTGTTGTTGAATTGTTAACCTCAAAATCTTTGTATAATTTTCTAGAACTTAATAATTTTATTTTATTTAAAGAACGTGTTCATGAGCGTGCATGCGTACGGGACGCAGTATTAGCCGCCACGGGCGTAAAGGCATCCAATACAGCTAATTGGTCTCGTCCAGCACAAACATTATACTCACGAATAGCTCACTTGGGTTTTCTTCATGATCGTCTGAAGGAGTTCATTGACCCTGCATCAGGACTGATGCCTCAAGGTGTGATAATTAAATATTGTATTCAAAGAAACATAATGAATAACACTTCAAACTATTGTAACTATTGTTAATCTTATGAAATTTTACACAAAGGTTTAATGGGCGAAGGATTAGTGGCATCAATAAGAGATGAACTCACTGAATATTATCGGAGTATTGCGTTATTGCAATCCCAGGTAAATAATGTTAATTATATTATTTTTAAAATAATATTAATTACCTACATATGAAATTTACAATCTAACAATTTTTATAGGTATGCGAAGGCGACGGCGGCGGTGGTACCTTGCGACGTGTGTGCGTGTGGGCTTATGAACCCCTGCATCGTCTGACCTGGCTCGCCAATATAGCACACACGGCACATCATAAAAAAGGTAGTGTAAATTTGATTTATTCCTATACAACGTTTTACTTCGTTAGACAGGCAAATATTTTAATATTGTATCCGCACAGGCGGAGAGTTGGCGACATGCGTGCACCGTTTCGTCCGCCACGGAGACGAGCGCGTGGCCACGCTGGCGCGCCGATTGCTCACCGCGCTCACCTACCCCCTCCTGCTCATGCTCACTCGCTGGCTCCTACACGGTACGCATTCACCACCGCGATCACTGTTTACTCTACGATATTGCTTCGATTTGGTTGATTAGTATTCAAACGTTGTGAACATTTCTTCGCAGGAGAGATCGATGATCCTTTTAACGAGTTCTTTATCGAAAGCAGAAGTGGCGTGCCGATAGATAGAATGTGGCATGATAAATATAGAGTGAGGTGAGTGTTTATTATTTGGAGATAATTATATTTTTTTGTAATTTAATATACATTTGTGTTGCTGTGCTTGTAGGGAGTGGATGGTGCCGTCGTTCATGTCGCGCGAGCAAGCGGCTCAAATCCTGGCAACTGGCAAGAGCGTAGTGTTCATGCGCGAGGCGTGCGCCGACGAGCCCGTGCCCGCCGACCACCACCACCACCTGCACCAACTGCTTGAGCCGCCTCGCGCCGGTATGTAACTCTACGAATAACTTGTTTTTGAGGGTAAATGAAGAAATTATAACTTTCACCTTTTCGACGCATTTGATATAAAACATTTCACCCACAATTATTAGCTATATCAAATTAGCTTTCCGATTAAATTTAAACAGTTTCCCGTATAATATATCGGATTTTTTTATGTCAGTACTATTTTACTATTCATACTATTTGAATAGAACTTATATACAGTTATTTTAAAAAAGTAGTATATATGAATAGGTAGCGAGAGTGCGGCGTGGTGGGAGGCGAGCGGGCTGCGCGAGGGCGTGGCGGCGGCGCACGCGTCCGCTGCACAGCGCTTGCTGGCCGCGCTCACCACGCACCACCACCTGCTTGACCACCTCGCCGCTCACCGCCGCTACCTGCTGCTGGCGCAGGGAGATTTCGTACACCATCTCATGACGCTGCTGCAGTGAGTACTTTTTATTGACAACAAATTTAAGGAAATTTCTCAACCCTTGCGATTCGCATTATTGGCAATGTAAAGGTCGCTAACACCGTCGAACCTTTACAATTCCGACGAGAGATAGCAGCGCTAAGCGCTTTCTATCGAATGTATCACGGCGAGTGAGGATCTGAGGAATTATTCTACCTAATTCCTGCTTCCCCTTTCCTTCACAAGTCTTCGCGTGCTGGCTATCGATGTCACCGCCTTACTGTGACTTCAATTCCATCGCGCACAAAAAAAATTGGCATCTCTTTTCTTTGTCGCACCACTAAAAATAGAACTCTTTACCAGCACACGTGTTCACCTCCTCTTACAACCTGAGTTCAAACGTGAAGCCCCCCTGGCCGGCCCGCAAGATGCCTTCTTGCGGGCCGGCCAGGCGGGGGCGGCTAGTGCAAAAAATTCTTCCAGACTGTACTAGCCGTCGTCTCGTTTGGCCTCCACTACCATTTACCATCAGGTGGAGTGGAGTAATTTGATTTCCCGGGTTTTATAAAAAAATATTGCTGGTATTTTTTCATACTTTTAAAAAATTGTAACTTTCAAAATCTTTGAAAAGAATCAATACTTAAATAAAAAACAAAAATCAATAGCTGTATAGTAATTTATTCAATGTAATGTAATCCTATACGTATTTGGTGTACAGGGAAGAGCTAAACAAACCGGCGACGTCATTGTACGTGCACAATTTGACGTGCACGCTCGAAGCCGCAGTGCGCGCCACTAACGCGCAGTTCGAGCCGCCGCACGTGCTGGCACGGTTACACGTCAATCTCTATCCTAATTGTTAGCAAAAGTACTTTTATTTATGATAATAGAAATGAAAGTTTCTATTATAATAATAATATTTTTTTGCTTTTTATATTGACCACATAAAGTAATTTTGTTTTAAAACTTTTTTTTGTGTCCAGGTGACGGTCGCGAAGATAATGGGTGGGACGTATTCGCATTACAGTACCGCGTGGATGGACCATTGGGAACACTTTTTCCGGCGACCTGCGCCGCCCGCTACCGTGCGTTATTCACGCAGCTGTGGCGCGTCAAGCGCATCGAGCACGCCTTACACCACGCTTGGCGCGACCACGCCATACTGCAGAAACGACTCAAACACATGCCGGGTAAGCTACGTAGATCTTTTTAAGTCTACTTTTGTTCCATTAAGCAAAACTGATTATTATTAGTAATAATAATAATAATAATTTATTTATTTAAGTAACAAGACTCATATATAAAATTACAAAAAAATAAAATAACCACTACTATCTACGGCTATACTACTATCTACGGCTATACTACTATCTACTACTTATACTTACTGATCCAGCTGAAACTATACAGAGCTGGCCCGCACCCTGTGAACCAAGGATGAACTGCTTTTTCGCATTAATGCGTAAAAATAGTCTATATTCGCTTCAGCAAACATCCCTGAAGCACTACAGTAGCGAGGCAACCCGATTGACGGTTCGGCCGTCGTCGAGTGAGGTTGTGTGCATATGCTTCTTAGCTGCGCTTTCCGAATGTTTCACGACTACCTACTTTGGCTTTGTTTATTGGTTTCTGATTTTCTGACGCGTCATATTATTGAATTTTGCTTTAATATGGATTTTTGTTTTGTTTAATAATTGGTTTCGTTGTTTGGCTTAGGTCTTTTTAGACCTATTTATTTTATTTTTGTTTTAGATAAGTCTCTTATAGACAAATTATTGTATTCAGTTGTATTTTTTTTTATTTATTTTTTTATTGACGATATACACGGAGTTGTCCTTAGATGCTTTGGCTGGTCGGAAGCGCCCATCCGTGGGCTTAAGCATTTACGACTCTGGCTCTGATACAGAGACAGAGGGACGAATTTCGGCGAAGTGTAATAGTACACATCGCGGGAAGCCGACTTCGAAGGGACGCGGAACTCGGGCTAAAGCTGAGCTTAAGGCAAAAGCTGCCGACCCTGGCTTCGGCAGCTTTTGCCTTAAGCTTTTGCTTAAGCCTTAAGGAGGCGTTCAAGCGCTCCTTAAGAAGTCGGGCTTTCTGTAAAAATGCGCCCGAAGCCGTACTGGACTCTGACGAATCCTCTTCCTCGAGGAGCTGCGTGCGGAGGCTGGCCGCAACGCAGCGCTCATTTTGGAGGTGATCCAAAAGTCGAGCAATTTAAAGAGTGGCTTCATTAAGAAGCTAAAAGATTCGGCGGCTTCGCTTCAGAGTATCGTCGATGCTCTGGCGTCAAGGACTGAAGCGAAGGAGACCCGCAGGCTCCGTGCGGATAAAGGTCACCTCCGCAAGGAAATTGACGACTTACAGACCGAGCTTAAGGTGCATCGCCGTGAGTTCATCGAGATGCGTACCTCAGTAGCAGCGGCGAACGGGTCGGGCACTAGCCCCTTGCAAGATTCGAAGGCTTTGGAAGAATTCAGGGCCTCAATTGTCTCGTCAGTCGGCGTGATGATAGACGCCAAGTTGGCGGGAATTGAGGAGCGCCTCCTTCCTGCGAAGGTACACTGTCTCCCTCTAGCCGCGGACAAAAGGCGGGATGCGATGCAGGAAACTGCACCTACGTATGCGCAGGCCACCGGCACGGTCTCACCGAAGAATGCTGCATCCGCATCCAAGTGCGTGGCTCCATCCAAGCCAGCTGCCTCAGTCGCACCAGCAACACTGATAGCTGGCCCATCGAATATCCCAACCGCGCCGGAGTTTCAACCAAGTTGTTTCTTGGGCCTCCCAAGAAACATCTTGGTCCACCGTGGTCAAGAGAGGAAAGAAGGGGAAGAAAGTTTCCCCGCCGGCCGAAATCTCCGCTCCAGTTGTCTCAGCGGTGACAAAGACCCAAGCGGCCAAGCCAAAGCTGGCCGCCCCTCGAACCGCTGCAGTTATTGTCACGCTGCAACCGAAGGCGGAGGAAAAGGGCGTAACGTACGCACAGGTCCTGGAGCGGACTTAAGGTCCGTCGCTCGGCAACAGGGGCCAGAGTGTTGGAGTTACCAAAAGCACAGTCGGAGCAGGTGGAGAAGCTCGCGGAGAAGCTTCGTACTGTGCTTGACGGGGTGGCCAACGTTGTCCGGCCCATAAAGAGAGTTGACCTGAAGGTGACGGGGCTCGACGACTCAGTCACCCAGAGAAGCTGGTTGCGGCAGTCAGGACCCTGAAGACCTGGACCACGGAGGCGGTGGCCCGAGGGGACGTGGTCCTGGCGGTATCGCTGGACGTAGCGAACGCCTTCAACAGTCTTCCCTTCGAGACTATAAGGGAGTCACTCCGATACCACGGGGGTGCCTTCCTATCTCAGAAGGCTGTTGGGGGGCATAACTCCGGGAACGGGTGGTCCTCTGGGAGGGGGGCGATGGGCGACTTGTCCGGCGTTGGGTAGGCTGCGGCGTTCCACAGGGGTCGGTACTCGGCCCAATCCTGTGGAACGTCGGATTCGATTGGCTCCTGAGAGCCCCCGTCCTTCCCGGGACGATGGTGTTGTGCTACGCGGATGACGCCCTCATCACGGCGACGGGGCGGACCTTTCAGGAGGCGGCCCGCCTGGCCGAGGTCGGAGCGTCGCTCACGATGGACCAGATTGGGATGCTGGGCTTGAGAGTATCTGTCACAAAAAAAGAGGCCCTCCTATTCCACGGTCCACGTCGGGGTCCCCTCGAGGGGCGTCTATCACCGTCCAGGGTACGGTGATTAAGGTGCAAGCCCAGATGAGGTATCTGGACCTTATCCTGGACGGAAGATGGAGCTTCGGGCAGCATTTTGTCCACCTCGGCCCGAAGCTCATAAGCGCTGCAGCCGACCTGGGCCGCCTCCTACCCAATGTAGGAGGGCCGGAAACACCATGTCGACGTTTAAACGCTGGCGTGGTACGCTCCATGGCGTTGTACGGTGCACCCATTTGGGTGGATGATGGTGGATGAAAAATAAAAGCAAGGCAACCCCATCAGCAATCTAAAAGCGTTATTGTACTGGACACGAAGAGCATTGTATGATTTTAATGTATAATTAGCCCACAAACTACATGTATAAAAAGAGATACAGTAAGCGCGGAATAGTGTTTTCTTTACAGCCCTTGACGCACGCGCAAATCTTCTGACAATGACATGACGTGTTAGCTTTTATTGACAATGCTCTTCTCTCCTTTTCCAATGTCATTATCATCCATGAGACTGGTGGTTAGTATATGTTCAAAGTATTTAAATTGGAAAACCTGAGTCAAGCCCACATTATTAATTTTTACCGAAGGTATTTTTTTATATTTACTACCACTTTCAAAGATCATCAACACGCATCAATTTTTTTTACATTATATACAAGTCCATTATTATTATTACCTTCTTTATAATCTATGTGTGATTAATGTTGCAAGAGTAATTTATTATTAAATTCATTATTATAACGACAAGTTGAGCACATGATTTTTGTTATATCCGAATATATATCTCAAAGTTGTAAATCTGGTCTACCCAAATAATCAGCGCGTGACTTACGCAGAGGTGTGGGGCCTGATGCGGCGCGTGTCGTGCCTGCGCGCCGAGGCGCTGCGGCTGTGCGGCGCGCTGCAGGAGGCCAGCTGCGAGGGCGCCGAGGCCGCGTGGGCCGAGCTGCTGGCCGCCGCCGCCGCGCGCCACCACCTCGACCGCCTGCTGGCGCTGCACCACCGCGCGCTCGACCGCCACTCCATACACGCCATGATACACCACACCACGCAGGTTACCACTTAAGCCTTGGCCAGACAGCGGACTGGACGGCACGGTGAAGCGACACGCTGGCACGACGGTCGCGAGTTGTATTCTATGAGTATTCATATTAGTAGTCAGTAATCTCATAGTCTCACGTCATAAAGATCACTTCTATAGGGAGACATGGCTGGCGAGCGCGACGTTGTTGTGCGTCTTATATATTAACAAGTACATTACAACTGCTGTCATTCCGTCGCCGTCCTTTACCGCCCGCTGTCGTCATACCATTAATATACTTTTAATTCAATGTTTAAAATTATTTTTTATCGGTATTTAATGTTTTTCATATCTAGAATTATCAATCATAACACAAATATTATGAAATTTAAAAATCACAGGAACTACAATCATACTTGGGCAATGTTTTGAACGAGACATTAGCCCTACGTAGTTTCGAGACGACGCTACATGCGGGTATTAATGCTGAGCTTGAACGCCGTGATCGACTGGAACAGTTGAAAGCCGAGCGTTTGTCACGAGGTAAAATAAATATGAATATGAGAAAATTTAAAATAAATAATTATAAATTATCTTTCACTATTTCTTCTTGCTTGCAAAAGTGAAGGTAGAATTTATATATATAATATAATTGAACAATAATCTAGGATTTAAACTCTTTCATATTTATAGAATCGAGGTCACTTATGGCTTTTTTCCCATTTAAATTATATGCTAAATTTACATAAAAAAGCTGAAGAGTTTGTTCGTTTTTTGAACTTTAACTATAATGGCACAATTATTTTAACCTATTCAAGGAGAATATGCATTCACCGCTGCTGACGAAGCGCAAGACAAGGAGAAGAGAAAAATTTTCCAACAGTTCTTAGGTAACAGAAAAGCTGATCTTAATGTTTGGGCGCGTACCTACAGGTGAGTTGGCGTATGCTATTTGTACATGATGAGAAGAATTCTCAATATATATTTTTAAAGATAAATAAACTTAATCTAATCAATTCATTATTATTATATAGTTTGAGAGTCCTTTATTAATATAAAAAAAGCCGAGATGGCCCAGTGGTAAGAACGCGTGAATCTTAACAGATGATCGTGGGTTCCAATCTGGGCAGCACCACTGAATTTTCACGTGCTTAATTTGGGATAATAATTCATCTCGTGCTTTACGGTGAAGGAAAACATCGTGAGGAAACCTGCATGTGTCTAATTTCACTGAAATTCTGTCACATGTGTATTCCACCAACCCAAACTGGAGCAGCGTGGTGGAATAAGCTCTAAAACTTCTCCTCAAAAAGGGAGAGGAGGCCTTTAGCCCAGCCCAGTGGGACATTCACAGGCTGTTACGGTTACGGTTATTAATATGATTTTTTACATTATAATTTTTAGAGGTCATGTAACGACGCTGATCCTAAAGCTAGCCTTACACACGGAAGTCTCGCTTCAAACGCTGGCATTCCGACTTGACTACAGCGACTTTTATAAACGCGGCGACGCCAAGCTCCACGAACCATTAACATATCAGCACAAGCGACTCAGCGAGATTGGACTTCATTTAGCAAAGGTAAATATGAATTGAATGGATGGATATTCATGCAATATTGTTACTTTCTATATTAAAATAATATTTTCTATTTCTAGAAAAATTCTTTATTTAAATAAAATATAGTATCTTGAACTACAAAAATGTCAAGTTATATGTTTAGTTCTTTTATCATTGAGGTTATAGGGCGGTATTGTATTGGAAAAATATATGTGATTAAGCTCTCAACTGTATCCGTGCAGTGACGGAGAAAGAATACATTTCACTGCCCCTTTCCCATGGGTGTCGTAAGAGGCGACTAAGGGATATCTGAGCGACCGTCTGCTCATCTGGTGGTAGGGTGATAAACATCCGCCTGGCTTGTTACCACCGTACGCATGGTGAAAATCTCGTGAAGTGGCTTGCAGCCGCGTTTCGAGGTCCCGAGGTTTGGGGTCCCGGCGGCCACTTCCGGGGGGGGGTTCGGGGGCCCTTCCGTCCGGTGGGTCAGTGTAGTTTCCCTTTTGGCGACCACTTGGGGAAACACGCCTCCACACTTTGCCCATCCCTATCGTGGCAATACGTCGCTCGCTTCACGTCTCTTTTCCACTCTTTTTTCCCATATGGTAGCGCATCAAAGCAGGAATGACGGTCGTACAGCGGTGCACACCCCCACCATACCCTCGCTGTTTGAGGTCGAGTTCACTAACATCCGTGGACTCCACGCTAACCTCAACGCTGTCCACCACCATCTCGAGACAGCACGGCCAGCAATGTTGTTTCTAACGGAGACACAAATACTCCGTCCTGCCGATACCAGCTACCTTAATTATCTCGGCTACATGCTTGAAGAATCCTTCAAAGCGAAAGCCGGAGTATGCTTGTTCGTCCTCGTTCCTTCTCCATGTTGGTGGTACGTGTGGATCTGGTTCGTCAGAGTCGGGTCTACGTGTGCCTCTACAGATCCCACAATGGTGACTTGGAGACAAGCCGATTATTCGACCATCTTAGTCGGGTGGCAGATGCTGCGCAAGAGCAGTTTCCTAACGCGGAATTGGTGTTTTTGGGGGATTTTAATGCTCACCACGAATCATGGTTGAAATCCCTCAAAACTGACCATGCTGGGAGGACTGCTCATGCTTTTGCTCTCACACATGACTTGACCCAACTGGTTGATCAGCCCACCAGGATCCCAGACATTGATGGGCAAGCGCCTTCTCTACTGGACCTTCTGCTAACTTCTCACCCGGTGGAATATCAGGTTGTGGTTCAAGCTCCACTTGGTTCTTCGGATCACAGCCTCATATCTACCAAAGTGCCACAGGCCAAGCTGCCGCCACCAACGGTATGCAAACGTCGCGTTTGGCACTACAAGTCGGCAGATTGGGACGGTATGCGCGATTACTATGCGTCAGTCCCTTGGAAGGAACGTTGCTTCAGTGGGAATGACCCGACAGCTAGTGCCGCTGCTGTTGCTGGCGAGATCATGTTGGGAATGAAATACTACATTCCTAGCTCAGATCTCGACAGTAGGGGTGCGCGTAACCGTTGGTTCACTTGCGAATGTGCCGACGCTGTATCATCTAAGCAGGCGGCATATCGCGAGTGGATCAATGGCTGCATTAGCGGGGCATCTAACATTGACTCACTGAAAGCAATCTACAATAAAAACTCCAAGTCCTGTAGGAAGGCTTACACGACAGCGGACGCACAGCGCATTGTACAGATTGGTCATGACCTTATTTCACATCCTCGGGGCTCCCGTAGCTTCTGGCGTCTGACCAAGTCTGTGCAAAACAATTTCTGCCAACCTTCGCTGCCACCGCTCAGAAGTCCGGACGGATCGCTAGCTCACAGTCCGCAAGAGAAAGCTGATCTCCTGGCTAAACTCTTTGCCGACAACTCCGTCATCGATGATTGTAGTGCTCTGCCACCAGTAATACCTTCTTGTGGCCACACGATGCCTGACATCAAAATCAGGCAGCGTGATGTGCGAGCGGAGCTGCAATCACCTGATGTACGGAAAGCTAGCGGTCCCGATGGAATACCAGCCATAGTGCTGAAGAAGTGCGCGGCGGAGCTGTCTCCCGTGTTAACGCGCCTGTTCCAACTTTCTCTTTCTTCGGGATGTGTGCCGGAGGCTTGGAGAAGAGCTAATGTGCAAGCGGTTCCCAAAAAAGGGGATCGGTCCGACCCGGCAAATTATCGGCCAATAGCTATCACCTCAGTACTTTGTAAGGTGATGGAACGGATTCTTAACAACCAACTGATCCATTACCTAGAAGATCACTGTTTAATTAATGATCGTCAGTACGGATTTCGACCAAAACGGTCTACAGGTGATCTTCTAGCGTACGTAACACACCTCTGGGGTGAAGCTATCGACAAGCATGGGGAATCGTTGGCTGTCAGCCTCGATATCTCCAAGGCTTTCGACAGGGTCTGGCACAGAAGTCTTCTCTCCAAGCTGCCGGCATATGGTCTGCCTGCTCAGCTTTGCACCTGGATTGCCAGCTTCCTACACAAGCGCAGCCTTCGTGTTTTAGTTGATGGTTGCGCTTCACAATTCTATGTAGTGAATGCTGGGGTCCCCCAGGGATCTGTGCTATCTCCCACTCTGTTTCTTTTGCATATCAATGATATGCTCTCTCTCGGGAACATTCATTGCTATGCAGACGATAGTACAGTGCATGGTGGATACCACGGACGCGCAGTGGCTGGGCGAGCGGAAATTCAGGAGAGGCGGGAGGATCTTGTCATTGAACTCAATAGGACGTTAGAACTTATCGCCAAATGGGGCTCAGATAATCTTGTTGAGTTTAATGCCAAGAAAACACAGGTATGCGCTCTCACAGCAAAAAAGTCACCATTTTCCCCTCTTCCCTCCCTCTGTGGCACTCCGCTGGTGATACAAAGCAAAATCGCCATGCTGGGGATGGACGTTCGCTGCGACCTTAGTCCAAGGGATTACATCGAGGCTGTGATAAAAACAGCTTCACGGAAACTCGGATTTCTGAACAAGGTGCGGCGTTTTTTCACGCCACAACAACTGTGCCTGCTGTACAAAACAAAGGTACGGTCTTGCGTTGAATATTGCTCGCACCTTTGGGATGGCTCCGCTAAGTACCTACTTGAGGCCTTGGACCGGTTGCAGCGACGTGCGGTCCGCATTATTGGCGACGTAAAGGTCACTAACACCCTTGAGCCTTTACAATTGCGTCAAGAGATAGCTGCGCTGAGCGCTTTCTATCGACTGTATCACGGCGAGTGTTCCGAGGAATTATTTTCCCTAATTCCTGCTTCCCCCTTCCTTCACAAGTCTACGCGTGCTGGCTCTCGATGTCACCGACTAACTGTGACATCAATTCCATCGCGCACAAAGAAATTTGGCAACTCCTTTCTTTGTCGCACTTCCAAGAAATGGAATTTCTTACCAGCTCACGTATTCTCCTCCTCTTACGACCCGGGTTCCTTCAAACGAGGCGTGAAGAGGCATCTTGGAGGCCGGCAAGGCGAGGGCGGCTAGTGCAGAACCTTCTTCCCGACTGTACTGGCCGTCCTCGCGTTTGGACTCTACTACCACTTAACATCAGGTGGAGTAGAGTCATTTGCCCTCCCAGCAAATATAAAAAAAAATCTAGGATCTTTGCATGATTAGTATGACATATTAAGATTTCCACACATGTATAGAGTAGGGTAGATACGGCAATCGACATGTTCATTAAATAGTATGAAGTGGGCCGAAGGGCGCTGCGGTTACGACGACAATATGCGAGTTAGTGGTGAAAACAAACAAACACTCACTTTCTCATTTATAATCCCTATTAATAAGTATTCCTATTAATAATTTTTACTTCTAACATTTATGTTTAATTTTCATAAATTGAAATTTTATGGCTAATTATGTTTTTTGTTTTTAACTGAATATAAGTAATTTTAAGTATTTTTTTTTTCAGACCAAATTAATAGATCACAGTAAGAAAAAGTGACACGTATCAACGGAACCGCCCACTTCTAGTATCTGTGTATCGTGGATCGGTTTCGGCTGCATTTCCTCTAACTAAGCTAATGATGCAAAAGTCGTAATTTAATTGTACTAAATAATAGCTTAGATTTTTTTAATATCACTTTTGCTTATGATTACATATATGTAGTTTATTAAAATTTAATAGTATTACTGTAAACATCAAAACAAAGACACACGTGAAGACTTCTAATTTCTTTGTTAACACATATATAGGAAGTAATTAAGATAGACATTGTTAACTGTTTAAAAGAGAAATGAACTGGTTAAATGTTTAAGTAAGAGTATTTTAAATATCTTAAAAGCAGAGTGTTAATAATCTTATAAACGATGTTAGGAAACATAATAATTAGGAAATGACCATTAATTAATAATTTATGATTAAAAGAATTCGATCACTACAAGTAACGTCTCGATAAACGACTGATTTAATTCACAAATTAACACTAATGTATATTGTATAACAAAATAAATTTATATAAGTGCCATTAAACAACAATGTTTTTATATATTTTGTCTCGTTTTATTTTAACCCTCTGATTTCGTATATTTCGTATATTCATAATAGAGATTGAATATAGTAATGATTACAAATAGGTTTTACTATTTTATTTTATTCCAATCAGGTGAGTGTAATACCGAACTCCTGGCTCTCCTTTTTGTGTATAGCAAAATTATTGTAAGTAATATATTTTCTCTTTACGGTTTTTTATAATAATATTAAACTCTATGGTTAACAATGTAATGACTAATGCAACACCAAAGAAACCTTCAAACTATCTTTGCAAATTGCGATGTATCCTTAAGATGGTCATTAATGATTTTTTACAAAATTAATCTGCGCTAATCGCGGGGCAACCCCTCTTGTCTCCTAATAAATTTTGTGCACAACGTCTGGTGCCGTACTGAGACGAGACGTGCAACGTAAAAAACATAGATCAGATCTATATCTGTTATACATTTCACCGCAAACATCTTGTACCCGGGTGTGCAGTCTGCGCGGAGCATATTCACCACCTAACTCCAAAGCCTTTTGAAAACAATTGTTTTTTCGTTCTGAATATCATTAGATTATCCGTCCCAAATGCTGTTTCTATTAATACTTGTTGTTGTTATTATTATTATTATTTTTTAATCTTTTATTTTTAAGGGGCCTTTATAGCCAGCCTATATGTCGGCCCCATTGTTGTTATTTAAATGTACGTGTGACGTCAACTTACATATGGAAGTACCGTTAGTAACGTTATCGAAGAAATTATGTTGTTATATTTTTACCTAGTGCTATATGTGTGGTTTATTTAATTAATAAGGTGTCGTTTATTTAATTTTAATATAGATAGATATATTATGCTTTATTGTACAACAAAAGAGTTACAGAACATAAACATAAACAAACGAAAACTATTTTGTACAAAAGGCCTTTGGATGAAGGACACCGTATCCATAAAAAATTAATTATCTGTTTACAAAACCGACTGTTTCAAATAAAATTCGAGTCCATAAAAAAATTATACCCTTTTTGTTTGTCTTTTCTTTTTTTTTCAGTTTTTTTTTATTCAAATTGAAATGGGACCAAATGGGCCACCCTCTGAAAGAATATATATTTTCCCTAATTGGTTCATCATCATCTCAAATTATGGTAAAAAAGACAACCAAATTGCGAACCTCTTTTTTTGAATTTGGTTAAGAAATAGCCTGAAAATATTCCGTTGCTCTCTACGGTAAAATCTCTTGATGAGAGGGCGTGATCTTGATAAAATGATTTAGAGCTTATTCCACCACGCAACTTTAATACGGATTGATGAATACAATTTAATCCGACCTGCAAACCCAGTTCTCGAAACCCAGGCCCTTCCTACGTGTTGTACAAGCACGCTGAATAATAGATAACGGGGCTGTTATTTCAATCTCAATATATTATATTTTTTTGATATTTCAGTTATAGCCACGCTTGGATTTTATATTTGGTTTAATTTGTTGGTTGGGTTCGAGGTTTAATATAAATTGTATAGTGCGCTTTTTTAAGGAAAAACAAAAAAAATCTTGAATAATAGACCCTCTAATAAATGTACCCCCTAAAAAACTCCCTACGGCAGGGTACCACAAACGGCGACTGTTTCTGGCCACGTATAATGGACGCTCTCTGCGGCTGGACGAACACCTGACAGAATTGGAAGTAGAGTTAAGTCGTATTAACTGGGATATAGTAGGTCTATCAGAAATCCGAAGACAGGGCGAGGACACGATGACACTACTCCGGTCACTTACTCTACTTCCGAGAAGGACACCAACCATCCCAAGGTGGCGTCGGCTTTTTGATCCACAAGTCACTCAGAAGCAATGTCGTGGAGGATGGCAGTGTGTCGGCAAGGGTGGCATACTTTGTCTTAAAGATAACCGAGAGGTATGCCTTGAAGGTTATACAAGTGTATGCCCCAACGTCTACATACACTAACGAAGAGGTCGAAGCCATGTACGAAGACATAGTGAAAGCTATGTCTCGTACCAGTACCTTCTACACAATTGTTATGGGTGACTTCAATGCCAAAGTGGGAGTACAAGAAGATGGTGAATCGAGGGTAGGAAAATTCGGCTATGGGCGCAGGAATCATCGGGGGCAAATGCTGGTAAACTTCCTTGAGGCTCAGGGATTATTTCTGATGAATTCATTTTTCCAGAAAAAGCCCCAAAGGAAGTGGACCTGGCGAAGCCCCGATAACACAGCGATGAATGAGATCGACTTCATCTTATCCAATAAGCGCCAAATATTCAGGGATGTCTCCGTGATTAACAGGGTAAACACTGGAAGTGATCACCGCCTGGTAAGAGGCATCCTGAATATTAACACTAAAATCGAACGATCGCGGTTAATGAAGTCGAGTCTTAGACCAAATCTGCCCCAGGTCGAAGCTGGTTGCGAAAGCTTCCAGTTGGAACTACAGAACCGATTTGCCATGTTGGAAACCAGGCAGGACATTGACGACGCCACCAATAGTCTGGTGAGTGTCATCCGCGAAGTGGGCCAAAATTACTTTCGACAAAAGAGCAATGGACGTAAGTCGAAGCTCTCAGGCGAGACTCTGAACGAGATGACGAGAAGACGAGAACAGCAGAATATGACGCCATCTGAGTGTCAGGCACTTAACAGGAATGTTAAAAAAACTAATACGGCGTGACACAAGACGAGCTAATACCCGGAATATTGAAGATGCCATAGCACTCAATAGGGGCTCAAAGGTTCTGGCAAAGTCACATACCTCCTGTTGTCACCTGACAAAACTCAGAACCACACAAGGCACAACCGTCACCTCAAAACCAGAGATTCTAGCTAAAGTCGAAAAGTACTATGGCGATTTATACTCATCACGAGTACCTCCACCTGAGTCCCACAGTGCGGATGACCCACGAGCCAGACTGACACGCCACCTATCAGACGATCTTCCCGACATCGATTTGGGCGAGATTAGGATTGCTCTCGGACAACTTGGAAACAATAAGGCTCCAGGAGATGACGGAATTACCTCAGAGCTTCTTAAAGCAGGAGGCACACCAGTCCTGAGAGAGCTGGCTAACATCTTCAATTCCGTCTTCCATAATGGTATTACACCGAAGACATGGAGCAGAAGTGTGGTGGTTCTGTTTTTCTAGAAGGGTGATAAAGCTCTTCTGAAGAACTACCGCCCATTTCACTTTTAAGCCATGTTTACAAGTTGTTTTCGAGGGTAATCACGAATCGTCTTGCCCGGAAATTCGATGACTTCCAACCCGATGAGCAGGCTGGGTTTCGAAAAGGCTTCAGTACCGTAGACCACATACACACACTTAGGCAAATAATACAGAAGACCGAGGAATATAATCAGCCTCTATGCCTAGCGTTTGTGGCCTACGAAATACCATTGAGACCTGGGCTGTTCTGGAATCCATGCAGAGGTGCCTAATTGACTATCGGTATATCCAGGTGTGGAAGTGTTTGTACGAAGCCGCAACCATGACCATCCAAGTACAAGATCAGAGCACAAGACCAATCCAATTGCATCGCGGGGTAAGACAGGGGGATGTAATCTCCCCGAAACTTTTTACTAATGCATTGGAGGACGTCTTCAAAACGCTCGATTGGAACGGACGCGGCATTAATATCAATGGCCAACACATTACACATCTGCGATTTGCCGACGACATTGTCATCATGGCGGAGACTCTGCAGGATTTGGAAGAGATGCTAAACAACCTGAGCGATTCTTCGAGACGAGTAGGTCTCGGGATGAACATTGAAAAGACCAAAATTATGGCAAACAATCATGTATCTCCGGGACCAGTGGTCGTAAATGGCTCTCCACTTGAAGTTGTGCAGGAATTTATCTACCTGGGCCAAACTATACAACTTGGCCGGCACAACTTGAGAAGGAGGCTAAAAGAAGAATACGTTTGGGCTGGGCGGCATTCGGGAAATTGCGTCATATTTTTACATACTTACTAAATGTAAATGGAGCCGACACGTGTTAGAGTGGAGACCACGCTTAGGCAAACGTAGTGTAGGACGCCCTGTGACAAGATGGACCGACAATTTAAAAAAAGGTGGCAGGTACGGGATGGATGCGGACTGCCCAAGATAGGAATGGTTGGCGTTCTATGGCGTTGTTGGCGGGGAAGCTTTCGTCCAGCAGTGGATGGCAAAAGGCTGAAAAAAAAAACTCCCTAGACGTCCCCCTAAATTGGGGGTGAAAGCCCCCAAGTTGGCATCAATGTTTATCCCTAACATTATTCAACTGTAAGGGCAGTTAAATAATTTAAGAATTATGTTTAATTAAAATGATCAATAAATAAATTTTGTAATAGTAAATATTTTACAAAATATGTAATTTATAGTTATAAAGTCATATTCTCCTAGTAAAGAAGAGGCTGAAAGCTTCCACAACCAACTATAAAACAAAAAAGAACACGCCAACGCGTGCTAATGTGAACGCAACGCCCATACACATTGATATTGTAAGAAATGTTAAACATTGCTTACATTGCCAATGCGCCGCCAACCTTGGGAACTAAGACGTCATGTCCCTTGTGCCTGCAATTACGCTGGCTCACTCACCCTTCAAACCGGAACACAACAATACCAAGTACTACTGTTTTGCGGTAGAATATCTGATGACCTACCCAGACGAGCTCGCACAAAGCGCTAACACCATAATATGTTAGTACCACCAGTTATACTTTATCGTTAATCATTATTAAAACCGTTCCACAAATGAAATCAAATTGATTCCTAGTAAGGTTATTACCAAATTTAATATCTTTATGAATTCAGCCTTTTGCCGTCCACTGCTGGACGAAAGCCTCCCCCATAGAACGCCAACCATCCCGATCTTGGGCAGTCCGCATCCATCCCGTGCCCGCCACCTTCTTCAAATCGTCGGTCCATCTTGTCACAGGGCGCCCTACACTACGTTTGCCTAAGCGCGGTCTCCACTCTAACACGTGTCGGCTCCATCGGCCATCAATGCGTCTGGAGACATGACCAGCCCACTTCCACTTCAGCGAGCTAATTCTCCGCGCGATGTCGGTGACTTTAGTTCTCTGGCGAATGTCCTCATTTCGGATTCTATCGCCCAGAGAAACCCCAAGCATCGCGCGTTCCATCGCTCGCTGAGCGACCTTAAATTTGTGGACCAGTCCTACGGTGAGTGTCCACGTTTCGGCACCGTAAGTCATCACAGGTAGGACGCACTGATTAAAGACCCTGGTCTTAAGCGACTGTGGGATCGACGATTCAAAAATATGACGCAACTTCCCGAATGCCGCCCAGCCCAAACGTATTCTTCTTTTAGCCTCCTTCTCAAAGTTGTGCCGGCCAAGTTGTATAGTTTGGCCCAGGTAGATATATTCCTGCACAACTTCAAGTGGAGAGCCATTTACGACCACTGGTCCCGGGGATACATGATTGTTTGCCATAATTTTGGTCTTTTCAATGTTCATCCCGAGACCTACTCGTCTCGAAGAATCGCTCAGGTTGTTTAGCATCTCTTCCAAATCCTGCAGAGTCTCCGCCATGATGACAATGTCGTCGGCAAATCGCAGATGTGTAATGTGTTGGCCATTGATATTAATGCCGCGTCCGTTCCAATCGAGCGTTTTGAAGACGTCCTCCAATGCATTGGTAAAAAGTTTCGGGGAGATTACATCCCCCTGTCTTACCCCGCGATGCAATTGGATTGGTCTTGTGCTCTGATCTTGTACTTGGACGGTCATGGTTGCGGCTTCGTACAAACACTTCAACACCTGGATATACCGATAGTCAATTAGGCACCTCTGCATGGATTCCAGAACAGCCCAGGTCTCAATGGTATCGAAGGCTTTTTCGTAGTCCACAAACGCTAGGCATAGAGGCTGATTATATTCCTCGGTCTTCTGTATTATTTGCCTAAGTGTGTGTATGTGGTCTACGGTACTGAAGCCTTTTCGAAACCCAGCCTGCTCAACGGGTTGGAAGTCATCGAATTTCCGGGCAAGACGATTCGTGATTACCCTCGAAAACAACTTGTAAACATGGCTTAAAAGTGAAATGGGGCGGTAGTTCTTCAGAAGAGCTTTATCACCCTTCTTGAAAAACAGAACCACCACACTTCTGCTCCATGTCTTCGGTGTAGTACCATTATGGAGGACGGAATTGAAGATGTTAGCCAGCTCTCTCAGAACTGGTGTGCCTCCTGCTTTAAGAAGCTCTGAGGTAATTCCGTCATCTCCTGGAGCCTTGTTGTTTCCAAGTTGTCCGAGAGCAATCCTAATCTCGCCCAAATCGATGTCGGGAAGATCGTCTGATAGGTGGCGTGTCAGTCTGGCTCGTGGGTCATCCGCACTGTGGGACTCAGGTGGAGGTACTCGTGATGAGTATAAATCGCCATAGTACTTTTCGACTTCAGCGAGAATCTCTGGTTTTGAGGTGACGGTTGTGCCTTGTGTGGTTCTGAGTTTTGTCAGGTGACAACAGGAGGTATGTGACTTTGCAAGAACCTTTGAGCCCCTATTGAGTGCTATGGCATCTTCAATATTCCGGGTATTAGCTCGTCTTGTGTCACGCCTTATTAGCTTTTTAACCTTCCTGTTAAGTGCCTGACACTCAGATGGCGTCATATTCTGATGTTCTCGTCTCCTCGTCATCTCGTTCAGAGTCTCGCCTGAGAGCTTCGACTTACGTCCATTGCTCTTTTGTCGAAAGTAATTTTGGCCCACTTCGCGGATGACACGCACCAGACTATTGGTGGCGTCGTCAATGTCCTGCCTGGTTTCCAACATGGCAAATCGGTTCTGTAGTTCCAACTGGAAGCTTTCGCAACCAGCTTCGACTTGGGGCTGAGTTGGTCTAAGAGTCGACTTCATTAATCGCGATCGTTCTATTTTAGTGTTAATATTCAGGGTGCCTCTTACCAGGCGGTGATCACTTCCAGTGTTTACCCTGTTGATCACAGAGACATCCCTGAATATTTGGCGCTTATTGGATAAAATGAAGTCGATCTCATTCATCGCTGTGTTATCGGGGCTTCGCCAGGTCCACTTCCTTTGGGGCTTTTTCTGGAAAAATGAATTCATCAGAAATAATCCCTGAGCCTCAAGGAAGTTTACCAGCATTTGCCCCCGATGATTCCTGTGCCCATAGCCGAATTTTCCTACCCTCGATTCACCATCTTCTTGTACTCCCACTTCAATGCCAAAGTGGGAATATCTTTATACTATATATATAATTATAATATATTTATACTAGATAGATAACATACAAAAATATTTAATAATTAAGGAAAAATAAAAATCGTTTAATTTTATTGTTATTATCATTAATATTATTAGTTAATTAATTCATTAATTAATGTATGTAAATGTGTAAAATGCACCCATTTAAATACAACAGCAATTTTATACTACTTGAATGTATTTTTAATTTATATTTTAAATTACCTCTCAAAACGAGAGTACAACAAAAAATTTAGGGGTTTTTAATCGTTATTTAGGGAAATTTGAAATTGGATGTAGGAAGAATATTCTGTAGGAGTTGGCATCACTGGGGATAAATTGTAAATGGTTTTATAGTTGGCAAGCATGGTTCTTAAAGTTTGTATTGTTTTAAAATCAGCTGTCATAAAGTTTTTAGATTTAATTTCATTTGTTTTACACGTTAATTAAACTACTGCTGATTCATATCGATGTTAAAATGATTTCTTCCGATAATGAAAGCTTAGACGATGAAATTAAGGAGTTATTAGAAAATTATAAATTCAAAAAGGCAACTATATATGAACCATGTACACTGAAGAACTTCAAAGAATGTTTAATCGGACTGAATGAGGTAAGTAAATTTATGTTTATTCATTATGGTATTCTTTTATGGCTTTGATTTGATTTTTTCATGTACAAAGCATAGATTTTGTAATTAACTCCTGGCCTTAGAGTAAACTATGCTTCGTACTCTGCGAATGTGAAATCGAAGAAGAATCTTTTTTATAATTGTTATTTTTTTTCCTACTAGGAATTCAACCTGTTAAATATAGATTACGTTTTCAACCCACACACAGATGTTGAGAATGATACTTTAAGTCCAGAGGCCCTCGTAAAACTAATAAATTCAGTTTGGACACTGTTGCATCACTTTAAGAATGTTTCGGATAAAGTTGAGGGCTTGGAAGAGCAAAACCACATTCTCGAAAATAGCAACAAACACGTAAATGTAAGTTAATACAATATATATAACACAATGTAATAGTTAAGGCTTTTTTTCATAATTTAAGCTTTAAAATTTGCATCTTAAAGAGAGTTTGTTTTTTTGCTGATCCCCAGTTGTGTAACAAACAATTAAACGAAAACCTATGAACCATTCATGATTTATAAATATTTATTTATAATACAACACCATTCTACTTATATCCACTCAAATTTTACTTTGTAAACATTTGAAATGTAATTTCATTGTAAACCAATAACAAATATCATTAATTATTCAAGATAGTCTTACCAACACAACCTACAACCCCAATAAATATGAAAAATATGTTAACATGTCATAAATAAAGCAATTAAAACTATGTATTTAAAAATGATTTATTTGGCATACAATTCTAGTACACAATTGAAAGATTAAATGTGAAGTTAAGCACTGAAAAGAATGAATCAAAAGCATGTGTTGCATCTGCTCAGCGGGCTTCAGATCAGTCTAATGAAGTATATCAAAAGCTATTGGACACAAAGATGAAATTGAATCAGTTAACTAAACAAAAAGAGACGAATGAGAAATGCTTGCAAAACAAAATAGCAAGACTAAAGCTTGAAAACAATAAGATTTTAGATAGACTAAGGAATAAATCAGGTATGTTTAAAAAGTTAATTTAAAAAATAATAGTTTTAATTTTCTGCCAAGCTAAGTAGTATTGCAGTTAAATATAATTTCTAGTATTTTTAATATTTTACTTTTTTATAACCTAACCAATAAACAACTGTCAAAAAGTGAAAATATTTGTATAATAGTAAAAGAAGTAAACAAGTTTAATATTATTAAATTTAAGAAAAAATATTTTTAACAGACAACTTCACTCCTTGCACTGATATTTGTGACTCAACACTCATGCAGCTAAAAGACCGTGAACGAAAACAAAGAGCATTAATAGCTCAGCTACAAGCTAATAATCAAGATTTACTAAGAGAAGTGTTGGCTCTCAAGGAGGAGCTCATACTTGAAGGAATTGGAGGTGTGAAAATGAAATAGTTTAAAACAAAACCAAATAATAATAGCACAAGTATTAATTGCAGTATTAACTGATCTCTTAAAATAATTAAATGTAGATTTCTAATTATAACTTAATTTTTGTACTGTCTGGTTGTGTTAACATTAAAAAATACTGTAAAAATTGTTACTTTGAATGTTTATTGTTGTGATTTAATATTTAAGATAATAAATGATTTACAAAAAAAAATTATTGTCTATTTTTATTCTACAAGTATAATGTCATTAACAGTAAAACATTTAAAATAAATAACTAAGCCTGTATGTAAAATGTTTTTTTTTATTATTTATATTATGTAATAATTATAAAGCGACTAAGTATCATTCTAATTAAGACATTGGCAAGGTGGAAAATTAGAAAAAAATATAAATAATATTTTCTTAATGTTAAATGTAATTAAATACGATTTTTACAGTAGTTAAGTAATGGCAGAGCAGACAAAACTGACGTAACTCATTTGTTAACAGTTTGGGCAGAATACGTCGATAGAATTAATTAGGAATTATATTCAGTGAGGTCTGCCTTCAATGCGCGCGCACTACGAACAAACTGGCTGTTTGGCTCTGACAAAACTATGTTGAATCACGCGCATTTTAATATTTGTGATCATTTCGCGTTTAACCACCAAAGTGCGCGCGCGCCTTGTTTCAATTAAATTGCCGCGTTATCGCGAATGTTTCTACAAGTTTGATAAGATCATTACATCACTGAGTGTGAGTGATAAGATTCGTCAAGGACCGATTTGTCTTACCGATGATCAAATCATCGCTTAAATTCGATATGCTACGGTTGTAGTTTAAGCGAGTGTTAAACAATAGACGTTGTTGTTACAAGTGTGATAATTGTTTGTGACTTTAACTTGGATGTGGTGGTAAATACGATGGGGACAGTGCCGCGATTAAAAATAACAGTGGTGGGCGACGGAATGGTTGGCAAAACCTGCCTTCTGTATGTGTACACGAGGAATGAATTCCCAAAGGAATATGTACCAACAGTGTGAGTACTATTTGGTTACTAATCGATTAGTTAAGGTAAGTTGATCAAATCCGACTATAGGTCAATGGGTCGATCGTTGAGCTCGACGTGCGTGTCAAAATTAGCAGGTTGATGCTGTAATCTCTTATCTTTGTTGGAGATTTATTTTTAAATTTAAACAAGCATAATATGAATATATTTTATTAACATAACTATGTCAGTTCAGTTCCTACCTACTATATTCAACACATTTTGCTATATTTTCCTTTAATAAGTTTACAACCGCGTTATCATTAATGTGACTCATTGAAATACCCATATACATAGTATATTTATTATAAAATTGCAATGTAAATAAGTAATACCTATAGTTTAAAAATTGTTTTTTTTTAAAGGTGTTTTATAATTTATATTATAATAATATCCAAATTGCTTATAAAAATTTAATTTTTTTTCGATTACTTACCTATATAGATGTGAAAAAATACTTAAATTCTTTCGAATCATTCTTGTTCGTGTATATAGATGAACCATTTCACTAGTTTTATTTATATACCAAAATGTTTAATCTTATACATATCATTTTCATATTAAATCTGCGCGGACTACTGGGATATCCGACACTGATAAGATTATATACATCCTCCAAATAGTGTCAATAAGCAAAAAACATTGAACTCTTCATAATGTATAATAGATTAAAAGTTTATTTATTTTATTTTAACTTTGCCAATAGACAATGTTTTATTTAAAATATAAGTAATGAATTGTTTGGATTTAATTTTCTTCTTTGTGTTACATATTCGAACCACTGTTATAGTTTTGAAGTTATAAGGATTTTTTTTATATTTAATAAACAATATAAACCTTAACTAAGAATTATTTTAGTTAATAATTATATTGTGCTAAAATATTACCGTGTAATATGTCATGTTTTTAACATAAATATAACCACTTCTTGTTTCTACTTGGTAATGGCTTTATGACTAGCTTGAAATAAGTAATGGTGCTAGATATTAATTTATTTTATTTCAGCATTAGCTTAATAGTATCTCTATTTGATGTATAAATCAATTAACGAAAATAAAAAAGTAAACAACTTTTATTCGAAATAAAGTTTTAATGACAGTATTTTGTTAATTATATCTAATAACCCGCTTCACTTAATTCTTATCTAATCGTGCTATTTGTAAAATTACGTTAAATTAAATATTTTGTCACTGGTTCTGATTTAATGCTTAACGATTTAACTTATAATAGCTTAGAGACTGTTTAGTTAAACACTGATTACGATCAGACATTATTGATTTGATCGAAAGAAGAGGACACAACATTGTTTAACTAATCACCAGCTAAACAACGTTTATAAGTAAGGCCGATAAGTTTAAAGAATAAAAAATATACTAAAATAACTAAGTAGTACATCCTAATATAAGCAATTTGTGACAGGACCGTGGGTTCGACACATGGAACTGATAAGTAAACATGTTTGTCGAGGAACACTGACTGACCATAACAGTATCATCGTCCGATATTATATCTTGTTATAAATATATATACTTACATATAATGTATACCTTCATATAATATTTTATAAAAAAAAACATATTCATATAGGTAATACCTAAATAAACAGTTTTTATAAAATCAATGATTGTTTTAAAGATTTTTGTAGAGGATATATCTTGGCAGATAAGTTGTCCTATGTACGTTTTTCACTCATTTATACCATTATAGCATATAAATAAAAAAGTAAAGGGATCATGTTCGAAAATATTTAATTAAATATTTATTTATTTTTGTGCATGTTTGTTGGTTCCGACTACGTATACTTGCATACGTTTTGAAATATTTAATACATACATATGTTTATCCCAATAATTAACGATTAATAAGTTAGTCAAAACAATCAATTAATCGCCAAAATCTTTAGGTTAATGTAAAAATCGAGAGTTTCATATATATCTATATTAAATATTTACATTAATGGATGACAAATCGGCAATAATCTGACGTCATTTCTTCGCTTAATTATGATAAATACCTGTTACTGAGTTATGGTATAATGATGGTGATGGGTGACTAATTTTTCATTGTCGTTTATTGAACACATTTTTAAGCAGAATCACATTATTAAATAAGATTAAACTTAACAAAAAGTACCTAATATATTAAGATATACATTAGCTAAGTTTTGTTCATTGTTATTAACACTCAATAGATGAGACAATTATTGATAAGCATTTAAAATAAATGAGTCCCTGTTTCCGGCTATGAATGCGATCGTGCAGTTAATATTATTAGTAATGTGCGAAGTAATTCGAGCGCACTATTTATAAAATCATATACGTATCGGCATTGCATCTATTGTGCGAGTCTGTCGCTTCCTCTTTAAGGAACTTGACGCACGCCTACAGAAAGACTTCCTTACAGTTAAAGAGTCAAAGAGTCCATCGCTATAACATTATACCAAGGTCCTACGTATTTTGTAGTCAATGACCGTCACTAAAACTTGTTAGAATAGCTTACAAGGTCTTTTATTTACTATTATAGGTTATTTATATTTACTAATTTTGACCGTCATGTATTGAGTTAGGAATTTATAATTTAAAATATTGTCTATAAATAAAATTGTCGACATAGCGTTTATTAGTTAACAATAGGAGTAACTTCATTTTGGGGACCTTTTTGTACGATATTCTGAAAAATGTATGTTTATAATACTATAAAAATATTAAACGTTCTACGTAAATAAAAAAAAATATTTAAAATTGTATTGAGCAATAAAAATTGCGTGTAACAAAACACAAATACAATTTATTTTGAAACCTGATTAACTAAATACAGCGGGATTACAATAATTAATTACTATCGATTATGAAATTAGTCTTTACATTTCAAATAATTGTTTCTGATAACTAACACTCTCTGACTGGTCATTTTAAATTTTTTTTATATTATAGGTACGACGGGCAAATGGGCCACCTGGTGTTAAGTGGTTACTACCGCCCATAGACATTGGCAATCTAAGAAGTATTAACCATTCCTTAAGTCGCTAATGCGCCACCAACCTTGGGATCTAAGATTTATGTCCCTTGTGCCTGTAAACTGGCTCACTCAGCCTTCAAACCAGAATACAACAATATTAAATACTGTTGTTTTGCGGTAGAATATCTGATGAGTGGTGGTATCACAAATCTCTACCACCAGTAAAGTATGTAAAGTATTAAGATAGACATGTGAGAAGATAGATACTTGACATCAGTTTTATAAAAATATCTTTTTCTATAAAATCATAAGTAATCAGATATTAGACTAATAATAAAAATGCAAAATTAACAAATAATCTTTATGAAAAAAAAATCCTTATGAAATTTAACATAAAGATAGCTTGGGACCAGGAAATTTCAGAATATAAATTACCGGAAATTATATAGGGAGCGATAAATATAATTTGACGCGGATGAGGACAAACCAAGTCACTTTTATAAAAGGAAAAACTAATAAAATAGACGCTGGTTTGATTGTAGATTTGATAACTACGTGGGGCACATCACAGTCGATGGACAAGAAGTGGAAATGGCTCTGTGGGACACTGCTGGACAGGAGGACTACGAGCGATTAAGGCCATTATCTTACAATAATGTATGTAACCCTAAATGTATTTTCAAAATAACGGTGCATGTATCTTTACCTCAAAGCAACTACTTGTGTAATACATATTACATATCTACCTATTAAATTGTATTATTGTAAATATATTTTTTGTATTGTAACTGAAACAAACTAGGTGTTGCTCTATTAACTCGTTGTCTTATTAATTATTATTGTAACATTATTTATAATATTTTATTTGAATCCAAGGCCAAATCCAATTAATTATATAAAATATTGATAAACCCATTTCGTATTTTTTTTGTATATTTTCAGACACATTGCTTTTTGGTGTGTTACTCCGTTGGCACTCGGTCTTCATACGAAAATGTAATTCACAAATGGTATCCAGAGTTAAAGCACTTCAGTTCTTTAGTTCCAATTGTACTCGTGGGTAAGCTGAATCTTGTATTACCTACTAATCGCTTACAAATCGTATTATTATTAATTAGAAAAATAATGACATTAACATAGACATGATTTTGTCTGTAATATAATTTATAGTTTTTATATGAAATTCAATAATTAATATTTACATTGTTTGTCGAATATACTTTATTCAATATAGGTACATATTTACTACTGCTTCCTTAGTCTAGCTAGTGGCCAGGCTTAGTTCCAAGATCGGGCCATTAAAAAATTATTCAGTTTTTCTGGCAGAAAAGAAAGATATGCCACCGTGGCCGATAGCGATGTAGAGGACATTATTATTATTATATTTACTAAAAACTATTTATTTTAATACTTATATTGCATTATCAGAAAAAGTAAATGGGACTCGAATAATGCCGGCGCGAGTCAAAGTTGTTAGATATAATAAAATTAACTTAACAACTGGACATTCCGCTAATTTGTGACCATTGTCATAGCGTACTTTAATAAGGATGGGCTTATTTAACACAGAATTGCCTAAAGCTGTTATATTTTTATTAATTTTATAGCTTAGACAACAAGAAAATTAGGTATAGTTCTTAATGGAAAAAATATAACGCGAATACGCTTATTCTAAACTTATCGATTTTGTTTTTAATTTTTTATTACAGCAACGAAAACAGATTTGAGAGCATCGGGCAAAGCTGTTATTACAACACAAGAAGGGAAAACATTAAAGAAGAAAATACGGTAACTTGTATTTATTAAAAAATATTCGCCATATTATGTATTATAATTGTAAACAATGAAAAGTTATTGTAGGTTTTATTGACTAACCACAATGATCAAATGCGTGTCACTAAAATATAAAAGTTAAAATTTTCATTTGTTGGATACTGTTCCCGGCAAAATTATTTAAAAAATATTTTTGTTGATAGATATTACAATGTATGCATATTTAAGTATATCTGAGTACATTTAGTAAAAACATAGGTATCTTTTTTTGTAATAAATAAATTACGTATGTAATTTATGGTGTAAAGAAAAAAAATTGTCGGTTACTATCGCACGCGAACACTGGCAGCTGTGTTATCGTTGCCATTATCTTTCGTGCACCGATAAAGGCTTGTACTGTGATACGAAAACGAGAGAGAGAGAACCTTTGGTTAACGGAATTAATATATATTTTTATATTTCATTTTTAACATACAAAGCCAGAGCAAAGTTATAACATACGACAGACCTATAACATAATTAACATAGCAAGGAAAATAAAATTAAATGTCTTATGTTGATAAAAATAGAAACAAAACATTTTGTTATGCTCTATTTCATGTCGCTCATTGTCGCTATGGTAAAATGATTACTATGTAAGCGTCACGTTTTTACTATATAAGGTATATTGGATCTCGTATAGTATAATTATGTAACATATTATATAATCTAAAAACTTTCAAATTGATTCCAGTGCGGTCCAACTGGTGGAATGCTCAGCCTTGGAACGGGAGAATATGCACGAGGTGTTCGAGGAGGCTGTACGAGCCGCTCTTCGTAAAAAAAATGTCCCGAAACGTACTTGTCAATTTCTATGATACACCATTAGCCTTTAATACATAAACAAATGCATATAAATATATACTATTTTAATAATTTTAAGTGTCTAATCTGCTATAGGTAAGTAAAAAAATGCAATCTTAAATACGTAATTAAAATAACCTCATGTTTCAGAATAAAATTTTGAATTATCTTCGAGGAAATATATTTTATTACTGTTAATGACTATAATTATATCGACACTTAAATAATTGTATTGGAAACATGCATTTTTGTTCGAGATATTAAAGACATTATGTCATATAAAACTTAAATATTTCACAAATGTTAATGAAGATTTTTTTATATTGTATGGTATGGTTATTTTGCTAATCGCATTGTTATATATATTGTTATGTTTAGGTAGGTATAACCTATATATAACAATACGATTACCAAAATAATCTGAAATATCAGTTAATTCATTGAATTTTGAAATAACAAATAAATGTGTGTATTTAATATGTATAACAAAAGTTTATAATTTTAACTTTAAAAAATATACATATATTATTATTTGATATTTACATTATACTCAAAGGTTTCTTCAAAATATTTTTAACGCACCATTTTGTTTAAATATTTCGTTTTTTTTTTTAAATTAAATATTTATATTCAGAAATAATTCTTGAAAGAGTTAAAATGTATTTAAATAAATGTGATAATGCTGTAGTTTTTTGCGTCAAAACCTTTTTGTAAATTATTAAAAATAAAAATTTAAAACTTATCTGCGAGTGCGTCTCTGGTGTATTGAATTTGAAAGTGATTAATACTTAATACATACTCAGTAGGTTTTTAAGTGCCTCCTACACACTATGATAACATACTCGACTTGCGCGATGCTATTCGTTGTAATTGTAAAGCATGTGTCTTATTTATACGACATCCAAAACTAAAGTAATACCATTATCATCTGAGTCGTTTGGCTATAAATATTTTATATCAATTTGTCACGCTTGCGCACAAATTTAGGGAGCGCCATAGACATTTAGATACCAATTACTTATAGCAAGTTACTGAATCAAGCATGTAATATAAGCTTGACTAAGTAAATTAAAATATTCGTATCTATAGGTATAATAAATTTAATGAATATAAATATTTTATGATTTATTTATGAAACACTTAATGTGCGTTTTAAAACCTTCGTTAATCGTATCACTAGTCTTCTTAATTATTAATTATAGACGGAGGCGCTACAGATTAAAACGGCCATACTGTATTTTAGTCAGTTATCGAATTTTTCAAAGTCGATCCTTAACCCTCGTCAAAGTCAATATTTCTCGAAGTATATGTGACTATACATAAAAGACAATATAATATTTAACAATAATTAAATATCATTTAAATTTGATGGTCAAAATGGAAAGCTTTTTAGGTGTACCTAAATATAAATACTATAAATTTAAAATGATTACTTAATTTTATTTTAATATTATAATATTTCAAAATTGTACATACATGTTTCAGTATTGTTTAAAAGTATTTAAATAAAATATTAATATACATAATGTACTTATGGATACAAACTCACTGTGTATTAAATTATTTTATAATAAATGAATGCAATAAATAATAATGGTCTATGACTTGAATAGTTCCTGAATTTTTCCAGGTCACTTATTGTATAAACCACCAAAGCTGCCGAATTTGACATGTACCGTATATCGTTTTTAGCAATTATTTCAGTGAGTGTTATGTCCCAACAGAGAACATATGTTACTATATCATCAGCAATCAAAACATACATTTTCATAAATGATTAAGCAATTTTAAATCATATTTTTCACAACATTTGGTATATGTATACAAAAATTGTGCCAAAAATCGGAAAGATCAAAAATTGGAACCCATTTTTTACCAAAAAAACCCAGAAGACATCCCATTTATAAAGAAATATTGAGTTCTTTGACTAAGGTATGAAGCAGATCCATAACTTTTTTTTTTTATTGTATTTGCCGGGAGGGCAAATTACTCTACTCCACCTGATGTTAAGTGGTAGTAGAGTCCAAACGCGAGGACGGCCAGTACAGTCGGGAAGAAGGTTTTGCACTAGCCGCCCTCGCCTTGCCGGCCCGCAAGATGCCCTTTTCACGCCTCGTTTAAAGGAACCCGGGTCGTAAGAAGAGGGGAATACGTGAGCTGGTAAGGAATTGCATTTTTTGGAAGTGCGACAAAGAAAGGAGTTGCCAAATTTCTTTGTGCGCGATGGAATTGATGTCACAGTTAGTCGGTGACATCGAGAGCCAGCACGCGTAGACTTGTGAAGGAAGGGGGAAGCAGGAATTAGGGAGAATAATTCCTCGGAACACTCGCCGTGATACAGTCGATAGAAAGCGCTCAGCGCTGCTATCTCTCGACGCAATTGTAAAGGCTCGAGGTCGTTAGTGACCTTTACGTCGCCAATAATGCGGACCGCACGTCGCTGCAACCGATCCAAGGCCTCAAGTAGGTACTTAGCGGAGCCATCCCAAAGGTGCGAGCAATATTCAACGCAAGACCGTACCTGTATTTTGTACAGCAGGCACAGTTGTTGTGGCGTGAAAAAACGCCGCACCTTGTTCAGAACTCCGAGTTTCCGTGAAGCTGTTTTTATCACAGCCTCGATGTAATCCCTTGGACTAAGGTCGCAGCGAACGTCCATCCCCAGCATGGCGATTTTGCTTTGTATCACCAGCGGAGTGCCACAGAGGGAGGGAAGAGGGGAAAATGGTGACTTTTTTGCTGTGAGAGCGCATACCTGTGTTTTCTTGGCATTAAACTCAACAAGATTATCTGAGCCCCATTTGGAGATAAGCTCTAACGTCCTATTGAGTTCAATGACAAGATCCTCCCGCCTCTCCTTAATTTCCGCTCGCCCAGCCACTGCGCGTCCGTGGTATCCACCATGCACTGTACTATCGTCTGCATAGCAATGAATGTGCCCGAGAGAGAGCATATCATTGATATGCAAAAGAAACAGAGTGGGAGATAGCACAGATCCCTGGAGGACCCCAGCATTCACTACATAGAATTGTGAAGCGCAATCATCAACTAAAACACGAAGGCTGCGCTTGTGTAGGAAGCTGGCAATCTAGGTGCAAAGCTGAGCAGGCAGACCATATGCCGGCAGCTTGGAGAGAAGACTTCTGTGCCAGACCCTGTCACTGTCACTTACGTATGCCAATAATTTTACAAAATATGCCTGTAATTATTATTGTAAACATTCTGTGATTTCTATTATTTTAGAGTCTGCCATGAATGATGACTTCTCTTGCCTTAATAAGACATAGATTCTGCACGGCCGCCATATTTTTTTAAATGGAATATTAGTAATACTTTATTTTTATTGGCGATTATATGTAGTCTGTTTTGATTAGTCTTTGAATAATAAGATGACATGTCACTTGTTCTGCCAATGTCAGAGCCTTGTAAGTGACGGCTTGCGAACTATAATTATTGAGACTTGTTAGCATCTTTTTGCAAGTATATTGTTAGTTATAATTACATTGATTATTTAAATATACTAAAATATTTAAAATACTTTATTATAGGTAAATAACATCTAAATTTAACGCAATGAAGAGGACCTATGACTCAATGAGTTCTTCTGTTGAAATTAGTTCATATCGAGATCAACATTTTAAGGTAAGAAAGTAGTAAAATATTGTGTTATTATTTTACATAAACATTAACAAAATAAGAACTCTATAATTTAACCTATTTCAGGGATCCAGAAGTGAACAAGAAAAGTTACTTCGCGCATCATCTACACTTTATATTGGAAATTTATCATTTTATACAACAGAAGAACAAATTTATGAATTATTCTCACGTTGTGGTGATATACGACGAGTTATTATGGGCTTAGATAAATATAAGAAGACTCCTTGTGGTTTCTGTTTCGTAGAATATTATACAAGACAAGATTCAGAGAATTGTATGAGGTTAGTTTAAATATCAATTAACTTGATGGTGTGTAAAAAAACATTTCGTCATTTAAGTCCATCAATTAACAGATATTTTTTTTTTGTAATTTCAATTTTATAGATATATAAATGGCACAAGACTGGATGATAGAATTATTAGATGTGACTGGGATGCTGGCTTTATTGAAGGTCGTCAATATGGACGGGGCAAAACAGGTGGACAGGTAATAAAGTGGTCATATAGTAGATTTATAACATTGAACCAAGTATTTTTTATTGTGTATTTGTGTTAATTCATTATAAAAAAGGACATTATAGGACAGCAGTATTGTCTCAATAGTAATAACTTTTATAAATACTGTCAACAAATAACTATAATACAATAAATTGTTGCTTTAAAGTAGAACATCAAATAAATGTAACTCATTCTTTTGTTTTTGTGGTCATATGAGTACAAATAATTGCAAACATAGCTGGATTCTATGGTTGTGGTGTAATGGCAATATAACAAATGCCTTAACTCTTCGTAGTATGAAGGCAGAAAGGTAATTTTTAAATATTCATTGTATAGTAGCGTATGGATTTCATTAGCGTATTTTTTATTAAAAAGATATGTCTTATATATAATTTTCAAGTGCTTGTAATTCATCTCTTGCTTAGCAGTGAAAGAAAACATCATCAGGAAATCTGCATGTGTCAGATTTAAGACAATATTTTTACTAATTTCAAAATTTTATCAATATATATAAGTAGTAAAAGATTACTATCATAATTAGAATATTATAAATTTTGGTTTGAAGATTTACAATTTTACGATTGAATTGACATTTCTCCTAAAACAAAGATATTGAATTGTTTTCTCTTGCAATGACTACAATGCCTGTTTTTGTAAACGTTGATTAAGGATTGTTATTTTGATTGGTAACCAATCTAATTCATATGGGCAGTTAATAAGCCTGATATATGCCATTAACACCAGCATTAGCAAAATAATTCTGGTGTTATGTACTCAGGTTTTTTTTTAGGTGCTAGAGCTACCCACTCATCAGATTTTATACCACTAAACAGCAATGCTTAGTATTGTTGTGTTTCGGTTTAAAGGATGAGTGAGCCAGTTGTAACTACAGGCACAACAAATATAACAATTTCATTCCCAAGGTTGGTGGAGCTTTGGCGATGTAAAAATGGTTAATATTTCTTACATCACCAATGTCTATGGGCAGTGATAATCACTTAACATTAGGTGGCCCATTTGCCCTTTCGCCTACCTATAAGATGATGCCTGAACTCAGATGCTATAATATAATTAATATTTACTAGACCTAATTTATGAAGAAGCTTATATTTATATGTATTAATGACTGCCTCGTTGGTCTAGTTCCCAGATGTAAGACCACAGTCACGGAGGTCCTGGGTTCAATGCCCTGGTCGGGTCAATAAAAAGTTATGCGGTTTTTCTGCCAGAAAATTCTCAGTAACATCCGGGAATCTGGAAGTTGGTAGTGTGTACACTCCCGTGGCTCGGAAAGCACATGAAACCGTAGGTCCTGCGCCTGATCTCTTTCCGGTCGTGTCGGATTGCCATCGGATTATGAGAGCTAGGGAATAGAGAGTGTACCTGTGTTTGCGCACACACTTGTATACTATAATATGTCCTACGCAGTTGGTCTCTTGAGATTGGCCGCCGTGGCCGATCTCAAGATTGGCCCAGAGGATGTTTTGTTATTGTTATGCATTTAATACATAATTAGCATGGTCAAGTTTAGGAAATATTGTAAATTAATATAAATAACATTTCATAATTTGCCTTTGTTTGCCTCAATGGATATATATACATGACATGAATATTATATTTTTATAGGTTCGTGACGAATATCGTACAGACTATGATGGTGGACGTGGCGGCTATGGAAAAATAATTGCACAGAAGATTACACCAAATACGTTAGAACGTTGATGTTCCTTTATAAGAGAGCTGAGTGGAGCTAACAATGAAAGACTGTAATGATAAAAACATTCAATTGATCTGGATGGAAATTGTAAGCATGTTGTAATAACATTTTAATTTTAAGTAAATTCTAGTTTGAAATGACCTTTGGTTTTATCTTTCACATCATTAAAGAATTTTAAAACTACCAATTTATAATACTTGATACTTTGACCTACTCTGGTGTTCTTTTGTCTCTATATAGTATACTTAATAATTTCGGCACTTAAATTTCTAATGGAAGGAAAAAGGACAACAAAAAACTAAGGTTATTTTTTACTTCTGATAGAAAAGCATACAGTTAAAGCGTAATACAACATTGTTTACACTTATAGAATAAAATACAACTATTCATAAGTTGAAATTAAGTTCATTTTTAAGTAACAATGTTTAAATAGCAATTGTAAAAAAATAAAACAATATAGTAAACTTATGAAACAATAAACTTTTGTATAAATAAATAAGCATTTTTATTTTCTTACAAATTCAACAGCAATCAAATAACATTCGTAAATTTGTCAATCAGATTTTTACAGATAAGATAATTTGAACTACATAAAAATTTCTTATTCGAGATAATGCTCCATCTTAATATAAAAGCCTTAAGAATATAAACACAGTAACTGAGGTGTTTTAGTAATTATAGACAAAATCTGTTTACATAAGTAAAATGAAATGATTAGACATAAAACATTTTTAAGATGGAACAATTCTTAACTAACAAACAACATTACAAATGCAAAACTGAAATTATATTTTGGTAACATGTGTAAATTGAATAAAAACAAAATCAAATATTAAAGGCATTTTACTTTCAGCATGATTGATCATGAAATGAGATTAAAAAATTTGATTTAATATGATTTAATTAAATTATTTGTTATCACCAGCAGTGATAATATATACTATGCTAATGGTATTTTTCTTTTTGATTTACAGATTAATAAACTTTCTACCAAAAAACTTGTGTAAATTTATTATTGAAGTTTATTGATATTGATTCATATTCAGCGTATTTACCATACAAACAGCACTACAAGATAAATCTACTTTTGTTGGATGGTGTTTCATACCATTGCATTACCTTTACCCTGATTAAATATTTGTGTGAAAAAAGTGTAGACGTTGTTACATAATTGTGTAACTGATATTATTGTTTAAAAATAACATTTGTACAAGATTTTTCGATTTTGTATTTATTCAATGATAACACCAGAAATATAACACAATACAGTTCAAAAATTTTACGACAGATCATTTAAATATGGCTTAGCATAAGCATACATATACGATTGTATTTTAAGCACCTAACTGCTAACTTTTTACTCTCTTGGTGATGATTCAGGCAAAAGATCAAACCACAGTGTTTTGGCTTCACGGATGTCGTACTGATTTAGTTGCACAATTACCTACAATAAAAAATAGTGTGTAACAAATTTATATATACACATGCATTTACTACTAAATAAATTTCAAATTCGATATGAAACAGTTGTCATGCAGAGAGAAATAAATGAATACCTGTCCGATGATGGGGCTACCGCCGAGGAAACCCTTGTGCGTGGCGACGGTCACTTCGAGCTGGCGCGAATGTAACTCGGCTAGCGGGATGGCCCACTCGAACTGCTCGTCATATTCGGGCATGCAATTATCTTTTACCACCTGTCATCACATAATTAAATATACGAAAATGGAATACATTTTTATGTTTAATAGTATCACAATATAAAGCTCAAATTTTGTTAAAAGTTTTGTAGAGGTACTTATCAAATATAACTGCAAAAAAATTAACAAATGGCAACTGTTTAGAACGAAAATTTTACAATATATATATTTCTCTTCAATGTTTCTAAAATTCATTTACTAAAAAAGTGAACACAACACAAACAAAACACTGTCATGACTTGCTTTTGGCATACACGTCATTTTTGGTTTGTAACGTTGGTTTCGTAGCAAAGTTTTTCTTATAAATGTTTTTAATTAAAGCAAATACAATTCTTACTTAAATACTCTCGGGAAATCAGAATTATATATAATTTTATGCTTACTGCGGTCTTCCGTTTAGAATCCTTGGATCGTCCGGGTAGTAAATACAACTTTACATATGGATCAGGCACATTGGTAGGATCCTTAAGAGGTATGTTCCTGTTCATATGAGAAAGTATTTAATTATCTATTCTTCTCTTATAATATTTTCAACGATATTAAAATAGGTACTTACATAATTTTGTGTACTACGACGTATAGAATTTGATTTTGCATACTATAGCGAAGAGACAATAAGATACGACCCAGTCCAGCTTCACCGGCAGACCTTAAATAAACCCAAGAAATGTGGTTACAGTAACAATTTAAATTAACATTTGTTTTTGCTTGTGGAAATGTTTCCCAAAAATCTATTTCCACTAACTTAGGATATTGTTTGACTTCTTTTTTTGATTGATTCAATTTTCATATCAAAAGTTACACTTAGTATTCAATAAAAATAATTTATTGCATAAATTAACTAAAAATGTATATACGTTGTCAAAGAGGAGGTTCTATGAATTAGCTTCGGTGATTCGCGTTCCGGCTGAATTTGGCTCTCTTGAGGAACGTCTGGAATGAAAACATATATTATCGTAGTATACCACATTCTCAACTGCGAACTTCGACGGACCGAACATTGAAAATCTTTTTAACAAAGCAAGGGTATAAATTGCCTTTGGTTAATTTTATTTTAAGCATGTTTTATTGGTAATTATATTTTTTTTTTTATGTTTCGATAAGTTTTACTTAGATTAGGTTATATTTAAAAGATTTTTTATATTCATAGAAAAAAATATGAAATTCCTAAGCCTCAACGTACTTATGCTACGTGAAAGAAGTAAATTCTTAAAAAAAAGCTAGTGCTGTGGCATTATTAGTATCGATAAACCTCTATCACTGCTACACTAGTCTCGCTTTGACGCCAACGACGTTAACGTTCTGGTAATCGTATAATTTCACTTGTAATTGTCGCCTTAAAATTATTCTAATTACGAAATTATACGACTTTATTATTATGCGTAAATTTTAAATTCGTATATTCGGTTTTTTTTAATCAGAGTGTTAAGTTCTACTACAGTTTATCGCCTAAACTCGTCGTCTGTGTTTGTGGGACTGATTACGTCACTGTCGCTATTAGACGTCGTTGGCGTACAATTGGTTAATATGAATTTAAAAAATATATTGTACCATTCGACTTACCGACTTCTTTAATGATTTGTTCGACGGGAATCGATTTTTCAGATACATTATCGGATTGGTTCCCTGTTGGCGCAGAATCTACTAAGTCCTTCAAATCCGTGTTCGAGGGTTGAACTAATGGGGCGTTTGCTGCAAAAAGATTTAAAAATATTTTGCCTATTCCAATCAAGATAAACAAATTTCTTGCCGGTTTATTTCGACATATTACATAAAGAAAAAAAATGAAGCTTGTTTTTATCTTGTAAAATAATTAAATAGCAACTCTAATTGCTTCTTTTAATATGTTTGAAATATTGTAAATTGGACGCCAAATACGAAATATAGTTTTTACTAGTACGCTTATGAAGGGGAGGGGTGTGACTTTGGTACCCTGCGTCCTTTTCTGTACCCCTGAAAATATGTATACAAAATAAAGCTTCGCTAATATTGTCTACGATACTCACCAGAGTTGTTGTCTGTGGTCGCGGCCGGCTCGGGCTCGGGCTCGCTCGGAGCGACCGATGCAATCTCTTCGTCGATGTCCTCCTCTTTTATAGCCTCTTTTAAGATCTAAGAGTGAAACAAGTTTGCAATTATTTGAGCAGAGTATAAACGGGTAGAAATTAAATGTTCCGTGGTATTTATATGAATAATAAATAATAAGATAATTAAAAATTAACTTTTAAGAATTTAAAACTTTCCCGCTAGACAATTCAACAATTTTATAAGTACTATTACAAAAACCTGATGGATTCAATAAATAGGCAGCTCTGGCATGGAGGTCATCGAGAGCGGGGTGTTGCGGGTCGGGAAGGGAAGCATATGACGCGGTGTTTTGGACACACACAAAGAAGACTATTCTATCTTCTTATAATTTATTAATTATGGTTAAGGTTTATTTACTTTAGGTCTTACCTTTAATTGCAATGCTATAATAATTTTTGATTCAGGTCCAGATTTTTGCAGGTTCAGTGGTTGGCTTAACATTGTAAGATCTTTTTGTCTTAACAATGAAACGATTCCGTAGGTTAGCTGGCCGAGTGAATTGCCTGTCTTCTGATCTATAACCTGAAGTCACATACATACAAATTATTTGAAGTTGAACGCTGCCTTCATATTTTCAAAAGTAACATTATAAGTAAGAAAGTGTGAAGAAGTGATTTTTTGCATGGCTTTGCTTTCTCAAAAACTTGCAATTAAACATCTAATACGTCAATACAACCATTTTGCTAGAATATACGAGTCTACACGATTTATTGAGTATGCAAAAATATATTAAAAAAAAAAAAAACTATAAAGACCAGTGCTATTAATCTCCAATACCTTTATTTCCAGAACATCGATTTCAGGATTCTGAACGAGGAAGGAATATCCTATTTCGTAGACCGGACTGTCGGTGCGCATCTGAACGGCAGTGTTCTCAGTCTTCTTGCCCACTGTCACCGTCAAGTACGGATCAGGTCGGGATTGCGCACGCGCATTCTGCACATTCAGAACAATTGTGTTAACGAGTTAATTAAATTTAATAACATCTTCATTAAAATTTAAAAAGAAAAATTACTTACTGGCAAATTCTTACACGAATCTATGTAAACTGATACAACTGCTGAACTTAGCTCTGCATTCTTCACAAGTTGGGTTTCAGTAAGAGCCTAAAATATTAACAATATAGACAGGAAATTTAGTTTAGTAAAAAATATCGAAATAAGATATAAGACCTTTTTGTAGAAAACTTACGTGACTTAGATCGGCCAAGTCAGTGGAAAATCGATGCCAAGACAATCGCAAATGCACTTTGCCGGTCTTTGCCTGCTGGAGTGTTTGCCACTGAAATGTAAAACGCGAATGTACCAGATGCATCGCATTGAAATAAAGGAGATATAGTCAGAATCTCCACATTCATCAGAAGTAGCAGCTTTTGCATAGTGTATATAGTAAGAGGCATCAGATGCCTCCAAAGTGATATTAAGCTTAAATTATATGTAAAACACACTGTATTCTTTTTTAAAAGGTTCGTTATTAAAGTTGATTTAAAAGCTGTAACGCGTTACTATATATTGTAACTTACCGTATCTAAACGACCCGCGCGTACAACTTGGGAGATATCTAGAGAGCATCTGTAATAATTTTTTTAAATTAATATTATTCGCAAAACATTTAGTGTGACCACATTTTAAAAGCTAAGCAGTCTAAATGATAGAAAACCCGTGAAACTGTTTTATTCAATGTCATTAATTTATTTAAAAAGTCATTCATTTTTGTGATGATTATTTTTAAACATTTAACAGAATCTTATCGTTTCATATGTAAATTGATGGTAGTTAAAACATTTGAAAACAAGCAACTAATAACGACACCAATAATTTATGCATGCAAAGGAAAAATAATTCTCTAGACATTTTTATTAAGAAATTGTGTGGGCAGCGGCGCAAAACTACCCGAATCCAATTATAAAAAAAAAGAAAAACAATCATCATAAACATTTAACTTTATCCATATAATATTTTACAACAATATTTAAGAAAGCTAAGGTTACTTTTGCGTTGATATCCTTTTTATAATTAATTTTACAATATTATTTAAAGCAGAGTTAATCATTAGATTTTATTTAATAAGTTAGTTATATTAGTTTCGTCTTTAAACGAGGTGTGCCATGTACTTAAATAATATCTAAGACGTACTTAAATAAGAACATGTACAGACACAAACTCGTTATTTATTATATATATGCAGTTAAAAAGATTAGTAGAAATATAAAAAGTAATTGTGACAGTCGTGCATTGAATGAAAAGCTTTGCAGTAATTCTATTCCGTGAAAATGAGACGTAGTATGCTAATCGTAAGTATTACAATTATCTTTTAACTGCCTTACTTATAAACGTTGTTTAGCGGGTGCATAGTTAAATAATGCTGTCTTTTTCTATCAAATGTAAAATCAATAATGATAGAAAGAGCGAAATCAGTGTTAAGCTAAACAATCGTTAAGCAACGTTTAAAAGTAAGGCCATTTATGTTTTAACGAGAACCGGAATTGGGCATGCACAAATTTTTTTGTTAGTTCTCTATGATAGGTTTATAATATTCTCATCATTTACCCAAAAATATATGTCTATAAACCGTAGCAGTTGTCGAGTGAATAAATATGAGTAGAAATAAAACAATTTATAACCTGATTTTTTACTTTTGATTCAAAAGATTAAGAAGAGATATCCTGTGACTGGAGCGATATATACATATATATGTATATATCGCTCCAGTCAAACTCAGCACTATATATATATATATATATATATATATATATATAGTGCTGAGTTTTCATGTGTATAATAATTGTGCATCTCGTGGTCGGCGGTGAACTAGAACATCGTGAGTAAACATGCATGCGTCGGACAGAATTGTGCCACATCTGGCATCGAAGCAGCCTTATTACAAGAAGAGAGTACAGGTTGATACTTTTAAATTAATATAAACTGTTTTATTTAAATTTATCAACAAATGCGTGTATACGAAATGTACTTCAGTATGTACTCATTAGTCATAATAAATGTGTCTACAATTAACGTTTCGTGAACATTTTCTAACAGGACGTTTGATGATTTCAAAATGCATTTATACGCTCCATTACACGTGAAAGTAATGCATGTATGTCGAGTTACGAGTTCGATGCATGTTAAACGAGAGCCGTCTCATGACAGACCTGCCGAGTTTCTCATCCCTGCCCGTCCGGTCCCAGTCGTATAGCTGTATGGCAGCGCGCGTCGCGCTCTGTCGCAGCACAGACTGTCACAACCCACCACTTATATCATAAAATTAAACTCACACACATTAGTGCAGAACAACATATACTACGGATTAGAATTATTAGTTTTGCAACGCCGCTACACGGAAAATGTCAATTGCACTCATTAATTTCGATAGACTTACATATTATATGAAAACCAAAAGATAAATAATAATACATAATAATACATAAATAAACAATAATTAAATAAAACATAAACCAATACGATGACGTCTGTAATTTCCCTGCTCTTAATAATAATAATAATTAATAATTAGCCAAATGCGCATGAATCGACGACAAACCACACAGAATTAGGCAAGTTTAAAATAAAACTTATTTTCGTACATGTAACTACGAATTTTTATATCACCCTTAATAATAATGTATTTATATTTTTGAATAAAAAAATTGTATCAAGTCCTACTAAGAAGAGTGATATAAATATCCACAGAGGGTAATATAACGCCAAAACAAATGTCATTGTGTGCGTGGGGCGGAACGGACCTGCCGAGATAGTCATCGTTCTGAATGCCCATCCCCGGGTCCCAGTCCCACAACTCGCACTGCAGCATCTGGCTCTTTCTTGAGCTTATAATCGCCTTTGGAAAAATTATAACATGTTAAAATATTGGTCCTTTCGGCTAAATTTTATATTAAGTGGCGCGCAACTTTAGCGAACGTACTCTGAATACTTTAACTATTTCTATATTTATATACTTCATTGAAATAACAAGATTAACTAGTAACACACGTTTACAAAAGTAATTTACTAATATTGGTAATTCACTATTAAAAAAAATGTACTAAATCTGTTCTATTTAGAATAATCTTGTAAAAGGTACTTTATCGAAAACTACGTCATTAATATTCGAAATAAGAAAATATTAATAATAAAATTAAAAAAAAATTACCCATATGTGTTTGTATACCTCCGTGTATATTCCTTAGTTAACAATTCCTGACGTAATAGTAATATATATAAATATTTTATAAAAATGCGTATAAATATTTTTAAACTAGATAGCAAAGCGAGAGAATTACTGTAGTTTATTTCCGTACATTGAAATATTGCGTATATATAAATACAATATAAAAGTAAAATTTTGAATACGCAATGTTCCAATAGCGAACATATAAATTAACATTTATAGCTAATATGTGCGAAATAAGAAAATAATACCCAGAGTATATTATATAATAACTTTTTATTCTATTTACTGGAACATTTTCTTATTTTCCTATATCGCAATATACATATTAACGTAAGCTAAAGCAACAATTAGCAGCGTATACAACACTACCGTTGAACTATTTTAATGTGTCATGCATGTATGCCAACTACATTTAGTAATCGCATAAAGCTTGCATTTAACCATAAATGAAGAAATATAGTAATGTTTGATTGTTTACTGCTAGACAACTTTGAGCCTTATGTTATGGGGTTAAGGTCGAAGTAGTCTAGCACGTGTAGCACCTACCACCGTCCACCACCGCCTGCCCTGCACCGCACTCACCTGCCGAGCTTATCATCGTCGTTGCCCTCGTCCTTGTCGAAAACTTCTATGTCCAACGTTTGACCCAGTGATTGCATTATACGCGCCTTTACGCCAAACGCGCATAGTCCCACGCAAACATAAGTAAGGAAAACAAAATCATTTCTTTTTTCAGACTAATTTAGCGAAGGCGAAAAAGCTAACAGAAACAGTCAGGCGAGAAAATAAAATTTAGAATAAATGCTTTAAGAAAAGTAGATTTTTTTTGTTAGATATTGAAAGTGAAAGAAGTCCCGCATAGAACGTATTCTGAAAAGTAGGAATATTTTATGCCAAAAATGGTCTCGTCTGAATTGGAAAGTTACCAGTTTAAAGGTTTAAAATAATTATGAACCGTTTCAAATGTTAATAAAACCTCTTTCATAATATACGGCATTTTTTATTTATGTTGAAATAATTGATAGAACTTTTTTTTTCTTAAAATGAGTACTAAAAGACGATATGTACATTCGTGCTCGGGAAAGTGTCTTAATTACAAAACTGATAAAGATCTTTTTTATACTTTTGCTGGTAATTATAGGTACTTGTTCCTTTTTTGGTTTGTTTCGGTACTAGATATAGTAAGTAAATTTATTATCTATGCTTTTTTATATAAATGCAAAAGTAACTTTGTCTGTCTGTTACGCATTCACGGTAAAAGAACAGATGATATAAAGATAGAATGACTTATTAAAGACATGTTTGTGGAAACTCGAAATGAAAGTTATTTAAAGTAAATTACGATCAGAAATCTTTGAAAAAAAAACCCCATTTTAATGAATAACAAAAACTATTTCAAGCTCCAATCGAAGAAGATGCCAAAATGAGATAGGACTTCCGTATTATAGATATTCCTTATATGCAATGTTAGTAACGAATGTCAGTGAATATGCAATACTTGTTATTTCACCGGATATTCTAGAATAATTTTAATCACATGCAATCTCGATACATTGAGTATTCAATACAAAACTAGGAGTTATTTAAAAAAATATAATATAAAACAAAATACATAAATCAATCTAAATGTACTCACCGGAGAACCATAACGAAATAAAGACACATTTTAAAACGTGTCCGCATAACGAATCTACAAGCGTTTTAATAAAATAGAGAAGTTTTAAGTTAAATATATTGAATTATTAAAATAAGTGCATTAACCGTAACCGTGCAATTAGTGTTCCTAACGATATTAAGTACCAACTCACCTCGCACCAGTACTCCCAGCGAGGGTTGATGTTGTTGTCTATGTGTTTGGTCTTCCACTGCTGCGCGCCAACTGTTATGATGGCGTAAGGATCCGATTTACCTTTACCTGAAAATGATCAATTTTTTTTTTATTGTAAATACTTTATTATTATTTAAAAATATGTTTTTTTTTTGTGGTAGGGCCTTGTGCAAGTACCACCCGCTCATCCGATATTCTACCGCCAAACAGCATTAAGTATTTTTATATTCCAGTGTGAAGGGCGAGTGAGCTAATGTAACTACAGGCACAAGGGATAAACCATCTTAATTGCCAAGGTTGCATTGGTGCTTTGACGAAGTAAGGAGTGGTTAATATTTTTATTTCGCCACTGTCTATGGACGGGGGTGACCGCATACCATCACAGATCTTTAATCACCGCCTGATTTTCTATATTATAAAAAAAAAAGTTTTTAAAGTTCATTTTCGTATGCGAGTTTCTTTATTCCACTACAACTTTTAAATGTGTGGGATATTGTTAGATTCCTTTCGTCAATGACACTGGCTGTAATTTTTTTACTTCTTAGCTGCAGTCAGAGACATTGATTTTCATGATTGATTTCCATTTGTATTACCCAACATTGACACATCTTTCTTCATCAGGTTCTGAGCTTGCACCAGGTGAATACGAAGTACACCCTAAAATAAACAAATTAATTAAAATTTAATAGTGTAATTATGAAATTTTGTAATCGTTTCTATAGTTATCTTATCTACTCATAGTAAAAAAAATATGGTTCAAAAATTACAATGGTACACAGTGATAGATTATTATTTAAGTCTTATGAGTTAAGTTACTACTACTACTACTATATTATATATTATTATACTATTTTCTCTATAAAGTAGTTTATAGTTACAATTCCTTTATATAAATACTAACTAATATCTAACAGCCTCGTTGTTCCAACTCCTAAGCAATTATCTAATCTCCGTTGATACTGGCCACTTTGTTGTAATCTATTATTTTATTGAATCTCCGTATCCTTGTTTAATTAATTACAAAACAAATTATATATTTAAATTCTCTCAACTTTAAAAAAAAACATCCATTAAGGCCGCACTCGTTCAGAAAGTCTAACTTACTTCTGGTTCAGGCATGCGCAGGTCGACCGTTGGAATTTCGTCGCTCAACTTTATAGGCAATTTGTTGGGTAGCACCATCATCTTTGCTATTTGCTCCACAATGCATCGCCGTAAAATGTCACTGTAAATTAGTATACAATTATAATATAACATCAATATTCTTATAAATATTGTTTTCTACATGTTTGACCAATATATAAATATCCTAATCAAATTTTCGCAAAACCCTTTCTATGTATATAAGTCTCTGCATTACATTCTACATTTAGGCTGTAAAATGCTTGACCAATTACCTTTTGTAAACCTATATTATAAGCAGATTAAATTTTTCTGAATATATATTTTTTTAACAACTAAAGATTTTTTAATTGATAATCATTTTATTTAATTATTAAACATGTCATAAATACCTAAAGCCAGGCATGTCTAGAACATCAGCGGCACCAACGAGGTTGAAGTCAATGGACGGATTATTGAGAAAGAACACTTGCAGCCCCCCCACCAGCGGCATCTTCGTGATCAGCGGCTTCATCACCACACGCACCATGCCGTGGATCTAATGACAAAATATAACTAATATCAAATGCAATCGAGATAGTATCCTTAATAGAGACTCCGCTTATCCGGACATGCGGTTAATCCGGAATAAAAAATATACGTTTTACTGTATTGAAAATGACGCTAAACGAAATGACATATTTTTGATATGAGATGAAATAGCTAATAATGAATTAAATTATCATATTATGCATTCCGAACAGAACGCGATCCAATCCTATCGAAACTCTTCTGTATTAACAACTTTTATAATAGCTTCATATTATTATTTGAATGTTCCTTAATAAACAAGCTGATATTGAGTACCATATCGATATGAAGTAAATATCGTTATATACATTTTTTAAATGCTACAAGCTTGTAATAGATAAATGTTTATGCGGCTTTATTTATAACTAATTACACACAAAAAAAAAACTTAAATATTTTATTATAATTTAAATCCATACAAACTATCCTTTAAATATAACATTTGAACATACACTTGAAGGTGACAAGAGTATAGTTATTACAGGAAGGAGCCGCTTTGCTCATAACCGACAATTGCTGTGTCATACATGCATTCTCTATGCTAATACTTGGTTAGTCTTGTATCGTTTTAATATTCATATAAGACATACTATTGATGATGACGTCCACCTGACCAATATCGGCCACTGAGGCCATTATCGTGGGAGAACCTATCGAGTAGATATGCAGTCCCGAATTTATGCCTAGACCTACAAACCAACGGCCTAGGCCAAGGCCTAGGCCAAAAATAATATAATTTTACTCAAACCGTTTCAGAACTAATAATGACAAACTTACACGTTTTGAAGCACTTATCGATTTTAATAGGTTATCTGTGTGTTTACGAGTTAATTTTATAAAAAAATCCAAATCTTATAAAATTCGTCTAAACTTGTTTTTAAATATAAACCGTGTAACCCTCTAATCTTTAAATGTAAATAACAGACCGCGTCGAGATCACAGTTTATTTATTACAAATTACATTTAAGAAACACATAAATATCTTCAAAATGACAAATGTAAAGCATTTGTTCACTTACTTCATAATATTTACTTATATGAAATATTTGGATTAAAACTGTCAAGTCGATGATTGCTCACATGACATATAGTATTTAACATTTATAATATTAGTGCAATATTCTACATATATATAGAAATGGATGCGTAGGCATATCTGTTTAAGATTAATAGACTTCGATAACTTTCAAATGATTGACATGAAAGATAGCATATATAATTATTTTTCAAAGAGGTTTTTATATATTAACTTCATTGTAACTCGCCATTAGACTCGCCACTGCTGTTGCACAATAGCTTATATACCGTTCAACCAATCGCTATGACAATGATTTTGCTAGAAATATATAATTAAATTATGAACTATTTATTACCTGCAAATCCTTAATGCCCCCTCGAATACGTTGAAGGACGAATGAAATATCACAATCACCAGCATAACTGAAAATAATAATTTCGCTATAATAATAAATATAATCCTCTTATCATAAATACTGTTATGAGAGCCGAGGAGTTACTTGTAACTAAAATATTTTGATCTTAAAAGAAAACCGCGGGTCCGTATCCGTGGTAGCAATGATAAATTTTCACTTTATTCCAATATTTTTAGACATTCGCATAAAATATCGAATCGATTTTTCGATTGGATTCTGTCAGAGGTGCTCCCTAAGTATAAAACCGAGTTTTTGAAGAGAATAAAATGTTTTCCGAGTTATAGTTAGTTCTCCAACTTTGAATGTAACATTTTTTTCGTATTTTCAAAAATTATTAAGATATTTTACGAAAACCAAAATTAGGTGTATTTAATAAACTATATATCGGAAAATATTAACAATAGAGAAAAAAAATTAAAATAAAGAACGTTTCCCGTTCTTTATTTTAATTTCGAGTAGCGAGATTTTATGCGGAGCGAACGCATTTTTGGTGCTAAAATTCCTGAACTGTTTGCTTAATTTGATTTAATAATATGCATCATTGTTCGTGCTTGGCAGTGAAGAACACTTTTTTAACCACCGAAACGCATACGCGTTTGTTCAGTAGCGAGACGTTTACGGACGGGTTGATAGTTAACACGAAACATAATACAGGCTACATTTCATAAAAATCCATTTAATTGTAATATAATAATGCGACAGATTATACACACAGACAGATTTAAAATAACAATTTTAATTATATTTTATTCATAGCATCCTGTTGTCAAAGATTAAAATTATAAATTATTTGCATTAACGCATCTAAAAGTCTACAGATGTTTACTACTCCGTTAGTCATACTATGTAGTTAAGATAGCGAACTTACAACAGGTCGACGTCCATGATGATTTCATCTCTAGAAAGGTTCTTATCGTAAACTTTGACGCCTCCGACGCGCGGCGCCTGCAGACAAACACAACCATAAACCGCTATACACGTAACAACTTTATGACACAACTTTACAACACCTACGAAAATAAACTCCTTAATTCATATCAAATCGGATAATTAAAAAGTTTATTACCGCGGAGGTTTTACATAAATGTTTGTCTCGTTATCGTTGAATTGCAATTATAATGAGCATACAATTATGATACTAAAAAAACTCAATTAAAAGACGGATTAGGTACTAGCAATGCCTGTTTTCAAGAAATTACTAATGGTTCAATTTTCAGTCCTGAATAGTGGACTGAAAATTGTTAGACATGGGTACGAGAATAGTCAGGTCAGGATTTCACTGCGACTTTTACATCACTGGAAGGCCCGCCCTATTTGCTTAACTTTTGATTTTAAGTTATCAAATTGAACTTTCCATCCATGTTTGATATATTCGTTAATGTAATAAGAATATTATTTAAAAATAAGTATTGTACAAATTTAAAATATTATTTTGCTATATTCATCATTCATAAACATCGTATCGTATAACTAATATTATAAGACCATAGCCAAAACAACGAATACTTACAATAGTACCAAGAATCATTCTCTCGAACTTAAAACCGTTTAGCTTAAAGTTAGCCAAACTCTCGGCGACAGCTGGTTCTATGGAGTCTTTGAGGAGAGTCCTTGCATAATGGTTAACGTTCGGCCACACTTGGAGAAGAATCTGTTTAGAAAATTCTTTATTAAAAGCAATTGTTATGTTGTCGGTGTTAACATGCTATGTTTTTATTTATTAACTTATTAATAGCAGAAAATTAGGATAAAAGTTAAAAAGTAATAAAAGTGAGGCTATATAAATATTGTCATCCCAAAAATATATAATAACACAGTGAACACCAATGGGGCACACGATTGTCAGTCAGCGCCATTAGATGCTTCTTACATAGGAAAACACTATCAACTATGTGTTTTATATAAACTCTCTGGAAACTATTATGTAAGCGATAGTACCTTAAGTCTTTACAACTTATCACTGCCTGTCAGTTATGGATATGGGCATCTTTTTGTTTGTGTTTATAATCATAAAAGTCACTTATGAAATTTTTCTGTTAAAACCGCAAATCGCTACTATGTATATATATAGACACTATATATGTATGTATGTATGTAGTGGTTATATTTACATTAATTCAAACACATCTAAAACAATTATTTTCGTTCCCTTACATAATTTTAATTAGAACATAGCTAATCAACCATAATATGTCTTTTGGTTTTAAATTACGATACTATTAGGTATAGTTACTTTACTAATCTAGAATATATAAGAAGATGAATTACTAAAGAATTCACTTACCCTGTTAAGCCATTCCGCTCTTTCTACATCCGGAAAGAAGACCTAAAATACATATGTTTTTTTAAATATTGAAAATAAAATTGATATATTTCTTTCTATTTTTTTGCGTTCCATTACATGAATTCGAGTACTACATGATCAACATTTCTTTATATATTACTATTATGATGTTTGGTTAAAAAAAATTTATATTGTGTATTATAAAGGTTTTTTAAATTACCCATGCAGGAAGATCATCGAGTCTTGCAAGAACGACATCTTTTTCTGAAGAGAGAGCTGCAGTTTTCGCCAAATTTCGACGATATTCGCTTTCCTTTCGCCACTGATCTCGCATCACCGATAATACCACGGGACCAATCAACCATGCTACACTCCATTGCATATAACCAACCAAGTATACTGCACCTACTATTGTGACCTATAAATTAACATAAATATCTCGTTCATTTGTCCTATCAGAGAAAATAATGATAACAAATGGTTAAAAAAAAACGAATCGAATAAAACATTCAAATTAAAAAGTTAAGAAACGGATACTACAGATTCGATGATCACATTAAATCGCAATTATTTTCAAATTCTTACTTGGCGTATTGAAAATTCTACTCTCTTGTAGTGACGCAGATAATTTTATCTATTGTTAAAAATATTCAAAGTATATTAGAGCAATGCAAATATATTAATTTTACCTAAATTAATTTGATACATCGAACACGTAATTCGATTTGATTTCTATACGAAGTATTTTTAGTAGGTAACCGTAACATTTAAGTGATCTTCAAGAAATGGTTATCAATTAATAACAACGGTACTTATCGATACAGTTCGAAAGTACTAGACTAATTGACGCTTCGCTTTAAATCACTCGATACTTTTATACGATCGAAGCAAAGGTTTATTATTTAGTTATGACAAGTAAAGGTTTAAAAAAAACCTTGGTCCTCATACATAAATAGAAATTAGTTCCTTATATGCTCTAAGAATAAAGATACGTTTTTCCATAATTAAACCATTAAAGTACGTGATACTAGGTCAGTTCCTGTCTTGTGGGAATATTTTTAGCATGAATGATGTCACCGTTTATTTTATCAGTACCATAAACTATTAAACATTTATTTTATAAATATGGCGTGTGTGTTTATTGTAATTAGTTTTAATGAAGGAAAGAACAATAGCCAGTTTTCATATTACTTATGAATAATATTAATTTTTTTCAAGTTTAATTTACCCTTTTGATAAATTAAATTTACATATATATATTTAAATTAAATTACTAATTTATCACAATTTCTGGACTATTCAAATATTTTTTTTGTAATTGTACATTCTATAAACAATATTATTAATTTATTTACCTTGTATTACGCCATTTTTATAATAAAATTCATCTATCTTAATAGTTTTTTATATTTTAGTAGTATTAAAAAAATTAGAGAATACTTAATAAGTAAAAACTTTGGTGTGAGAAAAAATGCATTTACTGACTAGTTTTACGCATCCTTGGGTGAAATATAATTTAAATTAAGCATTAATTTTTACCATTGTGAAAAATCTTGCAGTGACTGATGAGTTTACTCATCTGCAATATCTCACGAACTTTTAGTTACTTTTATACTTTCCAAAATTATTTTATCCCTTATTATACATATGGCTTTAACATATAAATTAATGACAAAACAGCAATTTCAATATTTCAAACATCACAACCTATTAACTTTGATCTCTACATATAGAGATATTATCAGTATTAGTGGAATGAGTGACATAATTATTAGTAATAGGTATGTAAATATATAGCTGCTAGTGTGAATATGTCTTCATAAAACATTTACACATAACAATTAGAACAAACAAATTACCTTGTAATGCTAAATCTACTTACAGATGATTAACCTAGTTGTCAGTGTCTATTATCAATATTCTAAAATGTTTATGATATAACAGTGAAAATGTTCTACTCTAAAATAACTTTATGCCAAATATTGACTTTTTTGTAGTTTTAAAAAAGTATTAATATGCATATTTCAATTGAAATCAGAATGTGTAACTGAACATAACATAAAATTCAATTTGCTAAGTTTGAATGAACCAATTATGAAAAAATGAAGGTCAAATAACTCTGTGATGATTCAAGAGTGGTAGCTACTTCAAGGTTATGATTCATAAGCAGTTATCAGCATACCAATATTAGTTAGTTAATGTATCACTAAATTAAAATTTGAATTATTCTTTGAATTCTTATATGCAAAGTTTTATGTGTTTATTCTGGAAACCATCCAAAGTTTCTATTGTGGAAAACATATTTACATACATAATCATGTTATGTTGTCATCAGGAATAGACTATATTTTATTAATTATTTATAAGGGGCCTTTACCTACCTTTTATAGTATAAGCTAAATATAGTACATATATATGAGAAAATTTAAGTTTTTCAGTATATAAGTTAGCTGTGTCTGCATTTTGTGTTGACCAATGTATGTCAAAAAATAAATCTCAATCTCATGGAAGTGAACTGTAATATCAGCTACTTTAGGATAAAAAAATATATAATGTTAAATTAATCATACTATTTCAGTACATGGTGACTCGCAATTACTTTTTAAGCATTTGTTTTTGTGGCTCGTTCAAGATTTATTCTTACCAGAATCCATACTTATTTACTTAATATGACAAGTGTAAATTAAATATACATTGAAATATCATATATTTTAAAGTAATTTTCATTATGATTATACTAATATAACTAACCTTCTTAAAAAATCTGTAGATCACCGACAGTACACTCAGATTGTCATCACTGCTTACCGGTAGAACAAATTTGCTGTTTGTTGTCATTCTGTTATCGTTTGCCTAAAATTGTAATATCTTTGTTAACAGTTTTAACTATATATATATTCCTTATATTAAAAAAATATATATGCAGTCCTATTATTAAAAAAAAAATAGCAAAAAATAAAATAAAATAATTATTACTTCGGTTTTAAATAAACCTGGTCAATGCAATGCGTCATAATTATTTATATCAAGAGATGGTTGATAATTTAATCCATAATAAAAATAGCTTACAATTTAAAAAAACGTACCATGCTTAGTGCAAGAAATGCACTTGATGCGTTGCAAGTGTACAGGAATTATGAACTATAAACAATTAAACACAAACTCAGCAACAACTCAATAAGCACCAACGTCTACACTACAGACAGTCTAACAAAAAATAATACTACTAGTAATTCTGATTAATGTAACTAAAAAAAGTATACCAATTACCCAATATTATTATGTTCCATCTACACAATCATAAATATGTATATAAGAATTTTCTTAATTGTAAGATAAACACAAAATGTTGTGTTACAATTTGATGTTTGATTTGAAATGAAAAACCGAAGGGTTAATAAAAAGGAAAAACCAAGTCTCGAGTATCGAATACTCGAATGACATTTGCGATTATCGATACCAAGTAGGTATCGGTATGCAAATTATGAATACTCGATATTAAAACTTGACCAAGCTTGATCTTTATACCACCATAAATATGTTGTGGCACTACTTATAATTTATATTCGAAATGAGCAAAATTAAAAATGAGATAAACAAGGATTTTGAAGTGAAACGATTTAAAATGCAGTTTATATTTATTGACATAGTCACCTGCTTGACATGGTTTCTTGACAAAATATGCCTACTCTGAATTAATAAGTAATATAATTCTTATAAATATGACTTTTAATAATTTATAAGTAAAACAAAATAATTAGATATATTGAGGCTATCATTTTAGGCTTACCGAATATCGATAATCAAGAGTGAGGAATTTCGAAATTGAAACATTAAAATACATAAATAAAGGCGAACAAGAATTATTCATTTTGTCGAACTATTCCATAGTTCGCATACATTTAAAACGGTCTATTATTAGAGATTAAACTTTTTGATAATTCTTTCTCTTGCCTATTGTGCCTTGCGTTCCAAGTTTCGTAAGATGTATTTAGGCGTTTCCGAATGACATCATCGTTTTTGAATGAACACTGGAGCACTGACTTACAATAGTCCGTCCACATAATACGCTGTTACCTATATTTATATACAACGACCGCTCATATTGTTAAGCTAAAAATATCGATATGGTAATTATCATATCCTCTTTATAAGAGGATTGATAACTGTCATTTACTTTGAAATATACGAGACTCGTTCACAGTACCGACCTTAATTAATAATTTACGAAATTTTTAGTAGTACCTCATATATGGCTTCCAAATCTTGATTTTCGAAGATTTTTTTGATGACTTTTAATTATACTCCAGTCCTTTCTGAGTCTAAGCTTTCTTTGGTTTCAATTTAAATGCGTATTTTAATGCTTTAGTTAATCATTAACGAGCAACATTACATCAACAGTAAGCTTTCGTGAAAGCGGTCTACGAACCTTTTGTGTTAAGTGGACCTAGGTCTAAGACACAAAAAAGTCAGCGATAGAAAAATTAAGTTACCAGAAAAAGCATTACTAAGGAGGGTTCGTCTACAACTTTGCCAAATCGTTTACTATGCAGTGTTATACAACACACATAAAATAAATTCTGTAAATTTTAGTGTTTATATAAAAGACTTATGTAATTCCTCGTTGTACTAGTCTAGGCTAGATGTAAGGTTCAGTTTCCAGGTCGGAAAATAGTTATTGCGTTTTCCTGTCAGAAAATTTACAGTTGCAGCCTGGAGTCTGGAAGTGTGTACACTCTCGTGCCTCGGAAAGCACGTAAAGCGCCTAGCGCCAAAACTCTTTCCGGTTGTGTCGGATTGCCGTTCCATTTGATTATGAGAGCTAGGGAATAGAGAGTGCACTTGTGTTTGCGCACACACTTGTGCATTATAATATCTTCTGCGCAGTTGCGCAGGTTCTGCGCACATACGATACTGTTTTAATTTAAGAATGAAAAAAACCACATGTACCTTATTTAACAAATTTATTTAGAAAAAAAAGAACAATTACGTAGATGACGTAGTTTGATTTCATTTGTTATAATTATGTCTTGCTAACCATTAAAATTTTATGTAAACATAATTAAAATTAATTGTAAACATATCAATATTATTAATAAAGTCAATTTTAATATCTCATATTTAATTTTATCGTATATTATGCTTAAAATTAAATATTAGTTTCATTATGTAAAATTGACATGGAATGGTAAAAATAAAATTAATTTGTATAACATCAATAATTATTTTTTTAAATGTTTATTTTTATTTATAAACAAGATGTCTAAAATAGGAAATTATATAAAATTTATCATGCATTGTTGACACCATTAAAATTTTCAGTTTATACGAAGAATAATAAAATAATAAGCCACCATAATAAGAATTTTTTTAAAGCAAATATTAAACATAATTATACACGCAGTTTAATCTTGATCTTGCACGTTTGATTATTTCAACTTTAGATATCATTGTACAAATCTCATAAAATAATCTCTTTGTAAGTTGTATATTTTCAATTGTCGTAGATATTCAATAAAAATATTGATATTTAATTTAGTTGCGAGCCAACATAGTTAGTAATAATTATATTTATATTGAGATGGAATGTGGAGATATTACACAGAATACCACAATTCCCATACATTATAAGACACTTTAAAAATCCATAGCAATAATTCTATTTTCCATTCTTCACCATTTACTATAAATAAAGAGGTCTAAAACTCATGACACTAACTTTTTAATCTTGATCTAAGAAGTCAGCGCAGTGCGTTTACATCTAATATTTCCATATATTTCTTGCGAATAATATAAAAATATAGATTTTATACTTTTACAATTGATTAGCTACTTGATAATACAAAAACCCGCATTTTCAGGCCCCTCGGCTGGTGGGGCCCCTAGACCAGTGCTTCGAAGGCCCAGGTATAAGGCACGTTTTAGACACATTTACAAACTGAATTGCACTTTTCATAAGGAAGACTAGATTTAAAACGATGGGATATAACAATTGAATAAGCGTTTATAAAAATTGAAATAGTATATAAAATTATGTGTATTGCTTTTCTCGTGTAAAAAATCTCTCCCAAATAGTAAAATATATAATTAAAATTAACTAAATTTAAGGTCGTGATGTACAATAAGACTAGTAATGTCGTTGAAGTAAATAAAAACAGTAAAGGCACTTTGTATCACATCGGTATAAAAGATAACTAATTTCTTAACGCTCTGATTGTAAATATGCATAAACTATTTAATTTATTTAGTTTATCACATCATAAAGAGTTGCCATTATAAGGGAAATATGAACGTATTATAGGTAATATGTCGCGTTTGTCATGTTGCGGAACGCAAGTTCTGGCTCGGATATCGGCTGCGAGGGGAGCGAGCTACGATAAAATGAAACACCTGTCCTGCTAGTCAGTGTTCTGTGTTGTAATATAAAAAAATGTAGTCATTTTTGTATTAAATGATTGTATTTATGATTATAATTTGTTTAGTGTACCGTGTACGTATTTTATTCTTCATTTCCAATCTTGAGAGATCGAATACACCTATACACAATGTCTGAATATAATAATTCTATATGGGCCATGATATAGCAAAAATCTAGGACTCTCGTCCATATTCTGCTTTACGCGTTAGCAGTAATGTATTATTTTTCAAATTTCCGAATCAACAAAAAGTTTATCTTTCCCTAAACTTCCTTACTTCAATAACTAATTTTAAGTATGTTATACTTAAGAATGCCAACGATAACAATAAACGAAATCTTACAATACTGGCTGATATCGATCCAATCCTTTATTGTGTCAGTTTAATAAAAAATAAATGTTTTTTTTTTCAACTAATCAGAAAAAGTCCTAATTGTAATTATTATACCCGTGATCCCCTTTGATGGTGGATGAGTAGATTTTTGACTAATAAGAAGTAACTGTAACACGTCTACCCTAACCAATATAATAAATGCAGAAGTGACTTTGTTCATATAAATAGTACGCCACGTACAAGCAACATCGCTACCATTGCAGCCGATCGCCGGTTGCTATATTATCTTTCTAAACAAAATCGCCTTTAGATTTGAGAGCGCGTCGGTTTCTTAAGCGTTCCATGACACATATATTTTATTATGTCCTTCAAGATTATAACATTTAGACATAGATTTTATTTTTATTCCACCCAGATGTATTTATTTAGTTTATAAAATACTCGTTGAGATAATAAAGTATAGCTGTTGTATAAATAGTCTAGTCAGATTATTTAAGCCTTAATTGTTATCAAAGGTGTAAAATCTTTAAAATACATTCCTATACTTTATATTTATGCGGTGAGATGTTTGATTTTATCGAGTAGGGCGTCGCAAGTCTTCTTAGCATCACCAAGCAACATGGCGGTGTTGGGGTTGTAGAAGATAGGGTTGTCCACAGCAGCGTAACCGACGCCCATCGATCTCTTCATTACTACCACCTGAAAAAATCATAGAGTTAAGGAACAAAACCGTTGAATGCAACTTTATTTCTTTATATATATGTAATTATTTTAAAAAAATGGGGGTTTTGTTAGTGATCATGCCTTTGAGGCTGCAGATCCCGAGGTCTTGATCTCGGGATAGATTTTAGTTCTTTAAGAGTTCGTTAACAAAATTGTTAAGAGTTTTCTGCCAATAAATATTGAATAGCAGAACGTAGTTTGTAAGCAAATTAATTTCCTGTTTGTGCTGCACTTCAACTCTCTCTAATCTGATTTGTAAGTGATAAAATTGAGAATGAACTGGCGATTGCGCATATACACGTATTTGCACTACAGTATATCTCGCGCAGTTGACTAGGCTCTTTCGAGAATACGATATGTGGAGCTATAGTCAAGTTATTAATAACTATTAAATCTTTGAACCAAAAATTTACTAAATTCAAATGATCATAATGCCAAAAGAAAATATCACAAAATCTGAACCTAAGAAGTTTCTTTTTGGTCAAATTATTAAAATAAAAAACATTTAATACTTTTGTGGACAATGATACAACGCGGTTTGCAATTGTTTATAATTTTATATTTTGAAAAAAATATTTAAGACATATTTGCTTGTATATACCTGGTCAGCCTTCCAAACTTTAAGTACAGGCATGCCTGCAATAGGCGACTCCGGATCGTCTTCAGCCGCGCTGTTCACCGTGTCGTTTGCACCTGTAGTGATATTTTTTAAGGTAATTTATCATATAATGCAGCATTTATTATTCAAGTTATTCATTTACGGTCTTACGAGCACTTTTAAAAGTCAATAAACCAGATGAAATTAAAAATAAAGCCTTTACCAGTTCTAAATGTATATTCTACCGAGAAGAATTATTAGAAGCAAAAAACTAAGTAATTACTCTCTCTCACTCTTTCATCAATATATCATATAATATATATATAATATAAATGAAATAATGCTTTGATGACCAGTTTATGTGTAAGTTGCAAGCATTTTGAATAACTTATAACTAACTATAACTTACCAATAACCAAAACTAAGTCAGTTTCAGGGAATTCCTCGTTAATTTCTTCCATTTCAAAGACATCATCGTAAGGCACTCCAGCTTCAGCGAGCAGGACGTTCAATTGTCCAGGCATACGTCCTGGTAACATACACAATAAAAACATTAATCTAATTTATAACGTTATATGTTGTGGTTATGTAAAAAAATGTCAATAAAAGTGTAATGCTTACCAGCAACAGGATGAATAGCAAAACGCACTTTTTTTCCGATACCTTTGAGGATATCTACCAGCTCAGCAATAGGGTATTGTGCTTTCGCTACGCACAAACCATAACCTGTTGTTGGACATAAACATTAATTAATTTCATGATCACATATAAAATGCAATATAAAATGAATTTATTATATAATAAATTAGTTAAAAATTGAAAATAATCAATTGTCACGTAATAACACAACTACAAGTACGATATGTTCTTAGAATATTTTATCTTTGCCGCTCTGAAGGTAATTTTTGCTAATGCACAATGATAGAAAAAAAAGTTAGTTAATAAAACATAAACAAATATTGGCCAGTAATGTAGAGGTCATATATGATGACAGTCAGGAATGATAGTTTAATTTACATTTTAATTCATAAAGAAATATAAAACAATTTTATTCAGTTAGTTTGTTTAGTGATCTGACCAGTGAGACATATTTATGAATTGTATGTTTTTTTTTTATATTCAGCTTCAGCATTCCTCCTTATCAAGTCACTTACAAACAACGCAATTTCTGAGTTACCGTAACAGCCTGTAAATGTCCCACTGCTGGGCTAAAGGCCTCCTTTCCTCTTTTTGAGGAGAAGGTTTGGAGCTTATTCCACCACGCTGCTCCAATGCGGGTTGGTGGAATACACATGTGGCAGAATTTCAGTGAAATTAGACACATGCAGGTTTCCTCCAGATGTTTTCCTTCACCGTAAAGCACGAGATGAATTATAATTACAAATTAAGCACATGAAAATTCAGTGGTGCTTGCCCGGTTGTTTGAACCCACGATCATCGGTTAAGATTCACGCGGTCTTACCACTGGGCCATCTCGGCTTTCTGAATTTCTGAGTAGTAAAGTTAAAATGTTTATTTTTTCATTACTTGTGGTCTAAGATGGTATTTTGCCATGAAAATGCCTATTTACTATCGATATATAGTTATATATGGTTTGAAAAAACTTAGTGTGCGGTTTATAAAGTACCTGGAGTAATAATGATAGAGGAGGAGCGGTGTATGAGGTCGGCGACGGAGTCGACGTTCATCTCGGTGTGTGTGGCGCCGGCCGGGCGCGCCGACCCGCCGCCCGTCACGCCGTAGCCGCCCAGGATCACGTTGGGCAGGGAGCGGTTCATCGCCTGTTACGACACATTCACATTACATTAACTCAATATCTGTTTTTAGAATGCCGTCCATATATAAATGTCATAAAATTTGAGGCTGGCTGCTATCAAATTTTCACTATGAATATATTATTCATCATATGCAGGCAACTTCCTTTCATTCTATAATATTGTAATTACAGCTAAAACATAATATTGTTACCCGAGCGTACACCAATACCTACTTTGTTATACGTAAACGCTTTCCCACGATACAGGCCTCCTGGTGTCGATACCAACGGTAAGCCGTTAACAAATTAGTTAATTGTTTTTTGGTAAATAAAGCTTTTTTTATTTATTTATTAAATTGACTAGTGCACACAAAACAATATAAGTACCGGGTATTTAGATGGATTTATAAGTATCAAAATTATTTATAAGTATCAATACTTTACATACGTGTTACTGGAAAAAAAAATTGTTTGACGGATACACATAGCTGACCTTGCACATGATGTAAGAGAGGATAGCTCCTGAGCTACCGATGAGTGCGCCCACGATTGTCATCAGAGAATTGTTCAACATAAAGCCTTCCGCACACAGCGCCCAGCCTGAGTAACTGTTAAGAACAGTTATCACGACAGGCATATCCGCACCTTAAAGTATAATTTAATATCACTTTAGATCAAATAGGTGAAACGAGATAAATCTTACAAAATATTACATTGAAATGCACTTTACCTCCAATAGCAGAGGTTAAAGTCAATCCTTGTATGCCACTAAGCAAAGCAGCAGCCGACAAAAGTGGCAATCCCGGAACATCAGGGAATGCAAGGAGAGCTCCTCCACAGCCTAGTGAACCGGCCAATAGACCAGCGTTGATAGCATGCCTACCAGGCAGAAGCAATGGTGCCGAAGATAGTACTCCTTGTAGTTTACCGTATGCAACCAAAGATCCGCTGTAAACATATTATAGATAAAAATTGGTGTCGATGTGTGTGACAAATAAATTGAACTTAATTTCGTAAATAAGCTTTATGACAAGAAATATAGAATACTTTAATATATAATAAGCAATCTATAGTCGTTTGTGAAACTAGAACCAAATTATGATAATATGAAAGTTTCACATCCGTCTGATTAGTAGATTAATCCGCGAAAACAAAGGAACAAAGCTTAACTCTTTATTATATTATTACTTATGAGATTAATTATATTTTTAAATAAGACACACTCACGTGAATGTAATTCCGCCAATGTACGTTCCAAGGAAGAGCGACGTTTTAAGAGTAGCAGCAGTGGGGTCGAGGGCCATTGCGGGGAAGTCGTGCATGTACGTGGCTATGCAGGTCAGCACCGCCGCCATGCCTACTAAACTACAAAGTATGATAATAGATTAGTTCATCTCTCCTTTATCATAACTAAAGATTATGCTGAAAAGAATTTGACAAAAACTTAGTTTGGCGTCCGACCAGACCAATGAACCGAAGAAAATGAAAAGAAGAAAATCAGGAAGCGTGTCTGACGTGAGTACTAGTCAACTATCTAACGCAAAAATAAATATTGAATTCCGACCGCTAGTTCGTAAGATTAGCAGCTCGGCAAACAAACTTTCCAGCACTCTAATAGAGACACTACCATACAATAGATGCATTACCTGTGAAAACCAGCTACAAGTTGTGGTAAGTCCGTGATCTCGATCTTTTTGGCGATGGTGCCCCCAATAAGTCCTCCAATACCTGCCACGCCAATCATTTGCGCCAACACTTCAGCGCTCGGCGTTAGAAGTCCCAGAGTTGCCGCAATACCACCGGAAACTCCAATCTATAGGCAATGATATCACAGCATGTTGTATATAATTTCAATAAAATAAAATTCTTCAAAGAAGGCAATGAATGCAACTTCATATTACTAAAGAGTTATCACAACTAGACGAGCTGAACCCAAGTTACCTCGTTTGTATTAAAATGTACGAAAATGGTACGAAAACTTTTTTTTAGACTTTACAAAAAAAATTGTTCAAGTGCCATATTTACAGAAAAGAACATTATTACTGCGTCTTTAAATTTAAAAAATAAATAAAATTAAAATTAAATTAAAAAATAGCAGATATATTGAATTTAATTACTGACGTAGGAATGATGTTCAAAAACTCTTTGCTGTCTCAATGCCTTTACAATGATCAAAAGATTGATGCTGATGTCATCAAGATTACAATGAGTGGGTCTTGGGCTGAGTCTTGTAGCAATGTCTGTTTCTCTATAATGCCTTTTCTAATCATCAGTTGCATATTTAATCGAAATAATATAGTAAGCCAATACTAATATAATCTAGTGATCACGCCTAAATGAAAATTACAGACCATTCCAAGGTAGTTTCCTTTCCGTGCTGTTTTCTGTGAACTGAGGCCAGCCAAAGCGCCTACGCAGCATAACGATGAAGCGAGATAAGCCATCTGATGTACTTCAGGGTATCCCTGGAAGATAAAGAGTATATATAATACATTGCCTTATATTTTTCAAGGTCAACATGTAGTATGATGCCTAAAGTAAAATACCTGCATTGCAGTTGTAAGATATCCTGCAAGTAGCGCAGCAGCTGGTATGCTGTATAAGTAGCCATATTCCGGAGGGTCATCTGGCCTAAGCAACAGATACAAGTTTAGATAGAATAATAAAAACTATTAATATATGTACATAATATATTAACTGTAAAAATTTAATATGCGAATAATACCTTTTGAACATGTCCAACATACGTTGTGTGACGAGGAATCCTCCAAATACGTTTACGAATGAAATAAGAGCTGCAGTGCTGGCTAACCACTAGAAATTCAAAGTTTAATAGAATTTTAATTCATTACTATTTATATATAAGACAATTGATGAGTACATAACATTATTGTTAAATTTATATAATATAAATGATATTTGTTAACACAATTCAAAAGACTAGTGTGTAATATTCAATATTAAATACTCACAATAAAAGGCTGCCTGAATATTGTTTTTAGTGTTACTAATTGTGTAGTGAAAGTGTACGGAACAAATAGTTTTACCTGAACTGGAGTCTCGGGTACGTATCCACCACCCATAAGAAGCAATCCACCAACAGCAGTAATACCAGATACAGCATTGGTTACTGACATAAGGGGCGAATGGAGGGCTGGTACCACTCCCCAAACCGTGTGGTAGCCCACAACGCCTGAAATTATATGTTTTTTTTTACATATTCAAAAAAATATTTTGGTCATTCTTTTTTTTTTCTGGCAATGAATTATAAGTTATAATACCTTAAGTATATTTACCTGATAGAGCTAAAGTTGTGGTCATTGTTGTAAATGCTGGATTTGGTGAGGCCATCCCAAGTCCAATTAAACTAGCCAAGCCTGGAAAGTTATTAGATATATTTATTTTAAAATTAATAGCGATTAGGAGTGTACATTTCTAGAATATACATCATTTGAAAAATGTATTATATTGCCTTTTTGAGGCACACAAGCAAACTTAACCATGTGCTCCATAAACATAGGCTTACAATCCACTGTGAGATGTCGACTCTACCAACCCTACCTATAAATAAGATATTGATAAAGGTTAAATAGTTTCAATAATTTACCCGTGGAGTACAAGAATGTGTCCTTCAAGGTTTCATTGAAGGGGTTGGGGGGAGCGGCCGCGGCGGGCGCGGGCTTGGCGGCGGCGGGCGGCGCGGGCGCGGGGCGCGCGGCGGGCGGCGGCCACAGCAGCGCGCCCTCCCGCAGCACGATGGCGCCGCGCGTCACCTCGTCCTCGAGGTCGATGTTGAAGTGCTCGTTGTTGCCTGGTTATATTCAAGCTGATTTTATCTATGTTTAATTTTATATGATATATTAGCGAGAATGGGTGATGTTTATGTAAATGAATTCTTCGGTACTTAAGGTCGTAGGCACATTGACATTTGAGGCTATCCCATTCCAAAACACTTAAGAGTATATATTTATTTTTGGCTGCCTTGTAGGCCTAGGCTTAGATCCGGAGCTGGCTATTTAACGCAACAAGCGGTTAGCGCGTCTATAATAAACTCAAAACTCTACAAACAGTCAAAGTTTATAATTTAAGTACATTATTTAATTTTGGAGGTGGCCTATGTCGAGCTGTGGGATCAATATGGGCTGAATATGATCTAATTTTGATTGTTCTTAATATGGAAAGTTTTTTACGCGTTAAACATCTTTTCTTGTAAATCAAATAATTATAGACCGAATAAATTTCATCACTATTTTCTTGTGATCTAGACTTGTACAATAGATATTTCCAATGTTTTAAAATAGAATCCCTTTTTTAAATAGATTTTAATAAAGATTCGATTTCATTGTAAGCAACAAAACCGTTATCAATTTTGTTGTAATTCAGAGCAGTCATACAACACAAAAAATGATAATGTTACATAAGCAAACCAATCAGCTTTATCTTAATTATATTCGTATGGTACGAACTTTTTATTACTTATTATCATCAAATTCGTAATTATGTTGCACTCGAAATCTCATTTCGATCTGCCGAATATTTTATTAATGCCATAATGGATGGACGCCATTATTGCAATTTTATCGCAAATTTTGGCTTGTCGTGATTAAAATATTAAATCTTTTGATATCGGAACGAGTCGATTGGCCATTAAATAAAATTTTTAGAAAATATATAATCTTATCAAAGGTAAACGTCAATAACATATCGACCACAACAATCCGAAGTTACAACTCATAATATTACTTTAAGGTTAATACTAATTTGTTTTATTTCTTATTACATAACGCGGCATACAGACAATTATGCACTCCAAAGTATTACAGAAATAGACACACATTAAAAAAGTATTAACACAGTAATCATTAGAAATTATTTTATTTAATCATTTCGTACCACATCGAATACGATGCGGGAGACAGCCGACTGTGCCTATTTTTAGTATGACGTCACAATACTAAAATTTTAAGATTTAAACTAAACTTACCTAAGCTGAACAGGAAGGCGGAGATATTGTTGGCATAAAGAGTTGAGGCATGTGCGGGCATCCTGCTGGGCAAATCGGTAAGACCAATGTGTGTAACGTCATGCACCTTTGTTATTTTGCCCTTAGTGGTCGTCTGAATGTTGCCGCCCATTTCTGCCGCCAGGTCTACTATCACACTGCCTGGGGCCATGTCACGAACTGCGTCCTTTAGAAGATCGGAGTACCCGTTTTAAATAAAAATTTTTATATACTTATAATAGCTACATAAATAAATAAGTAATAATAGTAAATATATTAATATATAAGTGTTATATTTAATTTATTACTAAGATGCAGTTATTTGTAAGATTTTTATTGCAAAATATAAAAATAAATGTTTAAAGTATTGGGTTCGCCTTACTTATGTTTCTTTTACAACCATCAACGAACCGTTTTTAAGATTTTGTTTACCTTGAGATAAAAGTATTGATGCGAATGAATGATAAATAGTTTGCACGTTATATTTAATTACGTTCTTTGTTTTATAGGAAGTTCCCAGTTTACCTCTAAAATAAGCAGTGGTGCAGGTTTTCCAGGTATAAGAGCTGTACTGATGACTACGTCTGATGTTCTGGCTTCTTTCCCCAATAACGCTCGTTCAGCGTTGAGGAACTCCTCGCTCATCTCCTTGGCATACCCGCCCGCACCAGATCCTTCTTCCTGATATTTATATAAGAATTTTACAAATGTAGCATTTGCAATATTATTGTATTTATCAAATATAAAAATATATATTTATATTATTTACTATGTAAGTATAAATACATAATAATGAAATATATGTAAACGAAGCTCGGAATATATAAAAGTATATAAAAGTAATGAATAACAAAATTTTATTGTCCAAGAAATATGATATGGTATTAAATTATTGAATAAGAAGTTTAAAAATAAAATACATTCTATTTATAAAATTGTAAACTTATATTTACGAAAAATACTGTATATGTATGTATTTTCGTTTCTAAAGTCGCGTCGCAGGCATTGATTGTGCGCATAAGAAATTGTTAATGTTATTATGTAATAGATGCAGGTAGCTGTGTTCATTTCTTAGCAAATATTTAAGTTTATGATTACGTTAAATGCTTTGCCCACATGCATTATAAATTAGACCTTGAGATAAATGCAAAGTTGTGATAAATGCAGCTCAACGCAACGCAAACATATATTTGTTTGCGTTGCGTTGAAAAAAGAAATTGCTAAACATGAACTAACAGGCAAATCACGTAAAAGATAAAATCACAAGCATTTGGCGATAAATGTTTATATGCAACAAGACGTTGTGCGGTTTTTGCTCGGGATCACATGAGCATAGATGATGATCTGTTATTTTATGCATATTTCTATCATTAGAACTCACAAAGGTCAGCCACCTAGCGTAATAGGAACTTGGTCAATGTCTGATTAAATCATTTGCGATTACGTACGCACGTGTAGTAGAAATCCTACGAGATTGACATGTGTAAGATTACTCTTTAACCGCAGAAACCACATTAAAACGCTGTTTATTATTATTACATAAATAATATCTATACTGTAATGATAAACTTCGTCTTAATATAATATAAATATTGCAATAATTTTAGTTATCAACATTTGTCCAAAAATATAATGGTCCAGAAAAAAAAAAAACATTACATTTAGCGCACACTAGACTCTTATTGTTTCGATTTCTGTACTAATTTAAATATGATTTTGTTTTGAGACGTTTCACTTAAGACTATACATACCATGATTGCTGATAGGCTGATTTAAATCTGACTCCGACTACTACAATCGCAAAACTTACAAAAATAAGATTAGAATAATGTTTTTGCCAGATTTTACTATTTAATACTATATCATTGGTGTCAATCAGAACCGACACCAAAAAAGGCTACAAGGACAAAATCAAATAAAACTAAGACATTAAAGATCCTCTTAGATAGACTTTTAGACGTACTAACCAATTTATATTAAGGGGATCAATGAAGAAGAAGCCAACAACACAGAAGATATAATGCAAGTGTGCGCAAACGCAGGTTACAGTCCAATCTTACAGGCGATTCAATCGACCGATAGTATTGAGATATCAGTGTCATCATACCTTCACATCCATAGTGATGAAGTGTGCGCCAAGACTCTCGATCTGTTCGCGCACAGCTGGGCGCGTGTCGAAGGCGCGCACGGCGGCGCCCATGCAGCGCGCCTGCGCGGCCGCCGCCAGCCCCGCCACGCCGCCGCCCACCACCAGCACGCGGCACGGGGGCACGCGGCCCGCGGCGGTCATCTGACCTGTTACAGACCACCCCTTACAGATTTTTAAGGTATTAGCAGATACATACGCGACTGTCTTCTAGTGCATCGACATCTTACTTATTAGATCTATTTTAAAGCTCAGCGTTAGGTTTTCTATTAATTTTTTAATTGATTTGAGTAAAATGACAAATTTGACAGAGAAATTTTATGTAATAGCGGACATTGGCTAGGGGATTAAATGCGTAGATCTCAAACGAAGATCTGGTTACAAACTCGGGAAACCACCACTGACATTTTATTTGCTTAATTTGGGTTTATAACAAATCTTCACGTTTTATTTTTACTCTAAATAGTATCGACATTACTATAGAGTATTCCTTAAAATAAAATGTACCTACACATATTTTTAGTAATCTTTTGTTTTTTTTTGTCTTACCGGAAAAAAAACGCGGGAAATGTGCGGCCGCTTCGATGACAGCGCGATAGCCCGCCACGTTAGCCATCGAGCTGAGCGCGTCGAACACCTGCGCACGGCTTATACGAGGAATGCAGTCCATTGCTGAGAGGCGAAACAATAAAGAAAATATAATTCCAAGATGCTATAAAAAGTATTGTAATGTAATTGATCTTTTTTAGGTACTTACCGAATGCGTTAACTTTTTTAGTTGCCAGTTTTTGTATGAGGCTTTGATTTTGTGCGGGATATAAAAATGATATAATAGTGGATTTATCGGCAACATTTTGAACTTCATTGTCTACTAAAGGACGAACCTTTAAAATGATGTCTGTAAAAATATGAAAACTGTCACTTTTTTATTAAATATAAGTTTGTTTTTTTTTCAAACAAATAGTATCAAATACACTATTAATTACATTATTCATTAATTATTTATATATATACATCAAAAAATTATTTACTTGATTGATAAGTATCCTTTAAGCCGGTGATTTTGGCGCCCGCTTCCTCGAAACTCTTATTTGGAAAATTTGCTAATATCCCAGCGTTCTCTTCAACATTAACACTAAATCCTTTTTTAACTAATTTACTAACTACCGCTGGTACTATGGCAACCCTAAAATTGTAAAAATATATACAAAAACAATTATGGGTTTCTTATAAAATGTTCAGTTGAATAATGTTAGGGATCAAGTTATATTGAGCTCTAATCATACCAATCAATCTAATAAAAATTCTGTATTGCGGTTGATAGCTACGCAGTACGTTCTTGATTAAATACGATACTGTTGTAGGTCGTGAATACAATTAAGTAAACTTCAAATTCATATGCCGATTTAAATATAACTACAAAATACCTTCTTTCATCTTGCCATATTTCTTTCGGAACTCCAACACTGAGTTTTGTATATGGAACTCCTTGGACAGGTGGCGGTGTTGAGGATGAGCTGAAGAGTCTCCGTTGCCATGACTTAGGTAGCGGCTTGCCAATGCGGAGAACTCTCACGCAGCCGCACATTTTAACTTAAGCTTACAGCGAACTAAAAATAGTATATAGAGCTAAAAATTGGTACCTGAGCCTTAAAAGTACTATTAAAAATAAACACTATCTATCCCATTTCTGCTTATAATAATTAGATTTAACATCATTATATGCAAGGTTAAAAAATGTGATAATAATTAGATTTTCACGTAGTTATTTCTCTTAAAAGGACGGTGATATCCTATAAACAGACCAAACAACACCATGCAAAGTGCATACAAAATTTTCAGTTGTATAATTTTATTTACAACACGTATATTTTTTTGTCTGTCAGTATTTAATTTTCCAATAAAATAACAAAATAACCACAAAGTTTTACCATTATTAAAATAAAATAAGTAATAATAATACAATTCTACATAGTGATTATTTCTATCTTATTCTAAATAAAAAGGATAGAATTTTGATTTTATAATAAACTAGCTGAACGAAAGATTTTATCCCGAGCTTAATTTTTAATTAGAGATCCCGTAATGTTCGAATTGCAAAGTTAGGCTATATTTATCTATATGAAGCCTTTAAAATTAATAGTATTTATTTTGATAGAGTTTATGACAGCTTACGTGAACTCCGGTAGTCATTTTTTTTAACAATAAAAATGATTGTAGTGGGCCTATATAAGCTAGCCATGGACTTTTTACTAAAACTTTTCATGATAAACAACTCAGCCATACCATTTATCTTCGTGTAACCTATGTAACTATTCATTTAGCGCACAACGTGGAAGCTTTTAACTTATCCATAATAGCCTATGTCCACCTGGAATTATGAACCTTTCAAATGGTGAAAGATTTTTTTTCCAAAAGGTGCCGTAGTCCCGGAGATTACTTTCCGCATATACACAAACTCACAACATTGGCGTTCTCTTTTTATAATATATAATTATTTAAGGATTACAGATATAATATGACGTATGCTAGTCGAAAGATTTACCCGCTAACCCAAAACGGGACAAGGACGCAGTAAATGCAGTTTATTTTAAATTATCTGCTTAGCAGAAAACACAGGTGTGCAGGTACACTATACGGTGTACTTAACTTCGTAATTGTATAATAACGTTCGTATAATTCGGTGTAACTAACTATATTTCATAAACGAATTTTGTGGACAATTGCGTGATCTACAAACTTTTTAGGATATTATATTATCATACATTAGCGCTGTAAGAAACATTAACCAACCTTGGCAACTAATAAGATGTTATGTCCCTGAATCCTGTAGTTATACTATTGTAATATTGCTGTTAGTCAGAATAATATATGAGTGGGTGGTACGGTGGTACCTACCCAGACGGGCTTGCGCAAAACCCAACCACCAAGTACGTGATACATAAGTAATATATTACTATTAAATGTTCCACTTACTCAAATTAAATTTATAAATCGACGAGACCAAAATATAGCAAATGTTTTTTAATAGAAATTGGTACCTAAGTAAATATTTAAAATTACATTAAGAACACATACTTTTTAAGACAGAATTTATGTAATAAGTATTTCATATAACACTGCAATCTACTTGAAAGCAATCAGGGAATAGATATAGTAGCAAAATGTAGAACTCAAGTCACTGACACAGTTCAATAATTCGTTTTTCATTTTAGTTTAAAACGCAATGTTCTAAGTGATGTTTAAGTATAAACTTTAGTAGAAAACGGTACTTATATTAATAAATAATAACAATATGTTTAATTAAATGTAATGAGTTGTTTCGTACGTTGCCAAACTATATCAAAAACAAACAATATTATCTTTTATTTAGTCGTTATCTGTTAACTTACGTATTTGTTAAGCTGAACATTTACACCGGTTATTGTACATGTAACATTTTTGTTTACGTGGACGATAAATTTTGTGATTAAAAAATGTACAAATTACAAAAGTAGTAAGCTACTAGATATTTTTGATATTATCTAAGAAAAACATTATTTAAAAATACCTTTATTAAAAAGTTAAATTAAAACAAATAATAATTTATTTAGTTTTCAATAATCGCGTTTACTAACGCTACAGCGTTCCATACAATTTTATAAAATTGTCGACTTGTGTATTGATGCTCAACTTAAGCTTAACTTTTTAAAATTAACACATGTCAAAAATAAAAACAAACACTACGTTAGAATCGAAAAGGATCTTACCTTATTGCGTTTTCCAATTTATGGATCGATTTATCATCTGTAATTTTAAATTTAATATTCAGCACTACTTACAATTTTTTAAATAATTAATTGACCAGAACAAAGCACAACGAGCAGCGAGCCAACTCAGTCGCAGAAAGCACAGAATATTATTATTGCATCGAAGGACGGATGATGCCGGCCGCCGCCGGGTGTCGTTGCCTGCCGGCCGGCCTCGTTCGCTCTCACTCATGTCAAAGAATAAAAAATATGAGTAGACGCTGTGTTCGAGACATATTGAATAGTCTTTTTTTAAATATTAGTCTAACTGCCATCCATAGCCTGACTTGGCACGAATAAAATTAGGGCAAGACATAGTTTTACACATAAACCTATAAATAACTAGGTGGTAGGGCTTTGTACAAGCCCGTCTGGGTAGGTACCACCCACTCATCAGATATTCTAACGCAAAACAGCAATACTTAGTGTTGTTGTGTTCCGGTTTGAAGGGTGAGTGAGCCAGTGTAATTACAGGCACAAGGGACATAAAATCTTAGGTCCCAAGGTTGGTGGCGCATTAGCGATGTCAGCGATGGTTAACATTTCTTACAGTGCCAAAGTCTAAGGGTGTTTGGTGATCACTTACCATCAGGTGACCCATATGCTCGTCCGCCTTCCTATTCTATAAAAAACATTTTTACAGTTTCTGTCCGAAAACAAAAGCCGAGATGGCCTAGTGGTTAGAACGCGTGAATCTTAACCGATAATCGTTGGTTCGAACCCGGGCAAGCACCACTGAATGTTCATATATTTATAATTCATCTCGTGCTTGACGGTGAAGGAAAACATCGTGAGGAAACCTACATGTGTCTAATTTCATAGAAATTGTGCCACATGTGTATTTTACCAAACCGCATTGGAGCAGCGTGGTGGAATAAGCTCTAAACCTTCTCCTCAAAAGGGAGAGGAGGCCTTAGCCCAGCAGTGGGATATTAACAGGCTGTTACTGTTTACTTTACCGAAAACACTGGCAAGCCATATCTCGTAAAATATTTCTTAGCAATGATACAAATATGTTGATCCTGAACATATCGCATATACGATAAATTTTACAAAAAATACGACGTAACGAAAACACATATAATCTAAGTAATATAAAATATTATAAATGCGAAAGTGAAGTTGTTTATTTATATGCTTGTTTGTTACACTTTCACGTCTTAAATACTGAACTGGTCATCATGACACAGGCATGGCGCTGCCTGTAAGCTCAGTGGAGTAAGATGGAAGTTAGACATCGTTAACGTTTTTTAAAATGAAAAAACGTTATTATCTAATTTCTGCTTAATCAATAAATGTTAATTTCAATGTAGATAACATTACTATGTGACGCCATTCTGGAAATGAATGCTCATAAGACAATCCTTATTTCATACATTTCAGTGTATACTTTTTCAGGTGAAGAGTGGAGACCTACATGAGATGCTTCTCATTTTTTTCTTCTTCTCTAAGCTATGCGTGTCATTAAAGTACATTACGATGAGTCATCGCCTAATGGACCATGAATTAAGACATATTCTCTGGATTACATAATATAGCAGAATTAATTCACTTTATTTTAAGCCAGAACTAGAGGGCCTTCTACTCTTTTATAAATTATTATTTTGCATAAGCATTTCTACTTTCCGAGTAAGCTGTTGAACAAAAGTAAAATGAGACTTAGTCAATAAGTAGATTGCATTATCATATTTTGAAAATAGAGCTGAAAGAGAGATTTGGACTTAAGGACATCGGACGTTACATTATAAATAAATATTAACTGAAATGATGTGCTTTATAAGTTTATAAGGCGACGCACTTTCAGGATGCATAGCATTGGGCGTGGAAGCCAAATCGTTAAATTACGATGACATATGCCATAAGAAATAAGAAGGAATGCATCACCCACCATGGTAATGCTGCATTGTCAATTGATAGCGCTTTGAATTTGGCACGCTTAGCAGACCTAATATCTAAGCTTTTTTATATTACAATTGTATCAGATAATTGAACGAAACTCACGCCGTTTATTTTTAGGCACATGATGGTTTAGTTTTGCTATGATAATATTATGTCCATTATTGTAAATGGTATTACACTTAATTAGTTGTTGCTATCTAATAAAGATAAAATGATTGAAATGGTTAAATTTAATGTGTAATGAAATAAGTATTTCATAGTAATTTAGAATTCAAATTTTGTCTAGTTTTAATTGTCACTAAATAATGTGGCACATCTGTGACTTAGTATAACAGAGTCAACTAAGCTTTGATAAAAATTGTGCCTGTATATGTTTAACTTTATAAGCGACTGACACGTTTACACGCGAAGTTGTGAGCGTCGAACTCGTAATACTTTTAGAAAAAATAGACTGATTAGATTACAAAACATTTTTGTTTTTAAAAGTATTTTTAGAAAACATTAAGGATGGTTGGAAGAAATGCTAAACGTTTGCTTAAATATGTTTCCGAACAAACCCTGTATTCAACGAGAAATTGTAAGTAAAATTTCTTATTTTTATGTTATGAGTAGGTAGTCATATAAATTATATAATTATTAAGTTAATCGTAGTGTTTCATTAATTGTAAAAAAGAAAAGGAATTAATAGATAAAGAAACCGATTGACGAGCGGTATCAAAGGTTAATAGCGGTATGATCTGTAATTTGAGTATGTACTACAAAGAAGCAGAAAAATGTTTTTTTTTTTCAATATATAAACAATATATTGCATTTTTTTTGTAGAGATTAATACTCAAATATTAATAAAATTTTTAGGCGTTTACATAAACCTTTGTTTAATTATAATAATTTATGTGGTTAGGACATACATAACGAAAACAAAATTTTATTAAAGTAAATATTGCCAATAAAGGCTTAACATTTGTCAATTTTGAAAATGAATTAAAAGTTCTATTAAAATAAATAATATAATACGATAGATATAGGTAATATTTAAATGACTGAGAATGAATTAAGAATGACTAACATTTATTATTGTTTTAATGTATTGTACCTGATATTATGATTTAATTTTTTTTGCTAATTTTAACCAAAATACATGAAATAATATCTATAACACATATTTAATTTATATACAATTACTATTTGTTTCTAGATGCAACTGCAAAAAGAGTGGTTGCATCAAAACCTGTGGTGGAGATGGACGGAGATGAGATGACTCGGATTATTTGGGAAAAAATTAAGGAAAAGCTGATATTTCCATATGTCAAGGTATGATTATTTCTAAATACTTAACTATAGTAACAACTTAAATAGTTGGACATAAAAAATATTAGTCTTGTTAAAGCCCATTAAAATAAATTGAAGTATCAATTACTGTTCTTGCTTGCATTGTATAAATACTGAGTACTTGCTATGACTGTTGGATATATTTTGATTACACAAAAAGAGTAGATATCTACTTATAAAGAGATAATGAAATTGTAATGCAGAAATAAATATGAGATGTTTTAATTCGGTTTCAAGGTTATCACTACAGCAATATCCGGCTCCATTTATTACTATAAAATTTCTTATTAATGAATAAGACAAAAATCACCTAATTGTCATTGTTCATTTAATACTTACAAAACATTTATTTTAGAAAATAAGTTTGGTTTATTAATGTACAATTAACGATAATCAGACTGAGCCTGGTCCGAATGTTATCTTTGATCGTACCTCAGATCTGGTTGTGTAATCTAGTTTGAAAAAAGCACATTAACTTTCTGAGATCTTCAAATCTTTGCTAGGGCAGTGCATGATTATCCAGAATACACCCAATGAGCTGTTATTCTGGCTCCAACAAATACTTTGTATGCATATCTGGTAAAAATGGTGAGTGAGCCAATTTAATTACTGGCACAAGGGACTAATAACTTAGGTTCCATGTTTTGTTACTACCACTTTATGCACCAGTAGTGTATTCACCAATGTGACATGTGCCTAATACTCCGTATACTACAATGTTAAGTAATAATTTCAGAGGGCTCATCTGCTTATGCATAGTTTTACTAGTAGTAAAAAAAGCCTTGGCAATATGTAATCTCTTATTCAGTAACAACATCAATATTTTAATTCACTATAAACCAAAACGAAAGAAGAAAAATCTTTTTATGACTGCTATAATAATTACATTGTAATATTGAGCTAAAATTGCTCAAACTGCATAGTAAAACACAACATTATTAATATATGTACTTATAAGAAGTTATTTGTTTTTTTAATAAATGTTTTAAATATTTACAAAAAAAAATACGGTAAAAAATAAAAATATAAACTTAATACTAGATTTTATTCAATTGCTACTATTACTATTTTATTTTATATTTTATAAAAGGATATACATATTTTAAATAGTTAAATTTTTTATATAATGCTGAAGAAAAAAAAATTAACTATTCATGTGTCAAATCATTAAACTTGATATTTGTAAGTTAATAAAATATTTCCTATTTTTACTTATAATTAGGATTCAGTTCAGGTCTACCACCTTGCTTACTCAAATTATGATGGTTTCTATAATGTACAACCAAACTACAAGAAATTCGCAAATGTGTAGGTCTATATAGAGCCATATACAAATATTTGTAAAAAAAGCAACAAGTTTTCTTCGCATATTATTTTAATTTCGAACATTCCAAATGTTGGATAAATACTGTTAAGATTTTTTAAATCCGTATGAGGTTTCTTATTATCTTTTCATTCGCGTTCATTCCTTCGCTCCTCCATCCGCTGTATTTTTTTAATTTTGATGGCTAAAATAACTTTGCAAGTGGCCTACTAAATAATCGTAAATTGTTAATCCAAATAGTAGTCTTAGTAAAGTGGCGGTACAAATAAGATTGTTTTGTGTAATTGATTTATTTTGCCCGACGCGAAGTTCGCAATAATATTTTCAAGTCTGCTATATTTTGGGGTCAACATCCCCATATACCGCATTGCGCGAAGTTTTACAAGCTTAAGTCCAAGGAGGTTGATGAAAGTAGTTTTATCAGAAACCAGATTTGAAGGACATTTATTTTTAAAAACGAATCCTTAGACTCGTTTTGAAATTGAATTATAGTGGCTGGTAAAAAATATTCTTTCATTCTATTCAAAAATGCGTTTGTGTTAATAACATAATAATGTCTTTATATCATTAATTAATTTAATTTTTTATCGATTTACATTTGTGGTATCCTACTACCCTATCCCTACTACCCAATCTATTATAGTATTCTTCTCTTTTGTAAATAATCTGTACATTCAAAATAAAAAAAAACAACAACACCAAACATTACTTAGCTCATTATAATATTACTATCGTAAGCATAAATGTGATTTGATTTTAACTTCGGCCAAAAATTGACCTTTCGAACAAACAAACAATTCTTGTTTAGATAGTTCATAGATAAGGCGGGTAGGTATTTATGTATTATCACTAATGTAGCTATCATCGAGTTTTATGTGACTTTCTTATCATTAGTTTATTGGAGCATTGTTAATATAACTCATAATAAATATACGTGTATACGTATTGTATATTGTTTTTTCGAGAGCCAAAATATACATTACATGAGTAGCTACTTACAAACACGTTTAAATGGATATTTTATTATTTGATTAAACCTAAAAATTCAAACTACCACCAGATCCAGAAACTGAGAAGAACCGGGAACTAATTACTAACACAGTAGTAAAATATATCCAGCATAAAAATCACTTAACTATACAGGTGGCCATATTTTCATCGGTATTTTATTTTTCATTCTACTTGATGCAATAAGTACATTATTTATTTATATGTAACATAATTTTATATATAAATGACAAGATTAGGTTAACGAACTGGGGAATTCCTTATTATACCTTTATTACTAAAAACTTTGGAAACATTGTTTGGCTCAGTGTTAGTTCTTAAATTTATTTATTGATAACATTCATGTCAATAGTTTTTAGTAAAATACCAAATTTGAATTTCGATTAATGTTGGGAATGATTGTAAAATATTATCAAATTGCAGCTAGATTGTCTATATTTCGATCTGGGTCTGCCTCACCGTGACGCAACTGATGACCAAGTAACCATAGACGCAGCTCACGCCATTCTCAAACATAACGTCGGTATCAAATGCGCTACCATAACACCCGACGAACAGCGAGTTGAAGGTTCATTATGAATTTCTAAAACAGTACATTCATAGCTAACAGAAGATGTAAATCTACTATCGGGCACAGGGCTCCTTCTGAACAAGTCTATTATAAAAATAAAAATCACTTTGCATTTCAAGCCAATATTTTTCACAGATGATATACAATTAAACTTTTATATCTTAAACTTACCGATGTGAATACAAAAAAAAGGAGATAGCAATACACTTAGCAAGTTAGAAAAGAGAAAGATCTTTGTATTATTTGATCTAGAAGAGCTTATGATTTTAAACTTACGTTAAGTTCGACTATTGTGGTATAAATGGCGTTTAAATTTTTTTTTAGAATTCAAGCTAAAGAAAATGTGGCTGAGTCCTAATGGAACCATCAGAAATATTCTCGGTGGTACTGTATTCCGCGAGCCCATCCTTTGCAAGAGCATTCCCCGCCTCGTTCCTGGATGGACTAATGCCATAGTTATTGGGCGTCATGCTCATGGAGACCAATACAAGGCTCAAGATTTTGTTATTTCAAAACCCGGCAAGGTACATTGTTCTTTTTATACTTCTACAGCCTCAATTATAAACGTTCTTAAGCGGGTCTAGTATATTCTATTTTTTCTCTTTCTGTCATCAGTGATTTGACATTCGAAAGAAGAAAACAGCATTTTTCGACAAGGCATGTTCAAAGAAATAATCAATCATTTGTTGTGTGTAGCTGCTATTTATTTTAACGTTTCCTTTTAACAGATGGAGATGGTTTTTACAGGCCAAGACGGTACTGTAGAGAAACGTTTGTTGTATGATTACAAATCCGCTGGCGTTGCTATGGGCATGTACAACACTGATGAATCAATTCGTGCTTTTGCACACTCCAGTTTTCAGGTAAACCATCTACTACTTGCAATGTGAATGCGAAAATATATTAATCGCTTTGTCTTAATTTTTTTTTTTATTTTATAGGTTGCATTGCTAAAACAATGGCCGTTGTACTTATCAACTAAAAATACTATCCTTAAACGCTATGATGGCCGTTTTAAGGATATTTTTCAAGAGATTTATGAGAGGTATTTTTAAATCAATTTTTTTATTATTTATTTGACATATTTTACTCTATGGTCTGTTTATTAATTTTTTTAGTGATTATAAAAAAAAATTTGAGGATGCGAAGATCTGGTACGAGCATCGTTTAATCGACGATATGGTAGCGCAAGTTATCAAAAGCTCGGGTGGTTTTGTGTGGGCCTGTAAGAATTACGACGGCGATGTTCAATCTGATATTGTCGCACAGGTACTTATTTATACACTTAATTAGACATTAGGCTGAACTATAAGATTTTTTTCACTAAAAGTTGATTATTTTGTTAGGGCTACGGTTCACTAGGGATGATGACTTCCGTGCTAATGTGTCCCGACGGGCGCACGGTGGAGTCGGAGGCCGCGCACGGCACCGTCACGCGCCACTACCGCATGCACCAGCAGGGGAAGCCTACTTCCACCAACCCCGTTGCCTCCATCTACGCCTGGACGAGGGGTCTCATTCACCGCGCCAAATTAGATGGAACACCTGAATTGGCACATTTCGCCAACGCTTTGGAAGAGGTCAGTAGGAATTATTTAATAGAATATTGTAGATTTTTTTTTAATTAGTCTGAAATATGAATATATAATTGTTTAAGTAATGAAAATAGTATGGTATTTTTTTATTACATTTTATCATTAGTTGATACACAGATTTTTATTCTTATGAAATATTTTCTTCTCAATTATGCCATAAAAATATAACAAGCAACTTCAACACCATTACTTATTAACTAAGTACATAAATACTTATTTGTGAAAGTGATATAGAAACCACGAAAAAGGAGGAATGATAACATACAAATTATCTTTGTTCATTATTTTATCATGTAATTAATAAACCACGTGTGCACAACAGATAATTAATGAGTTCATATTATAATATCAAACATCATAAAATATAAAATTTGTCGTAACAATTTATGTTTTTCACTGCTTCATGTATTAGCAGTTATGTAAATTTTTCTTTATAGACTATGACTGTAATAAATTAAATAAACATATAATAACCTTGATATAATAAACTGGAATAATATATTTACAGGCTTGTATCGAGTGTATAAACAGTGGCAAGATGACCAAGGATCTAGTTATTTGTATTCATGGAATAGCCAACACAAAGGAGGGAATGTACTTGAACACGGAAGACTTCCTTCAGGCCATTGCAGATCATCTTGACCGTAAACTTACCAAGTGAAAATAAATTTGAATTAGATATTCATATAATCAGCTAATAAGATGTAAAAACCCTTTTTTTCTAATTAAATTTGGTGCTTATAGTTTTATTTACTACTATTTCTATATAAATCACAAAACATGTAACTTATTATATTGGGACCATGAGTGTATAGCTTAATTAATTTGAAATGAAATAATTATATTGTATGTTTTAAATTGATTTTAATGGTCTTCATTGTATGTGAAGAAAAGTTATTCCTCTAGGTCCAGGTGCTATTTTGTTACATTAGAATGCTCAAACAGGAACATTAATGTAATGTTTGTATATACTTGAGGATAATAACTTTAAATGCATTTAGCAGTATAATAAAATAAAGCCACCACTTATTCCACTTGTTTTGAATGCACTTCTGTTATATCTTTTTACATATAAGATTTATCACATTGTAATAATAAAAAGAATGAAATATGTTCGTTTTTTTATTTCAGTAAATAATATCCTGTTTTAAAACCAAAATTTATGTTAATGTATAGGTGAAGATGACGCTGATCTGCATAAATCATACGTTAATAAAAACTACAGAAACACATAGTCAAATGAATATACCGAAAAGTTATAGTTTTAGAAATACTCTATTTTGAACGATTGCGTTTCTTTCTGCTATGCGGGTAACTCTGACGTTGTACAGAATACTCGGGACAGAAACCCAAAATTGTAGGTTCAATCAAATCTAAGTAACCACTAGTTTTGCTTGTTATATAAATTTGCGAGGAAACCGGAATGTGTTGTATAATTTTTTAACGTGTGTATAATCAACAAGTAACTTTCATAATTTAAATGATATAATCATTTTTTGCAATCGATTATACAACCAAGTAATTTTAAAATTGATACAAACTAGCATTTTACCCGCGGTTTCGCCCGCGTAGTTCTCGTTTCCGTGGGAATAAGGAGGTAAAAAGCTAGCCTATGTTACGCGCTAATAATGTAGCTTTCCATTGGTAAATAATTTTTAAAATTGGTTAAGGCGTGAAAGCCTAACAAACAAACTCACATTCGCATTTATAATATTAGTTAGGATTACTTATTTCTATATACTTTTTGGAGCATATAATTTACATTAAAAAGAAAATCGATTTCAATGTGTTTGTGTACAAAAATTACGGAGATAACGTCGTACATTTGTGGAAAAGTCAAGCTCTATTATTCGATTTAATTAAAATTTGCTTGACGATAACAAAAACAATAATAGCAGTCGATATGCATGAGTAACGGAAAACATGTTGCTGATTTGTAAATTCAGAAAAATGCCTAATTCATAGCAGATACATGCCACTTATCTTATACACTTATCCTTAAAACGAATAGAATTTCGTTGGGAATGTATGTTTGCATTTATAATGATGTCGTTTTATTAAATTTACGAAGGACAAACAATGGCAACATTATTATGATTTGTCATTTGTCTAACAAGTGTCGTTTGTCAAGTGATTCAAGTAATAATACCTAACTGTTTACTTGAAGTGTAATTTTAAAATTTAGATATTCAACGTGTTATTTTAATTGCAATAGTTTAGATGTGTTTTATGATTACCTTTTTAAAATAAATTATAAAAAATGATTAATATTAAGTTTTTAACATTCATTTTTAACATTATAATACTTGTTCGATGTAACAATAACATTGAATCTTGTTTAAATGAAGACACATGCGGACAAAATCTTAATAAATATAGTGAAGGTATTAATATTATTTTTCTGAAAATGCCATAAATACAATATTTAATAATTATTGTGTTCTTACTTTTATATTTTTTTAGAAGTCAATCATTGGACTTCCAAAATAAGCAATATAATACGTTCTGAAATACAAGCATATGATCCATGTGTGAGAACAAATTGTAGTTGTCATAAGAATGTAATAGAAAAAGATCTAGAACCATTTAGTAATGGTATTACAAAAGAAATGTTTGAGCTTGCTCAAGCTAAAGGCACAAAATATCAGGTATATTTTATTATAACTCATACTCTATAATATATGTTTGACAATTTATATTAATTGAAATAGTTTTCTCAATGTTCCAAATAATAATTTGTTATTGTAATTACAGATTATAAATGGCAAATTATATCGGGCTAAAGACTGTCACTTTCCAGCCCGATGTGCAGGAATTGAACATTACCTTAAAATATTAGCACCTAAGCTTCCCGATATAGAATTGGCAATTAATACCAGAGATTGGCCGCAAATCAACAGAGCTTGGGGGCATAAAACGGCACCAGTGTTTTCATTCAGTAAGGTTAACAATGAACTCTCACAGGATATAATTACTTGTTTAAATTTTTTTTATTACTAAAGCTATAGTTGTTTTCTTTATAGACAAAAGATTATTATGATATCATGTATCCAACTTGGAGTTTTTGGGAAGGTGGACCAGCTATACAGTTATACCCCACAGGTATTGGCCGTTGGGACAAACATAGAGTATCTATATCCACAGCTGCTAAAGAGTAAGACGGAAATATGATGATAATTTTTCCATCTCTATTATAGATTTTTAATATATTGTAATGCTATTTCTTGTCTATTTAAGATGGCCTTGGGAGAAAAAGGCAGAAAAGGTGTTTTTTAGAGGATCAAGGACTAGTGAAGAAAGGGATAGCTTGATTTTACTGTCAAGATCACATCCTGATTTAGTAGATGCTCAGTATACTAAGAATCAAGCTTGGAAGTCAGATGCTGTAAGTCTTTAACTATTTTAAACACAAATATCCATCTACTAAAACTTGAGCAAATAATTGACAATATTATTTTATCTGCACTTCCATAGAAGACAAAGCTATACACAATTAAGCAATACAATTGCTTTGATAATGGCAATGAACTGTATACTTCATTGAAATTTCAAATTTGTTATTTTCAGGATACACTTCATGCCCCACCAGCCTCAGAAGTATCTTTTGAAAATCATTGTAAATATAAATATCTGTTTAACTATAGAGGAGTTGCAGCCAGTTTTCGTTTGAAGCATTTATTCTTATGTAAATCATTAGTCTTCCATGTAGGGAATGACTGGTTAGAATTTTTTTATCCATCTTTAAAACCTTGGGTCCATTATGTTCCGGTTAGCCCAAAGGCAAGCAAAGAGGAAATAATGAAATTAATACATTATTTTAAAAATAATGATTCTATGGCTAAGGAAATAGCAGAGAGGGGCTTTGAACATATATGGAATAATCTCACAGACAAAGATGTTAAATGTTACTGGAGAAGATTACTAAAAAAGTATGCAAAACTTTTAAAGTACACTGTCACAAGGGATGATTATCTTAAGAAAATATAGTGGCTTTACAGGTATAAAGAAAATTTAATAATCATATGAGTTTTATTACATTATCAGTTTTCATAAGGATTAAAAATATTTTTTCTACAAACTAATAAGTTCACTTAAACTAAACAAATTAATTAAATACATTATATTTTAGAGTTGCTGGTGGTGACAAACATTTTTAAAGCATTATCTCGCATTAATATTTTAGATGTATTTTTTTTATTAAAGAATGAAAATACATAGTAGGTTAATACAATGCTAGTAAATACAATTTTGAAGAATTATAATGAGATTAGAAATTTAAGTTCAAAAGATGAGATCCATAATAATATGCAATAAGGTACATCTAAATCTACTGGGTGAATCTCAATAACTTGTTATAACGTTGTAATTCCTTAACTGAAGTCACGATCGGGAAAGACGGCGGGTGCGACCAGGGTCCACACGTAGAGGCCGACGCACAGCCACGACGACGTGATCTTGATCCACATCGACGCCACATTCTCCTTCGATAGCTGAGAACTTGGGCTAGTTGGACAACAAATGTTTACTTGATCTCTATTTAATATATATTTTTATACAATTTTCGTGTATTTATTTTGACTTATTCGAATGTAATCTATATGACGAACATATAACAAATGGTGTAATGTAAATGCAGTATGATTTTTTTATTAAGGTACGATTATATGCTTACAACATACTTTCCGACATCCAATATATAACTGTATAGATCGATATATTTAATCATTAAAACGGCGCTGCAGTCGCAACATATATTTAGTGATATATTAGTGATATGTTACTAAATTAGTAAAATTTGTGAATTAAGCCAGTAAAATCGTAAACTTTATAAGGTACAACTTTTGATCAATGACTTTTTGGATATTTAAATTAAGTTTTTAATATTAGTATCCGTAATCATAAAATTCTGACTTCAATCAAAGAATACGACTGAGAGAGCGCGTACAACTTGTACGTTAAGCAGCTATGTAGTATAAGACACATTTAACGAGCATACGTACTTGTACCAATTGGTCAGTGTCATCATGATATACAAGCTGGCGAGTGCGAACACGACGTGGAAGAACGTCCAGGAGTAGGCCACGTCGTCCCCCTCGTTGTCGAACACCTTGGTCTCCTCACGGCCCGCCTCCCCGCCGTCGCCCTCTATGGAATCATAACCTGCGCTCAGTGAGCGTACCGACATGCAACTATTAGCTTTCTTTGGTAAGCAGACCATGCTGACAAGCTTACGCTACTCGCGACGGGCACTTCAATAAAGGTCTAATGATTTTGGTTTAAATGAAAGGTAAATACGAGCGCATTGATACCTCTCACCATCATGTGGATATGTAGTACAAAACATCAATCTATACATTTATTCAAAGAAATCTTACTATAAATATTATTTACTAGTGTATAATAAGGCAGATATGGGCTTTCTATTAATTGAACGAGTTTCACTCGATACGCATATGATTAAATATAATATATATTTGTAGTACACGCAACTACATGCTGTAATTTAATACCAAGTTACGTGTTAATTGTAATATTGATATGAAATTCGAAAGATATTAATTAATAAGCTGTAGAACCTCCTTCGTATCTTAATTCATTCATTATTAATTTCATATTAATGTGAATGACTTTCTAATTATGGTTGTCTAATGAATTATGACTATTCAGAGTTGCCACATTATAAGTAAAATTTATTTTTTTATGAACATATCACAATCTGTTAAATTACAAATATTTGTTCTACATACCGATTCAAAGTTAACGATATACATTCTAGATATTTTGTTAGTATATTTATGTATTATATATATTTTACTTACAATACTTTAGTAATAGTAGTATTTTTTTTTAAATTACTTATAATAAAATTTCCTGTCCCAGTACTTTTACAGATACAATTGAATTGAAAGATTTTTTAAAGTTTGTAGCAACTCTGAATATTATAACAAAATGATAAAGCAAGGCATATTAATTAATATTAAAATAGCAATTTTTTATTGTCTTAGTTAGCAATTCTATTGATGTTTTAAAAAGCGAAACAGACAACCTTAACCAATCCAATACTAATGATACCCTGGTTAGACTTGACACAATCTATCTACTGGGTACGTATAACTTTACCTTCGTTAGCAATGAGCCCTCCTTGGCCTGCGTCGCGTTGCACCGCGTTATGTTCCCAGGGAGTGTATCATGAGTTAGTATTTTATATTAAATTCAAATAATACATATATATTTTTAGATATAATCTGCGCGCGATGAAATAAAATGCCACTCTTTGGAACTATGACATGCGCGGTCCGCCTGTTAGCGGTAGCGTCAGCAAACTCGCATCGATGACGCGAGAAAATTATTACTTGTTTAATAGTGTGTATTTTTGCTCATTATTTGCTACAGCATTGTTGTTTATGATTGTACAATCATATTAGTGATAAAATAATGATTAGATTAGAATAACAAGTAGAAATACATACATTTATTTATATGAAATATTTCCTGCAATTGAACATACGTAAAATCATTTACATATATATCTACACAGCAAAATGGGCTTATATCTTATTACCCGTTTGACTTTGACATAGTCGAACAATTATTGTTTAGATTTTTTTTGCTAACGCTCCATTGCTCTGAACTGTCACTTTGATGTTATACTTTGACAAAAGTTCCATCCCATTCTCATAGCGCGCGGATTATACACATGCTCTTTGAAATCGGTAAAACAAAAGTTTTTATTTCAAATAATTTTACTTGTCATTGCATATAAAAGTTGTATGGATATTAATTTGTATTGATTTATAATTACCTCCACTGCCTTCCTTTGCAAGAATGTGATCCGACATAGTAATCTTCGAGGAAGAAGAAGCTGTTCTCACACAAGAGTACAGAACGCTGCACACCCATATAACAAGACCGATGATAGATTGCTTGTCGAAGGATGACTGTGGAAAAATAAATAAGTTAAACAATGTAATAAAAAATAAATATAACAATAAAATAAATTGAAATGTATAAAACACAATGAATTTATATATAAAATACAATAGATTATCCGTTTTGGGCTTGACGTTAACAGAAAGTTTAGAAAAAAATAATAAAGATTAATTACTGATATGTCATTTTTTTGTGTTAATATATAAAGTGAAGAATCTCCTTTAGTATAATTTAAACAGTGATATTAGGGAAGGATTTCAATAGATTTACTATTAACAAACAACAAAACAGAAAAATAACACGAACTATCGATAGGATTTCTATATATATTATGATAAATGTAACGTCAGCAAAAAATAAATATAAATACACAAAAAACAAAGTTATTTGAAAGTTGAAATTATTTGTTTCAAATTAAATTCCTTTTGTGTAAAATTTCAAAGGCTAATTTCAGCAATGATATTAGGTGATCATTCTATTACATCTACTATTTATCCAATATTTGTATAGATATAATTTCAATAGATATTCTATATCTTTCAAAGTTATATGGAAGTTGGAACCTATGATTTTTAAATTAATTTCATTTTCATATTGTGTTTATATAAATATACTTACACATCTAATACCTATTCTACTATATATTCGCTATTTAATTTTTAACAATAATACCTAGTTTAATTTTTTTTAACAAAATAAAAAAAAATAACATTAAAAAAATGTTTTTCCTTACAATACCAAAAAATTGATAAATTAAAATTTATAGGGTTACAGAATTATATTAAAGCACAATACATGAATAAAAAGTGTAGCCATATAGTTGATTCAAAATGATACAAAACTCGATATTAAATGAAGCAAACAATTCGCTCATCGAATGACGTATTTGTGTTATAAAAGAAAATGTTTATAAAAACGAGAATCATCACAAGCATACTTGCAAAACTTCATGCAATCGATTGAAAATATAAACATACAAATATAAATGAACATGGCGTCATATCGTGTACCGATTATTAATAAATATATCTACTAAAATATAATAATAAATTTAAATAGTTTTTATCTAAATGTTTTTAATTTGATGCTAAGCACTTTCTAATTCAATCAACAAATTTTGCACACACATAAAATAATTATAAAATATAATTAAAGTATAATCGTGAGAAGTTTATGTAAAACGTGTGAATGGTTTCAAATGGTTTCAAGCAGGATTAAATTATGTCGCCACGATATATACATACCCAGTAAATATCTTCTTTAGTCTCCTGGTTATGCGTCAATAAGTATAATATAAAATAAATTCTAATAAAATATTGTTTATAATTCAATTTATTTGTGAAAAATAAGTACATAATATATACATATTTTTAATAGATACATAGTTAGTTTTACCCAAAACATTGATAAATACATTTTATTATTATTTCCACTTTTTATTTAAAAAATATAACATTCATAGCGTACCTCGTTCGTGGTAGAAATGCTGGCATTACATTCACCAGCGGAGTTGGACAGCGCTGACCAGGTAAGGTACATCACGTAAAGTGAAACTACTGCGGATTGCAACAGACCGGAGCGCGGTTGATATTCTTGCACTGAAGGCAAGATAGATATAGCGCTCGCAATCACCACCAGGATGAGGTTGAAAGAGATGAAGAACTTGGACAGATCACATCCATCCGGCTATAATATAAAATATTAACTATTATAACATCAATACAAGATCCACAATACATTTTTCTTAATGTCTATTATAAAAAAAATATACCTTAGTATAGTAAACATAGAGAAGAACTATGCCAGTAAGTGTGAGAGCATAACATGATAGCATGGCCAACAACAGCGCCGAGTACCAGCCACGTGATTGCGATTCTTCGTAGTTGGCTATAAAAGTGTAAAATAAATAAATACATGAATAATAATTTAATATCAGTTATTACTAGCCGAAATGGTCCAGTGGTTAGAACAAGTGATTCTTAACCGTTTTACCAGTGAATTGTCATGTGCTTAATTTGTGTTAATAATTAATCTCGTGAAAAAGCCGAGATGGCCTAGTGGTTAAAACGCGTGAATCTTAATCGATGATCGTAGGTTCAAATCCAGGCAAGCACCACTGAATTTTCATGTGCTTAATTTGTGTTTATAATTGATCTCGTGCTTGACGGTGAAGGAAAACATCGTGAGGAAACCTGCATGTTTCTAATTTCACAGAATTTCTGCCACATGTGCATTTCACCAACCCTATTGTAGCAGCTTGGTGGAATAAGCTCCAAGCCTTCTCCTCAAAAAGGAGAGGAGGCTTTAGCCGAGCAGTGGGACATGCACAGGCTGTTACTAATTTATTAATACTAAGAATAAAACATATACTTACAAACCCATTTTTCAGCCCATGAGTGAGCAAAGTCTATAATCAATATTAGTTGGATGATAATGAAACAGAAGCCTCCTATCATACCAAACACCATCCAGGTTGAAGCAAACTGTCCTTCAGGTATGAAGAAAGCACCGATGATACCTCCAATAACCACCAAGTATTTGATTCCCCAAAACCTAGAAACATTATTATTATATTAATATATTTATATTCAAGTATTATTTTTGGTTCATTAGATGCGACACGTGAATCTTTAACGGAGATCGTGGAAATCCGGACAAGCAGTCAATGCTCATGTCAAAGTCATGTGCCTCATTTGGTTTCATACTTTTATGGTTCATTTCAAGCTATTGGTGGTCTAGGAGAACATCGACCAAATGTGTATTTGCTGTTTACACTGGAGCAGGGTGATGGAATGAGCTCCAAACACTTACCTTGAGAGAACTGGACCTTTGCCGAACAGTATGATATTTATAGATTGTTAGTCTACTAACTTTACAACCAATCTCAAGAAAGATTAGCCTACTATAAAGATGCACTCTCTATTCTCTATACCGAAGGATCAGCGATCCAAAACGACCGGAAAGAGTTCAGGCGCAGGTTCGAACGGCTTTAAGTGCTTTCCGAGGCATGGGAGTGGACACATTTCCAACATTCAGACTATGGGCTGCTCTCTAGATAACCACTACACCAACGAGGCTGTTAAATATAAATTTGTATTGTGCCTGTTACATAATAATCAAAGCAATAATTACCCATTTTGTATACCAGCTCTGGGATCCTTTGATGACTTCACTCCAATCATTATCAAAGCCATGAGAACGAAAAAGAGACATGCTGCAAAACAAATCCTGAAAGAATATTGTTTTGTTATAATATACAATTTCAATAAGATATGCATAATAAACTAATACATTTAGTGTATTGATTAGTCAAAATCAATACTGACTAATATAATTATGTAATATTAATTAGTATTGAGGTATTTTTTTATTATAAAAAAATTTGGATCAGAAGTTTTCTTAAAGGACATAGGATACTTTACAATTAATAGTAAAAAATACATATCATTTCAATTTACTAGCAAAGTAAGCTAGATATATTCATATATTAATATTTTACTTAATGATACTTTGAGTAAGCCTGTCGGGAGTTTGGTACTTGGTAGAGTGGTCCAACTCGGCACAAATTCTATTTCCAAACAATACTTAGTATTATTGCATTTGGTTTGAAGGGTGAGTGACCCAGAGTATTTACAGGCACAAGGGACCTAACAGTTTAGCTCCCAAAGTTAGTGATGCATTCAACATTAAGTTATGGTGTAACTGTGATGTTAGGTAAGTTATGGTTAATATTCCTCAAGGTATAAGGGTGAATGTAATCACTTCCCATAAAATGACCCTTCCCCTACCTACTATATAAAGAAAATATTTAAATTTAAAGAAAAAAATTATAATAAAAAATCTTATGTATAGAATATGTAACTACATAAATACATTGGTCTTCATATGTAAAAGAAAAAATAACCATAATAATTTACAATATACCTGTATACTGCCAAGTAACCAACAGCTTGATCACAATCAACTTTAAAATTCCCTGGAACTATTCCAGTTGAATTTTCACAAAATGGTACCTGAAATAATACTAAGAAGATTAACATCTATATAACTTTCTCCAAATATTCATATTCTATTATAACTGTTATAGCTATTTTACCTAAAATAATATTATTTTTATGGATGATTTTTATTGATATAAAAGTGAAGATAATGGGTATTGCTTTGTAAGGATATCTCCTGTAAATCTTTTAATATTAAACAGGAAAATGTTGTATACATTTATATAAATTGTTGTGTTACTCAGAAATGGCTTAAAGGGTTTCACTAAAATTTAAATTCAAAATTTTATAATAAAAAGGCTTTTTTGCTATTTAAGTTTATATATATAGGTGTCTTCCTTCTTCCTTATATAGGTGTCTGTCTTCTTCTTCGTCTATATAAGTTTATATATATAAATGTTCAACAGCTTAAAACTAAAATACCTTTTTCATTTGTTCATGCAATCCCGGTGCAAGTGTAACACATGCTACCACCATTACTAATAGCAGCATCAGGGTGTACATGAGGCGTGTGGAAGTGGAATTGGCGCATGATGGACACGCTGAGCAGCACAAAGAGCATGCCGCGCTACCACAGCAGCATGCCAACTAGAAAAAAATTAAGTTGGGATATTTTTAATATGAATTTACTTGGTGCTATGGTTTTCTTCAAGCCTATTTTTGTAGGTAGCACCCACTTGTTATATATTCTAGCACCAAACAGCAATACTTAGTATTATTATGTTCTGATTGAAAGTTTGAGTGAAGCAATGTAACTACAGGCACAAGGGACATAAGATTTTATTCCCAAGGTAGGTTGCCCATTGGAAATGTAAGGAATGGCTAATATTTCTTACAGCATCAATGTCTATGTTAATGGCGACCATTTACCATCAGGTGGCTCATTTGCGAGACTTCCTACTTATTTTATATAAAAAGATATATAAATAGATATCATTATGTTAGATTCAACTGTCATTTTTACAGTAAGAAATGTTCAATGTCCTTTTCAATTTTAGTTAAAGACAAACTAGAAAAAAAGAGAAAATATATTTTTTTCAAATAAATTATAAAACTATCATTTACTGACTCATTATCAGAGGTTCAGACAAAATGTCTTTTAAATTAAATAACTTTTTCCAAGATTAAAGATTTGAGTTGAAATTATCTAAAATGTATTTGAACTATTGCAGGAGTTCAATGGCAGTCAGTATAGTAGGAGTATTTTAAATATAAATCTAATATCATAAAACTCCAAACTCTATTTTACCTTGAATACAACAAATATATTTTTTAATATACTTTTTACAGTAAATGCTTTTTAAATTATACCACTAAGGTATGCAATTAACAGACATACTACATACAAGTTACATTTATTTTAATATAATTTATAGAATTTTTAACTAGAATGAGTAATGGTTAAAATCATAAAATTATCAACATGAAGTATAAGATAATTTTCAGCAGTGCGAAAAATAAATTCGTAATTGTTATTAACATAATAAGACGTATAAAAAGTAAGTTTCTTTGTTTGTATTACTAAGCTAATATGTATATAATTATATGGCTGTGTGGCAAGACATTTCGTCAAAACATGTTAACATCCATAGATATTAAGGTCATAGCTTGTTATTATTTATAAATTCAATTCTTGTGCATACGAACACTTGAAAGACGTAATGATATTGATTATTTATATTGTTGCGGAAACTTCTTAAGGAAACTAGAAACCTTCCAACTAAACCTTCAAACCAAATGTTCATAATCTTTTAATTGACAAAGAATTATTGATCTGTCTTACCTGAGCCGCTGAACAAAGTCCTAATACGGCACCCATTGCAATTTAGAAGCAAAAATTCTAAAACTCACTTTATATTTAAAACTCAATTATTAAAAACAAATTGGTTAAAAATCAAGAATCATGACTAATAGTTTGAGAAGGGGTACTAGATACTGGATGAATACAATTTCATTAATATGACTGGAAACTGAAAATTGACAACTCTGACATTGACGTCCAGATTGTTTATTTGATGATGCTAATGTTGCTATTATATTAATAATTTATGTTTTGAAATAAAGTCATATGACACTCTCGCTACGTTGGTTTTTGTTTGAAAGGACGTGCTGTTTTGCTAACACAAATATATATATTGTTTTAACAAAGCTATGTGCTGCAAGCTGTGTGCTCGTTCATTTTAAACGGCGTAGGGTGACGTTTACTTGGTAGTAGAACTTTATGCTAGCTCGTCTAGGTAGGTAGGTATAGGACACAACATTTTAGTTACAAAAGTAGGTGGCACACTGTCGTTTTATGGGATGGTTATTATTTCTTAAAGCACCAGTGTATGGTTGATGGTGACCATTTACCATCAGGTGGCCTATTTGCAGGAGCGCATACCTATTTTTTTTAAATCATCCAGCAATTTTCGTGATGAGGCCATAAAAGGGATGGCGGAACTGTTCAATGGATGCTAGTAGAGTTAACTTCTGGAGTTTGGATCATTTGCTTTATTTTAACTAGTTCCTAACATTAATGTAGGACAAAAACGTTTTTTTTTTTAAAGTAGGATTAAAAATATTTTAAAATTATTACAATAAAAAAAATATGGATTTGATTAAGGTAAATATTAAAACAATTTTATTTAATCTAAATTTTATATTTGTAAATTTATATCAATTAATAACATGATCAAATAAATATAAGGTCAAGAGTTGTTCCATACAATATATTCAATCGCAGAAGTAGGTAATCGCCATGAAAGATTTATGTCAAGGTATTCAATAATATATAGACGCAGATTCTTAAGATATCTGAACGTGATAATTGCAGGATTGCGAAATAATGCTACAGAGGTACTAATAACTGTTATATATTTTTTCAAGACATAAATTTATTCTAAAATTAATTGAGGTATAATAATTTAGACAAATTAGTCTATTTGAGGAAGATTGACACTTCCATTAAATTTCCTTTTCAACTGCGTTACATTCGTTTTCATGAGTAGGTAGCTAATATCTCACAGTCAAGTGATGCAGATGGAACACACATTACAACCAAACAAAATAACATTTGCATTTATTTTAGTTTTATAGAGAGCTCTGAGCGCACTATTTGATAAGTTTACAAAACGTTTATATATGTGATGTACACAATCATAATATTTACGCTTCTTATTATGTTTTTTACAATATTTATACGAAACTTCATAAACAATTTAATTAAGAATTATTAACAAAAACATTTCAATATAATATCTATAATCCTAAAATCAATAATTTGGAACACATTCTGGACCTTTCGCATTAGGTACAGTATAAAATAACATTGCCTTACATTAACACGATCTCTGTAAATATACACGCTCACATTCAACATTAAGTTATAAATAATAATCTAGAAGATTAATAAATAGAATTATTAATATCACAGTAGATCAACTGCCAGCTAGTTTCTACCTTTCCTTATTTTCTTTAATTTTATGTGTTACATGATAATTAAAAATATATCTGCGTATTATTGAATTATATGCGCAATTGATAAATAATCAAAAATATATTAATCTAGATATATATAAGCTGACAGTATCGGTAAAAACTGCTGTGATATTGACAACGTGGAAATATGCCTACATATCCGTACGAAGTATAACATCTCAAACAATACCCTTTGATTGATCATAACATTATATCCTTAAAACTAATGGTAACCATGAAACCGATGTGTCGACGATATGCTAGCATTGAGAGAAATGTGCATATCACCAAGTCAGAGGCAATGAACTAAATCTAAACGATGAACCTGTTGTTACTAGTGATCGAAAAGTACAGCAATCAAAATAAATTAAACACAACGATATATAAACAAATATTCAACAAATAAATCCCTTTAATATCATGCTGGAATGGCAGAACACCATCGCATAGTCTTAGTGTAGAGAAACAGTAGTTATCATAGTTTTATAGAAACGTTTTACCAATAATATGGTCTGCCATTAAATTAACTAATGCGTATGGTCCTCATGTCCAAATACATTTTTTACACAAAGTGCTTACAGTATGAACTTTTCAGGAGACATATTTTCGTAAAATTTTATTGCCCACATAAAATATTATTTATATTGGTGTTTTCGAAATATACTTAAGCATTTTTATCTTTAAATCTACACATACACATACATGTAAGTTGGATATATAATTATAACTAAATCATTATAAAATAACTACATATTTATAGCAAAGGGTGAATTGAAATAATATTGCCATAATTCCATATAATATGCAACCCACATAACCTATTTAAGTAGGTTTTATTATCATAATAATTTCGGTATACAGTTAAAACACAATTAATTGAGACCGGTACCATAAACAGTTTATCCACACTTTCTATTTATACAATGTAATTCAATTAGCTATTCTAAAATGGCGAATTATATTGCTAAACTTACTCCCGTCAATATAAAGGTACGTTAGAACACTGATAAGGACAAGAATATATTCAGTAATATTTACACTGTAAATTGAAAAGATAAACCATTTTACAAATTTGAGATTGTTTTAGCAATGGCATACAGGATTACAAAACATAAAATATGAAATATAAAATAATTGGATGGTGGTTGTTGTTTTAAATGTTAATGAAAGTTTCAAAGTTCAAGCTCGCAATATTCGGAAATTACTATGTCCATGTTATATACGGACAAAACGATATCGAAATTTGTAGCAAATTTGTAAAAATATCTTATTTTGTATTTGATAAAAAGGTAATTCGCTAAGTACAATATTGGATTTACAATTGTAATAAAATAATAATTATCTATAACTTAAACTAAAATTGTTTAATATAGACGGATGCAAAATCAAGTGATAAATATACTTCTTAGCACATCGTAAACAAAATTAAATTACTTAGAAATAATTTAAATACACTCTTTTATGTAATAAAAAACCATAGACACGCAATTCAGTTCAAAGGTAAAACATTACGAAATATAGACTTAGATGGGACTAGGGCTCGTCACCCTAACACTGAAATAAGAATAGTGTAGGAGAGTCCTACACTTTTGAACGCTATATTCTGTGATGAATAATTTTATTTACCTACTATTATCGCCGCTACTTGTTTTACTAGATTTCTGTATCAGCGTGTATTATGTTTTTTTTATACAAAACAAATTGTTGTTAGCACATGACGTGAAGTATCGAAACGGGATAACATTTCAGTGTAATTATGCGTTCTTTGTACTGACGTGATAGTATAAGTATTTTTTTATTATTATTATGACTTTGGTGTTGAGTGTATACAATATTGAGCAAAATTTTGGCTAAATAAATTAATAGGTACGTAAATTTATTTACACATAGCTTAGAAAAAAAATAAAATTGTCTTTATTTAAATTAATTAAAAATACTTTTCTTATTTATTTAGAAAAAAATAGAACTAATATATATTTTATGTACATACGTCTAATAGCTTCAAAATAAATTGAGATCTGCATTTTAAATAACCAAGCAAGTATATTCAGCACCACTTGGTGTAGGGATTTTGAATAATTAATCATCAAATAAATTTATGATAAAGTTGGAGATTAGAACTACAAATATTATGAAAAATTAAAACCCCTTAAGTATGTATTGTTTTTTTTTAAATCTAGTAGCCTTTCTATGAATTATGCCGATCATCACTGTATTCGAAAAATAAAGTTAATAAGATTCGATAAATAGAGTGATACGAATGTTGAGTAAAAAGCAAGATCAAGGTTGGATCGCCCACGAGTTTTCAAATTTAATAATTTAATTAAAAACATTAATCAAGAAAACAAATGAATTTAAAAGAAAGGCGTGATTTGGTGAAACTCGATTATTTTGTTAAAATTTAGTATCAGTAAAATGAATTTACCTCTTTGTAGGTAATGCAATTTCATTGTACTTAAAATTATTAAATACTACATTATGACTTCAACTTAAAATATCATTAATAACTATTATTATTACACTTAAAACGCAATTACAACTAAATCCTTACAATATGGCAGTTGTCAAATCGCTAGCTGAGTTGTTGCCTTATTCTAAAGTGATCATTTGGTTTCATGAGCGCGGAGTTTCGTTGCGTCAAACTAAAATGTCTGATGTCATTGCTAACAACGACATTTATATGATTTATTATCACAACCATTATTGCAATGAAAATTACTATTATACATAATATATGTATTTGGTAATATATGCAGGTACACCTCTTTTATATATATGTTACAATGCAAGGAAAAATTTAACAAAGTTAAAAATTACTATTTATTTATACGTATTACGTTTTTACTTTATGTTTTTGAAGTTTAGGATTGGCAAGAAAAAAGGAATTGTGCAAAAGTGAATTATTCAGGCAATTTAACATATTATCACCGATTTGTAAATTCGTAAATGGTGGTGTGCGTCTGAGCTGAGTTGAGATTTAGTTATGGATTAGTTTAATGATAAATAGACAGATTGCCTTCTACGTTTTAGGTTATTTTCATTGACAAGGACGGTTTTGCGCAAATGGTCGATGATTTGTATCTAGTTTTATCGAATTCGTATTGGACACAGGAATTGTTTGCTTAGGATGTTATTATTGATGATGATTGCCGATGTCACACATCGGCCATTGCACATGACATTATTGTAGCGATCAAGTGTTTTCGCCAACTAACAAGAGCACTTTCTAATACTTCGCTCAAAAAGTTTAGGCGTAAAACCAATTAGCCTCTAGGTAAAACAGGCAGTTAGGTTTATATTATATTGATTTCTAATGTGGATATTTTTGAGTGTAGTGATAATGTACCTAATGTATCCATAATTAGCGACTGCAAATTTGTTAATATGTTTATTTTACAGATAAATTCCGTAAATTTTATTAAAAGAAAATTTTATGTAATATAAATAGTATTCTGCTGCGATTAGAATTGTAATAAAAACTATGTTTAAGATTACTACATTATAATCAATAAATTTCAGTGGCTTAGCATTTGACTTTGTGTTTATTCTTTGCAATTAATTCAGATCTGAATTTATAAAGCAATGCGATATGTATACTTTTTTAAATTTAAAAATCTCTGTAGGTATTATTATGAAATAATTTGTGATATAAATAGTTTATATTATAATTGTAAGGTCAAGAGAAAATATCTCGATTAAAGTCTGCAAAGTTACGAAAAATAGCCCTTTAAGAATCCTTATGGATATTATAAATCCTTCACAATGAACATTTGAACTAATAATGTTATTAATTGGCACAAACGAATCTATTCTCGCAATGATGTTGACCTTGTAGTTTTCACACCATTTAAATTTTAGGTTTTATTTGCAATGGGACTTCGAAATACCGCGCTATAATGTTTATGTTACGATATTAATACCTATATTAATTATGATCTGTTATGTTAAAGAACAATATAAAGTGATAACTATTTCGTACAAAATATTCAGCTTCACGATCACATTAAGTAACAGTAAACAGCAATATCACTTTAATTTATGTACATATCCGAAAATTGCTTATTATTTATAGAATATATTAAATATAATTCTCAATATCTATTTACAAATATAATTATATAATAATACTTAACAAATAATATTGCATCTCGCAATCGCCTTTACTTACTTATCTTGTCTTGTTTTCTTATTTTATCACATTTTTTGTCTTCGAGATGGAACTCCGAGTGATCTGAAATCTGATATCATTTTTTTTTCGATCATGCTCTGGAGCAGCGATTTAGCCATTTTCGATATATTTTTTTATAAAATATGCGTACACGTTATGGGGCGTCATTGCTTTTAGTTGGTATTTATGATTTAACTTAGAATACAACATTGTATAGGTATCACAACTTCTTGTTCTGTTTCTCGTTAGTTGCGTAGACAATTATGATCTTGAACTTCACTTCAGTGAAGTCACCCTCTCGTTTAAACACTTTTCAAATTGTCATAGCCTAGACTGTCCACATAGGTATGCAGTATTTTTACATACATAACCTGCACTCACAGATCGTAACATCGGCAATGATAGCGCATTTAAGCGGCGCACGCGCGCAGCTCAGGTAACACTGAGTATTGTCTCCTTGTTCGGATAGGACCAACAATATATACGATACAGATATGTTCATAAAAATTTAACTCTAAATTTGTGTAGTCTTTTAGTCGAATCTGAGATAACTTACGGCGCTAAGTCATATTACTATATGTTTTATTCATTATTATATATTAATTCAGTCAAAACATATAATTAGTGATAACCATCACTGAAGTTTATTGCGACTGGAATGCTTTTTAACCGAGTCGACTTAGTATAGCGCATGGCTGCGCAGTAAGAGCGAAAGCAGCGTGAAAACATTGTTACTCCCTGACTATAGGCTGAAGGTACTTAACAAAAGCACTTTTGAAGACGTGGACGGATTCACTGACTTCATATACACTGTTATACTTGACAATTCACTTACGAAGCCCTCAATAAATTCTTATTGCTCATTTTACGGATAAACGCTTCGTGTTTGAAGTAGTGTTAGGTGGTTCATTTTAATTTGTTAATCGAAAATATCATTCTTAAATTGGTTTAAAATGGATACAAGAATATGTATTGAAATGTATTATTGTATCTTATTTTTTCACTGAGAATTTTTTTAATGAAACTATTTCGGGTTTTGGTCCAATATCAATATAAATAAGTAATAGTCGACTAATAAACAGAGATAATTTTAACTCAAAAATATAAGATACGTTCGTTTGATATAACAATGGTTTTCACACTGCAATGCATTATTTCAGTCTAACCTTAACTCTATTCTTAAACCTAATATTCACAGTCTCCGACCGAGAGCAACACACAGATTTCGTATGCGTGTCGCAGTAAAGGCAAATCTACTGCGCTACAAAAATACGTGGGCAATGTCCATTTATTTTGCAGTCAAAATACGAGTCACATTCTTCGAGAAAAAATATGTCTCCCTTAAACATTATAATATATTTACTCCGTATAAGTTTATAGTAAATAAAAAACTCAATATATTTCCTTTGCTTAGTCTATATCATCACGTCCCGCACACGGAATAGTCTCACCCATGAGAAATACTTAATATCTTCATACGACTCCGAGGCAGTGAATGTTGCTTATTTTGTAACGAAACGTTTGGAACCTTTCACGACACAAACGTTAGTTTGTCATCATAGCACGCGTAGAGGCGAGCGAGCGGCGCAAACGCTAATCGCCAAAGCGTGTACACGCTTTCTTCCATTTGCATTGAGTACACCAGAGGTCACGTTGGTCCATACCGTAAACCTTGCGGCACTTTTTGTTGTCCGAGCGAGGACGTCTGCCAGGGCTGCCTGGTGAGCTGCTAACTCCGGAGATCTTTAAGTGTTTCTGAAACATTATTTGATTATTAATATCGCTATCGATATCGATAAGATTAAGTGTTTTATCCTCTAGACCGTCTCGTCTAACGGATAAAATACATAATTCGTGTTTATAATTCATCTTATGCGCGGCGTTGAAGGAAACACCTGCATGTGGCGGATGAAAAACTACTACACTGGGAAATATATGGGCTGTTAATCTAAATGTTTTGCTTTATATATCGATACTACATTATGAAAAATGTTTTTTTATTTATATATATATACACTATTTTCACTACACACTTACCGGTGAGTGTGAGCTTGACCAGGAATGCGTTACAGGAATGCTTATGGGTCTCGCTGATCCGTTCTGCATCGTTGACAATAGTCCTTGCCTAAAACAAGATTGTTTTTATAATAATTTGTTATTTGTCGTTTGCGTATAGTTTCAGTTTTGTATAAATGTTTGGGAATGATAATAAAAAAGATTATTATATTCTCAGAGTCTTGATAACCTTTCGTACAGACAAAGAACAGTAATTTAGCTCTATCTGTATTCATGTCAGGTTAAAAATAGGTAAAGGTCTTGATGTAGTGGGCGCACCTGTAGGATCCGACGAGCTGTCGCTGGTAGTCGGGATCTTCGTGTGGCGGCCGACACATGTCTCGGTGGGAGAGAGTGGGCGGCGGTGCCGGTGCAGCCACTTCATTGTAGTAAAATTCTTCTTCATGATCGCTCTCGCCTTCTTTCTTTGGCCTATAATGAATATTTGTTAATTAAAAATAGCAATTGGAAACACACGAAAAACTAACATGTCAATACAAATAAATTAATTCAATTTTTTTAATTCATATAGAACACGTGCTCAAACAGAATGACAAATGAATATTCAAAATGTAATGGCATTAGCATTGGAAATAGCTTATTTATAATTAGAGACGTAATACTAGTCATTGATTTTTAAAAACGAGTAGATTATTAGTAGAGCATTCATATAAAATGTCGCCTGCTATTTTAATTAAATAATGACATAGTATTAAATATAAGTACAAATGTAAAAGTGACTAAGGAAATCTTTCCCAGTTTTAAAGCCAGGGTCAAGAATATATTAAAAGAACTACTTATAGATGTTATCGGTATTAAAACAGTAGCAGCAGGGCAGTGTTATGTAAGAAGGCGCGCTATGACCTTGTGCGTAACAAGCTTGAGAGAGCTAGGCATGTAGCGGGCAACCTTGTCGCGAAGCCTCGATGCTTCCGGGTCAGCAAGGGCCGGCCTTTCAACATCGCATATTATACCTTCGGTTTTGACAGCACCCATAAATGGCTATTTATCTGATTTTTATTCTATTTTGAATCATTTAAAATTTCATTGACTTTTTAAGATCTAATCCAATAAACAAGACTTAAATAACGATAAGACAAGATTACCAGTTAAACCGAATTTGTATAATGATGAAATATTTTTTAAATATACAATTCATATTTTATTGAAGTATTGATTTAAATCAGAGCGTCAGATGTAATGTATTATGTAAGAACGATCTGCTAAATGCAAATTGTGTTGGCAACTGTTAGTGCCTGTAAGCAATGCACGAGTATGCATTAGTTACGTGCAGTTTAAAGTTCAAGGTTATCACTGAGATAATATATATCAATAACTGTATAAGTGCAGGATTGAATGACTTCATACCCTAAATGGGTTTGTCGGATGTGCGCTTCGATGGAGGAACACGTGTTGGTGATATAGCCGCAACCTCTCCAAGTGCATTCGAATACGACGCTATTGATCTGAAACAAGAGTCACTTATTATATATTTGAAGATTATGATTAAAATTATACATCGATTTGTATAAAAAAATCAATATTGCTGTACTATACTAATATGATTGTTGTAAATAGAAAGTAGATCATACTGTAGAATAATTTATTCAAATTTATAACTTTTCAAAATTTATATTGTTAAGAAAATGTGGTGTTTTATCTATTTTAATGGATAAAAATTCAGGTAGCATTCTGATCATTATTATGAAAATTCTTTATAATAGAAGAAACACCGTTAAATTGAGCTTATAAAATATCGCGCGGAAACGGCTCTAGGTCGCGGCCTTGTCGATGTCGCAACGCCGCACTCCCTACGCTGTGTGCAGTGCTGGCCGTCGGCAGCCACACCCGACGATATCGCGACTAACGCAAGTCCTAACGATGCATGTCATAAATGTCGAAAAAAAAAAATAGTCTCTTTTATAAATATAATTTAAAATACTATTTTACTTTAGTATTTCCTTAAATTCGATTTTATATGTCATAAAATCGCTGCAGTATAAATGTCAGAACCTTTCCGTAAAACATTGGCATTGAATTTATGATACATTGACATTTAATGTAACGTCACCTACGAGACCGCCTACGAGCAGCTTTAGGCTAATACAAAGCGAAAACAATTACCCAGTGTACAGGTATGGTGTCAGTACACGTTGCTGTGTAGCAACGTGATTTGCGAGGTGAGTAATAAATATAACTTATGTCTGAAGAGTTAAGAACATTGTTTAATGATAGCGACACGAGGCGAGAGCGTAGATACTAGCACACTTTGCCAAAGATTTCAGATCCGACCTTCGATTCAATGCCACTTGTAATCGACCAGTTCAAACTTGTTGCAATGCAAACAAATGCTCTTCAAAAATTTTGTGATTACATTGGTGTTAGTTAAGTTTTAGTAAAATAATTCTTTGTATAATGGAATTATTGGAAAAATAGCTACATCTTAAAAAACGCCACCTGATAATATAAAACTACATCGACTTTATTGATGTAGTTAGCAATATTGCAGAAGCACCTTTGTGTCAGGGACGCGAAATTGGGGTGCTCGTGCGGAGTGGCACCGTCGCCCCACGCCGGGGAACTGAGGCTATATCAAGTGCATTTAGAACTAGGTCAGGTCAGGGGAGGGAGGCGGTCTGCGGGGCCTCCATCTAGGTCGCAACACCACGGCCAAGGGTGTTCTATGAAGGTTGCAACTCCTTTGTTTCATTTTTAGTTTTTTAAATGATAGTATAGCTCTTATTATAACTAAGCTTGTATCACATCGGAAATAAAAAAATATATTACGTTTTAAATAATAGATTCAACAACTATTTTTGAACGAAATGGTCAGTTAATAATAAAAAATAAGGGCTAAATATAAAATAGTCCTTATTATTATTATAACTCATATGTAAGTCTTATGCACACCTTGTTTATAATAAGTCATTGTATTAAGCAATACAAAGAGATGTTTGTATAAATGCGACGAAGTTTAGTAAATTTTAGGCTCAGCCTATCGATTATAAAGAACTTTAATGTATAAATGTTAATTAAAAGTATACCATTACTTAAGCCTTACACGTTTAATTAAACTAAGTGAAGTTTTATCATAATTTAGCTTAAGCGGTATATTATTAACGCAAGATATTTGTCTATTTGTTTTTTTAATATAGGGTTTTCAATACAAACAGACTTTGAAGTATAATATTCCGACATCGCGTATAAGCATAGCCTAATATTTCAGCTGAATGATTCATCTTCCCCTCGCAATAAGAGGGTGGGAGAGTCGAGGGCCCGTCCCTCGCTGCACCACTGACCTACTTTAGGCCCTCGATATTACAGCGAACATTTAACTAGGTCCCGCAACCCGAGTTTACTAAACGATCTGAAACTGACGATCCGAAACGATTTGAAACCTATTTATATATTTTTTTAAAGAATAATTAGCTCTTACTGAATATTGTGTGCTTTATATAAATATTTGATTTAAGGTATTTTATAAAAGCACTTCAATAATTTATTTGTTAGTGTGATAAATAAAACAACACTTGTAAGATTATTAATCTTATATCGCATTTGAGATCATCTTCAATCTACTTCTGCAACCTGCAGTGATGCACTTATAAATACTTTTATCTCGTAATGGCGGTCCCTGACTATCGCAATAGTGTGCCGTGAGTACACGTTACACGTGCCGGAACATTTCAGTGTGTGCAGTGAAGTGCAGTTGGATGTAGTACAGAAGCTATAATATGTTTATTTAGCGACGATATAGTGCATGTGGCAGTTGGCCGAGATGCAAACACAAGGCAACGCAGACTGTCATTTTATCTTGCCGTAATTAGAACGCTTATATAGGTTAAGTCTTTTGTTTATTTTATATACATATTTACAATCACTTTACATGAATCTCGTTTTTAACGTTATTTGCAATTTTATCACGCATTGAATTATAATTTTATATTTATTTAGTAGGTAATTGTTAGTTATGTTAGTATGTATAAAACAGGTGGTGAGGGTTTGATTCACGTGCCTAGGGGGCGTAAAACTTCAGAAGGTCGGGGCCAAGGGGTGGTTAGCAACAGACTTTATTATTGCTTTAAAAGTTTCTTTAAATTTGCAGCGGTCTGAGTGTAAAAAACAAGGTTTTTTTTAAGAAAAACGTAATTGTTTAAAAGAGAATTTTATTAGAGTCAGATAAAAATAAGCTATATTCTTTATTTATTTAACCGAAAATATTTAACTCTTCCATAATCAAAGTTATTCTGTTTTGTAACATAGATAAATAACACACTGATAATCGAAATAATATTATAGGATTTTGCATGAAGGCTTACATTTGTTTAATAGCTCGCATGTAACGCGATCCGGCATTAACTGCCGGTTTGTTATTGCGCCGTCTCTTTCTTCGGCGAAACGAGATGACTTATTGATTTGTTTTCATTGCATCTCTTTTTAACTCGCTAATGCACATAAGTCTATTTCATTTAAGTGACCTTCTACTTATTTATTTTAACGCAACACGGCTAGATAAGTTGTTTTGGTGTCATCCCACTCTGTTTGTAGAGCGTGAAAAAGACGTCAATATTTTTGATGATGGCGATGGTGGCGTGGCGTATTTAACTCTACTGTGATCTTCTGTAATTTAGTTTAAATATAACCAGAAATTTAAACTATAATCATTTACGGTTGCCCAGTAAAATTAAACTAAATATACCATGTAAGTGGCAGATATTATTTATATTAATATTATATTGGTTTGAGTAAGTTGGTAAACTCATTTGATTACATTTAAAACGTGTTTTAAAGAGCAATATTTGAACGTACAGTGATTTAAAGGCAAATAAACACGTTTCACAAGTAAAGGCAACGCGACCCGCGTAAAAAATTTGGTCACGTTTCACGTGGCTAGTCCGCACCTCGAGTTAAAAACACGCTTTGTGAACTAGCTGCGCCTTTTTAATGTTTACAAACAAACCTTTTATTCCAAAGTTTGTTTAAGAAAATGAAAACGAATAATGAAGTAGCCGTAATAAATTAATGAAGGCAAACCGAGAATGTGTTTTGTCACTAACTGTAGTCAACGGTATGTCACATTTAAAGTGTTATAATATTAATTTATTGCAATGACAGGGGTTATAAAAATTAATGATATTTATTATTAACTCGAATATTAGGGGGGAAAGCGACTATTGTTTTTATATTTTACAAAAAACACAAAATACAATTTTAACTTTGTATGGTATGGAGCGAGACAACATTATACCTGCATAGTAGTAGGCTATGAACATCGAATGCTCCTTACAGCGCACCCCATGATGACAAGGGGGCTACGAGCGCTAGAGGTCACTGAACCGAGTTGTTACTATATAACTATTATAACTAACCCCTATTTCGGTCAACAACAAACATACATATTTATTAATCTTGTATGGAAATTTTAAGTGCAACGTTAAATTTTCAAGATTATTTACTGTAAAGTGTAAACACACAGTTTTTTTTTTCATTTCCTATATTATTCGCTTTAACGTTACATCGTGTTGATTTTAAATAAATTAAAATTTGCGCATTATAGTGGAAAGTGTAATTCAAACAATGTGTGGTTCTAGTCACACATTCATAGAGGCCTACAGGTGGCGTGGATGCATTGAACCCGGCCAAAACATTCCCCGCGCACCCTTCGTTTAACCCTCATCACTTGTTTTTTACCCAATCCGAACGACCACGTACAAAGAAAATAGTATGAAAATACCTGGTGGCAAGAAACCCTATGCGTACGTTTGCATCTTCACGGTACTATGTACCCTATACTCATACTACGTATATAATGCGAATCAAATTACAGAATTATTATTTAAGAAATCTACACAATGTTTAACTTGTTTTTATTATGGAAAAATACAGAAATATGCATAGAACGTATTTATGGTACGAATACGAAAAAATCTCAGTCTGTAGATATTATTTGGATTTTTTAATAGAATATTTAACTAGTTATAGTAAAATTATATTAATAAGAAATAATTATCCTGTCCAGAACTACTACGTTTCAGTTCTTCATAATAAAATGAGAACTTGTCAAATAATTTGATGTAAAAATTATGTCATCAAAGTTAGAGGAGCTAAATAATTTAACAACTTTAATAAAGTGTTTATAAATGTCTGTAACGAATACAAAGGGTTTATCATTTACCTTATTGTTTCCTTTTTACTTCATATGGTAATGTTGACACATATGAACAGTTATAAAATGTCAAGTTAACAAGAAATAAAAACAATTTCACGAAACAAATAATCGAGTTACGAAAGATAAAAAAGGGTATGAATTGTTGCATCTATACAGTGACAAAAGACTACGCTATGAGTCAGAGTTCCTTGCATTGGTCCGGTATGATGGTGAGGACTAAGCAGTAATGATGAATCAGCCACTAGGGCAGCCGCCAATCGTTGTGGAGACGCCTCGCTGGTCACCGACCTCGACTGGTTCTGACTTGTTACAATTTCACTTTTTCCTTTACCGACGCACGCAGAAACTCTTCTAACAACTCTGATGTACTTAGCCGCAATTATTTATAATTAAAAAGTAATAAAATCTTCCTCATAATAGCGTTCTTCAATCTGACTTGATTAACTATTTTGCAAATTTCGAATTGGACTCGACATTTGGCAAATCATCAATCGAATAAAACAACACAATTTATTACATATGTAAATGTTTAAAATCCATAGTTACATATTTGTTGTTGTATAAAGTTTATTTTACTTGTAAAATGGGAAGTTTGTTGAACCCACAGGACCACTCATTATCGCGTCTGACGAACTCGCCGCGCCATTGTTCCCGTTCGCGCCGGTGATATTCGCCGCCGACCGCTGTATATAGGTAGTATCGCATTCACTAAATATTCTTTGTCAATTTAACAATCATTCATCAATAACTTCTTAGAATCAGGTACAGAAATTGTATTTAAAAAAAAATCATGCAACTATATGAGAATTGTAAAGTTATTATAGATAATAATAATTGTTATATATCATTGTCATTAATAATGTATTAGAGAAACATTATGATTTTAAAATCTATTGTAATTCTCACCCAAAACAAAGGTATGTTAATTGTTTGTAGAAAAGTAGCGTTCAAGTTTTTAGAATGATGTCATCGTAACCGTAATCCCCGAAGTTACACGGATCGTCCGTCGAAGTAAAGCATTCGGAACGGATTCATTTGAAGTGAGCAGCGAGTGATCCTTCGAGATGTAAAGTGTAAACATTTGAACTGTCAAGAACGGGCAGTGCCCCGGCATCGGAGTCAATGCCCCGTCGATGCCGGTTAAAAAAACGCATTGACTCCACCTATCTGCCGACACTGCCTCAAGACTTGCATTCATGTTGAGAAAAATAGAGCTGCCAATCTAATTTTACACTCGGCTACATTTAATTTTTTTATATCACTGGGATTTGTAGTTGTAGGAATGTTTGTTGTATTTTATATTATAATAAGGCGTTGATATAAAAAATTGTTTCATCATATTTGCTATTACTTGTATTAGAATATATAAATTAAAAGGGTTTCGCATATATATGCACATTGAAATATTGTTACAAAAGGATTATAAGCAACAAAGGCATTAATTATTTAATTACCCTCAATGTCGTGTCGCACGCAAGTTAAACACTTCCTTTACTCTTATTAATTGTGCAAGCTAGTATAAATAATTGGCTAACGTGATCAATGACCATATTATAGTCAATGTGACCGAAACTTTAGATTTTATTTTATCGTCCTCTGGTCAATGCCTGCTAGTGCGGTGTTTTTGACCGAACCAAGGTCGTCGGGTAGGGTGTGTGAACTTAATAAAGCCCACACACAAAAAACCATACTCTTAAATATGTATCGTGTACCTTATTTTTAAAGACATTTGCACATCGATATGAAGGATCGTATACCACGAAAACGATAATGTATCAAGCTACCGATATGCACAGGGTTATTAGAACGAGGGAGTCGTGTGGTGTGTCGGGCGATGACCTGAAGAGCGAGACGGAACGACAACAAAACTGAAGTTCGCCCGCAATAAAGCGACACCATATTTTACCCATTAATATGGGAAACTTTAGGGGACATTTTTAGGTATTTATAACATTAATAATTTATTATTTTTTAATAAATTCGCGATATCATCAAGTAGCTTCTTTCGTAAACATTAAATATTCAAATATTGGCCCGTATTTAAACAGTTTATCTATCATCGCTTAGTAGCGCCGACACAAAGGACTCTGGTGCCTAATGCAATCGCTGTATCTAGGTCGCTCGTATGGATGTAACCTATATTCGATGTTGCACAACGTGATCCCACAGTACTTGAATAAGCTATTACAACTGCCGTTTTAGTTGCTCATTCGATCAATAATTTATCGAAATCTTTAGTCATTCATTTGTAATATAAGGTTTTCTTTTATTATTTCAAAATAATAAATACTTTATTATTATATAATATCTAAGTATTTATTTCATAAATGTAAATATAATTAATATTTTTAAGAGATCGGTACTGGTTAGCGATATGTTAATTATGTTATCAGGTTATACGTTGGTAACGTTTTTTTTAATATTGAGGAGCATTAAATGTGTGCGACCCACAAAATTGGCCTACTTTGATACTGTATCGTTCGTGTCTTACGTCCCTTTTTATTTGGTTCATTGTTAAGCTTTTTTAAGAAAAAAATATTTAAATAAACTAAATTTTAAACAAGGTTTTTACATTTATAATTGTAATAAAAAATCTCTATTTTGTTAATTCTGTGTTTTAAGTTTGGGCAGGCACAGATTGCTCTATATATAGTTGTTATTAGTATTTCCGTAGTGTTTTAAAATGTGTGATATGTGAATAAATTGCGAAAGCGATCTTATCGTAAACCTCGAAAGTTACTTTTTTAATACTGGGGTTAAAGTGCAACGAAGTAGAGCCCTTTACATTTCCTATATAATAGTATTCTGATAGTAAACTAGGGTCACTGAATGTTCGTCGTTCGAAGGTTAAGTAGCGTAACGGTATTCAATTTATGCGGACAACTTATTTAGTAACGGAATTGTAAAGAATTTTGACCAAATGTCATTAAACCATTTATATAATTCGTTTATGAGCCCGATAGCCTTTAGTTCCTATATTAATTACTGTAATTTTTGGAATACATTTTCTTGATTACGAATCTTGTTTTAAACCAATCGAATGAGTAACCTTTGCATTGGTTTTAAATACGAATTTTACGTAAGCGGCCTAGTCAGCTAAAATATGGAGGTTGACGCAGTAAAGGAAGGTCAAAGTACAATCAAACATACAAATAATCAGGCAGCGGGTGTGCATGCGCACAAACCGTAGATGGCGTTACATACGTGCGCGTCTGCGCCCGTATCCGCGCTCGCTCTTCACGACCAGTTTCGCGCCTGCCATTTACACTCCTAACTGTTTACTGAGCGGGGAATGATCTGCGCGCTTCTAGTACCGCAATGTCTTCCGTGTTTTAAATATAGACCGCGAAGGCCGTGGCTTTATTCGCTTGTTTTGAAATACGCCAGCATCGCCACGCAATATACTATGAGCCTTGAAACTAATACGATCAAAGACAAAAACATATTTTTTTGTGCAAATAGCGTAGATAACGGAATCTTTGATCGGTGACGAAATCAAACGTAATAATTAAGTTTACTACGAGATTAGACGCGCGTCACGGTAAAATATCGATCTGAGAACAATGGAAATAGTTATATAATATTTCCTTTTAATTTCGATCTCGAAATAACAAATCATCACTATATAAGTACATAAATAAAATACAAATATATATTTGACCTCAAACTGGTACAAAAAACAAGTTTTTTGTGACAAAACAACCTGTGATTGAAAGGAGGCAAACAATTAATAAATATATTTAATTTTTCGCATACATTATATGTAGGTACGCGGAACTCGGTTTTGTTTTTCCTGTAATATATTTATTTATTTAGATTTAACTTAATGAATTAATTTTCAGTTTCGACGATTCACAAATTTGAGCAGTAGCTTTAGTGACCTTTCATGATGATATAATATAAACATATGCAAAACATAACTGTGTGACAGGTTTAATCAAAATTTTATAAAAATTCAAAAAACTCTATACTTATAGATATCATTTATATTTTGATAAGAATACCCATTAAAATGAATTGACATGATGTGTGGGCAAACAGACAGACGAACAAATGGTAATATCACATAAATATTACCTATTTTTCCTTTCTTTCAATGACAATATTTATCATAACAATAAACCTAAATTAATATAAATATAAATTACAAATGTTTAAGTTGGGCAAGTAATACACACAGCAGTATTCTTAAGATGTTACCATCGTCACGAAGAACGCGCGTGCTGCATCTCTACTCACGTGAGCGTTGCTGTGACAGCAAAACGCCCTTGTTTCCAATACCACAATTTTATCATGTATGTTTATCAAGAATTTAGATATATTGCAGATACAGCACAACGATACGGGTTATATATTATTACATATATTACGTAAGGCATATACAAAATTTCAAGTTTGAACCATAACAAAAATTTTGAGAAAAGTAAAATTTTTGTCGCCATAATATAATAATATATTATGGCGCCATAAATAAAATTAATAAGCATTTTCTTATAATATCAAAATTCTTCTTTAAAAAGAATAAAAACCACTCATAATTAAAGAAAATCTATCACAAACGATTTAAGTTTGTAATTATTATCTCCACGAGGCCCTGATATGGCCCTGAGTAAATGAGGAAGTTATTCGTGTCTCTCCCGATAACAATAGGCTTACTTTATCAACGTACGGCGATAATACGACCTTCAATGAAATACAATACTGACGACATCGTCGTCATCTTAAATATACTCGAAGAATTTTTACTTTGGAAAGAGTGATGCAAATAAATTAAATTATAATATATATTCAACAGAATGTATAATATAAAAATACTTTGAACTTAGCTACTTTTATGTTACTATAATAATATAATAATATATAAAATTCCTATGTATATAATGATTAAAATTGCATAAAGATTCGACCTCACAAATTCGAGTGATTAAACATAATTTTTATAATCGACGCGTTTATTCAAATGTCTTATCGATTTTACCTATGCTTTAACAATGGAATTATTTCCGCACGTTATCTTTTAAAACATAATAAAGTACCTATACGATATTTATTTTAATCTATCGAATATAAATACCCTTTAGATTAGAGAGTGGTTACAACGATTCCTCTTAGTTTCAAATATGAAAATTAAAGATTGATTTTGTTCGTATATATCGTTTGTTACGTTTCGTTCATCCACTTGAGTGGATTTGTAAAATAGCTGGTGCACGATAGGTATCGGATATTTTTTTACGTTTAAAAATCGAAAGAATAATTGCAGTTTGCCGGTTATTGAGTTAATTATAAAATTAATCAACGTTCTTAAATATGTGTTGTGTTTATTAATTATATAATTTTTAAATAAAATAGTATTATCGAAGTTCAATTTGTAGAATCGTGTAAAAAATACAAGCATCCGTTCAGTTCCATCCGCTTTAAATTTGTGTTGCACGTAGAATAATTTAAAAAAATCCTAATACCTAACTATAATAACTGAAGCAAAATAACTAAAGAAAGACGCAAATTATCTAATTATAAATATTACATTTTCTAACTATGGGTAGTTTTCTGTTCACGACATTTTTCTATTTGATTCTAATAAGGTATGACCACTTATGTGCATTGCCCTTGTCGTGACTTCCTTGTACCTTTATGCAAATGACTTATACATTTTAGGTCAATCAAGGAAATAATTATATACAACCAATATTGTAGATACAAAATATAAATACTATTATGGTGGTACGGCTTTGTGCAAGCATGTCTCAGTAGGTACCACCCACTCATCAGATATTCTATCGCAAAACAGTAGTACTTGTTGGTATTGTTGTTTTGTTTGAAGGGTGAGTGAGCCAGACAGCCAACTACAAAATTGTTCATTGTGGTAGGGTGAAAATAGAGCTCTTTATTGAGCGTGTTAATCTAATCGTATCTTGATTTTTTATTTACGTATTGATTTCTCAATGAATCCTATATTGCATAAAATTATAATAAAACGACTCATCGATATATCGATATATAAAATTATAATAAAACGAAATCATACTGTTACAGAATTAAATTGAAAGTGAAGCTAAAAAAGTTTTATATGTTTGTATATATTATCTATATTTAATGCATATAAAAATATATTGTCGATTTTTTATGCTTCTGAGGTTGCACGTGCTCGCTGATAAAGTGCTTTCTTTAATAGTACAGGTATGTACTAGGTAGCTGTGTCTTATGCTTTTTTGTTATTGACATTTCACAGTTACGACGTTTCCTTAAAACATATCCTTGTCACAATGTTTACGAGTTCGTTACTTTTAAAAGTTAAGGTCGATTTTATTTTATGATTTTCCCTTAAAGTATATTTACTTTAATCTTTCTCAACTACTAATAATATATCCAGTACTAATCAATATCGTTTTAAAACGAATGATTAGAAATCAATATATATATATAAATACAAAAAATACTTAACAGTGACAAATTGCCAATTATCTTTGAACATTTTTGAGGATGCGTAAAGATAGGTGCTGCATCGATTATGCAACGAGAAGAGGCGAGCTTAGTGCGCGTGCGCTGATGCAACGCGCTCGGCTATTGTTATGATAGCTGGCAACGTCAGCACGCCAGGGGCGGAGTCTGCTCGTGTTATCTACATAACTAGCTTTCCACGTGTCTGCTATATGCCTTGGTAACTAAACTATTGCTCGCGCAGAATTTATCTTCAATCTTAGCCGCGTAGCTAGTCTATAACGACGTTGGTTTTGAAATAACATAATTCGAAGTCTTCGTTTATGCAAGTGCCATGACATTGAGTAATAATAGCTATGATGTTTCGCCAGCAAATCATTCTTGGAAAGGATAATGAAGCGGCAAGTGAGGCGGCTCGCGTCACGACCGACCGGCAGATTGTGTTTTGGGGAAGAAAGAAACCAAAGAGAACTTTTAATTTTAAATGTTTTGTGGTATTTTAATTTATATAATACAAAGAATATTAAAAAGTTTTATGTAGTTATAATCCAAAATCTTTGACTCTTTAAACGACCGACCTTATAAGAGATGCAGTTTATGTCATAAAAAAGACATTACATACATGTTTGTGTTGCATGCAGAAAGCTTACAAGGCCTTGCGGGTTATAATAGTTATGTCCTTACCCAAGGTCTGCCGGTTGTCGTCACACGTACACTCGTTTAAGAGATTTTGCATAGTATATGTACATATAATATGACATTTGTTGCGACCTTCGTTAAAGGTAATTCTTTAATTTATACTAGAGAAGTAAACCGTCAATTTAATTTATTCTTATAATTATAAAAACGGATATTGTACACAACAACATCTATGACGATTAACGATAAAATTTAAAGGTGAATGTTGTGAGCTGTGACGTAGGTAGTTAGTTTTTTTGGGACGGAGCAAGGGCGCGCGGTGGGCCGTGTGGCGTAAGTGGTTCACAGGAACTGGTTCCGTCCACATGTGTCGGCCAGCGGGCAACAGGTCGCCGACCCTGGGGCCGATAATCCGAGTGCTGACATCGAGGAAAGATTATACTAATTCTGCACAATAACCGGCGTTAGTCATTCGCAAAATGATGCATTATTAAATTACAAAGTTTTAGCATATTAATTTTTTGACAGCTAACACTAAGGCATCTAATTTTTCATCTTTACCTATCATTTAATGGATTCGTTGTAATTGGACACTATTCATCAGTATCTATATTTTAATCTTGATTGTTTATTGTTTTCTTCATACCACTTCTCTGACGCATTTCTAAGTAATAATTTCCGTTTGCAATTGGTTATCAGAATGGATGCCAAGTGTGCTCATGTGATAATTCCACAGGCGACACCGAGTCTAGGGCAAGCTATTGTTGCACAAATAATACTTCGCTAGCATTGCTTGCCATTTGCGTAGGAGACCCAACATACCGATAGGTATGCATTATTCGATTGTTCATTCTGTTGACATTAAGTCTATCGTTCTAGTTACCTATTGAGAGTTATATACTTCAAATGAATACACGTGTTTAATAATTAATTACAATAAGAAATTGAAAGGTAGCAAACGTATTCTTTGATAAAAAAGACATTATATTTAGTATTACTGTTATTTGAATAATTAAAAACGAATATATTATAAAAAATATATATATTTATTAATACATTCGTTTAAAAAAACACTCACATCACATAATCATACATCTTGGCCGTAATTTCAAGGTTGAACAAGGAACGTAGGCGAACCTATCTTGTACGCCAAACAATAAGTATCGCGTATAACAACTTGAAGCGTATGATTGATTGATTTGCCTTTATGATAATTTTATTAATTGATTTCAACCCTAAACAATCCTAGCGATCTTTTGTTACAAGATATTCATCATTTAAAGTACAAATGTAGGAGTCGTAATGGTTCAATGATGATAATGAGTTTTGGAACACGTTAATTTTGACCGGAAATTCCGGGTTCGAATCTGGGCCAGCACCACTGTTTTCATGTGCTTAATTTTTGTTTAGAATTCATCTAGTGCTTGGCGGTAAAGTAAATTAATATGAGGAACTATAGATGTGTTACATGAAACTATGCCACTCTATATGTAGACCACAATGGAGCATCATGATAGAATTAAAACATACCTACCCAAAAGTGGAAAGAAAGCCTTGACCAGCAGGACATATAGAGTGCTACTTAAGAAATTCCTGACATGATGTTGGTTACTCATAAAAACATATCTATCGCGGTAATAATAAGTAAATGTCAAAGTAAGTATACATAAATAATATAAGCGCAACCATAAATGTTCTTTGTTCAACTAAGCCTTTAGTGCGTCAGTATGTGTATAATTTACGTAATCGTTAAAGAAAGGTAGTCGATATCATGGAAGACCTGCAGCTTACTTCCTACATCTATCACTATACGAACAGTACAAAGACTATTGTCATAACAAAACCGAATGCATTGTACTCCAAAGTTTTTGAACTAATTAGTACGTTGACATAAACCTATTAACGCTTAGTTTTCGACGTGATAAATAATAATTATAATTTATTATTTTAAACTATAGCCATAAATTACGTAAGTTAAATATGTAACTTTTATTTTAACAATACACAGAACTCATTATTTAACTTTTAAACAATAATCCTCATTCAGCTTAGTAGATCGCGAGTGAATTAATTTCAAGGGTACAATTGTTTTATTATTCTCTGTGTTGCTGTGTACATTAGACACGTCACAAAGTATGTATATACGTAAACTAGTTAATAGAAAGAAACGTTTACAGCGAAATATTTAAATTGAAGACGATATATATATAAGTTGGGATAGACGACAGTAAACATTTATGACAACTTACAATAGAATTACATAACGCGACCGCGGTAGTGTGCCTTGACATTGTACGATACACTGAACTGCAGTATGCACGTGTATTGTAAATCATAAAATATGCTTGTAGCAACTGATATATTCTTAAATGCGTTTGCGGTTTACTGCGTTTAAAAACGAGTTTTTGTACCTACCGCGTCTTAACGTTACATCTAGCTTCGATCTGTAGATTACAACCTGCTATGCGACCTGCAGTAGTCTACAGATGATAAAATGATGATATGAACTTATCGTTGTAATTATGTGTATTAAATTAATCGATATAAATCGGTTTACTTAGTGAATAAAATACATTCATTCATTCTTGTGTTCATATATTATTTAAGTAGTCATCATTATAGATGATAATATTCATATTACTTATTAAATGAATATTTCATAATAAATTAGATTCATAATAATTCAGAAATAAACTATTCAAATTTTGCTTTGATTTGCAATTTTTTTTTTAAATATATAACAAAACTGTAAAAGTTTTTAGTTTCGAAATTCACATGTAAAAGAGCATGACACTTATCAATAGTCGTTAATAAACAAAATGTATATATTTTATTCGGTTTATAACCGTGATCATACTTTTTATTTGAGCTCGTGACCACGACCGACAACTCTGTCGAAACTTCGAGCAAAATAACAATAATAAAAATGGATGATCGCTGTTAAAACCCGAATGTAATATATAAAATATTTACATTATTTTACAATCAAGTATTGTGTATACGTATAGATTTACAAAACCAGGAATAGGAATTGCCTCTAGTCGTGATATAATGGCCTTTAACGACGTCGAACAGGTGTCTTACGGGTGAAAGTGATGTTGAATACACGCTGTGCAACAAAATATGCTTTGTTATTCCTGAATACGTCACTCGTAACGATTATGACACATAAACGTTTGTTGCAAGTTAGACAAAAGATTGACCTGCATCTGCAATCTTGAATCACGCGCTTATGCGTCACGAAACAATTCCTTTATGTTGTATCCAATCAAGGCACCGGCAATAAACATTCTTGAGAAAAGAAAACTCTTTCGTTTATGTGTTAATTCGCTCTATTTACAGCGCGTCGCGTCGGATCTGCTTCGTATATAACGTAATTTACTTAAGCACACATTTACTCGGTTATGATATGAAAGCGAGCATGATCTGTGTCACGGTCTAATTGAAGTCGGTGGCACGGTGGTTGGGCACGTTAAACAAGATGTGCGAGTCATTTTGTCTCAAAGGATTGTTACAGCTCTACACGCACATTTTAACGGTGTCTGTACCCCATTAACTTTTTTAATGCCAATTATGGCAAGTATCAAAAACATTTAGCCACGCTTTGTTAGAACATTTTAGTTTGCTATAAATTTTATAATATGATTTCATAAGATGATTTTTATAATTTAGCTATTACAGCAATATCTGATATCGAAGTCTATTGTTTCTATATTGATTTAAAAGTTTCATTGTATCATACCCTGTTTTACTCAATATCAAAAATGGTAACGCTCATTATAATAAATAATTAAATTACAAATTTTGTTTAAGGTAAATTTAATGTTTTACAAAGTTAAAATAGCTACGTACCCTCTTTTTGCGTGGGTGAATGTCCTCATAGTCCATAGCGATGCCCTCATCACTGAAAGACGAAGATACTGGCGGAGGGGAAGGGGTGCCGGACCTCCATGACGAGCCAGAGCTGCTGCTTGCTCCGGGAGACACTGATGACCTTCCACCCCACGCACCTGTTACAAAATTTTCTGAATGTATTTAATCATAACAATATTTGTTTTTGGTGACTACTTACTATAGTCGAAATACGGCATTTTAGTACTTTTATAGGACGTTAAGCAATATATAAAGAACAAATTAATTTATTGCAAGTGTTTCGTGTAAGTTTAAAGTTGACATTTACTCGAAAGTTTAGTAGCTTAATTTAACAGTTACAAGTGCGTAGCTACACAAATAAAATTATACGGCAATAAATTACGAAACGGAACTATAGCCGGCCACTTTCACTCGTAAGAACAGCTATTTTCTCGCGGCACATATACTGCTTGCCGCCATTTAGACCTGCGCTGAAGATATATCATAAATTTTTATGTGAAACATAGTTTGGTTCCTTGGTAACATTAAGTACTTACGTATTTGTACTAATTTTAATTTACGTTCTTTATATAATTATTATTTCTTACGCATGCGGTATCAAAACTGTTTATATAATAAATATTAAAATGTTAAGCAATATTATTTAATCAAATGGTTTTGTAATCTCTTACGGTATTTACGTTTTCGTATACTTTTAATTTTAAAAGGAGAAAACTTAGATTAAAAAAAAACTAATGTCGTTTATGTTACAGCTACTGGATGTTAATCAACCTTACCTAAGAGAACAAATCGTTCTCGTGGGATATGAAAGAAATAAATACCTAGCAATTGAAATAATGAGAGAAGTTCGCGCTACTGAAAATGTTGCTTAAATATGCTTAACATAATTTACTAGATCGCATTTGGTTAGAGCTCATAACATGAGAGTGGAGTTACACCGAATACCTGTCTAGACAATGTCTAGACATCTGTCTAGACGATATCAACATTTTGTAGATTCTAGACTAACCCAAACTCTAAAATGGTTAAAATGTTATAATAAAGAAAATAAGCTGCATAGTTCTGCTTAATAAGTTACAAGATCCACGCTCCTTTAATGGCATCTTCAATTGACGTTTTAGATATGAAAGTTAAAACCGAGCACAATATGCTTCGTGCTAGCTTCGCAGGTGGGATTCATTATGTAATTCTTTACCATCGCTTAACGTAACTACGCAGTCGGCGTAGCGTGATCACCATTATGTAATACTAAATTATCAACTGATATAAGAGAATGTATATTACAAGAAATTTAAAATTAGGAAAAAAAATCTAACGTAATTATATTAAACTAGCCATAAACGACTTTTTATTTAGTTGTAACGAGTTTATTACCAATTACAAGAACAGCATGCCTCTCCAAATATTTAAGTCAGGTGCTTATTTAAAGGTTAAGTTTTTAGAGTTAGAAGGTTGAACTTACTGGGTCGAGGTGAGTTTGGTGAGCAGCTGAGTGACATCAGAACGAGGGCCGCATTGCATTCATTCATCTGGTCATCCCTTTCTCCATAGCCTAGATCGCAGGAACTACTAGGACCGCGTTTACGTGATCTGCAAAAGAAAATATATGGTGATATCTATTCAAACGATATACTGTTCAGTAGGCTTGGTTTTAAATTTTTTCTGAACAACAAACCAGATTTTACTATCAATATCGCAATAACATAAATTGTTTCCACTAAATTTCTTATAAAAAAATATCACAGTATGAAATGAAATCAAATATTTTAACTTGATTTACATCCAGATTCATTTTGTATTCTGTTACAAGTTCACTTAATATGCAATGGACATATCGTGAACTGTATTTTTGGTCATCACTAAGCATTTCGAAAAACGTGAAATAATTTAATTTAAATAAGAGAAACTTCAGGGGTCGAATATAATTGAAACAAAAATAATTATTTTGTAATGCAAAGGACACGGGTTGACATAAGGTTTCTATTGTGTGCATTGATATATAAAAACCCAAACCCAAAATTGATATGTAAAAATGTTTTTTTTTTTATATATCAATGATTATGTAATTTAAAATGGACGTAGTATGTAATTTACTTCAAATACACCTCCAACGCGCAGATGAATGACAGAATTATCAGCATTAATATTCTAATATACAATTTAAGAAAGAGAATTATAGGAAAATATATATTCTTAAAAGATTTATTGGATCAAGACATCGAAATAAGATTACAGGCAACTGCGCATTCGTTCAATAAACCTTTAAATCTTACGACCCTGTTTAATAGTCTAGATATTTGCTGTCTGGACGAGCAAATACTGACATATTATAGATAGATATATTAATATTTCAAACTCGAAAAAATATTCGTCTTTGTCTGTGCTAAATCATTTTAAATTCAGTACGTTATAACTTTAAACATTTTATTGTACATAATTTATATTTTTTATTTTTAATAATTAATCAATGAGACATTTTATATTAAATTTGCATGGTTATTTTAATTTGCTATATTGTGTAGTGGAGATTACGATATTTAAACTGGTAACAAATAAATCAATATAAGACTACCGTTACTTACGTTATATTCATTTAACAGTTAGGTACTGTCACATCATCAAATATAAGATATACTCGTTTTAAGTTTAAAGTTACCTATAGTATGTATTTGTTCCAGTTTCCATGAAGAATTGCAACAATGCCGGGACTTGCATTTTTTTTTTGCATATTGAGATCTACTTTATCTATGCATTTAAATGAAATTGAAGTGTCTGCTTGTGATTACAAATAACTCTCTTTTTAATTTAAAATAGCTATTTGCGACTTGCCAACAAAACAATATTTTTTTTATTATGGACTCCCGTTGCTACTTATTACCTAAAAATTTGAATATTTTATACATTAAATTCAAATACGTTGAGTTTTGCTACTTTATATATAAACGAGTTAAAATACTTAATATGTATATAATAATATAAACTATTAAATATATAAATTAAAAATTTATAGGTATTTTGTGTTCAATTCAAGTAATCCTTAAAATTAAACCAACATTTACAAGTTTATATAATATTGGTACGATATTCAGGTATGTTTATTTATCATTTCAGAACAATACAGCAGATAACCTACACATTTAAATTATATTATTATGTTTGAATTTTATAAAGATGACTGATAAGAATTCCAATTTGTTCTTAATTAACCTTCACAATCGTTGATAATGTTTTACGTTTTATACGCGTACTTATTATTTTATATTATTTATAATGGGTATTACGAATTACGATTACAATGACACGAATGTCACAATGCATAGAAAGTGTATTAATTTCAAATTAATAATAACATTTACATTAAAATATATGTTAACATCATTAATATTCATTAATATACGATTGAATTAACGTATGATATGATATGATATACGTAAATTTAAATAATAATTATTACTTCGATTCACGTAATAAAAGTTGTAATTATATTTGTAGAATAATATTCAAAGAATTATATTACGTATTAATAATTGTATGAATAGTATATGCGTCAATCGAAAGCAGTCACTCAGTAAATATCTGAAATGACGAACGAATCGTTTATCAACATTTACGTAGCTACCTTTCTGCGTTATTTAATATTTAAAATACGTCCACGTCTCGATAAATATTTTTAAAACAATTTGATACTCAATTGTGAAAAATTTTACATAGTGTAAAATGATAAATTATTATTATTAGCAAAAGTTAAAGTAATATTTAATAAATATATGTAAAAAAATAATTACCGAAATATTTTAACCAAAAGAATATCTATAATATTTATATAATTATAAATAAATAATTAAAAAGTCGTAATGGTGTTACGTTATTTTTACTTCGACCCTTAAAATTGGAGAGGGTTAAAGTTCTAAAGACCTCAGATAATTGACCTGAAGGCTGTTTACTCGTGTAGACGTCCTAGGAGCGAGCAACAGGCGGCGTATAAATTGCGTACATTGGACTCGTTTTTAGGATCGCTGACCTAAACTTATCTAACAACTTATTTGCCATAATCAATGATGTCAAACTAGTTTCGTCGAACTTTTATAAATTTAAAACGACCGAAGATTTAGATTTATATTAATGCTTTTTAGTTTTTAATTTTACTTACTAATAACTAAAATAATTATCGCACCGTTTATGTTCTTTCAACACTTTTTTGAAGATGCAACTTTATGAAAATAAAAATAAACTTTATTATAAAAATAATTTTAAAAAAATTGTCGAAAAATTTTACGACCTAAGTACGCACTTTAGATACGGGGCGTATTCTCAGTGTATTCACCCGCCGACCGTACGACTACGAACTTTGCAGGGTCGCTATCCTATTCAGAACAGATGATTGCAGGTCACCTTACAACATATCTATATCAGATTATAATCTACTTTTTTGAAATACATTTGTTTTAATTGAAAATACTAATAAATCTGTCTAGTTATTAGTGTAGTGATTAAGTTTACAGGAAGTTCTTGATCTGCAAAACGAACAATTGAATTCTAGCTTTTATTATTGGGTGATAAATTTAGACGTTTCCCTGTGAAGCGTCAATGCTTTAGGATTTGCGCACTCTGCTTATTTGGTCGCAATAATTGGATCTCGCCGGCCGGCCGGCGCACACCCGTGTAAAAATAGCAGAGACACGTAATTTCCTCTAATACGCTGACGTAACGTAAAACGTATCGCATCTCGCTCATCGAGTGGCTTTTCAAGGCGGTCCAATGGAATTTCATTCTTATTTTTATTTTGACCTAATCATTGCAACCCATAAATAAGCTACGTAGACACGACGACGCGATATGCTCGATGCAATAAACGTTTAATGTAAATCACTGACGTTTGGCTAGTTGTTTGACATTAAAAACCAGCGCATACAAATTCATTGACTAGTTTTTAGTATTTTAGTCAACAATAAAAGTTTTTGACCTTGTTACATGTAAATTATCTTATAGTTTATCTAAATTTTGCTGTCACTAATCAACAATCGCCGGTTGGCAGGCACAACCGACCTGCATCTGTGCACACTCACCTCGCTGCGGGCTCGTGTAGTAGATATATAGATTATAGTAGATACGTAACATTGACGACGACCTTGCCGCCTGTTGCCGCGCCACCAACTCGCTACTGATACTAACTATTTACAATAGTTAATATTTACAATATGTATGTTTTTTCTTTATTCAAATACGCTTTAACGCACACGCTACTAAGACGTGTTGAGGTATTCAATTCAAATTATTTCCTGTTTCATTAGCTTGAGCGATTCGATTATCTTAGCCATTTTAGTAAGATAAATTTAATTACGTTCGAGTTAAAATTAATATTCCGAACTGTATTTGTTGGTTTTCGAATTTTTTTAAAACACTAATTTATATTTGGAAACAAAATTGGAAATAAAAAAGTTGTTGTTGTCAAGACACAATAAGATAAGACACTATAAAAGACAAGGGGAATTTTAACTCGTTATATGTTGTGGGCGTGACAAGAATTAATTTTAATTAACATACCTACTACCTTTGTTATGTAATAATAGTTATTTGCATCGAGCCATTATAGCTTAGTAGCATTATAGTTAATAATATCATAAGCGATTTAAGTTTCATTACTATTAATACAAATTGAAAGATGTACGTATGCTGTGACGGTTCTCAAAGTTCTTTAGGCAACAAAAAAATCGCTTGTTTGGACGTTGACATGCAAGTGGCGGTTGATGTAGGTCGTGAAGTAATTTTTTGCGGATATAAAAAAGTGTGATTGAGCTAGCGCAAAACGCTCTGTCGGCACCGAGGTAGCGGCAAACCCCACTCCGGAGCTGAGATGAGGTCATCGTTGTGCTTGCTCCGGCCAATCACTTTAGATATTGGGCAGGTTTGGTTAACAAAGCACGTTTTAATTTTGCTTATTACAATGCTGAGGTTTCACTTTTGTTATAGATAAAAAGAATACTTGAAATTTAAGAAAAAAACTGCAATTATATAATAAATAAAATATACAGGTATAAGTTTTTCGCAGAAAATTAAGCTACCGACAATACTTTATTTATGCAATTAACCTTTTTTTTATTCAATCAGAATTAAAAAAAAGCAAAAAGAAACGGTTTAAATTGCTATTTTGAATGCAAATAATAAGTTTATTCACTTGTAAGTTATTTACAAAACTAAAATTTATCTTATTGAAATTAGTAAGAAGTCTTACGATATTGCTTTTCTTTTTATAAAATCAACGATCTTATCCAATAAATCGAATGTTCTGATACGAATTAAATGTTCGAAAATTCCGTCCTTAAATCATCGAATTTCGAAGAATAATTACATGTCGAACTGTTTTTGTTCCCGCAAGCGGTGGAATAACCTGCAGGTAGGTCGATGGAAAGTCAGCGGCTATTCAATTATTTCGAATGACTAATCTTCATAAATCCTGCCTCTGACTTAGGCTATTTATTCTGACCTTCATAATAAATACTCTATAAAAACATAATATATATGATTATTGTACGAGTTGATGCAGCGTAACTTTTACAAAGACTCACTTTGTATAATGATGAATGTAAAATTTTTGTATCACTTTCTCTAGGAAAGCGCATGCCCGCACCTGCCAAATGAGATAACGGACCTCAAGTCTAACGAAAGCAAACGTGCCCAGCGAGAAAGTGCTTCTAGTTCTGACTGCCGCCCCTCCATTGCCTTCCTGTTCATGAGATGTTGCGCAAAAGTATGCAAAACTGCCCTCAGCGCTATTTGTTTCTTAATGTGTTATCGTTATGTTTGTTACATTTATTACTACATATCCTTTACATAATAGTATATCAGAAACATCCAGTAGTAAGCTCAATTACTATGGTATCCAAAATATTGTTTTCATTTTAACACCACAATAGAAATGTTAGTTAATAGAATAGCTCTGTGACAATGGCTCGGATGTCATGCTACACATTATTAATAGGCTGGCGTGTACCTAGTTTGTCACTAGTGTTACTCGTCCGTGACACTCAAATATCTCATTAACATACAACACTGCGTCAATAAAGGGATTACCATTTTTGACATTGAAAGTTTATTAAAGGTGTTCCATGAAGACTGACCGTATTACATAAATGGTTGCGAAATTCAGACGTGCATATTGTATTAAACTAAACGATGATATTTAAATACTTTTTCAGTTGTTCAATCTGTTTTACTAAACATTGACTTAGGGCGTGATAAGTAGCAACCCGATACTTACGACATCAAAATGCGGGTTGTGCTGTTGTCCCACTGGCCGACTAAATACGTTAGTACTTACTACCTGCTCGAGGACGTGAGACATAGAAAGGCTGAATTCTTAATATTCTGTATAATTATATAAAGTATTTTCTCCAAAAGAGGTCCGACATATATCCTGATTTACAAAACTGAGCGGTCTAGTTTTCGTATCTATTATCCGATATGAATATCGGTAATTTTGATAATATGTGAATGGGCATGAATGCATGTGGCACGTCTCTAGTGTGTCGGTTTGTTCCATTTTCAAACTAGGTCACTGTGTCATGGCGGCCCCGCTAAGTATCAAGCGAACTCGACGCCATCTTCGAATTTTGTTGATTCATTTTAATGTGAATTCAGTCATTTCTAATTGTAGAGTAGAAGGATGTACGTGATTAGAATGTCAGTATTTTTAAAACGTTGAATAAGTAGTTATTACATTAAAGGTAAACGAAATTTTTAAGCTTTCACTTTGCCATGGCCCAGTCCCGTGATCGCAAATTTGTTCCAATCACGAATGGAATTTCTATCCCGCGTAGTTTCGATAAAATCAAAGATAAATTGCTTCGACTTTACTGTTGATCAAGCGATACCAACAAACAAACAATAACGTTCTTTTTCAATTCAAATAATATATAGATTCAAATAATTGTGCGCTCAATCGACATGATTTGATTCAACTGCTTATTCTTTATACGTCTTGGCTTGACTTTTTGGCTACTGTTGTGAAATGCGGACCAAGTAGAGGTCTCACCTCTCACTAGCGTCATGATGAAAAGTGAAACTGCGGTGTCGGTGAGCGTCACGTTGCTGCGGCATTTAATGCTGTTTGTTCCGGTTCCACAGCACTACATTATGAATTGCATTATTTAACATTTCACAATTTGCCAACACTTTTAAGATATCTTTCTAATTTAGGTGTAACGAATCAATTACAATCAAATATAGAATTTTCTTGTTTTTTTTTTCAATGTTAAAGTTCAGTATAAGCCAAAATAAGTATTTAATGGTTCTCAATGTTGCATTGTCTGTCCCTGTCGGCGGCTCGCTAGAGGTGTGGGGCGCGGGAGGCAGAATGTAGGCAAGTGTGACAAGGACACGCCCGTACTCCGCGCTAACACTTCCATCCAGTTTCTAATGTGCTTGCTAAGGATTTCGCAACTTCGCCCGCGCGGCTCCACTTCACCGATGCACGATTGTAAACGATTACACCTACCAGCTAAACTACCACAATACGGGTACATAATGCTTCGTGTAAACTAATGTAACTAGCGGCGAGGTCACCTTTTAGCACAATAACTTAATAATCAATTATTGTTTATATTTTAGCTTTTTATTCTTGCAGTTTTAAAATCGCTCTCATTATAACTGCGTAAACAGGAAGTACGATTTATAAAAATTAAAAGAATGTGCAAATTTGATAAGAGAACTCATCGCAAGGTGAGCTTATTTGCAATAGATGCGGCCTTCCTTGTAGATGACGAGGCGAACCGCTAATTCAAGGTAAATAATGCAGATATTAAAATTTCAAGTATATAAGAGATAACTTATTTAATATTTTAGTTAAAATTTGAAATATAAGTATTTAATCGAAGTAAATAAATAACGTCGTTGATACGTATTATAAAATATTTCTTTAAAAGTATATCAATAGTATCATATAATGTTATTGAATATCTTAGCTTCTTTGCATAATATAAATTTAAATAATCCTTAAATCAACGCTTATATTGGAAAACAATTATGTGATACAAGGCATGGGAGTGGCATAACGTATTGCTCATCGGGAAGTTATTAGAAGTAAAACATTTATTTTGTAGTTATAGTTTCCGTTACATTGTCCTAAATAAATATTAATTGTGTAAAACCAGCATGGTTTCGACTTGGGGTTTATTGCTTTCCTTTTGATTGTACTTATTCAGTATCATTGCTAAATACATATTACATAATTCCTATATAAAACCTTTTTTTTATTTGATATTGGCAGTGCTATTATTGAAAACAGTAGTCTTGTATTGTAGTTGAAGTATTGTAGTTTGTTTCCAAGTTGATAAACTTGAGAAGAATAATAATTTAAAAATGTTAACAGTTATGGGAAAAAGTGGTAAAAAGTGAGTTTTCTTTTAAAATGTTATAATGGAAAAGAGATGATTGATGCTGACAAAGATTTTAACTAATATTCCAAATAAATTAATGTTGTAAAGTTACCCTTGCATGTGATGAGCAGGCACTTCGATGATGGCAGAGGCTCGGCGCCTGTCGCCGGCCATGTCTGCAAGTCTTGCAAAATCTGTGTCCACGTCAGCAAGCCTCGCTGACTTTCGAGACTCTAGTAGTCTTATCTCTTCCAATCTTTTCCTTAGTTCTATGGGTACCTGAAACAAATAAATAATTTATTAATATCAAAAACAATATACATACAAAGACGAAAGGATTTACGGAGTAATATTGAATATCCGTGTTGAAAATAAATAAGTGGCAAAGATTTAGAAGAAACTAAAAACAAACTCGTTATTTTTATCTGATGTAATAGATATGTTCTTAAATAATGTTATAATTATACTTTTGTAGGCGTCATACATGCATGCATATTATGTAAGGTATAGGAACAAAAAGCGTGTATACGAGATCAATATGGTCGACCTTCGTACGATCCGTATGTGGATGACGTCATGACCTAGAGTAGTTTAAAGTGAATTGAGATGCATTCCACGTCATTAAAATTTCCATTTAACTGTATCAAAAGCCTCGAATATTTTGGAGCCTATTGTTAAAGTAATTCAGTTAATGATTAAATATACTTTCGTTTGTTCTCATAATCTAATCAATAACATAACGTAGTTACGTATGACGTCGTTTGATTATACGTTTAGAACGCGATCTCGGTTAATATGTGTAATAAACATTCTAGTAGCAGTTGACATTGGCTGCATTTTCGTCTTCCTTCGACTCGTGTTCGCATGATTAATACAATGTACTGCGCGTGCTCTTGCCAACTACTTTATGATCGCGTTTCTCTTATACGTCAGTGTTATGAATGCTTGTATTTGGTGGTTATTATTTAATATCTACGATCTTATTTATTATTTTCTAAATTAATTTGCGTCATAAGACTATTTACATTTCTTGCAAATCTACGATTATTTTGAAATATACTTTTAAAAAGATTTTGATTCTATGTAAGTAATATTTGATGATTTTTTTGTGACATTGTAGAGAAATGAGGCTAAATGGAGGCTCAAAACCAGAGTATTAATTGTTCTAATACCTACTTAGTTGTTTCTGTAAAAAATAATAATTTGGCGAACTGGATGGTATTTAAATTTAAAAAGAAACCTTAAAATTTCAAAGTTTAAACTGCAAATAAGGTTAAGATGTTATTACTGTAGATAATGATTTGCTTCTCGCGGTGAATGTGAGCACTAAAAACGCTGATCACATCATGGACTTTCACTTTTTGGTGATTTGGTGCTTGCGAACGTGGCTGAGAACCGTAATCCGTATCCCGCTCATACCGGAACAATGAAAGTTGTTTTAATGAGTATGAATTATGTATGTACGGCAGTTTTCAAGCATTCGCACACTTATAATTTACGCATGTTAGTGCTATTTTAAAACAAATTAATGATTTAATAAGGAGCAGTTATATTTGTAGTTAACCAAATTTTACTGTTCCGTTAAGTTATGATTTATTCAAAACATTATGAAAGCTTCTATTTTCGTTCTTGCTATGTATATGAAATCAATAATTGGAACTATATCTAAATAAGTGGAGCAGTTCTGCTTCGAACATTTATCAGCAGTAAGCATGCGTCCGCGCAGCTGCAGTTCCGCTCATCGTGATCGCCTCCCTCTCCCTCCATCCCTCCTCTTCCCCACCAAAAGCAATCTCGACTCGTTATGTAAAAAAGTGACAACTGTTGCACAATTGCTCGATCCGATGGCGAAACTTGGCCGCCTATAAATGCCAGTGAAAGTCACCGAGTGACTTTGACATGATAACTGATAATACTGCGTCATTATTATAGTAATAGATCTCATATTTGCTTGATAACCAAAACAGGAATTGCACATCCATTAAAAAATAATACTTAAATTCTTTAAATAACAATATACTATCACAATATACGAGTCTTAAAAACTATATTGTTACCTACTTTTACTTTTGAATTAATTAAATACATTATAAATTACGTGAATAAATTAAAGTATAATATTTGGGAGCCAGTCTGTTAGCTGTTAAAATTTAACATGAATACCATCTACACTTAATTGATTTTAGTTACTTGATAGCTGTAACATCGTAGCTATGATTTTATTTATCGGTATATGCATGTTTCGTCTCCATATATTTACGTGAATTAGCAATTAAAGTTGCAAATACAGTATGCTGGACACTCTTGGAATCTGGATTGCGAAAGCTCAACCGGCTGGCTCTATTGCATGTCGATGTTGCTTTGCCAAGTAGATTATGCATTCTTTTGACTAAGTTTTACCTCAATTGCTTTTTCAATTTGGGTATTATTCTAATAACGTTAAAATATAAACTTGTTTTTGACGATTAATTTGCATATTCTTATTTGAGTGACACAGTTAAGGAGTTAAACATTCAGTTTCTGTTATTATGTTTAATTAATTTGAGCGTGAAAACTAAAATGAAAATTGATACATGTAATAGCATTGTATTTAAAGCGAAAGTTATCACTGCAGTGCAAGCAAGTGGCATTGACTGCAGGATAGCGCGAGTCATTGGCTGAACGAGTGTGACGCGTGCGTTCTGCTGTCGTGCCTACCGACGCGACGTCGTCGTTTTACGTATGCGATGATTATTTATTGCGATAAATTAGTATATTTAACTTTGTAACTCATCGTTTCTCATATTCTTTGTAACTGCCTGTACAGAATACTTTTTAATTTAACAAACGTTTATGTAATTTTATATAGTCACTTTATGTACTAATGGTTGTTATTGTTATTATAATTACTTTCATTACCTAACCTAGACATTATATTAAAAGTATCATAAGTACCAACTATACTTGCAAATGACTTTCTCTAAAAACTACAAAAATATTGAGTAATCTTTATAAAGAAGAAAGACTATTTGGACGACGCACAATTCAAGTGTACAAAAGTGAAAATGTACATTACAGCGGAATAAATGAATGTATAGGTACTCAATCCATTTAATTCCATTTGCTGACACTAAAAGCTAGTTCTTTGGCAGGAAAATATATATGAATTTGTTACTTTGACGTTAAGAAAACAATGGACTATCATAGCTGAGACGACCGATAACATTGCAATGTCGTAGCCGGTTTCAGCATAAGTAGCTTGCACGATAAAAATGAAGATAACCATTGTCTGTATGTCAAATGTAAACTGTAATCGACAAAAAAAGTAGCTTGTTCTAAATGTATACATATAAACGAATAAAAGAGTACAGTATGCTAATTCCACGTAAGGTTTCTGTTTTTACATCGATAAAAATAGGTGATAGATGGGCGACGTTGATTTTGTAAATATTCAGGGAGCCTGCACTTCGAGTCACGTTGACACGCATGCATAAGCAATTCGATGGTAGTAGGCGATCGTGCACGACTAAATAGGTCAATAGCTTTACCTTTGATATACGAAATGCGACCTTAATAATTAATATTACAATTGTAATAATTGCATAAATTGTGAGCTTGGCTTAAACTAAGTAAATTGATTATTAGTTAATGAATAGTTCAGAAAATCCTTACATAGGTACTTTAAATTTTTGAAGCAGGAAAGTAAAATCATGTTTTTTTTACAACCATAATATGTGTTGTTGCAGTTCGCTAAAAGGGCTCACGAAGTATGAATAAGTTAACATTTTGAAATGGTGGAGGCGTGTCACTTTCGTATTACTTCATAAATCATAAGCAATCTCGTTGTAGAGTAATTTATCTAGTTATTATACTTTAGCAGTGTATCGGCGTGTAATATGTCGACCTATACACACATACATATTTTGCGTTAGTAACAAAAACTTTGAGAAGCATTAGCATTTCATTTTGTTAGAAGGATACCTTGATTTCAAATAATCATTAATAATGCTATTACATTGATTTTTAATTTACCTAAATTAGTAGCTTTTGAATAATAAGCAAATAGATTCAGGTATTGAAATCGGATGTGTACTGTTAGGTCGAGCAATCGATTGGCACGGAGCGGGTGGCCTTGTATGTTTAGCGAATACAACCGTTGGTTGCAAGGCGGATACAGCGAAGGCACGCAAGCACCACCCTGCCGGACTGCAAGCAACAACCTTGTGCCAAAAATCCGTGACCCACTTTACATGTCCAAATGCAAGCACCGATTTTATTACCATTATTCTTGAAACATACATTTGGTTCTTTATTGGTGTAACTGTGTATAAAACCCTGCCGTGAACTCATTCTTATTATGAGGAAAGTTTTCATTGGGATTATCCATTATAAGCGTAAAATTATTACTCAGTATTGAAGGCAAAAATTATTTTATATTTGTTTTTCAAGTTATCGTTATATTGGTGTCCTAGGTCGTTCCTATTAAATGACCGGGGCAGGACGAAGTTAGGTGACCTAGTTGGCACGGCACGAGCTACATAGGTCACGATCCTATCCGCACCCAGCTAACCTTCTCTACGTTAAAGTAGAGCATCTTAACATGTTGTACCCAATGGAGAATTGACATAATGGTTTTACCTTTTTTCTTAACAATTAAAAAATAAGTATTCGAAAACTGTATTAAAAAAATCTAAAAATTGTTTTGTAATAAAACTAAGATAACAATGGCACTTTATTGACGAAATAGGTCTACTATAAATTGATTTGACCATTTAGGTCAACGGTTGTCGTTGTCAGGAAATCATTATTGCGTAGCGTTGACAATGATGATGCAAGACTGGCACGCTTTATTTATTACGAGGCCTAGGTTATTGGTCTAAACAATTGAAGGTTTCAATTGATAGACATGACGTCATATCGTAAGTCACTGTAATTTCAGAATCGACGTCACCGCACGTCGGAGAGAGCGCGTAGGCGCGGCGCCGCTGTGACGTCACAGGCGCGATTCACTGCTCTCTCCGTGGGCGGATGCTTGTATTAGGCGCGTATCCTAGACAAAGTGTACGTAAATAAAATCGCATAAGGCCAAAGTGCCATTACGTAATAGAACGAGAAATCTGTGCAAGGACACGCAAGTCGTTTCGACATAGCACCCAACGTGATGCCATAATCGCATCATTTACGTGCGACGCTTAGAAAAGTGAGCGTTTTACCTTGAGATGCCCGAGAGTACGGTTGCCTCTCTATTCTTAGACTTCAAAATGAGTTATATATGTGTTTGAGTGTTTGGGTATTGAACACGCAGGCGTCATGACCCAGCCTGACCCAAAAACGGACCGGGCCCAACACTCCCCACTAGTTGATAACGGATACCGGGAACCTGTTCGACTTAAAACATTATATACGCAGTGCGAATAGTACCGTTATCTCAACGACTTGTAAGTTGTAACATCACCGTCGACGTCAAATAGCCCATAAATGACGACAAATATTTACGAAGTCAATCTAATAAAGATCTTGGACAAATGTAAATATTTTATTACTACCGCTCTTCTAATAAAACAATTGCATATTCAAAATGTTTTTTTTACAGTTGAGCTCATTATATATTAAACCTGTATCAAAGTTTTGTTACAAAAAAGGAAAACACAAGTGGAGGTCGAATTTCGAATGCGGGTTGTGCGTCGTTGGTTCAATATCAACGTTTCTGGGTCAGTGGGTCAGCGTGTCGGAGAGGACCGCGCATAGCGCGCCTCATGCCGGCGGTAATTATTACTTGATCTTCACTTACATAAAAAGGCTTGCATGAAGTTCACTGTTGATACTGATCACAAGTCTCACGTCACCTTGCGTCAGCGTCGAGTCAACTCTTTTACATCTACAGTATATTGACGAAGTGAATCATGCTTAACCTTTGCCTTCGAAATCTAACTCTATCAACACAATATTTCCTTGTTTCAAGGTTATGTTTATTAGACTATTATTTGTTCGCATATTTTTTCCAAACGAAAGTCACGTTAGATGGCAGTCGCCTACATCGTAACTGTAAATTTTCTTTACTAAATTAGATAATCATGTAATGTGGCTTAAACTCCGTTAAGTACTTTTCACCTTTCTCGTTTTATGCAGCAGGTACATACAACGAAACTGTAGATATATGTAGGTAAAGCAACTGTTGTAAAATATTGGGAATTCTGTATAATTTATCTAACTATTCAGATAACAGTAGCAGAGCACGAATCATGAAACTATTTCAAGGCGAACACAATGAGGTCACCCACAAAGGGTCGGCCTTGCCTTCGCCACAGTGGTGGGATGACAACTTCATCATAGACGAAAATATAAAAGTAATCAAACTATTTTTTGCATTATAATGTTTTAAGAAGTAGGTAAATAAATAATTGACGGACTTAAAGGTGCATTATATTACAGATAGTGGATTTAAAATTACGCGCAATGTACGTACTACGTACGAACAATGAATTGTAGCGGACAAAAACAACATAGAAATGACGCCTTTAGATTAGCAACGGTTGTCTGACATCATTAAATGGTCAATCATCTCGCTGTTTCGGCACTAAATGTAGGTCGAATACATTAGTCGAGCTATTTTATAGTGAGCGTTAGGATTGTATTTCTGTTTCTTAGCAACATTTACTGTCTCAACTTTTTAACTAAAATGGTTAATACAAATTTGACACTGCATGTTATTAAAACAAATAAATAAGTGAAAAACATCATAAGATTGTAAAGCATGTTGTGCCAAGAACAGTTTATTATAAGTGTGTAAAAGTACATTTATACTAACTTTTTGTGTATGAATTAATTGTTGTCAAGCTCGTAAAACCGTGTTTTTTTTTACTTATGGAGTAGTCAAATAGTAATATATTATTTTATTAGATAGTTATTATTACTTTAATAGTTTCCGATTCAATGAATATTTATTGTATTCACGAACTAGTACGTAATATATAATAATTACTAATAATTTACATTAAATAAATCCTGCAGTAGAGCAAAACTAAAGATGAGATATATTGCTGTTTCCTTATATTGTATAAAAACAATTCACATTTCATTCCGAGTGAATAACGACGACATAAACATCAAAGGGATTAATGTAGCGGTTCTTTTAGCGCAGTTTGTTATAATTATTGCAATATTATATGTTAACTTAGCAAGCAGTTACTTTAAAACACTCAACAAGTATTTCGTGAACTTCATATTAACTTGGCGTATCCGGCTCGTGTCCTAAATCTTTGTCCATAGTAAATTATCGTTCTCATGACAGATTCTTGATGACTTGTACCGGTAAATCGACTAACAATATTATCTTATCAACCTTGATTTATTTAGAAACAGTGTCACTAGGCGCATTTTGCTACGTAGCAAACACGAAGTTACGAAATACGCGTTCAAGCTACTTCTTTCGTTCTAACGATACGTATCAGATTATTTCATGGTGGATTTCGGGTATGTGTGCATATCGATGTTTTATTTGATTAAAATTATTCATGTTTATGAACGATCTTTTACATTTACTGATCGATTTTGTATCTTACGTATCGATGTTTGTGTGTGTAATAAACATGGTGCGCATGCGCTGGGACTCGTCGTTTTCTCTTCCCATGGTTTCTTTATGATGGTCGATCTCAGCTCGCCAGTTCCTTTCACGCATTTGCTTCGACAAAAAAGTCACGTACGACTGGAAATTATCGAAGGAGAAACTTGTAAATTGCATCGGAACATTCATACATAGGTATATATGATTTAATGGATTATTGCAGTTTATACTCCGCAGTTCAATTTAAATATTTTCATATTAATTTAAATATTTAATGTAACGATATGTTTATAACGCGGCGATTTTTTTTTATTTTCTTATTTTGTATATTATTGTTGTATACACATGTCGTAACGGTACTTCGAATAAAATTGCCAATATATAAGAGCTAAGTTTTACAAGTGAAATGGATATTATACACGCAAATTTTTCACGCAACACTAACTACTATAAACGTGTATTTATTACTTTAAAAAAAATGTGATGGAAAAATCATGCGTTTTAATGCATTACTGTTCGTTTCTGAAATCCTTTCGCTCGTAACGAAATCATACAGTATACATTGAAATACGGTTCTGCTCTCTTAGCCTTTGCGGAATTTCTTGTGGTGAAAGCGAGATTTATATTTCACCGTTGAGGACATATTGTATTTGAATTAAATTCACGCCTGTTTATTCTATTATTGTTACATTTATATATTTAAGCGGTAAAGTAGGATTTCTAAATAAAAACAATTAAAACTTATGTATATGTATAAGTTTTTTTAATAGCAAAGCCATAACAGTAATTTAGTTATGACCTTTCGCATATATTACATATGCAAAATTGTAGAGCTACTCCACGATCAAGGAGATAATTTAAAAGTACCGCAAATATTAATGTATGTACGTTATTAAGTGTAAAAGTGAATGAAGTCTGAAACAGTACAGGTGTGAGTGGCACTTTCACACTCAATGCGGCTTGCAGTACGCCAGTAGCCGTGTCCGATCGACGCTCCTTTACGACATCGGTAATCGAAAGGCAACGCAGAAGCATGAAAATTATCGTACAAAAATATCGAAATTATTGCTGAGGTGTTTAAAAGTGAAATCTAAGACGAATTGTTTTGTCATCGTATCGAAAGGCAATTTTAATACACGTGTGAGTTCTTTTTAGGTTGTGGTCATTAGCGATAGCGGTAGCGTTCCACTTAGCTCGAAACAAGTCAACGATGAGGTTAGCCGGTGCTGAGCCGACATCGCCACCGACTAACGGTTCGGGCGGCGCCGCGCGCACGTGAAAATAATTCTTGACGCGATTTTGTAACGAATACCGTTATGTGGTTCCGGGCCTGCCGGTGACCTTATTTCTCGGCCGCGCACTCTTTATTTTTATATCTTATTGCTTGCTACATAATGATCGTCCGCGCTGCGTTTGTAAGAAGTTTAAAAATATATGAATCGACAAGGTGAATTATTTAAGATACTCGTTGAGATTATTACGTACATCGGTATGATTGTTTCATCTATTAATTAGATATGAAGCAATATTATCTAATTAAAATAAACGTTAATGAGATTTATGCATTTCAGGTTTTAATCAATAAATAATACTATGAATGTAGTAAATAGTGTGAGTCAGATTTTTTTTATATTCGATTCCATTTAATTCCGAGTAGTGGGTTTGCCAAGTGAAAAAGTGTAAATAACGTGTGACGATCGCAAGCGTCGGTCGCTTTGCCGGGGAATACCGCGTCATTCTGATAATGATTATCCTCCACATACATAAGTACAAAATGACGGACAATGTAATTTCCAAGTGTTTAATGAGAAAAGATGACTATGGATGAAAATTTAAGTTGTTTTATTCAATTAAAATAACGTAATTTCACTGGAATCATATCTCAACTCGTACGTATGTTTATCAGACGTTAGTTGAACGCTGAACCATAACTGCGCAATAGAGTTGTTTTTATCGACTGTTTGTAATTTAAGTCAGATAGCAAATTATTTACAAATATAATCAAAGTACTTTATTATTGTAAGCACGTAGAACTACTTTTTTATTTATTCTTACCTATTTTCAATGCGAATAATTTAATAAGGCCATTATTATTGTTTAATTTGATTATTGTTAATGGATTGATTCTAACTAATACATAACTACATAATGATTTAGCCTCGTTATCGAAAATGTTGCTCAGTGAGTGAGCGAGAGATCGAGGCAGCGCGTCACGCTGATATCGTGTGCGACGTCACCGTGTTTACGCGCAAGGCCGGCACACGCGCCGCGTCGTCGCTCCTTCCTCATTGCACCAGCAGTCAATTCGACACAATTTCCATATGAATATATGTCAAAAACAAGCGACAATGAACTTAAATAAAACATAAAATCCATAACACGCCAGGGATCCTGTTAAACAATCAATAACATAATTTGATCGTAAGTCTTGGTGATAACAATTAAATAAAGAGAGACAAAAACCTGTCCAACGAGTTGATCGATCACATCACAAGTTCGGTGTAACTAGTGGTTTTTGCCCACATTAAAATGCCACGGCTTATAAATTGTATAATTATCTGGTCTTGATTTATTTAAGGAATAAAAATAATATTGTGGTCAATGTAATTAGCTCACGCGATAAGATTGTGGTATTGTGTTTGGTGCGTGAGGAGTTACGTGGCTGGTAGCCGGCCGGCTGGTATTACAAAGCTAATACCAATGTAAAACATAATCGTTGAAACGTGGGGTAATAGCGACACGTTTTCACTTAAAATGCGGTCATCAAAGATATCGTTTTAAATCACGCGGGAGAAATTGAAATTCCAATTTCAGTGCGTAGTGTTAACGGTACGCATTCGGCCGAATTTAGCGCACGTGCGTGCTTCTTTACTCATGTCCACTGATCAGAGTTAAAATGTGAAGCGTGTAACATCCTTGAGTTTAAAAACTCTGTACGACCACTCTTCACTTTATCTACGGTAGCTAATCATCTTGGTGATTAGAATCAATTGTAGCGAGATAAAACACGTATTTACATTTTTATATATTGATTAGATGGTTTATTTAATAAATGATTAATGTATTCGCATCAGAGACAAGATAAAATGAAATATTTTAGTAATTAGGGACTACCGTTTAGAATACATATTGGCATAAGTAAATCATTAACTGTTGCGCCGCACGGTTTATGTCCACACGTAGATAAATGTCTAACACCGAATGTGACGCACGAGTTAAATTATGCTTTTTAGTCGTAAACAAGTATTGTATGATGTACAATTGTGTCTAAATAAATATTATTTATTTCAGACTTTTATAACTGTTCAATTATTTTACGACTACTAATTGCATGAATCAGTGATTGTGTGATCGGTAAGTTACTTTTTTATTGGAATTCTAGTTCAAAAGTATAAGACGAGTTTTATTGCGTTGGCAAGAATAAAATTAGCCATCGTCCGCGCAATAACTGGTCACTGGCGACTAGAATAATCTCGCCGGCCGGCGATAAGTGGCATCGGTGCGTTACATGCGATAGCGGGTGATGCGTAGTTAGTGCAGGCGTGCAGCGGAGTCGTGCGGGCGGGTATGGACTGCCGGGGCTGGGTGCACGGTGCACGTCACTTGCCCCACGTGCAGCCGGGGTCAATAGCTCGCTGCACGAGTCCGCTCACTCCCCGTCCCTCCATCGTCTCACAAAACCTTTGTCTACATCAATGTTGCCGCAATGTCAACACCTCTGATGCCAATGACTGAATGTTTCATGACATTCATGCAACTTATAGGTATAACTTTTTAATGCACGTCACATCAACGTCACTAATTCCCTAAAATGACAACTCTACGTTGCGTTGATGTCTTTTATTGCAGCTGTATGTACAAGATAAGAATAGAGAGCTCGGTTTAAGTGAATTGCAAGTTCTTAATTATTTTTTAAAGTTGAAATTATGTTACTCAAATATGAATTATAGTGAAAATCTTACTTCGGCGGCTGGTACGTGAATTTGAACTCGAAGCTCGTCGGTGTCATGATCATGCTCTAACACGTCGGCTCGGACCTCGCGGCCGTTGTATGTGAGGAATACACGCTGACCGGGTTTCAAACGAACTCCGGCTAATCCACGAAATCCGGGTCCTATAAGCTCCGCATCGCGGTACTCGCGAATCATTTTGCCCCCATCAAACCGCACCGTATAACGGGTGTTTGGAGTCAAGTTGATACAATTGTTGTTTTCCGGAAATGCTGCTGGCGTTTTCACAGCCTGGATCATGCCCGAGTAATAAAGTCCATCATCACTTAGAGCCGCGACGCGGGTCCCTATGATAGAGCGCTTCGCTAAGCGTTTGCCGGTTGACATGATGCCTAGAGTTCACTTGGCCTCTTTTAAAAAATATACAATAGAGGTATTTATTATTATTCCGTAGTTCACACTTCTTTCGATCACAAGTTCACTCAAAATTTTCAAATCGCTCGACGCACACGTTTCGCGGGATAGCCGTCACAAAATTTTGGAGAACCACGAGAATTTCGGTTCGACACCGTGCGTCCAACTAGATTCGGCTCCTCAATAAGCCGAGGCTGATCGCGGTTCTCGCGCGGAAACATAATACGAAGGCAAGGTCCTCGAAGATCGGGACAAAGGAAAAACCTTTCGCGGCAGTAAACTTTGCGCGCAAGTTCGCTGCGGACGACCTCAATAGACACGGTTCAAACAAGAACTGGCGTGCGTGCGGCGCGACACCGGCCGGCCGGCGAGCGGGAGCGGCGACCGCCCGTCTCGCTTCTTTGTTTTGATACTCAGCTGTTCAGCCGAGTGAGAAAGAGTTAGGTAAAGGTTATGCGTACGAACGAAACGGCTGCTCTCGGTGCTCTTCGGGACTTTGGTAGAGTTCGGGTGGGCTCGCTATTTTCAGCGGGCGGCGGCCGCCCACGGGCGACATTGAGGCGCGCCGGCTCGGTTCGCACGTGGAGTGGAGGAGTGCTAACGGGATTGCACAACGCAACTCGCGGCTCACCGTCGTCAACATAGCGCTGCGGCCATGCCGGTGCTTGCTTGCCGGCTAATACGTGACACAGTTTCTATTCGGATTTGGGGTCGATTCAAATGTCAAGCAGATGCACCCCACTTATGCAACACTATTAACGTAGCCTCGTTAGATCTACGCACAAATTGAATAATTGGAACACGTCTAAGCTCAAACATTCTTAGCACTCGTTATTCCGTTGACTTGATGAATCTATATAATTACCTACTCAAAACTCCTGGATTCTCCTTTGTATTGTTATTTTTTTTCTATATTTAAGCATATTCAGTTGAAGGCTTCATAATGTCTTTGTGTATAATTTTTCCTCATGTCATCATATATGCAAATGCAATCAAAAAGTAATGAAAGTGTTTGGTGTTATAGAAAGCGAAAGAGAACTTAACAGTAACTTGCTAAACATAACCGTTACGTTGACGTTAGAAATAATAATAGCTATTTATCAGTGTCCTAGTGTACAATAAGCGTTTTGACATCAATTAGGTTTATTGATATTAACATCATTAACGTTTTTGTTTTACAATTAAGATATTTATTTTAGAAATACTTATATATGCATATAAAATTATAATATAAAACTGTTTTAATAACTATATAATTTAAAATCCTGTATTACAAAAATGTGACTTCGTAAACAGTACCACTTATACATATTTTATAACTTTCACTCATTATATCATTACGTCAATTATAGACCTTTTGTTTTGATATTATATTATTAATTTTGACGTGTTACCGACTGACTTCTTAAGATTATTGGTAATATATTATTTTTAAATATGAGCTTTCTGCGAATACTATGTGCTTATAATTTCTTATATATAATATCTATTCTTGAGAGTAAACAATATCTTCTTAATATAAGTTCGAACAATGAATAAAAATTGCATAATATAATAAATAACTAATAGTTTATCTTCGACCATGATATTGTAAGTTTCAATATCGTTTATTACAACACATTTCAAACATTTTATACAAGTATTTCAGTTGTTTCGACATATTAATACTACAATTACTTTCATAATGTTTAAGGTCACTTGCGTTTTATTCCGCAATGCTTATAATATTTGAAAGAAAGATCACGTCTTTAAATTAATCACGTACTTATGTATTAAAAAAAAATTCTAGCACGTTTTCATGCAGTGTCAACGCTGTTTTTTTTATATTTCCGTGTAAAAATTGTTTTTAAGAAATTGTAGATAAATTGTAAAGAATTTTTAATGAGTCTCGTATAGAATTTGTCTCGATTCACAATTGAAATTTCCGAATGGTCAATGTTCCTTTACGATTTCGATTTTTTTATATTTCATTGTTACTTAACCTGTTGCCGCCAAATAAATCTTGAAAGCCGGTAAGGCGTTATTCACATGTGATAAAGGATAATTGTATGGTTAGTAAAATGTAATATGTTTTGTCGTGTTAAGGCATTGGGACATTAAATGTTATTGTTGCTTAACAAATTTCAACGACGAATAATGATAACAGATTAATAATTAAAAAATGATATTACCTTCATACTTTGAAACATTCATTTGAAATATTCATATCTTGGAAACTGAAATATTCGTCGGACTATAAACTTTACTGACCTCGCTCTTTTTATAAGTCTGCTAATTACGGTATGATTTATAACCGGGGAATAAACTGAGTGAATGTGCAATGGTACATAATAAATGTTTTAAATTTACAATTAACTTTTAATTAGTCACTTAATGCTAAGAATTAAATTCATAAAAAACCCTTTCTCTGTAAGAGTCAGATTTTGTATTTATACATTACATTATCGTGAGAAGCAATAAAAGATTATAAGGCTACTTTCGGTATGTGCTTGCCTTTATATAAATTATATCTGAAGGGTGTGTCGAGACCCAACGATAACTTAGTAACGTGGGTTTGTTTTGTTGATCAGCTGTTGTAGGAATGTAAAAAAACAACAAGTTCTAGCCGAACCCGCGTCAGGTAAAAGTACTTTAAAAAACAATGAACCCGAGTCATTCAAGTACATCCAAAACTTATAATGAAGACGAAATGGTCTCTATATGAAATATTATTTTTAAATGAAATGTGAAATCCAGAAAACTAAAAAATTAAATATATCCGCTTGTTATTATAATGACCTCAGAAATATTTTTTCAATATATATTACGTAACATATAAATAATAATATAAGCAAATAAAAAATACTAACTCTTACTTTTGTTAATTTTATATAAGTTCTTTTTTATCCATACGCAATTTATCAATTTTTATTTTAGTAGCAACGTTCAGTAGTCTATTCAAATTTTCAACGATTACGTTGTCGACGTTTAGAAAAGAAATTTTTCATTAAGACAAGGCTTTATTTTTCCCAATCCAATTAAATGTAGCATTTTGCGCAATTATATTACAAAGAACGAGTAATTTAAACTAAAATTGTTGTAAAAAAAACAAATTTAAAACTTATTGAAAAAATAATGATATATCATAAAATGGTTACAATGGTAAATAAAACGAAATTGTAGAGCCGATATGGTTGAGTAGATAAAACACGTGGACATTACTACATATGGAATTTATAAAATATGTACAATTTCGTGTTCGAAAGAAAAGAAGACATCATGAGGAAATATGTGATGGATAAAATACTGTATGTGTATCAATAATGTGTACCATTCCTCATCGGAGCTAATCTTGGAAAAACTTTAAGCGTCTCGTCTCAAGAGGACAGCAGGCCTTTGCTCATCAATTTGAATAAACGGACTTTATTCTATTATTTTTAGGGAAAATTATCACTGTTGTAATTTCGTAAAAGAAGAGGAATAATAAAAATAGTTTGAACGGTTCTATTAGGATAAATGAATATTTTTTTGTCATTATTGCTTGCTTCTCTCTGGGCATACTTTTTACCAGGTGATTTCATTCTTTTACCAATGATCTTTTAGGGTTTCATATGTTAATGGCACTAAAAATCTTTCTTCGTTTATTATTTTACAGAAATGTTAATGATCTAATCCAAAAAAGCGTATTTTTCCCCGTGTCGCTTACTTACTTTATTTTAAATAAGTTTTCTTCTTATGGTTTCGCGCTCATGGTCACTTGTCGAACTTCATGGAGCCGAGTTCTTACCCCACCAAAGTGCCCACAATAACATTGTCGTCCCTTGCCCTTGTCACTTTGTTGCCATCTACCCTTATTTACACCTACTCTCCACTCCGCCGGTAATATTATTTAGTATTTTGATTATTTACAGATGTGAAATGTCACGGTGTTTGGAAACACTTGCCTAATTGTAGCTAATTCTAACTATTTACAATAAAAAAAACGTCATTAAAACCATGCGATATTAATATAAATTTGAAAATATTAAGTTTTCGAAATAATTGCATTACCCAAACCAAGAACCAGTAATATAATTAAATATTACTTGGTTAACTATAACCATTTTATGTTTCTGTTAAAAATCTATTAGTGTTTTTTTGTTGTCAAATTAGATGTTCAGAAGAATGAAAAATCATTCAAACAAATCTTTTGAGGATAAAGTTGAAAAAAAACGAATATAATGATTTTTTACAAAATTATGTTTTTCAGAAAAAAAATATCGATTACAATGTTGACTCTAAAAATATATGGATCGAGGGACGTACATGATGCGGTTACCAACAACGTGACAGGAATAGAACAATAGAATGATGTATTTTCTTAAACCACATATAGATAAAGCACCACTGAGTGCTACAAACCGCGATAATTAAAAAAAATGTCATACCTACTACGGTATATACTTTAGTTTCGCTATTGTATGTACAAAACAAAAAAAATGCGTAAAAGTATACAATAGCTATTTGTATATAATGACTAAAAACTATATGAATGTCATTTGTATATAATTCTTTTTTATTGTAAAATCAATTAAAATAAAAATTTGAGATTGGAGGCGCCGGGTATCGATCCCGGTACCTCTCGCATGCTAAGCGAGCGCTCTACCATCTGAGCTACGCCCCCCGATAGAGATTTAGTTGAAATTTGCGTTCTAGCTCTCATAATGACCTTGTTCCTTTAACGGAATTTATTTACCGGCGACTTTCATATACCATGTAATACCACGTCAAGGTTCTATCTACTACTTATCTTATCCTAATGTTTATCTGCACTCAATATTAGATATTTTGTGGTAGCGAGGGAACGCCTATGCCCTAAATATATACCTACTGACCTATAAATAGTAAAATCTATAATTATAATGTTATCCCGATTGACTTAAACTATAACAATTAGGTACGATTAAACATTTGAAATTTAGAAAACTTGATATCGTAATGAAAAGGTGAAGCCTACTGAAAAAGATTTAGGAGAAATTTCAATATTATTTTTAAAGGGCACTAGACGGCAGTTCACATAAAAAAATGGAACTATAGAAAAATATTTTATGACTTCTTCAGCTTATTCAAATGATTACAACACTTTCGAAATCGAATATATTTTTGTCTGTTTGGTTTTTAACAAAATATAAATTTTGTTGTTAGCCAATTACTCTCTCTCTCTTAGTCTACTTATACCTATAGTTCTATATAATGCATTGCCAGTAGATAATAATCTTCTTATCTGACCGTTAGAAAGATAACTGTCTCGCTCTCGCAACTATGATGCTGAACAAAGACGATAGGACGGTGTGTCCTAGCGTCTACTATCTAGCATTAAGCTGCAGTAAAGATATAAAACTCGAGATAATGTTTTATATTAATATCTACCTCTATATTCATAATTTGTTTAACAAATGTTATTTTTTGTATCTATAATAATACAATATAATATGTTTTTGTCCACTCCATAAAAGCTTAATTATTTGAAACAACGTAACTTTTCATTTGCATAACATAGGTGAATTATAAAATAATCTTGACATTAAAATTCCCACCGTTACAAAAAATGTACACACTTCGTACTATCTCGTAAGTAATCTATTTAGACAAACAGAAAATTAGATAAGTATCTACCTAAATAAGAAATTTATAGTATATTCTTATATATATTTTCTTAACATATTTATATTATTTATATAAGCGTGTCTAAGCCTATATTTGCTTTTTTCATTACTAGCGATTGCAAACGAAAGAGAACCGCAAGTACCTGCCCGGTATTTTTCGGTCACTATGAAATACTACGTTTTAAAATAAAACTCTGTTTCTTGTTGCGATTATTTATTATCTCTTCATCTATTATTACATAAGTGTTTTTTAAACTTATTCATATTGAAATTTCATTTCGGTAAAATATTATCTTAGTAAATTAATTTCAAGCACACACCTATCGGTTATTACGTCATTATGATCTAGTGGCTGAAGAGGCAAGCCCCGGGTCGGGCTATTAAAAAGTTATTTGCTTTTTCTGACAAGAAATTCTCAACACAGGATGGAGTAGTCATCATTACAAGTTATAGTTTAACATCCGACATTCCGGCGATTGAACAATGACGAAAAGATTATCATGGATGTATACCGATTTCTATCAAACCCAGACGCGATTCAATGTATTCTTCTTCCTTAATGCTTACATCGACACCATTACTTCTAGATATTCCAAGTGCACTAATGAATCGATTCACAGATTTAATTACCACGACGTGTTAAGTGTTCGACTTATTTCTGTGTGTGTGTGTGTGTGTTTTGTTTTCAACTCCCTCTGTCGTTAAGTGGCCAGCTTATAAGGCCGCTGACCTTGAGGTCCTGGTTTCAAGTTTTTCAACGAAAGAGTCAACGAAATCATTTTTTCTTTTTTCTTTTCAGCCTTTTGCCGTCCACTGCTGGACGAAAGCCTCCCCCATAGAACGCCAACCATCCCGATCTTGGGCAGTCCGCGTCCATCCCGTACCTGGGGTGTAAGAGGAGTTGACAACATCCTAGGCCCTTATCCCTCCCTACCGTCAACCTCACCTGCTCGTGGTACATCCTGCTAATCAACGAACGAGGCTCTGGCGACCGAAATCGTGGCGGTATAACCACACAAATGCTGGAATCCGAAAGTGCAAACCCTGATAGCGGGCAGCAGCGCTATTAGTGAAAGATTCCAGCCACTGCGGTCACCAACCCGCCTGCTAAGTGCGGTGACTAAGGCAAAAACCCCCCTATGAGCGACGACACAAATTCACGGCCCCCAATTCCCGGTAATCGCACTATTCCTGGCCACGGTACCGGCCATGGTAACGAAATCATATCTATGAAATATTGCCTAAAAGTCCGTATTAAATACTGGATGATACCTGGTATACTACGTTGTATCAGAAATCATATGCAGAATATTGAGCACACACCCTGACGACGATATTCTAAATTTAAATTTTAATACGTCTTGAAACGTAATGAATACGAGGTTAGCTTTACATTAAAAAAATCAATATTCTTACAAGCTGCATTAATTTTTTTTTCGCTCAATACGCTACGATCTTAAATAACTTTCACTAAGAATGCATAATATTATCAAGTTCATAAGATTTAAATACTATACGGAGTCAGCAAATCGAACCATCGACGATTTCACTGACTTTTTCTGTAAAATAATGACCTTCTTTGTTATCATTATTGGTTTTAAAAAGGTAATAATTTATTATTTTTATTATGTTAACAAGGATATCATTAAAATATAAAATATTATTAAAATACATTTAATAATTTTAAATTATTTATAACACAAAATAACAAAAAAAATCTGTCTGGTTTCAAACAATTGGGATTTAATTAAAAGTATGAGTATAAAAATATAAACAAAAAAAAATCTTTTTACATTGCATTAAAGACAACAAGACATTCATTTATTTAAATTTAAAAAAAATGTACAAAAATACACTTAAAACAATTATATAATATTAACTTGGTCCTAAATATCGAGATATCGACTTTGCACTTTAGGTAATTTGTAAAATATATTGTAAACTTGTAAAAAACTAGCGCACTATAAAACACACTGAATAAAATACCGGTCTTACTTTTTGTTTATTTTTGTACGATAGTTGTTTTTATAAAAATAAACTTCAATTTTCTCCTTGTAGTAATACTACTTGTGCGCCTTTGCCGACCGCGTCTCCTTGCTTCAAGCTGGCGACGTCGGCAACAACGCCATCTCTCGGTGACCGCACCACGTACTCCATCTTCATAGCGATCACCACGAACAATGGTTGCCCCTTTACCACCTTTAAAACATTTGTAACAGGAATTATCATCTTATTACTTTTAAGAAGATTTAAAAATGAGTATAAAAATAAATACAATTAAAACTTAAATGAAGTTCATTACAGTAACAGTTAAAGGTCCTGCATTTCCAAAAGCCAGGTTACAAATTTTTGTTAACAATTTTTGTTAAAACACTGTCATCTTCATGTATTTACCATATTATCAGTAATTCGTCTTTAAAATTTTACGATCCGTAAGCAATACGAATCGTTTCTTGAATATGTAAGCCGGCATTGAATGGTGGATAAAATAAATGTACAATATATGTGACAATTCGCCTTCCTTATTTCTTATATTATCTTCTTTTATATATTTATTAAATCTTATATTTTATGTCTTTTATTTATTTAAATGACGTGACATGATTTCGCTTGCATTCTTAGTAAGGTCGTCCGTTTCAGAGTGAAACGAGTGCGTTATATTTATTCTATTATATAAGAGTATGTTTTAACGTACACCGAAGAATTAAATTACATATACAGATGAAATTAATGTCAAAAACAACTTGTTACTAAAACTGTTTACCTCCTATAGATTACTTTTAATATATATTTTAAATAATAAGTTAAAGTTCATGATATCATAATTAAAGAAGAAGAAGTTATTTAGTTGATCAGCTTAAGCTAGAGTTAACTCTATGTCTATGTGTATATATTTTAAAGATTCAGATTGTTTTTAGAAAAACAAAAATAAAATGTTGTAAATTGAAGGAAAAGTCCCTTTTTGTCATCGGTAATTTGACATTCGAAAGAAGAAGATAAAACATTATGTACAATACAAACGCTATACGTAAATGTATAGAAGGTGTAGATAATCTTACCTTATCGCCTTTATTAACCAACACCCTCTCAAGGACACCGGGAGTCGGAGAGCAAGCACTGTCCGCTGAAGCGGTCGCGTCTGCTCCGGATAATGCTTGGTACTTAGGACGTGGCAGATTCACTACTGTTTGACCATTCTGTAAGCAAATGTATTATTATACATAAAATTATAATATAACTACTTTTTCATCATCGTTGACACAATGTTCATTCACATGGCAGATTCACTACTGTTTGACCATTCTGTAAGCAAATGTATTATTATACATAAAATTATAATATAACTACTTTTTCATCATCGTTGACACAATGTTCATTCACATGGCAGATTCACTACTGTTTGACCATTCTGTAAGCAAATGTATTATTATACATAAAATTATAATATAACTACTTTTTCATCATCGTTGACACAATGTTCATTCCTAAAGAAACATATTACTCGTCTAAATATTGACCAGTAAATAATTGACTAAATATTTTAAGGAAACTATTAGCCGGTGAAAATTGTAAATTCCTGTTCTCTCTGGACATTTAATTTAAGATTAAATAAGTAGTACTATACTATGCGTTTGTAAATGCACGCAAAAGCTTTAAAAATTCAAACAGAGCATTTTTTGTCTTTATCAAGAACTATTAAATCACATTATGTTATTCTGGTTCATGTATCGATACCATATATGACTAGAGTTTTTTCTGAAACTTGCTGCCCGTCCAATAAAGATTTTATCCCGAGATATTTTTATTCAATGAGAGATTGATAAGTGGTATATAAAAATATATTAAATTAAAAAAGTACTGATAGGTGCTGTGAAGTTAAGTAATATTTTTATGTTTTTTATTTGACAATAAAATAAAAAATGTGTCGGAATATTTGGAAAAATCTGTATGTCATCGAGCTGAGATGGCCTAGTGGTTAGAACGCGTGAATCTTAACTGATCGTGGGTTCAAGCCCGGGCAAGCACCACTGAATTTTCATGTGCTTAATTTGTATTTATAATTCATCTCGTGCTTGACGGTGAAGGAAAACATCGTGAGGAAACCTGCATGTGTCTAATTTCATTGAAATTATGCCACATGTGTATTCTACCATGCATGGTAGAATAAGCTCCAAACCTTGTCCTCAAAAGGGAGAGGAGGCCTTAGCCCAGCAGTGGAACATTAACAGGCTGTTACTGTATGTCAACAATAACTACTATCCAGGCTATGCATATATATAAAAAATATATTTCATAAAAATTGGAGAAAAATTTCCGTTGTGTATAATATAATAAAACACAACGGAATTTAATATGTTAAAGAATCGATATGTTAAATTAAATAAATTTTAAAATCTTTTATTTTGAAATAAATTTTAAAATCTTTTATTTTAAGTGAAATTAGTTACTTAAAAAAGTTATGATACATATTTCTAGTTGTTTTTTTTATGTAGGAATATAACAAATAAAACTGTTATTGATTACTACCTCATCATATACATGTACTTCGTTCTCGTGGGTCAACAAACCGACATTGCTGGTTCTGTCACCGATTTTGGAGATCAATCTGAGGCCTCGCTCAGTCGACTTCACGTACGCCGGTATGAATTCTCCATCGTTTACTTTCACTTGATATGTATTCGGAGCGCTGTCAAACTTAACTGTTACTTTTATGTCTGAAATTAAAAAAATAGGTTAACAACAAGTTAATACTACGTTCTAGATAGGCGGTAGGTGAATTTTACTCTTATTAGAAACCTCTATACTACTAAAAAAAAATCTTACCACTTTCATCAAACTTTAAATGCACCGTCTTTTGCAAATTATAATTCGGTCTCCACGAATTTGGGGCTACTGAGATTCCTTTCCATGAGTTATTCGAAGATGTATCGATCTGTGATTTTATTAACTAAAAAAAAAGTAACATTGATTAATAAATAAAAATCTTTTAAAATGACGATTAAAAAGTAATCCGAAAGAGCGAAGTTTGTACTTATTTGATTTAACGAAACAAGTCAGAACAATATAATTAAGTGTATAATTATAATCACATGTCCCAGCGCAGCTTGTATGGCTCGTTCGTCGGCCAGTTGCGAGTCGGTCGGCGGGAACAGCTCCGCTTCGTGTTGTGGTATGAACGCGGTGTGCACGTCGCCCGCCACGAACGCGCTCGCGCCGCTCAGGCGGAGGAGGAAGTTCACGTTCGTCTCTAAGCCTGCTACCTAGTAATAAAAGGATTCATGTACCACCCTCTCATCACATATTGTACCCCCAAACAACAATACTTAGTATTGTTTTGTTGCTGTTAAAAGTGACATTTCAGGCACAAGAGACAAAATCTTAGCTCCCAAGTTCGGTGGCGCATTGGCGATGTTAGAAATGGTTAATATTTCTTACGGCGTCAATGATAGACATTGGGCGGTGGTGACCAAATACTGTCTACATATATATTGGCAGAAATTTTCATTTTCAATAATCTTATTATATATAATAAACAAATGATGTAAAAAATTGGGAGATGTATGGATTAAATGAAAGAAAGTATGTCACATACTTAAACTTGTGTAATTTTGTATATGTGTACAGTGTGTAAAAAAAACCATGTCCGACCTATGAAGTGGTTATTAGGTATCGTAAGTCGGTTCTATGTATGTAATCATTTTTAAAATACTAAGTAAAAAAATTACCCCGAATAAAATTTAAATTTAATTAAATTAAATGACGAAAATAGTAATAAAGGCGCGCGCGACAGCGGCTTGGCGGCCAATCTCAAGAGAAATTAGCTAATTACGCTGGAGATATTATAGTGCACAAGTGTGTGCGCAAACACAAGTACACTCTCTATTCCCTAACTCTCATAATCCGATGGGACGGCAATCCGAATGACCGGAATGAGTTCAGGCGCAGGACCAGGCTTTACGTGCTTTCCGAGGCACGGAATTCACACTTCCAACTTCCAGACTCCGGGCTGCTATTAAGAATTTTCTGACAGAAAAACCCAATAAATTTTTATTGGCTGGCCTTGGAATTGAACCCGAAATGGGTCTGCGGCCTTACATCAAGCCACTAGACCAACATTTAGTCAGACTAAGGCAGTCATTATGTGGCTAAAGCAATAAAATACTTACATCACACTTAATAAGTGTGTTTTTATATTAATTTAATTTTTCTTTCTCTCTAATCTCTTGTAACCTGTGTGGTAAATGTTATCGTTTATGTTTTAGTAAGTCGTGGAAACTTGATTGCGTTATGAAAAAAAAAGTATTACTTATAAGTAAAAAATAACTGTTGTTTCCTTGAAAAAGTTAATAAACTAAGAAAATAAATAAATTACGCGTTAGTGTCCAAGTGGCTCATACCGCTTACTGTGAGCTAGGTGATTAGTGGCTTTTTTATTTTAGTCGGCAGACAATATACCGCACCCGTGCCAGCGGCTTTTCAAAGGCAATCAAAGGAGCCGCCTATCGACTCTGGTGGTGTCACATTTCAAAAAATTTGCTCAATGTTGGTTGAATTAGTGCACAAAAATTTGTATTTTAAATTACAATAACATTTTTATATTAATGAATATTTGGTTTTTAATATTATTTTTCGTAATGTCTATAACATACCTATATGACCCTTTCGGGTCGGACAGGGTGTTTTTTACACGTTGTATACATAATTCACAGAAATCTATAAACGAATAATCTGTTTAATGTTATTTAAAAAACCATTGTTTTTCTTTTTTTTCCGAGCAATCTTCAAAACTAGTAAAAATTGCAAATGTAAATAATTGGACTATTATAATTCTTAGACTTTCGATCACTATAAAATATTTACTGAATAACAAATATTTTGGTATAATATTGTAAAATCTCTTATGTAAGTTACTTATAGCTGTTAAAATCTTTGTTATACTTGGACAAGTATTACATAAGGTAATAGTATAATGATTTTAACATACTTGATACTCGGAAAGTTTTCGTCTGGTTTTAAGAAGAGCTTCGTCGCGATCTCTGCCCCATACAACAAGTTTAGCGATCATTGGGTCGTAGTGAACAGACACTTCTTGTCCCTCTCTCACTCCAGTTTCTACCTAAAAGGATAACACGTTGCGTTAAACATATTATTCAACAATGTTTGAAAGACTCTTTTCTCAAGGAGGAATAGTCAACTGCGCAGGAGATATCGTGTGTGTGTGCGTTTGTGTGTGTAATCAAATACAAGTGTGCTATCATCATCCACTGGAACAGTAATTCGATATGACCGGAACGGTAAGATCAGACATAGAACCAGAGCTGGGTAGTATTTGAAATACAAATACGTATTTAGTATTTTAAATACTTTTCAAAATTTAATCAGTATTTCAAATATATGACTTTTTAATTTGTATTTTAATTAAAGCAAAGCATATATATTGCCCATCCTGCGTAAGAGCAACGGCTTTACATGCTTTGCTAGGTGGTAGGGCTTTGAGAAAGCCCGATATGGGTGGTACCACCCACTCCTCATATATTCTACATCCAAACAGCAATATTTAGTTTTGCTGTGTTACGGTTGGAATGGTGAGTGAGCCAGTGCGACTAAAGGCGCAAGGTACAAAACATCTTAGTTCCCAAGGTTGGTGGCGCATTGATGGACGGAATGGTTAGGATTTAAGACAGCGCCAATACCTTTGGGAGATGGTGACCACTAACCAGCAGGCGATTAACCTGACCGTCCGTCTGCCTGTGTATATTATACAAAATAAGTTTAATTATTCGTGAGATACTTAAAAGTAGTGCGATATATTTACAAGTAGCATAGAATACTTACTCGTACGTTTTCCTCTGGTATTGGTTGGGTAAGCCTGTGTAAAGTTCCAGCACGAGGCAGGAATCCTGCCCGTGGTTCTTCCGCGTATATCCTGCACTCTACAGCGTGGCCGCGACGGACTATGTCTTCTTGTGTCACTGGGAGAGGTTCACCAGCAGCCACACGCAATTGCCATTCTACTAAGTCCGTACCTGAAAGTGTATATAACAATATTATAATTAAAACATAATAACTATGCGATTTTTTTGCGAAGATGTCATCTTTTGTTCTCTTATTTTCTTTTGACAAACGATTGCGATATGGAAGCTTCGATTATAATAGACACTGTCAAATTGGTAAATTTATAATATTCATTTCAACTATCAATTAATAATATCAATGAAAGGCGAAAAATTAATAAGGCGTGTTATTCGATAAAGGATTATAAAGATGACAGAAAATCGCGGAGGCATTAGTTGATTTCGGAAGTTTCGGCTAAATAATAATTCAATTATAGTAATAACATATGTAATTTATCGGTCAGAAATAAGTAATTACTAATTACTAAATTTCTTGCCGGCTCTTCTCGGCAGAATCTACATTCTGATATTCAGTTTAAATTTTACTTGTTAAAGAGATTCAAAAGTGATCGAAACCAAGTCACCACTCGAATAATAGTATAATTTGGTTATCGATTTTATACAGGGTGTTGCCAGAACGCCTTCTCCTATATACATATATACATTTGTTATACAAAAAACAAAGACCTTATTACCTGTAATCATTTCCGTAATGGGGTGTTCTACTTGCAATCGCGTATTCATCTCCATGAAATGAAAGTCATGCGTTACTCGGTGGAGAATGAACTCGACGGTGCCAGCGCCGACGTAACCGACTGCTTTAGCCGCACGCACGGCCGCCTCGCCGAGGGCTTTACGAGTTTCTTCGGAAATACCGGGCTGGAAGATTACGATATTTTATTTCCTTATCCATTGTAAGGTAGAAGTTTTTTTTATTTAGAATTTTGGGCAGTCATGTGTTAAATGACAAAGTACTGAGTTTATAGATATGATGATATTATAGACCTTCTCGGTTGAATCTAAATTCCAAAAAAAATCTAAATTCCAAGTTGAACATTTATGTTTAGAACATAAATTTCAGATGACGAAAAATTTATTTTGCATAGGATTTGCGTCAATGTAATGCTAAATTTCAAGTCAGTCAGACCTATAGTTTCGGAGATCTCGCGATGACTCAGTCAATAATATTTCGCTCATATATAATCAAATCAAATTGTTTATAGGCTTCGAAGGTAGGTCGTCATAGTTTACATGACAATTTTAACGCGCACATTGTATGAGACTTGCGTCTCTATTTGTTTACCTCAATGCTTAGCACATAGTCACGGAATTACAAAAACAAACGTAATATAATTTCTTATTGTTTACGGTTATTGGACGTCACGCGGTCACGTGTTGTGACGCCTTATGTCATTACGTCTTAGCATTCTGACGCAAATCGTGTAGACCATCGCTAATATTATTAAGAGAGAGAAAATTTAAATTTGATATAAACTTTTGTAAGGTTTTAACTAAGCTGACAAACATGTGATTCTTACGGTTTTTGTTTATAATTAATTCACGCCATCTAATTCTGCGTGCATAATGTCGTCACGAACATTTTTGGTGCGTTTTGCGGTCACGTGATATTTTGTCTATATTTATTATTTCATTACTGTATATAATTTAAAAAATACGATCGAATTCCAATATTATTTATATTAACGCATAAAATATATTTTTTATAGTTCCTAATTGTCATATTTAGAATAAATGTAATTCCAATTATAGTAGTGTTTGGAATGTTAAAAAAAAATAAGCACTAAATTTACTTACTCTATTATTAAAAAAATTTCTATTAAAGAATAATTTAAGAATAAGAGATATTGTAAATCAACATACCGCTGGTGCTTCTTCAATAATTTTCTGATGCCGTCTCTGTACGGAGCAATCTCTTTCATATAAATGAACTGCATTGCCGTGCATATCGGCAAACACCTGTAAGTTTCAAATCAATACAATACATATATAAGTTAGCACTCATCTAAAAATATACTAAATCCTCTTTTAGGATACTATTTCTACTGAAAAGTACTTTACATTTAGGAGGATTAATGAGTTTTATTATATATAATATGTGTTAAAAGCCAGGCTACATGAAAGAGATCCTCATTCACTTCTTAACTTTGTAAACCTAAAAATATTCCGAAATTATGAAAACAATTATTTTCTAACAATATATTTGCTTAAAATACATAAAATATCATTTAAAAAAATATTAAAAAAAAAACACTATATTATATATGTATTAAAATAATATTCAATATGTTGCTTAATAATCTTTCAATTTATTTCATTTATTTAATATTGTCACAAGTTTCTACATATACATTTCTGTAACAGTTTTTTTTTATGACCTTGCATAAAATACTATTTTAAAAATATTATTTATTAAAAAAAAAAATTAACCTATAAATAATAAACACTAAGGCATTGTTTTATTTTTACTTTATATTGCATACTATATAATAATATTATGTTGTACTTATATCATATATTATAAAAATCCAATAATGGGTGTAAGTAAACATTACATCTTTATCCTAGTAATATAGATTTACAATAGATGTTAGTAATATTTATAGATTACCTGTACTTCTACATGTCTGGGATCAGTGATATATTGTTCTAAAAGCATATTATCATCTCCAAAAGATTTAAGAGATTCTCTCTTTGCAGACTCCAGTTGCGGTAAGAATTCAGATTCAGTCATAGCAATTCTCATACCCTGCAAATATAATTTTAAATTTGTTTAACTCTCTGTCTAAAACAAAAAATACTCTAAAGTCCTAATAGCTGCAACAGCTACAATTATATAGTTGCTAAAATTAACGTTAAGAATTTTATTATTTACAGTGAAATAAGTTTTCCTTTATAGTTCTTTCCAAGTGTTATTGTAAACCAAAGTACATTGAAGAAATGATAAATTAATTTTAAATATATAAATAGTAATTATAAACATGAAACTTGATTGACATTCATTGGACTTGATTCATAAATTATTTTTATACCTTTCCGCCGCCACCTCTAACCGCTTTAATCATCAATGGAAATCCAATTTTTTTAGCTTCAGCTTGTAATTTTTCAATGCTTTGGTCTTCTCCATGGTAACCTTTTACTATGGGCACACCTGCACTAGACATTATTGCTTTTGATGTGCTACAATTTAAAATAAACTTGTTACCAAAGAGTTCTTTTACTAATTTTAGTAATATATGTATTTTTTAACTTTAATTAAATAGGCATACTGACAAATGGGCCATCAGAATTTAAGTGGTTAGTATCTCTAATAGAGATTGGCACTGTTAGAAATATTGACCATTACATTGCCAATGCTCCACCAACCTTGGAAACAAAGATGTTTTGTCTCTGGTGCCTGGAGCTACTGGCTCACTCACATTTCAAACAGGAACACAACATTAAATATTGCTGTTTGGTAGAATATGCGATGAGTGGGTGGGACTTACCCAAATGGGCTAGCACAAAGCTGAAAGTCCTACCACCAACTAAATTTTCTTCTTATATTTCGACTAAAATTATGATATATACCTTTTAATACCCATGTCTCTTATTGCTGAAGGTGGAGGACCAATAAAGATGATATTTTCATTTGCACACTTTTGGCAAAACTCAACATTTTCTGATAGAAACCCATACCCAGGATGAATGGCTTGACTCTTAGATTTTTTGGCTACTTCTAAAATCTTTGTTGCATTTAAATAACTTTGAGAGGATGGAGCAGGCCCGATATGATATGCTTCATCCGCCTGAAATTTTGTGTTAAATATGAAGTAATTTTTTTTATAAATTAATTATTAACAAGAATAAATAATAAAATATACCATTTCAACATGCATTGCATGTTTATCAGCGTCTGAGTATACTGCAACTGTTCTTATTCCTAATTTCTTAGCAGTTCTCATAACCCTACATGCTATTTCACCTCTGTTGGCTATCAATACTTTATCTATATGCCTCAATTGTATGTCTGATTTAAGCTGTTTCACATGGTTAAACCTTACGCTATAATGAAGATTTAAAGATGAGCTGTTAAACAAAAATTATAAATTTTATAAATGTAATCTTTGTTGAAGCTAAAACAAATTAATAAAATATAACTTACCAAATTCTATTTAATTTATTTAAATATGACATTTTGTCTAATTAGAAATAAGAATAAGTAGAATTAACGTTATCGTTAGGTGGGAAGAAAGATAAGAGTTTTTGGTTGCCGAGCCTCTTCACTGTTGTAATGTAGCGAATTATTTCGATAAAGCTGTATATGTGTGTAGTCTGTGCGTACAATTACTACGTTATCGTCATACATGGTAATAATCGTATGCCTTATCATATAATTAATTCAAGAATAACATTTGGTAATGATAATGAACGAACTGCTGAATTGTTTGTGTTTTGTTAAACCTAAATTTTAAATCAGTGTCAAATTGTCAATGTCATACCATGTATTTGTATGACGTCATCTTATACTTGTTTTGGGTAAATTTATTTCTCTAAGAATAGGCAAATGTATTGCAATATACATTATACAATGCCGGCGTCGGTATATTTTTTATCAAATGTCAAATTACTGATCATGCTGAGTGACGTTAGAATAAATAGGAATGTGTTTGTAATGGTCCCTGCCATGCTAAGTGGTATATTTAGATATTTTTGGTATACTCTTAACGAACTCTTATTAGTTCCATTCTTTTATTATTAAGTGTTTGTTTTTTTCAAAAATAGTTACACGATTAGGTTATGTAACTGAATGTTTTAAAAAAAAAAGTTAGAAGAATAAACTATATGCGTAGACAGAGAACAAACTAATAAACGCAATGACGATTTCCTTCTCACTTACACAAGAAAGAGAATGAAAATTACGTTACAAATGGTTTAGACAGAGATAGAATTATCAAATCTTTTGTCCCTTATCGCGTAACCAGTGTTGGTGTTTGTTTCGCTACTCTAGTAGCGAAACAAACTTGACAGTTGGTGCGTTCATTGTGTTTTTTGTTCAATTTTCGCTAATTTTTATGTTAGAAAACGATTCTAATCCAGCGGAAAGGTCGAGAAACAATCCTTATATCATATCGAAGGTTATACAATGGTGCATTGTCGTATTATTTCACGTTAAAGTGATAGACAGAAGAAAATTGCCGGCATATGTTTTCACGCGTAAGAACGACTATTTTGTTCTTAAATATAGTGTCTGAGTGATGCTTATTTATGCCATAGCTTGACGGAACCTTATATCGCATTAAAATCCTGAAAATAATAGGATTTTCCAGTTTTTACCATTCATAACCTATAATTATTTATCTCGTAAGTACTGCCAGCGTTAGCTAAAAAAAACCGCGATTTTAAATTAAAAATATCGACTCGTTGACGATGTAAACATATAAATACGGAGCCTAATACTAACCTGTTCTTGCTTGCTTCGTTATATGTAAATATGTTATTTTAATTTATTCGTTCTCCTATTTGTAATTTCGAAGATTCCGAGTCTAGAGGTTAACATACAAATATATCTGGCAACCATTCTTTATTAATAATTTAGTGGAGTGTGTTAGATTTCAACATCTGAGGAGAATGTTAATCCAGTATCATATAAAGATACTAAAGTACTTTTGATAACGAAAACAAAAACAAACAATGCAACTGTTTTTGGGTGTAGTTGGAAAACAAAAAATACTTTAATAAAAAAATGTATAATAATATTAAAAAGTAAAATTTAATAACCTTAACTTGTTTAAATTAAATCTTGAAAATTATTTTACTTCTAAGACAGGGAATGCAGTTACTATGGCAGCATTATACGCACTCATTGCAAACTATCTCTGTCTCAATCGCGGTTTTACGGCTCCTTGGTCTATTTGTTTCTCTGTCTACGGATTACATGCTTAGACTCGTAGACAGAGAAACAAATAGACCAAGGGGTCGTGAAACCGCGATTGAGACAGAGATAGTTTGTCAATGTGTGTGTATAATGTAGCCATAGTAACTGCATTTCCCTGTTTCGGAAAAAAAAATTTAGGATTTAAAACAAAACGAAATGTTTTTTTATTTATTTAAAATTACCAATATGACATACAGTAATAATTACATAATTATATACATATTATATGCTTTAAATAAATGCAAATAAAAATTAAGTATAGTTACTGTACAAATAATGACCGCGAAGAATGGTGGCAAGAATGTAAGCAGCATTTCTCCTTTGAACATTTCTCCAGCATTTCGCCCTCTGGGCGAAAAATTAACCAGCCCTCCTGTCATCAGTAGAGGCAATAAGACGGGGTACACCCCGTCTTCTATATTTTTGATAAAAGTTTTTGCACTATTACCCTTTGCACTATTACTAGATATTTAATATGTTGTGCTGTAACACCACACTAGCACAACACAGGATATGTGGCACGTTGTAGGAGAGGCTAGTAGGCTGGTAGTAGTTTAGTGCATTTACATGTTTTAACATATTACGCAAATCAAAATATAATAAGAATAATAAAAATTAAATATTATATTTTAATAATTTCTTACAGCATTTGGTACCGCATCAGGATGCAGAACTGTTTTATTTTTGTTTTTTAGTAGCAATTTTTCTGGGAAATGATTGCTTCATATTTTAGAATATATTGCGGGAGTCCAATCTTTTATTCCACTTGCTTCGATCCATTTTTTACGTAGGTCTGGATCGCTTGGAAAACTAACGATAAACTTAGCTATATTATTAATAAGTACTCACAGGTGATTTAGTCATTCTATCATGTCAGATGTGTAATACTTCAATCACAAATATTATTATATAATTCTTCGATCACCAATATAAAATAAACATAAATTAAAATAAATAATTAAATATAAATTAAAATAATATATATATATAGATAAAGAAGCATTATAGGCTTTTATTAGACTCCGTCTTTATTTGTTTACATTGTCGAGTCATTTTTTTTCATCGAAAATCGGGGTATTTTTTCGCTGACACTGGTAACATTTACCTGATAAACAATTATAGGTTATAAACTATTATTTTCAGGATTTTAACACGACATAACCTTCCATCATGCTATAGCATACACAATTATCACTGGGAAACTATATTTAGGGACAAAACAGTCGTACTTACGCGTGAATACACACGTCGGCAATTTTTTTTCTTGCTATCGCTTTAACATGAAATAATACGACAATGCACCATTGTATAACCTTCGATACGATAAAAGGATTGTTTCTCGGCCTTTTCACTGGATCAGAATCGTTTTTTAACATAAAAATAAGCGAAAATTGAACAAACAACACAATTAATGCACCAACTGTCAAGTTTGTTTCGCTACTGAGTAGCGAAACAAACACCAAAACAGGTTACGCGATAAGGGACAAAAGATTTGATAATTCTATCTCTGTCTAAACCATAGGTAACGTAATTTTCGTTCTCTTTCTTGTGTAAGTGAGAAGAAAACCGTCATTGCGTCTATTAGTTTCTCTGTCTACGCTTAGACTAGATACCACAGAGTATATAGGAACTAGGTACGTTTTGCTAGATACGTCAATGTCATTGATTTTGTCAAACTGTCAATGACTCTGACTTAAGTAAAAATTTATTATCAATGTTAAGCGTTAAATTTGAATTTGTCACAACAATAATATGTTATTCTTATTACAGTTATTTAATTAATTAATGAATAAAAGTGTATAAATTACTGAATAATTTAAAAGTATTGTTTATAGTCTCCATAATGGGTATAAAAGGTTTATGGACAGTATTAACACCCTTCAGTGAAAAGAAATCTTTACACGAAGTAAATATATTAATATATCTATAATTCTTAAAATGATTGTTTTTTTTTAAACATTCGGCTATTTTTTTGTTTTCCTATATAGATTCGTGGAGAAACCGTTGCGGTTGATTTGTCGGGATGGGTTTGTGATAGTCAAAATGTGACAGATTATTATATACAACCCAAATTATACTTAAGGTAATTCATATTATATACCCATAACTTTTGAATTATGAATAGCGTTCCAGCCAAATATCAAACAAGCAAGTGACTGTTGTACACTACAACTTCATTGGTGCTTAATATTAACTCTTTATCTCAGTACATCTAAATCTATAATTTCTGGGCAGTAGAGTAGGCCTGTTAACTTAAGGGAGTTGGATTCTGGAGTGATATATCTCTTAAGCGATTTTAAGTCATATAATTATTTTAAAATACTGTGAAAATTTTACTCTACTGCTTACAATATCAAGATTAATTGTTGTTGAGGTAGCCAATTTTACCTGTAAGCTATATTACTTAAATGTTTAAGCATTCTACATGATCAGCATATTTTAGAAATTTATTCTTCCGAACTGTTTATCTGCTGTTGGCTGACATAAGTCCAATATTTGTGCTCGAGGGAGACGCTCCAGAACTAAAGCAAGATGTAATGGCTGCCAGAAATGCTATACAGTTCCGAGGAGCTGCACCAAAGTCGGATGCTGCTAAAGCCAAAGTACCTAATGTATCAAGAAAACGATTTAAAGGTGTATTAAAAGAGGTAACAAGTGAATATAATATAATAATTAATATTATTCATTACTCAATTATTAATCAATATCAATCACTCAATTATTTTAAATGACAGGATATTTTTAAACTTTTTTATATTTATATAATTGCACATGGCTATAACACTTACTGCAAACATTTATAATAATAATGTTTTATTGTTTTTAAAATAACTCTTGTTGCTTATTAATTCTTATTGTTTCAGTGTGAAACATTATTAAAGAGCATGGGTGTGAGATGTGTTAAAGGACGAGGGGAGGCTGAAGCAACTTGTGCAAGATTGAATGCTAAAGGTGTTTGTATTTAATTTATTATTTATTTTTTAATATCAGTTATTAAAAATCAATGGCCTTTCTTATAAATGTTCTTTAGTTAATTGGTTAGTTAAACACTGATGAAATCTTTCTGCCATCATCTCAATGTTATTGAAAAAGAAAATTTAAGGGTAGAGACTAGGCTTTAGACACACTATAAGAATGAATTATCATTAACATAAAAGGTTCATAGGATGAAAGCGAGGATGAGGAAGACTATGAAATGTATGGAGTTGAATTTAAGTTAGTTAATCAATTAGTTAAAAACTTTATTATTAAAAATTATGTTTAATATTATGTATTCATTTATTAATCTGCTGACGGTGTACTTCTACAAACGGAAGAACATCTCTAAAGCGGTTTGATTGTACATACTTTTAAAGTTCCTTCGAATAATTCAGCTAAAATAAACTCTAAACTGCTTCCATTTCTCTTTCTTAATTCAATGTTTGAAGTTTAATGTTTGTTAAATGTCATGGGTCCTCTGGTTACGTCTATGTGTTGGAAATCCTTAGATTTTATAGTTGACGTCATAACTTTATTGTTTCATATTTTTGTTAAGTATTAATTTTGTACATGAAATATAATATTAAAATGATTTAATAGACGGTAATGTTCATACTGGGTTGTCAGCTTGTCGACGCAGTGGTGTCTCAAGATTCCGACTGTTTCGCGTACGGAGCTAAGCGTGTGTATCGGAACTTCAGCGTGTCGAGCGCGGCGGGGGGCGGTGCGATGCAGGGATCAGTCGATTGCTATGATGCTGAGAAAATGTTTAACAGTAATGGTATATAAAAATCTTGCTTATGTTTTGTCAGATGTTACTAACCAACCTTATATTTATGTACTAATATGGATTCTCAATTTCATTGCCGATTGTAAATTGATTTTAAATTACGTTACCTCTGTACATTGAATTGTATATGCTTTAAAATTTCAAACCTTAAAACAAAAATAGTTAACAAGCTAGTTATTTTATTATATAGATTACATATTTTGAATTTATTGAATATTTTGAAGGACTATTGTGAGTGTAAAATTAACTAGATATAATTTACTAATGTACACTGTATTTTCTCCTTAAATTTTAGTAAACTGAAAGGGACATTTGTTATTTGCCTTTGTATAGAATAAAAAAAAATTGTGTTAAGGTTTTGGTCGCAAGAAAATGGTGGCGCTGGCTCTGTTGTGCGGTTCTGATTACGGTGTCGGAGCTTGTGGATCGTCAATCACTACTGCAGTTGCTTTCCTTCATACAGTGCCTGAAGATCAGGTCATATATAGGTAATTATTTTGATATATATATAAATATATGTTAATTTTAACGGCAAGATAACAATCATTCTGATAAGTTAGTTGAAAGCTAGATTAATTTGCAACTTCAAGTTCCTATTACGTAATTTATTGCAATTACTTTCATACAGATATCTTATTGTAATGTAAAATTATATTTTATTTAACTTTTGTTTATTTAACTTATAATAATAATTTGAACTAATTATATAAAATTATTATGACAAGCTAATGTGATATATTATTGCATATTCGGTCTTTTAAATGTACGTGTAGTTCAAAATGTAATTGGAATAAAATTTAGCAAGCATATTCAAACGCTTTTCTCATACAGATTACTATCCTGGGTGAGCGACACGCAACACTACGAAGAGCAAGCCCGCTGGTCGTCGGCGCCGGGCCGCTGCGACCGCTGCGGTCACGTGGGCCGAACCCACACCAAGAACGGCTGTCCCGTTTGTGTCACTCATCGGGGTTGTACGGACATGGGACACAAGTTTGTATAAATTATATATTGTACATTTTGTCGATTTAGACAAGTATGAGCTAAAATCAGACTGATTCATATCAAAATATATGTAGTATTTCATGACGTCTGCAGGATCGATATAAATGTATTTTTTGGAAGAAAAGAAAGATGTTTAATTCATATATATATATATATTAATAAATTTGAAAAAAAATATCTACATTTATATATAAACTTGATGTGCAGTCACTGTCGATTTCTTTTAGCAAGTAGATATATGGTGAGCCACACGACAGTAAAAAGTGACTGCCTCGAAATTAGCTTTGTATGAAATAAATTAAATTCCTTAAGCTGGCTTCTCATGGTGCGCGGTATTACGGACGGACGCAGATCAACCCGCACTGATGCATGTTTTCGTGGTCGTCAGCCGTGCGGGAATAATACGCAGCCTACACCGTGGGAAGCCAACTGTATACAGTTAATGACATATCGATACAGTTGTGCCTTACATTGGCTCACCCATCAATCTGAAACACATAAATACAAAATATTGCTCTTTAGTGGTAATAGTTGATGTGTATTGTACTTTAACCGACAGGTTTGCACAACACCCATCGACACTATAATATCATTTCTTTATAATTTTCTATAGAAATTACTATGTTTGTGTATAGCGTATTCATATGAACATGTAAAAACTATTTGTTTTACATGACTGTCCGGTAGAGTCTTCAAAATTATAGCTTTGGAAATGGTAATGAACCTCTTGACCGACTTCGGTTACGATGACAGTTTTTGTCTTTATTTCCTATTCCTGCGTCTCTCAATTCGACACGACAAGAATGAGAGTTCAGGCGAATGACGTACGGCTCAACGAGCTACTAGTAACTACTAGTAGTACTAGTGCGTACTACTACAAATAATATAATGCTTCATATATCTATACTAATTAATTATATATCCGAATGCACCTTTGTCTGTCTGTTACGCTTTAATGGCTAAACTACTGAACCGATTTTGATGAAATTTGATTCAAAGCAAGCTTGAAACCCAAGGAATGACATAAGCTTATTTGTACCTAACAGCTATCCGCCCGCCTATTACAATTAAAAGAAAGGAGAAGGTGATTATTTAGATTTATTTTACTGTCTTAGACAAAAATCCTTACTGCATCTATAATTGAAAACGAACACGCGGCGTTATTGATAGTTATTTCAAGGGTTATATGCGATAATCATTTCTTTGTAATTTTCTGTTTCAAAACGCGAAATATCTATGATCGCATCTGTTTGTTTGGCATATATAAATATGTATAGACTCAATAACTATTTAAATCTGACTTGTAATAACTAATATTTAATTCTCAATGCTACGAAAAAACGAAACACAAATGCATATAAAGGGTTAGCAATTATGAATGATATATTTTGTAATAACTTGTTGCATAGATTTTGATTGAAAAATATAATATTTTTATTGTACATAATATAACACACAAGACTATATCGTCTAATAAAACACTTCCTAAAAATGAAAAAAGTATTTACTAAACGCAGGATAAATGAACACCGTCTACGTAAATACCGATAAAATTCACATCTTTCCCGCATCAAAGAATCATTGAGAGGGTTATCTCGCTATAAGTTTCTTAGTACAGATTCATCTCCGCAAATCCTTGCGAGCTATTCAATCGAATTGTGCATTTTATCCCGGCCGTCATAAAAGTCGATATTTTAAATAAGCTTTGCGAACATGTCTTTACTTATCTTTGTACGTTTGTTGCTGCCTCGTTGCTCTTTTATAAGACTGTTGATCCCAAAGTTCTGGGTTGAACTCCGGATCGGGTCAAATAAATAAATAATATCATTCAAAAAAAGATTCCTAAATAATAGAAATGATAATTCCTATCATTGATTACCTTATTCCTGTCATCACATGTATCCTTAATAATTCCATTAATACTGGTATTTATCCTTCCTCCTGGAAAGACGCTCAAATTGTCCCATTACCGAAAAAAGTTAATCCATCGTCCTATAGTGATTTCCGCCCTATATCCATACTTCCTTTTCTCTCAAAAGTCCTGGAGCGCCTTGTTTACCAACAACTTAATTTATTCCTAACCAAAAATAACCTATTTAACCCACTTCAGTCGGGATTCCGAACTTGTCATAGTACGGCTACAGCTTTAGTTAAGATCACCGATGACATCAGATTAGCTATGGATAACCAGGAAGTTACAGTTTTGACATTACTGGATTTCAGTAATGCCTTCAATACTGTTGATTTCGACATATTACTGGCTATTTTAAGTTCTCTTAATATATCTCCTACTGTAATTGACTGGTTTCGTTGTTATCTATATGGCCGCAGACAAAGAATCCGAGTTCAGGACTCTTATTCTGATTGGTCAATTTTAAGTGCCGGTGTGCCTCAAGGCGGAGTGCTTTCACCTCTGCTATTTTCGATTTTTATTAATTCCATAACTCACAATATATCTTCTCTCTACCACCTGTATGCCGACGATTTTCAGATTTACTGTCACTCTAAGTTAATAGATTTACCACTGACAATACAGACAATTAACTCAGATTTAAAAAAGATCTTAAGTTGGAGCAATTCATTCGGTCTCAAAATAAATCCACTCAAGTGTCAATCTATTATTATTGGCAGTCCAATATTAATCTCACGAATAGATTTTTCTCTTTTATCCCCTATTTTATTTGACAATGCCATAATCCCCTACACTGATAAAATTAAAAATCTGGGAATAATATTCGATAAAACCCTTTCTTGGAACCCACAAATGAGTGAGGTAAGCAGAAAAATGTTTGTTGCCGTTGGTTCCCTACGCAGATTACGTAACCTTTTACCGATTCCCACCAAAATTGCGTTAGCACAATCTATCCTTTTACCAATTCTTGATTATGCAGATTGCTGTTATCTTGATCTTAGAGAAGATCAATTGAACAAACTTGAGCGCATTCAAAATCTTTGCATCAGGTTCATATTTGGGCTTCGCAAGTATGATCACATTTCCGATTTTCGCAAAAAGCTCGAGTGGCTCCCGATCCGCCTTCGCAGGAATACACACATTCTCTCTCTTCTCTACTGTATACTATTCAACCCCAATGCCCCTATTTATCTAAAACAGTCCTTCCAATTCCTTAGTGATTCCCATTTCCGCAGTCTTCGCTCCGAACAAAACCTTACTCTTAAAACTCCTTCCCATACTTCTTCCTTTTTTACTAAATCCTTCTCTGTCCAAGCAGTACGCTTGTGGAACTCCTTGCCCATAAATATAAGACGTGCACAATCCGTTGCTGCTTTTAAGAGGCTTCTAAAACACTATTATTTGTCATTGTAAATCGTTGTAATTTTATTTATGAAATATAATAATACTTTATATATAAGTATGTATTTTTATGTATTTGAATTTATTTATAAAACATATATAATATTTTGTTTATACACGTATTTATATGTTATATATAACATGTATTAATCGTATGTATGTATGTTATGTAGATATGTTATGTTTGTGTATATATGTATTATGTTTGTGTATTTGTGTATATATATATATATATGATTTACCTAAAAGGTGTACACCTCCGAACCCCTTTCTTAGAGTATTCAATGTCCTCTATCCAAAGGTTGTCTGGAAGAGATCGCTCTTTTAGTGATAAGACCGCCTTTTGTACCGTGTTTTCTATTTTGTTGTGTTACTTCTTGTATTTTTTCTTTTTTTGTTTCGGTGTACAATAAAGTATATTTATCTTATCTTATCTTATCTTATCTTATTCTTAAAGCAGTCTGGAATTTGGAAATTTACCATGTTCACATTCGTGCCTCAGAAAGCACGTAAAGCCGTTGCCCAAGTTAGGCGGTGGTGACTACTTACCATCAGATGGCCCATTTGCCCATCTGCCTACTTATACTAATAAACTAAAAAAAAAAAACTTTTGTCATGATTTGTTTTTTAATTATTAAATTAGAAAAGTACCCTATTTCTCTTCTCACGACATAATCTTATCTATTTCACTTATAACTTACAGATAGAGTTATAGATAACACTAATTGTTTGTAGGTCCAAAGTAGCGGAAGTAAAACGTGAACTATCGCTTCGTAGCCGTGCCCTGTCGTGCGGAATGCCTTTCCCTGAGCCGAAAGTTATGAAGGAATTCCTGGATACCACACCAGAAGATATAGATCTCGACAGCTTGAAGATTCCAACTCCGAGTTTAATTCAATTTGTGGTATTCGATTGTTTGAACTATGAAACATTTGTAATTAAGTTGTAGATTCAACTTTTAATAACAATTTTAAATTATAAAGAACAAAGTTATTGCAAGCTTTGTTCTTTATATAGAAATAATTTATTCAAATTAAATGTTAGTAATGTAAGAATAGAAATGTGTAAAGAAAAACTGATTTATGTTTTCACGGTAACAGCCTGTAAATGTCCCACTGCTGGGCTAAGGCCTCTTCTCCCTTTTTGAGGAGAAGGCTTTGGAGCTTATTCCACCACGCTGCTCCAATGCGGATTGGTGGAATACACATGTGGCAGAATTTTAGTAAAATTAGACACATGCAGGTTTTCGACACACACGATGTTTTCCTTCACCGAAAAGCACGAGATGAATTATAATCACAAATTGAGCACATGAAAAACTTCAGTGGTTCTTGCCCGGGTTTGAACCCACGATCATCGGTTAAGATTCACGCGTTCTTACCACTGGGCCATCTCGGCTTTTTTATTTTTTATGTTTTGTTACTTCTTATTTAGAATTTAAATATAACTGAGCAAAATTGTTTACAGAAAATTATGTCTAAGAAATTGGACTGGTCCGAAAGATATTGCGTCGAGAAATTTCTACCGTTACTAACAAGATGGCATCTTCAGGAATCTGTAAATTGCAGAACTATAAAACCTATTGATATAAAGAAAAAAAGAAATCCTAGAGGTACGTATTCATAAAACTAATGGTATTTCAACTATGGTTTATTTGTATAGCCTGATAACATCATATAGCCTGGACATACATTCGTAAAGCCGATTACAACAAAAATGCAAATCTGCCTACTATCTATAGTATAGATTTGGTCTAGTGTAATGCAATGCTGATTTTGTTGATGATTACAAGTTCCTTCGTTTTATTTGTGACTTTCGGCTGATAGCAACTTGAACTTATAAATGGTGATTATACTTTTAATGTTTCACGCACCTGCGTTTCACTTTATAATAAATACTACTGGAAGAGCCCTCTTTAAGTTAAAACATGACAATATTTAAAAGTGTATTTTTAATATAATCTTGAATGCGTGAACTTTCTACGATAAATAGCAACAGAATCCCATTAATTCCCTTTTTTTATTTAATTATAATATGGATAACAAAGTCTGTATATTTGCACAATTTCTCCCTCCGTTATTCTAAATGTAATAAAACTTATAATTCTTCCATTTTTATATGGTAATATTTTTCAAAATCGTTAAATGATAATTGTTAACAGATATTCATTAGATTCAATTCGCAGTAATTCATCTGATTAAGTCTATGTTAGGAAATATACTAAATTGGAGTAATTGTTATGGTTTAAAATTTATTTTAACTATTTTTATTTGTAGTCATTAATTAATTCATCGTTTAGACTCATAAACACTATAAAACTAAGAATTTAGAAATTACTTTCGATAACGACTGAAATGAAAATTAATGTCCAAAAATCAACAAATAGATTATTATTTAGCTCTGAAAATATTTGATGGATATATCTTTAATATTATTTATATATTTTACTGTCATTATATTATATATGTATATATTTATACAAGTGACGTATGTATGGTTAAAATTAAAATGTTGCATTTCTTTTAAATAATTTATTTGGACTTTAATGTACCTCCTCACCGCTTTGTTCAACTACCCAAAGGTTTGTTTGGAAGAGATTTTTATTTAAGCGATACGAGCGCGTTTTTTTAAATACTTTTGTAATATTAATGTCTGTATATTATTTGTATTCCTTCATGTGCAAAATTTGCAATATGAAGGATGTAGTGTACTATGATTATTCCTTAAGGTGCGACAAATTCATCAATTTATTCGCATTATTCTTTGATCGATCCTCGTTAGTTGTTCCGCTTTAATATAATTGTGTTGTATCGGTTTATTTCCGTGCTGTGTGACAGGATACGAATAATTGGGTACCACCAACGCTATTCTGAGCACATGATCAATATGACACAAATAGATACGGATATTGAGATCTTTGTTTTATTTTTAACCGACTTCATTTTATCTTGAGATTACTGAGGCATATAATATTCAGAGACGGATCCAGGTATGAGGCTAGCCAATACTCAAAGACCGAAGGAATAATATATTTTTATTTACGACACGTCACAATTGTTTGAGTACCCTGTACTGACTGATTGATTAATGTATTATAATAATCTAATAATAAATTGTTATGATTTCGTTATGCCAAATATGGCGTACAACTAAAAAGGCAATGTGCTGACGGCACATAGCATCCCCCTTTGAGAAAAAAATTAACAATTTTCTTAAAATAAATAAAAACCAGTAACAAACATTCAATACCTACATGAAAAATTTATATAAAACACTATGAACTAGAAACAAAAGCAACCAAGGTACTCAAAAAATCTTAAAAACAATTAAAATCTTTAAACAAAGAAATTATAAAAAAGCAAAAAAAATGTATATAATATGATCCTTTTTTTATGTGTGTATAACATCAAATTACTTTTATAAATTACAATTAATTATATTTAAAAAAATTACTAAATATTTCGATCTATCTGTATGCAAATCTCACAACAGGTCTAACTATACGACCAGATCTCGTTGTCATAGGCTTATTGTTTTTATTAGCTTCTAACTTATTTGGAATTCGATCAATGCTATCTTCGCTGGTAATTAGAAACGCCGGCTTAAGGCGATCGATGCTTACTATTTTTTTGATACCATTAATCACTATCTTGAAATATTTCGCTGATTTGCTTAAAACTTTAAACGGTCCAGAATAGGGTGACGTAAGTGGCTTCGAAACTCTATCACATCGGACAAAAACGTGTGTACACTTACTTAATTCTGGATGTACAAATATACCGTTTTGTTTTAAATCTCGTTTCGGTAGCGATGCAATTTGTCTGATCCTATAACGCAAGTTTTGCAAAAACGTTTCATTTTCAGTGATTTCCAGCTTTGTCGGCGAAAAGAAATCTCCTGGTAAACGTATGACTTCACCGTAAACCATCTCGGCTGCACTTACTCCAGTGTCATCGCGTAAGCTTGCCCTTAAGCCTAATAAAACTGACGGTAATTCGTTGACCCAATTGTCCGTATTGCCTCTACACATAAGGGCTGTTTTTAATGTTCGATGAGTTCGTTCGACGACACCATTTGACTGTGGGTGATAGCTCGTGGTTCTTATTTTAGTTATGCCCATTCTCTTAGCCAACAATGCGAATAAGTTGGATTCATATTGACGACCTTGATCCGTCGTAATACGCAATGGACATCCAAATCGTGCTATCCAGCCTGAATAAACAATCTTAGTTACCGTTTCAGCTGTAATGTCTTTAATTGGGTAAGCTTCTAGCCAACCAGTCGCTCGGTCAACCATGGTAACTAGATATCGGTAACCCTTACAATTAGTTAGTGGTCCAACAATATCCACGTGTAAATGTTCGAAGCGTTGACACTTAGGAAAATTTCCGATAGGTGATATTGTATGACGTTGCACTTTCGATCTCTGACAATCTAAACATGATTTGGCCCATAAGGCAACATCCTTATTCATGGCTGCCCAAATATAGCGATCGCGGATCAATTTTCTTGTTGTGCGAATTCCCGGGTGGCTTGAGTCATGTATGGCTTTGTATGCTGTTACACGAAACTCCACTGGCAAATATGGTCGCACCTTATTAGTAGACACTTCGCAGAAAATAGGTATCTTGCTATTTGGCATAATAAGTTTCTTAAACTTTAAGTTCTTTGAGTCAACTAACTTTTTTAATTTATTATTGCTTCCGATTCCTCATACACTGCCAACAATCGGGTTTTCAAAGTTTCGAATGTATTTGTTTCCGGTGGACTCAAAAGGATATCACTAACTTGCTGAATGACATCTTTGCTTAATTTAGTGACTATGAGGTCTTCGTGTCGTCACTCAGGTTTTGTGGTCCTAAAACCGCGTCACACTGCACAAACCACAACCTTGGCTGATCGTGCCAGAAATCCGGTATCCTTGACGAGACCGTCACTGAGGCAAGCTCCACAGCGTCGTTCTGAGATGCTGAATGAGTTGCACATCTGTTCTGCTGCGTGGCGGGGGTACTCATGTTGCTTTCTTGCGAGTCAGTACTTAGAAGCAGCCGGAATCTTAAAAAATCACGTCGTTCTCTGGATGAAGTCGGCCTTCGGGCTAGAGTGTAACTTTGTCCTTTTTTGCGTCGAGCCTCAGATCATGTCGGGCCTCAGATCACGTCGGGGTCACCACTTTGGCGTGTAGGCTATCTTGAGATTACTGAGGCATATAATATTCAGAGACGGATCCAGGTATGAGGCTAGCCAATACTCAAAGACCGAAGGAATAATATATTTTTATTTACGACACGTCACAATTGTTTGAGTACCCTGTACTGACTGATTGATTAATGTATTATAATAATCTAATAATAAATTGTTATGATTTCGTTATGCCAAATATGGAGTACAACTAAAAAGGCAATGTGCTGACGGCACATTGGCTTTATTTTTGTGTGGTTGTGGGTTTCTGTGGTCCTGAATAGCATCACCGATTTAGTTGGATCTTTTTTATTCGACAGATTGCAATAAGAAGGCCTTATTTTAATTTGAAATAATAATTTTTTTAATTGTAGATTTGACAAATAGTTTCATATAAATGTTTTATTTGTGTGTGTAAAGTACGCTGTTTCATTTGAGCTAAGCGTCTCGAAGTGTCCATATCGTTATTTAAAATAAAACTATAAACTACCAATTTAGTTAAAAATTAAATCGGCCTTCAACAATTAGGGCATAATACATATTTAAAAAAAAAAGTTATAAATAATTCTATACATAACTTATCGTTTATATTTTGGGTCAGAATTTGTCCAAGTAAGACAAAGTTAGATAAGTCAAATCTGACAAAATGAACACCAAACGAATGTGTAAACATTATGACATTTTTTTATAATATATAAGGAGAGCAAACAATAACAACATTTTAATTCTTAAACTGGGTATCGTAATGAGATCCTTGAGCAACAAGATTTGTTTTGATTATTCTGCATGGGACGATTAATGTCTTGGTTTAATCACTGGATTGAACAAAATTGATTGAAAAAAAAGGATAAAAAATAAATAAATTATATATTGTTTGAGCGAACAACAGCAATAACATAACGCAAAATGACAGAAAGGACAACGGTTGGTCCTGCAAAAAAAAAAAAATTTAAAATCACAACGTCTTGAACTATCGATCAAGTAAAACGCATATCATTGAATACGACTTTCATTTTTAAATTTCGAACGTTAACATTTTGGTCCTTCGACGCCAAATTAAGAAACCACGCAACCTAAATTGAATATATTGTATCGAATATATTGCGAATATTGACCGCTGAAGCTAGAAGAGGTTCAGGAGCTGCTGGATGTGGAAGACAGGCTACACGCGCATTTCGGTACGGTCAACCCATCCGCTAACTATCCAACCCTTGCTTCTTTTGTTTTATATGGTGTCGTATATAATTTCAGCTATCGACTAAGAACCTTGTAATACCGCGCTTAGAACCCGTAGCAGACGCTTGTCGACGTGGTTTGTTCTGCCAAAAACAGTAAGTACTCCTCATTTTACAATCCTCCACAATGGCTACGCGTGATAGATCTCCTCAGTTATGTCTCAGTGATGAGAAGGTAGAATTATTAGTACGCGAATTCATTAAAAAACGCGGCATTTTGAAAGCTAGGCTAACTAGATTCGGTACTTATATAAATAATTTTGATATTAAATTAGCTACTGTACAAAACAAAATTGATTTAAAGTTAAGAATTGAAGGTGCCGCGAACCTGTACCGCGAATTTAATAACATTCAGTCAAAGATCGAAGAAAGTGTTCGTGAGGGTGATTATGACGAGCAACTTTCTCAAAGGGAACAATTCGAAGATTGCTATTATAGTACCCTCTCTCAAGCTGAGTTTTTATTGAATAGTGGTAGCAGTGGTAGTAATGATGAGGTCACTACTTGTTCCAAATCATGCGGTAGTAGTCAATTACGATCAGTAAAACTACCTACAATAACTTTACCTTCCTTTGACGGGGCATACGAGCACTGGCTGGAATTTAGGGATACATTTCTGTCGCTGGTACATGATTCAAAAGAAATCAATAATATTCAAAAATTCCACTACCTAAAATCATCATTAAAAGGCAACGCGGAATCGGTGATCGATGCACTAGAATTTACTTCCGATAATTATTCGATCGCATGGGACCTCCTGCTTAATCGATATAATAATAGTAGATTATTAGTTCATAACCACGTAAAAACAATATTCAATATTCAAACGTTAAGCAGGGAGTCTCCTGCATCAATCCGCACTCTCATAGATATTATATTAAAAAATCTACGCTCTCTAAAGATTCTTGGTGAGCCTGCCGATACCTGGGATACATTAATTATATTTATCGTTGTCTCAAAGCTGGATAGAATCACTGAACGAGAGTGGGAGCAATTTAAAGTCGTTTCATTAAATAATAATTCAAAAATAAAAGTTGATCATTTAATAAGCTTTCTTAAAAATCGGGCGGACATGCTAGAAACATTGCAAGGTTCACATAATACTACGCAAAATATTAAGTTCACAAAAGAAACAAAAAATAACATAAAAACAATCACATCAACACACAAATGCAATGTTTCTACCAATAAACCGCACGATCACCGTCACTACGCGATCAAAAAATGTATAATGTGCAATCTTGATCACCGACTATACGCTTGTGAAAAGTTTATTAATTCTAATTTAGATTCTAAACTAAAACTTATTCGCGATAATAACCTGTGTGAAAATTGTTTTCGCTATGCTAATCACACAATCGATTTATGCAAATATGGAGGGTGTAGATTTTGTACAAAGAAGCACAACTCGATTATTTGTCCGCAAGCGCCTCAAAACGACTCAAAAAACATAGCTAACAGTTCCGTTACTCTTCACTCGTCACGTCGATAACCAGCAACTAAGTCTACACTCGTACGCTGGCCCTGCGATTGCATCGATTCCCTCCGCGTACCCCGCATACCCTGCGGATTCAAGTAGCAATACAAATGATGCACACTTATCTAATAGACGCACACATCATTCTTTACGACCGGTTTTATTGTCCACTGCGTTAATCGAAGTACGGAGTCGACAAAATGTTTATGTACGTGCGAATGCCCTGCTTGATAATGGTAGTGAACGAAGTTTTATAAGCGCGTCCTTTTGCAGATTATTAGGGATTAATACATTACAGTCCATTCACGAGATCAGGGGTGTAGGTAATTCAGTAACGCAATGTAGTAAATCATGCGATATTATTATAAAATCGCGAATTAATCCTTACACAACTAAACTTCAATGTTTCGTACTACCACAGATTTCGTCTACGTTGCCCGCTGTACATTACGAACGTGCTAAGTTTTGTATTCCACATGATATACAGCTGGCCGACCCGCATTTTCTTGATTCTCGAAAAATTGATATTTTGATAGGCGCAGATAAATTTTGGGAATTATTAAATAAAGGCAATATAAGGTTACCTAACGGACCATATTTACAAAATACGCATTTAGGCTGGATAATATCCGGGTCTATCACATCAAATACGCTAAATGATAGTAATATTCAGTGTAATTTTTCGCAATCGATAGATACACAACTACGCCAATTCTGGGAAGTCGAAGAGCTGCCTAGGAATCGGGATACGCGCACAGATGCTGAACGTGCTTGCGAAGATTTGTTCTCTCGTACTACGACGCGCAATGACGAGGGGCGTTTCATCGTTAAAATACCGTTAAAGGCATCACCCGAAGTATTAGGTGAATCATTTACTCAGGCTAAACGACGCTTCTTATTATTAGAAAAGCGGTTACAACGCGATCCCGCTTATAAAAAATTATACGCAGACTTTTTACACGAATACGAGAGCTTAGGTCATATGACACGCACTGTAACCTATGGCACTCCGCACTATTTCTTACCGCACAGAGGTGTACTTCGCGACAGCGATACGACACGTCTTCGGGTAGTGTTCGACGTCAGCGCCGTTACCAGCACAGGTCTTAGCTATAATGACATACAGCTGGTAGGTCCGCCTATACAGGGCGATTTAATTTCAATTCTTTTACGCTTCAGATGTCATAGATATGTTGCATGTGCAGACATCGAGAAAATGTATCGACAATGCCTAGTGAATAATGAGCAGCGCGATCTCCAGTTGATTCTCTGGCGAGACGAACCCACGCAGCCGCTCAATATTTATCGCTTAAATACGGTGACCTATGGTACCGCGTCGGCGCCTTTTTTAAGTGTTCGTTGTCTAAAACAATTAGCAATCGATTCTACGAACACCGAAGTTCGTAGAATAATAAACGAAGATTTTTATGTTGACGACATGATCACGGGTTCCGACGATAAACTACATTTAATTAAATTATGCTAAGAAATAAACACGACACTACAATCGGGCTGTTTCCCACTTCGTAAGTGGATATTCAATTTTAAGCGTGATGAGTCACCCGGACCTACGATAACAACACCTGCGAGTGCATCGCCGTACACTTGTAAACAACTAACGCTTAGCGATAATAGCAGTCACAAAACGTTAGGAATATGTTGGCTTAATGGCAGCGATGAATTTTGTTTTAATACAAACTTTGAATTTGACAGTAACCTACCTATCACCAAGCGCATAATTTTGTCACACACATCACAAATTTTCGACCCGTTAGGTATTTTAAGTCCATTTATTTTAACAGCAAAAATGTTATTACAACAGCTGTGGTTATTGAAATTAGAGTGGGACGACACCGTACCTAGTGTTATCGCACGTCAATGGAACCGGTTTCTTACGTCTCTGCCGTTATTAAAAACAATTCGAGTACCTCGCTATGTTTTGAGTTGTAATATTACTTATACAGAGATGCACATATTTACCGATGCCTCACAAACAGCGTACGGCGCGTGCATTTACATTCGCACTATAAACGCTAATGATAATAAGGTTACAGTACGCTTACTTTGTTCTAAAGGCAAGGTCGCGCCCCTGAAAACCATCAGTATTCCACGCCTAGAACTTCTAGGGGCCCTGGTGGGTGCACGACTGTATGATAAAATTATAAATTCGCTTCACTTAAATTTTGATCATATAACGTTTTGGTCAGACTCCACGATAGTATTGGGTTGGCTGCGCATGGCGCCAAGATTACTAAAAACTTTTGTTCATAATAGGACAATAGAAATTCACGATTTGACGAAAGAGCATCCTTGGCGTCACGTAAGCGGGAAAGAGAACCCAGCTGATCTCGTTTCGCGTGGGGTCGCAAGTTTAGGGGAGCTCTCTTCTTCGAAATTGTGGTGGGAAGGGCCAAACTTCCTTCACGATAGCGAATTTGACTGTAGAAACGTGCCTCCTTTTTACACACATGAGGAACAGTCAAATGATTTGCCTGAAACAAAGGGCCCTAATATAACTGCTCTTACGGCCACCGATAGACCGAACTTTGAGATAGGACGTCTTATTAACTTTGAACGGTTTTCTCAATTTACCCGAATAAGACGCTCAATCGCATATGCTTTAAGGTTTTTAAATAATACGCGCAATATACTAAAAAAGCGAACGGGTGTTCTTACCGCCGGTGAGCTGAGAGAAGCCGACAAATTGTTGACTAGACTGTCTCAAGTAGAATCTTTTCCAGTTGAGTACAAGTCAATAGTCAACAATAACGAACTAAAGAGTAAGCATCAATTGAGTAAGTTAAGTTTATTTATTGATGATGATAAAATTCTACGAGTCGGTGGTAGACTAGAGTATTCTCCAGAGTTTGATTATAATAAAAAACATCCAATGTTACTTTCAGGAAAACATCACTTTACACTTCTTCTTTTCCGACATGCACACAAGACATTATTACATGCTGCGCCCCAAGCGCTTCTATTTCACATTCGCGAATCTTGGTGGCCACTTGCGGGCAGAAATCTTGCCAGAAAAGTAGTTCATAATTGCGTGACATGTAAGCGCTTGAGAGGTCAAACACTTACTCCACTTATGGGAAATTTACCTAGTGAAAGAATTACACCTACTTTTCCGTTTTATCGTTGTGGTGTTGACTATGCCGGTCCAGTGCTCATTTTAAATAGGAAAGGTAAAGGCGCTAAAACTACTAAGTCCTACATTTGTATATTTATTTGTTTAGTCACGCGCGCTGTTCATTTGGAGCTGGTTAGTGACCTTACCACTAAAGCCTACATGCTTACTTTAAATCGTTTCATTTCACGTAGATCTAAGCCAGCTGAAATCATGTCTGACAATGGAAGAAATTTCGTAGGACTAATGCATGATTTCGCTAAATTTCTAGAACGATGTAGCTCTGAAATTGTTGAGTATGCTACTCAACATCAAATAAAATTTAAATTCATTGTACCATACGCTGCTCATTTTGGTGGATTGTGGGAGGCAGGAGTGCGATCGTGCAAATACCACCTTCGTCGCGTTGTGGGCAACGCCCATCTTACGTACGAAGAGTTTAGCACTATATTAACGCAAATAGAAGCAATCCTAAACTCTCGCCCTCTGTCTCCAATGTCATCTGATCCCAATGACCTACTTCCTCTCAGTCCCGCTCACTTCCTGGTTGGCCGTCCGCTTACAGCGCCTGCCTGCGAAAATCTGATAGAAACGCCTACACATAAACTGGACCGTTGTCAGAGGGTCGAACAAATCAGACAACATTTTTGGACTCGCTGGGCTAAAGAATATGTCTCTGAGCTCCAGACGCGGACGAAATGGAGAAAAAATATAAAGGATCTCAAGCCAAATACTCTGGTCATCATAAAAGAAGACAATTTCCCTCCATTAAAATGGCACCTGGGACGAATCGTTAAAAGTATTCCTGGGAAGGATGGAGTCTCAAGAGTAGCTGACATTGCAACTGCTTCCGGAATAGTGCGACGTGCTTACACGAAAATATGTCCTTTAATTGATCCAGACGAAGAATAAAACGAGTGGTGAACCAGTTGGAAGCCAAGGGTTCCAAGGCCGGGGGCATGTTTGAGCGAACAACAGCAATAACATAACGCAAAATGCCAGAAAGGACAACGGTTGGTCCTGCAAAAAAAAAAAAAATTTAAAATCACAACGTCTTGAACTATCGATCAAGTAAAACGCATATCATTGAATACGACTTTCATTTTTAAATTTCGAACGTTAACATATATTATCGTTTCAAAAGGATGACTAGAAATTTTTCAATTTACTCTTGTCTCTTGCGACTTAAAAATATCATACTAATAAAAAAAAGAAGTAAAATAATAAAGAAAGATGTAACAAGTGTATCTTCCACCACAAGCCACATGCGTCTTTATTTAGTTAGAAGGTAATTCCCCTACGCTGTTCCACTGCGTATTGGTTGGCGGATACATAATTTACTGCTTCGTTGGTCTAGTGGTTCTGAATTTAAACATATCTTAGCGATGTTTTCCGTTAATCCTTTAAACGAGGCGTGAATATCGCCGAGCAAGAGATGACTTGTAAATACAAATAAAGCACATGGAATAACTTTCCAGTAGGGTTGGTATGGTTATGTTGTTTAATATCCACGTTATATGTTCTAGGTCATTTCAGTTATTTATTATATCACATAGATATTCATCATTCGTATACTTACAATAATTTATTTTACAGGAGTTCCCAGTTACGAAGTTCTGTGGGCCGACATTGAGGGACAGTATGAGGCTCTTATACCGGACGACCAGTTCGAAGGTAAATTAGATAAATTATTACTCTACTTATGTAAAGTAATGTTAAATGTTGATGGAGGGGACGGGAGAGGCCGTAGAAAATGTGGATGGATTGCGTAAGTGAGGATATGTGTATGAAAGGGGTAAGTGCTGAGATGACGAGTGAAAGAGAGAAGTAGAAGGAAAATACATGTTGTGCCATCCTCACGTGGTGGGATAAGGGCAGGAAGAAGAAGAAGAAGAAGAAGTATAGTAATGTTAAATATAGAGTTCATTTTAAATATTATTATTGTCTACAGAAGGTGAAGATTTACAAAGTCCATGGACATCAATAGAAAGACAAGATCTTATGCGACGTTATTACCCAGATTTAGTTGAAAAATATGAAGAATCTATTAAGAAACCACAGAAAGAGAAGAAAACGAGAGGGAGAAAGAAAAAAGATCCAAACTCCGATGATATTGAACAGAATGTAAAACCGAAGAGAAAATATAACAGAAAACCGAAACAAGTTAAAGACATAGCAATGTCTCACATAAATGACTCTATGAAAAATTTAAGTCTAACTAACAAAGATTTGAATTGTAGCAAAGCACACGTCAGCGTATGTGTTAATAAACTTAAGAGGAAAATGAAAAATAATATAAGAACAAAAGTAAAAAATACAATAGATAGTTATTTAAAACCAATCAAGAAAAGGAAATCGAAATTGACAGAGACATTGAATACAAGTGTCCAACAAATAGCCATTCCCAATAACTCCTTTGATAACCTTTTGGGAGATTTCAATAAAGAAAATATACCAAACGACAAAAATTTACTAAGCATGCTCGATATGAGCGTAGAAGACGATAATGATATAGACTTATCAGATATTGTTGATACAATTGTTTCCAGAGCACCTAAAGTAGCAACAACGAAAGTAAATAGTAATCTCGTTAAACTTATTTTTGAAAATAAACAAATGAATAGAAAAAGTATTTTTTCACATAGATTACATGAGAATTGTTCAACACCCAAAAGTAGTCCCATACGAAATCGTAATATTAATATAAGCAAACGATCTTCAATTGCAAAAGTAAATACAAGCTATTTCTTCGATAAAATAACTGATGAATGCGACGCTTTTGAAATGTCCTTTGAATATAAATACAATAGTGTAGATTGTGATGCAACCATAGACTATAGCTTACCAAAAGATTGTCTATAGCTTAAGTATCATAATGATCATCAACCCTTCGTCGTCCACTGCTGGACATAGATCTCATAAATGGCTCGCCACTGAGCTCGATCTTCAGCTCTCAATTTTCATTCCCTGTATATATAATAATAAAAAAATAAGTATATAATAATAAAATGCTTTGAAATTTTTACATTGTTGAATATTTTTATTTACCTTTGTAAGTCCTAACTATAGTTTGTCAATTTGCTAAGTATCTAGTTATATTTAACTATTTTATTTATGACTTTTTACATACATTAGAATACCGTAAGTGTAACAGTTTTTTTTTAATTATAATTGTCAGGCTTAATAAATATACTTACATTCTATGGCACTTAGTAACGGAATGGAATGTATTTCGCCAGAAAAATCAAGGTTTTTTGTTATTCAACAGCAAAAAAACGATAATTGGTCCTGCATACCAATTAAGGTGCCAATAATAATCGAATCGATAATCTAAATGTTACGTTGCCGCACTCCATCTGTTAAAAAGTGAAGCACTAAATGGACATCGTAAAATATAACTATTGCGAAAGTGAGTATGTTTCGCTTTAACTATACATGTTGTCAGAGGTACAGAAAAAGAGGTAGGGCCTGTCCATTTCCCCTCCCTCTCACACGCGTGCGAAGCCGCGGGTGAAAAGCAGTCTGCTACATTTTGTGAACAAGCAATTCTTTAATTGAGGTTAATATCATATTATTTTTGTTAGAAAAGTATAGGTTTTAACTTTGAAAATTCGAATTGTAATTATAAAATTATATTGTATAAATATTTAGATACACAACGTAAGCTGAATATATTTCCGAGTTTGCTGTCGTATTTATGAATTTATATATAATTCTCATTATAGTGACATCGTAGTCAGAAACGGCAAGGAGGTTTATACAGTATTACTATATATTAAAAACAGCTTAATAAATTATATTAATATTGCTCTCAGCTAGTTTGGTCAGCTGATTTAACATAAATAAATTTAAATTTTAGCATGCTTATGCGCTTGCTTTCTAAGGTCCTTATAATAAATAATTTTATCCTATGCTATAAATCCGCAATCCGTATCATTATTAATTTAAGTTGGAAAAGACGACACTGAGGTATACATTATCATATAAAATGGAGAAAAATATGTGCTTTTGTATAGGTAAGCCAACTAAATTATGGAGGGTCAATTCACACTCTATCCCTCTGGGATACGTCCGCGGTATTTCTAAAAGGCACTGCTCTGACAAAGATAAATATAAAAGGCAATAAAGTGTGATTTATACTTTAATACCGGAATAAATAATTGAAGATTTGCTCTTAATGAAAAATCATCATGAATTTTACAGACATACAAACCACATTGAAGCATCGGAGCGGTGTGGTGTAACCGCATATTAATGCTGATCGTCCATGGAGAAATTTGTTCAATGTTTTAATTATAGCTAGCAATACTATACATTTATACAAAAAAAAAGTAATGTGTACACATATTTCGTTTCGCTTTTAACCACTTCTCTAGTGGCTAGTGGTGTTGGTTAGTTCAGCTGCAGTTCATAAGGTCCCAAAGGTTCGAATTTTGGATGGTGCCAAGGAAAAGTTATTGGGTTTATTTGTAATCGATAATTTTTAAAGACAAAATGAATCAGAATATTTATAAAAATCTACAGACTGCTAATCGATTAACTTATATTTAATTATATACGACGTTATTTATTAACGCTGTTTAGCGGGTGATTATTTAGGCAATGTTGTGTCTTCTTTTTTCGAATGTCAAATCAAAAATGACAGAAAGAGCGAAATCATTGTTTAACTAAACAACCACTAAGCAACATATAAAAGTAAGGCCGATGTATATTACAAAATATTAGAAATATTTTTTACCGGATGTTAACAAGAATCACTCGAAATAGTTTAACTTAAATGGTAAAAGTATTTATTTTTACACCCAAAATACACTTCCTAATACACACTCCCTGGTGGTAGAGCTTTGTGCAAGCTCGTCTGGGCAGGCACCACCCACTCATCAGATATTCTACCGCAAAATAGCAGTACTTGATATTGTTGTGTTCCGGTTTGAAGGGTGAGTGAGCCAGTGTAATTACAGGCACAAGGGACATAACATCTTAGTTCCCAAGGTTGGTGGCGCATTGGCGATGTAAGCGATGGGTAACATTTCTTGCAGAGCCAATGTCTAAGAGCGTTTGGTGACCACTTAACATCAGGTGGCCCATATGCTCGTCCGCCTTCCTATTCTATAAAAAAAAAACAATCAAATTATAATGTTCGCTAACAGACTTCGAATAGGTTGGGTTTTAGGTTTATTATACGTTTTTTCTATTCTAATTCTACGTAGCTTTAATCGAAATGCTTGTACAAACCGTTGTTAATTTATTTCGAAGTTCCTTTTATTTAATACATAATATATAGCGAAAGAAACGTCGTTCTAACCGTGTTCCACGACACCTCTCGTGTTTGCTATACTTAAAGTATTTAAATAAAGGATTTATTTACGTTTATTAACTTGTAACCGATTTTAAACGAATGAAGTACATATTTACTAAAATTACATATTTATTAAAACTATCGTAGATATTGATTTAACTGATTTTAAACCCTATAATTGGTATTTTTTTAACAAGGGAAATAGCATAGGTTAGGAGTTATTTTGTAAAGACCTTCTTCTTTCGATCGGGTATAACATATTATACAGTTTTTATTCTTACGTTCCGTCACCTTTTTATATTTACTATGCATGTAATAAAAGTTATGGTATCGCTAACGCAAAGGCCAAACGCAAAACCTTATTTCTCCTTTTTTTATTTGCTTATTACAACTTTTTAAACTTTGTATTTTTTTTAAAAGTAACAGTCTTTTTCGTGTCTTAGATTTTTTATGTGCAAGATATTGTGTTATTTAAAATTCTTAATGATGATATTGTTAAATAAGTTGATGTTAAATGTTAAGCAAACTTATTTAATTTCTGTACTAAAATTTATTAAACTTCAATTTCACATCGGTTGAATAGAATTAAAAATGTTGTTGCATGCTATGATATAATTGTGTAAAATAAACGATGACATTAAAGTATGCCTTTGTCTATAGTAATATTATGGGAGATTTGATCATCTTTAACCCTTACATGAAAAATTTAAACATAGCACGTATTCGTTTGGTCTTTGTATGCGGTCATAGCACTTGCTAGATAGCTACTATCACCATATTTATTGTCCAGCTCACAGACTAATGTTATATACATTCCTTCGTCTATTTTTCTAAAAGTTATTTTTATGTTTTCTTTATATCATATTTAATTAGGCTTATAGACAGCTGCAGCATTTTGAAATCACTCACACATACATACGTAATACAACATAATATGTACATAACTGCGTTATGTGTTTATAGAAAATTTAGTTGTTATGAATAGTAATTGACATGAAAATACATTAAACGTATGTTTAATGTATTTTTAAATACATTATACTTTTTGGTACATACGTGAAATGGTGCTATTAAATTTAGTTGCATTGTATTCCACTATTTATTAATTTAGTTCTCATTATATATCAGCTTAAAAATTATACCAAGAAGAATTTCAATACTGTTCTAATAAATGTAAAATTTCAATTCAAATGTTTTTTTTCTTATAAACAACGTAACACAAAGCATATCATTGAGCAAAAGTTACTCAGTTTCAGCGAAACAAAGAACCTCGTCGGTTTTATATAAATCTGTGTATTATTTAGCGGAGAGCTCGGGAAGGAATTAGGTGGCCGTAACTGCTGTTCTTTGTTTGCTACGTCGAGTATACGTATTCGTAGCACCATCTACGATACGTAGCATCATCTACATTTAGCCTTGGCGTTGAGAAAAGCATTCTTTTATTTATGTTTCTTTACTATTTTATAATTACTTACTACTAACTATTTTTGGAATAAAATATATCTTAGATTGTTTACTTTAAAGTTTTGTTTCACTACTGGTTAGTACAGTACAGTTACTTTAGGCTCATGTAGTAATGGAAATGATTTTGCTAATTTATTAAAAACCAATACTAGTAAAATTGGCATTTATCACATAATAATTTATAATATATTAAAAATAATAATTATATTAAAAATCAATGGCATTAATAAAAAGTACTTGCTTTTACATGTGTATTATCATTGATAATAATGTGAAACACCTTTACACTAATATTTTCTAATATTTTAATATTAAAAATAAGTCAAGTAATATTATAATTTGTAGTGTTCGAAGTGTCAAGTATTGTTTAAAAAGGTCGCTTTGATGGGCATTATTGAAAAGATATATTTATGCATTCGTTGATTGTGAATGCCATTACTCGTTATACTGCCATGTAAAATGGATTGAGTTTAGTGGTAAGAGGTCCTATATAATGTAGAGTTGAATAGAAAGACGGAGGTGTTTTTGTCTCTCCGTCACCTGCCGCGTTCCCAGGGATATCAATTTGCGCCATTTTAATCGTTTTCGATCAGCAACGAACCATTTTAAAGCGTATCAAGCATTTAAATTGTTAATTTGGAATCTATATTTGAGTGGAATTGCTTCCATTATGAAATGACCATTAAATAGAGCATAACACATGGATAAAAATATTTTTTTTAATAGTTTGAAAATGAAATAAATTGACTGATATATATTTTAAGCATGATTTTGTCAATTTATAAGTATACAAAAATCTTTACAATATTTGTTTGTAAAAGGTAAAGCGATGTACTTTTCAAAAGCTATCATTTGAAAGGGTATTTTCCTCTTAAAATAATCTTTGGCTACAGTTGAACGACCCTAAAGAAAAATCCTTTTATATATAAAATTGCCTGAGTGACCCAACGACTCTTCTTTTGATGAGTCTTTGTATTTCATAACATATTCCAAGACGAGAAACTGATAGAGGAACGGTACAATGCATTTTTATAGATCTGCTCTATCTACATTTAGAATAAATATATTTTTGTCTGACTCCTTGAGCTTGGGCTGATTCTTGAATCTTAACTTCGAAAAACCTCAACAATGTCGATCAATTTGTTAACATTATTCATTAAATACAATAGATAATATTATTTTAAAGTATATATCCAATTAGTTAATTTTCAAAATTGTTGTCTAGGTAACTTTTATAAAATAGATAATCGAATCGTGTACCGGTCTGAGAAAGTCTAAATCCTTTTTAGCCTCATCACTATGTTAGAAGAAGTATGGCGGGTTTGTTCACCCCTTCTTCGGGAGATGTCGGAGGGGGTCGGACCGGATCGGGAGGCTGCGTCGCAGAGCGCGCGCGCGTACCCGGCCGCTTCGTCATTGCGACGGAGGCTGTCGTGTGTCGGCGCTGGCCCGTGCGAGCGCTAGTCCGCACCGCACCGCACCGCGAGACTGTGCGATTCCTGACCCGCGAACCGCCGCGTACACGCCCTCGGAGCCCGGGAGAAAAGTGACCCGAGTCCTTTGAATATTGTCGTTGATTCCGAGACGTAACTGATAACGCGCGCAGTGTATGTGCTCGTTGTCCACGACTTAGTGAAACCGATACCGGGACCGGCGATTGTGGCGCGATGTAAAGAAGCCGCGACCGTGAATCTATGTGTAAGTTAGTGCGTTGCATGTGTCAGTTTATCCGCATGGGAATAGTTGTACACCGGTAACGATTTTCAGCAACTCAACAGCGCTTTCCATGGCGTAGACATCAAAATGAATGGCTGACGAATGTGGTGACAGTTCTAGCCTTAATAATAGACGTTGTATTTTAACCTCTACTCGGAGGGGATACAGGCGCGCACGTGCGCTGTTGTTCTCTGATAAAAATTAATACGATCACTGATTTTCTCGCTTTTTTTATTTGTCTTTTTGAAAAATGTTGTAAAAGACAACTTATATGAGATATTTATTTCATATTAATGGTAGGTCCGTATTTCCTAAAAAATACATTATTGAAAATCAATAAAATACAAAATGTTTAAAGACGCAATAAATTATAATGAAAAAAAAAAGTATTATAAGGCACAGCGAAAATTAAGTAGTATAATTTTATTATCAAACACATAATAGTTTATGCGTAAATTTAAATATCTTAGGGTTTTATTTTGATACTGGCGTTTACTAATAGCTATAGGTTCTTGAATTATTTAATACGAGCAATACGAAATATGTTGCACATATCTTTTTGAATCATTTATTATATTTTGTCACATGCTTTTTACAGCTAATTGGTTATTTCAATAATTATAAGATAATTTATTATGTTATTAATGATTGTCCTTTGTTGAATTGGTTTTGGGCTAAAGATGTAGAATGTGGAAATCAATTTGTTAGTTTGTGTAACTGTGTAACCTTATATGAAAACGTTATCAGATAAATAATATTTTTAAATTAAGAAAATAATTAGTTACTAATAAATATTAATTATTTTGATGTATTATGTTATGATATCGTTTCTAGTACTTCTGCAAACAAAATGCTAGGTAGTAAAATTTGTATTAGTATCTAAAATTAGCTTTAAACAAAATAGAAGAAATATAATTTAAATTATATAGAATATTTTATTGTGTTTATAATTTATCTCATGCATTGGCGGCGAAGGAAAACATCGTTAGGAAATCTGCATGTGTCGGAAGAATTGCGCACATTTGTATTTAGCAATCCGTTTTCTTGGAGTATGTTCCAAACGTTCTCCTCAAAAGCAGAAGATACCTTAGCCCAGCAATGGGACATTACAGGATGTTGCTTTACTATAGAAAAGTTGTTAGCGACAGTAAAAAAATACAAGAGTAGTTAATTTAAATCCTTCAAACCCCTTAAGAGAAACCTGGCAGAGTTACAGTAATCTCTCTCATCAGTTGAAACGGATTTTCTCTAAAGCGAAATATTAATTTATTTTGACACGACGATGTTATTAAACTAAGTAATTTAGGTTAATGTGTTTTTATATTATTCTTAATGTAGGCAATTTATAATTTCATTCTTTTCACACTGAGAAGAGATCGTAAATAATAACAGATCTCTTCGTGAAAAATAGCTTTAAGTTAATTGTTAGGAGTCTGGCCAAATTTTTGGGTATTTGTTTGTCTGTTTTAATAATGAATGTTACAAAGTAAAACATAATAAAATATTTGAAGCACAAAATAATGATTATGACTACGAGAATGAACATTTTTGCACTTTAAATTGGCATTTATTAATGGCATCATCGCTTTTATATCTTTAATGATTTATAACAAATATTCTCTATAAGATTGTCATTTTAAATATTGTTATTAAGGGAATTTAAAATTGAACAAACTAGAACTCGGCAGTATTCATGTTACGAAATGTCTTCTTATTAAGAGTCCTTATGAACTAAGCTTGTATACTTCCTACAACTCTTCACTGTACGTTACAAGACCGTCGCTTTTTGCATTCAGATTTTTTCAACATCAGTTAATGTTTCGCAAAGTAAAGTTCCTTGTTTAGTTTGTTGAAACTAACAGGAATATGTTTTATAAAAGCTTGGCGCGTTTACCATTCTAATAACCACGACATGATATATAACTTAAAATTGTTAATTCCCTAAAATATTATTGACGATTTAAAAAATTATGGCTATTTTAGAATTTTTGTTTGATAAAATTATCGGAATAGATTTTGTGTAGACTTTGCGCGATTATCATAGAAATAACAACGTAGAGTTAAAAAAGAATAATTATATTTATTCTCTTTATTGTAGTCTTACATCAATTTATGTGAATAACAAACTAACAGGCATAGGTTTGTTTAGGCTTTGCGCGTTTTACAGAAATTCACAGTTATATGCAATTTAAGGCTATTTAGCGATTTTATTGCGTACTAGAGCACCGCCGGCGGCCTCACACGCCTCATAATAAAAAAATAAGTTAAACGGGTTAAAAAGGACAAAATATGTTAATTATGATATATATGGCTGTAAGGAGGCGTGAAGGAGTAACAAATATTCATAAACCATACAACAGTTCGTATTTATGATACGCCCATTATTGTCCTAGTAATTAAGGAATAACTGATATACTGAATTATTGTAATGCCTCCTTATATACTATATTATATGATATTTCCATTTGCTAGGACAACGATATCTTTGGCATGACTTACACGTGAACATGCTACATATGGGCAAAGGAGCAGCTAGTAATAGATAAAAAAATTACAAACCTTCTTAACTAATTAAACTATAAATAAGAATAAAACTAAACAATTTAATTCAAACTTTATTAAACCCTACAACTGAGAACCTTAAAAGTAAAAAGGAATACAATTCAAAAAATATTTTTAACATAAGACTAATAGAACAAAATTACAACCGAGTTAATAATTGCAGCCACAAAGTATTTATTATAATGGAATTAATATAAAAAACCTAAATCAATCAAACAAAACAACGTCGACACAAATTTGAACTAAAGCGAATATGTATTACAGGTCACTCTAAGTCAGAAAATCTGGATACCTCGATTCAGAAATTGATGATTAACACCCCATCACACCGCGAACTATGGGCCCCATAATACATTATAATAACAAAAATATGTACTTGAATTTTAACTTTTGATAGACTCAACCGATTTTGATGAAACAAAGATTAAACGGTACCTTGAAATATTTATTTTAATAATTCAGTAATTTCAGTTTGTAATTTTTAACCGTTTTAAACATTAGCCTGGACAAACACACAGTCAAAAATTCAAAAAAATGATTGTTTTAGTTTTAGTAACTCGCAAATAGCCCTAATATTAACTTTTAAAGAGGCAGTTATTTTGAAATTTTTAAGTTTACCATTCTCTTAATATCAAGAGAAAACTTAAAAATAAAGTTTTGTGCCTTTATCATTATAAAAACTGTCAATATAAAGAACCCAAAAATGAAACAAATGTCATTATTTCTCTGTAATATAACGTTTTACAAAATACGCTGTTTTATAACAGAATAAAGAATACGCGAACCCAGCAGTCAGTGGCTTATGTTCAACGGAATGATTATAGGAATGAATATAATCAAACGACCTTATAACCGGTCACTCGCAAATATAACCTTTTTAGGTAGTCCGTAAAAACGGTTTATGGGTAGTATTAAATACAATGAACGCCATTTGCCGATTACGCTACAGTAAGCTTGTTTACTATAGAGTGAAAAAGTTGAAGGATGATAAAAAATCAAGCAAAGGAAAGGCCGATATTTTATAAAAAAAACTGTTCAGTCATCTCAATATGTAATAAATATATTTAAAAATAAGTGTTACAATTAGCGATGTATCTGAGATGCTTTTTTTTGTAAAGCCATTATTATAATAAAATTGATTTGTTTAACAATTGATGCCGCAGTCGATAGTTTTTGACAGTGTTCGTAGATTTTCTTATAGCTAATCATAAAAATATGTTATAATTATACCATATTTTCTATATTTACGATTCACCGTTTGCCAGCCTAGTTATGCATTAGCGTGCTACCTTTTGCTTCATCCCTATACCGTATTTAATTGCTTAGCCTCGCTTAGCTTAGTCTCCAACACGTGAAGGGCGCTACGCAACGTTGTGAAAATACTGATTGCTTATTCATTGTACGTCATTTGACTAAACTTCGTTTTTTTGTGCTTAGTAATCGAAATATGTCAAGCGATTCCGTATTGGTTAGGAGTTTATACTTTTTGAAATTATTATGATAAAATATAAAACTAAACAAATAGCCTTTGAGGTTTAGCCAAATTAACTTGAAAAGCTAGATATCTGTATTATTCTTGATTACTATAATCAACGAACATTTATTTAACAATTTATTAAGCAGTATGAATTGTATTAAGAATATATTTTATTTCAGTTTTAAGAACTATGGGTCTGATACGGCTGTAGCGTTGATGCTATTACTGTTGGTTTACTTAACGAAATATATTTATTTAATCTTAATGTGTGTATCTTAATGAAAACAGTATTTCAGTGACTAAGTGTTATTCAAATTGAGTTAAGTCTAACGTCGGTGAGTTACATTCCTCTGTGCTCTGTGTGCGCTTTAATTAACCTGGAGCAAAGTAAATTGCTCTAAAGATAATATTTGGGAAGATAATTCAAACCAAGAACTAAAAGCAACAAGAGTATTTTTAATCCTTTAAAATGAACGGACAAACGATACTTTGTTTGAGCGCCCTTTGTGAAGAAATTGCTTTATTATATTTATTTGTTTTTTTATGATTTAAATGTAATGAAGCCGAGATGGTCCAGTTGTATGTGACGCGTGAATCTTAACCGATGCCCGTGGGTTCAAACCCGGCCTACCACCACTGAATTTTCATGTGCTTAATTTCTGATTATAATTCATCTCGTGATTGACGATTAAGGAAAACATCTTGAGGAAACCTGCATGTCCACCAACCCGCATTGGAGCAGCGTGGTGGAATAAGCTCCAAACCTTCTCCTCAAAAAGGGAGAGGAGGCCTTAACCCAGCAGTGGGACATTCAAAGGCTGTTACTAAATGTAATTAATTCATTCTTTTTCTTGAGATTTATTTTTGATAGGAAAATGTGCAATGGTCTAGTACTTGAAAGCATCAAAAAGCCTTTGTTTAAGCCGTCTGACCTCTTTTAAGAGTTAACAAGGTGCATAAGATTATAATTCTCCCGTTCCGTTACATCTTTTTCTTCTTGTCGCTTGGAGCAAAATTTATTTTCCTATTATTTCTTATTTATACCTAATTATATATTCTAATTCTTTATATTTTTTTGTCTTTTTGTTCGCGGTAATATCCAAACACGCAAAAATTACATATGTAATATTAATTTTTAGAGATTATTCCAAAAATCTTCAACAAAATCTTTCTAATCCATCCAAAGTTATAACAACTTAGTTTCATTATTAGAAGTTAATTATAATAATCAAAAAAATTATGATCATCAAAAAATATTGTCCTGGTTTTTAGAAGTTCGGGTCGTTGTTGTCGGCAGACTGGGACGAAATGCGACACTTTTTTGCATCCTACCCTTGGCGGCAGATATGCTTCTCTTCCACTGATCCGTCGAGCTGCGAACAAGCCATATCTGAAGTGATATGTCAGGCTATGGAGTTCTTTATTCCATATGCTGACGTATCACTGGATGGCAAGATCCCTAGGTGGTACAACGCTGAGTGCGCCGCAGCTGAGGCCCGCTACCCCCGTGGTAGTAAAGCATTCTGGTCTCTGTCCAAGTCGGTTGAGACGAACTTCTGTCGTCCATCGCTGCCTCCACTGCTGAAGCCTGACGGATCCTTGGCCTTTACGGCAACAGAAAAGGCTAACTTATTAGCGGCCCTGTTTGCCGAAAATTCGCGTCTCGATGCAGGAAGTGCCTCACCGCCAAGTATACCACCTTGCGACTCAATGATGCCAGAGATACGAATTCGCCAAAGAGAGGTCCTAAAAATTCTGCGCACCTTGAACGTGAATAAGGCCAGTGGCCCTGATGGGATTCCAGCAATAGTCCTGAGGAATTGTGCACCTGAGTTGTCCCCTGTTTTAACACGCTTGTACCGCCTCTCTCTTAAATCCGCTCAAGTCCCTAAAGCCTGGAAGATTGCCAACGTACAACCAGTACCTAAGAAGAGTAGCCGTACCGACCCGGCCAACTACCGACCCATAGCAATCACCTCCATACTTTGCAAAGGTTTGGAGCGTGTATTGAATAACAAACTCCAGGCGTACCTCGAAGAAAACGATCTCCTATCGGACCAGCAGTACGGCTTTCGTCGGAATCGATCAACAGGAGATCTCTTAGTGTACGCTACTCACATCTGGGGCGAGGCCATGGACAAGTATGGTGAAGCGTTAGCCGTTTCACTTGACGTGTCCAAGGCTTTCGACCGGGTCTGGCATGCGGGCCTTCTTAGCAAGCTTCCTAGCTACGGGATACCTGTTGGCCTTTGCAACTGGATATCAGATTTCCTGAGTGGATGATCGTTTCGAGTTGTCGGCTTCTCGTCTGATCTAATGGCGATTAATGCCGGTGTTCAATTCTCTCCGCCACACTCTTCCTGCTGCATATAAACGATCTGCTAAAACCCGTCTATCTTTGGGTACGCAGACGACAGCACTGTCACGGAGAGATACATATCTGGTCCCCGAGCTAGTGCAACAGAAACTCGAGAGCACAGGGAGGCCTTGGTAGAACGCATCAATTTGAGATTGGAAGAGGTTTCGAATTGGGGCGATGATAACAAAGTCAAATTTAATCCTGCCAAGACTCAAGCATGTTTGTTTACTGCCAAGAAGAGTCCATTCCACCTGACTCCGACTTTCCGGTATCTGTACCCATCACCGACAGTATTGAGCTTCTAGGAGTTACATTAACATCCAAACTCAACTTTGGACAATACATTGAATCCAAAGCTAAAACTGCTGGTAAAAGACTTAGCATCATAAGGTCAAACAGTACTTCACACCAGAACAGCTTCTGATTCTATATCAAGCCCAAGTCAGATCGTGCATGGAGTACTGCAGCCATTTATGGGACGGCTCTGCTAAGTACCAGCTTGATACTTTGGATTCAGTGGATCGTCGTGCTAGAAGACTCATTGGCGACCAGACACTGGTTACAAAACTCCAGACCTTAGAACATCGTCGTAAGGTTGCCTGTCTGTCGGTATTCTACAAGATGTATTTCGGCGAGTGTGCTCAGGAACTATTTGATTTGGTTCCCCCGTCACCTTTTTACCAAAGAACTGCGAGGCAACGAAACGATTTGCTTCCTCGTTTCTGATACGCACCGCCAAGGTCTGGAATACCCTCCCGACCTCCGTTTTCCCCACCACCTACAATATGGGTACCTTCAAGTCTCGAGTGAATAGGCACCTTCTAGGCAAGCGCGCTCCATCTTAGACTGTATCTCACTTTCCATCAGGTGTGATACAGTCAAGCGCTAGCCTATACATTTAAAAAAAAAAACCTTCCTGTTCTATTAAAAAAAATGCGGGATACAATTTGTTTTATATATACGAAATAAATGTGTTTTAAAATAATGATTATTTCTTACGGTTTAATAGGAAATAGAATTATGCAAAAATTTAATCATACCAAAATAAATGTTAGCGAATTCGTAGAGCTTAACTATAGCTAGTTTAGGCGATGTAGGAAAGCTTTTAGCAACAGTGAGTGGGCTCACCGGTCTGCCATAAGCTAGTTACATAAATGGAATATCAGTATGAGTGTAGACTAAGGAACGGTTTAAACACCTTTCAACGTTTTATGATTTATTTCGCAGTTTTTGATTTGTGTGAGCGCGAGAGAACAAAGCGCTCGTTGGAATATAAATGTATTACTGTATATATTACTTTATGTACTACTTTATGTACTTAGGATTACTCTATATAAAATATATAAAATGACCTGAATGACATGAAGGTAGATGAGAATAAAAGTTGACAGAATAAACAAGAACGCTCTTACAACACGGCGACGTAACACAAAAATACGATAAAGTTTTCTGTATTGCGATTTGTGAGTTGTGCTAGAACATTTGTCGTTGCGTTTTCGAAAGCCAGAACAACGAAAACATTTCAGGAATGAGTGGTTGTCACAAGCAGGTACAAATAAATGGCGAGTGTTGCCGTGACGCGGCAGACGACAGGTTGGGAATTTCAAACGTTAATGAGGTATCTGCCGCTCACGTGATGCTCCGTGTAACTTGTGGATTGACATTTCAATTGCGACTGCTCGATTTATTATCTTTCAATCAACTCTGGCAAATTTGAGATCTCTTAAAATATGCTAACAATACCCACGATTATGTTAAAGAATGTTTTTTGTGTGATAACATTTACAAACGAAGGCATAAAAAGAATTTAATTGTAACAAATTTTTTTTAAAATATTTTTTAGTTTTCGTTTTCGTTTTGTAAAATTTAAATAATAATGTATATGTTTTCAATATTGTATTGATCGTACCTTCAAATGATTCATAAAAAATATCTCTCGTCTCGGTTATAAATGCCAGGGCGTTAGAAAGACGTCTTTTTTTTTTTTTTTTATTCTCATTTAAAGAGCTGAGTCACTTGGGTGACTATGTTGCTCTGGTAGGTTACACAAATATTCTTATCCATACATTAATTATAAAATATTGTCTAGTTTCGCTTATTTATATTATGTTTACCTATATTATACATAATTTTGGCTAGCTCTGAAGTAGGATCTGCAAGATAAATGTTACATATTCCTATTGATCTGTCTATTAATTGTGACAGAAGAGAAAGACGTCTTAAAATTTAGAAAAGAATTGAGACCAGCATTACCTAGTTCATTTTTAAGATCGATTATGAGCTATTCTCTAATTTTATAATATTCCGAACAATAAACTTTTCATTGATGAACTTTATTGCAAAAGAAAATATCTGTTTTTTTAAACGATAATAATATATATGTTATTGGTAACGATCAGATTATTTAATATTATATATTGATACTGATATATCATTAAACGAATAATTTATTTATTTTGATATTGATATTGTAATTCAATTTGTCGCTATTCAAGTACCCTATAGTTATTAGAACTTTAGTCTATAAAGCGCTTATTCCGCGAATAACTCTTGGTCACATAAATCACAGTTCAGGTTTTTCTTAATAACTGTAAAAATACAGTATGTATTTAAAAATGGATACTGGAAACAAAAGAGCCATCATACACTTATCAAAATAATGTCAACGAAATTTTTCATGCGAGTCGAACGTATAACCTCTTTTTGGCCGCCAGTTTCGCCTCCGTCCGTGAAGCGGAATTGCTAAAATATTTTTAATGTACATGCCTCTGTTGTCACAAAATATTTACCTCGTTAACATTTTATCTTATGATGAAAACTCATACAGCATACCGCAGGATTATTGAATTTTTGTATCTCTTTTAAAGTTAATATGGCTATATTTAAGGAACTAAAACCGAAACAATCATTTTTAAAAATTTTGTTTGTGTGTCTGTTTGTCCAGGCTAGTCTTGGAAACGGCTAAACATTACAAATTGATATAACTAAAATATTATAAGAAATACTTCGAATTACCCTTTAGTTTTTGTTTCATCAAAATCAATTGAATCTATCAATTTGTTGTTATAATGTATGATGCGGCCATTAGCCCATAGATGGCGGTGTGCTAAATACGTCAATTTCTGAATCGTGGTTTCTAGGTTTTTCGGAGTAGAGTGACATTTCGAAATTTGTGTTGTCGTTGTTTCGTTTGGATGTTTTAGGTTTTTTTCATTGATTTCATTATTACATTGATAATATTAAAAACTTCCTGGCTTTAGTTTGCGATTATTAACTCGGTTGTAATTTTGTTGTATTATTTTTAACTTTTTAAGTTAATATTTTAATTTTGAATTTTATAGATTATTTCTTTTTTGATTTTACTTTTAAGATTGCCTTTTCCTTAGTTGTAGGGTTTAATAAAGCTTGCTTTAGATTGTTTCGTTTTAACGTTACTTAAAGTTTAATTATATATTATAATTAAAGATTAATTAAATATTATAATAATTAGATAGAAAAAAATTACAAACCTTCTTAGGTTTGTAATTTTTTCTATTACTTGTTGCTGCTATATCCATGGGCAACTATATGTAGCATGTTCACGTGTAAATCATGCCAAGGATATTGTTGTCCTAGTAAATTGAAATACTACATACCCTAATAACCATAACCTAATATAGAATATAAGGAGGCACTACAATTATTTAGTGTATCTATTTATCTTTAATGACTAGAATAATAATCACACAAATATTATAAATACGAAAGGTTGTGTGTAATGAATATTTGTCAGTTCTTCAAATTTTATCACTTCTAAATTATGACATAATTAACACATTATGGCCTTTTATCCCGTGTTTCTGGATTTTTGTTTATAACGCGGGCGAAGCCGCATGAGAAGCGCTAGTTAAAAACTAAATTCGATAGTATAAGTGAATATTCAATTGTTCTTATAAAAGAAACGAGGAGCCCTCTAGTGTGCGACAGGTCTGAATTCGTTGCAAACTCTATATTTGTATAAATTATAAAGAGTATCATATATTGTGGATAGAGACATTCTAATAATAAATAAGTATCGATCGGGTTGCGCCTTGCTACTCTTGTCTGAGAGTGTGGATTTATACGGCTGAGAATGCACTCCTATTCTTAACCGACTAAAGATGAGTACCTATATAGAGAGAGATGTTTAAATATTTTAATTGTTTATTTGTATGATTCCCTGCAATTGAATTATGATTTTTTGGTGAACATTAGACATAATTTGAAAGGACCATTCGTGGATACGAAAAATAATACGCTATTATAATAAAAGATTAATCATTTTATGACCCAAATGATGATGAAAGATTAATCATTTTATGACACCCAAAATCACACGTTCCAAATCACGTATTTGTGTAAGACAGACTTCTGTATATTCTAGATTTCATATCTCATAAATGGAAAGATTCCTGGAGCGTTTCCATGACAAAAAAATCACGTGACACTTGTGGAGACTGGTGAAAACTATTAAAAACAATAGAAGTAAATTTTGCAATATGGTAGTTGCTTTTTCGCATTCGCAAGTGTTTGATTTTATAATTAATATAAATTAATTATTAAAAAATGATTAGTTATATGAAAGAAAAGTATTATTCGTTTTGATTTATACTTATAAATTATATTTTTGATTATACTATTAATTATTATTTACGTGGTTCACCCAAAATAACTATAGGTTATTTTACGTACATACACAAATTATTATTCCTACATATTTATTGAATGACTCAACGCAATTATTCGTCAACTAATTTTAAAACATAATTAATTATTAGATTTTAGAAATTGTCAACGGCTAGTTACGTCACAAGAAATCTAATCCAGGGCTATTGAATTGAGTTTTGTAGTAACATTTTAAAACATTACGAAATTATCGAGATTTTTTAATTCTCAATGTTCCGTTTGGAATACAATGTAAATTCGAAGGTTTTTTTTCGAATTTAGTAACGATTTAATTCGGTATTTTGCATACGCTTGATATTGAATAATAAAGCGGAATTGTTGCGCAGGCGCAGGGCGGTGAGAGGAGGCGCGCGAGGGCAAGATGGCCGCGCCGGCCAGCTGATAGCATGCGGGCGGCGGCGCGCCGGCCCGCCCCGACCTAGCCGATCGCACCACGAGCGCCACATTCACGGGTATGTTTATGTACTAATTAAAAACGTACAACATAATAATAAAAAGATAGTAAAAGTTGAAGTATAGATCATGAAAATGCATTCAATTTTCCTTTAGGTACACTAAGCATTAGTCTTAGTTTAATTCTTGCCGGGATTCAAATGTTTTTCTTTTATTTGTACTAGCGTAATAAATCAATGACTTGAAAAATATACAATTTCATATTCGACCTCTTTTCATAAATTGCACCTTCAAACGGAATAGAGTCGTGATGAAAGTTGATAAAACTTATACTGAATACAGAAAACTTAGACCTCTAACATCAACACACAGTTTATCAACTTCTAATATTTCTGAAGTCCGATTAGATATCTTGTGCCGTTTTCTTATGTAATTCGTATTTTTAACAATAAGATCTTTCATTCTTGATAAATAAACTCCATTAACTTTTAACGTTCAGTTTAACTTTGAAAGTATAAATTAATCTTGATATTTATCTGTACAAGTTTTTGAGATTTGTCGTGGAAGTTTAGGAACGGAGAGTAAACTCATTGAAATAACTTTTTCATGAAATTTTTAAAATATACAAAAATTTAAAAACACTTTTTCAACTTCCTCTAGTTTTGGAGATTGCAAATTCGGCTCATCAAACTAAATTAAAGCTATCCTCATCACAAGGACACTTTATTTCATTTTTTAACTAACAACCAACTGAAAAATAAATACAATAGAAATTTCGAGTATTTAATCTTAGCTAGCCGTTGTTACTGGTACGATAATACGAAATACTATTATTAGTCATGACAAAATATTCACCTGACAATAGTTTTGCATTATTTAAAATATATAAGAACAGTCTTGCCTTATGTTCATGCTTTGCATTGAATATACTAAAACCAATTTTTTTGTTACGCGACTCCACCATTTTCAGTGTTTTATTAACAATTTATTGTCAAAATGAGATAATATAGTACAATACACGTCACTTATAAGTTGTATCTCCAAAACTAAAATGAAAACGTTCTCATTGCTCTCGTATTCACTCTAGACTGACTTAATTCAGCTTATTAAAAGTATTGTACCGTTTTCATCATTTATGCATTGACTTTCCTTACAAGCCTTTTGGCAGAGCTCGGTAGCTTATTACACCCTTAATGAAATGACCCTACAATCTAATTAGGCCTGGGCTTGACAAGCTAGCGAAATTGCTTGTCCTAAAAAGTTTTGAACCGTCCCACGTGTGTGCTGTGTGCACAACTTAAAACAGTGATATTATATAAATAGTTGTACTCCTTTTGCTAGGGAACTGTCGAAGCTATATCACATTTGATATATATCTCGTTATCTTAGTGCGCGCTGTGCTCACCACTTCGCGTTGAGTTTAGACATGGAGATATAATTTTATTTATCATCCCCTGAGAACCCTTTCTGTTACATGGTATTTTTTTTAAAATAAAAAGCATTAAATTCTAGTTTTGTATTTGTGATTACGTTGTTATATAATGCTATATATTATTAAACATAAAGATTAATTACACATTGATTTAAATAGATTTCAATTTGATTCTAAAGTTAAGATTAGCTTACATGATAAAATGATATTAAACTTACATCAATGTTATTAGTTGCTATTGTAATTATGACGATTATTGCCAAAAAGTTCTATATCAAACTTTAGCCGAATATTTATAAATAAATATCCGTAAAACCACGTTTATCCATATAAATACGCGGAAAGTCTGCATAGCAACCGACTGTGTAATCTCTACATGCATGAATAAGTAAAGGCAGCGAGTAAGGCGCAAGAAAATGAGAGATTTTGCAGGTTATTTTGTTAAAAGGGCTACGCTGTGCACAACAGGACGTCCGTACCTATGTTTGTTGAGGACCGTGTGTGACCACTCGAAAATACTTTCCCCTAATATAATGGTATTTATTTACAGTAGCACTCTGAGAGTAAATATAATTATCACATGAAACGTAAATTAACTTTTTAATCTTTTGGATTATGTGATGTTAAATTTTATGATATGCGTAAATAATATTTATTAGTAACTACCAATTGAATCAATCAATTTTTAAATTAATCATAGCTTTTTGACGTATTCTTTAAAAAATCCTGTATACTTGTATTTTTGTATATTAATTAATCGTTAGAGCTTCTTATACACCCTTCGCGTCGTAGACGTTCTTTTTTATTATATTAGACATAAATTTAAATATAAATAAATAAATTCGATTCGAGACAGAGACAAAGAGAGACAGAACATAAAAACAGAAAAAGGGAGAGAAAGAGAGTATAAAAGCAAATAAGGAAGATTATTTATTCATTGGTTTTAAATATTAGATTGAGTACAATAACGGTCTTGGTCATATATCAGATCAAAATAAGAGTAATTAATTGACGTAAGTTTAAATAAGAGTAATACTTCAGTTAGGCAACATCTTAGCAATGTAAAAAATATCAAATAATGCTTGTCATATTCCCTGTGGCCGTCTAATATGAAATAGTCCATCTGCTCGTCTGTGTTCCATGAAAAATCTAAAGAAATCATGTATCTATCCTATAAAGATCTCCTTTCCTTCGTAGTATGTCTTATAGCATTTTACTTAAAATGTTCTATCGTAATATTATCGATACAGAGGTAAAAATGCAAATATTATTTTTCTGTCTGTACACTGCGGTATTGTCGATAGGCAAGTTATGCGCAGGGAATAATTAAAAACTATATTCTCACTTTAGTATAAACTAAGCCAAGTTGGCACAGCTGGTTGTAATACATAAACAGTTAACATTAGATAAAAATTATGATCTAATTTGTCCATGTGCATTTTTTCGAAGAAGACCAAGTGTATAATTAAATATAAAATTAAAAAAATCATAAGTGGAAAATCTTCAGGTACGACATAACATATATATAGTCTAAGATTATTGTTTTAATATATGCATAGTGTATACACACCTAATTTTTAAGAACCGGTGCAAATCATTTAAATAAAATCTATGATCGTTAAATTTAGCACAAACTGCAATTAAATTGGTAAACAATGTTTTATTGGTAAATACTGCAAAGCGAAGGTCACCTCGTTTTGACAATGCATTATTGGATTTGGAATTGCAGTGAATATGAAGATTTATATGTAGGTACATAATATCATGTCTTAGAATTCGTGATGAAGCATTAAAAAAAAAACGTAATCATTCACCTTTAATTGGCATTTGAAAGTGTTTATTAAAATCGATGTGTGTTTACTTAATCATATTAGTTATCACATAAACAGGACTAGTCAGAAAAGTTACACGTTTCCAAATATATGTTATGTACTGACCATTGGTAAAGGTAAATAAAAAAAAAACAAAGCGTAATTAAATTAGCAAGGGAAACTCCTTTGTTCCGATGTTGTGTTGTTGTTTTAAAAATGTATATCCACTGCAGTAATTTCGCGGAGCACGAGTTCCTTCTGTTGATCCGTGGTCTAGTAGGATGTAATGAAAACTGTGTTTTTCATTTGTTTGTTCAGGATTAGAGGTGGCAATAATTTATTTAGGTTAGATTCTTTTTATTCCTCACCGTCATTGTTTACTTTCAACACTGTTAGTGATATAAAAAGTATGTTGTTTTGAAAAACGATTTAATTTATTTGTTTATATTTTTGTACCTACACTGAATGACTTTCTTAAAGAAATATGTCTTTTCGAAAAAAATATGATGCTTGAATTCATTCTTCTAATACTAACACAAAGCATTCTCTCGCCTATTTTTGACATCATTATGCATTGTATGAAACACAATGCTTCGTTTCCATTCAACTTTGTAAAAAACATATAAAAGCATTGCCACGACACCCTTTATTTATTGTTTATTTAAATTATAAAACAACTCTTACTGGAATACCAATTTTCCTGATAAAAAGTTAACTTACTAAATGCAGGATTCTATTTTCAAATCGTAGCATGCAAAATTAAATAGATCCAATGAATTCATTTTTCAATTTCCTATCCACTCATGACATTCCAACAAATGTCAACAGAGTTCGTTTTATTTTCTTTTCGAATATGAACTTTATTCGATTCGTATTCCTAATGTAAATACACAACTTCCAATATGCGGCTGCTGTAACGTGGAAATGTACATATGTGACAGATACCGGTTAAATTGTTATTTACATATGCTTTAGTCAGGTATTGGGTTACCTTACCTTCTTATGTCGACGGTACTTTTATGGTCTATTTACTATTTTCTTTTGCGCAACATTTCCGAATTGCCTTTAGTTTATTATGTCATATCCATATTAGTGTATTTTTTTTGTTATTTGTATAGTATGCATAGAAATTGCTTGAAGTTAAAACTTATTGGTTAAGAATGTGTAATGTTTACATAAATTAAAAAAAATGCAAATTGATTATTCTGCAGATAAAAAATAAAATATCTTTTAATTAACCTATACCACGATTTATATTATATTAATTATTATTATAAAGAACGTTTGTTGTTACAATTTTTTGCTGGTGTTTTTTCACATGTGCAAATTTGGCACACAGCTGCGTCTGTCGGCAAACATTCATACATATGTAAACACACTGTCCTTAATACAAGCAAGTAAACTCTAAAATCAACTTAATTTACATCCTCCAGTTTGCCTCGGCTATCTTAAACTGAATTTATTATGAGCGGGCTTAGATAATGTCCAAAATGCATCACTTGGGCTCACAGTGAGGGTACATAAGGCATACACCGGCCGTCGTAAACTACACAAGTTTACGACCTTAGCCTTCAAGAGTACCAACATTCCGCTCATAAAATGGGAATAGGTCCAGGCCTTGTGAGATGATGCGCTTCTCATGTAAATACACATTGCTACAAGACTGGACGTTTGTTACCTTTATTCTGTATTAGTTTATTTATAATTGTAGCGGGAACTAGCTATAAATAAAAAATAACAATAAAATATTCTTTATTTAAGTAGTTTCATCTACCGAGAAGAACCGGAAAGAAACAAAGTAGTTGCTTACCTTTTTCTTTCAATTCAATTAAGAGTATGATAATATAAATGTAATAAGTGCATGTATTAAAGGTCTAGTGGCTTGATATAAAGGAGGTCCTGGGTTCAATTCCCGGTTGGACCAATAGAAATTTATTGGGTTTTTTTGTCAGAACATTCTCAGTAGCAGCCCGAAGTCTGGATGTTGGAAGTGTGTACACTCCCGAGCCTCGAAAAGCACGTAAAGCCATTAGTCCTGCGCCTGAATTCTTTCCGGTCGTGTCGGATTCTCATCGGATTATGAGAGCTAGAGAAGAGATAGTGCACCTGTGCTTGCGCACTCATTGTGCAATTTAATATCTCCTAATCTAATTGGCCGCCGTAGCCGAAATTAGTCTAGAGGACATTATTTAATACGGTATGTGTATATATAGTATAAAATCGGTGTCGAGTTGAACAGTAAATCGAAAACTGCGTTCCGGTTTAATGCTTAAAATGATTTTTAATAAATACAATGTATGTTCTTTTAAATAAAACAAGAACTAAATCGGATCTCTAACAAGAAAAGTTTTCTGTAGGAGTTCTTATCTTAAACTATTGACAGAAAACATGTGAATTCGAAACGGAACGAGACTAGTCAATAAAACTTTTTATGTTCTACAAAACTTCACTTATCAGCTTCGCGAGTGAAAGTTATTCAACCCAAAGTGGACTATACTTTCTTTAAACAAGGATATATATGCGGTATTACTTGTGAATGAATATATTTTCTTAGAGGGAGGTCTAAGTAGGTACATCCTTAATTTACGGTAGCATGCGCAAGCGATCCCGTGGCGCTCCTCGTTAAGACGGAAAGGTTACCGCTTGTTTTTTAGTGGGTATTCCGATGTTCGGGGCGCAGTCGGCGCTATGGACTATGACTATATGAGTAAGATGTTTCATTGTAATAAGTGTAATATATATATATATATTATGTAGGTAATATATATTATGAGGTGAATTAAAAACCGCTTTCTGTTTTGATGTCATCTAATAATGTGAATAAACATTTATAGGAACCGTAATAACCGAAATAGTTCTAATGTAACATTATAAATTTAATAACTTCGTATACGTAGGTAGAGCAACAAACTATAAGTCCACCGTAATTGGTTTGAATTTAATATGTGGATGTGTTTATAAAATAATCCGACCGGAGGTTAATAGTCATAGGTGCTTCGAGTGGCTATATCCGCTTAATGCTGGCGGGATAATATGATTGCGAGCGGGTACCACTTACTAGTCTGCTATTAAATTATATGCTTTGGTTTGGGACTTATATTCTCACTTATAAAACCGTATAGATTATATTCAGTATGACCAATTAAACGTGTTTAATTGTCTAAATTCTATTTGCGTATTAATAATTAAAGCTTCATGTGAAAACTGCAGTTTATTTATATCTTCTTTACGCTAGAAGCATATACATTTATCTTAAATAATATATAATAGTGTATTTAGACCTTTATAAAACTTACTGTGTTAATTGTTTCATCAAATAAACTGACTGACTGCTGCTAAAGAGTATACCTTTCGGTAGTCGATTTCGTTTTCATAGGAGAATATTACTCTCGTATAGTCTATATTCCGATGTCAAGTCTTCTTAATACTAAATGAAAAGGAGAGGTTAGCTAACTTTACATAAATAACTGTTCTGTGTGTGTGTGTGTATATGACTAGTAAACAATGCTCTCTGTGAAATAGTAAATTGGCTTAGTGTTAATAATTTACTGTTAATCAGTGAAAATACAAATGTATTAAATTCACTTTTCATAACGTAAATTTTGTAAAAACGAACGGACTTATATATGGAACTAGCTTTAGATGCTGTAGAAACAACAGAATTCCTTAGTATCACTATAGATTCTAACCTCAAATGGGGCCTCATATTAATAAATTGGCAAACAGACTCAGCTCGGCAGCGTTCGCATTAAAAAAATTAGAATGTTGACTGATGTAGATACGGCTCACCTAGTGTATTTTAGTTATTTCCACAGTATAATGCCTTATGGCTTTATACTCTGGGGTAATGCAGCCGATATTAATACGATTTTTGTACTGCAGAAAAGAACTATACGTGAAATTTTTAAATTGCGCACAAAAGATTCATTAAGATGTAAATTTAAAGAAATAAAAATAATGACTGTCGCTTCTTAACATATGATAATAATATGTATATACGCAAAAACATAAAACATTTTCCCAGAAATTTAGACGTACATACTGTTAACACCAGGGATAGGTACAAACTTACAACCACTATTACCCGATTAAACAGAGTTAAACAGAGTTGGTAAGTGTTTCATGGGACAATGTATACGCCTTTATAACAGGGTCCCAGAAAACGTTCAAAAATATTCATTAAATAAAATTTAAAACAATCGTTAAGGAACGCTCATGTACTAAAGGATATTACACAACCAATGTCTTTTTAGATGATTGCACACCTTGGGAATAAAACGATCGCCTCCAGGCCATTTCAAATAAAAAAAACACAATTCTATTATAAAAATGAGACATAAAAAAAATTCTGGGTTTCTTGCCGGTTCTTCTTTGGTCTGAGGTGTTTATTTCCGAACCAGTGGTAGATTTATGACTATTAATAAGCAAGTGTAACGCTTCTATATTGAATAAAGATTTTTGACTTTGACTTAACTGAACTCCTTCTTAACGGCTGGAGCGATTTAATAAAAGAAGAATAATTGTGTGTATATGAGTGGTTTAGATTGAACACTGGCACTGCGATCAGATTCTTTTTTTTATAGAATAGGAAGGCGGACGAGCATATGGATCACCTGATGGTAAGTGGTCACCAAACGCCCTTAGATATTGACACTGTAAGAAATGTTAACCATCGCTTACATCGCCAATGCCCCACCATCCTTGGGACCTAAGATTTTATGTCCCTTGTGCCTGAAATTACACTGGCTCAGTCACCCTTCAAACCGGAACACAACAATACAAAGTACTGCTATTTTGCGGTAGAATATCTGATGAGTAGGTTGTACCTGCTCAGACGAGCTTGCACAAAGCCCTACCACCAGTAAATAGTTAAAGTAAGGATGGTTAGCTTGTTAAATATAATCCAAAATCAAACTGACCCTTATCGACTCGGTTCGTTTTACCGCTTAGAACAAACACGCGTCACGCCGCTGGATATTTCGCTTTGTATCCATCAATAACTTGACGATCCCTATTTGTTGTGGCTATCGATATGTTACTAAATAAATTGCACAATATTTCTGAAATTTGGCTTGTTTCAATGTTGATATATTTGTTTTTATTTCATACAACTAGCTTTCTAATAGTTTGTCTGTGTATAATTGTATGAAGTCACTACTTGGCGTAGTCACAGAGCGACTGTTGATTTCTTTTCAAAATGTATGGAAATGATAAATGTATTCGTTTTAACACGTGATCGTATTTAATTGAATAATTTAGATGATAGTGAAGTTCGAAATCGCTAGAAAATTATCAAGTACATTTTATCTTGCCTCCTGGAAACGGTCGGCGTCTCATTTGTCTACATTTGTCCTCGTTTGATAAAACTTGACTAATTATTGAATCTAATGTTTTATTTGCCAATAGTAGTTATTGATGTATCGGCAAAGTAACATCTGGTCAATTTCATTTAATTTCTTTTTAAGAATATTGAACGAAATCAGATATTGCATTAATCCTATGCTAAATTTGTCACCGAAAGCCAAAAGAATATTTGAATTGAAAAAAAGGGAAATTCCAATAATCAGATCCAATATAAATCAGTCAGTTCCGCCGCAAAAAGGCGCCTTCGACAATTTCGATGAGTACTGAATATACGTTCCTATGTGGCAATAGATAGAAACTTGAACAGGCTTTAATGAGATTCCCTGGAGATGACGTAAACCGCCAGTGAACACCAAAGTTTATTCTTCGTTTTATCCGAGCTCAGAAGTTAGTTGGCATTCTATTTACACGGTTAATATCGAAGAAGGTGTAAACGATTCAAAGCATTGTTTACAACTTTCAAGATAGTGGTATTTAAATATTACTTTATTAAAAAAAAAGTAATATAGTAGTAACAAACAACTTCAAAAAATGAGTTTCGAATAATTAAAAAAATATATAATAAGTTAGTTTCAAATTCCGATTTGTGATTAAAAAAGTACCCCCTGTACTATATACTTTTTTTGTATATTCAAATGACTTTTACTCAAAACTGTTTAAATGTTTTATAGATAATAATTATAATAAGTTAATACACAAACTGAACGTTGTGGAAACAGGTCAAGAGTCTGTGCTTCACATAATATTTTAAGGACTACTTTTAATTAGTGAAGATATAAAAGCCTATCATGAAAATATTACGAAATATTTTTGATTATTCGTGTTTTATTTATTTAACGCTTTATTATTATGAGATACAATATAGATAATTCTGTCACCGTACCTGAGAAGGAATCAATGTAGGCAGAAAAATAATAATGTGATTACATTTACAGATGTACAAAGGTCTGAATACAGTACACAAAAGAACAAAATCAAATAGAATTATACATTTCAATTACGTATGCATTTATTATCTTTGTACCCGACCCGTAAGCGTTCCAGGCCCGTCCTTTACGATAATGACTATAAACTAACTACTGACAATGCACACTTGTTAGGAAACATAACACATGCCGCCCCCGGGGTCGAGGTCCCTCATTCATTACAACCCGTAGAAGCTTAAGCGGTGTTATACATAGCACACGTTACGTCCTTACTCCTGACGGCGACGACGTTCTAAGCCGAGGGCCGGCCCCACAGGAGACACTCATAGGACGTGCGCATTCTGAGCCCTTGAGGACTCTCGACATCTGGCTGGAGTCTCAGTACACGACCTCCCGCCCGGTGACGCAGTCAAGGCCAGCGGAGTCAAAAGTTTCAGACACATTCATATAACAAAATAAAAAAAATGGTTTGTATAAATATGTATAATATAAATATACATATATTTATATATTATAAAATTACTAAATGCTGTGCGCGGTTTACCCGCCTTAAATTACAGTACCTGGGCGACCGAGCCTCGCTCGGCTCTAACAATTATTTATTATCATTTTTAACTTACAAAGCAAAACCTTTTTAACTAAATATTACCCTTAATATAAGCTACATTTATAGAACCGCTTCTGAGATACACGAAATAAATTTATATATATACAAGAATTGCTCATTTAATATTGATTAGATTTTTAGTTATATACGTGTCATTCCAGAAAAAACGCAAATTTTCACGAAACAAAATTAACTTATTAATTAATTTTATTATCAGAGCCGTGTGAAGCTCGAAGAATTTAAACCATAAATTGACATACTTTTGTAAACAGAATGCGATATTGAGTTTCAAAGTGTCGTAGCATGTACGTGAACGAGTAGCAAACTAGAACATTATGCTAATAATAATTAAAAATCATGTAAAATGCGTCAATAGCTCAATTGAATAATGGTAGTGTAGTGGTGGGGATAGTCGCAGATTCCTAGGCTATTGTGGTCCTCAAAGTAATCGAAAAGGAAAATAGGATTATTGGTAATTCCTTATAAACAAGCATTACGTATTATTTTCAAAGTAAACCAATCAGTGATATTGTACTAGTTTGAAATTTCATTTTTTTAAAACAATGACCAAATTGTAAATACCATAAAATATATACTAGATGTGAAGTATGTCAGTAATTTGTATTTTAATCAAGACCACAATTCCGGACATGATGGACGTTCGCCTCGAATGTGCTAACAGCAAGTTAATTATAGACGGCCATAAAATATCGCCAGATGGTGAATAGACTTCTCTAACACCGGCGACGTAATGACTCGATAAAATGGAAAATTTTTCACTTATCTGCTTTATTTCGCCGTGTATAGGTATTAACTTATTTCCTGTAAAAGCTCCTGGCTAGCTGCCAGATCAGAAGTCAGGAAACTTGACTTTTGTAGTCACTAATCATCCGTTTTCTTTTTATTTGAATGATGGCTAGTTTTGAAATTAATGCGGTTCTTTAATAGTAATGTATTTAAGGCATTGTATAGTCGATTTATTGTTGAAAATGATTAATTAATCACTAAAACTAAGTTCTAAGAGATTTTTTGGTGAAACCGTATCTATATATTAAACAGCCTCATACGATCTAATTTATCAAAAATGTAATAATGCGGTTGTTTTAATCAAAATCAAGTCCCCTTTGAGCATATTTCAAAAAATTACTTTGTGTAGAACTTACCTGAAAAAGTATAATATATTTTTTTGATTTCGTGTTCGTCCACGCTACTGAAATAATATAAAATAAAAAATAATGAATTATTGGGTTATCTTGATACACACACATACTGCCTACATGTACAGGTTATCTTACAACGATTCAATTTTCAAATTGAAAATAAATAAGTACACGAATTGGGTGTAATTTGTTAAGATAGTTGAAAAAATGTAGAGCCTGATAGAGCCTAGTATGATACGTATGATATAATTCATTAATAGTGGTTACATAGCAATAATAAAAAAATCACAGCTTCTTATATTAATTTTAGCATTTCAAATTGAATCAATAACAATATTAGAATTAATGTAATATGATTCTGGTTAGATGTTAAAAATAGTAAAAATTGGATTATATTATTTTATTTAATGATTAATGTTTCAAATGAAAAACTTATATACGAATCACTTCTTCACTGAAAATCGCTGACGGTGCCACGCTTCTGTTCAAGTTGAAGGTTTATGTCGATTGCATTGTTTCCCAAACTGAAATAGCTTCGAGCCACACTTAGATCCGAATTTGTTCTGAAGAGATCAGTGTGCCATTTATGTAAGTATATAGTTGAATTCGAGATATATTTTACAATGTACTTATATATTTATCCACAGAATGAGGCTATCTGATGTTTTTAAATTATATATATTCTTGGATATTATTTAAAATTATAACTATTGTGGAACTTACATTAAGCTTATACTATCAAGTTTAAATATGATATATGGATTAAGTTAAGTAGTTTGAAAATGTTAACATTAAAATATATCTTAAGAACTTGAAGACTGTGTTAAGTGACGTATGTATGAAAATAATTTTCCCAACAAGACAAAAAACTATTTAAATAATCTGATTAGCGCTCGAAGTTTCTCAACATGACTATTAATAAGTTCGAATATAGGAGAATACAATTGACATTTATGTTGACCTTTCTACGATTTCTGCATATAAATATCAATTTCAAATAAAAAAGATATTGTTTGTTATGAATTTAATAAAAGTTGAACGAATACTGTAAGTATTCTAAGTCCTATAACTTTGCAATTCACTTCGTATAGTTTCTTAAAGTTTTTTTTATATTTCTTTCTTTTATCGTCTAAACAGTTTTCAAGAGCTTTTTCTAGGCGATTGAGTATCGAGTTGAGAACTTTGACCTACAGTTCAGTCACCCACTAAGCTTCATTGCAGATCGTAACGCTTCAAGGCCCCCTTAGAAAATTGTATTTCTCTTTCAACGGAAAATTTTAAGTAAATGCAACACAACGGATTCTTTTGTTGTGACTTGTGAGAAAACTTGAATGTTATTTACAATGAAAATATATAAAGACGTCCTTCAAAGACTTTAAGAACGAGCGAGCATTTACATTCGCTACTGAATGCATCAGACAGATAATTAATAGATATATTATTTAGTGAAATAAATAATAGATAATAAAAGTTAGTAAAATTAGTATTCCTTAATTTTTATACTAAATGCATATGTATCGCAATGATCGCGATAACCAACGAATGTAAGACAGTTATTAGTAAATTTATTGCCATTTTCATTCGGAATATAAATTCATTTAAATGAACTAGCTTCAATCTTATACAATGAAGATAGTACTTACCGTTTGGTCTTGTTTCAATAATTTATTTCAAAACAAAAGATTAATGATTTTAACATTTAAATTAATCTGATAACTAGTGTTTGATTGATGGACTAATATTAACCAAGTTAGGTATTCTCGTGGCTTTAAAAGTTGGAGAAGTGCCTAAAAATTTAACGTTGCTGTCATTATATTTCGAGCCAAGTTAGGAAGATGTAAAGTTCTGATAGAGTTGAGCGCGGACGTCTTTATAAATTTGCTTCTTATGCAATTCCGTGATATTGCATTATTTTGTTAAAATTCACTAAATTATTCTATTCGCTCGCTATAATGCGCTTTAGTTAAAACTTGATGAATTATATCAACTATTTAAGAGATTTAAATTAAATATATTGAAATGATTTCAATGGCATTCATTTCAATCACGGTAATTAAAAAGAAAACTCTATTTTTCCCTAATGAAAGGAAATTAAGAAATAGAGTACCTAGAAGATTTTCTTGTTTACAACGTTAAGTTTCAATTTTATTTACAATTCTAGAAGCCGTTGCTAGTTAATTGATTTAAAGATTTCCTTTTTTCTCCCGGTGGTGCGATTCTGGATTTATTTGTTTCTAGGATTTACAAGAAAACCAATATCCTCCCTCGAGACCGCGACTTTAATGTAAATATTTATCATGATTGCGTTTTTAAAGCTGATAATATAGTATTATTATTAAAATCAACCGTATGTTGCAGTACTAAAAGGACATTATAACTGTTATGTAATAAACTTTGCGCATATAGAAGTAACAAAGGAGTAAACTGGAAAAATTACAGTCATAAATTCACTTAACATACGCCATAAAAACAAAAGAGTGGCCTTTTAGTAATAAGCCTCCAATATTTTGTCCACTGTACTCGTACTTCCATGGATGGGGTTATCTCACAGGCTTAGCGGCAATTTACAAAATCTGTATTCTCTTTGTTTTATTTTGCCCGAAAATCGCAGTAAGTTCTGAGTTTGTGAGCCTTTGTCCATAATCATTTTGAAGTGCATATGAGTGATGATCTTTAAGTTCTTTTTTCAAATATTTGTATGTTGTTTTTAATAGCCAAATACAACCTCCTTTCGTAACAGCCTGTGAATGTCCCACTGCTGGGCTAAAGGCCTCCTCTCCTCTTTTGAGGAGAAGGTTTGGAGCTTATTCCACCACGCTGCTCCAATGCGGGTTGGTGGAATACACATATGGCAGAATTTCAGTGAAATTAGACACATGCAGGTTTCCTCACGATGTTTTCCTTCACCGTAAAGTACGAGATGAATTATAATCACAAATTAAGCACATGAAAATTCAGTGGTGCTTGCCCGGGTTTGAACCCACGATCATCGGTTAAGATTCACGCGGTCTTACCACTCCCTCCTTTAAAGTTCCATTATATCTATATTTTTTATAACAAACTTCTAAATAGTGATAATTACGAAATGATAATGAAGTAATATATAACATTTCCCAATGAAGCCTTGTAAACTAGCAAACTATATAATTTACGGTACTATGGGTTTCCTTAATGGATCCCTATAATTGTGACGATCGGTGTAGACATTACAGGGTAAAGTAAGGTGATGTCTCCCTTGCGCGTCGTTCAACCCCTATAACAATTTCTAAATCAGAACAAAGATTATTTGGAAGCACCAAATGTGATAAGCTTAACATCTATTTAATCTATTTCTTTTTTTTTATTCTAACCTACAAATTTAAATTTATAATGGCCAAGCCATACAAAGCACGGCGCAGGTCATTTTCAGTATTAATCATTTAACAACATTGCATTTTAATTATAATTTAAAATAAGTGAACTGATCGACTCCTTGAGAGAATTAAAGTAGACAGAGGCGCAAATCTTAGCGTGCTTCAAAGCTATTCTGTGATATTTAGTTTGAAAACTTTCCGTGATATGCTTATTTAATGCGTATGTTATTTAATTATTTGGTAAATATAATACATATTTTCACAATAGCTCTACAGGATTTTTCTGTACGACCGTATTTTTTTTGAGTGTACGTACGCGTACTCGATTGGATTCTTTCGCAAGCATACTCGGCGCTGCACTTTACTAGATGTACCGATGAGACGAACCCTTAACGTGACTCAACATTATTTTTAAACATACAAGTCAATGTATGTATTAAAAAATAATATGTACATTTGGACGGATGTGTAAATTATTTGTAATTTTTATTATTTTTGTAAAGATACGTTTCTCATTCGAGTTTTATTTTAATTCACTTAATAATTTAGTTTCTCACTCGCCCTTCAAACAAACAGAAACACATTAATGCCAAGAAATAATTCTTGGAGAATATTTGATGTGTGCGTGGTATTTACACACGACTTGCTCTAAGCTCTACAATTAGTGAAATAATTTGTGTCTAAAAAGATTACAAGCAAGCAAACGAGCATTTGTTTATGTATACAACAATAATTAATGAAGTAGATAGTTTTTTAAATTATTAAATCAGTAATTATAATAACTTTAATCATAAAAATAATAAAAAAATTGATTACATACATCGCACAGCCACTTTCGACATCACTACGAATAGCTTAGCTTACATAATGAATGATTAATAGAAATATTAGTAATGATTAAATTTTATTTTACTTTATAAAACTAAGTAGTGATATATAAGCTTCTTGTATCTGTGTGAAATTTTGACACATGGTAACCCGACCCGCATTGAAGCAGTTTGGTGGAATGAGCTCCAAGTTTTCCTCAAAAGGAGACAGGCAGTAACTATAACATTTATTTTGATTTTATTATAGAAAAAAATACCACACCTTTTTATTATTGCTTCTTTACCTCCTATCGTATCGTATTCTTTAGTACACGAACCAAATAAATAGGAAAGCCTTTTCGTTTATTGTATGTCAGTACGACACTTCTTTAACTCTCTCTATTCTGAGGTTTCTAGTGTCCGCTATATCTTGAACCCTTATCACCGGTTTATTGGAAACCGAAAGGGCCAATCAATTTCCTGTTCTATTTTTATCGTCAGCTGTTTTGAAATACGCCGTGAGAATTGTTAAAGGTAATTCTGATATTACGAAATAATTTATGTTAAAAATAGTAAAGTATTTGCGTTGTACGCATTTTCTTTTTATTTATCTTATAATTATATTATGGTGGTAGGACTTAGTGCAAGTCTGCCTATGCGATATGAAAAAAGCATTTTGAATTATGTTTTAATTAAAAAGGGTAAGATTAATGCTAACTTGAAAAGGTTGAGTTAAGTTTTGTTGTAATATGGAATTGATCGTTGCATTTCAAATAATTTCCTTATTATACAGAGTTTTTTGTAAGTTTCCTATACACATTTTTCTCGAATACAAGCGATCACTACAAATCAATATTAAAAGTATATTTTTAACTTTCAAGCAAAATAAAAACGTAAACATTTTTTTGTCAAAACACTAGTTTATTTTTATATAAATTAAAAAAAAAATGCTACATGAAATATATAATATTTAGTTTACCAAATCAACAGTTTTGATTGATTGAGTAAAAATCATCCAATTACACTTACTGACATAAAAGTACATATATAAGTAAGTTATGCATATAACATCATATTAACCAACTCGTATATATTTAGGATGATAGAATACGTTTTAATTTACCAAACAGGAACCAAAACTAAATCTAATTTAATTGGATTAGAAGTTCTTCTGTGACGTCAAAATGTTATAATTAGTTTGCATAAGCAAATAACTTTTAATTGAATGCGCAATAATAAACCGTTTCAATAATTTAATCAATTGTTATCAAAATTATTGAAGCTAAAGTAGTAATTAGCAACTCACGTTACTATTTAGTTACGTAATATCAACACACTTCATTAACAGTTCAGATTATTTCTATTCCGTATTAGTTACAATTTATTTATTATTATATATCTATTATAGTTTTATTTGGAGGTTTATTTTTATTAGCTTTTATTCAACTACTTCTGTTAGTACGTATGGGTGAAATCTTTAAATTAATTCTTAATTAATAGTTCTACTTGATAGATTGAGTCGGAATTTCGCAGACTATTGATACTGGTTACAACAGAATCTGGACTAGTAAATATAGTAATTTGATTATAAAAAAAAATTATACCCCCGCCTAACAATATTATTAAAAGTATATACATATCTATAACCCATTCGTGATGATACCTCTGCTGTAAATTGGTGAGGTTATGTATCCCACTGATTCCAGATGATCATCAGGTCAGAATAACCTTGTTAGTATATATGTTATTGTTATTGTCATTGAAATCACAGGATACTAAATTCTGAATCCATCGACCAGTAGAAGTTGCTCACATCCTTTCAACAACTACAAAAGAGCTGATGATGTTCAAACTGCTGAAACACACTGAATCATTTTCTTTACCTACAGTTAAACGTTTTTGAATTTAAATTTAAAGAATAAAGCCCAGAAAGGAAAATGTGTTCATCTCTATTTGATAATAGTGTGTCTTTATGCATAATTGTTTAGCTATAGTTACGATCTTGTAAAATAATCCATATTTCTATGGTAATAAAGATTACTTTAGAATGTTATATTTTCGTATCGACTGAAATAATTTAGACGAAATGAACAACAGAGGCGGTGCAGGAGATACAAGTCTATATTATTGGTGTTTCAGAACTGGAATTGGTTTTCAAAGCATTTGAGTTTTCACTGATTCTCGCTATCTCTGCACTATGTATACTTTTTTCCTTAGTCCTGTTCAAGTTGCTTTCACAATTATTTCGGGACTATAATATTATTTTTATATTTAACAAAACAAATGTCCTTGTAAATTGAACGTAATACTAATTGATTCAAATAAAAGTATTATCAAAGTAACCTTGTAGGTGACATGATATATTTTTGTTCATTTCTTTTATTTATTTTTTATTAAATAATACATGTATATATAGAGGAAACCTGTGACTTTTATGTAACCAGGCCCGTAAACCATTGCGCTGTTTACACTTAAATACTAACAAATATTAACACGCATCACGTATTTTACTTTGTTTAGCGGTTGTTTGCATAAACACTGATATCTCTCTCTTTCTGACATCATTGATTTGACGTTTGGAAAAAGAAGACGACAATGTTGAAATAATCGTTCCCTAAAAAACATTTATAGGTAAACCAAAGTCGATCTAATTTAGATCGACTTTGTTATGTCTATATATTTTAATTTGTTCTCGCCCACATCCATTTTACTGTAAATATTGCTTATATAATATAATTTATACCACAAAGTAAGCAAAAACAATACGCATTAAATATATACTAACTAATTAGAAACATATGCACTACAGCTTATGCTAGAGCCAGGCTAAGTAAAATACCCAAATTCAGAAATAAGCTTACGTCTTATCATCCTTTATGTACATATCGTATGTCTTAATTGTATACATGAGTATTATTTACATTTAGACTTTAATTATATACAAAAAAAAATAATAAAAAAATGTATAAATACTACTGCCAGTAATACCTCTCAACAGCTTATATCAATAGTTAATATGATTTAAATCAGCATTATATAAAATAAAATTACTCTAATTATTATTGATTATATATTTAACTGGAAACTCGGTAGATGTTTTCCAGCCTGTGTACCTACATTTGTATAATAATAATTGTTATAGCGATTATTTGAACAATATAGAATATACCGTGATTTCTAGAGGCGAGTTACAACAAATTAGTATAAAAACCATCTTCATTAAAAAATACACCGATATGACAATTTTCATTGTGATTGGTTAAGCAGTGTGTAAGTCTATAAATGAAAGACCAACATCCATCTTTATTTTGATCCATATTAACTAAATTAATTGTTAAATAGTTTGTAAGTAATATGAACGGCTTCTAACGAGGTCTTACAGTGTAGTTTGATATTGCAGGCGCGCTGGAGGGCGGTCCACTGGGCGGCGGCGACGGCGGCGGCGCGCTCGTCGCGCTGCGTCCTGCCGGCTCGCCGCCCGCGCCCAGCCTCGGCGCCAGCCGACATAGTCTCATGGGTAACTATGATTTTTTTTTAAATAATACAACCGACGTGGTTATATAGGAATACATAAAAATGACATATGTTTCAGGACATTTATTTTATATTAGAAAGTAGAATATTTGCTGTTATTAATTGTAATTTTCCTTATGTATAATGAATGAGAAGTATGTTAATTTTGATTACATTCATTATCATATTAATCAGTCATTTTGCATTAAGTTGCACCCGGAGCCAGCGTGATAGATATCACAATGTGGGAATTTATAATACTACATGTTCAATTTACCACAAATAAATTCAAAAAACGTATCTCCTTATCATATTATTATAATAGTTGTTGCTACGTTACATTAAAACAGTTAATACTCAAATAATAGTCATCCATAGAAAATAAAATAATAATATTCCAATTAATTATCAAAATACGCATACAAAATAAATGTCAGATAAAACAAAACAAAAAGGGTTTCTGTAGTCGGCTTAAATTATTAATAAAATTAACATTCTGAGCACGTCATTGTCCATGTTATTATATTATGATTTTGTTGTGTGCAGCGCTGACATTGAATGGATATTGTATTAAATGTGTCTACATAATATTTCAAATATATGTTTTGCATTTATTATTTAATGGAACAGAGTTTAATCTGGACATAAGACATTTTCTCATTGTTGAATCTAGCTTTGAAGAGACAAAATGTCAAAATGTTGTCACCTTTAAGAATTGCACTGCAAGAAATAACTCTTAATGCACTGTCACTTCATCAAAAACTATAAAATTTATATCTAAATTTAATTTAATTTTATTTAAAAGTTATATTTCTTGTGCCCGCTTTGAAACACAATATGGTATTGAAGTTTTCCGGGATTATAATAACCGTAGTGTGGGTGGTTGACTGACCTTCGGTAAAAAATAAAATAGCAAGATATATAGAAAATAATAATATATTATGCGGAAATTAATAGATGAAACAAAAGGTCATTGATATAGGGATACTTAATTTTTATACAGAATATAAGGAAATAAATCCTGAACAAGTCATGAAAATGTCAAATGTCTTTGACCGAGCATTCGAACATCGTTTTCTTATATTAATAAGTATATTGAATTCACCGCACACAATTACATATTGATTACTATTACATAATTATATTTTTAAGATCCTTCATTGTCGTTCGAAACACGTAAAAATCACCTAAAAATCAAAAGGCCGTATAAACACATTTCGTATATTAGCGAGGATGTATTACTGAAATTCTACACAGGATAGTTCAACAGCAGGTTCAGTAGTCATAAATGAAAATGATAATCTAAATATTCTTTATTCCAGAGTCACATAAAAATACTTCTGAATGGTCGTTATAGTTTTCACTAAAATGTATAACTAACCATGGTTTGAAATGCAGATTCTACGAAGAAGAATCGGTAGTTTCCCTTTTTCACCAATTTACATAAGGTAATAATTAAATACGATTAAATTGATTATATTCTCTGCATGAAAACCAACGAATACTCCACGTTTTTTTACAAAGGCTACAAAATCTTTTCAAGATTTACGAACTATATAATTTCGTACCAATATTATTGAGCTGCCGCGTTTCACTATTGAATAAATACTTGACAGTGTAATTTTTTTATATAAAAGTATGTCACAACTTTTTAATGATGTATAATAAAAGTATAAATTAAAGTTTTAATAAGGCCGATAAGTTACACGAGTTTTTTCTCGTTTTTGAAGCACGCATCTCTGGAATACCCCTTATATGAGATACTTCTACATAGCGTAGGTTTAATTTGGCGGCATAGTTTAATTAACAGGATTCCAAGTCGTGAGTCCTGAGCAAATTGATGAGTTGTGTAGTGCGGGGCGCGGCGAAGTGTATATTTAAGTTACGCGTGTTGGCCTAAAACTTGATTAATTTATATTGGTAAGGCAACTCGCGTTCTACATATAAATGTTCTTAATGACAAACCACATATTATAAGAATAATGTCACTATTTTACTTGAAAAGAAGTATATTTTAATTTTAGCCTACTTTGTCTCAGAAAGATAACGTTTATTTTTAAATATAGGTATGTGGAGGTGTAAATGGGCTCCTGATGGTAAGCGGTCATCACCGGTCTTAGACATTTCGAATATACGCCACCAACCTTGGAAACTAAGATGTAGGACTGTAGGCATCTAAAATGTATTTATATTTTAAGGACGAAATACATACGTTATTTTGTACAAATATTTAATTTCAGTATAAATATACACAATTAGGTTTTCGTATGATTTTACGGGTGGTAGGGCTATATGCAAGCTCGTCTGGGTAGGTTGGTACTAACTCATCAGATATTCTTCCGCAAAACAGCAGTACTTGGTATAGATGTGTTCTGGTTTGAAGTGTAAGTGAGTCAATGTAATTACAGGCACAAGGCACATAACATCTTAGTTCCGAAGGTTCGTGGTGCATTGGCGATGTAAGCGATGGTTTTCTTACAATGCCAATGTCTATGGGCGTTGATGACCACTTACCATAAAGTGGCCCATGTGCTCGTCCTCCTATATATATAAAAAAAGAATAATATAAGACCGATGAAAATAATAAAACTCCACGATCGTTCAACTCAGTACACGTGACAGAAGTGAAACCTATTTGCGTCAACGTTTCAATATTATAACTTTGTACGTACGTCATCATAACTAATATCGTGAATGTGAATGTGAGTTTGTTTATTTGTGTCTTTGTTACGCTTTAGCGTCTTAACTATTCAACCGAATATTATCAGGGGTTGAAAAGGACATAGGACACCTAACACCCTCTTACACAATTGTATTGTTATAGAAATGTAATACTTAAATAATTGGAGGTTAAAGTTGTATTCTCGTCACACCACAGAAATTGCTCTTCGAAATTATTGCAACAAAGAAAGCGCACAGCGACAGCAAAATAACTCTAAAAAAGATTATATTGCTGCTAAGTATAAGTGATAACCTCACATATAGATGTACGGTGAACATAATATTGAAGGCTTATTAGCAAAACACCAAGACTTTTGTTTTTATGACGCATGTTAAGTGAATTTATGACTGTAATTTTTCCAGTTTAATTTACAGTTGCTTCTATATGCGCAAAGTTTTTTTAAATAAGATTTTTAGTTACCCTGTTGTTAGATAGTGTTTATTAAAAATCATACTTTATATGCCAAACACTACTATTAATCACAACGTATTTTACTTTTTGTATACATAAACAATTTATATCTCACTAGCAAAACTCGGCAGATGTTGTCCAGTCTGTATATATATACTTATAGCCATGGAGTTCAGTTGGACGTTTTAGTTGATATACTGTAGCGACATGTATCGACGTACTATAAGGTGGGTAGTTTAAAAACTTTTTCCATGAAAATATACATCTATGTGCTAACCTTTCATGGCTACCGATTAATCAGTTTTAAAGTCTATTAATCGAACATACATACCAAAATCAATTTTAATATATATAAATAGATATAATAAGAGTTGTTTTTCTCCGTGTTGTTCGCACCAAAATGGTATTTACACGATATCTAAACACTTGCGCAAGTCTGTTTGATATTCGTTAGTTTGGTTATTTTATCTCAAAGTGTGGTATTGCAGCAAGCCCAAATAATTACTGGTTTTAAAGAACTACTGAATAAATATCAGTAAAAATACATTTTATATTTTGTGAGATAAACTTTTATCACGGACCTCGTTAACACTTTTCCACTGTTTAAGCATGCAGGTTAATTTATATTGTGATATATTATGATTAAATTTATAATTGGTTTCAATCATTTGTTTTTTTCACATTGGTGGATTTTAATTGAGCGAATCGAAATCAAATAAAGCAATTATACTTTTGATGGGAAGTAGACAATGATATTGTAAATAGAGATTCGTGAGATGTATCTCTTTCTAATCTATTCAAAATTTATATGTTTGTATAAAGACAATTAAATAATATAAATTAGAAAAAATTAATGAAAGTACCACCGGTTCCTTCTGAACCCGCAGTAGATTGTTGACAAACAATTAGCACTCGACCTGTGTATAATAACCTATACTTTAAATATTATTGGTTACTGGTTTTTCACAAAAGAAATTAAAAATATATGTTATATATAAAAAAGTGATCCTGGTTTAATCATTAATCAACTGTGTAAATTGAATTTCTGGACTAGAATTTCAAATAATAATAATAATAATTTATTAAATTCTTATATTAATATGAATCGAATAAGTGTTTATTTCATATACAGACTATGAAAACCCATTTTTTTTTATTTCTATGGTAAATTCGCTATTCAAAGAGCTATAAGAATTTCTATTTTAGTAAATAACTTTGAATTATTCATGCGGAATACGTGCGCAATGAGGAGTCGGAAACGACTCAGATAAATACTGGGGGATTAACTAACTTTCTTCATTATCACAACGTGCATGAGGACATGAATGTAATTAATGGGGATATATAGGAAATGAGCTCGGCTATCTGCGTTCCAATTACATATTGTAATTTCATTCAACAGTTTATATTGCTTCAGGATGTTGACAATGTATTAGCGATTTTTTATCTTTGTTTGTGTGTTGAAATTTTTGCCATTATCAAATATTACAACGTAGTTTATATTTTCAGTTATTGATGTGATGTTCGAAATTAAAAAAAAATCTAACAATTGTGTAAAGAAATTCCTAGTCACAGTCTTCAGTTAGGAAATCTGTATTACACGTCAGTACTAGGACAAAACATAAAGTTATTGGTTCTGCGTTCATTCTCAGCAGGATTACAAGTATTGCTGTAAATTTCCTAATCTTCGAAAGTACTACTAAGTTTATACATTTAAAAATTAACGAAATTTCAACGTTAATTTTTGTTTATCAATAGATAAATTGTTATATCTTATCTTATAAGTTGGTAGACGCTCACAATATAAACTTACTCTTGGTTTAATAATATATAAGTATAATAATATACAATAAAAAATTAAGACTTTTCCTAAATAATAATTAATACAGTTTCTTGTAATAAAGACATTTTTTAAAAATCGTGACAAAAGGAAACAGATTATTTCGCCAATGTCACGTAGACTTTATCGAAAAAATATAATTTATGGTTCAAGGAATTCTATCCGTGACAATTTCAATACATGTAGAAATAATAATTTTTCATTTACATTTCCGTAATCAAATGGCTTTTGTGTACAATCTCGTTACTGCAATGTTATTACGGCAGTAATTTCCCGCCGTCAGTTTACAGTTTGACAGTTGGGATAATGCGGGGCCTAGGGATAAATAGCCGTAGTGCTAAGATTAATGTATACTATACATGTGATTAACATTGCGAATTAGATCGAACGCCTCTTAGGCTGATTCGACTTATGTTAATAAGGAGTTCTGATTAACGTACGTTTAAATGATTCCATATTCAGCTAAATAAATGTTTCATGAAAACGCTGCATTCAATTCGACCTTGAATTTTATTCTTCTCGCAAAGAAAGTTCCACTTTAACAAATTAAATTAAATTACTCGTCCATCATTCGGAAAATTTTCCATCTATCTTGCAAGAAAAGTCTTTTGTATTCAACGATTTCGTTATTAGTTTTTATCTTTATTTGTTTGTAAAAGACAAATGAGAAAATGTACAAAAGAGCACTTGTTGACAAGTGATCACAAGTGACCACACTATTACAGCAGACGAACAAATTAGCTTTCTTATGGTGAGTTGTTCACCAAGACATTGGCACTATAAGAATTATCAATGAACACTCTCCATGTGCTGGCAATCAAGATATCTAATCTATCTGTCCTGTCCTGAAGGATTTTTTTTTAAGGAAATCTACATGATGCGGCTGAAAATCTATCACATGATGAAAATCTATCCAACAACCAACATTGGAGCAGCTTGATTGAGCTCTAAACCTTTTCAAGCTCCAAGACTTAGGTAAACAGTGGAACACTTATATGAGTCCCAAAGAAGTAGATTTAAAAAATAATATATTAAATATAATTTTGGAATTTCTTCCTTTTTCTTTCTTTTGAATATAATCGTATTTAAAAAATAAAAGTATTGGAGTTTATCGACAGATAAATCGGTTTTTCATCAATATTGGAACCAAAGTTCTGGTATCAGCATAATGGCGCTGACGGTAGCCGACGTGTTACTACGTGACGAAGGCTTGAATGTCTCAAATACGCGCTCGTTACCCCGCTGCTTCCAATAAATTGAACGTTGACGTGGTTTGACAGTTTTACAGAGCAACGCTAGATAAAAGATTATAGTGATTTCATTTATTTGAATATACCGAGGAAACAGGAATGTTTTGGATATAAAGTTATTTGATTTATTTTGTTACAATTACAATTTACATAATATAATACATACAATACATTGAAAATGAAATGCTAATTTTCGATGAATATGATATACCAGACTATGTCGGGAACCGATTCCTGGACTTTGTTGTCGAAGGCCCAAGAAGCGCTGGCTCGATGTTGTGAGGGACGATATGAGAGAGCACGATCTCACTAAGGAGGACGCTTTACATCGGAAAGCGGACCCTGGCGTTACTAGGCCGGGAAAACGCTAGGCAGAAGAAGAAGAAGACGAGTTTATTTTTTTGATGGTTGAATAGAAGTTAGTTTATTTGAGCATAAAGATATGACCGAACCAATAATGAATCTTGGGTTTTTCGTTTAAGACTACAAGCACGCAATGCTGGCGAATCTCGCGTCAGACTTCTCGCTTCTCTCTCGGTCTTTTCCAATTATCGACCAACCTGTTTAATTGATATATTACTGTTGATTAAAGCTGTATATTAAGGTTTCGTTTAATTTATTACTCGTTAATTGAATATTCGTCTGAAATGATCACCTGAGTAATTTGAGTTCCTGCTGGCTATTGATAACCATTGAAAACAATAAACATTTTTTTTTCTAAATGTAAATATTTGTAAGTATATTTTCGTCCATCTTAATAAAATCAAAAGGACATATACTCGTATATATTTCAGAAACTGTTCAAACAGTTTCATATGTGAATTTATGATAACATTTTATAGCTTGAATTAAATAAAAATAGCGTTCCGTGCATATGTTTAGAAAAGCAATATTAGAAAATTGGGTTCGAACAAAGAATAAAGACAATATTAAAGTACCTTTTCATTCAGCGCAAACGATATAAAGCATTAATCTACGGATATGAATTTTAAGTCTGCGAATCAATTTAGATTTTATGGCTTCATTTTACCAGTAAAATAATAAAAAGTAAGTAATTGATAAATGCCAGATTGTGTCGAGAATGTAAAATTTTGAAAAAACCTTAATTTAAATGGAGTCCTTACTAATTAATTTTCACATTTTATAATGCATTCATTGAATTTATCCACCTTGTTTGTTGTATTATTTTATAACTATTTCAATAAAGGTAGGATAGTTATAATAGGAAACTTAAATACGACGAAGATTAAACGTTATTCAAGACGAAAAGAAGGTATTAATTATTGCGTTTATTTTAAAAAGTATACTCATGAGAGCCGAGATGGCCCAGTGGTAAGAACGCGTGAATCTTAACCGATGATCGTGGGTTCAAACCCGGGGAAGCACCACTGAATTTTCATGTGCTTAATTTGTGATTATAATTCATCTCGTGCTTAACGGCGAAGGCAAACATCGTGAGGAAACCTGCATCTATCTAATTTCACTGAAATTCTGCCACATGTGTATTCCACCAACGCGCATTGGAGCAGCGTGGTGGAATAAGCTCCAAACCTTCTCCTCAAAAAGAGGAGAGGAGGCCTTAAGCCCAGCTGTGGGACGGCAGTCCAACACGATCGAAAAGATATCAGAAGCAAGACCAATCGAATAACGTTACGAAAAATATTTACTTCTGGCATATATGGCTTTGTACAGTTTGATCCAAGTTCGATCCCAGGAAACTCGGGAAGAAACCTCGGGATCTGCAGTTATGTATGTTTTGTACTTAAATGACATTAAATCTCCACCTTAATAGGAGAATATAATCCGGTCTTTTTAATTTGCAATAAAGGATTGCTCAATTATATACAATTTTTATCTTTAAAGTGTCTTTTTTCAAGGTAGATTCAGGTTCACTATAAAGGTTTTCGTGAAATATTTAGCTTCGAGCACTTAGATCTGAAATATAACGCCGAGTAACAGGTGTAACGGTTATACGAGTATACCGAATAGTTCGAATTTTTATGACCTTTCATTTGTCATCATAAGGTTCATTAGATTCTCGAACTTTCCTCTTAAATCATTTGTGAACCGTTTTGCAAGTATTCATTTACGAAACGAATTTTGACGTGAACGTTTATTTAAAGATGTTTTATTGAATTATATAGCTTGTAAAACTTATCCTATTTTTTTTTTGATAACGTTTTAACAGTATATTGCCATGAAGCTTTGTTTTAATATACACTGTTATATAGTACTCACTTATTTGACCTTTAAACAACAAGTGTTCAATTTACAATGAAATTGAACGTAAAATAATCGAAAATGCCGTCACAAATGAAGTCTTTTTAATAATCAAAGAAGGAATCAGACAGTCTTAATTTATTACTCAGAGATCAAAGATAACTGGTACTAGGATTTCTATCGAACTATTAAAGGTCTTGTAGTAAAAGCGAAATGAAAAGTTTAATAGCAATTTTTAGAATTTCATTTAACTATAAGTTTTTAATTTATTCATTCAACTGTCCTCGCCTGTGATAAGTATAAGATGATTTTTATCTTGAATTTAATTGTAGATGAATTTATTTCACTTATATTAATGTATAGTAGAATGATTACGAAATATATTTATGCATAAGTGTTGGTGTAATGGTTAGCTTAAGAGTCCTGCGCCTGAACTATTTCCAGTCGAATCAGATTTGTCGTTCCATTAGTAGTATGTATAAATGAAAAGAGAGTGCACATTAGGACAAATTATAATATGTGCTGTGTATTTGTAAATCTTTATTGAGATCCGTGAAGCCGTGGCTGAAATCGGTCAGGAATCATGTTTTAGGTAATATCCAATCTCGTATTGTTTTTTAATGTCAAATATTTTTTTTTTCAAAACATATTTTAAATATTAGAAATTTTGTAATAAAATATTTTTGTACAAGCTTTTTATTCGTGAATTTATAAATTATAAAAACATATATACTTTCGTGTACTTTCTGTCCCACTCTGTGTTATTTTATGTGCCATAAAGTTTTTTATTACAATTTTTCCCGTGGATTATCACCTCCTTTACTGTTAGGTTGAAAATATTTGGAATGTACGTACAATATTAAGTACAGATCAAAAAGAGTTTCGATGGCATACCACATAATACTTGGTCAAGATCCACTTAATCTCCGGCGTAGATAGCAAGTTCAAATCACTGGCGCTTGTGCTTATCATGTACTTAATTTGTGTTTATATGTATGTTCTTGGTTATAATGAAAAACATCTATAGACAAACGGATTGGGGCTTCGCAGTGGAATAAACTGCAAACGGTATTTTTGGCAGGAGAGGAGAGCCGTGGCACATTTAATGGCTAGATATAGATAGAAATGTAAATGCGGTTGAGATAAAGAATAGTAACCATTCTTCCGCGGTTCAATCATAATAGTTGCGGGAATCTAACTCACCAGCAAAAGCATTTCTAAGCGTTTGCGTCATATTTTTCATAACATATAACCCTGGTTAATGTTATATACAAACATTTTTATTTTACTGAATATTCCAATTTCAATTCATGCGATTTAAACAAAGCAAAATAATGGTATCATTCTAATCAGACATGCAGACTAATTGTCGAATGCACTTACACAGAAAATTGAATCGATATCAATTGTGAGAGTTTTGAAACAATAGTATTATTACGAATGAATACCATTGTGATTGCATTTGTCCCGATTATTAGCCTGCGGGCCTGTAGTTGTGTTATTTTTGTTTTATATTATCTTGTTTTAACCAATTATTTTAATATATACAACAAATATTGCAATTTGTATAAAATAATATTTATTAAGCGCTTTCGAATCGTCATGTTACATACAGTATCAAATTAAAATGTAAAGTTACATCGGATCTGAATGTAGATTCTATTGAGAAGAAAAGGCAAGAAAATCAATAGTTACTCTTTTCCATCAATTTATATGTACATGGTATGTTAATGAAATAATATAAAATTATTATTTATTTTTTATGGAAAACAACGAGTACAATAAATAGTACTTATTTATAAATCTTTTTTTTTTATATTGTTTTAAACATTTTAAATTTATAATACCCAAAGCACATACACCGTTCATTAATTTTATGCATTCTTTAATTATTTCTACTCTCTTTGAAATTGACCCCGTTAACATGAAAACTGATATTTTCCAACAGGAAATCTCAGGGAAATACAGAAGAAAAGTCATATTTTAAAATATCACGGGCGTAAAACTAACCATATAAAGAGGCGACTGAATGTATTAATTACCCTCAGGCGCCTTTAGCCGCGTTAAAAATAGCATCGGTGCCAACAGAATGAGGGCGGTGGGCAACTTTAATAGAATAAGTATGAGTTATCGACTATGACGGGGGCTTCTCGTTATTGATTCCCATTTTAAACTAGCATTATGGTCGACTTCAGACTTTAAATTTATTTATTTGAACAACAAAGCCCATAACTTATTCAAAAAATAACCAGCTACCCGTAGTAGTATGAAGATTGACATAAAACGTTTATGCATCTAAAAAAAAGAAAAAATATTAGTGCCTCGTAGGATAAATAACATGAAAAAATAAAAGTAATAGTTATAAATTCGTTGACAAATAATAACGATCAAAACCATAATACTTCAAGTTGCAACGGCACTAATATTGGTTAGCACAAATTTAATTTTTTTGAAATCAACAAAGATATGCCTTATTACTTACAATATAAAAAAAAACAATGATTTGATGATGATGATGAATTGCGGCCTTTTAAGTACATCAATAGAATGCATTTTCCATACGGGCCATGCACGTGTTTAGATGCGCCCCTCACGAGTTCGCCGACAAGTTGCGCGTCAAGAGGCGTTTCACAAAATAAGATCCGAGTAAGAATCGAATACTGGTGTTTTGTTTTTATAAGTATTTAGTTAGATAATTAGTTGGTTCCTTTGATAATTTTTGTGAGAATGAATGCCGGTAAATTTTTTATCGATATGATTTTGGAAGTAAATATATAAGTAGTTTAGTAGTATAATGTTGTATTGTAAATGAAGATTATAATAGTAATGCAAGTGCTGTTTGTACCGCATAATATAGGAGAGCTATAAGCAAATCGCATGGAATACGTGAGTCTAAGAATTGTTTATATTTACTCTTTCTTCGATTAGAATAAGCTATACGAGCTGTAAAGCAACATCAGGCCTGGGCTAAGGCCTCCTCTCCTTTTTGAAGAGAAGTTTTGAGCTTATTCCACCTCGTTGCTTAATCACGGGTTGATGGATACACGTGGCAGAATTATAGTGACATTAAAATCATGTCGGTTTCCTCACGAAGTTTTTGTACACCACCGAGCAAAAGATGATATTATTCACGCAAAAATAAGGCACATGAATACGGTGTTGTTAGGAAAGTTGCTTAGCAAATCTGCTTCTGTTGAAACACAATTTAGTAACAAGCGCATGATTCATTTTCACTTAATCAAGCAGTAACATTTTACTTTTCTTTAGGCGCGGCATTTTTGCTTTTAGTGGTCCAATATCCTTGAGTAATTTGTAATGTATTTACTTTCACGTACTGCGCATACAATGCAAACGACTGTTGCTTCACTCTGCTTATGTATGCGTTTACATACATGTATGTATGTCTTGTTTTGATTAGATTCTTAAAAAGCGCGAAAAGTTCAAATTGAATATGTATTGTGACGTCGTAAAAAAATATTTATTTGATAATTTATTTTCGCACTTGTCGTATTAAATACTGTTAAGAAAAAACAATAGTTACGATAAACAAAATTTAACAGATAGCGTTATATTTTCGCATTTTACAGAACCAGTCACGTCTCTTTTAATATTATTCGACGTCATGACTATTTTCAACATACATATGGACACTACGATTTTTTATTATATATTAACTTATTTGCATTCGACAAACATAATGTTAAAATTACAGTACCAGCCTGTGAATGTCCCACTGCTGGGCTAAAGGCCTCCTCTCCTCTTTTTGAGGAGAAGGTTTGGAGCTTATTCCACCACGCTGCTCCAATGCGGGTTGGTGGAATACACATGTGGCAGAATTTCAGTGAAATTAGACACATGCAGGTTTCCTCACGATGTTTTCCTTCACCGTAAAGCACGAGATGAATTATAATCACAAATTAAGCACATGAAAATTCAGTGGTGCTTGCCCGGGTTTGAACCCACGATCATCGGTTAAGATTCACGCGGTCTTACCACTGGGCCATCTCGACTTCGAAGTTAAAATTACACAATTTAAAAATTAATATTGCAGTTATACGCCATAATAATAGACATAATTAATTTAAATTTCTTAGATTTTTCAATTATTTTTTTATTATCAAATATAAGAAAACGCAAAATAAACATTAAATAATTGTCAGAAATTATCTTTCCTGTTGGAAATATTTAGAATATATAAAAAATTATATATCTATTGAAATTATTCATACTGCTTGCGATTATGTTCAAGTTGTCATGATGACAGGAGGCGATGGCAGAGCAGTATACTTATCTCAGAGCAGGATATACATCTATATGTTTTGAATTACATTAATTATTGTTGTAGTACACGCCACGGCACCGGTGCGAACGACGAAGGCAGATACGGCGTATCTACTAATTGAATCCGAGAACTTACTGACAACTTTCTCCAACTCGCAAAATTTGATTAGCTCATCTTTTTGCGATGAGCTTAATATTTTTATGTTAAATTTGCGTTCAAACGCAACTTAGAAACGATCTATTATTACTTAATGTAAATGCATTAAAATGAATATGGAATTAGTAATTTTTAAGTTAATAAGCCTGTACTATCATTTACTATTCGTATAGTTAATATAATATTTATTCCTACATTCAAAAATTAAGGTTATTATGAGATAATCATATTTTGTACGACAGTATTCTTTAACACTAATAATACTATCACTAATATATAATAATAATCACTAATATAAAGTGTTATAAAGCATAATAGGCGCTTTTTAAATAATCTAAGTTGAAGTATTTAGCTTATTGTAGAATCTATATATCCATAAATAATCCAGTATTGGAAATTTAACAAAGTGAACAATGGTACTCTTGTTTATATTAAAAATAATTAATAATTATTTGCATAATTTATAATTTGTATACTGTTCCGGTTTGAATGGTGATTGAACCAATGTAATTACACAAGCGGATTACATTACATTTTAATTATAACGGTTGCGCACATTGACGGAACTTGTGAGATGATTGATTGTTTGAGTTTGCCGACTGATTGACAGAAGCAGGCAAGACAGGTACTAGGATAACATAACTCGAAGGCGAAATTAAATTAAGAACTTGTGTTTTCGTGTTTAGTGAAATAAGCCTACCGTTTTCTTTATATCTAATTAATGGTTCTGAGACATCTTCCAGGTATAATTTCACATATAGCTTACGGATGGAATTACTGCCTACTCATTATTTATTATAATTCTATGTTCTGTTTAATGAAAAGTTAACGTATCGTCGTCGTATTTGATGTTGATTGACATTTCATAATTTTATCAACAAAAAGTAATGTTTAGGTAGAAAATTTATTATAAATAATATAAGTACAGTAAAAAATTATGATGGCGTTGTTTATGGTAGTTGTGGGTTAGTGACAATGTTTGAGGGAAAAGAGCATATTATAGTAATCGTAACAGTCGGAGTGTTACTTATGACGACGGCATATTTACGACGGCATTTATGCAGTGACACATATAACTAATGACGTCTATATAGACACACTAATAGCATTTAAAAAATCGATTGCTAAACCAAATCGTCTCTTATGATATTTATTAGGTAGTTTAAAAAATTGAATAAAATATTAAAATTAAAAAAAAATTAAAAGTTATGATTAATATAATATAATGATTTATATAAGTAATTAAGTCATAATTTTTCGCCTTTGTCAGTTGTTAAATATTCATTTTTAAAATTTCTTATCATTCATTATCAGCTTACCGCCGTCCACTGCTGGAAGAAAGCCTCCCCCATAGAACGCCAACCATCCCGATCTTGGGCAGCCCGCATCCATCCCGTACCTGCCACCTTTTTCAAATCCTACTTCACGTCCTACACTACGTTTGCCTAAGCGTGGTCTCCACTCTAACACGTATCGGCTCCATCGGCCATCGATGCGTCTGGAGACATGACCAGCCCACTTCCACTTCAGCGCGCTAATTCTACGCGCGATGTCGGTGACTTTAGTTCTCTGGCGAATGTCCTCATTTCGGATTCTATCTGCCAGAGATACCTCAAGCATCGCACGTTCCATAGCTCGCTGAGCGACCTTGAACTTGTGGACCTCCTACAGTGAGTGACCACGTTTCGGCGCCGTAAGTCATAACAGGCAGGACGCACTGATTATATACCCTGGTCTTAAGTGACTGTGGGATCGACGATTCCAAAATATGACGCAACCTTCCGAATGCTGCCCAGCCCAAAGGTATTCTTCTTTTGGCCTCCTTCTCAAAATTGTGCCGGCCAAGTTGTATAGTTTGGCCCAGGTAGATGTATTCCTGCACAAAAATATACATACATTATAAAAAAGAGAAACCGTTAAAGTATCAAACACAAGCGAAAACTTAAGTATTAATATTTATTACAATTAGCCTCCAATTATGATTTACGCAGTTGATTACTTCTCAAATTTGTAATGTGATTATATTGATATACTTCTCAAACAGCTAAAAAGATAATATTTTCGTTAAGCAGAGCACGTCTAGATGATATTGGCGATTATTTGTTTCCATTCTGTTATTTGCTCGAGCGAATGGCAGAACTAATTAAAATGGCGCTACGTTAGGACAACGGTAATGAATGAGATCATTGAACCCTTTCAGAGTCTTTGGAATTACTTTAAACATAAGAATAACAACATTTAGAAGACACAAATTGGCTATAATTACTTTTTTCGATTTAAATTAATTTATGTTAAAATTTCTTCTTTTAACTTGATGTTATTATTATATTTTAAAGAATACTATGAACTATTAGATTTTAAAAAAAATACGTTCAAACTAATTACACGTGTTAAATCACAACAAATTTACAAATTTGAAACATTTACTTCCATTTATTGATATTTATTTGAACCCCAAAGCTTTGTTTTAATAAATTCTAATGTATTTATGTAAGTCAATGTACGAACTAAATGATTATTAAAGAAAAAAAAATCGCAGTATCATATTTTTTTGGTATGCAATAAAAAAAAGTCATTCTAGGTTTATAAAATCTTTCATCTTTACCATGGAAACATTTAGGTAAAATCAAATACGCATGGCGTATTCAAAATCATATTTAACGTTGACTTTAGACATAAACTTATCAGAGCACACGTATCAAATTTAATGCAAATTCATTTCGAACATTGAAGGTAAATCTAAATGTAATTTCGTTCAGCCTTTGTTCAGAAGCTGGAAGTACTATAGTTTAAAGTGGAAACTTTGATCCAAGCTCCCTTCCCTGCTCACTCGCAACAAGTTGCAGACGAGTTACGAATTTGTATGTTGTATTCGTATTGACATTTAGGGAAGTGGCAAACTTAGCGTCCTGTTACGACGGAAAACTGGAACTAATGTTTAATTATAGTCTCCAGCTATCTTCTCCAACAGTTATAGTTAGTATCCGGAGCATTGATCTTAATATGAAGATATTCAGATCTGGATTTATTTACAGTTCTAAATTATTTGATGACAATATGGCAACATTTTATGTGTATAAAAATGATTTGCTCATTTAATGCAAGTTGTTTTAAACAATGTTAAAGCTTCTGGTAGCCTGAGAGCTGGCATTTATCTAGCTCAAAGTCTGAGCGCAGGAATCACCTCAGAGAGGTAATAGCGCGAGCGCTTAGGTACAATGCTGGATGACAGTCGGCGTGTATTTTTTATCATTTATAATATATTTTTGTTTAGTTTTATTTTACTTATCTTGTTTTACTAATTTTATTCTTAGTATTAAGAACAGTATTTTTTTGTTATTTATTTATTCGCTTTTATTTTCTTTTGTTTTATATTACAGGTATATAGTATCAAGAAATATTAAAAGCCCGCTAAGGCGGCATAACCACATAATATCTTTATCAATCTTTGTAATTGTAAAAAAAAGGGTAACTATACATTTCTGTACATAAGACTGTATAAAGATTTATTTTGAAAAAAGAACGTTTAAAATTTTGTTCTGGTTTAATTTCAATTCAATTAAACAAGTAATGGAAGGCAAGAATAGTAGAAAATAATAACAATACAAATAAAGATACGTTGGAGTGAAGAGGGATTGTTTAACGCGCGATCGGTCAAAAAGTGAATTGGCAATAACGCTTCGACGGACGTACTCGTATCTCTCTTGATTTTTCGAACAAAATAGTGTCTCTTTTAACTTTGTCAATGCAAGCGATACTTAATTGGTGGCTTGATACAATTAACCGGTCGTGATGTATGCATGAGCGAACGTTTTCTGAATAGCTTGCAAATGACACGCTTATTCCCTGTTAATTTAAACAACAAAAGAAACGGCGTTAATAAGCATCGATTTTTTCTCGATCGGTTTGTTTACACGGTATCGAATTGAATTAAAAACATTATTAATTCAACTGAAGAGTTATAGTTTATATATATATAGTTTATATATATCTATATATATATATATATATATATATAGATATATATATATAATATATATGTATATAGTTAAATTCGTAGAATAAATATATATTTGAAATAATTTAAGCCAAATGAAAGTATTTAAAAAAACTAAATGTTTTAGGCGTTATAAGCTTTAAATATAAAATTTAAAAAATGCTAATCTATATATTTTCCCTTTAAAGGTATGCAAACATTTATTGTTTATAAACATGCAATGCTTAAATAAAACACTACGGATACTAAATCGCTATAAGTCCGAGTAAATTTATGCAATTAGCGAAAATGGAATATAGCAGTAACGTTTATCATACAGCACGCAGAATATTCAACAAAACAATATCCAGAAATATACAAACTACTGTATAATATTTCTGGGTTAAGAAACTTTCGTACCTTATAAATAATAATGCTTCAAATCATTCTAAGTCAAAAAGTAAGTAAGTTTGATAAAATTTAAGTTTTTAACAACGTTTTTTTTCGTGGGTCAATCCTCATCCTGTCATCTCGGAGATGATGGAGTTTGTGTCGGACTCCTACCGACTAAAACTGCCACGATGTTGTGTTCCTTCGTTCCGCAAGTAGTAAGATTACGTGTACACCTTCACATTCATCTACGACCCAGCTGGCGGTTCTTCACTTGTAATGAACTCTGCGCATAATCTTTCTTGATTCTGACTACATGCCAGACAGGGGGGACACGTGGTCCAATTTCGAAGACCTTACGATCCCTAAGCAATGAACTCCCCGAATTTATTGCCCAATGATCCTTATTATGGAGGCAGGTAAGTGGCGGTATGTGCCGCCTACGTCCTGCTCTCTTACGGCGAGTCATGCTAGCCGAGACGTCAGCCTTCCTCAGCCGTTCTGCTTTCTATTTTGCTCTCATGTCGTTCTCACAGAACTGAACCATACCCTTCCAATAACTCTTGCTTGAACCTACATCTGTTACCAGTATCAGGTTTTTAACGAGACCAAGTCGGTTCAACTTCTAAATTTTTAAAAATCTGTTTCTTGTTTTTCTAATTATCTTTTTATAGTTCAATAATTTCTTTGTCTTCCAAAGAATGATGAAAACCTCATAAAACAGGAAGTTGAAATAAAACAAAACCGTTTTCTTTTTCTATATTTGTGTAATTTTCGTGACAAAGAAACCCAGCTATCTATGTAGTGTAGCACGGATTAGCTCTAATTATAATTGTAATATCAGTGTGTATTATCTACGTTAGCTAATATTGGTAATGGACGACCATTTAGTGGATTATTTCACAAAACAGAACTTTCTAGAAATTTAAACGTATGATGGCTGATGTATCCGTATAACATTTCGTAATGCTATTGTTATAGTATAATAGTAATGCTATTGTTATAATATAATATTATATATAATATAATATAATATAATACGATATTGAGTGTACACAATTGAAAATCTAACAGATTTTTATCAAATACGACTTGTTACAAAATGTCGTTACAAAATAAATCTGACGATTCTCGGGCGTGTGGTATTGTCGAATAGGCTTTCGAAATTCAGGGCGTTTTTTTTGTACTGATTCAGTTACGCACTGTGAAACCCTAGAGTTTTACCGGAGTAAGTCTCTTTTCGAGTTTTATTTTTGTCGTGTAATCCTGTTTTGTTCACAAAAATTGCATATTTTAACAAAGATAGGGTTTTGTTCAGGTCTATCTTTGTAGATACTACCCATTCCCTAGTTGCTCTGTCCCTAAATTTTGTAACGGATGGCGATATTTTAAATTGGTTTATTAAAAGAAAATGTTACATCCCGTGATTCCGAGCATAGTTGTAGCTTGAGCAGAGATTTACATTTTTACAATAATAGTGTTTTTAGGTTATAGGACCAATACTTATAATAAATACGGTAAATACCATCGGATACCTCATTCTGTAATATGATTTCTATGAATAAATACATGTATACAATCTAGCATATCTTTAGTACATTTATTTTTATATATAACAATATTTTTAAAAGTTGTCCATGCTACATTGTGTCCGATGTGTTTATTTTGTTTAATTTGCCAAAAAGCTGCATAAATTTTGGATTCACCTAACTATTATCTGCGACTTAATTGTAATGGGATCTTGCGTATTTCCCTGTTCCCTGTTTAATGATATGTTGCGTCGCAGTGCGGCGCGCCGCTGGCTACGTGTTATCTATGGCACGACTAGCGTTTACTGTTCAGCGGGAATACAATTGAAATAAATAAATAAAAAATTGCAAATCATACACATTCAAAACTTATGTCATTATAATGATCACGTTTCAGAGGTGAGAGCAAATAAATAAACACGTAAATTGCTATGAAAGATAATTTGCATACAGCGGAGTATTTTACATCTGTGGCACTATCATATTACTGATATCATTGAATTCATGAATTTTTAATCGTCCTCGTATTTCCACGTCTGCGTTTATAAATAGAAGCATCTGTTCCATTTCGAAACTATTCGACACGTTTTAATAAATTCGCGACCTAAAGATGAAACATATTTCAATAATATATATTGCGAAATGCAACTGAATTAAAAAGTTTTTTTGAGTAATGAATGGTCGTTTCCGGTACAATTAATACGAAAGTAGTATGTTTTTCTGCTTTCATGATGTAAATGTTGTTTGTATTAATTATTTACTTACAATGCTTTTAAATGGGATGACAACCGAATATATTTAAATTATAATTGTTATGTTGGACATGTAAAGATTTAAATAAGTATTTATGTGTCATGTATTTTTTATAAAAATATGAAATAAATATCCGATTTAAGAAATTTAAGTTTATGTTTTTTTAGGTAGGTTAGTGGATAAAATAATATAGCAAATTTTGAAGATGGCAGGCCGTTTAATCGTTAAGTTAGTTATACCTTAATAATATGAAACTATTAACTATAACACAACATTAAAACAAAGTAATTATCATACTATCCAATTGTAAATATATGAACAATTAATTGATGAAATGAATTCCAAAGATCTTGTCGATCATTGTTGGTGTTTATTGATTATGAGTATACTGAAAGTGTACGCATTTTCTTACACTTGTTGTCTAAGAAAATATTCCAATATTCATTAATTAAGAAATCATCACATACTTGTCATGTCGTACGTCTAGTTTTTTGTTTCATAGAATCATTTTAACAGATAGACAGAAAATGAATGTAGAAATCACGGATGAAAGACCCACTGCGATTCTTAGCTCGATAATGTCCTCGTGATAGATTTCGGGATACTGGTTATCTTACCAAATAATAAAGCACAAGTGTGTGAGTATTTATACCTTCACTCTCATATTTAAATGGGAATTGGGAAGATAAATCTGACACGACTTAAAAAAAAAACACTATTTGCTCTCCGTGCTATCCGAGACATGAAAGTGTTAACACTGTCAATTCATCTCAGGACTGCTACTAAGGATATCTCGAAATAAAACCAAATAAAAAATTATTAACTCAACCCGGGGTTCGATTTCAAGATTTCGGATTCTGCCACTAGAAAAACGAAGCGTTCTGATATTAATTTTCTACGTATATATATATATATATATATATATATATATATATATATATATATATATATATATCAATATAATTTTTTATACACCGAGGCACGATTGACGTTGTCGCTTCAATAGATGTCTGATGACAACTCGATATTTCTTCTTTATACCAAATAAATAACTAGAGGTGAAAGAAAATATATTTTATTCGAGACAGGATTGCGTTGACGTTATCTCAGTCTGTTTTCAGCCTTGCGTCGAGTAATGTGAACGATTCACAAACTCAACGCGAGTCATGTATGTGTTTGAGCGGCTGAATAGTAAGGTCACCATGACTAAAGACTGTGATGGCTGGTGCGTAGTTGGTCGAAAACCGACTTGTATAAGAAAAGAAGATCTTTATTACCTATTTCTTGAATAAAAACGTCAGTAAATAAGTAATTTAAAAAATCATGTACCATCCTGATGTCCCACGGCTGAACCTTTTCCCCTTTGGCTAAGGCTTCCTCCCTTTTTTAAGAATAATATAAAAACATTATCCGAATGTTATTTACTTTCGATTATGTTTTAACAAAGATTGCATTCAAAACATTAACACGTGATATAATGAACGGTGATACACAACTTCTGTCAAAACATTATTTTTTTTATATTTGCCGGGAGGGCAAATGACTCTACTCCACCTGATGTTAAGTGGTAGTAGAGTCCAAACGCGAGGACGGCCAGTACAGTCGGGAAGAAGGTTCTGCACTAGCCGCCCTCGCCTTGCCGGCCCGCAAGATACCTCTTCACGCCTCGTTTGAAGGAACCCGGGTCGTAAGAGGAGGGGAATACGTGAGCTGGTAAGGAATTCCATTTCTTGGAAGTGCGACAAAGAAAGGAGTTGAAAACACATACACTGCAAAAGCCTTTGTGCTTGCGCTAAAAACCGACAGCCGACCAGCACAAACTCCGGTACGAGCGTTACATGTAATCTTCGTAGTGAAGTGTACATGCAGAATTCGCGTTACATTATAGGAAACATTACATTTGTAGTAAATAACGATATATGTTAATTTCCTTGATAAAGTTCGTAGGGTATTTTTTTTTAAAATGTTCTAATAATGTTGTTTCAATGCATTATTGTATGAAGTAAACTAATTTGACCTGAATATAAGACTCCCTTTGCATTTTAATGTTCTCGAGGGTAATCACGAATCGTCTCGCCCAAAAATTCGATGACTTCCAACCCGTTGAACAGGCTGGGTTTCGAAAAGGCTTCAGTACCGTAGACCACATACTCACACTTAGGCAAATGATACAGAAGACCGAGGAATATAATCAGCCTCTATGCCTAGCGTTTGTGGACTACGAAAAAGCCTTCGATACCATCGAGACCTGGGCTGTTCTGGAATCGATGCAGAGATGCCTAATAGACTTTCGGTATGTCCAGGTGTTAAAGTGTTTGTACGAAGCCGCAACCATGACCGTCCAAGTACAAGATCAGAGCACAAGACCAATCCAATTGCATCGCGGGGTAAGACAGGGGGATGTAATCTCCCCGAAACTTTTTACCAATGCATTGGAGGACGTCTTCAAGACGCTCGATTGGAACGGACGCGGCATTGATATAAATGGCCTACACATTACACATCTGCGATTTGCTGACGACATTGTCATCATGGCGGAAACTCTGCAAGATTTGGAAGAGATGCTAAACAGCCTAAGCGATTCTTCAAGACAGGTGGGTCTGCGGATGAACTTAGAAAAAACTAAAATTATGATCAACCAACATATATCCCCGAGACCGGTAGTCGTAAATGGCTCTCCACTCGAAGTTGTGCAGGAATACATCTACCTGGGCCAAACTATACAACTTGGCCGGCACAATTTTGAGAAGGAGGTCAAAAGAAGAATACGTTTGGGCTGGGCAGCATTCGGGAGTTTGCGTCATATTTTTGAATCGTCGATCCCACAGTCACTTAAGACCAGGGTATTTAATCAGTGCGTCCTGCCTGTTATGACTTACGGCGCCGAAACGTGGACACTCACTGTAGGACTGGTCCACAAGTTCAAGGTCGCTCAGCGAGCTATGGAACGTGCGATGCTTGGGGTTTCTCTGGTAGATAGAATCCGAAATGAGGACATTCGCCAGAGAACTAAAGTCACCGACATCGCGCGTAGAATTAGCACGCTGAAGTGGAAGTGGGCTCGTCATGTCTCCAGACGCATCGATGGCCGATGGAGCCGACACATGTTGGAGTGGAGACCACGCTTAGGCAAACGTAGTGTAGGACGCCCTGCGGCAAGATGGACCGACGATTTGAAAAAGGTGGCAGGTACGGGATGGATGCGGGCTGCCAAAAATCGGGATGGTTGGCGTTCTATGGGGGAGGCTTTCGTCCAGCAGTGGACGGCGGTAAGCTGATATTATATATTATATTATATTTGCATTTTAATATCTTGGAAAAAAAATGTAATGTTTTAAATTTAGTATCTGTAATCTTGTACCATATCGTCTTTTCAGTGCACGTAGATGCACAACCACAGGAGTGCACTATATACCTTAACTTATATCGATAGTCCAATGGAACCGCAATCCTACTCGAACGGGAAGGGATCAGGTGCAGGATTTGAGGATTTTCCGTATGCGTACATAATTCCTGGCTGGTACTGAGATTTTTTTGACAAAAAAATAATCGATCACTATATCTCCGTTTCGCTTTCGAGGCTTGAAATAATTTTGATTTGACCAGGAACGTAATTTTTTTTTATCTGCAGCCGTATAAATTAGATTCAGGAGACAAGACCAACGTAAGTGTGCATAAATATATATATACATATTTAATATAGCAATTATGACAACAATATTATGAAAGTTAATGTTTTTTCTATAGTACCTTGCGTTTTTTTCAGGAAATACACTTATATAGACAAACTTAAAAAGCAACAACCTTATCTAAATACAAAAATTGAGGCAAATCGTTAAAGCCATTTCCGAGATACACGAAATAAATTTATGCATATATAATAACAGCTCATTTAATATGATAAGAATTGTAAAACCAAGCACAGGATTTTCATGTGATTGGTTTTATAACTTCCCTTTTGCTTGGTCGTGAAGGAAAATATCGTGAGGAAATTCTGTCATATATGTATTCATTACCTCGATTTGAAGCAGCTTGGTGGAATAAGCTCCAAACCTTCTACTCAAGGGGCGATTTGCCTAGCTGCTACTTTGTAACAAAGTGAGATTTACCAATACTTCAATAAATTTACTATTCACTCAAGTAATCATTTTTACAATAATCTTAATAATGAAATCCCATATTGATTCATCGTATGATAAGTTTACTGACGTCAATGCAAAATAATGAAATATCCCGCGCCGCACGTGCCCTCATTAAACCGACGAATTAATCTTTTTGCGGGAAAAGCCGGCATAACGAATTTAATCTGTTTATCCAGATACAGCAATAACGTATGATAAGCAGGCAGACGGTAACCAGAGCTGGCTTTTCGCACCCGTACTCCGCACTGCGACGTACCATGTCATTAAAATTTACCGAAACCACTGCCTGCTGCGAATGAAACAACGTACGCGTCTATATACACGGTCATTTACATTTACGTTTATGACGTCACAACTCGTTTACCTACCTATTACGTTTTCAATCGTGTTACGAATTGCATTTCAAAAAAGATTGATGGAAAGGATTGGTTTTTATCACCAATAATTTCTAATATCTTTCATACAAATACAAAAAAAAACATATAAATACAATAAATATGATAACATTCTAATAAATTTGTGTAAAATACATACGTAAGTCAAGATATCGTATTCATTTTCTCAAAGAATATATATATATATATATATATATATATATATATATATATATATATATATATATATATATATATATAATCCTTTGATATATATTCTTTATATAAACTTAGCCGGGACTGGCATTTCATTCGATTTATTAATCCCTCATATTTTTATACCTTACTGCGGTACGATGGAGCTTCTTTCATCCTTGTAATTTGGACCGGATCTTTAGGGGAGTGGCGCCTCAATGAACAAAATTGTGGACGACAGTTTATAAAAAGAGTCGGCCCAAGAATAGGCTTTATTCGATTTATTCATTTTATTTGCTTCACAAGATGGCTCGCTTTCATTGTCTCTATTGTTTTCCTTTTATTTGACCTTCGTTCTTACGAGACGTTAAAAGGTTTTGGCATTTTTGCTTGTATTGTTTTGATGATGGACGTTTAAGGTATTTTATTTTTTGAGGAATAATTTTCGAACTTATAAAATATTACAAGCGAAACATTTTATTTCTTATAAAGATATTTTGTTATAACATTTCATCGGGTATTTTTTATAAATTCATTAAATTTTCATCTCACTTTATCCATATTATAATATAATATCCTGAAAAAGATTTGAGTCATTAATTTTAATTAAATTATAATTTTTTGTATTAAATTACCCTTAGAATATTAACTGTATAATATTAGTGTAAAAAAAAGATTATAATATCCCTTGAATTTGTATTTGGAATATTAAGACGTTATATTGAAGAGGATCTTCAATAAAAGAAATTTAGAATGATGTCATTAAAATAAAAATATTCTTTTGTAGTTTTGAAGAATTATACATTTTATTATAAAATTCGTAGAACTTTGTCTTGACATTCAATTTAATTTTCATAGCTTTCAGTACATTACTACAATATTGTATTTAACCTTTTATTTACTCATTACAAAAATATTATGTCTTTGAATATAAACTATACGAAATTAGATATAATACAATGTTTCGGAACAACAATGGTATAAGTATAGTATATTATGTACAGTATAATGTATTTTCATCAATACAAATTAGATACAATTTAATTTTTAGGGTTAATAAGCAACGAAAACATCTCAATAAGTCTTTTATTATTTTATTGTTATTTAAAATAATATTTATTTCAGAAATGATGACGTGTCGGTTGGGTTCGCGGCGGCTGGGCGGCTCGCGCGGCTCGCTGCAGGCCGGCACCGCGTGCTCCGCCGCCAGCGAGCTTGACCTCTCATCGCGCTCAAGACGATCACACAAGGCTAGGTATTCTAGATTACTACAAAATTATGTTAACAACAACAAAGGAGAATTTTGTTATCCTTATTTTTTATTTAATTTAGTAATTTCTTAGAATTACGTACACATTTACGTCTACGAAATATAAAATTATACTAATGATTTGAACATAAAAAGGTCCCTAAAGATAGGTACGAAAATGTCAATGTATGCGTGGCGCGTATGACTAATACTTAAATGTATTGCTATAATACGGATATATTTACATTTTTATAATATAAAAAATATTAATAATATCGTTCTAAGCTTCGGAGGAAAATTAATACGACTCCACTGAAAAGCAAACTTTATCGTCCAGTTGAATTTTAGTTCGGACTTGATACAAACAGGTAGTTGTTTAATGAAAGAGCACGTTACAACGTTTTAGAATCTAAGCTGGGTGCTAATTAAATTAAAATTAAATATGTCTTATTATAATAAAAACTATTTAGTTAGCAGCGTGGATTAGTTCATTGATGACAGAAGATAAGTTCAGTCATCAGAATTGAACTTATTTCTACAAATTTAAGTATTATTCAAATAGGCATTAAAATGTGAATTATTTGTTTTTTTTTATGATGACGGTGACGTAATGACATGCTCAATACCTGTCCAAGCCTTCGGTAAGATTAAAAATAAGAATTCGAAATAATTAGTAAAACCTCATTTTTGTTATTGTAAGTAATTCAAAACGTAAAGAAACGAATAATACGAAAAAAAGTTTTTATTTAAGCACAAATTGAGAATTTTATTGAAGTAGTAAAATTTTTGATAATTTAAAAGATTACATTATTTATATTCTATCTAAATTTAAGTGTAGCTCAAGCTACGTGTAACTAAATCTATTTGATTAGGAGAGTAGATTGAAGCAATGTCACGGCCTGTAACATAGTAATTAACTAAGAGGATTCGAAGGGAGTTTCTTGAAGCGGCATAGATTGGAGGTATTACGTTGCTCTCCCTTTCCAATAGGCTTTAGGGGGAATAAATATTTATTAAATTAATATTATTGCTAATCAGAATTTAACGGAGTCGTAAAATATCAGTTACACATACTGATCGAAAAAGAAAACATGTAAAGTCACGCATACAAATGTGTGTGGAGAAAGAAATATTTATGCAAGTTTCTTTATTTAAAACACACTTCGAATTTATCAAGTTTGAACAATACTAATTCAAAATTATAATAATAATATCCTGGGACATTATTCACACACGGCCATCTGATCCCGAACTAAGCAGAGCTTGTACTATGGAAACCAGACAACTGATATACTACATATACTACTTTTCTTCTGTAAATACATACTTATATAGATAATTACACCAAGACTCAGGACAAACAGACATGTTCATGTACATAAATGTCTGTCCTGGGTGGGAATCGAACCCACAACCATCGGCGTGAAAGGCAAGTATCTACCAACCACGCCAACCGGCCCGTCAAAATAAATAAAAAATATATAAAACTATAAAACGTAGTCATTATGAATATTATTTGATTTGTTATAGTCTTGTAGCTTGTATTTCTTCTCGTTTTATGTAGTTAGGGTAATAGTAATTATCATATACAGTTACATAATGATTAAAACAAAGCTTGTCCATACACTTAATATTTAAGACGTTATATAATTAAATTTAAAACTTTGACAAGACTTATTAAAATCTAGAGAATATATATTTCAATTTAGACGCCAACATGTTCACGTAGAGTGTTAAATCGTAACCTGAAGCGTTCAATGAGATGGAAAAACGATATTACTTCATATCTCATATACTCGAATCAGCCAATATTACTTTCACTACAAAAAAAAACGTGTCTACGAAATTAAATAAATTGCGTAGTAGGTAACCTTACAGTACATATATGCATTTGCTTATTTAAAGTTTTTAAGGTTTAATTAATCTTTATTATGTATCAGAATTTACGAGTGAAACTTGAATTAGAATTTGATTATCTTCCAAGCCAAAATTTTTTTGGTCTATATAACATTGCATTACGACCTACGGGGGCCGAGCAGTGACGGATTAATTTAATGCAGGTGAAACCGCAGAAATGCGCTAGTTTTATAAATCATTGAGATATTATATCGCAAAATGTTGATTCCACGTGGTGTATTTGAAGAACAACACGTGTTCAAATAATAATTCTGTTAATAACCATTGTATAGAATATCAAGTTACAATATACTCAGTCCATTATTGTGTAGCTTCTAAAAGACGCACAAAATCTAAGTGATCTTTTCAGAAGGTATCAATTTACTTAAGTTACGTTTCTAAATTGTACTCCCATTAAGTCAGCAGCGGAGAGGTTCGAGGGCCTGTCTCTTGTTTGCCGAGGAACGCAAGAGTCCTCTTCTGAAGTAAGCCTTAATCATAAGAGTTGACTCGATGGGCTTCCACTTTTATCGATAAACCGCTTAACTCTAAAATAAAAAAAAAACTAGTTTTATAATAAAAAATAAAATTGAAAACTGAAGTTTGTAAAATTATTTAGTTCGTACTACAAAGGGTGTGTGCTAAAATGTTCACAGGAAGTTTTCAATCCCCCTTTATGTTCTGTGAAATGTAACATTTCGCTTCTGGTATATTAAGCCGATAATAATGGTATAGGTATGAGCAAGCGGTGCTACACTGCCGCAATAGAACCGATCACAATTTTGAGCGTTTTATATCTCATTTCACGGTACGACAGCTTACATCGAATAAGGTTCTGTAGACTTCGGTCCCACGATGCATTTGGAAAACCAATTTGTAATGGTAGCAGCTAGAGCACTGCTAAGGCGATTTAACTTTCTAGTGAATTATGCATGTTTAGTTACAAGAATGAAATATAACAATTTTTAGTCCCTTTTATGTATGAGAAGAGAAACTTATTTGGGTGGTGGTGGTGGTGAAGAAAGTTGTATGAGTGTATCGTCACAATATGTTACGTTACAGACGATGGGCTTAGAGCGTTAAAGAAGTGTCACGATGCACGTTCCATTAATAGCATTAATTTAATAAAAAACGATAGATTATATTGCAAACATTATTCTTCGTTTACTTTAATATATTTAGCCGCTCGCATTTTACAGTTGCTAGGTTTTAATGGCTAGGATTTACGAAGTAATAATAGATACCTAAGGCTTTTATATAGAAAAAGCTATTTACTTATGATTGAATTGGAGTAGTATTAGAAACATGTTGTTGTTATTCCATATAAAAATATACTTAGATTAAAATTGCTGGGTGCTAGCGGAGAAGCGCCACTTCTGAGCGGGTGGCGCAGCACGCCGCACACGCCAGGCACGCCCGCACCGCATCATTCGCACAACCACCTCGCTACACCGCATTGTAACGGAACCGATAGGTAATGATATACAAATTTTCTTATTATATTCTAAAATACATGTATTTACAATCAACTAATTACTTAGTCACAATGGATTGATAAATTATAAATAAATATATAGAAGCTAAATAGCATTCGTGTTTGCACTTAATCGACAATGACAGATTTATTAGTTTTTATTTAAAAAAAATTATAGCAAGGCACTGAGATTTTGGAAATTTCTATATTTTGGTCGATTATCGCGAATTTCCGTCTACTAAGTCTGTGGTAAATGAGGGTACATGTAATTACGGGTGTAGGAGATGTAACATGTTGGATTTAACGTTTGGCATTAGTAATTTCAGGCGCTTGCCGAATGTTAGGGACATTCGCAGTAGTAGTGTAATATATCGGCTGATGGTAGAAGTACCATTCGAACTGTTATTTGCACATCTGCATTTACTTTGCTCTCTGATAAATACTGTTATTTGTCAATTTGCATTTCTTTTTACAGTAATGAAAATAATTATAAATTGAAAAAATGTTATTTTATTAAGTTTTTTTTTCATGAAAATTGTCTACTGAAAACTAGTCCATCTGGTGAGGGTACTAACTGTAATATAGCCAGTGTAATAAAAATACTAGCCAGTTAATTTCCTTTTTAAAATGAGGGCATGGAACTCATTTCATCATATTAGTTACATGTGATAGAATTTCCTTCGACAAGGTTTCCTCATGTTTTCCATCACCATCCATCGAGTATTGGATGAATTAAAAACACAAATTAAGCACATAAAAATATGGATTTTGACCGGGTTTCAACCCGAAATCTTCAGTTAAGATTTACGATGTTCTAGCCTCCTGAGCTCTTATGAATGTATTAGTCTACTGTCGCTGTAAGAAGTATAAACCATTCCGTATATGTTCCCTTGACCAAGGGATCTACGAATTTATGGTACTTTTGTTATTAGACTTGGAGCAATAATTTCAAACCAAATTCCGATGTTTGGTAAAAATGTAATTAGCTACATTAATATGTCACGTATTCATTTCATTCTAACTTTAATTTAAGGAATATAGAAGTTTTAAATATTGATAATAGATAAATTTATTCCGTCGAGTATTTGATTAAATATTGTTATAATAAACAAATGAACATCAATTTAGAGCTGGCGTGGCTTTGCATTGATGCTCGTTGTAAATAGTTGATCATTCAAACACAGAACCGCGGAGTACATAGCAATGCAAACCGCTGTATCTATATTTCCTTCGGATACATTTAATCAAGCGAGAACTTTTGGAATACAATAGTTTAGCTAGCTTTAGTGAATTAAACTGTGTTATGCAATTGTTCCAAATTAATTTGCGCAGTAAACGAAAACGGTTACGTAATATTTCAAAATCCAATGAAACAGTTTGAATTGAAACGCAATTAATTGAATTCTGCATATCAAATGAGAAATTACGTGTTTATATTTAAATATTTTACATACTCACGTAAATTACTTTAATGATACATAATTATGTGATTAATACCATTCTAATTTTATGATGTTATTCAGATTAAATGATTATTTAATTATTGAATTTCACTAAAAACATATTCAATACTATTGAGAAATGAGTTAATCTTTTGAACATTGTGCGCGTAAAATGTCAGTAAACGATCAATTTAACTTCCGTTCACGGAAACTAAGTTGCGAACAAAAGTTAGTCCTTTTATAAAGTTTGTACTAAGTCGAATACTAGTGTTATTGAAATTGTGTCAATCAAAGATAATGAAACTGCCATTACTAGTACCGCAATACGGTGGGAAGACCATCCGGTTTCCGTCCTAGATTAATTGGAAACGCTGCCGACATCCTTGCAGCCTATTCTCAGGTGGTAAGCGTGATATTCAATTATTCCGATCTGGGATTACGTACTCTCTAATATTGAACTCAATCTGCCAGCTCTAAACAAACACCTAAGGCTAACATTCGTGTTAGCTACGTATAGACTTTCTAAAACATTAATTGTATAATTAAACGTTTAATTCAATTTTAATAGTGGTATTAGTTCGTGTATTACACTTAATATTAGTAGTGGCAAATTCGATATCCAAACATTGAATGATTTAATTTTGTTTTGTCTTTGATTTATGTTAATGTTCAGTGTTAAATGAATTTATACGGATATTGTAATAAAATCCAATGGAATATATTTGATTGCATTATCCTTTGTGTCATCCATTGTGTACAATCTAGTTACGTGTATCGTGAATAGGTTTTTCGCAGCTGTACGAAAATTTTAGCAGTGCATTAAGCTTTTTATATTATATTATAGTACGTTCTTGTGCAGTCGCTTTTTTCGCTAAGTACAATTAAAATAGTTTGCATTTAGCATTATTATAATCAATCTATTTTAATATTATTATAAGTGCGAAACTGACTCGACTTTCTGTCTGACTGCTAGGCTTTAACGGTTTTTTGAAATTTGGTTTATTATAATACGGATATCTTTATAGATATATATATATACATATATATATATATATCGGTATATATATATATATATATATGTATATATAGTATATATATCGGTATATATATATAATCGGTTCTCAAAAGTAAATACCCAGGTAGAAGAAATGACGAAAGAAAGGGCGTGTTTTTTTTTCAAAATTTATACTTTTTAACAATTTACAATATAATAACGAGGCCAGGAGGCGATCGTTTCATCTCCATACCATTTTCTATGCGATATTAAGTACGTACGTATTTTGACGATGCTATTATTATTTATTAACCTTTATTTTATCTGTTTAGTGGTAGCAGAGGAGGACTAAGACGGCGGTCGACATACACCAGCGGCCGACTTCGGTCAGGCCCGCATTGGTCCTTCGTGTTCGACCCCGCTGGCCGTTTGTGCTATTACTGGTCCATGGTCGTCTCACTAGCCTTCCTTTACAACCTTTGGGTCATCGTTTATAGGTTCGCTTTTCAAGAAATTAACAGTGAGTACTATATTTATTATTTATGAAATACTATACTATTATACAAGGTCTTTGTGCAAGCTCGTCTGTCTATTCCCTCATCATATATTCTGCCGTCAAACAGCAATACTTAGTATTGTCGTGTTCCGGTTTGAATTATTTAATTAAACCAGTTCAGTTACAAGCACAAGGATCATAACATCTTAGATCTCAGTTTTGGTGGCGCATTGACAGTGTAAGAAATTCTTAATATTTCTTACAGTGCCAATGTTATGGACGATGGTGTGCACTTACCATCAGATGCCATTTTCGCCCTTTCATCTACCTCTTTAAGAAAAAAACTCAGTTGTTTAAAAACAGTTCATTTTACTGTTGAGGGGTGTGAGAAATATTAACAGAATATTTATCCATTAGCGAAATACCTGGATGTTCGTTTGAGAAATATATCGTCAAAAAAATTCAAAAATTGAATATTGAGTATTAAGGTTCATTTTCTCTCAAAGTTGGCAATGATCATAATGTTTTAACAGAGTATACTATAAATTTATTTGGCTCGTTACATATTTTACAATAAATTACTTATTGATATTTATGTTAATAAATTAGTGATCATATTTGTATGATTGAATATCACTGTATAACATAACATCTATCTAATTGGAATTCGAAACAGTGATATTTAATTATTTAAAAAATGTTGATACTTTGTTTGTATTTTAAATTATCCTTAAGCTCGTCTAGACTCGATGTCTGGGAAAGAATAAGTTTTATATAACGCTTTAGTTAATTTCCATGGACAGATGGATTTAAATGAAAACGGTTAAATGGATAAAAATCCAATTTTGATTCTCGTTCTTATGCAAAAGACGTCTCTATTTAAGATAGCGAGGTAGATTAGTTGAACGATCTAGGTTGCAGCGACTTAGCATACAACGCATAGTTTTCCACAACTTGTTTCGCAGGGAATTAAATTACTTACCTAAATAGCTTTTCCGAGTTAAATGTCTCGCACCAAAAACAATGTGATACTTTGAAAGGTACATTCCAATGTTGCATCGCTCGAGTTTTCCATTGTTTTAATAAATTTTGCAAGTGTGGGTGCTATAAGCTAACAAAGGAGAATTTTGTTCAACATACTTGAAATTTACATTAAATATTAATTATGCAAATATTCAACGAACAAGATATTCAATTATTTAATTTATTTGCTTTTAGGATTATTAAATACCTCGTGTATTTAAGAATTTAAAGTGTTAACAATAAATTAACCTTATGTTTTTGTTGCAGGAGAAACGCTCATCGTTTGGTTTTGCTTGGATTACTTCTCGGATTTTCTATATTTGGCGGACATTCTGTTTCACTTTCGGACGGGATATTTAGAAGATGGCGTATTGCAGACGGATGCGGCAAAGCTGAGGGCACATTACATGAACTCGACCACATTTTATATCGATTGCCTGTGCTTGCTACCACTGGACTTCCTTTACCTGTCCATTGGCTTCAACTCTATTCTGCGCTCCTTTAGGCTCGTGAAGATCTACCGTTTCTGGGCATTTATGGACCGCACAGAACGGCACACGAACTATCCTAATCTGTTTAGATCTACAAGTTTAATTCATTATTTGTTAGTGATATTCCATTGGAACGGGTGCTTGTACCATATTATATATAAAAACAATGGGTTCGGTAGTAAAAATTGGGTGTATCAAGACACGGAGTCTGCGGACGTTGTGAAACAATATCTACAGAGTTATTATTGGTGCACATTGGCGCTCACGACGATCGGTGAGTATTATCCAATATCCATTTTCTTATAATTTTAGTGCTTACATTTTTAAAGTAAAGACGTTTGGGGAGAAGAATTAATACGTAAAATGTGAAACAAACGAACGCGTCGCAATGCAACGTAGCACATTGACTAGCCATGAAGCCGTTAATTTACCTTCAAAGCGCATCTCTAACGTAGTTTCTGGCTTCCGCTAGCTTAACTAGAACAGCTCGTTCTCAAATATTTAGAAAAGTGGACATGGCTCTTTGTGAAAACTGTTTGTTCACGGATACTTAGAAAATAATTACATTTTGGTAAATTTTTCGATTGCTAATATAGTTATGCATGATTAAAAAATCCAGAAAGATTAGTCAGTATGAAATTTCTTTAACAAAAATTAATCGTAAAAAAGAAAATATTGTGATGTCTTCTTATAAGTATTTGAACTGGTAGGGTTTCGTAGAAGATCATCTCGGTTTGTTACCACAAAATCATTAATGATTCTACAGTTAAATCAATTGTTTTATTCATGTGTTTCAGTTTAAATATAAAGTAGTGTAATTACAGACATACATACATAGAATCTTAGTTTCGTAAGATGACGATGCATTAAAGGTGTAAGTATTACTTAATATTTCCCATAGTTAGTTCCCCTTTTTATTGGCTTTTTGTGAAGTGACCACCATACCACCATCATTAGGCTGATTCACCAGTCTCTTAAACAAAAAGTCAATTGAAGTATAAAAAATGGAGAAGGAATTAAAGACTCTTCATTCGCCCGACAGTGTGAAGAATATTATAATCAATAGTTATTTTCAAAGGACTATTAAAAACTTGGCAGGATTTTAACTAATTCTAATTCAGTTTATTTCAAAGCTGCAGAATGGTTGGCTGTCATCCAAAACACATGATGTTGAACCCGTTTTTACTGAAGTAGAGTTCGAATACTAAAGTAAAATAACTTGTTATAATATATGCTTTATGTGATGAAGATTCGGTTAGTATGATTTCTTAATCTATGAAACGATGATGATGATGAGTAATATGTCATAACTGCACAATGATTAAATTAAATTTGTCTCTTCGAAGGGAAATGATTGTAGCATATTCCACTATTTCCACTACGCTGCTTCACTGCGGCTTAGTGAATTTGTTGTAACATAATATCACTCGTAACATCCTGTTATCCAAAACTGGCTTACCTATACAAGCACCAATCTTATCCGGATTTGAATCCGCAAACTCTAGTCCTCTTGGATCCTGAATTCAAGTTTACTTTACAATGGGTGGCTTGAATAATGTAGTCATGGCTCTTTATATAAGTCTACATATTTTCGATATATACAGCTTTATAAAGACTCATGATCAAATTAATTTCCATGGCGAAAACTGAAAAAAAAGTTGCGCCACATCGAAATTGATATTTATTGATAGAATTTATAGTTAAACGAGATAGATAGGGAGTAAAATTAATAGAAAGATAATTTCATTATTAAAATAAATATATTTTTCTTATAAAAATATTTTTTTATCAATGATATGCATAGTATACCCGCCCTGCACACACAAGGGATTGGTGCGGGGTGGGATCATGATGACACCTCATGCCGAAAGACCATTATGCCGTTTGGCGTTACAGCATTAGAGTCAGTTATTAATACTAAAACAGGTTTTTTTAAATTAAAAAAATCATTCATTCTGCGTGTTTCTTAAGCTGATACTTAGAAAAATTACTAATTTTATAGATATAATAATTAATGAAATATCAGTTAGCGTCCGACTTATAATGAAATACTTTGAAGTCTGTATATTCTTACAAAAATATAATTAACATTGTTATCATTGTGTCTATAATATAATTTTCCTTATAAATATTAATGAAGTTCTTTCGATTCCGCGTAACTCAAGAGCAAGAGAAACCCTAACTATGGTAAATCATGTTTAGCGCGTATTGTCAATTCGGTAACAGCTCTTGTAAGCGAACATTGGAGCTGAAGTCGTTAAAGCTGATGGCTGGAAAGATTACTTTACGTGACACCGTTTACGTCACAATATATTTATCAAAAATACTCGTGCAAGGCGCTGGGAATTGCAAAAAGTGATTTACACTGGATTGTTTAGAGACAAAAAAAAATATTACGAATCTCAGTCACAACGCGGATTCTTTTATGATGCGGCGCTTCTACGAATCTTAAGCGAGATCCTAGAAGTGCTTGGTCCTGTAAAAAAAAACAAAGAAGCAAAATATAGCAAAAGCTCCCTCGAGTCAAGCGCTATCGACTTAAAGTGCCTGCTGAATGTCTGTTTATCGCCATCCGCCACTGTCGATATTCGTGTCAACTGACAACCATTCGGTTCACTGATTTCTCATATTTATTAAGTATTCTTATCTGTTCGACTCAATGAAAATTTAAAGTTAATATATTTGAATTTAAAAATCATATAAATATACGATATATGATATAAAGGCACTTTAATTTATTCCACTCGGGAATAGAAATAGCTTTCCGGTACGGAAGTGTAGGTTAGATTGTCGTAATGACTTTCAGAATAATTTACGTATCTTGTGTATATTTGGGTACATGTATAACAGACCTCAGAGTAATATTTAATAACTTTCACACATTTTTCTATCCATGTAGAATAAATAAAATATTAAAAAATAAAAAGTTATTAACAAAGAAAATATCTTTTCCTAAATTAAAATTGGTATTATATTCATTTGCTATCACAATGCTAATATTTCAAAGTATTCACATTTATCCAGTGATAAAATCATAAATATCATTCTTATATTTTTTCAAACAATTTATAGAATGCGGATGAAATTTCCGTATTTTGATGGCTTAAAATTGCCACAGGGTAAATCGTTCCAGCACGTGCCTTACCTAAATCCCTAGATGCTTTATCCTAAATGCAGCTTGTATGGCAAATTAAGTGCTTATATGTATTGCGTGGGTTTATACAATCGGGTATTTTGTGTATTTGCGAAATTCTCTTATCCCTTATGACAGATAGAGAATAATACTAGCTTTGAATGGAAATTACCGAAAACGATTTATTTGCGTTTGAAATAGCTGCTTATAAAATCGATTTAAAACTTGTGTTTAACGACACACACACACACACATATATTTATATATATATATATATATATGTATGGATGATGAAAAATATAGAGAAGATGAATTTAGTATACCTAGTTTATTTTGTGTATTTTTGTTTTTTCATGTACGGTAAAAAAATGCTTGCTCGTGTTTGAATCCGCATTCCTCCGTTAAGATTCCCGAGTCCTGGCCACTGGACAATCTCGGCTCTATCATTATATAGTTTAATAATAAACATTATCGAGTAGACTAGCTCAGCCGGAGGTTGACACTATCCGCCCATAAATAGGGCGATAATTGCCGGAAGTGTACCGCTTATTTATAAGGCTAATACCGTACAAATAGAAATACTCTCGAAGGAAAGACGATAGTATTTTTTTCTTAGCTCAGATATTTTTTAATGAAGCGGAATAATCCCGGGGCGTTATTTCTTTACTGAGCTAAAAATGTTTTTTATATAAAATGCAATTTTAATAATAATGTTCGTAGAACAATACACATGACTGTTAAGATATATAAGTAAAAAAAAAGCTTTAATAGTAAATGACGATGTACGAGTATTTCGTATTCTGACATCACAGACACGCTTTAAATATATAATATGGAGGCTACCGTTTGCTACATCTTGTAAGAATATCCCAGTAAAACAATCCTTCACATTAACTTTTAACATTTTATTCTCTTCCACACGTAACTTGTTATTTTACAATTCTATTACAATTTTTGTTGGAATTCCTGCAATCACCCTGACAACCATCGAACGAGTCAATCTTTTCGTGTTTTGGTTCTTTTTTATATATCGCGTAGTTTTTTTCGCGCAATAATTTCCAACCAGTGTTAATTTAGTTAAAAATATTACCATTATTCCAAATTCTAAAAATCAAAATCAAAATAATTATTAAAAATAAGGAAAACCTTACACTGAATAAGTGGTAATGTCATCAACTAATAAATACAACGAAACTATTCATAACAAGTGCTTTAAGCGCTACATGGTAATATGCTGAACTCAGCCGAGACCGAACACGTGGTTTTTTATCGAAGTTTAAATCCGTTCAAACACTACTGAGTTTTATGTACTATCAGTCACATATAACAAACCTACCACTAACCCATAATTAATTAACATAATATTTCAATGTTATAATGAATCTCTGATTAGACTCAATATCGGCTGTTTAAATTTTTCGTTGAAATTCGTCACGTGAAATGCTGGTTACATAATATAAAGCGCATTCCGTGTCTATGTACGTACTACACATAATGCACAATAGTTATTAACAAAATTATATAGTCTGTGGTTTGCCACAAACGATCAAATGTGACCGCTAATTGCCTGTATATGACTACAGAGAACAGGAATTTTTGTTAATTAATACACCATAAAACGATATAGTTAAAATTTCTATTAAAGTACTTCATATATTTTTGTTTGCTTTGCTATTAAAAAATTATCTGTTTAAAAACAAAACCGTTTCAAATAATTCAAGATCATCGTAATTCATTTGAAATACTTTTACAACTTAAAAAATATAATGAGAAAATGCAGAAGTAAACTGATTTTATGAGAAACGATGAGATTATTCAAAAAGTTTTATGTTAACTTAACTTTTTAAATTTATGGTACTTTTGAAAATTTACACCTCATTGTATCAGAGGGATGAACAATTTTCAACATTACTTTTTTATAGAATAATATAATATTATATTCCATAATCTCACAATATTCTTACTAAGTTATAAATGCGAAAGTAAGCGTATTTTTTTTTTAACTCAACCGATCATCATAAAATTTTGAATACACGATGTCAGAAATGACAACGAAGTGGAATCCAGAGAAGGACATGGGCTATCTAGTACTTGAATCTCACACATGAGCCGTGGGCGTAAACTGGATGGTCGTATAATTTTTACCTCTCATGAAATTTAATTACTTTATTTTATCCTTTGTTGTTTATTTTAAAACATAGCTAAATTAGAAAATTAAAAAGTATTATCATTAAAATTATGACACATGAGAAAAAGAGAGTGGGTAATAGAGAAATAAGTGTGAAGAAAGAGGTAGAACAAGTTATAGATTTATATCGAATACATTTTTGGTTTTTCGAGATTTGATATTGGAAGTAATCCAGAAGTAGCATAATAATATATTTTGTTCAAATATTTGCACAGAAACTATAGTGAGCACGATAATGACACCGGGAAATGGCGGAGGTGTTTGAATGTCTAGCCTCATTTCGTTTAATGGCTGTCATTTGAATTTCGCATTTGCGTACATCTACTTATTGTTGTCGAGGTTACACAGGCCATAACAATATATTCGCTCGTTATATCAGACCCATGTACTTTTGAAATCGCACATTTAAGATGACACATCATATACTGTGGACGCAAACAAATAGTCTTAAATTTAAATATCAATAATATCATTTATCTAAGTACTGTAGCATGCTTTTTACAATAAGCATGCTTAATTGCTAGCTAGGTCTTATGTATTTGTATTGCTGTATTAATATACTTTATATAGTGATATACTGGTAGATGATTAAACGTGATAAATAATTTGCGAATCTTAATCTTTGCAAGTGAAGTCCATAGTCAAAACTTAACATTTTTGTTAAATGCAGTATAAAAGTGGCAAACGCAATAGCTTATGCCGTGGAGTACCGTCCCGTGGCAGGGGGTGCAAAGAATCACCGGTTCATGGCAGGCTACCTTAAAAAACGACTAATCATGGCAACGTACAATGGACGCTCGTTAAGGCTGGACCATCACCTCGCCGAATTAGAAGTAGATCTAAGTCATATAAACTGGCATATACTAGGGTTATCTGAAATCCGAAGACAGGGGGAGGACACGATAACTCTAGAGTCCGGTAATTTACTCTACTTCCGCGAAGGTGATAACCTCTCCCAGGGTGGTGTCGGTTTTCTGGTCAAAAAGGATCTCATTAGCAGCATTGTAGAAATCAGTAGTGTGTCGAACCGGGTAGCGTACCTTGTCCTAAAACTCTCCGACAGGTACTCTCTGAAGGTCGTACAGGTATATGTGCCAACCTCGGCATACTCTGATGATGTGGTCGAAGCGATGTACGAGGACATCTCAAAGGCCCTCAACAACTCCTCGAAGGCCCACTACAATGTTGTTATGGGAGACTTGAATGCTAAAGTAGGAGTACATAATAGCGGTGAATCGAAAGTTGGACCTTACGGCTTGGGCTGCAGAAATCACAGGGGGCAAATGCTGGTAAACTTTCTCGAAGCGCAGGGGCTCTTTTTGATGAATTCTTTCTTTCAAAAGAAGCCCCAGAGGAGGCGGACCTGGCGAAGCTCCGATAACATGATAAGGAACGAGATAGATTTTATCATTTCGAATAAAAGGCACATATTTAGAGATGTCTCAGTGATCAACAGGTTTAATACCGGAAGTGATCACCGCTTGGTTCGAGGCACTCTCGATATCGACTTATTATTGTATCAATGATATATGTGTAAAATCTTATAATGACTTAATTTTTTTTATGTGCTGTAAAATATTGTTTGTTCTCGTAAGTTAATTTATAAATTATAATAGTATTTTGGTCGATTTTTAACGGACCACGTATATATTAAAATCATTAGATATATGATATACATTTATATGTGTAAAAGATATAGAACAAAGTTTTATTGTATTTTTGTTTAGGTTTTATATGTTATCGTTAATTTTGTTAACAAAATATTGCAAAACATTATTATAAATATCTTCCCACTTAGCTAGTACTTACGCCTGATGTTATATTTATGTAATGAAACAGGAAAATTCATATAAAAATCTAAGCTCTTATATACCAGATTAAGTCAATCGCATACCGTTTAAAATTTTCTTTTAGATGACTTTTTTGTAATAACCGTAAAAGTATAGGTAGACATCCGGTCTACTAATTCGATTTTCAGAACGAAGAGAACGAAAATATTAAAGAGAAAATCTGTTGGACTTTATATTGAGGGGATAAGGAAAATTGCAACTTTCTAAGAATCTGTCTGCACGAGACTCCTTAGAACAATAGCGGTGTGAAATTAAATACACAGTGTCTTCTTATACTCTTCATTTCTTTGTTTTCAATAAATACGCTGTGAAAGTTCGTAAGCTGTTACGACTTCTATACAGAGAAGTCTAGCTGTAAGTGTGTTTAATACTTTTTATGGGTTTAAAAATTTAAATCTGCTTCAAAGTTCATTTCAACAACAATGTCTAGAAATCAAGTTAAGCATTTTAGTTGAAAAGAAGAATAACATTAACTAACTACATTAGTACGTATTTAAACTAACCATAGACATAAGAATATTGTAGTATTGCCAAACAAAATTAATCAAATAAAAAAGTGGTTTTTATGATAAGCAAGTGTCGACATTACCCAAAGAAAACACGTGAATTTTAGGCAAAGGTTGTTTTATTAAAAACGGACAAGCACCATTATATTTCATGTGGAAAACCTGAATGTATACGAATATATACAAAAGTTTGACACTATGACTCTGCCATTGATAATAATATAATATAATTAACACAGTTTCTTAAGTATAAATTTAATAAAGAAGAAAAATTAATTTTAATTATAATTTAAATATACATTCACAATGCTTTAATCGTTTTAAAATTAATTCGGGGCTTCCCCTTGTAACCAGATGTTCAGAACTATAAAAACTATTTATTATATATAATAATCTTCTAACACCGAGGTTAAAGTATTTTTATTTCGGTTTATCCAATATATTGACGTTAAATTATGGTTCCGAATTTAGTGAAAGAAATCTTGCTGGAGATATCGTTCCGTTGTGGTCCCATTATATCAGCCTCGGCCGGATAACAGGGTTGATCGATTTCTCTCATATTGTAACGTTTGTGGCCCGTTTATATTTATTTTCTTTAATGTTTTATTACAACATCGTATTTTAGGAAAGTTAATTATGTTAAGAGAGTTGATTTATGTTACATCTATGTAATCTCCATTATTTGTTTTGGGTTGTCTATTCCTCTGTATCTTTTTGATTGGATTACTTTGATCGATTTCAGTAGTTTAAGTGACTGCATGATTTTATTTCCAGGCAGCATTACGGCCAAAGTTTCAGGATTATAATTTTTGTTTGTGTTTTTTTTTTTATAGAATAGGAAGGCGGACGAGCATCTGGGCCACCTGATGGTTAGCGGTCACCAACGCCCTTAGACATTGGCATTGTAAGAAATGTCATCCATCGCTTACATAGCTAATGCGCCACCAACCTTGGGACCTAAGATTTTATGTCGCTTGTGCCTGTAATTACACTGGCTCACTCACCCTTCAAACCGGAACACAACAATATCAAGTACTGCTGTTTTGTGGTAGAATATCTGATGAGTGGGTGGTACCTACCCGGACGAGCTTGCACAAAGCCCTACTACCAGTATTTAGTACCAGTACCAGTAGTATCTTCTTTATTGTTATATGACAATGATCTTAATTGTGTAATTGATGTTGGGATTCTGGATTCCCAAGTTAGTCTGCATAGTATATAGCCTGCCACCAGTGCCTGATGGTTTAATTACTATTATGGATCGTCATTTTAAATTTGTAGTTCAGAATCTGATTAGTAGTAGATGTCTGTAAAGTAAGTAGTAAAATAATTTTAATTTCAAATTATTTTGTATATTGTTACTTTAATTATTTGTTACTCTTTAAACATATTTTTAACTTTTTTTTTGTTATATATTTAATGTTAATTGTATTAAGTCATGTCTTTACATATTATTATGATAATAAAACATACATGTAACTTAGTGCTTGTGAATGGAAGATACTTTTTTGCGTCTGAAACGTTACCAGACACAGACAGTTCCATTAAGTATTAACTTAAAAAATAAACAATTCTATAAAATATACTTATTTCATGCAAATTCGTACCAATATTAACACGTTAAACTTTTGGGCATTAGTTTAAAACTATTTGAATATAACGGGCAGACGCCGAAACGTTCGTTACGGAATAAGATACCGTAATGACGTCCACTCCAATAAAGTGGAGTTCATAATAACTTCAATAATATGCGGGAACCCTCGGCGCAAAGTTTTCAAATGTTAGATTATGGTATCGAGTTTTATATGCTGATGTTTTCGGGTCGGATTTTACTGTTTATATTCTATTTCATTTGGACTAAGGTTTTTTTGATATTAAATACTTTAAGCAATTTAAACGGTTTATGGAATATTTGATTGAAAACGTTTCTTTATAGTTTAATTTCTAATACGTTTTGTACACCATGATTAACATACTTTAATAATACTAATTTCATCTGGTTACCTTAATTCTAACTCAACATTTAAGATAAATTTAAAATTAAAGGTGCCACAGATTCGATCTACGCTATATTAATCAGAATATGTAAGAAATTCTGTAGTAAAAATTTTATAATATATATTCAATATAATATGATTAGATTTTTTTATCCTCTATTTAATCAATGAATAACACCTCTATGCTTTTTTATCATCGCTCAATCATCATAAACTTGACAACCGACTTGCCTGAACGATATATTGATTTGTCATAATTTAGAAAAAGCTAACCCAGACGGATATATGAATACGGTGAATTGAAATTTTCATTTCTTAAATAATTCTTCTAATATTAAATTTTAACGACGGCGAAACGACCTTTAGCGAATTGCGAGGAATCTTCGTAAGAGATCGTGTTCTTTGTTTGAAAATTAATGACAATGTAAAAGCACTCAGTGACGCCGAAAACAGTTTTACGCGGAATTGTTGTTCGTGAATTTCGTTAACATCATTGCAGTAAACATTTTATTTTAAGCATTCCGTTGAAAAATATTTTATTATTATTTTTTATACCGGAAATTCGGTGAGATATTTTTGATATTTAAATAAATAAGTAATTTTACTGAAATTATTAGACTGCGTAAAACTTTTTAAACATAATGTGACGTATACAAGTCGATAGGGTACTTGGAAAATTTGAATCATTATTGGAATATTAAGCCATCTTTGCCTGCTTCTGACGGGTCTAAACGACGTCGACCCTCATTTCGTAAGTAATATTTTAAAAGGACGTCCGCCCTCTTCACGCTGTTATTTTTTTCGATTTTCTATAGCTGACAAATATTTCACAAGAAAAACAAGTTAGCCAAAAATTTGTTATTAGGGTTGTTACATATTACACTTTCACAGTAATGACATGATTGCATATCTAAACACAAAATATAATACGTCTAATAAATGATGTTATTCCGTACAAAGTATGTAGTTAAATGAATGTATCTTCTAAATTTGGTCTATTTATAATTTAAATTCAAATTCCTTTATTCAATGTAGAAGTAATATACTTACATTAGGATAGTTAAAGTAAGATCAACCATCTTGATTACGAAAATACCCAGATCTGAGAAAGGCCACGAAAGAAAGACAGCGGTTTTTGTTTTGTCTAATTTTGTAATTGTTTACAACTTTCAATATTATACTGAAATAGCTACATTGTTTTTATCCAATTTATTATCTTAATTAAGTACCATTTGATTTTTAAATTAAAGTAAATCCCGTGGCTTTTCTACGTAGCCACAACACCCGCAGCCGAACCGCCTTGTGGCTGACCGCTGAGCTGTGAGTCGAATACAGTCAACTAATAATCCCTTTAAAATATCATTTAAAGTGGAATGAATAAAGCATTGGTAACAAAATATTCATTTTTAATTCAGCGAAAAAGTAACCACATATTACGCAAAGGAAAATTTAAAAGAATATTCATTTTTATTTCATTTTTTTGAATTTACTAATAAAAACGAACTAAATTAACTTTTATAAAAGGTAAGCAAAATGTAAACACTGGCGCTGACTGACTGAAAATTATTAACCATGACAGGGAAATGTGTATTGCAAATGGGCCAACCCTAAAATAATGACCGAATACTGTGATCGTGGTAAGAACGGTCAGCGTTGTAATGGTACAATCATTAAATTGTTCCTGCGGGTTTTTATAATTACATAGAATCTTCGAAGCGTGACTAAGCGCTTATTTTTTTTTTTTTTAATACGAGGAGAAGTATTTATTGTTTTAAATCGTCTGTGTGATTAATTACACACGGATATTACAAAAGGATATTCTATTTAACCCTCGATTTCCTATCTTAATTGATACAACATTAGTGAAATTCAGTATAATTAATCTTAATATTTTACATGAATGCGAATGCACGGTTTACCCGCGCTGTGTGTTTATGTATATCTGTGTAACAGTTTTTCTAGAACTTTAATGAAATTGCGATTATTTCCTAATAATGAAACTAATTTTAAATATGGATAAATCACTACACTTGTCGATCGAACATTGTTAAAGCATGTTATCATCGTTTTCCAGTTTTAATTTGACTTCACTCATACAAAATGCGTATGTGAAGTTAATGTCACAGACAACACAATAAAGTTTAATAAACTATAACAATATATAATAAAACTCGAATATCTTAATCTACTGAATTTTAATCACTGAATATTTACAATAATTTTAGTTGGTAGGGCTTTCTGCAAGCTCGTCTGGGTAGGTACCACCCACTCAACAGATATTCTACCGCAAAACAGCAGTACTTAAATACTGGGATATAAAATCTTAGGTTCCAAAGTTGGTGGCGCATTGGCGATGTAGCCGATGGCTAACATTTCTTACAGTGACAATGTCTAAGGGCGTTTGGTGATCACTTACCTTCAGGTAGCCCATATGCTCGTCCGCCTTCCTATTCTATAAAAAAAAAAAACTTGTTAAAATAGAAACTTTTTGAATGTGTTGACAAAAAATGTTGCTAATATTCCCTCAGTGGAGCCCTAGCTTTATAAATGATATAAGTTCGAAAGAAACCCGAAAAAGCGGTTAGCACATAACTCATCCCTATGATAAGAGGGTATTAGGGGTATAAATTGGCACAATAGGAGGCGCCATAAGACAGATCGGTTCTCAAGGGTGACATAGACGAGGTCACCTTAAATCTATTTTCAGCCATTGCCTTGAATTAAGTAAACAATATTATATTTAAACAGTAAACAGAATTATATTTAAAATTGATAATATTTAGTTTAATTTTACAATTATAATATTACACTTCTATAATAGAAGTAAAAATCAATGCAAAAACTTCGCAAAGTCTATACAATCTTCGGGATATAAGATTCGCTTTTATATTGAAATTCCGCAGATATTTTTACCTTAGCCTTTCAATAAATTTAAATGCCCTCTTAGTTAGGAGTCGTTGATTTCATGCAGTCAGAAATAATTTTATTGTATTTAATTAACATACCTATGTAAATTGGTGTGAATGAGTAATTAGATACTATAATGTGATAGTGTAACTAGATAATTTAAAAGTGCTTATAATTATGAAATCCCATTTTCATTTTCCCGCCACACGGCACACGTCTATTTCGCCGTAGCTATCTCTCTTGCCCCAACTATCTTGAATATTTACAGATTAAGGTACAAATTATATAATAGTTTATTGTATCACTTTTTTCTCTCCGATTCCGTTTTTTATGTTTTTATCGGGCCATGAATGCGATAAATATGCGTTTGCGCAAGCAGCCCGCCCGGGGCGCTAATGAATTGTTTCGACGACGCGCGTCGGGAGATACGATAGATAGCGTACCCGTATTCTTTCAGTTTCATTTCTAACAATGAATTAAAAACCCTCCAATCAAATAGTATCCTTATTCTATTAAATTTAGTTTAAATAAACTTTTTAATTGGTATTTGTTAAGAATTCATTGTATTAAGTTTTTTTTTTAATATTTTGTTAATTGTGTGCTATCCCAGAGGTGAGGATTGATCCACTGACTGGCATATCGCTAGACCCGTGAACGGTCTATTTAGGCTTCATAATTGAGAATATCAAATGACATGACCAATAATTTTAAAACACTTTTCAGTTTTTGCAAATTATTATTTTGTAAGCTGTAAGCACCTTTACAAATTGGAAAATGCAAAAAATATATTATTGTGTGTAATCTCGTTTATTTTTAATTATATTTTTCAATATACATTTTCTTAAAATAAATTACAATGGTGTATTAAGTGATCCGACTCAGTTGAATAAAGTATTCAACCTATAACATAACGAGCATTTGCAGGGTTAAATGTAGCTTTATTTACAACGAAGCCAAGTTATTATAGACGGGGGATGATTATTGTTACTTTGCCAAGAAAGAAGACATTAGAAGATTTAAAAGAATTTTACTGGGAGCTCAGAGTTTAGAAGTAGTTTTTACACTCCCATGCCTCGGGTTGCCAGTAAAACCGTTCGCTCCGGTTTTATCGGATGAACATTCTATGTGATTATGATAGTGAGGGAATAGAGAGTGCACTTGTATTTGCGCATACACCTGTCTCTAATACATCCTGCGTATTCAGGAGAATCATCATTATCATCACATTATTATTTTTATTTAGAAATAATGAGACAAACACAACATATTTTCCGATAAAATATATGAAACGTTGCTTGTCAAATGGAATATTTTCGAAACTTGTTAAATATAGAATTATAATTGAAACGTTTGAGCTGCCAAGTAACAGGTTAGTACGTAATTATGATCGCTACACTTGGCAAGGTGAAACGAACGCTAATAAAGGTAATAGTCTGAAGATAGTGTTTCACCTTTTATTATTTTCGCTAAATGCAAAAGCAAGATGGCATGCGACGTATCGAAAGTTTTATTGTATTTTTTAAATAAGTTTGTGTTCGTGTATATATCTTATATATAAATGATTATTTAATACATTAGAATTATTATTTTCGAGTTATTTTATATGGTGGTAGGGCTTTGTGCAAGCTCGTCTGGGTAGGTACAACCCACACATCAGATATTCTACCGCAAAACAGCAGTACTTGATATTGTTATGTTCCGATTTGAAGGGTGAGTGAGCCAGTGTAATTACAGGCACAAGGGACATAAAATCTTAGTTCCCAAGGTTGGTGGCGCATTGACGATGTAAACGATGGTTAATATTTCTTACAGTGGTCTTACTGGTCTAAGGGCGTTTGTGACCACGTACCATGAGGTGGCCCATATGCTCGTACGCGTTCGTATAAAAAATATATATATATATATATATATATATATATATATATATATATATATATATATATATATATATATATTATGAAATGTATATCGCGAAAGCTTAAACTGTACAAAACGTTATGAATATTTTACTTAGTTTCTAGTACCTGTAGTTATTTCTTTGTTATTCAGTTTCTAGAGATATTATCTAAAAACTATAATGCTGAAATTCGAATACGTGTACAGGAGTTCTATACATGAATTTTTTAAGCTGCTGGAATTTATACGCGTGTTCCGGCAGACTTTTCAAAACTGTTGTTAACATTTTTGTTTTACTAAAAATGACTAAATTCTGTGCGGTACTTTTAGGAATGTATGTTTAATATTTGCATCTCGAAATATACGAAGTAAAGTATGTAACTTAACTCTAGCTAACGAGTCCTTTATTCATTTAACAGCCTACTTTATTTATTTAAATTGTGCTTTGTTGTCAGCAAAATTTCAGTATATTATTTATTTTTGATAATATCTAACTAGATTGTTTTTTTATTTTGCGGACATTCGTATTTTTTTTTTGGCGTGCATATGTATGGCACCGTATCGTCCGGTATGCGCAAGATTATTCAAATGTTTTGCGTCAGCGCTGATCAAGATAAGAATTATAATCGCAAATTAATCACAAAATTATAATAGAAGCAATCACTTGTATTTTAATCCTAAAGTTCTATTCGCTTAAGCGTCTTGGATATTGGCGCTGTAAGAAATGTACTAAAATTTAGATTATATAAAGATAACCATTACGCCTACACCATATTTTTGTATTTACCGATACATCTTCTGTAATATAATATGTATTTATTTAATATACAACTAACTAACCCGGCTTCGCACAGGTAGAATAAGAATACAAAGTTTTAATTGAAGGATAACCCTACAAGGAAAAATTCTTGATTCTGGGGTCTAGGAACCTTCTCGAGCGTGTGCAGAATAATTTTAACAAAGTTTTATCACCATAGAATAAATGTGTTAGGAACATATATAGGACAAACAAACGAACATTCATTTTTATTTACATAGATTAATATTTCTTTGTTACCATAACCGTTTTCCGTGTTTATGAATTATTAACACTATCGCATTAAATTTAATAATACACGAACAGCTAAAATATATGTAGATGTAAACTTTCATTTTAATATGCACATATGTATGTACATACACACATCCGCCGGGGCCAATCATACACTGATAGTATGCGACAAATAAATGCATTGATTTATTTTGTTCACGAGTTTATTCGTGGTCGGGCGTCGTTGATATGCACTTGCAAATGTCACGATGCAATTACTATGCTTTGCTATATTGTTTTTTTTTACCAACGTAGACCACGTGACTGCTATTTGTATGCTGAAAACGTGCGTCGATAGTAAGTTAAATAGTTATGCTCATGACGATGCGGTAAAACGGAAAACACTCTACCGACAACCGTGCAGTTGTACAGGTCACGATTTTTTAGTCAAATGCAGTTTTGTTTACTTACAAAGAAGTCGATTCCTTTGTTTCATTTTAGGTATGAATATTGCGAATCGTTTTTATTCGGTTTATGTACGTATTTTAAAATATTTTCAACTTACTGAACGATTTTTTTAAAACTATATACTAATGTTTTGTAAAAAAATACTACTATCAATTTATATATTAAAATGCAAATTAATATCGTGTAATAATAATAATGAGCTTAAATAACGAGTTTTCTTCGTCATCACAAGTACCACGTAATAATATAGCGAAAAAGTGCTTTATGTAAAAATATATATATTAATTAGTAATAGTTTGTCTATGAAAATACGCTATATTTGTACTTATTTGTATATGTTCATGTTTTGCCACTGTATAAATAGGTCACCTATAAACATAATATCTATGTGTTGAACAATTATGAATATTGACACATTTTTGAGTAATTAGAAATTATTGAATTTTGTTACCAAACCGTAACGAATTTCGAATTGGGGGTAAATTTCGAATAATTTTAAACTCTATACCGTAATTAGGTCTGTTTTATATTTTGTAATTATTGTGTAGTTAATATTTTCTATAATTAAATAATATCAATTAAGTTATATTTCTGAACTAAATTTATAGTTGAAATTAAATAAGCGATGTGTTTGATGTAACAAAGGATTATTAACAATTTGTTTGGTTTTTTAACAGGTGACCTGCCTAGACCACGAAGCAAAGGCGAGTATGTCTTCGTGATTGCACAACTTCTGTTTGGCCTGCTTCTTTTTGCAACAGTGTTGGGCCACGTAGCGAACATCGTTACCTCCGTCAGTACAGCTAGGAAGGAGTTCCAGGGTAAGTTAATATATTAAAATTATGTATACGTAATTGAAATGAAACTTACTGAATATATAGCTCTCTTTCTCCTTCTCTCTAAGAAATATCTCCTCTCTCATGTAACAAAATGTATCTTGACGCGTACTTATAATTTTACTCTCAATTCTCGTCCACCTGTCGATTATCGAATTATATTATTATCGATTACGTAAGGAGTTTCAATTCAATAATACATTTACTAATATTTTATTTATTTAAACTTAATCTAATTACGATAAATGCCATGGGCTTGAAGCCATATTTGTTTTATTATTTCTTAAGCAACTACAACAATAATTTATATTCTTTGGTAATTCAACAAATTACAGCATTTGAATTATCTGACATAAGGTGAGTTGACATATCAAGGAATGTATGTTATTCTATTGTAATTTTTTGTCTTTACAACTAAGTTTTAACTCAAGTCTGGTTTTGAATGTGGCATTTGTTTTTTAAATATTTATGGTCAAATAAATGTTAAAATATCGATTGATTTAATATATTTATACTGGAATTTATCCATATCATAGTTAAAAGGCTTATTTGAACAATATTTATTGACAGTATTTACTAATATAACTAAGAACGCTGTTTTTCGTTTTTTTTTCATTCTATATTTGAATTTTGATTAAGAAAAAAAAATGGAAACTTTTTTATCAAAATTAAACATAAAATATGTACATGATTAGTGCTGGTTTCGCAATATTTAAATAAAAGGTACAAATAAAGCTTGGGTCTAATACGGTCCAATGTTTTATGACGGCTGTAAACGACCTTTATTTTGGGCACAATAATTTACCGTACGATGTGGTTCAACGCGTTCAATTATGAGCGTGATTGAATGTTAACATTCTTAGCTGAGGAAAATCGTTCGAAACGCTTTATGTAATTCGTTCTTGATTGCGATATTTTATCATTTTTCGATAACTGTTATTGCAATAAAATTCTTAATTTACTTAAACAGATGCTTCACAAACTGTTACTTTGAATGGTAACAAAACATTTTATCGTAAATTTTCATTTGTTGTTAAACTTAAAAGTTCTTGTTGTTTTAAAGGTGAAGTTAATAATCGTTGCCCAGAATGTCATATGTCATGTTATATCATATCATGGTTGCTTGGCAGTCCTGATAGTGTTATTGACGCTGTATCAGACAAGGGAGCACGTACTTCAAAGAATTTACCCGTATATCGTTTCTTGATTTACCGCGTCGCGTGGCCTCTCTTCTTTAGAAAACAAACATCCAAATTCCACAATTCCGTAATTTCAAGGCAATGCTTACACACCTTGAAAATTTTAATTTTGTTTCTCCAATTGATAAAAATAGAAACAAAAATGTATAATACATTTTATCGTTAAGTCGCATTGAAAGGACAGTACAATTTAAATGTTCTTTCCATATTTTCCCTTTGACACATGTGCTCGACTGGAGGTCGCGTATAAATAGCTTTTAAAGCAAAATGTGAAAGAGAATATAGCATGTAAGTTCCACGATCAATGTGAGGCAAGGATAGGATGAGCATTTTATACACAGAAAGCGGCAAAGTGTCAACAACTTTAATTAGCACTGCAGCTCGGTTGAAAAGACAATGGCGCCGCGACGACAGAGAGCAGGCTGAATCCGTGACCTTCCTCGGTGGCGCTGCAGCGAAATAGGTCAGCGGCTTGAATGCTATAAATAGCTCGGCGAAAGTCGGGCGCCGCCCCATCCCAGAGGGAGCGGAGCGTCCCGCGCGCGTCCGCTTGCCATCGATCCGTACGCCGCTCCGTGCGCTCCGGCCGCTCGAAGCCCGAAGGTCTCAGTCCATGCGCCCGCCGCGCCTCCCGAGCCTAGCGATTCGACAATAATTGATCATCTCCCGCTCCATCACCACGCGCCACGCTCCGCGCTCGCCGGCCGGCGCGGACCACCTCGCGCCTCATCGCCATAACAAACGTCAACAATGTCAATGAAATTCTATCGTAAAATGTTATTCGCGCGGACAGAAGCGACGTGAGATATTTCGATAAATGAAATCTTGCACTCGAAAGGACCACTTCAATTTTATGAGTATTGGCTACGAATATTCGATATTCTATTCTCCTCTTTGATATTGAAGTTTCAATAAACTTTGATAAATGTTCGATAGATAACCGTGAAAAGCGGAATGATGATGTAGGTATTTTTATTGCTTTACAATCAGTCGAGAACTATTTATTATATAATATAATAATCATCTAATAAGCGGATAACTTAAACGGAAGTTTAGAATTGCTGTTGCACTTTTTAACTAGTTGTAGTTACGGATCGGTGCTTACGATTTATTTTTTCCAAGTATTAACTTAGTTAAAGTTAAATTGTACCGGTTAGTAATCGTTTATGTTTAAATTGTACCGGTTAGTAATGGTTATATTATTTGTATCATTATGTTACGATAATATATGCTTAAGATTAATTGCAATAAAATAGTTAAAATAATTTCCATCTAATCAGAATACAATTAATAAACAAAAATATTTTAAAATAGCAACGTGATAACCTAAACATTTTGCTTGCATGTAATTGCTTTGTAGTACGCAATTTGGCTTAGCAAAATCTCATCTCTCTCAGGAAACCTTTTTTGTATATTTCTCCATACTGAAACGTATCTTATAAATACTACTAATAAATACCGGCCAGACGCCGGTTATAACAATAAAGAAGTAATGCACAGTAATAAAAATAGGATTTTTATATTCTATATGCATATTATTCATTTAGGTATAAATAACTATTACTGGCATCTAGTTTTTAATATTAAAAAAAAAAAAACTCTTTGATAGTAAGAATTTTTTTCCACAGCTTTTGTCTCAAAACATTAAGCAGGCACATTGAATACCTATTCCCTCTATTGTTCTATATACGGAGAGAGGCGTTGTTTGTTACTCATAATAGTACAACGGTTCGGAGTGCAGTCACTCCCGGAGTAAGTACCTAGTTTGTATTCAAATTGTTAGTCTTGACGTCGAATCTATGCAATCACAGTTCACCGGCTTTGTTTGAATACGTATGTACGCAGAGTTGTATGCTCAAATGAGATTTTCAGAGGGTCGCCTAAACCAAAGATACATAGTATACAAATGTATTATTATTATACCGCTTTTAGTTTGCAAAATTTGTAAAACAATTTTGTGAATTCGAGCAATTAGTCTCGACTAATCTACGTGTTCGTAAACAAGTAACGTGATTGAAGCCTGAGTGGAACGAAATGTATGAATGGATACGCTAATTGTTTCGTTCTTGTGAATACTTTATTGCGAATGAAATGGATAGGATATGTACCAAGAGTAGGTAATGGAGTTACTAGAAGATATCGTTGTTATTGACAGGCCTCTACCGATTAGCGAAACTCTTGAATTCCATTTTCAAAGTGAGTGACTTAAATGAGTAAATTCATGCCTCTCAATCGAAACGTTGCAGGCTTAAATCCAACCATGGACCACTAATTATTTCACGTGCAATATTTGTTTTTAAAACGTCACGTATGTCTCACTCTCTTAATAAGGAAAATAAACACAGCGAAGTCACTTAAATTGTGCATAAGTATCTAAAATTCACTTCATCCGCGGATTCGTCCGCGTATTAGGTGGACGTGCTAGGTATAAAGAACTTATTAGTTATTTTGCATTTGTTCCATATTATTACAATATCAGTATAATATTATACATAATATTGCACACAGTATACAAAACTTCTAGTACAAAAAATAAATTACAGCTTGAATATACAGCATGGAAAGCAAACTATTAAACCAGAGGAAAAATGATGAAATTAAGACATCAATTAATTATAAGTTTGTCTTATATAATTATAATTAATTATGTATACTTATTTAAATTAGTACATAGCGCAATTATAATATACTAAATAGACAGCACAGGAATGAACGGTTATTACTATCAGTTTCTTTGTCTGCCTGTCTTCCTAGCACCTTAGTAAGTGGAGTAATGAAAAATATCTCAAACAGAGTACCACCTTTTAAATAAAAAGTTGAATAATAGCCGTAATTTTCTTACCACCTTACTTAGCCCTACGGCTAAGGCTACGTCTCATTTGAGGAGAGGACTCGGACCGGGTAGGTAGAAACACATATGACATAATGTTGGCCGACACAAGGAAATTTCCTCACTATGTTTTCTTTCACCGCCAAGCACACCTTATCTTAAACCTTAAATTAAGCACATGAAAAATATATAGATTATATCTCCACTGGAGTCATTATCATCTTAAAAACTTGGAAAAAATGTGTAGTAATTTTTAATACCTTTTTTAACAACAATACTCTTAATCATTTTCTTATTTTTGATTCTAACATGGATTTTTTTTTGTTAGGAAACCGCGCTGAATTTTCTGTTTTCGTACCTGGCAACCGAATTCAGTGGATTGATGTAAATGATAAGAGATCTCTCGGGGTTCCAGTAATTGTGTGGTTCGCTTAGGGATCAATTCTTGCTCCATTTTTTTAAATAATGTCTTATCTCTACGTAATCAACATGAGTGGAAAATGCTGTGTAATAATACATTAATTATTTTGAACATAAAATGACAATAATTAATATATGATGACGTAAACAATGCTCTTTTTGAAATAGAATATTAATTTATGCGTAATGAATCCCTCTTTATCAAATTTCCACTAACTGTCAGACTTGCCTTCCTATTTTCTTATTACGACAAGGTTCAATGTATAATATGGATCATTTTATCAATAGGTCGTAAATAAATAAAAATATTAACTTTTATTTGTAATATTATATTGACATATGAATTTGATGATTTGCTGAAAGGTTTTCTAGAAATTATACAAGAAAAATATTATCATTATTATTTATAATCTTTGTTACCCTCTTACTGTGTTTTGTGGATCAATATATGTGATGGTATGGTTCATACTTTTTAACTGGATTCCAGAAAATGTATTAAATGTATTAGGGAACGTTTGTGTGTTTAAGTTTAAAGCAAAGCCACCTTGGAAATGTCGCCTCCAGGCTGTTTTAATTATAAATAACAATTCCTTTTTATTATATAGTTTTACGAGTTTTAGCTATGGAACACTGCGTTGGAGTGCAAAGAAAATTAGCTGTTTTATTACAAAAGTATTTTTAAACCTATAATGAACTCAGGAAATAAAGTAAGAGAAACAAATAAAATATTTATTGTCGGTTTTCGAGATACGTCTTGCTATGGACGTGGTTCGTTTCCGGGAACGGCTCTCGTTAGTTAAAAATTAAATTACGCCAAATGTCTACAGGCCAATACACTTCTATATTGCAGAGTACCAGTCATTTATTTAGATATTCGAATAAGAATTCGAATATATACTGTTTAGGCATTGTGGAGAATGTACCAATAGTGGAAATTTATATATTTCAGCTGGTATATAAAGAATCACTGTTTTGATATTTTATATACATTTAACTTTAACTAAGTTATTTAAAATGAAGTCCAAATTTTTAATTAGTATTCTACCCTACCTGGAATAATGATGAAATCACTTTGACATTTAATACTCTAGTCCACTGCGCCAGCTTTAAAGCTCTTTTGTGAGCGCCCTGAAAGACTAAACTTGTGCAATTAGCTAAGTATATCCCCAGGATAGACTATTGATGCAACCTGCGGATCGACGGCGTACTCAACAGAACTTGGACTAAACCTTAAGATTTCGCCGTCTGCATGAGAAACTTAGTGAACTTATAAACTTTGTATTGAAGGCTACGGTTTACTTGTCCTCTAATTATACGGCTTAAGAATTTCAATATTCAAACCATGAGTTGCTTATAAGTAGCCGTAATAATTGTCCTTTATAATAACTAATGCAAGTATTAAGTGAACAAAACTATACTTTATTATTACAAGTATTTTTTATTCATTATTTTACAGCTCTTTTTGTTAGTTCTTACGATTAGTGCTTTATTTATATAACCACTAAATTAATAAAAACCTTGATAAGATTCAAAAACATTTTATACGTAATATGTTTTGAAACTTAAAATCCATTATGATATAAACTTGCTTTATTTTATCCATTTATAATATGTTAAGGTATGAAATAACTTTATATTCCAAGTTCAAATTTTCGCTCAGACATACGAAACTACAATTTCAGTTTAATTCAACTAAGTTTTCGCAACTTTATTGATTAGATGCTCGACATCTGAAACGCCATAATTTAACTTAGTCACAACTTACTAATAAGAAACAACTGTATCAAAAGTTACAGTTTTAGTTAGAAATTTCTATTTAGCTATTTTGTATACATTTATATACTTTGGTATATTTGGTATATACTGTTTGCAGTTGAATCAGTGTATGTTTAATATAATATATCATAATATTCCAGCTGAATGAATGAATATTCATTACCAAAATTAAACCAAAAAAAGAAAATCTACGATTCCTGAAAAGAAAAAGCTGTAAAAATAAATAATCACTTAATTTCAACTTTTAAAAGGAACATAGATACAAAGAACAAATATCTTGAAATTACAATTCAAGATTTGTTAAAGTGACAATCTTATTTTCATAATAAAAAAATATCTTCATAGTACGATTTATTGCAGCAAAACTGGATGGTGTGAAGACTTATATGAGAATGCGACGCGTACCCTGTCACCTGCAAGTAAAAGTGATCAAGTGGTTCGATTACCTGTGGCTGACCCAGAAGTGTTCCGACGAAGAGAAGGCTGTCTCCTGCCTCCCTGATAAACTTAAAGCGGAAATTGCCATTAATGTACATCTTGATACTTTGAAGAGGTACACTCAGTGCTGAATATTATAATTTAATCGTTAAGAGACTGTTATCTTTGTGTATACAAAAGTTTAATTTGAAATTTTCGATGACTTTTCTTATTGTCTGAAATCCGTTAAATTCAGTGAGAAATATTACATGTAAAACGGTAGTTGTAAATATGTTGTGACATTATAGCTCAGAAGAAGTAGTTAGTGCTTAATATTCCGTATCGAATAATTAAAAAACAGAAACACTCTTTTAACGCCCATGAATTATTCAAGTGTTCTTTCATACGATCCGTAAATTTTGTCGTCAAATGGCTCTCACAGATTTTTTTTTTGTTTTCCACCCGAACGCCGCTAACGCAATTCGAAACTTGTACTGCAGGCTGTTTCTAAGCTTAACGATTTTGAATTATTATTTTTGCTAGGAGGCAAATGTGAGGATTATATTACAAAACATTGCGAGTTTAGCAAGTGTTAATTACGTTTTACCGACATCGTTGCTTTTATCAATAATACTATATTTTGAATACTGTATAATTGTATTTAAGAGATACAGTAATTATTTGATTATTTAATGGTTATTTTTAATTTATAGGGTGGAAATATTTCAAAATACAGAGGCTGGATTCCTATGCGAGCTTGTTTTGAGGCTTCGGCCAGTTTTGTTTTCGCCAGGCGATTACATTTGTAGAAAAGGTAAGTTTATTTCTTAATACTTGATTTCAAATGATTTTATCTCTATTTATTTATATAAAATGTTCGTAGGCGAAGTCGGGAAGGAGATGTACATAGTGAACCGAGGCAAACTGCAGGTGGTCGGTGACAACGGAAAGACAGTGTTAGCTACACTCAAAGCGGGTTCTTATTTTGGCGAAATTTCGATTCTGAACATGGGCACAGCAGGTAAACAACTTGGTAAATATCGCCACGGCCCGAGACGCCACGCCATTTTTACTCTACTTTGTCGTTTCTTGAAAAGTTTTTAAAAGCAAAAGCAAACGTTTCGAGGAGACGCTGCAATCAGGCCGAGGGAGCGGCCGCGACGCTAGCAACAGGTTTTGGGACATCATTCCTGAACGTACATTAGCGCTTTACGAAAATATTTCTTTACCAACACTGAGATAAAATTGTTAATATAAAAAAAACTTTGAAATTCGTTAAGCGCTAATTATGTTCAGTGATACCGTTTATAGGTTAAACCAGCTTCCACATCTTATTGTTTCTTTAAATAATTAACACATTTGAACTATTCTACCATATCCATTAAATGCAATATTCAAACCTTTTTCAAAATTGTACTTCTTCAACAATAAATTTATTAATACGTATGGTAAGCTACATTTTTATTGATTTTTATTTAAATAATTATAATTATTTTCGTAGTTTATTTTTAGCCTTCTACATTCATGATTCGTAGCACAGCGTCATGTGGTTTGTTTGCTTATAGTTTCATCTCCTTTGGTTGTATTGAAGGCAGTGTCCCCGACCGCTTTGCATCCTCCCTAAATACTTTATATATTTGGCGTGACCTCTTGGTGCATGAAACCCTTAATAATATTTTAATGTTCTATATTATTGAATTATACCAAAGATTTTGTCATTTTATCAAGCTACAGTTACAGTGATTGTTTTTAGTTGATACTATCATTGCCGTAAATAGGCATTGTAAAAATCGTAGAACAGCTTTGTTCTTTTACTAACTAACATTTTATTTACTAATTTTTGAACCCTTAAGCGCTTTGTCTTGAAGCACTAATCGAATTCAATAGAAATCGCTTCTTATAGTTATGTTCAAATTGTTATGATTATTAATCATATCTTCATTTTCCTACAAAATTTTAACCTATTTAATACGAACTATGTACTATATTTTTTATATTATTGGAATTTCAAAATTACTTTCCTATTTTTCTATCGGTGCATTATATCGGTGTCTTCCTAGATGTTATCGTGAATTATTTTACATTCGACTTTTGTAAAATTAAATGAAAGTCGAACTCAAAATAGTTCATGGGATTTGTTGCCCGAATATCGTTTGGCACGGAGTGTGTGGATGACACGTCGACAGGCAACCGGCGGACAGCGTCAGTGCGCTCCGTTGGCTACTCGGACCTGTTCGTGCTCAGCAAGAAGGACATGTGGGACGTCCTTAAGGAATATCCTGCCGCCAGAGTACGTCTTGAAGCAATAGCAGTCAAGAGACTTGAAAAATATAAGAAAGCTCCTCTCGAAAAAGGTAGTTAGTATTACTATACAAGTTAACCTTTGATTATTTTTTTAAAATATTAATTGGATCCGTTAAGAATATCACAGAAAGATATATTACAACTGCTCATGTGAGTTATGATATCAATTTCTATTATGAAGAACTTTTTTTTTTTTTAATACTGCTTAGAATATTTAGAATCAATTATGGAATAAATTGCACTAAATAAATTAAAATTATGGTCCTGGTATGGCTAAATAATTAAAAACTTAAAAAAGGGAATGTCTGTAGTGGCTATGGGTCGGTGCCAGTCTACGCCAGGGATGATGGAGACGATAGGACGCGTGCCCATAGAGCAGATGAATCTCCCGCCCGCGCTTCCCCCACCATTTCACTCTTCACACCCGCCTACCTATCGGGACCAGCTATATAGGTATTTATCTCTTTTTTATAATTCAATTAATTTCAGTCTAGAGTTTTTCATTTCTATTACAGTACCGATGAGTCGAGATGGCTCAGTGGTTAGAACGCGTGAATCTTAATCGATACCCAGGCAAGCACCACTAAGCTTTCACCTGCTTAATTTGAATGTATATAATCCATCCCGAGCTTGCCTCTATCACATGTGTCTAATTTCATTGAAATTCAGCCATATGTTTATTCCAGCAACCCGAAGTGGGACATTCACGAGCTGGTACATTTCCATTGATGTAATATTTCAGAATAACTTTAAATAAAAAGGTCTTTGCATGATATTTACGAATTCGGATGATTCGTAGCCGGAATTTAAACTATGAAGAATCTTCACTAATTGTTTGATTTTCCAGTTCTTCAGTAAGCCCCCTTCGTGTAGCGTCTCCTGTAGCTTCATGTGCATCCAGTGCTCGTAGCAGTGCTGTGGGTGGCGGCAGCATGGCAGTTGCCATTCCACCTAGAATGACCCTCGAAACACACGAGGTACTCGAGTGCGAGATTAAGAGGCTCAGAGAACGTCTTTACACCGTCGAGACAGAAAACGCCGCGATGTCAGCCAAATTGAATCAGCAGCAATGGGAAGTTGACCAGAGGTATATATTACTATATCTATTTTTTTACTTCTAAATACTAGAATAGATTTTACTTTAACGATTACACGATATCTTATATATACCGTATACGTATATGTTCAATCGTAGACTGCAAGAGATCGAAATGCACATCTGCGGCGACAGTTCACTGAGCTCGCAGGAGGAAAACGAACGGAATCGAGAGAGCATTATTTAACAGCGCGCCTCGCCCATGCGCGTGCGCTTGCCCGTGCCGCCGCCGCCACCTCGCCTGCCCGTCTGCTAAGAGTGAGACCGAACGAACATTTCTATTGCTTTCCCATCTCGCACCCAACTCATCGAGTACGATGTGGACATTATCGAAGTGTTTTTATGATAAATTAATATTATGGATAATATTAAAATACGAATTAACTTTATCAAATTTATATACATATACTTAGTATATACGACTCGCTATAATTGACGAGTATTCGTGGAGTGAGATTTTGCCGAGACAATATTATCTTTAATGTTGGTTAAGTCGAAGTGCGAAGTGAAGTGAGTGAGGTGAGCGCGGTGTATCTGCGTTGGAATCAGTTTAGCTCGCGTGCAGCCCTATAGGGCCACCGTCTTTATAAATTTTAGCATTTGTATGTTGTACATACTATGTTAATATATACTATTTTGCAGAAACGTCACGATTCTTGCAAAATAAAGTATGTATTCATAAAAATGTCTGTTGTCGTATATGTATCTGTCACAGTTTGTGTTATGTTTGTGTATGTGTTGGGTAATTTACCGATATCACATATTATAAAAATATTAACGAAATAATCTTCGTGCCAAAATCATTGAATTATACAACAATAAAACAACTGTCGTAGTTTATAGATTGGAGCTTTAATAATTATTGTAGAGTTCATGTCTTGACCTATGATATGACATTATATATAATCTTAAATGATTTCCATTCGAGTTTATTTATAACAAAATGACGACGGTGTTAACATAAGTAGTATTTTATTGCCAGTAAATTTGGTATGTAATCTATGTATGTATTTTCATGGAATGTTAAATATTATTACATTCCGAAGCAGTTTTTGTCCGGTACACAGCATGACAGTATGTTGTAATTTGTTACGTAAAGGTATATATGTTAAGATATGTAGCATTATGGATAGAACATACATCCGATAATTAAATTTAAATCACAACTGCCAAATAATTATAAGTAGTTAAAATATTTAATGTATAAATATTAATCAAAATATTGATGATGTTTTGTACTTCAATTCTTTATATTAACTTATATTTGTTTAATTTAACGTTACGATTAACTCTTCTACGAATGTTTTCTTGTTGAAGGTTAGGATCCAATTTGATTTTAATCTTCTTTTTTATTAATAATAAGGTATATACATTATTAAAAATGTTCGTAATTAATCTCAAACGAACCAACGTTTATTTAATATAAGTACTAATTAATGTTTGAATCTAAGGAAATTTGTAAATAATTATCTACGATGCGTATTTATAAGCTGCTGTTTTTAAATTGGAAGGTTTTTTTTTGAGCCACGAGCTACACAGTCGGATAAAGAACGTACCATTTTGTGAAAATAATTTGTTTAATTTTAAAATTAATATAAAAAAAAACACATTTCGGCCCTGTTTACATTTTGGGATATTTCTTTTTATTTCAAGTATAATTAATACTTGAAAATTAAAACCAGTTAATATAATTGTATAAAAACTGTATCACCTTAAACAATTTTTAGTAACTGTGGACAAAGAGCAGTATATGTGTTTCACAGATAGTTTATAAAGTTCCATGTTTAAAACAATGATAATCAGCCAATTTTATGTGTAATTTATAAAAAAAAAATCATAGTTTAATCGAACGCTTCATTTCCTAAATACCCAAGATTATAATAGATAGGATACAATTTTTAAAATGTAAATAAAAATTTATTTATTGTTATATATTCCATAAAAAAAATCTTCTTATAATTCTCGATTATAAATTGGTAAGGAGACGCATTATGCGATTGAAAACGCGAGGGCTTTTTATCATATTAATAAGTAATTATTTAATTATAACCGTATGTATCCGATAAGGACTCTATTCGTATTGGAAACGGAGTTTGGAATTAATTTGATTGTAATCATAATAAGTGTTTATTCTTTGTATATGTAATGAACAGGTGTATAAATATGCAGCATGGTGTGGTCCGACGAGGCAGGACGTGATTCAGAAGTAACAAGCTTGTGGAACTTAAATTGGGATCTCAATTATGTATGCACTTGATTAATTTTATTGTTAATAAAAAGATTACAATAATGCACTTTCTTTCTTTTATTTATACTAATATTTCAAGAAATCTACAAAAATCGACGTGGTAAAATCAAAAATCAAAATCAATTATTTACATTTGCAAAAACATAACAGTACATTAGAGTTGTTAAAAATATCATAGTAAAAAACAAAACAAGCTTTTATATACAAAAAGCGTGTCAATGCTGTTGAGCTTTGATGCTTTGTCGAGTACTTTTCTTTGGAGCCAATCCTGTATATAAATTCAATTCATATTTACCATAACAAAGCGTTGTAATCGGGATTGAACCAACATAACTATAGGCACAAAGGAGATAACATCTTGACTTCCAATATTTGTGGCGCATTGACGATGTACGGAATGATTAATATTATAATAATAATACATCGCTAATATTTATTTACCATTAGGTAGCCCATTTGCCAGTCCAGTGTAATGCCAATTCTTAAGGATAAAGCGTGTTTAATCATTCGATCATTTGTTAATAACAAAGACAAGTCATAGTCAATCAGTCTTTTAAACGTGCAAAAACGATTAAAGAGAAATTTATAATTTACTGTAAAATAAATATTATTTAATTAAGATGTATACAATGTTGAAGAAATGAGCACTGTGACAAGTAAGAGTATGAAGTGGTAGTGATGAAATTTCTACATAAGATCGTTGTCTGCATAAATTTGAAAAAAAGACTCTAGGCTCGCTTGTTACCAAGTATACCAAATAACCGCACTAATAAGTTATCAATACCGAAAATGGTACTTGAAAATTATTGATTATACGATTATACTAGTGGTAGGGCTTTGTGCAAGCTCGTCTGGGTAGATACTACCCACTCATCAGATATTCTACCGCAAAACCGCAGTACTTGGTATTCCGTAATTCCAGTTTGAAGGGTGAGTGAGCCAGTGTAATTATAGGCACAAGGAACATAAAATCTTAGGTGCCAAGGTTGGTGGCGCATTGGCTATGTAAGCGATGGTTGACATTTCTTACATTGCCAATGGTTAAGGGCGTTTGTGACCACTTACTATCCGGTGGCCCATATGCTCGTCCGCTTTCCTATTCTATAAAAAAAGCTCATGGCGATTCTTTAGCCGCCAGAGTTGCAACAATCATGGTTTGAAAATCATGATTGGATATAAATCATAATGAAAATAATGTCTTTACAAGCTCCAGGCTGCTACTAAGAATTCTTCTACAGATAATACTAATAACTTTATAAGACAATACAATCTTTAGAAACAAGAATAATTTAGTTTTTATTATGACTTTTTTTAGGAACCTTTTTCAGGATAAAGGGAATTCATATGATTGTTATATATTTTAGCCTTTTTTCGTAATATTATACTCGTTTCATCTATAAATAGTCCAAAGATACAATTTGAAAATTTTGAAATTGGAGACGAATATTTGCGTCACGAGATTATCCTTGCCATGGTCAAGACTTATTCCAGAAAGTTTAATAAGAGCAGGAATGGCGGTGTCGGCAATATAACCCTTTCTATCAAGAGAACCACAGCCTACCTAAGCTCAGCGTAGCCGTTCATGCGTGATTGTGTTAAAACATCTCAACAAACTAATAAAACACAAACTTATGCATTTACATATAATACTGGTTAATAATTTGTTTTGTGAGGCCTATAATAAAATAAGCCGTTTTCGTCCTGCTCACGTTATAATTGACTTATATATGGATTTCGTCAGAATCCACTCGAGAGTTTCGAACATACAAATACAAATGTAATATTAGTTAGGCATTACTTCATTGGATAATTAATTCTAGTTAGATTCGCTTCGAATCAATAAGTAATTTTTTAACGAAATTAGCTTATGGAAAACCTACACAAATTGGCATGTTTCGAACATATTTTTTTTTCTACTACTAAAATAACAAAATAAAAGAAAATCGGCTCATAATCAGAATCAAAAAAAGGTATTGGACTGGGTTTTTTTAGCCTATTTATACATAGATACACTTAACTATTGTATTAAATACTTTTTTGTAGGTTGTTGTGTCCTGTGTAATAAAGTTTATCTAAAACATTGATCTATAAAACAGAATTGATAATAAATACATATTTATATTATAAATACCTGCGAGTGTTTCAAGTGTGTCGTCGGGATCTATTAATATATTAAAGCAGCAAACTTTTTTTCTACCGGGAATTTTACTTTAGATTTAATATTTAAGGTATTGATCCGTTAATTTACGTTGTATTTTTATATTAAAGTATAATTTTTTTAATAAAATTAGATATTTGGAACAAATTTTCGGTAAGACTATTTTCATAGGTTATTGGAACATCGTTTTTTTTAAATGAAAATAAGTCTGGCCAGACTGTATATGTATATGTACATCACGCTTGGCGCAATAAACGTCTAATATAATAGAGAAATTTATAGTAAAAAAAAAATATAGATATCCAGCAAACTAAGGAAAACTATAAGTTTTTAGTGTGAACAAAGTCACGAATATCCGTTTGTCATTTCATTCATTTCACTTGTCGGCAAGAAGCAAATCGTATCGTTGCATTAACGAACAAAACTTGTGAATTATGTCAAAGAGTTCTATATTAAATTGCATTTTATATGCCACTGAATATGAATACAAAGACGGGGGTGAGTTCATAACGGTGCAGTAATTTTGATCTCGTTCTATAAAGAATTAGACGTACCCGCTCTTAATCCCCACTATCACGAGCGTACTGAATATGATTCGTCTGCATTCCTTCCACTTCTTGCACTTGAATTTCTATCGCACTCTACTGGCATATTCTCCGCAGCGTGAAATCAAGTAATTTCAACTAAATTGGTCCACGAAAAATGAAGTTACTCGACGGAGTACGGAGGATAATATGAAGTTCATTTGCAGGAGAAATTAAGGCGGAAAGTTATTTTAAAAATTATGACGTAACAGCAATAAAAAAGTAATTCGAACTATTAATGGAAGTGGAGTTTTTAATCCTCCGGGTAATAATTGTTAGCTTATGTTTTTATTTGAAACATTGGGTTGTATGAATATAAAGTAAATACTAGGTAGCAAATTTGATTAAATATAATTTATATTAATTGGTTTTACTTATTTGGAGCTTCTTAGCCGAAGTTTGATGTTCAAGCCCGGATAAGCTTTGAATTTTCATATAATTTGTGTTTAAAATTGATCACGGGCACGGCAGTGAAGAAAAACTTACCTTACATGTATCGCAGTGATGCCGCGCAGTTGAGCAGAAGCTTAGGCTACAAAACCTTCCCTCAAAAGGAGAGGAGGCCTTAGCCTAGCAGTGTGACAATGGGAGAGCATGCAGTGGGACATTTACAGGCTGATGACATCTTATTATGGGTTATCTGACAATTCAAATAGTATATAATATTTAAAAAAATATGTAAGTTACATTCATTGCTTTGTTTGGTTTAATACGATTCCATTTTATAAATTTGTGGAACGAATGTTAATTGTTACACACGCAAGTAAAAATAACTATAAACATAAAATATCTTCGTTTATCTCATACATGAAGTTTCGGCAAGTGATCTTTTTAATAGCAACGTTGTCAGGGGCGAATTTTATGTGACTGAGTTACGTCCCGTCTAGGGGAAAATTCAATGATGATGGCAAAAATGTTTTCGCTTGCCAAAGTCTAATGAAACCTCTGGTCATCGGGGGCGTCACGAACGCGCTCCTAGTTAATTGAATTTTTATGGAAAGCTCATTTTATACTTTTTTCCGATATTAAAAAATGTCGCTTTTTCTCCCACCTGATTAGTCCGCCCTGTTTGCCCACCATCGGTTGATTTTCTTTTTTACGTGCTATAAAATTAAAGTATGAAAAGTAAATTAAAAATTTTACCCGCACCTATGAAATTTCATTATTTCCACCGTTCACTATTTCAAAAACTGCACAGTGCACGGCTCGACACCGGCAAATTGAAGTGTCAATACAAACGAGTTGGTTTTTGATTATTTTGTCATTTATTTAAATGGTTCCTACGTCGAAGTCTTGTGTAAATTTGCAAATGTTTCCTGGGTTTCATTGAAACGGAAGAATTATTTCAGACTATTTGTATGTCATGAGATGTTTTATTAATTCTCTTCTGAGTCTAGCATAATCTATCGATCGATAAGCATTATAATATATATAATGTATATACAATTAAAGTCTCATATGTTATTTTATTTAAATATTTACAGTATATATATTACTCTTTAAAATGGAAAACATTTCTTTACTATTCTAAGCTTGAGCATTCCATTAGTTATAACGAAGTCGGTATAACTTACAACTAAAGATGCTTATCGTAGAATTTTATTTAAACTGTGGTTGAAACATTTAACAAGAGTACATAATATATTTGCAAATTTAATGATTATTCATTAATTTAATAAACATTTTATTAAGCCTCTAATTACACTGTCCTAATCATCATTTAAGATGGAACACAAAAATAATATGTATTACTTTTTGGCTGTCGAATATGGGATGTGGTGGTACTAAGACAAGTTTTAACTCATAAAACCTTACCATCAAGTACTCGATGTTGATTATATAATAATACTTATTTGTTTTTTTTTTTGTTTTTATCTTATTATTTAACAAAATATCGCGAAGTTCCACCTGTTTGTAAACACCGAAATATCACGTGCGTCGTCAGGTCAGACTGCTCGTTATGTAATAGAAAAAGTAGTAAAAATATTTTTAATACTATTTTTCCAAATATTCGAGTATTATGCAGTGCCATGTAATCTTTCCAAACTGGAATTTTAACAAACGGCTATTCTAAAATCGTAATCTAGAAGCCGTCTAAAAGTAGACTGACTGCAACCAAAAGGCCAGGCTTCAGTTCTATTTTTAGAATTGTAGTTGTAGCGCTTTAGGCTGAATGTGCTGACGTAACGTCGGTTTTGTATTTATATACAATATATCTGCTGTATAAAAGAACGTTATTATTAAATATAAAAGATTTTGTGCTGAAAATTTGAAATCATTTTCGATTGACTTGTATGAATAATTAAATAAGGACTCAAATATGTATTTTATTTTGTCTTAGATACGTTTTACATGCTCGATGCTTGTCAAGTCATTCACGTTCGAAAATAATACAATTTCTTCCTTTATCTATTACACTATCAATCTAAACCTGCATTCAGAGCTTACTTTCCTGAAAAATAGGAGGGTATAGCCTCTGGGCTATATGCCAAGGAAGTAATCTATCAAAGAGAGTTATGGAAATGCTGCTCAATCCGTACAAGAACTTATGCGCAGTATTTCACTTTGAGACAGCAAATCAGAATACTAACCTTAAAACATCCATCGTTTAATTAGCGACATGTCTTAATAGTTGGGATGCTTTCCTTACTGTTTTTACGTCACATCTCCTTGAACTATAAAATATTATGATGCCTTTTTAAACTATTGATTAAAAATTTGCCCGTAAATGTCCCACTGCTGGGCTAAGGCCTCCCCTCCCTTTGTAGTGAAGGTTTGGAGCTTATCCGACCGCACTGCTACATTGCGGGTTGATATTATACATATGGCAGAATTTTAGTAAAATTACTTTTCCCACGGTGTTTTTCTTCACTGATAAATTACCCACATAAATCCGGTGGTGCTTGCCTGGGTTTGAACCCTCAATCAACTGTTAAGATTCGCACGTTCTAACCACTGGCCACGTTTGACACAAAGCTTGAGGTAATTTTGACATAATATTTCTGTTTTATTATTTGATTCTCCGGTAAGGTATACATCTCATATTCATCGTAGACTAAGATACAAATATCAATGTCAATATTACACAGATAAGTGTGTCAGAGCGTACCTATACTCGGAAAAAGTTATTATTTTTAACTCAAAAACGATTAAAAAACCGCAATAAAGAATTGGGAATCATGTCTCATTGAAGCTTAACTAATGTTTGTCTTTTGTAATTTTAATTAAATAAAAAACTTTCATGTGTAATATTGTTAAAGAGTTGAGCTCCTGTTGGTGTACTTTCATCTAATTGCAGACAATGTAATGTTTAATAAATTGAAAGCGATCCGTTTTTTTTGCAACGTCTGTAGTGCTCCATTTTTCACTCACATAGTCAAAATTGGAGTTTAACAAAGAAATATTGCTAGCATCCGACATTCCATACGATTTTTTTTATGTTATATGATTATTTTATTCGCCATATGTAAATATTTATTTATTGATTTATTAAAATAACGAACAGTAAAATACATCATAATAAATTACATGTGATAATCGTATTTATTTTCATCGGTAATAACAATATGCATTAAATAATCCTTAAAACTAAAGGCAATAATTATAAATAAAATCTTTGAAATTGATTAAAGACAAAGAAAGAAACAATATATTAAAAAAGAAATAGAATTTCTGAAGACATTTACTATTTATTAAAAACAAACGTAATATTAACATACATTAATTTACTTAAATAAGTTAATATAAGCCCCAAAATCATATATTCAGATAATTTTTAATGTCAATAATTTTGATAAAAACAGTTAAACTATCACAAGTGATATCAAGACCTGAAATCTAAAAATTTTAGTGTACTAAATAAGGAAAATATTATAAGAATTATATAATTACAGGATGATTATCGTAAAAGGATATTGTATATTTACGATCCCATACATACGTCATAGTGACGCAGGCACCGCTAACCAGAGTTGGCAAGAGCCGCATCGGTTTATCAAGTTTCCTTGGAACGGCAAAAAGTATTTACATGCGAAAATACAAAGCCAAACTAATGTTTTAGCCACCCTGCATGCCAGGAAATTACCCTCAGCGCGACTTGCATAATTTTGTAGTCGCGTATGCCTTTTTAATAACATTACCGTATTTCTTGCACAATGTTTTTTCGTAATTCGAAAACGGAACGTATTCGTTTCGCATTTGGGGTTTTGTAGCCTGATCACAATTTTAAATACCATTTTTTTTTAAATTATTTATTCATTCAAAGTGATACGAAGTTTCTTAGATATAGGATAAAGTGTCCTTCATCGACATTAAGTTAGTCTGATCAATTTAAGTAGGTACAATTAATTTGTATATTATTATTGTATTTAAATACCCATCGTAATAAATAACGTAATCATCGGAAAAGAGTAACTGCCGAGTGTCTTGTCGGTTCGTCTCGATAGAATTTACATCTGAACTGGTGGTAAGTTTAAATTTAATTAAATCTTACTAAAGGACTATTCAAAAGGGCTCGCAAGAGCCTACTCGAATATATTTAGATCGCATCGAATATTTTTTTTAAATTTTGTCTGGGACTGTTTTTCTATATTTATTTAAAAATATTGTTTTATCTTAGATTTGAATTTCATTATCTAAAAAAACGTACTTTATTCGACAGGATTATATTAATATTAGAAATAGATAACCTTTTTAATTTGCCAAATTATTAAAATAAATGTAATGTATCTTGTTTTAAATTAAAGTTTTCAAACACTTTCCACAAATAACAAATGCTAAACGACTTTTGTAAGGTTCAAACAAAATAAGACACAATACTTTGAAATAATAAAATATGCGTAAATAATATTAATAAAACAAAATAAAAATAATTGCATGTAACAAAACATTTTTTTGATAATTTATTTCCTAGTAGTACATCAGTAAGACAATATAAGTATGTGACATTTGGAGTTTTAATATTTGTGTCTCCTTCATTTAATTGAATTGAAAACGTCCTCGTTTTTTGAAGCCGACTCAAAATAACATTAGAACGGGAAGATAATAATAGAGAAGCTAATAGCACGAACTAAGTGGCCTGGATACAGAACGAAAGATCGCTTGCTGCGATTATATATTGCCTGTACTATAATATTTCTTTATTTATCTACATACGAGTATTATGGGCTAATGGAGAAACTTCCACATTATTCATAATTTTATTTATTCATAGGCACAGCGATCTATTGCAGTGAAGTCTTTTATGTGAACATAAATCATTACACAAATCCAATCAAATTGAAATGAAATATTTTAAATTATTCTTTTTGTTCAAAATTTTCACTATTTCCAAATCAAAACAGTCAGCAATAATCCAATTATTAGATTAATAAATGCATTTTACAATACAACGTCATTCTTGTCGTACCGGTCGTTGCCCATTTCATTCAAAATTAAACTGGTTTTCATTTTGACATTCACTCCGAAGTTTTGTTTCGCGTTGCACTGTATATCAACTTAGTAGTTAATAGATAGCGAATATACGCACTGTGCGCACTTGTGCCGAAAAAATATTTCGTAAGGCCGATTTAATATAATATTTTGGTTGTGTAGCTGATATTATATAAGGTGATTTTATCGGTATACAAATATAAAGGATATAATTTTACCAATTAACATTCAAATTGAAAAACTCATCGTTCCATTCATCTGTTTCAGTTTCCTTGATTGTATGTACGAATGATTCACAAAGCTGTATTGAAATACAGTTTTAATCATGCTGAATATATTTTGGATTACCTAAGAGATAGTGAACTGGAAAGCAAAGAAATGAAACTACACAAGCGCGTCATTAGCGCGGTGGGCGGGCCGTGAGTGGGCGGTGGACAAATCGACAACATTTACATAGCGGTCAGCCGGATCACGGCATGCGGCTAATGGAGCGGCTTCATATCAAATTGCCGGCCAGAAACCACTTGCAAACACGAAACTGTCAATGATATATAATCCAACAATTACATTTAATACAAAACAATCGAAATCTCTAACATGAATATATATATTTTTTATAATATAGGATTTATTCTTCGAGTGTGTAAGGATTTTCACTTCAAATCATCACTCTTTATGCTACAATGCCTGTGTCCGATCCATTCTGGAGTATGCCTCAGTAGTTTGATAAAATTGTAAGCATACAAAATAAATTTCTTAAACATCTTTTACTATAAAATGACATATAAATATTTCGACGTTAAAAGAACTCCATACGGAAAAAGATGAACTCTTTCTTTTTAAATTTTCATGTAAAATTTTCACATTAAACAGAATAAATATGTTAATGACTTTTTACAGAATTATTTATTAATTTGGTCATATTTAATTTTAATTTTTATTAATATTATTATTTAAATTGCTAACGTCTCTGCTAAGTAATGATTTTTGAATTACTTATTTGTAAAGACTTGATTGGTTTGCGATTTTTTTAATGGTATCACCATATTAATTTTAAATTTATTAATATAATATTTTGTGTATTTTGTAACTGTTTGACTCTTATAATAAATAAATAGAAACAATTATACTATACAGACACAAGCTGTATTACATTTTAAGCCCATAATATAAAAAAAAACACAGGAAAGTCAGTGCAACAGAATTTAAATCCGCATCTTCGGTTTGTATTCGGTCGTGTTGGTAAAGTTTTTTTTAATACATTTTTTTATTAAATGTTAAAAAAATATACAATACAATTTCTTGATAACGCATTGAAATATTGCTAAATATTTTATATTGCTACGTGACTTAGTATACATAGAGACACATGTCATTAATGGTCTGATATTTTCTACCATGTAACTTATCATTTAGTCTATACACTAAATACTTTACTGGTGGTAGAGCTTTGTGCAAGCTCGTCTGGGTAGGTACCACCCACTCATCAGATATTCTACCGCAAAATAGCAGTACTTGATATTGTTGTGTTCCGATTTGAAGGGTGAGTGAGCCAGTGTAATTACAGGCACAAGGGACATAACAACATAGTTCCCAAGGTTGGTGGCGCATTGGCCATGTAAGCGATAGGTAACATTTCTTGAAGAGCCAATGTCTAAGAGCGTTTGGTGACCACTTACCTTCAGGTGGCCCATATGCTCGTCCGCCTTCCTGATCTATAAAAAAAAAAAAAATACTAATATTTTTATTATAATGAAAAAGAGAAAACGTAAAAAATAATTTGAACTATTTTGGTTAATGTTTTCATTCCTTATTAGCAGCCCTTTAAGATGATTAATAAAAAAAATATCATCCATCAATGAACTTGTTGTCATGTAAATAGTTTAACGTTCGAAAATACAAAAACCTGACAGCACCTCAAATATTCGAAAATCGAACATAAATATTTGTCACGAGATGAAGTTGATTCCATTAACATGAAGTGCGGAAATGAGTGGCATTGAACAGTGCGTTGATCTATCATTTAACTACAATAAAGATATAGGTAATCATTGACAGAATAAATAATAAAAATAGAATTATAAACGATTGTATGCATTTAATTAAAAAGTTAAAGGGACACTAAAAAGTTAATAGGACTATTGGTGGGCATAAGATTCCCCACCTCTAGAGGAAAAGGTTTGGAAGGTTTGGAGCATAATTTCAACCCGTACACGCAAATTGAAATTCTACCACATTTGTATCCACCGACGCGCATCGGAGCAGCGTTATGGAATAAGTGACAAGCCATCTCCTCAACACGTTTGTTATTAATCACGTGTTTGACGGTGAAGGAAAACTTCGTGAGGAAACCTTCATGTGTTTAATATCACTGAAATTATGCCACACGCGTACTCGTAACCTTTTCCTCAAAAAGGAGATGCTGGCCTTAGCCCAGCAGTGGGACATTCATAGGCTGTTATTTACTTCTCCTCAAGAATGATCTACGAGATAAATTATAAATACAAATTAACCAATGAAAATACAGTTGTGCTTGTCCGGCTTTGAATCGGTTCTTCGGTTATGATTCACGTGTTTTTGTCACTAACTACTTGCCTCTTATATTATTGCGATAAAGTAAATCTAAAGGAAGTGTCTAGATAAGATTCATTCCTATTGAGTTATAGTTATGATAATAATCGTGTATTCATTTACGTTGTAATAAAACAAAACCGATTTAAATTCACCAGTCTTTTTCAACTTCGGGCGCTTAAAGCCGAAGGTACACGTTGGATATAGGTTAAAAACCAGTGTATTACTTAAATTGGATTTTGTAAAACGAAATATTGGTCGGGTTACAAAAACTTTTGAAGTTGAATCCAACGAAGCGTTTATTTTTAATTGCAACGCTCAAAGTTTTGTCACAACTTACTGTTCCTCGACTACCTCAAGTTTTTAATTTTATAGTAGTTCACTCGAATTGATTAAAATTAATACATTTGCGCACTGATTGTTGTTTGGTGTAGTTTTTTACGCCATCCAAGTTAAAGAAGATTAGTTAATAAAAAAAAAGAATAATATTTAATATAAAGAATGAGCCGAGATGGTCACTATTCAAAACGTTAATTTTAATCGAAGTTCGTTTTCTGGTTAAAATCCGGTAATCACCAACTTTTTCATGTGCTTAATTTGCGTTTATAAAATAATCGAGAAGAAAATCTGTCATATACAACCTACATGCTACAATATGCTATATCATCTAACTTGCACTGGAGCAGGATTGAGCAATTACCCGAAGAGGTCGGCAGCCGGGATGGCCTCGTGTTTCTGTGGGTGGTCGGGCACTTATTTCTAATTATGTACTTATGTGTGTATGTTCGTTATTTTAATTTTTATGAATTGACCTTGACGCCATATTATGATATTCAAGGGCTTTATTGAATTATGAACACTTATAATTTTTAATATTTCATACATTCAGATAGGCAGAATTTTAAACAACGGCAATGCAACACGGGATCTGAGATGGTTTAACCTTTATTTTGAAAATTACTACATAGTAATTAATTTAATTACTTTGTAACCAGAACACAGCACTTAAGAGTATACATTATATAAGGAGATAAAATATTTTCAGTCATTGATACACACGTGAAACTGAACAAAGATGGCCCAATTATATTTCCTTAGATAATTTTTGGGTTAATTTTATGGTTGTGTTTTATTGTCAATATATATATAAAAATTACGCATTACAAAATGTATAGAAAAAAAATATATTATTTATTTTGTATTTTTATGAAATCAATTTGATTGCGTCATAATATTGACTAAGCTATTAATATTACTTAACTTCGAATTGTATGTTTTGAAAGAGCTGGAATTAAAACTACTTGAATAAAGAGTATTTAGCTGAAATGTCTAAAATTAAAATATTGGGACTTATTGTAACATCATCTATTTGAGTGTGACTTAAGAGTAAATATTATGCAGATTTTTGAAGAAAAAAACATTGAAACGTTATGTAATTAACTAGTTAGGCATATATGCCTGCATGTATTATTATTATGATAATAAGTGGTGAATGAACGATTTCCCTAATAATTTAAATGTTGGACTTATATATAAGTAATATTATTATTAAATGAACTGTAAGTGATTATAATATTATTGTTACGAACTGTTTTATAATTATTGTTATTTATTACTGTCTCGCGGTTACCTTATACGGCTGCAGATGGCAATGCTACTCCTATGCCTTGGAAAGCACCCAAAGCCGTAGATCGTGTGTCTGACGTTTCCCGAGTCGGATCTGATAACGCCCCATAAGACATGATAATTATTAACTAGTTCGGTTACATTTCCCCAAAACTGGCGAGCATGTATAAATTACGTAAGTGGTTAAAATAATATTTAAGGACTTGAAAACTCAAGAAATGGAAATACTTGGAAAAGTAATGTTTTTTTACTATGTTAATAATTATTTACGTGTTATTAGTGTAAAATATAATTAAAGTACATTAGTCTGACTCGTTTGATATTCCGTTATAGATGGAAGAAAACATTTAAAAAAATCGCTTTATGTCTCTGAGGTCCGATCAAAGTATTTGTCAGTAGTACTTTTATTACGATTTAAATTTTCATTCGTATGCAATCTACTTGCAAAATGATTTGCCTTAACATTCAAAGCAGTAGTGTAACATTTTTCAATTTTAAAATTTCCTTTTAAAATATTTGTTGAACCAGCTTTACGTTATTATTTTTTTGTTCCTTAATCTATGTGCAGTTAAATTTGAATTTGTTATTGAAAAAACAACCATATTTATATGGCATTTAATACATATTTTATTTCCTTATCAATTATTTCACAAAGTTGAATTAATTGTTTGTAAAGATCCAAATAAAGTGCAGGTTTCTACTTTAAGAAATTAGTTGTTGTGTGATTCTTCTTTCATGGGTTTTTTTCGATCATTTGTGCTATCGATATCTGAGAAAAAATCGTCTTCATATTGCAAGGCCAGTCAAATCTTACTTTTTGTTATACGTTAATAAATTCAACACTATTTATCTAAAAAATTTAATGAGCCTAGTTAGCCTAGTAGTTTTAGTAGCCTTACACAGAACATGTGAAGCACGGGTTTAAATCACGGAAATTTTTAGTTTGTGTTTATAATGTATGGTATATTTGAAATATAATTTGTATTAAAATAATATCACATAGTAATTCCTATTGAATTAATGACCGCTCCTTGACGACCAGTCAACGCGAGGAAAACATTTTATAAAATGTTATGTATAGCAAATTTATACCGTACTCAAAGCCATCATGTGTCGGATAAATTCTGTTATATGCCGATTTGTAAATGAAAGTGTTTTTCCGACCATGGCATATTACCGGCAAACTTTAACTGCAAATTTAAAGACTTATAGTTAACTATTTAAATATATATATTTTAAATAATAAATATTTTTAAAGTACATTTATTGATGTAAAAATATTTACAACACACAGCACATGATACGCAAATGTAAGCTTAAAAACATCAACGCTTCAGGGAATCTTTCCTTGCCGGGTGTAAATAAATTTTGACACGCGCGAAACGACTCGTAGACTAGAAAACTAGTTGGAAAAGCATCTCTGACGTATTGTTTTAGCTCTGAATCAAAGTTGCAGAATGAATTACAGTTTATTTTAAAATTGTTACATTTACAATAAATAAATAGTTTTCCTGTGTACATTGATTTCCTTTTTTCGACGCGTAATTAAACTACGATTAAAACTACATTGAATAAACTCACGTTAATTAACAAATATTAAAAGCGTTTAGCTTCACTTCAAACACTTTATTTACATTTCATCAAATAAATGCTTGTATATTTTTATTTATTTTATGCGTCGTTACCGGTTGTTGCGCCTATATAACGTGCAAAATTTTTATATAGGATTACATAAAACTCAGTGGACTACAAACAAAGAGGAAGCGATAGTTACTTTATTTATTCGCACGTGAAAATATATGCCCTGTTTGTAGAGTGTAGTCCCATACGTTGTTATTTATATTACTCTATTTTTATTTTACACAAGAGGCGCCTATATCAACGAGTTCACCCGAAGAAACGAAGAACAAAGTTTTAATAACAATATTGGCTCTTATTAGAACGTAAAACGTATTAAAATTGCAATTTTCTGTGTATTACTTGGTAACAGTTATAATTAAAACGTAGCCTACGAGCGATTAAAGCCATACGGCGTTATATAAGATCGGTGTTAAAGCGAAGATATATTAATAATATGGACTTTGGAGTTGCCAAAACTGTGAACGCAAACCTTTTGAAAATAATAGTCTATTATTAAAATATAAGCTACACAAGGCTAGCTTTTGTAATATATTTACGTCTCAATAGGTTATTGTTAAGCCATTGTGATGTTATAATTTTGTCATTAAAATTATACCTATAGGAACTATTATTTATTCCTTTTCATGAGTAAAAATATTGTAGTAATATTTTGCACTAAAAGAAGATCGTTTTTCATTTAAACTTTTATTAATATCTAAATAAAAATTCAAATATACTTTATTAAGGTTCGAGATGTGCTAAGAAGCACCGACATGAAACTGAGTAGTTAATTTTTCAATTATATACAGACATGTAATAATCATATACAATTAAATATGATCATTTCATATCTATAAATCTTGTATGTAGTATTTATCTATGGAATCTTTAATATATTTTTAATGTTCTTTAAAAATTTATTGGTAAAGGTAATATTATCCGCGGAATTTATTATACACTCGAATACTTTGCTGCAGAGAGAATATATTGACTTTGCGAAATCACAAACTTTGTGTTACATATTCATCTTTACTTCTCGTGTTTATGCAATGTTTGTTACTGTGTCTATCAAAGTAATCGAATTTGATATGAATATTATATATGATATTGTTGTAAATTTATTGTGATGGAAATATCTAGCTCCAAGATAACCAATAGATCGAACAACTCGCTTATCAAGAATACAATTTCTATATCTGTAGAGTTACTCCTGAATAACATAAAAAGAAAACAAAATTGATCATTGTCAGTTAGTTGTCTAACTTACGTAATCAAGTTTACTATCGAACGGCCAGGAAAATGCGACCAAAGCGCCATAGGTACACAGTGGAAATTCCCCGCCTATGTACGAAGCGCTTCGAATCCACTTTTATCATTCGCACTGCGGAACTGTCGAATACTTTACCAGAGTCTGTATTTCCTGATAGATACAACGTTGGTATCTTCAAATTCAGAGTAAACGGGTTTTTTCTAGACAAGCGTGCTACATCCTAGACCGTGTCGATGCTTAATATCAGGCAAGTCAAACGCTGGCCTATTAAGGGTAGAAAAATAATACACGTATGCTGTTGACCTGAGGCTAGCTGAAAGGGATGACAAATTATTTCCCATTGGAGCTTTGATTTAAATCAAAGTCCAAATATATTTTATTCATGCAGGGTATTACAGGCATTTGGATCATTTTAAAGGTTTATCTTTACTTTCATCCCCTTTATCACTAGGTTAGGGGCATTTTTTTTAAATCCTTCCTCAGTACTAGCCTGTATGAAAGGAACCGTATTATTTTTTTTTGTGGTGCTAGCCCCAGTTTGCGTTGACTATTATCTAAAATTAGCTCCACACTTTTTTGTTCTTTTATATTGGATAAAATAAATACAACACATTAAGTAAAAAACACCCTCACTAAATTTGTTCCCTATGGAACGCCCATTTTTAGCATAAACCCAGAAGACTTTGAGTTGGGTATGAAGCTAAGACATCAAGATTCTTTCCCTTTAAGTCCATTATGTTTTGTTATTTTTAAAAATGGTTCTTTTGCTACACAATAGAATGATTTAAACGTTTAACAGAATATAATAACCAATAGCATCCTGGGATTTCTTCCATTCATATCGCATATATAAGCTAAACGCTATGACCGTGTCACACGTCAAGCAACCTCTAGAGAAACCATACAAAATACCATTTTCAAATTATATTACTTAATCAAAATATGACAATAATTAACGACGATAGCTTCTGTTTCCAATTTTAAATTAATTTACTTTTTTTCATTAAATCAGGAAATGAACTCGTATGAACCAGACATGTGTTAAAGCTATATTCAGTACTAGATCATACGTGATACTATTAATTAGATCAGCAACAGCCAATCATTGTCCACTGCTTAACATAGGCCTCTCCCAAGGTGCGCCAAAGCTCCCTGTCCTCCACCTTCCGCATCTAATTGGTGCCCGCCACCTTCTTAAGGTCATCGGTCCACCTGGCTGGAGGGCACCCTACGCTGCGTTTGCCAATCCGCGGTCTCCACTCTAGGACACGTCTGCTCCAACGGCCATCGGTCCTACGACATACGTGACCAGACCACTGCCACTTCAGCCTGCTAATTTTGCAAGCTATGTTGGTGATATCTTTTCCGGATAATCTCATTTCTGATCTTATCCTTCAAAGATATTCCGCGAGCCACTTTGAACTTGTGGACTAGTCCCGCAGTTAGTATCAGTTACATTTCGGCACCGTATGTTATGGCAGGTAAGACGCATTGGTTGAAGACGCATTGGTCTTCAAACATTGCGGTATAGACGACATGAGGACTTGACGAAGATTGCCAAATGCTGTCAATCCCAAGCGAATTCTTCGATCGGCTTCCTTCTCGAAATTGTTCCTACCAACTTGTATGATCCGTCCTAGGTAGGTATTTTCACTAACAACTTCGAGAGGTTTCCCTTCGACGTATATCGGTCTCGGCACGACATTTCTATTGAACATGACCTTGGTCCTGTCCAAGTTTATACCGAGACCGACACGCCGGGAAGACTCGCCTAGGCTACACAGCATTTCGGTGAGTTGTTCCAGTGACTCTGCTATGATGACGATATCATCAGCAAATCGAGAGGTGTGAGCTAAATAAACTCGCCGTTTACATTGATTCCATACCCAGTCCAATCCAGCGTCTTGAAAACGTCTTCCAACATGTCGGTGAACAATTTCGGGGATATTACATCCCCCTGTCTCACCCCTCTGCGCAGTTGGATTGCCTTCGTCTTACAGTCCTGGATGTGGACAGTCATAGTGGCGGCGTTGTACAGACATCTCAGTACCTCGATATGACTCGAGACGAGAATGAGTCGAGTACTGCCCGATGTTTCGATGGAGTCGAAGGCTTTCTCGTAGTCCACAAATGCCATACACAGCGGCTGATTGTACTCTTCGGTCTTCTGCACAATCTGCCGAACAGTATGGATGAGATCTACGGTGCTGTAGCCTGATCGAAACTCGGCTTGCTCTGGGGGCTGGAACTCGTCAAGTCGTCTGGCGAGACGGTTCGTGACGACTCTTTAGAACAGCTTGTACACGTGACTCATCAGGGTGATTGGTCTGTAGTTTTTCAAGAGGGTTTCATGACCTTTCTTGAAAAACAGTACCACCTCACTACTGCTCCACGTTTCCGGGGTCTTGCCATGTTGGATGACGGAATAAAACAGGCTTGCTAGCTCTTTCAGGACCGGTGTACCTGCCTTAAGCTACTCTGTTGTGCTTTGTTGTTTTTAAGCTGTTCTAGAGCCGCCCTAATCTCGCCTTGGTCAACGACCGGGTGCTCCTCAGAGTAATGGCACGCAAGAGGGGCGCGCTGGTCTTCAATACTGATTTCCACAGGTTTACCCGATCTTGAAGAGCACAACTGCCCTTTCTACTTCTCTAGAGAGTAACCTCATCATTCGCGATCTTTCGGCTTTGAAGTCGATATCTAGAGTGCCACGAACCAAGCGGTGATCACTTCCGGTATTAAACCTGTTGATCACTGAGACATCTCTAAATATGTGCCTTTTATTATTATTATTTTATTGAAATGGTAAAGTCTATCTCGTTCCTTGTCACGTTATCGGGGCTTCGCCAGGTCCACCTCCTCTGGGGCTTATTTTGAAAGAAAGAATTCATCAGAAAGAACCCCTGCGCTTCGAGAAAGTTTACCAGCATTTGCCCCTTGTGATTTCTGCAGCCCAAGCCGTAAGGTCCGACTTTCGATTCACCGCTATCTTGTACTCCTCCGACTAGAAAACCGACTCCACCTTGGGAGAGGTTATCACCTTCGCGGAAGTAGAGTAAGTTACCGGACTCTAGAGTTATCGTGTCCTCCCCCTGTATTCGGTCTTCAAATAACTCCAGTATCCAGCCTTATCGAGCGTCCATTATACGCTGCCATGTTTAGTCGTTTTTTATGGTAGCCTGCCATGAACCGGTGATTCTTTGCACCCCCTGCCCTGCCTATACCGTGACCGCTACCTTGGTCGGGACTAGCAGGCTTGCCGGTAAATGAGGGCCTTTTTTTAGCGCATCTACCATCTAGCATTAATTTGCCCATACTCGCCACGCTGGGCAGGCGTGTTGGCGAGCGCTGTAGGGGATAAGATGTTTATGAGGGAGGGACGCTGCTACCCATTCCCCCTTTTTCCCGTCCCCCAGTCGCCTCTTACGACACGCACGGGATGAGATTGGGGGAGTACTATTCTAAGCCGGTACTCCACGGCAAAGCCGGTACTCCATGGCAATATTAATAAGATAATAATAATAATCCATAACTTATTTGTTGTTTATTAATATTAAGGGATTTAAGGAATACAAAGCTGAGATGGCGCAGTGGTAAGAATGTGTGAATCTTAACCGATGATCGTAGGTTTAAACCCGGGCAAGCACCACTGAATTTTCATCTGCTAAATTTGTGTTTATAATTCATCTCGAGCTGGACGGTGAAGGAAAACATCCTGAGGAAACCTGCATGTGTCTAAATTCACTGAAATTCTGCCACATGTGTATTCCATCTACCCGCATTTGAGTAGCGTGGTGGAATAAGCTCCAAACCTTCTCCTCAAAAAGGGAAAGCAGACCTTAGACCAGCCTGAGAAACATTCACAGACTGTTACTGTACTGTAAGGAATACTGTTTTAATATGTGCAGTAGTTAAAATCCGAATTCAATGGTATAATTGAAAACACTGTTTTCTAATAATTTAACCGCATCTAACGAAATTTCTTATTTAGAATAAGCTATTGAAAGCGATTTATTTCGTTAGAGACCTGTGTGGATAAGTTATTGGTGCCGGTAGTGTCAGGTTTTGGTTCTTAATTAATTACGTCCTGCGCAAATCATTTCTTACCGTTACTTATCGAACCAGATTCATTAAATGGTATCAATGTTAAAAACACTAGAACGACTGGATTTTCGTTCGAAGATCCGATAACAAAAATATTCATCCAGGCAAGTAACCCATGAAATAAAGCCTAATTTCAATATTCAACATTATAAATATTCAAGAAAATTTTGCACAATAAGGAAAAACAAAGCCTTAACGAGCAAAAGACGAATTGGGATGTCTATTCCTTAATTGTAATGTTTTTTTATTTACTATATATAATATTACATACATATTTATTTTTTTAGTATCTTTGTAAACGCGTCAGTTTGTTCGAAAATTTAAAACGATTTGATTCACTTATACTTTTTAAACATTTTAACAACATAACAAAAACCTAAATACTATGTATTGCTGTGCTCTGGCTAGTAGGGTGAGTGAGCAATTACAAGCACTAGGAACGTAAAACTTAGCATCAGGTGGTCCATTTGCTGGTCTGCCTTCCTAAAAATAAATAATTAATTAGTACGTTGATAAAAGAATAACCTTTTGAACGCCACTTGCAAAATAATCGCATCTTATTTACTTTTAATTAAGAAAGCATTTAAGTAGTTTTTTTTTATTAAAATGAGGCAGTCGGACAATGGAGCTGAATGTAGTTTTTACCCAAGTTAATCAATTTTTGAAAACAATTATACATAAAATATTTACAAAGGTGTCTTTGGCGTTCTCTCGGGAAATTTTATGGGTTCGCCGCACAAACTTCAGTCCATTTACGGACTTAAGCTAAATTATTAAGAGTTTGTTCTTGCTATTTTTCTCGACAAAGAAATAAATAGAATGGATTACGACGACAGTGCAGTAGTATTATATGAAAGACAGCGCATTTATTTAAGTTTGTCTTGTGTTTTTGCTAGAAAATAAAAAAAAAATTATGAAGTTCTTTCTAAGAACATCCAGTAATATTTTTAATATATGTCAAATATACTAATACTAATATAAGAAAGAACTTAATAATATTTCTATATTTAGTCACGGAGTAATGGGGAATCTGTTCGGCCCATTATTTAACAAAAGCAGAATAATGGCGGCCTTAATGACTGTCACTCTTGTTGGTCAATCAATTATTTAAGGTAGCCATTTGTGAAATACTCAAGCTTATTTATTTATTACTAATTCAAGGGTGTCGTTATCAATAGTCCTGACAATGAATTATATAATATTGTATACTGTAAGCCTGAAATCAATTTAAAACAAATACAAATAACATAATATCAGTTAAATGCAGATAAAGAATAGAATAAACACTGAAAAAATAGCAACAAGCTTCCTTAGTCAAAATAACTCGGCCATTACTTGAATTACTCACTTGCATTAGTATTTTAGTGCCCCGGTTTGAAGTGTAAATGAGCCAGTGTACCTACAGGTACATAACAAGGGTCATAAAACCTTAGCTCCCAAGGTTTGTGGCGCATTGGCGATGTACGGAATAGTTAATAATTCTTGCATCGCCAATCTGGTTGGGCAGGGACAATTAGTCCGTTCCACTACAAATAACATAAGAAAAAAACGTGTCATCGGCGAACTCTAAGTCAGCATATGATATCATTGTCTAGATTCTCTAAGTCGAGGATATTACGACGAAGGACAAAGAAACGTTCCCATTTAACTAATGTTGATAAAGAATGATTATAGTAATTATTATTACGTGCAAACTTTTGTATACTCGCGGTTATATTTTGATAATAATAATTAGCAGAATCCATGTCGACTTCTACAAACTTTCTACGAAAACAATCGCTTTTGTTTATCAACTGGTGAAACCATTGCTTGCTAAGAAAATTTAACCTTAAGAAAATTTACAGTCCTCCAAAAAGTTTTAGAGTACCGCAAAGTCCCGTGGGACGATACGGATAGATTTAACTTGTGTTAATATGGAAAGGTTTTACAGCGAGTTCCGTGTGATTTCCCGCGAGAATGTAAACACATTTGTAATATGATACATGTTTCAATTTAAGATAAATAAATATCAATTAACAGTTCAAGATGAAATGTAGTCGTGTTCCATTTACATGCCGAAATAGTTTTGTTACTTTGAGTCTATAAATACGTGTTTCTTTTTTTTTGTATATATCATATAATTATCTGTATAAGTATGTATTTACAAAAGAGAAGTAGTATATGTAGTATATCAGTTGTCTGGTTTCCATAGTACAAGCTTTGCTTATTTTGGGATCAGATGGCCGTGTGTGAATAATGTCCCAGGATATAATTATTATTATATTATAAATATATATAAAATTTATCAATGCGTATGACTGCTTCAACACATGGTCATCCAGCAAATGCAATTTCTTTTTTGAGCACGAGATGAATTCTAAATACAAATAAAGCACATGACAATTCAGTTCATGGTTTGAACACGCAGTCTTCGGTTAATATTCTAGCCACTGGGCCAAGTCGGCTTACATATATAAACTTTTTTGAAAATTTACAAATATAATTTTTTTATATGAAATTTAACACCGAGCTTTTATTTTTTCTTGTTAAATCAATACATTAAGCAAATTTCGTAAAAGGTTTCAGATAATCTCGGCAATTTGCGGTGCGATAACAACATTGCGTATCAGACCGACAGTCCGACCTAACGAGAGGGTATCATCGAATAATCTGAATAATACATGATACATTTACCAAATGTCAAACTTCTCAACAGAACAAGCAAGGTCCCAAAATTATTATACAAACGATTAATTAATTACGACAACCAATTACATCAAAAATTCCAACTCGTTCGGTTGGTTAAATCAGCTATGTTACATGAAGCGTAATTATTATGACGTAAACAAACGTGTTGCATAAATGAAAAACAAACTAGTCATCAAACATCCGTCGACTAATTACCAGTTACTCAAAAAATTAAAAATCCTTTATTCAACATAGAAGCATTACACTTATTTATTTATTGTCAAATTAAAAACTGCCACCGCTTCAAAAAATAAACTATAATGAGAAGAACTGGCGAATTAAACTCAGACTAATAAAGAATGAGAAATTGGTGATGTCTTTGGGAAAGCCATCTGGGTAGAAGGGTGAAGGGTGAGTGAGCCAGTGAGACTACGATAACAAAGGACATACCATCTTAGTTCCTAAGGTCAGTGGTGCAAGAAATGATATGTGATGGTACTGAATGGAAGAATTGTCTGCGAGACCAATAAAAAAGTAACATATATGTGACGTAAATCCTCATAAGAACGACTACTTGTACTCAAAAAAGATTTAATATATAAACCATAAGAACATTCTATCACAGTCTATTAAGTAGGTAGGTAGGTAAAGGGTGAAAGTAACGACGTTGTCGGTCTGTGGTCTGTTGCGTCGTCAGCCACTTCGATGTAATTTGTGCAACGGAAACTCTTTGTACGGAAACCATTAAAAAGTTTTGATAAAGATTGAATTTCCTGCGTTGAACTGACCGACAATATGATAACAGGCTTTTATAATATTAGAGTAGTTTAAATGTAAACAGAAAAGTTACAGCGTTTTAACGTATACGCGTTCCGATGACATAAATTGCATTACATCGATGGCGAAAATGTATTTACATTGGCTATAAAAAATCAAGCAATAATAACATCCTGTGAAAGTCCCACTGCTGGGCTAAGGCGTCCTCTCCCTTTTTGAGGAGAAGATTTATAGTTTAATCCACCACGCTGCTCCAATGCAGGTTGGTGGAATATACATGTGGCAGAATTTCAGTGCAATTAGACACATAAAGGTTTCCTCACGATGTTTTCCTTCACCGTAAAGCACATAAAATTATTATTATAACACATGAAATTATTCCTGTAATCGCGAACGTAATTATATAGAAGCTTTGTTGTGGTCGGTGGCACTGTCACCAACATCGACGCGGCAATTAGTTAGCGTGTGTACCGACTGTTTTAGAAGTTTTGTTGAACTTTGAAATTTCTGTTCGGAGTAAAATGTATTTTAAAAAGGATTTTTCGTTTTGTTTTCTAATAATTTAAATTAACATTGTTAAAACCTATATTTTTTTTACTTTAACGTAAATGTTCCTTATTATTTTAAATACTTTACTTTCGTATTATCATTCTCAAATGTAAAGGAATACATACTATTTATTAAGAAAAAACGTCATCTATTTAAAATCATTATAATAGCAATTACACATATTTAGATATTATTATATTTCCTAAGTTAAAAATTAAATATTCAAAACCCTGGTTTACGTTGATAGTTTATCAAACACTTTCGAAAATTAGTCATAAATATCACCGCTTTAAATCCACGTAATTTGTCTAGTCGGCCATCTTGAAAACAAAATTAATTTTAAGGAAAATTATAATAATCAGTAAAATCGATAAGATTAAATTTATTCGTTTGTTTTCTAAAATACAAGCGAAATGAAGTGTATTATTATATAGATTGTTCAATGATCATGCACTAGCTGGCTTTAAGCCTCTCGTTACAACGGTAAGCTCCTCCTATGTATAAACGTAATGGTATCGTTGCTAGGATTGTCTGACGGCTACTTAAGCGTTTGATAACTGCTTTAACAATATGCATAAAATATAATAGTCCTTAGAATATAAGCGCCTTTGAACTTCTTATTATACATTTTATAAGCTGGCAACAATTTACATCGTTATGTTATAGGATTACATTTTTTAATGATGCAATAGGTGTATCGCTTTTTTATGCCCTTTTAAAAAACAGACAGTCATTTCATGAGGGCTTAAAATGTTGATATAGAAATGTGAAAACAGTTTACAGATGATTTTAAAAAAAAAAAGTCTTGGAATGTAAAGCAAGAAACACCTTTTTCTGCGGTATTGTATAATAATAATTATAATTAAACTCAGTTGTGTATTAAATTATTGTTTCGCAAATAATTACTATACAGTATTAACTATTTGTAGTGTGCATAAAAGATGATTTTTTTTGCCAGATTCATTATTTTGCCGGAAAGATTTTTGTAAATTAGAAATGGTTTTTATCAAATGATAGAACTCCAGAAAGTATGTATAGCGTCATACATTAGGCACTTGCATATGTGTGCATATCGGTAAAAATACGCAAACAATTTCAAAATTTTGTTGTTTATATAGCAGGAAATTTTAATTGGTTGGTTTTACATGTTCAAATGTTAAAAAAAAATATATTTCTAATATGAATAAGATTTTACACAATATTGCAACAACACAAAATAATTGCTTGATCTGCCAATTATTTTTCTGAAACAACAAAATATATTTAGCCTGAATAAGATCTGATATTAAACGAAAGTTTGAACGTAACTAGACCCTTCACTTATTTACTTAATATATTTGAGAATTATAATTGTTGTCATAAGAATTAATATTGTATTCCACTAAAGGTTGCAAGTTAAAATTATGTGATAATAATTTATACAATTATACAGAGTGCTCAACAAGAACAATTTTAGAAAAGAATAATTTTATTCTGCTTTAAACTAGGGTATTGTGCAATGTTTGTGCAAAAGCGGTCCACACTTCGGGGCTATCACACTAAAGGTAGAGAACCTTTAGTGTGATAAATTTTTAACAACAGAGTGGGTGTAATAAAATTCCTACATGAATTTTACACACATACATACATTTAAACACGAAGATATACTTGTACATCTATCTATATAAACTTCGGTCACTTATTCTGCGTACGTTCAAGAATGTGGTTAGTCCAAAAAAAGAAGTTTTTTTTGTGTTATTATCCTTCAATAAAAAGCTTTATGCGGACCCTTATCCTACCCGTGTGAAGCGGAGACGGTTAGCTAGTTATTAATATACACACACATACATACATACATACACTACTTAATGATATTCTAAAGCCCTTGCTTCCATATACATAATGATATGAATATATGTGAAGATATCTTTCATATGTGACGAATTAATTGTCATTGTTGACGTTTACTAAGGCCTTAGTCTTTATTGTTAAGGTACAATTAAAATTATATATATTATGTTTTGTATGTTAATATGTGTATTGTTTTCAAGTCTATACTTTATTACAAGATTGAAATTATTTTAATATTATGAGTGCGAAAGTAACTCTGTCTGACTATTACGCTTTCAGGGCTTTTTTATTTAGAGGCGGAGGAGCATATGCACCTGATGGTTAGTGGTCACCAATGCCCTTAGACATTGGTACTGTAAGAAATGTTAACCATCGCTTACATCACCAATGCACCACCAACCTTGGGAACCAAGATGTTATGTCCCTTGTGCCTGTAATTACACTGGTTCACTCACCCTTCAAACCGTAACACAACAATACCAAGTACTGCTGTTTTGCGGTAGAATATTTGATGAGTGGGTTGTACCTACAGAGGAGCTTGCACAAAGCTCTACCACCAGTAAATGACTGAAACGATTTTGATAAAATTTAGTATAAAGCAAGCTACAGACATAATCTACTTTTTAACCTAATACCCACCCCTTCTCCCCTTCTCCTCAATTTATATAACGGACTGTATAAGCCAATATTTTTACTTAACAATTATAACCAAAATACCTATATTTTATTACTATTTGAGTAGATAATGTGTTACTGGTATACAGTTTAGTATAAAATATAAAGAGTCGAATGAGCCAGCAATAGAAGGCGTAGCTTAAATTTCATAATTGAGAGTACATTGACAATTTAACGCACGGGCTGCGTACAAGTTGCTTGAGAAAAACAGTTGATAATAAAAACAATTATTAAGAACAAGTTTTTATCTTTTATCTATTTTTGTATTCACCAATCCACATTGGAGCAGCGTGGTGAAGCTCCAAACCTTCTACTCAAGAGAGGAGACCTATGACCAGCAGTGGAACATTTTTAGACTATACTAATTTAATTTTTTTATTGAAATATAATATTATCTTTACCAAAAAATGTTTCCAATATTTCTTTTTTATTCAGTGGTAGTGGTTTAAATATACAACATTGGGCCCAAACATGCTACATATTTTGTTAAATAAATGGTTGTTAAATGCATCACTAATAAAACTCTTTGTTCAAATATGAATACAATTGAATTTTTTAAATAGACTGTCGAACAAAAAAATGATGATATAAAAATCCCATTTCAATGCGTTGCGTGATTGCGTTTTCAAATCCGTTATTAACTTCGTTGCAGACACTTCTAAAAACTCAGTTAAAGCATTTTATTTCATTTATTAGGATGGATTTTGTTGCAAATATTTATTTAATATCAAACCAATTTGGTCTTATAAAATATATAGCTATCCTTTTGTAACCTTTCCAATTTGAAAGAGATAGTAATATTTTATGTATCATCAAATTACTTTAATTTGCAGAATGTATAGAACGTAATCAGTACAAGTAATCTATAATTACTAAATTGGGGGCTTTTTCACAAATGTCTACAATATATAATCGCAAGTCATTAATTTCTTTTAATATAATAGAGCTACGTAATTCCTTTTTAATAATGTTTTAACCTGGTGACTGACCTCATTCGAACATAATGTGACGTTTAACAAAGTCAGTAGGCAGTACAGTGAACAAAGTTGCATTAGTCAAAAGCATGGTGTGCTCTACTCGATTGTCGATTTTTTGACAAATTCCTTTGTTTTTTTCATCCATTACTTTATATAGGCCAGTACGTATAGGCTATTACTATATATAGGCCAGTACAAGTATCGTTATATAATTTTACCTATATTATCACCTGCAATATTCACTATGGATGAAAGGAGAAAATGGTTGAACACTGTGCTCGCACAACGTTCTTTGTGGTTACGTTACGATAATGTTATAGGTCAGTCGCCAGCTTAATTAGACTTAAGCTGTCTCGTTGATCCTTTCAAAACAACTAAATTGTTTTGACAGATGCTGTTTCTAATTTCAAAATAATTTAATATAACTTTAATGAACAATTATCGCTTCTAATCGACAATGTTTTACAGTAACTTTGAAATAAGAATTATAATGCTAGCTTATAATTTCAAGTGATCGTTACAGAAATTGTGTAAAATATAGAATCTATTGGTAGTAGGAAGTTGGGCGACTCCATCTGGGTAGACAACCTTAAAAATTATTCTACCGCTTAGCATCATTACTCCGCGAAACGTAAGCCATTGTGATTTCCGGGACATAACCTCTTGTATACTATTCCATTCGAATAAGGAGAAAAGTTAAATAAACCTTATATTTATATATTCCATGCCATTTGCTAGTAGTTCTTCTGTATCATGCATATATATTACAAATAGTTCTTAATGACTATATAACTACACTTAACTACTTATATCTTATATATCCATTTAAATTTGACTTCCAAAGTTCCGATAACAACTTCGCCGATATTAAAAATGTATTTGTTTCACGAATATCGCTTCAATTCAAAGTAGTTTTTGTCTTTTTTCCTCCTGTGAGTGGTTTGTTCATTGAAATTTAAGTGAAATTAGACACATGCAGGTTTCCTCACGATGTTTTTCTTCACCGTCAAGCACGAGCACCGATGATCATCGGTTAATATTCAACTGCAAATTGTAGCACATTTGTAAGTTTTAGGGTAATTTTGTATTTATTTTTAAATTAGATCTTTTCTATTTTCTTATGTTACTAACTCAAAGTTCGTAACACACAATGACGCACGTTTGCTTTGTGTTAAATTACATGAGCCGTCACGCACGCACGAATGTCGTTTTGTTCTTTTATGTGCAAAGGTTGCGTGTTCGTGCATTGTCGTGCGCAGACGTGGGTTAGCGACTAATCGGAAACGAGAATTATTTAAGAAATAAATCGATTGCTTGTCCTTTTATATTTATACAGCTATGTAGGTATGCTACATCGATTGTCTAGATAAAAAAATTGAGTAAAATAAGGACATAGAATTACGTAAGTAAAATCCTAAATGTGAAAGTGAGTTTATTTATTTATTATTATTTTGTTTGCTATGCTTTCACGTATTACGGTACACGAACACGTTACCTGGATTCTAGATAAGGATATAGGGTACCTATCATCTGTTCTCCACCTTTCATTCGCGAGCGAAGCCGCGGGCTGGTACCTGAAAGTAACGAAGTATTTAGTAACATAAAGCAGTAAATAGCGGCGATAGAGGGTGTATCTAACTAGGCGCGCCAATAGATGTTTTGAAGTCAAATATCATTTTAACCTTTGTAAAAAAATGTTCCATAAAAAAAGTATATATTGGTTGCCAATTTCGGAAACAGTTTGTATCGTTATTTTGATAAACGAATTTCTATAGAATAACGTAACTTTATAAATAAATGTAAACATAAATGCTATGTAAACACCAACCTGGTAGAATAACTTCAAACACAGGTTTTAAAATATAAAAGCTTCGGGCAATTCTCATTTTCATAGCGTAAATGTATGTATTTTGTCAACGTTCTCGCGAATAATTTATACGAAAAACGTAATCTTTATTAAGATATTTACTTATAGACATTTAAATATTTCTGCATTATCATTTAACAGTTATATAAATACAAAATGTTATTACAATAAAAAAATTACAACTAGTTTTCGCTCAGTGGCCTCGCGATTATAATTGTTATTAAAAATTATAGGAAAATATACTCATATATGAACCATGTTTCGAATCATTTGGTTTATATTCCTATTTACAATTTTTGCTTATTGATAACAAGAAGAAAAACGGTTGAAAAACAGAAGGGGTAAATATTCTGTAAGAACAAACTCGAAACTCACGTCGTGAAACATTAGAAAGTGCTATGACCATAATTATAATAACGTTTCAAGAGTACACGCATCAAAATAGTATATCACCATAAGTTGGTTGTCAACATTTCACAGGTGAGTAATGAAGTGAATTCTTACAGAATCGTTTTGTTTTTGTCATTTTATATGTATGTATGATGTTAATATTATGTTATTTGACAAAATATTACATATCCACATTGTATGTTTTTAAAGTTATTATTTACATAAAACATTTATTTAATCAGTACAGTACAGTTATAGCCTGTGAATGTCCCACTGCTGGGCTAAGGCCTCCTTTCCCTTTGTGAGGAATTATTTTTCAAATTGCTCAATCAAATTGTTTAAATGATATAGAAACATCAAAACCTGCATAATAATTTATTAGCAATGATATACAGTCACTGTATACATTCCGACGTTAAAGAAGGCAATTAATTATTTAAACATAAGGAAATATCTTATAGGATTTGAGATTTGATTTATTTGCAGGATAATTTCAAAGATTTACGAAACGCTTAGCGAAGTAAATAGCTTAGCAGGTTCGTAAAAGAAACGGGAGTTGCTATATCATTTAAAAAACAAACCATACAGGCAAAATTGGCAAAGCAAGAATTAGTCAAAATTACCCATAGGAATTGGTACTGTTAGAAATATTAACCGTACCTATACTATTAATACGCCGCTAGCCATTGAAACTCAGATTTTAGGTCTCTCGTGCCTGCAGTTATACTGGTTCGGTCATCCTTCAAACCGAAATGTGCAGTACAATGTAAGGCTGTTTGGCAGTGGAATAATTGATGAGTTTGTTTGTTCCAGTGCACAAAAGTCTATCACCTGGAAAGTGTTATATGTATTCCTTTTTCATATTAACTTTCATTATTTGTTTTTTTTTTTTAATGTCATTAAAAGCAGATAGAAATACTTGATTTAAAACTTATTTTTGTGTGAAAATGTGTTTTATTATTTGTAACTGCATACTACTATCATTACTAAACGGTTGAATTTAGAATAAATACATTACTCGTAACTTGTACTTGTTGTGTGTCGTACTTTTACAAAGTACGATTTCATTTTTATTTTTTTAATAATACACGATGTTTTAAAAACGTTGCTATTCATACAAACGTCAATGAAATTCCGGTTACTTTATGTGTTTTCTTCCTGCAGACATCTGCCTCGCCGCTCGGTACAGTACCGCGTTATTTATGTTATTCTATTTTTATTTTGCACAAGAGGTTCGTCAGTACACGAGAATGTTGAGAGCGCGCTGAAATTTTAAATGAAATAATGGTTTAGTTTAGTGAAATTTTAATTTGCTACACCAATTGTCATGTAACATTTTGTTAGCAAAATTTATAGTCACGTGGTTTTATACATTATTTTTCGTAACTATCGAAACTAATCTATATATTTTTTTAAGTCGATAGTACATATTTTATAACAAATTCGAAAATAGAACAAGTTTATTTTTATTTTTATTTTTTTTGGATTTCATTAAAACAAACCGCCTTTTTAAATAATGAACATTAATACTCTGTTACATTAAAATTGTGATGATAATGAAAATGTCTTTTTTTTCTTATACCTGATGGTAAGTGGTCACCACCGCTCATTATAGTAAGAAATATTAACGATTCCTTACATCGCTAATGCGCTACCAATCTTGGGAACTAAGATGTTATATCCCGTGTGCTTATAGTTACATTGGATTCTTGCACCCTATCTTAGACTCTTCAAGCCGGAATGCAACAATGCTAAGCATAATATTTTTATATAGTTTAGCGGTACAATTTCTGATGAGTGGGTGGTATCTGCTCAGACGGGCTTACATCAGGACCTATCACCAAATAAAAAACTTCCAAACTCTGGTCTCCATTAGGATAAAAATTGAACTTAGGTAGCTATTAGACAAACGACAGAAAGACAGTCACCTACCTAAACACTACATAATATGTTTTTTTTTTATAGAATAGGAAGGTGGACGAGCATATGGGCCACCTGATGGTAAGTGGTCACCAACGCCCTTAGACATTGGCACTGTAAGAAATGTTAACCATCGCTTACATCGCCAATGCGTCACCAACCTTGGGACCTAAGATTTTATGTCCTGTAATTACAGTGGCTCACTCACCCTTCAAACCGGAACACAACAATAATAAATACTCCTGTTTTGCGGTAGAATATCTGATGTGTGGGTGATACCTACCCAGACGGGCTTGCACAAAGCCTTACCACCAGTATGTTATTATGCTCTGAATGATCAATTTCTATTAATATCTAACTGTATCTGCGATATAATACAGTATTAGTACTTCGTCAATGCTTTGTAGCCAAGAATCCATGCTATTAGTGTTGTAACGTTGGTAAATCCGATGTGAAATTAGTGAGGCTCGCACATAAGACATGACATCGGTTAGCAGCGCATTAGCAGTATCTGAAGCTTGTCGAATACCTTTGACACTAATAATCTTTGCAAGTAAATGCGAAATTGGTGCCTTTACGATGTGGGTTACATTACATCGTTCTTCAACATATTAAATGGTCGCGTTTTATTTATTATGTATTCAGTTAATATACGAATCCTTTGAAAGTAATAAAACATTAATATAAAATATTAGCATTTTTTTGCTTCGCATAAAATAAAAAAAGTAATAATTTATGATTGAAAAAAAAAAACATTTTAATTATAATGAGTTTTTGTAAAAGAAATTTTGATTTATACGGTGTTGTTTAAAGCTGGCGATGCAATTTTCTATTTAATTGCAATATCGAACCTCCTTTATACTTACTTTGTTGTATGAAATTTCAGCTATAATGTAAAATGGACCTTATATTCGACTTGAGCATATTTTCAATGTATGGAATACATTACTTTTCTAACATTCAAGTTGTATGCTACGACTCCTGGCTCTATATTGTTGTCAGCTATTTGTTTTGATATCAACATAGTTGAAAAATCTTCATACAAAATTAAAAAAACTGTAATTGTACAATAAAATCAGGTAATTTAAAAATATATAAATATATAAAAAAATGCTAAAATATTCGTGCTAAATGAAAAACTCGCCAAGTCGCGGCGAGTATATAAATAATGTAAAATTTGCTAATAGGTTTTTTTTATTCATGATAAGCTCATCCAAGAGACATGGACATTTACATAAAGATTATATGTTAAATTATTATTATTAAAATGAAATCAGTAATTTTTAAAAAAAAATTTTTTGTTTACTATAAAATATATACCAAAATGTTGTACAAAGTTCTTTCAAGAATTTGTAAAAAACCAAAATATTTTGTTTTCTGCGATAAGTCAAGTCATTTAAAAAATGGAAAATAAGGTGAAAAGAGGTGTGGACGGTAAGATGTATTTGATTTGGTTTGGTTGATTACGTACAGACAGAACGGTCGCTTTACATAATATTTACTGTATTGATATAAAAAAAATATAATAAAACATAAATAATATGTAAACAAACGAAATATTGCGTAAAAATTGATATATAATTGGAAAACCAAATAAAAAAACTTGTAATAACTTTGATAGCGGATTTTTTTAATTGGAAATACATACAAACATAAATCAGATAAAAAATACTGATACAACATTGCTTTCAAAACTAGATACACAAAGCAAAAAGTCAATTTGAACATTAATGCTTCGATATTTATTTTTAAAATAAATTTGAAACCTAAACTTGCATGAGTGAACTTCCATTACGTATAAATAAAACGAACTATGATGGTAGGATTGGGTTTAGCTTGTTAATTTGGGAATTTATTATAAATTTGTCTAATATTACCATAGTTTGGGGTGAGGCTTGTTAAAATTGTTTTTTTTTTCTTTTTTTTTCTAGAATAAGTAGGGCTGACGAGCAAATGGGCCAATGAGCAATGGGTAAGTGGTCACCAAACCATTAGCATTGTAAGAAATATTAACCATTGCTTACATCGCCAACGCGCCACTAACCTTGGGATATAAGATGTTATGTCCCTTGTGAAAAAAATGATTAATGGCATCCCATCCGATACATGTAGGTTTCCTCACAATGTTTTTCTTCATCGCCATATACGAGATTCATATTAAACACAGATTCGCCACTGAAAAATCAAGGCTACTTGCTTGAATTTGAATCATCTTTGAATAAAATCGCCGGCGACATCGGGCTGAGAAATAAAAGTCCTCAAACACGACGCGGAAAAGCTTAGTTAGCCTCTAGCCTAAGTGGACTCAGGACTCAGAGAAGACAGCTATTAATAGCTGGATAAAGGGGGCATAGGACCGTTAAGAGTGGTGCCATTTAGGGGTCTATAACTATGTCCAACAGTTGACTTTTAAGGACAGATGGATAAATATATGAATAGAATCTAATTTTTAATCGCCAATCCTGCTAGAATATCTGGTTTTTATAAATATGATGCATGTGCGGTATTCTGATAGAATAAATAAAATAATTCTTTAATAAATTTTATTAAAATTAGATATGAAATAATTATAATAAAATATAATTTACTGTTATAATGTTTAACCCTTTATAATTATATGATAATTGAAATAGCTTTGTATTAGTGTGTAAGAGACGAGGTAAAACCTAAGGCGGGAACTGTTGTTCTTGTTAGAGACTGCCGTGGATGATTAATAGCCGGTAGGAGCTCTTGCCCTTGATTAATTACTTTACACAGAGGAAACAATGCTGTTCAAGTTTCATTTGTATTTTATTATCGAACGGATATGAATTACTTTAGTTTTATAATAAAGACATTCAGGGAAACGATTAGATAACATTGTACATCTTATGTATCTCTGGTACATATTTGAATTGAAAGACAAAGCGTAATAATTTAAAAAAATGAAGTTACAAAAATAAAACAACAAATATCAAAGATGTCACTTATTTTACCATTTTTTTTAAAGCTTCTAATTAAAATTATTCACGGTATAGGGAGAAACATGTATATGTACACTCGGCAGACGAGAACTGTTCGTTTCTTGACTTGTGAAGATAACAGAAAAATAATTTGCCAATATGTTGCCTCTGCGTTGTCAATTTACAGCGCTTCAAAAATGTATAAAAAATCGTGTGTTATATAATTTGCTCATGTCCTTCTTGATGCTTAAAGTACTTATAATAATGAAGAAAATCAATGATTCATACATTCAGGCCTCTGATATTCGAAACGCTATCACTATCGCTATCGTCTCATGAAAATTATTTATTTCTAAGAAAATTGTAGACAGAGCAAAGAATTTAGTAGGTTTTTATTTTTACAAATTTAAAACGTAGCTACGTAGGCCTTTAATTAACTGGACTCGTATTTATCTGAAATTCTATCTAATATGAAACATGAGAAAATCATACACCGAAATGCTCACCAGCTCTTAAGCCACAAATTAAAAACTGTCAAAATGGTGCAACTAAGACTAAAAGTCGCGATCTTGTTAATCTTTTTTATTTGAAGTAAATTTTCTTAAGTCGATTTCTGGCAAACGGCCAACATGCCATTGCCAATGTGCCAAAGTCTTACTTTAATATGTCCATGTTGGCAAGTTTCTTAAAAACACATAATCCTTTAAGAATTTATGTTTAATAGTATTCTTACATTCTTTCTTTATACTTTTGATATGTCCAGGCATGTCAAAACTTATACTTAGAGCAGTCTTTTAAAAAAAGAATGAGTGCGAAGTTTATCAGTATAACTAGATACATAGTTACAGTATTAAAAGTCATTATAAAAGCAAGCTTGTTCAAATGTTTGGACCAATATAAGTTTTATAGTCAAGTTTGTTACCCTACAACAGAAGCATGAGTAGGTAAATCCAAAGCAATAGCTCCACGGTGCTCGTTAGACTTCGGTCGGGATGATTTATAGCCACGGGCGTTCACTACAACTCCTGCTTTTTGATTAATTACGTCACTCGTGAGAAAACTATCGCTTCGTCTTTGCCGTTTCATTTGTACACTAATCGAACCAATATTTATCCCTTTGCAATATTACTAGCTATTCGTTCCGACTTCGTTCAAGTACAAGTACCTCTTAGACGCGAGTTTGTTTTAAGTAATTTTAATATAAAAAATGAATGTTGGTATATCTGTTTAAAATTAATAGATTTTGATGACTTTTGATGATATTAGTACTTACCATATAAATAAGGCAATTGGTACGTATTATTTCGCGGAGACAAATTATGTACTATTAATTTTCTGTGACTAACTAGAAGGTGCTAAAGTGTATTTACTTGTCATTTTCAAATTGTCATCGTGACACGAATGTGTCAATTGTTATAAGTATATTGTTATGTGACAATTGTTATTTATGTATACATATGCATTACAACGTCTACCAGATTTTGCTATTAATTGAATTGGTATTATATTATGTAGATAAGCATTATAATAAATAATAATATATTACACATTATTTTTATGCAAGAATTTCAGATAGGCTTTACTGCGATCGTTTTTTTTTTTTTAATTTTACAATAAAAATGGTTCTTGCCATGAATTATTAATTTATATTTGTATTCAAAAGCCGTAATGGCCCAGAATCCGTGATGGCCGAGTGGTTAGAAGACGTGACTAGTAACCCGGGCAATCACCATTGAATTGACCATAATCAGTGGTGAAGGAAAACTTCAGGTGAAACCAGCATGTTGCAGATGAAAATCTGTCTATCGTATCCAACAAGCCGTATTGTAGTAGCGTGGTGAAGTAAGCTCCAACATTCTCAAAAAAGAGAAGAGACTTGACTACTCTACTTTTACTCTACTCTTATATATATTGTTCTCTTAAATTAGCCATGAAGATGGTAAGTGAGGACAATAGACCTGAGTGACTGACGCTGGTTTTCTATAGATGTTGATTATTACGGATTACGCCACAAACGCCACATTTGCCAAGTATCATGTCAGAAAAACAGCGTAAGAGTTACAAAAGAAAATTTCAATTTCTGTTTTCGCCGAGCAACGGAATTGTTATTCAACATGGAAATGCTGCTAGGACTCCTACCACCATCACATGCGGTCATGATTAGAACAGGAGCTATTTTTTATGTTACGTATTTAGATAAGCACGCATATATGGTTTATTTGGAAACGAAACTGTTTGGTTACTATTCATTTATCTACTGTCGGAATTATTAGAAACGCCTACATTTGATATGATTGATTGCAAACACGGACCAATATATATATTTACTAACCAAAACTATAAATAAATATTTTGTTTAATTCGTACAAACTGTATGCATGTTATTCACTTGGAAAAAAAACGTTAAAAATCTATAATAATATAAAGCTGATACGTTTGTTTGTCTATTTGTTTAGATTATCAAAATCTATCTATCTAATAAACCATCACGCTATATCGGGGTAGATAAGTCACGAACGCGGGTGAAACCGCGTGGAGCGGCTGTAAATTTTAAAGCTGCGGCCTAATGTTTTTTCAAATCAAATCAAATCAAAATTCTTTATTCCATATAGAAATTACACTTACTTATTCGTTGTCAAATTAAAAACTACCACCGTCGGAAAAGAAATGAAAGAAAACGGCGAAAGAAACCCAGTGGGTATTATAGGCATATTTTGTAGATGTTTACAAATTTTAAATAAAACAAAGAAATAGCGAGTCAATCGTTTTATCCTCAAGGTGTCCAATCATCCATGAACTCGCTAATTGTATAATAACCTAATGCACACAAGGGTTCCCATACATTTTTTTTGCTTAGCAACAGTTTGAACGCTCTAATCTCTTAACTGCAAGTCTTACTTGAATAATAATAATATTTACAATAGATGGGCAGAATTGAATATACTATTTAAATTGACGCTACATGCCTAATTTGCAAAAGAGTAACCATAGAAGTAAAAAAAAATACTAAAATTGTGCATTAAGTCGGTTTGCTTAATCAAACCGCGAGTAATTCTGCAGGACACAGCTAGTTAACTATAAATGTGCTATGAGTACACACTTAAAACTAATCTATTTGGTATATCTCTCGGGAATACCTCGATACTCAATTTTTGTAGGCAGTTAACCTTACTGCCGATCCGTATGGCAGGCGGCCAAGAATGGTAGCGTGATCAAAATTTTGCTATAACCATGAAGTTTGAATATAATAGGAGAGCGTTGACTATGCAGGGATTTCTTTTGATATTTTTTAATTATAACATATTTATATAATATATTTAAATAAAAAAAAAACTTGTATAAAATAATTACATGTTCAAGATTTATCTAATAGTGGAACATGTTTCAATGAATATCTCGATTTTTGATTTAAAAAAATTATGAAATCCTTTCGATTTCATTTGAAGATTTCTTACACCGTGTCATTTAGTAAAAAAAATATCTTGGAATATCACGTTATTATATTTTATTCCCTCCAATATTTTCTAACAATATTTATTTCAAAAGCTGAGGGAATTTCTTATTTAATACTATCGATATAATTTTGCGTGCAGTGAACTATCGTCTTGTTTGTTTTGTATTCTGTTGTATTTGTTTTCTATTGTAGAAGCTCTTCAGTAAATTGGTAAGCTTCGTTGTAACGACGGGGTGAAGTCTTGACGGATCGCATGGTACAAAGCCCGAACATTAATGTCGCTGGGATTGCAATATCTTAAAGTAGAATTGCAAAAATATATATTGCAAACATGGATTATAGTTTTTATAGTTTAAATGTGTTATGTATATAATAATTCTGTCTATGTCAATGAACTCCTCCTAAACTTTGATGGTTTTTTTTGTGTTAGAGTGGGTCGGCTTAGATTGGACCCGTTAGGTGGCGCTGCGATCGGCTTCCAGGATATTTTTAACAAACAAATGAAATTTAATTTTTTTTTAAATTCACATTTTTACGAAGTCTGTACGAGCCGCTGGTATTAATATATAATTTTATGCATATATGTTCAACCGTTATAGATATACATATACATAGTACATAGATATATTATAATAATATATTAAAAAATAAACTATTTAGAAAGGTGATAAGTAATTGTGGCCGTCACTGTTGTTATTTATTTACTGACGAAAGAAACATCAGCCATTCTCAAAATTAATTTGGAATAATTTAGGCTAGTTCATAATTAAATTCGGGAATATAATAAGCAATGTACACTCAGCTTACATTTTTAATAAATAGCTTATTTAGGCCAGTAATAATTAATTTTTAGTTTACGCGATATTGGCGAAATAATTTATGTTCTTTTGGCACAGCTCTCTTGCCTCTAAGCAAAGAACTGAATTGAGTTGAACGCTATTTTTAAAAATCAACAGTAGCTCGCATCTGTATAGTCAAACAACTTAGAAAATGTGTAATTTACCGCAAGGCATTATATTGGAATATTTGTTTCTTTTGTCATGTTATCCATATAATTTCTTTGGTTGTCCAAATAAGAGTTCATTGCTCCGTTAATATTTTTCATTATTTTAAGTTCTGCATTGTTATTCTGTAAGAACTAACCTCGTATCTCACTCGTACAATCTAATCTAATTTGTAATATGTAAAATCTGTAAAATATTATTATTGTAATTTTTGTCTTTTTACTATTTATTATATGTTTTGTATTTATGATCCATGTTTGGTCGAAATAAATGATTTTATTATTATTATTAATGTTGAAAACCAACTTTCGGTGATACTATAATTAAATACGTGTATTCTTTAGTTTTAATATTACAATTACTATAAATGTAAACGTATTTTTATTTAACCTTATATTACTTTTAGATCAAGAATACTAAGTGATTTTTTAAATAAAAAAATAAAAAAAACATCTATTATATTATAGGAGAATTTAAAAAGTATACAGAATACAAAATTAAAAATAACTACTTTACTATTCACGATCGCGTGGAAGGGTGAAAATACAGCAGCATTTCCTCGTTGAATCGCAATTCCGATTCTCTGGGCGAAAAATGAACCAACTCATGTCACCAGTGAAGGCAATAAGGCGGAGTGTTATAGGCTACGTTTTAGAAATATATACATATATATGTATATTATAGTCTGTATCTACTTTTTTATTTTTTCTTAGATCACCAACAAAGTACAAACAAATATATGAAAAATTTAGAGTTCACGAAGTAAAGACAAAAAATGGTACTTCAAATTAAGGTGTCAAACTATAATAGACAACAAAAAATTTATAGCACAAAATTAAAATTTAACAATATAAGAAAAAATTCAAATTACAAAGCATAGTATTATTTCATAATCATGTTCTGCTATGAGTTATCAGTTTATGCTTACTTGCCTGTTAGTAATTTGATTAGTAAGTAGCTTTCGACAATATATACAAATATATAATAATAACTCAGATATCGCAAGTTTAGTAATATAATGATGTAAGTAAATATCATATACAATCACAATATGATAATGTCATGAATAGGTAATGATCTATCTGTCTCCCTCCCCTAGGTACCCTTCTAACAAATGCTGTCACGTGTTAACACACGTCTCTTTTCTTTTCTTCTTTTACGGTTTTTCACGGTTTCTTTTTTTATTTTACGTCCTTTCAAATGTCTTTTAATATTTAAGTCTCTAATAGTGTAAATTGAAAATTATGAAACATCTTCATATGTACCCATAATGCTTATAATATTACTATGTTAGGTATTCTAATGGAATAGGATAATAGTTATTACAAAAGTCTAGCGTAACTTTTGCTCTTCGTCGTAAATATCATTTTATAATTAATTCATGTACCAATGAACTTTACGAAGTTGAGGGAGTATGATTAACCATTATTATTTTAATAGTATTTTGCTGAAAAACATAAAAATCTATTTCTATCTGACTATCAAACTCATCTGAGCTTCCATGTCAATTAGTTTTCCGGTAAATAATGAAAAATATATAGTTTAATGAAGAAATCAACTTTATGTAATCAGATATTATTATGCGGTTGCCATTATTCAATTTTCTTAGAGGTCTTCCTTCCTTGGTGGTGAGCTACCACTATATAGTGGCAGGAAACGACAATAAAGACCTTAAGTTTCTTGATTGAATGCGCTTTACAAAAATTCTTTGTCATTATTCCACATAATGATTTTCATAGATACAATTTTTATTGTTTTATATTTAAAATTCAGCACAGTTTAAAATAAATATTCACAAGATCACTTTAAATATTTATAATGAAAGCACTTGTCCGTTAATCTTGTTGTTCTCTCAGTGATTTGAGTTCGCAGCGCTTAGAGCTGTCTTACTGATCCCTTCGAAATTAAATTCTCCGCTGTCTTGACAGATATTATCTCCTCGAGATAATCTTATGTACTTGTGGAAGTGTATCTTTTAAAGCGTGATCGAATTTATCTAGTACATGTTACTTTTTCTTGGAACACTGACGAGCATTTTAGACAACTATCTATTGAGTACTGGAATTTAAATTGGAAGAAAATTCTAATTCCTTCAGCCTGCGATTATATTTCTTAACTCATCGTTCAAATCAGAGCTAAGCAAATACGGCTTAGTATTAATGTTGGGCAGTGGAATTATGAATAAGTTCGCGGTAAAAAACTAGATGGGCCTGCATAAAGCCCCACCACGGGTTAATATTCTCGTACAATGGAAAATATTGAATTCGAATACTAATATTTTTACAATTAGATACTGTTATAACAAGTTCGTGCACACTACCTACTACACTAAAATGGTACATAAAATTGGCTTATAAGGCCATCTAACAATAGGCAAGATTCATTATCTCATGATTTTGATTTTATTATTAATATTTTTAAATTTTGAGCTTATTTTGTAATAATTGTATACTTAAGACATTATTTGGCCGTTGTTATCAAATGAAACTCGCTTACAAAGTTTTATATATATAATGAGGTTGCTATATTTAAAATATTAAGAAAAAACCCAACCAGTTTACGTTAGCCCAATAAATAAATATAGTTATCTAGAGTACAGGAGTTATTTGATGATAATGTAATATAAATATTCTCCTTCTGTCTGTCTTTCGTTATTCAAAATAAAAATATTATTTTTGCCCTTTCCTTAAAACGGTTACGAAGGTTAGACAATCAGTCTCTGAAAGAGCCAGTCACCTGCAAAGCCCTTTGTAAATATAATAAGATGATCACGTAAAAATGTCGAATAAATATTAGATTGCGTTTAGTTTTTCAACAACAACAATCAAAAGCGATTTCATATAAATAGGGCCATTAGGGGTGAACAAAACTGTTATGACGAAGATATTTTAATAAAGTGCTCAACAAAAGTTTTTTTATCTGTGTATTTCTGTTCGCCCTACTGACTTTGACATCATCACGTTGGGGGTGAAATACAGATTACGATTCAGCAGAGAAAAATATGAACTTGATCAAGTTAAGAGGTAGTTAAAAAAATATTGTGACAGTTATTACTAATTAAAGTATCCAATATTTATTTAAAAAAAATCGCTTTGTTTATTTAAACAAACGCAATCAAATAGTTTTACATTTTCTGGCTTCACTAAAAAATATAAAGCAAAACTTAATCAGTTCTAAAGGATAGCATTGATGTAACACAAAATAGTGATATCGACACGAGCTGCCCACCGCAGAGCTCCCGACGGCCAACTGACAGCCCATTGAAGTGCAGTCAGAGCGAACCAGCAGGTATTTCACTTTAAATACGCTTCCCTCTTTTGAAAAGTTTATCTTGAAAAGCTTAACGAAATATGACATAGAAATGGAATTCGTTCTGCTTGGATTTCTTATTTGTTTTTTTTTTTAGTTATAGTATTACCAAATAATTGTAAATTGTAGGGTAATTGTAAATATATATTGAATTCTAAGTTAACAAAATATTTATTTAATTGAAAATGAAATGTAATGATATCATTTATTTAACTTAATGTCAAATATAAATTAAAAAACCCTAAAATATACTCACCCACATTCGAGTAGCGAGGTTGAATAATCTCTAGCCTTCTCAAATTGTGTCCAACTGTACATTGTGGGACATTTACAGGCTGGTTTGAATTTTCGTGTAGGAACACAATCATATAGAAAAAAATATATGGAAAAAAATGATATAGTCATTAATCATTTACAAAATTATTATCAAATCAAAGCTAAGATATAATACAAATCAAAGCTAAGATACTAGTGGTAGAGCTTTGTGCAAGCTCGTCTGGGTAGGTACCACCCACTCATCAGATATTCTACCGCAAAATAGCAGTACTTGATATTGTTGTGTTCCGGTTTGAAGGGTGAGTGAGTCAGTGTAATTACAGGCACAAGGGACATAACAACTTAGTTCGCAAGGTTGGTGGCGCATTGGCGATGTAAGCGATGGGTAACATTTCTTGCAGAGCCAATGTTTAAGAGCGTTTGGTGACCACTTACCATTAGGTGGCCTTCCTGATATATAAAAAAAAATAAAAAATAATGTGCAATATAATACCGTTCACTGATTGCGTAAAATTAGATGTCGTTTTGGGTGGCTCTCGGTTCTTGCTAGATGACACGATATGCCGATATTATTTCTTTATAAAATCTGATATCAAATCTTACAACATATATTAATATTACTCGTTATATCAGCAATTAAATGAATAACATACATGGAAAATATATTATTATTATCATATACTTCAGAAGATTTCGTATAATCTCAGCAAAAGGGGCCATTAGGAGGTCGCGTATCAGCTCACCGTCCTAACGAGATGCTTGCCTCCGCCCGCGATCATCGAGCGATCTGAATAATACATGAAACACTTACCCACGTCTGCAACAAAAGAGACAAAACATCTGTTAAAGGAAACAGGCATACCGTTCTCTAACCAACAGCCTTTAATATTATCAAAACGAAATTGAAAACCTAAAACGGATGAATACATAATATAATGTTATAAATGTGAATGTGCATTTGTTTGTTACGCTTTCACGTGACACATTGTCAGAAAAGGACATAGGGTACTTAACACCTCTCCCTTTCGCACGTGGACTGAAACACGTATGTTAATACAATTAGGAAATAATAGGAATTTTTAAAACTGGATTATTACTCGATAAAAAAGATTAAAGTACAGATTAAGTATTTATAAATCTTCAAAAGTATTATAACAAAACGTGCGCAATAGAATGCTTCGAATATTATAATTTTCTATACTATATTTGCTAGCTAAAAAAACAAACATACGTTATTAAAAACGTACGTTATTAAAAAAAGCGGCTTTATCGTTTTATATCAATTTCTCAATACAAGTAATATTCTTGTAATAATAATGAATTAATAACACTTAGAGATAGTTACAAATGAAGCGGCAAAGATATGCCACATTTTCTCTTCTGTAAAGTAATTAATCAAGTGACATCGAGTTGAAGCTGGCTGGCTATAAATCATTCGAGCTGGACCAAACGAGCACTACGGAACTATTCAGCCTTGGATTACTTGTTGTATGCGGATATTGAGAACATATTTCATTGATATCATCAATTATTAAAACTTAAAAGAAAACATTTAAAACGATATCATGAATTTTTTTTCTTAAATATGAATGAAATTTTATTTTTTAAATTCAATTTTAATATTTTTGATTTAACAATATGTTTAAATATTCTACAAATGCAAAATATTAATGTAGTAAATACTTAATATTGCATTTTTTTTAGATATGTCCAATTAAAACGCGCGTTGTTTAGAATTTATAAGGCTCCCCTTTATAGGTTGATACATTTTTGCAATTGCAAGCATTGATTTAAACGCAAAAGTCTGGAATGTACTATAATTAATAAGACTTACACAAAGTAAATAGAAGTTTTATAGCAGCCAATGTTATAATCGAGTGCATGAAATGATTTTGTCATTTTCAACGCTATCTCCTGGACTAATAAATACGCTACGCGACTTTAAAATTGGGCACCGGACCCGCACTTGCTGGAATCCAACGCCAGTGACATACCAAGGAGAATTTGAATACATAGTCATTATTAACACATTAGTCGATCTTAGTGCTTCTTATATATTTATTAAAAGTGTTATGATTGTTGTTTGTTGAGCTCAAACAACATTATAAATTTACTATCTGTTTCTCTAAAATTAATACAATTTAAACATAGACAAAAACAGAGAGCAGCAACTTGTGGTTCAAACAAAAATCAATCTTTATTTTCAAAAGAAAGAGCAACAAGACTTCCAAGATCGCGAAAATTGTACATTAATTGTATTAATTTTAGAGAAACAGATAGTAAATTTATAATCTCTTCGTTCTTATGGGTCGTATGATGTTATAAAATCTATATCATAGACAAATATAAAAAAGAGAGATATATTTTGACACTGTTTCTCTTTTATTTGATGTACAGTAAATTGTTTTATTGTTATTATTTTGTACAGTTAATAAATAAGCCGAAATGGAAAAAGCCGATATGGCCCAGTGATTAGAATCCGTGCATCTTAACCGATGATTGCGGATTGAAACCTAGGCAGGCATCACTGAATGAAGACTTAAGCAAGCTCAAGCAAATGTCTTGAATAACTTTTGAAGGCTTTTTCATCGTTTATGATTCCATAATTATTTGATCTAGTTGAAAATTTCTCAAGATTTTCGCTAACTCGTGCGCTTAACCTGTTGATTCCACCACATCTTACAGTAAATCATAGCAGAGTCAGTATCGATATATATTTTTATATTAATGTATCATTATTTCCTGCTGATATATTTACCTTTGCTTGCAATATTTCATATAAAATATTGAGTCGTATTTGATTAAATAAAAATAGAAATAAAATTAAAACAACACTAAAATACATTTTACATACACTGGCGATATATTAATATACATATATAATATATAATATACATATATAATATATAATATACATATATAGTATATAATCTACATATATGTATATTAAAATGGGTAAAATCTTATTCCTTTAAAAGTGACATTTGAAAAGTGACAAATACAAAAAGATGACAGACACACGTCGTCTTACGGCCGTAGTGAAGTAGACGCGTAGAACTTCTTATCACATTCAAAGGTAACGCCGCACATATTTTTTGAAATTATTATGAGTTGACATGTTTCACAATACATGCTTTATATAATTCTATTTTGTACATTTATTATTTGGTAATGATTATAATCATGATATGTACAGGGTTATTGAGCCTAAGGAATGAATGAATATAGAAATACTACAGTTTATAGAAATAATAGGTAGTCCCACCGCCAAACAGCAATACATTAGTTAGTAGTAGTAGTAGTAGTTAGTATATATATATATATGTGTAATAACATCTTGTCATCAAAGTGGTCGATTTGTCCTACATACCTTTCCGCCTAGCTATTTTATTTAAAAAAAAAACAGATAAATTAATTCTTAAGAAATACTTCATCGTATTTCGGTTGAAAATTGTTTTCATAATAATATATAATATTAAATTAACATAAAATAAGTAGTACCTAAAGTTGCGGAAAATATTTTAAAAATTACAATGAAAGTAATGAAATGTATCAGTACCAGTAAGTTAGGCGGTAAATGGCACAGCAGGAAAATGTGCCCACCTCCGTCGACGCTTTGTGTTTCGGATAAGCCGTCAAGGCATTTTAAACTCTCCTGTAAACGCAGCACACTCGCCACGCTCCTGCACTTTGTTGTTACGTCGACAAAGTTCTTAAGTTACAATTTGTCAAATTCGTTCTAGCTATAATAAACCGTATTTCTAGTTTCATTGAAGACATAATCGAATAAAATATTGCAGTTATTTAAATTTGTTTTTTTCTATTCATAGTCGTGACCAAGTGTAGACCAAGTGTATTTTATAACACAAAGGATACATACTACTTATTTGACATCGAAGTAAAATCAACTTTGCAATACAAATAACAATGTTACAACAAAATTATTATCAGATCTTTTATTTTTAGTAACTTAGTAGGTGCTAGTTAATCTCCCACTGGTGGGCAAAGACTTCTTTTCATATTGAGTGAGCTTACAGCTTTATCCACCACGCTGCTTCAATTTGGATGTTATACACATGAACCAGAATTGCAACTGACACATGCACGCTGAGCTGAGCTAAGGTAACATATTAATTACAACACAAACTAAGCACATGATAACTGAGTAGTGCTTGCCTGGATTTGAACATACAATCTTCGTTGAAGATTTACGTGTTCAAGCCACGTGGTTAAGTAAAAAAAAGTTAAGCTTGTTTTAATTTGATGATAAATATTCGAACTCTCGAGAAGATTTCCCATTGCGGCGATAAATCCGTAAGTTATAAAAGTAATTCGTTTTACTGTATTTTTTTTCTCAATTTCGCAATTTGTGTTTGAAAATTTGCTAACGTTTTCCTGTATTACAGAATACTCTTAAGTGATTCCGTAAAATATAAAAAAAATTATATTTCCTTTTGCTGCAAACATTAAAAAAAATCTATATTCATAATAATACAATTAAATACAATACAAATTATATAATGCAATCAATCAAGTTGTTAAGTTTAAATGTTACTTCCTTCTACTTTAACGTGTGTTAATTTTCTTAAGTAATATTTAAGTTACTTGCGTAAACTTTGAGCAAAATGCCGCACCGCGCAACTGCAAACAGTTCAGGACAGGCGCTAAGGAGCGGCCCTTTGAGTGTCACAAATTAAATAAATATTTGAACGTTCTCAGCTGTTCCAATTTACCCGGATACTAAACTTTTATAGGATTTTGTAGGAACTCATTTCAATCAAGTGAGTTCCCTAAGAAGTACCTATACACACTCCATTAGCGTCTACAATAATTTAGCCCCTTCGACAACCCCGAGACCCTTTTAAGACGCTTTAAATCGTCTTTTGATAAGATTGTCTAAATTTACAATTGTGTTTCTAGCAATTAATATATGAGATGAAGAAAATCAAGACATGTGTATTTTGTTTGTTACAAGAATGTCGACGGATTAAATTATACGAGGACACGAAGTATTATTTCAAATGCTCCTTTTCCAGTTCAAATACAAGACTTATAATTATTATGGATGGAGATATTACTTTATAAACATAACAAATTAAAAAAAAAAAAAACATTTTACCGTGTAAAAATATGTAAGTATTAAAATACTTTAAAATGTAACATTAAAGTCAATTCAGATAAATGTTTGAAACGAAAGCATTCTTCAAAAGCTTACCATTTTTAATTTAATTCCTTTTATCTGAATGCTACGAGAAATTTGAAATTAAAATAACGTCATAATGTTGTTCTTATCCACTTTAAGCCATTGAAAAACTGCTTTCGTTAACTCGAGTAGCAGCCACTTAGTTGACGATCTTATACAAAATCCATTACCATCAGCGTCGTTGTGATTTTCGCATATCAAAGTAGCGCTAGTTTCGTCTTAATTTAAAAATAATTACAAAACCATTATGGTCTTCAAAACTCTATTTTGAAAGATATTAAAATTGTATCAATACTCCTTTACCATCACATACTAAAACGACAAAATGGTATAAATTAATTAGTAACTATTGGAAAACTACAAAGTACTCGTATATAGATGATTACGAGGCATTGCCGCGATAGACGTTATTATCAACGAAGAGGCGTAAAATTGTATTTCGTCTGTCTACGTTTTATTTTTGTACCGGGAAATGAGCGATATCCCAGAGGATAGTCTAGAAGTTTATAACTCTATATCCAACTGCGAATGCCATGCAAGTGATTTTGCAGGTCTTGTAAGTCATATTATTCTATAACAACACTCGTTACGTTTTAATATCGATTTTCCCACTTCATATTATTATTTTTGTTTGTTATCTTTTTTAAAAGGGATGGTAAGTTATAAGTGTGTATAAAGTGTGGTATATTCTCGAATGTTTTTTTTATAGAAAAGGAAGGTGGACGAGCATATAGGCCACCTGATGGTAAGTGGTCACCAACGCTCTTAGACATTGGCATTGTAAGAAATGTTGCCAATCGCTTAAATCGCCAATGCGCCACCAACCTTGGGAACTACGATCTTATGTCCCTTGTGCCGGTAATTACACTGGCTCACTCATCCTTCAAACCGGAACACAACAATACCAAGTACTGCTGTTTTGCGGCAGAATGTCTGATGAGTGGGTGGTACCTACCCAGACGAGGTACCTACCCAGACGAAAAGACGACGGCTACGGTGCAATTCTTAAGAAGGACGGGGCAACTGCTAGGGATATAAATTATAGTGCAAAAGCTCGTGCGTAATCAAAAGTGCACTCTATTTCTTCACTCATAATATAATGAGATGGCAAATCCAACAGAACGGAATTACATCCTTACTTATATTATAAATGGGAAAGTGAGTTTGATTTTTTGTTTATTTACTTGTTTGTTTCTTTCACGTCTTAACTACTCAACCGATCATAATGAAATTACCACCCATTTCCTGGGATACAAAATAGGATATAGAGTTCCTATGAAAAGGGAAAGTGTCCCTTCTCACACGCGCGCAAAGCCGTGAGCAGAAACTAGTATCTTATAAACTAACCATTAGATTAACAAGCCACTTAGTATACCTTAGTTATTGAATACATAAATCCACTCTTAAAATATGGATAGGAATAAAGTCGTAACCGAATAAATAATTAGGAGTGTCAATAAACGAATATTCAAGCTTGACGAGTTTTAGATATACCTCATCATGAGCTCATCGATAAAATATATAAATAACTATTTGACATGGCTAAAATTTTTGTTATAAATTGAATTTACGAAATCTATTTGTTGGGGTTTCTTTGTCAAACTAAGGATTAAGGTTAATGAGTAAATACTATAATTACAAAATCAATTAAATCTTTATAAAAAATAAACAGAAACAGTATTACCAAGTATATTATATCATACCATAAATATTTATAAACTATAGCTATTCTTCATAAAAAAATACGTATTACTATGTAGTTTTGACTTTGGTGTATAAATAAATTGAAACGCACCTCTGGAGCGGGTCTTGTTAAAGAAATTGCCTTCAATGATCTCAAACAAAGAAAACTATATTTGTACATGTTGCGCTAATTTTATTGAAATGATGATGTAAGAAACAAATACTATAAAGTTGATAATATTGTCAACACATCAATATATTTTTTTATTCTAGTAGGCACTTATAAAAAACTTCTTACAACTGAATTAAATTGAATATAGAGCTTTCGACCGAAAAGAATCCGCGAGAATATAGAATTAAATTTATATGTCCTTATGAAAATCAACAAATATTAATTCTACGCTTTTTAATATTTCGTTTCGATATATATGTCGACTAAACATAAGGTAAATATAATACGAAAAAAATATTGAAATACTGAATCCTCTGTGGAATCACCCCTATATTGCTTTGTTAACTGAGGAGTCCTTACCCTATACTTTGAAAGCAAAATAAAGTGGCAAGCAACAAATCATTTCGCTGGTTTCTGTGAGTTTTCGATACAAAATTTCATGTCGTATAACTCACAGTCGATTCACGATATATTTTTTTGCTATTCCTAAATCGTAATATATTTCACTGTGGTGTTGGTCATTTTTGGTACAATTTATTTTACATAATTAATGAGCTTAAGTCGTAAATTTTTATATGTATAAAAAAATACTCTACCAGTTTCAACGTAATTTGGAAAGATGTGGTATTTATATTGTTCATTGATCGTCTGACATTGATCCTCAGGAGAAAGATTTTGATATGAAACATCTATTGACGCTCTCTTTATGCCGTCATGTATCCTCTCCGCTGCTGTTCTATACTCCCTTGTGTGTGCTCAACGCTTATACTACATCGTTGTTATTTATTACTATAGTAATAAGAAAAGCAGTATTCTAGTAACGAAACTCTATATTTTTATTCATTGATTAACTTCCTTTATAAATTCTTTCAATACGCCTAAAATTCTTCTATTAAAGATAATATAGAAAACAAAGACCCAGAATATTGATGAAGTATTTATAAAAAATATAATAATTAACTAGGATTATTCCCGTATTATGTATTTTATGTTATGTATTAGCGATACAATATGATGAGAGAACGGAATTCTTAAATGGCCGATTTTATTATTTAATTTAGAAACTATTGTAAAATGAGAAACAATAATTTCAAAAGCTTACCCGAGCGTTAAGTTTCCCTTAGTGCTGTCTAATGACCAGAGCTTGTGCCATTTACTGCTGAACCATAAAAATGGTAATGTCGAGCCAAGTAATGGGGAGAAACGAAAATATAAATGCTTTCACCGCAGCGCCAGATTGACTTGTTTGAAAATTAATAAAAAATTTTTAAATTCAATATTTTTCACACTTTTATTACTTATAGGAAACTACCCATTTTCTTTAAACGTTACTTGATTTTAACCTTAGATTTTGCCAATAAACATTGGCTTTGTAATACAAATAAGCCATTACTTATATTATACTTAATCCCCATGCACTCAGGATGTCCCTTATTACACTAGCTTACATAACTCTCAAACTAGAACATAGCAATATGACGTATTATATGGCTTAAGAATGTCCTACCGCAAAACAACAATACTTAGTATTGTGTTCCGATTTGAAGGGTGAGTGAGACAATGTAACTACAGCCTGGTGGAGCGATGTAAGGATTGGTTAATATTTCTTACAGTGCCAGATAACTGATAATTGAAAGATCTAAACTTGCGCGATGCCCTACAAACAACATACAAAAAAAAATTCTATAACCAAGAATATATTTAGCAAACACATTTATTGTAATTATAATATTTCATGACTAACGTCAATTTGTCCGCGGTTACGTTTGACGATTTTAAAGTTGGAGGCTTTTTTTTCTGTTATGTAAAACAAACTCGAAATTCACTGCAAAAAACGGTCGTAAAATGTCAAAAAGTGATATACCATATCGTCTATAATAATAACAACATTTCAAAAATAAACGCATCTAAATAGTATATCACCATAAGTCGGTTGACTACAGTTCACGGATGAGTAACGAAGTGAGTTTTTACAGAATAGCACTGCTGGATTGACTTTATACCCTTCTCTAATCTGAATGCAAAGCAGTTTTCTTTTTAATTCTGTATTCAGTGACGAGCTTTAGTGCTGTCAATAAAAAAATTGAATTATTAGTAGAAAAAGAATATTCCAAACATGCAGATTGATATAAATAAAATAATCTTCAAAGTTTCAATAATGTATTTCAGTAGTGTTATAAAAATTAATTTCAAATGCTTTATGCGCTTCCGCGACTTACTCAACATATACCTTTTCACCAACTACAATATAACTTCGATATTGTAAAGAAAAATTGTATCACTTAATTTAGAACAGTTGTTAGAACAAATGATTCTTAAATGGTGATTGAGGGTTCAAACCTACAATATTTTTCTGTGTATACTTAATGATTAAAAACCATTAACTATGGGTTATAATTTGTAATAGATTTCGTTATTTTAGAAGGGTTTAAAGGAATCCTGCATGTCTTTGAATAAAACATGAAGTGGACATGGGATACGAACAGTTACTCTTACAATGGTAAATGTAGTCCGAGCGCTCCATTAAATGTTTATATAAAAAGTTTAAAAATATATATATTTTAGACAATAATTTTCATTTAAACCAACTAGTACAGCGCTACTTGTGTATTCCTTTACCGTCTACATAAAAAGTATTTTAATAAATACGTGAAACTCCAAAACGTTGTACATATTTTTTTACTACTTATATAATATAATATATTATATAATATTATTATAATAAAAGGAGTTTAATTAAACTTATTTCATTACCTCTATTATCATTTGAAAAGCGCAATGCATAAAATATTCCAATTTTGTGCGAGAAAATTTATCAACCTCAACCACAGTCAATAATTTATGTTTTTATTATTTACTAGTTTCTGGCCGCAGCGTTGCTCGCGTGTGAGTGAGAGGGTAGATGTTAGTTACCGAATGCCCTTTTCTGTTCCCTGACATGTATGCAAACTTTCATAACGATCGGTTGCGTAGTTAAAGCGTGTAACCGTAACAAACAAATAAATAAATAACTAAAATAACACTTCTTCCTTCACATTTATAATATTAGTTGGGATTTAGAGACTAGCTGTGCCCAACGCGGTTCCCCACAACTTTTTAATTGTTCAAACGTTTGAATTCAATTATAATACATTTATATATGTAGTATAACCAAATTATTTCACCATTATACACAATTTAAAGACTAACGGAATTTTGAAATGTTAATACTAAACATTATAATGTAACGGAGTTAAATATAAACGTTACTTAGCGGGTTATTAATTAAACAACGATGTCTTCTTCTCTCGAATGTCAATCAATAATGATAGAAAGAGCAAAATCAATGTTTAGCCAAACAGTTATGACCCCTAACAACGCTTATGAAGAAGGTCGACAGTCTGGAAGTATCCTTATGTTGGGCAAAGGTGAGCTGCCTACTTTGTTCACCATAGCTTCTTTCACATCATCGTGTTGGTGATTACATATGCGTCATAAAATCATCCTACATATACAGGTTTCCTCATGAAGTTTTCTCTCACCACGTGTTCACGTATGCCACTTTAGTATAGCCACTGCGCCATAACGGTGTTTAATGTAATTAGTAACATGAAACATTAATGTATTCATAATGTAATCGTATGATTGTTTGAGTACGTGTGTTTGTGTGAGTGGGCGCGGACGCGTGTAAACGAAGTACAACTTGTAGTTAAAAATAAAACATTTAATATTTTCGATTCACGTTATTTTATTTTCGTTCAAATTAAAAATCATTGTAATAATATTTCGTCCATAGAATACGAAACTACGAAAACAACATTTTAACCAAATTAATTTAATGATGTATTATTAAATTACACCACCATATGAAATGCAATTAATTTAATTAAAACATGAACATGCAAGAATGAAAACAAGATGAATCGTTTTTAATGAAATTCCTACATATGATACACCTATATGTATCGATACAAATAACTCATTGAACTGACGCTTTGCACTCTGTACTTCTAAAGCGACATCGATACTAACCTTTTGTAATTCGACCTCTTTGTAAGTTATCAAACAAATCAATAGAAGGTATATACTCTTTACGAGTAATTCATTGTATTTTTCCATAACAATCTATCGCTATAGTTCAAGGAATGGTTCTTTAAGCGAATCACGTATCTCAGAGTGGACGGCAACGTGTCGCTAGAATGTCTAAGAAGTCAAAGAAAAGACTCCATACTACGTGAGCCACTCGTAAAGAAAAACAATCCAAAATGACCTTAAATACGATAAGTAATGCAAACAATGGCGTTATAACATACCTACTATTTAAAATGATTAAAGTGATTTCCAATATAATTCTATATTTGAAAACAATTCAATCTACACACATACAAGTACATGTGCAACATAAAACATCCATGTTATATGCACAAAGCCCTACTGGGGGTAGGGCTTTTGGTAGGTACCACTCACTCATCAGATATTCTACCGCAAAACAGCAGTAGGTACTTAGTAATTACAGGCATAAGGGACATAACATCTTAGTTCTCAAGGTTGGTGGTGCATTGGCGATGTAAGCGATGGTTAAAATTCCTTACAATACCAATGTATATGAAAAAAAATATATACTTAAGTATATCTTCGTATATAAATTTATGTAAAGTAATATACTATAATGTTCTAGAATTTTATATTACAACGCACATTTTTTTGGATAAGTTTACTGGAATAAAACCGCCTTTGCACACTCATTGTACGTACTATATTTTAAACTGTATTCAATTATATCTTGAAATTATGTTGTCTTAAATAACATTTGCAATTATATGAAAATTAAGGCGTTTTAATAATCATTAAGTACTTCTGCATATGTTAAAGTCATTGTAACATTCGAATTATGAAAGGACCTTTCGGTCAAATTTATAACATGAATTTTTACGGTGGCTATAAATCAAGCTTATTTGAAATTTATAAAGGGCTGTGACGGCGCCGGCTCTGCTTATCGTATAAATTATGAAAAACAACGAGAAAGCTATAAATTGCAATTCCGTTACCCGACGCGGGTGTAGTAATGAGTCGCCAGCGTCTGTCGCCGACCAAATTACACTCTTATACTAACCCGATGTTTAAAAATGATTTAAAAACTTCTAGACAGTAATTAAAAGGAACTCATTAAAAACTTTAATCAGTATAGTACATAGCAAGCACAATAAAATTCAGAATATGTCAGTATTACATAATTCATTAAACATGTACCTGCGCCCTAATAAATAATGATTTCGATTGAAATAATGTTATTTGCGCATCGCTAAAATAAATTATTCTTTGTAGAATATACCAGAACAGTATAAAAATTGCAGCCGTTGTTCATTTTTAAATTTAAAAGTTTGTACGAGCAGACCACCAGTATTCATTGATTTGGACGTTCCCCAATGTAGCATCGCTGGCTTTAATACGATATGAAACAAAAAACGCTCCCGTTAAAAGCAGAATTTACTAAAGACAATTTTATTTTTATGTTCTCGACTCCGTTTGATAGTAATAAAAATACTATCATATAATTAAAGTGTACGTATCTATTCGTAAACGAAGAGAATGTAAATATATATTTGAATATCGATTTTTTTTGTTTTATATTTAATAAATAATATTATAATTTTATTTTCCATTACACGCAATCATTAAATAACATTTCTTAGATTTGCTAATGAGTATTACAAGAACAACTCCCACACATATGTTAATCGTGGTTGCAATGATACACAAGTACACTTCATGTTCACATAAACCAAATTGTATAGTTCTATAATTAAATAGCAAATTGCCGATACAGTTGATTTTAATTAGGTCTTTAACAAATAGGCTACGTTCTAAATTATTGAATGAAATGCATTTACAATCGGTCTGAATGATTTGTCGCTTGTTAACCGTCACTGATTAATAAACTGCCTTGACTATATATTTATTAGTTAGGCTATTAACACACTGGGCCGCAAAAAGTCGATACCGAAGCGGCGACGTTCAACATAATGTGTTATAATAAACTAAAGTCAAACAATTCTATCAATTGCGTACTATCGCCGCTGATGACGATTAGTTGTGCTTATGAGAGAACGCGAACAAATCCAACCTAGAAAAAAAATCTCTTTATTTTACAATTCCATGTGAAAATAGCTTAGTATTATAAGTGAGAAGTGTCATAGTATCATTAAAACCTATTCTGTTTGAAAATGTTCGTACAACCTATTCAGGCCACAACATAGACGTATTTATATATACAACTGACAGAAAATAAACAAAGTCCTTTTCGTCTAAAAATATTATTTGTTTTCTTGAAGCAAAACAAATTTTATGAAATACAATTTGTCGCGCAATGCGTAAGTCAATTCTCCCAATACTTAAGTGAAGGCTTGGCGCAAAACAGATTTGTCTCGTTTACCTGTCATGCATCGATTCCATTTTTCATATATGTAGGTATTGAAAATTTTTCCTTCAAATGTTTCTCCTGCGCCCACTAAGATGGAAATCTAATAACATCTGGAACTTTTCAATTTCCCGCATTTAAAGTTAACGGAATATCTTTATAACTATTTGTAAATTACTTAAAGTATTGTTTTATAATTTAATATCTGAAAACATTTCCATTCACGTAATATATTAAAATGAAAATAACCGAATTGAACAGCCTCAAAGGGTCAAAGCAACCGAGCAAGCGAGCCATTAAACATATTAAATCATATAAAAATCTTACAAAGGATAATAATATGGATTATTTCATTTTTACAGTAATACTTCCAACTATCTTCCTTGTATCATTTACAAAAGAATACTACAGCACATAAACAAAAATCTATTCAAAAAACATGATTGAGATATTTATTCAAAATTCTCTAAAAGAAAATCATAGTATCAATAAAATGAGACCAAATTCAGGATGCTACTTGAAAATTACTCGAAATTTCCCGAGGCAGCTCGAATTTTTATAGCTACGTCGAGCCGGCACCTGTGTCCGTTAGGCCAAATGTCGTCGTGGTCTACTCATCCATTCAAATTTATTCACGAGTTAGGGCACACTCACGATTCTCCACACCCGGCCCGTTGTTACACTTGACTTGAATCACTTCAACCCATATGAAATATCAAAACAGAGAATTAAATCAAATAAGGGAGTCAAGTCTACTAAAAAATGTCTCTTTATTGCAAACTAATCAAAGCGCAATCGATTCCGTTTAGCAGCTTTCTTATTCTACTAACGGTTCAGCGTTTCAGTCGAAGTTGATAAATAGAACATATAAATTTTATGTAGGAAAACTATATAACTACACGGCATGATCCTAAAAAGAGAAGCGGTATGCACTAACGTAAATACACTATAGCGGCAGACTGTACTGCACTTGGCTATTTACTAGTTATGTGTAGGAAACAGTGTAGTGTATAAAGTAAGAAATAAGAAAAATTACACGTGCAAAACCACGAGGCAGTTTATACTAGGATTATTATTTACAGTATTGCTACTTCTTATGTAGTACTATATTAAAATCAATGATGTAATCTTTATCTATATATTTTTATAAATAAATAGAATTCAAGTTTCTGTCAGTGATTTCAAAATAACTCTATTTTTAGTTAATATTTGCAAGTTACAAAACTAAGCCTACGTTTTTTTTTAAATTTCTCTGCCTATCTGTCTGTTTGCCCTCAAAACTTCAAAAAGCCTTCAAAACGGCATAACGGTACAATTACAAATAACTGAATTAGTATAGGGAGTTTATTAAGGTACCGCTTAGTCTTTTTTCATAATAATTTCTTGGGTCTGTCAAAAGTTATAATAACTATAAAGACAAAAGTTCACGTTTTTATTATAATAACTATAAAGACAAAAGGATTTTCGTCGCAAATTGAATTTCACGCTGGAGAAGCCACTGTTTTTGCTAGTAGAGATTAATTACGTAAGGAAAATCTATTTACTAATAATGTACATTTTTTAATGTATTTTTATTATTAAAGCAGATTTTTAATGGCTCAGTTGCAGTAAATATAGAACTTCGACTATTGTATTATATCTACTAGACATATACGACCTCATTTAGAAGGATGATTAATTAAACAATACTTCTTTCGAATGTTATATCAATGATGACAGAGAGATCAGTGCTTAATTAAACAGGCGCAAAGCAACATTTATAAGTAAGGCTGACAATAATTATCTATTTAAACTACCAATATTTCATATTTTTTACTGAGACTAGTTTTTGTGTATCACATAATTTTAAACCAAAGTTTTTACGTAATGTTCATGCAAATAATTTTAATTACGTAAGACGTACACATAATAGCCATCTAGCTTAATCAGGGTTTTGTGTGAGCACGAAATAAATTATTGTCTTTACATTCTTGTCGCCTTAGTATCGCAAGACTGAACCCGCATCAAATTAAACCTTCAGTGACCCTTGAATCTAATTTAACTCTTCCATAGATACCAGAAAACATTTGCAAAGGGCTGTATTATTAATTTATATTGATATAAATCACGATAACATTCCTTCCTTTAAACAATTTATAAGAAGTAAAATAAAAGCCTGTTAATATCCCACTGTTGGGCTTATGCATCTTTTCCTTTATGAGGAGAAGAATTGGAGCTATACCGTTACTCTGCTCCAATGCAGATTGATTGATGACACATGTGGATGATACTCATCCGACACATGCGAGTTTATTCACAATGTTTTCTCTTACCACCGATCACGAGATGAATTATAAACACAAATTAAGCAAATGAAAACTCAGTGGTGCTGGCCCGGTTTTAAACTAGCAATCTTTTGTAATGATTCACGTGTTCCAGCCACTAGGTCATCTTTTGTCAAAAATAAGGCATATTATTGGAGACAATTTAAAAATAAAAGATTCATACAAGAGGTACATTGTACAATTATTTTATACACATATTTATGTAGTATCGTAATTCTTTACATAATTTAGATAAAATTACAATAATCTCAATGAACAGTACTGTGTAGATGACACAGGAAACCATGCAACGATCCGTTCTAGCATTATAATCCCACACCTTGAAGTAATTTACCACCATTACAGAGCCCCATTGAAAAACATAATCGCACCGAGTGCAAGACACCATATGGCCGCTGTGGCCGTCAACCATGTCCAAAGACATAAATGGGCACGTTGTCGTCACAGATGGAATGCCATTGCGTTGGGGCAGCCTTGTCGGTGCGGTGGGGGGACCTCCCGCGCAACCTGCGCCTCCGTCACTCCTCGCAGATAGTGCCTCGCCTGCGCATGCGGTGCGATCATATGCGCGTAACACGACGAACTGCTTATTAAATATAGATTTCGATTTATTAAACTGTGAAAATACGATGAAGTGATTTAATGGTTATTGTGAAGTTCTGTTAGAATAAGGTAATAAGTGCAATTATTTAATTTAAACATATTTCATGAGCATATACTCTACAAGGGCATTAACGAGTGTGCATGCGATACAAGTCACAACAGTTATTGTAGTTGTGTGTGTAATATTTTTAACAAAGTAACGAAAATCATAGTGAGGTTTTAAAAACAGGTGCATCTAATGTTATGAATGGATAGGAGTAAGTATGGACAACCGGTCGCGCGCATTCCTTCGCTTGCATAACGAAACAAAAATAGAGCAGTGTGTCAATAGAGCCTTTGTAGTGTTGAAAGCATTTTCGAGTAATAAGGGTGACAAAGATTGTGAAGTGTCGAGTTAATGACATCATACTGGTATATGTACGCAACGCCCACACTACACGTGTCCTAAGGTTACGAGAATTGTGTTAAATTATTATTTTATAAGTTATCGTATTGAAGTTTTGATATTAAACGTATACCGTATGTAAGAACAATTTTTATTTTTTTCTCGGATTAAATATTTAATAAATTATGAATAACATAACGCTGAATTATTTAAAAAACATTTATTATAAAAATAAATGAAGTATCCGTTAAAAAAGGAGATTTTTAATTAATTTATTATAATAAATAATATTTGCGTACATAATAGTAGGTATATAAGATTTTATTTTTGAATAACATCATTCAATTTACGTTAATTTGGAAATATTTACATACACATACACATTTATATTTATATGTCAAATAACATATATAAACAAAAACGGGAAATTGCATTACTTAAAATTAGCATATTAACTATTAATATTTTATAAGCATCGGTCTTATGTATCCGTAATGTCTTTGTTTATATAAAATATGTTCACAAAAAAAACAACAAAATCGCAATACGTTTTACGTTGTTTACGAGAAAACTGAAATTCTCTTGCTCCTAATCTTATCATTAGATCCTCGTGAGAGTTGAAGGGTATTTCTTAGCAACGACTTCTGTTAAGAAAATAAAATATATAAGATTAAAAAAACATCGAATTACATGTTATCCATTTACAGAGTTTATTTAATCACGTGTTTTTGATAATCATTTTTAACAATTTATGTCATTATGTAAACATTGAAGTTTTTTATACATCCTCTTAATATTTACAATAAATCAAGCAGAATAAATCTGATATATCATTCCATCTCACACATGTGCTCAAAAAGATAGTCGAAAATCGCGACACAAACATAACTGAAAATAAACGCCCACCATATTTTATATCTTTTCAATAATAAAGAGATATTTTTATATATTTAACAAGCAAAAAAGCAACAATGTACATACTTATTACGTACAAAATATACTTCGGTTATGGAAAAAATATAAAAGATTTTTCTGTCTACAATACTAATAAATCCCAGCCGACGTTATATCTGTATCGATATGTAATTGTTATGTGTTGCGATAACATATTATACACCAATAGGCACGGCGACCATTTGAAAAGTGTAGAAGTTGTTGCGTCGCAGCGCCATCTAGCGGCGAATTATAGTATAACAACATTTTCCATGAAAAAAATCGCATGTGTGTATCAATAATAAATGTGTACCAATAAATTACTAAAATAATATAACAAAAGCCATTTTTATGTATAAGATTAATCTAAAACTAAGTATTTTTATGAAACCTTCTTTAACTTTACTCCATTTCAATTTACGAATGACAATTAGTCATAATGAAAAACATTTATAAATAAATTTTAAGCAAAAATTAATCCACTGCAACAGACTCTAAACTAAACTCCTATTGATTATAAAATATTTTAATAGCGTCTATATTTACTGCCTTGAATAATATATGAGTAAAAAGTATTTATATTAAAACATATTTTTCTTTCTCACAAATGGTTCAGAAGATTAAAAAATAGCTCAAGACGCTTCGGTTGTTATTCCACTCATCTGCTACGGCCTTTTTTATTATTAAGCAGATATATAAGAAGCTTGTTGATTAACTATCAATTACAATTTCGACACCATATCTCAGAATTTCTTTCAACACATGCAAGCCGTATAAAGTGGCGGTCAAAGAATTTGAGGAAACATAAAATTAAATTTAGTACTAATGTGCACAGAACAATGAGTAAGCTCAATCAAGTTTACTTAGATTTAAATAAATCGGCCAAAAGATGAAAAATAAAGCAACATGTAGCAATATTATGTAATGAGTAGGTAGGGGTTACCTACCAGGACGGGCTTGCACAAAGCTCTAACACTGAGTAAATGTTTGCTTGATGATAAATTGTAAACTAAAGCAGGATTTGAACATACGATTTTTGTTTAAGATCAACGTATTATATCCACAAAGCTTACAAATATAGATAACTAACTAATTGGTGACAAACAATTGTAAATAATGGGTAAAAATGATAAACGCAACTTATCTACGACAAAGGAAACAAGAAAAATGGAATGTCGATAAATAATTTCGCATTATCTTCTTAGTGAGATAAAATAACGTCGCTTAGAATAAGATGAATGTTCTATAATACTAATTAATCAAAATATTGTATTACATTTTAAGGAATAATTTTGTTATTATATTACCTGTGGGTGGATGAAGATCACCCAAAGCCACCCTGCCACCCAACATCGATACTCTATTGTTGTTACCCGCGTTAGCTACTGCAATTACAGGTATATGAGATATAACATCTCAGATTTCATACGTGGAAGTGTTTAATACACTATATATATATAAAACAAATACACCGTATATAAATGAGTTCATTCCAACTCGATATCGCCAGTGTCTATGGTGAAGATGATCACTTAACATCAATCCCAAATAAAAAAAAAAACACAATTTAACTTATGGCTCATTTGCATCATAATCACGCCAGGTTAAAGGTCACCGGGGTTATTTTGGATTATGTCTATCGACTGTATAATCATATCTGACAGTACTTGTTGCTTTTAAACATATTAAAAATATTAAAACATTTTAAAGAAAGATAACTTTAGTAATATTGGACTTTTACATGATCAGAACAATCAGAAAAAATCCAAGTAGCAGTTTTTGGATGCCAGCAATTAAATCCTTCAAAAAAACAATATTCAATAACACTCAATAAACTATTAAATATATATGTTTCTGTATATATTTTAAAACAGTCTTGAATCAGAATCAGTCTTGACCAATGCTATCCGTCCATCTACACGCAGATCTTAAGCGAAAATTGCGAGTTCAAATCTGGACAAATACCAGTGACATTTTATGTGCTTAATAATTTGTAGTTGTAAGTCATGTATTCTCTAATTCCCGGTGAATGAAAACATTACACAGAAATATCTGAACCGTATGTAATTCTATCACATTTGTATTTTTCTAACCAGCCCTGGAGCAGCGAAGTAGAATAACCTCACCAAACTGTCACTTATTTATACAACACACTAAACTACATTAATAAATAAAGTATTCTTGTTCAAAAAAAATTTCTTCATTAAATTATTATTATAACTTACGAAAATGTTGATCATTAATGAATGTAAAAACCAGAGCTGTTATATTTTTTGTTTTAATTATTATTTTTGTCGTATACCGGCATCCATTGTTTGAAGTAACGCTTTATGACTACGTATAAATTAATACACATCAATGATAATTACGTCGGATCTAAAGTTAATTACTCGATGAATCATTGAGATATGAGATTAGCTTTGATATGTTTTAACGTACGCATAACATATATCCATGGAAGACGTATTTATTAGATATATAAACATACACAAACTAAATCAAAATAGTAGAAATATAACAACACTATGACAAAACTTCTGAAGAGATTTTATTAGTTTAAAGTAAAAAAAAAGTTATTTATATTGAAAATATTAGTTCAAAATTAAGCTATGATGATTTTCTTTTATATACTTTAATAATGGATCCTTACATATAATGTTTTGTTATATAATGCCAAAACTGCCACGTATGTATGCACTAGTTAAAATGTAGTGATTTTATCCTGTGCTATTTTTTAAATAATAATATGTATTTTCTATTCGCTTGTACTGTGCTAATACAATGTACAACACCGCGATTATTTACTCGTATTGTTAAATAGTGTATAAAACAATATCTATAAGGTAGTATTTATTTTTATTCGGACTAATACTTTGTCAGTATTAATATATTTATTATATTTCGAATAGTAAAATCATATAAAACAGTTTATTGCCAAAGCTAGGGCTTATTTGTTTTGGAGAGTAAATTCAAATAGATACAAGCAGCGCTTGACCGAGCTACTTAATTTCGGTCGTAATAAGTCCGACCGCTTTAAGCGGAAATCAATATTACTACATAAATGTTCAATGATAGAACATTGATACACAATTATTATTGAGCTGCTGCAAAATATTTGCTCGAAGCGTATGAAAGCATGCAGTACATATCAAGTATGAATATAGAGATATTTCTACGTCGACGGTTTCACACATTATTGGAGGCAGCGAAGCACGAAGCACGTCGCGTCGTTGCGGACCCTCGTTAAAAATAAAATTATACAATAAATTAAGCGGCAATTTACCATAATTCATTTTCTTATTAATTCTAAACGTGTATAGCCATTATCTATAATGTCCTTTTAATTGGATTGGTCCTGTTCGAACTTTGAATTGCAGGTGAAACTTTATAAGAGAACGCTTTTCAGAATTGATTCTGGATTATGTAGTACCACGCGCGTTTCAATTTATAAAATTCTTTATTATAAGTTAAGTTTAATTAAATAAATAATTTACCCAAAAAAAAGCATTATAATAAAATGAACGCTATTGCTCCATCTCATATAGATTTTATACAGTTTAGATTGAAAATGCTTACACTAACGTTTCTCCGATTTATTATATATTGTATTATATTTATGTACATCGGGACTTAAAACTGGATTTGTTAACTGAAGTTGTTGGTTGCCTTCGTGGGATTTTGGATTGCTTAGTTGGATGGTCTGTATGGTATTCAGCCAGTTATAGGGATATTACCCCAAAGATACCCCAAAGATGGCAAGATTGCCATCTTTGGGGTATCCCTATTTTTAAGTTGCAAACCAAAATCTACTTGGTAGTTCAGCATACATATGTGCCCTCTTAATCAAAGTTCCCAACGCGACTACTAAAAAGAAAGAGGTTCACCATTCGTCTGCCTACAACTTTATTCTTTATTGTCCGTTTTAATGTATCATTGCTATTTCACATTGTTTAGTTAAAGCATATTTACAGGAAAAGAAAGGAGGTTCTATTTTTAAATAAAATATTTGTTACGATACTTTCCCGGTTCTATTCCAATCCAACTTCAACCGAACCGCAACTGGATCGTTGTTTTAGTAGAATAGGAAAACGTTTAAACGGCAAAGATTAAATTTCGATACGGTTGCTTTAAAGCAACAATTTGTTAGTAGAATTTTCACCCACTTTTCAAAGAAATTAAATGAAAACAAAATAAAATTCTCACAACAAACGGTAGATTAGCATGCGTGCAAGCAAATGTGTTTTAAATGCATTTGAGTAGACGTGATTATCGTCATGCAATATACATGAACTATGAAGGTAGATTACTTCCTTCCTGTACAGTTTGATGTTACTAATGAGTTTCCAAGAATTTTTTTATAGGTTGGCGGATGACCATATTGGCCACCTGATGGTAAGTGGTCACCAACGCCCATAGACATTGGCATTGTAAGAAATGTTAACCATCGCTTACATCGCCAATGCGCCACCAACCTTGGGAACTAAGACGTTATGTCTCTAGTGCCTGTAATTAGAGTGGCTCACCCTTCAAACCAGAACACAACAATAACAAGTACCGCTGTTTTGCGGTAGAATATCTGATGAGTGGGTGGTACCTACCCAGACGCGCTTGCACAAAGCCCTATCGCCATATAATAATAAATATGATACTTTAGTTGCAGTTTATTGGCTAGAAGGTGTATTATCAAGTGAAGCGTTAAATAAAACCAAGATCTCACTTACTTTGTATAAATTACATTTCTATTAACAAAAACAATTCACACTTCAACATTCCTAGAGTAACAGTATTAAAGATCTTAATTTTTTTTTAATTGACATACCACGCACAGGGCCACGCCAGGCTACATCACTGGGTCAGACGGGATAAAACTTTGCATAGAAATTCCTAATGGAACATATATAGTACACACATTTAAAAAGGATTTTTCTTTAAAATACTTTCGTATCCAAGAAATTTGTATATATAAATACTTATAAATATGGCAGTGAGTCTGCTTATTTGTTTGTTTGTTTCGCTTTTCACATATTAATTAATAAATCGATCGTAATGAAATTTTGCATATACGTTGTCGGAGGTACATAAAAGGACACCTAATACATTAAACACGGGCTGAAACTAGTGATAATATAACATATTATGTCAATATCATATATACGTACATACATTGTTCATAAGTTATTCATATGAATGGCCTGAAACTTTGTACAGTTGTTGTTGACACTTTGTGAAGGTTCCTAGCATAGTACTATCAACGTACAATGAGAATCGGTTATTAAAAGAAACATTGCAACACATGTTTATAACCTAATAGTATCTAGAGTTTTATAATCTGTATTTGATATGATTAATTGTCATGGAACGTTTTATAATATAATTTATCTCTAAATGTATGTAAATGTTTTCGTTTTTTAATAATTGCTAGCAATTCCATTTTCGAAAATCAAGAACTTAGATATTTTTTATAATAATCGTATGAATGTATTTCCACACGTATTTTCGCGAATGTTTCTTACGTCTCAAATAACTTGAGTAGGTACAAATTTAATAATCACATTTCGTAATTCAAATTACCACAAACGCTAACGTTTTATGATTCTAAGAATGAATATTCGTTTTTTAAAAATAAGTATCCTCGTGAACATTCCTTACGTCACGTATACCCTGAATATGAATTTAAATTGGCATACATTCGTGTTTCAAAACTCTAAGAGTTATTTTCCTCTTTTTAGAAGGATGTTTTTTGTTCGTACTTAGATATGCAAAATTTTCTTTCGTCTCGCATATCTTGAGTTCAAATGATAATACTGACTTAAACTAATTTCAGCTGACATTTAAATTCAAATTGGATTAAGCGGTACATGTTCGTATGTTATAAAAGCTTTTAAATAAAAGCTCATACGATGAATGGCATCAAATGGGAAGATTATTTTGTGAGTAGAAAAAAAAACACACGAAACACTGTTGAATTTTCAAATATTTTTTAACAAACATGGATATAATCCAGCGATGGGTGCTACAGGCTGGACTCGTTTACAACTGGTTTCAGTGAACTGGTCAATAAGAACCCAAAGGTCTGCACGATAAGCGAGAAAAGAACAATAACCTCTTTCGAGTTAAATGTCCAATGAGTCATCGTTTTTATACAGAGAACTGCATTTCTCCGAATAAAAATAATTAATTCATAACCTGATAGTGAATTCGCACGAACATAAAACAATACATCAAAACAATTAATATCTTAGTTGTTTTAACGAAACGTTACAATTAAGTAAAAGTCCAGCTTCATACAAATTGAATATCAAGCTTTTAGTTTGTATTTTAATTTCATTTTGTCCCTTCAAATTTCGTAATTGTCTGACTTGACTAATTTCATTTTTATTTTTCTTTGTTACAGAAATTTATTTTAGTTTTTGTCGAATTATAAAGTGAGCGGTCAAATTTAGCTGAGTGAATTTATATTTTATAAGGGTTACAGTATTTTAAATTTATATTTTTATCAGGGATGCGCCCCCAGGGGGTAGCGTACGTAGACAGACGTATAGCACCGCGGACTTTTCTTTAGAATTGATTTGAAAATATTCATATAAAAATACTCTATTTTCATATTTAACTTTATGGATTTACACATCGCAAGCCATGAAGGTTCTAAGATGGCACGGTTTTTCCTGTCCTTATCGATAAATGTTTATGTAATAAAAGTAGCATTTTGAAATTTCTTCGCATTTAATCTTATCTATTGGTGGAAACATAATGAAAATTCATACAGTAGTTCCTGAGAATAGCGCAGACGGATACATAAATACAATTTATACGTGGCTAAAATTTTAATTAAAAATATTTTATTTCCTAAAAATTTAAGGTGCTTTATTTTTCATTAAAAAAGTAAAAAGCTACAAAAGGATCGTCTTTTATGATATATATTTAAAGGAATTATATTTATATTTGAAAGTTATTTTAAATATTACAAATCTATTTAAAATGTTAAACATCCCATGTATTATCAATTAATGTGGTATTGAATAATAATTAATTAACTCTTATACCTCTGTTTCCATAAACAGTCTCAAGTGGGTGTTAGATATCATCGACAGCCAATAGCGATCAGCCCACAAACAATAAATACGACCAGCACTTGTATGCTTGCGATCAATCATACGTCTGCATATATTTAAAGGATAAATCTCCGTTAATTTTTTTTTTAATGTGACCAACACGAGATGTGGAACGACGTAATTGATGCTTAATTAAAGAAAAAATATATATATTACACATAACACACACGTTCCTACTCGCTCCGTTTGTACCGCTCTCTACTTGAGCGGCAGCATGATGGCAGAAAGACGACGCCGTTTACAGCTTGCCGTTTGCCATCACGGCACGCTAATCAGTTTCACATTTACTACATATATTAACATATTATAAATATATTTTATTAAGTTTTATAAATAAATCTAATAGGCTATGAATATACATTAATTATCATAATAAAAACCAAACAAGCAATTTTGAATATGATAAATATAACATAAAGTTAATTGTGTGTAGATTGAATGCCGTGAATGAATGATTTATCCTTGTATATTATAAAAAAAAAGCTTCCACGCTCAGAGCTTCTACTGATCGACGTCATGAGCCAGTCACTTTTTCGAGTAGAATAGAAAAGGCGGACGAGCATATGGGCCACCTGATGGTGGTCCCCAACGCCCTTAGACAATGGCATTGTAAGAAATGTCTACCATCTCTTACATAGCCAATGCGCCACCAACCTTGGGAACTAAGATTTTATGTCCCCTGTGCCTGTAATTACACTGGCTCACTCACCCTTCAAACCGGAACACAACAATACCAAGTACTGCTATTTTGCGTTGGAATATCTGATGAGTGGGTGATACCTACCCAGACGAGCTTGCACAAAGCCCTACCACCAGTAAACGTCTACATATAGGCTAGCCACTACAACGCTGCGTTCAATAACTACTAGGAACTTACTTGAGCTGATCGTGCGTTACGTGCTTCAGGCTGTTCCTGAGGTAACACTGTAACGAACAGACAGACGAAAAGGCGATTTTGCACGATGAACGCCCATGAATACTGCAAGAAATATTAACAATTCTTAACATCGCCAATGCGCCACCCTTGTGCCTATAGTTAAACTTTCTCACTCACGCTTTAAACCGGACCGCATGTTTTGCGGTAAAATATATGATAAGTGGGTGGTCCCAGATGGGTTTGCATAAAGCCTTACCAAACCTTTTTTTAAACCAAGTAAATAGTATTAAAATATAATGTGTATGTTATTGTGTATATCTATTATTATTGTGAATATGCTGCAACATTAGTATTTTTATGAAATGGTATATATCAATATATATGCGGCACCTATTTAATAGCCCATCAATTCTAAAAGACTGACCCCTCTTTATAATAGTCCTAAGCAAAAAAGCCAATTTCATTTCTTCATGAGTATGCAGATAGTAATCTTTATGATTTGCCCCGTGACTGTATAAATTTGAACGTTGTTTTTTTATTGAACAATTTAATTTATGTGTTAAGTATATACTAATTATGTTATGTTAGATGTCTATGGTTGCGTGGTATTGATTGATTTTTTATCTGTTAAAAAAAACAACCAATATATTGAAGATAATAATAATAGATTACTGAGTGATGACTATGTACTTGGAAATGAGTTACGAAATAAATAAATTATACCAATCATAAGTATATAAGGAGTATGAAACATAACAACTCTTATGTATATGTATATATATGACTAGTTTGATATTCTCACTTGAATTTAGTTTTTGAAATTTGAATTTTCTAATTCCTTAAACAGAATATTTATGTATTTACAGATTTATCCTTTAATAAATTTATTTATTTAAAGCGTAGAAAAATGCAATTTTGTTGGTGACATAATTATTTTAGGGACTACACTATTCTAAGACAATTAATATAGAATGGGCACCAACCTAATTACATAAATAATTAAGGACCACACCTCCAACAAACGGATAAATTGCAAACAGGGCCGCGGGCACACTGCCGCGCACATACTGCGTAGTAAGTCGTAATATAACCATTATTAAACATTACTATTAACTTTGTTTGTTCGTGTATTGTTTTGTGGACTATGTTATTAATTATGTAACCATATACTTTAAAAAGATTCATTATTAATGTTGATGTTTTCCATAATTACTTTGGACGCAGGTGACGCCCGCATCTTAGTTTGCGTTAATGTTTGCTTGGAGTCTTTTGACGAGCTTTTCATATTGATGTAAAAAACAAGTGACAGGCGCAAAAACTGGCACAACTCTAATTATTAGCATAACACTTTTCGAAATTCAAAAACGTTATTTCTGTTCACACATATTATATGTACCTACAAATGAAAATAGAAAATTAGAAAAAATGTTACTTATCCATAAATATACATAATATGTATCTCTTGTCATATTTTATAATAACGCTTTACATTCAATATTATCCGTAATATTCTTCTACGCAAACAAAAACTAAACTTAATAATAAAAATAATTTTATATAAAACAAAAGATTCAGATATTGCATCAAAACAAATCACACCCTAAGCCTAAGTTTTATTTTCATGTCTAGACTCAAAGCAATATAGGGTAACCTAATTTAAATCCACACGGTAAGTTTCTACGTGGGGTGAATATTAAGAAATATCTAGAATGAACACAAAAATTGTCCTATAAACATTGTATATTATCATATTAAATTGATAGATCTGATTATAGCGCAATGGTTTACGGGCTGTGTAGCCATGTAAAAGTCGCAGGTTCGTTCCCGTTGATCCTTTGGGCTACATAATTGTCGCCACCATTCCTAACAAGCTTTATTGGGATAAATAGGAATATTAGTATTTACTTAAAAACCTGCATCAAGAATATATATTTAAAAAAATACAAATACATCTTCAACTATTACACTACGAGCAAAAGCTTCTCTTTTTCGATAATTTTCTCTCAATAACACCGCGTTTTTCTGAGTGACTTCATGTAATAATAAAATTATTATATTTATATACTTACTAAAATCAGATCATTTTAAGGACTCAATTAAATAAATATGTCAACATATCTTAATTAGAGGAGACAGAATAACAAAACCTACTTTTTGTATTATAGCAGTGTCGAATATTCGCAAGAATGCTTTCCATGTTTCCGTTGATTCGAAATTTCGGTCGTGGACGAAAAATGAGCCCGCCCTCCTGGCAATAATAAATTCAATAAAACTGAAGGTTGTAATTTATGGATTTTGATAAAAGATCAAAAAACAAAAGGTATTTTGTTCAGGACTGTACAACTTCAATACATGCTTGAACATTGGATTGGCAAATATTATTAAATATGATAAAATTATATATGCGAATATGAGTTTGTTACTCATTTACGTCTAAACTACAAAGCCGACCATCGTAAAATTTTGCATACACGTTTTCAAGGGTACAGAAAGGGAGATAGAGTGACAAGTGAGTGAATCCGCGAGCGGAAAATACTAACGAATATTCCATTAAAAAATTTAGTCATATATTATATTCCCCGATTCAAATGATATGCGTGAGGTGATGTAAGATACCTGCCAGCTTTTGACGGATTATATTAGGGATGAGTTCAGTTGAGACGCAATTTTCTGATAATAAGCAGTCCTTTATAACAGGTAAATATTATGTTATATATTCAAAAGAGTTTTGTAGTATGCACATTTTACCTACCTTTGAAAAATTTGATGGTATTTTTAAAGACAAATTATTTTTTATTTAAATTAAAAACATTTATTCTATTAAATTTCTACATGTTCTTCATTTAAATATAAAAGTTGAATTATTTGTATGAAAAACGTGTTATAAAAAATGTGTATATAAAAAGCGAAAGCCACACTTGCGATTAAGCTCTTCAAGAGGTAAAAAAGTCGTTTATTGCTGTTCACTTAGCTTCCAATAATCGTTATTCTAAATTGATCATTGTATCGCTTATTTCGTATGACAATATACAATGGATAATATTCGTGTTTATATAATAGGTTAGGCAAAGATTAACTAGCCATACATTATTGGCCTTACTTAAAAAGGTTGTTTGGCGTTTAGTTTAACACTGATTTCTCTCTTTCTGTCATCATTAAGTTGATAATTGAAAGAAGGAGACAGAATTGTTCTTCAAATAACCACCTAAACAATATGTTCACTGTTGAAAGATAAACCCGTGTTAAATTTGCATTATTTTTGCTTTACATTAGACGTTGTTCGACATGTAAATTCTACCGAACTAAAAACTCAGTAGATACAAATCAAATATGAAAACATACAAATCAAATTACATAGATATTTTAATATGATACGATTAAATTTATACGTAAATGAAAGTCAATAAATAATAACTCTACGGTTTTATGTCATCTCTATACAATCTTTTTATGTGTATTTATATTTATTTAACATGATATTTAAATTTATTAATTAGCAAGTGTATTATATTAACTTATATAAGCGAACAGCTATAATGTGCCACCTGATGGTAAGATGTTAGCACCACTCAAAAACATTGGCACTGTAAGAAATGTTGGGAATTGGGAACACCAATCTTGGGAACTAAGAGGTTGTGTCTGCAGTTACACTGGCTTACTGTATGTACTGCTCACTTTGCGGAGTCAGTTGAGGTGTTAACTCGAATACCCCTTTTATTAACAGTGTCCAACTAAATTATCGATCGTCAATTATAGCTCAACGGTTGGCCTGGCGATGTGAAATCTTAGCTTCGATGTTAGCTTATCTTAGCTTAGGTGTTCAAACGCCATTTACGCTTAACTGCAGTGGTAAACACAAATATTATAAATTCTTTAAAGATACACTTTGATAGACTTATTTAAAATAAATTAAAATAAACTGATCGCAAAGTGATTAAGAAATAAGCTAGTTGTTACTAATTAAAATAGCAATTAAAATCATAAAAAAACATATAATACCGAATAAATTACGCTAATACAAAAAAAAACTTATGTATTTGTAAGATTATACATACAAGTGACTCAGTAGTTAATATTTATACCAATGATTAAGACGAGTTAAATTAAGAATGTCTTTGTTGAAAAAAAATTACGTCAGTGATATGAATGCAGTTTCGAAACCTTTGTTAGATGAAGTGGCCTTTGCTAATCCAAGTATAAGGTCCTCTTAATCTCTTACTATTATTTTTATTAAAACGAGATCAATTCAAACTGTAACTATAATAATACTGTATTTTTTTATACTTTAGACAAGAACACTCAGTAAAAACCAGCAGACGTTATCCTACCTATCCATATATGAATATAAGTATGGATATATCAATTGTCATGGCGAGTGGTCATCTGAGCTGGAGCGCCAACTAGCGGCTAGTTACAACAATGTTGATTATATATAATATAATATATATCCTCCGTAAAACAAGTTTATGTATGTACCAACTAACATTGTGTCGAACAACAATGTTGAATTCTATTACATGCAAACAAATATACCAGCATCAATTTTCACATGAAAATAACACACAATAATACTCAGGACCTATTATTGTGTACACAGGGCGATGAATACGAGTACATACGTAATATTGTAAATCATTTTATTATCAACTACTTACCGGCCAGGCCTCGATTACATGTGGGGAGACCCTATGTCCTTTTTTGTAGCCCATGGAAAACTTCATGATAATCAGTGGAGGAGTTTAAGCATGACTTATTTTCGAATTTTAATATTAAAAAATTAGGCTATCTCGCATGTTTCCTGAATTACCTTAACAGAGGAACTTAGAAATATCAGCTGTTAATGATTGAGGCAAATAATCCCATTTTTTATAAAATGAAAAATGTTATAAAATTTTCACATAAAACCTCCTCTTAATACTGAATCAAAAATAAAGAGGATTACTCTTCAAAAATTCACTAACATATCCAACGTGAATAGGTTGAATGTATAATTGTGTATATACATTTATTATAAGGCTTGGATCAAAATTAATACTAAAAAATCTTTGATTTGTGTTATAGTTTTAATCGTTTAAGGTTACTAAGGTTCATATTTGTCGTATTATATAATATTTCGCTACCGAATTTTGTGTTTGTGGCACATTTCGTTTTTGATTTGTTTCGTTTCGTTTATTTTATATATGTACATACATCTACATCAAATGCTTTCCTTATTTACAATATTATAATTGTTTTGTGTATGTGTGCACCGCGGAGTAATATTGAATTAATTAGCGCAACCTTTGACTCCAGTCGGTTTTTCGAAAACCACGTTTTTGTTCATTAAGGCCACTTTGATGTTTGATCGAAGAGGGAGGGAGGCATGCTTACGTCATTACATTTGTTTAGTAAACACACTGACTAAGGTTTTATAACTATAATATAATGTGATTGAAAGAATGAAACGTCAAATCGCGGAAGAAACCCAATTCGAATTAATTAATTATTAATTAATATAAAAGCATTACAATTTTTTATCGATAGTCAAGGTAAAACTATTGGAATTGAGAAGAACTAGCGAAAGAATTCCGCAAGGTTTTTGTGTCAATATTTGTAATTGTTTATAATTTCAAAATGATAAAGAAACAGCTAGGAGATCATTTCATTCACAAGGTGTATCTATAAAGTCACCTTTTCCACTCAAATATTCCTTTGAATTTTTTTTTATAATTAAGCAATTAAGTTCAAACTCTTTAAGGTTTTGCTGGGATAAAATTAGAAGTAAACATGTATAATACCCATGTATATATATATATAAAGACTTTGATAAATTCAGATGCGAGTCTTGTCTCATGAGTCAGAATGTTTGCTCGATGTACAAGGACCAGTTAACCATATAAGATGAGTAATTGGTATTTTAAATAAATACCTACATTTGAATGCGCTGGCCTTATAAGGCAACATCAAATCATATTATATAGTATTCATTTATTTATTTAGCAACATTTTATATCAAATAAAATAAACAAAATAGTGTTACGTTTTCGTTCGTATTTCAAACTTTGGGCGATTCAAATTTGAATGCAACATCGAAGCTCAAACAATGTTATATGTAATAATAATAAATATCCTGGGACATTATTCACACACGGCCATCTGATCCCAAACTAAACAGAGCTTGTACTATGGAAACCAGACAACTGATATACTACATATACTACTTTTCTTTTGTAAATACATATTTATATAAATAATTACATCCAGACTCAGGACAAACAGACATGTTCAATGATAAATGTCTGTCCTGGGTGGGAACGGAACCCACAACTTTCGGCGTGAAAGGCAAGTATCTACCAACCACGCAATCCGGCCCGTGTAGGTGTTCTTTTTTAATATTTTGTTTTTCTTTTTTTTTTTTTTTTTATATTTGCCGGGAGGGCAAATGACTCTACTCCACCTGATGTTAAGTGGTAGTAGAGTCCAAACGCGAGGACGGCCAATACAGTCAGGAAGAACGTTCTGCACTAGCCGCCCTCGCCTTGCCGGCCCGCAAGATGCCTCGTTTTCTCAATTTTAAAGCAATATTCTGTTTCACTGCTGAGAGTTGGTCTTCTCTCTTCTTTAGAGGAAGGTTTAGAACTTATCCTCCCCTATTCAAGTGCGCGTTAAAACGGAACTTCGTGCAACACATGCATTTTCTCAAAATAATTTTCTTCATCGACTCATATGAGTTAAATTATCGCTTAAGATTAACGTGTTCTATCCACTGTGTCATGTCGGCTCGTTAAATAATACTAACGATCAAATATTACGTAGGTATTATACAACAAATAACTTTTACAAATACGAATTTCTAGTTCAATTTTTTTTTCTTTTTATGTCGACTATTTTCGGACGTGAGCAGGATTAACTATCATATTTAAGCTTCACTACGTATTCAAAAAGATTCGCTTTTATATGCATTTTATTAATTTTTTTAATAGTCAATTTTTATTATTGGCAGGTTTGAAGTCCTTTAACCTCATAGATTAGTTTGTCGTCACACTCCTGTTTCGAAAGCAATAGCTTTCAAACACAATCAATGTACATTAACTAGATTAAGACAAACAAATGTTCAAGTAAATAAATAAAAAAAACATTTTACAATATGTGTTCTTTGTACTCATGAACTAAAATAAGACAAGACTGTACCATACAAAAAATACTGTCATCGATGATAATGATCAACTAAAATAGTGATGACGGTACAGCCAACGTTCTAACAAATACTCAGCCCACAGTGGTTGTCTTTAATAGAATATTCACATTAATACATATCAATAGTCTAATTTGAACTGTGTTTTGCCCACGCGCACATAAACACATTATAATAATACGAAGATATATTTTGAGATAACGTCTTAAGCGACGCGAAATTTAACTGTCAGTAAAATATATACCTTGTAAGATAATCTACCAACAGAATTGTTTAATATATAATTATGCTCAAGTACATAATTAAAATGTAATATTACTTTTTAATATGGCTTAATATTGGATAGTTGGGCAAGTTAGTGAGATTTTAATGGCTATGGATTTTGGTTTTAACATTTTAATTAGTGAATAAGCATATTATAGTATAATATTACCTGTTCTGTTTGCCGTAAAATTTTAATTTTATGATATATAACATCTTATTAAATTCTTAAATATATATAATATTTGTATATTATCTTATTTCAATATATTTAGAAGGAATAAGGGCTAATATTCTTACATGATCGTAATGATCTCTTAACCGATTTGGTAAACGCGACTAAGCTTAATGGTACTAGCCAACCACACAGACGATATAAGGCTGCACAAACCTGTGTATAAATACAGATACAAAAATTAATTATTACATTTTTTCATAAAACATTTATTTTAATAAAATACATTTCAAGTTCTTAAAAGTAATAAGATACTCCACAATGTAATTCGCAAGAAATTTAATTCTGTTAAAGGGCTCGTAATATATAGAATTTATTATAAGGGAATATTTTCACGGCTTCGCAATTAGTAGGGAAAGTTACAGAGGCAATATTGATTTCGACAAAACTCCTAAAAGAGGCAATTTAAAGAGTGCGGACCCACCTGTTTTAAGTCTATGGGAGTTTTATGTTTCACTTTATATCTTTCGCCGTATTTAACATTCTTAAATTTATTGGACCGCTTTTTATCTGCCTATTTTATTGTGATATCTAAGTTTGAAGTGACACGTGTAACATTTCTTTTTTATTATTCAATTGTTATATGTTCTTAACAACAAGGACGCTACGTAAATTAGCAAAAAAGGTAATAATAATATATATTATTATAATAATTACAATACAATTATATTAATATTAGTCTTTATTATTAATTACATAGATAGAATAATAACAAATATAAATAATTACTAGCTGGTAGGGTTAGTGGAAACATGTCTGGGTAGGTACCACCCACTCATCAGATATTCTGCCACTAAACAGCAATAGATAGCATTGTTGCGTTTCGGTTTGAAGGGTGAGTAAGCCAATGTAACTGCAGGCACATTGGGACATTAAATCTTCGTTTCCAAGGTTGGTAACGCATTGGCGATGTAAATGGTTAAGATTTCTTACATCGCCAATGTCTATGGGCGGTGACCACCTAAGATCAGGTGGCTCGTTACTATATTTAAATATATATTTAGATTATTTTTTCCCAACCGCAAGTTTGGTGATAATCTCCATCTGGACAAATTGTGACCATGGCAACTAATCCTAAAAACTAGACATATGAGCAGGACATGTTATACTACACTGGTATGTGCAGAGAAGCACTCAATATCAAGTGCTTTACGGGCTTTCCAGGTTTATTTCTGGAAAGCAAATTCCTATTTAAAAATTATTGGAAGAAAAAAAAAGTACTTTTTTTTAATGACCTGAAATGGTGTTTGTTCCCAATACTTGGTATCTTTAACTTTATAATAAGCAACTAAAACATCAATGTAGCTTATTAATTTCAATAGACAGTTTCAAATTGTTGATTACTTTAAACTACCACACGTCACATGGTTCATCGCGTTACCTAACGTTAGAAGTTTTTTTTATTTTTATATTATGTATTATCTGATTGGTTATAGATGCTATTTTAAAACTCATTCCGCTATGACGTTCGGAATTTGAAACTGTTCATCGCTCGCTTTAAATAAGCTCGGATAGTATCATCAATCACAAGGCAAGTGACAATACGTCATCAATCTGCTGAAAACTCTTAGCGCCCGCGTCGCTGACATTGACGAGCCGCACGATTCACACATTATCGCAAAGGTCGTTTAAACTATCAACTACATATAAATTTATTTTCCTTTTAACTAGGCATACGTCCGTTATTTCTTAATGAAACATTTCGCATTATGAGTAGAATGTACGATACGCACATGTTGTTTCTTTATTGTTTTGGATTGCAAATTTTAACATTCTTAAGGTGTTTGTTTTATCAATCTTTTTATAATAATAATAAAGTTAAAGTTAATAATGGCTGATCATATTGCTATGTTTATCGATTATTACATATAAGTGATTGGTGAAAAGGAGTCATTAATAACATTCTTGCTAGTTTTCTTCGGTAGAATTTAACTTCCGAACCGGTATTTTTTATGAAAATTAATTTAAATATTCAAATAAAATATTTTTATTTTTATTTTTAATTCAATTAACGCTTACATCATACAATTACATAAATCATAACTTAATTATGCATGGTTATTAATAATTAATTTATGCTCAAATTAAAAATTACAGATTACTTAGAAATAACTAAATATTCCCTTTATACTGAAAGAAAAAAATAAAACAATACTGTTAACCCACATAATTTCAGTTTTTAAATAGTTTTACGCATACCTTAATTAAATTATATTTTTAAATGTTCGTTACTGAACACAACGTTGGAAACAATTTTATTAAAACCACATGATTAATACAATAATTACTTGTTACAGATGACGCAACCGTGCAGTGTTATAATGACTGAAGTAATAAAAAGGTTGAGTCATTTTTCCTGTTAACTAAGTAATCAACATGGAGGGTGTCAGGGTGTCCCATCAGGGTGTAAAAGCCCACACACCTGAGGGATCAGCGGGTCGGATCACACAAGCCGGTCTAGCAGCAAGGAGTCCAGAAGGAACTGCAGCTAAAGCTATGGCAATTAAAGGACATGAAGATCTTTGGGTGGAAATCCAAGCGAACACATTTAGGAACTGGGTCAATGAGACCTTGAAACCTTTAAATATAAAGGTACGATTAATATAATTTAGTAATTGAAATTATTATTTCAACATCGGTTACTTTCAAAAACAATACGAAGCGAATAAATATTATACGGAGTGTTTGATTTTCAATAACGTGACTAATATGAACTTAATTGTGTAAATTTCTGAACTGTTCAAATAGTTAATTGTATTTAACTAGATTTATTAAACGAATAAAAATATATTAAGTTTAATTTTGACATTTTATTTCTTTAACAGGTAATAGATCTAGTGGAGGACTTACGTGATGGAACAGTGTTGTGCTCTCTGGTGGAAGCTCTACAGGGTCGAAGGTTAAAGGGTTGGAGTCCGAACCCAACCAATCAGCACCATAGACTTGAAAATGTTACCACCGCTTTACAGGCTATTGAGGACGATGGTGTTAAGCTTGTTAATATAGGTACCATAAGACGTTATTTACTATTTTTCTTTTTTTTTAAAGAATGATAGCAATAGCCATTTTTTAAGGAATTACTAATATTCATATTTACCCCCTCCTGTTAGGAGTGGGGAGGACTATAGTGCGAGTGATCGAAGTTCGAACCTGCGACTATTACATCGCTAGGCACTTCCGAATTATAATAAATAAATAAATAATTCAGTTGAATTTGACCGGCTTCGGTAATGTGAGTCAGCAATGGTTGCGGAAGCGATCGTACGCTATTTTTGGGCATTAATGCTAGAAAGGATTGCAATATATGGAAAACGATATCTGTAAAGATATCCATACATAGTGAAAGTTTATGCTGATATTAATGTCGGTCATTCGGTACTATACTAGTCCAGCATTATGTTATAACTTAAAGTAACGTAGATAAATATATTTACTGCTATTCTAGACTAAAACTGTTCAGGATTATATATATTGAAGTTCTCCCAGGATGGTTTTTTTTTTTTTTTTTTTTTATATTACCCGGGAGGGCAAATGACTCTACTCCACCTGATGTTAAGTGGTAGTAGAGTCCAAACGCGAGGACGGCCAGTACAGTCGGGAAGAAGGTTCTGCACTAGCCGCCCTCGCCTTGCCGGCCCGCAAGATGCCTCTTCACGCCTCGTTTGAAGGAACCCGGATCGTAAGAGGAGGGGAATACGTGTGCTGGTAAGGAATTCCATTTCTTGGAAGTGCGACAAAGAAAGGAGTTGCCAAATTTCTTTGTGCGCGATGGAATTGATGTCACAGTTAGTCGGTGACATCGAGAGCCAGCACGCGTAGACTTGTGAAGGAAGGGGGAAGCTGGAATTATGGAGAATAATTCCTCGGAACACTCGCCGTGATACAGTCGATAGAAAGCGCTCAGCGCTGCTATCTCTCGACGCAATTGTAAAGGCTCGAGGGTGTTAGTGACCTTTACGTCGCCAATTATGCGGACCGCACGTCGCTGCAACCGATCCAAGGCCTGAAGTAGGTATTTAGCAGAGCCATCCCAAAGGTGCGAGCAATATTCAACGCAAGACCGTACCTGTGTTTTGTACAGCAGGCACAGTTGTTGAGGCGTGAAAAAACGCCGCACCTTGTTCAGAACTCCGAGTTTCCGTGAAGCTGTTTTTATTACAGCCTCGATGTAATCCCTTGGACTAAGGTCGCAGCGAACGTCCATCCCCAGCATGGCGATTTTGCTTTGTATCACCAGCGGAGTGCCACAGAGGGAGGGAAAAGGGGAAAATGGTGACTTTTTTGCTGTGAGAGCGCATACCTGTGTTTTCTTGGCATTAAACTCAACAAGATTATCTGAGCCCCATTTGGCGATAAGCTCTAACGTCCTATTGAGTTCAATGACAAGATCCTCCCGCCTCTCCCTAATTTCCGCTCGCCCAGCCACTGCGCGTCCGTGGTATCCACCATGCACTGTACTATCGTCTGCATAGCAATGAATGTTCCCGAGAGAGAGCATATCATTGATATGCAAAAGAAACAGAGTGGGAGATAGCACAGATCCCTGGGGGACCCCAGCATTCACTACATAGAATTGTGAAGCGCAACCATCAACTAAAACACGAAGGCTGCGCTTGTGTAGGAAGCTGGCAATCCAGGTGCAAAGCTGAGCAGGCAGACCATATGCCGGCAGCTTGGAGAGAAGACTTCTGTGCCAGACCCTGTCGAAAGCCTTGGAGATATCGAGGCTGACAGCCAACGATTCCCCATGCTTGTCGATAGCTTCACCCCAGAGGTGCGTTACGTACGCTAGAAGATCACCTGTTGACCGTTTTGGTCGAAATCCGTACTGACGATCATTAATTAAACAGTGATCTTCTAGGTAATGGATCAGTTGGTTGTTAAGAATCCGTTCCATCACCTTACAAAGTACTGAGGTGATAGCTATTGGCCGATAATTTGCCGGGTCAGACCGATCCCCTTTTTTGGGAACCGCTTGCACATTAGCTCTTCTCCAAGCATCCGGCACACATCCCGAAGAAAGAGACAGTTGGAACAGGCGCGTTAACACGGGAGACAGCTCCGCCGCGCACTTCTTCAGCACTATGGCTGGTATTCCATCGGGACCGCTAGCTTTCCGTACATCAAGTGATTGCAGCTCCGCACGCACATCACGCTGCCTGATTTTGATGTCAGGCATCGTGTGGCCACAAGAAGGTATTATTGGTGGCAGAGCACTACAATCATCGATGACGGAGTTGTCGGCAAAGAGTTTAGCCAGGAGATCAGCTTTCTCTTGCGGACTGTGAGCTAGCGATCCGTCCGGACTTCTGAGCGGTGGCAGCGAAGGTTGGCAGAAATTGTTTTGCACAGACTTGGTCAGACGCCAGAAGCTACGGGAGCCCCTAGGATGTAAAATAAGGTCATGACCAATCTGTACAATGCGCTGTGCATCCGCTCTCGTGTAAGCCTTCCTACAGGACTTGGAGTTTTTATTGTAGATTACTTTCAGTGAGTCAATGTTAGATGCCCCGCTAATGCAGCCATTGATCCACTCGCGATATGCCGCCTGCTTAGATGATACAGCGTCGGCACATTCGCGAGTGAACCAACGGTTACGCGCACCCCTACTGTCGAGATCTGAGCTAGGAATGTAGTATTCCATTCCCAACATGATCTCGCCAGCAACAGCAGCGGCACTAGCTGTCGGGTCATTCCCACTGAAGCAACGTTCCTTCCAAGGGACTGACGCATAGTAATCGCGCATACCGTCCCAATCTGCCGACTTGTAGTGCCAAACGCGACGTTTGCATACCGCAGGTGGCGGCAGCTTGGCCTGTGGCACTTTGGTAGATATGAGGCTGTGATCCGAAGAACCAAGTGGAGCTTGAACCACAACCTGATATTCCACCGGGTGAGAAGTCAGCAGAAGGTCCAGTAGAGAAGGCGCTTGCCCATCAATGTCTGGGATCCTGGTGGGCTGATCAACCAGTTGGGTCAAGTCATGTGTGAGAGCAAAAGCATGAGCAGTCCTTCCAGCATGGTCAGTTTTGAGGGATTTCAACCATGATTCATGGTGAGCATTAAAATCCCCCAAAAACACCAATTCCGCGTTAGGAAACTGCTCTTGCGCAGCATCTGCCACCCGACTAAGATGGTCAAAGAGTCGGCTTGTCTCCAAGTCACCATTATGGGATCTGTAGAGGCACACGTAGACCCGACTCTGACGAACCAGATCCACACGTACCACCAACATGGAGAAGGAGGGGTCCTCCAAGCAGCGCAGTCGGTGACAGCAAACATCCGTCCTGACGAACAAGCATACTCCGGCTTTCGCTTTGAAGGATTCTTCAAGCATGTAGCCGGGATAATTAAGGTAGCTGGTATCGGCAGGACGGAGTATTTGTGTCTCCGTTAGAAACAACATTGCTGGCCGTGCTGTCTCGAGATGGTGGTGGACAGCGTTGAGGTTAGCGTGGAGTCCGCGGATGTTAGTGAACTCGACCTCAAACAGCGTGGGTATGGTGGGGGTGTGCACCGCTGTACGACCGTTATTTCTGTTTTGATGCGCTACCATATGGGAAAAAAAAAGAATTGAAAAGAGACGTGAAGCGAGCGACGTATTGCCACGATAGGGATGGGCAAAGTGTGGAGGCGTGTTACCCCAAGTGGTTGCCAAAAGGGAAACTACACTGACCCGCCGGACGGAAGGGCCCCCGAACCCCCCCGGAAGTGGCCGCCGGGACCCCACCTTCCGGTCACCAACCGGCACGACGGTCCACCCCGAGATTATGCGTGGCCTGGTGGGGCAGCCTCGCGTGCTGGTTAGGCACGCTCGGGCCCCTGTACTATGCCACGGGCGGCCAGCGGAATAGCCGTTTCTTCGGGTCTCCCTGTCCGGCAGGGCAATATAGTTTCCCCTGGCATTGGTTCAGTAGCCGTCTCCACTGGACCAACACCCATCGCGGCAATGTTCGCTCGGGCACTGGCTGTACGCTGGCTGACCTCGAAACGCGGCTGCAAGCCACTTCACGAGATTTACACCATGCGTACGGTGGTAACAAGCCAGGCGGATGTTTATCATCCTACCACCAGATGAGCAGATGGTCGCTCAGATGTCCCTTAGTCGCCTCTTACGACACCCATGGGAAAGGGGCAGTGAAATGTATTCTTTCTCCGTCACTGCACGGTTTTATAATTTATTATTATTCCAGGTTAATACCAACCAGTAATTAATAATTGCCTAGGGAAATGATAACTTAAAGTCGAATTAATTGTTGTAAAGTGTATTTCATTTTTTCAGGAAACGTGGACATCGTAAATGGAAATTTAAAATTAATTCTGGGACTAATCTGGTCTCTTATTGTCCGTTATCAAATTGGACGAAGCAAATTCCCTCCCAGGTAATGGATAAAATATAAATTAATATTCTTAACGGTTAATTTTAACGGCCTTATTTATTAACGTTGTTCAACGGGTATTTAGTTAAATTGATTATATCTCTCTTTCTGTCATAATTTTGATATTTGAAAAAAGGAAACGCTTTGTTTGCCTTATCAATACACAAACTAACTAAGCAATATTTGTAGGTACAGTCGTAATTGTATAAATATCAAACTGACCAAATACTTGAAGTAAATTAAAGGCTGGGCCTTTAAGAAGATTTGGAGCTTACTACATACATGCGGCATTTTTTACCACCCACGTGCAGGCTTCCTCACGATGTTTACCTTTACCTACGAGCACGAAACAGATTATAAGCAAAAAATACTGATTTCAACTAGGAATCATCGGTTAAGATTCTTGTCTTCTAACTACTTGGCTGTCACGGCTCCGAAATAATCAATCAGAAATAAAATAAAAACGCAACAAATCCTGACCGTGTTGATGTTAACAGGAATTCAGCATTTCCGTACTGAATCGCAATTTTGCGTCGTTAACGAAAAGTGGGGCCTCCAGTAAAGGCAATAAGGACAAAACTTTAAAAAAATAGCTTGCTTCGATCTAAATATTTTGATTGCAAATGCGCATAGGATATATCGAAATTATAATTTATATAATTTCGATATATCCTATGATCTTTAACCTTTTGAACATTACTCTTATATTTCTCAAATCGCTATTATATTCATCAATTTAATGAATATCGGTATAAGGAAACTCATTAAAGTTTTTTTTTTTTAATTCGGTTACTGGACACATTAAAAACTACAATATTCGTGTTAATTTGCTATTGTTAGTTATTTTACTGTTTTAAAATAGCCTTATCTGTTGTAACGATCAATATTAGATAGTAGAATCAGAGAGCTGTTATAATAGATAACTGTTTTAGCCGCCCCACGCTAATGCGCCGGCGCAGTGCGAGACTGGGCAATTAGCGCGGCGCGCCTGCGCAGGCGCAAACAGCCTACGATTGCATTACATCCTAATACACCTTATATATAAACTTTCATCACATTTTTGCTATTGCAAAATCAATCGATAATGTTTGTAACTCACACTTATATTCCAAGCGGGCTATGATAATTTAGTACTTATTATCTATACAGTAAAACACATAATCATAAAAATATAGGTTATTTTCTAAACATATATAGTAAATATAGTCAGAAACATCGTGGCACAATTCTGAACTTAAAAAAATATTTCGTGGATTATAAACTGCGATATATTAACAGCAACAATTTGCATTACTTTTATAATTATAATTAGTTGAGTGGTACTGTTATAATAAAGTCATTGCCTCATTCATCTAGACTAAAATTTGAATCATTATAATGTTACAACGTTCGTTCAAATACCGGGTTGAGCCAATAAAATATTAAATAATTACTAAGTCTTTCCGACAAAATATTATCAGTGATAACCTGGACATAGTAAGTAATCAATGTTACACTCGTGAAATAGTGATTTTTAAATATAAATGATTAATTCACCCGTGTGTCGATTAAGGCAAATTCTTGGTCCATATTATATTAAGTATGTTCATATAGATTTATTCTAGTTATTATCCGTTCAGAGTGGCCGGCGCTACTAAAATCGGTCTAAAGTACATCAAAAATATATTTTTTAATTCAACTTAATGTTTCTTTGATATATTTTTAATTTGAGCCTTACATTAGGGCTTAGGGTACCCACTCATAAATAATTCTACCGCAAAAAATCAAGTCTGCAATGCCGTGTTTCAGTTTGAAGCGTATATTAGCCAACAATAACATATTCAGGATTCCTAGACTGTCAATATCTGAAGACAGTAGCCCCTTACCATCAGATGGCCAATTTGTTATTGAGTCTTTCAAAAAATAAAAATAAACACTATTTAAAAATTTGATACATGTAAATATGTATGTATAATATGAATCAATTTGTACTTAATGGTATGCGCTGGGAGAGGCCTATGACCAGCAGTAGAACAAAGACTGATGATGACAAATATAATTATGATATAATAATAATAATAATAATAATTGATATATATATATATATATATATATATATATATATATATAATATGAATCGACCTTTACCAAGTTACAATTTGCAAGTTTTCATTACCTTTGTTTCATGTAATTTAACAGGTTATGAAATTCTGATCAATATAAGTAATAATCTAAGTTTAAGCCGTAAATTTTAACTGAAATTTCCGTGTTCAAACGCGGATAAGTAACACTATAATCCATGTTTATAATCCATTTCGTGCCAAGTCGAGTCAGTATACGAAAACACCTACATCGAATAAAAATATGTCTCATGGGTTTCCATCAACCGACCTGGAGTAACATGGTTGAATTGAACTTGGCTCTAAAACTTTTGCTCGAAGTGAGAGAAGGCCTTATCTCCAATATGTACAATGCTGTTACTGTTCTTGCTGTATTCTTGATGTACATATTTGCCAAAATTATTTTATTTATTGCAGAAAACTCATGTTATCGTGGCTGCAGGCAGCACTACCAGAATGTCGAGTTGGTAACCTCACGACCGACTGGAACAGCGGAATACTACTATCGGCTCTGGTCGACTTCTGCAAGCCTGGTACCTTCCCACATTGGAAGGAACTTAGTTAGTATTCATTTATTCTCAACAATGACCCAAAAAAGACAATTTTCTGTACTAAGTTAAATTGAAATTAAATTGAAAATTAAGCAAAATATAAGGTCCTGATTCTTATGAAAGTACTTCTTTGCGAATATTAAAGTATCAATTAAATTGCTTTCTATTTGCTTTGAAACGAAATTAGCAACATTTTACTTAAAATAGACAGAGACAAAGTAGAGAGCTCTTAACGGATTAATTATTCTCTCCATAAATGCTTTTCAATCTCACGTCAGAAGATGATTGATAAATTTTCTATATCGCTTCTATTTTATCATCCCTTCCGTATTCCGTTTATGGCTTTCATAAGCCTAATTGATTATTCTCGAATGTGTTCTCATACTATGAATCCGATTGGGTTGAAACTAAATAAATGTACAATTCATGTCGATAATTGTGTAAGTTCGTTTTAATCGATGTACAATAGTGGTATCAGATCTATTATTAGATAGTGTTCAATCTAGTTGAATCAAATAATAACTTAAAAGAATACTTAAAGAGGCATTACAACGCATGCTGTGTTTCATCTAATTCAAAATTAAAATATAACAAGTGCTTTAGATACGAAAAATATTAAGCCGAATATTACTCATAATCATTTGAGAAAAAAGTAGCGATTAAGTATCTTACCTACGTTCTCCTCGATATAATCTATATTTAGAATTGTAGCTTTACTTTCAATTCAACCTGTAACATGACGTTTGCTTGTTAGGGTGCTTATAAGAGTCTACTTAAATTAAGAATGTTTTAATCCGTTACCATAAACAGATAAATAATTGTGTCTCTAGAATCACTTTAAATACCACTTTAATATTATTTCCAGATCGCCATGAAGCTATAGAAAATTGCAGAAGAGCTATGAAGTTGGCCCATCGAGAGCTCGATGTGCCCATGGTGTTGGAACCTGACTACTTAGCGTCGCCTTGGCTTGACGAGCTCTCCGGCATGACATATCTGTCCTACTTTATGAAGCCAGATGCTGCAGGAGTTAAATCAACTCTGGAGTGGGTTAATTCTCGCCTGGAAAGGCCTATTACAAACTTTACGGTGAGTTTTTTTTGTTAATATATTTATTATACTACTGAAACTCAATGCAGTGTTTGTATTATGTGTGTAATTGCTTATTGTTAACTTTATTTGATATTTGCTCGCTATATTTGCACCATATGTTTTCTCTAATAAAAATTTAAAAATTTTACATCATGAAAACATAGTTAATAAAAAGTTAATGTAGGTAACATTAACTTTTTATTTATCGTTGTGGGAAGTATCACTTGATACTTAAAAATGATAGACATTAGACATGTCTTATAAAAAAAAGTTATATCGATAGTAGAAAGGGTTGATTAATTTTCGACCACATAATCGGAATTTACATTCATCGAGAAATTGCTGCTTGCATATTTACCAACATTCCACGCTGTTATGATACGAGTATGTACATTATCTGTTTGATCTTATATCAAATTATTTAAAAATCAATAAAAATGAAGAAAGAATTAATTAGATTATAAATAGTATTAAATTTACCTAATGAAAATAACTCTTATGCATATTTATTTTAAATGCATTGTTGCTTTGATGATAATGAAATTGATCACAAAAAATATTTAAATCTCAAAATATTTTAGCTATTAATTTGAATTTACTAATGTTTCTACGAGATGAGTGAAACAGCACCTTCTAGTTTAACGAAAACATAACCGACTTTCGCGTGATTGTTTGGTATTGTTAGGCCCGCAATACATTTTAGAGAGATTTGTTACTATTGATAAAACTAGGGTCCTTTATATTATTCCTAAGTCAAAACATCAATCAAAAAATGGACAAGCACACTTCCAAGAAGCCAATGTGATTTTGTGCGTAAACAAAGTGATAATATTCTAATTATGATAATATTTCGAACGAAGTCGACTGTCATAAACTTAATAATGCCTACGATACCGTTGATTAGCTTTCTTGATGAAATTAAGAAAAATCGCAGTGGAATATTAACTAAAAATGTTTTATTTCAACAAAGTAACGCACGACTACAGTCTTCTTGGCAAACTAGGGCTGAAATTAATCCACGTTCTTCTTATTCACATAATCTGGGATAATTTTACTTTTTCTTCTTGAATTGAAAAATTTAAAAGAGTTTAAGATCTTCGTTGCATATTATAAGGTCGAGATTATATTTTACATATACGAGATATATTTAAAAAAATGTACAATCACTTTAGAAACCAGATGGAAGAGAAGAAATTTTGAGCAAATTTATGATTACATCGCAAAATCAAAACTCCTTAGAAAACTTATTATTTTGAAATTCGTTTTCATGTTCATGCTGCGAGCATTTCAATGCACTACCATAATGTTCCGAACAACAATCGAGTTCCAGCCATTAAATTATTTTAAAGGTTATAAATATGGAAGTTAGTTTTATCGTTTATTTTACTTTTACGCCTTAAGTCTCAACGTCGTAACGACTAGTCGTGAAATTCGACAAACAGATACTTTGAGACACGGACACGAGCTTAGTGTTTGTGTTGTTTAAGAAGTATAATTTATTTCTATTTTGTGGTCATTTTGAAACAAATCCAACCAAACCAAAAGTTGCAAGTTAACCAAAGGTTGCAAGTTCAAGCCCAGGAACCAATTTCATGTGCTTAGTTTTTGCTATAATCCATCTATGCTCGGTAGTGAAGTGAAAAAACATAAGAAAATTTTATGTGTCGATTGCAATTCTATCACGTGTACATCCAACAACAGGCATTGAATTAGTGTGGAATATGCAATATGAAATACAGAAGGTATTTCATATATGCAATATGAAATACCTTCTCATAAGATGCCTTTGTCTAGCAGTGAGTCATTTACTGGCTGTTCTTTAACTTTGAAACAACAAGAGTTTTGAAGTAATCGTAAATATCAATAGTACTAATATATTATATGTAGTATGTATGATAATACAGTCAAATTAATACGAAAATAAAAAATGCAACCCTTCTCACAAATTAGATACCAACATAGTACATTTAAAATAGTTACTTCACTCGGTTTGTTTAAATCGAGTGTGTGATAAGTTAATTGAAATATATTATTTCAATAGGTATACTCGTGAACAATTTTCAAATACCAGGCTAACAGGAAACTTAAGATGTGAGCTAATAACAACTGCACATAAATATAGGAACTGTTATGCAACACAAGTGATACGTAAGCTCTTGTGCGTTGTGTCGAATGATAACATAATATGATAGCTGTTTTTGGTCGCTGAACAAAAACACTTTGGCGAGATAACCAACATACATCGTAAATAATAACAGACTACTTATAAAGTTTTGGCTTAATTCTGTTCGTGGTTGTTAATTGTTTTGCTTTCTGAGAGGATAATGAACGACGAGCTACAAATAAAAACAAATTAGACTGACTAAGCAAAACGGTGCTAAAAATTGAATGTTAACGTAGTTGGGTTTTTATTAAATAGTTATAAATACTTTTATATACAAACAAAATGTACGCCAAAATGTACTTAGTACAAAGGTATCTTATTTAGAAATAAAGAAGCGAGATTTAAAAATAGATACTCATTATATATAAATACTTATTATTGTAATGTGATACTACAATTCAATTGGAAATTAATATAAAGCTAAACAAGATATCATAACTTTGCTAATACACAGGTAACAATTTTCGAATATGAACGGAATTAGTAATTTTCATTTTGTAGAAAAAAAAAGCTAAGCGTTTTACAAATTTAACTTTAAGATCAAAATGGAAATTTTCACTTACTTTTTTGAAAACAAAAACATCTGATAATGTCATCATTTACATATATACCTGTTTAACTGTTTCAGACCGACTGGAACGATGGTCGGGTTGCCAATGAACTGGTAAGATCGATGGGTGGTCCCGCACCACCACCGAGCCGACTACGAAGAGACCCAGCACGATGGGAAGAGAACTGTCAAATGGCTATCGATGCTGGAAAAAAATTAGGTATGATATGTTATATCAAAATAGTTCAAAATTGTTTAAATACTAATGTATCATACTCGGTAACTTTTTATAACCATAAATAAACTGATTTTGTTGAAATTTTGTACCCTTGAATGTATACGGGTAAGTAACTATCTAGTCATTAAAAATGTTGCATTTTTTTAAAATATATAAATCTTTAAAATAATACATTGTAGTTTCTAATGAGTCTCGTTACTTCAACTTTAATTATTATAACAGTTTTTCAAATATATAAAAATTGCATATATATTTTAAGATTCGTTTTTTTTTAAAACTTTTGTTAAATTGGAAATTTATTAATAAAACAAAAAAAAAACTTCTTTAATTTAACTAAAAGCCAGACTGAATATGGTCTATTTGCATTCATAGCATATTATTCAGAATTCATGGATATATAGTCCGTATAAATAGGAACATTGCATTGCAAAATGTACATTTAGTGGTTTATTTTCCCAAGTGAGCAGTTTATATTTAGATCAAAGGGACGTATCAACAAGCAGTAATATTATGTTTATAACCCACAACGTATGTTCCAATATTTTTAAAGCAATATATTAATATTTGTCATACTATCGAATGCAATAATTATCATTGATCAAATAAAACTTAATTGGTTGAAATAAATTATCATAAATAAAAGCCTTAATTAAAATTTAATGATCGTAAAACAGTATGGTCGCCAAAATGTATTTGGGTTCCGTTCTTTAAAATAAAAACAATGAGCTTGCGTAATTATTAATAAAGTTGAAGCTGTATGTTTTATTTTAATTGCAGGTGTACAGCCAGTGTTATCGGCTAAAGACATGAGCCAAAGCGACGTGGAACATTTAGGCGTAATGACCTGGGCTACGCAGTTCCGAAATGTGCCACCTCGTCCACCCATCCATGACATGTTGCGAGTCGCTCTTGATTCCACTTCAGGGAGAGTCGGAGAACCAGTAAGTTATTTAAAAAAGTTTTTAATACCTCTAAGATAACAGCCCTTTAGCGGATAAGGTTTGGAACTTACTCCACCACATTGCTCCAATGCAGGTTAGTGGATACCCATGTGACAGAAATTCAGTGAAATTAGACACATGTAGGTTTCCTCGCGATGTATTCCTTCAACTCCGAGCACAAGATGAATTATAATCACAAATGAAGCACATGAAAATCATTGGTGCTTGCTTGGGTTTGATCCCGCGATCATCGGTTAAGATTCACACGTTCTAACCATCTCGGCATTTCGGCATATTTATAATCTCACATCACTTTTCAGCCTATTAATATAGACCGACTAATGATGTGGATGCGTCTTTTGAACTAGGTCCTATTCATCCCTTCCTCGTAAGCAGTTAATTTTAAATCGCAGTAATTAAAAAAATTATGTCTTATATATTAGTTGGGCTTCAATCGCCAATTTCATTTATTATTTTGTAATTTTTATTTTTTATTTTGCCAAACTTTGTGATATATGTACTTGCATCGGATGTAGTTACGAGATAAATTGTATTAGCCTAAAATGACAACAAGTAATAATAGCTAATCTATTATTAAAAAAATATATATATTTGGTTTTTTTTATATGTTTATTGTGTAATGAGTAAACACAAAATCTATTTTACCGATTTCAAATTTCTTCCTATAAAAGTCATTATTGGTTTAAAAAAGATCAACCCGGACGAAGTCGAGACGGGTAGCAAGTTACATTAATTTACAAATTTAGTTTTTCGAGACTCCGGTTAAATAATACATTTGTATATTTTTCAACCAGTTTGTATCTTTGAAGTTATTATTTGTTTTCAGACTTACATCAAAGTTGAAAGTATAACGAACGAATTATCGATATCAGAAGTAAAAGTGTCTATTCTTAATCCGCTAGAGCAAGAATCTAGACTAAAGTTGGACTCAAAAGGTGCAGGGGAATTTGTCCCTGAGCATGCAGGCATGCATGAGATTGTACTTACCGTGGATGACATCAGGTAATATTATTAGTATATATGTGCTTATATGTGCAAATTATTAATATATCAGTATATATGTGCTTATATGTGCAAATGATCTCACTGTCGAATTAAACTGAGCTACAATCACAGTCATTACTTGTTCATCGATATAGTCTTGAGCTATTATTATAGTAATTGGAATTCAATAGTAACAATCAAAGACGGTTTATATATATGTAATATAATAGTATAATATTATATATATATATATATATATAATACAAATATTGGAATTTTATAAATCCTTTATATTTATATTTATAATTTTAAGTAATATAATGTTTGTTTTTTTTAATGTTTAATTTTTAGAGTGGACGGAAGATATTTCTTCAGAGTTCTACCTAGACTGGTCTCGGTTCCACCGCCGGGCATGGCGCCTTGTGCTGCTGGAAGTATTGTCGAAGTGCTCGTCAGCGCTACAGGTTAACCTCATTATTTTATAAAAGAAAAAAATATTAAAATATTTACTAATGTTTTGATTCCAAATAATCATAATTTTTTGTACATACTCAATATCAAATGTACTTGTATATCAAAAATACGTTTTTTAGACTTAGATTCTTACAACATTTAATTAAGATTTGGTAATTTATTAAGGTACGCATTTTTTTTGTAAACAGGTGCACCACGTCGAGAAGATATAGACGTTACTGCTCACTCCCCGAGTGGTCGCGCAGTGCCATTAAGGCCAAGACACCCACCGCCATCGGCTCCGGGCACAACAGCTTCAAGTGCAACATTTCAACCAGATGAAGCTGGTGTTTGGACAATTGCAATAACTTATAAAGGAGAACATATTCAGGTTTAAGTTTAAAATATATTTTTTTTAAAGTTGATGAACTTGCATATTTTTAGGTTACGTTGAAAAACGAAAAAAAATATATGTATATTATTCCTTTCGTCTATCTTCTTAAAATAAAACTTCAAATCTTTGTAATGTAAAAATGTTATGTAACGCCTGTAAACATCCCACATTTGGGACTAAATACTTTGAGGAGAAGGTTTTAAGAAATCATAAAACATTTTCCACTAATAATATAAATTCTAGGATAGTATTTTCAATAACGAGCAAGACTACCCAATCATTAAACTATCGAGTTTCCGGATAAAAGTTGTTTTGTGTAATTCTAAACTCTAAAATCCAACGTAGCGTTTGCGTTGCGTTCACAAACTTCCTCGAATTATTTTATATATTTTATCTATTAATTCAACGTATATTCATTCAGTACACAAAAACCAAAATGATTTTCTCAACTTTCTAGGGGGGTCCATTCACGTGTGAAGTGTTCGATCCAGCTGGTGTACATCTTAGCTCAGGTGCTTTAGAAGGAGCTGAACCGCTAAAGCCACACTCTTTTGAATTGGACACAAGTCAATGTGGTGTCAAAGGAGATTTGCAATTAGACATTGTCCACGATAAAAGAAGTGTTATGTGTGCTTTGGAAAAATTATCTCCAACAAAGTATCGTGCAACATTTATGCCCAAAGCGGCCGGTAAACACAGAGTGAGTTATCGAACATTAATTAAATTGTAAACGATTTATCGTTTAATTTTTAACATTTTATCATTTATTTGTGTTACAGTTATACATTTATTTTAATGGATACGATGTACATGGGTCCCCCCACGTCTTCAGGGTTGGACCACGTTCTAAGAAACATCGCGACAGTGCGAGCCCATCACCAGCTTATGCAAGAATATCCAGTCCAGGTGAAAATAAAACCCTTAAAAATATATGTGATATGAGACATCGAAATCGATGGTCATTGAAAGAAGTGATAGTTAACCAATAAATAAATATGCTTAAAAATAAATAACAATAACGAAACTCTCGTTAATGAAATAATTATATTTTTCTTATTATTACAATAATATATAACAACGAAGTATATAGTATATGCGTCAAGCACACAAGAGAATAAAGATCGAAGGGGGAAGGGGGGCATGACGATGTAAATGAGCGTCATACCGTTTGCCGTCAAGGGATACGAGGCGATCTAACCCCCCAGGCGTGCCAATAGATGTTTTGAGCCTGATATGAGTTTATGATAACTGTGGTTAAATATGTTTAAGTTACTGCTGCTTCTAAAAACATTTTCATCTTTGTTTATTATTTTCAGTCACTAGATTGAGATCGGAGAGCCCGCATAGTAACTTAAATCTATACGAAACGAATACAAAGCACAGTTCGAGTTCAATAGATCGCCGTGAAGAGAAACGGAATTCAACGGATTATTACAAATCTTCATTTGGTTCGGATATAAAAGAAAAAACTTACGATGTTACCGATTCGTATTCGAATCCGAGATTAAATAAACGGGATAATTATACAACATACGACTCCGAGAATTCTCGAAATCGAACGGCCAGTCCAATAACATCGAAACATTTAGGGAACGGATCAAGGCTCGACTTTGCTAGGTCGAGCAGCCCATATAGAGCTAGCAGCCCATACAGGGCTACAAGCCCGATCGGTCGGACGAGCCCGCTAACGAGGAAAGATAGTCCTTTGAACAGAACGGCCAGTCCAATTAATCGGTAGGTGATATTCAAAATATACGAACACCATACACCACACTTCGAAACGATAATTGGCGTCAATAATTAACTTGAAGTGAACTCAAGTACAACAGTTTAATAGTCTTGTCCTTGTTTACACATACAGTATCAATTGTACCCAATTAAGTCAACTGAAAATTTAATTGTGTTAATTATAATTGTTTTCATAAAATTAAAACGTAACCACAATTTTTGCTACAGAGTTAATAGCCCCACCGATCGATACAGCCCTGTGACAACAACAAAGCGAGTGGTAGAAAAGCGGTCAAACTATAAAATGTACAGCTCATATAGCGGGTCACAAGACAATCTTGACCAGAGCAGTCCATTGTCCTCGTTAGAAACGGATAGAGTTAAAAGATATGGAAGTCCGAGTGAGTAGAAAAGTTTGAAAATAAAACTAAACAAGCAAAAAAATATTTTTATTATTTTTCTTTTTTTTAATAGGCACAGCAGATACTGGAGATCCAGGAGGTAAACCGTATCGTCAAAGAAACGATTCTTGGGATACCGTCGAAACGACTAGAAAAATGTTTAGTAATAATTCGTAAGTGTTCTGTCACATTTATATTTTAAGCAAACAACTGACATTTTCACAATAAAACATTTATTCCAGCATTGACGCACCTAGCGATCGGCACGGACAAAGCACCCTGGATCGTGAAACGCAGCGTAACACACAGCTAAACAAGTTTAGCGATTACTCGCGCGACTCCTTCAACCGACACCTCGATCGGTTGGTCGACGAGCGTGATTCGGACACCTACACGAGTCGTGTAAGTATGCTCTATTTTTATTGAAAATGTGTGTAGAGGTCTGATCTGTAAATTAGTTTACTTTATAGAACATATGTTTTTTATAGCACAGTTACTAAAAGCTGCTAAAAGATTTATATTTAAAGTCACTAATATACATCTAAGCATTATGTCCTATTTTTATTTTATGGCTTATAATTTAGCTTATAAGAGAAACAATTTAAGTGTTATAACTAAAAGAACTTTAAAAGACGAAGATTATACTTACATTTCTTGAAGTGAAGCTTATTGCAGACACACCTATGTAGCAACCACCAAAAAAACAACACAATGTGGTTTTGTATCCCGATTTAAAGACACAAAAGCCCAATTCATCACTTCTTACAATGTTTTTGCTAACGGAAGTTACCGCATACTATAAGGTGGCATACCTGGCTGCCTTCCTATTATGAATAAAAATATATTTAAAATGATTTACTCTCTTTAATTCTCATCAATCAGTGTTTAATGTATATTTTTAATTCTATAGCAAGAAATCACAAAACGCGAAGTTCGTGAAAGTTCGTATGTGGTGCGAGACTCGTCTTACAGCAGCGTGGAGGAGAAACACCAACAACAGCAGTCTTTTTTATCCAATAGGCCCCCCCGCGACCCAACCGGGGGGGCCCGCACTGAAACGGATGCCGCGCATTCTCGTTTCAGGTAACAAAAAACAAAAGCGTATTGCTTTTGTTTTTGGCTTGTGTTTTGTTACTGTCCAAAGTGATACGAAATTTCAATCCGTGGCTTTGAATTAGATGGCTTGTCCTCAAGAAATTATATTTTTATGAAATTATTTGAAAAAAAAACTTAACACTAAAATTACTTGCTTATACATCAAGTTTATCGGTATATGAGAAAATTTCTCTTTAAGAGAACCAAAATTACAAAGGGAGCCACAACGCCGCAAACTTTTACAAAAAATGTATATTAAGCCAGAAATTTACGACACGATGTTGTTTGTTCCCAACGTCCTTGTTTCAAACTATTTCAACGTATATTGTGACGGCATATGTATTTTAAAATTATGATAACTATATTCTTAGCGAACATTGTCATTTATTTGGGAATTGACTAATAATAAAATTAAAATTAATAGAAAATAAAGTACAAAAATTATTTAAACGGTACGGTATGTAAATTTAGCAGAAACTCTATTATATTTTGTTTCATACTAATTTGCTTAGTTTCCCAACGGAAATGGTCTAACCGAGTAATTTTATTTGCTTTGTCTTTGTAAATAAATAGAAACTGATGTAAGATTGAAACGAAAGCTAGAAATAAAATAAGAAGTCTATAAAGAAAATATAAAGCACTTGAACGAACGAACGAGATCTCGATGTTATAAATTCTGCATTCCTTACCTGCTATTGGGGTTGTAGATCCCTTATTGGTCTGCTTTGAAATAGATGTTATTTATTTCTTTATTTGGCGTTTATTGTTAGAGTAGGACGAATATATATTTAACGTTTTTGGGGATTTTCTTCTATGCAGTAATTTTTATGTAAGCCAGAATCAGTCTAAAAGTACTTAAATGGGATATATTACATATATTTCAAAGTCTATAATAATTAAAACCATCACGTTATTCGTTGTAAAACTATATTGATCCTTTGAAGATACGTCAATATAAAAATTAAAATACAGTTTCAATTCATATTTATGCTTCTAATATGAAATTATTTTACGCTTTGATGAATCAAAAAGCGGCAGAAAAATCGCTTACAGTTAAATTAATGTTCGTCGGTGTCTAAAAATAACAAAATAAAAAACCGTAACTTACCGAACTCCCTTGATATTGCTACAGGCCATGAATTTACGTAAACATCAACTTTGTCCATCCTTGGTTCGTAAATTACTCGTACAGTTGAGCGCTTTTTTTAACTGTAAGAATAATATTACAAATAAAAATAATCTACTCACAGACTTTGATAATTCTTTATATTTCTTTTCATCTTTTTTACATAAAATCAAGCAGCAATTTGACGATGCGTACAATACAAATATTATACAAAAAATAAGAATTAATCGCCGAACAAAAATTTAAGCCTAATCATCTGAATAAGCTCGTTTTAATTACTGACGTAAACGCTGTAGGTACAAGTATTAATCGAAATGAAATATTTGTTTTCCTGCATTAACGCTTAGATATTTATATGAAGTTTCAAGTAACTACAGATAACTTTTTCACAGACCATTTCAACGGGATAACATTAGAGGTGCAAAAGGAATAGTAATTAAGCCTACATACAAAGGAATAATCGGCCAACCTGTGGAATTTATAGGTAAGTAATCGTATATTTATTTTTAAAACAATAGAGTAATTTGTTTTAACTTAATTCTTAAAGTTTTAACACAATTATGAAATTTTGATAAACTGTAATAAAATTTTGATCATGTCGTTTATTTAAAACCTCATGTAAGAAATGGAGTCTTTTATACAAGCTTAACGTAAAGTGTTATTATTTCACATTACATTCTTTAAATATTTGTAATAGAAAACTCGTCTGAAATCGCCTAAATGTATTGTTCTGTAGTGGATGCAAGTTCAGCCGGCCCTGGTCAACTAGAACTCGAAGTCTCTGGCGGTAATGGAACTTTAGTGGCGAGCTCGGTTCGACCGCTTGGCGGTCACAAGTACATAGCTGCGTTCACGCCTCGCCTGCTCCGGCCGCACTCCGTCCGGGTCACTTTTAACGACCAACACGTACCTGGTAAATTTATCTGTATTACATATATATAAATTTTATTACACTGGTTAGGCAGTTACACAAAACTAATTATTTCCATTCTATGAACATAATGAGAAGATTTACTGATTTATTGGATGTAATCGATGACGTTTTCAAAACATTCTACTAAAGCTATAGCCTTGAAAACTTGATTTAGGTATTTAAATTTTTTTTTTATTTCCGTCATACACCTCATAGTATTTCATATCGTAACTTTTGTAATTTAAGAGATATCATAATTCTAATTTACGAATCGATAGAGCGACCTAACTGTACGGTGTTAATTTTCTCCTTAGGTATCAGTTCAAATTGCACTCCATCAATATCCTCGAACATTATGTGTTATAAACAATTGTGTTATCCGAGATAATCATCCTTTACAATCGAATTTAAAAAAAAAGTATTTCAAATAGTTATTATTAATTAATCGTTTTATGGTTATACGTTAAAGTCGTCGTTGTAAATTTCTTTATTTCAAAAATAAATAATCGTACAATCAGTAAAACCTATATAAGAAAATGTGCACGAGAGAGACGGACATATCCCAATAAGAGATCTCTTCCAACACGTTGCACGGAAGAAAGCATAAAGACTACTTCAAGATAAAATACTTGCATACCAGAATATATATATTTTAATATAATTACTCCATAATAATAAATGTTATATATATCATGTATTTGTATAAACAAAGAGAATGGAATTATTACGTTTCACATATATTTTTGGTCACATATTGCTTTCTATACTTAAGAATTTCAAACTCGTGATGAAAAATCGGTGGATGGTATTTTTATTTATATTAAAAACTGCTTATTTCACTAAATTAGTTAAGAAAAATAAGTTAGGATGTATTTTTGAAAGAGTTATATTATTCGAAGTGTAAAATATATCATAAGTAATTATTATTAATAATTTATACAAAACTTTAGTAATTTTTGACAACATGCCTATGTTCTAAGGTAGAATGTATTGCGATCTTACATTTTATTCAAAGTTTACTTGAGATTGGTCTTATATTTTCACTTGACTATGTAATACAACGTAACATGTTCACTTTTTCATGTTGCATTGTTTTTTTTTTATAAAATAGGTAGGCGGACGAGCAAATGGGCCACCTGATGGTAAGTTGTCATCACCGTCCATAGATATTGGCGTTTTAAGAAATATTAACCTTTGTTTACATCACTCATGCGACACCAACATTGGAAACTAAGATGATTTGTCCCTTGTTCCTGCAGTTACACTGTCTCACTCACCCTTTAAACCGGATCACAACAACAATACAAGTATTGATGTTTAGCGGTAGAATACAAATACGGTTTGAACAACTTATAACAATCATAGCATATTTCAAGTGAAACATTTTCAACTTTTAATAGTTACTCTAAGGATTTATCAAATCAGTAAAAGTGAATATTTTCGCTTAAAAGTTGCGTAGTCAGGAACAGCTTAAATGTTAATTATATTATACCATATCTTATGGTGTTTTGGAAAGTTCTAGAAGAGGTTATTAAAAAAAGAAAGCGTTATTTGTTCCATGTCCATTAGTACTTATATAAGACAAACCTGTGTGGATTCTATTCGTGTATGCAATATTTTTTACTAAGTCAATGGAGGCGAGTCTGTGATACATTCTCGAACAACTAAATCAACTCATCCCATAAAATCGCATACAAAGTAGTATGTATGCATTATTTTACCTTTTTTCAACAAAACCTAGAGGGATAATAATGCTAGCAAGTTCTATGGGTACTTTTAATCATCGAAAGTATTATAATACAGGAACGCACATTTCAGAAAATGTGAGATGTTTTCGAATATAACTAAAAATAATTTACAAATACGAAAATGTATACAAACAAAGTTGTAAATAAAACGGTTAACATTTTTCGCCAATTACATAACTTATATTACTTAATTACCTAAATCAGCTTCAACTCCAGTTTACTTTCACAGTTAACGACTAGATCGTGTTTAATTACGTGGTCCAAGCTAATAATTAATTCAACGCGGATGAATCTAAACACTAGTAATATGTACATACATTGTATCTTATAAATATCAAAAGATCATGATATTTCTAAAATTACAAATTGTTATAATTTGTAAGCTTTTTTTTTTAATTTCTTTCTCTAATGACATGGATTCGTGTCATATTTTTTTTGGTATACGTGTAGAGTTTTCATGACTTAATACATTTTTACTATTAACGAAATGAATTGTATACAATTAATATGCATTTATATAATTGCATGACAAAACCAATTTGTAAGTTTTAAATTTAATCGCGTCAGGATCGTACGCTTACGAAATTTCTTGTTTATAGGACTAAGATATTTTAATACAAACTGCCATCCCATTTTGTTCTTGGTAATGCTCCAGCAAATACAAATAAGTTGCAACGTTCTTGGAACGCTCCGCCCGTCTTCTCTTATTCTCTTTATCCTCATGACTGCCAGATAAATTCAATTTGATAACAATCTCAAAAATGTGCATCCTTATAATTATTAAATGTTCTTAATGGAGAAACTAATTATTATAAAACATTTAAAAATATCTATTTCTTTCTTTTAATCAATGAACAAAAACGAATAAATCTTAGTATACTAGATTGTATACTAAGAAAATTCAAATTATATTCAATTCAATTATATTCAATGTATACTAAGAAATTTAATTCAAATCAAAATTTCTGGGTTTGAACTCGCAATTAACGGTTAAGATTTACGTGTTCTAACCACTGGGCCTGCTCGTAAATAATTTGACATATACACTAATAGTGAAGTGAAATTAAATAAGAGCTAGTAAAATAAATAAAAAAACAATGAAACAAAAACATAATCATATCATACGACATATACATTTTTTTAATAACAACTTTAAAATATTTTTTTTTATTTCAAAATATTACTTATGCTTAAAAAAGAATTGTCAGTTCAATTTATTCGATACTTTACCGAAAAATAATTAAATTTGCTCTCCACCTGTGGCCACCTCGTGTAGATAATATGATTAACGTAACCAACTTAGTTTGTAAAATATTTAAGATCATAATTCTAATATTATTCCAGAAAGCTGTGGTAAAGGAAAATACCTTACACAAAGTAATCCCAAGAGGTTTTATTATATACGAACTGTAAAACGTTTTAAAATGTATTTTAATAAATAATACTTGAAATAAATAATTAACATAAATACTCTTGAAACTACAAACTGTAATATATTTAAGATTAAACGTATTCTAAGCTAATTTATTACGTCAGCATATTAAGAATATTTCCCGGACATATTCACAAACTTCTTTTACTCTAAGAATTTTATTAAAATACACGTTCAATTTACGTTACTTCAAGTTATAAATGATATTTTAATCATTACTTTTGACTACTTAGAATTAAGTTTAAGCTTTAGTTAAAGGTACTTTTAACAGGCTTTGGTAGACAAATGTAGATATTTTGCCAGGTCAACTTTCTACTGTAAAATAAACACATCATTTAAAATGTATGTAGATTCGGAATGTATTTAAATAGAACAGAGAAAATTCATAATTAAAATTGTGTTTATCGTGTCCAAAACTCCATGAAACAATCGTCGTTATTATTTACGTAACACAACGTAACCTGACGATTATTACGTTGTTAGAAAGCTTCGTAAAAGAAAGTACTTTTCTACTTGGAGCGTATAACAAGGTTATTACACACATTTAAAATAAATATAATCAAACTGTAAAGGGGTCGTTTTAAAGATTATTCAATCATAATATTGCTTCTGACCGTCCATGTCAAACGTTGGGCATTAGACAGATTAATAATAATTTCGTCCTGACCGTATTTCGGCGACGACGGCAAATCTCAAAGACTTGCCATCTGCGCCAGACATATTATAGTGACAAGTGAGTGCACAAACACGGGCGCTTCCTCTATTCTCTGCCTCATACTCTGATGAGACTATACTTGTATAATATAGCTGAAGAGTTGAATTGAACTATCAGTCAAATTTGAAAATAACTTTTTATTTGATAGCTCAATTCTTGAGGAAGCTAATATTAGAATGAAAAAGGATGAAGCTCATGATCAATAGCATTATGTGATATCCGAAGCACGTGAATGTATCACTACCCACTTCTTAATACCTTTTTTTTTTTGTCGAGGAGGAAAGGCATTTACGCCTACCGCCCGGTCCACGACCGGGACGGTTATGTGGGACTCACGGGGCAGAAGGCTACCGTCCTACCCACTAAAACCTCCCCGTACTCTTTCCGTCTTAACGAGGAGCGCCACGGGATCGCTTTCGCATGCTACCGTGGCGAAACCCACTTCTTAATACCTACTTAACTTCTACTGAAAAAATAAGCAAATAATAATTAGCAGGCAAATTAATATGAACTTCTGTTATACGATAGCTTATATCGTCCAATATTATAATTCAGATAGACAAACAAGAGTAACAAAACAAGATGATTAAAAAAAACTCTATTTTTACGTTCAAAACCTTAGTTCAAAGTCCACGAGACAAAGGTTTTAGCAACGCATTTTAATAAATAAATAGTTTCTGCTTCAAGTAGCTCATTAACGAAATGAAAGTGTTTACAAGCACATTTATACATATTTAATTATACAAAATAAAACTAAAAGTAACTTCATCGTACGATTAAGCGGTACTTACGCGAACAAGTCTTTTCATTTCTTAATAGTAATAATTTACATATTTTTAGAAAACTCTAGTTTACGTTAACAACAAAATGACAAAACAGTAAAAGTAGAATTTAAGATTTATTCGTGTATTATTTCAATGAGATAAATGTCTACATTAATAATATAATGTAAAGGAACTTGAGATTTATTTAAAAAAATATTTAAAAATGATGAATATCATAACAATTAATATATGAATTGATCTTAATCGGACCCCGTGTAATAAAAATATTACAAATATTATATAAAAACGAGTCTACTTCTATATTTAAATTTATTTAAAATCACTATTTAATGAATCGTTAGCCAAGCTATAAACTACGGAAATAGTATGTAATAAGTTTGAAAGACTAAGATCGTATCAATATCGGTTGCATAACCCCACAGTAGAATGTCATAGGACATTATATCGTGAAAGTAACTAAAATATACCTGGTGAGGTATATCTGCATTCGTTAACATTACAAGCATTACTTCATCGTTAATTTGATTAAATAAAGAATTATATCAGGTACTTTGTTCTACTAAATAACGAAAAACATGCGATGTTGAACATGATATGCGATAAGCTATGTCGGAAATAAAAAAGTAAAAGTATTTGTTGAAGCTCGAAGCGACTTCTCCGGTTTTGTAAAAATTATTACTGACTTGTACTGACATTGACAGACTTTATGAGTTAAACGTCGTTTTTTTCTCTGAAAATGACTACATAACTGAGAACCATTAAAATATAAGCGTACAACTGGTTCAAAATAAGTTAGATGCGCGTTTTTCACCTTTATTGATTCGGGAATATAATAATATATGTTTAAACTATATCATACTAAATATAATATCATCTAATTATTACATTAAATTTTCAATTTAAAAAAAAAAACATATACAAACATTTATGTACCCACATATAAAAAGTTCAAAGTAATTAATCTACGAATTATGACAACGTGGAATGTTAGAGAGAATGTTAGAAAACATTTTCTCGTTGAATCGCAATTCCAATTCTCTGAGCGATAAATGGACGAGCCTTGCCCTCCTCGTAAGTGGAGGCAACAAGACGGCGAAATAAATCTTTTAATTTTTTTTACTCTGAGAACCAAGTGACTCCACTGCAATACAAATAATAATACTGCTTAGAATTACTAACATTAAATATGATTTATGATGTATATATAATTATGTATACATAATTAATTTTTTTGTTAAAATAATAAGCGAAATACGTTATCAAAAATTTAAAAGTAATTATAATATGAATATATATTATACACATAATATGCCTTTTGATTAAAATTCATGTTGATAATTCCAAACAGTGTTATTTTGAACCTAAAAATAAATTAATTGTTAATTAAAATATATTTATTGTATATTTTTTTCTAGACAATAAACCAGCCGTATACCGCATTGAATTACGTCTGTCTGCTAAATATAATTCAATATTTTTATAGTTTCATGACCTCTTAAGTGACAGATCAATGGGTTTAAAAACCTAACAAATTGAAATTTATTCTCATGACTAGACAGAACAAAAGCGATCGTTCTAATGTCTAGTCCATGAACGTTGGCCTAGTTAAAAATATTCAAGAGCAGCTGTTTTATAAGCATTATTACATAAACTATCTAATAAAGAAACCTTATTTGTTTTGTTTTAGTTCATGAATTTTTTTTACTAAAACTATTGCCAGTGTAGATCTTTGTGCAAGGCGATTTTAATATTTGGTAATCATTCAATCACCAATCATAAATAATCTGTAAACGTGTGTTCCAATGCCATTACACGAACAGTCGTACAAGGGACATAGCATCTTAAATCCCGTGGATGACGTCGCGTTAAGAATTTTTTTTATTTTTTAAACTAAATGTCGTAAGGACAGTCAACTGCGCCAACAGGTCAGTCGAAACACCGCTTTAGTATTAAATTAATGTGTCGTTTCCAACCCAATAAATTTTTATAGGCCCGACCTGGGAATTGAACCCAGGACCTCCGGGTCTGCGGCCTTACATCAAGCCACTAGACCAACGAGGCAGTCAATTAGTATTATACAATAGCTATTGAATATAATGCAAGATCTTTGTTACCGTATCTGTGAATACCACATTACTATGTAATATATTGTATATGTATATATATATTTCAACCTTGGATATAATATAACTAATGTATGGATGCATAAGTACATGAATGCCTCATAGTTCTTCCTAACAATAGGCTATTAATTCCAAGCTTAACGAACAATATCTTATTGATGTGATTAGTTATTTGAGATAATTTGACTTCTATAATTTGGTTATTTATTATTTAAGTTTTTATTTCATGGTTAGACATTCAATGCTAGTAAGTATCTAGAAAAGTAACTCTGTAAATGTCCCACGGCTGAACTTAGGCCTTGTCTCCATTTGAGGAGAAAGAAAAGAGCCAATTCTACCAGGCTGTTCTAATACGGTTGGTGGATACACTTGTGACAAATTGCAGATTTGTAACTAACTTATCATTCATGTACTGCCGCACACTCAATGAATTATAAACAAATTAAGCACATATAAATTCCGTGGTAATTGCCCGGGTTTGAACCCACAATCTTTGGTTAATATCAGGTGTTCTACTGGGCCATCTCGACTCTTGAACAATCCAATTCATTAGAATTCAATATTACATTTAAAAAATTAGAAAATGTTAGTTGGTTAGTTTTTTTTTTTTTTTTGTTTTTCAACCTTTTCCTCAAAAAGGAGAGGAGGCCTTAGCCCAGCAATAGGTCACTAACAGGCTGTTACTGTACTGTTCTGTACTGTACTATTTTTTTGTTTTATGTTTTTTCACTGCACAATTAAGTCGATTAAAAGTCAACTATTACGTTCTAATTATATTCTACTATGATTAATTAATTCTTAAATAATTTGATTGTATTGAATTGATTAGATTGAATACATATATATTTTATTTTATACAATATTATATACTTAATTTATTTTATTTATTTACTAGTTGACCCTACTGGTAATAAATAAATTAAATAAATGCGCCAGACATATTATAGTGAATGTAGCTTTAAAATAAAGAAATATACTTATAATATTGACTGAAAATGTGTGTGCAAATAAAATGTTTTTTTTTTCCAATGATTATTATTATAATGAACATAAATTTATACAATAATGTATTTTATCACAACAGAAGTAAATATTTGTATGTTATACAATTTTATTTAAATAACTGTAGAAATTGCGAGAAAAATTATCTGATTCTGTGGAGACAGACAGTTCTAGAGTAAAAGTTGAAATTGACTTATTTTGAAGGCTGTCCACATAACCTTATTGTCTATCCCTTTCTGTTGCTAGCCATTCATTCATCGGAACGAACACACATCTGTCTCATTCGTGTCAGTGAAAGGGGCTTTGTACCGATTGCATTCTATACTATATAAACATGGCTAACTAATATAGGATTCACGCAAGTTCATTGCACTCGCCTAATATTTTGTGTTTTGTTATTTTTTCAATTATTTTTTATATATCGAAATCGATTGATAGAATGAATGGAAAATAAATAGAAAACTACACGTAAATATTCTGTATATGTGTTTATATAATTTCAAATCGCGGATGCTGACGGTATGTAGGCTCTCGAATTCCACGCCGCCATTTTGAATACCTTAATGACGTCACGAGGCTGGGCGCGGGCGACTCGGCGCCTGCGCACCGCGACTGACATTCGGGCCGCAGTCGCTAAGAACGAGGCGACGCCTCTCAACATTCAAAATGCAGTTCCGCCGTTTATTTATACGCATACGGGCTAACACATATTAAGCTTTTAACAGTGTCTCTCTGCTCTTTGACTACAAGAACAGTTGAGCGTGTGATTAAAGTAGTATTCAGTGTTAACTTTGTGGTGTAGTGAGTGTACGAAAGTGTTATTGTTGTGATTTCTTTCCGGCATACGTCATTACACTGCCCCAGATAGCTGTCGTCGAGGGAGCGTTTCCTTGTTTCGAAGGTCTGGTTCCAATAGTGATTCTATTTGCATATTATACTGAGATCGCGCATCCATCTGTATGTCAGCAGGATGTAGTGTGGGCGAGACACGTCATTGCCTTTGTAAAATATATTCGTACATCCATCCACTCGAACCAGCTTATTGTAAATGTCACTTAAACAATCGTTTGGCTTTATAAATTATTTATTGAATAATTATCAAAACTAATTTTGCATCGTACATCGATATTTTCTAGTAGATTTATTAATAAAAAAAAGCGTGACATACCTTAAATTAACTTGTTTATAAGTACAACTATATATATTTTAATAACTAACCTCACTGTCCAAACAATAAAACAAATTTCAATATGAAATACAAATAATAATCGACCTAGTTTTACGAGCTTAACTAAAAACCGGTACACATTCGTGTGACATTAGTTACGTAGCGAGGTTAGTTTTCTATGTCAGTTATTGTTATACAAGATCTTTGACTAAAACCAATTAAAATGATGCACTCAAGGGGATATCCTGCGAGCTTCGCTTCACCGCGTAAAGACAATGCGGAAACGTGCGTTGAACTCTTTTGTAGGGACTACTCACGCAACCCTTATCTGTGTGTGCAGGCAAAAAAATCCCTTGTAACGATTTAGGTTAGTGGTCAATATCCGTTGAGTATTATGTTTTTACCTATCGGATGTAATTATTTACAATATCACACGATCGCACACATTGGAATAACTAATGTTGCGTGACTGGTGAGAGAAGCAATGAGTAAGGTCTTACCTTAACGATATTCAAATATTAATAAGGTAATAAACTTAATTATATTCTGTCATTTAAAATAATTATGTTTTTATAAAAAAAATTACAAATTTAATTTCAGGCAAATAATACAAACACATTGATCAATTAATTTTACGCATTATAGAAGTTCTAATTACAATTTAACTTTATTATAATTTCGAGAATACTAATTTAACGGCTTACAATATAAATTATAAAAAATCTAGCCGATCCATTGTAGATTCCTTATCATTTATTCCATTCAACGGTTACAGTAGAATTCGACTATCATGACAATATTAAAAAAAAAAGTAGGTCTAAAGATTTGTGTTAATAATAACATCACGATATCCATATACTTAATATTATAGGAACGAATGTGAGTTTTTTTTGTTTATTACGCTTTCACGTCTTAACTCAACATGAGGGTACTGACATAGGTAACTTAAACACGCCCCTCACACGACACACGGAACTTAATAAATGCATATTAATCATTAGTTATATCATATAGAAATAACACATCCAACCAGTATTAAAATCACATTATCGTTTATTACATGATTTTATGTAATATATAGGAAATATATTCTATATTTAAGAACAAAATAAAATGTAATCTTCTATTTGAAAGTCGCTTTCATTTAATTGATTATGTAAAATCATGCAATATATCGTCATCAATGTATATATAATGTCTGTATAATATTATTCATATCATTTTCATAAATTTCAAATGTCGAAAGCGCATCTGTTCAGCGTTGAATACGACGAGAATAATCTTGTAGAAATCTGAAGCATAGAGTCTGCAATGCAACACTTATCTGCTTCGGCGATTCACAGAAGTCTAACAATGGCTATGCGTTGATAGTCAGTAAAAACGATTTTATAAGTATGCATACAGATTCATGACTAAACTTACTTGTAGTATTATGATAAAATAAATTTCATAAAATTTATTTGATGCAGCTTTAATTATATTAAAAATATACATACATCCTACTTCACGAGAAATATTTATTAGTGTGTCGCCTACAAGCTGAACGAACAGGCCGTTTAGGTGTTTTTTTTTATTTCTACAAAACTAAATACAATAAGAAATGTGATGGTTATTCAGTATTTATTTTCTAATAAATACCTTCTGGTATGGCTGGTTAGATATAAAAAAGGAGCCCACATACTTGGGGTCCAAGCTTACTTTGTACCAAAATTAATCAAATACAGTTAAGTTGTTTAGCAATGAAAGCCATACAAGCGAACAGATAGATTTACAGTTACTTTTTAATTTATTATATATATGTAAGTATTGATAGTAAAATCTATAATTGGTCGTGTAATTGGTAGTCGTGTACAAAAATCATGGTTTCAAATCTTTGTTGCCGAAAGTCTATTTTAAAATTAGTGACTTTAAATATTTTTAATTTTAGAATATTAACTCATACAGTAACTAATAGTTAACTTTTTAACGACTCACTCGCTGTGTGATTTACTTGCATAAGCTATATATTCTAACAACACGCAGTGACTATCACTTTCTTCTTACATAACAAACTCTCCAGCATTATTTAGATGATTCAGTTGAAAACTTTTACGTTTATTGCTGCTTTAACATCTAAAGTTAAATTGCTGACTCACTGTATTAACTAAGAATTTAAATCAAATATACACATTCCACAATGTTCAAATAATAAATATTGCAAGTAACAAATAACTTTATCAATAATTGTCCATCATAAACGTTATACATATTCTATAAGCGGATTTATTAGACACTACTAAAGTACTTGTTAACCCACTTAACCCCACATGCGAGAAAGAGATAGCTGTATCCTTAGTTCTCACAAATAACCAACTCACAGAATTGGTACCACTTTAATTATAAATATATACATCTTTTTATAACATATTTAGTATTATTTTATAACAATGAGTTCATATTTTGACACAATATAAGTAGATATAAAAAACATTTTATATATATTTATAAAACCTAACAATACAATAAAACGAGGTAATTAATTCAGTTCTTCTCGCGAATCTCGGATATCAAGGTGTGTAGAATTTCAACCACAATACGCCAGAATGATAATATGACCTTGACTGTGAAATTATTTATAATAAACATTTTAACAGAAAATATTTTATATATTATATTCAATGATATAGAATAATTATGATTCGGAATTTGGTTAAAAAAATGGTTTATTTCTTGAGTGATTTCCAGAATATTCCATATTGTCTGACAAAATTGCTAAAAATACTAAAGGAACATTTGTGCGAAAATAGTTATAATCATACAATTAGTGAGTCCAAAAATGATAATTTACGAGTATTTTCTTTCCGAATCCGTAGTAGTTTATACTCTAACTATCAATAAGTAAATGTAATGCTTCTATTCAATGATAAATGTAGTAGAATTGGTTGATCTTATGCAGACCTGTTTGGAGGGCTGTTGTTAATTAATGACCACACGTTCATTAATTATTCTACCACCAGAGCATAATTAAAAAAACATATCTATAAATTAGTTTAATATTTTCTCGGCTCTGATATATTATAACTAGTTCATAGAATATTTTGATCTAACCAAAAGTTGGCAGGTTCAAATGCAGTTATGTTATAAAGAATAAGTTTTCTATGTGCAGGCAAACGACGTGAAATGTATGTGTTGGGAGAAATTCTATAGACATATTTATCCATCAAAGCATAGCAGAGCAACGTAGCGTAATAAGCTCCAAATCATTTTCCTTAACAGGAGTGTAGGTCTTTGTCCAAAAGCATGTAAATGACGGGCTGTTTTTCGTTTGCCTTTTAAAAATGTAAAAAATACCGTAAAAGAGCTGTACCACGTCTTCACTCACTTGAGCTAAGAAAATATTAATTTGTATACGGGTAGCTTAGACTAATCTTTGTTAACAATGATCCAGAATGTCCAACCCCGACTCATAAAGAAAGAAAAAGTAAAAAAACTCAAAGACTCAGCAAAACAATATTTAAAAATATATAAATATACATAATATAATAAATACCTTTTAATAGCATATTTGAATAATAACATAAGAACAAAATTTGAATTTTATTTTTTTAAATAAGAATACATGCTAACATATTCAATAAAAACAAAATGTTTCCACTTTCGCATATATTTTATTTATTCTTAGGACAAACAGTTACAAAATACACGCAATATTATCGTATTAAAAAAAAACACAAACCAACCAAAACCAAAACCAAAAATACATAACAGATTGTTGAGACGATTGCAACTAAATAAAATTACAAATAATCAAAATGATAGATTAATTAAAGTTGTATGCAATATGACAAAAAAAATCAATTTAACATACTTAGATTTATTTCTTTTAATGATTTAATGACAAAAGAAATAAATCAAGATCATTGAATTTATTATTACAATTTATGTACGATCAGTAAACGAAGCTTTATCAGATATAAAAAGATAGTTTTATTATAATTAATATTTTTAAATTTCCACTGGAAGCAATTAACTTTTTAGTTTAAAATAATTTTATTTTGCTTGTGCCGTCACCTGCAAACTCAAGTTAATCTGGTCACGTCATTCTACATAACTTGAACGTTTTACTTTGATCATACGTTTATTAAAAACTGTTGCTGACAACATTTTAAATACTATATATTAATTTTAAGCCAAAATGACCCAGTGGCTTCAAATCAAATGATCAAATATTCATCCTTTCGTAAAGGAAAACTGAAACTATTGGAAGCAAGAGGAGGCCAAGTATTAGGATACTTACAGCCTTTTATATTGTTTATGATTTAAAACGACGATACTCGTACAAACCCGACAAGATTTATTTTTATTCTAATTAATAAACAAATTTATTTATATAAATTATTTAACTGAGGCCGTTACGAAGTTTTATCAACTCCTAGAACTGTTTCTCAAGACTTCGATACCTATTACGGCCCTTAAGCGGTTTTAGTGGGAAAATTATTGATTTCCGTCAAATCAATAGTTAAAGCAATCAGTCAACGTGTTTGGTAAAGTTAAACATAACCAGTGAAATCCAAGTCGTGGTAATAGAAATCGGACCTGGAGTTAAAATGAAACACACTCAATTGCATATACAGAAACGAGATGTCACGTTGGTTACTTACACAAGTACGGCACCTGCAAGAAACGAGTTAAAAACTGCATTGCGTCGGCTTTCGAAACAGCTCGACCGCAGAAAAACAAGTTACCATTTATAACCGTCTTTAATTTGTCTCCTGCACACATAGATTAATTATACTTTCAACACACATTATATTATATTTATTTAACTGTTATAATATCTTCAATTTCACTTGCGGTTCCAACTCAACTTTATGTGCCCGCGACAATGTTTGCTTTCAATGTTGAAATGTTATACCTACATGTTTTTATATAGTAGTATTATGACTCAAAAAAATTAATTAACTGTCGGCCTTAAAATGCACCTAATAAAAACAATCACGCAAACCTAGACTATCGCATACAATCTGATATTTTAATTATATTTATATGACAGTTCGCTGCGATTTTATATAAAATAATCTTGTCACTAACTATTTATCTTCAAAATCCATTCGAAATAAACAATACATATATATTATTAGCTTATTCTCTCCCACTGTCCGTAAATGTATCTTTAATATTTTATTTTTTGCTAACTCGACTCACGCTTCCTCTATTGTATGATAATTAGATTAGATATTAAATAGAACTAACCAGAAATCATCACGCAAGTGTCATAACAGTTGCATAAAGTTTCAACTCGATCGGATGAACGCTAAGAATGCAAACAAAAACAAACATTAAGCATGTTTAAAATAATAATATTAAAAAAAATCACTCCTAGAAATTAATTTCTAAAACAACCTAATATTTTTTAACGTAACTCCTTAATATATAAGAATCGTGGAATGTCTATAAATATAAATATTTGTAGCAGCTTTTGTTTAAGTGAAATTATGAAACCTTTTTCGTATTTTGTCTAATAATAAATTAAAAACACATTACTACAAATGCACGAACGAGGACACGTAAGCGGAATTCAAGACATTATTATTTATGCATTCGTTTTATATAATAAGTAGCAATTAGAGCAAGCAAGCGATGTAATTTTTATACGATTATCCTGTTTTGGCATTGTTTCGAATAACAAACACGTACGCTTTCGGAATACTTACTATCTGCCTTGTTACTTATAAGGCCCTTAGGTACAGGATTTTAATCTCCTGTAGGATCTATAAAAATTTATTGAATTTTACAGGCATGAAAAAATGTACGATTTATGCTTTCTTGCTCCGGAAAGCATGTAAAGCCGCTTGTCCTGTGCCTGGTTTTGGAAAACTATGTTAAGCGAAATTTTTTTGTACTCGTATCTAGAATACCTCTTAATTTTGCTCGAATTACCTTCAACATTTTCATTATATTATGTCTTTACGTTAAATGCACTTCTCAGTTAGTGAAAAGTTTTTAATTACATACATAATTCGAAACGGCTTAGGTTACCCCTTGTAAACAGAATATCGTCCGAGATCTTAATAATTAAATTAGTTTCAAGTTAAAGGCAATGCTTTAATTATTATGATATCTATTTCCAAAGTTTGTGAAGTCGGAATGATCAATCAAGATATTAAGGTTAGACCACATTTCATAAATGAAAATTAAATTAGAAATCCGTCCTGCTCTTTGAAGTTATAAAATATTCAAGTTGAAAAAGGACAAACTAAGTCTGTCGCGAATGTTCTCGGTTCGTTCGGTTGACAGCGGCTTGCCCGTAATATCCGTCCAAACACTGAAATGCCAGTATTTGGCATTTGACCACTAAAGGTGTGTCACTTTGAATATTGGGTAAGATTAAGTGGAATGTTGTGAACACTTTGAGAATTTTAAGAAGGTTTTATTCGCTAATAATGACCAGTGGCGGTGCCTTACTTTTATTTAATATTTTTTGGAAGTTTTAATTTTTTACTAATAAACGCTTAAAAAATTGTATTGCTATAAAAATGATATATAAATTGTGCGCTCTTCATAATTTATTTATAATATTTTAATGTATCATTTTATATAATATAGTTATTAAGAATTTTTAAAGAAGTTTAAAGTATTCGTAAGTACAATCGTTAAGCATTTTTAAAGAAGTTTGAAGTATTCGTAAGTACTATGGTCAGTGTTGAAACAATAGCGAAATTGGCAACATAGTGGGTTACTTTGGCTATCACTTAGCGTATGCTGATAAGGCAAGAACCGTTGCTTACGCACGAAACGAGGTCGCACGCCGATTACTGAGCAGTTGAACTAAACACTGGTTAATAATTGATTGGACTTATGTATGCAATGTCGATGTTTGATAATAATAGTAATAAAATTATGTATTTATGATTTTTACGTTACATGACGCCGCCTCGACCTTTTAAGCTTAAAACTTAAACGTAAACGAGGATTATGTATTTTTTAAGTGACAAAAATACAACTATAAATTACGAGTACTAAGAATTGTCACATGGTATTTCTATAAATAATTCCTGAATATATATAAGAATATTTCACCTTTCACCACATTATAAGCACAAAAGCTTTAATTTCCAGCTTCCCACAATAAGCAATTATTTATTTATTTATAACACTGTGCACTAAACGAAGTAAAGAATAAAAAAAAGAAAAAAAAGTATTACGTTCATTGTTGCCAATCTGTGCTGTTTTTTAGCTAGTGATAATAGTTTTAGATAGTGATAGGTGCTATACAAAGGTATTTTGAAGTTGGTCGATTTTTTATATGTTTTTATATTCAAATTATAATCATTTAATTTAAAAATAAATGTATCCAAATTAATATTCGGTGAAGTAATAACTCAAAATTATTTATCTATGCCGTGTTTTTCATTATATTAAATAATATTACTAAGAAACGTTTAATTTGATGTAAAACTCAGTATCTGTATTTAAACATCGCTTTTGAATTAAATATTTATAAATTTATTCTTGGTAAAGGGACGAAATTCTATCCTTTGATTTTAGGATCTTTATAGTCGATACCATCATCGCATTGAAGAACGATTGCGAGAATTAATACGAAACTGAATTTCTGTTATTTAATATTCATTCCATTTAGTACGGTTACATTCATTCGCTCTTAAAGATGATATTCCTGAATATTAAACGTTCATTCATTGAAATCATTGATGCAAGCTAGATACAGAATTATATTTTGTTGTTCAATGATATGGATTTAACTTTTATTACTTAACTTCGATTTAATTTTAATAAATATGTCACAAACATTTTACAAAGGTTTATTTTTTAACTTCACGTGTCAATAGTATTTAAAGCAATTCAATCGTTGGTCCAGAAAACACTTAAATTGCAAACACTTAAATTTCTGGTAAAAACATAATCAAGTATTCAATAGTTTTTGATTACCTTTATTAAAGTATGAGGCTAACCACTAATTCCCTTTGGGAATACAATAGATCACGAGACTAAAAGGTTTTTTTATTTAAATTGTATGTCTTTCAATGAAACGTTTTAAGGAAACTACTAATTAAATGATATGATCTCAGATTTTTATAGTTCTATTTATATTCTGAATTTAAACCTTCTTCTTGCTCTTTTCGATAAAAAAACAAAAGAAAAATTCGTAAGCGAGCGTAACATTGAAACTTCCAAAGTAATTGTTCTAAGGTATATTTTAATAAAGTGTACTAGTATAAAGCAATGTATTAAAGTCCAATTAACGTCATATTGATTAATTTTAGCACTACAAATTTTCATAATATGGAATTTAATCATCGTCAAACTTAAGGGTGCTTTTATAATATAAAAATTATATTTACATTATAAACAACTTATTACTTCAATTATAATTTTACTCTCTTTTCAAATCTGTCGGATACATTAAAATAGTAAAATAATATATATGGAATAGCTAACGTATTAAAAATTTAAATTTAAGAATCTAATTTCTTTTCAAACGACGATGGTCTGTTTTAATTTGAATATCCATCGCGAAGAGTTATATAAGGATAGAAAACTGGTTGGACTTATTACGTATATTACTCTCTTAAATGTCTATAGTACTCGATATCTTAACCAATTGAAAGTTACTTTAATGAATTAAATGCTTAGAAAGATACACCCGTGTCTATACTAATATTGTAGGAAAGTGCGAAGTAACTCTGTCTGTCTGTCACGCTTTCACGGTTATATTACGGTTGAACCCCAAGGGAGGACCTAGTCTCCTTTTTATATTAATAAGTACATAGGTCTTACATTAGTAAGACCCGTAACCCACTCCCCCATTAACACGCGGGTGAGACCTAGTATAACATAAAAAACTAGGCAAGGCAAATTTAAGTCGATTTTTAATTTCCACAACAAAATTATACGAATTACGTGTTGCTTAGTAAGAAGATATTGCTTGAATATTAGATTAAGAGCAAATTATCTATTTAAAAAATATAACAGTTTTTCTGAACGAGAGCCAAAATCAATTTGATACCTAAGGCTTGTTTTTCTCTTTGCCATCATTATTGTTTATTTTATCTTTAGATAATCTTTAAAGACAACATCTATCCTCTTTAAGTGTCTAAATCCCGGATAAGAAAGTGCTAATAAGCATTAAATTGAACAGATCGTTGCGCTATTTCTACGATAAAGTATATTGAAATAACAAAAAAAAACTTTCATTTGTTCAGTCCAAACTTTGCACAATCAAATAGAAATGTACTGAATATATTCGATAGTTCGCCTATATTGAATTAAAATGCTTAAAATTATTTTTAATATAATAAAATAAAAAGTGGACTATGCTTATCTGACATTATGTAATATTCTGATTGTATCACTTTCGATGCGAAATTAACCGAAAAGTACGGGTTCAAACCCTGTCACCTCTGAATTGTCATGTACCTAAATTTTGTTTATAACTCAATTCTTACTCGGCGATGATAGAAAACAATGTGAGAAAACCTACATGTATCGGATGTACCACCCGCAGTGGAGCAGCGTAGTGAAATAAGCTCCAAGTCATCTCCTGTGAGCAGAATAGTCCAGCAGTGGCAGATGTACACGCCCTTAGAGATATATCTTTGAAAAAATTGAGTTGACTCAAGTTTTTCAGTAACCCTCCGGCTATCAATACCGGATATTCCCTTTGTCCCTTCACAAATAACATATTTCACTTTAGGTTAATCTTGTCGATAAACTACACACAATTAGCGACCTACTTCTTATATAGTTTTTTTTTCTGCTACTAAGAGAAATATAAAAAGTAAAAAATCAAGAGCGTTGCTCGATATCAGTTGGCTTCAACTTTTAATAGCTAGCTGTTCTTTAAAATGGAAGCATTCAACACCCCCAGGTTATTTTTACGGTAAATCAATTTATATTTATAGATAGTTTTTATGTTCTTTTCTAATTTATTAACTAAAAGTTATTTATAATGTTTTTGAACATTTTATCTTTATTTAGCTATTGTATTGTCATCGGTTTGAAACAATATTATATTATTAAATAAACCTCTACCTACAGGTCAATTTATAATCAAGTCTATGAAAATGTTCTGGACCAAATGAATTATTATCAACATATTTTTTACCAAGAATTCAGCTGAATATTCGCATACAGTAAAACCAATACTCGGCATTACACGACTCGTCGTATAAAAAAAAATGTATTTACATTCTTTATATACTTTAATACTTTTAATACTAGTTTTTCACCGACATGTTAGGTAAATATGGGAGATGTTGGAATTAGGGCAAGGAGTTGTTATAAAACAGCCTATATAATATGAATAATATATAAATAATACCAAATTTCATCAAAATCGGTTCATTTTTCTAGCCGTAAAACGTAACAAATAAACATGAGTTAATTAATTTAATTGGTGTTCCGTTGATATCATAACCTGTACTCAAGATTTGTCAAGGTAAATAAAATATCATGTTTTTTCTATAAAATTATCAATAGGCAGCTCAGAGTTAGGATGATGATTGAGGATATAGAGTGCACCTGTAATTGCACACACACACTTGTACATATATAACTGTTTTGCATATGGCTTGCATCTGAAATTGTCCGGCAATTCAGTCAGTCCGAAATGCGATCACGAAAACATAAACGAAATAGTGAAAGGTATAAATTAAAATAAAGTTCTTGTTTCATTAAGCAATATAAGCATATCTAATAAAACAATAATAATATCCGGATTGAGACAAAGGAAGCCGTCAGATATGGTACTAAGCAACTATTGTAAAACGACTGTGAAATAAATATTACAAACACATAATGAATAATAGTCCGAGCGACCTTCAAATAAAATTACGAAAGCTCGACTAAATATATTAATTGTTAATTCTAAGTGAAAATACTTTTGCCCAGATGGGAGTACATTTCAATGTCAACTAATAGTACTAGCCCCATTGGGAGCACATTTCAAGGTCAACTTAATTTTGAGTAGGTACAACGTTTCTTTATTGTAACGTGTATTAGATATCAATGTATCTTACGCAATAACAATTCAAGTATACGTACAAAGTTTCATTAGCATTGCTATTCTCATTCACCTTCAGATCATATCATTCAAATCTTTAAAGTTATGTATGTGTAGAAGTTCGCGGCTTCACCCGCGTGGAATTCTGTTAGTGACTATAAGAGTGCATAGTATATACATATATACTGAAATCTTATTATTATTGTAACAGAATATGGCCTATGTTACTTCTGGATAAAGTAGCTTTCTAATTATGAAAAAAATTTTAAAATCAGTTCAGTAGTTTAAGAGTCTATATGTTACAAACAAACCTTTCTTCTTTATAATATTGAATATGTATTTAATAAATAATCTTGTATTAAACGTTGTTTTCTTAATAATGAATATTGATGATAATGAATATTGAAAGCTGTTTTATAGTTTTAATTTCGAAATTATTTTAACCATACAATATCTGCTGCAAAGGGTTCCGCGCATTCCTTAACAGTTCATCATTGTACGTCCAACGCAGTTTCCCATTTCAAGGTCGACCAGCTGAATGCATGCAATTATCTAGAGAGGTAGATACATCTGGCAACAACTCACTTATTCACACATATACATCCGTATAATTTAAAATACCAATGTAATTGATATTACTTAATGAAATATCTCAATAACTTAATTGTAAAGCTGTTTCTATACTAGAAATTTATAAAATGATAAAATATAAAACGATCTTTAACAAAGTTTGGGAATAATTGAAGATTAAGTAAGAAAAACGTCACAGCATATACGCTTTATGTGTCTATAATTCGCGAAACAATATTGTATCTGTGGAGCCCTTGGTATCGATTTCAATAATTATTTGATATTTTATGCTATTTATAGAAGTTATTATGAATAATTTGCTTGTTTATTTCTAATTCTATTTAGATTAGGTAAGTCAAAGTAAAAGAAGAAACATTAATTAGCTATCATAAAAGAAATGTAAAATTTTATTTATTTTAAATAATGTTTTATAATATTAATATATTTTAAGTATCCTATTCAGAAAAAACGTATTAGTTTTTCATTAATCATAAACAATTATACATTATTTATTAATTCAGTCAATCAACTAAAAAAACGAAAATCAAATGAATACTAACTCCAAGCACTTTTTTTCGACTATACAGACATGTACAAAATAATATATCTGATTCTATATATTCTAATATATCTGACAGCCTGTGAATGTCCGACTGCTGGGCTAAGGCCTCCTATCCCTTTTTGAGGAGGAGGTTTTGGAGCTTATTCCACCACGCTGCTCCAATGCGGGTTGGTGGAATACACGTGAGTCTAATTTCACTGAAATTAGACACATGCTGGTTTCCTCAGAATATTTTCTTCGCCATCAAGCAGGAGATGAATTATAAACACAAATTAAGCACATAAAAATTTAGTGGTGCTTGCCCGGGTTTGAACCCACGATAATCGGTTAAGATTCATGTGTTCTTACCACAAATCAGAATTAATAATCAAAATGCCAAGATGGCCCATCTGATGGCATTTTGTTTATTAATTCTGATTTATTAATATTTTTTAGTAAGAGCTTTAAATATTTATCTCGGTAAATGTAAAATGATATTCCAGATTTTATTATAGAATCGAATACTCTGCCCCAGGAAGGATGTATGACTTTGCGAAGTCGAAAACTTACTGTTACGTGTTTATATTTATTTTTGATGTTATCCGATGTTTGTCACCGCTTCTATCAAAATCGATTTTGTTGTGGCTATCATGATATTGTTATAAATATATTCCGACCCTACAGTCAATATTCGTACATTGTTAAATCTAGAAATAAAGTCTTTAACCACTAAAAGACACTAATAGCATTATAATGGCATTTTGAAGAATGAGTAAAGTTTTTTTTTATATATCTGAAGATTCACTTTAAATTAGATAACATAAAATACTCTGAAAATAACCAAAATATACTTATCGAACATACCAATTATATCCTCTATAGAGGCACAAGAACATTTGTAATGATGTATTAAGTTGTTAAAGAATTGATATATTTTCATTTAGAATCAATTACTTTCAACTTCCCGCTTCCATATCTTAACGTTAAATAGTTGTTAATTTCATTTAAATTCGAATTAAAATATAATATTTATATTTTTAATAAGAATTAAAGATAGTATTGAGCATTTTTTCAGAGGTGACTCAAAAATACGGTACCTAAGTAGTTACATGAAAAAAAGTTACATAATTATTTCTCTTAATAATTAAAACATATTTTTGACCTAATAATACCATAGTATGTGTCTTGACTTCCATTAGGTGTATATATAAATGTAATAAATGTGTGACTAATTTGTGTGAAAAAAATCTCAACGAAATAATTATACTGTATATAGATATATATAAAATGATTATATGTATTTCATGTCAATCCCTTATCCCATTATTAAGTTCCAAACAACTTGTGTTATACGTTATATTTTTTCTTCATTCCTGGAAATGTTATTTACAACTAAGTCTTAAATAACTTTAAGACGAGAAAAGGCATACGTACGGCATGTAGGCGTTATAGAATCGGAAATGTTTAATTTAATATTTATTCATATAGTATCACCAACAAAGGAAACACACTTATGGGTGCATTACATCGTACTTTCCAATTTTACATCCAACTTTTGTAGGAAACATTATATACTAAGATCAATATTTATGACAATAAACGTGAAGAACATAAATCATTTTTTTTCTAGATTTGACTGAAAATGAAATTCGAGGGTATTTTACCAATCATATTCGTTATTCAAATTCGAAATTCAATATCGTATTCGTTATCGGTGCGTCGAATTCGTTCGAAATTCAAATCAATCGGAAGTAGGGGATTCTCGTAAGTTTATGCCATATTTCTCAATTATAGACAAGTTAAACTCATTAACAGACAAATTACATTTTCATAAGCATAAAGCATAGTTTAGACATATTTTTATTTAATTTATTTCGAAATTTTAAGTAAAAGACATTATTGAATATTGATCTGATTCGAAATCCCTACTAGAAGTTACTATACACTGTATATTTTACTAATCTGTTTTATTTATTAAACTGTTTATTTTTAAGGTAGGTTTTATATGGCTGCAACATTAAAATGATAACGTCCAAACACAAGTCCCACTTACAAAAATAAATGCAATTTATTAAAAAAAGTTAAAAATGGTACAGTTTCGGTTCCACTTATTTATTATTAGAGACACAGTTTCTTAATAACTTTAAACGAAAACGTAAGACTAAATTAATAATAGCATTCTTTTCATTATTTCAATCGCAGTGGTATAATATAATTGAGATACTTTTGTAAGATCACCTTCTAAATTAAACCAATTTAAATTTTTTTATGTATACTTAAATATACATAGAAACTTTTCTTAACGCTTATTGCATTACAAAATAACTTTCATTTAATTTCGATGAAATGATTAAAATGTATTGCAATTAGTTATTCTATCATTATGTATCAAAAATAAATACCGTCATATTTACACGTCGGTTAAACGAAAAATAATCAACTTTATAAATTTGTGTTTTACTTAGCTACTTCTACTAGAGCTAGCTACTACTAGCTACTAGCTCTCTTTCTTTGTTTTGCGTTATATCTTTCTTCTCTTTCATGTAACGAAACGTGCCCAAACGTGACGCGTCTCTAAAATTTTACTTTCGATTCTCGTCCAGTTACAGATTATATCGAATTGCTTAAGAAGTTTCGTTAAAAAAACTGGCTTACGAGAAGTAGATATCCAAGGACAGGTTCAGTCATTGCTACTAGAATTTGCCGTTATTTTTCGTGACCTCATGCGAGCGACGGTCACGGTAAATGTACATATGGATGTTACGGACAGGACGTGGTTGTCGCGAATAAATAAAATGAAACCTTTGTAAAGATTTCTGCTCTTAATTAATTGCATTTTCCGCATTATAACTTAATTTTATGAACATCATTTTTATAGTGCCTTTCGCAGGTTCGTTTTTAATTTTTTTATTATATAACATATATTTACATATATAATTTATTTACATATAAAAATTTAATAAAAAAAGTATTTTCACATTACATTTTCCCAATTTCATCCCTTACAAATAATAATTACGTAATGAAATAATAATATCAAATCCTATATTATGATATGAATGATCTGATCCCATTAGCTACGCGTAATTCTTAACCAAATACTGCGGTTTCGAATCCAGGCAAACGTGCCTTTAAATTTTAATGAGTTTATTGTATGTTTGTGGGTTTATTGTACCGTGCCGTATATCCAAATAAGCCTAAGTCCAGCTGCACTTACAGTCTTCCTTTTTCCTTTTTTTTTACATTATAGTAGTAAATACAATATTTATTCAATATGTAATAGAAGCATTATTGATTGTTAAAATCTACCACCGAAATTCCCAATTTCGAATATAATACTTTAGACTTGCGTAGAATCGGCGAAAGAAACTCAAAATCATAATTTTTTTTTCTAATCAATAGTTTGCTTCACAAAATATAAATAATATTATATTATAACATTGCGATAAACACAAATATCTTTAAATAAGTACTGTGGATAGAAAAAAAACTATTTTAACTTTCATGCCGAACAATTTTAAATCTTAATCAACTGACGCAAAATTACAGCAATTAAGTAAAACCCAAATTTTTCGAAAGAATGAGGAAAAATGAAACTAAATAACAGATGACGATTGTTTCGGATCATTTTAAAATTAAGCTTGTGAATGGGAACAATAAAAATTAAACTTTTTAAGCCGAGATGGCCCAGTGGTAAGAACGCGTGAATCTTAACCGATGATCGTGGGTTCAAACCCGGGCAAGCACCACTGAATTTTCATGTGCTTAATTTGTGATTATAATTCATTTCGAGCTTTACGGTGAAGGAAAACATCGTGAGGAAACCTGCATGTGTCTAATTTCACTGAAATTCAGCCACATGTGAATTCCACCAACCCGCATTGGAACAGCGTGGTGGAATAAGCTCCAAACCTTCTCCTCAAAAAGGAGGAGAGGAGGCCTATAGCCCAGCAGTGGGACTTTCACAGGCTGTTACAACTGACGCAAAATTACAGCAATTAAGTAAAACCCAAATTTTTCGAAAGAATGAGGAAAAATGAAACTAAATAACAGATGACGATTGTTTCGGATCATTTTAAAATTAAGCTTGTGAATGGGAACAATAAAAATTAAACTTTTTTTCACAGCTAATGTTTAAATGATTCAACAAAATAGGAAGCCTGTGAAATAAGTCATGTTTTAATATCGAATTCAGTCACAAGATATTATAAAATAATTAAGATAGAAAATGGGTTCCTTCAGAATAGTCACTAGTTCTACGGATCGAATATTAAAATCGCCTATGTAATATATTTTAAATTTCGAACAAAATAAGAAATATATCAAAAGTTTTCTTTTTTTTTTACATTTAACTTGTCTATTAAAGAAAAATATTTGCTGATGCAGACTTGATAAAAAAAATCCGACTCTTTGATAATATAGTCAAAACTAAAAATAGTGTCGAATTTGTCGAGGGTAAGATTTAAATAGTGGATTTCAAATTCTGAAAGAGCGTCATTATACTTTGTTTTAGACCACTAATTAGTCCCGATGGTGCATTCAATAACGTGTACCGTTACTAAGCGAGCAGGGACGTAACGGAAGGAGCTCGAACTGGTTTAGGCATCACCTGGTGCAATTTATTGTTTAACCGATACATATTTCATTTACGAAACACGGACATTCATTTTAAATTTTCGAGTAAGGTATTTTGGTATAATAATATTTAAAGATAGCTATTGATCACTAGCTTGGGTAAGCTATAACTAGTTTCAATAGTTGTCGGTTGCGAGCGCGTTCTACCCCGGGCAAGCACTGCTGGGAATTAATGTTCTTATTATTTGTGCTTTTAATCTATAAAATAAAAGTTGAAATTCTTCTAAATACGCACCCACAAACCTGCGGTGAAATAACCTCCAATCTTCTCCTTAAGAATATTTTGCCCTGTATAATTAAAGACTGTTACTTTAATACAAGTATTAATCCTTACGTATTTGTTGATACAAACTTTGCCACATAACATTGTAAGAACCTGTGATTAATTCCTTACAGTATTACGTTTTATGTAATATTCTTTGTATAGAGTGAATCGATACACATCGAATTCTCTCTTTCTGTTACCAGTGATTTGACATTTAATAGAAAAAGACAAAGCATTATATGACTATTCAACAACTATTTAAAGCTTATTAGTAAGTGAAACCCCTTGTTGGTATATTATATATGAGATTCTTTTTCACGTAAAATTAACACACCTTAATAAAATTATTAAATCATGGTAAAGTAAGTATACATAATATTAATACGCTATTGTTCTACGCTAGTTGATAGAAGATACAAACTAAACAAATTCCAATCTCTCGAAATTTAATATCTTATGTACATAATAATAAATAATAAAAAAGTACAATAGTAAAAACATATTCTCCCCTCTTGCTGCCTCCCCTTTTTGTTGCCTCCACTGACGACAGGAGGGCTGGTTAATTTTTCGTCCAGAAAATCGGAATTGGAATTCAATGTTTAAATGCTGCGAGCATTCTTGCTACCATTTCATGAAATATACAGAAGCTATTTTTAATTTCGATCCATCTATATCTATTCTTATAAAAAAATATATGAAATAATAAAATAACATTGTTTTAAAATGATCGTGGGTGAATTAAATTTGTTACAATACTTTCGTCTTTTTATATATTTTATTTTAATCTTATTATATATGAAATTATGTTGTAGCTTGACCGTAACATAAAGACATTTTTAAAGGATCACGATACCCTACTTTCGGCTGTATATATACTATTATTTTATATTGTTTGTTTATTTATTTCTTTAACTTGATTATTTTTAACCAGCGGCCATATTTTGTTGGTTGGTGGTTATTGTTGTTGGCCATTAGCTATCCGTACTGGCTTCCAAACGATTTAAATATTAAAGGACGAACATACAAAAATAAATGTTTTATTGGGGCAGAACCTTCGCGAGCGTACGCATAACAACCCGCCACGTCAAAATCAAATGGTTTACGAACGCATAGAGAAACATCAATATTCATTTATTAAGATCTTTGTATAATTCTAAAACAATAAGCTGAATAATATTTAATATCAGAGTGCTCTAATAATAGTACGTTTTTATCTGAAATATATGTAGTATTATTAGAACATTCCAATTCAAACTTCAATATATGAGCTCTAATGTGTGCGTGTTCTTTTATATCGTCTTTAAATACAAATAAGTCAATCTCCATAATAGAGTTTTGAAAAAGTCTTTCTGACTAACATTTCAATCTTGATTCAATCGGTTTTACGTTGTCTGCATTTTGATTTTAAAGGCGTTCTATGACACACTATATATAATTCGTTTCTTTTTTAGTTGAAACGTATTTAGTATCAAACGTTAAAGGATTAGAACGGAGACTGTTTTCATTATGAATTATGAAATTAAATACTGTTCTAATTTTGTTAATGACAAGAGTATCATTAACTATGCATAGATTATTTATATATAAGAAGCTGAAATGGATGATCAGATATCTGATCTGATATCTGAATCTGAAACAGAAGGATGTAGATTCAAACCCTATAATAGTTTTTTTTTTGCAATCTTTGTAACATAACCCGGCCAAGCACCACTGAATTTTGATCTTGTGATTGGCGGTGAAAATAACATTGTAAGGTAACTTGCATGTAGCGGATGAAAATCACAAGTGTATACATCAATCATTGAGGCTGCGTGATGGAATAAGCCCAGCTGTGGGACATTTACAGACTCTTATTACTTTCTAGATTATTTATTAGGAATAAAAATAAAAGTAAAAGATACGTAAAGGTACTCAATTTTTATACTTTATTAGTCCGACAGCTTGGGATAATTCTAGCCAGTTATCATTGTAAAGGCAAATTATAATTGGCGCTGAAACTTAAAACCTTAATGTTTTTTATCGTTAATTAGTTCGAGTTTTCGTCGGTATTTCAACGGTGGAGAGCGAATCGGGGCAGGGGTTTGAAAAACGTAAATTACATCGCAAACCACTCCTAGACGTGTTTCGATTGAGTCTTTGATATTTCAACGCATACTGACGTAGACTGTGTTTTGTTTTTATTTTTAAACTTACGATTAATATTTATGACACGGTTTTTTGTAAATTCGATATTTTCAATGTGTTCATTACAATTTTAATATATACATAATATATTTCCAGTACGATTAACGTTGTTTATTTTATAGGTCGACATATATTTTATAATAAAATAAAATAAAATATATATTAATAACATATGTAATTTAAAATATTTAAAAATAAGAAGTCGTTGAAATAAAATTTAATAATCAAAACATTTCAGAACAAAGTAAGCAATCTGTGAAACATTTATTTGCATAAAGTCATTTCCTCACTCGGCCGTCAAACTAGAAGCAATTTGACAAAATGATTGATCGCCTCCTTATTTTGTTTTGTTGCATACTTAGCGAGCGGTTGTTCTTATACAATTATATTTTAGTCAATTATCTCGATTACTCGAAACCGATTTAGTGAAGTTCTTGAAAACAATCATATTTTTTATTATATTACCATATTTTTATTATATATCGCTTGTTTACTAAAGACAAACACATACCTACATAGCATACAATACATCGTTTCTGTTTCTCATCGTTTTTTTTTAAGTTTTTTTTTCTATTCTCTTTGGAACATTTATTTAGTTTGTCTGGACGACATTGATAACTGCTACATGTTTTAGCTGTGATTTTAAATTTTGCGGTATCATCGTTTGCACTAAATTGCGTAGTTTTTAAATCGTTCTGAAATAAAGTAAACATAGAATATATTTTAAAAAGTTCCTATGTCACTAGTACTATTAAATTATTACATTCTGTCACTTACTATTAAATTATTACATTTTACACTTAAATACATATTACATATATTGGTGATTGTACGAAATTACAAAAAAATAATTGTGTACTTATTTATCATTATTCATGCAAAGCATGAAAATCTAAATATTTTCTAAATACAAAATCATTCTTATTTATCAACAAAATAATATTATAATTATTTTAAAATAATTTGTTATTTTCAGGTTCTCCGTGGAAGGTAGAGGTGATGGCAGGGCCGGCGGGCGGTGGCGGAGGAGAGCCCACGAGGCTGATACCTGCGCGAGTGCCGGCCGTGTTTGAAATTTCGACTTCTCCTGGCGCTCCTACGTTCAACAAAAACGAGGTAGGGACTTATTAATTCCTTGCTTGGATTGTTCATAGTGACAAAATATAAAAATCTTATTATATTCTGTATTTATATAGAGGATAAAGCATACGGTGGCTTATGTTTTATCCATTACCGCGTAATTCCTTATACAAAATAATATATAAAAAATGAATAAATAATAGAACCGAGTTCAAAAATAGCGAAATATGTATAAAAAAAAAATAACTCAATTGTGATTTCATTATCATCATTAAAAGGTTTCATCATTAAAAAGTTTTCCAACCTTTTTCTAGTACATACAAGAACTTGTAATAAAAACAATTGAATTGATTTTTTTTAAATTTTACGCGCATGATTTACTAGTTTATATATTAAGGTGGTCTAGTGCCTAAATATAAGGCCGCAGATCCCGAGGCCTAGGGCCTCGGATCCGGGTCGGGCCGATAAAAAGGGATATTGGGATTTTCTCTCGAAAAATTCTCGGTAACAGCCTTGAGTCTTGAGTCTTGGAAGTGTGTGAACTCCCGTGCTTCAGAAAGTACGTAAAGCCGATGGTCCTGCGCCTGAACTCTTTCCGATCGTGTCGGATTTGACGTCCTGTCGTAATATGAGAATAAGTAAATAGAGTGTGCACCTGTGTGTACTTGTGCACTTTAATATATCCCTTGCAATTGGCCAGTCTTCATTGAGAATAGCCGCCGAGGCCGAAATCTATCAGAAGGATATCATATTAATGTAGACAATGAAAGACTTTTTATTCGTAATATCAAATGCAGTATTATTATAGCTATTTCATGTATCTAATAAATTAAGTTTATTTATTGGCAAGTATATGCTACTCTACTAAAATAAAACATCATTGCAATTTATAACCAAGTAAATTACTTAGAAAACAATCAAAATGATTGATTCGCCTGTACTTTGCACATGCAAATGTTTGCTCATATGCTTATATCCTCATGCTATACATCTTAGTGAAGGCGTCACGTTTTAAATTTATATGTATAATTATTAATATATCTTGTAATATTACTCTATATATATGTGTGTGTGTATTTTAAAAGGTTTAGTATTATTTAAAACAATCAGTGTCAACCTAACAAAGGGATCCGATATTAGTTTGCAACCCACTTCTTTTTTTTTTAGATCAAATTGCAAAGTAAGCAATGTACGTCAAAGGAAAATCTATGAGATCACCAGGGATCTTTCCTAATAGAATAAAATTTAAACCATCTAAATCGATTCAAACGTATATAAACCGTTAAATTCCTATTTCTGAAGTCGGTCAGAAATGTATATCTACAGAGAAATTGCAATCTTTATTCAAAGATATGAACTAAGTAGGTTTTACACGGTTTATTTAAAATATTACCTCACTCTGAATACCATGTTCCACTTTCGAAACAAATCAACCGTACATAATTGTTTATACATACGTTCAAGTGTGTAAATACGAACAGCAAGCGCGCCAGAAACATCTGTTAAGCGTCCGTTTTGTGTAGCAAATAAAAAGCGGGTAAGTACAACTCTTTAACCGAAATCCAGACTTGTAGAGCACTCATAAGCATACTGCTTGTAGGACTTAGGTACTGCCGTTGTATGGAAACTAAATAGCCGTATAGGTAGGCACGTACTTAGTTGTATCATAAAAAAGTGGAACCACGGATGCATGATTTATCTTCACTCAACGTGAAAGCGTTGGCATTTTGCAAGAGCGGTGACAATTTTAGATTTATTAGCGCTACAGTGAACCTTTTAGGATTATATGTCATCCTATATGCACGCAGCGTTATGTTATTAGAACAAAAATCTTTTTATTATAGCGCCACCGTATTAGCATCAAAAGCTTTTGATCTCTACTCGGAAATATACTGTCTGCCGTTATTTAGAGTGCAGCTTTGAAAGACTTTTTATGACCTATTTTAATACGAAACGCAGTGTACTAAATTTGAATCTAAGCTATGCGAATGCAGGTTATATTAACATTTACGTTATATAAATACGCAATACATAAATGTGCATGAAAAATAGTGTTCATTTATTTAGTGAAAACGAAATATATATAGCAGGTATCATAATAGCGCGTTGGATAGCTCTCGAGCATTGTAATATGCAAACATGATAAATGACATTTCGATTGAATGGGAAACACGAATATCCAATAATTATTAAAAAACTTTGTATGAATGTGTTTGTCTAAAATATAAAGACTAATAAAATGTGTTTCTTTGGCATAGAAATATTTAAAGCATTTGTTATTACGAGTATTATAGGTATATACAATTGTTATGTTATATACAGAAGTTTAAATTAAATTTTAATGTAATAAAAAACACTCGTTTTTTATTTTTACTATCTTCACAAACACAACGTAAAAATTGTTGAGGTTATACTTTTTCTTCTATCGCTCCGTTATTTACTAATTTAAATTCTTACATCATATTATAATTTTTAAAACTATTAGTATTCAAGATTTCCTAATTATTTTAAGTATTTTTTTGTATTGACAGCCGTGGATAATGTACCGTGGAATAACGTTAAATTAACAAACACAACCTTCGATTCTAGTCAGCTTCTCAAAACGTTGACATATTTACATGCCTTGTTCGTAATTCTTTGTTCGGAGTAAATTTAGGGTCGTACCAATTATTGTTGCTCACTTGTATTCAGCCGGATAAATCCCAAAAGGAGCCGGATTTTAAGATTCTAATCGTAATATATTTATCAAACATTTTCTTTGAATTAAAATACGTAAAAATCGCTTTGACTTCAACAATTAACAAAAGCTTATACACATATGTTATATATTTTTTTACGTTATAAGTAGGCGGACGGGCAAATTGGCCAACTGATGTTTAATGTTAAGTGGTCACCACTGCCCATAGACATTAGCGATGTAAGAAATATTAACCATTCCTTACATCGCTATTGCGCCACCAACCTTAGAAACATCCCTTGTTCCTGTACTTATACTGGCTTACTTATCCTTCAAACCGGAACGCAGTAATACTAAGTATTGCTGTTTAGCGGTTCAATCAAAATTATTATAAAACCCATGCATTCATTTATCTATACAAACCTCTTAATCATTCTACCCATAGACTATGCAATCAATTATCATAATTGAAAAGTGCTTTAAGCCAGTTTTAGTATCGAGTACTAATCATTGTGCTCGTCAGTGATACGTCATAATAAATTTAATCGCTGATCGTTAATATATGAATTACATTAAATCTTTGGACGTAAAACCTACCTATCAAGTAGTATTAATGGATTTTAAAAACGTCTATGCAGTATAATATAATCTTTAAAAAAAAAATTTACCCACCAAACTTGAACAATTTACAATCGAATCGGGCTTCGACAATATTGAAAAATGAAAAATTCGTTTTAAAAACTGCGAAGCTTTATTCATTTCAAAGTTATTTAGGGCAAAAAGCTCCTTTATTGATAAAAATGAAAATATTTGTTCAACGGACTAGTTTTCGTATGCAATTTCGTGTTAGATTAAAAGTTAAATAGATATTGAGTGCTTTAAAGTGATTATTTGGACAAAGAAATACGAACACTTTGTATTTTTTAAGATATACATAATTAATTTATAAGCAGGAAATAATAAAAAAAAAAATATTATTATTTTTAAATACAAATCATAAAATAAATGGCTTTCAAAGTACAACGACTAATGCGCCTTAAAATTAATTAATAAGTTTTAATATTTGAATGATTGACAAACTTAATTCATGAAAAAAAAAACTGCACCTTTTTATATCAATAAGTTATTATACAAAATCATTGATATTGCTGGTATTTACTGTGGCTTTGAGTAAGCCCGGGTGAGAATACCTCCCAATCAACACTGAACAGCAATACTTTATTTTGCTCTAGTGTGTTAGCCAGAGTAATTACTGGCCCAGGGACATATTATCACAATTCCGATGGTTTTCGAAATTAAACATTTATGAACTATAATATGTTGTCTAGGAAAAGTGGTGACCCTTTAAATATATTTAAATTAAATCGTTAAATAATAATCCTTTTCATATTTAATGAAAAAATGGGTTTGTATATAATGTATTAATTATATTTTATATTTTCTTTCCCTGTTTCTGTAGGTCGGTGTAACCGTGACAGCGCCATCACGTCGCCCTGTGACAGCGCGCGTGTTAGACGTGGTGGATCGACCTGGAGTATACCGTATCGAGTTCACGCCAGAGGAAGTCGGCACACATTTAATAGATGTAAGTACCTATAAATATGCACATTTCTAAAAAAAGTACACAATTATTATTATATTTTATAGTATAATATAAAGCGAGCTTAATATACACGTCACGTCTCTGTAAATATACGATTCAAATATATAATAATACAAGCTCTAGTTCATACTACGTATCTAAATAATATCAATGACGTGTTTGCAATGTTTCACGATGATCGGTTCTATAGTTAAGACGTGAAAGAGTAACAAATAATCAAAGTCACTTTCAACCTCATCTTTAAAAGAAGATTTTGAGCATATTCTATCATGGTAATAACAATTTTATTCGACCTTGAAGTATTCCTCTCGACGTATTCGTTCACTGCCACGCGCGAAATGAATAACGAGCACAAAACAAACTCATAAAAACTTAATGGTGATTGAACCCATAATGAAAGTACATCTATATTAACTGGTAGATTTTAAGAGACGAAACAAGAACCTTGTCAGTTTCCCTTGTCAGTGTCAGAGTATACCAGAAGTAGGCACTTCGATAAAAATACATATTTCGAAATAAAATTCGACTCGAACTCCCCACTTCGTACCGCTAAAATAACAATTATAGGTAGGATTTGCGTAAAATTATTAGTGAGCGCTTACGTCATCATAGGAGTAACCATGTAAAATTTAAAGTCAATCGGATCGCTTTTAAGCATATATTGGTACTGTAATATAAGTTATGTGTACAACAATGAACTAAATTTGCCATCGGTTATAATGTAGGTAGAATCCAAAAGATAATCATAAATTCGGAGCACGGTTGTATTTACATAGATAAGTATTGAAGTTAATACTTACTTACTTATCTATCAACGTTCTGATCTGTAAGAGGAACCGCTTATCCATACGTGAACTTATACATATTATAATGTTCACAAAGTCTCATGCTTATTTATTTATTAATTTTTTGACACATGGTGCCTACGAGTGGTATGTATTTTCGAATAATGATTTTTGCTGTCGAATCGAATCTTTGTTTTAATTATTGTCAACACTTCTGTAGACCAGAATATTTACAGTTAAAAAAGGACCCGAATAATTAAAAATACATTCATTACAAAAACAAATTATTGCATGTATGTAGGTACACTCGGTAAATAAAAAATCGCTGATTTGTTTTTGACATTTGTTTAACTTGTTGCTCTTCTTTTGGAACTTTTTGTAAAATGGGCTATCAAGAAAATTTAATAAAGGTTTTTTATTTCATGACTTCAAAATATATATATCATCTTAAAGAGGTCCCTATCTCACTTAGAAAATTTTACTTCAAGTAAGGGTAACTATTTGTCAGGATTTCGGATGACGATAATATATTAAAGGTATAAAAATAATTTTACACATTAAAATAGTGTTGTCTTCTTACAAATGTAGATAGTGACAAAGAAACCGTATTATATAATTCTGTGAGAGCTTACTATATATAAGTATTATTTTGTAATGAAAATATAGTTTAAATTTTGTCTCTACAAAATTATCGATTGGTTTCCCTCTGCAAATTTCCTTAAGTTTTTGAATTTGAACAACGTCATATCATAATAACGAAAAATAAAGAAATAGTGTAGAGGTTACAGTTGAAATTTGATACTGATTTTAAACAATGAACATCTAAATGTGCCTAAGTTTGTGAACTTTTGTATTTCGAAAATGTCACGTAAAATTTAAAGTAATGAACTTCACCTTTAGAAGTCGAAAGTAGATATAAACTTTACGACAAAATCCCTGAAACACAAAAGGCCAATGAGAAGTGTGAAAATTTATTTAAATTTTATGCTGAACATACGCTTTTGTATATTAAAAATATGTGTATTACAAGTATGACGATAAAACTTAATCACACTTAGAATAGGCAAGTTATTTTATTTAACATCTTATTCTACGTAACAGAATTAAAATTACAAAGGGAACTAAGTATAAAAGGCGTGCTTATCCTATGAAGAGATTTCTTACAGCACGTCCAAGAAGGAAATAAAAACAAGCAATCATAGGGATTGACGATAGAAGTGAAAGTATTTATATTTATTATTCAAAACTATTTACAACAGTAAACTATTTAAGTATAATATAATACTTTGTACTTTCTTTAATAGAAATATATTTATACCATAACATATATCGTATATAAATAATTACTTAAACATGTATATTATTAATTTCTTAAGAAAAAATTAGCTTTTATTTTATCTGTAACTCCAAAATTTTTTTTTCATAAAAAAAAAGCTATCAATGCATTGAATGAAATAGATAACATAAAGACTGGTTGGACGATATTGAATAATGATTACTATTAAATCGTGAACGAATTTTCTTATAATTTCTGCAATGTTAATTTCATTTACAGGTTTCTATTGGCGAAGACAAATTAGCCGCTGGTCCGTTAGTCGCCAAAGTATACGATGCAAGTCTTATAAAAGTCACGGATATTGGCAATGCTCTGGTCGGACAACAGTGTCAGTTTAGAGGTAAATTAAATGATTTATTCAAATAAATTATTACTGGCTTAATTCGCTACTGTCAGTGGAAAAGGTCGTATGTGAAAATAAAATTTCAATTTATAAAATCAAAATGTCTTATATGTACTGTGTGCTAAACATTAATAATAATTACTGACTTTTTATTTTATAATAAACGGGCTTTATATTACTTTATTCGTTAAATACCATACAATTTAAAGAAATATTTCCGCGTATAAAATTTCCTCGTATTTTAATTTAACAAATTATATATACGACCTTTTACAGTTACGGAGCGATATGTCTCCTGTCGATTTAAAATGGTTAATCCCAATTTTTCTCCGCTTCTGACTCCTGAATCCGCATTGCGTATAGATGTCATATAAAATGGTAACGAAATTCAACGTGTATCTAAAACGAGGTAAAAACAATTTTAAGAAACCCTGATATTCGCCTTTGTGGTTTGCTTCCATCGATACGAAATATGAGAGTTTTAAAACAAAAAATAAACGAAACACAAACACTGTGATACAAAATAGAAATTTAAAACAAAAGCCTACATTTTGTTTTCGATATTCCCGATACACAGTTATTATTCATATTTCCGGCTAAACCGTTTTTACCTTTTCAACAAATTGATGCAGGTTTAAAATACTTTAAAATAAACATGCTATTGTATTAAAAGTTATGTGGTATTTTTATATTCTAAAGTTTTTTTTTGTTTTAACAACAATAGTAAGTAATAGTAGTACATACTCTTTGACTATTACATATATGTATACCAAAAGGTTTTTAATTGATACAGCAGCTGAAATAAAGTAGAGGTATGCATTTAATGATGTAATAATGTGCACAGATAAAACATAAATATAAATGTACGGCATTATACAATTTACAACGAAAATGCATTGCGGTTTCGAAAATTGCACAAAAATGTTTCATTAACTCACTAAAAGCAGTCGCATGCACATTAGCAAAATATTAAGTTAAAAAAACAGGTCAAGTGCGAGATGAAACCATGATTTCTGTATAAAAACTTTTAATTACATAAATCGATTTACTTATGTATAGTCAATATTTTGTTTTTTAATATAAAAATACTTTAAAAAACACTATTTCAAAAAAATGAAATAATGTTCAATAGGTACAATATTTATTTTAATGTATTTACTTTACTTCAAAACCCCGATATTCGATTTTATGCAAATATTTTTGCGCATAATTGATAGTTGTATATAAAAAAGAAACATTTATCGTGCGATACTTTATTTATATTTCAATCTTAAACTTTATTATATCCTAGTACTTTTAAAAGTGTATAGCCTATACCAACCACAAGAGAAGTAAGCCCAACTTTGACACCGGATTGACGCGATATCATGTGTCGAGATCTTGAAAAATTCTTGATATTCAGTATGGACCGGCGAAAAAAATTGCGTTTTCAATGTCCGCAATGCTGTAATTGGAACTTCGAAAGTTAAATTAATGTGGTTATAACTAGTTAAGTGGAATAGTGTTGTATTATAAATACAGGTAAATTAATCAATAACAGTTTGTTAGTGAATAATAAAGCAAAACAATAAGCAAATCACATGCAATTTGTAAATCTAAGGTTTGTTTAGCTTTACTCCTTTTCCGATTGGAATAGGGTATAGACACTTTAGATCATAATAATAATAAACAAACGATAGAACGACGCACGATAATTGCATCTGTTTATAAATTTGATATAATCTGCATTTTCATTCACAGTGGACGCCAGTGCTGCGGGTGAAGGGCAATTAGAAATTTCAATCAATGAGGGTGAAGTCCCCAATCATGTACAAGTAAGTACTGTGTAAACCTAAACAAACTTAAACTTAGTAAACCCTGGAACTTGCTGCTATTGACAGTGCTTCGACTTGACTTAATAATAAGCTATTGACTCAAGGACTAATTTAAATATCAGGGAATTTAGTTATATTAATAGTGTATTGTTTGAACAAATATATTAATGTATTAAATATATTAATGTCAATAGGCGGAAATAAAGTTATTTGTGTAGTATGATAAATTTAATGCGATTAAAAATAAAAATATACATAGCCAACTTTAAAAATACCTTCTAATGATGTAGCAATTAAAAAACAACAATCATTACGCCATATATTTCTTAAAATATTATAAAGAAATGCTTTTGTAAATAGATTGAGAGGGATTGTAATTTTTAATACGAAATCTGTTAATTATTTTAGGTAGTAGGAGGTGGACGCTGTTTAGTATTTTGGAGGCCAGAAACAACAACACCTCACCGGGTTGATATTAAATTCAATGGAGAACCTGTCCCATCGTCTCCCTTTGTCTTTCACGTAGCACCCGCGCAGAGAGTAATAATCGACACTTCACAAGTTGGTAAGTAAATCTAAAATATATAGTTAACTACAGAATTATATATACTACAAGTTTTCGCCTGCTTCTTCACTCGCGTGTGGAGACAGTTTTTTTGGACCTCTGAATAAAAAATATAATTCAAATTTAAAGATAAAAAAATGTAATGTACATATAAACATACATTATCGCTAAATGTGCATTTTGATAACCACAATATATTAGAACTCACATTTGTCTTGAGTTATATTACAATTTTCAGTTTTTGCTCATAAGATTAATAGTTATATTGAATAGTGCTAACACTGTTAGCTTTTGTTATTCATAGTTTTTTTTTTCAGTTAATTTTTTTTCCATCCAGAGTATATTACTTTTTTTCTTTTCATTCGTGATCAATTTTATTTACGAAGTAAAAATAATTCAATCGCTTGACAGCTGACAGTAGCAGCTGACAATGACAACGACAAATACTATTTAAATATTGTTTATTTATGATCAAAAAACATTTGTCATTTCTGTTTTTCCAAAAATATTTTTATTGCTTCCAGAACTTATACCCGTCGGAGATTTAGCATCATGTTCTGTGCGAGTAGAAGGATCAGGTGGTGGGGAACTTACTGTAACAGTTCGAGGGCCCCGGGGAGAAGTTCCAGTGCGCCTTACGGGAGAGGCTCTCACCGGACTAGTGGCTAGTTTTACACCGAAACATGTGGGACCACATACACTCACAGCCAATTATAATAACCAGCCAGTACCAGTAAGGATAATTCTTTGAAATAACTCTATGCTATTAATTTTTTTAATAAATGTATATGATATTTTCATTGCTAATATGTGATCCTTGTCGCTAAATTGCTGGTTTTTTTTTCAATAAATTGAAAGTATGACAATATTTTATTACCACATTCAGTGGTTAGTACATCCAAGACTACAAATAAATACTTCAGTTAACAATTAAAAACAAACAATGTAATTGTCGAAATTTAACTTTTACATATTTTAGGGCACACCATTTGTCTGCAAAGCATACGACAGCAAGCTTGTCAGTGTCAATGGAGGAGCTTCTGCTCGCATAGGTGTACCGGTACAGCTTGCTGTTGATGCAGCTCAGGCTGGCGAAGGAAACCTCGAAATTACAGTAGCTGCGAGAGGTTTAAATATACCAACTCAAGTCCATCCACAAGTAAGTAATATAAGTAATCATACAAGATGAATATCAAATTCTTTATTCACTCTGCTATCTATCATCTTTCATTTTAAATATTCTTATTTATAAAAGGATTACATATTTTATATTATTGTTACAGGGAAATGCCAGATTCACAGTATCATTCACACCAACCGAGGCTTGTGAACATGTTGTTAATGTATCATTTAACAAAGTAAGATTTAATACATTACATTTTATAACTATTCATCCTAAGAACATAAAATTTATGGCTTATAAAGTTAATTATAGACAGTACAAAGATGTACTTATCGAAATTATCTAGTAACATTATAGATGTGTAAGAAAACTTATGTATTATATCATTAAAATTATAAGTAAATTTAGATTTAAAATTTAATATTATGACTTCTTAAGTATTACACTGACAATTTTAGATATATTTATTAAGTGTTTCTTACAATGTCAATACACCGTCAACTATTGAAACATATTTTCATGTGCCTGTAATTACACTGGTACACTTATCCTTCAATTTAAAATATAGTAATTGAAAGTATGATGACCCAGAGGTTAATATACATTAAACATTTTTAAGATTAATTGATTTTTATAGAATCCATCCATCCATCCAATAAGGTCCATTATTGCAGGAATATTTATATTTTCAATGGCTACCCCATTAAATTATTAGTCTTTCACATTCATAATTATGTTGGGATGTGTTATACATATATTAAAATTACTAGAGTTAGCCAAGTTTTCTCTACTTCTATTGATAGCTTTTTTTTTATAACACTAAAGCTTGTCAATAGCTATAAAAAAAAACGAAATTCGTTTGACAAAAAGAGAAGAAGGTATAGAACTCTTTTGCCTTTGCATATTTATATAAAGATCTAATAATTTTCTCAGATGCGTGTTCCCGGCTGTCCTCTCATAATTGATGTATCGGAAGGCGGAGGAAGCAGTGCAAGAGTTACTTTACCAGGACCTGTACCGCTACACCAACCAGCAGCATTAACCCTCCACCATCAATCAGCCACACTTGACCAAATAGAAGTCAATGTGGAAGGTATGTATAAAACGTAATATCACATAGATAGATATGTTTGTTTGAATCATAAAATATTAGTGACACTAACAATTCAGTACCACTTTCTAGCCATGTAATAATAGTTTTGCTTAAAAAGAATGCAATTATAATTTGTTATGTAAAATGTTTTATAATTGAATCGAGCTAGTCATTTTTTCATAAACACTTTGGTTCTTTTGCAGGCTGGCATAAATGAGAGAATTTGTATTCATTTTGAAAGATGAAATGAAAATTTTGAATAATCATAGGACAAAAATTTCCCCCTTTCGGACAAACACAATTTTGAAGGAATGACTGAGTGACACAAAATAGTAGAATAGATTATAGAAAAAAAGGAAAAAAAAATGCTTCGCAATATTAACCAATTCACCCACTAACTTCGCTTGTAGTTATAATTCTAATATGTATATCTCATTAATTTAACAAATTTAACCCGTCACTAACTTAAGTTAAGTTATATCGCTCACAGTACCAAAAGAAAATTCTATTTTATTATTAGATAAATATGTGTATAATAAGTAAAATACATTCAGCCATATTTTGAAGTATATAACATACATTTTATAAAGCTCATCCGCTTCGCCCTAACTCCTAACATTAAAAAAAAACAGATATGTGAATAAATCGTGATTTAAAAAAGAATCGAGCGTAGTGGAGGGGGTAGTAAGGGCGTAGCGGTGAGCTGAGACATGGTGGGGCGTAGGTCCGAACGGCGCGTCGGTGCCGGCGGCGGTGGCGGCCGCGGGCGCCGGGACCTTCCGCGCAGAGTTCGTTCCGCGAGCCGTGGGCGAGCACCGCCTGAACGTATTAGTCGACTCCGCGCCCATACCTGCTAGTCCGTTTCATTTAAAGGTAACATTACGTTATATTAAAAAAACATAACAGAAGCATGTATTGTTTCAATTTATTATCTATTGAACAATAAAATCAATCTGAGTGTAACTTTACTATATGAAACGTATCTGACGGGAATCACGTGTTGGGAGTTGCACACACTTTTTTTATTATTATAAGCATTTAATTTTTTTAGGTATACGATGTGACGGCTATAAGAGTTAAAGATGTCGCTCACGGCACAGTCGGGAAGCCTGTCACTTTTCTCGGTGAGTAGTCGAGAGCTTCTTGGTACTAAACGATTACAAAACACTATTTCCTCTCGCACTATTGTTCTAAATTTAAATTTTAAACAGTAATTTATCATGTTAGTTGAAACGATGGCGGCGGGGCCCGGTAACCTTGAAGTGACGGTGAACGGTGGTCGCGTACCCACCGCTGCAGCGGCTCAAGGAGCTCACACGTATGCCATTAGTTTCACGCCGAGAGATCCTCGTCCACATACCGTGGAACTTCGATTTAACGGGGATCATGTACCTGGTAAGTGCGAATTTTGAAATAATAATGGAATTATTATTACTGTTATTAGTAAAATATAAAAAAACAAATTATTTCGTATAATAAAAGAAGTTAAAGAGAATTGTATGAAATAAACACGGTAACAGCCTGTAAATATCCCACTGCTGGGCTAAGGCCTCTTCTCCCTTTTTGAGGAGAAGGTTTTTGGAGCTCATTCCACCACGCTGCTCCAATGCAGGTTTGTGGAATACACATGTGGCAGAATTTCAGTGAAATTAGAAACATGCAGGTTTCCTCACGATGTTTTCCTTCACCGAAAAGCACGAGATGAATTATAATCACAAATTAAGGACATGAAAAACTTCAGTGGTGCTTGCCCGGGTTTGAACCCACGATCATCGGTTAAGATTCACGCGTTCTTACCACTGGGCCATCTCACCTTTTTGAAATAAACGAAATCAACATAACTAGGACACTTTTACGAGCGCTTTTGAGTTACCTAACAAGATTAAATAATGGTAAAGCTACCATCGGCTTAAAATAAGCCTAATTAAACACTGACTTTTCTCTCTTCCTGTCATCAGTAATTTGATCGAAAGAAGACAAAGTTTTTGAATGTGTGTATAATATTTTTGAATAATTGTCAACGTGTATGATGTCTATAACTATAATAGTCATAAGTTTTAATTATTAATATTTATTGCTTTTTATTACATTACACTCGGGCTATTTCTTCTTCAGTGAGTAGGAAAGTAAGTATGTACGTTTGTACGTCGAGTGTACTTTGTGTATTTATTTGGGGGATATGTTTTATAGAAGATCCAAAATGCTTATATAGTTGATTATTTTAGGCAGTCCCTTCGTATGTCACGTGTCGGCACCAGCGCGGGTAATTGGTGCAGGATCGGGGGAGTCCCCCGACAAAGTATCCGTGGGTGACGCGTACACATTCAGCGTTGATTCGCCAACATCGCCGCACGTTGAAGTATTGGGTCCAGCCCGAAGGCCCGTATCTGTTCAGGTGACTTACAAAAACACTGACCATTTTTTTTAAATTACTTTGATTAAGCTAATACTTTCATTGGATGATTAAAGCTTTATGTGATTTATAATCTGTATAAAATTTATTTTGCAGGTTTCGGCTGAAGAGACAGTTGGTGAAAACGAACCGAGTAAAAGATATACAATATCATTCGTGCCAGTTGATGTCGGAGATCATAGCATAGAGGTATTGCTTTATATTTATGAATAAATAAATATAGTACACCCTCATCATAGTAACAGCCTGTTAATGTCCCACTGCTGGGCTAAGGCCTCCTCTCCCTTTTTTAAGGAGAATGTTTGAAGCTTATTTCACCACGCTGCTCCAATGCGGATTGGTAGAATACACATGTGGCAGAATTTCAATGAAATTAGACACATGCAGGTTTCCTCACGATGTTTTCCTTCACCATCAAGCACGAGATGAATTATAATCACAATTTAGCACATGAAAATTCAGTGGTGCTTGCCCTGGTTTGAGCCCACGATCATCGGTTACGATTCATGCGTTCTAACCACTAGGCCATTTCGGTCTCATCATTAGCCTCAAAATAAAAATACAATTCTTTTTTTGAAATTATAAGTCTTTTTTTCAATTTGCTTGTCCGTCTTCTTATATAAATAAAAAACCCGTGCATCCTTTAGTAGAACAGTGAAATATTAATGTATATGTAAATTCTTTTTTTAGGTTCGTGCCGGTGCGATGGGTGGTCACGTTGAAGGAAGTCCGTTCTTAGTTAAAGCTTACAGCGCGTCTCGTGTCTCCGTGACTGATATATCTCCCGGGGTCGTCGGTAGACCCGTTTCCTTCACCATCAATGCTTCCCACGCAGGTAAATGGTATTTCTCGCCACTGTTCCTTGGGAACCGTTTCTTTAGTTTCTAATAAAACATACATTCATACAAATCGACGGTGAACATATATGTATTATAGTTACTAAAGATTCGCTGCCCATAGGGCTACAAAGTGTCAGTATGGTACGACCGTGGAGCGTCACTAAAGATTTCTGTAAGATCCGTATGCGGGACAAAGCGCTTAATATGCTGCGTCCTGCTCCCTCATTTTTCTTAGATGTATGTTCAATAATCAGATATTAATCAAATAAACAATTACGTTTTCGTGATCATTTACGCATATTATTTTCTAAATATTTCCTTTTAATAGTATCAATATAATCATTAAAAAAAATCTCCGCGTCTGTGTGTCTGGATGCAATAAACCCAAAAACTACCGAACAGATTTTCATACGGTTTTTTCCGTTGGAGTGATTAACGAAGAAGGTTTTTGTAAATTGGCTGAAATATAATGGTGATTGTTGAAGAGTTATATGTAATAAAACTTAAACATTTTATATAGACATTTATTCTATCCGTGCAAAGCCTGAACGGATGGGTGGCTAGTTAATATATATTTACAATAGAGGTTATGGTTAGTGTAGATAAATACTTAATATGCATAATTTCAGGCGCCGGCAACTTGGAGATCATTGTAGCAGTGAACGGCAGGAATGTACCGAACTATGTCCAAAGTGAAGGAAACGCTAGATTCAAGGTATGATTCAAAGCTGTTTTAAATATTTCATATTAATATGAATACATAACATTCTGATTAACTTTGGGATACAGTGTTCGCTATAAATGTTGTTTTTGGGGCGATTAATTAAACAATGTTTTGTGTTCTTATTTCGAATGTCAAATCAATGTTGACAGAAAGAGATAAATTAGTGTTTGTTTAATCACCCGCTTAATAACTTTTCTAAGCTAAGCGGTTGGATATTGTTTTTTTTTTTTAATTTTTATTCTTTTTGTATACGAATATATACGAATTATTCCTGTAAATCTAAAATTTTAGGATTTTTACGAACAATTTTTCGTTTATTTATTTTGATTTATTTATATTTAATTACACGTCAGAAATGTTACAGCACGTGTTAAAATGTCGTTCCAGGTGAACTTCAAGCCCACGGAGGCGGCGCCGCACACGCTGTCGGTGCGCTTCAACGGGCACGCGGTGCCGGGCTCGCCGTTCTCGTGCGCGGTGTCGGCGCCCGCCGCCGCGCCCGACGCGCGCGCCGCCGGGCCCGGCCTCGCGTCCGCGCCGCGCGGGGAGCCCGCCGACATACACCTCACCGGCTTCCACAGTGAGTCCCTTGCCTACTCCTAGCTTCTGTCACGTTACGAAGTAAGGACGGCAATCCATTAAAAAAAAAACTTAAAGCCTGGTATGGTTTAACAGGTAAAATTAAATAAAATTAAAAAAGATTTTCTTTTTTACTAATTAAAATTATCCTTACAAAAACGACTGCTTTGTCATTCAGTATTGGATTCAATATTGGAATTTTGTGTAACATAATGTCATCCTTTCTACAATAACATTATCTTATGGCTTTTTAAAACAAATAAATATAATAACTCGCCTCGCCTATTACCACTTTTTATTTAACCTTATCTGTTAGTATCTGATTCAATTTTTGTAACTAAACGTTGAACCAGTTTCACCAAATTGATTGATTTTAAATTTGCCACTTTCGGTGCTAGTAGCAATATCAATTGTTATTAAAAATTGTACTTTATTAAAATTTGCCGCCATTTTTTTACACTGTAGCTTATTATAATCTGTGACCATCATTATCTGTTGATATTATTTACTAACAATTTATAGTCATTGTCCGTTTGTTTATGTAACAAATAGAAATGCTTACAAATATACTACATTTATGTGTAAAGTATGTTAGTTCATTATCATTCGTGATAGGACTTGTTTAATAGTTATAGTAAGTGCTTAGACGAATGTCTTAATAGTTTGTTACACAATTGCATAACCATGTCCAAATTGGCCGCTATAAATGGGTTTAAATTATTTTCAATTAAATGTACGTATTTTACCATTTTAATCATTATCATAATGTTATGAGATATTTGTGTATAATAACTTAAATTAATTTCAAAAGTGATTTGCATATCAGTTTGGAGTAATCATATTCAGCCCATATTAATCCACTGCTGGACATAGGTCCTCACAGGCGCGCCAATTCTCCCGATCGTTGTTGTGCTAATCGCATCCATTGAGCACCCGCCATTTTTCTAAAATAAAATAATTAGTACAATAAAGTTTGGAGTAAGCACTCTTACAATACCGGCTGTCTTTAAATTAAGCGCAGTGCTTGCAATGTGCATAGTGCGTGAAAAATATTATGTGGGGCTATTATTTGATAAGTTCAAATTTAGCGCAGAATATAAATAACAAAAGAATTCCAAATTGGTTAATAAATAAAGGAATTCTTAATTTATAAACTTAAAAAAATATATAACCGAATTAAGCTCATTAAACTCCTTGCGGTCGGTTAGTAAAGGTAAACAAATATAGACTGACTGTCACAAAATATTTATAATTCATAATAATTCCATCATATATTTTCAGCTGGAGAACCAACAATATACGTGACCGGTCCAGGCGGTAGTAGCGTCCGTTCCCGAGTGACTCCATCGGGAGATGGCCGTTACACTGGTACTTACACGCCGGAAGTGGTGGGGAGGCATAGCGTGCAAGTTCAATGTGCTGGAAGACCTGTCCCCGGCTCGCCCTTCACTTGCAACGTGTATGATGTTCGAAGAGTCAGAGTTACGGGGCTTGGACCTGGGGGTAGGTTTTTTAATGATTTTACATAGAGACGAATGAAAGGAATCGACCAAGGTGTCGAAGAAAAATTGAATTAAATAAAAACATTGATTATTATATATGTATGTATATTGCCATCTTTAAGATGTTTAAAGATATTTAATTTGTAAAATAAGCCATTAAAATGAAACGAAATTGAAATTAATTAAAATTAAATATAAAAATATACATGGAATTATTCTGTATATAAAGCTAGTAAATTTAAGTAACGTTGACAACATTATCAATAAATTAACCATATAACTCTTTCCGTACAGATCTAGAAGGGACTTTAGAAGGATTTAATCTGGACGAAAATGCTGATGAGGAACGCGGCGTTGAGGTCGGCAAGCCTGTCACATTCAGCGTTGACGCCGCTGGAGCTGGGGAGGGCACCCTCGAGCTGGTCGTATCTACACCGTCAACGACCGTCAAAGCTGAAGTAAGTATTACACTTAAACTCATTCATGAGCAACACATTATATCACACTATCATAAAAGATAGTGTTGATGTACTCCTTAACCACTGCAGGCATTCTTAATGGAGACAGGCACTGCGCAAGAGTTGTGTACCTATACCATATTTCAACTCTCGTCTATCGAAGTAATCGTTACTTCTACTCTTGTATATAGAATAATGTTTCGTATATGTAATAATTATTTTCAAATTAAGATTTTAAATTTATTAATAGGCAATTTTAAAAATGTTTGCGGGTGATTTTTGTTAAAACACCATGATTGAATTTCTGATTCGTTTTCTGAAGAAAACTTATCTTTAGTTATTAACTAATATTTAATTTAGTGTTATTATGCTTTAGGTAGTAGCAGTTGCCCGAGGTCTGTACGACGTGACATTCGTCCCGGTGTCCCGCGAAGCTCACCGCGTGTCCGTCACGTTCAACGAGCATCCCGTCCCCGGCAGCCCGTTCGTGTGTCGGGTCAGCGAACCGCACACATATGTTCAAATAGGTAACGACATTTTAATATTCTTATATCTAATATTATAAATGCGAGAGTGAGTTGCACACACGTTTTCAGGGTTACAGAAAAAGAGCATAGTGTACTTAATATCCACCCCCCAATATGCTGACAAAACCGCAATCGAAAACTTTATTGAATTTAATCTGTGTTCAAGCTAAACATTTGCCAAATACTTAACTTCGTTTACATATGTACGTACATAAGAGTATTGTATACGGGTGTAATATGTGTGATTTTTATTTTCAAAGGTGGAATGGCATCAATAGAAATCGACGAGACTCTGTCAGATGTCGAAGTTATATCTCCCGCCGGGTCACGGATATTCGAAGCCAATCTAGAAGACACGGGCCTCCTAACATTTCCCGCTAACCGCGTAGGCAGATATCTAGTGAGGAGCTCTAGAGGGCCGATTGCAGAGGTGGAGGCGTTGGACGCGTCTGCAGTGAAAGTGCTGTCTATAGGAGATGCGGTGGCACATCGACCTGCGATATTAACCGGTGAGATTAAAAATGATCACTAATAATCTACACTATGTACTGACAAATGAAGAGACTTTTTTTAGGATAAAAAAATCCTAACTACAACACTACTAAACCGACCTACATAGAACTAATACCAAAAGATGCAGCGCGTTTCGCATAAATTTATCGGCGTATGTTTTAAACATAAATACAAGTACATAAGTTAAGCGAGTCCCGTGGGTGCGCAGTGAGCACGGCGGGCGCGGGCGCGGGGCGGCTGGCGGCGCGCGTGTGGTGCGGCGGCGCGGGCGTGGCGCACTCGGTGCGGCGGCGCGGCGGCGCGCGCATGGAGCTCGTGTGGCACCCGTCGCGCGCCGCCGCGCACCGCCTGGCGCTGCTGTGGAGCGGCGTGCCCGTCGCGCGCGAGCCGCTGCTCGTCGACGTGCTGCCGGCGCACCACGGACAGGAGGTAAGCTTGTTTGCCTTCTATGTGTTACCTGTTATTAAAACTTTGCAGGTCCGTCTTGGTGGGACACCCACTTGCTATTTTATCTATCGAACCAAACACGAATACTTAAGTATTTCCATACTCCGAATCCAAAAGTGAAGGAGTCAGTGTAATTAAAGTTTTGCCTTTTTGAGACGTAACATCTTAAATCCTATGGTGAGAATAACCACTTACCGTCAGGTAATATATAAATAACAATTCGTGGGCAATGATATCTCAGAATGTAGATGTGACTTATTGGAATAACAAAAAAGCGACTAAAAAATCTATACACTACAGTATATTTATAATATATTTGTTTTCATTTTCTTTCAGGTAGCAGCGTCAGGCTTAGGTCTTTACCAGGCTCAAGTCGGAAAAGTGGCATCATTCAGTATAGACACCCTCGGAAGACCCGCGAGAGAGTTTGATGTCGTCGTGTCTGGACCAGGCGCCCGAGCATTACCGGTCAGATGTTACCAGACCAAATCCGGTCTCCTACAAGCTGAATATTCTATCAATGAAGTTGGACAAAGTTCGATAGGTGAGATCTGAACCAATTACTATATAACTAAAAGAACTATGTTTAAACTTCTGACGTAATTCTTAAAATGTATTTTTCAATATGCAGAAGTACTACACCTTTCCAAACCGGTCACTGGCAGCCCATTCACATGTGAATCCTTCGATCCGAATAAAGTTATAATATCAGGTCTGCCAACTGGGAACATCATCGTTCAAACTCCTATCAATTTCACAGGTAAGAAGGATATATTTTACTAAAAATTATGTAAATATGCAACTATATACTAAAACAATAATTTTGCAGTTTTGTTAAATGTCTATTGACTTACAATTATTTTTGCAAGTAATTGAATAAAGCAAATATGATTTTTTTTTGTATTGTTTTTGTTAGTGGATACAAAGGATGCTGGTGTCGGTGAACTAGAAGTTATCTGTGAAGCAATGGGTGAAAGGCGAGTTCGTTTACCTATTGACATAAGAGAAGATGGACACACACATAAAGTTCGCTTAAGGCCCACAGTGCCCGCTCACTACCGCATCTATATCACTTATGGAGGTACATACAATTATATTCAAACTTAATATACATTATGAATTAAATGATAATTTAATTTATATGTATTTTATAAGATTACATATAATTTATTTTGATTTGAATGATTAATTATTTTTATAGTCCTTTCGAGCCGGATATATATCAAATTACATAAAAATAATAATTTTCAGGAGCTCCAGTAGTAGGAAGCCCAGTGTCTCTTGGTGTCCTGAGTGGTAGAGCAAGCAACGCAGCGCGATGCTCTGGCACGGGACTCGCGCATGCGCACGTCGGTAAAGAAGCCGCCTTCACCATTCATTGTGTAGAGGACACGGCGCCCACTGTGCAGGTATATAAATATATATATTTTAATCATAATTATACTAATGGACTCACATGCAGTTTTTTTAATAGTTATGTCGTGTCAAATATAAGTGTAGTTACTATAAAATTTAATTAATGTAAACAATAACCACTTCTGGTTATGGTGCAAGAATTTATCATTAATTGTATTTTTTCTAAGTATGATCTACTTTTAGGTTGAGAAATTAACAGACAGTAAAGAAGACACAACAGATTCAGGTCTGCTAGAGTGCCGAGTGGTGGCCGGTGCACCCAAAGAATGGCTCTGTGCGTACATCCCCCTTGTAGTGGGGTTATATGAAGTTAGAATATTCTCCTCGTCAGGACCATTGCCTGGAAGTCCGTTTTCTGTTAAAGTAAGTACATAGTATAAATACTGTTGTGTATGGTATAAGTCAAAAATGCATTTAAAAGTCAAAAAAGATTTGACAACGGCGACCAATTTCAAAAACTAGCCATCGATGGAGGATAATTAAAAGAGCTGGTATTTGTGCACAAACCCAATCTATGCACATATTTTTACAATCCGATAAGACGCAATCTAACACGACGGGAGAGAATCATATGAACAACATATTTTTCTGAGACGCGAGAATGTAAAACAGCCAAAACCTTTTTAACTACATACGTACCACCTCGATTAATTTTCAGGCAGAAACAGTCTTAAGAATGTTAAACCATACTTATGTTGTCTATAGACTATTTCAACCGAAGTAGACAAAAACAAACATTGACTTATAAATTCTATGCGATTAGCACTATGCACTACAAACAGTTCTACATTAAAATATCTTTATTGATAATATAACAATATTTTACTGAACTATTTATATGAACTTTAATTTTAAATATTTTTTTACAGTAAATAATGTTTTAATATTTTGAAATAGGTAATAGATACATCAGCTATCGTGGCGGTGGGCGGATGGGGCACTGACAACTCGGGTCGTGTGAGAGCGCCATCGAAATTAGTGTTGGACACCAGTAATGCGGGTCCAGGGACGCTCGAATGTCTACTGGCTGGAAGACATCAACGTAGGCTTATTATTATTATTTATAATTTTTACCCGCAGCATCGCTATCATGCACTTTTCCGCTATAAGAATTTAAATGTTAATTTTTTCTAAGCAATATGTCACATTGATCCATTGCTACATTGTTGCGCGAAAGGACAAACACACTTTTGCATATATAATAATAGCTAATTAATTCGTTGAGTGGCTATATTCGCTTGTGTGTATAATAAAAAAGAGTATGGACTTTTAAATACTTAATTATAACATTTGCTTTTCATTCAGGCGTAGAGACAGTGTCGGGACGAGCAGTAGTCACGCTTACGGTAGTGGAGGGAGTAAGCGGAGAGCAAGAGCTAGAGATGACTTACAACGGAGCGTTGGTAGCCGGAGCGCCTCGGAGGGCCCTCGTGGCGTCCGGCAACACCGCCGATCGGGTCACGCTGGCCGGTCGCGGACTGGCTCACGCCGCGCCGCACACACCCGCCGTCTTCACTATCGGTTAGTCCTAGACTAGATAGTTCAATTATCGCTATTATATATGTTTATACATAGTTTTTATTCATCCGTACACATGTGATATAAGTCACTTTTTTACAATAATAATGAAATGCACTGCAATACACTACCGTCCTTGAGATCATAAGTTTTTTAATCGAGCCTGCAATATAATAGTGATTACACACACAAGTGTGGTTATTTAAAGTGCTACATTAAGTAACATTAGATGTGACGTGTGACGTGTGACGTGTGCGTGTGTGCGCAGACGGCAGCGCGGCGGGCCCGGGCGCGCCCGAGGCCACGCTGACGTCGGTGGAGGGGGAGGCGGTCTCGGTGTCGCTGTCGGCGGCCGGGCCGGGCCTGTGGCGCGCCACCTACACGCCGCGCCGGCCCGGTGACCACCAGCTGCGTGTCGTGTGGGCCGGCCGACTCGTTAAAGGTAACCCCATACATGATACGTACATTCTATGTTATTTCTCTGTACTGACGAGTCACTCTGAGAGCTTCGAGGTGGTGGATTTGAATGTGGTCTTTTTAGTTTACATTATAACTTATTTTAATAGAATAAATAAAAATTCCTTATTAATATATTACCCTTGACGTAATTTTTATTCAATTTAGGTATATTATAATACATAATATACGAAAATATTTATGCCGTACAAAGTCATCATCATGAAATTAAATTTAAAAAACATATCTATACTAATAAACGAGGAAACGTTTTTTTGCAATGCCTGACTGAAACAACTATTAGTAGTCCTTATTACGTGATTTCATAAGTAAATATCCGTTACCTGAAAACTTTTAAACAGTTAACATAAATTCGCTACTTATTTTACAATTTTATTTCAGGCTGCCCTTTAACAGTAAAAGTAATGGCCGGTTCGGAGAGCGGAGACGCGTCGCGTGTCGTGTGCTCCGGCGCCGGCCTCGCAGGAGGAGTGGTCGGTAGAGAGATACGGTCGTGGATAGACACGAGACGCGCTGGTCCCGGGGAGTTGACTGCGCATTGCACTGGACCCAACAAGGTAAATAATTCTCTATAATAATAAAAATAACCACCGCAATTTACGCAGAATTTTTGATATAAAAAATAATCGAATATGAGATGAGATAAAAAAGGATCTTGAGATTTATAAGCTAGACAAAATACTACGTCGCAATCCCATAGATGGTTTAATATTTATTTATTTTTATTAATAGTAATCGCCAGTAATTATAGTAGGATTGGACGAAAATTTGTCTGCTTTTATTTAAACCTGACGTCTGCGTAGGTGGCTTACTGCGAGCTGTACGAGCACGGCGACGGCACGTTCACACTGAACGTGAAGCCGGCGGAGGCGGGCCGGCACGTGCTCAGCGTGCAGTTCGCGGGCGAGCACGTGCCCGGGTCGCCCTTCGTGCTCAAGGTCGCCGGTGCGCCTGACCCCTCTAAGGTTAGTTTACGTGCAAAGAGTCATTTGAGCGTACACAATCCAATTCAGACGGATTATTTTTTTAACACCTCACTAGGTCGAACTACAAGATAAGTACATAATTATATGAACAAAAATAATTAAAAAATACATTTGCTTACCTCAGTATATAATATGCTTTCTACTATGACCACAATGTTACGGGGCCTCTAAACACTGAAATTTTTATACTTATTATTTGAAAGCAAACGATGTCTCTGTACAGGTCCGAGTGTACGGGCCGGGCGTGGAGCCGGGCGTGTTGGCCACGTTCCAGTCGCGCTTCCTGTGCGACACGCGCGGCGCGGGCGCGGGGCAGCTCACGGTGCGCGTGCGCGGGCCCAAGGGCGCCTTCCGGGTCGAAATGCAGCGCGAGAGCCAAAAGGACCGCACTATATTATGCAAGGTATACCTCCGTCACTTATCGACTCATTTATGTTTCATGTAATATATTTGCATACATTAAAAATAAGTTTAATTTAGTTTTGGACGAAAATAACTCAACTTTGTTTTCGAACCGGAACATATTAATTATCATCATGTCTGTCTGTCATATTAATTCAATATATACTTTGACTAATGGTCAAAGTATTATAACTACTAAACATTAAAAAACTAAAATATCCTCTTTCCTTTGTCTACATTATAATTATAAATAGTAAAAAGTTTGATTCGGGATTTTGGTTATTATATCCATTAATTGATAAAACTCCTATGAGTCTTTGCAGAAACATCACACCTTTGCAGAATGTTATGGTGAAATTTATGATTCCATTTTGCACGATTGATACAAATATAATCATCAAGACATGTATACATAATAATAATGTGTTTTTAATTTAAATGTACATTTTTTTTACCCAGCCCACTATACCCAGCTGATGGTTAGTGGTCACCAACGCCCATAGATATTGACATTATAAAAAATATTAACCATCGCTTACATCGCCAATGCGCCACCAACCTTGGGAAGTAAGATGTTATGTCTCTTGTGACTGTAATTACACTGGCTCACTCACCCTTCAAACCGGGACACAACAACACCGAGTATTGCTGTTTTGCGGTAGAAAATTTGATAAGTGGGTGACACCTACCCAGACGAGCTTGCACAAATCCCTATCACCAGATTATTGTTACAGTTCTCACCCACCGAGCCAGGCGATTACCGAGTTGAAGTACGATGGGCGGGACGACACGTGCCCGGCTCACCTTTCCCCGTCATGATCTTCGACACGCAAGAAGAACTACGTCGATACCTTCAAGCTACCGCTAACCCTCAATAATGAACCGACAACAAGCACACCTAACCCACGAATCATAACGTAGAAGAGAATAAATATTCAGTGTTACCAATGTAAAAATTAAAACCGAAAATTGCCTTATTCAAAAATTAAATTTTAATTAAAAAAAAAATGAACAAAATAATATCGTAATAATTAACATTGATAAATTGTTGTTGTACTAAAAACAGATACTCTGTATGACAGTTATAATAATTTTGTATAATCTGTTGCTTAAGCATTTTTTAAATATTAATTCTGGAAATCATCATCCGTGATACTTAGTACGAGTCATAAAGAACCTTATATTTTAGGTAGTTAAGACTAAAATAGGTTGAACGCGGGAACTCATTCATCGGTAACGTATGTATGCTAACGATGGTAATTGATACAAATAATTACTAACATTATATTTTCATATTTATTGCAAGTCAAGATTATTATTTATTATAATTTTCATTATATTTAGTTAAACAATGTGACATAGATAAATGTATATCTATATATGTATACGATATATTACGCGTAAAATTGGCTTATTGGTATAAACAATTTGATAAATTTAATTTTTATACAATTATAACTGATTCTAGTTATTATTTACATGAACCTCAAATTCGAATCTCGAAAGTGAAATATTTTCCGTCCCTTTCTGATTGTAATTGTAATAAATTACTCAATATACTAACGAAATCTGAAATACCCACATAGTACATTCCAATAAATAAAATCATAGGAAGCATAATAAAATTGTTTATTTGTTAATATTTATTAATAAAGACTTAGATATAGGCGCCATCATTTAACTTTTGTAACTAACGAATCTTTGTTTCTTGTTATAATTGCCTGGTATTTATTAAAGTAAGATTTGAAATACACTTGAGGAAATTACATTCATATTGCTGTCTCTTTCATTGAAATGATATTTAATGACGCAAGAAAGAGACAATGTGACGTAAAAATACATAATGTATGAAGTGTAATTCAAATCTGACTCGTAGTGACCGGGTGAACGCTAAGGGTAACTAATTGTTAATAAATTGAACATTATTAATTTGTGTTTTTTTTCTAAATTCATTCAGAACGTTTTTAAATCGTTAAATGATTTATATAATTAAGTTCAGTAGAGACCCATTTTGATTGAGCTGAGAAGGAATTACGTGAGTCTTAGCCGAAAATTGTGGTCTCAAAACCGCGCAAGAACAAATGAGATTTTAATTATTTAATTTGTATTCACAATTTATCTCGTACTCGTCGTTGAAGAGGAACATCGAAGTGAAATCAGTCACGTCTGTGTTGGTGTTCACTAACTAGCATTACAAACCTCAAACGGTAAAAAGACAAGCTCATCTGTGGGACACTTACTGGCTGCTTAATTTTTACCCATGTTAAGACGTCTTAACATCAAACAAACGAAAATTTGTTAAATGAATATTTCATACTCCGATTACCTAAAAAACAACCTGCATCTCAATTTTATGCAAAAAAAAACTTTTCCATTGCATTTGTTTAAAATTAACACTTAAATCTAATTATATTTTTTAAACTAGACACGCAAATTCAAATAAAAATGTGTAATATAATTATGGCATTAAGATAAAACTAAAGGTAGGAAAATAACGTACTTATTCCACGTTTACATACGTAATATTGAATATACGTAATTTAAAACACATCACGAATCCGGTAAGTCATGTTCAGGCAGTTTTTGCATAAGTTATAAAACGTCACATATTTAGACAAAGGAATAAGTAAAGAATATAAATAAAAAATAGCGTTTAACATTTAACAAAAAAAAAAACAAAGCTTAGTCTAATTTGAACTTAATAAATTTATCACGTACTTCATGATACTTAATCTACATTTTTATGTTTTAATTCTTTGTTTTCTTTAATGAAACCTTTTTAAGGACAAACAGGTATTGCAGACAGGAAAATACATACCAATTATGCAGAAAATAACAAAATTTATTATATATATAATCTACTTTAGCTATTTTACAAGTAAAAGGCGAAAAGGATAATATATATAACAAAATATTTAAATATAATCTTATTATGTTTCAATGTCAGCCGTAATGTGTCCCAAATTGGTGTTCAATGGTACATACTCGTACATATCTATACTGGGTTTGTAAACCAACACTGATTTTTAATGGTTGCTGCTACAACGGGTCGTGACAAAATGATTAAAATATTGACTTTTTTTTAAATATAAATTTAAAACATTATTATATCGAATGTTTTAAATTAACTAAACTAAGTTAGGTCTATATCTAAATGTAATACTGCGTCGATCGGGGTAAGAAACTCGAGAGTTACCGGCTATTTGAGATCGCAAAGCGTCTAAACTCTGCCACAGCTGCTGCATCTGTCCGTGAATTATAACTTCCAGGCGCTGAATCGAACTATGAAGTTCTCCTGAAAACCAAAGCAGTATCAGATATAATCAGATATACAACTACGAAAATCATAATACGCTATTATAAATACAGTTTTTTTTTTAAAAGCATCCTATGAAAGCCTAAGCTTGTGGTGTATAAATCAGGCTTAACCTAAAGCCATGTACGCACATGCTAACTAATTGTCGAACGGTCATCGAACAATACGTAGAAAAACATATTCGTCATACATATTCTTGGAGATGTAATTTATAGACCGCGTTCAGAAAACTTTGATAAACGTTGCGTAACAAAAAATATCGTACATAACTCGCAAGGGTTCCGGCTATTTCACTTTTAATGGTGGCGCCATGACACGGCAGGTTTTCGCGAACTCGAGTCGAACTGCGTTCATACGTAAAAATATTCTTATTCGATGTTCGTACTCAACTAACTCTTTTACATAGGCGACCCATATAAGTAACATTGAGCCGAGATGAACCAGTGGCTTAAGCGAATGAATGTTAACCGAATATTACGTGTTCAAGCTACTGAGTTTTCATGTGCTTAATTCGTGTTTATAATTCATCTTATGCGAGGTGAAAAAGTAAAAATTTCATGAATAAACATGTGTCAGATGAAATTCTGACACATATTGTGTATCCACGAACTTGCATTGGAGCAACGCAGTGCAATAAGTTTAAACAATGAACTTTGAATTAATGTAACTTTAAACAATGATGCACGAATAATAAATTATGATAAAAATGCATACTTGAAGTAACGACTCCATGTAAACGCCTCGTTATAGTTGCATTAGCCGTTGCGTTAATCTCTTGGGTCTTGACAGCGCACATCGCACGCGCCTCTTCTCGTGGACCGCTGCCGTGATATGTTGCGTTACGAATTTCTATGAAAGGCTGCTTTGGGTGTTCAGGTTCTGTACTAACTGCATAATGAGGTCCGCGAGCTTTAAAATACGAACATACATAATAAGTTAGGTATATCATCTCATCGTAATGTTAGGTCTAACTGACTATATTTTTTTTTTACTTTATATTTCAACGCTCTCTTTGCCTTATTTATTTTAATGTACAAACATATTTCTTTTTACTGAATGAAAATCGAATGATTTTAAATCGTTTCTAACAGCAAAAATAATACTATTAATATCTGATAATGCTACGAGCCGTTTAATTCATCAGGTACATACATGTACTTTGCATAGCAATTGAATTTATTTACATTAGGGCATTAAATATATACAAGTCAAAATTAAAAATAGCTAGTACTGTACAAAGCAAGGCCGCGTGAAATGGCAAGAATGCTAGCAGCATTTCCCCTTTGAATACCAATTCCGATCCTCTGAGCGAAAAACGAACCAGCCCTCTTGTCACCAGTAAAGGCAAAAAGACGAAGTTTTACATATTTAATAAAAACATACAATGAAACTAATAAACCATATTTTTGTAACACGAATACTGTTCGGATACTTGATTATTCATAAACAATATGGTATTGCTGTAAGCTCGCAGTCATAAAAAAATTAGCACATTCATTCATTCATTCATTCAGGAAGACCATTAGCACATAGCGAACAAATAGTTTTATTAATAACCCAGTGTCGAAATGATTAAAGACGTCAACTCTCATTTGTTTTTTAAATTACGTTTCACATACATTTAAATTAACTGCTCTCGTCTCTTTTGATCTTCTTCGAATGAAATAGTGTCAATGGTGATGGAGAAAAATATAACTTTATTATTAGAAACCCTTTTTTCGACCTCACACACATAAAAACTTACGAATATGTAGAGTTATAATATTGTATGTTTTCATGTCATTCATTCAGATGTTAATTTAAAAAAATTCTTCAAACGGGAAATATGACGTGAAATTAAAGAAATATATTATGCATTCCACTCTTAGAAACTATTCAGATTCGCTATGTAAAAAAAAAAAATTAATCTTTTATTTTATGTAAATAAGTATAATTATAGATTTCATATCAGTACATAGAATGTTGTTGGGTATATATATACGTTAAATATACCATACAATAAATACGTTACAACTTTTAGTTGTACGTATGTTATAGTTATTAAAAAATGTATATACGACCTACAAATTTTAAACTTTTAAACTTTTGAAAACACTATGAAAAAGGAATGGTTTTCTTTCATTAGATATTACTATTAAAAATAAAGGAAAATCATCAAACAAATTACTTACAGTAAATATTTGCGGGTGCTGTTTTAATAGAAACCATCACAGAAATTATTACAAATAACACAAGTTGCCACATTTTAATAAATTTCAATTAATACGTTTATAATTTAAATATCGTAATTGGGTTTTGTTTATTTGGCGCGGATGAAAATAGTTTTTCTAAGACGACATTTTAAATGATTACTTCTATTTTTTTCGAGTGCTACAGTGCGCGATCGTCCAATTCTGTGCCTGAACTAACCTACCTGTGAGGATCGTCTACGAATTCATATATAACGTAGACAATTCTACGCTTCGTAACCATTAAGCCTTTTGCGAATACTCAATGCTACAAATCAATATATCATTACTAGGTAATAAATTACTACATAATGTGTCAGCAATTTGCTAAGTGTAAAATTTTAATTTAAATCGAATTTAAAAAAGACTGCTCGTATATCTTCGACATTAAGAATTGTTTTTGAAAATATTTGCTTAAAAAAAACACGATCCTAATGAAACATTTCTTGGTGGTACCTGGGTAGGTACCACCCATTTATCATATATTTTACTGTCAAGCAGCAATTCTTCGTATTGAGTTCTGGTTGGAATGGTGAGTGAGCCAATGTAACTACAGGCGCAAGGAATAAAACATCTTAGTTGTCAAGGTTGGTGGCGTATTGGTGATTTAAGGAATGATTAATATTTCTTATGATGCCAATGCCTATGGGCAGTGGTGACCACTATCAGGTGGACCATCTGTTCGGCCGCCTTCATATATTATTTAAAAAACGATTGACTGATTTAAAAAGAGAGACGGCATGGCGGTTAGAACACCTTACCTTTTATGTACTCAATTTGTTTTAATAATACATCTTGTGCATGCAATAAAGGAGGAAGCGCGTGTGTCGGATAAAAATCTACCACATGTGTATCAATACCTAATTCAACCCTCATCAAAGAAGAGAAGCCTCTAGCCCAACAGTGGTATATGTACAGTCACTTTGTTTATGGAATAACATTTAATCTTTTGTTATTTCTGTGTACTTTAGTGTTCTATACTAGTAAAGGTCATTATCCTTTTCCAGTCGCTTAAGAAATCAAAGTACATTTTTTTAAAACAGCGCTTACAAATAAAACTGTCGTCCCGCAACATTGTTATTTTTTAACTCCTTTACTTTTCTTTTACTTTAGACTGCCGGAATCATTGAACATTGTAAAAATAACAGACTTAGAATTTCAAGATGTTAAAGTTACTTGTTTGTAAGTGTAACCATTTCAAATATAAGCAACTTAAGTTATTTGACAAGTAACAAAAAACAACATTGGTACTGAATAATAATACAACAAATAACCATAACAAACCAAAAATAAAAGAAGATATAATTTGAAATCTTTTAACACTTCAACCTTTTACTTTTTTTATAGGGCTACATAAATTATTCTTTAAAATAAATTATCCCAAGAAGCGACAGAAAACAGATACGGTGTGAATGAATATCAGCGCCAGACGCTTATTTAACTATAGGTATCAAATAATTACATGAACTGTTACTTGAATAATTCGCATTGAATATAACTGAGGAACTATGCAAAATTTTTATACATAAAAAAGTTTAAAAAAAAACTTAAAAAGTTAAAGGTAAGTAATATACGTATGTATGTACATATTTTATGTACTTGTCTATATTCCAATATCATTTATCATCAGAACGTATTGGAAATGTATTAATTTAATAAATTGTTATATCGCAAAGGTAAAGCATGAAAACTTGTGTAACAAAAGCCAATTTTGGTTATAAAACTAAATTGTTAAAAGACCAACAGTATTATAGTATACAGCATAGGTATAGTACTTTCCAGGCTGAAAGTGTGTGTGTTCTAGGCTTAGGTTAGGTTAGGTAAATTTTAAGTCTGTAAAATACAACTACCATACGTTGTGCTAACTGCTTCTGCTTTTTATTATAAAAAGCTTAAGCGTAAGCGTATTTGTTATTAATTCATAGGCATATGGATGGCAATCTTACTCACATACAGCCCCTGTAAGTGAGTAAGATTGAGTAAGATACTACCCATAGATACTAAAATAATCCCATAAACAATTACTACTTTTATTAATTAATTGGGCATACTCTTAACACAAGACAATTTAGACGCATACAATTTAAAAATATAAGAAATATATATGGACCCGAATAAAACTTATAAAGTATAGATGAATTATTTGGAGGTCATGCGATAAAAAACTAACCTACGGGAATATGATAAATTGTCATAAATGTTCATTCATATTAGTAGTCATTTAATTATTTCTGAGGCTTCCTTTCGTCACGCTCTATTTGAGTGATCAGATGGTGACCTATTTCCAAAGCGTAAAATCAATCTGTTTTGATACTCAAATACAGATGTCGACTTTGTATAACTTTAAAAAGTAATTTATTTCGCAAAAACATACATGTTTATAGCGTTTCAATACTTTGTTTATATTAAAAACGGCGATTTCGATCGCAAATTCGGCCTACTAGTCTAAAGTACCATACCTACTCTCTTATAGTTTCAAGACATTAAACTTTACATCTCATAAATACCTTTTTTTTAACCAAGCCAGCAATAAAGCGCTTGGTTTTTTTTTATAGAATAGGAAGGCGCACGAGCATATGGGCCACCTGATGGTAAGTGGTCACCAAACACCCTTAGACATTGGCACTGTAAGAAATGTTAACCATCGCTTACATTGCCAATGCACCACCAACCTTGGGACCTAAGATTTTATGTCCCTTGTGCCTGTAATTACACCGGCTCATTGACCCTTCAAACCGGAACACTCCTGTTTTGCGGTAGAATATCTGATGAGTGGGTGGTACCTACCCAGACGAGCTTGCACAAAGCCCTACCACCAGTAAAAAACAGATGGTAGGGTATAGAAACAATGCTGACCTTAATTCACATATAAATATTTTATTAATAACAAAATGTCCTCCTGACCGATTTTCGGCACGGTAAGCAATCTCAAAGACTATACATCTGCATAAAAGATATTATAGTGTGCAAATGTGGGCAATTCCAATACGACAGACATCAGGCGCTCACGACCTGCTTAACGGACTTTCCGAGGCATGAGAGTGTAACACAGCTAACTTCAAACTTCAAACTCCAGCCTAATACTAAGAATTCTTTGACAGAGAACCCAATAACTATTTGGTCCTACCCGGAATTCGAAGGTAAAGGTGGAGAATGATGAGTTCCCTGTGAATCTCATTGTCTAATAAAATAACATATTATGATATATACATATAATTACGATAATAGTAAAGATACAATAAATATCGTTCTTGAAAAAATAAACGAACAGTTTCAAAAAGCTTTTGATGAGTAATATTTGAAAATATATATATTTGGATGTTTTGAAATTGATTTGTCGTAAATAAACCACAGACAGTAGAACTTTTTTATTGCCAAAACTAGTAGACAGCCAGTTTCACATTCCAATATAAAAAACGAAATTAAATTTGGTTTTGGACAAAAAATAAGGATGATATTTTTTATGAAACGTCATATAAAAATTAAATTAAGTTAAGGAACAATTTGTTTAAAATTTATATTTATGATATCTGCCGGGTCTTGCTTTAGTTCCTGACAACTGGCCAGATGCGTGTGACTCACATTATTGCATAACATTCTAGATCATTAATGAAATTTTAACACAATGGAACGGTCTCGCCGAAAGAGCGCGTAAGGACCATTCACAGTTATCAAGCGTTAAGATAGGAGCGTCGATATGCCAACAACTTGGATTTAGTCCGTTGCTCAGCGAAATTGTGTCAAGGATTTGAATACCATACAGCTCACGGAAGCCATTGTGATCCCACATCTTTTATGACCATGGGAAATTAATTCAATTAAAACGCATTGCACAATATGTTTCATGGAGCTTAGGCAGGAGATTTATTGCAGCAATGCAACCAAATATTTGACAATACGTACAAAGCGTTTAATTCTATCTAGTCTACTTGATGTGTATGCTAATTGATAGCTTTGTTATTTTCTTTAAATCGTAGCAATACGTATCAATTACTAAACAAACATTAACTATAAGTACGAATTATACACTAACAGCACGAATACACAATAACAGAAAACAAAAATCTGATTACCGAATGAAGTAACTAACTACTGTATTAAACAGTGTAATGTAAAATGAAAAAAAATATCACATATCACTTATAAGATATTTACATACCTACGAACGAATTTAATGAACAATCAATCTAATCTCTCTAGGTCTAAGATCGAAAATTTTATCCCGATATTCAGTACTGTGTTGTAAAATTAATTTAGCCAATAAGCAATCGACGAATTAAAATAATGAATTTTAAAAAAAACTAAATGTCGAATCTTTTATTAGAAATTAGTTTATGTATGAAAACTGCAATAAGTTTATGTGAATAGTATCTGTCAATTTGGCCAACAAAAGAAACTTGGTATATGTTCATGCCCTCTAAAGCCACCTTTCTACTCACACCTATCTACTCCTTATTTGTGCGTGGTATTTATACGTCATATTATTCTTATGCGTATATTGTCCTGATTAAAGTAATGTTGAAATTACAAAATTACTATATTTTCAAAATGCTTTCGGAAGGCGTCTTCCTTTAACTTTAACTCAAGGCATTTGTCGCGGTCCATTCTATTACGTAACAGGTTATTATGATATCAGTTGAATATTTGTAATAAAATTAGAAAAAATGGCGCGCTTAGATCTGAGCAAGCACCGCTAAATTTCCGTGGTGCATCAAACTATAAATCTTATCCTTGAGAGTGAACCTTTGCCCAGCTTTGGGACCCATGCGAGGTGTTCTTTTTTTACATATGTATGGACTTTAGAAGACCTTTAGATATTTTCTCACACCGAGATGATTTACCAGCACAGCTTCAGTAGGTACTTGAAAACACAAACTTCAAACTTAAGCTAAAGGTAAATGCGTTATATCCGCTAGTATTTTCAGTTCCTGAAATATATAAATAACATATAATCGAACGGTTCTCGTAATAAGAACTTGGGTACATATTGTAATCATAACATAATAAAACTTAAGCGATAATATAGTTAAAAAATAATTGTAGAGATCATAAATGGATTTTCGTTTAAAAATTAATGTCCATTTCCCACGAATTGCATAATCATTTGATTTCATCTTATTTTGGCATGATAATAAGGTTTGTTATAGCGATCAATACTTAAAACAAAAAATACTATAATATCTTAAGATAGGTACGCTTAGTCCAAGCGAACAAAGTCGCGGGCAGACCATCGTAAATATAGTATCCCAACTAAATTAGACCAGATAAGAAAATCCTGCTTTCGAAACCGTTTGATGATAACACCAACTATTAGTTAATCAATTAATTCATGGCCAAGCTTACTTCATAGTTCGTATATAATCCTAAGAGTGCATAGTTAAATATAGTACAAACAGCGCACAGCTCGCAGTCATGAAAATCGTTTACCTAATTCTTAGTATAATTGCATTTGGAAATACAGAAGGTACGTCTTTTTAATCATAAAACACTTTCTCATTAATCGAAGATATACATTCACTGTGCTAAATTTTTTGTATTGATATCTAAACTTAAATGATAACACTTGCATCAGTTAAAGTGCATATTCATCGTTTTATTTAAGACTAATAATATTAGATTTACATGAAATTCACGCTTGTCACGTCAATACTCTAAATTTAAAGCGAATGAAATTATGAAGCGCTTTTTTATAAAATAAACTTCTAAACGCGCCGTATCTTATGGTGTGTTTAAATATATTGGTTTAGTAGTTCATTTATTAATATAGAAGATTTTTACAAGCTTTTATTTAACGTCACCTGTTTATAAAGGTAAGTCTGCGGTACGAGTAATATTGTAACTACTTGATATTCGGACATTAAGTAAAAGCTTGTTTTTAATAAGTTTTTTAATATTAACTTTTTTTATTACAGATGTATTTCAACCGAGTCAAAAAATAAATAGCAATGCAATAATACGTCAACTTTTCGAGATGCTAAAATATTCCATTAAGAATGGTTATATTGAGAATGGTATTCCAATATATTTAGATCCATTTGAATTTGACTACAAAGAGTATCAAATTTCTTTACCAAATAAAATACTGAGGTTTGTTAGTTATTTATGTCATTAACACCTAAATCTTTACCGGAGTTTTTTTGTCTTGCTTTGGCCCAAATAACTTCGAGAGCGTTACGAGGCGGGAGGCGAATCTTTAAATACTCAGCTGAATGTTGGGATCCCACCTAAGGGCTCAGAAGATTGTGGGTTCCAACCGGGCCGAGAACTAGTAAATTTTCATGCGCTCAATTTGTTTTTATAATCCATCTCGTGTTCAGCGATGAAGGAAAACATCATGAGGAAATATATTATTTACATAATACAGTACCTATGTAATAATATATATATATTGGCACTCAACACATTTTAAAACGTAATTTTATATTCAAATGATAAGAGAAAAAGGGGCTACTTGATGACTTCTTTATGATAAATAATAATCGTACACATTCATTTGCTTATCACATAAGTTGAATATAAAAATCGTCTGGTTATGATTATCGGATAATGCACTAAATCTGTTTAATGATTTTTTTGTTGTGATTTTTTTTTATAGAAAAGGAAGGTGGACGAGCATATGGGCCACCTGATGGTAAGTGGTCACCAACGCCCTTAGACATTGGCATTGTAAGAAATGTTGCCCATCGCTTAAATCGCCAATGCGCCACCAACCTTGGGAACTACGATCTTACGTCCCTTGTGCCTGTAATTACACTGGCTCACTCACCCTTCAAATCGAAACACAACAATACCAAGTACTGCTGTTTTGCGGCAGAATGTCTGATGAGTGGGTGGTACCTACCCAGACGAACTTGCACAAAGCTCTACCACCAGTAAATATCTATGAATTATTTTATATGTTATAATTTATTAATGACAGTACCTAACCATCTCTCAAAGACAAAATGCTGATCATTCGTAATGCGCTTTAAATTTTCTTCAAATATATGTTTAAAAGGTTTGTTATGTTATTGATAAGTGCAATGGTAGCGTAGTGAAATAAGCACCATAACCTTTTATTGAAAATGATATCAACTTAAGAAACAGGAAATTCTTCAAAGGTCTTTCATGATCTTCTGTTTTCAGCTTTAATGCTGAGTTTAGGAATGGCGTGCTCACTGGATTAGGAAACTTTGACGTACAAAACAAAGAATTCATAAAAGAAGAAATTTCTGTCGAATTATCTATAATTTTTCCACTTATCACCTTTCAAGCAGGTATTGTGATAAATTAACAAAGTGATTAAATTAATGGATACATATTACTATACTGCTTGCTTTTTTATGCTCCTTGCTTGCTATTTTATGCTGCTTGAGTTTTGCTTTAATTTTGCACACTACAAGTTTGATTTATTATCCTCTTTGGTTGGCTAGAAAAGATCATCTCATTAGGATAAGTCCGCCTTTATACACTTTCTCCTTTAAGTTTCCTTGACGATCATTTGTGTAACTTTCTATTTGGACATTTTCGCATTGAGTCTGATATTTTATAAACTCGATTAAAATTGTATTTTACAGATTACTACCAAATGAAGGGAGCTATTTACGACATAATACCAATAGCAGGAAAAGGAATATTTGAGTAAGTGATAATTTATTATACTTTGAAATTGAACTGATTCATTTTACATGAAATCAATATTTCAATTCGGTTGCCAGATTTGTTGGTCTACCGGCTAAAGCTACCGATCCATCCCGTGTTCGAATCTCGGGTTGAGTCAAAAGAATAATATAGGATTTGTCTGAAGATCTAATCAGTAACAGTCGAAAGTATTTTATTTTATATTTGTATCGTTACACGTGTTGTCCGTGCCTTTGGTGTATCTTATCTTTAATGTATTTTAATGTGCCTCTTTGTTTATTACCAGGCAGAATCACAATCTAAGTTTAAGGATTAAAAAATTGATCGAGATACGGTATTCATTTGCGATAAAAGTAATGATGACTTCTTCATTGTCTCGAAATGTTAGCCGCCATGTTAAAAACTCGTATTATAATCCCATGTCTCGAAAAGGCCGTAAAAGCGTTGATCCAGCCTGTTGCTTCGGTCGTTTTGGATTGTAGTTTTATTACATTACGAGAGAGAGGGGCTACTCTTATGCACTGTTTTGTTTACTGAACATATTTTTTACAATCATTTGTATGTATAATATAATGTAGCCACTGTGCAGTTGGCTCAAACTCTTTCAATAGGTTATTATTATTGATATTGTATGCAGAGAAAGTAGATTAGGAGACATATTAGCTTAGATAATATGATCGTAGAGAGTACAAAAGTATTTCACTAATGTAAATATAATATGAGTTTCGTAGAATACAATAATATAAAATAAAAATAATCTAACAGAATATATACCATACCTGACAGAAAACAATTATAAGCCCCTCGATACTTTTAGATAGATAAGATAGGTAAGAATCCATCTTTTTGCTATCTAAACTGTAAAAAAACAAATACATATATAATTGTTATTTTCGGAAATATAACTTATTTTCTATCATACGGCGACTTCATAAATAGATAAATAAATGTCACCAAATAATTTCCACTATTTAAGTTAGGTGTCTTTTTTACAACATTAGTTATGAATGGGAATCGAACTCATAGTTTGCCCAGACGCATTAGACCAATGCGCTAATCAATCGTATAAATAACTCATTCTAATATATTCAAAACTTTACCACCTTATCCAATTTAGGCTAATTATTCTTAAATTAAAAAGGAATTTGTGGCTATACGGTTTTTTTACGATCAATCGCCAATATTATCATCGTATCAGATCTTTGAGTCCTATCATATCATTTTATTATCTTTGAAGTCGGTCGAACATTGTCGAATCATTAATATTTATTTATAACATACTATATCATGGCCGAGTAGTCCCGGATGGTAGGATTGACAGACTGGGGGCATTTTCGTTAAGCGCATTGATTACTATCCTCGACTTTTCGTCTGCCTTCCGTAACAGCCTGTGAATATCCCACAGCTGGGCTAAAGGCCTCCTCTCTCTTTTTGAGAAGAAGGTTTGGAGCTTATTCCTTAAATAGTCGATACAATAAAACATTCCCAGATTGTTAGAAAGCAGGCATAAATGCCTTCTTATATTATTTTACGCACTGTTTGAAACTCATGGCTCCGATTCCAAATGAATGAAATAAAGACAAGTGATGATGACCGTAGAAGTAGTATAATCTATCGAATGTTTGCCATTTATTCTTGCCATTAGGGCTACTTTACACGTATAATAAACCTTAAGCATTTATCATATCTTCAAACGATAGCTTTTTTGTTTTTTTTTATTATCGCCATTATATAATTATATACGCACTCGCTATATAAATTAAAATAATACGACATTAACATTTTTCAAAAGACGCGGGTTTACTTAAAGATTTCTAAAAATAAACTTGAGCATATTTTTCATACACAGGTTTCAAATCCACAATCTAACAATATCTGGAAAGGTATATTTGAAACAGTCGGATGACGAGAAGTCTATATTAATTAAGGAAATTCTTAATTCTCAATTCGACATACAACAAATTATCGTAAGTATAACAGTATTATTTATATAGAGCCGGTTGGCGTGGTTGGTAGATACTTGCCTTTCACGCCGAAGGTTGTGGGTTCGATTCCCACCCAGGACAGACATTTGTGTGCATGAACATGTCTGTTTGTCCTGAGTCTGGGTGTAATTATTTATATAAGTATGTATTTACAAAAAGAAAATTAGTATATGTAGTATATCAGTTGTCTGGTTTCCATAGCACAAGCTTTGTACAAGCTTAATTTGGGATCAGATGGCCGTGTGTGAAAAATGTCCCAGGATATTATTATTATATCATTTTATCGTAAATAACAATTTGGTAGTTTGAGGTGGCCAAATGTTGCTATGCGATATTTTTAGTAGGTCAATTAATTCGAAACTCAGACCTGAAAGGCCATTGACCTAAGATTTTTTAGGACTTATACAATCACGTATTTACAGTGTAAGTTGTTCAACTAACTAAACATAGTCGACGACAATGTCATGAAAACAAATGCTATATAAAATTGTGTTGTAAATATCAATTGTATGTTTGTATTGATGAATATTACCTTCTTCCATCGATTTTACTACCGTAACCAACATAACCTTTAATAATAATATTAACTTTTCATTCGACTTACAAAATGTACAGTTGCTAAAAAGTATGTGTATTTGTAACTAAATCACATTTCGACAGATATTAAAAACTTAACAAAGAAAGCCTATTAAGTCATTTAAAAATCAAAGGTTGATTTTTTTAATTTTAAAAATGTCACCAAGAGCTCTTATTGGAGATAGCTTTACAACAACATTAAAGATATAGCTCTTAATCAACAAAATCCAATTGAAGTCCACAAACAAAGTCGCGGGTTACCGTCTTCAAGCAAATGAGCGATGTACGAGTACCGTAATAGCCTGTGAATGTCCCACTGTTGGGCTAAAGGCCTCCTCTTCCTTTTTGAGGAGAAGGTTTGGAGCTTATTCCACCACGCTGCTCCAATTCGGGTTGGTGGAATACACATGTGGCAGAATTTCAGTGAAATTAGACACATGCATGTTTCCTCACGATGTTATCCTTCACCGTAAAGCACGAGATTAATTATAATCACAAATTAAGCACATGAAAATTTAGAGGTGCTTGCCCGGGATTGAACCCACGATCGTCGGTTAAAATTCACGCGTTCTTACTAGGCCATCTCGGATTATTGTACGAGTACGAATGTGTATTGTTATGCAATTGTATTTGTACGATTCAAATGCAGTTCATTGTTCACGCTCTATCTCACCACTCTATTAGCCACAGTTTGTTCAAGATGTCGAATCTATTTTAATTTATTGCCTTATTGTTTTTATTTATTCATCATTTTATTCTTCGATTTTCATACGTTAGATCAATACCAAACAAAATGAAAAATGTATTTTCTAAATGGTGTTGTTTTGGGAATTATTAATATTTAATGCATATAAATATTTATAATTTATGTTTGAAATAGCTGTTAAAGTTTTGTTTAAAACACACAATATACCGTATAAAATATAAAATTTGCGACAATTATAGTATTTAATATGAAATATTCTGGTATCACTTCAGTATTCATTCATTCATGCTCGACATGCTTTGAAAGTCTACAGATTCCATCGACACGGAGCGAATGTCATAAAATTATTAATAAATCTACACTTACTATTAAATATTTAATTCATATTTTATATTAAATATTTAATTCATATTATAAAGCTGAAGAGTTTGTTCGTTTCTCTGTTTATTTACACGCTAATCACAAGATCGACCAATCCACTTTTTTTTTAAATCACATTAAAATAGCCCATTTCATTTTGGTATACTATTTATGTAATTATAGAACATATATATGAAAACTTACTATTCATTTAGTAGGGGTATGGTTGCATATTTTTTTATGTTAAGTATATAAAATAACATGTTTCTCTATTTTTTACAGTCTCATGTGGAATTCGACAATAATATAGATGATATCGCAAACGCCATTATAACGGATCTTTTAGCGAGCTATGTTAATCGCTTCAATCAGATCTTCGTTAAGACATACGGTGAAAATTTTATTAAGTTCTTTAATCATTTTCTTAACAACTTTGACTCGTGGCAAATTTTGGCAACTCTACTTTAATTTTATTAATGTACAACTCTAAATATATTATTTTACTTGTTAAATTTAGTATGTGTTTTCCTTAACCATATCCAATATTATAACCAATTATAACAGTACATAAAATATACACAGATTTTTTTCTGATAGCCAACATTTTATATAACTATAGATAAAAGTTATTGATTGCGTAAGGTGTATACATAAATGTAGAGCTATTTTGTAAATAAAAACTCAAAACTCACCACAAGACACAATGTCAAAAAATGATATGCGACTATCGACTATAATAAAGGATCTACGCATGCTTCATCATATTAATTTGACTGTCATTGGCTTAGTGGCCGCAGATCCCGAGATCCCTGGGATCAAACCCCAGGTCGGGCCAATAAAAAGTTATTTGGCTTTTCCGTCGAAGAATCTCAGTAGCAGCCCTGAGACTAAAAGTTGGAAGTGTGCATACCCCCGTGCTTTTCCTACGCCTGAACTCTTTTCATTCTTTTCTGATTGCCGTCACATTGGATTATAAAAGTGAGGGACCAGATAGTGCACCTGTGTTTGCGCACACACGTGTGTACTATAACTTTAAATATATTGTGTGTTATATGTATTGGTGTAATTACTCCAGAAGAATCTTAATAAATAAAAAAAATAAAAATAATAATTTATAAGTACTTTACAGTAGGCAGTAACACCTTAAAAAATACTTACGTTTATCTACAAACATCCCAGTAATAAACAGCTGATCAATAATACTGATATCATTGCTATCACAATATTATACGTCTTGATAAATCTAAAATCTAAAATAATAATATAATTTAGGTATAAATACATCTAATTAAATGATAACGAATAGTTTTGATTTTATTATTTGTGTAAAATTAATCAGTCGTTTACTTGCTGAAGCGTAAGGTAAGTTGTGCTAAATAAAAAATAAAAATTTTTCTTTCACCAATATTTTATATTAGATGACAACATGCATTAAATATAATTATTTTTTCTTAATTTGTAAATTATATAATACTACTAAAGGCTTACACCGTAAGTGTTCAAATATAACGATATTATTATTATTACTTATTTCTGTTGCAATAACGTTATTTACAGATGAATGTTCAATAATATGGTGATCATAATCAACGGTTCCTACTATCAAAGTGCGAATCACGCATACTCCTCTATCTCCTTGATTTTCCTCGAAAAATAACGTTACAGAAACCGAAGTAACTAATAATAAAATATTATATTTCGAATTCAGTAATATATCGACAATTTTTTTTTATCATTTTGCAATTGTTAAGGCAATAATTAAAGTTAATTTTACTTGAGAGCTATTACAAAATATTCGGAAACTTAATCAGAATTGAGTCTCAATATCTCAAAGATATAAAGGCCACCTAAATTGGCTAAACTAAGCTTAACTAATAGAGAGGAAAAGAGGAATATAAATAAAATATAAAAAGTCACAGTTCATTTTGAAGTCCATGTATAATACGTCCATGTATAATAAGTACATCTTCAATTGCTTCCAATTGTTAAATTATTGTATTTGTGATAGCTGGTATATTTCTGGATTTTCATTTATTAAGCTATATCACAATATACTATATGCTATATTTACATAAAAATAGGAAACGTTCCTTTACATTTAAATAATGCAAGTAAAAAGTAATATTATTTGTTGTTACTTATAATATTTGTTCATTTATTGGTTTATTAATATTTGTTTTTATAATATTATTTTGACATTTTTATTTATAAAATAAAAGTTTAACTAGCCATTACTAAATATAAATTGACTCTAATTAACCTTGAAAATCTATCTACACTCATGCGGATATCATCAAAATCATAACAAGTCTCGTTTTTTATCAACAATCAAAAACGTAGTAGTACCAGTATATCAATTATAATCATTTATTTGATATCTATACTTAAAACGTTAAAGTGAGCAACAAGTATATTATTCCATTTAATTACGTACCTATTAATTGTAGAAAATGTAAACATATCTTAAAACACGAAAGCATATTATATCTAAAGAATTATATTTTCACATGAATACAAAAACAACATATTTAGATTAACTTAAAATGTTCTAAAAATGGAGTTAATGTCGGCATTATTATATTTACATTTTTATTCATATAATAGGCCAAACATTATGTAATTTTCTAATCAAATATTATTACGGTTTATATTGCTATTTCACTAAAATGTCCGTTTCAGAATGAAATTATTGTTAGTTTTCGCATTATGCGGTTTTGTGGCAGCCGCTCCAAATGTCCAGAAACATGAAGTTATTGTTGTGGGTATGTATTTAACATAAGTTACTCAGTGTATTATTAAACTAACAATGAATTGAAATTACTAGTGATAGGCGTCAGTGCAGGTTTTTTGTAGGTATCACTGACTTAAATGGTTTTTAATCTACGACTAATGGTGGTTTTGGTATTACCTTTTTAAAGGTATTTTGTAATAAAATATATGATGCGGTTAAATATTAGGCACAGCAATTTAAATTTCATGATTTTCAATTTTATAATAATGGAATAGCTAAGGCCAATTGCTAGTCTCCCTTTCGGATATTGGTAATAAAATTTTACGAAAATTTAGTTCTTTCACAAAAAGATCGATTGTATTTATTTTTATATAAAAAAAATACCTACTCTAAAATATTTGTGCCATTATTAATAATTATTAATATTTTTAGAAAATTCATTAAATGAGATAGAAAATCAGAATTGGATGGTAGATGCACTAATTACTCAGCTGATCAACATTATTCGTTCGTTCATTAATAATGGCATCGGAATCATTGGCATCCCACCACTAGATCCTCTGATTTTAGACAACTTCCATCTATTAATACCCGCTGGGCTTATCAAGTAAGTACCTTAGCAATATAGCTATGTAATTCAGACGCTAAAATAACTAATAATAAGTTTTTTTCTTATTTTCAAGCATAAACTTATTTAATAACGCCTTAAACAAACACAAATTCAACTCATCATTAGATTTCCGGAATTATACTATCGATCAAACTTCGTATAATCTCTGACTATATGACTTTGATGAAATGATGTCTCCATTTGACAAAATTGAAAGCCATAAAAACGTTTCTGGTATTTAGTCTTAAATCATCAATAAAATTAAAAGTTACATCCCCATTCAAATTACTTTTCAAGCTGTACTAAAATACTTTTTATTTGCTTTTAAGTTTAAGGCTTTTTAACACTATAACACGATACATGTATATTAATTTATAAACTCTGGTCCGTTTATTTAAATTGCAAAATTAAAGTTATTAAAAGATACTTCTTTTATTTATAAACCTAATAAATTGACAACAGATGATAAAGATATTCTATATATAATTCTTTTCTTACATAGCCTAGATTTGCAGTTGAACAACATCTTTGTCGCCGGCTTAGGCAAGTTTGTGGTTCACAAAAGCAAACTCAATCTGAGAGATCTCTCATTCGATGTCGACGTTTCTGTACCCCGACTAGAAATCAAGACTGGTATGTACATTATATTATCTCCATAGTAGTTTCCAGCCGCAGCTTTGCCCACGTGTGGGGGAAGAGGGGTTGGCGTTAAGTAGCCTGTGTCCTTTTCTGTGCCCTTGACAAAGTGTATGCAAAATTTCATTATGATCGGTTGTTTAGTTATACCTATCAGTATTAAAGTATACTTCCTAACCTAGCTTTAATAGTACTGTTTTACTACTCTTCTGTAATAATAAAATATATTCAAAAAAATACAAACGCATTAATAAATTTTCCTATTTCAGGACTATACAATCTAACAGGAGATCTGTTGACCGCAATTCCTATTTACGGAAAAGGAAAAGCCGAGTGAGTTTACAAAAATATGTTTAAATTATGTTTATTATTTTTAATTAAAATAAAGAAAAAATACTATTTTTAAACGAAATTCTTATAGGTTTACCGTCGAGGACTTTAGAATAAAGGCGATATTTTTCCTAAAACAGTCGGATAACGAAAAATCTGTAATAATTGATCGGATTGAAGGAGCAACATTTGAAATCCCCTCTTTTAAGGTACTATTTAAATATTTTTTTATTTATAAATAGTTTCCTTGACTTTTTTATTGATTAGCAAGACAAATGTATTCCAATACTCTGCCACCTTTACTTTTAAGTGATAGAGACATTTATTACTTTACCAATACGCTATCTGTGGCGTCTAAACTTTTATGTACTTGTGCCCAGCATTACACTGGCCCACTCACTTGTCATAATAGATTACAAGACATTAGTAACTGTTGAGTTATTACTCATTACGAATCACAAGATAATCAAACATTTAGACAAGATAATTTATGAACAGTAAATTTAAGTGATCTACTATATCTAAATATATACTAAATACAGCTATTATTCACTATTACAATTTCCCAATGTAAAGACAGTAGCTGCCACCGTCCGCGTTAAGCTAGTGTGATGGTACATATTCTACTCGTAAAACCTTTCCTAGTATATGGCTACCTAACGCAAAGCTTTTCTTTATATCGGCGCTCAATGAGGGCGGCTGGTAGAGTGCGATCCAACAAACCTATCAGATCATAATATACATTTAGAGCAAAAATAAGGCAATTTGAATATAAGTACAACAATATAGTGATCATTAAAAACACTTTGGTATAATATTATGTACAGCATACACTTTTAATTAAATTCTTGTATAAAATAAACGTATTTTTTTGTTTAATTCTTTATTATACATTATATTTCAATAATTTCAGTCCAATTTGCATGGAGTAATCGGTGGAGGTGACATAGACAAAATTGTGAACGCGATCGTGGAAGAAGTTCTCGTGGACTACGTGAATCGCTTCCGTGGTGCCATCTCTACTATTGCGACCTCACTAATTATCGTCATCGGAAATCCAATTTTAGAACTTTTCGATACCTGGCAACTCATCGCTTCACTCCTGCCTCGGGCTTAATTAATATTTACTTGATATTAAATTGAAATTTATAAATTCCTTCGTTATGATATTGTTATTGGTTTCTTTTTATTTCAGTTTTAACAGTAAGAAATTTAAATATCGAATTCAATATTTTTGGTTTAATAATTAGAATATGTTTACATAAATTGATTAATTCTAATAGTTGTGAAAAACCATGAGAGGTATTTTAAAACAAACACATAAAAAAAAACAAAGTTATGTAATAAATTTTTCATATAAATGTATGTCTATTTTTTATTTTAAGCGATTAACACAGATATTTTTCGACACTGAGTCATGTTACACATATACCGGGTATACTTATTACATTATATAAATCACCACACTTCGCGACACACATTTGAAATATCCAATTGATACCCTTCCGGACATGGGCTCTCTTCAACTGGGGAATCTTCATATTCTATATTTCTTATTATTACATCGTATTCTTGTATAGGCTCATCGAAACCATTGAATACATCTTGTTGTACAATAGATGCGGTAGCACTACTCAGCCTCATTAGTATTAGAAACATTGTCAAAAAATATATTTTCGTACACATTTTTAAATTAACAAATTGGAATGATGAGATGCAAATGACTAAATGATTGCGAGCGTTATCGAGGATGCATGAAGGCCAAATACCTACTTCCGTTTAAATTGCCCACGCGAGTGTCATCCAAAGAAATATGTATTCCAAATGTACATAATATACAATTTTTAAATACGGGAATTTTAATACGAGTAGGAAAATTATTTGTTTTTTATCATTAAATATAAATAAAATAACTAATCGGTTAAGGACTGACACGTAATATCTACATATTTTTGTGACCAAATTGTTATAGCAGATACATTCTCTTTACCTATTCTTTGATCAAATAAGAAATAGTTTAGAGGCATGGCGTGTTTTCTTTCGTAATCGTTACCTTTTTGTTACTTTTTGATTCGCCTTTTCAACAGGAAATCCTATTTGCTTATATATTGTTCCTGTTTAGTAAAGTCAATGTTATATGCCGAAAAAACTTAGAACATTCAAACTACTTTTGGTAAATGATTACATATATAAGCAGTTTTCCTTGAAAATTGATACAGATTTTCTCTCTATCACCTTATTCGATTATATGAGCTAGATAACTTGTCACGATATGGTTACGTCTAATTTAATATTAGGGGCCGTAGTTTGGTTCTGGCAATCATTGGGGGGATATACCATAATCGCCACGCTTGGCAGACGGGTTGGCAATCGCAGTAAGTTGGTCATAGTACTCAGAGACACGCTGCTGCCCGTTTTCTGGTATATATAACGAAAGACGGAGCGTGGGCGGGCCCCTACAAGGTGGACCGACGACATGATAAGAGTCGCGGGAAGCCGTTGGATACAGGCAGCGCAAGACCAGCCATCATGGAAATCCTTGGGGAATCCTTTGTCTAGCAGTAGACGTCTTCTGGCTGATATGATGATGATGATGAATTTAATATTTTATAATAACTAAATAATCGTTATTATGAGGTTACCGCATCATTTTTTATTTACAATAGTTGGGCGAACTGGAAAATGAGACACTACACAACATTACGGGTGTTATTTTTTTAGCTTTACTACTTTAGATTTCACATTATTACTATAAAACTTTATCTCGTTTAAAACGTCACAGAAATATACCAGATCATTGGTAAGAGAACAATTTTGAACAAGAAAGACAGTTTATTTATCTTTTAAAAAAAAAAAACTAATAATATTGTCGTGACATCCTCTCTAAAATATTGCCTCGTCTATTTTCGTTGGCAACGACCAACACTACTTAGATCATAAAACATAACATAGATAAGTCATATATTCTTAGACCAATAAAAAAGTGGAAAACGTCTTTACTTAAAAATGAGGCATTAGGCAAGTATGAAGTAATATTAGCAGACGTTTTGGTCATATAATTAAGACGACTGCTTGGTGTTTGTAATCTGTCGTAAAAACAATTATTTTTTGCAAAAATCTTTAGTGATTACTTTAGTATTTGTATTGTAAGAGGGATTACTTTTAAAAAAAATACGTAACCAAGTGATTGTACGCTCTCTATACGCTGTAATCACAAAAATGTTAATTATCATTCAACGTTCATATTTCCTGATACACAACTTCTTGACGTCATCGTCATGGTTGAAGTTGTCAGTGTTGCGAGGCGCAAAAATTTATTTTCTCTCCAGTCGGGTATTTTTAACACTAGCACAAATTAGTATGATTGCATAATATTTTATTATAGCATTAATATAAATTATATACGGCGGCTAAAGGTGGCTAAATAGTCATATTATAAAATAATGTTTCCTATGAAACATTAACGAAACGAAAAGGGTTGCCAATTTTTAAATGTGAAACCGGTAAAAATTCGGAAGAAATTCCTTGTATTCTCAGAAACAAAGAGAAATTGTTTATATTTCGGATATTCCATTTAATCAGTGAGCTACATATTTGAATAATAAATTAACTTAAAATACCCTATATAAGAATTTTTTTTCCTCGAACCGTTGCAAAACCAGAACTAAAACGCAAAACAGTCATAATATTATTTCGTTATCGAATGTTTAAATTTCGGTGCTGTTGAGTGTTTAATTTTCGTTTAGATATCGTTACTTCTGTAATATCTCCTCTATAAAAATAGTATGATATTAATAATAATAAATAGCTTAGTACAAATTGAGAAGCTTTGGTAATTATACTTTGGGTGGGTACAGTATCATTTATCTATTGAGATAAATACATTTATTTCTACAATACATTTTCACGGTGTCACTCTGTTTGACATTAAATCACAACTATGACGTTATGTTGATCATGGAATTAAATGAAAATAAATCAATAACTGATCAAAAGGGTGAATATTTTTTGAACTTTTTAATTGTGTGATACAGATTTTAATATCTATTTATTTTATAAAAATAGGTGATAAGGTTGGAAAAATAATTACTTCAAAATGTATTTTAAAATTTGACAAATAATTGGTTAAATATAATTCTAATTGAGGTCAATTGTTAACTTAAGAAATTGAAAATTACTTATTATATATATATATCATATAGCCAGCGAAATGACAGGCAGATTTTATAAACCATCCTATTTAGACAACCAGCAGTAATAGTATGTCGTGCTTAAATTGCTAACCCGTCAGATACTATTACTGCTGGTTTTGTACTTTCACTATAACACAATATTAGTATGTTTAATTAATAGCGTTGTCACTTGTAACCTTGAATAATTCAGAACGTATATCGATACTGATTTATTTTCCCTAAAATGTAGCATACATCACTATTTTGATTCTCAAATTGGTGATATTGACAGTTGATTTTTTCTGTTTTGTATTTTTTTCACTTTAATTTCTGTCTTTTTACATTCTTGATATAACAATTATAACTATATTAAAACTAAAATAAAACGACAATATAACAAAAATATACGAGAAGATTTTTGTCACAATGTAATAAAAAATTAATATTAAGAAACATTTGAATTATAAATTTTTCAACATAATATGAACAATGTTTTAATTAATTATTATTATTATATAATAATTAAGATATTTTGTAAACAATGTAAAACAAGTTTTTTCAAAAAGAAATAAAATTAATGTCAACAAATTCGTATCATATTTAAAATTAAAATTTATTAACTCAAGCTTGGTTACTGTATTTAAAACTGCTTATCGCTTAAATTTTTTAATCATTTTCCGGTCTTAATTTTTAGTTTTAGTACTAACTCTCTATTAATATACTCATATCGTTCAAAATCCGAATGATATTGAGGGAGTGAGTGAATGATCAAAGACAAAGTCACCATCCATGAAGATGAACAAAAACTGCGAATGAAAAGTGATTTCGAGGAGTAAAATTGAAGTCTTTTCATGTGATTTTGTGAATTTGTGTTAGTGCAAAATTCATTGTAGACTGTGTTTTTATAATATTTTTGGAGCAAAGTTCCCAAAAAAACGTACCGCTTGGTAGTAATATGAGTAATGTTACCAACCAAAATGGAACAGGTCTAGAGCAGCAGGTCGGTACCTCATGTACATGTACTTTGTATTGATTTTTAATTTATTAAATGAAAAGCCTAAGGAATAGGCTTTTAAATAATGAGATATTAATATTATTGCAATTTTTTTAATTTAATGAGTCACCGCTTCAATACTAACTATAAAATTAAGCTTTACGTGTCTTGGCATAACCAACATGGCGACCTGGCTCATCTAAGGTGTCTCATTGATTTTATGGGTTAACTATCGGAATAATGATTCGTTTAGGAATATTTTGCAGATAAGCACACACAAACAAGTCTTATTAAGATCATTGCTTCATCTTTGAATTGAAAAATCTTCTGAATAAAGATTTTTTTATCTCAAATTGATTTAATAAATTAATAATTAGGTACCTACGTTATTATATAGATTTAATTAATACATATCTAAGATGGATTCAGTTACACTGTACATAATCATCATCCTAATTTCTCTTAATTATTTGTATTTTATTATTTAACACAAAACTAAATTGAAGATTTTTTTTATAAACAATTAATTATTACATGTAGTAAATATATTGTATCCATTTGAATTATATCAACCAAACAAAGAACAATATAAAGTAACAATATTTTTAATGATTTTAAACAAAAGAATAAGATCTGAAATACCAATACTTGTTCTTAACTGTGCGGTAATAATTATATCAAATATATTAAGTTATAACTATATCTCTTTTTTAAGATTTATTTTGTATATACCAAATGTAATATTTCATTTGATAATTTCTAAAATATGTTGTGATAACATTAAACTTTACATCATTTTCATCATCAGACTTCATTTTAAGGAAGTCATTCGAGATAAAGCTGTTATCACACTGCTTAATCAGTGGTTAAGAGTAAATGATTTTTACCCCTGATAGAAGTTCAATGACACAGCTTACAAATAACTCAGTTTGTAATAACTTGAGTGTATTTTAATGTGTTTTTTTTATTTATGAGCTTTTTGTACCATTGTAGATTTTTAATTATAATGTCATTTAGTTAGTTGAAGTTAAAAAAAAAAAACAATTGATTAAGAGAATTAATCTTTTATAATGCTTAATTTTAATTAGAGGTTAGGTTTAGTTATTTTAATTTATGTTACAATTACTTAAACATAATCTAACTCAATGGGTAGGTAGCTAATAGTAAATTTTTTTAAAAATATTTTAGAGTTTAATTTTTTCTCTTTATTACAGCTTGCTGGTCTGGACTTGCAGCCTCAGGCTCCTAGGAGTACTGGCCGCTACATTCCTCCACACCTGCGTAGGCAGTTGGAGGCAAAAGGTAAAAATTGTATTAAGTTTTTAATAATTCTGCATAAAGCGATCAATCATGTTTGATAAATCCAATTTTGAAAAGTAGGCCAAAAGATAAGTGCCTGGCAAATGTTTATCAGTTTTTTATTATTTATATTTTATGACTCAAAATATAGTAATATATTGTGTAATTGATAATAGTAGTTCAATTTTAATTCCGTAGCTTTCTGTACTTGGCTAGCTCTCACCTAGTACAAAAATATCATTATATTCATCCATTATTTTTATTACTAAAACATATATATATAATAACATGCAGGAACATATTTTATCTAATTTCAACCACTAGACAAAACAAAGAAAGCATAATAAGACCCTGCCTCAGTTGATAGGTCAATGATCTCTTACCCTCCTATGCTCGTAGGAAAATACCTACTATGTATAAAATTGAACATGATTTTTTTAAATAAAGTTGATTCTTAGAACATGACAACAATACTTAATACCACAGTTTTGTCATTTTTGTACTTAGTTCAATATGATATGATTGTCTTGAATTCTTAACCTTTTGATAAACTTTGATTGTAATTGTAGTTAGAAATCTTTATACAAAAATAATTAACAATTTATTGTTTACTATAGAATAAATAATAAATTAGTGCTTATAAAAGGTAATTAACCAATTACTTCTTGCTTGTTTTTGTTTATATAATGAAGGTTTTATTTATATAACTTTTTTTACTACTGGTAATCATTTATTAAATTATTACACTATATTATGTAACATAATTCAAATATATTTGATTAATCATCAAAATTGATTATTATTGAATGACAATGCAGATTAGATTGGCACAGTCAGATGAATTTCAACTTGAAATATAATTAAATTATTGAAACTTGCATATAACTCAAATTGAGATATTTGCTTATTCAAACAACTGAAGGTGAACAGTATAACTGCCTAATCGACAGGATTTAGTATATTAATTGTAGTTGACCTTCAGTCGAAAAATTGAATAAGTCTATAGAGTAAATGTGAATATGTTTGCTTTGAGTGGTGTTTAAACTCTTTGCATAATATTAACAGTTAATAAAAAGCATTTGTTTATATCCAAATATGTGTGCACACAGCTGAACTCTCAGTTTTTTTCTCTTCGAGTAAAGTGTGATGCCAATGAGATAACTGAATAGACATAGGCGCAGGACTCATAGTTGTAATTGATTACCGAGGCATGGATTGGATTGATTGAGACACTGACAACTTTTTAATTCCGAACAGCCACGTCAAACTTTTATTGGAATAATAACTTAATTACTTTTCTTTCTTTATATAATTTTTTCTCTTTTGTGACTTTGGTTTTACAAGAGGTTGTAACAAAGGCAACAAGACAATTTTGTGACTTAAAAAATTATATAATAATATATATTAAATGGGTATTTTTTGGGAAATGATTAAAGTTCCTATACTTATATTTAAATGACAAAAAAATGCAACTTGTATGATATGCTGGTCATACTCCGACATTGGGTACTTCGAGTAGAGAATGATGTTGATAAAAACCCAGATGTTATGCATTCTCATATACAGGTTCCTCGGGAGTTTTTCCCTCACCAAGCAGCAATAGATGAATTATAAACACATATTTGTTACATGAAAATGTGGTGGTTAACGCGCCTGCCTACCATCTCGGTTCTAAACAACAACAGTGTTAGGTATAAATTTTGGATATTAAAAAGAAAAGAACTGTGGGGACATAACAGAAGGGACTGCATTGACTGCATATATGAGAAATCGAAATGATCTTTTAGATAGATGGGACAATTGCATTGGTGATGTAATGGTGACACATTGAATGCCCTTGTGGACCACCATCAATTGAACATTTAAACTGGATCTTAAACGTATAAACACATAATAAAATATGACCAAAAACGCCCCGGCAATACAATCATTTAATTTTTTTACAAATTACAAATATAACCAAAAATAAAGTGTTTTTTTTTTTACATTGATTTATCAGAATAACGACATTTCTACATATATAAACGGTTCTTTTCCATAGATAGTAAACGAAACTACATTTATCCAGGTTCAGATCAAAGTATGAATTAATGATATTTTTCATAAATAGTAATTGATTATTAATCCTATAACCTAAAATATTAACAATCATTAATTCAGTAAAAGCAGAATTAGTAATAATAGTTAATAATATAAATTTCATGATGGGCATTGCTACTCTTTAATTAAAAATGATTTAATTTAATTGTCCAGGTGACGAACCTAAGCGTTCAAGCTTAGATTCTCGTCCTAACGACGCGCGGGACAACCGTTCATCATTCGGAGGCAACTCTAGAGCCTACGACCGTGGTGGTCGGCGCGACGACCGCGACCGTGACCGCGACCGTGACTACGATCGCGGCTACGATTCGCGATTCCCGCGCAGGGACCGCGGTGAGTACATAGGTACGAACTCCTCAAATTTTACCGTTACGACTTACGAGCCTTTTAAAGAACGACCGTTGGCAGCAATGCTACATGTTCTCGTTTTAAATATTTTTATCTTTAATCTGGAGTAAGTTGAAGGTCGCTAATTCCTAAAAAGGCTTCTTATTTCTATCGCTATCTATTTCGTCACTGATTTTTTTTATCGATTGTCAATTATCTCTATCATGATATGAAATGACATGAGTATTGAGAATATTTTGGAGTACCGACAACATAAAAACTATTTGCAGGAATTATATAGATACTCTGTATGGATTATTTTAATCCCGAAAAGCAAATTATAAACTATAATTCAACAATAAAAACTGAAAGTGTTTTGTTTTTTGCAATAAGTTACTTAACCTTTACTTGCATTATTTGCGTCTGTGAGGGATTGGTATAAAAATAATGAAATAATTTGTTTTATTTTAATGTAATTCAAACATAAACCAAGCTACTTTTTATAAATTATTTTAAAAATAATAATTATGTCCTCCAGACCAATTTCGGCCACGGCGGCCATTCTCTAGAAAGATTAGCCAACTGCGCATGATATATTATAGTGCACAAGTGTGTGCGCAAACACAGATGCACTCTATTGCCTAACTCTCATAATCCGAGGTGACGGCAATGCGACCGGAAAGAGTAGCAGGCGCAGGACTAACGGCTTTTTACGTGCTTTCCGAGGCGCGGGAGTGTACACACTTCCAACTTCCAGACTCCGGGCTGGTACTGAGAATTTTCGACAGAAAAACACAATAACTTTATTGGCCCGACCTGGGATTTGAACCCAGGACCTCCGGTTCTGCGGCCTTACGTGTAGCCACTAGACCAACGAGGCAGTCGTTTGTCTTAATTTTAAAAATAAGCTTATGTTAAATCTACGTTTTAATTCACTGAAATTCTCCCTCATGTGTATTCCACCAACTCGCATTGCAACCGCGTGGTGGAATAAGCTCCAAACCTCCTCAAAAAAGAAGAGGAGGCCACAGCCCAACTGTGGGACATTTATAGAACATTTTTCTACTACTTTACTTTTAAACTTACGTGACGAAATTTCACTGCAATTTTATGGATTGTTTTTATTTATTAAAAAAAAAAAAAATACAAAAATGGTATATGCCATTAAAAATATCAAAGAACTAACATGAAAATTATCGTTATACTTGGTTTCTGTAGAGGTTTATGCAAGCTCGTCTGAGTAGTCCACTCCATCACATATTCTACCGCCAAACACCAATACTAGTATTGTTGTGCTCTGGTTAGAAGGGTGAAGGAGTGAGCCAGTGTAACTACAGGCACAAGAGACATAACATCTTAGTTCGCAAGGTTGGTGGCGTGTTGGAAATGTGATGGAAAGTTAATTTTTTTACTGCGCTAATGTCTATGGTCGGTGGTGTCCACGTACCATCAAGTTGTCCCTTCGCCCGTCCGTCAACATATTTAAAAAAAATGGAATAAAAATAATTCGTATACTTGTAACTTTTAAAGTCCGATAATTTGTAAGATCTCGTCCCTCATCAACAACGTTGTTGAAGTGAATTGTGTATCCGGGATAGCGTACTTTATACTTATAATATCGGAGGTATTATCTAGAGGTTATACAGGTATATATGCACCGACATCGACACTCCGGCTATAAGGTTGAGGAGTTGTATAAGTGACGTGAATCGAGCTATACATAATAACTCAAAAACTTATTGGACAGTTATGATCGGGGACTTCGATTCAAAGTTAAGCACGCAGAATGTTGACGAGCATAACAAAGGCCGAGGCCACATACTGGCTAACTTATTAGTGAAGCAGGACCTCTACGGTGAATTTAGATAACACCCGATGGTTCCACAAAAAGCAAGATCGATTTTGTGTTGGTTGGCAAATGACGTAATTATATTTAAGAATATTTCCGTAACCCACTCACTGAAAACCGGAAGCGATAACCGAATAGCTATGAGTCACTTTAAATATCAGTGTAAAGCTCGAACGGTTTCGGTTCATGAAGTGTACGCTCTGCCTACCAACACGTGTTATCTTGCAGCCATAAAAATTGTGATTTAGTTGACGAGATGCACACTAGGATAGTAACAGGTGTCCAAGGGGTCGGGTGGCGGTAATTTAAGATCTACTCTAGTGGTAGATCTCCAGTTCCGTCGCAATGTGTTCCGTCTCTCGTTCTTATGAGGGAAAGGCAAAAGCTATGCTTCCAGTCTTTAACCTTGTCAATTGTAAAACGTACATAACTTTTAATGAACAGAGGCTCTTAAGTCCGAGCGGTCAGCGAGTATAATAATTCAAAATTTGAGTAAAAATGCAATAGATCATAGCCAAAATTCCAGTGTTTGCCCTTGCAAAAATCTATGTAAGTATTGGGCAGAATCGCCTCGTAATCCGTTTAGTTTTTTCATTGTAAATGTATTTTTGTTCATGTAATGTTATTACTATTATAACATACGAGGTAACCGTTTTGGTTTTGAACGGGTCAAATAAGTCCACATAAAATTACATAACATAATACATTATAATCCACGTTTATATGGAAGATTATATTTATTATAATTATAAAAGAAAATTTTTGTCTTTTTGGTGCCTTCGTTGGTGTAAACAGAACACCTCACTTTTACCATAACCGGATGATTTTTTTAGAAACGCAAAATGACCAAAAAATGGTCGCCATTAATTTTTTATCACGATGAACCCAGTCCTTAGTCATACCAAGATAATCACGTAGAAGGTTAAAATGGTTATATGAGATACTCCGTCCGTTTCTGCGAGTTTTTTCATTTATAACCATCACTTCCAATACTAATTTTTCGGACGATTTTTGTAGTGACCACTTCAATAGATCGACTTCATGTGATCTTTGTCTTGCTTTAAAAGACTTGTACCCCTTGTAAACATAGCGCGATACCTGATTTTCTGATGGCTGGTGGCCACCCATCCATGATTATCCATATAACAATAAAATTGTAATCTACAGGTCGTGATGCCGGATATCAAAATGGCGACTCAGAGCGGTGGGCTGAGCCGGATCGCAGAGGCGGAAGCGGTGGAGGAGGCGGGGGTGGTGGAGCCGGCGCAGGTGGAGGTGTTCCTCCAAGCCCTGGTGGACGAGCCATGGCACCGTCGAGAGATGTTAGACGCGACGAAGACTACAATGAGCCGCCACCGCCGCGCAATGACCGTTGGAAAGAGCCGGAGCCGCGCTCCGATGAGCGCACAAACTCGCGCTGGAATTCCGATGACGTGCGACGTACATCGTCTCGCAGGGACGAGGTGATTGCAATATTACATTTTCATACAATTAGTATAACAACATGCAATTAAGCTAAATCTGGATATTATATAAATGCTGTTGACTGACTGTCAATTACTGTTAATTGACAGTCAGTCAACAGCAAAGAAGCCCTAAAAATATATATACAAGCTTGAACTCTGAGGAGACATTAATTTCGTAATGTAACAATTTTTGCATTTGCGAATTTATAAAGGATCTGCTTACGTTACCTTAATGTCTGTAATAAAATTAATAATAATACATGAAATGTCAATATATCAGTATTATATTATAAAAATAAACTGACTTATGATTTTCTTCTCTAGAACGACTGGACAATCCCGTTACCTCGCGACGAGCGGCAGGAGTTGGAGCTCTTTGGCACTGGCAACACAGGCATCAACTTCTCCAAATACGAGGATATACCAGTGGAGGCCAGCGGGGAGAATGTCCCAGACTTCATTACAAATGTAAAGAATTTATCCAGAAATATTGAAAAATTTATAAACGAATATTATAGTATATAATCAGTATTTAGTCAAGCTATCTAGTTTATTCCTACGTTTTGTAATATTTCACAAAATATTGAAAAATGTTTAAAATTAATGTTGCATATTATTGTTCTCTTTCGTTCAAGTGACAAATATTTTATATTGAGCAAAAGTTATGATTTATTTAGTCCTCTTTTTATAATATTATATAAGTTGTCAAAAAAGATTTAGGATAACTTGAACAAATTTGATATTCATTCAAGTTATTTAGATTTATGTGATAGCCAGACAAATGTAATTCATTCAATTAAAGTTTGATCAAAGTTAGTTTACAAATGGAATGGAAAAGAACTTTGTTATATACTCTTTAAACATAAAGATAATAACGAATTCATAGACATTTAAAAAATCCAGAATTTATTTCATATTTCCTTTTATTTAATGATGTTTGTGGTTTTTATAGTTATTAAGAGTTGAATTATATTAACACGATAAACAAAGATGCGACTTTAATTTTAAAATACACATTGTAATATAAATTTGTAATTATTCTATTTATCTGTGTAACATGTATTTTTTTTAAATTCAGTTTGAAGATGTTAACCTGACGGAAATAATGCGCACGAACATAGCGGCCGCACGCTACGACAAGCCGACACCGGTGCAGAAGTACGCGATACCGATAGTACTGGGGCGGAGAGACGTGATGGCGTGCGCGCAGACCGGCTCCGGCAAGACCGCAGCCTTCCTTGTGCCCATCCTCAACCAGATGTATGAAGCAGGACCCGTTAAACACTTAGGGTATGTAAGAGTGGTTTATTCATGAGACATAATCTTTGAGCTAACCTCATATTCTTTGTAAAACATTTATTATCAATTTCTAATTGTTCTTCTTTTTTCTTTAAAGGCCAATAAAACGCAAACAGTATCCCCTTGGTCTCGTGCTGGCACCTACTCGTGAGCTGGCCACACAGATTTACGATGAGGCTCGAAAGTTTGCATACCGCTCCCGTGTGAGACCTTGTGTCGTGTAAGTATAAAAAGTCATTACTTGTGTGCCCTTATTCTATTATTTTTAAGTTGCCGCAGATAAATCACTGACACTGCAAGAAAAGGATTTGGTAGACTTTTACCACCGGCCGTCTGCCTAAAGCGAATCCAGGGAAAGATTATTTTTCTAATGAATTTGTGTGTATGTCATATAGATATGGAGGTTCCCCAATCCAAGACCAGTTCCGCGAACTGGAGCGTGGCTGTCACCTGCTGGTCGCGACGCCAGGCCGTCTCGTAGACATGTTGAATCGCGGACGGTTAGCGCTCGACTACTGCCGCCATCTTGTGCTCGACGAGGCCGACCGCATGTTGGATATGGGTTTCGAGCCACAGATCCGCAAGATTGTCGAAGGACACACGATGCCCAAGACCGGCGAGCGACAGACCCTCATGTTCTCCGCCACCTTCCCCAAACAGATACAAGTCTTAGCGCAAGACTTTCTATACAACTACGTGTTCCTTGCCGTTGGACGCGTCGGATCTACTTCCGAAAATATTACCCAAAAGGTATTTATCTAACTTAATGAAATGTTCAAGTATAATTATAACAATGATGATTATTGTTGCCATATTTATGCATATGTGTATAATTATTTATTTTATGATAAAAATATTTCTTTTTAGGTGGTTTGGGTAGAAGAATCAGATAAACGATCATTCTTATTGGATTTACTCAACGCGTCCAACTTGCTGCAACGCTCAAAAACTGAAGAAGACCAGTTAACGCTCGTCTTCGTTGAAACAAAAAAAGGTTGGTTTTTCATTCAAGTACATTTTGTTTATTATGAAAACAATTGAAATTGGATTATTTTGCATCCGTAATAATGGTTGAGACCGTCTCGAATGGTCTCGAGAAGTTAACTCGCCAGGCAAAATATCCCAAAAGGGTCAGAAAGGCCAGCTTGTCATAAATTCAGTGTAATAATAGTTGCAAATGTTGATGGGGCGTCTGACCGATTTCAGTCACTGCATCCATGGAGCAATAGTCAACTACAGGGGATATTATAGATATTTGATAGTGCTCAAATTTGAGCCCAAATCCAAGTCCACTCTATACCCTCTCTCGTAAACCGACAGACACTACAGTCAATATTAATACTGACTGAGGGGATGCTATTAATAATTTATTGGAAAAAAAAAATTGGATTTTTGGCTTGATATGGAGTTTGTATCCTGGGTTTCATAGTCTGTGACTCTTAGACTAATAAGGCAGCTCCTAATATTTTTTTATTGATTGTCCCTTCTACAGGTGCGGATCAGCTAGAGGAGTTCCTGGACGCAGACGGGTACCCAGTGACCTCCATTCACGGTGATCGCTCGCAACGGGAGCGCGAGGAAGCCCTTCGTCGCTTCAGATCAGGACAGACGCCAATATTGGTCGCCACCGCTGTTGCCGCTAGAGGTCATTTTATTTTTACAAGTTTACTGATAAATTGAGAAATCAAGGGTTTGGTTATTATAAAGTTACAAATAGTGGTTACAAAAGATCACAATTTTTTTTCAAATTTACTATACTTTTTTGATACTTTCAAAAAAAGATAAGAATTGCTTAACATTCTAATGACTTATTGCTTTTGCGTTTCGTGTGGGTATTTGTTATTGTTCAAAACTAAAAGAAAAAGATTTAGAATGATTCTCTATATCAGTTTCAAATCTATGTATTTTATAAACATAAATTGATAAAAAAGTATCCAGCATTAACACGTTGAGCGCCACGCGTATTTCTAAGACAATCCCGTTCAGGCCACGCGCGCCGCTTCGATTAAAGCACTGGTATTGAAGGACCGGTGTTTCCGATCGCAGTAGAACATAGTGTACGTTTGGAACGTGATATATTATATAGTCATTGATTCAACACGTTACGCGCCAAGTCTGTTTTGTTTTCCTTACCGCTTGGCCCGCCCATATAAGATTTCTTCGAAACGGATGCGTGGCCGGTGTTTCCTTTGCGACAAATCAGTTCATTACAGTTCTTGGCTCCGTGCAGACAAAAATTAATTTAAATTAAAAATATTACGAAGCAGAACATTAGCATTACCGAATTTCGGAAAAAATTAGCAGTCCATCTTATAAGTTGTGACAAAGAAAACATTCCACCGAGGAGAATTGCAAGAAGATCCGGAAACAAACACAAACTCGAAAGAAAATCGGGAAAAGTCTCTGAAGTTCGAAAGTACTGTAAATTATGTTATGACAAAAATGTAAGAAAAGATGGTAGAGTGATGGCAAGAAGAAAGACCAAGCGTGTTGTAACATTCTGTAATACTTGTGAAGGAAAACCATTTTTATGTTTACCATGTTACAATGAATCCCATTAATCCTGTAATGATACCAAATTAAGTAAATTTTAAATAAATTTTCTGTAATTCCGTAAAATAGTGTAAAATTTTATAGTTCTCATGTTACACGCTGTCAGCCACCGATGGGTGACGCGGCCTAAACGGAAAGTCTAGTGTCAGCCACCGATGGCTGACATGGCGCTCAACGTGTTAAAACTATATTTGTGTTATTTTTTGTTTATCATTTTATATTACTTGTGTAAAAAACAAATATTTAATACAAGAATATTTAGGTTTGGATATACCGCATGTACGTCATGTGATCAACTTCGATTTGCCATCGGACGTCGAAGAATACGTACATCGTATCGGTCGTACGGGTCGTATGGGTAACCTCGGTGTTGCCACATCCTTCTTCAATGACTCCAACCGCGGTCTTGCAAGGGAACTCGTGGAGTTGCTCATCGAGGCTAAACAAGATGTTCCCAAGTGAGTATTTTCAAACATTCTTAAATATTAGCTCAGGCATACTCATTGTTATATGAAAAAAAAATGCTATATAAATTGTTTCCACTTAATAAGATTTTACGAACTTGTTTTTAACGAACTTGTTTTCTTTTAAAATAATTTACAATTTATATGTATATTTTATAGTTGGTTAACGAGTGCAGCGGTGGACGGTCGTTCTGGAGGAGGCGGTCGGCGAACAGGAAGTCGATCCGGTGGCGGTCGCTTCGCATCTAGCAGCTTCGCCGCTCGCGATTTCCGTACACAATCGCGACAGACGCCTCGCTCCGCCGGACCTTCTGGTATTAGCGCGTATTTATTTATATACATAACAGCTTGTCCTACTTATATTATAAAAGTGAAAGTTTTTTAGGATAGATCATTGTTACACTTTCACGCAAAAATTACTGAATGGATTTTATATTAAATTTGGATTACGTATAGCTATACCTGACTTATCACATAAGCTACCTAATATCTCTCCTCCCTCTCCCATAACACGTGAGCGGAAGTCCTTGTACATTAGTTGCTCGCGAACAATTCATTATATCATAACAATTGTATAATATGCAACTAATCTAATGTAAAATTAAATAGGTTTCGGATACGGTGGCGGCGGCTCATACGGTGGCAACTACGGCGGGTCATACGGCGGAGGCGGCGGCGGCAACAGCGGCGGCACCGACTGGTGGGGCGATTCGTAAGCGCATACGCCTCGCACCGCCCGCCACGCACCGCTGGATTTACGATTACACGTACTGTAACACGTACCGCGGTTTTTAGGCAGAGCCGATACCAGTTACAATAGGATACCATTCCCAAACTACCCAGTCACGAAACCAAGTCACAATTTTAATTTTTCCATTACATTTTATTGTAATTTATTAATCGAGGCTCTGATCTAAATACCGTCCCAAATTGTGCCACCTTCGTGTCCGTTCGCACTAAACGTGCGACTTCTAGGTTAATGTATTGTACTCGGAGAGTAGGGTTGAAATTGATACGTGATCAAGCTTATATGGAAAGAGCGGTGCGATTAAGATGTGTTTGTGCGACGCGTCGCGAGCGCTGAATCTCAGGTGCGCGGCTCGCGACAGCGTCCGTTTCTTAAAATCGTTTATATAAATTCATTAGGCATATTTGCCTATATTTAAGATACGCGAGGCAGTCGCGATCAATAGTTGATCTTCGATTAACGTAAATTATTATACACGTTTCGTTTGCATCGCGTCGGATTGGTCGTGACTCGCACACGTTTTATCATTTCTCAATAATGATGTGAGTAGTTGATTAATATAGAAATATTTTTGATGTTTGATCTGTATCGTGAATTCGTTCGAATGATGTAACTGTATTTCAATTTTTCTATTTTTTGACTGTCTCGTTGCTGGTTCACCATTCCCGATTAAAAATTTTGAAGCATTTATGCACCCTAATGTCGATGTAGCTATTTATTGCAGTAGTGTCGAAAATACCGATACAGTATCATAGTAATGTACTAAATTTTATCTGTAGAAATCCCATAATGTAACACCTATCAACATCGTGGTATATAATTTGAATGTGAATTTACCAATAAAAATTAAGAAACAAGATATGCTGATTGTTTTATTTATCTTTGATATCGAGCTAACGAGTATATGTGCATTAAAATGACGATTCAAAACTTTTCTTAATGTATCATTAAAAATGATTTGTGTATATATTTTATAAGTTTTTAACATGTATCACATAAGAAAATATACTGATTACCATTTGGATAACCATTGGTTATTTAATTTTTGACAAATGAAAATAGTGTGTGTGGCGATTATCGATTTTATGAAATAGGTAGTACAACAGAAGGTATGTTTTTCGGGTTCTTGTCTCAACCAATAAAATTGTTACACCAGGGATGAATATAAAAACAAGGAGTCATTATTGTTGGATAATTTTAAATATCGATATATAGTGTGGAGATTGTGGTAATGAATGAATAAATGATACGTGGTCATGCGTTAATTTCATTTAAGTACATTACAAAACATAATTATTATGGTAAAATATCTGAAATACGCACCATTGCCTAGACATTACACAGAATACTATATCCCAGTATAAGTAGCGTATTTACGCGTCGCGTATTATGTCATACATAATTTCGCTTGTTTTTTAACCAGAGTATTGAAAATTAATGACTTTTTTTAATAATAATCATTATGACGAGTCATAAGGTCTCTTATATTAATTATTAGTATTCCGGATTATCATCAATTAGGCAAAACTATAATAAGCATTGAGGTATTACCTAAAAGTAAGTAACTAGTAATCCCTTATCCCTTAAACTACAACTATGCCCTCTGTCAGTGTCAATGGAACGGATTGTCATTTGCCACAAGATCGTTGTACTATTAAACATGACAGAAATTCTGCTGGGCTAAGGCCTCCTCTCCCTTTTGAGAAGGTTTGGAGTTTATTCCACCACATTGCTCTAATGCGGGTTGGTAGAATACACATTTGGCAAAGTTTGACATTACATTTCATTATGTCTTCATAATAAATAAATAAATAAATCTTCTTTAATAAATTTTCGGTCTTTGGTCAATATTTTTTTCTTTTCGTTTCGCAGCATAGCTATCATCACCATAGACCATAGCGTCTGAATGATGACATAACATGACACGAATAATATAATTTCCATGTTCAATACTAAATTAATTATAAATTAAAAATGTAGCTGGGTTAATAATTCAATTTTTCATTTGAAATGTAGTCAACGCAAAAGCTAAACAAATAAGTACCTTTCTATTTTTTTAAATGCTTCGTTTGACTGTTTTTTTTTTTCAAGTCAGATAGAAGACAGACTAGTATATGCTGTTGTTTTGATGTTATCATCAACTGTTGAATGTTCATGAAATGAAAATGATTTCATCACATAAAAATATCATAACAATGTCAAAATATATAGGTATATATATACATAATTTACTGCTGTTTTGCGGTAAAAATGTGATGAGTGGGTTGTACTAACCAAACAGGCTTGTATAAAGCTCTACCACCAAATAAAAATGTTTTCCTTCGCCTATTATAGAATCATCGGTCAACTTGATATACGTTGAAATAAAACTTGTACGATTGAATATCGTAAATTTTATTACCTTAGTAAGATTTTTTTAATTAAATAACTAGGTACATATTTTACGATACAGTCATAATGTTGCAAGAAATAAAATTTTATTTATCAAGTTCAGCAAAGTATATAGTTAATATTTAGACCTGTTCAATTAGCTATTCCACTATTTAATTACCATAAAATCTAGTTATCTATGTAGTTACCGTCTACCTAATAATCGGTAAAATTTTACGATTTCGATACAATTTATTTTATCATCATATAAAACGAATGAATCAGTTATTATGCGTGGATTATACCTAATTATTATTCAGAAGACGAAATTGAAAAATTAAACCCTTTACGTCGTCGATCATGCTCGATTGGATGGATTGAACGGATTGTTACACATCAATATTACTCGTGCAGACTTCATACCCTGTGCCCTCTGTTTGAAGAGTAAAATGTCCGTTGAGCACAATGTCTAGCTCTGATTTGAGCGACAGAGGGTATGAATATCGGTTTGCGCGTATCAATTACCTAAAAATATCGTTAAGAATATAATAAATGAGATTAAAAAAATAGAACAAAGTTGCCCTGAGTGTTGTATTATACGATATGTTGATATCAATAAAAAATCTTGTGATAGCTTAGGAGTACAAAGTGAATAATTACGTAAACAGGACTCTTCGCTTATTTGTTTCTATTACTTCTAAAAGTTTTGAAAAACGTTTGAAACGAAGAGGGATTTCTATAATGTTATATAATGATGTAAATTAACATAATATACATCCTTTTTAAAGTTTTTTTTTTTTATAATGATTACCAAAGAAAAAAGGCTTTAATACAATCAAATAAGGCCTCTTTACATATTATAATGTTCAGGCCTTAAAGAAAGTATAAATCTCTTTGTAGTAACATTAAGTAGGTAGGATACGTTTTATAAATTAGATAGGTATGACTTGTATACATAAGATTATGATTTTGTTATTTTTATTTGCCACAATGTAGCTTGGACAAGTTACAATATATATATATATATATATATATATATATATAGATTTAGAAGTAATAGAAATAAATAAGCGAAAAGCCCCGTTTACGTAATTATTCACTTTGTGCTCCTAAGCTATCTATCACAAGATTTTTTTATTGATTGATATATTATACCATATACAACACCCGGAGGACCTTTGTTCTATTTTTTTCAATCTTTCATTTATTATATTCTTAACGATATATTTAGTTAATTGATATGCGCAAACCGATATTCAAACCCTCTGTCGCTCAAATCAGAGCTAGACATTGTGCTCAACGGATATTTTACTCTTCAAACAGAGGGCACAGGGTATGAAGTCTGCACGAGTCATATTGATGGGTAACAATCCGTTCAATCCATCCGATCGAGCATGATCGACGACGTAAAGGGTTTAATTTTTCAATTTCGTCTTCTGAATAATAATTAGGTATAATACTTAAACTTTACATACATTTGTGGTATATATCAAAATTCAAAATATCAAATCATTTGGTTATTTATTAATCAGCATCAAACAATATTGTTTTCTTATAAATTATCAGTCCGGGACCTACTTCCTATTTTTTATATAAGTCTTTATTGCTGGTACTAATATAAATAAATATATTTACATATCAATAATATCACACATATCATTACATATCACACAAACTATATCTAACTTATTATCTATTTCTTTTGGTTTCCTACGATCAGCATATTTTGGGACACGTAGGCCTCCTCCAGCTATTTCCATCGTATCCTTTCTTCAACTTTCTCGATGTCATGTGACCATCTCTTGTCTTCCTCTTTTTCTTTTACCATCACGTGGTTGCCATTCTGTGATTATTATTGTCTATTTCACCTTATTATCTTATCGTAAATCCGGTCCATCGCTATTTCAATTGCCTTATTTTCTTGATTATATTTATCTTGTATTTATTAAATAGAACGAGTGACATTAAAGTCACATATGAAAATAAATTTTATTGCATATACAATGGTAAAATAAAAATATAGCAGAATATCGACAGTGATTGATTTTTAAAATACGGTAAATTAGCATATTTTACTTATAGAAACTGGCAGTAACAAAATGTACGATATGTCGTGGACAGGCTAAAACATTTGAAAGCATATCTTCAAATTTTCATTATTATTAATTTATCTCATCGATTACATCCGTAATGGCCAATGGCTTATTGAATACGTCTTTTTGTGGCGCCTTTTTATTTGGAGATCGCGACTGGAGCGGGCGAGACCCCGCCGTGAAGGCATCCACGGAATGCCTAAAAGGTGACTCGTGGATAAATTACGGACATTTCTTCTATTTTAACGATTCCCTTTATTATTTAATTTATTTTTATTGTATGTTACACATTTGCCTTGTAACAATGTTTGTTTTTGGGTCTCATTAGCATAAGAGTCATGCTGAGGCCAGAAAAATGGGCGATGCAGCCATTTTGACTTTTGATAGGTTGAATCCTACAACGGCCGTTATTCAGAAAAGTTTCACGTGCCTAATAAAATAGATAGCGGGATGTCTCAATTGTATAGCAATTTGTAAGTTTTTATCGCATCTTGCTTGTGACATAATAAAACAATTAATTTATTATGGCTCTGTGAGATGATTTCGATTAGTTTATCGGCGGCGCTCACGGCTGGACGTTAATAGTTTTATGTAAGTGGTAATTTTTATTAATTGGCCCTTGATGAAGTGTATGGATAGATCATTAAATTGGCTCTCATGCGGGACGCGTCAATATACCTTAATAGGTATCCTCTGATGTAAAATGTCGGTTTTAATAGTAGATATATAAACTGGCTATTACACAAGTACCTATTCGTTAATATTATGTACGAGCCGTTATCCGTTCGCTACGCTGAGCTTATATTAATATGAAGTCATGTAAATTATAAGTAAATAGAAAAAAAGAAAAAAGATGAGAAAGAGCCTGATTGAAGGTCAAGAAGACATATTATAGTAAATGCAATTTGATATAATATATATACTTTCGTGTGAACTTTTGTCACATTATTATAACACATTATATTTATACTAATAATATATTTGTTAAGCATTAATTGAAATCTCTAATTTAATTAAACATTTTAAGATACTAACGTATGAAAGACGGACTGAACTATTTCTTAAATCGTTTAATCGTTGCGATTAGAAATAAGATAAAATCAACCGGCTTGATTTATGATGAGCTCGCTGCGCGCCGACGGTACATTAAAGCTGCTTGCTCTGCGTCTGCGCCGTCTATTTGTCATGTTTTAAAAACATTTATCCCTTTTATAAAAGATAAACTAAGACCAAATCTAGTTTAGTGATCACTTCTGCGAGTGAATTTTTCATATAAATGAAAATAATTTATTAAAGACAATTATTTTATTCACATACTATTTAAAAATATAAATCCAATTGCGAAACTTAGATCTGCTTGTTTTTCTGATGATCACCATTTAATGTTTTAATATTTATGTTAAACTTTTCATAATGACATAACAACAAGGCCTGTTATAATTTTACGTATTGGTTGTCACTGGGGACATACAGTGTTTCAAATATATGACAAAATAAATTAAAATTTTTAGGTATTTCATACAAAATAAACATCAGGAAAAAATTGATGGACATACTACTCAAGGTCTGATATCCTTATGATTTATATCCAAATACCTAATTATTTAACGGAATTTATCAGACTTTATTTTCGAAACAAAAAAAAAGTTATACTGATCATGTAATATGTAGTATACCTACTTCGAAAAATCCAAATTACAAAAAGTAACAACTCCTGGATTTCCATTCATTGAAGTCATGTAATCTATTATTTACCCGTGTTAGAGGTGCAGGTAAGTAAGCCAGTGTTATTGCAAGGGATGTAACATCTATATATATATATATATATATATATATATATATATATGGTTGGTTAATTTCAATAAATAAATTAATTTTTACTAAAAAAAAACTAAAAATTTTTACCTAAAAAAAATAATTATTTTTCGTAATCTGTAGTATAAACTCAACCTACAGTTTAATCTTACAATTACATTAAATAAATTGTATATAAAATTAAATGATAATTTATTAATGAAATTATAATTATGTGTTAATAATTTTTTTTATAATAAATAGCTTGATGATGATAACCACGGCGGCCAAAATCAATGGAGCTAACTGCACAGGACATATAGTGCATAAGTGGATGTTGGATTACAGATCCGACACGAACGGAAAGATTTCGTGCGCAATACCACTGGCTTTACGTGTTTTTCTGGGCAAGGGAGTGTACACACTTCTAACTTCCAGACTTCGGGTTGCTGCTTAGAATTAATCAAAAGAAAAGACCAATAACTTTTTATTGGGTTTGAACCCATGACCTCGGGATCTGTGGCCTTATAGATCAACGAGGCAGTCATATACATATTTTACCTAATAAATCTAACATCATATAACACCGAATATACCAGGAAGTGTGTATTCCACCAACCCGCATTGGAGCAGCGTGGTGGATTAAGCTCCAATCCTCCTTTAGCCCAGCCGTGGGTCATTCACGTTATACTGTTATACCAGGAAGTGTTATGTTGGCATTTCATTTAAACGATGGCATATTGTAAAACAGCAAAAAAGCAGCCTTTTCAATTCACTTTGCACAATTTGGGGTTCTATTGTTCTAAATTGTAAGCAGCCCTCATAAATTATGTTTGACGCAAAGTACCCTGTATTGATTTATGACTTCCAAAGCATACAAAAGTGTACGAAATTATGTTACGAATTAGTGTAGTCTATTAACAAAATTGTTAATAAAAATTTTAGAAGAAATGTGTACTTGATTTGTAGCGTTGAAAGTATATAGATCCGAGAATTTTTTTTCGGGTTAAATTCACAGTAAGTACTAATAGTATGTTCATAGAACATTATAAATTCTATTTCTATGCTTGACAAATATTGCCTAAAATTATATTACAAATTATAAAAAACTTTAAATCTAATCATAAATTAAAACCAAATTATTTTTTAAAAAACAGTTACAATATAATATTACCTCAATGCCTCTCTCACTGCTGGGTGAAATTATATTTTGCTGTTAATGAGTAAGTTTGATCCTTTAACCACTTACCCCGGATGATTAAGATTTGGCCGAATGTTTAGGCTACATATCTCTTTTCTACACAAACAAAACCAACGCAATGTATCTACTCACTCAACCGTATTAAACCATGAAAGAAATATATATGCGGCAACGAAACGAAATACCTACCTAACCTATAAATTTTAACTTACAAAGTTATTTACAAACCGAAAATAAACACGTGTGTATGCATGAGTATTTTCAAACAACCTACTCACCTACCCGTTGTAATAATATGTCAAAACTATAAAAAGTACTAAAAACTGTGTATGTATTTTCGCTCTTATCTCGGAAACTCGGAGTTCTGAACAAGGTGCGGCGTTTTTTCACGCCACAACAACTGTGCCTTTTGTACAAAACACAGGAACGGTCTTGCGTTGAAAATTGCTCACACCTTTGGGATGGCTCCGCTAAGTACTTGAGGCCTTGGATCGGTTGCAGCGACGTGCGGTCCGCCTTATTGGTGACGTAAAGGTCACTAACACCCTCGAGCCTTTATAATTGCGTCGAGAGATAGCAGCGCTGAGCGCTTACTATCGATTGTATCACGGCGAGTGCTCCGAGGAATTATTTTCTCTAATTCCTGCTTCCCCCTTCCTTCATAAGTCTACGCGTGCTGGCTCTCGATGTCACCGCCTAACTGTGACATCAATTTCATCGCGCAAAAAAGAAATTTGGCAACTCCTATCTTTGTCACACTTCCAAAAAATGGAATTCCTTACCAGCTCACGTGTTCCCCTCCTCTTACAACCCGGGTTCCTTCAAACGAGGCGTGAAGAGGCATCTTGCGGGCCGGCAATGCGAAGGCGGCTAGTGCAGAATCTTCTTCCCGACAGTACTGGCCGTCATCGCGTTTGGACTCTACTACCACTTACCATCAGGTGGAGTAGAGTCATTTGCCCTTCCGGGAAATATAAAAAAAAACCTTTCTGCGTCAGCGGCCGTCAGTTCTACGAGCGATGAATTTCCTACCTTGACTTGAGTGGGTGCAACAAGGATGTTCGACATGATTTTCGTCTTGTCCATGTTAATTTCAAGACCCACTTGTTGGGAGATCCTGCTGAGGTCATCGAGCATAGTGCCGAGGTCTTCCAAGGTCTCAGCCATAATCACGATGTCGTCGGCGAATCAAATATGAGTGATGTACTCGCCGTTGATATTGATGCCAACTTCGTTCCAGTCCAGAAGCTTGAAAACATCTTCCAGTTCAGCGGTACACAGTTTCGGAGATATAACGTCTCCCCGTCTTACGCCTCTCTGCAATTGGATTGGTTTTGAGTTCTAATCCTGGAGTCGGATTGACATGGTGGCGTTCTCGTAAGCACTTTAACACCTTGAGATACCGGTAATCGATTTGGCACCTTTGAAGGGACCTCAGCACGGCCCAGGTTTCGATCGAATCAATCAATTAATCATCAATCAAAGTGGCAGGCCCCCTACAAGGTTGACCGACGATATAGAAAGAGTCGCGGGAAGCCGCGGGAGTCGTTGGATGCGGGCAGCGCAAGATCGGCCAAAATGGAAATCCTTGGGGGAGGCCTTTGTCCAGCAGTGGACGTCTTTCGACTGAGAGATGATGACAGGCAGCGATCAGATACAGATTTACTATATATATATATATATGTATAGATTTAAAAAAAATCGCTTATAAAAGATATTTAAACGATTTTTCTTATGTGCGACGTTTAATGCAAATAATTGCAGTTAACTATTCATCTAAAGCCTTATTCTTATACATTAATAATTTACAAAGAATGTTGTAAGTTACATTACTGTCTTGGTCATTTTGTCTAGCTCGAAATTATTATTAGTGTACTTTATACACTGTTCAGTAATTTGAGCGTGATTTATGTTTGCATTTTAAAAGCTACGTGTCCCGTCACGGAGGGCTCATGATTTTCACTCGACTTTATAAAATAAAGGATGTTTCCTAAACAAGATGTTGGGTGCAAACATTGTTCCTCCTGCATTATGCGTCTGCACTGGACAGCGTATTGTCTGTAACAAATAAAAGAATGACATTTTATCTCATTGATTTCAAGTGACATATTTGCTGGATTTCCAGAGATCTTAGGTAATGTTTTTTTGTTTTGTTTGCTTTGTTTTTTGTTTGATAGTACAATGTTCATGAATGTTTTGTTTGTGATAAGCATATTAGTCATCTCGTATAAATGATTTACTGTTTTGGTTTTGTTTAATTATTAAACAAGTGCTCGTGCTTCTTGTTATTTCAGTAATTAGAAGAAATTCTAAATTTTTAATTGTTTCCTGAGTCATTTGTTTGGAAAACTATTTTCATATAAAAAAAAATTGTCCTCGTGCATATCTTTTAGCCTTATTATAATTAGGATAAGTTAACCCTTTTAAGTTATATGGGGTTGAAATTGGTAAAGTATTGTTGGGGTGCATGTCAGTCACCTCCACGTGGTGCACCCTGGGCAACGGGGTCGACCAGCAATCCGACGTTTTTTCCGGAATGCTTGTCGACCGCGGCTGAGACTGACGCGGCGGAAGTGTCACGGGCCGCTCCTGGTACTTCTCTGTTGCAGCAGAGTGGACTAGCGAGCGGCTTCGTGGCAAGTAGGTGGACTCCGGGGTCCTTTGGACTGCCGGAGGGAGGAGGAGTTGGTCTCCGGTGTCCTTTGGCGCAGCCGGAGACAGGAGTAGAGTAGAAGGAGGAGGGAGAGGCGGGTTCGCTCAGTTTCGGTGTCGTTGCTGGGTGGACAGACCGTAAAAAGTCACCGCCTCTCAAACTCGTTTCCCCATCCAGGCGTCAGCCTGCGGTGGGACCGAGGGTCTGGCCTTCACCGGCTGGGCCAAGAGGAGACAACCTCAATAAAAAACACCCGGTGGGTCGCTAACCCATAGCGACGGCCGCTGGCGGGGTCGCGGTGGTGAGCTAACGCGTTCCCGTAACCCCGCCGCCTGCGGTGAGACGGAAACGGGGAGGTTTTAGTGGGTAGGACGGTGGCCTTCTGCCTCGTGAGTCCCACATAACCGTCCCGGTCGCGGACCGGGCGGTAGGCGTAAATGCCTTTCCTCCTCGACAACAAAAAAAAAAAAAATGGTAAAGTATTGTTGCTTGAAGTTGTGTAAAGATTTCTGGCATAATGCGATAAATCGTAAATTTTGGGTAGAATAGGTTAGTAATAAATAACAAATTTTAGAAATGAATATTCATAGGAGTTTAAATTTTTACTTCCTTATTTACACAAAAGGTCTATTGAAACTGTAAGTATGCCTACCTTATATATTTTTTGAATATTATACAATGAAGCTTATTTAATACTGTATTTACGATTTAATAATAAAAACTGCGATAATAGATTGAGCAATAAAATAATTGTAATGATCATATTTACGACTGACTTCTATTTAGATAAGAATTATTTATATTGAGGACTTAAATTATTACAGTTGTATAATTTAAGTATAATTCAACAATATTCATATTCTTCAATCAAATTTACTATACATATAAATTAAGAAAATACTTTTATAATAATTACACATAAATTTATATGCAATTTGTATTTATGTGCAGAAGTTTTTTATTCGTTTACGCAGTTTTATGAGAAAGAAAAGATTTACAATAAAATCATACAACATTTATAACGCTTTCGCTGTTTGTTGACATTTACTTTTTTATGAAATGTTAGTAATTATATAAATATAAAAAAAAAATTTAGTGGTTTGCCTAAAAACTCGATAACTTTTTTATCGATCCGACCTGGGGTTTTAAACCAGTACTCGGGATCTGTGGCCCTATATCTAGCCACTAGTACGAGCCAGTAATAAATAAGAAATTTAATAACAAAACGATAGATTTAACGCAATTGTAACCGCACAAAAATATTTTTTGATATCTATTTTAAATAATTTTTGATTTTGCAAGTTGCACATATTGATACTATCTTTTTTATCGGATCGGACTGGATAATTTATGTTATTAATTAAAAAAGCGTTGAAACAGATATGGTTTACAGTTTCATTTACATGAAATCATTGAGTATTTCCGGTAAATATCGTACGATATATAATCTTTTTTTGTTCATTCATGCAACTGCAGCTGTTCTTTGTGAATGCAAAGTTGGAGGATCGTTGATCTCTGCGGTGGTCTGCGAGGCCTCCCGCCGGCGCACGCGTTATTTTGCTTAGGGTACACTTATACCTATGAAAGTACCATTTACACATAAAAGGTATAATTGAATGACTTAAATCACTATTTTCAATAAAAGCGACGCAAGTTATTTTGAAGAGATGTAAAGTTATCATGAATTTTATTTAAATAAAACTAAGCATTTTCAAAATGTGTTTAAATTACTATAATAATTTTATTAAGCCTCTTTCCTTGAACATGCTTGATGTTTGTGTTTAGCTTCTACTCAAATGATTGATTTTGCTTTATTTCGAACAAAAAAATATGTTAGTAAAATAAAATGTCGTAGGTACATAATATACTGAATAATAAGGCTTACCTAACCTATCCAGTAATATGGTAATAGCGAGAATATATAGATTTATTTTATATAAATATAGAATAGTGGTACAAAAAGTAGATAAAGCTATCCTTAAAATACTAGGTGGGTACTGAATTTCATTAAATTAATTAAATAAAATTAACGGCAATGCGATGGCTAATATTACTACATCGCTGGTATGTAGAAACATAGCTTTGTAGTTATATTTTTCTGGAACATTAATTTTTTACATTTTATTTTAAAAGGTTAATAATTTGCATTCAATATGCAAACAGAAATAAATTACCTTATAAACCGTATTCGTAAAATGAAACTGAAAACATTCGAAATTCGAAATCAAATCATCAAAGATGCTCGGCTGAGTACTAGTGACAAATTATCCAAAATGAAACTGTAATTTTACTGTTAAGTAGGTAAATACTTTGTAAATAGGTTGAGCTCAAGTCTTCTCCTCCTTTGAAGTGAAGGTTCGTAGCTCATGTCACAATACTCTGTGGCGATATAATTAAAAAAATACTTACATTTGCCAAGAAGACATTACAACCTCCGAATATAAAAAAAAATATTTTGTTTGAATCCTGAAATCCCAAATATAGGCGGATTTTCCCCATTGCGAATTTGCAGATTTACCTATCTAATGTTTTTTTACCCGGCAGTGCTAAGATAAAAAACGAATAAGTGCTAAACTTATGGAAAGAACCATACACTTCAGGGCCGAATTTGAACACACGCCATTCGGCTAAGATACAGCTGTTCATTAGACCGTTTTAGCTTATTCAAGTAACAGACGCTTAGGTACCTTACATATATTACTTACTTAGTAGAGCGTACCTAATTGCTAATGAAGTTATTTAGGTACAAATTACAATTAATGATCTTTGAAGAATTATAGGTTAAAAGTGAATAAATACATATATTTTAAACCATAAATACCGTAAAATGAGAGGCAAAGATAAAATATTTTCCACAAAGTGTCACAAAAACGATAAATATATTTTTTTCCCGTTGATGCCTCATTATCATATCCTCCACCTGTACATATCTGTTTAGCATATTTTCGGAATTTAAAAACATACGATTGTATAATCGTCTTATAAAAGATATTACATGTCAAACCTAAATCAGTAATCATAAAAAAAAACTAAAACATGTTTATAATTGCGAACCAGTTGCGAGGCGGACACAGAAGGGAGGGGCCTGACGAGCCACGCCTAACACGCCGCCCACCTAAAGTAGTATATGAATGCATATATTAATATACCTACCCTTATATAAATATTGTCCTACTATATACAATTAAGTACTTGTCTATATATAAACTATTGCTCCAGCCTTATACTTGTTATCGTAGGTAGCTACTTAATTGCAGGCATTTGTTTCAATAAACAATGTCGTTAAAATTAACTAGTTATTTTAATGCGAAAGTTTGATTTTAAGTAGATATAAATTTAAAAAGAAGTATATCGCTCTAATTCTTTAGTTTTTAAAAGAAGAACTAGAGTTAAGACAGTAGAAGTTTTATATATATAAGTCATATCTTCGTCAGGAGTTTGCAAAACAGATAATAAAAAAATTAGATGTATCTCGTGTTGCTATCACATTTTGGTGGAAAGTATAACTCAAAATTTTTAATTTAAATAAATGTTTAGGTACAGTCAAATCAGCTTGGAGACGTTTTTGCGTATGTAGTAGTGTACTGTCAGCAAATAAATAAAGAAAATAAACCTTTTTTATTATAAAATATAAATTGTAACATTTCTTTTATAAGTAAGTACATAAACGTAATTTTAAATTAATATGATTTTTGTCTACTCCAGACATTTCGTAGTTATCATCATCCTAGCTTACAATCAATAAATCGTTAATGTCATGGAATTTCTTTTCTCTTTAATAGCATACATAAACTTCTTTCATCAACAATTATGGAGCTAAATTTATCCTCAGCTGACAATTTTTTTTATGACTTAAATTTTCATTGTCCCCCATTTATTTTATTATGAACTAATCACTAAACGTAATGGCATGACACTTGTAACGCTACTCGTGCGAGAGTCGAGCCACGTCGTAGAATACATAGTGTATACTACAAACGTAAAAATCGTCTCCAAGCTGGTTTATCTGTACATACTATTATACCTTACCTAAGCCAGCAGTGCTATTCTGTAAAAACTCACACCGTTTCACACTGAAATGTTGTAAAAACTTTCACTAATACGTTACTTTGAGGCGTGCACCATTTCAATGTTTTAACTAATATTTTATTATAATAGTCACATAATTATTATTTATTTATTTTTAATAGAAAAGGAAGGCGGATGAGCATACGGGCCATCTGATGGTAAGTGGTCACCAAACGCCCTTAGACATTGGCACTGTAAGAAATGTTAACCATCGCTTACATCGCCAATACGCCACCAACCTTGGGACCTAAGATTTTATGTCCCTTGTGCCTGTTATTACACTGGCTTACTCACCCTTCAAACCGGAATACAACAATACCAAGTACTGCTGTTTTGCGGTAGAATATCTGATGAGTGGGTGGTACCTACCCAGACGAGCTTGCACAAAGCCCTACCACCAGTTGAGATTATCATTTTCTTACATTTCACGATCACAATTCACGATATTCTTCGGTGATTTTTGTGTTTGTTCTTACGGAATAGCTTCAGATACTATCCGCTTAAGCCTGTTTGATGTTTATGGATAGAATCTTACAGTTAATAATTTCCGATATTCCTTACAACGCTTTAAATTATTTTGACAATAATTATCCGATTAACTCATGCTTCTCTTATCGTATGTTTATTGTACAATGGCAAAATTATTCTTCTTTTAATTGGATGCAGTTTAAATCAGACGAACGATGAGTGATTACATACAATACAAACAACCAACGTCAGCTATGTTGTGTATATTTAACTGATTTTTTTATAAAAGAAATACAGAAGAGCACATAGTTTACTAATTGCAATAGCTAGGTATGGGTATGTAATTGCTTACAGTCCTAATACTAGGTATGATATTGGAAAGTTCTAGTGTACCTGTGTCTATAATAAATAGCTCACTCATTCATAAATATAAATGCGAATACATAGATAAATCATGGTAAGTGATAAACTACAGTCGATTCTCAGAAGGATATTTCAATAAATATGTTTAATAATAATAATGTAATAATAATGTGCTCCAGACCGATTTCGGCCACGGCGTCCAATCTCAAGAGAGATTAGCCAATTACGCACGAGATACAATAGTGCACAAGTGTATGCGCACTCTATTTCTTAACTCTCATAATCCGATGGGACGGCAATCCGACACGACCGGAAAGGGTTCAGGCGCAGGACCAACGGCTTAACGTGCTTTCCAAGGCACGGGAGTGTAAACACATCCAACTTCCAGACTCCGGGCTGTTACAAAGGATTTTTTGACAGAAACACCCAATAACTTTTTTTTATTGGCCCGATCTGGGAATTGATCCCAGGACCTCCGGATCTGCGGCCTTACATTAAGCCACTAGACCAACGAGGCAGTCAAATATATTTATAAATAGAAGCACATACAATATATAATTACCATGGATTAAATACATTTGTGAATTCGACGTAGAATCAATATATAATTTAAAAAATATCTCACAAATACTTTCGATTCATCATTCAATAAATTAGATTTTCCTGAAATCAAAAATAATCCTCTAATAATCTAAAACCTGCTTGAGACGTAAATTCTACGGAGAGGAACTCACATATCTATAGTTCGAACACTATTCTATTCTTTTAAAATATTATTCTATTATCCACCGTTAACAATAAAAACAAAATCAATAAGTAACTAAAATGTACATGGTGCCTACATAACAGGTGAATGCCTCCCTTTTCTCCCACGCCCACAATTTAATCTTGAATAATGTCTATACGAAAATGGGATACCGACATCTCATCTAATGGATCGCCCCTTGCGCATTATAAATTGCTGAGATGCAATATTTATGATTGCAATTACTGGTCTTCACTTCGTAAATAGGGCCCTATTTACAACTTTTCGCTGAGATACAAATATATCTAAAAGACTCTTAATTTTTTATTATTTATGTTTATATCTTTGTTTCATCAAACATTTGCAAAATATTTAAATTAAATCTCTATTAAGATAATATGTAATTACAACTCCTACAAACAATACAGCGTGTACATTATTATTAATTTTTTTTTCTGAGTGTAGTTTATTTAGCTTAGCCTTTGAAAGTAGGTAGGTAGATTTAGAAATAGAGATGGATTTTGCATGGCTTTAGAAGAATATCTGTGTACACACATTGTTTGTTACCTGTGTGGAGAGAAATCACCAACTCACCATCCTACCACCAACAAGTAATACTTTATATTGCTGTGTTCTAATTTGAATGGGAATTAAGCGAAAGCTATTACAGGAACAATGAGCATAGCATCTTAAATCCCGTGGTTAGAAGCAATGATGATGTAAGAAGTACTATCCATTTACAGTACTTTGTATATGATTACCCTTACGACAATTTAGGTGTGGCTCTTTTACCACCCCCCTAAAATAATTGTAAAAAAAAAAATCGTTAATGTAATCGGCTCCACTTTCTTGAATACAAATTATGATATTAATTCCAAACTAATTTGATCTGACGTGAAATTGCATAATGAAGAGCAAAGAGCTGAACAATTTCGATTCAAACTTTTTTATTTTATCAACTTGGTCATCGTATTATCATACTTCCAGTTAAGACTCGTAGATTGCTGTAGATGGTGCTCTCTGAGAGTTGTTCATGCACTTGAAGGTTTTGTCAACAACTGTCTCCAAGCGATTTTCTCATTGGAAAACAGTTCAAGTAAGTCGTATGTATGCAATACAAACAAATATTAGTGAATTCCTTATACAAAGAAATAATGTTACAAATGTATCGTTTCTACGTATTTCTCGTTTTCCGTATAAAAATAAAGATATGTCTCCTGAAATAGTTTTAAGTTTCGGTAAAAATTAAATTGCAATAAACTATGTCGTTACAAAAACATTACACAGAGCGAATGTGTTTTCGAAGTATGCAGCGACGATAGCTTGGACAATAAACGTTGATTAATCGTCCACTTTGTCTCTGCCCGTGTCGACTACAGCGGAAACTTGAACATTACTTCGATCATAAATTATAAGACGTTTATTAGAAACTATACAAGAAAAATATATTTACGGATACTCTATTTAATATTTCAATGCTTGTAGTATCTTATTTTCCTTTTATTATTATTAGTAAATGTCGAGCTGCAAGACTAAGGACTTTCTTTTGTGGAGGCCTGGAGCTTATCCCACCATGCTACTCCAAGGCCGGTCGGTGGACATATGCAGCAGAAATTATTTTAATATCATGGAAAACATCGTACGGAAACTTACATGCTTCGGATGAAAATCAGTCACATGAAAATATTCACTAACTCGTGTTGGAGATGCGTGGTGTAGTAATATACCAATGCTGTACCTATTTTGTCGTGGTTTTGTAATTTTTGTCTGTTTTGATAAAACGCTGGCTTGTCCAAATAAATAATATAAAAAAAATAAAAATAAAAGAAGATCCAATCCATTTCTTCGAAAAAGCAGGCCTTAGCCTAGCAGTAGGTGGTATGTATAGACTCTTACCTTGTTACTTACTTGGGTATATATATATATATATGTATATTTATATAGCTTATGCTGGATATACGTACGTTGATCAGTCAATCAACAAATTGCCTTTTAACCTAAGTAGATGCGATATCCGTGTTAATAAAGATATAAAAATATAAAAATGAATAAGAAAAGTAAAAGGTTGTATATACATATAAGCAAAGAATGGAGCGTCAAACGATCTATTTGTTCATACTTTTCAACTCACTTCAGGAAAGAAATAGGTTATTATTTCACGTGTATGTTTTTTTCATGTATGTTTTCCGATTATCCGTTAACGGTTAGCTAGACCGATTTGGTTGGATTGAGCTCTATTCTGTTGTCCCCAGGTGGTCCCATATATTCGTTTCTTTATGTTTTTTCCAGTATATAATATCGCCGAAGCTATTGATCAAATTCGCATAATGTAAATTTTAACTTTCATTGAAAATATATGCTTAATATAACCGTGGTATTTTTGTAATAATGTTATGCTTTGTTTAAAATTCCACAGAGCTGAATTTATCTTTTATATATCTTAGATTTGTCTATCCGATATAAAGTAAGGACATATAGATACATAAATATGTCTTGTCGTTTTTATGGAACACTTGGTAAATTTTTATATATAAAATCTAGCTTTTCAGCGTGGTTCGTTCCACGTTGGTACCTACATCATGAGATTACGACGTTCAAGCAAACATTATGTAATTGATTTAAAATAATTTTATTAAAAAAAATAACTCTACATATTTCCTCACAGTTTTAGCATTTTATAAAAACAAATTTCATCAAAATTGGAATAGTACTCATCGTAAAACCACTACGTACAAACTGAATTGCATTATAATTACAATATTATCATAGCAAGTAACGAATTAATAATGAAGGAATTATTTACTTAATCCTAACGCATATGTCCTTTCCCCAAGTCTTAATAATACAATATGTTAATTATTCAAATGTATATATGTTTGTTTGGAACAAAAAATATGTTTTGATAATTATTGTATTTATGCAATGGCTGTGGACCGTTTGGCCCTCCCGCTGGTCCCCATACGTTTAAGCTTTTGTCGGAAGACTCTACCAAACTTGTAATGCTACAGAATTCTATTTACCATATATTATAAATATACATTTAGTTTCAATAAATATAGTAAGCTATTTTAATTTATCAATAATAAATAAGATAAATTAATGTAATTACATTTAATTAATGGCAACATCAATTAAACATTATACATCACCATTAGGATATGTTCTATGGTCATGTGTTTATTAATGTGCTGTAAATTTATTACAATTTAATATCATAGGAATTGTAATAAAACTAGACTTCGTACGGATCTAAAAAAACTTGTAATAAATATTGAAAAAGGCAAGTCAAATATTGACTTGAACTTCATATTATTTAGGTAACTGTTTTGATTATACACTAAGTATTATTTTCAAAGATGGTATTGTATACAGATCGAAAAAGAATTAACTAATCGTAAGTTTTTTTTTTAATTTGATTATCATTTCCAAATATGCTTAAAAGAAATACTGATGAAAAATAATTGACGAATTATTAACCTTCATTAAATTAAACATTAATATTAAGTTTGTAAAAAAAAGTTAAAATTTATATTTTATAGTAAAAGGAATAAAATGGATCTCATGTTATCGCTGCGCAATCGCAAATGACAACACGCTGGCCGGTTTAGGGCTGTGGCCGCAGTTGTTGACAACGCGCAGGCGCGCGTCTGTTCACAGCTGTCACTGCGGGATCCATTTTGAAAACGCGCTATTTTTTAAAAATGGAACCCGCAGAGACACGTCTAAAGCAATTAGTCACGTGAGCGTACCGATGAATTTGATAATTTGTTTTGAACTAGCATGACTTACCTTGATGACCAACGAAGTTTACGTCAATAGATTGAGGCGAATGTTAAAATAGAAACAATTATAAATACACTTGACGGGCCGGTTGGCGTGGTTGGTAGATACTTGCCTTTCACACCGATGGTTGTGGGTTCGATTCCTACCGAGGACAGACATTTGTGTGTATGAACATGTCTGTTTGTCCTGAGTCTGGGTGTGATTATCTATTTACGTGTAATTATCATATAAATATGTATTTACAAAAGAAAAGTAGTATCTGTGTATTATATCAGTTGTCTGGTTTCCATAGTACAAGCTCTGCTTAGTTTGGGATCAGATGGCTGTGTGTAAATAATGTACCAGGATATTATTATTATTATATTACTCATAATATACGTGCATAAAGATGTACACCTAAGGCATCTAGTACGCAAGTGATCGAAACGAAATTTATAGAAGTATTGTCTTTAATATTCAAATTTTTTAAAGACCATTTGTCAAAAATATGTTTTATAATTAGATCAAAATAAATAAAATTATATCAAAATAAAAAAATATATCAAAATAACTTTTTACCAAAAATAAATATTAATAATACGAATACCAAGGAATCAATCATGAATTTTATCCTGGTTTTGAATATTACCCCAATGAAAGGTTGCAAATAATAATGTCCACAGCGCTCGCAGGAGACGTTCAACAAGCGCATTTGGTGACTTCTAAATTAACATGGTTGGTCTTTAGCGGAACCCTGTGGGGAAAATGGCAGGGTTCCTGGGACTCCCGCGAAGACCAAACAATGATTCGTGCCGCGAGTCGGAGACTCACAGAGACCGGCTGCCGGCCATTCAATCTTTACAAATCAAACAAAGTATATTTGTCGAAAAATGGTTCAGTTAAAATTCATTCAGCTCTGTGATTATAGGGTTATTAATATACAATACAATTAATTTTATTATTTATATATATTTTTCATATAGGACCTATTTGCATTAAAAATAAATTTATCCTTTCTAGGGCAAGGTATTCGTGACTGAAATTAAATCCCGCAATAAGCTTTACGTTTATGTTTTTTTTTTATTTATTTAAGGAAACAGCACACTTCTCACAGTGAAGCACTTAAAAACTACAGAGTTTCTTGCCGGCTTCTGTCGATAATAAATTCCAAAGTTGTATCCAAAAATTAATGACAGCTTAATTTTGGATCCTGACTTCTTAGCTATGAGGCGAGCATTAATTTGCTGAAGAGAAACATTATTTTTCTGACAATATTTTTTTTTCTTTGCACGACATCAAAACCTTCCTCGTTGGTCTAGTGGCTAGATGTAAGGCCGCAGACCCGGAAGTCCTGGTTCAAATTCCAAGTCGGGCCAATAAAAAGTTATTGGGTTTTTCTGTCGTAATTTTCATTAGCAGCTCGGAGTCTAGAAGTTGGAAGTGTGTACACTCCCGTGCCTCGGAAAGCACGTAAAGCCGTTGGTCCTGCGCCTGAACTCTTTCTGGTCGTGTCGGATTGCCGTCCCATCGGATTATGAGAGTTAGGGAATAGAGAGTGCACCTGTGTTTGCGCACACACTTGTGCACTATAATCTGTCCTGCTCAGTTGGTTAATCTCTCAGAGATTGGGCGCCGTGGCCGAAATCGTTTTCTTGCTGGCAAAGCCAACACTTTACGTGGGGGAACCCATGTAAAGTGGTGAAACCGGCGGCTTCGCTAAAAAACCAGTGATATCCTTTTCGTCTGGCAGCGAAAGATCTCCGCCTATTATCGCCGCCAGGGTATGCCCTTGAAGCCCCAAATAATAGTAAATCTTAAAAAATAACCGTGATTATCACTATTTCAAATTAATTTCACCTGTTATTAAAAAGAGAAGAAAAAAAAATCATAAATGTCTAACAAAACACTTTTTCAAACAACAAGTAAATATAATTGCGAAAATTTTGAAATTGTTGTAACAGTGTATCTTATCTTATTTCGATTATAATTTTAGTAAATTGTGTTCGCCGCGTCTTCACTCGACTTAGGTAGGTAGAACATATTAGTATTGTGGAGAGGTTGGTTATAAAAAGTAGCCTATGTTCTTCCTCGGGGTTCAAGCTTACTTCATACCAAATTTCATCAAAATTGGTTCAGGGTTCTAACCGTGAAAGCAGACAGACAGATTAACTTTCGTATTTAAAACATAAGTCTAAATTTAATAACACAGACAAAGCGTCCGCGGTATAACGTACATAACATCCTCGTGAATATAATAATGATACGTCCGGGGCGTCAAAATTTGGGTTGAATTGTTATGTCCGGTAGCAGCCTGAGATTTTGAAGGTGCCAGTATTAACAATCCATGTCTTGGAAAGCATGTAAGGTTTGAACTCTATCCGGTTGTGGTGGATGGCCATCCCATCTAATTATATTAGAGTGAGAGTGCATTTATGTATGCGCACACACTTGTGCAATATAGTATGTCCGGATCAGTTATCTAGTCTGCATTGAGAATGGCCGCCGCGACGGAATTCGGCCAGGAGAATATTATCAAGTTTAAACACTGTATACTGTTTACAAAAATTTTTACAGACGTTACACTATCAAAAATAGAAGTTTAGCACAACAGAACTTGTTTAACCATTTCAACCTTGATATTTACATTCATCATGCCAAAAGAGTTTTACATTAACAATTCCAGGAACAGTACACCAAGCACAGTAGCTAATTAATAATTATGAAGTCTCTAGTCATTTAATGTCTCAGAAAGTGTTAATAATATTAAACTGCTTAAGAGCCTTAAGTCATGATTATTATTGAGGTGCAGTGGCACGCGACAAAAGCTTTTAACACGGAGTACTTTCCAAGTGTCACTTGAAAACGCGATCAGAGCAACGTTCTGGACGTAAAAGGCGCAAATCAATGAACAAATAAGAAGGCTGTATAATAGCACTTACGCGCACGTGACGTATGATGAAAGCACTCGGAAAAGCCCTTGATAACAGTATGGAACTTTGTAATCGTTCTTTTATATTTAATGTGTATTTAGAACCTAATGATTGAAAGAGTTGAAAAATGATTAAACATTTTTTATTCATAAATCTTTTCGACTTTTTGTAAAGCAGTTGGTTTGTCAAGTGGTGGACAGTACTGAACTGAAAGCAACTGAAACTGATAAGTACGATCTTCTTATTCTTCTGCCTACCGTTTTCCCGGTCTAGTAACGCCAGGCTCCGCTTTCCTGCATCTATTCCTCCACTTTGCCCGATCTAAAGCATCCTCCTTAGTGAAATCGTGCTCTCTCATATCGTCCCTCACGACATCGAGCAAGCGCTTCTTGGGCCTGCCGCGGGATCTAGGATCTTCCACAACGAAGTCCAGATTACTGAGCAACTGACAAGTAAGATAAAGAGATAATTTCTTTAGAATATAAATGTGATCTTTATTATATATAATTGCTCTGATTACTAGATAGATAACAGTAGATGTAACTAATCAGTTACATCTACTGTTATCTAATCAGTAATAACTAATCAGTTACATCTACTGTTATCTATCTAGTAATCAGAGCAATTATATATAATAAAGATGAACTATGTATGTGTACGAATTAGTTAAGTATATAATATATTAAATAGTTATAATACTAGGATATGTGATCGTTAAAGTACATTGTATTTTAATTTTGTATGACCATGTTAATCTGGGTAACTTCTTTTTTCCTTCTTGGGTATGCTAGAAGAAATCTCTTCATAGGATAAGCAAACCTTTTATACTTAGACTTATGACGTTTTCTTTGATTCCAGAAAAAAACTATTTTTTCTTCGTAAAGTATCAGTGTTAATTAAATAATTTTCGAGTGCAATCCTTTTTCTCCCGAAACCATTCATCGTACCATTTTTATAGAAAACAATACCAATGTGTTGCCATCCATTAAATAGTCTTGTTATTAGACCAAACAGATTAGAACACAAGTATTTTTGTATTATCTTAACTATAAATCAGTATTTACATATTTAGTTTAGTTAAAAATTCATTAATTGTATAAAAATACCTGAATACGAATACTTACCTATTAAAAACGCAGTAGCTCGTGAGAAGATTTAACCGTCCTCCATTGAGTTCGCTCAATACGGTCCGAGTCAAAAGTCAGGGGAAAATGAATATAACATATTCTTTGATTTTATGCGCAACAATAAAAGAATCGTGTAATTATACGCTTGAACAATGAACGTCGCGGAGTTGACTTCAATGAAATAACTACGACTGAGCATTAGCCCTCTTCGAGTGAAGCGTTGTTTAAGTGGAGTGAGTACAAGAAAATAACCTCATCCCGGGGGTCCGGGCACTTCCGTTCGGTTTCATATTTCGCGTGCCATTGTTCCGGTGCAAGGGTGGCGCTGAACGCGACGAAGCTGTCGCGAGCTCATTATTGTCCTTTGTACAATTGACTTGACGTATCGATTTATTTAGTCATTTTTTTATGTTTTTTTTTCAAAAGCATGACGCAATGTATCTTGATTTACATGAATTTATTTAATAGATACATATACAAGTTGAACCTGAAAGTAGAAATATGTCAGTCACACAGATATTATAAAGTCGAGATTATCAGAAAAATTATCTTTTCCTTTTCGCGTAATAAATGCAGAGTTATATTACGATAGACAATAACTGAAAAAACTGTAGTAAGTTCGATAACTTACTACAGTTTCTTTAGTGATTTTAGGTAATAAAAAAATAAATAAAAATAAAATCATTAATTAAGGTACTTTATAATTTATTGTTTCTTTATCGTGTTGGCCTTATTAAGACTTATACTATAAATCGCCACACTTTTAGTTTAGCTAATATTGCAAAAAACCTCCAACAATTTCAGCTTTTGTAAGCGTTATAAAAACTATCTTTGTAAGCGCGTATTTTAATGATTACCTAAAACTATTTCCAACTCTCCATAATATAAAGAATTGCAAATTCAATTAAAATTAAAACATTTTATAAGAATAAGAAATTATCGCGTATTTCTTGTTTGTTTTTGCTCATGTTTCTGATTTCAACGATCGCTTGTTCATCAAATCTATTGTGTTGTGTAATAACTGTGATTTTGAGAATAATCGCCTTTCTCTCCGAGCCTAGGGGTCGCAAAGCACGTGTATTTAACACGATACCTGTGAGAAAAGACGTTAATAGAGTTTGGTATTTAAACACTTGTTGTTTTAAGTGCAAATATATTCATATTATAAGAGAAGTACACTAATAATACTCTAGTACTCGTTGGTCGTATGGTAGTTTATAAGGCTGCATGTCTTTAGGTTCTGGGTTCAAATAGCGGGTCCGTAACAGCGGGCTAATACAAAGTTATTTAGTTTATTTTTCGAGAAATTCTCAATCAGCCTCCGAAGTTTGTACGATAGCAATGTTCACTTTCCCGTACCTTGGAAATTTTGTAAAATCGCCTGAAGTCTCTTCGATTGTGACGGATTGCCGTTTTATCGAATTATGAGTCAAGAAATAGTGAGCTCACCTGTGTTTACGCACACACTCGAGCATTTTAATTTTTCCCCACAGTTGGCTATTCTCCATTGGGACTGCTTTGCTTTAGAGGATCATCATCATCACTTATTGATTGACTGAAGCATGAAATTTCGCACAATGGTTACTTATGTTATGAGCAGTTAGTATGGACAGTTTGTGGGGAATTACATTCATTATTTAACTTTTTCTTAAGGCTTATTAATTAAAGGAAGTTATTTCAGCGTTTTTGTGAAATAACGATAATAGACATATAAGAAAAGAATTTTTGTATTTGAAGTGCGATTAACTATTATTTAGTGAAGTATGAAACGTGAAAGTTTCGCGGTATCTTTAGTCTTTGGTTGTTTACGCGGAACTAATCACTGTTGACCAAATAGCGTGGCAGAACAGGTTACCCCAAAATTAGGCCAAAGTTGGATATCCTGCTATGTTTTAAGAGAGAAATTATATTGTGCAGTATCATAAACTGATACGAATTAAGTACATGAATATTAAGTACTGCATGCCTCAGTAGTGATTTGCAAATTCACGACTCAATTTTATTAAATAAGTGAACATTTAATGCTATATTAAAGAAACGTTGTTCTATAAACATTGTGACCTGATTTGTGTTCAAAGAAAACAATATAAATCATGTTCAGTATAAGTAAGTTGACATTTATCTCTGACAAACAGTTTGTTCTTCATTTCTCAGGATCTTATTAATTCATCGCGATGTTGTTCGGGAGGCGGGAGGGTTTTATTAAATTACAGCTTTCACAAATTATGTAGAAATAATAATTCGAGCGGGCGAGGCGGCGTCGCAGTGGGGTGCTGCACTTTTAATTAAACCCTAAATTATTGTTCACCTTCATTAATTCTTCTGCTCCTGGTCGGCTCGTACTAATGAGTTTATGCTTTTTATACTGTCTCCGCCTTTCTAGCGACCTATGATAAGTAAATTTCCAACGTTGACGATAATATGAACATAAAACTAAAACGTCAAATTATAATTTTCTTGCATAGATAAATCAAAGAGGTGTAAATATCTCATTGCCAGCTTTAGAAGTAAATTTACTAACCGCAAGTTTATGTACATTTTTTTTATATAACACACAACTATCTTTCGGTAAATAAGCAACACGCGACTAAGTTCTATTTTATCAAATTTTCCATGGTTATTTATTTATTAAAGGTTCTTGCAATAAATTGCGTTAAGTGGGGGCGGCCGGAGCCCCGCGGAGCGCGGTAGGGGCGCCCATAACGTCGGGAAAAACGCGCGCGGGCCATAAGTGCCTTTCTACGACGACAACGAGGCGATATTACACCGATGTCTAGGGGTTAAGGCGATACAAGCGTAATTCACGTCAATGAGGTCAATTGTTTTTGCAGTGTCTATTTTACACGTTAGTTTCTTAGCTCGGTTAATATTTAACACTAAAGAAGGTTGTTTTTTATACCTGCATATAACAACTTTACTTTAGTGTTAAATATTAACCATTTTTTATATTAATGATTTATGGTAAATTTTCATAATTATATTTTTCAATTCTCAAGGAATACTGCGCAGGACCAAAGGCTTTACCTGCTTCAGGCTGACACTGAAAATTTATTGACAAAAAACTCGATCACTTTTTACTGGTCTGAACGAGACGTTAACACGAAACCTCGGGATCTACCTTATGAGTGAGTAACTGTATTTAGGGCACAAGGGACATAGCATCTTTGGTTGACGGTGGTGTAAGAAACCGTTAATATCTACAGCGCCAATGTATATTGCCGATAATGACCTCTACTACCAGGTGGCCCTTTTGCCCGTCCGGCTACACATTTTATAAATAAAAAAATATATGTTATTATATAATTTTAACCTCACTTGAATCAGCAACACACAGTCAAGTTAGTCGGTGTGGTTTTTTTTAAATAAAATAGACAATATGTGATTATTGCCCTCAATATTGTGTATTTGTTATATTTTAGAAATCATTTATAAGTAAGAATGACGTCGTAATATTTTTTACGATGTTATATTGATAGCACCATATCAATTGTAAGTTTCACAATAAAATTAAGTACAATATGGAAGCTAAAAATCAATAGTAATATAATTTGTTAAGGATCTACACGCGTGGGCGTATAGGGCGTGGACAGGCGTGGCTGTGTAAAGTTGTACAAACACCAAATTAAATTTCGTTTCAATATGTTTATATCTTCAAACAAAAAAAAACAGACAATTCATCATATTTTACAACTACGAGTAAATGAGCCGATCTGTTTTTATGAAGTAAAACTTATTAAAAAAAAAACAGCCTTATTAAATAAATGGATTAAGGGCTAACAAAATACAGATCATTCATATTTTAAATACTATTACCTGAAATATTAATACGCAATAAGTCAGCCAGCCAGTCCAGTTAACTTCTTCATTGACGCAGAATGTATGCCAGTTGACTTCCTTGAAGACTTGATATCTGTCTTCGTGGGGTGCTTGATTCCTTAACCGATATGGGTGGTATTCGGCCCATTGGGTTACCTAAATTGTAGATGGCTATTTTTAGGTTGTAACCGTCATTTGTAGTCGACATTTGTACCCTCTTCACCAGTGTTCAGAACGCGTTTTCATTGTGTGTATATAATACGAAGTTTTTCGTGTGACGCAATATTGAAACCACTGCATGGATAAGTTACCCATTAGTGAAGAGAATTTCTTGCGCATTTGCTTGAGCCTACATACCACTACACTCGTTAACCCTTATTAATTACTAATTTAAAAATCGAATGGTGTCTTTGTGATGATATTTTAATGAAAGGTAAGTATAAATTGCAAAAACGAACATAATTTCTTTTAGTGAAGCGACTGCTAGGTTATTTTATTTTAAAGAATATTATATTATGTTTATTAGTTATATTTTTTTAATTGGTTATTAATTGATTAATGATACTTTATTTTCATAGGTTTATCGACACTTAAATATTGACATTAATTTATTTAAATTGTAATTACGCTAAGATAACAATTTTATGAGAATAATATTTTATTGCTAGCTCTAAAAATATTTTTTTATGCTTAACAATTTGGTTTAAGTAAAGTCCGTCGTAGCTGCAAATAAAAGTATTAATAGCTACAGATATGTTCCATAATTAAGTAATTTACAATATTTTAAATCACTATATATATTTTTACATGAGCAAATGAAATTTGTTCTCCTTCACAAATTCAAAGGTTCAAAATCAATCTCAGCACGACTAAGGCTATTAAGAAAAAAGTATTGTCACTGACTTTAATTATTATGGTCACAGATAAAAATAAAAAATAAGCTTTTTTATAACGAATAAGAATAATTGCGCTAAATGTGTAATGGCAGGATCTTTTATTAAGTTCCTCGAACACGGGATGTCAATAGGGCTGATTGGGTAAATCTCGATAAGGTTCCCCTAACGATTGCTAAGAGTGCTGTGACTCGCAAAGATCCTCTGATTAACTACTATGCTGATTACTTTGCTTGTATTCTGTGATCGTTAATGCGAGATAACGAAATATTGTTGATAATCAAAATAATATCGTTAATTTTATAATAAAAATAATACTATGTCATCGTTACATACAATACCAAATGTAGATTGTCGAATCATACAATTATTATCCAATCCCGTGCACATAATATAATAATTAAATTATATTTCATTGTAATGATATATAGTTTAGTTATAACGCTCGATAAAACCTAAGACCAAAAACTCTGATGGTACTGTTTTAATAAGCCGGTCTTCTAACCGTTGTTATTGGTTGGTTCCAAGTACCACAGACCATCAATAAAAAATATAATGTACAAATAGGTGCTAGTTAAAGTAATTAATCTGAAGTGGCGAATTTATTCATTGGTTAGCCAGGATATAGCCCAAGGCTGCAACGGCTTAACCCATTGCTAAGTCACGCAATAATGTAGAAGCAGTTCCACCAAGGTTAAATTATGATTAGTCATGACTGTTTCATATACAGATAAATACTTACGTTTTGTCATATTTGTTGACATTTCTAGTTACTGTTTCACTCCAAAAGATATGAGATGTTATATAAGATAACATAAAGATATTATAATAGTTGTATAAATTAAAATAATTAAAATAAATAAGTAATTTTGTTAAATCACTATATCGAAAAAAGTTTGGAAATTTGAATAGGTACTATACTTTATTTTATATAAGTATTTTTAGAAAATTATTTAAAATATTCTAAGTTCTAAGTTAATATAATTAAGTCACAGTTGGAAGTAATTAGCGTTTGTTTTTTGGTTGCAGAAAACAAGTTAAGTATTGCTACCACCAGTTAACTTGATTTCTTTAGCTTTTCGCAAGCTCGTTTGGTTAGGTACCACTCCCACTCATCAGATATTCCACCGCAAAACATCAGTACTTGGCATTGCTGTATTTCGGTTTGAAAGGTGAGTGAGCCAATGTAATTGCAGGCACATGGGACATAACATCGTAGTTTCCAAGGTTGGTGGCGCACTGGCGATATAAACGATGGTTAACATTTTTTACAATGCCAATGTCTATGGGCGTTGGTGAACACTTACCATCAGGTGGTCCATATGCTCGTCAATAAAAAAAGCAGCCTAAAGTTAGATTTATTTAATTTTTTAAGTTAATTTATTAGTAATTTATATATAACTAGGAATATGTCTTAATTAAGTTTCGAATTAGTACTAAAATTGAATGCAAGATATATAACTTCGTATATAATCCACAAGAATTTAGACACTCAACAGTAGAACATATTAGGTATGTATGTGTTTATATATATTTTTGTGTATGTATGTATGTTTGTGATTTTTATGGAATTACATTTCTTTATGGTTAATCAGCTTGGAAGTGTACGCTGACACGCGGTTTACTTTGGTAATTTTAACTAATGTAATTAATTTAAGAAGTAATTATAATAATTCATCTCTTGGTCAACGTCGAAAGATAACATTGCAAGGAAAGTATGTGGCAGATGAAAATCTGATCCATTTATTCACCAACCCGCATTTTAACAGCATGGTGGAGAAAGTTGCAAACCTTCTACTCAAAAGTAGGCCTTATCCCTGTTGTGAGACAATTACAGGCTGAGTGAGTACTAACGTGTTTGCTTTTGAGTGAAGAAGGAGAGAAAAGCTTGATGCAAAACGAGACGAGCTCAAGGCCCGACCATCTGTGGCCATACATAATAATTATGTCAGAGGGATGCTGACTTGCAGCGAATGTGGTCGTAAATGCGCTGCAAAATTTGGCTACGTCAGTCACCTAAGAACATACCAATGAAGTTCTCAATAGCCAGATCCCAATCGCTATGGCCGAATACGGTCGGGATAAATATATATATCTTATTAGTAAGATGAACCTATATAGAAATCATTAAGTTTAAAAACTCGGTATTTTACGTCACATAAAATGGCTTCCTTAACCTTAACACCTACTTAGACGTTCGGGCGTGATTATCTAACAAACATTCATCGTTTATAACATTTCTAACACAAGATGAATAATTTTTACAACAATAGCAGAACAAATGTTATTAAAAAAACTAGATTGGTTTAAATAAAACATTATTGCGTGCGAAGTCAAGCTATTAGCAAAATAAACAAGTGGGATAGTTCGATTTCGTTGTTTTAATGCAATTTTATAAACTGCCTACGCGAGGTTTCTGGTTCTTTGAATATTTATATAGCAGTGGGTAGTCTGTTTAAAAAATCATACATGTATAAATAGGAAGGAACGCGCCGTAAAAGTCTTATAAAACATTATTTAATAAACTTTTGGGTAATATATTACTTCTGAATATTTGTAAAAAATTAATATAATCGTATTTATTCGTATCGATATATTAATTTAAAATAAAATTTAATTTATTATATTGCAATATTTTTACGAGTATTTACAAAAAATATACTTTTATAATTTTTTGAATATATTATAGCTATAGTATTAGTCTCTAAGACTCCATTTTTATACGCATTATACTAATGTTATTCTATTAATCAAATATAAATCTTGTGTGTTTTTTTACAAGAGGGACACAAACAGTAAAAACTAATATTTATGTTATTACTACTGATTATTTAATTGTATTGTGTGTTTGAATTATATTAATAAGAATATATGATAATTTGGATACGCTACAAAATGAATACTGATATTACACTAATTGTTTTTGTAAAATACATTTTTTATAGGAAAACCCTTATTTTTCGTATGTGGAATTTTAGAATTTTATTTTTAAGTTTATCGGTACTAATAACATAAATGTGAAAGTAAATTTACATGTCTGTCGGCTGTTTCGCGGCTAAACAAATGAACCGATTTTTATGAAATTTAGTATAAAGCTAGCTTCAATCTGCATGGAAGGACTTTAAGTAGTTACATAGCTACTTTGCATACCCAACACATTACCGCTAACACATCACCCCAAACACGTAGCCGAAACCTAATTTTATACAAATCGCCTTATTTTATGATGTAACAACACTTCCTGACATAAGTGTTAAGCCAGCTGTCTGATTGTTATAACTATTTGAAGGTTAAATATATTTGGATAATTAAATAATTCAATGGCAGTATAAAAAGCGTCGATTTAATGAAAGGATATGACTGACATTTATCTGCTTTACGCTCTGTTTTTGACCCTGAAAACTGAAAATCTGAAAGCTACTCGTACATAAAACTTATGTTATTATAATTATAGCCTAGTCGCCTATTACATTGGAGTTGACTGATTCACGAGAGGTCACGACGCCTACAAAATCAGTTATTAACAATAAATGGTGTTGTTCTTTTTGAAATGTCTTATGAGTGAAACCATGCGTTACCAGATTAATTTTGAGGTGACTGTAGTAGCCGAGATGGCCCAGCGAGGTAAGAACGCGTGTATCTTAATCGATGATCGTGGGTTCAAACCCGGGCATGCACCACTGAATTTTCATGTGCTTAATTTGTAATTATAATACATCTCGTGCTTTACGGTGAAGGAAAACATCGTAAGGAAACCTGCATGTGTCTAATTTCACTTAAATTATGCCACATGTGTATTCCACCAACCCGCATTGGAGTAGTGTGGTGGAATAAGCTCCAAACCTTCTCCTCAAAAAGCGGGAGGAGGCATTTAACCGAGCCCATTTGGGACATTCACAGGCTATACGGACGGATATAGTAATAGTACGGACTAATACGGACTATAGTAATAAAATAACCTGAAAATCATTTTTTTTTTATAACTTATTAAGCAAGCCAGCTGATCTTAAATGTTAGAGACCAATGAACATCGTATGTCGGAATTATTGCATATGTAGAACTTAAAATTACAGAATAATTGCAAATATTTTTCTATTTTATGTAAGATATGAATGTAATATTATGTAATGAACTAAAAATCTATAAAAATCTTTTTAAAAAATTGGAATTAAGGATCGGTAAAAAGTTCAAGTACCGCTTAATCTCCCTCACTATTCTCCAAGTACTTACCTAAACACCGATTTGTTGTGCTCTGCTTTCTCGTGAGTCCCGACCCGTGATTCGTTTTTCAATCGATTGTGAGATTTCTCAAATAGAACCAATTCGTCGCGTTGTTACCGCGACGGTGCGGGCACTTTGATGTGTTTTTGTGGGCGTCCGCGGCGGTGCGATTGGCCGCGTAAGCCGTTACTTGAAATACTTGCCTTTATACTTAACGATAGACTCACCACTCCACTCTACATACACGGTATTAATGTGACGATTGCACGTTTTATATATTCAACAATGATATCAATAAAAATCGTTAGATTTTTTTATAATTGATAAATTTGTATGGTAGAAAATTAATGTATGTCTTAGTATTTACTTCATAAGCATTATTTTTTTAATGTAGGAAAATAAGCGTACTAATAACTATATGTATTCTAATAGTATAGATAAAGTTAAACATACATCTATGCGAGAGTTGATGTGTATCTCATTGTATACTTTATACTGCAAATCATCAAAAATTCGGGTTGAATTTGAAGCAAAAAGGGCTGAGACGATGCAATCGTCATCGTTTTATATCCGAGTCCGTTTCGAATCGTTCCATTTCCATTTGGTTTTTGCTGCGGCATGTGGCAACACCGACCTGCTCTGTCAATCTCTTATTATTAATTACCTTCTTTTATGCGTATACTCTTCTATCGATCGCGTTGATTAAAATATCCTAATAATAGACCAGCATAATGACTTACATTTCTTATTAAAAAACTGTAAGATGTGTGAGAGTCGGCATCAATTAATCGTACAGACATATAAGGATTACGAAACCTTATATAGTTTATATCGAATTATACTTAATGAAAGATCCAAATGATAAGATTAAATAATAAATCAACTTATAATTATGATAATATACGTAGAATACGTTAAATAAAAGAACCTCGGAATAACATTAACTATTCTATATAAATAACTCTGCTTTTCAAAAGATACACAAATAAAAAGTTATTATAAAATCAATTTAGACTTTTCTTAATATTAAAAATCCGCACGGTAGTAAATAAATAACTTTAAAAATTATTAATTACTTGCTGAACTCGGTAACTGAATAACAAGATTTCATTAAATCGCACACGCACCGGCGAATGATGCGCGGGCGCCGAAAGACGTGTATAAATTGCTCAATTTGGTTCTGAGCAAATGGCATATTAAATTATTATCGCTTATCATGTACGCTTGTATGAGGCTTCTTGGGTACGCTTTCCTGCGATCTCTGCGGGGGTTAGTATGGTTTACCACATATGCTTAAGTAATTAATACGCTTCAAACTGCGCATTCGTTTATTTGATTCTATTAGTGCTTTATGTCTTTGAAATACAACGTTGTTTATACCGTATCATTTCTTTTAAGGTTTCGTGCGAATCCCTGTTCGAAGTATTTTGTATAAATAAAGCCTATAATTGTTAAGCTTGTTTTAAATTGATAAATATAAAAATAGGATTCAAACAATGCCCAAAATAAGCTTATTTTGGAGTAATCACAGTTCGAAAAATAAAAATACTAATAAGTTAAACCGAAAAACATCTTCAATTTATTCGAATAAATACTTATTCAGTCAGATGCACAAATTTCCATAATTTATACAAAAATATAAATTTCACTAAATAAATGTTAAACTTCTGAAAACAGGTTGAGAATTAAAAACGATTGTTGACAAATATATATTTTTTTCTCTCAGATTGTTTTTATCGAGGCGAAGAGACAGAAACGAAATGACAACGTTACGAATCGGAATCTAATTTCAGTTGAAAGGTGGCAGCAAAAAGTCGATCAGATGGGATACTGTCGGCGAGCTCATAGGGGGCATCAATTCCATGAGTCATGGGCCCGTGGTCAGGCTTGCCTTCGAATTAATTACACGAATTACAGTTACAAAGGGCAAGAGGTGATGTAGGCGTTGCGTGTAGGTACTCTATTCATAGCTAACTTCACGTCATATAAAATGAACAAGTACATAATGTCGTAGTAGGTACCTTCCTTGCATATATAAGTCGCATAAAGTCTAATATTTGTGCTATGAGTAATAACTAAAAACATTGAAATGATAACTCATGTATTTATTCTAAAAAATGTGTTACTTATTTTTAATATATGAGTAATGTGTCTTAATTTTATTAATGACTATGTATGACAGTTGACCACATTTACACCTTAGCAAAAAATACGTCTTTTCTTTCTATACGTCTCCTTTAATAGACTTCAACGAACACTTTGATATTTGTGATACTGGCCACAGGGCCGACTTATATAAAAAAAAAATGGTTAAAATATGTCAAAACTAGTTTGTAATAAATAAATTAAATTTAAATATGGAAACTTTAATATACTTACGGTCTTAGTTATAAGCGTTTAGTGGGTGATTAGTTACACAATGCTGTAACTTCTTTTGGATGTCAAATCTATAATGACTGAATGGCAGAAATGAGTGTTAAAATAATCAATCGCCAACGTTTAAAATAAATAAGGCCGTTAATGCAATTATATTATACATGTAGAAGAAGCGTTAACGTCTTAAAGAAAATAGATATCTTTTACCCGAAATATTATTTGAAATTAGCCCAGTATTCAGTAAAAAACAGTGTCAATCTGACGAGGATTTGAGCTCTAACTTATTTTTTTTTATTATAGTATAGGTAGGCGAACGAGTATTTCGGCTACCTAATGGTAAATGGTCACCAAAGCCCATACACATTGGCATTGTAAGAAATTTTAACAATTGCTTACTTCGATGTTATGTCCCTTGTGCCTGTAATTATACTGGCTCACTCACCCTTCAAACAGGAACACAACAATACCAAGTACTGCTATTTTACGATAGAATATCTGATAAGTGTGTGACATACCCAGACGAACTTACACATAGCCCTACCACCAGTAAATCAATAAAATTGGCATCAGTATTACACATTACAATTATACTAAATATAGTGCTTAATTACTAAATACCCATAGCGATATAAGATTAATATTTTAGGAACTGTTCATAAATATGTTAAAAAATGTTCGTATTACATTATTTTATTATTTGTCTTACTTCCCTTGTGGTTACTTCATTAAGCTGTAGATCCTAAGTTCCTAATCGCGACTCACGGATCGAGCCATTATAGTAATATTGAGTTTAAAATATAATTTAAAAAATAAGATTAGTTTCTTTATACTCATCTATAATTTCAAATTTTTTACAACAATATTAATATTAAATCTCTATCACATACCTATATACTATAGATATACGTAATATAATAGTAAATATTTTGTATAAAAACGATATCACTACTGTGAAACCAAGTTACTAGTAGTAGTAACTAACAGTACTACCATCAAACCAAGTTTGTCGCTCCGCTAAACCCTTTTGTTCTAAAAATTGTAGTACATTTATATCTCATACTAAAAATTATGAATAGATCATAATTGATAATGCAAGAATTATACGTATATATGTAATATTGTTTGAGAAAAAGATAAACTAAAGAGTATTCTTATAACGAGTTCTTACATTCCTATTTTCAAGTCTGATTATAAGTTTTTAAAAGGTTTTAATCGAATAAAGTATCTCTATTTTGATTTTGATAATTATATTTGCTACTTCTATTAAGTTATTCATCTGAAGCTGAATTCAATACCTAGTCTTAATAGAAATTTTTAAAATGTATTGTACGATTCAATTTATATTTATTGCACGCAGTAATTCGATTGTAAAATATAAAAAAGTCGGTAGAAACAAGTTTAAAGTATTACGGTCATCTCAGTCACGAATTTTGTTTTATAACATTTTTTTAATGTTGGTCTTATTTTTTAAATATCGAATAATAAATATAAATGCCAATGAAATGAAGAAGGAAATATTACGTTTCATTTTACGTGTAGTAAATCTCACTTAAACAAAAAGTAAGTATGAAAAAAGAACTTTAACTTGTAATAGAAATTTGTCACTCTACGTCCAATACTACCATTTTCACCAATTTGTTTGTAATAGCTTTGTGAAATGGTCACGTTTGTAAATTCTTCTTTTTTTAAGAAAGTTGTCGAACACCTTAGTATTTGCCCATAAATACTGCAGTGCACATATATATCTAATCCACTCCTTGCAACATCAATGCACTGCAGTCTATGGGATCTCAAATAATATGCCTGTAATTACACTGGTTCACTCGCCATTTAAAGTGGAATATAGAAATACAAATGTTTCTTAGTATAAATACGGTAGTGCCTTCTGACACTTCTGTACAGATACTACTGCGATAAATTCAAATATTTTAATCTATTTTTCAAAATATATCAAAAAAATCTGGAACATTCTACGTCGGAACTGATGAAAGCTTTTACGTTTTCCTCATCAAATATAAACATGAAAACCCATTTTTTTTTGAAATTTTTACAATTTAATTTAAGTTTATTTAAACATAAATAAAATTTGAATTATAATATTATATAGTATAAACCCTTGTAATTTAGACGAATTACAATCATTTTGGTTTGAATTCGATGCAGGGCCATCTGGTGAGCTGCACGTAATAAGAGCGGTGTCCCGCGGTGTCTTTGTCCATAGTAATTTGTAGCTAGCATCACTCGAAAAACACCGAAATAAATAATATCGTTATTTATTTTAATGAAATATTGTATGGGGTAGGCGTACCACCCCGATAATGCATGCTGTTTTACTTATTATTGTCCTCTAAAACAAAACTGCGGAATCAAATAAGAAATTTCAAAATTCAGTGCCGTCTATATACCACTTTTATTATAAAAAAATGCAATAATTACTTTTTGTGTACCAATGTTTGTCTTAATTAATGAAATTAAATAATAACTTGAATTCACTTATGCTTATGTATCTACATTCCTCTAGTTACTTGAGTGACAGTCACCAGAGTAAGTGATTAAGTCACCTGTACTTACAAGCACGAAATACTTAACGACTAACTAATTCACAGTCTTGGCATGGCACTCCATGCCAGCCTTGTGATCTAACTATGTATGTAAGGAATTTCTTACAATCCATATGTTTCAGGGCACAGATGTTGTTACACCATCAGGTGGCCTCATTTGGTCTTTAAGCTTTTTATTATAATATTTAAAAAAAAATCAAATATAATTGTTTATATGAATTATTGTCATATGTATACCTTGATCATATTACATAATATTATATCAATAAAATATAGCATAAATCCTTCCTTTATATAAAACTAAAACATAATTTACTTGGTGGTAGGGCTTTGGGAGCCCGGTTGTGTTCCGGTTTGAAGGGTGAGTGAGCCAATGTATTAATGGACCAGTAGCTAAATTGATTGCTGCTTTGTACGTAAAACTTAAATAGACTAATTATTATTTATTACCTGCGCTAATTAATTCGAACTCGTCAATAGAATGCAAACACTAGCTCAGTAATTTTATAACGATAGTCCGTTAAGTGACACCGCATAAAATGGTTACTTTTTCCTATTCACGAGACCAGCGGCATTCCACTGGCCAGTTATTTAGCGAGAAATCTTTTTACACACATATGTAAGGACCACATACGATTTTAATTGACTTTAAGCGTTTAAGCCTTAGGGGGGAGAGATTGTTATGCCATTCAGTAAATTTTTTACTTACATGTAAACATTGCAAAGTTTTAACAATGAGGTGGCCATTATGGCGAAGATCGAAACCTGTTCGTATAAAAAGTATCGATAAAACCCATCACATGAATAAAAAGCTATTACAGTATACTGATCACGTTAAGTCGGAGAACGCAAAAAGGGATCGCGTGAGGGAAGTGCTCAAGTTTAAATATATTAAATTAATCACGAATCCGACTCGTGCGGTCTGATAAACATTTCGCTCGGAAGAATAAGGTTATAAGTGCACTAAATCAACTAAATAACAGAGACAATGTTTACTCGCTACGTTATAATAAAGTATATAATTTCGCATCGATTCTGGAGGACGTACACGGTACGATTCCATTGCGGTTTTATTAATAAATAAAACATCGTTGATTTCGATATTCGTAATAAAATTTTTAGAATTAATTGCGTGTCCACCCGCTTCATTGCATGCATTGCAGTAACCAATCCCGCTGCGCTGGCAGGAAGGCGTGCCGCGGCGTCGCACGTGGAATGCAACTTTTTACAAAATAATTAGTCCTGACTCAAACCGGAATATCAAATTAATTACGACAATTATTCTTGCTCCGTTCCTTTTAACACACCGTCCTAAAGTATGATAAGATTATGGAGCAAAAAGATAATTATAATTGTTTCTTTTTGTGGTTAAACAGAGACTAGTCAAATTGTTGCTTTATTCAAATTTATTTTTAATTTAAATTAAATTTTAAAATATTTTTTTGTAGTAGATAGATATTTACAATAATAATCATACCAGACTATTACTTTTATAAATGTTATAATATAATATACATTGTGTAAAATATTACATTTTTATGTTTTACGAATTAATTAATTTTTAAATCCTTTGAATTCATCGGTTTGAATGATAATAAGCAATGGACATCGGGCAAGCGCTACAAGAGAACGCAGCGTGATGCGTATTAAATTAAAAGCGACGACATGTGTTTTCCTTCCCACAGGAAAATACATTAGTTGAAACATTTCCCGCCCCTAGCCATCCTTGTCTTACAAGTCCGATGGCCGGGCTGCGAAAAAGTATAACCAGATGTAGCGCCCTCGTAGCTAACAGCGAGGCTTTCAACGTAAATCTGATAAAGCAAACACTTTACGACACTAACATCGAGAAATTTTCTTCATTGTACATTTCGTCGTTGAACATCAAGGCGCTCTTTCTAATGTTAACTTAAAACGTACACGAGTGCGAAAGAGACAGCGATATAACTTGAGTTTCGCCTCAGGGCCGGTTTCATTGGGTGAAAAAGCTCACTGCGTCCCGCCCTTTTCTCGACGCGCAGGGCTGCGTTCGCGCCTTCGGTCGTCGTGCGTTTACAAAATATTTTCTAAGAAGCAGTATGTCGGCTGTGGCGAGGGGCGGCGTCGCGGGAGCCCGCAGTCATGCTGAGAGCCTCAGCGGAGTCGGTGGACACATGTCGCGCAGCCTTTCAACGTTACGAGAAAAAATCACCGAGTGACGTTTCGATCGAAAAACCGATGTCGCCGAAGAGACGGTCCCATACTGAAGCCGGCTGTGAAATCGAAGTAAGATTTTTATAACGACGCGCCAACTGTGATATCGATGATTGTAGCTCTAGTTTCATGAGAATACTGAAAATTATTTTACCGTAGATAGTACGTTCAGTGAAGTGTCCACGCCTGTGCTGCTAGGGAAAACTAGCCAAGCGTTACTGTGTTTAGTTCTATTACGTTGACTTGAACTGGATTAGTGGTATTTGCTTTCAGGTATGTGTAAAATTAATCTTAAAATATGTATTTTATTTATCATTAATTATTATATTTTAACGTTCGCAGCGATACAAGCTGTAAATTATTTATTATTGACATCGATGCTTAGTATTTTTTTTTTATTTTTTTTTATCACACCTTTTGTAGCTACGATTTACATATCGAAAAAAGCAAAAGTATTATAGCATACAGTCTACTTTATCTAATATCTTTTTTTTATGAAGTTTTTAAGTATTTGGTACCTTTATACGCACCTAGGTTTATACAGATGATACCCATTTAACTATAATTTATTATTTCCTTAAATATATATATAAATAAATACGGTAAACTTGTGAGGTTAAATTGAGTGAATAATATTTTGAAATAAAAATCAATATTTTATAACTTATAAATATTATATGGCAATAAAAAATGAAATGAAAATAAATATTGTTCGAGCTATTTTAAATTAAGAGATAAGTGTAAACTTTTTGTAAGCTTTCATTACTACAAACAAACACAATTAAAAAAATAATTAAAGCAAATCAGGCTAATGATTGTTGAGAAAACTTTCTGGAATACAAATATTTATCTTCAACATATATTAATCATAATATTTATTATTATAAAAAAAAATGAGTCTACAAATGTTTGTACCATTTTTTGTCACAAAAAGAGTAGAAAAAGTAAGCCGACGGCGACGGCACTTGTTTAGGGATTGATTTGGATTGATTTTGTATAACTGTTTTATTATTTTACAAAATTTTGTTAAATGTCAAAATATAACGAGGAATTAATATATTTGAAGCAAAAGAACTACAAATATTTTTGTTTTCAATATTTTTTAAGGTATATTACAAAAAAAAAAAAATTGCTTGTGACATAATAGGTATGTAAACTTATAAAATTACTGTAATTAGAAATAAATAAACTGGAAATAATTAAGATATTTTATACTATAGTATAGTTAGGATGAATACACACTACATAACATTAAGTGACAATTAAATATTTAAATAATTTACATATTTGTCAAATACAAATGACATTAACTTTAATGATTAGTTGATTTGGTACGTAATTGGTTTTCCGATGTGTTTTGGCTTTTGTATAGAATCATATCGAATCATTAACAAGAGATAATAAAAGTTAATTTCAGATGCTCGATACAAATCAAATAATATAATATTCTTTAACAATATAATTTCGATTTATTAGTAGAAGCATAAGTTTAAAGTTAGGTTATGATGATTTAGAGTATAGTACCACTAGTTTTCGCCCGCGGCTTCACCCACGTTCTGGGAGGGGTGTTAGGTAAAAGTAACAGCCTGTGCATGTCCCACTGCTGGGCTTGGGCCTCATCTCCTTTTTTTTTGAGAATGTTTGGACCCAATTCCGCCACTCCAATGCGGGTTGGTCGAATACACGTGTGGCAGATGTGGATATAAAAAAGTAATATATGACCGTCCTTGGGGTTCAAGCTTGCTTCAAACCAAATTTAATCAGGATCCTTATAGTGATGTAGTCGTGAAAGTGTTACAGACAGACAGAGTTACTGTTGCATTATTAATATTAGTATAGATTTGCCAACAACTGATTGTGGTGTTAGGTATAACAATACAATGTATTTTTAAATTTCCATTATAGAACAATATTTCTTTATTATGCTATAAAATGATGTCAAGCGGAATAATTATATGGACAATATTTTTTCAGAAGAACATTTTACATTTTAGTTTACGTAACTAAAGGTTACGGACTTCACGTAGCAGCCTTCGGAATTATTATAATCAAATTAAAAAATATATACTAGATGATTAGGTAATCAGTTGTACTTTAAGCACGTAGATAGGAATGTCTTTTTACATAATGTTTTCCAAATTATCAGTTTTTTTAATCCCTAGGATAGGGTTCTATGTTTCACTTCTGAAATTTTATTAGCAGGACAGAATCTTCTTTTGAATTTGATATAGAATCAAGAAATATTTTAAGTCGAAACGTTAATCGAAGACTTAAAATATAAGGCTATCATTGATAATTAATTTATACGTTAAAATTACATACAAACTTTTTGCTAACAATATCACTATTGTGTTCAGCAATGTTCATTATGTTCAGTTTTTTTAATCTGTATTAAGTCTCTTGCTATATCTTTCAACAATATTTCCCGCCTTAATAATATAGTTTGCAGCATATCAAGCTGCCAACAATAACAATAATGTCTTAATGACCGTATATTGACTATATGTATTATAATTCAAAACAATTAGTATAGCATTAAAATACAAACTTTACCGATATGGAAAAAGGTTTTATTATGTTATTTTTTACTATTATAACTATGTCATTTAATTGGTAATACATGCATTATTTATATATAAGTTATCTATACATATTTATCTATACATTGAATATTTTTTTTATGTAGACTGTGTGGAAATAAATAAATAAGCCTTACATAGGGTTTTCACATACCATTTAACTAAAAACAATAGAAAATGCATGTAGCTGTTGTTTATTTAGATTTATTTACATAAATTTATATTTTATATCCATATATAATAGATTGTTATATAACAATGACAATATATAATAAAACGTAGGTGATTACAAATTCAAGTTTTAAAAATCATCATTTTTATAACGTACAAAAAATATTTTTACGGTTAGAGACATTTATTTTCTCAAAAGATTTACATTTAAATCACTTAAAGAGAAAATTACAAAAGAATTAGTAGATAAATTAAATCGAATACTGTGTAAGCCAGTAATACGAATAATTTTACAATAACCTAATAATATCATTACAGTGCAAACAAGTATGCATATTTTGTGATGTGAAGTAGGGTAGTCAGTAAAAAATATAGTGTGTGTACATAGTAATGGCGAAAATGATAACTAAGTGAGGTGACACATTAGATTTATATAACGTTTTTAAATTGGTGTGCGATTATTTATTATATTGATAGGTAATATATAATATATAATTTGTTTTATTTTTGATTATGCTTATAAATATATATATAAATTAACTAATTTAATATTAAATAATTATTGTCATATGTAAAATATATTATTTAATATAATAAGTACATTAACAGTATTCACTAGTACATTATTATTATCTTAGTATATATACATAGTCGAGTAGTAGTTTTAGTAGTTATTTTACATAAGATATATCTATAAGTAATATTATTTAAATTAGGAGTATTGTAGTGTTATTAGGTATATTATATTAGTTACAACTTTGTTTATTTAGATTAATTATATATAAATTGAATTTTAAGAATAATCCTTTAAAATGTGACTTTTAAGACATTTTTAAAAATTACAAAGGGATTTTATATCTTTGATATCCTTTGGCATTATTGTAGATGCATGCTCCTTTAAACAAAATACTTTTCTTGCTGTACTTTGTCATTGATGGGCCTAAACATATGAGAGTGTATGTCTTTTGTAAGGATTTTTCAAAAATGAATGCAGGTGGCATATTCATAGATTTGAGTTAGGTTCGTTAGTTTTGTATCCTTATAATTTTTTATAGTTTGTGTTACGTAGTTGTATTTAAATAGTTTTTATGAGTTTAATTTGTGCTGTTTGTAATTTTTGTAAATTGGTTTTGCCTGCAGAACCCTAAACTTCAATTAGTCCAAATGTGGCTTAGCTAACGAATTATAAATAGTATAACATACACTTTTCGACGAGTTCAAAATTAATACTTGTGGATATCAAAATGCTTATTCATCATAAAATAAAAAACATAATCCGTTAACATAGACATGGACTGTTTATAAATATTTCTACATCGTGACACAAGATTACAATTCGTACAAACTAACAATACGATAACAAATGGCAATGCAAAATAATGAAAAAAAATACCTAACGCATAAACAAAAAATATACACATGTTAAAAACTAGTTATAAGTAAGTTATATTAAATCTGAAAATGGAGTGTAATATTTCGTTTCATTTATAAAACGTTATAGCTCAACGGTAGGACCCGCGTGTCGGTGGGAATATAGTAAGCTATTCTGATATCTTGGATTGTTAGCGGTCCACAAGCTTTACACTGGAATAGGAACAAATATAAGTACTTAATTTCTTGTAGTTATCACCATTGTATTATTCCACATTAATGAATATTCATATTTTCTGTGTAAAATGTAATTCTGTGTAAATGTTCAAATTAATTAAAGTAGATATATATGTATTTATACCATATAAAACGTATATTTTAAAGAATTAAGCACGATGTTAATAACATTTTAAATAGTTCAAGAACTCAATTATAACGAGATTTAACTCACAATATCTATTATAATCCATATAAAAACGCTTAAGCTCTTGCAAGACGTCCCAACTGTCTTGGCGGAAAATCTTTTAAATAGATTCAACTGGCTCGCATTACTGTAACATGCCTCCATTCATCTAATACGATCAAAGTTAATTCCATGAAACTATAGCGAACAGTTTCGCAGCTGTTTTAGCCGTGAAACTGACTTAATCTTATTTGATATCTTTGAATCGATAATAGTTTAATGTGGGAGGACTTAAGAGACAAAATGCTTTGAAGGTTGTTTAACGAAATGTCAAAATTTAAGTAATCCTATTTCTCGATGTCTGTGAGTGGAGATCTGTCAACCCGTTGCTTTGTGATGAAGCGGTCGCACCGCGGGGAGTCCTAGATAACAAAGATTAGATGGATATCTGAAGGAATGACATTGTTTAACCGACTCAGGTAGGTTCCCATTCTGACGTGGACCACGCAAAACGATGAAGTACTCTAAACAATGCACAAACAAAGTTATTAACTGTAATGCGATTATCTTTGACTTTTCAAACTGTGACAGATCAGATAATTGATTTATGAACGTTTAATTTTTAAATATATAAACAAAACGAAAATAATATATTTTATTAATATTTATCATTTTTATTTCGCATATATCTTATAAGTAAATATAATACAACAATATTGGTCTAGTGACATTTAGTAATGGTTTGGACGTCTTAAATGAGTCTTAATCCGAGATTCAACATAAACTTTATATACAAATATATAATATTTAATAAATTATTAAATTATTATAAGTGGAAAAGGTTATAAGTTAAATAATGCGTACTTTATGAAACTTTGTTGTTGAATTATTAACAAATTATAAACAATTGATAATCAGTTTAATATTCAAAATTACAAAATTCAACAAATATATTATTAAAATCATTAAAGTATATAACATTTTAAGGCTTTCGCAATCACTGTGCAATAGTAAAAAAATTAAACACATTTAATTTGCTTATATCCTCTAACATTATTGGAAAATCTGAAGTTTAAAAATATTGTTGCCTAATTTTCATTATTTAATATTCACGCACATCTTAAAACAACACAATATTTAAAATTTACTCTATTTTTCTTATTGCTCATTGCATAATGTATATATGTATTTATGTATATTATACAAAAGGCACTCTTTAGAATATGTATTCTTCCAATAAAAGATTCCCAAGATTCATGGATGAGTAATAATTTTATGGAATGGTGAATATTTCTTACGGCGCCAGTGTCTTTGGGCGGTGGTGCCCACTTACTATGAATATATAAAATATATATATATATATATATATATATATATATATATATATATATATATATATATATATATATATATATATATATAAATAGACCGGTTTTCTGCCATGGCTATTACCAGCTTTAGTAATTTCAAAATAAGTACGCATGTTCTAACATATAAATACATAAATTCGATTTTACGTACATATTGCTAAAGATCTTATCATTTAAAAATGTCAAAATTAACACCTACATACAATCTAAATGAATATTTCTTCAGCTAAAACTATAACGTAGAGCATAAATAAATAAAATTATGAATACCTAGGATCGTCCGTCGCTTCGTGAAACTGGTTTTATCATTCATAAAACTATTTTAATAAACTATCAATGCTAAAGTCTGTAATAAAAGAGATTGGGGCCTGTCTAACAAATAAACTAAAATTAAATATACACGAACACAATTGGAATTTTTGTCTCAGGCGTATAAAAATGTCCTATAAATTTACCCACAGTTTAATTTAATGTCCAAAAGTACCTGCCTCACATTTTTTTTTATTATAAATAAACGTTCGATGCCGGTTATGGGTGCTCGAATGTGTATTATTATTTTGAGAAATGGCCTTAAATTTGTCCCGAGAGGTTACGATCACCTTGGTTTTGGATTGAATTAATATTTTACCCTACTTATACGAGAGACGTTAGAGCGAATCAAATTTTATTAAAGCGTATTAATGAATTCACTAAACATATTCTATTTCTTTATAACAGGTCAACGTTAAGACTTCGAAGAATGTAAGAAGAAAGTAAAGAATCTGAGGGAAAATTGAACTATCGAACTTGTTTTCGGTCGTTTTGACCATCAGTTTAACGCAAAAGTCATCAGCGGGGCCTTCCCGCCGTGTGGATGGTGGCGGGCGAATGGGGCTATGGGCCGGTGTCGGCCACCCCCGCCATGAATGCTTTCCTCGAAACCAACCATGCGCACCTCGCTTCTTATGGGCTGAAGATGTCACCGCAGCCGGCTTGCGGTGTAGGCGCACAGCATCGCGCGGCCGCACCTCATCCGCCGCCGCCGCACCACCCACCGCATTACCAGCCATACCCTCTACACTCTTACCAACCGGGCTATTTACGAGACTATGGAGGTTGTGGCGAACTTTTTCCTCAACAACCGCTGGAGCAGAGCTGGGATTGGCGTGGGGATGTACATTACCAGAGCGGTGCTCCGCCGCTCGTTCCACACGCACATGCACATGCACCGCATGCATTCCTCCGATACGTACGCGCTCCACCGCGACGTGATATGAGATGTCAGTGGCTAGATCCCGAACAGCCTCCACCTAGGAAACTATGCAACAAACTTTTTTCAAGTATGCATGAAATCGTGACGCATTTAACAGTGGAACACGTGGGTGGACCTGAGTGTACAACGCACGCTTGTTTTTGGCAAGGCTGTTCACGAAACGGGAGGCCATTTAAAGCTAAGTATAAGTTAGTGAATCATATACGTGTTCATACGGGAGAAAAGCCTTTTCCGTGCCCTTTTCCAGGTTGCGGCAAAGTCTTTGCCAGATCTGAAAATCTCAAGATACATAAAAGAACTCACACAGGTAAGCCATTAAATTATTATTTTCTAATATAATTCTTATCATATACATATGTATATATATATATATATATATATATATATATATATATATATATATATATATATATAACATTAATCATAAAATAATTGGATCCGTCAGAATAATTTGTTAAACTATTTAAAGAGGTAATTTTTTCGCCTGTTATTTTTAGTTAAATATTTAATAAATATAATAGCTTTATGAGTTCGCTATAACTAAGCCCCGTTTATCTAAAATTTATAACCAATAACTGTCATCGCATAGTAAGACATCGACGCCATTCGATTGTATGTATCTTGATCCGGCAAAACATTTCATTTCTCATTAATTCATAATCAAACGCCCCCCGCGGCTGCCTCTGTCCGCTGAGGCTTTACAGATGCTCTCTGTTGCGATATATTAGGCACGCCTCAACAATAACTGGCCCAACACAAAGACATCAGCAACTAATACAAACGATCAGCCCAAAATGTATGTCACACATTTTGGGCACAAACAAAGTATAGTAACGGGCGTCTTGTAATAACCTTGGTCATCTTGTGGAGTCCGTTTCTCGGTATGGTCTATCGACAAAAGTCATTCGAGACAGAATTCCATTTTCAATTTATTATTATTAGAAAGATTCATCGGTATTGTGTACTGTGAAATAAAAAAATGCGCCATAAATTAAAATGTCCAGTTCCGTCGACTCGGTTGCTCGCGTTCGTCTCACTCGCACGCTAGAGTATTGTAAGTAATGTATTGATCCTTAAAATTTAAAAATCGACTTTTGAGTATTGGTCCAGGAATTCGTTTGGCCTGTCAAGATGTAAGGACATCTGCTATTATATTTTTTTTTACTATAACTGTCTAGTGTTGCGTTCAAACTTTTGTCCTGTGCCCCCGTCTGCTATTATCTCATACGGGTCCATGAATAGAAAAGTTTTTTTTTGTGGTGAAGTTTGAAGAATTGTTTTATGGGTGTCTATAAATTATTCTGAATGACAGTTAAGCAATCTCTGTTGCTAGGAGACCAAAGCTATAATAACATTAATTAGTTGAGTGCAAATATATTACGGCTACGAGACTGAGTCAAAAAAGCTATTTAATATATTATTCGAGTTCCAACTTCATTGTTAACGTGATTAATTTTTAAATGTATATTATTTTAGTAATATAAAATAGAGGTCTGTATAATAAAAGGGCTTTTTTACATGCAGGATATCCAAAATTGTTTTGGAAACAATGAAAAATGTCTATAAGAATCCATATTAAGGATAAGCTACTGTTTTTATTTTTGGTTTTCGCAGTTGAATCATTCCGAAACGGTGACAGCTATACATTTGGTTTATGTACCTTATACAATAACAATTCAATGCTAACAAGAGACTGTTTTAAAAAAGTGTGTTATTACATTCAGCTGGGTTATATTAACGAAGTGGTAGGCTAAACAGAAATTTAAATGAGATTTCGTAATATTTTTAGGTCACAGGTTTGTGAGATATAACTTATTTTTGTTTTTTTTTTTTATATTTATTTCGCTGTTAATGATCGGGCAACATGCAATAAAGTGTTGTTTTTTATTTAGATCCCAGATATGAAAACGAGGTAATCATAATAATATCTAGAAGCTAATATATAAACTTCAATGCGAACAAAATCGATGAATACTTATTTTTAATGTTTGTAATAAAAAAATTAAAAATAATATCTCTTTCTATCTCCAGGCATGCGAAATAACTCATTTTATTAATATTATAATATTTAATTTGAGAAATTAAAATAAATGAAAAAAAGTACTTTATTTAAGGGACTTTGTAATATTTATCTAACAAGATTGAATCTAGATTCGGAATGTAGATTTCTACCGAGAATAACCGGTTCTTACCGGTTCTTACTAGTTATTATTATATTATAAATATTAATATTATATTATATAGCTTTTACAGAATACTATAGATATATAGAATTTCCAATTAAACATATATAGTCTGTATTTAAATCAACAGATACTAACCACGCTGTTTTAAAATCTCTATAAATGATGGTAGATGGAATGAAAATATTTTATTTAATGTCCTTAATAAATATGTTGTGTCCGAAGATTCATACGAAGGAAGCGAGGTTTGCACAATCATTTGTTAACATTTATTCTTAAGCCAAACTGGTCTATTGACCAGTTAAGAGTAAGCTAAGTCAGTAGATACATAAATATAAAAAAAACTTTATTTATTGAACATATTAATTACTAGAATACTATGTACAGTCATTTTTATAATATATAAAATTAAAAAAAAAAACTAAATACACATTACAAATTCATAGCAAAAACACGCCGTCTAAAAGATTGTCCTGTATTGATGGCATTGTACCCAAGACGCTGGCACTATTGCCTCTCTGCAATGCCACTCAGCCTTTGGGCTAAATAAGCACCTGCTCTTGGGTCACCAAAAAATATATAATAAATAGTTAAGCAATTAAATGTAATTTACTAAAAAACTTAAACTTAGAAGCTTGAAGATCAAAGCAAAGTTTAAGCAACATTTTAGTACATCTACTAAACCAAAACAAATTATTATATTTATTATCGTTTTGAATATGTTTTTTTTTTTTTCAAAAAATACGTGTCCCAGAAGTAGAACATATACTTTGCATTTCATTTTAGAACCGTTACATATACAAATAAATTTCAATTTATAAAACTAAAAAGTAACTTTAAAAAAATCAATCCTCATTAAAACTAATTATATTTTATCAAATGCAGCTTGCGATACACCAATTACTTTAGCTTATTTATATACTGTTTACTTGTGTTGTATAAAGTATAAGTATAGACTTGACTTTATATTTGATAAGAAATAATTAATTTGTCTTATTCATATATTGAATATCTCAATCAGTTTTATTGTGGCATAAATTTAAAGGACATTTTTTGATCGATTTTATTATTCATAGTTGTTGACTATTACTGTTTTAAATTAAATACAGCTGTATTACGGGTACTGAAGTCATAATTATTTGGTTGCATAATATGTTTATTTAATTTTTGCACATATTAATTTTTATATTTGCACGTAAGCTATCGAGGAAACATTGGTCTTTCTTAAATTTGTCATCATTACGTACAATGCGTCCAGCAAAGGAATGATTACTACTTATTAAAATTAACAATATGCTTTTGGGTAAAGTTATGTACTTAACAACAATGAATCGTCTTTTTCGATAGCATCAAGGCTCAGAGGCGATGCTTGGTCATCTTCCGTGAAACTGATATTTTTATAAACACGTTTCAAAGGTAACGCGACACCGTGTTTGGAACTCAGTAGCAGAATTTATTTGCTATATCCCCTTCGTAACGTATCAATTTGTTTAAGCGATTCACATCTATATGTGATATCATTTGTCTATATTGAATATAGTCATTATAACAGACAGATTAAGACTTTGAAATATTTTTAACTCATAATAGTAAGTAGTTACCATGTCATATTTGATATATAAATTATTTGGATGTTAATCATTATTTGGATGTGTTAATCTACTTATGTATTAAGAATAATTTAAAATTTACGGTAGATAAAAAAATAAGCGATATCAAAGATTATTTTTTTAGAATACAGAGAGTATTGTTTTTAAATTATTTAAATGTCTATTTATTATACTACCTACAATTTAAGTCCCTCGTTGTCTGTCTTTTTCAATCGATTATATTTTCATCTTTAAAGGACATACCGCAATATGTCTTATGTATTAAGACTAAAGTAGGAACTATCAACCATACCATACAATCAACTACTCAGTGCTACCCAAGCGAAGCCGGGGCGAATGATTAATTTTGACTAAGTTGTACCCTGTAAAATATTTAAGATATGATGTCTTAATATACAAATCACTTTAAATAGTTTTTGCCAATTCTTATAAATATTGAACGTAAGGAATTTAACCCTAGGGAAAAGTCTTGTCTTGTCAGAGCTGTCAAATTTTAAATATAGTAGACAGGCGAAAAAGAAAAAATCACAAAACATACAATTATAAAATAAATGTTATAATTATGAACATCGAATTACATTAATAGTTGCTAAATAAACCAGTGTTACTAATCGCTAGCCCCGAGGCCGGCTCGGGTCGCGTCAAACCGCCGGCGGCGCGCGCGCATTCCGCCCACATCGCGACGATTACTTCATTTCATTTAAACACTGCTATAGAGTTCGTTTTGAAATAACTTTTACACCTGCACTTTCTCACGAGAGATAGCTATTGTTGTAAACAATATTATATATATAATTATTTTCTGTTATATCATGTTTGTTATTACGTGAGAAATTTTAATTTATGATTTAGAATAGAAATTGATTAGCGTAATATGCAAAACACCGTAAGAGTTCAATAACCGCTTATTGCTCTTGATTATGAGAAATATTTTTTTCTGACATGCTGCTGTTGCTGACACGGTGACATCCTCAACTTAGGGATAGATAAATACCAAATGGTTTGTACTTAATTAGAAAAGACCATCTATTGTTCGCAACGTTTTTCCATTCACATCTTGAAGCAATATTAACCTGAAATACTACAACTTAAATATTTCCTTGTAATCGCAGTCTATTTTAATTTTTTTAATTCTTTCGTTGATCGATAGATGCGTCAAGGGAACGTAATGATGATATGATTTCGAAGACGACCCCCGATCAAATGCAGTGCTTGGCTAATATGCCGTATAAAATGACGCTTTCAAAATATTTTGCAAACAATGCGGAACCCTTCACGCTCCGCCCCTGTGGTCGGTATTGTGTGCACCCGTCGAGTGCAGCTCTTCCCGGTTTATTGCCACTGACTAAACATATGCGTGCAATGAAAGCTAAATACGCTATATTGAAATTTGAAATAGAATATATTTTTTATTACTTAATTTTTTGGAAATACGGTTAATAGTTCATCCAGTTGAGCAGTATTTCTAGTAGTCATTAATCGTTTTTATTTAAGAGCACCCAGTCATTAATTCTAAGTAAATGAATATTATAAAGAGGCAATTATATTAAAAATATTTCAGTTTATAATATATACTTAACACATAAAGAAATTAATTTAAGCATACTAATGTTATTCTGTAAAAGTTTACTTCATTACTCATCCCTAAAATATTGACAACCGACATATTTGTGATATACTATTTTGATGCGTGTAATCTTGAAATGTCATAATTAGTATGATCAATGTCGCGTACAACTTTTAACATTTAACGACAGTTTTTTGCGGTGAGTTTCGAAGTTTTCATTAATAACCCTGTAATAGGGCTAACTAAAATAAAATATTTTTTGCAAATTAAAAAACAGTGCTGGCTTTATGAATGAATTAATGAATAGCCAGAGTCACTCGGGATGATGCAAGGATTCTATTGATACTACATACATCCAAATCTATTCTGGTAGTATAAGTTTCCGTAGAATAAAAAAATTTGCAAACATACATAACAAACAAAAACGCTTAAAACATTACGCTACTTTTATGGACAGTCATGTAAAAAAGTGAATACCAAATAAATACATCACTCACAAGAGTTAAATTATAAAATATAAAAATCAGATATAATCTATGATATTTATACGCACACAAATTCTGTAAATAAATACTCTTTATACACATATACACACAACATATCATTTCATTATATAAACTAGGACACTGACAGCAGCTTTTATTATTATTTCATTTGATTTGGGGCGAGATACTGACCATATTTTATATTTAGACATCGAAAAATGTATATATAAAATTATATATATTTTTTGTTATCATAGGACATTATTCACACGGCCATCTGATTCCGAACTAAGCAGAGCTAAATCATCTAATATTTATTATCTACCCATAACTCGACATCGCCTATATTTTCATTAAACCTTTTAATTAGGTACTACCTAATCAAAATTTACGACTGCCTTAATTCCATACATTAGTCATTATATTAGACTAGAAATACCTACCTATTTATGAAATGACTATCTTTAAATTATAATCAACAAATTTTATTTAATGGGTAGTTTTAAATTATTGAACAAAGCCTCAAAGTATACTAAAATATTCAACACACTTGTATCATTAATTACTTATGTATTTAAACTCAGCAGACCAAAAAATTAAATATCATAAATATTTGTAACACAAAAATTATCCTAGAAAAATAAAATCAAAAATCTTTTGATACCAATCCTAATTTTCTTGAGAAATTTAGCAAATTAAATAAAATATTTTTGATATAAAGTAATTATAGTTCAAATCTTTATTAACGTTCGGCCATTTTATCATTACATATGATATTGCAACCCTATAATAGTCGGGTGAATATTAAAAGGTGTTTATGTGAGCCGGCCATCTGCCTCAGATTGATAAATTGTATAAAAAATATAACAAACAATGAAAATACAAATGTGTGCGTCACATACTGAGGGGACTCGTCCAGCTCTTCCTAAACTTCGCGTCGTTTGTCATCGCGTATTGTATCCGAATAAGATATAATAAAACGCTTATAAGGTTCATTAAAAGAAAATTAGATATCTTTAATCGGCTCGTATATAAATCATTCAAAATTAAATACCAGTCTACTAATGTTTTTATTTATATAAAATGCATTTTACTTATATGTACAGATAGTGATTTGATTATTTAAAAATAAAATCTATTATTATTAAAAATCTACATTTAAAAATAGAATCATTTTAGTCCACTGCAGGGGCGTGGCATTTTATAATCATAGATAAGTGCTACCCTCATAAACAGTTCTTAACGTATTATTTCACACATACACGTCAAAGTTCACACAGACAAACCAATCACTCGCTACCCTCAACAGCTCCGTTACGTGATATTGTTGTGTATATAGAAATAAAAGTGCTAAGCGGTTTACGTTTTTATCTCCTTTGTTACTATTTCCCCTCATTGTATATTTGACAACGAGTTGAGGTGACGACATCGAAAGCATTGCCTATATGTCTCTCGGTAAAATACTGATCCCTCTGATGCTATTTAAATAACAAAGGCAGCGAATCAGGGCTGGTTTTAACTATACGATTCAAAGGATGCACCCGGTTCAGATTTTAGCACCTGATTGAAGAAATAACCGAACTCTTAGCTGACAAAAACACGTTCGGTTCATTCCAATGAATTGTAATTTCGCTAAACGTCATCGGCAACGGTGTGAACAGAGCATCGGAGTGCGAATAAAAACTCCTTCGTCGTGAAACGGATGCTTTTGCGAGAGCGAACAGTCTCCTGCATTGAATAGCATCTTTAAAATTACTCTCCGTCACGACACCGTAAATATATAAAGTGAAATAAACGATGACACTTAATTATGAAGATCGTCTGTTAATTGCCGATCATTCAAGATAGACAAGTGACAAGAAATTTTTATGATTAATTTCGTTTCCATATTTAACTGATTAATGCGGTGCGCAAGATCGACATCATGAAAAATACATGGACGCTGTTATCTACAGCAGTTATACCGAGATGGTGTAGGTTTATTTTTTGCTTAATCGTAATGTGCTTATTTCTACCACCCGCATCGATCTTCCCTTAATGAATAATGAATAAAATAGAACCAGATAAGAACACTTCTCCATCGATAAATATTTCTTTATACTTTTTATATTGCGTTCGCCATTGATGCATGTGATTTAGTATAATTTCAAGTTTAATTCTCATATTTTATCATATATTTATATAGCAAGAAATAATGAACACTGTGAAGGTAACATTGCAATCGATATCTACAAAAAGCAACGAGATCGAATGCAAATTAGTAGAAATTTACTTTTTATATAACGAGCGATATTTCTCACGTACCATATACCAATGCTATTTTGTAGAACATAATATTTATGTTAATTAACTAATAATGTATTTATGAAATAATATATTTTTAATAATTCCTTTTGGCACGATTAATATTTATTAGAAGCTGAAGAGAAGTGCTATTATTTTTCGGTAACAGTTTAATTCAAATACAGAAGGAGCTGTATATAAGATCTATTCATAGCGATTTCTATTTTATAACGATATAAGTACAAAGAACTGGTGCCAAAGCAACATAAATTGTGCGCGATTGCAGTGTAGGTACTAACAATAGTTCGACCGCGCATATGCGCCGGCGCAGACTCTACCTACGCCTCTTTTGCTCTTCTATATTACTACCATCCTTCCTTTTTGACACTTTACTACCTCGGCTTGTATTTTATAACGACAGAAACTGTTCTGTAATATAAAATGAATGCACAGCGAGTAAACCTTAAAAAAATATATGCGCTCTGAAGAATTAATTAATATTTATATTCGTACGTTGTTAGAAAAACGAAGTTGCGAAAATTTAACTTATTATAAAGTAAGATTTAGTTTTTTAAATCGTCGTAGTTTTTAGAGAGAAATAGTACCTTTCCTTGTTAAATGAAATGAGCTATCAGGTGTTTTCAATGCGCCGAGAAAAACTGTTTTCTCTTTGAGGTAGCTAACTGCGCGAAATTCTTTCGTCTTGTAGGGCGACGGCGGAGGGTCTCACTGCATCATTCATGTGTTTTTTCACTGACACCTTGTCGCTATTAATATGTATGCAGGTAGTATGTACTGTGTACACGACGCCGATTGTTTTCGGACCTTAAATCGGTTATTTTAAAACCAACATTAAATTATCATGACGTCTGGAAGAGTCGTGTCATAAATGTTTTAAAACATAGTGAAAGAGATGAAGTGACCAAGTTAATGCCCGTAAATGTGCCACTGCCTGGTAAAACATTATCTCTAGTGATGTATCCAGATGGTATTATCTTTATCTCTAGTTATGTATGAGATGTAACTAAATTTCTTACAAAATATACATTTTTTCAATACAAAATAACTTTCTACTAGAAATCCAAATTTAAACTTGGTGATTTATTTGACGAAAAGATATTTAGATGAAAAAACACTTGTGATTATATTTAGGCTAATATATGTTTACTTTTAAAATTAGTAAATTATGATACATAGACACAATGAAAAATATTTAAACAGTTTGTTTAACTTTTGATAAATTATAAATATGACATCAGTAAAGTCACGGCAACTTACTAGTGTCATATTCCCTCCAGCTTCATGTTGAAAAGAAAAGTAAAAGACAGTCACCTTAACACGTTCTGTGTTGACGATAGGTTTTTGAGACAAATTCTCGACATTTTACACCACCAAAAAGTCTCGATGGAACTTCGGAGACAAGCATCGGATAACAATCGAAATGTTAACATGACAATAAGAAAAGGACAATGGACAGTTTAAGTAATTCTTTTTGCGTCACAAACTGCGCAGCTTCATAGACACAACAGACGTTTTTGATAATTTACAATCTGTGATTGTTTTAGTATTTTAAATACATCGAATATTAATGAGGACCTAGTCATCTTATATAGAATACAATACAACATAGATATCCATTATAGCTCACAAACAAAAAAGGGTGAAAAGAAAAAAAAAATTATGCTAAAAACTGACATTCCAGACGAACTTTGAGTTGAAGACATCATAATATAATAAACAATTTGCGTCTAGGTGATGAATGGTAGTTAACCAATTCATAAAAAAGTAAATGAAAAAGCTATACGTAATAAATGAAATGACATTGCGAAGCTTTTTTTTCTTTAAATATAAGCTGTGTTCGTGCGTTTTTCCCCATTGTTTTTGCTGTACAAAGCCTTATATAAAACAATTAACATCACATAAAGGGTTTTTTAAATAAATCATTCAATTGATATAGTTCAGTTTAATCGTAGTTTGCTGTGTATAAATAAGAAGTAGATCTAAAGTATAGTAGAAAAAAAAAGTACATCTATCTTTTTTATTTATTTATTAACTACCAAATAGACTCATAAGTATGCCGAGAATGTGGGCGCGCCGTAAAAGAATACAACAGGACGCTAATAAGAACAAAACCAACTATTAATATTCGTTAAAAGTAATCGTTTGTCCCAAAAACGTGCCCAGGGGCTGAAATCTGAGCCCGTGTGGGTGTTGAGTGGATATAACCGATACAAATTCATAATTCATTCGATTTATTGGACAAACTATATTACACCGCAGAATTATAATGTTCATATGCTTAATGAATTTTAATCTATTGCTTTATACGCTATAAAATATGTCAGAGAATTTTAAGGTATAAATTCTAATACGAGTGTAATATGTCCCTACCTCTTTTTCGAGTAAGTCTTTATTAACATTATCACGTTGATATTTAATTAATTTACACCGATATTAAATTAGAAAAATCATCCTTATTTAATTATATAATAATTATTTTATAAATATCCTTTATAATGTTTAACATTCGGATTAAATTTTAGAACTCCAAATCAAATCCTAAGTTTGTGTCTTTATATTTTATCATGAAATAAAAATGTTGTTTATGATGTATTTCTGGCTATTTTTTATCTCTCGGATCCCGGCGATGATGCCGGTTAGGGCTGTCAAAACGCCTGACGGACGGATTGACGAGCGAACCCGCTTGGTTGTCGTTTTGTAGACATTCTGTTGCACGCAGGTGTATCGCACCATATTATTCAACATTATGCTCTGAGAACTGAATCCGATAAGTTCCGCTAACTTGAAATTCGCTACATAAACTGCTTAAGTAATTAATACTGTCAGAGGATTTTAAGGTAAAATATTATTTCATCATTTGTAGGATAAAAATCAATTAAAATAAAAACACATTTTGTACTTATCCATTTCTCTTTATATCGGTGGATAGAAATATCTCTACTGCGCATTCTCAACAGATAGTTATCAGAGCAAGACGCATGGTGTTTTCACAGTTTCCGCGAGAACAATGGCCCTTGCAGTTTAATTTACTTCTGTATTGCCAGACGGGCAAATGTGATACTATATCATTTAGTTTTACCAGGAATGGACTTAGGCGTTATTTACAATTTTCCTATAAAAAGACAATTTCATTTATTTATTGATCGTCATGGGACAAAAAAGGAAAATAATGTTAAAAACATGCAATTCAATAGTTACAATTTAAGTGATACATTTATAGATAAATGTATCACTTTATATAAAGTATTTGTATGTATACATTATGTAATTATACAAGTACTTATATTTAGTAAGTTAAAGGTTTACCGTCCGTGAGACATCAGCGTAGTCGTAAGTGCAAGCTTAAACATTGATCACTTTTAATTTGTTTTCGTTAAACACTCGCCGTCTTTCTTCCTCTCACGCCGTACGTTTTCATTTAATTTATATTTACCAGCGGAGATATGACTGTGCAGTTTGTGGCCCGTGTTGTTGCTACATTTACTATTATATTTTTATTTTATTATTGGGATGCTTTTGTATGAGTTGGCAGATATTTATCGGGTATTGGAACATTATTCGGTCTGCTCATAATCGTCCGCATAAAGCACCTTGTCACACGGTCGTTGGGCGCCGAATGCGCCGACCTCGATACTCTTTTTGTATTCACGGGACAAGGGCCGTATTCTTTGAGAAGTGGAAAAAATGAAGATATTAATATATCTTTCTAATTCGAAATACGTTTCGGATAAAGGGAGATCATAAATCATTATACAGTGTACGAAATTCCATTTTTAAATATGCGAGAGAAAATCGGTTTACGAAGAATCGTTCGATTCGTCAATCAGTGTTTACTTTACGTGTCAATAATAATTTATTACGTGATAGTTACATACAATCCAGGATGCAATAAGTTATGTTACTTTAAAACTATTAATAGTTTCTTAGTGTACCGTTATATAGTATGAAAACGGTAAGATTCACTTATAGATTTCGATGTTGCTGTTAGTTGAGAATTTAGATATTATTGAATGTAGCGATTAGTTTATAGGTCAGTCAAAACATGGTGTGCGTTCGTGTTGAAAGGAGACGATAGTGTCAGCAAAACGCTAGTCATCGAGCGCTCATTAGCCGTCTGTCTATTGGGGATTGAATTAACTCGGATATGCTTCGTTTCATAATAGCTATTAAGCGATTAAACAATGCTTATTACGGCTGAAAGATATATGATTTGATGCGATAAAAAATGTGAGTAATGTCGTCATATTAAAACGATTCATGCATTTATTTATTAGCTGTAGGTATTTGTTACACTAGCAAATATGATTTAATGAAAACAATACTTAATACCTATTTAAAAAAGATATAATTTTATATTTATCACTCGGCTTATGTTTGTTGAATTCAAAATATTGAATAATAAAAAAATTACCATATTTAAATTATCATTATAAATTACGTAGGTTTTGGAAATATCAATATCAAATAAATATCAATATACAAAACGTTACATATTTTTTAAGTTTGAATACACTATCAGTAAACATTGCAATTAAAGATGCAATACAACATGAGCTTTTAAATGTCACCGTATTCACTTTTATTTATTTGCCAATAAATACATCTAAAATACTACCTTCTATGTAAATGAATATCTTATTGATTATTATACACAAGGTGCAGAAAATATTAAAATACTGTATAGTGGTATTAACACCAGTAGTCTAGTAAAACCAGTATCGATTTACCTAAACTGTTTTAATTTTCATAAATAACATCGGTAATTTGATATCCTCTGACCCGCAATTGTTTTTTCTCTAAACTCACCTAATGCCATTCGAACACTTTCGGTGTAAAGGCCGCGTGTGTCGGATGACACAACACTCGCGCTATTTCTAAAAAGCTTGTTTTCTCAGCAGTGCGCACTTAAGCAGCGAATGGTAATCTAATACTACAGCGATTCCTTCTAGGCGATGTGCCAACTGAATGAATTGCTTTTATCGAATAAAACTCGATACCAGTACGAATTTGCATTCCGATATCCGTATTATAATGTTCTCAAATTCTAATTAATTAAACAATCCTTATCTGTTTTTTTATATTAAAGTTGTCTTAACGTCGTGGAAATAAGGCGAAGATAAAATTTCACATCGATAATAACGTTACAAAAAAGTGTCTCTGGTGGGTGATACAGGCGTTTAAGATAAACATCTGACCCTAGCCCGTGTCCCGGCTTGGCATGCAACGAATTCACGACGTGCATTCCCAACTCATGTTGTTTCTGTTTTTATTTTATCATTAAACATATATAGCGTTACTTATAAATATATTTCGCTATATTCGGTGGTCGATGCGACTAAAAGGTAATTCTAAGAACTGAAATTAAATAAGACAAATTTAAGACTAAATTTTCCATAAAGAAAATGTTATAAAAAAAAACAATACTTAGCCAATAGTTTATTTTAATGTATTTGATCCTCGATGTAGATAATAAAATAAAAAGCGATGTATTCTAGAATAGAAAAATAGTGCGTGTGAAGAAGTTAACGCGTCTGCGGCGCGTGCGCAGAGATAACACATCACACGCTAATAGAATTTGTCGTTGATCCTTTTTTGTGACATCGTCTCAGATGAAACGCTCGATTAGTAATTAGACGGGCGACACATGTTTTGGGATCTTTTATCTTGTATTAGGCTCATTAGTGGCGGGGATTCGAACTTTTTTTATTGTCTGATCCGAAATAAGAACAGCTGACTTTATTTTTTAGGTGTATTTTTATACGATGCGCTTAATTTTAAACTGTGTTTACATAAATACAAGATACGCTATAGTTATACACCCTCTCAACCTTTGTACGAGCGTGAATGACACGGCTCAATAATACTAGGTGCTTATTTGTACTGAAGTGAATGAAAGAAAGGAAGTATCAGCATTCAAAGCAGTGGAATGTGATGCGTTCATTCATAATATCGACACTATAACAAAAATTGCGGTGGAGAAACTTTAAAAAGCCCTATTATTGCTGCGTTAACAGACACTTGAGATTAGCATCTGTAGCTTCTCAACGCGATCTTCAAGTTTCAAACACAATACGGGGGATTACAACCGAAGAGGTTTATTTGTAAACATGACAAAGGAAAGTGTATTGTTGCGGCTGTGTACACCGTGGACACTAGCGATACAGCCTACTTGTAACTTTATTGAATGCTCCACACATGACACACGATTCGATAAACTCGTAAAGGTTTATCACAATAATAGCCTTCGCATTTTAGCCGATATTATAAAATTGTTTTGCAAAAAGTTATCACAATGTAATAATATGTTTGCAACTTAAAGACCGTGATTTCACATTTGAAAGATTACGTACCAGAAAGCATACGATATATTTTGTAAATAAAAAATAAATTGAACGTAATCAAGAAAGGAATTACCTACTATCTCTTTTCGATTAAAATTTCCACTGTTCCCTAATGTGGATTAGCTGATTATGACATTTTATGATTATGTTTTAAAACTTCCTCCCAAATTTGAAGTTGGAACGTTCATTTCCTATACGGAAAATTAATGATAACTCATAAATTTAGAGTTTTAAAAATAATATAATTGCACGCTCAAATTTATACCCATGGACTTCGTCGATGAATATCTTCATTTTTTGTCACCTAGACGTTAACTAAAATAAAAAATCGTGTTGCAAAATAGACATTTTGCATGATATTGATTTTTTAAACCAATGGACAATTAGTAATTAAAAAGACACTTTAAATTATAAAAATCAATAAAATTAAAAAGAAGCAAATAGTTTCCAATTAAAGAAAAGGCATTTAAAAAATATGGAAAATTACGATACTACAGATTAAATAGAGTTCAGCCTAATCATCACGTCATAAGCAGGATTATCGGGGTTCTTTTTGTCAAATGGTATCATAATTTAGTAACCGGTCAAGTGTAAATATAGCTTTGGGGCAGATGATAAAGTTCAATATACAGTAACAGATTTACGTTTAGCATTGTTAAGGTGGTGTGACAAAGTCTTCTTATATAAATGATTTATAGACGTGTTAAGTATCCCGTACAATTGTTACGAATATTTATTTATCCTCGTGAACTATAAACATCGAGCAAATCTGGTTATTTATGACATGATTTCATATTCGCAGTTGCTTCCATCGATGTTTTATTTAATTTTATTTTTAAGGTAGTGAAAAATTGAAGACCGAACAGTTCTTATCTTCGCTGAAAATATTTTTTGAAATACAATTATTAGGTTAAGGATATATCAGTTTTGAATTAAAACATTTTGGATATTATGATGTTTTGGATTTAACGTCATTTGTTTATCTTTTCAGGTGAGAAACCATTCAAATGTGAATACGCAGGCTGCGATCGTCGGTTTGCCAACTCGTCTGATAGGAAGAAACATTCCCACGTGCACACATCAGACAAGCCCTACAACTGTCGCGTGCATGGCTGTGACAAGTCCTACACCCACCCGTCTTCACTACGAAAACACATGAAAGTCCACGGCGCTGCCGGCGACGCGTCCCCGCGCTACGACAGTGACGGCGACGATTCCTCCTCAGCAGGGAGCGTAAGCGTAACAGCTGGAGCTGCCAGTCCACCTGTCCCCATTCCCCCACCACCGACAATGGCTCCAGGACCGCCTCATCACCCTCAGCATCACCCAACGATTACCGACAAGCTAGAGAGCCTCAACGATAAGTACCTCAACCCTCACGACCAAAAATCTTACGAAAGGCCACCTGCGCCTCCTCACCACAACCAACCCTCACATCTCACAAATATAGGTGGTAATGGTATGATGGAAAACAAAATCGGCTTCGGTGGACATTGGAGTCAATTCCAGCAGCCTGCACCCGCGGTACCCCATGGCGTGCCGGAGTGGTGGTGTCCTACGCAAGAGTCTTACCACCACCACCATTTAATGCACCATTCCGGTGCAGCTGCCGCATATTGACCACACCGCGCTTAGAGAACTCTTCATTCGACGATAAGGAAGCATAATAATCCACGTAGCCAAAGCTCCACATATTATATGTTTCACAAAATCCGCCTAAAGCTTGCATTCAACTATTCTTTTATCCTCGTTTCTTTGAAAATACATATAATATGACGTGGAATGAATAGTTCACTAACGCGCTACAAGTCTATGCTTATAAGAATACATTACGCTTATTAAAAAATAGATGTTATTAATAGTCTGATCGATTTTAAAACAATTGAAATCAACGCCAGATTAACAGCCGTCCGAAGTTTCATATAAATTGAATCCTACTGTGAGTTAGCAAAGAGTTATATGAGAAAATAGAATACAAAATAGTTGTAACAAAAGTAACCAAACAACACGGGATCTGTTGTGAACTTAAAACAACAGAGTTGTAAACAATGACCGCTGGCTGTCGAAAGCTTTACAGCATGTTGTATATTTTATGTAAACACAGTGCAAGTGTGGAGAAGTGTCTTATTATATTTGACAAGGTATTCGTTCGCGGGTTATTGTTTGCGAAGATTTTTGTGATCTCTGGGACACGTTAAGCTGCCCAGATTAAAATTATGTCAAATGTCACTGGTGGCAGATATTTATAACACACTTTCTATATTAAGCCTTGCGATGCAAATATGTTCGTTTGTTAATTATAATGCTATTCGGTTTGTTCCTTTCGCGAATCTAAATTTTGTAATGTGATTAGTTATCAGTAACAATATCAATGACTATCAGTGAATGTGTCTTTTATAACGAGTGAAGTTTGAGCGAATGCTCCGACAAATGCTTACAAAACGATGTGTTTATGGCCAAAGTACCGAAGTCCAATAAAGTACGATTTATAGGTTGTATAATTAATGTACATTTGTAGCTTTAAGGTATTGATATAGGTCATGTATAAATAAATATTCTAAGCGATACCAAGTGATAATAGAAATAAGGGATTGATTTATTGTAAATTTATTATCTGTGTTGTTGCTATTAAATTGTACTATGTATTCCAGAATGTATGTCTATATACACAATTTTATATATTTAAAAATAACGTAACTATTTTTTCACGGACACACACTTTAACTATTATAGATAGAAAAATTGTATCTATGTATAATTAATTGACTGAAAGAAAATAATGTATTTTAGGTTACTTTAAGAGAATCTGTTAATTGTCTTTTCTACGGCCATGTAAATAGCAAAGATAAATAAAAGCATATTTCAATTCAAATGTATTTTAATATCATTATATATATTAAAATTTAAAAATAAAATAAAATGTGCTGACTACACATATACCTAAATTATAAATATTAATGTGTATTGCAATTTAAAAAAAAGTATTATATTACTATTTCGTTCAACATTGTTATAAATTGCAAAATATAAAATAAGTAAACATTATTTTTTTCTCCGAACCGAAATCGTAAACAAAAGTTCCGAGGCCTCCATGCGAAGGCCTAAAAGATTGATCACTCGTGGCACGAAATCTAAAATGGAAATCCAATTCTCGCGATCATTTCGATCGGATTCCGATCAAAAAACTTACTCCGTGACGGTACCACAATAAAACACCACAATAACAAAACGAGGAACAATCATATTCGAAAAGAGAATTGAATTTATCATTGAGAAGAAACGAGAGAAAGAAATGATAAATGATGCGAGGAGCGCGAGCGACCAGCGGTGCGAGCGAGACGGTATCCGTGTTCACTTCGACTGTACCGTCCGCGCCGATGATTTATCGTTTCTCAACAGGGATTGGCCGATTCTTACTTAAAAGATTTATAGATCCTTATGGTGCATGCGCGGTAGGAGCGTTTTCTTATTATAAATCTCACTCCTGCACATGAACTCGCCATTGCCTCCTCGGCCGTACGGAGGAGAAATTAAAAAATATGTTAACATATTGCGCTCATACACGTCTCGACGGACTCGTAGAACATGAGAGATAATTGGCTCACGGAGTTAATGGGCTTGATCACGTAGACCTTACTCAACTTTAGACGTACGAGTACATGAGGCCATGCAAGTAATTGATTACAACATATATTATGAAATGATTTTAATTCGATACGATTACATCTCTATGAAGCCGAGTGCCTAGAATACGGGAATATTGACTGAAGATTTTGGGTTCAAAATCGGGCATGTACCTCTGAGTTTCATGGGCTTTATTGTTTTTTATAATTCATCTCGTGCTGGCCGCTTGAATCGTAAGGAACGGCATGTGTCGTATGAAGTTCTACGAAACGTTTATCCACCAGCCTGGATTAAAAAGCGTACTGAAAACGTTCCAAATATTTCTCTCAAGAGAAGAGGAAGACTTAGCCCAGCAGTGGGGCATTTACAAGCTAACTAAAGTTTCGAAACAGAAAATTATATAATTCGCACTATATTATTGTAAAGTATTCAAATATTGGACCATTATTTAATTACTGCTATTGTTTGCCTCATTATGTAATTGTTACTTTGTTATTAATAAATAATTTTCACCTTAAACTTTGAGAATGCATTTTCCTCAATACGAATAAAGCACCAATAACTAGAATATTATTCATTTATACCTTAAATATGAATGGAATATAAATTTCAAAGATTTTAACGAAAATGAATCGTATAATATCGTAACTATATAACAATAAAATTTACTTAGTTTTGAAAGGAACTATCGCAGTAAATTTAATTAGTATATATTAACATTAAATATATTTATCTCAAATGCAAGTTACAGTATGGATGAGGCAATTGTTCATATAATAAATTAGAAACGGACCTGTCTCCGAGTAGTCGCCGCCGTCGCCCGACGGCCGTCGGCGCGTCCCCATCTAGATAAGATCTCTGCGACTGACACCTGGCCCCGCCCCTCACAACCCCGGCTATTACCTTTTTTGTTTATGCACCCATGTGTATTAAATAGAAAAATCATACCCTTCATGACGCCCATATCTGCACCGCTTTGAGAATATTTGGAAATGAAATGTCAATCAATACAGTTCGTATTGCTGAATATTTTTGTTTGAAGGTAAAAAGGTAGGCTGACGAAAGATAAGCTCTATTAAGCGCTATTGTTTCGTCATTTTACGTAATTCTATTATATGTATCTATAGCTTGCCAGTACCAGCCGGTGTTCGTAATGTAAACACAAGAAACTCCTTACCAATTAAATTAGTTAAATATGTTAATTAAATACAATTAAATTTATACACACAGCATGAAAATTATCAAATTTAAGTCCACACTTTTTGCTAGGCCGCTTTATGTGTATACAATAATAATTTTCCACGGCAATTTGAAACAAAAAATCGTATAACCTTAAATCTTAAAATATTTAGATTATTTACAAGTCCGCACGCTTATTCAAACTGATTGATGTTTTAACTTTATTAATACATAAAAACTCTTATTCTATATATAATATGAAAATATAGGTTAAGTTGAATAAATAACAGATCAAAATACATGTTGCAATTGAATTTATACTACATCCTATGCGGTTTGCTATTTTATTTTACGATTTTCAATTAAATACATTATGCTATTATGACTGTAACATTTAAAATTACATAACTTTACTATCACGGCTATCTTATTATCACGGCAAAAATATTTTTTAAATATTTCTATACACATCTTTTTCGTTTAGACATTGACTAAACTAAAGCAGATATTTGTTACTGAAGTCTATAAAACAAAAATCTCATTGACCAAAATTACCTTATTTTTATTATAGAATAGGTAAATGGACGAGCAAATAGGCCACCTGATGGTATCCACTGCCCATAGACATTGGCATTGAAATAAATGTTAACCATCGCTTACATCACCAATGCACCAACAACCTCAGGAATTAAGATGTTAGGTCCCTTGTGCCTGTAATTACACTGACGCACTCACCCTTCAAACCGGAACACAATAATACCAAGTAAGTACTGCTGTTTTGCGGTAGAATATCTGATGAGTGGGTGATACCTACCTAGACGAGCATGCACATAGCCCTACCACTAGGAAAACCTTCATACCACAAGATATCAAATGATGAAGTTCAAGAATTTAAAACATAATTATACAATTTTATTAGCAGAGTACGTATATTCTGGTAGTTGGGGTTAGTCTCACTTTAATATTACCGTGAACGAAATCGTTTAGGAGTACATTATTTACATATAACGTTCGTAACATAATGTTACTTGATTATATAAAGTTCATTATCAGCCATAGAAAAACATTTATAAATTATAAAACCTTCAACTCGATATACAGGTACATATCTCAATCAAGTCACCAATTAAGTGACATGTTAACATATTATTTCAAATATAATAAGCCAAAAGATGCCCTGAATTCTGAACGCATTGAATTCCATATTGCTAGTGTAGTTCTTTATTTTTGTTTTAAATTTCGAACGGTAGATTTATTTTCGATAATCTAAGATTCCTTTTTTAAATGTTGTTTATAAAATGAATTGTTATTAATGACGTTAATTTTAGTCTGGTCTGCCTTATCTGGGACCTAGAACTGGACCGATCGGATAATCAACCGTTTATCATAGGGATCGATAGCCAAAGAAATGTTCCCGATTGAAAGACAATCACCGTAACGCAAAAAGCTTCATGATAAATCCTGTCAGCTAAAATTGCAAATATATTCCGTTGAGGTGCAAAAAAGAATGTATGATAAAATACAATAGACTTTGAATTCGGATGCACGCAACCCGGGCGGTCGTTTTTCGGGCGGCCCTCTCTGTAAAGGCTGAAATCTTTATTTATTAGAATCGGCAAATTATTAAAAGTCGTATGTTTTAAGTTAGCTGTATATGTTAGACGGAAAAAAAATTAAATCATAAGACGACAAAATAGGTTGGCTATCAATTAAGCAAAAAAGAAATAAATTAAAACAATAACATTTTCAATACATATTTGGAGTGCTATTCAGAGACATGAAGTGTTTATAGTTATTAGTCAAAAAAAAGAAATACCACGTACAAAGTTAGTAATAGAATAATACAAGAATAACCCATCTTTATCTCTATATCTATATTTATTATAATCTATGCATTTTATATTGCCTTTTACGTATGTACATATATAAAAGGCAATGTCCTGGCTGACTGACTATCAACATACAGTTTATAACAGAAAAAGACTTGAAATTTGGAGTTATGATGTATTTGCTTCGTAATGTACTTCTACATTCCCTCAATGATAGAATTTTAAATTATTTTATTTTAGGAAATCTTCTTTTCATTTTAACATCAAATTGACTCATTATTTTAGCGCGCGAAACAAAAAAAAAACATATTCATATTTGTTTTTGAGATTTGAAAATCGAATCACGCTACAAACACATACGTACATAACCCAACATAATATAATTTCTTAAATTTCCATAAGCGAAGCCGTGATAGACATCTAGTTTTAGTTTATTCATATAATTCTAAAAAGACAAATAATTCGAAACTATCTGCCCTCAACATCGCTATTATTTAGAGCATAGCCTTATAGAGACATAGATAGCATGTGTGACACTGAATGTTAGCACTTGTACATACATTAACGATAAACGTTAGCTTACATAAACAAACTTATCTTTATCAGCACAACACCTGCCGGCTGTTAACGTTAAAATGTCTTTTAACGATAAATTTTAAACTAACATCTCAATCGTGTCCTGAATACAAATGAAAGATGTAAGGGTATAGTCCGATAGCAGAGAAACGGCAGGAGCACATTGTTCCACTATCGGGACAACTGTTTTGACGGCCGCCTATCGCGTCTGCGATGTGCGATCTCGTGTCGACACTCAATAAACTAACATACGACATTGTTCCTGGGGCTTTGTCTGGGAGGACTTTCGATATGATATTGATTACTTTTCCGTGACGAAATATATCCATAAACCCTCTATGGATGCTCATTAGCATGAGGCACGCAAGACAAAAATGGGTACCTATACCCATTAACTTTGCGTACGAATATGCCAACATTATTCAATTAAATCGCAATTTAATCGAATCGAATCGATAAGTTTTGGAGAAAGAATAAAAAATAGTAGTTTGTCGTTGAAAGAGATTATCGGTGTTGATGACTCTGAAAATTATTAGGTAAATACACTACTTAGCTAGTAATAAAACAGCGCTTTTAGTTTAAAAAAAGTCGATTACTCTCTCAGTTCAATCTCTTTTTGTTGCTAGTTTTGTTATATTCCGGTTTGATGGGTAAGTGAGCCAGTGTAACTACAGACACAAGTGCATAACATTGATGATGATTTTGACAGTCAAAAATGTTTATGTGCGGTGGTGGCCATTTAACATCATTTGGCAGACCGCCTACCTATTTTAACTAAAATTACAAAAACGCTTCCGATTATGGTCTATTATCTGTGTAAGTTTGTGGGTTACATACGTTGTTCATTTGGTAACTAGAATCTTAAGCTTTGCTTAGACTATAAATGGCGTAGCTGTTAAATGTTTTAGTTCTGTTTCGGTTCTAAGCAGATAAAAAGCAATCTGAAGATACGTCGTTGTGGATATACTTTTTATAACTTATGTTTCCCCTTTGCTTACACAGAGGGATATAATTCACACAAATCTTTATTTTTCTTTGTTCGTGAGGGTGCGGGCCTCCCGCGGAGTGCTGATGATGAGTTATGAGGAGCAGTAGGCCTAGGCCGGAACCCGGAAGTCGCCCCTCCATGCCTGGCCATCCCGCCCCACTTCCGATACCAATCGACGGGCTTTAGCTAACATTGCTGTATTATTTCATAATTTATTGATCATTTCGATTTTTTGACGGTTTGCAATAAAATGTCACATAACGCCTGATAATTTTGTGACACACAATTATTTTTATGTAAATAATTACTACTTATATTGAAACGTTTTATTACACTAACTATAATATTTGTATCATAAATAAAAATATATTAAAAAACATATTTTATTGTTATTATTTAATTATATTTTATATTTAGTATCCAGTATTCATTCAATTCACCATAAAAACACTAAACTTTATTTAATTATGAAAATAATTTAAAAAAAAAAATGAATACAAACAGAGTCGTACATTCCATTCATAGAGTACGATCGATACAAACGTACGGATGAAATGGTAACTTCTGTTAAACAAAAATCTTATTCAAAGATCATCAAATCATTCTTTCATTGACAATACTAAAACCATAGCTTAGTGATGTTCATAAGTGCGTGTAGTAGGCGCGTGTCGGTGATATTCGGCGCAACAATATTCATAAATAACTTCAACAACAAAGCGTGGACGAGACGGCCACGTGGCGACGCCGCGGCGCGTGCCGACCTCCGCCCTCCGAAGCGTAATTATTTGCACTTATTAAATGTGTTCCTTATATCTCTTTCCTTACCTCGTTGTATTGTCTAGTCCCATTATATCTTATTTAAATCCACACAATCCAATTTCCAGTGTCTATATTTATTCAAATGAAATACTCGATTTATAAAGATATAATACATATAACTATGACGATGATGACAGTAAAAATGATCTGACTGATATCAGCCATGACGGCTATTATTAACGGAAACTGACCGATTACGCCGGAAACATTTTTGTAAACGAACAGACAAGTGCATTATTTTCCGTAACCGGAAAGATTTAAGGGTGAACCAAGTAGTAGTAGTAGCAGTAGTAGTAGTAGTAGTAGTAGTAGAATAACCGTCGTGGTCTTAACTTCGAGCAATTACAATATTATATGACAGATAAACCCGTTCAGTTTTATTAGTCGAAACAGGAGTTTAAACCTCCAGATCTGGAGCTGTTTAAGCTTACTACTAAATAACGAAGTAGTTACATACGTACATAGAATATTAAACTAGTTACGATCTCATTATTATTACAAAGTCTATAAGCAAATTAACTATCCGTAAAATTATGCTATTTTATTTTACTGTTAGGTAAGGTTAAAGCTGACAGTATCATTTAATTATCATCAGCGCTAATTAAAAAAAAACAAGGAGTAAAAAATGCAAAGAGTTTAAATACCAATAATACTATTCTGTAAGAACTCATTTCGTCTCTCACAATATCTAGTGTTCATTATTGAATATTTGAAGAAACATGTATTTATTTTTTAGGTTAGGAATATTATTATTTTTATTTCTACTTTATTTTTTAGGTATCAAACAAAAAAAGAAAGCGGTGACAAACAGAGAAGAAAAAAGTACTAAACTCTTATAGACATAAGAGTTTAGTTTTGCCTTTTTACATATATAAGTAATTAAGAATTTAAGTCAAGATCGCATATCACTTACTGACATTAGTGAAGGCGGCGGTGTAGAAAAACATCGTGAGGACGTGTAGGATGAAAATCTACCTCGTGTATCTACCAGCTTGCCTGGAGTAGGAACCAAAATTTCTTCTTACAAGGAGAATATGTTTTAGGCCAGAGTACTGTTTTTGATAATAAAATAGTGAGTTAAACGGTCTTATATTATCGACAAGTAATAATTCATAACATGTACGCAAATAGTGAAGATAATGTATAAAACTAAAAGGCCAAAATCTATTCTGTAACCAAAACCTCAAAAACAGACGATATTTTATAAAAAACTTTAAAGCAAACTTTTAAGTAAACTAAGTTTTACTTAATAAGCTGATTAAATTGACATATATTTAAATTATTCTAGAACGATCTATCTTAAAAGTCCAAATATAGTTAAAGAACGTACATTCATTACCTATTAGTTGCAAGAATGTAGTATAACTTCACAAGTTAATAAAGTAATTACACGGGGCCGTAATAATTATTTACTCTATAAATTACACTAATCTACTCGTAAGCAAGGTGTTTATTTCAAGTATATTTTTTTAAATTATATATTATATAAACTGACAGTTTATAAAAAAAACTTATATATTTATTAAACGTGCAAATAACATTTGCAAGAAATAACAGAATTAGATTATTCTTGTTCTTTAATTGGATTGTGTTTTAATCGGATTACTCAAGGCGTTGTGGTCATCTCGGTAAATGCCATCCCGTAACGCCCCCTAGAAGAGACGGAGTGGATACCGCTGGTTTTTTGTGGGTATTCCGCCGCCTTCAGCGCCGGCGAGTCCCACATAGCCCCAACTCTTGTGGGGGAAATGCGTAAATGCGTTTTTCCAGCGAAAAAAAAGGCTTTGTGGTAATTCTGCGTGGGTAATACTCACTCATTAGTTGTTCTACCGCCAAATTAGAATATTTTGTATTGCTGTTCCAGTTTAAAGGTCAAGTCAATCAGAATTATTAAAAGCCGAAATGATATTACATATTAGTTGGTGGCGCATTGACAATATAGAGAATGGTTAATATTTTCTACAGTCCCAATGTTTATGGGTGGTGGTAAACACTTACAACCAGGTAGCACATTTGCCCGTCAGTTCGTCCTGTCCTACGTATTTCATAAAAAAAATCTTACATCCCATATTTGGCGAAGCATTGATGATGTAAGAAATCAAAAGGTTTATACTTCTTGCATTTCTAACGTCATTTCAATGTTAAACATCATCAACAGTCGCAATTCCTTTCTGAAATAAACTTGAAATAATATTTAAAAAAAAATAAAAACATTATTCAAATATAGAAAATATTAACATATAATAAAACTTACGACTTTATGTATAATTATTTTAAATTTGTCATATGATAATGGTTCGTAGTATGCATTGAAAACATTTACAGCTTTAATTTTCAATTCCGTCATTGACAACGTGAGCCTTTCAGGCGTGAGTGTGCAGGAAGCACGGTACTTCCAGCTGGCAGCTGCAGCTTCCTCCTCAAAAATGCAGCTATATTCCTGGCTGGATATTTATTCGAATATATAAAACGAAATTTATATTTCACACTTTTTACGAAACGATTAAATATCAAAAGTTTTGAACTTTATTTATCTATGTAGGTATTTTTTAATTGTCGTGTTAAAAGACTTAATTATTACAGTAAGGCCACCACTATTACGGTAAGTTATAAAGATTTTACTTTTTTATATCTAACTAGTGGCTCGCCATGACTTCGTCCGTTGGACTGACTTTAATAGGAAAAAAATTATATCTTAGGTTACATTATTGCAATATTCGATCTCTAATATTTTTTAATATAAAATATAGCCTTTGTTACTCCTAGCTACCTAGCTTTCTATTGGTGATTTTTAAAATCGGTTAACTAGATTTGAGTTAATCCATTACAAACAAACATACAAAAAATCAAATCTTTTCTTTTTATACCTAATATTAGTAAAGATACCTGCCCTCTCCTACTAAAACGTAGGCGAAACCGTGAGCGATAAATAGTATTTCTATATATACATAATACAATAAGAATGATATATATATATATATATATATATATATATATATATAATGTAATGTAATATATAATGTAATTGTAATGGATTAACTCAAATCTATATATATATATATATATATATATATATATATATATATACAATAAGAATGCTATAAGCCAAAAAAGATCAATATATGTATATAATACAAAAAGAAAAAGGGCACGATCTCAAAAGTCTGGAGAATGTTAATAATATATAATTAGGAGATTCATTAAACCCGACAACAGCGTTAAAAAAAAGTTCGCGCTAATTTCAAACCGCCGTTTTGTCGGTGGACAGAAAAATAAAGTAATTAATTATTTATACTTGTGACTTGTTATTTTTCAATTGTATTATTTTAATAATAATTGAGTGTACTCACTTTTGTATACAGTACTCAGTAACAGCCAGTAATGTGAATATCCCACTTCTGGTCTAAGGCCTCGTCTCCCTTTTTGAGGAAAGGGTTTTGAAGTTTATTCCACCACGCTGCCTTGATGCGAGTTAGTGGCATACACATGTGCAGAATTTCAGTGAAATTAGACACATGCAGGTTTCCTCACGATGTTTTCCTTCACCGTCAAGCACGAGATGAATTTTAATGACAAATTAAGCACAAGAAAATTCAGTGGTTCTTGCCCGAGTTTGAACCCACGATCATGGGTTAAGATTCACGCGTTCTTACCACTGGGCCATCTCGGCATTTTAGTATGATTTTGTGTTAAATATATACATATAAAATATACACTACGAAATGTTGATTGTACGGTGTACCGAAAATAATATACCCAATATAGGTAAGAAAATTATTAATATTCTTAAGTGTTTATTCATTTTCACTAATTATATGTAGTTATTTTTATGTTATACAATAATCAAAATTAACGAATATATTATGACTGATGAACATACATCTAGTATAAGCTAAATAAATAATGTTTTAAGAATTTGACAAATGTAAAAAAAAATACGTAAACTATCCGTTAACTAATAAATATGATTGTAACCTTAATTATTAAACAACGTTCAAGATAAAAATCAATAAAAATACAATAGATGTATCTATTATAAGTTAACCAGTTTTTACTAACATAACATATACAGGCTCCAGCTGCCGTGGCTGCATAATATATTTGTCACATTTCTAAGAATATTGACGAATAAAACAGTTAAAATTAAATAGAAAAGGAAAAAAACGACATATTCCCTTATCGGTTAGTGTAGAAGTAATAAAAATAGACTAGTTATGTTGTTTGTTCGTAAGGGACGAAACACGAATATGGATTGATAGTCACGACGTTTAGAATTTTAATTGTAATAGCTTTAATTTAATAGTTCATACCCATAACCGATACATTGTAGCAGTTTCAGCTTCTCAGGTGCCATTAAATAACTAAATTATCATACAATTGAAGCGATTTGTAACTTGTAAATTATTTAAATAAATTCGGACACTATTTTTAATCTTTCCAGGAAATTAAATGTACAAATACAAATATATATGAAACTGAATCGATTCTCGTTAAAAAGTATTGGTTTTTATGTACTAATATCTGCTTTACCTTAGGAAATATTCCCATACTGTCTTAATTCTATGTCATTTTCTCAATAAAATTTATTGAAAATAATCATCTATTGTCATACGTCGGATATATATACGTCTGACTAAAATCAAGTCAATCAATTCTGAATATCATCGTTATTTTTGCTCAACAAACAACATCATAGTGTTTTATATGTATATGTGTGCATATGTCCATACACATAATGATTTATACAAAAATACTTCCATTAAATATTAATAAAATCATTTAAGAAGTTTAGAATAGATCGCTTGAATAGATATATTTCACAAATAAATAAATTATTACTTTTTTTTTAATAAACAGGTAATATACCTTGATATTTAATATACCTATGTAGTATAACTAAAATATAATAATTATTATAAATTTAATAAAAATGTCTATAAAAATAATAATGAATATAAAATTGTTTATCAATATGTTATTTTCTTAACTAGGTAGTTCTTTTACATTTTATTTTACACAACTGCATGCGTAAATACTGTTTACGCCTTAGATCACTTTAGGTATAGGGGGAGGATCCCCTCAATGTAAACACTGGTTTAACCAAGTTCAAATAGAATGGAAAATGATTTAATGATCGTGCAATGATTTACTACAATGATTTACAACGCATATGAAATTAAATTTATAAATTGCTCAAGTATTTTTTTTTATTTTATACATATATAATATAATTAAATAAAAAAAAAAAAACAAAATATAAAAATATACTATAATAAATTAGAAAATAAAAACTTTTAACAAAAGAAATCGACGAGGATGGGATTCGAACCCACGCGTGCAGAGCACATTGGATTAGCAGTCCAACGCCTTAACCACTCGGCCACCTCGTCATGTCAAGACGAGTCAAAATACAAAATAACATTATTGCGGGACATCTTCAATTTCATTAACTGTATTTTGTTATAAACCACTTTCTCTTTTACATATTCAAATAAACCAAACGCTTCTATATGTTATGTTTCTTGATTATATCATATCGAATGTGTATTAGACTACATTGGATATATTTTTATATGACCTAATTAAATTTAATAAATAACGTTCAATATTTGTTTTTATTTTTTAATTATGTTTAAGCTTGTGTGGTATTCGTATTCTTAATTCTTTATGTCATGTGATTGAAATGTCACGATGTTTAATGAAATTGATAAATTATTTTGCAACTCATTCAAGAAACTGATTATTTATATTATTTATTTTATCTTATTTATTTATGTAAGTATACGCAGTGCCACGTATAGGGGAGTGACGAAGAATTCTCGAGAAAGTTGCGACGAATCTACGACACAATCTATAATCACGACCACTCCGCCAGGAATGTACGACTAATAAAAACATGAAGATGTTTTGATTAAAATATATAAAATTGAACAAATGTTAGGCAACCATAGAAGCTTCGTAGTTATACGGTTACTGCATTAACGGCCCTTAACTTAAAACAGCCTTATTGTAATAAAAAAAGTAGTATTTGTAATGTCTGTAGTTCAAAAATCTCGGACGCGTCACGCTTGTCGATTCTCGAAAATGTATGTATGACCCTATCAATTTGTGTCGTTTTGCTTGAAAGAATGACTTGTTGAAGTTTGAGAGAGCAATGTCCCATAAAATCGAACGTTTGCAAAATTCTTTCACCGTGCGCCTTCTAATTACGCCCGCTTCTTGATATCCGATAAAAGATGCGCAAGCGCATAGGAAACGTACAATTATCTGCCACAAGCAGCGTGGATATGGATATTATGTTGACGGCACTATGTCAGTGAACTTCACTTATCACCAAAATCCTGTACATCAAGGATTCAGCTTATTCGGATGAACGATGTGATATAATACTTACAAACAGCATTATATTTTATACTATTACAAAAATATTTATTTCGCTTTCAAGAATTTATGATTCGTAATAAAAAATACTATTTATATACTTTTAAAAAACAACTAATGACGTATAAAAGTACGCTAAGCTGTCAAATAAAAAACCTTTCTCAAGGAATATACAGTTATGGTGAGCATTCGAATATAAGTGAAATTTTGTTTGCATGAGAACACTCACATTAATTAGTAATGATAAATATATTTCTTGATAAGGAAATTTGTTTGTCAGCCAGCAGGTGTGTATTCATATTTACCTACCTACCCCATGTATCTAATTACCTATCGTAATTAATGGTTTTGTTATTACTTTCACTGATTTTCAGTACGCTTACATTATAATTAAGTAAATTTATGTTCAATTCACCTGCTGTCTTTGCTTAGTTTTGTAAATTAAAAAAAACACCATGAAAAAATCAGTTTCTTTTAATATATCGAGCCAAGCATGTATTAGAGATTTATGTCGCTTGAATTTCTATCACTTTTATTTTATGGGATAAAAAGCATAATCTATCCTCAAGCGGTAGTATAGATAATCCGTGTCTGCACATAGTCTTGGCCCCTGTACCAATATATATTTGTGGGTCCGTTTTTATTTTAATTGCCATAAATAATTTAGGCTTATAAGTTCAAAATTATGATTTTAATATTTAAGCTACAATATTATAGTGCAATTTTTCATTTTAACTTTTTTTTTGCAGAGCTATTAAGAGAATTCAGTTTTTCTTTCTTCTTTTAATTTTCTTTGTGTTAGCTGAAGCAAGAAGTTTTAATGTAAATTGTGTTATAATTTATATTTTTAGCACAAATGTATATAATATATTATTTGATTAGTTTAATTTTTAAATTCGGTTTTTTACTTTTTATATGACCATCGCGATATTTTGTATGAAAACTATACAGTATGAGATACGATATCAGCAATATATACGTTCATCTGTTATTTCATGATGACAAAGCTTATACATATGTATACGTCAATAAAATTGCAATATATAATATGAAATAATTCGTTACGTACGTAACGTACCTTAAATATTGCTGAGGAGTATGTCATTTTTATATTAAACAATAATATTCTATATTTTTAATCTGTAGCAAGAACAATGACTTACTTTATGGCGGGAAACGGATTCACTTTTAAAATATCTTACGAGCATTGCGCGCTAAATTATAATATAACGATTTTATGATTGCAAATAATACATTAATTTCATCGAAATCTCGTTTTATTTCTGAGAACAATCTAGTTCTTTCATGTGTTAGATAATATGTACATTGATAAATCGCCAACCAACACTGTTACTTAATATTAACTTTAATTCACTTTTATTGATCCCCGTTTTGTTATTGATTAAAATCGGACATTAGTCGAAAAAATTTTACACAAGGAATTGGAAAAATATAGGTTGTCTAGTTTTTTTAGCACAACTATGAACTAGCAAGGTACGAATAGGTACACAGGCGTCATCAATATACCCTCATCAGTTATTTAATTGATTTTTTTATGCAATTACGTTTATTTTATTCCCTATTCAACAGTATTAGGTTACCTTGTCAAACGTGTGTCACATCCATAGTCTAGGTTTTAAATTTTTAACATGTGTGAGAGTGACAGAGAAACGTGAATACATTTAAATTTCAGGAGAACAAACTCGACGTATAGTCTATTCAATAAACACAATCATTATTATCGATTTACGGTCGGCGAATATATCGAGTTATATTCCTCTATTTATTTTCTTCAATTGTTAACATGTTAACAGATGTGTATAAAATCATAATCATCGTTTGTATGATATGGTGATGAAATATAATGTACTTTTAACACAATTTATTTATACAAAAAAAACAAATTGAGACTTATAAAAGAGGGAGGCAAACTGTTTCTCCTTAATACAGGTCGCACAGCAATCTCGCTAGGAAATCAGTAGCTTATCCAAATTATTATTATATATTATATATTGTACTGTAAGATTTGTATTGTAAATAAAAGTAATGTACTCTTGTTTTATGTTATTTGTCTGCAATATGTCAATAAACTCTTTTTTCTTTAAAATACAAAGCACTAGTGACAAAACAATTTTCACTAAGCTTTATATAAATAAATCCGATGTTCCTCGAGAATAAGTCATCACAAAAAAGAATTAATATTATTATTAAGAAGAATTATTAAGAATTAAGGCCGAATCGATTTAAAATAAAATTACATCTCGATGTTACAAGCATTATTTAAAAATACTTAAATTATAAATACATTAATGGAAGTGATAGTGGTAGTTTATTTACGCGCATATATATGTAAATATATACTTATATAATGAATGTAGTAAATAAATTATTTTTATTTATTTGTAATAAATTATGTACAAAAAATAATACATTCGATAAAAATCACACGCTCGTGTTGTTTACCTACGTGTTTATCGATATGCAAACATATTCAATGATAAAAAATATAATTACAAATTCCTTAGGAACAATCGATCAAAAAATTGTATCAATATCTGATAGTATTTAATTATTTCTTGTTAAAATATTCATTTGACAATTTATATATCAATTCAAAATCATTAGCTTGTAACTAATACTCAAACTACAAAAGTGATTAAAATATAATTATTATTATGATATTAAATGTTAGGAACGTATAATTCATCATTATTAATGTTATCTAATCGTAAAGCTTATCGTAATAAAATTTAATGACTCCTTGAATAACAATCTGATGAGATAGATTTTATCTCGTATTTAATCTGTATGTTTTTTTAAGACTTACCATAACCTGCGCCCACGGCTCTAGGTGAAAGCCCTTAAAATCAAGTTTAAATAAAAATTAGTAATAAAGTGTAATCATATTTTTTATAAAAAAAAATATGATTACATTTTATTTGTTTGTGGTAAATTTAAATTCTGCATGTGTTTTATTGTAGGTAAATAGAACAAAACAGATATAGATTAATATTAGGTAACGATTAATTATTTTTAATAGTTATAATTTTGTAAAAGAATAGTATTTATGACATAATATATAAAATTAAAATCGCAAATCGTACCCCCTAAGTATGATGAACATTATTTTTTATAATAGTTCTTTGCTTGGTACATTTAAAAAAACAGCCATTAGAATCAAAATTTATAAATAAAAAATAAAAAAACAGTTTAAATGTAATTTTTACGACGGAAGAATACTATATTTTAATGAATCTAATATACTTAATTCAAGGTATACGTATGTGTGACAGTTCACTTAGCATAAACAAATGCAGCGAGGCGCCAGTGACGCCTTGCGCCGCCGCTTGAATATGACAAATAACATCAAAAATGAAACTACACGAATACCAACATAAAATAAAAATGTCAAAAATTTAAATTAAGGATTAAAATATTTAAATTTAGTACGCGCGTCCCGCTCGCGCTCCGCGGCGACGGGCGAGCCTGCGTCCCTTCGGGCCTGATGATGCCTGGCATGGAAACGGACTTTGTTTTATCTAATCACTTATTATATTTCTGAGATATAAACAGTTGCTGTTAAAATAAATAAAAACATATAATTAATAAATGTAGTACGTTAATATTTTAAGTCAATATTTATATTATTTTTGTAAATAGATGTTATTGTTTACAAAAAATTATTACATGTTAACGCTATATAAAATGCCTTCTTTTAATTGCAATACTATATTTTAACAGAAATTTTAATCAGTTATGATTTTAATGATAATGAAAGCAAAAAAATTAATTTCCCTAAAACACGACTAACTTAAAAATAAAGCAGTCTTTATAAATATTACATAATATAATAAAAACTATTGTTACAAATAAGAAACAAAAGCCATCTCCATAATTTTCCAATGAATCCCAATACTATAAATTAATGGAGTGTACTCTGCCAGAAATTTTAAATATTTGAAAGCATTATACGGTTTAGAAAAAAAAAATCAAAGTCTCCAACAACATAATATATTACATAAAATAAATAATACAATCATAAAGTAGTTATAAATGCAGTGTTTATAAAATGTAATTGCGGTTTTATGGTTCATATATTTTCGGGATGGATGGAGCGTCACTCGGGGTCGAAAATCGGGAAGGACTATTATGGGCCTGAATAAGGCGATTAGTTTTAATTAGAAGACGAGACGGCACGGCCCATCCATACTAAATAAACAAACTTGATAGTGTTTGTTTACATAACGATCGAACCGAACAACAGGTAATTAATACTTGTCCGTGAAGGATACTTTTTTTCATCTAGAACATTCCGAACATAGACAAAAAATTAGAACTGTGCCCTTAATAATAAATCGAACTTTCTTTAGCTTAAACATACATCTGTTTCTTTGATTTCTGTTAACATTTAAAACAAAAATATATTTTTACTTTTACGCAGAAAATATTAAGATGGCCGCTATAGAGAGTGGTTTTGAAGGCATTGTTTTTCAATTATATAATACAGTTGCAAAATCCACAAACATAAATAAACGATTATGAAATCCGATTCGTGCACAGAGTACACAAACGGTTATGAAATCCATATCTTCCACATGAGGGACACGGTGAGCGTCTGAATTAGTCGCAGGTACGTCCTGCTAGTGACAGCTCATAATCGCGCCCCCAGCCCTCGCTGCACTCGACAGCGACCTTTGTACACTAATCGTGGCTACTGTATCAGTTCTGCCGTTGACACCCCGCAAAAATGAGGAAACGCAATTTCTTTTTGACAGCAAAGCTTAAGAACGAACCGATCACAAATTGCAGTAATCAAAATTAAATTGTCGAGTAACAAGACTTGTCAATATTTTTTTTTTAATTTAAAACTATTCGGCTTAAGAGTTGCTTTGTAGAACCGTGTGGCGTTGCCTTCTTGTTTTTTTAAGTTTTTATCTTAATTCAACTTACCTATAGGAAACATTGAAGCTAACAAACATCGAAGCCAACGCACTTTAACATGTTCGTTATATTGGTAAAATTATTTAATAATTATATATTTTTTTCTTTTATATTTTTTGTATTGTATGTATGGGCGACGGTAACCAACCACGGTGACCACCTGGTAGGCAAATTGGTCACCGTCGCCCATAGACATTGGCGTCACTTGAAATATAAAACATTCCGTAAGCTAATTTATGTATAATAATCAATATAATATATAAAAGTTAAAAACTTAAAGATAATAAAACAAGATGTAACTTTTGTTGTTTGTCTTTGTATTGATTTTACTAGTAAATTTTACTATCTATAGAATTGGGATGAACTCAACAAATATATATTTAACAATAATAAAACAGAAGTAAAAAAATACTCAAAAATGTATTTTTAATTGTAGGTTTATAATGATAAGGCTTCGATAACCCGGACTCTTAACGTGTCAAATAAAAAATTAAAGTAAAAACCCCTCAATTACAAAGTAACTAATTAAATGTTATAACTTTCTTTTAAAATACATACCTAAATAATAAAACTTTAACACGCTAACAATATTTTCTTTACATTAAACCTTTTTAACTATTGAAACGAGGTCAATGACACTTAATTCGATTCCAATGTTTCGTTTATTTGTTTACGTATTCGCGAATTTCGCAATTATCTGTCGGCAGTATGTTTCAGGTGAAAGCTGAGTGAAAGGAAAAGGCATGTCAGGAGGTGAAGGCGAGGGTCGTATCGATTGCCACGCCCACCCGCCGCGGGTTGCCAAGCGACGCACGCCCGCCTTAGCCAGGGCAGAAAATGTCTTGTATTACGCTACGCTTACATATTATAACGAATATGGTACCAGAGACGATGAGTTTAATTCGTAAATAAAATGTTAATTATCTCTTGTGAATATCAAAATAATAAACACAATTGATCAGTGCAAATTTTGACGTAATTATTAAATAGTGAGTTAAATGTTTTTGAGTTCGAAGTAAGTATCAGTTTTGCAAGTGTGTAATAATATTAAAGACTTCGTTGAACTAGGACGGTACGCGACGCTACTTCATTCGATGCGATTCCACAACGTTGCAGTACAAGGTTCAGTTATGGGTTGTAACGTTTATTGTAACTGGCTGTTTTAATTTAAAACACAATTAAAACAATAAAACTTTTTTTATAAAAAAATTTATTAACATAGTAAAAAACATAAAATTTTGTAAACTAAGAAATAAATATATATTCCTTATTTAAATGACTAATATTGCTTTGTTCGGAAGTAACGTTTAAATATGTTGTTGTATGATTGAATAGACATAATATTATATACAAATATTGTATAATAAATTGATAGACATCTTATTAAAGATTTCATATGATGACCTCGTACGGTTATGAACTCTTAGCATTTAAAAAAAAATGATCTTGAAGTAGGGTACATGTTTATCAATGGCCAAATACATAAGTTTTAAAAATATTTAACGAAATAAGATATGATATGATGGTAGCTTGTTCTGATTTACATACACGATAAGGTCCAAGGGTTTATAATTTGTGTTTTTCGTCGTCATGAACATACACAACACAAATACAAGCATTTAAAAAAAAAAACATATGAAAGCTTTGACGTCACGACTGTGTTTAAATTATTATGATATACAAATTTAAAACTCGAAAACAAGAAGAAAAAATAACAACCAAATTATCTTAACATCTATTCCAAGCTTATATTCTTTTAGTTATATATTATTCTTAATTAAATGAACTGCATGCTGCTTTGTTGTTGCATGTTACAGGTTATTTGTTTACGAGAAACTAATTCATCATCGCGACAAAGAAAGGTCGGTCAAACACTCTATCATTTGAGAAAAGCTTGATAGTTCGATTGCTAATTGAGATAGTGAATAAGCTATTACCAATAACTCACAATTTATTGTGAAGTACTACAACTACTACTACATTTTACATCATTGAGAACTATAAAAAATAAATGTATAGAAAAAAAGAATTATATTATGAAAGTATGGTACTGATAAAAAAAAATTAAAAATATGTCTATTATGGTACTCGAAACTTTTTTGATAGTTATTTTTTTTTTAATTACAACATAAAAGAGCCAAAAATATTAAAGTCGCAAGATCCAAACATTTTATTCCAGTAAACCATTTTGACTATAAAAATATTAATGATTAAAAAAATGGATGCCCCTTACAACCCTAAAACCTAGTGTTATTTATGACCCTTTTATCTTGAATAGCCATCATCTTTTGTCGCAGCCGCAGTTTTTATAAAAACACTGTCTTGAAAAAGCATTGATTGCGCAAACCGCCATAGACTATGCGGATTACTTTATAGATCCGATCTTTATAGTTTTAGATATTATCGATGTCAGAGATATTGTTTTTTTTTATTTGAAATTAGCAAAATTGACTTAGCTTTAATTTAATTGTTGATGTTGTGTAGGATAAATGAGGTCGTTTATAAAATTAATTGCCTAACTGGGCGAAAAACGTTATTTTTAAATATATATTTTTTTAAATAATTCAAATTCAATTCAAAGTTTTCCCCTTTCGGGGTTTCATTTCGTGCTTTCTTTTGTTTTGAGGTAGCTTGGAGCTTAAATTAAGTACATGAAAATTCAGTGCTTCAACCCGCAATACTTTTTTTAAGATCCACAAGCTCCAACCAATGGGCTTAAAGTCTTCTTTATAATATAATAAGCATTGGCTCTACTACATTCCAAGTTGTTTACTAAATATTCGGATCTAATAAAAAAAATAGAAGATAACATCTCGTATCAAACATTCAGAGATAAAATATATTATACACCTATCATATTAAAATTATAACCTATAATTTAATTTTCAAAACGGCTACATAAAAAACAAAGGTTTGGTGTTGTCAGGTGAAAAAAGTGGTCGCACATTCGTTTGTTTTTTTTTTTTAATATGTTAACCCACGTTACAGTTTAGTGGTTCGGAATAGATAAATGAATCGTGTTCTAGGAAAACGTTTCATATTTTATAATGTTATACCATGTACCACGATATTATAAATATATCAATCATTGAAAAAAAGTCTACACTACTACACCAACGCGATTTATGTAAAGTGTATTGAAAAAATAACTCGACTGTCAAATCAATTTAGCATTATTGTGCAATTATTAGTGATTTCTTAATGTTTCTAAGTGCAAGTAACATAAACTCAATACCTATTCAGCCTTAATTATTAATAATTATAGTAATATAAAATTAGTTACTTTATGTATGTACATATTATACAAATCAAATTATTTATAAAATAATACGAATTAATAACATTTTGTTTTTATTTATTTACCTTTATTGTCCTTAAACAGTTGTATAGTGCAAACAGCAGACTTAACATCAATATGACCAGTAGTTAGAATACCCGAATCTTAAATGAAATGCAACGGCGTGTAAACCAGGCAAGCAGCTCTTTTTCTTGTTCTAAATTTGTACATCTACTAACAATGAATCTAATGAGGAAAACTGCACGAGTAAGAAGCACCATAGAAAAAAATTATCCAACAAACCTTAGGGCTGCGCAGTAGAACAATCTTTCTTCTTAACAAAATAGAAGACACTTGCATAGCAGTGTGTTGTTTAAGAGTTGCTTATTTACTTTTTTAACAATTATAATAATAATATCAGGTATAATCTTAGCAACGATTATGTTAAATTTAATAAATATATACTAAGTCCATATATAAATATGCAATAATTTATGCACGGATCTTTATTTTCCCACGAAGAAACGAGTTACCACGAGTCTGACGAACGACTCCCATGACAGGACATCGGCTGGATCGATCAATACTCAGATTGATGACTTACAGGTAAAATTTAACTTTTTTTTATTCTTAATTGTTGCAACATATTTTTGATGCATTATGTACAACATATAAGTCTTAAACTATCAGGTAATCAAAACAATTTCAATATAAATTTCAATTTTATTAACTACTTACACACCGTTAAAAATATTATTTTATATGACTATTATTGTCCGGGACTATTAAAATCGGTTATAATTTAACAAATGATATAACAGTTACATAAAGTATTTTCTGTTTCTATGTTAAATTAATTAGGTTTATATATTTAAATATTGTAAAAAATCTAATTAAAGAACCAACATCTTCCTTTAAGAATAAATATCAAATTCTATGTAGTAGGTACTACTTGTGATATTAATTCATAATAAAGAAAAATATAATTCTTTATTTAAAAAAAAAAAGATTACTTAGTATAGTATTATAGTCTTGATATGAATAATATGTTATTCAACTAGTTTTTGTATCAATGGGTGATGTCAATCTTATAAACTTAGTCCATAGTGTATATTTGACCTTATGATCCGCTATATAATAAAACCTCAATGGTTTTTGTAATAAGTTACGATTATGTTTTCGTAATTTATTTTGTTGTTCATCCTAAATTCAATCAAAACCGTTATTTCCATTAACAGGTGGTGAAGTTTTTGAACGTAACAATGGTATAGAGATCCATCTCTGACAATGGATTGCTCGATCTACAAGTCGGCGCAACAGATGCAACAATAAAACCTCGAATGATTAATTGTACGAAACTACAAACGTTTTACATGCAGAAATAAAAAATATAACAAAAATAAAACAAAACATTTTTGCCTTTTGTTTATTGCGACGACGCCAACTTGTCTGCACCAGACCGATTCGAATTTAGAACGCCGATCATTAATTATATTTTTGTCTTACTCACGCATTCCATTATCGAATCGATATGATCTATAGATCGCATCTATGGGTCTATCGATCACGTGCTGTGGAATCTAAATTTTATTCATTTAGTCGCATGTTTTTGCACATAACTTTTATTGGTGGGCACCATGAAACGTGAAATTAATTATTTAGTTTTAATACTTTTTGTGTTTTTCGAAATAAAGATCCTAAATAATATGAGAAATATAATTAGAATTTTCAGGTATATAGAGGATTTTTAGATATAAAGAAGATTTTTTTTTTAATCATTATTTTATTCATTTATACATACATACATACATACTAAATCAGTGTTTACATAATACAATTCTTACTTTTAATAATCTTAAATAACACTATTAAATAATTTGAAATTGTATAAGTAATTAAAAATGTTCATAGAAAAAGGCTTTATCAAAGAGAACTAATTATCTGTAAACAATATTTCATCTTCGGAGATGGCATGACGCGAGACAAAAAACGAAAGGTCGAAAAGACCGCGCCAAAACCAAAACGCTCCGTTCAAAAACAAATAAAAGCTAAACAAAAAATGACGATTGTTAATAAGCTGGATGACATTTGGGAATTTAAAAAATTTATCCTAAGCATTATTAACAGCGTTCATGAAATGGACTCTATATGATTATTAAAATGAGAAGACAACAATTACTTACCTACCCTAAGACCGAAGTCCATCAATTAACCCGACGGACTGTTTCGGATACATGTATATATATTTTATTGTTTTATTGGACGAACATGACGTTTTATAAACGTTATTCGACAAGCCAGTCTTGTTTCGTTTCGAAGATTGCTTCTTCGTAACAAGCTTCGGATGGCGTGATAGCAAATAATTTTATAAGGACCTTTAACAATATGTCAAGCCCGTTCGTATTCATTTTTTTCTTGCTTTCAATAAATAATACGTTTGGTCATAAGTTTACATTGTTCGATTTCGAGCGAGACGCAGCTTCGGAACGATATTTTTCAAAATTTCTTTATTTTCATAAAAAAATACTACAAAGCGGATTCTTTATGCATTTCGTGGATGCATTTGTTATTATGGGAGAATGATAATGTGATTATTGTTTTGCGAGCTTTAGGATGATTGATAGTCGATTGTCACGGATAATGAAGTATTTTGGAGTCTTTAAATTTTATACCTTGAAGGCTCGACAAAATGAAACGTCGATTAATTTTCAATTCACTGATTGATAGTTAGTTTGTGATGGGTTCTATTAATTTGATCGTTTTTATATAACTTCTTATTTATTCTTATATGTATTTTCGTCCTTCCTACAAAAATATTATAATATTCAATATCTTAATATCATTTTTTATTAAAAAAAGGTTACACGTCTAAGCTAAAAAAAAATTAAATTATTTAACTTGGCATATACGAGTTATTACAATTGTCATGTTTATAAATAAATTCAAATATCGAATTGTAAACTAAGAACGTAGGTCAACGCTTCCATCGCCGATGACCGTACTTACTTTGTGTTTAATTTCATCAATTCTATTCATAATGTATTATATCGGGACAATGTCGGATAAATTAATAATCCACGCCTTTATAAGTAATTTTAATTTAGTCTATTGGTGCTTTCGACACGCTCTCTCATGAGAAAGCGGTTTTTTTTGTTAATATAATTGTTATTGTTGTAGCTCGTGTCAATCTTTACGATTGTAGGCAACGGCGATTGACCGATAGCTTAACTATTGAGTTCTAATAACATTTATAGAAGCACAACTAGTACGTAAATTACTAGACGACGTTGTTTCAATGTATTTTGGTTCTTATACCCTAGGGAAAACGACACTAATTTTATTACACTGTTTTAATACATAAAACATTTTATTTATAGTTTTGGTTTATTGTACCGTCGTTTTATCTGGTTTTTTTTTAAGGTTACAACCTCTAACCTACAGATTTCGATGTCCTATTACCAGATTCAATAACAATTTTGAAATTCGTTTTAGATGAGGCAGATGGTAGATGTGGTAGTTATCATGTAAGTAACACGCAAATACCTGCGAAAATATATGTTTTTTTTCGTACAGTATCCCCTGCGTTGTTGTTCTTGCAGTTAATTTATGTAAGTATGACGTTATCCCGACACAGCGGAATGAATGAAAATATCTCCTCTTAAGGTGACTAGTCTTTTAAATTGACCAGTTTAGCTTAAATTCCGACAGCTCTATTCAAATCAAATCAAAATTATTTTATTCAATACAAAAGAGATTTTACTTGGAGTGCGCTTGCCTAAAATATGCCTATTTACCTTATTTTGAAGGTACTCAGGTCGTATGTGGCAGGAAAAACAGAAGCTGGTAAGCTGTTCCACACATATTAAAACGCTTCGTACGTGCTAATACTTTGACCTGAGAAGAACCGGCGAATGAAACTCAGAGGTTATTATTGTTTCAGTGTGCCTAATATGAGTTATTTGTTTTTTTATAATTATTCGATGGGGTTGACGGGTGATTTGTATGGGATGAATACAGCGCCATCTAATGACAATAATCGGAATTAAAATAAAAAACTCTTATTAGCCACACTGCAGTTTATTTAAGTGAAGAAAAAGTAACGTTTGTAAATAATTGTCTAGAACTCATTCCACCACATTCTCTAATGTTTGGTCGCCACACATGTGACAGATTTAAATTCGACATATACCTATACGTTATCGACGTTTAAACACGTTATGATGTCCGTGTACATAGTAATTATATACCGAGGCTTACGAAAACTATTATAACACGGAAAGGGAAAAACTCCATACAAAATTATAAGATTAACTCTCAAGGCTTAAAAATAACAGTTTTTAAAACTAGTGATAAGCGTTCTTGATATTTTATAGCACTTATTCAATTTTATTAAAAACATAACTGGTAATAAGAAAAAAATTACGAACAGTTTTCCCAATTTAGCATCTTCATTTAGAGACAGTTATACAACATTTATTTATTGGAATGTTTACTCAAATACTTAAAGCGATCCTTTTTTTTAAATAAAAGGAGCCTAATATTTGTAGGCGGGGCTGCTCCTCCCTGGATGACCAACCCGGCTATTATCCACTTAACCGAATCACTTCTGTATCAAATAATTTATTTGTAGCCCAAAGCGTACATTTTTTCGCGTTAGCCATAATTTAATAAATTATTTTCGTTCAAATATTTATTAATTCAAAAAAAAAATACAAATTAACACTGATTTATCACAAAGGCGAAAAGAAAAGAAGTTTGATGATTAAGTACTTTTAATAATTTGATATGATATTCCTTACAAATATGTATTATTTTTTTATAATCTATCCTACAGAGAATGAGGGAGAGAGAATGAAATAGATAGAGAGAGTGGGAGTTTTACTAAAAATATAAAAAAAACATATTTAGAATTTAGTTTACAGAGGGGATTTAATAAAAGTATTGCAAATATTTGGGATCTTAACAAATAGGAAACAAATAACAAAGGTATAATCCGCCAAATTTTCATGATAATATGATCTAAATATATGCATAGCTAGATTCCTCCCGTGGCTTCGCCCGCGTCTGAGTAGAAGAAACAGGAGTTAGATACCCTATATCCTTTCCTGCGTCCCTGACCTGAACCTTAGTTAAGACTTAAAAGCGTCGCAAACAAACACACTTTCGCATGTATAATATTAGTTAATTATTTATTAACAAAAAATATTAATGTATAATTTTATTCTTGGCCTTGTCAGCTTGTTGGGTGGCGCTGAAACTAACAAACATAAACTCTACACAAACTAACGGATACATATCATTAAAACACACACACATCAAACATGATAAAAGAAAAAAAAAGAAAATATATATGATAAAGATAATGAGCTTTCATTAAATAAAACAAAACAAAGCTATTTTAATATTGTACGTAGTTGTGATTTCAAAACATTTTTACACCTATTTTAGTGTTTTTTTTTTCAACTTAAAAAAAATATAAATAAATGGGCAGTAATGGTTAACCCGTTAAGAACAACACAAGAACCCTACATAGTATTGCTAAATGAATAAACCCTGTTAGAAAAGGGACCCCGTGAAGAGATTCCTCAGGGACCAACTATTTCGAATCATTGTCCCCTATATAATTAGATTTGCCACAAACACTTGTAACTGTGGGAAACCAAAGTAAATAAATTAAGTGTGAACTAATACAATTGTTGCAATTTAATGTAATGTACATACGTACGGGCTTATAAATTTGATTAAAAAAAGGTTTTAGATAGCTATAGCGTTATCCTTATAAACATTTACTGGCACACAAGTGAAGGTTTTTAAGAATAATCGAATCTCACCACAGAACACAATTGTGAAACGTCAGAAAGTAATAATCGACATTGACCAATAATTAAAACATTTCAAATATGATACGCGAAACAAAATATCGTATCACCGTAAGTAGGTATGGAATATTTCAAGACAGATATACCTCTTATTGTAAATATATTATTATTTATGTATAAAATAACAGCCCGTGAATGTCCCACTTCTGAGCTAAGGCCTCTCCTCCTATTTTGAGGAGAAGGTTATTCCACCACGCTGCTCCAATGCGGGTTGGTGGAATACACATGTGGCAGAATTTCAGTGAAATTAGACACATGCAGGTTTTCTCACGATGTTTTCCTTCACCGTCGAGCACGAGATGAATTGTAAACACAAATTATATATATTTATGTATATCATATTATTATAAAATGGTTTAGCACACTTCGAAGGCAAACTGGAGATGTAGTCTTCATTGGATTCAATTAATAACAAACAAATCACTATCCACTCAGTTTCAATGATTTTAAATAACTTTATTTTGTTTCTTATATTCACGTACAAATTACAAATTTTATTTACCAATACAAATGCATTCTCATTGTGATTTGTGATCAATATGAATCATATAATGTTGTCTTACATAATATATAAAGTATGTACATTAAAAAAGCAAATTAATAAAAACATGGTAAAAACAAAATTATCCTGTTGTGTTCCTTTTTTAAAGAAACTTTAAACATTTTAAAGTAATAAATTGATAACTTTAATAAAGGTCTGTTTTTATTCAGCTAATACTGATGTATTGTCTTTATAAAAATAGGGTTCTGTTATTGGTTTTTGCCGTTCGGTCCTAAGTCCGCTAAATCAAAAAATAATCAACTTTTTTATTCAACAGTAAATCTTGTTGGCTAATAAACTCGACTTAACCATTCACCCTTGCTGTAATCAATGTCTAATTCCGTATTCGCAGCTTACGATAATGATTAACGACAAACTTTATTAATTCGATCTGCTGGGATTAGATGATGCGACGTAGTGAAGGGTAGGTGGAAAAAAACAAACGAATTTTGCAAGGGATCTGGCGCCGAGGGATCTTTTATACTCTCTCAAATAGGGTCACACACCTACACTATAACTTTTATTGTATATATATATATATATGATTTGCATTTGTTTTCAAGATTAATAAATGTTTCTCTCCAATAAGTCGAATTGGTGTTAGATATAGGTACAATAATAGACGTTAATTTTAACCAAAAGCTTAAGTTAATGAGGAATTAAACATTGTTGGTTACAGAAATATATTGATGGAAGTAAAGTATCAACATTTCAAGGACAAACCTGTCTTCATTGTATTCACTCAGCAACTAAAATATAATTAATTATAGAATAGTCATTATAAACGTTGTAAAGATAATATATTATCTATACTACTGACTTTTATTTATTGTTTAGATAATATAGTTGTAAACAAAAATGTCTTTGTATGGCTAAGGAATAGTAATATTAGTGTGAAAAGAGCTATTGTATATAAATTTTAGTAATTTTCTCTTTCTTTTATGTGGAGTTGCAAAGGATAGCAAATCTTTTAGTCCTAACAAATAGAATAGTTTATTTCAAAGACTAGAATACTACCTAATTGTACTGTATATTTTATAAATGCTAGGATATTTTTTATATGTTTGTGTGATTGTTTATATAGAATGAAATAGTGGTAATTTTGTTAGGAGGCAACCCTATATTATTAAATCTTTGTGTCAACAAACGGGGTTGGTTTTGTCTGCCTCAGGGGATCTATACGTTTTTAATAAACATATTTACACTGCAGTAACCTTTACAATAGTTACATTTACAATCTCGTGATTTTGTTACAGATAATAAATATTTCATAACATAGATAAGGAGGTTCATTAAAACAGTTTAAACATAAAAACATTAAAAAACTAAGCATCTATGTTTTCATAACTGCGCTAATAAAACTTATTTTGATATAAGCCGAGATGGCACAGTGGCTAGAACACGTGAATGTTAAAGTAAGATAGCAGGTTCAAAACCGAGCAAGCAGATGAAAATGTCTTGGGAAGTCAAGGACAACATCGTTGGGAAACCTTCATGTGTCAGATGTACAAGCAGTAACCCGCATTGGGGCAGCGTGGTAAAATAAGCTGCAAATCTTGAGAGGATACAAGCTGTTGCTTAACTTTCGATGTAATTTTATTATATTTTATTTCCATATGTTGGCCATGTCAATTTTCTTCAAAGAAAAATAGAGCACCACGATGCTGTAAGAGCTGACCGAACAAAAAGGGTTATTTTTTTAACGTAAACCTAAGTTCCAATATTAAGCTGGGGAGCCTTTTAAGTTATTGGGTTAACCTGTGCTAGGAGTCCCCGCTCCCCATAAAAAACCAGTAGGTTAATAGCATCTACCATTAAACTCAACTAAGCACTAAATCTACTAGCAAAAGCATTTTCAGATGTGTTTGGCGTCAGGCATGCGGCCGGTGGTCTTCCATTTTTTATTTATTACAATATGTCAAAAAAAAATGGTATGAAGGTAAGCGAATATATGTTAATATGTAATTTATTTTCCTAATTATATATAGGTATTATTTTATACTTCAACATGATGTTTCAAGACAGTTGCAAAGGGCTTACTTGTACAAAAAATAACATTATTTTGATTTTATAAAGCTAAAAAGGTTATTTGACCGCGCGCATTAAAACGATCTGGTTTAAAAAATTAAATTGACATAATATATATAAACCGGTCATGGTTTATTTGGTTGTGTAAGGGTCGTAACGTCTAAGATCTTATGGTCGGTGACCACAGATTAATTTTAATTTTAATATGCTTTGGCGACATAATTAGTCCTTTAACTTTTATTAATGGAATAATTTATATTTCTTACAGCGCCAAGTTCGAAAGTGGAGACGGCTTTCCATCAAATGGGGACTTTGCTTTTTTATATCATGGTTGGCGGACGGGGAAAGAAACATTGGCGCCGGTAATAAATACTAATCATCCTTCACATAACCAATGCACTACCAACCTTGGAAACTAAGATGTTGTTTCTCCTGTGCATGTAGTTCCACTGGCTGACTCACCCTTCAAACCGGAACACAATAAAACTAAGAATATGTAAGTGGGTATACGTTAATATACAAGACGGACTTACACGAGGAACTACAAACAAGAAACCATTTCAAGAGTTTAAAAGTACTGGACTGTCTGTAACAATAAAAGTAGGTCCTATAATATATTTTTTATGCAGTGCGTCTTAAATCTTAAGTCATAATTTCATAATAATAACAGATTTGAACAGCTAACATGATGTTATAAATCAAATATCGAATCCGGTGATAACATACATAGTCAACAATAAAGTATAACAAATAAAGTCGAGTGATAGAAATTAAACATGCCTGTTGTTCAAACGACTGCGGATTATCGATTTTGATATTGCTAAAATGGAGGCAGAAAATATAGATCTTAAAGAACTAAAAAAAGAAATAATTAAGATTTAAGATTAGAAAAGGCAGTTATTTATGGAAATAGAGCTATTAGAAATATAAACTCATCTAAATAGAGAAAATCAACAGAATATAATTAGAACAAAACAGTTAATAATTTAGAAACAATAAATGAAACTGATTACATGAACATTAAGAAACGAAGCCACCCAAAGAGATTTAAAGGATTTGAAATTAAATGCGATTAAAACACCGTGATAGTAATTCTAAAGGAAATGTTAGTGATGAAATGAATACAATCGAGTATAATTACATAGATAAGTATTCGTAACTTAGGAACGTAAATTGAGTTAGTAAGTCCGAGTGCGCATTTAGTGATAATCACAAGTGTGTCACGCATAATAAGACATCCTTAGTAATAGAACACACTAACTGTGTGTTTATTTGTTTGTTACTCAAATAGAATTTAATCTAAAAGTCAATTTTGACATGGAATAGAACGAATCAGGTACTTTTTCATGATGACATTTCAATGAACTTCATCTGTTTGTGTATGGTTAATATTGTAGTTTTTTTTTAATGCCAGTTTCCCCACACTTGATTAAGCTGACATTTTGCACACACTTAAACATACCGGTGATACAATACACTTGTGTGTTCAACATTAACGTTTCATAGTAGATAGTTAGTAGTTAATAAAAAATTTAAGTTTTTTTCTAGATAAATATATAACAATTTTTATATTTTTAAGATATACTAAACTAAACCGTCCAATTGAAATATATATCGGTTTGGAATGGTGATACTACCGACAAGAACCAGCAAGAAATTCAATAGGTATATTCTGACACATTACGTAGTTCACGTAACTAAAATCCTCTGCATTGCTCATTGTCTCTCTTTATATTTATATCTATATATTCTCTCTCTGTCACTCTTTTTCTACTAAAAGTTTTACACTATTAGTATGCTGCAGTTTTATGTTAATTATAGTAATATTTTATTCGTTATATTATATAAACACACATAAACGTTCTACCTTTAATTATATAAAATAATACCCATAATTTAAAAAAGTTATGCTTTTGACACGTGCTATGTTACATACTTAATTTCTTTTTTTTTAAGAATGGATAAGCTATCTCATGGCGTCATGTTTTTGATTCTTTCTTATTCTTATCTAACTCCATACGGAATGTCATGTTCGATATCTCAAGTACCTATCTGCCTTATCACAAATATAAGAACAATGTACAATCAAAAAAAACTTGGTTACTAAAAATTATGCATTTTTTTTTTATTTTATTATAATCGGGAACTCTGAAATATTTTAAAAATATGTGACGAGTAACTATCATTAGTTGGAATGTTAAATAAAAACGTAAAAAGGATTTTTTAAATGATTACACAACAATACACATTAATTTTAGAAGCCTTTCGTTCACGGCTGCTTGGAAACCACTAAAACATGGCGATAGCTATACTTTCCGCAGGTCAAAATGATATAACACTTGTCGTTTGACAGTGGACACTCGTGACATTCAAATGGCGGTGGGACTAGTAAGTATGCTATGTACAAGTCCGCTTACTTACTAGTTACTCTACTATCAAATTTTAATGGAAATCGAGCAAATAAAATTACATTTTAGATGCCGTTTTTCGAACAAAAGACAGTTTATGGGCGGAGATGATTTCCCTTATGTTTTCCTCTATGAAAAAAACACTTGTAGTCGTAACAGGTTATCACCTCATTCCATATAAAGTATGCTTAAGCAGCATAGTCGAATACCCTACAACTCATTATGAATATTAATACTTACACAATTCATTACGCTATATTATTTCGCAACTACCTACAGATGACGTAAAATTTGACACAAATAGTCTCAATAAAGTCGTTGAACTTTGTGAGAAGGAATACAATATATAAATCCGTTAAAAATCGAGTTATGTGATCCAATATAACATTGACCTCGTCTGTGATCTACTTACAAGAAATATATACAAGATTAAATCGTTACAAAGAACAAAGTATCTCCGCTAATAATCGAATCGTTGAACAATAAACAATATAAAAATACCTTTGTATTGCTACGCTAATATACGTAGTATTAAATGACGAACAGGAAAATAATTGTAATGTAATAGTTTCTTCGACGTTTACCTTTTATCACTGACGAACCTCAGTTTATCTCATGTGTCGTTAACTTGCAGTTGTGTGATTGTTATTTATACTAAATAAAAAATATACTCATAGCACGTAAATAAAAACTAAACAATTTATTACTCGTCTGTCAAACATTTCATGTAGATACTCGACAGATAATAGTTCGTGAAAATTTATTTTTCTTTACAACTTGCATGTCATTTGTCTGGAAAATGGTAAGTTATAACAAAACTTTTACATAAAAGGTATATAAAATTGAAGTTATATTTTGTACTTTACATTTAATATAAAAAAAGATTTTTTTAATTTATGAAGTATTTCATATCTCCTTAACAAGTTATTTTAAGTCGTTTTTATTTAATCTTGTAACGTTACCTGCATCAAATTCGAGGTCACAGCGTGGCTATAATATTGATTGCAAAAATATTTATTTATCATTTAAATACATTGTATGCAACTAAAAAACATATTTTTTCCAGTTCATTATAATCAATTCCAATATACATTTATTTTGAGTATAAAATTAATTTTATTTCAGACTAAAACAAAAGCGTTAAGTGTGACTGGAGTAGTGGCGTTTCTTGTGATTGGAGGCTTAACGATAGCATTGGCAACTCCAATTGCGTCGGTTCCGAACAAATCCATCGGACCCGATTCTTGTTCACCGGTTATTATTGCACATCGAGGCGCGAGTGGCTATGTACCAGAACATACACTGGGCTCATATGCCCTCGCTATAACAATGGGAGCTGACTACGTTGAACCTGATCTTGTAATGACAAAAGACGGACACCTAATATCAAGACACGATAATGTACTAGGATTAACTACAGATGTTGCAAATCACCCAGAATTTGCCAATCGTCACCGGACTCAGACTGTTGATGGAGTCGAAATCAGTGGTTGGTTCACAGAAGACTTTACCTTATCCGAAATCAAAACATTAAGAGCCGTTGAACGTATACCGGATGTACGACCAGGCAACGCTCGAATGGACGGCGCTTTTCAAATCCCAACTTTCCAAGAAATTATTGATCTTGTAAAAGACATGGAAAGAAGTCAACGACGGATAATTGGTATTTATCCTGAAATAAAACACAGTAGTCACTTTAGTAACTTAGGTTTGCCAATGGAAGAGCTTGTCGTTAATACATTCCATAGAAATGGTTATTTATTTCCCAATTCTCCGGTGTACATTCAATCATTTGAAGTGAACAATTTGAAAAAATTAAAGAAACTAACTAATCTTAGACTACTGCAATTGTTCGAAAGTGACAAATCCCTCCAGCCAGCAGATCAAGTTTTGCTTAAAACCGGGCTTACGTATGGAAATATGTCTACTCCCGAAGGATTAGCTGAAGTTGCAAAATATGCAGCAGCAGTCGGACCAGACAAGAGTTATATTATTCCCCGTAACGAAGATAATAGCCTCGGCGATCCAACTAGCTTCGTCGAAGATGCTCATGCAGTCGGTCTAAAAGTGCACCCTTATACATTCCGTGCTGAAAACACTTACTTGCCCAAGGAATTTCAAAGTGATAATCCATCAAAATCTGCTTCTGGTGACTTAATGGGTGAATTGCGAAAGTTTATTGAAGCTGGCATTGATGGCCTTTTCGCAGATCAGCCGGACATAGCAGTACGTCTACGAGGCCCATGCTTATAAACCAACCGATATTAATATAATAAATGCAATGTTTTTTGTAGAAAAGTACCTAATACGATTCGCGCACCACCAACGTTCATTGATGGTACTATAACACAGAGGGAAAAAGAAAGAAACGAAACGAAAGAGTAATAGCAGTTATTGCTGACACTCAAGTAAATATTAACATAAGTTTCAATTCAATCCGTCGAACGATGCGTGGTATAAGCGAATCCTCGAATATGAACAAAATCAAACACTATTTAATATGTATAAAATTAAGTAATATTGCTTTTGAAATATTTAGGTTTTTAAATCGTTTCATTGATAATTAATTTAACTCATTGTAAGTGTATTCTTTTACTGTTATTATATAAAAGTACTGTGACTATGTTGATTATTCAGTATTTAACTAAACGCCCTCTAAATAAAGCCTATAAGTAAGGAAGTAAATAAAGAATCAATAATACAATATTGCAGTAAAGCTTTGATTAATCTAGAATTTATATTATCAATCAAATGAGATTGTTCGCAATTGGTGCTTTCAACTTTACAGCACATACAATTTTGTTAATAACCACAAACCTTTGTTACCAACATATGGCAACAATGATGAATAATTCATTTGTTTTAAACTCAGCAGGATCTGTTTATTTTATTTTGTATTTAAATTGTCATATACATTGTTAGGTCTGTTTCTGTAAGTCGATCATATTTAATCATTTTATTGTTATCACTAGGGTAACTAAAATTGTTTATACGACGTGACTGCGGTCATTGATAGCTTTAGAAATAAATTGTCATTTTTTTTTTAAATTTTAACTCAAAATTTTGTTTTATTTTACAAAAACAATTATCTACATTGTCATACTTTTTTATGTTTGGAGAGTAGTTGCTTATTTTTACAATCATTATTAATTTACTTTTATTTACTTGTACTACAACATTAAGTAAAAAATAGCTTTTTGTGCTTGACTATACGAGCTATATTATTTTTTTTTATTGTAAAGAATTAAGGATTAATTAATGATAAGTAAAGAAGACAATTAAATTAATTACATTTAAATATATATTAATTAGCTCTTTCCCGCAGATTATTTATCTATACAGATACGAAAAATTTAAGTAGGTATTTGTCTTGTTTACAAAAAATAACTGTCATTGTAAGTGAATATGAGTTTTTGCAAAAACAAAACAACCGTTATTTTTATTTTTGTTTGTCTGTCGGGTTTTTAAGAGTAGGTAATCTTAAAAATGGATTAAAATCACAAATTATTATTTGTAATTGACAGAATTGCTAAATTAGTATTTAGCAATTCTGAATTACGACGCAAGCGAAGCCGCAGGAAGAGCGCTAGTATTACAATCAATCGATAAACTATTAATTACCAAAGAGTTTTACAATATAATGAATTTAGGTACATAATCCGAAACTGCAACGAGCTTAATCAATTTTCCTATTTTTATTTTTGATAAAAAATTGATTATATTTGATTTATCTTTATTATTATATTCATGATCACTTAATTTAAAATCAATCATGAACGTGAAAAGACGTACATTATTACTCCTATTTGCGGTTCTCGTCGCTAATATTGTAACAGCTACATCGTATTCCGATTATAAGAAATTAAAGAGGCGTGGTGCTGATGATTGCAAACCACTAGTAGTTGCCCATAGAGGTGCTAGTGGCTATGTACCTGAACACACTCTTGGTGCCTATGCTTTGGCAATAACAATGGGAGCCGATTACGTCGAGCCCGATTTAGTGATGACTAGTGACGGATATTTAATCTCACGACATGAAAATGAACTGGGTCATACTACTGATGTATCCAAACGTTCTGAATTTGCTGATCGTTATCGAACCCAAAATGTCAGTGGAAAAATTGTCTCAGGTTGGTTTTCAGAAGACTTTACACTAGCCGAAATTAAAACGTTAAGAGCTACAGAACCAATACCACTAATACGGCCGGGAAATGCAAGATTGGATAAAGCTTACGACATACCAACATTCCAAGAAATAATTGAATTAGTAAAAGCCTTAGAAATAAGTGAAAATCGAACTATTGGAATTTATCCAGAATTAAAATATGGCTTACATTTCCAACGCCTAGGATTAGCAATGGAACCAAAAGTAGTAGAGGTATTTCACAGAAACGGTTATTTCGACAAAGATTCTCCTGTTTATATACAATCGTTTGAAATCAGCAATCTAAAAAAGCTCAAACAACTAACAAATCTCCGACTTTTGCAATTATATGGTGCTAGAACAGGCACGCCCTATGATCAAGCTGAACTTGGTACTGGGCTGACTTATGCTCAAATGGCAACTCCAAAGGGACTTGCTGATGTCGCTGATTATGCTGCAGCTGTAGGACCAGAAAAGAGTTACATTATTCCTCGAAATCTTGCGAATAATCTGGGTTCACCGACGACTTTTGTGGAAGATGCTCATGCTGTGGGTCTTGAAGTTCATCCGTGGACTTTTAGAGCTGAAAATATATACCTGCCTAAAGAGTTCCAAAATAATAATTCACCTATCGCATTTGGTGATCTTGAGAGTGAAATCAAAGCATTTCTAGACGCGGGTATAGACGGTTTATTTGTCGACCAGCCTGATATATTGATTCGTGTTCGAGGGCAATGCAGTGACTGATATTTCTTTAATAAAGATTATATCTCAAATGTCCCATGTTCCTATTAAAATAAACCTTATGTTATATAATATAAGTAAAAAAAAGTCTGAATTATCTAAAATTGTGTATTTAAATTATATTATTATTGTAATTATATATTTTTGTAATTGTGGTTTTGTATATTTAAAGTTTTCGTGTACAACCATTATACGACGATATTTGTTTTCTTACAGTAGATTGTAATTTTACAAATAAGTAAATATTTTATTAAAACTAACAAAGTGGATACATAAAATTTTATTTTGTATTTATATAATTATAACAATATTTTAAATTGCTCATTCATCTATTCTACGTTAAATACTGTATAAAAAAAGAAAGAGTAAGTCTTTATCAGAAATCAATTTCAAAATTAAATTCGCGCATTAAATATTTTTATCCGATACATAATATATATATAGTTACCAATATATAGCTTTTTCTCATTTTAAAGTTTTTAACACTTGGTAATCTTTTCTTTTCAGAAATTTCTCTTAGCTACCTAAATAATTTTGAAACTAACAAAGTAATTAGGTACAGAGTGACTTTTAATTCGATACCATTTGTCATAATTTAATCGATCTCTTAATCTTTATCCTTTTATAGATTTAAAATTAGTATTACATGATTTATTATCAGAACTGTCGTCATATTTTTTTTTAAATTATTCACTGTATGAAATGTTAGCACTGTGTTATTTATTGCATTATATATTTCGATAAATGTTATAAAGAAAATGCATTGAACTCTAATCATTATATTATGAAACGTTATTCTCTAATCCATGGCTTATAGCGATACACAGCCCATAAACCATTTTCGAAGAATTCGAACGAAGACTATTTTAATTTTGAAATTTAAACTTTATTGATCTAATGCTCGTATTCCAGAAACAATCACACTATTTTCTTATAATGCTAATATAGTAGCTTGATCAAAGTAAAACAGAGACACATGTAATTAGAGTTAACATAAACTTTTGACTGCTGACCTCCAATGAAACAATGTTATTGCCAAATATTTCTATTCAATATTAGCAAGGTATAAGTGCAAGCTATTATAATACTAAAAAAATTATTGTCTATGTTTCATTTTAATGTTTTGACATTCATTTTACATTTATTATTAAAAAATTAGTGAAGTATGATGATACTTCACTTTTATTTTACTTTTTTTTTTTTTTTTTTTTGGCTGATGAGCCATCAATGCTATGTTGAATTTAATACATACGAAAAGGGAAGTTATTTATGTACCTATATGAAGAAGAGAAATGGACCAAGAATTGATTCTTGTGGGACATTGACCGGATCGAAGATCTCTTTCTGTTTTTAACAACCACATAAATTATGTTGCTTAGGTGTGAAATCGGAATCTTAATCTTCTGATTTCGTACCCATACCGTACATGTGAAATGACACGTGAAATTTTTAACTAATAAAACATAACGTACCTTTAAGGCATACTTCTATGCAAACGGTACAACGGTGTCATTTCCTTTATATAAAACTAGTTGTGTTAATGTTTTAATGAATGAATATATATTTTTGTATATCCTTTACCTTTTTAATCTATATTATAATCAGATTAGTAATCGAGCACATTCAAAACAATTTCCTCAAATATATTGATTCGGGATTTAAAAGCATGGCAACATTATATTATATAAATTCTAAGTCGTTATATAATTGAAACATTAGTTATGTACTTTAAAAAATTGTGAAAAAATATCATTCAATATACTGATATATATTCTGACATACTTATCACACTGGATTGTTTATTTAGTGAAATAAAAACACACTGCTAGAGTATGTTGTTTAGTTAGGTGTTTATGTTTGTTCGATCAAGGTTGTATTTGCGATTTTGACAATGTGTATTGAAAGTGCATTCGTAATATGTCACCTCTTGTTAGTTTAATACTCAAAGGATGGAAAGGTGTACAATATCCGATTATTCTACTGGAACGTTTGAAACTGATTTGCGTTGAACTTTTTGATAGGAGAACTATTTTAAGTTATTAAAAAAAACAGAAACGAAGCGACCAAAATGATGAGACATATTTGTGAAATACAACTTGTATAAAAACATTAAAATAAAAATAAAAAAGTGAAATAACTTGGCAATAGTATCAAATTAAATAGAACAATTATGCAAAATAAAACCTAAAAGGCACAAATAGTTCATCGTCGAATATACGTTGTTTCGATTGCATAAGCGTTTCCCGCTATAAGCACATAAACTTTTATCTATGTTTTTATTCTTGCAACTAGTAAAGCCACGACAGCTGGTAGTGCTAGTTAAAATAATGTTGTAATAGGTTATTAGCCAGTAAATTTCAAACGAAGTGGTGAAGTGACGTATATAAATATAATACAAGTTTAAAATATTATATATTTTTAGATATCCGTTTTGTTTTTATAAATTCTATAAGCAGCTATGGGTAAAGTTATCATAATATATCATTATAATACATTTACAATAAGACTTAATTTATATATTTTATAATACATAACCCAGTATTAATTTTTGTTTAGAAACATTCTGGAAAAAATTAAGAATACGCAGACAATTAAGTTAAATTATTAATCTGTTCCAAGATTTTTTGTTTGTTTTTTTTCTGGACCTTAAGTAGTAAGCGATTAAACCAACTTTTTACTCAAAGATACCACTCAATTAGTGCATTTACGCCTAAAGATTTAATAGCTTAACCTCAAAGCTTTAAATTATAATAAAATACCAATATCATTCTCTGTTGTTCACCTTGCGTCAAATTGTCAAAGTCAATATTGTCAAAATCATACTGTAGTTACATGAGTTTAATTTTGTGGTTTGTTTATTTTTCAAAAGTTTGATAAAAACAAGTAATTAAAATTTTCATATGTAACGTTGCTTTAAATTATAATTATAAATTGAAGAGACGAAATGTGAACATAAAAAATAAATTTGTACTTTCAGAGATGATAAGACAATCATTGAAATTTCGAAAGACTGTAACCATCGTTTGTGTTTTATCTTTACGTAAGTACATAAATATATATTATTGCATTTTAGCTATTAAACGCATCATTAAATATCATGTCACGAATAATACTAAAGCCTTATTGCTTTTAAGATTTAAGTTCAACACATTTAATTTAATATACTTATTATTATTTTGCAGTTATCTTAATATTTCTCATTCTTAGGCAAGATCAAATAAATAGCACAGGAACTGTCAGACAAAACCAAAGAATAGATAAGGATTTCCAGGACATAGCGTACCGAGATTTTAATCACATGCCAAAGAAAAATGACTTAAATCAAAATATCTTAAAAGAGATGGAAAGTAACAAAGTTGATAATTCAAACCTAGAGCTGGCAGAGGCGAAAGCACGAATAGAAATATTAGAGAAAAAATTAGCTATTTTAGAAGGAAGAATACCACAAAAATATCCTGATGTCAAATATCTTGGATATAAGGAACGAAAGAGAATATTGGTAATTAATTATACACTAACACATACTTAGTATTGTTTGTTACTGATACAATTTATGCTATTTGTATTAATGAGCTGTCGTCATTTGTTAAACTAGTGGCAAGCTATCATAATAATCTTAAGGCAAACAAAGATTAGATGAATTATTAAAAAACTCCAATTTATTTTTCAATATTAATTGATTCTTATTAAAAAGTAACTTTTCTATCCAATCCATTCTCCTTAAATTATCTCTTGACAAACATTGCAATATTTCATGTAGTTATTGTTTCTTATTATTCTTTCTTACAGGTCACAGGTGGAGCAGGATTTGTTGGATCTCACCTTGTCGACATTCTCATGACTCAAGGACATGAAGTCATTGTTGTTGACAATTTCTTTACTGGCCGCAAAAGAAATGTTGAGCATTGGTTCGGACACAGAAATTTTGAGTTGATTCATCATGATATAGTGAATCCATTATATATTGAGGTATTGTGACAAAAGTTTTAATATTCAATTATTAGTAGCTGTTGATTCCAGCCACATATTTATTTTTCCCCTATTTTATATGGTACCCAGGAATTACACACTACCTCTGCCAAATTTCATTATGGCTTAGTTTAATGAGACAACAAATAGACATTTAACAGTTACTTTGGCATTATTAATATAAGTCTGATACTTTGGATTGAAACAAAAGAGACCTATTTATATTGATAAACTTATACATTTAACTGGGCATCACCGGTCTTTAATGATATAAAGATATTTACTATTATTATTAATAATTTCATATAAACTAAATGTACAAATAATAAAATAACTAAAACAAAGAACATTCTAGTTGTAACATGCATGTTGGAAAACAAAATTTACAGTTATTTTTTATGTTCACAATTAAAGTTAATATATAACTATTTTATTACTCATAAAAACTAAGCTAACATTTGACTAATGGCTGGACAATATTTAAACATTTGACTAGACATGGATTTTTATTTCATATTAAACTCTACTAATATTTAAAAGAGAATAGATTTGATTTTTTGTATATTTATTTGTAATGGATAAACACAAAATCTACTTAACCAATTTAAAAAAAAATCTTTCACTTATAGAATTAAAAAAAAATTGAGATCCTTATGAAATTTGCAATAATGCAACCCAAGGTGTCAACTTTTATCCTATAAAAGTCATTTTTGGCATAAAAAGATAATTTTTAACCCGGACGAAGCCGGGGTTACTAGTACTTCATAAACTTAATATGATTTTCTTGAAACAAGTGCTATAATCTAATCAAACAATATGTTATAAATGAAGAAAACATATATTATTAAATGATAACAAAATACTACCTAATTAACTTGAAGTGCTACTATAATGTAATTATGATATCCAATGATACTGTAAATATTATATCTCTATGAAGTACTTTATTTTTTAGTAGGCCAACATTATAGACTAAGAATCCAAATTAAAGTTACAAAGTTTTTGCTCAGTTACATAAACTCTTGAAGAAGAAAAAATCTTTACTTCATAATTTATTTTAAAAAAAACAACATATATAACTTATTTTTGTAACAATTAACAGCTATATGACGATTCACTATTCAATTGTCCATAATTAATTTTATTAAATATTATATCCCAAAGAGACATCCCACAATCAACTGTGGCAAATTTTACAGTTAAAAAAATAAACTCCTTTTTTTATTTCAGGCAGATGAAATATACCACTTAGCTAGTCCAGCGAGCCCACCACATTACATGCAAAATCCTGTAAAAACAATTAAAACAAATACTTTGGGAACAATCAATATGCTTGGTAAATATATATATTTTTTCTTAATCTAGTCTAGTGTTATATTTCAACATACATAATATGTTACATGTTTGCTGCAAAGTTTTTGGTAAAATTATATGGGTTTGTAATGATATTTTAATTTCCATGGTTGGATGGCACATTGATGGTGCAATGGTTAACATTTCTTACAACGCCAATGTCTATGGGCAATAGTGATCACTTATGATCTGGAGACCCATTTATAGAATAATTTATGTCATTAATTAATTCTACTATAAAATGTTTAAGGTTTGGCGAGGAGAGTGGGAGCAAAAATTTTAATAGCAAGCACCTCTGAAGTCTATGGAGACCCATTGGTTCATCCACAACCGGAATCATACTGGGGCCACGTCAATCCAATAGGTATTTAAAATACTACTATTAAATCTATTTCGCGAGTTTTCCCCGCGGTAAACGTTGCTGCTTCGCCGCTATGGGTTAAGCGATGTGATGCATAAAGTGGCATTTTGCATTGCTAGATTCGGATGGTAGGTATAGTTCAGAACATTTGCTACTTCGCTCGTCATTGTTAAGAACTGTCATTTTCGATATACACTGACAAAGTTCTATTCCATTCTCATAACCCGCGAATTATATATTATTATAGTAAGAAGACGAATTCGTTTGTGCAAAGCATAATAAAGTATTTGATACCTTCGCCTTAAGAGGACAGGAATCCTTAGCCTAGCTTTTTCTATATTTTCTTAGATTTGATATCTAAATTAAATCGATTCGATTCGAATGCATTCATCTAAGTCCACACACGTCGATTGACGATTTGGTAAGAAACACCAAAAACTATACCCAAATACCCTGTATTTGTTTTCCCTGCCCTGAAGAATTTTCCTTCATTATGATGGTCGGGATCATCTGGTAGATCTGCTCGCAGAGGACGTTTTAACTTTAACGGAATAACCACCGTGTGGTAACCGGTTTTAACGTAATATTACGCCAGCCGTATGGAAAGGATTAATATGCCACGTTTTCAAAGTTTACGGAACACAATAAAGACAATAACAAATAAGAAATGCATTTGCAGCGATTACTATTACAAGTCTAAGACCGCTGTTCAGGTAATCAAACTTGAAAAGTTCCTACATTTTTTAATGAGAACTAATTACAGGGCCACGCGCGTGCTATGACGAAGGCAAGAGAGTGGCAGAAACGCTAGCGTACTCATACGCCAAGCAGGAGAATGTGTCTGTACGAGTCGCCAGAATATTTAATACTTATGGACCTCGAATGCACGTTTCGGATGGAAGAGTCGTGTCCAATTTCATTATGCAAGCTATACAAAATTTAACTATTACAGTATGTAAAAAAATATATTTTTTAACTCAAATATGACTTTATTTTATGGTATTGTTACTCTGGTAGCTCATAAGGGTTACTAAAAAGTTATTAGGTTCTTTTCGTTCAGTTCAGAGTTAGAAGGTCGGCGGTGTTTACAATCCCGTACCTCGGAATGCATGTTAAGCTGTTGATCCTGCGCCTGAACTCTTTTCAGTCGTGTCAGATTTGCCGTCCATTACTTTATGAGAGTGAGGGAATAGAGTGCATTGGTGTTTTTAACAGTTTTAAATATTTACAAGGATTTTTAATTTTAAAGATAAAATTGTTTCTTTTTTCATCAGGTTTATGGCAATGGAAAACAAACGCGGTCCTTTTGTTATGTCTCGGATCTGGTAGATGGCCTGTTAGGACTAATGGCTTCCAGTTATACCTTACCAGTTAATATTGGAAATCCAGTAGAACATACTATAGAAGGTATATAATAATATTATTGTACTGAAATGTAATCAGATCTAAATTCTAAATTTGAAAAATGTGTTCCAGAATTTGCTGTAATAATAAAAAATCTAGTCCCCGGGTGTCGTAGTACCGTGGCAACTGGTGCTGCCGTCGAAGATGACCCTCAGCGCCGACGTCCAGATATAACCATAGCTGAAACACATCTCAATTGGGCTCCTAAGGTATAAATAATTATTTATTTGTTTATTATATTTTCAATCTTTGTTGCATACACAGTGGTAATATATATAAATAAAAATATAAATATATATATATTAAAACTATTATATATATATTAAATAATTTACTTTATAAAGCGATTGTAGCAATTTAAAAAAAGGTAAATTATGATATATTTTTTTCATTTAGATATCTCTACAAGATGGGTTACAGAGAACGATTGATTATTTCAAAGAAGAATTGACGAGAACAACATTCTACAACAACCAAACATACATGGACGTAAAAGTAAAAAGTCGACATTAATAATGAAATATAGAAATCCTCTATGAATGTGATATTAGCATTACTGTAGGTGTTTTGAAAATAGAATCTGCAAATCTACACTAAAAATCTCTTACAAATATGGTCCTATGTTGAAGGTATATTCCATTTATTTCTGACATTATTTATAAGAGTGAGAATCTAAATTTACGTAGACCTAGCACATATAACAATTTATATTAGGTCTGCATTAACGCACATCTCGCTATAGTCTATGGAGCTTTCAATGTCTATGGTTACCACTTTCCAGTTACAAGGAACTGTCAGATATGTCTGCCATAGAAGTTGCGTTATCTGTGTTAGACTTTTTAAAAATAGAATAATGCATTGGTGAGTATATTAATTAAATATTTAGTACTTAGTATGAAATTTGCTTGGATAATTTCATAAGATTAATAAATATAAAAACAGCACACGTTTTTCACTTGGAATTTATTCTTCATGACATCTTTCATTACCATTAAAATAATTTATTTTATACTTTTAACTTGAATAAATGTTATAATTTTTTATTGAAATGTGTTTATTAATTATATATGCATTTTGTTTATATTCTTATTTTTATTACAGTTTGACAAATGTTTTTGTGTTCGAATATCTTAATAATAAAACCTTGCTGTTAATTAAGTTGTTTTATTGCTTCATCATTTTACTTGCAGTATCAGTAAATCATATCTATATTATCAGCGCTGGCCCTGGGGTAGAGAAAAAGGAGCTGTTGTTCTAGGTGCCAGGTGGTAAGGAGCACCAAAATTTTATTTTAATGACAATAAAAGCACAATGAAACTAATGATCCAAATAGTTGTGTCTAGAGAAGTGGTAAAAGATATGGTTTATGCATTATCACATGGGTCAAGGCTCTGCCTTGCTGGGACTAGTTGGGTTCTCGGGATACAGCGAATGGAGACCGGAACGGTCAAGCGGAGAATAATATAAAAAACAATTATAATATTGACTGTTTTCTCTGTTTGTTAGATAGGCATTTTAAATACAGTAAATCCTACTTAGTTTGCATGAAATTGCAATTTGAATAATGGAAAAAGTTATTTTAGAAACTTTTAAAATCATTTAAAAGTTATTAAAAAGTTGTTGGGTTAAGTTTCAATTATTTAAAAAAAAAATACTCTAGATCTTATTTACAACATGCACTTGGCAGTGAATTCCAATTATAATGATAAGATTTTCTTAAAGCTGATTCAGTCTTGCAAAGTTTAGTTCCTTGTGAATGTACTAATGTTTTGTACATCTGGAACATGTCACTAGGTGTTTGTTTGTGACGGACAAGCATACTGCCATCACAGCCTCGAGATTTCCATTCTGTGTCAAATCTGGTATCATGAACCCTATTGATACCATCAAGGGCTGCTGTCCATACACCCATTGAAACATCTTCCGAATTATAATGACTGAAAGCAATACAAAAAGGATGTGTACAATATTAATTATGTAAAAAAACAAATTTACTCTATTATGAATGAGTTCTCAGATATGGGCTCTATTAAGCCCGTTATTATTCTAAGGCGTTGTCCTATTTGGCGAAGATCGCACGATGGCACGATGCGTTCTCGTCGTGCGATTAGTTCAAACATACAGATTTCATCAGAATGTCCTATATGAACCTCGCAAGTAATCGTGCGAGCACATGATATGCTTATAAACGATCGTACGATGCGTTTGATCGTGCGATCATGTAATCAAAGCAACAGATCTCTTTTGAGTGTCCTAATCGGTTACCTACGCGATGCGTCGACGCGCGAGGGGTGCGTATAATCTATAAAGTATTAATATATATACAGGGTGACTGGTGAATTAGGATCAATATTTTAGGAGCATAATCGGTACATGATTCTCATTCGAATTATGTAAAAAAAATAGGTACTTAATTTTTGACCAAATTTACAAAAAATTTACTTTAAATAAATAAAGTGTGGACATATTTCCGCGGCGCGTGCGGCGTGCCCCCCGCAACCCCTGCCCCGCGGCTTATTAGTATTAGTAGGTTAGTAGGTTAGTCGGGCGAGCGCCGCCGTAAGGTTCGTCCATCTTCCCGCGCGCGCGCCCCTAGCGATCGATCTTACGCGTATACCTAATGTTTCGTGTGTGAGTGTGACCCGTAATTAGTAATTAGGTATGGCTTATCAATACACAAATGCAGAATAATGTGAGTACTGTGAGTAGTAAAGTGACCTATTCGTGTTAAATCGTGTGAAAGACAATATGCGTAAACGTGCCGAACTGTGTATCACACGAGCAGGAGCTCACTTTGAACATTTGTTAAGGTTAGTGTAGTTATGTAGGTAAATAGGTAGTTAAATGATTGACAATCGTTGTAAATAAGTATGATTCAATTTTTAAATACGCCGGAAATACCAAGATAGGTAAACAGTTAATTTTTGTCCCAAGTTCATATCATTTACCTAGTCAACAAATTTGTTGCTTAAACGAGTGACATTCAACAGTCACCCTGTATATACAGGGTGACTGGTGAATTAGTATCAATACTTAAGGACGTGATATTTGACGACCATATATGACCAAAAAAAAATACATATAACATAAATATTAATAAACTTCTAAGTAAAGTTAACCAAAAGTTATGTAATTAATTACGCGTCATGTGGACACCCTAGCTGCGCTGACGACACAACACAGTTAGGTACATTTAGTTATCGCGCGGTACTTTACCGACGTCCAAACGCCGCCGCGTGTTAACAGGGTAGCAGGCTACCTTTGATAAACAAGCATGATCCAATCCCCCTTCATACTTTAAACCTGGCTTAGAACAGGCAAAAATACCAAAATATTTCACTCGTTTAAGCAACAAATTTGTTGACTAGGTAAATGATATGAACTTGGGACAAAAATTAACTGTTTACCTATCTTGGTATTTCCGGCGTATTTAAAAATGGAATCATACTTATTTACAACGATTGTCAATCATTTAACTACCTATTTACCTACATAACTACACTAACCTTAACAAATGTTCAAAGTGAGCTCCTGCTCGTGTGATACACAGTTCGGCACTTTTACGCATATTGTCTTTCACACGCTTTAACACGAATGGGTCACTTTACTACTCACAGTACTCACAGTATTCTGCATTTGTGTATTGATAAGCCATACCTAATTACTAATGACGGGTCACACTCACACACGAAAGATTAGGTATACGCGTAAGATCGATCGCTAGAGGCGCGCGCGCGGGAAGATGGACGAACCTTACGGCGGCGCTCGCCCGACTAATTAGCCGCGGGTCAGGGGTTGCGGGTGGCAAACACCACGCCGCACGCGCCGCGGAAATATGTCCACACTTTATTTATTTAAAGTAAAATTTTTGTAAATTTGGTCAAAAATTAAGTACCTATTTTTTTTACATAATTAGAATGAGAATCATGTACCGATTATGCTCCTAAAATATTGATACTAATTCACCAGTCACCCTGTATATATAATCTATAAAGTATTAATATATATATATATAATCTATAAAGTATTTTATGTTGTCTACGTTTCCTTTTTTCAAAGTCATTTGCAATTTTTAAAGCAATATTGCCCGACAGCAAAAACTGTGCATCTCTGTAAAGAGCCATCGTTAAAGTGGCGTGAGCGCCAGCCATCGAGCAACGGCATCACACGATGGACATCGCGCGATCTATTAGAACACCTGTTAGATCATCGCACAACCACTTTGATCGTGAGATGAAAAATGCATCGCGCCATCGTACGATCGCTCCCAATTAGGACGCCGCCTAAGACAATTGGTAATATAATAAGAGATGAGCATTGTTATAACATTTATTGTTGCAGATGTTGATAGTGATTTTGTGGTTAAAAAACTAACAATTTTACTTAATTTTAATTGACAATCATCCTATCACATGTTTGATAACTGGATACTGAATATTTTATAAAAGAGAGAGAAATACTATTTGCTCAAAATGAAGACTGTGTTTATTTTTACTAAACAAACCTGATTTGTTAAATTTTATATAAATATATACCTTAGAAATTGTGCATTTTTCGCTATGTAGTCAACAATACTACGAGAAATCACATAACCACCTCCAAGTGCATATGGCAGATATGTGTCACAAAGAAACCATTCTTTTTCTTGCCATTTACCATTTAAAAACACCCTCGCTCTGCCATCAAAATATCCCCAATATAGGCCCTTATATGTAGGTAAAGTTTTCTGAAACAAATACACACACTTTTTAATCTAAAAATTGTATCTTTTCAAATATATTTTGTTACCAAACAATATAAAATTTATATATATGTTAGAATTATATGATATACCTTATATGTGACATATTGGCTGATTGTTGGTCCACTCATATCTGGAGCAAATGCCTCGAGATCTCTTACAATTAAGTCAATTCTAACAAATGAGTCGTCATCACACTTAATTACATATTTTAGTTCTTTTAAATTATTACTCATCCATTCTAAGGAATGAATTAATTTAGTAGCTAAGTTATTATAACTATCTTCAAAATTACTCAACAGTAGTAGATCATTACTCCTAGTATGTTCAGCTTGGATCTTTTTTAACTTTTCTGTGTCCAAATGTTCAGTTCCCACAGCAAAAAAACATTTAATAAGTCCATGTTTAATACTGTTCCCAGTCCAAGTGTGATTCCATTTATATAAATGCTCACCATTTTCTATAAATATATTATCAATAAAATTAGCCCATGTTGCTCTTATCGCATCACGTTTCGCTTCATTCAAGGGGTTGCTAATAATTAGCACGGCATATTCTACTTTATCTAAATTGTTGTCAAAGTTCTCCTTACTGATTCTTGTGTTAGAGTTTGTAGTTGTAGATGCACATTCTATCCTAATGAAACTTAAAGTTATACCACAACCTAAATAAAAAAACAATATGCTAGCGAGGATCATGCCTTTATATCGTTTTAAAAACACAGCAAACATTCTATATAAGACAATTGAATAAACATACTTCAATCGCGTCCGGTCACTTAAATCATTTATCTTTAGGGAATTTGAATTAATTTAACTTATCAAATGAAATGTCTCTTAGCACTTACATACTTAAAATTTAATAAAATATCTAAATTCAGAGCTGCACAAAATAAATTTAAACATAGCACAGTTTGGTTTGCTCAGCTTGTTGACAGTTGACAATTTGACATGACAGTATTCTGTATTTAATTGACATTACGATTAAAGAATATATAAAAATATTGGTTAGCAAAGGTAGTATACCTTAAAGCCAAGTCAGTATATGTTGACAACAAGACAATGCAAATATAAATAGAGTTCCCAGACCAATCATTGGCACGATTCGACATCAAAATTAGTACAAGAATGGAATTTTATCCTCAAAGTTTTATTGACGACTCATTAGTCATCAGAAGTATGGTCAGAGGTCGTTAGTAATTTAAACACCAATAGAAACTAACAGTAAATACTAAGTTATCCAAACTTTATGTAAAATTTTCAGTATTCTCTACGAAAAGACCACATTTACAAAACAAAAATTTTTCATTAAATTGTACACTTTGCTTAATTAAAAAATGCTAAAGGTCAATAAATTTATATTAAGATAATTAGGTATTTACCATTTAGACACGTTTGACAAAGCTACCTAGTCTTAATCATCTGGAAGACGGAGACTACATCAAGAAAAGCAAAAATTACTTATATTAATAATAGAAATAAGAAATGTAGCACAAAAAATGGTAGTAAGTCCTTGTGTTAAGAAAGGTGTTCGGCTATGTAGTCGTCAACTACTTATGATATATTCTACAGTTAAACAGTACTACTGTGTATACATTATTGTATTCTGGTATGAAGGGTGAGCTTGTAGTTATATTGGCAACAAATATAGCAAACATAAGGAAGAAGCGACATAGTTTCCAAGATGGTCCAATCGAAGGTATAAAGTGTAATCACTTCATTTAAATTGTCGCCATATCCTATTTAATTTTAAAGACGTTGTCTAACGCGGTGATGAACAGTATCAAGGATGTTTACCCCTTTCTTTTTTTAGATATTTTTATTAGATATTCATATTTATATTAGAGATGATTGAGTCTAGAGAAACTTTTATCGCAAGATTATAATTTAAAATTATATTTCTTTACATATATTTTTTCTATTTTGTGAAATAAAACCTCATTTATCCGTAGTGTATAACAGGGCCATAACCAAAGAATGACATAGGTCAGTGCAGTGCGCAAGACATGAGACAGAAATGCCTAAACGTCAAATTAGTACCAATTTTTCTGTAGTGGTGAATAGGTTATTGTAACGGTGCAAATAATTTCAGCTTAATAAAATAATATTGTTATAAATAAATAGTAATTTTCATAGTAAATAATATTTACAAATTTTACAAGTTTAGTATCGTAATTACGTATTTTGATAGGCAAATAACTATAAACTTACTCGTGTTAGCAAATTTGTAAGGGTACAAATAAAATAAATTGGCACGGAACAGTGTATTTGAAGTGGCGCCATGCAATTATTTATTAAATCCGAATAAACATAATCTAAACCAACAAAAACGTAAAAAGTTAGTATTTTTTAATCACAAAAAAAAACAAGAAAGCTTCGTTAACAATTTTTATTTCATAAATTAATTCTTGTAATATTGCAACTATTTAAAAATTTAAATACCCGCATATTTTTTTATTTTGCATTTAATATGTTTGTTATGAATAAAATTATAAGTTGTTATAAGTGTAGTTAGTAGAAATTAAATATATCTCTCTTGCAGTTTCAATAAACATAAATAATGGAATCAACAAAAAAAAAGGGTAAGCCACCCCATCCTCGGGCCAAAGCTAACCCATTTTCTGCCCTGACTTTTGCGTAAGTTTCAAAACAATATTTTTATAAGATTTATGTATAAATATTAAGTATATTAAAATTCAATAATATAATTTAATTTTTCTATTCTATTATTTAGATGGACGTTACCAATATTTTGGAGTGGGCTTAAGAAAGAAATGGAAGAAAGTGATTTATATGAACCCTTAGACGAACATGCTTCAGGTGAGTCATTCAACCTTTCATCTATTTTACTTTAACTTGTTATTTTTTTATTACCTTAATTTTGAAATTGGAATGAAATTACATGACTGATGATAAATTGTCAAACTGAATTTAGATATTAAAAGATTTATCAATATTTTACACCTATGATGAATTTACAATTTATGCTGAATATACTTTATTTATGAGATTAGATACTAAGAAACTATGCAATATAAAATATGAACTATCTTTATACTTAATTGCTCAGTGTTGTATAAGACTCATGAATAAATAAATAAAAATATTACTGAAAACTACAAATCATACTATTACAATAGTATTAGTATCTAGTTAAAGATCTTAAGCAAACAATATGTAAAAATATTAAAGCCCATGCCCAAAAAGTTTTGAGCATATATAGGTTAAAGTATAGACAAAGAGGTTAGGCAAGAAAATAATGATCAACACACATAGTATTTCACAATATTACAACATTTTATGTTATATAGTATACTTGTTGATTGACAGTTTAATTTTTTAATTTAGCTGAGCTTACCTGAAGTTATTTGTGCCCAAGGTAAATCAGCTATACATCCAGACAATCTACCCAATTAAACTATTCTATACTGTTTTACACTAAATTAGTAGAAGTACTATAATATCAAATTATTTTGAAGATTCATCACTTGATGCATTTGAATTGTTAAACAAACACAAAATATACTGAGATTTAGGCTTTAGATGCTACTTCTATTTAAATTTAAATATATTATATGTTAAATGTTGTTTTAAAATATGAATCATATGTATATATTAATATAATAAATAAATTATTTAATAAAAAATATACCTATTAATACCACAAATACAGAAAAACCTTCATGAAGATTCATATATGATATAGCCACTTATTATACCAAGAAAAGCTGCAACATTGTCAACTTTAAACAAATGATTAATGATCTTTATACTGTGCAGCATCATGACGTACTTGTCTTATTCTTTAATTGACATGCAGCCAATATTCATTAGTCTGTTTATATTTATATTTCAATATCCGTCCGTTTATATAAAAGCTATAAAATAATAAATTGTTCTGAAATGTAAGTAAGCTTTTAATAAAGGTCTGTATATATTTATATATATATTATTGCTTACTGTTACTGCTGTGAATCTGCAAATGATCTTATCATATAGAGTATAACTTTTCTTAATAAATAGTTTATATAATACAAAAAGGTTTTATATCGGAAAATCGGACTGGTTGGTTCCTGAGATTAGATATCAAACAAAAAAAAAAGCAACTAACTTTTCAGCTATGTATACATTTAAAAATTTGCAACTCTTCTTGTTTATTATATTAGAATAGAAATGATACGCATAGAACACAAAACATACTGCAACTTTCAGGGAAATGCACAAAAAAAGTTGTCTTTGCCCTTATATAGCTAACGTAAAATTCGACCATATGCTGCTAGTCGGTGTAATTAATTGTTGTCCTGTGGTAATTGTTCTGTTGATACCATGTGTAATTAACCGATGTAGCAATGTGGTAAATTATTTTGTCGAGTGTTTGTAATCATGAAGCATTTATTGTATTTGTTATCTCGAATCATTTAACCGTGATTGTAATAATTACATGTATGTATTTTGTGTCGTTATTTTGAATCGAATGCAACCGGTATGACTTTGGTGTCTGATTTTGTCTATGAGAAATAAATTTTTATTATTTATTTGTATGGAAAAATTTACATTAATGAAAATTTTCGTAATTTATAAATTATAGCATGAGTCTAATTTCAATCAGGTCCCCTTGGAGATAAGTTTGCTCGTTTGTGGGAAGAGGAGGTGGCCCGCGCGCAAGGCAAACGTACGCCTAGTTTGCTCCGAGTAATACTTAAAGCGTACGCAGCGCGGTGCATGCTTTATGGATTTGTCCTCTGTTTTATGGAATGCGGTATTCGGTGAGTTCTTTTGATACTATTTACTATATGCAAATACATAGATTTGTTTAAAAATCTGCTTTATATCTTTTTAATTAATAGTAACTGCCTTGTTCATCTAATGGCTAGCCTTTAAGCCTCACGAATTCCAGGGTTCGAATCTCTGCTCGGGGCATTAAAAAGGTATTATTGTTTTCTGACAATAGAATTTTTAGTAGCAGCCGGCAGTGTTTGTAACAATGTGCCTCGGTATGCACGTAAAGCCGTTTTTTATGCGCCTAATCTCTCTCCGGTCGTGACCGTTTTACCGTCCCATCGGATTATGAGAGTGCACTTGTGTTTTTGCATACATTTGTGCACCTGCATAGTTAGGTATACTCGCAACGAAGGACATCAACCTATTCTGACCGAGATAAATAAATGTAATACGTGAAATTTCTTCAAACATTACATCTATGTTACTTGTCATCGATGATTTTGATCGTAATTATCAATGCCGAGTATAATATAAAGCTTAGACCGAATATAGTGGGATAAGTATTGATTTTATGATTAGATAAGTGTATCGATTTTCAAACTTCAAGCGAAACCTTAAATGATTATATGTTTATGGGGTGATAAGAACGTAGAAAGATACGTCCAACGATACAATATTCACTGTAACTTTTTACATTTATTGTATAGCAACACTAATAAAAATAACATTAATATTACGTACATTTACTAAAGTAAAATAACAGTAGTCATTCAAATGATTTAAAAAAAAATACAGCGCGTGCAACTTACGCGTGACTTAGAGTAAAACCTTTATGCGTCAGAAGTTTTGAAATTTCAATCAAGTCACGCCCAATTTTTAACCAAAAAAAATATTTGAAGCTAACGCTTTAGTCGCGGATTTGGTCGCGTCTTAACTTTGAAATGCTAAACACAAATTTTCATAGCTTAATTTCTTAAAAAATAGGATTTTCAAACAAACATTCATCCCTTTTATCACTATCATAGCAGTTACATTTTCAAAAATCATTAAGAGCTAACCTACGATGTAAAAGGAACCCACCGTATGCAAATTTTCATGGTGCTAGCCCCAGTAGTATAGGCTGCGTGTTAATATGTCATTCAGTCAGTTATTCTTTTATAAATATGTATGAATAACATAATTTTGTAGGTTATATTAGAGATAATACATTTAAACATTTTAAGTAGGTATTCATATTTGTGTTGCTATTTTGTCACGAATCAATATTTTTTTATTACTCTCTAGATATTATGCATATTACGTGTGATGTTTGCGATATTCCGAGGGTTAACGTATTCTCATTGGCGGACAAGGTGAAGTGACTCTCAATATAAGTACCTAATTAACGTAACGCTCATAAAAACCAAAACAATTTAATTACATTATAATCGTAACGCAACTCGAACGCAGTCTCATGCCCTTTGACCGTATTGTTGTTTGTTTTAGGTGGATTAAGGATCTTGTGTTAGTTTCGTTTCGTATTTATGATTACATATGATTACATGTTTGCTCATAACAGAATTCAACATACTATTTTTTTTTTCAAAATTAAATTCTTTTATTGCAAGTATGTAAGCTAACATTATAATGTTACAGAATATTTGTAGTGTACGTTACGTCATTACGTGACATTTCACAATTTGTAATAAAATAGCGTGCTAAGTACATACACAAATATATAATACAATTAAACATTATAAATAGTACCCGAGCCGAAATTGTATAGAAGAAAATGGGTATTTTCAAAATGGCAAAACCTAAAAAATGTTATATCAATATTTATAATGATGTAACATTTTCATTTACTGATTTTCATAAAATTGAGGTGTCACGATTTCCTTGTATAAAGTTGTCTTACGAATACATACAGCAAATTCGTTCTATCTGGAAAAAAGCAGCAAATGAGGAAGTGGGTTGTGACCACAGATATTAGGTTACGTAATTTACTTAAACCAACCTGAAGGTGGTATAATCCTATAATCTTTTTAACAGCACTACGGATCAAAATATCGAGTAATATGTAGTATATATATGGAATACATCCACTGGTTTTCAAGGAGTGGAAATATTTTATACAAAATTAAAAATGGAACCACCCTCGAGTTTTTATTGATCGAATAAAAAAAAAAAAAAAAAATACACCAAGAAATGTGAAATAAAGCTTAAAATGAATCGCCGCGGCTGCTAATTAGAATTCCTAACAAAATAGCAGTATTCGATTCAATTGTTCGACATTCTTTGATAGAGCGATATTATTGAATGTAATGAAAATCATCGAATGCACGTGTTCTTTCTCATAACTGATCTGGTTACGTCATAATAGATATAAAAAAATCATTCGTGGATTTCATAACACGACGCACTTGCGGTAACTTAAGTCTATCTTAATATAAATATATCTAAGATCATGATAGCTATATCGGCACTATTGACTAGAAACAAAAATATTATCTTTAACACCTAATACACAAATCTTAGCAATTAAACAATTAAAGTCGGATTTAATTATGTAATATGACGCTGCATTAATCTGTTACATAGCTTCGATGAATATAAACATATAATATACAATATGAAACTGTAAACAGCTAAACCATAAACAAATACCTACCTTTTTTAATCGCAAAGAGGAAAATTTGTATTACTAATATTACTTATTTGTAAATGTAGCTACTTTAATATACAACCGACTTCAATTCTGTGAATGGTTCATTTTTTCAATTAATTTTATTGGATTAAAAGAATATAAGGTCATTTTGTATTTATAAATTAATTATAAGATTATACACAGATTATTACAGATTCGCTATCACTGATTTTTTTTATACTATTGCTTCATCATTAGTTTGATGGCTAGCTTTTGAGTCCAAAGATTTAACGCCCGATCATTCCGGTAGGGCCAATAAAAGTTACAGTTTTTATGCGAAGAAAGTCTCAGTAACAGTACGGACTTCAGTGCCTCAGAAAGCATTTAAAGATGTTGCTTGTTCGTCTGATCTCTTTCCAGTTAGGTCGGATTGCAGTCCTTAGATTATGGGAGTGAGGGAATAGGAACGAATCTGTGTTTTCGTATGATTATATCTTCTCGAAATACGCTTAGGAGAACATTCATCATTATTCGAAAAGCACTGTCAATGATGCGCAAAAATCATTTGATAAAAAGTGATACCACTGGTCGTCTTCCGCCGAAAAAGATACGGGCGAATTTCGGCCTCGCTTGATTCTATTTACCTATTATTATTCTTGCTGTTTGAATACGTTACGTCATTACGTGACACGCATTAGACGGATTTCAATAACTAGCACGGGGACAGCATTAAATCAGTGTGCCTAGAAACAATATATTCGATAATATATATATATTCTCTTTAATGGATTTTAAGTTGTGCCAACTGTGCACAGATCATTTCGCTAATGTCACTTGCGATAGAGAATACACGGAGGAGATTCATCGGGTACGGTCGAGGTCAGATTTAATTGAGTTTTGAATACATAGTAGTAGCAGATTCTTTATGAACTTTTAACTTTAAATAACACAAACAATTGGATAAGTATAAATTATTAATACATGAACTATTCGATAATATGCATTTAAAATAGGTAGAGCTTTGTGCAAGCTCGTCTGGGTAGGTACCACCCACTCATCAGATATTCTACCGCAAAATAGCAGTACTTTCTATTGTTGTGTTCCGGTTTGAAGGATGAGTGAGCCAGTGTAATTACAGGCACTTTGCCAATGTCTAAGGGCGTTTGGTGACCACTTACCATCAGGTGGCCCATATGCTCGTCCGCCTTCCTGTTCTATAAAAAAAATATATATATTAATTACTTCACCGCGATTGCTTTAATGTATAATAATTTCAATGCTATATTGACAATCGACATGTAAACGAAAAATATGGAAGTCGCTTGTCAAAGAGATCATTTGTTTAGGATTTCGTATGGAAACCCGTCCAAAGATTTTTATAAATGTTGGAAGTCATTGGTTAATTGCAAAACTCCCTTGATTAAAGATGTTGTTATACTAACATACTGTCCGTGTGGTTGGATACTTATGAGGTCAACTGGATGTTTTCTAGCTATAGTTGTACCCGGTAGGTGGTAGCCAACATCTGTTTTTTTCCTTGTAAAAAAACCTATAATTATAAGTTTTAAACCTAATATTTTTAATTATTATACATGACTGAATAATCCCTCGAACTCGACTTAAAAATATCTCAGAATAATATATGATGTAATATGCAATAGGAAGTACTGTATGTTATAAAATACAAGGTATATGCATTTTTTTCTGAATTTTATACACTTATTTATGTAAATATATTCTACCAACGAATGTAATAGATAAATATATATATAGGTAGGTACTGTATACATAAACTCAATCGTAGAATTTAAAGATACCCATTGTGATTGTGTTTAGCAATATAACATCAATTTAATGGAAAATTTACATATTCGTTTTAAATAAAATTATTATGTAAACTAGTAGTCGTTCGTAATTGGTTTTTATATGAAGTGTTCGATTATATGTTTTAATTTACTTGGTAATGTTGATTTAACTATAAATGATTAAGCAAGTTACTCAAATGTATTGTTTCTACTATTTTTTTTTAAGAATATACAAAATCGGTTGACAAGCAAAAGAGAAAAAGATACTGAACTGTTTTGTCATAAAGGTGATAAATCACATAACAGCTAAAATTACATAAATTACATTCTATAAATCCCAATGCTGAGCAATAATTCCTGGATTTCCTTATGAGGCGGTGATACGGAGATGCTCTTTGTCAAATGTAAACATCCCACGATGATCTTTATAGTTATAGAATCGTTTGTCTTTATATTATAAATGCAAAGCCTAGAAGGCTGAAATTTCGGAATGCATCGCCTTAGAATATTTTTTTTGAAAATTACATTAGGAGTCGAAATGGGAGATATACTTAATATGTATTTTACGAATGCGAAGGGACGGGCAGCTAGGCTATTAAAAATATAGGGTTCTCTACGATATCTTCCTTAACAGCCGAGCACGAGGTGTATTTTACAATACATATTACCTAAAAAACTCAGCGGGGCTGATTTAAAATCGCGACCTTTCGACCTTGGGTTTGATTTACGTGTTCTATTCAGTAGGCTGTCTCGCCACGTTGCTTCGTTAGTCTAAGCTTCATATCACGAGGTCTATTTCGAGGTTTATTTTAATTGCCCACACTTGCACACTATAATATCTCTTGATGATATCCATCAAAAACTTTTTTTATATCGTATTAAAAAAATGGCAAGTGGGCCACCTGATGTTAAAGGGTTGCCACTGTCCATAGACTTTGGTATTGTAAGAAATATTAGCTATGCATTACATCGCCAATGCGCCACCAATCTTGAGGACTAAGATGTTATGTCTCTTATGTCAGTAGTTATACTGACTCACTCACCCTTCAAACCGGAACACAACAATACTAAGCTTTACTGTTTGGCGGTAGAATATATGATGAGTGAGTGGTACATACCCTGGCGAGCTTGCATAAATCCCTACCACAATTACTATACATATACCATACAATTTGAAACGATTTCTTACTGCACATAGAATGAAGCGTGCCTTTATTTCATGCGTGCCAACATTTCTTATTGATTGCACAGTAAAGGTCCATTCAAAGAAGATTTAAGTACCCAACAGTGGTACCACTGTTTTACTTAGCATCTCTTTCCTTTTCGCTAATTTATTGCATTACAAATTAAATTATTGACTAACTACCCGAATTTGAAACTCTAAATATCTAGTCTATTCATTTATTCTCGACTTGAAGATATTTATAATATTAAGTACTTACTTATAAACAAAAACAGTATTTCTTTATTTATCTGCTGACCGTACTCCACTACAAACGCAAACACGCCATTAAAATTACATTACATTACATTTATCAAACGCCTCAAACTCACCAAATTTCTCTAAAATGTTTTAAACTTGTCAATATGCTCTTGATTATGACACAGCGTGTGTATTCTCGGTACACATCTTGTACCTACTGACATATTATGCCAATATTATCATTTAGGATTCTCAAACGGTAAAGGTTCTAATTTGAATACTGAATTCTGGATTTTGGTAGAAATTAGGGGGGGGGGGGGGTGATAGGAGAGGTAACTTTGTATGAATTTTACCCGAACGAAGTCGAGACGGATAGGCGGTTCATTTTATTTATATAAAGACTAAAAAAAAATGTATGTATTTGAAAACATTTTCTCCCACAATATATGTATTATGTCGTCACACAAATGTTACAAACGCTATCTATCGATCGAATGTTCTAGTGGCTAACCACTAGGTACTGAAATAACCTAAAGTAATATGAATAAATAAGCACATGGCTGAACGACTTTAACCTTAGTCTATAGAATAGAAAAAAAATGTAGGATTTCTAGAATGCTGAAATGTTCGTAGGTATATTTACATAACTATGCATTTTCAAATTAAAAAAAAAATCTATTTATTTGTTTTATTCCATTTATTTCGTGTGTATAACACGTATATAACACCTCCAAAAATTAAATTGTCCTAATTATTTCCTTATGTTATAAAATTTAGTCCATTAAATTCCGAGAAAATATGCAACAATAACAGACTCATAGACAAGACTTATTCAATGGGTTTCATATTTTCATCGGCTGTGCGGGACTTTAAAATAAAACAATATAAGAATATAACTAAATAACTATTTTAAACAGTACAAATTCAAAATTTCACTTATGTATTAAACTCAAAAATTATTTGATTAAATCACGATTTCACTGTTATTACTTAAATTCTATGAATGTTTTTTTTTTTCTTGACAAAGCAAAATAATTTACTATAATTTATATTATAATTGCTAAATTAGTGTTATTTCGTCAACTATGATTTTGTAACGTTTAATTTCCTAGAAGTTATTTATAGTAATATTTATAGCTGAATGTACGTTTCAAAAGTTTAAATCATTCGACGAATATACGCGATCGATTCGTATTTTAAATCAGAGGGCTAATTCTACTAATCTATAACGACTGCGATACGTTTCTGATTTCAATTCCAACCCGACTTTGATTATTCTATATTTATTCGGATCGAAACCGAACCGATATGATGTTAACATAATACTGTTATGTCAAAATGTTATGTTTATTGTTAACTTTTATGCAAATAGTCGATATTTAAATTAAGAACAGGAAAACTAATAAACGCCAATGACGTTTTGCGTTTCGATTAGATTGCAATAAAGTGACAATTTGTTTTTGTAATTGGTCCACAGAACCAACCAGAACCTGATTATTTAAAATTCTTGTCAAAGTGATCCTAATATTTGATCTATTTCTATAAACTTGTTAAAAATGTCTCAAGAGCTCAACGATATAATCTAGCGACATGTTAGTTGTAGTTGGTATCTTTCGCCTTGGCAGTGCGAAGTATAAAAAGAAATAAAACAGTCATTGCTTTAAAAAAAATTATGGAAAAGATCCATCACAATTAATCTGATAAATCTGCTATTTGAACGTACATAATGCCTATTTGAGTTAAATATAAAATATTTAAATGATAAGGCAGCAGCGGTACTCTAAAATAAAAATGATTGTTTTGGTCTTGGGAACTCTCAAATTGCCATTTAAGTTAATTAAAAAGATACAGTTATATTGAGATCAGACACTTAATTATTTTTTTTATAGATTGTATATCGGCAAGTGTTTATAAGTGTCTCCCCTAAGTACGTGACATTTTTCAAATACCCACGAAGCGATTCGAATAAATACAGATAAGGCGTAAATTTTCTTTCTGCGGTACATTTTTCGTGTTACTTATAATTCGGTTGCATTCAATTTAAGAATTAATTAATCCTTTAGATACGCATGTGCTATCCTGGAATACACTTACAACTATATTTATTTTGTTTAAAAAAATTATCTCATCGTCTCATACATATTATTATAATTCAAATATATCTGTCTCAGTATCCAACAGCCACGGATGCTCGGTCTATTTATCGGCTACTTCGGACAAGAAAATCAACTTTTTATGCATCGCCGTCTCTTGAACCTCAAGGAAAAGGTTATGCGTGTGCGACAAAACAACACACTCACAAAGTGAGATTAATAAGGAGCAATTAGTGTAGATATTGGACTTGTCAGTTGTTACTAAGGCGGTAGAATAATTAGTTTCATGGAATTTCACGGAAATCGTGTCAACCATATCTTTGTACCGTAAGAAGTTCAATGAACTCGACGTAGATCGATCGTAGTCTAATTTTAGATTCAATTAAGGTTACATTTGTTGACCAGCACGCTGGTCAAGCATCGTATTCATTACAAAAATTGCTGATGTTCGGTTTTATAATTGAGTAACTCGTAGATCAAATAAAATGGGTATTTTTTTTCGTAATAAAAATACCCATTTTATTTGAATCACGATTATGATTGCGTACTCGGCGTATAGCCTGCCGCCACAATCGTATAATTGTAGTATGTAGTCACTCTAATTAGACAGTAAATATATATTTCTGATGCCGCTTCTTCACAAAATAAAAACTGGCATTTTGTGTTTTCAATGTGTTGTGACAAATGTGTAATGTCACTGTCTGAAGAATTACAAACAGTTGAAAAAAAGCCATTTTTTAAAGTGAAAACTCATCATATCATTTTACCATTTTTACAGTATGTAATACTTAGAACCATACCAAGTAGCATAGGTTGCAATAAATAGTTTTTTTTTTTAAAATGATGTATAATGTTTTTGTCTAGCATCGCGCAGCCAATATTCCTCGGATGGCTCGTGGAGTATTACAGTCCTGATCAGAAAACAGTGAAGCCGACTGAAGCTTATCTCTACGCGGGCGCTGTTGTGCTATGTTCGGCGCTCAATGTCTTCGTGGTACATCCTTACATGATGGCTATTCTACATATGGGTATGAAGTTCAGGGTCGCTTGCTGCTCGCTCATATATAGAAAGGTACGTTCGATAAATATATCTTTTATAAATATTGTACATCAGTTTTAAATTGCCAATAACGTAATAAAGGTTGTCGCGCGCATTGTCTTTGTGTAAAAATAAATAAATAGGGTTTTGTACCTAAATTTTTTAAAATTAAACTATTAAAAATCATTATAATAACTTTGATTTCCGTATGTTTAGTTCTTAAGAGAAGAGAAGGTCTTTGCCCCATTGCACATCTTGCTGTAAAAAAATAAATTCCCAATCTAAAGTAGGCAACAAAAATATGTATAATGCAATGCTTCAAAGGCAAAATAGAAATTACTCCAAAAATATTGTTCATCGCCCCGATATAGATAATACAGAACACTCAATTGGCGAAACATTCGCACGGAACCTGTTTTTTTTTCGGTATATATGTGAAACGAGAAGGTTGCATCGTTTCGAAATAAGTAAGTAAAATAGCATTGCGTGCTGTATCATTGTGACGTCATATACTGTGAGAATCGAGGTCAGCAGGACGAAGAACTTACCTAAATAAATGATTACTTTCGAAAGGGCCGTATCGTTAAAGTTACACCTAAATTTGTTTAAATCACGCTACATATAAACCTAATATTAATAAAACAATTCAAGCAATATTGGGTCTGTAAGGCTAATAATTCTCGGAAATAGATTAATTTGCATGTTCAATATTTGTAAATAAGGGTTGTTCAAAAAACCTCGAAATTTTCGCACTTTATTTCTAGTATTTACTAATAAGTTCTACACGATGCATTCCTTGGTAGAAATTTGCACCTTTTCAAATTAATCATATTAAGTTTATATGATACTGCGTCGAACGAGTAGAGTATAATTTAAGAAATAAAAACTTAAAAGTATATTTAAAAGCATTATAAAGATTAAACTAAAAGCCTTATAAAACTGAGCTATAGTCGATACTGTATAGTCGATGGAATTTATAATTTCAAGTGATTTAAGTCTAAAAGATTATGCTCATTACAAAAACAACGTTAAATATTTCTATCGGTTATATAATTCTGGAAAATTGTTCTTTCTTTGACATCACCTTTTTTTTAAATTATTGTGGTATTCAATTGACGTTAATTTTTAATTTACCATGAAACACCTCTTCCTTTTTAGTCTTATTTTCTCGAGCGTAAAAGATTAGGAGTTGTCCTTGAAAAATCTAAATGTGCCCGTAAATTTCCAGCTCTCCAATATTTAATACACATACAGTCGTATAATAAGTCAAATGTTGCCAGGGCAATCGATCAAGTTGAGATATTTATATATCTATGTAGGTATATTTAGTTTCAGTGTCGCTTTATTTACAGTCGGAGGAAATTGCGTGCGAGTAGTCATTAACTGTCATTGTTTACGTAAGAGCTGCCTTGAGTATTTCCCATCTTCATATAGTCAGACCGATGACTGAATTGTTTTTATAATTAGATGTTCATTGTTAGTTTATTTACAGGTGAAGCATAAAAACTTATCGTTTTAAATTTTTTGTACTTCATTGTGGTCATGTTCGTTATTTAAATATATTATGTGTTCGTTCTGTATTGCCATTGTGCTAATTATTTAAGTACCTATTTTATTTACGTACGGCTTTTAAGGCGAACTAAATTTTGTGTCGTATTGAAATATTAAATGTTAAAAGTTTATTCTTTTAAATAGTTTTTCCAAGTAACTGCCTCTTTGTTATTATGGCTATTAGCGAGTTACCAAAATAACCTCCTACTTATATTTTAAATATTTTAAATCTACAATTCGAATAGGCATGATGCACGTTATTATAGCAAATTTTGAAGGGTTTTCGTCACAAATTTAATTTCACGCTGGCAAAGCCGCGGGATTTGCTTGCAATGAAATTATTACCGTTGTATAAAATCCGATTACTGCAAACATACTACGACGTATAAAGTTCCCACCGTTGGACTTTCAATGCTTTTAAGAGGAGACTGTTTGTAGCCGTATTTCTTCAGGCGGGTTAGTGGATAAATATAACAATGTAATATAACTTTTTTTTTTTTTTCATCAGTCACTACGGCTCTCGAAGACGGCTCTGGGGGAGACAACCGTCGGTCAAGTTGTAAACCTCCTCTCCAACGATGTGAACCGCTTCGACGTGGCCGTTATCTTCGTGCACTACCTCTGGATCGGGCCCCTGGCGACTGTTATCATAACATTCCTAATGTGGTGCGAGATTAACTGGGCGGCGGTCGTCGGCGTCGGCTTCATGCTCGCGTTTATACCGCTGCAAGGTAGGATTACATTTATGTCAAGGATATGTATATTTACAACACAGCGAGCAGTAAATGGACGTTGAACTACATTGAGGTTGGCTATGTTTTATAAATAATTTTATAAAAGTAAAAAAAATAAAAGTTTTTTTTTTTTAAAATTAAGAATACACTTTATAAAGTTAAGAGTGTACATTGGTGGCCTTAATTAGTATATCCGGCCTCTGACCGATTAACGAATATTATAAAACAATTCGACCTGAATTCATTCACGAATTGCCTCGCAAACAGAAATAATGCCAAAATTATATTATGATTTATAACAATACAGAAATAGTAATTCGATTTTTAAAGTTTAAAAAAAAAACGAAAACTTAATTTTTTGATTTGCGAATGATATCTAATAAGTATGAAGTTGGTTTTGTTAACGTAATGTTATGTAACGTAATGGTAATGTTAACTACACAGTTGGTATTCAGCGGAATACTGTACGCCGAATAGTAACCGAATATTAATTATAACTCGATTTAACTATAAATTATTATTTATTTTAAAATTCCAAAAAAATCTATTAATCTTTCATTAGAAGATGAACTTATATCGAAATGCGCATGACAAAGTATCAAAACATGATTTACAATACAGCAGAATGAAGGCATTCATCGTCCGCTAATGACGGGTCTACTTGGTACATGTTCAATTGCAACAATGCTTTCTTGTTTATTTCTTCGGACGCAAATGGTGTGCGGTCTCACTAAGCTATTGTTACATCGCGTACAACGTTCAAGCTTCAATTGTTAATATAAACTCATGTAGGAAACTATCAATAAGACGTTTCAAGAATTTGGTACTTAAAAGAGCAAAAAATATGTAACAATTAAATATCTCATTTTAAGGGACCTTACAAAGGTTGAATAGAATGAGTTCGAATTTATTCTCCATTGCTCATTGACAGCGGATCGGATCGGATATATAAATAGAAATATAACTATTTTTTTTTTCTCTGACACGCTCGTTGCCTCGTGACGTTTTCCTTCGCATATGAGCACGAAATGATTTATAAATATAACAACAAATTTAGTAAACGGAAAAATTAGCTGTTCTTGGCTGGTTATAACTTGCGGTTTTTTTTAAGTCACATGTTCGTTCCATTACGCCATCGCACTTCGATGGCAGCAAAGTAGATACGGACATCTGCATTTTTGTGAAAGTGCTTTTTTTTACAAATATATATATATATATATATATATATATATATATATATATATATATATATATGCAGATGTCCATATTTACTTTGCTTCATTGCGTTAATCGACTTAACATTTTTGCTATATTATTTTAACGCAAAATTGACCATCCAATATTATACAAGGGAATGCAAATCAATTAATGTACGTATTGTTATGTATCTGTATAATTTCTTGAGAAGTTTTTGAGCTTCTTCCACGTAGGTACGTATGTAGCAGAATTTCATGCGGGTCGTGGTCAGGGTTCACCGTAACGACGTTTCCGTAACCTCTAAACACGAGGTGAATTTTAAACGCATACAGGACATAAATATTCAGTGGTAGTTTGACCTTCGGTTAGGATTCACGTGTCCTAACCTCAGAGCCTACTGCCCGCCCTTCTTTAATATTAAAACCATCGCAGATTTATACTTGATAATAAATATTGTACATGATAGTTTAATTATCCCCTGTTACACGGCAAACGTGTCCCGATACACACTTGGCAAATTAGCGACTCGATTTAATCTTACCTAATATGTACTGGTGTACCTTATATGGATTTCAAAGGTTAATCGTAATATCTAGACATAAACTAATTAACTGTTACGTTATAAAATAAATAAAAAGCCATTATATTTCCAATTAAAAATAAATAGTTATTTTTTTAAATGGTATTCATTCATTTGTATGCAACACATTGTTTGCAACACGTTTCTTGGATAATTAATTAACTCTTGATTCAGCGAATCGTAATTCATTGCTAGACGTAATACTCTCCCACTGCAACTGTAACTATAATCCTGTAACTTATTATAAAAAAAAAAACAAACTAAAATGTTTTCCTTCTACAACTTTAACTCAAATCAAAAACAATTTTACTTCTACAAATATTTTTTAATTAATTATTATGTTTACTTTACGATATAAAGTATAATCAATTAGCTGTTATGAAAATAAATGGATGAATATTTTTTATATTTTAGTTACAAAGTAAGAAAAATATCCCGCGATAGATCGAGGTCACACGGTGCATTGATCTATTTGGTTACAAACAGATAATGGGGAGGGCGTCCTTCGAGACGAACGAATATCAATTGATTACAATTACGCAACGGTTATTGAACTATTCGAGTGTATTTTATGTTATTGTTAATTAATAATATTATTCAATGTATTATTGATTTTGTAAAAATGAAATTGTAGATGTGTCTGACTGTGAATCGACCATATTCTTCAGATTTTAAGACTTTTAAATTTACATCAATTTTAATCTTGAAAAATAAAATCTGATGAATTTATTTATTTCTTCAGGACGGTTTAGTAGATACATTAGATAGACGGTTAAACATACCTCTCGAATGTAGATTCTACCGAAAAGAACAGGCACTCAACTCAGTAGTTTCGTGCTCTTTTCCACATTTTTAATTACAAAGTAATGTTAATAAAATACGATTCAATCTATATACATACCTATATCCTGCCTAGATAATTATAAATATCTACCAACTCCACGCTTTTTATATTTTATATCATATTGCGTTAAGAAATATGTCTTATTTATCATTTTTTTTTTATATATGAAAATTACATCTATTCATATTTAATAAGTTAAAAATAATTGTAGAATCTCAGTATAGAAACGTTTACCCCTGTTCCAGGTGGCATGAGTGACTTTGAGGTCGGAAACTTTCTTCGTTCTTATACAATGATTGTCAATGTTTCTCGGCTTAAATTGTGGCAAATAAGCTAACTAATTATTTATTGAAGCTTTTAAGCTTACTAATTATTTATTGAAAAAAATCTCTGCCACTCCATTTCAAATCATTGATGTTGTTAATGCTGATTTTTTTTTCTTTGAAACAAACCCAATAGCAAAAGTCTGGTCAAGTTTTGGCCGTAAATTTCTGTGAAAACCTTATTCTTGCAGTGTTATAAAATACATCATGTAATGTGTATAAGGTCTAGTAATTAATTATAAATCTTTTTGTAAACAGCGTATTTAGGAAAACGTACATCAGTGTTACGTTTGAAGACAGCTTTAAGAACGGACGAGCGCGTGCGGCTCATGAACGAAATCCTATCCGGCATCCAGGTCATCAAGATGTACACGTGGGAGAAGCCGTTTGCGGATCTAGTAGCTAAGGCCAGGAAGTGAGTACTAAGTCAAATATATATTATGTACTATATTAATTAACATATAACTTTACTATGTACAAGCGTCATTAAATTATAATTAAGGTTGTGACATACGGATGATTATGAAAATAGACTTGATTTAATGAGTTATGTTTCTTCTTCACTTAAATACAACTTTATGTAATTATGACAAGAAATAGAAGATTAATTATAGTAAATAAGAAAAACATTTTGTAAATATATAGAGAAATATCCTCTAAAGACTGCTGAGCAATAGTCTACTCAAGCCCCCTTGCCCCTACTATTATTACACCACGCTTATCCACTGCGGGTTGATACAAATGTACATGTGACACAATTACATCAAACACGTCCAGATTTCCTCACGATATTTCCCTTAACGCCGAGCAAGAAATTAATTGATTTACAAATTCGGCGATTGTAAACTCCGTAATGTATGCCCGGATTCAATACTTCGAAAGTAATATATTTCAATGTGAATTGCAGACAAGAAATAAAGCAGATACGTGCAACATCGTACATACGCGGTGTGCTGACATCGTTTATAATGTTTACAACGAGAATATGTTTATTCTGTTCGATACTCGCCTACGTGCTGGAGAACAACGTTATAAGCGCCAAACAGGTGTTCGTTGTCACCAGCTTCTATAACATACTGAGACAAACTATGACTGTGTTCTTTCCACAAGGTGAGTTCTTCATCGACGTATAATAATTTTATTTTACACCGAACATGTTATAAGAGAGAAACTCCTTAAAATATATAGCTCTCTACTACTCATTCTTTCACTCTCTACGTCATTTAAGAAAGAGAAGGAATTCTCTTTCTTCTCTTTCCTTTATGTAACAAAATGTGCACAAACATGACGCGTTCTTATTAAATTGTACTCTCAATTCTTATCCACAAATAGATTATCGAATCTCCGCCCATAAAGTTACACATTTTTTTTATTGAAAACATTAAGAAATATTAGTTTACTAATATTAAGAACACAATTTAATGAATTTTGCAAATATCGCTTTAAAGTTATTGGTGTTTTTTCGTGAAACTAAAACGATCGACATTTTTTTTTTCAGGTATAGCACAAGTGGCTGAAGCATCAATATCTATCAAACGACTTCAAAGTTTCATGTTGTATGAGGACACAAGCAAACCAGTGCCGGGCCTGGCGGATATAATAACGTCATCAAAGCGAAAAGGAAAAGAATCCAAGGAGAAAAAAGTAGAATCCGCTCCATTTGTCAAAGATGTCTCGGAAACCAAAGATACAACTCCCGTCCAAGATTTAGGTCAAGTTGTAAAGAAAGTTGACGTGAAAGAAAGTGGTAAGTGTTACCATATGAATTGTCTTTTAAATTTGACATTTCAAGAAAATAAATGCAACAATGTAGGGTGTCAATATTCTGTTGACACATTGTGTAATCGTTTATCTAGAAAATTCTGATAGCTTGGTTTTCAGGACCCAATACAAATATAACTATGTAATGTTGTTTCTTACAACTGTAACCTCACGTGGTCCATGTTGAGGAGATTTATAATTTATTTGTTTATTTCAAATCGGTAGGCAGACTGGCAAATGGGCCACGTGAATGTAAGTGGTCACAACCGCCAATGGATATTGGTACTGTAAGAAATATTAACAATATTACAACGCCAATAGACCACTATGGAAACTAAGTTATGTTACGTCCTTGTGGTACTAACACAGGCGGCCTTACACAAAGCCAATGAAACCAAGTATAAATGGTTCATACGAATGGAACATGCATCGCACCTTTGACCACCGCCATAAAAAAAAATCTTCGCAAAAATTTAAATTATATAATAACTCCCAAGATAAAGTCCTTGTTTTAAAGTTATAAATAATATAAAAAATATATATATTAAAATCATAAACGTACTATTCAACTGTTTTTAGTAAGTAAAAATAATGAATTTATTATACCTACGTAATATCTACTAAGATAGGTGAATTGTTCAACCCGGACGAAGTTCTAGGCTATATACAGAGAGGTTTTTGAAATTGCTTATTAGATAATGCACCGCTAGAATCAGGCGAGGAAGACGACGAGGAATTGGCCACTCGAGTTGAAGAGGACGCGAGAGGAGTCAGACTTAAACACGCAAACGCCAAGTGGATCATCTCCCACGCTGAGAACACGCTGACCGACCTATCGCTCACTGTCAAACCTGGCAAGTTAGTATAATTCAAGATTAATAATATTCACAAAAATGCTTACTAATAAATGTAACTCTTGGCCACCATTCTTGAAAACTGGTCTCTACTAACTGCAGGCTGGTGAACTCTATTCCCTCACAAAAAGGTCAATGAAAAATCGATTCTACACTATTGAACTTTTTCTTAAGGCTTCGGAGAATAAATCGTTAGAAATTCCTAATATTTTTTTAGCCCCGATTTAATAATTCAAACCCGGAACCTCAAGGTTGCAGCCATCGTTTTAAAAAAGTTTTAATTATATATAAAATTTTCAGATTAATAGCAGTAATAGGTCCGGTAGGAGCCGGAAAGTCTTCGTTATTGCATGTTTTGCTGAAAGAGCTACCACTTCAGTCCGGCAGTGTTCACATCGGTGGTACTATTTCATATGCCAGTCAGGAACCATGGCTTTTTGCAGGTAAACGAGCTATAGAAAAAACGCATATATTTGTTTGTAAATTTTCATGATGATAATGACTAACTCGATGCGATGCGATGAATTCCATATATAATGTATACCTGTTTTAAGACTTCTATACTAGAAGAACTAGAAGTTCTGAGGTACATCCCCGAAAACCCTATTCTTCAAACCTATAGGTTCATAGGGTGAGCGATCGATCAAAACAGATTTCAAGCTAATCAGAGATTTTTTTTGCACTATGGCATAGTGAAAATTTCAGAAATAACCCTAATTTCCTCAATCTCTAAAGCGAAATTTTGTTTCTTTTTAAAGACATAAGTCGCTTTAGTGACACATTTTTAGTTTTCAATCCTCTTAAAAATAACTAAGATTTCCTTATAATCTTAAATATGACCAGACTTGCTGAAGCGACGCTTATTTCACGAAGTAATAGAGCTAAATATGTCTATATAATTTGTAAATTTAGATAAAAACAAAAATAATAATACCTTTTACGTTTAAACGAAATCGCATTAAAAGCAAACTTGATATGATTTTTTCTAATACAAGAAATAACTTTAAACCTTAGCGTCCCGTTTCTTTCCACTGACGAATCATGCTGTTTCGCAGGCAGCGTGAGGCAGAACATCCTGTTCGGGCAGGCGATGGACCGGCCGCGGTACAACGCGGTGGTGCGGCGCTGTGCGCTCGACCGCGACTTCTCGCTGTTCCCGCACGGAGACAAGACCGTCGTCGGCGAGCGGGGCGTCAGCCTCAGCGGAGGTGACATATACTGCGATATAGATCAAATTAAGCAATTCGGTTTTGTCTCTGTGCTTATTCTATTAAGTAGCCGTTTTTCTCCTGACGGGTCTGTGTCCCTTCACGTATTCTTCGTCAGCAATGAGTTAAATATTTGAAGTACTATTTTTATTGATATTTAGAAGTAATTACACAATTAAGTTAAAAAATATAACGCACAATACTCAGAAATTGATTTGTTGCTCACGTCAAAACCAGCATTTAAAAAGTTTATAATTAAACTCTTTTAATTATAGACTTTATCTCTATAAAAATTCAACTTACAAAAACACACACAAATTCATACAGACTCATTCATTACATTCTCATCTCTTAATAGTTTTACTGTTCTTACTTTTTAATTAGTATTTCAGTATATAAAACTAATTTGATAATCCTATTTTGGTTTTAGTTAAATGTTATATAATACTTAAAATAATAAGGTATGCATATATTATTATCTGTTGGATTACCAAATAAATAAATTAGAATGGGAAGTAATGGAGCTACCTACCCTGATTTAGTTTATATTGTTTATAACGTTATGCGGCATAGTGCGTGTTACCAATCTGTGTGTTGTTGCGTCACGTAACAGGCCAGCGCGCACGCATCTCGCTGGCCCGCGCGGTGTACAAGCGCGCCGACATCTACCTGCTGGACGACCCGCTGTCGGCGGTGGACGCGCACGTGGGCCGACACCTGTTCGAGTCGTGCGTGGTGGGCTACCTGCGGAATACCACGCGCGTGCTCGTCACGCACCAGCTGCAGTTCCTGAGGGACGTCGACCAGGTCACGACGCATAAACAATTACTTTGAAAACATACTTTTACCACTAAACTATGACTATCACAAGTTATTGTAATATTCGTTTCACTATTCTGCATATATATGTATATAGTAAATAATAATTATATACACATATTCATTATAAATGCAATACAAATAGAAAACAATTTAATCAACAGATTATTATATTGAAGAACGGCTCAATAGCTGCCGCGGGTGACTTCGAAACGCTAAGCGCATCCGGTCTCGACTTTGCGACGCTACTGGCGAGGGACGAGCAGGAGGACGACAAGCCCAACGCCGAGGACAAACCCAATGCGGACAACGAGGAGTCGGTACTGCAGGGCAGCTTCAGAAAGAGACAAATGAGCATTCATTCTGTAAGTTTGTGTTTTTTTTTATTACAATTCAATTAATTGTAAATAAAGTTTTACTTCGAAATATAAATTAACAGTGGAATCTTAACTCGACCCTCGTTGTAATTCTCAGTAAGACGAAATAAATTGCTACTCCCTTTCGCTGAACCCCTAAATAACCGGTATCACGAACTATTTAGACTTTGTTACCCGAAACAAATGATACATATCTGATACCTGTGAGGCATTGATAGTACAAATTTATACTCTACTTGTATTTCAAAAAGCAGACTCCTTAAGATGAAGTTAGTAAAATGTAACGACTGGAATTCCCCGAACTCGTGTACTTGTGTTTAAACAAAGACCCTTCGTGGCACGTGACACACGCCTCAGAAGTTTGACGGCGTATACTTAAGTGGTGCTGGCGGCAGGTGAGCTCGGTGGACAACCTGACGGCGACGGCGCCGCCCGAGGGCGGTCGCGAGGAGGCGGAGCTGCGCTCGGCGGGCGCGGTGTCGGGCCGCGTGTACGGCGCCTACCTGCGCGCCAGCGGACACCCGCTGCTCGTCACGCTCATGGTGCTCGTGGCCGTGCTTGCGCAGGTGCTGGGCTCCAGCTCCGACTGGTGGACGAGCTTCTGGTGAGCTATTGATTCTTAATGGAAGAGTAATTGAGGGGTTGGTGATACTTATCTGGACGGGCTTGAGTGCGATTTACAATACATCTTGACTTTATAATTGGCCCATGAAATCTAAATTGATATATTCCTTTATCCTTGTGTCCATTGTTACAAAAACTCATTTACTAGCAACAGTGAGCTTTGATACAAGAATATTAGCAACGAGGGCCTCATTGGTCTAGTGATTAAATTATAAGGTCTTAGGCACGAAAGTTCTGAGGTTAAACCCCTCGTCGGGTCAGTAAAAAAGTTATTGGATCTTTGTGTCGAACACTTCGCAGTCGGCAGTGTTTCCATTCTCATGCTTCAAATATCAAGTGAAGCCGTTGGTAAGGCCGTTGAAAGTGCTCTTCTAAAAACGCAACACTATATATGTTTCGTGCAGATGACTATTCTCTCCTGAGAATGGATGGCTAAGGGCCATTTGCATTTGCTAGGAAAATATATTTATTGTATTCTTTGCGCGTTCTTTAAAGGGTCAATCAAGAGGAAGATCATCCAAGATCAGTAATAGAAAGCTTAGATTCGCAAAACATGACCAACCCAATGCAGTTTACATCCAACTTCACGAGAGCGCTCCCTGAAGATGCATACTTTAAATCTGGTCTCACTAGATATCAATGCATTTATATTTATACAAGTGAGTATTGATTTTGAAATAATGTTTAGTTTTCTTTTTATTTTATAATGTTATTTCTTGTATAGTAAATAAAAGAATGAATATATTTAAAAACGGTTTTACTTACTCAATTGTTTATGATGCACTAATATATATGTTTTGTCAACCCTAACTCAGTCGAAAGTGAGTCGAAACTACAGATATATATATATCTGTAGTCACGACACGACACGAAATATTATATATATAATATATATATATATATATATATATATATATATATATATATATATATATATATATATATATAATATTTCGTGTCTAATCTGGAAAAGGTCCCACCTAATTTATTATATTTAATTTTATTATGTCATCGTTTAATTTATTTTTTTCAGTTATGGTGGTGGCGCTAGTGATAGTCTCCCTACTCCGCTCCTTCATGTTCTTCTCGATGGCGATGCGAGCATCGACTCGCCTGCACAACAACATGTTCTCTTCCATCACGCGGGCACCGATGCGGTTCTTCCACACCAACCCGTCCGGAAGGATCCTGAACCGGTTCTCTAAGGACATGGGGGCTGTGGATGAAGTGCTGCCGTCTGCTCTACTTGATGTATTGCAGGTCAGTCTTGTTGAACGTTCACCTATAAACAGTAACAGATAAAAACTAAAAAAGTTCCGGGTTATATTATGGGTTAATTCTCTATGAACAATAAGTTGAACTCAATTTTTCCATGTTTTTTAAACATTAAAATGGCAACTGTCATCAAATTTATCTATAAAAACTATACAAATGACATTCACAAATTGCATTCATGAATTTCATGTACCTGCTGTAGTTGGGTAGCGATTATTTGGAAATTCTCTCAAAAGAGTAGGTGGCATTAGTTAAATGAATGAATGAAGAAACCCTACCTCTTTATAATGCTTAGTATGATTAATATTTTAATCATGTATGAGTATTTAACCTTATAGAACATTGTATCATAAATTAAATATTCCAGATCGGTCTCTCGCTGATCGGTATAGTCGTGGTGGTGGCGGTGGTGAACTACTGGCTGCTGGTGCCGACGTTGGCCATCGGGCTGGTGTTCTATGGGCTGCGTATCTTCTACATCGCCTCGAGCCGCAGCATCAAACGCCTCGAGGGTGTGAGTGAGTCATCTCTGAGGCTAACTGCCATGACCCTTGCTATATCACATACGTACACCGCCACTCATTATAATATTTAAGTTATATTCGATTCAGCGTAGTAGCTTCTTGTATTTTATTGTGCAATAAGTGTAGTGGACCTTAAAGTCAGTGTTTTAAGAGCGAGTTTTCCTTACCAGTGCGCCCTGTGACTTAGTAACTGTATGTTTAATTATATTTTATATGATATGCTAAGCTATAATTGCTATATACAAGTACACGTTTTATTTATTTATTCAATCATTATAATGCTTGTAAAAATAGATTTTAATTACCTTAGTATCATTTTTATAAGAGAAGTTGTTCATTATAACTCGAAAATTGTTGTTAATTTTAGCTGCGCTCGGCATCACAAACGTATTCCATTAACATATTAGTTATTAGTTTATTTTAAATATATTTATAGATAAGTAAATTAAAACATTTACATATATTAAGACTTGATATCGTCTTTGTGTACAGAATCAAGTCTGACAAAATACTATAAACCTTATAATAGTTTTAACCAACGGTGGAGCTTTGTGCTTATCCACCTGGGTGAGTAGAACCCACACATAACCTACCGCCCAATATGATTAACCTTGAAAATTTAGATCGAGCCGCTGTTAATACAGACACCAGGGAGTTACATCTTAGAACCCATAGTTGGCAAACTCCATTATAGTTGTTGCGTTTCCCCACAGCTCGTAGTCCAGTATTCTCTCATCTCAACGCGTCTCTGCAAGGCATCACTACGATACGAGCTTTCGGTGCTCAGGAAGCTCTTATAAGAGAGTTTGATAATCATCAGGACCTCCATAGCTCTGCTTGGTGAGTGTTTCATCAATTTGTACAAGGAGTCGATTATCACTGGGCAAAGCATTATTATCGTTATAAGCATTGTTATCGAAATATTTCGTGTCGTTTGTCTTTCTCACTTGTCTCACATACACGGAACTCAATCATTTCTTGCATTATACAAATAATTTGCTGTTTCCCGCTGTTTTTTTCAGCAATACATCTTTTAATTTTATCCTCGATTGATAATATAGATACCGCTATTCTTCATACTTATATATATATATATAGTATGTAGTCTTATGTAGTTGTACTTTTTTTTTAGTTTAATAAAATACTAAAATGAAAGTCGCCGATGTATATGAGTATGAAAGGATATAAAACAGTTATTTAGTTTTTGTCATTTTAAAATTAAATACCTATCATGTTTTAATAAGGTTAAGATTTTTTTACAATATGTAGAAAATCATCGTTTTCATTTAATTTGATGTACAAAGCTGTACTTAATAAAGCTTCCAAAATTTAATTTTTTGACTTGTGATTTATGAATATCAAATAACAGAAATATCTTGATCTCAATAATGACTACAGTAATGATCCTTGTTATAGGTATTTATTCATTGCGAGCTCCCGTGCATTTGGTTTTTGGCTGGACCTTGTGTGTGTCGTTTACATTGCTGTTGTCACACTAAGTTTTCTAGTGTTCGGTCAAGGTAAGAAAATATTTATTTAAACACACAAAATTCATTAACATAATTTTTCTGTATGTTTTTGTTTAATTGTTGTAATATTATTTTTTATTAGTTAGTTTACTTTTTTACTAGTTATATTTATTAATTATTACAATCACGAAAAGCAATCTTCATTATCTTGTTTTTAGTAATAATAATTTCGATATTGCTTCGGTTATACAATTCATTCACTTTAACTAATTTTTAATAAATGTATTTATTTTAATTTTATAGAAGAGTATGGTGGTAATGTGGGTCTGGCCATAACGCAGGCGATGGGTTTGACCGGCATGTTCCAGTGGGGCATGCGACAGTCCACCGAGTTGGAGAACCAAATGACAAGCGTTGAAAGGCAAGGCAATATTGATGTTGACAAGTCTTTATTTCATGCGAATGCAACGCCCTTAGTAAGAAATATATGTATTTTACAGAATACAAGAATATTCGAACATAAATTCGGAACCGCCATTAGAATCGGAGCCCAACAAGAAGCCGCCGCCATCTTGGCCAGATATGGGCCGCCTGACTTTTAATCACGTGTTCCTGTACTATACGCCCGAGGAGCCTCCGGTCTTAAAGGACCTCACATTGGAGATACTGCCTAAAGAAAAAGTTGGAATAGTCGGTCGCACTGGTGCTGGAAAATCTTCACTAATAAATGCGCTGTTCAGGTAATAATAATAATAAGCTGATATCAAGACAGATGGATGTTTGATACTCTCTCGAGACCCCTCCCCTCGCACGCGGACGTAGCTGCGGGCGGACGTGGTGTGTAGTAGTGCTTTAGTAAATTTAAAATATAACTGGGCCGCTGTCAAAACTATTAAGCTACTACAATGTTTTCATAGTTTTAGCAGTATACTGTTTTATTTTTAATCACAGCTTTGCTTTCGATTCTGGTCTTATTTAAAGGACCATCACGAGGCTGCACTGTTTTTTAGAACTTCATTTATTTACTTGTATATATACAGTGAAACTTAAATTTATATGAGTATGAGAATTGGGAGTAAAATTAGAAGGACGCGTCACGTCTGGGCACATTTCTTTGCAAGAGAGAAAAGAAAGATATGACGTAGAGAGAAAGAGAGATATATATTTTAAGCAGTTTTTCTTCTATCATCTGTACCGTAAAAACTGCTACGCTGCGTACTTTTTCTATATCAAACGCTATTTGTACAGCAGTTGCAGTTGACAATTTTTCCGGTCTCGACATAAATGTTATGTTAATATTTTATTTAATGATTATTGTTACTTTCACAGATTAGCTACAATCGAAGGCGAAATTATAATAGACGGTCGTGAGACGTCCACCCTGGGTCTACACGAGCTGCGCAGTCGGATATCTATCATTCCACAAGAGCCCGTTCTGTTCTCTGGCACCATGCGCCACAATCTAGACCCCTTCGATGAGTATCCGGATCAAGTTCTGTGGCGGGCCCTTGAAGAGGTTTGTGCTATCATCATTTGATAAATTGTTACACATATTATATATATACAAATATAATATTTTATTATTTCTTACCGCTTATACATTTTAGGTGATAGTTCGTAATAAGTTCACTGGTAGCGTTTTACACTCTATATTTCCTTGGTTCATCCATGATAATATTATGTACAATAAAAATGTTTTAACTTTTTGTATTCGAAATTTTAACAATAACTTAATAGAAATATTTAATAATATCACTCTGAGTGGTAAACGTTGATGAAACAATTGCAGTCATTCAAACTGTATAAAAGTGTTATCTATCAACCCGCAGTGGAACATTTATGCACCGGTATTTAAGAGGTCGGTGACCGCGCATTGCAGGTGGAGCTGAAGGAGGCGGTGACGGAGCTGCCGGCCGGGCTCAGCTCGCGCATGTCGGAGGGCGGCGGGAACTTCTCGGTGGGGCAGCGCCAGCTCGTGTGCCTCGCACGCGCCATCGTGCGCCGCAACCGCCTGCTCGTGCTGGACGAGGCCACGGCCAACGTCGACCCGCAGTCAGTACCCACCTGTAGCAGGCTTCGTAACCTAGACCACTTAAACATGCATGCAATTTACACTCATTCTTAAGTAGCGGCGACCATCCATGGTCGGTGGAGGTCGGGTGGATTAGAGCTCTAGCCCAGCAAGCACCTCGGTGGGCCTTGCGAGAGTGAAGGCGATACGTCCCCACTTGAGTCAGTGGGTCAAAAGAAAGCGATGCACGCTCTCGTTCAGGTTAACGCAGGAACGTACCGGACGATGTCGTAGAAGGAGGCCGCTGCAGCTCCGCTCCGCCGAAGAAGCCCGAGGAAAAGAAAATATAGCCAATAAAGTTTTTTAACAAATATATAAAGTAGGATATAAATAAACTTTTAAAAAATAAAATCATTTCAATGGTTCTTTCTATCTTCCACAGAACGGATGCTTTGATCCAAACTACAATAAGGAACAAATTCGCGGACTGCACTGTACTTACCATCGCTCACAGATTACACACCGTCATGGACTCTGATAAGGTAAAACCATTTACATTTCTCGTTTACACTATTTGTTGACAAATAATATACAAATATTATAAAGTGTGTTTCAGTTCTTTCTACTTCGATAAAATACAGACGTACAAACAAAACGCTCACAACTCTTGATTATACTTTTTGAATGATTTACAATATCAATAAAATAAATCGTCTTAACAAATTAAAGACTTACGACTAGGCCAATACATACAAAACCATGTGATTGACTTTTTCTGTCGAAGAATCCCAGTAGCAGCACGGAGTCTGGAAGTTGGAAGTCCACTCCCGTGCCTCGGAAAGCATGTAAATGTCCTCGTCATGTCCTTTGTCTGAAATCTCCGATGGTGTCCAGAGTGCACCTATGTTTGAGCATACACTAGTGTACTATATGTACTGTGCAGTTGACTAAACTCTCTTGAGATTGGCCGCCGTGACCGATATCGGTTAGGAGGAAATCATCATCATATTATAGGTGATGTGTGTTTATTAGGTGCTGGTTATGGACGCGGGTCAGATGGTAGAGTTCGACCACCCGCACATGTTGCTGCAGAAGGAGGGCGGAGTGCTGCGCGGCATGGTGGACCAGACCGGCCGGGCCATGGCCGAGACTCTCGCTAGAGTCGCACTACAAGTAAGTTTTAACATTCAATCAACATATCTCCTGTCTATATGGGAGCTGGCTAAAAACTTACACCGTTTTTTTTTGTATTTGTATCAAAGTACTAAATAATGACATCTGTTCTACTTTTGTGGATTAGATTACAATTTTCAGTACATTTTTGAAATAGACATACTTATACAGAAGTGGCCCCGTTATATGAATATTAATAACCCGCTTTTATTTTTTTTCAGGCGTACAAAAAAAAGCACTCACAAGAAACAGAAGAAAAGGATTGATGCTTCATTAAATTGTAGAAAATTAGAATGATTATTTACTTAATTAATGTTAGATTATATAATATTGAAAGATCTAAGTCGTATGAGATTATGCTTCACAAAATGTATTGGGGGTTAAAATTTCGTTTACATAATTTTAACCTATGGTTAATTAGGGGTTGATACTTAATGCATTATATTAAACAATTTGAATATATAATTTTTTTAAAACAAACAACTCCTAAATCATTATAGGTTATCTTTAATGGATCTTATTATTTTTAAGAATAGAATGTAAATTAATATTATGTGAGTTTATAGAAAATAAATTGTTTGTGCCGTTAAAACGCTAAATTAGACGAATCGTAATCGAATTTTGAGCTTTTATAACGCTTAAAAGACTTGAGAATAATGTTCCTGATGTAAACTATTATTATACCGAATAATTGATTATTATAATGCAGCGATTAAAATATTTATACATATAATTTATCTAAGGTTGAAGAGAGGATACAATGCTATAAACTCGTAATATATTTATTGGTGTTAAATGAATTTCAGGATTCCGGAAACGGTTGTGGTAATTGGCAAACATGAAATTATCCAGCGTTGGTTTTCTAACAATTTAATAGAATATAAACAATATCGAAGATTATAGCAACTCGTATTTTTCTCTTTAAATTGGGTAAATTAGTACTAGTAATTTTGATAAGGCTTTTTATATGCAAGTACGGTTTGTGTACTTAAATGTGATCACGTCAAATTAACTCGTTACTTATTATCAGGATTGCGTAACGTAATCATGTGCTATGATTAAATTATTATAATGTACTTATAACAATAATGTTGAAATTTTTGTGATTTTTGGTTACCGTTGATGAAGTAGGTTTTGATAATCTGTGAGAAACTTTAAGTTATTGTTAAAGTTTCGCAGAGCGATTCCTAATGTTACTAAAGAGTAATATGTGTGATATTGAATATAATGTGTCCAGTGCCTGGCTACTTATAAAACTTATTTTTAATGAGAAATTGTTAGATCATTATTACAACGAAATACAATTTTTATATTTGCTAACCTAGTATTTTATTTTGCCCGACATCTTTTAATAACATTATCTTTTTATTACATCACGCTTTTCAATCTCACGTTAGACAATATTTTGGTAAACTTGCTAGTTACACAAGTTAAATTTTTGACATAACGTGACATACCTTCGAACCAAAAGACATATAGCTTCCCTAAGGATTAATCATATCCGAGGGGAATAAGTGATTCATGAAAGTTACTGACAACTGACCATTTTAATTCTTAATTCTCTAGGTAGTATAGTTAAGCATTTATTTCGGCCCTTACGCTGGATTTTACGATTGAGAACCTTCCGTCCGTTATTTAAATCAGAAACTAGCCTAGATATTTCAGTTACGTTTTTGTTCAGCTAGTTCTAAAGTTCGGTCAAGTTAACTGTTTTCTGTTGGTCCACGTTGGATTTATTTTTGATTTTATATTAGCTTTAGAATAAACAGATGTTGGATGATTGTGCGATAAAAATCAGCATGTGCCAAATCTTTACCTTTACGATAAACTATGTCAAAATTAAAACTGTGTCAAAACATTGTAAATAGACCACCAGTGAACTCGCGGTATCAAGTCAATCCTTTTACGGGATGATTTTAATGAGTTACAATCGAAAATTTCTACCGTATACATTTTATTAATATATTAATAAACTAGTTCCTTAGTGAGAATGGAAATAATTACTTTTTTGATGTTTTCGTGTCGTTTTTGACAGTTAAAAGGAACTTTATCACACTTCAATTTATAGAGAAGACCTATCACAAGAAAATTCAGACTGAGGTGCATTCTACCTTGGTGAAATATCGGGCACCATGTAATACTTATATCAGATCAAATATCATATTATGTTCAAGCCTTTCTAAACGCACTGTCAAAATGAGACAGCTGGCAGCAGACTTATAGCCGATTCAATAAAAAAAATTATTACCAAAATTAACGCGTCTCAAACACAAAAGTAAAAAGAACCGTTTCAATAATAACTATTTTCGATGCTAACTTTAGTTGGTAAATAAGTAACTAGAGTAGGTCCACTCATTTGTCACGGTAGCATGTGAAAGCAATCCCGTGGCGCTCCTCGTTAAGACGGAAAGGGTACCGCTGGATTTTAGTGGGTATGCCGATGTTCGGGGCGCACTCAGCGCCAAGGACATCGGCGAGCCCCCCCCCACTGTTCCCGTGAGGGAAACGCGTAACACGTTTTTCCAGCGTTAAAAAAAAGCTGTATTCACTTGACTGTTTGCAGTTTAGTCGTTTAAGATAAAAGAAATTCTTAATAAAGAAATAAATAAAAGACATCATATATATTTTATACTAACAAGTATACATATTATCGTATAATGTGAACCAAAAATAAAGATTAAACTTTACAAATGAAACAAAAATTAGCTTTTTATCATTTTATTTTGGAGTTTATATAATTTTATACAGTAAGTTTATCTTAGCTTAAGATTATTGTAAAAAAATCTGGAATGTAATGAGTATATAACAACTACAATGATGAATGAACTACTGGTCCTACAAACTATACACATTATAATGTGTAATGGGAAATACTATGCAACAATTTACAGTCAAACAAACACTTGCAAGACTTAGAAACCGCAGTGTGTTTAGAAGTAATACACAGTATTAAAATGCTATAACAGCCTTTACGAAATTTCAATGGTGGACATTCTTTATAAAGATTTAAGAATTATACATAATATAATTCAGTCGCTTAAATTAATTTAAAGATTTACAAAATTCGATTATTATTATGTAATACTAGTTTTCCTCTCGAAACGAAGAACTTCGTGATAAAGTGCTTAAGTGTTGTAGTATATTAAAGTATATATTTTTTAAAGATTTTCTAGAGTATATATATGTTACCGGTAAAATAAAAGGACCGGTAGGACGTAATCAATGAAGACAGATTGTTAACAGTTGAAAAATTGTTAACCAATTCAATTTACAATAAAAACGTACATAATATCGACAGTCTATAATCTAATCAGGTTAAGATAGGTCTGTGTGTTTATAATTTAACTGAAATTGGTTCGATATATTAAAAACAATATGCGTCGTACATAAATTTTCGACAGTTTACAATCTGGCTAGATTTGTTATATTATTATAAACGAACGGTCCTTCCAATTATCCGGTAACATACATTATATTTTTAAATATAGAACAACGACTTAACACACTGCTGTCTATTCTACGTATCGATTATCACAGACCTCAAAACCGTCACGTTTTTTTTTTTAATTTTGGACATTATATACGAAATTAAATTAAAAATCAACGAAACTAGGAAATAGCAAATGGACAGAAACACTTATTAAATTAATACTAATTTTCTTTACGATAGTAAAATTATGCATAAACATAAATAAAATAAATAAAATACAACCAAACATTTAAATATTAATTGTCATGTTTGCAATTTCCCTTTGGCACAAGAAAGAGAAAGAGAATGGAAAGTAGTCCGTAAGTATGAGAGAAGAAGATACTGAGATCTTAGAAAACTGTATACAGATTTCAAGTTGACTTACATATCTAACTAAAAATACCATTAATGTGATCAAAAAGTTTCTAATTAAACTAATATCTACTCACAGTCTTCATACTATTGGCGTCACAGATGTTCGTTATGAAAACCACGCAACATTCTCTTGTCCAGTGTCACACACTATCACTATTTTATACACATTACATAACTGCCTCGTTTCGTTACAGAGCTGTGCGAGTCTGGGACGAAGTCTTCGACGCAGTGTTTCACACGAGCGCCGTCAGACTTCCCGAACGTGAATTTTTGCTCTCCCCCGATTCAATCGTCTTCGATTTTTCCTGTAACCACATAAACGTATTAAATAACATTTCGTTAATCGGTTAGAATTAAAACGACTTTTACAAGTACTTATGAATCGTCAAGCGCTACCACCGGGTCGGAATGTGGACTCTTTTTTTTATAGCAAAGGAAGGCGGACAAGCATATGGGCCGCCTGATGGTAAGTGGTCACCAAACGCCCTTAGACATTGGCACTGTAAGAAATGTTAACCATCGCTTACATCACCAATGCGTCACCAATCTTGGGACCTAAGATTTTATGTCCCTTGTGCCAGTAATTACACTGGCTCACTCAGCCTTCAAGCCGGATCACAACAATACCAAGTACTGCTGTTTTGCGGTAGAATATCTGATGAGTGGGTGGTACCTACCCAGACGAGAATAACCGACAAGAAGTTACTCTTTTTTTTAAACTCACTAACGTATTGAGCTATAAAATATGGCGGATCTATTTTGAGTATATTTTTATTTTGAGTCGTCACGAAGAACGACGCCGTGTCAGTTGCAATCGAACAAGAGTGAATCAGTATAGAGCGAGCGCGTACCTCGGCGTGCGGCTGCGGCGGCGGCGGCGGCAGCGGCAGCGCGAGGCGCAGCGCGGTCCAGAAGGCGCGCTCGTGCACGTGCCGCCACGCCACGAGCCGCGTGCGCCGCAGCACCTCCACCAGGCTCTCCCCCGCGTCCTTCGCCTCGCGCTTCAGCTTTGGCAGATCCTGCTCATAATATGACATATCATTATAATTAGATATATTAACACATTTAAAAAAAAATTGTAAATCTACTTACTAACTACGATAGCCTAGAATAAAAATGTAAAAAAAAACGATTGAAGGCCAGAATAGAGAGAAAATTATTAAGATACGCTTGTCCATTTAACGACTCGACATCGAGAATTAAACGAATACTAAACTATATTATATATAAGAGAGTATCAGCCGTACTAACAAACATGTGTACTGGATAAATAGATGCATTTCGATTGCTCTCTTTCAAAATACTGTCTAACTTTTACAACTCCTGTTTATTAACAACTTATGTTATCCGACAATAAAAGTCATTTATCTTATTTTTTATTACAATTAATTATCACATTGATATTAAAATATATAGTTATTTCAATTTAGATTATAAATACTTATGTATTAAATGCAATAGTGTTATATTATAAATAAAGATATAATAATCAGACAACAAATCACATGGATAATGAAACTAACTCAGGTTTTGTTTAACTTTACTCCTTTTGCCATTGGAATATAATATAGTTTAGTAAATTGAAAACTATATTATAATATTTTTTGGTAAAAATGATCGAAATAAATATATAAGAAGCTTAAGTCGTCTAATTTAATCTAACTTCCTTAAGATATCCAAGAAACCTTACAACAGTTTATTTTGTGTTAGAACATAGAAAAACATTTTAAGGTGAAATTGAAAATTCAACTAATCTTTATAATTATTAGAACAAACCTGCAGCAGAACGACGACAGGGGGCACTGGTAGGGCTCGCAATTGTCTGAGCGCAGTGAGCAGCTGCTGCGGAGTGTACTGAGCGGGGGAGAGCACCGCCACCAGCGAGCGGCCGCGGGACACCTCGCCGACCAGCTCACTGTACCCTGAGGATTAAAATCATTTAAAAATGTATAAGTATATTTCCTTGCATGTTATTCTTTTAATAAAGACTATTTTTTGTAAGGTTTTATTTGCGTCTATCCATTCTAAGATATTGGCTATGAAATTTAAAAAACACGAAGCTGCTCGCACTTTTATATTATATTATTGATAATATGTTGCCGATTTTCATGTATCGTGGTAAAATCTATGCCTTTCCACATTTCTAAAATGTTTTTGGAAGCCGTTCATTCGCTGTTTTCTTGGACCATTACTGATATTATTTGCGACTTACTTCGTTAATCTCTGCAGTTTGCAAAGTAAAGCCGCCTTGTCGCACCATGCGTTTATCGTGCATTATAAGATGTTGTTGTAATCTAAGTTGTTCCGTGTAGTGCCGTACTCACAGTGGTCGGGCTGCGTGGACAGCGTGACGGCGTGCACGCGGTACTTGTACTTGATGGCCAGCGTGGGGAGCAGCGCGCCGCGCACCAGCTCGCCGTCCACCGCCGTCCAGCTCACCACCACGTCGAACTCCTTCTCCAGCACTGACAACAATACACACGGTTGCATTACATATTCAAGTAGGGAGACAAGCTTTTCTTTGACTTGCAGATTTTTAAGCTTTGGTGTAAGTCGACGCCGCCGATTCTGCTGTACATAATCTCTAAGCTGACACAACGGGACGGTAAAAAAAATATTTTCATCTATTACTCTTGCTTAAAAAGGGCGACAACAAGCAAGTCTATGAGTTCTATCAGTTAGGAATGGGAGATTGTGATCGGCAAAATCGGCAACACTGTCGACCAAGTCTTTAAATTATCACAGGGTTTATTGAAAATTAATTTTCTTTGCTATCGAAAAAACAGATTATAGATAGAAGACGGAGACAAATTGTTTTTAGTAAGTGATTTACTTTAATTCTGAGGTGGGCCAAAGGGAGTCTTGAGCGAGCTCGACCCATCTGCCTCCGCCCCCCCTATGTGAGCAGACAAAATAGAGACAACGTTAATTCTGTGAAGAGCATCGAGGAAGTCGGGATCTACAGCTCGTATCGAATGTCTCACATGTGCCAGAGCACGTGTGCAGTGCGTGTGTGCGTGTGTGCGTACCTCTGGCGCGGTGCGCGGCGGTGGCGGCGCGCGCGCGGGCGTGGCGCGCGGCGAGCAGCAGGCGCGGCGTGCAGCGGCGATGGCACGCCAGCACCGACAGCAGCAGCAGCGCGCCCGCCGCGCCGCCCAGCGCCAGCGCGCGCCACGGGACCTCCGCGCCGCCGCACCACGGCGCCTCGCCCGCCGTGCCGCTGTCTGCGCGCGCACACCAAACATATTGGTCAATATTTCATTAAAATATTTAGTTTAAATGGTTAGGGAAGACTGATCTGATGTGACAAATACGTTAAATTTTTCAAACTTAAAAACCCAAATTGAGAGAAATTAATGCCAATTAAAGACAAAAATTACAGATTTAAGTATTAATAGACCAATTTTACTTATATCAATCTGTGATAACACTTATTAAAAAAAATACAAAACATCGGGTTGTTCAAAATAACAAAAGGGAAGGGGTTAAAAAACAAAAATATTACGTAAAAGATTTGATTTTTTTTTATATTTGCTTACGTTTGTAGTGCACGGTGACGTAGTTTCTAGAGACGACGTCGTTACTGTGCACGACGCACACGTACGTGCCGTAGTCCTGCGCGGTCACCCGCTTTATGCTGAGGTAGGAACCGATTATGTCTTTCACGTCCTCTCTGAAAATGTAATAACTCTTTAGTTTACATTTTTTCTTAAATTAAAAGTCTAAGTTACCTATAAACGTTTCGCATAGTTTACTCAAACGCTGATTTACCACATTACCATTGATTTGACATCAAAAAGAGACACAGTATTATTTAACTAAACACACTTTAAATAACGTTTATAAATATATAATAACCTATATGCAACTTTTATACTTATGAAAATGTATAAAATCAAATACAACCTTTTTATGACATTACAATTAATTAGTTACATATCAATTTAGGAAATCCTGTCAACAATTCTAATTTCAAGGTTTTTTTTTTTACTTTAAAAATGAAATGATCAAATGTCAAAATGTCTGACACGTTTTATATATTAATTAAATTTATGTCGTTTATATTTGTATATTATCCGTTAATTATTTTAAACTTTGAGTTTGACGTTTGGAAGTACTTGTGTAAACATCAGCTTGTACCTGTGCCGATTAAAATTAATAAAATAAATAGTTCTAATAGCTTTTAGTGTAAAATCTGCAATTGACTTTAGTGCCTATAATTAGTTTAACCTTAATTCATATCAATCGTGTCCAAAAAGTGCAGTTTTGTACATAAAACTATCTTCCAAAGTTGCTGTTATTAAGTGTTAGTGGAACAAAGTTATTTTACACCACCCACTTAGCACTGATTATTATTTACTGCAAAGCTTAAGTACTCTACTGAACAACATTTTCGACCACCATACCATCTGTTCAAATAGCAACGCGGAAGTAAGAGTGACTTAAAATCAAGGACAACGAGGGGTACCAAGATCAAATCCTGAATACACCGAACTTTTTTTTTTTTTTTTTATTTATTCATTTTTATAAGTATGGTTGTGTGCTGCACATGTAACAATAATTTACTTGTAACTCAGAAGAGAGTTAAATGTTCAAATACATCATGTAACCGTCATTTTCATGCTGACTGTATTAAGTTCAATGAGACACAATCGAGCCGAGCTAAATGGGTTTGCCCAATCTGTCAAGGGCCGAAATCTAAAACAGGGAATAATAACTCTCCTTCCGATCAAAGCAAGAGTATTAAAGAATCTGAGAAAAATTCACCAGTTTCCTTACTAAGTAACATAGACTCCCAAGATGCTATTCTTCAAGAAATTCGAAATCTTCGTAGAGAAATGAATGAAAAATTTGAATACCAACAATTAAGCCTAAACGATTTCAATACGAAATTAAGTGAGATTCGCGGTGAAGTGCGAGATTTAAACTCCAAATTTTCTATAATGCGAAAGGAGTTAGATCAAGTAACTAATACAGTGCAGTTTTTATCTGATAATTTTGACGAACAACAACTCATTAATGATCATTACAAAACAGATATCTCTCAATTAAAAACAGAAAACACATCTCTACGTGCGCAACTTAACGAAGTCTCCAGCCTTATGGAACAGCTTGAGCAGCGTGCTCGAGACTGTAATATTGAAATACAGTGTGTTCCGGAGCATAAGTCTGAAAACCTGCTTACTATTGTGAAACAACTCACTAAAGTCGTTTCGTGTGACATAGTTGATAGTGATATTAAAGAATTCCATCGCGTTGCTAAGGTTGATTCTGACTCGAAGCGCTCTCGCAATATCATAGTCAAATTAACCAGCCCGCGCGTCCGTGATACTATACTTGCAGCGGTAAAAATTTTCAACAAAAAGAATGAAAACGACAAACTCAATTCGACTCATTTAGGCATCGCAGGTGATAAGCAACCAATATACGTCAGTGAACATTTGTCCCCAACGAACAAGAAACTTCATGCAGCCACGAGACTCGTCGCAAAAGAAAAGAAATACGAGTTTGTCTGGATCCGAAATAGCCGCATTTATATTCGTAAAAATAAGCATTCACCTGCAATTTTAATAAGAAATACCGATTTTTTAAATAGTCTAAAGTAATTTTATGGTTTATTATTGTACTTATTTTTTTTTTTTACCTGAGTTAGCATTTATTGTGTTTTTTAGTTTTAAAATTCAATATTAAATTTTTTTATCAAAATGTGAGGGGCCTGCGGACCAAGACTGAAGACCTCTATTTATCTGTTCTCTGTTGTGATTATGATGTCATTATTCTTACGGAAACTTGGCTAAATGATACAATATTTGATCATGAATTATTTGACACTCGATATGCAGTATTTAGGCGCGATCGTAGTACAACTTCATCTTATTTGAAAGATGGTGGTGGTGTTGTAATTGCCATACACAAAAAGTTTGAGAGTCTGAGAAAAAAGTCTTGGGAATCTGTATGTGAAGATCTTTGGGTTTCATTTAAAATAGGTCAAAGTACTCAAATTAATATTTGTGGTGTCTATATTCCACCTCCAGTAAAGGAGTTGGAACTTAATTACTTTCTTAAAAATACTGCAAAAGTTATTAACTCAAACACAGATGACGGCACAATTAACGTGGTGATTGGGGATTTCAATTTGAGCAATATTGTCTGGGAATATAGCACTTACAGTCGTAGTCTAATACCTGTACGTACAAACAATAATGTGGATTCTTTATTTATTGACACAATATTTTTTTGCAACCTACATCAATGCAACTCAATTTCTAATTATAACGAAAGAATTCTCGACCTAGTACTTAGCTCACATCCATCTTTTCTTACGGTATCTGAAGAAAAACCCTTAGTTCCGCTTGATTGTCATCACCCAGCCTTATTAATAGACCTACAGTATTCTACTCATAAACACTATCTTAAAAGTAACACTGAACCTAAATATAATTTTGCTTTTTGCGACTATAACACTGTTATTGAGGAACTTTCAAACATTGATTGGGCACATTTATGGAAAAATTGTAGCTCTGTAGATGAAATGATAGAAGTTTTTTATGAAACTTTACTAAATGTTATTTACAAAAATACCCCAAAATCCAAACCCCGTGATGGCAAGCATCCCATATGGTATTCACGTTCTCTAATACATACTCTTAAGGAAAAATCAAAATATCATAAAGTATTCAAGAAGTATAAAAATCCTATGGATAAATACACTTATGATCTCCTAAGAGATCGCTCAAACGAAATGATATTTGAATGCTATGATTTCTTCAAAAAAAATATATCAGACCATATTCGTAACAACCCTAAATACTTTTGGATATATTTTAAAGACAGAAATTGCAATTCTAAGTCGATTCCCAATCAAATGATATTAAATGATAGAAAAGCTACAGGAGGACAGGAAATATGTAATCTTTTTTCCTATAATTTTCAGTCGATCTATGATACCACACATAAGTTACCACCTTTCAACCCAAAATATTTAAATAGTATTAAATGTACTAATAACACATACGCCAAATGTTCTGTAACAGACCATGAGGTTAAAACACAGCTTCTATCCTTAAATTGCAATAAAGGGGCGGGACCCGATCTAATACCACCTATATTTATTAAAAATTGTGCTAAAGTTCTAGTTAACCCCCTTACAACTATATATAATAAATCTCTTCAATCGGGAATATTTCCAGCTAAATGGAAAGTTACTTATATAACACCAATTCATAAGTCTGGAGACATTAATAATATATCTAATTACAGACCAATATCCATACTATCTACTTTTGGAAAAGTTTTTGAGTCACTAATTCAAAAAAAGATGTATTCTCATTTAAAACCTTACTTTGATTCACACCAGCATGGCTTTTGTCCACATAAATCCACAACATCTAATCTAGTTAGTTACATAACTGATATTTCTGAAGCTGTGGATAAGAATAATGAGGTACATGCTATATATCTGGATTTTAAAAAAGCGTTCGACTTAGTCCACCACGACATTCTTTTAACCAAATTGGAATGTATGGGTATTCATGGTTCCTTGTTACGTTGGTGTGAGTCATACTTAAAGAATCGATCTCAATTAGTTGCCATTAATGGTTTTAAATCTTTCGAATGTAAAATACCCTCTGGTGTACCGCAAGGGTCACACTTAGGACCTTTGTTTTTCCTTGTTTTCATTAATGATGTTGGAAAAGTACTTAAATCCAAATATCAAATATTCGCAGATGATTTAAAAATATACAGGGAAATTAAATCACCAGAGGATATCGAAATCCTTCAAAGTGACATCGACAACCTTGTTTGTTGGTGTCTTGCAAATCGTATGACGCTAAATAAGGATAAATGTGTTCATATTAAATTTAGTAGAAAACGAAAACCACTAAAACACACTTACTACATCGACGGCACGCCCCTTACGGAATCAACGAGTGTAAGGGATCTTGGGGTGATAATAGATAACACCTTAAGTTTTAGAGATCACATTGATTCCATCATATCAAAAGCCTCGCAAGTATCTGGTCTGGTGTTAAGATTAATGAAAATCTTTAAGGATCCAAGCTTGACAATATTAGTATACAATAGTATAATAAGGAGTATCCTAGAGTATTGTTCAGTTGCTTGGAGTCCTGGGTATGAGGTGCACTCTGATAGAATAGAACGTGTACAAAAACGTTTTCTATATTACTTAGCGTACACAGATCTAAATGCTAAGAATTTTAACTCTTACGACGCACGCCTAATTAATTATAAAGTGCAAACTCTTAAATATAGAAGAGAAGCTGCCGACTTTCTTTTTTTATACAAATTATTGCATGGATATATTGATGCACCTGATCTACTTGCTAAAATTAGTTTCTACATTCCGCGTCAAGGTAGCCGTTTACAAAAACGTAAAATATTTAGCTTGCCTGATGTCAAATCAAATCTTGGTCAACATTCGCCAATTTACCGTATTTGCTCGCTTGCGAATTGTAGTCGTCAACACCTAGATGTCTTCAGTGAATCTGTTGGTTCTCTTAAAAATAAACTTAAAACAAAATCACATTATTTTATGTAATAATTAAATGATTAACTAGTCAGTAATTACACAAGTACTGTTCTTGTTAACTAAGCTAGGTATATGTTTTTTAAAGCATGCTAGGTTTACATCCAGAAGACTGCAACTTAATAACACTCTGTTTAGCTTTGATTTTATTTTGTATGCACTAGTTGTAAGTCAGTTTTGTAAACTTAAATAAAAAAAAAAAAAAAAAAAAAAAAAACTTATCAAGGTTACAATGTTATGTAGCTGATGTTTGCCATTCTTATATTAAAAAAAAAATTTAATACACTAAAGTTCGTTAACAGATAACAAACAAAAAAAATCCGGTAGACAAATACAAAACGGCAGTAAACTGTTATATCGTTGCCTATTTATATATACATAGATATAAAAAATAAAAACGCCAAACTTTATTAATCAATCTGTTTAAAAACCATGTCAATCCTTCGAAACGACCCTTTGAACTGAACCTACACTCACCCGTTTTATCCAATCAATCATTGTGAACGTGCTTGACTTGTTAGTGACGTAACGGTTAAAACTTTAGTATCCTTAATTAATGTAACGTTATATCTTTACGTAATTATATTATTTTTTTATACATTAGATAATAATTAGTAGACTATTGGCAAATCTTAATATTTACACAAATAAAAAATTCTATTTTCTGTTAACGTAATTGACCGGATAATTGTAAAAAACCGTCTGTATACGATTAATTAATTTTAATTAACATCTGATTCTAAATCGCAGATCGAATATGCTTTAAATTATGAGTTTTTTTTTTTTAATTTTCATATATCCGGTTCGATATCGTATTATATATAAAACCTCAAAAATAGTGACATAAAATAACTTAGTAATTTATTTCGTCTAGATATAAAACATACCTACGATATTTCGTATGAAATTGAAATAAGCCATAATCCGCTCTGTCTTTCTAATACGCGGAAAATCTAATTCTGACTTTGCAGAAGTGAATCGAGTAATTTTGCTAATGGAAACAAGCCGTAATCAACTTGACGGAGATGACATTACGCGCACGTGCTCGTATTACCGCTGTATTTTCAGACGATCAAAAATTATAGGGAATATATTATAAATGAGTTTTTCCTCAACTGTCAATATTTATTATGTTTAAATTATTTAAACATTATATTATAGATGTGAGAATAACTCTGTTTGTTACGCTTTCGCGGCTAAACCACGGCATCGATTTTGATCAAATTTGGTATGAAGCGAGCTTGAATACCAAGGAAGCACATTGGATTAATTTTTTTAACTTTATACCGCCCCCCCCCCCATTCTAACACGTGGGTGAAGCTGCGGGGTCTAGTATTTAATACATTTAATACAGCGCCGTGTTTCTGGCAGAGTAGAATGAGGCAACCCAACTCAACTAAGGATTTTTTATCTGTGTAACAGCAAAGATATAGCCAGTAAGTGATTTAAATCTGGGCAAAGGTCTCCTTTTCTCTTGAGGAGAGGGTTAAGAGATGCACCAGACTGGTTCAATGCAAATTGGACCACCCGTTGACACATACTTTTTTTGTACATCAAATATGAAATTCTTAATGGTTTAAATACGAGTATGACACATACCTTGTAGTTTTGATCTCGTTCTGTGTAAGTAAAAGCTCGCCTTCTGTGCCATTTGCCCACACCTTCCACCAACGAAGGTCGCTTCTAGCATCCGCCAGGTACGATCGACCTAAAATTAGTGTATTGTTAGTAAAACCAATAGAAATAAAATTTAAAAAATTAAATCGTTATGATGACTTTGAAAAACCTTGCGTTTATCATAAATGTGAAAAAAGTTACAGTTCACGGAAAGAAGAACACAGAAGTAGAGAAGTGTAGAAGAAGTCGCCGGGAAGAGCTATAACTTAATTCATTAAACTATTAAGATCGCAATTTTTGTTTGTATTGAATATCTAAATGTACAATACAATGAAATAATTACATATATTAGATAAAATAATAGACACCCACGTAGTCTATTTCGCCACTTTAATTGGTAACGTAATGAGTAGCTGCTAAAAATACAGCCGGCTAATTTCTACGAAAACTACTGGCAACATTCGTGAGCGGATGAGTGTCAATTAAAAAGGGTCAGAGATGTGTTATTAATATTTTATTTCGGTAATTGTAAAAGTGAAAACTCACCGATCAGCGCTTCGCAGAAAAGCCGGAGTTCGGTCCCTTCCTCCACCCACTGGTCCTTCGAAATGAACATTGTTTTCGGCGCATCCGTTGGTTTTTCTGTGAAAACACGTTCGTTTAAAGCGCTTCAAGCGTATATTTCGTTCATATTTTTATTAACGATAACGAGAATTTATTTACGATAAAAATGGCTATTAAATATTGTCCCTCTGGTTCGAGTGAAAGCGCTAAAATGTAGCTTTCTTTTATTTAGATTTCAATGTAACGTTGAAAGAATTAAAGCGATTTACTTTCTAAATATTTAAGTATCATAACTTTCAGTTAAAATTGCGATGAAAAAATCATCAGAACCGGCCAGACATCACTGAGTCATCGTGTGCTTAATTTGTCTCTATAATCATGTCGTATTTGGCGGTGAAATTCTGGCGCGTTTCTATCACAAACCCCACTGAAATAGCGTCTTGTAAACTCGAAACCTTAAGAGCAGATGAAGACTTTGTCCAGCGATGGGAAACTTAAAAGGTTAACAACCTTTTAAATGTTCACGTAATATGAAAACACTGAAATATCCTGCATTTGTGGAAATAAATTCTGGCTCATGACCACCCACCTCAAGCTCACAGACATTCATCTTTAATAAGATAGTCTTTTGTCCAGTCGTGGTCGTACACTTACAGTCTGTCACTATAAATACTCACCTAAGATATCCAATCTGACTGTATGCGTCTCGCTGTGTGTCTCATTGCTGAGCCGGCAGGTATAGTTTCCGGAGTCAGCGCGGGCGGCGCGCCTCGTGTACAGCGTCTGATTCGCCGCTTCAGGATACAGGATTAGGTTGGACACACCCGCAGACCAAGGATACGCTACACCATCTTTGAACCTGAAAGAATAAAAGAAACTAATGAAAATATGTTACAATAAATTAAAGGACATTAAAAATATCGTCGTTGCCATCAATAAATCATGTCAATCGAGGCGAGAAAATCGAAAAATAACTTAAAAGTTTTTCCAAATATAAAAATCCTTAATCGACTGACTGACTAGGACCTTTTTGACAAGCTGTAATCGAAGACAACTGGCACACAACATTCAGTCAATGAAGAATTCATAAAATAAAATAAAAGTCAAATGATTAGAGTGCAATTAAAATTTAGATTGCGACGCTGTCTGAAAATAAAAACACGGAGTCACATATAAAAAAGTTAATCAAAACGATATAAAAGATACGGCAAAGGCACGAACAAAACGTCTGTGGAGACCGTACGTAATGTTATCGAAATAGTAAATATTTCAATTGATAGAGGAGAAACTGAGAACAAGACAAGTGTAAAATATACATAAACTTTTTAAATTGATCAATAATCGATCATTGCATCTGATTTCAGCAAATCAATGAACGCTACACACAGATTGATTATATTACATACAATTTAAAAATAATAATAATAGGTTCTTTTATATGTCGCGCCGACAAATTTATTTTCTCTTGAATAATTATACAGAATAAAATAAAACAGGAACTACATAGATATGTAATTACTTTTTGTAACAATTTATACACAAAAAATTCAACTTGGCTCATATCGTATGTATATTATTTTTAGTGTAGATTTTTGGTATATGTTTTATTTCTTTAATCTTATATTTGTTTTTAATATTTACAATCTTAATAAAATAAAGATAAAATTAGTTCACTTTGCATATCACGATTTTATTGATTCTGGCATGTTAAAATTATAATTACTGTATAATTAAAATTAATCGTATAGTAATCTTTGTTGCGAAATAAAAAGAATCGATATATACTAAATACAAAAAAAACTTTAAAATTTCACAATTTATTTATACTACATACGTTAATGAATTATATACAATTAAATTTATAATTGCTAAAAATTTTATTGAAAAAAATAAAAATACAGATTCCACGCTTTGAATTATCTGTCAATGTTTTTCTAATATCCGTTTTAAATGTATGACTTTGAAAATTTAGAAGTGTGTGTTTTTATGATTATATGAGGATACTGTGTCGGAATCACATATGTATTAATCTGTCGGTTAATGTATTATCACAAAACTAAAAGAAGTAAGCAGTATTTTGTCACAGTTTACTCTTAAAATCCCCAACATATGCATAAAAAAATTGCACAGAGATTACGTGAATAATATTCATTAAAAGGTGCCATGGTCATGGTTCCATGCTATAAATCCCCAGCGATCGAAGGGTTTATAGAAAGGTTAATAGTAACTATGTATAGAGAACTAAAAGCTATACTCAATCTGTGGTCAACGATTTATTAAAAAAAATAGTAATACTTAGGTACTGTTTTTTTTCCTAGCAATAACATATATTTTAATAAATAAATTTGTTGTTTTCCTTATTTACTGTTCCAATGTTTGCTACTTTATTTTTTTTTTACAGGAATATTGTCATAATATCGACAGGTGTATTGTAGTACAGTTAAGTACTAATAAAATCACTGAAGCATAATTGGTCACTAATTAATATTTTAAACTTGTATTTATCGATTTTTAAGCAATTTACGCGATACACGTAACCGAAAGGTTACCTTTTATAGTGACTCATTCGCAGTGTCCAACTTTTTGCCAATATACGTCATCCCTGAACGAGAAGGTTGCTAGGCGGCGCGCACGCAATAAGAATTGAAATCGTGGGAGCATTTGTAACGATAACACATGTGTGATGACATACGTACTATGTGCTTCTAATTTTATACGTTTATCTTATATCGATCGAACCTAGAAGGTAAGCGCTGATACATATTCTGGTATTCCTCGAATTTTATAAATTTAAACGGTCTTTTTACAATTGATGTAATCACAATATAGGTACAGATGTTATCGCAGTATCACGTCAGTTGTATTCTGTGTATAAACAATTTACATTAATTCAGATAAAGATCCTAGAGATTATAGATAAAAAATGTTTAAAACAAACGATCACAATGCGTGATGTGAGAGATGAGATAATGTGCGTTTCTGTTATTTGCAATTCCGTTTTATGATAATAATTAAGAATAGATTCAATGAAACAAGTTAACAATCAGGAAGCCAAGTGGCTTGTCATTCCGGGCGGTCGCGGACAGCAATGGTGGCGGGAATCGGCCGGTGGGTTAGGTTGCGGGTCGCAGCCGGTGGCGCAATGCATTTGCAGCTGCCGATTGTCAACTATTCCGAGAAACGGGGATTACATTATTAAACTCTCGCAAGCGGGAAAATCGTTATCCTAAGGCTTCAAATGACATTCACGCGACGTCAAACCTCACCACGAGCGAGTACCTCTAGGAAAACGGCGAAGGCTAAATATTTAGATTCCCATAATTCTGATAGTCATACCAGCTGTAAACTGTTCACGGAACGAAGCTCGCACAAACAAAACGTCACAAGAGGCGAACGATTCCCGCGAACAGTAAAATTTTGCGGTAGCCGTTTTTGAATCGTTTGAAAGTAAAACAAACATTTGTTCGATGTTTCATCGCAAGGCCGCGTGGGGATCGTTTCCGAGAATCGGCGCCGGAGCGCAACCTGGTGTATATCCATTAGGTAGATTCACCGGTAATATCCGCTTGTTCGCGAAGATAACTTGCGCGTATAACTGTACCGTGAAACATTATCTTGGAACATTTTAAAGCTGATGGAACTTTCAAATCGCTCCACATATTGCTTGCTCCCATTACGCGAAACACGTACATAGTTTACTTTACAATATGCTTCCAAGAAAAAGTATTTAAAAGTGTGCGTATGTTTACAGAACTCGGTCCCTGGGAGAACGTTGCTAATATTTATATCTTTTATGACAATGATTCACGGATCGTTCATACAAAACATTACAAAATCCAATTATAATTGCTACACTTAATTTAATATCTAATAAGTAACGAATTTATTATGAAATGATTTGGCAAATATAATACGGGTTATCTTGTACAGTAATACGTAACCATTCAACATAACTGTGTGTCACTTACTGGCAATTATTTTTCCACAAGAGCGAAGATTCGAAGAAAAATTATTGAAACGAGTTGTGTTGCACGCACGCGGTTTTGCCAACGGAAATCCATAACATTGTAACAGAGTAAAGGGGGAAAAAAGAATAAAAAGTCGAATGCAGACGGAGTGCGGTGCACTTTGTAGGCTCCGCTCCGCCGTTTTTTGTATCTCGGTGCAAATGTTCATGACGTGAGACGTCTCCAGTAACTCGAGGGCAATTATTTTGAAATTAGTCTGTCAGTGTATGATTTTTTTTCGTTATATTTTGTGGGAAAAGGAATATAATCTGTGTAAGAGAGTAAATTAGCTTAATTATATTTGCGATTATTTCAGGTGTGGTTTGTAAAAACGTTCTGTGTTTTTATAATAACGTTAGAACACCATGAGAAGTCTAACGTGTATTAATGATTATGATTTAAGTTTAATAACATAGAAAAACCTTTTTGGACATTTAAATGTTAATAGTATAATAATCGTTTAACGGTAGAAGGGCTTGCTGGCAACTCTATAGGTCGCCCTGACCCCTTGGCCTATTGTCGACACTGTCGTACGCACTCTCAGAACATTATTTACATTTCAAATACAGTTAGACGGGGATATTCTATGCCTACAATTTTGAATAACTTTCCTAGCGGCTTATTCATATTAAAATAAATCCATTCAAGATCCTTCGAAAACGAACAAAATCACTTTTCTGACACAAAATGAAGAATACAAAAAGGAACAAAAATAAAAAAATACTCAGAGATGAGGTCATTGCGTCTCGTCCGGCCATGCATCTTGCGAATATTTCCGAAAGGCGAACCGGTCTTTGACCCGAGTGTCGGATTGCAGTCAGGATCCAGCCACAAATCATTCGTGCATCCAACACCGCACAATGGATACGTATATATAAAACGAACACAAAACACAATCTATGTGTGTATTTACACATACATACGCATGATAGGTTTTGTTTTATCCCGTCTTATATTTCGAACACTAACTCCATAAGGATGCCACGAATGAGGCCTCAGAACAACGTTAACTAGAAATAGCATCGAGACTAAGAGCTGTTTGGGCCGACGTTGAGAACCGATAAATAATATATTTCCACACACAGTTTAAACGTCAACAAAATTAAATATTTGGATTTTATGGGAAAATGGATACGTGCCTGTTCAACTTAACATTTTATTATAATGTTTGATTAATAACGAAAACGGCGCAACGTATTGAACGCTTTAAACTTAACATATATACAGATAATACAAAGAATAATAGCGATGCCTGTATTTTGGAATTACTAATGTGGGAACTTGCGATTCCATCGTTAAGCAGCCCTTAATCAATTGCGTCATTGACGCTTTAAAATCTTAAAGTACTATTTAGTTTTCACCGGTTCCATTTTTAAATATAAATAGCCTATTCCAATCACAAGAGGAGTGAAGAGAAATAAACAACATTTAAATTAAATTGACGCGATATCATTGGTCGAGATCTTGAATAATCTATGATATTAATTATGGCGATGTTGTTATCGGAACTTTGGTAAAAAAAAATTAAAGTGGATATAAGTAATTGAGTGGTATAGAATTGTGTTTATAAATAGCGCAAGTGTGTGAGTCCGATGAAATTTCGTCACATGTATATTTACTAACCTACTAAATAAGCGTTTGACATAAGCTTTTTTCCCAGCAGTGGGCCATCAATACTTATATTTAAAATCATTATATCGAAAAAAAAAATATCAATTTGATGACGTAATATATAAAAAATATTTATGATAATAAAACGTACATTTGAAGGAACTTTAATATCTATATATAAAAGAATAACATACTGACATGAGCATTCTACACAGTAGGGTAGCTCTATGAAAGGATAAAGGTGATTGTAGTTTGTATGGAAATACTTAATTTTTTAAGAAAGTGCTATAGAAATTGGTATATAGCAATTCTGATTATGATGCGAGCGAAGCCGCGGGTAAAACGCCAGTATACTATAAAAAACCAATATTTTAAATATTATCATTATATTACATACCTTAAATATATGCTAATAAGGGTTAAGAAATTAACTGCAATTAAGTTAATACGCATATTTTATTTTAAAATATAACTTTTTACTTATCAATTAAAATAATCATAGAGTTATCTCAATACATTCGACGTTACATATTTTTGTAACAAAACTCGTTTCATATAGGATATAATTATCTTTATTTACCTAAAAAAATGCTAAGCGACTTTAAGCCATCAACTTCCTGTCACTTATTTAAAATTTCATTCAAAAAATTCTTTTTTAATTTGATTACATTCGAGAAGATATAGAGTCAAAACTCGTTCACTTCATTTACTGTGAAGTGAACCCGAAGATATTTTTAATATTTCAAGTATATCCTTTTACTGGTGGTAGGGCTTTGTGCAAGCTCGTCTGGGTAGGTACCACCCACTCATCAGATAATTTACCGAAAAACGACAGTACTTGCTATTGTTACGTTCCGGTTTGAAGGGCGAGTGAGCCAGTGTAATTACAGGCACAAAGGGCATAAAATCTTAGGTCCCAAGGTTGGTGGCGCATTGGCTATGTAAGCGATGGTTGACATTTCTTACAATGCCAATGTCTAAGGGCGTTGGTGACCACTTACAATCCACTTACAATCATATTCTATAAAAAAATCCTGATTATAAATGCGAAAGTGAGTTTGTTCGTTTGTTACGCTTTCACGTCTTAAATACTCAACTGATACCGCAAGTAGTCAACAAAAGATGAACGTATAATTTTGCGTAATGACAGATGACTTTATAAAGAAATACCACCTATTTCAGCAAACACGCAAATTTAGAAATAATAGGATATAATACTTTTAAGCCCTTACTTTTCCGAGTGGCCTGACATTCAAATCGTGAACTTTTCGTCATGGTTTTCCAATTCATGTTTACACAATCAAAACTAGTTATATAATCGTTTAAAGCATTACATTTACAAATTAACTCTTATTAATCGCAGGTAAATAAAGTTTAAGTAACAACTAAAGACGTTTCTTATCTGACCAATAAAATTTACATAACTAATTTGAAAGACAAATTCTTAAAACTACACGTATGATAATTATACGAATACTGAATTCATAAACAGCCATACAATTAAACGGTTAAACTAAATAGGATGTGGTTTTTATTACCCGGCTCCTGTGAAATCAAATGGAGAATTATGTTTTATACAAGAAAATAAACTTACAAGGGGAATCACAAAACTTTAATAATATTCGTAATTGGGTTTAAAATAAACTACAAATTGTTTGACGTCATGATAAGCACTCAACATGAAGGCCCCAAGCAAATCACTTTTTATACTATCATATATATGGGTAATTATATACACTTAACCGATTCCGGATACGACGGCCAAACTCAACTATACTATATATATAGGCTATAACTTTAAAGGAATAGAAATCTGATTACAACTTTACATTGTCAAAGCGTTTATTGAATATGGAGTTTCTTTAATAGGACTTCATATATGGTTACTTAATGGCTTGCTGTTTGATACGTAATCATAATACGCAATCACTTGCAATTTGAATCCTGGAACGGAGTCACCAATATGGTATGTACATGTGTTGTTGTTTCGTGTCATTATTGCTGATGCATCGTTTCGTTTAATCTGATTCTGTTTTTAATGTAGTAGGAACGTCGTACGAATATCCCAATGGACAATGTCCCACAGCTGGGCAGGTATAAGTGGAGAATGTTTGAATGTTTGGAGTGCGTTTTGTTGCCTCCAGCCGCAGATTTATATCTCACGCTGGTAGACTTCCTCTCGATGTGTTTCTTCATCGCAGAGAATATAAACAACGTAAAACAGGTGAAGAGCTATTTGAATTGAAAACGCGATTTTCGGTTAAGATTCTCGTTCGTAAGATTACCTTAGTTTATTTATTTTTACTGTATGACATACACATACATATCATTAACTAGAAATAAATAGAATTCTTCGACAGGCAGGTGACGACGAAATTACCAAAATCGCTAATAAAGGCTAGTAATTACCAAATTGACATCGGTCCAAGAAACTCCGACCAACCATCGCACCCTTTGTTGGCATTCGTATGATGATCGTTTCCTTGAAACGACCACGATTATAGATATTTCTTGTGTTCACTTGTCACACGCCGGTGAAACGACATCGCCCTTACATTACTCCATAATCACATGTTTGCCCGTCACGCACCGGCGACAATAATGGCACTATCAACTGCGTGCTTGTAGGAAATGGAAAATAAACAACGGTATTATTATCTTAAAAACAAACATATAATGCCTTTGTTATTTATAAATCTTTTACAGAACATAATATGTTTTTTCTCAGTATACTACATTTCGAATCGTTGGTAGCTTTACATTCAATTTGTTTTGTAAAATTATGACTAACTACTTATGACACAAAAGGGCTTGTAAGAGCCTGCTCGAAAAAGTATATTTTGATTTCTCTTATAAAATATCCATTAACAGCTAGTTTAATGGATATTTTATAAAAGTAATATATAATTAGTGTTATCATTGTCTTAAAAACTTTTGAAATGGCAACGAAACTAAAATTTTCAAACTATTTTTTTTTTAGTTTACTAGTACTAGTACTTGTAGTACTTCAGAGTTATAAAGAGACGCAATTATATTTGTGTGAGAAAAAAAATCCTAAGCAATTGGTATTCAATGTGTACTTTTCTCAATAGAAACAAACAAAAATCAATTCAATGAGAAAATTATAAAAACCCCGTGCTACATACGATCATTAAATCAATAAGACACTACCACAATACGCACTTGTGTAATTGAATTTCTGAGAGATTCAATGGCATAATGTTAAGAAAAAACATCGAAAGAGTTTCTACTTTCGCAATGGTGTCATCGCTCTTTACGAAGTTACGAGGCAGAAAAGCAACGCGTCAATGAACGGATATCCACAGGCTGCAGCACGCGACCGCCGCACCATATACACCGCGATTCGCGATAAACTCATGATTTATTGAATCCTCTCTTTGAATTTATGTCCAGTTGAAATTCGAAATCGTTTAATAAATCGTAACGATATAACGATGTACGTATTATACACTCATGCGTTGCTTTTTATGAAAACGACCAACAATTAAGATACGACGTACGTTTTTCCTGCAAGAATGATGGGCACCTAGTTGTTACCGGTTACAAAGGCGGCATGGGTAATTATATAGGAGCAAAGAATGTTGAACTACATGTTGGCATTTCAATTAATAACAGCCTCGCAGAAATAATATGGCTAGCGAGCGAGTAGCGGCGGCAGTAGCGTACCTCCGGTAATACTCGTTGTATCGCCACTTCTTACAGTTACCGCGGACGAGCGATGAGCTTAGGTTAGCAATCAGAAACATTGAAACAAACGGTTACAAAGTAACTCTGTCAATAAACAGGACTCGTTATTGCTACAGATGTACCAAGCGCCAGATTCATAAACATCTTTTATTGTGATAATCTATAGATGAAATCAAATAAAAATCGCAAAAATATACTTTGGTAGGTAGTAAATATGAACATAGTATAATTGGCGAACAAAAAACCTTGTAATAAATTTAATTCGTGACTACCTTGCCCTGATTTGCTTTTATATTTAAGAAATGAATGAGATTTTAAAAGATGCGACACCCGTCGTGCACATAAATTCGTGTTCCTGGAACGTTTTATAAAATTAATATGAATGTACTTTCAAAATAATAATAATTTCAGAAGTATTGTTTTATTTTTGATCAATTTTCTATTTGAACTTACGATCGTTTGTCCCATACATATGTTTGTAGGTAGGCCGTCAACCCCCAGTTAGGTGTTCGTAGGTGTTCGAACATGTGTATTTAACATGTCCTACAAGTTTTCTTGCTACACGGTCTGCCTTATATGAAATTTAGCGTGTCTATTTCACTTAAAAAAGGTAAGGGCGGGTTGCGTAAGTCGCTTGGTCATATAACGCGAGTGCGGTTCTCTTCGGCGACGGTAGTGTACAGGAAACGCGGTAAAAACTACCAAGAGGAAGAGAGCACTTTGTGATTGCTGTCTTGGTGTCCAGGGAATGTATTCTAGAGGTACGTAATGACGCGTCCCGGAACAGACAGGTGGCTCGCGCGGCTGCGTATGGGCAAGGAATGCCGCCGCGCTTTGCCTCGCCTGGGAACACGACGCCCGTCAGCTCGCACTGATCGCTATACATCTGTAAAACTCGATCCAGGTACTTGATAACGGCCTTCCTAGTATCGCTCGTATCATTACGACCAGACAAAGGTCTAAGATTTCTTTGGTTTAGCCGATGAGTCATTTGACTATAGAGCATGCGGTTTAAAATAGCAACAATTTCTTTGTTAAGAAATCGATTAGCGAATATCTATTTATCCTGTACCATTACTAAGAACAAGTGAATGTAGTTTAGTTATGGGTGGCATTAAAGATTGTTTTTCTACTGCATCGATTTGGGCGGACATGGCTATCCATAATAGTAGTGCGAACGCTACCGGTGTTGGAACGATGTCTTTGTATTTAAATGAGGTGAATGTAGTCGGAAACAGGAACCATTCACCTATCAACTTTTGGTGATAAGCCTAGCATAACAAATACAGGATATATCGTAACCTCTGATAATAAGAGTTTTGCATTAGGTATCGAAGTCGACATACGAAGACATTATATGGCATCAGTTTGAAGATTTATCAAACAATGGCCGTTTAACATTCGGTAGCCGATCGCGGTTTCTTGGCACTACGTGAAACTGCAAGTGCACAGGAATTTATTATTGCTATAAGTCACGCGACGAATGTTAAATAGGCAGGTATTCACAGACTACAGAATCGTCCGTGCGTGCTCTTGCGACGTGTATTCGATTGTGCGAAATATTAAATATCAAATTCCGCGAATCGGCCGGAAATGGCTTTTTCATTATGCACGACGGGTGCGTGTAATGATCGATTTGGATGACGAGGGCTCCGACGGCGCCGCTCTTCTTCAAATTCCTCGATAACATCGTTCTTAGAGGCGCGGACGTGGGACATCGTTCATAATAAAGGTCACGTTTTGATCGTATTCTTACAAGCTGGACATAATATTTGAATCGACTGTGTGTTATATAATCGTGGTATACAACCAAATAAAACATAAAGAACACATGAAACGAACATAAAGCATGCGAATATGGAGTTTATATATGAAGAGTAAGTTATTCAAAAGCGTACGTGCGAAGTAATGTATGGTGACCACCGCAGGAGATGGGGACGGACGAGCAGTGCACGGCGACGGCATAATAAAGTCCTCATGGACATCACTGTCAAGATGCGCGTGCGATAACACCTAAGACCGTTTATATATTACCTTACGAATTACGATATGGTGGTATAAGCAATATAAGTTTTAATGTTTAAAGCTTTAACGTTATTTATATTTAGAATTTAATATATCGTCTAATTTTGCAATATCTATAATTCAACTGTTTAGTATCTGGCCCAGTGCCATTCAGCCGTTAATAACAATTGTAATGTTTCGTTGTTTGACGAATGTTACAAAGGCTTTGTTTATTAGTAGACTGCTTATTAGCTGCAGTTACGCGTATTAGTTGAGTTTATGAAATCAAAAGAGTGTTTTCAAAGAGGTTCTTGCACGCACACTTATCATGATTATTTAAATGCTATCAAAAGCTCTGAATGTAGACTTTACAGCAAAGAAGCGACAGGAGAAGCGGTAATTATTATTGATAAAGATATTATATATATGTGGAATGCTTTCTCACTAATAAACATTTAATGGTTATAATTGGACAGAGGTTATAAAGGAATATAAACATTGGCATATGGTATTGAACTCTATAATAATGAAAATTGTGTCCAAATTAATTACAATTTAATGTTGTCTATCAATCATGCTGGCATGACTTTATTTTATTAATAGTTATGTTCCACAAACATAACTATAAATAATATAAAATAATTGACATTTATTTACTTTAAATGTTATAATGTTTGTTAAAGAAACTAAAAAAAAAAACAGAGCAAAAAGTCACCTTTAGTGAAATAGTAATAAGTTTTCGAAGCCGGCCGAGTTCAAAATGAGATTACGGTAAAGGAGATTTTTATACTTAATATCTACTTGTAAACGGGCTAAATTATTATTGATACATATTACTTTAGACTTCATTTTTGCCTTTGCTATATTTATTCTCATTTGATTTTACCATAACCACCAATGATTCATATTGATGGATATTGCGGTAATTTTCTATTTAATCCAAATATTTGCAGTATTTGGATAAGTACAATCTATTTTTTAGGATTTTGTATTTGACGGGAGTCTGGGACTTCATATGATATCTGGAGGATCCAGACTCTCGATCATCTGGCAATGCTACTTGCCATACTAGAGAACTTCAATGCGTGTTCGCGTGCAGTGCGGCAGTCGGCCCGAGGGTCCGTCGGCAGATCTCATAAGCACGCAACGATCTTCCAGCTAATCAGACGATGTATCGCCGACCTCACTTAGCAATTAGTCTTCTCGGTAGCAAATCGCACTATTATATTAAAATTACAAACGTATCCTCATTAGTGAGACCCAGTTATAAAATAATTTCGTTATTATTGCGTGTGGGGTCATTATTGTGAAAAAGTAACATGCGCTATTACAGAACTCGTTTAAATGCGACATTTGTAATTGAGTAAAAAGTAGGGATATGCAAATTGCAATAAAGGCTACGAGATACGTTTCAACATCCATACCGAGATGCGAAACAAAAAATTAAATGCATACCATTATTACTTGCGTTCTTTGAACCTTTCTAAGTTGTATTTATTGGTTTTAATAGGAAATAAAAGTGAAGTATCCAGTGTGATGTCAGGATTGACTCACCAGCACGTACGCGAATCGACATACATTGAATAGGTTTTGTATTGTGATTACTATCATAAACACACCCAAGCAATCGCAATTTCTTAACTCAACTTCATTAAAAGTCGCGCAAAAACGACGCTGAAAAGTCGCTTTCTCATTCATTTTGGTTGATGAGTAAAAAACTGTGTACGTACCGGTACTAAGAATGCAACACCTCGACGGAGGTCTGGAGTAAGGTCCAATATTTATTTAAGAGGTGAGCAGTATGGCGGGGAGGGTGACCGGCTCGCCATGATGCTGGCCGAATGTTAATTTTCACGATGAAGCCATTTAACGGACGTGCACAGACGATTTAACGAGCTCGCGCTACATTTCTTGAAACCCATACGATACGACGACCGTGCAATGTCTATTATTGCATGAATTATTTTGCTGTTTTATAGAATTCGTATTTGAGATATCATACTACACATCGGTGCGTTTGTTACGCATGAGTTCTCGTGTAGGCAGACAGTGGGAGGAATTGTTTTATTGTTTTAATGTAATTGCATTAATACGTTATAATATAAATCTTCAATAATTTTTGCAACTATTCTACCTCGTTACGTTGGTATGGAATATACATGTAGCAGATTTTTATCCCACACATGCTTTCCTCGCGATGTTTTTCTTTACCGGCAATCAAACAATACATTATAAAAAGGACTTAAGCATATGAAACATCAGTGGTGATCAATTGGGGTTTGGTTTTACCGAATTACCATCGGTCCATCTCAGCTATAGTTTAAAAATAATTTTATTTATTGAATATATCCAATATGTTTGTGATTTACTAAAGAGTTAAAAAATATCTAATTATAAGTAAAGGTGACACCTGTGTTGCTGTGACAATGAATACGGCTTGCGTGATTCCATTCATGGTTCTTTTGAACTTCGGTGTCATGTTTCCCATACGACATTCCTCGCTGCCGGCGAACACGGTGGTCTCGAGATGAGATATATCATTACAGTGTAATAATAATGTAGGAAAGATTCGCATCATTAATGATGTCGAACAATAACTAAGAATTGTAAAGTTTTTTTTTTTTTTTGAAGATTCCAGTATTAATGTGTCTGTCCCCGCACATTAACAAATACGAACTCATATCTTTTCATTTTAAATGAAACATATAAACTTTTTGGAGCTATATGTTTTGGTATCATACTATCCAATCCTTTTTTCCTTAATAAATATTCTAATTATATTTTAGTATTGTTTTTTTTTTAATAACTATATTACGATTACTTATTAGTACGATTCTGAACTTTATAGTATTACATATTAATAGAATGTATAACATTCGGAGCAGAGTTAAATACGCGCCCCAATGCCAACGTGTCAACATCACTGTGGTTCGATATTTGTATAGAAGTGTACACTAGAAGCAAAAGGGAATCGTGTGAACTAGCGCGGGCGGAGGCTGCGGGGTATCCGATCTCGGCAAACTGACATTTCCGTTTGAAATCATTACCGCTCATTAGCTTTCATTTAAAGGCGTGTAAACAATACTTGTGTCGTTCGACTTTTTCAAACAGTTAAAAAAAAAACAAAAGCCACATCAAACATTTTTTATTTGTAAGTAAATAACAGTCTGTAAATATCCCACTGCTGGGCAAAGGACCTCTCTTTATTTGAATATAAGGTAGTACATGGTACAAGGCTCTCGTGATGTATTCATTCACCACGAGATGAAATATAAACACAAATTAAGCACATGGAAATAGAGTGGTGCATGTCGATTAAGAATTTCGGATAACGGATATATTTTCAGTCACTGGTCATTATTTACATTTTCCAGTTAGATCCATTGTTAATGATATAAACTTGATATAATATATACATATACGCATATAAATATTATAAAAAATGACATTTACCAATTTATATATCATAAAAAAAATGGAATGTTTCATTAATGTATATTATATTAATTGTATATTGTGAAGTTGCAATTCGGTTCAACAACTTCTCAATAAACATATTATACAAGTCATAGGCGTATTTTTCAGTGCGCTATTCACCGGGCAGGTAGACGACTAGACGGTTGGGAGAGCCAATTTATTGGGTATTCAACGAGCGTCTGAGAATTTTGAATGGATAGAGCCTCAAGCGATTTAGAAAATAATACAGAGCTCAATCAACTTCGTCATTTCATTTGGTCAACTTATTTGATAGAATAACTTAATCACAGTTTCATATTATTGTTTACCTTTTTATTGTTACGAATATTAAGTAATCGTTAATTTATTCATATTAATTACATTTCTTGTTTCATTTGCTTGCACTGTAATGAATTATGTACTTGCGGAAACTTTTTAAGTCGACGTTTTAAAATTTGTTTCTTTTAAAAAAAATATTATTTTGTTCTATCACTGTGAGTGTACTGTGTATGTGTGTGTGTGTATTATTATTGTAATATAACTGTTTTATCCTAAAAACAAATATAAAAAAAAACATGCTTCGAAATAATCCATAGAAAATATGTGTAGTTTGTATATATATTGTAATAATAATTAAATAATACCGAGAAGGACGAACGAAAAATACAATAATGATTCTTTTCCGACAGTTAAATTACACAGGCATGATAGTTAAATACAATTCAATTATTATTTATCCGGGATTAAAATCAAAGAATGCTAATTCCACTTCTTTATCATTTTTTAATCTCTTATCGAATAATACGCCTGATTTAACTTTAAACGTATAAATTGTCAAAGCTAACGGCATTACTTATAAAAGCTGCTTAACCGATGATTAGTTAATGTTGTTTTCTTCTTTCGAATGTCAAATCAATAATGAAAGAAAGAGCGAAATCATTGTTTAACTAAACAGCTTCTAAGTAACGTTTATGAGTAATGTCGTAAATACCGTGTGCTCTTGATTGTTTCTTAGCCATACCATTCTTATTCCCTGTTTAGTTTTTAATGCTTTATATATTTATTATTTTACTTTAGTCATCATACACAATATTTAAAATAGGTTTCAATATTAGTTAGCTTATATTCGTCTAGCTTATGTAATATATTATTATTTAATATTAGTCTTTATGTAATAATTATTTCAGTTCATTTATAATAAGCTCATTATAATAGTGTTTAGCGTGCAAGTGACGAATATTTCTAAATGGCTGCCTGTAAGTTGTCAAAATGTCAATTGAACATGTATTGAAATCAATAAAAAAATAGCTACATAGTAGGTATCGTAAAATGTTGTTTGTATTCAATTAGTTTATCCGACGTTCAGCTGTTAAATTGAAATGAACAACATTTGATACCTATTTTTGAACTACATATTTACCAAGCCGATAATTCCTAGACATTCATTTTCACTTTAAATTTGTTCAACTATTAATGCTGAATTTACTTAAATATTTGAAATACGACACGAAAAGGAAATCTGAATAAAATTTATCAAGAATTTATAATGACTAATATTTTATGCACATAAGTTCAATGACCATATTTATCTTTTCTTTCTGCACTTATATCATTCATTTTAAAAATTTTAAACTGAGAATATTATTTTGTAAATATTATATATGTATATTAATTCATCTATTTTGCACGTGTGAAGAAATAGACTTTCTGCGCTAATCTCATTAAAGCACTTTTTATAAGTTCGGTTTAAAAATCTCCTTATATTAGATAATTTGCGAATGAAGTGCAGGGACTAAGTTATTGAATCCTGCAATATTACCTTCTTAAAGTACATTTTATTTTGTACCGTAATATTGCAAAAAAAAAAACACAAAATACAAAAAAAAACTGCAGAAAACATTGAATAGTACATGATTACAATGTTCATCATTCCCAAAAATATCTAAAATACCAACGAAACGAACGAACTAAGAAGATGTTTTTTTTTTTTAAGTTTACATATTTGTTATTATTATTTGTGTATCTATAGCCGTTTCTTTTGTAAATCACAATAAATCAATATTTATTTTGTCAATAGGCGTGTCTTTTGCTTGGCTCGTTACAAAAATCAATAAAGCTTTTATAATTAAGTATTATTCACACTGAACCTTTTGTCCCCCAAGTTACTTTTGAAGTAAAAAAAAAAACCTTAACAATGCCATTGTATTTCGAGAGTGGAAGTGTATGAGAGAACAGTGAACTGTCAAAGATCATACAAGAGATAAACGAAAGGGACGCATTGTGTACTCTGCAACTGTTCGTGTTTAATGGGCCCGATCTCTGCTATTCATAACAATATTTAATACGAACTTGAAGACTGACCCTCTGAGCTTTTGCCTGCAATTTTACGCCTTGGTCATGTTTAACTAAAATATTCCATGTTCTACGTGTTAATAGTTCATAAGTTACAACGATTATAAATTAGCATCATTATAATGTAGTAATGAAGAATAAATACCAAAGATTTTTTTATATACATTGTTTATATAACGGGAGAGAAACGTAAGTTTAAGAATTACGTGCCTTCTTCTTTTATATGTCAGATCAATAATGACAGAAAGGAAAAAAATCAGTTATTAACGAAACAATCGCTAAGCAACGTTTGTAGGTAAGGCCATAAATGTTCGAAAAAAAATCGGGGTAATCGGCTTTCAAAAACTAGGTACGTCAATAAAATACAAGAAGCTATTTATTTTAGTTTATATTCGATTTTCTAAAAAAATTTAGCATAATAATCTGACTTTTACAATTAGCACAGTTATTTTGTATTACGTTTTAAACAAATGAAACTATTTGTATGAATATATTAAAGCCTTCCCATAATTATCAAGATCTCAGTCGAAGGATAATAACAATCGCTGGTCTACTTTCTGAAACAATCGTGCACACGCAAACCGATCTATACTTTTTTAAGTCGATTTAATGCATCACCTTAATCAAATTCACGCCTTCGACGCAGGAAGCGTTTCAAGTGCACAAGGCAATTATTGACAAACTAGAAAAATAAAATGAACGCTAAATAACAATCATTAAAAAAATGGGTTCCATTGTTTTCTAGTTGATTAACGCCAATTGGGCCACCTGATTGAAAATGGTGGCCAATATACGTTGGCGATATAACCAATATTAACCATTCTTTAGATCGCCAATGCGCCAACCTTGGGAACTAAAATGTTATGTACTTTGAGCCTGTAGTTACACTGACTACATAACCTTTCAATCACAACAATACTAAGTATTGCTTTTTGGCTGTAGAGCACGTTATGAACATGCGGTACCTGACTAGATTAGAAGGGCTTGTTTTAGACAAAGCCCTTCTACCAGGTAAATAATACCAAGAATTAAACAAAACTAAGTATTTTCCTAATCACCCATTAAGGTAACTAAATAAAAGGTTTTTTTTGAAAGGCAAGATCTTAAGACTATTTGCCGGGTAACATTCATTTCGTTTCAATAGAAAAGAATGTTATCTTTTAAAACACCAATTACTTGCTAGACTAATGTTTCATAGGAAAGGTTCTCATATCTTAATATATTTTCTTTAGCTTGAAAGGATTTAATGAGAAAATTATTCAAGTGTAAATATACAATCGCATGTGCAATTTTTGATAACGGACATTTTTCGATATACAGATAATGAAGACTCGTGTCAGATAAAGTTTCAGAAATAATAATGCTTGTAAAACATAAATTGTTACCACCTAGTTAAACATATCATGTCAAAAATGATGGACTCTTACATTTAAAGGACGACTAACGAATTTGTGAAACAATGCAACTCTACCTGTACCGGCCGGCGGCTGCTTTAAAAGCCCAAATAATCGGTCCAACAAATCGAGTCGTTTTAACATGTCAAGACAAGCTTCGTTTTTTTTTCGTGTGAGGAAACAGTGGGACGCCTTTAGATGTTTTGTATATTTTATGGCCACTTCATTAGCTGTATTGAATTTAAAACGACCACTGGGAACACCTTTATTGACACATCAGAGATTAGCGGGAAGGCGAAAAGAATTTATAATACGTACATAATTTTATTAATTTATACAGTTAATTGTTACAATATTGCATTGTTCGTCGTTCACCAAATAATTGGTACAAGATATTTTTGTATGTAGTAAGTATATAGATAAATATTTATATATAAGAAAATTACAAAATACACAACTAAATACTTAGTTCTGTAATATTCTTTCATAAAAGGTGACAATATCGCTTAAAAGTAATGTTTCAATTTAAAAAGAAAAAAATCTTTGTAAAATAGACAAAAGCATTTCAGTTGTCAGTTCAACAGTGACAATCACTACTGTGAGGATTCAATAAAAGGACAGGCAAATTCTCATAGAATGCACACTAGATGCATGAAGCAGGCTGCGCGGGCGATGCAAGCCGGAGGGGCGAGACGAGAGGGGAACGGGTCGCGGTACGCAACAAAGAGCCTTCCGGGAACCGCCACAATACAGGTTTGCGACGTGCGATACCTTCGCAGATACGGGCTGCGACCGGCCAGGTACTCACCGAGCCCTTTTGTCAACCATAACGACACAACGGTTTACGGTACTCGTTAAACGAGTTTCGTACTTATTGGAAATTCAGCGAGCGGATTTAGCTTGACGACGTACAAAAAAGTCACGTCGATAGATTAGAATTTGATAAGTTTGCACAAAAAAGTGTTTTGAATTCTGACATGTGCGAACGCGAATCGTGATAGCGTCATCATTCGCAGTAGCTACAACCAAATTTAAAAACGAAGACGCGGTAAAGTGTCAGAGATATATCACGTGTCGAAAATTATGTCAAACGAAAATGATATGCGCTGTTTATGAAAGTACAAGTAAAAACTAGATATGTTTCAAGTAGATAAGAGTAGAGATGAAAAGTAAAAGTGGCATAATAAAATGAGTTCCCGAGGAGATGAACAACACGTCGGCGCGGGCGCAGCCTTTAGATTTATGGAGACTAGATACGATATTCTCGATTATCCATGGGTCATCACTTATAATCACTCTTCGCTGGTGTTATTTTGGTTCGATTAATTGGGGAATCTCAATTAGTATAATATTATGATAAATTATGAATAATTAATATGAAAAAAAATTACTTCAATATTCATATAACAATTTCCTTGAGATATTAATATGTATGAAGTAATATATTATACTCAATTTTCTCAAGTTCAAATATTAGCCACGTGTCACGATTTTAAACGTTGAATGGTAATAAAAAATGTATGTAATATTTTTGACGGATTAGATTAGGGACGATTTGATTTAAAAAAAGACAGTCACTAACGAGTCGTTGCCTCATTTTCTTAGAATCGCTGCCGGTAAATAAACTAACACATTCGTAAGCGTGTCAACAATACATATAATATACTTGTGTTAATAATGACGTATGTCGATACGTACTGAGACACGGGATACCCTTTTTTATATCTTTAACTTCTTCATCAAAATTCATACGTTAAAGTTTTTATATTACTCATTAGTCTCATGGTATTTTAAATTCAATCCAAATGAGTATTTTTGCATTAAATTGCCAACATTTTTCTGTTATCAATTTCATGTTTTATTTATTGTATTAAATAAAGAGAACTCGTATTAAAAGGAAAACCGATCCAACTAGTAATATAATTACTGTTTTAAGAAATATATTGCGTCAGCTTCTTATCTAGAAACTTTTATTACAAATACTTTTCTAGAGTTTATTCAACAAATTTATAAATATTGCATAAATTACAACATTACAGTGCTCCTAGATATTCAATATTCTTATAGAGTTGTACTAGTTACCCTATGTCGTTCTTAGTAATTCTACGCTGATAGGCCGAGTAGATAAAACGTGAAAGCGTAACAAACGAATGGACTAACTTTCGCATTTAGGATTTCTACCAGCCTTCGTAATCAATGTTCACGACCCCGGAACCGAATTAAATAAAAAACAGCATCTCGTGTCCCAAGCAACATGTATTTCTAAGAAGTGTCTATCTGGCATGATGATTTTATACATTGCAATTTAACAAGTTAAAACAAGTGGATAATGACATAATACATTGGCCCGCCGGCCTAGTGTTTCATATCAGATATGTAGTGAGTCACGCGAATGAATTAAATACATTGGAACAATACTTATTATTTACCTACTACTTATTGTTAGATAAACTCCTTGATTATTATCTCTTTTCTAAGACCGTTGACTAAACAGTCTTTCAGGATTTAAAATAAATCAAATGCACGGATATATTAATATTTAACGAATTGGTTTTTATACATTAACCAATCGTTTTTAGGTAACACATAACTACCCGTTTAATTTTCTTCCTAAAAGTTTTTGTCATGTACTCGCGACACGGGAAATAAGCCTCGTAGACAAATCTAGCAAACGTAAGCAAAGCGAATGATTTCTTGAATGTTGTAACCGGATATAAGTTTAAATTACAAATAAATAAAAATAAACAAAGTTTTTTTTTTATTTGCTATGCTTCATGGTTACTAAAGTGAAAATATTTATAATACTATAAAATGACGTTTTGGACAAAATTTGGTAAATGCTTTGCGGTGTTTTTTTGTAAAAATGTGACACGTGTTACTTGGTGGTAGGGATTCACGCAAGCCCGTCTTGGTGGGTACCACCAACTCCTCAGATATTCTACCACAAAACAGCAGTTTTTAGAATTGTCGTGTTCCGGTTTGAAGGACGAGTGAGCCAGACACAAGGGACATAACATCTTATTATCAAAGATTGGTTGCGCATTGGCGATGTTATGGTTAATATTACTAACATCGCAAACGTCTATAACCACCATCAGGTGGTGTTATACATCAGTCTAAATATAGTTATTAAGATGTGTTTTCTTGTTCGTTCGAAACATTAAAAAAGAAAAATAATAAAAATTTATTTTAATTTAGTATTAATTTAATTAATATATTTTTTGTACTATTTTTTAATTTTACTATAAATTATTATTTTACGAGTGTATGATGTTACTGCTATACATGACTTAATTTTAAATTGAATCATGATTGGCATATTTACAATTCTATTATCATTTTAATGCATGCAATACTAACTGTGAAATTTCTCTAAATAAATACAAATATTAGTTCACTTCTTACTAAGAATCGTTTGATATTTTTATCAACAATTATAAGTAAATCTATATATAAAGAAAAGTTATATTGACATGAAGTGGGATTTTATGAAAACGTCCCTTACAATTCGCTGTATTGTCCGCTACGAAGCTATATTATCTTATTGTTTCATTTATGACTAAAGTACACATTATTGTCACAGATGGAACACGTTACGTGGAAGTAGGCGTGGGCGTTGAATCGAGCGATGTCGAGTGAAGCAGCAATCAGCACTTCTGAGAAGCTCGGTTGTTTTTGCGCAGGTGCAATCAAGTAATGTTTTATTATAACCTGCGCTGACAGCTAGCGCTATGAAATGCGATTGTTCACAGCCTATAGGTAGAGATTTTAGTTCCGTGTCATTTGTAATCACGTATTTCTAATGATTAATAATATAAAACGAATGCGATTTTCAGGATCTACGGTCAGGGCCAAAAGTAAGCGGTTAGTTATTGAATACATTACATTGTTGGTACGATATATATCTATCTACATAGTTGTGATCGAATCGTGGAAATATGAGAAAATATGTTATGCTAATATCGGTAATAAACTGATCCGCTATAATAATTATTACATACGTATACACAATCAATGTAATTACTATGTGAAAACTGGTTGTAAATACATACAAGCCATTCGTAGGAGTGGCCCAGGAAAACAATTACGTACCAATATTTAAAGAAGCGAATAAAACGCCGCTAGCATACGATTCTACGAAGTCCGATAGTAATTGAAAGAAATAATAGAAGGAAATATATATTTTTTTTTATTGTATCTCGGAAATAGAACGAAGGCGCGTTACATGCAGCCTTTGTAATAAGTTAGTCATATAAACATATTATAAGGATTTAAAAATAAATGTTATAGCAATTTTCTATGAGTAGTGCAGGTACTTGTGATGTATGTTTTACGGTTCACTGGATATTACACGCATTAATTTACTATCGGACAGTGTTCGCTCAGACAGTACCTACTTGAGGACATTTGAATAATCGTAGACTCCCATGGCGCCCAGACATTGACGCACTAAAGGCGATTATAATTTTATTCGCGAACACAATGGATAAAAATTCCGAGAGTTTTAATGTTCTTCGATCGACACCTGTGTATTGTTCATCGAATAAATTTCACAAAGCAATCATATCGTCGTGAGTGAAATTTAATTAGAGAATTGAGAGAATTGTCACTCACCACTCGATGCTCCTGTATCCTTTGACGCAGCAGTGAATACTCTTGAACTTGTCCTGGAAACCATATTCGTATGAGATCGGTTCCTTGCTGAAGTGCATCGAGGACGTGTTCGTCGGGAATGTGTTTGTGGAGCAGTAGCCGGCGGCAAGCACACTTGACGCGCCCGTCACCACACCCAGCATCAATATTAGCCACATGATGGATTTACATCCTGTGGAAAAAATGGTTCAATATTAAAATTAATGAATAAACGATTAAAGAATGAATAATATTGATTAGAATAAATATTTATAGGCATGTTAAGATGAGATATAATATTTCATTAGAATATTGTTAATTCATTGTCAAAGAGAATGAATGACTACGACTGCACAATAAATCAAGGATGTTAAAGCATCGTCAACGGACAATCACCTTTACGTAGAATCAACAATATTAATTGTTTTACTTCTGATTAGAAAGCTCGAACCGGTTTTAGAAGCGAAAATAATCAATTGTAGTTTATTTCGTGTAACAAATTAGCAAACGTGCGAACTATTACATAGGTATTCTTTTACATTTGCATGCATTTGATTAATAAAATCATATATATCTTAAAAACATAGTAATGAAGCAATCATTTCAATACAAGATTATACTATATAAAAACGTGGAATTACAATAGTAAGTATATATAACACATACTCGTGTTGATTTTCAGGCAAGATATATAAATTTAATTGTATTTCATTAACTTATCTATATTGTTTAATTGACGGAAGGAGACTAACTACTGAGTTCCTTGCCGGTACTTCTTGGTATAATTTACATATTAATTATATGGTAGCACTAAATTTAATGTTTTTAAAGATTGCAAGAGCATACTTGAAAAAATATTACAGTCATGATTTATTATTTCATAATTTTTTTAATAAATACATCTATTTCTTCTATTTAACTTTATGAAAATAAGAATAGAAATGTTTTGTTATAATGCGACAACTTAACAAATTGTATTTGAGAAATACTAAGAACATTTATACATGGTTCAGATAATGTAGATAAAATCGAATTTTTATAAGAAAATGAAGGCTGAAACTACTTTCTGGGTTAAAAGTCTTACTAAAATTTAAACTTACATACCATTGACAATTAATTATCCCCTATACGATTAAAAGCAAAAAACTGTTTATTACTGTAAACGTGGTTGTTTTATGGGCATATAAAAAGTTTATTTTAAAGTAAATTGAGACAATTATGATTGTATTTTTAAAAAAACGTCTGTATATTCAAATTACAAGGACTCCTAAAAGTAGTAAACTTAAAAACTTATTTTGAGAAACGAGTGCTGACTAACACAGCTCGAAAACTAGCCAATGAAGTTGCGCACACAAAAAAATAAAATGTAAAAACTTCTTTAAAAGGCGTAAAGGGACAGGATATAATAACCTAGATGCCAGGACAAAATACCTAGTGTGGTAACCGAATGACTACAATTCCAGGAATGCTGTAGTTTCGCAAGTGAATACGTGTTTTCCAAGAAATACAAATGTTTGTATCTGAAGTTTTGTTTTTAAAAAAAAGCTTGCCAGTCTATAAATTAGAATTCCAATAAATTAATTATTATTTTTTAGTGACCACCTCATTCACTTAATAATCCTCGTGGAACAGTATCGGTTTCTAATTTCAGTTAATAGCATAATGCATTAGAAGTTACGTAAGCAACTTCAACTTAAGTGATCGCGGTGAATCGACACGCCTAATGTTTTGTTAATTTATATATTATATTCTTAAATAGGATAAAATATTAATCTTTGCTAAATTATAGAAATATTTATAACGTTTATACACAAACTAAATATATCTTGACTTTGTTTATAAGTAAATTTGTTTTATATAGTATATCTAGAAAAGCAACGATATACTATTATTTAGTAATATAATATTATATCCGTTTAACTGATAAATCATAGGAATCGTCAAAACCTCGAGTTCCACGAGTTTCCTCGAGGGTTTCAAGAATTAATTTGAGATACATTTCAGTTATTATAATCGGAATGTATAAATATAATTATTTTCAATAAATATGATATAGGTAATGTTTCTACCTACTTGATAATATGGACTATCAACATTACGAAAAACTGTGTACTATTATAGGATTGTTGATTGCAAAACCTTTTACTAAAATATTGATCGACGTGTGATACAACTTTTATTAGTATGTAAATTATAAATGGCGACCACGTTCAGTATTTCTTCTACCACAGATATGCATAAAAATGAATATAATATCTTTTCTGAACTTTATAGAAAATACTTATTCAAAATGTATGAACTACGTAGTTTTTTAGACTTTTAGTGAAGCTGCAAGCAAGTAAGTTTTTTATAAAACGTTATGGTATTTATTATTTTTATAATGTTATTTAATATCTTTTAATGATTATGTCGTCACAAAAACTTAGCAAAATTAGACAAAGAACTTAATATGTGGGATGTCGAGCATGGTCGGTCCTCTATTAAAAACAACGGAATGGTTTACTAAATATGTAAATACCTACCTACCTACATACTTCTCACATTGCCATTTTCAATGAACAGAAGTTGACCATTTGCCTGTCAATCTACAGGGAACAAAAAATAGGAATAGACAGTTTCATCGTTAATCGTTTAATCTTCTTCGGCTTTACTTGTAAATGGTCATTAGAGGGTGATTAGTTAAATACAGCTGCCTTTTTTTTTAAATTAATGACGACATAAAGAATTGAATAGAATCTATTTCTATGAACATGTAGATAATTTTCAAAGCAAACATTATTAGCAAACGACGTCTATCGACTTACGAGCAATACACGACAAAGAACAAAAGCTCGTTCGTCGCGATGAGACGACTGATTTTTGCAATTACCGACAAACGGCACATATCTGACGGCAATTTGCCGCCCCTCTCCGCAAGCTCCGCTGATCGCCTTCTCGGAAAAGCAGTTGCATCAAGTGTGCTGCGCTAGGGCGATTAGCGTACTAATTACTGCGCACTGTCGCCGCCGTACACCACGGAACGGAAAGGTATCACGAAAAAAAAACTCACTAGTCTCTCTATATACGCAATAAGGTAGCTCGACTGCGACTCGTTTGTTAAGGTACATATACGACTTGTGTAAGATCTTTTTATTTATTTAATAAATACAGAATACATTTCTATATATTTTATTTAGGTGTAATTATTTTTATTCCGGGAAATAGCTTGCTTAGCTGCGATTTACAATTTAAAACTGTATACATATTTATTATCAATTACTTCGGTATTTAATGGATAATTCAAGCATAACAGAAGATAATATTATGAATGTTGATTTAATCATGGTACCTTTATAATAATATGATTAAGAAAATATTTCATAACACTGCTTAGTTAGTGAGAACTAAGAGCACAGCCAAAGTTAAAAAGAATCAATTATATATATTTTGTAGATAAACACCACTGTCATTATTATTATATACTTTTTAATATAATAACACCTACGATAATGTCCTTCTAATCTTTATAAATTTATTTAGTTTACGGCAGTTATTCTTAAGGGTTAATCATCAACCGCAATAGATATTATAATGTAGAAGTACAACTGCGGATGCATTAGGCACATTTAGACACAGACGAACTATCTGTTCTCTTCCTCTGATAGTCCACTACTCCACCACTTAGAGCAATCAGCAAAGGATTCACAAAATAAGGTTATCAGTTCCAACTTTTTAACTTAAAGATTCAAAAGCTTATTACTAGCTGGAGCTGGGGATCAAACTCACAGTAGCTAGTCTTAGCAGTGTTCAATATAGTATAGCAATATTATAAAAAGTTTTTTTTACATTTAATAACATAATTAATTCACAATATTACATTTTAAAAACAACATAAAAAAATAATTAAAGTTTCAGGTACTATTTAGAAAATGTGTCTATGGGTAGCCAAATAATATAATTTATTTTTAATAATATTGCTGGAATATGTTCAAAACACAGGCATACTTTAGACTTACAGGTCTAATAATCATCAGTTTTAAATTAAGAGATTTCTAGTTTTGCATTTATATACTTGGTTTATAGTAACCCTGTGTGGTTTATATATGAACAATAAACATACAATCAAAGTTTTATATCAAGGACTCTGTAAAACAAGTATGAATAGAAATTTTGAAATAAATGTTATTTAAAATAAATAGTTAAATACAAATTATTTTAACAAACAAGATACAAATGATATATCATTTTAATATTGAAGGCTTAAAATTATTTTTTATAATTCAAATTTGTTTACTCTGTTTTAGCCTATTTTAGTATAATATTTTTTGCATATTTACTTTACAATTTTTATTTATATATCTCTCCAATATTTGATATATGAAAATAATCAAACATGGTTATTTTTCATACATTCAGACTACTCTAACCTATAATAATTTAAAAATAAACCGAAATACAATAACTAATTTTTAATAAAAATACCCTATAATTGTTTTCTTGTTTTTTTTTTAACAGTGCTGAATATTTATTTGTAACCTTTTTTTATATTAATAAAAATAAAAATTAAATATGAACAAAATAAAACATTTAAATGAACTTTTTCCATTTTCATTTAAAGTAACTTACATATAACAGAATTTTAAGTTCTAAGTAAAAAATAAGCTGAATAATATATTTTTAACAAAACATAATACAGCATTCAAAGTATTAAGCTGTATTTCTTAATAGATTACAATGTTGAAAAAGAATCATTCCAAGTAAAAAACGTTACTCACCAAAACCAAAGATGATAAAATCCAAATTTCCCAGAAATGTAACTGCAAAAACTTATTTCAAACTACAATGGCACGGTTTAGTCACTACACATTTTCGGGTAAGAGTTTTTAATATAAAGTTCTTAAGCTATGTTTAAATATATAACTTAAGTCTCTGTAACAAAATAAACAAATCGAAATATAATAATAAGAAACTATTCGTTACAATATCTACGACATGTTACCGGTATCGAGGTGAAAACGTAACTGAATTGTCATTTGTCAGTGTTTGAGTGAAGTTGACAACTCTCTGGCAACCATGCTTTTGTTGACAGTTTGAACGTTCAAGCTTTAGGCGTTCCGTTTCATAATGGCAGATTCTTAATAATGTAAAGTAAATAAATATATTTACATTTTTTTATTTGTAAAATTTATTATATTAAAAAATAATGATAAAATAACATAATACTTATTTTTATATTTATATCCTAATCGCACAAAGGAGCCAAGCAACTGACAAACGTCAAAAATAAGGAACATGTTTTAAATAACAAACTGTTTAATTATTATTTTCAAATAAACAACACGCAAATGCAAGATAATTATGGCATATATTCGCGCCATAAGTAAATGATTATATATTTTATAATTTGATTAGATCCAAATAGTAATTTTGTAAATTCGAACAAAATAACAATTATAATATTATAATTATTATACTTTGTAATATTATTTATGACGAGTTCAATTGTTTACCTTTAATAATTATAGTTACCTGTCTATGCATGTAATATTATTTGCAATATTATGCGGAGTAAAGGTTTATTTGACTGAAACTCGAAATATTATTGGCTACTATTTTATTATATTGCGAATAGAATCGACTATTACTATATATAATTTACAAAATATTATTTCTTTTTATTTTTAGGCATGGTTTTCTTTACGTTACGCAAATAACGGAACGACCCTAACGCGCGGCGCACCATGACGCCTCGCCACCACGCTTGGACGCGCGTAGCGGCTCGGCGCAAGCGTTCTTCGCGGGCAAGTCTGGCTCCGCGCTCTTTTTTGAAAGTCAGCCATGCACGCATCTCGCCCTCGTGTAACTTGTACTACAAATACATAAATCTGTTAACTAACCGACATACAAAAGAGGTTTTTAAATTTGTGTTTATCACAACTGTAATTTTAAATCTGTTTTATCTATTATTTAAATTTATACGTATTCATTACTCTTGTACGCCTATCTCGCACAGACCTTTTTGGCTTCCTCATACATAGGTTCTGGCCTACTCTCAAATTGACTGCCTCGTAGATCTAGGTCTAGACGTTCTGGATTAAAAAAATTAGGTCACACCAACAAAAAGTTTTGGATTTTTCTGTCTCAGTACTACTTTGGAATCTGGAAGATAGTAGTGTGTACACTCCCGTGCCTCGGAATGTATATAAAGCTGTTAGTCCTGCGCCTGAACTCTTTTCGGTCGTGACGGAGGGAATAGAGAGTGCATCTGTGTGTTGCCCACGCACTAGTGCATTATAAAAATGTCCTGTGCAGTTGGCTAATCTCTCTTGAGATTGGTCGCCGTCGCCAAAAACGGTCATCACATCGTCAGGTCAGGACATCGTCATTATCAAATTATATAGTTTGTTCATTAAAGTAATCCTATGGACAATTATTATTTAACTATGACTTTTAACGAATATGCCTAATTCCTATCAAGTAGATAAACACATATTACCTACTATATTACTGTTGACATAATTATTTTTATTAATGTTTCAGTATTAAGAATTGTCGTTGGTCTTGTGGTGGTTGTTCAGCTACAGAGCATGAATCCTGGGCCTATATAGAGACATATTCTGCAGGGACTGGGACATATATGCGCGTTTGTATTGTCTGAGTGAATTTCAAGAATACAGAATTTGATATCTTCTGATATAATAAACTAGTTTCCAACTGCGTGTTATGTACACACATAAACACCCTATGTCCGTTTCTGTACATCTGACAACGCGTAATATATCATGGTGATCAGTTGAGCAGTTAAACGTGAAAGCGTAGCAAATAAAGTCACTTTCACATTTATAATAATATTTAGGAAGATAGGATTACCAAAGACTCTAGCTCCCCTCGGCGTTTAACAGTGTCTCGTAATTTTTCGCACTGATCTGCGAGTCGACTTTCTATATCGGCAGTGTCGTTAGCGTACCGCGATTTCCAGAATTCCAACAAATCTTCCCTTTCCTAAAAGAAACGAAATCATCAATAATCTGCGAATTTGTAACCTGAAATTACTGAGTGCAATAAATATGTATATACATGTGTACGTTACACGTATAGACGTGTTTTTTTGAGGATTTGGGCAGAGTGACAACAACCCAACAGCTAAAATCCCATTGGGAGCGTTTACCGCTAGATAACATAAACAGAAACATCGATTCTATGAATAATATGCGCCGACAAGTTTTGAACAACTAAGGAGGCCACTCTTTGTATTAAATTACTTCGTTCTTTTTCAATTAATTAACTTTGTTTAGCAATTTTACACATAAAATTATCAATTTATGTTTTTAAAATAAAAGTTGTATCAGTAGGATACTACATTTATTATTTAAATTAGAAAATACAAATATAATAATGAAAAACCATTCTAAAATTCAACTTAGACTTTTTTTATGAGTGTAGTGTAGTGTAGTAAATTTTATAATTTACAAGCTTGTCAGCAACTTATAAGTTAATCATGCTTGTATGTATGCATGTATAATACTACTATTAGTTTCTGGCACGGCTTTGCTCGCGTGTTAGGGAAAGGGGGTGATCAGGGGTTTGGTAACCTTTGTAATTTTCTGTACTAGTGCTAGGAGTCGCGATAGGATTCCACATACAGGAATAGTAGTCTAATTGAGAGTTTTATACAAAATTTTGATCCGTACAACACACATCTAACGTTATTTATTCTTACTAATATAATAAATGCGAAAGCGAGTTTGTTTGTTTGTCTATTCGTTTGTTTGTTACGCTTTTACGTATTAACTGCTCAACCAATTATCATGAAATACTGCATAAAAAATTTCAGGGATACAAAAAGGACATAGGGTACTTCCTCCCCCCTTCACTCGAGGGCATAGCAATATAACCTTTATCTGTAGGGCATAAGCTCGTAGCAGCTCATCGTGCACGCAGTCCTCAAATTCGAGCCGTGGCGCTGGTGTGATCTTGGTTTGTGTTTGAAGTTCCAGAGATTCAGCGCGTGCACTCAACCATTTATCCACATAGTCGAATTGCAAACGCGAATTCAGGACGCTGTCCTGCAAATAAAAATGGACAGAATTTATATAATATATATAAAACAGAATAATAATAACAACATTGCTTTCCAAAGCTTTTTTTACTGAATAGATAGGCGGAGCATATGAACCACATGATGGTAAGCGGTCACCAACGCCCATAGAATTGGCATTGTAAGAAATGTTAACCATCGCTTACATTGCCATTGCGATAAATAATGTAATTACACTGACTACCTCACCCTTCAAACCGAAACACAATAATAACAAGTACAGCTGTTTTGCGGTAGAATATCTGATGAGCCTACTCATAGGTACCACCTATGGTACCTACCCAAATGAGCTAGCACCACCAGTAGAGCTGTTAAGCAATGTTTTATTATTGTCTATTTATTCGGTATTATTGCAATTTATCTTATGTTTACCTTTATACTGTCTCGAAGAAAAGCTATTTTAATGTCACAATTGCGAAGATCAATTGCCCACTGCTGTCTGTTTCTTTGCAATTCCATCGTGATATCCTCTAAAGACCTTGAAACATGTTCAACAAATAGCTCATGAAATATCTCTTGTCAGTGTTTGGTTTTAATTGAATATATTTAAAAATAAATAGTTATATTTTACAAACTTTACTAACGTTTTTGTTTTGTCATATTGAGCCCTGAGAGATATGACGGAATGAGCGGTAGTTTCTAACATATTCACGGCTTGTTTTAGTGTATACCAATCTCCACCTTCAGCCAATTCAACTAGAGTTCTTAAAGAAACTTCCTTTGTAATTTTACTGAAATAAAAAAAAGAATATTAAATTCAAGTTAATGAATATACTTTGGATGTAATTGTTACAAAGGTGGCTTTTTTAAACACTAAAAGGAAACATATATATTTCGTATTCAATTAATATTCTATTTAAATTTAATATAATGATATGTTACCACATTTTCTAATAATAGTGTATGTTTGGTCTAGAAAATAGAGGTAGGGGTATAGCGCCATCTATATATTACTAGTGAAACTCACCGATCTCTCACGAGCTTGTCATAAAGCTGCTTTTGTCTCTTGTTTTGGAACCCGTACCCTGGAAATCTTCGTCGAGCACTCCTTTCTAAAAGTATATTATGTCAAGAGATGGAGCCAGGGGTGAATGAATTCAACACAACGTAAGATACGTTAAAATAATTGGTCGTGTATCATTACTTATACTTAACTTATGTTGCACTTGCTTTTAAAGTGTTTTACATATAATGGGAGTTTTTTTTTGTATATAAATAAACTCTTTTGTAATTTTTTTATTAAAATGGATTACACGATTTATTCAATCAATTAATTATGCGAATGTTAGAAATTTTTATTCACATTATGCATTTGGTATTGTTCTTCTGAAGAAGGCACTTTTAATTTAATAACATATCAATACAAAATTTAATATATAAAGAAAATATAACATAACTTACTCACCTAAAATCTCCATTTGAAGCAACATGACTTCTAAATTAATAGCGAATAATAATGCGTCCATTATGGCTATTCTGTTGTGAAAAAACTTTTTTATTCAATTTTATCATTATCTCTTTGTATAACTAAACTAGTGGTGTATAACTAGTGGCATATATAGACACCGCTCTCGATTCCATGCTTAACAATAATAACTAGTGCTAACCGCGATTTCGCTGTGTCACAATACAGAATTGCTCAATAGCAATTTCCATTGCTCTTTCTTAAATGAAAGATTTTTACACAAATTATCACACCTCTATCGCTACTTTAGGGTTATATTTTCAAAAATCTACTGTGAAAAAGGAACCCGTAAGCAAATTTTCATGGTGCTACCCCCAGTAGTTTGGGCTATGCGTTGATATGTAAGTCAGTCAGTTATTAGATTTTTTTTATATTTAGGTCAATATCACCGACTTTATCAGTCGCGTCCCCAAATATTTTACCAAATAGCAACTGGCTATATATTCCTGTGCTCTGGTCGAAAAGCTAAGTTAGCTAATGTAATTACAATCACAATTATAGTAATATCTCAAATGCCATGATAGGCGTTCATTAACGTTTTAAAAATGGTGTATATTTTTACAATGCCAAAATCTTTTAGGTATTCAAACAGTAATCGTTGACAGGATACAAATTAATTTAATTGTATTTAATTAACACAATTATAATTTAGTTGTTGAAAAAGAGTAACTACTGCATTTTTTGTAAAATGTCAAAAGTTTTACTAAGATATAGTTATTGTTTTGATTTTTTTATTTATGGGGTGGACCATTTGCCTGCCATCATTCTAAATCATCCTATTAAAATAAAACAGTTTAATATGTTTATAATTCAGTCATACAATACTTACTTTTATTTATTATATAAATATACATTGTTTTTGTCATTACTTGACGAAACATTGTGTGACAGCTTACTGATTAAACATTTTGTGGTTGTGGAATGCAATTTCCGTATCATTAACATCGTATTAACTTTATAACAGGAACGGGGAACATTATTTTTTTCATATTGGTTTTGACATTTTATTTACTCTTAAGCTATATACAAAATATATCTTTTTTACACTATTTACACACTCAAACACTATTTAATTGACATACTTATATATTGGCCATGATGACCCAGTGGTTGGTTAGAACACTTAAATTTTAACCGATTTTTTTATGTATATGAAATTGAAAAAAAAAATTTTGGTATATAAGTGAGCCACCCATATATATAAGTGAGATACCCAGTGAAGAATTGTAATAATTATTATAATACCAAACGTGTCAAACGCGCTAGACCTACATTAAATACCGTACGGCGCATCATCGTCCTCATCTTATTTATAATGTCCCAAATATAAGTGTTAACTAACAGTTTATCAATAAAGATATACATATCCTTCTATAAAGCGATGGGATAAGCAAAAAAATATTTTTAATTGCTTCTTTTCATCAATATACAATTCAATTGCTAAGTTTTTCACATATTCGAGATAAATAAAGCGTAATAATTAACAACTCCGAAATATTTATCAAATATGTGTCGTAAGCATGGCGTAGTTAACTGCATTTAAAAATTCACGCCGCTTTTTAAAGATTTATATATATATTTACGACATTTATATATTGTATATATCTATATCATAACTGGTGGTAGAGCTTTGTCCCAGCTCGTCTGGGTAGGTACCACCAACTCATTAGATATTCTACCGCAAAACAGCAGTAATTGGTATTTTTGTGTTTTGGTTTGAAGAGTGAGTGAGCCAGTGTAACTACAGGCACAAGGGACATAACATCTTAGTTCCCAAGGTTGGTGGCGCATTGGCGATGTAGGGGATGCTTAGTATTTCTTACAATGCCAATGTAAAAATTAAATTACATATATAACTAATAAATAAAAAAAGTCAAGGATTTTATTTTACAATTAGTATCCTTATTTACACCGTTAACTCGCTTTTTTATAAACTATGTTTTTTAGACAAGTATGTCGCCTACGTAGGGACCGTAGATATATTATTATGTGTATATAGTAAGGAACTACCATAGGCGTGTCATATTTTTTGTATGACACGCGTATTGTGGGGTTAATGTTATATATGTACCTCGTATGCGGTTACAGACCTCAATGCTGGAAATCCGATTAAAGATTGTGCATGTACAGATTAAGGTTTGTCATTCCGAGGGATATTTGTAATTAGCAGAAGAGATAATTCCATTTAGCGTATAATAGCGGCATAGCGATGTCTAGGGATATGTTTTTGCCAACACGTTTTATGGTTACAAGTGTAAGCTATGTAGTTTTAAGAAAGGTATGATTTACATAAATATGGTTTTGATTTGACTATTTTTATTAAAATATAAGAAAATCAACAAGACGGGTAGTCAAATAAATTATAATTTAAAATAGGGTTAAGTGTTTTAAAAGGGCTGTGTAGATTGACTAGCTCTAAGTTCGTTTGGTGCATTGGTGGCAAAATCAACTACAGCTGAGATTGTCGTACTATCTTTATATTCACTGTATTAATGAATGTTATAATGTGTTTTACAAAAATGAATATACTTAGTGATGTGTATGTCTTGTTTTATTTAAAAAAGGATAATAGAATTTAACACAAGTAAGCAATAAACGTAGATAGGATAAAACAAAAATAATATTTATAACTTAAAAATAGTGGAGCTTAATTTTTACTGCATACATATTTATAAACATATTTTAAGCCATGCCTCAATTTCTCAACGGTTTGGGGACGATAACGATGTCGCAGATTAAAAAGTCGCAGATTCCATCCTGATCCCTTATGTTTCTGTCACCCCCACCTCTAACACAAGTTTTACGCATAAATGAAGAATATCAAACAATCAATAATTCCTTGAAATAATGTTGTTAATATTAAAAAAAATTGCCGTCACATGTGCCACATCGAATGTTTATTGAAAAAATGTACAATTAAAAAAAAGTATAAAATAAATAAACATATAAAATGTCGTTAATGAAATAAATATTTTACTTATTTTTATAATAATATATATCAACGAAGTATGTTAAGTATACGCGCCACGCACACGGAGAGACAATCAGAGGTCACGGGGAGTGTAAATTCAATACTGTGACCAAATTCACCACCGTTAGCCTTAGTCAACATGTTGGTTTTAAGGGAGAACTGTTTTACCTCAATATCTTGGTCAATTAATATCTAATATAAGAGTCGGTCTTATTTCCGAAGCAAACCAAATGAATTTACATCAATCAATTACAGTTTTACATAAACATTGTACGTGATTTAAAAGAAGATCGATAAGTAATAATCTCTATGTGGTTAATTAATCTAATAAGACTTTATTCACAAGCGAGATAAGTTTATTGGTTTTTCCAGTAATCAAACACGATTGTAAACTCTATTGCTATGTTAAAACTTTTAACACGATTGCTTTCAAGTTAACATTAAGTAAAAAAATATATATAAAAAAACTAATACTGCATCGAATGTATGTACAAAATAATTGATCATTCAGTTGATTAAATATTCAGGTCCAAAAGTTGATGCGCGCCCACGCATACTAACAGGTAAAGTTAAATAAAAGTGTTTAAAAAGGTTTACCTGTAACTTAGCCTATCAACACTATCGATATATATATATATATATATATATATATATATATATATATATATATCTATATATACATATATTTAACTTATATAGGCTTGCGTTTGACCGTTGACTTGCCCGATGTAAAGCATCGACACGGTCTAGGATGTACACTTGCCTAGGAAAACCTGTTCATGTAATTTGTCATTTGATGATGTTCAGACGCAATTTATGTAATATATATTTATATAATACTTGATTAATATACGCAAAATTTTATATATTTATCAACTAAAAGTAAAAACATTTTATTTAATAAAATGACTACTGAATTTATTCCTGATTTGTGTTATTATTAAAATTTCCGTCAAGCCTATGTCGAAGACTACGCTGCCTACTACGCTGGAGATACATATATACTGCTCAATATGCTTAAACACAGATGTACTTCCTATTCCCTCACCCATACAATCCGATAGGTCAGTGATCCGACATGACTTTAAATGCTTTCCGTGACACAAAAGCCCTCGTATAACATGGCCATATTCCTATTTCGGGGATACTACTGATAATTTCTTACTCATAAGCCCAACAACTAGGGTATATATATTATAGGTACCTGAGATTTAATCCCGTGACCTTAGGACCTGCAGCCTCATAAGCAGGCCACTAAACCAGTCAGCACACCCTCACTTTTTTTTTAAAACGTATACTTATCAACCAAATATTTTAAATTAAGAAACACCATCTTCTTACATCCTAAAAATCATCCTACAATAACCTATTTTTGAAGAAGACTTTAAATTATAATTTAAATTTATTATTAGTCGTTGTCAATGTAAATTGATGTAATGCTTTTCCCCTCCAATTTTGTTAAGCACTGATTACTAATTGATGGTTATAATACCTACTGAATTATTTAACAACATTTTACTTGGCAACCACAGCCAAAAAACATTTAAAATAAAGAGCTTGCTCACGTGACAAAAGTATAATATAAATAACTTACCTTCCATTTTCGTCCATATTTGTCAAAGTTTCGATTCTTTTTAGTGTTTTGCAGTAGTAGATAAATGTTTTAGTGGCGCACTATTCGCTTATAAATAGAACCAACCCCTAGCAACGACTTATATTTGATCAATCATTGTAGGAGCAGTGAAATACTCGGATGATAATGAAAGGTCGAGGTGCCCGTCTTGCTACTCCTGATGTATGAGCTTATTATTATTTATATTTTGTGTTATATTCTTGATCTAGTGGCTACCTTGTAATGCTACTTATTCCAAGGTAGTGGGTTCAATCCCCCGATTCCAAATAGTAAGAGTTACTGGGGCTTAAAAACTACTTAATAGCCCGAAATTAAGAAGTACTGTACACTCCAGTTCTTCTAAAAACGCAAAACAACAACCGCTGGTCTTCCGCCTGAGCTTTTTATAGTCGAGTTGGATTTGCTTACCCATATATTTATAAGAATGAAAGAACAGATAGTGTACTTGCATAATATGATATTGAATGGCCCTTTTCGCTGTTGGCAGTGGAGTCAGCAGATGCCTTACAATCCAAGGTTGAAGGTTCGATCCCTGTCTAGCAACTGTGTGTACTCGTATTATGTATATAAGCATGTATTTTGTATTTATATATTTATTTTAAATAATGTAGGTAAATATTTTTATCAGTCGTCTGTCACCTAAAATAAAGGCATTAAGTTGGCTTACCTGAGGAACAAATGACCGTGTGACTCTTGATAATAGTCACCGTGGCCGAAATAAAGCAGAAGAGCCCATAATCATTTTTGATATAAATAATTTTTGGTATTAAGTTAAATATTATATTTTATGTAAGAATTATGGTTGGTAACTTTGTAACAAATAGGGACTCAGGACTTAAATAATTTTAAATTTATCAAAATAACATATTTATTTATTAAAAAATTTTAAATTTATTAAAATAACATGTTAATACGGAAATCATTACACAAAGGCATACTTCATAAGAAATAAAATTCTATGGATTTCTACGTAAAATTTATATTTGTTTCATAAATTCCATAACTCTTAATTTATCCGTATAAAGCTTAGCAATAACTAATATAAAATGGCACCCTTTTTTTGCTTATTTTATATTTATGCTTATAAAATAATATTTATTTAACAATTAAAATAAATAATTAATAAAAAGTATAACAAAAATGAAATTGACATCTCATTATATAATTAGTATTATGTGTTATAGTTTAATAACTGCCTCGTTTCAACTCTAGTGGCTTGATATAAGGCCGGAGACCCAGAGGTCCTGGGTTCAATTCCCAGGTCGGGCCAATAAAAAGTTATTGGGTTTTTCTGTCAGAAAATTCTCAGTAGCAGCCCAGAGAATAGAAATTGGAAGTGTGTACACTCCCGTACCTCGGAAAGCACGTAAAGCCATTGGTCCTGCGCCTGAACTCTTTCCGGTCGTGTCGGATTGCCGTCCTATCGGATTATGAGAGTTAGGGAAGAGAGAGTGCACCTGTGTTTGCGCACACACTTGTGCACTATAATATCTCCTGCGTAGTTGGGTAATCTCTCTTGAGATTGGCCGCCGTGGCCGAAATCAATCTGGGAGACATTTTTATAATTTAATAATATTATAATACTTTATAATTTTTTAGGCATCTGTAATATGCGTCCTAATTAAAAAATAGTCAAAATACAAATTCTCGTTCACATCACAAACTTTTTACGGCATTCCATTTATAATTTACCTTTAACGTACCTTAATTTATTTAAATATAACATTCAGGAAAATACCGTAGGAATCTACTGGAAACAAAAGAATTCCTAACTTGTTTGATAATAAATTGTTAGCTTACATAGTTTCGTTATAAAGTTTGCTCGTTGTTTCAGCATTGTTATAAATGAATTAAACACCCGAAACGGATAAAGGAGTAGTATAACTGTCTCGTGGTTTTAATAGCTGCGGGAATATTTATTTGACTGTCATTAATTTAAAAATTACTATTTACTAATAAATGTACCTAAATAATTGTATATAATCAAATATTATTACATATTTATACGTGTTTGTGCTATAATTTGGATCCGTCATGAAACAAATAACTAAAATAATGCGAAAGTTTCATATTATTCGGATTAGCAGTTCTTACGTAAATCCGGAAAAACAAACAAACCATAATTTTCATTACATTAATATTTATTGTTAAAACATTTTAAACAAACAATATAAATATACCCTTATAATATAATAATTTATTGTTAAGTATCAATTAATTACATATATTAAAATTTTATTTTCAGTTTGATAAGATTTTAATAATATGCTGTCTTCCTGAATTATTAACTATCTTATGAACACAATAGTTCAACCGAAATTAATTTCATTATCCCTTTTAGCATTAGCTATGAGTATAATAATCTTTAGTAACTATTTTTTTTATTTATTCAAGGGGTCTTATTTAATAGCGATAAAAGAATAATGATAACGATAAGTGGCATTATTATTAGTAACTTTATTATTGCCTAAGAATTGACTATCGTCCAAGAAATATATTAAATATAAGTACATAATATACTAATCTTCTTCTTCTTCTTCTTCCTAGCGTTTTCCCGGCCTAGAAATGCCAGGGTCCGCTTTCCTACATCTTTGCCTCCACTTTGCCCGATCGAAAGCGTCGTCTTTAGTGAGATCGTGCTCTCTCATATCGTCCCTCACAACATCGAGCCAGCGCTTCTTGGGCCTGCCACGGGATCTAGGGCCTTCGACAACAAAGTCCAGGCATCGGTTCCCAACATAGTCTGGCGGTCTGCGGCTAATGTGACCAAACCAACGGAGACGGCTTTCCTGCAACTTATCCGCTACATCGCAAACGCCAAGGCTACCACGGATGTGCTCATTACGAATACGATCTAGTCGCGTAACGCCACAAATCCACCGCAGCATCTTCATTTCCGCGACGTGAAGTTGCTGAACATGTCTCGCGAGAGCTGGCCACGTCTCGCTGCCGTACAATAAGACTGGTCGGATGATGCACTTGTACACAAGGCCCTTTAATTTCACCGGTATCCTGTGATCACAGATTACCCCGGTGACTTCCCGCCATTTGGCCCAAGCTGCATTTATTCGAGCTCTGATGTCGTGGTCGATCGTACCAGACTCGTGCAGTACGGACCCGAGGTATTTAAATTTTTCCGTCTTGATAACGGATTCTCCGCCTATCTTTATGGGTTCGGGGTCCGTACTGCCACAGGCCATATACTCGGTCTTCGCAACATTTAGCATCAGACCACCCCTCGCTTGCACACCCTTCCACTGGTTCACCTTTTGCTCCAATATCTGCTTGTCCTCATCTACCAGTGCACTGTCATCAGCATACATCATGAGCCAGGGAGACGGCTCGTGGGCTTTCGCTGTGACAACGTCAAGCACTACACTGAACAGAAAAGGACTCAGGGCCGAGCCTTGGTGGACACCCACTGTGATCGGGAAAGGGTGCGTGTCGCCAACGGCGGTCCTTACTATTGATTCCGAATTATGGTACATGTCTCGGATAATGTCAATATAGATTTGTGGCACATTCTTCATCTTCAAAGCCCACCAGATTATTTGGCGTGGGACGCAGTCAAATGCCTTCTGCAGGTCTAGAAACGCCATGTACAGCGGCTTCTTCTTTTCTCTGTGGGCCTCGGTTAGTATTCTTAGGGCGAAGATGGGGTCTATGGTTCCACAGCCTGGGCGAAACCCATACTGACATTCCGAGACGGTACATTCTTATATTATTTCATTCATTATACATTATTCTCATTCATTATACTAATAATAAGCTTAAATTTGAATATTATTGCAGATGGTCCCTAAATGTAAGTCCAAGTTTTCGTAGAGAGAACGAGGCCTTAGCCGCCATCTTGATAAATGCATTTTTAGATATCACATAAGCTCGTAAACATTGCATCGTACCAAAAAAATATCAAGAAAAAACAGATATAATATCAAAAATATCAAGGATTTTTTGATAGGAAAAAACAGTGTCTAACTTTTCTGGTAGGATTTAAAAGTGAGATATTGCGTGTTAGTATACCAAACTTAGATAATGTCTTCGAATTGTACATTTGTATCAAATAAATGTAATGTTTTCATATAAAAGTTACATATAAATAAAAAGGTTCTACCTTACGTGGCGAAGTGCAATAAATATAGAGTCGTAAGTTATCTTTTAGATAAGTAAACATAAGTTTCAGTTGACAAAATCGAAACAATGAAGATATTTTTTATTTTCGAATTGTCATTGTTTTAACGGCTTTTTAACAAGCCCGCGCAAGCCTGGTAAAGTAAAACCTGCATATGTCCGATGAAAATACACACATAATAATAATACATAATCTAAACTGTAGTGGATTGGTGGTTTGTTTCATATATGTTCCTCAGGAGGTGAGGAGGTCCTTGACCAGCAGTGGAACATTTCCAAGCTATTGTTACCTTTTTTACATTAGTTATGTTTTTGACGAGAGTAAATTAAGTTCGATTTAAAGTTATTGTAACGTAAAACGTTTGTACGTGTAACGTTTCAAAATAAATACAGCAAAGTATCACTTTTATAAAGTGTATAATAAATTGCACACGTTCATTTTTGTATTACAGAACTCCTATACTCCATAACACAAACAGCTTCTACTGCACTTTTCGATTTATGCTCTTAATAAAAAAAAATCAAAACGTTCAAAATATGAATTCGAAACAACACATTCAACACATATTTTGCGACCCACATTTAAAAAAACATAAAAATCTATGAAATGGGAGTTGAATTCATGCAGTGAAATTAAAAATTTCTTTTATAATACTTCACTATTCAATCTCGAACGCAATATAAAAACTGACAAACTGCAAAGCAGTTTGTTGACAGGATTCGCTCTCTTTTATAAAACAATTGTAAAAAAGTTAACTTAATAATAAAATCCAATTATAACTCAAATGAAAACTTTTGTAAAAACATTAATGTTTCAACGGTACAGTACAGTACATTAACGGCCTCTTAATGTCCCACTGCTGACTAAGGTCTCCTCTCCCTTTTTGAGGAGAAGGTTTGGAGCTTATACCACCACGCTGCTCCAATGCGGGTTGATAAAATACACATGTGGCATAATTTCAATGAAATGAGACACATGCAGGTTTCCTCACGATGTTTTCCTTCACCGTCAAGCACTAGATGAATTATAAACACAAATTAAGCACATGAAAATTCAGTGGTACTTGCCCGGGCTTGAACCCACGATCATCGGTTAAGATTCACGCGTTCTAACCACTAGGCCATCTCGGCTCACTCTCTCGGCTCAATGTTTCAACAATTCATATAAAATTCTGTTAATTTCTTATTTAACATTCTATTGGACACGTATACGTGTAATGACGTAGTACTTCTTGTCACTTGGTACAGCATTTAACAAAGATGAGCTATCATAGGGCAAGGCGATTTGATGCACCGGGATAATAGGTTTTTTAACTGCATTACAAGTAATTAGCATCATTAATGTTGATGCGTCACATATATATATATATATATATATATATATATATATATATATATATATATATATATATATATATATATATATATACTAGCTGACCCGGTGAACTTTGTTCCACCTTAAAGGCAATATCACATTATCACATTTTTTTAATTTTTAACTTAGGGTAATTGTAAATAAAAAAGATATAATTATTCAATTATTCTTTATTTGCCATTTATTGTAGCACCTTGTGATAAACGATATTTTTTGTTTTTTCATTAGGCGCGAAAACAAATAACGCGGAAGGTCTTCCGACATGTGAACATGCCACATATAATTGGCCATGGGAAAAACATGGGTGTTCGAGATTAAGACCACAAACTTTCAACGATTGGCCTTGTGACTTATTTACAGTCATGGCGAATGCTAGACGGATCAGAAATTGAAGCCGTTTAAACTGAAATGGCATGTCGGTTGGGATCATCGGGATCCTCGGAATGAGAACTTCCTCACTTTTGAATTTTCCTTTGAGAATTGTGGCGTAAATCAAAATGTTCATCAATTTACTTACCACCAAACGTGTTCCGTTGCACAATTTTGGTTGGTTTAAGTTTCGAAGCATGATTACTATAGAACTAATCTTTAGTCGTAAATTGTGCGGTGGTAAGCCAGGTACATCCAAGGAGTTTAAAAATTCAATGGGATAGTTGGTGGCATCATCTTCATTTGTTAGACAGTCAATAGATTTGAAAGAATGCAGTGTACCAATGATGTCATCCTGAATTATGTAATTTAAGTCATCTACATCTTTATTCTTAGCTGCCAAAATTGCTCGCTCACTTAACCATTCATTATTTTTGAGGTTAGTCATGATGTTGATGAGACAAAGTTACAAAAATTCGGAGGAAATGAAATCAATCCGCTCGATTCGTCGACGGGTACTCGACCATTGCCGATAGTTAGCAATTGCTCAGAGAAATCTTCAGCAGATGTATCGTTCAGCAATGCAACTCTCATGTTTGTTGTTAGCTGAAGTTTCTTAACATAGCGCCATAGATTCGATGATTTAAGGCAAGCGTTTATTTCGTCAGCAGCAGTCGATCTGGGAATTACTGGCAATGTTTGGCGGAAATCACCAGACAGTAAAATCATTGCTCCTCCAAAACATCTCGAGTCATTACGTAGATCTTTCAACGTTCGGTTAAGTGCTTCCAATGCACGTTTGTGCGCCATTGTGCATTCGTCCCAGATTATGATCAGAATCGAATTCTGATAAAACTTTGGCCGTAGCGGAGCGCTTTGTAATGTTGCATGTTGGTTCTTCAATAGATTGAAGATTTAACGGCAATTTCAATGCAGAATGTGCCGTACGACATCCTTCTAGCAATGTGGCTGCTATACCAGAAGAAGCAACTGCAACCGCAATGTTGGATCTTGCACGAACAGTGGCTAAAACTACTGACATGATGAATGTCTTACCAGTTCCACCAGGAGCATGCAGGAAATATAAACCACCGTTTCCATCATCAATTGCCTTCATTATTGTATCATAAACTTCATTTTGTTGGGGATTCATCAGGGGTACATTCGTTTGAACTACTAAATCTAATTCCTGGTGATCATATTCACGTTCCCGTTCCAATTCTCGATTAAATGCGTCATTCATTTCACAATTTGGCGCTGGCATTCCTAACCTGACTAATAAACTACCGCACATGAGATAACACATGTCTTCGATCAAGAGCAAGTCCCGATTATGTATCTCTTCATTCATTTCAAGATCGGAATTTCCTGAACTGACACGAATTTTATATTTCAATTATTAGATTAAAATAATTCCATGATCATGATTATCTTATCAAACTCGTACTAAGGGTAATGTAGTGCCTTACATTGGAAACCCAAACCAAACACTGTAAAACATCATGCTGTAATGAAAATTATGATATTGATACTCACCATTCAATGGATTTATCATTTTGATATTAAAATAATATCCATCTTCTCCATTCCAAAACATCAGCGGGTATTGTAATGTGTCATATGAACGATGTGTTTCAGATATTTGTTGCAGTTGTCCAGTATCGCGACGTTTAAGCACAATATCTCGTGATTCCAAATTTTCACCAACAATCAGAATGGCAACTTCATCTATTGTTGGAGCGTTAAATGTGCGCTCGTGTGTTCCAGATGGTCGTTTATCCGCTCTGATCACAACTGTAGTCATCATTTGGCATGCGCTCCAATGCACTCTTGAACAACCTGACCAACGCATGATGTTCTTGAAGCAGTTGTTGCAGATCTTGAAGAATTGCTCTTTTCGTTGCTGTATTGATCTCTTGACGTCGATCAAGTTGTTCCTCTGTGTTGCCCATGAAGTATATTTGTAAAAATTTATGCTGTCCATCATCGGGAGGTTGCAATGATCCAATTCGATGGTGAATCTGTCCTTGTATCTACAAAATAAAAAACAGTCATTATTACTTTACAAACACTACAGGAATAAATACAATATGTTATTATTCTACTGTATTGTGTATAAGTACAAAAACAAATAAATACCTTGAATATTAATTTTAGCTTAAATAACTGCACAATAATGTCTGCCCAAAATGAGGTCATTTGGAAACAACTATTGTATTTTTGGGTGTTTCCAAGAAAACGACGGGATTCGGGTGTTTCGCCACGAAGCAATGAATTTAATGGCTCAGGTGGCGGAGTCAATAATGGCAATTTCACTTTGCCATTAAGGCAGCACAATCCTGGCCGTTCTCCGGAAAACTTTAATGCGCCACAATACTCGCAAACAACGTCCATTGGCCCAATGCGAACGCTAGTATGCAAGCAGTAATCAGTCGTGCAATCGTATTGATACACTGCCCGATTCAAATCAGTATTTGATGAATTTCTTCTTGTGCTTCGTAAATTATCTAGCTGTTGATCTCTGAGGTTTGCTCAACGATTTCGCATTGCCAACCGATCCGTTTCACGGGCTGCCTCCCATTGCTCTTGTGAGTGAGAAGCACGTAGTCGAGCCATACTAAGGCGGCGCTCTTCACGTGCATTTTCTTGCTCTTCTTCAGTGCTTTCATTCGCAATGTTTCGAATTACTCTTGCATTACGGCTTTGTCGAGAAAGATTTGATCGTCTTGGTCTCGGCATGGTATTTTTATTGATGATAAATGGCACAGCAATACGATTTAAAAAAAATTAAATTAGAAGTTGAAGTTCGCTTTTCTTTCTTTTTATTAGAAACTTTAAACAGGCACAGAGTATTTATATTCCTTGTTTTATACGAATTAATCAACCGGCAAGACTTTTTTTTTAAATATTCTCAGCTGTCAGTGGCTTTTTGTTATATACTACCGGACTTTTTTAAAAATATGCTCAGCTGTCAGTTGCGTTTTGTTATTATATTTTTAACAAATGAACCGTTGACTTATATTTTGACTGAGTTGTTTTGTTATTACATGTCAGTTGCGTTTTGTTATACCACATTTTATGTCACATCACACGGGAACGACGGGAACGGGATAAAAAGTATCCTATGTCCTTTTCCCAGTTCTTAGCTACCTCCCTACCAATTTTCAGTCAAATTGGTTCAGCCATTCTTGAGTTATAAATAGTGTAACTAACACGACTTTCTTTTATATATATAGATATATATATTAATTTATTAAATATTAATAATATATTATATTATTATAAACTACGTGGAAAGAAAGAAAGTATGTGTATAAGATGTAATGGTAAGCCCACTTTTGGTCAACCTCTCCTGAGGTTTGAACCTTATTCCACCATATTGCTTTAATGATGGTTGGGGATAAACAGATAGTTACATTTATAAAAACTTTTTTTTTTAATTAATTTAATTAAAGCAAACACATAAAAAGTAATGTTAAATTAAATTGAATAATTTGCTGTAAGTAAGTAAAAATATTATTAAAACTTCCACAAGAAGAAATTCGACTGTAAAAAATCGCGTTTTACATCAATGAGAAAAGTTTTACAAAGCGTACCGGAATCTTCTGGAAATATTTTAAAACAGAAAATCTTTGCGTAGAAAGTTTAATACATGTATATTTCTTCAAAATCAAAATTTTAAGTTACCTTATTTTAAATATATTTTATTGATCATTTTTAAATTTTGAGAAAAATCTTAATCTAAAAGTATTGTTTTATTTCTAAAAAAGATTGCAATTGGCTGACATAAAAGATATATTTTCTAAGCAAATACTACGCTTAAATATTTTTTTTAGGTTTTAATATCTATGAAATGTGCAAAAGGAATATAATTATTAGCAATATTATAATTGTGGATGTAATATTTTTAATTATATATAAGGCTGCCAATCCCAAGGTCTTGCGTACGTAATCGTTTTGGTGTGACGGATTTTTGTCCCAACGAATTTGCACTGCATTATTTTTTTTGTATGAAATAGAGGACGAACGTGCAGGACCTTTTCTAAATTGACTACCGCCGCCCATGGACATTTGCAAGACCAGAGAGCTTGCAGTTGCGTTCCGGCCTTTATGTAATGATTAGGTCCAGTTCCCAAGTTATGTCGGTTCCACCGCTGAAAGTTGCATCTACAAAGTGTTTATGAGAGGCCGACAATAAGGCAGACATTGAAGAAATCAGTCAGGAGGACATCATGACCATCATCCATATGTTTTATCTTTTTTTAATAGAGTATAACTGTTTACTCTATTTATATCATATACATTAAAAAAAATTAAAAATATATATATTTTAATTATTAAGTAACATTTCAACATATTGAAAGATGTTGGAAAATAAGATTACGTATTGAGAAAATAAAATAACGATTACGAAATGTTATGTAACCTTTTGAACTGGTTAGTTAACTTAGTTAGTATATCTGGTATGGTAACCCCATATAAATAGATATAGATAATATATATCCTTCCTGTTTCTCTTATTGTATTTATATGTTGTGCAATAAGTGTTAAATAAATAAATAAATAAACAGAAATAATTATCCAGATTTAAAATATATGAAAATTTTAGACTGATTTAAATTATCGATTAGGAAGCTAAAAATCAAAAAATACAATTTAAATTTTGACCTTAATGAAAGTTTTCAAGTACGAATTATAAAGAGTACAAATCACTATTCAGTCCACGTGAGTTTTAAACACGCGACGCTATTTCAGTTACGTCTAACAATATTTAAGACACAAATTGTAACGACACTCGTCTGCTTCAATTTGATTACGTTTATTGAAAAGTATTTTTAATATAATGTTTTCATATTATTGTTTTGTAATGTTGCCTATTTATACCGTCGATCTGATGTCGATCTTTTTTTTATATATTTCGACCTTGATTCAAGTCGAGAATTCAAGTTGATACGCTTACAAGTTATATTATATATTAGCTGTGCACACATGAAAGTCAGTATGTGACTAATAATGTCTTAAATTACTAAAATAAGTAAATCCTATGTAACACTTCGATAAATTTTTTTTCTAATGGTGAAAGAAGTAAACTCGATTCACTAGTTTCAGAGTTTATCGTTTGCCAACAAATAAATCTTTTATCATTATAATATTAGTATAGATAACGTACTTGAATCTATATACGATTATAAACACGAAATTTAAAAAAAATACGTATTCACTTTTTTTTATTACAAAAATATGCAATTATTATAAGTGGCGTTGCAAAGGGCTCTTTACTTGAGGAAAACGTGTCGAGAAGAGGGTAATGAAATCATGTGGCTCTCGGCGTGCCGCTTTAAATTGAATCACTTTTAATTATCACTTGACGTTCGTAGACTCGTAGCGTCGTCCCGCTAGCGAGCCTTCGAGCGCAGCATTAGCTCAACTGTTATACTAATGTGCAAAATGGTATTAGTTAATTGCAGTTTTTCGTGTAAAATAAGCACTCCAATTCGTAATGTTAGAATTTTATGGGTTCGCGTATATAATGTGTAGTTTTTATACCTGTATAGCTGTTACGGCAGAAAAACGTCGTGGTTGTGAATTAAAAAAAATATATATAAAAAGAACGCTTTTTCACTTTAGATAAAATGTAAGGACGCGTAATTTTATTTTTAGTATATGAAAAAAAAACTTTATTTTAATATAGTTAAATAGGTAGCTCGTATGTATTTTATATGCATTTCAAAAGCAGAACAAAATTATGACCGCGAATAATATTTGTTTCATTTTTATAAATATTTAGACGTTGAATACCATAAAGTAATAAGTAATACTGAAATCAGAAGTAATACTGAAAACAGAGTCTTATAACTCTTTAAGCAAACACAGAATTCAAACATTAAAATAAAGTGCGGAATTAATTGTCGATACTTAAGATTTTATCATCCTTCTTCCGAAGTATATCTTAAACTAGACGGGATAATGGTATTGTTATATTAAGGAATTGAAATGAATTTCTTGTAAAGTTAAACATAAAACTATGAATCAAAACTTTAAAGACAAAATCGTGGTAAGTTTACGTCAACGTTAAGTTGAAAATGCAAAAACTGCTCCCAAATTACATCTGTCCACGTCTATTTTTTTTTAAATCATTTAAGGAGAACTTTTGAGCAAGGGCCAATCGATGGATGTCACATGATAGTTAATAGAAAGACAGATAGAAAAACTGTCACCAGCTACAAATACATCGCTATACCATGTAAATCAATGTCAAAATTTAACAAGCACTGAAATTACAGGTAGCTTGGCACGAGGGAAATTAAAAAATATAATATTCAACATTAAAACTTGGCTAAGTTATTAAGATTAAAGGGGTGCATCAGCCCCTTAACGACAAATTTTTAATAACATGACTTTTATATTACGAAATGAAGTTTTCCTCCAAATTTTAAAATTCGTGTCGTATAGTGTTGTAGTATACTTGTATTAAATGTTTTTGACACATGAGGCGTCCGATTAATAGTGAAGTTATGTGAACAAAAGAAAACCTTGTATAAAAGAAAGTGTTCTCCATTCTCAATAACATATACACAAGAAACAAACACTCATATTTTAATGTGAACATATCCTATATACACTATACTTGCCTGACTGCGAATACCAATGTACATTATACGGTTGAACCGTAAATAAGTTGATGGGCTATTTATATATATATACAAAAGATAGATACAGCCATAATACTTAAAGACTTTTCAAACAAATATCAATGAAGTCACATGATATTAGACAGGAGTAGTTAATAGGATGTGCGGCTCTGATTACCCGCCGTCGCCTACAACAAAAGGATAGAGCATGCTCGATATTTGACTTCTGTGTCTATAGTTGTTGAACTCGAGTTTTCCTATTCATCAAACATTAGTCAAATAACCAATTTTATATTCATACGAGATAAAAATACTCAAATTAACAGTTATTTTTTATTTATATATTTGTATTTAAGTGGTTTTTTTTTTCATATATTTTTTTGTACAAATAAATCGAGTTTAAATTATAAAGTTGATATGTTTTCTTTAATTCCCAAATAGCACTTTTAATTTTTTAAACTTCATTAACAATTTCAAATATTATATAACATAGATGTCAGCATATGAATCGACAGTGTGCGGTAGTTCTGAAAAAGCTAATTAATGTCGTCAAAGAGAGGCCTTAGCTTGAAAGTTGATTGAGCCCTTTATTACAGCATTCCAATTTGATGATGACGGAAAATTGAACCATGGCATTTTCTCGACATGAAGTGTTATTTTTGGCTCATAAATAGTAACATACGTATATTCATATAAATATCGTTGTTTATTTTAATATAACCACACATAATTTATTTTCATATAACCACCGTACCGCGTGATAGTCGTATGATACGACGAAGGAAATTTTCACTTATCATAATTCCATCCATCAAACTTGGCGCAAAACTGACCCAAAAGAAGGATTAGCAACAGACCGGCGGTCACGACAGAAGTAAACGTTTTCCAAATCTTTTTATTTTATTACTACGTATCATGATTCAAAGTCCTCACCGCGTCTGCCTGTGTATCTACACGAAATAAACTCAAAAACTATCAAACGATTTTCATACAGTTTTCACCAACGGACGGAGTGTCATGAAGGGTTAGGGTCAAGGAAGGTTAAGGTGTTATAATTCATTATGGTTTTGTATGAATTGTGTTTAGTAAAAATGACGATATTGTTCAAGTTGTTGGAAAAACGATGTTTTTGAAGCTTTCCTGGCGTTTACCGCCAATAGAATTATATATGTATAATAGAATATAAACCCTAATTTTACCCATCCAAAGACGGTACGGGTAGTTTTCTATATATTATAGTGCAATAATGTAGGTGCACAACAAAATTATTGGCACAAAGTGTGGGCATTAACGTTAACGTAGCTGTAGTAGAGAATCTACTTGTGCAAAATGAAAGTTAAATTATATAAACAACTAATAATAGTCATAAAATGATATAAATAAGTATGATAATTATACTGTAACTGTGGTGCTTGCCCGGGTTTGAACCCACGATCTATAACTAGGCCATCACAACGCGATTCGCTAAACTATTCGCTAAATAGCAGTTTCTATTAGTATTTACCATCTACTGCTTTATCAGTAGATTTATTGTCACAGTGTTTTCTGCTCCATTTCTAAATTCTATTTTTTAATTAGCGCCATAATTTATATCAGACCAATATTATTTGCCAAACAAATACGTTCTTTCGTTTCAGCTATTTCTCCGTAAACAGATAGTATCTTTTTTTTGTATTTCATTATCAGTAAATGTAGGTTAGGATTAAACACTGTTAACCGATTTACTGTTTTCTTCTGTTTTTTATGAATGATTTTTACTTTCGAAGGGCAACACTGCATAACACTGATGCTGAATAATTAGAATTCAAATCATTAAAAATACTTGCTTGGTTTTTAAATACAATCGAATAGAAAGATTAAAGCGTTAATTCACTAACTAAATTATTTCTATAAAATAAAAGAATAAAACTGATTGTGTAATAAATTGTCGATGTTAAACTTAAAAAATTTTTTTTTGGATAATATCACAAACCCCAATAAATTACGTTTCATCACTGGAGCTTTGAAAGACATGGATATAGAATAAACTTACCTACAGATTATTTGCGTTAACCAACGAATGCGACGTGATATCAAAGCCATGCGTCGCATATTTCCCCGAGGTCACGTTAGCGTATTTAACAAGACATTGTTTAAATATTATCAAATCAAGCTACGCTATATTAATATTAAATCAGGAATATAATATATGTAAATTACATAAACGTGAAACAATAAGTGCGTTTGGCATTTGTTTTTTTTTAATACTTTGGCGATAATTTTTCATCCAGAACGGAATAGCGTCGACAAAACATGCTAGTTGAATTAAGTGTTAAATAAAACGAATAACAATAATTTAACGTTTTTATTGAACGTAATTAATATTTAAATGTCATAGACTATTACATTCGCCTACATTTATAAGCTAATAGAGATCAATGGTTATAACATAATAAGATTTACATGTAGCAGCTATCCTGTACATATCTATAAGTAACATAAAAATAGGTGGATAGTTCGTTTTTTTTAATGTAATTACAATTTACTAAGATAGACAGTTATGTAACTGTAGTGTAATCAATTTATATAAATATCCAAATTTATTTGGCACAAATCATATTAACTACAACTAGGAAATTTTATTTTAAATCATGAAAACAAAAATATACGTTTAAAATAAAATCGTAGTTGGAGCGAATGTTGAGCTGGTTAACATTCACACCGAAGTATTTGTAAAATTAACGAAATTGAACTATTTTTATAAGCAATGAAAATAAGGACGGTGATTCTGTTAATTACAGTATCTCGAAAGGTACTTAATATTCTTGATAGACTTAAAAGTAATTTTGTGGAATGTCTTGCATTCTAAATACTACGAAGAATATTGTTAAAATTAAGCTTAGCGTCTAAACTCGCTAGTTTAATTTCATGACTAATTACAGGAGCAAATAAACTGCATTTGTAAACGACTATTAAAATAAAAGATATTGTTAGGTTTGTTCTCTCAAAATATATATATGTTGTCGCAGAAACTTGTACATAGGTGGCGAGAGGTTCCGCAGAACTAAAAATGGCTTCCAGGACTTTTTAATTGTCGTAGCGTGATGGAACTGAATTAGCCCAAAAACCTGTTAGAAAAAGAACAATACCAATTAAAATTCAAAACTTTCTTTTCTATTAGTTATTTAATTAAACGAAATGAATGAAAAATAACATTATTTGTCACGTTAAAAATTAAGGTATAAAGTTGCCCTTCAAAATCTGAAGTTCAAAATTGAGAAAGTTCAAAGTTTCAATTAACACCTTTGAAATATGATAATACTTTTTTGTACGAATTTTCGCAATCAGAAACAAGCAAATCTTTTTAATTGCTATGAAAAATATGATGTCATTCCCTTTAATTTTCAAAGTATCAATTAGAATTACACTTTAATTGCAAATGAAATTATTTTATAACGTTATAAAATGTTAATATATTAATCAATTAAGTGTTAATATAAAGATTAGTTTAACTGCTTTATATGCTTAAAGAAAATCATTGATGTATTATAAATAAAAAAAAACTTGGCATCCTATTTTTTGATAATTATGCTATTATTTATTTATTACATACCTCGTTTGCCCACGTTTTGCAAGAATACTCTGTTGGCGACAGCCTGCCGCTGGTTTGCTTCGCGCATCTGTTTGCGGGCCACTTCGAGCAGGAGTCGCTGGCGGAGCACCTCCATGGGGTTGTTGATGGAGAGCGACGGCATCTTCCGTTTCGGCCTCGCGCGCCCTTCGTGGAGTTCAGCAACATTCTAAAATAATTTGTAAAAATTAAAATAGTAAAATAGTAACGTTTAAGGAATCTCATTATAAACTAAAACTATTTGCATAAATTTCGAATTTTGCTAACGAGGAACACGGTGCAGCGTCGTATAACATTATTTATTAAAGGATATTTAACGAGATTTCCTGGTTTTTGGAACGCCTTGCCTTCATTTGGTTAAAAACTTTAATACAATTTAATGTTCTGTAAAAAATGTAAATTAACATTGATTGGATGTCAAAAACAAAGATCAAAGTGGTTAATTGGCTTTTGAAACCGATACAGCTAATTAACTAGAAATTGCGTTGTTGGTAAATTTTATTCGTGTTGATGATTTTTACAGGAATTAAACATTGTCATATCAGCTTATGAGGTAAGGTGTCCCATTGTGGTGTATTATTATAAATTATTAATATGTTGGCTTCTAATTAAATGTTTACCCTATTTGTGATAACATTTCTAGTAATAAATAATAAACGTTTTGTTCGCAAATATGTGTATGTTTATTAGCAAAATAAAGTTTACGCTCTTTGTGTTTAACCGCCGGCTAATTAATTGAAAACGATATGTTTGTTATTATTTTATGAGTCCTTTTAATTGTTTGAAATTATAACTTATAATTGTTATCGTATAGTAAAATTTGCTTGTATCGAATAGCATTCTATGGTAGCCTTAAAGTAAAATATTATATAGTACAGAATTTGTTTCAGATTGTATTTAAAGTATACTTTATGAAATTCCAATAAATAATTAATAGGAAGAAATAAAATCGAAATCAAACAACAATGCTTTTTATTTTATCAATGTTTATTTGTATCTAAAGAAATGTTTAACTTAAAGATAAAAATTAACAATTAAGTATTTCATTTTATTTATAAGAATTCACATTTCTATTACGGATTATAATTATCATAAATATGTTAATACAGTTAATATTTTAAATGATTACACGAATTCTACCAAATATTACGAGTAAGTACATTTATGTTAGCTTTTATATAAATACATGTACAAATACATGAAGATAAATAATGAATAATATATAATCATCAGAATGCGATGCGCTGTGATGCTGTAGATTTTTAATATTTATCGACTTCCGACGACCTTACGTTGGAACCTGAAAGGAAACGCAATATTAAATTATCGAATAACTAAGTGTATCGATATATTTACGATTTAACTACAATGATACAAAATAAAAACAGTTGTAATTGACATTTAACAAATGATTATTGACTTATTTATGTTGTCATGTGTGAAATCATACCTCTCTTTCCAATATCGTTGAGGAAGTTTCTATTGACAGCGGCCCGCAGAGCATGAACCTTCCTTTCCATCTCGAGATTCAGCTTATTTCGTAGAACGGACATCGGCATGTCGATGGAGAGCTGGGGCATGCGTCGCTTCACACGGTCATTCTCCTTCGCAATCACAGTACAAAACTATTTTATTTAATTGCATAATATTTTAGTAGCTTAGTACCTCGGTGTAGTGAATAGCTTTTATGACTGAGGATCACTGATCCCCGAGCCCAAATGACGGGGCGGGAAAAAAAACTGTTTTTATTTTTTTTTTGTGAAAAATATATCAGGTCGGAGTTAGCAAGTTGCCATTGTTTGAAACCTTTCCTCGGATAGCACGTAAAAGTGGTCCTGCACGGGATCCCTTTCCAATTTTATAGGATAGCTGTTCCATCGAACTATGAAAGTGCGCTTGTACTTACGTACACATCTTTACGCTAAACTATTCCCCCGAGCGGATTGTGAATTCTTAAGATTGGAAACTGCGACCGAAATCCTGACAGAAAAATATTTTTATCTCTTTGTTATGATATTTGATAATAGCAAGATGCTAAACAGTAGCCTGCCGCTCTTTTTCTTATAAATATATAGAGAATAACGAAAGCTGACGTAGTGGATGGGTTACTATTAGAATAAAAGATAGATATGTTTTACCAATGACTAAAGATTGCTTTTAATAAATAGTTAAATTATCACGTTATCTTTCTATTAAAAAAAATATCGTTAACATTAAATGTTAACAAAAAACCATGAGGACTTTCATATTAGAATATTATTCTTTAAAAATGATAAAATATAACAAAGGTTTTCAAATAATTTTATTAATCTTCATAATAAAACATTCTACAATATTATTAAGTGTAACTTATGTATCGTAGCAAATTATTTATATATTAAATATTTTGTTAGTCGCAGGACGGCAAAAGTTGGCTTCTATCTTCTAATATGTGAATATTTAATGCTTCAATATGCAGTCTGGGTTGCTCCAAGGATCTACAAATGGAAGAATAATATTTATACATATTTAAAGTACATTTTATATACCAGTAAAAAGAATTATATTACAATATTCACGAGCCAAACAACGAAACACACAGTTATATGTAACAAAGTTGAGTTAACAACAAAACGCGCTAGTTGAATAAAAATAACTTTACGACGTACGTTCGTTATTCCACTTATCTGAACAAATTCATAATACAATGAACGTATGCAGATAAGTTGAAAATTGTACACGAAATATCGAGATGAAGTTGCGTTTTAATTCCTGTCTCTACGTACACACAACGAAACAGGAAATTAAACACGAAAATAAAGCAAAATATACAACAGAAGCATATAAGACATTAAGTTTGAATCACATAAGTGTTATCACATTTAAAGCATGATCAGTTGTTTCTAACCTCGTTTTCCCACGCAGTTCAGAAAATCACGATTGGCGTGTGCTTGTCTTTCCAGATAATTGTTGTATGCTTCCCGTTGTAGTATTTCCACCGCAGGATTCACGGATACGTAGAGGGTGCGTCGTGAGCGAGCCAAACCCTCATTACTTGAAACCTTTGTACACATCCCATTCGTTATATACCCACCGACACCAAATATGAGTTCGTCTATTTTGACGTCAGCTCTAGTCCGCTTTGTATGCAGAATATTGCGTCATCCGACATGCCGTCCAAATGAAAGCATTTCATTGCAAAGGACATGAATACCTACTCACGAGTTTTATTTCATGCTTCAAGAATATTTAACCAAAGCTACTTATTAATGATATACATGACATATTCATGAAAATTTGATGTTAACATTTGATCGTAGAAGATCTTTACAGTATAGTTGGTATGTATAATATAATAATACATATTTAAAATATATTTTATAGCATCTTTACTGTATTCATCAGTACAGTCGCTAATTACATTTTAATACTCGAGGACCGGGAAGTATCAAGTTTACTTTGCAAGTTTACTTAGAAAATAATTAAAAGAGTCGTTTTTGTTTTGTAAGACAATTAGTGTTTAACCAATATCAGACTGAAGATCATTAAAATATACTTAATTTGTTTTATTATTTACTATTATTGACAAAACGCTCAGAATCTGAACGCTTCCGATGATAGAAAAACTGCTAATAGTTTGTAAAATTAAAACACGCATATTTCATTAAATAATTGCATTAACAAATATATATATATATATACATAAATAAAGTAAAATAAGACAGATAGAAACTGTAAAAAATAAGTAAATAATATGAATATAATACCTGAGAATCACGTGGTACTTCAGCTAAGAGGTAGAGCCAAGGCGCGCCGGCGGTGAGGCGTCCGCTCATGGAAGGAACAGCGTAACCGATGCTTTCCTACAAATAATAATTTTAATTCTAAGTACAAGTCTGAGACATTATAAAATAAATCGAATCATTGTCGTCATTCGCTTGTCCTCATCTCATTAAAATATGTAGCGACGCAGTGTTATCGTTCCAGCACTACATGAAAAGGATTGGCCTGATCGACGGTATCCCCCCTTAGGGATACTTATTCTTTACCGCGGATGATGATAGAAGCTCTTAACAAAATTATCTTAATCGACTCTTATGACACCAGTGGGTTTCAGATACTCTCTCTATTTTACTCTACTCGAACCACACGGCACGATTATAACAGTTTCTTATAGCTGTTTTTTCAACGATATTGAAAAATTAAAAAAAAATCCCTCTAGGAACTCAAAACTAAAAAAAACTAACAGAATTTCTTGCGCAGGTTCCTTCTCAGGATATCATGTAATATTTCTTTATTGAACTATAGCAAATTGTTATTGAAAGAATAATATTCTGATATCTGAACCTCGTTAAAATCTGAGTTATGACGTGAAGCGAAATATAAAATAATATAAAGGAATTGCAAAATCCCGTACCCATACAAAACATACAAAATTATTTAATTATTATATTTGTTCACAAAATATTAGGATATTAATATACATTGCGCAATTCTGTAGTATAAAATTATAACTTCAATATTAATAAATAAACAATAAAGAAATTTTTTTCAAGTCTTATAAAGAAAGCGATATTCTTTTCATCAAACGGAAGTTAAGCAAAGGAACGAAATATAACTAGCATGGTAGTTATGCGAGTCGAGTTTCAAAGTTTGAAGTAGCAGTAAAAGTTATTTGGCAGTAGGCCAGCCTAGAGTTTAAGTTTTAAAACTTAGAGCAGAAGTAATAAGTAATACGTTTATTGTAAGTATGCTATTAAGATATCAAAGCATCTGTAGAGCTCAAATAAAAAATGCAATTATAATGTTAAATAAATTCTTAACATCGGAATGCTTTTGCACAATTCGTATTTTATTCTTATCTAATTTAATTTACAAAACTAACAGAAGAGGCGCATCTTGAATGAATGTTCTTTAAATAATACTAGCTATTGTTTGTTTGTTAAATATTATCTGATACGATTCAGGCGCAACATATTTTAAACTGCATATGCAAATAAACACAAATTAAGCACATGCAAAATCACAACCCAGATTTGTTTCTTAAATAAATATTATTTATTTTTAGATTGGTTAATGAGAGAAATATATTCTATCAGTTTTTTCTTGCGTTACGTTGCATCTACTGGATATCTTTTTTATTTATTGTTATTAATATGAAATTTATCGTATTTTTATGCTCAATTTAAACTTTCTGGGACAGTGAACACCTAGATGTTTTACCAATTTAGTAAGTTATTGTGACTAGTGTCTTTAGGTGTTAACGATTTTACAAACATTTTTTTACAATACATAGGGACCTTATTTAGTGGAGGCAGAGTATTACCACTCTTTGCTTTCTGACAAAACTTGGTGTTATCTGATACACCAAGAAAATGATTCGAAAAATTATACGCTCTCCCGCCTGCCTAACGCCAAACCTTACGAATGCTTTTACTTGGAGGTTTGGTATTTCGACTCTTTGCATATTTTGAGGCACTTGTGCTAAAGCTAATAATAGAAGCGTTTAACACTAATTTACAATTATATAACTCTCTTCTATAAACTCGGCCTTTATACAACTTTAGTATAACGTAACCCACATGGATTATATATATGAAAATGTAATCTTTTAAGTAGTTTGAGTACACAAAGGCACTTTAAAATTAATAAATTTCATACTAAATATGTCATGTAATATATTATTCAACAGAAACCCAATAAATCTAAGTTGAAATGTTATGACACTATGTAAGGACCGCAAACTTCCAATACGAATTGTTAACACTTTGACATGCGATTACGGTGAAATTTATAACTAACTGACGTGAGTTACAAATGTTTCGAATGATCCTTAAATATAAACTATAACAAGTTGATATAAGTAGTAGTAAGCCAAACAAGTCGTTTTTGAACCGCGAATTACAATTCTATTATTGAAAGGATCTTTAAATTCTTCAATTTTTCCTTGAATAAATAATATTTTGATATTTTCAGGTTTTTTAATGACTGTTCCGATCGCATTTATATTATTATTCTGAATGTGTTTCATAATTCTAATTTAGTTTTATATACACAAAATACGCAAAGACAAAATACGATTTCGTACTATTTTCGCCTCCGTTTATTAACCGATTTTCTTTTTCGACTATTGAGGAACATTAAATTATTAATACAAAAAATGAAAATAAGAGTAGAAAAATGTTTGTTTTTTTTTTTCTTTCAAACTTTGTTCCATTTTGGTATTATATAAGTTATTAGTATTAAAGGTATAAGATAGTGTAAGATCTACTTTGCAAAAGATAAGAAATTACCATGGATATTGGCATTTTTTAAAATTTATAGTTATTAAATCAGTAAATCTGTTACGTAAAACAACTATTAGTCTTTTAAACCACGATGTTATTCTGATGTCTGAAGTGAATCTCTATGCAAATTTGAAAGTTAAGTGACGATCATGAAATTTGTACGTGACCTTTTAAATTGAGTCTTTTCAGAACGTCTAGTGGATAATCAACCTTGAAATTTAGGGCTAATATTAACATTTTTAGATGAAAATTTTTAAATGCCGCCCGCGGCTCGCGGTTCACACGCGTGCGAGAGAGGGTACCCTATGTCCTTTTTGCACCCCTGACAACGTGTATGCAAAACTTCACGACGTTCGGTTCAGTCGTTAAGACGTGAAAGCGTAATCATCAAAGTAACTTTTGCATACCATACATAAAAGATATTAGTTTAATTCTTTAAAAAACTTAATATTCGTAACATAAAAATTCCTTCTATTCGTAATATAAAAATGAATCTTAACCGATGATTGCGGATTCAAACCCAGGCAAGCACCACGGCCTTTTTATGTGCTTAAAATTATCTCACGCTCGGTGGAGAAAGAAAACATCTTAAGGAGTAGTAAGCATCGTAACCCGCATGTGTCGTATGAAAATTTGACATGGTGGATTAAGCTCTAAACCTTCTTCTTAACCCAGAGGCATTAGCCCAGTACAGGCACATTTACAAGCTGTTACTTAAAACTTACTTAACTTTATTAATACTTACTTATACTCTTTTTTAGAATATAAAAAAATATACATGAAAACTATTTCCTGATTTTTTTAATTTAAAGATAACATAGCACTTACATCGTCTGGAGCCGTTGAGTCAAACTGCGCCCAATCGATAGCTGGTGTAAGCACGTTAGATGCAGGTGCAGCCTGTGCGCACGCGCAACACGCTACTACCATAGCGCACCAGATCGCCCACGACATCTGAAACAAAATTATTTTTAGTATCTATCCATGCCTCTATTTTTTGACCTCAGCCGATAATATTTAAATATTTAAAAAAATGTATAATATAATTTACATATATTTACTCTAATTCTGTTATATCTATTTGTGCAATGTTCCCTGGATTGGTACAAGTACCAAGACGATCAGTTTTTAACCCACTAAATAGCTGTATTTCTTACGGTACGAATATCTAATCAGGATAACAGGACATCTTAAAATCAGGTGGTCTATTCCTTAAACAATCTTATTATTAACATGGGTTTCTTTTTGGAAATTTTCTACTTTTAGGGGGAAGGTAGGGTTTCATACCCTACCTTCCCCCTAAAAGTGTTCATAAAGATTATTTTGATTTCAAACTGATTGTCTTAAAACTTTTTTCAAAATTGAAAATCGATACACGAAACAGGTAATATTCAATTCATATATTTTTTTTGTTCAATAATATAAGACGTATTATTATGTATGCTTTATTATATAACATAGGTATTTCCTCGAATGTACAATTAATTGACAGTTAATTATTATAAACCGACCACAATAACATTACTCGGAATACGAACTAAAAACGAATGATTGAGTTCAATGGTATTAATAACAATACATTATATAAAGTTAATATCGTTGCACAAAAAAAAAAAAAAAATAATAAAACTACCTAAATGGTATCTTATAACCTCATAGTATATATAAATAAATGTCTAATTATTTCGCGTCGACAGTTAAACATTTGACTTAAAGCAAAGTATCATCAAGTAACCACCTGTGCTATTCTCAGTCCGGCCATTAGTAGCGACTGTTTGACCACTTCATTTGAAAAATCTGAGAGCACTATTTACACAGGACTGTACATTATCACCGTTTACGAGGCACCTTAGTATCGTTATTAGTTATATATAACTATATACTACCGATTTGTAGTATTCTTTATAATTCTACAGAAAAAAGGAGTTCCTTTTGTTTTATCTAAAACGTTTATTATTATTAATTACAAGTTAAAATCAGATGGAATGCAATTCGTCACGACAGTGGTTACGTGCTTTACAAAGTACGGGATTGTAAGCAATCAACATGAAAATTACGGGATATTATTAAGAGTTTGTCAACAAAAAACCCGATAAATTTTACTCGACCCGACCCGGGGTTCTAAGCCAGAACCTTGGGATCTGCAGCCATTGTGACATTTCTTAATAATAATTATTGTAACGGTTTGAAGTAAAACAATTGAATACAAAGGCATGTCTCGAAATAGGGCACTTTACTTTATTATTCACTTCAGTTATTTCTCTTACATAAGTCATTGTCTTCTTCATCCATCACACTTAAAATTAAACTCAGGCTTATAGTTGTCTAGAACAAGACTTTATTGTTTCTATGCGCTGTGATATCACGTGTCTTACTTACTTAAAGTGTTTGTGAACTACTTAAACATATACATATAAAACGAGAAAATTAAATTTTTGGAACATTAAAATCAAAGAATATATAAGAAAATTAATGTAGTGAGCAGTTATATTATATATACATAGAGCATTTTTTTTTAAATCAAAATTTCAATGAAATTAGGCACATGGACGTTTCCCCACCCTGATTTCCCTCATCGCTAGGCACGAGATGTATGTAGAAACACAAATTAAGCCCATAAAAGTTTATTGGTGCTTGCTTCGATGTGAACCAGTGACCGATGTTCAAAGGTTTGGCAATCTTAACGTTTAGAATTCAATACGCGTTCTTGTACCGAACCCGTACTCGAAACCTATATTATAAATGTGAAAATAACTCTCTCTGTCTGAAAATAACCCCACTTTCACAATCAAAACGAAATTTGGTACTCAGCCAGCTTGAATCCCAAGGACGCAAGCGACGCCGGAGGAAGTTAGTTGAATATAAGTGTTTTTTTATTTATTATTAAAAATAAAGATTAAGTAGGTCCAAACCATAAGCAAATTATGTATAAATAATAATATAAGAAAGATACCATAAAGCCCCATTACATAATATAATACGTTTGTGTGAAAAAAATGTCGTTAGATTCAAATGGCGCCAGCTAAAGCCAGGTAGAAATATACGAGAACAATGGGAAAACGTTTTAGAAACAAGCTCAGTCGTCATTGTGTAATCATCTCGCCGAGCTGAGGTTCGCGCATCCGTCAATTTGTTCGATGTTTTATTTCAGTGAAATATGTGTTAAATTGCCTGAAATGATGATCGCGCTTCTTGGCAAGAGCAGCAACAATTTGAATGTTCTTGAATCTCGAACCGATTTTAAGACTACGGTCTTATGAGATGAGATAAATGACCTACCTATATATAATCAATGCCGGCTTAACCTTAGGAAGGTTAGGAATAAGATTATGGATGTTCTCGAGTATATGGTATTTATTATGTTGTTTATTTTAACTAACTAAGCCCTGATGACTGGTCGTGACGACTCTTTGGTCGATCAGATACTACATATATATATTTGTATATTTAATATTTATAGACAACTGTAACATTAATGAAGAAAGGCGATCAAATTTTGTAATATTTATCTGTCTGCACGGATTAAGCGGAAAACAAAGCGATAAAAGTTAAATGTTAATCCAATGTAATTATTATACTGCGAGCCTGTAATCCTAAGTTTTAATACGAGCAAGCACTACGGAGTTATTTTCGTCATATTTTTTGATAGGCAAAGAATGCAACAATTGTAAGCTATATACATATATTATACTAATAATATAAACACGAAAGGACGAGGGGTTTTTATACAAGATGAAAGATAGCTTATGTCCTGACCTAACACATATGCCACTTATCACCTCTCTTCACACGCGTGCGTAGCCGCGAGAGGATGCTATAAATTATTATCTTAATGTTAGGATGAGTATATACATTTATAATCTGTATTTAATCGTTTACATTAAGCCAATGCTTTTATCAAGCAATAATTAAGGAGATAGTTATAACAGTAATCATTTTAGTAAATGATAGAACGTTATTCAAACTTGAAAAGTTATAAATAAAAATGACAAGTAAAATTATTGTTTTAGAAAACACTTTAAACTTTGTAATCAATGAAATTTATTTGAAATATCGAATTAGATTAACTGCTTTCTCACAACTGAAAGCAATTAAATTTAATTCTAAAGGACCACTTTAACAATAAATGAAAGCGGTAACTTTGTTTATTCATAGACTAAGTGTAAATAAATAAATTCAACAGACCTTTATGGGTAGTTAATAGTAGTTCTTATTCTTCCAAAAAGCAATAGTTTGTAGGGCGGTATTCCAGTTTAAAGTTAATAAATGTCTCCAATAACTTAATGCTTTGGATTACAGTCATAAAATAAGGCTTCGACACACTGCTTTTTATTGCAAAATATTAAAGTTTATTATAATTTTGTCCTTTCTACCATAAACACAAATATCATGTCCAATGGAGGATACCCAACTGCGCAGGTATTATAGTGCTCAAACACAGGTTAATTCCACACGACACAAAGTTTTCAGGCGCAGAAAGGCTTTTTTTTTTTTTTTATATATTTGCCGGGTGGGCAAATGACTCTACTCCACCTGATGTTAAGTGGTAGTAGAGTCCAAACGCGAGGACGGCCAGTACAGTCTGGAAGAACATTCTGCACTAGCCGCCCTCGCCTTGCCGGCCCGCAAGATGCCTCTTCACGCCTCGTAAAGAGACGTGAAGCGAGGGACGTATTGCCACGATAGGGATGGGCAAAGTGTGGAGGCGTGTTTCCCCCGGCATTGGTTCAGCCGCCGTCTCCACTGGACCAACACCCATCGCGGCAATGCTCGCTCGGGCACTGGCTGTACGCTGGCTGACCTCGAAACGCGGCTGCAAGCCACTTCACGAGATTTTCACCATGCGTACGGTGGTAACAAGCCAGGCGGATGTTTATCATCCTACCACCAGATGATATCCCTTAGTCGCCTCTTACGACACCCATGGGAAAGGGGCAGTGAAATGTATTCTTTCTCCGTCACTGCACGGATGAAAGCAGTGCTATGTTGACAAACGACTTATGGTGATATACTATTTTGAGTGTGTTGCGTGTATTTTTAAATTGCTATAATTATAGTAGTCAATGTCTGATGACAGAGAGAGAGACCTAACCTTATTGCTCTTATCAGTTCGTATTCGCTGATATTCATACTGAGTTTCTTGCCGGTTCCGCTCAATAGAATCTACATTTCGAGCCAGTGGTTTACATTCAATTTAATCCATGTAACATGATGACTAAAATATCTTGTATAGAGATACAACTTGCAAAAAATTTTCTTATTTTATTTTGGCCGAAATCTTCAAAACCTACTTTCTAATAAGGATAAAATATGTATTATTATTGTTCAGATAATAAAACGAAAGAAAAAATAGCCTAAATCAATTCATCACTCATTAACATTATTCATTTATTTCTTTATTAACATTTACCTTCAGAATAGGTAATATATGGGTCCGGTTCTTGAAAGCCATTGTACTTTATTTTGATTTCTAAGAAAATTATTATACAGTCATAAATTATATGGGATTTGATCGATCAAAATGTTTTGTTTTTATAATATTTTAATCTTAACAAACTGATATTTACATTGATTGATGGCGGGTATTTAAATCTTAAGGATAAATAAATATTAATTACCTACCAAACCTATATTTAAATTCTAATAATATTTTAGGTTATTTTTGTGGTTATTCGCTTGTTAAATATAGCATAATTATGCGTTCTATTACCATAGACAATTCTACAATGTCGTAATTTTTTTATTTTTATACAGGTAAAGTCGATGCAAAGGTCTCGTAGTTTCTGAAATAAGAGAAATAGGATCGCTAAGCGAAATCCATCTAAAACTTTGCAAATAAATCGTTGAAGTTATGTCTTATCCATTTGTTGGATGCTATAGTTCACAGGTTAAATACCTACAATAAATTACCTAAGATAAGCCTTTTTATTTGAACAAATTTTGTGTTTTCGGATCATTTTAAAAATATACTGATGCTAGTATCCCTGTTCACTAGTGAACACGGAAAAATTGATACAGACTGGGATTTATGATGCGACAAAGGAAATTTTGTCGCATATTAAAATTTCGCTTTATGTTAAAATTTACATTCTCAAAGAAATTCTCAAACCAAAAGAAAATGTGCCACTGCAACAAATAAACGAAACACAACATGACTTTAACTTTTTTTATTTTTTAAATACGGAAATATTTTATATTCCTTAAATTGAGTTAAATTTTAATATTTTGCACGAAAATATATGATAATATATGATGAAGTCTAAATCAAATATATATCGAATCGTATAATATAATAATAATCGAAGAAGCGATATGATGTCATGGCGTCATATTTAAGAATGTTACTTTTTTTGTTTATAATTTCCCTTTACACATATACATATATATAGATTGACGAAGAATAATTAAGAAGACATTATGTTCAAGTATCGAGCAACAAGTTCGCCGAAATCTTAGTGATGTGCAACAAGTGACACGGCTGCCGGCTCGGAAATAGGCAAATATTGATGTAGCTCTACGACCGGAAGTCCTCTGCTTGGAACTTCCGTTGTACTTCTACGTATTTGTATTGATAGAACATCACAATTAACTTTGTCGATTATATAACACGTATTACTATTATTTGACATATATATATTTATTTAACTGTTTTATATTGAAACTAATAATCTTTATAATCAATATAATCAATCAATAAGATACGAATTTCTTTTCTTTTGAATTTGATTTTTGAAAGCAAATGCAGCCGTGTAGTACAGGAATAAATATATTCAAATATAGATTAATCAGTAGTTACTATGTAAAATTATATAGATTAAAATATTGCAGTTAATTTCGTAACATTAACCAATAATATAGAAGATAAAATTTTCCGATTACATAAAATAAATATGTCAGCAAGTTACAAATAAAATTTCTGATCTAAAATTTCTGCTCAGTGTGAGCGTGCCTATCAGACATAGTATTAGGAGATGCATTTCAGATTTACTATTAACTAGTTTCCAATGCGACAAAGTAGTGAAACTCGACTTCTATATGTAATTGGCCCTGTTACAGATGGTTAGCATTGCATTGCATTGTACTTATTTGCTACTTACCATATATTGCTTTTAATTTATAGCAACATATAATTGTACTTGATAGGAAGGCTGAAAGCACCACCACGCTGTTTCGCGTAAAAATCTGTTGTACTTTTGGGCCTTCTTGCTAGAGTTCTAACTGTTAAACAGACTTGGCGCTTTTTTTCCACCACGACCCTCTAGTCCATATGCAGGCTCCCTCGGTTTGCTTTCTTTCACCGTTGAATACGATATGAATTATGAACAAAAACTAAATACACGAAAAATCAGTAGATTGCCAAAAACTTAAACAATAATACACTAAAAAAGGTAGATGATAAAAATAGTATATACTCTAATAATTAATACGCTATGAATAATGAAGCAACTTAGGTTTAACTTCATAAAAGTATTTTTTGTAAAATCTTTCTCTATTATTCTCTTCTCTCTTTACTATTTTTAAGTGATTTTATACTTTTTCAATGTCAACGTGTGAGTTCATCAAATCACCGACTTCGAGGATTTGTGAGATCTGAGTCAAGCTTAAAAAGGTAAAACTAAATGAATGAAATGTAACGATTCATTGTGCCTACTCGACTGTTCCGTAACTATTCAAAACGCAAAAAGAAGTGTCTAATTTTGTACCTTTTGAGGTCTCGTTAGTGATGAGAATATTGAAACTTGATATTCTGTGTTAAATATATACATAATATTTATATACATATATATTTTTTATAACATAGATAAGAGGATGGGCATATAGCCCATAGACATAGGCGCTGTAAGAAATATTAACCATTACTTAAGTCGTCTATCATTGCTTATTAAGACGTTTCATGGTGTTAGACAAAATCCAGAGGCTGTCTGAGAAAATTTGGCAAATTTCTTGAAGATCGTTTGAATGGTACAGAAATAACAGTACAGTGGTAGTTAATACGAAGTAGTATAAACCTTCTCCATAAAACATTGTGATCGGTCAGAATCGAAATCTATCAACGTCAACCAGATATGCCAAAGTCCATTTTTATACATGTGATTGTACGTTTAACTTGTGTTTCATAATAGCTTTTTATATATCCTGTGATAACTTAAATTTCTAGAAACATCACGTGGCGCAACAAATGCCACAAGCAATATTCGTTACGGGTACCTGTGAAATCAATCTCAATTCTGCCTTTGATATATTAATTGCGTACCGATCACCGAAATTCACTGGATAATATTTCACTTGAAAGTTTTCCTACTACATTTTAGTTTGACTATATACATTTTTGTTAGAGAACAATATGAAAAATCTATTTTTGTTTAGTTGTTGATGGTTAGCTGTCACCATCACCAATAGGTATTGGCGCTTAAGATTAAAGATTTCTTTCATCGCCAATGCGCCCCGGGAACTAAGATGTTATGTACGTTGTACCGTCAATTACACTGGCTGACTCACCCTTCAAACCGGAACACAAAAATATTAAATATTGCTGTTTAGCGGTGGAATGAGTGATTATTCTCGTATAGACGTAACCTACTATCAAGAAATCTAAATAAATAATTAATTAGTTCAAATAGTCAATTATTTAACCTGCAACTTGCGACTTTTTACCTGCATTTCACAAATAGGTACGTTATTTCGTGATGCAACGTTTAAATCTTGACAATATATTGTATTCTGTTGTTGATTACGTAGCCGAAATTTGTTGATATATTTTATATTAAAAATTAATTGCTTAAAGCCTCAACATTAGATATAGCGACTGTAAAAGGTCAAAATTCATTAATGTTGGCTCTTCCAAATCAAAATTAAAGCGTTGGTAGCTCAACGGTTTAATAGCCGTCTAGCAATTTAAAAAGTCATAGATTCGATTAACTATTGTTGCCCCACCAATACAAGCATTACGTTGGCCTACTGACAACAATGATGCTATGGAATATAAAAATATATTTTTTTTTATAACAAGGATAAAAACATAATTTAGAATTTCACTGTCATGGTTATTTATATTTGAATATAGTGAACTACTTTTCCTCATTTAATTCATTATAAATGACTCACAATTATGGCACTTACCATGTTAACGAAGTTTTTTAATTCCCGATAGCCGTAAAGATATCTGAAACAATTTAATAATATATAATATACAAAAATAACATACATATAAATATATTTCATTCTACATCTACATTACTAGTGGTAGGGCGTTGGTGACCACTTACCATTAGGTGGCCCATATGGTCGTCCACCTCCGTCGATGTTATAACTTTAACGATTATAAAAGAGCTATCCTGTAAGAACTTCACCTCTCCAACCGACTTACGGCAATACGCTCACTTTTCGCTTGTATCATTTACACGATATAATTATTATTTTAGTAAATGTAGCATATCACTTTCTAAGATTTCACTTACGTATTTTCAAGTTTGTTCTTAGAGAATACTATTCAAATAATAAGTTAACGAAGTACACATCATAAATTTACAAAGCAATGATTATTCTTTGCTTTGTTAATAATATTGTTCATGGAATGTTCATAACATGTCATTGTTCTAAATTATTTATTTAATTGGAAACAAAACACTACTCGTCGAAAAAAATAATTTATAACAATTATATATCTAAGTCATCTGTTATTATAATAATAATTTTAGACAGTATTGTTACAATTAATAAGAACTCGAACATGGACTAAACTTGTCAACAGATTAAAAATTATAATTGTGCTTGGCTGTATGCGGTTGTTACATTATCATTTCGTGGTTAAGGAAAAAATTAGAAACAATAAACGTTTAAAGTTTCTCAAGCTCATTAAGAGCAGGTAGCTTGTTACATATCGAATAATTTATATAATTTCGGCTATCATGTCAAGCTCTCGATGAAAAGGGAAATGATCGACATGACCTAATTCAGTCTCGTCCGAGCTTCGTATCTAGAACACGGGCATTTATACTGTAGATTTTAAATTGCTCCTTTAGTCATACGATATGCCCTTTGGTTTGTCACATTTCGAACTACACTTTCGTTATTAATAAATATTGATAAAGAAGTATTGAACAAAAAAAAATTTCCTCTGTTTATAGACAATTCTTGTAATTATATGTATGTACACACATTACATATCTCGGAAACAGGTGTAACGTTTTAGCACAAATTTTGTAATTAGATAAGCTTTTACTTATTATGTTTATCTATATAGAAAAATCGCCCAAGTACTAATTAATTTATGTAACATAATACTTGAAAAATGTATAAATTCGATATTTGTTTTTTTTATATAAATAGTCTAGTTCATAGAATGTTTGCAGTTTGATCTGCTATTTGGTCATGCTTTTTTATCGCGGGCTAGTGGATAAATAATAGTGGCGATGTATTTGTAAGAATTACATCCAACATTTGGACACATGTTTTTTCGTGATATTTTTTACCCAGTACGAGATGAATTAGAAACACAAATTAAGTACGTAAAACTATTTGATAATCTTTGATAGAAATTTGAATGTTTTGTGCACTAGGCCATCTTTGCACACAATTACTTAAAAATATATATTAACAATCGAAAACATTAATATAACGTATGTTTATTTGAAATAAACATGGGTTTTTACTCCACTTCTTAGAAGTACAAGACTTACAAGAATAGCATTAGCGAATACAATCATTTGTTAACTAATGACAGTGATTAGTAAACAAATAATTATTTAAAATAAAAAAATTAATTACAGCAAACAATGCTTGTAAATTTGTTAATTACAAATATCTGAAACATCAGCTTTGTAAACGTTCATTAAACTAATGAATTGCAAAATTTAATTGAACCCAGCAAATTATATGAAATAAATCCATTTACATTAAGCCAGATTACACTTAAAGAGTACTTATCGTCGACTGTACACGTAATAATGATATCGTTATTACAAACAAAAGCTTCATATTGTTTATTGGCTAGTGGGTCTTAACCGAGGTTCGCGACATCAAATCTGAGCATGTACAAATTCAATTTCCATACAAAGCATTACAATTACTTATTAATTGTCAAATTAAAATCTAACTTCAGTTCAAAAAAGAAAATACTCAGATCTGAGAAGAGCAAGCAAAGAAAGTCAGCGGGTTTTTAGAGGCATTTTATAATAGTTTACAAATATTTTTTTAACAAAGAAATTGCCAACAGGTCATAACTATAACCACAAAAATAGTTACTGATTACACCGAGTTACAGAAATAATTAGTTTTTAGTACTATTAAATTATGTTACTTTTGGAGTACAAAAAATCTAAGAAATAATTAAAAACAAAATACGTACATTTTAAACAAATTAACTTTTTCTAAACCACAAATGGAATAACAAACTGACCAATTGAAATGACCTGTCCACCTGTCTAATTATTTTCTGTTCTTCAAATTCGTCCATATTTTTTTTACGAAATATAACCAATACTTTGTGCATGTCTGCAAATCTTTTGAATGATATACGCTTCTGGAAAACTCCTTTCCCTTTTATAAAACACTAGAATAATTAACATAAAGTTCCGATGTTTACATATTAATGTATAGATTAAGATGTAAAAGCATTTAGGAGTATTAACTATCGTTATGTCTAGTAAATTTCATGTAACATCCATCAGGTTTAATTACAGTGTGGTGTAAGACGATTTAGGAGCTGCCTTTAGGGTAGCAAGAAGGAACTATTACTGCATAATCAAGTCAGTGGTAGAGCTTTCAATCAAGGCATCCTTGTGCCTGATTGCCGGTCAATGGAACAATACGGACGCGCATTAGTCGCTAGCAGGTGATCGAATCTGCCATTGACACATTATACCTGAATCATTACACCATTTCATTGAATCAATGCAGACGTCTAAGCTATTATATCATGTACTGCTTATTATACTGCTGTTATATAAAGCGGATTACGGATTTGAAAAAATCCTTATTGACCTTTTAGTGAGAAAGGTTATCCTATTATATTCAAATATCGAATGTGAGTTTGTTTGTCACACTTTCACGTCTTAACAATTCAATAGATCAAATATAGGACCTGCCCCTCCCCGACACACCCACACACACGGGTGAAGCCGCGGGCTGGAACTACCATAGAACAGCTACGAAACACGGGGGCGGATTAGTAACGAGCAGGTGAAACCGAGATTACCAGCTAGTATAATATGCCAATATTCCTAATTTTCCCAATATCATATTATTCCATAGTAATTTTATTTAAAAAAATATATGAACTGTCTATATAATAAAATAAACATATTACATTTCGTTTCGTTCCGATGAATTGGATAATTATGTCTTGTTATGAATATGCCATTAACTCAGCGTTATCTTTAATAAATGTATTCCGTAATAATTACAATCAATTGTTATGGACCGACTCTTACAAAGTTGAATTGTATGTAAATTGTATTTCTTAACAGTTCTGAACTGAATCAAACTTGCCTTGTAGGCAAAGTTATAAACGGATATCGATTTTTTTATTTATTAAAGTGACGATAAAGAATAAACAGAATCAATCGAAAACTTGTATACTTTCCACCATAGTAAAGAATTTGTATTGAAATCCCAAATTATATTTTTCCGCACAAGTCCTAATACGAATTCAATTTTTTCAAACCTATTTTACTTTATTTTATAATATACCAGCTAACCGCACCAGTTTCACGCAAAGAATGTACCCCCATGATGACTGACAAGATTTTTTCTGACATCTTTAACAATCATTTTGTATATGGCATTCAGACAGTGTTCCTAAAATTAACCTTTTTAATCACGTACCTACGTAATTATTAAATTAAATCGTCGAGATTATTGACACAATATTATATTATCTGTTGCATTAATGGTATTATTGGATGGTCAATAACGTTATAATTATTGAATACCGTACGTGCTTAGATTTTAACAAGATACAATTAGTGTTAATACGTGTTTAACTACTGATTATAATATTATAAGCACCTACGTGGCTGATTCTCGGTAGGTCGACTAGTCGTACTTTTAAAGTCAAATATTTCAAAAACCGTTTAAGCAAATTGGAAATTTTTATAACATTGGAAAAAAAATTAATAACTTATTTTTTAAAATATTATAGAAAAAATACGATCTAAATAAGTTTTTCATAGTACTTTTTCGATCACGAAGAGAACTATTATTATTATTGTATTGTAATAAATAATATTTACATAAATAACTATCTGTTATAGCTCTGGAATGTTCTTTCAGTACAACACCAATTATCGTGCTTATAAAAGATCTCAGAATATTTACTGTCTGGGTTTTTAAAATACTTAACTGGAACAAGGTGAATTTTGGATTCAATATTTAATTTTAATAAGCATCAAACACAGCCAACGGCTTTACGTGCTTTCCGAGGCATGGAAGTATAAACACTGAGAATTTTTTACCTTCAGAGGAGAATATATGTATAGCTAATGTTTATATAAATTCAATAACTAATAAACATGTTCTGATCTCTTTATGATTAATTTGAAGCCAGTAGATACTTCGCGATCTTTAATAATAACAAATAAATATATTTCGATCATTACGTTATAAGCAAACGCAAAATAAAAATTCTGCATTTATATTTAAAAACCGTATATATGTAACTTGTAATATGTGTCTTATATACGGTCTTTAATATTGCATGTACACTATTCTAAATTACATTGCTTTTCCGAGGTTGATCCCGCAGCTTACTATATTTTACGCTTACTTTGTTTTGACTCATGGATATTTTTAATTACTGTCCATATACGTATTATTAAATAAATAACTTATTCTTTATTCCGAAATATGACATAACATACAAAAACCTTTATATGTTATTTAAGCATCGCGATATTTGTTACAATAATAATCAAAAACTATTAAGTAAATATTGTGTTCATTAAAAAATACATCTCTAAGAGTAAAATTGATAAATAATATTTCTTTCAAATTAAACCTCCTTGAACTTGGAGTAGTTATATACTTCCCAATAATATTATTATTACCAAAAGTGCTTTTTATTAAGAACACTGTTTCAAATTCTGTAAATTTGACTCAGTTTTCCAATAAAGTCATTATTACTCTTTAAAGTTTTACTTGTAATATTGAACATAAGTAGGGAATTGTAGGTAAGTTATTTTGATAAGCAACATATAACAATTTTAATAAGCGACCCATCAAAGACTGGCCTGTGTTAACGATTAAAATATTGCCTACTTGAAATTTTCAATCCTAATTTAATATAAAATAATATCGTCAAGTTCAGAGAAAAGGTTTGTTCAAAGTAACAGCTCTCAAGTAGAACACTTAAAAAGTTCTTTAATCAAACGCGTTTGTTGCTATTTTTATATACACTTGTGCTTTGCTAAAGACGGGTAATTAAAATAACCTTATCATAGACTGAAATGTAAAGACATTTTTTTTAAAATCCGTTCGTTGTCTTTTATTTCGCGGCATATTGTCTTGGTTTTTGCGGAACAGCGAGTTTTTATTTAGCCTGTTGAACACGACAGCTTAGACTCTGGGAATGACATGAGAAAAATCTTTTTATCTTGTGAAATATAAATTAAGAAAAACTGTTTTATATTTTTCTCAATGTCATCGTGGAAAGTTTTGCCTATTCTAATAGTTTGATAATATCGATTAAAAAAATATATTATTAATAATAATTTAAAAGTTTAGTAATATTAATTTAATAATCATCTTTGAAGACATCAACCAACTTGAATTTAATCGTTCACGTCAGAAGCTTTTCATTCAAAACTTACGTATTTTTCGTTGTGAAAATATACTTTGAAATTTTACCCTCATCACTCAAAATAGGTTCCCTAAAAAAACGAAGTCAAAGGCTCTCCTTAAATTCATGTAATGATTGAACTATTTGTGGTTACTTTAAGGGAGGCTTAATTAACAAAACTGAGGTGCTAAACGGTAGAGTAATTAATAGTCAATTAATCACCCTATAATTTATTCAATAACTCTTAACGACTTCTGTTCAACCAAGCTTGGTAATGTTCTATCAAACGCAATAGGCATTTAAAAATTGGTATTCGATGCGATTATAAAAAATCCTCTTATTTTCTATTCATCTAAAATTATCAATATAATATGAATTATCTGTGGACTAAAAATGTCTTAAATGAGTGTAGAAAATCTCGGTTTTTTTTTCCAAACTGAGTAATTACCATACGTTCAAGGGATTTAGCAACTTTTGTATATGCATAAATAGCTTAGGACCATAATTTTATGTGAGTCATTCATAGCCGCATGCTATACAAAAATCTAAGAAATAATAGCAAATATTTGAAAAGAAGTTGCAATAAATGAATAATTTTGCAAATACATACACGTAATCGAGTGTCACTCAGTCAACATATCAATTAACATTGAACAAATAAAACTTTGTCGAGCGTCCGCTTAAGCTAAAAAAACACTTTAAAAAAATAACTGAATTTTCATTAATCGAATCAAAAATACTGCAATATGTATTTAATTAACTTAATAATCCATTAATACAGGGCCTTTTAATCGTTGTCCTATCGAATGCTTAATATTCACTGTTTAAGCATTCGGCTCATTGCGCTATAAATCAGAGACTGACTGGGATTGATTCAATAGTGATGACTATGCTCCGGTTAAGATTAATGCCCGAGTAAAAGCTTCAAACAATGCTCTTACAAAATTTCATGTTATTCCTATATTGTTATACATAAAAATATAGATTAAGTCGTTATTAATATATTAACGACGGTAAAATAAACATTAATATTTATTTGATATTTGATTTGATTTATATGAAGCCGAGATGGCCCAGTGGTAAGAACGCGTGAATCTTAACCGATGATCGTGGGTTCAAACCCGGGCAAGCACCACTAAATTTTCATGTGCTTAATTTGTGATTATAATTCATCTCGTGCTTTACGGTGAAGGAAAACATCGTGAGGAAACCTGCATGTGTCTAATTTCACTAAAATTCTGCCACATGTGAATTCCACCAACCCGCATTGGAGCAGCGTGGTGGAATAAGCTCCAAACCTTCTCCTCAAAAAGAGGAGAGGAGGCCTATAGCCCAGCAGTGGGACTTTCACAGGCTGTTACAAAAACAAAAAAAATATTTGATAGATTAATATTATATAATATTTCTAAGACTACGATAACAAGCATTGAACACTATAAACGTTATTTTGCAGCCCAAATAATATGACGTAACGTTCTTCACATGGCAACTCATTCGTATGATAATTTTATTACATGTGCTATGAAAAGAGGGTAAAAGTGCAGATTATCGAGACTCGAAGCGCAAACACTAACAATATGTATGATAGCGTCATAACACACGCATTTGTATAATTTTTCCATTTGTAAAGATCAAACGAGGGCGTTATCGTAATAATTACGCGGAAACTAATATTTGAACAAATCGTTGGGCATTTCATTCTCATTTATTTTTAATCTTTTAATTACATAGTTTGTATATATGTGTTTGAAATATATATACATATTATAAAGCTGGCGTGTTTTTCTGGCTGAACGCGTCAGGAACCATTCAGATTTGGATAATTATTTTTGCATTAGATAGTTACGGTTACAAGTTTAAAACATATATCTTAATGTTCGCAGTGAAACAGAAAGTGTAACGTTAATAAATAAATCAAAATATATGAAATAGGTAAGTAAGTACTGTCAAAATTGATCGATCGAAGTTAATAAAATCTGACTAAATAGATAAATAACATAAAACATAACATTATTTTATCTGTTGCAGTTAACAACAGATAACTTATAGATAAAAAAGTCCTACCTTTTATAGTTTAAAAACATTGTAAGTGTTTAAGATATAAAAAGTGCCATTAGCTTTTAATTTTTAAATCCCTCTTTGACGTTAGTTTACAAGTGTCTTTGACGTTTAACAATGGAATAGTTGTTATTTCAACTCTAACTATATTTTTACTCTGTGGGATAACTAATAAATATTGTTTAAATTAAATTTAATAATAAAAATTATTGTTATTTAAATGAATCCTCTAATTTCTAAGTGATTAAGACAATATGTTATAATCCTTATTCTAAATAAGAAATATTTTAAAAAAAAGCTGAAAACATATACAGTATACAATTATAATATAAACGATAAGAAAGTATTCGTTAATTTTCTTAAATAAATTATAGGGTATATGAAATTGAATTAATGAAAAAAAAGCAAAAAATATTGAATTTTCGACAAGTTATTTTCAGTAGAATTTACGACTTCATTTCGAACTTGTGTTGGTGCCTTAAAATTTAATTTAATCATGTTATTGTTATACATATAACTAAATAGTTAGTTTCCTAATATTTTATTTATTTTTAAATAAATTAATTATACATAAATAGATAATAAACTATATTAGAATCTGATAAAAGTACGTAAATTTCATTTTAAATAGAAATGTTGCATTCTTTATTTACAAATATAGATGAAAGAAAGCAAAGAAATATTTTATATGTCTAAATAAATAAAAAACTAATTGTTAATGAATATCGGCCATTTATCAATTTCTTCACAAAATTTTAATTAATAATCCGACCGAACGGTTTTATGTAATTGAGTACCTTACAAAGAAGAAAAAAGAAGAATGAAAAAAATGATTTTTTTACTGAATAGATATGTCATATCTTCGTAAGTTTTGGTTTCGTATTCCCGCTGTTCCAAAAATTGACGGCATAAGAAATAAATGTTTTCGTCGCAAAACCTACTATAACGTTCTCCTATAACATGTTTAACGTGTCGTAATAATTATTACGGGTCATTACAGAAAGTAGCTTTGCTTTTGTCTTATAAAATGTGCCAATATCCTTAACATTAGGGAGAATAATGCTTTTAATCTCTTTTAATAAAATACCTCATTTTGTTTTTTTTTATAGTTAAAATGTTCGCACTTTGTTCTTAGTCATAGTTATTGTTTTAAAAAATTAAAATAAAATTAATTTATCCCCAACATTGAATATAGGAAACTTGTTAAATGCATGCGTCTGTGATCTGCACCAGCTGGACCCCAAATGTATGAATCTATTTCAACGTGTTTTTTATATTTGAAAGCTGGTTTATTCGTAAAGCTTCTTCGCTATGTTTCGTGAATCTCTGTAAATCTGCTTGAAGGTTTATTTCTTTTACTAGTGCATAAAAATAATCTTATGCAATCGATATGCATATAACTCACATTTACCGACTGGATCTTCTTTCAGTTAGGTAAACAAAATAGAATCAACAATAAATCAAGTAAGTATTATTTTTTTCTTTTGTCAGTTTAAAAAAAAAATTATTAACTTGGATTTTAACAGCATAACGTAATCCGATTACCTTCGTCGAAAATCGCACATTTAACTGCATACAAATATGTTTCCATGTAATCTAGATTTATAATTTCGTAATTATAAATAATTGTTCATCTTATCGAAATTGGAGATCGGTGAGATAAACAACAGCCCATGGTAGTGGTATGATCCCTAACGGTATTTGAATCATCAATCAATTCAATCAACAGCCAATCATTGTCCACTGCTGAACATAGGCCTCTCCCAAGGTGCGCCAAAGCTCCCGGTCCAGTCCAGTCGGTCATCGGTCCACCTGGCTGGAGTGTTTTTACTGGTGGCAGAGCTTTGTGCAAGCTCGTCTGGGTAGGTACCATCCACTCATCAGACATTCTGCCGCAAAACAGCAGTACTTGGTATTGTTGTGTTCCGGTTTGAAGATAAGATCGTAGTTCCCAAGGTTGGTTGCGCATTGGCGATTTAAGCGATGGGCAACATTTCTTACAATGCAAATGTCTAAGGGCGTTGGTAACCACTTACCATCAGGTGGCCCATATGCTCGTCCACCTTCCTATTCTATAAAAAAAAAAAGTGTGGGAATCATGGTAGTGGAGTTTGCCCAGCACCAGCAGTGACACATTCCGACTGTGACTTGTTACTTATAATAACAACATTCAAAGAAATTTATCATTCATACACCTTACACATTTTCAGACAATGAATAATATATTTTGTCTAAGATAATTTATTACATCATGCACAGAAACGTAGCTCTTCTCTCGTAATTTTTCTATTCAACATTTATCATCCATCATGGGTATCAAAATAATAGCCATTAAATATATCTATCATTAATAATAGTCTAAAGATTATGTAAATATAATGTTATATAATGTTTTATATAACTTGTCCATAACGAAAAATGACTCAAGAGAAGTGTGATGGCCAAAAGCAAATAAAAGAACTAAGAACGTAAAGTGCTCAATGGAATCTCTGTCCGAACAATAAAAACGAAAAGTGCATGATTCGATTTTTTAAATATTTCAATTTTTCAGCTGAATTTTGAAAAAGGTAGAAAAGTTAACTTTTAATAATAGACTTTAAAAGGCAAAGTAAAGAAAGTTTTTTAAAAAAAAATATTCATATTTCCAAATTGTTATTCAAAAGACCCACTTCATGTTTCAATTAAAATCATTAACTATTTTATTATAACTTAAATTAAAGCAATATAAACTTGTATAGTACAAATAATGAAAGAGATTTATATATATATATATATATATATATATATATATATATATATATATTTAGGTGTGTGTATATATCACAGCAATTGTATGTTTGTTTGAATTTCAGTTCGTTGTAGAAAAGCTTTCAGTTTTCCAATGTGAAACATGGAGTGTCGTTCTGACATGTTTAAACGACGTCCTTACATCAATGACCAGGACTTGTTCTTGGATCGGACCATTGCACATGAAATGTACAAATATTTACCGACACAGAACTTCAAGCCACACATTTACAACACAAAATATGAGGGAAAACGAATGAAAAATACTGCATCAATAATAGTTTGCAAAGGGATTTTCTTTAATAATAAAATTTGTTGAATATAAATAAAACTATTATTTATTTTATAAATTCCAAGAAAACTTCTTAGTTTTATATGCGAATTTCTAGACGAAATTCCGGTAACTTAATACTTCTAGAACAATAGATATACCGACGAACACAAAGAAAACTTCACTCAATATTGAAAATACTTTAACCGAGAACGCTGTTGTGACCAGAAAAGGGTACTTATTAATGCGATTAAAAAATATACATTATATCATTTGCATAGATAAATTTACACCTTTACGATTATTCATATTCTATACGTACCTACCATTTAACATTTAAAACGATTTGGAGCTTATTTTTGTAGTTATAAATACATTTTTCCAATCTATATTGATTATGATGAACATGACACAATAAATTTAACAAAATACCTTACGAACGATTTTGTCATGGAAAAAGCAAATACCAATAAATAGTGTTGTCGGATTACAGATAAGAAAATATTAGAATATGATAAAGATGTGGTGAGGATCAGATTTATAGACTTTTAAGTTCTATATGTTATGTTTTAGATAAATAAAACTTAGTAATCTTTTTTCTTTATGAACGTCAATAATCGAGTACACGTAACAAACTATACGATATTTATATAGAATTACTAGTTTTGTATAAATTTATATGTATATATATTGTACAATAATTATTTTGTGAATAGTTATTAAAGTAATATATCAATGTCTGTTATCTCTTTTTCTGTTACAGTAATTTAGTTTAAAGCAGAACAAGACAATTATAATGCGATAACGAAATATACTCATAGACTCAAACAATAAAGCCTATGATTAGTCGGCCGCTTAATGTATAATTCAGTATCAATCATTCAATATATAATATTGAATATTAAAACGAAAATGTTGTTATTAATTCCAGAATACTATAGAATAGTCTATTAAATAATAATTTATAATATTATCCCGGCATTTATAGGTTATTACTTCTGCAATTCAAGTCGGTCGGTAGTTCCTGCTTTAAAATTTACCACAACTAATTTTAATTGCTGTCATGGTCTGGTGGCTAGTTTATAATGGTATAGGTTCTATAGTTCTGAATTCATTCTCGTGTCAGACCAATAATAAATGTAGTGGGATTTATATTCCCCTACTTCGGAAACACGATAAACCGTTGCTCTGCGCCTTCAATCTCTCGTAACAGATTCTAATCGCATTTGATTATGAGAAATGGAGATTGCCTGTGTTCGTGAACTATAAAACATCATGTCTAGCTGGCTATCTGTTAAGAATGGCTGCCATGATTGAAATCGGTAAGGAGGAGCATAATCGTACTTAAATGATGCTGTTGGTCTGTTTTACAAATTAGGTAGGTATTTGGTTAAAAAAAATTGCCAATGAAAGTGCTATTTTTCCAAACAATTAAAATTTTAATCTTTTCAGTGCTCCACAAATATTGTTTATGTTAACTTTATTTAATGAGGTCCTAATCAAATTTAGCATCAAAAGTTAACTTCAACCTAAATCTGATCCCAAAACAAAAATCGAATATTCAACAAGTGACGTATTAGATTGTAAACTTACGTCCCATTTAAATATCAGTTTGTCGATTTTTATTTGCATATTCCTGAGTAAATAACGAAATAAATGGATACAGTTAATGGCTTCGGTCGTGCCAAGTTGCATAAAGTTGTTGGACCCGAAAATAGCAAACAGTCAAAAGATAGGGGTGAGCCAAATAAAATACGACTTTCGAATTTGACTGCGCCCACTCGCAATCGTTATGTAAAATTTCAAATGGAGAATTTGTAGACATGCTAAATATCACAATATGTCATAAATTATAAACTTTTAGATTTATATTTATATATGAACAAATTAAAGCTTATGTTAATAGTATATTAATAAATAAGACTTACCTATTATTCTGTAGAAGGGTAAGAAACTAACTACTTCGTCTAATGGCCACAGATTCCGAAATCCTGGATTCAAGCCCTAAATAAAATGTATAAAAAAGAATAATACTGAGTGCCTTGCCAAGATAAGTATATAAATATTCTTTACTCATATAGTCCTTTAAGATTAAATTTAAAATAGGTGGGCTATTTAAAATCGAGATGGCTTAGTGGTTAGGACTCCAAAATTTAACCGCAGATTGTGGGTTCAAACTCGAGCAAGCCCCACGGAAGTTTCATATGTTTAATTTGTATTTATAATTCATCTCGTGCCCTGTGGTGAAAAAAAACATCGTGAAGAAATTCGCATTTGTCTGATGAAAATATGCTACATGTGGCTCTACCAATTCCGCATTAGAGCAACGTGATGGAATAATCGTCAAACCTTCTCCTCAATCGGAACGAAGGTTATTTTACTTTTTTATGCTCTAGCTATTTGGAATGTAAATGCTCAAGAAACTCAGTACTTTCTATTTTTTATCAATCGTCCGCAAAATATTTTGTTTTACGTAAATGTAAATGTCTGAACATATAAAATCAAATCAAATCAAGCCAAAATCAATTTGAATCAAGAAAACTTTTACAAGTACTTTTGAATCAATTAACATGATTAAATTAAATGTAAAGCTACCAATAGTTCGGAATGTTAAATCTACCGAGAAAAACCGTTGTAAAACTGATACTCTTTTACATCAATCAAAATAACATACGATTATATCAACCAGTTCATTTTTCAAATCAAATAAGCTGGGTGCCAAGAACAAAAATAAATGTTAATAATTATGTTAAATAAAATAAATAAGTAAATTCTAATTGTTGTAAAAATACTTAATAGATAGAGAATTAAACTTCAATAGATAATTTAACGAATTCAAACAATACATTGTTTCACAAACCATTTCAGGCGTCGCTAAGTGAAGCGTAAAAAAAATGTTTCCCGCAGATTCGACCTCTCCTCTGACAGCGGTGACTCGTTATTGTTAAGGAAAATACGAATGAAAAAAAACCTAAGGACATATTTATGTAACATTTTATTGAGCCTTCATTCTGGAACATTTGAATCAGGTATCTTTTCAATAATATATATTACAGATTAGTTATAGGTTTTTTCTTTATGACATAAATCTATACTTTTATATTATATGTAGTAATATAATTATATGTAGACTAATATGTTTGTCTGTTCCCCAATTTGAACACTTATTCTTCGCTTAATATTCGCGTGTTCTAATCGATAAACATAATTAAGGACATAAGCCTTTTAAAATATTTAAATTAAATTCATAAGTAAAGTTAAAGTTACAGTTTCACTTAAAACTGCACAAATTTACTATAATATTTTATTATCTTACTTAGAATAAGAAAATTCTAAGTAAGATAATAAACCCGATTAATTTAAGATAATACCCGATTGCCAGCTTCATCACCTTTCATCGCGAGTTCTGCTCATAATACCGTTTCTATGATAACTTATGTCAACGTGTGTGGCGCACCACAATAAACATATATGTAAGTTAAAGAGTGCGATTTGAGCAATATCATAATTATAGAAAAAGTAGTAGTTTTTTAATGTACTGTTAACGCAATAAATATATATATTTATTATAAATGCAAAGATAACTCTGTCTGCCTGTCACCTCATCACGGTTGAACAATTCAACCATTGGTAATGAAATTTGCATAGAGGTATCCTGGGATTTAGATAAAGACACATAAGGATTTATGGACAGTAACAGTTAACAGTATATATAAATAATTATTCATCTGTATCTCAGCCTGTTTGTACATGGAAACATCGCGTTCACTACTGGATATAATAATATATAATAGGTGACAAACAACATTACAATAGGTGGGCAGATGGGCAAGTGGGCCAATTGATTGTAACTCACCACCGCTCATAAACATTTAACTTTCATTTGTAGTGCACTAATAGAAATTCCATGATTTTAATTTTAAAGGGTACTCGACCCCTTATGTCTATATTTTAAGCACGCAATGCTAACAAATGTATAACTATATATAAATATAACGGTTTTGATATAATATATATTTACCTATCTATAACTTATGTAATGCCATAAATTATTTTTAATTTATCTAATTCCAGTAGTGAAGATTTTAGTTTAAATGTATCGTAGAAATGTAGGTGTTTAGATCAAAGTCACGCAGAAGTATTTCATGAAGCGGGATTTCGACAATTCTGTTCCTCACGCATTCCAAATCAAACTTTCAGATTAGTTTAGGAATTCCATCTCGCCTTTGTTCCTTTAATCAAATATTAAATAACTATTATATATATTAACAATCGATAACATGACAAATACATCTCTTACTAAGGAAAAGGGAAGAGATAGAATAAGCTACCTCTTGGCTGCGGGTTGGTTGCGGTTTATGCGTTTACTTACGTACATGTGACTAATTTTCGAAACATAATGTTTTCCTTTACTACTTACTACTTCACGAAATCAAATAGAATTACAAATCAAGAACGCGGTGACTGAATGACCCTTGCTTGAAATTTAATTTCGAATCTCGTATGGATATCATTAAAACCTATTAAAAAATTAAATGTGTGTGTTTTTCAAGCGAATAATATGCGTAAACGAAATTTGATGATGATACATTGACGAAAACCCGTTGAATTCTATGTCATTGAAACACAGCTTGGATTGATTGTCAAATACGTTGTTAATTCGAAAAAAGTCTACAAGACTTCCATTGTTCTGACAACGGACCAATTAAAAATATTTTTATTTATTCTTGTAACGTATAAAAAAGAATTTGATGACAGATTCCCAATTGAAGCGACTTCAAGTATATCTTAAAGTCGTATATACGCTTTTGATAGGCGAACGAATAAATGAACCACCTGATGGTAAGTGGCCACTAACGCTCAGATATATTAACTATTCCTTACAATGCCAATGCGCCAGCAACTTTGGAAACTAAAACGTTATGTCCCTTGTGCATTTATCTACACTGTCTGATCCTTCAAACCGGAACGCAATAATATTAAGTATTACTGTTAAGAGATAGAATATCCTATGAGTTGGTGGTACCCCAGACGGGCCTGTACAAAGTCCTAAGTAAATAAGTTAAAACATGAATAGCAACATCAGGAAAGCGATATTACAATAAAATAAACAGATATCTAGAAAACTATGATAAGAGCTAGATTCAGATAATAAAATTGATTTATTATGACCAAGCAAACAGCTATAAATCAAAATGACTCGTGACCGTAGCACACTCTACCCTGCGCGTTGACATACAATACAATTATCGAAAATAGTTGACTAATAACAAACGCGGACGATGATTATTAACAAATATTTAAAGGCTAATAATTACAAAGAGTATAAAATACATAATATTCATGTAATGTTTAAATAATGAATATGATTATTTTAATTATCATAACAATAAGTCTTTCATTAGTTCAAATAATTAAAATGCCATGCCAACAAATGTTCTGACTCCGAATACAAATATTTATCTTATATGTACTAAGTAAACGCTAACTAAACTATACACTTAATATTAAATTCTCTTTATTTTTTATATTTATTACTTTAATATTTATATTTAATATGACGACACATTCTTTATATGACGCGGAATTATGAGACGAAGCCAACGACACCTCATTTGTCAAAATATGATAAGTAGCTTAGGACCTACACAGGAACATATCAGGAACATAACTGCTGAAATCATAACCAACTTTTTGTTTTTTTTTTATAGAACTGGAGGGTGGACGAGCATATGGGCCACCTAATGGTAAGTGGTCACCGACGCCCTTAGACATTGGCATTGTAAGAAATGTCAACCATCGCTTACATAGCCAATGCGCCACCAACCTTGGGACCTAAGATTTTATGTCCCTTGTGCCTGTTATCACACTGGCTTACTCACCCTTCAAACCGGAACACAACAATACCAAGTACTGCTGTTTTGCGGTAGAATATCTGATGAGTGGATGGTACCTACCCAGACGAGCTTTCACAAAGCCCTACCACCAGTAAAATTATGCCGTACTCGAATTTAAAAAAGTAAATTATTTTCTTTCCGATAGGACTTTAAATCAAATTACTACTTGCATAAGCAATATGTACAAAATTATATATAGTCAAGAATAATGTTAATAAAAATTTATTGTATTTATCGTAAATATATATATTATATTTTTTGTCTTAAAGGAAAATATTATGAGCATAAAAGTATTCTACATTCTTACATTAATTACAATGCCTTAAATATTGAGATAAAAATAGTTGAGTTAAATGACAACGATTAATGCCGACCTCCTTCTTATTACCTAACTCTGTCGCGAGTACTTTTTATCAGTCCGCTAAAATCCTGAAACTTACCGTAATCACAGTTAAAGAACGTTCTTAATCTCAGTCTGAATTGCTATAAAAAGCAACATTTTGAGAGCTGTCATATTTAAGTAAAGTACACGTTATAAAACAAGTAGTAGTTTCGTAATACAAGTTTGGTAGAAATTAGAAACATTAAGTTTATTTAAATAAAAGTTTTTACTGAATATTAAATTTAGAATTTTAGGTATTTTTTTTGTATATAAGGGAATGCAACAAAATGCACGCTACCGCCGCATATTTAACAAAAAAAAAGGTTTTCATTCAGTATATTTGAAAAATTGTTCAGATACGAAAATAATTGAGTAACGTGAGGACGTTTTCCAATAATGTTAAAATTGATGAATGAAAAAGTTTCTTGAAATACCCTGAGGTGTTTCGAATAATTGCCCAAGACTAAAACCTACCTGCAATGGATGTGATATTCCAAATTGAAATTCAAAATTTTATTCCCTAACAGATATCTCTCTAAACTTACACTTATCGTTACTTTATAATTCAACTTTAATTAGTGTTGGAAAGACACTAAGGAAAGTTGAATTTATATTAATTAAAAGCCAAAATAATACAAACTATATACCTAAACATAGTTATTAATAAATAATAATAAATAATTTACAAAAAAATATATTAAGAGGAATAATGATAAAAGTTCGCATGTGAAAATAATTGTGTTGTCGAAAATTACTATTTCCGAGGTAATTTTCGACGATCCTTAACCTCGTCTGGGTAATTTAATCAGGCAGATCCTGCGGGCATCTTTACCGGACATCATGTCTACCTGACTAAACAAAATTAAACACGATCACTGTATTTGAGGTTTGTAAAGCCACTTTAATAATATTAAAATTGGAATTCGAAATTCATTAAGGATAATAATATAAAATATTTTTTTAATTTATTAAAAGATAATATTATTTCAGCTGGCGCAAATTTAGCCCAAAGGCTGAGTCTAGAGGTGCAGACTGCAGAGAGGCAATATTGCCACCGTCTTGGGTACAATGCCACAGGACAATCTTTTAGACGGCGTGTTTTTTCTATAAATTTGTAATGTGAATTTTGTATTTTGTGTTTTAGTCATAGGATATATGAATAAAAATTACTTATTTTAATGAAACTAAGGTTTAAATATTCATTAATATTACTTTTGTTGCAATCATAACTTCTTTCCAAATAAAATATATTATATATATTTACATTATAATTACTTAGGATGTTTATGTGCATTGCAAAATAAATAATGGCTATTATATATTACTATGAAAATAATCATTTGTTCCTTTATCTATATAAATAATTAAAAGTGCAGTGTCTATCTGTGATTTCAAAATAACTGCCTTGTTATAAGATAATATGGCAATTTGCGAGTTACCAAAACCAAGACCATTTTTTCTTATTTACTCCCAATAATTTAAATATTTTATAACTACAATTCAAATAGGCATTATGAACTTTAAATAAATATAAACATAAAGTAATGCATTTATTGATTATTTGGATAAGAAATAGTCTAAGTATATAAAACGAATAATATTGACTACTAATATTGTTATTTGTTAAAATATATTTGTTGGAATTAAAGCAACGACACCGCAAAGCTTATATGGATAGTTTACCGAAGAACGCAGACCACTTTTTAACCATTAAAACGCACGAGGACGAAGCCGCGGGTGAAATATCAGCGAACCGAACATATGATGTATAAAATATGCTTGTAAATAATCGATATTAAAACTCGCTCACTGTTAAAATGTATTACTTTAAAATTACATTCTCGGTTATAAATAAAAATCGGTTTACATGCATCAACGCAAGAGGCAATACGCTGTGATGACAGATTTACGCGCCATATCGCCCGCGACAGCTGCGTTATGCCGAGTGCACTTTATGAACGATTTGATCAGAAACCAATTAAAATTTATATAAACTGATTTGATATTTGAATATCGAATATCGGCATATTTTTTTTTTATTTAGCAGCTTAAGCTTTTTTCAACGATGATTGATGAGAACAGATGATATAAAGAGGTCATATGTTGTTTTCAAAAATATATTAACACGCGAACGATCATATAATATTCACAATATTTGGTTGTTTATCCATAAATCAAAGAGATTAAAATTATTATTAAAAAAAACACATAAATATTAACAGGTGAGAGTAAAAAACCACATAATATGATGATAGCTTTTTTTTGCATACCAACATAATATATAACGAGAGCTCTCCTTAATGGAAGTTAAGTTACATTTATATTACAAAATATAATGTTTCTATCGGAAAATTAACGACCTACGGAAGTACGGATAATTGAATATCGCCTGCGAAATAAGTTCGTCAGACTTCAAAGATACTGCCCGTAAAATACTAATCGTAAAATTATCTATTCACAGAATGAGAATTATCGTTTCTATAATTGAAATAAAAAGTAAGCAGCAGAGTGAGACGAGTACAGAGTGATACACGTCGACCGATGCTGTGTAATCTATTAATTATATTATTATCGTCATAACAAGAAAAAATGTAATTGCCTGGTGTTTTTAGCACCAAGAAACATTAATTAGATGAACAATTCCTGTTAAGTTTTATAATAGCTAAAAGTTTAACTTGTTAACTTGTCATTCGTGCTATGGAGCTGTTCCAATCCCTTAGATAATAGATTCAAGACATGTTCTCGACACGGGATTTGTCGGCCCTTATCTTAATTACAAAGCCGTCCCATTGGAACAATGTCATCATTCTGTTTCACTTAAAATACTATAGAATTAATAAATACCGTATTTAATTATTTGATAGTAAACAAACTCGTTAGTCGTTTGTTATATTTTTAATGTAATGACAGAACCGTTAATAACAAAGAGTGTTCAAAGTAATTAAGGGAGTCAGATAAAGTCACTTTAAAATAAAATATATTTTCCTAAACAAGTCACAACAAGTATTGTTAAATAGAAAAGTCTGGTGTTATTAAAAATGAACTCGAAAGCTATATAAGTTTTTTATTTGCTTCAAACAGTTATTAAGCATTCGTCGCCTATGTAATGAAGTTATTAAATACTACATCTACCCGCTCTCGCACCGTTGAAGTTTTAATGTTAATGAATAAATATATAATGACACTAGCTCTGCCCGCGATTTCGCTTGCATGGGATTTAATGATTATAAGTGTACATACTGTTTCGCTTTACAAACCCCAGTATTTCAAACATAAACCTCTTTTCTATAATAAATATACACAGCCTATGTCACTTCTGGATGAAGCGTCTGGTGAAATAATTATCAAAATCGGTTCAGTAGCATCACAGTTTATCGATTACAAACAAAATAATATTTCTTCTTTAAAAAAATTATATTAGAAGTATCGATAGACTTACTATATATAGTACCATCATCGCCTCAAGGTAGCCAGCCTACCGTACACTGTCGCATATATGACATCCTACGACGTATTATCATATATGCATATCCTTAAACATTTTAAAATGTACCTAATATTACCAAGGAATAATGACAATGGCCTTTTATAGGATAATAAGTGTATCCTATAAAAGATCATAAGATCAGCCCTATAAATCAGCTTAACGGTCATATTTTAAAGTTATCGGTCATATTTTTAAAACCATAAAATGAATATAATAATAATAACTTTAAAGTAAATAAATGTAGTCATAATAATTTTAAAAAAATCAAATAAGTTATAAATTCGGCTTTATATACTGAACGCGACGGGAAATATTCGCCTATTGAAACAATTGAAATGGTTGTTTTTTTCAAATAGGATAGAATTAACGAAGATATATCGATCGAAGTGCTTAACTGCGAGAGTGGATTTAACGGATTCGTACGTTGGTGTTGTGAGTATTACTTGATTTCTTCGAAGATCGATGTTCAACAATGCTTTTAATGAATGCACTCAGGTGATCTATTTCAAACTAAAAAAAACATCCTTTATGGTATATATGGTTTCTTTAAGTGGCGATTTGTCATTTAAGCAGCGCGATTAGAAAGGTTTCTCGTATTTAATGTACGGACTATAACACTTATTTACAACTATTTTTTTTTAGATTGAAAGACGATGAAAAGTAATGAACTAGCTATTGTAAATATTTAAGTCAAGTCCGACCGTCGACGTCGACGTCGACGTCGTCGATCGACTGTCCATCCGCTAGATTTATCTTGCATTTATCGGTTAAGATCGTATTTTATATGAAACTAAGAATAATATAATATATTGCATGTATTATGAGCTTTTCATTAACGTAAGTTTTAATATAAATGCCGGCAATTTTTTCGTCTTAAGACTCAAAATTCTAAAACAAATATAGATTAAAATATTGCCGGCGGGGGTATATATTTAAAAAAAAAAACAAACGAAATGTACCCCTGTAAAATATTAGTAAAATTACATTTAAAGCATAACTGACTTTTAATTTATTTCAGCACTTAACATCTTTATTTATCGGACTAATGATATACCGGAATTCAATACGATAAAATCAGTTTTAAAAAGTTCGAAGTGAAACATCGAGAAAACGAAACAAGCCAGAGGCTATTGCGGTAATCGCCGCAGTAAGTTATTCGACGACAACTAGATGAAGTGTTGCCTCTCGGAAAAACTACTAAGCGTAGCGATTAAAAACTTGGTCGATTTTCTCAATCCACGCCATTTAAAACTTTCAGACCTTTGATTGCTCTACAGTATACTGAACTCTATAAATCTTGATTCTACGTTATCATGCACTTATATCACAAAAAAAAAATACGTTTATCATATAGAAACTTTGTATAAACATATTTAATGAAAATCTGACTGTTTGCTACATTATGTTTATAAATAATTTTAAATATTCTGTAGAAATTCTTATACGTAGATCTAAAATAGGCAATACATATTTCATCTTCCAGACAACGGCTTGCAGAAATAAAGGTCCAATTGTTTTTCTATTTACGTAAGGATCCTATAGCCCATCAAACCTTCATTCTTTCCGTACACTCCATTCGACGCTTTGTTTACTAATCATTCCCCCTTACTAAATGAAAATGTATATCTTATAACGTGTATTCATATTACACCGTAATTACAAGCAATCATGGTCAAGTATGCGAAGATTTTTGGACTAAGCAAAAATAATATTAGGACTAAACTCAATCGATGTACTCCTTACATAATGCCAGTGAGAATTATTTACATTGAGGTAGTAAATAAGTATCCATAAATCAAAATTAAAAATAGCTGCTGTAAAATTACTACATGGAGTTATGGCAAGAATGCTAGCAGTATATCGTTGAATCGAAATTCCGATTTTTTGTGCGAAAAACAAACGGCATCAGCCAGATAGAGGCAATATGAGAGAGGGATATATTATAGTACATAAAGATATAAGCCAAGTTTTATATACATTTTAACGATTTTTTTTAATTTATTTAATGTTTATTAATTAAAGACTTCAAATAAATTGTAAATGTTCTGTAAAATGTATTGTAACGAATGGTACAGTTTACGTATATTCCATACACAAGTTTATAAAAAATGGTTCGTACTGAGCGGTTTACGCAAACCACTACATAAAATTTATGTTACTATTGCAGTATTACATATGCAGGACCGGAATTTAAAACGTTTACAACTCGTAAGTGTATTGAAAATTCTAGATTGTTTTGTAAAAAAAAACATGACTGACTTAGAGTACTGTTTTAATTTTTAAGTGGTCACCAAACGCTTTTAGACATTGGCTCTGCGAGAAATTTTACCCATCACTTACATCGCCAATGCGCCACCAACCTTGGGAACTAAGATGTTATGTCCCTTGTGCCTGTAATTACACTGGCTCACTCACCCTTCAAACCGGAACACAACAATATCAAGTACTGCTATTTTGCGGTAGAATATCTGATGAGTGGGTGGTACCTACCCAGACAAGCTTGCACAAAGCTCTACCACCAGTAAAATTAGATATTAGATATTGATTCTAAATAGTTTTTATAAAATTCATGACTCGAGTTCTAAGTATATTTTCAGTTTTTATAAAACAATTCAACATTTAAAGCTGTTTTTAATACAATTACGACGAAATTGTATAACCTACGCAAACTGACAAAGCAAATCACTTTCCACTATCCGTTTGACCACCACTCACCTACACCTTCACCTTATTTACGTCTTACTTCAATGGATGTAAAGTTACGGAACTCGAATTATCATAACGGTACTCAAAAAATACAATTATAACAGTGAGGTTAGACTGTTATAGAAGCGACTGTTAATTTAATTATTTAATTTATACAGCTTTGGTTAAAAATAATAAAGGCCATTTATATCCTCAAATAAACATAAAGCTTGTGATCAAGAGGAGAACTATCAATGAATAGCGATAACCGTACTGTTACCATAAAATGTTCGTAAATTTGCTTCGAAATGCTGCGTTAAGGTTATTGCTAATCCTTAAAGTGCATTTCAAGAGATAAATACTTGTTCAGACATCGTGTAAAATATTTATCATTACCATTGAAACGATCTCTGTAGTGATAAAATTGATTTTCAATATTTTTAATTATGATTACAATATTTGTTTTTTTTTACAAAGATATTACAATAAAATATTGAAAACGTTTTGTGAAAGTTACATAGAAAAAATATTTATATTCAAATTGTTTCACGTTTTTAGCGTGTGATGATAATGATACAGTAAAAATATTTTTAATATTAATTAATAACACAATATTTGAATAGTTATATTTATGTAATGGTTATTAAGTTAATGGTATATTCATATTATGCAAACAGTAAATCTATCCGATATGTTAACAGCCAAAACTTACAGGGAATAAAAATTAAAGATAAATGATTAAAATATTCATCATTTTCAGTAATGTTTCAGTAAAAGTTGACATGGATTGCAATTTTGAAAAGGTCGCGTCCATAGGTCGCTCTTATTATGGAGCGGAAATAGCGAACTTAGTAGACCGGCCAATTGAATTCATTGATTTTTTAAATTTCATGCATTTTTAAAATTTTCAAGTACTTTAATTATATTTACATTTTTGTTTTGTACGCTGTTAGGGTGGAAAATATCCGCATGTGAGCAGATTTAACTTATTTTCCAAATTGAGAAAAAAATATATTATTTCCACGTTGGTATATGTACAAGAGAATTTGGCACTAGCATAAAAATCTCCGCTTTGTTTTTCTAGTACTCGTAGCTTACCTATAAGTGTATAGATTCTGAGTTTCTGGTTTCCCCGTATCGAAACTTATTAAGTTTTCTGTAAAGAAATGCTCCGGTACCAGTCTCCAGTTTATATTTCCTCGGAAAGTACATAAGTCGATCCTGCGCCTGAACTTTTCTGTTATATCGGATTTGTCGTCCGATTGAATTATGAGAGTGAAGGAATATAAAATGCATTTATGTTTGCGAACATAATTGTGCTCTATAATAATATCTATATCGCTAAAATCCCTTGAGCATAGGGATCATTTTCACACTTTTGCACACAAAACTCGATCGATTTATTTGAAATAAATCGAGAAATTTCATTTCAATTTATATAATAAATTTATTGAGTATTACTGATCAAATAATTCAGAAGCTATCGTCTAGTGGACCCTATAGATTTGCCATGCACACCCCTAGGGAGCGTCCCAAAATAGGATAGAGATCTTTGATAAGGCGACCGAGTTAAACATTCATAATATTATAATTAATTACGGTTTAAATTCTCTCTAAGATATGAAATTCGAATGCATTTCTGCAATTAAATTAAATTCTAAACATATTGATACATATTTCTCAATAAATAAATACCATAAAAGAGAAATTTAATTGCCGAATGAAGACATGACAGTTGTAGCTTGGCTTGACCATCTATCTCATAACATTTATTGATATCTGATTATTTATGAAAATAATAAAACCTTATTTTTACCGGTTCAAAGTTAGTAGTAGAATGAAATACGTAAAATTTGTCGTTAGCTCAACTACAGATGTTATACTTAAGTCTTTACTAAATGACTGAGAAAATAAACCAAATATAAAATTGAGAGTTAACTCGGTGGCGGTAAATAGTTTTTATTCCTAGTGTTGGTGAATAGTAATTCTTAAGTATTCATCAAACCACTTTAAGGTTTATTATATTGCTGCTTACATTACGTCAACTGCGTACAAGCAATGTATCTCTAAAATTAATTATTCAAACGATGTCAGAATATTATCCCTCTGAGTCCCATTCACTCATCTGTTAAACCATACCTCTACTCTATAAACTTTAAACAGCTCTTGTTATTATTTTAACACGGCATAAACGTATAAATACACACTACAAACTGCTACACACACAATACATACTGTACAAAGCACAACTGAAATTATAAGTTCAACTTCCTAAAACAAACTCAAACTCTTTGTTAAATTTATTATAACCAAAATATTATGGCAGATGAATACCGGTCCTTGTAATCATTTATTTGATCCCTAAAACTTTTGAACTACAGCCTTTAATATATAGAAGATAAAACAAAATGATATTCAAAATATCCAATTTACTATTTATGTATGCTTATTCTCTTTGCGCTTTTATTTTATTTTAGTTTACGGACAGAAAAACAAAGAAGCTATCATATTGGCTCAACAGTGCGATGTCGAGGACAGCAACAGGTACGATTAAAATCTTTTGGGCTATTGTTATATTCCCACATAGCTATACGAATGCTTATTATAATGAAAATTATATTGTAATCAAATCTGCTATAAGAACATTTGAATCGCCATGTTGTAAATTATTTAAACATGAAGCTCCGTTCCAGTATGTAACAGTATATACCGGAATGTAATGTAATAAATGCAGTTCTTTCAGAAAAATGTAGAAGTGACGATGTTGAATTTAAAATATTATGTTTTGATTCAATAAATAAAGATATACACACAAATATACAAATTAATTTTTCTTTTAATAGTAGCGAAAATAATGTTATTATTGCATAATATTTATATTGAGGATATAAAAAGGATATACTCACAAATCAAAATTAAAAATAGGTACTTTAAAATCTAATAATTATTATCTTTTTGTATTATATTAAAGGTTTTTAATATAATAATCTTAATAAATCACAAAAGGATAGACATAAAAAGATAGTTTTAATAAACACTATAGCATAAATTCTCAAACCAATAAAACGATGAAATAAGAGATCTATCCCGTGCTTTAAAACAGTTCACTGGCTGGGTACTCAAGTTTGATTAACCTGCGAGATATGACTTCGAACGTCATTACGAAGCTACGAATATTCTACCTTCCATTATAGTAAAAGCTGTGCATCCATTATAAAATTCCACTTTGAATTGCTTTAACAGTTTATTTCTGTTTGTTTCATGTTTCTTATTAAATGAAATATAAATAACATACAAATGTAGAATGTTGACTAGAAATAGATATTACAGGAGGCCTTTATATCCGCCCCATATTTTTAATATTCCAATTTTCTTGTTCGTTCATATTAAAAAACCGTGTCCATGTTTTGAAAAATCTCTAGCAAACAAAAAACTAAAATCTTTTCACTGAAATAACTCACACAGTAAAATCCTCGTCGTAATCTTACCATTGTTTCAAATTTAAAGCGAACGAAACAAAAAATTGAGAAAGAATTTTATTGCAGATAGAAAAAAACTAGGAATTTAGTGATAAATAAATATAAAAAGGTTCATTTTTTTTTTATTCTGTAGATATGTATAATAGTGAGGTGTAGTTGAAGGCGTATACGCTTCGTAGTTTCTAATATTGTTTTAGCTTGTTCGATATCACAATAAAATTCATGAAATGTAATATCTTCTTGATAATAAAGTTACGAAATATAGCTTAAAAAATCCCTGCTACCCATAAAATACTTTAACGAACGTAACGAGAAAAGTTAATGGAATACTCTTCCCAAGCCTAGTAATTACAGATCCGACAAATTGGAACATCGGAGCCTAGCAGGAAGTGTTTAGAAATTTGAAATGTTACAAATATTATGTCCTTGATTTGCAACTTAAAAATATATATTTTAAATATTTACATACAATTTAGTTTTTAATAAGATGTTTGTATAAAATATCATCAAGTGTAGATTCGTTTATAACTTATGTTATAAATATCGGTTTAAAAATATATCTTTCATAACATATTTTACCTTTTCAACGAACTTTTTAATGTGGTCGGATCTAATTTGCTGTGCTAAGTTTGTTGCTGTTTTGTCTGTATTTCTTATTCGCATGAATATAAAGTTATTTTACCAAATGAACAAAAAAATAATAGATGTAAAACATAATTTAAAATAAAAATAATCGTATTTACTATCATTGAAAATAAATTTATAGCGTTAACTATAAATTTAAATTAAAAGTGACAAATAATAACAAAAAATTTGTTTCGTTTACTTACCTCTAAAATGTCGAGTTTCGATGTGAATTGCAAGTCTATATCAGTAAAAATAAAAGTTTCGTACACGGCAACTTAGTCACAAGTCACTGAAAAAGTATGAGGAAAATCGAGGTGCGTGATCAGCGATGTTCTGCGGTCGGTCGCCAAGTTCTCCGAACCGTTTGGGCGCGCCAAAGTTGTGCGGACTGGGTACGGGCGGCGTGCTTATATCTAAGAAGGCGGGCATCACACGCATGCGCCGGCACCATTCATGACACGCTCTCAATGACCGCCTCCGCAACCGTCATCGCTCATCGTGTCATTTTTGTAATTGTAATTGCAATTTAAATATGTTAATTTGCATTTTTTATTTCTATCCATAATAATAACGGTTGCCTGTAGGTATATATGCAGTTTATATATATTTTTATCACTGCTAAATCTGATTTTATTAATTATTTAATATTTCCTAAAAAAGAAATCATAAAGTCTATATAAAAGTCAAAAGAGTAAATACGGATCGTTTTAAAATTTAATTTCCGTTCCTATAGTCTTTTGATAAATTCATTCTTGGTGAATATGAAAATTAAGCTCTGACCCCTACATTATTATCGGGATCCGATGTGATATATTCCCCTTAGAACTACTAAAAAGGTATATAAGCCATTACTTATCATAATTTATCGCTAGAAACTTCGATATATTATCTTAACTTTGAGCTGAAATTTAACTTATCATTATATTTCCTTTTTAGAAACATTTTTATAGGGGTAAGTTCATTTTGTGACTGCATAACTTTGTAGTTATCATAATAATAAAAAGAACGTTAATATTATGCATATGCATTATATTAACGGCTTTAACTATAATATACGTTTCATTAACAGTTATTTCTAATTAATTTTTCGTATCTGATTTAAGTCGATCATCGCGGTACACTTTTAATGATTACCGATCGAACATTCGATGACCTGTTGATCTAATAAAGCTGCAGACTACAATATCCCGATTTCAAGTACCGAGTCGGGTCAATTATTTTCTTTAAGGTTTTACTGATGAACTAATCGACGGTGACGGTATAGCGTTTGGAAGTATAGAAAGCACGTAAAGCCGTCGGTACTGCGCCTGGACTTTTAACGTTCGTGTCGGATCTGTAGGGCTATTCTGTAAGAACAATCTCGAAACTCAACGCAAAAAAACGGTGAATGAAATAACAGAAAGTGATATGCGAAGTTGACCATAACGATTTCAAGAATATACGCATCATCATAGTATATCACTATAAGTCGATCATATTTCACGAATAAGTAATGAAGTGAGTTTTTATAGAACTGCAGCCATCCGATATGATTATGAGAGTGCACTTGTGTTTGCTTGAAAATTTGTACAGTATAATATTTCCCGCGGCTCTTGAGATTCCACCGTCAAAATCGGTTTGAAGGAAATAGTCACAAAAATCTACTTAGGCTGAAGATTCATCTAAAAGCTTACCGCCGCTTTTATACGATGTCATTTATAAATAGTATGCAATAACCTACCAACGTACTTTACAAAGGAGACAAATTCGTAGAAAAATTTCATACGCTCTGTCAGAACCACGATCCTTATATAATATAAGCTATGGCTCAGAAAAAAATAAATAAAAGATAAAAAACACAAATATATGCTATAATATGTATATATTGTATAGCTGGCCTGTTCCTTCGTACGTCCGCGTCAACTATTTTACCTGTACACCCCCCATTTATATGTCTACGTCCTTATATTTGTGGGAACTGTTCCCACGCAGCCTCAATGTCAAATTTGATTACGATCGGTTCATTGGTATATTTGTTATGAGGTAACAAACAGACGGATAGAGATACTTCAGACGGATAATATTCGTACAAATTATATGAACAGATATTTTTTGTTTTTGCTATGATAAATACAATGTAATATAATGATATATGTTGGAATATTATTATAGAACATTTCATATGATAAACATCAAGTCTTTTACGCGAATAAGCCAGCTAATGGTAAGTTATGGCCTTAGCCGACATTGGCAATCGTGGAAAATCCGACAAATCTTTTGAACCGTAGTAATGACTTAAGATGTTATATATATATTTCTCCTTAATCATTAAGTTAATATTAAGTATTTAAAGGACTTCAAAAAAGGTAAGGATTTTATTTCGTCAGTGTTTTTATGTATAATATATAAATGTTTTATTTTTGAACCGATTTCGATTATTGTTTTTGGGTTTGGGCTGAATGGGTTAATTATTCATTTAACTCAACAACAACAACACAACACTTCCCAATCTCAATTTCACTTAAATTGCATACTGTTTTCTATTTGAAGAGTACATTTTAATATATTTTATTTATATATTACTAGCTAGCCTCCTCGGCTTCGCACCGGTAGAATATAGACCAACATAAAACGTTTATATGGTAATAGATATCAGTACTTTTTTTTTGGAAAAACGCTCTACGCGTTTCCCGTATGTGGGGTTCGGGTATGTGGAGCTCAACCAGCGGTACCCTTTCTTAACGAGGAGTGCCACGGGATCGCTAGCGCATGCTACCGTGACGCTCAATAGATATCATTCCTAGTATAAATCCCAGTTGGCATGATTTTTTCCGACATCTTCAACGATGATTGTCATATTTCAGTCAATTTACACAAAACCATAATTAATTATACAGTTAACATTTTTCATGACTCACTCCGTCCATTGGTGAAAACCGAATGAAAATCCGTTTGGTAATTTTTGAGTTTAACGCATTCAGATAGACAAACAGACGCGTCGGAGCCTTTGTGTTATAATATTTATTAATATATTTCAACAAAATTTAATAATATATTAATAAGAAATTTAATAACAATAAAAAATATATATTATAATAAAAATAGTTGTTAGAATTCTTGATATGAGACGTCACATCAAAGGCTTTGAGTATGTAATTGTTTTTCTCTGAGCGTCGACAAGATAAAGCTTCCAAGGTATACGTCTTACTGAAAACAGTAAAATCTTTACAGTTTACAACCAGCTCTCAAACAGCACTCGTGCAAATTGAAACGTTCGTAAACTTAACAAAGAAATTACATCATGAGATTTATTTATCTAATTAAGTATTTTGCTTAATAGTACCTGTACTGTGTTGTTATGAGTCTGTAAAATTAATACTTGTCTCTTTGTTTCCATGCGCATATTATCTAATGAGTTATATTGCAAAATAACAGCACGTAAATATCCCACAGCTGAGCTAATTCATTATTTCCTGATACAGAACGTTTGGAGCTTATTTCGCCACGTTATTTTGCGATATCTTTTAGAATATACGTACATATATACGATACATACGGTGTTTTATTTCACTGTCAAATACGAGATAAATTTAAATCACAAATTAAGCACACGAAAAATAATGCTTACTCAGATTTGTAACCGCAATCGTCCGCGCAGATCTTTTTCCAAATATTTAAGAATAGTTTGGAATCAAACCTACTGATTTTTTATGTGGAAAAGCAGGGACTCCAAGCGAAGGTTAACTTAATAAACGGGGCTCCCCAGTTGAATATATTGTAATTTGTATTAAGATATTTTTAATGTATAAATCATTTTCTATATACTAGGCAATCTCTTTATGTATTAATGATATATAAAATTAATCCTCAACATAATCCAGAATCTCAATATATTCGGTCAAATATCTACAAACAAACTATTATGAATGTAATGTAATGTAATCATCACATCGGGTTAAATGCATGAAATATATCATATGAATACCCAATTCTATAGAAATCTATCCTTTTTATGTAAAGAATAGTTTGTTTTATGAACGCGCTAAGTACAGTACCTAGCCAATTTACTGAGAACGATTATAGTCTATATAGTATAATCGTAGCCAGTGACCAAAGAAATAAGTTTCAATGCACGTGGGCAACAGCTAAATTAAAGAATAAGCACATTATTCACTAGTAAGAAATACTTTTTATTCATCTCGTGTTATAAAACATTATAAGAATAGAATACCTGTAGGCTGTATGCATTTTTTTAATGTGATTGTATATATGTGAGTGTAGCAAGATCATGTAAGCGTTGATCGATCGACATTTAAATAAAAAAAATGTACATATATTGTATTCTATTCGCAGTTGAATGGCGTTGTGGATTAAGTACTGTAGTGGATTTAGCTTATCCCGCGTATGAAAGGCACCAACTGTTGAACCATGGCCCACTGGTTAAAACACAAATCTTAACCGAAGTTTGCGAGTTCACGTCCGTGCAAGCTCTACTGATTTTTATGTGTTTATGTTCGTGTGCAGCACGATATAGGATAACATCTGATCGAAATATCGAATTTCTTAAAATCTTCTCTTTCTCGCCAGTTAATTTAAAACCGATTTCTATACGCAAAGCCTACGCGAAGCCAGTAACAATTTCATGCTAAATATTATTCAATTCTTCATCTAGTTATAACAAATACACTGATATGATAAATATTATTAACGCATATAACATGACAAATTCTTATTGTTTCGGAAACATAATTTCAACTTTTACCCTCGCGGGATCGAAACTCTATTTATCTTTTCCTGCCTTCGAACGAGTTTTAATGTATTGTAGTTGTTATTTTAAAAATTGGGTGAGTATCCTAATGATATTTATATTATTTAAATTTAGCTGGGTTTTTCTTAAGACAAAAGTTTTTTTTTATTTTCCTAAGCGATTCATATTTAAATAAATATTTCAAAGTCCTTTTTATACGTAAAGGAAACTGTATAAATAAACTTTTATTTGTTTGAAATGTAAATTATAAAATTTTATTTATGCTAACCCTTAGCATTTTAAGGGTTGTCTCCGCTCTAAAGTAATAATTTAAATCTTTGTATAAAATATTTAAAACATATATTTTTATTCTTCTATATTTAAATTATTTTCTTAGAGTAATATTTATCCTTATACGTATATCTAACGTTATGGATATATTTATTGATAAATTAATTAATTTTATAATATAGATAAATTAAGCAACAAATACTCACAATACGAGCACATTAGACGGTTGTTGTTCTTCAATAAATGGTACGTGCAATAGATCGCGTTCGAAAGCTTATTTTTTGTTTAAAGTAACAACTAGGCAAAATATCGATTACCGATATCGGCATTGAACCTTCAAGGTCTCAAACATCGGCAACGAACTCGCGAACGTGTCACAATGCATGATGGTGTTGCACGATATAAATAATTTAATATTACCATCGCCAAATTAATACGTGACCGTGCTTTGATTTGTAAGTTATTGATCTCTCTGTGAACTTTTTTAACACATTGTGACCTGCTTGACGTGATTTTTTTTTCATTGTATAGACAGGTTGGCGGGCAATTGGGTCACCTGATCGTAAGTGGTCACAACCACCCATAGACGTTGGCACAGTTAGAAATATTAACCATCTCTTACATCGCCAATACGACACCAACATTGGGAATTAAGATGTTATGTCCCTCGTTCGTGTAATTACACGGCCTCAATCACCCTTCAAACCAAAACACGAAAATAGAAAATACTGCTGTTTTGAGGTAGAACATCTGATGAGTGGATGTTATATACCCAGACGAGCTTGCACAAAGCTCTACCACCAAGAAAAACTAAAAGAAATGATTTGAAGTCACAAGTTTAGACAAAAATATTTTCTATTTTTCCTTATTATTATCCTTTATTACAATCAAACACTTCGATTACGGAATACATAGTTAAGAAATTATTTTCCTTGGGAAATGATTTATTTAAAACAGCAAGAACAGAAAGTAAATAAGCACATCTTTAAAACAGTAGTAATCGTTTTTATGTTACTTTAAATAATCCTAATTAAGAGGTAAATACTATTAATTAATTGATTTGTATACAACTTTCACATTATGTAGTATCAGGAAAGACATTTTGTACTTTATTAAATTAATTTCAGGCGAAACGTCAATTTTCTTACAATTTTAACAGAAAGACTAAAATTTCGAACACATACATATATTTATCAAGTGAAAATCAATTGTATAAAATTATGCATCAGAGAAAATGCACGAATCGTGTGGTTTAAAGATGTATTAACAACAGGTCCACTGATTAGGTAAGAATGGAAGGAAGGGTAGGGGTCGTATTCTGCGCAGAACATGATTTAAGGCAAAGAGTTTTACCGAACGTCTTATTTATAAATAATTCCATTGAAATCTTCAAGCGTTAAACACAAAACAAATTGATCCACAAGACAAGCGACAATTATCGAATACAGCCAACCGGAAAAAAGGACGAGCTCGATTTTAAACAGTCTAGAGAATTTAATGACATTATTATAAACGGATTTTAAAAAATAAAAACAAATTTATTTGAACGAATAAATCGGTTGCTTTTGTAAATTATTTCGAATGCGTTGAATTCGGTTTGTGATGAACATCCTTCAAGATCTGCCATTTAAACATAATGCCTATTTAAATACATGATACAAGATATTTAAACTATTTGATAGCAGCTGTAAACTAAATAAAAAAGTGTTCTGGATTTGGTAAATTCGTTATGATTTTAATTCATATTATATCAAACATAATTTGTAATTTTTAAACGTTTTGAAGATTACCCCGGACAAACAGACAGATTGACAAAAATTTAAAAATGAATGTTTTGGCTTTGTTAACTCGCAATTAGCCTATATTATAGCTATGTTAACTTAAAAAGAGGCATTTATTTAGAAATCCCAAAATAACAATACTATTTGGCTAACTTAGTTTACCATAATAAATATGAAAACACCATAAACCTTAAAATAACACTGAGAGACACTTAATATTTTTATTTTTATAGTTATATAGATTAAGCATATGAAAGCTAAGATGTGCTTGGAGGAATTTATGTCTACTTTCTTCGTTTAAAATGCACGTGTCCTATATAATGGGTACAATATTATAAGTACAGATAATTATCAATAGGTACAGATCTATGGCAGTTGACGTGGGATATGCAGCTATAGTGCTTATGTACTCGTACGTTCATATTACTATATGCGAGTCACTGATGCAAACGCGTCATCTGCTTATTTCAATGACGTGTATCAATCAGTTGGGCTCATTTGATTTGTCCAGTCTCTAATTAGTCATACAAAGCATTGTTATAATTAGACAATAAATTGCCAATAATTAATGTCAGTTGGTTAGATGGAATATTAATATTTATTGATAAATAATTTATGAATAAAGAGATAAAGATATTAAAAAATATATATTGGACGTGCTTAGCCTTACAGTACAGTACAGTAACAGTATGTGAATGTCCCACTGAAGTGACATAACATCTAGAGAAAACAAACGGTCTCCTTAATAAATAAACACAGTTATATTAATTTTTAATTTAAAAAGATAGAAAATTAAAAATAATTAAAAGTCCCACTTAGTTTCTTTTATTACTTTGTCTAAGGTCTGTGATATATTTTACTTAGCATCAAAGTTTATTATTATATAAAGTATTCTATTGACAATCAATAAGCAAGTTGGGTTTCTATAATATTGAATAAAGACATCTGAAGATACCTTGTTTCAATTAATTATATGTATGTAGGTAGATTGATTAATATTCCCATGATTTATGTTTAATTCTCTACTCTAGGACCTAATTAGAGCTACTTGGCGGCTTCGCAATGACTCGTGAAGCTACTCGTGGTACAATCTTACTTGTAGTATCAATTTGTGCAATCAATGATGTACAATTAAGATTTAATTATTTAATATCCTACTTTAATCAGTAATTATTAATCTCAACTCTTGTGCTTATAAGAGCTTTTTTGAATATAACTCATATTTTTGAAAAGAAAAACTAGTACCAGGTTTAATTATGTTTGATATATACCTCTATATATATTTTTTGTAATCGATTGAGGTTTTTTTTTTGATAGAATAGTAAGGCGGACGAGCATATGGGCCACCTGATGGTAAGTGATGGTAAGTGGTGGTAAGTGGTCACCAAACGCCCTTAGACATTGGCACTGTAAGAAATATTAGCCATCACTTACATCGCCAATGCGCCACCAACCTTGGGACCTAAGATTTTATGTCCCTTGTGCCTGTAATTACACTGGCTCACTCGCCCTTCAAACGGGAACACAACAATAACAAGTACTGCTGTTTTGCGGTAGAATATCTGATGAGTGGTTGGTACCTACCCAGACAGAGCTTGCACAGAGCCCTACCACCAATAACCCTAGGTAGGTCACTAAAAGGTCCGTATGATCGTTAGCCGTTTTATAATTTTACTAATATAATTCCTATTGATTATACACTTATTCAAATAACGATATACATTTATCAATAAAAAGACAGTATTTTTAGTGTTATTGCAAGATATTTTAACAAACATATTAAACTTTTTCATTTATTAGAAACATTAAAAATAAATACAACTCGGAACGAAACTTAACAAAAATAAAATATTTTCCATTCGTCACAAATAAACATAAATAATATGTAATGTTATGTTAAACACTTGTTTTATGAAGGTAAGAAAAAGACTACATCTTAAAATAACACTTGTCTCCTTGAAATATTTACGAGGCAAGCAATTAATAAGGCAGCAATTAATATTTTTATCGACGACTGTTCAGCTATTAATTTTAAATTATCCATAGAATTAATTTACTTTATGTCATGACAACTTTTTTATCTCTGGTCATTGTCACCCAATGTTTAGTTGGAAAAATTCTTAAGAATGTATATTCTTAAGATATATGACCGAGCAATTTAATAAATGAAGGAAATTTCAACAGCGGTCGACGGACCACGGACAGTTCTGGTTGTTGGTCGTCGTGAAGTTGGGCTTGAAGATACACTCTTTTGATACGATAATCGACTATTTATGTAATTATTACAACAACTATCGTAAAATATACGAATTCGCATCTCTAACCGTCCGTGTCTAGCTTTTTTTTTTCTCAAAACTTTATACCTGCTGCCTGTACGCGATTACATGTGACATCTCATTGAATATTCCTAAAAAAATCTATATTATGAATCTGAAATCGTTACAAAACTTATAGTATCTATCTATATATATATGTATAATAATAATAATAGCAATAATAATGTCCTCCAGACCGATTTCGGCCACGGCGGCCAATCTCAAGAGAGATTAGCCAACTACGCAGGAGATATTATAGTGCACAAGTGTGTGCGCAAACACAGGTGCACTCTCTTATTCCTAACTCTCATAATCCGATGGGACGGTAATCCGACACGACCGGAAAGAGTTCAGACGCAGGACCAACGGCTTTACGTGGTTTCCGAGGCACGGGAGTGAACACACTTCCAACTTCCAGACTCCGGGCTGCTACAGAGAATTCTGACTGAAAAACCTAATAACATTTTATTGGCCCGACCTGGGAATTGAACCCAGGACCTCCGGGTCTGCAGCCTTACATCAAGCCAATAGACCAACGAGGCAGTCACATATTTCGTTATTTCGTTCGTTTATGGTATTTCGTTTATATATATATATATATATATATATATATATATATATATATATATATATATATATATATATATATATATATATATAACCGAAATACCACTCATCACGAGATCTAAACTATCCGCCCGATTGACTTGAAATTTGTTATAGTTTCCTTCCTACGCTTTCTTTCCTACGTTTCCTACGCCTTTCCCGAAGTCGACGCTCGCTAAGAACGGATTTTACGCAAATCCTATCCAAAATACATTTTTCTTCTTATCTACCCGTGCGAAGCTGGGATGATTAGCTAATTATATAATAATACTAATTAATTCAGCATTTAAATAAATCGTCTAAATACCTAAGATACTTCATTCAACGACTATTTTATTATTCTTTAATAGGTACTCCATTTCTGTATAAATTGGGAGAGGTCTATGTTCAACAGTATAGGATGATGACACATGGGCTGATAAAGATGATGATAATTTTTATGATGATATTAGACAGACAACGCAATGGCATACAACTCGTATTTATGCAATTTGTAACAAATAAGATAGCGGTAGAATTCTACCCGTAAATAGACTAACTAGGCAGTAGGTTCCAGCTAGAACATTTTCTGCGACTGCTTAATTTTACTGCGACTGCTTTAATTATTTGAATAAATATATTTTAAGTTTCTGTTGCATTTTACGCGATTCTATTCTTACAAACGTTTGTAAGTATCGATTCCGTCCTATATTTTATCATCATTTTAATTTTATAAGAACTATAACATACAAGGCGATTTCATTGAAAACATAGGTGACACAATTTTATTGTTAACGTCCTAAATAAAGGCTCTGTATACATAAATAATTACAAGCATATATAATTATTTGTAAAATAATAAAAATCTTTTATCTAAGTATCTTATTTAAAGTGGATACGATATATTAAAAAAAATTATATGGCAATTTACAGGCAGAGTCATAACTCGCCATTGCCCCAATGACACTAATGTCCGTAGACAGGTTCTATGTCTACGTTAATGTCATATTATAAATATTTTCAAAGAAAGATGCAAAAACGAGCTCTAAATTAAAAGTGAATGCTTTTCATGGATTTGTTGAATTCAATAATTGACATTGTATTATCAAGATAGTTAAAAATGCTATTATGAATATTTTTCCATATTTACAAGTAAAACAATAATGCAAAAAATAAAAGACAAAGTGAAAGTAACAAAGAGGAAATTTCGAAACGATTTTGTCTTATCAGATTACAATGTTTTCCATCATAAACTAGATAACTTTATGATGGTAGTGACGGGTGACTACGACAAATTAACATTTTAATTGTGTGTGCCAGATTGTTTCAGAAACCGACTTTTAACCGACCACCGATCAGCCCTGGAAAATCAGCCGCGACAGCCGTGTGACGTCCAATCGCGCATGTGACAAGTAGTTAATGGGTTATATTTTCGCCAATAACGAATGCGTTTAATTGGACACAAGCCATGTGAGTAAAGTAAAAAATAAATAAAAATTATGGATAAAAAGTCATATTATATTTTGAAGCAATAGAAAAAATATCCATCTTCACATTCTGGTAAAAGTTTACTTCTTTAAGCTCTTCAACTTATTAGTACCTAAATAGTAATTATCTGTTCTATTGATTTTTTTTTTTTATATTAGCCGGGAGGGCAAATGACTCTACTCCACCTGATGTTAAGTGGTAGTAGAGTCCAAACGCGAGGACGGCCAGTACAGTCGGGAAGAAGGTTCTGCACTAGCCGCCCTCGCCTTGCCGGCCCGCAAGATGCCTCTTCACGCCTCGTTTGAAGGAACCCGGGTCGTAAGAGGAGGGGAATACGTGAGCTGGTAAGGAATTCCATTTCTTGGAAGTGCGACAAAGAAAAGAGTTGCCAAATTTCTTTGTGCGCGATGGAATTGATGTCACAGTTAGTCGGTGACATCGAGAGCCAGCACGCGTAGACTTGTGAAGGAAGGGGAAAGCAGGAATTAGGGAGAATAATTCCTCGGAACACTCGCCGTGATACAGTCGATAGAAAGCGCTCAGCGCTGCTATCTCTCGACGCAATTGTAAAGGCTCGAGGGTGTTAGTGACCTTTACGTCGCCAATAATGCGGACCGCACGCCGCTGCAACCGGTCCAAGGCCTCAAGTAGGTACTTAGCGGAGCCATCCCAAAGGTGCGAGCAATATTCAACGCAAGACCGTACCTGTGTTTTGTACAGCAGGCACAGTTGTTGTGGCGTGAAAAAACGCCGCACCTTGTTCAGAACTCCGAGTTTCCGTGAAGCTGTTTTTATCACAGCCTCGATGTAATCCCTTGGACTGAGGTCGCAGCGAACGTCCATCCCCAGCATGGCGATTTTGCTTTGTATCACCAGCGGAGTGCCACAGAGGGAGGGAAGAGGGGAAAATGGTGACTTTTTTGCTGTGAGAGCGCATACCTGTGTTTTCTTGGCATTAAACTCAACAAGATTATCTGAGCCCCATTTGGCGATAAGCTCTAACGTCCTATTGAGTTCAATGACAAGATCCTCCCGCCTCTCCTGAATTTCCGCTCGCCCAGCCACTGCGCGTCCGTGGTATCCACCATGCACTGTACTATCGTCTGCATAGCAATGAATGTTCCCGAGTGGATTGCATTATTTGAATATATCATAAGTTTTTATATTTTTATTGACAATAGAAGAACAGTCGACAAATAAGTCACCCGATGGTAAGTGATCATCGTTGCCCGTAAACTATTGGTACTGTTACGAAATGTTGGCGACAGGTATTTATTTCAAACAGTAACTGTTTTGTGTGATGCAACTACGCAACTGCAGCTCCATGATAGCGTATCCCACACAGTGGCTACAATATCACATCACAGAGAAAAGTGTATGAGTCATGCATAATTGCAACCCCTCTCTTTATACGGAAGGCCGACACTGCTCCAAGAAAGGCGATAAGGCCATCATAACATCAAAATGACCCTAATAATTCCTGACCCTGAACAACAAAGTACAAAGGGTACACGACTCCTCCCCCTTAACACGCGGGCGAAGCCACGGGCAGAAACTAATATGTCCTTTTCTGTGCTCCTGAAAAGGTGTATGCAAAATTTCATGATGATCCATCAAATATCGTAACAAATAAACAAACAAACACACTTTCACATTTAAAATATTAATAAGTATTTTAGAAACCGATAATAATGGAATAGGTAAATGCTGCATACCAGACCAAGTGTCAATTATCATTGCAATCAATTAATTCTTTTTTGTAATATTGTCAGATAATTCCGTGCAATGATTTTAATATCATACATTATACAAAAGTCCTACAACAGAGATGTGTTTCTATACATAATTCCTTTTAGGCCGCGATTTTCCTCGCGTCTTTAATAAAACTGCACTCGTTAGTACATCTTTTATTTTATATATTAGTATTATATATACATTATTTTATATAACTAAGGTAAAGAAGAAGAAAAAAATTAATAGTAAAAAAATATACATATAATTTACTCACATATTTTTTTGGGGTGTAGTGGGGAGCCTAGTGTGAATACTTTCGGGGCTTCACCAGCCGGCCCAAAACGGGCGGTGTGGCTTCGCTAATCACAGGCTTTCTGCAATCTCTCACCAGTGGCTCCAAGAAGCTGTAGTGCATGCAGCGGCCACAACCAGGTAACCGCGTTGGCTCGCGGGCTAAACCTGGTTGAGGGGGGTTTGCCAGAATGGTGGACCTACAAGCGGATCCTTCCCGCTTAATGCATAAAGTCTGCCTCGGCGGGGAAGGCAACTAACCAACGCAGATATGCACTCGGGCTTGACGGAACTGGAGGTAGCTAGGCAAGGTGGACGGCCTAGGGCGACAGTAGAAGGCGCATAGTTACTGTCGGCCAAACACATCATCGGATCCTTCCTCCAGTCGTAGCGGTTTTCCGTTCCACTGGATCAAGGAAGGGGAAGACGAGGGTGTGCACCTGCGTTTTGCGCGTACGCTTGTGCACTGAAATATCTCCTGCGTAATTGACTGCTTCCGTATATGGACTCCGATACCAATAAAGTCCTGTGGCGATGGGTCAAGGTAGAGAGGTCCGGTTTGATGCAATCCGGGCTTTGTCTGAGACCTGCACTTGGGCGGCTCTGGGGGTGTGTAACACCGTGGTCGCTTTTGCTCTGCATAGAGGAGACAGAGTAAACCCGGCAGCATCTGGAGTGACAAAGCAGCCCTATTTCGGGAGGCACTGCTTTCCCCGCTCAGCCGGGGAGGGGGCTAGAAAAGGTGCCCTAAACAAAAGCTCTTCCCAACCATTTTATTTTTGAGGGTAGTAACCACGGCTGCCTTCGCATCCTTCAATTTCGTGGTCGGCTTTACAGAATACAAAAAATAAAAACACCTGCAATAACATTCGGCGCGTGGAACGTGCGAACACTTCTTGACCCTGATGACAATGCTTGCCCGGAACGGAAAACTGCCGTCTTAGCTCGAGAACTTCGACGCTATAATGTGGATGTGGCTGCACTCAGCGAAACACATAGCCGAAGAAGGGGAGCTGGTAGAACATGGTGGCGGGTATACTTTCTTTTTGAAGGGACTTGCTACCTCGGAACGGCGGTGGTCGGGCGTAGGATTTGCGGTTAAGAATCATTAGTCAATCTGTCAGTCAGCTCATTAATCAATTACAAGAGTGTCCGGTGCACATCTCGGACCGCATCACCACACTGCGCCTTCACCTTGAATATGACAACTACCTGAATGTCATCAGTGTCTATGCTCCAACGCTGGATAAATCTGATATCATAAAGGGTAAGTTTTACGACGATTTGAGCCGGTGCATCGAAAGCATACGCCCCAAAGAGAAGATACTGGTCTTGGGGGATTTCAATGCTAGAGTTGGACGGTATTACGACGCCTGGCCTAAAGTTTTGGGGAGACATGGAGTTGGCAATATGAACAGCAACGGTCAGCTGCTGCTCAGGTAATGTGCACAATTAGACCTAGCGATCACGAACACAATGTTCAGACTTCCAGTCAAGCACAAAACTACATGGATGCACCCAAGATCCAAACACTGGCACTTGATTGATTATGCTATCGTGCGCCAAAAAGATATCTCCGAAGTCCAAATCACCAGCGTCATGCGCGGTGCCCACTGTTGGACCGACCACCAGCTTGTAGTCACTAAGCTACATCTCCGTCTTCTTCGTTCCCGAAGATCCGAAAGAGCGAAACCTGCATCTTTAGATGTCGAGAGGCTGAAAGATTTCGAGACTAGGAAGAAATATGCTGAAGCCTTGACCAGCGCACTTATGTCACATGAAAGAACCGGTGATGTTGAAGCTGATTGGGGTTCTCTGTCTTCTCAAATATTAAACACTGCCACTGCTACTATAGGTCTAAAAGTCCGCAGGAACGAGGACTTGTATGATGAGAATGACGGAGTCCTTACTGAGGCAATTGACAAGCATCGGCGTCTTTTACAAGTGCGCAGCAGAACACAGCCAGGCCGACGCGTAATGGGGATCAAGCAAGGTGACGTGGAGCTGCGTAAGTTATCTCGAGAGATTAAGGATAAGTGGTGGTGGGACAAAGCGCGTTAAGTGCAGTGGCTTGCTGACACTAACCAGCTAGGAGAGTTCTACAGTGAGGTTGCTCGGTATATCCCGCTTAAGAAAAGTGCCACTACGTCCAGTAACTGGCGATGGCCTTATTAAAAGCAAGGAGGAAGTACTCAGGCGTTGGGCAGAACATTTTAACTTCCTGCTCAATGTAGACCGAGAATTCAACCTGGATTACATTTATTCCTTACCTCAACTCCCTACTTTTATCAAGCTGAATGAGCCACTGTCACGTGATGAGGTTGTTTCTGCCATCAAACAACAGCAGAATAAGCGCGCGGTAGGTGTAGACTTTATACCAGGAGAACTACTCAAATACGGGGGTGAGGAGTTGCATTCGGCTCTATGGGAACTCTTTACCCATATGTGGGAAAAAGAACAATTCCCTGATACGTTCAAAGTATCTATCATCAGGACACTGTATAAGGGAAAGGGGGACCGTTCTGACTGCAACTCCTTCCGCGGTATTTCACTATTACCGGTCCCCGGAAAAGTCCTCGCCAGAATTCTTTTAAACCGCCTTACAGAACTTTCAGAAAAGATTCTGCCTGAAACCCAGTTTGGCTTTCAACGTGACCGGGGTACTTGTGAGGCTATCTTCTCAGTGCGTCAACTGCAGGAGAAAAGCAGAGAGCAGGGTCGTAACATGTATCTTTGCTTTGTCGACCTTGAGAAGGCATTTGACAGCGTGCCTCGTGAAGCTCTTTGGGCTGTGCTAGGAAAATTGGGATGCACGGAGAAGTTTGTGCGACTAGTGAGACTACTGCATGACGGAATGAGAAGCTGCGTCACTATTGACGGTGAACAGTCGGACTTCTTCTCCGTTACCTGTGGGGTAAAGCAAGGGTGCGTGCTGGCGCCCACACTGTTTGCCCTGTACTTTGCAGTAGTAGTCCGCGATGTCCTACAGACGACTCCCGAGGGAGTTCGCGTCCGTTTCCGCACTGATGGCAGCCTTTTCAATTTAGCCAGGTTAAAGGCTCGAACAAAAGTGTCTCACGCAATGATTACTGAGATCACTTATGCGGATGACTTATGTTTTGTGGCAGAATCCGCAGAGGGCCTGCAAAAGCTCATGTCCGAGTTCCATGTGTCCTGCCGCAAGTTCGGCCTAAAGATCAGTGTCAAAAAGACAGAAGTGATGTCTTTGGATATCCACGGCAGTGAAACACTGGTCATCAAACTTGGAGATGACGTACTAAAGTCGATCAGTTTCGTTACTTGGGGAGCACTGTTACATCCAAGAGCGAATTGGATGCCGAAATCAACAGCAGGATCGGTGCTGCAGCCGCGGCATTCGGCAAGCTGAATACCAAAGTCTTCCGCTCACATAACCTAAAACTGGCTACCAAAATTTCCATATATATGGCGGTCGTGCTACCTAACATTCTTTACTCTGCCGAAACCTGGACCGTGTACCGACATCATATTATATTCGCACATTAGACCGCTTCCACCTTAAATGCCTACGCCAAATCCTGAATATCCAGTGGTCTGATCGTGTGCGGAATTCAGAAGTGCTGCAAGGAGCTAATGTGGGTGGCATTGAAGCTTACCTTATGCGGCGACAACTTCGTTGGTGTGGTCACGTGTCAAGGATGGCGGATCAGCGTGTCGCTAAGCGCATCTTTTATGGCGAATTTGAGGAAGGCAAGCGTAAGCATGGCGGACAACTCCTTAGATACAAAGATGTGCTTAAGCGGCACATGAAAAAGTGCAATATAAAAAGCGCGCAGTGGGAGCAGCAGGCCGCCAACAGGGTACAATGGAGATCCAGCATTAAAGCGAGGATCCAAGAATTTGAAGTGAGTCGCCTTGCTGAGCTTGATGCCAGACGCGACCAGTTGAAAGCCCGACCACCCGCGGCAATCAACTACAATTATATCAATGGAGTGCTCACATGCCCGCTATGCGCGAGGATCATCAGTAAGAAGATTGGCTACATAAGCCACATGCGAGCACACGATCGACATCAGGCAAGGAGTTGAAGCGGTTGCCGTGGCCGAAATCGGCCGGGAAAGTATTATTATTATTACTCACATATTTTAAGAACAACGTAGTACCTATCTATTTTAATTATATCGCGTACATATACTATTGTATGCAAAACAAATTCGTAATATACTAACTTTTTACTATTTCAGATAATGTCCTTAAAATCACGGAATACAAAGTCAAAAATCAAAATTTTCTTGGACACAGAGAGTCTGAGGAATATAACGTCAGAAAATAATAATTTGATTACTTATACTATATTGACGTTCTTAATAGTACTCGGAATATATTTCGCTACCAAAGATTGGGAAGGATTTACGTCTCCGGAAGAAATAGATCTGGGTTCTGTGAGAATAATGCGACGTTCAACATGTCGCATGGCACATCGCAGAAAATTGAACCCACGAACTACATAAAACTAGCACTTTTGACTTTTTATAATATGGCATGAAAAAATTATGTCTAAATGGGTTTAAATGCAAAAGCGTGTTAAAATTTTGCAATAAACGTTTTAAACAGCTACATTTGTTCATTGGATTCCCACTACCGAAACAACTTCTTTTTTTCTTTTTAAGTAAGTATGAGTTTGATTATGAGTATTACTAATAAGTAGTTAATAAATTATATTTTGTATAGGATAGACAATAAGTAAAAACATAATCAAGGGAAACTCGGAAATAATGTGATAAAAGCGAGTTTAATATATGAAACCCATTTTCTTTCGAACAGATGTTTCTAAAAAAAGCCGAGATGGCCCAGTGGTAAGACCGCGTGAATCTTAACCGATGATCGTGGGTTCAAACCCGGGCAAGCACCACTGAATTTTCATGTGCTTAATTTGTGATTATAATCCATCTCGTGCTTTACCGTGAAGGAAAACATCGTGAGGAAACCTGCATGTGTCTAATTTCACTGAAATGCTGCCGTGTGTGTATTCCACCAACCCCCATTGGAGCAGCGTGGTGAAATAAGCTCCAAACCTTCTCCTCAAAAAAGAGGAGAGGAGGCCTTTAGCCCAGCAGTGGGACAATTACAGGCTGTTACGAAACGGTAGATGTTTCTAAAAAAAATCAGGGAACTAATTAACTAAACAAATAACCTGAATTATTTATTGTCAACCTCCACGCCGAATGCCTCCAATTCTTTATTTACAATACTCAAGTTAGCAAAACATGCGTAATTCGTTTTTTCTCTACTATGCACGCTAGTTGACGATAAACCAAGTAACCGACCCTTTTGTACGAGTAAGTCTCCAGCTCGTACTGGACATTTTCCTACTGTTTGCACACAAATTGTCTTGTTACCGTTAAAATTATGTAAATTTTCAACATTCGTGTAATTATCTGCAATTGATCTAGCAATCTGTAAGGGTAAAGTTCTTTCACCGCGAAAAGGTCTTCCAATTATATAAAACTGTCTCCTCAAATCTACTTTAACACCTATTTTAATTGTTTTTATACAGTCTCTCATATTCTCAAAGCTGCTCAAAAGTACCAAACTTTTTGTAATCACACCGTCATGAGGTATAATATCCACGGTATCAACAGAAAATCCTTTTTTACATGTCGGTCTGAAAAAAAGACAAATTGAAATCAATAATTTCTTCGGCATATCGACTGCCTACAAAATTTAATTGTTAGATTACTAATGACATAAAAAAATAAAGAATGTTAAACGATAATGGTACCGTCACGACTTCTTACGGGTCAATTTCCTACAAAGATATTGTTAAGTTGAAAATTCCAAAAATCCTATCTTAGCGTTATAAAATAAACTTAGATATGTTCCAAAATTTAGCTTCCTAGAGTCCTCCTTTCTAGAGTCAAATCAGGACAAAGGGTTTTACAAGTATAGTCATAGCTTAAACAATAAAGATTATGTAACAAATTTTATTCTTTTCAACTTACTGAATAGGATTTCCCAAACGTAATCTTATAGGTCCTGATTTTATGCATAATTCATTTGCTAATATGTAAGAGGACGATACGACAGCGCCTATACATATAACTTCATTTGACGAGACCGAATGAATTCGCGCAGCAAACGGATATTCGTCTACTTTAACCAAATTACAGTCTATTTCAACATTACTAAAGAATATCTCCGAATCAAATCCTCTATAATGCATAACCAAATTGTTGACGACAAGAGCGATCGTGGATATAAATATAGCGACAAGCAGCGAAATTATTCCAATTTTACTTCTGTTTGAACGATCATCCCATGGTTCGTTAACAAAATTAAAACTAAAATAATTATACTCTTCCCTTTCCAAGTCTGCGTTGACTTTATTATTTTCAACGTTGTTTTCCATTTAGTAACTTACTAGAAATAGTAATAATAAATTTAGACATCAAATTATCTTCATTGTAAAAATTCAAGTAGGTTTGTATTCGTTTTATTTAAAATATATGTCCCTCTACGGTATGTTTAGTGTTCTCATATACATAATTTAATTTAAAATTTCATTTATAAAATAAAGTAGGCAATATCTTTTTTTTTTCGATACATTGTCAATGAAACTTAAAAATAGTTCGATACCTTTACCGGATTTGACACTCTGACATTGATAAAATAAAGCTTATGATTTTCTAGAAATTATATCTTATTTCATTATTTACAAACTAATATGTGTATAATTAAAATTATATGTTTTTTTTTTCATATCTAATCTAACGAAATTGTAAGGCCATAAAGCAATGGTGATTTTGTTCGTGGGCTTCTGTCGCTTTCCATGCTTCTTTCATTTCTCATGTTTTAAAAACATGGATGTCATTGAACACAAAAACTAAAATATACATAATATTCATGTGATTTTATATATATATGCATATTGGTAGTTTTTCTATCTTTCTTTAGACTAGACTTTCTTTAGACCTAAACCCTGTTCGGATTCGTACTAAGACTTTTTTTTTAAATGAAGATACTGATGGACCTTAAAAATATATAAATCAATACTAATAAATAAAGTAATACTAAACCAATATACACCAGAAGTTACACCAGAAAATGCAGAGCGTTTCGAGGAAGGTTTTAGTATATCATATATGAGTAAGTAGCTGCGCTTCGCCGTTTCACCCTTTAAATTTAGACTATTGACGTATACGAAAAGCGTTAATTATCGGTATCGTATTATGTATAGTAACTAGGTGTGTGAAGCAAAGCAAAGCGAAGCACAAAATCCTTTGTCTCTGGAGAGAAACGTATATAGATAGACTTGAAAAGCAAAACCTTATCTATACATTATCTATATATAATACATAAATCGAACATACGACGCAGTGATCGAGAGCGACTCCCAGAAGTTGAAATGAAGGGTATCTTACTCCTGAATGATATCAGCTTCGATTCGCATTTATGGATTGGTTGGATTGGTTGGATGGTTTTGGAGACACTTATACGCAAGGCGACGGTCCGTGGCTATCGCATGATTTCAGCTGCTAAGCTATCATTAGCTTGTCTATCTACACTAACCGCAGATCAGTTGCAATTAGCTGTGTTAATATGTCGGATGCTTTAGTATCCGGTCTCATACGTTGACAAGATTAAGTAAGTTCCGGTATTCATTTATATCCGTTGGTTGTTGTAAGAATCCTTTAACATTTAAGATTAAATCTACACTTATACGTATTTAAAATAAAATTAAAACTACATAAAGATATCATATTTATACAAAAAAAGTTATTTTCGATAGACCAGCTGGAACGACATTGCATAAAGCATCTATAGTTATAATTGAATATACATATGTATATTACTTGAAAAAAATATATTTCCTTAGCTCTCTTCCTTTTTCTTTTAATAACTTAGGACTTTTTGTTTTATTATTCGGTATAACATTTCTCGCTTTTTGCGCTTCATCTTCTGTCTTCGTAAGTTCGATCATATTTCTCAGTATCGTGATAAATTAAAATGGTTTACTATTCGACGACGTAGAGACTTCCGATTACTGTCTTCTCTTTTCTCTATTCTCTTTGACCCTCTCTCTCCTGATTATTTGAAAGATAGGTTCAAATTTTTGTGTGATAATCACAATCGTCAACTGCGCTCTAACGATTCTTACCTTCTTTCTGTTCCTATTCATACTTCTGGTTTCGTTTCTAATTCTTACTCCATTCAAGCTGTCCGATTATGGAACAAAGTACCTGAGCATATAACGAAAGCCACCTCTAAACTTAATTTCAAGACTCGTCTCCGTGAGCATATCTTGTCAGAAAATTCCTAGTTCTCTTCATCTTTGACATCTATAATACATTATTATTCATATGTAATATAAATTTAATAGATATATATTTTATTTATATGTATATATGTATCTATATATGTATTTATGTCTTTTTTTTTTATAGAAAAGGAAGGTGGACGAGCATTTGGGCCACCTGATGGTAAGTGGTCACCAACGCCCTTAGACATTGGCATTGTAAGAAATGTTGCCCATCGCTTAAATCGCCAATGCGCCACCAGCCTTGGGAACTACGATCTTATGTCCCTTGTGCCTGTAATTACACTGCCTCACTCACCCTTCAAACCGGAACACAACAGTACCAAGTACTGCTGTTTTGCGGCAGAATGTCTGATGAGTGGGTGGTACCTACCCAGCCGAGCTTGCACAAAGCTCTACCACCAGTCTGTATATGTATGTAGATATATATATATATATGTATTATTCTTATATATTTTATAGCTCTGTTTTTTATAATTTTCTTTGTTGTTGTTATATTTGTATATATCTATATTTTTGATTAGTAATTACAGCCTTCACGAATTTCCGCTTAGCCTAAAGGTTGACTGGTAGAGAATGCCTTTAGGCATTAAGTCCGCCTTTTTTTATACTACACAATGTGGTGGGCAAAAAGTTTTTAAATAAATAAATAAACATTTATTTACTTTATAAATAAGCTTGATTGCAGCTATTTATAATTATAAAATAAAAAGCATATAAAGTAATTTAATTACTTTTCTCTTAAGCTATTTTATTATTTTCATTATCTTGTGTATTTTAGAGTTATTAAATAAGTTAAGTTGATTTATAGGTTATTTCAAATAAAGCTAATTTAAATTTATGTTTCAAATCAATAAAACATTATTTTCGTAAAATTTAGTACACACAAGTTGCACACTTTAAATCTCGTCACCATCATTCTATTATGATTGTTCAGTTTATTAGTAATGGCATATTTCTAGACTGGCGAGGGTGACTGTCAGTAATTATTTATTCTGTGTCACTAAGTGACAATTTTGTCACTGTCATTTTCACGACCAATCTATATCGAAAAAGTAAACAAATGTAATTTTGTTGTTGAAATATAAGTATTATACACAACATTTAACGGAATACAATACTTGTAATAGTTATAAGATTTAAATGAATATATAAAACCTTTGTTATGCCTACTGTTATTTTATTAGATGTTTCCCTGTCTATGTCTCGGCCCGTGCCGACGACAGACACTACAGACAGCCACACTCGATTTACGTTAGCTACAGCAGCTATAAACACGTTTCTAGACTACTTATGCATCCATGCTAAATTAGAGTATGTCGCATTAGTGACCTTCTCTTCAGTTTATGAAGGTATTAATATAGAATTCTAATATCAATATTCATTAGATACTGGTATAAAAATTCCATAAATTATTGCAGTTGCGGTTCCTTTCACTCGTGATTTTGATGCTATAAGGACAAAATTACCTCTACTGGACGATGGAGACAAGACATGTATAGAAACCGCTCTTCATGGAGTCAATCAGCTGATCCTAAATGAATGGGGTTACCAAACACCAGTTCAGATAATTTTGGTATTCCTATTACTAGTATATTATGTAAAACTATTTTGTATACATAAGTAGCGTTTTTCTTTCACTTGCGATGCATCTTTTTTTTATAAATTATTAATATAGTATGTTTATCTCTTTAATTGCATAATGCTTTGATGATTGACAAAAATAGTTTACGGGGTGATGGTGTGGTTCCTTTTACTTTCACATAGGCTTTATTGTTTTTATATGAATTAATTGATATTAAATTATTTATATTACTGAATATTGATTGTACTATTCTAAATAGTTGTATATTATAAAATAATTATCTTCTAATGATAATTTACTTAAATGGCATTCAATATTAAACTTTAACAAAAAATAAATATATATTTTTTACACCTTTAACAGATTCATAAAAATACTATTTCACAGGTTACAGATGGCAGTAGTGGTGTGGGTGCAATTGGCAGGAATCGCATTATCCAGGCACTACCTCTTCCACCGACCTACCCTGGAAAGATACATGTGTTGCCAATAGTATCTCCTCATGATTTAAGCTTGCAACATGGTATTTAAATATAAACATTTATGATTTGCCTTTTTAATTTAAATTTTTATTTGAATTCTATTGAAAATTTGTCAAACTTCATTATGTTTTTAAATGCAACGTATGTATAATAATATAGGATAGAGCAATACATTATATTTCAATCATGCAAAATCTATAAGGGCAAGATTGTATTTAATACCATAACCGTACCGTAACAGCCTGTGAATGCCCCACTGCTGGGCTAAAAGCCTCCTCTCCCTTTTTGAGGAGAAGGTTTGGAACTTATTCCACCACGCGGCTCCAATGCCGGTTGGTGGAATACACATGTGGCAGAATTTCAGTGATATTAGACACATGCAGGTTTCCTCACGATGTTTTCTTTCACCGTAAAGCACGAGATGAATTATAATCACAAATTAAGCACATGAAAATTCAATGGTGCTTGCCCGGGTTTGAACCCATGATCATCGGTTAAGATTCACGCGTTCTTACCACTGGGCCATCTCAGCTCTTTTTATTTAATATTAAGTCTATTATTGCTTTTTAATATTGCTAATATCATATACATAAAATGCCAATATAAATAAAATATGTTAGCACAAGTTACATAAAAAAAGTAACCATATAAACTATAGTTTACTAATGATATATGATACTAAGAACTTGACAATAATGATTTCGTCAGACTAATAATTCTTAAAACCATCTCAATCTTCTTTCTAGCGATGCCACTTTATCAGAAAATTGTTGATCTTGCTTGTAATACAACCAACAACTCCAATAGTAATATAAGTCGAGGTGCTATCTATACTCCTGATCAGCTAAATGTGCCTGGAGTAAGTATAATATGTAATATTTATTTATTGATATAAGGAACACCATCAACATATTCACAAAATAAACAAATAAAATTACAACAATAACGGGCTAAGATAGTGTGTTACACCGTTATAGGCATTTACGACAATATTATAGCATTATATACAACTAGTTTTCGTGTGTTAGGAGAGGTAAGTGGCCTTGGGGCTCAAACTTGCTTCATATCAAATTTTATGAAAATCGGCTTAGTGAATTATAAAAATTTGTCATTTATATATATATATATATATATATATATATATATATATATATATATATATATATGTGTGTGTGTATAAATTAAATGTTTATTTTTAAATATCTTTGAGTTAATCTTAATAGAAATTTTAAGGTAATAGCAGCGATGACTCGACTATGTGAACAGCATTATCAAGAATTTTGGTGCACTCTTAAGTGTGGACAGCTCGAGACAAGAGTGCAACTATTTCCAGCTCCACATCCTGCTTCCCAAGAGGGCATATCGGGAAGTTACACATTATCTAGTCAACTACATGTAGTTGGGTTCCTACAACAACAAGACTTAGGTAGTAAAAAACCATTATTGTTTCTTTTTTAGATATTTTTTTTCAAGTAAATAACACAGACTCTCACTCACTTCCACGGTAGCATGCGAAAGCGATCCCGTGGCGCTCCTCGTTAAGACGGAAAGGGTACCGCTGGTTTTTTAGTGGGTATTCCGATGTTCGGGGTGCAATCGGCGCCTTGGACACCGGTGAGCCCCACATATCCCCCCTCCCGGTTCCCGTGGGGGAAACGCGTAAAGCGTTTTTCCAGCGATATAAAAAAGCCTCAACTCACTCTTAAAACCGGAACACAACAATGGGGTATTTTTTGTGTTCCTCTGCCGTGTTCCGCTCGCTTTTGGGGTTACCCGCATCAGATCGTCAATACTGCGGCTTCCATCCTCATCCATACTGTTAATTGTATAACATATCTTAAGATAAAATGTTATTAAAATTGAGCTAATTTAATATTATTCTTTCAAAGGTACACCAATAGCAATAAGCAAACACCTCGTAATACCTCAAGCTCAAATAGGTAGCAACACTGCACCTCGTGAAAACTATGGTTCTAAAACACCCACTAAGGTATGTGCAAAACAAGTTTGTCTCATCGTTTACTTGTATAGCCGACCTATAAAAACGAAGCAACCAAAATCGCAAACAACCCACCCGAGCATCACATAAATTTACGACATCCTTCGCCTCATAGTTTTCGGCGATGTGCCGTCACACTTATAAATATGGGAAAATACATTATTTTTTTATATTGCAAAAGAAAACCATAAGTAATATGGTTTTCTTTAAGTTTTTTGAATGTTAGTAAAGGAATGATAAAACTTGAAAAGGATTTCGTCAGAAAAAAAATGCCCTTGAACTTTGCCCTTGAACTTCGTTACTACAATTCTTATTATGTAGCCATTGAATACTTGTGTGTGTAAATTTTTTTATTTATATTTATTTTACAGGAAGGAAGCAGCACAGAAGGAACGACAACAGAAGAGGACTCCTCTGACCCCAGCAAAGTTGCCAATTTTTGTGTTTTGTTACATGGAGCACTAAAGGTAATGCTGTAAATGCACTTTAGTTATTTTACTTCAAAATCCTTAATTCAAGTTGGCTCTTATGCCTTTAAGTACTTTCGATTCTACTAAGAAGAACCGGCAAGAAACTTAGTAATTATTCTATTTCTCATATGGAATACATAGTCAACTATATACAATTTAATTTAAATGCACTGTATGGGAATCAACGAATAGTAACACTTTGAACATTTATCTATTTAGATTTTTAAAAACAAATAGGTGGAAACTTTAAATTCTGTTACTTTTTATTGCTGGGCTAAGGTACCCTCTTCATTCAAAGGGAAGCGTAGAAGCTTTTTCCACCACATTGCTCCAATGCGGATAGGTGGATATACATACATGTGACAGATTTTTATCCAACACATGCTGGGTTCCACACGATATTCTCACCGTCGATTATGGCATGAATACTAAACACAAATTATGTATATGGAAACTCAGTGGTGCTTAAACCCACTTCCTTCTTCGGTTAAAATGCAGGTTTTCGAACCAATATATATATACATATATACAAATTGTATGTGCCCATGACAAATCTATGGTGTCCTTAATCAGGTAGAAGGCATGTCAGCGATAGTCCAGCTTGGAGCGGACTGGTGGGGCACACTATCAGCTTGGTGCGAAGTATCGAGAGCTCGACGATCATGCTTATTACTGAGCGTCCTTAGACCTGGAGTCTCGGCTGCACCCTGGCTCGGACCACTGGACCAATTGGGACCTGTTGAGGAGAACTCTACTTCTAGTAAAACTTTTAATATCACTATTGTCTATTTCGTTTTCGGTTAGGCTACAAAACGGAATACTAATTTACACTCATACTTTATGGAATTCACTTTTATATATTTATCTTCCAATTTTAATTCCTTCTTACTTATTTAACTCTTCACTGTACACCACATTACATCATTTATAAATAAGCCAAAAAAAAAAAAAAAAAACAAAAATATGTGCAGCAGAAAAGGCGGCCTCGCTTGCTCACGATTTATTTCAGACAACCTTTGACATTGACATTTCATAATTAAAATAAGAGTTAATGGTGTATCTATTGATACTTACACACACATACTAATATCTACATAACAATACGTAAACACTACATATTATAAAATAAAGTCCCTTCGCCGCGTCTGTCTGAACACGATAAACTCAAAAACTACCGAATTAATTGTCATGTGATTTTCACCTTTTTATATAATAATAGAAGATCCCCTATCTATCAATACGATATGATAGACATGAAAATGTATCGCCCTTAAAATTTAATCACTTTTAAGTACAAATATTGTATTTTTTTATACAAAATAGAGGAACGCGCAATAGGTCTCCTGATGGTAAGCGATCGACACCATAGAAATTGGTGCCGTCAGCAATGTTAACCATTCCTTACATAGCCAATGCGCCACTAACTTGGGGAACTAAGATGTTATGTCCCTCGTGCAACTTTTAGCCAATCTTGAATTTCTTAAGATCTTCGGGTGAAGTTTGTGGCGAAGCCAGGTCGACTAGATCGACTTCGGCCAAAATAGACCTTCGGTCGAATACTATCGGTTTCCACTCAACGCAGTTTTAGTCCAATAATATTCCCATCAAGGTCCCCACGGCTTATTACTTTGTATTTATTTTTACGGTTACAAATGTATTACATGTTACAACTTTCTCAGCGGACACGTTCCCCGTGCGGTCGTGGCGCTCGTACAGCGGGGGCGGGTCGGGCTGTGCGTGGGCGCGCCCGCACGCACTGCTCGCCGACGTGCAGAAAGTTCTACGACACGCTAGGAAGTTGCCGGACAAAACTCAACACCTATATAAGGTATATATTATTGCATACATATTGTTTATTTAAATGCAAATGTTTGTTTAATTTTTTTGTACATTTGTAAAAGGATTATTCTATCTAGCTCAGACAGAAAATAAATAAATATATTTGGTTTAAGTTAGGTCAACTACTAAAACCAATATTGGTAATTGTTTACAAAATCATCTTAATCTTGCTATTTATATGTCACCGTCAGAGGGTTTCATCACACTTTAGGTTGCAATAACGCATAATTTATGTATATAGTAACATATATTTTCCTGTATTTCCCCAAAAACAGTTAAATAAATTTTGCTTATAATTATTTGAGTGTATTGTCGTTATCTTATTCATTTTTAGAACCCTATTGAAAAAATGAACCACTATGTCTACTGTCTCATTATATTCTTGTGTTATCAACTTGTCAAAAAGGTTTAAAAATAAACAATAATATCCAGGAACTCAACCGATTACGCCGTGCAGCTATATCTCTTGGCTTTGCTGAGCTTCTCACATGCGTGGGTAGCGCCCTAGAGCGGGAATGTACCGCACTCCCGTCGAGCGCGCCTCCTGAATGTGCTCTACAACTCGCTCATGCCGCAGCAGCATTACGGGACCCCAGGACCGCTCTTGATATAAAACACACTCTTCAACCACTTGCTACAAATTTTACTGTTACATCTATGTCTCATTAAATTGAGAATTATCAACGAATATAATTAAATATTTACAAACAAACGATACGTTTACTCTAATATAAAATAAATACGCATATTTTAAGGAACACATTTGTTTTATTAAACTAACCTGCAAACAATTTGTACTATAGATTAAAATAACATTCTTAAATTTAGTACCGCCAACTGGGGGAATTGAGAAACATTTTTTTACCTAGGTTATCCGCTCAGGTACTATTATATACTACTAATACTAATAATACAAACCACAAACTTATAGTCACGGACACAGTTTTGTATAAAAAAATACCTGTGGTGCCGACAATTTTTGTTGACACTACAGAATGTCAATGTCAAAATAGTATACAAAAACATGTAATTGTTGCTTACTTGTTACTCTAAATAAAAAACTTAATATATATCTAAAGTGGAGTCATTTATATTATTTTAAAAATATAATACATTCGCTTTTACTAAGAATAGAAATACATGAAAAGTATACGAAACTTAATTTATAAATTTATAAAATGTTAGCTAAATTACTTTGTCTTGTTTTTGCATCAATTATACCATTCATATTCAGTTTAAATGGAGAGTTTGTATTTGACGATTCAGAAGCTATTGTAAAAAACAAAGATATTACTTCAGAATCTTGGTTAGATCTATTCAAAAACGATTTCTGGGGTACAAGTATTAAAAGCAATTTAAGTCACAAGTCCTACCGGCCTTTAACAATTTTGTCATTTAGGTAAATTATAAATTAAAAAAGAGAAGAAATTGAAGTAAATACATCATAATATTATCGTTCGTTAAATATCAATATGTTTTTTTTAGGTTGAATTATTTATTAAATAAAGAGTTATCGCCTTCACAATTCAAAGCTACAAATCTTATTTGTCATGCAGCTTGCTGTGTACTTTTATGGGCATCATATGACTGTATTTGGAAAAGAGTCAAAATGGGAAACAGTGATAAAAGGAACACTATAGATGTACCATTTATAGCAGCAATGTTATTTAGCGTACTTCCAGTACATGTGGAGGCTGTGTGTGGTGCTGTTGGTCGGGCAGATTTACTATCTGCCATAACATTTTTCATATCATTCCTTATTTATGATAAAGCAGTTAAGACGAAAAGTATGTTAAATATTTATTTATTTATCAGTATTGTATTAGCGGGAGTTTCAATGCTCTTTAAGGAGAATGGTATTACTGTGCTGGTAAGTGAAAACACATTAAAATGTTCAATTATATCTTTAATTATATAAAAATGAATCTAATATTAATATTTGAATAAAAAAACATTTTAGGGAATATCATGTGTATATGAATTAGTAATTAATATGAAACACAGAACAAAAGGAAGATTAAAAAGTAGAAACAATACAAATTACTTTATAAATATACACATGGATATCAAATCCATTTATAGAATAGCATGTGTAATATTATGTACGATGCTTCTATTGTATGGAAGATGGGTTGTGATGGGAGGCACTAAGCCAGAATTTAAACCAACTGATAATCCAACAGCTTTCAGTGATGATCTCTTTACTAAGGTATGTTTATTAACTTCCATAAAAAATTATATATTATATATTTAACTAGCAACCTACTAAGAAACAAGTAAACCTTAATGATGATTGTGTTCAAACCTGTGAAAACACTTTAATGTACTGTTTCTTCAATCTATTTAAAATTGATCTCATGCTTGGTGGTCAAATTTAAAATCTGACATATGTATCCACCAATTTACATTGGAGCAGCTGGAAGCTTCAAACCTTCACCTGAAAAAGAGATCAGGCCTTAGCCTAGCAATGGAACATTTACAGGCTGACACCTTACTTTTTTATTTTTTCCTACATTCCATTACCACGGGTATTGATACATAATAACACAGATAAGAAGTAATTATTTTGATTGTGCAAAAGGATACGCTGAAAATATTTTAATATCATCTATGTACTCATATTATGTTTATGGTATAGAAACACTTTACTTTTGTAACAACATTATATTGTTTCAGATAGCAACATATAATTATATTTATTTTCTTAATATTCTTCTTTTAATATGGCCGCAATGGCTGTGCTATGATTGGTCAATGGGATGTGTACCATTAATAAGCAAGATTCTGGATTATAGGCTAATATTTGTATTATTTTTATACCTTTATGCCTTATTCTTTATTATTTCATTATCTACGAAAAAAAGCAATAAAGGAATAAAAAGGTATGATATTAATTTTAACTGTTTTTTTAATTAAATAAATAATTTCAATTGATGAAAAATGCAGATTAAAAATCTTTTAAAACATTGAAACATAAATGCAGTGTCCGTTCCCTCACTCACATAATCCATGTAATGGGACAGCAAATCCAACATGATGGGGTTCAGATAGAGTTCACACTCGATACCAATGGCCTCAAGAGCTTTCAGAGGCACAGGAGTTTTAACACTGCCAAATTTCAATATGGCCTGCTACTGAGGTTTTTTTTTTAAAAAACAGAGGGGAAAAGTTAAGATGTATAAGCTAACAAACAAATAAACAAAAAAACATGTTTTCGCATTTATAAGTAAGGGTATATTTTCTTGTGTTTATGTTTCTAGGACAATTTAATTTTTTTCAGAATTAAATTATTAGCTATATCATTGATGGTAATTCCATTTCTTCCGGCTGCTAATATTGTATATCCAGTGGGTTTTGTTATCGCTGAAAGAATCCTTTACATACCATCAGCAGGCTACTGTTTTCTCATCTCTATTGGATTATACAAAATGAAAAAAAAATACAACAATTATTTTAAGGTTTGTTGTGTTTTCATAATTATTGTCAAATAAAGTCACTATGTGATTTCTAAATAATTGCCGTTTTAAACGCTTAATTTGACTAATTGCTAGTTACCAAACCAAATTACATTTTTTTGTCCAATATCTCTTTGTCTGCGGTCATCACTAACATAAGTAAAAATGTAAATACTTGGATTAGCATATAGCAATAGTGATTTAGTCTATCAAAAATTATAAAATCTTGAAGTTAACATACATGTTTGTTAATCGCTGTTTTATAGATTATATAAGTAGGTAATTTTCCCCTGGATATATGCCTATGACAACAAGGCACAGGCCTATGGCCCCGCCAACTGAGAACCCTGCTCAGCTAAAAATGATATCAATTTATCAAAATGCATCGGAACCTTTGATCTCTAAGTCCGGGCCGGTTAATCAGTGAAACAATTTTCAGAATGTATCGCATAACTAAATCTATACACATCGCACTTTTTAAAAACATCCTTGCATTTGCTATCGACTCACTTCCAATTTTAAATTTATTAAATACTTTCAGCTAGTGGAAGTATGTGTTGCCTGTGTAATATGTATTTTCGCGTTAAAAAGTTGGCAAAGATCATATGACTGGCGAAATGAGTACCAGCTTTTTACAAATGCTTTAAACATTTGTCCATTAAATGCTAAAGTACACTACAACGTTGCAAAAGTTGCCGATGCCAAATATCATGCGGACTGGGCTTTAGCGGAATATAAAGAAGCTATAAGGTAGTTTTTTTTAATATATTTGTGTGATGTTTTAGGTATTTTTATTAATTTATATAGAGTTTTAACTTCTTTGAGAGCCAAGACGTCCCGAAATACAACACGGTTTGATGATGATGTCCTCCTGACCACGGCGGCCAACCTCAAAAGACATTAGGATATATTATAGTGCTATCTTCCAAGTATGCGCGCAAATACAGATGCACTCTATTCCCTCTCTCTCATAATCCGATGTCGCTACTGAGATTTTTCGACATTGAACCTAATTACTTTATATTGCCCCGACCTGTGATTGGAACCCAGGACCTCGCGATCAGCAGCCTTTTATCTGGCCACTAGACCAACAAGAACGGAGGCTTACACAAGATAGGACAATAATCGCTTTGTTCATTTGCTTAATTTATTGCTTTATTCAACTTGATCTTAGCGATCACACATTCATTACAGCAGAATGGGTAGTCTTTACCAAACAAAGATATGGGATATATTGTTTTATTTATACAGACGGCCAAATGAATAATCTAGAGAAGCTTTAGAGGTGTAGTCTTGGAGACGTCTCATACGTATAAGATAGACTGCTCATTAAACAAACGTCTCCAAACTCAAGGAACTTAAAATAGAGCAGATATATTCATCCCATGTTCGATCGCGTATCCTTATGTTCTTTGACCAAAAGATGGAGGAAAGATACCATTGAGCATCTCATATCCGCCAATAGAAGTCACTATAGGAGAATCGCAAGAACCCTGTTAAATGACCGTAACTGATAATCACGACCACTCTGCCGAGAGTAGACTTAGAAAAAAGCTTTTTCGCTTTTTCTTTTTATTACCTTTTCGATTACTCAACGTAACCTGTTTCTCGTTTTTTTAGACTGTATCCAGAATATTATCAAGCCATGAACAACTTAGCGAATTTATTGAAGAATCAAAAAAAGTATAAGGAAGCAGAACATTATCTAAGAATATCTCTCCATTATAAGTGAGTGACTAAAATTATTAATCCGAAAGTTTTTTTAACATAGTAATTATTAATAAACTATATATGTCAAAATAGTTTTATCATTAAATGTTCTTCTTTGAGTTACATGATTAAGACCAAGTAAATACGTAGCGGCCGATAAACAGCACTACTGATTACTAATTTGTTTCGGTTTGAAGGCTAAAGTGGCTTAGTGCAATTACAGGCACGATGATGAGGTAAGGAAAGGCTATAATTTCTAACTTACGATCAGGGGGCCCATTCGCCCTACCTATTGTAAAACAAAAAAAATAAACTATTAAAAAGTATCAATTACTCTATATTATTGTACCTTTATAAGATTATAAGGCATTAGCATAAATCCAACTTGTCTATAGCCTTCCTTATCTTATCATATATGACTGAGATAAAACCATAGACAATTATTACATTAATTAATTAATTGGTTATATTACTAACATTAACGTAATCGATACAGAAAATTTAATAATAATATATTTTTAGAAACGACTTTTCAGCGGCTTGGATGAATCTAGGAATCGTATTAGCCCATACAGGCAGATACAATGATTCCCAAATCGCCTACAAAACTGCATTACGCTATAGAAAACGTTATCCAGATTGTTTTTACAATTTAGGAAACTTGGTAATTATTTTTATGTTTTATATCTTAGTTTCTGTATATTCACTTTATATGTATCTATCTTTCTGTTTCAGTATTTAGAATTGAATAAAACTGACGATGCATTAGAAAACTGGTTTTATGCGATCAACTTAAATCCGAAACATGTATCCGCTTGGACAAATTTACTGGCTTTATTGGATAACACAGGTATCGAACCCGCTAAAACCACTAACTTATATATTTTCATTTAGAATATAATTAAAACCTAAAATGTACCCTTTCAGGACAAATAGAGAAAGCTTTGCAAATAATACCTAAAGCACTTGAAGAATTACCAGAATCGCCGCTAATACACTTTGCTATTGCGAATATTTTCGGAAAAATAGATGAATATAATAAGGCGGAGAAGTATTTTCGTAAAGCCATCAATTTGTTTCAGAATCGTGTCCAAGCTATTCATTACGCCAATCTCGGTAAATGTCGACTTGAATGCAATGTTTGATTTCGCAATAGAGTAATCTCGTAAATAAGATATTGCCATATTATGGCATAATTTTTGGCTGTATGATAATTCTTAATTAAATTTTCTTTTTTTACAGGAGTATTGTATCATCGTTGGAAAAAATATGATTTAGCAATGCAAATGTACAAAATGGCATTAAAAATAGACTCGAAATTTCCTAGCGCACTTAAGAATCTTCGTAATTTGGAAAGACTTAGAAATAAAACAAATTAATACATTTCTTAGATACTATTTTATTTTTTTATACTGATAACCCTACATGTCTACCCCTCTATGCTTGTATAATATCTATTATTCGTAGGCTGCTTGGGAACTCCATACGCTTCCCTACTTGTGAGGACAAAAAGTAGAAACAGTTTATAAATTGACAAAAAATTTTGTTTGATAATACCGTAACCGTAACAGCCTGTGAATGTCCCACTGCTGGGCTAAAGGCCTCCCTTTATGAGGAGAAGGTTTGGAGCTTATTCCACCACGCTGCTCCAATGCGGGTTGGTGGAATAATCAGAATCAATTTAACACAACAAATCAAATCAATTTTACAATGGTAAATTATGATGGTCCTAATTTAACTAAGTTATTTGTAAAATTAATAAACATTCATCAACAAAATCATGGCCACCAAGACGACCACACACTACAAACAGCACCCGTTCTCATAACGCAATGTAATGAGATAATTATGTCAAAAAATAAAATGACACAAAATATTATTTAACCGGTCAGCAAGCTAAATAAAATGAAAGAATATAATAACATTATTTATTGCGAAACAATGTTAATTTTGTGAACATATTTCTTACTTTTACTCTGGGCTCTGAGAGCTGTTTTATATATTTGTAAATTCGAATTTGAAGGTATTTGTGGGTAATAAATTTTATCAAAAGGATTTTATGATCATCTAGAGGAGAATGATCGTAAGAAACACCATGTTCTTTAAAGAATTCTTTACCTATACATTGACGAAGACATTAATTAATTAATTGTAGTAGGAGATTATTAAACTCTAGAAGTTTACTACCCACCCAATTTTGTTAAATTTTGCTTAAATACTTTTTCAGCAATTTCACAAACAGCGATTACATCCTTTGCAAGATAATGTAGACCACCTTTATCCTTTTTTAGAATAAATTTTCTAATTGTTGTTAGAGGCAGTGTTAATTATACACTAAGCAATTTCCACATTTCACTATCTTTGCTACTTTAGTTACAATAAAACCTGAGATATATATAATTATCTTCTTAGTGAACTCTGTTAGTCGCGTAGGATCGGCATGGGTAGTCATAGGTAGGCATAGGTAGTCATAGGTGGTAGGCATAGGTAGTCATGATCAGTGTCAATGCTTAAATAATCATTATCATTTTCATATTCTAAACCGCTGGAATTTCGCGAAAGGGATAAAGTAGCATTTATTGATTTTTCATAACGCGAGTTGGTATATGTTAAAATGTTTATATTTTCAAGAGATGTGCAATTCCCAGTGGAATTACTTTGAATAACGTTTTGACCATCCGCCATTTTAAAACTACTTAAATAATTAAACATATCATTTAAAAACACATTAATATTTTCAAAATTTATCATGTTAAGCGGTTTTTTATAACCATACGCATTAATATTGCGGCTATTTAAGATATCGAACAGATAGTTTATTTTTCTAATAAATTCAACGGTGTGTGAAGATCCTTGAAACTGATCTAAATCAATTTCCTCACAAAATTCAATAGCATCAGCAACCGAGCTGCTAAACGTTTGAACTTCTAGTTTAACTTTCATTAACTGTTTTACAAAGTTGACGTGAAATTTTCTTAATTTATTTGCTAAGTGAAGACCTTCTCATTCCTGTAAGTCATCAAAGATGTAATAAATGACCATTTTATTATTTTTCATCGCTAGTTTTTAATACAAATTTGTTGCCGAGCAGATTTCTAATTAATTTCACCATATGTGTTGGATCAGGAAAGAAACAAAATTCTTTAATAACACCGTCGATATCAATTTTAAATAAGGGCCCAACTTCGTCATCATATTCAATTTTGCAGCCTAAAATTTTCGCCATCGCAAAATTTGATGGACATCCATCACAAGTTACTAAAATAACATTTACATTACATGAATATAACAACTTAATGCAATCAATAACGAGCTGTTTGATCTGCAGTTACGCTTTCGATTAGAAAATATCCTACAGGCATTTTCTAAGATTCGTTTAAGGCTGTTACCATAAAAACTAGAACCTGGGTGGTCATTCTAATATTATCGCCATCTAAATTGACACTAATATTAATTGTGCCAATACATTCCATGCCATCCAAAGTCACGGCTTTCCTTATTGACATTTCATCAAATGAGAGGCATACATGAACGTTTTTACCAGATGCATTTACTTTTGACCTTATTGCATTCAATGTCTCTGGTAAATCCGGGATTACCATCTACTGATCGTTACCTAAACCGAACTAGAGTTTGTGGGTTTTTATATTACCCGGGAGGGCAAATGACTCTACTCCACCTGATGTTAAGTGGTAGTAGAGTCCAAACGCGAGGACGGCCAGTACAGTCGGGAAGAAGGTTCTGCACTAGCCGCCCTCGCCTTGCCGGCCCGCAAGATGCCTCTTCACGCCTCGTTTGAAGGAACCCGGGTCGTAAGAGGAGGGGAATACGTGTGCTGGTAAGGAATTCCATTTCTTGGAAGTGCGACAAAGAAAGCAGTTGCCAAATTCAGAGATCCAAGGCCTGAAGTAGGTATTTAGCGGAGCCATCCCAAAGGTGCGAGCAATATTCAACGCAAGACCGTACCTGTGTTTTGTACAGCAGGCACAGTTGTTGAGGCGTGAAAAAACGCCGCACCTTGTTCAGAACTCCGAGTTTCCGTGAAGCTGTTTTTATTACAGCCTCGATGTAATCCCTTGGACTAAGGTCGCAGCGAACGTCCATCCCCAGCATGGCGATTTTGCTTTGTATCACCAGCGGAGTGCCACAGAGGGAGGGAAAAGGGGAAAATGGTGACTTTTTTGCTGTGAGAGCGCATACCTGTGTTTTCTTGGCATTAAACTCAACAAGATTATCTGAGCCCCATTTGGCGATAAGCTCTAACGTCCTATTGAGTTCAATGACAAGATCCTCCCGCCTCTCCCTAATTTCCGCTCGCCCAGCCACTGCGCGTCCGTGGTATCCACCATGCACTGTACTATCGTCTGCATAGCAATGAATGTTCCCGAGAGAGAGCATATCATTGATATGCAAAAGAAACAGAGTGGGAGATAGCACAGATCCCTGGGGGACCCCAGCATTCACTACATAGAATTGTGAAGCGCAACCATCAACTAAAACACGAAGGCTGCGTTTGTGTAGGAAGCTGGCAATCCAGGTGCAAAGCTGAGCAGGCAGACCATATGCCGGCAGCTTGGAGAGAAGACTTCTGTGCCAGACCCTGTCGAAAGCCTTGGAGATATCGAGGCTGACAGCCAACGATTCCCCATGCTTGTCGATAGCTTCACCCCAGAGGTGTGTTACGTACGCTAGAAGATCACCTGTAGACCGTTTTGGTCGAAATCCGTACTGACGATCATTAATTAAACAGTGATCTTCTAGGTAATGGATCAGTTGGTTGTTAAGAATCCGTTCCATCACCTTACAAAGTACTGAGGTGATAGCTATTGGCCGATAATTTGCCGGGTCAGACCGATCCCCTTTTTTGGGAACCGCTTGCACATTAGCTCTTCTCCAAGCCTCCGGCACACATCCCGAAGAAAGAGACAGTTGGAACAGGCGCGTTAACACGGGAGACAGCTCCGCCGCGCACTTCTTCAGCACTATGGCTGGTATTCTACATCACTACAATCATCGATGACGGAGTTGTCGGCAAAGAGTTTAGCCAGGAGATCAGCTTTCTCTTGCGGACTGTGAGCTAGCGATCTGTCCGGACTTCTGAGCGGTGGCAGCGAAGGTTGGCAGAAATTGTTTTGCACAGACTTGGTCAGACGCCAGAAGCTACGGGAGCCCCTAGGATGTGAAATAAGGTCATAACCAATCTGTACAATGCGCTGTGCATCCGCTCTCATGTATGCCTTCCTACAGGACTTGGAGTTTTTATTGTAGATTGCTTTCAGTGAGTCAATGTTAGATGCCCCGCTAATGCAGCCATTGATCCACTCGCGATATGCCGCCTGCTTAGATGATACAGCGTCGGCACATTCGCGAGTGAACCAACGGTTACGCGCACCCCTACTGTCGAGATCTGAGCTAGGAATGTAGTATTCCATTCCCAACATGATCTCGCCAGCAACAGCAGCGGCACTAGCTGTCGGGTCATTCCCACTGAAGCAACGTTCCTTCCAAGGGACTGACGCATAGTAATCGCGCATACCGTCCCAATCTGCCGACTTGTAGTGCCAAACGCGACGTTTGCATACCGCTGGTGGCGGCAGCTTGGCCTGTGGCACTTTGGTAGATATGAGGCTGTGATCCGAAGAACCAAGTGGAGCTTGAACCACAACCTGATATTCCACCGGGTGAGAAGTCAGCAGAAGGTCCAGTAGAGAAGGCGCTTGCCCATCAATGTCTGGGATCCTGGTGGGCTGATCAACCAGTTGGGTCAAGTCATGTGTGAGAGCAAAAGCATGAGCAGTCCTTCCAGCATGGTCAGTTTTGAGGGATTTCAACCATGATTCATGGTGAGCATTAAAATCCCCCAAAAACACCAATTCCGCGTTAGGAAACTGCTCTTGCGCAGCATCTGCCACCCGACTAAGATGGTCAAAGAGTCGGCTTGTCTCCAAGTCACCATTATGGGATCTGTAGAGGCACACGTAGACCCGACTCTGACGAACCAGATCCACACGTACCACCAACATGGAGAAGGAGGGGTCCTCCAAGCAGCGCAGTCGGTGACAGCAAACATCCGTCCTGACGAACAAGCATACTCCGGCTTTCGCTTTGAAGGATTCTTCAAGCATGTAGCCGGGATAATTAAGGTAGCTGGTATCGGCAGGACGGAGTATTTGTGTCTCCGTTAGAAACAACATTGCTGGCCGTGCTGTCTCGAGATGGTGGTGGACAGCGTTGAGGTTAGCGTGGAGTCCGCGGATGTTAGTGAACTCGACCTCAAACAGCGTGGGTATGGTGGGGGTGTGCACCGCTGTACGACCGTTATTCCTGTTTTGATGCGCTACCATATGGGAAAAAAAAAGAATGGAAAAGAGACGTGAAGCGAGCGACGTATTGCCACGATAGGGATGGGCAAAGTGTGGAGGCGTGTTACCCCAAGTGGTTGCCAAAAGGGAAACTACACTGACCCGCCGGACGGAAGGGCCCCCGAACCCCCCCGGAAGTGGCCGCCGGGACCCCACCTTCCGGTCACCAACCGGCACGACGGTCCACCCCGAGATTATGCGTGGCCTGGTGGGGCAGCCTCGCGTGCTGGTTAGGCACGCTCGGGCCCCTGTACTATGCCACGGGCGGCCAGCGGAATAGCCGTTTCTTCGGGTCTCCCTGTCCGGCACGGCAATACAGTTTCCCCTGGCATTGGTTCAATAGCCGTCTCCACTGGACCAACACCCATCGCGGCAGTGTTCGCTCGGGCACTGGCTGTACGCTGGCTGACCTCGAAACGCGGCTGCAAGCCACTTCACGAGATTTACACCATGCGTACGGTGGTAACAAGCCAGGCGGATGTTTATCATCCTACCACCAGATGAGCAGATGGTCGCTCAGATGTCCCTTAGTCGCCTCTTACGACACCCATGGGAAAGGGGCAGTGAAATGTATTCTTTCTCCGTCACTGCACGGACGGTGAGGAAGGCAAGTATTAAATTGTTCTCTTACGTAAGAATAAGCACGTGGACTAATAAAATGCAAACATAATGCAAACTTTCTTAAGGAAGGAGAATATTTTTTAGTTTTTCCAGCTACAACCAAAAATCGTTTCAGTAAGGTTTTGTTTCCGTTACCAATAGTGCTTAACATGTCAGCATTTTCATACGATATCAAAGATTTGAATTTAAGTTCCGTAATAATTTCTGATAATATTGCATTTCATTAGGCGCCTATTTATCTGCCGGACAGCACGTATTTTTTTTAATATTTAAAACAGACTCCGGTTTTTTTTAAATCAACTTTAAGTTTTTTCTTTCTTGGCGTATCTTCTTCTTCTTCAAGAAATTGCATTTTTTCTGGTGGTTCTTATTTTTGTATTATCTTGAAGATTAATAAAGAATTCTGTCCATATATACTTATATGTAACTTCTTGACTCGGAATGGTTTTTATGAATTCAAGAAGAATGTCAAATAATGTTGTCATTAAGAATACCTTGATAGATTTTTCTGGCTCTTGTAATAATGACACTGACACTGACTTGAAATTGTTGAATTAGCGCTATCACCAACTTTTATCTGTAAGATAAATCACAAAATTGTCAAATATATTTTTTTTATTCATTAATATATCTCTAGGAGTAATTACATCAACACAACATTAAAGGAAAAAGGAGTTTACATTATATAGTTTACATGTTTTAACATATTACATTTACATGTTTTAACATATTACGCAAATGAAAATATAATAATTTCTTACAACATTTGGTACCGCATCAGGATACAGAACTGTTTTGTTTTTCTTTTTTACTAGCAATTTTTCTGGTACTACGTACGTATACCTACGTACTTTAGAATATATTGCGGGAGTCCAATCTTTTCTTCCAGTTGCTTCGATAGCTAAACTTAGCTATATTATTAATAAGTACTCACAGGTATTTCAGTCATTCTATCACGTCAGATATGTAATACTTCAATCACAAATATAAAATAAATATAAATTAAAATAATATAGATAAAGAAGCATTATAGGCTTTTATTAGTTCCGCCTTTATGTGTTTACATTGTCGAGTCAATTTTTTTATCGTGAATCGGGGTATTTTTTCGCTGACGCTAGTAACATTTACATGATAAACAATTATAGGTTATGAATGATAAAAACTCGACAAAACCTATTATTTTCAGGATTTTAAGACAGCATAACCTTCCATCATGCTATAGTATATATCATTATCACTGGGAAACTGCTATATTCAGAAACAAAACTGTCGTACTTACGCGTGTAAAAACAAACCGGGAACTTTCTTTTCACTATCACTTTTACATGAAATAACACAACGCATTATTGTAAATATTCGATTTGATATACGGATAAGTTATTTGTGTACTCACTGGATTAGAATCGTTTTCTATCATAAAAATAAGCAAAAATTGAACAATAAACACAATTAACGTACCAACTGTCAAGTTTGTTTCGCTACTTAAGTAGCGTAAACCATTTGTAACGTAATTACTGTTCTCTTTCTTGTGTAAGTGAGAAGGAAATTGTCAATGCTTAGACAGAGAAACAAATAGACCAAGGGGCCGTAAAACCGTGATTGAGACAGAGATAGTTTGTCAATGTTTGCGTATAATGTTGCCATAGTAACTGCATTCCCTATTTTGGGAGATAAATAATTTTCAGGATTTAATTAAAACAAAACGAGTGATTTAAAATGTTACTTTTTTATATTTATTATACTTTTTTTTCTAAAATATTTTTTGATTTCCAACTACACCCAAAAACCGTTTCATTGTTTGTTTTTATTTCCGTTATCAATAGTACTTCAGCAACTTTATATGGTACTGGATTAGCATTCTCCTCATGTTGAAATCTAAAACACTCAATTAAATTATTAATAAAGAATGGCTGCCATATATATTTCTATGTTAAGCTCTTGACTCGGAATCTAATAATAATTATAATATTTTATAAATTCATAATGAATGTTAAATAATGTTGTCACTAGGAAATTATAAATAGAATTAATAAATTAAAATAACATTTATATATAACGAAGCATTTATTTGTTTACTCCGTATTTATTTGTTTACATTTTCGACGAGTCGACGATATTTTTTATCGTAAATCGGGGCATTTTTAAGCTGACCGTTGCAGCACTTACATGATAAATAATTTTAGGTTATGAATGATAAAAACTGGAAAATCCTATTAACTTGACTCAAGTAGCGAAACAAATCTGACACCAAAACTGGTTACGCGATAAGAGACAAAAGATTTGATAATTCTATCTCTGTCATCCGTTTGGAACGTAATTTTCGTTCTCTTTCTTGTATATGTGAGAAGGAAATCGTCATTGTGTCTATTAGTTTCTCTGTCTACGCTGTCTACGCTATAGACTCTAACCGTAGACAGAGAAACAAATAGACCAAGGGGTCGTGAAACCGCGATTGAGACAGAGATAGTTTGTCAATGTGTGTGTATAATGTTGCCATAGTAACTGCATTTCCCTGTTTCGGGGAAAAATATTATTAGGATCTAAAACGAAATGTTTTTTATTTATTTAAAATTACCAATATGACATACAGTAATAATTACATAATTATATACGTATGATATGCTTTAAATAAATGCAAATAAAAATTAAATATAGTTACTGTACAAATAATGACCGCGAAGAATGGTGGCAAGAACCAGCAGCATTTCTCCTTTGAACGCCCTCTGGGCGAAAAATTAACCAGCCCTTCTGTCACCAATAGAGGCAATAAGAAGGGGTGTAATATTTTTGATAAAAGTTTTTGCACTATTACTCACTAGATATTTAATATGTTGTGCTGTAACACCACACTAGCACAGCACAGGATATGTGGCACGTTGTAGGAGAGGCTAGTAGGCTGGCTCTGCCTCAGCTTAGGAACTCCACACCCCTTTCTACTTCTGAGGATAAAAAGTAGAATCAGTTTATAAATTGACAAAAAATTTTGTTTGATAATAATCAGAATCAATTTAATACAACAAATCAAATCAAATCAATTTTTCAATGGTAAATTATGATGGTCCTAATTTAACTAAGTTATTTGTAAAATTAATAAACGTTAACAAAATCATGGCCACTAAGACGACCACACACTACAAGCAGCACCCGTTCTCGAGCATAACGCAATGTAATGAGATAATCATGTCAAAAAATAAAATGACACATATAAAATATTATTTAACTTGTCAGTAAGCTAAATACCATGAAAGAATATAATAATATTATCATTACCTATTAAGGAGTATACCTCATGCAATGAAAAAGGAGATTACATTATATAGTTTAGTGCATTTACATGTTTTAAAATATTACGCAAATCAAAATATAATAATAATAAAAAAAAAATTATATTTTAATAATTTCTTACAGCATTTGGTATCGCATCAGGATGCAGAAATGTTTTGTTTTTGTTTTTTAGTAGCAATTTTTCTGGGAAATGATTGCTACATATTTTAGAATATATTCCGGGAGTCCAATCTTTTCTTCCAGTTGCTTCGATCCATTTTTTACGTAGGTCTGGATCGCTTGGAAAACTAACGATAAACTTAGCTATATTATTAATAAGTACTCACAGGTATTTTAGTCATTCTATCATGTCAGATGTGTAATACTTCAATCACAAATATTATTATATAATTCTTCGATCACCAATATAAAATAAATGTAAATTAAAATAAATAGTTAAATATAAATTAAAATAATATTTATATATATAGATAAAGAAGCATTATAGGCTTTTATTAGACTCCGTCTTTATTTGTTTACATTGTCGAGTCAATTTTTTTCATCGAAAATCGGGGTATTTTTTCGCTGACACTGGTAACATTTACCTGATAAACAATTATAGGTTATGAATGATAAAAACTCGACAAAACCTATTATTTTCAGGATTTTAAGACGATATAACCTTCCATCATGCTATAGCATACATAATTATCACTGGGAAACTATATTTAGAAACAAAAACGGTCGTACTTACGTGTGAAAAGACACACCGGCAACTTTCTTCTCACTATCACTTTTACATGAAATAACACTACAACGCATTGTTGTATAATCTTCGATGTGATGTACGGATAAGTTCTCTTTGTACTCACTGGGTTAGAATCGTTTTCTAACATGAAAATAAACAAAAATTGAACAATAAACACAATTAACGCACCAACTGTCAAGTTTGTTTCGCAACTGACTTGCGAAACAAACACCAAAACTGGTTACGCGATAAGGGACAAAAGATTTGATAATTCTATCTCTGTTTAAACCATTTGTAACGTAATTTTCGTTCTCTTTCTTGTGTAAGTGAAAAGGAAAACGTCATTGCGTCTATTTGTTTCTCTGTCTACGACTCTAACCATCGGAGTAAAGATAAAATATAAAAAAAAAATTAAATTAAATTGACACGATATCATAGGTGTTTAATAATCTATGATATTCATTATGGTTTCGTGAAAACAATATGTTTTTAATATCGGCAAAGTTGTTATCTGAGCTAAATAGTTACGTGGAATATTATATAAATAAAGATAAAACTATAATATAATATAATCAAAAACTATTTGAACATAATATTGCAGAGCTAGGTTCTATTCATTTTTAATATAGGACCATTACTTATAAAATATTTATAGTTTTGAAATTAAAAGGTTCCCAATCTTCAGTACACTTTATAGTTTAAGTGGCGACCGCATAAAAGGGTGGTCATAAAATATAAGAACAAAAATAGACTATTAACTTTTGGATATTAGATAAATAATAAACCATTGGCCGGGTGGTCCATAAACTGACCAATTTTTTTTAAATTAATTGATGTTTGACACGAGATGGTAAATATTTCTAACAGCGGATGGCGGATTTAATTTTTTCATTTTAAGTATTTCAATAGGTATTTGGTCATCTTATCTGTTACTTACTTTATATATGAATTTGGCTCTTCTTACAATGTCTCACCTTCTAAGACAGCGGCACTCAACCTGCGGCCCGCCGGGCTTTTGTGGTTGGCCCACCAACTATTTTAAATTTCAAATTTATTTTTATTAACATCTAAATAATTCAAATTAAACAACTGCTTGTGTTGTGGCCACGGCGCTACAAAGTGCTTGAAACATCATGAATAGATTTTAAAAAAATGTTCAATTTGTAACAATCCCGAAACTTAAGAAATCATTACTTTAATATTTTTTGTTTGCGGCCCGCGATACCATGACTAACACGTGATTGTGGCCTATATAAAGAAAAGGTTGAGTATAGCTGTTCTAAGAGAATTTAACTAATATCTCTTCTTACTTCTTTTATATAACCCATTTTTTTAAACATTAAAATAATGCTTTTATTCAAGCAAATTAGAACTAATATTTAAAAGAAATATTGAACTCGATATTAGTACGCAAATTGATAGAAAAGAAATAGAAGACTGCTTAATAATTAACTTAAGAACGAATGCAGTTAAAAAATATCCAGTCTATCGCCTGTCATTTGTCAACAGTCAAGTACACATCAATCAACCCTATAGTTCTAATTTGAAAATATTACCTTCAAATACCGACTAAATAATTTATATGCATTATTTCATTTTTTATTATAATGGAATTTACTCCAAGTTTATCAGCATTTCAGGGAGTAATCATATCTGCCGACAGTGTACATTCTTTTTCTAAATTGACTTCTAGAGGAGGTAAACTAAATATTTTAATATTGTATAAAAAAAAATCAATTAATATTATAATATTACTATCGAATTTTAGGTAATGAAGACAAAATACAATATGTTATAGACAGTATACGAAATTTCTTACAAAAAGAAAAATATATGGTTGATAACAAAATCTTAGAAGAATCAGTTCAAATAATGCGCAAATTTACTTTATATGTCGTTATTAATGCAGATCTAACTATATTGGAAGAAATGGTTGACATAGATGGCATAGATTTTGTTATCTGGACTATACCAACAATACCTAAATGCCTCATGTGTGAAATATTGTGGAGACTCCACATGGATAAATTTATATACGAAATATTAGTGTTCACTTCTCCACAACTAGCCTTAGAAGTGGCCGACGCTCTAATAGAAAACTTTAAGTATTTTAACCCAACAGATTGCTTGCATAAACTGAAACTTTTAAGTGCTGCTTCCTATAGATTGATATGTAGGTTTGTTTTCTTTAAATTAGAAAAAGATGAATTGACACATGCCCCAAACAATTTGAAAAAGTGTCTCCTTTATTTTTTGGACCCCCCCAATAAATCGAAATTAGAAAGCCTTAGTAAAGATGAGAAGTATAAATTTATCGGAAACCGTTTATATTTGATGCTGTGTCTGCTAACAGATTGTTTTAACAATTTTGTCACAGTACAAAAGTTAAAACCATCTGACTTTCAACAGATATATGAATTAACTTACAAAGAAAGTATAATTATTAAGAATCAAACATCAATAGCTATATCTGATTGTAATAATTATTTTCTGTTAGAATGCATAAATAAGTCTAACGTAATTTTATTGGATATATGCAAAAGTTTAGTAATGGATGTTAGTGTAGAAATATTTTGTTCTTGGAGTGAATTTGAAGAAAATGGAAAAAGCATGCAACAAACTATTGGTGAATTGTGTTACAAAGTTCACCAAATGCTAAGTAAAATTACAAGTATTTCAGATCACCCAGTTGTCACTATGCTGCAACAAATCTCATGTAAACCATTAGACTTAATTGAAGTGGTAAAAAAATCTAATACAGAAGATATTGTGGAAAACATAAATAAGACGGATAATGAAAGTGCACTATGGGTGAAAGCGTTGTTGCATATAGACAAGTTGGTTGAAAATAAAATCCTCATGGAGCAAATCGCTAATCATTTGGAGGTTTTAAATGAAGATGAATGTTTCAAATTGTTTAAAATTTTGCATAGTCATCTAAAAGCAAATACTGAAAATATAGAATATGAACTATTATTAGCGGTTAAGGTATTTCAGCGATGTAGTAGTAGTACAAAACATGAAATTGTAGAAGAGCAATTTAATAATTACTTATTCAATAATAACTTACAAACTCCAGCGTTTAATAATATGATGATAGAATCTTTCAACAAACTCATCATATCACCAGACATGGATGCATCCAATGTGTTGTCTGTATTCATTCAAAATCCTAGAAAGGTATATGCCAGAATTTTTACTTTAGCAAGTGAAAATACTCAACAAACTCATATTATGCTTAAAGTTATGAAATCACTAGAAAAATATGCAAAGCATTACTACAATGAGGAAACAGAACCAAGCATTATTCTAGTAGCTAAAGATATAATTGCCAACAATTTAGACACTGATGAAAAACAAAACAATTTTATAAAGTTTTTGAGTAAAATTAAAACATCAAATGCTATACCTGGGCCAAAATTATTCTTATTAATAATTATGCCAAACTTACATAGTGCTCTCCTCAGTAAAAATATTACCAGTGTTTATATTCATTGCAAGCTTTTACAACAAGCCTATACCCTCAATGAATTAATAGAATACAGAGCTCCAACACTAGCCATGCTGGCTCAAGTACTTGACACGGTGAGATGGAAGATCAATACTTTTACGGTACTTGCACCTTCTACTTTGGAACTTGTTTTAAAGTTACAAACATCACTTTTAAACACATACGAGGCCCTTATTCCTGGTAAGAATTACATTTATTTTTCATTACAATAAAAAATATATATATTAATAATATATTAATTAGAAAATTTTTAATTACAATAAAATATATCTTCTTCTTCTTCCTAGCGTTTTTCCGGCCTAGTACTGCCAGGGTCCGCTTTCCTACGTCTTTGCCTCCACTTTGCCCGATCGAAAGCGTCATCTTTAGTGAGATCGTGCTCTCTCATATCGTCCCTCACACCATCGAGCCAGCGCTTCTTGGGCCTACCACGGGATCAAGGGCCTTCGACAACAAAGTCCAGGCATCGGTTCCCAACATAGTCTGGCGGTCTGCGGCTAATGTGGCCAAACCAACGGAGACGGCTTTCCTGCAACTTATCCGCTACATCGCAAATGCCAAGGCTACCACGGATGTGCTCGTTACGAATACGATCTAGTCGCGTAACGCCACACATCCACCGCAGCATCTTCATTTCCGCGACGTGAAGTTGCTGAACATGTCTCGCGAGAGCTGGCCACGTCTCGCTGCCGTACAATAAGACTGGTCGGATAATGCACTTGTACACAAAGCCCTTTAATTTCACCGGTATCCTGCGATCACAGATTACCCCGGTGATTTCCCGCCATTTGGCCTAAGCTGCGTTTATTTGAGCTCTGACGTCGTGGTCGATAGTACCAGACTCGTGCAGAACGGACCCGAAGTATTTAAACTTTTCCGTCTTGATAACGGATTCTCCGCCTATCTTTATGGGTTCGGGGTTCGTACTACCACAGGCCATATACTCGATCTTCGCAACATTTAGCATCAGACCAACCCTCGCTAGCACACCCTTCCACTGGTTCACCTTTTGCTCCAATACCTGCTTGTCCTCATCTACCAGTGCAATGTCATCAGCATACATCATGAGCCAGGGAGATGGCTCATGGGCTTTCGCTGTGACAACGTCAAGAACTACACTGAGAAGAAAAGTACTCAGGGCCGAGCCTTGGTGGACACCAACTGTGATCGGGAAAGGGTGTGTGTCGCCAACGGCGGTCCTTACTATTGATTCCGAATGATGGTACATGTCTCGGATAATGTCAATATAGATTTGTGGCACATTCTTCATCTTCAAAGCCCACCAGATTATTTGGCGTGGGACGCAGTCAAATGCCTACTGCAGGTCTAGAAACGCCATGTACAGCGGCTTCTTCTTTTCTCTGTGGGCCTCGGTTAGCATTCTTAGGGCGAAGATGGGGTCTATGGTTCCACAGCCTGGGCGAAACCCATACTGACATTCCGAGACGGTACATTCTTGCCGAAGCCTTGAATCGATTACGCGTTCGAAGAGTTTCATGGTGTGGCACATAACCTTAATACCGCGGTAGCTTTCGCAGTCCTGTACACTACCTTTGCCTTTATATACTGGAGTAATGATACTCAATCTCCAAGAGTTGGGCATCTTCCGGCTAGTAAGTATTCGGTTGAAAAGGTCAGTAAGTAGGTTCACACCATGAGAACCCATTGCTTTCCACGTTTCAATCGGCAAGTCGTCAGGGCATACGGCTTTTCGGTTCTTCATTGTACGAAGACATTTGAGTACCTCGTCAGGTGTTACCGGTGCAACAAGTCCGAGATTAGGAGGCAGTTCTGGAGGAGACACATTAGCGTGTTGTGTGTTAAGCAACACGTGAAAGTAGCCGCGCCACCTCTCCTTCACCTTAATTGCATCGCAAACCAAAGTGCCATTAGAGTCTTTGACACAAAGACATTTTGTTATGTCTTGTGTCACTTTCTCCCGAGCCTTTGCCAAACGGAAGATAGTCTTTTGGCCCTCGTTTGTCTCGAGTGTGTCATACAGAGGTGACAGCGTCTGGTAACGGGCTTGCAACTGCATATTTGGTGGCACATTTAACTGCTTTATACGCGTCCCGGTCTTCAGTAGATTTGGTCTCTTGCCACTTCTTAAACTGTGTCTTTTTCTCTCGAACTACCTCCTGTACTGAGTCGTTCCACCACCACGTCTCCTTGTCGATGACGCGGCCTCCCTTCGAAGTGCCAAGCACCTGTTTTCCAATGGTGTTCACTGTTGACTGGATCCTAGACCATTGACTATCGACGGATTCCTCTGTATCTTAACTTGGACCTAGCTACGACTTTACAGAATTCATGCTGTTTTGGTCCATTCAACAGCCACCATTTAGTTTTAGGTCTGCTTCGTTCAGGCACTTTTTTACTTGGTACTACCAGCATGTCCATGACAAGGATGCGGTGTTGTGTTGTGAGGCATTCCCCAGGAATTACTTTGCAGTTAGTTACTCTACCAATTTGGCTTCTTCTTATGAGCAAGTAGTCGATCTGGGTGGAGTGCGGCCCACTTTTATAGGTGATGAGGTGCTCGGGTTTCGTTTGGAAGAAAGTGTTAACAATGGCAAAGTCTGATAATAAGCAGGTGCTGAGAATTGACTCCCCCTCTGCATTCTCACGACCATAGCCTAAGCCGCCATGTACACGTCCATATTCACGTGACTCCTCACCAACATGGCCGTTCAAATCTCCACCAATCACGATGCTCTCGGTGTTCGGAATGCAGCGAAGCATGTCTTTCAAGTCATTCCAGAAGGCTTCTTTCGCCGACTCAGAGCAACCGACCTGTGGAGTGTAGGCGCTGATAAGATGAGTAATTACTCCTTCTATCAGTAGCTTCACTCGGAGAAGTCGGTCGCTTAGTCTATCGACTTCTAGAATACCGTTCTGGAGTTCCTCAGATAGTACTACGGTCACACCGTTCTTCCCTGAGGGGGAGCCGGAGTAGATCAACTTGTAACCCAGTCCAATATCACGGGACTTGTTGCTCTTCCAACGAGTTTCTTGCAAGAATGCAATGTGAACCCTGCGCTTCGTCAGTACGTCAGCCAGTTCAATGGAGCGACCTGTGAGAGAGCCGATGTTCCAGGTGGCAAAGCGGAGCTTCTTTTTAGGTACTTGCTTCTTTAGCCGTGCCCGTACTTGACACGGTAGCCCTTTCCCACTTGTCACAGGTTTAGGGCGATGTGCCTGCGCGTCGTTTTGTACAATAAAATATATATATTAATAATACAGGGTGACTGGTGAATTAGTATCAATACTTAAGGACGTGATATTTGACGACCATATGACGAACATAAATATTAATAAACTTCTAAGTAAAGTTAACCAAAAGTTATGTAATTAATTACGCGTCATGTGGACACCCTAGCTGCGCTGACGACACAACACAGTTAGGTACATTTAGTTATCGCGCGGTACTTTACCTACGTCCAAACGCCGCCGCGTGTTAACAGGGTAGCAGGCTACCATTGATAAACAAGCATGATCCAATCCCCCTTCATACTTTAAACCTGGCTTAGAACAGGCAAAAATACCAAAATATTTCACTCGTTTAAGCAACAAATTTGTTGACTAGGTAAATGATATGAACTTGGGACAAAAATTAACTGTTTACCTATCTTGGTATTTCCGGCGTATTTAAAAATGGAATCATACTTATTTACAACGATTGTCAATTATTTAACTACATAACTACACTAACCTTAACAAATGTTCAAAGTGAGCTCCTGCTCGTGTGATACACAGTTCGGCACGTTTACGCATATTGTCTTTCACACGCTTTAACACGAATGGGTCACTTTACTACTCACAGTATTCTGCATTTGTGTATTGATAAGACATACCTAATTACTAATGACGGGTCACACTCACACACGAAAGATTAGGTATACGCGTAAGATCGATCGCTAGGGGCGCGCGCGCGGGAAGATGGACGAACCTTACGGCGGCGCTCGCCCGACTAATTAGCCGCGGGGCAGGGGTTGCAGATGGCAAACACCACGCCGCACGCGCCGCGGAAATATGTCCACACTTTATCTATTTAAAGTAATTTTTTTGTAAATTTGGTCAAAAATTAAGTACCTATTTTTTTTACATAATTCGAATGAGAATCATGTACCGATTATGCTCCTAAAATATTGATACTAATTCACCAGTCACCCTGTATATTAATTAGAAAATATTTCAACTGATTCACCTAATATTTATTTATGTCATCAAATATTAAATTATAATAGATTTCTAGATAGAATTATTGTAAGAATATAACATATTTATGTTTTTATAATTACAGAGAAGGAAAGCACATGGCTAAAAAGTAAATTAAGAAATATCAACCCATTGAATATGTATTACTTTAGACGTCTTTGGAATCCACCAGGCAATACATTTGTAGAAGTTATAAGTGGAATACGTATACACAAAGACATGGACATAGAACATTTAACAGTATGGCTCTCTCAGGTATTAATAATAATAATGTCCTCCAGACCGATTTCAGTTACGGCGGCCAATCTCAAGAGAGATTAGCCAACTACGCAGGAGATATTATAGTGCACAAGTGTAAGCGCAAACACAGGTGCACTCTCTATTCTCTAACTCTCATAATCCGATGGTATGGTAATCCCACACGACATGAAAGAGTTCAAGCGCAGGACCAACGCCTTTAGGTGCTTGCCGAGGCACGGGAGTATACACACTTCCGAACTCGGGCTGCTATTGAGAATTTTCTGACAGCAAAACCCAATAACTTTTTACTGGCCCGACCTGGGATTTGTACCCAGGACATCTGGGCCTTACATCAAGCCACTAGACCAACCAGGCAGCCAAATACCATCCAAAGTACCTTAAAAACATTCATCAATTATGATAGATTTATGTGAGGAGTGGTAACTTAAACCCTGAGAAAAGCTATTTATTTTATGCCCTAAGGGTAATATATAATATACATACACTATTTATTTATTATACTGTATGTATTCATTCCATGGCAGAATTTCAATGAAATAAGACACATGCAGGTTGTTTCACGATGTTTTCCTTCACCATATAGCACGAGATGAACATTGAGTGGTGCTTGCCTGGGTTTGAACCCACGATCATCAGTTAAGATTCAAGCGTTTTTACCACTGGGCCGTCTCGAATTAATTTAATGTCTTTTTCTATTTAAGGTTATATGTTCGACTATTTTGCCAGAATGGTATCAAATTTGGGACAGTCTATCAATATTTGGAGATGGAAAAATTTTGGATATATTTCACGATGCTTTACTTTTAATAACTGTAGCTGAGAAATCAAATCGTACTGAAACTACTAATGGATGTCTATTACATTGCATCCAAAATTTTGTTGCAACCACAAGGGTGAGTAATACATATATTCTTTTAGTGAATAATACTATGAAAATAGTTCTTATAAAGGTTTTTTTCTTTCAGTATAAATTTCTTAAGTCAGCGATAAGTGATAATCAAATAACAACAATTTTCAATAAATTTGCTCTTATTGAAAATTTAATAGAGGAAAATGATTTAGAAGAATTTGCAATAATATTTATACCATTATTTGGTTTCATAGCTGCAATGAAGGAAGTTCCCATTGAGATAGCACAAATGTTATCAAATAAAGTTAAACATTATGTATTTGTTGATATGGTTAATAATCTGTTTATTAAAGAAAGCAAATCATAAATTAAAACCTAAATTTTATACATTAAGTTGGTTTTTATTACAATAAACTTTATAGATTCATCTCACAAAGTGTTATCAATAAAATCTTAGGTTACATTAACAAATAAATCAAATAAAATTTATAAATATCCTTAGTCTCTGTTATATATTCTACTTCCTGATTGAGAATATAATTTCATTTTATAAACCTTTGTATTACAATAGTGTCCTAGCTGTTTACACTTTTCACACAGTTCTTTTGGATGCTCTGCTTTTTTTTGTGCATCATAAGTAATATCAGAAGGCTCTAATTCTCTCTGTAAATATTTTTTTTTAAACATTAATTAAGTCAATCTAATCCACGTTGATAATAGTTCAACTTACAAGTCAGAAAGAATATATTAACAATAAATAAATGTATGCAGTTTTTTTATTGAATAAATTGGACCTTCTCGTATACTTACGTGATTGTGTGCATAAACTGGTTTTCGGCAGTATTTACAAATCTGATATTTGTCAGGCCAGCAAAGTCGACTTTCCCAAGAACGACCACATTTATTGCATTTATAATTTCCAAATTTTGGTCTTCCAATATTGTTTTGATTAATAGCCCTTAATTTAGACTCTACATTAATTGCAGATCTACATTTTAAGCCTCGAGTTGGTATTCCATTACTATTTTCGCTCCTAGGTTTGACTTTTGGTACAATAATCCGATTGACTTGTTGAGTTTGTAGTTGATTTGGCTGAAATAAATTATATTTTTTAATCTTCAAATATATACTTATTTTGTTATGATGCGAAATCCATATCTGGATATGCCATTTAATCTTTATAAAATTTGAAATCTATAATGGATTGTTATATTGTGTTACTGCATAGCTTTGGTAGTGGTGGTAAAATCGTATATAGAGTCCAAATGATTGTTTAAAATTGGGCATAACTTAATTTCCCATTCACCTTCGCATCATGTATGACAATTTGAAAGATTGCTCATTTTTTTTATTAACACGCATATTTACGCATAAATAATAAGTTTATCATATACCTTATATAATGAATTAATTTGACTCACGTTTTGTATTGCATTCTCAAGGATCGTTGATCTACAAGAATGTATTTCTTCATCGCCTCTCCTCCGCGATCTGCTTACAGGATGAAGCTCATCACCTTAAAAATATAATGTCATTCTTTATATAGTATTTGTTATTATTATATGAATACTATAAGATCGCTTGCGCATACTACCGTGACGACCCGCAAATAACTTTACGCTGGAAAAACGCTTTACGCGTTCCCAAACGGGAACAGTAAGGGGTTTGTGGGGTTCGCCGGTGTCCTAGGCGCCGAATGCGCCCCGAACATCGGAATACCAATTAAAAAACCAGCGGTAAGGGTTCCGTCTTAACGAGGAGCGCCACGGGATCGCATGCGTATGCTACCGTGACTCAAATAACTTACCTCTTTTGACCAAAGACACCCCATTGTATTTTTATTTACAATTAAAGATAAAAACTAACTGTTACACGATGTTGTGACACGACAGAACAATAATACTATTAACCCGGAAGCTTCGAGCTCTATTTATATATTATTTAGACATATCCCGATCATTATAAGCTTTATTGAATTATAAACAACTATTAACTAATATGATTATTAGATAAGAAATAAAGGGATTTACGATTTACATCCTTTATGTGCTGCCAGTTACAAAAATATTTTTTTAACCAAAAAAATACTAAAAAATAAGATGAAAAATCTAAACGAGCATCTACATTCCCGTGTGACGCAAACAGTGTGCGAGATTTTTTACTTATTCGATAATAAGTAAAAAATCTCTCAATTTTTATATACATAGGTAGACGGATTTAAAACTTTCTCAAATTTAATCAAATGTTAACGCAAGCGAATTCTAATGCTTGCATTTTGTACCGAATTAGTTAATGAATTTTAATATTTACTTGTTAATTATTTTTTAGCCCACCTCCAATGAAAAATATATTTCGGTACAAAAACAGAATAATGATTCTAAAACAACGTAACATGATAGTTATGCCGATTCAAGTATACAAAAATTGGAAGTGATAGAGTAAAAATTCAAAAAGAGGACGTCGAAATTTATACAGCCTATTTGATACCGCTGGAGTTTTTGTGTGCAAATTAGATTAGGACACTTACTGAATTTTGTATTTTATATTTCAAATACATACTTGATAATAATTTTGTAATTTTGCATTTTAATTAATGCAATATACCTATTTTGCCCAGCTCTGATCATTTAACTTCTTAATATTTTAATTTTATTAAAACACTTTTTTCCAAAGAGGATCTATATAATAAATTTTAGTTAAAATGAAAATAGTACAAAAAAAGAAGTCTAGTCTATTTTGTCAATCTATCAAATCCGTTGTTAAATTAAAATGATTGTATATTTATGCAAATGTGACGATTCTGATCAAAAATCTTACTTCAGTGATGACGTTTTTCCAAATACTTACCAAGTGTATGGTATGGTCGGAACAATTTTGGCTACTATTGTGTGTTGGATTCTCTATACGCAGGTACCTATAATTTGTTTTATATCTAGTGGCAGCGAACTGCGCAGGCCCGTTTGTGTGAGTACCACTCTCTAGTTCTTCTATCACCAGACGATGCAAGGAGAGCCTTATATCGTCAATTTGCCAACATTAAGACCTAAGTTGTAAATACAACGGCACATAGTTTTGATGATGACAGTGGCCGATACCCACAGATGGGCCTGCAGGGCCCTACCACCGGTGCAAATTGTCTTGATATTTGAACTCATTTGAATAATATGTTTATCACACATTATTATCACAATTTATTTTAGATAATGACAAGAGGTAATCGATTATATAACAACAACTGCCATCATCAAGCCAGAATAATTAAAAATGTCTCAAGGCAAAGAAGATAAATTAAAAAACAAATGAAAAACTTTTTTTCTAGGTATATAATATATTGAAAAGATATATTTAATTCACATTATAACATATTTGTTACCCAAACCATTAAACAAAAATAAAATTCATTTTAATTCATAAAAATATGAGTAAGGTAATTTTTTTTTTATAATCTTAATATACGAATCATGCTAACATGTATTATTAAGATAAAAATTCTTGTCTTTTATCTTATTACAGTCTTGTAACAAATATTTATGTTCGTCATCAACTCGACCCCTCTTTAGTAAATAAACTAATATATATTGATACGGGAAGACTGGAACGTTGTGGTGAAAGAAGAAACGTAGCTTCACTCTTTCTATTATTTTCATATCGACGAAGCAGTATTCCGCGGAACAACAGCTACCAGGTGTCCTGCAATAAGTCAGATAACGTTAAAACATTGTGAAACAATTAGCTAGCGGTCCGGCTTTGCACGGGTAGATTATAGGTCTACGTGAAAAGTTTAATACGTAATACCTTATATATTATAAGTACTTTGGTTTACGCAACGCACGCCAGTAAAACTCTCAGTTGGCGTGACGTTCAACATCGATATCTTTATTATATACACATAAACCTTCCTCATGAATCAATCATTTTATTGGTGAAAACTGTATGAAAATATGCTTAGTAATTTTTAAGTTTATTGAGTTCTAACAGACAGACGGAGCTTGTTTTATAATATAGTGATTTAAAATAGTCCAAGACTTCTAACGGTTGAAATAAAAACATTTCTTCAAATCCATTGTGAATCATACAGGGCCTCTTAACAAATACAAAAAAAAAAAACATAATCAAAATCGGTCCAGCCATTTAGTAGTTCAGAGTATATATGTAAATTTACCTTGGATCATACGTGACAGGTTTCGCTTTGAGCGTTTTGAATATCATTTGATAGTACTGTCTGTATTTTTTCTTCATTATAAGAACAATCTGTTTCCCTTCGAATGGAAACTTTGCGTGGTTCGTTTGCAACTCCAAATGCCAGTACACGGCTGCCTTTGCTACTTCCAAGCTTGTGTTGTCTATTTCGACTATTTTGGGTTGCCGCATCCATTCGTACATATTTTCCTTTAACAAGATATAGTTTTAATACAAATAAGACAGAAAATCCTAGAAAAAAATAACTTTGTATTATAATAGGTACGACAAAATTAGAACGCATGATAAATATTATCCTATCATTCTTATGTAGGCTACTTCGTATCAAAAATGTCTCAATTTATTTATTGTTAGAGTCAAAGGTGAATATATAAGCAATGACTCATTCTAATTTTACTCTTGAAACGATTTTAATTATTGAACCTTGTTTTGAAAATGGATCTCATCATTAGTTTTTCTTTATCCCATTTATTCTGTCTTGCGTTTTATATAAAAATGCGAAGAACTATCCTTGGGAATGTTATTGCTAGTGGATCCCGGATCGTTGAGGTGCTGAATACAATCATTACATCAGGTGGCTACGCTTGTCACAAACCCATAATCGATTCTTGCGACGCCTACGGGTCAAAATGAGATGACCTTATTTTATATAAGGAAGCATTTTTCGTGTGAAATCCCATTTTAAAATACAATTATTAATATATATTACCTATTTATGATATTGAGTTATTAACAGCCTATAAAGTTTCGAAGAGCATATTTGGAGCTTATTCCACCACGCGGATACAATTCGGATTGGTGGTGGTGACATATTAATTATAGATACTATTATCTATGTTCATATTATATGAATTTCATCAAAATCGGTTCCATGGTAAAATATTAAGTATAGATATAGTTAGTGACTTTTTTATTCAGTTCGCATCAAACCTTAGGTTTGGTAGACCACCTCAACACATGTTCTACCGTCAAACAGCAATACATAGTATTGTGTTCCGGTTTGAAGGGTGAGTAAGCCAGTGTATATACAGGCAAAAGTGAAACAACATCTTAGTTCCCAAGGGTGATGAACGGTGGCGCATTGGAGATGTATTTCTAGCAATGCCAATGTCTATGGGCTGTGGTGATTTATTAAAAATCCATTCAAACACAAAATGAATCTTTTCTTAAATATGGTAACCCGATATTAATTGATCAATAAAATACTACCTGTAGGAATTTTTTGCATCGAAAACTGTCATATATGAAACTTATATGAAGTAACCATTTCCCTGTAGCGAGCGAACAGACCATCATCCCAGTGAATGTATCATTCGGCAACACTGATATAAAATGTGTTGATAGCATCTCCATTTTTGTATTTTCTGCAACAACCCCTCCCAATTCGTTTATCATAGCCACGATTCTATCACGATCCTTAAAAAAAACATGGAAATCAAATAAACTGCACTAAAAAAAGTTTAAGACGCTGGATTGGCAAAAATACAGAATTAACATAAATGGAGAGTACATCTCACATTTGCAATTTGCAGACGACATTGTCGTCATGGCGGAAACGCTGCAAGACCTGCAGGTCTGCATTCGTGCTCGAAGCAACAAATGCTGGTCAGCCCAGCTGATGCTTCTCAATGCGTCAGTCTCCAATTAAACATGTAGAAAACAAAGATCATGTTATACAAGAGTCAGTTCTGATATAACATGATCTTTGTTTTACTATATCTGTACCTCTGGAAGTTGTGAATGTACCTCTCAAGAATAGAATGACTTTGTATACCTCTCAAGAATAGGGATACAAAGTCATTCAAGAATATTTATCTCGAGCAAACATTGTAATTAGGTAAAAAAAAACTTCGAGAACAAGAACAACAAATTTCCATTTTTTAACATTTACATAACATTTTTATAGACATGTTAACATGGAAACGTTTCGGCTTGATAAAGTGTTTATTAAACGCCTTATATTTGCAAAAGTAAACTGAGATCCGGGTGAAAATGGTGCAATTTTAAATCATGTCAGATAACAATAGTTTCCCACATCTGTCAAATTTCTTCATTCTAATTTCACTCGTACCGTAGCGTAACAACCTGTGAATGTCCACTGTTGGGCTAAAGACCTCCTCTCCCTTTTTGAGGAGACAGTTTGGAGCTTATTATTCCACCACGCTGTTCCAATGCGGGTTGGTGGAATACTCACGTGTCAGAATTTCAGTGAAATAAGACACATGCAGGTTTCCTCACTATGTTTTTCTTCACCGTAAGGCACGAGATGAATTATAATTACAAATTAAGCACGTGAAAAGTCAATGGTGCTTGCCCAGGTTTGAACCCACGATCATCGGTTAAGTTCACGCGTTCTTACCACTGGGCCATCTCGGCTTTCACTCAAATCATATAAAACAGACAGAGTTCAATATCAATTGGGATCTATTTGAAAGCTTGATGCTAGGCCATTGTACACGAGTAACAACATAATTAAACATTTTTGAGCTCTTTTTACGCGGGGTTAAGTTAACGCCCAGCGTCAAACACGGGCGCAGCCGCCGGCGCCCCTAAGACCGCTGCGCCCGCACACCCTGCACCATAGGTAAGACGCCTCTGCATATACATTATGTCTTACAAATTAAAACGGTAAATGAATGGGTTACCAAAATGACCTCTGTTATGCTTTATATAGTTTTTTTTTCTTAAGGATGAATTGTACATTTACATTAATTAAATCATATTCATAATACACTAATCCATGATATGTCAAATGAAAAAAATGGGTAAAAGAGAGAGAAGAGTTAGAAACTGTATCCTTACATGTATTTGTTCAGAGAGCATGAAGATCTTTTTGTCACATGCACATATTAAATTTTGTTTCATTTTCCACGAATCCTCAGATGTTCCACTTGGAGATGCATAGTCGCTATCTATGACAAATACATAAAAATTAAATTAAAAAACTATTATTATTTTTCATCATTGTTTTCTTGTAGCCAAGCAGAGGGACATTTGCAGCGTCAAAAGACACCGTGTGTGGGAAACAACAGAGCATCAATGGCTCGCATTGAGAATGAGTGTATAACTATAATACATCATAATTATATTACCTGATATCTCTTCTGGCAGACATGCTTGAATTTTGCTTGTCACTTGAGTTTTTGAATTTATTGGGCTATAATTAGAGACCTTTTTCTTCAGCTTGTAGTTTTGTATATACTTCTTAAATGGTAGATACACTGATGTCTTTGCTTTACCATTTTCAATGAATTTGCGGAAGCTTACCTTTTTAGGAGTACTTTGCCGACTAAAAGACCTTAGGAAAGGAATATATTTACAATAAATTGTTAATTTTTTTTATTATAAACTTTTTATAAGGGCAGGATAATAAATATTAAAGAGAAGGTTAAGTTGAAGAAAAACAAGAAAAAAACCCCACGAAACAGAAGTAACAGTTTTAATATTTACTTAAGCAGTTGGTTAGTGCATTCCCGTAAAGATGTAGGTCCCAGGCATGCCTATATAATTTTATGTGTCACTCACTCATTTCCCAATTTGGAAAAGAAATTTTTTATGGGACTGTTAGATATTGGTGTTGGTTTCTGTTCAATTTTTTGACATTCAATCTCTTGGTAGATGTCTTCAACGGACCAACCTATTTGTCGACGAACAGCTTTAGGCTTTCTGGTTTTTACAATCATTGGAGCAAAATCAACACAGTCTGTGCCAGCATCGCTCAATGTATCGTCCACTTTAAAATGAAGTATTTTCAAGTGCTCTAAATATCCAAATTTATTAGAGAACATCTCATGACAGACTGGACAAACAAAATGATGAAGTTTAACATTATTTGTGCATTTGTTTAAATGGTTCACATAATCCCCATATTGGTCGTACTTTTCATCACAGAGTACACAAGAAACATTAACATATTCCGAAATGTTTGTTATGGGTGATGGTGATGTAGATAGTGAAGTTTTTGTTGGTGTGACATCTGCAGCTACAAGAGTTTCATTGCTGCTTGAATTTTGAAACTGATTGTGCTCAATGGTGCATGTGACGTGGCAGGTGTGTGCACCATAGTTGTTATACGACTGACTGCAATAAACACATTTAATAGAGTCTATGTCACTATCAGTTTCATCACTAGTTTCATAGCAAGGACTCAATTGTCTCTCAGCCCTTCCTGCTTTCAATAAATTCTCATTATTCTCTTCTTTTATGTACTCAGTGTGCATGTGAATGTCTTGATTGTATAAGTCATTATAATCAGAAACAGCAGGTTTATCGATTCGCATATCTGTAGATTTAAGATATAATTGAATAATTATAACATTTAGTTATTATGAGTAATATTATTATTAAAAAAAAGTTTTTACCAGGAAACTTTCGCATTAAATCGTCAATTCTTTCACACTGAAGTTTAAACAAGTAGGCAGTGCTTAAGTTTTCAATGCAAGATGTACAAACACGGTCTGATAAACCATCACCCTCATGAATCTAAAATTATTATTTCTTCATTAAAAATTACTATTTTTAAGTTAACGGAGGCAATAAATGCTTGAAGTATTACGATATGACAATTATTAATAACAGTTATTAGTAAGTACCTAATTAATAAATACTAGCGATAATTCTTCAAAAGATATTATGATATTGTTTGAAAATATTCAAAATACTGGCTATTGTATAAGGAGATAACTAGATTTACCTGAACATTAGCAAAAGACATAACCATTTCCGATAATCGAATCGTATCATCTTTCTCAAATATCGAACAAAAATCTCCGATTTTTAAACACAGCCTACATTTATGAAATAGATTATTTATTTCCATTTCCACTTATTTACGTCACAACATGCATCACGCCAACATATTAATCAAGTAGCATTTTTCTACTTGTTAGTTGTTACAACATTTAAAACTTGTTTTTCAACATTTTGAAATTCGAAGTGCAACGAACGAAGTGACATGACAATGATTTAATTAAGTACATGGGTTGTCAGACTTAAATATTATCGTCATGATCGTAGGTCTTACTACAAAAAATTCAAAAGTTACTTTTTGCTATATTTGTATTCTAAGCATCTGATATATTATAACCACATTTAAAAAAATATACTTTACAGTAGTTTTTAAATAGACTGAGAAACAAAGTTAGTTTCTATGTCTACGACTGTATGCGTAGACAGACTAATAGACGCAATGACGATTTCCTTCTCGCTTACACAAGAAAGAGAACGAAAATTACGTTACAAATGGTTTAGACAGAGACAGAATTATCAAATCTTTTGTCCCTTATCGCGTAACCAATTTTGATGTTTGTTTCGCTACTTAAGTAGCGAAACAAACAACGTGACAGTTGGTGTGTTCATTGTGTTTTTTGGTCAATTTTCGCTTATTTTTATGTTAGAAAACGATTCTAATCCAGTGAAAAGGCCGAGAAACAATCCTTATATCATATCGAAGGTTATACAATGGTACATTGTCGTATTATTTCACGTTAAAGTGATAGCAAGAAGAAAATTGCCGGCGTGTGTTTTCACGCGTAAGTACGACTATTTTGTCTCTAAATATAGTTTCTCAATGTTGTTTTTTTAAGCCCTAGCATGACGGAGCCTTCTGTTGCATTAAAATCTTGAAAATAATAAGGATTTTCCAGTTGTAATTATTCATAACCTATAATTATTTATCATGTAAGTGCTGCCAGCGTCAGCTAAAAAAAATGTTCAATTTTCGATAAAAAATATCGACTCGTCGAAAATGTAAACAAATAAATACGTAGTCCAATAATAATCTAAAGTGCTTCGTTATATGTAAATATGTTATTTTAACTTAATCGTTCTCCTATTTATAATTTCCTAACGACAACATTATTTAACATTATTCATGAATTTATAATATTATTAGGTTCCGAGTCAAGAGGTTAACATAGAATAATGAAATATATGTGGCAACCATTCTTTATTAATAATTTAATTGAGTGTTTTAGATTTCAACATCTGAGGAGAATGCTAATCCAGTACCATAAAAAGATACTGAAGAACTATTGATAACGTAAACAAAAACAAACAACGCAACGGTTTTAGGGTGTAGTTGTAATGTATAATAAATATTCAAAAGTAAAATTAAATAACCTTATTTTGTTTTAATTAAATCCTGAAAATTATTTATCTCCCAAAACAGGGAATGCAGTTGCTATGACAACATTATACGCACACGTTGACAAACTATCTCTGTCTCAATCGCGGTTTCACGGCCCCTTGGTCTATTTGTTTCTCTGTCTACGGATGATTCCTTTATACTTGACAATGACATTGCCAGTTGACACTGACAGAATATTTTACCCTCTACTGTAACTTGTAATAGCGTAGATATACGCTAGGCAACAAGAGACAAAGTATAGATTAAAAGTATTTAACGATTATAATAATATGTTTCATTCCGAGCTTCGCGTTGATGAACATATTTACAAGAAGTCATTTCCAAACTTTACCAAACCTAAAATCATAGGATATATTAATTTTGAGAACATTAAATATGCACGTAGTTTTTGTGAAGGAAAAGTCAATTTTGATTTAAACTTGCACCTTGATAAAGTTAAACGAAAACCTGCTGACTTAGATGTTAAGTTGACAGAATTACTTAAATTTTTACTTGGGCATGAAGCAAGGTTAAATTTTCCGATGCAAGATAAATTAAATGATGCTAAGTTCTTCTGTTATCGAGGATTGATGACTTGCGTGGCATCTACTCCATATGAAAAGAACGAATCATGGGAAATTGTTGCTTTATTACATAAAGGGAATATATATTTATGCGCGAGAGACACTCCTGATAAAATACAACGAAAAAAGCAGATGTCAGAAAGAGATAAACAATTTACTTCATGGGGCTTCAAGTTCGAACAGTATATTCTTTCTGGTTAGCGTTTTATTGTATTATCGGATTCAGATAAATGCTAAATTAGTCTAAGTAACGTTGATAAGTGTTTCAGAAGTTGGATATAACTTTTTAAGTTTGCTTTTAATATATTATTATAATAATTAAAATTATACATACAGGAGTCGAGATGGATCAGTGGTTAGAATATGAGAATTGCAACTGAATGTTCAGGATTTAAATAACCACCGTACCATTAAATAACCACAGCACCGCTTAATTTTAATATGCTCAATTGTCGTAAGTGTTCACCTATTTTTTTTACATATTCATATGATCTTTTAGATAAGCCTGACACATTACCAAATCCAGATGTACCAGTGGATGAGACAGAAGAGTTTTCATTAGTAATGACCGCTAATTTAAATGGACATATAATTGTCTATGGTGCAGAAATGGATGGTATAAGATGTGACAAAGAACCAGTGTCAACTCCACCAAATACAAATGACCCTGAAACAATAATACAATATTTATCTTCCCAAGAATTTATTGAACTCAAAACAAACAGGCATATAGAATATTCAAGACAAGATAAAAATTTTAAGTAATTAAGAGATATTAATAAATAAGCTTAATTTTATATTTTTAATTCTGTCTTACATTAATAATATTAAATAATTTTATTGTTCTCATTGTTGCAAGGATTAAACTTGCAATTAAAGATCATTATGAATGTAAAGAAATTATGTAACAATAAAAACAAAATAAGGCAAGCACAGCTAAATGACATGTATATGGTGCAGCGCTGAATTCAGCCTGCTTCTTATTTGTGAACAATATAAAACAGCCTTGATTCGTTTAAAACAGAAACAATAATAACAGAAAAATAGCAACTAAAAATATAAAAAAGAATTAAATTTAAAATACATGCACAGACAAAAATTATATTGAAGTTGTTTAGTTCATAGAAAATATTGAAACTATAGATAAATATAATAATACAATGTATATATAATATACGAATATTATATTAAGTATATCAATTTATTTTTGAAGTAGAGTTAATATATTTAAAAAAAAACCATTACAAATGAAATTTGTTTGTAACTTTTACCTATTTTCAGAACATTTAAAACCAAAAAGTGGTGGTTGCAGTCATTTCTTGTTGGAATAGACACAATACTTTGTGGATTCAGAAATGATAATGGACATGTAGAAGAATTAAAATTATACAATGTTAAAGACTTACCCAAAATTTCAAAGGTATAATGAATATATATAACAATTAACAGATTCTATATTGAAAACCTGGGGCTCTGATAGGACAGATATGGTCCAATCAGATACTCACTCTCAATTGATATATTATTTTACCCTATTTGGTTATGTCAAAAATTACCTTACTTAAATTCTACTGGCATTGACAATCTAGACACTTAAGATTTGCATCATAAATTGCGTGCAGTTTCTATTGCATCCATCTAGGACACAATCGAAAATTCACTGTACAATTAGTGGTTTTGCATACATTATATTTTCTAAGTTATTAACTTTGCAGGATAAAATTAGAGCTTAAGACCTGTTTGTTTTTAAATCAACTGAACGTTTTTTTTCAGAAATTTTGGGATCCAAATGTGTGCCTTAATTTTTTAGACACATTCTTTACATTCGTCAAAAGATCTTTAGCTCGAGAAATAAAAAGAAAATATGGAGAAAAATATTTAAATAACATACAGGAGCTACCATTACTAAGTTTACTTTTCAGTTGGCATCCTTATAATGCTGTCCGTGTATTAGATCATTATTGTCATGACGATGATCCTATATTACATGAATGGTTTATACATAATTTTGGAAAATCAAGGAATGAATAAAATGTTTAATACATATATAGATAATTATATTTTACTCTTAATATTTTTTAATAAAGTTAAATAAATAAAATCTTATGTTTGTTCTTTTTTCATATTAATTCAGTGTAAGTACTACTAAAACTACTTTAAAAACTCCACACTTCTTGAAACGATTTTAAGACTTCCGCTAATAATAGACAACACAGGTATTCAGTTATAAATAACAACTTAAACATTTTTTTACTTATTTAAATAACGAATATAATTCTATATTATATATTTGCCCGCCGGTGTCAAACAATCTCACACGCTGCGGGAATAAAACGCGTCATGAAATGTATTAATTTTTTTTACATACATATCTGCATCCTACAGTATATATAATATATTATAAACTTATTTACCTCAACATAAGAGTTGCTGATACATTGCTGGACATGAAGATGCATGTACATATTCGAAATTTGAAAACTACCAAATTATAGCGCTCCTTTCTCTAGAGGAAGATTATTCCATAATCTCGACGATCGCGGAAGAAATGTTCTCGATTCACGTTCGTGCGTTAGTTTTTAAAAATAAAATTAAATTAAAAAAGTAAACTACATAATATTGCACATAGAATAAATAACATAGTTTTTTAATATCTGAAATATACAGAAGAGCATATTTCCACTTCTGGCTGGTAGATATGGTTGGCCTTTCACGCCGAAGGTGGGTTCGACTTACACCCAGGACACACATCTGTGTGCATCAACATGTATGTTTGTCCTGAGCCTGGGTGTAATTATCTATATAAGTATGTATTTACCAAAGAAATGTAGTATATCAGTTGTCTGGTTTCCACAGTACAAGCTCTACTTAGTTTGGGTTCAGATGACCGTGTGTGAATAATGTCCCAGGATATTATCATTATTATTACTGATTATATTGTTAAAGGATATTGTTTATCATTTTGTGAAAAATGTGAAAAATATTATGTGATCATAATACAAGGTATGACCTTTTTTTTCTTTAATTACGCTTTCTCTTTAAAATGCTAGAAAAAACTAACGATAAAAATTAGTGTCTGGATTTTATTGAACTGATAGTTAAAATATTGTTAATGATATTAGGATCAGACAAATATTTATATAAATAAATAAATTATACTACTTGACTCTCGAAAGCATTTCTCAAGCACGACTTAGCTCAGCTCGACGTTCAGAATTCATTTTTGTTAAAGTAGTAATAACGTCCTTCGTAATGAAAATGGTCGCCATTTTGAATTTCGACTTCTAAAATTACGAGCAATAAAATTATTCTTTATTTGGATTTTTTTGACTAACTGTAAAAATAGTTAAGCGTTCTGTTTCTATAATGTAGGATACACTTACAGAATTTGGGGCAAATAGTAAAAAAAAAAATCACAAGTGAATACATATTAAAACTATATCAATTTATATCGTACCATTTATTATCACTGCTTAGCAAGTGGTGTAAATCAACATCCATAAGACTAATCAACAACATGGATATTTTTAATTAAAATATATATTTAAAACCTTATCTAATATCGTACATTTATAAAAATATTAAGAAATAAAAACAATAATATTAACGGAACAACATAATTGTAATAAAAAATAAACAGTGTCATGTCCTTATACGTCTACAAAAGTTAACGTTAATATTTACATAACAGTAATTATATAATTAACATGACTGTAACAAATTTCCAGCATATGATATAAAGGTGTCCCACTACAATGATGATTATACATTTATCCAATTGTAAATGACGCGATCTAAACTAAGGAATTAGTGATTTAAATTAAGAATAAGTTTATACAGATTACAGATTAAATATTTTGTTGATGGTCTTCAGCAAAATCTATAAAATTCAAGTATCATTTAATATACTTATATGCACATATGTACACATTACTTTAATCTTTAAGAAAAAACGATTAAAGTACATTTGTAAATACATATATTTTGTAGACGAGACAATAAGTAATTGGCAAGTAAACATTATATTGTAATCTTTTTTGAAATTCTGATTAATAAAGACAATGGCGAGCGGCCGAACATATGAATAATTTTTAAAAAAATATTATCTATTACACTGATAATAAATTAAAAAGGCCAATAAACGCCGCTATCAATGAATTACACATACTACGTGAAGTGTAGGAAATACTGCCTCGTTGTATTCACTCGAAACAGTGATACATTTATTACATGACCTACCGAAGCATAGACAAAGAAATTTTTAGCTAAGTACTTAATACATTATGGAGACATAATTAGACGTATGATGGATGTTACAGTCAAGATGGATCTTAAATAACTAAACACGTTATATAAAATAACATTAATCTATATACAAAAATCTCTGTAGAGATCTTATTAAAGACATCCTTATGTATAAATTATCATCGTTGAAATCTTACTTGTGTAATTTTTTTTTTAATTCGAAACGATTTAACTTTCGATGTCCTCAACGAGATCTCGACGAGTCTTACTTGTTAATAACACATTAATCTTGACAGTGTACACTTAGCATAATAAGGTACAAGACTATTTTGGTATTATGTACCAAATTGGAATATACTGTTGTTCGCTTATTTCATTGTCTTATTATTCGAGACAATTCTCAATGAAAATAAATAATTCACTTTCAAATTTATTTATAAACTTTTAACAGTCTTCGGTTTCACTTACATAATTGTATATCCCTGTCAAATCAGTGTGTCATTTGTACTAGCGTTCAACAATCCCACTACTAAGCCTGTTGTATATTATTTTTCATATAATATAATATGTAATTTAGGCACATCACCAGTAAATAAATATAAACTTCTACTTTATTCGAATGCTGTACATTATTATTGTATATAATTAAATTATATTTAATGACATTTAATTTAAAACAATAATAGTGTACAACATCTGAGGATGATAATGTTTATAATTATAAGAAGCTTTAACAAAATATTTAACAATTAGATTGAAATAAACATTCCGATACTTTAAGGTCTATCTTGACCAAAAACAACTGAGGTCAGCCAGCACTCAACAGTGGTATTTGAGGTAAACTAGCATTGTTAAACATCAATATATTATAACTCGCCCCTATAAATGATTGTTTATTATTTGACTAACCTCTTTGATGTTTATAACAATATTAATTTTCAATTTGGTTTCCCATACAAGCTCACTGCAGCCATAAAGGGCACGTTTAAAATTCATCATCGCATTAGATGCGATCTTGTAAATTTAGTATATAAGAGAAAAACTCCTATGCGATATTAAAATATATTAAAATCTTTGTGCTGTTTTACAATAAATTCATATTTATAAACTATATACCTACTATTCATATAAGTTCTTCTTAAGAAATCCAATTAATCATAGTTCACTTTGCACGCTTGGCGCGCTGTTTGGTCTGTTTAAATCTACGTAACTACATTCATTATTTAGAAGGAATTGATTAGCTAGCACATTATTTATTTTATTTAGATGTTGATTGTTAAACATACATATATATATATAATATAATTATATATAATAAAATTCGATGTTCGCTATTAATTTACAATGAGCTTACATATTGTCATGAAGCACGCGTATAGTAGTATTAAAGACGTTCTCCGTGTTGTAACGTGACGTCAGAGCGCAAACACTGAAGTTGTTAATGTAATGCCCGCTGGGATTACACTTTTTATTTATGAGGGGACTTTTTTATAGATTTTAATAACATATTTTAAGTTATTTAATTAGTTGAGTTCGTATTTAATCTTTCTGTTTTATTTTCATTAACAATATTTTTTTTTTAATAATTGCAGATTTTTATTTCGTGGAACTTCTTTTCGTATATCATCGATACATCACTTTAGCGTTGCGTGCGCGTTGCCTGCGTGTGCGTCTTGATCAAACAAGACTTTAATACTACCATATTTTCAAACTCAGACACAAAATTTGGCCCCGTCAAATAAAATAAATATCACGATAATGCTCATTCAAATATGAAATAGCAATAAATGGCTACATTATTCAATGACAAATATTAACGTCATTCGTCAAACGTATAGGCCTTTTTATATTAATGAATTTCAAGGGACATATTTAAAACCAGATCAATATAAATTACAAATATTTAAACTGAATCTCATAATTGTTAGTAATCCTTATTCTATCATGGAGATATAATATTCTTATCACATTATTGTGGTGCATTGTATTGACTCATATTTTTGGGAGTGTGCGATTCGTATTTTAAACTATATGTTGAAATAATTTCACCTTCACTGAAGGCATATAAGACATTGTACTCTATAAAGATATCCAATACACGATATCTAACTGTACAAAACATTCAATCTAATCTTATTTCTAATTGGTGATAATCGTTTTGCCTACTAGAGGTCAACATAAGGGGTACCATCTATTTTGTCGAGGTCTGCTAACAAATCGGCAGCCGGTGGAAGCGGATCCAAAATGTCTTCGCGTAAAATATCCAACGGCGAAGCTAATCCTTGGTCAGTCTCTACAACGGATCGTATTTGATTCGAAGTACATATATCAACGGAGTTCCCATTGATAAGAAAATCTCTATTACTATAGCTAAAAACGTTCCTATCCTCGGGTAATTGCGGAGTTGACGGTACAGACTTTGAAGATATACCATTGGAAACATTGGAATAATTCTCAGCGGCAAATAACTCCCGCGAACGACGAGAATCAATTTGCAAATTTGGCGTCGTACGTTTAAACGGCAACGGTGTGCTGGGTACTGATCGCGATGTGTAATATTTACTTTTTTCATTTATCATTTCGGTTAAATCGAATTCTATTCGGTTTGTTCGTTTCAGAAACTCTTCAACGTTTGTGCACGCATCATTGGGAAAAGACTCGCTGAACTGTGCACTTCTATCGAGTAGCGCACCACCACTTGGTATAAAGGAATTTAACTGCTCTTCAGTTAATATCTGCTGATCGGGCAAGGAGTCACAACCATTTGTCAGAGTATCATTCGTATTCAAAATGTTAGCCGTTGGTCCGGCATTAAGTACATCGTTACTACTATCGATCGCATCGTATATCTTATCTAAAGTTTCTGGGTTAAGGCCAGCCTTTGAAATATCGCACGTGTCTGCGAGGGAACCGAAATCACAAAACTCATTCGGCACAGGCGTCGGAGGCACGGAGCCGACTGGTGTGTTGTTGTAGCTCAGTAAGCCAATATTCATTGGAGCTTGTTTAAGTGGAACTGATTGTGATCTAAACGAAGGATCGTGGCCTAATCTAAAATTAGCCACGGGTTCTTGAAAAAATCTGCTGACCTCGCTCGACAACGGATCTGCTGATAGAGGCTGAGAGAGCTCGCCATTCGTGTTATCACGAAATGCGTTCGGTACAAAGTTCAGGCACACGTTGCTAGTACCGTTTGGTACCGTTGAGTTTTGTAACAACTGCTGTTTGTAATTTGAAAGAATATTCGGCGAAGGTGGCGCCGACATTGGTTGGCAATATTTAATATTAGGCCCACTTATGGTTGTTTTCGAAAGCATAAATTTTTGATCATTTGGTATGGCAAATGGCATAGAACAAAGGTCATTTACCCCGAGCGATAAGGGTATACGTCTTTTTCTTCCGTTATGTTTCGGTATAGGCCGAGAGCAGTAACGTGACCTTGGCACTGGTGTATTCCGAGGGCTGACAAACGGACTAGCTGCCGTACTATGGGAGATGGGCGACGTTTGCAAAGATCCACCCATTATTAATGTTTTATTAGTTTTAGATGGACTGTGCCCCCTGTGCCCAAAACTAAGTGGTGATTTCGAATTAAAATTCCCAGGTGAATGACATCCGTCGGAAATTGGTACGAAATCGTATTGCTGAGTTCTTGTGGTTGGACTTTGAGGTTCGTTGTGGCAATTGCCATTGTAAAGATGAGAACCGGTAGAATTTACAACCTGACTTTGATTATTGTCTGTGGGACAATTCACGGAAATTCCATTTTCATTCGAAATCGTATCACAATTTTTATTTACAACAGTGTCATTATCATTTGACAAACTAGTGCCATTTACTATTTCGATAATATTGCCGACTGGTTTAAATGCTCCTTCGGAAATAGTAGCTTTTGTAACATGGGGCTCGTGTTTGTTATCTGTGGGATGCTCCTGGGATCCCTGGTTGTTTGTAACGTTCTGAGAAGTGGACCCACCTTGTGTGTGATTTTTCAAATTCTTAGCCAGTAGTTCACGCAACTGTGATATCTTTTCATTCTTTCCTTGGCTGTGCTCGTCGTGTGGGTCCTGACCTGTTTCTAAAAAAGTAACTGGATTTTCAGCTGTATTCGAATCTGCTGTCGCGTCATACTCAGTGTCTCGGTGGTGAAAATATTGCAATAGCTCTTCCTCGTGCTCCTGACTGTTCCCTTCATTAAGATAATCATCTAGATCATGTTTATCAATATTACAAATACTGATTACACGTTCCCGATTTAGAATCTCTGAGTGTTTCTCCTCACAAATCATTCCTGTCTTTATATTTATTCCATCTAGACCACAACAGGAATCAGGCGTCGCGGAGCGTTCGTGTTGTTCCGCTCTATCTGGAGATAGTCCTTTCGTACGACCGCAAAATTTTCGTAATTTATTGCGATCACACTTAGGCGTCGGAGCCTTCACCGACTGTGTCGGACTCGCCGCCTCCTGTTCCTCCCGGGCCAGCGCCGCGGCGGTGCTTTTGGACCGGCTCGTTAAGTTTTTTGGATCCTCTAAAAAAGCAACTTCAGAACGTACCGGCTCCACGGCGACGGAGGTAGACGAAGTCGCCGGATCCGTGCCGACGAGCGATTGACGCGACGCAGCTAACTTTCCGCCTAGTATTTCAGCCGCCCTCATTTTCTTCGGCAAATATTCAGTTCGCGGAAATTCTTCAGAGGGTTGGTTCACCGAACGCGTGTCGGTCTGCGAGGATCGCGGCGAGCTAGCCTGCGTCTCGCTCTGATACGTCTCCAAGATCAACTTCTTACCGGGAAGCGGAAGGCGAGCCGTCGGCGGGTCCGGCGGCCGGCGCCTCTGCCACTCGGTGCGCTCGGTCGACAGGTCCAGGGACGCGTCGCTGCTCAGGTTGATCGGGAGGTTGTGGGCGGTGTCGGGAGGCACGGCCAGGTCGCGGTGCGCGTAGGGCGGCTCGAACACGTACGGGTCGGGGCGGTACTCGTGCACGGAGATGGCGGGGTGCGGCGCGGGCGGCGCGTGCGGGGGGTGCGGCGGGTGCGCACGGGGGGGCGCGCTGTACGGGAAGCTGGGTCGCACGTCGTACACGGGCACGTACGCCGGCTGGTAGCCATATGCCGGCTCAGACAGCATCTCACTCTCGTGTTTCACCGGTTGGTGCTGACTCACGTACGAGGTAGACGGGGGCGACTCGCCGGAGGCTTCTTGCCCCTTGTTTTTCTTTGGTCGTCCGGGGGTCCCCTGCGTCTGTTGATCGACGTAAAGCGTAATAAATAAATATCCAATCGTACGTTTTATGAAATTTAGTAAAACGTTCGAACTTACTTGTAATTTTCGTTTTAACTGTTGTTTCATTAACTGCGGACCGGATACTTCTTCCGAGGCACCTGAAATAACATAATTATTTTTAATTACTAACATACATGAAATAAATGCTCTTGCATTTACAATTTAGTCCAGTTATTCTAACGATAAAATAATATGAAGTTATTATTTATTTGGGAGATATCAATTATTATTTTACCGCCAAATGTCAAACTCAACTTTGCTTTGCTATATTTCAGTTTCCTCGTTTAATTATAGGTATATATAATACATGTAAGTATAAGTACCGTGAGCGGCAACTAATGGCGGCGGTGATGAGCTGGCCGGCCCGAGCGGAGCACGCTGTGTGACGCTCATAGACACGAGATGTCTGGACAGCTCAGAGATATTTACAAATTTCATGCCTTTAAAAAAATGTAATAAAGATATAGTAATATAATGAAGTAGTAAAAGTAACCTAAAATATTTAAATGATTAAAGTTAAGTAAGTTGCAAAATACTAGTCAATTAATCGTAAGCAGGAAACATAGTATAGCGCAAACATAGATGGAAATCCGACTGCTACTGATAATTATTTAACAGAAAACACCGGTAAGATATACTTTTTTCAATCGTCACTAACGGATAAATTAATATGAAGGCTACCACCGGATTTGAATGTGGATTCTATATACGATACGGATAAACTATTAAATTGAATGAATTATTTAATGAAAACAGCGCCATCTAGTGACAAATATCCTGTACAAATAGCAGTTAACGTCAACGCCTAGTTACACCGTTGTTTTTATATCAAAATCTCCATTAATACGTCTTATTAATGTTAAGCTCTTTGTTACCAATAGTTTCTTATTTATAATTTATATTAATAAAAATAATAAATGTCACTATTTGTCAACTCTGCAAGAACGTAGTTTTATAATATCATTAGTGTAGGTATTACATGACTTACCGAATTTATTTTCAGCCCAATCACAAACAATTCTTTCACTTTCTTTCATAATTCCACTCGGCTCCTGAAATAATAAACATAGTTTTTATACAACACACTAGCTGCCCGTCCCTACTTTTTCTTCTGTTTATATTGATTAGTGTTTGCGTAAAATCCATTCTTGGTGAGCGTCTAAACCGCAAAGGTTAAATAACATTTTTTTTTAACTATAAATTTTAAGACGATCGGACCAATAGTTTCGTAGATTTCGTGATGAGTCAATCAGGGAAATAAAATAATTAAAAAAATATATATAGTAATATACCTTAGAAGATTCATCCAAGTCGGGTAACTGCGGTACTTCGAGCTTAACTTTTTTACGAAGACCAGCATAACAGTATCTAGACGAAAATAAATATTAAATTTTTAAAAATATAAAATTACGAATTTGAAAAAGATATAACAGAATTTAAACTGCTTTTGCCTCCGAAACATCGCCATATATAGCCGATTCCAACGACAGGAGTAAACAAAAATAAACAATTTTAACCTTGAACTGTTATGAAATCATTGGTCGAGATGTTAAATAATATATGGTATTCATTATGGAAAAAATGGCATGATGCAAGTAGTTGTTATAGTTCTTTAGAATTAATAGTAACGTGGAAATAAGATTTTTTTTTCAATATTTACTTATCAGAAATGTTCATTACCTTGAATTACCACGAGTACCTAGCCGACGTGGACGAACAGTTGGGTAAACTTGTTTCATTACTTTACCAAAGTCAGCAGTCGATAGAGGCTTCATATTGCTACTCATACAATGAGCTCTGAAATAAAAATAATTGGAACTGTCATTTAGCTATATAAGAGTATTATCAGTATACTTCGTGTATTAGTAGTATCCTTATTTCACAAAAACTGACAATTATGTACAGCTTTATAAGCCTCCAGCACACGTATAGCTTCACAATACGTGTGCCGGAGGCTTTAAGTTAGGTTGTAATGTTTTTTATATAGATATTTTAAATTATTATAATATAATAAACATTAGTCATATCTAAGAAGGAAGTAACTTCAATATACACATATAGTGATATAACATTTTAATGAATATCATTACATTATCAAATAATATTGCAATTAAATATTAATTTTAAAACAATCTCAAATATATTTGTATACTACCTCTACCTCTTACATTTATATTTTATTTCTTTTTTAAACTGTAAAATAATTTTGAGCATATTTAAGTGAATATTTCTTGTTTTACATTCACATTTTATTGACTTTTAAAGACTATAACTAAAAATGCTTTCCTATGTGTATACCAAAGTCCTTGTCATTATAATAATCTAATCTAAGTATATTTAATACCTATACAAAATTATAATGATAAGAGGTGTTTGATTTTTTCTTTTAGTTTTTTTGATAGCTTAGCCCTTAATAAGGGAGATAATAATAAAGATAATACATAAAGTTGACATTGAGTTACGTCAGATTGCATAAACACTGTATCTGTTCTGATAAAAAAGCATTATTTAAAATATATATATTGAATGTATATTCAAACTTTATCCATTATCTATATTTAATTTATTTAGTAAAAAACAATATATTAAGATTAAATAAAAGTTATCTGGTACATTGAAAATGACTATCTATAAATATATAAACGTCATTATTATTGGTGTGTTCTTATGAAAAATATAATTTTTTTTTAAATTCTTGGTAAAAAATAATAATAATATAGATATTTCTTTCAATATCCCTGTGTGCACTATAGAAAACAAAGCATTTTCTTTTTATAAAGAAAACATTTCTTATTGATTTTTTACTTAAGTGGTCAAAATTATAACTTTTATTTTTGCTTTATAATATTTTTTATATAACTCATAATTATGATATTGATATAAAAAAATACAAAATATTATATGATAGTGAAAATTGTGTTAGTGAAAAATATTAAAAAAAAATAAAGGATAAATACTTACATATATTCATCATAAACATCCTGCTTAGGCAATGAGACATCGGGATCAACTTCCAAGTGTGTCTGAATCCAAGTTACAGTTTGCTGCAATTCAGCTCTAAAAAGATAAAACAAAGTTCTCATTATTATAGCAATAGCAGTTGTATACAAACTTTCTAAGCAAGTTTGACAGGTCTAAGCATATTATTTTCGCTTTCCTATGATTTGGGCTAAAAAGGATGGCAAGTTTTGTTTGTTTAATTTGAATAAGTTTTATATAGAGCCACAATGGAATCAACTTTATAGTTGATTTGATCAGTTTATCCATATTAAAAGTGTATTAGATAATATGTGTATGTATGAGATACATAAAATTATTTAAAGAACTTGATACCTTATAAATATTATGAATGAGCAAAAGATCAAATAACTCTGGGAATAATAACACTACTATATCTTTATCAGTCAAAACATACACATCTATAGTCCAATTTGTGAAATTAAGTTACCTGGATCCCAGAGGGTTGATAGGCTGCTTAAGAGGGTCATGTGGAGGTACGCCAGTCGGTAGCCGGAGATAAAGCAATAGTCTCTCCGCTCCACTCAGAGCCTCCACTGCCTCTAGCAGCTGTGACACTCTTTGTCTGCCTTCCTGACTAAAAATGAATATTTTTTAGATAATTACATTTTTATTTTTAGTATGTGACAAAAAATACAAAAATATATTTATCAAAAACTTTACCATAGAGAAATTTAGAAATATATTTTATTTAATTACATAAATAATTATAGCTGCAGAAAATTATAATGAGTTATAATTAATAGTCTAAACATTTATTTATTACATTCAAAATAATTACTTATGTTGTTTTCAACATACAAAAGCATAGACCATTTTATTTATTAATATAGATATAATTACATTTGTGTTCTATTCCAATTATTTTATAGCCACTACATGTATATGTTTACTTTTGTTTAATAAACAACTAGAGATAAATTAATATCACTTCCAGTCCATGTAGTGACTGCGGAGAAGGAGATGACCAGGTATATTCAGCGTTATATAGAATTACTTAAATATTTATTACCTGAGAGTGTTCTCGACAATTTGCTGCATGGAAGCTATTTTGCTTGAGTCCATCTTAGAGACCATACCACCGGTTGGACTATTACCGGTATCCGTGGCACTCGATGGGCCAGGAACGGCACTAGGAGCGACGACACTTTCTTTATCGTAAGACGCAGTTTGCCTATGTTTTGGATGATTGACATTTTCCCGATGAAGTTTCGCGTCATCCACTAATTCTCTTTCAGTTTTAACATTTTTCGAATTATCATCAGTAGCCCAAGGTTGAAATGGAGTTGTACTTTCCATTCTAACCCTGACAGTTTTTCAGAATTATGTTTTTTGATTTCATATTGAAACATTTATCATAATTTATTATGCGTAACAAAACTCCATTTTCTTGACAATTGACATTTGATCAGCTGTGAGGTGAGGTAGAGTAAGGGGGGGGGACTTTAGACGAGGTTTCTATATATAAAAAAGGTCTTAATATTGCTATTTTTCGTGTAATTAATTTGTGTTAATAATACCTACGCGAGTATGATATCTTTCAAAGATAAAAATCTTTTAAAACACAAATCACATAATTTAAATCAAGCTTTTAGTTTATAGTCCTAACATTGATAAAATCGTTAACAATGAATAAAAAAATAGTTTCAAAATATAATACCCACTCCAAGTTTCTTTTAATAACTATAGTCTATCTAAAAAATACGTATTTTGACTCTGAATTTCAGTATATAGATGGTATAAAAATTAACATAATAATATAAATTTTGTTGGCAGTATAATGTAATACAACTCCGAATTATCGAATAATTGTGAATTATGCTTTAAAAATTAAATTTATTATTATATATTTCAGATTTCTACTTATTTTATATTTATTTTTAGATCCTCAGAGTATTATAGGTACATTAGGTATACATACGTGAGATTTATATTTTTAATCTATTCTGATATCTGTTATTAATGATCACCTACCCTTACTCTAGATGTTAGAAAATGACATATATTTACAAACCAAAATAAGTATTAAGTACGTTTTTGGGATAATTAATATTTAAATTAGATTTTTCTGGTGAGTGTTGTGACGTGATCAATAAAAGTAGCTAAAGTGTAATTTATAACTTTTTATTTTATAGCTATCTTAATTTTTTTATTAGGCTTTAAAAGTAATGTAAGATATCCCAACTGCACCTTTTAATTATAAACAATCATTGATATCTTGTTTAATTTTTAATAATATATTTATAGTATGTCTTCTTAAACGCATATTTATTAAAGGCTGTTTATTGTATTTTTACTACTTAGCATACTCTATAAAAATATAAACAAAGGTCTAAAAATATTTCAGGTCTAATAAAAATGTCATTTTGATATTGCTATTTCACATTACATTTAAGTTATTTTTGAAATAGACACAAATTTCGAGCAATAAAAAAAACAGTTTTTTTTTCTGTTTCTATAAAATAGTTGGAATAGAAAATTTTAGATTCTCTAATTTAAGATTGAAGGTCTTTTAAATTCATTTTAGAATTGTCATCAGATATATTTTATTTCTCTTAAACATTCTGTGTAAAAAAATCATATAAAAGTTTTTGATTCTATATTGTGTTTATTCAGGTGCAAAATGGCTGATGATATTGATATAGAAGAGCATGATGTTATGGAAAATCCAATGATAAAGCAGATATTTCCAGATTTATCCAAACTTAAAAAAGAAATATTGGATTATGAAAATGGTATGCTTATTGAATTATTATTTGTAGACATGGTTGTAAATATATAGTTTATTTATCATTAAATAGTCAAGGTCAAATAAGCGATCTGATGGTTTGGATGGTGCCACCATTGGTCACCACTGCCCCTAGGCATAGGTGCCGTATGAAATATTTAACATTCTATACTTCATCAATATGCCAGACTTGGGTGGGTGTTGACAGGGTAAATGCCTACTTCGTAATCTATTGTTATTTGGATTGCATAACACACATAGAAATATAAGAAAATGTTAAATTATAATTATATAAATATATAAATACACTATGTATAAATATTAAATATAACACAAAGTAAGTTAGATGTTTACGAATGATTATTTTACTTAAATATTGTTTTTACAGATATTCAACATGAAAATAAATTAAATAGCATAAAAAAATCTATTTACGCATCCGAAAATGAATTGTACAGAAATATAAATAGGAATAAACTAGTCACAGGGAATATTTCGAAAACAAAAGGAACAAAACCAAACAAGATTATTTCACCTAAATTAAAAATGCAATTAGTATCAGATATTAAAATACATTTAAAAAATATTAAGCCTGAACTATTAAAAAGTAAAAAATTCTGTCGATCATGTCTAATTCTTTTTTCTAATACAGAAGGTCTTAGTAATCATCAATTGTCGTGTCAATATGATACAAAAGATACATCACATAAACAAGTTACAAATGTAAATTGTAATATTGAAAAACAAAAACAATGTCAAGTATACACAAATATTGATCATTTAGGGCATCGTGAAAACAACTCTAATTTTGTAAATAATATAAATGAAGCTGAATTTACAAAACGTAAAAAGATTAATGAAGTGGACGCAACTGTTAAAAACAATGACCTTGAAGATAAAACCAATGATAGCAAATTAGCGACTGCATGTTTTCATTGTAGTGTTATATTTCCATCTCGGCAATCTTTAATAGATCATTTGTATGAAATATTAAATAACAAGAACAGTAAATTACAAAACATACAATACAGAAATGAAAGAGATGTTATTAAGAAAAATTATGAATTGTTAAAAAGTGAAAAACTTCAAAAGAAAATGAATATAGATCAATCTAAAGAAGATGATGTACAAACGAGTGATTTATTTTCTTGTCCAATCTGTTCATATTATTTTAATGTAAAAAAGTTTTATGTAGGGCATTTATTAATTAAACATAAACTAAGAAAAAAAGTTGAAATTAAATGCGTCGATTTCAATTCTAAATGTAAATTTTGTGATTCGAATTATGGGGATGTTTTATCATATAACACTCATTTACGTAAATATCATAGGAACGAAATAATAAAAAAACAAAACAATAAATTGATATTACCTCCAAGTAAATATTTTCGGAAAATTTCAAACGCTAGAACGTCAAATTGTACAAAAGAAACTAATTTACCAATAATAAATAATTATTCAAAAGATCGCATTAATAAGTTACTTAAGAATGAAATGAATGAAGTTCGTATAATGGCTTTAAAAGTAATTCTTTTTAAATGCGTATATTGTGAGTTACATTTTTTAACATCTGACGATGCTAAGAGCCATTCTAAGCACGCATTGTCTATAATTGGAACCTGGAAATGCTTAAAATGTCAAAATACTTTTAAACAAAATGACAAGGCTCTCCATCAAAAACAACACATGTATTCGAATTATTTTAGCGTAGTAAAAGTAAATGATGCGTGTCCAGGTAAAATGTATCAAATCTCTAAAAGTAAAGAAATCATTTCGAATCACCATTCCATTTGTGAATCTCAGAACTCGAAACAATCTCAATCGTTAATTCAATTGGAAAAATATTTAATGCATTATTACTTTTGTTCCGTTTGTAAATGTTATTTACCGACATATTATGTTAATATAGAAGTTCATCGTAAATCTAATTGCACACGTTTGAAAAAACACGTTTGCGAATTCTGTGGACTTACGTTTAGCTACAAGTCTTTAAATTTTCATAGAAAGTTACACACGAGATATAATTCAAAACTGCAAGATTTTACATTTTTCAATTTAACATTTTCTTCGCGTTCTAAACAAATAAAACCTGAAATGCCTGATTTTCCAAAATGCGTATCTTGTGAAACGCATTTCATTTATAAACATGAACTTATGAATCATGTATGCGAAAAAGTTAACGGGCTAACGTGTCCAGATTGCAACATGATATTCTCTGAATCAGCTTACACATTACATGGACAGTATCATGGTTACAAATTAAATGAAAACGATGCTCAGTCGACAAATCTTTTAGCTTCAAAAAATATTATTCGTAAGATATCAGCAGTAATGGAAGATACTTCATGTCCAAAATATAATTCTGGGGATAAAATTCAGTATCTCTATACGTGTAAAAACTGTGACGTATCTATGAATGTATATGATGAAGTTATAGAACACTGCCAATCACATACTCATCTTAATAAATTAGAAGTAGATCGAGTTCAATGTAGAATATGCAATCTGACTTTTATTACGTCGAGCTTTAAACAACATCAAAAGTTACATTTGACTTTTAGAAAGCACCAGCTCAAATATTTGTCATTTGATGTATTAAATTTCAATTCTAATAATGATGAGTGGCTCGATCATTTGTTTGGTTCGGTCGATAAAAATACATTAAACAAAATTATCGAAAATTCCATATACAAATATGAGAATCGAGTAAAAATGGAGATTATACAAAATGGTCAACCCGTATTTACATTTTTCAAATGTGACAAATGTAAGTCTTATGTAAGTAGTAGTTATATTTACAAACATATAGATATCTGTAATATCCATTCGGATAAATTTTATTGTAAAACATGTAACATACCATTTGTAGACAACTTTTCAAAAATTGAACATGAAAGAGAACATATTAAAATTAATTTGTCCTTATATAGAATTGTTACTTTTAACCGAGAAGAAGATAAAGTTTTCAATGAAAATATATCGAAGATGAAATATTATGTTTTATATCAATGTCGATATTGTCATGTGGTTCTGGAAAAGAAAGATTGTTTTATTAGCCATAAATGTAACTCAGATAAATGTTATAATTGTAATATATGCGGATTACTTATTTACGAAAGAGATTATGTTAGGCATTTATTTAAACATAAAGTATTTAATAGTTTCAATAGAAAAGTTATGAAAGTAATTTTGATTGGCAATAAAGTTGCAAATAAAGATGAAACAAGAACAAATAGTCTAATATCTAAGTTTAGTGGAATGGTATGCGATTATACGTTTTACAAATGTGTTAAATGTGACGTTTGCATAAGAGACCAACGCAGTACAATGCGACACTACTGCTTAATTGACGCTGCCAAATCCAAGTGTCCCCGATGTGGCTTGATATTTGACGAAGGAAAACTTAAAGGTCATCTGAAATTGCACGACACTGACCCGGACATTTCAAGAGATACCATAATGATAGAAGAGTTTGGATATAATAAATCAAATATCGAAGAGTTATGTGTATCTACAAAGGTTAAAATTGAAGCGAACAATCATTTAGTAAATAATCTCGTTTCGAACGCTGACGTTGATGAACGCACTAATGAAAATGACTTTATTCCAACAGGAGAAACTATAGTAAATCTTTACAAGTGCTACTGTGGTCTACATTTTATAAACGAAATAGAAATAAAGGAACATATAAATAAGTGTTCTGGTTACAATAAAGGTAAACAAAGTAGACAGGATTGTTTCAAGTGTGGACTTCTATTCACTCCAAGTGTTTTATTCAAACACTTATTGGAACATCATGGGGGTAAAACGAAAACATTTAAATATGAAATTATTAATTATCTAAATCCACTTGTACCGATACTCTAGCGATTAATTTATAAGTATGATGAAATATAAAAATTTCCACAGCTAATCACCAATTTTTGTTCATATCCTTTTGATTCTAAATCGAATGTTGCCAAAGAACAGGATTTTTCTAGATTTCACCAGCATACAACAAAATATTTTATATATATTTTATATATATTGTATATATATGTATATATGTCTACGTAACTAACTTAAACGTTCACCTCGCAAAACTAATGGCAAGTTAACTAAAAAAAGGATGTTTCTTGTAATGTGAATTAACAGTTAAGTGATACATAATTCATTCAACACCAAATCAATATAATATATTTTTTTCCAAACAAATTAATACTGTAAGTTTTTTTTGTTGTATAGAAAACACTATTTAAATTAGATTTTTCTTATTGTAATTGTAACGCAATAAATAATTTAAAACTTAAATTTAGTTTTATTTATTTTTTATTTTTTACTAATTAAAAGCTACTACCTAATTAAAAATATTTAATATATATATTTTTTCATTATGTAGGTATGTTTGTATATAATAACTATGAAATCTAAGTGCTTTATCACTTGAAACCCCTTTTTTATAATTTTATCTTTAAAATATTTAATGATGAGGTATTTTTTATATTTTGACGTTTCGAGATTTATCTGAAGCATTTGATTTTATCATAGAACTTTAAATAAACTTAATCATTACGGAGTTTTTATTAAAGCTCTTACTTTAGCTCATACTTTATCAGCTCACACTGATAAGCAACAAGTACTAGTTTAATAAGTTTAAAAAGATATTATTCCTAATTTGATAAATCCAAATCCCATCCAATATTAAAAATAAAAAAATAATTGAAGAAAAAAAAAATTAGGGGAAGGTAATAAAATCATGTATAAAAAATATTGTATTATGTAAAATAATAATAACATATAAACGTCTTTCTCCATGTGGTTACAGTTGAAAAGGAGTTTGTCGAAACACGGGAGAAAAATAAAAATGTGTTACAACCTTCGATCACTTATAAGAACTAGATACACACTCCCGTACAAAAATCATTTTAAAACTGTCCCTTAATGTGTTTATGTAGTTGTAGTTGAAACAAAACCACATTAATGCAAATTCAATCTTAAGATAATCGCTTAAAGTTGTATTCACAACTCATACTCATATTTACACACACATACTTAGATCGACAATAGCTGGTCTACACATACATTACAAATTCAACCTTACGTTGTTAACTTAAAGTAGAATTTAAAAACGATAACAAAAGCAATATAATAATAGTAATAAAATTTTACGAGGTAGGCTCGCCGCTAGCACAAGGCATGAATGGAGCCGAACTGTACACTATATTTATTTTCATACTTAAATTTGAAATGGATTTTTTTTTGTAATTAAGTCAAAGGTGAAAATAATTACTATAATGTAGGTAATATGTTTTTGTATAGGAAAGGACATCAATAAAAACGATTGATTAACTTTATTAAGACGGAAGCTTGGAATGATTATTTATTTTTATTTCTATAAAATACATTCATATGTTATTTTAAACTAAATTACTAGTATTAAGTTTATATCAAACATAAACATATCGAAACGCTTTTACGTGCAACGAAATATTTTTTTCAATTTTGATGGATTTTTAATTTTTTCTGTTTCTTTTTTTGCTATGTAATGGAATCTTACTTTAAGGTATCGTTCAATAATATATTTTATTTTAATAGTCCTATGATTATTATCATGACACTTAGATGAAAAAATGTCGACTCCTAAAAAAGACGACAATACCTTGGTGCAAATTTGAGAAACTGAATTCGTTTTAGAACATGTATCCTGCCTTATTGCAAATTCTGTTTTTTTGCAAACAAGAAATACATCTAGGGATGAATAAAACAGTCCACCTAGGTTTTTCACATCTATAAGTTTATGAAAAAAAAGTCTATCTTTAGCTAATAAACTATTTATACATGCGTCGCACTTCATAGTTTTTATTAAATGGCGTACCAAATAAATTTGAATGATTCAAAACTGTCCATTAATCATGGAATAATCGGTATACATACATAAAATAAAAATCGATTCAAATTGAGAACCTTCTTCTACATAGTCAGTTAAAATTGAAATCAATAATATTTTACTACTATAGTTATAGACACAGTAAAGAAGTTAATTTAACAATAGAATGCATAATAATATTTTTCATAAAAACAAAAAAACAAAAACTAACACCAGCGTCTCCACCAACTATGTTCCATTGTTGTTGACACAACCCATGTAACCCGAACAATTTAAGTGGGTACGCGATATTATGAATAACACGTTTATCAAGAGTCTTTATAATTGTCATGCTTTATATCACGTGGTGTTTATTATGATTTAGTTTTTAAAAATGTTTTCCTAAAGAAATACCAGTTTTTACAATACAGTAATAACAATTATATAATGGTAATATTAATAATTACCGAAAATATGACACTCCATCCTTTTTCAGCATCCTAGACGAATGATTTTTGCAATTTTTGAACGAGCACTGAGGCATGTTTACTGTCGGCGCGTCCGAACGGTACTAAGTTAAAAGAGCACCCAAATGTTCAAATGGGTGCTCATTCGGTGAGGACGTTTTTTGAAGCCGATTGTGTATCTAGTTTTTATAAGTGATCGAAGGTTACAACCAACGCTTAAAAGAAAAATTATCAAAGGTACTACCAGTACCTCGACGAGTAATTATTCTTTCGAAGCATAGGTAATCCTAACATCAAAATTTTGTTAACATAAATAATTTATTTAATTGATTTTTAGATTGTAAGGGACCGGAAAGTGAATTAAATGCAAAAAAAAAGTTGAACCGTAAATATTTAACCCGATCAAGAGTTGTATGACTTAAAGGTGCAGAGGGAGAAAGTGTTGATTGAAAGAGAAAAAATATGTGGAATATGATTAGAAATTAAAATAAAAAAAAGTAATTGAGTTTATGGATAAAACTTTTTTATATTATTTCTGAGTAATGGCATTTTTTAAGTAATAGCGTGAACATTTTAAAAAGCAATGTTTCTCAGTTAAAATATTGAACATTCCCAGTAACTAATAAAGTAGTATATAATTTTACTTAAAAAATATACTTTTTATATAATAAAAAAATGCCTATTTTTCATCTTAAATACTGAAACTATTAATTTCTATTCCCCATTCGTCTACATTCTACAGTAGGAGCATTACATTTTTTACCTATTTTAAATAGAAAATTATTGATGCAAAAAATAATCTTCACATGGAACGGTGATGCTAAATTTTTTAAAAATACGAGATGTATGTATGTACGAGTATGTATGGTGAAATATCTTTGCCTGTACCTAGAAGAAAAAACAAAAATGCATTTTGTTGAGTTTGACAAATTGACATTGACAATTGTCAGTCAGTCAATTATAATATAAACCATGGTTGAGTCGAATAAATTTAAAAATATTTCCCAAATCAAATCATAAATCATTGTTACTTTACTCATAATTTTACTACAACAAGTACTATTTATAATTATTAAAATGATGAAGGCCTGTTAATAATAAAGTGCAGTTATTATAATAAAAATAAACATGTTTCTACACGAGAGAGTTTGCCAATGGCTAGGTCAATTAAAACTATCTCGGGTAATTTTCATGGTATCAGTGATATTATTTATCGTGCCTTTAGTAACTCACTATTATTTATCTAAGGTAAGTTAATTATTTCATTTTTTTTTATTTGTCATGTATAAGCATAACTACTCCTATTAGTATATGCTTTAATCCCCTTTTGTATGTTTAGATCCGCCTTAGTTTTATCAAGAACATATAGGACATGTTTACAAATCACTTATATCTCTAATATTTTAAAGGTTTTTTTCTAAGAATCTGTTACTACTTACTTGGAATTTTCTATAATTTAAATACAGAAGCATTGTGTAAATATAAAATTCATTTTTTTTAACAAAAAAAATTAAATTTGTGATTTATCTATTTAAAAAATAGAATTTGCCATCTACATTTTATTCATGAACAAGAAGAGAAAATGCATTGCATGTCTAATGATATTCAGTTATTTAGTCTTTCATTGATATCAACATATTGCTTAAACACACTTTGAAGTGACTTAGTTTGTATGTTTATTTATCTTTAACTATAATTACAAAGCATCTACAGTCTGTTAATAATATATAAGAAGGCTCCCTGCTATATTATGCACTATAAAGTTCTCAATTAAAATATCTTTATATACAACACTACTCCACTTTAATACTAAAAATACAGTTTTACAGTAAAATGATATGATAAGATGAGAAGGTTTAAATGAGAGAAAGCTATTCCAATCATGGGTGGAGTAAAGAAAGAACTTTATTTATTTATGTGAAAAACCACATCTAAAGTACATATATTAAATGCTTTTGATTTTAGTAGCGTCTTTTAGTAATGTCTATGTCATATATGTGTAAATTCCAGAAATGCACAACACTAACAAGTTGACTACTAAATGCTAATACTGTCTAGTTGCCTTGGTAGTCCAATTAATGCAAGTGTCCTCCCATGATTGGGTGCCGGAGCTTTATTATGCCCTATTATTATGTAATTTAACAATGAAACAATATTTTTATATATATGATGTGCATGATTACAAATTCTAGCAGGCCCAAAACAATATTATGTATTATTGAATGGGTGTTAACATAATAAAAAAATACTTGTTAATTTTTAAATAATTTTATTTCAGTTGGAGTAAAAAATTTGAATTAAAAATGGTAGAATATTTTATCTGTGAATAGAAGAGGAGTCTTTTAGTGTGCACAGACTAAGTCACATTAAACACACACATATATACATATATATATATATTATATACTGACACTGAGACTGACTGTGACTGATAAGGCATTATCATAATGTAATCAATATTTTGATCATTGAGTGACTGACTTATATTTTAAATTAAAATATTTATATATACATATATAAATATTTTATTATACATATATAAATATTTTATTGTTGTTGTTCTAGTAGATACAAGGCCGTAGACGCCAAGGTCCTGGGTTCAAAGCCCAGGTTGGGGCAATTATTTCAAATTGAATATTCTCACTCATGTGCCCCAGAAAGCATGTAAAAGCCGCTGATCCTGTACCTGAACTCTTTCTGGTCGTATCTGTTTGCTGTCCATTGGATTAAGAGTTAGGGAATAGAGAGTGCACCTGTGTTTGCGCCCACACTTGTGCGCTATGATATCTCTTGCGCAGTTGGCTAATTTCTCTTGAGACTGGCCATCGTGGCTGCAATCGGTCTGGAAGACATTATTATTACATTTTTAAAATATATATTATCGTAGTAACGGTAATAGTGGTAGTCATGTTTCCGAGCACATGTAATCAACACATCAAATAGTTTAGATTATTGATATAGCAAGTTACAGTATCTTTGTAACTGACCTGTGATTTCCTGCTATTAAACAGTTTTTTTTATGATTTATATAATATTTTATTTTTGGAATGTTTATTTTCTTATAGTATGAATCAACGTCCATGTCATTGGGCTCAAACAGCATGCGACACACTTTGGAAGCCCTCGGCGATTTATCTACTATGAATGTAGTTGATCTTAAAATAAGAATTGAAGAAATGTTGAGGATAAAGGTATTGTAATTTTATATTATTTTTAGATAGTACGACTCTAAAATCGAAAAGTAAAATGTTGAATTCTTTAAGGCATCGGTATCAACTGAGTTGAGAGAACTGGAAGAACGACGTGGAAAATTACAAAAAGAAGCTGCAGCAGCGAGTGCGAAAGCGGACAGTGTAAAGGCCGAGTACGCACGGGCGACGGCTGAACTGCAAAGATTGCGCGTGTCGGCTGACCAAGCACGCCTTGCGCAGTTGGAAGCGATCCGTCGAGATTCTCCTGAGCTTGCTCCCCCTACACAAATTCTTCCCGCGAAGCCTCCGTCGATTCGACCGCCGATTAGTTTAAGTTCTGAAGGGCATTGTCGTATGCATTCCTGCTTTGATCATTCACGTTGCTCCTTAACCTCAGGTTTTCCGATATATTTTTATGATCCCGACATTCATAACCCACTCGCTAGCGCTGAGGTTGACGGATTTCTGAAAACAACGTTACGACAAACACTTACTTACAATTCACACCTTACGCAAAACCCTAACGAGGCATGTGTTTATCTCGTTCTTGTTGGAGAAGGTTTTCCCCTTGACAAAAGTCCCTCGTGAGTTTTTGTATATATTATTTGATTAAATTGCGGTTATACTTTTTATTTACTTGCTATAATAAATGTAACAATGTTTCAGTTCTACAACAGACGCATTTAAACTGTTATTGAATGAGACGGCTATTAAAAGTTTACCATATTGGGGAGGTGATGGTCGTAACCATATTTTACTAAACATGGCGCGTCGTGAGTTATCCGTCGGGTCTGGTGACGCATTCCATACCGCCTCGACGGGAAGAGCAATGATCGCCCAATCCACGTTTACTTTACAACAGTTTCGACCGGGTTTCGATATTGTAATGCCTCCGGCTCTCGGCCCTCCGGGAGGAGACGTATGGGCAGATTGTGCTCCTTTAGCGCCAGCGAGACGTAAATACATACTGAGGTAATCAAAATTTTATAAAGTATGGAGTACGAAGCGTATAGTTTAGTATGTATTCATAAGCATCGTTCAGTTTTCAGGGCTCACAGACGCCAACACCGCCGGGAATCGATAAAGACGATGATAAATATCTAATCGAATCTCTCCAAAAGGCAGCAAAATCGGCACCATCGTCGGATGTATTTTTCTTACAGTTTGAGTGTGATCCGCCCATAGAAAGGCGAGCAGTTCTACCGATTGGGGATTGGGCGCTGTGCGGTACTGATCGTTCGCGGCGATCCATTTTGCGCGACTCTACATTTGGCTTGATACTTGCTCCCGCTGATAGTAATTATGCTACGACAGCCCTTTTACAAGCGAGATTATATGAGGCGCTACGATCGGGTGCTATTCCAGTAGTCCTCGGTGGGGACCGGATTCGTCTTCCATACGACGAAGTACTAGATTGGAGAAGAGCGACCTTGTTATTGCCGAAGGCTCGTGTAACAGAGTTACATTTCCTCCTTCGAGCGTTGTCCGATGCGGACTTACTGGCGTTTCGAAGACAAGGTCGTGTGCTATGGGAGCGGTATTTAAGTTCGGTGCAATCAAGTATGGATTCGTTGCTTGCGACGATACGAATGCGCTTAAACATACCGGCACGCCCGGCGTTAGCCATTACGGGCTCACCTGCGTTCAACGATTCATATTATCCGCCAAAACTTGAGCCGCCAGCCGTAGATACTGAGCCAGAAGAAACTCTCGGACCACTAGAGGCACCTTACCCCAGTCCGGCATACCGGCGAAACTACTCATTGGCTCTGCTGCACGGATACGAGTTGTGGAATGAATGGGGCGAGCCGTTTGCTCTGTACCCACAGCTGCCATGGGACCCCCCAGTGACGTCGGAAGCAAGGTTTATGGGTTCCGCGGCCGGGTTCAGACCGATCGGAGCTGGCGCAGGTGGTTCTGGGAAGGAGTTCAGTGAGGCTCTAGGTGGCGATCGCGCGAGGGAGCAGTTTACAATAGTTATTTTGACCTATGAACGAGAAGCAGTCTTAGCTGCCGCTTTAGCGAGATTACGAGGCTTGCCGTATTTGAATAAGGTATGTTTACTGCTTTTTTATCATCAAACTACAGATGTTATATTAATATTATTGTTCTTTAAATATGTAATTAAATTACCGTACAGATCTACACACAGGAAATGATTTTATTTTCCTTAAACCGGTTTTCACCATTTAAAAACTAGGGATATTCGAAGGAAGATATGGTCGTGCCGTGCGAGGAGCACGGCACGACCGGGATTCGCGGCGGGATTTTGGTACTCAACTCTTCACTCGCTCTGCAGCGACCGAAGGGTTCGAATGTAAACGTAGAGGTGTGTATGCAGGTGGTGGTGGTGTGGAACGGCGTGAGCGCGCCGGCGGCGACGCAGGCGTGGCCGGAGGCGGGCGCGCCGGTGGCGGTGGTGCGCGCGCCGCGCAACTCGCTCAACAACCGCTTCCTGCCCTACCACGTCATCGACACCGAGGCCGTGCTCTGTGTCGATGACGACGCACATCTCCGCCACGACGAGATCGTCTTCGCCTTCAGGTCGGGTAACAGATGATGCTATGAAGCCTTATTAGGAAAACTTGTGTGCTATTTCGAGTTATATTAGGTATTTACTGATGGTAGGGCTTTGTGCAAGCTCGTCTGGGTTCGTACCACCCACTCATCAGATATTCTACCGCAAAACAAGTAATCTCTCCTACTTGCTATTGTTGTTTTCCGGTTTAAAGGGTGAGCAAGTCAGTGTAATTACAGGCACACGGGACGTAATATCTTAGTTCCTAAGGTTGGTGGCGCATTGGCGATGCAAGCGATGGTTATTATTTCTTACAATGCCAATGTCTATGAGCGTTGGTGACCACTTACCATCAGGTGGCCCATATACTCTACCGCCTAACTATTCTATAAAAAAATTAACCTCATTTAAACCATTTGTACCACAAAAATAGTTTAAAATTGTGTTACAAAAGTATGAGCTACCTTCTAACTTTTTACTTCATTCCAGTTCCTGCTGAAAGTTACTGATTAATGGATAATCGGTTTTTTACTTAATTCAAAGTTAAACTTATAATTTTGAATCGGGAGAGCTTGAAACTATTTTTTTTTGCTAATTTAATAAAATATTCAATTTACAGAGTGTGGCGTGAACATCGTGACCGAATTGTCGGCTTCCCTGGGAGGTATCATGCCTGGGATCTTAATTTCAATAACGGTTTCCTTTACAATTCAAATTACAGGTAAATTATATTTGTATCTATAAGACGTTAGTATGTGTGTTTGTATTTACATCGTATGTTTAAATGAAAGATAGTAAGTCTTAATTTATTTATATTTTATAGATAGTTCAATACACGATAACGTGATCCACTCTTCTTACACCACAGTACAAGTGAGCAATGTAAGTTCTATTGCTTCGTACAGAGGAGTCGGCACACGTACACTAAATTATCACCAATAGGATCATAGTCAACTGGAAATATGCTCCACTATAATTTTCACTAAACTACTTTTTAAACGAGCACACAAATCCACACACAAGCGTGTAAGTGACACTTCCGTACCTCGGATAGCACGTATCGCCTATGTTATTAATAAAGTCTCCGTTGAGAATGACGACCTTGACCGAAATAGATCTGGATTTTATATTCTGGATTTTATACTAAAACGTTCGAATCAGTCAGCTTATATAGACAGCACAAAGAAGGTCCTGTACAAAGATGTAATATGCGTGTGCGCTTGCAGCTGCGAGCTGAGCATGGTGCTGACGGGCGCGGCCTTCGTGCACCGCTACTACCTGTGGGCCTACTGGCGCGCGCTGCCGGCCGCCGTGCGCGACTACGTGGACGAGTACATGAACTGCGAGGACATCGCCATGAACTTCCTCGTCGCGCACATCACCAGGAAGCCGCCCGTCAAGGTGATGATAACATCTCATTGTACCACGTGTCGAGCCCACCACTGTCTGCTGCACTTAAGGTTTCTGGGACACGTGGGTTACTTGAACGCCGTTTCAAGCAGTGCGTTAGTGGTCCGACTTTATTTTGTATCTTAAGTATATTGTCGATTCCTCAATCTCATTTGATATTAGAGACCAGAGAAGTTTTAATCTATCGGTATTTGTATAAAATATCACTAAAGATAAATTATATTTTGTTTCTGTTTATAGTGTAAATAAAAAATAAATAAACCCAACTAGCGGCAATTCCAAATAAAATAAAGTAATCTTTATCATAAGATTACTATCTATGGTAATATTATGAATGTGAAAATAACTCTGTCTGTCTGTTACACTTTCACGAACCGAATTAGAACACTAAACCGATTATGATGAAATTTGGAAAGAAGAAAGCTTAAAGTCCGTAGAGGCTATTTTTTTAGCTAACCTAACTTAACATACAAGCGAAGCCGCGAGCGGACACTAGTTATAGATGAACTTGCGACAGCTCATGAGGTAACATTATCCCGTGATATCACGCAGTTTGCCGACTAAACAAATAAACAACTTGAAATGAATTGACGCGTTATTATTAATCGAGATCTTGTATAATCTATGTTATTCATCATGGATTCGTGAGAAAATTGCGTTTTGAATGTCTCCGAAGTTGATATCGAACCTTTGGAAGTAAAATTAAAATGGATAAGAATAGTCAAATGTATTAATATTGTATTATGAATAAAGTTATATTAAAGAACTTATTATAGTGGATTATTTATGTGATACTATAACTTATTATTATCAGCAGAGTTATTGGCATGGATAATATAAAAAAAGAGGTTTGTTAATCTTTACTCCTTCGATACTATATATTACATTAAATCTTACGGGCTTACTTATAAACATTGCTCAGCGGCGGTTTGGGTAAACACCGATTTCGCTCTTTCTTTCATTATTGATTTGACATTCGAAAGAAGAAGACACAACATTGTTTAGCTGAGCCGCGAAGCGTTGTTTGTAATTTATTATAACTAATGTGTTTGTGATTAAATAGGTGACGTCACGCTGGACGTTCCGCTGCCCAGGCTGCCCCGTCACGTTGTCTGCTGATGAAACACATTTTCATGAGAGGCATAAATGTATACAGTTTTTCTCACAGGTGAGTCCTTCTCCCTTTTCTTATATTATTCTAAGTAACTTACTGTTGGTAGGGCTTTGTGCAAACTCGTCTCGGTAGGTACCACCCACTCATCAGATATTCTACCACAAAACAGCAGTACTTGATATTGTTGTGTTCCGGTTTAAAGGGTGAGTGAGCCAGTGTAATTACAGGCACAAGAGACATAAAATCTTAGTTCCTAAGGTTGGTGGCGCAGTGGCTATGTAAGCGATGGTAGACATTTCTTACAATGCCAATGTATAAGGGCATTGGTGACCACTTACCATAAGGTGGCCCATATGCTCGTCATACACCAGTAATAGAAGAACCAAATAATTTAGATTTTACTGGCCCAGGGACTAGACCCAGGGTCTTTTAAGTTAGCCACTACACCAATGAGTGGACTTACAAAAACAATCATGCATTATTTTTGGGGATTTGAATTGTATTTTTGATATTGTATTATTTACTTTAAATATATTTGTTATAGGTAATGGGCTACACGCCGCTACTGTCGACGCAGTATCGCGCTGACTCCGTGCTATTTAAAACGAGAATACCTCACGACAAACAGAAATGTTTTAAATTTATATAATTAACATAACATATATTATTATTTTTATTTACATACAACTTAAATTTTATACATTTTTTATTTCATTTAGCAAATAATAGATCAGAGATAATTACTCTCGCTTTTTATATTTCCGATGTTACATATTTTTTACATAAGATCATGAGATCATATACCAATACAATATATAGCATTTTTTTAAGTTTAAACGTGACTTAGAACAAAATCGAAATGATATCTGTTTCATTAGGATTTTATATTTTACAATATTTAATTAGATAATGTATTTTTTTGAACATAATTATTGTACAGTTTTTTTTTAAATCCTTATTAAAACTATGTATATAATGTACAGCTTTACATTAAGTGAAAATGCACAGATAAATAATAATAGGTATTCTATGAAATCTCAGTGTAATCATTTATATATTTGTGTAATTATGGTTGCTCTTTAATAATGGTGTTAAGTATTATTATATATTTTCATGTTATGTTATGAATTATGTCAAGTATCTCAAAATACTAACCTAAAAACGAAAAATCCATGATGTAAACATGATCAGTACCGCTGTAAATATTTTTCTAAAATATAAAATTGTAGTTGGTGTATTTGGAGCAAGTAATTGTTTTCTAATGAAATCTATATGACTTACCAATATTGGTAAAACAGTTACTAAAGTAACAAGTACACATACAGATCCCACAGGATGGGCAAGGGTTTCGTCTCTTAAAGAGAATGTTTGAGTTTATTCCATCGCCGGTCACAAGACGAATTTTAAACAAAAATTAAGTACATGAAAAGACTGGTTGTCTCCACGTGTTGTATCAATTGACATTATATACATACATATAACTATTCGATATATTTTTATATTAAATAGTTACAACTACAGAAAAAAGAATTAATTTTATATGTACACGTAATATTTCTTTTTAGCGTCAGTTTAAGGCACTCCACTGTAAAATGGATGTATGAATAAATACATTTCTGCTCTATGATTATGATGATGAAATATGTAGCTACATCATTACGTATAGTTTAGTGGTAGGGTTTCGTGGGATTCCGTTTTGTGGTTATCACCACACTTAACATATTGTATAATGCCGAGTATCAATATTGTTGTGAGCTAGTGTAACTACAGGCACAAGAAATATCTTAGTTCCCAAAGTTGGTGGCTTAATGACGATATAGGAAGTGATAGCACTTATGTCTATAAGCAATGGTGTCTACTTACATACAATAACTTTTTTTATTTTTTTAAAGTGTGTTTACTTTTTAACGCACGTCAAAAATATTCATATGTCGCTAATGTATTAACATCAATAAAAAAAATATTTAAATATTTCTACGAAATGGTGACTATTTGTTGAAGTGAAATCTCTTTGGACCCGATGAGACGTACCCCAATCAAGTACGGTCATGTTGCAACGTTACACGCAATATATATATTTTTTGCTTTTCCAATCTCCACAGACATGTCCGTGCCTTTAGTTGCTCGAAATGTTGTGCAACGTTTCTATATGTAACGTTAGAGTGAATTATATTCGATTAAAAAAAAGTTGTATGCACATTAAAATTGTTGTAACATACATGTAAATATTATATTTTATATAAATTCAGTCGTGCACTAGAAGTGTTGTTAGCTGGTACGCATTTATTAGTCAAATAAAAGTATTTCTTTTATGAATTATAGCAATAAAAAGTTTTTAACTTTGGTCTAGTGAATCTGTAAGACTGATTTGGTATGATTGTCTTATGTACTTTAGTGTTAACTTGTAAGTATATATTTTGTCCAAAGAGGTTCTGTATAGTTGTAATTGACTTTGTGTTTGTTTATGATGTATCTATCTGTTGTACACAATCTTTGAATTTTGACAGGCAAACATTGCTAACTCTCTCTGATATTTGAAGTTTTAAAGGATAGCTAGTGTTTTAGTCGATAAATTCAGAGTTTGTGTAGTACATGACCATTGTGCATTTTTGTATTATGTTGATTATAATATAAATTGAAAAATATAACTTTTTTATTTTAAATGTTGTTCCAATTTTTATGCAACGCGTGTTGTGACATTTTTCAACACCACTTTTCATCATTCAATGAAATTAAGAAGACAATTATTAGCAGATTAACTTGAATTTTATAGAATAATGATGCTATTTAAATAACAAGCTACAAACTTTTATTGTGGGACCATTTTTGATACTATATTTATTAGGAAACCATGAACAAAATATTTTACATTTTTGCAAACACAAATGTGATTTATCGGTTTTTGTTACGACACTTCTCATTTGTAAAAGTTTAATCTCGATATTTTATTATGTAATATTTTTTTTAAATTAACAAAATTATTGTACCAAAATTATTTCATTTGTCAAATTTGTATGTTTTTTGTTACGCATCTTCAAATAATCTTTGATTTTTTTAAATTGCCAAGGTCATAAGCTTTTTCTGAAATTAGAAAAAAAATACACGCATTATTTTACCATTTATTTATTTAGTAAATACATTTGGCATATAAATGAAAATGCAAATGAAGTAAAATACATTTATTAATTAATATAATTATTTCGACTTATTCTAGGACGTAATTATTGACACAATTCTTCATCTCAATGCAGTGTTTAAATGATAACGTGCGAGAGTATTTTATAACTTAGTTTAATTATAAACGTACGAATGACATCGGTGGTGTTTCAAGTGTGTGGAACACAAGAGACATTTATTTTTGTATTTTTCATAAGAAAGGAAATTATTAATGAAAACAGATATTTTGGATTATATAAACAAACTGTTTACAATAATTGTAGTCAAAATTCGAATAATTCAGAAAACTATCAAATGTATATTTAAATTTTACTTATAAATTTAAATTTATAATTTTGACATTTTTGTATAATTTACAATAAATAAAAAAAAATATGCTACTAAAAATTACAGTAAATAATTTAGTATTAAATATAATTTTTTTATTATTTTTTTTAACATTCTCACGCACAAAGGGAAATATTTTGATTACATACTCCTAAATATTGTGATATAATTCGAGCCGTTTGTTAACAATTATGTTAAATAAAGGTGGCAGTAAAGTCTTAACATTGTTCGAATTCGAAGAGCACTCAAATAAAAACATTTTTGTATAAATTATTTATAAAAAAATATTTTCATCACACACATTCGCGCAGAGCGAAACATTAAACCTAGAACGAGATTGCTTTATAATATAAAGTAAGTATACATCTCTAGTTATACAAAAGATTTGACATTTGTGTATAATTTAATTGTACTTGCAGATATATTGTTACATAACATATCATGTCAAAAATTCTTAGCAATTATACATGATACCTACTAGCTGTATCTTTGTATAATATTACTAAAGTTCGAATGTTTATTCATTGATATAAACTGTTCATGATTACATTTATCATTAATAATCACTTGTTTTGAAGGTACTGTTCATACGTATCGCTGGTAGTGCATCGGGCGGGTGTCGCGGGGGACGGAGAGGGGGGAGGGGGCGCGCGGGCAACGCCGCGGCAATCGTTTTCAGGCCATGTCGTCGTTCTTGCCGTCTAGACGCTTTAGCTGAAATAATTTAACTTATTATACACGAATATCAAAGTGATACAGAAATCATATATGTAGGTAATTGCCTATTTATTATTGTTTTGTATAATAATGACAAAGTATAAATTTATATACCTGTGTAAAAAAGTATGAATTCGTTAAATAGTTAAATAATGTGATATTTCTATACTTATAATACAAGCTTACGGTTTGTTCGACAGTCCACGCTGTCGGCGCAGGGCGTCCGGAATGCTTGCGAATAAACAATTATTTACAAAACCGAAATCTTACGGCTTACATCTTATGTAGTTAAAAATCAAAAAGAACATGTAATTTTTGAAAATGTATATTATATTACAGTTAAAAATCTTTATTCCTTAATACACAATGATTTAGTTTCATATATAAATTATTATATTTAAATACAAATAAACAAACTAAAACTTGTCATGGTAAATAACATCATAATACATATATACTTATATAAATATGGTTATGGTGTATATTGAAACATTTCATGTAGGGAGTAATACTACAGCACAGTCGTTACCTCCTTCTCGTCGGCGGCGACGGGTCGGTAGCGCGGGGAGGGCGCGTCGGTCGGCGGAGCGGAGAAGCCGTGCACGTACAGCAGAGCCGCCGCCACGCCGCCTGCCACCGGGCCCGCCCAGTACACCTAAACAATACCACCACCACTTAGTATTTTAAAAGACCACGCAAAACAACAAATGATGAGATGAGACGGCCCAATAAGTAGTACACGTGAATAAACCAATTAGTTTTCGGAAGCTACATTTGTGCTTATATAAAATTCGCGAGGGAAGCTGAATGTGTCTATAAAATTCTGCCCCACGGCTCCAAAGACCCGCAGTGGGTATAAGCTCATCATCTCCTAAACAGAAGACCTTAACACGTTTATTGTACTACATGAAGTACATTAAGTAACTATTTAAACTATTTATATTTCAACTTTGGTTTTAGTAGCATAGTTATATACAATATCCGTAAGTTGCAATAAGCCTGTGACTGGGCTGAGATGACGTAATGCTTTAATTATTCGAGGGATAAAACGCAAATATAAAGAGTACCTACTGATAAAACCACGTGAACAGCTGTAGCATTTGATTTAAATATTATATATTGTGGTGTGTGTTGTGACCGTGGGAAAACTAAGAGCACCTTTCAAATATATTAAATAATATAGCTAATGGGTGTATATTTGCTTAGAAGCGTTATCTATTTTGATATAGACATTTTGTAAAATATATGTTGGTATAATCAATCAATACATTCATAAAAATTGTCTCGATTATGATGTAAAAAAAATTAAATAATTTTATTTTTTAAATGAATGAGAACGCTTAAGCTGGCTCAGTCTAAGTTTATAATAATCATTTAACTAAGGTACGATATCTGGCGGGCGGGAGTATTTCGTTCATATGGTAGTAGATATAAGCACTATCGGGATTAAATATTCATAAAATGATAATGTTCAACGAACGCTGATATGCCAAATTGAAATTGGTATATATAGCTAAAAATATCTACTAAAATACAAAAAGAACTACAAACTGCAAATTCTTTCAACTCGTATACCAATCACAGGAGGAGTAAAGACAAAAAAAAGCTGACATAGAATCGATGTGATATCATTGGTCGAGATCTTGAATAATCTACGGTTAATTTATTATGGAATCATAAAGATTATGCATTAGCACAGCTTATACTGAGATGAACCCCTTGCTACCTACACTGTATTCTTTGAATTTAATTATTTTCTTCTGTATAATCTATGTAATGTATGTGTGTAGCAAAATAAATGGTTTAAATGGTTTAAATGGCGTTTTGAATGTCGGCGAAGTTACTATCGCAACTTTGGTATCAAAATCATAAATAAATAGATTATAAATAAGAGCTGTTAACAAATGGGATGTATTATGTAAATCTAAGATTTGCTTGTCCTAGCTCCTTAGTTAAATTAAGCACGTGAATTTTCAGTGGTTGTCTGAGTTTGAAACCGCAATCTCGGCCAGTAATTGGCGGGATTGACTAAATTCGTAATTTAAATTAAATTATACTTTTATAAATATAAATAAATTACAAAACGTGACGAATAGCGAACAGGTCCTTACAATACTCACCCATATTACGTTTACTTCATATTTTCTACAAGTAGGTAACCTCGCTGTGATTAACGACCTCATATTTTCTATCTCGTTTACATCAATTATGACTATATTAGTATTGCTCATGGAATATTTTATTCATTTGATATCGTAATTGTTTGTAAGTTATTTGCCATGTGAGTATTAAAATGGATGGCGTTTTTTCGGTGATCTTTTAGATAATGCGGTAACAATGATTATGATTTAACTGAAACCAAACAGTATACTTACCTATATATTATATAAAATGCTATAGGTAACCGTTTGAGATTAATAGACTGCAATTCCTTTTCAATTTCCACGGTGGTTCGTATTCAAAAGTTGGTAATCATAGAAACAATACATGACTTCTTCTCTTTATTTTCTTTAGTCTTTTACTTAATTCATAAATGACACACATATCGCATACCGACAAGTTATGTGCTAGTATAGAAATAGTATTAAGTATAGCAAGTAAGCGTTATAATTTTTAATATATTGCCCCTAGGGAGAGCCTTCAAGGACCTTTGTAGATAGCTATGCCACTGATTACCGTTTTACAGAGTTTAGCAAATAAGGGTTATAATTTTTAATATATTGCCGTAGGGCCCCCAACCTGTCTGTCCAACATCTGTTACAGTAACTAACTAACTAAGTAACTAAAAGTTAGGTTACAAGGTCTTAAAGCTATCTACTACTATTTGCAGTTCTCGGCTAGATGAAGTTTGTATAATGAGGGTATAACGATTGTCTTACCCAGTGATCAGCCCATTCACTAGCGACAAGTGCGGAGCCGAAGGAACGAGCCGGGTTCATCGCGGAGCCAGTGTAGTCCACCGCCAGCAAGTGTCCCAGTGTGACCGTCAGGCCGATGGCGAGAGGAGCGGTAGCTTTGCTGTCGGGTTTGTTCGGGTCGCAAACCTGCAAAAGAATATGAAATTATTTCATATTTATATATAACATAAGTGCACCTTAGGAATAAAATAATAGCGCGCTATTCATTTGTAATACTAATAATAATTAAACCAATCAAACATCAATTTGTTTAACCGAGTATTTGATCAAATTATAATTCAATTAGAGCTTTTAAAGGTTACATATTTAATACTTCGGATAAGGTTTTGATTCAATAAATATTATCTAATTATTTAATATTTATTGCGAATAACAAATATAACTATTAGTATGTAAGTAGTTAGCTTATATGTCTGCAGGCCCCGAGGTCCTGGGCTCAACCCCGGGGCGGGCAAATAAGAAAAAATCAACATTGTTCGATATTATACTATTATTTGAATAAAACATTTATTAACACTAGGTATCTTAACTTATTTCCTCAAGTAGTTCGTGACACAGCGCTGTCGTACAAAACCGAATTCTCCATAGTCATTTTTAGTTTCAGGTCAACGGCCTCTAGTGAATTAGTGCAATATAAAAACTATAACGCCTCAAAACCAGTTCCTCTTAAAAAGTACGCGAGACAATTGCGTATAAAGTTCGTACGAAGATAAAGTGAACTTTACTGTTTGGTAACAAAGTTTAATATATTTTAGTACGATATTATGTATTGTTATGGGTTCAGTAAATGTATGACATCATTTGTTCTTCTTTAATTTAAATCTTTTAAGCGAATTTATAAAAAATATATTGTCTAATATTTGAGGAAAATAAAATAAAATAGGAAAATATTTTAAAATTTTTATTTTGGACGACTTATTTGCTTTTTGAAAGGAACGATATTTGTAATAAAAATATAGATAAACAATTATGACACACCAGTATTTTCTCCTCTCAATGTGTTCTTGTTTATTTCTCCTCGCAATATAACAATAACGACAGAACGCAACGCGAGGAACGTGCACCAGAAGGATTACTAATTATAATAAATAACTAATTTAAATATTATTTAAATCAAAACAAATATATATATAAATAATTACTCTTTTGAATCGCAATTCCATGGGACAGTGTTTCTCAAACTTAAATTCTGGAACAGTGAACTATGTTGTTTATGCAGCGCGAAACACCTGTATGTAAGCTTCAAAACAGGTGTCACTAACTTTTTTCTTATTTCAGGAAAGCAATGCGAAAAGAGAAACGTACGTGTACGCAAATATAAACGCCACGAAATGCTACTTATGCAAAATAAACTATGATTTTCGATATACAAAGTTGAACATATGAATTTGTTCCGGAACATTAACTTTTAAAAATTTTTTTTGTTTGCTCAATTTTTCGCGCAACACTTAAAGTGGCACCATGATGTTTTTGGACTAATTAAGAAATGTTCAAAACGAATTGTGAACGTAGCGAGATTCACATTGTTCAACAAATCATTCATTCATTGGATAAACCCCAAGTAATTCTAAATGTTTTAAACATTGATTTGTTCGCATAAATACCGCGAAGCTAGCTGGGCCGTAAAGCGATGTTTTAATATTTCAATGATCGCAGATTAACGCAGATTGTATCGGTTCAGTAATGACGGCCGTCACGGAAGCTAATGTTTTATTCCCTTTCGAGTTCTGTCATTAAATCATTAAACATAAATAAATGTGATGTCTTCGCTTGCAAATTAATCTGTTCTTCGCTTGCTAATGCCATGTGTATGCATGTATGAGAAACGTTTGTATGATCGTGATCTTGTTTTAATTGTTTTATTTACGGATCGACTAATGGAGCTTTGTGTTTGTGTTGTCGCATTGTTTTGTATGTTTTTGAGTATCTATGCTTTTGTTTAGCGCTAGGGACTTAGGGGTCCGTCCAGCCGAGAGCCTCGCGAACCAAAAATAATATAATATTATGCTAACCGTTTCGGGATGGAGGCGCTTCAAATGTTAAAGTGACTTGGGGCTTTGAATTTCTAATTCCGGGTCTTATTTGTCTTGGGAGTAAGTTCGAATAGGATATCGGGACGGCAAACGGCATGACATCCTCATGCCGTGATGCCCCTAATATTTTTTTATTGTATTAGGTAGGCGGACGGGCAAATGGACCACCTGTTGGTAAGTGGTCACCACCACTTATACACATTGGCGATGTACGAAACTTTACAACAACTTTAGGAACTAAGATGTTATGTCCCTTGTGCCTGTAGTTACATCGGCTTACTCACCCTTCAAACCGTAACACATCAATACTAATGCTATCTGGCGGTATATCTGATAAGTGTGTGGTACCTATCCAGACGGGCTCGCACAAAGCCCTACCACCAAATACCAAATATCATCTTTCTCTAACGCAAAAACGTTTCCAAATTGATTTGACTGTTGTTAATGTATGCTGGGTTCATATGTTTAATGAGTCGTTATTGTAGTGTTGTTTTTGAGCCATTGTAATAGTTCCCATGCGACTCGTCACCCATAAACTTAGTAGGCCCAGGTCTAAGCTGCCCTACGCCAATCTAATCAAATCCATCCCTGCTCGTCATAGACAAATTAGTAACACACACATGACTTCGAATTTTTTAACAAACAAACAAATTAGTCTTGACTTTATGCAGCTTAACATTTATTTATCACTTCAAACTGCAAGACCCCCAAGTAAGATGGGGCCTATAGGTAGCTTTATTATTTAGCATTGCTGGCCCTGGAGATATGCCACCATCTAATAGTTTGTGTGAAATTAGAACACATAAAGATATGAACATGTGTTCATATGACAGTACGAAAAATTTGTAGAATTTAGTGTCTGTATTGACGTATTGTATATAATGTTTATTTTTATAGAAAATATTTATAGAGATACAGACTTGCTATATTTATATATCTGTACTACTATTATAAATGCGAAAGTAGCTCTGTCAGTCTGTTTCGCTTACAAGGCTAAACCGCTGAATCGATTGTGTTAAAATTTAGTATTAAGCAAGTTTGGACCCTGAGGACAGAAGGAAGGAGGACGAACCTGCCCCTCACCCCTACACCCCCAATAAAACGCGGGTGAAGCCGTATGTGAATACTAGTTTATTATATGTGTAAAAGATACGACGATTAATTCTGATAGCTTTTTATAACTGTATTTTATCCTGTTATATATTTCCTTTTGAACGCGTCCATAATTTCAAGCGTCTACAAAACCCGCTCTCTTTAAATGACAGTTATAAAAAAAAAGTGACAAAAACTCGAGCTGAGATTCCGAGAAGCGTTCGGCGCTGCTGACATTATCTTTATAGAAGGAAATATTATATTTTCTGATATCGTGTTTTATTTTTTATGATATAATGATTTGAGTCATGTAACTTAATCAATGTTACTTTCAATTAATTGTTTCGGTGAAAATATTCTTACGCGTGTGATATAATACTTTTTTTTAAAAAGAAATTATTTAAATTGAATGCTATTACAAATATAACGACTTATATACTCGTATGTATATAAGTCGTTATATTTGTTTAAGTTACGAGATAATTAAAAAAAACAACTCACCCCACAAACGACAAACACGAGGACAAATCCAAGGAAGAACTCAATACCAAATCCTTGTAGTTGGGTCACGTTCTTCCCGAGTCCCGTGACGCCGAGTTTGCCAGCAACTTCGTCAGGTGTGAATGCCTTAAGAAGTCCAGATCCAGCGGCTGCACCCGCACATTGAGCTATCACGTAAAGGATTCCACGGATGGGTTTAATTTTTCCAGTGGCAGCCATACCGGCGGTAACAGCTGGGTTGACGTGGCCTCCTGATACATGACCTATAGCCTAGATATAAAAAAAACAATCACTTTATTAGTTTACATAAATAAATTATGCAGCAGAGCGTAGCCAACACTATGTTCAGGGAAAGGCCTCGATAGCTTAAGACATAAATTGATAAAAAAATATCTTGTTCATAATTTTGTTCCATTCATACACATACACACACAATATGACTTTACATCAATATGTATCTTCACATACAATATGACTTTATTATACGGATATACTTTTTTGTGTATTTATCAATAATTTGGATTTATCTATTACATATGGGAACCAAACGGGCTGCCAATGCCAACAATGGCAACCAAGATCGTAATACCCTTGTGTCTCATTGCTATTTGGTGGTATAATAATTGAAGGAGGAATGGTACTTAAAGGTCTCGTAGAAAGGACTACCATTGGGTAAAATTTAATAATTTTGATCGTTATTGCAGGGTGTGCTCCAGATTTTCTGATCGGTGATGTCTATATTTGCGTGCCTGACTACGCTCTTGTAAAATAAATATATAAATGAAATATATTGGTATTAAAATGTTACTGTTTGTATGACGCTCTATGTTCTCACTGCAATGTGACTGCAATTATACAATGTTAATTACAAGATTAAACGATACGATGTCTTCTATTTTATTAATCTGTGTCAACTTGAAACCACGCTACGTAAGGTTACGTAAAGATAATAGTTAATCTTAATTATGGCGTCTTATAATAATTATGCAGTAAATTTTTGGCATATCACATGAGATACAAAATTCTTGTTTCGAGATAAAACGATTTATGGTCAAGATTTATTATTTCCAACATTAGAGAAAAATCTCCGGTGAGTTTGATTTATGAAAAAATGCTTAGCATGCCTTGTAATGTCCCTAAATTATTTTTTATTGAACAATTATGCGACTCTAGTACTCCGAGTGTATATTGATTATATTGTTTCAGAAATCTTTACGCAAATGCCACTAATAATTGAACTTAATTAGATGAGCGATAAGCTTACGCAGAATAGGTACGCAATCCAAAAACGTTATCAATTTTTATTTTTGATGGATTTGATGGATTTTAATGGATTACGTCATAGAATTCTTTCATTTTCTAGAAAATAATGATAACGTCGAATATCTTAACAATCAACTCAGTGGTTTAGTGGTTTGATCATGATGCGCATACACAAAAAAGGACCGACAAACAATATAGTCAATAATTTTATTATTAGATTGTGTGTTGTGATTGCCTTTATCGATTGTATTATTCCGTACAATAACTCGTTTTAAAGATATTCGTATAATATGAAAACAATAAATATTAACAGCTACTCGTAAATATTTAAGATAGTGAAATATATATACAGAACAAAAATAATAACTGTAACTGCTTGGAATAATGACACATACCCAATACCCCTAACGCACTCGTATAAAATACTTCCAAAAAAAATTTATAAATATGAAGTTTTATGTCATTCATCGACTGGGATCAATAAAAATCAGACAAATCCTATAAATGCGAAAATTACTTTTTCTGAACTGATTGAATTGAAATTTATATAGTGGTAGGACTTTGTGCAAGCCCGTCTTGGGGGGTATCACATATACTTTCGCTGAACAGCAATACGTGTTATTTTGTTCTGGTTGGAAGGGTGAGTGAGCCAGTAAATACATGGGCACAAGGGTTATAACATCTTAGTTTCTTATGGCGCCAAAGTCTATGGGTAGTGGTGACCACTTACCATTAAGTGCACACCACTTACCTATATTTTAAATATATATACACATAAAAATTGTTATAGAGCTAGCCTGAGACCTGGATATAGATATAGAACCATAGATTATAGGAATTACGATAATAATAATTGTGATTACCCATTCCATAGAAATGTGGATATTAACCGAAAGGCCTGAGCTGGTATTAAGCACCACTGATATTGAAGAAATATTGCATACACTTCGTTAGGGGTACTGAAAAAGACAGGGTAACTAAGACATACCCTACCTCTACCTATAATATAAGCTACAAATCCTTCTCCTTAAGAAGTGAGATATTTGCCTTACTTAGTAGTTAAATTAGAAGAAATTACTTACTGAAACAATGGCGAAGACAGACAGACCGAAAGCGAGGGCTATCAGTACGATGTCAGGCGCTCCTTCCAGACCCTGCGAGATGTTGATGCACGCCCCACATCCGAACAAGTTCAACAGCAAATTACCTGCACAACACAGAATTAGTGCAATTTATTACCATTAATTTGAATAACTTTATTGCTATAATTTTTTTTAATGAAATGTTTATATGTCGTCAAGACTGCAATGTATGTACATATATATAAGATCAATTTCTTCTTTATAATTAAGATCAATTTCCACTCACACACCCAAATAATTTAAAAACTATTTGATCTGTGTTTTAATTAAAATTTAAACCACATAATATTGATATTTTTACTGACAATAAGTTTCATAATAAGAATTGGAAAATACCTAATGCACAATATACAGTGTATTCTTTTAATTTTTATATAAAAGTGTCGATTTTTTTTAAAGTAAAATTACTAATATAAATAATATTTGTTTTCGTAAACATGTATTGTGCATACTGGTGTTATTCGCTGCACGTCTATTAAAATAAGTTGCAATTAACTTAAATGCGTCGTACGCTGGCAGGAAATGCTCATCTAATTCCTCTACTTCATCTCCATCAGACAAATGTACGAGTAGTATTGATTATATTTACCTACCTATATTCTCACTATAAAATGCTAATCGATTTCCAAGATTTCTTTCGTTAATTATTCATTCGTTTATAATATAAAATTTAATGCAAATTACTTATCTAGATTTAATTATCAGTAACATAGTTTTTAGTTCCTTAAATTACTCATGAAATATTAGCGATATTTCTTCTTTCATATAGCGCATCTGCTAAAACGGTAACGGGTATATATATGTTAAAAATAAATAAATAAAATATGTCGGCTTACCAATAAATTCAGCGAGCAACGCTTTACTGATGCCCTTCGCACCTCCAGAGAGTTCGTCCAGTCCAATCTTGTTACCCAATTCACCCATTGTTCTGAAACGAAACAAATAATAGAAAGTTGTTACTTACATATTACTAAATTATAATTTTAAAAATACTTTTATATTTTTAATTGGATTAAGCTTCAGGTATTCTAGCCAGCCAAACGATTGTAAATTAATTAATTTTTATAATTCCCAACAATGGTAAATTAATTTCAGTCGAAATTCAATTATAATATTATATAACAAGACATTTTTTGAAAACATTAACTTCGTAATGACAACAAGTTAACCTTTAAATGTAAAGGATGTATTATTAGATAATGATATTGAAAAATGCAACAAACAGTACCTACACTTTTTAAATTTATTTCTTAGGTAACGAAGTTCGAAAAAATATGGCGTTTATAAAGGAAAATATGTAAATATAAAATAAACACTAAAATATTCAGATATTTTACTCGGTTTAGCCTATAACGTGTAAATGCTAGCCTTGCCGGCCAGAAGTATGTGTTGAGGAAGATGGTCTAATTTTATGATGGTATGTGACTGCAGTTATATCTGGCTTTTTTATTTTTATAATTTGTATCAATATGCTGAGTAGAAAGATAATCGCCGCTTACTCGAAAAATGTTATGGCATTCATTTATTTCTTGGAAAACAACATATTATGCAGTTATATTCAACCTTTTTTAGCGGTCGACTGCATAAAACCAGCTCATTACGTTTCATACATTCTGTTTCCATAAAATTAACCTCTACAGAATGCTTATTTTGTTTTAAGCAAAAGTATTATCTATACTAATATTACAAATAATAAAGTAACTCTTTCTGTCTGTCTGTCTCTTACGCTTTCCGGGGCAAACCACTGAACCAATTCTGATGAAATTTTATATGAAGCAAGAGTTTTACTTAAACCCCAAGGAAGTAGACTAGTATTTATTTTTATCAAACACCCGCCCCACCACCCCTACTTAACATGCGGACGAAAACTGTTCATACATATGTATGTCTATATATAAACTTTATATACTAACTTAATTAACTTAAAAAAATATCGAGTCGAAACGTAATCGTTGCCAATGTTTTTCTATTGTGATAACACAACGCTTTAGGTGCGTAGTTGAATCGGTATAGAATCGGTAACGCATCGTCACCTACGTCAGTTACGATTCAAATAAGGGTTGTTTTGTGAGAATTTACTTTAATAGAATTAAGCCTACTGATTCACTCATCCTTTAGATCGAAACACAACGATACATAGTCTTGATGTTTGGTAGTGGCTAGTAACCACAGATGAGCCTGCAGAGAGCCTAGCTTTACTACTGGTTTTAACTGCCTTGATAAGCACATTATTTTAATAACTTAGAATTTGAAAGTATCGTAACCGTTACACATTAGTAGTACTAGCCTTAGTATTATTTGATTTGAGCTACGTATCGGAATAATACATTAAAATTATAATATTGCTTTTTTTTATTTTATAGTTGTACACACAAAAGTAAATGGCATAAAGCATTAACAACTTTGTTAAAATATAAATCGATATAAATGAATTGCATTGAAAACGAATCTAAAAATAAAGGTCACTTGTTAGCAAATTATAATAACTTATTATATTATATATATTGGCAATGAAAATTTGTCAACATCCGGTTAATATATTATTAAATTCATTGCTTTTGGAGCCTCTATATATAAACTCACTATAATCACAATCGTGAATAATATTTTAGTATCGTAACATGTATATAACTGACATTAACTTCTTATATATTCTGACATATATTTCAATATGTACATTATATTTTTATTTTTAAATTTTATTACCTGAGTAATTATTAATTACAAATTATACAATTGTGCACGACAATTGTTAGTTCTATTATTACCCACTATGGTATTATTACCCACTATTGAATATAAATTACACGCGACCTGTTTATTATCAAACAGTATTTAATCAATAACTTTTTTCTATTTAGTGTAATTAGTTTTAATCCCGAAAACGATGCGGGTCGCTGTTTCATTAAATCTGATAACGTTAGTTTCACACCAATTAACATTTTTTCACGCAAAGCGGTAAACTTACACAATATGACAATAGCGATAACAAAGGGCCGTATCAGGAACAATGTATTCGTGAGGCATAATGCGAGCGATAGGGAAATGAGCATGGGATTTGAAACGGAAGTAAATTATATTAATTAGAAAGCACGGCAATGATTGGCTGGAAGTGAACACGGTTCAGTTGCTACACGGGTATACTTAGAAACACTTCGGATGAAACGGTTCGTGGTAAACTCTGTGTGATTCCGGGCATTTTAAAAGTTGTAACGTAATGAGGTTAAGTGACATTAAATAGCGTGTATCCCACAGTCGAATTGCATTATAACGGGCTTCTACGAGTACACTAATATAATGTGGGTGATAAAAGAATTGACGTTTGTCGGTTGCTTAGAGAAATGGCTCTCTATAGTTTACAAGATTAATTTCTTTTAGTAGAATGACATATTATAAAGATAGGACTCTATATTCGTTGATTATTATAAGACTTACGGTTAAGATGTTTGTTATTGCAAAAAATATTTACGATGCAAGGTCGGTGGAATGTGTATGCAGACACCAAAGGTTGGCAACGATCCATATTTAAGTGCATCAGGATTCGTAAAAGGTTCGCGCTGTTTGCCGTGACCGAAACCATGTGACCTAAACGATTGAACTCAAACATTTTACCTTTCTCAAGTGTCAATTATGCACCGACGACCTCTACAATAAAATACGCTTTTTCCTCTTAAATACGAATTCGCAGAAAGCGGAAATTTTATTCATATAAACACTTAGGGAGTTCGTAACCTCCATAAACAAAAAAATTTTAGTGGGCCAAGAACTATAAGTAGTTTTATTGTATCCTTGATGACATTTCCTTTGTATATTCGGATAGTCCATAAATAACAAAATTGCTGCACTTCGAAGGCCTGTATGAGTTACATCATTATGTAATGTAACATCCAAGTCATGCTGGTAGTATTTGCGTTTGATTTAGATTTAGTTTGTCGCTTATATGATAATAACTTGCGACAATACAGGAAGATACGTGAAGGTATTTCACGACAGCGGTTTGTGTTCGTGTGAATTATTATAAATCGTAATTTGTATATACTATAGTTGTTAAAAAATATATTTAGAGTAATAATAAGATAGTATGTATAAAAAATTTGATCGACGAGTTAATTGTTTATAACCACGACTTTTAAAAATCAATTAGAATATCCTGCAATATGTTTCAAATTATAATTAAGACAACTTTTTTTAATGGTTTATTCGGAATTATACAATGAGACCTTGTACAAACATAAAAAAAATTGAAATTATCATTCGATTTTTATATTACTGTGATCATTAATATACGTTACGTAAATAACGTTGACCGGCTGTGTGTTCTAGAAAGGTTTAATGAATATTGACTGTTTGAAAATATTCAGGATTTATACCACAACTGTGACGACGAACTTGAAGAATATAATATGAAGTGACAATGATTATAATGTCGATAAAATTGATTAGCGACCATTAAGGTGCTATCAAAAAGTTTATTCATGTTTTTATTGATATAAAAGAAATTAGGTCTACTTTAATTTAGTCAGTCCTTGTAGATTATTATTTGGAATAATTTAAATATCGATCGACAGCGATAAGTTTTTAATATAACCATCTTAAAAGTTAAGAAATAATACTTTCGTCGCGATGTCAATTTGTATGTGTGGAATTCAGTTAGCGGCAGACAATTGTAATCAGGAAGTACAAAGCAGCTCTGTAGCGCTTTTTTTGGCTTGCTGTACAAGTGAAATAACTGAAATAAAATTGGTTCACTAGTTTCAAAGTTTATCGATTACAAGCAAAGAAATAATTCCTCTTTATTATATTAGTATAGATTTTGATGTAGATTTATAGACAAGCAGTGTTTTTAACGATCTAGCATAGAGAAACGGATAGGCTTACCTAATTAATACTGTTGTTTAAAAAAAAAAACAAGACATTATGTAAAAAATATTAAAAAATATCGAAGACGCAAAATGTGAAATAGTATATTTATTTTTCGACTTCATCAATGGTCAAAACCAATGTAGCAAGTCTGACCACAGTAATACACGAACTTTTTTCAACTGGTAGAAAACTTGGAAGGTGACTGTTTAAAATTTTAATCAAGCCTCCATTAGTTGACGCTTTGGTAATCGTGATTGTAAATGGATTCCCTGGACAGTGATTGCGTATTCCTTCCGTGAATTGAATTAATTTGCTTTTATGTGTACGGTGTATTCATTATACGGGCCGTTTTTTATATATATTTTTTGCATCATTGTCAATGCTCTATAGTCTAGCGTGCTGCAGTCATATTAAAGCTATTTTTTTGTCTACCTCACGAAAGTTTTATACAAAATGTTGTCGAGTAAAATTAACTAGCTGTTCTGAGCGACTTCATCTGTGTCAAATTGATTTTCCTGTAGATAAAGTAAATAATATGCCTATATCGTTATCCAGATCTCAGGGTAGTTGTATGTCAAATTTCATTACGATCGGTTCAGTGGCTTGGACGTGATGTAATAAAAAATACACAGATATTTTCTGTATAATATGATTGAATGTATCGTAAAACATTTTTTAAACTTTATTTATACATTGAAAACTATTACTTTGAGCTACAAACGTTCTATTATATCAGAGTGACAATATAATAAAAATTAACATAGAAAAACGACTATAATATGAATCTACGTATTTTTTTCATTTTTAACAATGATGATGATGTAACTGATGAAATGATGTAACTTGTATGGTGCACTGTCATAGTTACGTCCAAAAAATGGGCGATTTTGTCAAAAAAAAGCGGATTTCGTCCACAAGTGATTATAATATACGCGTATATTGCTCGTTGGTAGAGCTTTCAGACTCGTTTAACTAGGTAGTAGGTCCCACCCACTCATCTTGTACTCTACCGCTCAACGGCGCTCAAATACATATTATAGAGTAATTTAGTTCCTAATTCATTATAATTATCAAACATGACTTTTTCTTATATTAATGTAGTATAAGTATGTAATTAGGATATCCGGTAGCAATTTGTTGATGAAATTTTGATTTATGTGCCATGATGTTAAGTTAATGACGATAAAGTGATTTTCGTGTATCATTGTAATATTTTCGGATTTCCTAATCAAAGGATCTCATAATTTTGAAGATAAGAAATAATTACGTCGTAGATTTAGGGTAGGTATATAGGTTCTTTGTATTATATTTTGTGTGACTTGTTGATGAATGTTTTGGATGAATTGCAGCAGTATAATTAAAATAAGTAAATAATGTTTGAAGAATAATTCGCGACAGCAGCCAGACATTCAGTTAAAGCTAATATCGTCATATCACATACTTCGTCTTTTTTATTGTAAATTTAAACAAAAACATTATAAGTTTGTTTTTAATTTGAATACAAATTGCGTTACAAATTCAGCTTAGATTGAAATTCGTGTTTTAACGTTACAGTAGGAAGTGCTTTTCGATAAAATGAATATGTATATATAGAGTGATGGACTTACAAATATGCTAGTTAGTTGTTACTTAGTGGATTGTATGTAACTACTAATGAATTTTTGTCGCATTTATTGTTAATTTGTTATCAAAAATAAAAATGATTGAATTTCGTTCATAAGTGATTATAATACAAAAACATCTAAGTACCCATCGTAAGTTTTAAATAAGCAAAAACGGTCTGTTTGTAATGTATTGGTTTATGGTTTTAATATTATGTGAAATTTGAAAAGACTAGGTTTTTTAAAAACGTAGTAATAATTACCGTATAATATAAACGCTTCACACTTATCACTCGAGTAGGAAAGATTAAAAAAACACATACAAAAAGACTAGACAAACGTCAGTGTGTGTACAAAAAAACGTTAGAGGATATCGAATCCAAAACTACTCGGAGCAACTCCCGAGTCAATGAATCGTCTAAATCGAAATATCAATATTCTAATCAGTACTACATGTATTTTTTTTATATAATTGTACTTATATAAAAAATCAATTGTTATTTTTTTATTCTGTGAACGTAATGGATATCCGGATTATAATGTCACTAATGCGTAGTAATTTTGAATTTATATCTTTGGTAATACAGCAGTACAGCTGTGCCTGCTAATGAAACGATAGATAATTTTATAATAATATTCGCGGATCTATATCGTTAAGTCTATTTACGAGTATGTTACACCAGAAGTGCTATTCATTAAATACTCACTTCGGAATTTTTGAAAATCGAATACGCAATTTTGATGCGTGTATTCTATATGTGATATAATTATGGTAGTCAATGTCGCATATCATTTTCTGACATTACGCGATCGGTTAATTTCGTGTTTGTTTTTAGAGCTCTTAGTTCTACAGAGTTGACACTTCAATAACAGTGTTAGTGCCGTGCCAGCTCTACGTCAGTATCTAAAACATATATTGAGTTGTGAAATCAAAACTCCTCCTCCTATCTATATAAAGGACTTCTTTCGTTAAGGATCCTACTTTAAACAGAACAAATCAGTACATGATCTATGAGATATAAAATTTTGTTACCTCTATTATATACTTACAAACACACATTATTATTTTATAATATAAAATTATCTACTAATACATAACATATTGACGAAATAATCTTAAAAATCGATAGGTAATTTAGAAAGAATCATGTACAAATATACGTACAAGGAAAACACAACCGTCGTAGTTAAAGTCGATTAAAAGTAACTAGTTTTAATGTCTCCCGTGTAGTACAATATTTAATTTTGGAACTATCCGAAAAGACATTGCAGCTGTAGATTACATCGTTAGTAAACACATACATTGAACGAGATTAAACTGCATGTGCACTCCAAGAGCGGGCGAAAAACTCACGTTGAACTAATACAATATTTAGTTGTTTAAATTAAACAATTGCAGTTTAATTTGCAAGGATTGTCAACTATTATATAATGGAGATTACTATAAATAGACCGACCTAGCCTTTCCTATTTTCACGTCATCAGATGATTCATCGGCGAAAGAATTGCAGAAAACAGTTTAATCAACTAAAAGGTTAGATTACTGTTTGTATATTATGATACCATCTATAAACCTTGGAATACTCTTAGACAATTAATGTTAGAAAATAAATTTTAGCTGAGAACATCGCGGTCCTCCGGTGGACTCTTTTGGCTTACACGGTTTTTCTTGTCCATGGTGTTCTAGTAAGCTTTCCAGCAATGTACTCTTACTATGAGAACTTTGGATTTTGTAGTGTTGTTGGCAAACACCTCAGGGCCTAACACTGATTCTCCATGAACGTCCTCGTTCACCTTATTATTATTAAGGCCCTATTTTGGAAATTTACAGGATTTGATTAGCCTAGTCTAAGAAAATACTTGCAATTTGTTCGCAACAAACGATGCAAAAACTAATTCCAAATGATATCTTTGTTTCGTTTTCAGTTTCATCATTTAAACATGAAGAGATTTTTATAGAATTTAAATTTTCGTTGATATTAATAAAACGTAGCATTAATGTAAAATCTACAAAGACGTTTCTAAGACCGAGCAGCACAAAGCACATATAAAAATTAACTACGACGGTACATCAGTTGCGACTAACGACTCACGCTCGTAATGCACGTCTTTACGATTTGTGTATAGTTGCAGCCAGTCCTTGGAACGGTCGTAATCGTAACATGGAAATATTCAGCTAACGTGCCAATTCTGTGCGCTGAACAATATTATTTAAGTTTGTCTGGTTATAAACGACTGTCAGCAAAGTATTTTATTGATATTACGTACTAGCGCTTTACTCGCGGCTTTTCTTGGGTCATAATCTGGAATAACTAAATACCAATTTTCATAGCTCTTTCTTTAAAAGTGAAAGAATTTCATAAAAAACTTTCATCTCTTTTATTACCTTAGGGGTTAAATTTACAAAAATTCTTATTTAGTGCTAACACACATTTTAATTTTATTTAATTGGTATATGGTAAAAGGTATTTAAAAGGAATGAGTATCAAATTTTCATTGTGTTAGCGACAGTAGTTTGAGCTATAATTTGATGTGCCAGCCAGTCAGTTATTCTTTTATAGATAAATGTAAGTTTGTTATTAAATTACGCTCTAAAGATTTGACTGTCTAATGGACATTGGATTACAAAAAGGTCGATTTTTTTTTCTGGAATATATAAGAAACATTTATTTTTAATTTTAAGATAATGTTGCCTTTTTTTTAAATATACGCCTATGTTTACGTTAAAGTAAGCTTTGTTTATATATTTTATAAGTTTCGTTAAATTGGCCAAAATATATTGCCATAACTGAATATGAATAAAAATGTCAAATATTTGTATTATAAATTATATTGTTAAACAATATATTATCTATAATTATTCCTATATACTATATAATTACAACAGCATTAGGTTTGATAAAGTAATGGTTGAAAATACATTGTACATGTGATATGTACATTTGTGACATATTTCAAGATTACTTTAGAAGATATCGAAATACCGAATATTGATTCGATAACGACACGTTATTTGACTTGTTGGAAGTTCGTAAAAGGTTTTATGAAGGGCATCGACGGCTCTTAGCCAATTAGTTATATTGTTTATATATATACGATAATTATTATTTATCATCTGTGCCAGGGAACCAGACGTTTATCTTCTGTTATTATGTCAACTATATGCGACTGGTTTATGGTTTCTACACAATATATAATCACTCGTCTAACTGGATAATTATGACATTTACTGGCCTATGTAATTATAATAAGTAAATTATATTATATTTATTATTGAATATAGTATGGTTTGCTGTAGCCGTGAATTTTTATATGTCTTAAAACTAATTGTTATATGGGGTACTGTACTGGTAATGTAATGATGAATTGCACTTGATTGTGTATTTATTGGTTATCCAACAGTTTTAATAGCCGAGATTTAATGGCCTAGTGGTATGAATGCGTGAATCTTAACCGATGATCGTGGGTTCAAACCCGGGCAAGCACCACTGAATTTTCATGTGCTTAATTTGTGATTATAATTCATCTCGTGTTTAACGGTGAAGGATAACATCGTGAGGAAACCTGCATGTGTCTAATTTCATTGAAATTCTGCCACATGTGTATTCCAACAACCCGCGTGGAGCAGCATGGTGAAATAAGCTCCACCTAAACCATCTCCTCAAAAAAATCTTCACAGGCTGTTACTGTTTTATATATACAATAATATAATAATAATAAATAATAAATTCGATCACATGTATGTGATTGTGTGCTGTGCATGTATGCAGTGACATGCATGTATGTGATTTGCCGATTTTCATTAACGATTATTGTAACAACTCATTTTAAAGATGCCTTAGGTATGTAAAATATTCAGGATAGAATGAATTGTACGTTTATCACATGCGGGAAAATACATATTTTTACTGTTATTGGTGTTCGTTCGAGGTAATGCAAGTGACGTGTAGTGTTATGTATAATTAGTATGAAAAACTATTTAATACATTAATTTAAAAAAAATACAGGTTTTTTTTTACATTTTTTTTAATTTCAGTATTTTGTTTTAATAATCTATAACTGAGAATTCCAAAGTACCGTTTAGTCTTAATTTCATCATAATCAGTTCTGTCTGTCAAAAGTTAAAACAACTTTAAGTTCACGTACATGTCTTTGTGGTCTACTATTTTATGCTTATCTATTATATAAACATCAACCCATATAAATAAAATGCCATATAATTGAAGTGTCTATCTGTGATTTAAAAATAACTCCTGCTACCTAATAATAATTTAAATATTTTGTATAATTCAAATAGGCATTCATGAACATTAGTAGGGCCGATTTGACTTTAGCTAGTTGTAAATATTTTATTCTTTAGTCTGACTTAAATAAACAAATTTTGTATTAAAAAGAAAATTGTATACTTTTCCACTTTATAAATGTTGATAGATGATAATATATGTTATATTCTGATAACGATGAATGTTATCTCAAAGAAAATTGTTTGATGAAAAATTAACTTTACAACCTCTTTCATTTTAGCGCACAGGCGTCACAATGTTTACAATTATGTGAGGTTTATAAATAAAGTCAGATAACTACTATTAGAATAACTCTGTTCATACGAGGCTAGTAGCGTTTAAAAAAGAGCATGTTGCCTTTACGTAAGCTGTGAAGCAATACGCAATTTTTTTTTCATGTTTAAATAAATTTGAAAATTCTTTCGCTAACGATTTTTTTTTATTATAAAAATTAAATAAAAAAGGCATTAGTTAAAATAAATAAAGCAAAGACAACGTAAACACATGCAGTGTTTCTGTCAATGACTGGATGGGTTGAATTTGAATAAAGCTGTAATGTGAAAGCTTAATATCTTGGTCAACTGATGAATGGTTGATAAATTAGTTTCTATATACAAAATGTGCTACAGCTGCTAAATAAATTAATACACAAGTGGTATCATAATTCAGTTTATAATTCAATGAGGTCGCTGATTCCATTTATGAATATCTATGTAACACTATTGGGAATTTCAATGCTACTTCACAATCAAGCCCTTAGAGACGTTGCACTTTGAAGCAACCTTCGCTTTCCATAACGCGCTCTCGCGTAAGCCATATTTGCTATGGATTGCGAGAAAACGTTTATTATATCACTTTGACGCCTTTTATAAACAAATACGTGTGTACGTGCATAAAAAATCTTAGTATGGAAAATGAGTACTTAGTTTTATCTGGAAAAATAATGTGTGTACAATGACGACGGCACGCGATAATTATTTATTAATGAATGGAAAATCAGTCTAGATGTTTTGCCATCGTTCCATGCAAATATAGGACTAATTGCATTCACGGGAAGGGAATGTGTTTTCCTAGGTTTCAAATTAATATATATAATGTATGCGTATTCAAGTTTCTTGTGGATAATTACAATACTGTATCTATTTACGTTCTAGTAACGTAGACGCAAGCTTTTATAGATTTATTATCTGTTGGGACCGTTGGTGTGATAAGCTGTGATTATGACTAAGCTTATATAATCTGTGTAATGTTACTACTTTGACGGTTATAATCTGTTGATGAAATCAAAAAAAAGTGTAAACGTAAAAAGAATTATAAAATATAGAAAAGTTGTTAAACCGAAGTGTTTAATTTTATTTAAAGTCCATATTCTGAAATAATTGTAAACGCAATCTTATCCGTATTCTGAAATAATATAAGCATCCGTTAAGATATAACCATACGGTTTCTTTCGCAAATGACGATTATCGGTTTTAAAATAGGAAAAATAATTGATAAGAACGAAATTCAGAATATTAATTTATTTATTTATTAATTCAGAATATTCGAAATCCCTGGCACGAAAAGTGTCCTCTAATTAATGAAGGCGCCAGCGTGATTATAATAATCAATGGCTATATAATTAAAGAATATACGATATTATTCTTCAAGGAGATCACGGCGAATAATCTCAAGGGATATGTCACCTGGGCAGAAGTTATTATAGTGCAAATGTGCGTAAGCACAGGTGGACTTTTTATTCCCTTAGTCTTAAAATCCGATGGAACAGCGATCTGACACGATCCAAGAAAAAGTCAGGACCAAAGATCTTATATATTTTTCGAGTCGGGGATGTAATCAATATCAGAGTTCTAACTCCGTGTTGCTATTGAAAATGTATTTTCAGAATAACGTAGTAACATCTATTGGCTTCAATAACATTCACTGACTTCAAGAATTATAAGTTAGTCACTAAACCCCGTGACAGACAGATTACGTGATATGATTTTAATAAACATTACGTGTATATACATTATTAGCTAATTCAAAAAGGACTTAAAATATTCATATATGTTTATGCATCACGGCCTTACTTATAAACGGTGTTTAGTCAAGCACTGCTTTCTTTCTTTCTGTCATAGTTGATTGTAGGTTCGATAAAAGGAAATACTGTTTAACTCAAAAACATTATATTCTAACGCAAAGTACATTATGTTTATGGTTTCACATTTACATTAATCAAAATTTATAGATAAACCCGTTAATATTTTATCTACGTTTGACAGCTTGGCATTAAGTAATATCAAAATTCATAAATATGTAGAGTATCTGGATGTAGGTAAAATATCTTATCGACACACAGCAAGATCCTTCGTATCGGTCTGTTAGCAAATCGTCGTAATTTTAAAGTCTAGTCAATTCGGGGCAATAAGTAATAGACACAAATGGCAATGAAATAATAGACGTTTTCCCTCGGGGCGGGCGCGCCCATCAGACGGGAATATTGTAATATGCTTTGAAACATGCTACTTGGAAAACTAATAAATATCGAGGGAACGCCCTTAATGGTGACTTCAACACGCTTACTTTGTTATTATAATGGTAATTTTCAAGGTTATATAGTTTTTGTTTTAATTTTCGTGTTTTTTTTATTCCAATCAACGTTCATTAACCATTAGTAGGACTCATTAGTCGGACGATATTATTATTATTAATATTTTTTAAATTTATTTCAGATGTTTTTCTGTAATCTGTGTGAGTACATGAGACCGGATAATTGTATCATCTAGGATTTATTTTATTTCCCGATAATATAATCATATTTCTAACAGACTTATAAGAATTATTGATTTGAATGACTCAATTCTTCATCTAAATGATAATATCTTTATAATATAGGTATTATATTATTGTGCTTAAGTAATTGTTTATATTTTTTTGTAAAAAATATGATCCTAATTTTTATAATAGAATAACGGTATTTCTTATAAACGCTGTTTATATGGGTGATTGGTTAAACAATGCTGTGTCTACTTCTTTCGAATGTAAAATCAGTAATGACGGAAAGAGCGAAATCAGTGTTTAACTTAGCCGACGCTAGGCAACGTTTATAAATAAGACCGTGTTGTTAAATACCGTAAAACATTTAACAAAATAAAATGACAAAAATATACATATGAGTCGAGATGGCTATGTGCATCGAAACGTAGATCTTATATAGCGATGTGATAGAAGATCGCGGGTTCTAATTTAGACAAGCACTACTGTAATGTATGTTTGTCTTTTATACTTTCTGCTTAAGCATGGGAAGGAACTTAGTGTAAAAAAAATCAAGATTTCATCTTTTTATCCGTATTGGAACTGCGTGGTGGAATAAGCCCCAAATCCCCAAATAGATAGAAGACCTGTCTACAACAGTGACTTATAATTTATGATTACTAAAAAAATGCTTTTAAACATACTTAGGTAAGTAAAACTTACTTAGGTAAGTTCATCAAACAAGACATATTAAAATAGTTTTACTTGACAAAAGAACCATAATTGCACCCTCTTAAAGATATACATTTGATAGTAAAAACTATCAACTATTTTTTTATTACTAAGAAAACATAAAAACGTATAAGTTTTATGTATTTATTTTTCAGTAATTTCGCAAAAGTAGCGGTATCAAGGTATATATATACTTGTATTTCATGAGATACAATATGTTGTTAATAATAAATAGATTATTAATCGAGATGTTCACGAGACAGACTAGCAGATTATAAAAAAATGTTGCGGTTATACATGTTTAAAAATAATTATGTCTGGATTAAAAGTTACAAATACGAAGTGGGGACATATCATATGTAAATAATGTTTTTAGTAATAATAGTCCCCCAGACCGATTTCTGCTTCGGCGGCAACACAGGTCTATTCCCTAACTCTCTTAATCCGATGAGACGGCAATCCGACACGACCGGAAAGAGTTCAGGCATAGGACCAAAGGAAAGGACGTAAAGCCTTTCCGAGGCACAGGAGTGTACACACCTACCTGTGTACCGTACAGGTTCCGGGCTGCTACTTTTAATTTTCAATTAAGCCTTTAGTCAAACTAACTATAAACGATTATTTTAAGAACTGTTTGAGTAAGACCTGCATTTCATATTTTCTGGGCTGGCTTATGATTATTCGTCGTTATATAATAATGAATGGCTCTATTAAAAGCGGTTGTCTCCGTACTTTGACGAGGAACTGGTACTGAATGTCACGAACTAAGCCAACACGCACAGTTTATGTTTGGAAAACAAGGTTAATCAAAACTTTTTGGATTACTCCAAATTCCTAATTGTAAACACATCAAGATTTCTTATGAACTATAAGTTAATTAAATATTATATATGTCGCCATTAATTAGTTAATCATGAGAGTTAGATATTTGAAATGTTCAAAATAGAATTTTGTTAAGCAAATTAGCCTAAATACCTATATTTTTTGAATCTATAATCGCAGTAAAATGTCTGGAAAGACATTCGACGTTCACGCATCACTTACGTCCTTGTTCATTGACAAAGGTTCCACGTTAACGATTCAATGTTATTGTTTGATAGCGTCTCGTTCAATTCTTCGTAAATACCTATTGCTTATATTTGACTTAAATTAAAAGCCATGTACGTACATATTATCCTAAGTAAATACACCTTTGCTATAAAAATAAAAAGTTTTTTTTTTTATAGAATAGGAAGGCGGACGAGCGGGCCACCTGATCGTAAGTGGTCACCAAACGCTCTTAGACATTGGCTCTGCGAAAAATGTTACCCATCGCTTACTTCGCCAATGCGCCACCAACCTTGGGAACTAAGATGTTATGTCCCTTGTGCCTGTAATTACACTGGTAATTACGCTTATAAATAAGGTGATTTATTTTTTAATCTATTTCTCCACAGACTTAAACCTTATTTAAGAAACTTTTATTTGAATTTCCTTTTTGTATTAGATACTTATTTATTTTTATGGCAAAATTACAATCTCACTATTAATTAAATAAATTTTTATCTTAACTATTTTTCAAATACATAAACGTGTACACCGCCAAGGATTTTTACTTAGAAAATATAATTCGTGATGTATTTATTTGAGTTCATCAAATTAAAACCAAATTATTTAAAAATTCCACATGGAAGAATCAGCTTTAGGGTACTCGTGGGTGGAATGCATCGCGCTCAAGGGCTTAATGTGCTCTCGAAAAAAAATGTAGATTGATGAAACCATTTAGGGAAATGATTCTAATTTTAGTAAAGCGTATCGCGTGTACATAATTGTATTTTAAAATCTTGAATGTAACATAGTATTATGATTGTCAAAACAATGGACAGCAAAACATTGGAAGCGTTGGAAATACCAAGCCACTCACGCGCAATATAATTATCTGAGTTTTTTGGTCATCTCGACGAATAATAGGACCGAATGTTAGTCCCACATCACGCGTTCGCGGTCTGCCGTCGACGGTAATTGTATACCGAGAATTGAGAAGGTAAAATGTGGGGGTTACGCTCCACGGGCCCGAATGACTCGGTAATTTTTGAGAAAAAAAAATCTGTAATGTCTCGCTCAAATAGCGTAGGTTAGAAAGGATAGGGCTATCTAAAGTACTTGTAGATGTTTTTTGTTCGTTTTAAATTTTACGGGTTTGTTCCACAAATTACAGCGCTTATTCTCGTAGAAGCACGTTGTGTAAAAAATATATCAAATGATTATAGAACTGGATCGTGAGCCTCGACTGTGTATTTCGTGTATTGATTTACGGTTATAATGAACACGAGGATAATTTGTGTTTTTCTGAATTCCTTGGGTGCTTAAAGAAACAAAAGTAACAGCCTGGTAATGTCTCGCTAATGGGCTAAGGCATCCTCTACACTTGCGAAAAAGGAACAAATGTGGCAGAAGTTAATCTATCTCACATGCAAATTTTATCACAATGTTTTCAACGTCGAGCACGCGATCAATTACAAAAATATACACACAAATTGTGAATACAAGAGTGATAGTTTTTTGAGTTTGGACTCTTAATCTTCGGTTAAGATTCAACATAAAAAAATCATATTAATTTGTAATGCCGTAGAAATGCTACTACTGGACATTGGTATTCGAGATATGCTTGTTTGTAGTTTTTATCTTAGAATGTGTATCTAATAAAAACAAATAATTGCACTAAACGTTTTATCATGACGTATCTGAACGTTTGTCTAGAGCATACAGAGAGATAAGAAACTTTTTAACATTATTCCAGTAGTCACCTGGGCTACCCACTTCGTGATAAAAACAATTGGACCCTGATTTCATATCTATAATATTTTAATACATTGTAAACATCGAAAATTGCCGTAGATAAATATTTCTTTAAGTATTTACTGTAAAGGGTCTTTGCTATAAATATGAACATAAAAAAATAATGTTCGAATTTCAACTAAAGATGAGTAAGAAACAAAAAGATGATAAATTGACAAAAATAAATGATTTCTTTTATTTTTAAGCTATTTGGTCGATTTAAATTTCATGGTTATTTTTATGTTCAATAGCAATTATTTGTCCCAATGACTAATTAAGGAGAATAAAGGTAATAAATATGATTTACTAAAAATAAAATAATAGTTCTTAAATTAATAATATGTACGTAATATTCTTGGAAAATATTTTATTACAAGTTTATTGATCAAGGAAACGCTAAATAAACAGTTTAGTGGAAACAGTAAAACGAACGAAGGTCTTTTTAAATAATTATTAGATACCTGAAGACAAAAGTGCATAGAAAAACTGAGACTTCATAAAATTAATTAAAAATGATAAAATGAGGTATATTACTACCAAGACTATGTTTATAAACTTAAACCATCGAAATATCATTTAAAATCTCATTCAAATAATTACGTCGTATTGTTTCAAACATGTTTCCTGATGTGATTTTTCATTTGAGTACGAGTAGATTAGATCTCTTTACATATTGTAGTAAATATTTAATGACTTCCAATAAATATGAGAATGTTATTTACACAATAGAACCCCTTTCAATCGGAAGTGGCATTTTAGAAAATCGAACACGTTATGCTTTGCTATTAAAATCCAATTTGTATAAAACTTGTTTGTGCCTGCGGCTTCGCTCACGTGTTTGGGTTTTGTTGGTAGGGTGTAAAAATTTGCTTTATTATCTTTCTTGGACTCCAAGCTTGCTTGAATTGGTATGCTAAATTTCACCAAAATCGCTTCATTAGCTTAGCTTAGCTTCATAGGCTTCTTACTTTCGCATTTAAAATATAGGTATAGACTATTTTTATATTTATATTTTTGAAAGGTATTATAACTGGAAAATCTTAAATAAAAAAAAAAAAAAGTATAATTAGACATTAAATTCCCAAAAGTTTGTTATTAAAGCATACGATATGATGCAGGTGTTTGTTGTAATTAAATGTTAATAATTCGATTACAAAAAGCGTATCTAAGAGCTTCATAAGATAATAATTAAATTTGTTTTTGCCGGTGACGTCAGCGATTCAATTGAAACTGGTTCCTTTTCCTTCGCCAAGGTGAGGTACGGCAGGTTAAGGATATTTCAATAAGATTTGTACAATTACATATTGTAAAATAAGCGTACTATATTTGTTGGTCTAAAGTTATTTACAGTTCGAAGTAGCATTTAACATAAAAATGTTGTTGAGAGCTATGGTGTGATTGAATTAAAAAGGAAATTTGCGTTTAATATTTAAATATATTTTATTTTACTAAGAAATAATATATGAGTTAGTCACTATATCTGTGGAATATTTCTTATTTCCTAAAATACACTAATAAGGCTTTTAAGACCATTTCCGTTGCTGACTAAGACAAAATTTCCGATTAATCAAGATTTATTCTGCTATCGATCACTTAATTGTGGTATTAGATTTCAACGAGCTTTCCTGAACTTGGCGTGACGCATACTTACACGTAATTTGAAATGCAAATAATAAAGAATCGTTTAAAGAAGGTTTTATTATACCATCAACCGGTATTGGAGCAACGTGGTGAAATAATCACCAAACCAAAGCCCAGCAGTGGAATAAATGCATGTCGTTAATTTAGTATTAAAAATACTGGATTCTTATTAATAATAATAAAGATGCAAACCGTTATTAGATCGTGTAGTAATTTACATACGTCATGTAAGTATATAGTGACGTACTACTTTTTTTAGTTCGTCATTTTGCATAATAAATTACACGTAAAAACCCTCTGATCGTATTTGGTCTTTATTATCATATTAATATTTCAATTCTCCTAAAAGTATAAATGATATTATAACTCACGACTTACCACAAAATAAATCAGTATTTTTTATTTTTATTTTTAGTCTTTGATTTACATTTTTAAGTTTCATGTGTCTTTGTGGCCGTAACAAATTCATCTTAAACTACTAAGAAATATTTAATTTATGAACTAAATGTATCAAAATGAACGCTAAACGGAGGTATCTAAATGTAATAAAGTAAAATGTAAACGTAGTGTAAACCTGTAAACGTTCCAATGCTGGGCAAGACAAACTGGGTAAGACATCTGTTATTCCATCATGTTGCTCAATGCGGGTTTTGGAAACAAGTCGCAAAGTTTTGTCCGCCACATGCAAGTTTCCTCATTATGTTTTACTTCACTGGCGAAAAATATAACCCAGCAGTAGGACATTTTTAACTATATACCAACATCTAAATTTTTCTTGATTGTTTGTTCAAGAAAGGCATAGCTGTGTTAACAATTATAAGCAATATATTTTTGTATCTATGATCTAAAACGCTGAGATAATACCACCTACAAAGCATACGATTTAAATAATATAACATCATATTTTCCGTGAACCACGCACCTGAGGCAATTTACTATGATTTGTCTTGTAAGTACATGTGGTTAGTCATGTATTGCAGAAAAACGACGATGGAAAATTGTACTCAAGTTCAATAGTTCTTGATACTTAAATGCATTGTGAACTGTGATCATCTGTATAAAAATGTATACATAGGTCAAATATATGAAAAAAAATGAAGCATAATTTGATCAAATATCTAAAGATCAAATTAATTTTAAAATTTTCTACCGGTCGGAATTCAATCAAGATGATCGGTATGAAACTCAGTAGGTACGAGTAGCTACTTTTCTGACAGTTATATTTTTCAATGATGACTATAGATTATTTAAGATCTCAATCAACGATATCATAGCAATTCAAGGTCAAAGTTACTTATACATATATATACACGTTACTTCTTCTATTCTTGAAACTATTATTTAGGTGCTGATTGGATTCCAAAACGTGTTTTATAGATCGCCTAGTTTTTAGATTTGCTATTAAATTAAAAACACAAATACCATTGTTTTACGTATTATGCCTTGCATGTGCTTCTATACTGCACTTCAATAGAGTACAGAATGTAAAAAACAAACAATAGTAGAGAAATATGGTTTATTTATATATTGCTTAAATCATCAGTATTTTGTATGTTCGGTTATAACGTATAGAATACCAATAAGCATATTTCTTCCATTTTTCTTCAGGGGTTAGAAAATGAACATCTGCTTTGAATTATATATTTTAAGCAAGTATTTTTGTTTCCCTTATGTATTTTGAGTTCTTGTGACTTACTTGTGTATATTATGAGATTGACACCGAGTAGTCTATCTCAGAAGAGGACATATCAATTTCATGTCCAATTATATAATAAAACGGGGAAATGCTGCTAGCATTCATGCCACTATTCGTCGCTGTCTACGGTCAGTATGATTTCTGCGGTCAGTATTACTAATTTTGATCTATATATAGTTTATTAGACCTTAATATAAATCATTAGTTATAATGTAAATACATCGTGTATCTCTAAATTATTTGATAATTGTTAAAGGACTTGAAAAAAAAACGAGGATATTGTCAATTTGATTGTATTTTATTAAGGGTATAAGTTTTTTGTTTGAGCTGCTATCTCAGCGTTTAAAGAATCATTAATAGATTATTTTAACGCTGTGTTCAGTACTGATCCAAAGTGGGCCCATTTCAATTTCATTAGTATTGGACTTTGTTAAGTTTTATATTCAGACATATTTTGTATTATATTTTAGATTTTATTGAAGTCGAAGTATTTTAACATAATATTGTTGTATATAAGGAATGAGTATGTCAGGGGATCGTTCAAGATAACACCAATTGTCGAAAAACTAAAGGAATGTCGACTACGCTGGTACGGCCATATCCTGAGACGTGACGATGATCATCCCATCAAGAAAGCCTTAAATATCCCGGACCGACCACGGGGAAGAGGGTTACCGCCCGCAACCTGGTGGTCAAACATGCAAAAAGAGGCCCAGAAAGAGAATCTGAGTACACAGACAAGTCAGAACAGAGCTCTCTGGCGCAGACGTACAAGGAGACCCGACCCCAGCTGAACTGGGAAGAGGGTTTTGGACAAAGAAGAAGATTGTTGTACATAAAAAGTTTTTTACGTGACAGTATACATAATGTAATAATAATAATATGTTGTAAATTTTTTAATCTTATATTTCCACATACAATAATATTATAAACGTTAAAAGTAACGATTATTTAATATTTTTATACGAATCGTTTTATGTAAATTATTTGAACAGAACCAATTTTTATTCGAGTACAATATGCTTTGTATTAAGGGAAAATTCTCGTTATTTATATACAAATGTAACGCATTTTTCCCCTTTGCTATTTCTTTACGAATGCAGATACGTTCAAGGTAAAAACGTTAATAATGGAGGCTATATATCGCCGGATATCCGGTCCGCATTTCCATATCGCTTTCTGGGCGGCGCCCTGCCCTGCCATGAGCTAATGGTTTAATTTATAATATGCAATTTATTCATTTAGCTTTTGTTTTTTTTTATTTCTGCTGTAATAGGGTCAAGGGTTGCAATTTTCTTGTTAATACGACAGGAAACATTACGAAAGTTTTAACATTTGATCTTTAGTTATTTTTAATTGTTTTCTATGCTATCCGTAACCGTAACCGTAACAGCCTGTGAATGTCCCACTGCTGGGCTAAAGGCCTCCTCTCCTCTATTATTTTCTATGCTATATATAGTGTAAAATTCTATCTTAAAATCAAAACTTATTTAAGTTTTAATTTTGCTGTAACAAAAATTAGTCTATTATTATAATTAAGTCGAATGTATAATAATTTAATGTTATATTCTTAAATATTATAGCCATCTGCGTAGGCACATGGGAGGAGACACGGGAGACTAAACACTGCCAATTTTGTATCTCTAACTGAATTATATGAAAATTACTAACTGAAATAAAAAAAATATCTAAGTGTCCCGATTACCCGGGGTACCTTCGGATTTGGCGCCCCATGCGCTAGCCATTAGTTCAACGAGGCGTTTTTATTATAATAAATGTTGCAAGATAACAATTTTTTTGTATAATTATAAACAAGTATTAATTTTATATAATTATGTTAAACTCTATAATTACTACTACTACTACTGCTATTACTAGTAATAAATTAAATTATTAGGAATAAATGTTTGATGCTGACTTTTTTTAACGTAATAAATTAATCAGCATTGATAAATCAGATATTATTGTAGTAATTTCATCTTTTATCTAGTCATTTGTTTGTATTAAAAATGTGTCATGTCGGTTAAATCTTTCATGTCAAACATTACTGATATATAAATATACCGTTTAAAAATAAAAGATAACTTATCAAGATATTTTAAGTGTCATAAGTATATTAAAGTGAGTTTTGACATATATCTTCAAGGCAACCGTCTACGATGTTGATTGAAATCGTTAATCTTGTTAAACAAATGTCATCTTGTTAAACAAATATTAACATTAGGATATATCGCACTTTCAGAATGTAAGCGAGATAACGAAAACTCAATGGGTTGCGTAAATGACATTATCTACGAATATTTTTTACTGCCTCATTGGTTTATAAGCTTCTAAGATTGATCCCGAGGTCCTGGATTGAAACCACAAGTAGGGTCATTAAAAGTTATTGCATTTTTCTAACAAGAAAATCTCTTTAGTAGTCCGAAGTTTGGAAGTTGGTCCTGCGCCTGAACTATCTCCGGTCGTATCGTATTGCCCTTCTATCGAGTGAATATAACTAATTTTGGATTATAATATCCGATGCGCAGTTGGCTATTCTTCGTTGAGAATGGCTGCTGTGGAAGACATCATCTACGCATTTGGAAGTTACTATAATGGTGGCCAAACATTTTCAGTACATCCGTTTCTTAGTTCTATTCTGTATTTCTGTATGTGTGCATATTTATTCTATTTATTAGATCACAAACACACAAGCACATAAAACCTTCAAAATCCAGTATCTTAATTGCAGGTGATAACAAAATGACATAATATTACCAATTTGGCAACGACTAAAGTTATTATGATCAATAAAAAATATGGAAAATCTGTTCTATTTAACACACTTGTACTAAATATAATAATAAGATTTTTGTTTTAAAAAAAAAAAACGTAGAATTAGTAAATATTAATATTTTTATCGTAAGTTTCAATCGCGTCTCATATGTTGCGAACTCAAAACCAATTTCATCGGATACATTGTAAAAGATTTATTGGTAGGCAACGCATATTGCAAGGAATGCAAGGACATCTGAAAAGATGTAGACGATAGCGGGTTCATGGAGTCGACTATAGAAGATCGACAGCTAGATCATGAGTATTTGAAAAGCCCAAAAAGTCTTTCGATCATCTTTCGACTTTTGTTGAAAGGTATTCAACCTTATCGATTATTTCTTAAATATTTTGTTTTATTATAATGTTACCATATTTAACGTGCATTATCTAATTCAAAAGTTTAATACTTATTTCTTATCCTCCATCATAAATTTGTGTATAAAGCTAGTTTTAAGTTATTAATGTAATTTGGATTTGTTAATTCCCAGTGTGCGTTTAAATACCCATTTAAATTTTATCGTAAACAATTGTCCGATGCCAGAAACCATGCATGTGCCAACTGCCAACAACTGTATAAGTTTCAATTCAAACGGATAACCGATCCGCAAACAAATAGAATACGAGCAAAGAATACGAACAAAATATGCTAATACCTACTTGTTTAAAAAAAAAACTACATTTTGATGTATAATATTATCTTTGTTCAGTTTGCAAGTAAAATAACCAAACTTTGGACAATTAGTGAAAATTAATTAATAATTATATTTTCATATATATTATAATACCTACTGGTAGTTTTACGTATGCAAAACTGCTTGTAGGTACAATACTAGTTGAATTAAGTTTCATTATATTTTCTGGGCGACCGCCTCTAATAATAAAAAAAAAATCAGCAGACACCTATATAGATATAAACATAAAAAGCAAAACCTTATCTAAATACAAAATTTGAGCTAAATCGTTTAAATCGTTTCCGAGAGACACAAAATATATTTATATAGGTATAAATATATTATATAATTTTCACGAATTCGCACGCCGATGGTACGTACGAGATTAGGTAATATTGATGAAAGTTATTTTTATACAACAAATTGTTTCGCGTTTCATGTAATTCCAATTAAGATTTTATCAATATCCTTTTAGCATTTAGTCGCAGGATACAATCGAGCATTTAAGATTTAAGATAATTTAAAATAATCTGTTACATTTAAATATTTGTTCGTGCTCATTGCCTTTGTCTCGGATTTCAATTAGTAAATGAGCGAATGTTAGCAATGAAGCATCGTTGCAATAAATTACTGCTGTAGATGGAATTATTGTTTAATTATAGGGTATGTTAGCGTGTGAGCCGATTCGTTCCAGCGGTAATGTGACGTTAACATATTCTGCCACCATTATGCCACCGTCAAATATGTCACGTCACACGATTATAGTGTGCTGCGGTCGACTCTCAATGAGTTATACAGTGCACATCAGCATTTAGAAAACTAACTTTGGCTATAACAAATACGTATTAATATAATAAAAGTATAAAGAAAAAATCTAATAAATGATATTAGGATTGTATAGACAATATAGTATTTTTTTATTGTTTTGATATATATATATTCCTTAAAAATTCGATAATAAAAAAGAATGTACATTAATTAAATTTGTATCTCTAGTTTTTGCGTCTGTGCTCGTTTTGAGTTTTGAATTCGCTGTGTTTATCGTTCTACTGTTTACGAATTTACATGAATATAAAACTAATTTATACATTATATATTCACATAAACATTTTATATAATTTTATCCAACCTTCAATGTACTAACTCTATCGTTATTATTTCTCATTATTTCCAGTCGGTTTAGCCAATAAACGACTGTACTTTGTAAAAAAATCCGTCAACAATTATATTGCTATAGCTTTTAGGGGACTGTTAGCACTAGTACGTCGGTTTAATAGCCGCTATCTTAAATTTAGCAATAAAATTGCAGACGGGAATTTTTGCAACGTCATATGGGCAGGGCAGGGCGAATTCGCGTAGGAGGTATTGAATTGAGCATTCTATCCCTCGGGTTTGGTCACCTACGTCAAAATCACAGTGTCTCTATTTTTGGGGTCATTTTGTTATTATGATTATTGCTTTTTATTCTGTCAATAGTTTAAAAATCGAATGCAATTTAAAATGAACATAAAAGTCTTAGTTATATACTTATTTGCCTATTGTATCAAAAACATATAGGTAGGTACTGTTTCTAATCAAACGATATAATAGAGTAATTGTGTTCTGATTTTTAGATAGAAACGTATTTAACAATGTTTGATAATTGTAATTATTTGTAATTTTAATCCATTTTAAAATTCTAATAGTCTACCTAAGCGGCAAATTTTCGAATTATGTTTATTTGTATTGTAAGGGCATATATATTGGCTTCGCATGCATGGTGATTTGATGATGACACGTGATATTGTGTGAAAATCTTTAAAATAATTTAACTTTTCGTTGTAGTACGGAAATATCTCCCATTTTTAATTTTAAGCTAAAAATATAGCTTTAAGTAGCACTGACATAATTGACGATTGTTTTTGACATACAATTTTAAGTGGCCATGTTGTACAAATATGTGTACATAATTTTTTATCTATAAAAACAAATTTATCCGCGTCTGTCTGTATGTATGTACTATACGCTTATCTCAGAAACTATCAAATTTTCATACTATTTTAGTAAGTTTTTCACTAATATATAAATTCACAAAAAAAGGTAACGAGGTTACGTGGTGGATGGTGTAGAAATTTAATATACATATATTTTGTTTCATTTCAATTAGCTATACTATTATATGAGGATGTAGATTGTTTGAGCGTTTACCTAAGTCTCTGACGTCGCTCCTCAGTAAAGTTTTACGCGGATGAAACTGCGCGTAGCACATAGTTTATCTGTGTCGATGAAGTTGGAAAGAAATTCTGCCGAATGATGAAGTTGAAAGCTTGTATTAATTGTATTGAGTAGACAAGTTTCTTCCGATCTTTAATTTTTATAGTCACAGTGTTTTTGTAAAAAAATATATATTCTTTTAGCTAACTTAATATCATTTTGAAATAATTTATTATAAAAAAATACTACAGTTAACAAATATATAGTTTTTAAAATTATATATTATATAATGGAATTGAAAAAAATATTACTTAAGCTATCCAAAATGGAAAGAGCCTTAAAAAAGGTTTGTCAAATGTCCGGATAACGTGCCCCATTAGCAAGTTTTATTTGGAAGTATTCGTTTAACACCGTGTTGTGAATAGATCCTTGTTAACACACACATAGACCCCAATTATATTTGTGTTCCCAAGTATATATTCAAGTGATTTTCACGTCTCAATGCTATATACGAGTATGTAAAATTCATAGTAAAATTGAATGTATATATTTCTTTTTAAACGGTTAAATTTTTTGAGTATTCTAAAACTAAATTATTAAAATTTTTCTTTCTTCATATTTTGTTCTAACTATTCTAAACGTATATAAAAATTATATACGTTTTTGGCAATTTCCATCGTAAACGCATCTAAATGTATAATAATTTTAGTAAAAGTAAAATAGACCGGCGAATACCATAAAACCTTGGTATGTTATGGTAGGAATTAAACACTATCTTATCTTTTCGATCATTATCTATTGTTTCAGTGAATCTCTATGACCCTAATGAATAAAATATTAACATATCAAATAGCAGGTTACATTATCATAAGTAGGACAAGTTAAAATATAATATGAAAGCAACTTCTTTTTTTTAATTATATTGGTCGTATCAATATAACTTTTTTTTGGACGTATGAAATATTTAAATTAAAATAATATTATTATAATATCCCTAATAAGTTAGACTTGTATATATTTTGGTTATAAAATATTAAAATATGTATAATTATTATTTAATTTATATATTACTAGAATAAATAAATACTCACATTATTTTATAATTTCACTCGTCACAATAGAAAGTTTATCGGTTTTTTAATTTTGAATTATTTTCACTCACACCCGACTGTTGCGCGGTTTTGATGTCGTTTGATTAAATATTTTAAACAAGCCGCCTTGTATTTAGCAGTTCTTGGCGGGAAACTCTACTAGCGACATCTATTAAGACTCCAGCAGCACTATTAGGAAACATGCCATCTATTGTGTAATAGCAAGTAATTCGAAGTATTGTGTTACCTTAGTAATGAATATTTTTAACTTTAATCATTTATTCATAGGATTTAATATTTGAAGTAATGTAAATAAAAACACAATTGGTTTTACTATGTTTATTAAATCTGTATCCTTATTAGTCAACATAAAAATATACAATATGTTTTTTTGTTTTATGGTCAATTATACATAATTTAAATCAAGCTTCTTTAGAAAGTCAACACACATATGTTGAAAGTTCATTATGTTTCTAAAATATATACTATTATATAACCTATATTTACGTAGGTTTACTATGTTTGATACAAAAACTAAATAATTCTCTAAGTATTACGACAAAATACACAAAAGGTAAAAATGCTTAAACCAAATCATACTTAACAAATAAGACATAATGTCTTACAATGGTTTTTAAATTTATAATAATGATTACATTCAAGTATTGAATAATATTATATAATATAAATAATGAGAAACAAATTCATTACGATTCATCTCCAAGATCACATCGTGTAGGTATTGCCTTTTCTGATTTAATTGTTTCCTTTTCAGTTTCTAAAAAAATATTCATTTAATAAATACAATTTACAATAAAAAAATACTTTAGAAGATATTAAGCTTTATTATACTTCTTTTGACAAATAGTTACCTTCGTCTCCAACTGAGTTTACAGTTGGCTTAATAGCTGACGTTTCAACTGTAGGAAGTTTTATGCCCTGTTTCAGTACCATTGTGCCATCCTGAAAGCATAATAATTTATGAATATTCACAATCAGTTACATGCGACCCCGATCTCTTTTGAAGCTAAAAGGGAAAAATTAAAAATATGATTGTCACTTGTTGTTTGGATCGGAGTTGTTCGGTCTATTGGACCAAAGTGACGGAAAACTGTTTGTTGTCGTAATATGTAATGTCATTACAAGATTAGAGATACGAGATTAATGGAGGAGAAAAGAAAGACGATAACGCTATATATAATACTTATATAGATACTATATGAAATAACAGTGAGCAAATTTACTTAAAGTAATTTTATTTATTTAGTTCCTACCTTCATTTCCACAAGACCTTTTTTAGCCATAGCTTCCACTTCAGCTTTAGTCATGACTATTTTTTGCACCTTTACTAATTTCTTTCCTATTTGCATTTCACATAGTTCACCGGTTGCCATCGCTAGAACAATCATTGAATATATTAGAAAAATACAATTATTTATGGTACATTTATTTTTAGATTTAATAAATACTTACGTCGAGCGATAATTGGTAGAGGCAAGGGTTTTACTCCTGGCGGCAAAGCTTTGATTGGTACCTGTGATTATTATTAATAATGAGTTAATACAGATCTCTCATCTCTGAACATGTCATTAGAGAATAAATGTGAATGATATGTAATTAATGTCAGTTTATTGCTTCTTAAAGTAGTATTTGTATGCGAAGGTCGAACACACACAGAAACAATGTAAAAACATTTTGGTAAGTCCTGCTTTATTCCTTGTGCATGCATAACAGCGAGAATCTATGTTTGTGTAAGACTTTGAGATGTTAATAATCAATAACTAACAAATTAATTTTAACGTAACAACCTTTTTCAAAGTCTGCCCAGTTGGAGAGACAATTACATCATTGGGTGCAGGCTTTGCTTCTGGAGGTGTTTTACAAACACTCTGAAAATATATAATCTTTTTTAAAATATTGTTTCTTATGTATTAATCGTAATAGTGTTTTTACCACTTGCATTTTACACATTCAAATTATTCATCGTGTCGTTGTTTAATTTACCTTGTTATTATCAGCCTCATTACTGGAGGCATCAGTTTCTATCTCATCTTTATTCGCTGTGCTAGACTCTTGTTTCATGCTATTGATTGTTTTGCTATTGTCAACTTCTTCGATTTCATCTTTTTTAATTTTAGCAGGACTGTTGAACAAGGCGAAATATAAATATACTTGAATACATTATTTTATTATAACTAAAGTAAATGCTTGCTTGTTCTTACATTTCTTTGGGGTTTTCTTTTTTGGGTCGCCCTCGTTTCCGTGGCGCAGTTACAGGTGTACCCGGTGCAAAAACAGGTTTGGGCGCTGGCTTTGGTGTTTGACTTGATCTTCGAGATTTAAGACGAGCCTAAAACGAAGCAAACAGTTCACTTTGTATTCAAAATGTTGAAAAGGTTATTTAAGTAACAAAGTGGAAAAAAAGATGGTACAAAGTTATCTCCTAATTGGTCGTATACTAAAAGTGAAATAAACTCCAAAGCTTCGCCCACAGGAGGCCGTATTAATCATTATCATCTCTTTAGCCTAAACAAGTCACCTCTAAATTTCTATCCACTTCCATGTAGTCTTCGTCGTCTTCGCTGGTGTCATCATTATCCTCAACTTGCGACCTTGCACGTATCATCTTTGCGTAGTTCTTGATCTTCGACGGCCGTGTCGACCGACGAATCCCTTCTTCTATATTAATCTTATCATTACTTGATCCATTTTTATATAAGCTCTAAAAGTATAAGGTTATGGTTAAATAGAATAATTATTATATTAAATTAGTTGCGTTTTAACGTTACTGACCTTTGGAGTTTCTTTTTCCTTGTTATCTTTATCTTCTTTATTGCTGCCGTTGTTATTCTTAGGTTCCTTTGTTTCTTTCGGTTCCTTGTTCTCTTTGGTTATCACGCGTTTTTCAATTAGTTTTTTTTCGAGAGATGGCGGTTTATTGCTTAACGGTAATTTCTTTTCTTCTGCAACTCTGCTGGATAAATATATATTTATTCATTAATCCGATAGTTTTTCTGATTCTACATACAAACACTGTTGCGTAGCGCTGTTTAATAGGTTCTAGTCTAATAACACTCGAAATATATAATTTGTCCTTACGTACCTACTAAGATGAGCCTTTAAGGCATCGTACCACTTCAAATTAATCGCATTATTAAACTTACTTTAACTTCGGGGTTGAGGTGTGAACTTGAGGCCTTTTATTTCTTATTATTTCTGAAGATTTTGTAGGGTTTTTAGTTATTTCTGTGCGACTGTTGGTCTAAAATAAGTTACAGAATAAATTACACATTATATAACTCACATAAATTTCGTTTCCTGTTGTAGGGATTAATATCCATACAACAGGAAATGATATATTCAATGTTTATCAAGGGATACCCGGATATCAAGTAGTAGAAGTGTGAAACAGAATTATATAATAATATTTTGAACGATTTCAATTTTATATTTATTATAGTCTATGTTACCATATATAATTAAAAAAGTTAATGGTTCCCTAAAATCGACTAATTAATAAATATGTAATGGAATACCCTTTTGAGATCTTGTAATTCTTTCTCCAATAGACGTAAAGATTTATCGCTGGCTCCCCCAGTGTTAATTGTTTCTACTTTCGTAGCGGGTTTGAATTTCTTCTCGACCACTAAAACAATTTCATGTGTTAGTCATATTTCCAGCTATTGGATTTTATTTGTATAAATAGTAAATTTTACCTGTATCTAATGTTTGCTGTACTACTTTACGTTTCATTTCCTCCGCTTTGCGCAATATAGTTGCTGTCTGTGGATAAGGTTGCGATTTAATTTAAATTTAGGGAATATTAAGTTCAATTTATGAAGTCGTTTATACTTATGTATGTATTAGTTATGTATGTTGGCGCTTCAAAAAATACATAGCAACGCAGGGCGCGGACTATATATTTTTTGAAGAAATATCTATAAGTTCTGTTGTCCCTAGAAATTCTCTCACATGTCAAAGGATGCCATCCACCAAATAAGTGTGGAACAATGTTGCGAAGGACTCTAACTACTTCCACTTATCTATTTCTTTATGTTAATTTTCTATTATTTAACTTTTTCACAATATAAAATGTATGATAACAATTTTCATTCATTGATATAGATATTAACATTCTATCAAATAAAGTTTCACTAGTACATCAAATTTATAGACATAAGTGTTAAACAAAAACTTTTGAAACAATTTAATTTTAAATATATTGCTATCTCTTTGTTAAGTTAAAACTGTAGACATAGAATAAATATATTCCCATTATATTACAATACAAATGCTATTTTATGGTGATGATTGACTTATTACCATACTGTCATCTGATTTGCTACTGGTGGGGGCCTTGACTGGTTGTACCTGTGGTGTGATACCCACAGATTTGGGTGCTGGTTTTTCTTCTACTATTGTGGAATCCTTCTTTAGTATTGCCAGTGTGTTAACGTTTGATACTTCTGTATACGTTGTTTCAGTTTCGCTTTCTATAACAAGTTTTTTTTTTTAAACTATGCATAAATCAAAAACTTGCACATTATTTGAGTTTATAAAAAGAAAAAAAAACGTATAGCGTTTAATGATAAAATAACATTAATATTAAGCAATGTTTTTTTAAAGTATTATTTATAAGTTGCACTGAAAACAGTTACAGCATTTTATAAATTTAAATAATGTGACTAAAAGCTAAAAAACCATCAAGGTGTTTTGAACTTTATTGTGTACATTTCTTTTTCTGTAGTTTCACTAAAATTTCTGAATTATTGCATATTTATTATTAATACAGATAAATAATTTAAAAAAAAAATATGTTTTATGACTATACAATTAAGATCCTTACCTTCAGAATTTGTAATATCTGGCTTATCTTCTATGTCTTCTTTAGTGTTGTCAATCTGTAATAGTTATTAATAATTAAATATATTTCTATTAAGAATGTTTGTATTTTAGTAAGCCATACATTTTTGAAATATATCAACTCACCATGAAATCCCCAGCTTTCTTAATTTCAATAAGCATATGGTCTCCTTTATCTTTAACTGTAAAATATATAAACATAACATGTAATCATTATTTTTATTTATTTCAAGTAGATAGATGAGTGTGGTGTCTATATTATGGTATGGTACCTTTGCCAATATACACTGGCAGCGTTAGAAGTACAAGTGCATTGTAAACTTTTGTACTCAAGACACCTATGGCATCTAAGATCTTATATCCCGTGTTTGTATTGGATGATCGTTTAGTCTCACTCACATAGTAAGACCCGAAATAGGATTTAAGTGTTGCTATGTAACAAATTAACTTTCTTGATGTATTTTAAATGAGAATATTTTATTATTATTTGTATTGCATAATATAGCAGAGATATATGCAAATAGTGTGAGCTGCCTTTAGAGCTCACTTATACATACCATAAAATGAATGTTTAATTATATAGAAATTACCATTTATTTCATTATCACAATCATCATCTACTTCTCCATGAATCTCCACGGACGAATCATCAGCACTCATCTATTAACGAAAATTAAATAGTTTAAAATCGAGACTTATATTTTACTTTTGTTATATTGCATTAAAAATAATTTGGTATAAAAATATAAATTAAATATTATTTTATACGAACATCCTGCATTTCGTCTTCGTGTGTCTTCAGTGTATGGATTTCCAACTTTTCTTTTGACGTAAAAACAAGCTCGCAAAAATCACAACTGAATTCCTCGCCTGTAAGAGAATGTTTACATTACATGAGTCTAATTAAATCTGAGTCAATGTTATAACAAGAAAAAAATAAATAACAATGCTTATTATTTAAAAATAGTGTTTTTTAAATTTCGATCGAATAACATCTTAACGACCCCACAACAAGCGCCATCTCGCGACGTCACATGGAAGTCGACTTGAAAAAAGATTCATTCGATATGTACACACCATGTAACTATTTATAATCCAGTGACATAAAGTGTAAAGATAAACTAATTTTAGATTTACATAATCCATGCGCGCTTTTTCACGAATCTCACACATTATTTTAGTCAAAGTTGTTTATTAATTTACTCCTGCCACTAGAATCTTCAATAGACGCTACGTATTATTTGTATTTTTTCAAATATCCGTTATATTTATGGATTTACGAAATAAATTCTGTGAAGCATACTTGAATAAAATTTTCATTGGATTAAAAAGGAGATTGACCCGAAAACTCTCACTGTGTATATCTATAATTATGCTGCTGATAAATAAACGATAAACGACAATCTCCAACAACACAAAAGTGGGATTTTTTTAGTACATTCTCAGGAGATTTAATTTGCATATGCATGGCAATATCACATACTATTGACGTGCGACTTTATGTGCGAAGTGACGGCGTCGATATCTTCAAATTTTTCTTGACAGAGAGGGCACGTAAGGTTCTGCGTGGCGTGTATGGCGGAGTGGTAGATGAGGTCGTCCTGCGTGGAGAACGTGTCCTCGCACTGCTCGCAGCGGTACAGCTCCGTCTCGCCGAACGGACCGCGTCCCGACCGGTTCATTTCGCGGTGTTTCAAACGGAGATGTCTGGAAGGATACAAAACTTTGATGATAATGTCCTCTTGACCGAATTCAGCCACGGCGGCCAATCTCAAGGAAGACTCGCCAACTGCGTCGGATATATTATAGGACAAAAGTGTGTACGCAAACGCAGGTGCACACTCACACAATTCGATTGGGCGGCAAATCCAACACGACCGGAGTCCAGGCGTAGGACCAACGGCCTTATATCTAGGCCACTAAACCAACGATTCATATAAAACTATATCCACATGATGTCTTTGTGATTTCGTTATTACATATGAAAACTAAATTTGTACACTTTCATTTTCCTGTATAAAATGTGTATTCTATATGTATAAATTCATCAAATGTGTTATCCTTAGTAGATTTAATTATGAGATAAGCAGACTAAATATTTAATCATATAAATCAAGTAGTAGTATTATTACACAATGTCTGCTTAAATACGCATAAACACACAGGCAGTAATTTCTCATTATTTAGCAAAGCACTTGTCAATTCAGAACTTGAGCTTAATACCTGGTATAATGGTGAGATTTTGTAAAACATTTATTGCAAAATTTGCAAGGATACGGCCTCTCACCGGCGTGCGAGCGTACGTGTCTTGCTAATTTGGTCACCGATACAAATCCTAAAAAAAGGTTAATTATTAGACATATTTTATTACAACTGTGACGTATTTAGAACAATAACTAAGTCTTAATTTGCGTATGTTCATAGCTATATCACTGGGGAACTTATAACTATGGGAATCTTCGTCGACTCACGCTCTGGACAATACTCGCAGCAGTATGTGGGAGTTTTATTGTGAACAGCATCTTTGTGTCTCTGAAGTGACGTTTTCTCGTAAAATCTGTAAAAATTACATATGATTACACATTTTTACAAAAAATATTAATTATTTAGTAAATTATAATTTAATTTTAGATAATAACACATAATTTTCACAAAGATTTTCAGATTTCAACTTTAAATAATCCATTTTTGTTGGGTACCACGTCTCATTTATAATTTATCATGTTATACAAGAATCTCTCTTAACTGAAATGAGTTTATATAAAGATATATCTTCGTAGAAGGCATTCTACAAATCATAATATACTAAGAACTCACTTTTTGCCACAAAGGGCGCAATCGTAGGGACGTTGAAGGCGAATGTGTCGCTTCTGATGTTCATCCAACTCTTCAATAGACAAGAATGTGGCTGGACAGCTCGGGCAAACTTGTTGCGGTAAATCCGAATGAATATGCTGAAATGAACATTATTATTTTTATTACATATAGGTATATATCTGTGTGAAAAATTGTTAATATAGTACCGTCAATATTAAACAAAGTAGTTTACAAATAAAATTAAAGACGCATTCCATGGCAGGCAGACATACATGCTGGGATTAGTTGGATATTTTTAAAACATATGCAAAAGAAATCTATTCCAATGGCAGGAGTAAAGATAAAATTAAACAAATTAGATCTTGTAGTGACGTGACATAATTGCATTTTGAATGTAAGCCAAGTGTGTAACTTTGGTAGTAAAATTAAACTGATATAAGTAGTTAAGTGGAATAGTATTGTATTTTAAATAAAGATATATTAATAAAGAACTGTTGGTAATGCATACTTTAGTAGAGCTATTTACAAATCGCATGGAATATGTAAATTTAAGGTTTGCATATATTCACTAGTTTTGCTATTGTAATTTATTGTAATTGAGGCAATAAATAATTTACTTCTACATTACACAATACGTAAAGCACATAAACATTGGCATCTATTTCCTCTATATTAACCTCCAGTTTCTGAACGCTGATTAAAATCAAATTTACTAAATTTTGAATATTTATTGGTCGGTGGTAAAATGAAGGTTTATAATTAATTTTCATTTATAGTATACATAAATATTCCAATTATCGTGTTCTTATATAAGTGGTGACTCTTGTTCAACATCCCTTAACTAAAATTGATAAGACTTTTTATCCTTGACATGTGATGAGAAGTTAATGGAATTATTTTTATTGCATTGCTCGCTAGGCATTAGCTTGTAAAATATAAATGAAGCTCTGTTTTATACTCACTTTTTCGTGACGCTTAAGTAATATGAGTCGTTTAAATTTTTTGCCGCATGCAATACACTGAAACGGCATTTCATCAGTGTGCCGCAGCTGGTGCGCCGCTAGGTCATATTTTGAGAAAAATTTACTGCAAATAATAATGTATATAAATAAATCATACAAATATTATAATTTTCTACATTATTTTAGGCGTTTTTTCCTACACATTTTAGTTTAAACATGGTATTTACCTCTAAAAGGATTTGATAGTTATTTCTTGAGTATTCCAAAAAAATGTTTGAATGCGCTAATCAGTGATTACCAATCTGATTAAAAAAAAACTTTCTGTTCCATAGCCTGTTTATTGAAGATTTCTTGTAGACTATATAATTTCACATTATAGTATAGCATAAAAAGGGGTGCAGTAACTATAACATCAACTATTCTACAGGAAAAATCATATTGTGTGAAACAAGCATATATAATCTAAATTGAACACTGGTTAAACCACAAATAATAATGTAGTAAGAATATATTCGCTTAGTGATAGAGACCAGCCACTCACCACATATTCTACCACCAAACAACAAAACTTATTATTGTTGCATTCCATTTGAAAGAGTGAGTAAGGCAGTGTAACAGGCACAAGGGGCATAACATCTTAGTTTCCAAGGCTGCGCATTTGCGATGTAAGTTATGGTTAATATTTCTTACGGCGCAAATGTGACACAACCATTATCTCGGCAAATGCAATACTATAAGTTAGTGACTAGAACATCAAAAGTGCATGAAATAATCACCATCTTTTAGATACATAACATATAAGTTCAAAATAATTAACTTACGCATCACACTGATCACACGGCACAGTCCTCACTCTATGTTTCTGTCTCTTGTGTAAATTGAGCAGCTGTTGCAAGGGATAAGTACAATTGCATTCATCACACGGCCAACACCCATCTTCTAGCCCTTTCTCTGACCCCCTCGGTTGATCCTGATCTACTTCTGACTCTGCATCATTTAAAAAAACTGATAGTTTCCTAAATGCCGCTGTATTTTGGCAGGTTACATTTTAGCATATGTATTAATAAAAAAAATCTTACCTTCAAATTAAACACACATTAGAATATGTTCAATATTGGATGAATATGGATTTAATTAAAATAATCTATAAAAAAAAAGAAAAAATCATGCATACTGAAAAACATCTGTGGTACATGCACATTTCTCACTTTAAATAAGGTTACATGACTTTAAGTGAAGTGAGATCTTAGAACATCATAATACCACATTAACTCGTACATATATTTTTAAATAATTGCAAGCATTTCAAAAATGTACTAAATTTAGCAAAGAAATAAAAATCATTGATATAATTATACCACAAAGAAGACATTTAGCCATCTAAGTATTACACTGAAGTATGGGATAATGTTAGGAAAGTTTTGTCCACAATTATTATGATATATAATTGCGAACAGAAATTTCGTGTCATCGAACTTATATGTTATGATAGGAATCAAAATTCACAGTAACAAACACGATATAAAAAAATATAATTAAATAGTGGCATAACTTATACTACTACCTTTGAAATGCTTGTACAGAGGTATGAGCAAATAAAAAATAAGTCTATTTAAAACTAAACAGATATTGTATAGCTATGAACACACGCATTGGTAGATAATATGCAAATTATAATCTTACAAAATAAACATAACTAGCACACACAATAAATTTACCTTTACCCCTACTGTTTGAATCTTCATTGATTTCCTTATCATCTTTACTAGTTACAACTTTTACACAAGCAGTATTTGCATCATCCGATGTATCACCAATCTGGAAGAAATAGAAATTAGAATAAATGTATGCCTTATACTTTTCCTGATATCATTGTAAGCTATAAGAAAATGAGGTGAATAAATTTTATGGTTTTAATCAATAATTTTACAATTATTTCAATAAATTTTGACATTGTACTACATCGCATTAATACAGGAAACAAGTATATTTCAAAGTCATTATTATCTGCTTAGCTATTGTAGATTAAAGAGATGAATTTCAAAATCTTTGTATTTTATGGGATTTTCTTTTCTACCAAGCTATAAGTCATTTATTTAATGTAATATTCCATCATGCATTGTTCACCTTGATGTTATAAATATTTCCTTCATCATCATCACTATCCGAATTATCTTGGGATGTTACTTGTACAGTTGCGCCCCCTTCTACAACAGTATTTACTACTTTATTCTGAAAAATCTGCAATAAATTATAAATATTAAAGGGATTTTGAAATAAGCAGTGTTAAAAATTTATTGTCTTCATTAAAAACTATTACTAATAAATTTATACATACATTTGTCAGCTCTGTAGGCCAAGAAATAATTTCCATTGATGTACCATGTCGAACATACTGTAGTATAGTTTCATCTGCCTGACGGACTATCTGCTTATATTCATAGAACAGGTTCATGAAGAATTTGCAACGTTCACATATAAATGTTGGCATATGATCAGAAGGGTATACCTATGGAATAAAATTAATCATTTTGTGAAGATGAATTTTTAATTTAAATGAAATATTCCAATTCAATATATTTAAGAAACTTTATAAACACTAGGTGGCGCTAATAGTGACAGCAGTGAAAATGAAAGAGAATATACTGACAAAGTTATGACAAAATTTCATTGTACTTTAGGTAATTTATATTTAGTTGTGCACTTATTTTTTAATACATTCCGTTGCCGTACAATGGCAATTAATGTTTGTATAATCAATTAGACGTTAGGCGCCATTACGCCATGTAGACAAAATGCATTACTATAGGTGGCGTCCAAGCTACATTTTGATACATTAAAACATTTTTATATACCAAACAAAAGAAAAAAGTATTTTTTAATACGTACCTCTATAGAAACACATGATAGAATTTTTAGGTGAAGATTAACAGAACTTTTTGAAGAATGGTTTCTATCATATAAACTTCCTAATGATTCATTTTGTACCAGGCAAAAACGGCACATTTTAACAGCACCTAACGAATTTTTCCTTTTTTCCATATTTAGCGTTTTCTTTGACTGCACCACACCTTAAAATATATTTTTCTACATAACCTCTTACTAATAACACTACCTCAAACAGCTTCCCATTATGTGACATTAGCGCCACAAATTATTTTGTTTGGACGCGTTGCCAAATTCACTAACATGGGCGCTACTAGCGGTGAATAGAAGTACCAAGAAAAGCCGTTTGAATAGGTTAGCGACGTCATTTATTGATTTCTTTCGACAACAGATGGCGGACTGTAATGTTATTCTATAGTGTTCTGTAGTTTTATAATATTATTTTATCGAAAAAGAGAAATTACAATACAATATTATTATTAACTCAATACAATTTTAAATAAGATCGTTATGATAAAGTATTTAAAGGTATATCTAAACTAGTCTAGTCTAGTCTAGTCAATCGACTAGACTTATTATTGACAGTATCTTAACTTAATGGTATAAGGAGTGAACTTACTTTCGTTTATTCTTAAAAAAGTATTGATTATGTAGTTTGTGCTACTAAGTATTTTAATTTTTTTTTTTTAAATAGCTTATAAATAGAAAGTTTTGTCATTATAGATTTTTTTAAGAAAGTAACATGAGTTGTTAATGAGAAAATTGTCATTGAAAAAAAATTTAATTTGAGATTGAACCAACAGAAGTTGAAAGAAAGAAAGAAAATATAGATTTTGATTTTTTTTAAATATTATATGTAGGTGAGCAGATGGGCCACCTAATGGTAAGAGGTCGCGACCGTCCATAGACATTGGTGCGGTAAGAACTTCAACGAACAATACTACTTGCTCAAAGGGTAAGAATTAGAAGATGTAAATAAAAAAAAGTTTAGTACAAAAAATCATATTTTTGTACTAAAATAATCTTTAAATGATTATAACATGTATGAATAAATTATTTATAAATAAAGCAATTTTGGCGCTCTCATATAATTCTTGTTCCGTCAGAGTTACGACCGTGATGTCACATCGCCCGATCGTTATTGCGGGCGACTTTTTTTGAAATACGCGCGTTGATTTTTGTATATTATTTTATGTTAAGATGGGGGCACTCTTTTCACGTGGACAAACAAATAACCTACTGAAAGTCGACTTTATGATTGCAGATTATTTTACATATCACGTGAAATATGGTAGTGAGATTATTATTACTGTTTGTTTTAATCTTTTGTTAATGTAGATTAATTATAACTGTGATAACCAATAAGTCCGCTAAAATAGCGCTGTAGTGGATTTTCAGACTCAGATATGGATGAAATTTAAACTCGATGTGCGTTGGTAAAACACAGAGACTGGTATTAATCCTAATAGTTCCTCAGAGCATTCCCCGCAAAAAATGCAATAGAATGCAGATTGATCCGACATCTTTCCCGCCCAGCGATGAGAGCAGTACGGCTTTTATAATTTTGGGCGATAAGACGGCGTGAATTACTGTCTTGTCTCGTTGAGTAAACAAAGGTTTTATATTCTAATTTGGCTTCACCTTCCAATTTACCGCGGAACTGAACGTCCCGATTCTGGATTTGGCAGCGACGCGTTATTCTCAAAATGAGAACATTCGATTTCAGACATAAGTTTATACTCATTGTAAAAAAATCAGTTTTGCAGATATCGTACAAATTTGTTTACATTACATATTTTAAATATGATTTTTTGAGATCATAAAAAAATTAAGCTCTTAGTAACCATTCCTTACATCACAAATGCGGTATCAACTTTAGGAACTAAGAGGTTATTTCCCTCGTGACTGTAGTTGCACTTGCTTACAAAATCATCAAAAAGTAGCAAAAAATCAACAAAAGTTGAAAGAAAGAAAATATAGAAATCGCTTGTAGATTCACGGATATATATATATGCTAATATAATAAATGCGAAAGCAATTCTGTCTGTCTGTTACACTTAATATTTGTGAAGAATATAAATAAATACCTGTATGAAGCAAGTTTGAGCCCCAAGGAAGGACATACACTTATACCTTACACCTGACCAATTCCCTTGCACGCGAGCGAAGTCGCGGGAGGTCTTAGTGTTAAAAAACAATAAAAGATTGTAATATTTTATCCATGAAATCGCAGATTTTCCTCAAGCTATAACAGATAAAATAAAATTTATCAACTAATCAAAGTGATATGTATAATGACTGAATTGCTACTCTTGTATAGAGGTAGTTAGTATACGAAGGTATATAAGTAGTTTAAAATTCAGTTCAGTTATTTTTTTAATTGAATGGCATTATGGCCTGAGATTTTTTTTATAAGAAACAAGTCCTTAATATATGCTTACTACAACTTATCTATAAAATACGAGCTATCCGTTCTGAGTTCGCACGGGTAGAATAAATGTAAACACAAAATATATCGAAGGAATAAGGTTTATATCGTAATACATAAAATTACAATAATTTACTCAATATTACAATCATCGTTACATTACAGCGAATTTACATAAAACCTTAATGAATTATACACTACTGAACTAAACCTTTCTTGCGAATCTCTCTGTCTAAACCGTAAAAAAACGTATAGGAATATCATCGGTTGTTTTAGAGTTTATCGCGTTCAAACAAACAGATAGACAGACGCGGGGAGGGGACTTTGTTTTATAATCATATGTAGTGATGGTTATATACCGTCGTTGAATGTTTTAAGGACACACAACATTACAATTATTATTTACGGTAAGACTTGATTAAAACACATCAAAACTCACTGCTATTGTCAAATTAAATACTAATGTATCAATTATAATATACTGAGATCTCCCCGTATATAATATTTAAACGGTGGCGATAAACGGACAGACGCGCAAAGCGACTGACGTATATATTATTCAGAAACATTATATTTATAATTATTGTGCCTAAGCATTTCATCAAATAAATCTTGGATTAAATGTTTTTATCGTAAATTAACATTGATAAGATAAGTATGGCGTAAGAAAGTAAAGCAATAATAATATAGTTTCATTGATTTATTGATGTGTACTGGCAATAAGCCTAGTAATAAAAAAAAAACTGATTGTAATATTCAATGGATTCTTTATTCAAAAGTTCAGTGAATCTCCGGAATAAGAGGAACAATGCAGATGTGTAAGTGCCTTTATAATTTATTGAAGCTACGAGTATAATATTGCACACGTCTCGACAAAAATGTATCAGTGATATATTTCACACTGTCAGGTGGCGCCCGAGTTCACTTATAAACTTACGAAAACTTAATGGAAGTAGCAGTTCCTCTATATTCGAATCAAGCATCAATAACAGCAAGGTAAGATCTTGATCGTAGCGACATCTTGAAATATTTTTGTTGAAGAAATGATTAAATTTTTATATTACAGTTTAATAAAACAGATCGAACATGGAATACAATTGTGACAATCGTTCTTGTAGAGGCAAAATGTCTCCCTTTGGTGTCTGATGATGGAATATCTCATAGCGTTTATTGTAAATTTCGGTACGTATATTACGAGTATATATACTTACACATTTAAGAAACACTTATTTAGATTTATATGTGGTAATCTATTTTAAAATAAACATTTTTTTTATATAATAAATTTTTATTCGTCGATCATACGAGTATGTACGATATGAAACTGTGCTAAAATATTATATTATGAAAGGAAGAATTTCAGTGATTAATTCAAAGCGTACATTTAAGGTTGGGGAATGAAACCTTTAAATCTAAAAGTGTTCCTAGTAATCAAAGGCCGGAATGGAAGGAGAGATTTCAATTGCATCTCTATAATGACTACATATTGGATATATCCCTTTGGGATAAGGGAAAAATGAAAAATTCAATGGGCAGGTAAGATATAATCTTAAAAAAACAATAATTGTATAAATTGAAAATTTAGAAATTGAAATTATTTTTTAAAATTCAGGTAACTAAGGGCTTATTTGATTCATTGTTAAATAAGATTAATCATTGGGACAGCCAGTAAATATTCCAATCAAGCATTGGAATATTTAAAGGCAATTCCTCTTTTGAAGTTTATTTTATCCGTCACTTGCTTGGCGCGTGCAGGCTTCCTCACATCATGTTCTTTCAGCGCCGAGCACGAGGTGAATTATTATAAACACAAATTAAGCACATGCAATCGTAGCTGTGCTTGTCCAGTTTGAACTCGCAAACTTCGTTTAAGTTTCACGTGTTTTCGCCTCTGAGTGACGGCTAGTGATAATATTAATCATTTCATAAGTATAATTAATATCAGTTAAAATAACTTTACTAATAAAAGTTAATTATTCCAGCAATAATTAATAATTCCTGTACTCAAGTTGCATTTTAGACTTATCTTCGTTCGAAAAAGAACGCACTCACGAAATTTGGCAGCAACTGGATGATGGATATGGTGCTGTACATATATCGTTAACGATGTGTGCCATTCGATACTCTGAAATATCTCCAAGTCCTTCGCTTGACACCCGTGATTGTGAGGAGAAACATGTAAGATATTATGTTAATGTTGATACAACCATGGAGATCTATGCCAAACGATATCGAGAGAAATTTGTTTTTTTTATATTGTATAGTTGGAAAAATCAGGCAAAGCAAACATTGATGTTTGTTATCCAGGGACGCATTTAAGAGGAGATAAAGAAGTCAGGGCCTCTTTTTTTTGCCAAATGAATTGAACAATTTTTGTCAGTCAGGTGTTTTTATTAAATGCAAAAAAATACCATCATAATTATGTAGATACTTTATATACAGAATTATATTTGACGTTTAATGTACTTGGTATTGTTGTGTTCCGGTTTGAAGGGTGAGTGAGCCAGTGTAATTACAGGCAAAAGGGACATAAAATCTTAAGTCCCAAGGTTAGTGGCGCATTGCCGATGTAAGCGATGGTTAACATTTCTTACAGTGCCAATGTCTAAGGGCGTTTGGTGACCACTTACCACCAGGTCCATATGCTTGTCCACCTTCCTTTTCTATAAAAAAAAATCGACATATATATTAAGTACAGTTACAGTTCAGTACTCATCAGAAGAGTTTTGTTTTTGTAATGTCGTCGCCTAAATTCAGCCCTGATAAAAAAATGCAGTATTAAATCAATTTTATAAAAAATAATCAATAATATGTCTGTATATTTTAGGGTGTATTAAAACTGCCAAGCGATTGGAGTGTAGTAGGTATGTTACACGTAAATGTTATAGGCGCTAAAGGTTTAACTAGCAGACCGAATGCGTATTGTACGTTGGAGATCGACAACGAGAGGGTGGAAACGCATAGAGCAGGGGCAAGTACCGAACCGAAGTGGAAAAAATGTTATATTTTGTGAGTTCATTTTTTTTTGGAGTTATATAACAATTTACATTAACATATTGTTTTAATATGTGCACTGCTTTCTATGTTCTTTATGGTATATATGTAAAAGCGAATCTTTGAGTCGGCAACCATTCATCTTGTAATTCTATGATGAATACCAATAATTATTTTAAATTTCGACCAATGCTGTCATATCAATTTAAAGTCAAAGTTGTTTGTATATGTTTACGCTTCCTGCTATCAGAATTGATAATCTATTGTAGAAATTCAACAATTTTCCACTCACCGCCCAAAGAATTCCAACATTAAAAATCAGTTAACTCTAACATTGTCAACTTATATTTAAGTATGCTTCCAGTCAAGTGTACGATGTCACATCGACCTTAGATCTCAAAGTGTATGACAGTTCTCTAAGCAATGCGCTTCTGAACGAGTCTATAGGCAAGGTGTCGATACCGCTGCTCCGGATAACGAATAACGTCACGCGCTGGTATGCGCTGAAAGATAGAAATAAAAGAAACAGCGCAAAAGGCAACTGTCCCAGGATATTACTACAGATGTATATGGCCTGGAATCCTGTAAGTTATATTACGAAAAATTAGGTATTTTTTTAAATTATTACACACGTATTATATATATCTACGTAGAAAGTGAAAGTTTCGTCCAAATTGGTTCAGCCTTTTTGAAAATTCGATGAAGTAGACAAGCATATAAAAATTTTAATTTTTTGTTGTTTTGTATATTGGTATGTTATGTTGTATTTTATAAGCATACAATTTTACATATCAATACTTTACAAGTCACTTACCATAAAATAATTTTTATAAATAGAAATATTACAAAGTTTTAGTGTTTTTTTTAATATTCTGATAATTATCAGGTATGGTATTATTACGGTCACATTATTCAAGATATACAAGTAATATTTACAATTTTATTATTATTATTATATGTTTATTTTTCTCGAAAAAATAGCAAAGGAAAAAAACATAATTTTAAAACCGTTTATCCCGTAAAATTTTTACAAGAATAGTAAAAAACAATTCAAGTCAATCTGAAAACTGAAAACGACAATTATTATATTTATTTTTTTATTCAATTGTTGTTTCAGGTTAAAGCTACAGTGAAGTTATTTCAATCAAAGGAGGTTAAATATATAAATAAGTCACCTAAATTTGATATTGCTCTGATCTACAGTAATATGAAATTTGTATCAGACTTATTGAGCTTAGCCGCTCAATTGAACGAGTATTACAAGTAAGTTGATTTGTAATTTGAATAAAGTTATTGTTGAACGGATGAATTGATTACAGTTTATTCTAATTATATAAGTTTATCTCGAATAAGAAATGGGATATTATTTTTAATTAAAAAGTGTATAATTATTTAAATTAAATATAATATTTAAAAGAGTACATGATTATTGAATATTTGCGCGACCTGGTCTTCTAAATTATGGTTAGGGATCTGTATACGAAAATGATTGGTTCATGTGGCAAATAAAAACAGAATTCAATCAATAATATAAATATAATTTTCTTATTATTATAACAATATATAGCAACGACGTATATAATACACACTGCTCACTACTCCCAAGTATAAACTTGGAGACTTTTCTTTGGGCTATATATGTTTTATGAAAAAAAAAGTATTGAGTGATTAATACTTTTTATTGTGTCAATGTCTATGGCCAATGTTTTATGGTAAAGTGTTAACTTAACATTTACAAGTATCATTAGTTAGAGCATTTGTTTGTACAACTTTTAGATTAAAAAAATAAATATATTGAATAGCATTCATTGTTTTTTGTAAAATAAATAAGAATTGGAAGTATGTTGAATCGGTTTACTATAAGCTTTTTTTTTCAATAGGCTTTTGTTCGAATGGGAGGACAAGGAGTTTTCTTTCTTTGTACTGCTTGGATGGTTAGTTTTTTGCTTCTATCTTCGTCTATGGACAGTTCCTCTCTTGCTGTTAATTCCTTTCTTCGGCTACTGGATTCTTAGAAAACGAGGTTGGTATAAACATAAGTTATACTTTTATGTGAACATTTATATATAATTAATGCATATTTAATAATAGATAATTTGAAAGAAATTATTGCTTTTAGGATCAGATAATGCAAATACACCGGGGCACTTAAACGATGATGTATTAGAAGGTATATATGTAAAGGTAAGAATAATGTTTGAGAAACTGTAATTATTATTATTTTGTAAAATAATTAATCTAAATGTACCACCACTAACGATTTATGACGTAACTTGGAGTGAGTGAGCCAGTGTAATTACAGGCACAAAGGATGACATCTTAGAGTTACATTTCTTACAATGTCAATATCTATGGGCGTTGGTTACCACTTACCACATGTGACACATATGCTCGTCCGCCTACCTATATTATAAAAAAACATGTCAAATAAAATTTACTTTTAGATACATTTCGTAATTGCTACCTTTTTTTTACGATGGAAAAACGCGTTACGCGTTTCTCCCACGGGAATAGTGGGGGGGGGGGGGTATGTGTGACTCGCCGGCGTCGAGTGCGCCCCGAACATCGGAATACTCGCTAAAAAACCAGCGGTACCCTTTCCGCCTTAACGAGGAGCGCCACGGGATCGCTTTCGCATGCTACCGTAAACGTAATTGCTACCTGCTCATGATATGCAAGGCAAAAGAAGCCATTATGACAATAATAAAATGATTATGCAGTATTATTATTTTTTTAATTCACGATAACTCGTATTAAAGCTTAGATGATGGAATAACAAAGGTTGAAATCGATTTCCCTGAAGGTTTTACGGCGAAAACCGAGTTATCTCAATCGATGCGTCACTAATTGCGTTACGCTGGCATCACTGATGTCCAATAATTGAATTCCCGTTCGTAGCGAGTTCGTTTTCGAAAGCTCGTTAAGTTGTTATACTTCTAGAGCTTATATGTACATACAGTTTTAGTCAGGAAACGTTCAACTTAATATGAAATCAGACTAAATATAAGTTATAATAAAACCTTCTGAACTGTCATGTTGTCGATGATTAAATTGTATGTGAACCTTATTCTTATTTAAATTATTTTGTTACATGTTATTAATGTGATAAATGGTATGAGTGTACTAATTTATAATATTTTTTAGCTTATTTTCAATGTTATTAATTATTATTATTAATTTAAATTAATTTATTTTTAAATCTTTTAATTTATATATAAATGTTAACCACATAACCACGCAAGGAGTATTAAAAAAATATTGCTTATGTTGTAATCTGTCTTAAGTAATACAAAAAAAAATATTGTACCTTAGAATGCATGTTGTGGCCGTCTTAAAGAGTCGCACATTTTATATAAGTTTCAATGTGTTTTTATTATTACATGTGTAAGTGTTGTGACTGCTGATGGTCCTTAATAAAATAAAAAATAAAAAAAATAAAATATCGGTTCGGAACTTAGACCCCATTTATATTGTTTCTATCCTGTATCTAAAGCCTCTTTATTCATCAATATACAACAGATTTAAAATTAAAAAAATATAATTTTACATTATTCATTCGGTAGCCTAGGTATGTCTAAGACGTAATAGGGACAAAGTTACGTGATCTATTTAAGATAAAAAAATGATGATTACTTACTTAATTTCAATACTTCATAAAAGAGTTGATAATTATTATATTGAAAAGAAAATAACAAAAACATGTTAGATAAACCGCGATGCTTAATAGTAATGTGCAACTTTTTGTTAAGTATTATTAATAAAAATGTAAGAATAGTCTATATATTAAATTTTGTATTTTTAAGCACTTGGTCAACACACACAAAACTTACCACCTCAATAGACAGAATATCTCAAAATATTTTATTGACTTGACCTGGGGTTCGAACCCAGGACCTAAGGATCTACAATCTTGCTAGTCACTCGTCATAATGACGTATTGTTTGTTTAGACCTTGACGTCAGTTTTTTTTTATCTTCGTCGAGTACAATGATTTCTTAACATTTCAGGAAGACAAAACATTCGCTGGAAAATTACAAGATCTACAAAAAATGACGTTCACTATAAAAAATGGAATTGAATTCATAGTTTCCCATATAGAGAGACTTTACAAGTAAGACAATTTACCTTTTATATGTACATATATATAACTATAGGAACCTAAACAAAAACTTTGGTGTTATTTTTTGCAATAGTATCTAGAATTATAATATTTTTTTACTGTATACATATCAATAAAGTTTAATAGGTATTTATTATATTTTCATAAATATTTATTATATTTACTTGCACAGAATACATACTTTTTGTTTTAATTACTACATACGCAAAAAAGGGTTATAATATACTTAAAATTACATTACATTTAATACAATCAAAGTTTGATTGTTTTGTGTTGTATAGTTGGATGGGTAAGATAGTGTATTAAAGAAGAACAAGAGACATAGCATCTTAGCGTTCATGGATATTGACAGTCTAAGGAATAATTATTTCATAAGATATCATAGATCAATCCCAGCAGCAGCGCCTAATCTAAACTAAAAAGAGACGAGTTTATGTTTAGTATTTCCTCACAACTTTTGAATTTTACTTCTTCATTTTAATAAGAAATACATAATGTATTTCTTTATTAACGCAATTTAGTGTTAAAGTGATTTTCGTGAGTCTGTATTCTGTAAAATTGACGATGTTGTTTATTTTTCAGTTTAATTACTTTCAAGGTGCCGTTTCTGAGTTACGTTACTATGTTATTACTTATAGTTGCGTCCGTTGTCTTGTATTTGATTCCATTCAATTATCTTCTTATGACTTTGGGTAAGAGGTTTTATTTAACATAACTGTATCAATGAGAAAAATATTGACAGTTTCGACTTTTTTTAATATCGATAAAAAAAGGAAAAAACCTTTTGGTCATTAGTAATTGTTTTCTTTTTTGAATTATTGAAAAATATCTACAGCGTAAACGATATTTATAATATTTATCTTGTTAACATATTTTACTCGTTATTTGCACGTATTTACAAAACTTATATTCGATAGGTAATTGTAGGTAATATGATTAGTAGACAACATATTAGTTTAAAGTGGTACCACACTCCTCGCTCTATTCCTGTGATATCGATTTTCTTCGAAGAATACTAGTAACACTTATTTTAAATCCTTGGGTGCGAAATCCCAAGGGATTAGTATCGAACCTGCGACCTTAACTATTTTACCGGTTAGCTATTGAGACTGTGCGCCTTAAAGGCGGATTGAAAGCGACAAGCTTATAACCCATGTTACAATTGAGAATTCACAAATCTTTGGACTCACAGCGTCAATAACGAAATATTATAACATCTGCCTTCCAATAAAAAAAATATCAAGAATTGTTTGCGAACTCTTTCTTATTGATTTATGTGTGAATCCATTTTATTTTCTTATCTTTATTTACATGGTATACATATCGTAATAAATCACTATGTTTTTACAGGTATATATAAATTCACAAGGAAATATTTAAATCCAGGCAGGATGTTAAATAATGATTTATTAGATTTCCTCTCGCGTGTACCGGACAATGAAATATTGGTAAGTCATTGATCACTTTTAATGGCAGTGTGTGAACGTTAGAGTAGAATAGAGCCAGCACAACTCAACGGTGTCGTCGACTGAGTTTTCATTAAGGGTATCTATAAACGGAGCGTTTAAGCGAACTACGAATATGATGAAACAGTTAAAGAATTCCAAAAGTGTCACCAAGCGAGCTGGCAGTGTGCTTTCAAATAAATGGGATATGGAAATTATGGTGAAGATAATTAATATCTCGTTAATGTCTCAAAGTCGGGAAAACGAAGATTCTCTTCAATAAAAAAATAAAGAAATAATACTACACGCTGCTTAATTGTTTAGAAAAATGGACTCAGAATCCGATAATGCAGATTCTCTCATGAAAAAATATTAAAAATATATTGATTTAATAATTCATTTTGAATTAATTTGATTGGAATAAGATTCATCCCGACTTATAGATATTGGTATTTTTTAAATAATAAACAATTTTAATTTATCAATTTTATTGTTCCATACACTTAAATCTACGAAACATTTTCATTGACGAATGTATCACAAAGGCAAGTTTATTGAGCAATCAAGTTAAGTACATTGAAAAACAAAATTTGCTATAAATTAACTTTGTGTCCTAATTACAAATAAAAGGAAACAGAATTTCTTAACACTTTTGTTTTTGAATGTACATATCACAAATTTTACAAGCTATATAGAGAATATATATTAACAATTTATTTCATTAATTTACAGAAAGATTGGAAAGAATTAGGCGTACCGGAACCCAATCAAGATACTCAAGTGAATTCATCGAGAATAACAAGATCTATATCAACCTCAATTTGAGGCATATTATCGATTAAATACATTTTATTTATAATACTTTTAATAAATATGATTAAACATTAAAATCACAATCGTATATTATAGCTAAAGGCAAGTACAAACTCAGCGTCAGACGGCGCTTCTTCAACTGGCGCGGTTTTTATGAAATTTAATTTATTTATGGAACTTAAATGAGTATTGATGATGTTTAGTTAATATTATTGTCATTATGAAAAATAACAGTTAAATATAGTTGAGGTTTTGTTTATAAAAAAAAATACACGTCACAGGAGTGAAACGCTTTTTTCTATACAAATATTTCATTTTAAAACATTATGAGAACCTAGAAATCTTCCATCTCACCATGCTTATTAATGTTATAAATGCGAAAATAGCTCTGCCTGTCTGTTCGTTACCTCATAGCGAATAAGACAATTGTATAATGGCATGTGTTACTACTCGGTAGCGATAGATGGCAGTAATAAAATCTGTCAGTTTCCTGAATCGCGCTGTCTAGATTCGATACTGAATATACATAATGTAAAAGTGATTTTGTTAAATTGATCCGACAAAATAAAATATATTGTGAACAGTGGAAAGCTCTTCCCTAGTTTCATTTACCATTTGATCCCTCGACATTAATTTGGCGAAAAACAATAATTAATTGATAGTAATGAAGTATGACATTGAAGTAACCTGGGACGTGGTGGCCCTGGTACTCTATCATAACTTTAACGAAAAAAAAGCTACTCGAGGAACAGTTAGTTTATTCATACAAGTTGCCTGACTTGCACGCAGTAATCTTAGCAACCTGGCTTCTCCACTATGGCACTTACTCCGAAGAACAGTGTACATTGAGTCCAAAATTTCCCTTGGACATCAACTATCTGCTTTTCGCCGGATCTGATGAATTTAAGTTTGGCTCTGGAACTTTCAACTCCCGCCATTGTTTCTGAATTAAATACATTTAGCTATAGTAGTTTTGTGTTATTTATTTTTGCAAATATTATCCTTAAATTATAGACTGTAGTAAAATTACTTTTAGAAAGGGATTTCGTGGAAAGCACATAATTTATAATGAATTAATTGTGACAACGTTTTTCGACGAATTTTCCTTAACTAAATTAAGCAATTCAGCTTCAATTCTCGGTAGTAACTGACAGATCAGTTACGTTAGTTATAAAGAAATTGTTTTATAATAATATAAATTAGAATTGAAACATATTAATCGAAACCAAACAATAAATTAAAGCTTTTACCGAACTACTGATAGGTGCGATTATTGGCTTATAAGCGATTACTTGACTTTGTTCAAGTTTTATTAAGGGTTTTTTTTTTAATTCGTACGCGTACTTACCAAGATCTCATCATCCGGCACACGTGATATAAAATCCAGGATGTCATTGTTCGGAACTCTCGTTGGATTTAAGAACTTACGTGTAAACTTATAAAGACCTGCAATTAAATATCAACCATTACTGTGTGTAGACGTAATTATTTTATTAATTTATTGCTAATTTATTGTTACCATAAAGTACTAATCAATTCGTATCGTGTACATAATGTTATAAACTAATTGCTTCATGTAGGTTATATATGTGTGTACTTATTTTGTTTGTGTTAATATTTACTGAGTATAAGACATAATCAGATTGTAATACTTAATATTAGATGTAATACGAATTATAATTAAATATTAGTATTAATAGTAGTATAGAGTAGTTATCTGTGCCACTTTTTATATTAAACAATAATATTTTATATTTTTAATCTGGCAACAAGAAAATTGACAGATACTCTTCATGGCGGGAAATTGATTCAATTTTAATATTATTACGGAGTGATAAAATACTTTATAACAATATTTTATGATTGCAATTATATAAAAATTATTTAATTGAAATCTCGTTTCATTTATGAGTTATTTTAAGAGTTTATTGTGTTCTCGGTAGAATCTACATTCCAACATGTAAAGTTTAATTAAGCCTTGGATTTAAATGTCTTCACAGATATTATTACAAACATTATTGTTTTGGTCAATCTACCTAGACAAGTTTACAGGAGCAAGACAGACTTTTTTTAAAAAGATATAATATTTGAATTTTAAATTTATTTAATTATAATTAAAATTGACACGACCGAACAGAGGTTTATGCTCTAGTCGAATGTTCTTCCCTTTTTACAAAATCGTTTCCCAAGACATATGATCCCAAAGCATGGAATGACACAATGACTTACATTCTGCTGATTAAGCTTCTCTTTTCTTCTTGTCTTCATGCTTTGAGCTAACATAACTACCTCTTCAATATTCAGAAAAAAATACTAAATAAATAAATAAGAAACAATTTTTCCAATATTATTAATTTATAAAATTAACGTGTAAATAAATGGTTTTGTATAGAGATGGATATAATTTTATTCAATTTCCTGGGATAATAAATCGCAATGTACATGATAATATTCTTACATAATAACTATTTAGAATATATGGAGTGTTTGGCCGTGACTCGTGCAATATGTGCTACTCGTGTCACTTACGCCGGGTTCCTATATTTAAGAATCGTTATTCTACATCAGTAATTAATTGTTTATGAGTTTCGAGTTCGAGTAATTTAACGACACTAAAGTCTAAATGTATATAAAAATCACATAAATGCGACTTTGAGACTTACACAATGATGTTTTATATATATAGTTTTATTATACCACCCGAATGCGAAACGACATTTTCTTAAATATATTAAAAATAAATATCTAAATATAATTAATGGCCATTGCATTTTTAATGCTCTACTAATAATTGAGGTCTACACGCCTTGCGCATCTACGGCGATTAATATATTTTTTAAGCATATTTCAGGTGTGTGAATTTCTAGATTGATAAAAATCAAATACTCACCAAATACCATAAATAAATAATTGACTGGTATAAGATAGAAAGCTATAGATAGCCCAATAAGAGATACTATAGCTAAATAGCTTAAATATGGCACGCTGAAGTTTACCAAGCTGAAAAAAAGAAAACAAATGTAGAAAAAATGTATTAATGGTTTAACGACATACGAATTCATATTATTAATCTGTATAAATAACAACCCGAGATGGCCCAGTGTTAAGAACGCGTGAATCTTAACCGATGATCGTGGGTTCAAGCCCGGGCAAGCACCACTGAAGTTTTTCATGTGCTTAATTTGTGATTATAATTCATCTCGTGCTTTTCGGTGAAGGAAAACATCGTGAGGAAACCTGCATGTGTCTAATTTCACTGAAAATCTGCCACATGTGTATTCCACCAATCCGCATTGGAGCAGCGTGGTGGAAAAAGCTCCAAAGCCTTCTCCTCAAAAAGGGAGAAGAGGCCTTAGCCCAGCAGTGGGACATTTACAGGCTGTTACCGTGATAAATATAAGCTCAATAAAGTTTCGGTAAAATAAAATATCCATTAATAAAAAAAAATCACACCCGATTACATTGGTTAGGAAGTAAAAAAATATGTAAAAAATTGTTTTGTCACAAAATAAAATATATCTTGTTTCCACGAATCGCAATAACAAGCAATTATTATCATTACTGTTTCTCAGTATGACAGACGTCAGTGTATTTGATTGCCATAAACAAAGGATTTTTTTTTCGACAAGAGTATTGTACCGTTGTATTTTTTTTATGAGTCAACATTTTTTTTATAGAATCATATTTCCTAGAGCATTATATGTTACATGTATATTATTTTTTTGTTATCAAATCCGAATGTTATATTATCGTTATGATTATTTTTCCTTTGCTTGTAAAATATGATTAAATAAAAACTCATGCAATATAATACACATTGTTCATTTTTTATGCATATTTTATGAAATGTAATAAAACGCCAGCACGTTTTCCTTAATATTGTTATATACAGTTAAATATACTACTGTTCGCCTAGTGATCGAAATACTATAATTGTTGAAAAATGTTGAATATATATATATATAAATATATTTAGCTTGTGTTGAAGTTTGTTTTAGTCTTATTTCGCAAGTATTTAAAAGTTTTTTTTTAAAGTAATTTTTTATTTGATCGGCTTACAAACAGAAATGTTATATGTACATTATACAAAACATTTCAGTACTATTTTCTCCTGTTTGTAAACTGATCAAATATGTATATATACATGACTCAATAAATATATATATATATATATATATATATATATGGTTATAATATCGTACCTTCAATTTTATTTAAGTATCATCAATACTACAACAAATCGCTTAAGTTTTGACGCTCTTTAAACTTTAAAGTTATGATATAACAAGATATACACAAACAAACAAATTTAACAAATAAATACAAATATATAATATTTGCAATGCTAGAAATCGTCAAGGCTATTCTGTAACATAAAAAATCGATACTTGACGGTGAAGTTGACCGTGAATTGGCAAAAAAACAAAAAAAAACCAGCCTGCAACATCAAGTACAATGACTATGATTATTTATTTAAGGATGCAACTTACGTAACATAAGAAACATTCATTCGAAATTAATCAATGATCTTTTGTTTTTATAAAATATTTATAGAACTTTAAAAAAGAAATAAAAATCTTAGCATAATAATTAGAAGCTATTTAGTGTTAACACTTCGTCTTCATATATATACGTATATATATCATAACTTTTTGATACTTTATTTACCTTTAAAACTTTTTGCTCGTAAAAATCAATTTACCGCGACTCTATGTAACAACTTGAGACGAATGTTGTTTTCTTTATTCATCCACTAGTGTATTGCGGGTTAGCAGATATAAACGCCTACGTTATTATTCAGATGATATTTTCCTTCACCACAAAGGACACAATCGTTGTCAACTCAAATAAAGCACTTAAACATAAATTTGTTTGGTTCGCTTTAAGTCCGCATTCTTTCATTTTCTTTAAAAAAAAAGTCAATGGAGTTGTTTTGCAAGAAAAAATAGAGACACATCGAATAATTATAATATTTACAGGATACACGCATATGAACAGTATCGTCGCACGTCGATTGTCATATGTTTTTACAGAATAGCTTTCTAGAAACTTATAATAAAAATATAACATACATAGACGCAATATAAAGATTTATATATATATATATATATATATATATATATATATATATATATATATATATATATATATATATATACTAACTTCTTTATCCTTTCGAGTAACGATACCACGTAGTCTATTCCGTTCTTGATGGTCAATGTTAGATCTTGAAGCTCACTTAGGCGAGTTTTTATCGTCTTTTCATCCTGTAAAATCATAAAATAGATAAGATAACTGACTTTAAAATTTACTATATAAAATACACTGGATATAACGCAAAATAATTTTGTAGTAAAAGTAATACCTAGTTTTAAAATAATGGCTTTTCATATGTATTTACTACAAAGCTGTCTAAAGTCTTTGATTGAAGCTTGTGAATTTTATATGAAATTTAAAACAACTTTCCGGTCCTTTTTCGTGTAGGTACAAGGTTTTTTTTATAGAATAGTTAGGCGAACGAGCATACAAATGTAAACCATCGCTTACATCGTCAATGCGCCACCAACCTTGGGAAATAAGATGTTACGTCCCTTTTGCCTGGTGAGAAAGCCAGTGTAATTAGCGCTGGCTCTCTCACCCTTCAAACCGGAACGGAACAATACCAAGTACAGCTGTTTTGTGGTACCTACCCAGACGAGCTTATTCACCAGTAAATAGAATATTTGAAGAATTGTCTAATTAAGCTAAAGGGTATATAATATTTTGTTATGAGATTTGTAAAATAAAAGTAACTGAAAATAATTACGTACCCATTTATGACGAAATCACTGAACGGATTTCGATAAAACTTAGTATGAATAGCCATAGAAAACTAAATTAAGGTAAATAATAAGTTATTTATTAAATAAACGCGAATGAAGTCGAATCAACATATAAATTAACTGTATACCTACATCCTGAAATGAAGACCTATCATGATGTAACATTTTTATAGATAGCATATTGCGTCAATTCGAAAAAAAACAATAACTTTTTATCGTTAATATGGTTATTATTACGAGTGTATTTACATTCGTACTGCACACGGTAATCAATCAATCGCTAACTTCATTATAATAATAAGAAACTACATTATAATAATATGTTTATTATTTTCTGAACTAATGCATTTTTAATTTCATTTTTACGTCATATCTTTAAAGACACTATACCTACTCGGGAAAATGGCGCGGGCAGAAAAAAAAGACCAAGCATAAAAACAGCAACAATCCATTTGCCAAAGTCGGTAAACGGCCTCCTCTTCTGTTGAGGACTATATGGATTCATGAGGATTTTCCACCGTACTAAAAAACTTTGCTTTGGCGGATATTCGTGTGGCAAAAGGTTCTACCACTAGTAGTAGCTAATAGTCTATATAAGATCGCGATCTTTAGTTAAGATTACAAATTCAATTTATCCTTCATGTTCAATCTTTTCAACAACTATCCTACTACCTATGCTATTTCTGATTCCTTATAATGATGACGTTTACTAAAATCTAATTCGTTTTGTGCGATATAATTTTATGAATAAAGAGAGTAATGCTCTAAATGTATTTCTTGAAGTTATATTGCATTCCATATTCAAATTATATGACTATATTCGACCAGAATTATTTATTTACTCATTTAAACATATATTTTGTTGATAATATCACGAATCTAGTAAAGTTATTATAGATTATTTAAATACTCTTAATTTTTTACCTTAGTGTCCTGTTCTTCTTCAATGTATTCATCATCTATTTGATATACCGGAACGAGAGCGTTGTTGTCTGAAAAATAAACAAAATTATAATACAATTCATGAATCGTGTCTAAGTGTTAATCGTAAATATGAGGAGTGCCATCATTCATTTCTTTTGAATAAATTCGGTATTTATAAGCTAGCTATTAACTTAAATCGTTTGCTTATTTATAAAGTTAATGTTTAAATAAATAAATTGCGTACGCCTTGAAAAAATACATTGGCAAAAATTAATACAAAAGTAATTTTATGAATTAAACAGTCTGTAAAGTATTGAAAATTATTATTACATATTATAAAAAAGTCTCCTGCCGCGTATGTTTGTCTGTCTGTACAAATGTGATAAACTCAAAAACTACCGAACGGATTATCATACGGTTCACCAATGGACGAATTTATTCACTGGGAAGGTTTAGGCATAAAATTTATTAAAGTTTTGTGAAAATTGGCTAAAATACGATAAATGTTGAAGATGTCGAAAAAAAATCAAGCAGACTGGGTGCTTTACTGACGTGCCGAATGAACTATTAGTTATATGTATTACGTTATAAACGCTCTATGTAGGCCGTTATTCTGGCGTTAGCTAGAGTTACATTATTATAAACTTACTTCTTTGAGTGAGCCAATAGTGGACAAAGGGCAAGACTAGTAGGAGCGGCGTCATCCACATCCTAAAGAAGTACCAGAAACTCAGCCATCCGATTAAGGCCATCGCAGATTTTTCCTGATTCTCCCATTCGAATAATCGCCTTAAGAAAGAGAAAAACATATTTATATAAAACTATACATAGTGTCCTACTTTCTATGGTCTTATATTATAATAAAAATAAGACATTATAACGTCTTATTTTAGTTTTTAATGTTTTATTATAATAAGGATGACATCATTAGCTCATGATTTCCTCAGAATTTTTAGGATCAAGCGCACATTTTTTTTTTTAGTATGACAATATGATATTAATGAAGATATCGACGGCAAAAAATATATACACAAAAGTTCGAGAGGGACTTACATATCGTAATATACAAAAACATATCGTAATGTTATGAATCTGACTTGTTTATGTATGTGCTCTAAAGTCAGATTAAAACATTGTACTTATAACACATTTAAGTTAAATAAAACCTACTTATAGGAAACTTCTTTCAGAATTATAATTATGTTTAACAATAGAATGATTGTTGCACGGATCTCAAAATAGCTTAAAATTACTGTGTTTTCCATGTTCAAATGAATTCGCATAAATCCGAAATTATGCCTAATGATACAAAATTTAAAAATGATTCGCTTGCTGTCAGTTTTGATGAGTAGTTAAACCAGGAACAATTATTTTCAAATAAACCAACAAATTATTTATCGAAAAGTGTAATACAATGGAATGGCCATACATCTATAGAACAATACATATTTATACATTAAAGGAGTAAAAAATGTGTACCTATACGTTTTAATAAATAATTAAATTTTATTTAAAATTGGACCTGATTTGATCATCCTTATATAACAATATCCTGAAAATGTAACGCTTCAAAATCGTCGTTATCGTTACGCCCACGTCGTGATGCATTTTAATATCCACATATACAAAGTTACACACTCACTTGACACATTTAAGAAATAGGTAGGTTTTGTGTCAATGTTTATTATTCGAATATGTGTTTTATAGACTAATGTATAATTTACGTATTGTGTTGTATCATTGTCTCTAATAAATCTCATCGAAAATACAAGGAATCATGCATTTAGCGTTGAATCACAGCCAAAAAAGTCAATTCCTCTGGTGGTTTATCATATAAATATAAGTGTTATTATTATATTGTATTTGAATAATATTTAAATATCTAACCCACAAAGCAAAGTACGAGCATAACTTACAAAATCAAAGTTATTTTAGGGACACATATTCGTAACTCCCTAAAAATAACTTTATTAATTCCAGAATATATGTTAGTAAAATAATATAAGTTCAATGACCTGTATTATAAATGGGGTGATATAATGAATATTCATGTTACAAGTCGACATAAAACAATGCATATAATGAATTTTAAACTTACTTCAAATGCTCGTTTCCATTTTGGAAAACTTTAAATATATCCTTAATGAATTTCAAGTTGCTGTATATAAGAGGGATGTCAAATTTCGCCGGTTTTAATATGTACTTGGTTTCCTTTGGTCTTAGAACGCGCATTGAAGCTTTAACCTGTAAAGAAATGCTCTAAGTCAAATTCTGTAAAGTTTTTAATCTATTAAATTTCTAATCTATAATTTAACTAAGTGATTAATTTGGCTTTATTGGTTATTGTATTTTAATATATATTATTTTATATTGTTGACACCCTTTATATAATTTATTATCTGTGTGAAAACCAACAAATTTATATATGAACTTACAGATTTTCAATATCTACGACCATTTAACTACTTTCTCATAAGATTTTAAGCTTCAAATACTATTAACAGTTAAATCGTATATTGACTGAATATATGATATATATAAAATGAAATAGAAACAAGAAAACGTAAATTCTATGGAAGGAATAATTGTCCTTAGGAAACAAGGCGTGCACTAATCGTCTATGTTTTGATAATTATTTTTAAAATTTGTTTGGAATTATTTATTTATTTCAAGATGATATTTGTGTTGAGACGTCATCATTGACTCTTAAAACTACCTACCGTTTTAGTATTGTGTTGTTACTTTTTTCGTTCCAATTTATGTTATGTAATGATTTTGTAAGTGATGAAACATATTTTTGTTTTAATCTTACCGGATTCCATACAAGGCACATCTCTAACAGAATCCTCGGGCAGTTTCCTCTTGCGCTATGCCGTTTCGATCTGTCCTTCAGAGCATACCATCGTTTTTCATTGTTCTTTATCCTTAACAATGGTATCGATATTTTTCCGATTGTCTCGCCTTTCATCGATTGCAATATCGATTCGTCATGGACAGCTATGTCTAATGCCGACGTGACGTCATTAACACAGCTGAAAATTATTTATATTATAAATACATAAGTAGTATTAAAAATAATAATCTACAAAAATTTAACAACGAGTAACAATATTTGTTGTTACTGTGAAAACTACGAATTTCCCCGATCTGAGATAGGTATTGTATTCTGTAGACGATGATTCAATTGACAAAGAAAAATCTTCCGATATCGGTTTGTTATTTTTTAACGGAAAACAAGGGATTTCCCCTATACCTATTTCGATCATAAATTATAAGAAACAAGTAGGTTATCAGTTACACAGCTCATAAATAATGAAACAATTAAAAAAACAATAGAACGTTGTCGAGTTAGTTTTATTAAATATTGTGTAACTTAAACGACTAATTATATAAAACGATTGCGCGGTTATTCTATTGAGTTCATGTTTTAACTCAATTTTGTAGAGTACAAATATATTCATGATTATTTTATACTAATACGTAACCATATTAAAACAGTGATTTTATAAATATTTACGTCAATATATTATATATTTTTTTCTTAACAATATTTGAAAAAAGCTAAATAAAAAGTTGCATATTGATTTGTCGATAATAATCTACTAACTAAGGGCTTGGAAATAAATACCGCAGATATGAAAATTATCGGCGAAACGTTTTCTAACCAAGATTAATAATTTGTGTACAGTTTGATTTTTATACGAAACAGTTTGAAGGCAGTAGTTTTATACCCCATGGAATTGTTTAGTATCCAAAATTGTCAGATTCTGCCTCATGTAGATATATCCGCCAATCTATAGCGAGACAGAATGAATACCATTTAAACCTTAACAGAACGGAGCCTTTGAAATTTATGAACTGGTTTTACCAGTTAACGTTTTATTTTATAATCAGTTCCTGAGTTTAATAATACATTAAAATTATAAAATATACAATGCTATACAAATATTTTCATGGATTTTAGAGTCGGAATCAATTTAACAGACTAGACGACTGATTTATTTCAATGACAAATGAAATGTTAAACAAGTAATTATACTTTCAATATATTACGCACAGTAAACTAGTCTCAGGCTTAGTGACTATACCGTATATTTTCTGAGAATGACGTAACTATTTAATTAAGCGCATATGTAAAAGAGTCGGCATGTGCAGTCGCTAAGTTATAGGTTCACTGTACTATACAATGTAACTGTTTAATCATACTGATATTAAAAAGAGGTTAAGTTTATATATTGGTTTTTAAAATTACCACAGTAAATAAATACGTATGATACAAAGCTTGGATCCATGCTTCAATAAATGCAGGTTTTATTAAAAAAATGTTTAAGATTGAATCATTTTGAATTGTTATTAAAAACATATAGCATATAGTTATTTATAGAATTTTTATTAAATAATTATTTAAGGTAATTTAAACCAGTATTTTTGTATTTATTGAAAACATTTTTAAAATCTTATAAGTAAAATAACAATACTACCGCATGCTTGCTGGGTACAGGAAAAAATACCGCCAGGCGCGGTATTGAGAGCAGTACATAATTTACGAATTTATTTTATATATTTAATTATTATTTAATTGCATGTCGCGCCACGCATAATGTCGCGTTAGTGGGGACGCGACATTAAGATCTGGTTTTGTAACATTTGTAATAAGCCTCAGTTCAATGCTCATGTATATTATTCTCGGTCACATGGTCATGGAGGTCATCAGGTTATGAACCCGAGAATAAAAGTAGTTTATAGACAAAATAATATATCGTGTTACTTAATTAAAACAATATATTTGTAATACTTTTACGTGAAAATAGGCAACGCGGCTCGTATAAATAAATCTATTATTGTATTAAAAAAACGATTCCTTTCGCTTACGAACGTAGAATAAATTACGAGGGGAAAATTCAAAAACGTCACAATGAAAAATTCCTAAGTCTCGAAATTTCATGTAGATACACGCTCGGATTTACAGATCAAAGACAATCATCAGACAGATCTAAGACCCCTTGGCACTTTGTCAGCCGGTGTGGCCGGTGCCTTGTAGGCCTAGGCATAAACTCGGAGCTTTGTGTATAACGAAAAAATAAAAGGAACGCCTGTAACAGCTCGTATTAGTAACTCAAAAACGATCGACTGAATCAATGGTTTAGAAAATGTAAAGTGTAACTGTTTTTATTTTTTAGGTGAGATTTTTTAATGTTTACTTACAATGTAAAGGTCTTGTTCCAGTTCGGTTCTGAGGTCCCTCGCACAGTGTGGGTCTGGATCCTCGCGTTGTCCAATTCCAGCACACAAAAGGCATTGACGTTACCACTAATATTTAGAGCGCTTAAACCCTTCGCACCATGCACTGTTACTGTTAATTCACCAACATTTGTCCAATCGTCCAATTTATACCAAACCTGAAAGAATCTTTATTTATGCTTTTTTTTTATAGTAAAGATAGGCGGACTAGCATATGGGCCACCTGATGGTTATCGGTCACCTACCCATAGACATTGGCATTGTAAGAAATGTTAACCATCGCTTTTATCGCCAATGCGCCAACTAACCTTGGGAACCAAGATGTTATGTCCTTAATATTAAGTCTTACGATAATAGAAGAAGAAATCGGAACTAATAGTATAAATGCGAAAGTGACTTTGTTTGTACTTGTATTTGTACACGTCTTGAACACCCAAACGAAATCGTCATAAAATTTTGCTTACACGTTGTCAGAGGTACAGAAAAGGACATAGAGTACTTTACACCTGATTTTCAAAGGGGGGGGGGCGAAGGGGGAGACCTCCTTACTTACTTTTCTCGGCCAACGCTGCGGGTAGGAGCTAATATATTAAATTTAAAAAAAAACTTCTCAATTCCTGGTAATGTATAATCAAAAGATGTTTTTAAAAAGGTTAGATTATGGTAATGCTATGATTAGTTATAATATTTCGAATGACCTTTAAGCTAATTACTTTTAACTTTACGAGTATATGCTTTACTAATAAAACGAAATAGAAGCTACGTTCAAGTAAGTCACAACGTACAAGGCAGTTAAGGCGAATAAATTACCAAAAAAATATATATATTTAAAAATGCTAGTTCATTATAATTAACTATGATAAAGAAGGCTATTAAAAAATATATACAAAAAATATATTTACACTAAGCAAATATTTAATGAAAATTGTTACTGTTCTTACATAAAAATGTTAATCTATAAATGCGTTCCATATTTTTTTTCTAACAGTATTAATTTAATTTTGAATTGACCTGTATTTCAACAATGGTTCTAATTAAAATTGACCTAATACGACCTGATAATCTGAAAAACGCGTTGAGTAATTTTACATTAGACTAGTTTTATTAAATTTTCTCGTGGTCAATTTGTTAAAAAGAATAATGGTTGTATTTATTCAACAACCTTTGCAAAGAGATAAGTGAACACTGGACGCATACGGGACAAAGATACAATATTTTTTATACAAATATTGTGTTCACTGGCTTAGTCACGATGATTTAAAATAACTAAATATAATCTTAATTAAAGTGTCATGGTTTTCGCTTTCGGGATTTTGCAATAAAATAGCGGTTTCCTTGCTAAAATGAAAAAAAATTATAAGATTTCATAATTTTAAATTTATACATAATTTACGCCATTTTAAGGTTGATGACGTTAAAACGTAATGTGAAATTGGTGATGTTAGGATCTAATTCGAGAAAAATTATAACTAAAACACATCACAGCAGCAAAATAACAGAAACGTTCAAAGACTGAATAAGGCCTAAGGTTCCATATTAATTTTCTTAAGCTTCATTAACATTATGCAGGTGGAGCTGAATCATTAAACCAAGAAAAAAAATTAATTATCATCATTATTAAAATATGTAATAATAAATGTGATAAAACAATAAGGAAAGTATTATAGATATTTAATTTAAATAATTGTTTTATATGAATCAGAATATTTACGGTCAGTTGATTTAATATGATAATACATAAGTCGCTGAGCTGAGCTAAAATATTACGACAAAAACAAAACTGAGACAGGCACGGACGTGTATTGATAAAAAAATAATAATATATAAAATAATCTATAATACTTAAAAATTGAAAATAAATCTTTAACGAATTTTTCGGTTCTCTGTCGCATATGACAAGAGCAATTCAATTCTTGAAATTGTCATCGCTATCTCATTGTTTTTTACATTTATATCCATTCCACATTGTTTTTCCATTCACTATTTATAAATTTGTGTACACTTGTAACCCTCACTCATACAATAATTATATCGTCTGATTCAGAAGTTGCTCATTAAATTCCGAAAAGGCGAGAACCGCAAACAACATTGATGCTTTTAATTAAAACATTTTTAGAGTAGAGGCTCTTGTTCTATTCTGTAATAAATTGAATGTGTTGTATTATTCATAGACAAATAATAGAGATATTCGTGCGTTCCGATACAAATAATATTCTTACGTTTCACTAAGAATGTTAATATCTCGAAAACTATGACGCTTTTAGAACACATCTCCTTAAGGCTGTAAATTTTACACATAAATTTTTTCCTTTAATTTGTAACGTTCGTGCGTCACAACAGAGACGACAAAAAATTTTAAAAGTAACCCGTAACCTCTGAGTTAGTCATATTTTTATGTCATACATACCTATTCATACTGTGCCATAAGTATAATATTATTCTTAAGCTGTTAATTTCAAATCATTATTAATAACATCGAGGAAAGTTACCCATGTAAATTAGTAAAATACAATAATATTTTATTGCTGTTCTGTCGATGTTGAATCGGAATAGAATCGGGAACGTATCGTAGCCGTTATTAATATTACATTTTGCCCCCTGTTTTATCTTTAATTCAGTACGTTTAGATATATAAACAAACTGTCAGCTTTAAAATATAGATAAATATATGCATATGGTGATATAAGTGTTTAATTGTCATCGTAGCAGCAAAAGACAAATGTATATTTATTGTTATTTTTATTATTAATATTTAAACATAAACCAAATTCTTGGAATATTAAAAACATTAAATTAAAATGAGTATATTTTGTTCAACTTTTAAATTAAACGTAAAGTTTTTATATTAAACTAGTTTTCATCCGTCGCCCGTGTGTTTAGGGCTGGAGGGGAGATGTTTATCGTCAGTGTTAGGTATAATAAAGCAGCCTATGCAAAGGTCATTGGCATTCAAGCTTGCTTCAAACAAAATTTCATAAAAATCGGTTCAGTAGTTTAGCCATGAAAACGTATCAGACAGAAAGTATTACTTTCGCATTTATTATATTAGTAAAGATTAAGCGTTACCACAATACGCCAATACATTTTTTTTTAAATTTAGATGCTAAATCGTTTATTTGCTGGTAGGGCTTTGTGGAAACCCGTATGAGTAGGTACCATCCACTTATCGCATATTCTACCGCTTATATTCTACAGTTTGAAGGGTGTGAGTGTCAGTGAAACTACATGCACAAAGGATATAACATAGTTCACAAGGTTGGTGGTGCATTGGCGAGTAAGAGATCTTTAATATTTCTTACAGTGCCAATGTCGATATCGTTTGTGGCTTATCATTACCTAGTCCATTCGTTTTATGGAAGCTGTATATTGTTCTGGTTGCTGTATATGTATATTGTTCTGGTTTCTAATAATCAAAAGTAAAATATAAGTTAATTAATATTGTAAAGCTACTTACAAACTTATCTTCCGTTGGCGCTTCATGATGTACACCATTCGTAGTAAGCATATTTTCAGTTGAAATGCGACGCTCGGATCCACTAAGTGTGATCAACATATGCACTGAGCCGAACCCGCAATCTAATTCCGACCATAGATCGTGTGTTTTTTCCTTCTCCAGTTGAGAGAGATCGATCACACATCTAAAAAGTTATAGTTTAATAAAGAAACTCTTTAACAAGATTGTGACCTGACATTCGTTTTGCTTTTATCAGATCTGACAGAAGCACAAAATACTATGAGAAGAAACGATATATATAATTATTTTTTATTATTATATGTTATTTGTTCGTTCTTATAATGTATGCTAAATACATTTTTTATTAATTATTTATATTATTTTCAATTTATAAATAAGTTTTTCCATGCCAATAACAAATGTAAAAAAAAACAATAAAATTGTACAATATAATTGGTGTTGATCAGCGTACAAAAAAATGAATAACTATTTACGAATCTTGTTGCGATATAAAGCTTTTTATTACTTTATTGTAGTATATTTTATTAAACACGTTTACGTGTTCGTATGAAATAGCAAGAATCGTACTTCCTGGAACATATTATTCCTATTAGCGTTTATATTTATACTTTACAGTGATATTATTTTATAGCAAAGAACGAACGAACCTAGCGTTATATTTTTTCTATAATTTAAAATCTATTAACAATAGATTCAGTATTTCAGTTGTGGAAATTTTGCAACACTTTTCAGATAAGTTTGGAATGTATAATATTGTGGTTAATGAAGAAAGAACTTTAAATAACAAGCTTGAACTTTTAATACCAGCTAATAAATATTAATTTAAAGTTATACGAAAAAATAAATGTACGTTATAAGTTTCTTAGCTGAAGTTTTTTTTTTATAATGTGGTATTTTTTATCTTATGGCAATTTATTTTTTGACAGATTCGATGATGATGTTAAATAAGGCTTTGACATTTTTTAAATTACGTTCATTAATCACAGATAAAACTATTTTTTTTCGTATATATTATCCAATAAACATGACAAAAATACTCTATGATTTCAGAGAGACCTTGAAATAATAATTAATTGTACATTTTGTACTTACCGGCCCATAAAGTTTTTCTGTTTTGTTTTGTGCCATACATTGACCTCGAGAGAGCTGTCTTCGTCCAAGTACAAGTTGAACCGTTCTCGCCATACTGGCTTTGTTTTGTTTACTTGCTTCGACTTATGAGTTTCACTACCTAACCTAAAATATTTGTTTTGTTTAAATATAGAATAATATAAAGGACAAAGGAAATTACAAAAAGAAGGGTCATTGACCTATGAATGCAGGAAATGCCACATAAGCGGGATCTTATATAATTAAAAATATATTGTACATGATTTTATATTTAATATAGAAATGCCAATTGGAAAATGGGTCAGTTATGTTATTAACCTATTCATATTTGAAAAATATGCCACCATGTTGGTAGAGCATTTGCAACTTCGATTTCCACTGGTACAATTCGAATAATGCATAGCTGTGTCACGGTAAAGAATGCTACCTACCCAGACGTGCTTGCACAAAGTCCTACCACTAAGCTTAGATACAATTGTATGGTAATAAAATACAAATTTCTTATGTTATACATGTAAAACCTTTTTTAACATTTGTTACATACATAAATACTATTTCTATTGAACGAAATATATTTATAAAAATAATTACGCAGTGTAACAAAAAATCTATGCATATTTTTGTTTTCATAGACCTTGGCAGGAAGCAAAAGTATGTATACATTTTTAATAAAGATTTACATATTTTATTAAGGTTACTCTATTCATAATAATTGAAATGTTCGAATGTGGTGGTACATTTAGTTCATCCATCATAGTTACTTAATAATTGCAAATAAAATAAATAATAGTTTTTCTCTCTTTGCCGTTAACCACGTTTTAATGTGGGAGATGCAGTACTAAATTAAGATTAAAATTTATTATAATAAAATAGGAGACAAACACGATTGGACTGACTAATTATTGAACTTATCTGCTATTCATATAAAAAAATGATGTAAGTAACAAAATTACAAATATATATTTAAAAAAATATATTTAAATGATAAATATATTTATCCCATTTTGGATCTTATACTAAGTTACATTATACTTGTTTATATTATACTAAATTGTGTATAATAGCTAATTAAGAAGGACTTCATTAGCATTATAAGAGCTTTACCATTTAAACGTGTTCGTTTTATGAAATAATTACGTATGTAGGTGATATTTGCGTCAGTAAGCATTAACAGTCAATAATATTACGAGTTGTAGCCGATTTAGTATGTATGTATTATATATGTATATATTTATTATGTATATATTTACACATATATAACCTATATACAACGATATTATATTTGTAGTTGAAAGATGAATTCGCAAAGAAGAAAATGTCTTACTTCTGCCCATAGACACTGGCTTTGTAAGATGTAATCAAAGGTCAATGAATTCTGACGTTGGACTATTTTGGTTTACAGTCTTAACACAAGAAAATAGGAATATTACTTTTATTAATTCTTTGAAAACAGAGGTTGTTATTATTATTATTTTTAAAACATTGTATTATGCGTTCGTCAATGGGATCTAAGATATGATGGGCCTTATGCTTGTTATAACACTGGTTCATTGTGCCTTTAATGACAGCAATACAAAATATTGATAAATACATAACCAGACTGAGTTGCAAAAATTTCTAGTAAGTAAAAATCTAATTAATTATTAACTTAAAACAATTATAATTATACTAAACAAGCTTCAAAAATGTATATAATGTAAACAGATAAACTAGAAAGCTGAAATACAAAACTAATTTACAATATTAATATGATTCGTTGTTTTTTTTCATTATTGTTGATCAGGGTTGTTTATTTTCTTTTTTTACGTACACTATCAATTGATATGTTCCGGTTTAAAAGGTGGGTGAGCTATTATTAATACATTATTTATTTATTGTAAGACAATATGGGTAAGGAATGCTTTTATATCATTCTTTACCCATAGTGATTGTCTTACAATAAATAAAAGAAGAATTAAGGCTTTTATATCGAGTTAATATATATATCACGGTAACAGCCTGTAAATATCCCACTGCTGGGCTAAGGCCTCTTCTCCCTTTTTGAGGAGAAGGTTTGGAGCTTATTCCACCACGCTGCTCCAATGCGGATTGGTGGAATACACATGTGGCAGAATTTCAGTGAAATTAGACACATGCAGGTTTTCTCACGATGTTTTCCTTCACCGAAAGCACGAGATGAATTATAATCACAAATTAAGCACATGAAAAACTTCAGTGGTGCTTGCCCGGGTTTGAACCCACGATCATCGGTTAAGATTCACTCGTTCTTACCACTGGCGTTCTTATATATATAATATTATATTAAATAAAAATGCACACTTGCCCACCCACCGACGCTGTAGAGGCCAATACGGCCAAAAACAAATACATTCAGAAAAAAGAGGCATACTAACTTAAACTTGCAGTAAAGACCGCTGGATCCGTTCGCTGGCGCGTCTGGCAAATCTTTGGCTTCAATCAAAACTATATTCACGATTGATGTCCATGATTTCTTGAGACCTTCAAACTTTCTGTTTTTTAAGAGATACTGAAATAAAATTTCCCATTAAAACATCGAAAATAATTCGTCAATTTTATGAAATGAGAATATGTTATAACATAAAAATTAAAATCAAATGATTAAAATGTACAACAGTCTGCATCCTTATCTTTTTTAAATGTTTTGAGCTTATTTCCTCACTGCTCTATCGCAGGTTTTTTTTTAAAGAATTGGAAAGCCAAACCAACGCCCATAGACATTGGCACTGTAAGAAATGTTAACCATCGCTTACATCACCAATTACAAACAATGCGCCACTAATCTTGGGAACTAAGATGTTATGTCCCCTGTGCCTGTAATTACACTGGCTCACTCACCCCTTAAACCGGAACACAACAATATCAAGTACTGCTGTTTTGCGGTAGAATATCTGATGAGTGGGTGGTACCTACCCAGACGAGCTTGAACAAAGCTCTACCAGCAGTAGGTTGTATAGTTGTATATATAGGTTGTTAGATATAAATGTGTCAGATATAAATTAAGCTTTTAACTATACAGAATTGGCAGATTCTTGTAAAGTTTTCTTTACCTGTAATCTATGAGTTACTTGAAAATTAGAAATAAAACACCTTAAACATGTATGAATTAATTATTAAAATAACTGAACTATATCAAGATGACCTGTTGTATAGATCACGTGAATCTTAATCGAATATCACGAGTTTAAATTCGGATAACACTACTAACGATAACCTTAGCAGTGGAGCTAGTGATGATATATCTCATTTATAAACTGGTATAATTTAACTTTTTAAATTTTTGTTTTCAAAATTTCATATATATAAAAAAATTTAAGCTATTTGCTGAATGATTCATTCAAATATTAAATAATAAGATTAGAGTAGCTTAGAATTATAACAAATAAAGTTATATGAGAAATTAACAGTATATATTTAGAATTGTAGTAAGCTACGAGTCGTAATTTAAGATGAAGTCAAAATTTTGTCATTTCTTGAAATTTAATTAATAACTCAATTACTGTTAAAAAATATAGAGCTTTATCAGCTAAACATCAAAGCTGTAAATATCTTTATTTTTTATTCTAAGACTGTTTATATGTGTAGCTATATAATAATTGAATAAATTACTTTTAATTTTTAATTGTCCTTGTAATAACAAGTAATATTTGTGTAATAGTTTCCGTCTTCTTATTCGTTTACTAGTATAATTAACCGTTTTATTTTATTCAAAAAATAAACTGCGACAACATATTTATCGTATAAACTCATATTTTTTTCTTTGTAAGCTTTGTAAGTGTTATTAAGTTGCAGATATTTATACATTTAATAAAACAGTGTAGGAATCTAACATCTTGTAATCGTTCAAATAATTAATGAAGAAAATATAAGGAGTTAAATAAATATTTGTAGATTTTAAAAGTAAACAATTAAAGATACGGGCTTTTATTCAATTTAATCTATGGGTCTGTTGATATAACGATGTACTCACAGTTACAATAGCCGCGAAATCTTCATGTATTTCAGTATACATAGTTGTAGAATCGCTCATTATTCGAACGCCACGATTAAACAAAACACTTCACTTGTCACACGTGTAGACAGCCGTGTAGTCTTATGACGTTCGATCGCGGTGCTTGACCAATATTAACTATATGCGCGAAAAATAATCGCAACTATAACAAAGTCACATTTCATTTTTTCACTTGATTATTACGTCATACTAGTAGGATAAAGACAAATGTAATATTTAGTCACTACATTTATCCTTAAATATAAAAAGAAAAGGCTATTATGCCCACGAGATGAGTCTAACAGACGTGCATCTTAGACGTTTTATGAGCAAGGCATTGATATTAGTTGTGAGGTAACGTTGTGAAATGATGCAAACGTTGGCATTGATAAGAATTAAATGACTCAAGTCTATTGAATAATATACTGTGATCAGACCTACCTATTCAAACCAAATCAATTTAACTATTCATGATTTATTTCCAAAATAGCACCAAGGCGATCCGGTAATTGGTTATGACCATTTCAAATATATTTTTTCATTTGTTATTCTTATATTTACACTAATAGGTACGGCTTGTATTGTTGCTTTAATTATTTTAATTTTATTATTTAGTCTTGTAGTAGGTAATTTTGTTTTGTTTGTTTTTTGTAAAGCCTGTCGCAGGTTTGTCGTCCTTTTTTATTGATGGGAATTCTATAATTTAAATAATAATAAGTGCATTGGGAAATAATTGGTCAAACAATAAGTATGACATAATATATTTTTCTTTTTTTTATTATTTTTAGTTGCATCAGGTCAATGACACGATTAAATATCTGCAATATTTTCATAATAAAATATATATAAGAATGTAAACCGGGGCCATATTGCGGGCCGGCAAGGCGAGGGCGGCTAGTGCAGAACCTTCTTCCCGACTGTACTGGCCGTCCTCGCGTTTGGACTCTACTACCACTTAACATCAGGTGGAGTAGAGTCATTTGCCCTCCCGGGTAAAAAAAAAAAAAAAAAAAAAAAAAAACGAAATATGACATCAAGTAAGACAAATGTTGGTTAATGTAGACATTATTAAAGACATTAAAAATGGCCGGTTATAGATAAGAAATTATGAAGAAATCTTTTTCCTTATTACCATAAAAGATGTTAAGTCAAATTTTATTGAAAAAGTCTATTTTACTACCGGTGCCTTAGAATCAACCAAATATAGTTATGAGTCTGGTAGTTCAGCAGTGGACGCTTATTTAGCTAGTACAATACACAATTTTAATATATTCTATAATATAATTGTATTATTATCGCTTCAGCTTTCTTAATGAATGCTGTATAACTATAACGGATACCTGAAAACTATGTATTTATGATCTACAAATGTCTACAAAGACTATGTATATGTACCTATATTTTATAAATAGTAACAGTCATCATTTTTATGTTTAAATAAATAGGAAAAAATAATGGGTATATGTAGTTTAATTAATTTATCACACAATATCCATCCTGATCAAAATAAATTTTATATTAAATTTTAGCGCTTTTCTAAATAAATATATAAAGCCATGTTCACTTAGTAATTTTATTTGAATCAGTAGTCTTAGATATGTAATAGGACATATAAATAAACGCTCGCAGTCGTACCGTAAGGCGTATTAAGACGGTACGGACGGTTACTAATTTTATTATTATATTTGTTGAAATCTCAATATTTTAAAATGTATTATTGGGAAACCCCTAATTTTACTTGTAACATCGCTATGAGTAAGTATTTTATAAAAATAAAATCATAAATATGATGTTTTTTCGATGTTACAATGTGAAAAACAATATATAATGAAATTCCACAATGAAAAGCAGTTAATTAATAACGTTGAAATTAGGAAACGACTTAAGGAAAATAGGACAGAGAGGATCCTTAGTAAACCCTCCATCCAGGTCTTAAACTTCATATCATATCATAGTTATACATAACTATATATGTACAGTTGATTTACCTAATGAAATAAATTAATAATAATAGTATATTCCTTAGATAATATTCATATAAATTCATTATCAAAAAACGTTCGATATCTTATTTTTCATACTTACTTTTTGAACTTTCTTGCCGTGATCTCTGATTAAACTCAGCCCACTACCGATGCGGCCCATGAGCTGATTTGGGACGACAAGCGCAGCGGGCGACATCGGGTCCATCACCAGGCCGTCCGGTATCGGAATTGACCTATGGCAAACAATTTCAATAATAACAATCTAGCAATATAAAATATAGAAACCAATTTTAGTTGCGCTTTGAAGGAGAGGTGGGAGAAGTGCATTCAACTTGATGGTGATGACGTAGAAAAATAAAAATATAATTGATTTTGTATGTTTTTATTTTCGTAGCCGTTAAGCCGAGTACTTTTTAATCATCCCTCCCTTTTAAGTATTGCTGTTTGGCGGTAGAATACGTATGAGTTGTACCCAAATAGACCTGGGACCTGCACTGAGCCCTACCACCTACAGGTTTCATAAATAAGGTAACATGCAGTTACATAGGAGATTACTTCAGTTAGATTATCATAGAGTTAATCGATTAAAAAATTAACGTAAAAGTATTCTTTAGTAATAATTATTTTTAAATAGTATATTTTATATGTTATAGCTTAAACATTTTTTTACTGAAATCATGTTACATTTTACTAGAGCTAAACAATCAATCCCCATAGATCTTTGTTCAAAAATTAGGATTTTTATACAAACTTTCACCCCTTTCATCACCTTAGAAGCTCATTTTTTAAACGTGTTTCCTTAGTGTTAACCTACTATTTAAAACGAAACCCGTAAGCAAATATTCATGGTGGTAGCCCCAGGAGCTTGGGCTGTGCGTTGATATATCAGTAAATCAGTTAGTTGTTGTTTTATACAGATAGTCATTATATTAGAGATCAGTCATTTTAAAAGCTGAAATATGAAATACGAATTAATTTGAAATACGAGCTCTAACGAGAACAGCCAACCAAAAAGCGAATGTTTTTTCTACTTTAATATGAAAATGAGTTTGTTAATTAATTACAATTTAATTTAAAAACAATATTATTTACAGCGTGGAAATGCGGCCTGCATTACGGGCAGCTTTGCGTCGGGTGGGAACCGGGAGGGACTATTTTAAATTTGACTTTATTAAAAAAAAAAATTGTCATTGAAATTGATTTGATTGATTTATAGTACTGTGTTAACGTGTAAAATATTTTAACTTAGATTTTGTCACTTTTATAAATTGTGGTTATAATTAAATAATTTTAATCATTTAAATCATATGTTAACTAGTATCTTAACGAAAATTACGCATCTATACTAATTATAATAAAGAATGAAGCGTTAAATATATAAACAAAAAATATATGTATTGTTTAATAACATATATTGTATTTACATATGAATCTTTTGTGAAAGACATACAAGGACAAAAGGAGACAAAAACAAACAAATCATTCAAACGTCAACTTCGAACCTCAGTATCTATTTTCTTAAAATCTTTCCGCTATTAATAAATAAACGAAAATACCAAACATTAGGCATAATTACAACTCGTTTGGCTGGTGGCTGATATTTAAAGTTCTTGTAATTTGAACTTCCTTAATTAAAAAAATATATATCTGTGTGTTATGCGTGTCTTTGCTTGAGACACGCATATATCTTAAATTAGAAATGACTGATACAACGTATTACTTTATTAGCCCATATTTTTTTTGTTTTGGTATTGCATTATTTATAAAGTTAGTCAGGACGGAGGATAGTTGATAGATAGTAATATTTCTGTTGTAGTTTTGGATAGAAATGAATAAAAAAACCACTAGGCCTCCTCGCCTCTTATAGGTTTGTTGTTGTTTGTGTTTGTAGGCTTTATGATAAATTTTAAATACAAACTAAGCATATCAAATCTCACTAGTGCTTGCCCGAATTTAATTCTCTGATCTTTAACTAAATGAGTGTTGTATGCACTGTACTATCGCGACTCTTGATAACGGTTCAATATTAAAATGAATTTACGTGTTATCCGGCGCCATGACCTCCGACGTGTTTAAGAAACAGTATTTCTTAAGAGAGCTTGATCGGACGTCGTTTTTAAAATAATATGAATGGAAAATTCTTGTATGCAGTCTGACCTTAATAAAAAAGTTCACCGCCCTTTTTTATTTATATTTATTTCTCTCTCCAGAGATTAAATGTATTGATATTTTATAGCTCCGTTATATTATTAATTTAATTGTTAATGAAATTGGTGAGAAGGTGATTTTTAGTGGTATGCCAGAATACCCGATGTTGCTTGCTAATACTACTTGCCGTCCTGACTCTCACTCTTAGCTAGGCTATTTTATACCGTGGCCTTAACTCAGGTTGTTTTTGGCGAAATATTTTTGACCTTTCAAGGAAGTATATAGAGCCTCCTTATACCTGATATATTTGACTTTAAATTCTAAAGATACGCCGTTTAACGTGAGCCAAAATCGACTATAGTGTTATAAATAATTTCTTTAAAAAAAGTTGTCGACACAGGACACCCATGGGCAGATGTGAAATGATGTTTGTGTAATTGATTGTTATTGAGATAATTTATAATTAAAGATTGAGTTCAATGAACTTCAACGTAATTCAAGGACTTTTAATAAACTGGGATTTATAGCGGGCTTTCTTGACCACCGTCTTGTAACACATCGTGAGCAGAAATTAAAACCGGATCTTATAACCTATAAGACGCAAAAATATTGAGATCTTGAGGACGGACGGGGAAGAAGAATTTTAGAATAAATGCTAATGAATTGTGCTCTGCTCTTATTAATATAATGTAGATTAAATTTAAATTAATTTATTTCAAGTCGGTATTTATTAGAAAATATAAAGCTTTAACCGACAAAACGAAGTATATATGAATACAGAATATAAATCTTTAGTTTAGAAACCGTAAAATATATTTTATTATATACAAATTGTTAAGAATGTCAATAATTCCTACCTTTATAATACCTTTTAAGTATATACTCTTAAGGAGGTGTATACGTGGGCTCTCGCAACCTTGTGTCACCAAATTTATTTGATTTGGTCTTAGTATTAAAGGCTGCTTTCTGTTTGATTTAGAAATTTATAAAAGAAGGTCAAATATAAAGTGAAGTTACATACAAGTTATAAAAGTAATGGAAAAATAATGAAACAATAAGCGAAGGATTATTTACTTATGTTTTTTTTTTAAATTTAAACCATGTTAACATGACAATGCAACACCGTTACAGTGGAATATAAAAATGAAAATGAATTTAAGAAGTTTAAAAAATATCGATTCATTAATATTTATAACGAAGAGTTTTTCCATTGTTTTAGTATTTCCTGTTTATGATTTAAAAACCTTCTGAATTGTATAACAGCTATACCTATAAGTCAATAACAGCCCGTGAATACACTGCTAGGCTAAGGCCTCCTCTCCTTTTTGAGGAGAAGGTTTGGAGCTTATTCCACCACGCTGCTCCAATGCAGGTTGGTGGAATACACACGTGGCAGAATTTCAGTGTAATAAGAAGCACGCAGGTTTCCTCACGATGTTTTCCTTCACCGTATAGCACGAGATGAAGTTTAATCACAAATTAAGCACATGAAAATTCCGTGGTGCTTGCCCGGGTTTGAACCCACGATCATCGGTTTAAATTCACGCGTTCTTACCACTGGGCCACCTCGGCTATACCACGGTGACATAATTATTATTATCAAAATATATCATAATTAAATAACTGCTTTCCCAAAGGAAGACAAAGCTTTCTTAATAAAAATATCAAAAACTAAATAAATACGAGCGGAATTTTTTTGTATGGAAAAAATTCCGATTCCTCTTATTTTTGTTATTGTTTGCGTCACCGATAGCTATTAACTGCAAACAGGTTTTTTTTTGTTCACACGTGAGTCTCTTGCACTTTAACATTCGACGTAAACACCGTATGACGTAGGTTGACTTTCATTAGTCTAGAGGCTTGTTTTTATGTCTGAAAATCTCGAGGTCCTAGGCTTAAACCAGAGTCGGGACCAAAAAATATTGGGATTTTCTGTTTGGAACTTTGTTTCAAAAACCACGTAAAGTCGTTGATACATCGTGTCAGATTAGTGTAAAAAATGAGGGAACTGGGAGTACAGCTGTGTTTGCATATACGCTTATGCACTATTCATTATTAAGCTGTAGAATAATATTATATTATAAGATATGATAATGATGATAATATATTATATATCATAAACAATTTATTTTAATCAACAAATTGCAAAAATATTGATCAGAAAACAAAGCATTCCATTAATCAGTACTAGTGATGTATTTTCAGCATTAATAAAAGTTACATTGGTTACATTTTACTGTGTTTTCTTAAGAATTCGGCATTCAGCTGAATACATAAAAAATGGCCCAAATACACCGTATACCGAATAGTAACGGAATATTCGTTGCAATTCCAAAAACTATAAGACAGGAAAGCCCAAACAGACACGAGCTTACGAAGCCCACACTTAGAAACGACACGAATGAATGATTATTTCATAAGGTCGGCTTACGAACCATAAGATTCTTAATTCAAACTTATAACTTAGCTATAGTAAAAAATTAAGTAGAAAAAATATCATAATTTTTGATTGAAAAGGTTATCGTATTGTAGCGATTGAAACTCTTTCATTAAAAACGTTAAAAGAATCGTTAATATTTATTGCAAAAATAAGTCCAGTCACGTGTTATGATTACTAAGTTAAATATTTTCAGGTTTTTATGAAATGATTTTTTTAACCAATACGTTCAAGTGAGTTAGAACACATTTATCTTAACATATTGTGGGTTCAATCCCAAGTAAGCAGTACACACTAAATTTTCATATGCCTGATTTATGTTTCTAATTGCGCTTGGCGAAGAATGAAAACATCGTGAAAACTACTATTACTAAATGAGTAGTAGCAAATTTTCATCTACTTCTTCTTATACGTATACGTAATTAAATTTACTTATTTTCATATAAAATTTACAACTTAAAAAATAATTCCATCCCTCTATGCTTGATTTTTTTGAGATGTTCAGAATTAATTTTAAATATCATTAAGTATTTCTTTGTGAATAATATTTTATTATTTTCTTTATGTGGAAAATAAGAGTTAAAAAAATAATTGTAAAAATGTCGTCGTTAAAAACCTGTGAAATGGTAAATACCAACAACATAGTAAATAAATGAGTAACTATGAAAACCGAGCTATGTCAAGACATATTTGGTTACAATGCAAATTGTGATACAAGTAATGCGAATTTTAACCAAAATGTTAATATGACCATAATATTTATAAAGTAGGAAAACGAAGGAAATAGAGAATGCCTGATCCTCTTTATATAAAGAGAATATTAACATAATAATGATTTATATTAAGTAGGATCAAGCAACAACATGGTAAAGTACCACTGCTGGGCTGACCACTCCTTTCTTGGATGAAGGTTTTGGAGCTGTTTAAGTTTTTTTCCTCCAAGAGAATGAATTCATTTTCCTGCTCAGCGAAATTATAAGCACGAATTATATAAATGAAAGTTTCTGCTTGGGTTTGCACCTAGAGTTAAAATTGTGTTGTGTTGTGTAAACATGTTATAGCAATTGAGCCATTTCGGTCTAACCTGTGTAGAATAAAACAAAATGAAAGCTATGAAGCATTTCATATACACGTAAAAAGGGTAAAATCTTTCATCGTGCTCTTTTTCATGGCACATTTGTGACCCTAAATTGAACCGTAAAGTAGAACATAAAATTGAAACGTGCGAAGAATATTATTTGTAACAGGACCCTATTTATAAATTAAATATTTCACGACAACATAAATATAATTTGAGCTTAAAGGTATTATTTTTTTTTAAATTATATCTAGCTGTTTGTGATACGCCTGTGTGGAAACTACTATTAATAATGAAATCTTTTCCTTAAAAAGGAGAAGAGAACTTAGCCTCGCGGTGAGAACTTAGCCAACATTTGCAGGTTGTTATTATTATTCTATATATATATACATCCGTGCTGAAATCATAATCCTGCTTTTGGTTTCACCTTAGTTGGGTAGAAAACAGTATGTCATGTTTAGGACTCTACTGAAGATAATAAAAATAATTAGTATTCGTTGGTATTAACTATGTGATACAATTTACATTTCAAACGGGTGATAGTGTTACATTTAATTTACCCATGTATAATGACTTATTCGTACTCGTAATTGGTAGAGCCATCGAGTATATAAATAATATCAGGAACTAGTCAAAGATATGTTGAAAAAAGAAAGTATTATTGCACTTTCATAATGTCTAGTTACAACTTTTTAGAAATATGCATACATGTATTTGGGCTTTGTCCTGTCTGGTTGAATACCACTATTGTCACCGTCTTACCATTATTCTACTACCAAAGAGCAATAATCTCTGATGCTGTGTTCCAGTTTGAAAGATGAGCCAGTGTTATTACATGTACAAACCCGTTAGGTCTAAAAAATAGTGAGGAATCATAATGATTGTTTTCTTTTAAACTTATAGATACTTATACATAGATTGATATTTTAGGTTTTTTTCTTCTCTACTTATTCAGGGAAACATAAAATAATAAATAACTACGTGTTGCCATAAATTATTAGCAGGAATATCTCAAGAAAGCAACATTTCTGGTCAGCTTAGTCATGAATATTACACTTAAGTTGGGGAAAACCGCTGACATAAAATACCTTCGACCTTTGTGTGAATACGAAAAGTAATCAGGCGGTGAAATTATAAGAACATAATATTCCTTTTGTAAATCTCAACCAGTGAACTTAAAAGTTCATCTCAATTAGTGTTGAATTTTATTTGACATTTTCTTTTTTCCCTCGATAACATTTCTATTTTTACGAAATTCGACATAGTTACCGTACATTTAAAAATGTTTATTACAATATTACATTGTTTTTTGTACAATATTTATACAAAGTTTGTGTTCAATAATTAAAAATACGTGTTTTATATTATCTGTCCGGCATTATAAAATCACATAATATGTATAGTTTTCTATATAAATTACTGCTTAACTTACAGAACAGTAAAAAACTAGTACCAACTAAAATATCAATAGCGCAAAGTCAACTTGATTCTTATCCCATATTTTATCAACTGTTACAATTCTACTGTATGAGTAAACTATAGTAAATAAATATTAGAAGAATATATTAGTCACTATAGTTTGCGCAAAGGACTCCGTTTATTTTTAGTGGTAATTCCGGTGCACTCGGCGCCGGTGAACCCCACACACACACTTCATACGTAGGAAACGCGTAAATGCATTTTTCCAGCGAGATAAAAGTATCATTAAATTCATTTGTATTCTATACTGTAAAATTATTAGGTGAAGGATTTATTCTATCTATAAGATGAAGGTATTTGGTACCTTGATACTGGCAGTATCAAAACGCTGACTGCATGCTGATGAATGCAACAAACTACTACAGTCATGCATATTATAACTATTAACTATTTAAATAAATCTTTAACATTACTGTGTGAGGATATGCTTTAGATTATTAGAATTACAGAGAAGAAAAATTAATTAATAAAATTATAAATTATTATCCTTTGTTTTTTTAATGAATAATTGTAGCTATTTTAAATGAATTATTATCTGTGGTGTTTTAAACCTTTCTCGATAAATTTGATGTCTGAAAAAAAAGTGTTTTTTTTTTTTTTATCGGGCTCTTAAGCTTTATATTAAATAGTAACTATAGTTAATTTAAAACATACAAACTCTTTTGCCTCAAAATATTTTTTTCCTACTTCTCTTTTAAAATATATTAACGTTACCGGTATCAATTATCAATTTAGGTAGTATTGTTATTCATTTATTCAATACACTATCTTTGTAATTTACTTAATTAAAAAAAAACTTACTTGAACTTGAATCATGTTAAAATATGAAATATGTTTAATTAAAGTGATTTTGTAATAAAAACACGGATAAGTGGTAATGGGTGATGTTTAAGAAAAATATATATATATATATTTTTATTAATTACGCTACAATAAAAATATGAGTCTTATCTCACGCTTACTATAAACTAAAGTAAAACACTCTTTTTTTTCTAATGAAGGTCTTTGGCAAGTAAGTGTAAAAATTAACCTATTATATAATCGTTTCGAAAACTAGATGATCTTATTGTTTTATTCGTTTCAGCCCGCCGATTCGCCCGCGTGTTTGCGGGAGAGGGATGGAGTTTAAGTACCCTATATTCTTTTCTGTACCTCTAATAGCATGTATGAAAAATTTCATGTACATCGGTTGAGTAGTAAAGACTCGGAAGCGTAACAAGCAAACAAACTCATTTTCGCATTTATAATAATTATTTTATAAATGGAGGCAACATTGCTTGGAAGATTTTTATTAGAATTGAATATTGATAAATTTTTTGCGTGTGCGAAGTTTGACTCAGTACGACTCTATATTGAAAAAAGTTACGGTGGTCTTAACTTTGTACGGCGTGTGATCATGGTCACAGGATTTAACCTACGGAAAAATACAACCAATCATTTAAGTAACGTTATTCAATAAATTACTTCAATCCAATCATAACTTACAATTATCTAATACAATAGAGTACACTGATTAATTAATCTGAGACAAAAATATGATTTAGATTTCCCCACGGTCATACTTACTCAACCTTTTCTGATTGGGTAAGGGAATCACGGCCAATATTATCGGACTGCGGAGTTATCGCAACATTGGCATTACGGTCAATTAGACATTTTTCCGATTCATCTATATTTTCGATATCTTGTGACACCCGTTCAAAGTCAATCTGTCTGTCCGGTGTAATTTCGTCACGATCCGATAGCGTTACCGGGTTTCGTAAGGCCGTTGATAAATGAACAACATCGACTTCCTCATTTTGTTTACACTTTACACCATCACGGAGCGGCACTGATTCGAGCTGGACCTTTGTTCTTAACGACAATTTCCTTTTCAAGGACATCACTTCACAACAATCGATATAAAATCGAGTAACGCGTATATCAACGCATATGAGTAAATAAGCTACCGTGAACAATGCAACACGTTTTATAAATCATATAAAATTGGTATTAAATAAAAAATACGTAAACATTTAATCGTACGAGTTATCACTGTTTACATTCGATGTTATAATTCTGTAGCAAACGATATCGTCCAATATATAATCGAGCACTAAATGTTGTTATGAGATTTTAATAATTATCTGAGGACAGTATTACTAACATTATAGATAAACGTTAACAAATCACATTTTGATGATAGTTTAATTGAAAAAAATATATTATCGATCGTTAAAAATCGATTAAAATTCGAATTAAGTGGAGCGCACATACCTCTGTCAGGTGGACACGATCGTTACGGAGGTACACAAATGACTGAGTTAGCGAGAACATGCGGTACAGGCAAAGAGGTCCATCTTACGGTCCGTAGCATCTTAGTTTTTTGTTTCACGAGTACATATTAACACGTTAATAATTTTATATTTCAAATTGGTATATAACATATAAACACAACTTTTAATTTTAATTAACCACTAAATATACCCGCGTCACTTTGCTTCATCGTTTATACTGACACATTTGATATTGGACTTTAATTTAAATCGTATAAATTATTTATATTTCAAACATCACCGTCATTGGACTAGTGTTTTCATTTGTTTAATTTATACATAATACAGTTATATTATTAAACAAATTTAAATTGTTTTAATAATTTTGATTTATTTCAACATCTGAGTTTAATTCGACCTCGGGACCAGGCTCATACAAGTTATTGGGTTTTCCTGTCAAGAGATTCTCATTAGCCCAGTGACAGGAAGTTGACTATAGGTTAAGAGAGCAAAAGAAATTTTTTTTAGAACTTTTGTAGATTAATTAATTCCGGCATACATTATTTTGATTTACAATTAATAACTATTTTATTTACATAATAATTGTAACGCAGCTACTTTTAATGAAAAAATAAATAAATTAAAAGATATTATTAATACTTTGATTCTTAGCTTTACGAGTATCGGAGATAAGAAGTTTCTAAAGATAGCAATTTTTTTATCAAACTCTACGTGACATTTAAATTAATTTCAAAATCTAAGAAATTTATATTACAAAATACGATTATACCTTAAAAATATAAAATATTTATAAGACCTCTGTCAATTGTTTATATTTTTTATGATTAATAGTAACAACCTTTATAAAATCCCACTACTGAGCTAAGGCCTTCTGTCTGAGGAGGACGTTTTTGGAGCTTATTCTACTACGCTACTTCAATAAGCGTAAACACTCGTAATAGATTTTGACACATACAGGCTCTCACACGATTTTCCTTAAAAATAAATTAGGTTAACATAATAAGAAAGTGATATTTTTTACATACTTCGTTTTTACTGGATTTTGGAATGTATCCTCCTAGGAATCAATAGTACAAATCAGAATTTTATATTCAGTTTACGCAAGATTGTGGAGAACATGTAAGCCACGGTGAAACTTATTGTTTACTTGAAACTTGCAACCGGTATAGCATTATTAAATGTTACAGAATATATTTACAAATAAAAATGTGACCGTCACGGGATATTTATGGTTATGGAAAGAATTTATAAACGAATTAATTATTAACGATAATAATCAATAAATAAGTATAGAGTAAAATAAATGAAAATATATATTTTGTATCATAGATACAAATATATATATATATATATACATATCATAAATACTAAAAAGTCAATCCAGGTTTTAATTTAAAAGAAAAATGTCGGTTTATATTTAATTAATTAAAATAATATTAACAGCTTAACTACTTTGGTCTAGCGGCTAGGTTATACGTCCGCTGATCCCGAGGTTCTGGATTCACATCCAAGACCAAAGGTTTGGACGAACGAAAAGTTATGGGTTCTGTTGTTAAGAAATTTTCAGAATATAGAAATCTACTATGTTGTGTTCCTGTGGCTCGAAAAGTACGTAAAGGTCCTGCAAGGGGAACGTTTTTTTATATGTAATGTGTTTGTTATATAACCATAGTGTTTATATTAACCAGGAACTTTTCACGATGTTTTTTTAGACGGATTGGTGGTCCAAGGTCAACGTAGTTGTCTAATTTCATTAATAGACATTCGAATATGCAATGTCTTCTGTGTTATGCTAATTAGCATCTGCAACGCTGTCTGCAAAATCATATGATTTTGTTAGACAGCGTTTTATATTAATTTTTGAAAATAGTAACATTATGAGCATCTATATTTTTAAAATTATCACAGAATCAAAAAAAATATATTGCATATTGCTCAGTTAATTTTGTACAAATTTAATTACGTTAGAAGGATATTCAATGTCTTCTAAAATCTATTGATTTTTTTTTATTATACGGTTAAGTTATTGAGTACAGTGTAACATGGTTTTTTTAATTCTGTTTAGTCATTATTGAATGTGCTTAATGTGGTATAATTGAAGGGGTGTACACCTTATTATATGTGTATTTTAAAACATTATTGCACGGTGTAATGTACTGGTAAGTGTTTCCTTTGTTGGGCATTCTTAATAAATTAATAACAAAATAATTATTCAAGAAATTACCAAAACATCAGTTAGTGCGTCATCTGTAGATGTATGCATAACGTAAAATCCCGCTGTTAACTCATAGACAACAATGAATATGACAGAAATGTATGTTTTGTTTATAAAACTTTTATACAGCGTATATTATCTATGAAATGATATAAAGCGTAATCCGACAAAAGCTTATGGGAAGGGATTGCGAAGCTTTAGGTAATACTGTTGCCAAAGCAAAGCAAAGCTTGCCGTTCGCAGGAATTCAGGCTCATTCAATGTCTAAATAAATTTAATAAATGCGTACATAGATTTTCTGTTAAATTAAAGTTTCTTACATATCTATATTTCTCATTGTTATATAAACATTTCATATGACTACTAAAAATAAGCAAAATGTTAAACGGTTACATTTAAAAGCTAACGCGTCATCGATGCATGACGTTTTTCTTGGGATTTCTGTTCGATTTAAATGTATGTCATACTCATACGTGTGTGGAGTGTATTTATTTAACAATTAACACCTTGCATCGGACGTAACAAAATATTTGGTATTGCTGTTTAACTACGCATAATACAGTCATTAGGAACAAGCAGTAAGCGTTGTTATTATATGATACAAGTATTTTCTTACATTAAAATGAAAAATGTTTGCATTTCAAATTAATCAATGTTTATTCGATTTAAAAAAAATACTTAATTTATTTAATGTACATTCTATAATTTCTCGACAAAATCAGTTTGTTAAAAATTACAAATGTTCCTTATTTTCCTTATTTTTAAAATATCAAATATATTTAAATTTTTCCTTATTTTTAAAATATCAAATTCGCATCTAATAGTTTTATATACAAATCCCTTAAAGCTTTTATACTATCAATATATTGTTCCATATAAATATATACTGTGATATTGATAAGAATGCACTTATCAATGTTTTTGAGTAAGAGCACATCTTGACCGAAGTGATAGTTCCAGGCAAATTTAAAACCTATTACGTAATGCGTTAACATATAACATTGAACGGTACGTACTTTCCATATTTTTTACCGTTTAGATCCTATGCTATTCATATTATACATGTGCTATTCTATAAGGACTTACTTCATTACTCACCTCGTGGAATGTTAATAACTAACTTATGGTGATATACAATTTTGATACGTATATTCTTGAAGTGATATAATTATTATAGTCAGTATCGCACATCACTTTCTGACATTTCACGATGGTTTTATGCGGTGAGTATCGAGTTTGTTCTTACAGAATAGCCTACTGTTGTCCGTGCAGATATAATGCGCGTTGCAATATACTCTTTGCATTGCCATGAGTCCAAGCTGTTTCAAATTGCAATGAAAAAAACTTAAAAATCATACAAATCCAAATAAAACTAGACTAACTTTTGAATTGTCATTATACTTTATATTTAAAAGTAAAGCAGTAGCTTTACGAATTATATATTTTATTGAGAATAATCGACAAGAAACTCATAATTAATTATATTATTAATTTATAACAAACCATTAGTAAACAGACATTGGGTTTTAATACTTTTATATTTAAATCAAAGCATACTTTTTTAAAATATTTTGTTACAAATACCAGCATATATGTTTTAATTCCTTATCAATATACCCTATTCCAACCACAAATAAACTTCTTTGACATCGAATAGACGCGATATCATTGGCCGAGATCTTGAATAATTTATTATCCTCTTGGCTATAGGTAAAGGTAAAATAGTAGGAAGAATCCTAAGTATCTTTCCACTATTTTGATCGAGTTTAATAGTTTTATGTGCCTGCATGTACCAATAGCCTATTCCAATCGATGAAGGAGTTAAGATAAACAAACCTTATGTATTTACATATTCCGTGCGATTTGCAATTAGTTCTGCTATCTTATGCACTACAAACAGTTCTTGATTTATATATCTTTATGGATATTATAACACTATCAAAGCGTCTATAGACAATTGAAATTTCACCTTTCTGTCCATCTTTCCTATATATTCACATATTAAAAATATATTCTCATGTTATGTTACTGTACAAAAGTTTTTAAGCAATAACTTAACAAAAATATTCTTAATTGTTATAAATACTACCAAGGTGCTATTTGTACATTTTCGAAAAAAAAGATAGATTTTATTGACTGTTTAAATTTAAGACTGGTTAATTGTAATTTAAGAATTATTTATAATTATAAGGTAATTTTAAAAACAAATTTGGTATACCGATGGCGGAAATATTTTGAAAGTGCCGGAAGCGGTAAGAAGACATCCTTGGCAATACCTTTTTACGCCATGTTTCATTCAGTGAACATATTCGAAAGGTTAGTGGCATGTCGCATGGTGGGGATGGCCATGCTTACATGTATGTGTAACCTCCGTGCTATTTCACGGCCACGTCAAGTTTAGGGCTACCTGCATGTTATGTCACGTGTCACTATCTCTGTTACATCTTACAAATGACTGGTTTATTTGATTTTACTGTCTTCTTAATTTGAGTGTATGTATGCAAAATATATGTATATTTTTCTATAATTGGTAGCAGACGGACAAATTGGCCATCTTTGGTGCCGTAAGAAATTTTAACCATTCCTTACATCACCAATGCGCCACCAATCTTTGAAATTAATTGATTTTATGACCCTTCTAACTGGTACACAGCAATAGTTACATCGCTGATTGGAAGTAGAATTCGTGATGTAAACAAAGAACATGTGTGATAGACGTTGTAACGGTGTGCTGACTGTGGCGACAACTTACCACGATATAGCTCATTTACCACCTACCTTAAATAAAATAATTAAAAATACTCATTACAAAAAACCGTAATTTCTTAAAATATAACACAGTTAACGTTTGTAGCCATTGTAGCCAGCAGCTAACAAGATTGGATGTTCTGGGTATATTTAACGTCCAAAAATGTTTATAGAAGTCAGTATGTCATTATACTGTTATCTAAATTTAGGATAAATTCTTCAAGTTACGACGTTTCTACATACATGCCACATTCACTATTATTAAGCCAATAACGGTTAAGTTGCATCAGTGTAGCAGTGTAAAATGTCTTTACAGGATAATTTTAAATGGTTGATTAGGTTAAATAATACATTGGTAAAATTAAACGGTTTATTGATTTGCTGATCTAGAAAATGACTTATACGTATAATTAAGGACATGAAATGGTATCATTGAAAATATAATATACAGGTACAAAATGTAGTAATAAAATATGTATACACATTTTATTCAATGCAGTGCGTATGAAAAAATAATTGGTATAGTTTTGGTGTCTCATTACAATAATAACGGTGTAACTGAAAGCAGAACTGTCTTGTAAGGAACCGACTAACGCCGGTACGTTATTTTAATGCTTATATGGTCTACATTCGCGTAGATAAAGCGAAACAGAAACGAGAGTGTAGATCCGTTTTTCTCTTCCCAGTGTTCCCCTTTCGGTTCAGTGTTTACTGTGAACGAAATCGTAAAAGTTGCGTTGAGATCACGCACAAATCAAGGCTAAAATCGCTGCCGCGATTCCTGTGGCACTGTGGAGCTCGTTTTAAATGTTATAATTATTAAATAAATAACGAGATGCATATCATCTTCTATCGTTAGCCTTTTTTGGTGAAACCAAATAGTTTTCGACAGGAATTTAAGACGAAACGAATTACATACCTGAATCTATTATAACTATTAATTAATGTCAGCCTACCGTTAGATACTACTGACTGACTAATAAAATAATATTTTGTTCAGTTAAAATCAGAAACCATAAAAAACAACTATAAGTATGTACTAAATATATTTAAGGAAATTTCGGCTATCGCAAACGAAAAAAAAAGCAATCAGTTATTAATTAGTTATTCAGTACTTGTGGTTGGTTCTTAGACATTTAATTACTCTGTCAAATATAATGTCGATACAGCGTTTTTATGATAAAATTTTATTCTTAGTAGTTCTTTGTAGTAAATTATTTTATAACTGTGTTTTATTGCTGGTCGTTGTTTATTTATTAATACCTACAGAAAATAAACCAACATGATATAAATACTCGTAAAAGTAGCATTTATACGACATTGTTTATTCAAATCATGCGCTGGCAATTCAGTCAAGTTAAATAAGAATCCTTGCATTTTCCTGGGACATTATTCTCACACGGCCATCTGATCCCAAACTAAGCAGAGCTTGTGCTATAGAAACCAGATAACAGATATACTACATATACTATTTTTCTTTAGTAAATACATATTTATATCGATAATTACACCTAGACTCAGGACAAACAGACATGTTCATGCAAACAAATGTCTGTCCTGGGTGGGAATCGAACCCACAACCTTCGGCGTGAAAGGCAAGCATCTACCAACCACGCCAACCGGCCCGTCGATTTATCTTTAAACAAAGCATAACCAGATAAAAAAGTTGCTTAGATTAAAGTATTAATTGTTTAATTAGTATAAAATTCCAAATGCCGATAATTTATCGGCTAATTTATCCAAGAAAAACTGTAGTTTAAGAACACTCACAAATCTCTCGAATCATTAAATGACGAAAATTGATATGCGATATTTACTTTAAAAAAAAAATGATATGCATCCTTCTTCTGCTATTCTTGCTCTCCAGTCGGGAGCAAGGCTTGATGTAAGCAACATCAAGCGCTCCCGGTCCCGGAGTCCTAGACTTTCCCGGTCCCAGAGAACTAGAAGTCTCAGATCATTATTCCTATACTGAAATCTGAAGAAAGCCGTTATATCGTGTAGCCCACTCGTCGAGACGAGGAGAATTAACAACTCAATATTGAATGTTTGTTGATGTGTGTGTATAGTTACATTACATTGTGCTTAATTTATCAAAAGTAATAACATCAAGCTCTAAATAATTTATTTGAATGTGAAGTGTTAATATTTGTTTCAGATATAATACTGAATATTAGAATTAGGTTAAGAAATAATCTGTAAAAATGTAACTGATCGCCTGTAGAAGGAAGATATATGAGTAAAACTATTATCCGTCCGCTTTTATCAACGCAATAAAACCCAAAACAATGATTACTAGAATTTTGCCAAACAACCTTTATCTTAGAAGCGGCTTAACTAATTTGGATGCGGTTTTCATTAATGTATTGTTGCTAACTTCACTTATAATTTAGTATTTTTTTTTATTTCAATCGGTTTATAAATAAATAAAAGTTATGTCAATTTAAAGAATCATGTAAATCATTTATTCGATAAAAATGCTATAAAATAATGCTAACTATAAATGATAGTCTGTAAAATGATTATGATTGAAAGTTTATAAGAACAAAACAAAGTATAAAATAGACAGTTTAGATTCTTCAAATGTACTATTTGTGTGTTGTGTAGTGGCTTAAAAATAACTGCCTCTTTTAAAGTTAATATGGCTATTTACGCTTTTCCAAAACCAAAACAATCCCTTTTTTTTATTTTTGTATGTCTGTTCGTCTGTTTGTCCAGTATAATCTTTGAAACGGCTGAATTACAAATTAAAATAACTGAATTATTTCAAGGTTCCGTTTTTATTATGAGTTCCGTCTTTATTTAATCAAAAATCGGTTCAGTCTATCAAAAGTTCACTTCATATAATATTATATATTACTTAACATCACATCACATCACTTCTTATAATATTATATACACAGGGGTTGGAAACTTGAAATTCTGGCAGTTGAAACATTTTATGATGTAAACCCACTAAGGAAGGATTTCTGGAAATTCTACCCCTAGAGGGTTAAAATAAGGGATGAATGATTGTATGGAAACTAAATGATGTGCAGAGAACAAGGAGAGGTAGTTTTCATTCCAAGAATACCATCCATAAGAATATATCATCGTATCAAAGAATGTATTGTCGAATTTAAAAATATATAGTTGCTTAATATGTGCTTTCCACGCTTTAAGAGAGTCATGACAGTCAACAGTCTCATTGCCTGTCGTTGAACATTTGACTTGTTGAACAAAGGCTTGGATTATATTAAGAACTGTTATCACATGGACAGTTTTTATGTTGCATGCTAAAGAGTGAGCTCTGCGAGTAATTTAGCAATTTTAGCCCCAAAAGCAAACTCCGTAAACGTATTTTTTTATGTTGTAGGCAAATAGCCCACCTGATGTTAAGTGATCACCGGGCGGTGGTGATACACATTGGCGATGTCAGAAATATTAATCATTCGCTAATGCGCCACCAATCGTGAAAGAGAAGATGTTATGTTCCTTGTGCCTGTATTTACACTGGCTCACTCATCCTTCTAACCGGAACGCAACCATACTATTGCTGTTTAGCGGCAGAATATCTAAGGAGTGGGTGGTACCTACCCAGATGGACTTGCAAAGTTCTACCACCGTTTACAAAGAGGTGCTTCGATTATTAATTATAAATAAAGTTTTCAATGATCAACTCATTAAGTTTTGTTTAATCTAGTTTAATAGAATAAAAAAAATATTATAGTCCCCCAGACTACCTAGCTTATTAACAGTAATAAATATACCCAACGGCGTGGATAGATTCCGGGGTATTTGAGTAACAGAATCGTAGATCGGAACATTTGTAATCTTCTATATTCTACATCTATACATTTGTAATCTAGTAATCTTCTACATTTGTAATCATTTATAATCTTTTTTTTTCTTCAAGCCATTCATAAAATATGTATATTAAGTAAAACTACAGGAGGTCACAGTAAGTTCACTGCTGATTATTAAAAAATAATCATCAATCTAAAAAATAATCATTAATAAATTTTTTTCGAACCCGAATGATATATCATCTTTAAAATCACAGACTTCCAAACAATTATTTATCTTTTACTCACACTTAAAAGATTTATCGATGTGAATCTGTTTTCGATACTATACCGACATATATATAACGTGTACATATATTACGTGTGTGCTTATCACGCGGACACCCCTCGCTTGATGCCAACATGTAGCAATGCCCGTTTTTTTAAAGGAATTATTAATATTCCTATTTACTCCTCCAATTTGGCGCACAGGTTGTGTTAGGAAGGGATCGACAATAGCTTGAAGCGTCTGGTCAAATATTAAAATCATATAAATATAATAAGTTGATGTAGACAACAGATATGAGAATATAATGTATTTACCTTTTTTGTTATCTATAATAAAAAAGGCAGGCGATTAAATAGACCATCTGATAGGAACGGTTGGTCATGCCAGCCCATAGACATTGGCCTTATAATAAATGTAAATATATGTATTTTTTAAAAGAATAGATAGGCGAACGATCATATGGGCCAGCTTTTTTTTTAAATGTATAGGCTAGCGCTTGACTGTTATCACATCTAATGGAAAGTGAGATACAGTCTAAGGTGGAGCACGCTTGTACCCATATTGTAGGTGGTGGGGAAAACGGAGGTCGGGAGGGTAAAACCTGATGGTAAGTGGTCACCAATGCTTATAGACATTGGCATTGTATCGCTTACATCGCTAATGCGCCACCAACCTTGGGAACTAAGATGTTATGTCCTTTGGCCTGTAATTACACTGGCTCACTTCCACACCCTTCAAACCAGAACACAACAATACCAAGTACTGCTGTTTTGCGGTAGAATATCTGATGAGAGGGATAACCTACCTAGAGCTTGCACAAAGCCGTACCACCAGTGAAATACAGCATCAGTAGTAGTATTTATTGCTTATACCGTAAAGCGTTGGCAGACGTTTAAAATATATATGTTACTTGTGCCTATTCTTATATTGGCGCACCGCTTTAACTCTTGCTAGCCAAAGCACGTAAGTACAAATTATTGCTATTTAGCGGTAGAATAATTGATAAATTCGTTGGACTTTAAGCATGATCAAATTCATTTCACCAGTATAGTACATCAATATAGAGGTACTTTTCTATTTACCTATTTATTAAATAAGACTTACAAATTATAGTACAAGCACAAACTTAATTTCTAAAATAAAAATCATTAAACAATAACTTCTTTGTATATTATAAGTTGGTATGTATCATTTTTTTATATAGAATAGGAAGGCGGACGAGCATATGGGCCACGTGATAGTAAGTGGTCAACAAACGCCCTTAGAAATTGGCACTGTAAGAAATGTTAACCATCGCTTACATCGCCAATGCGCCACCAACCTTGGAACCTAAGATTTTATGTCCCTTGTGCCTGTAATTACACTGGCTCACTCACTTTTCAAACCGGAACACAACAATACCAAGTACTGCTGTTTTGCGGTAGAATATCTGATGAGTGGGTGGTACCTACCCAGACGAGCTTGCACAAAGCCCTACCACCAGTATAATTAGTATTTGGTACATATGCTTTGCTAACATGATAATAGTAAAGATAAAAATTACTATTTTCAAGTAAGCTTTATAAGACATCACAACGTATTTTTAAATCGATTATGTAAATAAAAATATAATTAACACATTTTAATAATAGTATTGTGTTCATTATTTGTAAAGAGAATATGCCTTTACAGATCAGTAAGACGTCTATAACGAGCCTGTCTCGTGTATTAACACGTATTAACATTATAAACCTGGGTTTGGTTTATTATTTTTTGGATTCTTTTAAAACTTGACTATCAACTTTAGAGCCAATAATCCGGAAAAGAAGTAGGTAGGTACTAGAGCTACAAACTCGTTTATTTAATTACATATATCAACAATTTTATAGGTAATTAATTGGAAAAGGGATTATTTTTTTTAATTAACAAAGTTTAAATAACGTTGTTGCCATATACTACAATAACAATAATTATATTATATTCTATATTAAGAAAATGCACGCGGTTTACATTGAAAACTAATATTTGTCTACTACTTCGTTGTTATTTTTTTCTTTGATGGATAAATAAGTAGTTTATATCAATAACGAAGTATTTTTATTGTTTATTAAAGTATTTAATTTGTATGAGTTCACTATAACAAATTGTATCACTAATGAAAGATCCCTTACAACCTTTGATCAATAATGCACTAGTTTAGGTAAGTGCTTCAAAACGGCTCGAAAAACAAGAGCACAAATATTTTTGTGATCTTTCATTTCTCAAATTAGTATAGTCCAATCATAGCCAATGTTAAGACGTCAAAATGCCGCAGTGCATATCTAGTGCATTATAATTGATCGACGTTTGCAACAATAAATAAGTTTCGTATCGCCATCTATTGTTGTTTTATGAAACTTAAAATTAATATGGCGGTCTTAACCAACTACTTCAAAATAATTAAAATATGCGCAATTACAGCACTATAAAAAGCATAAAATAAATGTTCTTTGAAATATCTCTATCCGTGCAGTGACGGAGAAAGAATACATTTCACTGCCCCTTTCCCATGGGTGTCGTAAGAGGCGACTAAGGGATATCTGAGCGACCATCTGCTCATCTGGTGGTAGGATGATAAACATCCGCCTGGCTTGTTACCACCGTACGCATGGTGAAAATCTCGTGAAGTGGCTTGCAGCCGCGTTTCGAGGTCAGCCATCGTACAGCCAGTGCCCGAGCGAGCATTGCCGCGATGGGTGTTGGTCCAGTGGAGACGGCTGCTGAACCAATGCCGGGGGAAACTGTATTGCTCTGCCGGACAGGGAGACCCGAAGAAACGGCTATTCCGCTGGCCGCCCGTGGCATAGTACAGGGGTCCGAGCGTGCCTAACCAGCACGCGAGGCTGCCCCACCAGGCCACGTATAATCTCGGGGTGGACCGTCGTGCCGGTTGGTGACTGGAAGGTGGGGTCCCGGCGGCCTCTTCCAGGGGGGGGTTCGGGGGCCCTTCCGTCCGGCGGGTCACTGTAGTTTCCCTTTTGGCAACCACTTGGGGAAACACGCCTCCACACTTTGCCCATCCCTATCGTGACAATACGTCGCTCGCTTCACGTCTCTTTTCCATTCTTTTTTCCCATATGGTAGCGCATCAAAGCAGGAAAAACGGTCGTACAGCGGTGCACACCCCCACCATACCCACGCTGTTTGAGGTCGAGTTCACTAACATCCGTGGACTCCACGCTAACCTCAACGCTGTCCACCACCATCTCGAGACAGCACGGCCAGCAATGTTGTTTCTAACGGAGACACAAATACTCCGTCCTGCCGATACCAGCTACCTTAATTATCCCGACTACATGCTTGAAGAATCCTTCAAAGCGAAAGCCGGAGTATGCTTGTTCGTCAGGACGGATGTTTGCTGTCACCGACTGCGCTGCTTGGAGGACCCCTCCTTCTCCATGTTGGTGGTACGTGTGGATCTGGTTCGTCAGAGTCGGGTCTACGTGTGCCTGTACAGATCCCACAATGGTGACTTGAAGACAAGCCGATTATTTGACCATCTTAGTCGGGTGGCAGATGCTACGCAAGAGCAGTTTCCTAACGCGGAATTGGTGTTTTTGGGGGATTTTAATGCTCACCATGAATCATGGTTGAAATCCCTCAAAACTGACCATGCTGGAAGGACTGCTCATGCTTTTGCTCTCACACATGACTTGACCCAACTGGTTGATCAGCCCACCAGGATCCCAGACATTGATGGGCAAGCGCCTTCTCTACTGGACCTTCTGCTGACTTCTCACCCGGTGGAATATCAGGTTGAGGTTCAAGCTCCACTTGGTTCTTCGGATCACAGCCTCATATCTACCAAAGTGCCACAGGCCAAGCTGTCGCCACCAGCGGTATGCAAACGTCGCGTTTGGCACTACAAGTCGGCAGATTGGGACGGTATGCGCGATTACTATGCGTCAGTCATTTGGAAGGAACGTTGCTTCAGTGGGAATGACCCGACAGCTAGTGCCGCTGCTGTTGCTGGCGAGATCATGTTGGGAATGGAATACTACATTCCTAGCTCAGATCTCGACAGTAGGGGTGCGCGTAACCGTTGGTTCACTCGCGAATGTGCCGACGCTGTATCATCTAAGCAGGCGGCATATCGCGAGTGGATCAATGGCTGCATTAGTGGGGCATCTAACATTGACTCACTGAAAGCAATCTACAATAAAAACTCCAAGTCCTGTAGGAAGGCTTACACGAGAGCGGATGCACAGCGCATTGTACAGATTGGTCATGACCTTATTTCACATCCTAGGGGCTCCCGTAGCTTCTGGCGTCTGACGAAGTCTGTGCAAAATAATTTCTGCCAACCTTCGCTGCCACCGCTCAGAAGTCCGGACGGCCACACGATGCCTGACATCAAAATCAGGCTGCGTGATGTGCGTGCGGAGCTGCAATCACTTGATGTACGGAAAGCTAGTGGTCCCGATGGAATACCAGCTATAGTGCTGAAGAAGTGCGCGGTGGAGCTGTCTCCCGTGTTAACGCGCCTGTTCCAACTTTCTCTTTCTTCGGGATGTGTGCCGGAGGTTTGGAGAAGAGCTAATGTACAAGCGGTTCCCAAAAAAGGGGATCGGTCTGACCCGGCAAATTATTGGCCAATAGCTATTACCTCAGTACTTTGTAAGGTGATGGAACGGATTCTTAACAACCAACTGATCCATTACCTAGAAGATCACTGTTTAATTAATGATCGTCAGTACGGATTTCGACCAAAACGGTCTACAGGTGATCTTCTAGCGTACGTAACACACCTCTGGGGTGAAGCTATCGACAAGCATGGGGAATCGTTGGCTGTCAGCCTCGATATCTCCAAGGCTTTCGACAGGGTCTGGCACAGAAGTCTTCTCTCCAAGCTGCCGGCATATGGTCTGCCTGCTCAGCTTTGCACCTGGATTGCCAGCTTCCTACACAAGCGCAGCCTTCGTGTTTTAGTTGAAGGTTGCGCTTCACAATTCTATGTAGTGAATGCTGGGGTCCCTCAGGGATCTGTGCTATCTCCCACTCTGTGTTTTTTGCATATCAATGATATGCTCTCTCTCGGGAACATTCATTGCTATGCAGACGACAGTACAGTGCATGGTGGATACCACGGACGCGCAGTGGCTGGGCGAGCGGAAATTAAGGAGAGGCGGGAGGATCTTGTCATTGAACTCAATAGGACGTTAGAGCTTATCGCCAAATGGGGCTCAGATAATCTTGTTGAGTTTAATGCCAAGAAAACACAGGTATGTGCTCTCACAGCAAAAAATTCACCATTTTCCCCTCTTCCCTCCCTCTGTGGCACTCCGCTGGTGATACAAAGCAAAATCGACATGCTGGGGATGGACGTTCGCTGCGACCTTAGTCCAAGGGATTACATCGAGGCTGTGATAAAAACAGCTTCACGGAAACTCGGAGTTCTGAACAAGGTGCGGCGTTTTTTCACGCCACAACAACTGTGCCTGCTGTACAAAACACAGGTACGGTCTTGCGTTGAATATTGCTCGCACCTTTGGGATGGCTCCGCTAAGTACCTACTTGAGGCCTTGGATCGGTTGCAGCGACGTGCGGTCCGCATTATTGGCGACGTAAAGGTCACTAACACCCTCGAGCCTTTACAATTGCGTCGAGTGATAGCAGCGCTGAGCGCTTTCTATCGACTGTATCACGGCGAGTGTTCCGAGGAATTATTCTCCCTAATTCCTGCTTCCCCCTTCCTTCACAAGTCTACGCGTGCTGGCTCTCGATGTCACCGACTAACTGTGACATCAATTCCATCGCGCACAAAGAAATTTGGCAACTCATTTCTTTGTCGCACATCCAAAAAGTGGAATTCCTTACCAGCTCACGTTTTCCCCTCCTCTTACGACCCGGGATCCTTCAAACGAGGCGTGAAGAGGCATCTTGCGGGCCGGCAAGGCGAGGGCGGCTAGTGCAGAACCTTCTTCCCGACTGTACTGGCCGTCCTCGCGTTTGGACTCTACTACCACTTAACATCAGGTGGAGTAGAGTCATTTGCCCTCCCGGCAAATATTAAAAAAAAAAAAAAACAATTACATACTTGTATTTTTTATATAATAATTGTATAATACATCAAAGTCAACCATAATAATGTCTGATTTTATAGTATGAAACCCAAATTAGGCATTATAAATTAAATAAAACTTTTTTCTTTAAACATTTTTTTAAAATAAATAAGATAGCGCTTGACTGCTATCACACCTAATGGAATGTGACGATACAGTCTAAGATGGAGCACGCTTGCCTAGAAGGTGCCTATTTACTCTAGACTTGAAGGTACCCATATTGAAGGTGGTGGGGAAAACGGAGGTCGGGAGGGCATTCCAGATCTTAGCGGTGCGTATTAGAAACGAGGAAGCAAATCGTTTCGTACGTATCTTAGACTCATTATGTTTATTGTACTTATTTGTCTAGTCTAACGATAATAACAAGTATGCCTATTGCATTAACATAATATTATTTATTGACACCCTAATGCGAAAGCGTCGCTTCATGGCTTTCAGTTTTGCTAGACTGTAAAATTTTGAATTTTCTTGTGTCCTGTCACTTTATACGATTTAAAAGCAAACAATTTTGCGGTTCGGTGTTTTTTATAAATACTAAGTAAACAATTAAAAACCATTTTAAGAGGATTTATTAAGAAACATCTTCGACATCATATTTATTTGATTAATAATTCATTTACATAAATAAAAAAAGATTAAAAAATATACATCGCGTCAATGGTCTTCCTAACCACCAACCAGTATGTTGTTTTATGCTTTATTTTAAGTAAATTGCTCATGACATAAATTTTTTATTATATTCTTAATATTTTTACATAGAATCAAAAATAATATTCTGTAATTTTTCAGTAGTCGTATAGAAACCTTGAAAAAATAATACCCGTATATAATAATTGATTAAGAGCGACGGTTTCACAGTTGTCAGATATCCTGTTGTCAAACCGAGTACTGTAACACAAAACCTGCTGATTTACTATATTATGAGTTATGAGAACAATAGAACTTGTTCAACTCACTATATTGCGAAAACTTGGATTTACAATAAGAGGCGAAACATAATCTAATGGAAAAACGATAAGTAGGATTTTTTGTTTCTACAGAAGTTTTAGACTAAATATAATAAAGAATGATTAAAAACATTAAACATGCGTGTTTTGTATATTTGAAATATTTTAGTGTCTTCTCTTACTGGCAGTTCCCTTTTCCTATATCGTCTCCCTTTATTTAAGTTTATTAAGTATAACATGGGCGTTCAAATTATAAAACATTCACCATTGTCGATTGAGTTATGCAATTTTGAAAGTTGATTCCATATTTTATCTGCATATTATTTATTTTGCAATCATATCAATAGCTGAAGAGTCGGTGAAGACTAACAAGCTTTGTGCCAAGAAGTGTTTTTAGCATATTGTTTTAAGGAATTCAAAGGATGATTAATCTTCCTAGTCATATTGTAGACCTATATGCCATCGTGAGACTAAGTTTATTTACTTAATATCTGATCAACACAACTATATAGGAACGCAAAAAATAAGATAATGCATCTTTCCACTTAAGGCAATTGATGTTATGTTGAAACTTATGTTTATTTATCATTATAAAAGTAAGCTCCTTTTTCGTGATTTGTTAAAACCATATCTTACTAGTTGTCCAATAATAAAGATTAAAAAAATGTAATGTAAGTAATGTAATGTAAGCTTCTTGCTTATACTTTTTTATGCATAATTACCGTTCCACTAATTATTTACTTCATGAATATAAGTCTGCTAGTTGAAATTTAATTACAAAAGTTAAAACCGGGCCAACTAGCTACTCCACGCTTCCATTTTAATGAGCTCGAATAGGGATTGACCCCTTAAGCCCGTCGACAAGGATTTCAAAGGCGACCTACATTCGGATTTTTAATTTTACATAACAAAAGGTTGTTAATCTTGCTTTATTTTTAAATTCTCGAATTTCGAATCAACAATAAATCTTTTGGATACGTACATAATATAATTGAAAGGATTTTTTTTTGTACGTAATTTTTGACAGATTATATTTTAGTTCTATAAGTACAAAAAATATAAAAACAAACAACGAAATACTTTCTTTTCTTTAAATTCTTTATTTATTTTCAAAAAATCCTATGCTACTTCAAATAGCTACAAAAATACTAGCAGGTGATAACACCAAGAAGTTTTTAATGGATATAACTATAACAAGATTTGCAAATTATTGTTGTAATATTTATGATTATAAATAAAATTTCAATTAAATCATGATATATTTTTGGAAATATGGCTTTGTATATTTGTTAGTTAATTTATATATTTCAGTCACTTACTTTGAATTTAAGGGAATTCCTATAACTAATTATTACAAACATTCAATTAATATAAACATTTTTAGTGCACTTAATAAATATGATAAATGCCAGTGATTTGTTTCATTTGAGGAGTTAGACCAAGTTGATTTTTAAAAAATGTAGTGTCACAAAATCTATGTGTATATAAGAAATACTGTTTATAGAACAAATTCAAGATATTTGAGTTATAAATGCATCATATTCTACATATTTTTGTTTCATCTGTGAGCAAAAATTTTCAAAATTATTTAGCTTTCTTTTGGCTTAATATAAAAAGAGCTATGCTTTCTTTTATTTCAAGCTAATTTATTGTAAAATTTTTATCAAAAGAGGTAATCTTCCTACATAATATATAAAATTGTCATAATTGACTACTAAATTTTAAACTTGCTTACTATAAACAGACAATTTAATTTTGTCATAATTATTGTAATTTTTAAATAAAAACTTAGAAAATTTGTCTTACAGCCATCTTATTAAAAACAAATATTAGAATAAAATTGCCTTATTTATCATAAGCAATTTTCTTATTTTAACTTACAACTAAGTAATATAAATTGTGCTGCCTTAAACTATCATTATTGTACTAAACATTGAACAATTAATTTAATCACATTTCCCGATTTTACATAAAATATAACATGTTGTCTTGACATCGAAAGAAGAAGAAACAATTTAAAAAAAAATGTAATATGTGTGAAACAAAACTAGGTTCTACTGTTATTTCTTAAATGTAAATAATAATAAAGCAAATATAATTCTAAAATATTATCTTATCATAATTGAATTAGGATTAATGGAAGATACTAGAGCAACAATGCAGGCTATCAGCCTAGTTTAGAAACAAAGGGAATAAAAATAAATATTATCATGCTTTAGCATGTCCAAACATTGAATTATCTAAAATAATGTAAATAAAATATACTTTATAGGGGGAATATTGTTTAACAATTTAAAATTTAAGGACTAAAGTTAGTGGAATGTCGGGTTACAAAAAATAATAATAAATACTGTAGTGGATTGGAGATATGTAAATTTGTATTCAATCTAATCTTAGTCATCCACTGTATCAGTCTTTAGATGTTATTTGTAATCTGTGAACACATATTTATGACTTCTTAAAATGCAGTTACTTTTCTGCTTTGTCACATTTTAGTAGATGCTTCAAGGGAGCGCAACAATGGTGCGCGGGCCATATACTAGAATCTATCTTTTGAAGCATGTAGATCCGGGTTGGTGAGGTACTGGAGCTCTTGCAATTCTTGGAATTTTTCATGGTCTCGAATATGAGCGTAATTAGCTGATAAGCACATCAAATAATGCACTAAGCTCAATATTACAAGTAAACATGACACCATTGCCAAAATAAACATAAACTCTGCTTTTTCAACATAGTCCTTACAAAATAGTTTAATTTTATGAGCTTCACAAATTCTCATGTCTTCTTGTTTAACAGAAGATGGGAACATAAAGTCGAATTGAGTGAAATCGATACAGGTAGAGTGTTCAATGTTTTTCGGCTTCGAGCATAGTTTCCAAAATATTGTGAACAAGAATGTTGTTATGACTAAAAAGCCCAATAGGATCAGCCAAACAAATGTCAAAATATAGGTAATAATCATAAAGACTGCGCAAGATATCCTTCCGCCGACCCGAGCTCGCCACGCTCTGTACACCTTTTGTCTTGTTGCACCTGTTGTGAGGCACCCTAAGCATAGCAACATAAACCCTAGAGCAGCCATACAAGCGCTGCCTACGATGAATATCATTTGAAGTGCTTCAATCCATATCAGTCGAAAATGAAAAACTTCGTCAAACATCAAAATTGAAAGCGCTGATCCACGATACATAGTGCCACAAAACACCCCCACGCCCAAACAGCACATTATCGTTGCTATAAGAGTGGCATGAGGAACCCTCGTGAGACATGCTTGACAAGCATCACCCATTATGATTAAAAATCCACTTTTCACTTTCACTTCATAGATAAATACAATATTTGGGGAGTGTAATAAACGTTATTTTCAATTATGTTTAATAGCTTTCGAATGAGTCAAATGTTATGAAACCTGAATGAAAGACAAAGTGCCACAAATACACAGATAACCAAAACAAAATTACAACCGAATAATAATTATTTAAAAAAAAAAGAACACTATGATTTGATTAAATTATTGTTTTATTTGTTATTCATTTTAATTTATTAACATTTAACAATTTTATTAAAAGCTTATATTGAAATTTATTTTGATAAGCTTATTTAAAAAACTACATTGTTATGAAAATAAGGCTTATTGTACATGGTGTCATTTATTATTAAAATTGTAGCTCCAAACAAATAGGTATCTATTGTTTGAAATAAAGTAAATACAATGTAAAAAGATTAACTTTGTAATGAGCTCAAACACGTAACATTGAAGAGGCGTCATGCGCAAATTATGAGTACTTTAAATTAACCAAGGTATTTGATTAAAGTCTTTTGTCCTTATTGGACGCATTGACGTCAACAAATGTCTTCAGATGTTGTAGATATTATGTTATGCTAGAATTTAAATATTATTTGGGTTTCATAGTTTTTATTCTGTTTACCAAATTTTTTAGGTGCACATGATATTTATATGCAATTTATTTAAATCTATTATATAAGTTGCACAAATATATTATGTGCACCTAAAAAATTTGGTATTTTTACGATATATTTATAGTAGTCATAGTACATAAATGATTAGTAATTTATATTATGTATAATTTTTGTGTATATCAGCTTAACACCTATGACTTATAAAGTGCCACGTCAAAATGACAATACTATAGTAACTAATAAGTGACACTATGACAGTAAGTTTGAGATTGATAAACATTCAAATGTCTAGTTTTATCTAAAACTCAATTACAATCCAATTGAAAAGAAACTTATCTTATAATTAAGTTAAAATTGAATTATCTTTAAAAGGGAAGTTATAAAGAGTGGTATGGTTATAAAGTTTTTGACTGGCCTAAGAAATGGAAACATTGTACCACCAAACGAATCAATTAATACAGGAAACTTCTGTATTGTTTCACAAATTAGAATTCGAACCAGATGGGGAGAAAATCGAGAATGATATTCAGTCCAAAATCAATGCTATTAGTGCGTAAGTTTTCCTTAAAAATTATCAAAATGAATATTAATAGTTGGTAACAAAAATTAATATTTCAAGAATATTTAGTAAAAAATATATATTTTAGTTTTATAATGAGTTTTACTAACATTCGGCTGTTAATCTTTATTAAATCACATTATTTGTTACATTTCAGAAACTGTGAAAAATTAGATATCTTGGTCTTCAAAGCTCCTATTAATCAAAGACCAATGGCAAAAATGAGAGTTGATCAGCTCAAATATGACAATAAACATATACAGGTATAATATATTATTAAAAAAAACAATTACATAAAATAATATTCTTTAAAGATAGTGTAAATTCTATTTTGAAATACCTATTATAAATAATTTCTTTATCAAGTTTTATCATGATAATGACGAATAAGATGCAAATATATACATATTTGCTGACTATAATATTATAAACCTGAAGTCTGGGTGAAAATAAAATAGTTATATTAATTTGATAAAATCTCTCTCAACATATATTTAAATTTTAATATTCATTTGGTCACCAGTAAGCTTGGTGCATTAATAAAACTTTACTTAACTTACAGTAAGGACCAATATAAGACTTATAAAATAAAAAACTTACTTAAAAACAATATCACTATTTTACATGTTTCATTCTAATGCACAAATACTCTGTTTTTATACTTTCAGGCATCATTGATTAATGCCCAGAACAAAAGACGTAGGCGTGAGCAGGAAAAAGCAGAGAGAGAAGAGTTAGTGAGTAGAAGGTTTGGCCATGATCACACGGCTATAACGGTTGATTACTTGGCTCAGGAACAAAACTCCTTGCAGCATTCACATAGAAATGTTGATGAAATGATACACACAGGTTTGAATCTCTATTAAAAATAACTATTTTATTTAAATTTGGAAGCAAGAATAACTCTTAGATGCGCACCAGTACAGGTTACAGAATATCTTTTAATCATAATATTGAATACTAATTGTCCATTTATATATATAATTGTTAAATAACCAAGTCTTTACATATGGTGAGATTCAACATAATGTGAAGCAAAATCTCTAATTACATTAAAAAGTTGTTTTTAAAAGCTTGCAAAAGAAAACTATTTCTCTGTGGCTACATGCCTGACCCTTTGGTCAGGCATTTAGATTGAGACATAATTATTCAAGTAAATATGGTGTAATAGGGTAAAACTATTGTAATTAAAAACTTTTTGACCACCACAATATGTATTTTAAACAAAAGGTGGACTTAATGTCTGAAGGCATTCTCTGCCAGTCAACCTTTAGGCTAAACAGAAATTAGTAATTTATATTATCAACAGTACACAAAAATATACATACTTACACATATAATATGCTACAAAATAGGGGTGTAGTGGGGAGCCTAGTGTGAATACTTTCGGGGCTTCACCAGCCAGCCCAAAATGGGCGGTGTGGCTTCGCTAATCACAGGCTTTCTGCAATCTCTCACCAGTGGCTCCAAGAAGCTGTAGTGCATGCAGCGGCCACACCCTGGTAACCGCGTTGGCTCGCGGGCTAAACCTGGTTGAGGGGGGTTTGCCAGAATGGTGGACCTACAAGCGGATCCTTCCCGCTTAATGCATAAAGTCTGCCTCGGCGGGGAAGGCAACCCAACGCAGATATGCACTCGGGCTTGACGGAACTGGCGAGGTAGCTAGGCAAGGTGGACGGCCTAGGGCGACAGTAGAAGGCGCACAGTTACTGTCGGCCAGACACATCATCGGATCCTTCCTCCAGTCGTAGCGGTTTTCCGTTCCACTGGATCAAGGAAGGGGAAGACGAGGGTGTGCACCTGCGTTTTGCGCGTACGCTTGTGCACTGAAATATCTCCTGCGTAACTGACTGCTTCCGTTTATGGACTCCGATACCAATAAAGTCCTGTGGCGATGGGTCAAGGTAGAGAGGTCCGGTTTGATGCAATCCGGGCTTTGTCTGAGGCCTGCACATGGGCGGCTCTGGGGGTGTGTAACACCGTGGTCGCTTTTGCTCTGCATAGGGGAGACAGAGTAAACCCGGCAGCATCTGGAGTGACAAAGCAGCCCTATTTAGGGAGGCACTGCTTTCCCCGCTCAGCCGGGGAGGGGGCTAGAAAAGGTGCCCTAAACAAAAGCTCTTCCCAACCATTTTATTTTTGAGGGTAGTAACCACGGCTGCCTTCGCATCCTTCAATTTCGTGGTCGGCGTTACAGAATAAAAAATAAAATAAAAACACCTGCAATAACATTCGGCGCGTGGAACGTGCGAACACTTCTTGACCGTGATGACAATGCCTGCCCGGAACGGAAAACTGCCGTCTTAGCTCGAGAACTTCGACGCTATAATGTGGATGTGGCTGCACTCAGCGAAACACATCTAGCCGAAGAAGGGGAGCTGGTAGAACATGGTGGCGGGTATACTTTCTTTTGGAAGGGACTTGCTACCTCGGAACCGCGGTGGTCGGGCGTAGGATTTGCGGTTAAGAACCAGCTCATTAATCAATTACAAGAGTGTCCGGTGCACATCTCGGACCGCATCACCACACTGCGCCTTCACCTTGAATATGACAACTACCTGAATGTTATCAGTGTCTATGCTCCAACGCTGGATAAATCTGATATCATAAAGGGTAAGTTTTACGACGATTTGAGCCGGTGCATCGAAAGCATACGCCCCAAAGAGAAGATACTGGTCTTGGGGGATTTCAATGCTAGAGTTGGACGGGATTACAATGCCTGGCCTAAAGTCTTGGGGAGACATGGAGTTGGCAATATGAACAGCAACGGTCAGCTACTGCTCAGCTTATGTGCACAATTAGACCTAGCGATCACGAACACAATGTTCAGACTTCCAGCCAAGCACAAAACTACATGGATGCACCCAAGATCCAAACACTGGCACTTGATTGATTATGCTATCGTGCGCCAAAAAGATATCTCCGAAGTCCAAATCACCCGCGTCATGCGCGGTGCCCACTGTTGGACCGACCACCGGCTTGTAGTCACTAAGCTACATCTCCGTCTTCTTCGTTCCCGAAGATCCGAAAGAGCGAAACCTGCATCTTTAGATGTCGAGAGGCTGAAAGATTTCGAGACTAGGAAGAAATATGCTGAAGCCTTGACCAGCGCACTTATGTCACATGAAGGAACCGGTGATGTTGAAGCTGATTGGGGTTCTCTGTCTTCTCAAATATTAGACACTGCCACTGCTACTATAGGTCTAAAAGTCCGCAGGAACGAGGACTGGTATGATGAGAATGACGGAGTCCTTACTGAGGCAATTGACAAGCATCGGCGTCTTTTACAAGTGCGCAGCAGAACACAGCCAGGCCAACGCGTAATGGGGATCAAGCAAGGTGACGTGGAGCTGCGTAAATTATCTCGAGAGATTAAGGATAAGTGGTGGCGGGACAAAGCGCGTCAAGTGCAGTGGCTTGCTGACACTAACCAGCTAGGAGAGTTCTACAGTGAGGTTCGAAGGTTGCTCGGTACATCCCGCTTAAGAAAAGTGCCACTACGTCCAGTAACTGGCGATGGCCTTATTAAAAGCAAGGAGGAAGTACTCAGGCGTTGGGCAGAACATTTTAACTTCCTGCTTAATGTAGACCGAGAATTCAACCTGGATTACATTTATTCCTTACCTCAACTCCCTACTTTTATCAAGCTGGATGAGCCACTGTCACGTGATGAGGTTGTTTCTGCCATCAAACAACAGCAGAATAAGCGCGCGGTTGGTGTAGACTTTATACCAGGAGAACTACTCAAATACGGGGGTGAGGAGTTGCATTCGGCTCTATGGGAACTTTTTACCCATATGTGGGAAAAAGAACAAGTCCTTGATACGTTCAAAGTATCTATCATCAGGACACTGTATAAGGGAAAGGGGGACCGTTCTGACTGCAACTCCTTCCGCGGTATTTCACTATTACCGGTCCCCGGAAAAGTCCTCGCCAGAATTCTTTTAAACCGCCTTACAGAACTTTCAGAAAAGATTCTGCCTGAAACCCAGTTTGGCTTTCGACATGACCGGGGTACTTGTGAGGCTATCTTCTCAGTGCGTCAACTGCAGGAGAAAAGCAGAGAGCAGGGTCGTAACATGTATCTTTGCTTTGTCGACCTTGAGAAGGCATTTGACAGCGTGCCTCGTGAAGCTCTTTGGGCTGTGCTAGGAAAATTGGGATGCACGGAGAAGTTTGTGCGACTAGTGAGACTACTGCATGACGGAATGAGGAGCTGCGTCACTATTGACGGTGAACAGTCGGACTTCTTCCCCGTTACCTGTGGGGTAAAGCAAGGGTGCGTGCTGGCGCCCACACTGTTTGCCATGTACTTTGCAGTAGTAGTCCGCGATGTCCTACAGACGACTCCCGAGGGAGTTCGCGTCCGTTTCCGCACTGATGGCAGCCTTTTCAATTTAGCCAGGTTAAAGGCCCGAACAAAAGTGTCTCACGCAATGATTACTGAGATCACTTATGCGGATGACTTATGTTTTGTGGCAGAATCCGCAGACGGCCTGCAAAAGCTCATGTCCGAGTTCCATGTGTCCTGCCGCAAGTTCGGCCTAAAGATCAGTGTCAAAAAGACAGAAGTGATGTCTTTGGATATCCACGGCAGTGAAACACTGGTCATCAAACTTGGAGATGATGTACTAAAGCAGGTTGATCAGTTTCGTTACTTGGGGAGCACTGTTACATCCAAGTGCGAATTGGATGCCGAAATCAACAGCAGGATCGGTGCTGCAGCCGCGGCATTCGGCAAGCTGAATACCAAAGTCTTCCGCTCACATGACCTAAAACTGGCTACCAAAATTTCCATATATATGGCGGTCGTGCTACCTAATATTCTTTACTCTGCCGAAACCTGGACCGTGTACCGACATCATATTCGCACATTAGACCGCTTCCACCTTAAATGCCTACGCCAAATCCTGAATATCCAGTGGTCTGATCGTGTGCGGAATTCAGAAGTGCTGCGAAGAGCTAATGTGGGTGGCATTGAAGCTTACCTTATGCGGCGACAGCTTCGTTGGTGTGGTCACGTGTCAAGGATGGCGGATCAGCGTGTCGCTAAGCGCATCTTTTATGGTGAATTTGAGGAAGGCAAGCGTAAGCATGGCGGACAACTCCTTAGATACAAAGATGTGCTTAAGCGGCACATGAAAAAGTGCAATATAAACAGCGCGCAGTGGGAGCAGCAGGCCGCCAACAGGGTACAATGGAGATCCAGCATTAAAGCGAGGATCCAAGAATTTGAAGTGAGTCGCCTTGCTGAGCTTGATGCTAAACGCGACCAGTTGAAAGCCCGACCACCCGCGGTAATCAACTACAATTATATCAATGGAGTGCTCACATGCCCGCTATGCGCGAGGATCATCAGTAAGAAGATTGGCTACATAAGCCACATGCGAGCACACGATCGACAGGCAAGGAGTTGAAGCGGTCGCCGTGGCCGAAATCGGCCGGGAGAGTATTATTATTATTAGTATTATTATTATTATGCTACAAAATAGATACAGAGCTATATTATATATAGTATATAAATAAAAGTGTATTATAGATGTCATAAGACGACAAGAAATAGGATATAGACAGGTCTTGAAAGTAATCTTAGAGGTAGCTTTTCTAATATGTTCGGGTACCCTGTTGCATAATCGGATAGCTTGAAAGGAGTAAGAATTAGAAACGAAACCAGAAGTATGAATAGGATTTTTAGTAGTTATTCAGAGAATTAAAAATTTTACACATCTTTTTAATTCCCTGATGGCTTCATCGCCATATTGCGCTTAAATAAGTTATTGCTATAAAAAATGAGCAGGTGTTTATATGGCTAGCTGCTGCGCTAATCGCTTCCAGCGAGAGCCGTATTTGAAAAAATAATATTGCATTCGATAACTCAATTCTTGAGAAATTTTATGGGTGAAGCAATTCTTGTGTTTATTTAACAAGATCAAAACCGCGGGTGTGTGTGTAACGTGGGTGGAACCAAGCAGAGTAACTAATAGTATATGAAATGGGATATATTGGGCTTCAATGGAGTTATAATAATAATTGGGATGAATATAGTATTCGGCGTTGAAGTACAACGCCTTATTCAAAATATAAAATGAGAAAATCTGTATATCTTTCTGCAAAACATCAGAAATCCTTCTTACAGATTTTTTTAAGTTCCTGCTGTCTTAAGCTGTGGAAACATAATTAAAAAAGGATCTATAAATTTGCCGCCCCCGCAAATCAGCCGCTCAAGCCTACTTCGTGCTGTTAAATCTGAACCGGGCGTAATTCAATTGGGCATTGAGGTAGCGTGGGGTTATATTTCAATGGCAGAAAGAGTAATGATACTATATTATGTACCACACTGTTTGTGGTACATAATATAGTATTTTTGATTAATATTATATTAATTTATATTTACTGGTGGTAGGGCTTTGTGCAAGCTCGTCTGGGTAGGTACCACCCACTCATCAGATATTCTACCGCAAAACAGCAGTACTTGGTATTGATGTGTTCCGGTTTGAAGGGTGAGTGAGCCAGTGTAATTACAGGCACAAGGGACATAAAATCTTAGGTTCCAAGGTTGGTTGCGCATTGGCGATATAAGCGATGGTTAACATTTCTTACGGTGCCAATGTCTAAGGGCGTTTGGTGACCACTTACCATCAGGTGGCCCATATGCTCGTCCGCCTTCCTACACTATAAAAAAAAATTAAAATACACAATTCCTTTTAAATAATTGTACCCTCTTTAATTTTACTTCCACGGTTCCAATAACAACTTAGGCAACATTAAAAACACAATTTTTTCACAGATTCATAATGAATAAGTACCTAAAGTACCTTTATTTTACATATGGAACAATGATGTAATTTTAATTGAAGGTCATTAAAATAAGCTAAGCACAAATGACAAATAAGGATATAGGTTTAATATAAATTACGGGATTTACGAGAAAAATACGAACGGAGTAATATGGAATAGCTAGTTTTATAGTAAATAAAATGCGAATATTAATACTGTTTAATTCAATAGGAGCTATTAATATCGGTAGAATTTAATGATATCCTTATGAATATTACTGAGCGTTACAACATTATTACATACAGCATAGCATAGCTGTTTTCTAGAAGTATGTATTTATAATTGTTGTATGGTAATCCGACCGAGTTAATGGTAATATTAATGAGAAGTTTTCCTTGGCCACGAGTGACATTTGCTTTTAGTTTCATTGCAATCGGTTCACGGGAAACGTTTTTAATTAATGAATTATAATTGAATGTGATGTAATTATCTAAATATTTTTTTGCATTAAGATAATAGGTGGCGTTCTTGTAAATGTTTAATTATAAAAGAAATTACCGTTATTATTCACATAATTAGTAGCAAAGTGCATGATTTAATGTTATATACGTATTTACATGGCGCTACGGTATTCTAAGTTATTTGAAATAATTATAATATATTTTTATATAAATATTATTAAAAAAAACTATTTACTACTTAAAATAAATAGATAAAGAAATCTAGGCAAGGTTATTACGGTAAGTTAGATAGTTTCGGCATAGTAATGAGATTAATAATGCCGAAATATCAATAAGAATCCAGTCGACCTCGGTTAACTATTTTAAAATTAATAATTTTATGTACAAAGAAAAAAATTGCTTTGAATATAAATAAAATATTCTCGTATTATCTTAAATAGGTATTTTTAAATAATTGAAATGTACATACATACAGATACATATTATATGATGAAGTATCTGTATGTAATACAAATAACATTTTAATTTAAAATTTAATTTATCAGAGAACAATTTGTGCTTATGTCACTTCACCTTAACCTTGCATATGTTGTAAGAATTAATAACCACATGTAATCATCATCAAAACATCTACGATGTTTTAAAACCGTATACTGTAATAAATAATTTATATTCTGTTTTAGAACCAGTAACCTTTGATCAGACCGTGTTTTCCTTCACCGATTCATTCGATATTTAAATAATATTTCCACTATGAATTTATTCGACAAATATTAGAAAATCTGTTTTATTTTTTCCATATTTTTTTAATAATTTGTTTTTAAGATGGTATAACAACTGTTGTCTGTTTTAATTATAGGTATATATTTGTTTTTTTTTTAAACAGCTTATGTGTAAGCGAGGCTTTTAAATAGATAAATATTTGGACTTAACATGTGCGAATTCTCTTTGAGTATCTCGTCTAAGGTTTTTTATATATAAGCGATGCTATCCTATTAATTTCATTTGTCAAATTTTCGCTACCTTCTGTGACATAGAGCGAGTTCCACACTCACAAGTGCCATCACTAGTGCAAGTCCTTTAATAACTCCAAGTATGTTCCATACCAGTTTAAAGAACAAAAGTAAATAAACAACTTTGACCTTGAATTGATTGAACTAGTGTAATTAAATACTAAATAATTTACTAAATGATAAGTAATAGAAAAGTTCGGATTACGGCAGTGCATTTCTGTTCGGTCACATACTTGTGCACTATAATAATATGTCCTGTCCTTCAGTTGACTTCAATATGGCTGCTGTGGGCAAAATCGGACAGGAAAACATAGTACAAAAATACATTAAAAAAATATATAATGACTGACCGATTTGTCCGAAAACAACCGGTAAATTAAAAAAATATGTATTTAGTAACCTTGTAATTTATTTGATCGGAATTTGGCTTTCTTGTCGTAACAAGTTTGAATAATATTTTTTTCTTCTCGTCTGTGTCACCGTTCAAATTATGTATGCGATACTTTCATTTCTCTCTTTTCGTTATAATTATTAGATAAATTTCGGTGATCACGAATTAATATTTATAGACTAGGCTTTTACGCGTGATCGGTACAACGCTCCACACACATACACAACAGTAACTGACTGGTTTACTGTTGTATGTGTGGAAGCTGATCTTAACAAGGAAACCGCGTGTAGATATTTCAAGTTTGATTATTATTTTTAAAGATTTTTCTTTTAATTTAACGTCCAAGACTCCAAAAAGAGCACTTGTATAAAGCAACTTGTTTTTCGAATATTTCGCAACTTACAGGACAAACTTAAGTTGTTCGTATTTCTGCATCAAAATCTCATTGTTGCCATAATATGGACAGTAAATATATTTAAAAGCTAAGACGATTTAGGATTTCGTTCATATCCCAACAGCAGAATACAAGCACACCAGTGTAATCTTTACGTCCCGCTCACTATTATCTACATATCTCAATACTTAAAAGACCTACTACTACTAGATTTCGGCTTTTTACTATTCAATCTTTCATCGTTCTATTATATTTATTTATTTACACCAAGACAAATACATTCACAATCGTTATATACAAAAGTAGAAAAAATTGTCGTGCTATGAACTTAGAGCGCGTTTAGTTCTACTTGTCTAGTATTAATTTATATATTTAATTAGACTCGAATGTGAAAATAGTGAAAATGTTTGAAAACAATTTTGTTTCACTAATTACGTCATTAGTGAACTTAAAAAACAGCACCGAAGGAGAGTTTTGTTTACTTATTTTCCCTCAGGCCAGTTTCGAGTTTTATTATTTTATTAAATTGTTTTAATGATTCGTAACCTCTTGTTGATTTATTTTTAAATAAAAAAGTTCATTGTTTCTTAAATATTCATGATACAAGTTTTATTCTTAAAAGTTATAAATAATATATTAATATACTGTTATCTGAGTCACTCAGACACTTATATAAAGTTGATAATTAAATTAATATTATAACATTGGCTTGCGAATAATCTAGCAGTTTGGAGTTTCCTAGTGTTCTGTTTATAAAACTGCATGAAAAAGGACTTGATAAAAAAGGATTTATAGAGCCGGCCACCTTCCTGACGCCGATCTCTGGTGATGAAATGGTTTCCCACCGCTATAAAGCAGGTTAAGGTCCTTAAATGTTCGATGGTATTGATGGATGCTTAACGAGAAATAACGTTAACAAACAAATATATATCTCAGACACTACCAGTGCGATTTGATATTATTTAGGCGTTAGACTGTTTATTGAGAAAACATTTGTTTGAAATAGAGCGTAGGCTATATAGTTACCGCTATGAGCAACTAGCCCCCGTAAGCGCTAGGCTTACAGTGGGACTATGGTTAAGGGCTAGGTGGGTTTCCTGTACCGGGAAACCCTGAAGGAATCACCGTTCCTGGGCCTGTGGTCTGCAGAGATAGGCCACCCGTCGGGGCGTCACATACACTTTCATGTGGGGAAAACTTAAACTTCATGTGCCAAATTGAACGTGCGTGAAATTGTAGGGCAAAGCTTGTAATTAATATAACGTTATGTTAGTTTTTTTATTTATTATAATTAAAAATATAATAATATCTAGACAGTATAAAAAATAGTTCACATTACAAAACATTCCGTTAGAAGGGTTACACTATTTATATACATATATATAATACGAAACGTATTATAATCATAACACCGCTTGCGGTCATGTGGCAAGGCCGTGCATGTTAAGCTCGTATTTTATAATATTATATGATTTATATACCGTATACATGGGAATAAAATAAAATGCGCTAATTATGAATGGGTTGATTTATACGAAGTGCGAAATATAATTTATGGACTTACCACATTATGGATTGGTCAAAGTGACGTCACTGAACTTGACACTTCACTAGTAATAAAGGTAATCTTTACATCTTATCTACATTGTCGAGTTAACTACATTTATTTAATAAAAGTAAGAAAAATACGGTTTTGATATCGAAACAATGAAACAGATATCAAAAGCTGCGCACGAGATCAGCGCGCGTCTCGTTCTCGCAACACCGTATAAATAATATCATAAAACAAATGCTTAATTATTTGAGTTGAAGTTAGTAAAGTAATAGTAATGTGTTGTGCAGTTATTAATATCGAAAGAGTTCACGAATATCTGCGCACATTTAATATTGATTTGGTAATGTTTGTCAAATTGCCTTCCAAATTATTACGAATGGCAAATAAATAACCTTGAAATATTACATTAGTTAATTATTCATTAGGCTTTTAGCGCTTTTTGTCTGTGATTTGGTTTCTATTTGAGGTAAAACTATTTTGACCACTGTGCTTATTATTTCATGATTCTTTTTCGAGTCAATATGAATGGATTTATTTATTTATGAACACACAAGCGGTACAATAAATAAACATAAGCTATTTACATAATAATTAGTATTAAACAAAAATAGGTTATAAGTAATACCTACACATAAAATATAATATGTAAATAAAAATCACTATGTGTTGAAGTTTCATATCCTGTTGTTTCACAACTTGTGTCATGATGTTAGAGCTTAACATAATAGGATGGCGGACGAGCAAATGCTTGTAACCCAAATGGGTCACCTGATGGTAAGTGGTCACCAACGCCCATATACATTGGCATTGTAAGAAATATTAATCATCGCTTACATCACCAATGCGCCACCAACCTTGGGAACTAAGATGTTATGTCCTCTGTGCCTGTAATTACACTGACTCACGCACCCTTCAAACCGGAACACAACAATACCAAGTACTGCTGTTTTGCGGTAGAATATCTGATGAGCGGGCGGACGAACAGCCGAGCTTGCACAAAGCTCTACCGCCAGTATATAAACTTCAAATTACATATTAAAAAATTTATAAATCTATGTTTATATTATCTGTTCCGCAAGGCTTCACCCGCGTTGAACGTTACTGCTTCATCTGTACCTATAAGTTACCATCTACCATCCATGATAAATTTAATTGTTAGATTGGATTAGTATTAAAACAAAACGGAATAATTAAAAAAAATGTTATTTAAAAAAAACCTTACCAATTATTTTAATTTACAGGTTCAAATATTTTGGAGACATTGAGATATAATCGCGAAACACTGAAGGGTGCGCATCGCAGGTTAATAGACTTGGCCAATACGCTGGGGCTCTCCAATGCAACGATATCTCTAATAGAACGAAGAGTGTCTCAGGATAAATACGTACTATTTGGTGGAATGTTCGTCACATTGGCAGTGATTGTGCTTGTGATCATATATTTTGTATAATTCGTATAAATATATACATAATAAAAATATATATGTAACTAACTGTACTGCGGTTTCTATGGCAACAGAGCGATACAAGAATTTGGAAGATACAAGTATTTATAGTGTATGTAAGTGTTTATGCTTTTTGAAAAGGAATTATTAAAATATATGTTTCTTTATTATTATTTTGTTTTTAATTAATTTATTCTGAATAATAAGATTATGAATATTGAGTTGAAATTAATGTAGTTCATTCTCATTAACAATCGACTTTATTTTCTATTATTGTTTTGTGAATATTAATTTATATAGTTTTGAAATTCTTATAATAAAGCTTTCAAATTGTTAAGCAATTAAAATAAAACTAGCTGACATTTTGATATAATTTTTGAATTTAAATAAGGAGAATTCTATAACTATTCGTAAAAAAGATTAAAAATATTTCTTAATATAAAATTGTTTAGTGAAATTTCGTTTATCACGAAGATGAGACTCAGTGAGTAAGATCAGAATTAAATCCATCAATCATCATCAAGTATTTAATTGAAATTGAAGATTAGTCAAAACTACTATTACTTTTTGTTATATAAAAAAATGCTATATATTATACTTATATAGATAAATACGAGTCTAATAAGATCGAAAACATATTTTGTTTCTTAAATTTACCATGTTTATACAATGAACTGTTTGATAACATAAATAGTCCCTATGTTGAACTATCTTCATCGCCATTATGTTGCTACCTTTATATACTGAATAGATTAATAAGATGAAATTGAGGTCTGTGAAATGAAAAAAAAATATCGACTCAATAAAAAGAATATATTTATTAAAAAAATAATCATATTACTGGACGCGTTTGTCAGGATCGCAGCACGGCATTCCTGGTTCCTCGCGTGGGCAAGAAAATGAAACGTCTTCAGCCCTCGTCCTCGTACACGGCTTGTCGGGTGGAGGTTCCGCGCAAGCCTCCAAAGGAGGCATCGGCTTTTGCGGATAGGCTGCAGCGCGTGCTGCTGCAGGCGAAATCTCCGGCACCTCACGACGCAGATCCTTGATTTTATCGTAGGCATCCGGTTGTAAGCGCATGTAGTCGGGAATCTAAGAGTAATTTAATCGTTTTTTATTTATATAGTAAAAAAAGATAATGTATCTCTAACCTAAATTAATTAACACGTCGGCCACTCTCAAAGACTAGACATCGCAGACGATATTTTAGTGCAAAAGTGTGTGTACACATGCACCCTCTATCTCCTAAATCTCATAGAAAGGAAAGAGTTCAGGCACAGTAGTAACAGCTTTACGTGCTTTTCAAAGTACTTCGGGAATGCTTAACTGTCATTATTCCAAACTCCGGGCTGCTACGGTAAAGCTGAAATTCTAACAACAATTTTGGAACCAGTACTTATGCGTTGTTAGTCAGTCAGGACAAATGATTATACACGATAGCATGAAGACGTACGGACAAATGCAATAAGTGGTCACCTCAGACGATGGCACTGCAAGTTGAGCAATTTCCTAAACCATCAATGTTTTGCTAACTAGGGGATCTTAAATGTTATTTAACTTGTCAATAATATCCCTACTAACATCCCGGGACATAAATGACAATTATAGTATTTTTTTCATTAAAAATATAGCAAAATTTTATTATATTAAGTACGTTCGAAGGTATTGGTGACAATATTTACCGCCTTACAATCCACTCCATATGACCCAAGGTATCCTGGTAATTTGGGTTTTATCAAAATTTCATCATCAGTTGCGTTTTGATCTCGTTCACTTGGTATAATTTCGTAAGGGCATATATCTTTAGCCCGACGCTCTGCTCGTTCCGCTGCGTCCTAATTAATGAGATAAAAATTCAAGAAAATATTTTTCATAAATACATATTTCATTGAAATAAGATACTATATTTGTATAGTTTTTAAGTTATATGCACCTGATTTGATTTGTTCCCGCACATGTGGAAAATGAAGTGGGAAATGTACTTCGTACACAAAATAAACAAATGTTGATAACCACAGAATAAGCCATGTTATTTATGTCGTAAAAACTTACAAAATTAGAAATAAAAACCCGCCAAAATGTTTGCGCCTGTTCTTGTCCGGTCTAGATATTTTCTTTTCAAAACCGAGTGCGGTGTTCATTTTTTACTTTGGCTTTCAACAAGTTATTTAAATGCTTCTATTTTCAATGAAGGCAATTCAATTTTTAAATACAATAATTTTGTAATACAATTTCAAACATCGCAAATGATACTAAATCTCTTTTTAAAATGTGGTTATAAAACCTTATAAAATGGTACCTATGGTATTTTTTAAACATACCGTATCCTTATATTTCTCGCAGAAATCTTCGTCTTCATTATAATGTGGTTGTTGGCCAGGAGCATAAGTTACTGGCTTGGTGGGTTCATGTCGTCCTTCAGGAGCCGGTCCACTGAAGCATACCATTTTCTGATGATCATCACGAGCAGCACTTGATTTGAGGATGCCCTTTAATGGTACCACGTTGTCGCATGTTGGCTTACTGTGAACAAACATTAAAATAAACCATGGCATTGAAATTATATGTAGAATAATTTACACATCAACGATTTTGTAACTGTATATTTTTTAATCTAAATGATTAAGGATATTTTCGGCAGCTGTGATTACATTGTATAACAGTTTTCCTTTTCATTTAAGTTAGGAAGGCAGGCGGGTGAACTTTTCCTACGGAGACCGATAATTTCATAAAAAAACAAATAGCAATAGCAATTTCACAAACAACGTTTAGCAAAATTATGTATCATAAATTTATTGTTACAAAACTTCTGGCTTTATAATTAATTTACTTGAAAATATTTTTAATTAATTACCAGGCGGAAATAAACAGTTTTGCGGAATAACTTATGAATAATCGGTGGTACCTGCCCGGACGAGGTTGTAAAAGGTTCTATGTCAAATCATAATTACCTCAGTCTCATCATGCGCAAGGAGTCGTCGTAAGAGATGCGGTCTGTGGTCATGGGTGGTGTTGGTGGGCGTGGTGGTGAGGCACTGCCTTCGACCACATCGAGCGCGGTGAGACAGCGTTCCATAGCGCTTGGTTCTGCCACAGCCGCTTGTCCAATCTTCGCCAAACGAGCTCTTGTGTCTGCCGCTTGTTCGTCACGAACTGCCTCCTGTTAATGTTAATATTTTGAACATATAGCCTATGTTGTTTTAAGGTACTATTTAACACAAAAACACTCATTTTTAATTTTAATATTACTTATTACATTATAATTAAGGAATAATAAAACTGCAGTACAATTTTTGGTGTGTTACTTTTTTTTAATGATAAGTGGTTGAACGTGGCTTTAAAGAGAAACAAAAATCCACCCATTCTCACAAACTTTCACGTTTATAATATTAGTAGGAAATTAGCAAATGTAAACTCAGTATCTGCCCGGTTAGGAATCTGCAATGTTTGTTTAAGATTGTCGTGTTTTAGCCACTGATCCACCTCGACTCCAATTTATAAAAAAAAAGTTTCCTTACAAAATATCTTACCTCAAGTTCATCTTTCAAATTGCCCTCTCTCATGTGGTAATTACGTATATTGTCAATGACTTCCTGCGGGAACTTGTTCGGATTGGCACTCATGTAGCGGTACACAAAGAGATCGCAACCTACTATTTTGAAACGATGCTTGAAGACCGGGACTATTGCGCCTGAATTGAAAATTATACATATATCATGATTAAGACATTTTTTATGTAAAACATTTCTTGGCATGCCTTGGGGGTCAGACTGACTGCTGCTATTTTGAGGTCATGCTCTTTCCGCTGCTTCTGGACTCTGATGTGTGACTAGTGCGTATATTATATACTTTGTTGCTATATATTATTAAAATGATAAGAAAAAATATTTTAATAACGAAACTATTTGTTTATTTTAATCCATATTTATGTATTGTTTTTTTATTACTTGAATAATAATATCAATTTCGATCTTTAACATTTGCGGCCCCATGCTTAAATATTAATACTTACTTTATTTACCACTGAATTAACTAAAAGTGCTTGAAAATATCATAATTATACTTTAATAAAATATATCGCAAGTGAAACCTGATTATATAATATATAATAATGTCAGTAGCATGTTGCCCGTGGATATATATAAGTAAGATATATGTAAGACAAACGATAGTACAATTAAAATAAGACCCAGTGTTTTGACCAAAATTTGGGCCATGAATTCTAATTAGAAATAGCTGTTGTTAGAAACTAAAATGAATTTCCGTTTTGCTTAATTGCTTTTATAATTAACAATTGACTGCCTCGTTGGTCTAGTGATGTAAGGCCGCAGACCGGGAGATCCTGGGTTCAATTCCCAGGTTAGGCGAATAAAAAGTTATTGAACTTTTCCGTCAGAAAATTTTCAGTAGCAGCCCTGAGTAGGGAAGTTGAAATTGTGTACACTCCCGTGCCTCAGAAAGCACGTAAAGCCGTTGGTCCTGCGCCTGTACTCTTTCCGGGCGTGTTGGATTACTGTACCATCGGATTATAAGAGTAAGAGAATAGAGAGCGCACCTGTGTTTGCGCACACACTTCTGCACTATAATATCTCCTGCGCAGTTGGCTAATATCTCTTAAGAGTGGCCGCCTTGGCAGAAATTGGTCTGGAGGACATTATAATTATTATTAATTGACAATTACGCATTTATTTAAGAAAATTTTAATATAACTTTAAGGCATTTGTACAGCGTTCATTACACTTTCAAGGCTTAAGTTTAGTGTTAGAATTTTTATTTCAACTAATAATACTAGTAAGGCGTAAGCATTCAGTAACTGTATCACGGCGAGTGTTCCGAGGAATTATTTTCCCTAATTCCTGCTTCCCCTTTCCTTCACAAGTCCACGCGTGCTGGCTCTCGATGTCACCGACTAACTGTGGCATCAATTCCATCGCGCACAAAGAAATTTGGCAACTCCTTTCTTTGTCGCACTTCTAAGAAATGGAATTCCTTACCAGCTCACGTATTCCCCTCCTCTTACGACCCGGGTTCCTTCAAACGAGGCGTGAAGAGGCATCTTGCGGGCCGGCAAGGCGAGGGCGGCTAGTGCAGAACCTTCTTCCCGACTGTACTGGCCGTCCTCGCGTTTGGACTTTACTACCACTTAACATCGGGTGGAGTAGAGTCATTTGCCCTCCCGGCAAATATAAAAAAAAAAAAAATCTAACGTATCCGCAAAAGCCTTCTCTCCTCTTAATGAGAACTTCAGTTACAAACGGCGAGTTCGGTTGAATTATATCAATTATATCTCTTCTTCATAAATATATTTAAGAATTCCTTATTAAATAATTTGATTATAATAATTTTAAAACTTTGATTTTTTTCAGTTATTTTCTTTGTTTATATATATTTTTTCAAATATATAACTAAGTAATAAAAATTGAATTAACAAAATGTTTTATGTTCTTTTTTGTTCCTGTAAATTTTATTGGGAGGTTTGCGGAATTAACTGCATTTGTTCTGTGTTATTTATTTTAAGAATTATACGTAGGTATACCTCATATTTTACAATTAGTAGATATGTTTCTAATCTGTTAGTATTAGGATGCGTTACTTACCATTCTTGTTTTTATATCCTACTTAGACACAAAAATATCAATAATTACTGTTATTAACAAAAATGACCATCTGCCTTGTTTCTATCTAAGATGATACCTTAATAATCTATTAAATATAATACTCCACACTTCTTTACTTATATATACAATCTCTTATCGAGTAATTTATTGTGTGTCTTATTTATTAAAGTTTTTTCAATCACGATATTTAAATTTATTAATTTAAAAGCGAAGCAATAGCAAAATGTAATGCAAATGCAAAAGTAATTGCTACAAGTTGAAAATAATATTATGCTCTAAAAGACGAAATTATTTGTTTGATAGATAAATAAATAGACAGATAAATGCCCGTCCCGACTTCACTCGGGTAAAATTGATATAAAATTATCGTCACCCCCATTTGCCTCCTTAAAGTTTAAATTGCCTAAAATCCTTTCTAAGCGGCTTACGTTATATAATAGAACAATTTTCCAAATATCAGCTTTCTAGGCTCAATGATTTTGAACTAACTACAAAAAAGGAGGTCCTTAATTCGTCCGTATATAAATTTGATTTTAATATTCGGGCATAACTTATTTTTTATATAATTATAGATTTCTATAATTTCAATATTATTGAAAATAAAATATTTTTAAGTTAATTGATTTCATATTTTAAAAGTAATATTCAATAATTATCTTAATAATAGTGGTCTTTTTTTGTTTTAATGGTGTCTATAACTAATTAGTGAAAACTCGGTTAATTTGTTATAATTGTGTGTTATAAAAATGGTTAAATAAATTAATTTAATTAAAACTCACCAATGTAAAATCTATCTGGTGTGTAGTAGGTCGGAAAGTCAGGGTCAGATTCTGGCGTTTGCAAACGCATCGACTTCAAGAACTTTCCTTCGCGTATTCCTGAATTACGGCGCGGTATTTCTCCAATCTTTATGGTACCGTCTGCGAGACTGTAAGAGAGGACGAACTGACGGTCTTTGTCCTCTGGGGGTATCCAGTCCAGCTCACAGAGGTAGCGTAGGTACTGAATAAAACATAAAAAATATCTGATAATATAAAATATAAGTTTCATTTTCCTCTTTAAATTTATAGTAGGAAAGTTATTATTATATGAATATTGAATATATATATATATATATATATATATATATATAAATTTTCTAATTAAATTTATCTATACGTAAACGATTTATAGCAAAATCTGTATACAACGTTTTTATTATTATTAGTATTACCTAACAACTAGGTTATAAATAAAAATTATTTTTAAACTCTGTGTTACGAGTGATGTTTACATTTTTACAATTATAATCACAATTACAAAGCAAAGTTAGAATTGAGATTTTCGAAAAGAAAATAAATTTAAAATAAAAAAGAAGAAAATATTTAAAAACACCAAGTTATATTAGAATTGCATTCGAAACGTATTTAGTTACCCGCTGGCGAGGTAAAATGTCGCAACTGAGAATATTTCATCTTGTAGAAGCAATTATGCGAGATCTTATAACATCGTAGTTGTTTCAGATATTGTGTTTATAGAGACAAGGCATGAAATAATTGTATTCAGAAATGGATTATAGTTTCGGAGTTTAGCGTCTGACTACACTCGGATGACTCGACTTCACGTGTAGCTAAATTAAACTTTGTATTGATGTTACAAACTTCAGTTCACAATAGACGTACTCGAGTAAATTCGTAATAAAGAACAATTTAGCGAACAATTAAGCGTTAAATTGTTACAATTTATATTATCTTTCATAAAAAAAATGTTTTAAAAATTAACGGCCTTACCTACTTATAAGTGTTGATTAGCTGATGGATTAAACAATGTTGTCTTTTTCTTTCGAATGTCCAAACAATAATGACAGAAAGAGAGTAATCAGTTTTTAACTAAACAGCCGCTAAGCAACGATTATAAGTAAAGTTATTAGATATTTTCTAGCTAAACGATAAGGCTGAAATGCTCTCTCTAGACTTTAAATTTGTTTGTAATCAATAACCTTTATGACTCTTGCGCCATATATTGATACTTTGTTCATACAAATGTATACTTTGATCATACTATGCCTGAAACTTTCGCTCAAGACAAACAGAAATTTTACAGTCAAATATCGCATAAAAAACGCATACGGGAAAATAAAAAAAAACATTCATCTTTCCTCATCCATTTTTGATAAAACATTCTCTCATTATCAGCAATTGGTATGAAATATATTAATAAAATATTATTCATTGCTTACCTTGTTAGCATTCAGGTTGTATTTGATGACGTCTTTGTGTGGAGCTTTTGGTGTCAGGCCGTAGCAGGACTGCAACGTATCCTCCGGAGTGCCGATACCAATGTGAGGAGGAATACTCTATAAAAAGAAATCTTAGAACAGTCAAATTTTACTTAATATATAAACCCACATATGTAGTCGTACAAGTACGGGAATTTTCGTGACTTATCGAAAGCCAAAAAGCGCGCAAGAAATATTGGTCAGGTTTAATTTTCAAAGTAATATATGGCTATAGCATAAATAAATAAAAAACTTACCATATATGACATGAAACATGATTCGAATCAGTGGTTTAATCTTAATGCAATTGCGTTCGACTATCGCGACATTTTATTGGAAAGGAATTAATTTTAAATGATGAGACTGAATGGTAGTAATGGTAGTTATTACTTAGTTACCTGTATATGTATTGGGCTTTCACAAAAAATCATATTCGCTATAAAATTTTAAATGTTTCATTAGTATTGTTTTTTTTGCAATTCCGTCCTTTAAGCAATCATTAACATTGAAAATCCCAACATTTGAAAAAAAAATTTTTTTTTTAATTATTATCTCTTCATACATGTCATTAATAATGACATTGCAATAATTAAGAAAAAATGTCACGCGTTTAAGTGAACTGAAGTAAAAACGGTTATTAGTACAAATATTAACTTACCTTGGGAAACTCTTTCTTAGTCTCGTGATGAACCTCAATGCGTGGGCGCTGTTCAATGTTCAGCATTGTCCTGAACAGTAACATTGTGTTATGAAACTATGCTAAAGCAGGCGACACTATGACAATAACAAAGTTAGAAACTTCTCTACGACTAGTTCAATTTGTGTAGCACATTCTATTGTTAGCGACATGATAACTACTTACAATTTATTTCAATATGAAAAATTACAGTTTCGAATTCATTTCAGTGACATATTTAACTTAACTATGTAGTTAAGCTAAGTTAGGTCAAATATTCATCCAATTTTCGCTTGCATGGACTAAGATGCCGGTATTTTTTGGGTACCGTTTTTCTTAAATACCAGATTATAAATTTGGACTAATTTTAGGGTAAAAATGTATGTTTTGTTGAATAACAATAGCCATTGCGTTATCAAAAACTGTTCGTCATTGTCCAGTGATTTATATACATATAAACTATAAACAAAAAGTAAAAAAGATATTTATTTTTCTGACCACTGCTGAAACAAATATAAGAACAATCCACGATTCATTTTAATTAAATCATATTTATTAAACAATTAACCCCGTAAAGGTGTATTAAATGAATACATGTTGTAGCTTATAGGCATATACGGGTATATTTTTGTATTTGTGTCACAAAAAGAATATCTGAAGCATACTATTATGTATTTTACATGGACTTTTGCGGAACCTATTTTACGCATAAATCGCGTCTAATGGTGAATTTATATCTTCAATTCTTTGTCAGGCCTATCTCGTATATAAACTGCGTTATTATCATGATTAAGATGTTATTGTATTAATAATATATATATATAAATATAAAGTTATAACAAACGTTTATTGCTTATTAAAGATAAGTAAATATATAATGTATTAACAGTTGTACATAATTCAACATAGTAAATACTGTATACTTATAATTAGGTCAAATCGCGCGGCTATTATCTTATTAGAAATCGAATCACATGATAGGTTTAACAGGCTTTGGTTTATTATTCGTATCATCGATCATTGCGGACAAAGCTAATTAAATCGGGTGCACAATGAAATGATTCCTTGACTATTAATGAAATTGACACAGTTCTATGTCACTTATGCTTGAAGTGAAATAATGTTCACAATGGTTTTAACGAAGTTTTAACATAAAAAGGGCCTAGATAACCCGGTGGTTAAGACACTTAAATCTTAACCGGATAACTAGTTCAAACCCAGTCCAAGAACCAGTAAATGTTTATGTCTAATTTGTCTTTATAATTCATCTTTAACTAGGCGATGAAGAAAAACATTGGAACATCTTGGATCTCCGGGCCTGGGCGTACAAAATTATCTCTGTAACGTTGCATTCCCTTTTACACCATGAACAAATTCTATGCTTAGTAATCATTTAAAATGTCGAAAGTATCTACCAAACCCTTTTTAGTAAAGTATAATTATTTGATCATGTTGGTATTACTATACAGTTGTCTTTATATTTTTATAGAATATAAATATTAATTATTCTGTTCAAATAATTTGTGGGTTTAACAAATAAATAAATAAAATAACTTTTCAATAAATCAACGGCAACAACTTTATTTATGACCCTGAAAAGGGCGTAACAATTTAGTTTGGTTATATTATTAAGTATAAATTATTATTTACTTCAATTTCTTAAAATCTCCTAATGAAGTTATTTACGATGTTATTAATGAATCAAATAAACAGAAAAAAATAATGTATAGTTAAAGTTAGTACCAGTTTATATCTACATATATTAGACATATATAGCAGGCTATAACATATGAAGCTGTCATATTTGTCTACGTAATTTGCATGTTATTTGTGACCAGACAGAATATAAAATGGTACGTGGCGTCAACGAAAAAAAGAAAAAATGCTTATAATAGAGTATTGAAATAAATATTTTATTATTCAAACGAATATATCTCAACGGCACATGGGGCGGTTAAAAACTGCGGTTAAAATGTCTATATGATACAAAATTATAATTATGTTATGAATTACAAATTTAATTCGTTTCAAAACCTAAATAAAGTGAATAAAGAACAGAATTGTTGTTTCGTGTTCTATTTGATTACTCAAGTATAATCCTTTGGGTACTAACCTGTAATATTTTCTAGTAAAGTTATCACAGTCGAATATCAGGAAACGGCGGCCGAGAACGAACACAGTTTCACCCACAATCAGGTCCCTCGGCGAATAGAACTCGGTTATTTCCTCCTCTGTTGTTTCCATAGCAATCGATGGGAATGATGCTGAATAAACAATAACCTGCTAGCCTTAATCAGTGCCATAAATATAGACTACAGCGGACGTGTAGCGAATAAGCGAATCAAATCCAATTTTGGTAGCATCATGGATGTAACGTGCTCACTGCTTTCATTTCATTACTCATTTTTGACATGTGCACAATATATTTATATTACATAAAGAACGAGACAATTAACATTAATTGTTTATTTGCTCGATAACATTATTAAAATAAAAAAAATCAGTCTCCGTTATCATGTAAAATGTTACCATATAACGTATATATATTGATATATAAAAATATCTCGCTCGTAAATAAAACTGATGCAACGTTTTCGACGTCCAATTTACGTGCTTTGACAACCCACAACACAGTTTCCGTACGTTCGAACCACGAAAAAGCTATTCGATGTTTCATTTTGTCCGAGTTAAACCGAACCGAGAAAACTCTAGGCCAGTAAACAATACCTACCACCTAGCTACATCCTAATTACCTTGCAAATGAGATGTTGGAAATTGCTGACGGTAAAATCTCGGTAAATATACGGTACGGTTAATCTTCGAGTCATCGTAAACTTATATTAATAGGATGCTCTTAAGACGATTACGCTATGAAATTTTGAGTAGACGTCAAGCACTTGAGCTTATTTACCGACAAGATTAAAAGTAACGTTTTGAGAATGAAAATTGAGTAGACTGTCGGTTGAATGTTGAGTAGCTTGGATTAAGTTAAATTTAAAATAAAAAGAGTGCAGTTTTAAATCTAGAAATAAATTGAAGTGTCTATTTGTGATTTCAAAATAACTGCTTTTTAAGTTAATACGGCTATTTGCAAGTTACCAAAATCAAAACGATGATTATGTTTATTGTTTATTGGTTGTCTGTCTGTCTGTCTGTTAGTCCGGGTTAATCTTCAAAACAGCTAAAAAATACAAACGCATATAACAGAATCATTATAAGAATTGTTCCAAGATACCGTTTGGTCTTTATTTCAACGAAATCGGTTAAGTCAATCGAAAGTTATAACAACTCACTTAAGTTTAATTACATATTTATTTCATTTATAATAAAAAATATCGCACGTAAGACCCCGGAGCACAGTTACTTCTAAATATAAGAACAATAGAGAGATAGATAGATATCTCTTACACTTATATGTAGTTGTATTTAGAGCCGAGATGGCCCAGTGGTAAGAACGCGTGAATCTTAACCGATGATCGTGGGTTCAAACCCGGGCAAGCACCACTAAATTTTCATGTGCTTAATTTGTGATTATAATTCATCTCGTGCTTTACGGTGAAGGAAAACATCGTGAGGAAACCTGCATGTGTCTAATTTCACTGAAATTATGCCACATGTGAATTCCACCAACCCGCATTGGAGCAGTGTGGTGGAATAAGCTCCAAACCTTCTCCTCAAAAAGAGGAGAGGAGGCCTATAGCCCAGCAGTGGGACATTCACAGGCTGTTACGGTACGGTTATATGTAGTTAAATATACTTTTCGATGTTATTTATTTGAAGTATATAATTAAACGTTGTACTTATATTCCAGTCAAACGACAGTATTTAAATCAACGTTTAAGTCATTTAAGACATCGTTCGAAGCAAGCAAAAGCTATTCGTCTACGAAAAAGATTATACACCAGGGTAGAGTTAAAAATGTTAAGAGCTAGAAAAAAAGTTCAAAGTAGGAAACTAGAGTATAAAGTTTTATATAAAATGTTTTAAGGAGGTTGTAAGCTGAGGGTTAGGAAACTGAGGGGATATAAGGCATTCGATTTTCCGGCGAATACTGCACCCTATTCGATCTGTATTAGCTACATATTTATATTTATTAAATATTTATATATTATGTTTCCTTGATTTATGTAATTTTTACATTCTTTAAAAAAATTATGTCAATTCTTAACTTACAGCCTCCCTTAATCCATATTGAGAACGATCGAGAGAAATCCATTATTTTATTTTATGCTCTACATTGTGTACTTACACTTCGTCTACCTCTTAACCTTTTCGAATCATTTTAGCAAAACATTGCTTTTTATTATAATTAATTGTTGGGGTTTTAAATTATTTTTGTATAAAAATAGTTTTCAGATTCATACCTTAGTAATACTATGTTTATTCTCAAGTCTGACGTGTATACTTACATGGTCTCTCTTTCCACCTTTTGGGTAGTTTTCTCTTTTTTAGAAGAAGAGGAAAAGGATCTTTTCCACCTCTGTCATCGTGTATCTCCTGCGACAAAATTTAAAGTTCTAAATAAAAGTATAATCTTGAAATTGTGGACACTATAAAAAATAGGTAGTTTGTATTAATTTTCAATAGATTATACAGAAAGAGCTTACAGATTTATTTACATTGTTTTATGAACTAGTAGGGATGACGATTAAATATGAAAATTATTTCCCGGAAAAAAAATAAGAAACGACAAAATTCTTATCATTGATCAAACGATAAGACGTGTCTTACCGCCATGACGGACTTAAGTTGAGCGTAGTCACAGGACTATGGCTAATTTTACGTATGATTGATCAGTTACCTAATTATTTGAATATATCATTATAAATGCCTGGATGGGGCTCTATATGGCAACATCTTTGAGCCAAACCCTAAACAAATTTACAGTTACAGCAATACTGCAAGTTATTGTGTAAGCACGGGGATATAGACGCAAGCGAACAAAATGTGTATAGGTTCGTAATTCGAACGCTCGGCACTCGGGTCTTTCCAATAAATATTCATCGCTTTGATGTTCTGCAGGCCCGGATTGTTGCGAAATTAGAGCTAAAGTTTACCCTGCCATCAAAAGATTTTATCGCTCCAGCTTTAATGGGTGCGAAAACTTTGAACAATTATATAACGGAGAAAATAACTATTCCCGATGTAAATGCAATGGGAACAATATTTTTCTTATAATTTAATTTGTTTCATTATAAGCATACCTACTGCTGCCAAAGTGTGAAATTTGTTAAAAATATAATTTTCTAAAAAAAAAATTTAGCTACTAAGATTTAACTATTTATAAAAATAATTATCGTCAACGTAATTTACTAACCTGCTTTAACTTTACGTATTAAAATCTCATTTTCCTAAACACGATATTATAGGTGACGGAGCAAAAATAAAAGTTAATTCCTTGATAAAACCTGCACTATGGTACAGTTTTCAATTTTCAACCGTAACACTAAGGGATAGGTATTCAATTCGAACGAACAGAAATATAATTTCTTTATGCAATTTCATGTTTTAATCCAATAGATGACTTTAAATATGCGGTAAAAATCATAGTTAAAAGTAATTACAGAATTACCTTAACAGCGATGGTATCGTCTTGCAAAAAGTAGAACATTTTGTATTCCGTCAGTTCTCCGTATTCAGCGTCTCTGTTATCCCAAACAACGTTGAACCTAAAAAATAACAAATCTATGTAATATTGTCTTGGATGCATTTCATCGTAAAATACATTTGAAATATAAAAAAAAAGTAACAGCCTGTATATGTCTCATTGCATTGACCTCCTGTTCTTTTTTGAGAATTGTATATAAGAAAATGACATAAATGACTAATTTGGTGGTTACTGAAAAGCAATCAAGACGAAAGAGCAAAGAGCAAAAGATGCTAATGGCGCTTCAGCACTTCGTCTTTTATACCGTTCAACCGATTGCCATAATAATTGTCAGGCAGGGCAAGGTTGGCAAGGTTTTCATGCTTTTTTTCTGTGTTTATGTAAATAATTTTTTTAGTATAGTACTAATATTTAAGCAACATTTTTGGATCTTTGCAATAACTTCAAAACTTGTTTTCTCCATTCAGATAATCTTGTAAATAGTACCCGTATTTACAAGATTATTCAAATAAGAGTGCTGTTATTTGCTTTGAAGACAATGCTTGATAAGTTGAGGACGACAAGTTGTCTAAAATTTCCTCACAAATTTAAACACAAAACGTTTTTGAGCGTTGAAATATAAAATACGATTCTTAGAAACGTTTATTGATTGCTGCAACGAAGTCAAAATCGGTCCAATAATAATTTAATAACATTAGCCTTCACAAACGTCAACAATTTCTTCGAACAGGCTGGCACGCTATGGAGGGACATTTATATTATTTATTATTAAATATTAGGGAAGTTAATATATTTGACCCGATTTATTATACGAGGTGGTTAAAACTGGAACACGTGAACCTTAACGGACAACTATGTGTGTATGAATTTTCATATGGTTTATTTGTTTATAGTTCATCTCTTTCTCCGCGGAGAAGGAAAACATCGTGAGGAAACCTGCATGTGGCGAATACAATTTTGAGATATATGTATCCATCAACCCGCATTGGAACAGCGTGGTGGAGCTTGGAATAAATTTTAAAAACTTTCTTTAATCTTAACCTTTTACCAGCAGTGGGAGACGTTTACATGCTGTTACTGACTCATTCATTTACTAAATATTACGGTTAACTACTATTTAAAATAAAATTATATATCTAAGACACACTGGGGGAGGATCATAGCAGAACAAAATACTAAATAAACGTACCCATTTAAACATTTATTTATAATTATGATTTCCAGACCGATTTCGGCTACAGCGGCAAATCTCAAGAGAGATTAGCCAACTGCGCAGGACATATTATAGTGCACAAGTGTGTGCACAAACACAGATGTACTCTCTATTCTTTCACTCTTATAATCTAATGGAACGGCAATCCAATACGACAGGAAGGAGATCAGATACAGGACCAACGGCTTCACTTGCTTTCCGCAGCAATCACCTCGGGATCTACGGCCTTAGCTGAGCCACTAGATCAACGAGGCAAGATAATATTGAATGAAGGTAAAAAATGAAAGCGATCATTAGGGATTGCCTTGTTAGTAATATATAATGAATACCTAGAGCCATCAAAATCTAATGATTTATTAATACGAAACCACCCTTGTGACGGATCCAAGTTTAATACGCCATTTTGAATAAGTAATGGTGAATCAAAACACGATAACTCATGCTGTAAACGTAAAATAATCATAAAACTTAATCGTCTATGTTAACCGTTAAAGATTACAATTAAATTCAATTTTGTTATAGACTATATTTAGTATATTGTTTTTATTTTACGTTAATACATACGGGTAACATATACATGTAGTAGATTATGATGTGTGTATGCGTTGAGTGTATTGTGTGTATTGGCACGCCTAGGGAGTAAGACCGACTTGTATGCCGTGACGTCATAGGGCGCTCTTATGCTACCTTTCTCTACTCCCTTGTGTGTGTGTGTAGTGCGTATACTTACGTATACTATATAATTTGGTATATATCATTATAGTCAATAATAAGATATTTTTTATTAACAAATTCGATGTGTTTAATTTTAATTGTACAGGTAGAATAAACGTTTATATTGAAAGACACACATATACAGTTTTCTTTTGAGTTAGTAATTTTGCAGGCGTTCGCGGAACAACTAATGAATTCATAACAATCTGAATGGACAAGGAACACATAAAAAAACATACAAATAATCATGACTTTTTATTTATTGCGATAAATAAATTTGTTATTAATTTTTATAATTAGCTAACTCTAACGAATGAATTAGCAGACGTAATTCAAGTTACCAGCTTTTAAAGCTTATATTATATTACATAGAGCATCTCACTGTAATGTTGCTTGGAAAATCATTGTCGTAAACATACGATACATTATGAACCAAGCGACAGGGAGAATGCGCTCCGCTGTCTTCTCTTGAAAAGGAAACATGACACAGCGGTGTAGCGTGATAATTACGGCACAAGGTTTGGTGCTACGGTTACTGAAATTGTTTAACGTGAGAGTTCACTTAATTTACTAAGGCGTTCTGACAAGTATTGTCACCGAAACTTATGAAAAGAGACATTCCTGTCACATATACTGTGGTTAGTATGAATGTATGATAATTTATTGAGTGTAAAGAACAATTACCGTCAAAGCAAAGTAATAATATCATGCACTTTCTACTAAATTTTGATATTAATACGAACAGGGTCTAGACATAGTTACGATGTTTATTTAATAAGAACAAACATATAAGCTAATTTTACAACTTCTCAGACGTAAGATATCAACGGATTTACGTATAAATTATATTTAGGGGGTTATTAGTTAATACTATGTTTTCGTCTTTCGCATGTCACTAATTCCGCCTTAGTTATTTTTAGAATTTGGTAATTCTTTGTTTATAATAGAAAAGTGGCTCTTTTTAATTTTAATTTAAAATCTATCTCCAAATATGGTTAAAAAAAGTTGTGGAATTGTTATTTTTCTTCCATATTTAAATAAGCTGATATTGATATCATTAGCAAATTCATTTTCATTCATTCATTCAAGTCATTAGATTTATTTACAGTTTTTTTTAATACTATTTTTTTATATATTCTTTTTGTTTATTTTTTATGTAATTTTTACTTTATTATTTATTAGTTTTTACATTTGACACATAATATCGTCATGCCGTTTGCAGTCGCGGCATACGAGTCCGTCTTAGCTCCAAGGGTCTTATTATTATGATATTACATAATAAATTAAGTCATACTTAACTTTGTACATTGTCATATATTATTTTCATAATTTGTTTATATAGTTGATAAACAAAGACATAGATCACAAAATAAAAACACATAATTAAATGAATGTAAATTGCGATTTCGATATTAATTTATAGTGAATATTCAGTAGATACATCATTTTAATTTAATAACATACAACTTGTCATCGTGATAACTACGATTGAAATATGTACTTCAATTTAGTGATCCCAATTATTGTTTATTTTTACAAATTAGTGTTTTATTGTAACAATTACTTTCATTCGACAAGCAGGGCGTCAAATCTAATTTAGTAGCCTAATAAATTATATATTTTTAATAGTGTTTTATATATAACTTTGTCGAATAGTAAAAATCGCATTTTATTTCTAAGTTAGCTCTGTAGCAGAGGAAGTTCTGTTAAATTAGTGTATAAAAAAATAAAATGAAAATCACTGCAATACACATATGAAAACAAAATCAAACAAATCCATTCGTAAATCAACCGAAGCAGTCACTCCCTATTGCCTCTTACATAAAACTAGACCGAATAAGCCGGGTTTCTATTAATAGAATTTATTTATGACATAAAATCCTCAGAATAAAAGAGGTATGTTTATAGGTAATAACAACGAATAAAGTAGCGACATTTTCTCATGGGGCGAGTTACACCTACTTATGAAGGGTTGCTTTATCCATAATAATGTTATAAACTTAAGTGCTGAGCTGATTTATAAAGGTTTTTGGGCATTGAGCAATTGTACCACCATATTGTTATTTATTAGCCAGAATTCATCATGTTTTCTGCATGTGTAATTTATAACGTAACTTTTTTTTTGCTGGAAAAATGCATGACGCGTTTCCCCCACGGGAACAGTGAGGGGGGTATGTGGGGCTCGCTCTCAAATTTATAACGTAACCTAACTAAACTAGTAAGTTTTATAATATGTTATGTTATAAATATAATGGTATGTATACTCTCCTTTTGAAGAGAAGTTTTAGACCTTTAGCTACCATGCTACTTCAATGCGGATTGATGGAACACATGAGATAGAATTTCATCCGAAACGTGTAGGTTTTATCACAATGTGACTTATCGCGACCAAGTATGAGATCAATTATAAATACATACACATTAAATACATACATATATAATACATTCAGTGGTGCTTGTCCCGTTACCAACCCGTAGTCTTCAGTTAAGATTCAAGTTTTCAAATCAATGGGCAGCGGCTTAATAATAAATAAATAATAAGAAGTAATTTTCTTTTAAAATTATTTCTCATTATTATTTATCGACATGAATACGACATTTCATACTATAAATTTGTCAATGTTAAGAAGTTAAGCATGTAAAATATGTATTTTAAAGTAATTATCTAGATATTGTGTATCTTTTACCTGATTGGGAAAAAAAGTCTGTGATTAAGAGACGCAACTTACTTAACTTTATCTCACGGTCACTTCAGGCCCTTATTTTTACTATCAAGTTTTGAGTCTAAAAATAGGTTCAAAAAGCTTACACAGAATTAAATTTAATAACCTTTCACTAACATCCAAAAAGATGAGATCATTGCTATAATTTGGATGATATATTTTTTAATGAAATTGGGTGTAATTACACAAACACAATCATCCTTCAAGCCGGTACACAACAATACTAAGTATAGCAGTTTGGCAGTAGAATGTATGATGTGTGGCTTGTACCAACCCAGGCGGGCTTGCACCAAGTATTATGTGAAATTTCTTTGTAACTTATGTGTTTAAAATGATTGCAAATATTAACAAAAACATATCAATTCATTTGTTTTTTATTCTTCCGATATTAACTAGCTTAGAAAGCATGTATATATCGTATATAATAATCGTGTCTGGGTCGCAATATTAAGCCTACGCAAAATATATTTGTAGAGATTTTCTCTAAGCCATTAATTAGCATACCCTTAAACTGACAGCCGAGTCTATAGTCCGCACTTATCTGTAATAACATTCGACAAATTATTTCATTCACTATTAATAAGACACATTTGCATGAAAGCAGAAAAGATTTAATTATTCGCACTTTTTTTAATATAACTATTGTCCCTATTGTCCTTGTCAGCGCCACCAGGCAGGATGACGTCATGATAATCAAGCCGAATGTTACACGATCGCAAAATAACTGAATGTGTCATTCAACATTGATTATAATAATTATAACGTTTAAAAGATACTCGCATCGAAATAGCGTATCACCGTGAGTCGATTGTTTTCGAACATTTTAAGAGTGAGATATCAATGTGAGTTACCGGAATAGCAAAACAGGTAATCGGTAATTCGAGTAGCTAAAAAACTATACTTACTTGAGTATGTCATAAATAAATTGACATAAGTCATTTTAATTTATTCAAATCATTGAAATAATACATTTTTTGGGTTGCATTAAAGTATTTTTATGATATATTACAGTTAACGTAAGTGGTAATTAATTAGACTATTATTTGTAATGCCTAACTGAAATACCTGAAACACCAACATATACAGAACTTCTACCAGAAGATACAGCGCGTTTCGAAAAAAGTCTATCATATTATTATTGGTAGGGCTTTGTGCTAGCTCGTCTGTGTATGTACCGCCCACTCATCAGATATTCTACCGCAAAACGGCAGTACGGCGTTACGGCTTTGGTGACCACTTACCATCAGGTGGCCCATATGCTCGTCCGCCTACCTATTCTATAAAAAATATATATACAAGTAGATGTGTTTAATTGTTTCATCCGTTTTAAATTTTGACTGTTGACGTTGACGTATTACAAGAACATGGAATTTCATGTTCTTGTAATTAATAAATCAATATTTTCAATGTTATTATAAAATATCTCTTGTGAATAAATGTTATCAAGTTTTACTTATAATTACACTAGAAATGTTGATATTATTATTATAAATTTATATCTTACGTAGATATTCGCTTTATTTATCTAAGAAAGCATTACATGTTTAGTAAATAAGAGTAACTCTATCTGTTAAACACGTATATAACATAATATTCATTTCTTTATATTTAGGTATGAAATTAATCACACACCAATAATGTTTTTTATGCTTAATGTGATTTAATAGTTCAATAAAATAAAAGCAAATTGGGTAAATTGATTGGTGATGATGTAGAAAACCGATTTGGGAAATTAAAAAAAAAAAAACACAACTGCCGTAGGTCCCTAAGCACGGCTACTAAGTAATAAGTACTAATACTAAATATCTGAAATTTTGTTCTATGAAACTTTTTAGGTAAGATATTTATAAAAACTTTATGTTAAAGTAAAAAAAACTCATCAGCTATAATGTATAAATTAATTATTATTAATGATTTAAGTATTGAATATCAAACATGAAACAAAAAAAAATCTCAGTAACCATAATGTCAGTAATAATATTAGCCGAGATGGCCTAGTGGTTAGAACGCGTGAATCTTAACCGATGATCGTGGGATCAAACCCGGGCAAGCACCACTGAATTTTCATATGCTTAATTTGTGTTTTTAATTCATCTCGTGCTTGACAGTGAAGGAAAACATCGTGAGAAAAACCTGCATGTGTCTTATTTCATTGAAATTATGCCACATGTGTATTTTACCAACCCGCATTGGAGAAGCGTGGTGGAATAAGCTCCAAACCTTCTCTTCAAAAGGGAGAGGAGGCCTTAGCCCAGCAGTGGGAAGTGGCTGTTACTGTTTACTGTTACAGTAATAACAATGAGAACGTACGCTTAAATATTGAACATCACCATGGGAAACTTCGCATTGTCTTTCAAACTTTAGATTAAGTTTGTTGGACTACATGCGATCTAATTACACAGCATACAAGATAACTTTATTAGACGGTAACTCGACAGCCGATTTAGTGTTAAATTAGCTGAACTATCTAATTGTTAAGCTGATGGATATGTCTATATTAGGCTGACCCTTTGTTGATTGTAAAACAGAATTACGTATAGTGTTTTGTTGTATATCGTTTGGTTTGTCTACGAAACCAGTGTAACTACAGGTACAAGAGACATAACATCTTAGTTCTCAAGGTTCAAATAGAATAATTAATAAAAATAAAACAAAAACAAAACATGAAAATACAATAAAAAAATAGGCTGATTAATTAAGGTTAAGTTAAATAATAAAAAAGTTTCCGCTAATTGTTTATGTATTTACATATGTATAACCTTACATTAGTAATCAAAAAAAAAACAGTTTTTACCCACCTAACTTATTGTATTGCTTAAAGGTGTTCATAATATAATTAGCTAGTATTATTTTGAATTGAAGTGAGTTTACATTTTTTATAAGTGATACATGATCAGTGATAAGTGATCTCATTGTACAATTGTGCACCTTGAAAAGTTATATTTTGCCGTAATTAGTTTGTGTTGGGCAAAATCAGAAGACTCGCACGACGGCTACGTATGGTGCGACTAGTTATTTCTTTCAATTTTTTAAAGGATATGTCAGTATGTATAGCTTAGTTTAAGGTTTTTTTAATATAATAACATGTATTATACATATATAATTGTTTGATTGTCTATTTCATTTTTGTTTCTTTATAAAGTTTATTTGTAGGTGTTAAAAACGGATAGTTAAAATCATTTTTATAATTTTATTTTGAGCAATTTATATGTATGATAATTTTGTTTACGTAGCACCTCTCCAGGTCTCAATTAAATTCAATAAATGGGGTTTTACTAAAGCATTGTAGATTGTATGACGTAATTTGTAGGGAATACACCTGACTATGTTACGAAGTTTTCCAATTAGACTCGAAATTTATCTTTTTATGTGTTCTATATGTACAGTCCATGTTAAGGCACTATCTATTTTTAAGCCAAGATAACGTTCACTGGTTTTTTGCTGTAAAGGTATATCATTAATCGTAAGAGGTTCAAACTGCGGAATTAACTAAACTAAATTATAAACTAAACTAAACAAAAATCTAATTGAAATGTTTTATGCTTACGTTAATATTTTTCCTTCGTATTCCAGGAATCTCCTTAATCGGTCGTCATGACTCTTACTTCTTTTTGGTGGCTGCACAGATTTCCAGCGTTCCTTATAAGTATATGAGTCCATGGGTAGCTCTTCCTCCTTTGATAGCTCTATGCCTTGTGACTCTAGCCACTCCTGCAAAGTAAAATAATAAAAGATCATATCTTCTTGATATCATTCTACAATGATTTTTTCTAATTATTTAAGAACTATCATCATGGTAGAATTCTCATAGTTTAAGAATATATTTTTAACCCTTAAAGAATAAATATCTGATAAACGCTAAAAATATACTTGCAAGTTAATATTTCAATATCTTATATCTGTTTTATCACGTATGTAAGAATATATGTCGGTAGTCTATATACAAATACGTGAAACATATAGTATTTGTTTTAATAGAAGGGGAATTAAACTTCATAATTTGAACAGAAATGTGCCGTAGAGGTGCACAAAAGAAAATTGGTTAAATTTTGTCAATACGTAATACTAGGATATTATATTTTTTACAATTATAAAATTAGGTAGGCGCTGTCTTTTCATGACATTTCAGCAAGTTAGTTTGTACTAATGAAGAGAAGCGTAAAAAGAGTAGGGAAAAATTCATCTCATTCTGCCGTCGAAATAAATTTATCCTTAATGCATATTTTATACATGCAAACGTTTAAAATTTAAAGTAGTAAATACAATCTACAGCTTTTGAAACGTTTACTAAAGTCAAATAAACTATTTCTACTTTAAATCTGAATTGTCATTGGTCAATGTCAACGATGACGCAATAGGCGACCAATGAGCGTTCAGTATTATAGCAGGTTATTAAATTATCATTTCAGAATGTGGCGGTAAATATAAACGTAAATTATATATAAAAAGAAACGAAATTTATAAAAAAAAATGTTATTACATTAAGGAAAAGTATTTTTTTAGTAAAATATAATATTTTTAAATTATACAAAATATGTCTTACTAGTCGCTCACGATGATAAATTTAGATACATTTGTCACTTGCCTCCGTGGCGCAATTGGCTAGCGCGTTCGGCTGTTAACCGAAAGGTTGGTGGTTCGAGCCCACCCGGGGGCGATTTAATTTTATAGTTTGCGAATAATTTTGAGCAACAGTAATTACAATAAATATTATTTGATTGTTGATACAGTCATTTAATCTCAGAATTAGTTTACAATTCTAAAATGAACAATAATATTAAAAATAAAATTATTCAAAACTCGAATCACCATAAGATTTCAAACTGACGTTATACAAAATCTTTGTACACTGAGTTTTCGTGTGCTTTATTGGCGTTAAAAATGTATATCGTAATGTGCTAGCTATGTAGGTAAACGTAAGGAAACCTCATCGTAATATACCGGATGAAATTTTACGAAATGCGTAATCCAACCCGTACCGGGGCAGCGGATCTGGTATAAACTCAAAAAGGTTCCTTAATGAAGCATTTACATTTACAGTTTTTTTTTCACTTTACACAAAATAAAACAACATACATGCAAACAGTACATCCGAATCGGTGATCAATCAAAATATCGGTCGAAAAATTCCATTAAATACACATATCGGTATACTCGCAGCGAATAACTTAACAAAACAAATGTATTTACGTCATACGATCTTGATATAGGTCGCCTTATAGCCGTAACGTGCAGCCAGCTTCGGGTCGAGACCATGTTTACACGATGCCATTCGAAAGGACTGATTGCTCTATCGAATGGATTTAAGGCTACATCCGATCACAACAATAATAAGAGGATTACCGTGGTACAACAATAACTGCTCGTTTTGAATTTGTAATGCGGAGGTTTAACAATATACTTATAATTTAAATCTTTATATTCTTTTATCATTGTTTTATAATTATTTTTAATCGCGTTGGTAATAAAAGTATTTATATACAATTATAATGATATATGAGATAAATATATAATAATCAATATTTTGGTATATTTTATCTGCGGATATTAGCCCTAAAAAATACACACTTGGTTGTAATTGGACGATATTTTTCACAGCGGCATTATCTTGAGTACGTTTCGTAATTACCTTCGATAATACTTGTGTAGCTTGTATATCACTGTTTCACTATGTGACAGCTTAAAATATACAGCTCAATGAAACAACAACTAATCGCAGAGCTAATAACGAACCGGCTAGCGACAAACGAGGAGGCAGATTACTTATAAGTTATATCAACATTGAAATAACTGCGTACCCAGAGTGATCAGTTTTAGCAAAAATGTCGGTGATACCAATACCAAATACAGTTGTCCAATCGTATATTGTATATTCGGCGATATTAGCATTAAAGTTAATATCTATCTCGACTTTAACATCGCTAGTACGGTTATCGCGAGGGATTTATGCAAATCCAGAAGATGCCAAGGCTTTGACAGGCAAAGTTAAATTAAATGATCCAATTGTAGAGAGGACTCGGCGCGCTCATCTCAACGACATAGAGAATATTCCAGCGTTTTGGATACTTGGAGCTTTGTACGTGACGACTGGACCGGCAGCAGCGTGGGCTACACTTCTCTTCAGAGTGTACACAGTGAGCAGAATTATACATACCGTAGTGTATACGGTGGTGCCTCTACCGCAGCCGACGAGGGTTATAGCATACGTAATCCCTACTCTGATAAAGTGGTATATGGGGATTCAAATTGTATTATACTATATGAGCGCCTTGTAACTGTGTCTTGTTTACTATAATTATATTTACTTGTTTTTATTTTTATAATTTCTAAAATATAACAAATTTTATTAAACTAAATCATGCCATTTATTTTTCTTTTATATGATTATTTATAAATTAAAGGCAACAAAATTACATAAAATACGTAATACATTAAAGTTTCGTTTGTGACGTCGATAACAGTTTAGAGCTAAGGATATATAAATGTATGAAACTACGAGAACGTAGCTGGAGCTAGTGGGTGAAATTTGAAGGAAAGCGCCAATAGTAGTTAGGATAAAACGAAATAAGAGAGAGAAAGTCACACATCCGCCTTCCAAGGGCTAGTTCGAAATTATATTGTTAATAGAATTTATAAATTCCAATTACTAAACGCATAAATGTTAATTTCAGGTGATATCCTCCGACTACAGCACCTATGTGTTGCAATTCTGACAATTTATGGAACCCTTATTCCATGTATTCCAATAAATGTGGAGGACTCTTTGAGATACTTCTTCCATCCACACACGATAGTAAAATACACAAAGGTTGTCTACGATTTTTTGACAGAAATTAATTGGATTATCGTGAACTTATTTCGTCAATTTCGATATTATGTGATAGTCATTATCATTTTCATTTATCTTACTATTCAGTTTTCGTTGTTTATCGTTGATAAAATTAATGTACGTATATCTTTAATAGGGCGTTTATAAATACTGATTTGACATTAACTATAAATATAATACATTTCTTAAATTATGAGACACAAAATGGAAATCTAAATACAGACATACTTATCGCTTTAAATAGTAATCACATTCATGAGACAAGAGACACGAGACAAGAGTACGATAAAAAAAGGCTTGAATTTTTTTTTAACAGACGTAATATCTGTACGGATTTTCATTTGTAATAGCATAACTAAGACTTAAACAAATTTTCAGTTGCATACGTAAAATGAAATGCTATTTTGGTCGAACTTTGTTCTTGATATTAAAATCTCATTAATAACTGTATTTGTGATAATTTAATTGTAGCTCTTTTAGAAATTTACTATATTATAAAAATTTCAGGTAACAAAAATAGCATGAACATTTATTTTTTATTTTTTAATATTACAATATCTGTCACGGAGTTTGCAAATTGTGCGACTTTATATTGCGAAAAACAGAGAAAATTATATTAAAATAAATTTTAGACCTAAAATGATTTCATAATACGGAATCAGTAACTGTACAAAATATGAAATGCGCATTGGTACATGACAATAGCCAGATTAGCCCGCACTAAGTTTTAATAAGAAGAGAAATATATATAAACAAGCTGACCTAAAATTCGGTTTTTTTAAATGTTAAATTATAGATGATATTTTTTTTATTTCACAATTACCACAGTATTTGCGTACTTTCTATAATTTATTATTGGCACATTGGTACGAGTAAAAGCAATTAATTTCAAACTTCCATTTCATGGAAACGGAGAGATGAAAGAGCTTCGTGTAAATATTGCTTGTTTACGCGATCGAATTTTCGAGAATTCGCTTTACACACCGCATAGCGCTAGTTCTCAGCAAATACTCAAGATAATGGCTACATAGAAATAATGTTATTTTTTAAAACATTAGTTTGTTTTGTAACAGTTATTTACTTTAGCTAAAATGTTAGCTATATTTTATTTTTTTATAAGTAAAGGTTGCCACCAGTCAGACGTCTTTGATATTGTAAAAAAAAAAAATTAATGTATTTATTTTCTTGTTTTTATTTTTTCAATTGGACCTAGTTATGCAGATGGCAGCTATGTGGCATTTATTTGAAAGATGAGTTTTTTTTAAATATATAAGCTAGCGCTTGACTGTTATCACACCTGATGGAAAGTGATGATACAGTCTAAGATGGAGCATGCTTGCCTAGAAGATGCCTATTCACTCTAGACTTGAAGGTACCCATATTGTAGGTGGTGGGGAAAATGGAGGAGGGAGGGAATTCCAGATCTTAGCGGTGCGCATCAGAAACAAGGAAGCAAATCGTTTCGTACGTGTCTTAGATACGTCAACTACGTACGGGTGCAGATTTTTACGATACCACAGAACGTGGTAAAAAGGTGACGGAGGAACCAAATTAAACAGGGCACACTCCGAAATATATTCTGTAGAAAACCGACAGACAGGCAACCGTACGACGTATGAGCTATTTTAATTTTGATATACCGGTTTTTTTAAGAGACAGCCGTGTTAATATCTTTTATAACAACGTATTGCCGTCATGAGCAATCAAATAAAGCCATTACTACAAATATTTTTGTAAAAATCAGACAAAATGGTGTAAAATGCAGCCAATATCAACATAAAATAAATGAATAACCTAAAACGCAGAAGTCAGCTAACCTGTACTAACATGTTCAATTTCAATATTTTTATCGTTCGTTATAACGGTATATTGGTACATAGGTATAACTGTTAATGTAAGATTAACACTTCATTTATGCATCTTTTAAAAAGATCTCTCGAATAATATGAATACGTACATCTTCTTTTAATTCGTTTTGAAAACAAAGTTAATATTTTAGTCACTAACCATAATTTTCTTGGTTGTTTTTTAAATTGTCTTCCTGTTTTTTAATAATACAAAAAACATTCAACTAATCTGTCTGGCTTATGCTTTATTGTAATTTCTACAAAATTTACTATTTTGTTTAAAACAGCCACGTCTAAAAACGTAATTACTAAAAGCAACGAAGGACTGTCTAGTATAAAAAAAATATCTTTTACTTTTTAAATATTAAATTAACAGAAAATTTATAATTAAACGTTAGGTACTTAATGAACTATCCGTGACTTCATTGACATTAATATATGATTTTAATTATAGAACGCGTTCGATAAATTAAGTCAAGTGATAAAACATAGTGTAACTTGTATATTACTGTTTCACTATATAACAGTTTAAAATATACTATGAAGTATGTTCAATGAAACAGCACCGAAACTGGCAGCAAATATACCGTTACGAACCGGCTGGCGACGCACGTCGAGACAGAATACTTACATCGACATTCACGTAACTGCGTTCTGAGCGAGCGATCCATTAAACAGCTAAAATGTCGGTGATACCAATATCAAACCCGGTTGTCCAATCATATATTGTGTATTCGGCGATATTAGCATTAAAGTTAATATCTGTATCGACTTTAACATCGCTAGTGCGGATGTCACGAGGGATTTATTCAAATCCAGAAGATGCCAAGGCTTTGAAAGGAAAAGTTAAGTTCGATGATCCAGCTGTAGAGAGGACTCGGCGCGCTCATCTCAACGACTTAGAGAATATTCCAGCGTTTTGGATACTTGGAGCTTTGTACGTGACGACTGGACCGGCAGCAGCGTGGGCTACACTTCTCTTCAGAGTGTACACTGTGAGCAGAATTATACATACAATTGTGTACGCAGTGGTACCTCTACCGCAGCCGACGAGAGCCATAGCATACATAATTCCTACTATTATCATGTGGTACATGGGTATTCAAGTTGTATTATACTATATGAGCGCCTTGTAATTGTAATTTAGGTCACTAGAGTTTAATTCCTCTGTTATTTTTAATAATTCCTGAATTAAATAACATTTATGCAACCAAATCGTATTATTCTTATTCCCTTATTTTCATATTAATAATGATTTACAGGATATAGTAATAAAAGGCAACGAATAACATCAAACACGAAACACTTTTATCACGATGATTTGACATTTTAGTTAACAAAACAAGGTAATCAATTGTGTGATGAGTTGAACAATTTATTATCAACCGGCCGGCGTCGGCGTTGTTTTATATAACATTGAAGCGTCGTTCGTCGAGTCGACAGCACGCGTTGCGTTAGTTAGTTCACTAGCAAATAAAAACCGCAAAATATAAACATGGTGCCCGTCACGATAGCCGAACCGGCGGTGCAATCGTACATATTGTACTCGAGTATCTTAGCCCTAAAAGTACTAGGCATGGCGGTACTGACGGCAAGAGAACGATACAGGAAGAAAGTATTCGCAAACGAAGAGGACGCTAAAAAGACTAAGGGAATAGTGAAGTTCGATGATCCCGATGTCGAGAGAGTCAGGCGAGCTCACTTGAATGATTTAGAGAATATCCCTGTGTTTTGGGTATTGGGTGCATTGTACTTGACAACAGGGCCTTCTAGTGCGCTGGCTACTCTTCTGTTCAGAGTGTACACCGCGGGCCGCGTCTTACATACCATCGTGTACGCCGTCAAACCCTTGCCTCAACCAGCTCGTGGTATCGCATACGGAATACCATATTTTATTAAGTGGTACATGGGAATCAAAATTGTATCTCATTACTTAACTGCGCTATAATATTATTCATATAATTTTGTCAAGGTTAAATAAATTATTCATTGTGTTATAAGTTTTATATAGACGCTTTCGGATAACAAAAAAGTGATAATTTTCATACTGCGACTTTACAATTATGTATTTTGTTGAGTGAATAAAAAGTATTAAAGGTATTTATAATAATAACAACCAAAAATTATTTTCCTTCGTAGGATTTTTTTTAATTTCTTCTTTTTAAATATAGAAACATATCAATGACCGTGAATCGTTATGATTTTACGTCATCACAAACGCTTGTAATACAATATCGGCCTTAGTTATAAGCGTTGCTTAGCGGATTATTAGTTAATGCTGTCTTCTTCTTTCGAATGTCAATACAATAATGTCAGAAAGAGCGCATTCAGAGTTAAACTAAACAGTCGCTAAGCAACGTTTACAAGTAAGACCGTATGTGTATATTATTCAAGCAGCACCGTCGAAGTATTCTGATAATAATTAATATGACCGTCCTTTATATCTATCTCGTTCTATCACTGTCGCTATCTACATCACACCGTTTTATGTGTATTAAGCAAAACGTCTAGACTATATCTTTTTAAATAATACAAATATATTGATTACACAATAAAACGATACAAATAAAATAAGCCCCTTAGTGATAATATTATATAGATTTGGTTTATATACACAAAAGTGATATAAAATACAATGTACAAGATAACCCTGAATTAAATCACACAAACGAAACAATAGTTAAGTATTTATAATTATTACTTTATTATAAACTGCTTTGTTTGTCTTGTGGTTAGCCAGATCAGGCTAACACAGGTCAAAGATCATGAGGCCAATGTTGGTACAAGGTTGGGCCAATAAATAATTACTGGGTTATTTTGTCCAGGATTTTTTAGTAACTCTGACATAGGAAGTAGTGGAAGTCTTTCGTGCCTCAAACGTCATGTAATGCCCTTACTCCAGCACCTGACGTCCTGATCTCTCTCCGTCGTCGTTGTGCCGAGCCATCGGACTATTAGAATGAAGAAATACATTCTGCACCTCTGCACCTGTGTTTGTTCACACACTCGTAAAGTATTATATTGTATTCTTGTCCAAAACCATATAGTAGTAGGACATATCATAAGTGAAGCCAATACAAATAATTTTATGAATATGGTGGTAATTAAATAAATCTATTTACTCCAAATAAACACGACGTTTAAAATTAACAATAACAAAAATACAACAAACAAAAAACATAATTTATTGAGAGTTTCGAGTTATCATTTTTTTGGTTATGCACGCACAGTCTAAACTAAAATATTGAAATTGAAATTTAATTTAAATTTAAAATACATACTTTGATTTCAAGATTTAATGTTGCACCACGTCCGTCTAACTACAACTGATCAAACCAAACCAGCCATTGCTTTTGGCACATTTAGGTAAATAAATTAACTCTCACCCGATCGACCTATTTAAAATGTGATTAGAGATAATACTAATTAATAATGTTTGTGTTGCTAATTTATTATAGTGTAATATTCTGACAAATTTTAAATTCGACATGCGGATGAACAAGCATAAGCATATGCACGAATAAAGTATGTTTTAAAAGTAAATAGGCTTCTTATATGGAAATGCGTTCCATCTTCGACAACATCAATTCTTATCATAGGATATTTTATTGTGGCCAGGTAGATGCGAATGAAAAGTTTATATACTGTTAATTAGCGCTTTATAACAAATTAAATCAAATCAAATGATTTATTCATAAAACACAATACAGACAATGTTTCATTGAATGAAACTTAAGTTAGTGTGGTATTGTTACTGTGTATCTTTTGTCTTGTTAAATTAACTTTCCACTATTTACGTGTTAATTAGAATTATACACAGAGACACGTAGCCTTGTATCTAATTAAATATGTTAGGGTGAAACCATAGACAATTTAGTACTTTTTAATAATATGAAATATTCCTAACCGGTTCACAAAAATCAGACATTCATAGTCGTTATATATAATTAATAGTAAGTAGTTGTAATAATTACAATAAGAATGAATTTTCAAAATTTAATAGTCCTTAGTATTATTTTAATTTTCTATACGTTTTCATATTTAATAATAATGCATTTTTTTCTATTTATATAAAATATTTCTGTGGAAACTTTATTGTTTTGTGTTTTTTAGGATTTGTGTAACAGATTGTTTTCCTAAAAAATCAAATAAATATAAATAAAAGTTCCAATAAATTTAAGTATTATCCGGTTTTAGAGATTTGGCTTGGCGCTTATTGACGGGTTTTGGTTTAAGTACAGTGCATAGTATAAAAAATATGACCTTGGATTTAGATGACATCGTCGGTAAGTAAAGGTCTAAAGATTATATCATATTCATTGTGGATTCATAAAATCAGAATGCGAAGGCGAAGTTGTTGGTAAAACCTGGGAAGTAAAATTAAAATGGACAATAGTAGTTTTTTTCAATAATATTATAAATAACGTCTCCCACTTCATATTAGTATAATATTTAATAAAAATTGAACTTTTTGAAGGATTAATCATAACAGTTGTCATAATTAATGTTCTGTATATAGTACATTATTGTATATCAGTTTCTTCAAGAAGTTCAGTTGAATGTTCTAACGCAGACTTCAATATATACTATACCTGCTCGTTATTATGAAAATGTATATAAACATATACAAAAGCTTAGTAGTTATAATGATATAGTATAACAACCACTCTTGTGACCTCTAAAGGCGTCTCGGACGATAATTCGGGGGGGTGGCCCCCCTTCTGTCTATGGCAGCAACGTGTGCTTGATATTGACAACAATCGACGACAGAGAATAGATAACAATACAATTTATCACCCTAACCACCTGTCAGAGATTGATTGATGAAAACCTGACGAAACAACAAATGTAGGTATAGGGCATACAAATTAACATATTTCAAACAAGAAAATGCTATAATGTTATTATAAATATCTAATTTTCATTAACAAATTAATTTATCCTGTAAATAATATATTGCAAAATTGTTTATTTATTTAATTTTATATTAATTATGTTTTGATTATCTCTCTCTTTCTTTTTCTTATTTCACTTGTGTTTTGCAACTTAATTCTTTTAATATTTGTATTGAATATAATATATTTTAATTTAATATTGGAAGATATTGTTGGTTAAGATTTATTAATATTCATAATTTATTCATTATAATTATACCGTTTATTTCCAATATAAATAAGAATAAAATTGGAGGTTGATAGGCCACATTGGTATTAACCGAAAGGTTAAAATTCTAGCCAAGTCACGCAAATGCTGCATGAATATAATATATTTATGTATACAACACTTTGAAACCCGCACGTATTGGATGAAATGTTGATATCCGTATATTTCCAATACCCCATGGACTTGCGTTAGATTTAACCTCAGTATCCACCTCCTCAACAGAATAAATCTTTATCCAGCTGACAGGACTATTACCTACAACCAACGACTAAACTTTACAAATATTCTTTCCTTTACAAATAAAAATTATAAATTTTGTTTAATCTAAAATAAGGTTTTATGTAGGCTTTTATGTAACTCCTCGAAAAATCTTAATTTTTTATTTTAATTAGCATGTCTGGGTGCGTATCATAAGTTTTACGGCCTTTATTAAAAATATGTTTCAAATATGAATTAAATAATAAAAATATAGTAGCTTAGTAATATTGTCTGGTAAATTTAAATAATACGAATGATATTCTTATCGTCACAAATGTTTTTTTTTTATATATTTATTTTATGATATAGCGATATTTACTACACTTATATATTATATAAAAAATCTGTAAAATATTACAGTTTAAGTGTAAGTATATTCGAAATTTAAATTATGTTTTAATGTATACTATTAAATAATTTGTAGCACACACAATATATTCATCGATAGCATACTAATATTAGAAATGCGAATGTAAGTAAAGTTTGTCTGTATGCATTCACGGTAAAAACAGTGGACTGATTTTGATGAAATTCGGTATGAAGCAAGCTTTAACCTCAAAGAAGGACATATCATTATATATTATATACATATATTGTTATACCTAACCTCTGAATACCATACCCGTACACAATCGGGACGGGTAGCTTTTTAATTATAAAATGCGGGACAAATATAAGCACTCCTATTACGTTAAGTTGGAGCGCAGCTGTCCAATTGAAAACTAATTCAATAGATGTTGCTATCCGTGACTTTCACGTTTGGACTTATGCCGCATGCCGTCCATGGATTCGCTTGAGATTTTTAAATTTCTTATTTATTGTTATCTATGTGAATAGAAGCCGAGATGGCCCAGTGGTAAGAACGCGTGAATCTTAACCGATGATCGTGGGTTCAAACCCGGGCAAGCACCACTGAATATTCATGTGCTTAATTTGTGATTATAATTCATCTCGTGTTATACGGTGAAGGAAAACATCGTGAGGAAACCTGCATGTGTCTAATTTCACTGAAATTCTGTCACATGTGTATTCCACATGAGCAGCGTGGTGGAATAAGCTCCCAAACCTTCTCCTCAAAAAGGGAGAGGAGGCCTTTAGCCCAGCAGTGGGACATTCACAGGCTGTTACGATACGATATATGAATATGAAACAACATTATTAACAAAATTGAATCTACCGATTAGTGTATCCTAAACTAAAACGAATTATAAATAACAGTTAATATACCGAAATATCTGTTTATTAATTGAACTAAAACAAAGTTGCTTGAAACCGGTTTGATGACCAGTCGCCGTGGTTCGCTTATCGCTATTCTGTTAAACGCGAGATTATTTTTCTTTAGTATTTATGTACTCATATTTAAAAAAGATAAATAAAACAAATATAGTGCTGTCTAAGAATACCGATGTACCATCGGAATATGAAGGTGAGGGAATAGAGAGTGCCCCTATAATGTGTCTGCTCAGTTTGGTGGACTCACTTGAAATCGGTCAGGAGGATATTATCTATACAAATAATTATTATTGAAGTGTCTGTCCGTGATTTCAAATTAACTGCCTTTTATTAATTTAGGATTGCTATTTGCGTCTTAAAAAAACGAAAACAATAGATTTTATTTTATTTTAAATGGTCTTTAGACTCTTCCGGCTATCTTTAGGCTACACCCAGTAAATATCTCACTGATGGCTTCCACTTCTTTGGAGGAGAAGGCTTGGAGATTATTTTACAAAGCTGCTTCATACACAACTACACATGTGGAAGATATTCATGCGACGCATACCGGTTTCCTCACGATGTTTCACTTAATCGCACGAGATGAATTATATGCACAAATCAAGCACATATTAAAATCAGTAGTGCTTTTCGGTGCTAGAACCTGTTATCTTCGGTTACGTTAAGATGCACTTATACCGATTATACCGACTGGGGTATATCTAACAATTTTTCGTCCTGCCTAACAAAAGTGCAGCAAAACTATAGTGTCACAAACAAACATGCATGTATGTTGGGCAAAAGCCATGAATAAACGCTAGTTTATAAATATGTCTTATTTCTTTACAATAGGATATTATTTATTTAATAATAAACTATATTTTTATACATATCTTATTATCTCATTTTAAAAATACAACTAATTTGTAATCATCATACAAAAACATCTTTGGATGATTAATTTGGGCCATTACAACAAGAGCCTCCGTGGCGCAATTGGCTAGCGCGTTCGGCTGTTAACCGAAAGGTTGGTGGTTCGAGCCCACCCGGGGGCGGCCAAACTTTTTTGTTCTATATTTAAATAATTAATTCAATTGGAAAATAATGTATGCGTTTTTAAAACTAAAGTTTCTTATTAGGTATTGTAATATGCTATAAAAACACTTTTGTTTCTTAAAAAAAACGAACAAGAAAATAATAGCTTTTGACCTTACTCATAAAATATTTAATATTTATAGGAACATAAAAAGACGCAACCAATTTATTTATAATATTGTAATAAAAATACCTTCTATAGAAAATATATAAGTATTTATGATTACCTATAAAAGCGTTTTTATTGACATCATCAGGCGTGTTTCGTTCAAAATGAAATACAGTTCTGCTACTCATCCCGACAGTCCCAACGAAAAATGCCATAATTATTACCGTAACAGATTTAAGCCATTTTAAAATAGTACTAGTGTAGTGTAGTAATACGAATGAAAAAACGTCGTAAAAATTACATTCAATATTATGGTCGAACAAACTTGGCAACTAGATAATAAATTAATCGACGTGGACAAACAAATTAACTAGTACTAAATGAAGTATTCCATAGACTTTAATTAAATAAAATCCACGTTACTTAAATTAAATGATAAAACATAATATAACATTTTTGATGCGGTTATTTTTCAAGACAATTGCAGTAGTAAATATTGGAGTTTATTACTTACAACTTTTTAGGAGGCAAGGAATTGTTCTTATGCCTTAATATATTTAAATGCTACCTAAAAAAATATTCATTTATACACTTACGATAATGTATCATCTATGTACATATCTATCAGAGTATCTGTACACAGTGTTTCTAATTTAGAAAAAATAAAATTATTTACTTACTTATAAATAAATATGATTCGTGATTATCAAATTTCAAAACAATTAACTAGAAACTTTCTAAAGTTTAGACATTTTAAACTGAATTTTATTTTGCGGTACGCGTCCCATATATATATATATATATATATATATATATATATATATATATATATATATATATATATATATATATATATATATATATATATATGGATATATCCGTTTTGGAGATACGAGATATTAATTAGGGCCCGTCGATCTAGTCTTAGAGATTAGGCTTCAGATAGACAAACAGTCGTTCAGTAATATTTGCCAATAAATTAGGGCAGTCACACTGGGATTCCAAGGTTGAATCACTGATATTAGTCTCAGTACATATTTAGTAGGTGTTATCGCTAAACAGTTATGTGTCCTATCAATAAAGATAAGATACGAAACACATTACAATTCGGGCAGCGAGTAAATCTATCCGTAGATTAACACATAAGCGTAGTTCTGATTAAAGATTATGTCAAATGTTTTATTATACAACCGTATTTTTCACGAAGTATTACAGTGTAACCTCGATATAACAAATCGGAAGGGAACAATTAAATATTCGTTATATCAAGTAATTCGTTGAACTAAGGTTTGTTATGTTGAGGTCACCTATGCGTTACGTACTTATCTTGTTATAGCGAACAACTTCTACGAATAAATGATAACACATTTTACATGAAAATACATACAGTAATTTGATATTACTGTATTTATTTTCTATTTAAAAACAATTAGGTAGGTAACAAAAAATTTATAATCAAAATTAAATGCAGTAAAATCCGTATTTTCCGTTTAAATTGGTGGGAACTTTACTAAAAGGTATTGGGTTGACAAAATTCGAAAATTCTTGATAGTTGCAAATTCGTTATAAATATAACCTCTTTAACAAAAAATGTTCGTAATGTAAAGATATATTTTACATTGAGTCTTATGGAATATTCAAGGGGATTACGAAGAATTTGTTAAATCGAGGAAGTCGTTATATTGTGGTACGGTTTATTAAAGTTGCACTGTATATAGCCCTGTAAGTCTTCCATTTATAATTTTAAGAACTTTTATTTTATGGCAGCGTTTTATTGGAAGCTGATTTTATGTGATGATAACCTTTGTACCATGACAATGGCTTTGTAAGAGAAATGGATAAATATTGATAAATATACATTTTATTCAAGAACTTTGGCAATTTTATAAAAAAATATAGTTGTAATGATGACACTGCGAAAGTAAATTAAGTAAAGAAAGTCAAGAAAGAAAGCAGATATCAATGCCCACTTCCATACTATTGACATGTATAAGGTTCCAAAAAGAATAACTAATAAATAAGAATCGAATGTTATAAAATAAACAGTTAGTAGTTGTCATGTGCGTGTGAGTAAAATTATATAAACTATTTCCATGTGTCCCATGTGCTGGTGATTGCAGACTCAGTCACCCTTAAACCAGTGTGCCTAGTGCGAGTTTTTCATTTATTCGATAGTGTTGACGTTAAATACTATTTGTATGGATAAAAATAGCGCCATCTAGTTACAATAATCGGAATTCTATATAAATCGTAGTTATCGTCAACGATTGTCATCTCACCTTCTGCTGCCGGCGACCACCTGCCCCCCGGCGCGGGCATCGACTGACAATAGGACGACGACAACTACCGGATTTGACAACCGACAGGACAAGACCACCGACAACACAAATATGGAGTACAACCACGGGGTCAGTTTGACCCTGGCCCTTCGGGCCAAAATATATGATACGGCAAGGAGACTTGCCGGGGAGGAATTAGCCTGGATAAAGGGGGCAACCCCGAGACCCGTACCCAGTCTTTTTGGGAAACGACATCGAATAAGAAAAGAAACTCGTACTAGGCTTAATTATTATAAAAGTATTAATTTTTAATGGTAGAAATAATGATGGGTTTGTATCCGTAGATCAACCACAAGCATTAAGCCCTAACAAATTATTATGGTATTGACGCCACGAATAACTCCTTCTAAGCTCTGACAACAATCTGCAGATGGATATTCATGTTTACCCGATAGCATTCGATATGCCAACCAGTAGGCAATCTACTTCAACTCAAAGCTAACAAGGGAATTACGTTTGAACATGGTACAGGCACATATTCATGTAGAGGTGTAAATGGCTTTAACTGTAATATGTGTTAATAATGAATTCATAACGTTAACCGATGATGTATTTATACCCCGCTAACGTTTAGATGTTAATCGAAAATTTCATTTGCATTTTTTTACATAAAAGTTCGTTCAATAGTCGAAGTTCAAAGGAAAACTATTTAAATATTCGTATGAGATAAATGTCATTACTGTTTAATATTAACTTTTTTAATAAAGGTATTATTAATTAATACTGAACATGCAAATTTATTTTTTAGCTTTCTACATTTGTGAAGAATAAAAAAACATTGACCTCCAGTTTCTGAAATGCTGATCAAAGTCAGAATAATTAATAAGATTAACTGTTGAAGGTTCATTGGTCGCCTATAGCGTCATTAGTTGTTGTCGACCAATCACTATTCAGATAAACTAATCATCGTTTCAGACATTAGAATTATGCCTTCATAACCAAATACATTTTGTATTATGTATTTTTAAACAACAAATACTATTAACACTAGACATACTAGGTATTTGATTTTTGTTTTAATTTAAAATGCCGCTGTGCGCGGCAGCGCCTTCTATTACCGACTTACAATGAAGTAGATACTATTCCATTTTCCATTAAAAAGTACTTAAAAGTGTCAAATTTCTTTGTAATCGGATAAACAATTTCGGATTTTATTAATATTTTTTATCTTATTCTATAACGTGATTGTAAATTAAAATATCCTCAATATTGCAGAATTCACACAAACAACTATTTAAAAGTAAAAACAAGTTTCAATGTACCGAGTTCTGTGTTTGATATGCAAATTGAGTTTCCTCGTTCCGCTGCTCCGAAAACCATTGAATTAACGAATGATTTCAGACACACGAGCTCCGTAACATTATTTGTACTTGTAACCTTTATCTGAATAATTTTACATTTTAATTTCCTATTTATACGACATTTTTTCATTAACAAAGCGAAATTATCAACCGTTACGTTTTTTAAAATAATGTATTCGTTGATATTTAATTTTTCCAACAAGTTAGTATGATACATAACTTACGTTAAAAATTCCGTCATTTTTAAATGTATCTAAACTAATTTTGTCAAGTCACGATTACACCTTTGATTACACTACGATGATTAATATACAATGAAACACATTTTCTATGCGATTCTATGTGATTAATATAACACGCCTTATTAATATTACGTATGAGTAAAATAGTCTGTATATGTCCCACAGCTGGAGAAAGCAATCTCCTCTTAGGAAGAATTGAAAGAAAGGACGCATATGCCCTTTGCTGCTCTAGTGGATGATATGACTAAACTTTTGGCAGACTTTCTCTGAGACGACCAGGTTACCCAACGATATTTTCCTCAATCAATGTGTACGAGATTAATTATAAGCACAAACTTAGTATAGTACTCCACGTGCTATATCCACTTAGCTATTTCGCTTTTAATGAACTTCAATATTACTAATGATGACGAAGCTATAGTGGGATCGAAGAGAAACTTTAGACATTCATACAATAATCGTCACGACGTGCAGTTCTCAGTGACTTGGAATTAAAAAAAATATTAATAACATGGCTGTGATATCACTAACAAGCCCTGTGGTCCAATCTTATATTTTGTATTCTTCGATTCTGGCTGTGAAGTTACTGTCCGTAGGAATGCTGACAGGGCTATTTCGGTTAACCCGTGGTATTTTCATAAATCCGGAAGACGTGCAGATTTTAGGTGGGAAAATTAAATTTGACGATCCAGTTGTCGAAAGATCACGACGCGCTCATCTCAACGACTTAGAGAATATTCCAGCGTTTTGGTTACTTGGAGCTTTGTACGTAACGACTGGACCGGCAGCAGCGTGGGCTACACTTCTCTTCAGAGTGTACACAGTGAGCAGAATTACACATACAATTGTGTACGCAGTGGTACCTCTACCGCAGCCGACGAGGGTTATAGTGTTCATAATAGGGTATCTCATCACGTGGTACATGGGCATCCAAGTTGTGTTTCATTACATAACCGCAGTGTAACTTTTTTTTAATTAATTCATTTTAGTAATGGTTATAAAAGGGTGATTTTCAGTAAAAGTTTACTAAAATTAATATTGTTTTCTTTGCTTACATTTATTATTTTTAAAGTATTTTATTATTCTATTAATAATATTGATTTTATATATTAATATTTTAAATTAAATTAATATATATATACATAGTATGACTATATGGCCAGAGTTTATAAGGAAGATTGAGGTTTCATATATTCAGTCATCAAAACATTTAAGGAAAACCAGTTGTTGAGTTCAGACCTCTTTAATATTATTTAAAAATATATATTAAACTAAGATGTGGTTAGAAGAACCAGCAATTCAGTCTTACGTCTTATGTTCAATTATTCTTGGTCTCAAAATATTGATTATGGCAATATTGACAGCAAGAGTACGATACAAGAAGAAAGTATTCGCAAACAAAGAGGACGCTGAAAAGACTAAGGGAATAGTGAAGTTCGATGACCCCGATGTCGAGAGAGTCAGGCGAGCTCATTTAAATGATTTGGAAAATATCCCTGTGTTCTGGATATTAGGTGCTTTTTACCTGACCACCGGACCACCCAGCGAGTGGGCAACTCTCCTGTTTAGAGTGTACACCGCGAGCCGTATTATACATACCATCGTGTACGCCATTAGACCCCTGCCTCAACCAGCGCGTGGCTTCGCATACGATATACCAAACTTTATCATGTTGTACATGGGAGTCAAAATCATTTCTCATTTTAAAGCTTCACTCTGATTTGAGAAATAATAATAATAAAAAGAAATTGTTCTAATTAACAGGTATATTAATTCTATTGGTGAATGCCAGTTTAGAGGTTATAAGTATTGTTAATATGTCTCGGTTCTATTTTTATTATTAATAGAGCTTTAAATGAAAATTTATCATTTTTACATATAATTTATATAAATTTTACCTTAATAAAAAAATAAAAAAACGTTTTTGTTATTATTTCACAATATAGTCGATTAATCTGTCCTTGATACAACAATATATATTTTTTAATATTATACCCCAGCAGACGTATATTAATACATTTTCCTGTTTATTAGATACAGATAGCGGATCGCCCGCGGCTCCGCCCGCGTCATTATCTAAAACCCAGTTAAACGGGATAAAAAGGCAAAAATATGTTAAATTTTGTCATATTTCATTTGTGATAAACGTGAAGAAGTATAATATTCACAGCACAAACAACCTTTCATATTTATAATTTTAATGCGATTATTATTATTCTAGTAATTAAAGAAAAATGGATTTGTTGATTTTTTTTAATGCTTCCTATACTATATTGATGTAGCATCTCCATTTGTTATAACAACGATATCTTTGGAATGACTTATACGTGAACATGCTTATATAGTTGCCCATGAGTAAAGCAGTAGCGACTAATACAAAAAGATACAACCCTTCTTATTTAATTAGACTAAAAATAAGGTCAAAATTAAAATAAATAAAGCAAGCTTTAATAAAATCTATAATCTATGCGAACTATTAACCCCTCAACTGGCGCGTGTCCCAAAATAGCGCGCGACCGTCCCAATCTGGGACGATTATCTTACCTATGTCTCTTTACAGCAAAACCACAACAATAATATAATATTATCTTACTCGCACCTATTTGTATGTGTATGGTAAAAAATAGGCTTGTAAGCAAGCCAATAATATAGACATACAAGGAAAGATTTTTTTAAATTGTGGATCGTGTGGCGCGATAGTATGAAGAAAATATGTTATTATTTATAGTTAATGTTAAACGTGTATGGAAACATGCGTAGTGAATGAATTTTGTAAATATACTTTTTTTTTTTTTTATATTACCCGGGAGGGCAAATGACTCTACTCCACCTGATGTTAAGTGGTAGTAGAGTCCAAACGCGAGGACGGCCAGTACAGTCGGGATGAAGGTTCTGCACTAGCCGCCCTCGCCTTGCCGGCCCGCAAGATTCCTCTTCACGCCTCGTTTGAAGGAACCCGGGTCGTAAGAGGAGGGGAATACGTGTGCTGGTAAGGAATTCCATTTCTTGGAAGTGCGACAAAGAAAGGAGTTGCCAAATTTCTTTGTGCGCGATGGAATTGATGTCACAGTTAGTCGGTGACATCGAGAGCCAGCACGCGTAGACTTGTGAAGGAAGGGGGAAGCTGGAATTATGGAGAATAATTCCTCGGAACACTCGCCGTGATACAGTCGATAGAAAGCGCTCAGCGCTGCTATCTCTCGACGCAATTGTAAAGGCTCGAGGGTGTTAGTGACCTTTACGTCGCCAATTATGCGGACCGCACGTCGCTGCAACCGATCCAAGACCTGAAGTAGGTATTTAGCGGAGCCATCCCAAAGGTGCGAGCAATATTCAACGCAAGACCGTACCTGTGTTTTGTACAGCAGGCACAGTTGTTGAGGCGTGAAAAAACGCCGCACCTTGTTCAGAACTCCGAGTTTCCGTGAAGCTGTTTTTATTACAGCCTCGATGTAATCCCTTGGACTAAGGTCGCAGCGAACGTCCATCCCCAGCATGGCGATTTTGCTTTGTATCACCAGCGGAGTGCCACAGAGGGAGGGAAGAGGGGAAAATGGTGACTTTTTTGCTGTGAGAGCGCATACCTGTGTTTTCTTGGCATTAAACTCAACAAGATTATCTGAGCCCCATTTGGCGATAAGCTCTAACGTCCTATTGAGTTCAATGACAAGATCCTCCCGCCTCTCCTGAATTTCCGCTCGCCCAGCCACCGCGCGTCCGTGGTATCCACCATGCACTGTACTATCGTCTGCATAGCAATTAATGTTCCCGAGAGAGAGCATATCATTGATATGCAAAAGAAACAGAGTGGGAGATAGCACAGATCCCTGGGGGACCCCAGCATTCACTACATAGAATTGTGAAGCGCAACCATCAACTAAAACACGAAGGCTGCGCTTGTGTAGGAAGCTGGCAATCTAGGTGCAAAGCTGAGCAGGCAGACCATATGCCGGCAGCTTGGAGAGAAGACTTCTGTGCCAGACCCTGTCGAAAGCCTTGGAGATATCGAGGCTGACAGCCAACGATTCCCCATGCTTGTCGATAGCTTCACCCCAGAGGTGTGTTACGTACGCTAGAAGATCACCTGTAGACCGTTTTGGTCGAAATCCGTACTGACGATCATTAATTAAACAGTGATCTTCTAGGTAATGGATCAGTTGGTTGTTAAGAATCCGTTCCATCACCTTACAAAGTACTGAGGTAATACCTATTGGCCGATAATTTGCCGGGTCAGACCGATCCCCTTTTTTGGGAACCGCTTGCACATTAGCTCTTCTCCAAGCCTCCGGCACACATCCCGAAGAAATAGAAAGTTGGAACAGACGCGTTAACACGGGAGACAGCTCCGCCGCGCACTTCTTCAGCACTATAGCTGGTATTCCATCGGGACCACTAGCTTTCCGTACATCAAGTGATTGCAGCTCCGCACGCACATCACGCAGCCTGATTTTGATGTCAGGCATCGTGTGGCCACAAGAAGGTATTACTGGTGACAGAGCACTACAATCATCAATGACGGAGTTGTCGGCAAAGAGTTTAGCCAGGAGATCAGCTTTCTCTTGCGGACTGTGAGCTAGCGATCCGTCCGGACTTCTGAGCGGTGGCAGCGAAGGTTGGCAGAAATTGTTTTGCACAAACTTGGTCAGACGCCAGAAGCTACGGGAGCCCCTAGGATGTGAAATAAGGTTTTAGCTATAAAATCAAGCAACATGTATCAGTTTTAATTTCAAAAATATACCTTATTTTATACAAATTTTATCGCAATTTTTACGTCCCACTTAGTTTCCAATGTTAACAACATGTGTGTAAAAACTTTAGAATATTTACATACTAATCTGTAGGGAATTTTGTGGAGAATCTAGAGAAATATACATTAGTAGGTAATCGTACAAAATCATCAGAAATCTTCGGAGAAATAATGTATCTGTCCCTACCCAGTAAGATACACCGTGCAGAGGGCCTAGGATAAAAATAAAATATTTACTTAAAAGTTATAGATTTTTTTTAACCCTTCTAATCTAATTAAATTATTAATAAGGATAACACTAAGCAATTTAATGTAAACATTATTAAGTCCTACAACTAAGGTATAGGTAACCTTAAAACTAAAAACCAATCTCTAAAATTCAAAACAAAAATATTAACTTCAAAGGTTTAGACGAATAGAACAAAATTACAACTGAATTAAAAGTTGCAACCTGAAGCCACAAAGTATTTAATAATATCAATTTAATAATGAAATTAATAAAAAAAAAACTCAAAACAATCAAACGAAACGACGACAGAACAACGTCAGAAAGCGAATGGTATTATGTATGGCGGATGGTCACTCCGGAAAATCCTGACTCCGCGATTTAGACATTGACGTATTTAGCACACCGCCATCTATGGTCTTATGACCGCAACATATGTTATAATAACAAAAATACGTACATGAACATTATTTTTTTAATAATTTTTGATAAACTCAATCGATTTTGATGAAATAAAGACGAACCTTAAAATACTTCTTGTAATAATTGTTTTTTAAATTAGTAAATTTTAGCTGTTTTAAAGATTATCCCCGGACAAACAGACAGACAAATCCCAAAAAAATGTTTTGTTTCTGGTATCTCACAAAAAGCCATATTAACTTTAAAAAAGGCAGTTATTTTTAAATCATAGGCAGACAGTTATATATATTTATTAGTATAGATGTAATATATTATAATGAACAGGAATATATTTGTCGAGTTAGTATAAAAAAAATATTTAAATAAATTCGGTTCAGTCCGATAAAAAAACATACTTAATACATATTATATCACTTTTTAATGCCTCAATATATGCATATTGATTGCTTAATATCAACTTCTGGTGCGTATCAAGAGTTGGTCGGTAATATTTTACGCTTTATTCATGGTGCCTGAGAAAAGTTGTTATTTACTTAACAAATTATAAACGATTTACAAATAGTTTATAACCGAAGTATTACCATTCCTTAAATTAAATCACCAATTCGCCAAAAATGTTGGGAACTATGATGTTGTGTCCTTTGTATCTGTAGTTACATTGGCTCACTCACCCTTCAAGCAAGTGTTATTAAAGGTTGATGGGCTACAACGTATAAGATCTCATCTTATCGGTGCATTGACGGTGTGAGAGTCCATATCTATGGGCGAATGTACTTAGCATCAGGTGGCTCATTTGCAAGTCTGCCTTTTTTTAAATTAAAAAGAGCCAGCCAGGGATCGTTATACATCTTGGCTGTTCGCATATGAAATGAGGAAGCAAAGCGCTTCGTGCACATAAATGGGATGTCAATTACGTAAGTGTAAAAACTACCGACGTCGTATAATTTTTAAGAGAACTTTTCGAATAATAATCTTGTATGATGTCCATAGGTTCACGACTTTGCGACTTTGTTTGAGATGATAACGATTACTTTGAGCTAGCAAACATTGGGACACATCATTAAAAAAACCACTCACCGATAAAATTAAGAAATTAAAAAGTAATGTTTCAATGTTTAATAACCTACAAATAGACGCTCATACATATGTTATGTAATTTAAAAAAAAAGATGTCGCCAGTGGTTGTTGCTGGGGGAGGTGTTAAATTTAAAAAGTAGCCTTTTATCCTTCCTTGGGGTTCAAGCTTGCTACATAATTTTTTTTATCAAAATCGTTTTTAGAATTAAAGCATAAAAGACAGACAGCGTTGCTTTCGCATTTATCTATACTAATATTATAAAAAGGTAAACTTTGTGAGGTTGTAGGGGGTAATATCTGGATCTACTGCATCGATTTTGAAAATTCTTTCAGCAATAAAAAGCCACACTATTTGCGAGTGCTTTATATTAACCCGAAAAATGAAAAGACTTTTTCGTGGTAGTTGGATTTGCAAAGTAAGTCGAAGATAAAACGGTCGAACGAAAACGTTTCTTACGAACGCTTAACGCTACCTTAAGGATGAAAGATATATGATTGAATTCACATTTAGATTTAGATTAAGTCACAATAATTCGTTTTTTATATTAAAAAAAATAATTTAAATCGTTAGGTCATGTTTATTGATAATATTATCAAAAATTACGAATTTTTATTAAAATAAATGAATATATATCGTCTCAAGTGTTTAAAACAAAGACTTTTTCCTTTTACTGTTTTAATTTGGACAAATAGTTAAAGAGATAATACGACATAGGTATGGAACCGAGACCGTGGCGTAATCTCTAATATTTCTATTAGACGGTTTTTTTCATACACAACACTTGACGTGTTTTTAAATAAATTGATTTAGCACCAAGGAAATTTCATTTAGATATAATTCTTTTTTTACAGTATGTTTTTGGTTGCATAGTTCTGCCAACGCGACTTTTGGCATTCAGGAAATAAACCATAGCACTCAGCACTAACCAAACCAAAATCATAATTTCATCACAAGTAAAAATGTTTACCGCCCAACGAAGTGGGCGCGGGTCAGCTACTAATATTAGTATAGATGTCAGTTCGAAATAAATATCGAATTAATATGAAGAACATGATACGCACAATACATACATACATACATACTCAATAATGTTGATAATATACCTACTACGAACCATTATCCTCGGTAAGACTTAAATGCAATAATCGTTATTTATTACTTTTTTATACACTCATTCATCCGTCATTCCGGATCATTCCGTCCGTTCGTGAAAACCATATAAAATCCGTTCGGTAGCTTTTGAGCTTATCGCATTCAGACAAACAGACATACTTTACTTAGATTTGTTTTTTTTTTATATGTAGTAATGCTACTACAGTATGCTTCAATTTCAATTACAATGTTTTGCTATTTTTAAATCTATTCTATGTACAGAACAATTTTATTATTTACAGAATACAATTGTGTTTTAATGACCCTACATATATATACAATCTAACTATTTATAATCAAAACGTAATTAAGGCTCTGTTAAGTTACGCTACACACAAAACTCGCTGCTCCGAATCGCATTTTACATGTGGCAAAGTAAATTAAAGTGTCTACACAATATTGAAAGTCCATATTTGTATGGAACGCGTATGCAAACGTTTCCAATGAACGAGTCGGCATACAATTGCAGCCTGTGTTCCTATAGCCGAATATGGACTTTAAATATCGTGTAGGTAGACACTTTAATTTCCTTTACCACATGTAAAATGCACTGCGACGCGATTTGATGCCGTGCTTCTGATGTGAACCGTACTTTATTGTAATAGATGCTATTTTTGTAAAAACACAACTTAATGACATGTACGTATTATAAAGTAGAATAGAATATATAATGTCATTAAATAAAATTGCTACAATGTCATAAATTTAAAGTATTAGAATTATTTAACTTAAAAAAAAAAAACTTGTAAACTTAAACATTGATGCTTTGATGTGATACTTGTATTGGATTGGGTTGCTGTTAATATACTGGATCTGTGTATATACTGTTGTTATACTATATAATATCCTCAGTTGCTACCGAAAATCATTATCTTTATATATATGACTATTCTATATATCCATGCATATCACTGAACTCGTCCTAAACCGGACTGGTTTTATGACAATTATTGTGTCTTTGAATGAATCCGTGGGTCGTTTATATAAGTACTGGCCTAGTGGTAAGAATGCGTGAATCTTAAGCGATGATCGTGGGCTCAAACCGGGTAAGCACCACTGAATTTTCATGTGCTTAATTTGTGATTATAATTCATTTCGTGCTTTACGGTGAAGGAAAACATCGTAGGGAAACAAGCATGTATCTAATTTCACTGATTCTGCCACATGTGTATTCCATCAACCCGCACTGGAGCAGCGTGGTGGAATAAGCTCCAAACCTTCTCCTCAAAAAGGGAGAGGAGGCCTTTAGCCCAGCAGTGGGACATTCACAGGCTATTACGGTTACGGCAGGTGGCGCTGCGATTGGGTTCCAGGATGTTTTTCAGCCGTCCAATGTCAGGACGGGTTACTAGTAATTTATTTTATTACAATATATTTCATGTTGCTGATTTATCGATAGATCAAATGCCAATCGCTCAAAGTAAAAACCAATCTGTCACTTCTTATCTATATTACAAAATGGTGAAAAAGAAAATTCAAAAAGTTTAATAATTGAGATATACATCAAAGGTATATTAAATATATAAAGTTTTTGACATTTTCCTTGAAATCCACTTAAGGCCGAATGTTCTTGAGGAGCATTAAGAGTTAGAAAAGAATATGAAGTACTTAACATATAGCTTCATTTTATGGCTCGACGATAACTTATTCTTTATAGTCGACTATAAGGACGCATTATTTTAATCATATTGACCGCCCTCTAAGTTATTCTAAAAACGTTTTGACTTTACGATACTATTCTTTGTGAACTGTATCTCAATATAAAATGCACTAAGAGCTTAACGACCTCATAGAAAGATATTTTTTACTTCATTTTTAGCTGATCTAATTTGAAAACAAAATAAGCTAATTCGTAATTAGACAATTTACTTCTTTAACCAAATTCTTAGAAATAAATATTATATGTATTTTACATAGAGGCTCACTAAGTACTGATTTTTTTAAATTGAAATTTTAACGAGTTTATTTCACCTCTTTAATTCTTCATCAACTCAACCCTACTTAAATGTTCAACTTTTTAATATACTAAAGAAAAAATACTACGTATAAATTACACTTTTTTTAAATTTATTGTCGTCCTGAAACCGAACTATTTATTTTAAATTATTGGGCCAAGCCTGAAAAACATTACGTTTAATATACACAATATTAATTACCTATAAATATAAAAATATGTAAAAAGTATTTGTTTATTTATTTAACGGCTGACGGTTGACTATTACAAACGCGAGAATAGGAATGATGACAGTATTAAAGAATTAAAAAATAAATGATTTTAGAGAAGAAACTACTTTAAAAGGATTCTAAAAAATGATCCCATTTTAATATACACATTGGGATTAATAAGATTTTTAATAAAATAAAAGTATAAAATTCTGCAATCGGCCATTTTATTTGAAACGCTAATCAGAGCGAATGACGTCACGCCCTTTTATTTATAACTATCTCTCTTAAACAGTTGTTGTGTTTACTCGTTTCAAAATTAATTTTGCATCGTATTGCACGTTGTTAAAATTTGGAATTAATTTTTAACCTTAGGAAATACTTAATACTTTCTGCCTTTTTTCGTTGGATACAGAAACAATACAACGTGTCACGTCAGGCGCCATGACACCTGCGGGTGTTTTCGAGCGAAATTCAAAATAGGTAAATGAAAATGCAATTATTTGCGTAAGCAGTTAGTTTATTACTGAAATAAAATTATTTTCAGTAATAGTAGACGTGTACCTACATTATAGAAGGTTATTTCAAAATCAGTCATCATGCCTATTGTCTCCAAACTAATTAGACTAACTATTTTAAGAAGATTTCGATGCTTTGATGTGATTAAATGGATAAGTTAAAGCTGCAATGCTTTTTTAATCTAAGTTAGTAAAGTGTGCATCAGATATACAGGGTGACTGGTGAATTAGTATCAATATTTTAGGAGCATAATCGGTACATGATTCTCATTCGAATTATGTAAAAAAAATAGGTACTTAATTTTTGACCAAATTTACAAAAAATTTACTTTAAATAAATAAAGTGTGGACATATTTCCGCGGCGCGTGCGGCGTGGTGTTTGCCACCCGCAACCCCTGCCCCGCGGCTAATTAGTATTAGTAGGTTAGTCGGGCGAGCGCCGCCGTAAGGTTCGTCCATCTTCCCGCGCGCGCGCCCCTAGCGATCGATCTTACGCGTATACCTAATGTTTCGTGTGTGAGTGTGACCCGTCATTAGTAATAAGGTATGGCTTATCAATACACAAATGCAGAATAATGTGAGTACTGTGAGTAGTAAAGTGACCCATTCGTGTTAAAGCGTGTGAAAGACAATATGCGTAAACGTGCCGAACTGTGTATCACACGAGCAGGAGCTCACTTTGAACATTTGTTAAGGTTAGTGTAGTTATGTAGGTAAATAGGTAGTTAAATGATTGACAATCGTTGTAAATAAGTATGATTCCATTTTTAAATACGCCGGAAATACCAAGATAGGTAAACAGTTAATTTTTGTCCCAAGTTCATATCATTTACCTAGTCAACAAATTTGTTGCTTAAACGAGTGAAATATTTTGGTATTTTTGCCTGTTCTAAGACAGGTTTAAAGTATGAAGGGGGATTGGATCATGCTTGTTTATCAAAGGTAGCCTGCTACCCTGTTAACACGCGGCGGCGTTTGGACGTAGGTAAAGTACCGCGCGATAACTAAATGTACCTAACTGTGTTGTGTCGTCAGCGCAGCTAGGGTGTCCACATGACGCGTAATTAATAACATAACTTTTGGTTAACTTTACTTAGAAGTTTATTAATATTTATGTTATATGTATTTTTTTTTGGTCATATATGGTCGTCAAATATCACGTCCTTAAGTATTGATACTAATTCACCAGTCACCCTGTATAATCATAATATAAATTAAAAAAATACACATAAATAAAACTCAATCCCTGATATTTTTTTTATAATTTCACATTTGATTACTAAAGATGTGTGTTTTCGTCACGATAATTAGATAAGTCAGTAAGTTCAACCACTTATAAAATAAATGCCTACCTGGGCGACCGTCCTAATAATAATTTGTTATATTAGTTTCGAAAACCTATAGAAAACATTAATTAAATAAAAAAATTGAACCAAATCGTTAAGAGCCATTTTCAATAAAAACTAAATAATTATAGTAGTACAAGAATAGCTCATTTCATTGTATAAGATTAGCAAGAAATATACATATGTAACACGGACCTTATGTTCCACGTTAACATGATATAAAGACTAGCGTAAATAAGCACATTTGAACATTTAAATTTTTATTTTAACTTAAAACTACCGCCACTTCGAAATATAGATTCTAGCGACAAGAACCGACAAGAAACACAGTAATCACTCTTTTTAACAATCAGAATATATGTAATAATTATATACAATTATATTTATATATCCTGTATGAACATTACTAACTCCAATCTCTTCAATTCATTCTGATATATTTTTGATAATGCTCTGCATAGTGTCGTTAGTGTCACGGTAGCATGCGAAAGCGATCCCGTGGCGCTCCTCGTTAAGACGGAAAAGGTACCGCTGGTTTTTTAGTGGGTATTCCGATGTTCGGGGCACACTCGGCGCCTTGGACACCGGCGAGCCCCACATACCATACACTGTTCCCGTGGGGGAAAAGCGTAATGCGTTTGTCCAGCGTTAAAAAAAAAGGTGTCGTTACAATACAAAACCAGGGCGAGTCATTAGATTTTAAATAATTCGAGCGAAGCCGCAGAGCGTTACTAGTAAATCATAATAACAGAGACAGCAGATGAAATTGCAATTCGTCAGAGCGGCACTTGGCAGGGAGTGATTGATGAAAACAAACGCTTCAATTCCCACACATCAACAAGGATTGACAAGGTTTTATGGCGAACTTTGTGTTACATTTATATAAATAAAATTAATGTAAAATAAATACAAAAATATTATTGCGATTGAAAGGGGAAACGCTGCTAGTATTCTTGCCATCATTCCATGCGCGGTCATGAATTGTACAGTACCTATTTTTAGTTTTTATTTGTATATATTTAAGATTAATGTTAAAATATTATTAATTTCAATGTTATTATTATCATTGTTTAATCGTCTTTCTATATATTCTTGTTGGGCAGTTGTCGAAAGTTAAAAAGTGACAATGTACTGAAAATAAACCTCATAAATATATAACAGAAACAGTTACGTAAAATACTAAAATTAAATATAAATATACTTTATTTATATGCTCTAACAAGATTACCTATAATATTAAATCTAGGTAGATTTGGCTCAATGGCTTATGTTACAACCGGTTCGGAATGTAGATTCTACCGAGAAGAATCAAGAAGAAACTTAGTAGTTACTCTTTCCACATAATACAATTAAATTTGTTACATCTACTACTAGTTTTCGCCCGCTGCTTAGCACGCGTATTAGGAGAGGAGGGGTTCAGCAATTAGGTATAAAATAGCTAAGAAAGGAATTCCTTTGGGTTCAATCAGACAGACAAAACTTTTAGAAGACATAAAATTAACAGTAATAAGTCAATGACTACAATTGAATAGATAATCAAATATATGTTTTAAAGTGATTTAACATTAAAAATAAAGCGACAATAATATGAAACGTTAAAGAAATTGATACGGAATAAATATAGCGTAGGGTAGCATTCTGTGAAACGAACCAGTTTGACCGATCCGTCGAAACAAGCGTGTTGCGATACAACGTCCAAATGTAAGTACCAACATAATTTTATATAAACTAATAAAATATAAGTAATCGTTAAGAATTGAATCGTGTATTCATTTCATCATTATGACTTAGTGCGAGAAAAATAAGTCGATAAACGGTAGGCGTCTGTTGAATAAGAAAGGGAATTTTATTAGCAGGAATTCATGACGTCACTAGCCTGGTGTGGCGAGGGCCTGCTCTTATCTATCCGTCTCGTTCGTTCACCCGTAGTATAACAAGACAGAATATATTTTGCGAAGTCAAGGTCAATGAAGTTCGAATGAGAAAATGTTGCCAGATGATGGATATTAAAAATAGATAGACGATTATGATTTTCGGAGTTTGTGTGTGGTATGAACATTGTCGAATAGTAATGAAAGAATAAATAACTTTAGTGTAACAGGGGCAGTTCTTATTTAAATTTTGTACGTAATTTTGTCAAAATGTAAAAATAATGGTTTTTATATGGTATAAAAGTTTTTAATTAAAATCATTTTTTAATTTCGATTTTATTTCTTTTAATTTAAAGCTTATTCTAGATTGAAAGATTATCGTATATTCTGATTCAACACAATTTTCAATTGGCAGTCTGTATTCATGTATAGTCATCGCCGCCTATTGAATTATACGAACGGGTCAATGGCCGCAGAATGACGTCTATATTATTTCACTCTTTAACGTAAAAACCTTTAAATTGAAACAAACTTTGTATATATATATATTTATAAGTTAGGGTAAATAATACCAAAGTAAATCAATCAATCAAATCAATGAGGGGTATGCTTTTAATTAAATAAATTTTCGAATTGTTATTGTTATTGCTTCTTTACTTTTTTATTTATATGTATAATTTTATGCGCCTGGAATGTATTTTTCCTGTTTTAGTTATCATTTCTAATAATTTGATAAAGGAAAAATTATTAAAAGCATGTAATTTCTTGGAATTACATTATATATATTGGCTTTGTGCAAGCTCGTCTGGGTAGGTACCACCCACTCATCAGATATTCTACCGCAAAACAGCAGTACTTGTTATTGTTGTGTTCCAACCTAATCTTTCTAAGCAATCCAAAATGTCTTTCTAGGTATTCCATTTTTTTCTTTTTGTACATAATATTATTAAAAAAACCATAATATTGTATATTTCCACCGATAATCATGATACGGTTCAAATAGCCAATTGGGATAAAACCTTTATTGATCTTAGTGAAAAGATACAACGCTTATTCACGGAGAAGGTTATATTACTCATAGGCAGTGCTCAAGATACCGGAACAATCACCAAATCCGTTTTTGTATGGAACCCAATGTCAAATGATTACAAAACAAAGACACTGTAATTTAAATAGGAACAGTAACTTTTATTAATATTAATTTGTAAGTTAAAAACTATAATTATTTCTTTAAATTTCAATGTGAATAATGAAATCGTTAGCTCTCAAAATCCATGAATGCTTCGTATTACAGGATGGGTTACCATCATAGGCAGACTTCTAATGATAAAATGATTTTGTATAATATATAAACATTTCTTAAAGGTCACATATTCGTTTTTAATAAAATATAACTAAGAAATTATTACTGGAATCACATGACGGCAACGGATCTCTTGAAACTGTATGCATATCCATCTGGGTCGACGCTACCCTACTCACCAGTGACCACATATTTTATTACTAAACAGCGTTACTTTATATTGTTCTGATCAGGTTTGATGCGAACGTGATTGAGTCAATGTAATTAATTTTGCACAAGTGACGTGTACACTTAAATACCACGAACATTTACAGTGTACGAAATGGTTATACAATACCACGAGACATGGTGTGATTCTTTTGTTAAAAATAGTAGTTTATTTATTTGTTTATTAGTACTTTCTTAAAATAATGTCAAAAAGTATAAATATTATAAAAAGTGAGGTTGGTGTTACACAATGGGTCATCGAGCGATCTTTATGCAAAACAAGGTGCTGAATTTAGAATTTACGCGTACATCATATATTATCCGTCGCTGTCGAGTAGTCAGCATGTATTATTTATTTACTATCAACGCGATCGGGACAGGGTTATGATAACGCAAGCGATCATGCGCAGCACATTTTTCTAGATCGTGTGTTGCAATATTACGAGCTGTGTTGCTAAAACATAACCTACCTATTCTATACATTTTAATGCGTTTTTTAACAAAGGAAAAATTAAGGCGAAAAAATAAACGATTGCGTTTTACGCACAAAACAGTCAGATATCGGTCCTATTTCAAAATTGGTAGCGGCGCAGTATGGTCGCATTATATTATTATCACTATAAGTCTTGTCTTTTATATTTATCAATTCACTATAAATGTATTAATTATGACAAAAGTATCCGGCGTAGATCCTACTCTCACATAGCCTTCTCGAGTATTGTCAAATATTATGGAACTAAGACATTGAGATGAAACCATAGACAATTTACAACTTTTAATTAATATTCCTACAGGTTATAAAAATTAAACATTAACACTTATTATCTTTTTCATATTTGGACATAGTACATTTCAATTCTATTGTTGTAAATGTACAATCATATCAAGCATAATTTTAACAGATCATCAATTTAATATTTTGATAAATATATTATTTATTGCAATTTAAAAGCATTCAGCGCCATCTATTAGGGAATAGAGTAGATGTGTGAAACGTATTAGGTATTGTATGTTATTGTAAAAAACAGAAAACCGTCCTTCCTATTCCTATCTTCAAAGAGTTTTTTTAAAGAATTCGAATTATACCTATTTATAGGTCATTTAACTCATAGACACGGCTCAACAAACAGTGCGGGAAATTAAAAATAAAACCAATGTTTTTTCCTCAGTACATCTGTAGTAATGTCCAATAATGGGAACATGGAAATAAAAATTTGTACTTGTTTTGCATATATTGGCCAATTCCGCAGACAAAGTATTGGAATTTTGTTATCTTAGCAGCTCCACTGCAAGTACATGCCAAGCTATCCAATATTTACCGGACTACCTTAGTGGTTTGGCTTTGTGCAAGTCCGTCTGGGTTAGTACCACCTACTCATCACATATTCTACCGCCAAATAGCAATATGAAGGTTGGACTGACCAATAGTGGTTATATTGACTCACTCAGCTGAGCTAACGAGAACTGAGCTGAGGATGAATGAGCCATAGTATAACTACAGACACAAGAACATTATAATACATAAGATCTTAGTTTTCTTGATTGGTGGCACATTGTTAATGAAAGGAATGGTTCTATTAGCTTCTATTATTAGGGGATATAGTTAAAAGTTTCAGGAAAGAAAAGTATAGTATAATATAAGTAAGTCACATGGTATCTTAATTATTTACAATGCTAAAGAAAAAGATGCTTACCGCAGTTGAATAAAAAAAGAACTATTTATGTAAATAAGTATACACGAATTATTCTTGTACCTCACACGCTAGTTGATACGGCTGCCGCCTGTCAGTTTCGTGATATCGCAGTTTATGACAACATAACTCCGTGACACAGATACAAATATAACTTCTATATATAAATAGGCACAACCTTTCAGATCTTTCTCGCCTATGTTTGTAAACAGATTTTCCTTTTTATTATTTATTAGCTATTGAAGAACTTTACTGTTTATTAGAAAAAAGAATGGAAACGAGAGTAGAAATAAAAATTGAGGAAACAATACTTATTAGTAATTCTAATAGTTGCAGGCGTATGAAACAATTAATGGTACTTAATAACAATGTGTAGTGTCTTTGGTGACTACTTACCATCCAATCATAATATAGCCTAAGATTGTAACAAAAAAAATCGCGCTAAGATTCTTCGGTTCTTCTCAGGTCTAAGGTGTTTATTTCCGATCCGGTGGTAGATTTAGGACAATCAGTAATTAAGGGTAACGCTTCTATATTGAATGAAGGTTTTGACTTTGGCGTTGAATCGAGTATCTGCTCGTCCTCCGTACCTTACACATAAAATAACACATGTTTTTGTTAGTGTTATTACTGTTCGTTTAGTCAGTTTAAGTTGAATTTTAAATATTGTCAAGCATTTTTGATTTTTCATATAAATGAAGCACTCCCTAAAGTAAATACTTACCCAGTTTATAAATCTCATATAAATATTTGTAAAAATATAAAATAAAAGACTAAGGGTCCTTTTAACGTTTGATTTCAAGATTCTGGTTTAAATAAGTAAACTAATACTTGTTGTAATTATTATGTCATCGATCAGCTAACAAGATTACCAGATAAGATAAAGGTTTCCGGGGTGGAAATCATTGAAAAAATTTGAATAGTTCGAATAGAAACCACGATGAAATTATGAAGGGCTCTTTCGACAAACTATGTGAGTAATTAATTTAAAATTTTACTGGCATTACACGTAGCGTCTTCATCCGAGGAAATGCGAACCGAGCGTTTCCTCCTTGGTATGTTGAATATAATTATATTTTAAGCGGGGCTGGATGTAGCTGCGGTTTGCAGGAAGCAGCTTAAAATGAAAATGCGTCTGTTTCCCGTTACAAAATGAAGGGTCTCTTATAATTTAAATTTTGACTGTGCGATAATTAGTCTGCCAATAAGAACGTTGCCTTTTAATACTATTTTTTTTTTAATTAAAACAAAACCGCATTTCAAATATCTCAAAATTCATGTAATGTTTGAAAATATTTTCAACTCATATATTTCTATTCATCCAAAATGAACATACAATAACAGGATAAAAATTGTAACTTTAAATTACAAGAACGGTAGTCGGAGACGACAAAAAGACCGATAAGTCGTAATAGCAACGCTTTATGCGTCTAGACCAAAAATAAAATGAAAAAATCGGCCAACTTTCACAATACCCTGGCATTTCATTCATAAATTAAATTAAAATTATAGATCTTACATTTCTCATATATACATATAGCTTAAACGCCTACAATTTACAAATCAAGTTTCATACATTTATTTTCGATGTTATTTTGTTTATTTGAGAAAAAAACGAAGTCAAGTTGTCGATAGCTGGTCTTCTAAAAGCAAATTCCAATTGACGTCTACACAACAAAGTAAAATGCGTGATATTTCCTGCTTATTATTTGAAAACAAAATTTTCCCTTAACATTACGAGTAAACTAAAGTTTTCTTAATAGAAAAGATACTACAGATTTTCAAAAATGAATGAAGTCTTTCGTTATATCGTATAGAACCCATCCATGCAACCATTTTATTCCACGTAAAAGGTTCGTTCGGGCTATTAATAATCTTGAGGACGAGACTTCCTTTGGGATGTAACAAAGCAGGGATACCAACGGTCTCTTCGACTAAATATTTTAGTACATACATAATAAAATTGTTTTGATAGAAACCGTCACAGTTACTGCATCTCCACAACACCTTCATGGGGCAAGTATTGTTTAAAAAAAGTTCGTGATGCATGTTTACATTTGTCAATTATAAGAAATGATTGTATTAAATACAAGTAATTTTAAACAAATTCGAAAAAAATATGTCGGTGAAAAATGGTGAGAATTTAGTAGTTGCGTTAATTTTTATCCAGAAAATACAAAAAATAACTGTAAATAAGTACTTGAGTTTCTTGCCGATTCTTTTAAGTAAAATTTCTAAACCGGTAGTTTTAAATTTAATTAAATATTAAAAAATAAAGTCTTAAAAGAGTAAGGTATTATATAGAATACAGCTTGAATGAAGTAAGAATTAGAAACGAAACCAGAAGTATGAATAGGAAAAGCAAGAAGGTAAGAATCGTTAGAGCGCAGCTGACAATTGTGATTATCACACAAAATTTTTAACGTCCCTTTCAAATAATCAAGAGAGAGAGGATCAAAGAGAATAGAGAAAAGAGAAGATAGTAATAATGCTATTATTGATTGTAATGGTGCATTTTAGATTTTAGTTTAACGTTTTAAGATTAAAATGTATTATTTCTACCGAAGTGTTAATTTCGTGTATATATTTGTGCAGTTGGGCCAATTGGCAAATATAATAGCTCCTCAACACATTAAAGTATTCGGACCATTAATGAAACGGACGAACACCCTTGACGTAATAAATGTGCCGCCATTTCAAGTAAAACTTGTAAGTCTGTTTATTTGAATAGTAAATCTATATAACGTTAGTCAATGTTATGTATAAAATACTTTTTAAAAATGAAGCATTTTTATTCCAAGTATGTTTACAATGTTTTTTCTCTAGTTTATTGATGCTGGCGCAATGCCAAATTCCCAATTTGTGATATTAAAATCAATTGATAACGCTTTTACTGATCCATTAAAACATCACCAATTTCCATAATCTAGCAATTTATTACTCACGTATTGCCCGCGATTTTGCTCATTTGGTCTATTCATAGTTTTTAGTATTTAACGTATAGACAGCTTCGTTAATGTATATTTGAACGTTATAGTCAACAGTTGATTTTAATTATATAGACTGTACAAACGTTGATACCGCCAGCTTATGAATAATAGATTATTAATTTCGATTTGATTTTGTTTTATTGAGTTATAACTCTTTACCAATAATAAAATCTCATTTGAACTTTTAATTAAATTATATTATAACTTTAATTAAGTTTTATAATTACGTTGCCTTCTCTCATTTATTAAACGCGTTTAATTAAAACATCAAAGATGCCGACGAGAAGACAACTCTAGTATAAAATAAAAATGTATAAATAAAATAGTTACTTTAGGTTAAATGCCTCATTTTTGGGCTCTTCCTCTCCCCCCCCTTGTTAAGAAGACGGTTTTAGTAGCTTAAATTTTCACAAAGCGATTTGGTAGATACACAAACAATTGCATCCGAAATATGCAAATTTTCTCGCGATATTTTTCTTTATCGATTTATTTTCATTCTATATAGTATAAATATCTATGCGTGTAAAAAAAAGATGGCTTTCTACCTGATTTACGACATGATCACGATCAGATAGCCCTTTTTACTAAAAAAAAATATATTCAAATCTTACCTTAGTAAAAAGATCACACGAGACCGTGTGAAATACTTTGCCATAGATACAGATGTCCTTGCCGACATCCAGATCTTTCCAGTGCCAAAACTCGCCGAGGTCGTTCTTGGGTATCTTACCTCGTTTCACCAACCTTCCTTGCCATAACCCCGAGTTCTGCAAGATACAATTCATAAGTGTATTCAAATGAAAAATATATTGGGTATTTATTGCCGTTTAGAAAAAAAATTGTGCTATGTATCTAAATTGAATAGAAGTTATAAGATAATATGTATTAAATACTACTGTTCGATCGCAGCTTTGCCCATATATTAGTTAATGGGGGGAGACATTGCTGTCGACGGAGGGGTTGCTTTTTATGTCCTTCCTCGGGGTTAGAGCTTGCTTCATACCAAATTCACAAAAATACTTATTAAGCAACCATACTACAGCGCGTACGTAATAGTATACTAGTTATACTGCCAGATATAAAATTTTATACAATAATAATAAATAATGTCCTCCAGACCGATTTCGGCCACGGCAGCCAATCTCAAGAGAGATTAACCAACTACGCAGGAGATATTATAGTGCACAAGTGTGTGCGCAAACACAGGTGCACTCTCTATTCCCTAACTCTCATAATCCGATAAATCCGGACGGCAATCTGACACGACCGGAAAGAGTTCAGGCGCAGGACCAACGGCTTTACGTACTTTCCAACACACGGGAGTGTACACACATCCAACTTCCAGACTCCGGGCTGCTACTGTGATTTTTCTAACAGAAAAACCCAATAACTTTTAATTGGCCCGACCTGGGAATTGAACCCAGGACCTCCGGGTCTGCGGCCTTACATTAAACCACTAGACCAACGAGGCAGTCATACAATATATGTATTTTATCCACCAATTATTATATACTGACATTACTTAAATTTTACATAGGTACGTCATATGTTTGTGTACAATATATTTTATTTACAATATACATTACAATATAGTTAATTTGTTCCTGTTTCTATTAGATAAAAAAATATTGGTAACGAGTTCTGAAACTACTACTATTAACAACATCCTTAGCATATTTAACAAATTGCACTTATAGATATTTACAAAACAATAAAAGTGTTTATCAAAATGTCTGCCATAGTCAAACAATCTAGCACGTTATTTTTTTATAAAGTGTGTATCTATGTAATATGCATTGTCGCATTTTAAGACATCAAAAGTGTCAATTATGGGCTGTTTAAAATGTTTTAAATGAAAAGAATCCGAGACGGCCCAGTGGTTAGAACGCGTGAATCTTAACGATGATTATGGGTTCAAACCCTGCCAAGCACCACTGAATTTGTTTATAATTCATCTCGTGCTTGACGATGAAGGAAAACATCGTGAGAAAACATGCATATGTCTAATTTCATTGAAATTCAGTTACTCGTGTATTCCACCGACCCGTATTGAAGCGTGGTGGATTAAGCTCCAATCCTTCTCTTCAAAAAAGGAGAATGCTTAAGCCCAGCAGTGGGACATTCACAGGCTGTTCCTGTAAATTACATTGCCGTCTTTTCAATATACAGTAAGAAATGTTTTACTTATGTTACCAAAACGATCATGCTATATTCTAACAGTCATGTCATTAGAGGATAGAGAACGGGCGAGGCACAGTTATCTTGTGCAGAATGGATCTAAAATATAATAAACCAATCGATACCTTTATCTCAAGGTTAAAAAAAAACACTAAGTATATAAAGTAGCAAACAACTAAATACTTTGCATGAAATTTGATAGGTGATGAGAACAAGAATACCGAAATAATTGTTTACAAGAAAACTTCATTTCAATCTAAAAATGGCACACGATACCACGTAAAAGTATTAAATGGATAGGGAACATGAAAGACCAATACTTTGAAACGAACGAGCAGTCGGCAGTCGGTGGAACAAAGCCTCCCTGCGGCGCTAACCACATTCAATGTAGACGAATGCATCTTCACTTAGAGCTGGTTCACATTAGACCCGACCGATACGCTTATCGTCATGACAACGTTTATTAGCATATAATTCAATAGACTATCTGGATTTCAATATTTTGCCGATTTTTATGAACATGCCTACCTACTTAGTGAAGGATGTGCCATCGATAAAACTGTAGGCACAACATAGTTTTGACCTCCTGATTGGACTCTGGGCACGATGGCTATTTCCAATTGAGACTGCATAGATTATGTTAAAGCAGATAAGTGCGTAAACACAAGTCCAATGGGACGATAATCTCATACAACCAGACGGAGATTAGGTGCTGGACCAACGGGTCTATCTCTGAACTGTTTAGGTGTATTTATTACACAGACGACGGCGATGCAACCCCCCTCTTCATCCGAAAGGCCAAGACTGATCCAAGTTACGCGATAAGGGCCAGAAGTAGTAACGTGGCAAAGTAGTTTGCCGGGGAGGATATGCCCATACCCGAAATGGCATTTTGCCAGTCAGGACTAAGGCTCACTCTCAAAGGATCATAACATAAGGCTATACAATATACAATAAGGCTCGCGTGGCTATCGACTGAATCTCCGCACGGGTTCTGAGGCGGCTGTTATAACAAGTAGAATGTAATGAATGTAATATAACAAGTAGGGTGTATGATGTTTTATCTTAATACGTATTGGAATTTTATAATGTATTAGATAGATTATAAACGGAGCGAAATAAAATAAAAGAAATCCAAACCATTCGAAAAATGTCACGGACACAATCCGTGGAGATATAAGTTATAAAAAATCTCCGGGCTGCTACTGCGACTTCCTTGATAGAAAATAACTATATATTTAAAAACCAGGTCCATACGATCTACAGCCTAATAAGCTGGTTAGTCTACACCATCGACGCAATTAAGTAAAGGCACGATTTATAATGTGACCAGCTAAAACCGACAGCCAGAAAGCAATACAACTGTCTAATGTGAAGCAGCTCTTATAAGTTTAAGTCGTATTTTTCGCAAATAAAAACTGTTACAATCTTCTGAGCGGCAAATTGAACGTTTAATCATGCTACCTCGGGGATTTGGGAAACATTTTCCTTCTACAGCCAAACCGTAATTATATGGGACCGTAATTTATGCAATCCATTTCAATAATAGTCCATTTCACTTGTTTATGAAGAAGTAATTGCAAGAGCAATGTTTTATTATTTCTGGTAAAATTCTCACCGAATAATATCGTACATATATAGTATGTGTTTTATTTAGTTTTATTAATATACTTTATATTTTTATAGAGGAAAAAAAAAATTAATTTTTTTTACGATTCGAATTCTTTCAAGAAAAAGGCGACATGTTTTAGGATAAAGAAATCTATATTGGCTTAGTTCGTATGTTTACGAAATATTCGACATGACAATGTTTCCGTTGCCTAAATAGCTCGTTATGTAAACGACTTCTTGCTTGTATTTCCTTAAGTCATTCATAGAGTTGTAATATTGTTAAGTAAAGGTCTATGTATGTATAACAATACGAAATATACTTTGAGTAAACAAGGAAAACGCCGTTGTATATTAACTTATTTTAATTATATTAAATTTATATATAAAAAGTAAAATAACAGAATGGAAATATCCCACTGGGCTAATGATTCTGTCTCATCTTAAGAAGAAGGTTAATATTATGTAGATTATTTCACCACGCTACTCCACAGCAGGTTGGTGGATACATATGTGGAAGAATTTCATCCGACACATCCAAGTTTTCTCACGATGATTCCCTTCACCGCCGAGCACGAGATGAATTATAAAGATTCTGACGTGTCCTATCTCGTTTATTTATGAAAAAGATTCAATTATTTAAATATTGTATTTAGTCTAAAACTGATGAAAATGACCTTAAAAATTCACTGAGGACCCCATCAAAGACAAATAAGAAAATATACATTAAAAGTTTATTTTATTAGTATGTTGTAAATATCGATTTGAATAATACTATGCACAGTTATATATGTAGATTTCAATCTACGAAGAATATCTAGCTATATGAAGTACGCTCAAATAGATTTAAAATTATTATTTATTAGAATTATAAGATATTTCGTTTTAAAATTTGAATCGTTCTCTATTAATTATTATTTCAATAATTACATATTTCTGAAAACCCGTCTGAAATCCTAAACCCTATATTCTGACGGAATATGAAACAGTTAATGGTTCTGATTTCAATAACGATATTTATTGAGAAATGTTCGACAAGTTTTCGACGTCCGTGCCTTGATTATAAAAACTGTTGTCGTCCGGAAACATTTCGAACATAAATAATGTATGTGAAACCGGAATTTTTTTGGTTTATAAACTATAAACCGTTTCCATTGAAAATGCCTGATTAAGAGTCTAAAATCATAAAGACTTATTCTAGCTAACATTAAGCATACATAGTTAATAAAGAATAATTAGAAAATAAAAAATAGTTATAGTTTATTGAAAGCTAAAAGACAAACTTTAGTCAGTGTTAATTCTACACTACATTAAATATACGAGTAAAACTCGTGAAAAGAAACCAAACGAGTCGGGGACATTTTGAGTCATTAAAATAACATGTACATTTGCAGTTTCAACAATTTAAAGCTGGATTTGTTTTTAAACTGACTTTAGTGGAAAAACGTATCTAATATGAATCGTGTAAAATTAGAGTTTTCAATATTACTATGTACAAACTAACGGATTATAATTCAATTTGTATAGCCGTTTTTCTTGCTTCTCCGTGTAAGATACACAATTAATATCGAGCAAGTACCGTTATTAAGTGTTCTCGTAAAACAACAACTAATTTTACTTATCAACCGTAAAGTTATTAAAGGAGCTAGCGGCGGCCAGACGACAAAGCAAATCGTTAACAGCTCTTACAGTACATGAAGTCCTTGCTTTGAAAATTTACGGGAGAAGCGCCGAGAGTAATTACAACTTCAATAAACTGAGTAAAGTATTTTCAATGAAACTTTTAAAAAAATTGTCTAATTTTAACAAAATTATTATTAACCTAAGTTAGATTTATCATTTTTCAGGCTCATAATTAAAACCTATTACCAATAAATATTTAAAATGAAACTGCACAGACATCCCAGACAACATTCTTACATTATATAAGTAAATATCATTTAGTAAGCATTGATATTATTATAAACATTGTTGATAATTTTATCGGCTTTCAGACTAATCGGAAACATAAAGCTACAATTTATTACGTTTATAAATTACCTTTTCTTTCAAACCTTTTACCTTTGCTGGAGATTTTTTTTAAATAAAAAAGTATAATAAATCACCCAACAAAAACGCACATAGCAGGAAATATCTGTCTATTTTCATTAGAGAGCATAAACAAAACGACATGAACTCAGTTCCCCATACCGTTTCTTTTCAGCAGAAGCCTGGTATTCTTATGAACTATATAATGGTCTATTTTAATTCCAATGTATTTTATGATAGTTGTGTCAAAAATACAATTTATTTTATGCCAAATTGAAAATAAACAGATAAAGCATATTATAATGTAGTAACAGCCCGTAAATATCCCACATCTGGCCAAAGGTGTTTCGTCACAATATCATTTTTTACCGTGGATCAAAATTTGGACTACAAATACAAATTAAGCATATTGTAAGAACTACTTTTACTTTGCTTGGCTTTGCGCAAGCCTATCTGGGTAGATACCTCATCAGATTCTACCGCTAAAGAGTGATATGCTTAGCATTGTTCGTTCCGGTTGAGGGGTGAGTGAGCCATTGTAACTACAGGCACAAGGGACATAACATCTTCGTTTATAAGGTTGGTGGCGCATTGGCGATGTAAGGAATAGTTAATATTTCTGACATCGACAGTGTCTATGGGCGGCGGTCACTTATCATATCATTTGCCCGTCTGTCTACATATAACATAAAAAAGTCAGATATTTGGTCCCGAATTTTAACTTATCATGTTAACTATTCGTTTGTCAAGGTGCGCGAGTTCTTTGTATTGCATGAGCATTATATTATATTATAATTGAGAAATAATCTACACAGTTGAAGAAAAAAGATATAAAGATCATCATTTTCGATGTATCAATTATAGACAAGGTACACTGATGTATCTCCAAATATTATTTTATAGATTGCACTTGATGAAATGCAGAATACGTAAAGAGCAAATCACATACTGATGTTAGTATATAAAAGTAACGACTGGCTATTCTGGCTGATTCTTCTTAGAACAAGACACGGTACAAACCGGGTTGTAATTTTACATTTCATTTATTATAGTAAAATATTATACGCAAATAACGGTGCACACTCAATTGCCGCACTCTCCATATTTTGACAGGACAACATCCCGATAATACCGAAGACAAACACGCCTATAAATCAGAATTATGTGAGTGTAAGCCTGCTTCAGAAAAAAAACTCAATATACTTTGGTGGCTTGTCCTTGGATCTGAATCTACGGTCTCATGATCCGCAGTCGTATGTCGTTCTTTGTTCTGTAAACATACTACGTTATTTTATTTCTAAAGTAAGCTTGCAGTTTTGTTGTTGGTTCATAATCTACTGACAGATTCCATTTAAAATACCGACATCGCACTACCGCAACAAAATAAAAAGTAAACCACGGTAAACAAGCGGAGTAAATCGTATCACATTCACAAGTTATTTTCTAACCCAACAGAATCTCGTGTAGTTTATTCAGAATATAGATACAACAATTTGCCAGAAATGGCAAACCGTTCAATAACCATTTGGTACAAACAGATATTTTTTTAATAATATCTATAAGTGCTCTTGATGGCGCGGTGTTGAACGCGGGTCATTACAGAGACTAACCATGAAAGCAGAAAACACACACACATGCATATACACACGCAATCGCAAACAAGTGTTGACTAGATGGAACAATCAGATAAGTCCAGAGAAATCATGTTTAGGAACAACGCCGAGGCCCTATCTTTATCTAGGCACTAGTAAGAAATACTGCCAGCTCCAGGGTTAGTTTGAGTTTTTTTTTTCAACCACACACTGCTATTTAATTAACCAAGCATAAAAATAAAATCACTAAACAACGAATTTTAATGTCAAAAGAAATAAAATTTTTATTTCCTATTTGAAAGTCGCAAATTTTCAAGTATAAGCTCTTTAAAATTCGACTCTGCTCGTTTCCTTAGCTATCGTTATGAGAAAAATTATGACAGGATTATTGACTTAATGTGTATATAAAATGAATAAAAGTGTTTCTGATGGCTACCCTCTCTAGGATTGTAGCCATTAACGGTCTCTCTTGGTCAATTTATCTTTTTAAACCTACAATTTCTTTTTAAATCTATAAATGCTGATTGAAGTGACTTCAAAATTCATATACAGTTTTTCAGAAGTGTTTTTGAATATAGAAACAACAAAACGACTAATCCTTTTTGCAGCTTCTCTACCATGTCTTAATTAACAACTAGCCTTATATTATTTAATATTACTGTATAGTATATGCTCAATTTCAAAATAAAAGTGTTTTTATTAATATATTTAGAATATCTACCTCCATTTTAGAATGCCTTTAATTTTAATTATAAAAAATATGTTTTTAGATATTTTTATAACTTCGTGATGCGAAAAAAATATGAAAACAAAATTAAAAATACAGTTGATGACCAAAATCACTCAAGTAATCAATCAAAATCTTAATTTAACTAGGTTTGTTCTATTTCAAATTGTCATTTTGCAAGACTAATTAAACCAACGACTTGGAATGCAGATTCCACGGAGAAGACCGCTGACTACGCAAGAACCGCAGTAGTTACTAGTAAAATAAAGCGTTCACTTGTATTCCTTCTAACGAATTTATTGTTCTTAGCTCAGTATCTTAGATATAAAAGCAAGTGTATTCGCCGTCACAACCAATAACCTGCATTATCCTTTACCGTGAACGACGGTGATTTCTTGAGAGGCCAAAAGGAAATACTCTTGCATTAGTGAATAGCTGCGGAAATAACGGTTTCTCGTAAATTGATTTATATTTATTTGAGTTATTTTACTTTTATTTAAAAAAAATCCTTGACTTGTTCTGTTGGATAATTTATAAGGCCGCGAATCTTGAAGTCCTGGGTTCAAGCTCCGGTTCAGGTCAAAACAAATTTATTTGGTCTTATATATAATAATATCCTGGGACATTATTCACACACGGCCATCTGATCCCAAATTAAACAGAGCTTGTACTATGGAAACCAGATATAATACATATACTACTTTTATTTTGTAAATACTTACTTGTATAGATAATTACACCCAGACTCAGGACAAACAGACATGTTCATGCACACAAATGTCTGTCCTGGGTGGGAATCGAACCCACAACCTTCGGTGTGAAAGGCAAGTATCTACCATCCACGCCAACAGGCCCGTTAGTATCATATGATCAGTAGCAACCCGTCCCGGAGTATGGAAGTTAGAAGTTAGCAGTATTACACTACCGTGCCTTGAAGAGCACGTTAGGCCGTTGGTCGTGCGCCTGAACTCTTTTCGGGCTTATCAGTTTTACCATCCAATCGGATTATGGGAGTGAGGGTAGAAAATGCCAAGTACACTTAGTTGCGCCTACGCTTACGCACTAAAATTGCTTCTAAGATTATATTTGAATAAATTATATTATTGGTTTGAATTTTTATATTATATACACTCTTGCTACTGAATAAAAAATAAAAGTTATTTCAATTAAGCAAATAAAAATTAATTTATATTTTTTTCCATTCCTATTTAACATAAGCTGAAAAGTTTGGTATGATTTATAAATTATTTAAGCTTAAGAGAAATGTATTAAATATGAAGGTACATAGAATCAGTTTTCTTATTGAACGAAGTAAATGACTCCGCTGTTATTGGTGGTCTCACTCGTTACAATAGAAATTAAAGATAATAAACATGGCACGCTCGTTTAAAAATAATAATAATCCGAATTTCTTAGAACGTAATACATATAAGTATATACATACCGAAACAGCCTGTGAATGTCCCACTGCTGGGCTAAAGGCTTCCTCTTGTCGTTTTGAGGGGAAGGTTTGAAGCTTATTCCACCACTCCAATGCGAGTTGGTGGAATACACATGTGCAGTATTTCAGTGAAATTAGACACATGCAGATTTCCTCACGATGTTTTCCTTCACCGTAAAGCACAAGATGAATTATAATCAAAATTTAAGCACATGAAAATTCAGTGGTGCTTGCCCGGGTTTGAACCCACGATCATCGGTTAAGATTCACACGTTCTTACCACTAGGCCATCTCGGTTAATAATATACATTACATACATATATACATTTAAGTGCATATTTGACATTTGAATTTTACCTTGACTCGAGGCTCCATCACCGTCATTGAATCGTCTTCGAGAAAATAAACGATGTTTACAACACGAACGCGATAGTTCTCATCTGGGTTGTCGTAAACCGTCTGCTTGAAGAAAGCCGTGAAGTTCAGGCATCTCTTGTCGTAGTGGACCCAATGTGGAATCACTGCGGGCAGAGCTGGCTGCTTCACGCGTCCGTAAGTTAACGATGGATCGTAGCTAAAAGAGATAAAATATACATGTAATATCACGCGTTTACAATCGTCACGATTTTGTCTTGGTATTATAAATACTATACCATATATTTATTTAATTTAATAAAAATAATAAATCTCTACAATAAAAGTCGCTAATAATTACAAACCACAATAAATCGCTAATTTTATCGTTTAAGAAGACAACCGAAACGGTCTCGCGTCTTCGTAAATTCGTATTGGTGAGACATTGTGGGTGTTGAAATACTGAACAGTTCCTAGGCAAGTTGTGTGTCGACCAACGTTCACAAAGCACTGACTGACTAAAGGCACACCGACACTTGCCACCCGCATTACTCCACACAGTGCCACCTGTGTTTCACTTTTAGTATAAAGTATTTTAATATATATTTTCACGGACGAAACCGCAATGAGATGTGCTAAATGAAAAATATTAGAAGGTTCTTACTTCACAGAATCGTCAGGTAAAGCGAATGCGTTGCTGTCCACGTCAGTAGCTGTTCCACCTGGTCCCCGGATGAGCGTATCAGGAAACCTATGCCCTTGATAATACCGCAGTGAACTACGCATGTGGTGTTGAGTCTTCGTTGGATCAGAGAATATCAGCCCCGGGAGTTTCGGTAGACCCCACGCCATATTTACAACTATTAAAATAAATTTAAATTGATAAGAAAAAAACGTGATAAAAAAAGAGTACACGTTGAATAGACTGACACTTTCCTCTTAAGGATAAGGTTTGAAACTTAATTCAGTACGCTGCTCCAATGCGGGCTTGTACACATGTGGTAGAAATGTATTTGATAATGTAGGTTTGCTCACGTTTACCTTCACCGCCGAACACTAGCGGCCTTACAGGTGATTAGATAAACAATTCCAAGACTTCTTTTTTCTAATGTGAAATCAATAATGCATAACAGAGAATAAAATGAAAATAAAACAAAATAACTGCAATCCAAATATTTTGATTGTCATGCGGCCTAAAAATAAAAACATGCAGGCATAACAGAAAGATATACCAAAGATGAACCATACGTCTTTGGAGCCTAGTCGTTATTGACGATTAATGACTTAATTATTAGATTTAATTTTGTTACAGCAAAATCGTTACTTTGTAAAGTTCTAGTAAAATCCACGCTTTGAGCAAAGCTTCTCAAATCCGAAGAACTTTGCAATCTAACTTATTCGAAGAGAAACTGGCTCAAGATATTAGGATTTTCTTGAAACCAAACTTGATGACGCTCAACAAAAAATCTAATAATCATTTTTTCATTAGAGTTTTCGAGTTCAGTGTGTGTTTTTGTTTCGGGAGAGATTGAGCGATGGCAGCCATTTTGAATAAGGCGTTTTGGAAAATCTATACTAATATTATAAAGAGGTAAAGTTTGTGAGGTTGCAGGGGGTAATCGCTGGATCTACTCTTTTACCAATAAAAAGCCAAATCATTTGTGAGTGTCATAGGCTACATATTTACCCGAAAAGTGAAAAGCCTTTTTTGTGGTAGTTGGATTTGCAAAGTTGGCGAAAAAACGGTCGAACGAAAACGTTTCTTACGAACGCTGCCTTAACGATGAGAGATATATGATTGAGTTCTAGATAAAAGTTGTAGAGCTTAATAATGCGTACAAAAAAGTTGGCAACAGCATATCACAGTCTAACTTTTATATTTAAGTAACAAAAAGTGATTTTTTATCATGTTGTCATGTTTATTGGTCATTTTATCAACAATTATAATTTCTTATCAAAATAAGTAAACTTATCGTCTCAAATGCTTAAAACAAAAGACTTTAACTGCATATAATTTGTACGAATAGTTTAAGAACGCGACCGTGTCGTAATCTATTGTGTGATATTTCTATAAGACGTTTTTTTCATATACAACACGTCAATCTATTTAGAAATAAATTATTTTATCACCAAGGAAATTTTATTTAGATAAAATTCGTTTTTTACTGTATGTTTTTTGGTTACATAGCTTAAGAGATAATTTAAAATATCAAATACGCGAGACAATTTTATTAATGTTCGGCCAACGCGACTTTTGGCAGTCAGGAAATAAATCATAGCACTCAGTACTACCGAACAACAATTATAATTTCATCACAAGTAAAAATATTTACCGTCCAACGACGTGGGCATGGTTCAGCTAGTGCCTCATAATTAATGTTCATGAAGTCTTATGGCTTAATGTTCTATTATTAAAAACATAACGTTCGATTATAATTTAAAATCAAGTATCGTTTTATTTTAGCTATAAGAAATCTAAAACATTGATTGCTTTTGAGAACTAGAATATAATATTGTTTCAATTTCGTATTCATTCAGTATACAACAGCGAACGTCCACTTACAATTCAATCCTCTAATTCAAGTAATCCCTATAGCGTTGTAGTTTTATAAAATAAGATGTATTCCTCTATTACTTACTTCAACACGAACTGTTAAAATAAATACTTTACAGATAAATTAATACATACAACTAAAGTGCTATATTGTCACTTGTGTGGTACATGACATTTGTAAACTCATTATTATTGTAGCGTCGAATCAAAGATACGAAACATTTTTTTTATTTTTTTGTTTCATGGTCTCTCTGTTTGTACATGTATCATGCAAGAAAACTTAACAAGCATACTGCTTAGTTTAAAATATACTACCCTAGTAGCTTCACAAGCAATGAGCTCGATTTACTTATATTTATTTAAATAATTGTTGTTCAACACTTACTACACTCTAGCAGTAATAAGAATAATAAACAACGATTAAATCAAAATAAAAGCCAAATTCGCCATGAATAAATTACCCCTAGTACACGCGAGAAAGAATGAATCTAAACAGAAACAACGATTGCAGATCACATTTCAAGAAATTGCAGAAAAAAATTGGCTTTTAGAAATGAAAAAAGAAAAAATAAATCGTTGGCAATTTATATTTAATCTAATGTATTTGATATTTGATTGGACTAATATTAGAGCTCAAGGGATAGTAAAATAATGCATTTTTATGTGAAGGCACAAGTTTCTTCGTAATAAATGACATCCTAACGCGTGGGATACTTAAAGAACTATAAATAAGAATAAAGTCTATTAACGTAGCAATAACTGACTTATGATATGAAAACTCTATCAATAAGTGTGCTTCGATTATTATTAACTTATCGCGCATATATAATTTTTTTTAAATATTTTGTAGTCTTAACAAGATGCTCATATATAACGGACTGTGATAATACAAATTCATAGTGAAAGAAATCTATTTGTTCAAATAATGAAATAGTTATGAATATATATATGAATATACAATTTACACTATATATATTTTTACATTATATTATATATGTACCGCATCCATTTAACGAGATGAACACTAAAACCAAATTTATTTATATGTCTTATTCTAACGCAAAATAATAAAGATTGCTAAATTGTTACATAATAACTTGATTACATAACTCACCGAAAAAGATGTATAATATCAAAAATGTAGCAGCTTACAAAACGTGTTTAAATGAAATAGTATAATACGAGACACCGTTGTCAAGACAATGTGACAAGGATAAACCAATTCGTTGCTAATAACGACGCATTGAGTACAAACGTTTTGGTTACTAATCGACCACCCTCACAAAACTTACCCCTAAATTCCCGCAATATTGTATTTTACATAAATATGAATTTACATAATTATATATTTTTGATACTATGTTCCGACTAACTATTATCTTATTAAAATATAAAGATATTTATATTACAACCTTTTTAATGCAGAGAGGCATTAATAGAGGAAATTACACAATTTTATTTTAAGGGTGGTTCAAATCACTATTTTTATTATATTTAATATATTTTTTTACTGTCATTATTTTAAGCATTAGGTATAACGAAGAAAATTATATTGATATAAATTTTCTACGGATGGTTTCAGTTTTTGCAGTAAATTAAATGTTTTATTAAAATTTTTCAATCAACAAGAACTTACAATTTAATTAAAAATTCTCTAAGATTTTTTTTCTGTTTAACTTAGCGATACGTTAATTCATTTTTAGCGTTGAATCCAATTAATTATAAATGAAAAAGAAATGTGTCGCATGTCTTTTTATCATTCATCGTTTGATGTTTAAAATTTTTATTACTTTAAGCTTTGATCATATTATTTGTTCTTTACAAATATTATAAAACTTAACTGATAACGATCACTTTAGCTAATTTTAACTTTTAATAGTACATTGACTACCAATCAAATAAAGAAGGAATAATATATTAAGTAATATCTCTAGTGTGTTATTACATTTAATCCACTCGCTCCATTCCGTTGGAAAGAGCGTTTCCAATACGTAACTGAGGTCACTGGTGATCGTCTGATATCCAGTCGATATCTAAACTTGCACTGCTCGTAAGTTCCACGCGTACTTTAGGTTATTTCACGTAGCAGCTATAAAGTTATGGAATGACAGACCAGTCCTTTCAGACCAGCGATCCTATACTATGAAAACTCACTTCTTTCATCTCTCACTCTCACTCTGGTGAAATATTGAACATCGACTTTCGGTGTACGCTATTTGGAAGAGTGTATCTTTTATAAATATTAATAATGTCGCATATCATTTCCTAAAATTTCACAATCTTGTACTCTCTATTTAACAAACTCGAAATTCACCGCAGCTTCGAGTTTTTTTCCAACAAAATAGCTGTTAATTTGTGTGTATTGGTCCATACAATCTTATATATATATATATATTATAATAGTATTACTTTAATTCTTGTTTTTTATAGTATAGGCAGACGAGCATATGGGCCACCTGATGGTAAGTGGTCCGCAACGCTTATAGACATTGGCATTGTAAGAAATTATTAGTAATAGTTAACCATTGCTTACATCGCCAATGTGCCACCAATCTTGGGAACTAAGATGTTATGTCCCTTGTGCCTGTAATTACACTGGCTCCCTCACAATTCAAACCGGAACACAGCAATACTAAGTACTGCTGCAATAAGAATTTAATATTTGATTAAATCAAATAGATAATAAAATAAAAAATAAAAATATTTATATATATATATATATATATATATATATATACAGGGTGACTGGTGAATTAGGATCAATATTTTAGGAGCATAATCGGTACATGATTCTCATTCGAATTATGTAAAAAAAATAGGTACTTAATTTTTGACCAAATTTACAAAAATTTTACTTTAAATAAATAAAGTGTGGACATATTTCCGCGGCGCGTGCGGCGTTGTGTTTGCCACCCGCAACCCCTGCCCCGCGGCTTATTAGTATTAGTAGGTTAGTAGGTTAGTCGGGCGAGCGCCGCCGTAAGGTTCGTCCATCTTCCCGCGCGCGCGCCCCTAGCGATCGATCTTACGCGTATACCTAATGTTTCGTGTGTGAGTGTGACCCGTAATTAGTAATTAGGTATGGCTTATCAATACACAAATGCAGAATAATGTGAGTACTGTGAGTAGTAAAGTGACCCATTCGTGTTAAAGCGTGTGAAAGACAATATGCGTAAACGTGCCGAACTGTGTATCACACGAGCAGGAGCTCACTTTGAACATTTGTTAAGGTTAGTGTAGTTATGTAGGTAAATAGGTAGTTAAATGTTTGACAATCGTTGTAAATAAGTATGATTCAATTTTTAAATACGCCGGAAATACCAAGATAGGTAAACAGTTACTAATGCAACTTAACAAGATGCTCATATATAACGGACTGTGATAATACAAATTCATAGTGAAAGAAATCTATTTGTTCAAATAATGAAATAGTTATGAATATATATATGAATATACAATTTACACTATATATATTTTTACATTATATTATATATGTACCGCATCCATTTAACGAGATGAACACTAAAACCAAATTTATTTATATGTCTTATTCTAACGCAAAATAATAAAGATTGCTAAATTGTTACATAATAACTTGATTACATAACTCACCGAAAAAGATGTATAATATCAAAAATGTAGCAGCTTACAAAACGTGTTTAAATGAAATAGTATAATACGAGACACCGTTGTCAAGACAATGTGACAAGGATAAACCAATTCGTTGCTAATAACGACGCATTGAGTACAAACGTTTTGGTTACTAATCGACCACCCTCACAAAACTTACCCCTAAATTCCCGCAATATTGTATTTTACATAAATATGAATTTACATAATTATATATTTTTGATACTATGTTCCGACTAACTATTATCTTATTAAAATATAAAGATATTTATATTACAACCTTTTTAATGCAGAGAGGCATTAATAGAGGAAATTACACAATTTTATTTTAAGGGTGGTTCAAATCACTATTTTTATTATATTTAATATATTTTTTTACTGTCATTATTTTAAGCATTAGGTATAACGAAGAAAATTATATTGATATAAATTTTCTACGGATGGTTTCAGTTTTTGCAGTAAATTAAATGTTTTATTAAAATTTTTCAATCAACAAGAACTTACAATTTAATTAAAAATTCTCTAAGATTTTTTTTCTGTTTAACTTAGCGATACGTTAATTCATTTTTAGCGTTGAATCCAATTAATTATAAATGAAAAAGAAATGTGTCGCATGTCTTTTTATCATTCATCGTTTGATGTTTAAAATTTTTATTACTTTAAGCTTTGATCATATTATTTGTTCTTTACAAATATTATAAAACTTAACTGATAACGATCACTTTAGCTAATTTTAACTTTTAATAGTACATTGACTACCAATCAAATAAAGAAGGAATAATATATTAAGTAATATCTCTAGTGTGTTATTACATTTAATCCACTCGCTCCATTCCGTTGGAAAGAGCGTTTCCAATACGTAACTGAGGTCACTGGTGATCGTCTGATATCCAGTCGATATCTAAACTTGCACTGCTCGTAAGTTCCACGCGTACTTTAGGTTATTTCACGTAGCAGCTATAAAGTTATGGAATGACAGACCAGTCCTTTCAGACCAGCGATCCTATACTATGAAAACTCACTTCTTTCATCTCTCACTCTCACTCTGGTGAAATATTGAACATCGACTTTCGGTGTACGCTATTTGGAAGAGTGTATCTTTTATAAATATTAATAATGTCGCATATCATTTCCTAAAATTTCACAATCTTGTACTCTCTATTTAACAAACTCGAAATTCACCGCAGCTTCGAGTTTTTTTCCAACAAAATAGCTGTTAATTTGTGTGTATTGGTCCATACAATCTTATATATATATATATATTATAATAGTATTACTTTAATTCTTGTTTTTTATAGTATAGGCAGACGAGCATATGGGCCACCTGATGGTAAGTGGTCCGCAACGCTTATAGACATTGGCATTGTAAGAAATTATTAGTAATAGTTAACCATTGCTTACATCGCCAATGTGCCACCAATCTTGGGAACTAAGATGTTATGTCCCTTGTGCCTGTAATTACACTGGCTCCCTCACAATTCAAACCGGAACACAGCAATACTAAGTACTGCTGCAATAAGAATTTAATATTTGATTAAATCAAATAGATAATAAAATAAAAAATAAAAATATTTATATATATATATATATATATATATATATATATATATACAGGGTGACTGGTGAATTAGGATCAATATTTTAGGAGCATAATCGGTACATGATTCTCATTCGAATTATGTAAAAAAAATAGGTACTTAATTTTTGACCAAATTTACAAAAATTTTACTTTAAATAAATAAAGTGTGGACATATTTCCGCGGCGCGTGCGGCGTTGTGTTTGCCACCCGCAACCCCTGCCCCGCGGCTTATTAGTATTAGTAGGTTAGTAGGTTAGTCGGGCGAGCGCCGCCGTAAGGTTCGTCCATCTTCCCGCGCGCGCGCCCCTAGCGATCGATCTTACGCGTATACCTAATGTTTCGTGTGTGAGTGTGACCCGTAATTAGTAATTAGGTATGGCTTATCAATACACAAATGCAGAATAATGTGAGTACTGTGAGTAGTAAAGTGACCCATTCGTGTTAAAGCGTGTGAAAGACAATATGCGTAAACGTGCCGAACTGTGTATCACACGAGCAGGAGCTCACTTTGAACATTTGTTAAGGTTAGTGTAGTTATGTAGGTAAATAGGTAGTTAAATGTTTGACAATCGTTGTAAATAAGTATGATTCAATTTTTAAATACGCCGGAAATACCAAGATAGGTAAACAGTTAATTTTTGTCCCAAGTTCATATCATTTACCTAGTCAACAAATTTGTTGCTTAAACGAGTGAAATATTTTGGTATTTTTGCCTGTTCTAAGCCAGGTTTAAAGTATGAAGGGGGATTGGATCATGCTTGTTTATCAAAGGTAGCCTGCTACCCTGTTAACACGCGGCGGCGTTTGGACGTAGGGAAAGTACCGCGCGATAACTAAATGTACCTAACTGTGTTGTGTCGTCAGCGCAGCTAGGGTGTCCACATGACGCGTAATTAATTACATAACTTTTGGTTAACTTTACTTAGAAGTTTATTAATATTTATGTTATATGTATTTTTTTTTGGTCGTATATGGTCGTCAAATATCACGTCCTTAAGTATTGATACTAATTCACCAGTCACCCTGTATATATATATATATATATATATATCTATATATTAATATGGACTAAATATTCGATTTTAGTAACAGTTAAAAAGGAAAGAAATATAAATAAACAAATCAAAAGTCTTTAAATTTCATATCCCTTTTTGAAAAATGGAGATCATTATAATAAAAAATAAATCGATTAAAGCTGAGCCTCAACCGATCTAATTCAGACACAGTGATACCGTTTTAGACATTTACATATATTTTAAGTAAGAATTAAAAAAGTAATTGCTTTAAAAGTTTTAAAATGCAAATTAAAACTTTTTTTCGTGTATCTGTTAATTCGGTCTCATTCTTCGATCACTTATAAGAACTAGATACACACTCCCGTACAAAAATCATTTTAAAACTGTCCCTTAATGTGTTTATGTAGTTGTAGTTGAAACAAAACCACATTAATGCAAATTCAATCTTAAGATAATCGCTTAAAGTTGTATTCACAACTCATACTCATATTTACACACACACATATTTAGATCGACAATAGCTGGTCTACACATACATTACAAATTCAACCTTACGTTGTTAACTTAAAGTAGAATTTAAAAACGATAACAAAAGCAATATAATAATAGTAATAAAATTTTACGAGGTAGGCTCGCCGCTAGCACAAGGCATGAATGGAGACGAACTGTACAATATATATATTTTCATACTTAAATTTTAAATGGATTTTTTTTTTGTAATTAAGTCAAAGGTGAAAATAATTACTTGAATGTAGGTAATATGTTTTTGTTTAGGGAAGGACATTAATAAAAACGATTGATTAACTTTATTAAGACGGAAGCTTGGAATGATTATTTATTTTTATTTCTATATAATACATTTATATATTATTTTAAATTAAATTACTAGTATTAAGTTTATATCAAACATAAACATATCGAAACGCTTTTACGTGCAACGAAATATTTTTTTCAATTACCTTGAAATAAATTAAGTTTATTATACAATCTTCTTCTGCTATATATCTTATCTTTTTTTGCTATGTAATGGAATCTTACTTTAAGGTATCGTTCAATAATATATTTTATTTTAATAGTCCTATGATTATTATCATGACACTTAGATGAAAAAATGTCGACTCCTAAAAAAGACGACAATACCTTGGTGCAAATTTGAGAAACTGAATTCGTTTTAGAACATGTATTCTGCCTTATTGCAAATTCTGTTTTTTTGCAAACAAGAAATACATCTAGGGATGAATAAAACAGTCCACCTAGGTTTTTCACATCTATAAGTTTATGAAAAAAAAGTCTATCTTTAGCTAATAAACTATTTATACATGCGTCGCACTTCATAGTTTTTATTAAATGGCGTACTAAATAAATTTGAATGATTCAAAACTGTCCATTAATCACGGAATAATCGGTATACATACATAAAATAAAAATCGATTCAATTTGAGAACCTTCTTCTACTTAGTCAGTTAAAATTTAAATCAATAATATTTTACTACTATAGTTATAGACACAGTAAAGAAGTTAATTTAACAATAGAATGCATAATCATATTTTTCATAAAAACAAAAAAACAAAAACTAACACCAGCATCTCCACCAACTATGTTCCATTGTTGTTGACACAACCCATGTAACCCGAACAATTTAAGTGGGTACGCGATAGTATGAATAACACGTTTATTAAGAGTCTTTATAATTGTCATGCTTTATATCACGTGGTGTTTATTACGATTTAGTTTTTAAAAATGTTTTCCTAAAGAAATACCAGTTTTTACAATACAGTAATAACAATTATATAATGGTAATATTAATACTTACCGAAAATATGAAACTCCATCCTTTTTCAGCGTCCTAGACGTGTGATTTCTGCATTTTTGAAAGAGCACTTAGGCGTGTTTACTGTCGGCGCGTCCGAACGGTACTAAGTTAAAAGAGCACCCAAATGTTCAAATGGGTGCTCATTCGGTGAGGACGTTTTTTGAAGCCGATTGTGTATCTAGTTTTTATAAGTGATCGAAGGTCTCATTGCTTTATTTCCCATTTTTTATTGTTTCGGAATACAACATGCGTGAAATGAAATTATTCACGCGTCACCGTTCCCATGTTATGGAAAACAGATGAATAACTTATATTCTGTTTTTTCGCAATCAAGATCATTAATATACCTATGAATATATACCGGTCTAGTAGTTAGCCTGGCTAAGGCTGTGCATCTCGAGATCCTGGTTTAAGCCCCGGTCGATGCAATAAAATGTTATTGGGTTTTCTGTCGATAAATTCTCACTGACAGCCCAAAGTTTAGAAGTTGAGTGTTAACACTTCCTCACTTCGGCCAGCACGTGAAGCGAGTTGCTCCTGCGCCTTAAGAGAACCGTCCCGTTAGATTTTAAAAGAGATGGAATAGGCAAGTGGGCCACCTGATGGTTAGTGGTTACTACCACCAAATAACAAAAAAAAAAGAACCAGTAATATTTTACATTTAATAATAATTATTAATAATATTTATTATTCTTACATTGCCAATGCGAAACTAATCTGTAGAACTAAGAAGTAATGTCTCTTGAGCCGGTAATACACTGGCTCACTCACATTTCAAACCTTCAAACACAACAATACTATGTATTGCTGTTTGGCTCCTATGTAGTAATCTATTTTCCTTTGAGAATGTCCACCGTGACCAAAATCGGTCAGAAGGACGTCCAGTAATTCCAGCTGCAAATTCAGTATCAGTTTTATCCTAAGTTGTGAATCTGACCTAATTTATTATATTTTGGCTCAATGTCAGCGTGAATTAATTTAAATTCAGTCTAACCTAATTCCCTAGCTACCCAATACCATAGACCGGTTAGATTCCAAGTTTTTGTGGAGTTGGTTATGTAAAATGATTCATGTTTTTAGATATTACTATTTTATTTAAATTTTAATCAAAATCACACACACATTTATTTATATGTATTAACTTTTTCTAAAATGTCCCTTTTTTTTACTTTAAAAATAGTGATGTTTTAATTAAAGTAAGAAAAATAATGTCTTTGTTAATTTATTAAGACACGGGGAATGTATTTTCGAATCACAGGATCTTAATTAAGAAATTATGTAATTATATTATGATAATTTCGAAATGAAATAACTATTTTAATAATTTTAAAGTTACATAAATATTGATTAATTGGATAAGTATTAAGTCGTAAATATGTTGTAAATGATTAGATTACAAATAAATACAAAAATAAGCTGATGTAGTTTTGACATGATAAAAATACATTTTTTAGAAATAGATAGGCTAAAAGGATGAGTAGGGCAAATGGGCCACCTATGTTAAGTGTATCTTACTATGGTAAGAGGCTCATAAACATTGGCACTGTAAAAAATGTTAAATGTTATTACCATAGTACAATCAAAAGCTACTTTATTTGATAGTTATTATTATTATTTACTTATATACTTATGTTTGTTTATTTTTATACTAATATTTGACTAAACCCACTTTAACACAAAACTTTGTTCCACAGTGACGATTTGTCTTCTTTGAAGTATCAAGATGGCATGTCTATTGAGAGTTACCTCGAGAGCTCAGATGGCTAGATCTCTTAGCCACTCGAGACGCCACTCCACCTATCCCTTTGTGTATTCGAATGAAGTGCGCGACGCGAAAGCGGACAGGAAGCCGATAGTGGCTTTGGAATCAACTATTATCACTCACGGAATGCCTTACCCTAAGAATTTGGAAACAGCTCTTGAAGTTGAGGATATCATCAGACGCCAAGTAAGTTATACAAGCATTTGATGTAGAAATCTAAAAGTATTTATTTTTATAAAATGTTTAGGATACTAATAATATTACTTTCAATATATTAGGAATGAAAATGAAGATAATGGTATTGATTAATTTACATAATCATAAAGAATAGAACATTACTTGTAAATTAATATTTTGTGTATTATTTACACAATAGTCTTCAAAATATCGTTACAAGGAATATATCCCGAATTTTAAACTTCTAGCCAAAAGCTTTTCTTTTGAAACGTAACATTTGCAAAGTATTGAAACTCGTTTTGCCGCTATAGCTTGTAAAGCACGTTCGGCGTCTCCGAAACAGGCGCCCTATTTATTTCTTTTCAAGAAACAAGAATTACTTTGAATGTTTACGCCGTGTGTGTAACGAACTGCATTGCTTAAATTTTGCTTTGAATTGAATATATTAAAAAAAAACTATGAAGATATACATGCAACTGATTTTTCATATTTTTTTCTGTCTTATTAACTTATATATAATCCAATACACACCTATAGTTCCGCGATAGCTATGCTAATTTACTAAATAAAATCGCTTCGTATTCTTTAATAGAAATACTGAAGTTAAGACTATATAATCTAAGACATTTGCCTTAAGAGGAAAGAAATAAACGAAAAAAAAGAAATAATAATAATAAATTCGTATTGAATAAAAGTACGATCCTAAAGGACAAATCCTTTGAGGCATGCGTAGCACGTCATACGTGTGTCGAAGTTTATTTAATTTAGCGTCAGCGTTAGTCGTTTGTCTGCTGCAGTGCCCTTAATTGAGTGAAAGCGGCTTTCGTCTAGCTAATCCGCTGCTGAACGTCACACAACGCTTCATATCCTTTTGTCACTCAATTAAACGAGTGAACATTTCAATTCAATCTTCTTAAGAAGGTGAATGCCTCTCTTCACTCTAAAAATATAAAATACTTAAAGATTACTTATTACTAGAAAATATAATGATATATCAAATAAGACATTTTAATTTTATATTTATAGTTATTTTTATATATGAAAATTAAATAACTAAATATATGAGCAAGGGTAAATGCAAATTTGCAAATTATATGAAGTATAAAACCATACTTCTAAAACCATCATTGCACTGTCAATAACCAGATCGAAGAGTGTTTAAGTCTAATGTTACATCCCTCCATCCGTCAGAAATCATTCAAACCGAAATCTGTACAAAGTATAGCTTATTGGTGGTATACTAAATAACGAATAGACAGTACCCACTAGAGGGCCCGAAATTGCCGAGTCTTTATTTATAATTAACTTAAGTTTTCGGCCGCGTGTCATAGGGAAGGGGGCCTACCCCCTGATTGGTATCCTATGTCCTTTTCCGTACCTCTAACAACGTGTTAGAGGTTAAGACGTGAAAACGTAACAAACAATAAACTCCGTAACAGCCTGTGAATATCCCACTGCTGGGCTAAAGGCCTCCTCTCCTCTTTTTGAGGAGAAAAAAAAAAAACTCACTTTAACATTTATATATAAAATAATGGTAAGGATAAATAATCACTACTTAAAATATTTCTTCTTCTTCTTCCTGCCCTTATCCCGCCTACGCGGGGTCGGCATATGTTTTTTCCTTTTACGTCTCTCTGTCACTCGTCATCAGCACTTGCTCCTTTCTTACGCAATCCATCCACATTTTCTTCGGCCTCCCCCGTCCCCTATATCCATCAACATTCATACTCATCAACCTTTTGGTAACATGCCTTTCATCCCTCGTCATCACATGCCCATACCAAGCTAATCTATTTCTGTTACTTATAAATTGTATTGTTTTAGGGAGCAACGCCAGCCACTATTGCAATACTTAAAGGGCAACTAACGATAGGCTTAACACGAGACCAACTTCAATACCTGGCCAAAGCTAAGGGTGTTATTAAAGCATCTAGAAGAGACCTGGCACCCGTGATAGCAGCTCAACAAGATGGCGCCACTACGGTCGCTGGAACAATAATAGCCGCTGAATTAGCTGACATACCCATTTTTGTTACCGGAGGTATAGGTAAGTGATGATATAAATCTACGTTAAAATAAAATATTAAATTAAAAAAAATAACAAATCAACTCTACGGAATTAAGACTAAAATCTCGGGATTTACAGCCTTATATAATACTTAGGATGTAGTCTGTCTCTTTATAAGTAGCATTGTACAGACAGTGGCGCTATTGCCTTTAAATTTTTCCTATTTCGTAAAAAGCAAATTACATTTAAAAGAGAAGGTTACTCAGGGGTGAAAGAAAACACTCCATGTGTCGAATTAAATACGGCTACATATGTATGTACCAGTCTACATTAGAACAGCGGCATAGGGTGGTAGGGTGGGGATTAGCCTAGCATTGGGACATTTGCAGACTATTACTTTGCTTTTTATCCTTGATCTTAGAGAATTATTTTGGTAATAAAATCACGGTAACATAACATCATAACGAACAATATATCCATATGTATATTATAAAGTGTTTATGTGATTAAGTACCCTAATATCAGATTTGAAATATATTTACGTTAGAAATACCGTTTACTGAGAAAAGATAAATAATTTCACGTTACGACGCCAACTAGTTTAACGCGGAAGAAACCGCGGCCCTCAGCTACTGTGATATACGAGTAACTGAGTTGAATGTCAACAAAGCTTTATAGCGTTGTTGTTCTCGTAACAGGGAAAACTTGTCATTTATTACAGAAATATGTTCCATTAGATGTGATGGAACGAGTGCCAAACGAATTATATTTTACAATCCTTTATAAAGAATAGTCTATTTTGTAATACATATATGTGTGCTCTCTCTGACTTAACTAGTTAAACTTCCATATTGAGAACATGAAAAGATCGAATAATGAATTATTGTTGATGAACCCGAACTATGTTTTGAATTCCCATGTGATTGCAATTACTTTAGTACCTTAACAGCTTTGCCGGTCTATTGACGGTCTACCTACTGGTGGTAGAGCTTTGTGCAAGCTCGTCTGGGTAGGTACCACCCACTCATCAGACATTCTGCCGCAAAACAGCAGTACTTGGTACTGTTGTGTTCCGGTTTGAAGGGTGAGTGAGCCAGTGTAATTACAGGCACAAGGGACATAAGATCGTAGTTCCCAAGGCTGGTGGCGCATTGGCGATTTAAGCGATGGGCAACATTTCTTACAATGCCAATGTCTAAGAGCGTTGGTGACCACTTACCATCAGGTGGCCCATATGCTCGTCCACCTTCCTTTTCTATAAAAAAAAAAAAATTGACGGCATATAAGGCTGCAAATCTCAAGGTTCTGGCTCAAACATCGGGCTATAAAAAGGTGTTGGACATTTCCTACGTGGAAATCTGTAGGTGCAGCCCAAAGCTTGATATATGGCATTGTTTGTATTCTTGTTAAGCCGTTGATCCTGCGCCTGAACTCTTTTCGGTCATGTCGGATTATCGTCCGGTCAAATTAGAGTGAGGGAACAGACAGGGCTCCTGTGTATACGCACCAACATATGCACTACAATATAGTATAATGCTTGAATGATTCGATACCTATAGTCGTTAAATTCTCTGTAAACTTCAAATCACAAAGAAAACAATATTTTTTGTACTGTTTCTAGTTTATCTATATGTGTATATAGGAGAGCAAAGGCTATTATATATAGCCATATAACAATTGGATTACAAAACAAATAAATAATATGAAAATGACCGCCTTGCGTGGATTCAATTAAAAAAAAATCACCATGAATAAAAAAAATTATAATAAGAAACTACAAAACCCTATTTTCTAATCAAAGTATAAAAATGTATTTCGTAATGTGTAGAAATTACGAAAAGCTAATGCATTAGGCGAGAGGTTAACTACCACACACTTATGTAGCGGCATGACTGAATTTTTACATTAATTCGGTTGCAAGTATCACATTCAATAAAAGCTAAGTAGCGGTAAATGGGTGATGAAATTAATAACAAATTCCACAGCGACTGATGATTTCATGCCACGATTCTCGCTCGCTGCAAACATCCAAATTTGTACCGCACAAATCTTAAATCGTTTCGTTAAATGATTGCCAGTGGCAGTAGTTATTCGAATATTTGGAGCAAAATTCACATTTCAGATCGTTCAAACACTATTCAGAATTTAGTACGGTTTGATATTATTCAATTAAATTTAAATAAATATAATATTTATATTCAGTATAAAATTATTCCTATTTATCTTATAAACACGCTTAAAACTGTTCTTATATTTAAATTAGCATTGAATATTGGGCTTATTATATATAATATAGGCAAAAACAAAAAAGTTAATTACGTTTTACTCCTCGGTTTGTCAACCCATTTTTTTCATATTTGATAACTCTGAACAGCAATTCTTTGAGCTGAGTAGATGCAAGGAACATAACATCTTCTTTACCATTGTTCTTGACCAAAAAAAAAATAATTATACTTCTTGTAATGCATAATAATTATGCTATTATTAAGTTATGAAAGCAAATAGCAGTATTAAATAATTCATTTACAGGTTTTATAATAAAATTATTCAATACTTACAAAACAGCTCTTTATAAGTAGGTCTAATAATATTTCATATTCATAGATATGCAACAACTCGCTTAAAATGTAAATCTTTTTGTAGTGAATTAATGTTCATCTAATTACGTTCTTTGAAATTCATAAATCTTTCCTTGTTATCACAGGAATTATAATAATAAGTATTATGTTAAACAAATAAGAGTCTTGCTTGAGAAAACATAATTTATAATATTTAACCGAACATTGAAAATTTACATAAAATTAATTCAGAATATTTATCATGATTATAATAACATTTATATTCATTAATTTCTGTAATTATCAAAAGATTAATACTTCGTACTAAGTATTTTTCTTGATGTTTTAATAACTATTTTACTGTAGCATGTATTAAGTTGACATTAAAATTTAACTACCGAAGAAACATATTAATTGTTTCTTATTATATACTATACTAAATATAAGTATAATATATATAAATATTATATTTATTTGATGTTTTAGCAACCTATTCTCTAGATATTTTTTTTTAAGTATGTAACATAAAATCCAAGAAGTTCGTATTATAAGCTCACAGAGTAACAATATAAAAACATTTATTATTATCGTTCATCTCTTTTTATTTTAGTAACAGTGCAACAGCCGTCATTAAAAATATGTATAATAAATAATATTGCCTCCTCACTGGTGCCAGAAGGGCTGGTTCATTTTTAAAACGATTTATATGGAAGCTATTTTTAATATTGAGTCTTTCGATTAGAATTTCATAATATGAATTATTATTTGTTATGTAAGTAATTAAACTATATTTTTTACAGAAAATGTGTCTCTTAAATAGACACATCCTATAATGGTTATGCATACTATATTGCATTATTTTAACAATTCGCTTTTAACTTATAAATACGCGTGACAAATACGAAAATATATCCTTTGATCCAAATTCGAAGATTTCCTTATGTTGAGTATCCGCAGTGACTTAAGCATGATTTATGAAAGGTGGAGTTCATCGTCAAGGCGAGGACACGATGGATGTTTCAGCTGACCTCAATGAGTTGGGACGGAGCAAGACGTTGGTCGTTTGCAGCGGCGTCAAATCTATCCTCGATATAGGACGAACCTTGGAATACTTGGTAAGAAAACATTATAATAAGTAAAATGATACCAGCCAAATGTAATAGAGAGTTTTCTAGAATAGAGGAGAATTATAATATATCCAAAATGTATAATATATGTACTTGTTTTCTAAAATCAATTAATTAAAAAAAGGACTTATTTAAATTTTACTCGACACATTCCTATGGATGAATATTTGGTAAAATAAAAAATATATTTACAAAATAATAATAATCACTGATTAGTAGAATGTATCTCAAAATGCTGGTGTATATATGTTATGGTAGAAAATTGGACTTACTCTCTAATAATAAATACATACATAATAAAATGTTTATAAATTCCTACCTCGTATCCGTTATAAAAATAGAAACTATTAAATAAGAATATTCCATATCAATCGTAGTTATTAGTAGTTGCGAGAATCTAGATTAAAAAAAAAAGACCTTTCATATTTATAACATTGGTAATGTAGTTATTTATAATCGTAGTAAATCTTTACGAATAAATAAAATTGAAGCGTATGTCTGTTATTTGAAACTGTCTTTGCTTTTTAAGTTAATAGATATTTGCGAGTTACCTAAACCAAAAGAGTCTTTTTTTTTGGCTACCGCTGTAACGTGCAACCTAATAATTGAAATATTTTACATGTCAAATTCAATTAAGTCTGTCAGGCTTTAAATGATATCTGTCACAAACTAAATTCCACGCTGGCGAAGCCACAGGTTTTACCGCTTTTATATAAAATCCCTTTCATATAAAATATGAATATATTTCTTTTGATATAAACGGAAGTCGTAATATTATTAAACATTTTCAGATGAAAATTTTCACATAGCTTTACGCTCACTTTGATAGAATTTCAATGTATCTTTTCAGAGATTGAATGTTATATAATGTTTCACTATGCATTTATATCATAGAATAAATTGGTTTCATTTTGTACACAGGCAGCCATTACGAAGGTTCTATTTATCAATTTAAAAGTAGACTCCCTCTTGTTTGTTCGTGTAATGTATGACCAACAAGTCATTAGACGTTATAAAACAAATAAACTTCTTAATGTGTAACGGTTTTCATTGAAATTATGATTTTTTTCTCAAGGAAACTCAAGGAGTAACGGTATGTTCTTTCGGTGAATCGGAAGAGTTTCCAGCGTTTTACACGACACGTTCCGGTCACCACGCACCACACCGAGTGACTGATCCGTCGCAAGCGGCACGAATTTTAATAGCAGCACAACGATTGCAATTATCATCTGGTATAGTTATTGCTGTTCCAGTACCTGAAGAACATGCTATGGATGGTAAATATCATAGATTTTTTAAGTACAACCGATAAATGTCCCAATGTTGGTCTAATTTTTCTCTTAAGTTTATTTGGCTACGCTATTCCTGTGCGCGTTAGTTAATGTGAATATGTGACAGAATAAAGCCGACTTTATTCGTTATCCTTCACCGTTAAACATAAGATGCCATGAGAGCTCAGTGTTGCTTGTCAGGATTTGTACCCGTGATCCTCTGTTAACATTGACGGGTTTAACATGTCTATCCACTGAGCCGATAAACGTTGTTTAGCGGATGATTATTTAAACAATGTTTTGTCTTATTCTTTCGAATGTGAAATCAATAATGACTGAAAGAGATAAATCAGTGTTAAACTTAACAGTTGCTAAGCAACGTTTACAAGTAAAGCCGCTAAAGACTACCGATATTAGAATTCATGAGTCAAAAATAAATATTTAAATATAGATCGATGTAGCTATAGATATAGATAAAGCTAAAACTGAAATATGGAAATAAAATAGAAAAGGTGTTAAAATTTGCATACAATGATACCTAAGTGAACCAGTACGCCATTTGCATACATTTCATACGTTTTTTTTCCGACTGTATAGGCCAATACCGTTCCTACGAGTGTCGTACCCTTTATAAAGCCTCGCTGAAAGGTGAGGTATTACGAGATGACATTTAGAAGTAACTGCCTTTGAAATAAACTATCTACCAAGCTAACTATTAAGACGTAATAAACGGAATAAGATAGAAAAATAAAATTAGGTCAACTTATTGAGTTCACGTTCTATGCGATAATACGACTTCATCTTCTTTTGTAATACCCGTTATAGATTCTAGTTTTTGTAAAAGTATAAAGTTTTAACATTTATAGGCTTAAATAAGATAATAAGAGTATTATTTAATAGCTAATAAATGTCTCACTTCAAGACTAAGGCCTTTTCTCTTCTAGAGGAACTACCTCTAGGAGTTTGTAGTTTATTCCGCTACGCTGGGTTGGTGGAATGAAGCATAATTTTATACATCACATGCAGGTCTTCTCACGATGAATTCCTCAGCCACCGCCGAGCAGGAGTTAAATTATAAACACAAATTAAAAACATGAAAAATCGTACCTACTTTCCCTGGTTCTTATCATATTTTTTTAACTTTATTAATATTCATCATTTAGTTTTCTTTAATATGATATAAATTACATTCTTACGTTTCATAATATAAAAATGATTAAATAACTAACTTTTAAAGCGGAAGCGACAGTATTTTGTAATAAAGTTAATTGAAGACGTATTTAAATTGCTTTAAGCTAGATCCTGTTTCAATAAATTCAATAATGACATACTTTTGTCACTATGTAGGGAATGTTATCGAGACTGTCATAAAGAATGCGCTGCTTGAAGCAAATAAGCAAGGAATTCGGGGTAAGGAAGTGACCCCATTCCTTCTGGCCGCAGTGTCTGCAGCCACGGGTGGCGTCTCGCTCGACGCTAGTATCCTTTTCTGATAAACATCATTCGATGTGGGGGAAAATGAAATTGGTAAAGTTAAATTGTTTAAAGCTATAATTTATATTAAAAAATTTAGAAAGGTTGAAAACTTGTATTGTGAAATATATTTACGTAAATATATGATGCTTAGCTTGAGGGTAGATCGTTCGACCCACCACCACCACCCATTCATTATTTATTAATACAAAACATCATTCCTTTTTGATGGGTGAAAGGTGAAGGTGTAATTACAGACTTAAGGGATATATATCTTACATCCTGTGGTTTTCGTCGCATTCATGGTCTAAAAACTTTATGATATTTCTTATCGGTGTTTAACTTACTATCAAGTAACTGTTTTGATAGTTTCATTATACGATATGGAAAGTACAACTGCCTCGTTGGTCTAGTGACTAGATATAAGGACACAGATCCTGAGGTCCTGGGTTCAAACCCTAGATCGGGTTCTGTATGCTGTGCACTATATGTCCTACGCAGTTGGCTAGTATTCCATGAGATTGGCCGAAATCGCTTAGGAGGACATTATCATCAAGATCATACGCAGCATAAATAGATTATGGTTGAATTTTGTAAATATAGATGAGCTGAAGTTACACGAAGGAGATTACGACTAAAATGGCAAACAACTGCTGAGAACATTAACGTCTTTAATTACAATCTTGACCCGTTCATCGGAGCTAATTTTAGCAGTAAATTAAACGCATAACAACGTAACGGTCTTAAAATGATCCTAGTTAAACTAATTGCCTCAATTTCTTTCCTTAACGACGCCCAGACATCGCGCTCATAAAGAACAACGCAAAAGTCGGCGCCGATATTGCCGTTCAATTTCAAAAACTGTGGAATGCCGACAATTTAGAGAACGCTCTTAATATCGCCGTCTCAAAGAGCACGGGAAAATGTATGACAAATTCTTCAAGACAGTTTCATACTACGTGTCGTTCCAAAGGCAGCGATAGGGATGAGAATATGATAAGGGATGGTACCGCTGGAGACGTACTTGTCATTGGAGGAGCGAATGTCGACAGGACGTACAGAGTAACTGAAGACCGAGTTCAGGTAAGTTAACCTAAGTTTAATCTACTGTCAATATCGTTTTATTGTATTTGTAAAACTTTTTTTTTGAAATAAAATTAAATATACTCGAATTACCATATAAACATATTATGATGTTTGGTATTTATTTAACTTTTACTGTACATCTTATCTATCTATACGACATATTCTATAAACAAAGTTCGTTTAATTAAACTCCGTTTGATAATAATTAAATATTCTGCATAAGTATAGTACGAAGTTTGAACTGCTATGTCCAGGAATGATTTAAGTAAATGAAATTCTTATTCACAGAATTATTTAATTGTCTTTTCAAAAGAAGTTTAATTTAAATTAGAATAGAAAAAAAACAGCTACTTTATATAATAAAATATTTGAGATCAAAATCAGTTGCTTAATTTTTTATGTTGTGATTGTTACATAAGTAAGAAATTAATATATCGATTATATATATATATATATATATATATAGTTTGTACAGCCGCATCAAGAAGTTATCCAAATTTGGGAAAAAATGGTAATCTGTTGGAGCAAGGTCCGGGGAGTACGGTGAATGTCGCAGACATTCCAATTGTAGCTCATCAACCTTAGTGATTGTTTGTTACAGTGTGTGGTCTTGGGTTGTCGTGAAGCAGCAGTAGCCTAATGCGATTGACCAATCTCGGTTGTTTAGTAGCTAGTTCCTCCTTCATGGTCTGAACGTCGAAATTTCCAGAACGAAAACGTAGAAACCAAAAACGTACCGTGCTTTCTTTTGCGACACCAGCGCCGTACTCATCATTAATCCTTCGAGTAGTTTCTTCAGCACTGGTGCCACGGTAGAACTCGTACTCGTAAATATACCGATATTTCATGTTTTCCATTGTGCGGTAATAAGCGACGCCAAAGTAAAAAATTATAAGGAAAAAACAAATGAATGACTGTTTTCAAAACTCAAATGTACCAGCTAAATGAATTTAATATAATATAATAATATAAATTTGAATTTGGAATTCTTAACCAAAGAGGAGATATTTCAGACCAAATTGGTCAGTACGACAAAACGCTAATTTCATATGTACCTTCGCATTTGTTAGGTTTTATTTATTGAAAAAACTTTAGATGTAGTTATAAAATATTTTCAACACTAAACAAGGTAACTAGCGCATTCATTTGTTTATTTCAGTATTACGAGTAAACAGTGCTAAATTCATATATATATATATATATATTCATATATATATAGTTATAAAATAAGTAGATATTTATATAGCATTAGAGCAAGACAAATAACGGTTACTTTTATTTTTATATTATTATTATGAATATATTATATATGTTCTGGTTTATAGTGATACGTCAACTGTATGATGATTAAAATAACATTATTTATTAATTTTATTTCTTGGCTCATTTAATAGTAAAATTAATAATTAATTAAATGTAAAAAATACTCTAAATAGAGTGGAGCCATCATTTAATTTAAATAAAGAATTACTTTAGCCATACATATAAACTTTGCTTAGCGGCTGTTTCGTTACTTTGAATTCGCTCTTTCTATCATCATTGATTTGATATCTGGAATCGAATCCAGGGCCTAATGATATGCTATTTTATAAGTTAAGCAAGTTTAAATCAATGTTCTAACAAACACTGTTGACTGTTGAGTAATTCATTCGTATGCAGCTAATCTTGGGCGTAGAATCAGGTCATGCTTACCATGAAAATGGACGAACATGTAAAATTTCAACTCAGTATGATGAAAGGAAGTACTTCTAATCCAGCTTTGACCTAAACAAACACATTTGCATGTTATATAAAAGCTTGTACAAAGTGATGAAACGTAACTACGATATCAATACTCAAATGTTACAGTGAAACAATCCACTGACGTGTAGATAAAATCCGAACTAATCCACCGTCCTGATCCCTGTTCCACTGAGAATTATCGGATCCGTATGTTTCAGAATTTCATTTCATGCTCGCATTTCCTCACGGGGTTTATAGCGCACGAATGAAATTCTAGATTCTAATTTCATACTGGAAAAACTACGTGGTGATTGTACGAAATTGATCCCTTGATTTTCTTTTAAAAAACATTACTTGATTGTAGATTGTTTGTGCAAACCCAACAACCGCTCCTCATTTTTAGTTCGCTTTTAAAGTGAGCCAGTGTTATATAATACCAGACACAAAACGCATGAAATCTTGTCGTGTTGACCACTTACCAGCAGGTGTTCCATTTGTTCGGCGGTTCATATTTGAAGTTTATTAATTACTACGAGTTTTATCCTTAAAGATCTATCTATAATCAAAATCAATTTTGATGTTAATATTGCTACAGTATTGTAAAAGGGTCGAAGTTGAACTTAAATTTATACAAAAACATCTAAATATTAGATTCAGATATACTATTTACTGGAATAAATATCATTGATTTTTTTTAAATCTTTTATCTTTTTTTAATCTTTATATCACAAGACACGATATGTCAAAACAAACTGCACGTTATGAATTATTGTAAAATAAATGTCATATAAATCAAAATCTACTGAAACTCTTACTTATCTCTGAATCTGAGTGATTTAACAGGATACCCATATTATAATTAAATTATTATATATCATATGAGACGCGACCTGTTTGTAAAGTATATGATGCAAGCCAGTATAGTTAAGTCTAACAATAAATCTGGGTTGTAGAAACTAGTTTTACTGCTGTTTAGAGAACTCGAAGCTTCTAATCAAAGCTTCGAAACGACGAAATAACCGCACTAAAGCAATTCCGCGTGACTTACAAAAATATATCTATCGTCGGAATAGGTTTTATTGTTACTGAAGGTTGTAAAAGCTACATAAAAATTGATATACAAAAATGAATTATTAAAAATTGCTTCCGATTTTTTTTATTCTACGTATGAATCTCTATTGGACCATAGCTATATTGGTCCGTGTAAAAACAGTCCAGCAATCATATTTTCGCATTTATTTTATATTCGTTATTAATTTATAAAATCAATTTTTGTACGATGAAAAGAAATGTATTTTTATACTACATAAAATTTACCAGAAATATATAGAAAATTTTCAGCTCCATTGGACCAGCGATGGTGAGTAAACACTAAGCCTAAATAGAGGAAAGGCTTTAGCCCAGCAGTGGGACATTTATAAGTTCTTTCTACTACTAGTAGTAGTCACAAGTAGTACAATTCATCTATGTATCCGTTCACGTGGATATAAAAACACTTATTTAACACTAGTTGCTACTACGCTACTAGGCGTGTACAAGTTAATATTTAGATATCTACTCTGCCTGATACATCTTACCGCTATTGTGTTGATGAGTTGCTATAGAAAATTATGTATTTGGATAAGCGGATTTTAATCACTGGTTCAAATCGAGGCAATCACCATAGACTTTCATGTACTGAATTTGTGTCTATAATTCATTTCATGCTTACGAGTAGTGGCACAGTAAAACATCGTGAGGAAAATTGCATTTCTCGGATGAGATACTGCCTCGTGCAGAATACCTTGGAAAACAAACTTTAGACGTCTTTAAAGGATAGGAACTCCTTGCCAAGTAGTAAGACTTTACTTCGTACTTTACTTTGACGAGCCGGTTGGGATGGTTGGTAGATATTTGCCTTACACGTCAAAGGTTTTGGGTTCGATTTCTACCCAGGACAGACATTTGTCTGCATGAACATGTCTGTTTGTCCTGAGTCTGGGTGTAATTATCTATATAATTATGTATTTACGAAAGAAAAGTAGTATATGCAGTATATCAGTTGTTTGGTTTTCATAGCACAAGGTCTGCTTAGTTTGGGATCAGATGGCCGTGTGTGAATAATGTCCCAGGATATTACATTAATTAATTAAACTTGAGGATATTGAATAAATAATACAACATTTTAACAAAGATTTTATTTAATGCATTTATTATGATAATATTAGCTCTCAGTCGCCTAGTGCATACCTTCGGAAAGTTGTAACAAGACTACCCTTAATGAATGATTGAAGAAACACACATTGTTTTTTTTTAAGTTATTTAACATTCATAAAAAACTTTTACGAAACGAATTGGGTTATTAACAAGAAACTGTTATCATTACTAATTGAGTGAATATTTAATAATTAATATTGATTAATCAATCAGACAATTATAAAAAGGATTTTTATAAAAAAAAAAACATAATTTCTTTGTTCGATCGTTAAAAATTCTGCTCTGTAGTTAAGATATAAAGGATGTGACAGGAAGGTTTTTGTTTTCGAACATCAAAGACGAGGTTCCAAGTTCCAATCGTACTTTTATATAAGTCGAATCTTTTATAGTAAACACAAAATCAGTTTGACGATTTTATAAGCCAAGGCACATATTATTTTTAACGTTTGGAAGAGATGCAGGATTTAGATTTGATCCTAGCTACAGATTATCCAACTTTCCGAATATAGGTACAAATATTAATAAGATTGGTACATTCAGTGACAACAATATTAAAAAACTATTCTTCTGCATAAATTCACAAAATATACCTACTCTAAGCGAACGTAATTAATTTTTTAATAGTCATTACAATATTTTCTAAAAAGTTACATTATAATGTTACAAATGTGTAGGTTTTGCGAATGGATACGCCTTGCGATCGTTCGAACGCACGGCGTTTTTCAGGCGAAAGAACTAGACATGCATTGGCTACGAGTAGGTCTGCAATGTTATACTTATCTACATAGTGTTTATTTTTGGTTCTTTTTCATTTAAAAATTCTAAATTTTATTTTTATACGTGCTTGTGTCACGCTAGTTCTTTCTATCCGATTATCGGTGTATAGCTATTAATATTACCACTTCTAAATCACGGCACTGCATAGCAAATACAATTACTATAAATTAAAAACAACACTAAATATCTCATTTATAATAAATACTCATTTAAAATCCGCAATGTCTGTCAATATTTTTGTCCGCTCACCTTCTTGTGTATAATTACTTAATTGGGTTGTTTCCAACAATGATTAAATATATACTCGTATGTAGCAAAAACTACAAATGAAATTAAGGATATAATAATGTAAATTTATAATTTAATATGTCACAAATGTTACATATAATATATTTTCATTCATCCATCAAATATTTTCAATATCGAATAGAGGCTGAACTAAGATACCTATTAATCACTCTGAAAATCTATCGCATTTTACGATTAATAATTAATTAACAATCAATTAGTTTACACCTAATTTATTAAACTTTTTAACTCGATAGACATAAATATGAACGTCTATACACTGACATATATATACTCTATATTATTTCGAATAAATATAAAAGTTATTTTATAATATACATACAAAAGTCACAATTGTGCTTCTGTTAAAAGGTCTTTAATTATGTATCAAATACCGTTAAACATTGGTTAATGGTTAAGCAAAATTCAATTTATTTAGCAAAAGAAACAAACACTTTAAACTTGGAGTTTAACTTTTAACTTCACAAAGTATTCCAAAGTTTAATTATTAAACAAATAGTTCCTTATGATTATATTACTATTAAAAAGTTTTAGGTTAATACAAAAAACGGAAACAACCCAATAGCTGACAAACATTTTGAAAAAGATTTAATTATTTATTAATAAGGAGGAATAGGTTACACCTATTTACACAGCCATTTAATACGTAAATGCTCCCATGACCTGATAACCAAAAAAAAAATTTAATAGACAATCGAAATTTTAGTACGTTTTTTTACAAATATTATGGGTAACCGAAATTAGATTAAAAAAAATGGTTAATCAACTTTTATCTGTTTATTTATAAGCTTTTATAATTAGGCACTACGTCGTTTAAGCTCATATCAGTACTATTTTGTCAACCTGTCCATGCACAACTCGCATACTACACGTGTCATAGATTGATCTATTATATACAATCAGTAACAAATGATGACATCGAAGGTTTAGTTCTCTGATCGTTTGAATTGTTATTTCGAATAAAATAAATCCGTTAAAAAACATCTAATGAAAAATTTCGATACTTCGAATTCAAATTTCGAAACCAAATACGATATAATCGTATTATTGTTATGGAATTATAATATAACCAAGAGTTTTTTTTTTTACTCTTACGAGAGAACTAACTTTTGATTCGGTAAAAACATATCATAATTGTTGCGGTGTTGGGACTAACAACACTTACACTAAGTAAATCGATAAAAGATAATTTGAACCTTAGTCGACGTAATTTAAATCTATTGGTATACAATCAAAAGCTGACTTAACACTAAAATAATACAATCAATATATTAATAATTATTTTTGGTACAAATACATCATATGCACCTTCTCTCAAATAACATATACTACCGCCCTCTGTGGCTAATGACATACATATATCCATGCACCCAACTATATTTTATGATATTAATTTAAACAAAATATTACAGTAAATACTAAAATTCAAATAATTTATAAACTGCCAAGCATAGGAACTAAACACAAGCTTTGCTCGTGGAATCGGTTTATCTCATCTAAATTACTCGTTGCCACTTAATAAAATGTACTGTTCATGCAGATCACAATTCTTCTAAAGTAACAACGCGGAATGTCGTTTACGTCACATAAATAACCAGGACTGATGTACAAACTATGCTATTGTAAACACAAATTACACATAGTCACACGAACAAGTCTTCAATTGACAGCGGCGATATTAGCACCGCAAACGAAGCGGCTGTGCCGGCACCGGTTGACGGTCTCGCACCTAAAGTTCGAATTCGGAGCGTGTGTGACGGCGGTGGTCGAGGCGCACGCGAGCCCCCGACCGGCGCACGCACACTGGTACACCGCGAGCCATCGGGGGCTCGACCTCAAACCCATCTGCCGGAAATGAGCGCCATCGACGCCCGAACAACCGCTCCAAGTAACATCTTAGTCAGATTCGAGTTGCTGCACTGTCAGCTGCCAGAGGTCGGTATTCTCCACGCGCCAGCTCGCGCATTTCGCAATTATTGTTACCGTTAACAGTTTTTGGCCCGAGAGGCTCGTCGTGTAAGCTACGTCGTGAGCACGGTTCTGAAGCTCGTCCGAGAAGAGCTTCCCTTTCTCCCGCACGCTCTGGGCTTCCACCGTGAGTGCGGACACCTCCATTAGCATTTACAGCATTAACCACAACGGTCTGTGACAATGGCCCTCCGTGCATTGGGCTCCCTTCTAGAAGCTCACCTGCGCCTTCACTTCGTAATATTCTAATTTTTTGTATCATCTCTTTAATTTCGTAGCGCAATATTCCAAGGAAGCACAATTTTAAAAATGCTATAACGCAATATCCTAAAACAAACAACGCATCCGCAGTTCTTCGTAACCAAGATAGTAGCCGTTCAGCACAAGCAGCTGTATGTGGCACACAGTGAACTGGTGTGAAAGGTACAGGTGACGTAGCAGAGGTGGCAGCTAATGTGGCAGGCGTGACGGCGGGAGTATGGGCCGGTATTCGACAGCAACTAGGTGGCAATGCAGTCCGATTAAACGCTGTAAAATCTGCCGGACCGGTCACTCCACAACAGCGCTGTTCTCTTTGTAATCGATCCCAAGCCTCCGCAAAGTCGCCGTCCAAGTCGTAGTCCTTCGCTAAGCGTATACGTAGTTGTGGTCGTAACTCTCGACAAACACGCTCAAATCGGAATGCCCAATAAACACCAATCGCTGCGTCACCAACGAGTAGCGCCAGCAATGCGAGCCAATAGGCGTTGAGCATACGTTCTGATAGGCGTAATGCGGCCAAGCAACCCAAAAGTTGCAAAAGGCCAGCCTGGGCAGGCAAGGCTGCGTAGCCGTAGAGAAAACCGGGTTGCGCAGCGCCTAAGCCAGGAACTAGTGCGCGTCGATAGTCCGCGAGTGCGCGGCCCGCTGCTGCACAAAACGCAAGCGCCCCTAGCAGCAGTGCCCCGTTGCACGCGTAAATCCAGATGCGGTAATAGCGCATTGCGCGATGCGCGGCGGGGTAGTGCGCGGGGCGCGCGGGCGGCGGCAGCGTCATGGTGGCGGGCGCCGCGTCATGGCGCCGCCCGCGCCCGCGCCGCCGCCACGCGCCGCGCCCCACGCCTCTGCAAGACAGACACGTGAATTGAAGCGTTAAGTAATAAAGACTAAAGAATTTAAAGAAAGTACATACTCAGATATCTATTAAATAAAAACAAAAGATATGTATTTCTCTAAATTCTTTAGTTTGCATAGAAATGCGTTAGAGCTCCTATCTCATTGACTATAATTAATTGATGTATAATTTGTAGGATCTTCCTAACCTACTTTAAACATGATTAATAGTCTTAGCGAGATTATGTTTAGTCTTAAATATTAATAGCTATAATTGATTGTTCGAACTAGGTAAATAAATAAGCACAGTGAAGCTGTAAAAACTTGAGTTAATAATCTGACTCGGCTAAAATATTTTATAATAATGCATGGAATGTGTCTGCCCACGCTATGAACTTCATTGATGATATTACCATCCGTCAAAAAACGATCAATCTTCACAGAAATAAGTAACGTAACCAGGTTAAAAGGATATTTATATATTTATATATACCTACGTCACAAAAATCATACAAAACAGGTTTTAGTTTCGTGATATAGAAAAATATAGTAAGAATAAAATATACATATACTTAAAAGTTAATAATGTAATTATCTTACAATCCGCCACCCGTGCCTTGAACTCGAAGCCTGGCTAGTCACAGAAGGGGCCGAGTAAGCCTCTGCAGTGCACCTACCAGTCCAGTACGAGGCCTGAAACAAATTTTAATCGTTAAAATTTTAGTTAATTTTTGTTTATTTACTAACAAACTCACTTCGTGTTTTGTAAATTATGACTAATTAAATATTTTTAAAGGCTCAATTATATAAAAAAAACCATTACCACGCCAAAATAACTCCTATAAACATACGACAATAACAGTAATAATATAATTTCTAGGTAAAGAGGTTTTACTAAGTATATAAACATCGCCTTATGAATTAATAATGACAACTAATGACCAAGCGGTGAAAAAAAAACAAAATACTAAAGTCAATATCATTATCATGTCGAGGTCGCACTGACAGAATACAACAACGTGCATCTTTTAATAAAATTGACATTTCCAATTTTTTTTTCAGCCTTTAGCCGTCCACTTCTGGACGAAGCCTCCCCCATAGAACTAATTAGTATAATTATATTTACTTAATTTACGTACTATGAAATACATAAAAACAGCAAAAAATATATTTACTTATACCTATATCTTACAAGATATCTATGCTGGAATCCACAGGTTACGTGGAAATTATTATTACGTGATGTACGAACATCACATACACAAAGTCAAATGCTCACAAAAAAATCAATTATGTTGTGTCTCTAATATAAAAAATATCCAACATTAACATAAATGTACGTTAATAGTCTCCGTTAACTCACGCAAACAAACAGTGGAGTATGTGTAAAACGTCTAAGGCTGTTTAAAAAAAATTAGTTCATTTATTAATTGCTTCTTTATTTTATTTCCAATTAAATTTATATATCCCAATTATAAATTCATATCATGTTATTTAATACATTCTAAATAGATCGTTACCTATTTCTAGCAGCCCATCAAACTTAATTTTAATTTGATATCCTATTCGACAATACAACAATAATTGTTATCATTAAACATTAATAATTTCATTGCTTGTTTGTTTATAACCTTATTAAAAAGCCAACCTCATACGTCATGTAACGCAATTGTGATCGTAAGCTAATACGACTATGAATTAGTTTAGTGTATTATATTTTTGTAAAATAAATACTTTTATTAATATATGAATTTAATTTCAGAACTGTACCTATTAATCTTAATAAAAAGTAATTAATTAATAGTTGTTTCGTATAATTAAACACCAATTATTAAGTTCGTTTTCAATTACTAAATAAATTAAGGCTTATTAAAAAATTTGAGCACATGAATCACAATTATTTACTGAATTTGTAATCGTTTATCGGATTACTACGAGCTTTATCCACAAGGCCATCACGGCCATTTTTTGTTAGAATATTTAAAAAAATATATGACTATGTTAATTTACAAACAAAAAAAATATCCCGTGATATTCTTGTAGATAACAATAGTTTGCTCTCTGCTAGTTAACACGTCGCCGTCTCCATTGCGGACGTCGGGGCGATCAAGATTTCAGATAGTTTGCGCTGCCAATGGGATATTGAAAACGGGCGACAACGTCTCAAGCAACCGTTTATCGCTCGTTTTGTATCAAACTTGTGTGCTTCCATGTAAATCTGTTTAGATAACAGTTTCTATTCACATAGATAAAATGAATGTACCAAAGACTTAATCGAAAATTTGAAGCCATATATTGCATGTATTACGTAGTTTATAAATATGTAAAATCATTTATAGAATTTATGAAGGTTTTTTATTTCAAGTAGGTAGTGGTAGATAGACTGGTAAATGGTACTATAGGTACATAGGCACTTTAAGTAATATTTATATATTTATTTATTAAAGGTTTGCTAGCGGATGTTACATAAATAATATCTTAATAAATTGTGTACTACAATTAGAAACATTTTATGTACATTTGAAAGCAAACACTGCATGCATAGTACATATGCCTTTAGCCCAGCAGTGGGACATTCACAGGCTGTTACGGCATGCATAGTGTTCTTGCGCCGATTAAAATTTCATAAAAGTATTAACGTGCTTGACAGATAAGAAACAATAATAGAAAGATAAAAAATAAATGGGTCAAATATAGGTTAGAGCGGTATATAAAATAAAAAAATAACCATCCCTTATTATTAATGCGCTACCAACCTTGGGAAGTATAAAATATATTTATAAATAACGGTATTTCTCACTTAAATTTAATATTATGGATATTTTAAAGAATGGTAGCTGTTATTGTTTTTTTTTTTATTATTTATTTAATTTTATAGTTCTTATTTCTTTTAATATTCGCATTAAAATAATTATATACAATATTATAGTTAAATTTGTTTTCATAAAAAACTAAGATGTTATATTGTGTTCTGTGTGTTCACTGGCTCACTCGCCCTTCAACACGGAACACCACAATACTAAGAATTAGTGTTTGGCGGTAGATTATGTGATGAATAGTACGTCCACAGACGGGCTTCCACAAAGCTCTACCACCAAGTGAAGTGTGCGCTTAGTTTAGTTCGTCATATCACTAGAACTTCCTCGTCGGTCAAGTGGCTAGCTTATAAATGTCCTGGGTTAGGCCAATAAAAATATTAATTGGCCAATTAAATATGAAATCAATATTGGGGTTATTTTGACAAGCAATTAAGAGTTTGAAAGTTGTAACCGTGCCGGTTTACCGTTCCATTTGACATCATCATATGGAGTACTGAATATTAATATTTCACTATAACCATTTTGAATACAGTAGAAAAATTAAAAATGCCATTCTTTTACACCAACTTTACAAAAAAAAATATTTGTTATATCGAAATATATTTTTTGTTACTGGCTTTTCTCGTAATTTGAAACTTTGTTAGTTTACAAAGTAAATAACGGATCCCTTCGACGATGAAGGTTGTTTCCTTGATTTAATTACAAGTTGTTACCAACTGCTGAAAACTACTCTTGTAGAAGCTACTTAACTCGACGGAGATTGTGTAAAGTAAGTGCAATTAATGAATAGTGTAAACTAAGAGATTTACAATAGTGTGATCCTGTTTAATTTTTTTAACTTATTTAGTCAGCTACTTATAGCTCAGCTTATAATTTTGTGCTGTGGTCATACATATCTATTACATATTCAACTTCACTAAAATACTTAAAATAAATAAAACAAATGTATTTTTGTTATTATTTTCATTATTATTAAAATACATATAAATATTAACAATCTATTTAATATCAAATAATAAGTTTATTACGGCCAGAAGATATACTTACCAATATATTTTACATACATTTTTCAAACAACGTTTGAGATTTAATGCTGAAACTAAAACCAACAGGTAGTACCTAGTCGTACATACTTTTACTTTTTAATCTTGTTTAATTTTAAAGAATAGTGGTCTTTGATTGCCTCGACAAACTGCTAGGAATTTGAATTATCTAAACAAATACATAAATTTAATTAATAATAATTGGAATTAAAATAGCTATTTAGGAGTTACCAAAACCAAAACAATCTGTCTGCCTATTTGTCCAGGATAATCTTTAAAACGGCTAAAAATAAACAATGGAAATAACTGATTTATTATTTCACGTATATTTTAGTTCTCCACTATTTTAGGGTTAAGGTTAAAATTAAAAATTTTGAAGGATTTCCATCCCGAACTTAATTCCACGCTGGCGAGGCCGCGGGTTCAATCGTGCTAGTAAAATATAATAATAATTGTCTATGAATAGTTGTCCTCATTTCAGTTATCCAATAAAATCGAGTGTATCGTACGTATATTCTCTGTGTTATGTAAAGACCACGAAGTGCTATTTACAATGATCTGACGTCATTCGTTATATTACATTTCCTTCGTACAAGTTGCGGTAAATGGTACAAAGACTAGAGGCCCCGGAGCGACACTCAACTTTTTCATGTCTTTATTGATATATGGAGTCAGTGTTGTCGAGTGTTGACCCGCGTTGCCGTCACTTCTCAATGCCCTGAGGCTCGCTAAAAATATCACCCGACAATAAAACAGCGTCTGTTAGGAGTAGCGACTTGACATTCAAAGGTGATGACTGACGTCGTTATATAACTATATACAAACGCTTTTTTTTTGGTTCTGTACACGAAATAAAGCTGAAGCTTAGAAGTAACAGCCTGTACATGTCTTTGAGGACAAGATTTGGAGCTTATTGGACCACGCTGCTCTAATGCGGGATTGTAGATACTCGTTTTACAGATTTTCATTCGACACGTGCAGATAAGTCCTCAGGAAAATGAATTATAAAATAAATTAAGCACATTACAAATCAGTTGAGCTGACCCGGGTTTAATCCCGAAAGATTCCGTTAAGATTCACTTTTTCTAACTTCATATTTATATTTTTAATTCTCATTTTTTTTCTGAATTTCCAGACAATTCGTATTACTGAAAATCCATAATATATCAGATATACTGCCAGGGCTAGACTACGTTTACAGGTCCCTAGACAATGCAAGTCCCCTTTCCCTTAAGTATGCAAATCTCTAGGTAATTAAGTAAGGTAAAGTAGCATTCAAACCTAATACTACTAACCAAGGATACATTACCTAAACTAAATATCAATAACTTGGCACTAATTAAATAATTAATTTAGTTATTATTGTTTGTTCTTTAAAAAAGAAAAACTTGAATTATTATAACTTCATCTATCTTAGCCCGCGTGCCATTACGATTATGAATAATCTAGAGAATGCAAAAAACGCATAGCAAACTTTTTTAAGTATAGAGATACTTCAATACACGTTTTTTATACGTCGTTTCATTTTACGTGAAAAGGGTACAGCCATTTATAGCAATCCACTTGGGGACGTATCAGCGTAATAAGTCGAACCAGACTGCAAAGTGAAATTTCGTTTACGCTTAAACACACTATAAAACATTTATAGCCCGTTTTTAAAAGACTATTTAAACGTAAATATGAAACGTTTTGTCTCAAGTTTTTACTAATGAACAATGTTTGATACATTGCTTTAGAAACACAATTCGTTCATACGAAATTATTTACCGTAATTGAACAAAAAAACAGTTGATTCTTTTTCCTCAGCACGAATGAAAATATAAGTATTTCCAAAATTCAATATGATTATTCGAGTATACCAATAGTTATTTAACAACAGCTACTATTTATAATTAATTAATATTATTATTATTAATAATTCTGAGATTTTTTTTATCAGGAAGGAATCTTATATTACACACAGGACAAACCAAGAAATTTTAATTACAATCGGATCACTGGTTTAGGGCATAGAGGGCAAACAACAATCATTTACGTTTATTTATATACTTAGATTAGTAGGTACATAGATGTCGTTGTGTATTGATCTTTGCGGGTGAATGTCTTTGTGCAAACCCGTATTTGTAAGTTGTGAGTGGGTCTCACAAAATTGTCTACCGTCAAACAGCAATACTTTTTATTGAGTTTCGGTTTGTAGGGTGAATGAGACATTATCTATATATTTTTTATACTTTTATTGATTCTCAAAAAAGTAAGCGTCCGTACTTTTGTTTAACTTAATTGCTATATTTTCAGATGCAATAGGTTATGGAGCATAAGACATATCATCATAGATTTCCGCAATCAACCATTCGCGGTGTAAGAAATTGCTGTGGTTTATAATGCCAGTGTATATGGCGTCCATTTACCATCAAGCCCATATACTCGTAGCCTTCTTAAAATAAATAAAGTCAGAAAACAGACACCATTTAGATCTGTTTAATAAAAATTTAACAAAAGAAATTACTATTCAGTAACTCTTTTCAACAAATTACTGAAGAGGAATATTAATTACATTTTAATATTACTACTACTAGCTTTACCACGAAAATTAATTTCGTAATAAAATCGTTAAGTAGTTAAAAATATAGATATTTCACCTGAATATCGGACCTTTATATTTAACAATATGAGTTTTTATGGGAAATTAACAAAATATTTAGTCTGCTGATTGAAACAAGCGAGTTTCGGCGCTATCTCCTTGAATAAAATATGAATGTGGATTATATCCATGCACGCAGTCACACTTTGTAAGTTTTTTTTTATTTTGATTTGTATAGATGTAGCTATTTAATACTATTGTACATAATTATTAACAATTTGATAAGATAAAATACTAGATATTTTAATTTCATTTTATCTTTTATTAAATATGTAGCTGGTGACAAGTTAGTATTTTAGTTACTATTAATACAATTGGATTCTGTTTACAGATAATATGTAACTCAGATCAAATATGACGTTTCATTTTTATTATTATTTTCATATAACACTCAAACAATATCTCATTCTGTTAAATACATTCTGTTAAATGTTGTAATATTAAACAGCAATTAAAAATAATAATATTAAAAAAATGCATAGATAAAAACCAAATAAGGAATCCGATCCAAGTAACACTTATAAAAAAGAATAGGATAAAATAAAAAGGAATAGGAAATAGCTGACATTTACGTAAACGCGTAATAAATGAAAATAAAACTAATCTTACGTATATTACCCATGGCAACAAATATGGCGGTTTGACTTTATTACCTATATTATCTGTGGATAATGATTTAGACGTAGTAAAAAAATCTTGGAATCTCAAGCAATTTCTATAACTAGTCGCTCGACTAGCCCGTTACCGGCTCTATATTTTTAATTTTAAAATTTATGGCAAAGTCAATATGTTTGCAATTTTATTCGAGCTACTCTTAAATAAAACTTTTGAGATTAACATTTTGCATGTTTTATGATTTCTTTTATTTCATCGCTTTATTTATGTTCTTGTTATTTATAATGGATTTAATTGACTATAATGCAGGCAAGGGAAGGCATAATACTTCTTTAACTGGCGAGGATTACGTATTTACGAGTGAACAAAATGGCGACCAAGATGGCAATAGCTTTTTTAACGGCTTTGGTTTATTTTATGTCAAACATTTAAATTTTAAAATATAACTTTATTAGCGATAGATAGATTAAAATATATGTAAAATATTTTTTAGATTTACTTATTTCTTTACTTAATACAGCGACAAGACGTTCAAACAAAATTATTATATAATATAAAAACTAGCTTAAAGGCTCGTTTCCATTCGATAAATGGACATAAAATAATATCTTTTGTTCTCACTCATGTTTCCAAGTTTTCTTTGTTTGTCAATAAATAACGGAAACAAGAAAAAATGTGGATGTCAATTGAACGCATAATCCTATAAAAATGAACCAACTAATTAACTGCAACTTGTGACCAAACACAGACATTTTAATTTTTTTTTAGATATGATCTGTGTGACCATCAAAAAATGCTATTTTTGGTAATGATAAAATAGTAGTGCATGGTCAAAATAAAAATATTATAAAAGGAAAACAGTACAGTTATACATTCCAAGCATGCTTATGATCTCGTTCAGTTACCGCCCATGTAGTGTCTTTATTTTTTCACCAATGTAACTCTTCTCGTTTCAATCCCAATATTAAAGTATTCGAATGCAATACGAACCAACAGACGTCGTGAATTTCAAGTGGGTTACATAATTGTAAACTACGTTCAGAAACACGTTTCAGAATACCAATATTATACGACATTATTCAACAATAATCCGTGGAAACAATATCGTTATTACCTACTTATCCTTATAAAGTATATCTTGGCTTATATTTAATTTGATATAAAATTGGTAGTATTACTTGGAATTTATGTATCTAGCTGCTCGTCCTGATTTCGTACCGATGAAACAAGTTTAATTTTTTGGATGAAATCCCTGAAATCCGATCGCACCACCACATACCGGGACCAATCTAAATCATCCAGACCTATTCAAACACACACGCACACACACACACACACACATACACACATTTTTCAAAATCGATCCAGCCGCTTAAGACGAGTTCAGGTACATACACAAGTACAGAAGAGTTAAATAAACACAAACATTAAACAAAGAACTGAATTTAGTAACAAACAGATGAATGCTCCATTACATACCTGTGAAAATCACGCCCTTATTTTTCATAAATTATATTATTTTTTTAATCGTTACATCAAAATAATGAAGTAAAAACCCAACGTTCGTTCGAAAATTAGGTTAAGTAAAAAAAAAGAAAAAGGGAAAGGCCCCGATACATATATTGCCTGGGGGCGTACATGGCGTAATCCAACCCTTGATAAAACAAACATAAAATATATCTTACTTAGAAAAAGCCGACTGTGAAAAATTACAAAAAACAATCTTATCCTGTTGTAAATAAACTATTAGGATATGTTAAGCTACTAAAAATATACACAAAACATAATATATTTTAATAATATGAACATACGTTTTGTATCGTATGTTTATGTAGATATGTTATGTATAAATATATATTTTTTATGGAATAGGAAGGTGGACGATATACTCGTGATGGTAAGTGGTTTGGTAACCACTCATAGACATTAGCATTGTAAGAAGTGTTAACCATCGCTTACATCGCCAATGCGCCACCAACCTTGGGATCTAAGATGTAAATGTAAAAATGTAAATACATATGTATATTATCAATCTGTATATCTACTAATATTATAAATACGAAAGTATTTGTCTGCTACGCTTTCACGTGTACGTCACTGAACCGATTTTGATGTGGAACGAATTTGGTGGAAAGATATAAGCTATTTTTTAGACCTAACACTGCTCCGAGCCCCTAATACGTGAGCGAAGCCGCGGGTGAACACTAGTTAAAGTATATTTAAATAATATATTGTAATTATGGTAATATTATTAAAGTATATATTCAATTTATTACACACGCCCGTTTTTTGTTCAAAAAGCCTCTCATCAAAGGTTGTGAGATAGCTGGAAGCAATAAGGCAGTCTTTGCACATTCATTATACATAGCATGTTCTAATTGTAAACTGAATTATAGAACTTGTATGTAATAAAGATTATCTTTTCTATTCTACTCTAGTTTCCATTGGCAACTTTTAGGAATCGATTAATAATGTATACATGAACAATGTACATACATACATCTAAATTGATCAGTGGCAATAGTGTAAGTACAGACTGCCTCGTTGGTCTATATTGACTAGCTTATAACGCTTTTTTTAACGCTGGAAAAACGCGTTACGCGTTTCCCCCAAGGGAACAGTGGAGGCGTATGTGGGGCTTGCTGGTGTCCAAGGCGCCTAGTGCGCCCAAACATCGGAATACCCACTAAAAACCCACCGGTACCTTTTCCGTCTTAACGAGGAGCGCCATGGGATCGCTTTCGCATGTTACCGTGACGAGCTTATAACGCTTATGACCGATGGTCCATCGGTTTAAGGTTTAAGTTTAAGAATTTTATTATTAGCAACAACCCGGAAACCTAGAATTTTTAAATGTGTAAGCTCACGTGCCTTGAAAGCACATAAAGCGATTGGTCCTGCGTCTACACTATTTTCGGTCCTTTCGTATTTGCCTTTATATCGGATTATGAGAGTGAGGGAACAGAATGTGCACCTGTGTTTTCGCATATATGTAAATCTAGAATCCCACGATGACCAAAAACATGCCTAAAAGAACACAAGTGACATACTTACATTACATTTAATAATATTTACATTATATTAATTATTATTAATGAATTAAACATAGCAGTCTAGCATTGCAGCAAATATAATATAAGCAACGTAGCTTTTCATTATATATAACGCTGATATATAAGACACATATTTAAAAAAAAAATGAAAAATAAAAAATACAATTATTTTAAAATACCTTATAAGCAAGCGACTATTTATAACATTACACTTGTAAACATTAAATAACTATTCTACTGACGATGAGACTCGTATTAGGAAAATTCTAAACGAAGTATGTACAAGTTATATAAACTATGTTCATACATATTACTAAAGCCTAATGTTACAAAAGACGGAGCTTTACAACTTTGGGAAAATGTGCTGAACCCGAACTCTCACTGAAAGAGATTTATTTCGAACATGTTCATACTTTTTACTTTGAAACTACTACGATCTCGCTCGAGGCAGATTAAATTTGAGTAACACTGCATTAGTCCTTAGCCTTAAAGTTTACATTGAAGTACGAACTTTACGTGTTTTTTTTTATTATATACAAATAACTGCGGCTATGATAAAGCAGCATTAACGTAACATTCTATTATTAGTAACTAGCTACCCGTCCCGGTTTCGCAGTTTAGAATACACACAATTTTATTGGTTTACGCAATGCTTAGTAAAACTGCCATTCCGCTTGATTTTTTCCTACAATCAAAAAACTTTTTCATATTTTAGCCAATATTGTACAAACATTTAATAAATTATACACCTAAGCCCTCCTCGTGAACCACTCCGTCCATTGGTGAAAACCGTATGAAAATCCGTTTGTAAGTTTTTGAGTTAATCGCGTGCAAATAGACAGACAGAAAGACGTGGCAAGAGGACTTTGTTTTATAATATATAGTAATATGTAATAAAGCCAAGTTCATGTTATCCTCCGTACTAGGTGCACTGTATAACTGACCTTAAGTTCCGTAAACAAAGTAACATTCAACTAGGTAACTTAACGTAAACGTAAAAGTCATAGGTTATTATGTAAGGTCAGCATAAATGGTAAATTAATGACTTCCGAGGTTTGATGGTTGTGGTTGTAACTAATAACGTAATCTATGTTCGCCTAGCAGCAGATTGAGAGGTCGGTCAAGGCTGAAATACAGTAAACGGCTTAGTCGAAGTTGTCATTGATAAATTAATCAACAACTGTTACAATTACGTGATTACAGAATTAGATGAAATTAAAATGTAACAAAGCATTTCGTGTATAGATAATTAGATGCAATTATGGAATTTTATAGTAGTAAATATCTTTATTGCAAGCTCAAACAAAGAAAAAAATATAAAAGTCTCAAGAGAGATAAGCCAATTGCGCAGGATATACTATAGTGCACAAGTGTGTGTGCAAAAACAAGTGCACTCTCTAATCTCTAACTCTCATAATTCGATGGGACGGCAATCCGACACGACCGGAAAGAGTTTAAGCGCAGGACAAACGTCTGTAAGTGCTTTTCGAGGCACGGGAGTATGCACACTACCAACTTCCAGGGTCCAAATTGCTATTGAGAATTTTCGACAGAAAAACCCAATAGCTTTTATTGTACTTATCGACCATTCGTACCCATGACCTCCGGGTTTGCGGCCTTACATCTAGCCACTAGACCAACGAGGCAATCATACGTAATTATATGTTCTGTTTAAATGTTATCCTGATTATTATTGATCATGAAGGTCATTCTCAACGAAGAAAAGTAAAATAGCGCACAAGTGTGCGCGCGTCCAGATCTCTCTATTCCCTCATTATTTTGATCCAACGAGACGGAAATCTGACGCGATCGGATAGAGTTCAGGTTAAGGATCTACGGCTTCACGTGCTTTCTGAGAAACAAGAATATTTTCACTGCCAACTGCAAAACTTACCGACTGTGATTGATAATTTCTTAACAAAAACCAAAATCTTTTTACTGGGCCGTGTGTACCCAGGACCTTTAAAAGCTAGTTAATCTGTATTAAGCAGTCACATGTAAATATACTAATTGACTTTGCATCGTGATGAGATATCGCACGTTATTAATGACACACTATTTACATAATAATACATAACTGGAACAAAATGAACCAAATCAAATGCACGTTTACATGGTATTTAGTTCCTATTAAAGTTGATAAAATTCATTAGATTTAATTACAATTCAAATCACAACTAACTCAAGAGTTAGCGAAGTAAACTAAATAAATTTCCAGACGCCTCTAAGTGTTATTTGAATTAAAATTGTAATCCGACAAAACCTTAAGACAAACATAGTAGTTTATCAATTTTGTACATTAAATTATTATGTTGGTTCAGTTATATGATATTTCATTCGAATATACATAAAATAAAATAGATAACTTTTTATATATAAAATAGATAGGTCGATGGGTGGCATATGGACGTCCGGATGGTAAGTGGTCTGGTCTAAACATTAATTGTTACATCGCCAATGCGCCACCAACCTTGGGAACTACGATGTTATGTTCTTTGTGCCTGTAGTTACACTCACTCGCCCTTTAAAGCAGAACACAACAATACTAAGTATTGTGCTTGGTGATAGAATATGACTTGATAAATTTGACCTCTTTATTGTAACAAAATAATCTTTCAAAAAAACTCTTTTTTTCTTCGGATTTACATACTATAGTATTTTTACTTGCTTGCACAAGATGATAACCTTAATTTTGTACACGCCTTTCATATTTTGAACACACGAGATGGGATAACAACGATGTACATAATCATCAATTAATTTATCTTAGATACTTTTAAATGAAATATTAAGAAATTCGTATGTTATCAATATCATAATATGACAATTATCGAATATAATTTTAAAAAACAAACAATACAATGAATATTCTTAAATATTATGATTGTTAAACAAAATCTTGAAACTTATCAAGAAAATTTAATGTAGCCGTATGGTGTTATTTGAGGATGTTAATATTACTAACTAATACTGTCTCTCGACTTGTTCAGATAAACGATACGTGAATGATATCATAAGCGTTCTTTTGTATCGAATCGATTTCCTCAAATCATAAAATCCAAGGCGCCTTTCAGGCGAAAATGCAACTGAGATGGAAATTTTAAAACGGTCATAAAAATTCGATTGTTCCTGCTGAATCATTTTCATTTGAAATCAAAGGACAACAATTTAACAGAAATTCTAACAATGTTTTTATTAGAAAGTCTTACAATGCGAGAGAGCTGGCGACGAGCCAGACGTCGCGTAGACGCGTAGCAATCTCTACGAGTGATGACTGACTAATTACTGCCTTGACAAGAAATATTACCAAACTTTTACTAAGATTTGTCGAAAAAAAAATCTTATAACCTTTCTATTTAATTAAAAAGACGATAATCTGTCTAAGATCCGTATAGTAATCCAGTTTTAAAATCTGGATATCCGATTATCGGAATCCTTACGAGGCTAATAAAAATATTAGTACTACGAATACTACTACGAGTAGCATACTAGCAAAATTAATTAGTTTTACTACTGCCATTCGATTAAATTTTTAAAAAAATACAAATAATATGTATTTACGAACAAAATAAACAAAGAAGTCGTTAGTCAATTTCTTCAATTGACATATATTACGTTCATACATCAACCTAGCTCGCTTCCATACTTCTCCAAATGAAGTTCATTTGGAGTTTACAAATCTTATGTGAAATAAATTATTTCTTCCATTTCTTTGATACATACTTTTATATATTTCGCGTACCCAATTCCATTTATATGTACTATTATTATAATAATATCGACAAAGCCTTCGAGGGCTTCGATTAAAAGAAAAGATTCTTTACATATCTTAGCTTAGAAATTTCTTGCTTAAGAAATTTCAACGCACGTAATTTTGTTAACATAATGTAGTACAAAGTGAAAATTACAACCCTTTTAAAGCGAAGGAAGGCAATATATCAACAGACCTTGAGCTACACATAAACATATTTGTTACACAGGAGACACCGCAAGGTAGCCACGAAGGTGTTGCCAGGTAATAACATGCAAATGTTACTAGGGTCCTCGGGTCACTATGTCAATGTTATGTAAGTAATATAACGCTATAACACTTTCATTTCCCTAGCTTAAAATTTAACTCAATTGTTTGCTTAATGGATTTTAGTTCAGTCAAACAAAAACGAATTATATCTCCAATATGACGTTAATTCTTATCATATTATCGGTTATAAAAACACAGATTCTTTATACACACATGGTACGTGTGTTACGTCATTATCTACCTAAATTCAATTATGTTTATAAAGCTAGATTGCTTGTATGGTTCAACGCGTTAATCTCAAGAAGATTCGGTCTAGTAGAATCCGAATTGCTAAATTATGGTTGAAAGCACTAATCTTAGGTAATAGTAATCCCATTTGAGATAATCGTTTTGCGTTAAATAGTCCATTCTATAATAAAGAACATAGACCATTTAACTTCAAACTACGAACAGAAATAAAAAAGCGTAAACTTAACCATAAACATCAATAATTCTGGTAAAATGTAAACAAATTCTCATAATGTTATGAAATCGACTTGTATAATCAAAATTTAATATTGGAAAATCCGCGCGACACGCTTTAAATACAGACGCATGAATTTTATTTAAACGTAAACAATTTTCCAAGACAGAACAGAATTCGAAATTCAAATTTTAGTTCAGATTGACCCCAATATTATTCATTCATGAGAAATTTATGAGATCGTTTCGGATAAAATATAATCGATATCATTATTCGTGTTTTGTAAAGGGACAGAGATATATAACCACTGCCTTTTTCAATTCGGTTCAAAGTACTTGTTCTTGCGTGACTAATTTGTGTTTATCCGCCCCATTCGTTAGCACTAATTAAATCTAACATGTAAGTATGTTGATGGCTCACTTCGACGCTCCACTAACAGTCAAATCACGCACAACCAACTGTTTACGATAATGTTATTATTATTTTTATGAAGAAAAACAACACATCCTCCTTACGTCACAAACGTAAATTTTGTTTAAGTACGAAAGTTATTTTATAATTGGTTTTGGAATGAAAATCGCCACAGATAAAGAAAATTAACAAATATATATGACATAAATACAATTTTTAATCCACTTATATTTCATTAATAGCATTGCAGAGGAATAGACCTTTCAGAGGAATATTTAGTTGGTAAGAAAAGCATCTCACGGAATATTACCTAATATTCCTTAGGATAATTTTATAAATCTTAAAGTATCTCGAAGCAATCTAACTTTAAAATAGCAGATTTATAAAGGTCAACAACGATAAATACTTTTTATGTAACAATAACACACACATATCTAACAATAACACATCAACAAGGTACAAAGGCGAGCTTAGCATGATAAGATTGCGATCTCTTTCAGACAAACTGGCTTGGGACTCCACTAAGTAGCAGTGAACACTAATATACATATATTGAATATAAGTATGGTAAAATAACAATCTAAAAAATAATATAAACATGAGATGTATATGATAATATATTATAAAAGCTAATAAACCTTAAATAAATATAAATACGTGGAAAATTAAACATTAAATATTTGTAATGTGAGAATAAACGTTAAATATATCTACAAAATAAACAATTATAACCTTCGATCACTTATAAGTGATCGAAGATTATAACACATAAAGCGACAAAAAGGTTTTTTTTTAAATGTAACATAAAACGTGCTAAAGATTAGGATCGTCTTTATCGAACAGGGAGAGAGTTTCATAGTTGAACGGCTCTTAACAAAGGACTTAAAGTGAATTGAGACAGTGTCAAAGGTGGTCGTACTCGTTTTTGAGAAGATCGAATATAAGCCGTTTGCAAATATTCTAAAGGCACTCTAGTTTGTTCAATTGCTCCTTGTTAAAATCAAGATAGCATCTCATAAATTTGAAGAAGAGTTTGTGATAACTGAACTGCATGAACTGATGAATTTTAGTAAGCAATAAAAGAAAATATTGGAGTAAGTGATTGAATTGATTCGAATGCTATTGTGGTTCTCAAAAAAATTACGTTAAATATTGTTAGAAAATTTTGAATTTTGTCATAGTAATTTATTACATTATTATTGTATCATGTGATAGCTGGTATACGTAACCAATCTATACGGCTAACAAATTTCCGACATAATACCATTATTTAACTGAGTTGTTGAAGACAGCAGTCACAGCTTACCTTGGAGTAAACCTGCTCCTATAATTAGCAGAGAGATAAAGGGGCACCCCCCTTTGTTTTTTACCAGAATTTATATTAAACCAGTACAAATATTACCTCTGGATATGTTATTATGAACCAAGCAAATCAGATGGATAAATTGTGTTAAGAGAACATAGGACGGTTACAGGTATATCAAAGTCCACGGTGCCACGTAAGCCTGACAACTAACTACTCTGATGACCATGGTTTTGGCGAGAGGATGATACACTCGTACCATGTCGGAAATGTGGCGATAAGAGGGATTTAAGAGTCTTTCCAGCTGGACGAACAAATTAAAGTAGTTATTGCGACTACAAGATGATTAAGCGTGTTTTATATTACCATCGACAGTAATGGAAATTAATGTATTAGTTAATTTTTCTACAACAGTGTTTTGAAGAATTTCCAAGTCTTAGCAAAATATTTTTCATTAATAATCGACTTTGTAACGATTCCGTGTAGCGAACAGTTTTACGTTTCTTCTTACTTAGGAGCTTGTCGAATTGTTACTTTTTGAGTAACTTTTGCTGTACAACATACAAACAACAGATGACATAAAAGTAACTGAAAAAAAAAGTATTTATATTCTTTTAAAAAGGTGCGCAAAGGCTGTCTTATCAACAACCGTTAGCAAAAAAAGTTTTGTAACTAGCATTAAAATTAAATGCATACCTCATTAAAATATAATGTAGAATATGCACTAGTAGTTGTGGTTTTTTTTTTAATTCTCAAAGGTCGTAAGAGATTATGTAAAACTTCTATATTTTATTTCTATATTATTCAAGAACGCAAAATAGGTTGAACTGTAATAATCCCCAAGAGAAGCAAAGTTTTCAAATGAAAATGTAACAATATTATTTAAATAAGGAAAGAAAGCATAATTCAAAGGATTATTAATTATTTTAAAAGGAATATGTGAGCGTCACAGGTGTGATCCAGTCATTTCAGATTAGACAGGAACCAGGAAAAAGAAAAGAAGTCAAGACACGGTAAAAAACGAAATAAATATTATTTTCCAAGGATTTTCTTATTCCTAACCCTAAAATACCCGTTCCGTACCTTAACCTACCTAACCTAATACAGTATTATTTCTTATTATATTAAAGAAGCTATAGGATCTTGAATTGAATTAAATTAATCAACCTTATTTTCCAATACAAAAATATTGAAATACAAATTTTGAAGATTCCCCACGTTCCCACAGATTACGATTCATTATTGTGTCATATCTAGATGTGTATTTGTTATTTTTACTGGCTGTACATATCTTGAGTACAAATCACGATATCAACAAGAACCTAAATTCATTCAATACGTATGTGATTATAAATACCTAATAAGTTTTCCGTTAAATACAATTCATCTTCTTAATTTAAAAAAATATATCACTTTCTTAAGATAACTAATGCTAATATGTGGTGTCGTATTTGAATATAGCCCAATTTATAAAATTGATTTACTAACCTACTAATTTCGCTTCACACATTTTGCTAACCATAAACCATAAACGAGATACATGTATGATTTTGCATTTAAATTAATTCAATACCTGAATATGCTTTCAAAGTTGCTGCGAGGCAAATGCAAAACACCACCCTTCTACAGGAGCGTGCAGTCTGTTTCCCCCCACACAGGGGAATGAAATCACTATCCACGATCATACACTACAAACCACTCATGCATTTTATCTTAAAAGGAAAACTTCTATTCATAATTTGAAGAAAATATTTCCAGTTCTAAAGAAAACGCTGGTTAATGCTTTTATATTATTTAAGACGGCCTATGTAGTTATTTCTATTCATTTCAAATATGCGGTTATGTCATAACATTCTTATTATGTTCGTATTTTAAAGTGTTATATTAATTTTAAGTGATTGTGACCAATAAACAATAACACTGATTTTAAAATAAAATAGAAATAAGTACTAACTGATAATAAAGACAAGAAGAATCAAATAAAACAATATACAGTAGAATATAAGAAAATGAATATTTTATTCGTCCTTATAAAATATTATTAGTGCGACAAAACCCTTCTGCTGTTTTAACTGTTTTAATAACACTTATATGCTGAATACCATCGTTTTATTATACGTCGTTCAAATATTATTGAAACTACCTACACTAGTAATGTTTGTGACAATGTCGGGGAATACCCAGATTGACGAGGAGTAAGATATGTGCGTAGAGCACGCAATATTCACACAAGTAGGGAAATTACCGGGAAAGAACAAATCAATATATTTTGCCAAATTTATTTAATGATTTTTTTATCAATCAATCTATGTGTTCTGCTATATGATGTGCTAGGAATTATTTGAATTCGTTGTTTTAAAACAACAATATTAATCTTACAAAGACATTAGAAAAGGTTAAAACTATTCCACAAGTATATTACGCTATTATATATGTACCTACAGACAGAGCATATGGCTTAGCAACTCATTAAGGAACCCTCCTTACGTCAGACTGAACAACCAGAGCTAATAAGTACAAACCTTTGTCAGATTAGTTTCCGGAAAACTACGTATTAAAGAAAATACTATTCCTATAGGACTAAGTGTAATACGAATTAAAAAAATATAATTTTCCTGTTTTAAAATAAAGATCATCATGTCATAATATTCAATTAACATTAATCCACTGCTGTAGGGTTATTCCGTATATCCTAACTCGAAACTCACCGCAGAAAACGGTCGTGAAATGTTAGAAAGTGATATGCGACATTGACCATAATAATTATAATATTTCAATAATATACGAATCAAAATAGTATATCACCATAAGTCTGTCGACATCCACTTTTATAAATTGCTTTGGGAATTATAGACGAGCGAAATTATATTCGTAGCGAAATCATTTCATACCAAAATATGTATTTGTATTTAAAATGGACCTTAATCAGATTACCTCGGGCTAACATGCACGTTGGAGATATAGATGTTAAACGTAATAATTCAAATATTTTCTAGAAATAATTATAAATTCTATGCGAAATATACACAAAACAATGCAATATGCAGTAATTACAATATAAGCTTAATATCTAATTATTTACTAAAAGCAAACGTTGGATAATAATATAGTTAATAAAATGAAAGCCATATTTATCTATACTTATTGGAAATTTTATATCTGAGTATATTTTTGTTATAAATAATATTCATTAATTATAAAAAGAATTAGATTACCTATTTATAATTGTCTTCAAGATCATGCCCTATTGGCTGATTTCGGGCATGGTAGACATTTTCAAAGGTGACTAACCAACTGCGCAGGGCCTTATAGTTTGCATGTGTGGGTGATAAAACACAAGTGCTTCTCTTTCGTCAGTTTCGCTCTCGGTGGGATGACAAAACTACACAAGTAGTCCAGAAGCAGGAATAACGTTACGTTCTTACCAAGTCACGGCAGCTTAAACACAACTTCAAGAATCCAAGCTGAAGAGTTTTTGAAAGAAAAACCCAATATATATGTTAGAGATAATCAATTTAAGCGGGTATAGGACGTCAATTATTTTATTAGAATAGCAATACCACACAGCGTGATTGACGTCTTAAAGGTGGTCGGTTGACAAGTGACACACTTGGTCTCTTGCTGTCAGGATACCGCCAGCGCTGGACGTGCGCACTGACTGATTTAATAAAATCACCACGTTGGACGGCAATCCATTTGAATCCGCTACATATATAATTTCCAGATCCCAATATTTGAACGCAGGCCCTTGAAACATGCGGCCTTTTCAGCTAGCCACTAAACCAATAAGGATATTAAGTGCATAAATTTACCTTAATATTTTGTATATTAAAACCTTTTTATAATTACGATGTACAAAACCTATTAACTAAAATCTATAGTGTAGTTTTTTTGAGAACATAAACATTTAAATATTCGCAGGCAACAGCAACTGTATTTTTCAAAGTCAGCTAATAATTTGAAATGGAATATTACAAGGCAAACCAAATACAGTAAAAATTGCAAGCCGTTAATTAAAATATCACTCAGTAAAAATGTATATGCAAGTACATTTTTAATTTAAAATATCGCACTTACTAAATGTGCAGTGCAGAATGCAATGAAAACATAAAACGTATCTGGGACTCGCTTTAGTTTATATTTATTCTTGTCACATATTCAACAAAGCCGTTTTTCATACCTTGTCGCGAGACAGTCCGAGCTACTGTATAAATAAAACTACAAACAAATAAATGCATTTATGACCAAAGGTGCTAAATAAAACAAAGAATATTTTTACTGAAACCCGAAACACTTGGTGGTAGGACTTTGTTCAGACCTGCATGGGTAACCACGCACGTCATTTATTCCGTCAAACAGCAACACATCGAATTAGCGTTTTTGATGAAAGGTTGACTGAACTAGATCCTCTAATCTGGATGACGTAAGTGACATAGCATCTTAGTTTTACCATTGACGGTGTTAGTGGAAAATATTGTATGTGGCTCACATACATCACTTCCATCACTTACCATCAAGTGAGTCATTTGCCCACTGCTGCCATTTTTTCGGTTTTATGTCAAAAAAATCCCAGCCCGAATAGGAAGGTGTTCGTTTTGGACACTCCTGTGTCTTGGAAAGATAGTAATCGTGCGCCTGGAGGGTAAGCCAAAGGTAAAGAACGTATAGAGTGCTTTTTCTTGGCCATATACCACCATTACCGAAATACGATTTTTCTAGTTAAAAATATTCTTATAGGTAAGATAAATGTTATCTCCATAGATATCAAATTAAAGTTGATAGAAGTTAATAGAATAAGTAAATTTATACGCACGAAAATCTATTCATTTTCACAACGATTGACCCGATTACCTGAACGTAAAAAGCGAAACACAAAACAGTTTGTGAATCAATCAATGGTACGTGCCGAGCCGTGCCTATCAGAGACACATCGGACTCGCCGATTGCTTTGTGCCGCAGGAAATTAATTTCTAACTCGTAAACGAATTCCCTATATAGCCTGAAGGTTGACCACTAAGTCTGTGTTATCTACTTTACAACTAGTTAGAAAATTACATTTCTGTTTTCATTCGATTTTTAATGGAGAAAATTATCTCAGTTGTTCTTTACTATACGTATCAGTCAGTACCGGTGATCGATAAATACTAAAACATTCTACCACCAAACAGCGTTCCTGTATTAATGGTGAGTATAATTACTAGACGAAATGAAAATTTAAATCTGGCGGTTCGAGGTGCATTTATGTAAGAAGTGGCTTGCCAAAGCGCTGGCCGTGCATATCGCCATGATTCTCTAAATGACATACTCCGTCGGGCTTTGGCCACAACATCGATTTCTACTACGTTAGAATCGAACGGCTTATGCAGAAATGGGGGCAAAAGATCTGATGGAACAACATTAGACCCATGGTCGATGCCACGTGTCCTTGTGTGGGATGCAACTTGCGTAGATACGCTGGCAGTATCTCATATTTAGAATATGGCTCGTGAAGCCAGTGCAGCCGCTGAAGCTGCTCAAACACTCAAGCACCGCAAATATTCAATTGTATGGGTTTCATCTTCTATTGATGCTAAAAAAATATCTCTCAAAGAAACTGGTCCATACTTCTGGTGCAATCGGTTTTTTGTTTTTAGTTTACTTTTAATTCTAGAATAAATTAATAAATATAATTACATGTATAAGTTTAGTTATTCCAGTATAGCAATAACATTAAATTCAAAGTGATTTACTGAAATGCGTTGGCGACGCATCACGCATATTGGCTCTTTATATAATTTTCAAGTCCAGTCTATTAAATTATATCAATCATAGACTACTGTTTTAAGCTCTGATTATAATATGAACTTCAGCCAAATGTAATTGTGTTTAAGAGAATTGGCAATCGACTGAGGGTACGGTTCAATCGAGTGGCATAAATAATGGTTATAACTCATCGTGATCAACGTCACAAACAAGGAAAATACGCCTTGGCTTTCTCCCACCACGACTTCAGATCGTTGCGCCTACTAAAAATATTAGTGAATATATATTATTATTGATGCTATCTTAGGAAATTATCTTATTATTAATTATTATATATGTAAAGATTTGTAAGTTTGGATCCTTGTCACTTTGTTTTTTTTTTGTTTTTTTTTTTACGGTAGAAGGCGGGTAATAGGATCTCTTGCTATATACTATTTTGCTGAGTATTCATATAATGAGATTATTATTACGCATAATGGAATGCAATAAATGGTAAATATTGTAGTCACCATCGCTTATTGCCATCGGCACTTTGTGCAACATAAACAAATCAATTTTGACACATTTCCAATTTTAATTTAGAACGCAAATGGATTAATTGAGATTATAAAAGCCAAGAAAAGATTATATAATATTACTATATTATGTGTTACTACACAATATCATGTTTTGTTTTATCTGTGCGAAATTTTTAGATAACATTATTAAACAGAATGTCATATTGATTAATACAAACAATCGCGTCTAAAGCAAACTAGGACAGTACTGTTGGTCTTTTCGAATGCATACGTGATTTTGTTCATATTGAGTACAATTGTTTATTTTGGATTTATTTTATAAATATCAAAACAAAACGATGTTGTGTTTGATTGAAAGACAAATAGTCATAGTGAAATTAAGCTACTGCTAATACTCCAATGTCCATCCATTTGATTTTAATTTTGAGTGAATTCATATTGTTATTTTTTTATTTTGAGCTTTACTTTAAGTAAAGAAATTTTTAATTTATTGTAATTAGTGCAAACATTACAATAAATTATACAACATACGATAATTATAACATAAAATAAATTCGTTGCTTTTTAAAATGGAAAATATACTTTTATATTTCTTTAAATATTTAATTTAATAATGAATAATTAGCTTTGAACCATATAATATATAAACAGTAGTGGATTTATAAGGGCGCTTAAAACTAGGTCATCAATAAATGAAGGGCCCTCAGCCCCATTTCATTATTTAACAGAATGTTAGAACAATTCTGTATTTATAACATTTCAAACAATTTTAATATATACATGTTACGAAATTGTTATATACATAATAAAATATATAATTGGCATCGGTCCCAAAAATGTACATTAAAATGAAATTTACAGGCTGATAAAATGTTTTAGGGCGCACAGATAGTAGACGCATAAAGCTTTTCTTCAATTAGTTCCAATTTTACTTATACATAGTAACAGCAAGTACGTTAGTATGTCAGTTAGTCACCGATTATAACATCACTTTGTAGACTGTCTTTGAGGCCAAGTGCACAAATCTATTGTGGATCGAGTCGCATCGAACACTATCACAATAGGAGACTTAACGATAAGCTGGAAATTATGGAACCAATAAATGTCAAAGGCTCTACATGAAAGTTACATCGCAAACCTCATCAAATATTCATCTAAGTTGTTTAACAACTAATCCGGTTAGTACGAAATTGCTTGATGTAATTATCTCATGATTTCTGAAAGTCAAATATAGTTTTATACAATTTTGCGTTACACTTAATTCATCTATAGGAATATAATAAAGCACTAAACAGTTTGTTTGTTTGTATAAATCAATCTAATATTCTAATTTAAAAAAAATTTAAATAGCTCTTTTGCTGAAAAACGTTATAGACTATAACATCACGCTGCAACCAATTAGATGCTTGAATCTTTTAAAACGAGCGAAACTGTGATGAAAACCTAGTAAATTACATACATTCGCATCATAAATTATAAATTTAATTAGTGAACCAGCTGCTATTTATGTTCGTTTCAGCTGTAAAGGTAATCAACGGTAATGCACACGATTCGATGATGTTTCGATAAAACTTCGATGCATTGCTGACATAACTGTCGTATCATCGTTACATTAGCTAAGTTAATTTAGCGTTAGCATCGATACAAATGCCAGCTATGTTGACAATTGGCCTTGTTTAGACATGCATGAAATGTGCAAACGAGTCGCAAATACGTACCATATGCGACACGGTAATGTCTACAATTTATTACATAAGGATTTTATCTAACTCGACTACATAGCTAGTCTATATATTCCCATATACAATAACGCTTTAGTCCAGAGCGCACTCGAGTGATTTATGAAATGAGTTATGTTTCTGTCCCATTCACCCTTCACTTTTAACATTAAATATATTTTCTGGGCCAACTGAAACAGTGTATCCTTCGGGCTATAAAATTTAACGCTTGTAACTTCTAAGTCGTCTGCGTCTTCTGTTTCAACGGATGCGTCTTTTATTTCGAGAACATTCATGTATTAGTTGAGACTATGAACTATAAACATTTTACTTTTATTACAAAAACTACTTAACGTCAACAATAGCAATTTTATTTATTTCCACAACAATTATTTTCTTCTTTAAATTGAATGACGTAGCTACAGTCCCTGTCGTCGTGAAGCTTATGGACTTAAATTTCATTCCAGAAACGTCCTCCACAGTATTTCGCGACTCGGACGTGTTTTTCTTATTAATTGTGTATGATATTTCGACTTCATAGGGTCTATATCTTGACGAAACGCTAGTAAAGCATATTTTATACATGAAACAAAATAATACGTGATTTCACACAGCTGTTTGCTATACTAATACGTGTGTGTAAATAAAATATTATAAATACTTACTATCAAATTAAACCATCTTAGTTTTAAAAAGCCAAATTACATAAATTTTATATGTTGTATGTAATGCCCTCGTTAAATTTCGCATAAATTAAAACAATTAAATAAAAACCTACAAGCCCCACAGTTTTTTAGCCCACTATATTTTGTCGCATGTTTCCTTAAAGAAGTGCTTTTATATTAAATTTAAAGCAGCTTTATTAACACGCGCTAGATTTTTTTAAAATATAAAATCGGACATTCAAAGGGGCCACTAGACGGTAGGTGGTCAGCACCACACATAGACATTGGCGCCGTGAAAAAAAATCACCATTACTTACATCGACAATGCACCACCATTCTTGGTAACTAAGATGTTATGTACCTTATGCCTGTAGTAACACTGGCTCACTTACCCTTGAATGCGTGAAGAATGTATGGTACCTACTCAACCGGGCTTGCGCAAAGCCCACCATGATATTCGCACACTAATTTATCATTGATATATATCATTGATTTGACATTGAAGAGGAAGTTACAGCATTCTTTAATTTTCTTTAAAATTCTAAACAACATTTATAGCTAAAGCCGTAAGTGTTTATCAATCGTTAACTCGGCACATATTAAGGAAAAATTTGAATATAGTGAACATAGACACAAAAATAAAGATTAGATAGAAAGCACTCTAAAGCGTTTATATAAACGGCTTAATTTCGCGCGAATTGCTGTTGCTCGTTAAATAAAAAAAAAACGATAAGCAATATGACACAAAAGGTAAGCGATGATGTATCTCAATCGATCTGAATTATTACGATGGTGTTGTATGATAGCTATTTAATTTTTTTTTAGCTTACTTAGGTGGCATTTCGATGCTCGTACTCTTCGTAATTTCCTGCAATAAAAAAATAAACAATCAAATATAAGTAAAAACAAAAGACGGAAAACATATTGGTAGTTGGTAAGAGAATAATAATATATTTATTCCGTGAAGTGTTTTTTTTCTTGGATTTATATATAACGTAATTAATATTTCATTAGTTCCATTCCGTGTTCTATTCGTTAAGAATTAATTTCTAAACAAGTTGAAAAACAAAATTATTTCCTCATAAGTATGATTTTTTTAACTGGCGTCCTTCAAATATGTATATTTCGGTATGTCTTCAAATATGTGTATTCTAAAACCTTCAAATATGTATAATATTTGAAGGTTTTAGAATACAAAATATTTAGGTCAATTCTTAATTACATACGTATAGATGTAATAATTCTCCTGTATGTGTCGAATTAAATTCTATAACATATATGTCACTGCACACACATCCATTATTGGACCTTGTTCTGGAAAAAGCAAACCTTTGCCTAAAGAGGAGAGAAGGCGTCTGCCCAACTGAATATTATATACAAAATAATATTAAGCTTTATTCGTTTTGACATACTTCTATCTAATCTGTTATATACAATCTTCCAGTTAAGCAACTCATATAACGTTCAGTTCAAGTAACCATGTTGATTTCACACAAAACGGCGCTTAATATCAGGTTTCAGTATACAATGTTTTACGAGCAACGTAATCCCATGTCCTACCTCCAGTGCCTATTGTAAATATGCCTGAAAGAACTCGTAAAACGAAGCCTTTCAATTTTAACTAACGTATTTAGGTTAGCTTTATTGCTAGAAACACGTGCAATACATTTAGTCGAATAACATTTTCAGACCATTTTTAGTTCTAAAATAATAAGTAAGATTCATTCATTCATTCAGTCAGCTTAATGTAGACAAAAACAAAATAGACACTTGTTTAAAATAAAGAGCCATAATTACCTTTTTTTTTCAAATTAACCCTTGAAGAGCGTAGTGTTTGATTTGTAAGGCCAGATATAACTATATAATTGTAAGGTGTTTAAACAAACCAGTGTCCTCTTCAAAGGGTTTACAAAGTAAAATAAACAAATAGCGTTTTTCTGACAACGCTGTAATGAGGTTTTCGTCTCTCTTTGTTTCGTTTAAAATACAAAAGTCAAATTTAAATTGCAAGATTTATTATGTTTTATATACATTTTGTTATATATTCATTTATCGGTAGTGTCGATAAACTGAGGCGCTATTAACGAAACGTATAAAAATAACATCTAGACATTAAACATCTATCATCTATACATTGATCATTAATTTTGTTTTCCTAGAACCAAACTACAAAAACATTTTTTTCAAATTATGTTCACTTATTCATCGTTCTTCTAAAAATATAATAGACGATATTTTTACGTTATGTCTTGTGGTGCACACAAGTAATGACATAAAAATTAAATGATAATTTTTAATTGTCTTGTTTTTATTGCAATAATTTGAGTGCGATAATTGGTGAGATTTTTTTTATCATTGTGCCGGTTAACTTGACAATTTAAAAGTATTGTTTTTTATTTACTACTACATACTATATACAACTACTGAAATTGACCAATAGTGAGTCACCTCTGCCTATATTTAACTGTTAGATATATAAATAATTATTTAAACCATCCAACCAAAACAATACCCAGCATAGTACTAGTACTCGTATATAAGATGTAGTGTCTCTTGCGCCATTTTAAATTTGTGTATTTTTGAATATAATGATACCCTGTATGTGATATGAGCTTGTACGAAGTCCTACCACCAACCATTACCACCATTGCATAAAGCGGCTTATATAGCCTATAGGTACAATCCCATACACTGCAATGGCGTACATGCCAAAGTATAAACAAACCATTCTAACATAACACTATAGGTTGTACAAATTAATTTATCATTTCAGTAAATATTGCTGTTACTTCATTGTCGATTTGTCATCCTCCAACAAAGAACGCCACTGAAAAACACCTATATACGTAGGTATTTGATTAATTATCTCTATTCGAAGCGTATACTGAATTTGACATTATATTCTACGACACGCTCACAAAATATTTAACACAATTATAATAAATCCTATTTGAATAATTGATATATAAATAAAACATTTACAGATTTATGTACAAAAGATTTGTCATTTTATCAATATTTAAGCACGTTGGCCGTCACTGTGGTATATTGTTTAAAGATTAAAAAAAATATATTATATTTTGTTTAACTTTTTATGAAATATCCCTTAAAAGTTTATATGTGATAGTAGTTTTAATTTTCTATTTAAAAGGCGGGTATGATAATAAATCTTACCACCGGCCATATATATTTATACTGTATTAACTATTCCTAACAAGACAAATTTCCCTAAGTTCTTTTAACTACACTGGCTCACTCACGCATCAGGTCTGAACACAGTAGTACAAAGCTGCTGTTTGGTCCAGTAAGTGATCAATACTTCGGGGTGGTCTCGTATAAGGCCCTACCAACAAATAAAACAAAATATTGTAAAAACACGTATATTGTATGCAGATAGTGGCCGTTGATTAGCTAGTTCTCTATAAAAATTGAATACTTTTTCTCATATATCGTCATACATTTATCAAATCCAAGGGAATATGATTTTAATCTCTTCAATAATTTAATGACCTTAATCATTACCATATTCTTTGTTCAAATCGAAGTTCCAAATTGAAATAAACTATTCGAAGTCTACATTGAAAATTATTGACTAAGAAAATTTCATACTTGTCACCGGATATTAACTCAAACATATCCCAACGATAAACACATTTTCCCATACAAAATAATAGACCATGGTTATTCGCCATTTAAAATTCAAATACCCTTTATCACTATCACTCTTGTGTTTAAAATTCATTTGCAAGTTTCCAGGTTGAAACCGCAGGTAATTGCCGCTCAATATTGATAGCACATCAACGCAACGGAACGCGTCGGCACATTTACCGCACAGCCTGCTTTAATTTACTTCCTACACATAAACGTTGCAAGATTCCTATCACTCTCATTATCCGTCTTTGTTATTTATAAGGCTATAACCCGTGATCATAGCTTAAGCCAAAAATAAAAATTCATTGTTTTTTTTTTCTGACAAGAAATTGTTCGGAAAAAATGTAAAGTCGTTGTTCCTGTCTGATCTCCATCCGGTCATATCGGATTGCCTATTAGAGTAAGGGAATAGGGAGTGCACTTTTGTTTGTGGACACCGTTCAGCATTATAATATCCAGCGCGCTGTTGACTGGTCTCCCTTGAGAATGGTCGCCGTGAAATCGATCAGGAGGAAATCATCAAACAACTCTTTGATTTAGATAATTATATAAAAGGCTACGTGTTTCGAAACGCTGCGCTTTTATGAATAATTGTTTATGAACAAGTTCGTAGAGCGAAAGATTTAAATGGGACAATTAAATTTCTTGACTTCCGTTTTCATTAATAATTTAGACCAGTTACCTTTGCTAACTGAACTGTGAATCTCTCTAAGAAATGAAGTTGCATCCACGGCGGAAATTTTATACTAATAGTTTTATATAAATTATTATAGTGAATGCTTGCAATGTACATGTTATTATCACTATGATATACTTGTAATCAGTCAAAAACATTTTTGCAATTAATTTAAAGAAAAGCGCGGATGCTCGGTCAATTGAGATTAGATAAAATATAAATTAAAATTAAACCTCTGTTACCGGATTCCATAGTCAGTAAAGCGAAAAAATAGCGAAAGCTTACAATTGACCAGTGACTATGAACGACTAATTTTCGCCTGCGTCTTGGGTAGTGAGTGAGGTTTGGGAGGTCAGGTGTTAGGTATATTTTTTTAATCAAAATTGGTGCACTTTAGCACTTTAGTCAAAAGCGTAACAGACAGGCTGAGTTACTTCCGCATTTGTAATGGTATCATTTCAAATATAAGGCATTTTGAAAATACATTAATTGTAAACATCAATTTTTAGAAAAAAAACAAATGGTAATTGATTGATTTTCAATCAATTTAAAAGTTTAACTATGTAGATTTTGACTTTTTTAAGTGGCCAGCTATCATGATTGTAACTTACAACGAGGTTTGATGAAGAATCCGTTTTAATCATTCGATTCGCTTCATCTTTGCGAAATGCAATCTGTTTTAGCACGAAAAGATATAAATAAAAAAAATGTCAAATGTGAGTGCACGTTTCACAATCGTAACATTTCTTGTCAGTAAGCGGACATTTCTCGCGATAAAGACCGAAAATAGAAAAAAAAACTGTTGAAGTGAACTAAACAAAAATGTAAACCTCTAAATTTAAGCATTAAATACACAATATCCACTGCGTCATCCTTTTATTTCAAATAAATATAAATTCTTATTACATTACTAGTATCAGTCGTTACGTATAACTAATTATTTAAAAAATAATAACGACTAGACTAGATCTGATTCTATATATTCAGCTCTAGATCCCTACCATAGTAATTTGATGCACTCAACCATAGATAATGTTGCGGTTTAAGTCCATAATTTCCACCACAGCGATATGTACTCATGAAACTTCACGTGAATATCGCTAATAGATCATTTAAAATATTCAATTATCGGTTATTTCATGTAGATGATATCTATTTGTATTTATTTGGTATTTATTTCTTCCTATTTTATATATGAAGAACAGTTCATAAACATCCTATGCTGAGCAAATGCTGGTGACCTATATGAATGCCAAAGACGTGCTTGACGATTTATCTTTCTATCATAAAAAAACCGATAAATAAAATATTATAATAATAATAATAATAATGTCCTCCAGACCGATTTCGGCCACGGCGGCCAATCTCAAGAGAGATTAGCCAACTACGCAGGAGATATTATAGTGCACAAGTGTGTGCGAAAACACAGGTGCACTCTCTATTTCCTAACTCTCATAATCCGATGGGACGGCAATCCGACACGACCGGAAAGAGTTCAGGCGCAGAACCAACGGCTTTACGTGCTTTCCGGGGCACGGGAGTGAACACACTTCCAACTTCCAGACTCCGGGCTGCTACTGAGAATTTTCTGACAGAAAAACCCAATAACATTTTATTGGCCCGACCTGGGAATTGAACCTAGGATCTCCGGGTCTGCGGCCTTACATCACACCACTAGACCAACGAGGCAGTCAAAATATTATAGGAAAAACAACGAAACAAAAGTACCTGATGGTACATTTATGATAGTCGCCACCAATCACCAAATGAATATAATTAATTACATATGTCATTCGTAACAGTTTCACTAACTATTGAGACCAACATGTACAAAGTATTAATATATAACAAAAATGATTGCTATTTGATGGTTGAATAATTATTGAAACCATTGGAGGTACCCATTGACATCATTAAAAAATACTCAGTGAATTTTAATTTATACTAACGCTCGGGTCTTAGTAAAAATGTATACGTATGTTAACTCATCTATGTACATATATTCCGAGATGAAATAACTTTTTACAACAAAACCTTAACGGAAGAAGTAATTTGCACCAAACGTTATAAGCAAAAAAGTTTGCTTATAACGTTAAAAGACATTTTATATAAACGATAATCAAAAAATCTAAATATACTTTAATCATTTAAACTCTTACAAGCAAGCACTTTTGAAACATTCAATATTTATAATACAAATTCATTTTATAAGGTCCCGGCACCGGCAAGTAATAAGTATCTATCTAAGAACAAAAATATACATATCATAATTGTATACAATTATATTTTTGCCGCCCGTATGAACATCTGCGAGCTCTTTTATCATTTATATAGTCTTTTACATTATAATAACTGTAACTTTTAAATTTATTTATTTTTATAAGTGGATTGTGAACAGTGGCAAGAATGCTAGCAACATTTCTTTTTTGAATCGCAATTCCGATCCTCTGCGCTAAAATAGAACCAGCTGTCACCAGTAGAGGCAATAAAATGAGGTGATAATATATTTTAATAAATGTTTGCACTTTAACTCCAAGGTCTAAGACCATCTGCAAATGGAACAAAGACATAATTTGGAATAAAAGTCAGTCTTTTAAAAAACAGTACTAAATTAATAAAAATGTTAATATCATGCAATCAACTGTAGTCCGTAGACGATGTCGCGGTTCCAGGGTGTAATTTCCTGTTCGAAATTGTATCATGTGGACAATGCGGCGATAGCCGGATGTAGTTACGTTCCGCTTTACGAAAACCTCATTAATAAACTCTATTAACACTAAAATTTAGTCATTTTTGTCAACACGTTCCTACCTATCTAGGTAGAAGTATCTACTTCATTAATAATAATTGACGTTAAATTAAAACATCTTTTGTTTTTGAGCAGTAAATTAAGTTTGGAAATCTATAATTGTCAGCCTAATTTTATCTTTAGCTTTCGTTAAAAAGGTTAAATTAAAGGTTTTTCGTAGTCAATCTAAAATCGATAAGACTTAGATAGTATCGTACAAATAACTAGTTCTTTAGACAACATAATCTAATGGATTATGGTGTTATTTACAAAAAAAAAACATTTTTATCAAAATCGGTTAATTACTCTTAGAGTCACGTTGTCTCCCTATTGCGTCGTCTCATTCCATCCATCGCGTTCTCTCGATGACTATATGCTTGACGACACCAATATCCTTCGCTTCATGGTTGTACGAGGTGTTTCGTTTTCTTTTGACTTGAGAGTTTCACTCTATGGTGTCTTGGAGTGGCGTCTGGACATTTCCGATCCACTTACATTTTCTGCGTCAAATCTGGAGTTCAAGTTGTCTCTGCCCATAAAATTTTATCGCTATTTATCGTAGACAGTGGTTAGTAAAACCTGGAGATGGTATAATAATTTCATAATTATCAAAATTTTGTGCCTCGTCGTGTAGTATGTGTATGTATCGTGTAGTATGTCCACGCTCATCTATCTCGAAGTAAGTAACGGTAAACCGCTTTGTACGATCGATATTATTGTCTGAGACATGTGAGAGTTTCGCTATTCAGGGTCGCACTCATCTATTTTTTAATATCTTTCCTTCTATTTACTTTGATAAACAAATATACAGAACAAAATAAAAGACATTTTATATATATAATTTTTAACATTTCCGACTTCAGTAACTGTACTTAATTTATAAACAAAAATTAAAAATTACAGAAAATTTAATCTAAATTGAAGGCATTATAATCTCGTTTTACGAACTTATAAAATCTAGAGTTTATTGTTTTTTCCAACAATGTGTGCGTGTTTTAACTACTTCGATGTTTGCGTGTTGACACCCTCGAGGTAGTAGTGGAAAGTTTTATCGAGTTCTTGAAACCGTTATCCAGTATCAACAGAATGAGACACACGAGCGACCTATGATATTCAATAAAAAGTATAGTCGAGCTTGGTCTATTTTTAACTACACGGTTTTTTTACGGAACTTCCTATTCCCTGTCGTTATTTATTTCTAATAATTATATATACAATCTTTATATTCAATATAATTGCTAAAATATTTTTTTTACCTAGTGTTAGGGGTTTTTTTAGTCAAAAGGTTCGTCTATCATCCAAAAATATAATAATAATAATAATAAAAATTATTTTATTGTATAGTGTATTCAAGTTTATCCCGAGAAAAGCTATTTTGCGTTCGCTCCTTTTAAGAGAAAGGTTTGGAGCTTATTCCACCACGCTGCTCTAAATCGGGCTGGTGGATACACATATGGCAGAATTGCTTTCGTCACATGCAGGTTTCGTCACGATGTTTTCCTTAACCACCGAGTTTAATTTAAGAGAAGTGATAAACACAAATTAAGCTAAACAAATTTTGTGGTCCTTACCGGGGTTTGAACCCGCAATCTCATTCATAATCATAATAATCATAAATCACGATTCACGATGTTCGAACCACTGGGCCATTTCGGGATAAACTACAGAACCAGCACAAAACTTATCGATTATACTAAAGTTACAGATTAATATATAAAGGTATACATATTAATAAAATTATTTAGGCAACTTTAAATTGAAAAATAAAGCGCAACCTTAATATCAAGTCTCAATATAATAATTCCCTCGATTTAACTAATTCTTCAAAATCCCGTAGAACTGCCCCTAAGAGCCAATACAAAATATGCCTGTCCCTTACGAATACATTTGACAGAAACCTTTTTATAACAAATTTTCATCCATTACAGAATACAAATAGTAAGTATAAGTTACCTCTATTTAACGAATTTTGTCAACTTCGGTCAACAAAAAAGGTTATACCTTCACATAACGTATCAAATCAACCATTCACGCTCATTCCTAAATAATTAATGTCTCGACAGGTTTTAGACACGTTGAATTTTTCGTAAGACAGTCATTGTTGTTTGATGCCAAGTAACGTTAACACTTCTGTTTGTCACTGTTGTTAGTTTGACAGTTACAATGGCGAGAGAAATAATAAATCATTAAGTATGTAAACGTACAAGTTTTTTTACCTTGTCATAACGAATCGTGGAGTAACCTAACCTCTCTACCTCTCTCTATATAACAAACCTCATTATAACAAACTACTTGGTATAACGAAGATTTTCTAATTCTCTTCAGTTTTCTTATATCGAGGTTTCACTATTAAGTATTAAGTAACAGCCCGTGAATGTCCCACTGCTGGGCTAAGGCCTCCTCTCCTTTTTGAGGAGAAGGTTTGGAGTTTATTCCACCACGATGATCCAATGCGGCTTGGTGGAATACACAGGTGGCAGAATTTAAATGACATTAGACTCATGCAGGTTTCTTCACGATGTTTTGCTTCACCGTCAAAAAGTGTAATTAATTTTTTTTATTAATAGCACTTTTTTTCTTCATACTTTGTTAATTAGAATCGAAAAAAATTAACTCACTATTATTTTTTATATAAAGTAAAACTCTTGCCAAGGAATTAAACAATATCATATCAGTAACACTGGGTTATATAAATACACGTTAGGAATAACGATATAGATAGAAGTAGCGATATTCAAAGATTACCTTTCGTTCCGAAAAGAGGATGGATATATCAAATAGTTATCGACTTAAAGTCGCGAAGGAAATCTTTTGGAGTTGCGATCAAGTATCACATTTTGGGCTTACGGCAATTTATTATTCTCGATAAGGGATAGAACTTTTTCCTATACTACAATAGTTTCCTTTTCATAATAAAACTCTATGATGCATAATATTTCTAAGATCGAATTATGGAGGTGTATCGGTACCGCAATAAATTGATATTATTACATGATAACGATACGGTTGAAAGATCGGACCATGATATGACGATTTTTATTAGAAAATATAACATAGGACTTATTAAATTATAAATAATATGAATATAAATAAAGGTCCATTCTACTGGTGGTAGGGCTTTGTGCGAGCTCGTCTGGGTAGGTACCACCCACTCATCAGATATTCTATCGCAAAATAGCAGTACTTGGTATTGTTGTGTTCCGGTTTGAAGGACAATACATCTTAGTTCCCAAGGTTGGTGGCGCATTGGCGATGTAAGCGATGGGTAACATTTCTCGCAGAGCCAATGTCTAAGAGCATTTGGTGACGACTTACCATCAAGTGTATAAAAAAAAGGTTAAATATAAAAACAAAAGTTTATGAAATAATGAAATGAAACAAAGAAAATAAAAATAAAAACAACGACAACTGAACTTAGACAAACGAAAACTTACATAAAAGTATTTTGTATATTACTAAAATACAAATGCAAGTTATGGAACAAAATTATAATTACAGCATTAATAATACGGGCAGAGCGGTTGTTATACCGACGAACGGTCCGGCGAAGCTAAGTGTCCAGTATAAAAATTATGTTCAAGTGTAAGTTAAAAATAAACGGAGTCCGGTCGAGTCCCCTCGAGCCTCGACCCACAGGGGTGGAGCAAGGAGTCACCCCCGCCCCCGTGATTTATATCGACGAAGATAACCAAACTCTCCCACATTGTAAGATTTAATAAGGTCATATGAACTGGTAACCACTTCAGTCATTTTTTACACGTATTTTGGTCTTTATTAAAAGTCATGGAATATTTTATCGTGTTTTGTATTCTTATTATAACGCGTCAGGTTTATTCAACTTTAAAATAGACTTCTCGAAATAGAAACCGTAGATAATAATCCCGTACGAGCGTATATTTATTTTTCAGTGTCTTAATCTACGATCAGAATTTAAAAAATATATATTGTATGTAGATTATTATTTTATAATACCTTTTAAAATAAGTATATGTATTATGTATATTTATGTATGTATCTAGATTATCTGAAATACTCGTGTAACAATCTGACGTAGCAGGCTATTCAGGCGCCAAGTGTCTTCGAAAACTACTGATTTATATTGTTTATTGTCTTTTGGGCGTTTTTATTGAGGAACGAACTGCTGAGCCTGTGAGCTTTGTTCGCGTAAACTTTTATATGAAGATACATATATATCATATATACGTATAATTTTACAATACTCTATGAATCGTTTAATTTTTCGAGATATATTTATATACTTTCTATCGACGTATTTGGAGAGCCAAATAGAAATATAACAGATAGGCTTGAATGAAATTCTGTCCTTTTTCTCTCCTCTAACTTCACCATTTACCATCTTTTAATAAATTTTTTTTAACAAAACGCTTCTATTTTATGATAAGAATGTCTTCAAAATCTAGAATATAGTAAGTCAGTCACAAATCACCCTTATATACATTAGATTAAAATATAACCTACAATAAAAAAACATTAAATAAATATAATTATCATTAAAAAAAGTAATTATATTTTATATAAAACAAAATGAAACAAGCGCCACATTGCTTTCCCGCAGTGTCAGTGACATTTGACATAATAAATTATTTGCGGTTCACGCGGTCCGGTCGGATTTTAATATCGAAATCGTCACTTAACTGGTTTTGAATTTTTAAAATTAATTTTAATCTGGGAATATTTGTCCCATAGGTAAAAAAATCTTATTTACTAATTGATACCATCTAAACTAATATTAAAAATATTATAAAAGTTTTACATTTTACATATTATATAGTTGTTTTTGGTACTTGCAGGAAGGTTTCTACCATATACCATAATATATGTATATATGCATAATATTTAAAGGCATTTCAACATGCTTCGGGAATTAACTAACATTTTTATATCATTTGACACAAGACGTACAATTTTAGGTTAATTCGCTCGTCCTTGGTTAACCATAAAGTATTATGTCATGGTAGCTCAGTCGTAAGAACACGTGAATCGTAACCGATGAATGCGTGTTCAAGACCCGGCAAACGTCAATAAATTTTCATGTAATTAGTGTTTAAAGTGGAATAAGCTCCAAACCTTCTCCTCAAAAAGGGAGAGGAGGCCTTTAGCCCAGCAGTGGGACATTTACACGCTGTTACGGTTACGGTAGTGTTTAAAATTAATTTCTGTTTTCTAAATTAAAAAAATTGCCACATGTGAATCCACCACCCCGTAACAGCAGCTTGGTGGAATAAACTCCAAAACTTCTTCTCAAAAAGAAAGGGAGGTCTTAAGCCAACAGTGGGAAATTTACGGGCTGTTACTTAGAGCTTCATTATGTAACTTACTGACCGTGCGACTTATGAACAAACTTTCAAGTTATTTTAATAGCTTTTTTGTTGTGATAATTCTACAGTTAGTTTAATAAAAATACTTTAGAAATAAGGTCATACAATGTTAGTGAGGGTACTGACGTATTAAATTAGTTGCCCTCTGTCACGTACAATGATTCTATCAAAAGGTTAAGTGAGGAAAACTGTCCCAATAACGACGTCTCCTAAGCCCTCTCACGCTGGAAACAGATGACCCATTTTCTATCGATTATTGGAACCAACCACATTCCTATCAAATCCATACAATTCAAGCAAAAATGCTATTTAAAATAGAAGCAGTGAGGGTTACTTTTTCAAAATATAGAATATTTCGTTTAATTACAAATCTATTTTATTTCTTTAAAACTTATTTCTTAATTAGGTATATTACTTCGAAAATGGCAAATGGACCACTTGATGTAACATTGGTGATGTAAGAAATATTAACAATTCCTTATATCGCCAATGCGCCACCCTTTGTCCCTTGTGTCTGTAATTACGTTGGCTTACTAGCCCTTCTAACCGAAACGCAACAATACTGATTTATTCTTTAGATAATAGTGACCAAGATAAAAATAACAATTAAATGAGTCAGATTATTTTAAGTACTTCGCGATTATATGTGAGGTGATATAGCAAAGGCTAGTACCAACCAGCCCGCATGAACTGACTAACGCAAAAGGATTAACGCACATTCTCGTCACACGAATACTACTGTTTACACCTTAGCACGGATTAGCAACTGAAGTCCATCGATCAATAGCTTAGGAGGACTTAAACAATTGCCTGACATCCATTGTTTTTTCGTTACAGCTTTATCTTTTTACTATTTGCTCTTTCTTCAACTGAACACATATAAACATATGTGAAAAACGAGAGCTATTTACGGATATGAACGCAATATATTTTCATTGAATTCTATGTCTAAAGGTATGAACATATTTACGTTGTCTTTAGCTATAGGAGGTTCTTAGTTCGTAGGTCTGTAAAATAACTTATCAATATTAAAATACAACATCTCCTATTTACTATACTACCCTAAAAAGACACTATCTTAATTCATATTTTTTATATATCATCTTAATTCTTTACAGAGGGCGCACTTTTTTGTTCTTCTGTGTAAACCCTAAATATAATATTAATATATTAATATAATATCTGTAGCTATATCCGCCACATAACATTCTTTGTAAAGCATTACCGCTTGTATGCCCAAGACCTGTTAAAAAGGACAATGCACCCGACGGTTCGAAAACTTGAACTTTTAGCGCCAATGATGATATTTTACTTTATGGTATAGTGTGAAACGATCAATAAGCAAATATATTAGATGAAAGAAGATTGTCATAAAAGTATGTATTATGTGCCGTCAGCACATTGCCTTTTTAGTTGTACTGTATATTTGGCATGATGACGGAATCATAACAATTTCTTATTAGATTATTATAATGTATTAATCAGTCAGCACACGGTACTCAAATAATTGTGACGTGTCTTAAATAAAAATATATATACATAGGTATTTTAGCAAACAATTTATCACGAATGGTATTTATTTTATTTTATTTATTTATTTTGAACAATTTATACATATCATAAACAATATATACGATAGTAACTACAATAGATATACTGTGTCGTAGGTACTAACGCCCTTCAATTCGACAGCACATTTATTCATTATTTGTTCAATACAAACATAAAGTAGAATATAATTTATAAAGTGTAAAATAAGGAAGGGTCCATCCTTTCCTTATTTTACGCAGGAAGAAAAATAAGTTAGGTCAATGTTATAATAATCGTTTAAGCAATAAATCAGTCATCATAGCCCAAATTGAGTCAGTTGGTCATTTGCATTTTACATTGGTAAGTCGTAAAGTCAGTAAATATTGATTTTCTTATTTATGCTGTTATAGTATTCTTAGCCAAAGTTCGTCGCGATGTAAACAAAAACGTCGTCAAAAAATGCTATTATTCTACCGCTATTCCAATATTCTACCGCTATTCCAAGTCGTCAACACAGATTTTCGTTTTTTTTTTTTTGCAAAAAGTTTTGCCTTAATAAAACTAAGTTCAACTACACTAAAATTCACAGCAATTATAATGTCAACTCGCGCGTTCCTTCCGGGTAGTTGGCGAGACCTCGTTAAATATGCAATTGGGATGCCTCCGCTATTGTGCCAGCGTTTCTTTTGCTTTCAAATATAAAACCTAAAAATAACCTCTTTAAATTCGCTGACTTTTTTCGCTTCTTAAGATAGGAAGTGGCAATTTTTGCAGATTGTTTTGCGCCACCTCCTTTTTCATTAGGTTTATGAAATTAAAGTCAAAATAATCTAGGCGAATACGATTCGCGTTGCCAAGATATCAGAACAACATGTTAGGTTCAGAAATCGGATTATGGAAAATAAGCTGTAATATAAAGAAGTCATGCTTTTAAAAAATCTATAAATGTTTTTTAAATAAGATTTTAGAGATGCAATAAGACGATGCGTCCGACAAACTTTGGCTCCGTGTGAAATTTATAGCCAACATTTGGCACAAAACTTATATGTCGGTATTATTCAAAAACACTATGTTTATCTTCATTACAATCGTGTATTTATGAAAAACCAGCATTGCGTATACACAAATAGTACTTTAAATCCTATAATGCTTAAAAATACGTAAAAACAAGTCAGTGTATATAACCCTTTTTAGTTCCTGAAATACCTGATGCGAGAAAACATTGTAATTAATATTTTAGTTTGATTTTAACTACCTTATCAAACAAATCACAAATCACACAAATCTTTGTGTACCAAATATAAAATTCTTATCTGTGCATAAAATGAAGTATGATGTTAATAATGGGAATATTATCATCAATACAAAGGTCAAAACACATTTACAGATATTTCTGACAATAGATGACTATGTGATTTAATTTCAGAATATGAAATAGCTCCTAGAAAACTGTATCCCTATAATTGCTGCCATCGTAAGTAAATCTACGAACAGTAATACTGGATCGACCGAAAGCTCCTTGACTGAAAGCTTGCTTGTCCAGACTGCTCCACTATGGATGAATATGCATATGTATTTTAAGAAAAAAATCCTGGCACATGCAGGTTTCCTACATCGCAGAACACAAGATTATAAACGAGAGATATATTGACGTGAAAGTCTTTATTTTTTTTGTCTCGTCTTGTATTCTCCACAGACTTGTTGTCCTTGCCTTTCTTGTATCTTGATTTGTTCAGCGAGCTTGTCATAGTCAGTTACAGTCCAGAATCTCCGTGGTAATCGCCTATTGTGTTCCATTCACCAGTTTTCAGTTTATATACGAAGTGTTTCGTGTGATGCATTGAAAGTCTATTCACTTTTGCCAGTATTTAAAATGACGATTTTCAATTAACATTCTCAAGAGTTTCGTCATTGAACTGTCTCGTTTAAATTAACTTTTTTTTTCATTTTTATATTACATTCATAAAATATAATTTAACAAATACATTTAATATACTATTGAAATACAAATGATTACCTTTTAACAAGTACCGTTATGTTAGGTACTGCCGTATACCAACTGCGATAGGTTTTGGCCAGGCCCGTCTAGTTAGTACCGCCCACAGATCCATTATTCCACCGCAACACATCAAACTGTACATTATTGTATGCTGCTTCAAAAGGTCAGCATAAATACGAAATACAAATGATTACCTTTTAACAAGTACCGTTATGTTAGGTACTGCCGTATACCAACTGCGATAGGTTTTGGCCAGGCCCGTCTAGTTAGTACCGCCCACAGATCCATTATTCCACCGCAACACATCAAACTGTACATTATTGTATGCTGCTTCAAAAGGTCAGCAAGCCAGGCACAAGGGACATACGGGAAGTATATTAAATCTTATGTTAGAAGAATTGACGAGTTAAAAAATGGTTTATACATGCACTATCTTTGGATTAAGCTGTACTTGATGCTTCCTAAAATAAATCACATATATTCTAATATTATAAAGAGGTAAAGTTTGTGAGGTTGTAGGGGGTAATATCTGGATCTATTGAACCAATTTTATAAATGCTTTTACCAATAGAAAGCCACATTATTTGTGAGTGTCATAGGCTATATAATAACACGAAAATGAAGACTTTTTCGTGGTAGTCGGACGTCGTGGCCAATGCGACCTTTGACAGCCAGGAACATAAGTATAACATAAATCATAGTTTTTAGTAATAGCACTCGACAATATCTAAGCACTCAGTACTAACCGAACCACAATCATAATTTCATCACAATTAAAAATGTTTACCGCCCAACGAAGTGGACACGGGTCAGCTAGTCACTAACAAATATAATTAGATGTAACGTAAATGCTACACCGTAGGTTGCTACGGTGCATTAATGCATGCTGCACATCCCTAGCTCATGGTACGTTGCCCTCTGGCGCGCTCTACGCTAGCTTCACCTGCGCTACGGTGCATTAGTTTGCTCCTAGTAGCTACGTCGCTATTTAGTCTAATAATGAACAATTTAATTCTGTAAGAAATTAAATTATTTAAATAATTCTAATCTTTATTCAAATATGTCTTAAATAATATATAAATTATGTGTACCTACGAAGTCCAAGGAGTAAAAATCAGTCTTGGTACGACCAAATTTAGTTATTGCTTTAATTTCACCGTGGTCAAATCCCTCCTAATTAATTAAAAAGTATTTCATTAACAACCAAAAACTTAAAGTATTAAAAGATCAATTATAAAATAAATAAAATCAATTATAAAATAAAGCAATTAATAGACATATAAATTGACTCATGAATGTAAAACCGATATTAATATGTAAATTTTCCATTTTTTTCCCTATACAGCTAAACCGATTTTGAAGAAATTAAGGATAAAGTAGGATACCGTTTACAACATTACATTACAACTATAACACCACACTATAACAACAGTTCAGACGATCACAATTATTTTGAGTGACTTCGTTTTCGTTAACAGTTCGTACAAAAAAAATGTTGAAATATCTAATTACATTTCTGTGACAAATCTAAATGATCGTTACCATGCAACGTATGCGGGAGGGTGCTTGAGTTTTAAGTGTGTCATCAAAGCTCATTTAGCGATGAAAATGAGTTCCGATGTCGACGAGTGAACATCGGCTCTCATTACGTGTACGTTAACTCTATTCACTGTCAGCAATATCATCGAGAGCTCGAGTGTACTTGCTCACATTATAAACTTCACGTCAGGTTTGCGTTATATAATATTCTAACTTTTAATTATTTTACTCTAAAAAGTTGGAATTACGTCAGCGAATGCATTAATTTTGTTTTTAATACGACTCTTAACTGTAATTACACATTAACAAATGCATTTTTGGTTTATATATTTATATATAATATCAAATAATGATACGTATATTTTATATAAAATATGTTTGTGTAAATTAATATAAAATTTAAAATCCATAATGATCAAAATTAAACCAACGGACCGATGTAAAAAGTCCATTGTCATTAAAATAAAGCAATACAATGTTTTAAGCTGAAGGCCCGTCTGAGTCCACTAGAATGAATTTTGTATACCAGCCAGAGAGGCACTCGAGAACAACCAAATTACATTTAGCTCCCGAGGCGGGCATTGTAGCCTTATTAAGATACTTGCGAGCGTTACTCTTGTAGCACGCTTTAATTATAACTCAACAATGACTAAATATATTCCACAATAACAATAACATTAACAAAGAAAGACATAACAAATATTTTTTATCGGTTTAATTAGTTTAATAAGTCACATAAAAAGTCAGAAGTCAATTAAAGATGAATATTTGGCTTAATGTGTTGCTAGATTTGTTCATAAATTAAAAACTTATTTTCAGAGCAGCAATACATACATATTTATTTCATAGTAATGAAGTTTTAACAAATTAAAGTCAAATATAATAAGGATGTATACTCGTATATAACAATTTATCTCTAGCACTCTGAGCGTGACAAAGCACCAACGTAAAACTGACAGAGAAGCTGACGTTAACAAGTGCCTCCTTAACTCCTCATTAAGAGCAAAGATATTAAATTTTAATCCCATAATATTTTAGCACAATGTCAAACATAATAATAAGAAAATTAAAGTTTAAAAAAAAAAACGTTTCTGGTTTTGACCGTGATCATAACTTTTTTACAATTTTGGACAAAGTTTTGAAACATTTATACCTTTTCAGTTAGGTAGCATTCAACACAATATATAATAATAATAATAATATGGCTAATGGTCCACCTGATGTTAAGTGGTTACAAGCCCATAGATATTCGCGTTGTATGTGTAAGAAAATCGTATCAATCTCTAAATCTCAAGTTATTCATTGACGAGAATACGTCTCTTGTTTGCAAAACATACATTTGCTTTATTTTAATATAATATTATGTAATGGTAAATAATTCGCTTTGAAATGTAAAAATTTTCCCATTTACCTCTATCTGGCTTTGTATTTTGGAACACGGTATGCCAGTTTTACGGCCTCGCTAACAAAGGGAGAAATAAGATATATATTTTATAAGCACTCCTTCAAAGACATTGACCTGCTTAACAATGCCTTAATGTAGGTTAAAGAGCATCCTGCATACTAAGTTATTTACGTATAATTTAATTAAACTTGTAATAATTTATCCATTTTTTTTGTTTCTTATATAAAATATACTCAATTAGTAACAAACAATTTGACTGCTATTTCAAAAGTACTGGTGTGTTCGAAATTCGACCAAAACTATTATTAAAATATATGAATTTTCACATTCTGAACTATTTTCTTACTATTCTTATTTCCAGTTTTTAGTAATAGCACTCGACAATATCTAACAATTAAAAAAAAGAAAATCCATTGGCAAACCGAGGAAAAAATAATACTGAACATTAAATTATTGTTTGTTAAGTCAATAGTCTTACATTTTCCCTGAAACGCGTGGCATCTTCTGTTATAAGTTTTATGTAGGTATATTTTAGTAGTTTTTTTTTCACTTAGGCATTACAAAAACACATTTTCTCATTTTTATTATAAAAGATAGCTACAACAATTTGGCTACTATTTTACTATATAGATGCTATATTTTCGTATCGTTATAATTATAACAGAACTAAATCCAAATTTGAAATTCTGAATAAATTACCTAAAACTAAATCCAAATGACACTAGAAATGTCACAGATGGAAAATTCCTAACTATCCTGACACGTAACAGATCAAACACGAACATTCTAAATTATTAGGACCACGACCCTCGGTCCTTCAAGATTAATTAGGCAGAATATATAGAGGAACTTAGATACTGAATTTATCAGAAAATCTAATATCAAAATGTCACCACGAAACCAATTTGTTTTCGAAGTATTCTCGGCTTTTTTAACATTAATATGAAAAGTAACAGGCTGTTACTTTTCATATTAATGTTCCCCTCCCCCATTTGCGAAGAATGCTTAGAGGAAATTCCACCACGCTATTCTAATGTGGAACATCATTCGACGCATGAACATTTCCTGAAGTGCTTTTCCTTTTCAACCGAACACAAAATATGATAACAGTGGTGTTTGCACGGATTTGAATCCGCAATCACTGGTTAAGATTCACGCGTTCTACCACTAATCCATCACATTTCGTCTTTAAGAAATCAGTTAACAATTACATGCTATGTCCATATCTACCTACTCTTATGCATATATCATATGTAATTATGATCAGGATACTTCTCTTATTAGACGAATTTACTCGTCACGTTGTAATGAGAACTTACGTCGAGGGGAATGAACGTAACTTTGTGTAAACGTGAAGCGAGGATACGACGTGGAACATGTTCGCTAAAAATAATACATTTCGCCCTCACACGAGGGATATATAAAATTAAATTTCATGGACCGTTTTAAAAATTTACCTCCGTTCAAAATTTTAATGAAGCCGTAACACCCTTGCACATTAGGATACGAAACAATTACCAATTGTATCATAATGACCTCATTGATAATATAAAATATTGGTAACATAAAATAATCCTGATGATAATAATATTACAAAAATACCTTGCCGAAGTAAGCAAATTATTTGCATTTACCGTGTGAGCTATTAATTTCCTAGTACTATTGTTCCGAGATTAACTCAACCAGTTAGTATTTGATCAATAATTAACAAGCTATGTAATGGGCAGAGTCAACTTAGCTGTAATAACTGCGAGCTATATAGTATATCTATCGTTTATATTCCAACTCTGTTTAACTTAACCAAGGCACAATATGTTAACATAACTTTTCCCATGGTTTTTGTTAAGCTAACATATAATTATTTAAACATATAAAATTACAATTAACTATTTAATACAATTATTAGCTTTATTTCAGCTCGCTATTATCTATATTTTGAATAATTTCTTACAAAGAAAACCACTAAAAACATACATAAATATAAACAGCTAACAGTCGCCGTATTTAAGATTAACTCAAACAATTTAATGACAAGGAAACTTGGCAAGCAAAATAAATTCCAATTCGCCCGGTCTGGCGGATACTTTGTACCAAGTGATATAACCAACCAATCTAAGTTATTGAATGCATGTATTCAATCGTTGTGAATGCCGAATTCAATTGAAACGTGAGTCGTTCACCTGCAGTTTGCATAGATTAAGTTTATTTATTCGTTTACAAACAGTGCAAATGAAAGATAAATATTATTACATAATATGTTGCCAATGACTGATATTATTAGTTGAATATAACTGCAGTTATTTATATTTAGAGTTCGTTGATAGTTTCAAAATGACTTTCGTATAGTCGTTTCGTAGTTACTGCAATGTGGAATCATGGTTTGACCCAGAACACGCTAATATCTGAGCAATAGACACGCGATACCAGGCCAAATAAAATGGATGGGCATAAAAAAATATAAATGGACCGTCTGGATCATGGTTCCGTTGTCCTTATCCAATTTATTTGGGATCTGCGCAGTGTTTTATTCTAACACTCGATTATTTGATGGTTTTGCTGGTGAGCTGCTGAGACCCTAACTGTTAATGGTACTGAATGAACGCTGATGGGTGCGCTTAAAACAAAAAATCTGTTTCTTTCTTGTGCTTTATTTTACTCTGCCGGAAACACCCTCTTTATATTCTAGTATTATTTATAAATATAGCAGGTTAAATATATTAATTACTATATTAATTTAATGTTAAAAATTTAATATCGAAATACGTTAATCTAGAATAATAAGTAAGTAATGTTAATTAGTTGTAAGGGGACAAAATGTCTGTTTTTACATAAACAAAATGAGTCAATGGAGAAATCCCGTTACCCATTATATCAATATAGTTACGCGATCAGCGAAAAATTTTATAAATGTGAATTATTATTTTTTCATTTAGAGAATAATACCAGTTTTCCTGGAAGACTTTAATTCATATTTTTCCCCTTCAGTTTTCTGAAAACCAATTCTTGGAAATAGGGGCGACAATACATCAAGGGTAGGAGGAGGAGATCGAACTTGCCACTATAACGAAGCTTATATTATATTTAATACATAATTCATAAATGTTTACTTTACCTTACTGAAGAACAATTTAACAGATGGTTATTAATATATAATATTGTCGGAAAACAATAACCAACAAACAACATTATACTAATATCATGAACAGCCTAACCTCTTTTTTCTCGCTAAACAAACCTACTTACATAATATCGAAATAATTACTATTATTTACCGAATGGAATGCTAAAAGTTGTTCGATAGACAATAACTAATAATAATTTCGTTTAAATTAAGGATATCATTTTTATTTTATGCTGATTCTTCCATTGCAATAGCCAAAAGAGTACACAATTAAATACAAATAATAATCATAATAATAATACGAATATATAGGTTAATAAATTGAGAAGAGAAAAGAGCCAGAAGCTTTTCTTTTTATTATTTACAATAATATAGGATATTGATTTCTTAAGGGCCTGTTTTTAATTGTCCGTAGCCTTTCATGCTGGTACATAAATGTATCGAATTATCTCAAGACGCAAACATCAGTATTCTTCCTGTCCCATATATGAGTGTCCTTGATATTGAAATTCTTTGTTCCGTTTTCCTTTATGGAATAATCAAAACTGTATCGGTATATAGAAAAATTTTGATATATGATTCATTATTACAAGTGCAGTAAATAAAATATTATTAAATTAATGTTAACATAATTTCAATAGTTTTCTTAACAGGTTCTCCATACAACCATCTCAAAAGCATTGCCTATGTTTTTTTTTCTCACAAGTTAATAATATACATGACGCGAGGCAATGTAGCGTGTCTCAGCTTTATTTATATTTAAAACAGTTTTATTAATTAAGGTAAATTTTATTGGTAGTTGGGCTGTGTAATGTGATTACTAAAACAGTTTGTTTTATACTTAATATTAATATTACATTATGTTTTCTATTACTGTAATCCGATGTTAAGTGAGAGTCAGCCATAGCTATTAAACGTACAAAGAAAAATAAAACTTACAAATAAATAGCATAATTAATTTTTATTACACTTTGACGTTAGCAGCGCTTTATTTAAGATTGATTTTATAATGCCTTTGCCTTTTAATTTTATAATGACAAGGATTGCATAGAGGCTCCTTTGATTATTTTTATCTCATAATAAAAATTAATTAAATAAACATTATCATCGAAACCGCGATTAAATGCTGCCATAATTGCTAGACAAACATTTCTTCTCATGATATTTGAAATATCACAACACGCTGTATCACTGTGGATACATAAGAATCGATTTTAAGACATGCTTATGCACATGATTTTTGCCTTCTTAGAAATAATCTATTTAATATCTTTTGTAAAAATCAAAAGCCGATCACACACACAACACACACAACTTGTATTATTCTGATTTGTTAAACAAGATTTGTTTCATACTATTAATATTCTCGAGAACGTGCAATAAAAATGTGATAAATTTCTGTGTAATATTTCTAAGAGATAATCGCGCTTTCTCTGCAAAAGGTGGCCATTATGTAAAACTGTTTGCACAATCGTTCGCAATAGGAGGTTAACAAATCGTTTCATTTTATTTACGACTGTAAAGAAAAAATTTACTACAATCAATAGATTAGATCCTGCTTCGGTATCGCATTTTAACTATAGTAGTTTATAAAAAAAAAATTTAACAATTCAGTTTTGTATTACTGAATAACTATTAACTGTTATCAATGAAACTGTACACGATTAGAAATTAACAAATTAATCAACCATTAGTGGGTGGGAACCAGGAGAGACTATCGGGTGGGTACCAGGAGAGACTATTTTAAATTTGACTTTGTATAACAATTATATATTATATTCATTTGTAATTTGTTTGATGTGAACTGTAATTATCCTAGTTATATCAAAGTTTATTGTTTTATATATATTAATATTCGAACTATTTGTGCATAATAAACATCATTAATCAATGATGTTATTTAAAAATAATATAACTTTAAAGATGCGGAATGAGGCGGATCTTAATATATGTACATGTATTCACTATCTGCTAGTTCTTCTTTCGACTTCGTACGGGTAAAATTCATACAAAGTTATACCTGACGTTTCCCCCACTTACAGTTGAAAGTTCCAGAAATTCTTTCTTAGCGGAGATGCTTAGGTTATAAAATAAAACTACATACCAAATTTCAGCTCTCTAGACTGTGGTTTGGCTATCAGTCATAGTCAATTATGACAAACAATTTTACAAGTAAAGATTATATTATTTTCTGCATAAGGTGAGTTATAATCTGTGCTTTTTTACGTGAGCAATAATTGTACTAACTATCTGGATTTGTATATGACGAGTCCTTAATTACGATAATAATTGTGATTCAAAAGCTTGTGTATATAACATTATAAACCATTTAAACCATTTATTTTGCTACACACATACATTACATAGATTATACAGAAGAAAAAAAAATTAAATTTAAAGAATACAGTGTAGGTAGCAAGGGGTTCATCTCAGTATAAGCTGTGCTAATGCACAGCACTGATTTTCAGATGGCCCCTGACTATTGGGTAAACATAAACAAATGCGCGCACATGAAAATAGGCTATAGGCTATGCGTCTATAGATTTTGCTATATTTAATAAAAACGAACAGTTTTATCGTTGTATTATTGTTCTGTAATAATGATAATCTAACATTTAGATATATCCAGTTGGGTCGGACAAGATCTACCCCCACCTCCTTGAATATCGCACCCAAAGTGTTTTCGCTTATCTACAGAAAGTAAGCCAAGGTTACTGCCTCGTAAAAAAAAACCCGAATCACGTTTTTATTTGACCTGCGTTCCTTTAATGACGAAATACGTATACCCCGAGCCACAACCGCGACGTTTAATAGTTGACAAACATGACCTTCTCAATTTGTTTTCCTTAGCACTCCCTAAACAAAAATACTTATGTTATTTGATTGAATGGGGATGTGTTAAAGTACGCTTGAAACGAGGTCGCAGTTCGGATATAGAAAGCCTGATAGTAGAGGTCGTGCCTTATCGTCATCTCAACCTGTGCCTCTCTGTTTCTTGAGGTAGGCGCTTTGTCATACTAATAAGCGCTTGTTTACACCTCAACTAGAATTCACCTCTTGAGATACAAAATGTTAAAGATAACGAACGGAAACCGACTAGATATTCAGTAAATTGATTAGGAAAGATTATACACTTAAAAAATATATATTAAAGTAAAAATATAATAAATAACAACAATAGGTACGCTTAAAACTGTCAAAATATACAAAATATAGAAACATATCGTATATGACGTGTTGTTACTTTAAATTAAAGACTAGATATTCAGTAAATTGATTAGGAAAGATTATACACTTTAATTTAAAGTAACAACACGTCATATACGATATGTTTCTATATTTTGTATATTTTGACAGTTTTAAACGTACCTATTGTTGTTATTTATTATATTTTTACTTTAATATATATTTTTTTAATTTTCTGCATACTACAGTATACACATAAATATTCTCACTGTTGATTTTTATACCGGAAGTGAATAAAATATTCACTAAAATTATTGCGATTACTAACAAGTAATCGCAATAATTTTAGTACAACAACATTGTACTGATGTAAGAGACTAAATGTGTTGTAAAGAAAGTCTTAAGAGATTTTGATGTCAATTTTCGCTGATCTGTGCTCTAGTTAACATTCTCTTTAAGAAGCAGTATCTATTAATTTGTTCTGTTTTATTTGGTGTACTATATACAAAAAAATATGTTTCATAAACTCTTTTATGAGCATTTATTTAAAAATCTATCTTTTATTTATGGTAACTTTAAAGAAATAAACACTAAACGAATCGAATTCAACCCGAAATGCAGTAATATATTATGAGAATTTAATTTAATATTCGTTTTACAAACCAGTCTTTTTTTTAAATATACAACATGTTTCAATGTTTACACAAGTAAAAAGCACAATATTTTTTTACGTGCCATAAATAAGTCATCTCTGACGTTTACAGACATAATAAATCATGTTGGTAAGGAGTTGGTAAGCATCGGGAAGAAAAACATGTATATCTTAACTTGACTTGACATATAAATTACGCCTAAATAACAGGAAGCAAATCCAATCAAAGATGAAAGTTAATATCAATTACGGTGCCGTAGCCACAATGCCGGCAGGTGCGTTGCTTTATCATAGAAAATAATTAATAAAAAGCAACATACAAAAGTCCAAGGGACTCTTTTTTTTTAAATTGTTGGCGTATACTGCTGCAAGAAAGCAAAGGTTTTCTAATTTAATTAATTCAAATATTTTACACAATTAACCATTAACAATTAAAGCGTGAAAATATGACTGATTCTTAAAATGTGAAACACATCAGGAAAAAACACAAACAAATTCTTCCTGTTACTTGACTGCAAAGAGCAACTCTTTTGTCGGGCAATGTTATATAACAGGATTATTTTCAGGAAACTCCAAGCTTTTAACATAAGTTCGTCCCTTTTCTGTTCGCTTGAAAATTAATGAGTAAATATTACTAGTATAAAAATAGTAATGAACTGTTGTACAATTATTTTCAAAATATGCTAAGCGCACGACTTTCAGTCATATTCCAATTTGTAGACTGTATACTCGTATGTATTTAATGATTTTATCAATGTTGGTATGCAAAACGTTATTATATAACCGTAGTTAATGCATAACACAGTTGTTTATATTTCTACAAACGTACATGTTACAGTCCGAAAATAACCCTTATTTAGATCGCCCATTATTTCGCCTAATTCATTATCATGTCATACATATAATTTATCATACATAGTAATAAACTTTAAATACAAATTGTGTCTATTTATGTCCTATGTAGTGAGCCGAGATGGCCCAGTGGATGGAACGCAGGAATTCTTAAATGAAGATATCGAATTCAAATCTAGCCAAGTACCACTTAATTATTTATGGCTGGATCGTAGTTCACGTCATGTTCAGCAAAGTGAAAAATACCGTATAAATGTCAGAAATCTTAGAGGTACGTGACACAGCTAAATATTCGCAGTGGAAGTGCGTGGTGATAACGAAAGAAGGCCCAGCGATGGAACATTTACAATGGTAAAATTATTCAGTAGTCGACGGCAATTCTGACCTTAGAAAAATTACACAAGAGATATTACAGTGAACAATTCGACTCGATCGAAGACAAATGATAAATTATTTTTTGTGTCTTTCAAGGCTACAATCCTGTGCCTTGAACTTGTGCCGGGAACAAAAGTTTGTGATCATTTCCAGGCTATTAAATACATTTGCACGTTGATATTGAAAAATATCCTTAGTCTTGTCTATCAAATTTAATTTTTTTAATTTTATATGTTAACACTTATACAACTTTTTTTTATATTACGATACCTCTATTTTCGACTAATCCTTTGTGCTGCAAGCTAAACTTCATTATGTTGAACCAATGGACCGATGGACAATGCTCCAATCTGAAACAAGCAAAACACAGATATAGATTAAGCTATTTATACATAAAAAAAATAAAAATTTATCACTCCCAAAAAAAAATCGATCTCAATAATACATAATTTAAAAACAAATATTTTAATTTATTTTTTAAATTGATATCATGTAAAATGGTTTGTAAAAATAATAAATAGTGTTTTGTGCCTACATTTTTATTCTTCTACCTATGTGAAAACGGTCTTGAGTTATAAAGCTAAGCGTATTACAAGAAATTCTTTCAACGCTACTCTTAAGATAGTAAAGTGGAGACCAGTAGTTTCATAAAAACATTCTAAAAAAGTAAGTTTTCTGAGTCGTAAAATGAATGAGACTGTCTTGAGCAACTGTCCCGAGATATTAAGGAAACGGCTGCTGAAGAAAGTATTTAATAAAAAATAAATTAAGGTTTTACAAGCTGTAATTATGTGATTTAAAAAAAAATCTACCTCCATTTCATTTTATTAACGACGAGCTATATTAGTGAATGTTCGCTTAATAATAGTTTGATGCGGCAATGAGAGTTTTATTTATTTACTTGAGTTTTAAGTTTCCTAAGATAAAAATATAACGTCAATATATTATTATAATCAAATGGTTTCTAGTGGACCATAAAGAGAAATAATAGGCCTCATTATTTATATTTTTTTATTATATAGGAAGTGAAAACTGGATTCGTGGTGGTAAGTCACCACTGACAATAGACATTGAAACCGTAAGTAATATTAACCATTCCTTACATCGTCAACAAACCAACAACCATGGGAATCTATGATAGTACGAATGTTCCTTGTGCCTGTAATAATGATGGCTTCACGCATCCTTCAATGTTTGTGGTAAGATAGATGATATATATCTTGTTTTAGTAGAATGTAATATATATAGAAACCCTAGGGAAGCATTGATAAATATATTTCAGCTATGTCGGTTAAAGGTCGGTTATGCAAAGTGCTTTATCAGATCCCACGTTTACAGTGGCCAAAACAATATAATGTCTGTTTGTCAATATGTAACGTTATTATAAAACATGTAAGATAAAATTTGATATGTAAGATAGCTTAAGATATAAGGGTTTGACGTGCCGCAATGATAAAAAACCATTAACAAAAAAGAAAAAAAAACGCATCCTTCGAACCACTAGCCCAATACTTTCTATTGCTGTTTTATATTAAAATAATGAATGGTGATACCTTCTCTGATGGACTTGCACAAAGTGCTACCAAGTCAAAATTCAATCAGAAAGGCATTAGTATAGTTAAGTATAACTACAATTTGCCAATGAAAAAAACTAAAAGTAAAAACTATTCCAATTTCCGATATCAGATTCTTCGAATGTTAAATTGATGCAATTATGATTGCTACAAAACCATTACCATACCGTCGATTGAGCGACAGGTAATTAGCTCATGTCAAAGGTTACTAAGTTCTACTTTAATCAACGAAATCGTTTCCCAGACCGACTTCTATTAAAGTTTTTCAATTATATAAATTTTGATCTTATTAGAATTGCAGGCTCTAAAACACCAAATAAAAATTATAACCAAAGCAGATTAGGTAATATCAACATTATGTATATTAACGGTTTATTTCATTATAGTTTTTTTATATATATATATTAAATGGCAGACTAGCAAATGAGACATGAGACTGGTAAGACATTAAAACTGTGAGAAATTAAAAAAAAATTATAATAATTGCTGTCTGGCATATGGCAGAAGCATATGTGATGAATAAGCGGTATCCTACCAGACGGTATATTTGCATAAAGCGCTATCATTAAGTAAAGTAAACAGAAGGTAATTAATTCAATTGCAATAAAATATTCTTTAAATTTAAAACCTTCAGTAATTCATATTATATATAAATATAATTCTAATGGCTACATTGATAAAGTTATTTATGAATATTTTGGCTTTTGAGGTTCAAAATTCATAACATTGAAATACGGAACGCGTATGAATGTTTTATGGCTATAAAACCTTTTTTTACGTAATTTTAACGTCTTGAATATGCTATATTATATTTTTTATACAAAACAAAGCCACTCAAACCACGCACAAAGGAATATAAATGTAAAGCGGCCTTAATATCCAACGTTATTGTGCATTTTTAATCTGTGCTGTCGACTCCCGTAGTCGTTGACAGCGAGTTGTCATTCGAAATGAATTGACGTCAAAGAATAGAATTGAGTTTTTAAAGAGTTAACGTAAAAATGTTCTAAATTCAAACTTGCCGCAGCGCATGACATTTTAATGCTATAGCAATAAAACTAAGCCCACTTACTCGTATACCACCAATGTTGCCAAGTAAAAAGGAGTCATGAAAATAAACCACAAGCTTATAGGTACTCGTACTGCGCCAGACGGAACCGCTTGCCAACCAGTTACATTACCTGAACCTTTTGAATATTTAAATTTACCTATTAAACTTTGAATTTAAATTATTTTGAAAAAGATATTTAACGATTGTGTTATTTACTGTTTCATTGTTTTTTTTCGTGATCCGTATATCACGAAAATGAAGGCAAAACAATTATTTCGTAAGTCAATAGTAGTTCTTGTTATATGTCAGGAATATACACGTATTTCAATAAATACAAGGTACTTTACAGTAAAGAATATTGATTTTTAAAACGGTCCGACTTGAAGTTACCAAGAAGCCACTAACTGTTGCAACTATCATGAATAATTAATTAAAATGAGTTTTCCGAATACCGTCCACCTACTTATAACATAAAAAACTTTATATTTCTTTTTTATGTTATAAGTAGGGGGACGAGCAAATGGTGGTAAGTGCTCACCACTGTCCATAGAAATCGGCAAAGTAAGAAACATTAACCATTCCTTATCTCGCCAATGCGCCACCAACCTTGGGAACTAAGATGTTAAGTCCCTTGTGCCTGTAGTAACACTGGCTCACTCATCCTTCCACTACCTAGATGAGATTGTGCAAGGCATTACATCCTAGTATTCAATCTATTCCATAATACGTAATTTACACTTTTCGAATTTTAATAAATTCAGATATTCGAAAATAAGAAAATTTTTACTAAGCACAGATGTCTATCAAAGAAAACATAATTAAGTTCACATAAAGAAAAGCTAAATATAGTTTTTTTCTTTGATGCATTGTTTGATGATTGATTTCCATGGTATAAAATGTTATAATCAATATAATAACATCGTAATTACATGTGATTTACCACTAGGTTAATTTAACTAGCTTTAAATAACAGTTTTTTAAAGAAAGTACCAACAAATATATATTTAAAACGGAATATAAGCGAGTAAAGCTACAAGGGTCCGCTAAAAATAACCTAACAAAGTACAGCATAATCCAGCCGGATATCCGTCAGTCCGCTCTTACATATATCCGGTTTCCTGCCATTGATCTCACTACATTCCCAATTTGCTCGAACAATTCAAGCACAATAAAATAAGATTAACGTTTTTCAGATGTTTATATCTCGAAGTGAATAAAACAAATATTACGTTTTAGATAAATATAAGTAGACGCTACATCAATTCATATATAATTATATTACTTTACAAAATAAAATAAAATTAATTGTATTTTAAGTGAAATTATTTCAATAAACAAAACAATGCAGCATGGAGTTTTGATGGCCGTTTTATTTGTTTTATCATATTTTTTTTAATTTTACCATAAATGTTAATATTTTTGTTTCTTCGTACCCTTAGCTAGACAGTTTATTGCCCATTATATACTACCTCGCTACTTTGATAAAATACATTAGTTAAACATAGCACTATTGAATACATTTAAAACACACATCAAAATACATATATAAATAATCAACATTATATTAAAGTTGAGTCTCTTCAAAATGTGTTTATTATTATTGTGACGTAATCTCAGTAGAAATGATTGTGACGTCAATCAAACATTACTTCGGTACTTATTTGTTCGCAATCTCTCACAAGTATAGCTTGCCAATCGGTTACATCACTTGAACCTTTTGAATATAGCGTGAAGAAAAAGTGTAGTCCTAAATAACTTTGAATTTAAAAGTGTACATAATATTTTTGGAGAAGATTTTTAACGATTATATAAGGTACGGCTTAAAGTGCCTCGTCGTTCTCGTGACTAACATATACGATCTGTCCGAGTTGGCCAAAACAAAAGCTTAAAAGTTAGTGGTGGTGGTTCATTTCAATTGAGAAATTCTAAGGTAGCAGGCTACAGCTCGGAATTTGAGAATATTTTTGTATTTTTTTTTTTATTGATAAGGAAGGTGGACGAGCATATGGGCCACCTGATGGTAAGTGGTCACCAACGCCCTTAGACATTGGCATTGTAAGAAATGTTGCCCATCGCTTAAATCGCCAATGCGCCACCAACCTTGGGAACTACGATCTTGATCTTATGTCCCTTGTGCCTGTAATTACACTGGCTCACTCATCCTTCAAACCGGAACACAACAATACTAAGTACTGCTGTTTTGTGGCAGAATGTCTGATAAGTGGGTGGTACCTACCCAGACGAGCTTGCACAAAGCTCTACCACCAGTAATTACAATTAAATATTCTTACAATTATGATCCACTAATCATATTTGTATTAATTTTCGTATACCCTGGATACTGGAGTTCAATCCACAGGCCATTGATGAAGTTTTTAGCTCAAACAAAGAAAATAATACTAAGTAGTAACAAGTATAGGATTTTTCCAGGGTAAGCTCGTAACGATTTTTCTCAAGAAGGCACTTGCACTAAAGCTCGGTTTCTTTATTAAAAATATGTTTCGTTTTGCTTACGAATAGTAGAAACGTCTAATTGGCATTTACAATGAAATACTAGTATCTATTTCATCTTGGTATATTTATCATATTAACATTTATCTTGGTACATACCCTATAGTTGCTATTTGTAGCTTTATGATCCATAAAGACCAAACCGATGGCAGTTGCTAAATTACGCCTTGTAGATCATTTTATGATCCGTAAACAAAACAAATAATTTGTAGAATATAATAAACGAAGATAAAACAATTTATCAACATAAAATATACCACGTACAATGGAAATCACTTCACCAATAATTATTTTTAAGGAATCGAAACATATATATACAAATATTACTGATTTTAATAGATAGGAAAATAACATCGATATATGTAATCCGGTCAGTTATTGGATTGGCCAAAAATCAGTAAAGACCGGTTGCAATCGTGAAAAATAGTTTAAGAAAACCATTTTTAGAAAGAAAACTCCAAACCAAATGCAAGCAAAATTGCTAGAAAGGAAAGGAGTCGGTTAGGTTAGGTGATGATCGTTATATTCAATTGCTTAAGATATACGAGTCCTTATCTGGAGATAAAATGTCTTACCCGAAACTTAGAGAATTAATAGCAATTTAAAGCGTCGCATCTAAAACACAACCAAATGAAAATATATAAACAACGTATCGTCCGTAATTCGATATACATTTTATTTAAACTTTCAATTTCACACACACAACACAAACATGAGAAAATGACTACATACACACACAAACTTGTTGTTGGTGCATATAATATATCTTTCTATTAGTACTACTTACGTAGATACTTGTATTCTTTATTTCACATAAATAAAGCAAAATAATTCTTTCGATGAATTTTAATTTGGTCTACAAAAAGGGACAAGTAAAAAACACATTAATTTATTCGCTAGACATATTAACGGTCATTATTCAAAACAGAGAACTAATTTATGAAGTTTCAGTCTGATGTTTGAAGCGGTGTGAAAAGGGGAACATTAAAGAGTTTTGTTACAAATTTATTAACAACTGAGAAAATTTCCTCCAGTTGCTTATATTTATACGTATTATTTGTCACCACAGGGGTCCGCACCTAAATTGTAGCACTTGCCATTTGGGCGCGGACCCATGACTACGGTGCGCTACCGGCCACCGTGTAACGGCACGGCGCCGCTGCCGGGAGGCGGTGCGACGTCGTGCCGCAGCACGGGACCGTGTACGGTGCACTGCAATGTTTTGCTGTTACTTAGTTCGCACGTGTTAATAAAAACGACTGACAATTTACATGTCGATTTTTTAATTTCGCTAGTGAAAGTACGTCCCGTTCTCTTATATAATATATAACTATAAAAAATATGCTAAAACATTGGCGGCAACAGCTTAAAAAAGAAAAACTCAATAAATTTTATCGGCTCAACCTGGATATCGAACCTTAGGCCTAAGGATCTGGTATAAAAGCTACGCACTAGACCAACTAAGCATTACAATATACATGTACTAACTATATTTATATGTATACATATATACACACACAAGATAATTACATAAATTCTAATTCTATAAACTACCTTAAAAATTGCACTAATAAATTACATTAACGTTAAGCTAATATCAAGATTACAAAATTAACTCGCTTTTATAATATCCTTCAGCATTGTCTCCAAGGCTTTAACTATGTAAGCTCCTCAATCATCCAAGAATGGACGAATTTCTGTATATATAAACTGTATATATGTCTTTCTTGCAGACTATAAATAAAATATCTACTAGACAGGCACTTAAATAAGCGTTTTATTGAGTACATTTTATTTTAATATTATTTATTATTTGTAAAAAAACGCATGAACGTTTTTTATTATTGAAAATAGATTGAGCACCACCGCCCTTAGACATTGGTACTGTAAGAATTACTAACCATTCCTTACACCGCCAATACGCCACCAACCTTGGGAACTAACATTTTATGTCTCTTATGTCTGTAGTTACGCTGGTTCACTCACCCTTCCAATTGAAACAATACTAAGCGTTGCTGATTGGCGGTAGAATATGTGATGAATTGGTGGCGCATTGGCGATGTAAGTGGTGGTCAACATTTCTTACACTGCCAATGTCTATAGGCGTTGGTGACCACTTACCATCACGTGTCCCATATGCTCGTCCGCCTACCTATATTATAAAAAAAAGGAATGGGTGGGATTTCGGCCACGGCATCAATTTATAGTACACGGCTGTGTGCGTAAACACAGGGACTCTCATGACACGATGTGACAACAAATCGACCCGACCGAATAGAGATCAGACTTAGGACCCAGAGTTTTACGGACTTAATAATACATAATCCGTTCTTGGGCAATGTAAGAAATAAAATATCTTTCAAATGTAATCAAAGCTTATTCCTATATTTTATTACGTTTTGTGCGTGTCGAATTTTAACGTTATTGTGATTTTATCGTCTTCCAAAATAACCGAAATTTGTTTACTCCTTCCGCAAATTAAGTTTATAACATGTTGATAAGGCAACTGTTAGTTTAACAAAGTGGAGCTTCCGGAAAACGCCTCATGACACGACAAATTTCACGTTATAGTACAAAAATAAACAAAGAAAGTTGCGTGTCCGGTCTCATTTCGTGATTATATTTGACAGTGAGATAGATTTTATAGAATGGAGCCGTACCACTCGAACGTGTGACCTCAATGACCTATCTTTTATATAGATACATCTCTGACATTTATGTACTTTATACTATATGACTCATTTGAACAAAAGAAATACGTTTGTGCTAATGGAAAAATATAACCTATCCCATAAGCGGTTACGTTAGTGAGTATCCGATGCCTTTATTTATAATGAGAAGTATCAAAACGATTTTTTTTGAAATGCTGAATAAATCCCTTAGTGTTCGAAATTCGATTTTTATGTTCAGAATAGTATTTTTTCTACTTGTTTTTATTGATTCCACCAAAGCTTGTCAATAACTACAAAAAGAAAACATAATCGGTTGACAAATAAACAAAGATATAAATGGTACTGAACAGTTTTGTCTTTGCCTATTTACGTTGATATAGATATTTTGTGAAAAAAGTACTGAAATCAAATAGAAAATAATGCAAATGCGGTCCCATAAAAAGTATAATGTGAAGAAAATGCTAAGAAACTCCGCTTGAATCATATTTGAATCATTTATGAGGGCGTGAGTGATGAGACATACATTATTTAACAGTGTCAAATCAAATATTACAAAGCAAAGTACTTCGAACGCCGCGGTCTCCTTTATACATCGATATAGATTTATATTTAAAATATACTCACCCAATATTTACACTAATATCAAGTATAAAGTCTTTTGATAAACATTATAAATTTTAAAACTAGGTTTTGTTCTAAATTTAAATAGTCATTAAAGTGTAAGTATAGAATATTTTATGCATACACCAACTTACTATATAAACTTAATATTATAAATGAAAAATATATTTATTAGCATTTCCTTTTTGTCACGCAGCAACACAGAAGCTTGTCGACCAGATTTTTGGAGATATTTTATGGCATATAATTAGTGTGTTAATGCTAAGATTTACGAACTTAATAGTGACATGGGATCATATTTCCCCCGCATAAAAATACATTTATCCGGGGGAAATATGATCCCATCTCTCTATCCGTATGGATACGAAACCCCAGATAATTGCACATAATGGTAAGTTCATTTATTACTTATTTTTGGTTTATTTCCGCACGGAAAATTGAAAATTATTCGTTTAATATATAAATCACCTTTCAATCGCAACAGTGCATTTTCATACTTACTGATGCTATAATGATGCCTTCACCCAACAGATATTATTGATTTGGATGTCTTTCATTGTAAATGTAAATTGTCGTCGTTATGAAAGAAAATGCTTGTAAAAACTTTTGCTATATTTTTTCATAGACTTTGTTTTTATTCATTTAATTGCCATCGTTTTTTCTTCGTATATTTCGAGTCATTACTGCCTTTCAATGTTTTAATGACTCAAAAAATATATAAATTTTCAGCTTTAAAAAGACATACGTCAAAAACTACTTTTGTACTAATATTATTTTCGGCCAATAAAGTTTAACACTCTAATGGTAAATAATACAAAAGAATACATAAGAACAAAAACAACACGAAATATGAATATAAATTATTAAATTCTTGGCATGCAATTCAATCTACCGACTATTTTATAGAAAAACTTTCTTTTTTTGTTGTAAATATTTCTGCTTTAAATTAAGGACGTGACACTAATGTAAGAGGCCAATACGTGCTACTTCGTGTAGCTTCGATGTAAGCAGTAAGCACGCCCGACATCTTCTTGCATCTCGAGTGACGTAAACCGATGTAAGACATAAATCCCTCTACTGATATAGACATTTCCCTTGTAACAAGATCACTATCAAATATAAACATCAATAGTTGTGAACGTTTTGTATTATATACGGATCAAAAAATACCAAAATTAAAATCGAATATTTTTCGATGTTATATTATTAAAAATACTATATACTACATAAGAATAATGTAAAAAAATTAAAAAAAAAACGATTGTATTTCATGGCTTCGAGTTTTGCGGGCGCGGACTTTCGTGGGCTCATCAACACTCCCCTAACCCACTTCTTTACTGACACTGGGTCAATGCCGATTACACGCCAGCCTTATTTTTATACAGTCCTCTGAATAGACGTTGCCTGAATCAATTGAGATAATGAAATGTCAATGGATTATAGTTAGAAGGCTTTCTTAGGATACTACTTGAGTGGATAATGTTTTTCCTCGTATCCACAGTAATAGAGTTGGCGTAACTATTCCACGTAATATACTTAACTTCGAATTGTTTCTATACAGTGGCGTAGCTTGCCCTTGATGGGCCCTGTATCAGAATTTGTTGGGGGGCTCTTCATCTTGACTGCGGCGATGACCTTTTCTTTCCGTGAGTTTAGAGACTTGAACGTCAACGACTTAAAATACATTCAATTGTTTTTTATATTATTATAATATTTTCGTTACTTCTTCGATTTTTTTCTTACTCGGGTTCGGGGCCCTTGTAGCTAGGATGCCCCGAATCTTTGATACGGCCAATACAGCGGTTGCTACACACCTGTTCCTACATATGTATATAACTACTAAGCCCGCTGTTTATATTAAAACATGAAATACACTTTTTCATTAATAAATAAAGATGAAAATACTAAAATTGAAAAAAATAAACAATTTATTTGTAAGTAATATTTTTATGTTCTCTTAAATTTCACTTTGTGTTAAATGATATTTTGGGTTAACACCAAAAAATTAAATAATTGATACATAATTAAATCAATGATTATAGAGTGCTAATAATCATTCGTCGACTGCACTTTAGATAAGAAATAATTTCAATTCAGCCCGTTAAAATGTGAGAAAGAAATATTTACAAGTTAAACAGCGTTGGTATAATTAAAATAGATAAATTTTATGTACATATATTTTGTGTATATTTGAGCTTGTAATAAACGATTGGTTGGTTAACATAAAAAAGTAAAATACTATCAACTGATCAATTTTATTATCTTTGTTAACATATAATTAATTTAAAAACTAAAACCCATCATCTCCGACCAAAATGCATCCCTATTATAAAAATATTTTTATTGCCATAACAGTAACGCTATTCTAAAAGAAGTGGAATCTCACCACAGAAATCGGTCGTAAAATGTCAGAAGGTGACATTGACCATAATAATCATAATATTTCAAGAATATACGCACTAAATAGTATATCGCCATAAGTCGCATATCGTTGTTTTTATAACATTCAGGAAACGACGATAACCGACGACCGATAAAAATCCAATGCAATATTTGAAGCAAATATTGAGCCAATAAATGCAGAGTAGCTACTAAAATACGATAAGGTCGTGAAATGAAATTTTGCGTTTTATAACACCGCATGTATTATTCGCCGTACGAAATTAAATATGTACATTCATACATTAGCGGAGAGTAACTCCGTGCCAAGTTTAATTCAATCTAAACATTCCCGTCTCATACGGATAATAAAACATACACGGTCGGCGTGAATGAGAAATTTTTGATTAAATTTAGTGTGGACATTATTGTCGATACAAATGATCGCTCACTGTCAGCTGGTCCATTTTAATCTATGTCTAGACATAAAACCGAGACCAATGAATATTGGCCAAACATGAGAATAACTTTTTCCCAGGAAATGAATTTGAACCAAACAGTCAGACAAAGAGCTCTCACTTCATGTTTAAAGTCAACGAGGACGTTTCGCGTGCATGAAGCATATTTAACTAAGTTATGTGTATGTATTTAACTTAAAAATGTGGCAAAAATGAAAATAGAAAACCTATGACGAAAGAAAAACATTAATTTGTTTGTTCGTATGTTACTAGTTAGCTTATTAGTAAATCGGGTATCTTAAATAATAGAAAAATATATTTTTTCAAATATAATTAAAACATGGCAAACGATTTTGATTTTTAAGCCTCAACCGATTCTGATCACTAGTTACTGTTACGGTTAATGCCTATCATATGTAAACTAACTACGTAAATTTAAAATTTTACTGAAATACGAATATTCAGAACAGTCTAAGAATAGTAAGAAATAAAAATATCATACAAAAAGTCCGCGAGCTCTTTTCAACGCTTTTTTTTTTATGTTTGAATCCTCTAAGCTCTGGAAACGTCAGCAAAAAATCGCCATACTAAAAATATAAAGTCATTCTTAGTTTCCTCATTTATTTTACCATAAGGAGCTTATTATTCTTTAATTTTCCCATTCGAAAAATGTTTAAATGGGTTCGGTTTTAAAAAAAATCATGTTTTGTGGACTCCATTGTTGGAATATGTATGTTTGTGTGAGTATATGTTTATAACACATGTGTACATATACTCACACAAACTTATATATGAATCTTTTGCCTCGTATAAGATTCAGTATGTTATAGTATGACATGACATACCCTAGAAAGTATATTAAAGTAACTGTTGTTATGACATTTATTGCAGACAGCTTAGACTCTGTTATATTATATACTTTATTCAAGTAGAGAAACACTTTTGAATCGTCATTTTAGAAGGTTAATTTAAATGTACCAAACCGGTAAAATACTCAGTAGTTACTCTTATTTATCAATCAAAAAAAAATATAGTTATATCGTACATTATGTATAAAAATCAAAGAACTCCTATCTTTTTATCACATACGATTTTGTATAAATGGCACAATAAATAAGCTTGTATATTAGTGCATTATAGAAATGAATATTAAACTTTTTCCTTGAGAAAAACAAAACTCACTATAATATGCACTACAGTTTGACCTTTAATTTTTTACCGCTCACCGACTTAACCTATCACGCTGCACCACTGAGGAATTCAAAGGTATTTTTTTAATCAACAATTCTTCTTTCTTATTCTCGTTTCAAATATTTGCATATTGATTTATACAATAGACCTCGATTACTGCTATAATTTGCAAAATATTTCTTAAATTCCAAAAAACTTCTTCAAATTATCTCAATTCGATATAGTAGTAAGTAGATAAGTATCACAGGTGGGCTAAGGCCACCCTCCTCTCGAGAAGAAAGTTTTAAGCTCATTCTATCATATAGCTGTTTCAATGGATTGTTGGTGGATAAATTTATGGTTTCCTTACGATATTTTCCATCAACAACGAGCACGAAATGAATTATAAGCACAAATTAAGTACAAATAGTAATACTTGCCCGGGTTTGAACTTTAAACCGGAATGCAATCTCCTGTTAAGATTCACATTGTTATAGCCACTGGGCCTTAGATAGGTAACATGAACACATAGACCACAAACTTTTACTAAAATGATTTATATTATTCCAAAAAGTGCGCAACTTTTAAAATTACAATTAGTGTTTTATGTTTTAAAAGTTAAAATCATAATAAAAAAAACATACGATAATTATTAATAAATAAATGAAGTTTTTTTTTTGGCATGAATCTTATACTAGAAGCAGCGCGCTTCGGAGGTCTTAGTATATTATTAGTGTTATTAAAATAGGTGCGTAATAAATAATCGTAGTTTCACTTGCTTTAAATTTAGACTATTAACGTGACAAACTTGATTTTCATGTTATAATTATAATGTAAGATAAATTATAATTACAACATAAAATTATTACATAAAACTAAGTAATTTTAATAGCTTAATAAAAACCTGTCATATATAAAATATTGCAGCCGATATCAAATAATTATATTTTCCAAAAATCAATACATTATTTCTGTGGTATTCGATACGATTCTATAATAAGATATCAAATAAATTTATAGTCACTCTCTGTACAAGACTATATAAACCAGGGCTTGAAGTATTCATACAAATTGCATACGATATTACATGTATTTTAGTAACGAAAAGAGTAGCTACTGAATTGCTCACCGGCTATTCTCTGTTGAATCTACATTCCGTAGCTACAAAGTTTATTTATGTTGTGAAATGACGATTAAAACGTGCTCGAAAGTTAGTTTGTTTATTTCATGTCTTAAACTACTCAACCAAACATCGTGAAAGTTTTCATACACATTGTCGGCGCTGACAAACAACTTAAGGCGATATACTATTTAGATGCGTGTATTCTTGATATGTTATAATTATTATGGTCAATGACCACTTTCTGAAGTTTAACAACCGATTTCTGCGATCAGTCTCGAGTTTGTACTTACAAAATGGCTACTAAACACGCGCGTACGAAGCCATGGGCGGATACTACTAGAGTAATATTTTGATTCGCTTCGACCGCAGCTTGCATTATATAATAACCCATTATTACGTTATTGGATACAAGCACGCCCGAATCCCGAGTTTCACTTCCCCATAATTGACAAATAACTTATCAATATTGCCATCGACAAAATTAATATAATCATTTATAAAATTGAAATAAATTACTCGTAACTTTAAAAGTACTACTGTAACTGTAACAGCCTGTTAATGTCCCACTGCTGGGCTAAGGCCTCCTCTCCCTTTTGAGGAGAAGGTTTGGAGCTTATTCCACTACGCTGCTCCAATGCGGGTTCGTGGAATACAAATGTGGCAGAATTTCAATGAAATTAGACACATGCAGGTTTCCTCACGATGTTTTCCTTCACCGTAAAGCACGAGATGAATTATAATACAAATTAAGCACATGAAAATTCAGTGGTGCCTGCCCGGGTTTGAACCCACGATCGATCACGATCATCTCGGCTTTTTAAAAGTACTACACGAATTTTAAAAGTTTTAATAATTTAATATTAGTTTATAAATTCGAAAGTACTTCTCTCTCTGTCTGTTGCGCTTTTGATCTTTTTTGGTATGATGCAAGCTTGAATGCCAAGGAAGGGCAAAGGCTAGATAACACCTGTCCTCCACTCCTAGCACGCGGGTGAAAACTAGTTAACAATAAAGTAACATGTAATCAGATTTACGTCAATAGAAACTAACTAGTAAAAATTTTACTAAAAAAACGAACCCTTTAAATATTATTGTTTTACCTTTTCATACAAATTATTCAATCTATTAATTAATTTAAATTTAGTCAATAGTAATTACTTCAACTGCATCGGTCCGTACGAGCGAGAGCCTGGTAATCTGTAAAACAGTTAAACTAGTTTGGATAACAGTCTCACAAAGGAATGTGTACTTTGTTAAACGGTTTTATATTACTAACCAATTAAATTACTTGTAATTTTTCCTTTATGTTGAGGGAAATAAATATAATTTCATTTCATTTCATTCAACAACACACGGAGCGGTGGCAGATATCCAGCGAATAACTCAGTCCCTACGTCATTCATATTCCTAATGAGCCATTTAACAAACACACAAAAAAAAAGTAAAGCATATAATAAGTAACATTCCATAAAGATTTTTCTATCAAGATTTCAATGATAATTGTTGTATGAAGACGCAAAGCGGTGGCGGTTAGACACAGCTTGCGATCAACGAGGCGGCTTGGCGAGTCGCCAAACTACATCTCAGTCGCTCTAGTGATGCGGCACTTTGCTCGCTGACGGTAACATACTACAATAAATGCGTTGTACACCCACGCTATGATATATATCCGAAAACAAAGTTCATAACGATATACATATATATTACGCATTATTTCGTGATTTTCGATAAACCTAATGATATATTCCGTTCTTATTTTTATTGAATTTCATACTAATGGCATTCGAGTACATTATTCTTTAAAATACCTAACCAATTTCAAAATCCATGTAACTTTATTGAAAGTGCTTTATTTTTTACATTGTGTTGAAAGCAACTCCGTAGCTTGTATTTACATAGGTCCAGCTGAATCCTAAGTAATATTATATTATTAATGCGAAAGTGATTTTTTTTCTTTTGTTTGTTACACTTTTACATCTTAACTACTCAACCGATCATTATTTTGCATATAAGTTGTCGGGAATATAAAATGGGACATAGGGTAATTCCACAAACCAACACCTCACCTACTTACACGCAGGGTAAGCCACGGGCGGTAACTAATAGAAAATATTTTTGTTTTCTTAATAAAATTCCTGATACGATAAACATCCTACATTAAAGTTAATTTAAAAATAAATATAATAACTGCGTGTTTTGTTATTCAAATATCTTTATAAGATTCACACTTTACTTCTTTTTCTAAAGAAGATGATACTTTTAACTCATCTTCGCAGTATCACGAACAATGGCCATCTCCATAAACTTTTAACAATGAACTCTTGGCTTTGGACGCTTGATAAACTATAAACATTGTACACAGTATCATAATTAACAAAGAGTTTTTTTCAAGGAGGATACATGCCGCAAGAATAAATTAATTGTAAAATATTTGAAATAGGAATGATTACCAGATAAATAAAGTCTGATGTTTTCTACATTGAATTTTGGATTTATGATGATGGCGATGGCCGTCTGCGCGGGATATATTATAGTATACAAGTATGTGCACAAGCACAAATGCACTCTCTATCCCTCTCCATTCTTGCACTCTCAAAATCCGATGGAATGGTAAATCCGAAACGACCGGAAACAGTTCATATGCAGAACCAACGACTTATGCTTTAATCACTGTCAATTTCCAAACCCCGGACTGCTGTTGAGAGTTTCTCGACAAAACAAACCAACAACTTTATAAAAGAGGCAATCTATAAAGAATAAAACTGTAGTCAATTTATGATAAACCAAAGAGTTTGATCAAAAATGAAATATGTATATAAAATATTGCAATGGCTTAAGACATAACTACCTTCAGAATTCAATGTGGTATGCTCATTAACTTACGCAATGAAAGATAGATAGACAATAGATAATAATAATAAAGGCTTTTATAAAAAAAGGTCCGGGACGTGACGAATTATTAACACAAATTAAACACATGAAAAGACAGTTAATATTGATGTTGGCAATATGAACTATAAAGATATAAGCATTCTAAAAATAATTGCGACAATTCATTTGTGCTTGTCCGGATTTGAACTGGCGATCTTTGGTTAACATTCAAAATAACACTCTTTATAAACTGGGTCATTGTGATTGATTTATAATTAACATTTTATATGTATTATTAAGTTAAGAATAAAATAAAATAACATTAACATTTTGAAAAATATAGCGCAGTCCACTTTTTTTAATTTTATAATACATTGCTCTTTTAAGTAGTAGTCTACTATAATTGTTATTAATGGCGCAAATTAAGGTTTATTTAAATAAAACATGTACGTAACTAATTCCAAAATCCATGTTACTTTATTGAAAGTGCTATAATTTTAAATCACGTTTTGTTTTATTTAACTCAAGTTATATATTTCTTACTTAAACTGAGTGAGTGAGTGAGTGTTGAATGTTGAAAGAAAACTCAGTAGCCTGTAATTTCATTGTTCCAGTCTAAATGCTATTATTATAAACGCAAAAGTGAGTTTGTATATTAACTTCAATACGTAATTAACGGAGCGTTCAACATAAAATTCTAAATATGCCACGGACACATATGTGGAGTACAAGTATCAATGACAAAGAAAACTTGTGACTTAAGTTCCCATAAGAAATTTAATGTTTCCCAAGTAATGTTTCTATGTTATAAATAAAACCATCCAATAAGTAATTGTAACGATACTAATCGAAAATACAATCTATCCCTTTTCCAAACAGAATCGCTCGAGTTTAAGATTAAGTATGGCTTACTGGGACAGCAATTCGTTCCAGAATGGCACGGTCACCCCTAGTAAGCTCAGCGATGAAGAAAATTTATCCATCGATAATTAAAATCGAAAATATCATTGGTATTGTGCCAGCTGGTGATTAGTGATCGTTTTTGCCGATAGGTACACTCTTTAAGCCATCGAAAGGCTGTAATTACACTGGCTCACTCACCTTTTAAAACGATACACACAATGTAATATAGCTATTTAACGATAGGATAACTGAAAGTAGATAACAGCTGGGTAGTATGACTCTGTGCGAGCCTGTCTGGCTAGGTAGTATGTACCACTCATTCTATATCAAATGGCCTAGGGCGTCGGTGACCACATACCAGAAGTTGGCCCATTTGCCAGTTCGCCTACCTATTAAGAAGTTTCAGACGACTTGATTCGCACACAGTACAACAACCAGTAAATTTGAGCCCTACGTAAATGTAGGTTAAATTATGTTTCACTACCAATGTTTCACTAAATTTTCATAAACTTAGCAATGCCGCGTTTGTATAAATTCCAATTTTTAACAACTACATACAAATACAGGGAGGGAGATTCAAGTTCAATGAACTCGTTAGTTAACGTTTGGTACCTTTAAATTTTGTTTTATGTTTTTATTACAAAAAAAAATGTCTAGCCAAACGACGTTATTCATATATTTTATAAATTAAATACATCAATAATTTTAGCTATTTGTAGCTGCCCTTCGCAGCTTCGAACAAGGGTCTACGTCTACATAAAACGTTTTTGTTGAACAAACATACATTCCAAATTTTTTTGTCGCGGCCTTCGCTGACCTACGCAAAACAACTTACTAAAGTTATGAAACTTATTACATTATACATAATCGGATGAATAGCATAAAAATGCATAAAGGACAAACCTTCCCCCAATAATTTTTAAATTTATTTTAATTATAAATAACTTTTTGTAAAGATAAAGGTTGAGCGCAACATTCAATTCAACATCTATTTCATCTACTAAAACAATAAAAAGGATTTTTCAACGATAAAGATGAAGATTTTAAACAAAAGGTGAAACAATAATTGCTAGGCATTAAGAACATTCAGTAATAAAGCTAAAGTTCATATTGAGGTTAAATTGTCTTCAGTCTGATCTACGCCTTGGCCCAGGTCGAGCTATTGATTTTACATCTCTGTAATAGTTATTGGTGTGAAGTACTCGATTTGAAATTGTTCAACTGGAAATTTATTAGTTCTCACATTGTTTTCATTAATTGTTTTGTTTTGTTTTACATTTTTGTTTCTTGTTCTTATTTTAAATAATCGTTAAAATAACGACTTACAAATGAACGTTGCATAATTCAGTATTATGACATTCGAAAACAAATCATTATGAATGAATATCTACAAGTAACAGACAAAGATCTTATAAGGATTTTTGCTGTCATATAAAACTCTTTTTAAGTTTACCATAAACAATAAAATTTGCTTATAGAAAACAATAAAAGAAGCTTTGTTATTTATAACAACGTATATAAACAAAACCAATAAGAACGAATTGTTGAAAGTTCTGTAAAGTTTCAATGCTTTCTAGATCGTTTCGCTAAACGTATCCAAAACTATCAAACGTTTCTTGTTAGAACAGCACCCGTAAAACTTTTTGTCATTTCATTGATGTCGTTTTATGTCAGAGAAAGATGGTTCTAATATTGATTCTGGATATTGTTTGTGTTGATTTTAATGCTTAATTCACATACATACATACATATTTTAATGCATAATTTACTGGTGGTAGGGCTTTGTGCAAGCTCGTCTGGTGATACCTACCACCCACTCATCAGATATTCTACCGCAAAACAGCAGTACCTGGTATTGTAGTGTTCCGGTTTGAAGGGTGAGTGAGCCAGTGTAATTACAGGCACAAGGGAAATAAAATCTTGGGTCCCAAGGTTGGTGGCGCATTGACGATGTAAGCGATGGTTAACATTTCTTACAGTGCCAATGTCTAAGGGCGTTTGGTGACCATTACCCATCAGGTGGCCCATATGCTCGTCCGCCTCCCTTTTCTATAAAATAAAAAAAAACTCGTTTAAATTCTATTAAATTATACGACCACATTATTCTAAATGGCAACAATCATATTTACATACAGGATATTTAGCCAAAAAAAAAACGTTCAAATCTACTAAATATACTTTATTCAAATAGAGTAACACTCCTTTTGAATTTTTATATTAAAATGTTAAAACAAAAATTACTGACGATTTGGAATATAGATTCTACAGAGAAGCGGCAATCAACTCAGTAATTACACTTTCACGACAATTAAATTACATAAGTACGTTAATTAAATCTCTTGCAGCATATTATGTGTATTATAACCAACATTCAATATGTGTCATATAAAATTACATATTTCAATGCAATATAGACGAATTGACGCAAAACAATTGATTAGTCATGTACGCGGAAGGACATAATATTAGATATGCAACTTTGAAACTACACACTTGTTTCCACTTTGTATAAATACTTTGGTAAATAGGTGCAAAAAAGAAACAAAAAATTAACAACATAATTTTTGATGATTAAAATTACGTTTTGAAAAAATTCAATTAATTTGTCCAATAATTGTGTATTTTGCTAAAATGAAAAAAAACTCAAATATTGTTTTCATAGCGTAAAAATCTTTCATATGAACTGAGCCCTCATCAAGCTATATCAGATAAGAATACCCGTATAGCCTTTAACAGAATACCCGTGAATAAAATAAATGAAAAATTTATCAATATTTTTCTTTGTTGGATAAAATAAATATATAATAGCAGTTAAAAATAAAGTCAAATCAATTACCGTAATGATAATACACAACTAGGAAATATGCATTATTTTCAAACAATCTTTGACCCTGGATATAAGTTTAACGCGTCAGCAATGCGCCCCACTGCTTACTTATTCATCCATCCATGATTCCAAGGCAGAGAATTGCGCCCCCAGGGAGCCGTCAGCTGCGCAACACGTTACATGTATGTATGTATGTACATGTTTTTATTGAATTTCGTATACAGCCATTCTATTTAGCATTGATATTGTATATAGTGACATTTCGCTCTATTGAGCTGTGTATTACTTTAATGGTGTTTATCAGCTGACCTTTAGCTATTAATACATTCCTCTCAACATACAATTGCACGTCGAGCTAAAACTTTATACTATATTTTCATCCAATTAGTCTTACAACGTTATTTCTATATATGTATCCAATAAAATGCTCGCAGGGTGACATCTTGACTTATTTATTTTATTGTTAAACTTAAAAAAATCATATGTTAAATTAAAACGCCAAGATAGCGGAGTGGATAGATCACGTTAATCGTAATTGAAGACTGCTGGTTCAAGTCCATGCAAGCACCTATGGATTATGATTTACTTGTTTTTATAATTCACCTCGTCGTCAGATATACATTATAAAAATAAATAATCGTTACTAAAAATATTAAATCTTTTATCATTATTTCATTTTATACATCAATAGATAAGGCTTAATGTATAAATGACAAACGAAACGTATATGTAGGGTTCGTTGATTTGCATACAGGTTTTTTTTTATATAAAATAGGAAGGCGAACATGTAGATGATAAATGGCCACTGGATGATAAATGGTCACCATCACCCATAAAGATTGGCGCTGTAAGAAATATTACATTCCTTACATCGTCAATGCCATCGCCAAACAACAATCTTGGAACTAAGATGTTATGTTCCTTTTGCCTGTAGTAACACTGGCTCACTCACCCTTTAAACAATACTAAATATTGCTGTTTGGCTGTGCAAAGGATTTACAAATTTAATTGTATATAGTTCACTTTGTAATTTCATTTGGGATTGTTTTTACCGGTTTTCGTAGAATCTACTTTCGGAGCCGGTAGTAGCTACATCAATCTAAACTGTCCTGAAATAAGACGATTCTAAACTGCTCATTCTTATAAGTAAAAGGAACTGAACCAAAGGCAATAAGAATCAAAAGAAAAAGTTATGAAAATACTTTAAAACATTACTTATCAATTGAGAATCTGTTCCTTCCTTGAAGTCGATTTTTTTGAATTATTGACAACCCATTATAAATGTAATTTTCAAATATCGTTCTCGTTAGATGCGGTTCAGTAAATATTATTAAGGAGCAGAGCGCCGGGAACTCCAGCGACATAGCGGTATATAAATATACTTATTAGCCTTTGATGTAGTTGTATTAACCAAAACCCGATTCGTCTGAGTAGAGTACTACTTCACACAAAATCTTCATACATCCGCCGAATTACAAGCATGCCTTATAAATCAGAATATATGTTTAAATATGTATAATTTACAATTGATTGGTAGAAATATAAAGAAAAGTAATTGTCGGAGTTCGTAGATACATTACATTTAATTTAAATTAAACCTAACTTAAAATTACAAAAAAATGCCTGTAAAACGAGCCTATACTATTGCCGCCAAGCAAAAATAATTAGAAATATGAATGAGACAATGGCGTGTGCCTGACCAATTTTTACTACGATGGACATTCTCAGACAGACAAGTCAAAGTCAGGGACTTATAAGATATGTTAAAAAACAGCTTCGAAGAGCTTTACAACACCTTTCTACAAAAAAAACTGTTTCAAGATATTAACATAATAGCCGTATTAGTGATATTATTACGGAATTATATGTTATTGTACGTATTTTTAAATTAAAAATATATTTGTGTGCATTGTGTATCTAAATTATCTCTTGCGGAAACCCGACAAAATTTAAAGATTATTAATAAAAGATTTGACCGACGTACGGTAGGAACAAAAATAAAGACGGCCAGTTACTTTAACTTATATATTCCATTTTCAAAGTTTTTTTAAAAAATAGCAACTAGAAAACCAGAACATGTTATAAATAATTGCCATGTATGAATTGTATGTGATTGGTTGCTTGTCAAATAATGCACTTACCACAATTTTCCAAAATTACTTTCACTTTTGTGACACATCACTCATGAACATGTTCATATGATATGTTTATATTTAAAAATAAAAATACAATATTAAAATTATTCTCATTATTATTACAAGCTTCTATTTAATATGTCATTTAGTACGTGTTGAATCTTAGAATTAAATATTAAAACAGTTCCGAACAACTAACTGAAACATTTGGCTTAGATAAAATCCCAATATCGTATCGTAAATTATATTAATTGTAGTATAAGGATAAAATAAAAATCTGTTTTAAAATTTTCCACTAGATATTATTTTAATACTGTTATACATTTTATAGTGCCTTTTTAAGCCATAACACCATTAAAAATATCATACATCTGAATAATGTAGATATAAATATTAAATCTTCCATTTGTAAGGCCAGTGCATTTCCAGGCAATAAAACTTTAACAATTTATCATTCTTCAACATCACGCGATTAATGTGTTCGCCATTACTTACCTATTAATAGTCCAACGTCAGGTATAAAAGCTGCAATTTAATAATGCCTCGATTTAACTTCAGCCCCAACATCATTATTTACCCCACAACATTCATTTATATTGAATTTAACAAAAAAAAGATTATCTTCGCCACGTCACGTTTATTTAGGCTGTGCAATTTGATTACACCACATGTCGACGTATTAACATTTTCCTCGCGACTTAAATTGTATTTCGCCTTCATTTGAACTATAACCTTTTAACAATAAAAGTTTTTTCGTTTTATCTTAATATATTATTATTCGTATCTCCACCAAAGTTCATAGTTTTTAGTTTAATTTTTGTTATATATTTCCCTCCATTATTTTTACATTTAAGCTTACCTATATTTAAATCAAATATATATCTACTAAATTACAGACTACAGAGTAGTTATACTTCTGCGAATGGATATGGCGAAGGTGATCACTTCCTAACATGTTGCCCATTAATTAAATTTTTAAGCTTAAGTGGTTTTTTTATGAGGTAGGTGGAAGGGCAAATGGGCCACCTGATGTTAAGTGGCACCACCGTCCATAGACATTAGCGATGTATACATATTAAACATTTCTTACATAGCAAAGATGTTATGTCCCTCGTGCCTGCAGTTACACTAGCTCACTCATACTTCAAACCTGAACGCAAAAATACTAAGTATTGCTGTTTAGCGCTAGAATATCTGATGAGTAAAGCCTTGTAAAATACACGTCTAATGTACATTACATATTTCTTCATCTACATCTTACATATTAATCTTTAAATAAATCTTCGACACATATAATACTAATCCATTATTGATTATGTCTCTTAAAAGATTTTGTCTACGAAATTTATCAGCCTGCAGACATTATAGTACGCGATCGTGAGGGCAAACACGGCTATAATACTGGACATCTAGATAAATAAAGTGGGATTCAACCGGAGATAACAGGCGCGGAATCTATGAAATCACGTATGTAGGTATTTACAAACTAATGGCAATGTAACTCTGCCAACTTAGAAATTCCTACTCTGAGCTGGTACTAAGAATTCCTTGACAAAAGAAGGCAGATAAGATATTTTATGAAAATTAAAAAGAAATCTATAGCTCCATTACTTAGTACAATGAAATAAATATTTACAATAAAGAAACACACTTTGCTAACATTAAAACCACAATATTCCTCTTCATACTGTTAAAAGAGCGAAAATAATGACAAAATTCTATAAAGAAATGAGAATATGGTTTCAATCTGTCAATAGCAGCCGATTGTTCAATTTAAAATGGATAACTGTGTTCCGATGATCCAACACATCGAACGTGTGGATGTGCATTTTTAATATCTTCATGCCCACATAACTACTTTCAAGACTGTAACATTTTAATATTATTTTATAAAATTATTGTCGAAACCATTTATTAACCTACACGTTACTATAAATTTTCCTTTACACAAAATGTTGATTAAGATAATATACTGAAGTAATTTAGTAAAAATTATGAAAGACTTTTTTCCTCGTTCTGTCAACAAAATAATTGATAATATTTCTCTAATTTTTATTTTACTTTGTAAATTAGGATTTATAACGCAACATCATCGCCCTATCCAAGATTGTTTTGTTGTAGATGTGTCATATTTATATGCCATATATTTTACTCGATGGTACATTTCACTTCGTGTTAGCGCTTTGTGCAATCTATGTCGGTACCACCCACACGTGACATATTCTCCGCCAAACAGCTGTATGTAATAGTGAGCGGGTGTAATTAGATGCACGAGAGACATAACATCTTAGTTCCCAAGGTTGGTGGCGCATTGGCAATGTCTATGGGCAGTGGTGACCACTTATCAGTTGGAATATTTGCCAGTATACCTATTTACAAAAAAAAAGTGGAAGTAGGCACGTGTTGTAATTGTTATATAATATGTGGATTTTCTTATTAAATATTTTGTTGGATAATATTAAATATATATCAAACGGTCCAATCGCTAAAAATAATTCTTCATTAAACCCTGACGTTTAATGACATCCTTTAATAAATAGACGTTTTCAATGGCGACAAACTAGTATTAAATAATAATCACTGTTACGACTTGTGCCCAGGAAAGACATTTTTCCGGAATTCCTTAAAGTTTTAGGAAATTAAACTCGCGTGCTAACTCGATATTAAAACTACTTTTAGTCTCTAATTACTTTTAACCATTTAAAAACTTTGGTGGTATCTTAAACGAACCCACTTTAAGTATTATATAATATATTGTCATGAATTGATAGAAAAACTTCATAGAACAAAAAAAATCTATCGCTTTTCGTAATTTTCGACATAATGAGTGCACATCTAGGGAACCTTAAATAATATAAGTTTAACTCCATGCAAACGATACAAAGTTAAAAACGTCACGCAAATGACGTGAGATAGACGTTATATCAGACTATCAAACTAATGTCATTTAATCCCATTCGATCTTTTAACCCTGTAAGGCGTCACTCAGGACACAGCAGATATCACAAGGGATTCTCTTAATACAATTACAATTAGACAAAGCAATGCCAAAGATTGCACTGCAAATGTAATAAAATTGTCAATATATTTCACAATTCAAAAATAATCATTATAATATGACGTATAATTAATTGTATTTTAAAAAGGATGCGTGAAATTACTAGTATCTTCGTTCTGATCTGAAAAAATCTTTTAGTTTTATGCATCAAACCTGGCAACTCAATCTTTTTTTTAAGTAAAAATCATTTGTGACATATTTGTACCATACCATAGTCTACTTATTAATCAAATTAAGCTGATTGCACTTGATTTCCGCAATCCAAATATAATAGAGTTAGGTCAAATATGACATATGTTTACGTCACAAAATTTAATACTGTTTTGAAATTAAACAGAATACAAAAACTTATACAAAAAACGCTTATTTCTTACAAGATCATTCAATGAATATTGATAAAATTAACTTTAGTTAATTAACTGTTACTTTTTAAATACACTAACTATCTTTATATAATGTTTAAAGTAACATTTAATTCAATATTATCTATGTACACTGTGGATTCCACCAGTTTATAATGTAGCTTATAGAATGGTACAATCCTTGAATATCTATATTAGTGGTAATCCGTATTAACTACAACGATTTATTTCTATTTTTATAAAGTATTTAAAGTAAATAAAACTGTGAAGGGAATTAATAGTTTCAATTTAATATGCATACATGTAAGTACAACATTTGTTCATAGGTATATTTAAAAATGCAAAGATCATTATATAGAAAGCTTTGTGGATAAATAGCTCAATGAATAATTCCCCACTATTTACATTACCTATGTTTAATTAACTAGATATTTCACTGCTAAAAAACAAATTGCTTGATTATTTTTAAAAAAAAGTGTCCTGAAATGTTACTTAAAATAAAACCACGATGCCTGTGGGGCCTTTTCTATTACAATGTAATAAATAACGATAGTACCCTGACAAGCCGTTGAAATATTTCAGAAGTATAAAATTATTTATATAATAAAGCTATGCTTTGATCGTATTTCCGCCCCTGGGCAGGCCCTCAGGCCTAATTTAAGTTATAACAAGCATACTATAATAACCTAATCTCCATCATAGATCCTACAGTTTTGGTATTTGAATAAATTACATAAATCTATATTCATGGTATTCATGAATAGTTATAACGAAATATAATTAACCAATTACAAACACAACCAATTATACGTGACATGCTGTATACGGATTAATACTGTATAACTTGTAGTTATTAATTTAATGATCTTAAGACTAGATAATTAAAAACATGTGAAATTTACTTAACATACAAAGCAATTATGATATTAAATTCGGTGAATATACAAATGTTGCTCCATTTTTACTAAGAATTATTTTAGTAGTCATGTTTTTTTTATTTTAAATTCACTAATAAATTCGTTATTTATTAGAGCCCTTGGAATATTTTTGGTGTCTTCTAATAACATTTAATATATATTTCACTTTGTTAGCTTCATTCTGTTAACGGTAGCACTTGTAGCATATGTTCACATACTTATGTATTTAATGTCAAATCTGATAAATCTACTTATTGTTATTGAAAGAAAAAAACCATAAAAATTCAAACATAAAATATATTTCAAATCAAGTGATTTTTTTTATTATCCTTCATTCATCCTATACGAGCAGAACATTCATTTAAAACGAACCCGGATAAAAAGCCATCTTATTAAGCTCTTAAGACACACGTACCTCGTACCATGACGTAGACGTGACGCTACTACCACCCAATTTATTCGATAACCACTAATTTGCTATCACAAATCATATCAATTTATCACACTATTTATTTCAGTCGCTAGGTCTGCAAATTTTGGAATAATACGACGGCTACGAACTTAAACAAAGTCTAGGTCTGCTGCTTCAACAGCAGCGCCGCTGTGAGACAGTGCACGTAAATATCGCTCTGGTAATATATAAAAGTTGTATTGTCATGTGCACTAGATTGTTAGTTGGATGAAACAAGTTTCGCGAGTGCAGAGAATAGCGGCGGGCGCGCGCGATGCCTCTCGGCGGACTGGCTCTACACTCTAGGGCTTCAGTGGCGCGGGGCGGCGCGCCCACGCTCGATACCGCCGCCCCCTAGCGCCCTCCCACATTGCAAAAACCATTGAAAAACCAACTGTTTGCTGCCAAAATACTACCCAATACACTCTATTAATGATCGGATATAACGAAGCTTTAAGACAGTCTAAAAATATTGTACTTATTTTATCTTATGTACACAATGACAATGAAGGTGGCTGTTATCACTGTAATATATTATATTATGCTTTCGTTGTAGCTACCGAACTTTTTTTTAAAAGAGATTTGTAAAAAAAAATGGTAATAACATGTGATCTAACAAGGAAAATTAGAACGGAACAAAACGTGCCGATTTAAGATCAATTATCAAGTAATCGCGAGAACATAATGTACGTTGTCTTCGAGCGAAAGCGAGATGAAATGCTAGCGTTAATTTTCTTGCGAAACGTGGAGTCTATTTTAAGTCTTTTAATTTATGCATCGGGTTCTAAACATAGAAAGGTTCACCTCATGAATGAGATTGAGCACATTTGATGTTGAATAGCTTCTTACGTTCAATTTAATGTTAAAAGTTGTGAAACTGAACTGCTATAAAATCTAACACGACTTTAAACTTTTTATACTACGTCTATACTGAGAGTGTTAACTTTTTTAATGAAGATGTAAAATGAAAATTAAGTAAAATTACGAAGATTATAGCAATTCTATCAATGTTTTATTTAACAAATAAATTTTCTCATCCAGTTTAGCTTTAAGATTCCCTCAGGATATGTAAATATATACATAAATTTGCTTAGTACTCTTGTTCATTATATGACATTTATTTATATTATGTATGTAAAAAATATTTTTTTAATTGCGTTTTTTCATAAAATAGATGATATCTATACAGATTTTAAAAAGCAAAACCATACGTAATTATAATCTTTAAACCAAATAATAGACAAAAAATATTTATAAGTGCAAGATTTGATCTTATCATAAGATAAGAGCCGAGATAACCCAATGATAAGAACACGTAAATCTTAACCGAATGTTGCAGGTTCGAACCTCTGAATTTTCTTGTGCTTAATTTGTGTTTATAATTAATCTTGTGCTCTGCGGTGACGGAAAACATCGCGAAAAAACGAGCATGTGTTAAATAAAAACTTGCCACAATATATTATATTATATATATATATATATGGTATATTGGAGTAGCATGGTGGGGATAAGATTCTATTCAAAAAGAGGACAGTGAATTTACTTGTAAATAAATGTTTATTATTTGTACGTAAAAATACAGCGGTATTAATACATTATATTGATTAATTCAAATATAACGTTTTTTTATTACCTAAGTAAAATGTAGTTAAGTTGCTGCCAGCTACACTTTACGAGTTATAGTTTCGTTAAATAAAAATCGAAATAAGGATCACTTGTTACGTTAGGTATCATTTAGATATACTTCTGTATTCATCTTATATTATAGTCTCACACAAGGCAAGCTTTAATCGTGTGATTGCATTTCAAATATCTAAGACATGTTGTTAAATATAACTGCGCTCGCTTGTAGTATTTTTGTTGCAGAAACTAGTTCATTGGCCGTGCAAGTGATGATATTGAACGAGCGATATTTGTAAACAGTTGATGTAATTTTTCAAAATGGACGATAAAGATTTCGATAATACTTCATATATACTAATATTACAAACGCAAAAGTTGGTAAGGCTTAATGGATGGATATTTATTACGCTTGTACGCAAAAACTACTATCATGGATTTGGATGAATTTTGGCTTAAAGATAGAATATACCCTGGCTTAACGCGTAAACTACCTATAACATCCCCTCACATAAGAGTCCAGCCGCGGGAGCTAGTCGTATATATAGATATTTAGGACAACAAACCGATTATGAAAAGCTTCATCAGTTTCTTTATAAATATAAAATTCCGGTGTGCGTGTTTTCGTAATTCTTCTCCTAATATACCGCCTAAACTATTTTGATGAAATTTATTTTTGTACTTAAGAGGTAATCTTATGTATGGTTCTAAGCTTTAGCTCTGTTGCCCATATTCCGTTTTTTTCCCGACCAAATTATATTTTTTGAATTCTCATAAACAAAAATATTGTTTTTATATTTATTTATTTTAAGACTTTTTTAGTACGCATGTGGTTCTATTAATGCCATCGTCCGTTTACAGTGTCACAACGAACGCCGTATTTTGATTGTGTACCACAATAGCAGCTTACAAAAAGTCAACATTAAAAAAACAAAAGAGCTCATTATTGACTAATGTTGTGAGGGAGACGTCGTTTACTGCTGAGATATGTATTGACCGCTGACGCTGTGTCTGGCGTTGGAACGTCGGTCGAAATTTTACGCTCATGTGGGACGTAACGCATTTAATAGGAGACGGTAGCCTTATTATCTCTCATTAAGTAATAAACATCCCGCGATAAAATCTTTGAATCCTGAAGGCCATCATAATTATCGTATTCATCATTGTATAAATGTCATTATGAAAAATAGCAAAAGAAATAATGAAAAATTAATCTGTTTTTATAATCAGATTTAATGTTTATGATAACATCAACAAAATAGATCAATCACTCTTTAAAGCTTATCATCAAACAGCTCATCAGTCGTGCTCATTAATTTGTTATTTGATACGGTGTTACCTATTCGTATCAAATAACAAATTAATTAACTGATTCTGGTACTAATATAGGTTTCTAATTACAATAGACATAGCAAACGTTCACACAAATTAACGATTAACTTGTTCAAATCCGGTTAAAAACTTATTTTCAGCAAAGATTAAGTATAAGGTCTTATACAATTTTCTAGTAACCTTCCACAGAATACAATTATTCATATTTATTTAAGCACATACAAACTATGTTATTTATGTAACTGTTTCAATAAATATGAATATCGATGTCAAATATAATTTCTACAAATGTCTCATTTCAACATCGATCACTATCAGACACATAAACATGCTATCACAAAAATAAAGAGTTACAAATGCAATATTTGTTAATTATATATTAATTATAAGTTTATAGTATTTTTTGTATACTTAATATTATTTAACAGTAATAATTGCTCTGTTTCTCTTATTTACTGTTATTTACATTATCGGTGACAATTACATGATTTATCGAAGAACGCTTAACATGTTCCGGGAAGATTACAATACCCATCGATGAGATGTTGATGGAAATTTTAATTGTAATCGGACGCGTCTTCGCTAAGCATGTCGAGCAGTCGATTAATAACATACATGATACCAAAATTGTTAGTAATAATACATTAATATAAACTGTTACGACTAACAAAACGAACCCATTCAAAAGTAAAACTTTGATAATTTATTCGTATACGACTATATAAATTATAATTAGTAAAAACTGTATACACCAGTCTAGTTACACTTTGTCACTAATTAAAATAGGTATATTAATAAACATAGAACTAAAGTCCGTTGAATATATATGTATGGTAATGTGGGGCACCAGGGGTACAGTATACAGCCCTAATATTTTTACGTATTTCTAATAAAACATTTGAACAGGTAATGCTGATTTGTCAAGCAGCCGAACCATCATCTTGTTGCAGTTGTGATCTTTTATTTTAAAGCCGGCTTATGGTTTGAAATGAAACATGTTATATACATATATGTATTAATCATGTCATATTTTAGCTGTGATAAAACTTGCAGAAGCAAATATAGTGAAATTATTATTATAAAAAATGGATATACCGAATTATTGTAATGCCTCCTTATATATATAAAACAGACTTAACAATTGCAACCTAAAGTCGCAAAGTATTTAATATTATCAATATATATGATAATGAAATTTATGAAAAAACCTTTAACAATCAAACGAAACAAGGACAACACATACTTGAACGAAAAGCGAATACTATACTAATATGTATGGCAGAAGGTCACTCCTACGGAAAATCTGATTTAGAAATTGACGTATTTAGCTCACCACCATCAATGGGCTAATGGCTGCAACATATATTATAACACCAAAAATACGTACGTTTTTATTACTATTGAGAAACTCAACCTATTTTGATACAATAAAGACTAAACGGAACCTTGATATATTTCTTATAATAATTCAGTTATTATATTATATAAGATTAGCCCGGACAAACAGACAGACTGACAGATAAAAATAAAAAACAGATGATTAAATAATAATAATAATAATATATGTATAATAATACATATATATAATAAACATAACCATAATAACAAACTTATTATGGTTTTGGTAACTCGCAAATAGCCACATTTACTTTGAAAGAGGCAATTATTTTTAAATCATAGACAGACACCTAAATTTCATTTATTTGTATAGATTATTTGTTTGTATACATTTCTGATTTTAACAGATAATTTGGCAGTTCTTTTTTAAGAACTATTTTCGTTTTAATTAGGTAATAGTTTCGTTTTGGTGAGTGTCCATATTTTTCAATATTTTCTTGAATGTTTCTCATAATATTTCACATATTCAGTTGCCCGGACCTATAACCTCAAAAGTTTTAGATGCGTATTTTTTATTGAATGCTCTGATAATTCACATTTCACATTTAAATATGTTCAATAAGTAACATTTATACAATTCCAACGCAAATTACAAAAAAGTACTTTATTGATTTATTTATTTTTAATTTATTTACATTTTAATAAATAAAAATGTATATTACACTGCACCCCACCATTTTTTATTATACCTCAGGGAGTGTTTTAATGTACCATGTATGTATGTAGTAAAATAAAAATAAAATAAATTTAGGGTTGATTTTTTATCTCTTTTTAATAACCGACTATTAGATAATTAAGTAAAGTTTATGGTTTAAAATTATTATTTTTTGGCTTTTATGAATACAGACTGTTTCTTAAATCAAAATTACTTTTTGGTTTCACTATGCCCCATCTTACCCTGCATCATTTACATTGGTCGAGTATCAAATATATATGCACACTTATATGTGTAAAAAGTATTAGGTCTTTATTATACGTACCTTCCCAGACGGGGTTGCAATCAGTTCCCAGAGTCAATGTCAATAAAAATGCTGGTAATGAGGTTTTTATGCAAACAGGTAGCTCGTGCCATTGCAAGCAAATAGCATCCAGCGCTTCATCACAGTTTAATTTACAGTCTAATTTAAATATAGAATTTACACATAAAAAAGATCCATCCATTCCATCTTTAATTAATAATTATACTTAGATATTATCTTTCAACAAAGTATAATTAAGTTTAATAAATTTGCACGTGACCACTTACCATCAGGTCCGCACCTATACCATAAATAATACTAGGAGCTGAAAAATCATATTAACTCTCTTTATTTTGTTATTATTGCCACTTAATATTTTGTATTAATTACTCATACATAATATTTTTAAATCGTGTAAAACCCATGTTTGAACTTGCGAATTTAATGTAAGTGCGCATAAACTTGTATAACTTAGGGTTTAGCGCAATATAAATTATTCTTATTTATTATAGGGGCAAAAATACGTAGATTGCATAATTCACTAGCGCACTCCAGTATCGCGTGCAAAGGTTGATACCATCTCTGCGGTCAACGCCACATGCTAGCGCAATGCTAGGCAAAACAAAATGGTGCCTTAACACGAGGGAACCTAGATTGTTTTGAATAAAATTCTATCTTTGCATGCGATTTTCATTGCAAGGCGGGAAAGACTGCCTTTGTATATTTTACTGCGTTATCGTATTCGTTAGCTTAAGGGCACACTACAACTTTAGAATGGAATAAAAATATGAACCGACATCATATTTTTATTTTAAACTTAGAATAGTACTTACACATTATTCATTTCCAAACCGTGTTAAGTAGGTATAGTAAAAACATAGTAGATAACAATGATACCATTAAAATGTTATAATACTATGCATATTTTTTTAATCAATGTACTTACATTCAATTTTTTTGCAACTCTAAATAAACGTACTCTTAAATGGTCTTAAGAATAATATAATAATAAGGATTACAGTATAACTCGCCTGCTATATAATAATATCCTTACAAATATGTAATTGCATCAACTTCAGTAACTCAGCCCTTAAGGTCAAGGTCTAAATCAATTAATGCCCAAACGCCCAATAGAAATTACTATCATTAAAAAAATATAAAGTTTTTCTTTTTTAATAGAAGTGTTTATTTTCAAGCAGCAATAGGCTGAGATATTATTACATTCATTTACATAAGGGAATGATTGTTATGGCAATGTATAAAATAAAATATATTTTTTCCCGTCGTTAGACAATAGGCCTTACCCGCAAATGCGGGTATAAATTAGTACCGTTCACTTGTGTGTTTTATCAACGTCATTTTATAAGATACGGTATATTAGGGTTCTCGACATTTTATTTTGATAAAATTAAACATCTCTTGCGTGAATGGGTAGCTATTGACATCGAATATTAGTAAGTTTTTAATATCAATTTTTCTTACATAAAACTATATAATACTTTATAACAAATGGGAAAACAATTAACGATTTATACCTAACTCGAATATAATTCTCTAATCAAAGTATTAATCCTTATTAGAATAAATTATGAGCTCTTTTTAGAGATATTCTGCAAATATCCTTGCCCTTGGAATTTTGTAATTTGGACCGATAATTTCGCAGGGAAAACAAAAAGAGGTATCAGTGCTGGGTAGTCTAGGTTTTGAACGAAATTTGTATTACATAGAAACATTAAAGTAACAGCCTGCTAATATCTCACAGCTGGGGCTAAAATCTCGCATTTTGAGAAGAAGGATTGGAGCTCATTCGTTCAGGTTTGAAGAATGGACTACCTGATGGTGAGTGGCCAACACCGCCCACAGACATTGGCACAGTAAAATATATTTACTATTACTTATATTGCAAATGCTCCACCAACTTTGGGAACTAACATGTTATGTCCCTTAAGCTTTACTGTCCCTTTAGTTGATTAAAACAATACTAAGTATTACTTCGCGGTAAAATAAGTATTAAGTCAATGGTACCTACCCAGGTGGGATTACACAAACTCTACCACCAAGTGAACTACTACAAAATATAAAGAAATAATTTAATATATTATTAGTACTTTCATTTAAAATGTTTTAATCATTAATTTGATATGATATGTCTAACAGCTGGACGGCAGCACTCACGCCTGTAAAACGGAGCAATGTGCGGGAGGCGTGGCGAGAAATATGGCGGAAGCTTTATGGCGACTACGAGACGGACGGGCACGACTTCTTACAGCCATTGGAGATGACACCGACGGACAGTACTTACAAGATATTGCACCTGGATTATTATTGGATGGTGAATAATTATAATTTAATAACATTTATGTGTGACAGGCTATTAAAATATCAAGAACTTATCATTAATTTACAATAGTGTGTAAACATTTGTAGTTACTCGAAATTGTTTTTTAACTACATGATTTTATAAATATCTACCCAATCGTAGTCCATTGCTGGATATAGGCTTTTCCCAAAATACCCGGTTTTCCGCCTTTTGCATCCAGTCCGGTCCCGCCACCGTATAATCGGTTCGCCTGGCTGGAGGGCGCCCTACGCTGCGATTGTCAATCCGCCGTCGAAACTCTAAGACTAATCTGCTATATCGACCATCGGAAATTCGACATTTATATATGACCTGCCCATTACCACTTCTGTCTGATAGTTTTATATCTAATGCCCAGATATATACCTGTTGAACACGACCTTAATCTTGAATATCGAAATCATCACGCCAGGAAGACTTACAGAAAATATGCAGCATTTTGTTAAGTTTTTAATAACAATAATAATAATTATTATAATTATTTATTTATTTAAGTAACAAGACTCATATACAAAATTACAAAAAAATTAAATAAACACTACTATCACAATACTACTACTTATACAATTTACTGGTCCAGCTGAAACTTTACAACAGCAATTTATAAATATACAGTCTAGTCTGTTAGCAACCATGATTAAAATTATGCAATGATGACAATATCTTCAGCAAATCGAAGGAGTGTGAACTTCTCGCCGTTTACACCGCTGTCTCTATATCCAGTCCAATCCAGCAATGCGTTGGTAAACATTTTCGTGGATATAATTCGGTATATGTACTTTCTTTATATAATAACATAATACAGTGCTATTCTTCTTCTCGGTCGTTTACTTCATTGCTGAAGGTCGTGTCCACTCTGATCTAGGGTCTGGGTCACGATCTCTGTAAGTTTTCTCCAGTCCTTCCTATCCTCAGCTTTCCTCAGGGCTGTGGTCACTTGGAGACCAGTGAGGTTGGTAACTTGGTCCGACCATCGTGTGGGGCAGCGGCCACTTGGTCGTTCCCCCTCTATTTTGCCAAGCATCATCAGCTTGTCAAGGCTGTCAGGCTGCCTTCGCGTTATATGACCAAAATAAAGAAGGACACGCTGGTAGCAAATACTTGACAATCTCGTTTTTATGTGCAGTTGTTGCAGGATCGTGACATTGGTTCTCTTGGCCGTCTACGGTATGCGTAGCATTCTTCGCCAGCACCACATCTCGAACGCGTCGATCTTCTTCCTCTCCAGTAAGCGAATTGTCCAGGATTCCGAGCCATAAAGAAAGATGGAGAATATCAGAGTCTGAACGAGCCGTTTTTTCGTTTTATTCGATATTTTCCTGTTCTGCCATATTCGGGTTAGTTTGCTCATTGCAGACTTGGCCATTTGAGATCGTCGTCGGATCTTCTTTTCACAGCTTCCTTGGTCGGTCAGTAGTGAGCCAAGATACAAAAACTCAGAGACAAATTCCAAGTCATTTAGTTCTCCGGTTCGAATTAGTGTACCAGCCCTATCTACTATTAAAACTTTAGTCTTTGCTCTATTGACTGTTAGACCAACCTGCTCACTTTCGTGTTGGACTCATCTGAAGAGTTCGCCAAGTTCTTCTTCGGATGACGCGATTAGAGTGGTATCATCTGCATATCGAAGGTTGCTAATCTTCGTCCCGCCTATCGAAATGCCGCCCTGCCAGTCATCTAAAGCCCTTCTCATGATGAACTCCCCGTAGATGTTAAAAAGGATGGGGGATAGGATGCAGCCTTGCCGTACCCCTTTTTCCGGTTTGATAGGTCCCGATAACGCGTCATTGACTCTCACAACAGTTTCACCATCTTTGTACAGGTTAGCAATTAATACTGCCAGGTGCTCGGGAACTCCCATCTCTATTAAGATTTTCCAGAGACAGTCCCAACGTACGCAGTCAAAAGCCTTGGAGTAGTCAATGAAGCACATCAATGTTGGCTTGCAAAATTCTCGGCTTTTTTCAATTAGTTGCCTAACGTTGACAATTTGCTCCCTGGTACCTCGACCTCTAACAAACTCGACTCTGCTATTAATGATGACTAAAGATAAAATATATAAAAATCACAAAAAAATCATTTATATTTTATTCTTTTACCCCCATTACTAAGCTGGATACTGTATCTGTCTTTAATATTGTATAGTTTGATGGTGGATTTTTGCATTTTCGGCAAATACTAGCGATAACCTTCACATAAGAAATTGGCAGTCATTCAAGCATCATTATTTTTTATCTGTCGCTATTTGCTGATCTACATACAATAAGATAGTATTATGGAATAAAAGAAATCATTATACTTACTTTTATAATTACCAGGAATTGTTCAATATATATATTTTTTTAATAGGTTGTATAGTAAAAAACGCAAGGACAGCAATGTACGCAGCAATGTTTGACAAAAAAGGCGAATGTATAATGGGTCTTGGAGACATGGATGTTCACAATCATATTACTATTGAACTTGTGAGTAATGGTTTTATATTATATTAAAAAATAACTTTATTACTAACAACATAATCGCACGTTATATTCTTTAAATAATTAAATCAAGGGAGGGAAAGGAATGTGATAGTTGTACCTCTATATCTGACAGATACAGGATACATAAATATAGCAGATGATATTCTCCTGACTGTTTTTTTTATATTTGCCGGGTGGGCAAATGACTACTCCACCTGATGTTAAGTGGTAGTAGAGTCCAAACGCGACGACGGCCAGTACAGCCCTTATTATTATATAGTGTGTTACGCAGGTCTTATTATTATATAATGTGAGCGCAATGCACTCACTAATCCCTTTCATATTCTAATGGAACTAATAAAGTTCAGTTAGTATCAGTAGACTAAATTATACAAAAAATGTAAAAACCTCCGATTCATAATTATTTTGTTAAAGATATTTAATTAAGTTACATTTTTTTTAAAAAAAGGCAATAAAATATACATACTCTCTTTTCTGGTATATATTTTATTTTATAACTTTGATAGATTATAGCTAATTCGATGTCATATAAAATGCACATAAGTTTCGTCGAATGTGACTGTTCATTATTTATGTTAATTATTAAGGAAATTATTAAGGAAACAATCATTAATAAGATGTTATCATTAATTCCATGCATTGTATTAAGAACGATTTAATAAAACTACTGTTCTATTACTCATTAGAATCCACGTTTTATTACAGGTAAATAAACATATCAACGTATTAAAAAATGCACCACTAATTGTACTAGACGGCAATTTACCAGCTACTACTATGGACTACGTTCTCAAGATATGCACCGAATATAAAAAACCTGGTAAGGTTATTTTTTTTTTTGTTTAATAGTCTAATATTTAATAGTCAACTACAGAGTCAATATGGCTTTTCCTGCTCAACATAAATGTTCTACTTTAGTTCGGTCTTGTTGAATACAGATACTGTCATACATATATAGAGATACGTTTGCATGCTTCGTCAACCACATCTTGAAGGAACCATCCAAACAGCAGTTAAGAGCATTTCACGAAAAAATAAATAAGATTTTACTACTTAAGCAGATATAATCTACTAATTAGCCATAATATGTATGTTTATTTATAGTAAATCTAAAAGAATTAAGGTATGATGTTATCAGGGACTTGTTTGACAATGACTGTCTATGAACCTGTTAATATTTGAAACTAGCGTTAATAAGGTAACTAATTCGGTTATCAGGCAGGTTTTTTTTGTTCTTGAGAATTTAATATAAACTAACTACATGTATATAACTATAAACTAGGTACAAAAAGCGCTATTTCAAACCTGCGTCCTTCCTAGATGTAGTCTCATCTCAGCTAATAAGCTATCAAACCTCACCTCGTCTAGACAGCATCTTCTATTACATACAAATTAATTATTGACTCATTCATGTTCGACTTGTTTCATTGTTATGTAAATAATTCATGAATTTATTCAATCAGCTTCCAACTATGATTTAGACTTTTATTAATTTTTTGTTACTTAGTATATAAATTATAATTGTACTACAAGACTATAAGTAAAGCATAATTGTAGTAGCGGTGGCACCCCCTATCATTTCTGTCAGTCAGAAATGTACTTGCATATTATTCGTATTTACCGATAGTTTATTAATTGTTTATTAGTTAATTAAATTGTAGATAGAAATAAAAATGTAATTATCCAAAGTACAGGAAGAGGTGTATTTCTTGCTTTGATGTAATTTAAATTAATTAAAAAATAAAAACTAATTAACAATACTAATAAATAGTAATCGGTTTACTAGTACCAGGGCGACAGCACTCAAGTGGGATTTAGTAGATATTGTTGTAGACGTATGCACCTAGCTCCTCTTTTTGTATGTATGTGCTACTATTATTATTTCTTACTGATTTTTTAATTAAATCAATACCTCGTTAGTTAATCGGTTTACTAGTACCAGGGTGACAACACTCAAGTGGGAATTAGTAGATATTATTGCAGACGTATGCACCTAGCTCATCTCTTTATATGTATGTGCTCCTATTATTACTGTTACTATTAACAGCCTGTGAAGTCCTGCTGCTGGGCTAAAGGCCTCTTTTCCCTTTTTGAGGAGAAGGTTTGGAGCTTAGTCCACCACGCTGCTCCAATGCGGGGAATACACATGTGGCAGAATTTTAGTGAAGTTAGACACATGCAGGTTTCCTCGCGATGTTTTCCTTCTCCGTAAAGCACGCGATGAATTATAATCACAATTTAGCACATGAAAATTCAGTGGTGCTTGCCCGGGTTTGAACCCACCATCATCGATTAAGATTCACGCCACTAGGACATTCCGTTTTTTTTAGTATTTAATTGTTTTTAAAGATAACAGCGATGATTTTGATGATGCTTTGAGCATCTATACCATTTCATTAAAATCGGTTCAGTGGTTTGAGTTACTTTCGCACTTATAATGTTAGTATAGATTAGGCAGTTATTAACGTATAACTTGGACAGAGCATTTTCCCAATTAAAACAGATCAGCAAACTTTGCTTAAAATTGTCTTTTATAAATCAGCATCAGTGGGACATAAAATTGACTAATATTGAAATGTATATGAATATTATATACTTTTAACAAAAAAATAGTTTTGTGATTGCGTAAAATATAGATGGGCCTTAAATTATATGTACCGAATGTAATAATGTGTAATAAAATAATAATGTCCAATGTACATATAAATATTTTATGACGAAAATTTTGATTAAATAGTTCAATTTGTTTTCGCATTTTAGCATAAGTTTTACCGGATTTCTTGAGGATTCAGGAGGGTGAGGCGTTATTGTAAAAATGAAACAGGTTATAAGAAAATACACTTTTAATACAAGAAAACTTATTTCATACAGTAAATGTGCACTTCTAATTTTTGTCTTACAAAAATACTTTCTAAAATGTTATAATGGCTTTCATGACTACATCATGTATCAAGTTAAGTGATATAAAAAATAGAAGATTCATGTGTCTTTTAACACCAAATATATTGAAATGCTTATAGTATATTAATATTCGGGAATATATTCCTTCAAAGCTCATAAGACTGCATACATATTGATAATTAATATTTTTTAATTTGATTGTTATCTTATCCAAAAAAACTTGTGCAATCTACTGCTATAATATATAAAATGTACATAGTAAGTAATTGTTTCTAACTTAATAAAAATTATAAAAATAAAAAAGGTTAAGTAAATACTCATGTTGCATAATTCTTAAAATACATTGAATGACAACTTAAGCAACAAATTTTGCATCAACACTAAAGTATAAAAACTTATTAATTCAACTTCTAAAAAAATTAAATGCTTACTTAAGAAATAATCAAAATAATAATATAATATAAATTACAATTAAGACTCATATCACATTGTATTGCCATGGCAGTGTTTGTAATGAGATATAGCGTACCAATTAATTATGGTAGTAATCATTATATATATACCAGAAAAATCCCGCTACTGGCCTTCTCCAAGAAGAATTTAAAGATTTCACCGCATTTCTCAATGCATGTGTTGGTTTGATATGTATGTGTCAGATTTGAACCATTGTAATGTCTATGATTCTCAGACGCTTTTAATCACGCGGTCGTCTTTCGCTAGGCCGCCCTTATTAATATGTAATATGAGTCTAACCTTAAACATACACTGTCAATCAAATACTTTTTACATTATGGACGGATTTCATTACAAAATGAGATTCAGACAATTCAGTGATTTTATAAACCTTGCGCGTTTACGTTATTTAATAATTATTTTTATTATTGCTACCAATTACTCCGTCATATTTATTAAACATTAAACTAAAATTCAATAAGTTTAAAAGTTGTGACGGCACTCATAAACCCTTTAATTTATAAAAAATGATGATTATTAAAAACGGGCTGATTTTATTGCTGTCCTCTGATTTCAATAAACCTTGACTAAAATTCTGCAATATCTTATTACCATTTCACTACCCTCAAGGGCAAGGGCTTTGTCCAAACAGAAAATCCCCCAATTTTTATTATCCTGTCACTTTTTATTATATATCTTAATTGAATCTGTAGAATATACCTTTAAAAAAATATTTTTTGAGCCGTCTCAACTTTAATGAAAATGAGATGATGACAGATTCAAACTTAAATGCAAAATTAAACATTAATAATAGCAAGTTATAATTTTACCAAATATTACTACAATATATAAGTCTTAGTTACTAAAAATACAAGTTTAAGTCAGTTTTGTCTTTAAATAGTATGATTGAATATTTTGAAGATTCATAGTTTACAACTAATGCAAGATTAAATCTAAGGCTGTCTTTTCACAAAGGGAAAGTGGCAATTTTATGTTGTTTCTGAAATACTTTTGCAATCAAGACCTCAATAAAAATTTTGACAACATTGTGTTACTGTCGTTGACTTTTCAAAGACTTGCAAACATAAAGATTGCCATCCATATCTGTGGAAAAGCACCATAAGGTCAAAATTAATGTAAAATATTGTGTTCACTATTATACAACTATCAAACTATGTGAATATTTGTGTTTAATGGACATTGCAATATTAGTATTACTGTTTAATTCATGAAAACTCGTTGATAGTAAAATATATTATAAGATTTAGTTCCTAAAGTATCCAAGTTGCTGTTGTTGATGCAACTGATCACGCAATTGATGCAAAGCATGCTCAGGCTGGCTGTGTTGCATTTGAGCTACAAGATTCTTAGCTTCCAATCGCAGCTCATATAATTTACGTGATTCCAAAAATAAAAGAACTGCTGCCAAACCTACAAAATAGATCTATATTATAAGCACCAATATAAGGCATAGAACAATATGTTTTAATCATAATAAACAACTTACCAAACAATATGAAGGCAACAACAGCAAATGCATAAGACCAAGAAAGAACATTGAATGATGGATACAGCAACCAATCACGACGATAGCAATTGCCTCCAAATATTGCAACAGCGAGAAATAGAAACACACCTTGAAATAATATAAAAATAATAATTAATTAATTTAACCTTATAACACATACAAACATTATAACATTATAAAAAGTTATTGGGTTTTTCTGTCAGTGCCTACACTCCTGGGCCTCGGAAAGCATGTAAAGCCGTTGGTCCTGCACCTAAACTCTTTCCAGTCATGTTGGATTGCTGTCCTATTGAATTATGAGAGTTAGGGAATAGAGAGTGCACATGTGTTTGCACACACACACTTCGGCACACACACACATGGCCTCGCCGAAATTGGTCTGGAGGACCTTAGTATAATTTAGTATTTTAAAATTCATATTAGGAATATTTGGAACTATTGAAGTAACAGATTTCATTATTTGGAATATTAATCATAGATTTCAACATACCCTTATTATTATTATAATGGCTTTCAGTTTAGTGAACAGGGCACTGGTTATACTTTAATGTTATCATCAAGACTAGATATAACTCTGAATTTTATTTTTAAATCAAAGATCAAATTGTTTATCTTTAATTTTAATATTATAGAAATTAAATGACTAGTGCAGACTTACTAGATATGGCAACCATAATAAATGAAATAGATACGAATATCCATTCATATCGCAGCACTGTTCTAAGTGGCATGCGAACTACCACACAAGCCAGTAGTATCTGTGCCATGAAAGATAGCATCAAAGCTAGTGTCACAAATGTCTGAACTGCCATTAACCATGCTGGCAGCAACCATTCACGGATGACATACAACTCCTGCAAGTAATAATAAGTGCTTAATAAATAAAACTACTGTTTTTAATAATTTTATATATGTTATAGCAAAATAAACTTACTTGACCGAAAATGTAATGACAACCATCAAAATATTTATCATACTGATAGGAGGGAAATCTGAAGCGATCAAAACAATATTCCCATAGGCCCATGTGTTTAAACGAAGAGAACATTCCCGAATATGATTTAATCCAATATGGGCCAGCAAAAGACAACAACAGGAACAGTCCCGCGACGTAAGTAATGGTCGCTCCTATTAAGGTGGCATCTACAATAATATATAAAACGTTTTATTAATTTATATACAAAGTAAAATATAATTAAGTTAATTGATTTTAATGTTATGATGATAGTAAGAGTTAACATTAATTGTAAACAAAAAAATTGAATAAGGAACAGCGATATAAATATAAAAACTTAAAGGGCGTGCCCACAAAATAACTTACTGGAAGCCTTTGGATATTCATTATTAGCCGCAGTCATTGTTACAATTAGAAATTATTTCTTCTTATTCATTAACAAATATATCGGCATCTATCTATTCGAGCTTCGAATTCGTCAATTTTACCGAAAAAGATTTTTCAGTTTGACTTCTGACAGTTGTTGTTTTTGTCGGTTTAATTTCTATGGGATTGACATATTCATAACAATGTAAATGACTTTTCGATAAACTTGCAAATTGACTTGTAAAAACAAATAATATAAAATATAATAAATAAATATAATTAGTAACTATAAATGAATAAGATATTTTTTAAGGAATCTTATTAATTTTTCAACTGTATTAACATGTCCTTGTTATATCTGTTCCCAAAATGATTTATATGAATATTACAGCTCGTCTTATACCAAAAAAGTTTTTCTCAATGCCAACACTCTTGAAACCACATTTGTCGTATAAATTCTTTTCTGCATCTTCCGCATTTTTTCCGCTACTTTCACAGGAAGAAAACTGTTCATGTTTGAACTTAATTTTCCCTTCGCATCCCTTCAATGTTCTAGATCCAAACTAAGAAAAGTATTTTAAAATTAAATTGTATCCAACAGATAAAAATTGTTTTTTTTGTGAACTAAAATCATTTAATAACTATTGTCCTCTATTTCATAACGATTGAAAGTACTCTAACAACCATTTTTATCTCTATACATATCTATTGTCTCTTGTCTGGTTTATATATCACACGCTTCGATCACTTATAAGAACTAGATACACACTCCCGTACAAAAATCATTTTAAAACTGTCCCTTAATGTGTTTATGTAGTTGTAGTTGAAACAAAACCACATTAATACAAATTCAATCTTAAGATCATCGCTTAAAGTTGTATTTAGAACTCATACTCATATTTATACACACACATATTTAAATCTACAATAGCTGGTCTACACATACATTACAAATTCAACCTTACGTTGTTAACTTAAAGTAGAATTTAAAAACGATAACAAAAGCAATATAATAATAGTAATAAAATTTTACGAGGTAGGCTCGCCGCTAGCACAAGGCATGAATGGAGCCGAACTGTACAATATATTTATTTTCATACTTAAATTTGAAATGGATTTTTTTTTGTAATTAAGTCAAAGGTGAAAATAATTACTTGAATGTAGGTAATATGTTTTTGTATAGGGAAGGACATTAATAAAAACGATTGATTAACTTTATTAAGACGGAAGCTTGGAATGATTATTTATTTTTATTTCTATATAATACATTTATATATTATTTTAAATTAAATTACTAGTATTAAGTTTATATCAAACATAAACATATCGAAACGCTTTTACGTGCAACGAAATATTTTTTTCAATTACCTTGAAATAAATTAAGTTTATTATACAATCTTCTTTTTGATGGATTTTTATTTTTTTCTGTTTCTTTTTTTGCTATATAATGGAATCTTACTTTAAGGTATCGTTCAATAATATATTTTATTTTAATAGTCCTATGATTATTATCATGACACTTAGAAGAAAAAATGTCGACTCCTAAAAAAGACGACAATACCTTGGTGCAAATTTGAGAAACTGAATTCGTTTTAGAACATGTATTCTGCCTTATTGCAAATTCTGTTTTTTTTTGCAAACAAGAAATACATCTAGGGATGAATAAAACAGTCCACCTAGGTTTTTCACATCTATAAGTTTATGAAAAAAAAGTGTATCTTTAGCTAATAAACTATTTATACATGCGTCGCACTTCATAGTTTTTATTAAATGGCGTACCAAATAAATTTGAATGATTCAAAACTGTCCATTAATCACGGAATAATCGGTATACATACATAAAATAAAAATCGATTCAATTTAAGAACCTTCTTCTACTTAGTCAGTTAAAATTTAAATCAATAATATTTTACTACTATAGTTATAGACACAGTAAAGAAGTTAATTTAACAATAGAATGCATAATCATATTTTTCATAAAAACAAAAAAACAAAAACTAACACCAGCGTCTCCACCAACTATGTTCCATTGTTGTTGACACAACCCATGTAACCCGAACAATTTAAGTGGGTACGCGATAGTATGAATAACACGTTTATCAAGAGTCTTTATAATTGTCATGCTTTATATCACGTGGTGTTTATTACGATTTAGTTTTTAAAAATGTTTTACTAAAGAAATACCAGTTTTTACAATACAGTAATAACAATTATATAATGGTAATATTAATACTTACTGAAAATATGACACCCCATCCTTTTTCAGCGTCCTAGACGAATGATTTTTGCAATTTTTGAACGAGCACTGAGGCATGTTTACTGTCGGCGCGTCCGAACGGTACTAAGTTAAAAGAGCACCCAAATGTTCAAATGGGTGCTCATTCGGTGAGGACGTTTTTTGAAGCCGATTGTGTATCTAGTTTTTATAAGTGATCGAAGATCACACGGCAATATTTTTTGCGAGTAATAATGGCAACAAAACTTAAAACCTTACTTTGTTTTCATAAGAAGTACGTATACTCTTAGGCCAAAACGCATTGTAGCTATCGTAGGGCCAGTTGATGCAGTGCACCAGGGCCCCGGAGCTCTAACCTCATCTTTAAAAAGACAGGAGCATAAAAGAAAAAAAATATTGTCATGTGCGTCCTTGTTTATTTATTCCCATTTTCTTCTTTTTAACACATAGATATTCTACCCGACGTATGGATTTAGCCTACTAGGGATAAGTTGAACTCACTGTTTCCTATTCTGGTTTCTATCTATAATTTTGAAGACCAATATAAGTTCAAGCTACGCGGAAAGTGGGGATGAGGGCCCGATTCTTTCCTTATGCACTGGGGCCCTTGTCCAACTAGCTACGCCACTGACCGTACATACGAATGTATTACGTATTCTATGCAATATCGTTAATATTTGATTCGTTAATATTCGAAGAATAAATTGCCTTTTATATTTTGGTCCTTGTAATTGTTTTCGTTTTTATACTGTTATAGCACGGGACGCTATACCATAAGGAATACTAATTATCTATTTATGTCATGTAACTCTTATTATTTTATCTGTGTTCAAGATATATGGCACAATCACGCCAAAATTTTCTTTCGTTATTATCGTTGATTCACTTTACACTCCATTGAAAGTTTAATCCCACTATACAAAGAAGGAAAATTTGAATATTTTTTTACATTATACGTATATAATAACATCGAGAGAAATAAAACAAAAAAATAAAATCTAAAATTTAATATAAAATTCATATAAATGATACATGTAAATACAGATCATATTCAACTCAGATCTGTAGAACTTGTGGACGGAATCGTTTTGAACTAATAAGATAATTGGACGTTTATTTTATTGTGCCTTATTCTATAACTTAAGATTATACAATTATACAGAAAAATCATTAAAACGGACATTGAATATATAGTATAAAAAAGAATACTTAATAATACTTTTACAAAATGTTGGCAATCCTTAAATTAATATCTGCAATCGTTACAAAGCTTACAATATTTAAAGCTATATTAATTAAAGTGATTAAAACGACAAGTAAATATCAAATGGAATACCATATACTATTATGAGGTTCATATAAAATAAAATTAAGATTACATTAAAAAAGAATTGAAGACGCCTATGCGAAAACTAAAAAGAAGCATTCAAAAGTCACTCAATCGTATATGTGGCTGTAGCATTACAAATGCTTTCGCTTAGTCGCTTTGCTTTCTTTTATAATTTAACTGAGACACCAAATTACCTTAAAACTTTATATAAAAGATGTAAATACTTAAAGTTATTTTGTAGAAATACAGAAGAATAGAATAAAAGATGGACGGAGTTTTATGATCACGGCAACTGTAGAACATTTAAACCAGTGCGAAGGAATTATAAATCGAACAAATATAAACGAACGAAGATAAACTTTACTAATTATTAATTAAGAAAACAATAAAAAAAATGTGTTAACTAAGTTTTTATACGGCAATGTTTTTAGAGTATTGCAGCAAAAATTGTTTAAAAATAAATTTGTAGCAATTGTTATTTTTTTATAATATCATAATATAATAAAACTTCATTTTTGTTTATTTTATAAAAGCTTAATAGTTACTATTTTTAAAGTAAATAAAAATTTACAATTCATAACAACTTACCAACTTCTAAGTAAGAATTAACCTAATAATGTGTGTTGATAAATATATACAATAAAGTATACCTTTATTTTATTAAAACAGGGTGAAATTCTTAATTAGGTATATAAGAACACTTGCGATCTATATAATGTTACCTAATTATTTATTAAGGACACTTTGTTTTACCAATTATTTTCGACTCAATTTGAATGAAAAAAAAAAACAACCGACAGTTATAATCACCCATTTAGACACAGAATCAAATTAGAAGGCTTATGAAGTATTAATTATTTACTTTAAAAAATATATTCGAGATATAAAAGACAAAAAAAGGATACCCTAACTGTCTTCCGACTTATTTTTATACATATTTGTATTATATAGTCTCCTATTAGAAATTTAATACGTGATAATCGTTACGCCTTCGATTCGTTTTCCAACTCGAAACGTGCTTGAGATTCTTTAAAACGATTGCGTTTTTTCAATTGTATATTCGCTTCCGTCAAAAATAAGGCTGCAGAGACGAGACAAGCTACAACGCCCACAACACCAAGGCCGAATGACCACCCTAAAAACAAAATATACGTCGTCACATTTAAAATTCTCATTTAGATAAAAATGGCGGAAATTTATATTAAATTTAATTTTTAATTAATTTAAAAATATATAAACTTAATAAAATATTTTAAAAAATATCAACATATAAAAATCAACAGACGACAACAACATTGAAAATAGTGTTTTAATTGTAATTATTTTTAATCAAACTCAACAATATCTAGAACAATTTTTAGCATAATTATGTTCTCATGAAATACCTACATAGTTCTTAAAGCATAACGAACATTTTTTTCTTTACAAGTCGCGGGCCAAGCTCGTAGCTTCATTTATAACAAAGGGAGTCGTTTTAAGAAACGGCCTTGCGCTGGACTGATTCCATATTAGCCTCAATTACACTTGCAAGTTATAGTCATTGATGTGGTAATAACGAATAGATTTGACCTATAATTTTACCGTGCATCCGTAATAACAAGTATCTATTGTTTATAGATTTTGTATAGTAAAGCAATCTCGAATATACAATATTAAAAAAAAAGTTGTTTTTACCTAAATAATTATTAGAATGATCGGGCATCCATCCATCAGTATTTCCAAGTGACGCAAAAACTATAACTGCTATAGCACCGCTTATTGCTGGAAAGATAGATTAAATTATAATCCACACCAAATTATGACGTTTAAAAAATGTTATATGAGAATTAAAAAAAAAAACTTACCTGCCCCTAACATTATATATCCTATACCTTTAATTAATAATACATATCTGCGTTGATTTGGACCGCTACATAGGAAAAAGAATATGACTAATATCGTTGATATCAAGACTCCGATCAGACACAGCGTGAAAAAGAACTGGGTCGCTACCATAAATCCTGAAATAGAAATAATTAAAGTAAGCTATAGATGTTTAAAAAAAAACATTCTGAAAACAAACTTTTATTTGGCCGCTATTTTAAGCAAAGTGTTGTTTATACTATATTGTAATCACAAACAAAAGAGGCATTTTTTTAAATGGTTCAATATTACAAGACCACACACACAAACATATATAAACCACAAGTGATTAAATAAGAATTTGCAAAAATGAATTTAGGACATGGAATCAATTTATGAGAATTCGGTCAAGTTCAAAGATTGGTAGAATTCCGTAATCATGAATGAAATAAATGTTACCTGTATGCCTAGTATGAGTGTTTTTACTCATTCAATGGTGTTGACTTATTGTATTGTATGGAATGAAAACAGCTGCGTATAGAATAATCGTATACAATAATCGGAATTCCGGACAAATCGCAGTTAACGTCAACGCCAACGAATATGTAAAAAAATCACACTTGGCACATTATATGGCGGTCACGTGTTACAAAAAAGGTACAAATAATAACAATTGTGAAGGTTCCTGACTTGTATGACATTATGATTAATGACAATAATTAAAAATTGTGAATCTTTAGAAAAACTATAGTTGGTCATAAAAATGATCTACAAGTCAAGAGTATAAAATTGTTTCTCATTTAATCACACTGATATAAACTATCTGAAATAAAATATCATGTAAATTTAATTTTAAAATTCTATGGAAACTATTATGGCGTGACAACGGGACAAATAATATTAAGCATATAATAACGCCATGTTTGTGTACGGAATTCTAGAAGGGACATTAATCAATCCTATACAAAAGATAACAATGACATTTCGATTTTATTTCTAAATACATTACATTACAATTATTTCAATGGTTGACAATATCTGTGTTGCACAATATTGTATAAGTTGATATTAAGAACTTAAAATTAATTAATGAAACTCTTGTCGCCAATGGGTGTTGGCAACACCAGTTTCGAATAATCGGTTTATAAAACAGGTTCATACATACTCAAAGAACATTGTAATATGTATATTCTTGTACGTTTCTTTTGCTTGCCTGCGTGTATGTTTATTTTGCCTACCAAGTCGTGTGCTAGGGTCTTATATGCTACAAAATATGGCGAAAGCAACTATATAACTATATATATATATATATATATATATATATATATAACTATATATATATATATATATATATATATATATATATATATATATATATATATATATATATATAACTATATAACTATAATAATTATACCAATTCACTTATTTAATCTTACGACTAGTCTGAATGCCCAAATTTGCCCAAATCTAATAAAAATATCAGGGATTCGAGGCCAGTGACGCAGAATATTAACATAAAACTAAATGACAGCATGAATACAAACCTGGTAGTAGGTATCCACGAATCTTGTCATAGCCAGTTGTGAATGGATCGTAAACCCAACGACAACCGACAAAAAACCGTCTCTGATTAACATCTAAAGGATCCGGTAGAGACCTGAAGCAGTGACTCCACAATCCCAACCTGTAAATAATAAATATGTATGAAACAAATACATACCGGGACTTCGAGGCTTTTAGTACTTTGCCATTTGAGGCCAACCCGTTCCAAAGTGGTTAGAAGATCATTTTTTTTATTTTTGGCTGAGTAGGAGATACAGATACAGAATGTTATATCTGTATAGCAAGTAGTCCGTAATTGCCTTACTGTTAGGCAAAGGCCTCATATATTTTTAAGTAGATGGTTTGGAGCGAATTCCAACACGATATTCCACTGTGGGATACACATGAAGCAAAATTTTATCAGACAAATCCGACGTGTTCCTTCATTGCAAATTTTTAACGGTATAACGCAATCAAACATTTTAATAATAATACATAATCAATACATTATATAGGAATATGTATTCAAATCACCTGTCCATTTTAGCTCCCCGTATCCTGTTGTCACTAACGAGCCAATTAGGCGTGCCGAATGCCAATGCCACAGTCACAAGGGCAATTACAAAAACGACTATCCCACAATTACCAGCTAAGCTTCGTTTCTTCATATTTGCCTGTAACAAATATATTTTATCTGTATTTAAAAGAACAATGACCTCAATGTTCTAGATTTCCCATCGGATTTCTTCCGCTAATAATTTTGTTAAACTTGACCTTTAATATAATGACGGAATATGCAATGTCAGTAATGATAAAAGGACGTTTCAAATTATATAAAGTAAAATAACCTCGAGTAGCGCTTGAATGCTTTTAAAGACACAAATCAATTATTATTAGTAAATCTTAAAAAACAACAATACTGTTTATGGCCATGTTTATTATGGCTGATGTTTATTTTTCTAGTATACTGGTGAAATTAGGAATAAAATTCTGAATTAGGTATTCATGAACTTCCATTTAAAATCGAGCAATCCCTCTGCAATCGTTACCAATTCTGCAATTGAAAATGCTACTTATGTTTTATGTATTATTTTTTTTTGAGTTTTCTTTAACGTTTTTCCAAGTTTGGTAACTTCAATGATTATAAACAAACATCAGCTAGCTACTATAACCTTTCTCAATAAATGTATAGCCCATAAATATTTAATTATACATAATTTACTAAAATGTAAATATAGTTTTTTCAAAAGGAATCCAGATTCAGAATGGCTTAATGCCATTCTAACAATTAAACAAACAGTTTAGCGTTATAATATTAGGACGTTTTAAATTTTTATTTTAAGCAAAATTAACGCATAAAATTTTATCCAATCCAATCTAATACCAATCCTAGGTATAGTGAAAAATGTTTCATAGGTACGTTCGTTCTGTTAAAAAATAACATTAAAGTTAGGTTACCTATTAATTACTCCTCTCCGTCCGCGATTTAAATACGACTTCTACTAACCAACTGATTTTCTATATACTTACTAATGTAGATATGTACAACAACTGCAATATTTGTAAATAGGGCGGACATAACATAACAGTATTATATTAACGAGAGCAAACCAAAAGCCTTGGTATAGGCCATTAATGGTGCTAGGTTTAAAAGTACTTATTTTACTTCAAAACCAAGGTTATGAGACTGCGATGAATAACAAACATGAAAAGTTTCGCAATTCTTACCAAATGACTAACAGTCATACATTTGTTACATACACAATGCTAAAAAGTTCACACGCGTTGTTAGCTGTGGGAAATGTTAGCAAAAAAAAAAAAATCTTATGAGTTTAAAAATATACTTATTAATATTGATATAAAGTGAATATTAAAGAATATATTTGACTGTTATAATTAATTTTCAATTACTTTTTACAGTTAGTTTTTAAATTATTACCGAGAGTATTATAAAACTTTTTTTTATAACAACACAAAAAATAAACTTTTTTTTTATATTGTATAGTGTTTATTAATTCCTAAAAAAGCAAAAATAACGTAAAAATTTTGTATACAAAGCAAAATGAAGTTTCTATTTACTGTTTCCATTGTAACTTTTGATTAAAAAAAAATACAAATGGAAGATTTCGAATCGATTGTCAATGGGTTTGTTATTTATGTAAATGATAAATAGTCTAAGGTTCCTTGTTTATTGGGTTATTTACTAGGATAGCGAGAGATATGTTGATGATGATGACTTTTATGAAAATTCTCAGTAGCTGTCAAAAATTTGAAAGTTCCTCGGGAAGCACATTGAGTCGTTGGTAGAGTGTACTGTATGGGATTAGCAATCCCATCAGGTAATAAGAGCGCACCTGTGTTAACATATGCATTTGAGCACTATAATATGTACTTAGCAGTTAGTCTTTTTTTTATAAATTATGATAGATGGATGGGTACGTCGCTGTTACTATATATTATATACAACTGTATTTCAACAACTTAATTAATAATAATTTAAAAAAGCATTGGAGGTTAATGGCATCACACAAACTAATTTATTGTCTGTTTTGATGAATTCCTGATTAATTCATCTCTCAACATTTAATATATATCTTACAGCATAATTGTAATATTTACACTTAAGTGTAGAGTAAGTTATAAATTTTTTATACCTGGGACCTATAGGTACTGTATATAATACAATAATTAACTTAAAATGTTGTCTTATATAATACTATTTTTATTTAACATTCAACAAAAACTTGTATTTTCTTGAGTCTAAAACATTCACACAATATATTTTATTTTTAAATTGTAAGTTAAATTTGTTTTAAAAATAATTTCTATTTTACTTCATTGATCATCTAATTAATTTACATTTAATTTTTTAGAAAAATAGTACTATAAAACAGTATTCATAAAGAAGGAAAAATTTTCAATTATCACAATTTATTTACTTCTTTTGTTAATTTTTTTATGTCAAATCGTGCAACTGAATTTAATACAGGTCTATCCAACTGGTTGAACTAAAATTTTAGAAACAGTTATCTCTTCTGTCATAGTACAATACAATAATAAAAAAACTTTTTTAAAAGTAATAAGTTTTTTAACATGATCATGTCTTCCTGAATTTTGGGCATAGTGGTTGTTCTTACTGGACACACAGGCTGTATATAGAAGAGAAGTATACGCACAAACACAGGTGCTGTCTGTTCCCTTATAATTGGCAGCCAATAATTGGACAGATCTGAAAGAATTCAGGCTCAGGCCCAACAGCTTTACATGCTTACCAAGGCATAAGAATGTAAGCACTAAAAGAAAATATGAATTACTTTTTTTTGTGTCTGACATGTGATTTGTCCTCAGGACCTGAAATCTGCTAATTATGTATGTTCTATATCAAAATGGTTTTAAAACTTAAAAAAGTTTAGTAACCAAATTTTAATAATTAAATAAAAAGGTTTTGGTAAATTAGTTATGAATAAAATGCCCAATCTATTTTTCCTAAATGTTACAAAAATTAAGATAATACAAATAAAATGTATTCCATATTATATATGATGTATTTTACTTTATCGTAATCTATACAATTCATTCCAAATTTGTCCCCAAACAACAACAAAATGAAGAATGCAAATTATAAATACTTAAAAAAATATATATACTTACTTGGTTTAGTCCTTAGACAATTTCTTACAAAGTTAAATTCGACTCTTCTGTAACATTCACACTTAAATAAATCGTTAAACTTTATCTTTGAAGTTATACGAACAACACAATAATTTAAAAATAATTGTTTGAACTCGAAAAATGTAAGACCAACTTGTTGTGTTCCACAAATAACGAAAGGAATTTTCAGCTTTGTTTAATTAAATAATTTAATATTGTATAATATATTATGTTAACATACAGTCATACAATGCAATTAAAATAAGTTGTAGCGTAGGGTGGAGTCAAGTCAGTTAGTTTGGTTTGGTTGACACTTGACTGTCAAATGTGTAGGTATGCGTAAATCGTAGACAGAGAACAAATTTGTTTCTCTGTCTACGGTGTAAACGTAGACAGAGAAACTAATAGACGCAATGACGGTTTTCTTCTCACTTACACAAGAAAGAGAACGAAAATCACGTTACCTATGGTTTAGACAGAGATAGAATTATAAAATCTTTTGTCCCTTATCGCGTAACCTGTTTTGGTGTTTGTTTCGCTACTCAGTAGCGAAACAAACTTGACAGTTGGTGCATTCATTGTGTTGTTTGTTCAATTTTCGCTTATTTTTATGTTAAAAAACTATTCTGATCCAGTGAAAAGGCCGAGAAACAATCCTTTTATCATATCGAAGGTAATACAATGGTGCATTGTCGTATTATTTCATGTTAAAGCGATAGCAAGGAGAAAATTGCCGACGTGTGTATTCACGCGTAAGTACGGCTATTTTGTCCCTAAATTTAGTTTCCCAGTTATAATTATGTATGCTATAGCATGATGGAAGGTTATGTCGTCTTAAAATCCTGGAAATAATAGGTTTTGTCGAGTTTTTATCATTCATAACCTATAATTGTTTATCAATTTTTTGTAAATGCTACCAGTGTCAACGAAAAAATACCCCGATTTTCGATGAAAAAAATTGACTCGACAATGTAAACAAATAAAGATGGGGTCTAATAAAAGCCTATAATGCTTCTTTATTTATATATATATATATATATATATATATATATATATATATATATATATATATATATATATATATATATCGTTTTAATTTATATTTAATTATTTATTTTAATTTATATTTATTTTATATTGGCGATCAAAGAATTATATAATAATTTGTGATTGAAGTATTACACATCTGACATGATAGAATGACTAAAATACCTGTGAGTACTTATTAATAATATAGCTAAGTTTATCGTTAGTTTTCCAAGCGATCCAGACCTACTTAAAAAATGGATCGAAGCAACTGGAAGAAAATATTGGACTCCCGCAATATATTCTAAAATATGTAGCAATCATTTCCCAGAAAAATTGCTACTAAAAAACAAAAACAAAACAGTGATGCGGTACCAAATGCTGTAAGAAATTATTACAATATAATATTTATTTTATTATTATTATTATTATTTTTTGATTTGCGTAATATGTTAAAACATGTAATGTAAATGCATTAAACTACTGCCAGCCTACTAGCCTCTCCTACAACGTGCCACATATCCTGTGCTGTGCTAGTGTGGTGTTACAGCACAACATATTAAATATCTAGTGAGTAATAGTGCAAAAGCTTATCAAAAATATTACACCCCGTCTAGAGGGCGTTCAAAGGAGAAATGCTGCTTACATTCTTGCCACCATTCTTCGCGGTCATTATTTGTACAGTAACTATATTTAATTTTTATTTGCATTTATTTAAAGCATATAATTATGTAACTATTACTGTATGTCATATTGGTAATTTTAAATAAATAAAAAAACATTTCGTTTTGTTTTAAATCCTAAAAATATTTTTTCACGAAACAGGGAAATGCAGTTACTATGGCAGCATTATACACACACTATTGACAAACTATCTCTGTCTCAATCACAGTTCACGACCCCTTGGTCTATTTGTTTCTCTGTCTACGGGTGTAAATAATTGATAGATATCTTTTAACGTCAAATCTTGACATTTACTCATAGATATCTCATCTATGAAAGTAATACCTACTTTATTTAAAAATAACATTACATTACAAGATGTTTGATCATTAAGTAATTGATGTTACTATTTTTTTGTTGAATTATACTGGGAATTACCGTATGGGAAAATATTAGATAATATAAAACTGCACCTGAAAGTATTAACGATAAAAATAAAGATCATAACGTTACAAAAGTACCTATAACCCGTTTTTGTATTTTTTTCTATCAACTAGTCCAGTTTAGAACATTTTCTAAATAGATAGCACGGTATAATCGCAATTACGTTGAAAAATTTGTTTAAAAAAATGGACGTCGGCGTATTGACGTGCTCATCACTATTACACCATCAGTCATCCATCACACATACTCGGTACACTGTACATTTAATAAACATAATTATAATATAAAATTTTTGCTTAGAAGAGTGGAGATTAATATTAACCTATAAGGTGAATCGACTTATTACCACCATTTATCGCCAATAAAGAATATGATACTCCTAAACTCACTCCAAAAGTTTATTTTATTTCTTTTAATAACGTCTGTAAAAAACAGCCTAAAGATACATAGAAATAGAGAAATCTCAAATGCAGAACAATCCAGCACTGCAGTCTTGAATAGGAAGGTATACTACAGCTGCAGGGTAGTAATAGAACTGGGAATTCTTTTAAATGAGGGCACGACAAGGGCGCTGATGAAATTTCTGAATATATTTTATTTTGCTTTAATACTAAAAAAAATAGTTAAACATCAAATACCAATCGATACTAAAATAAATAATAATTTTGTGTTAAGTCTACTTTCTTTAGATCACTTGGTTTTGCCAAGTTTAAATGTATATTTTTACCAGAATAGCACACAATAATAGAATTGTGGACTGACCAGACCACACGACGAACCCAGGATTTATTTTAAGACGACAATATATTTTCTTCTTCTGTATTCGAGAACCCCCCTAGCCCGCACAGGCGGGCCGTCACGCTAGCATGCGCAAGCGAACCCGTGGTGCTCCGAACCGACGGAGAGGATACCGCTGGTTTTTTAGTGGTTATTCCGACGCCTTCAGCGCCGGTGAGCCCCACATACACCCTACTTCTTGTGGCGGAAACGCGTAAACGCGTGTTCCTGCGCCAAAAAAAAGCGCCTTCCCTTTTATGGGGGAGGCTTTTAAAGCCTTTTTTTGACTACCCGCTAACAAAAAAGTCGGACTGAAGTTAGCTGTCTAAGATTTCGCGCATGTACTTCGCAATTGGCTATCTATATATATATTTTTTTATAGAACAGGAAGGCGGACGAGCACATTGGCCACCTGATGGTAAGTGGTCACCAAACGCTCTTAGACATTGGCACTGTAAGAAATGTCAAACATCGCTCACATCGCCAATGCGCCCCCAACCTTGGGACCTAAGATTTTATGTCCCTTGTGCCTGTAACTACACTGGCTCACTCATCCTTCAAACCGGAACACAACAATACCAACTACTGCTGTTTTGCGGTAGAATATCTGATGAGTGGGTGGTACCTACCCAGATGAGCTTGCACAAAGCTCTACCACCAGTAATATTGCTAATTTAAGTTATAATGATTTCGATTTCAGCACATCTCATACTTTTATGACAAATTTTGACTATTTTATTTTATTTTTTCTAGTATTTTTTGAACCGACAGATCGAAGAAAAGCTATTAAAGTTCTATCAAGCAGTCGTCGTGTTAAATACGCTTCACCGAATATAATGGAGCTCCGAGCAATGGCAGACTTTTTAAAACCAAACAACAATATAAAGAAAAGTAACGATTTAGAGGAAATTATTAATCTATCAAAAATTGTGCTAGAATTTGTCGATTTATTATTGGTTACAAGAGGATCAGCAGGCGTGGTTACAGTCAAATCCTTAAATGAAAACACAAATTTGTCGCCAATAAACTCTCACGAGTTTGAGGTTCGTCTGTATTCTGCAGAAGTGTTAAATAGCATTGAAAACGTGTCTGGGGCTGGTGATTGTTTTTCGAGTGGATTTATTTATGGTGTTCTATTAGGTCTTAATGAATGTAAAAGTATTTCTCTTGGTTTTAGTGCCGCGAAAGAAGCACTGCTTAGTAAAAGAACTGTGCCCTGTACATTTAATAAACATAATTATAATGAAACAGTTAAATATAGTGCTTGGTCTTTCTAGATTAAGAAATTTCACTTAGATTCTTATCTATCTCATATATGCATAGATTTTATAAAACTACTTGTTGCCATTTATGCTTAAAACAATATTCAATTAATATTCACCTATAAGACGAAACGTCTCTCTCGAAAATTATAATACATAATAAAATCACAATAAGATCAAGATAACGATTATAATACATAATAAAATCACAATAATATATTTTAAATCAGTTGTAATTATAGTTGAAATCAATAGTAAACTAAAAAAATAAAAAAAGTACACAATAAATATGAACAAATATGATCAAATTAAAAAAGACTCCGCATCAGACCAAGATCGCTGATTGACAGAGAATAGCAACCAATAAAAGGATATGAGTGGCTGCAATGACAGTAAAAAATTGTAATTTTTATTAATTATGATGAAGTGTGATTATCAAATTTTGCATCATAATGGAAATTATTGTACAATCTACATACGATATTAGTGTACCATAGTACATCATACGTAGTTATGAAATTATCGTATTTGTATGAGTGAATTCGTAATATCGATTTATTTTAGGTTAACAGCATTTAATTTAGTAGATTTTTTCAAAAGTAATAAATTTATTACTCAGTAAATTACATAAAAAAATACAAATCTTATACTTTAATTTGTCATAACTTTGTCAAACGGATTCAATACTTAATTTTACATATTACACTTACAAATTAATCAGTAAACAGGTAAAACAATAACACTATTATACAATAAAGGATAAATTATATATGAAAATATACATTGAATATGTATAATTGTCATTATTTAAGTTGATTTAATTGTCAAACTATTTTACTTACACAGACAAACATATAACTGAGTTGTAATATTTATCCTATAAAAAGCTTATATAAATTTTCAATACCTAAAACATTAGTACCAAAATACTGAAACACAAAGTATAATATATTATTCTGAGTAAGTATTAAATTTATAAGCAGACCTTACTTAACTTGGGCTATAAGTACTTTACATTAAGCACACATTGCAAGTTCGATGGGAGGGGTGGGTAAAACATTGTCATTAATAGTATATATTATAGCTTGTAATATTATTTGCTATTAAAAATTGACTGCTGCAGACAACAATGTTTTTAAATAAAACTGCTATTGATAACCATGCATTATAATTTGTAAAATAAACAAACCATTCATTTTTGAACCCCACATTAAAGTCAAATTAAATTATTTTACTTCAGTCTGAATAGTATTGGTGTAAAGTAATTCGTGATTCAGTACGGAACCTATTTAATTGGATAAGTGAATCTTTCTGTCATTTAAGAAACCTGTGGTAATAATGCTCATTGCTAATTACTCATTGCTAATATATATATAATAAATTTTCAATATAATAAAAATTTGTTTCACAAAAATAAAAACAAAATTTAATTATGTGATTCAATTATATTGCTATAAAGTATAATTTTTTTTAAATAAACTTTGATAAAGAATTCTTAATTAAGCTGAATTTTATTTTATTTATATAAGCAAGGTCTTTTAATACTTAATGAACAATAAATTCTTAAACTGAGATTCTTAGATTGGACGGAATCTGATATAATAGTTGCAACAAAAGTTGCTAAAGTCTAATAATATTTGTAACTTATAATACCAATCAAAGATATTTAAATATCAGTATGGCCAGGGTATGCCACTTTTCTCTCACGCATACTGTAAGATGAAGGATCTCTACTTTGCATCTCATGCAATCTCTTATACTTCCGTACTCTCGCTTCAATGAGAAATAATATACCGGCTGGGAAGAGAAAGATGACCCCAACAACTCCAAGAGCAAATGACCAGCCAAGATCATTGTGCTCCCAATTAGGCATCCAATCTCTTCCATCACCTCTAGCTCCAAATGTTACCACTGATATGATGCCTGAGAAGCCTGGCGAAAAAAAACATTATTGCAGCATTACATACATTCAGCATTTTAAAAATATGCATTATAATTATAACTCACCTCCAATAACAAGAATTGTGCCAAAAGTTACTAATAGAGTAACATAGTTATCATCGTCTTCGTCTTTTTTCATATACAAATACGATATAAAAAGTGATATTAAAACACAACACATAGATATTGTGAAGAAGAATTGTGTTGCTATAAAAAAGCCTGGTAGTAATATGTCATGTATTATATAATATTCTTCATCAAAAATCCAACTACAGCCTTCAAAAACTGTGTCATACCAATGATGAGTTTCTTCGAATCCATTGAAGCATACTTCCCACAAACCTGTAAAAATTAAAATACATTTTTTTTTATTCACTGTATGTTAATGTACGAGAGAAAGCCATTTATTATACTTACCTATTTTAAAAAATTTAGGTTTTTTCAACTTTCCATCAGTAACTAACCAGTATGGACTAACAAAAGCTATGGTTATCAATAAAGATGCTAATCCAAAAAAACTTAGAGCAAACAACCCAGTTTTAGACTTAGATACCATAATGTTGATATTAAAGTTAATTCATAAAATTATTTCGGCACAATAAAACAATAAATAAGTACAAATTATAAAATGGGTGTGTACTTCGATTTAAATCTTCAGTACCAATCGTATCCAGTTAAAAATCTAACAAACAAATTTGACAACTTAACAAGTGTCACTTTCTTTTGGTAAAGGCAAAGATATTGCACCATTCAATCTATTATAAATGACGAATTGTTATTCAATTCTTTCTTCCTTTGTCTATTTATAATGCAATATTATATTTTGTTGAGAACTAATTCTTATTACCAGTTATTTCGATGTGTAATCCTTCAATTGATTTTCATGCAATTACTTTTAATAATTGCTATAATTAAGCCTCTTATTTTTTTTAATAATCAATTAATGGTATGTATTTTTAACAACAAAATATATGTTTCCCATATTAAAAATATGCTTTTTTTCTGGTGTCAATAAACTATTTAAGAAAAATACTAAGTAAGAAAAAAGGACATTAGACATTGACATTAATGATATTGACATTTGAATTATCAAATGTTATATTTGTCAATGTGACTGTGTTTATTGTTTTAATTTTTATGATGTAAGAATTAAGACACTAATTTTATGTTGTTAAATTTGTTTAAAATAGCATGATGCTTAAACAACAACACACGGTTTTAAGAAGACTATATCAATATGACCCATGCTTTTGGAAGACCATGCGATCAAAATTTTGTACTCACGAAGATAATATAATATACTTATGTAAATATTTTAGGGTTAGTGAAAGTACAGCTAAATATTTACAAATAAAACACCCTGTTATAAAAAAATTAGATGTTAGTCAAATTAAAGACTTGGTCAGTACATTGTATGATCTAGGATTTAATAGCAATGTTCTTTTAGATCAACCTTCGCTGTGTAGTATACTACCAATCACCTTGAAATATCGGTTTAAAGTATTAGAAGAATGCGGGGTAAACAATATATCAACTCAATATTTAGTTTCATATTTGACGTTAGTAAAAAGAAAAACAATAGGGGAACTGAAACAAACTGGAATCATAGCAAAAGCATTTAATATTGAAAATAGACTCGCAAGTTATATGAGCCAATGGCCTTCATCGCTCACCACATTAGTTTATGGAGATGTTAACAAATTTACTTTACATTCATTAAGAATAAAAATTATACAAAGATACCTTGAACTTATGTTAGATCTAAGTTCAGACGAATTTGTAAGAGGAATTGATACATATCCAACAATTCGACATCGTCCACTGCAATACATCAATGAAACTCTGAATATTTTGCTGAGTGAAATACTAATTCCAACTAACAAAATTAAATCTAATTTGTACTTAGTGCATGCCTCCCCAGAAAATTTAAAGAACATATTGTATAACTTTAGATCCATTGGAGGAATAGATATAAAAGAAATATTAAGGATGTATCCTAAGCTAGCTGTAATGAACTATTCAACATTATTAGAAATAAGAAAAACTTTAGAAGAATATGGAATAAGTAAAGAGGCACAAATCAGGTGCTTTCAAATATACACACTAAGCCCAGCTACAATTAAAGAGAGATTAGAAAAAGCTAAAACAATACCAGAGTTTAATGCATTTTATGGTCACCCAAGATTTTTGAAAATGATCTACTATAATAAGACAGCGACTAGAAGACTGATGAAACTGTATAGTTACAACAAGAAATGCTTGAGCCTCAATATACTTTCTGGCAGTTCTGCACATTATGAAATGTTTGAGAAAGCACCAGGTGATCGATTGGGAAAAGGCAAAGATTTAGTCTTCTGTATAAGCAAGTCACTAGGTGACTCATTTAATGTCACTCATATACGTAATATAATCAAACGACATCCATTTTGGATTAACATCCCATTAATTCAAGTGAAATATGTTTATGAACAGTTGAGTGTAGACTTTTCTGCTAATGATATTTATGAAAACTGCCCTATTCTGTTGTATCCTTGGAATAGAATAAGAGAAACGCTAAAACTATTAGAATCAAATGAAAAGCAAAATAAATGGTTAACCTCATTACATTATGAACAAATAGATTTAACAACATTAAGTCAATCACAAAAGCTCAGTCTCATATTGTATTTACTTGAAAAAAATCATTATTTTACTGGAAATGGGGTATGGTCTGAAGAAAAACATAAAAATATTGTTGATTTGACAACAAAAACACCTGAATCAAATCAATCAGTACAATAATAGTAATAAATAAAAAATAGTCTGAGTATCTCTGTTGTTTTTATTATCATGCTAATACTATATTTTCCCCTGATTAACACATTAATGTATAGAAAAAAAATTTAATAGAAAAAAACTATGGTTGCTTTATTTTTCGTGCAATATCTATCAGAACTATGTATTACAGAAAACTAAGATTTGCAGGTTTCCAAAAAGTCATAGCAAACTTTTCTATAAAAATTTAAGACGAATCATTGTTTTAATGCATAGATAAGTCACAGTAACCATTTCTATGTGCGAAAGAAATGAAAAAAATAATAATGATTTTAGTTTAATTTATTTGAGACGCATTTTTCATCCTTAATATTTTTCCCTTGTTTTTTATAAATAAGAAAAAAATCACTCATGAGCAAGGTTCGGTGAGTATATATATATATATATATATATATATATAGTGAGGTTGGACTTTGTAGTCGTTACTCCTGAATTCTTGAGACGGTCCTACAAGCAGTTTGTGGCTGAGCATCGTCGTGAAGAAGTGGACTCGAGAAAATGACAAGTGTTGATTGTTATATTGTTGTGGGGGTCAAAGTTGCTCACGTCCGTAGGCCCCTGGGTGGTGCTAATTGAGCAACATATTCTAGGTAAGAGGCTCCGGCCGTAGCTAACATTACCACACTGCGAACAAAGCCACACCGCCATAGCGATTTGTCGAGTGGCTAGATTCGCATTGTCGCGCAGCACGTTGTGTACCCGATTTTTCGGTAATGTGGTTCGTATCGGATACAGGTTTGGAGCAGATTATATACGCCTGCGTTTATAGGTCGCACAGTGACACCAGGAGACAACTTGGATGTTTGAGTATCTCAGCGTGACGGCTGATGCCGTCCAACGTCGCTACCCGACTGCTCAAATGGTGTTTCTGGGGGATTTCAACGCTCATCACCAAGATTGGCTGTTCCCATACCAGAACACCGACACAGACGCCGGAAGAGAGGCGCTCAAATTCGCAATATCCCTAGATCTCTCTCAGCTGGTACATGAAGCAACTCGGGTGCCGGACGTGGACGGTAACCTAATTGTCTGGACCTTCTGCTGGCTACCGACCCTGACCGGTTTTCAGTGTCAGTTGCAGCTCCCTTGGGCACTTCTGATCATTGTGTGACCAAGTCGTTCTCCAACTTCCACCCTCTGGACTCTGTTCCCACTGGAACCAGACGGATGTAGCGATACAAGTCGGTAGACTGGGACGAGATGCGACACTTTTTGCATCCTACCCTTGGCGTCAGATATGCTTCTCTTCTACTGATCTGTCGAGCTGCGAACAAGCCATATCTGAAGTGATATGTCAAGCTATGGAGTTCTTTAATCTATATGCTGACGTAACACTGGATTGTCTAGATCCCTAGGTGGTACAACGCTGAGTGCGCCGCAGATGAGGCCCGTAAAAACTCAGCGTTTGTAGCGTGGGCAGCAGCCCGCACCACCAAAGCCCCGGACATTGCGACTAAGAAGAGAGCCTTTAACTCTGCTGCCAAGTCCTACAAGAAGGTTCTCAAGAAGGCTCGTTTCAACCGAACTAGACATCTTGGAGCCAAATTAGCTTCCTACCCCCGTGGTAGTAAAGCATTCTGGTCTCTGTCCAAGTCGGTTGATACGAACTTCTGTCGTCCATCGCTGTCTCCACTGCTAAAGCATGACGGATCCCTGGCCTTAACGGCAACAGAAAAGGCTAACTTATTAGCGGCCCTGCTTGCCGAAAATTCGCGTCTCGATGCAGGAAGTGCCTCACCACCAACCATATCACCTTGCGACTCAATGATGCCAGAGATATGAATTCGCCAAAGAGAAGTCCTAAAAATTCTGCGCACCTTGAACGTGAATAAGGCCAGTGGCCCTGATGGGATTCCAGCAATAGTCCTGAGGAATTGTGCATCTGAGTTGTGTTTTGTTTTAACACGCTTGTACCGAACCTCTCTTAAATCCGCTCAAGTCCCTAAAGCCTGGAAGATTGCCAACGTACAACCAGTACCTAAGAAGAATAGCCGTACCGACCCGGCCAACTACCGACCCATAGCAATCACCTCCATACTTTGCAAAGGTTTGGAGCGTGTACTGAATAACAAACTCCAGGCGTACCTCGAAGAAAACGATCTCCTATTGGACCAGCATTACGGCTTTCGTCGGAAACGATCAGCAGGAGATCTCTTAGTGTACGCTACTCACATCTGGGGCGAGGCCATGGACAAGTACGGTGAAGCGTTTCACTTGACGTGTCCAAGGCTTTCGACCGGGTCTGGCATGAGGGCCTTCTTAGCCAGCTTCCTAGCTATGGGATACCTGTTGGCCTTTGCAACTAGATATCAGATTTCCTGAGTGGATGATCGTTTCGAGTTGTCCTAGATGGCTTCTCGTCTGATCTAATGGCGATTAATGCCAGTGTTCCTCAGGGTTCAATTCTCTCCTCTACACTCTTCCTGCTGCATATAAACGATCTGTATAACGGAGAGATACATATCCGGTCCCTGAGCTAGTGCAACAGAAACTCGTGAGCACGAGGAGGCCTTGGTAGAACGCATCAATTTGAGACTGGAAGAGGTATCGAAGTGGGGCGATGATAACAAAGTCAAATTTAATCCTACCAAGACTCAAGCGTGTTTGTTCACCGCCAAGTGGAGTCTATTCCACCTGATTCCGACTTTCCGGAATGTATCTGTACCCATCACCGACAGTATTGAGCTTCTAGGAGTTACATTAACATCCAAACTCAACTTTGGACAATACATTGAATCCAAAGCTAAAACTGCTGGTAAAAAACTTGGCATCCTCAATAAGGTCAAACAGTACTTCACACCAGAACAGCTTCTGATTTTATATCAAGCCCAAGTCAGATCGTGCATGGAGTTCTGCAGCCATTTATGGGACGGCTCTGCTAAGTATCAGCTTGATGCTTTGGATTCAGTGGATCGTCGTGCTAGAAGACTCATTGCCGACCAGACACTGATCACAAAACTCCAGACCTTAGAACATCGTCGTAAGGTTGCCTGTCTGTCGGTATTCTACAAGATATATTTCGGAGAGTGTGCTCAGGAACTATTTAATTTGGTTCCCCCGTCACCTTTTTACCAGAGAACTGCGAGGCATCAAAAAGATCTACACCCGTACGTAGTTGACGTTGACGTTTTTAAGACAGGTACGAAACGATTTGCTTCCTCGTTTCTGATACGCACCGCCAAGGTCTGAAATACCCTCCGACCTCCGTTTTCCCCACCACCTACAATATGGGTACCTTCAAGTCCAGACTGAATAGGCACCTTCTAGACAAGCGCGCTCCATCTTAGACTGTATCTCACTTTCCATCAAGTGTGATAACAGTCAAGTGCTAGCTTATACATTTATAAAAAAAAAAGTTAATCATATGGGTACTTATATCTATTTTAAAATCAGTAGTTTTGTATTTTATTTAAAAATAATAACTTGTACAAGAACTAAAAAGCAGTAAGAATCGTGGATCATGAAAATACAGACGTGGTAATTAAACGTCTATAACTATATAGGTGTACGTCAGGGCTGCATTTCATCTCCTCTACTATTCAAAGTAGTATATAATGTCGCTATTAATATCAGAGTATAAGTTAATGGGCAAATCATTAAAAACTTTTTGTATGCCGTCCATTATTCCAAAACAATTAATTAACAAAGGTGTATTTTAAAACTAATTTAAATTCATAATTTTATGTAGAATGAAAGTTATCGACTTTCACAATAACCGATATTCAGCAATTTCATAGAACCTAACAATTAATATATTTGGAATTTTGACAGATAAACATAATAAAAGATCGTGCAAGTATAACCGTAACCAACATAATACGTACCGTATATATGTATTATCTATGATACGTACGAATAACTAGCCAATCGCTAATTATTACCTACTTATTTGAAGTGTGTTAATTTATTTATATAAATTACCAACAATTATATTTTAATCTTTAAAATGGCAAAATATAAAAAAATTGCCTAAGATTATATCCTATGTTACTACTTTTTTATTCTTAAAAAAAAGGATAATATAAGCCTTTATCAGGTTTCATTATTATTATCAATTGCTTCTAATTTATGTTTTCTTAATATTGACAAAACTAAAACAAATAAATTTTATGACATGATTTTCGGAAACCAGAATTAAATTTTATGATAATTTTGTTGTTGGATTACATCTTGTAAAGTGATTTTACTGTCTTGTATTATTTGTACAGATATATTATTTAATATTTCCTAAGTACCTAAATATATATGTTGACACTTAAAAAAATTGTATCGAAATTCGACACTAGCGACATCAGCTGTTGTTTATTGATTTTTGTATTTTGTTGAATAGTGACAGTTCTTTAATTCTTTGCCAACGCACGCGACTGGCAATACCACAATTATATGTAGGGAAAAATGGCGACTTTATTACCTCGTTCTTTTGGACTTGCTGAAACTATATTTATTAAAAATGGGACAAAGGTAAGTGATAACTTATATTATATTTTATATATTTGGCTAACCTTATAAGTACATATTTCTTAAATAAATGTAACAAATTATACACACAACAATTACATTGTTCGATATGTTTTACGTCTTACGAGATTACACTTACATAGTGCTTTATGTACAGAATGTCCCGCTAATTTTAAATTTTACGGATTCTCTTTTGTTACGTAAATATATATGTACTTGATGTCTATTTATATAATTATAAATTTGACCTTGTCATTTTCAGCGCATAGACCTTACGTCATCTAGACAATGTTTATTTTTTTTTATATAAGATTGTAACAGCCGTAATCTGATAAAAAAAATCTTGACAATGAATCTTCAAATCTGCGGAAATAATCAATAATAATGCGCAATCCAACTTGCTAGATTTTTTTTTATCAATAAAAGATGTTTGATAGAACATATTATAATTTATACACATTACAATTATTTTACAATTACCCTAGACCACACATTTTTTCTTAGCAATTATTTCATTAATAATTTATATATGTAAATTGCTTTGTTAACATACATTCTGCATAACTGCATCATCATTCTAGATTTTGCTAAATTAAATTGACTTAGTTCTGAACATAATTATATAATTGAGTATTGGTCAGTATTTAGAATATTCAGTTTGTCAGAATTCTTCATCAACAATATACCTACAGAATAAAACAAACAAACTCATAAATATACACATATATATCAAAGTAGTATTTAGAATACATAAAACTGTGAAATATTTTTTAAATATAATAAAAAATGACTGAATAGATATTAATCATACTACACATACAATGAAAAATACAGTGTTCATGTAGATAATTTCAGCAAACACAACAGTTTATAATGTAGTAAATGCGAACTAATAATAAATATATTGGAAAAAATTTTAGCTATTGGCATCATCAGCATCCAACAACCTACCAACCAAGCAGCAAGTTAGAAACCTGAATGTTCATGAGTATGTGAGTTACACATTGCTGAGAGACCATGGCATTCCTGTGCCTAAATTTAACGTTGCTAAGACCAAGGAAGAGGCAGTCAAGTACGCCCAAGAACTTAATACCAAAGATATTGTATTAAAAGCACAGGTAATCTCAAAGGAATATTATTCATTAACATTTTAAATTTTTGTCATTAAAATCAATGTAACCTCATATAAACAGCTGATCGATGAGTAATAATTTGTAATAAATAATACTTTGTTTAAAATTATCTAATGGATATATATTTTTATTCATAGGTCCTCGCTGGAGGTAGAGGAAAGGGTGCATTTAAAAATGGCCTACAAGGTGGTGTGCGAATGGTTGACAAGTAAGCAAATAAATTAAGAAATTGTAACTCTCATTTCATGTGTGTAAAATGTTATTTCCAGTTTTTTTTATATCATATAAATTCTAAAAATGTTTATTTAATTTGTAGACCTGAGGTAGCTGGTGATATTGTGGGTAAAATGCTTCAGCAGTATTTGGTGACAAAGCAAACGGGAGCAGCGGGGAGGATCTGTAACATGGTGATGGTCACAGAGAGGAAGTTTCCCCGAAGGGAGTTTTACGTTGCTATAATGATGGAGCGTAGTTTCAATGTATGTATTTTAGCTTTCTATATACAAATTTACAAAAAAATATCAATTTCTCGTTTGACATTTTTAGTGACAACATTCATCTCATATAGATGTTGATATTAGTATTCATTTCAATATAGTGTGTTTTTATTATATGTGAAGCAAAAGCAACAGAACGAACATCCTCCTAAAAACTTTAAATGCTCTATACATTACAATACTTCCAAATGTTTACTTAACAATCAAAGAAATATATAATAAACAGTGGACTATCATTCGCCATAAAGTGTTTTAGAATGCTACTTATGTAATAAGTTAGTATATTATGTTAGTATGTTTACAAAAATTAAGGTGTGTAAATACTTATGTACCAATGAAAAATATGTTGAGGTAAAATGTACTTGCATTGTAATTTAAAAATGTAATATATATAATTGGAACTTCATTCTCCTCCCATCGTATATATATTTATAATATTATTTATAGTATGCAATTAAAATCATAATCTACAACATTCTATTGTATATCTCTGGATTATTGTAATTGTTGATCAATGTAGCAAATTGTACATTGTTTAAGATCTTCAATAACAATTAACTTCAATCAATTGTATGAAAGTACTTATAGACTATTTCATCAGTGTATCACTAAATATTATTCAACGTGTTATTTGTAATTTTATGTACATGGAGTTTTACATGATATATTTATATCAATATCATACTCGGTGGAGAAGGAAAATATTGTCATCTGCATGTGTCATACAATTTTATCATATTGATTTACTAGAAAGAGGCTTTAGTCGCGCAGTGGGACCTTGTACACTGTTATTTTACTTTTTATTAGTGACATCCCAAATTAAACAGGTTTGATTATAAAAATAGATTTGAGTTTCTTATAGAAATTTAAACACTGATTTATTGAAGAATTCTAATACAATATACACTTTAAATAAAGAGTAATAATTACATATTATCTTTTTTTATAGGGTCCTGTCATCATAGCATCGTCCCAAGGTGGTGTAAACATTGAGGATGTGGCTGCCGAGAACCCAGAGGCGATCACATATGAGCCAATTGACATTGTCACTGGTATGACTGATGAGCAAGTCGCACGTGTAGTTGAAAAGGTAACTATCTTGTAGGAAGCCACTTTACACGAAAGATGCTAAACATGATACTGCTGGCTATTGTTACTTTCTTAAGTTTGGACCATACTATATTATAAAAAGTTAAATCATTTTAGATTGGCCTACAAGAACGTTCCAGTGAAGCGTGTGATATGATTAAGAAAATGTACGACTTGTTCTTAAAGAAAGATGCTCTGTTGATTGAAGTTAATCCCTACGCCGAAGATGCTCTTAGTGGGCAATGTAAGCTTATACAGATAAAATTATGTTACGTAATTTGTATGGTTTCATTATATATAGAGCAATTTGTTACTGACTATAAATAATTCTTTTTTTCAGTCTTCTGCTTGGACGCAAAATTCCGATTTGACGACAACGCCCAGTTTAGACAAAAGGAACTGTTTCAATTGAGGGATACCACTCAAGAAGATGCGAAAGAAATTGAAGCTGCCAAGTTTGACCTGAACTACATTGCTCTTGATGGTAAGTTAATAAATAAGTTTAATTGATTGATGAATAAAAGGTATAGTGTGTGGTTGTTGAGGACTGTAATATTAGAATAAAAAGTTATACAAAGTTAATGTTTTAATTTGTAAATTGATCAGGAAACATTGGGTGTATGGTAAACGGTGCAGGGCTGGCAATGGCCACCATGGATATCATCAAGCTGTATGGAGGAGACCCCGCCAACTTTCTTGATGTTGGAGGCGGAGCCACTGCACAAGCTGTAGCGGTACTAACATACAATTTAATTTTATGTTAATATTCATATGAAACCCACATTAGTAAACCAAAACTGCTATCTTTTAATCTTATGCAGATAAAATAATACTGTAATTCATAATCAACATTTCTATTTAAAATTAGGACGTACATAAATGACGTTAGCTGTTATATATTTTTTAATTTCATGATTATATAAGATACATGAACCTACCTTGTTAATAGGAAGCCTTCAAGATTATTTTATCGGACCCGAAAGTGACAGCTATTCTGGTGAACATCTTCGGAGGTATCATGCGCTGTGACGTCATCGCAGAGGGTATTATCAACGCCGCTAAAAATCTAAACATTCAAATTCCTGTGATTGTCCGTCTTCAGGTAAATATTATTATCAATATAAGTGTGTGGTTGATGTTGAATAATATAATATCTGGACATTAGTATATTTATGTTTGTAACTAAATTATTTTTGTGGACTGTGTTAAATCGAAATTAACTTGCTAATTGCTTTAAACATAATTAGTGATAAAAAGAGCATTATAATTATATGCTACATACATGTCCATTTGTAATATGGGTAGTAATTAACGATTTATTACTGATATATCTTCCTGTCTCAGTTATTTATGCAAAATTAGACTTTGGTCTCATCAACAATCTATATTGTTTGTATGGTAACAACCCACGAGAATAAACTTGTTGTATTATCATTGTATAAATTAAGTTTTTATTATTAACAACTTTGCTACAAAAACAAGTTTATATTGCAGTGCATTGCTTTTTATATTTTGCGCCACATACAATAAATAAAAAAATGCATTTAACAGGGTACAAAAGTGAACGAAGCGAGAAAACTGATCGCAGATTCCGGACTGCGTATCGTGCCCCGCGACGACTTAGACGAGGCGGCCAAGCTCGTGGTGCAGCTCTCCGAGATTGTTGCGCTCGCCAAGCAAGCAGGCGTCGAGGTCAAGTTCGACATACCCAAATATATGCTCGAGAAGTAAACAGTATTGTCGCCGTAGTCGGTGAATCTACTCTTACTGCGTTGGTGCACAGATTATGTTAGCAAAAAATAATTCTTAAACAGTGAGTGGTGTTACTTTATAATCGAAAGAAATGCAGTATAAAATATTTCTACACGTATCGTTCTACATATAAATATACATAATATTAAATTAAACAAAAATATTGGTTAATAATTACTCATAAAACAATGAGGTACTTATTTCCCATGTACTATATTTTACTTCAATGTTTATAGGATAATCTGTGCACTAATTTCTGTAATAGAAAGTAGACCTATTTAAATACATCCTATTAATCTCATATTTAAAATTTCTTCGAATAATATTACCGAACAAGTTTGTTCTGAATAAATAAGTCACATCTTATTAGCCTTATATAATTTTGAATTACGTGAGCTGTGTTATTTATTCATATTAGATTGACATGTAGATAGTAGAAACAAAACTGTTTCATTTATTTTTTTAATTGATGTATTTATACATATTTTATTGTATTAAAGTTATTTCAACCTTGAGCATATTAAGTTTCCATTATTGTTATAATGAAAATAGTTACACTTAGAAAATAAGTGCACTATATTTTTTTAAATCTAGTTAATTTATTAAAATGTCAAACGATTGTAACTTAAAAACACATTTTTGTTCCCAGCAAAGTTGCATATTTTCACAATTTTATTTATTGATTTCATTAGACTAAGTAATCACTCTCATTATTGAGCTTATTGTTGTAATCGTAATCTGCTGACATTAATCATACATTATTTTGATTAATTTATATTTTTCGAAACTTATTTAGCATTCTTAAACGTTTATAGTATTGTTGTTACCCTCTATTGTAAGTTATTAACCTTTAATAAAAATGACATTTACTTTATGAATGTAGTTTTATCTGTAAAATACTGAATCATTAATTTATAGGACCCTTCATTTAGTGTGTCCTCGAACGTGTATCAGCGCAATAATCGTGTATTAGTACAATATGTACTACATATTATGTTCCTTTGTATATAGTGAACTGTCATCTAAGTTCATGTATGTATTTGTCAATGGGTATTCTTAAAGTACAATAAGTTAATATTTTGATTTATCCAAGAGATATTATTTTTTGTCTGTTAACAGCAGTTACACAGTAAATAAAATTTTATTTGGATCGTAGCATGTAGTTTTTTTTACCACACTTCATAACATTTTTATATGTTAGGAGTTAAAGTATTATAATTAATACATACTATATATAAATTAAAAATACAACGCTATTATGCCTGGATCAAATTAGAGCTCGTATTACGTTACTTAACTGAAACAAGAGACTTTATAATTTTTGATTATTTATGAATAAAATATTGTTATATATATTAAAAGAAATGGTTTTTCATTCATTTTCGAACAAGACAATTTATTGAAAAAGTATTGGTTTTTTAAGTTTGGTAATATTTCGCAAAAAAAAATATAAGTTCTTTTCAGATTATATTTATTTGCGTATCAGTATGTAAGTTTACATATATTATGTATTTTATTTTAAGTAAGTTAAAATGTTTGCGAATATTCTTTTCGATTTTTTCATTGTATAATCATGATGAGACTCATTTTATTAGAAAGAATCACCGTTAGCAATAAATTAAGCGTTTTTATTAAATTTTAGCTACAATAAATTAAACAATTATAAGTTTAAATATATTGTATGATTTATTAATCGTTTATAGGTAGCAATTGCTTATAAAAGCATTGGTGCAAAAGGTGGCAATTCAGGACATACAGATTCCGCCCGATGCTGAAGACAGCAGATATATTTTTGAAGCCTTTTTTATTTCTTTATATATAATGTATATTGTGGTTTTGTAAATGTTTACTTCAAAATTGTATAAACGGATTTGAACTAAAATAGATATTCAAGTGTAGATGAATGGCTTTTATTTCATAAGTCTTAATTATATAACTTTCAATAAAACTGTACATGATTATATATATTTATTAGTCTACATCAATAGAAATATACGTTTATTTAAATGGACATGTTTCATTTTAAGATTAATGAAAACATTGCCTATAATATATTTATATATGAATCTAACTAACATAACTAATTGTTCAAATAAACAATTGCACTGAGAGCGTGTGACAAGGGTCTTGGAAAATGTTAAAACTTGCTTATGCCGAACACTAAATAACTTCTTTGCTAGGCGTGGAAATACCTAAAGCTTCTTCGTATCCAATTTTAGTTTCATGTTTATCTGTAAAGAAATTACTTTGTTTAATATCAAAAGCATCTATTAAAGTATCTACCTCTCAACTATTATAAGAGTAATGTGTACCTTTTTTAGAAGTTTTCTTTTTCTTTGAATCCTTGTCTTTTATATCTTTCTTCGACTTCTTGTGTTTTTCAGTCTTAAGTTTCTCCGGTTGTTTCTTATCAGAGGCATCGTCGGTTGTTAGATTGTTCTTAGGAGAATAGTCATCTCCAGTTTCTATGAGTAAATTGTCTCCTAGATCATTATTTGCAATTTCAGGTAACATTAAGTCTATTTCCTTATTATGTTTAGAATTTTTTATTTTCTTCTTATGAGAAGTTTTTTCTGATGGTCTTTTTTCTGAAGATTTATTTTTCTTTGATTCTTTTTTCTTAATCAATAAGCCGCTTTCTGGTAAAGGATACTGCTGTATCCTGGACGACAGCAATTCTTCTTCTCGCAAAGGCCTATACAGAAAAACTATAATTAACAATAATACAATATGAGTTATTATCATATACCACATGATATTTCCGATATGCGATATTTCCTCGCATTCATCATTATAACACACAAAACCTTCGGGAATTAATATTCTCTACAAAGATAGAGACCTAACTCGGCTAGTAGAACTTAAGTCTATTAGGTGAGACATGGTGTGGTATGAGCGTGTGTGTGTGACGCACAGGTCGAGGTCGAGGTCGAGCGCGCGGTGCGGGTCGTCGTGCGGCGACTGCTCGTCGTCGGACGGCGCCGCGCCGTCGGGCAGCTCGCCGCCCTCCGCCACCGCCGGCCGCCCCACGCGGTCCACGCCCTCTGGCGGCACAGAATAAGCAACTTCATATCTACTACCGCTCTACTGGCACACGTCTGACAACTTATAAATTTTTAGGACAATTTTTTTTTTTATTGTTATGTACGCCATGGATACATATTAACCGCATAATATCGTTAGATTATTTTATCGTTATCTGACGCTTTTGACTGTACAGGCTTATATTTGCTACGTTGGGAATATGATGACAGATTAACAATGTATGGAGCATTCGTATAGTTACAGTCATTGTAACTCACCGTCACTGTCAGATTCTGAGGAATGTCTTTCTATCTTATTCTTTCGTTTCTTTGACGGCCGTTTTTCCTTCTTGCCTTTTTTCGAATTTTCTCTTATAATTAAGTACTTATCAGATCTCTTGGCTGAAATCAAAAACATATTATTCATAAAAAACAGTAACAGTAGGTATAGTCATAATGTACAATCCAACACAAGACGCGTAAGAATAAACAGAACTTGGATGTAAAAATTCCCTGCGATTTGCTAATAGCTCTGTTACATAATGCACTACTAACAGTTCTTGATTAGTTTAATTTTACTTCTAAAATTAATTACTAATTCCGCCGACATTCATAATGAATTCCATAGATTATTTAAATGTCGACAAAGGAGGTTATTGCAATTGAAGATCAAAGTTTTTTGCCTGTCTTTAGGCGTTCTGCCATTGGAATCAGTTATAATTATTGAACTCACTTTGCACTTGGAGAGGCACTTCCAGTGCAATCTCAGCAATGGGTATATCGTCCTGTTGGTAGGATCGCGGCGAGTCATCCTTCAGGTAGTGAGGATTGTTCGCTTGTTCCTGTCTGCGCGCCTCACGTAACTGAAAAATTATAAGTAACATCATATATTCTTGTATTTACTATCTGCTGATAACAGAGTTATAAACAAAGTTAGTATGTTTTCTCTCTCTCTCTCTCTTTCTCATTGGAGCTATCTGAGTAAAACAATGTAAAAATACCAGTTTATAAGAAAAACTACTACTACTACTACTTATCAAGAGAAGACATTGACAGGCATATCAAAATAAATAGTACTCGCTTTGAAGACATATAACTTTATATAAAGCTTTATATACACGATTCACATCTTTTTTCTCTAATTTTAGCTTTCGTTATAGAGATATAAAATAAACAAATAATATTATAATCCTTTCATAGCTTTGAATCATAAATATAAAAAAGGAATTAAAATTTAACTCAAGAAAATGAACACTTTTTATAATTTAATTCCTGTATCCCGTTTTTGACTCAGACGTCACCTGTTATCGTGATTACCATTTGCAGTTCCTCGGGAGTGAACTGCGTGACCGGCTTGGCGTCGTCTTGCGGCGCCGTGAACAGCGCAGCGCCCTCGTCCTCTCCCTCCGAACTGGAGCTGTCGGACGACCAGCGGTCACGTGACAACCACTGGTTCAGATCTAGGCTGTAAACAAACGAAAGTTTGGTTCTCACTCATTTTTAGTAATGGTTTGTCAAGCCACTTCATCTCAACCTCAACGTAGGTAATATTATGCGACTCCTATGTGTAGTATATGAGCTTCTTCATTCCTCCATAACTTTTAAATGCCTGAACAGATTTGAATGTTTGGGTTATCGTTACAATTCTGACATTTCGAGTGACAGTGGATATTAATTAAATTAATTAACTCCGTCATTCAGGGCAGTCGTGACTTTTTTAATTTTTCCTAAATGATATTTTATTACGTTCTCTATCTGCAATGAATAGATTTCTTATTTACACACAAGCTTAATTTTGATTATTATAAATGACTTGATTTGAGAAATTTTGTTATTTAGAATAATTCAATCTAATTTTGCCAGCTGAACGATACATGCAAAAACTATCCAACGATTTTTATAATAATATATAACATTCAATGTAGACCTTTATCCCACACGTGCGAAGCCGGCACGGGTGGCTAGTTGTAAATAAATAATGTATATTATATAATATATATAATTTTCTAGACAAATACAGTCATAATCTCATAAGAGAACTTACTCAGCTGGTATCGGTACTTTCTTCTGTGCCTTCGGTGCTACTGGTTTAAGTTCTCCTTCAAATAGGTTGGCAATTTCTTCAATAAGGCCACCGCTTAAACTCTTACTTGATTCTTCTTCAATAACTTCACCGTTTTCATTTTTTTCTAGTCCATTGCTAGAAATTAAGCACAAAACACTATCATTATCATTATCATATTTAAATATAATTTTTCTTCTATTATGTTGTGATTTGGTTATCACGGTGGATCATCTTAGTGTATACGGTTAATGGTGCTTCTTAACAAAAATTAGAACACGATGTATAGAATTCGATTATAAGAGTATTAACTATAAATACCTCTGTTCGTGGTCCACGAGCGTTTCGCCGAGAGGCTCGCCCACCGAGTCGCCGAGCGCGGGGTCGGTGGGCTCCAGTCGGCGCAACACCAGCGACATCAGCGCCGTGGTGTTGTGCGCGCGCTCCTGCACCTCCATGTCCTCGCTGCACAGCAACGGACGCACACCCGCAAGGATTTCGTGCAGCACCTGCGTACACGAGTGTACACTGTCAATAATTATTTTCTCGACTTATCAACACAACCATATGAATTATACAGTTTTGTTAAACAGTTCAATTGTAGTGAGAACAAAAACAGAATTGTACTAAATGAATGTGTGTTAATATTAATATAGTTGTGTGTGCGCTGACCGCGAGCACGGCTTGGCGGTCCCCGCGCAGCTCGTAGGCGCGCAGCAGCTTGGCGGCCAGCTTGAGCGCGGCCTGCACGCACACGGCGCGCGCGCGCATGGGCGGCCCGCCCGCGTCCGCGCCCGCCACCAGCGTCAGCGCCGAGATCGACTCGCGCATCACGTCCTCCGCGCTGACACACACGCTACACTTTACAATCCACATCTTACAAGATTATATTAAATGTGAGGCTACACCGGTTCGGTACGTTGAGGAGTAATCTTACTGAGGTTACTCTTCTACGCTGCTCTCCGAAACTTGCGAACTGGTGTAGTTATGGAACGACGTCAAGCGATGTAGCACACGGTTGGCGGCGTATTGACGTTGTATTGAATGTTTTATAGTTTATTAGGTCCAGTTTATGTTTATGGGCGATTATAATCACTCACTACCCACCTGATAGTTACATCTGATCGCTTGATTCATGATTATTTGAATTAAATAAAAGTATATCCATATAGTGGTGTCGACTCACGTGCAGTACTCGCTGAGCACGTAGGCGGCGGCGTACAGCACCTCGCGCGAGGCGGCGCGCGGCGGCGCGGCGGCGGCGCGCGCGCACAGCGCCGCACACTCGCGCGCCGCGAACGCGCGCGTCTGCGCCACGCGCGCGCCCACCTCCGTCAGCTGCGCCGCGATCATGCAGCCTGCCGACCACAAACGTTATTTGGCCTTCTACTCCGGTGACTTGCAACTATGCCTACCTTTGATATATTTCAGTTAGTTACAAACGTCTATAAATAATTCGATGACGAGATATTGTAGCTCACGAGGCGTACCGTGCTTGGCGCTGGTCTCCATCTCCGTGAGTTCGGCCAGCACGGTGATGTACCACTCGAAGTCCACGACGTGCTGGTAGTTGTTCTGGGAGCAGATCTCGATCATGCGCGTGAGCAGCTCGTCGCGGTACAGCGTGCCCTCGGCGCGCTCCATGTGCATCATCAGCTTCTTCACTATCTCCATCAAGTTTTTTTTGGAAACCTTAAAAAACAGTTGCGCGCTTCACTCATGTGAATCCAAAACAAATTTAAAATAGTCATGTATTACAACTAACATGTCCCATGATAGATACACCTATGACGGCTGATCAACATAATTGCTGATCAAGTAAAAAATCCATTCATTTAGAAACTGAGCAGTGTGTTTGCTCTAAAAACTGCGAAAGAACGATATTCCGCTAACTTTTAATGCCAGCTAGCTGCCAACTCTCCTTAGAATTCCTCTTCATTAGGAAAGACACGTTTAACAAAATTAAAAATAATCGAGTATTATAATACAAAATTATAAATAGTTGAAATGGGCTCTAATCTATTACGTCACAATCACAAGGAAACAATTTATCGACATCTTTATTTATCTAGTGAAAAGTATAAACGCTTTATTTATTATATTGGCACGTATGTGTAAAATGATGTCAATAAAATGCTAAAAAATGCCCGTTAAATAAAAATAATAGAAGATTGTTATATAGATACCATTCCGTAAAGAAGACCCAACGCTCGGAGTCTAATAGACTCGTCTTTGTCGTCCAGACACGCCAGGACGAGGTCTTTGTGAGCTTGCACGGATTTCGGATGAGATTTGAGTATTCGCGACATCGCCAGCAATCCCAGATACTTTACTGGAAATAAACAATATATGTATTAAATTTTTTTATCGATTATTGATGATTGTCAATGTTGGTTTATAGGCTATTATATAAGGCTGCAGACCCCAAGGTACTGGGTTCAAAATCCAAGGTTTTCCTACGAGAAATTCTCAGTGGATTTTAGAACAACAGGGAAACATTGGAATACGGTGACAAAAATAACGCCAGCAAAACGTGCACCTGTTCGCTCTTATGTCGTGTCGGCAAATGTCGTCCCATCAGATTATGAGAGTGAGGGAATAGAAAGTGCATCTTCTTCTAAGAAGTTTAGTCTTCCTTAAAAAAATAAAATGTAATAAAAGTTTAGTTACAGTTTTGGTCGCTGTCTTCAATGAGTATCCTCAGTTTCTGCACACACAGCTGCACGGAGGCGGCGTGTCCCGGCATGCCACTGCTGATGCTGATGAGCACCGCGATCACCGTGTTGATGCACTCGTACAGCAGCGACATGGCTGTCGTACTGACCGACGACGACGCGCGCGTGGAAAACAATAAGATTATATTTTTGTACATCAATCAAACATTTTGAATCTAGCAGTCACAATATATCTACTTTTATCATATTTAATTACTATATAATTATAAAATTTTAATTCATTAATTAACAATATTGTATCTTTACGAGTGTTGTAAGGTGGACAAAGGTTCAATAGTAAGAAAAAAGTGCTCTAATAATTTAAAAAAAGCGTGAATCTATATGTTTATCTATATATAGCTTTTTGTGATTCATGGGACTTACATGGCTCTTCAGCCTGAGAGCTACATATGTATTTAAACAACAATTTTTTCTAGCAAACAAAGCTGCTATATCTATTCCCTACAACTATAAAAATTAAATAAAGCTTATTCCTAAGAAATCAGAAGAAGCTTTTTAAGCACTTTCTAAACGCTACCAATGACGGGCACCTTTATTGACTTATAATGCTTCTTATTAATTTTAAATAATGTTACAATTGCTTTTAGCTTCCCTTCACCCCATAGAGTCCAAATAAATATGGATAGACGATCTTGTATACAAGCATCTGTGACTCCGACTCACCTATGAATTAAATTAGTTAATGGTTCTATCAGTTTCTTGCCAAGTCGGGGCTCTAATGGGGTTAAGGCACCAAACTGGAACAAATATAATGATGCTACATAAAACTAGCTTATGCGAGAGCGGATATCATGAACACTGATACAGGCTGTTCTCGAATATTGGCCTTGTGTATTGACTTCTTACAAGGGTGTTGCCTCGTTCCTAGTTTCATATTCATCTGATTGGGTAATTGTTAACAGCAGCGAAAATAATATAAAATGTGTGGCATGCCAATTTTGTGTAATTTAGTGTGAGTTAGTAAACAATTGAGCTGTATAATTGCAAGGTTCAAGGCATTACTTTCATTTTGTACGTTACTTTTAATGAATGGTAATAACAATGTATGTGTTCATCGTTTGATGTCATGAGAAAGCTTTACACACCAAACTGCTAATATTGAACATATTGCGAACAAGACTTGTAATAGCTGCAACGTATGAGGAAGCCTCTCTCTGAATGTGTTTCTCGATACAGTTCAAGTGGGGTGTGGTGGATGGTACTAGCTGCTAACTTATCATTTTTAGTTACAAGGGTACCTGCAAATAAGGTCTATGAGGCTTTGAGTAATTTTTCTCCCAATGTCGGGTTCATACTGAGTCATTAAACCAAACTGTGAAGGATTAACAATAAAATATTAGATGAAATTTAAAAGAGTTTGCAATATTTTTAATAAACACAGATTTTCTGTTTTATATAATAAAATATTCCACATAATTCGTTTTAAGTTTTAGATATGTCCTACTTATTTAGTTTTTGTAATTTGAAATCAGAGCAAGCATTTAATACAGATGTAGAAACCAAATATAACCCAAGACACATTTCTGTGAAGAAATTGAATTAATAATTTAAGAAAATATCCATCTTCAAATAACTTTAGTATTAAGATGTAACATTTAAATTGATATTTATTAATAAAATCCGGGCAAGCATAATTGCCTTGCTTTATTCATCCTTATGATTAAACCCATGTTAGATGGGCAAATTCACTTGACAGTTGCATTGTATAGTGAAATAAGATTCAAATTGTTCATAGAAGATGAGGCATTTACTTCTTATGGTATGGTCTATGGTAATGTGGGCACTTTAAACAGAATAGTTGCTTCATTTAAATATGATCTGTAGTAATTTATGTGTTCTTTAAATCATAGTGTTTAGGAAATTAAGATCTACATTTAAATTGTAGGTTTAGGTTGAATGATCATATTATTTTCAAATTCAAATATCATGTAAATTATAGTTGAAAATTAACATGTACAGAGTATACAAGCATAAACAAAATGTTTTTATTTACTAAAAATTAAGAGAAAATTACAATCCTCTATTGAATTGATTATTAAACAGTTTCAAGTCGCATTAAAGATAAACAAACCTTAGATATACAAATTATGTGCGATTTGTTAATAGCTCTGCTATATTATTCACAACACTGTTCTTGATTAATTTATTTTTATTTTGAAAACAATTCTATTTTACCTTATTACTTTTATTTGCTTTTCTTTCCAAAGTTTCTGTAACAACTTCACAAACATTCAAAATACAATATTTTCAAGATTATTATATAGACTAAAAAAATATGTCATGTCAATACAAGATCAAAGTTATTTATTTGTGTTTAATCTTCCTTTCATTGGAATATACTGGCAACCATTACCTCTCAGAAACATGTTAAGCGTTGCTTAAAAATAACATGTGTTATGAAAATTTATTTTTATATATATAATATTATTAACACCTACAAGTTCATTTAGTAATATGACTCATAAATTTAGTTTGTGTTTAGTTGTAATTGTATATTAAAAAAAAAAAGTATCAATACAGACTTGGAACAATACTGCAAGTCATTTTATATAAGGTGGAATTTTTCTTATAACTACAATCATAGAAAAATTCAATCAACTTACCAGTTTGATGATTTTAATCAACATCCAATTATTAGTAGATGTTGTCATTAATTTGAAGAACACTGGAGCTAAAGACAGATAGTTTTTGGGGTTCTTTCTTGCCAATTCACAAACAACATTAACAGCTGCTGACTGGACTCCTATAGTAATAAAAATAACACAATATTAGTTACCATTAAATCATGAACTATAGTTTATAAATATAGTCATATTACTATATGCTTTGTGAAATATTATAAATTCAAATCATGTGTTTATAATTAACTTTATGGTCAATGGTAAGAAAATTGAAATATTTGCCCTATATTGTGTTTGTATTTAATCTCAGCTTTAATGTTATGGAATAAGCTCCAAGCCTTCTCCCTAAGGGAGCTTTTTCCCCCTTGTAGGTTTCATGGGCTGTAACTTATGTGAAACAATACTAACCAGGATCCGGATCTTCTAATTTTTCTTTTAATTTAGGAAAAGCTGGCCTTAAGGCCTCAGGGTATCTTAAAAATACCTTGTACATCATTAGCACAGCTTTCATTCGCAGGTATGGCTTAGTTGAGCTCATCTAAAATATGTCATTTATTATGAATTGATCAATTAACTTATTTGGTTATTTTCTTTAATTGATTTCATACTAACCAGTGTCATGATATCATTGGCTAAATCTCTTGCTAAATCATGGGATATGAAACAACTGAGGCCACTGAGTGCTAGCCCAGCTTCATATTGATTTTGAGCATTCAGATCTTTTCTTATCATATTTGTGGTAAGCATAAGCAATTCAGAATCTGCATGAAACGATTGACTAGCAGCTAAGTATCCAATACGTTTAAAAGTAAATTTGTTTGAACTCATCACTTCTATTATATTAAATATTGCCCATGATATATCATATCCTAACATTTGAAGCTGAAAAGTTGGTTATTAAAAAATATAAAAATTTAGTGACATATTATTATTCTATATTTAATTATATAGTATAAAAAACAAAAATAGTTACAATTGATTTGTTTTATGTATTACATTTAATAATTCGAAAGAGTCTGCAATAAATTGGATTATTTCAGTAAATATCACATGTATTTATCTGTTAATAACAATTCACGGCGTTAAGTATACTTAGTTACTTACATATGTTAGTTTTGCGACAGCGTTAGCTTTCACTCCGATATTGTCTTGTCGCAACTCTACTTTTATTTCTTCCATACATTGCGCTATATATTTTGCCTAGAAGTTTTAAAATTATTTGAAATTAAAGTAGTTGTATTCTCCTCTGTTTTTTAAATAATAATAATTGGTTTAAAACAAATAATATGTACCTCATTATCTTTGTTATTTCTGATCCCACGAACTAAATCGGTGAGATTTTTATCAAACATCCTTTCAAAGTTACCCTTAACCTTTTTCAAAGCCATGTTGAATATTTTTTTTCTTTATTCATAACTTTGTAAACCTTAAATAATTAAAATGATAACAGAGAAATTAAGAAATAGCGAACAATGTCAAAAAGAAATAATTAAACTGACAATCTATCAAATTCATCCATGCAATGTTGGCTCAAATGTTGCTAGTTTTAGTAACTATGAATAATTAAGAGATATTTAAAATTTCATAATATCCAGTAATGTTAATTAATTCATAAAACAAGATTTAACACATAAATAAATAAATTATGCTATGTCCTTGATAAAAAGCCACTTGCTTATTTAAAAATAAAATTGTATGATACAATTAACATTATTATTGTTATTCATATAGTTTTTCTCTGAAGAATATGTAATAGAAGGGCAGAGCGACAAAATCAAAGTCAAGGGCCTCGCGTACCCCGTTTTAAATGTTCTGTGTTGTCCTCAACATCTATCTATCACAGTTGTTTCAATGGATAAGAAACCCGCATGACCCATTGTCTTTCAAGTTCCAAATAATTATACGAAAAATACCCGTGTGAAAAAAAGAGAGTCACTGTAGTTCCAGAGGCAACGGGGATGTAGTTAAAGTAACGTATGGACAGTGTGTTTGACAAGCAGGTGCCCCGAGAGCAATAGCGAAATTTCTCAAATAAGACGTTTTCGGTTACCACAGCTCAAGGGTCGTTTCTCCAGAGACGATAAGACCACTTTAATGCGTATGCTACTCATGGTCGAATGACTTCTGTTTCTTGTAACTTGTTTGAGAGTTTGCCGTCAGTAAGTAGAGCACCAGAGTGGAATCTAACTTGGCTTGGACTTGCACTACGAGTGCTTCGAACACCATAGAAAGTGTAGAGAGAAGGATGTTCAATCGATAGCTTCTGGAAGTTCTCTCTAAACTTGAATATCATTGTTATAAATTTTCCATATGTGAAGGATGTATCAGGTGCACAAAAAAATTTTAAGCAATACTAATGATAACAGCAATACTATCGATACTATCGATAATAATTCATACTATATTATTATACATACGATAATAGTATTGTGCACGGAGAGCTGTAATTACTATCGATAGTATCGACAGTATTGACCGTAGACAGAGAAATTAATAGATGCAATGACGACTTCCTTCTCACTTACACAAGAAAGAGAACGAAAATTACGTTACAAGTGGTTTAGACAGAGATAGAACTACCAATTCTTTTGTCCCTTATCGCGTAACCAGTTTTGGTGTTTTTTTTCGCTACTCAAGTAGCGAAACAAACTTGACAGTTGGTGCGTTAATTGTTTTTTTTGTTCAATTTTCGCGTATATTTATGTTAGAAAACGATTCGAATCCAGTGAAAAGGCGCAGAAACAATCCTTATACCATATCGAAGGTTATACAATGGTGCATTGTCGTATTATTTCATGTTAAAGTGATAGCAAGAAGAAAATTGGCGGCGTGTGTTTTCACGCGTAAGTACGACTATTTTGTCTCTAAATATAGTTTTTCAGTGATGTTTATTTATGCCATAGCATGACGGAACCATATATTGCATTAAAATCCTGAAGATAATAGGATTTTCCAGTTTTTATCATTCATAACCTATAATTATTTATCATGTAAGTGCTGCCAGCGTCAGCTAAAAAAATGTCCCGATTTTCGATAAAAAATATCGACTCGTCGAAAATGTAAACAAATAATTACGGAGTCCAATAATAACCTAAAGTGCTTCGTTATATGTAAATATGCTATTTTAATTTAATCGTTCTCCTATTTATAATTTCCTAACGACAACATTATTTAACATGACTTTATAATATTACTAGCTGACCCGGTGAACTTTGTTCCACCTTAAAGGCAATATCACATTATCACATTTTTTGAATTTTTAACTTAGGGTAATTGTAAATAAAAAAGATATAATTATTCAATTATTCTTTATTTGCCATTTATTGTAGCACCTTGTGATAAACGATATTTTTTGTTTTTTCATTAGGCGCGAAAACAAATAACGCGGAAGGTCTTCCGACACGTGAACATGCCACATATAATTGGCCATGGGAAAAACATGGGTGTTCGAGATTAAGACCACAAACTTTCAACGATTGGCCTTGTGACTTATTTACAGTCATGACGAATGCTAGACGGATCGGAAATTGAAGCCGTTTAAACTGAAATGGCATGTCGGTTGGGATCATCGGGATCCTCGGAATGAGAACTTCCTCACCTTTGAATTTTCCTTTGAGAATTGTGGCGTAAATCAAATTGTTCATCAATTTACTTACTACCAAACGTGTTCCGTTGCACAATTTTGGTTGGTTTAAGTTTCGAAGCATGATTACTATAGAACCAATCTTTAGTCGTAAATTGTGCGGTGGTAAGCCAGGTACATCCAAGGAGTTTAAAAATTCAATGGGATAGTTGGTGGTATCATCTTCATTTGAGAGACAGTCAATAGATTTGAAAGAATGCAGCGTACCAATGATGTCATCCTGAATTATGTAATTTAAGTCATCTACATCTTTATTCTTAGCTGCCAAAATTGCTCGCTCACTCAACTATTCATTATTTTTGAGGTTAGTCATGATGTTTGGGAATACTTTGTTGATGAGTTCGTATTTTGATGAGACAAAGTTACAAAAATTCGGAGGAAATGAAATCAATCCGCTCGATTCGTCGACGGGTACTCGACCATTGCCGATAGTTAGCAATTGCTCAGAGAAATCTTCAGCAAATGTATCGTTCAGCAATGCAACTCTCATGTTTGTTGTTAGCTGAAGTTTCTTAACATAGCGCCATAGATTCGATGATTTAAGGCAAGCGTTTATTTCGTCAGCAGCAGTCGATCTGGGAATTACTGGCAATGTTTGGCGGAAATCACCAGACAGTAAAATCATTGCTCCTCCAAAACATCTCGAGTCATTACGTAGATCTTTCAACGTTCGGTTAAGTGCTTCCAATGCACGTTTGTGCGCCATTGTGCATTCGTCCCAGATGATGATCTTCGATTCTGATAAAACTTTGGCCGTAGCGGAGCGCTTTGTAATGTTGCATGTTGGTTCTTCAATAGATTGAAGATTTAACGGCAATTTCAATGCAGAATGTGCCGTACGACATCCTTCTAGCAATGTGGCTGCTATACCAGAAGAAGCAACTGCAACCGCAATGTTGGATCTGGCACGAACAGTGGCTAAAACTACTGACATGAGGAATGTCTTACCAGGTCCACCAGGGGCATCCAGGAAATATAAACCACCGTTTCCATCATCAATTGCCTTCATTATTGTATCATAAACTTCTTTTTGTTGGGGATTCATCAGGGGTACATTCGTTTGAACTACTAAATCTAATTCCTGGTGATCATATTCACGTTCCCGTTCCAATTCTCGATTAAATGCGTCATTCATTTCACAATTTGGCATCTTCTCCATTCCAAAACATCAGCGGGTATTGTAATGTGTCATATGAACGATGTGTTTCAGATATTTGTTGCAGTTGTCCAGTATCGCGACGTTTAAGCACAATATCTCGTGATTCCAAATTTTCACCAACAATCAGAATGGCAACTTCATCTATTGTTGGAGCGTTAAATGTGCGCTCGTGTGTTCCAGATGGTCGTTTATCCGCTCTGATCACAACTTTGTAGTCATCATTTGGCATGCGCTCCAATGCACTCTTGAACAACCTGACCAACGCATGATGTTCTTGAAGCAGTTGTTGCAGATCTTGAAGAATTGCTCTTTTCGTTGCTGTATTAATCTCTTGACGTCGATCAAGTTGTTCCTCTGTGTTGCCCATGAAGTATATTTGTAAATATTTATGCTGTCCATCATCGAGAGGTTGCAATGATCCAATTCGATGGTGAATCTGTCCTTGTATCTACAAAATAAAAAACAGTCATTATTACTTTACAAACACTACAGGAATAAATACAATATGTTATTATTCTACTGTATTGTGTATAAGTACAAAAACAAATAAATACCTTAAATATTAATTTTAGCTTAAATAACACACGCGATTAAGTCCCGTAATACTAAAATCAATATGAGTGATAATCATGAAGGTTTAAATAAATATAAATACCTTGAATGTCGGATTAAATCCTCGTTCTTCAATAATGTCTGCCCCAAATGAGGTCATTTGGAAACAACTATTGTATTTTTGGGTGTTTCCAAGAAAATGACGGGATTCGGGTGTTTCGCCACGAAGCAATGAATTTAATGGCTCAGGTGGCGGAGTCAATAATGGCAATTTCACTTTGCCATTAAGGCAGCACAATCCTGGCCGTTCTCCGGAAAACTTTAATGCGCCACAATACTCGCAAACAACGTCCATTGGCCCAATGCGAACGCTAGTATGCAAGCAGTAATCAGTCGTGCAATCGTATTGATACGCTGCCCGATTCAAATCAGTATTTGATGAATTTCTTCTTGTGCTTCGTAAATTATCTAGCTGTTGATCTCTGAGGTTTGCTCGACGATTTCGCATTGTCAACCGAGCCGTTTCACGGGCTGCCTCCCATTGCTCTTGTGAGTGAGAAGCACGTAGTCGAGCCATACTAAGGCGGCGCTCTTCACGTGCATTTTCTTGCTCTTCTTCAGTGCTTTCATTCGCAATGTTTCGAATTACTCTTGCATTACGGCTTTGTCGAAAAAGATTTGATCGTCTTGGTCTCGGCATGGTATTTTTATTGATGATAAATGGCACAGCAATACGATATTTAAAAAAAATTAAATTAGAAGTTGAAGTTCGCTTTTCTTTCCGTTTATTAGAAACTTTAAACAGGCACAGAGTATTTATATTCCTTGTTTTAAACGAATTAATCAACCGGCAAGACTTTTTTTTTAAATATTCTCAGCTGTCAGTGGCTTTTTGTTATATACGTAGACAGAGTAACAAATAGACGCAATGACGTTTTCCTTTTCACTTACACAAGAAAGAGAACGAAAATTACGTTACAAATGGTTTAGACAGTGATAGAATTATCAAATCTTTTGTCCCTTATCGCGTAACCAGTTTTCGTGTTTGTTTCGCTACTTAGTAGCGAAACAAACTTGACAGTTGGTGCGTTAATTGTGTTTATTGTTCAATTTTTGCTTATTTTTATGTTAGAAAACGATTCAAATCCAGTGAAAAGGCCGAGAAATAATCCTCATATCATATCGAAGGTTATACAATGGTGCATTGTCGTATTATTTCATATTAAAGTGATAGCAAGAAGAAAATTGGCGGCGTGTGTTTTCACGCGTAAGTACGACTATTTTGTCTCTAAATATAGTTTCTGAGTGATGTTTATTTATGCCATAGCATGACGGAACCTTATATTGCATTAAAATCCTGAAGATAATAGGATTTTCCAGTTTTTATCATTCATAACCTATAATTATTTATCATGTAAGTGCTGCCAGCGTCAGCTAAAAAAATGTCCCGATTTTCGATAAAAAATATCGACTCGTCGAAAATGTAAACAAATAAATACGGAGTCCAATAATAACCTAAAGTGCTTCGTTATATGTAAATATGCTATTTTAATTTAATCGTTCTCCTATTTATAATTTCCTAACGACAACATTACTTAACATGACTTTATAATATTATTAGATTCCGAGTCAAGAGGTTAACATAGAATAATGAAATATATGTGGCAATCATTCTTTATTAATAATTTAATTGAGTGTTTTAGATTTCAACATCTGAGGAGAATGCTAATCCAGTACCATATAAAAATACTGAAGAACTATTGATAAAGTAAACAAAAACAAACAACGCAACGGTTTTTGGGTGTAGTTGGAAAACAAAAAAATATTTTAATTAAAAAAATGTATAATAAGTATTAAAAAGTAAAATTGGATAACCTCATTTTGTTTTAATTAAATCCTGAAAATTATTTATCTCCCAAAACAGGGAATGCAGTTACTATGACAACATTATACGCACACATTGACAAACTATCTCTGTCTCAATCGCGGCTTCACGGCCCCTTGGTCTATTTGTTTCTCTGTCTACGCGCGGCCCATTGGTCTATTTGTTTCTCTGTCTACGCATGGTATGGACCAAAAATGACAATGTCAGTTCAAATTGTCAGAAGACGTCAAACTTTGTTTGATAGATATGACAACAAAACTCCTTTAACTTTTAAAATAATAAAGAGATTATAACCACTTATATCTTTTAAATATAATAGAATTTTAATTAAGCTCAACTAGCGTAGATACACGCCAGAAAAAGAAGAAAAAAAAAACAGCTTCATACATTCCACAATGATAATTTTTTTGAGTGAATTACAAAAAGAACATTTAAATTTACTTCATCAACATTCTACTCAAGGTGGAGTACTTAATAACATTATTATAGAAATCTTTCTTTCTGTTTCTTGTTCTATTATAACAAGGGACATAACATCTTAGTTCCCAAGGTTGGTGGCGCATTGGCGATGTAAGCGATAGTTAACATTTCTTACAGTGCCAATATTTATGGGCGTTAGTGACCACTTACAATCAGCAGGCCCATATGCTAGTCCGCCTGCCTATTCTGTAAAAAAATGTACTTAAATTATTAATATATTTTGCATTACAGTTTTAACATCTTAGTTCCCAATGTTGATGGTGCATTAGCAATATAGGCAATAGTTAATATTTCTTACAATGCCAATTTCTATGGGTGTTGGTGGCCACTTACCATCAGATGGCCCATTAGCTCTTCCGCCTGCATTTTCTATAAAAAGAAATGTAAATAAGTTATTAATATATTTTGCATTACAGTTTTAGTTGATTTTTGCAAACTCACTATTGACTATCTTAATAATGGCGTGAACGAAAAAAAATGTACCATTGCTGCAGGTAAAACATAAATACATGGTTATAATTGTTATATAATATTTTTTGTGGTTAGAAATTGACTATGATATTGTTTTACAGAAAAACTGGATGTTCCCGTAGTTGTTGTCAAAAATCTTATTTATGCTTTGGCTTATTTAATAGTGGAAGGATGTAAACATAATGTAGGTAACATATATACGAAATATATAAAAAGGTGTATGTTATATCTTAAATGCTTAAAAATTTTCAGCTGTCAGAACCAAACTTTAGGTCATCTCTGGCTATAGCAGGATTTTCCCAAGATCAACAACATATTTTAGTTAAATTACATAATGCCAAGAGAAGGGAATTATCTGAAGCATTAAACTTGCTTCAACAAAAAGATGCAAGTTATCAAGATCTTACTTGGAGATTTGAAGTGCAGGTAGATATTTAACACAAAAAAGTATATATTGGTGTTTAAATATTAACTTTTATGATTCAACGTTACTCAAATTATATTTTTAAAGTGTATTTTTTATTAAATGAGTTAAATTTAATGTATTCTGAGCATAATTACCCTTGCCCAAATATTTTTTTGAATTGAAAAAAATGATTGAAATATGTTTATATCACTACAGGTGGCATCAAAGAATTCTCTAGAAGAAATAAAGCCTATGGTTGCCATGGATTTTGTGTTATCAAGCCCTAAAAACTTTGGTCAAACTGAAGAGGACTTCAGACATACAACTTTAGGACAAAAAAATTACTTATCCCCAATGAAAATTATATCTTCAGTTCAAGACGCTAAAACAGCTAGTCAGTGTCAGCATGTAATAAATCATGTTCTTCTTCAATGTGATTTACCCAACTTAGTTCACCTCACAAATAGGCTAGAGGAGGCAGTAAAAGAATCTAAAAGTCAACACATTCGGAAAGTGCAAAGAGCTTTATAATTTAGTTAAATTTAAAGGGCAAGATCATCTGAAATATTTTGCATTGTTGCATTAACGTAAAGAGTCAATGAGTCGGTTTCTATAAGCAGAGTAGTCTATAGCAATTTGTAATATTGCGCTTAAATAGCGTAGTAACACGCCGGAAAAGAGAAAAGAAAAACTATCATATTGCTTACAAAAGAATTGATTTATGGCAGAGATGAAAAAAGAAACAATATATTGATATGACTTAAAAATTTACTGATTATATAGTAAATATATATGGATAGTTAAATATATAGGTGTTATATTATATAACAATAAATGAGTAAAAATAATAATCTTTTTTTTATTAAAAACCATCATAACAGACCAGAGACATAATAACACGATAATAACTGCAGTAGTATAAAACTGATGCAGTTACTAACGCCCGCCAAAAAAAAGACATTTCTCAATTATTGTAAAATATTTGAGTTGCACAAAATAAAAGAAACATTCGCGATAGAATTTAAATTAACAAATTACAAAATGAAAACATTTTTCGACAAATTCAACAAATAATAAGATTTCAAAATTTAGACAAAACATTGTGTGAATAAAATTATTACATTACTATTTGTGTACATATGTACTTCATTTAATAAGTTACATAATGAAATAAATAATATTTATTGGAAAAAAATAAATAATTAAATAATGAGTAACTATATCTTAGAAAATATTAACAATAGAGAAAAAAGTTTAAAATAAAAAAGATGGGAAATTTTATCCTCTACAATAAAGGTTTCCACTGTTTCTAACGTAAAACTCAACATTTCCGAGATGTTTGCAAAAAATAAAAATACGTTTTTCAACATGGCGGCTAACGCTCGCGGTCTGGGATGACAAAAACTCGGTTTTATACTTAGGGGACAGTGGACACCTCTATAACATAATCCAATCGAAAAATCCGAGTACCTAACGGGATGCAGACTGGACGCATTTTTGGTGCTAAAATTCGGTTGGTGTATTCGGACATACCATAATAATTTCTTTTGATTGAATGACAACTGTAAAAACTTAAACTTTTCTATTGCTAGGTATAATTTTATTCATCTGACTCGACAAGTCCCAATGAAAATTAGTATTGGGTATTTATATTCAAGTCCAGACCCAACTTAGAACCCGAATGGCTCAATAATCGATCCATGCGTAACACTTTTTTACAGTGCAGTATATGATTTTTTTGTTATTGTAATATTTAAATGTATTTTTGTTGTCAGTTTTCACTTTGGAAATCGACCAAATTTTTGGCATTTGAATAATTAATCAAAAAAATAATTTACGGTATGTATAATGTATAAAAAACGATTTTAAAGGTTAGTAATTCACTGAAGTGCCAAAGTGACTTTATTTACCTGTTTGTTTCGATTTGATTTCGTTTGATGGATGTAAACTAAGAAACTGGATGATGATTAATTTATATTAAGCTTATTTGTTTATTATTAAACTACGTGCAGTGTGTACCTGATTACAAAAAGTCTAAGCTTAATAAATACACATACTTAAATAAATTTATTTCAAACTGAACTTAAGGGATTTTGCTTATGAATCTGATTCTGTATTAGCTAGAGATTAAGCAGCGAAGATTTTAAAAAGCCTCTATAGAGTAAAGAGCAATCTAATCAGTTGTTTTATGTAATGAAATTCAACCTTGATTTGAAAGGCGACGGTCGGTCATTACCCCCAATAAATTTTATTTTGTAAAGTATTAGGTACTAACCTAATAAAAGATAAAAAATGTTAGTATCTAAGACATTTTATGTATTAAATAAAAAAATAGACATGAAGTTAATAATTATTCACCATTTTTGAAATCTGTTAATTGTATGTATGTACCTTGTACATAACTAAAAAAAATATTAATCTATTTAGTTTGTTTTGCAAAACCATTTTATTATTTCATATATGGTATCGAGCATAAATGTATGTCGCAGTCTCAAACATTACAATTAATTTAAAAAGGCAAGCATCTATAATTATTTATAGCGACAATGATTCAGCAACAATCGGGATCATGTGGAAGTGTAGAGCGAGAGATGTGAACAGTGAATTGTGAGCGGCTGTGCCACACCGCACCCGACTGCGGTCCGTCAGTTTGTCAGTGCCGGAGCGCCAGAGCGGCGCTGTGCACTTAAATCGGTACACCCGGACCGGCCCGCTACTTACCGTTCTATCTGTGATACAATACTGAAAAAAATTGTCGTACTTATTATTATTATTATACAAACATATTTAAATAATGAATGGAACTTCGATTTCATTAACATAGTGAAGTAAGGACGTGTTCTGGGCGACGTTACAGTGTGGTCGGTTTTCGTGGAATCGTCTAAAAGCTATTAAATTTCCATCTCATTTTGTAAAACTAATCCGCAAACAAGTGATTTATTTACAAAATAAAAAAATACCTACATTTACAAAAATCTCGGATATCAATACAAAATAATGTGTATAGTTGGTGAATTTGTTGTATACAACATTCAATGTACTTAGTACGTGAGTACATATTTTGCTTAAGGTCAACTGGTGAAACTACAAAAACCCTAAAAATAGAAACTGTGTTTTAAAATAAAAACATACAAAATGGATTCAAAAGTAGTGCTGAAAGAGAAAAATCCTCATGATAAGGCCAATATTTTATCAAAAATATTTTTGTGGTAAGTTAAGTCTGTTTGTTTCGCTTGCCGCTTGCTTTATGAAATATTACATATTTTATACAAATATATGTTATTTCGTAATATACAGTGTTTCGTACATTGATAATTAACATTATTAGCAACCATGACAACGAACGCAATTACATTTTTACGATATAATTCTTTCAAATGTGCTTAATATATAAACGTTTAATTCGAACTTAATTAATATTAAGAATGTGAGTTTAATTCTCGATTATAGGTATGAACATTATTGACTTAAGATATCTATATATTTTTAATAAGCTTTTTTCAATTTTCCGCTTTTTGTTTTGCTTTCTCGTACATGCACAATGGACATGCCTGTACTTACTTATGTAACATAAAATATATCTATATATGTAATTTAGAACTTATGTTTGGATGATGGAATATTACGCATCCAAAAATTGGCTATGGTATTTGTATTGTAATACTTTATATATGCTCCTCTTTACAAATTTTCATACTTAAATTCAAATAAAAAAAAATCTACTTAACTTACTCAAAGAAACTGGTTAAGTCAGCACTTTTGAATCGTTATTGTACAATATTCATTTTTAAGAACGTAAGCTTTCGAATTGACTCAATTCAAAATATTATGTATATTCTATCTTAAGTAATTATGAGGAATTAGAAATACTCTTTGTACTTACTTAAGTCATTACGAACAATCATTACATTATTATTACTATTCAATAATTTTTAAAATAAAACTTAGTCCTTTTATAAATTACGCAAAACTTTCGTTACGTCTCATATTGACTAGCTTTTTAATTACATACATTTGGTGTAATCAATTTATAATAAGTATATTTACAGTAAGTATGCAAACAGCATCGCTACTATTTTAGCTTGAAATTAATGTGGTATCATCAGCAAAAAATAATATTTGACGGTTGTTCCCTACCAAGATAATTCGTTTATGAAAAAAAGGAAAAGGTGCAAGGGATAGTTGCATCGCCATAGTAACTGATAACATCTTGTTCTACTTACGTCAATCCTTAAATCATAATTTAGCCACGAAATAAAAAGGTCGTACGTATCGAGGTTTTATAGGTATCTCTGTTTACAGCTATAACTAAATCACAAAGTACGCTCAACATATTTCAGAGATATACAACAAAAATGTATAAATTAATCGAACTTATTTGTATTCGTTATTAAAAATAAAGGAATCAACACTAGGCGATATGAAATGGCTTAGACTCTTTCTGCTTTCTGCGGTGAATTTTTTATTTATATGTCTAAAAAGTAAATTGGTTCAATTTCACAATTATAATGTAATTTAAAAAATGAGATTTAAAAATTGTGTGCGGGCGTGCGCGCTTTTAGAATAATATGGCGTAGATTACATAACAAAAGTATAATACTTTATAAAATCCGAAATGGCCCATTGCTTAGACGCGTGAATCTTAACCGATGATTGTGGGTTCAAACCCGGGCAAGCACCACTTGCTTAATTTGTGTTTATAATTCATCTCGTGCTTGACGGTGAAGGAAAACATCGTGAAGAAACCTGCATATGTATATTCCACCAACCCACATCAGAGCAGCTTGGTGGAATAAGCTCCAAAAATACTTCTCTTCAAAAAAAAGGAGAGAAGACTTTAGAACAGTAGTAAATGTCCTATTCATAGGCTGTTATATTATATATAATATTTTCAGTGTCATAATCATCAACAAATGTAAATTTGCGGGTTTTGCAGATAGTCTTTAATTATTATTAATTTAAATTTTATTTATAATATATCTAATTAACTATCATTTTGCATTCCCTTTTTCTATGTGTCCGGTTAGGGTGAAAAATACGTGTTTTTCCATTTCATCTTTCCAATCATCTGGCCATTTTCACTGACTACATTAGTTATACGTTAATTTTAAGGCATAGACTAAAGCGTTAAGTTAAATCTTTGTCCTTCAACGTATAGTATAGGTATATTATCTGTATCTAGTTTGTAAATTTTGTATTTAAATAAATAAAAAAAAAATATATAAAATAAAGTAAAATACTTGTAAAAAAAACATAAGTAAAATATTATCAAATAAACTATTTATTTGATACTTTTTTATCATAGGAAATCGCACAAATGTCTTTTCGTATTATTTGCATGCTTGTGGAAACCAAACATATTCATTGCAAGGTGCACAAGAGGTTGCCCGATTATAGCAAATGAACTTCGAATATTCCAATATCGTGAATAATTAAATTATAAAAGTAATTACAAAGTACAAAAAAAATTAATACTCATGAATTTCATTAAATAAATGTATTAAAGTGAAAATTCGTTCAATTCTTAATCCAATTCATGCAACAATATTTAAATGACATGAATTTTCGATGTTGTGAAATTATAATTATAGCGAACAATCTTTGTCGTTAAGATAAATAGTGAAAATCTGTTTTTATTTATCTTTTGCTAAAATTCTAATTTTGTATTTTTCTAAACCACATAATGTATTGTATGTAGTTTCATTTAGAGAGATTCAGTCGAAATACTAATACTAAATACATTCGTGTCAATATAAATAAAAGTACAATAATGTAAATACATTAATGATCAATTTAATGAAAAAATATATATTTTGTAATAGATTCAGTGCTTTCAAAGTTTTAACATGGCTTACACTGGCTGAACCATAAGAGATAGGTACCGCAAATTCATACACAACTGTATTATAGGTTTAAAAGGCGTACAATAAAGTCCGGGACTAAACCTTGATAGATGAGACATAGTGACCAGTTTTACGTTTAATAAAATTTACACAGTAACAAAACTTATCAAATTAAATAGCACACATTTTAAGTAATTTAAATATAATTAGTAACGGTTAATGTTTTTTTTTAATTTTAACAAAAAAAAAATTAAGATATAAAAAATACTTGATGCGCATGAGAAAATAAAGGTTTCTTATGGTCAGTTGATATGCACAATTGCACAGTTCAAGCGGATAGACCCTAATATTACCTGTATAAAGCGTACAGATACGTGTACGAACGTGCGCTCGTTGCGTGCTTATGAAATAAAATTATATTTTGCATTAACATTATAATTATATTGAACGTTAGTAGAAAAATGTTATATTCATATTATAAAGCTAGATAGTTTGTATGGTTGAACGCACTCACAATCGCACATGCACAAATCTTAGTAACTAACCAGTCCAATTTGAATACTTAATTGTTTTGCGTTGAATTGGTTGTTTCTATAGGTTTACTTCACAATGGTTTTTAAGACCTAAATAGTAATCATTAAATGTTAAACAACATGATACTGTATGATCCGAATTTAGTACTGGTAAAATCGCGAGGAACAGCTAGTTGCAGATTAAGATTATGTAATATCACTTGGGACGGATGCGTTTAGAATGTTTGTTTATTTATTAACTTTGTGAAAACAAGTTGTAATTTAATTTAAGTGTTTTGTTTATCTGTGGCTATAGCTTTTGGTGTAATATTGTTGTGTAAAAATTCTGCATGATATTATAAATTATTATAGAGTAACAATGACTGGTATGATCAATCAACTAGCGGAATGTTTACGGAGATAAAAGCATTGTCATCACCAGTCACCACTTAAGTGGGTCAAAGTGGTTAGCACGACGATGTGTTCGATCTATTTTATATACTCCTATAAGTATATTTTAATTTATATATTACTATAACTCATAAAACAATATAAATCGATTAAATTATATTGTAACAAAAAACATATATCAGGTACATAAATAACCTTTTTTTGCATTACGGCATTGGTAAAAAAACAAACTTACAGTTTGTAGGTGTACTCTATGGTCTACAATACCTATTGGAGGAGTTTCTATAAATGTTTCTGCAATAGGAGTTTGCGAATACTTCCAATCCATCGCGAGCTATATTCTTTTGTTCGGCCTTAAATTAGTCCGTATTCTTAAATTGACTGATATGTTACATTAAAATTGATCATATGAAACGTAACGAGCTATCATATACATTATTTATATTTAGTAGTGTTATAAAACTCAATGCCCCGATCTAAAAACAGGGCAAATTTTAATTATGATAACTAATAAGATATAAACTATTTGCTATCTTATTTGGTCTATTATTTAATCCCGGTCAATGTTTAAATAACTTTCTCGTTGTACATCATAATGATATTCCAAATGACAATGAAAAATATCATACATTATCAGTGACAAATTTACGGATTTTTCGAGTACAGGCTATACGTATTTTTGTCGCGTTTTAACGTTGTTGATTTCAAACACAGGAGGAGTCTTTACTCCTCCTGTGTTATACTCGAATACGCTATATATATCTCATTATATATCGCTAAGACAATCCGCAGGCCCGCGCCTTTTACATGCTTGTTTTTCAAATATCTTGTAATATCCCTAAAACTACAAACCTAAATTGCAAAGCCTGAGCGGCAATTTCAATAAATAGAAAACCATTGAAGTTCATGTCTATTTAGAATACAGCGTGATAAGTAAATTAAACAAAAATTATGTTTTTTTTTTTCATATATTTTAACATCAAAACAGTTAACGTCGCTTATCTATATTCGTCTATTCTGCGACTTATATCGCAGAATCAAAGCCAATAAGCTATAATTTAAGACGCCATAATTTAAGTATAAAGCCGTCTACAAGCGGTTCTCGGAAACGTCAAGTAGTACGCTTAAGTAAGGTCAATATAGGAATTCAGAGTGCCCACTTGACAGTTAATGAATAATGAGTTGTTAATGATTTGACATCGGACACTAGAGGTTTGCTGAACGCTCTCGTGCAAAGGACTTGGGAAAGGGACTCCGGGGCGAACGGTCGTCTTCTTGTATCGAACTTGCTGCGTTTCCAACCACTTTAATCGTGATTAATTGTTATTTTGTGATTATCGATTGTAAGCGAACAAATAAACAACAGTTGTGCGGGGCCGAACTTTTACTTTGTACCTACAACATGTCTGATAACGGCTTCGACAACGAATTGACTCACGCCATCACATGATCACCCCACGCCGTTATCTGAAGTGGGATGCAACTCAATTGGCCCACATCGAGTGAGAGGCGACGTGAACCAGGGAAAATGCGGCGACAACACATATGCATTTGAAAGCGATACAGAAACGAAAAAATGGCGTTTTCTGTTGGAGCAGTAGAATCGTAATTTTTTGGCTCGCAAGCAATGAAGACGCCTTCTACGAGTACGGATGTTCGCCTGCCGGAGTTTGATTTTGAAAAACTAAGTACTGATCCACGTGCTTCCAATTCGGCTGCGGGCAAGAGTGTTCCAGGCAACAGCGGCGTGAGCAGCGGCCACAATCTCAGCGCGGCAATAGCCAGTGGTAGCGTCCAATGACGAGTGGACCAGTGAAACGTCGGTAACCCAGCGGGATGCATGATTGTTGCCGGTGAATTGTTTTCATTTTACAATGATTTTAGTGCTGAATGTTCATTTATTAAAGATTCCGTTTCGAATAAATTCGTGATAAGCGACTTCGAGTTAATGTTAGTATGTATGACTGGTATTGGACAGAATAATGTAAGCTCGACTTCTCAGATTTTGAATACTGTTAAAATTGACGGGATAACGTTAGAATTTCTTTTACATGTTTTACCCGATTATTATTTGCGATATGATACTATGATTGTAGAAGTTCTAGCGCTTGGCAAGATTGTGTTTGGTAATAATGACGACAATATAATAAAAATAAAATAAAGACAAGGACTCTGACTCTGGAAAGATTGACGAGACGAATGATGACGAAGGGGTTAGGCCTTCATGTGAGAAGTAAGTGAGTGTAGCATGCAAGTAGTTCAGGTCGCATGCACCTTTATGCTGGCTATAGGTGTAGGTCTTTAGTGTGACCTATGTCTGGTATGAAGATGCAAGCAATCGTAAGGATGCCGGATGGAGGCATCGTGATGTATTGTGTGGTTTGAAGTGTTTGTGTTGAATTTCCGATTGAATGTTATTATTGTAATCAGATTAAATGAGCATTACGTGCTGTATAGAGTAAAATAGTGTTGACCTAAGCCTGAGGACTTATTTATCCGATTCTTGACACTCTGGTCAGGAAGACCGAGCGGAAGACATTTTACTTTGAATGAACTCTTATTTTAGATACCACACACGAGGACGTGTGAGTTGTCTTGATTGCCGTGTCGTAGAATCAAAGACGCCATAATTTAAGACGCCACAATTTAAGTATATAGTCCTCTTCATCGATTTCGATGACGGCGACCCTAGAAATTACTTGTTATTTCTAGCATGAGCCCTAATGTGGCTCGCTAAACCGAATTTGGTTTTAAAAACCCTACGACACGTGTTACAATACAGTTGGCCCGCAGAGTTGTATGTATATGTGTAGGATGGCTTAGGTCTCTCTTTTCTTAACTGGCGCTTTTCTTCTAGTGCGTGAAGGCGGTTTTCCTCAAACGTCTTGATCTTTTTATAGATGTTAGAACGCCAATATGACCCTTGGGAAGCGAGCTCCTCCCAACATTCTATATCAATGGCACAAGCTTTTAGGTGTCTTTTAAACACGTCCTTGTATCGCAAATACTGGCCACCATGCTTCCGTTTGCCTTTAGCTAACTCCGAATAAAAGACAGCTTTAGGCAAACGACGATCGTCCATGCGTAGGACATACCCACACCATCTGAGTTGACGTTGCATCAGAAGAGCTTCGATGCCGTATATTCCAGAGCGACGCAGGACCTCTGAGTTAGGGACGTGATCCTGCCACTTGATGCGTAAAATTGAACGTAGACACCTTAAGTGATATGTGTCAAGTTTTTTGATGTCTGATTTGTAGGTGCACCATGTCTCTGAGCCATATAAAAGAACGGGGATAATTAGTGCCTTGTAGACACTGATCTTTGTCTCTAATTTAAGGTCATGGGATTTCCACACACGATCAGTGAGTCTTCCGAAATTGGCGGCAGCGTAGGCAATGCGTGATGAGATTTCCGAAGCCAATGTGTTGTCAGATCGAATGTTGCTCCCAAGATATTTAAAGTGAGCGACTTCCTCCAGTGGTTTCCCATCCATATTTAGTGCCGTTGGATCCGCTTGGAAATGTCTTGGCTGTTGTTTGATGATTTGTGTCTTGGTAGGACTTATAACCAGGCCGAACCGTTGACAAGATTGGTGGAGTACGTCAACATAGTTTTGGAGATGTTCCATGCTGTCGGACATGAGGCATACGTCATCAGCGTAAAGTATCTCCAATATGAAGATCTTTTGGATCTTAGTCTTCACCCGAAATCTTAAAATGTCAAACACGCCCTTTTCTGTCCTGACATTAAGTTGAATTTGGTTTCTGCACCTCTTCAGCGCGTCTCTCATTACCACAGCAAAGTATATGGCGAAAAGTGTGGGTGCCATGACACATCCTTGCTTTACTCCGCTAGTTATTACGAAATCCTCAGACAGTTCGTTTTCGTGCTGAACCTGGGCTTTCATGCCAACATGAAATTGGCGAACCAGATTCACGAATTTCTTCGGATACCCCAATTTTTGGAGAACAAGCAAAAGAGCCTCGCGTGGAACCCTATCAAATGCCTTCTCTAAATCAACATAGCACATGAAAAGGGGCCGTCGGTGTTCGAGACTTTTCTCCTGAAGTTGCCTTACAATTGAGATGGCGTCAACTGTTCCTCTACTGGGACGAAAGCCACATTGGCTTTCAGGAAGATGCTGTTCAGCCAACTCACTGAGACGGGAATTTATAATGTGAGCAAGGATTTTACCGGCACTGGAGAGGAGCGATATACCTCGGTAAGAGCTACAATCGGAAACATCTCCCTTCCCTTTGTATAGCTTACAAATTATCGCATCCTTCCATTGTTGTGGAACCTCTTCAGTTTCCCACACGTTAAGGATAAGATGGTAAAGCCTGTTAGCAATATGTTTACCACTATACTTATAGACCTCAGCTGGTAGTTGGTCCATTCCTGGGCGTTTGGAATTTTTAAGACGCTTTACAGCTTTCATAAACTCTTCAAATGTCGGTGGATTGTCTAGGTATTCACTGACTGGAAGATCCTCAAGTGAGCTTACATAGGACAGGTTAGCACTGAGTGTGGTAGGATTCAGAACATCATTAAAATGTTCAGCCCATCGTTTCAAAACAGAGTTTTTATCCGTAACTCGATGCTGCCTATCCTTCGAATATATCGGAGCTGTTTTTCTGAGTCGCGGGCCATAAATCGCGTGTAAATCTTCGAAGAACTTTCCGGTGAGGTTCATATCGGCGTAATGCTGAAGTTCAGCAGCTTTTTCCTTCCACCATTCGTCCTTAAGTTAACGAACTCTCAATCTTAGTTTGTGTTGTGATTCCTTTTTGTTATGTGCATTCGCCAATTTTGAGTTCAGTATATATCTGTGCTCTTCTACAAGTAGTTTGATGTCCTCATCAAATGCGTCGAACCAGTCCTGGTTTCTCTTTACTGGTTTACCGATGGTGTTTAGGAGACAGACATGAAGGTTTTTCGCAAAATATCTCCACTCATCCTCTATTGAGCAAAACTCAGTTTGAGGAGCACATGCAGCAAATTCTGAGTCTACCTCATTGCCTAACTCTGTTGAGTTTATGAGTTTCGAGAAGGCTAGTTTTGATGGTACTTTGTGGGGTGTCCGTCGTGGAGCTTTAAGCACTAAGCGAATTTTCGATCTAATGAGTCTATGGTCAGTCCAGTCCAGCGCCCCACGCATTACTCTTGTTATGAGAACATCCCGTAGGTCTTTACGGCGGACAATGACATAGTCCAGAAGATGCCAGTGCTTGGATCTAGGGTGCATCCACGAGGTCTTAAATTTTTCAGAAAGGCGAAAAAATGTGTTAGTAATACTAAGATCAAGTTCGGCACACAGCGACAATAAACGTGTTCCGTTATCATTACAGCTCCCAATACCATGTTTGCCAAGGACACCATCCCAGAGATCGTAATCTGTTCTTCTTATCTTATCATGTTTTAGTACAGCATCAAGAGCCAGACGAAGTTGTTGGTAGAACGCCTCTTTATCTTCATCCGGTGATGGCAAGGTGGGTGCATAGGCACTAAATAGGTGGACATATTTGTTGCGTGCGATTGGTATACGTAGAGTCATAAGACGGTCATTGACACCCTCGGGTAAGTAACTCAGATCTCTTGCCAATTTATTGCGTATAGCAAAACATACACCATTACTCGCTCTCTCACCGTCAGGACGTCCGCTCCAGTAGTAAGTGTAGCCACCGAGTGGTTCACATAGCTCACCGCACCCACTCAGATGGGTTTCACTAAATGCAGCTATATCGACTTTGTAGCGAGCTAGTTCTCGCGCTATAAGAGCAGTTTTTCGCTCTGGGCATACGTTACGGTCGTTATCCACTAAAGTTCTTACATTCCAAGTGGCAATGGAGTGTTGTTGAGCAATGAATGCATAATGTTTGTTTCGCTTATTCTTTCTACTGCATTTATCGATGTCCAGGCGCCCGCAGCTTAGCACCTAGATGATGGAAGAGACGGACTATGTTTGGGCCACCTTTTCTAGACCCCTCCTCTATGTAGAGGAAAGCAGAGCGATCCTAAATAGAGCTGCTTTGTCACCAGCCGTGCTGCCGAACCCAGAACCCCGCCTCTGTCGGTTCCGGGAGCGACCACTCTCGCCTGGCCGCCTACGTGCAGGGTGTCAACTAAAGCCTCGGTACATCGTTACCTCGACCCCACTGCCTTCACCCTAACGCAGCAGGACTTTTTTAAAATCAGATCCGGGAAGAATAACTAGGGTCATCTGCGCGTGAACTTATTTATAGTGGATAAGCGGTTGCGCGGGTGTAGATCCACTTCACTCGTCCCTACACCTGTGCTCCGATGGTCCGGTAAAACGGAACGATCGGCAGAAGTCGGGATGCAGTGGAAAGGCCATATGTCACTATATGAACTCTGACAAATGCCCTTCAGGTTTTCCACATTACCTTTGATTTTTTTTTTTTCGGGAGTCACTGATACCTAACTCACAGATGTTCGTGAATTAGTCCCCTTCTTTAGGTTTAGCCCACTAACGTGGTTGCCCGGGGTATGGCCGCTGTGACAACAACTTCTTATAGCCACTAAAGAAGAGATTGTGGAGGTTAATAATAGTTGCGAACACTCCACTACACCCCAAACAATTATATACAATTATATACAATTTAAGTATAAAGCCGTCTACAAGCGGTTCTCGGAAACGTCAAGTAGTACGCTTGAGTAAGGTCGATATAGGAATTCAGAGTGCCCACTTGACAGTTAATGAATAATGAGTTGTTAATGATTTGACATCGGACACTTGAGGTTTGCTGAACGCTTTCGTGCAAAGGACTTGGGAAAGGGACTCCGGGGCGAACGGTCGTCTTCTTGTATCGAACTTGCTGCGTTTCCAACCACTTTAATCGGCGTGGTTAATTGTTATTTTGTGATTAGCGATTGTAAGCGAACAAATAAACAACAGTTGTACGAGACCGAACTTTTACTTGGTACCTACAACATGATAACGGTTTTGACAACGAATTGACCCACGTGATCCACCCCACGCCGTTATATATATATATATGTGGTGTCTTTTCTGTAGAAAATCTTTGTACATATATAGATATAAATTAAAATTAAAAACTGTAAAAATGAACCAGCCTAACCAGTAGAGGTATGAGGTGTTATACTTTAAAAAAGGTTTTTGCACCGTTACTCAAAGGTTTTAACTGAAAAAATAAAAACTTACATTAAGTACCTCGCTTAATTTCTCAAAACATTTTTAATACAATTGGGTAAAGAAATTGTGTTTTGTATTTGTTATAATTAATTTTGGCTCCAAATCCACTCGCGCCATGAAAACAGGTAAAACTGCAAATGCTAATGTCGATAATATTCGTGGGTGCTCACGCATTTCCTGCATGTTCGCGACTTGTTTTCTGTTCAGAGTCAGTATTTGTAGCCGCGTCAGAGGTTACCAACACGAGTATGAATATAACGTCAACGCAAACACACCATGAGAGTACCGCACTGCTTATTTTTTAATATTCTATGTAATTGTATGTTTTTAATGTGCTATGTAATTACGTGCTCGTTCTTGGTATTCATACACAGCTAGAGAAGAAGCAATAATTGCTAATTTGTATTAGGTATCGTTCCGAAGGTTTCATATAGCATCTGTCATACCGCTGCAAACAAGTAGACTTATCAATCTGCTAAGACGTTATTAAAATCGCCATTTTTAGTATTTGTTGATTACGTTACGTTTTTTCAACCCGTTTGCTCCTCTAATTACAGTAGAACCTGTACTTTAATAAATGTAGTACGCAGCTTTCACCAGCCTTTCGATTAAGTCTTAAATCGTATGGTTGGACTATGGTTGGCTATCGGTTTTGTATTCTTTGAAGAACTTACATAAATAGTATTACTGTGTATGGAAAAAAATATAAATATAGATTATACAGTCATTATTAAGACGTCATTTTTTTTTATTCGTTCTTAATCATTGTATAAACACGTGAGATGTGTTTGCTAACCTACAATTATTTATATATATATTTATTGCGTTGTACATATACAAAATGCTTCGGTTCGGTTTCTAATAATTTTGTTAGGTTTAATTGGTATTCGGCACCTCAAAGGCTTTTAGGACACGGAATATCGACAAACCCTTAACGAAGAACTTGGTCCATTCCAAGGTTATTAAAGTTCGGATCGAATCGGATTCAGCTTGTTTAGTTTTTAAATATGGCGGACTATAGTTTAAAAAACGGACTTAACTAATCATAATTGTCTAACTAAACTGTAAAGCTGGAATATCCGAAAGAGTACGCATGGGATCTTCGTCAGTTCGTCAGATTCAAATGTGTTTGAGTTTGTTGTTTCTCAATATTATTATTTTTCAATTACTTGAAAAACTTCCTATAACTTTAACGACTAACGACTTCTATAACTTTAACGACTTTCTATAAATCATTTATTTTTTGTATACACGCATTATTATGAATTACTGAACGCTATGGGCCTTCCTAATATCATTTTAAGACTATTTGAAAAGTACTAATTACTATTATTTTTAGTTAAAAATACGCAACCATAAACTTGGTTGACAAATCGAGACAGAAGTTGTTCATATGAATATTTGTCACAAATAAGAAACACACGGTAGAGTTATGTTTGTGTCGAACAATGCATGCATTTTAATGTTGTAGCAGTAAAATGAAGCGGGATCAGCCATCGCTAACAATAAAAATTTTATTATAAACTCTTCGCGTCTTCGCGTTCGCGGTCGAATTGTATATCCGTCCTTGTCACATCAAATATCTAGCTAGCCAGTGTCCAAGTCTTTATTCTTATGTTGGTAAATATTTTTGATGGTTGCTAATTAGTTAAATTAGAATGTAAAATGTATGTTCGTATGAGTTTAAAGATTCTTTAAGCATATTTAAATTTTGTTCCGTTTACGGTTGCCGATTACTTGATATTATCTAAATAACTTATTTGTTGTTATACTTTCCCATACTCAGTGTTATCTTGAGATTATGTATATGTAAATAAATATAATATCTGTTGCCTGGGATTGGACCTGGATAAAGGTCATAGATATATAAGTTACGAGGTTTACGGGTTAAAAATCAAAATTACGTCAAGTCATTATAGGTATCGTTTTATATAAATCACAGTATATATAATACCTAAGTACTAATTATTTTAAGTATATATGAAATTTAAAAATGACATTCTACAAATTTATGATATATATATACTTATATATGCTTTTATTCATACCACCTATATTACAATGACAGAGAAGTAAACTAACTAGATTTACATATGCCTTGCGATTAGCTAATAGCTAATGCTAACTACTCATATACACTTTAATTTTACTTCCAAAGTTCCGACAGCAACTACGCCTACATTCGAAACGCCGGCACCGTTTTTACACCAATCCTTAATGAAAACCATATATTATTTTAGATCTCGACCAATGATGTCATGACGATTCAAGGACAAAGTTGTTTATTTAAACTCCTCCTCCTAAACTCCACCTGCTATTGGAAATCGGCTATAGATCTAATTTCTAATATATTCTTATCACAGGTGGAGCTTTCGACTTTTCAAAAGGGGTTACAAATGTGGATTAACATTAGATGATCTATGGCAAGCTCGTAAAGGGGATTACTCCGGCCGGTTAGGCGATCGGCTCGAGGAAGCATGGAACAAAGAAATGGAAAAACATCACACGAAAAAAAGCAAACCTTCTCTTACCAGAGCAATTATAAGTTGCTTCTGGGCGGAATACATGATATGTGGATTATTCGTAGGTCTGCTTTTTATCATATTATGGTGAGTCCCTCTACGTCTATATTACTGTTCAGCTTAAAAATATCTTTGTATAAATTTGCAAACTAATCATAACAACTTAGAAAATAATATTTTATGCATTCCATGGCGTTTGTTTGTTTACAATCCTCGCTAGGATTGTTAGTTTTGTAATATAATTTGGTACTTAAACTGTTGCACTAAACGGCTATTTATGTTAATGACTCATTATTATTATTGGTTATTCATTTTTTGAACAAGTTAAGTACAACTCTTTTTAGGGTATTATAAAGCTGAAAATAATTAAAACACATTTTATTAATTAAATGTTTTATAAATTTATACAAATGGAAACCTTCTTTTCAGGCCGATGGTACCTTATTGTCTAGCTTTATTTATAGAATACTTTTCTGGAGATAAAACACCAGAGACATATAGGAATGCGCATATTTATAATTTCGCAATGAATGTTTTGACGATAATTACCGCCTTGATGCTGAACCACCTAACTTTAGCTCAAGGCTGTATCGGGATGCGAGTGAGAATAGCTGCTTGTTCAATGTTATATAGAAAGGTTGGTCACATCACATCTTTACAAATAACTTAATTATTTTTGTTATAAATTATTCAGAATTATTTCGCTTTGCTTGTACGTTAAAAATGACAAGTTTTTATATTTCCTAATGCTAATAAAGGCAAATATTGCTAAGCATTATTGTTTAATATTCATTCAAATATTGCATTTTAAACGGTCGTGATGTTATTTTTAAATCTGCTGCAAAACTCTGAATGGTACAACAGCTTGTATTAAATATTTGTTTTATTTTTTACCGCTTTTAGATATTGAAGCTAAACCGGATCGGCTTAAGCAAAACGGAGCCGGGACAAGTAATAAACTTAATGTCGAACGATGTTAACCGTTTCGATATAGCCGCTTTATTTTTGAACTATCTTTGGGTTATGCCAATAGTGGTACCAGTGGTTTCATACCTAGTCTGGCAGCACATCGGCTTTGCTACATTGGCTGCGCTGGCGGTCATATTCCTGCAAACTGTAGTGGTTCAAGGTAATTCATACAACATAACAGGGTCTACGCATTATACATTTACCACAACAGATAAAGTTATTAAAAAAATATATTAAAAAAAAACTTTTGCAGTTCTAGTAATGCGTGCGATATCAACCTTTATAATCAGAATATTTACGATAAGAAATTACTATAACTTGTTTTATAAATCAAAGTTCATTGCCTCACTCATTACAGTAATTGGGCCTTATATTGTTAAAGTAAAACTTATGATTAAGGTAATTTGATATAATGGCTCTATTCAATAACTCCTATGTTTAATGTTAGTCACGAACATCTTATAAATTATTCAATAATCATACTTATGGAAATTATATTATATAAATAACTTTATCCGATCTTATGGTGTTTGTTCTGTAGCATATTTATCGAGTCGCCAAGGTTTTTTAAGAGGGAAGATAGCGAAACGTACGGACGAAAGGGTTAAAGTCATGAGTGAACTTGTAAATGGGGTGCAAGTAATAAAAATGTACGCGTGGGAAAAACCATTCGAGAAACTGGTAGATAAATTGCGAAAGTAAGTAAAAATTCTAGCACTTTTATTAAATAAATTACGTTTAATATAAATTATTAAGAATATCAGTAACAACTTCATTGTGTTTAATTATACGGCGTTTAAAGCGGTGTGTATACGTTTTGCGTTATTACATGTACTTTGAATATATGCATTTGTTTTACAGCCGATTTTTTTAACGTGCTTAGTATCAAAAAAAGGACATATTATAGTGCACAAGTGTGTGTGCAAATACAGGTGCACCCTCTAACTCTCATAATCCCATGGGACGGCAATCCGATACGACCGGAAAAAGTTAAGCGGCAGCGCAACGTGCTTTCCGAGGCACAAACTTAGGTGTACACACTTCTAACTTCAAGACTCCTGGCTACTTTTGAGAATTTGAGACAGAAAAACTTAATAACTTTTTTATTGGCCCGACCTACGATTTGAACCCAGGACCTCCGGATCTGTGGCCTAAAACCTGCCAGTTCTGCCAGTCACTAGACCAACGCGGCAGTCAATTATAGTCGATGAAGTATATATATATTACTATAGACGAATATCCTCTAATAATATTAAATCCAATTAAACGTATTACAATATATATAAACGAGAAGTGCCTAAAACAACTGTTATATTTCAGATACGAAGTAAAATTCATATTGAGGACGTCCTACATCAAGGGCTTTTCGACAGCCCTCAGCGTGTTCACGGAGCGGTTCATTCTGTTCGCAGCAGTTGTTGCCTTTGTGGTTGCGGGGGGTGAAATACGTGCTGGCATCACGTTTTCCCTAGTTCAATACTATAATTTGTTACAACTGGCTTGTAACATATTTTTCCCTATGGCGCTGGCATTCCTTGCTGAATCTAAGGTGTCCATAAGACGACTTGAGGTATATTAATCAGACTTTATTTTTATCCATCGCCATCATCATGATGTTGCAGTGTAGTAAATAATTAAATATTAAACATTTTAGGAATTTTTAACTCTTGAAGAATTGGAAACGGATGAACCAAAAACGAACGGAATAGTTACTAATATTTTAGGCAATGGAATAGAAAAAGAAAAAGAGAACACGAATATTAAATCGAAACCTACGGGCTTAGTTATATCGAATGTGAACGCGAGCTGGCAACCCAACCCCATCGTGCACACGCTGAGGAATATTTCGCTAACAGCACAGCCCGGCGAGTTCGTTGGTGTCGCCGGTTTAGTTGGATCAGGCAAAGTAAGGATATATTCATCTATCAAATTCCCATGGAAATCATATTTATTACTTTTATCTTAATATGAAAAATATATTTTTTCAATTTGATTAGTTAATATATATAATCATATTTAAGGTATCTTGTTTAAATGATTGCAACATAGTTATGCTAAGTATGGAGTTAATATTATTTGCTTATTTAACAGTTATTTACCGACTACGATTACGATTAGGATTCTCTATACACCTTCTTTTTTACGCTTCATTCCTAAAATGTTTTTGTTGCGACATCTAAATCTAGACCTAGAATATTTGAAGTTAGACATAGAAAGTATGTTTTTATTATAATTACTAGCAAAACCTGCGATTTCGCCAGCGTGGAATTCAGTTTGTGACGAAAATCCTACAACATCTGCTATTTTAACGTACATAATGCTAATTATACATATAAAATAGTTAAATTATTAGGGAGCAGTAGTTGTCTAAAACAAAAAATGTTTTTGGTTTTGGTAGCTCAGAAATAACCGTATTACCTTAAAAAGAGAGTTATTTTGTAAACAGCCACAGATAATTAAAATAGAGAGTCTAAATAAGACAGTCTACATTTTATTCATTTGTATTTATACTGACTGACCTGACGTCACCCTGAGGTCTGATTTGGGGATACTTTGAACGTGCCACGTGTACGAGAAAGTATAGCTAACTAGTATACTAAAGTTTGAGTCAAAACCGACATAATAATATAGGTATATACGTACATTTAATATATATCTATAATAATAAATGAAGGGAGAGTCCCTTTTGCATTGCCTAGCTGAAGAAGCTACTTAACCGGTACATATAACTTATACCAGTAGATGCAGTGCCTTTGATTAGACTATTGAAGTGACAAGTGAGAATATCATGTTCTTATCTGTGATAGTTCCTAAAATATTGCTGTTTAAGTCGTCACGGTGACAACGCCTCGGCAATTAAAATTTAATCAAAATTAATTCACTTTTTTATCAACTGTATACTAATTAATGTGAAATGACATTTTATTTAATGCAAACATTACCGTTCATTTAGATTTTTTTTTTATAATAAAACTAATTTGGTTTCTTGGAACGGGATTTTATAATGAGCTTAATTAAATTATTACTGAACGTACATTGAAAAATATAAGTTATTATTTTATAACTCACCTTATCATTTAAGTTTTCGTAACGGGTCCGATATTAGTTGTTTTTAAAATCATAATTAAATAATTATATTTTTGTCCATTTATCCAGTCGTCTCTTCTACATGTGATCTTGGGAGAGTTGCAGCCTGCTCATGGCACCGTATCTCTCGGCGGAGCGCGGCTGGCGTACGCGAGCCAAGAGCCGTGGCTCTTCGTGGCTACCATTAGACAAAACATACTGTTCGGTTTGCCGTACGACCGGATGAGATATAAGAAGGTAAGGTATAACGACTAGTTACTCTGTCTTATTTAATATTTTTTATTGTAATAATTTGTTTCGTATTTTAAAACGCGTGTGGAAACTAAGTGTTATAATTTTATTATCAAATGTTTTGCGAGAAGTGCAAACTTCCCGGCGATTTGATTTCTTTATATAATTATAATATAAGCACAAATTAATACATAATAATTCAGTGAAGCTCGCCCGGACATGAAACTGTGACCTTAGGTTAGGTTACGTAATTCTGATAAGAATATTTGAATATTGAATATTTGATTGACATTATACATGTACTTTTATAAACGAATATTCAATGAAATATGCGTCTTACTTGACTTTCGATTTTTACTTTTTAATTTGCTGTTAGGGACTAGACATGTTATTGAGGCTTAAAACGATTACTATTGTGATCTGTGGTTATTCGATTGTGAAAATAATTACAAGTATAAATCAATTCACAAACGATACTGTTATATTATTTTGAATATATACTTATCGCTCAAATAGAAAATTGATAGAAAGTACTAACAGGTATGCAATCATTTGGGTAATATGGACCTATCCATAAAACTACGTAACAATTTATAGCAAACAATACTAAAATACTGTTATGTCACTAATATTATACTGGAGTTACATCTATAATATTAAAGTCTTTGACCTTACAATAGTCAAAAGTGACGTCATATCCGATACCATGTATAATACGCCATGGGACCTTTAATTTTCACGTACACAGAAGTTTTAAATCTTAAATCAAAATGTAAGTACAATATTTTAATATAAGGTAATGAGTTTCTAATCACTGCTTGGGAAACAAACACTAGTATGAATTTGTGAATTATACGATTGACAATCGGTAAGCGGTAGTATGTATATACATATATGTATATGAAATACTTAATAGATAGCATGAGGATCGTTATCGTGAGTCAAGAGCCATCGGTCATCGGCAATATGGTATCACTTGCCAGATGGAAGAGCGAGTAGAGTCGAGGAAATCAATATGGATGATTTAATTCTTTAAATTTTGTTATTCTCAAATATTTATTGACTAATTTATTAATTTCTTAAGACACACCGATACCTTAATAAATCAAAGTTACGGTTTTTTTAAGTTAGTTATCTACCCTAAAATATAATCAATAAAAACTTTTAGAAGCCTTATATACAAGTTCTGTTATAACATACTATGAGTATATAAGATGTATGATATTATGTAAAATGTAGACTACGTTACGTCATTAGTATTTGGGAACAAGAATAATATAAAAATATTTGATATATTCGAATGGTTATTGACATTTTATCAAGGTCGTTTGAATGTGTATGTATAATATAAACTTGGCGATAGTAAAATACGCAGTATTATTGATTAAATTGATAAACGTTGGTAGTATTTTAAACAAATTATTAAAATTTAGTAACAATTCTAAATTTAAAAGGGCGACGTTCAAAAGTTATTACCATAAAATCAAATATTTACCATAAAATTTCCTACTGTCTTTTGTTAAACAATTTAAAACATGAAGTTGATTATCATTCATTGCGTTGTGAATACTATATACACATTGAACAAAAGACTGAAGTTAGTTGCACTTCTTGTTAGCCGTTACATGGGCTAACGTCACTTCGGTTCAAGCTTTCATTGTAATTTATGCAAACGTTTCTTTGTTTGTTTGTTATACCGGCGTGATTTAAACAGCCAACATTAAATTGTATTATGTAACAAGGTTTACTTTTATTTAATTGTGTGTTTTTTAAATAATAAACATTACGAAGCCTAAATTGATGACAATGAAACGTATTATCTTTCAAATTTTATTTTGAAATATTTCAACTTTTAAACATTTAACTTAATATTTTATTTAAAATTGCGCTCGCGGACTATAATATTACTTACAATAGAAAAAAAATTCTCATCGCAGCCAATTGTTGAAACGATATTTTTGATTTTAATTTTTAATTTATCAGCTATTTTTATTTTATTTTGTTCACATAAAAGCTATTTACTAGATATCATCTTTTAATACCCTTGAAATTTTATATTAAGTATTAATTTTGTGCTCTTAGAGCTAATTTTCCTTCTTTATTCAATTTAATACATTTATTTAAATTTCATAATATTTGTTTTTTACTCTGCATTATTAAATAATAGGGAATTTTAACTTGTTCCACTAAGTTTATTATATTTTATGGTTACAAGCTTTTATACCGTAAAATTAATTACAATGACTTGCTACGAACTTCCATTTAAAAATCTTAACAATCGAAATACGGTGTCTACTGCGCGTAACGAAAACATTACGTGGTCATTAGTGACAAAAGACTAAAATAGAAACAGAATGACAAACATTTAAGACGACTGATATGATTTACGACTAGAATTTACATCACAAAACCCGACATATTTGTCGTTATAACAAGAAATAGCAAATAGAATCGTTAGGTTAGGTTATACGTAAGATATAATCTGACAAATCCTCTTTCTTCAAACGGTTCCTCAGTGTTTTTCTGTAAGAACTTAATTCATTACTCATCCGTAAAATGTTGACAACCGAATTATGGTGATATACTATTGCGAAATAGATGCGTGTATTATCGAAATTAAGATGTTTGTGGATAATAAGTAATACACACGGCCATTTGCTAGCTAGTTTATTCAAAACAGTTATCCATGACAACCCAAATAAAATGTATAACAGAGAATCTTTTCCATAGGAACACAAATGACATACGTCACACCTCCACCCTTAATCAAAGAACTTAAACTTTTTATAAAAAATACAAAAAATAATAAAAATATTTAACTTACATATTTTGAAAATAAACAATAACCACATTTAATCATATAATGAAATCAATTATTTACAAAATAAAATTAATCAAATTCGATTCCTTATCTTTTAAAAATCTTTCAGAGGTCTAGGGAATTAATTTCTACGTGGTATAAATTTAAACAAACATTTCAAAAAAATATGGGCAAAGTAAATTATCCTAAAAGTTAAATTTGAGAAAAGTCAGAAAGATCTGATATGGAGAAAAAATCCTGTTGGCAAACGGCTATTCATTAAAGTAATTGATATTTTATTTTTAAAAATGGATTTGAGTAACTTAGCTTACAAGTTACATAACCATATTCACATTTACATGAAATATAAAAACGTTTATTTACAGGTGGTGACGGCGTGTGCTTTATTACGGGATTTCGAACAATTACCGTCTGGTGACGCGACGCTGGTCGGCGAACGCGGAATTAGTCTTAGCGGTGGTCAGCGAGCGCGTATCGGGCTCGCCCGAGCATGTTATAGAAATGTTAGTACATTATATTTTATTCCATAGGTTTAATTACCTTAAAACAGATAAATTTATTCAATTTTAAATATGTAACGTCGTCGGCCTATTCTAAGACCAATAAAAAAAAGTAGGATGTACGCATGGCATGGATCTAATAAATGCTGTTCATTTTAATAAAACTTCATTCATTTTGCGTTTATGCGCGTTATATTCTTAACAATTAAACAATAGGCTTAATATGGTTAAATTGATTTATAACTATATATCTAAAAATATATCGTGAATTGTAAATAGATACATTAAAATTCACCATATAAAATGTCTGTTCTCAGGGACATAATAGACATTTTAAACGTGTGAACGTCTAAAGATAAAACATAGTTGATAAAATACTTCATACTTCATCTTGTATATTCTTAAGAAACCTTATTCTCAACGTGACTCATTTAGACCATATCATCATATTATATCTTTTTTTTTTTTTTTTTTATATTACCCGGGAGGGCAAATGACTCTACTCCACCTGATGTTAAGTGGTAGTAGAGTCCAAACGCGAGGACGGCCAGTACAGTCGGGAAGAAGGTTCTGCACTAGCCGCCCTCGCCTTGCCGGCCCGCAAGATGCCTCTTCACGCCTCGTTTGAAGGAACCCGGGTCGTAAGAGGAGGGGAATACGTGTGCTGGTAAGGAATTCCATTTCTTGGAAGTGCGACAAAGAAAGGAGTTGCCAAATTTCTTTGTGCGCGATGGAATTGATGTCACAGTTAGTCGGTGACATCGAGAGCCAGCACGCGTAGACTTGTGAAGGAAGGGGGAAGCTGGAATTATGGAAAATAATTCCTCGGAACACTCGCCGTGATACAGTCGATAGAAAGCGCTCAGCGCTGCTATCTCTCGACGCAATTGTAAAGGCTCGAGGGTGTTAGTGACCTTTACGTCGCCAATTATGCGGACCGCACGTCGCTGCAACCGATCCAAGGCCTGAAGTAGGTATTTAGCGGAGCCATCCCAAAGGTGCGAGCAATATTCAACGCAAGACCGTACCTGTGTTTTGTACAGCAGGCACAGTTGTTGAGGCGTGAAAAAACGCCGCACCTTGTTCAGAACTCCGACTTTCCGTGAAGCTGTTTTTATTACAGCCTCGATGTAATCCCTTGGACTAAGGTCGCAGCAAACATCCATCCCCAGCATGGCGATTTTGCTTTGTATCACCAGCGGAGTGCCACAGAGGGAGGGAAAAGGGGAAAATGGTGACTTTTTTGCTGTGAGAGCGCATACCTGTGTTTTCTTGGCATTAAACTCAACAAGATTATCTGAGCCCCATTTGGCGATAAGCTCTAACGTCCTATTGAGTTCAATGACAAGATCCTCCCGCCTCTCCCTAATTTCCGCTCGCTCAGCCACTGCGCGTCCGTGGTATCCACCATGCACTGTACTATCGTCTGCATAGCAATGAATGCTCCCGAGAGAGAGCATATCATTGATATGCAAAAGAAACAGAGTGGGAGATAGCACAGATCCCTGGGGGACCGCAGCATTCACTACATAGAATTGTGAAGCGCAACCATCAACTAAAACACGAAGGCTGCGCTTGTGTAGGAAGCTGGCAATCCAGGTGCAAAGCTGAGCAGGCAGACCATATGCCGGCAGCTTGGAGAGAAGACTTCTGTGCCAGACCCTGTCGAAAGCCTTGGAGATATCGAGGCTGACAGCCAACGATTCCCCATGCTTGTCGATAGCTTCACCCCAGAGGTGTGTTACGTACGCTAGAAGATCACCTGTAGACCGTTTTGGTCGAAATCCGTACTGACGATCATTAATTAAACAGTGATCTTCTAGGTAATGGACCAGTTGGTTGTTAAGAATCCGTTCCATCACCTTACAAAGTACTGAGGTGATAGCTATTGGCCGATAATTTGCCGGGTCAGACCGATCCCCTTTTTTGGGAACCGCTTGCACATTAGCTCTTCTCCAAGCCTCCGGCACACATCCCGAAGAAAGAGACAGTTGGAACAGGCGCGTTAACACGGGAGACAGCTCCGCCGCGCACTTCTTCAGCACTATGGCTGGTATTCCATCGGGACCGCTAGCTTTCCGTACATCAAGTGATTGCAGCTCCGCACGCACATCACGCTGCCTGATTTTGATGTCAGGCATCGTGTGGCCACAAGAAGGTATTACTGGTGGCAGAGCACTACAATCATCGATGACGGAGTTGTCGGCAAAGAGTTTAGCCAGGAGATCAGCTTTCTCTTGCGGACTGTGAGCTAGCGATCCGTCCGGACTTCTGAGCGGTGGCAGCGAAGGTTGGCAGAAATTGTTTTGCACAGACTTGGTCAGACGCCAGAAGCTACGGGAGCCCCTAGGATGTGAAATAAGGTCATGACCAATCTGTACAATGCGCTGTGCATCCGCTCTCGTGTAAGCCTTCCTACAGGACTTGGAGTTTTTATTGTAGATTGCTTTCAGTGAGTCAATGTTAGATGCCCCGCTAATGCAGCCATTGATCCACTCGCGATATGCCGCCTGCTTAGATGATACAGCGTCGGCACATTCGCGAGTGAACCAACGGTTACGCGCACCCCTACTGTCGAGATCTGAGCTAGGAATGTAGTATTCCATTCCCAACATGATCTCGCCAGCAACAGCAGCGGCACTAGCTGTCGGGTCATTCCCACTGAAGCAACGTTCCTTCCAAGGGACTGACGCATAGTAATCGCGCATACCGTCCCAATCTGCCGACTTGTAGTGCCAAACGCGACGTTTGCATACCGCTGGTGGCGGCAGCTTGGCCTGTGGCACTTTGGTAGATATGAGGCTGTGATCCGAAGAACCAAGTGGAGCTTGAACCACAACCTGATATTCCACCGGGTGAGAAGTCAGCAGAAGGTCCAGTAGAGAAGGCGCTTGCCCATCAATGTCTGGGATCCTGGTGGGCTGATCAACCAGTTGGGTCAAGTCATGTGTGAGAGCAAAAGCATGAGCAGTCCTTCCAGCATGGTCAGTTTTGAGGGATTTCAACCATGATTCATGGTGAGCATTAAAATCCCCCAAAAACACCAATTCCGCGTTAGGAAACTGCTCTTGCGCAGCATCTGCCACCCGACTAAGATGGTCAAAGAGTCGGCTTGTCTCCAAGTCACCATTGTGGGATCTGTAGAGGCACACGTAGACCCGACTCTGACGAACCAGATCCACACGTACCACCAACATGGAGAAGGAGGGGTCCTCCAAGCAGCGCAGTCGGTGACAGCAAACATCCGTCCTGACGAACAAGCATACTCCGGCTTTCGCTTTGAAGGATTCTTCAAGCATGTAGCCGGGATAATTAAGGTAGCTGGTATCGGCAGGACGGAGTATTTGTGTCTCCGTTAGAAACAACATTGCTGGCCGTGCTGTCTCGAGATGGTGGTGGACAGCGTTGAGGTTAGCGTGAAGTCCGCGCATGTTAGTGAACTCGACCTCAAACAGCGTGGGTATGGTGGGGGTGTGCACCGCTGTACGACCGTTATTCCTGTTTTGATGCGCTACCATATGGGAAAAAAAAAGAATGGAAAAGAGACGTGAAGCGAGCGACGTATTGCCACGATAGGGATGGGCAAAGTGTGGAGGCGTGTTACCCCAAGTGGTTGCCAAAAGGGAAACTACACTGACCCGCCGGACGGAAGGGCCCCCGAACCCCCCCGGAAGTGGCCGCCGGGACCCCACCTTCCGGTCACCAACCGGCACGACGGTCCACCCCGAGATTATGCGTGGCCTGGTGGGGCAGCCTCGCGTGCTGGTTAGGCACGCTCGGGCCCCTGTACTATGCCACGGGCGGCCAGCGGAATAGTCGTTTCTTCGGGTCTCCCTGTCCGGCAGGGCAATACAGTTTCCCCTGGCATTGGTTCAGTAGCCGTCTCCACTGGACCAACACCCATCGCGGCAATGTTCGCTCGGGCACTGGCTGTACGCTGGCTGACCTCGAAACGCGGCTGCAAGCCACTTCACGAGATTTACACCATGCGTACGGTGGTAACAAGCCAGGCGGATGTTTATCATCCTACCACCAGATGAGCAGATGGTCGCTCAGATGTCCCTTAGTCGCCTCTTACGACACCCATGGGAAAGGGGCAGTGAAATGTATTCTTTCTCCGTCACTGCACGGATGAAATATCATATATACACTATCGAAAATTTACGATTTTTAAAAATTACGTACCTAAATAAATAGGAGCTAGATTTTTTTGTTTATTCGTAATTGGTAGGCGGAAAGGCAATTAGGCCACCTGGTTAGTGCCACGTAGCAACCGCCGACATTGGCGCAGCTAAAAATATTGACCATTCCTTTAATTACCAATGCGCCACCAACCTTGGGAGCTATGTTCCTTGTTGAACTTTATCTGATTTGACTGGCTGTTATATTAGTACTGTTTAAAGCGATGTGTGGGTGGTGTTATAGTATTTAAAAAATCATGCTGTTTTAAAAATTGTTAAAATCAATTAAATTTGTAATCAATCATATTTTCTTAAGATGCCTATAACATCATCACGATCATGATATACACATATATATATTATGGATAACAATAAATAATATTATTGACAAATATGACTGTCGAGATGTTAGATTTTGCTGTCATTTAACATATAGTGATTAGATACAACAAAGAGACATTCGAGATAGACGATTAACACGTGGCCTTCGCTTAATAACTTGACGTTATTACGTAACAATTTACGATAGACTTATCTTCTCTTTATTCTAAACATAAATTATGTACAAGATATTATATCAAATTTATTATGTTCAAATTTGAAATAATTATTATTTGTTGATTTCACAATTGTCTTTTATCTACATACACAGGCAGACATTTATCTCCTGGATGATCCGCTATCAGCTGTCGACACGCACGTTGGCAAACACTTAGTGTCTGAATGCATCTTGGGACTACTGCGGCACTCTACAAGGATTCTTGTTACCCATCAGTTGCATCACCTCAAGGCTGCCGACAAGGTTATAATACTGAGAAATGTAAGTTAATAGCATTTAATAATAATTTAAAAACTTGACCTTGACTTGACCGTTTTCCTCCTGGAATCTCATTCCGATGGTATTGAATTGTCATTCCGTCAGATTATGAAAGTTAGAGAATAGATTGCTCATATAATTGCGCACGCTTAGCCAACCTTGCAGAACTTAAGTCAGAATTAGTATAAAGTTAGTTAGCATAAATAAAAAAGGGGAGGAGGCTTTAGCCCCAGCAGTGGGACATTTACAGGCTGTTACTGTAGCATAAATAATATATTGTTTTGGAAAAGTCCTAAAAACTAAAGGATTTCTGGGCATTTACAGTTTGGTTACACGTCAACGATTGATGTTCAGGCTAAACACCAAAGTGTAAATACAGGTTAATATTGAAAGCAAACTGATTGTGAACGTACCAGAACAATGGACTTGAATGCGATTTGTTTTGTTTATAAGCATATGTACGTAGAATAATATGGCTAAGGCTATTTAACGGGCTTGGATTATTAGTAAGAGCTTAGTATGTGTGTAATAAGATCTCATGTTAATCTAGCGGTTAGAAGTTGGAGATAGGTATATAAATTTATGCATTTCTATATACTGACAAAGATCGTACCTATATATATATATATATATCTACAACTATATATGTTAATTGTATGGAACGTTAGTTTGTAATAAATCTCGAAAGATAAGCTGTCAAAAAATTATAAATGTTGTTTTTAGTATCTTATAATATTAAATTAAACAAAAAAAAACGTTAAGTTTTTGATTTTTAAGTTTATTTAATTCGTTTTTTTTTTCTTAAAAAACAAACAACAAACACATAAATTTAACTTATTCGAGCCAAGCGAAGCGCGGCCCACCAGGTACTAATGCAACCGAAAGATGAACTATAGGAATTTTTACGTTTCATTGTATCGACAGTTTACAATGTGTATATATTTCTTTTATAAACGAATGATCTTTACGATTATACGGTGACAGGCTTACAATTATGTATAGAGGCCTCTGACAGTTTTGTGTAATCTATACGCATCAGGCTATATTGACGTAATAGAGACCAACAAGTAGTTGATATTCATTGTTTTTAGATAAATAAAACACTCAGCGTCAGCACTCCTGTAGATGTACAATGTTATCAACTAATATCTCGGTACACGATAACCTAGAAACCGTGGTAAATATTATATTATTAAATTGTTTTCATTTGCTAATTCACTAATAGAAAAAAAATTAAAAACATTGTTAATTTACTAACGCTAGATAGCTATGTGGCTACATTCCAGAAGGAAATAAAATATACTTATATGCGTAAATATAATTTTCCCCAATTAGGAGTTCCAAGATTTTTTAGCTCAAATTTGGTCGCATTTAAAATATTCTCAAACGAGATTTTAAATCTAAAAATAATCACATGTTATCTAAAGTAATCCATGCAAATACGTAGATAGTGAGAAGCTAAATAAATACAAATATTACTTTAATATGTTTGGTCAGATAAACTTATCTGACTAAGATCTTTAATCGCTTTAAACATAAAACGTCTAAGTTTACGAAGATTACTTACCAACATTTGCTATGATTATACAAGATCACGCAGATTGTTTCATGTTATATAGCAAGAGTTACAAAGTCCTTGTCAATACTTATATCTTTACCTACTTATATTTAGATACTCTAATATATATAGTAAGTTTTGTTTGTTGAACCATGTGTTCAAAAATTTTCAAGGTCGAGTTTGTGTGCTGGTTATTTTGAATTAAAACATTGAAAGTGAGTTAGTTACGTTGTACTTATTTTAATTTGGTCAAATTGAGATATAATTGTTATGAGTCATAAGCGTTTATCATTTACATATAATATAATATTTCTGGTTTGTTGTGTATTACTAAGGCTATCGCTACAGATAATAGCAACGATGATGTTACTAATGATTAGGAGGTATCTGTAAGTAAGGAAATTAATTAATTCCGAAATATTTTTCTTATTTCTTACCATATTTATAACATTCTGAGGACGCGAACTATAATAAAAAAATACATAAATACCAATATGTCGCTCCGTTGTCGCGCAACTCGCTATTTTGTCGCGCGGTGCATGTCCTCACTATAACATTACGTCTGTCGGTCTGATTTTTAGCTTATTGTTCCCCGCACATGTAGCAGGTCTTACGACTAGATTATAATGTGAAATATATTTATGTGCAAATATTTGTAAACTCTCTATGCCCATATTCTCTTAATTCGATGCGTGATAGGATAGTCTGACACGACTGGAGAGAGTCCAGCAACAGGTTCTGCGGCTAAACGTGTTTTTGTGATACACTACATATAATAGATAATAAGTATATCCTTATAAACAGGGTGAAATAGAAACTCAAGCCAGTTTTGAAGAAGTGTCAAAGAGCCCATTGTTCGAAGAACTGCTCGAAGATGAAGATCAACCTGCAACGCTCGAGGAAGGACGCGTACAAGTGCGGCAACGAAGCATTTCAGTCCAAGTAATTATTTATTACAAACTGCTCCCCGCGACTTCACCCACGTCACCATTTTTCCCTTTGCATTCCAAAACTTGTGTGTATGTCCTCATCCCAAACCCCGACTATCTGTCAAATTTTGTGATGATCGTTGATTGCCTTAATCTACCCCAATTATAATATTGATACCTAAAGATTATTAGCAGATATTTCTCTTCCAAAATGATATCTGATCTCAGCGTGTCTTAAAAGTGAGTAATGATTTTTATCACATATATGTGATAAATATAAGGGAAAGAGCGTTTTAAAGGAATTACCGAAGGACGTAGGTCAACAGTTTCGAAACATCTACAATCATGCATGATTTGCAATTTTTAGTCTGTAAAAACATTCAAGTTTCAATCAAATTTCAAGTTATTCTCATCATTCAGATTTTATCTAGAGCAATACATATAAGTTTCTTGGAACCTTTCTTTTACATATATGTATTTTAAAAACATATACTCGTAATCTCTAATTAGGTATTTATTACTTTTATATTATTCAATTAAACCTAACGTTTTATTGATATCCGACAAAGTGGTTTAAGTGCATGTATTAAATAATTAATAAATAATAATAAATTGTTCGTAAAACGTCTATTTTTTATTTCACAATTATAGTCTCGAACAAGTCTCAGCACGACAGCGGAAGGCTCGCCAGAAGAGGAAGACGATCAGCAGGAAAGCGCCGAATTAATAGAACAAGGTAAGACTTTCTTCTTCTTCGTCGTGACACTTGACAGAGCGGTAGTGGTCGTCATGAAGTATTATGAATTGTTCGGCGCAGATGTTATTCGCCTCACGAGCCTTCGCCATATGTCTCTATTAGTGCTGAGACCGTCAACAGTTGTTTTTATTTGGTCGGTCCATCGCATGGGCGTCCTTCCACGTGGTCTGACTTAACTCATTTATATTAATTGAAGTAGCAAATAAATCATGTCATCAAAAATATATTACGTAAGTGCTTACTAATGTTTATTAAGACTTAGTAAGACTTTAAAGAGATGGCTATTCGTTTAGTACTTATTTGTGGACTGCCAACAAAGTGTAGGTATTATGTATCTAATACATGCGTGATGCGATCGTGACTTATGTAAATCTTAGATAACTTACTGTTACTTAGCTCATGGAAATCTTTAAAAGCATAAAAGTACAAAACCGTGTATGACCATGACGACATAAATTTATCAAAGACAGTAAATTATTGATGACAACACCGGTATCCTAAAGCGACGCGTCCAATATATTTGAGTTATGTAATGTGTTATATTAAATGTTTGCATATATCGATGTCAATTTTTTTGTAATGTTATTCTATAACCGTAATCGTAGATCTATATCGATGTCAAATTATATTTCAAATCTTACCAATAAAAAAAAAATGAAGAATGTATCTGATTTCAAAATAACTGCCTCTATTTAAATTAATATAGCTATTTGTAAGTTATCAAAATAACAACAATTTTTTTTTTATTAGAACAGCGATACTACCTAATATTTTAAATATCTTATACCAACAAGTCACACATTATGGACGTTAAAATGGTAGATTTTTAAGGATTTTTATGACAAATCACGCTACGAAACAAATCCAAAGATTTTGCTAGTTATTGTGATAAAAGGAAGACTAGACTACATCTTACGCTTTTGTCAGGTCAGGGTTGTGTCGTTTTCAAGGATGCAAACAATACTGTCTATTCATATATATATATATATATATATATATATATATATATATATATATATATATATATATATATATATGACGGCGGAAGGCCATTACCACAGTTATAGTTCATGGTTTTCTTATGTGGGCGTCTATCGGTGGGTGACGTAGGATCAAGAAAACACACTTGTATAATCAACCACAGTATAATGACTCAGTAACACAGTTTTAGTAGGTGACCGGAATGCGCGATGGTTCTGTGACCGCACGCGCCGAACGCACGGAGAGTAGAGAGGCTCTGTTCCGACGTTCCCCTCTGGCGCAGGCTTACACAAACTCCATCGAGTGCCGCTACGTGGCGCTGGCGTTCCGGAAACGATTCCTTAACGTAGTCTCGAACGTATACCACTAGATGGCGTTGACCGAAATAATTCACCCGGTTGCGACACGGCCATCCTGCTTGCACACGCCCACGTGTGATTGTTAACCTGCCGACAAAACATACCACAGGAAAACCTTGTTCTGCTCGGCCACTTCTGACCTTACATACATGTAGCAGTACATAATAGCAACTCCACATGTGCTCCGCATATGCTTCGCTTATGCACTTGTCGCCCATCATGCCGCAATAAATAACATCGTTTGAAACAACAAGTGCCTCTTAAGAATTGTTTATTTGAAACTAGAAACCTCTGACAAGAACTGTTTATAATTTATTATATTTGTAACAAGAACCCTCTTATAACATCTGTTTACAATTCATATTTTTCTTGTTTTTTTTTATTGGTCCTTTTGTAACTCACTTTTGTACACATACTCGAACCATTTTTTTTCCACAACATTCCACCGTTCCGACAACACTCAAGAAGTTTTATTACTACAACGTTCACCTCCTAAACCCAGATGTAGTAAATACACATCGGATAAATAAAGAAACTCTTAGATCACTATAGTTTAATTTCTATTAACAACTCAACTTCAACTCTACTTTAAAACAATATCGAACAATAGGAATTCAAAATAATCAAAATTACAATTACAGTCAAGATCACCACGCCAGGCCAGATACCACAGTCATTTTATTCCACATTAACACTATACTGCAACATTATCTTTAAAGTTTACAAAACTCTACGAGTAAAAACCTCTAGCGCCACGGCTCTCTAGCCGACTGGCAATCACATTGCCCTGCCGCATCCACCGCGTGGATCGAAACCTTGCATGTGCCCATGTGTATCACCCCGTGACTACACACCATTGTGGTCTCTCTTAGACCCCGACCTCCGCCTGAGTTAAACGCGCACCGCGCACCCACGGTCTACTTGAGTTGCCTCAAGAGATACCGACTTCTACCGGGCTACGACTACGTAATAACTACAGGTACGGTCGAACACAATACGGCCGCTAGCACCCCTTACTCGTCTACACACATTAAGCTTACTCGTCAATACCGTTACAGCTATCATCAACATCAACATCGACTGGTAAATGACCTGCTGGCATCTTTCTTAACCTATCGTGTGCATATTTGTACGTACGCTTTGAATTTAAAGCCTTTAACATGTAACGATCACCATCCAAAACCTCAATCACCTTAAACGGACCTTTATACTTCGGATCTAACTTTGTTTGGTGCCGTTCTTCGTTTTCTAACAATACAAAGTCACCTACTGCAAAATTCTTAATTTTAGCCTTTGTTTTATCAAATCGAGCCTTATCATATTCCGCACCTTTTGTTATATTCTCAGACGCGCGATCGCGAATTTCGTTCAAATCAACATCGGTTTCTATTTCGCTACACATCAATGACAACGGTCTTGCAACTTTCCCGATTAAAAGTTCAAGTGGAGAAGCTTTTGTAACTCTATTCATCGTACAATTTATTGCTAGTTGAACCTCGCCTATAGTATCCTGCCACGATTTATCACCGCTTGTTTCTTTACTAGCAGTGCCGGACTCGCGAATGGAGAACAACTAGGCCTAATGATATAAGCTTCTAATAACTCTTTTACACGTTCGCGTACAATACTACGTTCTTCTGTTGACATTCTATACGGTCGCCGCTGCACCGTTCGATTCGAATCAATTAATTTAATCTTAAGCTCGCCTGTGTTTACACGCGATGTAGGTAAACCGGTAATAAAATACTCAGAAAACTGATTAAGCACGTCCAATAGTTTAGATTTGTTTTCACCAGACACACCCGTCGTAATTAAATCTAATCGTAATGTATTATCACTATTTTGACTGATCGAATTTACACAACAAACCTTAGTGAACGAAAGCTCGGTAGCTGTCATATTTACCGCAAAACCACGATTTAAAATCTCACGGCCTAACATAACGTTACTTTGCAAATAGCTATCAGGCAAAACATGTAATAAGATTTATAGAGGGTGCCCGTTAATCGTTACACAACATAAAATCTGTTCTGTACTGAATGCTTGTGTTTTACCAATACCAGTCATAGCAACAACATTATAGTGGCGCTTGCCACAGAACTTTGATGAAAAACTTTCTTTAACTAACGAGCATTCAGCACCAGAATCATATGTAAACTGAATTAATTCACCCTTTTTGTATTAATGTCCCGGACGGTGGCTGCACCGTGCAGACGTCAACGCGTCGCTCGCCGCCGCGTGCGCCGCCGATGGCGGGCCCGCTGCCGCCGTGGCTGCTGCTGCTGCACCGCGCGGCGATGTGACCCGGCTTGCCACATTTAAAGCAAACCAAGGTCTTGGCTGCCGGCTGCTGCGATGCTTGACTCGACGATGTTGTAGGTGTAGGCCGTCCTCTCGTGTCAATCGTTTTACTTCTACATTCAACTCGCTTATGACCACTTTTGCCACAATTATAACACTGAACTTGGGTCATCCTCGCTCGCTTCACGTCAGTTGTATTTGACAGCTGGTGGTGTTTATTTTGCGCTTGAGATGTGAAAAAGCACTCAGTTCTTGTTGTAATTTCTCTCTCGATGTAATGTTCGTAGTAAATGCCATGCGCTGAAGTCGCGGCTCGAACATTGCACGCCAGATGTTCGTCTCATTGTTTTGATCCAACGCTGATCCCACTTCTGATGACGGCGGAAGGCCATTACCACAGTTATAGTTCATGGTTTTCTTATGTGGGCGTCTATCGGTGGGTGACGTAGGATCAAGAAAACACACTTGTATAATCAACCACAGTATAATGACTCAGTAACACAGTTTTAGTAGGTGACCGGAATGCGCGATGGTTCTGTGACCGCACGCGCCGAACGCACGGAGAGTAGAGAGGCTCTGTTCCGACGTTCCCCTCTGGCGCAGGCTTACACAAACTCCATCGAGTGCCGCTACGTGGCGCTGGCGTTCCGGAAACGATTCCTTAACGTAGTCTCGAACGTATACCACTAGATGGCGTTGACCGAAATAATTCACCCGGTTGCGACATATATATATATATATATATATATATAAGATAAGATATATCTTCATTTTCCGTCTGCTTTTCAGTAATCACAATGAGTATTTTTTAATACGTATGATTGTTTTTATGTAACTAATTTCGCCAAATGACACAGTTTACTTCGTTTATGTCAATAGTAATTTATTAACATGTGTAAACAGTACTAGATATGACTTAGATTTAAATGTATATATCTTGTGTGTAATAACATATAATGCGATAAGAATTACAAAGTAACCGCTTATTAGATTAAATCTTTTGTTGGGTACGTTGTTATGGTTTTTTTATATAATTCATATTTCCGTTAGTCCAAAAACTATGTTTTTAAATTTGATTATAATAAGCAGATTGACAAGTGGACCATTGATTTTAAATGGTCACAACAGTCTATAAAAGACGCTGTAAGAAAAAAATAGCTGTTCCATACATCGCCAATGTGCCACCAACCATAGAAACGAAGAAATGATGTCCTTTGTGACTTTTTATAACACTCACCTTTCCAATCGGAACACAAAAATACTATGTAGTCTATCGGTAAAATAAGAGATCAGTGGGTGGTACCTACTCAGAGGGGCTTACACAAAACTACCACCAAGGCAAAATTGAGTTCACTTAGACATTTTGTCAACTATGTATTTGATAATTAACATTAAAAATTTAGTAACATATTCAAAAGTTAGACGCAAAAATGTGAAGATATATTAAAAACAGGAAACTATCAGATCTTGTAGTCGTCTATACAGTAGACAATTTAATATGATCATTGGCACTAATAGCAGCTATTTATCATCTCTCGTTTCCCAAATGGTAGGTTACCCACGTGATCGGATCACGTAAATAAAATGCCGGGCCTCCATGCTGTTTATTCATTATTATCTACTCGAAGGATCAAATTGCGTGGCACATCGTTGAGACGGCGATTAGAACAATATTGTGTATAATTGACTTTAATTATTTTGTGTACTTATGTTGACAATCAAGTGTGTTATATTTTGCTTATTCATATATTAAGCTTGAACTCTTTTCTTTTATACGGCTAACGAAGGCAATGTTCGTATTATATAATTAAACATAGACTTTTAACAGTCAATAACAAAATTCCTTTTTGAAATGTACCTAAATAGCATATTAATATTTCGTTAATATTTGTTCGTAGGTCGAGTATCAGGGTCGGTATACACGAAGTACTTCCGAGCGGGCGGCAACTGGTCCCTGCTAATTTCTACAATCATATCAATCCTTCTAGCCCAAATCATCACTTCAGCTGGCGATCTTTGGCTCACACACTGGTACGTTTTTATTCATCAATCATCTAATTACGATACGATTTACATATTTTTTGCAACTATCCCAAGGTTAAAATTATCCCGAACAATTTCTCCTATCCATAAGCTATGTGTTTATATGTATATATATGATGCGAGGCCAAAATAGAGTTAGATATTTAAAAAATATATTGAATAACTATATATTGATAACAATGTTCCCACGAATAATCTTATCAGAAAATACTTCACGTACAATATCGACCACATTTATTTTGAATAAACCAGACTGCTTACAAAAGACTAACCATTCACTCTGTTATTCTATTGCAAAAACACATACATATTTGTGTTACATATACACATATTTATTGCATTGCTGTGCTTTGGTTTGTGTGTGCCCGTATACTATGCAAAAGTGACATAACATCGTAAATTCTACGGTGTGTGGTGTATTATAACACTTTTTACAGTATCCAATGGCAATGGACGTTGATGATAATGTTTAAAATTATCGCTTAAGGTTTACCTATCTAAAAAAAATTGCATTTTTTTTTTCTATAATAAAAGAGATTCGTAGAGAGTTTTCATTATTATATAATTTCAGGATGAATGATGTTGAATTGAGACGCGCAAGATATGATCTCATGGAAGACATTGCTAGCGGAGATTCTAACTCAACGAGCAATAGTTCATTAGGTTACGACGATGTTCTGGAAACAAATGTTACTTCACCTCTGGATAACTTCGTGTCCACGAGCACAATGAATCCGAACCTTACAGTTATCGGTACTATGATGAAAACGGCAATAACTATACAAAATATTGCATTAAACGAGGAACCCTTTGATCACTCGTTCTATATTTATATTTGGGCGATCGCTATTTTGGGATGCATCATTCTGACGACTGGAAGGTAAAGGACTATTTTCTTTTTAATTTTAAAATTGGAACCTAACGTGTTTTTTTTAATCCTATAGAATAATAAGAAAATGTGTGACTAAGTGATATAAATAAAAATTTACCATAGATCATGATGTAATGCCGCTTACATACGGCGCCGAAAAATAAATAGCCGGCATGGGACGAATTGTTTTAACTTAGCTTTGTTTAGTATCGATGTTAAAAAGAGACAGTTATACGTATCTATCTCCTTTACATCCTTGTCAATAGAAAAAAAAACACTAATCTCAGCTGCTGTCAGTAGATTTTTTGTGCAAACATATCTCTAGTTAAAACGTCAAGGACTTTAAAACAAATTGTTCAAAAATGGATTTTAAACGTGTTATTTACACTTTCAAAAATCATTTGCTGTTATTTGATGTTACCATAACACGATGTTACACGGGACATATATGTAAATGACGTATATATAAATTAAATGTATAAATGACCTTAACATACATTATGTCTTGTCATTATGTGAAATAACTATTGGACTCGAAGTATCCAACACCTATCTAATCAGCTATCAGTTTTAACATGAAGAGAACTATCAGATATGTCTCGTTACGAATGGACAGAATGTTCGTTTGTTGTCTGACCTTGATTCCTTTTGAAGACATAAGACTAATAAGATAATACTGGTGGTAGGGCTTTGTCCACGTTCGTCTGGGTAGGTACCACCCACTCATCAGATAAAACAGCAGCTTTTGTTATTTTTGTGTTTCGGTTTGAAGGGTGAGTGAAACAGTGTAATTACAGGCACAAGGGACATAACATCATAGTTTCCAAGGTTGGTGGCGCGTTGGAGATGTAAGCGATGATTAACTGATTAATATTTCTTACAGTGCCAATGTCTATGGGCGTTTGTAACCACTTACCAACAGGTGGTCTATATACTCGTCCTATCTATAATATTAAAAAAAAAAACATTTGAAAAGATAAGTCATGTGATGAAAGATTTATATGTTCAAGAATAATGCATTTACTTGATTCCCTTGAGTATAAACTAGTGGTTCCCAATCGTTTTTAGTCTAGAAAAATGAAACTGATATTTTATTGATCGCGGTACACTTACGATACATAATCAGCTTTATAGCTCTTAGAATCCAAGCATGGAATAAGTAAAAGGAACTTACTCTAACGTCAATTCTGGAAAAGCAGAAACATTAAACCGTATCGAGAGCGCAGCACAGCTGCTCTTTTTTTATTAAGCGGGGAAAATCCTTTTCGTTTTTTTGTTTTTTTTTCCAATAAGCTTTTAATTGTATACATAATTTATCGAGACCTATTAGAAGCGATGATGCGCCCGAGTCCCATGTATTGAGAACCACTATAATGTCAAGCCAAGTTTTATTATAAATTAGAAAAAACAATCGGACTATGATTTGTTCAAAAATTGTATTTATGTCTTCATCGTGTATCCGCACAATATACTTTAATAAAAAAGCAATACGTAAGAATGCCCTTTATGTATTTTAGATCGCTGCTGTTCCTCTGGGTGTGCATGCGCAGTTCAATTAAACTTCACAATCAGATGTTCAGTAACATCTTATCGGCGACGATGCGCTTCTTCGACACCAATCCTTCAGGACGTATCCTTAATCGGTTCTCTAAGGATATGGGAGTAGTGGATGAGATGTTACCTAAAATGTACTTGGATAGTATACAGGTATATTTACTTAATTAATTATTATTTGCTTTTCGGTATTAACCAACACAATACAAGATACATTGGCTAACTTATAAGACAGCTGGGCCCCGCTTCTTGGGTTCAAACCCCAGGTCTTGCTATTAAAAATGTTATTGGGTACTTTTGTCAAGAAATCTCAGTAGCAATTCGGAGTCTGAAAGTTGGGAATGTTAACATTCCTGTTTCTCGGAAAACACGTAAAGCGGTTGACCTTGCGTCTGATTTATTTCTGGTCCGGTCGGATTATGAGATTGAGGGAAAAGAGAAGTGTTTTTGTGTTTGCGCACATAATATGTCCCAGATGGCTAATCTCTCTTGAGAATCAAAATCTGTCAGAATATATATGACAAGTAATATATTATAGTAATAATTATATATGTATATATAGTAATAATTATATATGTATACATTCTCTTGAGCTACTGAGGAGCCTGTCATTATTATTTTAAGTAATGTTCGAATTCATCTATATAAAATATAAGATGTATGTCTTTTTATTTCATAGGTGTTCATGGTGATGTTCGGTATATTAGTGATGGTTGCCATTGTTAATCCTTATATGCTGCTCACGACACTCTTCTGTGGCATAATCATGTATCTGTGGACTATAGTTTACCTGACCACAGCACAAGCTATTAAAAGGTATGTAAAAATTATTTTCTAATTATAAACTTGAAACTGATTTTTGTAAACTCGAGCATGGATAATTTTGTAAACACGAGCTTATTAACAGCGGAAAATTATCTCTTTGTATTTGTAATTGTTTGTTCAGCTGTTTTGTCGCGTATTGAGTTATCTTTTTATCAATTCATTGAAATCGAAAAGTTTATTTGGTTTTATTTGTATAGCAAATATGAAACACCACACTGTGCAAACATATTAATTGCTCTAATATTTAGGGAATATTCACTTCCATAGAAACATTTTGTCTGATATTAATTGCACATTTAATTGAAAGGCGTAATGTCTCGTTCAATCTGAAGAATAGTTAGTAGTAGGTTGGTAATTTAACAATGACAGAAAATTTTGAATTTCGTCTATTGTGCTTATGTAATACTAGCTAATTGATTAGCCGAGATGACTCAGTGGTTAGAACTCTTGAATATTAACCGAAGATAGATAACGAGTTCGAACCCAGGCACCACCAACGCATTACGCAATGATGGTAGAATAAACTCCCAATTGTTTCCTCAAAAGGAGAGGAGGAGACATTAACAGGCAGCTATTGTTAATTTTAATTGTTTGTGAAGATGTAATTTGTGAATTACTTCTTTGTTATTGTTCGAATAATACAATTTTGTTTTATTCACAGTAATATATGTTACTATAGTTGATACTTGATCAGATATAACTTGTTTACTTATTTCCAAAAGCGTTATTTATTTTCGCTTTGAAACTGTTGGGAATCAAAACATTTTATATTACTGTGATCAGATTTAATACTTTAATCGGAAAATTTGCGTTAACGTAAATAATATTTTGTTATCTGTAGAATTTTACACACTTCATTAGCATTTATTTACAAACACAATTCAGTCTATGCACCATTGTTTAGGAAGTCTCGCTCGAGGCGGCACACTTATAATATTTGAACAATTTATTTTAATTAAAAACATTGCATTGTACTTATAGTTAATCCTTAAGTCAATATTGAGTTTCTTCATTATAACCAGGCTTGAATTGAGGTTCTGAACTGATAATGGCTTGAACAGCAAGATAACCTTGTTACTGGATACAGGAACGATTCAGGCCAACTTTTGAGTTTCATTATTATACTCTATTGGTTAAATGAGCCCATCAAAATCAATTTGAAATATAAACACATAGAAAATCATTGAACCTTACTAAAACAAGTTACTTCTAATTACTCTCAGTAGTCTTACACATTTTTAACAATAATATTTGAGTATACTGCAATGAAAGTGATTATAATTAGTAGATTGCCTCAGTTAAAAATTTGCAAGCAGTGAAGCCGAGCTTGTTCCCGATCGATATGCACGAGTACTTATTGTGTTCAGGATCGAGGGCGTGTCGCGCAGTCCGGTGTTCTCGCACGTGTCGGCCACCATGGCGGGGCTGGGCACGGTGCGCGCGTGCGGGGCGCAGGACCTGCTGCGCGCGCAGTTCGACGACAAGCAGGATGTACACACCGCTGCCTGGTGAGTCCTGCCGGCAAAACTTATTTAAAAATATATTTCAAAGTTGTGTGGTCCCCCGACACGACAAAGTATTATTTTAAATAATTATATTCTCTTGTATTTTATATATTGTAATGTAATGTATTCGGTCGAGATTTTTTATAAGCCTTACTTTTAATTATTGATTGTCAATACATTTATCATACTCATATTATTTATTACTTTTAAAAGTTTTATTTTATGATTTTTTACTTTTTACATATTCAGACTTTTTTTGTCGGGTTTTTTTTAATTAAAGTTTTATGCAATAAAATAAAAGTAGATATGTATATTCGAAATGTTATTTGTCTTGTTTTGTATTATAGTATACAAAACAACACTAAACAATTACAAACAACACAGAAGCCTAATTTATTTTATGCAAAGATTTTTTTGTGTATAAAAATAAATAAAAAGATTGTCATTCCAGGTACTTAACCCTCATAACTAACACGGCGTTCTCGATATGGTTGAGTCTCATCTCAGCAATGTATGTCGTGATAGTCGCCTACACGTTCTTATTACTAGATGACGGTAAGCAAAATTATTCTTTTATCATTTCGATCATTTAGCTGTAAGAAAGGAACCAAAGACCATTTTTGAAAAGAAATAATCTTGTCTATAATTTAATTCGATTGAAAACGTGGATTTTATTTATTATTTAAAAGAAAGACGAAATGATTCAGTGTATCTGTACTGAAACGAATTAAATGAAATTAATGGATCGAACTACATCTCAAACGAAGATCGCTGGTTCAAATCCGGGTTCGCTTAGTTTTCACATACTTATTTCATAACGCAGTTGGAGATATGAAAAACGTTAAAAAACATACATATTATGCCAAATAAAATTCTGCAAAATTTATAATTACTAACCCGCACTGGAACAGCGTGGTGGAATAAAGTCTATCGCCCGATAAGAAGCGGAAGCTTTTGCCAGCAGTTAAATATTTGTGGGCTGTTATTTACTTTTTTAGACTCATCCAACAAGAACAGGGTCACATAACATACCTACGCGGACGGAAGCTACTCAATTTATAGTATTAAGAGTTAAATAGCAGTTAGTTGCACAAATATTATATTTTTAGGTTCGACCAAATCCGGTAACGTAGGCCTCGCTATCAGCCAAGGACTCATATTGGTAAACATGGTGCAGTACGGCATAAAGCAGACCACTGAAGTGATATCTCAGATGACGAGTGTGGAGCGAGTCTTACAGTTTACGAAGCTACCTCAAGAGCAGACAGATGGTCCTTCGCCGCCGAAGGAGTGGCCTCAACGCGCTCGTCTCGTGTTCAAAGACCTCTATCTTAGATACGACAAGGAAGCGGAGCCAGTACTTAAGAATTTGAATATCGTCATTGAAAGTGGATGGAAGGTGAGCGAATTTCCAAGCAATTAATTCATTTATTTGTCAAATACGTATGTCAAGCTGGTGGAAAAACTATTATGATGATGACGTCCTTCTGATGGATTGCGAATTTTTACTTAATGGTATTTATTATATAAACTAAAATAAATCTTGCTTGGTTTCAGATCGGCTTTATAGCAGAACCTTATTTACATAAGATTTTTATCTGAATTTTATGTGTTACCTACTTACCTTAAATTTAAGTCAAATATATTATTATTATATATTGGGCTTATGCCAATAATAAAAATCCTACTTAAGTCTGTATTAGACTAACGGCCTTATTAATAAAAATTATATAGCGAGTTAATAGCAACGCGCCGATATCTCTTTCTAACATCAATTAATTGTCATTTGAAGGAATGAGCCAAAGCATTATGTAAACACAAGTATACAAGTATACTTTTATGAAAAGGTTATAGATAAAGCCAAGTAAAGCACATATTGTCGCGTTGTAAAAAAATAGGTGTCTTCTTATATTTAGTTAATTCAAAGATTATATAGCCTTCAAAACCAGACAGCGCTTGATAAAACCATTATCTCCTTAATCTTCATGCTTATAAAAATCAATGTCTACCTGAATAGACTCAAAATCTTATATATTTAGTACTAGCGAAACCCGCGTCTTTGCTAGCGTGGAATTCGGCTTGTGACGAAAATCCTTCAATATTCCCATTTTAACGTACACAGTACTATTATATACATATAAAATATTTAAATTATTAAAAATAATATATGTTTTGGTTTTGGTAACTAACCACTACCACTAACACAAAACTTACACTGATGAAATTTTGAACCACAGGAAAGGCTACTTTTTTATACCTAACCCTTATAAAACACGCTGGCGAAAACTAGTACATATTTCAATTATATATTACATTTCAAGCTTGTCACGAAATTATAATTATTTATCAGGTGGGTGTCGTCGGTCGAACTGGCGCGGGGAAATCGTCATTAATATCAGCTCTCTTCCGTTTAGCGCCGATCGACGGGCATGTTTACATCGACGATATCGACACCGGCGAAATAGCTCTCAAGGTAAACATACTATAAACAATTTTGAGTCTTGTTTTAAATAGAACACTCACATATACGCACTTGAAATAATTATAAGGTTCAATCTATGATTTAATTATATGAAATTAATGTATTCATTATTAATCTGAAGTAACTAATTAGTGACCAAGTACTACTACTTGGTCACTAATTAAGATTCGCGAATTGATAATTATCAATATAATTAATTATTACATTGTTTATTTTATAATAACGATTGTTATATACTTTTGAATATAATTGCACAATATTTATTATTATTATTAATAACTGTTACAATATAGTTTTATCGGATTTGTACTTATCACTACAAAAATTACGCATTAAGCCATAAAAGAAACATACTATTTTATTTTGGGCTCACGGCCAAATGCAAGACAAACCATTGAAATTTATTGATATTGACTGTCGCTACAATTTTATTTAACTAAAATCGAAAATCGTTTTAGTTAAAAATATTTTGAGATTTAACTGGTGGTAGGATTTGTGCAAGCTCGTCTGGGTAGGTACCACCCACTCATCAGATAGTCTACCGCAAAACAGCAGTACTTGGTATTGTTGTGTTCCGGTTTGAAGGGTGAGTGAGCCAGTGTAATTACAGGCACAAGGAACATAATACCTTAGTTCCCGAGGTTGGTGGGGCATTGGTGATGTAAGCGATGGTTAACATTTCTTACAATGCCAATGTCTGGGCGTTGGTAACCACTTACTATTTGGTAGCCCATATGCTAACCTAACCTAGTATAGATTAGGTAAAGAACTGTTTTTATTTATTTATTTATATCAGTAAATATTGCTTTTGTAGGAGCTACGAGCAAAGATTTCCATTATTCCTCAAGAACCAGTGCTGTTTTCAGCGAGTCTGCGATACAATTTGGATCCATTCGACAAATATACTGATGCTGATATTTGGAAAGCTTTGGAACAGGTAAATTTTATTTTGTAGTAGTTTCATTATATTCTGCTTATAGTTACTGTTTTATATAAAAGGTACTACCAAATTAAAAACATAGATAACCATAACTAGAACTTCAATATAAATGTCAAGGTTCAGGTCCAAAGTGTCTGTCCTTTTCATGAGTGCGAGAGAGATGACGTTAACGCGATCAATAATAAAATACGCCGACATAGAGTATTATATAGAAACTTTCATTAAACTTCACCTATTAGTATGTGTGGGTCAAATATTGCACACACTTGTAGTACTGATAACAGTTTATTCGCTTGAGACAATTAAATAAAGGTTTGTTTTTAAAAGTCAACTTATTACGCCAATATTATATACCTAAGTAGAGGTAAGTTTTTCGTTGGTTTTTACGCAAAAAACACAACGGGACAACTGTAACTAAATAAAAATACAACTCGACGCTCACTCCAAATTGTGTAAACGGTCATTCTTACGTTTACGTTATTAAAAAATGAAACAAAATCAAAAGCAAACTTTGATGAGCCTGGTGAACATTATTTATCCCGATTTTAACAAAATATATGGGACAACCTAGGTATTGGTTTCAATAAAATAAAATCATTTATATTGGCCTCCTCCTGTTGAAGCCGGTAAAAAATAAATTGAACGTCGTTCCCAGGTGGAGCTGAAGCAGAGCGTGACGTCACTGTCGTCTGAGGTGGAGGCGGGCGGTACCAACTTCAGCGCGGGCCAACGACAGCTGCTGTGCCTCGCGCGCGCCGCGCTCGCGCGCAACCGCCTGCTCGTGCTGGACGAGGCCACGGCCAACGTCGACCCCAAGTGCGTACTACGTACTACTATGTGTAACAAAACGTGCGAAGAGGACATCGCATAGCCCTTATATAACTCACATTGTCGCACTTTCTGGTTTAATAAAAAGCCAGGGTAACGCCTCTATCGAATGCTTATACGAAAAAAGAATGAGCAAAAGAACTACCTAAATATAAATATTTTATATCCAAATATAAATTATGTAATAATTACTATTTATGACAAAAAAGACAAAATGAATTTTATGATTAAAATTATGTAGATAAATTAAGTATATAAAAGTATTAAGCATTATTTTATAACATGTTACTCGAATTTGTTACGAAATAAAATTATTCGACTGCCGAAGAGGACTTCGGTTGCCATGTTTCTGTGTCTGTAACTAAATAATGACGGTCAAAGAAATGAGTTATATTTCTGACAGTACCTACCAGTGTCTATGGGAATAGTCCTTACATTTAGATGGTCGATATATTCGATTGCTTTCATTAAATATAGGATGTATTTCGCACGCAAGACAATGCGTTTTTTCCTGTTTATTTCTATTAAAATATAAGCAATAATGTTTTTATTTAATGTTATTTGTCACATGTACATATATAAATGAGTATGTATTGAAGATGTCCATCCATTTATGTAAACACGCAATGTGTCTATTAAAACCTATAATTTTGTTATTTACAGCACGGACGCCCTAATTCAAAAATCGATACGTAAACACTTCTCCGAATGCACAGTGGTGACGGTAGCGCATCGCTTACATACCGTCGCGGATTCTGATCGAGTTGTTGTAAGTATTTTTAGATGTGATAAAAACTTGAAGTAAAGAATCCTCTTACATTAGAATTACAATAAGAATTACAAGTTTCTCGACTTCGTAAATTTATTATAACATTAATACGTTTTTGATACTGATTTTTTTATGCAGTTTGTGAGATATGTGTTTATAACTACTAGTGATCTTCCATTGGTTGAAACTCAACTGTAATTAATTGCTAATAAAAGTAAAACATATATAGGGATGATAATGAAAATATAATATGTATTGATTCGAAGATAGAAAAAATGAGACTCAGCAGGTCATTCTTGATCATTATTACAAAAAACCATTAAGTACTAGTTTTTAAGTTTAATTTAAAGTATGTATGTTTTATTTTATTTAATATAATTTATTTGTAACACATATTAGGTATAAACTTTAACAATACCAAAATTCACCATGCGCACAAAAACTGGTACAAAGTTTTCTCTTTACTATTAATATATAGATAAAAAATATCTACTTTAAGTTGGATTTAATGTTTTACTTAAACTAGAGATAAAACCTCTTACATAAATCACATATTGGTACTTGTATTGTATAACAAACAACATTATCGATTCATGTTACTGATATGAAATTACGAAAAAGATTACATTTGACGAATTGACATTTGATCTCTAATCTGCATCTGTATTTGACATGAGACAGTCTCAAGTGCTTTTTTGTATTTATCACTATCTCAGGATTTCTCGTATGACTTTTTTGGAATTATTTTATCATAGTACATTAGGATCAGCTAAATAAAAATATTAGCAATTTTATTGAATTTATGAAATTTATTTATGGTTTGCTTAAAAATCATAGTTCCATAACCATATTATAAAAAACTTAGTTCTTGTTTAAATAGTAAAACCTTGATACAAAATAAATATATCAGTTTTTGGGATGATTAAATTATTCTATTTTGTTTACAGGTAATGGAGGCAGGTCAAATAGTAGAGTGTGGTCACCCTCACGAGTTACTTCAAAAAGAAGATGGTCACTTTTTGCGCATGGTCAGGCAGTTAGGTGCAGCCTCTGAACAGAGCCTACGCGATTTGGCTCATAATGCTTATCTACAACATATAAAATATGTCGACGCTGACGACCATCCCCTGTAACTAAATATATTATAAAGTACTTAAGTGTTAAGATTATTCTAAACCAGCAAAAATGTGATTCAATTGAGCTGAGAAATTTGTATTTTACAATTTATTTCTGATTGTGCCTTTAAAAATATTTTATAATTACAGACATAGATATTGTTAAAACACTTATATTGAGGGGAAACAATATTTTTCTAGAAAATAAAACATAAGCTGTGCTAAATTACACAGACATAAATACAAATATATTCTATATTTTATTAAACACGAAATATTTAAAAAATTAAATAGTGATATTTTGCAAATTGTTTAAATGCATTTGTGTAATTAAAATTAGCTTCTCTATTAAACATGTAAATCACTATTTTTGTATATTTATTCATACTACTTAATTTAGATAAGTTTACCGTTAAAAATTAGTAAGTTATTAATACTAAATACATGAATGTGTAGAATGGACCAAATATAATTATATATTATTTGTCACAAAATACATAGTACTTAAAAACTTTTACAAATATTACTTAAACAAAATTACCTGTTTTGTATATTCATAATTAGTATCTACCTATTTTTTATTACTTCCATAAAAACATACAACATGCATTTACATGTATAATAGTGATTATTATAGATATCCAACATTAAGTTCATGCCTAGCATTAAATTAGGTGGATATAACACTTAATAATATATTAGCAAAATGCTTCATTAAAGCTAGATAGACCAGTAATTTTTACCTGGACCTCCAAATATATGCAGCTAGAGTTGGCCATACATCGGACAACCATAGGCACAGATGAGTACTCAACTCTTATTCAGAAATAGATGTATTAAAAAACTGATAATAAGTTCCTAAACAAACAGTTGATGTTTATGCGATGGGTTTAATAAATAGACAATTGTTATTGTCCCAATATTTATAAATAAGATTTTTTTTTTTAATATCTACTCCACTTAATTTATATACATATTGTGAAAGTGTGATTATGTTTCAGTAAATGTCAATGACAATAAGTATATTGTTTTAATAAAAAATACATTTTTATGTTTGTTTTTTTTATGAAAAAAGGTAGAAAACCATTTTCTTAACTTTCTAAAAGGAAACGGGGAAATTAAAAGGATAAAAAGCAATTTATTGTTTTTATATATTATGTATAAGAATTTATGAATAAGAATAATATTTATGAATAAGATTTTTTTTTTTAATATCTACTCCACTTAATTTATATACATATTGTGAAAGTGTGATTATGTTTCAGTAAATGTCAATGACAATAAGTATATTGTTTTAATAAAAAATACATTTTATGTTTATTTTTTTATGAAAAAAGGTACAAAACCATTTTCTTAACTTACTAAAAGGAAACGGGGAAATTAAAACTATAAAAAGTAATTTATTATTTTTATTTTTTATATACTAAATTATACAAGTTGCACTTTGCCATTTTTTACTAAATCCGCTATTGGCTTGTATTGTAGTATATGCTGGGATCCCTCTAAAATAAAACAATAAATATATAAAGAAGTAACTAATAAAATTATTTATTAAATAATAATTTATCCACAATAAAAGTTAAAAGAAATTAACATACACCAACTTAAACTTTAGTCTTTTTCTTCAAAGAATTAAAGACAGTATTTGTTTGTTCTGGCCAATCATATGTCTTTAATTGGAGCAAATCTGAGCAAAAATTATTTACTATAGATCCAAATCTATGAGGACCTGATTGTATTAAAGCTAATTAGTAAATAAAAAAAATTATGCTTGTCTCCGTTCCAATGTTACCAAAAAAAATAATTGTCAAATATTGATATTAGTAACTAATGTTGACATTTTGTACATACCTTCTAAATCTATTTCTTCATCTTGGTCACCTAGGAGGTCTTCTAAAACAATACCATTTACTGTTTCATTAGCTTTAAGAAAGACATGAGACTGATAATTTGGATATATAGCCATTTTATTGAATTCAAATGTTTGCATATTCCCCGGAACATGATCAAGTACCGTATTCTTCAAATGATTTTCCATGTTTAATACATATTCTTGGGCATATCTGAATTCAGATGGCGTTAAATAATTCGTTCCAGACTCTATTCTTTGCTTCTCCTCATTGACTATTGCAATGCAATAGTTTTCTATTTTATTTAACCTAGTTTTAAGATAATTACAAATAATATACTTAATTCTATTTAATTCCATTTTGTGAATACATGAGCGAAGATCAGTTTTGGGTAGTTTATTGATATTTCGCTCCATATGTTGTATTTGTCCTAACATACATTCGACCATGTCGTTATGGTGGGGCAGTATTTCTGGAGATAAACGCTCATTTTGCCAAGCGTTTTGAAGAGTTTTTAAAACAGTCTCAGCAGTAATTTCTTCTTCATCCTCGCTTAATTCTATATCTTCAGTGTCCATTTTTTAAAGAAATATTTCTCACCATTTAGATTTCAAAAATACTTATAACAACAATACTTAGCGATTTAAAACATTTACTTTTCAATAATGACATTTACAGAGCAAATGTTGCCACTTTCCACTATAACAGTTACAAAATAAAGTTATTATATCGTTCATCGTTGTCATTACTATTAAAAGGTATTATTTATTTTTACATATATATTAATTGATCGTTGTTTCGACTTTTTATTTGTCGCTGTTTTCCTTTTTTATCCTGAATCCTTTTTGGCATAAATGTTATTATGGTATGAGATAAAAATAAATTGTCATCCGCACAATATCACAAAAAAATCTGAAGTTTTTATTATATTATTGTAAAAAAACAAACTAATAAATCATATGAGTAAAGAACTTTAACAAACTTTATAAATATACTACCAAATCACGTTTTGCCTTGATTATCTTAAGACGCGCTCACAAGATTTTTAGAGACTTTTGCGACAATCTTTAGACCGAACTTTTTTTATTTTATTTATTAAAGACAGAAACAGATAACAGGAATGTATAATAATAAAAAGGAAAGTATAGAACTTGAATCATAAATAAAAGTATGTTTTTTTAAAGAGAATCAGAACTGTTACGTGAATTGTGATTTCTAACAAGATAAATCATAACTTATGGTAAAAGGTTGGATTATTGAAAAATAATGTCAACAAAAGAACTCAAGTAAAAGCCTTTTTTTTATTACTGCATTATTTACTCTAATTCACCTGGTAGTAGAACTTTGTGCAGGCACGTCTTTGTGGGTACCACCCACTCATAAAAAAAATTGCCACCAAGCAGCAATACTTAGTATTGTTGCGTACCGGTTTAAAGGGTAAGTGAGCCAGTAGTTACGAGGCACAAGGGAAATAACATCTTAGTTCCCAAGGTTGGTGGCGCATTGGCGGGGTAAAGGATAGTTATTATTTCTTACTTCGCCAATGTCTATAGGCGGGGGTGACCACTTACCTTCAGGTGGCCATTTGCTCGTCCACCTGCCTATAACATAAAAAAAAAATACTTTTTATATTTACAAAAACATTTTACAATTTGCAATACAAATGTAATAGTATAGGTATTAGAAATTATTAAACTTAAAAGAAAAGCAAAATTTATATATTATTTAAAAATCAATCATACAGAATTGTAATCTTGATTATTGTAATCAAAATTAACATGATAATTAATATGCCTATTTCAATGATACGTATAAACTATTTAAATGGCTGGTAACCTCATATCTAATATATGCCTAAATTAGTAGACAACAAAGATAAGTACGTAACTTTAAGTTGTTAGACTCAAATTAAATATTTTAATACCATTATTTATTATTTATTAATAATTTAATTTGCGTTTGTAATTTTTAGCCGTTGTCAAGATTATCCTGGACAAACAGACTGACAAAAATAACAAAACTAAATTGTATTGTTAACTTTAGTTATAAATTAGATTTTATCAAATTGGCAATCTCAATTATTCAACACAATAACGCAACAAAACATTGTATTGGAGACTACTCGAACCCTTTTTCACCTCAAGAAAGCATCTTAGTTACATCATATAAAATCGTTCTATATAAAGTTCCTCTGAATCTTTGATTCATTTTTCCCCCTTTCGAATTTCGTTTCGTTTATGTTGGCTTTTGATATAATACTCATGAAACCCTATCAGGTACTTGAAAATATTTTCAATATGTATTTAGCTTATCATTGTTTACCATAAGCAAGCGAATTGTTTATACTTACATATTAAAAAAATAATAACGCTTGCACAGATTTGTATCCGGATTTTTTTAAGAACTTACTACTTGAGCCACTGTGCAATCTCGACATTTGTCCTACCGATGTTTATAATCTTGTTAACATACTTATATTTCCATATACTTATACTTAGTGGTGTCATAACTATATTAGCCGACTTAAGGAAGTCCAGGGATGTACTAAAAAAACATGCTTTGAATTTTTTCTTAAGAACTACTTCAATATACCTGTTATTATTATATTTTCGAGAACTACTCTTAGTCTTAGCTAAAAATACATTTATATTTGTTAAGAAATCTACTTAGGTAAATATGAGTGTTTGTATTATGAAGTTATTGAGTTTGTATACCCATAACATTCTGTATTGAAATATGTTTTTACTTTAGATAGCAAGCTTATTGAAGGGAGTCATGGAGGCTATAAATCAATGACCACAACCGACAGCCAATATGGCAACCTGAATGATGACAAGCAATAACCGTGTTATGTAATCGAAATTTATCGGATTGAACCTTAGAGGTCATCAGTTTAGTATATAACTTAAACCTCGAAATAAAGCTTTGCTTAGTGTAAAAAATTAAAAGTCATTTGTCCAATCCACTTTTTAATAAAAGTTTTTAGCACCTAAGTCTAAGATTTGTTAATATACATCAATAAAAAGATAATATTTACGATTACATATAATAAAATACCTTATATGTCTAGAGTAGTAGGTATGTATGTATGTATGTAGTATATATGTACTAAAAATGAACATTACGCATTTTCCTACGAAACTTAAAATATGACAATTCAGTTTTTAAACATACTTTTAATATACTTTTTATTTATGATTTCAATTAAAATATAATAGTTTGTTAATATAAATTATGCATATTTAATAGAATTAAAAATTATAAGTCAAAAATACATAAATAACTTATTTAATCATGTAAAAATTACGAATTTCTTAAAGATTGATTTTTTAAGCATGATGTAGATATCGCTGATATGAATAACATAACAGGCGAATAGGTATACCAGGAAGCCCTCCCTGTATAAGACACTTAGCAGGTAATATATTCACCCTATTATCTATATCTAATTATGAATATCGATTTCTTATGACGATAATTTAATCCTCCTTCTTTTATTATAAAAGACAAGTGTAGCGACCGAAAGATCGAGTAGCCTCCGCAACGCCTTGGCATCCACGCCAGAGATTGGTTATAGCAAACTAAAGACTGGAGTAGTTCGTGAAGCGATTTTCTTCAGTATTTTTGGTATTAACCATCTCGGGGCGATCAACCCACTCTTTTCCCTTTTTTAGTGAGTCATAAAGGAATAAATTGTTTTAACACCACCGTTCAATAAAAATCAAAACATAAATCTTAAAACAAAATGTGCTTCATTTGGTGCTAAAACAAAAATTCTTTTAAATAATGATATTTTTTTATATTAAGCGAGTATCTTGCCAAATATGTTTAACCATAACGAATGTAATTATGTTTGCAGATTTAAGCACATACTTTTAGGAACAAAATGGCAATCACAAGCTTGGACCCTGGTGCTGCCGCTCTTCAGGCGTGGGGCGGTCAAATGGCAGCTTTCGGCAGCAATGAGACCGTCGTCGACAAAGTACTACCAGAGATGCTGCACCTAGTTGACCCCCACTGGTAAAATCTAAATTCAAAATTAGATTTATTCTTATTGTTTCTTGATGCAAGTCTTTGTAAAAAATAAGATCTGATTTAATATAATTTTGTATAAAAATCATATTTGTAGGTATCAATTTCCACCAATGAATCCGCTATGGCACGGCCTGCTCGGATTTGTGATCGGGATTCTTGGCTTCATCTCCATCACCGGCAACGGAATGGTCATCTACATCTTCACAACCACAAAGGTGATTAAAACATAATCACGCTATTTACTCATGTTTATAAATAATTTCTAAATTCACAATTGCAATTATGATATATTTTTTCAGACCCTTAAAACACCATCAAACATTCTCGTCGTGAACTTAGCATTTTCGGACTTCCTCATGATGTGTTTAATGTCACCTCCTATGGTGGTCAACTGTTACAGCGAAACATGGGTATTCGGTAAGTTAAGTATTGTTTTAATAACAAACAATAAATATAACTAATATAACAGTGCACACTTGCCCAATCGAAAATAGCAATTTGACCGAAAATATATCTTGAATTTCTCACTTTTAAAAATGATTTTATTAACATAATTTACAATATAAAATGTTCCAGGACCACTAGCGTGTCAACTATACGCGTGTGCCGGATCCTTATTGGGATGCGTATCCATCTGGACCATGACCATGATTGCTTTCGACCGCTACAATGTGATCGTAAAAGGAATCGCCGCCAAGCCTATGACCATCAACGGCGCTATGCTTCGAGTGCTGGGAATCTGGATGTTCTCGTTGGCGTGGACCGTTGCGCCCTTGTTAGGATGGGGCCGGTGAGTAGTAAAAAAATATACATACATCAAGTATTGTCACAAAATATTCTTATAAAAACAATCTCCAAATAAATATTTTCTTATTTAAGATATGTACCTGAGGGCAACATGACCGCCTGTGGAACGGACTACCTTGACAAGTCCTGGTTCAACCGCAGCTACATCTTAATCTACTCCGTATTCTGCTACTTCTTGCCTCTCTTCCTCATCATCTACTCCTACTTCTTCATTGTACAGGTAGAGTAATATAAGTTACAGTATCTTAAGATAAGAATTAAAATTCCATGAAACGTCAATTAATCGAATATGTTAATGCTTATACTAGGCGGTAGCAGCTCACGAGAAGGCGATGAGGGAACAGGCCAAGAAAATGAACGTTGCTTCTCTCAGGTCATCTGATGCGGCTAACACAAGCGCTGAGTGCAAATTGGCTAAGGTATAGTCAAACAAACTTTTAAAAAAATTTATGACTTACATTTTAAAACAATATCTAAATTTAATTCTAAATACAGGTTGCTTTAATGACCATTTCACTATGGTTCATGGCATGGACTCCATACCTTGTCATCAACTATGCTGGTATCTTCGAAACCGCCACGATCACTCCTCTTGCCACTATCTGGGGCTCTGTCTTCGCCAAGGCTAATGCTGTCTACAATCCAATTGTATACGGTATCAGGTATGCAAATAGGATATTTTAAACAAATATAGATATTAAAATATGTAATACTAGCTAACGAATAACAAATTATAAAATAAATATATCTAATTACACCAATATGAAAGCGATAGCAAATTAAAAATTACATTCTCTTAACAGCCACCCGAAATACCGCGCTGCATTGTACGCGAGGTTCCCAGCCCTCGCTTGCCAGCCCTCAGCCGAAGACAATGCCTCGGTAGCCTCCGCCGCCACCGCCACCGAAGAAAAACCATCAGCGTGAACACTTCGATGTCCTAGATCGACCACCCACCAAGGCCTGACGCTCGTTCGGAAAATGATTCTGCCAACGCGATGTTCTTTATTATTTTTATACGTGAAAATTTACTGTACAAAGTTATCTCGAGCACAGAGCGCGAGCTCTACAAAATATTCGGATTTTAAAGTTTTTAGTTCGTTACTTACTTCAGCTTATTTTGGGTTCGCGTTTTGTGCGTCTATTTGAACATTGCACACATTTCTTACGCCTTTGCTTGAAACACTGGCCAGCGGCATAAAAAATACAAAAAAAAATACATAAAAGGGAACAATGTCGCTAGGCCGCCCTGTGAACCATGAGACTGCTCCCAATTAGTAAATAGGTAACGCAACGGAATCTTAACGACGGAAAAGATGCAATGTATATTGGACAAATAAAGTTTATGACTGGCAAAGTGGTTAATGACCACATAAACAATCTGTTTAATTTTTACCCTTTTTCCTTTTACAATCATCCAAAAGAAAATAAAGCCTATAACTACACATAATAAATTACATTATTAACGAGAAAATTCATAAGACACATTACCAAGAAAAAATAGAACGAAAAAATACAATAAAAAATATATATCATATATGTACATACACATAATATACGCATAAACAGCAACAACAAATATCCTTGCAACAACATTTCAAAATATTGTTTCTAGATAATCGTCGCTAAGCAACTAAAAGACAAACATTGACATTTACTGTTTTATCAATGTTTCGCCTTTTATGCTTTGATAATAAACGATTTATTTTGATTAAAAATTATAGAAAAATGAAAGTGTTAAGTGACATTAACTAAATTAAATATAAAGCTCAAATATGACTTATAAAACATCATACGAATATCATCACAATTTTCCAAACTTGGCGGAAGAATCTGGTTTTACATTTAATACACACAAGCCACGCGTAAACATAGAATGGAACAAAATAAGTAAGTTTATAACTTTATAATAAATTAATTTTATATACATTCTTAAATAAATCTAGCAACCGCCTACTATTTTCAGCCAAATAAGTTATACGTAATTGAAAAACCATAAGACAAGATTCAAAAATTTAAATGATTCCCATCCGACACAGCATGCATTCCTATTTGTATGCAATTTGTTTGACACCAATCATCTAGAAACATCCCTGAACTGATTAAAAATTCGATCTTATGATTTGATCCATACATATTAATATATAACATTAAATAATAACTTGTAATAAAATACAAATCCAGTCTAGACTAAAAAAAACGTTTTTCATTATTTTAAAATATATTAATTGTTGTATGAAACTAATAATTATTAGCAATCTCACATAACGTATATTAACTTTTTAATCAAAAACTAAAGTCGGGGAATATCGGTTACAAAGTAACACTTTTAACTTTTACTTAAAAGTAAACTTGGACTTAGAAATCTGGCTATCTCATATTACACATACCATACACATACCTAATTAAATCGTTTCTTGACCGATTGATGGTCGATTAGTACAGATACTCAGGAAGGTATTCTATATGGCACAGATACTATACTAGTGCTAGGTTGAGTCATAGATTTTAAGTGTATATGTAGAGTCTAGGGAAATCCCGATCACGCTATGCCTAAGTAAATAATAGTCAAACAATAATATACTTTACCTTGTCACGTGTCATCACTGATCTATACATATAATAAAATTGTAATAGGCCGATGTCTGTACATTAAAGATATTGGAAAAAACTAATATCTAAGTCTTTATTAACTTTTATTACAATTTTTGTCTGTCTAAGTTATAGACACATTTGTACCCACAACACGCAAAAACTACTGCACAGGATTGAATTCGGTTTTCACCGATGTAATACTAGAGGTCTAACTTAAAATATTGGCTCCATTTTACCGAAGGAAAATATCTTATTCCGATTGTTTTTAATTTAATATTATCCGGAGCTCGGGTTATATAGTGAACTTAATGTTAATTAACAGATTTTGAGGAAATTAACGCCGCACTTACATGGACAGATAAGTAAGTCGTTCTGTATAGTCATTATTTAAAAAAACATAGTTAGCGCTGTCTATATTGTAAAATGGTCTCAATCGATCTCAATCGATAACAAATACTCTTATGCAATAATAACAAAATAATAATTAGGTAGCTGTTTCATCGAAAACAGAAGTCGAAAAACATGTAGCCGCACAATCGCATAGAAGACAATAGAATAGAAGGACCCACAAAGTTAAACAAAAATTACAAATAAGAACAGGGCGACCCTATTGCTAGGTAGCTTTTCCTATAGCAAAAAATATTTACATTTTATTTATAATGATCTTGGACTATAAGGGATAAATGTTTGAATGGAAGTCTGTGATTTTAAAGTAATAAGCATGAAAAGACATTTTGCTTAGAAAAAAGTACATTATTATAGTATGTTTGTTGCCCTATCTAGATGCGGGTGCGGCGAAAACCAATAAATGCTAATATCCTACGAAAATAAACTAAAATTATTGTGTATACTGAAATATTATAAGTCTGCTCTTAGTAATTTATTTTAGTTAAACGCGGGTGAAACCGCGGTCTCAGCTATTATAATATAAGAATATATTCACGATGAATGTATAAACATATAAAAATGCAGTGTTGTGTTGTATAAACGCGATTTCTGGCAGTTTAACCTTCCAAATGTTTGACTGATATAAAATTGTTTTAATAACATTTATTTCTTTACAGAATTGATCGATATTGATTCAATAATAAGAGATAGAAAATTTGGTCTACTTGAACAACACATTAATGATGTAAGTTATTTCAGCAACAGCCCGTAGGTAAATGATCACCTGCCTGGCAAAAGTTTCCTTTATTATAGAGAAGACTACGAGAGTATTCCACGCTGTAACAGTGGTGGTATCGGTACCCTTCAATTCAATCATAATCAACAAACAAAATTTGCCTTGAGATGGTTTATTTCACAAAAAGCGGAGCCCGGATACCAACCCACGATCTCGCTGTTTAGCAGATAAAACCAAGCAGAGACACAAAGCTATTTTTGCATTTATAGCAACTTTTATACACGCTTAGTATAGATATCTAAACTGATTTTTGAAATGATAATATTATGATATACAACTAATTATTAATATCTTCAGATACTGGGATGTGTATTGGAATCTGAATTCGATGTTAGAATACTGGATGAAGGTGTACTAAAAATCTTTCGTTTATCACAATTAACAGTCGAATACCAACAATTTTGTAGAAACTATCTCGATCGTAGTATTTATCTAATGCGAGAAGAGGTTACAAGCTTACTTAAGGTAAGTTAATATAAATAAATTACTTAATAAATAATGATGGTCTAAATATTATTTTTTTAATGTTGATTAAGACTGTTCAATTTTTTAGGAAATTGAAACAACTAGAAGAAGTTTGAAAGAAAAAGAGGAAGAAATAAGAAAATTAAAAAGAAAAAGTAAACATTCTTTACGCACGCCGTTACATTACAGCAATGAAAATATAGCTACAATGCTTTTGAAAACATTAAATAATACTAAAGGAGACATATTTAGTTCCACTTCACACGCTGATTTACAATACAACAAATGTAGTTACTGTGAAAAAATATTTTTAAATCAATTGTACTTAAAAAGTCATATATCAAGACGACATGCAGACATTCTAAATATTCAGCAAAAAGAAGTTCCTGAAAAGATTACAGCCAATGATAATACAAATTCTAAGCTAAATGAAGAAATAGAGGAACTTAAAGCAAAATTAAAGCAAATGGAAATTTTAATTGTAAATACACGTAGTTCAAATAGTCAAGATAACGTTAAAGAAAATGAAAATATAATCCAAAATGTTAAGCCTAATAGCAATGAAAAATTAATAAAAGAAATGAAGGATGCTGAAGTCTCAACAGATGGTGGGAATATGCAAGACAAGATTGACACTTGGAAAAAAGAAGAATACGAAAAATATAATCAAGAAATAGTACTTTTGCGAAAACAAATTATTGATATAATTAGCAATAAAGAAAAGCAGGAACAATCTTCGTTTCAAAATGATTTAAAAATTATGGAAGAACTAAAGGCAACAATCAAGCAGCAGAGTTCAGAAATAATTTCATTAAAAGAGGAACTTCTTAAGGGAGGTGAAAATGAAAAAGAGAAAAGAAAAGAGATTGAGAATCAAATGGCCTATTGGGTAAAACAAGCAGAAAAACAATCAAATGAGTATAAAGTATTATTGCAAAAACTTAATGATGTAACGAAAGAGGCGCACGAATATCGTGCTCGAGCTGATGCAGAAAAAGAAAAATCTTCAAAGTTACAAGAAATATTAGAACAACATTTAAGCAGAACCCCTAGAAAAGAATTAAATCAAAAGAATAAAGTAAGATTCCATGTAATCTAAGAAACAGAAGAAATGCCGATTAAGCAAAACCGAAATAAAACAATTATTTTATATATTTATTAATATATAGAAATTACTACTGTTTGCTTTACTTATTCGCGTTTGTTATTTCAGATAAACGACATAAATAGAGAAATAAGCGAAACAAATCGTGTGGATACAACGAGAACTACGCAAAAGACACCTACAGCAGATTTAATCACACTTTCTAAGCTTCAACAAAAAGCGCAGGAGCTTCTTAATATGAATGAGACAAGTATTTCTGAAAGCTCAAGTACATGTGACGAAAAAATTAAAACAAAAAATGTAATAAAGAATGTTTCGATTGACGATAAGCCTGAAAAGCAATGTATGAAAAATATAAATTCAAAAAAAAGTTCAATTTCCTATGAAATTGATACAGTCAGAAAATCTAGAAATAAATCCGAAAAGAAACCTAAAAATAAAATAAATTCCATCAAACACACAGTTTCAAAAAAGGAAAATGGTTATGTTCACATTCCTAGCAGGTATTTTAGTCTCCGATTGATTATTATTATTAATTATTAACAATTGTTTTTCGTTAAAATAACTATGCTCTTGTAATGTCTTTCACTTATTCAAGAACATGATTAATAATTAAAGGTATCTTATTGCATGGCGTGTTAAAGAGAAATATTTATTTCAATATTTTACAGCCCTATGAAAATAGTAAGAGCAAAAGTGACAGAAGAAGTTAACCAACGTTTAATATCCCTTGGAGTGGACCCGTTGAGAAACCGACTTCCCCAAAATACTTTTCGAAAACAACGCGTGCTCTTACAAAAAGAACAGGAGACTAAAATAAAGGTCTAAAATATATAATTTTTATGTAGATTTATAGATACAATACTCGATTTTGAACAGCGATCCTTTCTTCATTATTTAACGTTCCGTGAATCTCTCTCGTGATCTCGATAGATACAAATAGCGATATATAATAGAGCTTATATAACAATAAAGATCAAAGTGAATTGAAATAGTTAATTCATTTTATTTCAGAGGTTTCCAGTAAGAGAAAAAATATTACATTCAATATTGGCTCATTTAGATGAATCTACAGCCACTAAAAACGTTTCCCCACGAAATGACTACATTTCACCCAACAAGTCGCCTAAAACATTCAGTCTCTCATCAGTTTTTACTAATGTTAAGACAAAAGCTTTATCATTTGTAAAATCTAGTGAAGCTATTAATAACACTAATAAATCTTATAATGACATAGCAAAGAAGGCAATAGCATTACTAAAAACACCTCCAGAATCTACCAATACCAGTCCAATACTCCAACGACACAGTGTAATTTCTCCTAAGAAAACTGGAAGAAAAGTTTCAAAATCAAAAAGGAATATTAAATATCAATCCTCGAAATTACTAACACAAAATAAAAATTCAGAAGCTTTTGATGTGAACGGTATAAGTGACGACACTAACTCTCAGTCACTTGAACAAGAGCGCACTCATAAGCAAAAAGCAAGGGTCGTTAATAACCTGGTGAAATCTCCAATACGACGTCCAACCGACGAATCTGACAATCAAAACTCCTCAAATCAGAGAGGACATCTTAATAATCGTGACGATAAATCTTACCCTAAAAATGATGATTTATATCAAACTGAAACTGAGGATATAGTCAACAAAAAGACAATTTTGGATAAAAACCAAATGGATGATAGTAGTGAAGCAATAGAGTCTATAATTGACTCATCACCAAGAAAATTTTATTCCGAAGAAAACATTAATAATTTTAAACAAACAAAAGGGGTTTTAAAAAATGCGTCTTCTACATCTTCTTTAAATAAAAAAAAAGTTATTTTTGATATGGACGCAATACAAATGAAATCTCTGAGTGCATCCCCATCACAAAGTATTACAGAAAAAACCGATAAAAACGAACAAATCGAATCTGGAATTGTGAATTTGGACACTGAAGAGTGGGATATTTCTAGGTATGTATATAATAATACAATACAACCTAAATCGATATTCGAGTAATAATACAAATGTTTTTATAATTGCTTTTTTCAACAGCATTGAAAATGAACATCCGACATCAACGGTCAAAGTTCAAGTCACTTCACATACAAGCCCCAAAATTGCCGAACTAAAAAAATCAATAGAATCACAACTTACTCGTCGTAACCCAACTCTTTCAACTGCTCTAGTTGGTGGAGTGGATGTTTTAACAGCACCGATACAAAAAGCGACAAATTTTGGTGGTAGTAATACTAGTCTCGGCAGTTCTATCCTTGATGACACAGAAAGCATATCAGTGCATAATAAAACTTTTGTTAAATCAGTTCATGTTGAAAAAGATGATAGTGAAATAGAAATTTCGGATTTAATTAATGATGCAGTAGATAATAAGACTTACGTAAAATCCTATTAGTTGTAAGATTTCATAACAATTATAATAAAAATAAGAATATTCATTTATTTACTATAAAATAAATCGTTCCTACAAAACACATTGATATTTAAAGACCACAACAAAAAAGGTTGACGTTCAGGATTTTTTAAGGTTACACTTGGTAACACTTCATAGGAATACATTGAAGTGTACTGTAACATGTGCTCATAGGGTCGATGTTAGTTTTGTTTTGAAATCGCGATATTAAGCATTCTGAGAGCATAGTATTTTCTAATGAAACGATTAGGAAGAAATGATATTTTTAATTGGTGTTATATGTAAATACTAAAATTTTATCAACTTGTATTTCTTACCTGTAATTTAAGACCTTACAGTCTGATAATAAAACAGGCGGCACTGGCACTTGACAATTTATATGAACATCCTAAAAACTATTACATTCATTATATTCTAGTTCCCTATTTAAGAAAACCAATGAAGTGGGCATTTAGAATATAAAAGATAAGACCAGTAGTTTTGTAACTTTTATTTTCTGTAAAATGACATTTACGTCTCCTTCTTTGCCTCTGTCTTTCCACCACGAATTCTTCCGGTTCTGCGAGCAGCAATAAGACCGACCTTGCGACCAGCTGATGTGCCTCTCTTGACAGTAGATGCCTTACCTATAAGTTTAATTTATATTTAATTCTTAAAGTTTTGGGACTCTGGTTTCTAGGCTCAAACCTTAACATAATTTTCTTTTGAATGCTTAGTATTAATAAGAGCATTTTAAACATTGCTCAAAATACATGAATTTTGTAACATTTATTTTTTATTAGCATATATTTTAATTCAATCAAAATAAATCAAAATAAACTTACCAATGTGTTGATGGTTACCACCTCCGTGAGGATGCTCGACAGGGTTCATGGACACACCTCGTACATATGGCCAGCAGTTACGCTTAACCTTGTATTTATGGTAGGCACGTCCAGCCTTCAAGATAGGTTTGTCAATACGTCCACCACCGGCAACAATACCTGAAATTGAAAATAAATTAGATATATGGTCTAAATTGTTAGCTCATATTTATACAAAATAAATTATCAGAAAGAGCCTCTGTGTAATCATAGTATATTCAGAGTAGGTAAGTGAAAGTCATCATTGTAAATATATGTAGTTTCTTAATCCTGTTTTGTGCACTGTAACAATGCATGTTTTGTTTTAAATTTTAAGATAAAACTTTTGTACTTGTGATTTTGAACTTTCTCTTTAACTTACCAACCATTCCTCTATTGCTAGATGGCAGAACTTTCTTGGCTCCAGAGGGAAGCTTTACTCTAGTACGCTTGGCATCAGGATTGTGTCCAATGACGGTAGCAAAATTTCCAGAGGCACGAGCTAGCCGTCCTCTATCACCCATCTTCTCCTCGAGGTTGCATACAATGGTACCCTCAGGCATAGCACCCACTGGCATTACATTTCCTATAAAATACAAATAAACTTACTTAATTATGCATTGGATGTTAAAATGTACTCTGTATGTCTGGAGGTTAGGTTAGGTTGTCGTCAGTGATATAAAATAATTTTGATATTGGTGTTTATTTGGGGTTAACAATGGGGTACTTTATAGTGAAAAAGTAAACAAATGAACCATACCGACTTCAAGAGTAGCCTTCTTTCCACAGTAAACAAATTGGCCTGTGTAAAGACCCTCTGGAGCAATGAAAAGTTCCTTGCGGGTCTTAAATTTGTAGGGGTCGCGGAAATGCACAACAGCTAATGGAGCGCCACGGCCGGGGTCATGAATGATGTCCTAGTTGTAATAAATATTAATTAATTGAAATAGACTTAATTAATAATTAGAAATATAATTAATATTGTAATACTAGATTTTACCTTTACGACGCCTTTGATGTAACCATGACGTTCTGCATAATCTAAGGATCGGAGTTTGGGAGCTCCTTTCCTTTTCTTAGTGTGTGATACGAAGACCGAACCGGCACCTTTACGCTGAGCCCGAATAACACGACCCATTTTCACGTCTCGTCAACCCCCACTGAAAATATTCATTTTATTAATATTTTCTCGAAATAATATCATTATCTTTCCAGTGCGTATGTATTACACTTTATTTCGATGAGATTCAATAAAAAAAAGCAAAACAGTCAAAGATAACTTTGGATAAATATTAAGAACAACTTAAACGTACATTTTCAATGAGGGAAACTTCAGAAAGAATTTGACATTAAGCTTATAACTATGGTATTGCCATTTGCCAAGATGTGAATAAGGCCGAATACACACATTACACATTTTAGTGTTTGACAAACATCTCCTAAGAGCATTGATTACCGGTTTTACTTTTGTGAATACAATATTGTATACAAATTTTCTTTAGTCGTTTCTAATTTTATCTTAACAAATACACAAATCGACAACTTTTATTTTATGAAAACGTTGAACTGTCTTTACATTTCAAACTGTCTTTACAACCAATCGAGTTACCATTTATAAAATAAGACCACCAGGGCAAAATGTATGCTTGTTTTTAAATGAAATACAAATAACAAAATCCTTTAAATTTATTGTATATTTTAAATATAAAATCAATATGATATTAACATACAAAATACATTCATAGTTCACACCATTTGATTACAAAAAATATTGTAAAAGCGCTTCTCCAAGAACAGCATTAACGTATACGCTTAAAAGTATCATATTGCTTTTGTAAATGGTACAAAGTTATTTTGCCTATAACGTATTTAAACCAAATACAATTGGTTTCAAATACATTACAGGCAAAATATCTTAGATCTAAAGTCAAAGTGGCAAAGCATTAATGTTGTAAGTAATGTACTGAAAATGATAAATAAATGACTTAAGAAATAGGAATAAAAATAATAGCTACTATTTCAATGCTGACAGAATTTAAAACGCACGTATTTGTTTTTACGGCGATGCTATATCTTAATGCATACATTTCAAAATATTTTTATAATTGTTAACGCCATCTTACTTAATAATAAATTATTATTTCAGCAAATATCTTGTACGTTTAAAGCTTCCCTATTTTTTTATCATTTACATATACGAATATATATTTACAAATAAAGTCTAAATTCCAAAGAATAAATTGTTCATTGAAATTACTTCAAACTTCAAAGACATGTCATGTTGCTTATATACCAAAGTTATTATGTACTGTCTTGTATATACTACGTAATAGTATTAATGTATATACGTTTATAATTGTACATAGAAGTCACGTTGCAAGCGGCGTGGCTGATTTCTTATTCTGACATTCTATCAGTAATCTGTACAGTGCATTCCTAGATTGGCTACTCTCTGTTTATGTTGTATCAACGCAGTTTTAATTTAGTGATGTTCTAGAAAGCCCATTCCAACTACACTTAATTATTACTTGGGAAATAATAAGTTTATAAAGCCAAATTTAGTTGCAAAGTGTTAAAACGATTAAAAAACGTTATTCAGTGCTTGGAAAAGTGACTAGCAAAATATAAAAATCAATGTTTTGTAGCGATGTGATATAAGTCAACATTAACATTTTCTTCTACTATTGATTTAATACGAAAAAATACATTGCATTTAAAATGGGACATTTATAATTTTGAACAAGTGTTTACTATGTTTTTCCCTGGAGGCCTTGTTTTAAAAACTCCTGCGGAGCGGATTGCAAGGTAAGAATATTATTGATAAATAAAAATTTAATTTAAACTACTATTTTCAAGATCAGATAGTGGTAATCACCAATTACCAATGATATAGGTTTTTCATTCTAAATTGATTGAAATAGTTATGTTTGACATTTACTAAGAGTATTTTAAATATATATTTTTTATTATTATGAGTAATTAAAAAAAATCTTTTAACAAATGCTTCGATAAAAATATTGCAGTTATTCTTAATAAGAAATTGTCAATAATAATTCTAATTGAAAAAAAACCATAATTTTGTTTTAATATATTGTGTTTATTAAACAATTATATTCAATGAACATATTTAGACAAAGTAAATTTTTTTTTTTCATATATATTTCTTTCTCGGTAGAAATATATATAGCAGTCCAGACACTCAGTAGTGTTATTTTTCATAATTCATATACAAGTAGTTATAATATTTAATTAAATTTATATATCCTCCTAATATGATACTAAGGACTTATTAATTATTTTTAGTTACCCCTTACTTTATATAATTAATAAAGGCGATGAGAGAAAAGCATTTAAGCTATTGCATTATATGTATTAGGTGTTAATATCTAATTTGTAAAGCTAGGAAATAATTTATTACATCATGTTCTATATATATTTTTTCTTTAATATTATGTTAATATCATTAGCGAATAAAACATAAGACAAGAAACAAAAGTACCTACTTTCTCAGATTCTGTGGCATAGTATTATATTGAATTTTGAATTGTAATTTTTGATATTTATAATTTTATAACTGGCATACTTAAGGCAGGTTAAACTCTTGCTGTTTGTCATATATAGAGGGCAAACTGGTGCATCATTTATAGGCAAATGGTGCACAGAGAATAAAATTTGCAAGTAAATCTTGCATGCAATTTGCTTCACATCATGCCTGTAACTTGCAAGAAAGCATAATTAAGCCGTGATTACTAAAGCAAATGATTACAAACAATGTATTTATATCCTATAAATACAAGTACACATGCACAATTGGCAGTAGCATGCCTGGCTCTGCTTTCACAAGTGTATTGTGTATGAGGTAAGTGAACCAAACTTGCATGACTACTCGCTATATGTGTATGTTAAATGGCAGGTCGGTAAATTGCAATGTGACAGGCGACAGGTATGGCAATAGCTAACAATTTTGTTTTTAATATCATTGCTATATACTCTAGCAAATAGTAGGTGTGCCTTGAAGCAATGCTACTTGCTATACCCTTTGTGTATTCCCAGCATGTCAATGTAATGATGTTATGTTGATGTTAACATAATGATGCCGATTTTGGTACATATAATCCCTAAAACTAATTTGTCAAAAATAAAGTACTTTAACACTGTATGTGTAAGTTTCGACATATTGTTTAATAAAATCGGCTCCATTATAAAAAAAAAATATTTTGTTCAAAATTAAGTTTATAAACCAAATCTTTTTTTACAGGTCACATGGAATGCCTATTTTTCATATATGTTCAGTTTTTGTATTATGAAAAATGAAAATTGGTGTGATACAAAAATTTTTCAATCATCTTACGTTTTTCTCTCACTTCGTCAGTTTTAAATAATTATGGTAACAAAAATTACACACTAGGTAATGTTTTTATTTTTTGTCATTATTAAAAAAAAATCCATAATAAGGTATAATAGATTTCAACTCGTACGTTTTAACCGCATTTACACATTCGCGCGAGTGACGAGGCGAACGAGTCGAGACACGAAAATGTAAACGGGCGTTCGTCATTCACCTCTTGCTTCGCCTCACCGTTCGTGACGCTCGCGTCTAAAAACGGTTTTTTCAACACGTGTCAAAGGGAATAGAGTGTCGAGGCGATCTTATCTCTATACATTCGCTTTTTCTTTCATTTTTTAAATATTAGAATTTAGATTTATTAAAGAATTTTATATTTAATAAGAAAGAATTTGTACAATTTATGCTTTATTTATTATTTTATTGATATTATAATTTTAATAATAATTATGTTATATTTATGGCCGTAATGCAAAAGCCGCTATAATGACGACGTCGTCCATTTGGTCAAGTTGAAGTAGAAATGAATACAGCGAATGTGTAAACGAGTCAGACTAAAGCCGATACAAGCACGCATGTGTAAAAGCGGTATTATACTACCTATATACTAATAAGTATCTATGAGCCCATATTAAAAAGTCAAGTCAGAAATACTCTTATATTCCATATTTTAACCTAAAGTAAAGAGGTGTTTTTATTTGATATTAAAATTGCGTTATTTTTCAGTTTAAAAACATCAAGATGTATCATTTGTAAATCATCGACGCAAGGCCGACCTGAAGTTTTTCTATATTATTATTAATTATTTGTCTTTTTTTAAAAAGACATATGATTTTAGACAGTGATGTCGGTGACGTAGCTATGTCGGCCGCCGCGGAGTCGCCGCCGGCGTCGAGCACGCGGACTCCTGTCGCGGCGCCAGTGAGCACGCCATCGGGGCGTCAACCAGTGAAGAACACCGTGCACTGGTTCCGGAAGGGGCTCCGACTTCACGATAACCCGGCTTTACGGGAGGGCCTCACCGGCGCAGCAACGTTTCGATGCATTTTCATTATCGATCCATGGTTTGCAAGTTCGTCCAATGTTGGCATCAACAAATGGAGGTATGTAACATTAATATCTTTACTAATAAAAGGTTTTTTTTATTGTTAATTGACGCATTATCTATTGTAGGTACTTATTTTTCTTATTCTTTTTAAATCAATAATTAGTCTTTGTGAACTATACGTAAGAGTTAAGTTACGAATAGCAGTTTCTATAAAATTTTCATCCTTTAATGAGTTGGAAATCATTACGAAAACAAATCTATCTACATACAGTATAACAATAATAATGGTTACGTTGGCCCTGGATATGAGAAACGTCGATTACTGATAATAACAATGAGGTCCCGACAATTTTGAGTTGAAATAACTGGGAATAATCACGACTTTCTAACCGACATTTCAATTAGAACATTCATTCGATATTAACACTATAATTTGGACTTTGTAGCTTAATAATTAAGAGGCTTAAAGTAAGGCAAAAAATGTCATTTAAAATATTGGCCTGGACAGGTTGCGACACGTTTGAATACATCACTCGAATTTCTTTTTTCTTTTCGTTTATTCTGCTTTTCTTCGAAATAGAAGAAGAGACGAGATTTGTAAGAAATGTAATAGAGAAAGCAAATATTTTAAATCCTGGCGTATTATCAAACTTATAGGCGTTGATTTTTAAATAATATTTAATGCAAAAGTAGAAGCAGGTAATACATGTACTTTTAAAATATTTACTCTAAGTGAGCATTGTACATGAAAAATGGTACATTATGACGTATCTTGAAGGTTTGCTTACCTGAGTAAATAAGGCAACCGTCATTTTAAACCTGACTAATTTAGGAAACAGTATATATGAAAAGCATATTTAAGTGATAAGATATCCTAGTTTCCCTTGTGATCCCAGTTATCCAGGTTACACTGTAAATTAAAGCTTACACAGGCATCAACTGTAATACTATTAAATGAACGATAACTGTGCAGAGCGTTAATGCCGTTTGTTTCATCTGATTCTGAGTCGGTATTTAATGTTGACAGAATTGTGTAACGTCTGTAACATGCTTATCTAGAATGATGTCATTATAGATTTCTTCTACAATGCCTAGAAGATTTAGACAATAATTTGAAAAAGTTGAATTCACGGCTTTTTGTCGTGAGAGGCCAGCCAGCGGATGCGTTACCGAAACTGTTTCGGGAATGGGAAACAACCGCGCTCACATTCGAGGAGGATCCGGAGCCCTACGGTCGCGTTCGAGACCACAACATAACGACCAAATGTCGCGAAGTTGGCATAAAAGTCACTTCCAGGGTCTCGCACACGCTGTACAAGCTGGACAAGTACGTAGTAGATTTAAAATTTTCACTTTTATATTATTTAAAAACACCAAACAAATACATAAATATATTTTTTAATTAATATTTAATCATATCGCATACGAGCAATGTAAATGTCAAGGATAAAAAACTAAATATAAACAGATGTAATTTACATTTGCAACTTCAATGGTCGTGTTTTTGAAATCGAGCTTACATTATTAGCAAACAACATACACGAATCACTTTTCCATAATAATATAAGAAAGAGCAAATAAGCAAGGTTAGATGATATAGCGCAGCAAGCGCCCGAGGCACACTGGAGACTAAATGTATGTCTTTGTAGTTTTTGTGTAACAAATTGTAAATAGCGCCAATGCGCGCCTCCTTAACGCCTTCGACGTTACAGTGCGGTTATATGCGTACATAGTATTCGTTCGGTACGTGCTCATATGGTGACATTATTATTATTATTTATAGTATATCGACATATAAATTTTATATCTGAAATTGAAAAGACTGCCAAAGTGCGCACTAAGACTCTTATAGTCTTAAAAGCATTAAAAATATATAACTAATGTTATAGATGCAAAAGTTACTTTGTTTGATTGTGTGTTTGTTACGCTTTTACATTTTAATCATCCTGTAATTTTGCTTACACGTTGTCAGGGGTACATAAAGGATATAGGGAGGAAGGAGAACACCCCCCCTCCCCAAAATAGAGCGAAGCCGCAGTCGGAGACTAGTTTTTTAATTTTATACTAGCTACACGTCTCGGCTTCGCATCGGCTTACATAGAAAGTTTATATTGAAGGACAAACACACACGAAAAAAAACTTGGTTTTTTTTTTGAGTTAAATACTATATCGGGCGTACTCACTGTTTCATCGCAATTGGATGCATGTTTTAATAACGTATAGAGGACAAACATACAAACATTATTTTTATTTATATATATGGTTTAAATTGAATTTTGAAAATACACGTACCATTCTATTCTTTGTTATTCAGCATTATAGAACGCAATGGAGGCAAAGCACCATTAACGTACCACCAGTTCCAAGCACTGATCGCGAGCATGCCCCCGCCGCCGCCGGCCGAGCCCGCCATAACGGCGGACATGCTCAACGGTGCCGTCACCCCACTCGGGGCCGATCATGAAGATCGCTTCGGTGTGCCCACCCTCGAAGAGCTTGGTCAGTATATCATATGCCGACTTTAATACGGATTCTGTAATGTGTTGTAAGACCAGCACTGCTATTATGTTAGAACTCACTTCATTACTCACCCGATATACTATTTTGACGCGTGTATACTCGAAATGTCATATTATTGTCAATGTCGCATATCACTTTCTGACATTTCACGACCGATTTTTGCCTCGAGTTTCAAATTTGCTCTTACAGAATAGCCTACAGACGCCTAATGTCGCCTAAAACGCCTAAGTAATGGCGAGTAGCTAAGCTTATATACATAACATGAAACTTCGAGTTCCAGAGATCAATTCTACTAAACAAATTGTCATTTTATCGCAATCGAATCGAAACGTAACCGTTGTCTTTTGACCGGTTTCCTATTCTACTAACATAACGATCTAGTTGAGGTTCCTTGGAAGTTGGATCGAAATAGAATCGGGAACGTTTACGAAATAGAACGGAAATTAGTAGAATTGGTCCCCTGATTGCAATCGATTTTAAATTGTTTCATCGCGAAGCGGGTCTTCTATGCTTTCTGTCTCCAAAAATATATAATTTGATGTTTTAATTTCTTCATGTATTTAGTTTTTTTTTTCAAATTTAATATATACTTGTAGTGGACCCACATAAGTTAGGGAAGAGAGTCAGAGTTTTTTTTTTTTTGATACAAATATATCTATTTCATAAAGTCGTACTTGGGCACTTGTTGCACTTATTGCCATTACTTAACTATACCGTTAATATATTTATTATTATTATTATTAAAGTTTATCACTAACCTAACTAATACCCCGTTTTTGAAGTTCCTAGTTAAATTCTCACTTACTACTGGTTTATTATATTTGTGCAAAAGTTAAGCGTTGGTTAATTGTAACTTCGTTTCTGTATACGTGTATAGATTTTATCTTAATATAAATTGTTCATCCGTAATTACATAACATTTTCAAATGGCCTGTATGTCTCTCCCTTTTTTTGAGTGGTGAATGCGGATTGGTAGAATACACATTGGCAGAATTTCAATGAAATTAGACACATGCAGGTTTACTCACGATGTTTTCCTTCACCGCCAAGCACGAGATAAATTATAAACACAAATTAAGCACATAAAAAGACAGTGGTGCTCGCCCGGGTTTGAACCCAAGATCATCGGTTATGATTCACGCGTTCTAACCACTAGGTCATCTCGGCTTAATTCTTCGGTGTACATACATTATAATTAAAGTCCAAATCAGACGCTGAATAAATTTCTTATGTTAGTACATGAATAATAAATACGATGTCTTTCATATTAATAATTTTTATAGTTAACTTAATAAAAAATAACTAGTTTGACGCAAAATTAAACGTCTAATAAAGTTATGCAGCTAATAAACGACATATATATTCACCATTTAAGTTAACCGTAGCTTAAATAAAAACCTTCGATTAACATTTAAAAAACCGGACATTAAAAGTAACTTTGTAACAAGTTTCTTGCATAAACTATTTTCACAACTATTTTTTTGGGTTTCCTATTTTTACAGTTTTTTTTTTCAACTTATTATTATTAATTTTTCGTGGAAATTAAAAAGTGTTTTGATCAGATTACAAAAGCTTTGGCTTTTTTTGGAAACAAAAAAAGAAAGTTTAAAAACAAAATTTCTTTTGTGATAAAATATATAATACGTCACGTGGACGTACGCGTGCCGTTGATTGCTGGGGTAGCTTGTACAAAGGTTTATTTCGCAATATTCTGACCTATTTGTTAAAAACCATTCCAATGAAAGCCACAGTTCATAGCTATTCACTGGAAGTTATTGATTTTAATGCGATAAGTTCAGTTATTATAATATTTTTTTATATAGCGCAAGTTTGTTACGTAGATTTAATTTGGTAACATTAATCTGTTAAAAACACGTATTTTTTTTTCTTTTATAACTAAAGAAAAGTATAAATAATAAAATATTTATTTTTAGGCTTTGACACTGACGGGCTCAAGCCTCCACTTTGGATCGGTGGTGAGAACGAGGCCTTGTTGAGGCTGGAAAGGCACTTAGAGAGAAAAGCGTGGGTGGCTTCATTCGGACGACCGAAGATGACGCCGCAGTCTCTGCTCGCTAGCCAGACAGGATTATCGCCTTACTTGAGGTTAGATACGATTTAATAAAGTTTATACTGATTGTTAAATATGTAATCGTAATTGCACTTGCTATCACTTTTAACCCGCCAAGTGGAAAAGTCATAACAATTCTATGAGAGCTGTCAATTCAGCTAACAAACCTTTATCTCGTGATGACAAGTGACAACATTTCAAAATTTAAAAGTGCTAAAATAATATAAAAATATTTTAATGCGTAAATTTGGAGAAAATTATTAAATCAAAAAAAAATGTGACGACGTCACATTACCGGCTGCATGAGGTAGTGGTATTTGCGTCACGGTAAACAATGTCACTAATGTCTTTTTGTTGTAAACAAAAATACAACTACTTTTATTTTTTACCAAGTATCAACTCGGCATATTTAAAGATTAAAAAACAAGATGGATCCATGTGATGAGTACACGCCATTGAGAATTTAAAATATTGTTTTGTACCAGCCTACAAGGTTAACGTATTGAAAATGACTATTTTTACTTACATATCAAAGGTATAACATCATTATGCCGTATGTGTGACGTCATTTGGCGTTTACGCCTATTTAGAATAAAACTATGTATAAATGTGTATATATATATGTTCAAAAATGAAATGTTGTCCACAGATTTTATTTGCATTTCGTTCACTTCATCACTTTTATCCGCAATAGTTTAACTATAATGCCATGTTGATTCAATCAATCAATGTCAATTTTCAATTAAACCGTTTTTCTTACTTCAATTGGAGTAGAAGGAATTTGAAGCACGGATTTCGTGATAAACAGAATTACCATCATTTATAATTAGGCTTTATCATGTTAAGCTGTGTTAGATATAAGCTATGTTGTCCAGATTTTTGTGAGATGTTTTTTCGCCGTTGCAGATTTGGGTGCTTATCCACAAGGCTATTTTATTATCAACTGACCGAGCTGTATACAAGGGTAAAGCGAGTTCTACCGCCATTATCATTACACGGCCAAATACTGTGGAGGGAATTTTTTTATTGCGCTGCGACTAAGAACCCCAACTTTGATCGAATGGAAGGGAACCCGATATGTGTACAGATCCCTTGGCAGAAAAATCAAGACGCTCTCCTGAAGTGGGCAAATGTAAGTTAATAATTCACCTAATATTACTTGACCAACTTAATATCAACGTAACATAATTCACGTCATATATAATACGACTAGATGTTGTGCGCGGCTATAAGTAAAGGATAAATGGTTGTGTGGAATGATAAAATATCCATATCAATACCGGCCATTTTTAATGACTGGCCTTGGGACTTATTGATTGTCATAGAAGGTGTAATATTATTATTCTACTTATTTCAAAAATGACGGACTCCCATATAAACTTTCAATCCGTAAACGTATTTGTTTATTTCTAACAAGAAGCTTGTATATAAAATTTCATTTCACTTTGAAAATAAAACATTTAACCAAAATTGAATTTGTTTTTTTAAGGGCAAAACTGGTTATCCTTGGATAGATGCAATAATGATTCAGTTACGAGAAGAAGGTTGGATCCATCATTTATCGCGACACGCAGCTGCGTGCTTCCTCACGAGAGGAGACCTTTGGATCTCATGGGAGGAAGGCATGAAGGTAAACCGCTTTAATAGTTTTGTATGCAAGTTTTATACAATCTTCCGAAATCAACCAAATTTCAATAATAATAATAGGTGTATAATATTACGTTTACCCAGTTCAATAAAACTTTAGAGTTGTATGTGTATGTTGGAGTGTACTCATTATGGAGATAGAATTATGGTACCTTTTGTACTCCTTAACCGTAACAGCCTGTGAATGTTTCACTGCTGGGCTAAAGGCCTCCTCTCCCTTTTTGAGGAGAAGGTTTGGAGCTTATTCCACCACGCTGCTCCAATGCGGTTTGGTGGAATACACATGTGGCAGAATTTCAGTGTAATTAGACACATGCCGGTTTCCTCACGATGTTTTCCTTCACTATAAAGCACGAGATGAATTATAATCACAAATTAAGCAAATGAAAATTTAGTGGTGCTTGCCCGGGTTTGAACCCACGATCATCGGTTAAGATTCACGCGTTCTTACCACTGGGCCATCTCGCTTCTTACCTTTTGTACTCATGTGATCCGAATTCAAAAAGGGTTTTAAAATTACACTGAAGGTACTAAGTAAGGCAACGTATTGAAGATGCTTGTTGCTTTATATAAATTCGTATTATGTACGATCTGTAATCATAAAATCTAGCGACAACACTGATGAGTATTTTTTTTAGGTATTTGACGAGCTGCTCCTGGACGCCGATTGGTCGGTTAACGCAGGCATGTGGATGTGGCTGTCGTGCTCATCTTTCTTCCAGCAATTTTTCCACTGCTATTGTCCCGTCCGCTTTGGTCGAAAAATTGATCCAAATGGTGACTTCATTAGGTATGTATTTTACATTAGCAATGTGCAATAATAATTTTCGTACCCTTTAAAGTATTATTTGTATTTATATTTGAATGAATTAACAATAAATTCGGCCATGTTGTTTTCATTCATCACATAAAAAAACACGTCACGACTACCATACCACTTTAAGCATGAAAAACAAATTTTATGCCATTGGCTAGTAAGTAAATAAATAAATAAATAAATAAAGTAACGTAAACGTAAACATACGACAAAAAAAACGAATATTAAATCTTTATTATAGAAAAATGAAATAAATTTTACATAAACTGTATACCTATAATAAATAAATATTTTCCTATATTTATTTATAAATAACTCATTCACTATTTCTTTATTAGTTATTCGTAATGTTAATTAAAAGTTACAATTGTTTATTTACCTTTTCCCTCCTTTAATTGGATCAGACAGTATAAGCACAATTTCCATAAAGCACTAACTATCATAACTAATATTTTTTATCACATTGATTCTATTAACACAGTCAATGTTACATGTGATATTATTTTTAAAGAGCAGCTTTTGTGTATGTTAATAGTTATTCTAGAAATGTAGGAGCAGCAAAGCTATTTTTATTTTGTAGAATAATATGCTTTTCCAAATTCATTTGTTACATAATAGCCTTACTGACCTTACATTTTTAGCTAAAATTTTATATCACACATTTGCTTTTTCATTATTTTTTATTTCGTTTTAATAAATTTAGTTCTATTTAGTGCTTTTTTTTAATTTAAGCATTTGCAATTTCAGAGAACAGGTGAAAAAGGAGTTTTCGAAAATAAATAATGACATCTGACACCTTCCAAAATTTGGTAGGATTTCGAATGATCTTCTACAAAGATTTTATTTATATTCGTTGCTTCGATTAACGTTTGTGTAAAGTTTTTCCCAGTTAAGAAATTATTGTTAAACAATTGGAGGATAAATAAATTTCAACAAAAACATAGATTCATAATGACCTACATTTATTAAAGTCTGTCCCATCTGATAACTATTATTTTCCAAAGGTTTGTTTTGTGTACAGTGTATTTATTTTTCTTAATTTCACATGGTTTCGTATGCTTATCGTAAATAAAACATAAAAACACGTGCAGCTTCACATATACACCGCTTAACAATTTAAAAATAGATTTAAGTAACAGCCGGCTAATGTCTAACTGTTAGACGAACTCTAACATTTCTCCTCTTAAGGAAGTTTGTTTATTAGCTTTTCACGACATGTTGCTTAGGAGATGTGGAAGTGGATGAAAAATTCATCTGACATGAAAGTATTGATGTTTTTCTTCATGTGATTTACTTCTTTACTTTCTCAGCTCTCACTGTCAATGAATTTCAAACATTCAATTCAAACAAAATATGTGCCACCTATCCTTTTTTAAGAATGAGCTTTTAGAGCTCATTCCACCATGCTTCCCCAATGCGGATTGGTTGATAAACGTATTAAAATATCTCCCGATCCATCAGGATTCTTCACGATGTTTTCCTTTACCTCCTACACAAATTAAACAAGTGTAAACACATAATATGTGCAAGCAATTGTAAATACATATATAATGCTTGACCACATATTTGATAAAATATAATACCTTTAATTAAAGAGACTTTTCTCACAAGTAAACAATGTAACAATAATGACTGAATTGTGTGAGTAGAATTAGGGGAAAATCCGTCGCTCTGTTATTCAATAAAAAAACACGGACCTGAATATCTAAGAACAAGATAACTCATGTAATAAAACTGACATAGATTTTTTTCTTTGGTTTGGTAGGAAGTATATTCCAGCGTTGAGGAATTTACCAACTCGTTACATTCACGAGCCCTGGATGGCACCGGAGTCGGTACAACAAGATGCGAATTGTATCATTGGACGAGACTACCCACAACCGATAGTCGACCACGCTAAGGCCTCGCAGGTTAACATCGAGCGCATCAAGCAAGTTTACGCCCAACTCGCCAAGTACAAGCCACCAGGTATTTTTTGTGTTTTTTTATTCCACCATAACTTTTTAATGCGATAAAAAGAAGTAGGCAAAAGCATACGGTGATGTTTTTTAATTTATGAAGGTAAAAAAATGTTTTTCATCAATAAATTTGTGTAGAAATAGAAACAAATTCGTTATAAGTTAAATAAAATTAAATATTAAAATTCATTACAGGTTCATCAATTCAACAAGTTTTGCAAAGACCAAATGTAACACAATCATCTCCGAGTCCGACATCGATAATTGCAAATATAAATCAATCAAGTTATTTATGTAGTCAGACATCTGACTCAGCCTCACAGTCGTCTCCGACTATACAAATCAAAGATGACGGTTTTCTCCGACCGGCTAATATCCGAAGCTTAGCCACAAATAAGGCTACACCCTTTAAGCAGGTTGTTATAGTACAACAGGAACGGAATAAGCGAACTGTAGTTGAAGATATGAATGGATCAAACAATGGTGATACAAACAAATCTATTAAAATGCATGATAACACCAATACTACACAAAATTCAGAAAAATCAGGAAACTACGATATCAGGAATTTACTCCTAAATAATTGCATACGGAAGTTTTCTAGTGATCAATTGGCGTTTTTAAATCAACGAACCAACAAAAACGAGAATTTTACCCAAGATATTAAAATAGATGAATACAGCACAAGCAAACCGAAATTATTTTTCACAGAAAATGGAGTGATGACTTGTCATGACAGCAAACAGAAATTTACACCTAATAACTTCAGTGATAATAATCACAGTATGAATAGCAATACCAAAGTACAAACTGAAGATTCTAGTAATGAACATCAAATGAACATAAAAGATAGGCCAACTCCATCCAATTCTCAGAATAATATATCAGATAGTGAAAAGAAATAAATTGTTTGAATAAAATATAATTACAAACTTTTTTTTTATTTAATTATATATTGTTTTTGATAAATGTAATGTTATTACAAAGAAATGTTTTTAAATAATTGAAAAAGTAAATAGAAAATTATTTCCCTAATGATGCCACAATTTTCATATGCTGTTGTAATGCCTTTTTAGCTTTTCTGGATTTTACAGGTTTATCTTCCTTGTTCGGATCTTTTCCATTTCCTTTTTTAAATTCATTTCTTATGTTTCCTAATATGGACACCTAAATTTGAAAACATTGTCATCAAGTAGTAGATCAAGAATATTATATATAATGTTTTTCAACTGGCAATTATTAAGTAGTTATAGTGTATTGTTAAATTATTGATATACTTACTGTCTCTGGTATATGCACATATCTAATGTTTCGAGCTTGTACAAATAAATTTTCAAAATAATATTCATTTTCTTGGCAATCACAATACACTGCTTTACTCATTGAGAGGTTCATATAACTGTAATAATAATAGTATGCATTTTAATCATATTTAATATGATATCAACTTTTATTTTTCTGTTTTAATGGCAAAGTTAATCAATATCTGTAATCTCAATACTCCATTTTAAATATATATATGTTTATTTATATTCATAATGTAGTAATTGTGGCCCTACCATAAATATAAGGTGTAGGTTAATTAACATATCTTTTATGTGCTATGAGTGTGTAATGTGTTGAAAGTGTATTAAAAGTATAATCTTTAAAGTTTACATTTAAAGTTTTTGAAAATTTTGGCCTTACTTTACTAATTACCTCCTAAACATAATTTATAGATAGTTTGTAGTGATTATTGTTCAGTCATAAAAATTGTAAATAGTTTTTCCAATATATTATTGAGATGATAATTAGATATACAAGCAATAATAGTTCACTGTAAACTTGTTATTTTTTAATAGGTGTTTTTTGAGAAGCACTTATGTAGCACTTAGTAAGAATTAAAACTATTTTAGTAAATAATATGAAAACAATAATATAATTATAATAACTATACTGTCATCGTAATAGTAAATGTGTGTAGATAAATTCCAATTTTTTCCATTAGTTAGATTCTCTCTAAGTGGAAATATCAATGAAATCATTTGCACAATACACTTTAATAATGCACAATGATTAATTCTATAATTAAAAAATAAGCAATGTTATAAGTTTTTGCCAAATTAATATCAATATAAGAAATGGAAGTAACTGTCACTACCTTTAATGAAAATAAAGGATTAAATGTATACATTTATTTTATTTCATTAACTTACCCATCCACAGATGTAAGTTGACCGCAAACATAAGAATCGTTTCGAAGATCAACTGTTATATTTTTATCTTGAAGTGATTTAACTAGACATAACAATGTATTGTGATAAAAAAACTTTTCTCGTGATGTTCCAATAAACATCATTTTTTAAACTTGAATTAAATTAAAAACTGAAACAAGTATTTAAACATTTATATATTTTATGTCAACAAAGAACTTCACAAACCAACTAAATTATAGTGATAAATAATATCTATTAACTATATTTATGTTATCAATCCTAGATTTTTTGCTAAAATTAACTTTGCTTTACTATCACTAATCTTTCATCGGGTTTTGATTTCAATTCTAGTTCTGCTCTAACAATACACCATTTTTCATCGATTTTTTCGGCCCAAAAATAATAATATCCTCTTTCTTTTTGTCCAGATACAGGAACACGAAATTTAGCTGATGATGCGTCGGAGTAATTGTTTTCACTGTCACTTAATTTAAAACGCTTATCCTTAATAGGTTCACCGAGATAATGTACTGCTCCTGGATGGCTTCGCAATTTTTTTAAAGCATCTTTGTAGTAACTGTCGTTTCTCAGATTATCTACAATTTTATTTTGTAAATAAAATCCAGTCGTTGCAACAATAAGTCCTCCCCATCCAGCTATTTGAACTAATCTTCTAGTAGGTATATACATAATAAACACAAATTACACTTACTTTTAACTCCAAAAAATAATTGTAAACAGGAGCTTAAATGTCACTTATATATTTACTATTTATCGTAATATAATAAATTAATACATATATTTATGTATCGATGAGCAGTGAGCACTGAGAGGTGGTTACAACTTACAAGTTACAACAATATTATACCATTAACAGATTTTGACATAAATGATAGGTACATTTTAAAAGATTTGTTACACAGATAAACACACTCCTTTAAATCAAAAGCAAAATATGGGCTGTGGTGCCTTAATCGGTTCATAATACATTAAAATCCGATCGGCACGGTAAAAAGTATTATTATCCCTTATCAATTAATATAAAATACAAAGTGGCGGTAAATACAAAGTAAGGGATGCTAATTATTCATGCTTTTTACTTAACTAAAATGATATATCATTTTGCCTCATCCCTTGTGCCTCTAATTAAAATTATTAATTACCGAATTTTAAATATTATAAAACATTATTAGTATGGAAATTATTTGAATAGACATATTTTTATTACAAATCAGTCTTCTATCGCCTATGCAAAAACCCTTATAGATACAGTGAATGTAATATATGAAATAACTAGTATGTACAGTTCTATATAATTTTACGATTTGTATCGCCCATGCCTAGTATGTACCACTACCAACATTATTAGTCGTGACGTTAAGGTTGTTTTATTCTGTATACTGTGCTACTTATTGCAAACTTTTACTTATCTCTATTCTCTAGTGACCATCCCTGTTCCTAGTTAATGTACACATTTTTTCACAATTTACAATTCACAGTAGCATAATAACAGACACAAATAGTTTTATTATGCACTTATTATTGTAAGCAATACAATATTACATTTAATACAGATGAATCGAAACAAAACGTCATTGTCAGAATTTACCATCTTAATGACGTTTTGTTGATTAAACGAGAATTATATGTTTAATTATTAAAAATATTACATATTTCTATACTTTGGAATAAAATAAATGTATACTATGTGTAAGATTTGATATATAAAATAACGTTTATAATTAAGTTACATATTATAATTGAAAGTAGTATTTCAAAATTAAATCATGTTCAAAAAATTTAAAGATAAATTAGCTGAGGAAGTTAAGTCATCTCCTCAAAGGATACAACAATTTGCACAAGCTGCACAAGTAAGAAATATTCAATATAATATTTTATTTCTTCATTAAAAAATAATTTGGCTATGACAATAAATAAAAATGTCTTTGAATTTGTTTTTGAGACAAAAGTATTATATTAATTCCATAAAGTAATAAAATAAGACTTATATTAAGTTGGAAATATAGTAATAATAATAATAATAAATAATCATCATTATGAAAAAATAATCTTTTAATTTTTTCCAGGCTGCAGTTACATCTGCTTCAAGCAGTATATCTGATATAACAAATAATGATTTGTTTTCCATAGGTGATAATGGTAAGTACTAAATTAAGTTCTTTCTTATTCCTATTCTTCATAACTATTTAATTATTTTTTTTAGATACTCTGAGTAAAAACAAGATTTCAACATATAATCAACATCATACTTTTCAAGAGGTACCTCTTGCTCAGGCAGGAAACAGTCAGCAAAATATTGAATCAGATTTTCAATTTAAGCAAGAGGTAAAGAAAATATACATTGGTTATTCATAAATTGAATTAATATAATACCTCTTAGAAAGGAGTATTGTTTTCATTATTCTTGGATATTTTAATATTTAGACAATCTAAAGTTTGCAACACTTTTGTTTGGTGGTAATGGAATATTGAAATAACACATTTTTTTGTATGTATTCTATTGAATGTTTAATTAAAAAGACTTTTAAGGATCAGACTTTTTGCTTATAGATGCATCAGGAAAATCATGGACAAAGAAGATTATCCAACAGCTCACTTGCTAGTGATATATCATTCCGATTGCCGAGTTATGAAAGCCCATCAATGTACCATCTACAGGTAGGAAACAAAATTAAATCCTTTAAATATGTTTTAAAAACCTACTTTGATTACAACATAAGAATCTAGTTTTACAAGTGGCTAATAATTGAAGTTATTATTTTTGTGAGCTCAATAAAGTAAGTTTTAATAAAGCTAACTTATATGGCTGTGGATCATGCGGCACCAGGTTCAAAAGTCGAGACAGGCCAAAAATTATGATTGGATCTTTTGTTTTTCAATAGCAGCCCAGAGTGTGGAAGTAGGTGTCCAGATCCTTGAAGAGTCTTTATTATTTCCAGCATGCTGTTATTATGCCCACCACTATGAGGGGCTAGAGTAAAGAGCACAGCTGTGTTTGCAGGAACACAAAAACGCACTATTATATATCTAATCCCTTGTGTCACTTTAAATCTTTACACAAATTTATAAGGAAATTAAATTCTTATAATAATTTTTTTAACTTTATTATAATTGCAGTCAGATATGGAAGTATCAGCCAGTGAAGCTGAAGAGAAAGGATTTTCTGGAAGTACTGTAAATCTTGACAGAGTTACAAAAGAACAGTTGTATGCAGCATACCGTCGTACTCAAGATCGTTGTACTAAATATAAAACTCAGTATGCAGATCTTGCTCGTCATTACAAACTTCTGGAGAGGGAAAATGCAAAAGCAAGGGTTAATATTTTGATTTAAAAGTATTAATAAGCGAGAAACTCATTATTAAAATGAATTATGATATGCAATAAACTCCTTTTATTACAAATGTTCTTTAATATATGTTAGAAAAAATATTTTTATTGATATTTTATAAAATAAAAAAAAATTATGATTTAAAAAATATATATTTCACATTAAGGAAGAATACAAATAATAATATTTAATTTTTTCAGAATGTCTTAGTAGAGACACAGGATAAAGCTTTAAGAAGATTATCTGAATTAAGAGAACAATGTTCATTAGAGCAAGGTGCCAAAGTATGTGTGATATATTTGTTCTTTTCCTTTCTGACTTAACTGTATGTAATATAATAAAAATATATTTTTAGGCACACCTTGAAAAAGCCCTGCGCTTAGAAATTGAGGAGAAAAATATAAAAATTGAAACACTTAATACAAAACTAAGTCTTTTACAAAATAGTAATATAGTGGATACTGTTGAGTTAACAGAAAATAAACTCCAAGTTACAAATAACAAAAATGATAATGACGCACCGTTAATTAATTTAGCTACCGACGATTTAAATAATGACCGGAAACCAAGCGAAGATACCGGAATAGCGGAAACGACAATTTTAAATAATAAAATTGAAAAATTAGAACAATTGTTAAATAAGTATAAAGAATCACTTAAATCTACTAAAGAAAAAAATGCGCAATTGACTACAGAATTACAAATAATTTCTTCAGAACTTGAAACTAAAGTTAAAGAAAATGAACAGCTTAAAGCTGCTACACTATCATTAACAGAAGCGAGGCAAAAGATTCACGAACTGAATGAAAGTATTGAAGATTTACAAAATAAAAATAATTCTATTGAATTCTTAAAAAATAAAGAAATTTCTATAGTCGAAATAAATTTAAAAAATGCACAGGACGAAATTGAGAAGTTACATGAAAAAATCGAAATTTTAAGTAAAAGAGAAGAGGAGTATGCTATATCATTAGCTGAAAATAAACTAAGCATTCATAAAGAGTTAGAAAGTAAGGAAACTGAAATTAAATCATTAAAAGATAGCTTAGCAAGTAGTGATAATGAAATTCAGTCACTTAATATAATAATAAATAATTACAAAAGCAACATAAGTCAATTGGAAGAAGAGCATAATAAGTTAAGAAACGAAATAACTGAACTTAATGCTAGTAAAACTAAAGCGGAAGAGTTAAAAACAGAGCTAGATGCTCTTGCACAAAAATATCAATACCTTGAACAAACAAAGATTAAGGCTGATGAGGAGTACAATTGTTTACAACTACAATTGAAACAAGAAACAGCTGAGAAGTTAGCAATGATTGATAGGAATGTTTATTTAGAAAATAGAAATACACAGTTGCTTGAGGAAAATACCAAGAAAAGTACAAAAATAAGTAGTTTAGAAAACGAAAATCAAACACTAAAAACAGAAGTCAACTCTTTAAGCAAACATGAATTACAAGATGATAAGAAACAAGCAAAAGAAATCAATATGTGGAAATTAAAATGTAGTAACTTAGAATCTGAAATTCAAGAGGAAAGGGTGGAACTTGTAAAATTACAATCGGAAATTGAAAAACTTTTATTAAATCATGAGTCTATTCAAACACTTAACGAACAGCTGAATATCACTGTAGATGAGTTAAAATCAGAAATAACATCACTAAAAGATAAGGTAGTTCAAGGAGAACAGGTAAAGAAATCATGCGAAGAGTTGAGAACTAATGTGATTACCTTACGAAAATATTTAAATATAACCTTAAAAGAATCAAAATCATTTAAACAAAATATGAATGAAACACTTAATATCATTAACGAAAATATGATCTTATTAAATAACACGGCAAGAAATGAACTCGCTCGGTGTGAAAAGGTATCCGAAGATTTGCGTCTTTCTAATGTCTCTTTACAAATTAATGTTCAAAATATGTCAGATCAATACAAAACTTTAAACAATGAATATAATCAATTGCGAAAAGAAAACGATAAATTAAAATCAAAATTAGAGAAAGTGCAATTTGAAAATAGTGAACAGTTACAAAAGATACTAGATTTACAAAAACAAAATGATGATTATGTTAAGGAATTGAATAATTATATGACTGGTTCAGAAAAATTGAATGAAGAAATTAAAAAATATAGTAAGGAAAAAACTACAATTGATGAACAGCTTGTGATTTTAAAGAAAGAAAATGATGAACTACTGGTTTCATTAAAAGAACATGAAAATGACAAAGAAATATCAAGAAATGAATTAAGGAATATATCTCATAAGTATGATGATCTTCTTAAAAATTTCAATGCTTTAATGATAGAACACAAAGAATTATCAACACTTAAAGAAGATTATCAGAAAAAAACAACCATTATATTTAACTTAGAAAAACGAATTGACGAGCTTAATCAAGAAAATACATCATTAAAGAACTTATCTGAAACTATTTCCAAAAATGTAACTAATATTGAATCAGAATTAAAAGAAGTTCGCAAATCTCATACTCAAATAGAAATTGAAAAAGACCACTTAAACTCTGTTATATCTGAACTTGAAGAAAATATAAAAAAAGAAAAACATGCAAAAAATACACAAACAGATAACTTCAATGAGCAGGAACAAATTCTTAACGAAAACAAAGACACAATTGAACAATTAAAAAAAGAAATAGAACTTCTAAAGGACACTAACGATACAATATCAGAAGAAAATAAACAAAACAGATCAGAAATTTGCAAGATGGAGGATATCATAATAAAACAAGAGGAACGTGCGCTGGAGTTTGATGCGCTAAAAGAGGAGAATAAACGATTGCAGTCTGATATTGAGGGCCTGCAATCTTATATGACAAAAGTTTCTAAAGAAAATAGTCAACTCAATGATAAATTACGAGAAGTCATTGCGACTAATGATAGTGATGAAAAAAATGACATGTTCATTCGTGACATAGAAAGTCTTCAAAATGAAATCCAACACGGAAAAGATAAAATAGACAACTTGGTTCGCGAGAACTCATTGCTGGCTGAAGAGAATCTTGAGTTGAAGGATCAAATAAAATCACAGTCATATCCTAAAACAAGCATAATTACTGATAATAATTGTATAAGCAATGACGACATTGTTCATAAGTATAATAATTTGTCAGAAACAAAAAATCGATTAGAGAAGAAATTGAGTGATCTAGAACAAATAAATCAATCAGTGACAGAAAACATGAATCATATGCAAAACAATAATGAAAAATTAAGACTATCTAATGAAAAATTAGAAAGAAGACTAGATGAAGCACTTGTTAGTTTAAGACATTTGCATTCACTGCAGGAGAACACTCAATTAGAATATTTGAAGAATATTGTATATGAATATCTGACAGGTTCTGAACATTCCGAAACTCTAGTTAAAGTAATAACAGCAGTGCTCAAATTTGATGATAATCAAACAGAGGCAATACTACAAAGGCAAAAAGAAAGACATAGCTTGGTAAGTTATTATTTATATATAAAAGTTAAATAATTAATTTTAGTTAATTTCCATTTAAGCTTTAAAATATTTTTATATTTTTTTAACTTAAGGAAAAATCACTTCCCATATTAAAATTGCAAACAATTATTATTATACCGGCAATAATAATCGCCAATGAAAAGTCAAATAAAAAAACGCTTTCTAAAGATAAAAATATAGATTATGAATATACATACAACTTATCATATTGTTCATAAAATATATCGGCCTTATTCATAAAGGTTTATTTAGCAGCTGCTTTGATGGACATTGCTTAGTCTTCTTTTTTTGATAAAAGGTCACTGATTTCACTCTCTGAGAGTGAACTCAATGATGAAATAACCAGCTGCTACGCAATGTTTATAAATAAGTCCTTATGTTTAGAAGTAAATTTCTCAAAAAAAGGTCGGATTCTATTTTCATTGCGCAGGGATTATACATAAATAGTTGGCATGTCACTCATACTCTAGGCTAAACTGTTTTTTTAAACAAATCACTGAGTATGAGTTGATTGATTGATTCCCGATGAGTCGAGTATGAGTTGATTTTGTTAAAGTGAATAAAATCCACAATTTTCTATAAGTATATCTTAAAAATTATATGACTTTGTTTCAGCTCCGTCACCTTGGCCTTATTGGATAAATAAATCCATTAATATATAATGAAGTTAAATTAATTATATTATTTATTTTTTAGTTAAATACATTTTTATATTTTGTACAGACATAAATTAAGTTATTCATTGTGAAAAGTAAAAATGCAATAATGTTGCCATTTTTTACAATTTGTTCTATTTAAAGCAGATTTTATATACCTGGTTAATAATTAGAAAGTGTGAAAATGTAATCACAATAATTATATTAATAAAATATAAAAAAAATATACTAAAAATTTTATCTCTATAATTATTTCGAAAATTTGGTATTGTTAATAAAAAATCTTTAATAAAAACACATGGTTTATTATTTTATTAATGTATTAAACAGGGAATAAACAATATATAATATCTTTTCTCAGATTTCTAAATCAGAGAAATTAATATCGTCGCCAGAGTCATTGTCTAACTCTTTTTTACCCATTTCTAACAGAAATGCATCTATATCCAAATCAGTAACTTCAATACCATCAGATTCTTGTTTCTTTATGTGCCTGTAAGTGTTAAAATTTGATTAATAAAAAGAACTGCATGCTTTTCATAAAATGTTTCATTAAGTGGAAAGTGGCACTTTGCTCAGCCACGAATTTGAGGTTAGAAATACAATTAACACCACAAAGCAATATTTTATTAATTCTTTAAAATGATATGCCAGATTTTTTTTAGTTACATTTTAACAATCCCTTACTGTCCAGTAGCAACAGTGTGCAGACTGATTTACTGCTAAATCAAATTGCAGTATATCTCGTGTTTCATGAAAATTTATTTTGGTAGTAAAAAAAATTATCTTATATATTACAATGCAATAAAATATTAAATTTATATTTTGTTTGCATCACTAATTCATTAATTTCTTCAAAGAGGATTATTGATAAATCAAAGACAATGAGAAAACAACTAAACATTAAATATTAAATTATTTTCTTACCTCAAAAATGTTCGTCTTTTTCTTTCAGAAAGATTTTTTAATATTGATTGATACTTAATCTCATTGTCAACCAGTTTTTCAGATTTTTTTTCAACAATCAACTACAATGTAAATATTATTATCATATAATTATAAATTTCACAGAATAAAAAATACTACTTATACAGTATAAATAGATTTTTAAAGTTTTTTTCAAGGTCTTATAAGAAGAAAAATAACTATATTAAATTAATTAAATATACTCACTTCTGAGGGCTTACAGCATTTAGTACAAACTTTTTTTTCATTTGCGCATTTATTACACATAATGTGGTATGCATGTTTAATATTTCTCTGTTCGCAAGACACACATTTTCCTGGAACCGTGAGAGGTTTGTATTTCTTGTATTTTATTTTCCATTCTATTATTTCTTTACAACGTTCACATACACCAGTCACTTCTAAATTATTTAAAAGTTTAGTTTTCTTACTGGTGTCATGTAAAGTATTTTTAAATACAGTTCTATTTTGATGTTTTTGGGGTCGTGTTCTATTGGTATTTCCTCTAGAACAACTCATAATAAAAGAATTGCTATATAATGAAACCTAAATTGTTTTAATCCTTACAACTAACAAAGGAAATGCTGTAATTAAATCAAATCTTATGGACTATGTATGAATTATAATGTATTTGGCGAAATGAAATACATCAGACTTTAGAAGCGTGTTAGGTATCAGTGTCAGTTTATAGACAGATGACAGGTTATAGAATATAAAGAATACGTATACAAATAATTAGGGTGTCCTAAACACGATTATAAGAAAATTATATATTTGTGATTGTTTATTTATTTATTAGGGATCTCCAACAAAGGATTTACACACTTAATAATATTACTTGTTTAATTATATTACAGTTAAGAAATCTCTGTGATTTGTAATTATCTTATGTATATTAATATGGAAGTGGTATAAAATCCATTCATAATATACCTATAATTTCTGTCTGCGATGCTATCTGTTCTATATTATGAAACATTTATAGATCTTCAGAGCTGAGCAACATAGTAGAAACAAAATATACAATTGTTTCTTTTACAAATAGATTACACAATGCAGTATTTGAGGTAGTATGAGGAGTATAAGAGAGGTCTAAGCGAATAAAAACAACTATAATAAATAAAAAATTATATATAAGTTTACTTTGCTTAATGCAACATAATTCTCAATTCCATAATTCAGTTATTTTAATAGACTAGACTCTTCATCTGATTTTTTGTCACTATTTTATAATCTCAAACGTCCTCATTTTATAACTTTTTTTAATCAAAACATCTGAATTAATATTTATCTATTTCATCTATGTATTTTATTAATCTACGCATAGAGAAATATTACTTTAAAGCGTAGACAGAGAAACAAACCTATTATTTTGAGGATTTTAAGACGACATAACCTTCCATCATGCTATAGCATACATAATTATCACTGGAAAACTATATTTAGGGACAAAACAGTCGTACTTACGCGTGAATACACACGTCGGCAATTTTCTTCTTGCTATCGCTTTAACATGAAATAATACGACAATGCACCATTGTAAAACCTTCGATATGATAAAAGGATTGTTTCTCGGCCTTTTCACTGGATCAGAATCGTTTTTAACATAAAAATAAGCGAAAATTGAACAAACAACACAATTAATGCACCAACTGTCAAGTTTGTTTCGCTACTGAGTAGCGAAACAAACACCAGAACAGGTTACGCGATAAGGGACAAAAGATTTGATAATTTTATCTCTGTCTAAACCATAAGTAACGTAATTTTCGTTCTCTTTCTTGTGTAAGTGAGAAGAAAACCGTTATTGCGTCTATTCGTTTGAGAGAAACTAAAAACTTTGTTTCTCTGTCTACGTATAATACTTACTTACTTTTTTGTCTGTGGATTCTGTGGTGTTGGCTTACGTTCACAAGATTTTTAATATTAATTTCCACAGTTTCCTTCAAGTACACCGGTAATCCAATATCTATCTTATTATAACTGATAGTTTATTTTATTATTAATGTATTTATTGTAATAAACAATGACTATGGTTTAAAATTTAAATGAAACATTGTTATAATCTTTACCATTATCATTAGTTACTTATCAAGTAATAGTTAAATCTTTAGTTTAAGTATTCATTAAATAATAAATATACGTTAAAAGGCTAAAATAACTTTTAGCATTTTGTTAAAGAGGTAGTAATGGAAGGTGTGTACCTGTGAATATTTCGCTTACAGTGATTTTAGTTATTATTTTCGGCATTATTGGCGTAAACATAAAAAGAAACTATTATAATATTATCAACTAAACTATTACATGTCTACAAACTATGCTAGCTATTATATTTATGATAAAAGAGTTAAGACAACATTGCCTTCAATAGCAAAATATAGTAGTAATGAAAAATTCATTTTTATAAATATAAAATATTCCTTTTGTTAAATCAAAATGCCTGCGCTAAGTGCTTAAACCTACGACTAGCCACTACGTTTAAAATTATTTCAAAATATCTACTGTTTTATTATTTAAAATAAATTTCTATAATACTACAATAATATAGATAGCTACAATTAAAATTACTAATTTTCGCCTGCATGATTGCGGGCAGGGGTGATTTATAATAATAGTATTAAAGTAAATTAAGTAAAATATTCATAAATTCTGTTTCTTGAGGACTGATTAAATAATAAAAATCACCATATAATATCAGAAATCCACATAAATAGTAATTGGGATTAAATATCCTTGTGACTATCACACTTTTTAGACAATCTAAGACTGATTTTTGATGTGATCATTTATTTGGTATAAATTGTATGAGGTTGTTTCTGTTTCTTTAAAAAAAAAACTTTTATAATGTGTTGTAATATTATTAACATGTTCTCTTTTATATTTACTTAATTTTTTTTATTGCCCAATAGATAACACACAAAACAATCATTGCCACCTATTATAGTAATTTTGAATGATATTGTCAAATATAATAATATAATAAAAATATACTTCTAGCATGATGGGTGACACAGAATTTAATGACCCCAAAGGAAACAAAAATACTTGGGGTGCAGGTCAAGAGAGAATGTTTCCAGAACATCCACAAAGACCTTTTGAGAATAAAAATTACGGGAATAACTACAGGTCTGTATCATTGGTAGGGCTTTTTAGTATGCCTTGGCGGTACCATTCATTAATTATTCTAAACATCCAAACTTCCTACTGCTATGCTTGAAGAGTGAATTTTGCAATGCATTACAGGTACAATAGTATAAATGATGTAACATATTAATTTTTCATATAAAATGATTAACAGCTAGAAAAATCATCCATATATGTTTGTGGTTCTGTATAATGTGTATTTATTTGTATATATAGCATATTCGAATCACAGGAGTACAGAAAAATGAATTCTGAAATTGATTTAACATGATATAGTTTGTCATTATTAATAATTAATGTGGATTTAAGTAGCATAGTGTTGTATTATAAATAAATGTATGGTAATCAAGAATTGTTTATATAATATGTCACTAGAGCTATTACCAAATTGCATGGAAGATATAAATCTGATCCTTGTTTATGTGTACTTCTTTGATTGGAGTAGACTATCTATATGTGTTTATACATGTATTATAAAGGGAAAATGTATTTATGTATCTTTTCTTTTTCTTATTTCATTAAATTTCAAATCGTTTACAAAATTAGTGTATATTAAAAACTTATCACACTCATAATTATACCTTATCACTTTATAATGCATATGCTATATTAATGTATGTTACTTTTCTAATCATGTCAAGTTATATTGCACTTTATCATCATCATCATCATCATCTCTGCTTGTGCCAATGTCAATTGACAGAGGTAATTATTTACTACAAAGGTGGTGGCATTATTCTGGGGATTTTTCACACACAGCCGACGACTACGGGCAGATACCCATCGCACCTGGGCCTTTCCAATGGTGCGTTTTAGACTACTTTAAGATAGCTTATTTGCCCAACTATCTTCCTGTTTTAGAAAAAACTCTATTAGCCTAAAATGTATACTGATTATTTACTTTACTTGATGGCTTTGCATTCAATTTAATCCTAAAACATGATAAATACAAAAGTGCTTATAAGAGTTTTGAACAAATAATTTTGATTTTTGACTAAGAAATTATGAATTTGTTCATATTATACATAGGCGAACTAGTTGGATGGTATCCTAATATGATTTAGTTAAAAAATATCAATTCATTCATTGTTTCAGGAATGATCGCTACAATAATGCTTACGGAGATTATAGCGGAGGTTATGGTCCACCAGGTGGTGGATACGGCCAAAATTTTAGGCCACGTTATTTCGGTCCACGCGGCTATTTTCCAATACCGAATGGTCCACCGCCTGTGTTCTATCAAGGGCCATATGGACCTCCAGGACCACCTGCACCTCCAGGACCACCAGGGCCGCCAGGGCCGCCAGGGCCGCCAGGAAATTTCATGTGGGGAAGAGGATTTGGTCCTGAAGGACCGCCAATTCGTAGACAACCAATGGATGACAAAACTATAAGATATCTTTTACGTTAGTAGAATTGGATAATAATCGAAAAATGTTAAAATGGATTTTTAGTAATTTATTTAATCAATTTTTTTTTTATTGTTATTAAATAGGCTGCGGTGTTGCAAAAGAGCAGCTTAAGAATTTGCCACGTGATTTACTACAGCTGATGGAACCGGAGTACTGTGGGCTTTGCGCTCAAAGCTTCGAGTCGTTTGCTGTCTGTAAGTTCTGCTAACGAAAGAATGAAAAAGAAATTGATGACGGTCAAATAATAAGTTTAACATTATCCAATTGTACGAAACATTTCGATTTGATTTGTTTACAGCTCGCACTCATTACATTTCCAAAAACCATATCAAGAATCAGAAAAAATGGTTAACACAACCAACCGAGATAGGATTCCGTCGCGCCAAAGAGGTAACTGGGCAATTTGTCAACGTAATGTTTCAGTAGTGGTTTTGGCGACCATCCGATTCACATAATGGAAATCTTTTAAAGTATAATTGCTCCTCACTTGATATGCTGTTCGCAAGACTCGATCTCGTCGTGATTGTGGACAGATTGGATCAAGTGAGATTTATGTGAACACCGTCGTCAAAATTGAAACTTATATTGTAACAAATTGTCGATCTCCACGTTGTTGAAGACGTGAGGTTTCTGTCTTATTAAATCTACCTCCGTTGTACAGATGTTTACTAGTTCTCTTCTGGAAGGCTCATTCATCATGCTAATAAGCTTTAAGATGGAAAATACCAATATTGAACGCGTTGTCTATTGTTCTAGTTGTTTCATTTTGTAATTGTGTTAATGTAAAAATGCCGTTTATTTACTGGACTACGTTCCCGTCACAGATACCACTGAAGGCACGTGAGCTGTACTGTGAATTATGTGATGTTCATATTACATCGAAAACACATTCGGAATCGCATTACGCTGGGAAATCACACAGATCGTATGTCTATTGTTTTTTTTAATATATTTTAGATTTCACTCTTGAACGTGATTCATAATGATTAAACGGATACTTTTATAGGATCGTCGAGGGTCGTAAGAATCCCAAGAATCCGTTTCTGCTACAACAAGGAATGCAATCTCGTGTGTAAGTTGTATAATTATTTATAAATTAAAAATTAATGTAACTTAAAAGAGATGCAATATAAATACTTTATTTTTTTATAACAGTCAGCAACTTATCCGCCGCGAAAAGAAAAATCTTAAACCCACTACTGAAGAGGATGAAGCTCTCGAGAAAGATGTAAAAGTGGTTCAACCTGATCTGCATTGTGAAATATGCAAGGTATGTTGTACTTATGACTATTTTTATTATATTTTCTAACTAATATATTAGTTACTTAAGATTTGCTATAATTTATTATATAGCCTGTAATAAAAATGTTCATCCTTTTGTCAACAAATAATTTATTTATTTATTGATTCAGGAGCTCTAACGGTTGCACAAAAACGCTTACACTTATACATTATTAATTAACATATGCACAATTTAATGCAATATATACATTATATACATTACAATTACAATATGTACATTACATGCAATATTTTTATAACAATCGCACCTTATCTATACTGTTAGCAGTAACTACAATAACAAATTAAAACAAAAATTCTATAACAATTTAATGGTCAAGAAATGCAAACTAGCATTGTAATAATTCTGTAATACTTCTAAATAATAATAAAAAACAAAATATGTAATAAAAAAATTAAACTAATTTCTCTCACACCTTACTTAAGGCATCTGAAAGTTGTCAAGTCAATATCCAAATAATGCTAGTTATATCTTTAGTTTTTTTTTGTCTAAATCAGTTTTGAATACATTATTTAAACTGATTACATTTAATTTGCAGACGTCTGTAACATGCTCTGAACAAATGACAATGCACTTGAACGGGAAGAGACATCTCTCCAAGGAGAAGCAGCACATCTTGAAAATGATGAAGGGAGGCGGGAATGCAACACGTGAGTTTTGTAATTTATGTTATTTTATTGGTTTATATATATCTCGCTATAAAAAAGAATAAACTATTTCTATCAAAATGGTCTGCAAATTGTTGACATGATTCAATATTTTTAATGTACCATGCGTATTATTATATTAAAAGTCAAGTCAAAGTGTCAAGCACCACATAACATAGAATATTGAATGATAAAATTTCAGTTTACTACTTGGAATACGGCAGTTGAATAAGTCACTTACATAAAAAGCCGAATGATGCCCGTTATTGTTGTTTTATCTGACAATCTTAACGTCTGCATTCAGTAATGAGTAATTGCGTTTCTCATGTGTGTGATTCACATTAATAATTTAATTTTGATAATAATTAGAATTACATGGATCTTTTATATAGGATTTATTATTAATGCCTGCATATCTTGTTAAAGTAAAATTGTAACTCGTTACCATTCACTAATAAATGTTTAAATCACTGACTAAACTTGTAGGTACATTGCATTTATAATTATTTAATACTTAACCAGACTTAGGACTGGCTACATTAAATAAAAAACAATTGAAATATTACGTATCAACTACGTACCGAAAATAGAATTAAATAAGACATAGAACACACTGTGAAATACTAATGATCAAAGTTGCGACGATAGCCAGTGCTCCTGTGTTTCGCAGCTCATAGTTTTTTCTTTATATGCCTTTTTTGCTACTGCCCAGAGTCGTCAGTATTTAGAGAAACCAATTTATATGTTTTAAATTTTGTATGAAAGAAAAAAAAAAGATAAATCATTAAAAGTAATCAAAGTTATATGATCCTGCGACGTTATTGATGTTTTACAAATAACCTGTATATGCAAAAGTCATAATCATAATTCGCCATGATGTGAATATAGGAAAAAGTTTTATATTCATTTAGTACTGGTAAAACTGCAAATCCTGTAAATAATTGTATTTACAATATTAAAATTATGCTCTTTATCATTTATAGAATTGCAGGAGACACAGGATGAAGATACTACTGTGGAAGGTATAAATAATCACGATACTAATAATTATGAAAAATTATAAGCTAGCTAGATTTTTATCATATGACAAATTCTTAACTAGTTCGTGAGATGTACTTATATAAAGGACAAATTATTTGTGGAACTTTATTTGTATTATCATTAGACAGGCTTCCACAAAGCTAACTACACGTATGTTATACAATTCCCAAACATCTATACTGTGTATTGCTAATATGATTAAGAAGGTAGAAGTTTAAATACAGAACAAAATAATGAGTTTATACTTTTTTTTTTTAAATCAATGCTTATATAGACACAGAATTATAGAAGTTTTTAAATAATATAGTATGTAGAAGCAGAGTTTTGTATTCAATAATAATATATTTATGTTTTTAAATAATTTTTTTTTATAACAGAAGCATAAGTCGTATGTATGTCCTTACTAAACAAACTATTATATAATCCGCGCGCTATGAGAATGGGACGGAACTTTTTTTAAAGTATATCGAAAATTCTAGTTCTCGAGCGAAGGAGCGTAACATAAGAATTACTGAAGAATATATATCCGACTGGCAAAGCCACCAGTGTCATAAGATTTTAGCTGATTATGTCTATGTAAATTTGTGTAGGTTTTTGTAAATACGTGTGTTCAACGGACAAAAATATTACGTTTGATTAACTTTTTAAAAATTTACTTCACTTTGTACTTATTATTCTAATAATAATCTTATTAATAACCTGTACCCATAAATATCTTGAATTACAAAAAAGCACGCTAAATCGCAAGAATCCACATCAATAAACAGGACACAACGTCTTGCGACTCATTGTTACGAATTTACCAATGTGGGCTGATAGCGCGTGCTCAGTTTTAAAAGGTCTCATCTTGTTCTAAACGCGCGGATTATTGTATGTTGTATAATCAATTATAATAGTAATATAACAAGCATTCATTATTATTAATAGAAATCGAAAATGCTGAAGAAGAAGAAGAAGAAGATGAACAAAGCTATGATTGGGGTAAAGGAGAAGAAAAATGGGAAGAAACTAGTCAAAGTGAATGGATTTAGAACACTGAAGATTATATAAAAAGAAACCAAGTAAACTAAATATTTTTATGATATATCAGATTTTTACTTTTACTATTCATATATTATTATTAATTTTCAGTCTAAGCAGTAAATATTACATATTTGAGAATGGTTAATGTTAAGAAACTATATGTAAACAGTGAGTGGATTTGAATTCCTATATCAATAAATAAATAACTTTCAAACCACTGTAATATTTATTTCACAAAAAATATATTTAAAAATTTAGTAACTCAATTTACATTTGTACTAATGTAAAGAAGTACCTAATATGTAGAGTTGTGTTGCAATTTTCAGATACATTAACTGCCATGTTTGGGTCTTCTCACTGATTGTCACTGAGGTCCATTAATTTTGTCCATACTCCTTCATTTTCCAGCATCAGTTCTTGAAATACAAATTGTATTCAAATTTACTTTTTCTTAAAAATATACTATTAAACAAAACAATCAAGTTTCATTCACATTTCACTAAGAATAAATATTTTAAGCACCATATAATGGACACAATAACAGTAAGAGTTTTTTTTTTAAATTAATTTTATTAAGTATATTTAACAAAGATTTATATTAAAAGTATGTCAAAAAGGATGTGACATCATAAGCTTGAATAGTCAGCTGTTGAGTAACTTTCCATTGATGATAGTTATATTATTTAGTTGTATTAACTGAAAAAAAGTGTTCAAATTATTCAATTTTCCTCATGTGTTTATGTAAAGCATGAATGAATAAAATTTGTGTGCTTGTTTGATGCTACCGATCAACCAAATTGTTATTGTATTTATTTCTGATGATTAAAAAATATTAATATTTTTTACCAACTGCATGACCGTCTTCTTCGTCGACGTCGTGTTCCCAAGCATCCATGAGTGAAACCAAACCAGAGTGCTAATGCCAAAACTGCTAACAGCCCCACGAGTAAAATTCCTTGTATTTTAGGGTTACAGAAATTTATAGGTTCCTTTGATAATAATGCAGAAGTCTTTGCGGATGATTTCTTTACACCAGAAGAACTTTTAGCCATCTTGACATATGACGTATTTTCATCTATTTGGCCCATTTTCTAGTTTTAGAGAATATTGTATGTTTATTTCATATTTTTTCATATTTATATTTACTTTAACTTGAAATTTATATATTTGAGGACATGGCTATAGTTAGTTTTTATTTTATCGCGTTTAATTTATCATTAATTTATGAAGGTTTTCATATTTTACATCAGTTACATTGTCAGGATAAAATTGTCATTTGTTGTGTTTTTTATTATTATTATTAAGTTAAAGTAGGTTGAGGTGTTATAATTAATAATTTTATACCTAGTTATTAATTAAGTTTTTATTGTAAACCATCTAGGCAAAATATCATTATTACATTCATCTACAGTATTTTTTTTATTAATATCTATTAGAAACTGTAGCGCGATTGCTTCTGTTTGAATTTTATATGGTTCATAGCAATGTTTGATATATGATAAGAAGTAATGTAGAAAATTAAGGACTTGTCGTGGATTCATTTCATTCTGTACACGTTTTATGACTACAACGCTAAGTTGCGAATGGTAATTTTTATCATGTCGTAATATTTGTTTTTTTTTTTGTATTTATTTTTCTTCCTCTCGTGGTCGGTAGTGAATGAAAACATCGCGAAAAAATCTTTATCGGGTACAGTCTGCCACATGTGTATCCACTTACTTTTTATTATACTAGGTTTACTTTATTGTGAATTAATTTATACAAACGAAGATGTGTTAAATAAACGTTTTTTTAACCAGCCCGTAATCGGGTAGTGTAAGATTGGGTTAGTGCCCCTTTTTGAATTGAGTTACTCTAGTAATGTAAATAAATTATGTAGGATTTAGTTGCGTTTTTTTTTTTAAATAAATTATCATTAGAATGAAATGCTTTATCATACAGTAGATTAAAGACATACCTTACAGTACATAACTACATATATCTTGAGTATCAAACCATTGTATCAACCTCTGGACTTCACCATTGTCATCACGGAATCCTAGTAATAAACCGCTCAAACCTGCTAAGATGCAATGACACCAGCTTCTGAGTAATTTGTATCGTCTGTATATTTTTAATGATTTAAATATGTTAATTTATATTATATTGTTTTATAAAAACCGTAACTCATTTTTATTTTCTCTATAATCATATATTATTTATCTTTGAATCATTCTTAATTTAATTAATAAAATGCTACAACCATACATACTTAAAATTTATTTCTTGTTTAATGTTTTGTATTTCTCTGTTCGTTTTAATTTAGCAAATTTATTACTTCTTAAATAATTTAAATTAGTTTCAAAATCATTCGACTTAGGAGTTTCCTCTGTTTCTTTCCTCTGATTCTTTTGTCAATAAAGCATCGATTTGTGCTCCATACAATAGTTTAAAGTTGCCTAGTTAGTAAAATACAATAATGAAAATTCTTCATTTTCAATAACAGGTTATTGTATATTAGGGTTTAAGTTAGGATGAACTGTAAATAATAACAATGTCATCAATTGACAACAAAAATGAATATAAAGCTATTACATATATAATAATTAATTATGAATAATATAATTGAGATTTGTAATATAAGTAATAGAAAAGTATTGGCAAATTAAGACGAAATAATTTTGAATATGGTATTGTATATTTCAATCAAATTAATTGGAGATTAACAACATTTAGAGTTAAAAATCATAGCAGTATGATGAACTATTCGAAAGAACCTACTATACGTAAGTGCCCTGAATGAATGAATGTACTTAATAGAGTAATTGTTATTCATATGAATAGCATAGGTATTGTCTTGTTAAACTGCTATACAAAAGTAGTTTTTTTTTTTTGTGTAATAACGAATTTTTTTAATTTCGGACGTGCGACGGTTTTTTCCCTAAATATAGTTTCTCAGTGATGATTATTTATGCCATAGCATGACGGAAAGTTATGCCGCATTAAAAATAATTTAAAATTAGATACAATTATTTAACATGTAAGTACTGCCAGCGTCAGCTAAAAAATGACCCGATTTTCGATAAAAAATATTGACTCGATGACAATGTAAACAAATAAATACGGAGTCCAATAATAGCCTAAAGTGCTACGTTATCTATTAATATATTATTTATTCTAATGACAACATTATTTACCATTATTCATGAATTTTTAATATTATTAGATTCCGAGTCAAGGGGTAACATAGAAATATATTTATTTATTAATAATTTAAATTCATTCTTAATAATAAGCTTATTGAGTGTTTTAGATTTTAACATCTGAGGAGAATGCAAATACAGTGCCATATAAAGATGCAGAAGTACTATTGATAACGGAAACAAAAACAAACAATGCAATGGTTTTTGGGTGTAGTTGGTAAACAGAAAAATATTTTTATTAAAAAAATGTATTATAAATATTAAAAATCAAAATTTAGTAATCTCATTTTGTTTTAATTAAATCCTGAAAATTATTTATCTCCCAAAACAGGGAATGCAGTTACTATGGCAACATTATACGCACACATTGACAAACTATCTCCGTTTCAATCGCGGCTTCACGGCCCCTTGGTCTATAAGTTTCTCTGTCTACGCCTTAGCCTTATTTGGATATATATTTTATATATTCTATAGCTTGGTCATCTTCTGTCTATGTTCCAATTTGACTGGTGAATGACTCATATAGATATTAAATATATTATGATCCATAGATAGTATAGTTCGATTTATAGACTATTTTAATTACAAGAGGTGTAAAGACAAAATGAACAACTTTGACAATATACTGACGCAATATAATTGCTCAAGATCTTGATTAATCTTTGATATTCGTTATGGATTCGTTTTGGATTAAATGTTATATTCGACGTATATTTCTTTAGCAAAAGTTGTGTTATCATCAAAAGTTGTGAGTTAAAAATCATTTATTCCGTATTAATTTCAAAACAATCGGAAACATGGGCTGGAAGATTTTTTATATAATTTTTATTGATTTTTATATTTTTATAGAATAGGATGGCGGACGAGCATATGGGCCACCTGATGGTAAGTGGTCGCCAAACGCCTTTGACATTGGCTCTGTAAGGAATGTTACCCATCGCTTACATCGCCAATGCGCCACCAACCTTGGGAACTAAGATGTTATGTCCCTTGTGCCTGTAATTACAAAGGCTCACTCACCCTTTAAACCGGAACACAACAATATCAAGTACTGCTATTTTGCGGTAGAATACCTGATTAGTGGGTGGTACCTACCCAGACGAGCTTGCACAAAGCTCTACCACCAAATAAATAAAGGTAAATAAAGACGCCAACGTACATAATAGGTATCTTTTAAATAGAAAAATAAAAGGGTAAATTTGAAGTCAATGAAAGTGAGACAAGGTCATCATGAAGTTCGTCAAACTTTATTAAATTCTTATCAGATAGTATATACATATATATGAAATACCCAGAATTAATAATCAAGGCATAAATAATATGAGAAACATTCTAAAACTCAATATACAGATTTAATAGATACCTATACTCAATAATATATACTCATAAAAAAGTAACAGCAGTATATATGTCCCACTGTTGTGCTAAGGCCTCCTATCCTTATAGTGGAGAATATTTGGAGCTTACTTCACCGTGCTTTATCAATGCGGATTGGTTGATACACGTGGTAGATTTTCATCCAGTACACGCACGATGTTTTCCTTCACCGAGCACGGGATGAATTATAAACACAAATGAAGCACATGTAAATTTAGTGTTTTCCGTAGATAAATATATAAATCCTTTCATTGAAGTATTTCAAATTCTTCAATTATAGCGTCCAGAGCGTGCGTTTTAATTAATTTCAAGTCCTTGTGCTCGGGCAACTGAAATTGTTATCGTAAAATGGAAAGTTAATTTAAAAAAAAATAACTCAGCGCTGATGAAAATTTATAATACTAAATATTGTTTATGAATATACACATATACCTTTATTATATACGAAAGGGTGGGTTTAACGCGACTGCAGTCTGCATTATCAGTCTATGTCAGTATAATTAGAGTAGTCTCTAGAGTAGATTTCTCAAAGTTGGTTCTATAATAATAATTTCTGATCTCTTCTCTTTTTATATATTTTTTTGGGAAATGCAAAAAGACTTAATAGACTCGTATATGTTAGCCAAGGATATGGTTCGAAGTCGAGCAGGAATCCATGAAGGAGCGCATGATCCTGCGCAATTACGGACAAGCAAGAATCTACTGTATCATACTTGTAAACATCAAAGACAAAATTGGGATGTTTATATTCAGTAAGGTTGACCCAAAAATGTACAGGAAGGGCATTGCTTTTCCAAGTATGTACTACCTCAGGATTAGATATTGCATGCTGAACCGCTTGATCATCGAGAAAATCAAACATATATTTTATTGCAAGAGGTAGAGCGGAGCCTCGATGCTGAAAATAGTATCAAATAAATTATCTAAAAACTTTTTCGACGTTCCCTTTATAGCTAGAAGACGTGTAAGATATATATTTCAGATACCATTTTACTTCCACTTCTAATAATTTTCTAAGACGTTTGTTATGAATCGTTTCACCATATACTATAATGTTATCAATAAATATATGAATCCCAGGTTGTGGTTCAAGCTCCACTTGGTTCTTCGGATCACAGCCTCATATCTACCAAAGTGCCACAGGCCAAGCTGCCGCCACCAGCGGTATGCAAACGTCGCGTTTGGCACTACAAGTCGGCAGATTGGGTATGCGCGATTACTATGCGTCAGTCCCTTGGAAGGAACGTTGTTTCAGTGGGAATGACCCGACAGCTAGTGCCGCTGCTGTTGCTGACGAGATCATGTTGGGAATGAAATACTACATTCCTAGCTCAGATCTCGACAGTAGGGGTGCGCGTAACCGTTGGTTCACTCGCGAATGTGTCGACGCTGTATCATCTAACCAGGCGGCATATCGCGAGTGGATCAACGGCTGCATTAGCGGGGCATCTAACATTGACTCACTGAAAGCAATCTACAATAAAAACTCCAAGTCCTGTAGGAAGGCTTACACGAGAGCGGACGCACAGCGCATTGTACAGATTGGTCATGGCTTTATTTCACATCCTCGGGGCTCCCGTAGCTTCTGGCGTCTGACCAAGTCTGTGCAAAACAATTTCTGCCAACCTTCGCTGCTATCGCTCAGAAGTCCGGACGGATCGCTAGCTCACAGTCCACAAGAGAAAGCTGATCTCCTGGCTAAACTCTTTGCCGACAACTCCGTCATCGATGATTGTAGTGCTCTGCCACCAGTAATACCTTCTTGTGGCCACACGATGCCTGACATCAAAATCAGGCAGCGTGATGTGCGAGCGGAGCTGCAATCACTTGATGTACGGAAAGCTAGCGGTCCCGATGGAATACCAGCCATAGTGCTGAAGAAGTGCGCGGCGGAGGTCTCCCGTGTTAACGCGCCTGTTCCAACTTTCTCTTTCTTCGGGATGTGTGCCGGAGGCTTGGAGAAGAGCTAATGTGCAAGCGGTTCCCAAAAAAGGGGATCGGTCTGACCCGGCAAATTATCGGCCAATAGCTATCACCTCAGTACTTTGTAAGGTGATGGAACGGATTCTTAACAACCAACTGATCCATTACCTAGAAGATCACTGTTTGATTAATGATCGTCAGTACGGATTTCGACCAAAACGGTCTACAGGTGATCTTCTAGCGTACGTAACACACCTCTGGGGTGAAGCTATCGACAAGCATGGGGAATCGTTGGCTGTCAGCCTCGATATCTCCAAGGCTTTCGACAGGGTCTGGCACAGAAGTCTTCTCTCCAAGCTGCCGGCATATGGTCTGCCTGCTCAGCTTTGCACCTGGATTGCCAGCTTCCTACACTAGCGCAGCCTTCGTGTTTTAGTTGATGGTTGCGCTTCACAATTCTATGTAGTGAATGCTGGGGTCCCCCAGGGATTTGTGCTATCTTCCACTCTGTTTCTTTTGCATATCAATGATATGCTCCTCTCTCTCGGGAACATTCATTGCTATGCAGACGATAGTACAGTGCATGGTGGATACCACGGACGCGCAGTGGCTGGGCGAGCGGAAATTCAGGAGAGGCGGGAGGATCTTGTCATTGAACTCAATAGGACGTTAGAGCTTATCGCCAAATGGGGCTCAGATAATCTTGTTGAGTTTAATGCCAAGAAAACACAGGTATGCGCTCTCACAGCAAAAAAGTCACCATTTTCCCCTCTTCCCTCCCTCTGTGGCACTCCGCTGGTGATACAAAGCAAAATCGCCATGCTGGGGATGGACGTTCGCTGCGACCTTAGTCCAAGGGATTACATCGAGGCTGTGATAAAAACAGCTTCACGGAAACTCGGAGTTCTGAACAAGGTGCGGCGTTTTTTCACGCCACAACAACTGTGCCTGCTGTACAAAACACAGGTACGGTCTTGCGTTGAATATTGCTCGTAACTTTGGGATAGCTCCGCTAAGTACCTACTTGAGGCCTTGGACCGGTTGCCACGACTAACACCCTCGAGCCTTTACAATTGCGTCGAGAGATAGCTGCGCTGAGCGCTTTCTATCGACTGTATCACGGCGAGTGTTCCGAGGAATTATTTTCCCTAATTCCTGCTTCCCCCTTCCTTCACAAGTCTACGCGTGCTGGCTCTCGATGTCACCGACTAACTGTGACATCAATTCCATCGCGCACAAAGAAATTTGGCAACTCCTTTCTTTGTCGCACTTCCAAGAAATGGAATTCCTTACCAGCTCACGTATTCCCCTCCTCTTACGACCCGGGTTCCTTCAAACGAGGCGTGAAGAGGCATCTTGCGGGCCGGCAAGGCGAGGGCGGCTAGTGCAGAACCTTCTTCCCGACTGTACTGGCCGTCCTCGCGTTTGGACTCTACTACCACTTAACATCAGGTGGAGTAGAGTCATTTGTCCTCCCGGCTAATATAAAAAAAAAAAATCCCTTCAAGATCACCAAATAGCTCCATCTATCTATCTCTCATGACACTATACAATATTATTGTGGATACATTAAAATACAATCTTAAATACCTATATCTACCAAAATGAGTTTAAAACGTACAAAAATCTGAGCTTTTTCTAGATACTAGAGGGATAGATCAGAAACCAGAGTATGCAACTAAACAGGCGCGGATTCACCTTTATAGGCAAGGTGGGCATACCCACAACCCTAATAGAGGTCGATAGAAATGCATATATTTTTAAACTTCTCATTTGTAGGAATGCTATGATATGTCCGAAGGCTTTGTTACTTTTTCAATGACAACCATCTTTACCATTTTGTGCAATTCCTTACAAAGACTTAAACAAGACAAAAGGAAAATGCTTTCCTAGAAGGTGACACAAAGTCCACCACCATCCCAAACCCTTAAACACTTCGATATATTCATTACCTAATTATATTTGTACACTTACTGTCATAATTTGAGTCAATAGTGAAAATGATTTTTAATATATCTTTGATATGTTGGCAAACCTAAGACTTGCTTTGCTCTTAGGTTCTCAAACTGACGTTAAAGTTTATCTACATCAAGTATAAGTATTTTAATATCCCCAATATAAAAATATGGATATTATAATTTTTTACGACGTTTTTGTGAATATCCATTCGTCATAATAGTAGTCATAGATAATGAAACACAGCAACACCCAATACAGTGTTCCTGTAGTTTTTGAAGATAAACATTTTATATAAATAATTTAAAATCCTTCAATCCTTTATTATAAAAATAGTGTAAAATAATTTTTCTCACAAATCGGTAAAACATTTTTAACAAATGTTAAAAATACTTTAGACGACTCTAAGCGCTGGTACCTTATTTTATATGGGTCTTCACCCTTAAAATTGTTTACCTAAATATATGAAATAAGGGTTCCATAAATTGATAGAATAGCACTGGTAGCTATAGGATATTTATTAGATACCTAAAAATTTATATGTTTATTTAGGATTTATAAATTTAAAGCGGATATCTATCTTTTTATCTCTAATTCCGTTTTCTGCAAAGGATCGAACGCGTAAATACTTGGTAGGGAAATTTCAACATAAGGCAGCATCATCTAAAATACATTCATTTTGAGGAACACTTTTTATACACAATATACTTCTCCTACGTCTAAAGTCCATGCCTAATTACAACAAAGAGCAAATTGACAGCGTCATATTGCACAGAGTATACTTAATACTTTACAATTTGTAAATTTGTCGGCGTTTGGCGCATTGCTTCCAGTAATTTGTAGGTAGTATTTTACTATATCTAATTGAATTAGGGCAGGCGTGAAAGTAAAAGGTATCAATTGCTTAACGTAAAAACAATAGGTATTTAACCTATTTAAGCACAATGAGTGTAGAAGCAATTGCAACTCCGCCTTCAGTTTCATGGGCACAGAGAAATGCCATTGTGTTTTTAACTTTTAATGTGGAATGCGAAAAGCCAGACATTAAAATAGAAAAAAAATCAATTTCCTTCAAAGGGATTTGTACACCTGAACAGAAATTGTACGAAGTTGAAATACCGTTGTATGCAGAAATAGATCCAGAGAAGAGCACTCATGTAAATAAAGGCAGGCTTATTGAAGTTGTCTTAGCTAAAGAGAAGCCGGATGAGACATACTGGCCCTCTTTAACCAGTGATAAAAAGAAACACCATTGGCTTAGAGTAGATTTCAACCGGTGGCAGGATGAAGATGAGAGTGGTACAGAGCTAGATGAAAATTATGACATGTTCTCGAATAAAATTGGTGATTTTGGAGATGAATATGAGAATGATGATTCAAGCTCTATCGAAGAGGAAGATTTACCAGATGTAGAGTAAGGAACTTATACAAAATAGTTAATGGTATAACAATACATGTTAGGTGTGAGTCAATAATTAATCATTGACCCAATGGCTTTTTTACAAGAACTAAAATTGCTCACATTTACTTTTTGATATTCATGATGTCTGCAGGATCTGATATGTTCCAAAAATAATTTAAGACAAGGCTAGCAATTATTATGTAGAAAATATATTTGAAAATTAAATGTGTGTTCAAATGGAATACTGGGCTATTACATTAACTCAATAGTATTTTTTTTTAATAAATCTGCAATGTAAAAAATAGAAGTCAAAATATTTCTTGCTTATCTTGTAATGTTTGCAATGTTTAATGTGTGAATTAGGTAATAGTGGCTGTAATTTTTCGCAACACATTTATTTTATATATTTGTTTATTTTTAAAATATTGCATTTAAGTGGTAAAACAATTTCTGTGAAGCTTAATTTTACATTGTTTGAAAACTGTTGGAATTACATAATAAAAAGTACATAAATATATAATTTAATATATACCTTATTATGTAAATTCATTAATTTTGATGGAACACAAAGATATTGACTTAATTTTTACATATCTAAAAGATACCTGAAATAAGTACATTACAATTAAAAAATCAGTAAAAGAGAAGAAAACTTTAAATTTTGTTATATTTTATTAAGTTAATTCGTAAATTCATAATTTTAGAATTGTATGTCTGTTTAAAATAGGAATTGATTGTCAAAAAAGGTTTAATTAAATAAGTATTTAATTACTCGTATAGCTTTGTACTTGCTATAGATGTTTTCAGTTACTGAATCTGACCTTATGAACATTTACATCTTAATTGTGTTATACTGTGTAGGATAATTTTGCACCAAATATTTTAATAATACTTTGTTGTTTTATTATTGTCTTTTTGTTTTTGAGTAATAAGCTACTTGTTTTGTAACTTTATTACTTTCTGTATGTTATAAAATCAAGTTCAGATTTTTTTTATTTCATCAAATTCATATTCATATGTTATATATATGACAGGTTTTAATATTATCCTTTCAACTTAAATAAATAAGAACCTTGATTTTGTTGTATTATTAATATTGTACCTTTTTAAATTGATTAAATTGTGTCAGATAGATCAAGTCCTATCAAATGCTAATAATATTTTTAAATTGCTATTTAAGCAAATACTTTATTTAATATATGTAGATTTTTTTTAATTTTCTAGTTAATCTTTGACAAAGAATGCTTAATGACATTCTGCTACACATGTTTTCACCAACATGCAGCCTGAAGCAGTGTAGTGTGATGTGTAAAATGTCTAAACTTTCTCCTTAACAGGAGACGAGTCCTTTGCCCAACAGAGGATCACTTGGTTAACTGATTATATAACAACATAAAGATTGTGTGCAATTACAATAATAATTAAAGAGTGTGTGTAAGTAGCCTAAACATAATTAACCATGAATATTTAACTTCATTGAACGAAAATGAAATAAAATTTACTATTGCCTAATTTTAAGACTAGATTCAGTTCCAAGGTAAGTTGGTATTGTCACAATAAAAGAAACATTTTAAAGCTTTTTTTTTATTTGTTTGAGGCATAACTTCCGCATCACAATTTACATTCTTTAGTAATTTTTATTTGATATCATCAAATATATTTAAAAATTATAAGTAGTTATTTTAATAAAAATAAATAACATTTTCGCATTGCTTAATAGCTACATTTTTTCTTTGATTATTTTAATCAAAGCATTTTTCATTCATTTTCATTCATCACTCAGTCTGTATTGGAATAACATGCCGTTATATACAAAAAGGTATTTCGATTATTGATATGAATTGGGAAGTGTATCGATTTCGTAATGTATCATAGTATTTATTTTTTAAAGTAATTTACTTTTAAAGCGAATAAGTTACAATCTGTGATCTACATGCATTATAAAACTAATTTATAGAATTCGAATGTATACGTCGATGTTCGAAGTTATCCGAAATGGATAAGTGATATGTCATGAAAATAGATCGATTTTAATACATAACTTGGAAACAATGACCTATAACCACATAAGTCCAAATTTTAAAATCGCGAATGTGTACAATACATATATCATTACATATCTATTTGTAAATTAAATCTAATATGAAACGTAGAAAAGAATCTTAAATTACATTTAAATTAGATATTTAATTTAAATTATGGCAACAATTTTATTTAACCTTTTGAATTACATGCGTTAGCCGTTGTTCATACCCTCGGCAATACAACAATTATAATTCTAAGTACCTAACTGCATCATTCCAAAACAATGAACTTATAATACTAAATATAGTAAACTTAACACTTTATTTTATTCTATCACGCCACCGCTGTCGAGAAATGTTTTCTTTGCAATTTCGTACAGCTGCGTTGACATCTTGTCACTGGTTTCTTTGACCATTTTTGTAAAGTAACCTTCAGGATTGTTCAACAATTTATATGGATGATCGAACTCAACCAGGCGTCCAGAATCCATCACCATGACACGATCCGAGTCCATAATGGTGTTTAATCGGTGAGCTACTGTTAAAACTGTGCAGTCTGAAAAACGCCTTCGTATGGTCCTCTGAATAAATTCATCAGTTCTGAAATGTATGCATTTTTATATTAGTTATTAAGTAATTTAATAATGCATATCTAGTTATTAATAGTAAACTTACTTTGGATCTACATTTGCTGTAGCCTCGTCTAACACAAGTATGCGATTTCCACGAAGAATAGCTCGCGCCAAACATATCAGTTGTCTTTGACCAAGTGAAAAGTTAGATCCACCCTCGGATACTTTAAAATCTAAAGCTGGGATTGCCGCTTTCAAATCGACCTTTGAATGGAATAAAAATATTAAACTCCTTCTGTTAAAGATGGATTAGCAAATACAAAAATATGAGGGAGATACTCACTGCTTCTAGAGCTTTCCACAGTTGTTCGTCATCATAAGAGTTAAATGGATCTAAATTGTATCGAATAGTTGCAGAAAATAGAACTGGTTCTTGTGGAATGATTGATATTTTAGAGCGCAATTCCTGAAAATAAATAAATATATTCATTAATATAGTTTAAATAACTCTTAAATTAAATAAATGTATTAAATATTTAAGCCAAAATGGCCCAGTGGTAAGACAGCGTGAATCTTAACAGATGATCGTGGATTCAAATCCGGGCAAGCACCACTGAATTTTCATGTGCTTAATTTGTGATTATAATTCATCTCGTGCTTTACGGTGAAGGAAAACACTGTGAGGAAACCTGCGTGGGTCTAATTTCACTGAAATTCTGCCAATTGTTTATTCCACTAACCCGCATTGGAGCAGCGTGGTGGAATAAGCTCCAAACCTTCTCCTCAAAAGAGGAGAGGAGGCCTTTTAGCCCAGCAGTGGGACATTCACAGGCTGTTACGGTATTAAATATTTCAAACCTGAAGAGAAAGGTGTCCGGTGTCGACCTCATCAATGAGAACTTCTCCCTCTACAATGGCAAGACGGAATAAAGAAGAAATCAGCGAAGATTTACCGGCACCCGTCCTACCGACAATGCCAACCTATGAAGAAAAATGAAAAAATAAATGGTGAGTTAATAGTGGTCAGGTCAGTTACAAAGACGAAAGAATTACTTTCTATATTTTTCTAAAATAGTGTTAAATCCACTTTGGCAACAATATTAAGCCCTAATTAAGTACAAAGCGTATTTAAACTTACCTTCCAACCACTTTCGATGATTAAGTTCAAATTTTTTAAAACAGGTATATCTTCGGGTGTGTACTTCATGTAACAATTGCGAAACTCGACGCGGCCGCACCAAGGCCAGCCTTTAGGGGTTTCTTTAGCTGAAACGTATATGGATTCTTAAGGCTTCACTATCACATTGTTGAAAATGAATTATTGAAAATATAATTTAAAAGAAATAAACGAAAGTAAACGTCGAATTATTTGCAATTATCTTACTTCCTTTATCCCACTGGGGTTCCCGTTCAATATGTGTATATTGCAGAATTCGCTCCACGCTAGTCATTTGCGAGATCACTTCCGCCGTTTGCCGCACTCCGAACTGGAGCATACCCGTTAAGATGAGAGTCTGTGATATCGCCAGTCCCACGTTGCCAGAGAATATAGTTTCTGCAACGAAATAAATCACTGCATGTAAAAGAGTATTTATTTTCATTTAATTCATTTTATATTTTTAGTTTTATTTTTTGTTTTTAAACATATTTCATTTAATGTATTTATTTATCATTTTGTCTATTAAATAATAATAATAATAATATTTTATTGGTAATAACCAATAAAATCAAATAATTAACATATAACTCAGTAGGTATACCTATATACGAACTCTTTATGAACATTGAAAATATGATGACTTATTTGTTTAGTGAGTTACAATACTTACTGCTATCAATAACGAGAAAAGCAACTATCACGATTGTTAAATAGATCACGCATATGAAATCGAGCCAAAAACCAAGCGTTACTCCGCTAGCCAAATAACTGCTCCATGTAGAAGTATGAATGTCCTAAAAACAAAAAACAAAATTAGAGGACTATCCTGCTATTTTTGTGCGAATTGGTGACTACATTACAATTGGATGGTCCAGGCTCTCACTCTAGCATATCATTTAATAATATAAAATATTAAACAATTATAATTTATCATATAATTTTTTCATAAAATGGTCAAAGTCGAAGTCGTTTGAAGCCGAGATGGCCCAGTGGTAAGTACCGATGAGCATTGGTTCAAACTCGGGCAAGCACCACTGAATTTTCATGTGCTTAATTTGTGATTATAATTCATCTCGTGCTTTACGGTGAAGGAAAATATCGTGAGGAAACCTGCATGTGTCTAATTTCACTGAAATTCTGCCACATGTGTATTCCACCAACCCGCATTGGAGCAGCGTGGTGGAATAAGCTCCAAACCTTCTCCTCAAATGGGAGAGGAGGCCTTTAGCCCAGCAGTGGGACATTCACAGGCTGTTACGGTTACGGTTACGGTATAATTTTGTTCTATATAATGTGCAGTATTAAAACTAATTTAACCTGATATCTATCGAACTCCTTTATTAGCCGCTGCTGTGCTCCAGAAGACCGGATTGTGCTTATACCATTCAATGTTGCAGACATGTGAGAAAAAACAGGACTCCTTGCTGTTAACAGAATATCAAGTATAAAATAACCTGTTAATTGTATATAAAGCAAGTAAAACTAAAAAATATTTTTACTTACTAGTTCCTTCTAAACGTTTTATTGATTGTGCAGACTTTAAATAAATTTGAAGTATGACGTAAAATAATAGAAGAATTATAGTTGTCGGTAACAATGTCCAGACCAAGGCAGCAGCGTTTAGTGCTAATATACTGAACATTACGAGGTAAATTTGAATGCACTCGAGAAGGAAACGCGGCAATAATTCGTCTAACGCACCAATATCCTTTGAAAAACGATTCAATATACGTCCTGAAAATACAAAGATAAGTATTAAAATATAGACTTAATTTGAAATGCAAAAAAACATTACGTCTATCTTTAATATATTACCGGAGGAGTTTGTGTCGAAAAACCGCATTACTCCTCGAAGCATAGAGTGGAACATGTCATTGTGTAGGTTTCTTGAAGCTGTCATGCAAACTTTGAAGAACATAAAGGCACGAGCAGTAATGAAGAAGATGCAGCAAATAATTAATGCCGTATACACATATAGATATTGAGATGTATCCAGTGGACCAATGAAAGCATGGATATTCAAATCTGAAAACATAAAAATATGTGATAATACCTTTTTTCGGTTTCGGTTTCGGTTTCGTAAAAAAGTGTTAAGTATAATATCTTACTTGGTAGTATTTCGATGCCGGAGAAGTAACTTGTAAGTGAGAACGTCGAGTTCATGGGTGGAGTCACTATATCGTATTCTTTAACAGTACTGTTTGTTTCCCTTTCTTTCAGACGAGTGACTTCATTTGTCCTGTAATATAATTATATTATTAGTACCTTATTCTGATCGGAAAGCGTCAGATATTTCGAACCGAGATTGCTCAGCAGATACACCACGTAGATCTTAACCGAAGGACACGGGTAAAAAAACCTGACCTAACCGCAATGGATCAGTATACTAGAATAAGTTCCAAGCTTACTCCATGGGAATAGTGGAGCAATGCAAGCTGCATTTCCAGGCCGTTCCTTTAGTTATTCCTTATTTAGTTAATATTAAAAACTCCTAAAATTCATCAAATACTTACCAAAAAGTAACCCAGTAGTCGCAAAGAGTTGCTGATAGCTGTCCAATTACAAGCAGCAGTACCATAAAGACTAATCTAGCCTTTCGTCCACCAGCTCTTAAGTAGGCTCCGTACACTCGCCATCCCATTGACCCAGATTCTCTTTCTTCTTCTTCCATCTCTTGAGCAGGAACTTCACAACCTGTAGTAGATTCTGACAGAGACGGCCGTCTTGTTGTTGACAACTGAAAAAGAAACGGAATATAATGTCGTAAAGTACCTACGAGAGTATGTTTAGCAGGAGGAAATTGAAAATCTAATTGTTTAATTATGTATATATAGTTGTTATATTATTACTCACCCTAGCGGATGTTCGCCGTGACATTGGAGGAGGCTTTTCTTTTTCCGTGTTCGTTTCATTTTTATCTTCCTGATCTGAACGTAGTAATTTAGCGAAATCTTTGCCCGAGGTCAGTAGTTCATCATATGTGCCTTTGGTGTCAATAGCACCCTATTAAACATAATATTGTAAAGTCGTCAAGCAACCAAGACGTATAGGTTTTTTTAATGTTATCCTTACTCAAATAAAATCATGATATTTTTATTTAACAATTGATGTAAAGGAATAACAATATACATTTCAACGACTTAATAAAGATTTCAAATAATCATAACCTAATAATTCTATAGCAATAATTATACACTATATATTTTGTTTTATAGAAATTTGTAGTATTGGTGTAATAAGTTGCCGAGCCGTTGCCGTCAAAACATGTTTTAAACTTACATTGTTCATAATGACGATATAATCTGCGGCTTTGAGATAGTGGAGCTGATGAGTTACAAGGACACGAGTGGTATGGCGCAGGTAGCCCGTGATACATTCGTCGAACAGTTGTCGCCCCACGTGTGCATCCACAGCTGATAGTGGATCATCTAGTAGGTAAATATCCGCCTGAAATATCATACATATGTCTTCATCAGAAAGGAAATAGGCAGATAGCACGAAATCGTAAATACAAGCTACAAGGTTAGAAGCTGATTGAATTAACAAGCTTCTTGCTTAGAGCCCCAAGATTTAATTTCGGTGTTTTTTAGGTGTGTATGTCAATATTGTCTTTAAGTTAATTTTATTACATGCTTAATTGCGTAATACTTGAGTTTTTATTAAGTTGTTGACTTTTCTATATGATAAAATTGTCTTCAAGGGTGGAAGGAAGTTGCGGTAGCTAATCATATATAAACTTACTACTTAAAATTTAAAAAATAGTGTATTATTGCTGTTAGGCTCACTTGTCTATAAACGGCTCTGGCTAGGTTAATACGTGCTCTTTGACCTCCGGACAATGAAGCACCTCTTTCACCGACAAGCGTTTGATCACCATGTGGAAGCTGCTGGAAGTCCTTCTGAAGTGCACATACTCTTATAACCTGAAATTTATTAATTTATGACTTATTTAGTTTTAGACAAAGTGAAACATGTAAATGTATATTATAAATATAATATACCTCTTTATATTTTTTTGGATTATACGGCAAACCGAATAATATATTTTGCCGCACAGTGGACACGAATAACCAGGGTTCTTGGCAAGAGTAGGATAACGGCCCAGATAGATATATCTTTCCAGTAGTTGAGCGTAGTTCGTTTAATAATAGATGTAATATTGAACTCTGTAAAAAATAATAATGATTAAATTCTGATATCATTAAAAAGAAAAAAGAAAATAAAGGAGTGAATGGTACCTTTCCAGAACCGACTGACCCAATTATTGCGCAAAGCTTTCCTTTAGGAACAGTTATGTTAATGTTGCGTAATGTTGTAGGACCATCTTCTGTCCAATTAGCACAAACATCTTGAATCAGTAAACCAACGTCTGGGCTAACTGGAACTGAGCTTACTGGCTTCGCTATTAGTCCCTTTTCATTGCAGTCAAAACCTTGTAAGTAAATAATAATTTTTGAAATTCAAGTAAAAACATATATGTATTGAAATAATTTGCTAAAATGAACACTTAAAATATAGAAAGTTGCAAAATTGTAATTTTCAATTATTTTGTTATTAAGCTGTAAGTGAGCAAATTACAAAAATATATACTATATATTATATTTAGCTTAATTAACTAACAAGTAAGTAATGAGTAGTTAAGCTCAATTTATATATGTATTTACATATTTTAGTCTTCTTTCGGATTTTATTTATATTTTTTTCTATAATTAGCTTAGATATAAGACTAAGCTGTATACTGTCGAATTTCAGCATTGTTATTGTAGTGTCGTGTATATATTTTATTGGAAAACATTAGAAAATCGATTTTGTATTTTATTTACCTGGATTATAGATTCCTTCTTCTTCTATTTTCTTAAATGTGTTCTGGCGAAGGTCTAATTCGCCAAGATTCTTATTTTTTTTATTTTCAACCCTCTGAACTAATTTTGCAATGTCTACATCAGCAACACTACGAAGATCTTCTCTTTCATCTGTTTGTGTGAGATTAAAGCATATAAATAAATGAACTTTGATTAATATTTTGTTTTATATTAAATATATAACAAACAATAAAAAAATATTATATATTTCAGATGTTTAAGCTAAAGGATGAAGGAGAAGGAAGGGATTAAAGTTAAGGGATGCATATGTAAAAAATAATTTCATGGCATTCCAGCAACAATGAATCCATAAAATCAGGATAAGAAACTAAAATTCAACAGTTAGTTTAATGTTACTTTTCCCATTAATTTTTTTATATATTTTCCACACCATGTCGTTAGTACTCAAAAGCGATAAACATAAACACATTAGTAGTTAAATAAAGCAAATTATATATTTAAAAAAAACGGGTAATTTAAGTATTACGCATTTCTCATACTTTTAACGTTTCACAAGAGCCACTCACAATATAATATTTAAAATCGTACCCAAAACTAATAGTTGCTGTATTCGAAGAACAGAAGTATGAGACTCTAACAACATTGATAGAGACATTGGTAATAAAATAGCTACCGAAGCTTGGAGAATATTGAACATTTGAGCCAACGGGAAAGCCTGTGGAAATCATCAATCGACAAATAATTTTCAATCTTTTTTATATTTGATAAAATATTATGTTTTTCATATATACATTTAAAAACATATCTACGACTTATTACATATATTAAAAATAAATAACTTAATATAGGGTTAGTAAATACGTATGCAGCATACAGTTTTCTACCAGCGCCTGTCATAATGAGGTCTTTTTAAACATAGTGTAACATGCTTTTACGTATCAGCATGCAATTAAAATAGGCATGCATCGAGACCAAGAGGCCTCACATACCTAATAGCATGAATGTTTCGAGGCGTTGGATTGAAATCAGTGCTTCTGCCAAAAATGACACAGCATTTGACATAATTATTGATAGCGTGCCTTGAAGTGTATTGAAGAATTGCGCCAAGGGGAACACCTGTAATAAAATCGTTTTGGGTTTTGGTGTAACGCACATTTACGATCAAAGTGTTATCGTTACACGTATATCACAATAATACGTAGTTGATGTAATTGATTCACGTGTTACAATTAAAGTGTTCGATACTATTCCTTTTAACATGTTTATCCTCAATAGATTATCAAGTGATTCTATGGTAAACAATACTTACAATATCCGCTGTAACTTGGTATCCGAATAGGGAGTAAGATAGAAGGGTGATGTAAAGAGTCAATCTCTCGGTGAAGACCATAAAGCTGAGGTAGACTCCTCGTAGATATGATGCAGATGTGATGCAATTAATTTCATTCTTACGTGCCAACGCTACAACATTCTCGAATGGTTTCTCCCAGGCGTACATTTTGATAACCTAATATTACAAGAATTATAATTAGTGGATATACCTTAGCTTAAATTATCTTGTATATTTTTATAATAATAATGAAACAAATGAATTATTAATGCATTATATCTCACCTGCATGCCACTTATAATTTCATCCATAATGCGTACACGTTCATCAGTTTTGCAAGCGGTTCTCATACGTAATCTTGCCGATAATTTGCTCATGTATGCTGTTTAAGAAAAACACAAATAAAATTATACATAAAATATCGACAACATCATTATCTCAGAATAATTTAACATTTATTATGAATAAATAATAAGAAGTCGCAATGATAAGCAAAAATCAAAAGTGGTGTGTTTTTACTTACTAGCCAGTTAATAATAACTAATAATCATCATAATTCTTGCCTCAGCGCAGTATGTAAAGTCTATACTTTATATATAGGATTTAGAAGATTTTTTCAGCAGACAGGCTGACTATATAATAACTTATTACCTCATAAGGTTTTTATGTATATTCCAAGTTAAAGAGCAAAGAGAATTAGGAACAAAGCAAGAACTGATTCTATCATTAGCAAGCGAAGTAATGTGTTTGTGTAATTCTTCGTACAATTTCAATAATTAATTATAATTTTAGCTTATTTGCGCGTAAGTCTTCATACTGTTATTGATAATCAAAGGATTATTATCACTTAATATTGAGGTATATACTCACACTGAACTGGAACGGTCTGTAACACAATACCAATGACTCCAACAATAGCAGCATATCCAATTTTAACGTAGATCAGATAGCAAACCACGACCACTTGCAGGGGCAGTATCCAGATGAAATGTGTATAGATGAAAGCGTAATCAAACCGGTTCACATCGTTGGATAATAGATTCACTACCTGCCCTGCAGTCGTCTGAGCCAATGCACCAGAACTCATACGCATTACCTAAACAAGTATAAATTTATTGTTATAAAATACGAATTGGCATTTCAATATATTTGTAACAAACAAATTACTTAAAATAATTTTAAAATACGTTATTTTTTATATTAGATAATATATGCTAACCTTTCTATAAATTAGAGAACATGCAGCGATTCGGACTTTCATTCCAAATTGCTGAGTTGAATAAGTTCCGTGGTGATTTAGGAATGCTATCAACAGAGACATGAGTATGACAGCGGATGCACAATAAATGGCCTGCTCGTATGTCATGTCAGACCCGGGTTCCCAATATGACAGCATCATGCTCAACGCCACGGGCTGGAACGGCCTGAAATTGTCACAAACGTTTAAATGAAATTTCATCAATCGTTTTTTAGATATTAAAAATATCATATATTTATTAGTAGAATTTTAAAGATCATTCAACAAACAGTGTGCTTGTAACGTTGTTGAGGAAGTTGAGTTTTCTATTGAGTTTACTAGGAAGGCTTATAATATCATGTATCTATTATATATTACGAAATGCTTACTTAAGGATGAGAGCTTGTATGAGAAAAATGATGCCGGAAGGTGCGTAGCTCATCCAGAATGCCTTGGTCATCGCGCGGAGAAGAGACGGCTTTCTTCCTTGTTTGTTCGCTAATGCTATTTCTTCTAGCCATTTCCTGTTAATAAATAATATAATTTAAATATGGATTAATGTTATCAATTAATGCATCCAAGTTTATAGTTTTCCTTGTAAAATAAAAAAAAGACTTTTTTTGAAATAAGTCATTTTTAAATCGAAATTTAAAAAAAATATGTTAAGTTATATTCTACTCTCCTGTACAGTGTATAGTGAACCTACTTATATAGCTCCTTGTAATAGGTATACTTTTTTGAGTCCTGTTTCAAAACCAAATATAAATAATTACATTGTGTATATAATATTTATGTTTTTAAAATAATCGTCAACGTAGCTGCCACGTGGCTACTAATGCGTCGTTTCTTGTAAATACGTCCAGCTAACGTATCAAGCGCACCTCGAAGCATACGATGTCATTCATGTCATCATTATATTAATTAACATGCCCTTGACCTTATCATGTTGTTTATTTTTTTAAAGAAAACATGTATGTTATTTTATACATATGATGCTGATTAAACCGTGACCAGGGGTCCATGATGATTAATGGCTTAATTATATAAAAGCTTCAGTTTGTTGTTAAAATTTAATTAAGTTCATATAAAACTAAGTAGCTCTTAAATGTTGTATAGGCTCGTAAGGACTTCCCCTTTGCTTCAGAGCTTAAGCTTAGAGCTTATTTCGCCCTGAATCGAAATTTAAATACAAATATATGAAAAGTAAGCGGTGCTTGTTCGGCCGTGTTCTGTACATTAGGCTATATGTGAAATTAAACAAAAAAATGGTATATTTAAAATTTATGTAACTCACTATTTAATAATAATAATTAATGATTGAATTGATATAAATTATAATACACAGCACGCGATGACGATCATGAGTATTTGTTTAAAGCATATATATATGAGCACATTATATGTACATTGTTCGACTGTGAGAAGTAATTTGTGCAGTTAATTATATTCAATGTGTTGTAGAATGTTGTATCGCACATCGTTAAACGATCAATATAATTGTTATCGTTATTGTCAACATTATTTCCTATTAGTCTACAAGTTTAAGAGTATTTAATTTTAATTATATAAAGTTATCCTCAATGGATATATATATTATACAATAAATTTGTAATGCTTAGATCCGATTTATAAGAAGCTACCCCCGTCCGGACCGGATTTTATTCAAGCTTGTGCAGGTAATTTAAAATCATGACACAGGATTAAACTAAACTGAAGCCACCACATTTTCGGAATGAAGATTCTACGAGAAAATCATCGGAAAGAATGAGTTTCTTTCCGATGGAGAGTGAAGAGAGTGACTAGGTATTGAGGTACCTAGTCACTCTTTTTTACAACTAAATTACATATTTACTTCATAATTATCAGTAAATCAATTATTCTCCGTATTGTATGTACATCTTACCGTCCACTTCACTTTTTCTCATGAGTTCAAATATCTTGTTCGAAATTGCAATGTAGTTCGTAATTCTTGTTTACAAATTAATCAATATAACAACTAATAATGTTTGAATTATAGGGTCATTTTGAATACAATATTAAATATAGATATATATACATATATATATATATATATATATATATATTAATTTTGAAACAGTTTTGAATAATTGATGGAACACTTTAATCGTTGAAATATTTACAACAATTAATTTTATAACATTCGCGCTCGTATCATACTTGTGGCTACAATTTACGAATGATGAAATGAACGCTTACTTAATAATTTACTAAACGTGAACGTTACTATAATTTGTAACCTCATATAAATTTCATTTATATCAAAATTAATATGTTCTTAATTTTAAATACAGTAGTCAATTTTCAAAATTTCCGTTCTACCTTATTTAGTTAAACATCAAGTTTAGAAAGAAATGGGTCAAAGATAAGAATTTATTGATAAGTTTTCCTTCCGTTAAACTTAAGGTGATCTTAAACTCAAGGATTTAATTAAAACTAAAACATGACAAAACATAACGAAACTGGCTCCGAATGATCGGTAATGCTTACAGTATTTTTTTAACACATTTGAAGAAATGTCTGTCTAATCGGAATAATGGCACATGAAATTATTCTTTTATACGAAAAAATGAGACCGAATTATTAACCAACTGAAAAAAACATATTTACGACGTAAAATTAAAGCATTTACTAAATAAAACAATGTAAAAATTCAATATTAAATTTACGTATTTTGTAATTAAAGTACACGTAAGCAAACGTAAAAATAAAGATTAAAATTAATACTATATATATTTTTGTAGTTGTAAGATGGTCAAGAGATTTAATCATAAGATTTTACGAAATCGTTTTGTTTTTCGATTGAGTAAAATTAGAAGGACATTCATAATATTTATATTTATACAAAACAAAATAATTAGTATCTAGTTTAATTATTATTTTTAAAAACACACATAATCATTTAAATTCTCAATTCATTCTACTTCTTCCGTTTCACTAGTGCTCTCAATGAGGTCAATATCACTGTCACTCTTTTCAAAAGTCGATGTTCAATATTTATCGCCAGGTACTGCGACTACACGTAGTACTTCATTTCTGCACGAGATCCAGTAACCGTTATTCCATATATTTTTGAATTCAAGTAAGTTTTTTTTAGTTACAGCTTATAGAAATTTACTGGAAATGAGAATACTTTGCCCTACAAAAATAATTTATTAACTTTGTTTTCTTATAAGATTACCTTAAATATATATATTTTTTATGTTATAGGTAGGTGGACGGGCAAATGGGCCACATGATGTCAAGTTACCCATTAATCGTTTATTAACAAAATTATAATATTTTTTAACACCATGACATTCACTACATCTATTTCTATTTCTTATGAAATAATGTACTTTTAAATATATGAGTTGAAATAAATATATTGCTTGTAAAAGAAAAACACTATCTATATACCGTGGAAAATTAATGAAAATCTAATATTAATTTATAATAGCCTATTTAAAGTTTGTGATAAAAGTGAGAGCATAAATACGATATAACATCATATGATAAAAGTAAAAGAAGAAGCACCTACAAAAAGTTGTATTAATTAATACCATAAAAGTAATTAGTAAAGTAACTGGATCACTGCTCCAGTGTGGGTGGCTGAATACTTATTATGTGATATGTCAAAGAATATCATCCGATACGTGTAGGTTTCCTGACTGTATTTTACTACAACACAGACATACTTCTGACTGATGTGTATATCTTGGCATATCTTGGCTCTTACAATAACAAATATTTATATAAGTTAATATATATCAAAATCAAATTATACTTTATTTACGTTGGCTAAATAATTTATATAACTGTATATAAATAATAAGTATACAATTTATACTTTATAGTAAGAAGAAACATTTGTATGTTTATAATAGTATATCGGAACTATGAAACTACTGCACCGATTTTAATAATCATTCCACTATTAGAAAGCTACTTTTCCAGAAGTAATTAATTTTCCAGTAATAATTTGTGTGGTATGTTTAAATAAAAATAGCATTGGGTGAAAAACTCATTATTTACTCGTACGAAGTCGGATACTACTACTCGTAACTAGGTACCCATCTAACTAGGTACCCATCTAGTTACGAGTATATGTAGGTACCCACCTAGTTATACGAGTATATGTAACGCTGAAGCAAATGTGTTATCTTCGCGTGATCATTGAGTTTTAAATTATAGTTGATTAAAAACAAACGTTTTATATTTCACTTGCAAAATAATAATTATGTTCATGAATGCTTAAACTGATGTTGTAAGATATTTATCTATGGATGTACTATGCGATGAGTACAAAGAGAAAAAATGAAACCATGTTAAGGCTGATCAGGTTTCGATGTCAGATTTTGTTTGACCTGCTAATATTTTTATTTTCGTGTTTCAATAACGTTTTATATTAATGGTTAATTATAAGTGAATTAAAATATTTGATTATCATTCCATTGTCAACAGACGACTCCGTATCATAATGTTGTAAACTAAGAAAATTAGTTTTTTAAGTCCTGAAATTAACGTTTATCCTTTGACTCGGCAAATACCGGGTCGTGTCCCGGGATTTACATTAGAAGTTATTGAGTTTTTCTTATAAGTAATTCTGACTAGCAACCTGAAGCTAGGAAGCAAGCAGTCTTTTTACGCTCATACTTCGGCAAGCACCTGTTCTCTCCAGTCTTGGCGTATTCCTGGATTATAAAAACAAGAACTAAATAAAGAGGAACCCCTGTGTTTGCGCACACTTGTGCACTATAGTGTTGCCATGCTCGAAACTCGCCCGAAACTTTTAAATCACAGTAAAGTATCATAATCTTTACTAAATTAATATTTAGCTATTGTTTTTACATGTATACCTAAGAAGGCATATTATATTATATTTGAACAACAGCGCAGTGTTTTCCAGGAAAAAGACGATTAGAAGACCGCGATAAGAGTAATTCTGCAATTTCTTTTCTTTTAATTGCTTTAGAAGTTACTTGTATGTACACTGTAATATTTTTTCCTGCAGTGAAATATAATTAAAATATAATATATTGTATATATATATATATATATATATATATATATATATATATATATATATATATACAACAAACAAAACATGACACAACATGTCCCTATAATATAATAAAAGTTGCAAGTCATTAATGTGGTTTGAAAATAATAATTATTTTCTCAAACTTTACTACTATGTATAATTTGTTTTTCACACACACACACACATAAAAACGTAAGACTTCTTAACGTTATTGAAAGATTAACTTTGGTTTTTTAGTTATGTTTTTCTAAGCAATGTTGGCATTGAAATATGTAAATATAGGTAGTGAAAGCGTATCAATCTACTGGTGAATAAGAATTATAACCGGTATCATGTTTACTTTTCCATATGTTAGCGATTGTGGCATATTACTGTCAGTTAGTATAACTATTAACGAAGCGGTCACGAGTAAAGAACCTATGTCGTACTTCTTTTTACATATATAATATCATTGATGTCGTATTATTTGTATTCTTTTGCCAAAGTAGATATTTTCTGTGTAGGTATTTATATTGTTTTTTTATTAAGTAGGCTAATTTGTCATAGCAGTACATTTGCGTCATATAGGTACGTGCTGATTTTTAATATTTGTGTAGTTAAATCTCCGATACATCAATTCTTATTATATAAATATGTCATAGTATTATTTTGTTTTACTGTTTTAAATTTAAAATGTTTTAATAAAGTACGATAACAGCCTGTACACGAGAAATTGGTGTGCGTAGGGAGAAGAATAAAGGTTTTGTTTGGATTTGATTACGAGTAGCATTTAAAAGCAATTGAGAATCCGGATACGCACCGCTGAGTTATCATATGCTTAATTTGTGCGTATAATTTGTGTCGCGTTCGTGATGAAATCGGTGTACAGAAATTCCGACGAATAGCTTTAAGGCCTTTTCCCCTTTAGCACAGTGGGGGCACACGAACGTTAGTAGTTTTTTAGTAGTTGGTATATTTGAGTTTATTAGATAAACTGAATGAAGTTAAAAATATTTTCAATATAAATTTAATGATCGACTTAGATGAATCATTGAGATTTTTTTATATTTTTTATGTACTATGTATTTAATAAAAAGCGTTTGTATATGTAAAAAAAATATTTGATTCAACAATGAGCAAGTCACGTCACATTCACGTCTGTTAACTGTTAAACAAATAGCACCTGAACAAGTTAAGCGACCGTGTTCATCTGGCATTTAAAAGAATTCCATAAGATGCTAAACTGCTTGGCGTTATAAACACCAAGTTATTTATTACAACGTTATTTGTATATTTTAGGTTAAACGAAGAAGTGAAGCGATTTCATCACTCTAATTCAGACACTTCACTTTTTTATTATTAAACCAGTTGTTAATAATAATAATAAACTTTGCTTATTATGTTTAGGAGCTGCGTGTTGTATTTCTGACTGGTATGGACTTCCCCCTTAACGAAGTGAAACAAAAGTTATCGAATGTATGATAATTAAAAGCATATGTAAAATCAGTTGGGTTTCTGACGATAATCATAATAATTGCGTCTCAAATTGTCGTATTTTTTTTCACACACGTAAAACAAAGAAATATTTTAAATTTATAAAAACCATTATTGTTTTTCCCACTATTCGGAAGTTATCAAGTTGCATTTCATAATTCCATTAATGCTGTAGCAATGTTTATCAACATATTGCAGTTTCCGCATTGGATGTTTCGATGCTCGGGGAGTTCATTAATCCTCTCTCATTCGAATTGCACAAGGGACGACGGAAATGTGAGCAGGTTATATAATTACAAACTAATCAAATATGTTTTTCGTTAACTTTTATATAACATCAAATAACCAATGAAAACAATTTGAAAAATACTACTAGTTGGCCTACGTGATTTCGATCAAGTATAGTTTCGCTATAGATCGCAATAGTAATAAACTAGCCTATGCCCTTATCCAGTTTCCAGTCTAGTTTTACATAAATTTCATTACGATTGGTTTAAACGTAATGAGGTAACAAAAAGACAGTTACTTTCCCATTTATAGTATTAGTCCAATATATGCGTTTATTATTAAGTTAGGACATTCGTATTTTTTTTAAACAACGCGTATCGCTATGGCGTCACAAGCGATCGTCTCATTGCCTTGTCCCTGTTTAGCTTCGACGCGATGGTTTACACAATCTATCTAATTATTATTGATTATGTTATTATCGTTAGAGCTGCGACTTAAACTGACCTTTTCCCACCATTCCAATAAATATTTAAAACAAATTTACAACAACTTTAAATAATCGAGTTCGTAAAATGATCGCGAATGCAAAACATGTTATATTAATACGATACTAGCTAGTAGTCAGTGTGTGAGTGTGTGTTCAGCTTAAGTTATTTTCTTGGTATCTATTAACATTTGCGTCAATTCTAAGAATAAAGGTAAACCAATAATGTTTAAATTCTTGCGAATCAGTTGCCTAAAGAAAAAAAATAGCAAAGCGTGTACGACCGCACTGAAATAAATAAAGGTATAAAAGTTATTCACGCCACTCGGGCCTTTATTTTTTTTCTTTCTAACTTTGAAAAGAAATGGCGTGGTTTGGCTACAATCGACGTCAGACGTGCCCACAGATAGCATGCATAGACTTGGCAATGCGACTTATATAAAGTAGAATGCTTTAAAATAGTTTCTCTTAAACATAGCCGTATTTAACTTAAAATTAATTTGTTTTTAGTGCTTTCATAGTACAGTTAAATATCTAATTACTCTATGTTTCTAAAACTATAACAGTTTTTATGTACTGTTCGTAGTGACGATATTTAAAAGGAATTTTTTATGAATTATATGTCATTGAACGCTATTAAAGATTCTTTATTTTGAAAGTTTGTTTTTTTCTTTAGATAACCTTAAAAATCCGTCATATAATTTCCATACATCTTGCCGATCTAGTTCCACCATATTGTGAGTTAGTGGACAGTGCGGTTCGTCAAGTATGGCTTCTCAGGCAGAATATTATTCGCCAAATGTAAGATTTCCTCTCGATAATTTCCCTTCGTCGCTGGTTTTGAACCCGGGACCATCGGTGAAAATTTACGTATGATGATCAACTCTCATAAAAGGCCACTGAGCCATTGCGGCTATCTATCCGAGGATAATACATCGAAGATAAATCGAATGATAAGGATAAGGATTTTTTTAATTTTCAAATATATAACCATTTGTGGCAATTTATGTAACACCATGAATGATCAATCGAGTGAAAGTCTGGTATTCGTGTACCAACATGCTGGAAGACGTGTTATGCATTTTTTAAGATCTAGATTCAACATGCACCCTACATGCACGCTTCTTGCATATTAAGCGTATAAGCTAATCTAATACAATTATCAACACTTTTAAACTTAACGTAAAGCCTTTAGTATTATGCATAAAAAATATTTTAAATTTTGTATTATTTTATTGTTTTATATAAGTGAAAATGTTCTTTATGAATATAAATTATAAATTTTAAATCTATACCATCTTTAACATGATTACAATATAAATATATTTATGTACTTTTTCATAATCATAATAGCCAGCATGTCGCTACGTTTGCGTTATTGTGTTAATATTCATTAATACATGAGCGAGTGCGCTGCTTATGTAAATAATACTTTAAAAATTGTAAGATAATTTTTAAGTTGCGCTTATTGCGTCTTTTAAAGTATACATTAATGCAAACGGCTCACCATAATTAAATGTATTTTACAGTTATTGCATCCGCTGCTTTAGAGTTTTATAACAATAAGAAAATATTTCCCTAAAGTAGACGCTTTACTACCTTACTGTCTCCCATGCATCTCGGAATGAAATAAGAAGTTATTTATTTAAACAGGTCACAATGACCTTTGTTTACAAAACATACGCATATAGCAAGACTTGTCGATACAATTTTATAATATAAACAAGGATGTGGCGATTGACTTGTTTCCGAAGGTCACTTCGTGTCAGATGACCAGTTCACTTACGAGTATGTAGTAATCACTATATTAGCCATTCTCATTATTACATAGGGACTGCGGAAGTCATTTACCTTGGCGTCGATTTTAACTCAAAAACTCTTTAGGTAATATTCAACGCTTGTATTTGAATGTACATCCTTCGACCATATAAAATAATCTTTTATGAGTTATCATACCACAAAAAAAACGACGCATTGACGGTGTAACGAGAGATTTATATAGGCTGTAGTGCCTTATTCTGTAGCTGAAAGTAACCACTTCTTATAGTAAATTGTAAAAATATCAAGCTTAGTCCTCTGAGTATAAGTAAAGAGCTTGGATGACCCAGATTATATAAAGCGAGGATCTTAAACTTAGATTGACGATTTCGATTCGTAATAGGGTCAAGTATCTTTCTGTTTTCGAGTGTCTAATTAGAGTATGATTTTCAGCGGTACAAAGCATACTGTCAAAAGAAATTGTAAAGAAGTGGTGACGCATGCAAAGCCGCTATGATATATGTATTTGATAGACGAACAACTTCAGTTGCCGTAACCGTACCGTACAGCCTGTGAATGTCCCACGGCTGGGTTAAAGGCCTCCTCTCCCTTTTTGAGGAGAAGGTTTTAGAGCTTATTCCACCACGCTGCTCCAATGCGGGTTGGTGGAATACACATGTGGTAGAATTTCAGTGAAATTAGACACATGCAGGTTTTCTCAAGATGTTTTCCTTCACCGTAAAGCACGAGATGAATTATAATCACAGATTAAGCACATGAAAATTCAGTGGTGCTTGCCCGGGTTTGAACCCACAATCATCGGTTAAAATTCACGCGTTCTTACAACTGGGCCATCTCGGCTCTAACCAGTTGACAAAGTGTTGTTAGATTTGTCAAGAAATTATCAGGAGCGTGTAGCTTAGACATGGACAGTGTTACACACGAAATGACTGCATCGCGTAGAGCAAGTAAGGCTGTTGGTCCTGCAACTGAACTCTCTCAGGTTGTGACGGATTGCTGTCCTATCGGATTACGATAGTTAGGGAATATGAACTCAAAGTTGCCACCGTGGTTGATAATAGTCAGGAGCATATCATCATTATTTGGTGCCTAAATAAGAACGGTTGCATTTCATTTATTAACACAATGACACTGGTATAATTGACAAGTTATTCAATACAATGTACAAAATTGTAATAGCAAAATTAAGCTAAATTGGTTTTAATAACCTATAAATAAAAATGTTTTTGTTTTTTAAAAGCTACTAGCATACTACCTTTAAAAGTACTAGCGATTTCCGCCGCCTTCGCACGGGTGCAATTTACTGATAAAAATTAGAACAAGGCTTAGCAAGAAAATATTAATTGGTTTCAGTGTTAATTTTATTGAGAAATATAGATTAATTATTTCATTTGTTTTTTTTTTATATCTGCCGGGAAGGCAAAACTCCACCTGATGGTAAGTGGTGGTAGAGTCCAAACCCGACGATGGCCAGTAACAGTCGGGAAGATTGTTCTACACTAGCTGCCCCTGCCTTGCCGGCTCGCAAGATGCCTCTTCACACTTCGTTAATTATTACAATTATTATTATTACAATTATACGATCAGTTAATTTTACGTTAAATAAAATTTAGAAACTTAAAATTCTAAATGTCACCGTTTCAATATTGCGCGAAATGGGTTATGAATTATAATCAATAATCAACTATACTTTTCATTAATTGTCATTTTTAAATTTACTAACAGTATCCCCTGTGTAATAAAATTCGCATTTCTATAGACTTGGATTAGGACGATTTAATTGAAGCAAAACTCGAGATCCCATCTCAATAATTGAATAAGCACTGTGATGTGTCATTCTTCCTTTCGAATACTCTAGACTTGTTAACGCAACCCTTGCTAGAGCAAATAATCCTCGGCCATTCACAAAGGATTGTTAAGATTTCATAACAGCATCATCATCTATATTTATTGGTCTTTATCTGTTTCATAACTCCGCAATCAATGTTGCCATATGAAAAAATATCAAGACGAGTTGAATAAGGAGTAATTAATGAGGAATAAATTAAAAAATAATATAGATATTAATTACATAATACAAATTATAATGCAAACGATATTGACTCACGATTTTAATAACAATATGTATAAGCATTACTTATCACGAGAACACGGTGCGCTGTGTTAAACTGGTTCAATTTCTTATTAATAGATTATCTATTGTAGTTGATAAACCAAACGGATAAAGACAACGTATTTGAAATAAGTTGAATTCAAATTGAAAATTAACTATTACATAAATTATAACGAACATTTTTTTAGTCACTACTATAAAAACCTTAAAGATGTTTTAAAATATTTTATAATTTTTATCAAGTTGTATTTTATTACACTTAAATACTAGATTCGTGTAAGATAACTGACAACTACATTTTTCATTGTTTTCAATAATCGCGGTTTTTCTCTACTACTTGAAATTTTATTGCTAATTAAAGTTTGCGGTCAGAAAGAAACTGACTGTCAGATTTAATTTCTATAGTATATAATACTTACGAAAAAAACAAGCAAAGGTTGGAAGATCGAAGTTATTTCACAACAATATTTAAAAAAAATACAATAACATATAGAAAGCTGCAATTAATATTGTTTTAATTTAAAGGTTTGTTTATATTTAACATATGTATTACCCGAGACCTGGAGTCAATTTAATCCCCAAGACGATTTTCTAATTCAATTATTATGGTAACAGCCTGTAAATGTCCCAGTGCTGGGCTAAGGCCTCTTCTCTCTTTTTGAGGAGAAGGCTTTGGAGCTTATTCCACCACGCTGCTCCAATGCGGATTGGTGGAATACACATGTGGCAGAATTTCAGTGAAATTAGATACATGCAGGTTTCTTCACGATGTTTTCCTTCACCGAAAAGCACGAGATGAATTATAATCACAAATTAAGCACATAAAATTTCAGTGGTGCTTGCCCGGGTTTGAACCCACGATCATCGGTTAAGATTCACGCGTTCTTACCACTGGGCCATCTCGGCTTTTTTTTTATTATTACATTATAGTTTTATTAAATATTTAATTATTTTACTATACAGTAAACATTTTTACGATTCATTGCTGATCATATATTTAGATAACCGATACTTTATTCATAGCTAGAAGCTAAAGCTTTAAATGCACAATTATATAACGAGTATATTCTTGATAAATAATAGTTAATAAATTATTTATATGGATACTTCGATACGATTTTAATGACGTCAAATTACTAGAACGATCATAATACATTTATGTTTAATTTACAATTATAATAATTTTAATCGTAAGTCGTGCATATGGGTTGCATTCAATTAAGATATCCCGCTTCACCTGGTATTTAGTCATTGCTTGCAGTACGTATAAGTCTACGTGCAGTATGACTAAGTAGAGTAGTATATTGTATACATAATGTGTCTGTTAACAAGACGCTCGTCGCCTTGATTAGTACTTCCCATTCGTACAGATTCTAAACCTTTGTGTCGTGTATACCTCCTTCGACATTTTAAATACATTGAACATGTTCTTACCGAAACAGACTTGGCGTGTGATTGTATTTGCTGATCTTAACGCCTCGTCTGTTTGTGCATCTTTTTATTAAACTTTTGTTGAGTTTCTGCAAATGGAGTGTCACGTAAAATGTCAATTTTACGAAATATTTCTGAATTTTTCACATAGCACATTTTGTGTATACGAATGTATGTATGTATATGTTAAGTAAATTATTTTATTTTTTTTCTGATATATTTCAGGAAATGGGTAAGATGTTTATGACATGCATTCATTGATAGGATAATTTCATCATGATCTCAGCTACTTAACCGTGACGCACAATAGCCGAGCTCTTCGTTCTGTGGAATTAGGATGGGCATGTGACGCCAATTGATACATCTTTTGTGCCATAATTCGAACTAGTGCAAATAAAAAAGGGGTTCACCCCTAGGTAAATGTTGAGAATAAATATATAAACTGTTCTTAAGCGGTTTTTCTATTGTATAAGTTTTGAAAAAAAAAAATTAATACATATTTTTAAATTCTAAGATACTTTTAAGTCAGACTGTTTGGTTTTTGTACAAACTAGAAGATATAAAGCAGAATGCTCTTAATACCATATTGTTTTACTGGCTTAGTCAAATAAATGACTTCAAATATTGTACTTAATCCGTAAATACACGGACAGTTAAAAAAAGGAATCATTTGATAAAGAATTTACATTTTAATTGAAAAAAAAGAACAGGTAGTCTGAAACAGCATTAAAATACTTATCAACCGACAATAAAGTATTTAAAAATTGCACTAAATATAAGTAAAGCTACCTTAGAAATAGCATGTAGCCTGTTTTTACACATATTTGTAATGCGTTCCATTAAACGGGTCCAAAGTACCATCTTGAATTGATTAATGACTCTCCTGTTCCTGTGTGGCACAGAAATGATATCGAAGTGCCGCTGTCATCATCCATATTACCCAATGAAATAGCATGTAATCACAATTACCCGGAAAGTCGGCTAAATTAAACAGGAAACTTGTTGTATTGCGTTATAAGTTTTAAATACAGGACATTACATTTACATTTCTAGACACTCGAGAAGTTCAAGATCTTTATATCAAGTGCATATACATATGTAAGTGAGATTTGTCGCATTGCTATTTTATCGCTCAACATATTATAATCTAACAAATTAACATTTGGCATATATTAATATTATTAATGCAGGTTTTAGCTTAATTTATCTACAAATATTTATCAGACTAAATGATGTTTAATATTAAAATATATCTGCTTGAAATGGTGGCGAAAATAACAAAAGCTTTTCCTGAATGGGATTAAATCCAAAATTTTTAAAGAAGGCTCTTAACTAAAATCTGGTTCCTATATTTAGCAAATTGTTATTGCAATAGTAACAACAGTAACCCATCGTTTTTGAGTTACGAGTAACGAATCGATAAAGTCACATACTTTGAAATTTATGAAACGTTTTTTTGGAAATACTTTGAAATGCCTCGTAGAAAATTCTACCACTGGTAAGCAAAACCAATCGTTTGTTGACTACAATCAACGAAAGGAACGATCAATGTTGACAAAAAACCCTTCTTATTGTATTATTAAGGGAAATGTGCCCTCATGTTTCGAAAACGAAAAGTCTAATTGAATTACTTGGACAGGAAAAGAGCGTGAAATCCAAAATAACCTACCGCATTTTCACATGAATATATGGTCAATGTATGTTTTTAAAATACAGCATATAGAAGCCGACGTTGCTTATCTTACCAATTATGATTTAAAAAAAAAACAATAATGTTATAATGTCAAATCGGATTTGGTTTCAATGGTTCTTTTTCTTTAATTCCAAGTTTTATTTCTATTCGCAACCAGCATGAATTGCATGATTTCTTATTTTTTGATGGATTTTTTATTATATATAGTAATACAGATAGATGAGCTTGGGGACGTTAATGCGTTTGTAGCAATGCAATACTACAAGCTACCTCAAAAAATGTCACAATTAATGTGAATGCTATAATTATATAAGCTGAGTAAAAATTTTATGCCTAATGTATATGAATGAAGAAATATTTGCCTACATGCTATTAAAGAAGAAAATAAATTTCAGGGTAGAGACGAGGCTTTTGATATAATATCAGAACGAATTATCATAAACATAAATGAGAGTTAAAGAAATGCATGATTAAAAAACGAGTTAAATATTCATAATTATATTTTATTATTTTGTAAAACCTATAAAAATTAAAAAAACATAAAATATATTTGTTTATTTATTAGTTTGGGGTAGATAAACTGCTTTAAACGCAAAAAGTCTTCGAGCTGATTTAACTGTACAACGAATTCCTTTTCATGCGAGTCTTATTTTTAATTTATTGTGTTAAAGCTGACGAAAGAATGAGCTACTTGATAGTTAGGGGTCTCCGTCGCCTGTAAACACTGACGCTGTACATAAATAAATTCTTACATAGTTAACGTGTAGTAACCCGTGATATAAAGGTGAGAAGCACCTTCGGTCAGCACAGCGATCGGCCTCGATCGTCTAGGCGATGTCGTTGTTGAGGCAAATCGATTGGATTGTTCGATGTAATAATATGTATCGATAAATTGCGTCTTGCTACACCAAATTCACATAGGCAATAACCAAATGGCCATGCTCGATCTAGACTAATCGAATAGGTGAAAAATTACCTTAAGTTTTTATTTAAATTGGCTCACAGTGGTTTTATAAAATTTGTAAATATTATATACATACTTGAGAGAGAAAATTATTTTATTCTTTAATTATTTTCATTTTTTTTTCAACGAACACGTTTTTAATATGTTTAGAGTTAAAAGGTGAATATTCTTTCTTGCCTTGAATTAAGTATTAAATTTAAATATTTCTTTATTATTCTTACATAAAACTATAAAAAATACAACGTGGCCGTGAAGACACTCAGTAATTATTTTTAATCTGTATTTATTTAATTATGGTTTTTATTATTTGTTTCGTGTAATATCTATTTATATTATATTCGTGATTGTATTATAATGGATAGAACTCACATGTGCGTAAGCTGACTTGTTTTTATATTATACTATAGATTTTTATATCACCTTAAGAAAATCATATTACAAATACCATAAGATTTGCTTATATGTCCAATCAGAACATTACAGCGGGTTGTCATAACCATTAGACTGTGTAAACAATTTGTATAACATATTTTCTAAAGTTAGTTTGTGTATTTTGCATCGTTTGACGCATTATTTTTTCAATGACTCAACAATATTTTACGATAATTTACATTATTTTATGCTATAAACCCAACAAAATACGTGTTAATGTCATTTTGTACTTTAACAAAATATATTGTGTATGGCAAACCTCAAAAAATGTAGCAACATTTATACTTTTGTACGACTCAAAGTAATACGGAACAATTTAGAAGGTTATAATTATTTGAATAGTGTAAAACTTTAAAACAAAGACGCTTATGTTTAGAATTTCAATTTGTGACCGGCTGTTATTTTTGCGTAATACAAACTGACAAACACGCGTAGTTACGTTTACTATACGTTTTAATAACCATAAATGACCTTCATTATTATATTTTTCTACATTGTTCATCTACATAGGAATTGAAATTATAATACATTTTCTTTTATAATATATTTTTTATAATATAATTTTGTATTAATAGCCAGGTTAGCCTACATGATGACCAGTTCTACTCTATGCTTTAATTAAGCTAATATCATATTTTTGATTTAAAAAATTGTATTCTCTGAGAAAGTGTTTGATATAAAAACTGTACTGTTTATTAGTTGGTATTTTTATTAATTTATAATATTTATATATATATAACTATAACTGGAAATATATTTGTAAAATAAATGTTTTTATAATACAAATTTTCGTGGGTAATACTACTACAAAGACAAATACTATCTATACTATAACTACTATCGAGTAAAATCTAATTTGATAAATATTAAAAACAAAATATCTTAAAATGGGTATGCCATTGTGTTATGAATATAAACGAAGTTACTTGTTACTTTTAATTGTCAGAAAAAACCTGTTTTAAAAAATAAATGAATTGTTTTTTTTTGTCTTTGTTTGTTCAATACTATTTTAATGTGTATGTAATTAAAATTCTTTTGTCTTTCTAGGCTAAAAAAACATTTGGGAGTTCTTAATCCGAGGGATAAAATGCTTGTCTAAGTATCCATTTTCCTCTTTTATAATTTCAATGTGTTATAAAATGCGAAGCTTAAAGGTTAACGCACCCAGATCCTGGTAATGCAATCTTAGCCAGTTATAAATAAACCAGAGACAAGAGAATTGGATCTAGTTTTTTATTCATTCCTACAAGGAATACGCTTCTTTTTGTTTATTTATAGGAGCCTCATAAATTGTTATGAATTAATTATTTTTATGGTGGAGTAAGAAAAAGGAAGGTTTTAATATTTCACTTCATAATTAAGTAATAACAGTACGAAATATTAAATATGAAAGGTTTCAGTGAAAATTTAAGTTGTTAGGAAATATAACTGAATTAAAATTATTTTGCAAACTTCATTCATTATATAATATTTTATCTATAAAAAAACGTCTTTATTTAAAAATGTCTACTCTCTTTAGGGACTCTTTATATATCTGTCCTTTTTATGCCTCTCCTTACCCTATTATTTGCAGTCGTACACACTGCACTGTGTAAACTGCACGAAAAAGGATTTTACAAACTTTAACGGCTGATTGCCTGTTTAGCAGTGCTATTCTGTACGATTCCCTGCATACCTCACCCGATATTCTATTGTGATGCATGTATTCTTCAAATGTTATAATTATTATGGTCAATGTCGCTTGTCACTTTCTGAAATTACACGACCGATTTTTACGTTGAGTTTCGTGTTTGCTCTTACAAAATGGCCATACTATTTAAAATTCCTTTTGTCGATGTATTGATTTTCGATTGAGTCGCTTACAGGCTTAACAAAAATACCCTTCGTGACATTGGCAGAATATTGCGCTCAAATAGCGTAGTTATACGCCAGAAAAGGAAAAAAAATACCCTTGGTCGAACATACAGTGATCCTTGAGATAGAATGGTTCTATTTAAATCTGACGGAACGGTTAATTTTTACAAGATATAATAACAATAAGCCTACATAAATGAGATGAGTGATTGTCGTGTGACCTTCACGTACCTTTGTTGGGTAATTAGTGACAACCAATGATTGAATCAGTCGTCATTCGATTAGAATTATTTTCCTCCTAGGGAAGTTATTTACTTGTGATAAACAGGACCAGCGATATGGAAAACAAGACATGCTACACACACATAATAAAATACTCGATTTATTTATTTCAAGAGTTGATTTATATGTGTTATAAATACATCAAAATGTTAAGGAATGTGTAATTAACGAGTATTTAAATGCATCTCGTTAAAACGTGACTTACAATATTGTGTCATTTCCTAATAATATCTATCGTCAAAATATTTTAGTGATACAAAATAACATACTTATAGCATAATGATAATTGAAACGCCATATATAGTATTAGGAAAATAATTAGGTTCTTAAAAAAAACTACGATAATATTACCGAGTGAAAAGATGTTTACATTTTATATTCATATATATATATATATATATATTTACATTAAAGCCTTAAATATATAATAAATTGTATTCCGATGACATCGGAAGAAAATATATATATAATGTATATATATATATATATATATATATAAAATGTAAACATCTTTTTACTCGGTAATATTATCATAGTTTTTTTTTAATATGATTGTTTTGTCATCAGTAACAACAAGATTTCTTCCGATGTCATCGGAATACAGTTTATTGTATATTTAAGGCTTTAATGTAAATAAAAAAATAATATATTATTTTCTAAGTGTTCCTTAGTTCCTATTCTATGTTTTTATAAGTCATGCACTTACAACTTTGCAAAATTCAAATTCAGTATTATATACTGATGACTCTAGAATATTTATTTACATAGTTTGTCTTAATTGCACACTATATAAAAAATGCTACAAAAGTAGGGCAGGCAAACTATAAAACATGCAAATGTAAATATTTGAAATTGGAAAAGAAAAATGATGATTTAGAGTAGGTATAAAACTTGGAACATTATTACATCTAATGATATTTCAATATATAAGGCATACTAATTTATCAAAACAAAAGTTTCGATTTTATATAACTTTTTATTGATACATGAATTATATTACTGCAATAGCGTTTGAAGTGTCACCTTGAAGTTCTGCTAGTTGCAGAGTTCAGTACTGCTTGATTATGATCATATAATAATACAACCGCAAAATTTTATACAATGCTCGGTTTTATTTTGCGACATGGAAGCCTATCTATACTATAAAACTATTGTTCAATTCATACTCATTTATAATTTGCTACATTTGCTACCCACTGATTGATAGCAGGAAGGTAATATTATAAACAATCTCAAGTTTTTGTAAATGAAGCTTAATCGAACAATAATATTTAAAAAAAAACCATAATATTCCTCTTTACAGAGGTTGCCTGGAAGAGATCACTGTAAGTGATAAGGCCGCTTTTGCATACAATATGTACATAATTGTTCTTTTATATGTTTGTAAATTGTGTGCAATAAAGAATTAATAAATAAAATAAATAATTATTGTGTATTAATTTCAAGTGTGTTATTTGTAGGTTTATTATTATTCAAGTTTAATAAAATATATCTTTAAAGAATGTGATGTATGCGAGAGCCATCAGATATTCCAATGTTTTTCTCGTTACCATATTTATGCCATTAACTGTCATGCTAATTAGGGAACGATTGGAAAGCTCGTGGATTAACTTAGCTGTTCTACTTTTTGTAACTTGAATTTAAAATGTCCATTAGAATTTATCTTTAAGGCACTGTCGTAATTTCTTCGAGATGAATATGAAAATCTGATTTAAAAATATGTAATATATTAATTCATGTAGTATTTTATTTTTGGAAATAGAAATTTTTTTATATGTATTGGACTAAAGTTAATTGTTCGTTGTAATTATTTTAAAAAATGCATGTGTTTATTATTGAGTGTATAATTAAAGATCCTTGAGTTGCGAAAATGAAGCTTAAAGGTTCAGATCGTGAGTACACTAATTCGACATTTTTTATTGCTTCGTTTGCTAGAAACATATATTATGATATAGCCTTCTAAATAAAGTGTTTTGTTCATTGCTGTATTCTAAAGATATATATGTCAGGAATTATGGTGCTGACGTGCTTAAGATTTTAACGTAACGCTATAAAAATATCATATTTGTTTAATTATAGATTATATGATTACTTCTGTTGCAATATATATTTTAATATTAAGTCCAATTTTTCAAAGAACCAGCAAGTACTAAGAAAAAAAGTCTTACTAATTTCTTTATTAATAAAAATTCAAAAATATATAACATATTATGCATAAAGTTACGTGTATTCTATTATAACGTGTATAATAAACAATAAATTTTAGAGAGATTACTCGTCTGTTATATTCACGGAAAAAATATAGGAAACGTAGAATTTATACTTAAATTCAAATTCTGAAAATGTTTGTATTATTTTTATATTGAATATTTGAAAATTTATTTTATATATTATAACCACTATTTCAATTTAACATGAAATCTTTTTAGAATTTAAATATTTCAAGATACATGATGCTATTTATATTACCTTGTAAATATGAGGTCAACAGCTGTAAATTGAATTCGTTAATATTTACACGTACATTAACTAACAAATAAAAAATATTTACTTTATATTTAGGTTTTCAAGTTCGGAAGGTATTAACTGTAATAAGATTATAATAAATAAAATACTTACGTCTCCAAACGATCTCCGAGTTTGTCGGAGAGATGGCTGTCTTTGGGCTTCGTAAGATCAGAGTCGTAGAGGTCCCGCTTGTAGCCGCGCCAAAATGTGGGCATCATCCAAACGAACCATGTCTTCGAGAATATATTAGCTCGCTTGTAATTATTTGTTTTTTTTTCACGATTCTTCGGTGGTATTTTCATAGGATCATCAGGACTTTTATTTCCACTAACCATTTTGATTGAAAAAGAAAAAATAAACAAAAACAAAATAAAAAACTGAGTGATGCAAGTCCACGTTAACGTCTTTTTGACGAAAAATTAAAATAGCAAAACGATCATATTTCTTGTCAAATAAACTAAATCGCGGTACTTGCGCTAGGGCCGGGTGCGCGTGCGCAAAGCGCCTTGCAGAGTACGACACGGACCGAACGCTAACCTCCTTCCACTGAGTGGCGGGCGCGAGGTGTTCACGTTTATATTAACCGACAGCACTTGAACGTCGTCTTACTCGCCAGTTACTCTTGTTTTTCACAGCCTCATTAACAGTTTTAACTCCGCTCTGGAGCTTTTGAAGATTGCACATTTTTCCTCCTCAGATGTTATCAATTGTGAGACGTTCATAAGGTGAAAAATGAGTTATTTCAGTAACAAGCATGTTAAAACTGAATAAATTTTTCTTCGAATTTCTATATAGCTATAATTACTTTTATAAAAATAATTAACTATGCCTGTTAAGTATATTGGCTGATATGGATATTGACCATCAGATAACCAACCTGCTTGTCTGCCTTGTCACAGTTTTATATAATACGAAGATGGCCAAATGGTTAAAATAGGAAACATGTTAATTAAATAATAATTAATCGGATTTACGATTCAAGGGGTGCATTAATCCTTGCCACCTTCCCATACGTTCATGATTTGAATGGTGGGTAAGTGTGCAGGTATATTTATTTTAATATAAGCTAATCTCAGAAATAAATACCATTGAAAAAAGAAATTGTTAATCATGTGCAATTAATTTTAATGTATATAAGTAAATATATTGTATTTTATTAAATTTAAAAATATTTAATTGAATCATTACGCTTACTTGTAGATATTGTCAATTAAAGTATAATCGGCCACGGGTCCTAAAAAGAAAATACTAAACAGAATAACCGGATAAAGAAAAACGGTGTTTTGATGTGATACAGCTATTGGCGGGCGTATTGGGGGTGAGACCGACTCGTATGCCGTGACGACAAACGGCATAACTCTCTCTTATGCTATCACGCCCCTCTCCGCCACCGCTCTTTCCTCCCGTGTATGCGCGTGGCGGCTGCCTATACAACATACGTTATTGCTATATATATTGTTATAATAATAAGTAAAATATATTAATTTTACTGAGAAAGTGAGGACTACATTTTTTGTTTCGTGTATATATGTATATTGCTTACAGAGGCGAAGTACACTGAAAAGTCTTATACCCCGTTTCGGAGCCTAAAATACCAGGCAGCAGTTGTACGTGGTGTAACATGAAGAATATTTTTAAAATTTTGATATATAGTATAGTTTTATTAAATAAACAATATGTACTTTACACAAAATCAATATATGCACAATAGTTAATTGTCATTAAAGGCTATTATTATGCCGCAAACATGTTTCTTTTGTTTTTGTATACAGAGTAGAATAATGGTATGTAACACGGCCCCTGTCCCACGGCTGGATTGAACAAGCTGCGAGTTGACAGACAACATTTACAAATAATTATATGTTGATATGAAAAGTATACAGGTGACATTGAATGGGTAACATTTGAAATATAAATTGTAACGAAGTTCACAACCAAAATCGGACTAATGAGTTATTGGTTTCTAGCTTCTAGCTTATGAATGCGTCCTGCGCTTGAACTCTCTTTGGTCTAACCGAATTGTTATTCTATTGGATTATAAGAGTTCATCTATTCTAGTGCGCATATTATACTACAATGTGTTCTACGTAGTTGGCTAGTTGTCGTTAAATATGGCCGCCGTGGCTGAAATATGTCATCATATCAATGTATGAAGATTTGAATCAGTTTGTAAAAAAGTCAATTTATCTTTAGTTCACCGCTTGATATTACTTGCCAGAATTTTAAGTTTTTTATTAGATATATTAGCAATAGCAATAATACTAATTTCTGCCAAGATCAGTCACTGCGGCTTGTGCAAAAAAATAAGAAACTCCGTTATGTACAGGTCAGCATTCAATTTGACATTTTCGATAAAGATAGGACTAAACAGAGTACGGTCCAACGAATTAATCGTTACTCAGAACAGAACGGAGCCTTCACCATAATATACTATTATCACCATATATAATATTTTTAAAACAAATGGCTGCAATGTGTTTCTCTGATCATTAAATCATAGAGATGTCCTGGTTTTACTCACAATACTCTTTGTTCTCTTGAGTCCATGTTGCTTAATTTTGAGCGAAACTACTGTTTTGGAAAACGATTGTCACTGACAAATATGGACACACGCGTCCGGCTGTTCTGCATACTTTGCAATTGAGAAGCCGATATTCTTAGGATATTTTGCACATCTCTCTCATCTTCAACGATATTCCTGAGGTCTATACAAGAATATTTGTGATGCCACGATGTATGGTTTTTTTTAAATAAAAAATGACCTAGTGTAGGAACTGGTCTCATGCTTATAGTATAGCTGCCAAAACCTCTGGACTATTGACTGATATATACTTCACTTCTAAAACCGTTCTCGAGCAGCGCTATAAATTTTCTGACGATTATCGTCTTATATCTTAGTTATATTTTATATATCATTAAATTATATTTATTACCTAGGTATAAAATATAAAATAATGCCACAAGCTAGCAATCTTTCTTTCAAGCAATAATGAAATTCTTGAACTCCAGACATTTCGTAGTCATTCTTATCCTCGCTTTCATCCGATATATTCTGTGTGTATTACAAAAACGTTTCTAAGCTAAATTGACTGTTAATGATTATGTGTTGACATAATAAAAAAAGTTTTATTCGTTTGAGTCTGTTATTGCCGTGTTAGTGAAGTATTATGTGAATTTAATGTAAACGGTAGTCAGTTAGTTACGTTCTACGTCTTATAAAATATAAAAAAACAAAAACAAAATGTACTCATAAGAAATATACGGATTTATGTATTAAAATGTGCAATTATTGTACTCGTATGCTCGTACTCGTATGAGTTTGAGAGATGGAAATATATATAAGTAACGGTTGTTAAGTAGTTACTACATGTTCCGGTCGCCTTCGATTGTTGTATTGAGACGTTATTGTTACATGCAGTGGGGTCATCATACTGAATGGTGACAATGCGTGTACAATGAGCTTTATTGACAATCCACCGGACGATGCCAGTCGGCGTGTCTGTTCGGGCGGTGTATCAAAAATCATGTTCTAACATGATTCATATTATATTCACGTGATTCCATATTATATTTTTGGATATCGAAACCTATTTAACTATTTTAGAAAATGTATGGATTCGTTAAAGTTGATTTACAGTTAATTTTTATTCGATTGAAAACAGGTTCAATTCCAGGCAAGCACCACTGAGTTTGTTCGTGCTTAATTTGTGTTTATAGTTCATTTCGCACTCGGCTGTTAAGAAAAACATACCGTGAAGATATGCTCGTATCTGATGAAAATCTGCCACATGTTCATCCACCAATCCGTATTTAAGCAGTGGTAATGAGCTCTGAACGATCTTATAAAACGCGGAGGCCCTAGTCCAGCAGTAAGACATTTACAGGCTATCACTATAACATTTAAACTTGGTGGCAATTTATTATACATTATATAATACATAATAAATAATGAATGAACAATTTTAAATCAAAACACATGGCTGCTTTCAATAAACAATTTTCGCGGCGCGTAATATCGTCCGTATTGCACCTACAGGTATGTATGTATAATATATGCTACAACTGCATTCCAAATAACCGCAGGTTTTTTATTAAAGTAGGTTTATATTTTAAGAAAGTTAATAAGTACTTTAATAAAATCGTCCTTTCCTGTACTTCAATAAACCTACATATTATTATCATAACATGGCCTGATATTAAACATCATCAAGAGAGATAATCCACCTGCGCAGGTCAAATTTTAGTGTAAAAGTGTGTACAAAAAAACACAAACACGCAAACACATGTGCACTCTCTATTCCGTCAGTTCGAGTTATGAGTTCTGGCGCAGGACATCTTTACGTGATTTCAAAGGCACGGCAGTGTAACTACTGCCAATTTCTACTTCGGGCTGCTATTAAGAATTTATAAATTTATCGATAGAACCGAGGTTAAACCCCAGTTTTTAACCTCGGGATCTGAAACATTTTTTATTTTACTGAATATATCACTTGTGGTAATATAATAATTTATGTACAAAGTAATGGGTTGTTTATCTTTATATTTATTAATTCAGAACATCCATACATATATATGCATACATCTATGTATGCATCTATACATATATATATATAGAGACAATGTATTTTTTTATTTATATAACTATATGTGTTTAAATCCCCAAATGTCCATTCTCAATAATTGATCGGCAGGTGAACATTTTGACCTAAATTGTTTTGTTAATCTTATCTGTGGTAACATTAATAAATGAGGTGTCATTTATTATAAGAACAATTTGATGGTTCCTCTCATTAGGTAAGTAGGTAAACAATTAAGGCACGTGCTTTGATAACTTTTATTATAATAAATAAATTAATATCGAATTCGAAATGATATATTTTATTTAAATATCATTTTGTATTTAACAATAAAATACCTACAGTATTTTATTCGAACATGCTTTTATGGTAAACTACAAATTGGTTAACCAATTATAATAAAACTGTAAATAAAAAATATTCTTAAGAGCTACTCTCGTAAGGTTCATTATTCTGTGTAATAATTATAGTAAGTGTAGTAGTGTTTTATATTTTAGACGATAGAGTTTATTACGACAAAGTCGTTAAAGTAGAATTTTAAGTCAAGCCTAGTGTATATCGATCGTTTGAATTAAAATAAATAGAAATTAGTGACACTTCAAAAAATTTATTTTATACTGTCATGACAATAATGAGGAACTACTATTAATATATATTTTTTATCGCTTATAATAAGAGCATTTAAAAAATGTATCATTCACGGACAAGTTACAGTCAATAGTGTATGGAAAGGTTGATGAAGGTTATTCGAATAAACACATGTGTTAGATTAAGTTTCATTCGTTCTTAATTTTGCAAAATATAGCTTTGTCGTTACATAACAAGTTCGTTAGTGTGAGTTGCTCAATGTAGTTGTGTGATTATTTAAATCTTTTAATTAGTATTCGTTATATGCATTAATGTATTACATGTATGACGATGGTCAATAAATAAACTCATAAATATGAGTTTTTTAAAATAGGATTGTACTTTAATTTCATATAATCGAGAATATATATATATATATATGTATATAGTTTTTTTTTGTAAAAAACATAATATGATTGCGATTAATAGATTAAAAGATACTTATTTCTTTTAAATTATTATATGATAACATTCAGAAGTCTATCCGATTAAAATAACCTTTAAGCGATAAAGTTATTTAAACGTGCTTTCGATTACTTACTACTACGTTAGGTTTACCTACTTCTTTCTCTATCTGACTATATATGTATCTCAGTAAGGGTCCAATTGGTCATATAATCCTCATTTCCCAGAGGATACGCTAATAATTAATAGAAATTAGTAATGACCGATAAAGATTGCAACATATAGGTAAGTTTATCGATTATAATAGTTCTGTATATGTATATTTTCATTATATTTCTAATGATAGAAAACAATATTACTAAACTTGCTCTGTGAATATATAATAGAACTGAAAGCGACGCTATACAAAACTAATTCCGCTTTGTTACACAACTGTAAAATAACACACTAATCGTCCATTTGTTGCCCGATAAAGATAAGTTTCTCGCGCACGTCTTAAGTCCATTCTTGGCAAGATTTGCAAGTTTTCGCGTTTGCGGTAAAGAAACATTAGGAAGCTCGCGCATCTAAAAATAAATACCGAGGCCCACTCCACTGCTAAGTTGTAGTGGTGCAGCGCGGTGGATTCCGCTCCAAAAACAATCACTTTAGAAGAGGGTTGCCGCGCCCAACACAAATGGGTTGCTTTTCATTCATATATGTAGCTACGTTTTAGGGTTCTGTTGTGAATTAAACTTCGTTATCGCTTCGTTATTTTAGGCCGTATTGAGATTATTATTTTTTAATTATGTTACAATAATTATTCAATAAACGAGCTGGCCTATATTAGTATTAGTTTCATCAATATAGTTTTAAAGATAGTATACAATATTTTAAAGAACAAGTAGCTTACAATGGATGTTATGTAAGTTAAAATCGATCCAAGAAGCTTACGGAAGATACTCACGGAATTAAACAATTTTTTATCGTGATTCCCTTTTATTATGAAAGACAACATTCACGTCGTCGACAATGTTTCTCTCATATTGAATGTCTCGAGAACAAATATCGACTTCAATATCAGAAGCATATTTGCACAATATTAGATTTTTCAAATACCGTTTTCAATAAATTACATTTTTTAAAGTGGATATAAGTTGATAGCGTTGAGGGAATAAAATATGCACCCAAAATAATGCTTTTATCATTACATTTGTGAATAGAGGATTACGTGTTGTTTGTTTTTTTTTTTATATTTGCGCAAACTACTGATCTTATGAACTCTTATATTTCATTAGTCGGGAAAGGTAACTAATTATGTATAAATTGAACATTATAAACTTACCAATTTATTTGGATAAGTTTTCAAAATTACAACCGATCGACCATAATCGTTGTTGAAATTATGCGTAAAATGTATATGAATTTACATGTGTCGAGTGTTCTTTTTACACTCTTATCTTTTTTTATTGAAAATACTAAAGCTCGTCAACAGCTACCAAACAAAAACAGTTTGACAATCAGAGGAGAATAACGCAATAAACTGTTTTGTATTTACGAACAGATATTTGCTTAGCACTTTGTTATTTGCGATTTTAAAATCACGATCACTATAACAATAGTTGACTATCATTAATTATTATTATAAGTAAATTAATATAAACAAATATTCATTATTTGTATCTATTTGATGCTATTATTGTCACAATGACTTGATAACAAAACAAATCAAAACCTCCTTATAGATGATGTCATTCTAAAATCTTAATGAAAAATAAAAGTTACTTTAAAATGTTGTCGATAACATTCACACCGATACACGCTTGACCGTTTTGAAATTTTATAACTTCATAACGTAAACCTATAATTAAAGGCAGTCGGGCTAAAAAAGAAATTCAGCATTCAACTAAAGTTACTGGACCGGACCGATGTCACTATAACTTCGAAGTTACAATTTAAACTGAAAATAATTTACTAGAACATTATTTTTAACGACTTTTAATATTAACGAATTTTAATAAAACTCATGTAAAATTGCACGAATCTTTGGTCATTTTGGCGCATTCAGCGTCTTTTTCAATACAAATCAAAATATTGTTTAACAATAGTTTCCTTGTTAAAAACTAAATTTATATTTAATTATTTTTCCTTCTTCTAAGTTATTAAAGGTATCATCTACCTGATGATACCTTTAATAACTTAGAAGAAGGTACTTAGATGTCTGATCTATGACTAGATTTCATGAAATATAAAATGGTTTGATTTGGTAGCATTTATAAGAAATAATTATTTATGTTATATGTATCATAGTACTAAGAATATACTTTTCTTGTATAGACGAGTTTTGATTCTAGTTGCAATAACGCCGCCACATAATAATGACAATGTTTACATTAATCTACTTATATAATGTTAGTTTTTCATATCACGCTGTATATTTAAATACCTTTGTAATATATTATCAGCTACCGTCAGCGAGATAAAATATTTAAAAAAATGTATCTACATAAGTAATATTGTAAAGCAATAGTCTTTGTATGTTTGCACGAGCTAATCTTACTATAACGCTGATTAAAAAAATGCATTCTTTATTTGAATAAAATAATAGGCATATCGTGTCACGCTTAGCACGCCGACTTTGAGGAATAAATAAATTCAAGTTTTGTAAAAACTTAATTTTTTTTTTGTGTACAATGCCACTACAGGACAATCTTTAAGACTGCGTGTTTTTGATTTAAATTTGTAATGAGTATTTTGTTCTTTTTATTTTAATTTTGTATTTTATAAAAATGTCTGTACATAGTTTTAAATGAATAATCTCCATATATTTAGTTTTAAGCTTATGTTCTAAATTTAATATGTTGAAAAACTAATTTACATAAAATTTGTGAAAAATAAAATAAGTTTTAAGTTTATCTTGTACAAATTCATTTAAATAACAATTTTAGTTTTCTTTTTAGTTTAGGTTTTTTTGTAGATTTGTTTCAATTTTCTCTACTTATTTCAACGAATTAACATCATTGCTTACTTGCTTAGCTTAGATAGTACTTAATTAGCTTTTTGTTTGTGTTGTACGATTTGATTTACTTAACTGATTCTGGGCCATTTGTATATCTTTTTAGCTGTGCTTTGCATGTATATAATGTAATTTTATATGGCATGCATATAATTAAATGATAAATTGTTGTTATATATTTTATTGCCATAATATTTAACCTGTTTACCTGTATTTTGTTCCATTTCAATAAAAACACAGCTATGACATATTTTTTAACATATTTATATATGTACATATATTATAAACATATTATTGCTATCATCATATCATCATTAGCATTTACTTTGTATTTATAATAGGAAAGTTTTATTGTTTGATTTTATGCACAACTACGTAACTATAAATCAAATTGACGTAGACAATAATGATAGCTTACAGCTTCAACATGATCAGACAATTATTATTTTTTCTGTACATTGTAATGTATGGAAATGTTAAAACATGACTCACAAAACAAATGAGTGCTCATTTTATATTTTATACATAGTTTTTGGTATATAATTTAGTCCCATATGAGCCTTATTAGTTATTGCTTAGTGTCATAGGTAATATAAGCTGTATTTTTTTTACTTTAATGGTTTTTGTTTCCTCTTGCATGTTTGTAACATGTTGAATGTTTTTTTTTTTTTCGTTATTTTTTTTTTCTAAATCAATCTAATTTAGATAAGAGATAATTTGCCCAACTTGACGCACTACTCAAATTAGACAATGCATTTAGAGATGTAAGTTTATTTTTATTTCAAATTGGTTGAAAGAATGGCAAATAGGCCTTGTGGTAAGTAACATTCCAAACATTGTAAGATATATAATCTAACCATCCCTACATACAATGTGCCACGAATGTAGTCGTTCATTTTAAAGTCTGATAACATTAAAAACGTATATTATTTAAATTATTTCGTTCGTGATTGTATTAGCTTGCTGATTTCTTATCTATTCCTTGTTTAGATAGGTTGCAAACAGTCAAAGCCAGTATAAATCTACATTATTATTAAATAAATATATGAAGAAGCAAGATATTATCATAATTTCGTAATAAAATATTTTATAAATTTTTCTTTTCTCAGGGTTTGGAAGAAAGAAAATATGATATAGTATAAGTGATAATTACGAAAGTAAATATTGATTAGCGATTGATACTAATATTTGTTTACATTATATCTTAAATGAAAACACTAGTCATCAAAGACATAATTCTGCATGCAATGATAATAATCGTCAAAGGGTTGGATGATTACTGATTTATTTTCATACAGTTTACCATATTGGTTACTTTTTCGCTCGTAAGGTTCTGATGTTAAAATAGAACCTTACTCAAATATGGAATATTAAACGCATTTTAAGCTGTATCATTTCGAGATCAGTGCGTTCAAACACTACGTTTCAGTTTTATAATATTAGTAAGTACATCCCCGTTTTGTTTGATGTTTTAATGAGAGTATATTTGAGTTTCAACTCAAATATTTAAGGTTCGTTAATGATGCAACATCAAGTACAGAATAGGAGTTCGAACGTATAATTTAAATTGTTTTTTTGTACTTATTCAAATTATTGATCAAGATTTTTTACTGAAAGGTAATCTTCGTTTATTTAAATTAAGAATATTTGCTAGTTTTATTCATATAAAATTTATTAGTAGCTTTAAACTATCGAGCGCTTCCGCAATTAATAAAATTTCGATTCTACTGACAAGAACTGCCTAAGAATTGAATTGAATTTACTCAAATTTATCATAGTGTGATATGTATATTATTTTATACAAAAAAAAAACCGAGATGGCTCAGTGGTAAGAACGCGTGAATCTTAACCGATGATCGTGCGTTCGAACCCGGGCAAGCACTAATTTGTGATTATAATTCATCTCGTGCTTTACGGTGAAGGAAAACATCGTGAGGAAACCTGCATGTGTCTAATTTCACTGAAATTCTGCCACATGTGTATTCCACCAACCCGCATTGGAGCAGCGTGGTGGAATAAGCTCTAACCTTCTCCTCAAATGGGAGAGGAGGCTTTTAGCCCAGCAGTGGGACATTCACAGGCTGGTACGGATTAAAAAACAAACAATTAGGGATGATAAATCTTATTATCAAAATCAGTATAAATTAACTTAACAAGACATTTTAATAAATAAATTGGTTCTTATTAAAGCGTGCTAGAAAAATATATATAATTAAACAAAATACAATAAGCAGTTACAATACAATACATTTTGCAACAATATCATAAAACATGTGGTTAGATAATAATTACATATGCTAATGTTAATTTAAAAAAAAATCAATTTTATACAAAAATAATTAATGATCATAATGTAATAAACATAGTTAAATAAATAAAGGTAAGTAGCAAGTAATTACATTGACATTATTATGTAAAAGACGTGCCATTGAACGTTAGTTTAAACAGGTAATAGGACGTATGGGCCTTGACACCCGACGTATGAATGCAGCTTTCTTGTTGACACGGAGTTTGTGCTAAAAATAGTGTGGTAGCACTCGCATCACATTGCAGCTAATGCTGGCTATACTTGGAAGGCCCGGACCGTTAACGATGGGAACCGGCCGGTGGCGCCCGCGCCGGCGGCGCCGCCTGCTTCGGGTATATCGACCCTTCTCTTTTGTTTTTTTATTAGGTATGATGTATTCACTGCGAACATTGCAATGATGAATCACCTTCGCAATATATCATTTCGTTGAATCTTAAGAAAGCTAGTAATGAAAATTGATCGAGGATAAGTTATAAGTCGAATATGTTAAAGTAATAACAAATTATTTCATGCATATTTGAAAAAAGATATCAAATTATGAAAGAGTACTAATTTATACGAAAGGACCATTAATTAAGTGTTTTTCCTCTACTTCTTTCCTCTTTTGTGTCACGTCGAGATGATAGGCACTTGAGACTCTTAATGGGACACTAAGTTAAGAGAATACGTGATCAAACTCCTGTTTTTCGTTATAGTTTAAAAGTCATGAAATTCGTTTTAGTGTTTTTATGTAAAACAAATATTTAGTTATATATTTAAATGAATAGCAAGTAAAAGGACAGCGTGAATTCAATTTATATAAGCGTATTTTATTATTTTATATGACATAATAATTTGAAGTATATAAGATTGCTATATGAATAAAATAATTCGTCCAGTATTTAGAAGCGTGACCTCAAAGCACAATTATAACGGTTCACAGTTACTCGCCTCTGAGAGACTCGATACAACTTTCAATTATTTGCGTATGTTTCCGACGTACGTAGGTACTCGTATGTAGTATTCATCTTAAGAATAAGCCGCTGCATTCCTATATTTGGCTGCCCCAGATTTTATCTACTTGGCAATGTCAAGGATATTTTTTGCTTAAAATTTCTAATCCAAGACTTTAAAGCTTTGAAAATTTTCCATTATTACGATTGGATTTTTTTAGCACGCACTTGAGTAACATCAATTACTTTCTTTACCAGTAATGTTGTTATGAATTTTTATATTTGGCATGTTAATAAAACATGGCCGCCGTGACTTGCGTTAATACGTAAAAAATAATCTGTTATTATCATTACAGTAGTATATTGTTGGTACATTATTATCAAAGCAGAATTTATAAATTTTTAATTATTACTGATTGATTTAACTTTTTTTAGACTTTGAATATTCTAATAATATTATCAGCATGCATTGATTGGCCTTATCTTATTCATTTCATTTATAAACACAATTTTTCTGATAGATTGGTTTCCTATCTCCTATTATGGTAGACGGAGGTGGACGATACAGATCAGAAGTTGGATATTTGGTTTTTTTATTATAAATATAGTGATGATTTTTTTACAAATCCTTTTTAGTCTATTTTTTATTTTTAAAAAGCCCATGTTGCCAACTTAAAGATATTAAAGAGACAGTTACCACTTAATAGAAAAAAAAATCAATGAAATATGAGAAAACAATATAAAATAAATAAAATAAACTTTTAATATCAAATATTTATAAATCTCCTTAATCAGTAATTGTATGTAGTTTAGATAGATTTGTTACAGTCCCTAAGGGTATTTGAGTTCTTTAAATTAAAATATCTTATAATGTATTCTTTAGCTATCAGTTACTAGTAGTAATGGTCAATGGAGGTCATTATAAGATATTTAATTATAATTACATAACGAATTAATTAATTTCTACTCTGCCGTAACCACATGACAAAATAAATAGTAAAAACATAATTTTTTTATTATGGTATAACATATAATATATATAATTATGAAATTACACAAATCAATTAAAAACATATAAAAGGATTGTTGTAAATATTATCCTATTATATATGTAAATGATTCATATTACTATGCGGAAATCGATCTAAAGAATAATGATTCGTAATCTAATATAGATCTATAGAACCTGACAAGATCTCGTGTTGTATGTATACATATTTTTTAACTATACTATTTTTATATTAGTTGGAAACTGAAGAAGAACGGTATTAGTCTTAATACATTATTGTTAAGGTTATTTAAGGTCAAACTTTAAATAAAACATAACGTTTCGGAATATTACTGTGTCAATGATGACTGTGTTGGTACGTTTTGTTTGCTTGGTGGAAGAGCGGGGTACCCAGTAATACTGGTATAAACCTAGTACAGGGGTCCTTGCAACTAGTTGGAATGCTTTAATTATTATCAATAAAATAATTTTCATTTTTCATTACTTACTTATATTATTTTAAAAGGTAAGTCTTATCTTAATACAAGAGTAATTTATGAATACTTACTCGTATATATATATATATATATATACAATATTAAATCAAAATGTACACCTAATTACCATTATTGTGTTTTTTCTTTATAGTGTAGCCAAATGTAATTATTTTTATTGCCTATATTCCAAGATCTCTCAGCTCACACAGATTAATAGACCATATCTATTTACATTCCGATACATTACTTGGATAACTATTTTTATATTGATAATTATTGATCGATGGCCTTTAGATGAATAAGTTTTTTACTTGCTCTTTGTCCACCGAAATATACATTTTGAATCTGCGAGTAATATCTTAATGCAGACTTTGTATCAACGTAAAAGTCCTTCACATTAATTGGTGATAATATCACAAGACGGTAGATGACACTGATTCACTCGTTCAACTTCCGCTTAACATCAATATTATATATTACTGCGTTTCTGTATGTTATTAGGATTTACATATTAAGTGCATATTAAAATTTATTTATTTAATATTGTAGAGTTGAGACCACGTCTTGTCAAACTTAGCGTAGGATGCCCTCCGGCTAGGTGGAGTGACGATATACGCAAAGTGCCTGGCAGCGGATGGAGATTGAGAGCTGAAGATCGAGCTCAGTGCTGTGTTAATGGAGAGCCCTATGTCCAACAGTGGACGAAAAAGAGTTGATGATGATGATGTAGCTTACTTACTGAAAAGACACAAATCTAAAAAAAAAAACGCTGAAATTACCAAATAAATTACTCAAACTGTATAATTGTATATTGTTTTTTAAATAGCTACACTAGGTAAAAATAATGTACGCAGTAGTATGTAATGCATAGAGATTGTCGTATATCGCAATACTAATGTTTCTTGGATAAAAGAAGGAAGAAGACCTGGCGACCAATAAGCATATTACAATAAACAGTAGGAACTATGTTTTAATTATTATTTATAAACACTATTAAGTAGTCTCAGATACAGGACATATAATTACCGTGATCGTAATAGTTCAAAAATGAACCGCAGCTGGACAAAGGCTTTCTTTTAAGTTTTATTGTGCGTGTTAAGGTTTACACGCTCAGTGTATTATTAATGCAGAATTTCACCGGACATGTGCAATTTTTCACGATGTAGTAACTGCTGAGCACAAGATGAATTGTAGCATAAAAATAAACACATTAAAACTACGTGGTTCGCCCGGCCTTGAACCCTCGATTTTGTTTTATGCAATAGAACATCTCGGCTCCATTTATTAGTTAATCTAGTCTTATAAAATAAACAAACTGAATCGCCATTCTTATAACGTGTTTCTTGACAATTGTATGGCAATTATTGCGTTTAACCTCGTTCACAAACTCTACTATCGTGGCGATCCTTCAGATTATAATTAAATAAGTTTTTATTATCTTATTTATTTGAATTATATATTAACATTAACTAAATTACATTTTTGACATACATTTCCAATTGTAGATTTTAATTAGAGGATCTGTGTTCAGAAGAATTCAAACTTTATGGTAAAGGGGATTTTTCTATTAATGATATATGTCAAACAAAGATGAAGTATGTAACAAATTTCTAGAAAAATGTGTCAAAAATATAATTTCCGCAAATAAACTATAGATTTCAAATCCAAATCAAAATTACGCCAGTGGTAACTTATGCTAAATCAGGCAATATCTCAATGAAAATGGTAAATAGACAGGTGGAAGTAGAATATCGTGTAATATAAAAAATACGCCAAAAATTATTGTTTCCAGGCTCAAAGCCCTAGAAAATACGGGCAAACTGGTTCGTTTTCGTTGCCAACTAAACTAACATCGATGTGTTCTCTTATTATTTGGAATATTTCCAAGGCGCTTGAAAAGAATCCATGTATGGATTTAAGGGTGAATAATTGCCAGATTATTTTTAAATTTAAGCTTTAAATTGAATTGATTTATTTTTAAAGTACGTATTGTAATACAATACAAAGGATATTTATTTTTACAGACTAAATAATTATTAAAGTAAAGTCTGTTTGTTTCTTACCTCATCACGTCTAAACCACTGAACTGAAGTATTTCCCTTAGATTTTATGAAGATAAGGCTCGACCTACATTTGAACTATTTCGGTGTTATTTTTTTAACAACGAACTATGTCGACCACTAAAAATAATTTTCCATGCTTGGCCTTGACAAAATATTTACAGCCAACTAGCGTGCCATCAGAGAGAAAATAAGTTTCAAAAGCATATTAGATGGTAGTTTCAATGTTTTTAATTTAATCTTTATTATTACAATGATTACGTCGTAGACTTAACTATTTCAAAATGATATAGAAACAGTACGATGTTTTAATTATTCATTGAAATATATTGGCTGATGCAGCATGCGATGCGCTTGGCGCACGAGCGATTCGATCGTGAGTCGCGTGACGAGATCGAAATGATCTCACAGACGCCGGAGGAGCGGCATCTCACTTGCGCGATACTAGCCTGGCAGCAGCTTGGACACAAGGACACTGACAGCCTTTATCAGTAAGATTTTATTACATAGAGACGCTAGAACTTATAATATCATTAATGATAATTTTTTTTATCTTAATGGCAGTGATTATGGTATCTTCGTAGTTGCTGTTTCACTACAGGTAACACATATTTTTCATTGCTTTGTAGTTTTAAAACCCGGCTCAGCTTAACCAATATATATTAGTTTTTTATCAAGAAATTTTCAGTAGCATCCCGGAGCTTGGATATCAGCAGTGTTTGCATTTCCGTGCGTCAAAAATAATGTCAATTCGTCGATCATTTTCCTGTACACTTCCTGGACATGTAGGATTTTCCATTGGATTATGAGAGTTAGGAAAAAGGGCCTTTACGTCTCCTCCGACACTTTTTGGCAGCTATAAAGTCTCCCTTGAGTCACCGTGATCGAAATCGTCAGGCAGGTCATCATTATCATTATCATCAATTATTCTTAATTATATATTTAATTATAAGCTTCTTGTGAATATAATTTACTAGCCTATAAGAGATTGATATACATTAATATTCTATAACCTTACGCAATTCTTTACCAAATAAAAAATATTAATGAGTCATTCACATAATAAGCCTTTTTTCGTATCAGCGTATAAACAAATACCTTTCATTGTTTTATGTAAAGCGTAAAAAGATAGTATCTGTTGTAATGCATATTTAATAATGATTACGGGTTTTATTAATGCTGCAGTCCAAACATAAAAAAAACGATATTTTTTAAATGCGTGCCACATGGTATGCGTTACGACCGGGAGATATAACAGTTTACGTCGGACTCTTATAAACGGGAAAAGGAACGTAAGTACAGCCGTCAAATACAATGAAGATAATTAAAGGTTATTATTACGCTCTGTTTATGTGGTGACAATTATAAGCCATTGCAATAGATTATACATTGAAGATTACCTCGTAAATAGTTTGAACACAATTATAACCATTAAAAAATATTTTTAACTATTTTAATAAGAATTGTAGATATTTCCAATATGTTGACGATTTTTCCTTTTATTTATACAACTAATCTTATCGATACCCTAATAGTAATAATAGGTATTTAATTGATGCGGGATGATTAGTTTTCATTGATTTCTGAAGTGTTATTGATTATTGTTAACTTTGTAATTAACAATTAACAAGCCTTTGAATAATGTCACGATAAGATACAATTACAACTCTTAATGGCAAGATACGCGGGCAGTTGTGTAACTTTATAACAAGGTATTATGCTAAGTGTGTCTTTGGCTATTACACTGCCAATTTAATTACAATAAACGTACTATATTTTACTATTTAGTTGACGCAATGTGAGTTGTTCTGATAATATTATCTTATTTAAATATGTGTACATATTATTTACTTATTTTTAACAAGTTTAAATGATAACGTCAGCATCCATAAAATAATTTGCTGTGTCCGATAACAATTTTTGTATTGTATGTAAGGCTAAATAAATAAATACTAGTCGTTTCAACCAATGCGATATATAGCGTTTTTTTATTACTGTTTTGTTTTATTTATTTATTAATTAATTTATAAAAAACGTTAGTACGAGAAATGAAACGGTTATACAATGTAAAAATAAAACTAAGTATTCAAATCATTATTATCTCTTGAAGAGATTTCTTGTAGCATTTGCGAAATAGAAATCATATTCAAACAACAGCTTTTTTGACGTGAAAGATCTTGTGTTGCGTCTTGGGAGTAAGATCACAACAATGGCGGACAAACTTTTTTATTTTATTATAATTTTTCATAATTACAATTATCATGTAGTTTTAAATTGAGAAAATAATAATATTAGTATATATTCGTCTGATATTAAACGTATATACGCGTCATGTTTTAGCATTGTTTCGTTGATCGTAATTTGTTTTGTACATATTGTGTATTTTTTAGATTCATCGAACAAAATCGTAATAAACCCGTTCAACAATCTTCCGAGAATTCAAATAACGCGAATATTGATATTGTCAACAAATCATGTGTGTATTCGAAACCGAGAAATGATTTTTATCACGAACAACCAGTGTATTCTAAAGACGTTGACACGTCGAATTTTGACACCAAGCCACTAATGGGACCCGTGGTCAAGTTGCCGGTAGAAACGAAAATTATTATGCGCATGGAAAGCACGCCTTGTTCACATCATACTACTAGAAAAACACAAAAAAAATCGAATGACATAATGAACAAAATAGATGCTGTGAGTTATTGTAATTAACTTTTGATCATTAAGTAGTATGTTTAATCAATCCGCCACACAAAAACTGTACTTTGTAATTAATAGTCTCATTAATCACGAATATATTTATTTCACATATTCTTGCATTATTCTATCAAAATGGTGAGTTATTATGAAATTATTGGTCAGATTCTATGAAGTGTATAATAAGAAATTAGTGATTTTTTTAGTGAATTTTTTAAATATAATTTGTTAAAATAATATTTTGCTAGGCGTGCTGCATGGATTCGGCTTGTGTGCAACGCTTAGCGGATTTGGATACAGCGGTGTGTGAGCTAAGAAGTCGAGCGGCAAAACTCGCTCGTCGTGAAGCTGAACGGGTTGAACTGCTTGAACGTGCTGAAGCCGCCTGGAAGGACCTAGAACTTGGTTTCCAACGTCGTCTTGGCTTAGCGCTAGAGAAAGAAGACGATATCACTAAACAAGTTAGAAAATTGTGACATTTTGCCATTTATAAGCATCATATTAAAGTACCATGAAATATTTAATTGAATACTCTTTTTATGTGCCTTATACTGTGTTTACCATAGCCTTAAATAACTTGACTCGGAACTTTAATGAAAAACCGGCTGTCACTGCTAGAACCAAACCTTGGCATTTACATGTCTTCCGTGACTTGATCATAATGATATTTCTATGTCATATTTAAATAAGGCATGTCTTTGTACATATAATTGTCAAATATTTTTGTTTTAGATAAAAAAGACAATAGAGGAACGGAACGGCTACAAAAGTGTTTGCACTGAATTGGCCAAGAATGTTAAGGAGCTCGCACAGGTTGCCGAGAAAGAACGAGATAGCTTAACATTAGTCGAGAAAGATTTGTGTGAACGCGCTTGTGTGCGACTACGACTAAGTGAAGAGGCAGCGCGAGGCGATAGTGCCCTGGCGGAGCAGCTCTGCAAAGCGTCTCAAATGGATAGAGATCTTCAAGTAAATTACAAAAAAAGATTACAGTTGTAACAATTTATGTTTGTCTTGAAAGGCTAGGCTGGCTCAAAGAGGTATATTTGACAATACCAAATGTATTTTGAAATAAAGTAATTTCATATACAGCTTACTATCAAAGTTATACAAATAATATAAATAAAAAAATCTCTCAAGGCCTCTAATAACACCTGAACTAATAATTACTCACGTAATGTGAATTAAAATTTTGTAGAATCTATTTGATATAAATCAACTATTTCGCTCACTATAATGGTTTAATAAGTAAAAACTATAGCAACTTATATTATGGTGGTGTATGTGAGTATGTTCCCGTGCCAAAAGAACCAATCCAGTAGATATCATACCGTCGATTTTGTATAAGCTAACGGAATTTTGTTAGGCACTCCTGCCAATTGAGCACGTGAGCTCTTCAACCACTTATACGGTGCCATGGTATTAACTTTCCAGCTAAAATTTTATCAAGGTGGGCTGGCGTTAGACAAGGGTAGACTTCACACTGCGCTGAACCTTAATATGTGTGTGGCGAATAATAATGATGACCTAAGAACTTCTTCTTCTTCTTCTTCCTAGCGTTTTCCCGGCCTAGTACTGCCAGGGTCCGCTTTCCTACATCTTTGCCTCCACTTTGCCCGATCTAAAGCGTCGTCTTTAGTGAGATCGTGCTCTCTCAAATCGTCCCTCACAACATCGAGCCAGCGCTTCTTGGGCCTGCCGCGGGATCTGGGGCCTTCGACAACAAAGTCCAGGCATCGGTTCCCAACATAGTCTGGCGGTCTGCGGCTAATGTGGCCAAACCAACGGAGACGGCTTTCCTGCAACTTGTCCGCTACATCGCACACGCCAAGGCTACCACGGATGTGCTCGTTACGAATACGATCTAGTCGCGTAACGCCACACATCCACCGCAGCATCTTCATTTCCACGACGTGAAGTTGCTGAACATGTCTCGCGAGAGCTGGCCACGTCTCGCTGCCGTACAATAAGACTGGTCGGATGATGCACTTGTACACAAGGCCCTTTAATTTCACCGGTATCCTGCGATCACAGATTACCCCGGTGACTTCCCGCCATTTGGCCCAAGCTGCGTTTATTCGAGCTCTGACGTCGTGGTCGATCGTACCAGACTCGTGCAATACGGACCCGAGGTATTTAAACTTTTCCGTCTTGATAACGGATTCTCCGCCTATCTTTATGGGTTCGGGGTCCGTACTGCCACAGGCCATATACTCGGTCTTCGCAACATTTAGCATCAGACCACCCCTCGCTAGCACACTCTTCCACTGGTTCACCTAAGAACCATGAGTATGTTAACAGGCTATAGCCCACCCCAATAGCAGGAGGATTAAATATCTGCTTTATATACATAAGTTCTGCTATATTATGTAGTATACACTAATATCTCATGTACTATGAACCAATATCTGTATATGGTACTAGAAAATTTCACTTAAGTTCTAAAATCTACTTTAATTCAGTTTCAAACTTTCGATAACAACTTCGCTGCTATTTAAGATGCCATTTTGGTCCGAACTGACAAAGAACACCGACCTTGACCATGAGAAGGATGTTTGTAAAAATAATGATGGATGAATGAATTTAATACGTTCTTTTTTAGTTATCAAAAGTTTTCTTTTATTCCAAATAAATAAATAATTATACTTAGCCTACCTACCTAGTTAAACTCGAATGTAAATTCAAGGTCAAAGTCGTTCATTTATCTTTTCTTCTCCTTAAATTAAAATAGAATATACGACGCAAACGAAGTACGACGAAAATTAATAACAAAGATTTTTTATAAATTCAGTTTAAAGAAGATCAGGTTCGTAGAAAAGTTTCATCTCTAGAGAGTGAAATACAATCGGCACGATGTTTAACGCATGAAGCAGAAATAGCGCTGCGTGCGGAACTCGGAATGCTTAAAGAACAGATTACACAAGTTTCAAATCAGCTATTGAATGAAGAGTGTGAGATTAAACAAATTAAAGTACAAGTAAGTTTGAATTACTTCAGTATCATTCTCATACACTGCATATTGAACACGTGATCATTTAAAATGTTATAGTCGTATATCAAAATATACATATGTGCAATGAGTTTTCTGTGTTTTGTTATGGTAAAAACAAATGGATAATATTGTACTTATTGTTATTCAATTTACTTATTGAAACAAAACAGCATAAGAAGGTGGCTTAAAACTTTAAAACTATACATTCAACACCATAATTCGCCTATCAAAATATTTGTGATTAAATAATTATATTGAGTTTTAATATATTTAATGTAAAGTTTTGTTACTTCAGTAATAATTTACGTTTAATATTTCTAGAGATAGCTTGTTTAATCTGCCTCTATGTGAGACTTAACAACAAATCAAAAGACACAGTTGTCATTCTGTGCATACCCATTTCCGATTACTTTTGTATAGAGCCAATATTATATTATGCATTTATATTAAAACTCCAACATAAATAATTAGAGGAATGCAAAATAATATATCTTTTTAATTTTTATTAATTACCTTAAAACAGCTTGAATCACTTTTATTGAGGGAATGCTTTTGAATTGCTTTGCTTTTGCTTTTGAATTGAATTGATAACATCAAATTCGATCGAATGTTATACTTTTAAGAAGTATTTTATTATACCTTTTCTTATTGACAAAACTGCCTGCATTCGTCTGGCGATACTTTTTATTCATCTTTCATTCATTCATTCTTTTTATTCTTCAATAAAAATAATGTATTAATTCCATTTTCTAACAATGCGCTGACGTCTGCTAAGCAGGGTTTGGATTTCTTTGTTAACTTGTCTTATATCCCAGAACTGCTGTATATGGTTAAAAAGCAAAAGGCATCACAATCTGTACTTTATCTTATACTCGCCACTATATTGATATTCTACTACACTACTACAGTCGGGTTGTGGATCTCAAACTAATCTTCCTTAGAAGAAGAAATCTAAGTAATATTTCCTAGCAAAGTGCTTACAATAGATCGGTCGTCCTTCGTCGTTGATACTTTTTTGTAATCTTATATTTTTGTTTTGTATATATTTTTGTGTATTATGTACTGTGACATTTAACATGACAAATATAATAACTTACTAACTAATATTGGAGACATTTACTTGCGAGTGTAACCATTTCCAAGTGATAATAACAACAAACTGACTGCCTCGTTGGTCTAGTGGCTTGATGTAAGGCCGCAGACTCGGAGGCACTGGGTTCAATTCCCAGGTCGGGCCAATAAAACGTTATTGGGTTTTTCCGTCAGAAAATTCTCAGTAGCAGCCCGGAGTCTGGAAGTTGGAAGTGTGTTCACTCCCGTGCTTCGGAAAGCCCGTAAAGCCGTTGGTCCAGCGCCTGAACACTTTCCGGTCGTGTCAGATTGTCGTGCCATCGGATTATGAGAGTGAAGGAATAGAGAGTGCACTTGTGCACTATAATATCTCCTGCGTAGTTGGCTAATCTCTCTTGAGATTGGCCGCCGTGGTCGAAATCGGTCTGGAGGACATTAACAACAAATAAAAAAAATAAGCCACATTTTTTGGGATAAGCATTAATATAACACATACCTCACAAAAATAATAGCAGTTTTTTTTAATCACGTGTTATATTACACTGCATATTACACTGATATAAAGTTCGTATTGAGAACATATCCAGTTTTATTTTTCACTATGTCAATATATTATTAGTGGTTTGTACGGAAATAATAATGTAGTGATATTGTATGTTTAAGTTCGCTAATCTGAGAAACTACATGTTTTAATTAAAAAAACAAGGTTTATATGCTATATCATATCAAACTACGGCCACATGAAACAAAGAACCTTAAACATAAGCTAATCTTGCAATCTCTAGCTTAATGCTTGTCATATGTGGAACCAAGGATCACTTTATTTTAAAATATTTTGCATTTTATTCTAATAAAAAAACTATTGCTTTTATACAAGTTGTGAAAATGTTATAGCTTGAAGAATTACGGACAGAGAAAGTAGGCTTATTGGAAGATTTGGATGGTTGCAAGACAATGTGCGATAATCGCATGCAGGGGAAGGTTAATGAATTGAAGCAGAAAAGAGAGGAACTAATGAAACTTAAGGAGAAAGTGATAGAATGCAGATGTAAAATTCCTCTGGATGAAGCAATAGAGGTGAAGCGAACCCCTTCCCTCGCTGCCCTTTGTCAATGCACTTCCGAGGAAAAGCTACTTGTAAATATTGTTTTATTTTTTATTAAATCTCGGCTAGTTAACATCTAACTCTTAAGAACTTGGAGATTTTTTCAGAAAAACGTTTTTTTTTAAATTTACTACATAAGAAAGATTTATTTTATTATTTTCGTGTTACAAAATGGAAAGTCCAAAAAATCAATTCTTTTGAGGTTATTTTGCCGATTGTTTCAGGTCTGGTATGTAAATTAATACAAAATAAAATTGTATACTAATTCAACCATATATTTTTTTAGGATACGTGCTCATGTACTTCTATTCGTACCCAACTCTTGTCTACTTTACTCTCTGATCTGTTCGGAGGACTCCAGTCTGAATTAGGTGAATCAGGATCAACAATGCCATGCCAATTACTCAAATGTCTAGAAGATAAACATAACTGGGAACGTTCTAGTGTTGTTAAATCAAACCTGCGAAATTTTTTTGAGCAATTACTCGTCGGAGAGCTTGATATTGCTATTGCTACGTCTATTGAAAAATATCATGCAAAAGTTAGTTTATTAATTTATGCCTTATAAAAAAATGTTATGTTATTTATCGGTTTTGGCTAAAAATATTTAATAATTAATACTATAGTGGATCGGTAAATCTTGTGCGGATCGGACACAAGTAATGCCTTATAGTGTGGAAGCAAACGATGCCGCGCAAGAGCAAGACATAGAACGTCGAGCACAAAAAATGGCTACGAAACTGGCAGAGCAACTCTTTAACGAGAGAGCCGATCAAATTACAAAAAGAGCCAAGGAAATTATGTCTAAAGGACCACCTCCCTGTGAATGCAAGCCGCAATGTAAGCGCTGTACAGATTTGTTAATGTATAGTCATTTAACTGTCTTTATTATTAGTAATGTTCACTTCCTCTTAACGAACGTTTTCTTCATAACGTTCAATGTTTATCAATCTTTCCTTGTACTCTTGCATTAAACATAAGGGCTCAATTGATTATTACCTTTTGTAGTATGTAATTACTAGTGATATGTTTTGTTAGCAATCTAGACGGAATGAAAATGTAGATGTTTCTACAATAACTTTAGTTTTTATTATGAAGCTCAGACAATTCTTTGGATGATCATTAATTATTTATATTGCGTGAGGTGATTAATCTAAATCTTAGTTTTGTATTGCATATTTCTGAGATGGTGTGACGGATTTGATATTTATTTATGTATATTTATTTATCTGAGTTTGCTATTATGTTCGCATTGAAACACTATATTATATCAAAATAAATATATAATGAATATATATTTTGTAAATAATAGCTTACTTGTTGTAACAGATTCAATTGTATCAGTATATAAATTTAACAATACTACGATACAGCTAAGAACCACTTTGCTAAATTATGCCAGTCGAGTGTACATTTCCTCAAGATATTTTTTTTTATCATTTTTATCATTACATTTGAAGCGATTTGTAAATAAAGGTGTTTAGCCCTGCAAATAATTAAAGTTGTTATAAATTGTTTTATGGAACGAAATAATTGAACATCCAATTATATAATATATTTAAAAAAAGAGGTTTTATTCAGAATAATAAAAATATATGAAAATGGATAGATTTCTTTATGGCCCGGGTAAATTTTTTAAGGGGTAATTAAAAATTACTGGAATATTTACCAATGGAGAATTCATTGAAGGTTTAGTTTCAATGACAATAATATGGTTTATATTTAACTACTGTTTCAGTACTGCATCTTGGATGTTTTACTGTGTAAATATTTACATCATATTTAATATCCATTGTTCGTTAAAGAGTGTATATAAAATGTCAATTAGGTTTTCAGTGAACGAATATTACTTCAGAATAATTACTGAACCTGTACTACTGTTTTTTCTATTTTCTTGGAAGGGTAATACATAAAATCGGTTCTGTCTTGTTTTTGTACAGCATTTTCTTCATTACATGTGATTTCACTATATTATGTAGCCATAATTTTAGAATTCTTATGTCGCTCATACTATTATGAAAAAGTAAAATTAAATTGTTGGATTGTACATTACTTAAAAAATTATTATTTCTGGCCTCTACAGCAGCAGTATTTCAGTGTCTCGTTAAAAGACCAAATACAGCACATTTTGCTCGAAAAACCACAGAGAGTCCACCTTCATACTTTAAACGTACATTACAAGATGTCACTCAACTTAAGGTTCAAGTTGAAGATCTTAGAAAGGTATTTAAACTGAAAGAAGTAGTGGGGATATTATATTCACAAATTATATTATTAAGTCACGAATTTTATAATTTTTAGGAGTCGGTCAAAAAGGAAGACCTGCGTCAGATAGAAGGGAAAATAGCAAGAATAGTTAAACGAACTTCGGTTAGTAAGAACGGTTATATTTGTAAGCCATAGAATCTACAGTATATACGTAATTATTGGTATTAAAGAATCTCAAAGATATCCACGAGGAGATAAATTTATTGCTAAAAAATATTTGCTTAACCATCGATTTCATGCAATATCAATATTTATGTACATAAACAATATACTGGTAAGTGCTAAGGCTTACGAAGTAAATTAAATTCATAAGAATTAATTATGTTAGAATTTTACTAATAAAAAGCTATAATAAGATAAATATAAATACAAATATACTTTTTTTATTGCTTTATATATTTTCAACGTTAATCGTGACTTGTTCATTTTATTGTTTTTTTTTTATTGCAGAAACAGAATAGTATTCCATTAACAAACAAAATAATTAAACGTATTAAGGATCTTGAAGAAAAAAATAATGAAAATTTATTTCAAAATGGTAAAACTTTAGGACAATTAGATATATCTGAGAATAAGGTGGCTTATAGTACAAAACAAAATATTATCAAATCTAATCAATACGGAGTTTTTGAGAATAAGAAGAAAAAAACATTAAAAAACATTGAACAGTCATTTGCTGTAAATCTATGCTTATGTGGAACACGGGATAATTCAATGCAAGATCCTCCCCAAAAGGATAATTTTCAAGTAAATAAATCAAAAAATAAAATGGAAACCATACCTAGTTACAAAATGTCACAAATATCGCCATTAGAAGATGCCGATACTCAAGCTAATAAATTTTCAACACAAACTAGTTGTCCTAGTGAGTGTGTTTGTTTCCATAAAATTCCATCAAACACTTCAATTGAAAAACTTTTAGAGACTTTATTAAACAGGAAAGGAGACAAAAATGATGTGCTTTATAAGTCGATATTATACAACCAAAGCAAAGAAAACCAAACAAATGACAATAATCTTTCTCTAAATTTGAGTGATGACATGAAACAAAATAAGTCAACCATATATTTACCAGTTAACGAAATAGACAAAATATTGCTAGAGGATAATATTAATCCTACATTTCCATGTGATCTTGTACCGGAATGTTGTTCTATTAAAAATGGTCATGATATTGGTACTAATTACGATGTTTACCCTAATACCACTAATTCTGAATATATTGGCACAGTTAATTTAGATAAAAGTAACGATAATTCTTTTAAAGATACAAACCATGATTATAACAAATTAAAATATGGTGATGGACAACATGTATGCATGAAATCATCTAAATTAATCAAATCAGATCAGATCCATAAAATACAAACTCCAAACAGCTGTAAACTTGATTTCAAAAAAGAATCACAAGTTTATTCAGCGCAAGCCAATTCCAGATTCAAAAGTGTTGACAAGGAATTACATAGCAATAGTATTAATAAAAAAGATTTAGAAGTATGTGAGAATTCTTATGTTGGAGATGTTTTAAAAAAGTCAGACTTGTTGTCAGACGACTGTGACTATTACGTAAAATTTTTGGGAGTTACACTCACAAATGCAACAAAAAATACTGAAGAGAGTGATGAAATTAATACAATTAATACTTTCACTAATCTTGGTAACGATAACCCTAATAATTTAGAAGTAAAAAGATCTCAAATATATACAAAAAATCTTGTAAATTCTGAAATACAATATACACCAATTGAAAACAATTCGAGACTCTTAAATAGATTATCTGACGAAAAAAACAATATCTTAAAATATACTCCAGACATAATAAATAACGATCAAACAAAATGTATCTGTTGTAACAAGGATGAATATAATGATTTAGAATTAAATGCTTTCAATTTACTCGAAGAACATTTAAAAGAAAAATTAGTAGAATTTCAACGTTCTTCGTACAATTCAGAACGTATTACCGCTGAAGACGAAAAACTATTATTTTCAAACATTTTAAATAAAGTTAAGGAAGTAGTTTCAGAAAATACAAACCGATTGAATTGTAAATGTATGGGACTTAACGTTAATGAAGAAAGTTGGAAAAGAGCTTATTGTTTGTTACAAGAATACTTAAAGGTCAAAATGAAGCGATTTCAGTGTTCTTGTATTACTAACGGTAGTAGTGTAGAAAACATTTTACCTGCTATTTTGGATAAGGTGTCTAATTTGATTGATGATGATTTTCAGCGTTTAAGAGACAAATGCATATGTAAAAATGATATGAGTATTGAAAATGTTGCTTTAAAAAACTCAAAAGAACAGATGACTGAATCAATACTACAATATAATGACATGTTTGTACAATATGATTATAGTAACATAAGTAATCAGCATGCAAATAATTTTGAAGATACTTCTATTCAGGCATTTTCTATTTTTGTTGATAATAAATCGTGTGAGGCGTGTGAGTACAACAACTTTAGAGAAAATAATACTGCAGAGAAAAAAGTTTCTTGTGAATTCAAAAGTGGCTACATAACTGACTGCAAATGTCGGTATACTATTAGTGAACCATGTTATTTAGGTTTTAATGTTACTGCCAATCAATCAATACTAAATAATAATATAAAATTTAAATGTAATAAATTACAGGCAATGGAAATAAAGAATGATACACCGGCTAGTATTTCATCAAATTTAGTAAAAGAACAATTGGAAGTACCTAAAAACACAGAAACCAAAATAACAGGTCCCATATGTACAAATCACTGTAGTGGATATAAATTGAATTCTGCGTGTGTTTGCCCAATGGAGATTTGTTACTGCAATAAATCCGCAGTTGGAACAAAATATGAAAAAAATGAACCTATATCGAAGTCAATACAAGAAAATCCATCCCACAATTTATTTTATATCATGAATAGGATACCAAATCATAAAATATCAGAACATATTTGTATAGATAAAAATACTGGTAGCATTAGTAAGCAGAAAAATTTAACGAGTGCTTGTGATGTGGAAATAATAACTGCTGATAACGAAGAAGAAATTGTCTTAAAATATTCAAAGGAGACATGTTGTCTAACAGACACTTCAAACAACACTAGCGTAAGCAACGTCACCAAATATAAAAAATATTCATCTAATTGGTACGATTGTAGTGGTCGACAAATTCACACAGAACAAAACGAAACTGCTTTTCAATCAAACAAAAATTCACTTTACGATTCTTTGTACCTTCCCACTGATCATATTTCTCAGTATAAAAAATATGTAAACGTCAAAGATAGCAACGTAAAGGACCCTAACTCCGAAATTTGTAATTGTAAAATGGTACCTATATGTCATGTAAAAATGTTAGTGGAGAGTATTGAACAAAAACTAGTTCAATCAAAGTGCACTTGTGATTCTTTATGCTCTCGAGTTTGTCCAATTCATGCAAAAGAGGAATTTTATTATTAAGCCTTAGATGGTTTTTTATAATTGATGTCAACTTTATCATCGAAATTATTTGTGTATTATTTTGTAATAAACAGTAAAAGTATATATTTTTTTATTTAAAAATTCGATATTATAAGCCAATTCATTGATTAAGAGTATTAGTATCACCTAATTTTTACAATTGAAATAAAATTGTGTATGATACGAAATTGATTGTCATTGTTATCAGTTGGCAAGTAGATTAGTCAATAGTCAGTTATAAATGAAACGTGTGTTTAGGCGGATAACGGAGTTAATGTTAAATAATAAAAAGTTTATATATAAATTAATAAAAAATACATAGGCAGTGTGAAAAATATTAAAAAAATAATGGAAGATAAAACTGATGTTGGTAAAAAAAGAAATAAACCAAATATATTATCAAGATTGTTTATTTGTTGGATATGTCCAGTTCTCTATAAAGGAAATAAAAGGGACATAGAAGAAGATGACCTAATAATTCCTGGCAAGCAATATGATTCTGACAGGCTTGGAGGAAAATTTGAAAGGTAAAGATTAGTATTTTTACTTTTTCTTAGATATATTATTATATTTACACTCATTTACTTATAATAATAAATAAATAATTTAAATATATGAAGATAAATACATAATTTTAATTATAATATTTGAATTGTTTGATATATATATGGATATAAATAATGGCTGGTATAGACATATGATTGCAATGAGTAAATTTAATTTAGATATTGGCTAGAGGAATACGATCGAGCACTGCGAGAGAATCGTAAGCCGTCACTTTGGAAAGCGCTTACGAAGGCATACTGGTTAGCGTATCTTCCTGGAGCGTTTCTTCTTTTGATCAACGCCACGGCAAGGTATTTCTATCGAAAGATTGATTATATTTGTTTTATTAGCATTTATAAAAACTTTTATATCGTTATTTGCAATTATCTTAAACAGGACTGTTCAACCTTTACTTTTTTCTGAGCTTCTATCTTACTGGTCAGCTAATGCAAGTCAGTCTATAACAAGACAAGAAGCTGGATTTTATGCAATTGGAATGTTAGCATTAAACTTAGTCGGTGCCTTAAGCCAGCATCATAACAGCTTGTTTGTGAATCGATTTAGTTTAAAAGTGAAAGTAGCGTGCTCATCTTTAATATATAGAAAGGTAAGATTATAGATATAGAAAATACATAAACTGCATTAAATATATTTGGATTAAAAAAAGATGAGACTTTTTTGAGTGAGAAAATCGTAATTAAAATAGAATCTTAATTTCTGTAGATACTGCGTATGAACCAGTTGTCTATTTCGGAAGTAGCTGCTGGTAAATTGGTGAACATACTGTCAAATGATGTGGCTCGTTTTGATATGGCGTTCATGTTTCTGCACTATTTATGGTTGGTCCCATTACAATTAGCGATTGTGATGTACTTTTTGTACGAAGCTGCTGGATATGCACCATACGTTGGACTTTTTGGTGTTGTACTCTTAGTTCTTCCTATACAAGGTATTATTTGATAATTTAATAAAAATGTTAATTAATGTTAATATCATGAATTTTGTAAAATAATGTTTATTTCTAGCTGGTCTTACAAAATTAACGGCTGTTATTAGACAGAATGTAGCACAAAGAACTGATAAACGAATTAAATTAATGAGTGAAATTATAAATGGAATTCAGGTAAATGAAATGAAAAAAGGATATGTAAATTTGAATAGTTATTTTTTAATTTTTAATCAATTACAAAACTTTTTTCCCGGAATAGGTTATAAAAATGTATGCCTGGGAGAAGTCATTTCAGCATGTGGTGAAAGTGGTGCGAGCCTTTGAGCTCGCCGCGCTCAGGAAGTCAATATTCGTTCGTAGCGTCTTTTTAGGATTCATGATGTTTACAGAGCGTAGTACTTTGTTCCTCACGGCGTTGACTTTCATTCTTTCGGGCAATTTACTAAGAGCTGATATGGTAATTTGTTTAAACTTTGAAATAATTATATTAATTTTATTATAAAAATGATATTTTATTAAATCATTTTAGATATATCCTATTAAAGTATTTCTTGGAATGGTGCAGATGAATTTAAGTTTTATTTTACCACTTGCAATCGCAAGTTTGTCAGAGTTAAAAGTATCTTTAGGACGAATACAGAATGTACTGATAATGGGTAAGTAGCTAGTACTTGTTGTTCATTAACCAATATCCTTTTGTTATTCGAAGTAAATATTATAGAAATTTTCTCTATTTCTCTTGTTATAGATGAAAGAGAAGATTTATCACTCTTGAAGAAGCCTACCGCAAAGATTGTCCCAGTGGTCTTTAAGGGAAAAATGACGACCATTGATTCGAACTCAATAGTGGCACAAAAATATTCTACAAAAGAAAATTCCAGACTTTCTATTGGTAAAGTAATTATTTTTAATGTTATTCAAGGATAAGGCTAATCTATTTTAAATATAAATACATAAAACGTTTTAAATTGACTTCTGGCATACGTATATATATTCTGTTATAGGTATTACTATATAAAAGTAAAGCCATATATAATAGTTGGAACGCTAATCCTCTGATACGATAACACTAATATAAATTTTTTTCAAATATTAATAAACGTAACTTTTTTTAAATACCTTATTTTGGTTAGTTTACCCTCAATGAAACTGTTATACAGTACAAGTCCTTATGATCTCCGACTTTTAAATCGAATCGTGGGATTTAAAATGTTTTTTCCATAAAATGTTAAAATTGTGACATAAAATGTAGCTTGCAATTTATACTAAGTTGTTTTGTAGTCGGACCACGCACTTCAGTAGTAGGAGAAACCATAGTTGAATTGTCTGGTGTGAGTGCTTCATGGGATGTATCTAAAAGTCCCGAAGAAATGACTCTTAAGAACATAACTATGCACTTAAAGAAGGGAAAGCTGTGTGCCATTATAGGAGCTGTTGGATCAGGAAAGGTCAAAATATTTCCGTTACGTTTTTAATTTACTATTACTTTTTCGTTCGGTCGTTTTCGAAGTTCGATCTTGTGTTTGAAACTTTTACATTATTTATAACTATTTTAATTTTTTTTAAGGTTAGCTTTGCAGGTTACAAAATTGCATAACGTATTTGTATTACTTTTAGTCTTCCTTATTGCAAGTACTTCTTCGTGAACTACCAGTGAACAGTGGTAATTTGACAATTAAGGGAAGCATGTCTTACGCTTGTCAAGAGTCGTGGTTATTTCCAGCGACTGTAAGAGAAAATATTTTATTTGGATTGCCGTATGACGTGAACAGGTACAAGGAGGTGAGTATTATTTTATATTGCTATTTTTTATAGCTACTAGTTTTAATATTGAGATTCAGTAATTGATAAACCATATCATAATATTATCATACATGGGATATGTATGATAATATTATTGTATTTTTTACAATAGCACCTTGATATAGTTTTAATTGATTCATGATAAATTACATAAAGGAATTTAATTAAATAAGACTGCCGTAGGTTCTACTTACAATGTTACTTTCCTTTGGTAAAAAACATTATAAGTATTATATATATATTTGAATTAGCAGAAAAGTGTCAGAAGTGTGTCCCTGTATCGTCGCGGTGTTGATAATACTTTTAAGACTACATATTTCTTTTTGCAAGTTTAAGTAGCTTTTTAAATTAACGTAATTAAAAATTGGAACGAACGAAATTTGTTTCCAGTTTCAAGTTCATCATTAAAGCTCACAAAATATTTAAAATTTTAATTTCAAGATGCATTGATGTTATTAACAATATTCTAGTATTCGAAATTAATTAGACAAAGTTAAGTCATATTAGATACATAATAAATATAATGACTTATTCAATTTGTAAAAAAATAATTGTATCTTTTTACGTATAATGAATCAGCAAAATTATATAAATAACAGATTTTTTAAAAATAACAATCATCATGACTACATATATTTTATAACTACGAATGGCTTTACATAAAAATGTTTTAAGGGGCTCAATTATTGTATTACACACTGTATTCTTCAAATCAATGATGAAAGAAAATGAGAAATACTTAATTGTTTAACTAAATACCCGATAAGTAACGCTTATAAGTGACATACATGTAGATACAGCGGTTTTAAATGTCAAGATGAGTTGATAACAATGTTATCATAAAAATAAATTATGATATAGTTAAAAAATTGTATTTTAGCCTTGGATTATAAAGGTAAATCCAGACAGTCCTGGGTCTATGGGGCCAAACCAAATATGTACCGAATGTCAATTTCAGGGGGCGCTAATATGTATATAAATGTTTGAAAACAATATTTTTCACTAAATTATATCACAGTTTATGTAAAAGATAAATAAAAGTGCTAATTTATTGTTTTTTTAAATGTCATATGATATTATAGTCCTGTTCGATGTTATTCAAATTCGAATTATGTTTTATTGTAATACAGGAACTAAGTTTTTACTCCAGCTTGGAACGATTCGGACCTGCGTTAACATTAATAATAATAATAATAATATGCTTTATTGTGTCAAAATAGTTACATAACCAATACAAACACAAACATAAAAGAAAAACGAAAACTATTTTGAACAAAAGGCGGTCTTATCGCTAAGAGCGATCTCTTCCAGACAACCTTTTGTTAAAGGACAAGAAATACATATATAAAGCGGTAAGGAGGTGTACTGATCATCTCAATTTTTATCTTTATCTCTTAAGTAATTATATATATACATATAAACAAATAATATATACATAAACATACATATACATATATATATATATATATATATATATATATATATATATATATATATAAATATATGATAAATTATAATAGTAAATCACAACAAAGCGCAGCAGACAACAAAACAACACTCCCCGATAATTACAATGATAAATAATACGTCCTGAGTCGGATTTTAAACGTATTAATTGTTTGAGATTGTCTCAAGTGGTGTGGTAAGGAATTCCATAGTCGAACTGCTTGGACAGAGAAGGAATTGGTATAGAAGGAAGAGGAGTGAGAAAGAATTTTAAGGATTAAATTATCTTCAGATCGTAGAGTGCGACCATGCGAGTCCTTGAGGAATTCAAAACGGTGTTTAAGATACTGAGGAGAATTCAGATGAAAAAGTATACAGTAGAGAAGAGAAAGAATATGAGTATTCCTGCGAAGACGGATTGGGAGCCACTCGAGTTTTTTGCGAAATTCAGAAATGTGGTCAAATTTGCGGAGTCCAAATATAAACCGAATACAGAGATTTTGAATACGCTCGAGTTTATTTAATTGCTCCTCACTTAGATCAAGATAGCAGGTGTCGGCGTAATCAAGGATGGATCATTATGTTGTTGTATTTTCATTTATATCTATAGCAAAGGTTTATCAACCTGAAAAGTTAGGCCATAAAAAAGTATTTAGATTCATTTCATAAACATTTATTAATATTACATGAATCTAAATACTACATCTGCAAGCTGGTATTGCAGGTGTTCATGAGCAGTGGTGGTTACTTTCCAGCAGTTGAGTCTGCCAGTTTTCCCCCCTATTAAATAAAAAACATATATATTCGTTAACTAATTTCATAATACGCGTATATTAAAAGAGCCAGTTCTGTTGTTATTCAGCTAAAATAAGAAAGTATTTGTCATGAAATTTATCGATCTTAAAAGTGTGTCATTGAATTTAATATTTTATTCTCGATAATTAGGTAACAAGCAACATGCAGTTTATATTTTATTCAACATGCAGTTTTTATGACGCTAAATAGCATTGCTTAGTTTTGTTATATAATTATCGTCACGAAACTGATATTACTTTCAAACAATAAGCGATTTAATCAAAACAATAATTATACTTTTTATTTTTATGTTATCACAGGTTTGTCGAGTGTGTTCCCTGTTGCCGGATTTCAAGCAGTTTCCTTACGGTGACCTGTCATTAGTGGGTGAACGAGGTGTGTCACTCTCGGGGGGACAGAGGGCCAGGATTAATTTAGCGAGAGCTGTTTATAGGGAGGTAAGTGAAACTGAAATTAAATATCATTGACCATTTACCATTTTATCATTACGATTTTCTTTGCTTGGTTAAATTCAGGATATTGTTAAACATTATACATAATTATGATAATGATATATATGTCGAGGATATATATATTTTTATAAAAAAGTAATTTCATAGTTATAATTTGTTATGTATATTAATTATGCTCGCATTGTTACATAAGTCAAAGTAGGGTACACACTCACACCGTGTTAACGAGAGCTCTTTAAACTGTCTCATTTGCGTAAACGAAATATTTGTATAAAAACGTCAATTTATAAACAACTGCATTTTTTTTTTTCATTTTATGTTTTTATACTATATATACTACGTAATACCATATACCTGGTATTTACGGGTGGTAGGGTTTTGTGCATGTTCGTCTGGGTAGGTACCACCCACTTATCAGATATTCTACCTCAAAACACCAGTAATTGGTATTGTTGTGTTCCGGTTTGAAGGGTGAGTGAGCTAGTGTAATTACAGGCACAAGGGATCACATCTTAATTACCAAGGTTGGTGGCGCATTGGCTATGCCATCGCTTGATGGTTGACATTTCTTACAATGCCAATGTCTATGGGCGTTGGTGACCACTTACCATCAGGTGGCCCATATGCTCGTCCGCCTTCCTATTCTATAAAAAAAATATATACCTCCTCCACTTTCGCGTTTATAATAAATTATTTTAAAATATTTGGCATTTTGTCGTAAATGCAAACATGACAGCTTGGGGCATTAAGCGTATGACGTTGGATAGTTTGACAAATTAACTTCATGAAAGTCAATATGAGCGATGCTGAAGCGGCTGCGGTTCAAACTGCGAACGACAGGTGCACGTACAGCGAAAATTAAATGTCACAGAATCGATATTACTTGAAAACTTTGTACATAGCGAAATATAGGATTTAAGTGTATTATCGTAATTTTATTATAAATTAATATATATTGTTTACTTGTTTTCCGGATTCACGTACACACTACATAGTATGTTTTTATTTTTAAAGAAATAAGTGTTATGTCAATTCAGTCGGAGACAAAAGTCAGTCCTGGCGCTTTCTTAGAGCAGTTAAAAGTATAACCGATTTCTACGCAAAAACTTTGTTGGTAGGTATGTTAAAAATTGTAGATCACTATAATATCCACTGAAAATTTCGCGACGGTACATGTATCTATGTTTTATAAATAAGTCAGTACCCATTTATATTTTTTAACAAAGCAAAAAAAAACCTATTGTAAAATATAATACATATTTGATATTAAACACCAGAGGTTGAATTTTAATAAGTTTGTGGGAACATTTTTATATAAAGACCAGTTACAGTACTTGCGGTTAAGCCCCGTGCATTTTTCCGGGATAAAAATCCGGTATTAATATATCATATTATAACTATCTGTGTCTATTGATTTGTTGCGCTGTTATTGCGTGAAAGAAGAGCAAATTAACAAACACTATTTTGTATATAAAATCTACTAATATTTTTATTAATTGGATTAAATATAAAAACACTAAGCTCTTTTATTCCTGTATTATCGTAATAAATTTGTATATAAAACCTAATACTTGTAATTATAAGTTCCCTTGTGAATTCACAAATAACACGATAATTTCATTGTAATTTTATATGTTTTAGGCAGACATATATTTATTAGACGATCCGTTATCAGCAGTCGATGCTAAAGTCGGTCGACAGCTGTTCGAAGGATGTATACAGAAACACTTGAGCGGACGGACACGCATTTTAGTCACGCATCAAGTACATTTTCTCAAGGCCGCCGATTTTATTATTGTTTTGAGTGAGGTAATTAAGTTGTTTTGAGTTAGGTCATTAAGAAATCAGTTTACGATCACGTAATGTGTGTGAATGTTATGGTAACTGGTTCACTTTATTTTAGGGCTCAATCAAAAACATGGGCTCGTACGATGATTTGGTCAAATCTGAGAAAGAATTTTCTTCTTTGATATCAGATGATAAGGAGTATAAAGTAGAAGGGAACATTCAAGAAGTGAGTCGAGGTTTATTTATTTTTTTATTTTAGTACCGTAGCGAGTAAATTTGTCATCTGATATTAAGCAATAATAAGTAAGAAGTATACACCGCATACACAATAAGTATAATTAAGCAAAAATTAGAACAACTTTTTACCTAGACCATAATTGTAAGTTTTATGTTGAAGAAAATTGTAAACAAAATACATACAAGTTTACAGGACGAAATATTTGGTATTTTTCATATGTCAGAACTCATTTATTATTTACGTAGACTATATGACACGAAATTTATATTATTATTTTGTTGGTACGATGTGTTTTAATAGAAACGATAATTTGATCTCTTTTCGCCGTCTATATCTATTTTTACTAGAAATAATGTTCCATTTTATATGCACTTAAAATAATTGAAGTAAAATCAACTGCGCTTTTTATTATTATATATTTTTTTAATCAAAAATAATCAAAATGCTTTCAAAGGATGACCGTAGACCAACACTGCAACATGGAATGTCACGAGTGTCAGTTAGAAGTGACGATAAAGACACCCAGGAAGAAAAAGAACAAGTTTTGGTAGCAGAGGAAAGGGCGAAGGGAAATCTTAAATGGGCGGTTGTTAAGAATTATTTGACGTCAGTTAAATCTTGGCTTGTAGTGTTCATGGCGGTATTCTCGTTATTGCTCACTCAGACGGGAGCGACGTTTTCAGATTACTGGCTAAGTTATTGGTAAGGAAAATAATAATTGTAAGAATGATTTATAAAAATAAAATAATTGAATAAGCCTTTAAATGCACATGTACATAGCACATTCAGGTTTCCTTAAGTTGTTTTTCTTCACTAATCGTAAGATATACAAATGACAAGCACAAATGAAAATTAGTGGTGATTTCTTGTTTTTGAACCCTCAATAATCGGTAAGGATTTCTGAGATCAAACCACTATTCATATTATTTTTATACATTATTTTTGTTCATTATTTTTATACAGGACAAATCAAGTGGACCAGTACGAGACATCATTACCGCCTGGAGAAGAGCCTGGTAAGTTAAAAAAGCTTAAGCTTTATTTAAGCTGTTTATTATATAAAATGACTTTTTAAATGATTTATCGTGTGTATAGGATATAATATGAAATAGTCTGTGATTAACACATTGCTGGGTTAATTCCATTTTCTAGGACACTGTTTAGAAGTTTGTTATATTACATTAATGGTTGGTGGGTTGAGTTGAGTAAAAATGTGGCTACAGCACGAAAATAGATACAAATTAAGCACATAAAAAGTCACGTGTTCAAACCACTGGGCTATCTCGACTGTATAATAATAATATTAATCTATATAGGTTTTATAACCTATATAGATTATTATGTAATGAAGTCAGATATTTTACAATTTATGCGATTATTTAAATAGGGTCAGGCATAGATTTGAAGTACCACAAGCCGTCTATTCTTACCTGTCTGAAGTAGAAACCATTCACTTGCCTCGCACCTATTTCAGGTTTTTTTCCATCGTGAAATAATACTGCTAAGGATGATTTTCAAAAGGATTTGATCTATCGATAAGAGAAAATGTTTAATTTAGAGAAAACGGTAAATGTTAAAAAATAAATAAATTGATTACAAAGTTGAATCGGGCAATGTACGCTCATTTAATTTGAAGTCGATACAAACTCTATGTTATTGCCATATTATTTATGGTAGGTATTTAAAAGCGTTAAACATAAACTTCGCTTTATATGTCGATGGTTAATCACAAAGTTTTACCAAGAGAAGAAATAATTTTAAAGAAATTATCAAATGTAATGAAATAAGCTGCTCCACGTTTGAGCGTTCACCCGCGTTACGTTCCTTTTCCGTCCCTGTGAGCCGTTTTGTGGTATTAAATAGCTATAACCTTCCTCAAGAATGTAGATAGAAGACAATGTAGAACAATTTTTTAAATATTTTTTCATATCCGACTGTTAGTTTCAGAGACTAAAGCTGTTGATCAACTATTGCCACCCTATCGATTATATCGAATAATGAGAACCCACTTTAAAGCATTTATTAAACCGGTAGATGAAAAATAAGAGTCGAGTAAATTGACTTCAATATCTTACATTTAGAATTTACGAGATCAAAGATGTGGGCACAAATCTCGTTAGCAATAAATCATAAGAAAGTTATTTATAACTCGACTGAACAGTCTTGACGGATTAACTTTTACTACAAGTTGATGTCGAGATTGAGCATAACTCGAGACAACATGTTGTTTTGTATTTGATTCTCAGAATATAGATAATAATAAAAAATTGATTTAATACATATTAATAATGACCATTATATTACTAGTAATATGAAAAATGTGAATATATTTTGTTCATCAATCATACATACATACGCATATGCTTTTACTGTTGCATTGGTTCTAATGGGTTTATAAGCGAATCGTGTTAAAAGGACATATTCATCGTATTAATTCATTTTATTTGTAGTTCAAATTAAAGGACCGTGATGGTCCAGTGGTTAGAAAACGAGATCTTAACCGATGATTGAGATTTCAAACCCGGTCTTATTTTGTGTTTATTAATGTATCTCGTGCTCAACGGTGAAAGAAAACATCGTGATAAAATCTGTCACGTGTAACCAACATTGGAGCAGCATGGTGGTGTAGGCTCCAAATTTTCTCCATAAAAGGAGAGCAGTGGGATATTGGCAAGCTGTTACAATTAAATAAAACCTGACCTAGTGAATGATGGTGCATAACAGCTACTATTATATAAGGTTATTATATTATACTAAAGAACTAAAAGTTACATCTGACATTGCTTGAAGCTATATAATATGTAACAAAAAAACAAATTCAAAATTATATTTAAATAATAATAAAAATAATATTTATAATTATATTAACTGATACTGATGTGTTATGTAGAATTAACAGAATTCAACACTGTTCTTTTACTTCTTCTTAAAGTAATAATTATTTCATCATGAGTAATTATATGTTATTAGTTCGTATCGGCTAGAATAGAAGATAGTGAAGTAGAATGATATTTTGCAATAAACTAATAATATCTAGGTATGTTACCGAATAAATAAAGATAATAAATATAGTGGTTTCAGCAACAGTTTGTATCTTTTATCTATAAATGCTTATTTAAGCCGTGAAGGTAATTGCGATGACGATGTCCTAATGATGAGTTCGGCCACGAGTTGAAAACTTTGTTTCTCTTTGAAAACTTTGTTAAAAATTTGTATTTCATTTCTTAATAAAGTAAAGTAAGAAAAGACAAAGAAATCCTATAAACATCTAAAAAATTAAACAACTTTATTATGATGTATTTCATAATAAAGTTGTTTTAAAATTTTGTTTTTATTCTTTTGTTACCTTATAAGGTTGCAGGTTCCAAGTTTTTGGGTTCAACTGAACAAACGTAACAAGATGTTTGATCTTACTTTAGAATTAATATCGAGTTTTCCAGTTGTTTATAATTAAAATACTTTTTTTGTACGTTTTCGTCATATGGTGGAATATCGTCGAAAGAAATATATATATATATATATTTCAATGTCAAGTGATTTAAAATTTATATTTCTTAGCCTTAATATATTTATTTATTTTATTAATAATTCCTATAGTATTTTAAGCAACAAATACTTCTAAACAATTCTCTCAATTGGTTAAAAAAATGTCGTAAATAGTTCCAACCAAGTTGTTTTTTTTTTTCAGACACCAGCTTAGGCACGCAAATAGGGCCTTTGACAACTGGACAATATCTCTGGATCTATGGTGGAACTGTACTATTCATAATTATTATGACGCATGTAAGAATAACTGCTTTCGTGGTCATGGCAATGCGGGCTTCGCAGAACTTACACGACACGATGTTTAAGAATTTACTAACGGCTGTGATGAGGTTCTTCGATACAAATCCATCTGGTAAGCGATTTATTTATTTATTTGGACAAGGCTTAGAGTTTGACAGAAAATAAAAATAACATTAAATAACACTTTTAAAGGAAAGTACAGCATTGATCAACAGATCAACTTTTAATTGAAATTATCCGGTTCATGACTTATTTGTTGTTGTAGTGTATACGGTTATCATCATTCATTGTCGCTGTATTTATAGGTCGAGTTCTCAATCGATTTTCTAAGGACATGGGTTCTATGGATGAAATGCTTCCCCGTAGCATGCTCGAGACGATTCAGATGTACTTGTTTGTTACGAGCGTGCTAGTACTGAACGCGTTGGCGCTGCCTTGGACATTGATACCGACAGTAATACTTCTGCTCATATTCGTTATACTCTTGAAGTGGTACTTAAATGCGGCCCAGGCTGTTAAGAGGCTGGAGAGTACGAGTGAGTCTTATTGTAATTACTAGTTGAGTAATATTTGAGTTCTTTGTCGCAAAAATTATAACTATGATAAGCTTTTATTCAATATTTAAGCGTAAATAAATACAGTATCTGATGCGTTGTTGTGTACAGTGCATTACGTTTTTATTATTATTTTTTAATATTAGTAAGATAGTATGTATAACTTAGAATCTTGTAATGATCGATAAGTTTAATATTAATTAATCTTTTTAATTTTTTAACAGCTAAAAGTCCCGTTTTCAGTATGATAAACTCAACAATGTCTGGTTTATCAACTGTTAGAAGTTCTAATTCTCAGTACAGACTGCTCAAAATGTTCGACGACGCTCAGGTAACTTATCAGTTGTGACTTTAAGGTTATCTTTATTGACCGATAATGTGGTAATCGTGAGTAGAATATCATTTTCTTTTGTTTATTTAACATTCATATGTGGCCCTTATTATTTAAATAGATAAGGAGTTTCGTATTTCTTTTTCTATTTAGGGTTCTGTAATCTCCGACCATTGATGCAAAAACGTATCGAAATGTTACAGAAATAATACGAAGCGAAGCTAAAGCAAATGTAAAATTTTAGATTATGATAATCAAAATAAATTAACCTCAAAAACTCAAATGTGGTCAAATATAGTGATGATTTTAATGTATTATTTTTTTAGGATCTCAACTCGAGTGCCTTTTATACATTCTTGGGTGGTTCAAGTGCTTTTGGGCTATTCCTGGATATGTTATGTCTCGTGTACCTTGGAGTTATACTAGCTACATTTCTTTTAATAGATTTTGGTGAGTTTTGATTTTTATAAAAAAAAAAATTACACTATATGTGAATATTTATGTAACTAAACTTGTTTTCAAAGAATTTTATAATTATTATATGTGATATATTATCAAATTTCTTAAAAAGCTATTCGGTTGCTTAACGACTGTTTAGATAAGCACAGATTTTTCACTGTCTGTTTTAAATTGATTTGACATTCGAAAGAAGACATAGCATTGTTTAACCAATCCGTCACTAAACAAAGTATATAAGTATGGTTGAATGTTTTTTATTAAGTAATAAAAGTGATAAATGTTAACAACAATCATATAATTGTTTCCATTTTTAAAGCTATCGATAACATATGTGAAATTAGTAAACGCTCATTTTTACGCATGAAATTAGAAATTTAGGCCATCTGATGTAATCCGAATAAAAGATAATCTTACTATTGTCTTGCCCCGTTTTTCTCGATATAATCTACTTTCTACACCGTCAGTAGCTTTATATTTAATAAATTGTATAATAATAAGCCTATATGAATAAAGAATTTAGTGGTAATAGTTGTTTTCCCCGTCAGGTGATTGGATAGCCGTTGGCAGCGTGGGTCTAGCGGTGAGCCAATCCATGACTCTAACCATGATGCTACAAATGGCAGCACGTGTCACCGCCGACCTGCTGGCTCACATGACCTCTGTGGAGCGCATTCTGGAGTACTCCAACCTTCCCGCTGAGGAAAACATGGAAGATGGCCGTAAGTTGAGATTAAACCATCATATAATGCAGAAATCAACACACGAACATTTCATTTCTTTATTTATAACAACAAAATTTATTGTATGAACGTACAGACATACTTATAATATTAAACATTATTATTTTTTAAATATTATCACAAAAGTATTGGGTTATTAGGATTATACTCATACCTAGAATAGTATAATATAATCTGTGCTCATACTATAGACTGTTTCAGGTAAAATTGTAAATATAAATTGTATGGTAGTGGTGTAGTTATATATCATATCTAATCAAAAACTATTTTTCAATTTTGATTTTAAATCTAATGGTAGTTCATTTATTAGTTTTGGTAGTAGATAATCTATAGTTCCTTTTCCATAAAGCTTGTGTCTTGTTTTAGCTCTCGTTGTGATTTTATGTATTAATAAGTTTTTATTTTAGTCGAAATTATTAATTATTAATTTTTATACTGACAGTACTTTACAGTTTTAGTTTACTAATTGCATGTGTGATTTTATCTCTACCTGGGGCTTTTGTGTTTAACATTTTTGTACATGTCTATGTTTTCGGCTTTTTAAAATCTAATGAAGACATTAACTGCTTTCCTATATATATCAGGATTTAATCATTCAGTTCACATTCAGTTTTTATAAACATAATTGCCGGTAATGGTACCTCTGACAAAGAGTGTTAAGTGATATTTATCTATTTGTGTTGAATGGTTTCGGTTTTTAGTATTTAATGGTGATCATATTATTTCATTATTCGTAGTGGTTAGAACTAGCGAATCTTGATTATGATCGTAGGTTCAAACCCGGGCAAGCACCACTGAATTTTCATATGCTAAATTGTGTTTATAATTCATCTCATGCTTGACAGTGAAGGAAAACATCGTGAGGAAATCTGTTGTGGAAACCTAATTTCACTGAAATTTTGTTACATGTGGATTCCACCCACTCGCATTGGAGTAGCGGAGTAGGTAGAATAAGCTCCAAATCTCCTAAAAAGGAAAGGAGGCCTTAGCCCAACAGAGGGACATTCATTTATTAGTTTACATATAAACAATGTAAATAGGTACTAGTTAACTCATTCATTCTATTTACTCGAAAAAATGGCTAAACGATTTATTCGAATCAACTTATATAAATACTTATGAAAATGTTCCGACACTAAACTATTCAAGGTTTTGTTATAGAATTGTTATACTTTTGCATAGTTTGAAATAATTACCTATGAAAATGTATTGTATGACAATACACAAAACCACTTTTATTTAAATTATTATTCGTATTTCGACTAGACAACAACAAGACACGATAATTTACTAATATCGTATTTGAAAAGAATATATTAGTTTGAAGTAAATTGTTCGTTAGAATAACATTAAAACGTTCACTTGAGAGGTTTTTCATTTTATTATAATGATGTGTATGCGCGTCATAAAATTAACAGTTTAAACATGTTATAAAATTTATGAAATTTGATGTATTATGTAAATCCTTCTTAGTGGGTTCCACTTCCAAACATCAATATTGTATTGGCATGTTCCCATTCGTGTAATACAAACGTTTATATACCTAACGTAGACACCTCTTCACACATTCTAGACTATGAATATCATTTTAATTATATTATTTAAGTTCTGTTTTTGTGATGGCAAACATTATTTATTATTATTATAGTTAAGTGGGTGATTCCGTTGTCAATGTAAGGAATGCTTTATACTTTGATAGAAACTGGAGATACCGAGGTACTTGGGTTCAAATTCTTTGCCGGATTCATAAAATTATTGGCCTTCAACGTCAAAAGCAGCCCGGAATATTGAAGTTGGTATTACTTACTTGGCGTTGGCATTACTGCGGTGGCTCGGCAGATAAACTGTTGATCCTGCGTCTGAACTTTTTGCGATCGTGTCAGATGACCGTCCTATCAGATTATTATATTTAGTTTAAGGGAACTGAGAATGCACTTGTGTTTAGAGAATATACCTCTTTTTTTCTATAATATTTCATATGCGGTTAGTTGGTCTCCTTTGGAAAATGGCCGTCGTGTCTGAAATCGACCAGGAGGCCGCCGATACGTTCACGTCTATGAGCTTAGTATGGCTATTATGACCAGAGTCCACTTAATTACCATTATGTGGATTAAAGTGCGTTAATCTTCTTTAAATAAATAAGTAATCTTAAAATATTTTCTACTTAAGCACTGCAAGAAGTAAAAGCCATTCTTTACCGTAACAATGCGCTGCCATAGATTCTAAGATGTTATGACCCTTGTGTATGTAATTATTTTAGGTCACTCACCCAACATAACATACAAAGTAAACGTGATAATAAATGATGTTGGTGGTTAGCTTCGAAATTCTTGGGACCTCTTTAAGTATACTTGTGCTTTATTGTTTCTTGTTTTATTTCAAACATTTGGCAAAGTTTTCTAGTGCATGTTTATGGTACAGTACCCTTCCGATGATATAAATGTCACTACCCTCCTTTATAACAAATATTAAAAAGATTGTACTAAAATTTTCAACGTTCACGTATTAGGTATACATGGCGCCGCACCGGCGCCGCGTGTTAACCGCAAATTCCCGCATTGAATAGTAAACCAGAGATCACAGTGCAAGAGGGCAATATAATTATAACTACCTGAAACTTTTATAAGAATAATTCATTAATAACATAAATGGTATTATCTGAAACTGTAGGAAATTATCCTTAATAATATTATGGACCAACTGGCGAAAACAGCGTAACTTTAACTAATAAAATATATATATATATATGATATGTATGTGATATATATATTTTAGAAGTGTCAAGTTTTGACGAAGGCAACATTTGATTAAATGTTAAGAAACACGTTATTGTTAATGTGCCACTGCTGGCCTAAGACCTCTTTCCCTTAGGAGGCGTTCGTAGCTTATACCAACTCGCTTCTTCGATGCGAGTCGGAAGATTTAAATGTGGAAGTATAATTGCTAAGTTTGATAATTACTAAGTACTTACTACTTATATATGATGAAATAGCTATAATAAACTTTGATTTGTGGAAGTAATGACTGCAAAAGTTTATAGGTATCTATTAGATAAATCTGAACGTAATTACAGTTTGCACAATATTTACAAGTGTCGTTGAGACTTTAACATGATTATCCTGGTTACATAATAATTTTATTGGCTATATTTTGGTTTTAGTAAGTAACAATATAACGGCGCCTTACATTGAAAACCTCGTCGAACACATACTCATTGCTTCAACTTTTGTCTGTATGTTGGGTTGAAAATCTTCGCGAGCGTTTTAGAGAGAACATGCACAGCTCTAAGATGCGCTTAATGATATCTATTGAATATAATGAGAGTCACGTTAAACGTTAATGCCGTTAATTTTCATTTGATACTATTTTCTGATCGCGGCTTCACCCGTAGCGGGGTACAGATATTACGTTATTTTATGTACCCATGACAACATGTGTGAAAACTTCATGTTGATCGGTTTAGTTGTTAAGACGTGATATCGTTATTAACAAACAAGTAAATATCCCAATACGTCTTATATTTTTGTAAGAACACTGAACAGAGTCCCTATTTAGTGCCCTAATCGATCTGTCTATTTGAAATTTGATATATTATAACAATAATTAGTGAAAATGAAAGTTTATACACTAAGATTTCTTATAAAAATCCAATATTAATTATTAAGTCATCATCATATGAATAAGGTCAAAAATAAAACTTTTAAAATCATTGTTAGACAATATTTATTTGGTCATAATGAAGTAAAGTTTTATTCCTTACTTTTGAAATTTCCATTTTCAATACATTTAATTATAACAATATACAACTGTATGAATTAAACACATTAATTTCTATAATATATATATATATATACATATAAATTATGTTTTAAAAAAATGAAATAAAACTACAAACGTCAGAAGTATCCATGAATCAATTGTGCAAACATAAGTTGTTTGCTTTAATGCTGACTGATCTGTGTTCTAATTATTTATTTATCTTATATTATATTCGTGTTTGTATATACTTTGAGGTATGTTTACAAAGATGATAACACTTTTTATTTGTATTTGTGTACTTGCGGTAATTGCGACATAATTTAATGTACGTCACGTATGAAAAATAATTGAATATAATTGTCAATTTTGAGTCTACAATATCTATATATAATAGTAGTCCTTTTAATGTATAAATATATTAAATTATATTGGTATATATAAATTATGCTGCTTCTCTGATCTAATAGCTAGCTAGGTCGGGCCAATAGAAAGTTATTGAGTTTACGAAGTTAAGGAATTTTCACCGTTACGTTCCTTGAAAATCACATAAAGTCATATGTCCTGCGTCTGATCTCCTTCGAGTTGCCGTTCTATTGGGATATGAGAGTAACAAACTGAAAATAAAAAGCGAACCAGTGTTAGCACATATATAAGAACAATCTTATATTTCCCATGCAGTTATCTAGTCCTTGAGATCGGCCACCTTGACCGAATAAATAAGCAGTAGAAATTTATTCACAATTATTTCGTAATGGATATCTATAGCAATTTTCGTCTATTTTATTTGTATGGTTTTAAATTCCTGTTAATTTTATAGTTAAAATATGAGAATAGTTTTATTCGGCAATTTATAATTTCAGCGACTCAACCACCACCGAACTGGCCTTCAGATGGACACATTCGCTTTGAAAACGTCAGCTTGAAATATGGAGTCGAAGATCCACCGGTTCTTAAAGATTTGAATTTTACAATAAATAGTGGATGGAAGGTATTTTTTTTAGTTTGGGCAGTTTAGTAAGTTTTATTAGGAAACATAATTTTTTAAATTTTTTGATTCTATTTATGCGAAAATTACTAATCAAAATTATATGGAACATTCACATTAAAATAGACAATCTACATATTTTTTTATGGAAAAGGAAGGCGGACAGGCATATGGGCCACCTGATGATAAGTGGACACCAACGCCCTTAGACATTGGCATTGTAAGGAATGTTAACCATCGCTTACATCAACAATGTGCCACCAACCTTGGGAAATAAGATGTTGTGTCCCTTGTGCCTGTAATTACTCTGACTCACTTACCCTTCATACTGGAACACAACAATACCAAGTACTACTGTTTTGCGGTAGAATATCTGATGAGTGGGTGGTACCTACCCAGACGAGCTTGCACAAAGCTCTACCACCAATTAACGGTTGTTTGTTGTATATTTCATGAAATATTATTTTATGTGTTTCTAAATGTTATATTAAGTTTAGTGGTAGATCACTGTAGTATACACAATCGATCCCGTGACGCCTCCCGAAGAGATGGTGAGTGTACCGCTGATTTGTTAGTAGATATTCCGGTGTCCTGGAGTTCCAGGCGCCGGCGACTACCACAAACGCCTTAACGTGTTTTTCCAGCGAAACAAAAAAAAGTGCAGAGAAAGACCGCGAGAGTATTCCTAACAACACATTTGTAAGATTTTTTTTGTGGTTAATGTAAAGAGGTCCAGTTAAAGATTTCCAAGAGGATAAAAAATAATGTATAATGTAGTGTCTATAAAATTTTATTTACTTAATAGAAAAATTATAAGATACGGCTAGTAATTAATTTTTAAAATTTAAGCAATTAATTTGTTTTATAGGTCGGTATTGTCGGAAGGACGGGTGCCGGTAAGTCGTCGCTCATGGCCGCTTTGTTCAGACTCTCAGATATCGAGGGTAGTATTGAGATCGATGGTGTCGATACCCGTGGAATCTCTAAAAAGGTAAGATATGCCTATATTTTAAACATTTTTTAAGGTTTTATGGAAAAGAAACAAAAATTCTAACACATTGTATGTAATATCGAATTTAAAAAAGCAAATATATAAATAATAAAGAAAACAAATGCTTACAAGGTTTTAAAGATAATAAGGTGCATTGCCTGATTTTTGTTACTTGGTTTGTTGTTTGTTTTAATTTGCTTATTTACTTTTGTTTTCTTTTAATTTTTGTTTTAGGATTTAAATTTTTGCTTTAGTTTGTTTAGTCTGCTTAGTCTAATCTTATTTGTTAATTAATTCTTATGTTGTGAGTACCAACACTGTTATTGTGCATGTTGTTCCCTCCTATAATTGGACGTACATTTAAACATTTGTTTTTTAAACTTGTATATTTATATTTTTGTGTGTTGAAGATCCATCTGAATAAATAAATAAATGTGTTAACGCTTTAATAGCTCGCTGTAGGTTTTACAAGTAAAATCTTTATCCCAATTGATTGACAAATAAAATACAATTGATACATGTGTATGTTGCAATTTTTTAATACAATAATTGTAAATTATTACGAATAATAAATATATGAAAACGAGTTTATAATAAAAATCAAAACTCCATGTCGTGAAAGGATTGTATTGAATTACATAAATTTGTCCCAGGAATTGAGATCAAAAATATCAGTTATACCACAAGAGCCTGTTCTATTCTCTGCTACGTTGCGATACAATTTGGATCCGTTCAATCTCTACAGCGACGATGAAATTTGGAAAGCGTTAGAACAAGTAAGTAGAAAACTGACCTTGTCATACGTACATCATGTTTCTAATGTCTCGATTTGCGAATATCATAATATAATATTATTGTAACCCCTTCGGAATGGGGGGCTCAAATGTTAAAGTGTCTAGGTACTTGGATCGCCAAGTCTGGGCCTGCATATCCAGTGAGATAAGACTAATGCATTCGATTCGAGTTGAAGCGATTTATATCATATTACAAATTTTCAATTTTGAATCGTATTTGAATATGTCAATAAATATGGCTCACATGATATATGTGTGTTTATTAAAAATTTCTACTGCTACTATATAAGACAAATGTATTAAAGATTTTATATTTTTTATTTATTTAAAAAAAATAGTGTAATGTGAAATATTCACTTTAATTCTAGTAAAAATAAAAATCTATATTATTTATAAATATAATATATTATATTATAAATGTTAAATACAATTTAATAAATTAAAAGTAACAAAGGAAACCACCACTACATATAAAATAGATACGTATATTAATACTGAACTATAAATGTCAAACAAAAGTCAGAGGTCGACCGTCGAGCTCGCTATTCTCGTAACATCCTGGAATTTTTAATAACGAAATGACTATATCTGTATTCGATTGAAAGTTTAAAGTACGTATGTACGTTCTTTAAATTACTATTACAAATTCTATATAATTTTAAATGTCGTTTATATCTCTATTTCATTATTATACGATTGATATGATTGACGATCATGATTATTGTATCGAAATCCTATTGGGACTTCATCTCTATACCCTTTTCCAATCGAATAAGTAATAAAAATAAACAAACTTTAGAATTAAAATTCCATGCGATTTTTTAATATATTTAGCAGTTATTGATTAATATATCTCTATTTTTAATACAACACTATTCCACTTAAATACTTATTATACTTTAGTTTTACTTCCAAAATTTTTAGCAACTTCACCGCCATTCGAAACACTATTTTTAGCAAATCCATATTGAATGTCATAGATTACTCAAGATCTCGACCAATGATATCGTGTCAATTCAATGTTTAAATGTTTTATTTGTCTTTTTTTATAGTATAGGTAGGTGGACGTCATATGGGCCACCTGAAGTGATCACCAACGCCCATAGACATTGACATTGAAAGAAATATTAATCATCGCTTACATCGCCAATGCGCCACTAACCTTGAGAACTAAGATGTTATGTCCCTTGTGCCTGTAATTACACTGGCTCACTCACCCTTCAAACTTGAACACAACAATACCGAGTACTGCTGTTTTGCGGTAGAATATCTGATGAGTGGGTGGTACCTACCCAGACGAGCTTGCACATTGCCCTACCAACAGTATGACTTTACTTTCTTTACTACTGTGGTTGGAATAGCATATTTTTACCTCAAAACCATTTATAATTTTGTCTTGTGCGTTAAACACACACTTGTGATATGACATTCATCGCTTCGCATTATGTCCATAACAAATATATAAGCTGCAAAATTAGGTAATAATAATTATTTAATCGCACAATCATATCACTAATAATCTTTATAAATCAATAATGATCGTAAATTTATAAAACCAACTCGTGTTTATTTATGAACCGATTATATGATCACATGTGTATTATTATGATTTAATTGAAGGTAGAACTAAAGGACGCCGTGCCAGCACTTGACTTTCACGTGACAGAGGGCGGGACCAACTTTTCGGTTGGGCAGCGTCAGCTTGTGTGTCTCGCTCGTGCTGTGCTACGTGACAACAAGATACTTGTGATGGATGAGGCCACGGCAAATGTTGATCCTCAGTAAGAGAAGTTCTAATCATCATAATAATTTTCATCATCTAATTGTACATTAAGTAGGAATTTTATAATATTATTTATATATATATATATATATATATAAAGTACTTAAGTAATAAAGTCTCATTGGTTAGTTAATATGTATTTTTTAAAATGATTATGATTCGCGATTAATTATATTGAAAACAATTTCAGAACGGATGCCTTAATCCAAAAGACGATACGCCGACAGTTCGCAAGTTGCACTGTGCTCACGATCGCGCATCGTCTCCACACCGTCATGGACTCCGACCGCGTGCTCGTGATGGACAAAGGCCGCGTCGCAGAGTTTGACCACCCTTACATTCTACTCTCGAACCCCAGCAGCTTGCTCAACTATATGGTTAAAGAGACTGGGGAGGGAATGAGCAACGCTCTCTATGAAACAGCTAAGGCAAAGTTCCAAAGCGAAATCTCGTGATTTAAGATTTGTGCAGTCGCAACCATATTGTTATTAATTTTTTAGTGAAAAATATCGTTAAAGAGAATGGAAATGGTCTATTTTTAATCAGTAAAATATAGTAAATTTAAGGAAATAAGGTGTTTTAGTCTTAAGTTACAATTAAGTTAAATACTGCCATAATATATATAAATATATTATTCTAGAATAGTTGTTACTTGATTTTTATTTAATTATTCTTAATTTATTTCATACTGAGTAAACCTTGAAATCCTATGAGTTATGTTTTTATATGTGTGATTTAAATTTAAAAGAAAAAATCTCCCTTATGAAAAAGTTGCATATACGAAACATGAAATAATGAATAAATAATAATAAATAATTTTGTATTTGCCTATACTTTGGTTATAGGCATGATCCCAGAAACGTCTTTTGTTTTCATTCATCGTTTGTTTTTAAATTTATTTAAAATAGATAGGCAGACTGACAAATGAGTCACCTAACAGTAAGTGGTCACCATCGCCCATAGACATTGGTGCTTTAAAAAATATTAACCATCACTTACATTATTAATGCATTACAAACCTTGTGCCTGTAATTACACTGGCTTACTCACATATTTAGGCTCAAATGTTTCAAGCGTGCAGTGAATAGTGTATAGTGTTCGTTGTACTCTTCTTGTATTTATGTGGCATCAGTCCTCAATAACAGAGAAAATATTTTTACGGTATCTGGGTAAGTATACATAAGTAGTTATAGAAGTATATCCCTCTTTGCATGTCGGACTCTAACATATGTGACAAATAGATGAGTATATGTGTCAAGTAAAAAAGTAAAGTCAAGTAAATTTGGATTGTAAGTTACAATAAAATATATTATTCGTATTTGTCCCTACTATTGATTATGCTAAGCATGATGAAAATTATTTTTATTAATCGGTTCCAACACATTTTGTCCGCGTGTCATTTAAATTATATACTCATTGCTAATGCAATATTTTTCTTATTGCAAATAAAATTTTAGTTGCAATTTAAGAGAAAAAAAAGTTAAATGAAGTTCCGCATTAAACATTATTACAGTGCATTTTATTTTTGAGGTATTTTTAAAAACAGAACGCAACACCGATAATTATTCTGCAAAATATGGTGCCATACTTACCTAAATAATCGGATATATATATTTTTCAAATTGTTTATAGGTTATAGAGCTATATACATGGTTTACAAAGGGTCTTGTTTTGATGCGTACATTGTATGAAGTTTGCGCTTTTAGTTGTTAACCTCAACGGTTGCGATGGACTCTGTTGTTAACTGTTTAAAGCTAAAAGGATGTTGGGGATCCCTTTTTAAAATTATTATCAGTATTTTCGAAGACCCTGTGGGATCGTCGATCACGTACGATGGTACTCATCAAGGCTTACCTTTGGGCTTATAACAAAAGCGCTCGATAGATGCGGATATTCATCTCTCTTGAGATTGAACGATACTCCTGATCTTAAATTTAATCTTTAAAGTGTTGCTTAAACATTTGCACATTCTGAGGAAAAGCGAACATGGTCGATCTAAGCAAGGGCGTTAATATGATACGGGTTTGCAGCTGATGTTGATGAAATATAATATAATATAATTAGTTCATATTAATATTAAGAAAAATAAACTATTCATTGTATTTTTAGATCGCTAACAATGCTGAATCGTAAGAGATCAAATTGACGCTTTTCTGAAGCGCTTATGAAAAAGGACTACAGAAAAGTCTGCAACAGCATACCTTTTATACTAAACAATACAAATACTAAATTCATTTAAGTGTTTCCTGTTATTAAAACTTAGCATATATTATTTTACCGTAAATTTTTATTCAGAGAAGTTGCCATCCTATCTCAATAGTTAAAAAAAAAAGGTTAATTTTGCCCGTGCGGGTTGAGCCCAAAGAAAGCCAATGAAAAAGAAGCCCAATCGGGTTAAGTAACAAGTAAAAGTATTTAAGCAAGTTAACTCACCTAACAATATTATGTCGTTTTAGACATATTGCGTTCAATATATCAACAGATATCATTTTTTTTAATAAAAATTTCAAGATTTTAATTCTTTTAGTGCCCGGTGTGTCTTTGTCTTATATTATTGGCAGAATATTTTGCCCGTAGCACACTGACAGATACACGTCATAACGGAAAAATAAAAAAATATGGCATTGGTTTTTTTAAACAAAATTATTCATTAACTTACATTAAGATGGAAATAATAAATTCTATGTTACCGCTGACAACAACATGAATTTAACTACAGACTTTTCAAAGTAAATAATGATAATGGGCTGTGGCGGAAGTGATATGAGTTGTTGTAAAAAAACTGTCTCTATTTTTAAAAATATTCACGTTGTCTACATATCTGGGATGCTAATCGTTTTGATTCTGTACTTATCGTGGTCACTGTACAGGTGCGAAGTATGCTAACGCTGTTAGCTTGAAATCGTTTGCTGAAATATTTTGCAGTAAGTTTATTTTCAAGTTATTTAAATCACTAGATTTATTGTATTAAATTATTTTAACGATGATATATTTCCAATGATCTTGTTTTAAATTGCGAGTATGCCTTTGATTTTATATTGTATTTAATTATTTATTCCATAAACTAAAATAATGGGAGATATGACTTATTATAAATTTCATTTCAGAATAAGATTTAAATGAAAAAGTAAAAATAGGAAGATACGAAAGCCATTTGTTGTTATTGTAAACAAGCATAATGAGTCGATGTAAAGCATGTATCGATGGCGATTGGGAGCAACTATTCGTTGAACATAAAATCCATGGAGTTTTCCTCGGATTGATTATTATCGCAATTATATTGACCTACCGAATTTATCGCTGTTATCATCCAAGACGCCGTTTAATCTGTATGTTCTAGATAAGTAAGTATTGATATTGTTTTAAAATAACGAATTATGTCAATAGGTTTAATTTTCAATCATTAATGGTAAGGAAGTTGATACTGAGTATCTACAATCTATATGATTTGCTTATGTTTTAGATATAGATATAGTTTAAAATTCGGATTTTCCTAATCAATTAAGGGCCTATTTCACTATAGTTTGCTTTACATCACTTTGAATTTGTAAAAAAAGGGCTTTCTAAAGCATTTGCTTATGTAAGCGGTTAAAGTTGATTTAAGATCATATAAAAATTATTATCATATCATCATCTAAAAAATGTTTAAACGTAAAAGATGATGTACAGCACTAGTTATGCACATTACAGACTCACCGAACACAAAAAATAACATTTTTTTCACAAATTAGAGCCTTCTTTTCTTTCTTTCATTTTTTTTGTATTATTGAATGCTTAAAAATGTTGCTTGTGCTTTTATATATGTAGGCTACGGCTGTGTTGTAGGTCCAATAATCGACAGGTTTACGACGGTCGGCAAGAAGTTGAAAAATGTATCGATAGCTTCGTCTGAGTAGATAGACTATTAAAAAACGTTGAATCCAGGATTAAAATTATACGAACAAGATTAGTTAGTATTAGAACAATCTTGTTCGAAAAAGGAAAATTTCGTACGACGTTTACAAACGAACTCATATATAGCTACAGCTTTATCTATGTCTAAAAAATACTAGGAAGAAGAAATAAGTAAGTGATCATAAAAATATGTATATTAATATTTTTTTAACATTTTTCTTAATAACAATAAATAGTAATAAAAGTATAATATTTACATATCTACCTAGCTATTATTTATTTTATTACAATTACAATTTTCACTTACTATGTAGTAACTTAACGATAACTTTTATGGACACATGTAGGGCCAAACATTGCAATTCGTAAGTACAAACTTCGAGTCAAGCTTCGCTAAATTCGCTCAGTCAATTCAACATTTAAATTAAAAGTGGAAGCAATAATTAGATTATGAAATCAATTTATTGCCTAGTGAAATTTAATGATGATAAATTCTTAGATTTATTATTTATATGCTATAAATATTTTGGTAATAATATCATCTTGCGTTTTCTTTTACATTGCTCTGGAAATATGCTTCTTTAGCAACTTCTAATAGTTTTTCACTGCTTTTTTCTCCAGTTTCTTTGACCATTGAGGTGAAGTGGCTATTTGGATTAGAGAGGAGGTTATAAGGATGGTCGAATTCAACAATTTCTCCGCTGCTCATGACTAATACTCTGTCAGAGTCCATGATTGTGTTAAGACGATGAGCGATGGTCAAAACAGTACATGATGCGAATTGCCGACGAATCGTTTGCTGAATGAAATTGTCGGTTCTAAAATAGAAAAAAAATGTTAATAATATCCATTCAAATTTAGAAAATATAAGACAATTTTGTGCTTAAACTTACTGTGGATCGACGTTAGCTGTAGCTTCATCCATGATTAGTATCTTGTTTGACCTTAAAACTGCTCGAGCTAAGCACATGAGTTGTCTTTGCCCGACAGAGAAATTTGTACCTCCTTCTGTCACTTTGAAGTCTAAAGAAGGTACAGCTGATTTCATGTCAACCTATAAATTATAAAATTAAGTAAATAAAATATCTTAATGTATTTTTTTTTCTTTTTTCTTTTTTTTTAATACCTGCTCCAAGGCCCGCCAAAGTTCGTCATCACTATAAATGTCGAAGGGATCGAGATTGTATCTTATAGTCGCAGAGAAGAGCACCGGTTCTTGAGGAATGATCGAGATTTTTGATCTCAAGCCCTTAAAAAACGGTTATAACGATAAAATAGCTTGTTTGACAGTATCAGTAGAGAGTATTTATATTACTAGTGATACTACTAACCTGCTTAGATACTTGAGACGTGTCTATTCCGTCTATTACAATTTTACCTTCAATAAAGGCAAAACGGAATAAAGCTGAGATTAGTGATGATTTACCAGCGCCAGTGCGACCAACAATTCCAACCTGCGGATTAAATTAATTATAAAGTGAGTAAAGCGCGTTTTTAATTTTTTATTTATAGTAATCTTTGTATATTGCCAATTTAAAGAATACGTAACTTATTTCAAGTAATAATTGATAAATTAGACTACTATTGTAATGTTTAATTACCTTCCATCCACTTTCAATAGACAAGTTCAAGTTTTTTAAAATGGGAGCTTCATCAGGTGCGTATTTCAAATTGACATTTTGGAACGTGATGGCTCCTTGAGAAGGCCATGTAGGAGGTAGTGCTATTTCTTTAAACAAAAAAGAGTATAACGTTAAAATACAAATGAAAATAACAATAGTACAAACAATTCGTACTAAATTTACATATTATATTAATTAGGAAATGAAATATCCTTACGTCCATCAAAGAGATTGTTTTCAGTTTCGATGCGGGTGTACTCTAGCACACGCTCAACGCTAGTTAGTTGCGCTAGGAACTCCACCAGCACACGTGCACCATATTGTAACATCGCTGCTAATATATTTGTTTGAGTGACAGCGAGTCCTACACTACCCACAGCGATTATGCTACCTGAAAATTTAGGATAAAGTATTAAAATATTACAAACGCAGGTTAGATTTTAATCTTATGTACTCGTCGTAAAAAGTCATAACATTCAGTTTTGAAGGAAAATATTTTAATCAATTATATATTATTTTAATCAATTATTTATTTAAATGCTTATTTTATTTATTTAACTCACCGAAGTCAATATATAGGAAAACGAAGATGATGATTGCAAGATAAACTTGGGTCAACACATCTAAGTAAAATCCGAAGGTACATCCACCACCGAGAAAAGAATTCCATGCTGACGTGTGAAGATCCTAAAATATAAATAAATTATTTTAATAGATTTCATATAACTTTTATTTAGCAAATAATTTTTGGCTAATGGCAGAGGTAGATGAACAAACCTGGTGCGCATCAAATTCATTGACAAGTCTTTTTTCAGCGCCTGCTGACCGTATTGTAGCTATTCCACTGAGAGAAGAAGTTACCATCCCAAAAACAGGACTTTTTGCTGAAATAAATTTCTTTTTGTTTCAATATGATTGATTAATTTTTATTATGCTAAATATATTATTGTTAGTAGTGTTAATATTTTAATCAGTCTAAAACAAGTAATATTTTTATTACTTACTTGTTCCTTCAAGCCTTTTGACACCCTGGGCTGTTTTCAAATATAGCATAACGAGAAAGACAAAAATAATCATTAGCACAGCTGATGGGATTAGAGTCCAGTACAATGCGACTGCGTTGAGAACTATTATAAATAGCAAGGTACTGTAGATTTGTAACACATCTAACAACGACCTCGGTAATATTTCGTCCACAGCACCCATGTCCTTTGTAAATCTATTGAGAATTCGACCTATAAAATATTAAAATAATAATTAGAATATACAAATGTAGAAAAATTTAATAAGTAAAATTCGGAAGATTAAAATAAAGAAGAAAGTAAAGCATTGTCAAACTATACAATCGCTATATAACAGCTATATATTTGAGGTTATTTATTATACCTGAAGAGCTCGTATCGAAGAATCTCATGATACCCTTGATCATGGTGGAGAACATGCTGTCATGGAGATTTTGAGAGGCACTGACGCAGAGTCTTGCGAAGGGGATGACACGAACATGCGTGAGAAGGACGCAGATGATCACAATGGAGCCGTGTATCAGAAGGTATTGGCCGGTAGTAAAAAGACCAATTTGAACATCTAAGCCGGGATCTATTAAAAGCAAAAAATAGAATTTAAAAAAAAACAGTGAATTATGTATAATATAGTATAATAATATATTTAGTCGGATATAATAAAACAAACAGTTATAAAATTAATATTACAACACAAATAAATACACAAGTAATAATTAAATGAAAAGGTAGACTCACCCATATCACCATCGGTTTCTGCTTCATAAATCACCATTTGGTTTGTCCTTTAAAAATAATAATAATTTAATATTATATATTTAATAATTAAGCTACTCCAATAAAGAAACGTGTAGATATTAGAGTTGTTCAACGTTGGATTAACATAAAGCATAAAAATAAAGAACATGAAAGCTGTAAGCCAATCGTGACGGTTGAGCCAAAACTTAGAAGTCGCCCTCGCATTGTTTGTTTAGTGTCTCAACTTCAAAGGTCAAGTGAAGTCGTGTGGGCCCGCGCGGTAACCCTTGTCGCTATTACGTCATTTTCTTTTGGATTGTAAGAACTAATAAAATAGATGGGAAATGAAACTTGAATGACGCCAAAATTTTGTCGTAGTAGGCATGTTTAATAACCTACACATCTAATATAATTGATGTAATTAATAACTACTTAAAAAAATAGCTGTGAAATTATGAACACGTTTGTAGTCTATCTTAACTAAATATTAGGCATAATATATTTTACGAATATTATATGCGAAGATATAAGAGAAATAGAGAGTGTTATTGATTTTGAATTCGGAAAATATATAAACATATAGGCTTATAGCCTTAGTGATTTAAAGCACCGACATGGCCCAGTTGTTACAATGCGTGAACCTTAATGATTACAGGTATAAATCCAAGTGTGTTCTTAATTCATCTAGTGCTCCGCAGTGAAGGAAAACATCCTAAGGAACCCTACATGTGTCTAAAATCAATGAAATTTTGCTACATGTGTATCTAACTCGTATTGGAGCAGCATGGTGAAATAAACTTCAAGCTGGAGATGCCTTAAACAATGCGATGTATCGGAATAGCGATACGATATGATATTTAACATGTTACTTCTCTATACTAGACACGTCGATATACGTATTCCTACAAAAAATCGTATTAACATACCGAATTAAAGTGTAATTTGTTGATAATTATAAGATTCATATTACATAATAATAATTATGATAATAGCGACATTGAACATATAGTTATTGAGTAATGAGAGATGTCAATTATCTCTCAATTTTTTATAGAACAAGAGCTGCGGTTAAGCCTGATCAGTGGCACCTGAGAAAAAGCTTTAGCTGATTGAAACTGTTTTTAAAAACTTAACTCACCAGTAGCTGATAAAGTAATCAGAACCTGCTCCACTGGCTGCTGTTATCGTTATCATAATAACGTTAAATAAGATGAAGAAGGCGCTTCCACCTGACCTGAAGTAAGCGTACATAACCTCCCAACGTAAGTTGCCAGATTGTCTTTCTTCAGCTGCCATTTTCTGTTCCTTAAATACTTCACCTTAAACATTGCAAACACATTATAAAAGTCAATTCAAACGATGTAATGATCACGATGAAACCAAAGAATTCAATATTTATGTAAAGATATACTTATTTAAGAGAAAAACGAAAATCACCTTGGTCAATGCTTTCGGTTGTCGAGATGGCACGAAGTAGTGCTGGTTTGTCTTCTAATTTCTAGAGAAGAGGACATTTTATTAACAGCAATAATTATGGCTGAACGACAAGATAAGATAATTTTTACTTACAGCAGAATTAATGCTTTCAGTATCTTTGTCCTTGCTCTCTTGCAGCGAAGACAGCATTTGAGCGAACTGTTTACCGGATGACGCAAGTTCTTCGAATGTTCCCATGTTTTCAATTCCACCCTTAATAATTATTTTGATTGTTAAATAAAAACTGTGCTACTACACATTAATCTTATTTTTGAAAGACTGAAATTCATTTTAGAATCATAAACCTTAATTTCATAATTTTTATTATTGTGATTTTTTAAATTGCAATCACACATCGTACCACAACACAGCTATTAGAATTATCTAATGTTTCAAAATCTTGCAAACATTTTAAGGTACTATTAAGTAAACTCGGAGGTAGTAACTATATTTTTGGAGATATTATGTATAGTAAAAACACTTGCCTCATTTAAAACTATAATGTAATCTGCTGCTTTTAGGAAGTGTAATTGATGTGTCACCAGTATGCGGGTGCGCCCGCGCAGATAGTCATTGATGCATCCTTCAAACAGTAGTCGGCCAACGTTCGCGTCCACTGCCGAGAGTGGATCATCCAGGAGGTAGATATCGGCCTAAATAAATTTGGTTCGATGAATACATTATATACTTGTCACACTTTTCAACAATCTTCTTAATTGGTTTGTGTGAACCTCAGACGTAATATAAATAGTAACTCTATATTTAATGTAATCCTGGCGTCCTTCCTTAAATGACGGTTCATAAGCGCTAAAAGCCTACTTGATTTTTTTATATTTTGATTTTGAAATATACTGCTGGAAAACAAGCATTTATAATGTAAAACCATTTGTACGAAAATAACAGATGTCATGTCATGACATACATTTACATAAATTGAAAAACGATTTCGATCATCGATTCTGTCGAATATATTATCCATTTTTTTTTAAATCTTATATTCCCTATGTTGACGGAACTAGTTTATTGCAAATATCCTGCAAGAGAATCCAATTTTCTTTGATGTAATAAATTGAATATTTTCGTATTCGACGAGATTACTTTATCCCCAGGAAGGATGCAATGACTTGTCAAGTCGGAAATTTAGCGCTACACTACTACTTTATCTTTATTGATTGACTGCCTCGTTGGTCTAGTGGCTTGATATAAGGCCGCAGACTCGGAGGTCCTGGGTTCAATTCCCAGGTCGGGCCAATAAAACGTTATTGGGTTTTTCTGTCAGAAAATTCTCAGTAGCAGCCCGGAAAGCACGTAAAGCCGTTGGTCCTGCGCCTGAACTCTTTCCGGTCATGTCGAATTGCCGTCTCATCGGATTATGAGAGTTAAGGAACAGAGAGTGCACCTGTGTTTGCGCACACACTTGTGCACTATAATATCTCCTGCGTAGTTGGCTAATCTCTCTTGAGATTGGCCGCCATGGCCGAAATCGGTCTGGAGGACATTATTATTATTATTATTATTATCTTTATTGATCATCCTTTATACAAGGTTTGATATTTTCCTATCAAAATATTTAACATTTAAATGGCGGTGGGTGCGTGATATTATTTTGTAACCCGTAAGACAGTATTTACTGATATTTAATATAATACGTTATCCGTGCCTATTTGGACCTTATAATATTGTATATAAGTATTATTAAAACTTAATTTTGAAAAATATATTTATCTTGTAAATTATAATTAATGTAAATAACTCGTATGTAAATAATAATAAATAACGTTCGTCAGTAAAAAATACACATATATGATACAACAAAGAAAAGGTCGTTATTAAGCCTTTCGTATCGTTGCTTACTTTGTTTTCATTGTAACTATAACTAACAAAGATAAGACGAGCCTGATTTTTCAGCGTATGAATATATGAACTAGAATCAAACAAATAACCAACATGGCTTTGACAATACTCATGCGACATATCTATTTTAAAATCATCTTACACAGATTGTATTATATCACTTGTTATAAAGAATAATTTTCAATCAGTCTAATATTATAAGAGTGAAAGTAATTATGATATCGTTTGTTATAAAATTTTAATAGTTTGATTGGATAAAATGTATGAAACATTACATCGAGTATCCTCAAAGTGAAATCTATTTGCTAAAGATCAATTTATAATTGGCGAACGTATCGAGTAATATATATACAGAAATATATACAAAACTGGTGAGAGCTGCAATACGTCCTAACACAATAAAAAGAAAAAATCCCAAAAGTTTTTTCAAATTAAAATTAGACGAATGATCTTTAAAATATCTAATGAAATATGAATGATCAAGCGTTTAACAATCAACGGAACTACGAAAGAACATACGCACTATAAAAAATAAATCCAAGAGCCTCTTTGAATAGAAGTAGGAAGAGCGAGAGACTTAGAGGAAGTTATCCTTAAATAAAATATTCACACATTCGCTTTAGCGATAAACGAATATTTTTGTTCGTGTTATGTAAAAGATACCGTAATCTGTAACGGTCGAATCCAATAGAGGCAAAATTGGAAGCATTGAACATATTGCTCTCGTTCGAGCTTAAATAAAAAATCAATTACTTCTCTGTAGACGGCCCTCGCCAAATTGATTCTAGCTCGCTGCCCTCCCGACAGCGACACTCCCCTTTCCCCTACCAGTGTCATATCCCCGTACGGGAACTGCTTGAAGTCCTTCTCCAAAGTGCATACCTTGCATACCTGGAATATATTAACGTTTTAGATCGATACTCACAATGTTCAATTGCATTTTCAGGAACGAGAATTTATACGTTCTAGTAGTATTAATAGTAACATAGTCATTACTTAACTGCAATGTATTTTTTATGTCTACACTAAATTTTTTAAGGACATTTTCAGTTACGCCACCTTTTCAAATATTGTTGCTGTAAAAATTTTCAATATTTGATGGCTGTATATGCACATTATACAATGTTATCTAGATAACCTGTGATTTAAGTAAATGAATAATAATAGCCCTTACATATGCCAACGCTGGGAAAAAGTCTTTTTTCTAGTGCAGGTTTGATGAGTACATATGGCAACATTTCATTCGACACAATACACTTGTGTCCTCACAACGTTTTCCTTCACCACACAACAGAAATTAATTATAAGCTTAAATTACACATTCACAACTTGGTGGTGTTGTTTCAATTTCGATAATAAAAAAGATTAAAAAGGCCAGTTTTGTAAATAAATTTAATGCATACATACCCTCTTATACTTGGCAGCATCGTATGGCAGACCAAAAAGTATGTTCTCTCTTACAGTGTTCGGGAAAAGCCAAGGTTCTTGTGACGCGAATGAAACTTCTCCACAGACAGATAGAGTACCACTTGCTGCTGGTAATTCTTTAAGCAGCAGTTGAAGAATCGAAGACTGAAATTTACATATTTATTAAGGTTTTATAGCATTTTTATAAACCATCACGTTTGTTCATTTTATTCCTGCAGGCGTTGGGTAAGAAGATTGAAAAGTTGAAATATTTTATTTAAAAAAAAGTAGATTGTGCTCTATATAAATAAAGTGTTTAAATAAAATTAAAAAACTGACGCAGTATGTCTTAAATATTTGTAATTTTTTTTAATTACATTTTTATTATAAATGTGATTTCTGTTTCAAGCACAATCGTTTCAGATTCTATGCAATTTGGTATATATAATATACCATATGTACGTATCTTCTGACGTTGTTAACTGCCATATAATGTAATTATATATGTTACACACGGTGCTGCTCGCCAGTTCTGTTAGCTTGAACTTGGCTTGACACTCTACCGCGTGTCTAGATTCATTAAATGTAATGATTCAATTATATTGTATTTTATTAAAGATCAGTCTTCAGTCAGTACAAATGATACCTACTTTATTAAATACATTCATACAAAAATCTTGGAAAGTATTTTTATTTTACGGTAAAGGCAGTGTGGAAGTAGTTGTGGAAGGGAAGTTGGTCATTTACAGAAACACTTACTTAGACTTACTTAAAAAAAATAATTAAAAACATAAAGTTACATTGTGTTAAGTGAGTGTGAATTAATAAAAAGACGACTAATGTCATAACTTAAGTTTAACATTGTTCTTATGTAAGTGACACAAGTCTTTATGAGAATAAATATTCTTTAAACAAACAAACTCGGGTGGGTTTTATAACACATTGAAGATTAAGGTAAAGATAATATAAATATGATAAGAAACGAAGGGTTCAACGTCATTTCAAATAGTGCAGTGTACAGTTATGAATAAGAATATTGTGGAGGATAGAAAGCGCCTGAAAGCTACGTCTGATAGTAAGCCATCTGAGGTAGGAAGTTTCTATATATAAAAGTTGTTATAAATTTCTTCAACAAATCGCATTAACATATCGCCTTGGAAGTATTTACGTGTTTGCTCTTTGACTCGCTGTTTTCAAATAGCGAAATATTACAGTTGCAACTTTCAGCTCTTTTCGTGCCATATCCGTTGATCTGATATACAATTTAGATAACGATATCCCACTCGGAGCTACCTGTTCAGTCCGTTCGAAATTACCATTTTTCATGCATTCGTGATGAAATGTAAAATTATTTCAAACCGTACCTTTGAGTTTTGACGTATGTATTCAAGATACATAACGACAGTACATAAATAAATAATTTTGAACGCACACAAAATGTTACACAAAGTTCGTATAAAGATAGAGATAATAAAGAATGTACATACATAAATAATTAAATATATACTAGCTTCACTGCCACTGAATTTACCCGCTTTAAATTATAATTATTTTATTAATTATAAATTATATTATTCATAATCATAATATAACCTACATTTACTTCGATTAACTTGAACAAAGCGTCTATCGAATTTAGGTCTTCTTGTTTGATTTATAATCATATAATTTGTTAATCATATAATTTGAGTAGAGCGCCAACGATCGGATCTTAGCATATTTAAAAATCATCGCGTCAATAAATAAAATATATATAGCGTGAATTTAACCTAAGTTCTTCAGATTCAGATTCAGATCATTACAGTCCTTATTAAACCATTATTATTATGTAAATTAAATATATTTTTTTACTTGTTTTAAGTAGGCTCTAACAAACACGGTATGACCGATACATGCTACTATCGGTTCGGAATGCAGATGATATTTTTTTATAAAACAAGAAAGCGGACGGGCTGTCGTGGTAAGAAATATTAAAACGAATGGTTCTTAAATCGTCAATGCACTATCGACGTTGGGAACGACGTTGGGAACTAAGATGTAATGTACCTTGTAGTTGTAATCGGAACACAACAATACTGCTGAGAAAAACCGAAATGAATATGTATATAAAAATAACATAAGTTATTTTCGCTTAATTTACGTCATGTTTGAGCACATTTGTCTTGACTAGTGTCTACGGCTGTTCTAATTTACTAACTTAATACGTCCAACTTATGTACGTGCATAACGTTGCCACAGAATAATTCATAGTTTTGGTGCTCCAGATATCGTAGATTACAATTTATACTAAGGGCATCGCGAAACTAATCTAATTTGATTTACATTACTATGTAAATATATATTGGATGTTGTCCTCGGTGATGAATAGTAATGCATTTATCTCTATTTCATATAAGTACATATACGCGTTAAAAGCTTAAAAAAATGATATACATGAAGCATCATCACCCTTTTCTCGTCTACTGCTGGACATAGGTCTCTCCAATGGCACGCCACTGAGCTGATGATGATACATGAATATATATAAATTATTAACCAGAGTACATTTTATAGTTATTATAATGATTTGTAAATAAAACATATATGTTACTTGGTGAAAGCGTTTTGTGTAAACCCGTCTGAGTAGGTACCACCCACTCATCGGATAGTCTACTGCCAAATAGCAATACTTAGTATTGATGTGTTCTAATTTCAAGGATAAGTCAACCAATACAACTATAGACACCAGGGCCGTAACATCTTAGTTCCCAAGGTTGGTGGCGCATTGGCGATGTAAGGGGTGGTTAATATTTCTTACAGTGCCAATGTCTATAGGTGTAATCATTTAATAATATGTGGTCTATTTGCACATCCGTGTAATTATCTAATAAAAATCAAATAGATAAAAAAATGGTTTAAGTTTAACAGGTTTATTGGAAAAGAAAGATAATAATGATTGCTTAAAAAATAATTATGTTGGTCCTAAGTACCGGTCGTCATACCACTCTTCTCATCAATCCAGAGCATTGTTCAGACTCCAAAATAAAATCATCTAAAAAAACCGTTTTATAATAAAAAAATAAACTATTTCATTATATTATATTATTATGTACTCGAGCGAAATCCTATCTAATTTTTTTAAAACTTTACGGTATCATTGTTGGCAAGTTACTCTTGTGAAATACAGTGAGATGCTTATGATCACATTAGCCGCAATCATTAAGTTCATTATATAATAGCCAATAGAGCAACTGTTTAACTTCGCTTAGCGATGTGAAAAACGCAAATTCGATCCTAACTCTTCTACTAAAACCACATCTTTTCTAGCATAAGCTTTTCGATTATTTAGAGGATTAAATATATATTATAAATTACATTCAAACAGACATTGCTATTATAGTAAATATATTTATATATAGAAAGATGAATAAAAACCTTCAAATGCAACTAAATTTACTAAAAAGAGCAAGATTGTAAATTAGAAATTGCACCTGAATTGTTCCTAACAATAATATCAATCTAAGATGTTGAATTATGTACTTTCTATTTATATATTTTTATTATTTATATTCACTTTGAGTCCTTACCTTGCCTGAGCCAACAGCGCCTATGATCGCGCAGAGCTTTCCTTTTTTAATGCGCATTGATATGTTTTTCAGCGCCAAGAAGTTGGGGTCACCGGTCCAGCTCGCTGACACGTCACGAATTTCTACCACCGTGTCGTTTGACAGTGAGATACTTCGACGGAATTTTCGCCCAACAGAACCTACGAAGACATCAACGCAATTATATTTAACATAAGTGCTTAAACATTAAAAACGTAATGTTATTACGATTCAATTAACGTAAATAAATATCATTCGTTCTCTATTTAATAAGTACTAAAATTTACGGTATTCACATATAAATATATAGTAAGTATTAAAGTTTATAATTATGCTCGCAACTACGCTACCCAGATTTTTAAAAGCACTCCCTTACTCGTAATTACAAATCGTAGACTCATTTTTGTAACACAGTTCATTTTAACGTTACGTGATATATTCAGTGTGCAGCACGGAAATTGTATTTTTTTTTATTAATAAGCCTAGAAAACCTGTAAAAAAGTTTGTGTCATATCATTTCAAATTTAAGCAAAACATGCATACATTTTAACGATAAAAATACTTTTGGATTGCTAAAGTTATTTCGTCTTTAGAATGTAATTTCAATACGCTATGCGTCGTTTGGCAAAGGCTTAAATAACATCAACGGCTTCAAACAATTGTTTTATATATATATATATATATATATATATATATATATATATATATATATATATATATATAATTTTTGTACATTAAAATATATATAAAAAACAGAGTAAAAAGAAACGTGTATTTAAAACAGTTTAAGACTGTTAAGTTATTAATAACTCGATGTTTGCTCAGATGTTTAAATAGAATTTTAATTTATAAATGGACGAAGCGGAATTGCTGCATTTCAGTCTCGAGGGAGATCCAATAAAGATTTTATTCGTTTAGTGTTTCGGGAATGCGGGCACTGGTCGTAACGTTCATTGTTAAAAAGAAAAAAAATAGTTCTTAACAAAAAGTGGGCACAGATTGACACTGTACAAACACAGCTAAACGGTTTTTTTTTATGTTTTCATGCTACATTTTTCATTGCCATTTTTTATGACAAAGACCTATCATCAAGTAAATTATATGTAAATTTACCACCCGCCACGGAGAGACTCTACCGAAAATAGAAGACAGCCTCAGTACATACCCTTTTTCATTGTCAAATTACTTGTCAGTACTGTCAGTACAGTCTAATCAGATACAATTTAATTTAAACATACATCCTTCAATCATACATACATTCTTCATCCATGAAAATCAATGTTAACTTGCTCCAAGGTTTTTTTTATTATCATCAATATAATCTCTGGTATAAATTGTCATATTTTATGAGTCCCTTATTAATATTTTTTACATGTGTGCTATAAATTGGTAAACGAAAAAGTGAAGTCCCTACAGTACAGTGTTACATATAACATTATTGTTTTATAACAATATTTTAAAAAGGGAAAATAACTGCATTTTCATTTCTAGTACTATCTGTAGTCTAGTATTTTACGAATACTGCTATACACTCATTACCTACTTACTAGACAACCTAGGACTACGCATCCGGCTTGCGACAATTACAACACGCGCCAACATAAATATTTAAAACGTATAACCGTAATATTTAATGAACACTATTGCGTCTAAATTGAATGAAGTGTTTTTTTTTTATAAAATGCCTACGAAAAAAAAAACTTCTAGTACTACTAAAAACTTTACTATAAGTAAAAAGTTCGTTTAATTTTGTTAGTAATTAAAGTAGTAGTATTCAAGATACAACGTTAAAGCTGAATCTTCAAATATTTACTATAACTGTAATATTTGATAAATAATTTAATAATTTAATATTCCATACAACAGAAGTAGACCGTTAGAAAGAAACATACAGTCTGTAACATTTAAATAAAATTAAAAAAAATGTAGATAAAAAATTTATAACATAAATCCAATTACTGTTCCACAGAGTATTCAATTATTAAAAATTCAATTTTAAGCAATGCAATTTGCTAAACTTACCATTGATACCATTACTAGCTGTGTTATCTTGTGTATTCTGGTACGAGAGTGGCCGGATTGGTGCATTCTTGGATTCCTTTAAACTTCCCATGACGTTGCGGAATAACTTCGATTCTGGCTCCGCCATTAACGCGGTCAAGTCTGGTCTGTCCTCTGCAAGTTATATACATAGCCATTAATGTAGAAACAAATAATTATTTTGCGTCGCCTGTGGTGTTTTTTGACATTTTTATTATGAATGATGTTGAGTGTTGACATTTTTAATGTATATATCTACTTATATTATTGTTAAATATAATATATTGTTTTTATTTTGCTCCGTTTTTAAGGAATTACTAATATTGCTGTTTACCCCTCCAATTAAGCTGACAGTTTTTGTTAGGATTGGGGACGACAGTAGCCCAAGGGGTCGAGATCGACTTTTACATCGCTAGGCGGCCCTTAGGCCATTGTGCTATAGTTTTATTTCGAATTTGATGATGTTCATCTAAACGATCGGCCATGTCAGTCATTCTTAAAGGAGATTAGACAACTGCGAACTATATATTAGTGCGCAATCGTGTTCGCAAACATACTATATTCACTCATAGTGTACAATCATCAAAGAGTTCAAGTACGGGGCCAGCGGTTTACTAGCTTGCTAAATCCAATAGAATTTGTTTAACAGGAAAACTTTATCTTTTGCCCCTGGATCTGGATTATTTATAAAAATTACCTTAATTTTATTGACACACTTTTTTACGTTTTATGTAGACAATGTGACTCTGAAGCCATCTTGGCAAACGAAATGCGTTTGTCGCCAACGACCCGTTGTCTTTTAACAATGTCAAATATTATATAACTTATGAATTTTATCTTAACTTAGTGAAGCCAGGAGAATGAAATTTCAAAAAGTAGGTTTCTTTTATTAGGTATCCGCTACTTTAAGATGGATTTTAATTATTTATAATTTATAAATGGGAATATAAATATGTACCTACCTATATGTAGATATATAAACATGTATATATTGCTTATTTTTTAAATCGTATATCCGTCATATTTGAAATGACAAACGTGAAGGTTTTTTAGAATTTGATTATTATTTTTTTGCCGAAATTGACAAGACTCAATATAATGTTAAATATTTGTAGGGAGTCAAGTAGAGTTTCAGTTTGTACTTACTATGTTACATCAAATATCAATAATTTATTCTCCATGAACACATAGATATTTTGGTAAGCTACAAGTTTTATATTATTAATCATCTGCTTATTTAAGTAACAGCCTGTGGATGTTTTTTGAGAAGAAGGTTTGGAACTTATTCCACCAAGCTGTTCAAATGCGGGTTGGTGGAATACACATATGGCAGAATTTCAGTGAATTTAGACACATTCACGTTGTTTTCCTTCACCGTCAAGCACGAGATGAATTATAAACATAAATTAAGCACATGAAAATTCAGTGGTGCTTGTCCGGGTTTGAAGCCACAATCATCGGTTATTTTTTTGTATTACTATTCTTAAAACATGTTTGAGAATGTACAGTAAGTTATTAAAATAACTTTTAATGACCGGTATAAATAGTGGTTTTTTGCACAAAGGTGTAGGGGTCAGAGCCACCTAACCGTAAGTGTCACCAACGCGCATATCCATTGGCATTATTAAAAACCATTTCTTATGCCACAGCGCTAACAGCTATATCAAAAATGTTATGTCACTTGTGCAGTAAATAAACTGGCTCACCTTTTATCATGAATTAATCATGAAGTGATGTTTAGTGGTAGAATTAAAAAACATATATATGACCTTTTCTTACCAAGAACTAAAAACTCCTGCACTCTCCGTAAGGACACGAAGAGCTCGGCCGTGAAGGACAGCACTAATGGCAGAATGAAGGTAATGTTCAACTGTGCTGCGCTTATGAACTGCTGCAACGGGTAAATCTGCAAAATTGATTTTTTTGTTCTAGTAACTCATTAAGTTTTTGAAACTCGCCTCATATTGCCACTCAAACCGTTTGCATGATTTCGCTTTTACACAGAACGGATATTTTAAAATAGCCCTTATTGTTACATAGTCAAGGCTTCAATTTGAAGTTCTAAAATATTACGTCACTGTAGGGTTTGATCGTTTCGTTTAAATAATTAAATTTATTGATTCAATTTATATTAAGAATTCGAATGGAAATTTTAATTACTGGTAAATATAACATATCTTGGTAAATATACCACGAAATTAATGCACATATGTAATTAAATAGCCCTTAAATGTATGATAGATCCTTATACTTTGCTTCCTCACTTCATAAGGAGAAGGTTTTGAGCGTATTATTGCCCTTATTGGTGGTGGAATTAACGCAAATCCTTCTCTTATATATAATGTATTACTAGTGCTTCATTAAAAATTAAATCAAAATCGGTTCAGTGGTTTAGCTTAAAAGCATATCAGACAAACAGTAACTTATAAATATGTAATATTAATATAGAGTAAAGATTAAACAGTGTGACAATAGTGACTTTCATAATGATAATAGTTGTTAATGTACAATGCATTGTATTTTTAGTATAAAAACAATATTAAATAAATATTTAGCTTGATGTGTACTTTCCCGAAACGACTTCATTGTCCAAATAACAAAATGCGTCAAATAGTATTTCTTTAATAATAAGTCTTTGTTAAGTAAATAGACAATAACATTCAGAAAACCACAAATGTCAATTTGCTACAATCATTTTGTGTTCCGTGGTTTATCATAATAAGTATTTTACGTATCGTGCCATCATTATGCAATTTGCCCTTGTTCATTGATATGACAATTTTATCACGATTAAAAATTATATCTTATTTTTATAGTGTATATTAAATCAATTATTAGTATTGGTTAACACACCTGATGCGCAATGCTTTGGGTATTCAACCATCGACGATTACCAATATTGCATATTCACATTGAAAATTAATAAACAATGATAGACTTTTTCAAAAACAAAAGTTCGTCATACAAAATTGCTTAGAATACAGGTGTCTTGTGTCTTAAAAAGATGTGTTTTGGTCCCGGTATGCTAAGAAAAAAGCTTAAAATCTTATAATATTATTAATGGGTTGTATGCATTACATTATTGCCACATCGGTACTTTTTATTATTATTTGAAAATAAAGTATATACCAATGCAGCTACGTACTGGTCAAAATTGACTCGACCTTTATCCCAATAGAATTAACTCCCAATAAAATTATTTACATTTTTTGTTATCATCTCGTCTCGAAAAACAACTATTATGTCATTTCTTAAGAAATCCACAGAAATATAATTTTAACGATATGCATAACAACTGTAACAATACAAAAGGTCAAATATGTTTAAGCGGCTATTATTTTTAAAATAAATTTAAAATTGTTTGTTTTCAATAAAATATACTGTTGAGGTAAAAATATATTAAAATGTTGTTTTTTTTAAATATAGGATAGAAAGGCGGACGGTCATATGGGCCACCTGATGGTAAGTGGTCAACAACGTTGACATTGGCATTGTAATAAGTGTAATCATCGCTTACATCACCAATTGGCAACCAACCTTGCCAACTAAGATGTTATGCCCTTTGTGCCTGTAATTACACTGGCTCACTCACCTCTTAAACTTGAACACAACAATACCAAGTAATGCTATTTTGCGGTAGAATATCTGATGGGTAGATGGTACCCACCCAGACGAGCTTGCACATAGCTCTACCACCATTCAAATGTGTATTTATATTTGTGGTTTTTATTTTAGATTTGACCAATCTTATGCAGTTGTATCTTTCAGAAGAAAGGTCGTAGTATCGTAATTATCGTAGAAGTGTAGTTTCAAAATATGTTCAAGATAACATAATTTATGAAAGTATTTACGATAAGAATAATTGGAACGCGAATGCAAATTAAATACGAATGGTTTTATTCACGCCTTGTTCAATTTCACATAATTAGATTATTTGATACATATATATACAAAAACAAATGTATCGAATTATTTATTTTAACCAATTTTTATAGTTTTATAAATAAAAATGAGCTTAAATATTGTGTAAATGTCTTTAAATGCTGTCATATGATTGTCACCTGTATATTTTTTTAACGACGTCGTCAGTAATTCGTATGGTTTTTGTTTTATTGTACAAATGTTTCGTTGAAATGTTTAACCTTATTAATTAGTAATGCTAATTAGTAACATTCAAATTTTTAGGAAAATAGTGCATGTGATAATACAGGAAATTTGTCCGTTGGTGTTTACTATTGCAAGCTATTTACCACTTCACCTCACTATTATAATTGATATTTAAAAAAAAACTGACAATGATTTATTTCGTAATAGTGCAAAATAATTTAAATGTGTAAAAATAACATAATTGTATGCTATAATTCGTATGCTAAATCACACGTGCATTCAGAATAAATGACTTCATCAGTTATGGAGTTTTGATAGAGATACGAGATATCTTGAGCTATAAAAGTTTGTAAATCAACTTGACTTTTATGATATCTGTTATAATGTGTTCTTCAATGAGATCGGTTATCAGTCAAGAAACTTTTTCAAGGCTATTGTTATAAATCTCGACTATATTAATTGTAAACACTGAACAGATTTCTTAGAAATTTGATTTGTCAACAAAATATAGTAAAAAGGAAAGTGCATTAAACCCAAACAAAATAATACTAAATAGTACTGTTTAGCGGTAGAATAAAGTATTGATATAGACGGTTGGACGTCCAAACAAAGCGTTACCAATGCGTCGGTGAAAAATGCTGAACACCTGGGAAACTTATCTACGACAGATTAGCCGATACACTATTGGAATTTTTCTCAGAAACATTTTGCGCACATTTGTATTGTAAATATAATTCAAATATGAATTTCATAATGTTTATTCATCTAAAATTGCCATGAAAGTTTACTTTAATTCTAATAACAATTGAGCACATTTGAAACGACCGCTTTTCTTAATGCGTGATATACACGAACGAAAAACGTTAATTTTTAATAATAAAAAATAAATAAGAAATTTAATAAACGTTTATTTTAACTCGTATGTGTTAACATACAATGTTACGTTGTAAGTTGAAAGGAATATGCTTTCTCTGGAGGGAAGATGAACATTATTTTCTTCAATTATGTTTAATCTTACAGATAAAACAATGTCACGACGTTTTAAGTTAAAAGAACTAATATCTTTAAAAAAAAAAAGAATGATTACCCATTCGTAATTAATTATGATAAAAAACGACCAATTAAAAATAATCTTTAAAATCCACCAAAATCACTGGTTTCCATGTTAACCAAATCAGTGCAGTGTTTTCGATGAATACGAAAATTAAATAAACATTGTCAATATACTTACGACGTTAGCGGAGAGGACGTTTCCAAATAATATATATGTCAGGATAGTGATGAACGTTGCGCCTCTCTCGGTGAAAATCATAAACCCGAGAAAGATAGTCCTGTAGATTGTTGCTATTTCAACTTCTTTTAATTCTTCTTTACGTTTTAGTCCAACAACTTTTTGAAATGGTATCTCCCATGCATACATCTTAATAACCTGAAAATTGTTAATTGTTATAATATATATATATATATATATATATATATATATATATATATCTCTCTGATATAAAATAAATCAGCTCGGTAAATGCCTTCTCTTTAGAGACGGATTGTATATAGTGGAGAAACACATTTGGCAACGTTTCATCCAGCATTCATGTAAGGGATGCCCTTAGTTTTCCATTGATGTCAAAAATTATAAGTAAACACGTGAAAACTTCATTGAGTGCTTGCCCGGATTTGAACCCGCTGTTATTAAGTTTCACGTGTTCTATACAGTGGTCAGTCAGTTTATATTTCAGGACAGGATATCATTGACAAATATATTTAACGATATTATTTGTACGACGTTTTTCACAAACCGTTATACACCATACATTTAATATTAAATCTCCGCAGTATCGTTTGCGCAAAAATTTTTCATGTTTATAAAGGTTTAACCCTCAGGTAACTTTTTATTTTCTGGGACAAATAATCTCTTTTAAACAGAATAGTATCATCATACCAAGACTCATTGTATCTGGCCTTTAGTAATTTTGACATGATGAGCTAAAATTTTTTTTTAAAATTATTTGTATTATATTACATTCCTTTGATTCTGTTCATGTATACTGTACTTTATATTTGACTAAATACTGAGTTACAATATTATATCTCAATTTGCTTAGTGAATCTTATGAAATTAAAGTCGTAATCTTAATTGATAAATGTAAGGATGGTGTAAACTGTTATCTTTATTGATTTATATCATCTTTCTCTTTATTTGTTGTTAATTCAGTAAACATTGAGTTATCTGTTTAACTAGAAGGTTGCTTCGTGTCTTAACAACTAATATTAATATATAAATTATATATTGTAAACAAAATTAATTTTAAATAAACATTTATATAAATTTATAATTATAATTTTAAAATGATATATTAGGGTAATTTAAAGCTCATAAGTTAAAGCTTCCTCTCTCTTACTATTTTACTGTGACGTAATGGGACCATAAAGATCAAAATAAACAAAAAATACACAATACATTAAAAAATAAATGATTGAGTATAAACTATTTTATCGTCTTTTGTTAAAGGGTTTTGCGAATATATGTTACAAACAGTTCTGCAGTGCGTTTCTGTAAGAACTTACATTGATAATAAGATGGTTTTGAAATTTTTTGAACCGCCTTGTGATATACAATTATGATGCTTGTATTCTTGAAATGCAATGATTATAATGGTCAATGTCGCATATCACTTTCTGATATTTCACGACCGCTTTCTGCGGTGAGTTTTGAGCTTGTTCTTACAGAATACCTGCTGCACAATTATGTCATTTTTTTCATCCACATGCTAATTTCTACAGTATTACTTCCGTCACCAACAACGACTACTAACGGATGAACTAAATTTCTCACCTGTATACCATTAATAACTTCACTCATAACTTGAATACGCTGGTCCGTCTTTTCGGCATTGCGGAATCTTACTTTTCCCAGTAATTGACCGATAACACCTGAAAATATATTATACTTGTAAATATATTATCCGTTTCGTTCGTTAATTAAACTTTATTGAAGATTATCAACATTTAATTTCTCATGAGACAGTGTGATACGCCATTTTGACGCGTATATGCTGTAAATGTTATATTTATTAGTCAATGTCGCATATTACTTTTTAACATTACAAGATCGTGTTCTATGATGAGTCCTATCTCTTGTTGCATAACATAATTACCTTTATTGCAACAATCATAACGAGGGCACAATGTTTATCTGTATTAATATTATAAATGTGAAAGTAACTCTGTCTATCTATTTGGTATCCACTGAAACGATTTTGATAAAACTTGGTATGAAGCAAGCTTGAGCCCCAAGGACATGGGCTACTTTTCATGTCCACCTCTCTCCAACTAACACGCGGGCGGAGCCCTAGGCGAATACTATATAGAGGGACCGGAAAGTAATGTCGTTTCTACGCATATGATATTTAATTGTTATTTTTCATTGTGTATCTCGAATGCGTCCCAAAGTCATCAATAGTTTATTGTGCCTTGTTCACTTCTAAATAATTCAATAATAAACTTTTTTTTTGCAATTTAGAGTGAAATGGACGACCAAATACCAGAAGAGCATATCCGGCATTGTATGCGTTTCGCAAGGGTAGTGACGCAACAGTTGCGACCAAAACATTTGCGATGTTTATCTAAGTACATTAGACGTTTGTAAATGCCAAAGATGGTTTTTCAAGTTCAGATCCGGTAATTTTGATCTTTCTGACTCCTATCGATCAGGAAGACCAACAACATTAGACAACGATATCCTAAGGGCAGAAGTGGAAGCTAATCCTTGTCAAACAATTGAGGAACTGTCAAACACTCTTAACTTGGTCGACCATTCAAGAGCATTTACAGCAGATTGGAAAAATAAGCAGAGCAGGTTTGGGTCCCCCATAATCTTTCTGAACCAATGTTTAATCGAAAAGTATCCGGCGGTTGTCAACAGAAAGGACGTTATTCTGCAACACGACAATGCAAGACCGCACTGTGCTAGACGAACTCTGGAAAAAATTAATGAATTGGGGTGGGAGGTACTGCCTCACCCACCATACTCGCCCGATATCGCACCCTTGGATTTCCATTTATTCCGATCCTTACCAAAATGCTATCTCGAGATATTTTATGCAAAAACCAATTGGTTTTTATCAGTCCAGGATTGAAAATTTGCAAAAGGTTGTTGATAACGAGGCTGATTAGGATATTATTGACTTAAAATAAAGACTTATGAAAAATTTATTCGTTTGAATTTAATGTAAAAAGCGACATTACTTTCCGGTCCCCTAATATTTTGATATATTTTTATGAATGATATAGGTTTAATTTATACTAATTTCATAGTTGTTTTCTATGCTTGAAGAATAATTAAATGATAAACTGACCTATTTTCTGAAGAGATTTTAGTTTTAAGTGATAACATGTAGCTTTAAATATAAACTAATAAGATACAGAAAATCAGATTGCTATACGACAAATTATCGGAGAAAGCAGGTATTGAAACTATGCTGGCAAAAACTTGCCTCTCGACCTATTTTAAATAATTACTAGTCAAGATAGATAAGGACTTTCCTATAAGAAATAGTTAACTAGTAATATTATTAAAATTTAAGAATTTTTGTTTATCACATCAAATTAATTTCCATAACCTACATTTAAAAACAAAATGTTTCAAGAATGTGATAATACACTTCAAAATATATATTCCATTTAATTCCGCTATTCTTTAATAATGGAAGTGACGGTATATGGTAGAAAATTTAAGTCATTTTACATGTCATCGTAATTCGTATACAGTTTACCTTGAATAGGTAAGGCGATGACTATCAAAGCAGTCAGGCCGATAATTGCGGCGTATCCAGCCTGAGCGTATCCCAAGTAGAAAATAGCGGCAAGCTGCAGCGGTATTATCCATACGTAGTGCATGAAGAGGAACGCTAGGTCAAACCTTTGGAGGTCATTTGAGAGCAGATTGACTACCTTCCCAGCCGTTGTCTCACCAAGTGATCCGTTATTCATTCGCATTATCTAAAATATTTCCAATTCGTTTTTTTTTTTTTGGTGCAAAGTAAATCAGTTTATCTGATAAGCACTTAATGTCAATGATAAATACGTAATAACGTTTTAAGTACTTGGATATTTTTTTCGTTTAATATGAATATGAAATTGGAGCTATATTGTGATTTTATGATAATAAAAATATATGTTACAAATGTATAGATATAATATCAGCATTTCTTTCTAATCAATCAGATTATTGGTTTAATTTTGTGTGGCTGTTTAAGCGGCACTATTGTTTCTTAATTGTAAAAAAAATAATAATAATGTCACAGTGTTAATATTTATTATAATTCGAAAAATAATTTTGATAAATCAAAGATAAATTGACATACTGAATGTTTTCATTTATCTATTTGTATATTCATTCATATTTTTTAATTTTATTTCCAAAATTTAAATTATTTATATTTACTTACCTTTCTGAACATTACAGTACTGGTGGCGACTCTCAATTTCATACCGAATTGCTGGCAGTAAAAGTTACCATGATGATTGAAGAAGGCCCCCAATAAGTTCACTGCTATCAAACCAGCCGCGTAATATGAAGCAACTTCACGAGTCATATCAGAATTGACTGACCAGTGGTCCAGTAAACTTGCAAACAGAAGCGGCGCCCCTGTCCTGTTCATATAAATGTGGTTTAATTTTATTTAATACAAATAGCTCTAATATATATTTTTAATGTAGACAGTAAAAATATATATTTCAATAATACTTTGGGTTCATTTTGTATGCACAGAACAACGCATTCGACGTGTATAAACAATATTTCTCAACTCTTTATACATACGAGTTTTGTATTGTAAATTGAAATCGAAATTAATCCATCTTAATTAGATGTTCATTATAAAACTACGCGATGGATGAAATTACATTGAAATCGATCTAACTAATTGTACACAAATGTGTGAGATGAAAAAAAAATCATGTGCTTAACACACACAAAACACACACACATATCCTGTTAAAGATCGAAACGAAACAAATGTGCCGATAACAAATATATTTGTTGAAATTTCTACTTTATAAATCTGACCCAACTACAAATAATGATTACATTATGTTGTAAAAGAAACATTGATTTTTACTCAGTCTTCAGTCAATTAAGAATGTAACAAGGGTAGAAAGGGTGTGTGTAAGGTCGCCTGGTTAGGTACCACCACAATAATTATTCAAAAAATCAAAATCAAAATATACCTGATTTAGTTATTTTATTTTAGTCATTCAATAGCCTTTTCAAGCACTTTGGAATCATTATTTTATAGGTATTGAATGTAAAGTTACCACCGGATCGGAACTTAGATTCTACTCAGAAGAACGGGCTAGTAGCAAGTGGCTATTTTAAAAAAAATGAAATTAGTTGTTATTTAAAATTAAATATCCAGTATGAACGTCAACGTCTACAAAGTCTATGTTATTATCACCTAAGTGATCTTGTATTTTATATTAGTATATTAACCACAATCACTTTTACTTAAATGTCTTCATGTGTGTGTGTGATGCATTTCATAACCTAAACCGACTGGAGATTTAGAACTGATGGCATAGATGTAACTTCAGAACTCGTTACAGTGCTATGAATATTTCTTGACATAATTACCCAATAGTTTTAATTGGCCTGACTCTAGATTCGAATTTTGAATTTCGGAAGCACCCTTATAAAGCACCCCCTACACTAACAAGGCAGTTCATTACATACTATTATTCATATAAGACCTCAAACGTACATAATTTAAATACTTATCATATTTTAAACTGTTACGCGAACGGTTCTTAATTTCTTATTTCATGTAATGTTTGGAAACGAAATAAAAACGGTTGCCGTCCTTCAAAAAATGTAAAACGAGGTTGTTTTGATACAAGTACGGTTTGGTGAGGCTTTGTAACGACACAGGGCGTATGTCATTAATTTTTGACGACATGTTGTTGCTGACGACGTAATGAATATTTATTTTGATGTCGATTGCTGACACGACTGGAGGGAATCTAGTCTTCGGAGTTATATTGAATTTATAAGAGTAAGGCAAATATTTTTATTGTGATTTACACATAGTTTATAAAAGTATTCTATTTGAATATTACCCTTTTAGATGTCATAATCTTTCCTGATGTTAAACTGTTCTTTTATATATTATAAAGAAAAATATCCTTTGAATCTTTAGGATAGAGATTTAGATAGATTTTTTTTATAATTTGTGCGCGCCTGGGTACGTACCACATAATTTATTTATTCTACAAACATGCTATGTTTCACTTTGAAGGGTGCGTGATTCCCATCTTATAAGTAGTTCTACCATAAATATATACGTGGTTTGTGCACCTTGATGTACCAGGATGTATCAGGAATCATTAATAAAATTAAAAAATAAAAGTTAACTAACCGCCAATAATTTATGTCTCATTAGGGGTCAGATTTTCATCCGAAACATAGAAAATTTCGTCACGATGTTTTCCTTTCCGGCTTTGTTTGTAGCCGAGATGAATTATAAAGACAAAATAAGAACATAAAAATTCAGAGGTACTTGTTTGGGTTCGAACCCCGCAATCTTAGTGTAAGATTCATGTGTTGTGACAATATCGGCTCTAACCGAGGACTACCTCCTTCCTCCTCCTATGATACTTAGCCATCATTAAAAAACAATTACTTAGATTGAATTTGAACATTCTTACCTCAATGAAATGCATATAAATTGCATAATTCCTCCAGGAATAAATGACCATATAAAAGTTTTAAACAGAACTTTTGCAAACGATGCCTGTCTCCCTCCGGCCTTTGCCATCGCTTCTTCTCGTAGCCAATTTCTGTAAAAGAAAAACGAATCAAAAATAATTAAAAAAAATCTCTATATATTTTTGGATTTCCACGAATAGATTTAAGATAATAATAAGTAATAAAGCTATTTAAAAGATAATTCATTGCTACTGGGAAATTGCCATATAAAAATCACAGACTAAAAAAAAGCATAATAAATATCTTCAAAACTCACGGATGACAAAACTTATGCAACTTTTCCCGTAGCTTAACCGCATTATGATATTACATAATCTATTTTACTGCTTTATAAATCAAACTAGCTCCGCAGTTTTTTAGTTAAACACTGATTTACTCTCTTTCTGCTATTATTGATTTGGCGTTGTTGATCGTATATACTTATATATACTTAATAACATTTTAAAATGACTGACTGACATACCACGCATAGACTAAACTACTTAGTCAAACTAGATGAAATTTTACACAGCAAATCCTTACGGAATGTAGGTGAGCTTTAAGACAGGATTTTTCAAAATATTGAAATTATTTAAAGTTAGTATGAAAATTCGTCATATTTCATGTTCGGTTAGTTTTATTATAAAAGTATTATGTATACTACTGAATTAATTATGTATATTTTATTTTATTATACTAATTATCTATATTTTTATTTGCATTACAAAACATTAAAAATGACTAATCTTTGATACATATAATTTATTTTAATTTATTTTGATTAATAATATGACATTTTTTTATATTATTTATTTTCTCCAATTACCATACTTATTGAATAATATAAGAAGTTTTAATGCTACAAAACGAACGTGCCATTGTTAATGATAGCGCATTGAATTGCGCATTTACAGTAAAAATATTGTAACATTTTAAAATAGCATGGCTATTTAATTGATTATATTAGGGAATACAGATAACAACAATTATTTATAGACAAACTAATCTGTTAATTTGCATTTTAAATCAGGAGTTGTTTTTTATTCAACATCATTAGTTAAATTAAAAAAAATAAACGAATAATATTTATATTTTACCTGGTGCGTGAATTCGTACGGTTGCATTTTGTTATAATATAATATGTTAAAAGTATCGCGATATGATATAACAACTCTTTTAAAAGTAACGTATATGGGCATTCCATTCATTCATTCCATTCACTGGTTATTCCGATCTATCTTCTACCGAACCGCAACAGGGTCGTTGTTTTAATAGAATAAAAAAAACGGTTAAATGGTAAAGATTACGTTTCGATTCGATTGCGATAAATGTGTAAGGAGGATCAAGCAAACAAACTTCTCAGCTTACAATATTTGTATTGATTTGTATCAATATTACATTTTACATTACAATTGCATATCATGCTTATGAATCAGAATATAATATAAAAGATCTAACAAGAATGTATCCAAGAATTATTTATATGCATTAATTGTACCATCATTATTATCAAGATCGTCATCAAGATAAACTCTTGTCCTATTGATTTGTAATCGGAGTAGTGTGTACGGAAATGATTTGGCAGAATTTTACGGCTCGTCTGCTTTATGGAACCATTAGTGGGAATGATTTTGCTAGAGGGCTGGTTTTTGGCACTAATGCAATCGAATGGTAAAAGCGGATATTTTTTTATAATGACGACAATCACGTATCGTTACGTAGTTTTTGTAGCATATGGGACGCGATACTAAAGGTGCTTCTCTTCTTCTCTCCCTCTAGTGTCGTATACGTATGTATGTAAACAACAACCAGCGTTGGAACAGAGTGGTAGACCAATGAAAATCTTCTTCAATCTACCAAAGGATGGGAGATCGAAGATGCCTTGATCCAGCTGGGTGTACTACTTAGGTACTTATGTATTACTTTTCAACTATAAGTATAATTTTTTTGTTATTTAAAATCGTTCTGTTTCAATGAATTATTTATAATTAAAATAAATTACCATTTAGTTAAACTATTAAGTTCATTCACAATAACAATCAATTATTTATTAAATGGAAATAATAAATTTACATATTATTTAATATTTATATTTCATTTTTATCTCAACAAGTTAAACAATATTCATAAAAATAAATGATTATCATAATTAATTTTAACAACAAAACATTTATGAATGAATAAAGTATTTGCTTAGTAAAATTAAGAAAACCTTGTAACCTTGTTTTCAGTGTTATAGATATTTATGTATTTAATTTTAGACAGTATATAATATATTAAATAGTATACTGTACATTAGATAGCATTTGTACTATCACGATTCATTATATTAATCTTATGATAAAGGTTGTTAAAGTAAAAAAATCGCACCTGTAATTAATAATATAAAAGTAATTTTATTTGTATTAAATTGTTTTGTGTGTTTTTTTGTTTTAGCAGCTCTGAATGATTTACAACGCGCGTAAGTTATAAAAGTACCTTTTCTACTGAAGCTTAGATATAATCTTTTTCTTTTATTTCCGGAATATAGGTTTATTTTTGCTAGGCAGACGGCCCATGATATCAAAATTAAAAATTGAATATGAAAATAGGCTCTTACCTTTAAATCGTTATGTTATACATATATGAAATGTATATATAAAGTATTCATTTTTTATAATTTTAATGTACTAGTTTTTTTTAAGATTTGCGTATATATTTCTTTCCCATTTAATTGAAAATATAACTAAGATTTTACACTATGTACATGTACACAGTAGTAACCAAATGTTTGTTAAATATAATTAAACTAACCGAAATACAGGAGTAATTTATCGTATTGCCTATAATACTAAACTAAAAAAATGAAAATTTGCATAAAAACACACATTTAGTAGAGAGCAGAGCGTAATCATAAATTCGAAAAAGTCGACTGTGGATACAAGTACTAAAAGCTTATTTATGTAGTATCATCTTTTATTTGGTATTAGATATTTCAAGCTAATATACATAGTCAAAACACATTACAGTTTTTAAAATAATGACGCAAAATTAAAGTAATTAATTTTATTCCTCGATTTACTATTCAAGTTAGTAGTGATTAAACTTATCTTTACTTAGTTAAATGTATTTACTTGATTTTCTTTATTCTACAAGAAATACGGACTCTATTAATATCGCCGCAAGACGAAAAATTGGAGAAAAAATTGGCGTTTTATGACATTATGACTCGAATTTACCATTTTGGGACTTGGGGACTTTTCGCTCTACGCGGGCGAAATACGGAAAATATATGAAGAGTACCGTGAAAATCGTTTTACTATTACTAGTGTGATAAATCTTAGTAATCGTTATTTATTTATTTATAAATAAAATAAATATATTTTTTTTAAATAAAAAACTAACTTTAGATATATCCGTTTTACAAACGAATTCAATTTTAAATGGTTTAAAATTTGGTTATTATATTGAGATTTGGGTTTGACCCACATACTAGCAAGTGAAGTTATATAAAATATTGTAAAAATACGAACTGATCCTCACATTTTCTCGTGCTAGGAACATAATTATTAAAGTGCCTCTTAATAATAATGGAATATTAATTACAAATGTAATATGTAATCTAGATGAGATTGCATATTACATTTGTAATTAATTAAAGTAATATAAAATATGTAATTTAAAATGCATCACACGACCTTTTTAAAAAAGGTTTTATGGTCATTCTCATTTTTTAATTCTATTTAAGTTTAAGAAATAAGTCAGGCTTTCTCGAATTGGATCTAACTGTTTGTGTTAAAAGTTCACATCTTGGAATATATAAAGCATTTAAGAAATTAATTATTAACAAACAAAAAACGTTTCTTGTTATATTACTAAATAATAAATGAAGTTTATCATTTTGTCTTAATTATGTTAAATTAAAATAAATTTGAGTACCTTTCCAAAATATCACCAGCAGTTTTCGAATTATATACAGATTTTGTTGGAATTAAATCTTCATCTTCCAGGTCACGACGATTTCCATAATAGAAGAGGGGAAACGTCCACAGGAAAAATAATCGAGAAAATAAACCCGGAGGACTTTTCTTCTTCGGTTTCATAGTTTCCTCTTGTTTCATATTTTTTTTACTCGAATCATTTTTAATTGTCACCATTTTTTTATTTATATTCACTTAAATATATTATTATAAACGTAACTCTATCGCTAGCGGAAAAGAGATGCGCGCGCGACGCTCGACATTTCCAGACTGTATGAGGAATTCTTTTAATTTTCCGAGGCGGTTCGCTCCACTTTAATGGCACAGTAATCTTTATTAACCGATATCTAATCCATACAATACGACAGTGGAAGATTTTATCGAGAAAATGTGCTGATATAATTAAATTCGTAGACATTATAATTAAAAACTATTTAAGATATTGGTCGGCAAAATATTTACCATTGATTATGGGATTTAACATGTTATATCCCTCACCAGTCTTTACACTGGGGTACTCGTCCTACAAACTTGAACATAACAATACAAAATACAATTATTTGGCGATATGATCATACGTCACAGACGTATTGATATCTTAATTAATATTATAAATGCGAAAGCGAGTTTATTTATTTGTTTGTCTTAAATACTCAACCGATCGTCATGAAATTTTGCATACATGTTGGCTTAAAAGGATATACGTTTTCTAACATCTGCCCTCCGCCTAACGCGCGGGCAAAGCGAAATTATATTTATCTACCGCGTATTATTCTGAAACTACTAGATAATTTTTAATCAATACTGTCGACTCAATATAATCTATAGCCATGCCGATCGAATGTCAGATTATATGGAGTCGTTGAGCCGACGAACATGCTTATATTCTAAAAGCATTTCCAGGAGCATTAGAGTTAATATTTATTAACATTATATGACTAATTACCCGTACCAACTACGCATGGATAGAATAAAACATTTATATTAAAGGACAAACAAGGAATAAATATTATTTTTGGCCAACCGCCCCGAGTGTAAGCAGAAGCCAAAATATTTTCATTACAATCGGATGAATTGTTTAGGAACCCGTAGAAGATCAATACATAAACATCCATTTATTTATATATATAGAAGAAGAAAATTATGTAAGCATTTTCAAATAAGTACGAATGTTGTGTTTGTTTTTATACTTTATGTTTTTATAGTAACTAGCTATGCACCGCGGTTTCACCGGGATACAAATCTGTTATATTGGTTGATGTTTATTATTTTTTATGCTTTTAACGAGCCTCCATCATCAATAAACAAAGTGTTTTACATACCTTTTTTATGGTACTAGATTTTTTCTAACTTTATACTATAAATATAGATAAATAGTCTCCACTCACGACTGTATAAATATAGTTTATAATATTAGTTATGAAATAAGTAGATATTGAGTAGTATCAGTATTTTCATTTTATTTTTGTAACTTTTTGTACGATTTTGAATTTTGAAATTAATTCTGTTCTTGATTAATTTTCTTCTCGATATCTTAACTTCTTAATATCTTGCCTGGATGCGATCTCCATGGAATTAGTCCTGACTTTGTACACTTTTATTCTCTACTAAAATTTATTGTTTATACCATATTTGTGCACGACAACAGTATTACCGACAACGACCACGTAATAATGTTTCGGAAACGGAACAGTGTGGTATATTAATAATTATGACAGTATAAGCCATACAGAGAAATAGTAGAATTAGTGCAACTCCAAAGAAATTATTGCCATTAAATCTCTAAGCAGAATAAAATGTATTGCGAGTGAACGAGACTGCCATTAAATGGATACAATTTATCTTTGAGAATTACAACTTAAAAACATTTGACAGAGTGGTAGCCGTTATACAAATCGTATCAAGTAAAGGCATTGCGTCGGCTAGAAATAAAAATATTTATAGAGTTTATGCAGAAGTATATTTTTTTCAATTATGAGTCCCATAAAGAAACTGATTGCCCAGTTGATCTATTAGATATAGACCACAGACCCCGAGGTCCTGAGCTAATAAAGAGTTATTGGGTATTTCTGTCGAAAATTCTCAGTAGCAGAGCCTGGAAGAAATGTGAACACTTCCGTGCCTCGGAAACCACGTAAAACCGTTGGCCCTGCGCCTGAATTTTTATGGTCATGTCGGATTACCGTCCTATTAGATTATGAGGGTGAGGCTATATATAGTTCACCTGTGTTCACGCACCCACTTGTACACTGTATCATGTTCAGTGAAGTTGGCTAAACTCTCTTGAATATATAAAGAAAATAAAAAATAAAAGTATATTAAATTGAGCTGAGATGGATCAGCTATGTACTTAAAGAACTTAATGGATTACTGCGGTTTCAAGACAATAATTATTATTTATAATCTTCACCATATCACATCACATTTGGAATCTAAAGGTCTTTTAAAAGTTTAGTACGTACAATAACAGTAACAGCCTGTAAATGTCCCACTGTTGGGCTCTCCTTTTTTGAGGAGAAGGTTTGAAATTTATTCCACCACGCTGCTCTAATGCGGGTTGGTGAAATACACATGTGGCAGAATTTTATTAAAGTTAGACACGCTCATAGTGGTGCTTGCCCGGTCTTAAACCCTCGATCATCGGTTAAGATTCACGCGTTCTAAAAATAGGGCAATCTCGGCCTTTTAGGTGCAAATTAATTGTGACACGAAAGGCCCATAATGGCCAGTAAGAGTCACATTACTAAGTTGTCATACAGTTAAGTACGCTCTTGAGAAACCATTGCATGTTGGTCCATGAATCATGTTAACCTACTTGAGAGAAATACTGGACAATTAGAGGCAAGCAAATAAATACTACAGATACTGTTTTATATACTCCAATAGAAATAATACTTACACCTTTAATAGGACAACTTTCGAACGTTAGACTCCTTCCAAATATTCTTTAAATCATCAGCAGGCTAATTTCGTAGGATCTATAATATTGACTCTCGACAGGAAGAGTATTTATAAAATATTTAAATAGGGTAAATTTAGCCGAGTATTTGCATCATGTAATCATTGTATCACATTAGAAGTATCTGATAACGGTGAAAGGTTTTATAACTGTTTAAGACGTTTAGTTTCTAGATGACACTGACAGGAATTATAAAGTGATAATAATCTTATTTTATCGGTTAGTATTGATAGAAATCTAAGAGACACGTGTAATGTTGATTAGTCTGAAATTACCTACGACACAGCTAGTATACTTTGCCATGATAAAACAAAAGTTGCATTTCATCCTATTACGTGTTCTCGAGAACGTGTGGTGTCATTTGAGAAATGTCGGTGATATCTCTCACATATATCGAATTTATTCATATTATTGGTGCAAATTGCATGCCATCATTTGCGACCTATCTCGCAGGTCTGGAATGACTCTAATGATCCTATGTTTCTAACCATTTACCACCAGGCCATTTTCTTGTAGTTAATTATTTGATTAGACTAACTTTCTATCAATCTCTATTATCATATTATTAAGACATCTGTTCTCTTCAGGGCCTATCTCTCTATTGCGTTAGGGAAAAGAGCTAATACAATAGTTTTCCATCGAGTTTTGTCAATGGACGCATCTTCTTCGTTCCAGGACAATCCAATATGCCTGTTTGTAAGCTTTATTTCTTACCTCAATGTTAAAATGTATTTTACCTTTTGTATTTAATTTTTTATCTTTTGATAATTTCATGATGGGCAGTATTTGTCCTAACTGATTGTTTTCAGGATTCTTGTTTTAATTTAAAAAAAAATTAAAGGCCAATTTGTGATGTTTCATTGATACTTTCATCATGTTTATTTTATGAACACATCGGCACTGTATACATTTTAGCAAGCCATCGTTAATATTCTATTAAAGTAAATTATACAAAGCAAATAGACGATAGAAATTCGCAAGAAAAACGCCCTTAAGACATACGTCTAACTCAACCCTCACATGGACTTCCGTTTTTCTGGGGAGTGTCAGTACTGGGCCCTCTAAGTAATAAATATTTCACGACCAGTAGGTAGGAAAGATAACACCAAAAATGTGGTTGCTCAACAGAAAAACCTTATAAATAAAACTATATTAAATGGCTACCATCTTATTTACTTATTAGTAATATTAAATATATGGCTTAGTATTAAATATAATATTAAGGAATACCTTTAAAACACTAAAAAGTCAAACTGTACTTTGATTAAATCATATTTTACTAAATAAATAATTTAAACCATGTTTGTGTTAAATATAACGCGAATATATTTATTAATTTAAATGTTTATTTGTATACTATATAGGTTTCTTATGGAAAGCTTAAGACAGTCATAGCTCGCGAACCAAAACAGCTCAAGGTTGAGTACGGTATGCACGCTAGCAGTGTGAACCTACTCGTAAACACGGCGTTACAATGCAGCATATTATTACTCAAATAAGAAATACCTGCGCATACCAATTGTCTTTTAATTAGAAAATTGAAAAGTAAGAGAGAAAATTTAGAGAATTGCTTTTAGCAAAGAGTGAAGTCAAAGTCAGAAGCTATTATGTACCTATACTAGCTAATCGTCCTGGCTTCGCGCGGGTAGGTAAGAAGAAAAATGTATTTTGAATAGGATTAGCATAAAATTCGTTCCTAGTGAGATTTTACGTCGAGCAAGGAATAATTGTGACAAATTTCAAGTCAATCGGGCGGATAGTTTAGGAGATTTCCTGATGAGTTGTATATATATATATATATATATATATATATATATATATATATATATATATATATATATATATATATGCACTAAAATTATCTACACTAAGGTTATGCACTAAATAAATAAGGCAGCAGCCATTACTTATTACTCTAATTATACTAGAATAAAAACCTCTTTGACAACTCGTTGGTCTAGCGGCTAAATATAACGTTGCAGATCTCGAAGTCTTGGGTTGACGATAAAAAATACACGTCTTCCAAAAGTTTGTCTTGTTGTATCGTACACAAGACGCTGGTGTTATTATCTGCTCGACTCTATCATCGAGCTAGGTAAGCACCAGCTCTTGGCCACTAGGGTGGACAAGTTTAGTAGAAAGGTTTATTAATATTTATTTGAAGATAAAGAAACTAAAGTTTCAATACCCGTTCAATTCTCATAAGAGTGAGTATTTGCGACGAAGTACTCGAGTAGCTTCAGCAGCTGCGCCAGCTTTATGGGACGTGCTCTGGTTCAGTGATGCTGCCAGCGTATTTACGCAAGTTGCATCCCATACAAGGACACGTCTTATCGACCACTTTATGTATTATACGATTTACTATTATTATATATATATATATGTTAATAAATAATTGTAACGGTAATAAATATAACTATACATATAACAAATTATTTTGTTGTGCATACCTATGTATACTTGGAAATAGTGCTTTAGACGCAGATATAACATGCTGAGTCAAAAAATTATATAACAGCATTAGTTCGCTAAATTTTTTCAAATAATGCCTATAGTAACTTTATATAATCTGTGTTAGCCGCTTAATGCATTCGTAGTACAGTCCGTTGGAAGGTGTTTTACAGGTCGTAGGGCTTTGTGGGTGAATTTTCATTAACCCGTTATTCTACTGGAACAATACGCGGTATTGATGTGTTCTGATTTAATTGGTGATTCAGTATAAAACAGACACAAGGGACATGACATATTTTATATTGAGGTCGACCCCTCTCCCCGACGAATACGAAAATTATATTTTGAGTGAATTACTTATTAATAGCAGCTAGCGCAGATTAAATGTAGGAAAGAGCGTCACGGTAGCATGCGAAGCTCCTGCCTCGACGTGGCGACCCCGTGGCGTTCCTCGTTAAGACGGAAAGGGTACCGCTGGTTTTTTAGTGGGTATTCCGATGCACTCGGTGCCATGGACACCGGCGAGCCCCACATACCCCACTGTTCCCGTGGGGGAAACGCGTAACGCGTTATTCTAGCGTAAAAAAAAAGATTAAATGCAGAAAAACAATTCATCACAAGAATAAGTATTGTAACGAATATTGACAAATTATAATAGTAATGTAATACCTTTAAGCCCTATCTTATCATGGTATGTTGAGTTATTTGCACAAATTGTAATTAACAACGATAAAAAATAGCATCTATGACAAATAATATTGGATAATAGTTAATGGTGTAAAGTACCTTTTCTCCATTAATATAATAATATTGTATTGCTATTAATATCATATTTATGAGAAAGTACCTAAAATTTTACTTGGTGGCTTTGTGCAAGCCCGTCTGGGTAGGTATCACCCACTCATCAGATATTCTACCGCAAAACAGCAATATTTGGTATTGTTGTTTTTCAGTTTGAAGGGTGAGTAAGCCAGTATAACTAAACGCACAAGGGACATAATATCTTAGTTCCTAAAGTTGGTGGCGCATTAACGATGTAAGGAATGGTTGCTATTTCTTACATCGCCAATGTCTATGGGCGATGGTGACCGCTTACCATCAGGTGGCCAATTTGCCGGCCCACCTATCTATATCGTAAAAAATATATATCCTATTTCAAATTTAATTCGACTAATAAATAATTATAAATCAAATAAGATATATTTTCTCGAATACTTAAATTAAGAATGTATTAGTAATGTAGTCGTTAAAGTTAATTGATTTTAAAATAAAATCAGACGAATATTATAAACGTAAATGTGGCTGTCTGTTTGTTCAGTCATATGAATTTTATATAAAATATATATATATTGCCGAGGACCTGGATAAGGACATATAAAAAAGCGCCCTTGCGACCTTTGGTCGACGCTTGTTTTTGACAATTTCGCGCAGCTACTACCCGGCAACTAGAGCGATCGCTCCTCTCGCTCTATCCCAGGGCCTGTGCTGATAAAAAAACATTTTTGACGCGGATGGACTTTTAGGGAACTGATAGTTAAATCATACATGTATAACACTTCATTGAAAGTGCTTGAAATTTTAAATCAGATAATTTTCGCCTAATTCCCTATATTTCATTTGAAATTTCAAGAATCGATGTTATTTTCATGTACATGCGTTAAGCAAAAAATAAACAATTAAATGAGAAGGAAGTTCTAAAAGGATTCAATTTCTATATAAAAAAATCTTGTCACGTTTAATCAAGCCACATAATATATATATTTAATAATAATAATAATATACATTAAATATATATAATTGTAATGTAAAAATGAACTGTTTAATTTGAAACTGTTGAGTTCACATATCCAAATTCAAAAACCTTTAATATTTATGTTAAATATCGTATGTATTAATCATTTTAAATGCTCGTAAAATATCTTTACAATGATACATTTACTAGATTTGATAAATAAAGATAAAGATGATATGAATTAAGGCCAAATCGTATAATTGTTATCGCTATTAACGCACACAATAAATTGTATTAGATATTTATTTATTTATCTTTTTAGAATAATATTCTAATATTTCGTTGACTTATTTCTTTGGTATGTTTTTTTTATTGCGTTTATTTTGGGTATTTATTAAGTATTTTGGGAAGTAAATTTTCCACACTGGAGCTAGGTTTCTCCATAAGAGAAGGTTTCGAGCTCATTCCACCATGCTGTTCTGCGTGTTGGTGGATACATATGATAGATTTTCATCCGATATATGTAGATTTACTTACGTTATTTACCTGTACTGATGCGATGAATTATAAATTAAAATGAAGCACATGGAAATTTAGTGGTGCTTGCATGTAATTAAACCCACAATCATCGCTTAACATTCTCGTATTTTGACCACTGAGCCATCTCGGCTCCGTGATGGTAAGAGATATATGAATGATTATAGAAAATTTGTAGAAATTTTAAAGCTCAGTACATGACGACTTATCTATATGTTACGGATAATTGATAAATATATATTTTAAAATAATTTTAATATAGAGGGAGCACCACGTCTGCCGTTTTTACCAGTAGAACATAAATTGGATGCATTGCGAAGGAAGTTATATACAGTCACTATGCAGTATATGCAGAGACACGTGTGAGAGAACATCTTTTTGTCTCTTTGTGCAACCTCATGTAAGAGTAATTTAGGTCGCAGAAGGCTTTGCGCTGGAAATGGTACTTGAAAAGTTTCTCATAACAAACATCTCGTGGCCCTCAAATGTTTACTTTGAAGGATATCATATAACTAATGAAGTTGAATTATATTATTGAATTGTAATAATCAAATTGCGCATACATAATAATGTGCACAGATAATAAAAATAAAGTAACTAATACCTATTTATGAAGCCGAGACGGCCCAGTGGTTAGAACACGTGAATGTTAATTGCGGGTTCAAGCCTCGTCATCATCTCGTGCTTGGTGGTGAAGGAAAACATCGTAAAGAAACTTGCTTGCCGGTAGAAAAAACTGACACATGTGTATCCACAAACCCGCATTGGAACGGCGTTGTGCAATACATTCAAACCTTCTCCTCCAAAGGCGAAGAGATCTTAGTCCAGCATTGGGACATTAACAGGCTATTACTTTACTTATTTATTATACATTTCATATTAAAAGATAAATTTGAAATATAGTATCTATCAGCCAATTGACAAAATTAAGAATCAGTTTTACGTCGTGTGTTAATTAATCATAATCAATAATAAGCATTTATTAATTTTATAGAAAGTTACAGTCCATATACATATATCCCACAACTAGTCAAATCCGCATGTAGCATTCACTTGACGCGGTAGGCTTACTAACGATGTTTTTCTTCACCACCGATTACGAGATAACATACAACAAACATTACGAGATGCAAAATAATTAAAAACAAATAGGGCGAATAAAAACTCAACGATGTTTGACCGAATTTCAACCCGCAATCTTTTGTTTAGTTACACAGTATTTCAATTGAGTAATATTGCTAATTTTTATAGACGTTTAAGTTAATTATTTTCAAACAAGTTCTAATTTATACCAATTCCATTGCGTAAATAATTGGATAATAAAAAATGAAAAAAAAAATACTGCAGTTCTAATTACATGTTCAAAACTGAATTTTGCTCAGTCATTTATTTTACATTTCAACATTCTACTTTAACTCTAGACGTTGCATAATGGCAATTAGTTACACCCACATTTATAAAAAAGAAAATAATACAAGCCAAAAAATACCAGATCAGGTATTTTAATATAAGGTCGAATACATGGAATAATATCCGACTTAACGAATGACGTATAAGAAAGAATTTTGGTATTCGATAAAACGGGGTATATTCATTGACCTAATGCTGCCTTTCGAAGGTGGTAAAAATGTATGTAGTCCAAGGTCCATCAATATAAGCGATGGTGCGTAGAGCGATGGTGTTCGTTGTTGGAGTGCGGGTATGCGGCGACCGCGGCCCGCGCCCCGAGCCTCGCGCCGCAGTATGACGCGACCCGCCAAGCGCCCGCCCGCCCCGACTCCAACCACGCTAATGCGCCTAATGCTTACCAACTATTAACATATTAATGTTCCAACGATACTATATCATGTGTCCCGATACACTCATAGTGCCTTCGAAATTGCTCCTCAGCATATTATTTATCAACAAGGTTGTGTTTTTTAGTATCGCTTAATGTTTTGTGAAGATGCAGTTGTTTAAATAATTTCTAATATTTTTAAAAGTGAAGGAAATATTCAAGGTTGCGAATTGTTAACTGTGTGTGTTTTTTTTTCGATATGTTAAAGGAAGTTTACAAAGAAATGTAACATAGCAACGGAAGTTATGTGATCGATTTATTATTACTTATTATTCGAAACGGTTAGCGAGATAGATAACGTTGAAAAAATAATAACTGCTCTCCTAAACGACAATAAAATATCGTACAATAACTTTCATACGCTACGGACGAGTTTTAGAGAATGCTCAATCACAAAACTTTGTTTATATTTGTAAAGTGATTGAAGCTTGCTCTGAATCGGCAATCACTAAGAGAGACTTTTGATACCGAGTAAAGTAAAATTACCGAAACCTCTTTAATTGCAACAAATCTTGCAGGTGCACTATATTAAAATTTGTGTAATTTATCACAAATACGAGTAACAAATATAATGATTGTCGTTAGTGAAATCTCATTAAATTTGTAAGGGTATTTATTACAATATTTTGGCCGTTTTATTTTACGTTTTTCTGTAAATATATATTTCAAAATAATGAATTATCCTGTAATAACGTGTATCCTAATACTTATAGACATAGGCTGTGACAATTTAGAAGTATAATTATAGTAATTAACCAAACCCCCTAAAGAAATATCGAAATATGTTTATAAATAAGTAAAATTAGGACTACAGTGTTCAATATATAGATAATAAATTATCCTGGCTGTTACTTGTGGTCATGGAAAACGGTGCCTTAAAACATGGGAGCAACAACAACAATAACGACATTGTTGAAGAGAAAGTGGTAAGTTGATTTCTATATTCCACTATGCACTAATATAATATGCATTTCAATGAATATATTTGTCACATAACTTATATGGCAACACTTCCGTTTTTATTAAAATAAAATTCTCTATTATTTCATATCATATATTAAATTTTTTTTACAAAAAAAGTATATTTTTGTTATTTATGTACTAGTTAAAAGTGCTTGTGATTTGTCCGCATAGCTTTATATCTTCTTTACTGACGTGAGACAAGAGTAAAATTTATTATTTTTTCGCAATATTACTAAGCCTTGTTTAAAGCTTGCCTTGAAATAAATGACGAAGAAATTAAAAATCTAGAAAAAGGATTCGTTGCTAAATAGTATACGTATGAGCTCACTGAAAAAAAAAAGTTATTAAAATTGGATGCATGCCAAAGCATCAGTTACATTTTAAATTTTTGTACAACAGTATGACAACAGCGTTTTATAATATTTTAATTGATTTTACTAAAACAACACACTATTCTTACAATCTCATTTGGCTAAGAAGCAAAATATCTAACCAAAAACTTGAAGCTTGTAGAAATTGTCCAAAGATCAATGCAAGCCTTTATAAACTACACCGCAGTTTATCGAACAAGGTTAGAAAAATTTCAAATTTAAATTCGTTTGCGACGAACGTAATTAATCTGCAACTTCGCCATTATGCGGTATCGAGTTCTGACATTACATTCGAAGCTTCTCATCCTCAATAACATTCTGTCTAAACAACAAGCTAAACTCACTCAAAAATATTTAATAGGCAGATGAGTGAGTCTCACATTTGCAACAATGTTAGACATATGACGATGTGTTTTCATATTGCATATAAATTATGAATTAATGTGATACTCATATTATTATATATCCATTTATTATAGTATAAGCAAAATAGCTAATAAAATAAAATATATTAAAATGCGAAAATAAATCAAATGAAATGCTCTTTAATATTTGGTATAAAAAGAGAACATGGGATATGTATCATACATGTGTTTTGTTATTTTATTTAGGCTAGCCTTTTAAATCAAAGTTATATTTTTCATGGGATATGTCCTAAATGTCTACACAGAATTCGGGACTGACTAACTTTCATGACGATCCCAATGCATCCCAAATTTTAGGGTACAAATGTAATCTCATAATGCCATCTGTTGAGGTCATTGACTGACACGTTAATGAATCAATCAAGTAAATGATTTTAAAATACTAATTATAATGAGAATAATATCATGAAGTTAGGACTTTCCAAAAACTCACAAAGCTAAATTAAAGGTCTAGTATTCAAATGAGCCCGGACAAAGTCAACATAAAGTTTAGTTATATATTAAGTATAGTTATATTCAAACAAGAATAAACATATCAAACACTATCAAGACTAGACATAAATCAAATTCCAGGTCTTATATTTAGGCTGACATGTCCTATTTAATCATCAGCATAGATCACTTAATCACTATCTAAAAAAATGGAATCTACTCCTAGTTAATGCAACCTAAAATCATAATATGTCTATTTTAAATTGTAAATATTTAGTAGTAGGTCATTGACTGGAACACACGACGTGAGTACCTTTTCATATAATTAGTGTTTAATCGTCATGCAGGTTTTGATTATCAAAACAAGCTTGACCATTATTTATTTATTTGACTACTGAAAAAACGGGCAGTTTGACTTTGAGGTATAAGGAACTTGCTGTTAGATGTTGTTTATTAAGTATTACAACGTTTTTCTTCTCCTCATTTTATTTAGTGCACTTCAAACGGGAAGAGTATCGGAGTGTTTTACCTAAAAAAACGAGCCATCGACATGTTATATATTTTACTTGAATGTACAGAATACTACCTATAAAAACCAACAAGAAGTTTAATAGTTACTCTTCATGATTAATCCTGTATGAAAATTAACAAATAATTATTTCAAATTCGTTTTCTATATAATATTATGTAGAACAATATGCCTTATTTATTAATACTAATATTCGCGCAGTGATCGAAATTTGGACCCAACAAAAGTTCATTTAATATCAATAGTTAATCGTTACGTTAATTCAATTAGCTACTGAAGTTTTGACTTAACTACTGAAGCTTATAACATCTTCGAAATTTGGCATCAGGACATAACTATATAACCAGATAAAATCAATTATACATGATTCTATTTGCAACCATGTATATTTATACGTAGTCGGAAATTTTGCCCGCACTTCCTTTTAGTGACCGAAATTTTGCAAGCACTTTTGTCTTAATACTATCTAGTATACTAGAATTTATTCATTTTACATTTATTAAATAAAAGCTTAGTTTCCAAAAGTTTATTTTTAAATTAAATTGTTTTGAAGTTATTCGAAAGTACGGAGCAGCTGCGATCTCCGCCTGCAATAGTTCAAGAAAACTTGTTCAAAACTTATTTCTTACAAGAGTAGCCCATATAAGGGTGGATTTATAACGGTCTCACCTTGGCTTGTATTGCTTGTGCTGAAATTTTATATAAAACATTATCTAAGTAAAACTAAGTCTATTAATGTTTTGAAGAGAAGGTTAGGTAACTTATTCTACCGCTCCAATGCAAATTGATGGACATATGTGGCAGATTTTCAAGAACTGAGATACTCCAGTTGGAACACCTACAAGGACTGTGAGTTTAAACCCAGGCAAGCCGGGTATGCTTAATACATTTTATGATTTATCTCGTGCTCAGTGGTGGAAGAAAACTTTGTGAGTAAGCCTGCATGAGATGGAAATCTGTCACATTTAACGTAGGAGAGAAATAAAATCACATTTAAGTATAATTTTTTATAACAAATTTGGAAGATTCGTTCATTGAATTTTCAGTTCAATAGTTTGGCTTTGCAATAAAGTGCTTAATAAAATAATACGTCTCATTAGCGAAAATTATAATTAAATTCACTAATAAGAAAGACACGTTAGTTTTCCTTTTTAAAAAGCAAATGAAAAATAAACATGGATACAAATGATTATATATTAAAAATATTCAATTATTATATATTTAGAAAATTAGAATATATTTAGTCTATATATGACAAATTGAGATGGATCTGTTCACTTACAGCTCTTAACTTAAACGCTTGACGCATAGCGCGCATCCGTTTCATGTGATTATCGTTGTGCTCATCCACCGCCAACCAGCTTCGAAAGACGACCAAAGCTCAACAAATTCGAGAATCTTTATATTTTGAATAGATAAGAATAGACTTCTCACCATTAAGCCATGGCGTATTGGTCGCTATTGGTCATTATTACACGTAATTTGGCTCCTTCTTCAATAAAAAAATTCAAGACGGGGTAATTATACCCTATATTTAGGAAAGTAAAATAAAACATTATCTTAATGAAAGGAATCAGAAAAACAATTTCCTCAAAATTGTCTGAAGATTTACTTAAAGGAGACCTCAAATTATTAGGTCTTGTCTGACGAGGTTACGCATATGGCATAATTAGAATTATAGACAAAAATGACAAGCTGTATTTGTAATTTAGCTTAAATACAATGGAATTCCAAGATGCAAGAAATTTCTGTAATAGTTAATTTGGTTTTTAATATCTGAATATTTTAAAATATTTAATGTAATAAATCAATGTCTGCTTAAAACTCGAGATTCATCGGCGGTAAATTCGAGCAATTTCATTCACAGCTGATAACTTTAGGTCATAATTTTAAACGCTTGGCGCAGCACGTGAATCCGTGCCATGTGGTTGTCGTCATGCTCCACGATCATCAACGACTTTCGTACAAGCAAGCCACAAAGAAACTCGTCAACCCCAAAGAATTCGTCATCGATACTTTGTATATTCATATTTACCTATTGCTGATAAAAAAAATCATGAATAATTTCACCTTATGAATGTCAAACCCATTTTGTATCAGTATAATACACATAAAAGTAACAATTCAGCTGAATCCTCACCAATTATGGTCATGGTCATGGTTACCCATACTTCAAAAATACATACATACATATATAATTTATTTTTTTCTGCACTGCGATGCTTTTGATAGGAGAGGACTAACTGAAAAAAAAATTGATAAAGCCTTGTATTAATTATAATATCATATAATTTATAAAATATGTGCTACATGAAAGAAAATTATCAAATACCACCTATTATATACATATTATATCGCAATATTGACTTAAATCGATAGACCTTGGATTCTATAATTAAAAACATATTAAAGATTGAATGATGTCGTATAATTTAAATTATTTATTTAACCTGTTTTCGGTAATTTAATTGTTAATTTTACCATCACTTATTTATCATACTTTACACAATAATGCAAGTCACGATGACTCCATATTTTCTTTTAAATCCTTTATCTTTGATAACTCTTATGTTATCTTAGTCTGCGTCATTTTTTTATCATTAACTAGCTGACACTTGGTTTTCGTTGCAATACTTTTATTTCGGCATTTATGCGATATCGACCAACCCACATTGGAGCAGCGTGATGGAGTAAGCTCCAAAAAAGAGGATGCCTTAGCTCAGCGATGAGATATTCATAGGCTGTTAATTTAGCTTTTAATTATTTAAGCGATACTACGTAAACGCCATCAATTATATACTGATAGTACTACAGTGACAAAACAGAAAAAAAACACAGAACAAAAAAGAAGCATTTACTTTATATACATATATATATATATATATATACTTCGACAACACACTTGCGTGCAAAATCCTAATCATATTATTTAGATTTCAGGTTATCAAATAGTTTTATTATCTCTACCAAGAGCTACATAATATTGACACGAAGAAATGCTGTGTTATAAGTTGTTTTTTAATTTAATTTTCGCTGTTAATAAATTTTAAGTTACATCAAATTATAATTAATTAAAGATTGTATCAAAATAACAAATTCAAATATTCAAAAAAAAATAGTATTCAAAATGTTCTTAGAGGTGCATGTACATACATAACATTTTTAAGGGTACTTTGTTATTTGTTTCAAAGAGTGAAAATCCATTTCATCATATCGTTCGCAATAAATACATTTTTTTGTGCAAAGTTGATCAAATCACAAGCGTTTGGTGATAAGGAAGTTACGTGCGCTGATTAAAGTAAATTTATACCCAAAAAATATCCACAAAAGTTTTTTTGAACATTCACACGTGTTTAGAGTATTCGTCTACGGTCGTTTACTTCGTTACTAAATAAAAAACAGATAGATCGAGCTGTAAAGATGATCCTCGTTTTGGGTAGCCAAATATTCCAGTCTGATCTGAATCAATTTTGTTATCGTGTGTCACCATGCATGAAATGAAATGTGAGTTCACCATTTGGATCCGCGTGTCTTGGAAACCCTTATTTTCAATATATAATTCAATATATATTTTATGGAAATACATAAAGAAATCAATATATTCGTAAAATAAAAATTTACGGATCTGACCGCTTAGGTAAATGAGTTTTTTGAATGTTATTCCAATGGCATATAATTAGAAAGTGATAATGTGGTTGTTTAAGGCTTTCATCTTGTTATATGCGTCAAAATATTTTTGGTTGTATTATGAATTTAAAAAAATATATATTATAAGTTTATTTACTTCGGTCTGCTTATTAGCCCAGCAGAAATTGAATGTAAACGGAACTAGATTCAATAATAACAATATCAGATAAATACTTAGATCGATTTCATATGATATTATATAATTAAAGATCGTGTTATTAAAATTGATTGAGATATAATAAATAATTATACGTACAATTTATAAGCGCGGAATAGCGGCAACTCTGTGTCACAATTCAGATGTTCTAGGCTCAAAATTAACCCAATAGTCAAAGGAGGGCCAACGGTGGATGCAATCCGACGTGGTGTAAAATATATTATGAAGTAATAAATAACAGTATTAAAGATTCCGTTTTGACGGGCCGGCTGGCGTGGTTGGTAGATACTCCTTTCACGCCGAAGGTTGTGGGTTCGATACCCATTCGGGATTCAGACATTTGTGTGCATGAACATGTCTGTTTGTCCTGAGTCTGGGTTATATTTTTTCACTATTTTATAGAAATGCCGATGTGTTTCTAAATATTGTATGTACGTATTGGTCTGTTTATAGTGAAGTTTATTAACGTCATTCTTTAAACGTCCTTTTTTTGAATAAAATATTGTGTCTTAGTGCTACTGACACTTGAAAATACCAATGCAATCGAAAGCTTAAGTGAAAGTATATTCATTGTAGCTTCAGCTAGGTATAGTCGTTAGACGTTTGCCAAGGGCTGCTGAACCAACCTCGATAAGCACGCGATAGGTCAAGGATTTCACACACCCAACACATATCAAACAATCTATGGCATTGATTCTGTATTGACCCTTGGACTTCGATTGGTAATATTAAAATGATAATTCACAATACAACAGTATTTTCACATAAATATTTCTATAGAAATCTATAGTTCGTCGTTGTACTGTACATAATTTATAAAGTAATTTGATGTTGTTAAAACAATGCTATATCTCTTTCTTATAAAGGGGATTAAACAGGACAGCGTATTTTAAGCCTGTCAAATTATTTATAGATTGTATGCAAAATATTGGTATCAGTAGAGGTATTACGTAAAAACAAAGTCTGAGAATAATGACGTGACATGTCAGAAATTGATATGCGACATTGGCTTTAAACTATATGTAATATAATATACAAGAAACACATTTAAATAGCATGTCTACTTCGATTTTTAAAATTCACGAGCAAAGAGTTCTTAATGGTTAAGTAATTGTCAACGTCATTAAAGTTATGTATTTATGACTTTAAAAATTTGTTAATTGGTTAAGTATTTAGTAAAATGGTTTAATTGGATTAATAAAGATCGCGAGTTCAAATAAGGTAAACACGATTAAGTTTTCACGTGATCTATTCATGTTTATTATTCATCTCATTTTCGGCGGAGCAGGAAAGCTTGTGAAAAACTACGAGTGTCGGAAGTTTATTACTTTTTTTAAAACTTTTTTGTCAAATGACAAACGTTATAATTCAGAATTGCTTTGTACCAATTTCTATAATCTCTCAAAAATAAAGGAATTCATATTAATTTTCATCCCCTTTTATAACTTAACTTAGTGGTTAAATTATCAAAATTCCTTCCTTAGTGCTAGCCTACTGTGTAAAAAGAACCCGTAAGCAAATTTTCATGGTCCTAGCCCCAGTAATTTGGTCGTGGATATGTCAATATTTATAATAATAAAATTATATATACATCTAAATTATTTTATTTTTGTTTTAAAGCGTAAGCATAATAGTGCATAAAATACGGTATAGATTTTAAATATTACCTCCGATTTCTATTCGACGAGTATCCATGCAGAGAATATTTTATAACGAGTAATAAAAAGTGCTACAGTTTTCTGCTCGTATTTAAGTAATATTTTATATTCGACGAATTCATTTCTCGATATTACTTACAACTATTCTATAGATGTGATGAGATTATGTGATGTGATGATATTACTTAATATGGTGCAACTTTTTTAACAGCTACGTGCGAATAAATATCATAATGTTATCTCCTTAGTTGAATGAACTCGGAATGAACATAAAATTAACGTATAATATTAACGGCTTCCAATTGATTCGCTTTTTAAGCGAAATTTCAAAGACTAAGATGTTTTAAAAAAATCTAACTTACGTAATTTACCTATTTTTAATATTGTTTGTTACTCGATAGAAGGCTATATAAATGATAAAGTGTGCAGGTAATAATAGGTGATGTTCATACAGGATTAACAGTAATTTATTTATATTTAATTAACAGACACAGTCCGAACCGTTTGTAGTTATACATTCAATTTAATCCTGTAACATAAATATTTCAAAGTTCTTATAAAAATTTTGTTATCCTTTTAATTCTTGAAATTTAAAAGATTTTTTTTTTTTTTGATATAGAGATCTAGACAAGCGACACTAAACATTCATAAGTCTTTAATTAGTGTTGTGGTCTATGATACGTTATTAGAAATATTATATATGAGGGTTACAGATGAGAGTATCTGTTATTTAATGATGACAACGCTTATATGTTAGATAATTATGTACATTTATAAATTGCAAATGAGTTGTCTAGCTAAATCAGGGGCCAATAAAGACATTGGACGACTAAGAATACTTGGTGAAGCTCTACTAAGTAATAGGCTCGCTGTCATTAGGTTTTAGGTTTAAGGACATTTATTCTCAATAAGACATTTTATAGTCACTTGCTTGTAACCTCTTTTAGGTTACATAATGTGTACAATAAAATTCGCCATTCCATCTTAAGTATTATATTTTAGGTAATTAGGAAGTGTTAATAATTTTAATAGGTGAGTATTTTTAAGTTAATTTTGAACATATACTTACGAAATTTACACAGTTATAAACAAAACAAATAAAACAAAAACAAAACATGAAAATACAATAAAAAATAGGCTGATTAATTAAGTTTAAGTTAAATAATGATAAAAAAATCCGCTGATTGTTCATGTATATACATATGTATATCCTTATATTAGGAATTAAAAAACAGTTTTTACCCACCTAACTCATTGTATTGTCAAAAGTTGTTCATAATATAATTAGCTAAATTTATTTTGAATGAGGTAAGTGGCATTAAAGGTACAAGATACATAAGAACTGAAAACATTAACAAAAAAAGGAAAAAATAATGCATACACAATGCTTCAATATGTCTTACGTAATTTCCCCACAGTTGTATAACGCTGCTCAAGCATTAATTGGCACTTCTGCGAGTCTCGGAAACCGACATTTTCCAGAATATATATTACTGTATATCGTAGATATACGAGTAGGTTTTTACGTGAATTTTTGACGTTTCTAAATTAAAAACAATAAATTAATTAAAAAAATAAAATCAATATAAAAATTCATAACGTACATGGTAGGGCTTCGTGTGAGCCCATCAGGGTAGCTGTGGTAGCTACTGTGGTAGCCACTCAACAAGTATTCTTACTGCCAAACACTAATACTTAGTATTGTTGTGTTCCGGTTTGAAGGGCGGGTCAGCCATTATAACTATATGCTTAAGCGAAATAAGATCTTAGTTAACAAGATTTTTTGCGCAATGGCAATGTGGAATGGGCGGTGGTTACATGCGGCGGAACGGTTGGCGTGGTTGGTAGATACTTGCCTTTCACGCCGAAGGTTGAGGGTTCGATTCCCACCCAGGACAGACATTTGTGTGCATGAACATGTCTGTTTGTTCTGAATCTGAGTATAATTATCTATATAAGTATGTATTTACAAAAGAAAAGTAGTATATCAGTTGTCTGGTTTCCATAGTACAAGCTCTGCTTAGTTTAGGATCAGATGGCAGTGCGTGAATAATATCCCAGGATATTATTATTATTAATTCCCATTGAGTATTCATGTTTTAAATTGTTATAAATAATGTTAATCTCAGCTCAGTGATGAATAAAATAATCTTTAGGAATTGTATGTGTCGACACCTGTAGATGAATCTACCATTCCGCAGTGGAGTAATCGTCTCCTTAAAAGTATAAGAGGCGTTTGCTCATGTATGATATTGTTAGTATACTACGATAAATTAATTTACTTTTCGTCTTTCTTTAAAACCTATTTGAAAGAAGATTTGTTAAAAATTGCGATCAATGTAAAACACTTTTTTCAAGGAGTCTCTAAAAAGCACAAATTTCATAGTACTCATCCTCCTAATTTTATAAGAAATAGCTAGAAATTTCGAAGATTCACACGATTGCAATTGCAAGATTATTTTAAAAGCAATTTTCGTGTTATGGAATGATAAACAGTTCTCTTAGTATTCTGAAATGGAGTTTGACAATTTGCGTTAATGTGTTTTTTAATTATAGACGAGCGAAAATATTACATAAAAATTCTTATCTTGTCTCGAAATGTATATACACAGTGAATGTTTTACTTTTTTTATTATGTTTGATAATGATAATTGATGATATTACATTTGATTTGATTTAGTTGGATTTGTTTTTTTCTTGTAGGAAACAATTAAAATTTTATATTTAAGTTGAGGCAAAAAAAACACCGCGGTATCTCCATTATCAAATTAAATAAAAAATATTTGTATGTCTGCACATGTCATTGAAATTTGAACAAAAGTTACAATTGAACAAACAAAATTATTTATTAATAACGAATAATAAACGATAATACACAAACTATGTTTTTTAATTGTATAAATGATATTCAATAACAAAATTTATATTACATACATACATACGGGTTATTAAACTTTCGTATTCAAAATTCTTTTGTAGGCTCCCTGCGACACGGCAGCTAGCGGTAGCAGAGAAACATGTGTAGGACCACTTTTGGAAGAGGTATGAAGACAGTAAATACTATTATAGAAATGAAAAAGCACATATATTTATTTAATTAGTCCCTACCACATAACACTATATAATATGACTCACAAATGTTAACGAGAACAAACAAAAGAGATTTTATATGAACGATCAATTGATCATTCAATTTATTAATTACCTATATCACTTATTTCTTTCATTTTATTTATTTTTCTTTAAAATTGTTTTTTATTTGCATTGAAATATTTAAAAAAAAATGAAAAAATATATTACATGTGTTTTCGTTCCGAATAGATTGAATGAAAAAGAAAAATACAAAGGCGTGAAAATATTTATAAGCTTGTAAAAATATTCATACCTGGAATTAAAAAATTAATTATATAGAATTAAAAAAAAATTCATACCTAGAATTAAAGAATTAAAAAATACTAAATTTTAATTGTTAATTTTTGTTCTTGCATTTGAAATAAATATAACAAACTCATTTTTTCTTTGAAATGTGATAATTTTTACGTTCATTTTATACAAAAATTATCTGTAGCTTTTTAATAAGGTTTTCACTTTTAATTAGTGTATAAAGAAATAGAAAATACTTCTTAAATTGCATTTAATTGACGTTGATGTTTTTTTACACGTGCATCAAAAGCTTACTAATAATACTGCATATATTATTCAGATATAACAATAAGATTATTTGCATTATAAAAAGAAGTATTATGTTTTTTTTATATTATAATATAATTCCCATACAATTGCCTTCGCACTTGTCAAACCAATTCCTAACCAATTACGTCCTCACTTAAATACGTTGCTTATCGGTTGTTTAGATAAACATTGATTTCGTTCTTTCTGTCATTATTGATTTGACTTTCGAAATAACAGCATTTTTTAACTAATCACCAGCTAAGCAACATTTATAAGTTACCCTTAAATTAATCAAAATTTTCAAATAACTTTTTAAATAGATAGGGAGATAACATACAAATAAAGGACATTCTATAGCTATAAATTATAGAAAGATACATACTATTGATATAAAATTGTAGATTCTTGATATTCTCGCTGGCGTGAACATTAGATTTACATAAATAAAATCGCGTGTGTCTCCAACTTAATTAATGGATAATACAAACTTTCGTGTAAAACTGACAGTTGCCTATAATTAATAAAACAACGTATCCGGCTGTAAATCTATCCTCTTTTATCAAATAATAATATGACAATGAAAAATGTGACATAACAAATGATGATGGTTTTTGTTTGAAATATTTTTTTGGATTATAATTAGGAGTGTGAACAAATAGTAAATTAAATTATAGTAATTAAATTAAAGTACATTTTATGTACGTTCTAACTTTAATTATAAAAAATCATTTAGGCACCTTAAAGTTTTTAATTTCCTTAAGCTAGTAATAACCTAGGACCAACCATCTAGGGCTTTTTTAAGAAGGCAGACTATAAATCTTCTTGCCGATAGACACTGATATCTTACAAGTAAGAACCAGTTCTTGCGCCTATAATGCACCGGCAGCAACGTCATTTAAGATATTACGTCTCTTGTGCAATGTGCATGTGCACTCTCTGCTTGACTCACATTTCAAACCGGCACAAAGCTTTACAATGCTTCGTTGTGCAGTAGAATGACCGGTGACTTGGTTGTATCACCCTGATGGACATGCACCAAGCCCTACATGGCGTTTTTTCATAACGCCAAGAGTATTTTTATTTATTATTTAATTTTAAGTTTTTCGTTGATGATGTGATGTCCTCCTGTCGATTTCAGCCACGGTGGCCACCCTCGAGAAAGACTGCGCATTATAGTGCACAAGTGTGTGTAAAGCTCAGATACACTCTCTTTTCCCTCACTCCCATAATCCGATGGGCAATAAGACATGACCGAAAATAGTTAAGGCGCAGGAACGGTTTTACGTGCTTTCCGAGGTATAGTGTAAGCACACGAGGAGTGTACACGCTTTAACTTCCAGGCTTCGGGCTGCTACTGATAACCATCGACAGACAAACGCAATATCTTTTTATTGGCCCAACTATCGGAATCTGCGGCTTTACAATCAATATATATATATATATATGATTGTCATTTTGATGCATATTATTTTCTTTTATTATACATTATTTTTATAATCATCTCAATCGATTTCGATATTATTCGATCGGCAAAACCCCGGTGACACGCCACCACAGTTTTTTAAATTACTGAACGATATTTACAAAGTGTAGGATATAAAATTTGTTATTGCCATTTAACTTTTTTGTTGGTTTAATTTAAGCGATTTAATAGGACCAATATCGGTGTTCTGTTTGTGACATTCTACAAAACTACAATTTCACGGCGAATGGTTACGTTTTTTGATTCGCTGTCAAATAAAAAAAAATTAGTGCAATTTTTACGTCATATTTTATGTACAAAATGGGAAAATATATTTGTAAAAATATTCTCTTTGAATAATATTGAAGTTTAAAGCCTGACGTTGAGTATTAACTAAAACGTTTGTTAATTATCAAAACTCAAGAACCGTCTTCTTATTACTAAGCTAGGCTAACGATCATTAGAGACTAAAGGCTTTTTGATTATCATAATAAATAGATTTAGGTAAACTGCAATAAAGTTTAGAAACTGCAATAAAGACTAAGATGCTAAGCTGAAATTTAAATTATTTAATTAAAAAAAAGTTAGGAATTAAATTAGCAGTAGTTGTAAAGTCATACTGACTTTCCAACAATTTTAACCGTTTATTTTAATTATTTATTTTTGTTTGGCAATTTGTACAACTAAATACTATTACTTTTTATATAATCAACCTCTGCTGTACAAAAGGAGAGGAGACTCTCCTCTTAAGAAACGGAAGGTGGAATCAGTTCGGTGGTGCCCAAATTTGTCCCGACCCCGACCATATAGTTCGTCATAGGCATATTATAAATATCGAAACATAAAATCGTTAAAAAATATTATTAACCTTATATTAACAAGAGTTATAATATTTTGTGTACTCATGTCCATTTCGGTGCATTTTTATAACTGTCGGAAACAAAAATATTCAAAGTTGTTTCAATGTAGTAGTGCCTTAGTAGGGCATAGGTACGTGATTGGAGGAGCATAGAGTGCTGCACACTCGCACGGCATGGCGACAATGCGTTTCTGCTGAAACGTTCGATGGGTGGTAGGGAGGTTGTGCGAGGTCACGCTGTTCGGGTAACTCGGGCGGTTCCGTCGCCGATCGGCAGGCGGCGCTCGGCGGTCTGGGCGCCGCCGCGGCGCGAGGCGTCGACGCGCGCACAGCGACCTCTTGCGTGCGCCGCACACCCCCGTCGAGTTTAAGTCCGGTGACCACGCTGCGGACTCTGCCGCCTCTCACACTGCCATCGAATTGTTATCTAAATATCCGTTTCTGGGGCTTCGCCTCTAGTGAACGTCGCCGCGATTTATGCCGTTAACGCGATTTATGCAACAAATATATTCAATTTCTCTCTAGGTTTCCAAAAAATGTGCAAAAGTATATTAAATGAGTCGAGTGCTTGCTTAATCGATCGGCTGCATTAAAAAGGAAAAACTGTTATTATCATTTTGCGGTTAAATTTTGCAGCTTTTGTTGCGCTAAAGAATAGCTACGGGGCTTAACATAAATAATTAATATTCAAAGTGGTCAAAAATAGCTTGTGCATATCGTAAAAATTAAGTATCGAGTGTTGCCGTCCTGTGCTTAGTTCATACTGTGGACTGTGCGTCGGTTCTTGAGAGGTGTTTTTTTATCGTTAATTTAGTTGCGAGCTTTGGCGTTTTTTTTTTTTAATTTACTTTTGTATTTTTTGCTATTACTGTGATAAAACGCGATCCATGCTTGGAGTTATGACTACCATGGTATGGTTTCCTTTGTCTACGTTATACCTCTTATTCTTTTTAGTAAAGAAAGGTAGTTTATTCATTACATCAATATGTAATCATTTTAGAATTGTTATATCCTACGCTTTCTCTTTGAATGAACATCGACTTCATTCATAATTTTGTACATACAGTTAAAAGACGAAACTTTCGACTAACGTTTGCTTTTGGCAGCCTTGTATTGCAGTCATTGTATCCGTAGAATATAATAGAATTTTTAGGAGCTTCCTTTCAAAAATCCTTAGAAAATGAAGTGCATTTGCAATTGTTACATTCGAAATAATTCAAAGAAACGTTCAGTAGTAAAACTTCATTTTGAAATGTGAATTTTCGAGAACGCTTTGCTTTTGAGCTCTTTAAAACATTATTGTAGTTAATGTCTTTTAACTGAAACAAATTATAACATAAAATTAAATAACTAGGGGAAATAATATTTATATAAGATTTCGTAAAACGTGAGTTTTCAAGATAATATAGCCCCAACATTTTTAAAGTTCGCAGTTATTTAAAATACGTCTTGAGTAAACGATATACATACTATATAACTATTACATAAAACAGCACAACTCTGCACAATACACTTTATTTTAATCTGTAGTTATCCGTAGTTTATCTGCAGTATAATACTACTAGTATATAGTTTTAGCATGAAAATATCCTAAATAATTTAGCAGTACAAGGCACGAGCATTTAGGCATAGATATGAATGATAATTTCATTTTAACGTCATGCTAATTAAATACAAATTAATAAATACATAAGTTTTAAATTTATAAAATAAAATAATAATATAATTGCTATTTTAAAACAATAATTTTAAATCGTACATCAAAAATTTTGTCGATTTCTTAACAGTTATTTTATACTTTGACAATCGGGTATTACGTAGAATATGAATTAAAATTATAATAATGTAACACTTACTATTCATAATTATATATATGTATATATTCGACTATCTATACATAACGTAGTTACGTAACTATGTTACGTACTTTTGCGCCTGTCATTTTGTTTCACTCCACACATCTCACTTATCTTCGATCAAAGACAATTCAATTGTAAATAACTTCGATTTTATTTCCCTCAGTTACATAATTTTAGATCATCGTTATAGAAAATAGGTCAAATTTCTAATACGTATTCATTCTAAAGCAAAAATATTTTCCTATCTACAAAAATAATTTCGATGTTTACCCTTTCATGTTTGCCACAACGTTGCATTTTCATTTTCCACCAAACATTATTCATGAGATTCCAATCAATCAATATCAATATTTTACGTAATTTTATCTTGTTTTCATAGACATCATAGAACGCATAGGGATCATAGATTGGAATTAAGAAAGCTATTTACATAGATATTGAATTTCGTAATCGAACCTTTCAAACGCTGTTTTTTTCATCCAGCTGTATAAAGAGAAAAGGTGCTTAATGTGATACGGATTGTCGCATATAAAAGTTGAAATCTATTACAGTTTATTCCATGAGCTGTTAGTTGTAAATTAAACGATAGTATTCTAGCATAGAGATGAAATTCTAATGTATCCGAGCTAGGAAATGTTAACATGAAACAGGCGCAAAGACGATAAATAGGCCGACCACCCGTTGACGCGCTGTTGAATAAGGCGCAGACTCGAATACCGCTTTCAGTCCTAACGCTTTTATAACGAATAGCACTATTCTGGATTGAGGAGACGTAAATAAAAATCATTAAAGTAATATTCTACCTAAACGCTTCTAAACTAATACGAGAAAACGAATTAGTTACGCATTTTCGCTACATATTTGAACGTGAAGTATTACCACTTCACGCTTAGTTACCTCAGACTTTTGTCTCGGTATTGTAGCTTTATAGATTGAATATAAAATAATTATGTTTTAATTTAAATAAAAATATGTCAACAATCCCTTAAAACACTAATTTAACATTTAGAAAACCTTCATACACGACCGACACGGCTGATAGTTACGTCATTAAAACACTAAATATACTTATAATTTTGTTAGACTTCCATTTACATTATATGACCACAGTGGTAACGAAAGATTATCGTAGTAGGTATATCGTATGCAAATCGGACAAAAAATCCGAGGTTTCTGATACGTCCATGACTCTTATATTCGTTCAAACCATACCATAGTAAACATATCAATGATTTCGTGAAATAGATTTTATATTAATTTCAATTAAGTTAACCTAAAGTAAATCATACGTATCAAAATTAGCGGAGCGAGTGGAGATAAGCGCGCATCTATGCAAAACACGGCAATCGCACTCCTGGAGACGGCGTCGGCCTACGAGCGAGCCGTGCTGGAATGTGAGCATTTGGAAGCATCGGAGCACGGAGGGTTCCGGTGAGAACGTTGGCGCGGCAGCGGCATGGAGGAACGCGGGCCCCCCGACGTGCCGTTGATCGTAACGCCGCCGTGCGCAGGCGGCGCGGGCGGCGCGGCGCTTACCACCTCGCGACGCGCCGCCTCCGCGCGGGGCTCCCGCGACGAACCACCGCCTTCCACTTGGCGCTCCTCGGTGCGTGTGCGCGACACCAGTTTTCGTGGCTCCCGAAAAAGCGTCGTTCGCCTTGAACCACCCTGTAATGGCCTCAACGGGTTGCCCGCCATCGGCAAGGAGGTAATTCACGTATCTCTGGCTGATAAACGATTGGAATTACTGTAAAGATAACTCATTGACTCATGAGATTTTCAAAAGTGACATATCCTATTTTTTCTACACTCACAAAGCTTCAGCTTTTTAATTGTGTCAATGTTCTTTATTTTGCTGCAAAAAATGTATCAAAATTTTGTGAATTTCCTATCCTTCTGAGCCGTGATGAAGGGCATTCTGTGTTTCAGGCCAGTGTCTTAATGTGTTAGGTTTATTTGTCCCTAATGATTTGTTTCAATATATCAACGCTAACTAAAAAAGTCTAAAGACGCTAAAACATATTTCTATTTCATATATTATTTGAACTACTTATACTACAAATCATGTTTCAGAATATTATAAAAAGAAAACAATTACACAATATACAATTTACTAAACATTTTATTTTGTACTTTTACATTTTCCGCTGAGGAAAGCGATAGTTTGTTCTGTGTATCTTTAAAACATGGCGATAAAGGTAAGTAGCAATAATCTGAAGAACACACTTGTTGTAGTTAATGCTTCTAATTTTTCAGTATATTGTTTGAATATTTTTTACAGTTTTGCTTTAATTAGCGCCGCAATTCCTTCATCTCATAAATAAAATATTTAAAGTTAAGTTTAACCAACGACTGTATTTACAGAAAAACACCAAGAAATGCCATGTATTCTTAAGTAGGAATATTAATATATCTATTATTTTTAGTTATCCTAAATGAATCCATTATGACGTAGAAAAAATATCAAGAAAAATACTGTGATAACAGTACAAGCGAAGCTTCATGCTTCATAATAAATAAAGCGATTCATTTATTAATTCTGTCCATCATGGACGAGATTTTCTTATAAAACGGGAAACATTTACTTTGTGATAGAGCTTTGTGCAAGCCCAACGCTAACAACAATACTTTTTGCTGAGTGAGCTAGCGTACTTTACGGCTCAGGACACATAACATCTTTCCTAGGTTGGCAGCTGGAATGTTGGCATTGGTGGTATGAAATGATTTCTTATACTACAAATTTCATAACATATAATAAAATAAACAATACCAAACAAGATGTATTAAAGAAGCGTCGTTAACAATACAGAAAAAATGAAACATGTAACGTTCCCAAAATATCAATCAATTCCGCTACATCAAATGTCACTGACATTTATGAATCAATCAAATTTTTTTTCCGTGTTTGCGCACCTTCAATACGGTGTATTCGACGACAATTTTAAAGTTTGTCAGTAATTTATACATACCTTATCTTATAATTTGTATCTTATGTTACTTTGTTACAATTTTGAAATTACATTAAAAATAATGCAGCAATCAATTTATAAATAACACTATACACTATTCTATGTAAGCATAGAATATAATGTTATAATTATTAAAATTTTAAACAAGTATTTTAATTTTTAGTTCTTTGTAATCACAATCCTTTATAAGAAATAATGTAATGTGGCAAAGACCTAATATTTATAATAAACCTCTATTAAATTTTTTATCTGTCATTGATATTGATTTTACTAGATGGGCTAACACAAAGTCCGGGTAGATACCATCCATTCTAAAACAGCAAATCACACTAAACAGCAATACTTAGTAGTAACTACTTAAGGGACTTAATTTGTTAATTTCCAAGGTTGGTGGCGCATTGGCAATATTAGGAATGGCTAATATTTTATACATCGCCAAACATTTGCCCGTCTGCCTTCCTATAATATGAAATAAAAATGATAGAAGTACTTCAAACATTGGTCATATAACGCTTTTAATGTAGTTAAACATAAAAAAATATATAATAAATACGTAAAATTTACAAACACACAAAACAGATGCTAAATATATATTTATGCTTTCTAATAATTAATTAACCGAAGTCGATATTTTAATTATTTTATACAGTTATACATTATATATAACCAACAAAACCTTTTTTTTAAATATTGATTAAATAAATATAAATAATTCTTAAATAGCCACTAATATTCGTAAAATCTTTTCAATTTTAATTTAAAAATATTTAATGAGTTATTCTAAAAACAAACATATTAATAATCTTCTATTAAGATAATAGGTACTAATTATTTATATTTTAATAAAATAAAGAATAAAAATATTAACAATGAAATGTACGAAATCTATAAGTTTAAATTTCCTCTGGGTCTGAGCTCTGAGTATATAATTAATTAAACGTTATACTTCAACAATTTGATTTTTATTAAGTTCTTTTTCTTAAATATGTTTTTATTAATTGAGTTTTTGTTAAATACGTTAACTTCGTGAATAAACAATGAAACAATCGTTTAAAAACAGATGACAATTAACTTACTAGTTTATTGGCGTTTTCAAATAAATTAATTTACTTATAAAACAAAAAACCTTTGCTTAAAAAATAAATGGTTTATTAAAAATTAAGTTTATTATATAGTAATAACTAGGGAAAATCTTTTTATATATATTAATTAGAATTAATTATATATTTTACATGATAATGATCTGCAAGAAATGACATACAATATAAGATTATATTTTGAATATATATACATTTTTGAATCATTACAATTTTACAAAAATATATAAACATATTGTTTGTGCTCTTATTAAAACCTCTTTAGACAAACATTTTAAACAGCTCTATGGAACAATCGGGGGATCGTAAACAAAGTATAACATTTTTTAATTCTATAATAACGTTTCGTTTATAAAAGAAATATTTTTTAACAAATAATAACATGAGTATAGGTTATCTGGATTTCATTAAAAGAACTTATAAATCTTAAGACAACACAATACGATTACGAGTAAGCTGTTGGCGTAAACATGTTTTCATGTAAGATTTTAAGTAAATGAGTTATTTGCTTTAGTTTTATTTTAAAAGGTTTTCAGCTTCAAAATACGCCTGCTCATTGTTTGGATTATAGATAACATAGATAATTTATTATTGAATGTCATATAGACACCTTCATTAGTTTACGAGTAGTTTTGCTAATTATAAACTATATGCCACAATTAGAATTATTTATTTTCAACTTTACCGTCAACATAAAAATTATAATAAATAAATAAATAAGTTTCTTGGAATTAAAAATCTTTGTTCGATTCACGTAAATGTAAAATTTCTATGAATATCTGCGTATATGAAGTGTTTTTTTGGAAATCCATATATAATATAATGTAAGATTCAATTTTACTACTTTTAGTTTATAGCAAATTAACATTATTGTTTTTCCACCTCATACAGATATTAGGTTTATTGATATTTTTTATACAATTACCTATATTTCACGTTGAATGATTTCTTAAGATATATCTAATCATCAATTTAATAAAAAAAAAACGTTATTTTTGGCATCAACGGGTTACTTTAATAAAACGGTTATGAAATAAATTATCCGAATAGCATCTCACAAAACTGTTTTTGAACATATACGTATCATGGATTCTATTGTCCCCAGGTCCTGTCACTGGGCGCGACGGGCGGCCACAAGGGAACCACGCAACCTTCACACCCCTGCACTATCCTCCACCATTCTCCTTATAAGGTAAGTTTATTTTATTTTAAGAAGCCTGATGATCATTGGATCACAAGATCGTAAGCGACTTGCCCCAATATACGACACTGCAAGAATCAAACTATTTCTTACACCGTCAAGCAACTATAGGGTCGAAGTTGCTATGTATGTATGCTGTACATTCTTACACTGGCTAATACACCCTTCAAATCGGAACACAGGAATATATTTAAATAGTGATAAATTAGTTGTCTTCGGATAGACGAAGCCTGTACCAAACAATTGTATAATTTCGTATACACGTTTCGTATATTTTTTATACAACGTCAGCGATGTCTTTATTTATATAACTACAATTATTCGTATTAATGTCTGGAGATATTAACTGGAGCTCGTGATAAGTGTGGATACCTCAATAGGCCGAGGGGTCTGACTAAAACCTACGATAATCACATCGCTTCTTATCGCGGGCGACACGAATATCATTGATTTATTAGGACTTAAAATTACTGATTGAGTTGACTATTGTCATATGTTATTAATTAGATGTACATTCAATTCGTTTTTGAAGTTAAGATAAGGTTAAGATATGATTAAGTTTTCAGGGTTAATGGATTGTATTTGTAACAAATAAATCAAACTGATTGTTAAAGGAACAGAGATAATCGTTACTTAATTGGAAATATATTTCTATCGATAATTATATGAAATTGACTACAACGAGATCTAAAATATTAGCAGCGTTAAAACAATACAGAGATCCAGTCTACTATTCATACAAATAGCACGGGATTTAACAATGAGCAATTTATTATATCTTTATTTAGCTTGTAATAGTAATGTGACTCAATTAATAAAATATCAAACAATCAGTTGTGCTTAATAGATTTTTTTTTTAATTTTCGTTTGTTCAATAATGGTAACATTAAGACTTTTCAAATATGTAAATATGAAAATAGCAACTATTTAACTTTGTAATGTATTTATAAAATCTGAGGACAATTATTAAACTATGGACAAAATCCGCTAGAAAAAAAAGGCAACACTGTCCAACGTACAACAGGGTTTCCTATAATTTTTTGTTTGACAATTTAACATCATAAAAGCTTCGACAGTAACATTTAATTATTTAGACTAGTGACTAACGCCAAGTTGGCGACCGAGCTCTAATAACAAAATTTCGTCAATCACGTGCAAGTTTCCTTTCGATATTTTCACCGCCGAGCACGAGATCAATTATAAACACAAATTTAGCACATGAAAATTCAGTGGTGCCTGTCACGATTTGAACGCGGAATCATTGGTTAAGAGTCTGTCTTATAAACACTAGTACGGCTCACGTCCGAGATACATGAAATAAATTTATATATAACACTCTATCGTCTATAGATTGTGCACCTGTGTTTGCGCACATAATTTAAAATAAATCCTACTGAGTTGTCTAGTCTCCCTTGTTTGGGCGCCTTGGTCTATATTCTGGGACATCACCATCAATTATTCAGAGTATTTTTTTACATCATATCCCAAATATTCGATGTACATGTTTACATCCATCAGACCGACACAAATTGTTCTTACGTAATTTTACACACCTCAAACGCGAAGCGAAATTGTAGTGCTCTATTATCGTCGGAAAATAAAATTGTGATACACTCAGATTTGTTTTAAAATATTTTTTGGACGAAATTCTTTTACGGGACTTACAGTAGACTGAAATGGCAGAAAATGTCACATAACGAAATAGCTTTATGCCTACCCGTTTCTTTCTCTTTATTACTGTCTCTTTCTATATTATATGGTTGATGTGTAAACAAAAGTTAAATTAGTTAAACTCATAATAAGAAAAAAGGAAGTCATGGATAAATGTATAATGTTTTTGAAATTTTATAAAATTGTATTATATCGTTATATTTCTTGCGGCAATAATGGGTACTACGTTGTAATGGCACTATCTTTCTTAATGACTATATATCGTATGTCACAGAGGGCGCTCCCTTTTTTTCATGTATAACTATCAAAATTCATTAATATAAAATAAATACGTAAAGTTAGTCTAAACTTCCAAGAGACTTAATAAATAAACAAGATAGGTACTAATACCAAACCACCAACTAATACCACCAAAAAGCGCGTACACATCCTTTATTCAACTCTCTCTGTTCAAAGATTAAAAAACGATTTAAATTTGTAAAATTCATTTAACATTTTATTAGGAAAATACTAATTAATTCAAATTGAAATATAAAATATCCACTCATTAGTTACATATAAAAAAAAATCAACTCACTAAGATTATTTTTAAAAATCAATATAACAAGAATTCAAATGGAATTAAGTTTTACTTATTTCATAAAATTATTATATTTGATCCAGAATAATAATAAAAAATTCTACCGGATTTTATTTTGAATATCGTCACAGTTAACTAAATATTTCAACAATATATTAAACATCAAAAATGTATTTAAAAGTTTCAAAGAATAAAAACAGTCTACTATAAATTGAATATTAATAGCTTGATTAATAATGGTTTCATATTTTTCAATAACTGTTGGAATATATATTTTGTGTTTTAAACATTTATAAAACGAAATCATTTAAATGATAACTCAGGACAAAGAGATTCTGAATCAAAAACCAAAGTGAAGTCATGAAAAGATAGAAGATAGTTTTCTTTAAAATGTCAAAATGTGTAAAATGTATTTCCGTTAATCTAAGAAAACATTAATATTATATATTACAATATAATATTAACCTCAAAAAAAAAGAGAGTGACAAAAATACAGTAATATAATCATTTTAAAACACGTTTTGAGTCGAAACAATATCACAAAGAACTTCGTTCCTGACCGGGGATCCTCCGACAATATATATTTTTTTAATATTTAAGTACACGCTCCTTTTTTTTCAACTTCAAGGCACAACATTTTGTTCCTAGAAAAGTGTTTTAAATTTGTTACTTAAAATAAAAATCAAGCGAAAATTATTTCATTCTATTTCATTAAAATATATTTGCTATAATTTAAATTATTTAAATTGCTTTTACTGGTGGTAGAGCTTTGTGCAAGCTCGTCTGGGTAGGTACCACCCACTCATCAGATATTCTACCGCAAAATAGCAGTATATAGCAGTATTGTTGTGTTCCGGTTTGAAGGATGAGTGAGCCAGTGTAATTACAGGTACAAGGGACATAAAATCTTAGGTCCCAAGGTTGATGGCGCATTGGCGATGTAAGCGATGGTTAATATTTCTTACAGTGCCAATGTCTAAGGGCGTTTGGCCACTTACCATCAGGTGGCCCATATGCTCGTCCGCCTACCTGTTCTATAAAAAAAAAACTAATATTCATATTATTTTAAAATCTATGGCAATTTCATAATTATTTGATTATAATGTCAAAGAAACAAATTAAAATTAAAAATATAAAATTATTATCCGGTATTATAAAGTACAAGGAACTTACTTGACCTGAAAGATAAACGTATTCTCGTTATTATAGGTCAAAACAAATCGGTTTCTTTTTCAATCTTTTGCATTGCTGTCACTGCAATAAGAGAAAATTGTCCGTTTACAATACAAAGCGATTGTTCGAACAAATCTTTCGCCGTTTTCATGTTTTTTTCTTTACTTTATATTCGTTAGTCCACTTTAAAATATTTATGTTTAAAATAAAAAGAGTTTACTTTATAATAAGCACTTAGAAGTAGTTTAGGGAATTCAGTTAATAGTTAGCGTTGGTAAATAAAAAATGTTTGCCGCATCGACCTCGTTTTCAACACGCAAAAGCACAAACTACATGCTATTATTTTAGAAGCAATTTTACAGAAAAAGAATATTATATAACTATTTACCATAACTATGCTTATAATCGTTTTTTATCGCTAAAAAATGTTATTAAATTTTAATAAATAGTACGATTATTAAAAAATAACTTAATCAGAAACAAAAGGTCCGCTTGTTGGTAGGTCTTTGTGGAAGCTTGTGTCTAGGTAGGTACCACCTACTCATCGCATATCCTACCGCCAACAGCAATACCTAGAATTGTTGTATTCCGTTTTTAAGGATGAGTGAGCCAGTATAAAACAAGGCGATATAAAATATTTTATTCAGTGTCAATTTCTATAGGCGTTAGTGAGTACTTACCATCACGTAGCCACTGCCTAATTTAAATAAAAAAGTACTCTTTGGAATTGTTTTATGGAGATGGATTAATATTTTTAAATAAATCTATTATAATATATATAATTATTAAAATAATTTCAAATATTTAATTTTTTTAAATATTTTCAGCCACCAATTCGACAGCTGATCTGACTACAATTAAATTGATAACAAGTTCGTATTTTCACGAGCCCATTCCCAATTAAGGTCAAGTAAATGACTCGTTTTCTTTGCAGAAAAATCGAATAGTTCAATAAAATGAAATATCACTTAAAATTTCAAGTCTATTATTCGTGCATAAACTGAACCCACAGAATCAAATTGATGGCAGAAGTATGTGCCAATACTGATAACATGTTTTATATTAAATTTAATAATTTTGTTTCAGGCCGCTTGGGATTGGTTGATTCTGATATTGGTCATTTACACCGCAATATTTACGCCGTACGTGGCCGCATTTCAATTGAACGAGCCAGATTTCGACAAACGATCTCGTGGATTTGGCCAGGACCCAATCGTAGTTATTGATATGATAGGTAATTTCATCTTTATACATTAGTTTACTAAATTTTTATTAGTAGGCTTTTTTTTCGTATAAAAACCATTTTTAATAAGGCATCCCGTAAAACATAGTTTAGTATTTATATTTGAGTGTGTAGAATGCAAATTGAGATACATTTTGCTTTGTAATTTTTAGGGTTTCCCAATAGTTTTCGTTTTATTTTCAGTGGACGTAACATTCATAATAGACATCCTTATCAACTTCCGCACAACGTACGTGAACGCAGCTGATGAAGTGGAATCAGATCCCGCAAAGATCGCCATGCATTACCTCCGAGGATGGTTCGTCATCGACCTCGTCGCAGCCATCCCCTTCGACCTACTTCTCTTCGGCACCGACACCGATGAAGTGAGCTGCCTTTACCTCGCACCCACTCACCGACTCCTATGATTTCATATCACACGAACACATGACTAAAATAGTGATAGAATCTAAAACAAATGCCTGAATTAGAGGCTAATATATATAGCCACCAGACGATCAATTGTCCGAAAATCAAATTATCAGAAACATAACATTGAAACCCATAACCTATCCCATACTAACTCTGTAAGGTTTAACACGCCACCAGTAGAACGATGCAATAAAAGTGTAATTAAAAAAAACTTAGGCATACATACCTTTTATGTAAGATTAAAATCGCGGAACACGATTCACTCTGTTAAGAGAATGATAAAATGGGTCGTTAGAAAAGTAGGTCGAGTTATATTTTCACGAAGATTACTTAAAGGGAAAGAAATATAAATCAGAACGCCTACCAACTATATTTTAAATGAATGAAGCCTCAAATATTACTTTCGGACAAATGAAGCTCTGGATAAGATCTTAGCAATTCACGTATAGTAGTGGAATGCAGTTAACGCAGCTGTCACTATTGATATAATTATAACACAAGTCTACTGAACGATATATGCCGATCACAAAGCCCCACATTACAGTTCTGAAACATTGGCTGATTATATTTATTTAAGGTTAAAAAATTATGACGTATAAATATTACCTCTCTGATTTATTTTTTTATAACTGATGTTTATTATTTCAAAATTATTTTATTTTGTGTAACTGTATTTTTGTTTTGTATATGATATACTGTATTTAGTTGTAGGCTGTTTTAACTGACATAATCCAAATTAAGTCATTTGTTTAGTTAGATATAAAGTCGGTATGGATAACCCAAGGTGGGTGCGTACTGAATTTGTAATAACGTTTCTTGTTACAGCAGGGGCTGGAAAGTGATGAGGTATACCATCTTTGTGAACTATTTTTATGTTGCTGCCACTCTATTTTCTTACATTTTAGTTTTATACTTTAAAATTGATTTCCACTAGCCATTTTAAATCCACTAAGCGAATGCGTTAATGGAAGATGAGGACGCTTCCCATAAGCAAAGTTGTTTTGAATTTTACACAGCGCCAAATCTATGAAGTGCTCACTCGCTAAATCACGAGCTTCGCCACCTACGATTTAAATATAAACAAATGGGGCGAATACTAGATTACTATCCAAATATAATATCCGCATTAATATTTGATAGTAGCCACAGCTTTTGCTCTACCTTTAGTGCATAAAGGCGAAATAGAATTTGAAAATTTTATCTCAGATCTTTGTTTATGCAAGGTAGCTTGATAAATATTATATAGCATTGAGTATTGACAAGTTTCGTTTGTTTCCTGCAGATGCGTAGAACGCAACTAGAGCCAAGGTAATCAAGGCCTTCATCTTTGCTAGCATGATTCAATACCCTCTTTTAAAATGCAATTTTACACTTTATTACAACGTAAAGTGAACAAGTTCAAATAAAGGGATAACTATAAAACGTAATCTTATTTTATCTATTTTATAAAATCTGAAAGACAATAAAATAGTTTAATTTACAACAACATCGATAATCCCGATAATACATTTATTTACTTCGTACTTGGCTGTCAAGAAAGTTGATATTCAGCCAATATAAAAGTAAATAACGAATAGGTTGGTTCATATTTATTTAATATCAAAGGTATAGTAATACCAATTTATCAATATTGGTAATATAATGGAAGGCCATAAGAGAAAAGCTTTAATCCTGCAGTAGAAAACCCCATATTGTGTTCACTTTTAATTCAGGCAAAACATTTTCATGAGCTTAATTCCTAGTTAAAGTGCAAGTCACGAGGTGCACAGAGCTTGGTAGTAAATACGCTCACACTTCCCAGACGACTATTATTTGTAAAAAAATGCATTTTCACAACATAACAAAGCACTAAATATTATGTATCGAATACATATTGCATTCATGTGGCACCCACCTACGTGGCATATAGGGAATATTGTTACATTATACCAGTTATAGTATCATTTTCAAAATTATTTTATATTTTTTTTCATTAATATAATACGATTTTAATTTGGAACGTACTATTTTATGATTAGGTTATATTATATTATTTTTATTATCCAATTAAATTATTAAAAACCTTCTTCATTTTTATTTTTACTCTGCCCCAATAGACAAAAATATTTAAAAAAAAATAGTACTAAAAGTTAAAGGAACAAGTAAAAACTAACATAAGAACTCAAGTTAACCCATTCAGAGGTTTTAGTTTATGGGTAAGTTGCGAGATAAACTACGCGTTTATCATATATATAATTATTTATAGCGTAGTTTTTACCCCCTCATGAGCTGTGAAATCTACACGTTTCGTCATTATGCACCTGTATCAATAACACATATTATATTATATTTATGCGCATAGTTTTAAGACAATCATATTTTTTGACGCCGTCACGAATGATAAGCCTATGTAATTTAGGTAGTAATTATTGTGTCCTCGATTAAATTTAGGCTAGAAAAATCGATAACAGTTTAATAGCATAATGCCTTGGTAAATTATTAGTTTAGTAATTACGAAAGTAACAACGATATATTTGAGTTGAATGTAACAAAATAAATAGAATTTATACAATTTTTATGCACCGCAACCAAAAAGAAGCTGTTTTTATAGTTTGAAACAATGCTTGTAACTGCAATACCTGTATGGCTGAGCCCGGAAGATGCTCGTATCGTATATCCATAGACAAATTTCCGCTTGATTAAAGTGAATATCGCTGTGAAGCCTCATTAATGCTATTTAGTAATACGCGAACGTTCATATGCTTGGGTTCGGTATGCGGCTAAGGAAATTGCTTCTAGCGACTGTCGAATCGCTTTCTTTAGTGTGCTGTATATGTTTACAGACGACCACACTCATCGGTTTGCTGAAAACAGCGCGCTTGTTACGACTGGTACGCGTGGCGCGTAAAATCGACAGATACTCTGAATATGGAACCGCCGTCCTCCTTCTTCTTATGGCTACCTTTGTTCTTATTGCGCACTGGCTCGCTTGTCTATGGTAAGACCGATAAAAGTGAAGGCAGCATTGATATAAAGTTTTATACCTATAATACGGTATTTAATATTTAAGGTATGCGATCGGGAGCTGGGAGCGACCTCAACTTCATGCTCCCATCGGTTGGTTGGATGCTCTCGCTAATGATGTGCAAGCTTCCTACGATAATTCTACAGGTCCATCGATGAGGTAATAAAGGATTTGAAAAGTCAAAGTCAACAATCTGTATTCAATTTAGAAACGTTACACTTGCTTATTGATTGACAAAAATCTATCTCCGGTTCGGAAATAAACACCTTAAACCCGAGAAGGACCGGCGAGAGAAAGTCAGCGGATTTCTTACTTTATCTTTAAAAAAAATGAAATTAATAAATATTCAATTTAATTTAAGTTACAAAAAAATATAAGATTTACTTTATTTCAGATCTCGCTACATCACAGCGCTATATTTCACTTGCACGTCTTTAACAAGTGTCGGCTTCGGAAATGTAGCTCCAAATACAGATATGGAAAAGGGATTTACGATATTCGTCATGCTCGTAGGCTGTACGTATTATTATTTAAAAAATAATATATACATGCTATAAATAATTAACAGATATAAATAAATATAAATTGTAAATTGCGTAACAATAATTTATTTGGAAGCGTTTAAAAAGTTAACCATATATTAACGAATGCTCAAATTTACTTTAAATTATTGCTTAAAACAACGTTAATAAGTTTAATATCAAATTTACAGCTCTTATGTACGCTAGTATTTTCGGTAATGTATCTGCCATAATCCAAAGGCTTTATTCGGGGACAGCCAGGTATCATACACAAATATTGAGAGTACGAGAGTTTATTAGGTTTCATCAGGTATGAATTTGTTTCACTACATTATTCAAGTAACAGTCGATTCACGCCACATTTTTTACTAATAATTTGTTTTTATATTTTACAGATAACTAATCCTTTGCGTCAAAGATTAGAAGAATACTTTCAACATGCATGGAGCTATACAAACGGGATTGATACGTCGAGTGTTTTGAAAGGATTTCCAGAGTGCTTACAAGCCGACATTTGTCTTCATTTGAATAGAAATTTATTAGCTAATTGCGCCGCATTTGACGGTGCCAGCCCAGGTTGCTTAAGGTAAAATATATATAGTTTCCCTATTAACACCTCTATTTAAGCGAAAAGCTTGTGCTGGTGGGGATAACAATAGCCTTTTCATCTCTACACAACGACTATGTTCACATTAACTAAACTTGTAATAATTTACAGGGCGCTTTCTCTAAGATTTAAGACAACGCACGCACCTCCCGGAGAAACATTAGTTCACCGTGGCGATGTTCTTACATCATTATATTTCATCTCGAGAGGCTCAATTGAAATTTTAAAGGATGATATTGTCATGGCAATTTTAGGTAAATACGTCATGCTCGTAATAATATTTTTATATATCTTCACCCAGAAAATCTATACTAATATTATGGAGTGTGTTTGTTTGAAAAAAAAATACATATACCTATTTTAATTTCCTATTTTATTTTATATCAACATATGTATGATTTGCTCTTTTATTTATGTCATATAATTAGCTCATTTTTAATTCTTATATATTTTAATTATTATTATTTTGTGATTGTAAGTGTGATTGTGATTCTAATTATTAATGTATACTATGTTATGTTTATCATGTACCAAAAGTATGGGCCCTGTTGCCTGAAAAATAAAGATATTATTATTATATAATAAATGTCTTTCGTTAATAGGCAAGGACGATATATTCGGCGAGAATCCATGCATTCACAGCACAGTGGGCCGCAGCAACTGTCGCGTGCGCGCGCTCACCTACTGCGACCTGCATCGTGTGCACAGAGACGACTTGCTGGACGTGCTCGACTTCTATCCGGAGTTCCGCGCTTCCTTCGTCAATAGCCTTGAAATTACCTACAACATGCGAGACGTTAATATTATTTACATACAAATTACTGACCACAACCACAGTCTTTCATATGATTCTAAAACACCAATAAATAGATTTAATTAAAATACAACTTGCATTGATTTCATAGTGCGTTGATAAACTAACCTTAATCAAGTTATTCGTTTTAACGTGATTGTGAATGACATGTTTAACAAATATTATATACTTTCTTGTCAAAATAAAACTAAATTTACAAATAAAAAAAAATATTTTTTATGGAGGTGAACATAGGAAATAATGATTTTTACTATTTGTGTTATAAAGGAAGAATTAGGTGGTATCGAACCACGTCGGCGCATGCGCTACGAGAACCCCTGCGACGCCAGATTGCTCCGTGAAGCGTACGCACGCACAACTCGGCGCCCCCACACTGAAACATTCGCTGAGAAGGTGGTGCGTGCTCCGCGTTTCTCCTCTGTGCACCATACATGTTAAATTGCACTCACCCTTCCAGTACTATTGGATTTACTTAACTGACAAAATAAAATCAATCGTTTTAAAATGTATCATTTTCAAATATTTAAATTGTACAACCGTTTAGGAACAAAGTATGTATTAAGAATTTGCACAATATTTTGTTTTTACTTAGTGCTATAATTACAGCAGATGGTATTAACATTTATGTTGCACATAAAAAGGCTTTCATGAGCTGACTGTTCAGTTTATCTATTCTATATAAGATATATAAAATGATTATTAAAGGTACAACTTTGTTCAATGTTTAACTAGGCCAGCTCAATAAAACCTTATTGGCTTATTGTAAATAAATATAATTATCATTTTATTATGTGTTTGATTATTTTCAGGATTCTCAGTGTAGTGACGAAGATACAGAATCGCCGCCAAGTCGAGGAATTTTAGAATTTTCGGCGGACAAAGCCGGCCAAGATGTCACACCTCTAAATTTTAACTTTAGTAAACAACGTTCTACAACACTTAATTCCATTACAGGTAATTAAAAACCATATGCTTTTGGAATGTAGTAATAAGTATTTGCAAATATTAATTTATTTTAAAACGCCAAGCACGACCACGCTTGTATCAAGTCGACATTGCTATTTGTAAGTTACTGTTATTTAACTTGGATTGAAACCGATTATTCCTTAGTCGTGCTTGGTGTCTATTTATATAATATAATGTTACTATAACTATAGAGTAGATGCACATAGAAATATGGAACGATGTGCAAGTCCCTTTTAAATATAAAAAAATCCTTTACAACTTACGTACAACTATTTTTATTTAAAACCATTCTGGTATTGACATAGCCATGAAACGAACATTTGAATAGGAAATTAGTAATGTTTTATTAATTTTTTTTCTTGCTTGTTATATTAATCAAAAACATTTTTAACAGACATTGCATAACATAATCTTTATATTTCCGACGCTGTTATTATTGACTCAATAATTGTTGTCTCTACAAGAATGGTACATCAACTTTTAAGCTCGTTTTTTCCTTCTTAGGTAGCCCTATTATTACATACAACTTAAGTTTGACACTAAACCTTTCAATATTAAGAAGAGATAAATGAAAATGATATTTAATGTAAAATTTTATACTCCTCTAACATATTATCATACAAATCATTATTCAAGTTATTTTTAATATATATATACATATATAGGACAGACTTGAATAAAGTTTACAATATCTTGATTTAATCTGAGGCAGCATGTACGCTTGGTCCCACATTCCTCCTATTCGATCGTTAACGGTGGTGTGGGAACGTGGAATTGATAACACTGGCATATTTAAATTAAAAAAAAAAACAGCTAAATCATATATGTACATATACTTGCGTATACAATATGCGATGTGCCCACGTTCCTTCGTCGCCCGCTCTGAGCGCGGCCCTTGTGTGCAGGCATGCTAGCGCAACTAAAACGGAGCTTCCCAGACCTCTACCACCATAAAACCCACCAGCCGCTGCACAACAAATACTGTAAGTATGCATATACCAATCTTTAGTTGCATGTATCTATAAATAAATTCGACCTCGTTACTTACTTTACATTACTTACAAAATGTTAAATAAAAAAATTATAATTAAAAGGTAAAGCCATTTTTCCATGTTAAATATGCAGATACAATAATAAAACTATACAATTAAATATAATCATATTTAAATGCTTAATCAAGCTAAACCAGTCACTTGTTAATAAATGTATTTTTAAAACAACTGTATTTACATTGTATCGCTATCTACAAAATCCTATATTTTCAGAACACTATAACATTTTTTTATAAAAGCTCTTTAATAAATTTCAGCTCAATCAACGCCTCAGACATATAGAGGGAGGGCAGCAGTGCGCCGGCAATCATCCGTAGGACCCCTCAATGACACGTCGCCGCTGACGGGAGGCATAGCAGCGGGTGAAGCAGCTGTCAGCACACCCGCCCATAGCGCCACGCTGCCCGTATCCAGCCTCAGCACAAACCCCAGTTCGTACTACACGAATGCATCTCCCAGCCCACCGGCGCCTGCACCCGTCCACGTCTCATGTGACGACATACTAGCTCCTAGCGCGCCGCAGTCGGTCAGCCGCACGTCTCGATCAGCGCCGCACTCTGCTGTCAATTTACACCAGACTGGTAGACCGACCGCCCTCGCCTTCACTTCCGAAAGAGTACAGAACGCAATGCAGGTTATTCGAATTATTATTTCCGTGAATATCCGGTAGGTTCCGTTACCGTAAATCGTCATCCTTATTATACATTTTCATTGCAGGATGTTATATCGCCGCAGTATCAAAATGTAGGTGCAACGGCTACAGCTGCGTCGGTAGCGACAATATTGACAAGATTGGAAGAACTAAGCAGACGGGTCGCCGTGTTAGAAACGGGTCTCACAGCAGACGTGCGACGCATCTTGCAACTGTTACAAGCTCGTGAGGCACCACATCATAATGCGCAACCTGCTCACACCCCTTCTCAACCCTTACCGAAAGCGTCACTATCCGTACCCCAAACGACCGAGGTATATACATGTTTTATTTATTTTATATTATTTTATTTTGCTAAATTATTATACTATATTATTTTGCTAAATTTGTATTTTATATAGTATTGCCTGACTTTGAATGTCTCAATGATCATACACGTACACCATATGAAATGTATTGTTTTCAGAGTCAGTGGGAATGGAATTGGAACGGTGATCGGGATCGCGGAGGACGTGGTGGGCGCGGAGAGCGCGCCGAGCGCACGCCGGGAGTCCAGCGATCAGCATCGGAGCCGCACGCACCAGTGCCGCCGGCTCTGCCACCGCCCCCGCACTCGCATTCGTTCTACAGGTAGTGTGAGGCAGGCGAGACGAGCGCTCCCCGCTCCCGGCCATCGACGCGCTCGCTCGCAGAGTCCGCCTCGTGCGGCTCGCTGGCGGGCGGCTCGCCGGCCGCGCCCGAGCCGCCCATGCCGGCGTTCGGCGGCACGCGCACGCCCGCGCCGCGCGCGCGCTTTCACTTCTGCCGGCGCATTGCGCGTGCGCGCCGTGACTATGCAAGGACCTTCCTCTGACGCGCCCGACCCTACGCATGGACCAATTTTGTACTTTCGTCGATGAGTAAATCGACACGTCCTCGCGATCTATCGAGCGGACCGACGCTGGTCGCTCGCACCGAGTCCATTTGTATTTAAATTACACGGCTTGATGCCGTAGTAAGTAATTGAATAGTGTCCAAGTTTGGGTCGAATAAAATTGGCCTTAGTTCGAAAAAATGTTCGCATTCTTTAGTATAACCGTATTTGTAAAATATATGAGTGTTTTGACTTGCAATAATCGGTGAATAAATCGGGTGCTTTAATTTTGTTGTAGATTACAACCATTATACATAATGACGAATGGTTATTTATAATATACAATAGCACTATCTAAATATATTATGGATCTCGTTTTCGTTAGTCTATCTGCAATCGTCGACATACAACCCAGTCGAAGGATTCCACGGATCTAAATAATATTATATGTTTAGATCTCAACTCAGCTGCACAGAATGAAGTTATAAGACTGAGACACTACGTAATACCGTGAACTGTATTTCCAGAAGAGAGTAAACGATAAACGCTTTCTACCCGTCCTTGCTCCTTGCCTTTACATTGTAGCTAGGTAATATCTAACACTACTTTGATCAAACATTTTGGTATGCTCCTTGTGGAAGTGCGTTTATGAAAATTTGCTTGTCATAATTATCATAATCAATATAGACGTATAAATCATATAAATTTCGATGTTACATACCCATGGATATTTAATCAAACTATTTTTTAATTTATTTACCCAAACTTTGACTGAATAACAACTACTTTTAATTACAATTGTTTTCTAGTCATACATAAAATTAATTATGAATCAAACGTGTCGGTAAGACTTAATTATTTAAATTTATTTATTTTATTACATATACATACATATAAATCAATAATAAATATATTTAAAACTAAATAAATATCGACTTTTAAGAGCGACATTCACGAAATTGCGTTCAATCTAAGAATTATTGCTAAATTGTGGCTCAAAAATTATATATTTATGTCTTAATTATATAATCATAGTTACCAAGTAAGTCATTTCGCCAATATATCATATAAGCAATAATAAAAATACATTGTTGTAAGAGCAGATCTCAAGACTAACATTTAAGCGACTTTACCACCATAAGTCTAAGCTTAATATTTCGCTTAATTTGACCGTTCAAAATATGTATGTAGAACATCGTATACGTATTAAAATGTTCAAGCCAATTACATTTTTCGTATTCCATTTGCCATATGTCAATTCCAACATCAGACAGACAACATCAGATTTCAATTGCAACTGCTAGTCGGAGTATTACGTCACACTTTGACCATTATTATTAAACCGATATCGCATTGACCAAAATACCGGCGCTAAGTGAACAAAAATAAATTATGCAGAGCGCGGACATGTCAAAAAAGCATCGTCGGAGGACTATTTAAAGTAAAAATGAGAGATATTTAAATCATCGTTGCGAAAGCAGTGTAACCACTACGAAAGTACAAATAATACTTGACGATATTTTTGTAAATGTGATATCGGTTTTAGTCAAAATATTTACGATTGTACCTTGCCATTAACAATTTATTAACAATGACCAAAGATACTAGTAGTTGGGGATTGAAAGCAAAATTTTGGTGATTTGTTTTCAATTCCGTGCGGAAACTGATAATAAGTCAGATTTGTCATTCCTTTCTTCTTTTGTTATCTTTCAATATATTGTGTAACTGTAAAACCTAGGTACTGAGTTTATAAGTAAAAATGTAATACTTACTTAGCAAAATTGATATAAAATTTTAATTTTTTATAGTCTTTATGATAATAATTGTACATTGTAAAAAGACATACAAGTTAGTTCAACGTAAAAAATTGTACGTCTGAAGAAATCCATAAAAACACCGTATTCATTAACATTTTAATACCATACGTTGTGCTATATATCCGGTCAGTTTTAAAAAAAATTTCGTATTATTAAAAAAATATCATAGAATATAAATGGTTACTTTATAATAACTAATAATACCTATACATAACGTTTAATATTTATCTGTATGACTAATCGAAAAGCTGAGAGATTCATACGTAACATTAAAAAAAGTATATTCGATTTACTTATATTTTTTTGTATATCCATTACAATATTTATACAAAACAATGGGAGTTTTGAAAACAAATTTATATAAAACATAGTTGAAAAAACCTTATAACTGCTTCGTTCTAAGCAAATTTTTTAACATAATAAGATAAAGCTTTTTACTGTTTACGTCATTGAAGGAAATGTATGCAATTCTAATGTACATGAAACTATTTTTATTATATTATTAGCGACCCCATTTTAATCGTTTTGTATGAATATTGTATAGATATGACCAAATTAAGTTATATACATTCTCAAACCACAAATTCAAAATCAACTCAATTTATGTAATAAAAATAGAGCCACTTTAAAAATAATATAAAAAAAATCTTATTTTTTTTTACATTCCATTAAACCGTAATTTGTAGAGTATTATGATTACGTAGAATACTTATATAGAACGTAAGTCGGTCAATTGCAAATCGTACTAAGTAGTATGTACACCTTAACTCAAATCTTTACTATTTAAAAATATCCGTTGCTTTGCTATAATACTATAGTTCGCTTTAATTAGAAACCTACTTGCTTTCGTAGGTGTAGTTTCATAAGGTATATACGTAGTTACTTGTAATGCAAATGTTTGAATCGTACTAATTAGGTACTTTTGTTTAGCCCATTTGAAAGTTTATTCCATGTTTAAATCACTTTAATAACCTTAATCTACCTTACCTAGTCCTAGAATATAAAAAAAAGAAATGCGCTTGTTTTTATTCTCTCAGTACTCACTCAAAAAACTGATAGTACTCAAAAAGTAAACAAGGTTTTTGGTGTCATTATAGTTAATATAAATCACACGATTGATACATTTATATTTGTCACAAGGAATTAATGTTCAATTGTTAACGCTTAAATAAGCAGTGTTATAAACTGAAATGATTTTTTAGATAACATATAGACGAGCAATTTGACATTGTATACAAACATGACCTTGAAATTTATTAACGAACCATACATTACAATCAATCAATTTATGAAAATATCTTTCAAAAACAAATCTGGATGCACTGGAGCCTTCGTAACAAAAATGCTTAAGTAATAGGTTTGCTGGAGTTAAATTCTACTTAAGTATTATAACGCGTGTCAATAAAGAAAAACCTTATTAATGGCTCACATACTTATTTTATCACGATAAAAAAACAATTAATTTCTTTCTGAATTAACGCACTATTCAAATCATATTGAATGATAATATAATATTTCCTACATATATTAAATATAAAATTTAATTTCCACTTGTTTTAACGTTGCTACATATAAATTAAAATAGTTATTTATTTTAAATTGATTCATATTGCGTTTTTTTCCTAATTGTAGAATGCAAAATGAACAAATTTTTACCTTTAAAATTAAACAAGACTGCCCTGAATGAATGAATGAATTTATAACCAATATCACTCGAGATAATGCAAGGATTCTATCGATACACCCATTTAAAAATCATGGTGGAATAAAGGAAGTAAGAAACACGAACCCTAAAAACTTTATACTTCTTTTTTGGGCAGTCGTATAATATATTTTCCGTATTGGCACGGGTTATTCCAGTTTGATTTTCTGTTATGATGGAATACAGTGTCGAATACAAATGTTAATTTAATTTAGCTATTTCTGCAACGGCTATATTTTCTAGAGAAAGATTCATGTCGAGGCAACAACACCATAAAAACTTCGTAATCGATAGGACAAGTTATTAGTTATTTTTGATTCTGACCCAAACATATTTTTAATGGTGTCTTGGGGGCTTAGTCAATTTGACTCCATTGCATAATTCTCTTTTTTCTTACGCCACTCCATGACACTATGTAGTATGTATGTAACCTATACCCGACGCAACTGGCCACTCGCACAAACTTTTTTGTAACAAAACCCTTTGATACTCGCCAATTTATCGACAGCGCACTCTATTCTTGTTTGCCGAAATAATTCGCGGTAAGGCGCAATCCCTGGCCAAATGTCACATGTCAATGCGTACTTTCGCCGGATCCCGATAATGTGGCCGGGGCATTAAAATAACTTTCTATAAACAAATTTTTTTTTCATTTACATTATAATTTTGTTTTCATATCTTTTTATCCCCTAAATAACAGTCTTATAGATAGATAATTAATCATATGGTTAAGCAAATACTTATGAATTAGATATATAAAAATCCTAAAATAATTAGGTACAATATAGAAATTTTGCGTAATATTAAAAAAATAATTTTAACTTTTAACAAGCTGACTCATCATCATATCATTTATAAAAACAGAAAAAATGTTTAAGTTACGATTAAGGAAGATTAATTTTACTTGGTGTATTTTAAATTAATTAGATATATATAAGTTCTTATAAATTACTAAATATTAATATTTAAAATAAATCATGGAAATTATTGAAACACGTATTTAAAATTTTAAATGCGACTTAATGACTTGATGCGATAATGACTAATGCGTACTCGTTTGTTTATATAATAGTATGTAATACTTTTGGTACATTTCTTTGTCTCTTAATAATATATTAATTTATTCCAAAATAACATCGCACTTATTTAATTTGTAAAGTTATGACATTACAGACATTGAATCAGTAGTAAAAACGCTTAAAAAAAATTATCCAAAAAAACAATAAATTGAATACATTACATGTTATGTTGTCAAGTTAGCATTACACACAATATTATATTATATAATGAATTTTGATCATAAATGTAGAGAATTGACTGTGCGTTGATTTCAGGAAGTAAATACGGAGATCAAAGTGTGCCAGAATTATGAATCTCTTTTTGAATTGTACGTGGGCTACCACGTCACAGGGCTTTCGTCTGGGGCACTGCGCCCTTGTCATTTCAGACTTAAAGAGAGGTATTGGCTGATCGCCCTCTGTTTAGAAAATGGTAAAATTTGCAGGAATATTCCTTAGTGCATTCTGTATGGTTATGGTTTTGATGCAGTGTTATTTTAAATATAACATATTTTAAAATGGAATAAGTTAAACTCGTAGTTTTTTTTTTGTTTGCATATATTGTTGACCGGCACTATGTCACTTCGGTTTATTATAGCCATAGTTAATAGCGTTTATCTAGTAACTAAATTTTGTCACAATCTTTTATTTTTTTGAGTGTAAATGCAAAGCTTTATATCCATGATATAAAATAAAAGTAGATGCTTTCAGCTTCGTTAATATATTCAATCTATTTAAAAACTGAATATCTGATGGAAACGTTAATTATTTTTCAATGTATTTTATTTGTGTATCTATTCAAAATGATCATTTGTTTTGCTGTTTAAGACTTTTTTTGTAAGGATGGCCTCGACGCATCCTTAAATAGAAAAACATATAGTAAATTGATCAAAATTCGCTATTATATGATAATTGAATAATGTTAAATCTCTTAGCTAAGTCTCAAACTTGCATGATTGTGCGTCTAACCATTTGGCAATGCGCACGCATTGACCATTTGTACATACTTATTTTAATCAGACTACAGTGTACTTGTAAGTTGACTCGTGCAGCAATAACAATGTTCTGTTTAAATAAAAACTCCAATCCTTAGCATAAGTGTACGTATGCAATGTTGTTCACTATATCATTTTAAAAATTGTTGCCTTGTAATAATTTTAGTCACAAAAACTGGTTGTTTCAGCTTTGAATAATCACACATTTATAGTGTTCTAGAATATTATATTGATAAGTTTAGTATTTTATATTTCAAAAACATTTAAAGCGCAAAGTTGAGGCGTGCGTGCATAATAATAAAATAATTAGTAATTTTGTCTGTGATCGAAATTTTATATTGTTAAGCTGAAAATAAGCACACGTAATTACTAAGTTTTGTCGCTAATAATATATTTCATTGATTCTTTGAAATCTATTATTGATTTTGTATTTATGTAATTATATAAATAATATAGTCTTATTACGTTTTACTGTTGTATTGAGAAAAAAAAACGAAAATAAGCTTTATGTTTTAAGTGATCTTGTTTACGGAGCAAGTTAGTAGTAATTAAAATTATATGAAATTTTAAAACAACACAAATCGTTGGTTTATTGATGGGTTATCGCTTTGCACAAATCAAGAATACGACAGACGTGTGTATTTTTTTATTTAATAAGTCACGGTTACAGTGCAGCCTGTAGCGCTTAGCTTACACACAAGTAGGCATGGGCGATACAAATCGTATATAGATACAATATCTATATATTGGTACAAAATCTAATATCTAGATATCGGAGCGCACAGTATCTATATATTCGGATATTCACTGATATCGGTTCTGTATAATCTGTATACTGTATTGTTAATTGCCAAACGAGTATGCCCGAACGCGAATAAGATTGTTGATAAAATATCGATATATCGAACATATAATACGAGTATTTTTTAAATCTATCATTGAAAAATATTGATTCACATAATTAAACATTAATTACTAAGAACTATACATTTATAATTTAATTTGCTTAATAAATATGATTAAAAAGTGTTAATTAACCTTTGAGCTGCATTACGATTGTTTTTTTAAAATAAAGCCGATATATCGATATTTTTTTGTTATATCTAATATAACGGTTAAAATATCGGATATTTTAACCGTTATATTGGAGTTAGATATCCGATATTTCGAATATCCGATATTTTAAAATATATCAACAGATAACCTAAACATGAGTAGTATTTATGAATCTAATATCTAATACCGGAGTTGAGGTATCAATATTGAAATATCAATGTAGATATTAGATTCATAAATACTACTCACGTTTAGGTTATCTGTTGATATTTTTTAAAATATCTTGATATCGAATATCCTCAACTCCGGTATTAGATATTAGATTCATAAATACTACTCACGTTTAGGTTATCTGTTGATATATTTTAAAATATTGGATATTCGATATCTAGATATTTTAACCGTTAGGATATTATGATATTTTAACTCTTACTGGTATCGGTTGTTTGACCTTGGATGTCATTTTAGAAATTGCTATTATTTTTATGATCTATTTTTAGTTTCGTTATTTTATGTTTTCGCGGTCGCGTTGTTAGTGTTATAATTTTATTACTCGCTTTTTTTTCTAAATTTTAGGTATTTTTCGTAACTCATATATTATTTTCTTGTTTAGGTAGATGTATATAATAATTTATGTTGTGTGTAAAATAGTGTACATTTCAAGTAAATGAGGTATTTAGGGAAAGTGTTAATATTACAAAAAGTAATTTTAAAGATTGCTTTTTAGTTAGGTTAATGTTTGTGTTAAATAAAATTAAGAATTATGTTTCGGCACAGTACGAGCGTAATTTGGATATATTTCAAAAAGCGAAATGTCGTATTTGTTGCGACATTTATAGCTACAAGGGCTCTTCAGGCATTTTACAGATATTTTTAAAAGTCAAATTAGATCAAAAGAGATACGAGCTATCGCTGAAATAAATGAACTTTTAAATACGCCTGCATTACGCATTTTGTATTCTATATAAGTAATTAATAAATAGAAAAACATCGCTATTATGCAGCCAGTCTTAAGCCTGAAAAAAGTATGAAGGAAATCTGATTATCAAAATCGGATCGAATATCTATTAGTAAACAAATATTTACTTATTTAACCATCTTTTTATCAATAACAAAAATAAACCAATACATTATATGCGATAGACACAATTTTTTTTCTTATATTGTATCAGTAAAATTGATATCATGTGGTACTGAATTGGTTTCCGAGTACCATAGACTCTATACAATATCTAGATATTGAAATATATAGATACGATATCCGATATTCGAAACCGATATCTAGATACGATACGATATCGCTTCAAAGCGATATTACCCATGCCTACACACAAGGCACTATATGGCATTTGAATTTGAAACTGTGTGTGACTATTTGCGTGTACGACTGTGTGTGTAAACTGCGAACGCAAAACTACATACGCGTACAAACATCCCTGCACTGTTGTCAGTTGTCATCTTGACCGTTCGACTTACGATGTTTTGAGGTATATTATCTGTACCCACTATAACACCATACACATCCTTATCATATATGTAATATAAGCAGCATTACTTAATAATTGTAGCATTGTTCTGTTCCTTTTTTATTACCTACGTAAATTATACTTACTTACTTTTAGCCTTCAAGAATACCTATAACCATGATTTAAAATCCTAAATCTTCTTGTTTCTATTCTTGGGCGAAGAGTAAGAAACAGGTCTGAAAATATGGAGTCTCAAATTTTAAGTTTAGTTATATATAAAGGCTTCGTAAAAATAACACAATAAATAACAAAATACAAAAACAATAAAACTTAATTAACAGAACTGAAACAGATAACACAAACATATATCGCACAATAATAAATAATAATTAATCAAAACATAGGTTACATCGTAAACAAGATGCACTAAGAACATGGTAATTATATATTTATGCTTACTTATTAGTAATTTTATGTAAAAGTTAAACATTTTACTATCTTTTATATAAGTATTGTTATTTCTTTCATCTGTATCACTTTGATATTTAATTTCATAAAATTGTGAATACAACTTTTATTAACCTAATGTTATCGCCTTACAATATGTGCTCATTACGTTTTGTTACACAAAAGATTTAAGCATGTTGCGTGTTAATGTGCGACTGTGCGATCTATACTCGAGGAGATGGCTAAATGAAATTTATGAAAATGTAGAAATATAAAAAAGTATCTATCAGCATTTAAGGAACAGTTAATAGATAATAGTCATACAAGTAACACTACATAAAACCGTTGAATAATTGTGTTTCGTTGGATGTATGATTAATACCTATTAATTTATTCCCTGATCTTAACTTCGAATATGACAATTATCTTTAAAATTGTAAAATAATGTCATAAGGCTATAACACAATATATTGCTAATATTATTACGTCAGGGTACGGTAGCTAAGTTGTTATAACTTTGCATAAATAATACGGAGCTTTGAATGACTATTTAATGTTCAACCCGACTGCAATGTATAGTTAATTTATTTTATTTTATTTTTTATATACATTCCAAAGAATATAATGTATTATATTGTGATAATAGTACACTACCGTAACTCAACATGGCACTCGTATGATAGTATAATTTTATTAAACACGTTTATAATATTCACAAATATCACTCCGCTTTTAGAATAAATGTATACGACATTATTAGAAAAAGCGGTCGGGTATTTTTACTTTTATTATATTTAAGCTTTTTCTATAGATGGTATCATCGCTTGCTTCCTATTCAGATAGAAGTTTAGAATCTAACAAATTACATCTAGCTTGTAAAATATTACAACGATTATGATTTAAAATTACTTCTGAAGTTTTCTTATTGTACAAACTGAACGATTTTAACAGCTTAATTAATTAAAAAGTAACTAAAATTAATGCTTTATAAGTACTTTTTATACCATATTATTATTAATAGGTATTTGTTCGTTATTGTTAAATTAATGAACGAACTGTAAAATGCTATACGTGTCCTTAAGTCATTGTAACTAAACCGAGCACATTAGCCAAATTATAGTTGAATGAATATGAACAGCGCAAAATTCTCGTTGAGTACGTAAATAAATTCAGTGAAAATAAAAATATCACGCACATGCGAGTCGTTGTTTTATTTATTTTACATGCACTGTAATATGTCCCCCCGCCATTGGTATTCAATGAAATAGCTACACTTAGGTATTTTCATTTTATTTACTTTTCAACGTCCAGCGTTTTGTGTTGAGACTGCTTGCAAGTATTTCTGCATAATTATTGTCATTTGCTCATGTTTTATTTCGATAGGGATTAAAAAGTTTAGTTTACTAAAAAGTGGCTTCGAAAAAATTAAATAATTTAAAAAAATTGATTAACAGACTAAGCATTCTTTTCCCACTCACTCTCCACGTTTAATTCAATAAGTGTCGCTAAAAAGGAATATTTTGTATTGATTTTCTACGGTTTAATGGTGGTGAGCAAGTATAATTACACACAAGGAGCACGCTATATAACCATAAGCCTAAGAGACATAATAATAAACATAGTAAGAAATGATCTATATTTTTTTTACAACGCCTATGTCTAATGATGAAAGTGGGATACATTATCTTTAGATGGGCTTTTTATTCGTTTATACAATAAGTCAAAAACAAAATAACACTAGGTTACAACAGTAGTAGGGTACATTTGTATGTAAGTTTGTACCTAAGTATTTTTTACCTTGTATATCTTGACAAAAAGATAATATTGTGTCAAAGCAAATGTCCGGGAACGCAATAATATATTATCCTATATATGCCAAAAACTTTTACAACGGCGGTAGTTATAATTTTTGCGTACATTATTTATTATTATAAATATTTATTAATATATGTATATATGCATTTTATTTATTATTATATATATATGGTTTAGAAGATGGCAACACTTGTCAGAGTTAACTGACACACTTCAGACATGTCAGTCTGACGTCTCACATGTGACTGACAGCTGACCTTTAATGTTTACTTAAAAACGTCAAATTTGTTTTCGAAATATTACTTCATCAAATATTTCCACAAAAAAGGTTTTTTAGTAATATTATTATAATATTATAACTTAAAATGTAAATATCACATAATTTAACAAAACAGACAAAGTAAATTATTTTTCATTCATAAATAACCTTTATATCGTTATAACATTTAAGAAATATACGGTATACCTAACTATTGTATACAACATATAATTAAAATGGACAACCATAATACTTCTGGAAGAGTAAAATGCCATAAGTGCCGACACGTTTTGCTGGAAAGACTTAACACACATATAGCACCTTGTATTGAAACATGTGTTAGTTACAATAATAGGAACTTCTTATACTTACTGGAAGACCAATTACCTGCATGGATAAGTGAAAAGGTTGAAGCAGAGCAATGGACAAGGGGAAAATTGCATTGTGAAAATTGTGGATCTAAACTGGGATCATTTGACTTTTTGTCGGGAAGAAAATGTGATTGTGGGAGTTCAGTTTTGCCGCCAATTTATTTAGTAACTAGTCAAGTAGATATACCTGTTGCATTACCAAATTTATGTAAATGAGAACGATGAAGATAAGAAATTTTGTACTATTTTGTCATTAAATATAAATTATATATATTATTTATGTTGTATTTTTGAAATATTTGAGTCATATAAATTATTATTCATGATAAATTTAAAATAAGATTACTGTACAAATTCGAAATATATATATACCTTAAATGTTATGATAAACATTAAAACTATATCTGTAGTTGTTGATCAATTTATTTATTTATTAACGGATAAAATGAATATAATGTAAGATAACACATAACAAAACACAATCAACATGGCATGCATAGAGGGTCTTATCACTAACAGAAATTTTTTGAAAGCCTCATAGCTCAACAGTATATGGCGGGCATCTTGTAAACTATAGCCCATATTTTTGCTTCAAATTAAAGTTCTTGTAACATTAATAATTTTGCAACAAATATTATAAGTTATATTTTAAATTGAAAAAACAAATAAGCAATATTTACTACATCTACAAGTATGATTTAATGATAAAAACTAATTATCTATAATCATGTGTAATTTGTAAATAGCTACCATTACTGAGAGCTTAAAACTGAGTTATTGACTTATTTTTTATCGATGTTCGGCTTCCTGAATTCTGATGTTATTCTGCTTATGTTACATAAGTTTGTTTTGTAAATTATTATTATTACATTTAAGACAGCCAATTAAAATAGCCAGAGGACTTAGGTCAGGCTATAGTGGTGGCCACAAAATAGGTTTGGCACCTATATTGTTACTGACCATTTTAGAAAATAGTTGGGCGCACCCAGGAAAAAATGGATGTGTATAACACACAGATGATTTTCCCAACACAGATGATAATACTTATTCCTTAAATACAAACAGTAAACCAAATTTGTGTTTAAGCATTTTGTCATAAAATCCAGCATATTGTGCATTGGCAAGGCCCAGTACTTTGGGATATTTAAAAAAAAAAACATTAATTTGTCTCCAACGCTTAATTTTTTTTTTCTGTTTCTTACATCACCCAGCAAGAGCAGCTATGATATCCATTATACATACACAATCGACCGTAAGCGTGCATAATTATTATTATTATAACTGTTTTTTGATGTTTTAAAGGGCGATATCTCAAAAAATGTGGTTCCAGGGAAAAAAGGTAGCTATATTAACAACTTTTGTAGATAATTGTATGGCTTACATAAAAAGTATAATAACACTCACGGCTTACGAGAAAAAATCATTTTTGTTACGCTTACAAGCCTTAACTACTCAACAAATTATCATGAAATTTTATCCACATTGTTGACAAGTTGTAAAGGGAACAGAAAAGAACAGAGTACCTAACAACCGCCTCCTCCCCCACACGCGGGCGAAAACTAATTTTAAATTACATTTTGTGGTACTAAATTTAGCAATATGAAACAGAAATTAGAAAGATATCATTATATTACTCAACAATATCTGTTTTAAATATTAAACTCGAAGAAAGCCTGAAGTTAATAAGCATAGCTCCATAGCACGCTGAGCGACTTTGAATTTGTTGACTAGTCCTGCAGTTAGTGTCCACGTATGTCATGACAGGTAAGACGCATTGGTTTCGTCTTCAAAAATTGCGGTATAGACGACGTAAGGACTTGACGAAGGTTGCCAAATGCTGCCCATCCCAAGCGAATTCTTCGATCGGCTTCCGTAGGTATATTCCCTATCAACTTCGAGAGGTTTCCCTTCGACGTATTTCAGATCCGGTCCGACTTGCCTATTGAACATGACCTTGGTCTTGTCCAAGATCATACCGAGACCGACACGCCGGGAAGACTCGCTTAGGCTACGCAGCATTTCGGTGAGTTGTTCCAATGACTCTACTATGATGACGACATCATCGGCAAATCGAAGGTGTGAGATGTACTCGCCGTTTACATTGACTCCATATCCAGTCCAATCCAGCGTCTTGAACACGTCTTCCAACGCGTTGGTGAACAGTTTCGGGGATATTACATCCCCCTGTCTCACCCCTGTGCGCAGTTGGATCGCCTTCGTCTTACAGTCCTGGATGAGGACAGTCATTGTAGCGGCGTTGTATAGACATCTCAGTACCTCGATGTATCTCCAGTCAATATGACATCTCTGCAATGAGTCGAGCACTGCCCAGGTTTCGATGGAGGCTTTCTCGTAGTCCACAAATGCCATACATAGCGGCTGATTGTACTCTCTGTCTTCTGCACAATCTGCCGAACAGTATGGATGTGGTTCACGGTGCTGTAGCCTGATCGAAAGCCGGCTTGCTCTGGGGGCTGGAACTCGTCAAGTCGTTTGGCGAAATGGTTCGTGACAACCCTTGAGAACAGCTTATACACGTGACTCAGGAGGGAGATTGGTCTATAGTTTTTCAAGAGGGTTTTATCATCTTTCTTCAAAAACAGTACCACCTCACTCCCGTTTCCGGGGTCGGTATACAGCCTATTAAAAATATCCTGTCTTTATACAATTTCAGCTTATTTAATTATAGCTGCATTTTATGAAAGCTGTTGTTGAAAGTAAATCAAACAAGTTCTACTTTTTTATTTATATATTTAAATTCTGATTAAATATTTTTTTTACCAATATAACTATTCCACAGCCATACAGTTTTGTAAATTTTCATTTATTTCAATATCACGGCATTTGGCTGCATGTAATTCACGCCGAACCTGCAAAAATGCATGTTTTAATTCAAGACTCGTAATTTTTATACCATTATAATTTACATTCAATGTCAATTTTTATAATCATTAGACCAATTCAGTTTCGTTGTGATGAGGTAATAATAATATTTTATGCTTTTATATTATGAAATAATATCTTGTGTTTTGATAGTAATTAAATTAACCTATGTTTTTTTGAGTGCTTGTTTAACAATTGAAGTTGTTATATTGATATAAAAGCAATAAAATTTTAAAATAAATGTTTATACTTCGCTGTGAATAAAACTTACTTCATGTGTTATTGTTGGATGTGACTGTTTCCTTAGCAGTTCTAAAAGTGCATCTCGTTGCTCTGTTGATATATCAGCTTTATATCTTTGAACGAAGGTAAGTAAAGCCTGATGCCATAGCACTGGTAAGGATCTATTATCATTTTGAAACCTTTAAATATGAAAAGAAAAAATAATATAATTTAATAATTTAATTACAATTATTATGAACCATAGATATTGTGCTTAAGAGTTATCTAAACAAAGTGTGTTCTGTACAGCATAGCATAAAAACTAAAAAATAATAAGTTTGAATGTTTTTATTTTACTTGGTGACAAGGCTTTATGCGGATTTGTCTGGGTAGCTACAACCCCCTCATCAGATTTAAGTAACTAATGTGAAACTGTTTAAACTACAGCTTTTAGAGCATTAAAATCATACTAAACATATGTTAATTATATAATATGTTAAATTTTTTTGCATAACTTTATTTTTTACACAGCACACACACAAACCAAACACAATCACAATCATGAATATAATTTACAATCTCCATTTAATTAAATATAAATAAACTGTTACTTTTAGAATTACATCACTTTACTTGATGCACCATCCTCTCACAATTAATTCTACTGGCAAATAACAATGCTTAGTATTGCTGTGATAAAGTTTGCAAATTGTTTTAGCCAGTGTTTTGACAGACACAAGTGACTTAAAAACTTAATACACTACAGCTATTTATTTATTTATTTTGGCAATGCCTATTGGGTATAATGGGTATTGGTGACAACTGACCATCAGAGAGCACATTCACCACCACTTTTGCTTTATATTTGTTTAATAAATACTGATATTTTATTTACCTTAAGAAATGAAAAACCACTGAATCAACGACTCGGTATGGCAGTGCATATTTCTTGTCAAAAAGTATTCTCAAGAATATTGAATTTGCACCAGTATATTCCATTTCGGCTATTTTCAAAAGAGCAGCACTTGAGTGAAGAACTGGTACCGAGTTCCGAGCCAGAACTGAACCGACTATTATAGCTTCACGTAATGTGCAATCACCTGCCTATAAAAAAAATTACCTTTAATAACAATGTATGTATGACATGTTCTCTGCAGACATTAAATATATTATATGAGGTAATAAAAATGATTATTCCAGCCAATATTTCAATGGAAAAGGGAGTAAAGATAAACAAAACTTGGATACATATTCCATGCAATCTGCCAGCAAAATATAGTTTCCTTAAGTTAATGTTCAACTTACTTCTAACAGAGGCAGTAATATTCCTTTCATAAAAGCTCCCGGCTTAAACAATGCTTTTCTTAGGGCTTGATATAGATGAAAATTCAATCTCTTATATTCAGCAAGATCATCACGAACACGAGGCAGGAGTACTAAATTGTAAAACCTCTGTGCCATTTTTTCTTTTAAATTGGAAGCAAATATTCTCGTTGCCTAAAAGAAAGAAATAAAGGTTCGTAATTAAAATTATTTTAGCAACTATTATGTTATGAAAATTTCATGAATTAAACTTAACATAGCATATTGTTATAAAGTCATACAAAATTGTTTTCAATCTTTGTGTCATGCTATAAAATAAAACTTAATATCAATGTAATATAATAGACAAAATGCCATATATACAATAACATTTTTAATATTTTAAAAAAGGTACATAAAGTATCTGTAGTATTGGCATGTCTACTTTTTAGATCCTAATTATATTCTTTATGTTTATATACAACACAATAGCCAGAGTTGTACCTGATACATAGCTGCTGCAGACCATGTTGTGGGTTCTGTAATATACAATATTTGTTCCCAATTTTGCAGATGTGGTATAATTTTAAATGCTTTAGGCAATTTGCCTGATCTATACTTTTGTAAAACATCTCGGACACCTTGATACATTGTCCTTATCCTAAAAAAACATGTAAGTAATATTAGATGTATTATTAATAAGGCTCTATGTAGATATTACATAAATGTAATGAAATTCTCATCAGAGCTGATAAATAATGTAATTAATTTTGGATTGGAACCTTGGATCAATATTTTGCAATTTCAAAGTTTCTACATCTGAAAACTGAGTTTGAAGTTCGGTATGTTTGTCTGTTATTTTATCTTTTATAATATCTGCTAATGTTCTTGTCTTTTCAGGTTTAGTTGACATAAACATTTTAAGTGCCTCTTCATCCTCTTCGTTAATTTCAATATTGTCGTAGTATGTATCTGGCTGCAAATCATCATTGTCTGAACTATCTTCGTTTTCTGATCCTGCATCTACAATATTTATTATATTACTTCTTGAAATATGTCATTGATATTTTTGAAAATAAACAGATAAAGAATATTAGAAGTTTGACTTTATTAACAAATACCAAGTGATTGTGAAAAAAGTTATGGTATTTAGTAACTAGAGATAAAATAAATAATTAATAATAACAGTTAAGATGAAAATACCAATAAAAGATACTGGAAGCGCGTTTGTCGAAGATGATGGAACACTATTGCCCAATTCTGCTTGCTGCCTTCGTGCAGCTTTCAAAATTTTACTGGATAAGTCTGCGTTAACGAACTGAAATACCATTAAAATTTAATTATAATGAACTTTAGGAAGATTCAAGATTGTTTTGTTCCTTACATCTTCGTCATCATGTCTGTTTTTTTCCTTGGTTCTATTCTTATTTTTTACTGAATTCGATGCTTCGATTTGATCAGCAAGAGCTACATTTTTTGCAACTTGAGATGGCTTAAGTTTTTTTGCTTTACCCATTTTTAAATACGTAGCTTATTCACAATACTAGATAAAATTCCAACAACACGTGCATTAATATTAACAATTTACTTTTGACAATTAATTGATTTGCAGTTGACACTTGACAGTGACATTGACGTATAATATGTATAAAGCCGGACCTTCACTTGATGCCAACAGAGTTCTTAAAAAAAATAGGCGCTAATTTAAAACCGTCATTTTGTTGATGGACAGAAAGGTAAAAACCAATCAGGGAACCAAAAAATGGGAAACAGAGTCCAGGTTTGTTTTGTTAGTAATTAGACATATTCCGAAACATTAGTCAGATCCCTAGGTTTCTACCTAGTTAGCCGAAGGCCCACAAACACACCTCACGGTAATAATTCATATATAAAAAAATATTTTATTATCAAAAGCTGACTATGAACTCATCGATCGAGCATAAAATATTTTTTTTAAACATTTTAAAATAATTAAGTATTTGCTATAACGGTGTAGTGTATAAATAAAATATTAGATAATAATTAAGGTGATAATAGTAATAGTTAAGGTGATAATAAGTCAGGTTTAGTGTTTGTTTTATCCACCACCATTAAAACAAAACTATTAAGTAAGGGGAATGTCAGAATACCACAATACTGTTATTAAAGATTTTTACCCAATGTAGAAGTCTAGAGTCTAGAAGTCACCATATTTAAAAAACCTAGCTAATAATATTGTGTACATGACCAAATCGTAGATTTTTTATTCATATTTCACTGGCTATCGTGCCCTTAAAATAGAACATGCAAATTAATTTAAACTTTAAAATATTAAAGATCAGTAAAAGAGGAATTAAGTGTATCTAAATAATAGCCCAAGGTTTTTTACAACACTCATATTGTTGTTTATTTAATGAATAAAGGTAAAACTTTTTCTTCTCTTCTGCAGTTTGATTTATAAAAGAAAAATAAATATTAAAATGTCAATAGTACTACTCTTCAATACAAAACTAATTTTCTAACGTGTTTTTTGAATTATTTGCTATTTAATTTTGTACGGTTATCATGGATATCGATATCGAGGTATGTAATTTTTTTTAAACCTTTCTAGTGCTTCTGTTATTTTATAATCTCATCATTTATTTTTACATTATTACATCTTTTTTAAATTTAATAACCTTTGTTTGACAACATTTGTTTTTTTATATCGCAGAATCCAGCTTTTACGGGCTTTTTCAATGAAGGTCACAAACGAATAGATATCGTCATAGTAATAAATGATAACGCTAATAAGGAAATACAAGAAATTCGTTTAAATTTTTTTATGAACGCCGTAAAATTTGGTTTAGAGCTTGAACTAGAAGAAGGAAAGGTAAAACTAAATTTCCTAAAGCAATTTTATTTTTTGATACAAAGACCTTAAAAAGGCTCGAGACCAAAGCAGAGCAGCTAAACTGTCAGCATCATGAACCAAAGTTTTAGGCTCAGTAATCTTTTACTTTTGACAAAAAAGTTTCAGCAACTTCACAATATCACTTGCACCACCGAACACAACATAAATTATAAACACATGAAAATTTAGTTGTGTATTGGAGTTTGAATTCACAATCTTTGTTTACTATTCACGTGTGTCTAACTAAACTAATAAAAAGTAATAACATTTCCTTTATGCCTCTATCTAGTCCTAAGATTTCCGCTACATCTGTTTATATTATTGTACTTTACTATAGAAAAATATATAATAATTTTATAAAATAACAAAAACAATATGGAACTACGCTGTTATTTGATCAAATCAGACTGTAGCCCCATCGAGCGAGAACACATAGAGGGCACCTAGGTTTGCACACACACTTATAAATTAAAGCTCCTGTACAGTTGACTTATTCTTGAAATTGACCGCTGTGTCCAGAATTTGGTCATATACATAATACAAGGTCATATTCAACACAAATATATCTTTATTAGCGTTTTTATATTGATAGAACTGAATAATAAATGTACCAATTATTATGACTTTAACATTGCCATAATAATTCCAGTTGGCTGAACACAAGAATTTGATATTCGTTAAAGTACACGCTCCGGATGTAATAATTGAAGAATTCGGCCTATCCTTTAATGAGCGTAGATTCTTTAAAGAAGTTCACAATGAATACGTTCATCCTTTTTTCAATTTCATTGGAATGATCCATGAGCGAGAGCTAATTAAAACAATACGGTTAAATCATATTGTTTTTTTTTATAGTATTAAGCTAGGCAGATTGGCAAGTGTGACCCACTTGTCAGTCTGCTGATTGTAATTTGTCAGCATTACCCATAGGCTGGGATTGTCGAAAATATTGCCATCCTTTACATCGCCAACGCACTACCAACCTTGAACTAAGATATTATTTTCCTTATGCCTGTAGTTAAAATTCTCACGCACTTTTAAATCCGGAACCTTCGACCACTGCCGAAACATAACAACACTGAATATTGCTGATTAGTGATAGAATATAATATGCGTAGGTGGTTCCTATCCGACCAAGTAATAAATAATAATTTATATTATTTATTTACCCAACAATAGCTAAGTAAATTATGCTCACAAAAGTTGCCTAAATAGTTATTGTTTGTCCTAGGAGATTTTTATTTATCATTTTTTTTTCTGTTGTTTTACTGCAACTATTTATGGAACGAAGCTCATTTTTAAAAGTACATTCCTGATATTTATAATACACTATTCTAGTTTCAAAGCATGCCAGGTTAATAATAACAATAATTGTTTTGTATTTAAAAAAAAACATGGGCTATATTTTTAAGAATTTCTATTATTCCTATGTATTGACCACATACAATGAAGTGCTAGGACTGGTGTCGACTATTGACCAAGGGCTTAGCATCGAACCTGCATACATCGCTAGACAACCCGTAAACCATTGCGCTATTGTTTAGCTAATATAAGTGACTTCTATAATTTAATTCATCAGAAATCAATATCCCGGGCCTGTTAACTACTCAACTTTGGAGAGGAGCATGATCGTATATAAAATTCTTCAACAGCTACCTTTTGAACAAAGTGAAAATCACTTTGGAATCAATAAGTAAGTTTTTACGTAATTACCAAATGAAGTAAATACACAATGTATTTATTTATAATTATTTCATTTCGAATTTTAAGATGCTGTATCTTAAATTATAATAGAATATTTAGAATTTTATAATAGAAAAATAATTATGCTAATCAATTGCAGATTAATAAGTTCAAACATAATATTTGATGCATTTGCTTTACACGATGGGCCATACTTTATTGCACCGAGGCAAGAAACGACCGAATATATTAATGCAAGACAAGTACCTGTTTGAAATAATATTCATATAATCTTTCTCTTTACAAATAGCTATATATAAATCATAAAATTATCGTATGGCCGACTTCTAAAGTTTTCTTTTGAAGAATATAATTCAAATGGATGACTTGATATTGATTTAAATGGATTCGTCGTCGTAAATTATCATCAAAAAATTTAGCGAACCTGTTAGATTTCCTTTCGCATTTCATACTATATATACGTATATGGTGTATAACATAATATATTATATATTCGAGATCATATAAATATTGACCTAATTCATCGATATTTGGAGTAACTGAAACGATAACCTACTCCAACAATATTAATAGCTTTTAAAGTTAAATTAAGACTTTATTAATATCGTAAAATAATTTGTAGGCTCTTTTTTATAATTGGGTCGGCGTTAATAATATATGGAAGACGCAACCCATTCATATGATAAGAGAGTATCTTGGTGAAAGAGTAAGTTTACATGATATTGAAAACATTAAAACCATTCTTAATATAGACGTATATAGATTCGAGACGGCCCAGTGGTTAGAACGCCTTAATTTTAACCGAAGTTTTGTTCAAACGTGGACAAGCACCACTGCATTTCATTGTGCTTAATTGGTCTTTATAATTTTCTTACTGCTCAGCGAAGGAAAACAGCATGAGGAATCCTGCATGTGTAAACCACCTATCCACATTGGAGCAGCTTAGTGGAATAAGCGCCTAACCTCCTCAAACGGATAGTAGAGCTATCCTAGCTTTGGAATATTAAAAGCCCATTACTTACTATACTATACTACACTTACTATAAGTATTTCATAAGATTCCTATCGTAAGATTGCCTTCTACTTTGGTTACTACGAGTTTTTCAACATAATGCTAGCAATTATAAGTGTGGTTGGCGCATGGATTACATATGATCAGTATACTGGAACGCCCGAATTTGATGAGCTCACGTAAGTTAAATTATCCTCAAAAACCTTTTCTTTTTTTAAATAAGACCAAGGTACAGGACATTTAGAACGTAAATCTAACGTTTTATCTCATACATGTACTTATCTCACCATGTTTTCTTGCAGCGCTGATCTAATCATTTATCAGAAACAATAGTTTCAATATACTTGCAAAAATGAAAATCCATATAATTACCATATATACGTATCATAGATCCACGTTGGTCTAGTGGCTTGATGTAAGGCAGACTCGGAGGTCCTGGGTTCAATTCCCAGGTCAGGCCAATAAAAAGTTATTGGGTTTTTCTGTCAGAAAATTCTCAGTAGCAGCCCGGAGTCTGGAAGTTGAAAGTGTGTACACTCCCGTGCCTCGGAAAGCACGTAAAGCTGTTGGTCCTGCACCTGAGCTCTTTCCGGTCGTGTCGGATTGCCGTCCTATCTGATTATGAGAGTTAGGGTATAGAGAGTGCACCTGTGTTTGCGCACACACTTGTGCACTATAATATCTCCTGCACAGTTGGCTAATCTCTAGTGAGATTGGCCAACTACGCTGTGGCCGAAATTAGTTTGGAGGACATTATTTTTAATTTTATTACCAGAAGATTCTCTACTGATTATCTAAAACTTATTGATTTACATACCTTGTTCTGAGATAGTAATTTAAGAACATAATTGTCAGAAGTGATTTATTCGAAGTTATTGCTTTACTTGTCATAGACACACTCCTTGGGACACCTTTATATACTAAATAGATAAAATACCTTTGATTTTTAAGTAAATAAATATACAACATTCTGCGACAAACAAATCAATTATAATGTAGTGAATGTTTATGATTTCCACTGACTTCATGGTCTTGTAGCAAGTTATGGTTCGTTTTCACTAAGCTTTTAAGGACCCGATGTAATGACAAAAAATTACAATATAAGTAACCTAGATTAAAACCTGGATTAAATGAGCAGGAACATGCTAATATCTTCTATCCAACAATTTCAGAAGATATGTGTGTAAAATGCCGTTGAAAAGGCAATATCACGGACTCGCTCCACCAAATTTGGATTATAGAATTTGCAATGAGTGTAGAAACCTTACTATCTGTCCTTTTATTCCACATACACAATATTGCCCAGAATTAAAGTTTATTTCGAAAATTGATACCGAAGGCATGCGATTCTATGCGTTTTTTGTCTCCCTTATGGGTGAATATAATTTTTGTTTTTATTTTTCAATTAATCTTATTAGCAATTTGTTGTTTGATACGGCTTCATAGAACTGTTATGTGTCGCAAAAAAGAGATGCTATTTAAAATAAATCGTTTGATTGAGAGTAATTCGTACTCCGCTGATTTTGAATACATGAATTTTATCTTTGTATAAGTTTTTTAATAATACTTATTAAGTTGAATTAGTAAAAATTCGATAAATTATGTATAAAGCTACTAATGACTAGTATAATATTTTTATTATTAACTAATAATGGAGAAACAGAAGTATGTTGAATATTTACAGTTTAAATAAATTATATGTAATTATTTTGCCTTTTAAATTGTAGTACTTACATAACCGTTTTGTGAACAGTCGAATAAATATTTACAATTCAATGGTTTTTTGAATACAATACAATATTTCTAATTATCATATTTTTTAGGTATTATCTTTGTAATATTTTGGAAAAGAAAAGAAACGTACCTTATGTGGATGTGGGAAATTAATGAAAAAGTAATAAAAAAAATACGCCGGTGAGTCACGTGCAAAATCGAGTATATATTTGATCGGATCGAAGAACGAAAACGCAATAACTGAGTGAAGAAAACAGTGTGCCTAATTCGACTTCTTTTACTTATTCGATTCGAACGTTGCCGGTGATTTGTACGGATAAGTAAAAAAACTCGCATAGATTACGGTGCCTTGTAAATTCTGCCATCTGTAAATTATTTCCGAGGCGTTTTTTGTGTAAAACCAAATGCTTTGTGACTAATATAAAAAGATCACATAATGAAAATAGCCTCATGTCTCATAATGAAATACATCATGAGATTAAACCAAGTAAACATAGGGTTAGCGACCTGTGAATGTTTACAACGGTGTTAGGGCTTTGTACAGCCCCGTCTGAATGGAAACAAGCCCCTCTCGTCAATTGGTGGTAAGAAATTCCCACAACCCTTAGACATTGGCGATGTAAAATATATTAACGGTTCCTTAAATCGCAAATGCGCTACCAACCATGGAAATTAAGTTCTCATGTCACTTGTTCTTAAAGCTATACTGGCTCACTTATCGGAACGCAACAACACTATGTAATTTACAAACAACCTATAGCTATTTAACAGTAACTTATGATGAGCGGATGGGATCTCCGCCTAGCAACAATACCTATAGTGTACTATTGTTGAATTGTATGGATTTTGTTGTTGTTAGTAAGTCTTACTATTATTAAAAGCACAATTCTTATTATTGTCCAAGTATAACAAAATGGAAAAAACCCTAATTTCGCTATTTTCAAGATCTTAAGACTCACGTGTTAAAACTAAAAATATCAAAATGTTTTTCAGACCGGAGGTTCTACCTTTCTCAAGAATATCCGACAAACGTAAAATTTTAATTATTCTAAGGGGGCTTACAATAGTTTTAACTATGGCAATATTCAGTGCCTTGGTACGTACAGTTTTAATTAAATTAAATAGTGTTATAAGTATAACTCTATATTACTAAGTATAGAAGCTGTTGTTTTTATCATATTAAAAAAAACTTCTTTCGTTAATGCGTAAGTATTTACTTCACGATAATATGTGAGCTCTCACCCATCTCACCCACATATACACGCACTCAATAATAGCAAAAACAAATTTTACGTTGACGTCATTTGACGTTTGGAACCTTAAGAGTGCTATTATATTTCAAAGGTAATTTTTCATTAAACGCGGTAAGCTTTGGCGTTCGTATTCTGAGAAACTAAAAGACTGAAATTATGAACTTAGTTATCACGGTAACAGCCTGTATATGTCCCACTGCTGGGCTAAGGCCTCTTCTCCCTTTTTGAGGAGAAGGCTTTGGAGCTTATTCCACCACGCTGCTCCAATGTGGATTGGTGGAATACACATTTGGCAGAATTTCAGTGAAATTAGACACATGCAGATTTCCTCACGATGTTTTCCTTCACCGAAAAGCACGAGATGAATTATAATCACAAATTAAGCACATGAAAAACTTCAGTAATGCTTGTCCGGGTTTGAACCCACGATCATCGGTTAAGATTCATGCGTTCTTACCACTGGGCCATCTCGGCTATATAGTTAGTTATACAAAGTAAAAATTCCAAAGCAAGTTTTACGTAAAATGTGCGAATGCACTTTTTAGACTTCATAGACTGAACTACAGTGCTGACCCATTTGAACGGAAAAAATACAATACTATATTATGTGCCTTGTCGAAAACACAGCATCGCATTATAAGAAGCAGTGTCGACTCACCTTTATTGTTGTACTTACTCTCGTGTGTCCTAAGCCGAATCCATAGATGTACATCCTCTACCTTATTTGAAATATCTATGGTCTGTCACCGCAAGGCGGGAACCGGCCTGTCAAAGTCATTTGCGTGTGTTACTCGCCGCCAAGCTGTGTACGATTTGAAATTTTTAATAAGTTTTAAGTTATAAGATGAACGAAAAGGAGCCGAGCGTAGTGATTAATAACGAAAACAGGTCGGACTCAGATTCGTCTGAAAGTTCTTCTCTGACGGAGAGTGAGAGGCCCTCTTTTAAAAGAAGAGATTCTAAAGAGGACCCTCGCTTGGAAGCACTTATCAATCAGGTAGGATTTTTGTCTAACATCTATATGCAGAGTCTCGGCGGCTCTCATAATAACCAATCACAGGTGTCAAATAATCAGTGTTCCAACGAGTCATTTTTAACTCTTCCTCAGGCTGCAGATACATTTCTTAATTTAGGCCAGGTAGCGATTGATATTGATGCAACGAAGTTAATAAAACCAGCTCTTCCGGAAAGAGTTGACAAAATAAAGTTACTACAAAATTTTGGCTTAACAACCTGGCGTAATGTTAGATACTCTAAGTCATTACAATCTTTTGCTGCCACACCTGGCTTTACTAGCTTAGTAATAAATGATGAATTGTGCCACATCAGTAAAAAAAAGGATTATTTAGTAGGCACTGAGAATGTTATGGCTGCCTTATCAAATGCAATGTTTGAGAGTAATGATTTACTTCGTAGTGGTTTACAGTCAGTAGTTGACTGGGATTTTAAATCCCCGGAAGAATTAAAAGCATCAACTCTTTTAGAAAAGATTGCCTCTGCTGTTGGTAAAGGTACATCATTTTTTAAAAACTCTGAGGACATACTACAAATTGTATGTGGTAAGCGGGCTGAGTGTATAGAAACAAGAAGGGAGAGGCTAATAAAAGAAGTACCTAACAAGTGCATACAGCTTGCACTTAGAAATATTCCTCCTTCAGAAACTTGTTTATTTGATCAAGTTAAATTAAATACCTTAATTCAGAATTTTGGTGGCCCGCAACAATGGTTGAATTCTCTTGTGTTAACAGAAAAAAATTCAACAACATCATTTAAGAGGAAGAACCCTTCTCACTCAGCCCCGAACTCATTTCCTAGCTCAGTCCCAAAGAAACCTAGATATGAGACTCCTCGGAGGAACTCTAATTTTCAAGGTAATGAGTATAAGACCAGAGGCAAAGGTAAAGGTAGAGGTAAAAAATCCTTTCGTACCTTTGATCAACCGAGAGTGTGACATCAAGCAGGGGTTCCGAGGGGGGCAATTAAGAGATTTCAGGAAAAGGTGGGAGGAGCTCGAAGGAACAACTTTTATTCTGAAAGTAATATCGGGGTCTCGGATACCCTTTGTTCAAAGACCTCCCTTAGTAAACCCTACGCCAGTAGTAGCTCAAAGTTATGCTACAAAACATGCAAAGTTCTGTACAAATGACCTTACAAATCGAGGAGTTAAAGAAACTTGGAATTTTAGAAAGACCAGTTTCTTTGACTCCCGGTTTCTTCTCCCGGATATTTCTAGTAAAGAAAAGCGATGGTGGCTTCAGACCCATCTTCGACTTACGCCAGCTAAACAGATTTGTGAAAACAAAACATTTTCAACTTATCAGCCATTCCACCATACCAGATTTCCTTCAACCAGGCGATTGGTTGGTAAAAGCCGACATATCACAGGCTTACTTCCATCTTCCTATTACTGCCTCCCACAGACCATTTCTGCGCCTGTTTTACAAACAGGAAATGCTTCAAATGACCTCACTGCCCTTCGGCCTAGCATCAGCACCCCGGCTTTTCTCAGCAGTCACTTGCTGGGTCGCGGAGACTCTACGCAAGAGAGGGATGCGAGTTGTGGTGTACCTAGACGATTTTCTCTTGGTACATCAGGACCCCTCCAAGTTGGCATCAAAGGCCGCGGAGGCTGTGGAGCTTTTGGAGTCCCTAGGATGGAAAATCAATTACATGAAGTCAACGTTAACTCCAGTGAGGTCCCTGGACTTTCTAGGCATAAATTGGGACACAGAGCGGAATATCATGTCTCTTCCGACCAAGAAGCAGGCATCAATTTCTACTGCCTTAACAAACCTGTTAACCAAGAAAGCTTGCAATCTACGACAACTACAATGCCTGCTAGGGCAGTTGAACTTTGCATGCTTCGTGATACCGAGGGGAAGACTTCACTGTCGGCACCTACAGATCTTTTTAAGACAATTCCCTCACAACCTGCCAAAAACAAAGTAATTCTTCCCGCGGAGGGCGATGATGGATTTACAGTGGTGGCTGGGAGCCGTTTATCTAACAACCCCCATTCACTCGATACCCGTGTAGGACTATTTTGTCCACATTCTTAGCGGCCCAAGAAGCAACGTCTTAAGCACCGCTCGCGAGCCGCACGCGCCGATCGTACAATCCTTTATCTACGCAACTCGCAAAACAACGCGTCAGTTCGCCGACGGCTTTCATACGCTTGACCCGCTCGCGCTCTCTAATAACTTTGCTAAGCAACCTTAGACTTTATTCATATACGCTTAAGACTGCTCTCATAATTTCATACTTATTTTCTTCTCATCTTTATAATTTCATCTGCTTTCCTATCTGTGCTTGTGTTCCTAATTCTTGTGCTTGTGTATTAATGTACTATAAAACTATGTGTGCCTTCTGACTTTTATGTGGACTTGTAATATAGACATTATACAAGTAAGTGACTTTCATTTTTAGTGTAGTGTAAACTAACCACATATTGGTGACCCCGACGAGGACAATTAATATTATAAAGTACACAAGTGAGTTAGACCGTTAACCCACAAGGTCATAAGGACGCGGAAAATTTGAACGAAGACCGTTAAAATGTCACAAAGCGACGCGACCGCAGAATTGTGTAGGGTAGGAGTCAAAGTACCCGAATTCTGGCCTGATCGCCCAGATGTTTGGTTCGCCCAATTAGAAGCGCAATTTATAGTCGCTAATATAACAGCAGATACGACCAGATTTTATTACGTGATATCACAGCTGGGCAATCAATATGCAGCGGAAGTATTAGACCTTATTAAATGCCCGCCTAAGGAGAATAAATACGAAACTTTAAAGTCAGAACTTATTAAGCGTTTATCGGCCAGTCAAGAGAAGAAGGTGCAACAGCTATTAATGCACGAAGAGCTCGGTGACCGTAAGCCATCACAATTTTTACGTCACCTTCAAAGCTTAGCGGGATCAGCGGTATCAGACGACTTCATGCGCACGTTATGGTCAAGCCGACTTCCACAGCATGTTCAAGCTGTAATTGCTACCCAGACTGACTCGCCACTTAGAAAAATTGCAGACTTGGCAGATAAAGTTCACGAAATCGCACCTAATACACCTCAAGTTGCTAGCACCAGCGCGATTCAACGGGATTCCACTAGTCCAGCAATCTTAGAAGTGATGATGAAGAACATGGCGGACTTGACGCGACAAGTTGCTGCGCTTACAGCGCAGATTTCGAGATCACGTCCACGATCACGATCTTCCAGTTAGCGCAGAAGCATATCCAGACATCGATCGCCCTCCGGTCCGCGTATTTGCTGGTATCATCGAAGATTTCGCACTAAGGCGTATAAATGTACGAGCCCGTGTAGTTTCAACGCGGTAAACTCCGAGGACAGGCGTCAGTAGCGGCCAGCGCCTGTCCTACCTCCTCCGGCCGCCTCTTCGTAACCGGCCGCAAGACGAAGACGCAGTTCCTCGTAGATACGGGATCGGACCTGTGCGTCTTCCCGCGCTCCGCGGCTAAGGATAAACGGAAGAAGAGTGGGTATAGCCTTTTTGCAGCGAATGGTTCCGAAATACCAACCTACGGCTTCGCACATTTATCCCTCGATCTCGGCCTACGTCGAGATTTCTCATGGAGGTTTGTAATCGCTGATGTAACCAAAGCCATCATAGGTATAGACTTCCTTTCGTACTATAACATCTTAGTCGATTGTAGGCATCATAGACTTATAGACAATACCACTTCATTAGCCACAGACGCTTTCCCTGTTAAGCCTAATGAAAGCGTTTCGTCTATCAAAACTAACTGTTATAGTGACAATAGATATCAAGCTATTTTAAAAAATTACCCTGACATTACTAGACCAGCTGGTAATCCTAAAGACTGTAAGCATAACACAGTACATTATATAAAAACTACTCCAGGACCACCAATTTCTAGCAGACCCCGTCGCTTACCACCTGACAAGTTACAGATCGCCAAACATGAGTTTAACGAAATGATCAAGAATAACCACACCCGTATCCCATTTTCTGACCACCGACGCTTCAGACATCGGTTGGGGTGCGGTCCTGGACAGGATGACAATGTCAGGTTCCTGGGCACCTCAGCAGAAACAGTGGCATTGCAACAAAAAAGAGATGTTCGCAGTGCTGTCTGCAGTGAGAGGTCACACGAGGAGTCTCAGAAACTCGCATGTTCTTTTACAGACGGACAACAAAACGATCATTGCGTACATTCGCAAGGAAGGAGGGACTCACTCGATAGATCTCTTGTCTCTAACATTTCAACTCTTGACTCTTCTAGACAAATGGAACATAGTTCTGTCAGCACAGTATCTTCCAGGCAGGTACAACTCCATAGCAGACAGACTGTCAAGGAGACGTCCAGTACCGGAGTGGCACCTACTACCTCTAGCTATCTCAAAAATTTTCAGAAGATGGGGCAAACCAGACGTAGACCTTTTTGCTTCAAAAAGGTCGTTCCAAATTACGTAACTCTCGATTCACGAGACTGTTCCGCGATGTTCGTAGACGCTTTTTCAAGAGACTGGGATTATCGAATGGGATGGATATTTCCTCCCCCAAACCTAATACCAAGGGTACTTTCTCATCTGAACAGGGCGAGAGGCACCTACCTACTAGTAACCCCGAATTGGGATCAACCCTTTTGGAGGGCAGATGTTCAGGCACAAGCTCTGGACGAGCCCATGACAGTGCCCAACATACGCAAGGTTTTGGTGGACCTGACCACAGGGCGTCCACCTCCACAGATAGACCAGCTAGTTCTGAAGGTTTGGAAAATTGGGGGTGGGCAGACAAAATAGCCACATGGTCTCAGGCCGAAAAATACCTCATTAAAAGAAGTTGGCGTCGATCTACTCTTGACACATATGAACCAGCTATAAGGAGATGGTTAGCTTGGTGTAATGCTAGTGGATTAGACCCGAAATCACCTAGACCAGAAGACGTAGCTTAATTTCTTGCGGATACTTTTTTAAAGGAAGGTTTAGCATATGGTACAATGTTGGTTCATAAATCAGCAGTGACAACATTTTGTGGACAAAGTAGTACTATATCTTCTAACTTTATGGTGAAACAAGTTTTGAAGGCCATCAACAATTCTAAACCACCATCATTTAAACCGCCTATTTGGGATGCTAAACAAGTGATAGAATGGCTAAAAAATGACCCCAAGGCTGACTCATTATTCGAAATTGCCAGAAAAACTGCAACAATTTTACTTTTAACATCAGGGCGTAGATTACATGATTTGACATTATTAAGATTATCTAAACATCACTTCATCGACAAGGGGCAAGAGATTTGTTTTTGGCCTGTATTCGGAGCTAAAACTGATAATGGATCCAGACGCCAGTCTGGTTGGAGACTTCTACCCAATCAGGAAATTAATTTATGTCCAGTTCGATGGATACGTCTCTTAATTCAAGCAACTGAAAGTAGACGGACAGAAGATATAGATCATCTGTTTATCACAATAAGAGGTATTCCAAAACCAGCTTCTAGGACTGTGATAGGAGGATGGGTGCGGTCTGTTCTAAAGGATGCAGGAATTGATGCCTCACCTGGTTCATGTCGATCAGCAGTAGCTTCTCTAGCTTGGTTAGAAAATAGACCGGTAGAAGAAATTTTAGAAAGAGGTAACTGGAAGGCCATTGATACCCTAAGAAAGCATTATTGCCGAGAGATTGATACACAGGAACGCAAATTTGACTATAATTTGTTTAATAACTTTAAAATAATTTAATGTGATGACTTTATTGTGTGATGACTGTTATAGCCGAGATGGCCCAGTGGTAAGACCGCGTGAATCTTAATCGATGATCGTGGGTTCAAACCCGGGCAAGCACCACTGAATTTTCATGTGCTTAATTTGTGATTATAATTCATCTCGTGCTTTACGGTGAAGGAAAACATCGTGAGGAAACCTGCATGTGTCTAATTTCACTGAAATTCTGCCACATGTGTATTCCACCAACCCGCATTGGAGCAGCGTGGTGGAATAAGCTCCAAAGCCTTCTCCTCAAAAAGAGGAGAGGAGGCCTTTAGCCCAGCAGTGGGACATTCACAGGCTGTTACGGACTTTATTGTGATTAGATTGATCTCATAAATACTGTATATTAAGAGAATAGGATTAGTTTGTTAATAATTAATATTTATAATTATTTTCAATTATTTAAGAGTTTATTAAGTTTTTTGTTATTTTGTTTATATTGTGCTTCGGAGGCCTATTATGTTATATTTTATACTTCTGTTTTTTATTTCTAATTGCAGTATAATATTCAGTTATTTTGTTATTTTCTGCTGCATTTTGTTAAACCCATTCTGGTGTTTAATATAGTGTATAAAATATTTTTTTTAGAATAATAGGTATAGAAATAAGACCTTTTCTGTTTGGTCAATTTAATTTAAATTGCAGGAGAAGAGCAATTATTTATTCATTTTTATAATAGAAGTTATTTTTTAAAGAATAAAGAATTTTAGACTGATCTTAAGTTTGTTAAATTTTGTATTCTTAGTTCTAAGGTTTGATTCAACATTAAGTCTAATTCAACATTGCGTGTGTTTGTTTGTCACCAGCAGATATCAAACACGTCGTCTTCATAATGCGATGCTGTGTTTTCGACAAGGCACATAATATAAACGTTTTACATAACAATAAAACGGTTATTATGTGCCGAAAGAAAACACAGCATCGCAGGAATGCTCTTCCTGGTGAATACTCCAATGACTTTGACAGGCCGGTTCCCGCCTTGCGGTGACAGACCATAGATATTTCAAATAAGGTAGAGGATGTACATCTATGGATTCGGCTTAGGACACACGAGAGTAAGTACAACAATAAAGGTGAGTCGACACTGCTTCTTACAATGCGATGCTGTGTTTTCTTTCGGCACATAATAACCGTTTTATTGTTATGTAAAACGTTTATATTTTAAACAGCAGTTTAGTCCATAGCGGCCTAAAAATGTTGATATTTGTATGAATTGACTAAAAAAAAAAACACGGAAAAAATCGTAAAACTTGCTAATTTAAAATGATGAAATTAATGTTAAATTTAGAGTAATGATGCTGAAATGAATAATCAAACAAGCTATGAGTGATTTTTGTCTGAGCAAGAAATTAATTGGCCTACCTGCCTGCCACCTACTACTGGCTGCATACGATACGAGCAAGAGTATAAAAATCTAGACTAATTATCTTTTATAACAACCGATTTTATATATCGTATTTAATGACTGATACAGGATAAATAGCAATATCATGCTCTGCAGCCCGGCAAATGCATAATTAAAATATACGATATATAGTTATTAAGAGAGATAGTGGCATACGATACGAGCAAGAGTATAAAAATCTAGACTAATTATCTTTTATAACAACCGATTTTATATATCGTATTTAATGACTGATACAGGATAAATAGCAATATCATGCTCTGCAGCCCGGCAAATGCATAATTAAAAAATACGATATATAGTTATTAAGAAAGATAGTGTCCATTATTAAACAACGTAGTACCCATTATTGCCACCAGAAATATAACGATATAAATAAATTTTATAAAACTTCAAAATCATTATACATTTATCCATGACTTCCTTTCCTCTTATTTTAAGTATTTTTTTAAAGTTTGAACAAATGCCTTTAGCATTAATTTTTTTTTATTTTGAATTTTACATGCACATAAATACAAATCGATACACATAACGCAATCTATTACAACTAGCAAAATTCATTAATATAAAATAAATATGTAAAGTAAATCTGAGCTTCCAAGAAAATAAATAAACAAGATAATAAAACAGTTGGTACTAAACAATAAATAAGCAATTTTGTTCTTGAAGATTAATATTATATTATAATACATAATTTTATAATTCTTTCTTAGATTAATTCAAATGTTTGAAATTTTAAAGAAAACTATCCTTTAAAATTAATTAAAAACTAAAAACTATCTTAAATATAATAAATAGTAAAAATCTACATCTAGAAACACATTTTGAATTGAAAAAAATATTAAAAATAGAACTTCGTTGCTGGCGAGGGTCCGATTCTGGTCTGATTATTTTTCATGTTTTTTGTTCAATAAAAGAGAATAAACGAAAAATACGCAAGCGAATATCTTTTAAGATAATTCCCTTATATCGTATGCAAGTGTGTAATGCCGAGATGGCCCAGTGGTAAGAACGCATGAATCTTAACTGATGATCATGAGTTCAAACCCGGGCAAGCACAACTGAATTTTCATGTGCTTAATTTGTGATTATAATTCATTTCGTGCTTTACGGTGAAGGAAAACATCGTGAGGAAACCTGCATATGTCCAATTTCACTGAAATTCTGACACATATGTATTCCACTAACCCGCATTGGAGTAGAGTGGTGGAATAAGCTCCAAACCTTCTCCTCAAAAAGGGAGAGGAGGTCTTTAGCTTAGCAGTGGGACATTCACAGGCTGTTACGGTTACGGTACTGTGTACTTTTAAAATATTTTGTCAATGATAAAACTGACAGTGTTTGTATATCCAATTAAATTAAAAGTTTTCATATCAATCTAACGAATGTTGTACTTAATCTGTCCACAATATAATTATTAAAATTAAAGTTTTACAAGATAGTTCATTACATTTAATAAAATGCTGGTATTTCAGTTATATTTTCTTCTTGTTATATCGATAAAGTTCTGTTATTTCAAGAACTGGTATCGTCACAGGATAGGTCCATACCCCTGGTGCATAGACACCTGGAAGGAACATGAACATAAATACATAGCAATGGCAGCAATAATGCACACCACCATCGTGTTTTTATTCAAGATAGTAAGTCATTTTAATCTTATTTTGGACACACTAAAATATTATATAATAATACATCTTCAGCGAAACTGCACACTGTGTAAGATGAATATTGCTATATCATCTACAGTACATATATATATATATATATATATATATATCGTCCGCCTTCCTATTCTATAAAATATATATATAGCAGTAGCCTGATGTTAAGTAGTCTATAATATTCTTCGAGCTCAAATGCTCATCAAAATCATATTTTTAAATTTACACATTCATATAGGAGAGATGTTACTTAATTGTTTTAAATTCACCAGTTTTTAATACTATTCTAATTCACAAATCACTTCTAATTCACAAGTTTTACTGGTGGAAGGGCTTTGTGCAAGCTCGTCTGGGTAGGTACCACCCACTCATCAGATATTCTACCGCAAAATAGCAGTACTTGATATTGTTGTGTTCCGGTTTGAAGGGTGAGTGAGCCAGTGTAATTACAGGCACATGGGACATAACATCTTAGATCCCAAAGTTGGTAGCGCATTGGTGATGGTTAACATTTCTTATAATGCCGATGTCTATTGGCGTTAGTGACCATTAACCATCAAGTGGCCCATATATAAGTCCACCTACCTATGCTGTAAAAAAAAATAGGATTCAGTAAGACCTGTTTGACGACAAAGAAAAGTCTTTTCCCAAAAAAAGAGTGCTGAAATTTTTATACCATGCTTCGACACCCGTTGACTGTTGCTAGTCTGTTGTAAAATTCACTGCTTTTGTTTAAGGTTGGCATGATTTTATCATACATTCTAACGGAACTTGAAAATTACAAAACATACGCATCATACGAAAGATCTCTTGCTATTAGGATGTATGGATTTGGTTTCCCGTCTACCTTCATGTTACTATTTTGCTATTTGGTACTTGGAGTAAGTGCACCTTTTGAAAGTAAATAAAATTTGTTTTGTAATCATTGGGATGTAAGGGGAGTCGACAACGACCTTAGGCTCCCTACCGTCAACCTCACCTGCCCGTGGTGCATCCTGCTGATCAACGAACGAGGCTCTGGCGACCGATATCGTGGCGGTATAACCACACAAATGCTGGAATCCGAAAATGTAAATCCTGATAGCGGGCAGCAGCGCTATCAGCGAAAGATTTCCAGCTACTGCGGTCACCAACCCGCCTGCCAAGCGTGGTGACTAAGGCAACAAACCCCCCAAATGAGCGACAACAGAAATGCACGGCCCCCAATTCCCGGTAGTCACACTATCCCTGGCCACGGTACCGGTCATGGTAACGGTGTGACGGGGGGTGCTAAGAATCCCCGGGCTACGGCAGGGTACCACAAACGGCGACTGTTTCTGGCCACGTACAATGGACGCTCTCTGCGGCTGGACGAACATCTCACAGAATTGGAAGTAGAGTTAAGTCGTATTAACTGGCATATAGTGGGTCTATCGGAAATCCGAAGACAGGGCGAGGACACGATAACACTAGATACTGGTCACTTACTCTACTTCCGAGAAGGACACCAACCATCCCAAGGTGGCGTCGGCTTTTTGATCCACAAGTCACTCAGAAGCAATGTTATGGAGGTTGGCAGTGTGTCGGCGAGGGTAGCATACCTTGTCTTAAAGATAACCGAGAGGTATGCCTTGAAGGTTATACAAGTGCATGCCCCAACGTCCACATACACTGACGAAGAGGTCGAAGCCATGTACGAAGACATAGTGAAAGCTATGTCTCGTACCAGTACCTTCTACACAATTGTTATGGGTGACTTCAATGCCAAAGTGGGAGTACAAGAAGATGGTGAATCGAGGGTAGGAAAATTCGGCTATGGGAACAGAAACCATCGGGGACAAATGCTGGTAAACTTCCTAGAGGCTCAGGGATTATTTCTGATGAACTCATTTTTCCAGAAAAAGCCCCAAAAGAAGTGGACCTGGCGAAGCCCCGATAGCGTAACAATGAATGAGATCGACTTCATTCTATCCAATAAGCGCCAAATATTCAGGGATGTCTCCGTGATCAACAGGGTCAACACTGGAAGTGATCACCGCCTGGTAAGAGGCACCCTGAATATTAACACTAAAATCGAACGATCGCGGCTAATGAAGTCGACTCTTAGACCAACCTTGTCCCAGGTCGAAGCTGGTTGCGAAAGCTTCCAGCTGGAACTACAGAACCGATTCGCCATGTTGGAAACCGAGCAGGACATTGACGACGCCACCAACAGTCTGGTACGTGTCATTCGCGAGGTGGGTCAAAATCACTTTCGACAAAGGAGCAATGGACGTAAGTCGAAGCTCTCAGGCGAGACTCTGGACGAGATGACGAGAAGACGTGAACAACAAAATATGACGCCATCTGAGTGTCAGGCACTTAACAGGAAGGTTAAAAAACTAATAAGGCGTGACACAAGACGAGCGCATACCCGAAATATTGAAGATGCTATAGCACTCAATAGGGGTTTAAAGGTTCTTGCAAAGTCGCATACCTCCTGTTGTCACCTGACAAAACTCAGAACAACACAAGGCACAACCGTTACCTCAAAACCAGAGATTCTAGCTGAAGTCGAAAAGTTCTATAGCAATCTATACTCATCACAAGTGCCTCCACCTGAGTCCCACAGCGCGGATGACCCACGAGCCAGACTGACACGCCATCTATCTGACGAGCTTCCCGACATCGACTTGGGCGAGATTAGGATTGCTCTCGAACAACTTGGAAACAACAAGGCTCCAGGGGAGGACGGAATTACCTCAGAATTACTTAAAGCGGGAGGAACACCAGTTCTGAGAGAGCTGGTAAAGATCTTTAATTCCGTCCTCCAAAATGGTATTACACCAAAGGCATGGAGCAGAGGTGTGGTGGTGCTGTTTTTTAAGAAGGGTGATAAAGCTCTTCTGAAAAACTACCGCCCCATTTCACTTTTAAGTCACGTATATAAGTTGTTCTCGAGGGTAATCACGAATCGTCTCGCCCAAAAATTCGATGACTTCCAACCCGTTGAACAGGCTGGGTTTCGAAAAGGCTTCAGTACCGTAGACCACATACTCACACTTAGGCAAATGATACAGAAGACCGAGGAATATAATCAGCCTCTATGCCTAGCGTTTGTGGACTACGAAAAAGCCTTCGATACCATCGAGACCTGGGCTGTTCTGGAATCGATGCAGAGATGCCTAATAGACTTTCGGTATGTCCAGGTGTTAAAGTGTTTGTACGAAGCCGCAACCATGACCGTCCAAGTACAAGATCAGAGCACAAGACCAATCCAATTGCATCGCGGGGTAAGACAGGGGGATGTAATCTCCCCGAAACTTTTTACCAATGCATTGGAGGACGTCTTCAAGACGCTCGATTGGAACGGACGCGGCATTAATATAAATGGCCTACACATTACACATCTGCGATTTGCTGACGACATTGTCATCATGGCGGAAACTCTGCAAGATTTGGAAGAGATGCTAAACAGCCTAAGCGATTCTTCAAGACAGGTGGGTCTGCGGATGAACTTAGAAAAAACCAAAATTATGATCAACCAACATATATCCCCGAGACCGGTTGTCGTAAATGGCTCTCCACTCGAGGTTGTGCAGGAATACATCTACCTGGGCCAAACTATACAACTTGGCCGGCACAATTTTGAGAAGGAGGTCAAAAGAAGAATACGTTTGGGCTGGGCAGCATTCGGGAGGTTGCGTCATATTTTTGAATCGTCGATCCCACAGTCACTTAAGACCAGGGTATATAATCAGTGCGTCCTGCCTGTTATGACTTACGGCGCCGAAACGTGGACACTCACTGTAGGACTGGTCCACAAGTTCAAGGTCGCTCAGCGAGCTATGGAACGTGCGATGCTTGGGGTTTCTCTGGCAGATAGAATCCGGAATGAGGACATTCGCCAGAGAACTAAAGTCACCGACATCGCGCGTAGAATTAGCACGCTGAAGTGGAAGTGGGCTGGTCATGTCTCCAGATGCATCGATGGCCGATGGAGCCGACACATGTTGGAGTGGAGACCACGCTTAGGCAAACGTAGTGTAGGACGCCCTGCGGCAAGATGGACCGACGATTTGAAAAAGGTGGCAGGTACGGGATGGATGCGGGCTGCCCAAAATCGGGATGGTTGGCGTTCTATGGGGGAGGCTTTCGTCCAGCAGTGGACGGCGGTAAGCTGATATTATATTGTAATCATTTTAAGTTTCTATGAATTCTATGATATAACTTCAATTCTTGTGATTAATTTATATATAATCTAAAAAGATACAAAGCTCTGTGTAATATGCATTTTCTTCAATATATGTATATAATCGAAATACCACTCATCACAAGATCTAAGCTATTCGACCCATTGACTTGAAATTTGTCACAGTCACTCCTTCCCTGGCATAGACGCTCACTAAGAACGGATTTTACGCAAATCTTATCCAATACACATTTTTCTTGTTATCTACCCGTGCGAAACCGAGACGATTAGTAAGTATATGTATACAATTTTTCTTTGCAGGAAATTATATACAAGCATCCTTTAGATAGGAGTAATTGGTATACGCTAGAAGGCTTTGGATTGCTGAACAATGGTCTCGGAAATTCTCTCGATGATATATGTGTGACTGTGGCGGTCATAATTGTTCTGGATCAAGTCATTTTTAAAATTCCTACTATTTTATATTAGTGAGTTGTTGTGCAATCCTCAGCAAAAAGAAATAAATACAAATACTTTTTAAGGCAATCATGTTATAGTTAAGGCTTCTTGCGGTAATTGCCGCGCGAAGTCGATAACTGTTAGTAACTACGCATACTATCTTCGCGAAAGGCAAATTGGTCATTTTTAAATTAAGTATACGCGATACAACCGTCCCAGTCTTTCCGGCTCATTTGCCTCGTTCCTAAAAACCGACTGAAAGTGGTTCGTCTCGTTCGACCCTATTGTATTGTATTTTAATTGGTTCGCGCGGCAATCCATTAAGTTAGGCAATCTGTAAACTTTATCAATTATATTATATTTGATGTACCGTTAAATTTTATAAAAACAACATAGTTTTTTTTTTGGTATATATAGTTTAGATTTCTTTGAATGTCATGTGTCATTTTTATTAGTAGTAATAACGGTCGAATATCGAACAATGAGCGAACAATAATGTACAATAATAGTTGTTATCATTTGTTGCAGTAAAATGACAGACTACGACCAATTATGTGTCTTTGATTGTAATATACCATGCTGGGAAAGGGAATACAGATTGCCAAATCTTACTGAAATGTTTATACACAACAGTTACAATGCGATAGGTAAATGATGTAACGACATACTTGCATTTCTTAAATAACAATTTTAAAATAATTAAGGGAGTACTAGGGGTCAGCATATCAGTATTACATTAAATAAAAACACAGGCTGTCATGAAGACTACCAACAGAAATGAAAACCATAAAACTATGAAATAACAGCTAAAATTAGCTTTTAATGAATTAAAAGTTCATATTTCTTATATTAAAATTATTCACATTAGTTTTGTTCTCACATCCGTCGGCACTTTAATAAATAACGTCCTCCTTATCGATTTCGGCCACGGCGGCTATCTTAAGAGAGATTTGCTAACTGCGCAACATCCGCGCAAACACAGATGCACTCTCTATTCCCTAAATGTCATCATCCTATGGAATTAATCCGACATGACGACCGACCTTTACGTGCTTTCCGAGGCACGGGAGTGTACACACTTCCAACTTCTAGACTCCGAATTGCTACTAAAAATTTTCGATAGAAAAACCTAAAAACTTTTATTGGCCCGACCTGGGATTTGAACCCAGGACCTCCAGGTCTGCGGTCTTATATCTAACCACTAGACCAACGAGGCAGACGAAACTATAATTACAAGGTATACATATATGTATGTTTCTGCTGCTGGTTTAGCACAACACGTCATATTCATACGCTATACATACACTGTTAAAGTTCCTAACAAATCTCATCTATATCGATCTCAATACCAGCTCATCATACCTACAGAAATTTTCATTTCAAAAACTTGTTTCAGCAATGCAATTCGCAATGGCCACCTTCTTGACATGTACATGCCCTATTGTTCCTTTGTTTATTTTCTTGGTGAATATGTTGGATATAAGGTGAGAATGTTTTTTTAAGTCAAAAGTGACATTATTAAATGCAATATTCTCATGTAACTCAAACTATAACTCTATCAGATTATCATATCTATTATTTGACAATATCAGTTAAACAATAATTATTTTTTATAGTTTCCCTTTGATTGTACTAGGTTTGTGCCGCAATAGTCAGCGGTACTAACGTACAAACATGTGCTCGGTGGTACAAAGGCTACCTCTCTTGTACCGCTGAATACTTGGATTTATTTCAAAATACTGCAAACAACAAATTTATTTGCCAACAAAAAGTATTTTCCTTGAAAATGATTTTTTTAGTTCTGATGCCGGTACAATTTAGTACGCACGATTCTCTTTTCCAATTAAACGGGTTAGTGACGATAACTTTCCACATATCTTTTACCACTCTTAAAATACAAACGGTTCAATATGCGTTACAATTTTGTACCGTAAGTACAGGTACGAAATTGTAACGCAGACGCATCGCTTTAGAAGTCAAGAACGTTTGCACAATATACATATATGCAGTATTCTGTGTTCATACAAACGATTGGGACGCGTGTTTTTTTTTGCGTATCACATTTTTAAGTAGAGGAAAAAAAAGGATTTGGAAGAAAAAAATGAATTTTTTCTAATATATTTGAAGTGAAACTTTCTTTAGCTGAAAATGAAGCTGTATTCCTATATTTTGCCTGTTTTTTTATTTATTTATTTCTTCATTTAGAGACATATTTTTGTGTGCTTCTAGTACACACTAACAGTTTATCATTATTCTTAAATTTTTGGAAGTTATCTTTGCATTTCCAGTTTATGTCGTAATAAAACGTAAATCTGTTTTTTTTAATAAGTGCTTTTTATCACGTAACCGACTAAGTGGTTCATTTTTTGCCCAGAGAATCGATGTTGCGATTTAAAGCGGAAATGCTGCTAGCATTCTTGCCACCATTACACGCGGTCCCGATTTGTACAATAACTGTTTTTAATTTTTATTTGTATATATTTAAGGCTTTTTTACTTCACTTGTCAAAATAACAGACGACTGACCGAAATACGAAGTATAAATTTAACAAAACCATGAAAAAAATATATATGCGGTAACGAAACGAAATACCTACCTAACCTATAAACTTTAACTTATAAAGTTATTTACAAACCAAAAATACGTATATATGTATAAGTATTTTCAAACATCCCACTCAACTACCCGTTGTAATAATATGTCAAAACAATAAAAAGTACTAAAAATTGTCTGTGGTCTTATATCGATATCTTTCAGAAGAATTAATATTTTATAAAAATGACTTTGCAAATAATGCATTATCTTTGAACCATAATAAGGTATATAGTCAACCTTAAATAAAACAAACACAAAATTTTAAGCAAAGTTAGTCGCAATGCATTAGTGAAACAACTCAAATCCATTAAGCCGTTTCTAAGATTAGCGTGCACAAACGGACAAAAATTCTAACAATCATTGTTTTCGCATTCTGTTGCATTGATAAAGGTAATAGTTTTACTCATATGTCATCCATGTACAGACAGCGATCAGTTACAGATTTATTATAAGTATGGATTATCCATATAAATGTTTCACTTTACGCATCACAATAAAGATTGGTATTCACATAGTTACATATTTTTATGCAAAAATGTAAAGTATATTAACCAAAAATAAAGTAGGATACCATATTATAAAGTATGGTTGGCAACTTTAACTACAGTCGCAAATGATGCATCGCGTGTTATATAATTAATATTATTTATAACAATATACAATTATTATATAACATTCCATCCCAAACCAACTATATGTACGTTTAGGAGGGTCATCTGATTATAGATGTGTGCCACGACACAGAACCCCTTCGCTAGGTTTAGCCCATACAGAATATATGGTTACTGAGAAGTGGGCGTTGTGTACATTATAGCATGAATAAAGCCATGAAGCCACAAACGAAAACATTATGGGCTGCTAAATTTTTATAGCATCCCAGTACATGCCACACGCTTTCACATATTATGTCCTTAACTGACTCTCAGATCAAAAGTATGAGATATGTTGTAGAATATATATATATATTAAATTAATAAGCTTATTGTTATCTAATATATAAATGAAAGGTCTAAACATACTTATTCAGAATTAGAATATTACGGTTTTTTTTTTCAGGTATAAAGCCCGAAAAGTTCTCCTATGGTATCGGCGACCTTTACTGATGAATGCATCAGGTCCCGGCATTTGGCACCGTTTGGTTTTTGTAACAGCTCATATTATGCCTTTATTTAACGTAATTAAATTAATATGTAACATATATTTTTTAATTAATTTTCTAATGTCCTACAAATCGATTTCGGCCACGGCAGCCAATCCCAAGAGAGATTAGCCAACTACGCAATAGATATTATAGAGCTTGCGCAAACATAGGCGCATTATCTATTCCCTAACTCCGAATCAATCCGACACGACCGGAAAGAGTTCAGGCGCAGGACCAACGGCTTTACGTGCTTCACGAGGCACGGGAGTGTACACACTTCCAACATCCGGGCTGCTACTGAGAATTTTCTGACAGAAAAACCCAAAAACTTTTTATTGGCCCGACCTAGGAATTGAACCCAGGACCTTCGGATCTGCGGCCTTACATCAAGCCACTAGACCAACGAGGCAAACATTTATATATATAAATACACAGAATGGCCACTATCAGTATATTCAAACAATTATTCACAAGTTTAACAAGTCTTTGACGAATCAATTACATATATTTATTTATTTATTTATTTATTTTTATAGGAAGCCAACACAATGTACAATGTTTTTACATGTCTGTCCCATTAAATAACAAATCAAAATAATGACACTTATTAACACTACACATCGCAATTATAGGCTAACTCATCATGCAAATTTCACATTTTCAGCTTCGTTCACTCCAACATTAAACATTTTTAAAGATAACGCGTAAACAACACTTATACAAATAAATTAAGGAAGAATAAAGAAATATATATACATATACTTATATATACACATATATATAAATACGAAAAATAAAAATAAAATTAAACTGACATTATGATAAAAAATTTATACACAAAAAACGCAAAAAAATAATAATAAATAAAAACGAAAAGAGTTAATTAATAAACCATTCGTGGCAGTACTTTGACATTAAAATTTAAATATGCAATCCGTCATAATATTCTTTTACTTTAAATTTGTATGTCCCCATGCCATCACCAAACAAATCTAAATCCGCCTCTTTATAAACATTATTATACGTTTTAAGGGCCCTGTTTAAAGGTGCTGTTATGCCTATATTTGTTCGTGAAAACCGACCTTTAAAAGTCGGTATGTTCACAAATCTTGAACTTTGTCTCGGAACAACTAATTTTATTTCACCGAGAAGATCGGGGCAGTCTATTCTGCCTGATATGATTTTATGTAGAAAACACAAACCCATCACATCTCTGCGACTTGCAAGTGTACTCGTGTTGTAATATTTTAACATATCAGAGTATTTTTTCAAATAATTTTTATTCTTGTTTTTATAAGACAAAAATTTTAAAAACTTTTTCTGTACTCTTTCCAACCTGTCCTTATGAGTTTGATAAAACGGACTCCATGCAACAGAGCAGTATTCTAACTTACTTCTTACGAATGAGTTATACAGAGTAACCATTGAGTTTGATTTCTTAATTTTTTTTGTGTTTCTTTTAATAAACCCTAGCGCAATCAATGACTTACTTATAATGTGATCAATATGCGGGATAAAATTTATTTTTGAATCAATTATTATTCCTAAATCTTTTATTTGGTTTACTTTCTTTAGAATGCAATTATTTATGTTATAATCATAATTAATTTCTGATGTTTTTCTACTAAACGTAATACTGTGACATTTTATTTCATTTAGTTTCGTGCGATTTACATGACACCATTTTTAGATTATTTAGATCACTTTGTAAACATTTAGAATCTTGGATTGTATTTATATTCATATAAATTTTCAAGTCATCCGCATAAAAACTAAATTTACTATATTTAAAACAATTAGCCGCGTCATTAATGAAAATAACAAACAATACTGGACTCAAACTAGAGCTCTGTGGAACTCCAGATGTTGCCAAAAATGTATCCGACTCAAATCCCCCATAACAACATTTATTTCTCTATTTTGTAAGTAGGTATCTAAAAGTTTAAGAAAATATCCATTAAACCCATAGTTAAAAAGTTTACTCATCAGAACCTTATGATCAACAAGGTCAAATGCTCTTGCCAGATCGGTATAAATACAGTCCACTTGTGTATTATTATCCAATGAATTCGAAATGTCATTTACAAAAACTGCTAAGTTTGACATTGTAGACCTATTTTTAATGAAACCATGCTGATTTTTTGATATATGTGATTTAACTTTCCAAGTGAGAAAATGACATATTAATGTTTCGAAAATCTTTGAGAACACCGATAAAATGGAAATTGGTCTATAGTTTCTTATATCCTTTTTGTCACCACTTTTAAATATAGGAACTACTCGTGCTTTCTTCCAAAGACTTGGAAACTTTCCGATAGATAATGATTCTCGATAAATTATTGAAAGTGGTTTCACTAAAGTAGAAACACACCGCTTAACGAATATTGGCGGTATATTGTCAGGGCCTGCACCTTTATCAATACTTAGTGTCTTTAGTTGCGACAGTATTTCCTTGTCGGTTATAATAACGTTACTTATCTGAGATTTACAATGGTATTTAATATTATTATAAGTAGTTAGTGAAGTATTGATAGGTGTTGAATTAGAAACATTGTATATACTTGAGAAATATTTAGCAAATTGGTCGCATATGTCTTTTCCGTTAGTAAAATTACAGGTGTCCATTGTAATTAATGCCGGATAATCACATTTTTCATTACGAAGATTCTGTATATAAGAGTAAAAAACTTTGGATTTCTTTTAATATTGTTTTCTATGTTTTCAATATATTTCAAATAGTCAAGTTAATGAGATCTCTACACCTATCCCTCAGTATTTTGAATTCATATCCATCTAGTGGGTTACCATATTTTTTAAATAATATCCTGTACTTGCTTTTTTCTTTTAACCTTTTTTTGAGCTGGCACGAATACCATACTGGATATTTTATTTGGTGTTTAATAGACTTATTTGGTACATAATTTTCTATGATTCGTCGTAATTCTATATAAAACAAATTAACCATATCATCAACATCTGTACACTCATTAAATAGTTCTTTCCAATTTAAGAATAGTCATTCATTCAAGCCATTAATATTCGCTAATATAACATACATATTATATATACAAACATACAAAAATCACTGAATCAACCACGAAATAATACGAGTATTAATCAATGTTCAAAATAAAAGTCCTTTTTGTAAAATAACCCTCCAATCAAGCGCTGAATATTATAGAACTATCTAAATATTTCCACATTCGTAAATTAATAGAAATGACCCGATTAGTTAACCAAACGTTATTTCGCAGGCCTTTCTTATGGCGTATCAATCAAGAGTTGTTCGTTATAATTATACATTTATTATTTATACATTACAAAAGGGAATATTTTGGTTCAAGAATGATTTAGCAACAGAGGTAAGAGTTTAATTTCTATAAATCCAAGAAGTAATTCTTCAACTTAATGACTAATTATGTATAATTACAATTTCGCTCCATAAAATTGTAAGCCCATTCATATTATTACGCTTTCTGAAAACAGACGTCTTTGATTACAGGTCCATTTTATCGTTTCCTTCTTCTTCGTTGATGACATATATATACAAAAACTGAAAATCGCAAAATGGGTTGAGATATACAAATATATATGAAGGGCTATAATGGGCACGACTGATGCGAAATTAGAAAACATTTTATATTATAATAATAATGACCTCCGGGGCGACCTCGACCACGGTGGCAGAAAATATTATAGTGCATAAGTGTGTGCACTCACAGATGCACTCTCTATTCCCTAACTCTCACAATCAGATGGGATGGCAATCCGACACAACCTGAAAGAGTTCAAGCACAGGACTAACGGCTTTTCGACAGAAAAACCCAATAACATTTTATTGGCCTGAACTGAGATTTAAGCCCAGGACCTCGGGGTCTGTAGCCACTAGGCCAACGAGGCAGTTATATTAATGTGCTTATAAAAACTGTCAAAATTTTCAGTTTTTTTCAAGATTCGAGGAGTTACGCACATCGACTGAAGAGTTAACGAGGATTTATGATCGGCTGGCGGGAAATGGGGAGTGGTGTGGTGTTCATAGTATGTACTATAACATTTTAATACCTATATCATACTAATATTATAAAAAAGTAAGTTTTATGTGTGTTACCCTTTAAACAGAAACACAACAATAGTGAGTGGGTGGCATTCATCCAGCCGGACTTGCACAAAGCCCTACCACCAAGTATATCATATTATTTTTGTTTAAAGTTTCAATACCGATTTAAGATATATAGTGCGTGCATCAGAATGACTGTACAAAGTGACAGATCATCTTTAAAATACTACCAACGTTTTGTACCTATTTGTACTATTTAGTACCTTTGTTTACATATTCGGTACCTAAATAATTAACAACAAAAAAAAGTTAAATCATTCTGACGTCAAGGTGCCGGCCATTTATAATTTGCGCATAAGGGCTACGTCTTGTGCAATTGTTTTTACACGATCATTTTCCCTATTTGGTACCTAATCATACATTTTTATTAGATCACTAACTCAAAAATAAAGATTTAGTTTTAAAAACATCTATTTTTATATATATATAATAAAATATATATTATATTTTATTAAAAAATATGTAATATATATTTTTGAGATACATATCGCCGGGATATAGTCGGATAGAAAACAATTGAAGCAAACGCTGACAAACATACATAAAAAGTTGCATCGGGACTGGTAGCTACTTATTAGTAAAATATAATAATATTTGATAAGTACTTTAAATTTTTCTTTTAAGATTCAATCATCGTTCTTAAATTAAGTTCATTAAATTCGTGCAAAAGAAAATTTTAATAATCTGATAAATCATATTCTTGCGGTTCTTATAAAATACACCGATTTGTATGATGAGTATGTTTGTTTATCCGAAAATTAATTATATGTACCTAGATTTTATAATTTTGATATAAAAGTACTTAATAATATTATATTTATGTTATTAACTTGAACCAGCTGTTATATTAAATATTACCATTAACGACAAAACTAATTTATCTTGTAGGTGTTGGGTTTGGTGGTTGGACCGATAGTTCAAGTGGTGAAAGTTTTCATACTAGTATTAATTTTTATAAAAGCATATCATATGGGATTGAATTATTGATTATATGTCAGGTAATTTATGTCTTTTTTTTAATAATATACTTTACGAGTTTTATATTAGTTATTCCTTTTATAAGTTCTGTCCCAGGATATTATAAAAAATTATAGGTATCGAATTTAATTCAATCCAATGAGTTTTGGTGTTTTATATTCGTGAATATCGGGATATTAAATTGCTATAAATAAAAACATCAAAAAACTCGACATTACAACAGAACAGACAAACATTTTCATTAAATCCTTTAATCAGATTGCTGTCATTAAGTATAGATTATGATTTTGATATAAAAAATATATGTATTATAAAGCAAAGTAATCGAGTGATTGATTTCATCAGTCCGTAGAGATAAGCGGGGATTTAAAAAAAAGAAAATCTGCAATGTATATACATTGACATTTGATATAAAATCGCTCTCGCGGGCAAAAGTGGACGCGTTCCGTTTTAAGTAATATGTTTTTGTGTAATATAAAAAGAAAACTATCTTACGCATTAACATTTATAAAAAGATAAATTAAATACAACTGAATATATGTATTTTCGTATAAATAAAATGTTCCTAATAAGAGTCCAAATCACTTATATATGCAAGTAGAATGCATCGTCTTGAACGTCCATTATTATATATATCTTTCTCTGTGCTCCATTACAATGTGTGGTGGAATTCATTACATAATATTTTGAAATAAAAACTCCCAAGTTCAGGGAGGTTAAAAACTACGTAGCAATTTTTTTTTTAAATTTTATTATACAATATATTTACTATCTATGTGTACGTGGAAAGTACTTTTTTGGCCACCTCGTTTCACCTTAACACTTTTGGAGAAATAATTTCCCGTTTTCACTTTTATTCTACTCTCAAGTTTGTTTTTTTTGTCTAAACTCGACTAACGATGAGATAAAAAATATTTTGGACCTTGGTATAAGAGCCACCTGTATATGTTTGGAGAGTTTTACTATTTCATTTACAGCATACCTAATGGCTACACCAATTACCAGTTCTATGCGAACAATTGTAAGTTGCAATATCTATATTCACCGGAACATTTCCTCGAGGCTTAAATATCTCTGATTCCTTGTAAACAATAGTATTTTCGTCTTTTAATTTTCGGTTCTTTGACGCCATCACTATATTAATATTCGTTGATATTGAAATGGTTTGAAAAATAAATTACTGACTACAATAGTATCAGGCACGAAGTTAGCAATGAGAAAACTGTTAAGTAATTTAAGTATATGTTGTTAAAACGACAAATTAAATGATCGACCATTCTAAAATATGAAATTTGCACATGAACAAATAGGATGTGCATAGTAAAACGCTACCTTTTCCTATAGTCAGGGACGGCATCCCCACCGAACTACAATAAGAAGATAAATATATAAAAACCAGCTTACCTAAAATTCTTTCTCGAAAACGTTAACTTTCATACGAATTAGGCTATCGGTGAAGATATGATATACAAAAAATCTTAAACAAATATAAAAAATATTTTGTATACTTACTTATATACTTTTGTCTAGTAGTAAAATTGAATAATAAAAACATAACCTTTATTACCACTACGGAATTTATAGTAAAATACATATTCTAATATTAGGAGAAGTAAAGCCAAATCTTAAATTTACTTAATTTATTAAGCACTAGACTAGCTCTTTAATGTTTTTTTTTTACATACTACTGTAGACTACTTGCAACGGCATATTTTTAAGAATTACTAATATTCCCATTTACCTCTACAATTAAGCGTTTTTCGAGTAATTATTCATCTATATTTATAAGACAACCCTATTCCACATAATACTTTAATTTGATGTCGGCCTTTTGGTTGCATCATGGTTTTTCTATGTACTAAATACACTTTTCGCTGTGCCGCGATATTGCAATAACTGCATGGGATACGTTACCTTGAAGCTACAGTTTCGTAGTTGCCACCACAAAATAATTACTGCATGACTCGTTAGTGTATCTACCTACCTTACTTTTATTTCCTTTTGTTGCGATAACACCTTTACTGCCATCAAAACGCATTTTTTTCACGAATTCACAATACCACCGATTATTTAAATCCCGACTAATTATGTCGTGTCCATTCAAGGTAAAAATGGTTTATTTTTTGTGTCTCCCCTGTCACAGTAGAGTAGACTATTGACAATAATATTATGATTAAAAAAACATTCCTCCTGTTCTAGGCCCTTACACTGTTACTTTCAGCAATATTACATTTTCTATTTCCTTCGAAGACTGACGATCTTAAAGCCACTATTAGGAAGGAGAAACAAATCAAGCAAAAATTGTATATCCGCAAAGGTTTTTTAGGTACATAACACTATGTATTGAGACTTTAAAATAAATATAATTTACTGTAATCATTGTTTTATTATAAATAAAAAAATTAAATATTAAAAAAATAAACATAAATTCTGCCAATACTTTAAGATTTGAAAACGGCAGACAACCTGCGATCACATTTTATACGTCAATTTTGACGTTTTTTGATTTCTGAACACGCCCAAAGGAACCATCAACGGGAATAATGAATCATAATTTCACCTACGGCAACTGAAATCCTATATCATATGAAATACTATATTAACATACCGTAAGATATTTTTTTTATAGAATAGGAAGGCGGGTGAGCATATGTTATATATATATATATGGCACTGCAAGAAATGTCAACCATCGCTCACATCGCCAATGCGCCACCAACCTTGGGACCTAAGATTTTGTCCTTTGTGCATGTAATTACACTGGCTCACTCACCCTTCAAACCGTTCCGGTTTAATTTCGCTATAACAATACCAATCTGATGAGTGGGTGGTACCTACCCAGACGAGCTTGAACAAAGCCCTACCACCTACCAGTAAATGATGACATTCGTTGGCTCTGTCTATAATTTTTTACCCTTTATACACTTGACACTCTTGACTATACTATCCTCCAGTTAAAATCAAAAGACGCGAATTGAATAGTGGAGCCGCCATATTGCGCCGGATATGGACCGGACGCGCCCACTCGCAGTCCGGTCACTCAGGATGTACTCTTATTAAAAATTAAAATCAAATCATCGTGTCTAACTATTGAAAAACCAGCCATCAATGTGTTAAATTTTTGTCTATGTATTGTAAAATAAAAGGCTATTTATTAGAGAATATGTTATTTTTTTAATCTTGTAACATTATTTTATGGTACCTAACGTTTTGTCACATTATTAAAAATAATTCTATTGTCAAATTTCGTGAAGTCCCGAAATGGACATCAACTTTTATTATTATTTTTCTTTTAATGATTTTATAAAATCATAAATATTGTTTTTATATATATCAAGGCAGTCTTAATTACAATGGATTCAAATAAATGCGGTAGATATAAAACCTTCCGAGAAGAATTGCCGACAAAAAAATTTGAGGTAGCATTTTCGCATTAATAATTAATTATTAGTAGCAAGTTAAGTATATATTTAGATGTTAAGCAGCCTTTATAGTACACTAGCGGCCCGTCATGTACGGGACAAAAATTATGCTAACACAAAAACATACTTTTTTTCATATATTTTTCAACCATCTTGTCATTTGAAGGAATTTATTTATTTACAAAATATGCTTAGTTATTCATCTTAATGACAATAATACAGTATGGCAAATAAAACTAACAATTCTGTGGTCTGTGTCTTTTTTACATAAAAATGATCATTAGTGTAGGTCTACTAGGTGGAAGGGTTTTGTGCACGCTCGTCTGGGTAGGTGCTACCCACTCATTAGATATTCTAGCGTTAAACAGCAATACTTAGTATTATTGCGTTCCGGTTTGAAGGGAGAGTGAGCAAGTGTAACTACAGGCACAAGGGACATAACATCTGCGAATCTCTAGATTGGTGGCGCATTGGCCATGTAAATAATGGTTAATATTTCTTGCATCACCAATGTCTATGGGCGGTAGTAACCACATAACATTAGGTGGCCCATTTGCCAGTCTGCCTACCTATAACATAAAAAAAGAAAACTTTTAAAGTTTACATATACAGATTATCCCTGTATCTATTATTGTTTTAGAGGCGTAAGCTTGATTTGTCTGTATCAAAAATAATATAGGCTATGTCCGTCCTGAATGGGTGAAGTTAACTATACCTATAACTATACCTATACTTATCATGAAGTAAAAGTTTCATATTAATTGGATTAGTAAGTTACCATGACTTTAGAAAAAGACAAACGAAACTTACCGATTTATAATATTATTATGTCAATAATCATATTTTATTTTGTAAAATGTAGTTCATAAATGAAAGAGATAGTATACACAGAATTAAATTATTACACGAAAACACTAACAATCAAAATAAATCAAGCGTAGCTGATGTTGACATTGTGCAAAAAAAAGAAGAACCAGAAGATGTCGAACGGGTAATGTATCAATACATTTTTTATGTTTGCATATTTAAATATCTCTTGAGATTATAAAATTAAATGAATACTAACTACTGTACTGTAACAGAATCCCAAACGGCCGTTTATGATCGTGAAATATCTTCCAGCCATAAATTTTATCACTAAGGCGCTCTCCAAACCAATGCCGACCCGCCGACACAACCCGGCGGCCTATATGAAAATCGTTTAATTGCCCGGTGACACTCAAGCTGTCATAACTTGCTACTGTTTTTTTACGCTATGGAATTGGACGACGAAATAGATCACTGTCATCGTCCATGTTTAATGATTATTTTTATTTAGAATTATCCTAGAGAAATAGCTTATATGACTTGAGATTACCTTGAGACTACTTATATGACACAACGTCTATCGACACGCGGCAATCACTAACTGCCAAAAAGGTCCTCATCTCGAGCCATCGACATGCCACCGACAAAGAATTCCAACTTGCAATAAGTAAAGCCGCCAACTAGCCTGCTGACATAGGCCAGCGGCTCGGCGGCTTTGGTGTGAGGAGTGCTTAATATTCCACTACAGGTTTAAGGCCTCCCTTACTCATGAGGTTTCGAGCTAAGTCCACCGATACGCTTCTCAAATGTGGATTTGTAGTTGAACATCTAGCAGAACTTAATTCTACACAAGCATGTTTCCTCACTATGTTTTCCATCACCGATGAGTTTTAGTTGAATTAGAAACACGAAGTAAGCATATGAAAAATCATCGGTACTTGCCAGGGTATATATGATATATTTGGGAATGTGTATATCTTATAATCCAATTATCTTAATGGTAGATATATATAATATCTAAGCAAAGTAAACGTTCGATGTGTTTTTTCTAACTTAGATTGAAGTAATAGAGAAGATAGCAAATACCGGAATATTTAGAGATAATGTGCGGCGTATAGACATGGTCTTGGTTGTTGAAGACAACCCATTATCAGAAGCAGATAGCTTAAAGACAGTTTTTTTAACGAATGTTATTAAAACAGGAATCGAAGTCGAAATAGAGCCTGGTGTGGTGAGTTGATTATGAAATAGTTTTATTATGTATTACGAATTTAATTTTTAAACAGAAGGTTAAATATAATATTAAAATCGTTACATAATATAAAATAATATCAGCATGCCGACTGGGTCTTGACTGGCGTGCGCCGTGTAAACCATGTTCCGGCTTATAGGGTGAATGAGCCAGTGTAACTGCAGGCACAAGGGACTATAAAATCTTCGTTCCCAAGGTTGGTGGCGCATGTCGATGCTTAGAATGGTTAATATTTCTTACATCGTCAATTTCTATAAGTATAGACCGTATATATAAGGCCACATAACAACTGGTGGCCCATGTGCCCGTCCGCCTACCTATAACATAAAAAAACAATAGAGTATTACGGTATATACCTTTTATATAGACTCTTATTCTACCCCTGCGAAACCGGTAAGGGTAGCCATATAATAATAAGAGGAATAATTGTTTTAGATGTCAGCCCATAAAAACTTATTATTTATAAAAATTCACGCACCGGATCATGTAATAACAGAATACGGAGAAATATTTGGTACTACGAGATATTTCACCGAGAATCATCTGGATTCAACGTCTACGAAATTTATGGAGAAGGATTGGATTAAAATAATACGGTATGCACTTATATTAATTCATTTCAGTCTGAATTTGCAACAAACGGATTTTCTGTCTTTAACATAGAAAGACAAACGTGCACTTGATCACCAAACGACACTTTAAAAATTTAAAAATAAACTATTCCTTACACCGTCAATACGCCGCTAAACTTAGGGTCTGAGATGATAACATCCCTATTTTTATCGTCCCTTATTTATTTACACAATAACACAAAGTTTGGATTTTTGTGGTTCTCTTACCGGCAAAAAGTGTGTGATACCAACCTATAGTTGCCCAACGATTAAAATATTTAAAACTGGCTAATTAGACCAATATTTACCCATTTTTGCGTATTTACTGTTTGGCAAATACATGGTACATCAACTTAAATAACGGTTATTTTCCGAGGTCCTGGATTAGTCCGTAGATTACTGGTAAAAAGTTATTGGGGTTTTCTATCAAGATATTCCCAGGCTAGAAGAGTAACAAAAAGAAATAACATTTTCTTATTTAACAGAAATAATTACTCAAAACCTAACGGGTACTCCAATTTTGAAAGAAGTCTTATAGTTTACAAGATTCTTTCACACTTACCTTTTGGTGACCAAGCCAATCATTATGGTATCGGACGGTAAGCTTTAATTAATTAAATTAGACTTGATTATAACATAAATAATATAGAAAATAAACTATTCGAGTTTATAACACTTCTATGATGACTATTCTTTTTTTTATTCTTTGTTCGTTATATTCACTATGTTGATCTTATGCAATTGTTAATACAAGCAAATATATTGGAATTTATTAGGTATGACTTTTGATAAGATGGGATTTAATGCCCTTTGTGCAAGACAGTTACAACACTCAACATAAAATACAGGCAGTATTTAAGGCAACTCTGATTCCATTGAACTTTTTCCTTTTTAGTGGTTAGCGTTAACCCAAACTGTCAAACTGCAGAAAAATAATTTAAGTTTCTTTTTTTCAAAAGTCTTTATACATTTCACTCTCCTTATTGCAATTGTTATCATTGTTCATTTTAGCTTGTTAAGAAATAATATAATATTGGACGCTTATGCACTTCATGACGGTCCGTACTTTTTTATTCCCGAGCAAACTGTTGTTGGATCAAATGCTCGACAGGTATGGTATCAACAGGCATTTTTATTTTGTACAGGCCAATGTTATATTGTCAAGATTAAATTGCTAAACAATCTGTGTCAGTAATAACATTTAGAATATCACCATATCGACCTGTTCCTTATAAACCCACTAGTAACCAACATCGTAATTTTGTAAAATTTTTGTAAAGAGAAAAGCTTGGCACCTTTTTTAAACGATGTTACTTGTGAAGTTTAAGCTCGATTTAATCCTTCAGAAAAAGAGGAGGTCTACTGTGGACTAATGCCATAGCTACAAACATTTAATGTATTTTTAATTATATCTTTTACTTTTGCAGATACTGTATTACAGTTGGGTAGGATTTCAAAATGTATTTAAACGCCAACCTTTGCACTTGATTCACGAGTATTTCGGACCCACAGTTAGTGTCTCTTCAATTTTTTAAACCACACATTATAATATAAAAGATTTACGTAAACATATTGATTTATTATTAAGGAATAATTACTGTTTGGTCGCTACGTATAACACGTAGAAAATAAATAAAAATAGCTAGCGAGAGTTAATTCTTCAAAGCAATTATCTATAGTCATCATCGTCGAATGAAACGAATGTGTATTGTTTATTGTTATAATTATTTCAAGTCTTAGAAAAGTGGAGAAAAACTTAGTAGTCATCTAAACATCAAATCGACGAATGCGCTTTTTAATAATTGTGACATAATTTGCAAGATTAATTGGTATATTTTATAAACTCAATATTCAACTGTTTTCATATTATGTTTAGGTTGCTTTTTACTTCGCGTTTTATGGATATTTAAACAAGGCGCTGGCTATAGCTTCGATTGCAGGTATTATTACGGCTGTGTGGCCACTTTGTGATGGCGAAGAAAATTTAAGGTTTTTTTTTACAATATTTTTTTTTCTTAAGATTATTATACTATTTAGTTATCATAGTTGTAGATGCATGAGCTATTATGTGCGTTGGTCTAGTGGCTAGATATAAGGCGGCATCGTAACCCGTAGGTCGTGGTTTTTTATCCCAAGTCGGGCCAACAAAAAGTTTATGTCGAAAATATGTCGGATTCTGGATGTGGGAAGTGAGTAACTATAATATGTCCTGCTCAGTTGGCTAATCTCTCTTAAGATTGGCCGAAATTGATCTGGAGTACTATTATTATTATTACGTGCATTGTTGCATATGTGTATTTATGTATATAAAAAAGATAGGTTAGGTTTTTAATAATATTTATTAATAAAATCGTATGTCATTTGATTTTGATTTGTATACGTGACAACTTTTTTTCCAGAAAGTTAGTCTGTAAAGACAGCAGAGAAATGTGCCAACAGTGCGAAATTAAGGCCAGATGTCCATTAAGAAAATCATCTGAATATTGCTTATCTATGACCATAAACATTATGTTAGATCATCCCTACACTGTCTTTTATTCCGTGTTCACTGTTTTTTGGGGTTCGTATAAAATATTAATTAATTGTATTATGTCTATTATAATGTCTTGTTGTATGAGTTGCAAGAAATAATATATCTGGTCATTTCGTCGAATAGCTGAATTCCCACGCAATTAAAACAGCTATTCGATCCGGTTATTGCACGTGTGACAATTGCCTCCCGAGCAATAATATGAAAAAGTTTGATTTTTCTACTTACTACTTACTAGTTTGATATTTCCAACGACTCATTAACTTCTGTTATTATTATTAATGAAACATAAGAATTAATTTAATTTTCAAGTCCATAATTTAAATTCACAATAATATCTTTAGAATTTTTTTTTTGCTTCGCTAATAATAGGTACTTATTAAGTTACTCTATTAAGCATTTAGTAAGTAATAACTAAACGACATAATAAGTGCCGTGTTAACTAAAATTTTATCGGTTTAGATATTAGAAAATTATTTACATTTGACTTTCTATGGATCTGTTTGATACATAAAAAAAACAACACGCTATTATTATTATGTTTATATGCCTTTTGAGCAATTAAAGCTAACATTTATTTGTACAAATATCATGTTTTTATAACAATATCTGTTTTAGCATTTACTTTTATTACCTTTTGGAAACGCAAAGAATACTTTTTAAAATGGATGTGGGAACTCAATGGAGTACATTTATATTACAAAAGTACAAGCCGGTAATTATTTATTTCTATATAAATAAATAAAATTGAAGTGTCTGTCTGTGATTTCAAAATATCTGCCTCTTTTAAAATTAACATTGTCATTTACGAGTTATCAAAACAATCATTTTTTTATTTTTGTCTGTCTGTCCGGGATAGTCTTTAAAACGGCTAAAAATTTCAAAATGAAATAATTGAATTATAATAAGAAGTACTTCAAGATACCATTTAGATTTTATTTCATCAAAATCGGTTGAGCCTATCAATAGTTACACAAAATTTAAAGTTCACGTGTGGTTTTTGTTGTTATAATATATGTTGTGGCCATTGCGGTGTGCTAAGTACGTCAATTACTATATCTTTAGCTAGCTTTTAAATAAAATGCTTCATAAGATTTTATTCATGCCCATCTGGCGAATTTCGGCCATGTAGGCGGTACTGTAGGCAGGGATTAGTCACAGCAAGTAAACTCGACAAGAAGAAATAAATTAAACTCTAATCAATAAACATCATATAATTGATTAAGTATTGCTGATATATTAGCAATACTTAACCAATTATATGTGGCGGATATGTTGTTTCTAAATATGTCATTAAGAATATCGATCTAACTGATTAACAGAACAAGAGCAACTCATACTTATCCTTCTTTAGGCCAGAATTTGAAATAAATTATAGGCCGCTAAGAAAATCCCTTATAACTGGATTGATATATAAAGAAAATGGATTTCAAATAGTTATACGTTTCCTTTTTACTAAGGGAACCATATTATTGTATGTAAGTAAAACTCTCTTTATTCGATTAAAAATCTAATTTTTATTATGACTAAAAAAACTGTTTTGTAAGACCGTCATAAAATAACCCAATACATAAAAGAGATTTAAAACGAAAGCAATAAAGATTTATAGACATATTAAGAAAAAAGGCGAAACATTTATCCAAATAAATAATATTTAACCAATTCTTGCCTTACCGTTTATATCAGTTTTATTTGGATACGTTTCAATTTTATAAATATGGATTGTGTGTTGATTTCATTTGCGTATCTCAAGAAAAGGCAATTATATTTTTGCAAATTGCTGGACGGCAAATCAACGTAACGTCACGAAAGTCGCACGAGCTGAAACTTTTATCAAATTGCTTAAACACTTTGTGTTGCTTATTTCTGTTATTTTCGCAATTATTAAGTTATATACGTAGACTGGGGAATATACTAGATTTAACAGAATAATCTCAAAAGAGCAACGGCGGCAATACACATGCTACTTGCACGTGCCACTTAGTATAATGTGTATAATTTAACTGATATACATATATAGCTGTATCTGGCAATCAAGTGAGTTGCACAATATTTGATTTATTGTTATGCAATATGAGGGAGGGTGGGAGCGGAATATAATTTTATTTATTATGTATAACATAAATTTCCAGCGCAAAATTCTATATCTAAACTCGACTTCTTTTTTAATATAAAATTATACTGTCTTATTGATGGATGGTAAAAGTAAAAACAACTTACAGTTTAAAAAAAGTCGTTGCATAAACAACGGAACCGTTCTTCTGTCAATTTGTATTTATTTGATAAATCGTATATGTTTGTAGGTGACTCAGGATCATTGAAGGAACTGTTGAGTCCGAATCGTTAACTTTATTATGAGTTCTTAAATTGGTTTACTAAGTCGATATCTTTTCTTACCAATAGCTTTTGGCGATTCCATCAATTATGGGATTAACAAGCCACACATACGATCGCTTCCACAACTTATTTGTTACGAAAGGAAAGAAAGAGAAGTTTTATGATTATATAATATTGGCTTCATTTCAAACATTGAACATACTGGTAGTATCGGTTTTGGAAAAGGTGTGTGTTTGGTATTCGTGTAATAAATTCCTATTTCAAAATAAAGGTTAATTCCCCTAACACAATTTAGAAAAGTAATGTTTTTTATTCCACGTTTGAAATATTTTGCACAAGAAAAACCGCCGGCAGATGATGTCTGCAATGTATTATATACTTCTCCGAATGCGGTTTATCTTCTAGTTTCGTGTATCGGTTTTTTTTTTTTGAGTTGGGTAATACGAAAAATGTCTCCTCAATATAATGTGATTATGAAACAATTGCCCTGTGTCTAGAGCTCGTAGAGCTATTTTTTAAAATCATTAACTGATTATATTTATGTTCTTAATGTGATGTCTACAAAGATAGCGAGTTAATAAAGAGCGAGATTGAGCTATAGTCAAAGAGGGCCAGTAAGTAGCATTACATTTAAGTAATTTAACACCATAACATGACACCTGATTCAAACAAATAAAGATAACACGAAACAAAGTTAAATAAAACGGTTTTTATCTCATTTATTATATATTTTTACCTCAAGCACAGATGTGACTTACGTGTTAGTGTAACAGGTATTTATAAATTTATATTTCTATTTTCAGATATATAGTTTTTTGGCTTATATCATAGTGAACTTTTTAGAAAACCATAGCACGTACAAAGCATACGAGGAATCATTAATTATGAAAGAATTTGGATTTAGTATGATATCAATATTTTCTTATATGGGATATATTGCTTGGATGGTGGTATGTATTTTAATTTGAGCTTAACAACATCTATACGCCACCATACCTTGGTAAGTATAATACGTAGATAGCAAGCAAAGTTTGCAAGCTAAAATTCGAGCAATTCGTCGAGAAAGTATTTCAATTGTTTCGTTTGTATTTACTATTTCTCTTATCTCAGAACATGATATTAATTGAAACTAATAGAAAATTTCGTGAATTTTTTTCTTCGGAATAGAATATTTTGCTGTTGTAAGTAATGTGTGTATGTTACATACATTTTTTGTTACATACACTTTATATAAAGAGGTCCATCTACTATTGCGGAATTATCCGCTACATTGTAAAATTACTAGCATTAATGGTGACTTAAAATTAAAACCAATTATGCATGTCTCTTTATAAAAACAAATTAACATAAAATTAACGAACAAAATTATTAAATCGCTAGTTACGTATAAACGAGGTGTATGTTAACGAACATGACTTTGTTGGTGGTGCAGCTAGTAAAATTATCCATAAAATAATATACTATGAGTATGTCGAAAATACGGTCAAGGGCTAAAAGTAGAATGCTTCCTATTATATGTCGGTTCCTATTATAATTATCTCGATTAAATAATAATAATTACTATTTATCATTCAGGCTGGAGTTAGAGCTTATTTAACAAGATGTTGGTTTTGGTTCGAAAACCAAGATCCAGTGGTGATTTTAAATAGAGTGCTGTCACGTTGGCCTAAATCCCCGTGGATTAACAACATCGCTTGTCATAGATATTGCTGGCCGTTCACATGTATCATCGAGTTAAGCATATTGCTTATGGTTACGCTGGTTGTAAAATTCGTGGTCGTCCGAGCTGTAATTTATAATAAGAGGTTATACATATATTTATATATTTTACTACCTACTGGTGGTAGGGTTTTGTACAAGCTCGTCTGGGTACCCACTCACCAGATATTCTACCGCAAAACAGCAGTACTTGGTATTGTGTTCCGGTTTGGAGGGTGAGTAAGCCAGTGTAAAACAGGCACAAGCTACATAAACTTGGTTCCCAAGGTTGGTGGCGCATTGGCGATGTAAGTGATGGTTAACATTTCTTACAATGCCAATATACTCCTCCTATTTATTCTATTTTTATATATATTAATAAAATTTGATGTTATTATATTGTATTCTTGTTTTTATTTTTGGATCGTGCATCATTAAAACTTACACGGCGTGCGCTGCGTAAATAGTTACACGAAAAAAATGTATTGATTAATCGTTCTTTCTGAAAAGTTCTTAAAAGAAATCCGTGACAGTATATATAAGACAACACTGAAGATAATTTACATTTTTACCTTATAAATTTCGGTCAAATTAAATTAATTATTTGCGAAGGTTTCTTATCCTATACTGTGAGGTACCAATATAATAAATATGTTTAGTATTGTATTTATGTATCTAATCTAGAAAATATTTGTTCTGAACATTATGTAGGTACTTTAAATGAATATTTTAGGAGGTATCATAAAGTAAAAAAAAGTCCATTGTTAAGGATAGCAGTGCGATGGCAGAGCATTATTTTATTACTGCTCTAATACCGTGCGCTAGCTCGAGGCCTCCGTTATGCGATGCGGAAAGTGTCGACTTCATTGATATTAGATAGTAGCCCGCTTATTTTAGTACAAATGTTGGTACAAGCAGTTGTTGTCCTCCAGACCAATTTCGGCCACGGCGGCAAGTCTCAAGAGAGATTATCGCAGCGCAGGACATCATTATAATGCACAAGTGTGTGCGAAAACACATGTGCACTCTCTATTCCCTCATTCTAATAATCCGACAGGCCGGCAACCCGACACGAACTGAAAGAGTTCAGGCGCAGGACCAACAGCGTTATGTGCTTTCTGAGGCACAGTAGTGTACACACTTTCAACTTCCAGACTACGGCCTGCAATTGAGAATCTTCAACAGAAAAACTCAATAACTTTTTACTGGCCCGACTTGGGATTTAAACCCTCTCGAACCCCCTCTTTGAACTCGGGATCTGCGGCCTTATATCTAGCCACTTTTTTTATTTCATGCTGTGGAAACCTTCAGAAAGGTACCTCGGTCTCTTAGGGGGGAACGTATTATGTCGGATTCTTACTCACTAGGAGGAGTCTACTTATTTACTTGCCGAGGAGAAGTGAAGGGAAGAGAAGGTAGGATCGGACCTTTCCCATTCACACTCCATCGTATCCTTCTGAACCATGATGGTCACACAGAACGAGGTTACGGCCCTCCTCGCCGATTCCTTGCGGAGCATTGCCGACACGATTACTCGCAGAGAGAGGTCTTGTCCGACCTCGCGGACCAGGATCTCCCTTACTGAACTGATGAGCGGTGTCCCGGTCCGTCGTTGTCGCTTCGCAACCGATCTTAAGGAATTCTCCAAAACAACCTTGACTCGTCATTACCTGTGTAGGTTGGAAGGTGACTCGTCGCTTTCAGAAGCAGAGTGATCCTAAATAGGGCTGCTTTGTGACCAGCCATGCTGCTCACCATCCCATCGGGTACACAGCTAGTAAAATCACGGGAATTATATAAAAAAGGAGCCTAAACAACTATTTCTAAATTTCTAACATTAAACTACATTGAAAAATGGCACACTTCTATATGACGACTAACTACTGACTATTTTATATCTCATTGATTAAGAAAAAGCACATGATTAAATACTTATTTTATGTGCCGCACGTAGTCAGGTCGGGTAGCTAGCGGTGTATAAACAATAAATACTCACATATATGAAAGTAGCGCAGCGCACTTGTGAGCCTACTAAATATTGTGTTTTTGCTAAAATTAAAATTAAAAAGTTACAAATCTTAGGTAAAGGTTAGCGTTAATATTGTATTATATAATTATATGTCTCTTTCAGTTTACGAATAGGTTTCAACGATATCAAGGACACTACAGTCCCATGTTGGGAACGTGAATATACTTTAAATAAAGTAGATGAAAGCTTTTTGTCGAAGAGATACCATTTTCTCGGTTAATTTATTTAATATTTAATATGATTTATTTTATTTTATGTCATTATACTAAAATTACCATACAAATAAATAACGACAAATCATTATACATGAAACCGTACTTACGCGCGAATTTTTCATTTTAACTCCATTTTTATAATAAATGGTAGCAAGGCAAATGTGTAGGAAGCACATTCTTCTTTTTACTTATTTTTTTTTCTTGGTGATAAACAAATAATATTAGGTCCTTACATATGAAACTAGCGTTTTGTCGTACTGACCACTTTGATCTGAAATATCTCCTCTTTGGTTTAGAATTCCAAATTCAAATTTATAAAATCATTTAGCTGGTACCCTGGTGGTGTCACTTATTACCGTACAATGGAAAACATGAAATATCGGTATATTTACGAGTACGAGTTCTACCGTGGCACCAGTGCTGAAGAAACAGCTCGAAGGATTAATGATGTGTACGGCACTAATGTCGCAAAAGGAAGCACGGTACGTTTTTTATTTCAACGTTTTCGTTCTGGAAATTTCGACCTTCAGAACCAACCCCGTGGACGGCCGGAGACCAAAGTGGAAAATAAAAAATTAAAGGCTATTGTGAAAACGTCCATCACAAAGCACTTCAGAGATAGCTGCAGGCTTCGGGGTAAGTGATAAAACTGTATTAATCCAATTGAAGCAAATCGGGAAATTAAAAAAATTTGAACGATGGGTACCTCATGAATTGAGTCAATCGAACTTGTAAACACGCGTCGACTGCTGTGTTACTTTGCTCAACCGACACAATAATGAAGGAATTTTAAATCAAATTATTACTTGTGATGAAAAATGGATACTGTACGATAATCGTAAGCGCTCGTCGCAATGGCGAAACCCTGAAGACCCAGCCAAATCCTGTCCTAAACGAAAATTGACTCAGAAAAAGTTTCTTGTGAGTGTTTGGTGGACTAGCGCCGGTGTCGTTCACTACAGCTTTCTTAAATCTGGCCAAACATTTACGGCAGTTATCTATTGAGATAACTAGAATACAAGACCACACACTGTACAACAAACAACCACTAAGTTAGATGAGCTACAATTGCAATGTCTGCGACATCCACCGTACTCCCCGGACCTTGCTCCAGCAGATTACTATTTTTTTTCGGAATTTGGACAACTTCTTACAAGGAAAAAAATTCAACTCTGATGCGGCAGTCCAAACCGCCTTCAAAGAGTTTATTGATTCTCGCCCCCATGGTTTTTTTAGTAAAGGGATCAACTATGAGATGGCAAAAATGCATAGATAACAACGGTGCATACTTTGATTAATGAAATATATTTTACAAAAAAAAATTGACTTTATATTCCTCCTGTACAAAACGCCAATTTCATATGTAAGGACCTAATATTTAAAAACTAAATATCGTTATATGCATAAGTCGTTATTATGAAGATTAACGTGGTAAATTTTTTTTCAGCGCTTCAGTTCTCGATGGTAACATTATTTGGACTGGCCTTCCCGTTGGCTCCTTTATTGATATTACTTCTAAATATTTGTGACTTAAGGTACAAGTGAAAATTTCGTTTCAGGCTTATTCGCATAAGCCTTTTTGTTAACGAAGTCCCAAAGAAAAAAGTTCATCGGTGTTAGATCACACGATCTTGGTGGCCAATGTTGATTCGCCAAGTCGAGAATGACACGGCCTGGAAACTTGGTCTGCAGTAAAACCATTACTTCACACGCTGTGTGTCAGGTCACACCGTCTTGTTGGAAAAACATGTCCTCCACATTAATTACATCCAATTCGCGCAACAAAAAACTGTTAACATTTCGCGATACCGCACACTATTAACAGTTAGCATTTCCAGTCGCATTAGTCCCATTTTTGTAATGTGTTTTTACAATAATTAAACGTTTGTTCGCTTAAATACTTCTGCATATTCTTAAGTCGCGTGGTCTGTATATGACAACTGTCCAAAAAAATCATCGTACAACTCGTATTAACAAAATGGCGGCAAATTTTAATCCGGTGCTCTTGTTGGGACATTATATCTTTATTTATAATTCAACACTAATTCCCTTTAATTTTATAATAAAAAAGTTCTGATAACAAGTGTGCAAACATTGAATTATCAAACATATTTTTTTAGGAATTCATAATGAACACCATCAATAATTGAAGGTTTCAACCAATGCTCTTGACGTCTTTGTTCCTACTGTGATTTAAATAGGCTATAGGGCAAAGTGTATTTTTGAAATAATAGTTATAATTTATTGTGAAGATTAATTAATTACATATAAACTATTATCATTTTAGATACACTGCAAGTCATTTGGTGCTGACCTGTAGACGTCCTTTACTTATAAGAAAACCTGGGATAGGAGTATGGAATAAAATTCTTACATTCATAGCGGTCACAGCAATCATAACCAATGTTAGTGTCGTACGTTTATAAAAAATCTAACCAGTCAGTAAATTGTCGAAAAATTTAGTTTTTAACCTAATCTAACCAAAAATTACCAAATACCTATCGTCTCGTCATAATATGTATATGCCACCGTAAAAATTACTAATCATGGCGAGACAATATTTTTATAAGATATTTCAAACAGGTTTTTTTTTTATAGAAGTTTACGAATTTTTAATTTAAACAAACTGGCCGATAACTTGTTAAGTGATCTATGCGACTCATCATGTCGCATCGATCAATTTCTGGTATATTTAATCTAATTATGATTTGTTATTAAATAAAATAACTCAGATCATGATAAGATTCGATATCAAATAAATGTATGTTTTATTCGCCTCAGTAATCATACTGATCTATAAGCGATTTTCATTATTTTAGGCTCTAACGTTAATATTAACTACAAGGATGACTCATAGATATTTTATGGAAGCTAAAAACATCACTGTGGTAGAAACTCTCGATCAGTTTACCAGCCTTTTAATTCATGTAAGTATTTTTTGCACTTCTATTGTGACGTCCGCGATGTCTTCTGAATACGGCGTTCAATAGGTATATTGTAAAAAACGAATTAATATTTCTAATGTGTTCTATCTATTGACTTACTATCTATTGATTAACTCTAAGGCACTAACGCTAAATTTATATACATATAAATACATATTTGAAAATAAATTTGAAAAGCTAGTTTAACTCGTTAATGTTAATCTTTACACAAGGGTGTCATTTTATTCTAAATTGATAAATTGGTTCAAGGCTTCATATGTAATAAAAATAAAACAATATAAAAAAATAACGAAAAAATAAAAATAAAAAACAGAAAATAAAGTATCAATATATCAATGTATCACGAACGAACGCCTGTTAGGCCCAGGAAGAAGGGCTCCCTCCCTCTCTCTAAATTTTAATACAGGTTCCCATCAAGGGCTTCAACACTTTGAAATCGCGGAAGGTCATTCTTTTTTTTTTGTTTATGTGCCTCATGTTTCTACATATTTCTACCATTTTCTCGATGGTAGATAATAGCAATATAGCAGAGCGATGTCGTTAACGGAGTAGTCAGTTTAGCCAGGTTTCGGAAGCAAGAGTAAAAAAATCTCTGCGAAGCGTAAAACAAGAAAGATACCCGCTACTTAGCAATCTATTATATTGACTTTTGGTATTTTTTGCACAGTACAAATAAATCACTTCTTATTTTCCTCGACATTGACATGTCATAATCCACAATCCACAATCCAGTAACAATATTATTTTCACAATATTCACAAAATTAGCGTAATACCTTAATAAATACCATTCATTTAATACCTTTGATGGAATGTACCCTGCTAACAGCTGCCAAAAATTGATGTTTGAATCATCGCATGGGAGTCGGGACGCGGTGCGATCTTTAAAATTAACCGATAAAAGCTCGTGAATCGTGTACGTATTCGTATATCACCCAAACAACAACGAAATATATTTTAATTAAATACAGGATTGGTTTTTTTAATTATAATTTCTTGTCCTAAGCTTATTTCGTGAGCATTGAATTTAAAATAATAATGACATACATAATCTGGTTTGTTCTAGAGAGAAGATCAACAGTGTTACTCAGACGGTAAGTAAAAACTTAATAGATTCTAAAAAATAATTGGTCGACATTGTTTGATATATTTGTGTAAAGACAAAAATACTCATTATTCAAAATACAGACCGCAACGCGATATGGTTCTTTTAAAAAAGACTTTTTATTAGTGAATGTTGATACAGTACTTAAAGTGTTTATGAATGGTTTCGAAATTCATATTAAACGTTAACATGAATGAGTTTCAGCTATTTGTGGAGGCTCAATAATTTTGATTAAGAATGATATAAATTGTAAAGATATTGTACGTCTCTCTATCGAATGTACTGTTGAGGTGTTTTGCATTGAGCTCCAGCAATACATTTTAGTTTTTTGTATACCGATCCTCATCTTGTAACTTTGAACTTTTTGCATCAACTTTGTTTGTGGGTTATAAGAAAGAAGGTTAAAATACATCATCTTTATTTTTTATAATATTGGCCAACCGTTGTGTATGTAAGTAAAAATTTTACTTAATACCTCTTCTTTACGATCATGATTTTTTATAACTTCTTTGATGATATAGATATTTTTTTGTATAAAATGAATATATGTTGTAACCGTAGATTGAGCTTTAACTTTTCCAGCAGGTAGCCTTGACAATACGTCAGCTGCATTCTTATCGCTACGTAAATACTCAAAATCATACATATAGCCCGAAAGTAAAATGGCCCATCGCTGCATTCTACTAGCAGCCATAACCGGTATTTCTGACTTACTGCCAAAAATTGTTACTTAACAGCTTATGGTCTTCTCTTAACGTAAATCCTCTTTTCAAATCATGAGCATTTTTCTCATTTAACTTTAATTTATATGTTTCTAAACGCTAAGTGTATTTAAGTGAGTGTATCTGGAAGAGAATTCCTTAGAGTATCTGGAACTAAAAGATTCAAAATTAAAAATTTCATCTATAATATTATAAAAAATGTAGTATTGGATAACTTATTATTAATTCCCTTATCCATTACCTGTCTAATAAACTAGTTTTACAACTTTCTATAACATCTAAATCTAACATTTTGCCAACGAACTAATGCACGATTTGGCACTTACTGTGTCAATTTTCATTTCTAATTTTATGTATTTACACAAATGTTAATAATATATTTTGCAAAATTATTAATATTTTCAGACTATAACGAAAAATTTACCTCGTTATCACTATTAGTGCTTTCGTTGCTGCTATTTGATTGTAAAACATTATCGTTATTTAAATTATGGATTGGTATTCTCTTCAAAAACAATTCTTTTTTTTTTTATAGAACAGGAAGGTGGACGAGCATATGGGCCACCTGATGGTAAGTGGTCACCAAACGCTCTTAGACATTGGTATTGTAAAAAATGTTAACCATCGCTTACATCGCCAATGCGCCACCAACCTTGGGACCTAAGATTTTATGTCTCTTGTGCCTGTAATTACACTGGCTCACTCATCCTTCAAACCGGAACACAACAATACCAAGTACTGCTGTTTTGCGATAGAATATCTGATGAGTGGGTGGTACCTACCCAGACGAGCTTGCACAAAGCTCTACCACCAGTAAATAAATCTAAAACCAGCTTGTGTGATATTGTATTATTTGATGATGAAACCAATTTATTTTTAAAGTTGACAAGATATACTAAAAACGGTGACGAAGTAAATAATACAACTTAGTACTTAATGCTAAAAAAAACTAAATGTTTCATTTACAATGACAAATGTAAATAACTAAATAAATAAATACTTGCTTGCTTTTAAAAATGAACAATATTGATCTTGTATTTTTAACTCCACAAATTCTTGGGAACAACCTTGGACTCTTAGCTCCAGTGGAGTCGAAACTACCAGGATCGTTTATTTTAGTTACCTCTATGGTATTATGTTTTACGGCTTTCTTCTTTGGGGTAAAGTGATTGACATTAAAGCGATTTTCATTCTTCAAAAAAGGGCCAAGACAAGAATATTGGTATTATGACAGTTGCATCACAGCATATGTCCGCTAATATTCTATTTATATGTAACAATATTAATAACTATACAAAGAAAAGTGACATCAGTTAAATACTAGAGATAGAAATAAAATTATAATTTCAAGATTCCGTCTCATTTAAGTTAATAAATCGTTTTTAGGACTAGATTTGCATTTTTAATAAAGTTCCGCTGTCTATACATCACATTTCATTAGGCTTCAATTAGTTATAAAAAACTATTCTTAGTAAACTCTGTATCTGAATGTATGTTAGACAAAAGTGCATGGATTGATTGATTGCTGGATCTCATGCAGGAACTAAGTGTATGTAATTTATATAAATTTGTATTTATACAAAAAAAAGTAATTACTGAGTTTCTTGTCTGTTCTTCTCGTTAGAATCTACATTCCGAACCGGTGGTAGCGCTTGCGGATTCATAAGTACTTGTAAATGTCTACTTGAATAAAAAAATTTCGATTTTATTAATATTATTCTCATTAAGTCTTTGGATGTGAACACACGTCTATGGTGCTCCACTGGCCATCGTGTTACGGCACGGCGCTGCTATCGGTCGTATGACTACTTTTTATTTGCACTAGTGGAAGCACGTCCCGTTCTCCATTAAAACATTTTAATTGTCAACCATTTTTGTTAACACGTGCGAACTAAGTAACAGCAAAACGCGGTGCATCGTACACGGCACCGTGCCATAACACGGTGGTCGGTGCAGCACCGTAGACGTGTCTCTACATCCTTTATACTATAATTATATTTGACTCGAATAATATATTAAAAATAACAAAGCAAATGCAAATTAACTTTTGTTCATAGATTTAGTGGAAAAGAATAATAACATCTACTGGAACGACGATTATTCCGAGATCCGTACAACTTTTTCATATTTATTTTACTTCTTTAAATTACGTTATCTAATACTTTTAGTCGTAAGTACAACTTAAAAATATTAAAAATAAATCGTAACTCCCTTAAACTTTTCTCACTTCTCTGCACATTATTTGCACAACTCTTCTAACTTTTTTTGGTCCATCACTTCATTTTCAATATTGTTCTACATGTGCAAAGCTATTCATTCCTTTTCATAAAGAAAATATAGAGATAGATGAAAATAATTGTGCATGCAACACCATAAATGTGTTAGAAGTGAAACTTCTTATAATATACAGCTGAATCTATCTTTCTACGTCATATCTTTCTTCTCACTCGTATTACGAAATTTGCCTAAACGTCTTCGAGGTATTAGAGACACGTCCTTAAAATTAAATTTTCGTTCACCTATCGATTTGCAGTCTAAGAAGTTTCACTTCAACAAATAGTATTTAAATATTGCTTTAGTCATTTTTTACGGCATTTTTTCCCTTTTTCCAGCATATTATGGGTTTGGGTTTTTTTATTATCAAACACTTGTTTCCACCATACATAGCGGAAATAAAAGAGACTAAAGCTGCCGAGAAGAGGATTAAAACACTTTACTACTATTACAAAACTGTTAACACGTCGCTAAAGAAGAATTAACAGAATTTAGCCGAATATTTATCAAAACATTATTTAATTTGATTTATTGTAACTTTAAACTATTCTTACACAATATGTACATTATACTTAATAAAAAAAAAAATTGCAATAATTTATGATTATTTTCTAATAAATTTTAATATTACCAAAAAAATGTTAAGATGATTAGTGATCTTCTACGTCTTTTGATGTGTCATGTGTTTTTCGATGGGTCTGCAAGAAGTATAAACCATTTAAACCATTTATTTTGCTACACACATACATTACATAGAAACATATACAGAAGAAAAAAATTAAATTTAAAGAATACAGTGTAGGTAGCAAGGGGTTCATCTCAGTATAAGCTGTGCTAATGCACACTAAAAAGCCCTTATCCTTGAGAAAAAAAAAAAAACATTACACAAATAGAAAAACATCACAAGGAACTTAGACATAAGATAGACAGACAGACTTAGACATAAGACATTAAAAATGAATATGATAAATACTAAGTCTATGAGATAGTATGACTGACACTATATTTGGAGGTTGTTACTCTGACTTTTGTTTATTTAAAAATAATACCGTCAAATGTTTTTTCCAAGTCACCTGGGACGTCTCCTAACTCGGTCACCGTTCAAACCGGAACAGAAAAATACACAGCATTGATGTTAGTTGGTAGAAAAATTGGTAAGTGGGTGTTAGTAGAATAACTAAAAGGTAGCAGTATTTATACCTACCTCGTGTCGTGTCGGATGTGTCGTCCCATCGGATCGACGAGAATTGGTGCGCACATGTACTTTAATATGTTCTGCGCAGTTAACTAGTCTCCCGTGAGAATAAGCACCATGGCCGAAATCGGTCGAAAGAATATCATCATTATTGTCAAGTACCTACTCAGAGAGGCCTGCACGAAACAGCTTACCACAGGGTAATGGGTATTTTCACTTGTTATGTCACACCGCGTCAGTCCACTGTTTCACCCTATTAGTCTATTCTTGTTTATCTATTTACGTATTAATTGCTATAGAGATATCGAGCATAAACTACTCATACTAACTTACTGTCCAATACGAGTATTATAGGATACTATAGAACTATTATATATTACAGACAAATTGACTGGTTTGGTATATTCCTAACAAGTATGACTTTCTTCGCATCCAAAGCTGACCAAACTTTAGTCTGGCTATTTTAGATTTTTTTTTTTATATTTCCCGGGAGGGCAAATGACTCTACTCCACCTGATGTTAAATAATTTCGTTCTTCAGGAATCTCGATCTCAGGAATTAAAAAAAAACTGCATTTCAAAATATCTTTATTGTGCAATTTAACTAAATTAATTCAACGATTCAATAAAATCGATGACTTCACGAATGTTATAGTTTATGGCAACGATGGCTCCACGCATCACTGTACGAATGGTCAATTCTACCACACTCATTATGACACCGTTGAAGAGAGTTGTAAATACAGATATCAGTGGATTCAGTAACCAGTCAAACAAAATGTTGCCAATTAGACGTACCCGCAGACGCCTAAAAACAAATCATAAATACATGGATTAGTCTCAAAATCTCAATGACATCTAGCAATAATTTTAAGTTACTTAAGCCGAGCGAGATAGTCCAGTGGATACAACTAAGTAGAAAATCGTTGCTACAAATCCAATCAAGCGCCACGGTGTTTTCACGTACTTAATTTGTTCTTCTAATACAAGATGTTAATTTTAAATCCTATATACCTACATAGGCAAGCAGTGTGTGTCGCAAATAAAGTTAATTCTATTCTATTCAATACGTGTCTTCAACAAACCACACCAGAGCAGTAAGAAAAATAAATTTATCCTTGACAGGAGATGTGTCATGTAATAAGACCGGCTAAGTGCTCTCACTTATAATTCAAATAAATATAATATAGTACGAGATCCGAATTAGATAAATGCTATTATATTTAAATTTAATTTAAATTCATACGTTTGTTTTCTCTTTTAATATTAATGTGTACCAAAATTATTATTTTTTTATAATCAATAAATTTATATTCCATTTACCTATGCCTATGCCATATTATAGTATATAATATTATTACAACGTGATCTTACCCGCGTTCGACGATGGCGAATTGTTGTAACTGAATTTCGTCTGTATTGAAATCAATCAAAACGTCGGCGATGATATCGAAGTATGAAAGTGATGCAATAATTCCACCAGTCGGTCCTATGTTCATTACCTGAACTAGATACTTATAGGCGAACTAAAAAAGAAAAACTGAATTAATTTGTGAAATAAATGACTATGTTAAAATCGATGTCTGGAAAAAAGGAAATTGGCAATTTTATAAAATATTGTAATAAGTTTTCGAGGCAGTTAATGTAGTACGGAAAAGTATGATTATCGAGTTTTGTCTGATGAAAATCTCGGAATATCGCACATGTTTCCCGAAAAAACTGAGTATAAAAATAAAAAAGAGACCTTTTAAACTATCATCATTCAAGGTAATTACTAGGAAATATTAAGAAAGATAATATTATTTACTAATGTAAATCTTTAACTTACTAACAATAGTGTAGTTTAAAAATGTAGAAATTAGACCATAAATCTTTGCTTTCACTGGAATATAGTATTCTGCATTATGTTATGTATGATATCTATCTATGCCATTAATTATTCACATCCAGAAAATTACAAACTTTATATCTTATAAATTATACTTTATATTTTATTATTATTATTATTGTTCTGCGTTAATTTATTTAAATAGTCGCGTGTCGAATTCTCTATTCACTATACGATGTCAAAATTATCCACAATATATTTCCTTGTTTTTCTATTCATCGCTGGTGTTACAATTTTACTAGATGATGCTTCAGATATTTTTCGTAAACGTAACGAAAAATGTAAGAACACAAAATATACCCACTCTATAATTTCCTTTTATTTAGTGTACTATTTATCATGGATGTGAATTAAAGACTTTCTATTAGGTATGGTATCACTATATGGTTTCAGCGACTATCAAAATATGACACTTGACAAGATTTCGATATTATTTCTTATTTAGAGCACGCGCCAAAACATCCTTGTCGGACAAGAAATAAAATGGAGATGGTATAGTTTTATGTTCTCATACGCCGATTAATCAGTGTTTCAATGGTATCAGAGGAATTGGAATTGAAATCGGAATATCTACATAATAATACGATAAATATATAATCTTATTTAATCCTATTGTTTGCTCTGAAAAAAAAAGTATTTGCATCCATATAAGTATTTGTATAATAATACTTGACTTTGGTCCGTGATCATTAATTTACCGGTATTTACCGAGATTTGCAAAATTAAACAACAAAATAAAAATAATAATATCCTGGGACATTATTCACACACGGCCATCTGATCCCAATTAAGCAGAGCTTGTGCTAAGGAAACCAGACAACTCATATACTACATATACTACTTTTCTTTGTAAATACGTACTTATATAGATAATTACACCCACAATCACAATCAGACATGATCATGCACACAAATGTCTGTCCTGAGTGTTAATTGGACCCACATCTTCGGCGTGGAAGGCAAGTATCCAGCCACGCCAACCGGCTCCTCAATCCTTTCATACTCGTATTGCGCAGAAGCAAGAGTGTAAGAACGTTTGGCACAGCTAAGGTTTATATTAAGAAGAAATGTTAAATTAAATCAATATGCATTGTAACATGTAGTACAAATACCTCGTATTAAATTATATAAAACATTTACGGCTACACTTAAAATCGATGCGCAGCAGCCGTTTAGTTAAACTTTTTTGTTATTTTGACCTTTTGTTTACTTGACCAACCTGGGCAATGGGCCACCTGGTGATAAGTGGTCACCACTGCCCATAGACATTGGCGAGGTAAGAAATAATAACCATTCTTTACCCCGCTAATGCGCCACCAACCCTGGAAACCGAGTTGTTATGTCCTTTGTGTCGTTAGTTATACTGGCTCACTCACCCTGCAAACCGGAACGGAACAAAGCCAAAGTCAAAAATCTTTATTCAATATAGAAGCGTTACACGTACTTATTGATTGTCAGAAATCTACCACCGGTTTGGAAATAAACACCTCAGACAAAAAAAAATCATTGATTGTGTAATATCTTTTATCAACAATACACTGCTTAGCAATATTGCTGCTTAGCGGCAGAATATCTGATGAGTGGGTACTATCCACCCAGACGGGCCCGCACAAAGCCCACCAGGTAACCCTGATTGCTCTCTATTTGTCCTTAATAATTTGACATTCGAAAGAAGAAGACACAGCATTGTCATTGTTTAACCAATCACTCGCTAAACATGGTCGTTAATGTTTACGATCATACTGACAATGTCAAATACATAGTCTGTCGATCGTTGTCGAAGTTAAAAAAGTGTTTTGACATTATATTGGGTTCACTTTTTTATTACCATACCGACCAGGTTTGGCTAACTATACCTCAGAAAAAAATACATAGAAGTACAATTAAAAAAATCAAAAGTTTTATAAGTTTACTTTTATGAATGTCTCATTTTAATTAACAATGAATTACGTTCGAATTTTGGCCACTGGGCGGACACATTAATTACTTACATTAATATCTAATCGATAGATATAATTTAATGATATACAATTAATACATATATACAATAATCAATCAATGATATTGCTATATTTAATATATATTTTTATATTACATATATTATAATTAATATTTTCTGAAATATTTTTGTTTTATCCGTTTCAATTTATCTTCGTTATCTATGTTTCTATGCCTTTATCTATAAAAAAATCACATTATTATGTGTTTTCTAAAATTCGCGATTCTTAAAGGTGATCTGCGCATAACTTATTATCGTTTGAAAGTTCACTTTATAATCGGACGAAAGTGAATATATCACTCTCATATGACACGACTGGAAAGAGTGCAAAAGCAATATCAACAGCTTTATGTGCCTTCCGTAAATTCTACTTAATTCCAAACTCCATAACGCTAATAAGAATTTCTCAAACATAAAACCCCAATAACTTTTATTAGACCCCGGGTTTGAACCCAGGACCTCGGGATCTTTATCTAGACACAACAACAACAAAGTATACACAAACGAACACATATTTTCATCATCATCATCACTTGTATAGGTATTGAATCGAAACGATATCGTTTGTAGTAGGTATTGATTATTACTTGTCTAGTTTTAAAAGGCACTTCGTTATCATAATGGAGGTCGAACCATGATAAATATTGGTACCTATTTATCACAAACCTATAATTACCGTTGCACAACAAAATAATAACTAGTTCAATATTATTTTGTAATAAAAGTTATATAAACTTAAAGAAAATGTTAGACTGAATAAAATTAACTTCAAACACGCTTCTCTGATTAGGGTGCAGCGTATTATGAAACGGGTCAACCGTTTCGTTTCAATGTATTGTTCTATCCCAGATCGGAAGCAAACGAAAATTATTTTCTTTTTAAATGTCCCGAGTTTACATATAGCTAATAGTTTTTTAATCGTAATTATCGCGTTACCTTGTTTTCTATTATTTCAAGCAAACCACTTAATTAATGATATTGTAAAATAATAATTAAAAATGACAACATATACTTACTTCGAGGTCAGAGCATCGCAGTTGAACGCGTATGCGCAGGGATTTTTGAAAATAGTTGACATTCTGGTCTCCAGAACGAGCGACGTTAACGAGTCCTGTCATCTGACCATCGTGTAGTTTAAGCCACGCACTGTACGTGATTAGCAGTAACCTCTGAAATATAATATAATAGTTCCGAAAATTATTACTATTATTAATTATTTATTTTTATTATAGTTGAGAGCTCTTTAATAATCAATATATTTTTTATTTAAAGTAAGTAGGCAGGCTGGTGGCCGACTGATGGTGAGTAGTCACTATCGGACATAGACATTGTAATAAATATTATCCATCTCTTACATTGCCTATGCGCCTATGTAATTTCAAAATAAACTCGTATCAAATAATTAAGGACACAACATACAAGTATGATAATTTATTATTAAAAATTAGCATTTAAATAAAAATTGAAATTATACTAACAACTTCAAACCCCTCCTCGATTTCTGGCAATTCCATGGGATCCAGGCCATTTTGTTGCAAAAATGGTCCTATCATTGAAATAGTCTCATCGACATAGTCGTTGACTTTCGCTGATAAACCGTTGTTCCATTTTGGACTACAATAGAAAAAAATCGATGTTAAAAATACTCATTTTCTAGGAACAGATTTATATGCAGATATAAATTTCGTTTCAAGCCTCATTAAAAAGCCAAATAAATTAATCACTAGAAAAAATTAGGAAAATCATATGCTTATATGTAACCTATTAAATAAGATTTCTTTGTTTAAACGCGGTAACCTCAGGATGCAACAGACCGATTTGAATAAAATGTTATTTTAAAAGGTAAAGTCAAAACATCCTTTAAATTATGTTTAGCAAAATATGATATTGCAAAATTAAGGGTATTGTAACCACCTTAATAATTAAATTACAATTACCCGATGCGAAGAACAACCCATGACAAAAAACTCAACTTATGTACTATTGTAACTATACTATAATAATTGACGATTGCTTAGCGGTCGAGCCTTAGTCGAGCGTATATATAAAATTCTCATTGATGCATGTTATATTTCTTTCAACTACAATTAGTAGATATGAAAGCATCTTCAAAACCAAGGATCTAGATTTGAATCGGTGTATTAAACGCGATTTAAATGCACCTAAAACCAAAAAATTATCCCAATAATGTTATATTTAAAACTTCTCACCTTACATATAAAAATCTTTGCAATGATATATTGAAATAAATTTTGAAAAAAATGATAATTTTGTAAATTACCCCAAAAAAGTAACAAAAAAGTACCCTCATCTAACCTTCTGAACCTTAGCGACACTTCGCTCGAGGTTGTTGAAATAGTTAATAACTTTTTTATAGACGTTGTCAGAGAAAAACAAGCTCGTAAAACAATACCCTGTTCTCACACGTACCATTAAAAAATATTTTATAGTGAATTAAAATACCTTTAATTCACTATTAATAAATCCGTCGACAAATACTACGTAACTAACTGACTCCGACCAGTCTCAGTATTGGCAGCGCTATAAAAAATGAAGAAATAAAAGAAAACTTTTAAAAAATTCAATATAGACATATCTATAAAAACGTTGAATTTGGATTCTGGTAACATGGATGCCAAAATTGCGGATTCACAAAATCGGCCCCATTACATCAACTTCAACTAAAATTAAGATTATTTTCCTTGTACCTGTTGTTAGACTGGCTAGCTCTCCCTTCAAACCGCCATGCAACAATACTAATTATTAGCTTAGAGTGTCTGATGAGTAAGTGGTACCTACCCAAGCCCTACCACCAAGCGTCTTAAATATAAATACATTATTTAACTATCAAGTAATTCTTATAAAAAACAAATAAAATAAGTAATAAATTATAAAAATAAATTTTCTATTACTTAATGCCTTTAGTTAACTTTGGTTTAATCTAAATTAAAATTAAACAAGTAAAAATACAAGATAATACATACGCAGTTATTTTGCTGTTAATAACATTAGCCTCCGCCACCACTACCAAAAATAATAATACTAAAGCTTTAGTAGAAGCACTCTTCATGTTTCTAGTGTTTCAAAATTAGAACTGTATGTTTATCAAATATTTTTCACTTTATACTAACGTTTGATTTATTGATAATTATAATCCTATAGATACTATGGCTATTATTTATTAGACAATGATGATACAAATCTTAATTATTGTGATAAAAAATAAATGTATTCCGTTTTACCTTTTTATTGTCAACTTAATATATAAATAATTAATTAATCTAAAATTCAAACACAATTTTTAGCCTTATCCGATATTGTTATTAGATAAAAAGATCCATAATGTTGTTGCCGAAAACATATTTTCATACTATTACAAATTTCGTAAAATACAATCTTTTCATTTAAAAAAAAGCACGAGATCTCTAATAAACCGAGTAATAAAATAGCATCACTTCCCTTCTTCCTAGAAGGTTCGTTTTAGACGACAATGGAAATATATTCAGAATTCAAATCCCGATACTCCTGTCTATGGCATGAGATGCTAAGAATTTCCTGATGAGATCTAACTACCACAACCGATGGTCTAAGCACCTGAAAACATAAAAAAACATTGAGAACTAGATAAGGTAATACAGATGTAAATTGGAGATTGAGAGCTGAAGATCGAGTTCAGTGGCGTGGCATTGGAGAGACCTATGTCCAGCAGTGGATGAGAAAATAATGATGATGATGGAGCTCGAGAAAGACAAGTTAAAGAGGAGTGTGCTAAGGTTATCTCGAATTCTGAAGACCAGGGGACGACATGATAATTCTTAAATCTGCTTATTTCCTTCATATATTCTCGATTTCTCGTCCATAAATCCCTCGTCATCAACATTGTAGTAGTTAGTGTTAAAGTTTTTCGGGTCTATACTGCAAAACATATTTTGACATATATTATATATATTTTTTTTAATTTATTTCATACAACTCTGCTTATACCAAAAAAGGCCTTTATTTATAATTATTGGTATACTTAACAAAATTATTATCTAAATTATATTTAATTAACTTAATAATAATGTTTTACTGGCTCACGATCAGTAACTTCTCGTGCCACACTAATTACTCCGGTATTGTCTTTTTTGATATTTATTTTTGTTATAAATATAACAACTATATACGAAATTAAATATAATATGAAGTATAAAAATATAATAAAGTATACATGGATATATAACCTTGATTGAAACAAATCATCTTTTGAGGTAAGTCCGTCACTGTACACAATAATTTAAAATAGCCAATAGTATATACCTAGGACAAAGAAATTATACAAACCAAATATTTTCATGTAGAACAAAAGTATAATATTAGGCATACCTGGCTGTCTAGACTATCTAATCAGTTATTGACTTAATTAATCGTACCACTTTTTAGCGTAGGTATTATAACTTATTAATTACCACAATTTATTGTGTTCAAAATACAAGTATACATATCATATTTTTTTAAAATAAATACGCATATGATATTTGAATCCTTATCGATTAAGGCTATCTTTCTCAAGAAGACTAGCCGGCTGTGCAGGACTTTTACACCTATTATAAGAATAGTGGGTACCACAAGTAAGCACAGAACCAACTTATTGGTCTTTACAATATACTGATACTTATGTTATTATAATATTTGTTTGATATGAATACGCACATAAAATGTCCATATTTTCAAAATAGTTTTTAAAGGATCCGTCGTTACTGGAGTTTGTGTTTATTGAAACCGAAATACTGTCGGAATACATATCGCACTTACAACTTCACCATCGCCGAAAAAACACGTGTAGTGATATCATCGGTCGAGATCTTAAATAATCTATGATATTCATTATGATTTCGCGAAAAATTGCGTTTTCAATGTATGTGAAGTTGTAATCGGAACTTTGGACGTTAAATTAAAGAGGTTATAAATAGTAAGGTGGAATAGTGTTGAAATATATATTAAAGTAAATTAATCAAGAACTTTTTGTAATGCATAATACAGTAGAACTATTAGCAAATCGCATGGATTATGTCAATCTAAGGTTTTGTTTATCTTTACTCCTTCTTCGATTGGCATAGGGAATAGGTAGGTAGATACTATAAAATGAAACTCTATGCTGTGCTCTTCATCTAATAACGATAATTTAATAAAAATAAGCTATTAAAAAGTAAAAATTTATATATAAACACGGTAAAAATCAAAGTTTTCTATCCTAAAATATAGGAACAGGGCGTACCGACTATGATGATGTCCTTTTGGAGGATTCAGTCAATCAATCAATCAAATACCTAAGTCTTTGCATTTGATATTTATATATATATATATATATATATATATATATATATATATATATATATATATATATATATATATATATATATATATATATATATATATATATATATATTTCACTGATGGCAGTCATTGTCAACGGCCAACGTCTTTTCATTACTTTATTCAAATATTTCATAACTAGCTAAATTGATTAAAATCAGCCATACATGATGTCATCCTGACCTATTTCAGCCACGGCGGCCAAACTCAGGAGAGATTAGCCAACTGCGCAGGATATATTATTATATAGTGGACACGTGTGCGCGCAAACACAGATGCACTCTTTATTCTCGTCATAATCCGATAGAACGGCATTCCGATACCAACGGCAATAATCCCAAAGGATTTACGTGCTTTCTGAGGCACGAAAGTGGAAGTTGGCAGTGGCACAGTGTGTACACACTGACGATGAGATGCCATCTCATGTGTAAAGTGGCTTTGGCTTATCGAGTAGTTAAAATTATTAAAGATTTAAAAATCCTTTTAATTTCATTTTTTGTTTCTCTTTTTCTGACGTGTATCTACGCTAGTTGAGCACAAAATATTCAGCCAATGTCACGTATAAAAGAGATGACCTATGTGAGTACACTCGGTTTAAAATTTTGAAGTAATTTATTTTCTAAATTATTTATAAGTCCGACACAGATTAAATCTATTTCTCATATGATGAAATGAAATGAAATGAAAATAGTTTATTCTTTATCAAGTTGTACATAGCAAATAAAGGTTGGGACCCTCTAGTGAGTATAATATAATACTCGTGACAGAAGGACCCGCTCTTCCATAACATACAATTCTGTCCATGTTCTTAAAAAGAATAAACAATATCTTACTATATACTAAAACTCACAATCAGTAGGTAAACTCACATTATATCAAAATGAATTTTACTTGCGTGTTTGTGTGTGTGTGTGTGTGTGTGTGTGTGTGTGTGTGTGTGTGTAGGTGGGTGTATGTGTAGATTACAGTAGATTAGATTATGTTTTATGCAACAGAATTAATTCAGTGTCATCGTATGTTTTTGTTTTTAACCATTCAAATAATTTCTGTTTGACGTTAAAATATTGTTCGGGATATATGTTTAGAATTTTATTAATTTTATTATAAAGGTAGGCAGAACGTGTTATATATTGGTTGCTAGCAAAAGTAGTCTTAGCACCATACGTTTCAGCAATTTTATGTTTTATTCTTCTATTTAATGAATTGGATTTAATGAATTTTAATGATTTATGAGCTTTAAGAATGATACGTTGGATATACATTTGTCTGACAGTCAGTATCTGGCTCATTGAATATAGCGTGTCCGTTGAGAAGCGATATGGCTTGAAGTGGATAACTTTTAGCAAAAGCCTTTGCGCTCTCTCAACTTCAATGAACTTAGATTTAGCAGCTCCTCCCCATACAGGAATACAGTATTCCAATATTGACTGCGCCAAAGCTTTATATATTTTATGTAATAAGGCCCAAGAGCCTTTGTGGCGTAACATCTTAAATATCCAAATTAGTTTACGCAATCTACATCCTATAGCTTCTAGCTGTGCATCCCATGATAGTCTTTGATCTATTAACACACCAAGGTACTTGAAAGAGTTCACTCGTTTGATCATGGAGCAGTTATTACAATCCTCACATTTAATGCTATTGGAAACATGAACTGTAATATTATAGTTACTATCTGGCTGGGTTCGATTATAGATGGAAAAAGGCATGTAGTTTGTTTTGGTTGTGTTTAGAGACAGTAAATTTGACTTCAGCCAACAGGAGACAGTGAAGACTCTTTCTGTTGTATTTTTAACTTTAGTCCAACTAGTATCTGTAAAAACAATTGCGGTATCGTCTGCATAGGAAAATATTTTAGCATTGTTTATTTTTAAATTACAGAGATCATTAATGTAAATTAGAAACAAGGTAGGTCCTAAGACACTACCTTGCGGTACGCCATAAGTTATTTTTGAGGCACGACTAACAAACTGTCCAATTTTCACTTCTTAAGTTCGGTCGCTCAAGTAGTCCCTAAAAAGAGCCAGCGAGGTATCCCTGATTCCCAAATTTTCTAACTTTTTCACAAGAATGGGGACAGAGACCGTATCAAAGGCTTTTTTTAAATCAAGGAATACAGCCAAAGACCTTTTACCACTGTCAAGACTCTTAACAATGTGCGAGGTTAGAGCTTCAACAGCGTCCTCCGTGGATTTGCCCTGACGAAAACCGTATTGAGAGTCTGACAAAAGCTTAAATTTATTTAAATAGTTTAATAATCTCACATTTATAATTTTTTCTATTAACTTTGATATTGACGGCAAAACGGAAATTGGACGATAGTTACTAACGTCATCTCTGTCACCACCCTTGTGAACGGGAGTTATGATAGATCGTTTAAGCAGGGACGGAAAGATTCCTTTTCTAAAGCAAAGGTTCGTTAGATGACAGATTATTGGAACAACTACTAATTTAGCTATTTTTAAAAATTTAGTTGGAATATTATCCCATCCAGGGGCACTATCTGTTTTAAGAGACATAAGTACATCATGTACTTCTTTACAGTCTGTATCAAGAAGTACAAAGGAGTTTAACTGACTTGTATGAGTATTGGAAAAAAATGAACCACTTGTTTGGACAATATCAGTGGCCAGTTTTTCACCTACGCTAGCAAAGTAGTCATTGATATAATTAATTGATTCAGTGGGAGAAGATCTTATGTTTAGTAATTCTGTATTATCTGATTTTGAGCAGTTCAAGTTAGTTATAGATTTAATGTTATACCAAAATTTTTTAGAGTTTTTAGATGATTTTTCCAACTGATCTCTATCGTATTTACGTTTTAATTGTTTGATAAGTTTATTGCAGAAATTACGGTACCTTTTGTATGAGATTTTTAAAATTTCGTTAGATGGGTCTGATCTTAGCCTTTTTTGCATTCTATTTCTGTTTCGAATACATTTCAATATACCTGGAGTTATCCACGGCTTTATAACTCTTTTATTTTTAGGTACACGTATAGTTTTGGTGTTATCTTTCAAGGACTCAGCAATATTATGAATAAGTTTTTCGATTACAGTTATTGGGTTATCACAAAATAGTAATTCTGACAGATTTTTCTCCGCTAAAGTAACAAGACCCCATCAAAATCTACAATAGTTTTTATGTTCATATGTGCTTTATGTTTAGATGTAAGTGAAGCCAAACAAAGAAATATCATATTATGGTCTGTGATGGTAGTGTTCAGGACTGCGATTTGGGCAGAATTTTTGTTTTTGTCTAATTTTAACATGAAGTGATCAAGACAATTGTTTTCCCTTGTTGGGAATGAGTGACCCGGCATCAAACTGTGCATCGATAACATGTTCACATAGTTTAATCTATTATTACGTTCCTGACTTTGCTCTGTTTCTTTAGCGACAATATTTATATTAATGTCCCCAGTTAATATAATATTTTTAAATGATTTTAAAGTTTCCAGATGGGAATTTAATGAATTGATGAACTGTTCAGCGTTTATGTTTGATGGCGAACGATATATGCCCAGAATAACAGTAGTTCCAATACTTATTTGGATACATGAAGCATGACATAATTTAATTTCTTTTGCTTTTGTGCAAACAATATTTTTATTTAAGTATACCACAACCCCATCATTCTGATTGAGGTGATGAGTCGTGGCGTGCATATTATAATTAGAAAGGTTTGGAATTGTTTTACTAGGATTAATTCTACATTCGGTTAGTATAATTATGTCAGGGGCAAAGTTTAATACATTTAAGGCAACATTCAGATCGCCTATATTACTATAAACACTTCTAATGTGATACGTACTCAGATCCATCAAAACATACAAATTTTGTTAACAAAAAACTCTTAAAGCAACCTGGTACAAAGTCTCTTGCTAATGACTCACGAGTACAACTCAAGGCCTTATTATTGTTTCCTTTAAGTTTTTATACTACTTAACTGTTTTTCAAAGACGATATTTAAAATTTTGTGAATATTAACTGTGATTATCTTTTATTTCCTAAGTTATGTTTCTTAACTTCATTAATGTTATTTAATTAAATTATATGTAAAGTATCGTATAAAAAACTAATTTAATTTAAATTTTATTTATTTAAATAATAATAAAAGCAGACGGACAAGTGAGGGATCTGACCGTTAGTGTGTGTAGTGGCGCCCACACAGCGCCAGTCATAGAAACTACGGTTTCTGAACATTTACCTCATTATTTATACTCGGTATAGTTTCAAGATGCATGATTTTCATGAGTCGAGACTGTCCATTAGATAGAACACGTGGATCGTAATCATCTGTTCAATTTGTATTTATAATAATTCACCTCGTCCACGAGATTGCCTACTGAATACATATCTGAATGACTTTATGACCTTATGGTTTCAATACTTGGTGAGTCAGCATTTCATCAGAAAATGATACCATTTTAAATATAATATTTTACCTTAAGCTTATTATTATTATACTCATACAAAGTGAGTGTTAGAAGCTAGTAATCAAAAAAGTTAATATTGAACGTATAAAAACAAAGTAAAATTTAAGGTATAAGGTTAAAAATAAATCATAGACAATAATTAATAACTGTTAATAAGCGTTTTTATTAACTTTTAAGAAAAGAAATTAAAAATAGAAGATTGAGATTAAGAATAACAATTTATACATTTTCGTATAATTTATGCAGATTTTTTCGAAACATCGCCTAACATTTTTCTTCGTTGCTTCAGCATGTGACCGAAGAGGACCGGAAACAGTGGGATATATAACAGCATATAGAAAACTAGGAAATAATAATAATTAAAGATAAAGTTCCATTTGTTAGGCATAGATACGGTGAATAATTGTTTTTCAGATACTTCATCTAAGGAGTGATACATGCACAGAAGTTCTCCGGTTATGCCAAATGGATACAGCACGAGAAACGTTGAATATCTGAAAGAGAACAAACGGTTTAGTCTATGGTATGGTAAGCACTTTTTTTAAATACAAGTTAACTGAAAGTTAGTTGAAATTCAAACTTTTGGTACAAAGTGGGCACGAAAAGTAAATGGATGGGCCTGCTGTTTTTACTAATACCTATCCCCCCACCATGCCTATATCACTCAGAGCTTTTATCATTAAGCAACAGACCCGAACATTCAGCCTCGATAATACATTTTAGCTCTTTATTTTTATGAAGTTTTCTAAACGTTGAGGTAGTTTTTACCGTATACGTTGTATGCATGTTTATAGAAGATTAATTAATTAACCCAACTTAAAGAATTTTAATATAGCTATGAATATTCATATGGGACAAATTATGACATTAAACCAGCGGCCTACAAATTCCTAATTTACTATGTCCTAGTTTTTTACTATAAATTTAATTCTCAATAAACAATAGAGACTAATAAATGCTTCTAACATACTATTATATTAAGTATAATTCAAACAAAATTTTGAGGCTTTTATAGCGCGTTGCCAACCATGGAACCAATTAACCAAGGTTGGTATGCCCTGTGCCCTGGCCCACTATATACATACAATGTCGCATGATATATTCTTAAACGTTATATTATTTGTACATTCCTATTAAAAATACAGTGATCCATGATTTAACTTTATGTTAATGCGGGGTTAAGTACATGTGAAATAACAAATACTTTACTTTTCCTTCATTAAACAGTCAAAGTGATAATCTGCATTCAATCTACAAGCACTACATTTGCATAGTATCGAAAATCTTCCTTCTGTTTGAAATATAATGAACTATAAACCTATACATATCATTTAGAAAAACCGGCGAAAAATACTCTGTAGATGGCAATTTTTTTTTTAGTTTAGTCAACACGCAAAGTTTCCAAAATACACAAAGGTACATGATTGTGCACATTCTTAAATTTTATTTAATTGAATATGAAGCGCTTTATTACTGTAAAGAATATTAATTATTCATTTATATTTAGTTTTATTTTCTTCATCATATGTATACATCAATTTTTCAGGTATATGTTTGAATAAGTAACAAGTATTTATTACTTATTACTTTAAAAATAATCGTAGCAGACTTACCTGAAGAACAACAGCATTTGTGGTACGATGTTTAGCAGGTTAAATGCGTAGTAGGCGTAACGTATTATTTCTGTTATGGACCAAGCTAACACACAGAGTGGCAGGCCGGGGCTTATTGTAGCGCCGTTAGTGGCCAGCAGGACTCCAAACACGAGAAACACTCGTGAATAAACCTGCATCAAGACGACGATCACGCTGGAAGGTACTAGCTTTATAGCGGCGTGTAATACCTACAATTATAAAAAAAGAAAAACATTTAAGGACCCATTTGCAAAGGTTCCTAATTTATGAAATGCAGTTATAAAATAAAATATATTTAAGAAAAAAAAAGTCCTCAATATAAATACAAAATAAATAAATGATATTTAAATTAAGTGTCAAATTGTCCCTTTAAATCTATACTTGTAATAATTAATTTTCTATCTCAAACATAGTTTAATTCTGCTATAATTAAAATTTGCTCCTTCTATAATGTATGCAAGTTTATTAGTATAGTTAATGACTTTACAATGCTCTTTACTTTGTGGTCGCTAGTGAAAAGCTTTGCATTTTGCTCCAAATAAAGTATTATTAAATTATTTAGAAAATAATAATAATTTAATTTAATAATAACACACTGATCAACTCGATAAACCATTAGCACTAATAGATAAGTTGTCTCTGCGCAGTGGATAGTAACAGTTAATCGAATCTAAACCGAAGATTACGTTCAAAAGGAACCAAACATCACTGAATTTCATTTGCTTTTTGTATAATTATTTTATTTGCGTTTAATAATTTACTTCGTGCTCGGCTCGGCTCTTGAAACTTTAATATATTTTTTTATTATTTAAGACATTAAAACGCTCTATAAAAATACAACGAACATGTTTGTCCTCTACACTGTATTAATATCTTAGTACAGTGAAGTTATCGCAAAATTAAAACTTTTGCGCGACAAAAATAATTATGGTGGTGGTCAACGGTGCGATAGCGAGAGCACCGGCGGAAAGAATTCGTATCCATACAAAATAACGGACAGACTATTTCAAGAGGTCTCATAATGTAGGACAAATTTATGATAAGCCACCGCTCACACATAAAAAACCGTAGACAGAACTATAAGAGACCTAAAAAATTTCATCTATATTCATCATTGTTTTACGATAGATAATTGTTCAATCCTGATGAAGTCGAGACGGGCCACTTTTATAAATATCGATGTGTTATAAATATAACCGACTAGAGCAAAGGACATTTGCATTTCACATTTACAAGATGCCGTCGATAGCAACTCTGCTTATGAATATAAATAGAATATATTATAAAATAAAAATATTTACTATTATAATCTCTAATCAAAATAGCAAATCATTCGAACAGTCGAAATATATAATGATAAAGAATATCTAATGCTTTAACGAATAGTATTATTTTTTGTAGTATAAATAGTCATTATGATCTACATTTTCGGGCGTTATATAAAAATATTATTATTTATATATCCAAGATATATACACTCATTACTGAGTAATCGATGATTGCTTAATTTGTGTTTATAATAATTCATCTCGTTCTCGGCGGTGAAAGAAAATGAGGTAACCTGCATATTTCTATACAATTGAATTTGAGGTGGAATAAGCTCCAAAGCCTTTGAAGAGATCAACGAGAGAGGAGACACAAGCGCTGGGACATTAAGATACTTTACTTGCTTTTTATTTTAAAATACACTCAAATAGAATATAACAATAATAAAACTTACTTTTGTAACAAAAAATATAAAAGAAATATGAACATAGTATGATGGATAGATGAATGGATAAGTACATAATATCCATCCTCATTACGGCCGCATCAGCGTGATAGACAAGTGTCCTACGATACATACGTGAGACATATTTATATTTTATAGCGATTACATGTACAATAGTTTTGTAAACAAATTATGATACGTGTACATAATTTCTTATGTAACATATATAATTATAAGAGACAAAACAGTTCAGTACCTTTAGTCCTTCTGTCTGCCAATCGATGTCATCTTATTTTGTGTTTGGTTCTTTTTGACGAGCTTTAGTTATAAATAAAATAAATTTTAAATGATAATTGATATAGTCGATATTTCGACCACGGAGCCAACACTAGTATATATAAGTTCCAAGTAAGATAAAGTAAATAAACTGTATACTACAAATACTCAAGTCATGAAATAATGTACCTTTAACACGATTATGTTAAAAAATTAATTTAAATATGTATGTATTGAAATCTCTTAGAATTATTTTCTTTCTTATATTGTTTCATGTCACTGATTTTAAATTACTAGTCAAGTTAATTTAAATTGCTTTAAATACAATAGGACCTAAAAAAATAACCACCTAATGTTTTTACAATTCACAAACGAACTCTATATAATAAGCTCTTTATGTTTAATTTTACTCGCGATACGTGACATTAATAAACAGCTTATGTCATATAAATCTTCTTCAGAAAATAAAAAACGGATGTGTTTATAATTAGAAAAAACCTAATTTACCCATCGCTTGTATAGTAAAAAACAGAGGGGATTGATAGAGAAAGTAATCTGTTAAAGAGAATTCAAAAACTTTTTTATATACAAATAAAAATATAAAAAAACATGTGCACTTTCTATTCCCCCGTTCTAGTTATCCGATCGCATGACAGTCTGACATGACCAAGCATAGATCAGGCACCTAACCAATGGATTTTTGCTCTCACCGAGACACAGGTGTATATTGCCAACGTTCCAACTTGGGCTGCTGTCTAAGACAGTCTGTCCTTTATATTATGACGAAAAAACCTATAACTTTTTGATCTAGCTAGATTTTACTCCATACATGTACTATTTTAAATGTCGAATTAACGGTCAAATTGTATTAGTTTTTATTTGACTTTATTATATAAACAGTTTTGTCCATGATACTAATACTATGGAAATATAAAGGTGGTATGTATATAAATGGTATAATAACTTCATTGTTTAAAAAGTGTGAAGTGGATTTAGTCAGTGAAATAGCTGAGAGCCATGAAGCGTCACTTTCGCGACTGAGGTGAAGAATTTTTACTGCATTATACATTATTTTAATATTAGCGCATAATATATCTTACACATGAGTTATCGTCGATATATAAAATTATATTATACATAAAATTGTCGTAATATTGCTCTATTAAATCAATATTACAAGTTTATGTATCATTAATCATTTTATTATTAGTTTATGAATGACTATTTATTTTCAAGTCTTACATACCTACTCGTCTTTATGTAAAACTTATGTAAAATATTAATAACAACTTAATCGTAGCTAGGTTTAAGTAAATTAAAAATAGGCATCTGTTTAAAAAGACGACTGTAGCTTCATTATCGATAGTAATTTATAAAACGACTGACTGAATTCGTATTTATTTTAATAACATAAATATGTGAATATTTAATATAGTGATATAGATTCACAGAACTGGCAATTTTATTTTTTTTATATATTTTTTATATTTTATCGAATATATTTTCATCTTACGTATTTATTTGTAAAACGTAGTTTTTTGTAAAACAGTCCGTGAATGTCTCATCGCTGGGAAAAGGACTTCTTTTCCCTTTAGGAGCAAGATGACACGTCCTGCACGTGTCATCCTTCACTCACAATGTCGTTACTTCAACACCATTTGTGTTGCAGCAACGAGGTGAATTATGTATGAATACAAATTAAGCACATGATAACTCGGTGGTATTTGCCACGATTTGAACCTGCAATCTTTAATTAAAATCAACACGTTTTATCTGTTGGACCATCTCGACTCCTCGGACTACCTTCAATGTTTTGACAATAACGTGTTCACATTCAATTGTAGACTGATATAGAGCAAGCAATCATCGAGATGCCGATTCATCTCTAGAATTAAGATAGAAGTTTATATTAAAATACAAAATAGAAATTAATGAAGTTTGAATATAATCGATATTTAATGACGGTTTATTACGCTGTCACTTCATCATTATTTTTACATTAAATTAGCGTAGTTACTTATTATGTTGGATTATAAAACAATTTCAAGTAAAATAAATGTAAAAAATAGTCATTTTATAAAATATATTGTGACATATTTAGGTTCTTTTTTAAATTTCCGCACATACCTCTAACAATGCTGCTGTCTGGAATATTATTAGTGTCCATTTCACTTCCCTCCAGTAATTATCCAAGGTGCCGCGATTTAAAAAGTATGTCACCGACTGCAACAACAAATAGGACCACCTAAAAGACAAAATATAATGCATTATTAGTCATAACATAATTTTGGAAACACTGCGCCGTTAATCCATTAGAATTCAAGAAGTTCATTACAGATTTCCCAGGTTCAAACCTCGTGTCAGATCAAGTCAATATTTTTTTAGTAGCTGCCCAGAGGTAAAATTTAGTTTTCGAAATACCATCCCAAGGGAGTGAGAACTGATATAACAGATAGTGAGCTGCTGTGTTTGCGCACATACTTGTTGCACTATAAAAAAATCTAGTTTGTCTTTGGCCGAAATTCGATCAAAGAATATTTAATTTACATAATTTTGAATGCTCTTTATCAATGTTTTGCATTGTATGGCAATTTTAAACCGATTTAAAAGAAATGTTGTCGTAGATAATTATGTATCGACTTTTGGTTTAAAAAAAGTTATTAGCTTATCACAAGTACTTATTAATTTACTTCAAAACCGGTTTTAATAACGATTATATTGCAATTAACTTTTGAAATTTGTTTAAGAAAGACTGAATAAATGAAGGTCTGTAAAAACACAAATTATAATGGTTAACATTTTTAATAATTAAATGCGATTACCTAGCTAATTGTAACTGTTCTTAATTTATGCGGTGAAAGCATCGCTCTATTTTTGTATTACGCTAAAAGCTACTTCAAAATATTTTTAATTAACAACTTATACTTTCTTGTTTCTTTGGCATAATGTTTTTGACGTGTTGTAGTTTTTAGTAGTATATTTGAATTTCAAAATGATTAGCAAGACGTACAGCCATTTCGCGATACAATTACGATTTAAAAATCTTAAAAAAATGTCTAAATACACACATAAAACTGATAAAAACTCACATACAAAGTTCTTTAACCACCTCATATTAAAGAATGTAGACAGTCTTGAAAATATTTATTATTTTTTGATACTTTGGATTACTTTGTTGATATATTATACATAAGCTAAAGTCTTCTAACACCGGTGTCTTTTTATGGGCGAAGATCGCGAAACGGTCATTGTCCGAGTTTAAGATGTCGGCTTGCGGTTTGTCCAGTTTAATGACTGTTTTCTCTACCTCTAGGCGCGGTCAAATTTCCGTGACTTGGCCATGTAACCAAGACCCGGACTTCATAGCAAGATAGACGGCAATAAATACAATTTTTTTTTAATTTTAATATAGCAGTTTTTTTAAATATATTATATATTGCCCTTACTTTCGCTAATAAAAAATTTTTTAAGCCTAATTTATACAATATATTTTACTTTTGAAGCTACTACCTTAAGTATTTGTTTTATATTAAATTAAATTATTGGTAGTGCTCATTTTCTAATAAAGTGCACTTTCTTTTTTTGGCATTTGTTAACTATCTTAATTTTACGTAGTTTTGTTTCAAAATACAAAATAAGGTGTTAAAGCTCTTTAATCAATCTTTATTGTAGTGTAACTTACATTTTTTTTAAATTATTCTAAGCTTCTTTCTAAGAAAACTTCAAAAACTATCAAATAAATTACGACAACGATGTCTAGAATTAACCAGAAATGTTTAGTAATTGTACTTACCCCAATGTTTGTATACCATTGTATGCTATGAGATAAATCCCCGAAGCCGAAGTTCCCGAACTTGCTTTCTTTATAGGTTTTGCCGACATTATTATAAATTAAAAACGTTTTTTTCTTATATAACAAGAATTATTTATATATAATACACGCTTAAATTGCTTTCGTCATCTAAATAAACAGCAAAAACAATTTGACGTCATCAATACGATACCGCAATAATAGATACGGTTGTACTACGAGACTGTCAAGTTATAACTGAAATTGTGGATTGCGGAATTCATATTATCAATGACCATACAATATAGGTTGTAAGTGGAATCACGTTACAATGTAAATTAAAAAAAGTCACTCTATAGTAACTTTTCAGTTACAAGAACTGGTATAATTATAATAACTCTGTGAATTAATATGTAAATATGATTGTTCGTTTTAATACACTTAAAACTCCGTCGCAGTCTCGCTGACGGCTGATTACATCAAGGAATTGTCAAATAAAAATGTAATTTAGCAGTTTGTATCTGTAATTTATTTATTACCCCAATATTATTATATATGTATATTTGTAAACGTAAAAAAATCTGTAGCAAATAATAAATTTAACTGTAAGAAAATTAATTGCAAATAAATTCTATACATTATAAATGTTTAATTCATTCATACATTTTACTTCATTCGTTCATAACATAATGTCAATTTTACTTATCTGTGTTGCTACAACGAATCATTCTTTTTACTCAACCTAACGTGAGGAGAGGTACGTCTCTTAAAGTTTTTGGTGCAGTATTTAAAAATATATATCTTAGCATGTAATATATAAGCTTATTTCTATTTAAAATAAAAACTTTGCATTATCATTTCAGTGAATCCTATTATCAATCGCCATCAAAATGGTAGCGGCAAAGAAACAAGTAAGTAACACGTGGTTATCTTTACATTTAGCTCAGCAGGACTTGATGGCACGATTATTTATTATATTTGCTATAAATAATCCCCACATATTCATTTCAAGGTCCTAAATTATGTGTCTCGCGATAGGCTAGCTAGTTTTATAATTAGTGTGGTTGAGAATGATACATACATTTTAAGGTTATAATAATTGTAATTTGTATTTTTAAGATATTGAAAGGAACTAAATGTCATTTTAATGTGATGTAATTACACTTTCATAGGAAAACACCCACTACACTAAACCAGGAGACGAAACAATTAGAGTTGCCAATAATTAGAACTAACTTTGGAAAAATTTTTTTTAAAGGAATGTAAATTTACAATAAGTTATCAGACGAAATTGTAACAGTGAAAGTTTTTCTATATTCAAGAATCGCCTTATCAAATTTATACAATAACTATTAGTTAATGTAGTCTCACCGCTATGTGTTGTGTATTATGTTGCTTTATTAGTTCCTTTTTTTCTTGTGTTACTACTTTCACCTTCTTTAAAGTTTAAATTTTAGCAATTTATTTACTATATCCAAGAAACTATTTTAAACTATATTAATATTAACATATAAAATTGATTTCTCATTTAAGTATTTTTTATTATATTCTCAATGAGAAAATAAATATCTTTAAACCGAATATGATTTATTAAAACAATTAATAAAACTATCTATTTTATTTTTAGAAAAAGACCATTGAGTCAATCAACTCCCGGTTGGCTCTGGTGATGAAATCGGGAAAATACTGCCTGGGTTACAAGCAAACACTCAAGACATTACGTCAAGGCAAAGCTAAGCTGGTCATCATCGCCAAGAATGCTCCACCACTAAGGTGAGACTACTGAGAAGTAGAGTTCCCTATTTCTTTTGTAATTGGAAAGCATATGGAGTCTTTGGACAAAGAAGTATGGTTTCCCTGAAAGTGATTCATTAATATGAAAATCTTTTCTAGTATGAATTGTATATTTTATGAATTAAAATTTTTGCTCTGTAAGAATTATTACTGAATCATAATATACATGGGAACCCTATGGAGTAGTCTAGATCCATTTGCTTCATGATAGGTGAGATCATTAGTCAATTATTTAAACAATATTTATTGTGAACTGTTATTATCCACACATATTACATCTTTCACCAAATTTTGTGAAAGAATAATATTATTTTGTATTGAATAGTAAATATAAAATATATAAATTATTAGTTACTATAAAATAAACAAAGATGGTTTTGCTAACTCACAAGATTAACTTAAAAAAAGGCAGTTATTTCAAAATAACAGAAACTACAATTTTGCTTGTTTGCATAGATTAATTAATGAAATCAAGAAGTAAACAAATGCTCAAACAAATACATTTAAGAGACAAGCCATACTCAAGTTAAAACCATTAAAGCTGTTAAATTTACATAAAATAAAAACTTCGAATTGAAAAAGTTTAACAAGTTTTAATTACATGTTGTTAAGTGTAGATGATTTCACTTGCATAATTAAATTTTAGTTTCATGTAAAAATATTATTTATAAATTTTATTTAAAAAAGGTTATAACATCTATTCTCAGACAAATCTTCCAATACCTATAGGATAATATATTTGCTTAGAAGCTCAAATTATTTTTACATGGTTTTATTAATGTGACAGTATAATTAATACCCAAATGCTGATGCTAAGATAAATCTCAACAATTATTACAACTTTTTAAAATGATAATACTTATTGTTACAGGAAATCTGAAATTGAATACTATGCTCTATTAGCCAAAACTGGAGTCCATCATTACAGCGGAAACAACATTGAGTTGGGCACGGCATGCGGAAAGTACTACAGAGTATGCACGCTCGCCATTACTGACCCTGGAGACTCTGACATTATCACAACACTGCCTGAGGCAACAGCGTAGATAATTAATAAATAATTTTAACACAAAAATTTCATTTTATTTCTACTATATCAAAAAAACAATCAAGTAATTGAAGTATTAGAATATTATCTATATATCTACATGCCTTAAAACCAGTGCTTATTTTTGTTACAATATCTCGCTCTATACAATGGCAATGCCAGATGGTTAAGGTTTCTCAAGAAAAACGTAATACAGCATAATGCTCATAACATGTAAAACTTTATGTTGATTTTATTTACTAATTAATTAGTACATACAAGGCCAATAACTTATGATCGCTTAATGCTATCCTTTGTATGCTCAGACTACAAAAAGGTTAATGCAAGGAAGAGTTTTTGATGAAAAAGCAGTTTGTACTTTAAAAAATCATTTAATCTTCATTGAACTTTATGATGTTTATCCCGTGACCGTGACCGTTTTTTTATATGCTATAGGTAGGCAGAGCATATGGGCCACCTGATGTTAAGTGATTATCAACGCCCATAAACATTGGTATTGTAAGGAATGTTAAACATCGGTTATATCGCCAATGCGCCACCAACCTTGGAAACTAAGATGTTATGTCAATTGTGTCTGTACATTGGCTCACACACCCTTCAAACCGGAAAACAACAGTTTTGCGGTAGAATATCTAATGAGTGGACGGTACCTATCCAGACGAGCTTGCCGCCAAAGAGACAAAGCCGTTATCAAAGAGGTGCTTTGATTATTAATTACAAATAGTTTTCAGTGAGTTGAAGTGTTATTTAACCTTAATTTGATGGAATAAAAAAATATATTGGCTAAATACGTTTTAATTGATAATGGTTTCATTTTAATAACTGGTGGTAGAGCTTTGTGCAAGCTCGTCTGGGTAGGTACCACCCACTTAGTAGATATTCTACCGCAAAACAGCAGTACTTGGTTTGTTGTGTTTCGGTTTGAAGGGTGAGTGAGTCAGTGTAATTACAGGTACAAGGGAAATAAAATCTTAGGTCCAAGGGCGCTTGGTGACCACTTACCATCAGGTGGCCCATATGCTCGTCCGCCTTGTTCTATAAAAATAATAATAACATAATAGTGTGAAACTTTGAACTAGAGATACGCTATTTTTCAGTTAAAATTCATGTGAACAGTGGTAAGCCGAGATGGCCCAGTGGTAAAAACGCGTGAATCTTAACCGATGATCGTGGGTTCAAATCCGGGAAAGCACCACTGAATTTTCATGTGCTTAATTTGATTATAATTCATCTCGTGCTTTACGGTGAAGGAAAACATCGTGAGGAAACCTGCATGTGTCTAATTTCATTGAAATACTGCCACATATGTATTCCACCAACCCGCATTGGAGCAACGTGGTGGAATAAGCTCCAAAACCTTCTCAAAAAGGGAGAGGAGGCCTTTAGCCCAGCAGTGGACATTCACAGGCTGTTACGGAACTATTTATAAATCGTACTTATAGTAAGCGGCCAAGCCGAGCAGTCTTTAACTCTTTACCCACATACATACAGTAAGTGTAAAAAGTATTCGTACATTAGGCGTTTTTTGCAGAAAAGGGTGGGATTGCGCCGGCTCGAGTGACTATCCTCAAGTCTAGGATGAGGACAAATGAGAATTTTTTTTTTTTTTTAGAAAAACAACGACATGATACAAAATATGTTGACATGAAAAATACAATATACACACAATAGAGCCAATTACCGTTTTCCATTGAATTAAGCAAACCTAATAATAGTTAACAGAAGTAGCAACACACAGTTTTGAAAAATAAAATGTAAATGTAACAAAATAATAATGAGTTAAAACAAAACTTCGATTAAGTTCGATTAGGCGACACAGACTATGTTATGGGTGAGTGTGGCTACGCAGTTACACTGAAATTTGTGTGTATGAGTGATTGTATGTGTGTAATATTTGAGTGTACATGGGTTTGTATGAGGGTGATTGGTTAAATTGAATTTTGAGCCTTAAGAATCTTTTTTAAATGATTTAATTGACCGATTAAATATATCAATATGTGAGTATATTTTATTATATAGTGAGAAAACGCGCGATAGTGTAGAGTTAGCAGCGTAACGCGTATTGGATAAAGGGACGTATGTCCCTTTATCCAATACGCTAATTCCTGCTTCCCCCTTCCTTCACAAGTCTACGCGTGCTGGCTCTCGATGTCACCGACTAACTGTGACATCAATTCCATCGCGCACAAAGAAATTTGGCAACTCCTTTCTTTGTCGCACTTCCAAGAAATGGAATTCCTTACCAGCACACGTATTCCCCTCCTCTTACGACCCGGGTTCCTTCAAACGAGGCGTGAAGAGGCATATTGCGGGCCGGCAAGGCGAGGGCGGCTAGTGCAGAACCTTCTTCCCGACTGTACTGGCCGTCCTCGCGTTTGGACTCTACTACCACTTGACATCAGGTGGAGTAGAGTCATTTGCCCTCCCGGGTAATATAAAAAAAAAAAAAATGTGCATTATGAGTTCGCTTGTTAGATACATTAAAAAGAATACGCGAGCGCAACTCAGGGGAATCTATTTTACCAGAGACCAAATCATATAGAAATATCATGTCTAATTTTTCGCGTCGATATGTCAAGCTAGGTATGATATGAATGATAATATATGAATAAAGATAACAAGCAACCTTGTAGTTTGTGTTAGTGTAAGTTTTAAAGTTCAGATGTTTAATAAACTTTTTTTGTATGACCTCAATATTTTCAATATATTAATTATATTGTGGATTCCAAACACAGCTTTTACTCTATTTTACTCTAATATGCTTCTAACATAAGAGAAATAGGCAATTTATATCGCGAAAAGGTTTGCAGGTTTTAATTATAAAACCTAGTAGTTTATAGGCCTTATTAGTTATAAAGTCTATGTGATGATTTAATAATAGTTTCGTGTCTAGGAAAACACCTAAATCACGAATCAGGTTAGTTTTCTTTAAGGAAACGCTACTCATTGTATAATTAAAAGTAATTGTCTTAATTTTTCGGGTAAAAGTAATTTGCGAGCTTTTATCTACATGAATATCGAGAGATGTTAACAATTTTAAGACTTCGTCTTCTGTCACAGTGAAAGAATGATAAGTATTGTCCGTTATTGAGGGGATTTCGTGTAAAAGATTGTCGTAGTTATGTGCATGTTTAATAAAGATATTCTTGAAGAAATCACTAAAACCAGAACATATTTCTTGTTGTTGTAAAATCGTTATTGTAAATTTGATTACCAAAACGTAATGAACTAGGATAAGGACTGATTTCTACGTTTGGATGAAATATGATTGTGAAGAAGCTTAGGTGACTTTTTAATCCTTACTTGTATTCCAAATATGTAGGAATCATAACATTCAACAACAGCTTGAATACGCTTATGTCTTTCACGAAGTAATTTAAATTCGTCATAATCGAGTATTTTGTTAATCGCTCGATATATTTTTTTAAGAAAAATGCAGTTATTTCAGAGTAGGCTTCCGGATATATTTCATGGTCTCATATATCCATTTCACATTATATACCAACCCAGTTTTTATATTTGATATAATTTTAATTTTTTTTTTTTTTTTCAGAATAGGATCGTGACCTCAATTAATTTAACAATTTGATTTCCGATTAGTTCATTTTATTAATAGGCACGGCATTAATTTAAATATGTCATAGAGAGAAAAAAAACCTGGGAGCAATAAAATATGAAAGATATTCATGTCTAGCAGCGCCATTTAAATTTCTTACATTTTGGCTTTTCATTTCTCTCCATAGTTGCTACACCACTAAAGAGAAATTGCATTATATTATTGTAATAATAAAAATATATTGTTATAATATATTATTTTTTTCAAGTTTCCAATAGTTACGAGTATTTCAACTTACTATATTTTCGTCGTTTTAAAATAATGAAAACAAACATTTTTTTAAATATTTATTAAAGAAATTTTAAAACATAAGACTGATACTCTTCAGAATTCATGCGCCTGGAACCTGAAACGATTTTATTTTATGAGTTGCTTTTATTAAATCTGTGTTGTTTATAAATATTATATGTTAATCTTTTATTATCTTAAAAATAAGGACCTAATACTTAAATAGTTATTTCAATTGAGAATATAATATTATACTAATTTTCAACAGCTCTGAGTTTAATTAATTTGGTTTCATATCATTTAATATGAAACTAAATTAGTTATATTCAGATATAAAATATCAATTAATTTAAATCTGCAACATTTTAGTATTAGCACCAATACCTGATTTATACCTTAAGCTGTTAATAGTGACTAATATATGATTATTATATTCTCAAGTCATTAGTAGAAGCATTAACATAACGTTTCCTACTTTAGGTTTAATACAAACAAAAAAATATGCACAAAGTTAAACTTTAGAAAATGAAGTAATTGTCAAAATCAAAGTGAATGAAATTAGATTAAAAAAAAATTGGCGTTTTATATTTTTTAAGCTGAACTGTGTGCAAGAGTAAAAAATACACGTTAAGCCCAAATTTTAGGGACTATTTGTTTTTCATAACAATGTGCATTATTCCAAAACAATTTAACCTCAATTTATTTATCTTGATGTAGTTGCTTTGAAAACATATCTTTATATTATTAGAATGTGAATGAATTTTACCTGTGTCCCAATGTATCATACTTGAGGTTGTGGTAATTTTTCGCATCTTAACGTTAGATGTTTATACAATCTTCAATGAACATTAGTTCAACATAGTGTTTTATTCAACCTTTTTCTGAAAAATAGAACAAAAATGTAGATAATCATATTTCAAATTGAAAAAACTGAATCATATTAATTTTATTAAATGTAACATCTATTTTTAGTAAGAATTTACTTATAATTTTTACTTTCCTATTTGTGTTGTATACTATAAATTATAAAACCTTTATAATATTGTTCACCTAGTATATTTGTTAATAAATATATGCTTATTATCTTATATGTGAGTTATATGATTGCCTACTTATTAGCTGGATCGTAAATATAGCGACTGGCATAAATAACCTTATCATATATTTTCATTTTCTTACAATTCTCAGTCTATAGACTTGTCTACTTATAAAAAACTTCGTGTCGTAAACATTTGTTCCTTTTTATGTAATGCTTATTACGTTTAACATAACTTAAGATTTATTAATCATTTTATATATATATATATATATATTCCTTTTTAAGTCCTGATATTATTAATATTGGTAATGGTAGCTATTTAAAATATTAGAAATAATGATTACCTGTTATTCACAATATAATATTATCTTCAAACTCGTAGTATATACTACTCTCGTAAATTCGTTCTGGTGCTGCTCATGAAGTTTGTGCTAATTAACATTACTAATACAAGTAATATTTTATTTGTTCTATGCAACTTTAAAGTAATCGATTTGCTTTTTACTTTTATTAAAAACATATACTAATTTGTACATAGGGTAAACAATTTTGTTATTTAACACGCACCGTTTAAAATTTTTTTTTTAACATAAACTTAAAGATAGGCATATCTTCAATCATGGTTGCTAACAGACTAGACTGTATATTTATAAACCTCTGTTGTAAAGTTTCAGCTGGACCAGTAAATTGTATAAGTAGTAGTGTTTATTTTATTTTCTTGTAATTCTGTATATGAGTCTTGTTACTTGAATAAATAAATTGTTATTACTCTGTACTTTCCTTATTAATTACCTTAAATGAAAAGTCATTTCTATAGTGATTTTTAGAGAAACAACCAATAACTATTGCTCAATATCTTATTATTTTAGTAACATTATTCTCCTAATAATACTGTAATGCTTATTAATTACGCTTTTTATTTCACTGTTTACCCTTCAAGTGAATATATAAGATTCTCAAGATTAATTGATTTCAATTATTAGAATAGTCATATTTCTCGTCTTTTAGTATATTTACTTTAATTAAGATGTAATACTATATATATATCTCTTATAACATATATTTTATAAAATTACACATTTATTTTATTTATGAAAGTATGCTTTCTTCAAGTACATAACCTGAAAATTAGAATCATTTACATTTTATTTAAAAATATAATACAATGAAAGCTAGTTATAAAAATACCCTTTACCTGTTTTTATTTTTATTAATTATTTAAAATAAAAGATTTCAAGATTTAAAAAATAAAGAGCACACATTTCCTCTTTTATAATTTTATTACGAATTATTCTCTTAATTTCTAAAACATGGTACCGACTGATACCATTGGTTACAAATTTGGATTTCTTTAATACATAATGTATTATTATTAATCTCATTAATTAAATTGTGACTAAAAACAGTATTTTGCAAGAGTCAGTAATTCATATGTGACTTGAGTCATTTGTAACAAGGCCATATTTAATCTGAGTCAATATTCAAATATATCAACATTAAAACGTTTAAGATTTTCCTAATTTATGACAAAATAAATTAAACCATAATTGATCCAAATTCAAAATAATCTTCAAATAATCGATCCAGCTACTAATATTTAGAGTTGCATATAGATGTTCATATTTTTCTTAGTCAAACAGATCACCAACTGCCTGTAATACAAACAATTACAAAGATATTGATGCTATGCCAATTTGTCTCAACATTAAAATTTCTTTAGTGCAATAGTGCCCATTGAAACGAACTATAATTATTTTATAAGTATGACACATGTGTTGAACCTATGATTATCTGATTCTCTATTATGAATATAATCAAAAAAATATAAAATTTTTACACAGTACTGTCATTTATGTAACTTACTTTTTCACTGATTTACAGGATTGAAAAAAGGTAAATTGTTTCATAAAATAGACACCTCATTATTCTTTTGTAAAGTAATTTTGTTATACCTATATCATTTTATAGCATCAAGATATAATTAATTATTAATTTTATATATTCCTAGGCAATGTAAGATTTGTTGGTTTTAAAACACCTATTACACCAAAATAATATTTTAAAATAAAATATTAACTAACAAATATGTATGAAATATAAAAAAGTATAATTCACATTACATTTTCATTACCATTAAGGTTTGTTACTAAATTGCATAAATTAAAATTTCAACATTTGTTTTTATCTTACTTATGTTTTCTATATGTAGTTTAAAGGCATTACATTTTAGTTAAAAACAAAACATTATTTTCAGTTTTCTTATTATGTATGTACCAAGCTTATGATGTGTTTTGTAAATAAATATATTTTAAATAATTCTCACTAATCACATCCATCCATAGCAGCTGTGGCTATTACTATAAATAATTCTAAGATTCTGCAACTAACAAGATATTATGTTTTACTTATTTTATATTCTTATAATATAGTAATACATGATAAGATTCCAATAATAATTTTATGACACGAATATTGTAATTAATAATAATCTAATCATAAGAAAATAAATACTTTTACTTATAAATTATAATTTTCATATCATTGAGTTCAATTTTAATTATGTATTTGAAATTGCTTTCAAAAGAATCTTGCAGGCAAATTCATATAGATTTCATAATTAACTTTAAATATCTTTGTTTGTTCTCAATATTTACTTGTTATCTAAATATATTCCAAATCTACCTTAAATGTGTAAAATGTTGAAGAGTAAGATTTGTAAATATTGCATTATTGCTTGCTAAGAACTGTTGCTTGCTAAGCCTAAAAGTTTGACTACTAACAATTGTCATTATGACTAGATTCTTAATTAATGATTCAATGAATTATTGTCTCAACATTTCTTGTACTTACCATAGTTGTTATTATATTGTGGTTGCGCTTGTTGTTGGTAGGTGTTGTAAGAGGGCTGGGAGTATGAGTCATATGCTGGTGCAGGACCTCCATATACGGGTTCAGCTGGTCCGTAGCCAGCATCACCACCACCGCCAGGGTTATTACTATAATAAAACAAAATATATATGTAGTATATTTTTTTTAGTAAGTAAATCATACTTTGCATAAAGGATGTATGTATAAAAAGAAGGAATAAAATTTTACTGTAAGGTAGAAAAAATAAAATAAATAAATTTACTGAAAGTTGTCCATATATGACACTTCACCGATAGGACAACACATTTTTTTTAATTAGCAGTTTAGCTTTTTACTATATATTAATTTAGTGGAATAATATATTTAGGAAACTTGATAGTATTTTACTTACCCATACCCATCATTTTCATATCCTTGGCCACCAGTTGAATATCCATAATTAGAACCATAACCACTTGAGTTGTAGCCCGAGTTAGGTTGAACTGGTGCTTGTGAAGAATAGTTGCTCTGATATGAACTATAACAATAGAATAAACTTAAAGCACAAATAAATTTAATAATATATATTGTAATATTATGGTTTCTCAGAATTTTTGGTTTCTGCATCTAAGTATAAGACGGCAATTCCTATCTTGTCAATGTTTTCATCATTTTATATTAGCTCAAAATTAGTCTAACTTATATAAATTATTGCAGTAAATTATTAATCCACTTTGAAAAAAGTTTTTAAACAGGTTTTTGTGAAATATAAATCTAAGATGTTAATTACCTTGAAGTATTATATGATTGTGGAGTATTATATTGATCTGCTGGTGGCTGCTCATATGGTTGGTACCCTGTATGCCTAGAAAATGACAAAGTATTAAAAAAATATATTCATGTTATGATATTTTTAGTAGTTACATTTTATGTTCAGATTAATTTTTAGCGTCATATATGTATCAGACGGCACATTCCTATCGTGTAAATGGATCATCATTATATTCATATTTCAACTGCAATAAGATTATTATTTATACTTTATAAACTCACGATGGTGGTCCATAACCATTGGAGGATTGAGTGTTGTGTGATGGTGCTGTTTGTTGATAACCACCGGTTGGTGGAGGTCTGCCACCATTGGACCCTCGCGGTCCTTCATATCTGCACAAAAATAGTAAAATTGCATAAATCCTATAAACATATAGAAAAAATATAACATCATTATTTCATGTTTTAAATTGTTTTATTTGTTTTAAGAATGCGAAAAACTTACCGTCCACGTTTTGGCGGACCACCAGGGCCACCATGTATTGGTCCACCACCTCGTTTAAATGGTGGCCCACCTTGGGGTGCGCCTATTGGATGGGGAGCTGGTACAGCTCGTGGCGGTACATTTGGTCCGGGAGCAAGTGCCGGTCCATGGGGTCCTGGACCTGGACCTCCAGGAAGCCCGCTTGGTGGAGGACCATGGCCACCTCTGCCTCCACGCCCTATTTTATTATTACAAATATGTGTTCGATTAATTCAAATATGTGAAAATCACAAACCATGCTAACATTTTATAGGCGTATTCATACCTCTCATTGGCATTCCACGTCCACCTCTGTCATTGCGAGGTCCAAAGTCTCCTCTGCCCCTGCCACCTCTACCTCTCATGCCTCCTGGACCACCTCGGTTGTTATTAAATCCTCCTCCTTTAAAATTACAATTAAAATTTAAAAAAATGAAGAATTTCTACATAATGTACGTTAATTTAGTATAGCATATAAATCAAAGTATTAATTACTTTGAGGTGGACCTCGTGATTCAATTGTTGGTACTGGGTGAGGTCCTGGACCTTGGGGACCCGGTGGAAACCTGCCTCCTCTTTCGCCGCCACGCATAGGTCCTCCTCGAAATCCGCGCGGTCCACCACGTGGCGGACCACCACCTCTCATAGGGCCGCCACGACCTCGCATTCCTGGACCGCCACCCCTAGGAAAAATCAAAATAAGTACGGTAATAAGGACTTCTTATAACCTAAAATTTAAATATTGCGTGTTAACCATTTCAGATATTTTAGAGACTGTTACACCATATTAAGTGTTAAATGAAAGAATCTTGTGATTAAACAGTACTACCTTCCACGCATTTCAAAGCCTCCACGGCCTCGCAGACCCGGTGGACCACCGCGTCCTCCACCGCGAAATCCACGATTTGGGCCATCCATTATAACTTGCTGTGTTACAGCACAATATACTTAGAGTAAAATAATTTCACTCAACGCCCTCAATAAACTTATTCCATTTGTTACTCAACACTTTTAGCTGTTAGTTAAAAACTTTAAAATGCAAGCGTTCAGTCACTTTGGTTAGGAAATCAAAATGGCGGGAGGACGAGTAGAATACCGCTACGCTATGGCGTCACCGATGACCGCGAACTTGAAGCGGTGAAACCGCTAAAAATTTACAAGCAGAAGAGTTGCCAACTAACAACAATCCAAGTAATAATTGTTGCAATATAAATAAATTATAAATCTTACTATGAAAAAATTATATAAACAAGTATTATGAAAAAATCTATTACACTTCACTAAGAAATTATTAATTATCTTAATAATCCGATGAGACGGCAAATTCAACACGACCAGAAAAAAATTCACGACGAAGACGAAAGATCAAAAGCTTTACGTGCTCTCCAAAGCACAGATCAGGACCTTGGGATCTACAGCGATATATGTAGCCACTAGTAACTAAACTAACGAGGTAGTAACATTACAAATATAAATCAAAATCAAGAAATTATTATATTTAATAATTTATTCTTATGTTGCTTGCATGCTATGAAATTAACGAAAAAACGGATATATAAACATAAATTCGATTCGTGATATTTTATTAAAAATGTTCTTGCTCGTGCCTCAACACGCCGCTCGCCTCGTTTCTCATGAGAGTGTATAAATGCGGCTTTAAAGTTTATGAAAACAAAATATATAATTGATTGTACCTATTGAAAAGTATTTAATTTAAACTTTTTTGATTTTTTAAAATTAAAACTATAAAAATTACTTAATATATATATTTCTAAATACATTAAGATATAAGTGGAACTATTATCCTTCTATGCTTTATTACTAATTTATTGTTATAAGATTATTTTTATGAAGATATTCTATACTAGCAGTAACTGGTAGGGCTTTGTGCAAGCTCGTCTGGGTAGGTAGGAAAAGGTAAAGTAGGTGCCAAACAGCAGTACTTGATATTGGTGTGTTCCGGTTTGAAGGGTGAGTGAGCCAATCTATGTACAGGCACAAAGGACATAACATCTTATCGTTAGTTCCCAAGGTTGGTGACACATTGGCGATGTAAGCAATTCTTATAATGTCAATGTGTATGGGCAGCTTACCATCAGGTGGCCCATTTGTTCGTCGTACCTATTCAATGATATGAAGATGATATATACATTTATATAGTGTTGCCACCAAAACTACAATATGGAGAATATCCATAATAATGAGCTTATGAATTGATTTTTAAAGTAAATTGCTCTTGAAAATACCTTTTATATATAATTCTTATGCCAAACAAATATATTTTATAACGAAATATTTAATTGACATATTTAATTGATTATTAAGTAATAAAAAGAATGATATCATGCCGTCACAAGAAAATTGTCTACCGTCGCTTGCACACCGTTTTGTTTTATCTTGTATTAAAAGCGCTATTACATTTCAACCATAATTTTTACTTAAACGATAAACGTGTGTGTTCGTATTCTGAGAAACTGAAAAGACTGAAATTTTCAACTTATTGAAAAATGAAGAACAGTTATTAGTATAGATCATAGCGGCCTCAAGTTTCTTAATTTGAGTTTAGCTATTTATACAAAGTCAAAATTCGAAAGCAAGTTTCACGTAAAATGCGCGACTACATATTTTTTATTGATTGAATTATAATATTTTCTGGTGGTAGGATGATAAACATCCGCCTGGCTTGTTACCACCTGTTAAACTGTTAAAAACAACGCTAGGACCAACGCGTATATAATTTCTATGTTATTTAATTTCGTGATATTATTTTACAACTACCAACATTAAAAATGATTAGACTTTGGTATAAATAGCGATGTATTTACAATGAATGGATATAATTATTGTTGAACTTGAGCAGGGTGGTTACTGCCTGATAATAAATATCGTTTATAACCACAAAGCACTTATTTCGCTATCCTGGACCACCTTCTGTTTCACACCGTACGAATGGTGAAAATCTCGTGAAGTGGCTTGCAGCCTCGTTTCGAGGTCAGCCAGCGTACAGCCAGTGCCTGAGCGAGCATTGCCACGATGGGTGTTGGTCCAGTGGAGACGGCTGCTGAACCAATGCCGGGGGAAACTGTATTGCCCTGCCGGACAGGGAGACCCGAACAAAACGGCTATTCCGCTGGCCGCCCGTGGCATAGTACAGGGGCCCGAGTGTGCCTAACCAGCACGCGAGGCTGCCCCACCAGGCCACGCATAATCTCGGGTTGGACCGTCGTGCCGGTTGGTGACCGGAAGGTGGGGTCCCGGCGGCCACTTCCAGGGGGGTTCGGGGGCCCTTCCGTCCGGCGGGTCACTGTAGTTTCCCTTTTGGCAACCACTTGGGGAAACACGCCTCCACACTTTGCCCATCCCTATCGTGGCAATACGTCGCTCGCTTCACGTCTCTCTTCCATTCTTTTTTACCATATAGTAGCGCATCAAAGCAGGAATAACGGTCGTACAGCGGTGCACACTCCCACCATACCCACGCTGTTTGAGGTCGAGTTCACTAACATCCGTGGACTCCACGCTAACCTTAACGCTGTCCACCACCATCTTGAGACAGCACGGCCAGCAATGTTGTTTCTAATGGAGACACAAATACTCCGTCCTGCCGATACCAGCTACCTTAATTATCCCGGCTACATGCTTGAAGAATCCTTCAAAGCGAAAGCCGGAGTATGCTTGTTCATCAGGACGGATGTTTGCTGTCACCGACTGCGCTGCCTGGAGGACCCCTCCTTCTCCATGTTGGTGGTACGTGTGGATCTGGTTCGTCAGAGTCGGGTCTACGTGTGCCTCTACAGATCCCACAATGGTGACTTGGAGACAAGCCGATTATTTGACCATCTTAGTCGGGTGGCAGTTGCTGCGCAAGTGCAGTTTCCTAACGCGGAATTGGTGTTTTTGGGGGATTTTAATGCTCACCATGAATCATGGTTGAAATCCCTCAAAACTGACCATGCTGGAAGGACTGCTCATGCTTTTGCTCTCACACATGACTTGACACAACTGGTTGATCAGCCCAAAAGGATCCCAGACATTGATGGGCAAGCGCCTTCTTTACTGGACCTTCTGCTGACTTCTCACCCGGTGGAATATCAGGTTGTGGTTCAAGCTCCACTTGGTTCTTCGGATCACAGCCTCATATCTACCAAAGTGCCACAGGCCAAGCTGCCGCCACCAGCGGTATGCAAACGTCGCGTTTGGCACTACAAGTCGGCAGATTGGGACGGTATGCGCGATTACTATGCGTCAGTCCCTTGGTAGGAACGTTGCTTCAGTGGGAATGACCCGACAGCTAGTGCCGCTGCTGTTGCTGGCGAGATCATGTTGGGAATAGAATACTACATTCCTAGCTCAGATCTCGACAGTAGGCGTGCTCGTAACCGTTGGTTCACTCGCGAATGTGCCGACGCTGTATCATCTAAGCAGGCGGCATATCGCGAGTGGATCAACGGCTGCATCAGCGGGGCATCTAACATTGACTCACTGAAAGCAATCTACAATAAAAACTCCAAGTCCTGTAGGAAGGCTTACACAAGAGCGGATGCACAGCGCATTGTACAGATTGGTCATGACCTTATTTCACATCCTAGGGGCTCCCGTAGCTTCTGGCGTCTGACCAAGTCTGTGCAAAACAATTTCTGCCAACCTTCACTGTCACCGCTCAGAAGTCCGGACGGATCGCTAGCTCATAGTCCGCAAGAGAAAGCTGATCTCCTGGCTAAACTCTTTGCCGACAACTCCGTCATCGATGATTGTAGTGCTCTGCCACCAGTAATACCTTCTTGTGGCCACACGATGCCTGACATTAAAATCAGGCTGCGTGATGTGCGTGCGGAGCTGCAATCACTTGATGTACGAAAAGCTAGTGGTCCCGATGGAATACCAGCTATAGTGCTGAAGAAGTTCGCGGCGGAGCTGTCTCCCGTGTTAACGCGCCTGTTCCAACTTTCTCTTTCTTCGGGATGTGTGCCGGAGGCTTGGAGAAGAGCTAATGTGCAAGCGGTTCCCAAAAAAGGGGATCGGTCTGACCCGGCAAATTATCGGCCAATAGCTCTTACCTCAGTACTTTTTAAGGTGATGGAACGGATTCTTAACAACCAACTGATCCATTACCTAGAAGATCACTGTTTAATTAATGATCGTCAGTACGGATTTCGACCAAAACGGTCTACAGGTGATCTTCTAGCGTACGTAACACACCTCTGGGGTGAAGCTATCGACAAACATGGGGAATCGTTGGCTGTCAGCCTCGATATCTCCAAGGCTTTCGACAGGGTCTGGCACAGAAGTCTTCTCTCCAAGCTGCCGGCATATGGTCAGCCTGCTCAGCTTTGCACCTGGATTGCCAGCTTCCTACACAAGCGCAGCCTTCGTGTCTTAGTTGATGGTTGCGCTTCACAATTCTATGTAGTGAATGCTGGGGTCCCCCAGGGATCTGTGCTATCTCCTACTCTGTTTCTTTTGCATATCAATGATATGCTCTCTCTCGGGAACATTTATTGCTATGCAGACGACAGTACAGTGCATGGTGGATACCACGGACGCGCAGTGGCTGGGCGAGCGGAAATTAAGGAGAGGCGGGAGGATCTTGTCATTGAACTCAATAGGACTTTAGAGCTTATCGCCAAATGGGGCTCAGATAATCTTGTTAAGTTGAATGCCAAGAAAACACAAGTATGTGCTCTCACAGCAAAAAAGTCACCATTTTCCCCTCTTCCCTCCCTCTGTGGCACTCCGCTGGTGATACAAAGCAAAATCGCCATGCTGGGGATGGACGTTCGCTGCGACCTTAGTCCAAGGGATTACATCGAGGCTTTAAAAAAAACAGCTTCACGGAAACTCGGAGTTCTGAACAAGGTGCGGCGTTTTCTCACGCCACAACAACTGTGCCTGCTGTACAAAACGCAGGTACGGTCTTGCGTTAAATATCGCTCGCACCTTTGGGATGGCTCCGCTAAGTACCTACTTGAGGCCTTGGATCGGTTGCAGCGACGTGCGGTCCGCATTATTGGCGACGTAAAGGTCACTAACACCCTCGAGCCTTTACAATTGCGTCGAGAGATAGCAGCGCTGAGCGCTTTGTATCGACTGTATCACGGCGAGTGTTCCGAGGAATTATTCTCCCTAATTCCTGCTTCCCCCTTCCTTCACAAGTCTACGCGTGCTGGCTCTCGATGTCACCGACTAACTGTGACATCAATTCCATCGCGCACAAATATAATTTGGCAACTCCTTTCTTTGTCGCACTTCCAAAAAATGGAATTCCTTACCAGCTCACGTGTTCCCCTCCTCTTACGACCCGGGTTCCTTCAAACGAGGCGTGAAGAGGCATCTTGCGGGCCGGCAAGTCGAGGGCGGCTAGTGCAGAAACTTCTTCCCGACTGTACTGGCCGTCCTCGCGTTTGGACTCTACTACCACTTAACATCAGGTGGAGTAGAGTCATTTGCCCTCCCGGCAAATATAAAAAAAAATAAAAAAAAAAATACGTTCAGTATTGTTGTAATTCGAATAGAAAAAATATAATACTAGTTTAAATAGTCGTCATAGTAAATTGATATTTGTATGAATTAACTATAAAAAAAATTACATTCAAAGCCAAAAAACTACTAAGAACGTTCCGAAATACTTGTGAAATTATCCTTAATAAATCATTATTATTAAAAAAAAAATACTAAAATTAACGTTACTTCAACAAGATTTTTTTAACTATTTAAAAAAATATGTAGGATTATTTAAGACTTTTAAAAAAATATATAGGATTTTTTAAGACTTTTAAAAAAACATAATAAAAACTTCTAAAAATACTACAATATGCCATTCCTTAGGCGTTTGACGCCTGTTAACGGGGTTAAGAACCGTACGATAATAATCGTACAAGTACGATAATTTCATAAGTACGTACGACGTACGATGGTAATTATCGTACGATAATTTCAACTACGATACAAAATTGGATAATGACAGTAATTAATAACAATTACAATTGTTTTTACTGTCATTGCAGCCGCTCATATCCTTTTATTGGTTGCTACTGTCTGTCAATCACAGTTATTATCTATAGGCAGTTACAATCTTTTTGAATTTCATCATATGTGGCGTAAATATGGCGTATTCTTGCCTTTTTTTTAAGTTCGTTTTTCTTTTCATGTTTAATTTGTGTTCTAGTTTGAAATTTGTGATTCATTATATCATTAATTTGTGAACAAATTCATGTATTGATGTAAAATAATATATGTCGCCTTAATGAATGTGATAAATTATATTTATAATCATGGTAAATATATAAGTAAAGTACTAATCTTTGTTTTATTAGACTACTCTGTACAGTTTATTTTTAGTATTTTAAGCACTGTGTTTCTCGATTGTGATTCTGTTTAGATGTCTATTATTGCTGAGCAAAAATTGGCCATCTTGTAGGAAACTATCGAGAAACGCAGTACTTGTGCATAAAATGCAATAAAAAGTATCTATAAAATGCACTGTAGTTCGAAATTCCGATCTAACTTCTATCTCTAGTTTTTGTGGGCGGAATATAGATGGCGCAGGTCGCTAAAGAAAATTTTCACAAAATTTTTTTATGAAGTCGAGAAAGTCGTCATTTTTCTCTCTAAGTAAAAGTGTCCTGTGCTTGTGATAGTAGTATAGGCGCTTGCTTAAAATCCTTATTAGAGTACTAACATTAAACGAAAATGTTAGCATAACACATTAATATTAAATAAAAAAGAAAATAATTTGGTTTAATTTAATTAATAAAATAATAAAAGGCATTTAATAAATGCTATAACTTGGTAAAATCGCTAAAAAGTAAAACGGCTAAAAATTAATCAAAAACGACATTGTCATATTGACACTTAACAGTAGTCACTAGTCAATCTGTCAGTCAGCTCAGTACTCAGTACCTCTTGAAAAACGTAAAAACGTTTTGAAATGGACGATCAAAGTAAGATTTTGAAGTACCTCGTTGCAGTCGAAAAATTAGCTGAGGAAATAATTAATGATAAGCGAGAAATCATAATGTTAGATAAAAGAAGAAATCAAAATCGAGAAGCTATAAGAGATCTTACAAAATCTTCGCAATTAAAATGTTGGGTGACTGTTGGGTCTGTCCTTGTGAAACATAATGTTGAAGGCACAATAACATTATTAGAATCTGATCAAAAACAGCTAGATATAGATATAAATAAACTTCGTAGTAACCTTAAAGTAAAAGTTAATAGATTAAGAGATTTAGAAATGCAACCCCCAGTGCCAGGTTTGATGTTAGTCCCAATTACTGATAAAGAAAGTGAAGGCTTATCAAGAGCTGGATTATTTTCACAATAAGTAGATTATTGAATTTAGTACCATCATGATTGTAAATTGATATAGAACTGTGGTTAATATTTCTTTTTATTGATTAATGCCAAACTATTTAAAAAAAAGGGCAGCATAACATTTCTACTGTTTGACTGCAATTTTCAGTGGAAACATATTTCGTCCATGTGCCTCAAGACTTAGTTTCAAATTGTAACTATATGGAGATGAAGATTTACTTCACATAGCTCACTAAATGAGCAACAAGCTAACTTAAATTTTTCCATTATTCATTTATTTAATTCTTTGTTAAAACTGGAATTAGTGGTGCATACATGAACATAATAAATAAGATTAAAATAATAAATTGTAATCTACGAGATGCCAATACAGTATGTTTGTACAGGTTTCATTAATCATAATTGAAGACTTAGTAGATTAAGGTGACATGAAACTTAAAGATGATTGTAAGTATGATTTTGTATTTTGGCAGTTTTATGGTGTTGAAAATTTAATTGAAAGAAAGGATATTGGAGCTTTATGAAAGTACACCTAGTAAGTTGTATTAATATGTATTCATTTGTTATAAAAATGTAGCTTTTAAATAACATCTTTTCCAATAAAAAATATTTACATATAATGTATCATATTTAGACTGTTGTAATTAAAGTGTTTTGTATGACATGTTTACTGTAAAAAAAAATACAACTCATCCAATTATCTTCAATTTCTCTTTACACTATTAAAAAAAAAATCTATGGTTGCAAATAATAAAGTGTCCAGCATTGCAAATTAAATAGTTTATCAAAGAACAATTTAGTTACATGTTAAACTTAAGATTATTATAAAATTCTAGTAATTTTGATAACCCTCAAAGCTGGTGCACATGTTTCCCTGTGCAGCGGCATTGGGCAACCATTACATGGTCATTACATCATATGGAACTTAAAAATTATAATCTTAGAATATTACAAGGATCACTTTTTTAGTTTAAAGTAAATTAGTGTATCAATTATGTACTTATAATATGTAAAAATCATTGATATTGTAACAGTTGTTTCCACTTTATTTACCCTACAGTGTAGTACTATATTAACACATTTGCATCCTCCACACTTTTCATATCTTCATATGCTGTGCTGTCATACATTGTGTTAGTGAACCCTCTAGGGGGGTTCTCGGCAATACATATAATAATAGCCTTGAGTCCACGTCGTGGGTTGTTGGTATACGGTAAGCAGTATTTATAGAGGCGTTCCCGTGCTTAGTGATAGTGAAAATGAGCATTCAATGAAACATGAGTAAGTTAACAAAAAGTTATTTCACTCGATCCGATCATGTGACAGTGGTCTTCAACCTTTTTGTACTTTTCATGCTGTTTGCCAATAATAATAAATAATTCATTGAACATTGTCTTTTTGAACATTTTTGTTTTGCACCTCCTAATAAAACTCGCCTTGTCAAGGAATAATTAATTTATTATTATTTCGAATCTATTACACAAAGTCCATTCTTACTCATGATAGCCAATTCCGCGGTCTTTAATTTTTCTGGTTTAATTCGCAATGTTGTGCCTTTTCCATTTAAATTTAATGTTCCTGTACTGTATAATATCTGTAGATTTAACAATTCTTCTGCTAAACCTACTCTAGTATGAAAACTATCTGTATATCTGTGTTTCTAGTGGCTATATGTAAGGCCGCGGACCCGGGTTCAAATCCTAGGTCGGTACAATAAAGTTATTGAGTTTTTCCGTCGAAAATTCTCAGTAGCAGCCGCAGCCCGGTGTCTGGACACTGGGTTGCTACTGAGAAGAAGTTGGAAGTGTATACACTCCCGTGCCTCGAAAAGCACGTAAAGTCGTTGGTCCTGCGCCTGAATTCTTTATGGATTGTCGTCCCATCGGATTATGAGAGTTAGGGAATAAAGTGCACCTATGTTTGCGCACACACTTGTACACTAAAATATGTTCTGCGCAGTTGGCTAATCTCTCTTGAGATTGGCCGCCGTGGCCGAAATAGGTCTGGAGGACTATTATTATTAGTATAAAATTTAACTCTTAAATTTATATATATAATTCCGACTCGAATAAATATAGAACAGTCCAACTTGAATTGAATCGGGAACGTATCGTAATAGGCATGATGACTGATTTTAAAATAACCTTCTATAATGTAGGTACGCGTCTACTATTACTGAAAATAATTTTATTTCAGTAATTAACTAACTGTTTACGTAAATAATTGCATTTTCATTTTTCTATTTTGAATTTCGCTCGAAAACACCCGCAGATGTCATGGCGCCTGCACGTGACGTTACGCCTCAGTAAACGATAGTAAACGTTGTATTGTGTCTATACTCAACGAAGAAAGGCAGAAAGTATTGCGTATTTCCTAAGGTTAAAAATGAATTCCAAAGTTTACAAGTGGTGTGCGGTCTCTCTGTGTAAAAATACATTCGAATGCCAACCAGATCGAAGAACAATCTACAGAAGCAGAACGACCATAATATAGTAAGAAACATAAGATGATGGTTCTTGAAGAATGTGAAAAGCAATTAAAAAAAGGTATGGTTACAAAACATTTTGAAGAAATTGCAAATTGAGGCATATATTAATAAAGATTTGTTATATATTTAGATTTATTGAATTATTCGTAAATAGGTAAATTTACAAATTCGGTATTAGTGGAGCTAAATGAAATATTGTCTTAAAAGTTCTTACTGGTAAAAATATTAGGGCTCTTCATATGCGAGTAATACTATATAGCTAACATAATAAAAAACCTATGATAACAATAAAGATAAATAAAAGTGTACTTACAAGGAAGTTTTCACATTTCAAAATTCAGATAAGCAAGTCTTTATTTGATGAAAAAGCTCTCCTAACATCAACAAATCCTGGGCAAATTAGAGGAATTTGCCTTAACAAAACCTTGTTCCATCATTGATACATCTTGGATGTTTTATTTTCTTTACAAAAACGCGAATGTCTAACGACTCGACTAATTAATTGATGCAAAATTAATTTTGAAACGCGTAAAGACAACAACTGTTCAAGAGGTTGTAGATACTGAGGCGTGACGTCATTCGTGTGTTTCAAAGAAGATAAGTGTTTCAAATAAAATGGCCGATTGCAGAATTTTATATTTATATTTTACTAAAAATCTTATTGATCGCAATGTGTACATTAAAATTGGATCCTTTTTATGAATCCTTTTAAAATAGGTTCTTCTCGAAAATCATTTATTTTTTAATTCTTTAATACTGTCATCATGCCTATTGTTATAGATTAGTAGAATTGGCCACTAGCTCTCTATGTAAAGACACCGTCTTAACTTCGCACCAATTCCATTATATAAATATTAAGCATCAAAAAGTTGATTTTACAAAAATCTCAAAATGCTCTTTAAAAAAATATAACACTTATAAATTGAAATCTAATAAATTTATGTAAATAACTCACTCAATTAATCTTTAAAATTTGAACACATTGAGCAAATCACAAGCAATTATCAAAATGGTGGTTTTAAATTGCGCGCGTTTTATTTATAACAATTAATTTGGAATTAAATATCCTAAAAGCTAAACGATTTAAATATTCAAGAAAAAAAACAAAATATATCGCACCAAAGCAAACATAGATTTTTTTATATTTCATTTCTATCTTCAAATTTTTTTTCTTTTTATTTCATTCAACGTTTTCTACACCCGCATAACAACCCACGACGTGGGTCTTTGGTATCTAGGAAGAAGATAAAATGTTTTGAAAAAATAAAAACCAAAGCGTATACTAAGAAGGTATTGTTGAAATGGCTATACTATTTTATTGTCGATTTTTATTAAAGCTTTTTTACGAAGAAAAACTTACTTTTAAAATGAGCCCACTACGTGGGTTCCCGGGCCCGCAATTGCGACAAGAGTGAGCCCACTACGTGGGTTCCCGGGCCCGCAATTGTGACAAGAGTGAGCCCACTACGTGGGTTCCCGGGTCCGCAATTGCGACAAGAGTGAGCCCACTACGTGGGTTCCCGGGCCCGCAATTGCGACAAGAGTGAGCCCACTACGTGGGTTCCCGGGCCCGCAATTGCGACAAGAGTGAGCCCACTACGTGGGTCACTGGCGTTGAATGGGTTAATACAAAGGGTTTGATAAACAGGAATAATTTTATTTATTTATAATATTTACCAGTAGAAAAAGGTGTGATGTGTTACTTGAGAATGAACGCCATTATATTGTAGCTATGGACTGCTAAAAGTAGTTTTGTTATATTGTATTATAGTTCCAGGAATAATGCACATAATCTTGTAGGTAAAAATAGAGCTTGAGCAGATTATCAGACAAATAATGGAATATAGCAATAAATAAGAAAAAAACATTATATTTTGTATTTTATTGGACTAAGGTATTTCAAATAAAAAGTCATCAAATATATAATTTTCAATATGCACAGTTACATCTTTATACATGTAAATAATATAGTACATAACAAATAAATAATAAATAGTACCAAATTTTTAGGATTTATCCATTAATAAAATTATTGCAGTTTGGTGTGATAATTACATACACAGTGACCTGACTAAGTGCCGATTACTTAAGAGAACCTTATTGAATGAAGAGTATATTACAGCATCTAGTTGAATACTTTGTAAGTTTGTTATTAGTATAGTCATATTCATTTGTCTGACCATGGTATTGATTTTTGTTAATGAACATAATTATGTTTCCAATTATTATAATCATCACCCAACTAGCTTAACATTATAAACAATATAATATGGCATAATATGAATTGATAGTTCGATTTGAATTACATTTTCTTACAGAAATTAACATCTACAACATAAAACCTAAGCAATATTAACTTACTTATGAATAGTTGTCAATATCAAAACGTTAATCCTATAGGTTATTGCTTAATAATATATAATTCTTAGTAGCTTGTATTGAAATTACAGTATTCAGTACAAAATGCCACGATTGTTAAAAGATAAGATTCTCGAATACGAAATTGTAAATTGTAATGTTTTGTGGATTGTCTTTTGAGCACATTATAATCTGTTACTATCACAAGTCTTTGAATTCTGAATGGCCAAAGCACATGATTGATTTTTAATAAAATACTGGCATGTCTAAAGGGCAGTGTCGCATCACAGATATGGGGCGTCTATTTGCCCTCTATGCCCTGTCACTACCAATTGGCCATTCCGGGCTTATTCAGCGTCATAAAATATATTTGACAAGATGAACCACCCTTTGCGGACGAGAAGAAAACTTTGTCATTGCGCTCACATAAAAATTTAAGCCGTTGGGCTTTTTTGTGCATAAACACGCCGTCAAGGTGTCCACTCTCTACAGAGCGAATTTCGATAGCTTTATTGCCCCAACCCATTATTTGGCCAGTACCAATGTAGGCTACTGATGTAGGCATTTCTCCCCACTAAAAGTTAAGAAAAATGTTTAATTGCATTACTTCTAAAATTATTAGTTAAAACAAAACTATGTATATTTTTATATCCTATTTTAATTACTAGGTTACATACCTGCAACACTATATTTTTGCTAACTCTACCATAAGTGTTGACGTAGACGCCTTCATTATCATAACATAACAGTAGCTGCACTCCATTAGAATTAGGCAATGGAACAATACAATGTGGAATTATTGCTCCTTGGGTCTGCAATTAAATTAATTTTTTATTTTAGATTATATAAGCGAGAACGAAATCGTTCGAAAGATTATACTCAAGGGTCAAGTGATTTTTTGGGCTGTTGAATAAAAACTTGCGTGGGTTTCGGCCAAATAAAAAAAATATAATTACGACCACACACTACTGACACTAGATTTATTAATGTTAAACGATATATAACTTACATGTTTCGGAATATAAATGTCATATACACTAGCGGTATCGAGATCAACAGCATGGAAGCCATCCGCTGAACCGTAGATTACTTTCAGTCTTGTACCTTCTTCAATAGTTAAATCAACTAATAAAGGCCTGCAAATTATTTTTAATTTGACACAAACTAAATTAGCAACTTTAGACAAATACATATTCATTAAAGTAAGTAGGTATTTTCTATAAAAAAAAATATTGATCCCATGTAATAGTTAATATTATATGCAGTTCTGGATACATACTAAGATTTAGAAAGTATAATTGATTGAATGTATGTACCTATGTTGCAATTCTCCAAAACTTTTAAAGGCCATAAATTTGTGATATGGTTTAGGAGCCCACGCGTAAATCTCGATAGAATCTTTAAGAGCAATCACGAGGAACTTGATCCGCTCATACTTGACTATGCGGAAGTGTACTGCACCTTGTAATTCTCCGACGTTTATCCAACCATTTCTCCTTTCGACTTGCTAAAAAATAAAAATAATGAAAATATATTTTATGAAATATTTATTTAAATATGAAAAATTACTAAAGTACTGACATCACTTAAGCCATCAGTGCGCAAAATCTTTGATTTCAACCAGCTCAAATAATACACGCGTACGCGATTCTTCTTTCCAGATACAGTTATAAGAATATTTTGTCCTTCTAACACTTCCATTTGTTGGAAGCGGCGTCTTGAGATCAATTGATATACTTTTCCTTGACCAGAACGATCGAGCAACATTAAACCATTTTCTGTTCCAATTAGCAGATTGACTCCTGTAGTAGACACATAAACAATGTTATTACAAAATTCAACGAGATTTATGATACGACATAATGTGATTATACTTTGGAACTTACCCCAAAGTGCTGCGCATAGAATCTCTGAATTGAATCTCTTCTTGTATTTACGTATTTCTGGCGTATCGGATGACAGATCGTGGCCAGTTGGCGTAACGTTGACGTTGACGTGGCTCTCGCGACGGGAAGCGTTGCCCGATCCACCCGTACCGCCGCTACCCGTCGATCCCGCGCCGAAGCCGAACGTGAGGAACGAACGCTGCTTCTGTTGCAAGGGGAGGAACTGTTGATGGGAGCCCACAGACGAGTTCGAGGGAGAATGCTGAAGAGGATGAGGAGAAGCGGCACCCGATACGAAAGATTTCGAAGGTGTAGACTGGACAGAGGATGGGAGCGGGTGGTGATGATGGTGAGGAGCAGGTGTGCCTCCTGCAATGGCTTGCCTATACTGGAAGAGAAAACACATTGAATTAACAATTAAATAAATAAAAATAATGATGGATTTGTTTCTTGAAATTTACATATATTTTTTTTCTTTTTATATCCGTAATTTATTTTGTAGTCTTTGGTTAGTCAAAAAATCCACCTCCCATTTATTAGTTATCATCTCAAAATGATCGGAAAGTTATTTGCAGCATTGCTATTATCTACAAAACTCATTTGACAAATCAGAATATAGGGGTATACATGTGTAGCAGGCGATGAAATATAAATTCAGATAAAATGTATTTAAGTAATAGGTTTACACTTTACATTATTTTGATGTTGTAACATTCATTATGATTTTATAGCATTCAGTATGATCGGAAAAGAATCTGATAGGATGGCGGTTGTTTCTTAAAACATTTTAAAATCTTTTTTAAATAATTAAACTTTTTTTTGTTGTTTCAATAATACCAGGTGGATAACTGCTCTATTAAAAGCTTAGTAATTTTAAGAATTATATTATTATTAATTTTAAGTAGATTTATCTTTTTATTTATATATTAATGTGGTCATACTTTAAGTAATACATTTTTCTAGATAGGTCAGACTAATTCATCGACTAGGGCCCGTCGCAAAACTGCTCTTGCGGTTATTAAGCTGGTTCAATATTTCATCCAACTACCTTTAAGGCTAAAGACATGATTTAGCAGATGAATAAACATGGAAGCTTTCTATAGTATGCATACATAGAGAAGAAGTGAGATGTTTATTTTAACAACATTCTATGATATGCTGTATGAAGCATTCTTGTTGCTATACGGTTCGTACTTACGTAGTGATAACAGCAGTCTGCAAACCGGTCGCGGACCGTAGCTCCAGGGTGTTTGCATGATTGACAACCATTATCACATTAATACTATATACTAAAAGCTTGGCACCACATGTTGCTAGGACAGGGACTCCTAACACTTATTTTTGAAATTTATAATTAAAAAAAAAAAGAATATATTTAGTATAACTTGACTAAAACTTATTTTTGAGGTTAGTGTTATGGTATAATAATAATATTTTTGATATTAGCGACATTTCATCAATGTTAATTCTTGTTAAGCAAGCGCCTCTTAAGAAGTAATGTTGGGAGCCCCATATCATAAATATATATGAAAATCGCGAGATGTTACACACAAAAACTTTAAAATAAAGCACAGATTTTGTGAAATGGGTATCTGTTCTAAGTAGTGAATTGGCATAAATGTCCGCAATATACTAATATAATAATTTGCCTCTATATAAGAGTTTTAACTTTTAGGCAGTAATTTTATTATTATGAGGCTATTTTATGATGGTACGCTAGACATATATATGTGTGTGTACAAATAGCATGTTCGGTTGGTTTGGAGATGTTACCTCTTCGCTAGTAGATTTGTCGAGGCGAGGTGGAGTCGTAGGCTGGCCCGCCTGGCTCAGCAGGTCGGGTAGTACGGAGCTGGTACGGGACCCATTGCCTTCGTTGTTGCCACTCGAGCGACCCTGGATGCATTTCAAATTCGCATCACGTAACTTATTAGTTTTTCATGTTAGAAATTTAACGTGTAAATAATTTCGTAATAATTATTTATTACATTATATTTGTGTGCAATATTTTTATTAACATGTTTCTAAATAGGAAAGGTATTTAATATTATAAGCATTAAATAGTTAAGCCAACAATAATTTCGAGTAAAAAATTATATCACGAAATCTCCAACTATGCAAATAATATCATTTTATAGTAATAAAAATCTAACAATGATATTGATAAAAGTTTATATTATATAATACCACTTATGTGCTTAGGACACTACTTTGTAACTACTACGATGCAACAAGACTAATATAATGCCTAATGTTGGTAATGCCTATTACCTCAAATGCAGATTATTTTCTGTTCTAACTCTCTAGATACATTCGTTTTTGGTATTTTTTTTGTCATGAGATTGTCATAGATGATGATAGAACTATCACACAAGTACCATTATTTCTGTCTACATTGTACTGAATGATAACAAAACAAAAGGAATAAAATGGCGATAGCTGAAATTAGATACTCATTATTGATTATTTACATTACACTACAATTTTGCTACATGTTTGAATTGTTTGCACAGCGCTATTTGTTTTACTATAGAATTGTTTACACTTAGTTGGAGATTTCTGTAAGTCTGATAGTGCATTAACTATATGTAAATTTTGTTGGTTTACGTATAACGTGAATGGAAGCAAGACACGTTACACGTTGTTTAAAAAAAAACAACAGTATAACACTATCAACTTCGCTATTAAATTTGTTAAAAATATAATTGGTGAAACCCAATGTTATACTTACGAGTGTTAATGACACCGCGACATTAGCTTTTAACGTACAATATTATATTATTCTATAAATTACTGATCTATAATACACTTACAAGATTTATATGAACATTTTTATTTCCAAATAGAACCTAGTAGGCTAGTGTCACGGTGTCCGAGTATCTGCTAGTTATTGTTTTAACATTGCAACAGCATAGCGTGACAAACACAAACACGGCAGCGGTAAAAACATGCATTTTAAAAAAACACATTCACAAAACAGACGTTGAATATTCTTGTCAGCTTCGGTGAGAAGTCGTTAGGCGGTCATTCCTGATATTGTTAAATTTGAACTGTTTATGGCACAATTTACTTAATTCATCGACTGAGGACGCTTTGCGTATCTTGGCAGGAAGTCGGTATTCGCGCACAGACGTAAATTATTTATTAGTTTGTGAGTACAAATACCAATGTTAGTTAGTTTAGTCAGAAGAAACTAGCTACTTATCGACATACGAATAGTTATATATTTAACCATTGAGTATTTTTCTACAGTCAATGTACCTACATTTCATATTAAGCTGTACTACTATAACAGATAATTAAAATAATCTGTCACGCCAAAATGTAAGACGTGTGAGCAAATAAATGGTAAATACTATAATATTTTTGAACAAACTATTATAAACATTCATATATATATATATTTAGTATAAATATTAATTTAAAACGCTTTCAGTTCAACCATTCCCACACAAGTCATTCGATCCACCGCAGTCCACACCGATAGCTACACAATCACGTACGAAACTTTATGATACAATACAGCATCGACAGGTTAGTTCAATACAACTATGTTAGATAATCATAGATTAGAACCCTCATACCAAACGTAAGTAAAAATATATTAATCAAACTATCCCGAGCAGTGTGAATTACCTGATCCTGTGCGATTACCGCTTCCTGCCCACTCGATATAATGTCTGTGTGCCGGTTTAATTGGGAATTCCTTCTGAATATAATATCAGACTCCGTCTTTTCTCGACGCGGTTTAACGACGCTGTTGGCGTTGGAGTCGCCGCTCTGCAGCGTGTCGGCGGTGAGGTCGAGCGTGGCCTTCTCGAACGAGGCGCTGCTCGTGAAACAGATGCTGGTGGAAGGCGAGTCGCTATTCACGCTGCTCTGGCGACTCGTACTGTGCCTTTCATTGTCCTGTCTGATGAGCACCGCGACACTCTTTAGAGCGTCTATGGGGTTGTTTGCGTTAACTTTCTTCTCTGGGGATTTATTATCGCATATCTTTGAGTGGTTTCTTTGGGCCCTCTTCAAACTGTCGTTCATTTTAATAAAGTCTGTCAGAATCGGTTCCCCTGATGTCTGAGGTTTGTTGGTTTGTTTACGCGAGTGGTTGAATATTCCGCTAGACCTTAGTTGTTTACTGGCTCCAATTTGAGCTTCATGTTTCGGATAATAAATAGCGGAGTGTCGTGTGCTGGACAGCGGGAATAAGTCAGAGTTCTCTCTTCTGAATCCTCTGAAGAACCTGTTTGGGGTGTTCAGTTCTGCGTCTTGCTCCTTCTTGTACTTAAGAATGTCAGATAACTTTTCCTGAGTAGTTTTATCGACCGGTTTTTGGAATAACTGTTTATGCCGGGAGGGTGGTGTCGCAATAGCTTTGTACTTAACCCACGCATCCTCCATTTCAATACGAGACTGACGTTGGAGCTGCGCGCGTTTAAGTTCGGACTCCTTTGTCGGATCATGCTTTTCTTCTTTGGCGTCAGTATTTTTCGAAGGGAAAAATCTGGCAAAGTCCCAATCCTTGAGCAGAACGGCTTCATCGATGTCCGATTGCCTTTTATCGTTTTCATTCTCCCTCTGATGTTTTCCAAACATGTTCAGTATAAAAAGTGCACATGAATAAAGAGATCAATGATATGTATTATACAATTCTAATGGTATTCGTAATCGCTCACCAATCTTACTTTGGCGTGAGATATAGTAAATGTACGACCCCACCATCACTAAGACTAACACTCACACGTTAGGTGAGAATATTCATGGTCAAAAATTAAAAGAGACCAAGCAGTATTTATTATTCAAACTAAAACGATAAGATATTGCAAAAATTAACATAACACATTGATCATATACAAACCGTTACTGTTTGATCCTCGTGGTCCAAAACGAAAATGTTACTTTGTCATACTGTATTCGTACATGTACATCACACGACTTACGTATACAACAATTAGCAACTAGGACTGTAAACGATGTACGTACGCAAGCATAAAATAAACATTTCCATTTTCGGCCGACTTAGTCTAGTATGCAAATTGTTAACACAAAACACCAGGATGTTCGAGCGAAGGAGGCGAGACGACTCACCCGCTTGACGAGCGTGCGGTCGGCGTGCGGGTCGTCGTCGTCGGGCGTGGGCGGCAGCGGGCGCGTGGGCGCGCAGCCGCCGCAGCCGTCCTCCGACACCGCGCTCAGGCCCGGCCTGTAGCAGAACTCGGGACTGACGAGCCAACCGAAACAAAGGGGAGCGAACCAAAGGGAGACAGATGGAGGGCGAAAATAAAATAATGCGCAACATAAAATAAAGGAAGGAAAACGTGAGATTAGTCGTTTGCTACGTGATCTACGATGAATTTTAAATGATATTTACGTCGGAGATAAATAAAAATTGACGTTCAAAGCGAAAAAATGACATCGATGAAAATTGTACTTCTACCGCTTCCTTGATTTCGAAAAAACTTTCGATATCTTTCCTTGTCGGCGCGATGGCCTTTAAGTTCGTACAACACAACGAATGATAAGTTTTAGCCGATGAGTGATCGTAAGTGTAACCGAAAACACAGTGGCGAGTGCTCACAGCGGCTTGGGCGGGTCGCTGGCGAGCAGCGTGCCGTCGTTGCGCACGCGGCCGCCGCTGTCCTCCGCCTCGCTGTCGCTGTCCGACTCCTCGAAGGGCGGCTCGGGCGCCGCGCGCTCCACGGCCGGCCCTGCCGCCGCACAACGCATACATTTCGTGACATTTCATTCATTGCTTTTATATTACATTTATTCATTTAATAAGTTTTTTTTTTGTTACATATTTTATTCACATTTGATTAAGTATAACATACACATATATATATATATAGTATTATATACATAATCGTAGCATTTTATTTTTTAACCAAAGCAATAAAACAAAATATCGAAAATATTATTAAAAATTGGATATTATTTTCTTACGTTTGGATGAAGGTCATATAACCATATACCATATAAGTATACTTCTACGTGCGTATTCATTGACAATATTAATGTTTTCACGCACATTGATATTGTATGTAAGATTTGATGTTTAAAATTTTTATTTAGATGATATTTTATATAAAACTTACCTTGGCCGTTAGTGGGTGCCCGCGGAGGTCGATTTGGTGGTTCATTGCCCGAAACTACACCGAGTTCGTTTAGCTGCGCTGCTAACTTATCCAAATCCTGAAAATTCATCATAGAAAAAACATTATCGGTTTTATTAAAATTAAAATGTTATAATTTAGTCAAAGCGGCAAATATAAACCTACCTCTGGCCTTCGAGGTGGAAGCTGCAGTCAATTTATCGGATGTGCAAAGAAAAACAGCGTGACATGAAAACAAAAACACAAGCTAATAAAATAAAAAAGTTCACAAATATGATAAAAAGGCGAAAGAACCATGCATTACATTTCATTTATGATTTTATTTTATGTTAAAATCCATATTTCTTCATCTTTTGATTACACTGCTTAAATTAAATTTTCTTATTAAATTATACAGATTAAAACTTTGGTAAAAATAAAAACATTAAAAAACTCAATAATATGCCGCCAAAGCAAAAATAAAATATATACCAACAAATTATATATACATATTCATAAAGATATTTATGTTTAATTTTTAAAAGCCGAGTACAATGAGATTTGCATTTGGTTTTTTTTATTTTAAATAAGGAACAATAAATAGATTAGTTGATAAGAATAATTTGGCAGGCAACTTATCTTTCAATTTCAATTGAAGATTTCATTTACTAACTAAAGTAACCAAAATTATGTTACATAAATACTAAAATAGATGAATTACAGATAACTAAAAAACAACAATAATCGGATGAATGGGGTACTGAGAGTCCGTACCATGGGCTTGAAGATGTGATGCGAGCCGCGCTGCGGGGGCTGCGGGCCGCCCGCGGGCGGGGTGCCGTTGTTGGAGCCCGAGCTGTTGGACGAGCCCGACGACTTCGGCGTCGGCGGCAGGGGCCTGCGCGCAAGAGGTGATTCTACTGTTAACACTTGTAATAACGAGTTTGTTGCTCTGCTTGTAATGTAATACCAATAAATATTTCGGAAAATTATAAAACAGTCGGTTGATTATTTTCGAACCGCGTAACTAAAATAAATATATAATTTTCATAATTACCTATATCTATTTGGCTGTTGTGCCTGTGGGTCTGGCACAACAATCAGTCTTTGTGGAATGGATGGCCGTGCTGGCGGGCCAGGTTCTATTGTAAAGTAAGAAAACAAAAATAAACGTATACTGTATTTTGTCGCATTAACATTAAAAATACAAAACATAATGAAGTCTATTCGATTGAAGGAGAAAATGGAAATAAACAACTGTGACCTTGAATTGACATGACATCGAGAGTTTAACTGGTGAAGGTAAAAGTGCTGTGAATTCATTTTTTGTTTCATTAATAAATGATGTCTTGATGCTTTTTTTATTTTCGCATATAATTAAAAATATTTAATTTGAAATATATTAAATATATTTAACAAAAAAATATCGAAAACAATGAGATATAAAAAATGTTTTCAGTTTTACTCGTGTAAGTAGTAAGACTTTCTTTAATGATTCTTGCAAGTATTGTCATGTATAAAAGTCACCATTATTTTAGTTTTTAGAATAAAGATAGAATTATATACTTAATATAGCATAGCTATTGCAAGTGCACTCGCACGGAAAATACATATATATATAAGATTTATTTAACTATTATATTATTTGTCCTGCCATTGGAATCAACTATTAACTATATACTAACATAAATAGTCTTATATAGAGAGTTTGACATCTACCTGGTATCTCTTCACGTTCTTCACGTTTGCTATTGCGTTTAGGCGGCGGTTGGGGTTGCTGCGCTTCTGCAGCCGCTCTAAAAAATACACAAAGTTAAGTATGTATGGAAGAAATTATAAGGTAATGCTTTGCATTTATGCAATAAGTAGTCACATAGATCATATAGTTTCTATGATTAGAGAGTTCAACAACAGAAACTCTCCAGATTTATTATATAGATATATTCATCAAATCTTAATATTTTCTCTGAAATTATCGTTTATTATGGATTTCTCATTTCTTATCCACATGTGCACCTAGTTTCTCTTTTTAAATGTAAGTTTCAATAATTGAAAAATGTATGATAACGCATAGGATATAGTCCCTGCGACACCGACCGTCCCTCCTGTATCTGCTGGAAGTTCCTGCGCAGCGTGTCGCCGCCCTGGTGCGCGGCGGCGTTGTGCACGATGGACGAGGGCTCGCCCGCCACCGCGTTGTCCTCCTCCTCCCCCTCCGAGCCCGAGTACTTGTAGTCCTCTCGCACGGAATTGTCCTGCTTTCTTTTCTTGCATCTGTCTATGTGGTCTTTCAGTTGTATCCTTACCTGTCTCTCTGTCGGTTGATCTCTGTGAAATATATTAAAATTTAAAAAAATCATCTGTTGATTTTGATTGATTACTCCGCGCCCGCTTTACGACATATCGGCGGATATAAATGTCTGAAATTTTATTAGAAAGAGGCCAAGTTCCTTACAATGTTCCTTTCATAGCCGATTTATAAAATAAATAAAGAAAAGTTTAATATTTAAATTTTAAGCCTCATGCGCTTGTCTGGATCATGTTATATTAGTTTCATTAAAAACATGTTCATACTTATTATAACTTTATAATATAAATAACATAGCATAAGATGAAAGTTTTATTAAAAGAACTTTACAAAAGCACTGTCCTATAAAATAAGATTTCTAAGGTATATTATCTTTTTCAATAAATTAAAATGTATAATAAATACATGCAGATGCAATATATGAAAGTAAAACAATGCGAAAAACCAATTAGAGTTATCACATTATTCAGAGAAATGTTCATTGTTTTTTTCATATTTGCTATTGGATTAATACTCACCTAATGAATGAATGCTTGAGAAGTTGCTCAGTGTAAGGACGCTGATGGTAGTCTTTGACTAGTACAGTCTCAATAAAACTATGAAATTTTTTAGCCCACTTCTTTGATTTTAAGCGCGGTGGTGGGTTTCTAAAAAAAAAATTTTCTGTCACAATTCAATTTCACATAACATGTTATAAATATAAATATTATTAAGTTTCTGTATTTACTTGTATCTTATCAATTATATGAAAACATTAAATTTTACGAATTATATCAATCAAATGTTATAAAATCAATGCAAAGCAATAAATCAAAAATAACCACCGTGGAATGAGGAAAAGAGCTCTCATAGGATGAAGATCGCATAGAGGTGGTTGACTCTCAGCCATCTCAAGTGCAGTGATACCGAGAGACCAGAGGTCAGAGCGATTATCGTACGTGGCCTCGGGGTTCTCGTCACATGCGATCACTTCCGGCGCCATCCAATATGGAGTACCGATGAATGTATTTCTCCTGCCGATCGTCCTATCGAGTTGCGCAGATACCCCAAAGTCAACTACAAAAAACATTTTTTTTTATTAATTTGGTTATTTATTAGACACAAAAATAAACCTAATACAAAAATATCCGTGAATGCTACAAATAAAAACTCAACAATGACTGGACATTCAAGAAAATTGAGGTCTCATATCAATTTCTTCTTAGAGCTATATGGAACTCATTGCAAAAATAATTAAAATTCGTCCATACCAAGAAGTAACATCTAAACATACATGAAATAAATATAAACAAGTTGAACACCTCCACCTTTTTTGAAGTTGTGTAAAAATAATATACCAATTTTCATAACATATCAGAATTTTAAATTATTACAATGCCTTTATCTTCCCTAGTAGAAGAGTTGTTTGATGAGTGATGGATTAAATGCAAAATAATTATGAATTCTAATAATGCTATTGGCATATCATCAATATATTCTACAACAAATTTATTGTATAACAAATTTTAATGGCAAAATGTAAAAGAACAACATTTAAAATTTGTGATGTAATTTTAAACTTTTAGGAGGCAACATATAACGATTAAATTGATGGTAGAAATCAACATTCAAATAGTTCAACATCACAATTGCACATAAAAACTAAAATATGATATGTGTATGTTAATATATTTTTAAATGATTGTTCTATAAACAAGTAGTCACATAGTAACTGGTATATTATTGTGACTACTTGTTCCGAGCTCAGTCCTCATAAAACTAACACAATTGTACAAGATATATATATATATTATGTTCATATATGATGTAAACTAATTAGCAGTAATTCTCAGACTGATGATAAAAGATAGTGGTATACAAGTGAGCTTTGTATTATGTGAAGTTACACAAAATCTAACAATTTTAATTTTAATCATAGCTATATAAGAAATGAAAATCGTACTTATATCTATTATAGTTTGTTGTTATAATACCAGCAAATTATTTAAAGTTTAGTTTATGACCAAGCAATATGTTCAAAACAAATGCAAGATCATAAAATTGTTTATCATTTTATGTCATTCATAAATGATTCTGATAAGAGCATGTGTTAATTATAATAAATTTTACAGTAAAAATAGATATCTTTAATGAAAATCTATTTAAGTTCATAGAAATCTTAAAAAGCTCTATTCAGCGTACTAGCTCTTACATGATTCCTTGCTTAATAAATTAATATTAAAGTTCACTCCATGTTTCAATGTAAAAGTGGAAACTTTGTCAGCTTGTGTAAAACTTATTTTGTTATCAAATGTTTTTGTATTATATTATGCTGTATGTTTCTCAATAAATAAAATAAAATGTGCCTAAGTATTTGTTACTAGCTTTAATTTATTCATACTTTTGTTTTATAACTTAGCAACATCAATATTTTTTTAATACTTCATAAAAGTTTTGTTTAAAGTATTTATCTTAGAAACAGATGACTCATCAGGGTTTAGTAGATGTCCAATTTAAAATAAAAGGTATAAATTTTACTTACCAAGCTTGACTTCAGCATTGTCAGTGAGTAGTACATTCTGTCCCTTTATATCACGGTGTATCACCTTATTGGAGTGCAAATAGCTGAGACCTCTTAGGATTTCTCTGCAAATATATGAAATCCATTCTTCTTTCAATGACTGCCCCTTGGTTGATTTAACTAAGTCTGTCACAGAGCCTAAAATGACATCCCTTTTGTTATTACAGCGAAATAACATCAAAAAAAGAATTAAGTTTAAATTGGTCATATACATATTTTATGCAAAAATCTCAAGACTTAATGTCAGTAGACTTTGTTATAAGTGAAAAATTCTGAACTGATTTATATCTAAATGTGTAAAATTTACACTTTGGAGACAACTAAATTTAATCCTTAAATGAGTAGAATTGTTTATATAGAATATATTTTTTAATTTAAGCAATTAAGTCAAATACTAGCAGTATTGTTTAAAGAAAAATAGTTAAGTTTTTATTTAGTTATTATCAAACATTAAAGATAATATAACAGTCATGATGTAAATAATTGTATCCAGTAGGTGTTAACAAATGTCTTATTAGTTTAGTTAGAGGTTGTTAACCATGTCATATAATTAAAAGCAATAAAAACTGAACTGCCTCTGTATTATTCCAAGCTGTTTCTCAATGAGCATGATAATTATCATTGACTCAATTAGATGAAATGAGATTATGCTTACTAAATAAAACTACTTGACATAATTGATTCCATTAAAATTAATTTATCATAAAATCCATTTTATAATATCCTAAAATTGAAAATATTTATAATTTTAAGTTTATTTTCTACTTACCAGCACCACAATACTCCATGACCAGCCAAAGTTGATCATCCTTTCCAGGAGGACTCTTTTTAATAAATGCACCATAGTAAGTTGCAATGTTGCGGTGATTAGAATACTTTTTGAGGACATTGATCTCAAGTTTTATCTCTTCCTCTTCATCCTGTGTAACATCCATAACTTTGATGGCAGCAAGCTGTCCAGTTTTTGTGTGTCGACCCTATAAAATTTGTGCATAAAATGAAATACACTATAAGATTTACAATACCAATTGAAAAAAGATGATAGTAATACTATATAAATATACTAAGTAGGTATCATGGATTTTTTTTAACATAGTAACATTTTAATTCATATTTGTTATAAGAAATAAGTGAAAGGAAATGTTTCAACTCATTATCATAATCAGTATCTAAACTGATATCAGCAGTACTTGATTACACTATTTTAAAGTTAATACATAATGATTTTAAACTACTATGTAATTTGTAACTTTCAGTAATACCAGATTACAATAAAACCAATTCTAAATAATAACATAGATGATATTTTAATATACTTAGTAGGTAAATTTCAGTCAGTGTATAGTAATTTAAGTATATGTCAGTTTCATTGGAGGCTGGCAGATGAAAATTAATTCTGTTCATTGACACTAATAGCTTCTCTTAAATTGTAAAGTTCAAAGTATAAATGTAACATAATTTTCATCATTAAGGTTCAATTTATCGAGGATATTTATGTATTTAACTGATTTATATTTATAGGTCAGATAAATCTGAGAATTGTAGTCATTATATTAGTAAATAATCAATTTGTTGAGATTTACATACATACCTTATACACTTGCCCATAGGTGCCATTGCCCACAACTTCTATAAGTTCAAATATACCAGCCGGGTCCTGAAATCAAACATTCACAAGGAATGTATAGATAAAAGCTAATTATAATCCTTATTGAACCCTAACTATGATTCACGCCCTGTGAGATCATTGCTCCCTGATATATATATTTTTATTGAAGACTAGCCTTTTTACAGGCATTTACAGAGATGGCCAAAAGTGTTAAAGTTCAAAAGTTTACCTTAAGCGCACTGAGGTCAATGTCGTCCAATGAACAATTTACAGACGGTGCCAGTTGATGCGCCATTTTGAGTATATTGTCACACACGAAGACAAAGCACGAGAACCTTACATCAATACAAAAAGTAAATAAGAACCCTTAAATTACAACATTGAGATAGAAACTGCCCGGATTTTATTATTTCACGTATGAATGATTTATAAAAGACATTGTTTACAATTAAAATTACAGTAAATTACAGATACACAATTTATATGCCGCACACACACCCGGCAGGGATGCCAGTAGATGAAATCACAATCTACTATTTTTATTACAATTCCTACTATAGATTATACAAAAAACATTTTATGGAACATAGACTATAGAAAACCTACGATATTTTCTGAAAAATTACTTTTTAATTTCAAATAAAATATGTAATAACACATTGTTACAAGCCAGAAGTTAACAATGACTTTTTTTTAAAAAGAATACATAAATAAGTATTTGACTTTATAATAAGAAATACACAAATAACAAACAAAACAATCATTAATTACTTTAAATGCTAACAAAAGCAACTAATGATGAACATGACAATTCAGTTAATTCAATGTTCGAAGCAGGGTTCGCAACCGTACGATAATTATCGTACAAGTACGATAATTTCATAACTACGTACGATGTACGATGGTACACTACTATCGTAAGATAATTTCCATCATGATGCAAAATTTAATAATTCTACAAATCAATAACAATTACAACTGTTTTTACTGTCACTGCAACCGCTTATATCCTTTTTTTAGGTACTGTCTGTCAATCACCGACCTTGGTTTGATGTGGAGTGTTGGCAGTTACTGTCTTTTTGAATTTAATCATGTATGCCGTATATATTGCGTATTTTTGGGTTCTTGCTTTTTTTTAGTTTACTGTTGATTTCATCTGTCATTGAAAGTTATTTAAAATATATTGTTGTGATTTTGTACATCAATTGTATTTTATAATTATTTTCCTAAGGTACGATAATTTTGCTCCATGTACAATAATTTTACGGGCCCTGGTACGATAACTGCCTGGCTTTAGGTTGTGTAACCCTGGTTCGAAGCACCCAAACTTCGCGCCAAAAGTAATATTCAAATATGAGAAATATGTTCCGGGACAAGGAACTGATACATTCGGTCGAAGATTGTTAAAAATATATAATAAAAAAACAAATACTTTTTATACAACAAACAATATGTATAAGTTTTGTAATTATTAATTCATTATTTTTTTAGTAATGGTGTAAAATAAATAAATAATTTATTTATATTATCATCACAATTATCAATTCCTAATAAAAGTAATAATCTTGTAATATTATAAAATTAGGCTATATTTGGAACTGATGAAATGTATAATATTTAATTGTTAAAGCTAAGACAGCTTATTATTTAGTGTATGTATACACATTAATTTTTTATATATAAATCGGAAACGCAAATGACTTCACTCCACCTGATGGTAAGTGGTAGAGTTTACAGTCGGGAAGAATGTTCTGCACTAGCCAACCCCACATTGCCGGCCCGCTGATGCCTCTTCACGTGTCGTTTGAAGGTGGAACACGTGTGCTGGTAAAGAATTCAATTTTTTAGTGGTGCGACAAATAAAAGAGTTGCCAAATTTCTTGATGGAGATGAATTGATGTCACAGTTAGATGGTGACATCGAGAGCCAGCACGCGTAGACTTGTGAAGGAAAGGGGAAGCAGGGATGATGAAGAATAATTCCTCAGAGCACTCGCCGTGATACATTCGATAGAAAGCGCTTAACACTGCTATCTCTCGAAGCAATTGTAAAGGCTCGAGGGTTTTTGCGACCATATGTCGCCAATAATATGAATCGCATGTCGTTGGAACCGACCCAAGACCTCCAGTAGGTACTTAACAGAGCCCAAAGGTGCGAGCAATATTCAACGCAAGACCGCACCTGCCTTTTATATAACAGGAGCAGTTGTTGTGGCAATTTTGCTTTGTATCACCAGCGTAGTGCCACAGAGGGAAGATATATAATAATGTTTTATTTATTGATAAATAGTTAAATAGTTACGTACCAGTTACCTATTCTTAATTTTTAATGTAAAAAAATGTGCTCAATAATGAATTTATAAGTAATAAAGTTGTGGTCGAAACACACTGTTTAAAAAAAAATGTTTGCGAATATTTAAATAAAACTTTCTACTACAACTCTAAGTTAAATCCATTTTAACAATAATATTAGTATTTTTTTGACTGTAAGATTTTTGTAACTAAGTCGATAAACCAATTTTGATAAATTATGTTGAATATAGCTTGAGCCTCTAGGGAAACATTTCGTTGTACAAAATCAGTTGGTAAAAATGAAACAATTTGAAATATCCCTTGGCATGGATCATCATGCATCTCACTGGATTGATAACAATGCTGGATTGCAATCTCCATTACAAACATACTACATGTATACACATATATTTTGCATATAAGTACATACTTCAAAAAGCACAGTCGAGCTCTACAAATATCGAAGATTTCCAAGAATCGGATTCATTACAATAACTTGCAAATGGCATTCAATTTATAAATAATAGTAATAATATGTAAATTAAAATTAAATTTATTATAATATTTCACTTTGATTAATTGTATTGGATATTTATAATTTAAATAATAATTTTTAAATTATAATTAATTTTGCAAGAGCCGATGGCTCAGTTGACCGAGTACTTCAATTTGAGCGATGGTCGCCGGTTTAACCACAATGAAGAAAATGTAGAGAAACCGACTTATGTTGGAAGAATTTTTTGGACTAATATATTTTGAGTATTCGTCAATTTACAGTGGTAAATTAAGATCTGTATTCTTTTTTTTAATATGAAAAAAAAACGTTTGAACAACAGTGGAAAATTTATAGATTGCAACTATTTTTAACAATATTCATTTTAATAAAATACTGCAATGAATGTTATATATTGGTATAAATTAATGTGCCAGTGGTATATATACCAATATATATGTCGATGATATATCATCGACATCATATATCATCGACATCTACACAAAAATAAGTATAGTTTGTTTGGAAAATGTAATAGTAAATAATACTTTTATTTTATGTGTATTACGATCTAGTGGTCTTGGTTTCTTCAGTTCAGTTCCAGTAAATACTTATGTAGTTTTTTGTAAGGAAATTCTCAGTAACATATTGCAGCTACAAATTTGTAGTTTTTGTCTCCCGTGATTCGTAAAGCAGGTTTAACATTCGTGCTATGTCTGAACTCTTTTAGATCATGTTGATTTACTGCTCCGTTAATTGAGAGTGAACGAATAGAGTTCACATGTATTTGCGCAAACACTAATACTTGTACGTCCTGCGCACTTTGCTGAGAGGAGAACACCATTATCATCGTCACGATAGTAAGCGTTAGTCCTTTTATTTTAGGATAGTTTACATCAATTCATTGTCTATAATGATTAATTACTTCGTAATGTAATAAAAAGTACTATCGAAGTACGTATATCATTAATTTAATTGAAATAATATAATTATTGTTTTATTTTTGTTATTTTGTTTGATTTTTATGTATATTATATGTTATTAATTGTTATATAAATATTCAAATGTATTTTTTTTATAGTTTACGTATATGCCTTTAAGTATATTTCAAAGTGCAATAAATTTGTTTCACCTGATTTGGTGATCTAAATGCCATAGGAGTAAACAGCTTTTTTTGGTAATTTGATATATAAATATTATTAATTATTTAAAAGTGATAAGTAAGTAATTATTCATATTTATTACTTTATGAAAATAAAATATTTATTTTACTTGTAGTTGAGTGGTAAGTAGTATTTTGTAAAAATTATAAGCTTTCTATATATGTATCTATTTTAACTCATGGACTAAGGGAATTTTTGAAGGATAACTAAGGGAAGCCTTAAGCATCGTAAGCACCTCAACCAACCGTACAGTGGCGGGAACCAATGCACCAGTAAAAAAAAATCCAGAGTAAAGAGCCAAAAAGGAAAACATCGTGAGGAAACCTGTATGTGTCGGATGACGTGTCTACCTGACCAATATCTACTCCTATCTACCAATCAGCATTAAAGCAGCGGGGTGGAATGAGCTCCAAACTTTCTCCTCATAAGGACAAGACAAAATTACTAACCGTGAATGACTACTAACTATTTTCCATGGAGCTAGCCTAACTAACCGAACACTGCGATATCCACAAATAAATGAGTAAAAGCTAGATTTTGACAATATCTTCTATAAGTATTACTTTTTCAGGCTTCATGCAAAAACTACTGATTTAGGTGATATGGAACTTTATCATGTTATTGTAGTTTATATAATACGCCCAACATAGGCTACATATTATGTCTGTCGGTTGGTCTGTTCAGGTGCTTTTGAATTTTTGCGATACGCGAAAACTTTACAAGAGGGATTTGTAGTTCGTTAAAATGTTTACAAGAAAAGTCAACAATACAATTCTATTCATTTTGTATAGATAGCTCACAGTAAAATCATTTATATTTAAAAAAGCAGGATATTTAATTTATTTTAGCGATTATAAGTATATGATATATGCAACTTTATGGCTGTAAATGAACAACTACTAAGTTAGTTACCGGTTCTTTTCAGTAGAAGCTACATTCCGATACGGTTGTGGTATCTTTTCATATAATTCAAACTTGTTAGTTAATTGACGATACAAAATTGCATGTGCAAACCTCCCGGAATAAACTTTATTTTGGTTTTGATTTGTAATAAAATTGAGCGACGTTTGAACCAAGTTATCTGGTAATTACACTGACAATAAACGACGTGAACGAACCAATAACTACTGTTTGACGTATTTCGACTGACAATGGACAAACCTGAGTAATTCTATCTACTTTGGCCTATATAATAAAGTTGACTCTATATAATTACTTTGGCCTATATAATTAAGTTAAACTCAACTCAACTCATACTCAAGCATAACATGCGCGTTTAAAAGTTTTTTCTTATAAGAAATTGAAAAACTGATTAGCCACGGAATAAAATTAAAAATTTGCCATTAGGTATTTATTCGACTTTAGTAGATATTTATATTTGAATATTAAGAAAGTAAACAGTCGTGACTTACTGCCACAAGTTTTAAAGTTGCAAAACATGACTTGCAATTATCTGGATCTCTAGGATAACCTTAGTTGTCAATAGGCTAGTATAATAGCGGTGAATAGACGTGGTTCATCAGAATGTTATATCATGATTCATGACCTTATTGAAATATCTGTGTACGTGATCTAATTTCGGTAGGTGAAGGTTGTTAAACAAAAGGTTGGTTTAAATAATGAACGAGGTGTACGAGATAAAATAATAGCCAAAAAAATATAGTGAAGATACGTAGTTACAGCTAAGTCTAGACCGGTTCTGGCCTAGTTGTAGATCGCGCTGTGAGACGTGTGTTATTGCACAAACACCAAACTGAAATTATTGACTAGATATTATAGAAGTAAAATAAAGCCTCGGTACTACGTGCGGCAGCGCGGCCGTGCATACCGAATCGTAAGATCAAAGCACGCATAGGTACTTTACCAACTCCGACACCCACACGACTTTATCGGGTCGCGGCTACGTATGTGTTGGTGTAATAGAACACACAGGCGCAGACGGCAACACTAATAAAAGTATAATAAAAGTTACCAAGACAGAAGTGCGGCGTACGGTACTATTTGTTTGGAGGGAGGTTGGAGGCACTCATACAAGCGAGGGAGAGGCTGTGTTGGCGCGGCCTGCTAGTTTACCGTTGCAAGGCGCGTTGTGCGGCCGGACGCTCGACCGTCACCCGCGCGCCGCCGGCACCCCGTAGCCCGGCCTTCGCAACTTCCAAGCCACCACCACCCTTGCCTTCCTGGACTTTACCCAGGACTTTACTATTTCAAGCTTTGTGTACTCCAAGGGGTGTTTATGGACTAATAACTACATGTCTTGTTCTCTAACTTAGAGACGAAGTGCTACTACTACTCGTGCTTATTACACTGAAGTGCTAATCCCAATTCTGGTTCTTTATTGGATCGCCTTTATATCGAAGAAGGTAAGTTTTTCGTTGAACATTATTATATACATATATTTCATAGTAACTGACTTAATAAATCTGTCGCTTGCACGTAACTTGGTAGAGTCAGTCGTGACTAATCTCAATATTAATGTATATCTCAATATTATTAAGCTTGATGATGTGTAAATAAAAACAATAGTTTACTTTTAATTAACTTCATATGTCTTAGTATTTAACAAATATTCTGGCAGATAACCTAACATTGCGTATCAATACATAAACATTTTAAGGGATTTATGTTTAAAATTCTAAAAAAAAACTAAAATTACTTTTATCTCTACTTTGTAAAAATTGCGAACATCGTTGTACAAGTTTTATTAACGAAAAAAATAGCACATATACACTTTTTTAAATCACAAGAAAATCAGTTTAAATACTATATACTTAACTATAAATATTTCGTCGTCTACAAAACCACAGTACGAAACTAGTTATTAAGGCTTGGAGATAATAAATACGTTTAGTAGAACAAAAACTTGTTTTACTTTATGCCATGTGGCTATATTATCTCTACACTTTGGAATTTTATACAGCTATTAAATAAGTTGCAACGCACGTTTGGCAATCATTCTTTCCGCGTTTTCGGCAATGATTTTGACATTCTAACATACATATAATTGTGTATGTATTTGAATTATTTTAACATTTTTGTAATAGCTTTAAATTAATTTGTGTTAATTTTGTAATTTATAGGAGGGATAATGTTTAGTTGCCTATTAGTATTCTATGTACGCTCATAATCCTATACTTACGTATCGATACGACGAAAAGTCATCGACTGAATAAATACTCAGGGTTTTGACGATTGTGTTTTAGGTTTTTAACCAAATGCTATTTATCAAATAATTAAGTTATTAAAAGACTGTTACTTATCTAATTTTTAAGCGAATTAAAATCATCAAATGTAAATATTTAATGAAATTACAAATTGTGTTAGTAGAGACAAATTTAGCTGTGCTAAGTTATCTAGTTTAGAATTTTCTTACTTAATTATGATTCCTTCATCGAAACAAGACATCAAGGAAATGATTCATGCCTATTTCAGGTTGATAATTGCCTTATTTGTTTTTAACTCGAACGGGGAAATTAACGTTTCAAAGAAACTTTTTTGTCGATTCTCACTACTTCATTATTTCTTTTACAAATAAAAAAATATGCTCTATTTATTGTACGCTTGCGAACACAACGCACGTAGAAATTGCATCGGTATTGATTTATATAAAAGTGCTATACTATACTAATAAAATTGTTATATTTAGCGATTTTGGTTATTCTTATAATATTTGCATTATAAGATTCATAGAGAAATAGAAAGATGTAAAGGATTTCATGTCTATAAATTGTTTATTAGGGTTATGTAAAAAGTACAAGTCAATTAAAACATATCGTGATCTAAATTCCTACGAATCTAACATGTAATAAGTCTGTCGCTGGTACTAAGTTTGCAAACCTCATATTATTTTTCTTTTAAAAAAAACGAAAGCCTAATATTTATGTTCCTAAAGTATTTGTTGTTTCACTATATTGTAAGTTAAGTAATTATAAAGTTGAAATAAAAAAGAGTAAATTGACATTTGTGAAAACCTCTTTTTATATAATATTGTTAATAATTTTAAAACTGAAGTTCGAATGAAAGTTAAAATACTACTTTTACCAAATTAGCCACAGTAAATAGGTACTGTAACAGTAAAATTTATATACCTAAATGAAAGATATGTCTGATTTTATTTAATATAATAAACTATTATTTTCATTGTGTATATGTAATGAAAATATGTAATCTATTGAGCCTTGTTTAAGGTGTTATCTTGCTCTTGCTTGATTTAAAATATAAATTGTTGAATATTTTATTATTGACATGCACTAATTTCTATTTGATATATGAAAAAAAACTCTATTATGTATTTCATTATTATTTTGATTGAAGAGTAAACTTTATGTTAAACAAAAGCCTATTTTTTTTAATCAAGTATTTTTTACTTACTAACTAATACTATTTGCAATTTTTCCTTTTTAATAATAATTGTTATGTTTTTAAAGACTAAAGTATATTCTTCGTTATATAGTGTGTGTACAGAACAAAGTAATAAATATTTAGGCGCAATTAGCTATTAGAGTTTCCCAAACTCTGCGTTGTCAAGTTTTATCCGTCGCAGTTTGTATTTTTTTTTACAGAGCTTAGTTAGTATTATAATGCCAATATCAGCACAGTAGACAGATACAATTAATATTGCCCCCTAAAATACTGAAGTAGAAAATAAACATATTAAAATATTAACATTATCATATTAATGTTAAGTAAATAATTAAGTCGTCTGAATTCTACGACGACTAAATGCAAACTTATATTTATATTGCATATGAATAACATAACACCATTAATTTTTAATCCTATAATTGAAATTGTGATGCTGCCTTGTAATAAAAACATGCAGACACATTAAAGTAACATTAATACAAATTAAAGATAAGGCACGGATAACATATGTGTAGAGATAATAAATGACAAAAAATAAATTGATACGTGTTATTAAAAAAGGAGGACTAAGAGTTAACAACAAGAAAAAAAACCAAAACAGAATAGCAGTATTAGAAAATTATTTGTAATGTACACGTAGGTATCTTTGAATATAGTTGTATGCTATATTTTTTTCTTGAAAGTCAAATTGTAATGTAAACATAAGTTTAAATAATTTATTTAAAAAAATCGTAACAATTTTATCCCAGGAACAAAAATCGTAGTAAAATATAAACATTTGTTCCACAAAAAATGTATGCTGTCTGTTTCGTAAACATAAGAAGTAGTGCGCCAATTATATTTATTCTTTTGACCCTGTAGGTAATAATTTTTTTGAGTGCAGGCAATTACGATTTCGGACAGTTTTTTTATCGTTTTCGTGTATAATATAATTAAGTATACATTTTTTTTATAATAAATGAACTATTTTATAAAATTACAAAACTATAACAGCTTGTTTGTAAATTAGAAATTGTGCCCAAATTGATTTAAATATTAGGCATTTGTTTTATTAGTTTTGTGTTATTGTCGTACCAATGATGTCTTATTATCATTTTTTGAATCTCTGAGTGCATTAATATGTAATACGCAACAACTTGTAATGGTATTTATATAAGTTTTGAAGTTTTTAAATCATAAATAAAATATTATTTAAAACTATTAACTGCTTCTCTAAAACAGTATATTTATTATTTTATCGAAGATTTAGCTGTCATTAGTTAACATTTCTGATTCAATTCTCCGCGGAGATATCTGTCTGTAGGCGTAGGACTTAAATGCCTCGATGACGTGAAGTTAGCTATTAACTGAGTAGGTAACTGTTGCATATTTATGCTTTTTAATCCGTTCAACATCAGTTCATACAAGCATTTTTATTATAATAAATGCAATAATGCTATATGGAAGTAATAAAGCACTTAATATCAGTGATTTATATATCCACGCTGCGCTATATAGGTACATTCATTGTTTGGTGATATTTGCAAGAAGTATTAACTATTTTTATTATAAAACATTCCTGTAATCGTGTATTAATTGAATTTATTACCGTCGTCTAGGCAACACGCCCAGATAGTCAGTTCATATTTTCAGTATACATTTGTGAAGACAAAGACTTCAACGCGTGCCGTTTTCGTGCTATGGTTGCATAAAATCTTATATAATGTTTTTATGTAAAAATAACATTTAATATAAATCAATCTTTTTTAAATATGTATTATTAGTAAGGATACTATTTTGTAGTTTTTGTATTTAGTTTATTTTTCAAGTTTATAATATTTGTAACATTGTGAAAGATATCAATTTCTTAATAAATTAACGTACGATTGTTATTCTTAGAATGAGTAACAAGCAAATATATTATTGACCACAAGAATATCAATATGCAATAAAATTAATCAAATAAATTATATAAAGGCCCAATGAAAACACAAATTCAATTGTGACATATGACTGCTTATCTAACTTAGCTGCGTACAATATTGTAGTTTGCATTTCAGCAACATTACCAAGAATTCGCCTATGGCAGTAGAGAGATGCCATTAAAGTCGGCGGGCGCGGTAGGGGCGTAACTTGCATTGTTCGAACTCGCGGCGTGCAATAATATCTATTACCCTATGAGCATGAGCCGATGCGGTGGAACCATGCTCGCTTTACGTAACAGTGATCCATACAAAGGCTCGCGTTTGTCCCACGGTCCTGCTGCGGCTCGTTGAGAATCTCAATGTATTGCTGTTAAATAGATATAAGATGTCTCATACTTAATTGCAGCAACAATTTTTTTCAAATCATAAAATCATAGTAGTTTTATAAATGCAAAAGTAAGTCATTGGTTAACTTATCACGGCTAAACCACTGAATCGATTATAATTAAATTTGAAATAGAGGTAGTAAATGACGGTAAAAATGTATTTGATGCGGATGAAGTTGCGGGTAAACTAATAAATTATTATACTTTTAAATATAGTGAATAGAACTTGGTAGAAACAAATAAATAGATTGTTATTTTAAGGTCTCTTCATAATGTTCTCTAATATCTTAAAAAAAAATTGAATTAATTCAAATAATGCTTAAGTGTGCATTTAAATTCAATTTGTCAAATTTAAGTTCGAAAAAGTTTTTATGACATTGTGACTTGTCTACAATAAAAATATTTTTTTACTAAAGCTATATATTGCTTGGTTCACGATTAATAGCGTTTAATTTAGTTACTTTTTTAAGATGAGGACAAAAGTTTCCACAAATTCAGATCACTAAAAACTGTAATTGGTGTGGATAAATAGTTAAATCGGAGTGAAATGACCGGCTGCCTTGACCCTTGCGGGCGCAGACGCTAGGCGGAAGGTTGGTGCGCACCCGACCGCGACGTACTCCTGCGTAGAAATTGTTAGTCCTTGTAACAGCACAATGCCTAAACTTTGACCTTAAGTGAAAACAGTACATCTTTTACATGAGTATTCATTAAATTATTATGAATATAAATTGATTTATGATTGATTACTTGAAACCCATTCATTATGATACCGGCTATGTAATTAAAAAGATTTATCTCTTATGGCTTAAAAATATATTCACACACGCTTTAACTTTATGAAACTATTAAATATACTTAAATTAGTAATGACATATTGACATTTGATAGCAAGAAGCGAGACGAATGCTTTAACGATATCCTGTCTTTAATTTTTGAATAGGAAGTATGGTCTACATTTAACTTCCTTTAAATCACATACGACCAAATTGTTTCCGTCCTCTTTTCTCTTTGTAAGAGAAATTTATTCGTACATCCCAATCTTAATAACTTTAATTTTGATATTATCTGTCGCGATAAATGAAAGCATGTTTTACTTTGGCGCCAATATAATTAGTATTTGGTATAAGAACTTGCACTAAAACGTACTTTTACCGAACATTTAAAAAAACATATTGTTGATAGTGATATGCTTAAAATAGAATAATAGATAAGTTTAAAGTGAAACACAAAATCTCATGTTCGTTCAAAATATTGCAAGTCTGGTCACTGGCGTGACTAATATCCACATTAAGCTTTAATATGTCGAAATATTCTTAAAACAACATGCAGACATTTTTTGGCTATGCATACGCACACATGCACACACACACAGCTCGGCTGTTTTTATCGAATATTAGAGGCAAAGAAACCGCCGAATACCGCTAGCACCACAGTCGGTTATTGCTCTCGGATTCCGCAACAAATTAACATGTATTCGGTACAACTACATTTTATACTTAGTATCTATAGGATAATTGTTTTTTACTAGATACTTGTTTGGAAGCGCTTATGAAACGCTTTCTAACGCTTGTGTTCTATTGCCTTAATGGCATGGCCTATATAAAATGTTTTTAAAATAGCATATAAGGACATAAAAGTAACATAGAATACTTGCAAATGTTACTTCTGAGTAATATTAGCCGCGTGCAACAGATTCTTATAGAATATCCCACTGACTCTTCGATTTTTGAAAAGGACTTTCAAAAATCGAAGAGTCAGTGGGATATTCAAGACTGCCGAGCAAAAAGAAAACCAAATACATTTTTTTAATATGTGGTTTTCGTTTCTTTATAATGTTCAAACTTATTACCTTGGTTTGATGGCTAGTTTTTAAGTACATATCATGAGGTCCCAAATTTAAATTCCGACTTTGGCAATTCCGTCGCAGGACTGTGGCCATTGTGTCGAGTTGGTATATATTGGCTTTGTATATTCATGTTGTTGTTATCATTATCTGTCGTTGTCATATATCTCGAGTGAAGTTGGCTCGTTTTTGTTAAAAATGACCACATGGTTCAGGATAATAATAAATTACTAAACCTTGCATAAAATATTGAGTAAATCGTCACAACCTTGTTACATGTTTTATCCATTATCTACAAGTAAATATAAAATGTTATCAAAGTCCATCGCGACGTTACGTCGGGAATGTAATAGATTAAAGGCTTAAAATTTTCATTATTTCTTGTTGTATATTTGCCAGTATTTTTTTCATCCCATATATCATAGGATGATATCGAATCCAAGCCAATTTTATCCTATGTTTATGTTAAAAAATATTGCGTAAAACAAGAATAGTGATAAGCGATGAATGCGAAGATGAAAACGCAATACATATCGGACTGCATGTCTCATTGCTTTCGTCGATGTTCTAAAAAACAATTACGAAGTATTAGCTATATATGTATTTATTTTTATATGTCAAGCAGAGTTTTCCCATGAGCCTATTTTCACTTTTCTAAAATAATAAGAACTTAAGAATATATAATTATGATAAACACACAATACAACACCCTTTTTATGGTTATTATTAAGTTTACTTGTCTAGAGTCCGGCGAGTTGGTAATAATATCATTTCAGATGGACTGGACGGAATGTATGAAACAACTTGATATAAAAACACTTGAAATAAAAACTGTCAGTTACATGTACTTTCTACTTCTACTTACAGCTGAAAGCTTGAAAGTACATTATTTCAAATTTCAAGTTAGTCTAACCGTCCTGAGCTTTCTGGTCCAGACAAAATGTAATTAATATTATTTCTATTCCCAAGATTTTCTCGTCCACGCTTTTATGAATTAGGGTTTTTGTCGTATTATAACAATTCCTAATGTTCGCGTAATTCAAAATATTACCCTTTTTTATAAGTATTGTGTAGTTGGAAGTAATGAAAATGTCGTCTGTAATGCACGTGAATGGCAAAATTATAATATTAAAAATATATTTTAAAATCTAGTAATGAAATATGCAAACCAACAAATCGAACACATATCTTCGCACAATTTTGTTTTTTATGAATTATAGTCATGTGAAGAAATACATTCACACATACATTATACGTGATTCCTAATACTTAATAATTAATCAGAAATTTTACGTTACTTCTAAATTGACTACCAGAAAGAGTTGTGCAATCAATAAACTTGGCTATTAGCGTGATAGACTTATGATTAACAGATGAATATTAGCTGTCACTGCATTTTATGCAAAGTATATTTTATTTGACTGATTTTGAAAGCTAAAATAAAATACAAGAAATATAAAAATTAATTTCGGTGACTTATTGTCATGACGTAAAATATTTCAATATTCGGTTTCTATTTTATTATTATTATTATTAATACCCCCGACAACTTTTCATGTGTCATTTCTATTCATTGACGTACATATACATTAAGAATATTGAATTATGTAAATTTAAATATTTTTTCACAAATATTTGACTCCTACCCGATAAGATTGTGTGTATAATAAATTTATACGGTTTAAAAATTTTAAGAACCATGGCAGATATCCTAACTAGTCGAATTAAGAACTGGTTTCTTGTCGAAATATTCAGTGATTGAGTATAAGTGAAAGCTCTATGAACGTACATTTAAAAATAGTTCCGTTTATTATATCTGTTAGTTAACTTCCATTGATATTTGTTGGAGAAATTAATATACCTAAATATACTTTTATTACTCTCACTTAGATGCTTTGAAATCCATCTTTTTTTTAACTTATTTTATAAAACTACATGAGTAAATGGATAATTTGCTGATAAGTCACTTTCGCGAATAACAATCCAATGAACGAATGCCTTACACTGACAATGTCTAGGTCTTAAAAAACTAACTACTAATATAATACTACTACTACTAATATAATTACAGGACAATTCTGCGATAGTGTAGTCTCAAATAACACAAGATAGTGTTGTTTTAGATAAATCGTTTACCGAACAATTGAATAAATCAAATTTTTTGGCAATTTGATTATAAGTATGCAAGCTCGTAAGTCGTATTTTGATGAGCAAATTAGTTTTGAATACCCTTCTGTATAACGAATAGCCAAAGTTGCGGAATTGACGGTGCTAGGTTAACGGTGCTGGGAGAATGGAGTACACAGGCGGGCTGCTCAAAACCCTACCATTAATATCTGAACCTATAATAAGAATATATAGCAATAACAGCCATAAAATAAAAACGACAATATAATTTGAAGTAATAAAATTAGTTTCTAACAACCAAGTGTCCTTCAATGATACTTCGACGCGGAAATTGATCGAAAAAATGTACATTACTCACGAATAATTGTGACACAGAGTTACAAGACATCGTATGTTTTTAATATATTACTATCTTGAATTAGTATCGTCTTGATAAAGTTTACATATAATTGCAATTATATTTATAAAATATATCAGATATATCGATGTTATAATTTAAAATAGTAATTAATGTTAAATTCTCGAAAAAAATTAGTTGTAGTATTTTATAAAACTACAACACAGATTGCTTATTAATTGCTATTCTAGATAATGTTAGCCATTCAATGAAACGATGGTCCCATTTGTTTTATCTTATTTGATTGCAAACGTTTGTATATTTGATGACTGCAGCAATATTTAATTATTCGGATATTTTTATCATAACCAACTTCATTGGTATAAATTAATATAAAACGAGTTTACATACGCAAGTACGGTGTGATTTCGTTTTTTAATGAATAAATATACTAGTAAAATAAAATAAAAATATTATGTATTTGTAATTTAATAGTACAGCTTAAAACAGGCAAATTGTTTTCTTATAGTCCTCTGGACAGAAAATGTTAGATAAAGCAATGATAAAAATCAAAACCTTATAAGAAAATAAATCTAGTTTTCAAACATATAATTTAAAATAGTAATTAAAAAATTAACCAATAATGGTAATCTGTAGCAGCAATATTTTGTTAGCGCTCAATGCTAACGCATTGTGTGGTGTAGAATGTTTACTAGAGTTTAATAAAAACTTGATTATTTCTTTAATCGGTCTCTCGAGCGTGGGATTACGATCACAGATTTAGGTATAAACTTTATTCACTGTGTACTTTTCCAGTTGTTCGATTGACCTTCAACATTTAGCGTAGAGCCGGAACATTTGTCACGGAGACTTATTCAGATAAATATTTACTCGTTGGAAGTACTGATATGGATATATTTTATATTAATTTCCTTATTATTATTTATAGCCTATTCTTTTATACGCGTAATTTTATAGTATTTATATGTAAACATAACAAATTTAACGTATGCTAAATTAATTTATAGCTGTGACATTAACGAATGTCTTTAAATTGAATGCTACACTTTGATTAATCGAATATTAAAGGTTAATTAAGATTGTAAATCCTATGCTATTACAATATTACGCGTCTACATTACTAATGTCTCCTACAAACGGCTGTATTATAATTTGAGCTGTGCCTTCTAATGAGTCAAATTAGTAAAATGAAGACTGTACTAGCAATACGATAATAATGTATAACATACATGAATCCGCTTGTGGAATAGCAATGTGTTCTCCGTCATAGCTCAGCGGGAGGAAATTTACCTACTTAACGAAAACAGAAACAAAATTATACAGAAACGAAATATGTACAGTAATAGATTATGACTATAATTGTTTGAATTATAATCAAAGTGCAGTACGGTAATAACAAAGAAAAATGAAACTACTATGTTATCATTTTGTAATAGTAAAAACATCTAATTATCTACATGTCAATGTTCAAATGACTTTACCTGCATTGCACTCTGCCCAAATATTTCTGAGATGAATCTGCAGAATGAATAAAACCGCAACAGTGGTATCCAATTAAGTAGATTGCTAATAAAAGTGAAATCGAAGCGAGTGCAGTGGCCGCTCCGCGTTCGCGGCGGCGACGACGCGGCGGTCGGGACGCACCGCCGTCGAACCGCGTGACGGCTACATTGCTCTGCACGTTGTGAGCCGTAAGGGTCACTTACCTATTTAAAACCACGCTTTGGTACATACTTACAGTACTTTGCGAAGAACGTTACATCATTTTGAACTGTATGTCTACGGTACACGATGTCACTACAAATCCTTTTTCATTCATTTAGTTTCTATACGACGAGAAAACGCCGAAAGATTTAAATGCAATCTTTTGGTGTTGCTCACGATTCGTTAACATAACCTGACTAGCCAAGCTACAATTATGAATAGAATATTAATACATTGGATTTCACACTATGTATTTCAAATATGCTATTAACTCAGTATTGATCGAAGCATAAATGAAATTGATTATTAAATGGCTTTTATAATATATTCATATTTAACTCCTACGCCTTTTGTTTTAGAAATTGAATAATAAATGAAACTTCTTCTGAACAAAATCAATGGCTCTATAAAAATGCAAGAATCATTTTTATTATTTTTTATATATGAAAATTAATTCGAATTGTAATTTTTTTTTTTATATTAAAAAAAAAACTAAATTTTGTATGTTAAATTTATATGAATCATCAGGATTATAACGACGAGATTCGTATTCATTTTGAGTCGTATAACTTAACAGGATAACAAAAGGTAACATGACTGGGCCATGCACGTAATAATAAGTAACAGACAATTTAGATAACCAAATTTGAGAATATAAATTGTGTCGGTTTTGGTGAGCGGCTTTTGCTTTACAGCGTGCGGATATTTCAACTTGTTTCGTATATCAAAGGAAATTGAAGACTAAAACCATACACAGCATCTATTGAATGTTTCGTTATTCTGAAATAAAATAGATTGAGTCTAAATTACAAATAAAGTACTTTTTAACAACACTTTTGTTTTATTAGTGTAAACTTACAAAATTTATATTTATATCTAAAGTTATTTCACTTTGCATACGGATATAGAATTATTTATTAAACGACCCATTATCACAATCAGTTAACTTCAATGAGTCAGCAAAGTTTGTTTTCTGAGTTTATTCCAGTGTAAGACATTAGTTCTTGTAGTATCTCGAGTAATACAGGAAAGGTGTAGCGCGAGGTCCGATCGGTGAGCTCGTTTCGGTCCGGACATGATTTATCTTAGATTTAGATCCGGTTCGGTGTTCGGAGGCAGCACCCACGTCTGACTTACTATATTATCGCACTATAACGATCGCCCAACATTACAATTAAACGTTCGCTTTTGTTTTATAGTGGTTTCTATTTTTAGAGGCATTTTTTCTTATGATGGGAGTAGACAATAGATTTAAAAAGGATTTAGTATTATTATTTTTTTTACTATTAAAGAAAAGATGTTAACTTCTTCTGCTTACAACATTTAACCACAATTAAAGGATATTTTCTTTTACATATATCTAAAATGCATGACATTTTGTTTAGTAATATGTAATTTTCTTAAGAACCTACAGTTTCTTTTTTGTATCAATAATATTCATCTCAGTCGAAATAAATGTAAAGCTACTCCGAGAGTGATGTGCTATTACGCGTTGATGGTGAAGTGTTTGGGTTTATCTTCATTGATTATATATGTATTTGATTTGATATTTTAAAAAAATGTTGGTCAAGTGCCTATTTCTTGCGATGCTTTCTTCAATCAAACAGTTATAAACCGTGATTTTATTGGGTCAATCTTAATGTAGATACCTTCGTTTCGAAATGATGTTATATCTTAGCCAACATTTAGCTTATAGCATAAGTTGTTTTATTTTTTAAGTAATTTTGTGCTATAAGTGTTTTGGAGCAACATGTAAAGTTTTTGTTCTTTATGTAAAATATTACTTGTTTAAAAAAATTCAAGATTCGATTTTGTATCATTTAACTTTAAACTTTAAGCCGATGAATGTTTAATATGATAGTCCATTTAATAAGAGAATACACATAGTTTGCATAAATTATACGTATTTTTAGTATTATTACGATGTTCTGTTCCTTAATGCCGCATAACTATACCAAAAATACGGAGTAAGATTATCTGTTTTACAGTAATGTGGTAATACGGTTATAACAAAGTTGGGCAAATGTCTTTTCTTGTAAATATTAAGGGAACCTACTTTATTTTATAGGCTTATAAAAACGATGTCGCAGAAATGGAAAGTCTGAATGCACACATGACAAATCAACATGATTGGCCATAGATCATGCAAATGGAGCAGTACTTGTGCTATTATCTAGACACATCACGATCGTTTGACGTGACTTGAGCGTCGAGCCAACTCTCGTGACTCAGAGCGAGGCTGCGTGGCGCAGTGGTGGCGTGCCATCAACGCCGTATTACGGTTAGTGTTCGTTTGCATCACACGCATCTCGAACCCGAGTAAAGAACAACAGATAAAATCATGAGCCCAACGTAACAATGAACTCGAATCAAACCAATTAAAGTGGTCGATTAAATTAACCACTCTTATTTTTCAAATTGAATATAATATGTTCGTACATTTCATTTTCGGTCCGTCAATTAAGCGCGCGCTGATTTGTGCACACTTTCTTCAGCGTTGCCGTCGCCTGTCAATGCATCATCATTATTGATTGACCATTTGACCTCGAGTAATAATTTGTTTGCTATGCTTATTGTGACGGAGATAATGAATAAAATGTTATTTACACTTGTTCATGCAACTTGTTTTCAGTTTAGACGGGTGTTAATCATAATTAGTTTGCTATTCAATTTGATAGTCAAACAAGTCATCAATATACCAATGTCTAAATATATATTTTCAATGTTCATAATAATCATTGACATTGCTATTAATCAACTTAATATCTTTTCATATGATATGTCGATTATATAAAAAAGAAAACATACATAAAATATCAAAAAATATTTCATTAAAGTAATCATCGTTAAAGTGATGCAAGTTATTTAAAGTAGTTTTGTTGAGTATTATAATATTTATAAATACAATACATATGACACAACGTAATGCGAGCTTAGCTAACATCCTCAAACTTTATGGGCGGTACATATAAATTAACTCAGAACTATCATTAAACGAGAAGATTCTCGCTAGAAATGAAATAAATCATTTTCTTGTGTAAAAAATCAAAGCCTGCATTGCTGGTTGTGATGCTCAAGGCGGTGCAGGAAGCTTTGGGTCAGCGGCCATAGCGACGCGCAAAACTACTTTCATCGACGCCGCTCACGACTCACATTATCGGTGCATCATTCCATTAGCCGCGCCCGTAATCAGAAACACAATCTATACAAAATTTGCCCTAATGTTATTAAAATCAAAATATTACCTTTCAATATCCGTAATCGAGTAATTAAAAGTTGCGTTAATTTCCATTTAAAATACTTAACGGTTTAAGATTTCACGTCTTGATCATAATATTCGAGTGTTCTCAGAATCGAAATCGGCGTGCCCTTACTGAGTACGGTTGTTAAAAGTGTAGCATAAAATTCGAGGTTGAAAAAATATATTTTTTGTATATATTTTTTTTGTAATTAACATAGATATTAATAAACGTAATTATATGTCTCCCAGCGGTTACGGTACTGATCAAATAGTGATAGTGTGACGTTATGTATTGTTACTGCATTGCGGAGAAACGTGCCGATTGCTTTATTCAGAATTATTTTTCGTACAATTTTAAAGAAATAACAATTCTTAACAAGTGTAGTCAATAAACAAGAGAGCTTTTTGAGGTTCCGTACATATTTAAAGTTGACATAGACATTTACGACTCCTACTTGGTATTAATTTATTTTGTAATACACAACAGTTTATGGATAACTTATCTTCTAAGTATCAGCTTAAAGGTTAACTTTCTAAGTGTGAAATATTACTTAACGAGCGATGAGTCCATTTCTATTAAATACTGCATTTGTACCTAAAAATATCATTAGCTTAAACGTTAATTAAATAACGAGATGGCAGACAGCGTCTATCTGTCTGTCGGTTCCTAATTAGTGACTGCCATTTGTAGGTTCAGTAATAAGTTGCCGTAAGCAGGTCGGCGGTGCGTACTGACGTATAGTACTGTCAGTATCAACGTATATTACCTCGCCGAAAAGAAAAAGTGTACCGATTGAGCTGTGTAAGAGCTAGACGTAAATCAAATTGAAGATGCCCGATAAAGTGGATAATAATTAGTGGAAGATGTGAAAGCGTTGGGAGAAAAATTCGTGAGAGTTTGCGTTAGTGTGATTGTACATCTGGCGAGGGACATCCGGTTGCGGTTTTTGTGCAAACCTCCGCTTCTAAAAAAATTTAGTATTAAATTTTTTGATACCATATGTTATTGCATATTTTTACATTGCATCGTTCTATGTAAACAATATGTTGAACATATTTTTTTGACTCTACAAGTCATTGTTTACTTCAAGCAGAATTGAATAAGGTTTAAAAATATAATTACTTAAACGCCGATATTTAGGTCTAAATAAATGATTCGGCTTAACATAATGTTTTCACTAAAAATATTTCTCTCTGCAAAATTAAAAATACGACTAGGCTGCGAAAAAAACTTAATTTGTAGTTGTAAGTTGGTACACTGTTTTTATGTGAATAGCAATATAGTTAGCTAGTTTTCTACTGCAACGCCAACGTTTACACTGTGATTACATGTATTAATTGCAGCATTGGCCATTTAGTTGGAATGTGGTGTTATAAACTGCCTCGAGATATGAGTTATGATGCCAAAGAGCAAACCAGAGTTAATATTGCTCGCATGTCGCTTGAAATCAGGAAGTATTCCACAGGTACACAATAAATTATTATTTAGGTAGCCATTACATAACATTTTAAATAATTAAAGTCAATTAATTTATCTTCTTTCCACAGTATTACTACTACTGTTTTTTTATATACTTATATAATTATGTCTAAATATAAGATGTGCTGAAACGTAAGTTAACGTACGTAGCGTTTTATTGATTAATTGTTATGAAATCCGATTCGAAATCACAATAATGCACATACATTATATCCATTTTTGGAATAAACTAAAGTCGCGAGTTATAAATTGGAGGTTTGGTAGTATAAGTTCTGGTCTAATAAATGAATTTATAATCTTATTTCAGAGACAAAAAACTGGTATAACTCAGCCAAATATGTCTACTGTTTTCATTAAAGGAGTGATTAATTATTTAATTATTTTTACTGGAAACGAGCTTGTAGGAATTTATTATATATATATAAGCTAAAATTAACCTTATATAAACTAAATAATAAGCCATAGTTAGAATTCCTTATAACTTGTCAGTCACCGGGGTAAACATGTTTCTATCACAAAATGGGTTTAAAATGTATATCAAAATAGTTTTTGCGTATAATAGTAATATAAATGAATAATTCTATATAATTAAAGTCACTGTAGTACCAAGAAATACTATGTAATGACAGGTACCGGTAGCGATTATGCAATGAGCCGGACCCAGGACAATGTTAATAATATTTATACCGCACGAGCTCCGTGACCAGATCTAGTTCTCACTTGATGCTCGCAGCATTATCTCTGCCTTCATACATTTTATACCTTTGTCAACGTGAATTGATGTGCTTTGTTTCTTTAAAAGGATGTAGCGCTAAAACAAATACATTTTCAACATTTAAATATTTACAATACTTATACCTGTCTATCAATCTATTTAATGCAATATTATTCAGATCTAATAACGTTTTGTATAGATTCTCATATATAATTTATCAGTTGATATTTCTTGCAAATAATTTATATATACACACACACACACACACGCAGCGTACACGTACAAAACGTTAACTACTGAGTTTCACTTCTATCGAAATAACTATAGTCTAGACTTATAGAAAAGGTACTTTCGGTTGGACAAACACTTCAATCTGACTTAAAAACACTTTTTAAAGATGTTACAAAAACAGTTTGCGGTGTGAGTCATCTGAACGCTTGAATATATGCATATAGCATTAACAGTGACATTTAATTTCAACTCGAATAGAAACTTCAGCCGTGCAGGGGTGTGGTTGTAGTTTCGCTAGCCCTTTGTGAAATATTTGACACCTTTTCTAATTTTCAGAAACATAAATAAAGTCAAACATAATATATTTTATATAGATAAATGAATTTTGGAGTAATTGTTGCGTGATCTTTTGTGAATAAATTTTATTTAATATTTATTTTTGTAAATACGAATTACAATAATATATTTATTGAATCAATAATCAAGTTTTTATTTACTTCTGGTAGTTAATAAATTAAATATAGGTATTAGCTGTTGGCTGCGAACTAATTTGTATAAAAAATTTTGTTGTTTGCAAGACCATTTCATTTATTTATAGGATTATTACGAGTTTCGGTTTGCTTTTTTGGAAATAACTTGGAATATTACAGAAAAACAAGAGCGAAAACTTTTTTTTTTCATAAAAGGAAATAATAAAGGCGCTATTTAAAAGAATAATAAACTCGTTCGCGTATTAATATGATATAGGGAAGTTGATTTAATTTTTTTATTAATTATTTTAATTACAATTAAAACCATTAATTGTTTCCAATAACACAACATAAAAGTACCGTGTTGCTGATGATCTTGGTCACCTCAGTCACGATGAGGTCGCATTGTCATTGTTAAAAAATTACATACTTTGACTTATTTGGCTGTTCATATAATACTTCTTCCGATTCGACATGCGCTACTAACATTTAGAAATAAAATAAATAAAAGCAAAAATCCGTAAATATTCTACTGTTAGGCAAATGATATTTGAACATTTTAATGAATCTGCCAGGCTTTAACAGGGGTTGGTGGATTTAAATCTGCATACCTCGATATGGGTTAATTTGGATTCACTGTAAAAGTATTTTACAAACTGGAAATTATAATAATTTCTCATAATTAAGTAAACATATAGTAGAGTAACTAGCATTTACTTTTACTTTTTCCTTAGTTATCCTTGGATAATGAATTGTAATTTTATGAAAATAAGTAAATATATTTTTCTTAATTGGCTGTTATAACTATTTTTAAATTTAAAAAAAGAACATTTGTTATTAATTGCGTTTATATTGATGACTATGAGAACATAAATGTTTAAGTTATGCTTGTCACTTAAGAGTAGTTTCTATACAAGATAGATTGTGGGTTGAAGCTTTATTTATGTATCAGAAAGTGAAATTAATAAATAAAAAGTGATCTCAGTGCATCGTTTCTCTACCTGATGGACTTGATGACTCGATCTAACTATTCACTAGCCTTTGGGATTAGCCGCATATGTGGTTGGATAAGTATTCATGCAATATATTCGTAATAAAATTTGAATTAAATAAAACTGTACGTTATTTCTGAAGAGTATTTAAAAGGTTGACAGTAAATAACATTATTAGATTTTAATTGAAACTCCGATAAAACGTTAAGTTTCGTTTGTGAATTTTATAAGGCACGGAAATACCAATACCAACTAACTCACACAAGAACGTTTTATTACTTTTAACCAATACGAGTTTTGAACCTAGGACCTCGGTATCTGAAACATTATAAGTTATCCGCTTTACCAACAAGGCAGCATTATTGTTTTATCGTATAGCGAGGTCACGATTCATTATCACTTTCTAATACTCAATTGCACTTCTTTTATATCCAAATTAGAACGTTGTTATCGTACCAATCTGTGAGAACTCAATTGTAGATATTATCTTCACAAGAATCCGTTTTGCATCTTTTCAATTTCAAGTTGTGTTACATAAACTGTATCCTCTTTAAGATTAACTGTGATTTTATCGATTGAGATTATATAAAAGTATCCTAAATAGTTTGTTAAATAATAACTACATTCATAATGATGTTATACAATCAAAAAAACTAAAAATATTATATGATATAAACAAGTAACAGTGTTTAGTGCTATTGATTATATATGTATATATTACGGAAATATCTAGAGATAAAAAAAACTGTGACCCGAAAATATATATACACAATTGATTCAAATTGTTGATCACCTCAATCTAGGTCATGTGAATGGCGAATAAGAGTATCATTGATTGTTTTAAACACACCAGTTTACAGCCTACTATAAAATTATAAGTAAAAAGTAATTCCCAAATATAATTGAGGTGAATACATTTCTGTTGGAAATCATTTTTATGGACCATTACGTTGTATTGCTCTCGTAAGTCGGTAAATCATAAAATTTATTCAGACATTAAACGCTAGAAAGGACCCGCGAGGTGAAAGGCAGCGACGCTTTTTGATTTTGGTTAATTTCGCGTGTTAAATAATTGACGTGTATTACTCTGCAAATATCGGGCGCACGGTCATTATCTTTTATAATTAATAGCTACGTACTAAAAACCCATAAGTAATTAAGGACACGACATAATACATATGTAACAAGTATCAAGATAGTAAATAATGATTAATCAATTTTATCTTAAAACATAGTTTATTGAATATTATTTTTCTAAATAACTTCCATTAAAATAGACAACGGTGACTGTGGAATGTTGTGTGGTGTTATTTACATAGCAAATGCGCGTGCGGATCTCGTGACTCGCGACGATGATTATAGAGTTGCCTTTTATCGTGCCGATAATGCAATGCTGTAGCTGCGTAATGTTCAGACAATGGCTCGCTTCGTACAGTGAAAACAGAAGTAGAGATTAATGCGGAAAAGAAAGAACCTGCTCTAGCATTAGAGGCGTTAGTGTTTTCTGATACGAGAGTGCGTCTCTAGAAATTATCGACGTATGCGCCAATGCGCTTGCGCATAGGATCGGTAATTATAGCCGTAAAGCATTATAGTGTAACATGTCCACGATCGAAAGCACTCGGTCGTGAGGCTGCGCATGTAGTTGAGGCTATTGCGGTCGGTTTCTCTTTGCACTTGTATCTCGACATCTCGTAGCGGAGGCGTTTCGTGCACCTTTTTTGGAATAACTCGAGCAAATTTCGTCGGAAACTTTTATTTCGCTCCGCGCGAGTTGCACTCTTAAATCGGATTTTTATTTTAATGAGCCAGTTTCGCGACTCCGTCTCGCTCACACCCGCATCTGCACTGAATAAATAAATGAGTTGCTCTACTTTCTATGATATCGTTTCTTTGGGCGGCCCGATGAGACTCGCAAGCTCGCCTGTGACGCAGTCCTGCTTTGTTCGATTGTCGTTCGCTATCGTGCTTCCCGACCGCGTGCTCTTTACCAACATTGTTCTTTTACTCTCTATATAACAATTCGCTTTACGTTTCTATCTAGATATTGTTTAGTCACGATTTTATTGTAAGAAATACCATTTAATAAAGGTTGTTTCACACTAATCGCAGTAATTTCCGACTTAAGCTTGCAAATATTTTATTACGGCATTATAAATAAAATAATAGCTTATCAATGCTAAAGATTATTTCTCACATATATCTTCATAGTTAATATACATATATGCATGGCATAGTTGCTAAGTGACATTTAAGCGTTAAAAATAAAGTCGAAAAGGTCTAAACCGGAAAACTTTAACTTGCAATATAAATCACCACAATAAATAAGCAAAGTTGTAAATGTCTAAGCATTAGTTTCTTATGGAGTGCTGATTGATGATGATACGGCCTCAGAACTTGATTAACATGTATACTGATAGCCCATATAACTGGTATCGGGTGTAGCTATTACTGTGATACAAATCTGAATTGTCTTTGAGAAATTTATCTTTACTTTTAACAGAATAGTACTATATTTGTTACCGGACATGGAACGGACTTATTATTAGTGCAATGCACTTGTATGCGTCACGAGAATGACACGAAGGACACGCTTTGTCTGGATCAGGTGGCCCCGCAGCGGCTGGTAGTAGAGAAGCGAGGGGGCCGAGGGGGCCGAGTGGAGTGGGGAGCGTAGTGCAAGTGAGGCGGTGGGCGCGCGGGGGGCGGCGGGTCTCGAGGCCGCTTCCTGTCGCAGGACTGGTTCTGCGGTTTGCACCACTTCGCTTTGCACCAGTTTCCATCAAGTGCGCGAATAGCCTTCTTAACATTTAGATATTTACTCAACACATAAATTTGCAAGTTAAACGGTAGCCGTATAATCTGTAAAGTAGATATTAACAATTTTAAGTTAACCTTTTAGTAATAAATCTATAAACTATATATGATGTGCTCTAAATTTATAATATGTGAAATGAGTATAATTATAATAAAATCAATTAAAATATCTTCCTGCCGTTCTTCATTTCCCTATGTTTATTGATTAACGAATGTATCACTTGCAATGCTATATCTACTATTTGTAGTCATTATCCGTGAACTGACGTCGCGTCGTCCGCGTCGCGATTACATCCATGTATGAAAGTGATCATTAAAATAGCTGCTAACATCGTTGTAAGCTATCCTTAATTATCAAATCTAGTTTACATTTATAGATAGTTTATCCGTAAATAGAAAATTATTAAACGTTAAAACACATAAGTAAGATTCACCCTTTTGTGATTAGGCTTTATACTTTTTTTCTGATTATATAGTTCTAGCACAACCATAGGTAGTAAATATAAGGTTTGAATTTTGTTAATAAATTAACAGTTATCTAAAGTAAAAAAATGCATTTGAAATTGAATTGATTCTGGTGACACTGCTATTGTAAATTATATATTTACAACCGCTGCGATTTCAGCTAAAATTTGAACTAAAAATGACAGTTTGTTTATTGAAAGTTCATTTAGAAGAATCAAGCAAATATCGTGTTATGTAAAGTGAAACACTAGAAAAAGCAACTTGACCGTTTTGTTGCTTTTCGTGATTGACACGTCGACAAGGCGTGTGGGCCACCCATGGCTGTATATCTACACGAATAGAATCAAATCATTTGCTTATGGTAAAAAAAATGTTCCATTTTAAGTAGACGTCCATAAACGCTTTCTAAAAATTATTTGTATTTCTTTTTTATATATATACTCACTTACTATTTTGTTGTATGAATGTTTATATACTTACAAAATAAATGGTACTACTTAGACGATTTAAAATCATAATTCAAAATTAAATTAGCGGCTTTAAATGTTGATTGTCTCCAATTTATAATAAGTTATTAGAAATTTCAAATTAAGCTCACAAATTACTTATATGTATATATATATATATAATGGCTTATTCATATAGACTGAATTTTTGATTTAATTTGTAGGTGTGTGTATTAGTATCAGTATAGGTGCTTAGTACAAAAAGTAATATATAAAATGTACTTTAATTAATTTAGTCAGAGTTATTTACCGAATCTGTTCTTATGACAGACATGTTTATAAAGGATAAAAAATAGGAACGAGACTTATTAATGTCATATAGCTATGCTACAAAAAGTAGGTATGAAGTTATTTTTATAATTTAAATATTTAAGCTATGCACCGACCGTGATTTCAATCTTGGATACTTGGAAGCCAAGGGCATCTAGCGGTTTGCTATAGTCATCAACGTCTGTCTTATAGTTGGAAAGGTTAGATCAAGTTTGGTTAGTAATTACATTGATAGAGAAATATTCGCATTGCAAGCTATTTCCTCCTGTATTATATTTTAACCGATACCAAGTACGATTTATTTTCTCGACTAATTTTATGTTATTTTTTTTTATTTATAATGATTAATAAAATAAAAAATAAACTCAGGTATAATTATAATTATGGCTGAATGATTTATTTAAGTAGGAAAAAATTGAATAAATGTTAATTCGTTATTCATACAATACATTGACGTCGATGTTGATGAACTAGTTCGGCTTCGCTTCTTTTGTGTATATCATAAATTTGATAAATGTCGAATTAATACATATATTTAGGTCAATTATATTTAAAAAAATGTTTCCAGAAAAAAATATATTCATCGAGTGCTTTGTATTCATAAATTACCAGTCGAATTCTGCTGAGAAACTGGTTCGCAACACTTCCGTGTCACATTGCACTACACCCACTAACTTTTAGGCCTTGCACACACTAGTCAGGAGGTTATAAAATAAAACTCAACATGTCTAACGTGTTTTATTTTATGTGACAAGTCATTTAATTGCACTTTTATGTCATAACTTATAGCCAGTATTTATGTTGTTTTCAGAAACACAGAATGTATCAAAATATTTTTTTTAGGCTGGCCTTTTATTATTTATAAAACTTTGTGAATTGCGTTTTTTACTGCAATGACACCCACGGTATTCAGAATAAGTTGTTGGTTTTTTAATGTGCATTTATTGGCGCCGTCATTCCAAGTCAAAGCTGGGGGTTACGATTTAACCACATTGGAAAGACTTTATTTCATTTTTATCGTTTTGGTCTCAATAAGAAATGCAAATACATCAAAACATTTTATCTCATTTCATTATAAATATTTAATCATTTAAAAAGTAAATAACGGAACCGGTACGGATACTAAAAAGAGATAAGAAATAAAATAGTGGTCAATGATAGGTCATACAATTAATCAAACCGGTAACATCAACCACGATTCATGATAAAATATTTTTCGATTGCAACAATTGAGAAACTTAAAAAAACGCTTAATCACCTATACCACTTGTATCAGCACATCATTCTGACAATAAACATTTAAAACTAGTAAAACCCTTAATAAATAATCATACATGACAGTTGTAGGACATCCGGCATTAAAGCGTGAGATTTTGACAGTCGGCGTAATGCGATTTAGTAAAATGATTGAGTAACAAATAGAAAGTCAATTTCTTTGTGATTTCCGAAATGATGATCAATAATTTTGTATCAATTTAAGTGATGATATATAATAACGATAAAGGAACGGTAACAGTTTTATTTCACTTATATCCATTTAAGGGCAAGTTATAAATTATGCACCTAATTAGCGTTAAAAGTGTGAAATAATAAATAAAGTTAGTTTATCTAGCAATTGATTGATTATTCATATTATGTAGACAAACCAGAAATATTTTATCTTTTTTACTCATTTGTAAATTACTTACGCCTCACATCAATTATTGATGTAAATACTTAATATGAATAATAATATCATTATGTATGTATATGTATATATTAATACATTCAAATCGAATATTGTCTTATATTTTAGTATTTATTTTTTAATCAGACTATATGTTTATTCAAAGACCTTTACGTACGAGCCTTTTTGAGTTTTCTTTATTTTGTACAGCATGTTGATTTTTAATTACTTCGTTACCGATGATTAGTTTATTATAAATGAAGTGTAGGTATTTATCAAATGCCAATGCAGTTCGCAAAATAAAAAGGCTAAATATCGTAACTAAGATCGAGTTCAGTTTTTTCGTTCATACGAACAAGAAAATATAGTAATAATATTTTTACTTTAAATTTCGGTAGAAAAACCACATTAGCGTTTTTTGAAAATAACTATCTTATTTTAAATATTTTATTTTCAAAATGTCGTCAATTATTTTTTTAATAAAGGAAGTACTGTTAATTAGTACTATAAGATATAATTATAGATTATAAAATCAATTTATTACTGCTTTTGCAACGAGGCCACCGGTCAATTGAATCACAATTGTGTACATTTACTAATGAGAAAAGAATGTTTATAATGCAAGGTAATTATTTTAAATCAAATTTAGTCTAGCATTTTCTTATTGTTATTTTTAACTACTAAAATACTCGTATCAACTATATTTATTGCAGTCATTTAGCAGTTTTGTTATATTATTATTACGTTTTTTCTTTGAGAATATTTCCAATAAGAGCAATTAAAAACATTTGTCTGTAAATATACCTTATATTTATGGTTTATTTTTTAAATTAAATATATTTTTTATAATGTATGTAATGTAATTTCTTGACTAAATAAAAACCATAATTATAACCTTACAAAATGTAATCACATGTGATTTACTAATCACAGCGATGAACACAAAAAATAGCAGGCTCGTTGATGTCTTTTGTACTGACTACTAACATCGGTTGACATTTATGTCGAAATAATATAATATTTTACGCTATTTAAACGAAGTCGGACACTGTAACGGGTTAACGACTATTATGTCTTACAAATTGACGAACAATTATGTTATTTTTTAATAAGATAAGAATATAAACTATTATCAAAATAAAAATAAATTATTGTTAAATTGTCGTATATGAAGACGTGGTTATTAAATAGACGTTCATGTTTGTCAACCTATATTTTTTAAGTGTGTAAGTATTATAATATCTTATAAAGTCAGACTATCAATAATAAAGAGTATGTAGTTTAGTTCAATTATTTGTATTTGGTGAGTATATGCGAAATTCGTTCGTGGGTTATACGAAAAAATATATGCATGTATAAGTGTTTATTTCATACAATTTCAAACACACAAATTATCATAATTGTCAGTGCTTGGATGTACTTTAATAATCACGAAGAATAACACTATGTTTTTATTTTTTTTGTTCATATAAATAATAATATTAATACAATTTTGTATTCACTGTATACCTTTTATATAGTACTACTTTACCTTACTACCTAAAAAAAATATCTTTTTTTAAAATAATACTATAATAACAGAATAACTACGAAATCGACAAGAGATTACATTTATTTTGTAATTTGTTTAACTATTTAATTTATTAGCAAAAAGTGCCAAAGCAGTATAAATAAAATTATTGTCACCTGATCCCGTAACACCCAGCGAGAAGAAAACTTAAAATAATATTGGTTAATTTAAACATATTAAAATGTTGCAACGATAATCTATGATTAAAATACTATGGGATCTTTATTGGATTTTTTTCTAATTCGGAAACTTTGTTAATAACACAGTGCTTGTAAAGTGGAACAAGGAACTCGTGGAGTGGCAACTGGTACGTTGAACCTCACAGCAATGTGTGTGTACACGCACACTACGATCCACACCAACACTCGTACCCTTGTCCACATCGCTGTCCCTGTCTGCGTATACAACACAAGCAAGCCTATTACTACTGAGGTAGATTAATCTGATTCACGGCTTGTATACACGGTCTTTGGGTTAGGCAAGATATTTGGGATTGAATACATTTTATACATATATTACCTTTTATCACTTTATAAAAATTGTGCTATTAATTAATACAACTCATATATTAATGTGTTTGACACGTGGGTTGCTTGCTTGGCCATAGGTCGAGGTATCTATCCTTATTTTACAAATGCTTCGAGTATTTTATATTTTATTGGTCTTTAGGTTACAGAAAAAAATATTATTGCTTTACTCAAAGTAGTATGAAACTATCAGTCAACTATAAGTCAAACACTAGCTAGACATAAAATTTCTAAAGTAATTTGTCATATTGTTGAAAAGTTATTGTATCCGATTAGAATATTTTCTATTTGTGTCGTGGACGGAGTCGAATAGTTCGCTAGTAAAATAAGCTCCTATTCGAGCGATTGCTGCAATCATGAGTCGATCGACGTTCGTCCTTGCCGCTTACGAAACCGATAATGCACTGCTAATACGCATCGTATTAAGAGCTTTAAAATAATAAAAACAACCAAAAAGTACGACAACTCGTTAAAAAGTGAAAGTAGCGAACTGTTAATGTCCTACTGTTAGGTAGAGGCTATACATATAACAGAATGACTTCCTATGCAGATTTCCGTACGATGTTTTTCTTTGCCGATAGTATCGTTTACAAAACAAAACTGAAGCACTCATATTAAATATCCTTCTTTTTTTTTAGTCTACTGTATCGGTTGTCAAATAATTAAGGATACATTTTTTCATTATCTGTGGTACTGATTTTTTTCCTGACCTCAGTGATACAATTTCGTAATTGCTATACGTTGAACACGTGAACCGATTGTTAACAAAGATCTAAGTCACAAGGTCGAGTATTGTAACAAATGTCATTATAGCCTCAATAAAGCGTAATAAGCGAATTCAATAACAAATGTTATTGAGACAATAATTCATCCGAAATTCCTTCGTTCTTGCGTCGAATATTCAATTTTAAAAAAATATGATTGCACCTTCAATTTATTTTAATGTGGTATTTATATTAGATGGTGTTATTTTACATAGTTGTTTAATTTATAGTTGACTTATTTTGCTTATAAATAATATACCATTATACGTGTTATTTAAAATGTACATACTCAAAGCAACCATTTTGTTTTTAATGTGTTAAACTATCACGTACTAATAAGTTATTTATTTTTACTTAAATATAATTTTAATAAGATAATAAAGTTATAAAAATGTCTTTGACACGGAAATTCTGCAAATTTTGCTTTTGCTAATATTTAATTAATATTTCCATATTATTTGCATGTTATAATAATTATCACATTTGTTTATTCAATCATTTGTTTATACAAAACACGATATCTTGATACTAACGAATATTGATTACTTGTAGCTATTTCAGTTACATATCGCTAAATTTGTTATGTACACTGTATACATAGATAAACTACATGATACTCTGTGTTAAGAATACCAAAACATATGATTTATATTATCATTATTATTTTATTATTAGCATCATAGTAGCTACTGTAAGCAAAGTAAAGCGTAAAATATTAAATACACGATCAGTGTATTTCTTGCTAGTCTATATTTGCGGCATTTATCTAACAAAATTCCGTAATATCCGTTAGGACTAATTCAATGCACGCACACGAGGCTTGCGATGGCGTGAGTGTGACGCACACATAAACACATAGCTAGGGCTATCAAAACATTTCTCCAATAATATATGAATTGGTTCATAAAGTATTTTAAAACCTATTATAATTATTACGTATTTAATATCAAATTAAATTTAAAATTTATTTTTTATATCGATAATGTCACAACTTTATTAATATTAATGTATTGAGACATTTATTAATTAAGCAAGTGAACAAAAATATAAATTAAATAATGCCTTTTTTAATAGTCAGCCCTAACATATATCACCAATACCTTAACACACGTGTACGGAGGCGGTAACAGCGCAGAACGAGTTGAGAACAACCTGCCGCCAGCTGAGAAAGAACTCAGCCAAGGACGCCCGCGTAACGGTTCACCTACCTTCCAGGAAAAATGGGAGGCCTATTATATCAGTAAACATAGTAAACATAAATATATATATATATTAATAAATATAAAAAGCTGAACATTCAACCCTGTTATATATTAATACTACACACGTGTGCAGTGCAACAATAGCACAGAACGGGTTGAGAGCGACCTGCTACGGCAAGCCGAGAGAGAACTCAGCCAAGGACGTCCGCGTAACGGTCTACGGGACGCGCCTTCTGGGAGGAAGACGTCCCGCTACATTAGTGGGATTTAGTGGACATTAGGCCTCACACATACATACGTATATATGTACAGTTCTTGAGTTTTTTTTATATATATCGAATATTATTTTATTTTAATGACAATGATAAAATACTCAAATTCGATAAGAAATCAAAATCATTAACAAATATATTTTATTATAGAAAAATAATCTAGAAAATTTTCTTGTACCTATTACAATATTCAAAGATTTAGCTAACGCGATAATTATTCACATTGAATTGTTGATATGACAAATAAACTAAAATAAATACTGTATGTACCAAGATCCATATACTGGAATATAAACATAACAAAATGGAAATACTTTATATATTATCTCGAACATATATGTGCGTAATCATAATATTAATACATTTATCATATTCTACTATAACCTTTGAAGTGAATCACTAACCAGAAGGTTCATATCTATTTTATTATTTATTTTTCCATTACTATAAAACATTAATGATGGTTATAGAACAAAGAATGTAGAATCACAAACATAAATATTAAACGACCGATGAAAGTGTGGACCCAGCTTTATTGTTTACGGGAATCGAGGTTCAAAAATCGAAAAAAAAGTCCTTAAGAACGTTGACCCTTCCAACAAAAACACCGTCACAAGCGGTGTACGTTTCAAAAAATATTGAATATATAAAACATAACTACAGATAATGCTAATAATTAACCTATATAATATAATGTCTACATGAAAATAGGCATTCATATGCCTACTACACGTAAATGTTAACTAAAACTCTATTTACAAACATAAATTTAATTAGGAAAACAATGTTGCCCTAGGTTTAAACATTTATAACTGGAATTACCTTATAATAATTCACAAGGATATAAGATATATAAGTTGATGAGAAACTTTATTACACAGCAACTACGGTAATTTTATTAGTATTCTCACTTTTATAAAATTGCGTTATTAAATTAATACTTGCAACTAACTGCATATAGCATTTATATGGAATGTAGAGAATTACATAAAGGTAATTCCGTTTTTCCACAAACAGCTACCAAAACATCGGTCAATTATGATTGACATGTGTTAAATAAAACGTTATTCTTCAGAAAATCCAATTTTAAGTTCCTTCGCCCGGACGTCGACCCAAAAACCTTAGTTTCTGTCTCGCTCATGCACCTCTATATCGATAGTTTTGTCTCGCAATCACGAATACCGCTGCTCTGTCTTTATTTTGTTCCATTACGACCAAGAACAATGACTATTCGTCGATAGGTGAACATTCCTATATCTACTTCTCTCTCGCGGCAGAAATACTTGACGCCGCGAGCGAGACGAATATATTTTTCAAAGCGCCAACTAAACGTCGAATGTTTCGGATTCTTATTGGGCCGTCGTGAGTTTAAAGATGGCCACTCGAGGACCGTTTTCTTGGTACGATAACCTAATTTTATTCCATTACGTCGGTACTTGTTGCGCTTAAATTTCAATAAGGCAACTCCATTAAGATCGAATGTCAGGAGGTAATGCGAGTAAAAAGACAGCGACCTCGCGGCGTGCGAGCACGCTGCGGACCTCCCCCCTACTCCCCTCTGGCTACCTCTCGTCCCCTTACCCCGCGACCGCTAGATTCAACTGTTTTGCTCGGAAATATTGAAGGTTTGCCGGACGTCAACCGACCCGGAACTACCTTCGATTCATGCGTGTTTCCAGGTATTATCAGTATAATTAATTTGTCCGATCGCTTAACTGGAGCACCAATGAAAATTGTTTTATATTGTTTATTTGCAGTTTGACTATTTAAATAAAGAGTCTTCATATTTTAACCTAATTATATTGTTTGATAGTCTTAACTACTAAATGTATTCAGTAGAAGACATTTTGCACATGTTTGTAGCACTACAGCCTTTGTGTTTAATGTGGTAAAATTTCTTATCGTATCGGCGTTGTGCTTCAAGAGCACAAAGACTTCAACGCGCTGCCCGATTCCATTGTTTACGCAGAGGGTTCCGTGTATGCACTAGATCACGATATGTGGCTGAATCGCCTTTATATTATTTGAATTTGAACTGCTTAAATTTACTTTATTGTTTAATTTTGATGAAATTTCAAACATAATTTATTGTATAAGAGCTGTTAATAAAAATAATATTGAAGTGTCAAGGAACGAACAAAAACATTTAAGTCTTTGATTAACTCAAACGGCTTTCGTTATTTTTTGTGACATAGAAAACATTCTTTTTCTAAAGTTATTTGTACTACTAAGCAACGGATAGTCAGCCGTTCCTTTATTATTTTATTTAAATATATTGCAACAAGGTTGATTTGTTTAAGTTACAATATTATCACATTTACACGAGGTACACCGGACGAGCGGGCGAGATGCCATTGACAACGACACGACATTTTTTACCCACAAACTTGACTTTGAACCACGTCTTTGTTATGCGGATTTACTATGAAATCCTGTTCAACTTTTTGCACAAACTACATATATAACGATTAAGTGACCTTAAAGTTTTTACGACAATCAATTTCGTGTAACGTTAAAAAAGCGATTGAGATCGATTTTCCAGTTAAGCGATCTGGCTTACGGATTCCCCATTGCCTGCACGCGTTCAATAGAATAGATAGCCCGCGAGATCAATAGCCAAACGTTATTTTAATGTTAAATATCGTGACAACGTTAATTGAATATTTATAAGTAACATTTTAGTAACACGCTTGATGGAATATAAATATTTATATGACTATATGACCTTTGAGTCATTCAAAAACAAGCTTCAGTAGTGTTTTTTTTTAATGTTAAGAGTAATTTTTGCATGTTTCTTATCTATCTCTTCCGGACCACGACAAAAAAATTATAAATAATGCACTCAAATAAAATTAAGCTTCTATTTATTATTGATTATATTTTTTTCACTTTAAATATAAATACATTTATTATACATTTCAAACATACCAATCCTTATTGCGTTTCTTCGCGAATCTATCGTACTATTGTTTTGTAGTCTTTGTATGATGAAAAATATACTTTATTATTATAAATTTAAAGTTCCTTTTATAAAATACAACAGGAAATTAGTTTAACTGTTATAGTAAACAATGTCTAACCAGATATTTAATTTTATAATAACAGAGAGCTATAAGAGATATATCACAGTCAGCAACACAACGTTCAATCTTCGTTTTAGTCTTTAAAATAAATCATAAGTGAAATACCGACGGGGAAACTTATTTTTACGAGGTTCACTTATCTGACAAAAGATCTCGTCTTGTCTCGCAATCTATCATTTGTTGGTCGTCGATCACTTATCACAACTAACTTATCGTGTACAGCCTTAATAAGTATAGACTTGTATAGTATGTATAAAAAAAAACCAAATCGTTTTCTTTGTGTAGGACTTAATTATTAATTATATTGAGGGATAACTAAATATAAGCTTTTAAAGATTAAGAATATCTACTATTTAATTCGCGTGAAAAGGTGGTAAGTGTTTTCCTCGCTGTAAATAACACTCACGTAGGACTATTTTTTTTAGAATTACTGTTTATATTAATTTTACTTTGATGCGTTTTAGATGGTATGATTTGTCTACCTTCGTATGTCTGTATTTTAAGAAGTAATAATAAAACGTACACTAGTTTTCAATAGAAGTACAGTTGACATAAAATCTGCTAATATCCTGATATTCTTTTTTGTGTGTATGTTTTCTTAATTCGAATGTGCTTTCGTGTGTGTGGTAAAAATAAAAAGGCTCAATACTAAAATATAGAGCTATCGCTTCTTTATATGATTATGATTTATTCTGTGCATTTGTTATCTAACAGTCTGTATATGCCCATTACTGAACTAAGGCCACCCCTTCTTGAGTAGTAGGTTTATAACTACTCCGCAATGCGTATAGAGAAATTGAAACAAGGCTATAACCAATGTTAAAAACTAAAGGACACAATAGAAGCTACCTAAAAACCTGTTTTTCATCAAATAACTAGCCGGACGGCATATGGACTACTAGATGGTAAGTAGTGACCACCGCCCATAAACATTAAGAAATATTAACTATTTCTTACATAGCCAATGCACCAACAATCTTAGAAACTAAGATGTTATGTCCCTACAAACCGAAACACAACAATACTAAGTATTACTTATTGGCGGTAGAATATTGGCGGTTTGCACAAAGTCCTACTATCAAGTAAAAATATTTTTTTTTATTCTTTAAAAAATATATTTATATCTACGAGTGTTCTACGATTAGTGCGAGTACAAAATGGAATGAAATTAAAATGATTCACAAATTATAAAAATTATATCTAACAACATAAACCAAAATAACATATAATTGTCTAAATAACGAACATTTCAAATAAAGAGCGACTTTTATCTGAATGTTGATCGTTGTTGACAGTAAAAATATGAAAGTAAGGGCTCTATGTATTCTCACTTAAGCACGACTATTACCGATACATTTATATAATCACTTTTATGTATGTTATTGGAAGAATCTTCGAAGAAATTAAATCGGCACCAGACTAATTACACCAAAGCAATTTACTGTTTAAGCATGTGATTATAACTTTCACATAACTAACACGACGGCAACATTGATGTGGGGCCGTGCAAACATATTTGGCGCAGTCTGACGTTGTAACGACTCGGGGAGACGCGATGTGTTTCGTAAAACCGATTATGGGTCGAGATTGGTTCCAGCCGTATCTAATTTATCGTAATGCATCAACGTAACTATGACTGAACTGTGCCCGTTCAAATTTCTTTGTGAAGTTTATTTTAAAATCATTGAAGTATAGCATTACACGTCATTCCTATAAAGCGTTATATATCATTTATCCAGATTTTTCAATTGTATTTATATGTTTTTATTTTAATTGTTTTGAATAAAACTTATTATAATAATAGCAGTGTAAGTCCAAATAAAATCAATTATTTTCAAAGAATCAATTTTCAATCTACCGCCCCTTGATCATAAACTTTTAATAGCGTATAGTAACTCTCATATAGATAATTTCATGGTGAATTTATCTATTTATTAGTGTTCGTTATTAAACAACGGAGCTCCAGCAATTATATTACTAGGATACCATAAATCATGAGATATATTAACTCGAGGTTGCAAATGTTAATATCGAAGCGTTAGTAATGGACGTGTCGTACACAACGCTTCGACCTCGCACGCATCGTATCAACTTGATTTCCAGGGAAAGCATCGTTATTATACACGGAATTATCATAATCTACGGTGTTGCTAAAACGCTTAAAGATGCATTAGAAATTCATTATTTCAAGAATAATTTCTCGTCGTGTTAAATTATACCACATTGAAAGAAATAGATATAATTAAAAGAAAGAAAAAAAGGCTAGTGCAGTATTCGTTTGGTTGAAAAAAATAAAACTAAAAATGTAAGTAACACTTAGAACTAGGCTAAAGGCGAAAGTGATAAATTGAACAAAGTAATGAAAAATAAAATTATTTTATGATTTTGCTAGTATTATAGTAAGTAATAAACAGCTTTACAACGTTATATAACTAATTTGAAATCGCAATATCGAAGTTTAGTGTTCAAATGTCAGAAATGACCTTCCTGGTCACCTTAAACCATCATATACCGCGTACATATTTTTGAATATTTAACCTACGTCTACTTTTAACGAATAACAAACAAACAGGCAGCTACCGAGCGCTATCTTACACGTTGCCTGACAAGCATATTAAGTTCACCCACTCATATAGTTTTCACGTATAATCTTGATCGTACGAAACACTTAATACTGAGCTGTCGGTCTCAGTTTGCACCAGTTAAATTAAATATCAATATTTGGAGCACTTAAAGGAAAGTTTATAAATACAATGTTTTCACTTTATACTTGGTGTAATTACCTTCAGAAAAAGTTTTAAACCTTCGATTTATATGACATACCGGTTTCTCAATACCAAGTCTTGTATTAATTGTAATTTGACTATATTACCGAACACGATTTTAAGTGTTGCAGACAAACGACAATTGACATTCTGTAACCGCAATAAACGTGAGCTCTTAAAAATAAAAAAATAATTATTTCAAAAAATTAAACCTAAGTTAAAAATTATATTACGAAAAATAGGTTTTAAAATATTACATTACTATCAAAATAGCCGTTACGTTTTCTTAGAAATTGCACGTTTGTAATATGTATTGACAAAATAAGGTATATATTGTTCCTATCTGAGATATTAATTTGAATATCTGCTAATGTAGACTACAGTTATATAAACAAATAATAATTTTATTATCCTCTCCTGTTTCGATAAAGCTATATATTTCATTTTGAAATTAAATTATTGCTATGTGAACAAAATAATACGGTATGTAATTTGATTTTCGAATCTAGGTTTTTTTTTATTTTAATAACCCTGTGATCAAATATATTATGTCTTGGCTGTCGGCATTTTTATATTACTACAATTAAATTGTGTTAAATTTTATTAAAAATCTGCCTCATTATTAATTATTGCTTGAATATTTATTCCTTTATTATATAATATTATAGTTAAGAATAATGTAGATTGTTTATTTAAAATTAATTAAAAATAGTTACCATTTCTAATAAAAATTATGCTACATTTGTGGTAATAATAATATACCATTCTAGATCTCATTTTCTGTGACCTCTTTGCTTATTGTAATATGATTTTTAATCTGAACTAGTATGTTAATTTATTTAAATATGTATTTTAAGATAATCACTTTTAGCATTAAATTTTAACAAAATATATGTTATGATAATTTATAGCTCATTATAGTTAAGTATTAGTTTTAATTCATTTTAATAATAAAAATATTTTAAATTGAATGGAAAAATATAATTTTATATTATATATATTATATAACATGTGATTTTTTAATCATACAATACTATCATATAATAACTTAAATGTAATTATTGTTGCATAGAACTCATATTAATATATTTTGTCTATATTTGTATAATAACTGTATTATCAAAAATAAGGTTTCATACGTGTATAATAAAGCGCATTCAGACAAACAGACTATAGTCACATAGTCAGTCGCTCCGACTTTGTTTTAAAAATGTGAATTAAAAAGTGTGATAGTTTTAGCTTGTTAAAAAATTCAATGTAATATCACTTATAATTAAATCTCCAAAAAAATATGTTTTACGTCAGCGGCTCACAAATTGGTTGAATGCATTTAAGAGAATATTTATTGTTATCATTCGTTACAACCCACTTATTAATATGTAAGAGAAAAAACAGAAGGCAATTAAATGCACCATTGTCGATGAGAATAATGATCTCGTTTATTGATTTAAATTGCGAACAGACGCTGGGTAATACCGGATTTGGTAGGCGCATCGTTAATACGGAATTCATTGCTCAACGTGGCGATGATCTGTCATTTTATGTTGCCCTAGGGCGTGGAACTTCAAGCCGTAAATCGTATAATAATAAATAAATGTATGTTAAATACGTATAAATGTTTTTTAAAACATTTAATAGTAACGACAGTCACGATTATCTTTGCGCAGAGAGTGTTTGATTCCAAATAGTATATATACTATACTATTATAATTATAATGAACAAAGGACACACCTCAATCATTTACAATCTGTACTCGCGGGTACCAATGATTTTAACGTTTCAACGTAAGTTAATAAAACTACGAACAATTAGTTATATACTTGTTATAAGTATTTTTTATAATTCAATTTAAATTGATCGAAAATATTTTAAAGATAATACGAATCATTGTTGGGGATTTTATCATTGGCTCGAAAAACCCGCATTAATAAAAAAAAATAAGGAAAGGTTCGAATGGACAGAAAACTTTGGATTTTCCAAGGACGAAATATAAGTAACTAAATTTAATAACATTGCTATATAAATGATTCTATAGGATTTCCCATGAAGAATAGCTACGGTTGTATAAATGTATGTTATTTTGGTCACGAAAGAAAAAACAACTTTAATAAGAAGAGAGAAAGATTTGGCAATTATCCATGACACACTAGATATTTAAAAAAACCTAATTTTAATCTCGTCGGAAATTCGATATGCTATTATAAGAGTTCCACCAAAACCGCTGTAAGCTGAAAAAACCCTTTGAACATACTCATGTTTTCAAAACATTTTAACTTACGTTTTGGATATGAAATATAAAATTCAATCTGTTTTCTTTGTACTTATAGCAAACATAAAAAATAGTTTAATCATAATCCTTTCATTTTATTGTCATTACATCAAGAAATTAAAAAAAATAAGAACTACAGAAAATTTTACAATTTTAACAAACATTGATTTGTTTCTACTACAAGATAAATTGAGTGTAATAAATTTTAATACATAACAGGTGCCAATTTTGCTATATGTATAAAATAGTTAGAATTTAGATACCAATATCCAAACGTGCACAAATCTTAATTAATGTAATCCGTAAATATGCCACATAATTCATTACGTACAAGAGTAGTATGTTTAGGGAACAATGGACTCTGTTATAGTTTATTATTACATTTACGTAAATGGAACGAATTATAACATTTACCGTTGTTTGGAATTAGAATGTAAACATAAGCGAATAAAATACAATTAGAACACGAGATGTTAGCGGCTGAATGCAGTATATCTTTTGGTACCGATCTATGTTAATCGTTTGCTGAGACATTAAAAGCGGTGCATCGGTAATGGTCAGCCGTCGAGCTGTTTGCCATCTCAAGGTTCTCAGTGAAAGGATACATGAATCTGGATCATCCCAGCATCCTAGGCTATGAAAATTATTGAATCGTAAAATCGAACGCAATCTTCAAATGTCCATATCATTATTATTGCAAAAAGTTGTTAAAAGTTAAACATATGTTACGTTTCTTCATTCTACGTGTTCAATAATAGGAACCTATATTTTCAACAATATTTACTTAACTTTGTTTAATTCTACATCAACGTCTACGCAAAGTAACATAATTTATTTAATAGTTTCGATTTTAACATTCTGTGGGTGTCACTTGCAATGTATTGCAGCATTAAAATTTCAATTTGTTGATGGGGTATACAGTAAGTTCCTATAAGGCCGGCACAACATCGACACCATCACGGAATATGCAAATGGTACTAAACTGCTGTGTTACGAAATATCACCGACCGATAGACGAGATAATACCTATAAATAAGGACAAACTCTTAATGGCGAAATAAGCTGATGGTGTGAGATCACGACTTGAAAATTATTAGGCGAAGCAATTTTCTTAACAAAAGTACTGTATTTGATTAGTTATTATGGTCGTATATAATATTAAAGCTTGCCTTTGTGTAAACTTAGAATTCACAAACACTGATGATGAATAATAACATATTTTATATTAAAATAAACTATTACCTTGAAGTAAATTGTCTAAATACTTCAACAGTCTTCAAAATAAGTCATTGTCGGTATTTATTTGTTGACCCGCCTGTCTTTTGCGACTATAAATACATTTATATTATAGTTTAATAATTAACTAACTATATAATTAACTATCTATCAATCGCAATACTAACTATAAATATGCTAATATTAGTCTAATAAATTATTAATAATAAACTATGTGTGTTTGTAAAATGTTTTATGCTTGTACTTGATATATATATTTTTAAAACATATTGTTCGTTTCTACATTGACAAATGATGTAATGTCATTTTTAAAATTTTAAAATATGCATCAAATAGGTTGTCTGGCAATTTTATTTAGGGATTTTTTTCGGTATTTCTAATAGTTAATCATTATAAGCAATATCTTGGATTATACTTCTGTAGATCCATTTTTTTAATATAGTAGGACAATGTTAATACAACTAGAATTAAAATAATATTAAATACAAAAAGTTTGATAATTGCTTATATAACGTAATAATACATATTAAATTATCATGAAACAAAAATTGAAAACTCCATAGTTTCCATTATTCTCTACACGTAGTTTCTCTACACTTTGCATATTTACATTAATCGAGTTTAAATCAGTCGCTTTAAAGATATCAGATAGCAATGAATTTATTTAACAAACCTATTTATTGTTAAAGTATAAAGTTTGGAAAATTCAATAACTGCTTTTAATTTTTCATCCGACAATTCAACAGGGTCGTGAGAAAACGTACATATTAAAGGAATGCCTTTATATAAATGTTTAAGGTGTTAGGAGATTTATTGTTTTATTATTATTCTAAAATACACCGTGTCAGATGAATACTTGTTATATGCCTTGTTAAATATTTTATCTGGAAAGTTAAATCTTATATTTAACTTTCCAGATAAAATATTCCAGATAATATATTGTTCAAACTCAAACTCTATATGTATAATATGTCCATAATTAGTATTATGTCCGTAAATCGCATTCTTAATATATGAATTCGGATGAAACAACGACAAACAAAACGTACCACTTTATGATTTTAGTAGGATTATCTTTCATTGGTTTTTTATGTAGAAGCACGTTAAGTGTTTTAAAATAACAAAATGCACTGTTAAATTCAAATTAATCCCAAAATGGTAATTCCGCTTTAAAATTCAATAATTATATTGAAATCGTTATCGTCTCATTAAAACAAGAAACGGTTACCAGCTATGAAATTTTTAAGTAACGTAATCATCTTTAAGATTATCAAAGCAATTAAAAATTTGTCAGCTAGTTGTAAACATTTGCACGTTAACACTTTCATTTTTGTTTTATCTTTAACCGCATCATAATTATGCATTCCTCGATTGATCTTCTCACCTGTCAATGCTTGATGCCAATTTGCTTCTGTATTTATAATTTGCTAAACATCTCATCACAATTACAAGCTAACTAGCAATTAGAAATACTTTTATCTTCATAATAAATTGACGTTCGTGTCATAGCCTCGTATTCCTAGCTCATTTATGCCGAGTCATAAATTGTATTTTGTAAATAATATTTTTTTTTGGTGTTGAGCGGTCTTTACATCGCTTTGTCCATTTGATTGTAATTGACCGGTTAAGTGAATTTCTATAGAGAACACTTTTCAATGTATGATTGAATAGATATACTTGCCAACATTTTCGGCGTTCAAATGCTTATTATCTGTGGATTTTGATAATTTAAAAATGAATAGTATATTTCTATTACAGTGCTAAATGTATAAGGAAATTGATTTAGAAAATCGTCAGAAGTATACACACTTTCCGAAATTCGTTTATATAATTGATTCCTAAACTTAATACGCTTTTGATGGTGTACAAACATTAAAAAATTCTTTGGAACCGTATGTGCACTTTAAATTAATGTTGCATTAATGCGGAAGTTTTGAGAAGCCGTAGCTGTAAACGAGTCAAGTTTTTTGTTGAAAGTACTAATGTCCTTGATGCAACAGGTAATGTTTCATGTAAAACTGTAATAAAATGTGCAACTTTTTTTATTTCTTACTGACCCTAATACAGATGAAAATGACCCTAAAAAAACATTCTCAGAGATAAAGAAACAAATAAGTATTCAATTAAAAACGACTGATCTTTTTTAAAGTAACATAGAATATATTATAGACGGCACGTCTGCTGTCATTTTAGTGATTGATAGTTTTTATATGTTTTGCTTATTGGGTTATAAGTTCCAAACAATACTTTCAATAGTTGTGATTCGTTTAAAAGGATCAGTGGGTTATTGTCATTATCGACATAAGAAAAATATCAAATAATCTACCAAAAAGTAGATTGATTTGGATTAATTAAACAAAATGGGAAGACCTCTATCAAATATTCATTAAAAAATAAATATTCATATTACAATATTTATTAGTATTTTATAAGATAGGGAGTGAACAAACTGTCCATTAATCAAAAATAAAGTAACTGGTGAAATTCGAAAATATCCCTACAATATCGAATTTCGAATTACATATCGATATTGTATAAGTATAATAAGGGTATACCAAATAACAGTGATTAAACACTAAGAGAGTGAAGGTAGGTTCGCACGAAACAAGAGCAAACCGGATCCAAATCGGGGGAGCGTTTTCTGTAACTGGAGCAGGCAGCCGTCTCGAATATCGCCCCTTATGTCGATAATAAGATTTTCTTTCCAACACCGCAACGGCGCAGTTTCTCTTTTTTGTAAGTGCACCTGCAATGTAGGACAATCTTGACTTTTCGACACAGCATCGTGATTGATCCTTATCGGTCTAATCGTACTATATAGATATTTCGTAAGAAGCTGAAAATTTACCGTTTCTGACCTGTATCAACAAGCGACCCATCACAATTTGAAATTATTAATATTGAAGTTTTAGTGTGAACCTTTTGGTAAGTGAATTACGTATATGTTACAAATGCTTAGAAGCAATATAAAATATTTTCTTCGAAGTGCTTTTAAATGAACAGTTCAGTAAATTAAGTTATAACTTGTAATAATGTTATGTCGTAAATATCAAAGGAAGTACGTATAACGACTCATAGTATGATATTCATTTATGTAGATACATACATACATAGAAGTGTAGTCATTGAATGCCAGTAGCAGACAAGCCGCTAGCCGCGTGGGAAACTCGAGCAGCGATACTGTTAAATGTACTCAACCATATTTTACGTCAGAATTCGACGCACTCCAGTTACCGAACGATCGCGTAAGTAATCCGCAAAATACATTAAGGACTGGAATTGATTGTACATCCTTGCGCAGTCGCACCCAACTGCCCTGCTCTTATATTGGTAGAAGTAATGAAATTTACTGTGTTAGCTACGCCAATTATACCGTATGTACAAAACCTAAATGCTATCTTGCTTCTTAAAGTGTCTCGTAATTTGATAAACAAAATGATACAAATTGCTAAATAGTATTTTACGATATTAATATTGGTTCTAGATTGTCATCTAAATCGTATTTTGAATGCAAAAATAAATTTTCATTTCAAATAGGGCATTAATTGTAATTTATATAGCTTGTCTCATTGTTAAGTTATAAGCACGATTTAAAAAGCTATATTTTTATTTCTGAGACTTTCACAGCTTCTTGCTACGGTTCAATTTAGGTTCGCACCAATTTAAGATAATGACAAATAAAATTCAATTATTTCGAAATATTTCGTCGTCATACATTTATCGAAATGACGCATAAGAAAATCATCTTCATCGTTTCACTTTTACTGCTATTGAACTTTAAAACATAACAATTGACATAAAATCGTAAGAAACACGTGTATATGAAAGATCAAAGTTTAGCAAGCAAACGGTCATCTTCATTGAAATGTCAGAGGTGAGCAGCACGCCCAAGTGTGGCCGATCTCGACTGACGCGATGACGTTCTGGTATGCGCCTGCGTTCCATTTTAGTACGAGTACACTACTCGCTTATTATTCATGGATCACTGGAACTATTTATGTTATTAATTACATTTTTTAGTTTTTAAATAACCAACTTTAATGTTCTATCTGAAATAAACATATAGTTTTAAGTTATTCCAGATCGCGCATTTAAATATTCAATACGATATTGCATTTATTATAGCGCAATAGGTGCTTAATAACTCAAATAAATACTGGTAATCTGTGACTCTTACATAAATCACAGCGACAACTGAAAATTTACTTGCCAATCACGCTCTTCGTGGCGCACCTGCGCGTGTACTTCGATGTCCCGTTTTCGAAAACGAACAGCTTCTCAGGTCGATGCAAGACATGTCTATGTAAGAGCGCCAATTAAAACCGTCGCATTGTCGTTGAGAGCGTATCGTGGCTGGAAATCACCGTCCGCAGCGAGCCCACAACCGCGCGCAGGCGACACTATCGCCTCCATCGAGATTATACCATTAATTGTTGCTTATTTTTGCAATAAATAAATACAATACAATTTGTAGACATCATTCGATCACTTTTGAAGATAAATTGGAGTATTGTAGTTAAGATTGAGGTTACGGCTCAATGTTAATTAAGATAAGATATACCCCGCGTTCCTAATTTACCAATAGTTTACCAAGTATTTTGTTTGTAGTGAGATTGTGAGATAATTTATAACCAACTAGGTTGTTAAAGTTATAGTTAAATTTACGTACAAGCTCATTGGAGTCATGTTACTCGTTTACGGCTTTGATTACACTTGAGAAGTTATGTTTGATAACATGATACTGTATCAATAAATTTAACGGTCTTAAATAATAATATCTTTTAATTGTAAATAGTTTTAAAATTACATAATAATATATAAAACTTATATAATCTACAAAAAGTCGTAAATATTATTTACCTTGCTATTAAAACTAAGATACATAAATAAGTTGAACATGATAAAATTTGCATTAGATATTATATTTTTTGTTTCTGATTTCTTTTAATGTCAGTATCGATATACCTGAGTTTTTGTGATGGCTAAAAGGTCAAACAGAGAGGAATTTGTGGGCACCTAAGTTCTATTGTTTTGATACATTCATTTTATTGGTGTCTATTACTTTTTAATAAAGAAGTAGGTAAAATAGCTACTTTAAAGCAAAAACTGATATAATTAAATCGAAACTATTAAAATATAATTGGTAATTAAATTTAAATATAAATGATCAGAAGTGTTGTGGATTGTTGCGTGAACGTTGAATATAAAACTGTTCGATTATCCTCTGTTAACCTTTATCTTTCCTTGGGATAAAAATAAATATTATTTTTACCAATAGCTTTGCATTGTGTCTTATTACCTATCAGCATTTTTTAACCAAAGAATTAAGAGTAATGCGCACACTGGACATTTGATAAATTATATTTTCAGCAAATAGGTTTTCAAAATCTGTATTGAACTCATTCCGGTCGTCTATTATTTTTTCCAAAAAATATTTTATGTTTAACATTACACGTGACCGAAGTAAAACCAGTTTGCATCAGAATCGTTTCATTTCTGTTACACATAACCGTTGCATTCAAAATAGACCTTGAAATTGTTATTTTAAAGCATATAGCGAAGTTTCACTTTAAAAATATAAAAATATTTTGTTGTGCGTTGGCACATAACCAAACCGTTTTATTAATTCGTTTCGTAACGTACAATAATTAACATCATCATCGACGAAAATCGTAAAATGGAAACGAGAAGCATTGTCATTATAGTGATATTTTCATATCGATTGTGGCATAACAAAACGATTGTGTCGTGATCCAATTGCTTGTGTTTGAGGCGCAGCGTGGCGACGTTGGAGCGGTGGCGAAATGCTCGTTAACCTACATGCGCAGGAGTAGGCATCACACTGTCATCCCTTGTGATTAAAAAAATACCATAACGAGATATTTCTTTAACATAATGAATGATTAGAAAAAATAAATTAAAGTGTATAAAATAAGATTACATTTTTAATCCGTTAATGCTAATCTCTGCTAAACAAGTGACTCTAGTGGTTGGCACAGTAGAGGCATTTGTTTAGCAGAGATTAGTTGGCAATAGGAATAATGCAGAATCACAATCAGAAAAATAAAATGTAATAATAATAAAATTGAACATACTAATCTATTTATAGCTTGATATAATAGCAGAGTTAGGAAAATTACTCCTGCACAATGACCTTACAAATAGCTTAATGTTCATTGCAAAGATTTATGGCTTTTCCATCTAATACATGGTTTGTAATTTAACTATATATATGACTGTATTTATAGTTTTATTTATAACTTTAACAAAAGGTATATAAGTTTTAGTAACGAATTAATTTCTACAACACTATTAAAGTTAGTATGTAATTTAATTTTAAACTTCATAAAACTATAACTGTTAGCATAAATACCAACCTGTAATGATTACGAGATTAAACTTAATATGTATAAAATTTTTTTGTATGCTTGTTAGTTTAATATAAGATAAAGGTTACTAGACAATTAGCTTTATAAATAAAGAATTTAATTCATGTATCTCGTGTAAGCTTTCGACAAAAAGATATTCTAAACTATTAATCTTATTTTCTCATAGTATTGTAATATTTTAATACTAAGGATTGTTATTCATGTATTGAAGACAATGATATTTATACTTAATAAATTATATATGACATTTCTCGTATGAGCAAATACCTTAGCTCCTACAAAGTCGTAACGTAGTACACTATTTAGTTTTAAATAGCCTTGTGAAGCAATGACGTAAACTACTGATTGAATTCAGACTTTTACGAGCTTTAACCCAATGTAATGTAAACGAGTATATAGATTAATTTACGATCCTCATTATATAAATTTACTCACTTCTCTAACTATGTAGCAAGCTTAGCGGATAACAAAAATATATTAACCACTATTTGTGGTAAATTGAAGTTGCGACAACGAGCGATAATTAACCGTGGATAGTAATTTCATCTAGTAAAGAGCATGGGGTCAAATGATAAATAATAACATAGGAACATGGGCTCGACATCGCTGTATGATGTTGACTGTTGAGGCATCTTACGATATTATATTGGCTGAAAACATCTTTTATTTCTATCTTCCTTGTTAAAATGTTATTAAATTTTATTAGCTATTCAAACAGTAGATACAACAATACTCATTTTTAATTTATTATAGAAGAACAGCTAATAAATTATAAACATATCTTTGTAATAATTCATACGTTAAAGTGTATAAAGTAACAACATGTAACTATCCCACCGTTGGACAAAAGTCCAAAGTTGTTTAAATAACTCAGTAAGTAAAGCCGTAAATATTTCGTTTCATAAAGATTTAATAAGAAGTTTACAATATTCGCATATATATAAATTACGAAGTATAATTGGATCAGTTAACAGATGTAATATTATACGACTTGTTTCGGTTCGCGGGCTTGCTCCAATTCATCGTGTCGTTTGACAGACCTTTCTCATTTTACGTGTAATAATGTATGCGCTTAAATTTTAATACGTGATTTTTTAATTAATTGAATTGTAAAATAATAACTATAACTTCTATTTGAAAAAAATTGTTATTAACAACGGGAAAATATCTGTATTTAGATAAATTAACTCGTGTATCGTAAATAGAAGAAAAAATCTTGTTTATTAAAGCTACGATATTATTCGATAAATTGACTCAAAATAAGGAAAAGTCAAGTAAAATACAGAATGTAGCAATCGCTTAGCTAACAATCAGAATAACAAACCGCAAAATTTCTCACATCAAACCTATCTTTATAAAGATGTACACATGTTCAATATTTTTGTTTCTTTTATTCATAATAGTGGTCGCCGAGAGCGCCGCGGCGCGGCGAAGGCGTTACGTGATGCCTGGTAGGCACCGCGCGTGACTCGCTCGCCCTGGTTTCATACAGGATCTAAACACAAGAACCGACTAGCTTATTAATTAAACATTGAGATACGATTTATTATTATTTTAATATTGTTAACATAAACTCGAGTAATATTTTAATCATGTTCGAATTCTGGTATTGGCAAAAAATAATTTTTTCTTTTCTTTCTTTTCAGATACATAAACATCTTGGACTTCGCCGGATTTCACCATCAATTGATGATAATGGATATTGTTAAATATGTTACTACCCGTTCTGTGAATGTGATGAATTAAATCTTTCACGAGCAGTGCACGGGTTTGGGGTGAATAATGGGAAAAAGGAACGTTCGGATTAAGTTTGCACATTCCATTGGTCCGCCTGTTTATTTGGGTCCACTGGGCACTTTTGAGTAGCACCCCAAGCCGAGTCTATAAACCCTGTTAGTTACCGACGCGCTAGCGCTGCCAATAAAAGTACAAGTCATATCGGGTTAAATATAACTCACTTATTTAAACTTAGATTTACTTACTTTAGTACAAAAATAAACGAAACACAGCAAGTGATTGCTTAATGTAATTGTATTGGATAAAAACCCATACCGAGTCATCGTTCTCGGTTTAATTTTTGAAACGGTAGTCATGACGGCCACTGCACCAGAATTGTCAAAATCAGATTTTTTTGATTTTGTGACTTCGAATGAAATAACTGACGCGCAATATAAGCAACAAATGCGATCAGTTAATGTATTCATGGAATCACCTGATTCAAGATCAAACCCTCTGTTGTCGGAAGAGCCTAAGGAACAAAATAACAATAATCTGTTAAGTGTAACGAACGTGCAATCATCGCCAAGCAACAGCATGACAACTGCAACTGGCTCTAATCCGCTTCAAAGTTTTGATTCTATATGGAATGTCGACCGGGACAGAGATCGGTTAGAGACTGCTATGCTGGAAGATCTCAACAAATTTTATTGGAATCAAGATAACGAAATGAATGGCGCACACACATGTACCGATACAGCTATTTCAAATAAATTAATTAGTAATAATACTGATGGGCAAATATATACACTAACTGTCCTTAATCAAGATATTAACGAAACAAGTACGAATCGTACATATAATTGGGGAAAAGAAGAAGATGTTTCAATGTCAAGTCCAACTGATTTGGAACAAAACTCTTCATTAGATCTTGAAACGATATTGAATATGAATGGATTTCCTAACGATTTCAGTCAAGACGCACTTAGCTCAAATATTCTACCAAAAGTAGAAAGTTTTAACTATGAAGATGGTGACTCTGAGCATCCAAACGTAGAATTAAGTACAAGGAATTTAGTAAAAGTGGAACCTTTCAGTTATGATGAAAATGAATTTCGAAGTAATGATAAAAAAGATGATTCAACGCACAGTACGATTATTGGTGCGCCAACTTTGTTAGAAGTTGAATACAATAACAATAATAATGATTGGAAATTGACTGATCAGAACACGGAATCAAATGAATCTTTACTACGAAGTGCCTTGCAAGGAAAAGCTTTTATAAGATATAGTACAATACAAAAAAATACTGTTACCAAACTTGACGCAGAAACAGAACTAAAAAGGGTCATTATAAACAATAACAATAAAGCCGATGTACCATCAATGTATCCAGATAATAAAGACACGGAAGCTGAATTATTAATGGCAATAGGTCCACCAAATGGCAATGTCAATATATCTATACTGCTAGAAGAACCTTCTGCAACTGTTGTTGCTAACGGAGAGAATCCTACTTCAACACAAAGTGTCGACGACATTATTCTTTCACAGCTTGATACTAGTTATCCAGACGATTACGAGAAGTTAAAACGGATAGCCACAGAATTGGGTGAGTCAGTTCAACCATTCTGTACCGTTGAACCAATTGACCCGACGCGCAGCGTGTACAATATTCACCACGTAAACGGCGAGTTAGTAACTATGATTCCGGCCGGAGAAGTCCAGTTACCTCAACGCTTACAAATAGTTACAACTTCGCCAACCGTCTCGAGCACAAAACCTGTTGGCAAAAAATATAGTAAAAGACCTCCGAACAAGACTTCACCACCATCAACTCAAGTGCAGTCAGGTACAGCTGTTCAACCTGCAACATCTACGTCGAACGGAGTTAGAAAGGAGAGATCTTTACATTACTGTTCCATTTGTTCGAAAGGCTTTAAGGATAAGTACTCTGTCAATGTACACGTAAGGACACATACAGGTGAAAAACCTTTCACATGTTCTCTCTGTGGAAAAAGCTTTCGACAAAAAGCGCATCTCGCAAAACACTATCAGACTCATATCGCACAAAAAAACGCCGCTGCTAATGGCGCCGCCAAACCCACCAAACAGCGGTAACCGCGCATCCCGTATTAATGTTTCCGTTCACATTTATAGTCAATTGAACTAAATGACTGATAGCGAGTGTATTTTTAAATCAAACACGTAAAGGCTGAAATATCACAGATGAATTTGGTAAGGTGCTAAATAAATTAATAATTTAAACATTTAAGGCAAGAATATTACGTAAAGATTCTCAGCCGATATCATGCTTGTTAATTTGTATGTAATTCCGCCCGTTACCGATTACTCTTAGCTTTAGCTAGTTGTAGCTATTATACATGTACAAGTAAGTGTTTTTAAATACAATATTGTTTAAACTATACATTCCATTTAAATAAGTCATATTATATAGATTGCAAATCATCACCTAGGCTTTCTATATGCACTCAATACTCGTTCGGTTCCTGATATCATAAAACTGTCCATGAACTGTTTATAATTATATATATTTGTAATGTATTTTTTTGATAGATAATACTTTAAAGTAATCAAACAAATAACCAACAATGATGAGCAAATTTAGGATCACCAATAGACTGCCCGCACTATAATTTCTCCGACGGCGCGACCGACCAAACTTTCTAAAAAATAATAATAAAAAAAAACAAAGTAAAAGAACGAACATTCAGTACCAACTATCTTTCACCGCTCGACTATCGTATCTCTACACTACCTTGCTCTCAGCTTAGTCATTTTTTCCTCATACTGAATCGTGAATTGCAGCACTTTATCTTTAGACATTATTTTTATACCAATTTGTATTATAGTTTATTTGCAATGAATTATATGATTTGTATGAAGCGTTATTCGCAACATTTATCAATTTGGTAATCTTCTTTTGTTGTAAATTAAATATCGATTACATGGCTATACAATACTTCGGAAAGTACGGTGAAGGGTAACTCATTCCTGAAATTAAATCTCTCGCCCGATATTGAGAGAGGCCTGATTGCACCCAGATTGCTATAAATTTCAAATACGAGTGATTCAATCGCTGTCTTTAAAATGGTGCTCCCTTTCTCGTCTAACAAATTGGTCTTTCTTTGTTCCTTTCGTGCAGCACCGCGCCCTGCTATTTATAAGAGTACCTATTATAAATAACAAGAAATTCAGTTTATGTTCTTATTTATTTTATACAATTTTTAATTCATAACCGCTTATAATATTAACTGTTAAATACTTTTTAATTGACAGCTTTTTAATAAAATACAACTTTCTCAATCACAAATATGAATATTTTATAAATAATAATTAATATACCATCTCGAAATCATTATAGAATGAATCGTTCATTAAGAGATTAGATGCATGTTATATAGAAAAAAATAATAAAATCTGAACGACCTCTTTAACAGGAAACGTGGGTCTTTTATAATTGGTATCTATCGTGTCGTGACATTGCAGTAATTGTGTATCGCAGCGGCGTCAAACTGCAAGCCCTATCATATTACCTAGATTTGTTATTCAATTATTATTGCTCTAAATATTTGTACGTTATAAAAAATAAACATATAATTATAACCCAGTGTTTCCCATATTAATATTTATATATACAATTAATTTCTAATCCTTAAATGTAATTAAATAAATTACAAAAATTAATCATACTCGTAAGTCGATTTTTCGTACTGTTTTTTGTAACATAAACTGATATTAGTCTTACTACCAGTCACGGGCTACATTTAAGATAATCAGACTTTATGTGGCGACGCGGAAGAAACTCGACGTCCGGGTGGTCAAATTGTGCAGCTTATAAACTTATAAATATTTTTTTTATCCTTTTGTATCGATAAAGAGTCACAATTTCAGTATTATGTTAAGTGATCACCGCACAAGTAACGTTTAATTAAAATTGTATCACAAAAATAAACCTTTAAATACTCATTAAATTCTCAAATCGTTTTAAAATAATATAGTGCGTTATTTTGAAATAATAGATTACTTATAGTAGACCTAATTACTTCGGTGTATGAGTCTATTTTCTTGCCAAGTAAATTCCGATAAAGCTCGTCTTATTTTATAAGTAACGGAACACTGCCTTTAAAGTTTCTATGTAACTTAAAGACTATTTTACAACAAACATTATAATTATTGCTAGGTCGTTTAAATTACTTGAATTAAAGAGTAATTTTAATGTGAGCGCTTTTGATGACTAATATGTTGGCTTTATAAACATGTTTGATGGGACTGGCTGATCTATATAACAATACGATGCTAGAAGTTTTCGAAAACATTTATGTAAAACAAATACTCTTGATACGACTTAATCACTTTAAATATTTAATTTCATATTGCTCTGGATATGTTTTAAAAGGAATTAGTGCATGATAAATATATATTGTCTGTTTTATATTATAAAATAGTTTTAAGAACTTTAGAGAATTCCTTTAACAATACTCATTATTTGTATATATGTATGTTTAACCTGCGGGTTAAAAAGTAGGGGAACTAATTTGTGACGTAAAAATTATTCTCTTGTATCTCATTAGACGATATTTGAAATGTTAGCGAATTTATAGATATTATATTATAAGCATTAAGAAATATTTGAGAGATTTACCAATTAGATATAAGAAACTATGGCTACCTTAATATAATATGCGATTGCATAAATGGTTGTTAATATATTCGTGTAATATATTAATTTATGTTGGTTTTTGAATACTTATTCGAAAAGGATTTTTTTTTTCAATTTAATCGATTATTATTGCATTTGTTCCTGAGTTGATTATTATATTTTATTAATAATTCTTTGTTTATAAGATTTCTATTATTATTGATTGAAATAAGAGTAATTTAATTTTAATATAGAAACTTAAATTCGAGGACGTCGTGGAAGTGTAATGGAGTGATTGTTTAGGAAGTTGCCGACACCTTGTAAATATATTATTATTTATTTGGAATTTTCATTGTTGCTCAATACGTGGATTGCTAAATTATGACGTTTCACTTCATCGTTAAACTGAAGCCGTCCTGTACAATATTTTTATTATTTATTTATAGAATTACGGTTAAGACGAAAATGGGAATACAAAAGTTAATTATATTTCGATTAACCCGAGCTGTGATTTTTACTAATGTATATCTATTGATACAGTGTCAGTTGCAAGGTAATGCAGTGAAAATAGTACATTCGCGATGTTAAGGCTCTTGGGCGTATCACAGTTGGTTTAAGAGACAGTTTAGGGTACTTCCATACACAGCGAGAGATCATTGGGTCGGCTGCCACCAACAGCGGATGTGATACGGCTTTAAAGTTGAAGCTGGACAAAATTATTATGGTCTTCCAATGCTTATTTAATTTTTACGTGTCTATCTTTTGCATTCAGTATCTATCTCATACATATACGATTTGATTGTTTATGTAATTATTTATTTATAAAAATTATCAGTTTTCACGAATTATTAGAAATATATAAACGATTCATGACATATTTTAAAATAATAAAGAGTGCAAAAGATTCACATTAAATTATAGCATTTGTCTATTTGATTGTTCGCTTAAATCTGGTCATCCATATCAGTATCAATATAAGCTCTATATGTAACGTAAAGAAATTTGTAGCTACCATAATTTTTACACATTTACAGTTTTGTATTAAATTTCTTATATTTTTTACTTTCCTACTTAAGTTTGCTAATAAAATGTTTTTATAATATAATAAAACATGTTTTATTTTCCTTTTATTCTTAAAAACTATTTTTTAATTTATTTTTGGACACCAAATTGGTCATCAGTATATGGTCACCTTCACCCATAGACTCTGGTACTCCAATAAGTATAAAAAAACCTCATGCATGTAAATACATCGGCTTTCTTTCTGTTAAAAAAAATTGTGAGAGGGTAACTATTCTGACATGCCCGCACAAACTCTACCACCTCAGAGAACTATCATAAAATAAAAAAGACACGGAGTATATATCATTGTCAAGTGTAAGTTATTACTTTTAATGTAAATAAAATTGAATTAAATGAATCATTAAAACAATATATGTATGTAAAATAACCAAGAATAATTGTCGCTTTATCTTGACATTTAAGCTCGTAGCGTAGTTCCGTATACTACGATATTTATCTAGAGACCTCTGCCATAAACCACATAAAGATGAATAACTAAATACAGCACACGTTCTCAGACCACTTCATAATTCTTAATTATTTTATAAATACTAGAATTACAAAGACTCGAGGTCTGACTCATTTTTAAAGTAGAGTCTTGTTCATTTTTACTTTGCACTTTGAAAAATGATTTTATAACCACAACAATTTGTTAACATCAAAACGATTTTAAATACTTAAATCATTTGGTCTCCAAGATTTTAAATATATTTTTTATCGTGTTACATAATTTGTTAACAGTATTAATAGACTTTATAATTTAAAAATAGAGTGAAAGTTAGAACTATTTAATAATGAATGCGTGATCAGCATACGAAATATATTTTAGCAAAACTTATTTTGCATGAAATTTATTGATGCATTTATTACATTTTGTTAATTAGCTAGAGGATATTGGAGACCGGTATTGTCATGAACAAGAATATATATCTTATGGTTTTGAAATAAAACGCTTTAGCAAAAAAATATATACGTATATGGAAGTAATTTTCTAACCATTAGCGGAATAAAATAATCTATTGTAGTTAGATATGTTTTAAACAAAATGTATAAGTATATATATAATAACGCTAAATTATACAGCTATGTATGGCTATAACACACTAGTATGTGGATGGTATAAATAATTCGCTTAATCCTATTGTGATAAAAGTAAGACAAGTGAACAAAAGGCGCATATAAAGACAGATAGCAGGTCTCCGGCGCGGGCGGGCATTGTTTCGGCCGTGTTCCGGCCGCGGCGTCCACACGTCGTAATTAGCTCCATTGTGGGCAGAGCGATGCTATCGACAACGCTTCCGATGGATTTACCTATGTAAGTAACCGCTTTCCACTCATTGTTTCAAGCCTCAAGCTTATTCCATATCTTCGCTATAAGTGAGTACCTAAATACAAAAATGTAAACTTTTAACAAGTATTTAATTTGTTAAATGTAATAAAATGTAAATTAACTTTCATTCAAATTGTACGACTAGACTAAAGTTTCACAACCGGTTCTCTTACTTTTGTGCAATTAAAATTAAATTATTATGTTACCTAAAGTCACTGAAGAAGCATCATGTTAATTTAATGTGTCAATACTGATTTATGTTAATAATCAAGTTATTAGACACATAAGGTGACATTTTCAAGAGTCATCTTCTTAATCAGATAGCTGGTGAGAATGTAGTATCAGTTTAATTTCCCTAGACTAATTGGCAAATTATCAATGATTCATTTGCTGGCAGAAAGGGATAATCGTTAGGTTGAGTGTGTGTGAAAGATATACTGTGACGTTATTACAACATTTTACATTCCTGATCTGAATTTGTTAATAATTAACACATAGAAAGATAAATGATAATTCTTTTTCTTTCTGATCTGCAACGAAGGTATTACTATGTTATTCCATTCTGCTAGTAAGTTAAAGTTACATACTGTTTTGCATGTAGTATAATAGATACAGTTACCTCTTTAATTTTATTTTATATATGTTTATGTATATACCACCTAAATTAATTTTTTTTATAGAAAAGGAAGGCGGACTAGCATACGGGCCACCTGATGGTAAGTGGTCACCAAACGCCCTTAGACATTCGCACTGTAAGAAATGTTAACCATCGCTTACATCGCCAATGCGCCACCAACCTTGGGACCTAAGATTTTATGTTCCTTGTGCCTGTAATTACACTGGCTCACTCACCCTTCAAACCGGAACACAACAATATCAAGTACTGCTGTTTTGCGGTAGAATATCTGATGAGTGGGTGGGAACCTAGCCAGACGAGCTTGCACTAAGCCCTACCACCAGTTAGTGGTTGGTAACCATACATTGGTTAATATTTTTTGTCGACAGTTATTCTTTGGTAGGACCATGTTTACGCTTTTCAACAGGATCACAGAAAGCGTTAAAAATTTTACAATATTAAGGTTAGGAAAACCGTCAAAGAACGTTTGTGTGTGTGTTTTAAATCGAACTGATCGAATTTGTGAAAAGCTAATGCCAGTCTGTCTATCCAGATATTAGGGTTTTCTCGAATAAACAAATAATATCTCCCACTTTAAATATTTATACATGGATGCAGATATAAATCACACATTCTTTTAAAGATGTATAGCTATGTTACTTTGGCACAAGAAATCATAATTCGAACGTTGCTTTATTCTCTATGTGCTAACGCAACGCATTAGTTTGATCAATTAATTATTGGAGGTGTTAAGGCCAGGTGTAAGCTCTTTAATTGGTAACAACTTCTTCATATCACGTAATGTTAGAACGATGATGCTTATAATAAATGGAGACAGCGTTGCTTGTTAATACTGAATAAGATTTAAGATTTATAAGGACATCAAAAAATATTTGTAACATAAATGCAAAGCGCGTAATGCAGGAAAGCTAAAGGAAACGGAACCTTCATTTGTATTTATCTCCTTACGAAGGCAGTAAATGTAAATAACAAATACACAACACACGGGACAAATGAATCGAGCCACGCACACTGCATCCATAAGATATATAAAGTTACGAATGCTTGTTAAAATATCTAAATAGACGTTTGTGATTATTATGAAGCACGCAAACTTTCTAAATGTGATGGGTCGTCAATTTTATAGCAAGAGATTTTCCACTATGTAATCAGTAGTTATTAGTAAGGTCAGCTCCGGTTAAAGGAACATATTTTTAAAAGCATGCAAATGATGAATGATTATCGCTTTTCGCATACAACGAAGCTAATGGTGTTTTAGGAAACTGATTGCTCTGACTTAGTAACTAACTAAAGACTTGGTAAGTTAATTACCTTTTAATTTTTTACGAAAGGCTATTTAGTTTCTCATTCATAGACTTGGGTTTTTTTTTATTTTAATGAGTATTTAACTTGTATGTATATGAATACTTAACTTCATTTAGTAGATTGATGTACATAGTCGCCCCTATCCTTTATGATACATTACTAGAAAGTATTCACAAAATTAAGTACATTTTGTTTTAAATTATTTTAACAAAAAACTTTATTGAGTTTATTGAGAGATATATATGTATGAAAACTTATTATATGAGTTTATTAATATGTGAGTTTTTCTGTCGAAGATTCTCAGTAGCAAACCCGGAGTCTGAAGGTTGGAAGTGTGTTGTCCTGTGCTTTGGAAAGCACGTAAAGCCGGTAGACCTGCGCCTGAACTCTCGTGTCGGTTTGCCGTCCTATCGTGTTATGAGAGTGAGGGAATAGAGAGTGCACATGTGTTTGCGCACACACTTGTCCGCTGTTATATGTCCCGTGCATTAATCTCCCTTGGGTTTGTAAAAACGCCATTGTCAAAATTCTGACAATAACTTCCAAATAGATTCCCTATATATATATTTTTAAATCACAGTCTATAAATTATAATGATCAATAGAAACGAATATGTTGTTTTATTTTATATAGATAAAAATAAGGCAAAGCCAGAGCGGACATAGAATTCGTTTAATCTCATTAATGCAACTATTATTCTAATCCGACCAAACCTGTTCTGGTACCGGTAGGCGGATATTTTAATTTCGAATATTTATTTTCAAATGTGCAGGTAATAAATGTAGCAACAAAATTAGATATATTTTTTACAAAGCTTTCGAATTGTAGACATAGGAGACATTTTTCTAAAATTTTGGTTAAATTAAATATTTTGGTTATATACAATTAAATGACGAATTAATGTATGATGTGTGATATAAATAGTATTTGCATTAAGTTTACGTTTTTAAAGGGGATTTGAAGGAAAATAAAATAGCGTGCGTAAAAAAATAAAATGTCATTTATTTTAGTTTTTAACGTATTTTCTAGTTTATAATCATCGCGTTATAATAATTTATTACACTAAAAACTACCTTTACTATAAAATATTTAAAAGTAGACAAATAGAACATAATTTTACGTTATTAACAATAACAACACAATGTCGATCGCCAATAAATCCAATTTCATACAAAATAAATTAATTATTTTTATTATTACTCTTATAAGTAACGAATATTTATTAAACTCGGGAACAGGTAACGTCACTGCTAAGAACTTCTAAACATTTTTTTCAAAATTTAGCAATATAAAATACATCTCAGCTATATATAAAATTATCATTAAAGTCGAAATAGTGAATTCTTAAATGTGGAAAACTTAAAACCTTGAAAATGGAGATAAAAATATGGCTAAAGACATGATTAGCTCGAGATAAAATGACTCAGATATCAAAAGAACTAGTAAAAAACTGTTGTTTTAAAAAAAAAATTTAAGAGGTACAAATATATCGAGCGTCATCGAATTTAGTATCAAATTGTGACTAAGATAGAACTTATTTGTCACCATCACCCAGCTATTTTAGGTTTACTTCTTGGGGTCACGATAGACGCCCATGAAGAGCACGGAGTTGGTGGGTCTCTCGTAGATGATGTACACAAAGGGGAAATTGGCGATGAACACGCTCGGCTCGGCTGGCCGCGACGAACGGAACCCGAAGATGGCGGTTGCAGCGGCCGCTACCGTACCTGCAAAATTTTATTCTAGCATAAAGCACGAGGCTTACTTGCACGAACCACGAGACACGGCCAATAAGCACTTTTCTTTACCCACTCATCACATAGTCTACCGCCAAACAGCAATACTCAATATTATTGTGATCCAAATTGCCTTCAAATGAGTAAGCTAGTACAACTAAAGAAACAAGGGACGTAACATCTTAGTTTCCAAGGTTGGCGGCACAGTGGCGATGTAAGGAACGTTTGATAATTTTTTCCTATAAACGGTATATCGCTTAAACGCAAGCCATGTTTTATAAAATTTTTGGAGCTATATTAAATTCTATAATTATTATTTGTATAAATATACATTGCAAAAGAAGTAGTAGAAACAATGGTGAAAAATATATGCATTACATTCACGTAAAATTAAACGAATTTTTACAATTAATATTGTTTCGTAGTTATTATTATTAATCACGTAAAACACATTAGTAATGTTACATAAACTAATTTTTTTACGAAAATACTTGTTTAAATAAACTTTAAACAAGTCTTTTTGTAAAAAAATACCTGGTAAGTGTGTTTGTTGTTACTAAATCTATACATTTTTGAAAATTATACAGCGAAAATAATAATTTGTATATTATGATTTATATTCAAGAACATTCTAGAAAGTTTTTATTTAACTTAAACTTTATATGTGTGGATAATTTCTTGCAAGCGATTGAGTTGAAGTTTTGCACACACATTATTTAAATACGTAATTTCAATAAAATCTTATTTTTAAAAAGATTTTTATTAAGTTTATAACATTTAATATAAACAAAATCTGATACGACTCACCTTCCTCATCGACCTGAATTTTGGCTTTGTGAACGGCGTCGTCGAAAACAATGCCTTGATCTTCAGACAGCGTGCTGAAGTCGGCCGATGAGTTAAACAGTTCACCAACGCCCATCGTGCTTAGGATCTGTAAGTTTAATATTTAGAATTTAGTCATAAAACAAAACCTAACCTAACTATACTTAACGTAACAGTTCTCTCTGTACTTCGGATCGCTATGATAGTATAGAAATAGAGAGTGCACATGCGTTTACGATGTTGACACACAACTTACTAATTAATGCGTAGTTTTTATATTGTACATAACTGACTACTCTCCCTTATCAATATGAAATTCACGCTTGTCACGTCAATAGTCTAAGCGAGTGAAACTGTGAAACGTAACTACTTATATCTTAATATTATATATACATACCAACCTGGTCAGAAACACGCTGCATTTTTTATATAAGTTTAATGTACAATTATTTGATAGTTTTTTTTCAGTAATTTAATGAAAACGTCTTCTCATTTAATATTAAGTATAGATTTTACAAATATCATTATTAATGAAATTATAGATATCCAGCTAATAAAAGTTATATTAAGAAAGCAATTGTTAAACTAACACTGAGTTAACAATTTGTACAGTTGTTGATACTTCATAAAGATTTTCAAAGTAAATATTTTCAATTGTTATTTAAACGTATTGATTTAAGCTTTCGAAGTTATTAAGTATATGAAGTTTTTACAATATATTTACTATTATGAAGTTATTGTAATATATTTATAATATACTTATTAATAATTAGGAAATTATAGTACTTAATACTGAATAGATAAAACAGTATTTGCTTTTGCAAGATATTTGTGTCATTCTATGTATATTGTAAGTTTATAATATATGAACGATAAAAGATAGGCTCATTGTGAGGTATAATCGTCAACACAACATCGGCAACATTTCGATTTCGAGATTTCCTCATGATGTTTTAATTCGCCGATGAGATCGATTTTAACATAGAAATTGATTGAAAAAAAGCTGTAGTGCTTAGATTTGAACACGTTACTACGTTTTGAGTGAAATCATACAAAGCAGAATATATATTTAAAGTTTTTATCTTGTACGTTGTATCCTTATCGGTTTATTTTTTTTTCGTTTTATATTTTAATAAGTTTTTTTTAATATATAAATAAAGCTATGGTTCAATTCAGCGACTAATTAACTTCTATACATATTAATTATAAATGGCATAAAAGTCAATTAGTCGCTGAACTTCGTTATTTTACTCATTTATTTTTATATTATACTATTAATATCATTATAGTTCGTTATTGGTTACTCAATCACGCTTTGTATAACCTAACCTAACCTGTTAGTATTATAATAATATAATAATATTTTATACGACTATTTATTGCAATAAATATAATTTATAATAACCACTAATTAATACAATAAGATAATGATATGATATATGAATAACGATTAAATCAATCATTTTACTTTTATATTCAATATATGTATATTAATTAATCAGTGTACCGATTTACAAATTAGCAAGTCACGTTTTGTAATACATAATAATAATTGAGAATGCATAAAACAGAAAAAAAATTGAACTGATATAATTAATGTATTCCTAATGCCTGTTTATTATTAAAACTAGTAGCAAGTAGTGTATTTTCTGGTCTTGAAATAATTTTAATTTAAATAATCATAATGTTGTTTTTGAAGTATATGATTTAAATTATCTTTAAATAATATTGTAATAGTAATTGGAGTAAGTTTATTTTACATAAACTTACTCCAATTACTATTACAAAATTTTATTTAGAATGTCTGAAGAAGCTCACATTTCGAACACTTAAACCCAGATCACGACGAACACGAGAACCCATACAAATATTTGTCAAGCGATCGAAACCATGACCATGAAATTAGACATGATTTACCCCTACAAATACGATTGCACGAACTAGTCTTCGGTGTTATTTAATTCATTTATTTAATAGAAAGACAACGTAATCGGACAATGAACAATTACTAGGTTAACCGCTCATAAAAGTCATCGCTCACTGATATCGTTAATTTTAAAAATACAAATAAAATAATTATTTTATATATAAAATAGAGGCACCTTACCGATCTCAGGGGAAGATTCCTCTCCATGGTGAATTTCGGTATTTCGACGACCACCTCTCGGCCCATGTAACTTTCCTCCACCACGGCCGAGAGACGCTCCGGGGTCAAGTTAGCGATTATATTCGTTACTCCTACGAACAAACAAATTATGTTCACATTTAATTTTTGCCGAATTTCAACTTTATAGTAAACTTTATGTGTAATCTTTTACTTTTTTGCTCGTAGCTGACAATTCATTTTAATTTTGATATTAACCAATTATACTTTGATTGGTAATAGGACTTTTTGAACGGTACAGGCACAAAGGACGTAATATCATACTTACCAATAATCTATAGGCGGTGGTAACCACTTATCATCAGACGGCCAACTTTCCAGTCTGCCAACTCAATAAAATAAAAATAATAATAATAGGCGAAATACGGGTTTTACCGAAGACGAAAATATGATCGACTATTTGGTAAAACCGACCCGAAAACACGATTACATTTTATACATGCATTATGGTCTTTATGTAACTACAGACATATTACATTAATTTAATCAAAAAATTAAATATAGGTTAAAAAACATGATAGACACTTAAAAATCTCTACCAGTACGAATAATTACATCATATGTTAACTAGATCAAACGTTAAATTATACTGAAACTATATCGTCTTTATTTTATTATGTATGTAGTTTGTTTTTTTACTAACCTTCCTTCATTGAGTATGGAGGGAGTAGGATGTACATGCTGATATCGTTGCCTTTGTATGGCAGCTCCAGAATCTGCGCACCGAGGTCATCGCTAACCGCTGCAAACAAAAATAATCATTAATAAAACGTTCCAAAAATTCCTCGTTTAATTTATGTTTATGACGAAATGTTATGCATGGTATACATAGTGCCAAAAAAGTACAAGGTTTAACTTCCTTTCTTAATACTACCACAAATATGGTTTATTCCCCGCACTTAGAATCAGTATAGATATTGAATATCTTTAATATGAAAAAACTTTAAAAAAAAACTAGAATATTTATATTTTATAGGCAATAAATAAGGGAGTTATCATTGACTTTGAATTGTATGCAAAAAAATAATAATAAAATAGTAAAAAAGAGTAAAATTTTGTCTAATTACTCATGATTATTAAAAAAAATGATTACTGTAATGGAATATCCCTTTCTGCCTCATAAAAGGTACTAGGGTCTGGCGAGTTTCAGACACGAAAAACACTTGTTTCTTCGTCCTCTCTGCTGGGAATTTATATGCCCAAACGCCTTTGAAATAGGCAGCGTTAGCTAGAACGAGTTTCGTGTTGTCCGAGATCCCATCTACAGGAATCAAGTCCTTGATATTGTTCTTGGTAATTTGTGACACCCAATTGTTTATCTGCTGCCGGGACTGTTCAGGCTGTTTGTGGAAGTTCTGTAAAGTATACAACGCAAATATGTTAAATAATTCTAATCTATTAAATATAATACAAGTGTAGAATGCAACTTAAACTTCGTGGCCAATCCTTTGCTAAAAGATAAATAGGTAAATGGCATAAATTTAACTTCAAGGACAGATGCTGGATTTATAAACAAGACGCGTTTATCTTCAAAAAGCTCATACTCAAGTCCTGTGATTACATTGCGGTCGAAAATTCACGAGTAAAATGTTCACCAATGCAACACAAGTTTGTTTATTTGTTACATTTGATAGTATTTTAATGTATACCAACTTTGTTTATTTATTTAATTAGGAAAAAAAATATGTTTTTAATGTCAACAGCTTAAATTTAAACCGACAAAACATATAATATAGTATATATGTATACAAAATAATTTAAGGTGCGAGCTATGAGACTAAATGCTTTTTTAACTTTTTGTGCTGTTAAGTGTATTCATTCGTTTAGATAGATTCGATTCAAGTCGAACAAATGTCTGTCGTTTTCGTCTTGTCTTCGGTGAAATGACATGATAAATACTTAAGTAATATATTTATGTTTCATAAAGTGCTAATATCTTTGACCGAACCTTTACCATCGAGTGGCTTACTTGTTGTAAATCCAAGTGCTTTTTAAATAAGAACATTATTTAGTACTAACATCCCCTCAAAACAACTAACTATTAAAGCTAGAAGTGGGAATGTCAACAGGCTAAGAATTGAATTATTATTTAAAGACTTCTAGATCGCTAGACAAGCGACGAAAGTGTTCAATTCGAAATAACAAAACGTATCGTATGATGAAAAAATTTGATTTAAATGAAAAAAATATGTAAATTGTTAATTTATCTACAGTCGATTTACTGTCGCTTATGAGGTAAAATTATTATAATTTAAAGAATTTTGTCACATAAAGAACTAGAGCACAGCTTTGTTAACTCAGCTAATACCTTGAGTGCTATGTTGTAAGAGTAATTTGCTTAGTTACTTGCGTAGATACTTTAAATATTAATGAACAAAATATAAATGTACGTAGTTCAAATGGGCTCATACAAGTACTTCAGATTATAAATGAATTTTAATCTCATTCCGATTCGGATTTCTACAAATAAGAACCATAGTACATAGTAGATAATAACTATGTAGACACAGTGAAATTTGTACATATTCCGTATGGAAATACGAAATCTTCAATAAATGAATAAATGTCAACTGATATTTAAAATAGTTATAATATATAATCCCGGATTTAAAATGATATCATTTTCAACACAACTATCCTAAATGAATGTATAGCCAGTGTCACTCGGAATTATGTAAGGATTCTATTAATACCCTATACATTCAAATATGTTCAAACTGATATAACTCACTGTATGTATGTGAGCATGGACCCTGAAAACATTTCACACCTTTTTTGGGCAATCGTGTTACTAGTAAAACCGAGTTGCATAGTTAGTGTAGACGAAGTATAAATTTAAAAAATGTCATGTAATTACATTTAAAAATTTAATTGAAAAAATAAGGTGAAATTTGTGTAAGTTTTTAATACCAGAGCCTCGAGTTCTTCGCCAAGTAGGTCAAGCAAGCACTGACGTAAGTGAAGTTCTTTGTCGACAAACATCTTGTTAGCGTTCGTGAACTCGTAGCTGTCGCTGTTGTTGTTGAACGCGCGCGCCCGCTTGTCAACTTTGTATGCCATCAGCAAGTTCACCTTGTCCTGTAAATTAAGACATAAGCAAACATTTATATTCTTCCATTTCTTTTTGTTAATAATAAAACTAATTTAACACATTAAAAAATATATATTTTTAGTACATTATCAAGAAAAACATGTAACTAAACCACAAAAAATATGTTCTTATAAAATAAAATACAATAATTACCAGTGTATCAGATATCCGCAAAGACTCTTTTAAGGATTTCTCTGTTTGTCCACCGGCGGCGAAGTAACCCAGTAGTAATGCGTGATACACCGAAAATGGTGAAAAGAATATATTGTCATCAGGAACAGCATTGTTTATCGTATTAAAAAGATTCAATGTGAATTCCAATTGATTTTTGTATAAACTTGAACGAGCGGCTGGGTCAGGTTTCTTAGCGGAGTCATCTTTGTAAAAACATTGACTGTTTACAGATGTTGATAGAGCGAAAAGCAATAGTACGCCTAATTTCAGCATCTTGGTTCTGAAACAATAGATTATACATTGAATATTTAGTGTAGTGTGTACAAATAAAATTAAATATTATATACCCCCTGACCGATTTCGACCACAACGGCTAATCTACAAGAGTTAATACCACAATATGGTTTCTATAAATAATAATTTATTATGTCTATATTTCGTTTTTATAATATTAAGTACGCCGCGAACTCTAATAAAATACGTATTGTTTATTTATTGTTAACAAAACAAATTTATAACAATTATAATATACATATAATAACATTAACATATACTGTTTAAAAGCATCGATAAAACATTAAATTTTAATTAACAGCAATTTCTTTAAATGTATAACAAAATAGCAATATATGTCATACGTTATGTTCTATAATAATAATAAAAAAATTGATAATGTTAAAATATTTTTACGGTGTCGAATTCGAATAGCAAAGTTCATATAATCGTCTTTAACATTTCGTAGTCACTTTCTCGTGATGTCGTGTTACAATGCGAGAGGGGATCGGAGTAGAGATACTGAATCATATAATAAAATTATATATTAAAACGTTTCTCTACTGACGCCTTAAATTTTAACGTCGTAGGTTCGAGTGTGACCCTTTTAACTAACAATGTCACCACTTGTTACACAAGGTATAATTTGGACTTCTAAATAACTTTAAATATGAAAAGCTCTAAACTTATTACGAAGTAAATAACAATAACATTACAAAACGTCACAAGTAACCTTTATGGTGCATTTGTAGAAGAATTTGTCACGATACGATTGGCAACGCCACGGTCGCGTTAACCCTGAGCATTATATGGGAAATCCCATCTGAGTCGTGTACATTTTACGTATGAGATATTAATTAATGAATTACTATGTCGATTTATATTTATATTGGAAATTTACGTGCGATAACGACCATCACACAGACCATGAAAACAATGGTAATTATAATATTTTATTTACAAAATAATAAGACGATTACTGTTGATGCCTTTTAATAAGAAATTACCAATATGACTATTTTCTCTCTAAACAAGCGTTTAGTTTGTGTTATGAGTAGATGATACAAGCCCAAGAGAGTCGAAAACGATCCTGCTACTTTCATACCACTAGGTCCCACTGTGTATCGTTGCGTCATTAAGCGTACAAAATTGATTGTTGTTCAAACGAACACGCTGTGATTTTAATTTATTGGGTAAATACTAGTATTTTTTTAATGAAATCGCAAAATTGTTAGAGTAGAAGTATTATTATAAAAATATTTATTATTCTTATATGTTGCAAATTATTTTCACCTTCGCATACCTTTATATAGATAACATGTATATAAGTCCGGTACACTAGAATAGTAAAAGGATGCGTCATTATTTTGAATATTTATATATCTTCCAACGGAAATAGTCCATTTAAAGAAGGACATTTTTAAGTATTACAATTAGTCTTTAACATACTGACAGTAACAGTAATATAAACAGGGAATCCCAATTATCCTTGGACAATGGCTTCATAATGCACGTATTTCCCTTCGTGTTGCAGATCAGCGCGCGGAGAAAGTCAACACGTCATCGGCACATTTGTTACTCAACAACCGGACCACAAAGCGTGTCAATACTTATAATATTCAATCATAACTAAAAAAAAAGATTTGCTATATTCTGTATTAGCTATTTGGCATCGAAGAAAAATAAAAGTGTTGTTGTTGTTTTTTTAAGTAAAATTCATTCTTCATAACTCATAAAATAAACTTTGTCTTTCAATATTTTTCAATTCAAAATAAACTAACGTAGATATAGGTATTATTTTGTTGCTCATTTATTAATAGTTAAAATACGTACTACAAGTATTTATTATTAGTTATAATTATGACTTCAACTGTTATCCTAGCCTCCGGCTTCTTTCCAAAGTACTTAAATCGATGTTTGATAATTGCTTGCTTTGCTAAAGTTTTTATTTTCCTTACTAATATAATTATATTTTTAAAATACATTACCTACTTTCCCCGAAACGCTTATGACGGGTTGTAAACACTTTCAAAAAAATCATATTATGGCTGCTGCGTTACAAATTAACTGTTGCTTATATGTAGGTCTTGTGATTTAGTAAATATTAAACTGGCAAGAACATACAGGAAAATATTTTAAATTGTGAACTTACTGGTATGATACTATATAAATATAAAAAAACGAGTATAGAGAGAAATAAGACGACGGGCTACTGAAAATTTATAGGTATGTTTTCTATAATTAATAATATTTTATGTAATCAGTGTAATAATAATTAAATAATATAAACACTGATAATACAATAATAACTTGCACTTGACCGATTTCATTTCATTATGATCATATTTTTTAATTTTATTTTTTAAATAATAAAAAACCAATGGCATAATGTCAATTTTATTCCGATAAGGTTAATATTTTATTTACTACAGTAGGCACTATACTGACGTCATAAGCTTTTACTTTAAATTTAGTAGAAACATACAAGACTCTTGTTCAGCTTACGCACGCTATTGAGTCCGGGTGTTTTTGTAATACTTGCATAAGAGCGATGCCATGGACAATACGCCAACAGATTCACAATTAGGTTCGGTCCATGTTATTGACACCGAATCAATGGCAATCTTTGTTTTGTAATTTTTTTATTCATATCATAAGTATTAATAGCAATGGAAAAAAATATAGTTTATAACATTATATAGCAAAAAACAAATCGGTTTATTTTATTCGGACCTATTTGACAATTGTTCTATAATATAAATATTAAAACAGACAACGCACAATATTTGAATATTTCCTCCTAATATATAATAATAATAATAATAATAATATCCTGGGACATTTTTCACACACGGCCATCTGATCCCAAATTAAGCTTGTACAAAGCTTGTGCTATGGAAACCAGACAACTGATATACTACATATACTACTTTTCTTTTTGTAAATACATACTTATATAGATAATTACACCCAGACTCAGAACAAACAGACATGTTCATGCACACAAATGTCTGTCCTGGGTGGGAATCGAACCCACAACCTTCGGCGTGAAAGGCAAGTATCTACCAACCACTAACTAAACAACTAAACAAAACAATATATGATTGTTTGATTTAACATTACTTTACTTAGATTTGGCTTTAACCATTGTAAATTATATAATAATATTCCAATGTCACCAAATAATGCAATAAAAAATAAATTTATATAAAAAAATGTAATTAAAAAACTAGATAGGGACTTAAATGCTCTTTTTCCCGGGGACCGGGACGGAGTATTTATTAAAACCGACTCAAAAAAGTCAAGAAAGTACAAACATGATGTACTAATATTTTGTGTATGTATTTCTAGCGAAAATAAATATTTCCAGCTGTATGAAATCCGTTATTTTGTCAACCGAAAAAAAACTACATAATGTCAAACATAAAAAACTGTATAAATGGATTACCATTTTTTTTCATTTAAATATCGATTTAAAAAAATAAGTTTAGTTTGTTTTAAGTATACAAATGTAGGAATAATAACTACAATTATTTTTATCTGTATTTTCTCTCATTATCATTATCTTTATTCGTTATCGAAAATTTGTGTATAATAACAACCAATGGTAGTATATGTAGGTAATCATAATTATAATGGCTAAGTACAGCCATAAAAAAATATAATAATATGTCAAGCAATTCTGTGCCAATCAGAGCCAATGTTAATAACTAAGGCTTTCTCGTGCTACTCGTACTAAAAAAAGTATTGAGTAGTTTTTTTTGTATATGACCAGCGTATACCAAACATAAGGAGGAGGATAGGATTTGTGAATGAATTAATAATAATAATAAATAATCTTCCAAGGTAACAATACATTCGATTAGAGACTAATGCCTAAACTAGATTTACCTTTATTTCAGGAGCCAGAATTGATTAACGGTATTCCGAAATATCGCTTGTTAAAATTATATTATTGGAAAGCATAACATAATAAGTATAACACAGCGTTAATGAGACATTTCAAAACCAAATCGCCTGAGGAAAATTGTTGGAGTTACGCTAACAGGATTTTAAGTGATCTGGACTTAAATCCTTATCATTATAAAACTTAAGAAAATCATATACCAAATTATCGCCAGCTTCCAAACCACATGTTTTTTTTCTCATCATATAATTTACCCACTAATAATTAGCATATTTGTATTTTATATATGTAATGGGATTACATTAATTTTGAAATCGTAAATTTGAAGAAACTAGGTATTAACTTTTGCGTCGTCAGTAATTATAGAAGTTTGACAAACTTACCCGGTCTATCAGTTTTATACTCATAAACAAGGCATCTCCAGACCAACCATGAAATGTAGGACCTAAGAGGAGCTTGGGGAAATTAAGTTCACTCATCAATTTAGTAAAGTAGTGCAGTCTGTAGTTGGAAAATCCAAAAGACTCGCAAGCTAAAAGAGAACGGGCAAGTACTACCCATAAAATAACAAAAAGAGGTATAACAGGAATGTGGGCATATCGCGCCATAGAACGGGGTATAGCTCGTAAATCTATCTACTTATGTAAAGACATTATACAAAAAAAAACGTACATAGGCAAGGATATCTGTTAAAAATTATATAATAAAAAAGAAAAATCGTAAATTCCGAATACGTACTAAACAGCCACTTTTTTTCCTGTCCATTAAATGATTAGCAATGGATTAGATTGCCTACATGGCTTGACACAAAATGAGTCTAAATGTTATTACCATAATTTATAACTTTTTAACTCAGCCAAGATAAAGTAATGGTCAATATGATTACATACTCAATTCCATACAAGTTGGTTGTTATGGATTTTATAAGAAATAATCTTAAGATTGTTGTTGTTGTGATGGATTAACCAGAACAACAAATTTTAAATATAATATATGATTCAAAACAAACCATTTGTTTGTCGATTGAAGAAGATGATATCAGATTGATTATTTATAAATTGTAATAATAAAAATGTACTTCGATCTCTAAAACTAGTGACCCATCGTATGCGTGATAGTTAAGATGAAGTAACTTTATCTATAGTAAACATCAATTAACTATTGTTAGTGCAGCTAATACCTACATATTGAAGGTGTAAAATATCAAGCGGAGATATTGTTACGGCACACTCCACTCCTACATTTAACATACATATTTCGTAGAAAAATACTGCTATTTACTGTAACGTAACTCTATTACGTTATTACGACCGTAACTAAATCTGGTATCTATTATCAAACTAAAATATATGTGTTTCAAAGATTATATTTTTACATAATATTTTGGTTGTGTTAAACTGTGTATACATCTCTAATAGGTAATATGTTCAAATACTTAACCACGGTATAATTCGTCAATGTGAATTAGAAAGCGTACACGGTTAACACCAAAAAAAAACAGAAATAAATAATATTGTAAGTAAATAATAAATATCAGTGTTATTGTATGGTAGGTTATCTTAAATTAATCATTACTTTAATAAGGCTCAAGTGACACATTCTGATAGCGAAACACGCAGACAAAATGACTCGAAAATGTAGATGTTTTTTCCTTATATGTCGATTCGACAAATATTTACCGGATTTAAATTATTTTTATAATCTCATATTCAAGTCACATAGTATGAAGAAACTCAATAAACATTTGCATAAAATTAAAAAAAAAACTGGACTCACCGTTTTGTGTACGTCGTTTGAATTATATTAAGTATAAATAAATAATTCCATAAAAACAGTAACAAAATTATCTTCTGAAATGTTAATCCAAAGGACTGTTAGTTTCTTATTTGATCTGGGAATAGATTTTATGGTATAAATTATCCTCGCGCAAAATTAGCGTCTCGTTTGACTGAGACTCTGAGGCAGACTAAATGAGGGCCAGCCGCTATTCTCTTTTATTAGTGTTGGTAAACTGGTATTGGTCATGTTTGAGTCAACTGCGCTGCGCTGGTTCCAATGACAACAGAACTGAACAGCTGAAACAAATTATTTATTTTATCAGATATTTCAAGAAAAAGATAGGTGAACGAATATGTACATTTAAATTCCTTGCATAGGCACAATATATCGCTTTATTAAAATCGTCTTGTGTACTTGATATAAATAATTTAAGCTGATCAAAACCTTTTGACCCGGTTTCATTATTATTCGAGAAAAAACCCTATAACGGAAACGTATCTTAAAAATATCTAAGAATCTATATTTCATATTAAGTCTGATGCTTACAATAGGAAGCCAGAAAAGAATAAGTAATATAATTTATCATACAAACATTAAAGATATAAAAAACAAGCTCCAAATTTATAGAAAATCAGTAAAACGTAAACTTAACTGCAGTTATCATATATTAGGTACTATAATTTTCGGATAAAAATATACAAGCGATTAATGTTTTTCTTTATATACGTGACTCATTTTTTTACAAGTGGCAAATAGATTTGAGTATGGTAAAAACTAAGATTTCTAGTGTTTAAAATTTAATAGCAAAAAGTACAAAAAGTATACAGCTTAACACCACTTTGTCTCTATATACATATGTGACATATGATATGTCTCATGTGCAATACCCCATACGGTAGCAAAATATAGGTAGGTAAGTGGGTTGACAGTTTTCTGTGTGCCTAACAGGAGGTTTTCTTTAATCGTATTGCCTTGTTATCTTAATAAATGAATAGATTGAAAAAGAATCGAGAATGAAATTCGACCCCCTGATGCTCTACGTATTCGAACTAGTAGGTCATCGCGACTCAATCTAAGCAAAAAACGATTGAATTAACTGGACGTGAAAGTACGGTAGTTATAACGTAAACAATACTTAGTATCTATTAGTAAATTTAAATAAATTTATTTATTCTCTCCCACAGACAATAATGTTTACATTTTTTTTCATATAATATATATAAATACAGTTATATGTGGGAGACAGGAGCCCAAACTAGGTTGCCCTGTGCTAAGGGTATGGTATGTTATCTTATTATTTTATGTATCGATTAGTAAAATAGATTAAGTTAATAGGTAAGACCATAATGATTATATTTTGTCGATTTGTTTTTTTTTTTACTACTTTCTTGGATATTTTTTTTATCTCAGGTACTTTTTACTAAAATAACAGTTAGTTTTCATTACCATTATCATTATATTAATCGACTAATTTAATAAATAAATTTTAAATTGAATTTAACTAACCGTAACCGTAACCTTAAAACGATATTCGGTAATATTAATTTCGCATACCATAAGATTGAAGTGTAGATCGTCTTATATTTCTGACCTTAGTGTTAGTGGAACGCTGACATTCACTTAGAAAAGTTAGAAAGTCCGCGATATTCGCGTGATTGATCTATTGTTAGCTCTCTTATCACAGACTTCAGATTAACAGCGACCTCATTGTAATTACAAGAGACGCTATTCACTGTTGCCGGTAAATAATATTGACGATTTTAACGCAATCACAATAAAATATTAAGCTAATGTTGTTTGTTACTAATTAGAATAATAGTTTAATATACTACAGGCAGTCCAGTAAATGTTTTAAACAATCAAATATCCGAATAATTGACTTTTATTGTATGAGGATTAACATTTCCGATGTGTCTCTATATTTATACTGTAAATTCAAAATAGGATAAAACAAGCGTTAGCCGCCATCTTGATAAACATCTATGTAAACATTTTAAGAACAACAATATAGGTATATAAAATTAAGTTATTTGCAATATGGGGCTAATTTTAATTTGCATTCTTCTACCACATCTGTGATTATACCCGAAATACATTACATTACAGAACTGCGCGAGAACGCATGACGCAAATTAATTTGTAGGTGATGTAAATATGTTTATCCGAACTATGGTAGTGGCAATTCGCGCGTCGCCGCTTCGTCGCGAATTAACATCGTGCCGTATTGCAGTTTTTGTTTTTTTTTTTTTATATAGAAAAGGAAGGCGGACGAGCATACGGGCCACCTGATAGTAAGTGGCCACCAAACGCCCTTAGACATTGACACTATAAGAAATGCGCTACCATCGCTTACATCGCCAATGCACCACCAACCTTGGGACCTAAGATTTTATGTCCGTTGTGCCTTTAATTATACTGGCTCACTCATGGAAAGGAAGGAAAGGAAGGAAGGTAAGGAAAATGTTATTCAGATGAATGATCATGGCAACTATTTTTAGGGACACTAGCCAACTGGGCATGAGATATTATAGTGCAAATGTATTCACAAGTACAATAGTCGACTACGAGTAAATAGTATTCGCAGGGACAAAGCACTTTCCAAAGCACAAGAGTGTCACTGTCAACTTCTTTATTCCGGACTGCTACTGAAAATTGTTGAAAAAAAAAACTAATAACTTTTATTGTCCAAATTTGGGGCTTGAATCCAGACCCTGTGATTTGATGTGTTAGGAATATGTCAAATCAGTAAAAAGTATTAAATTCTCAATATGTTCATCTTAATATCTTTAATTAGAGATGGAATTGACAAAAGCTACACTACATTAATTAATAAACAAACAAGACTAAAGACTTATAGTGATATATATATACAGAAGGAAATAATAACAATAACATCCTATTATCTATATACGTATTTAAAATTGCTTTGTGTTTTAGGGAAACGACTAACGATGCCTCTGCTGGTGCGACCGGTTTGATAACAACCTATATACGTCAATAAACGAGCTTACGTTAAGACTTTACATATATACCTAACTCTGAAATGAAACAAATAATATTAACAAAGTTAAAAATATTTTACGTTATTATTGAAGAATGAACATTAAATATGAGCTCATTTTCCTGTATATCTTAATTCAGATAAATGTTCATAGACGACGTTAAAATAAAACAAAAAACTCCAAAGGCAACGTGGATTCTCTGAATGACATCTTTTTTATTCTAATTACCATGTATTTAGCAGGGTATTCTTGATCTATCAATAATAATATAATTTGGTGTTTAGATACTTTAAATGAGTATAGGTAGAAGTTTTAAAACTTTAAAATTAGAAACTTCAAAAATTACATTTCTTATAACTATCGACTGCATTGATCGTTGAATTTTAATTAATTTCGCTTATTTACTATTTCAATATATTTTTTCATTTATTTCATAATTGATAACAAAATCAAATAATGTAAATATAAATGATCCTAATAAGTATCTACTATGTTTTGTTATTGGAAAATTAATATTTCCAGTGATAAAAATAAACATAAAACATCGTGTATCCTTATTTTATTAGCGTACTAATAATGATTTATTTATATTGTTTCTGAGAACAGCAACATGTTTTAGAAATAACAACGAAGAATGTAGATATGAAATTTACTAAACTTATAGATAAACGTTGTTCTACTTATTCGGTATTTCCCTGAAAACTTGCCATATATCAACGTCGCGTAATCGTAAACAATGTATGTAGGAATTAATGTTAGCTTTTTATCATAAGAAATGTTATATTATGATCCGTGTATATATCCGTGATTATAAAGCAAACTAAATATTTTTATGAAAAGTTCGACGTTTCAGCCGAAGTGTTGACCATTACCGCACTTATGCCATTTTAATGAAACTTTATTGTTGCCTCTGCTATAAAAAATCCCAGGGATGGCAATTGATACTCCCTTAAGGCATTATTTAACGTCTCATTGAATTTGAAATTTTTCAGGTGTAAAAAGTTATCCAAGTTTTAAAAATGGAAATCATTGGCCCAAGATCTGTTGAGTATGGTGACGGAGTTTCCAGTCGTAGCTCCTGTAATCAGTTAAACAGTCTGTTGACGAGTACAGAACATTATTACTCCAAGCGGAGCTGAAGAGCTACGTCGTGAATAGTGAGCCAATGTATTCACCATATCGATAATTTATTTACTTACTTACTGGTGGTAGGGCTTTGTGCAAGCTCGTCTAGGTAGGTACCACCCACTCATCAGATATTCTACCGCAAAACAATAGTACTTGGTATTGGTGTGTTCCGGTTTAAAGGGTGAGTGAGCCAGTGTAATTACAGGCACAAGGGACATAAAATCTTAGGTCCCAAGTTAGTGGCGCTTTGGCGATGTAAGCGATGTACATTAGCACTGAACGAAATATAAAAAAAAAATATCATGTTGAGCTAAATATCGATATATGATAGTATCGTGCTGAGACGCCGACAAAATCGATATTTTTTTTAACAACGATCTAAGTCTTAAATTATACTTCATGTTCATGGATAATATTGGGTTCAATATAAAAAGGTTTATAGCGCTAACTTTATAAAAACATGTGATTATTGCAACAAATTTATTCAGAAAAATTTCGTGTATCAAAAATGAAAATAGGCATTTAAAACTTTTCAAGGCTTAATTTATGAATGATTATGAGGCGACTTATCGTTAGTCTTTTTTCCTGTTAATTGAGGACTCCATTGTAGTTTGTTAAGTAAGGTTATACTAAGAAACACTGTTGTGTTTTGATCAATTTCTCGTACTTCCTGATGAACAAAATTTATTAAATTTACATAACATTCAATAATATTCTAATAATATAAAGAAATAAAATACCATATCAAAATTAACAAACTTTATTATGCAGAATAAAATAATATAAAAAATACATGGTTCTTTTAACCATATAAAGCGAAAATAATAAAAATATTATGCAAATAGTATTAAAACACATACAAATGGTCACTTGACCAAATTATTCATAAAAGCCTCTTGAAAACGAAGCTGAAATGCTCGCTTTCAATAAGGAATTATATATTTACGTCAACTGTTAAAATATTAACCGTAATTCAATCATATGTAAATTGAATACTTTTCTTATATCCTTATATCATGCTGATAAATAAGGCACTAAGAATTCCGTTTGAACGAAAAATACGAATAGAATTTATTGTACTTGGTGAGGAATGTTAAAAACATTTCGTTGTAAACATTTAAAACCACCATTGTATATGTAATCTGATACTAAATTAATACAACAATAATCATAAAAATATTAAAGACGAAAACACGTTGTTTACATTTAAGTGTTCACCGACATCAATACGAATAAAGACGAACATTTTCATCTCTTATATTACTTTGGAAGATTTCCGACTTCGTACAAGTAAGCAGCAAAAAGTTTGATCTGAAATTAAAAACAATTATATGAATAAAAATAATATATAAAAACAGTATTTATGTATTTACATTCAATTTTTAATGTAAATACATTCTATGTATTCAGTGATGGTAGAAATGACAAATTAGTGTACACACTCATATTCATTACAATAATAATAATTAATGAACTCTCGATAGCACAAACACAAATACAATAACTGATACATTTGGCCAGAGTCCATTAAATTACTGATTATTAACAATAAGTAAGTAAATTTAACTGTATGTAAATGATTACAAGGGTCATTGCGTTTAATTTGAACATACGAGTCCAGTACTCGCCCCTCGCCGATGACGCCAGTAGGGTTAACAGCATTTAAGCAATCAGAAAAAAGGCCATTACCCAAAAGCCCAATAGTAACTGGTTTAGGAGAATATTATATCTGTGAATCTGTCTTATTCCCACAAATATATGCAGTTATTTTATCTGGATAAAACAAATTGGTATAGAACGCAAACTGTTAAATAATCATATTGCAGACTATTTTCTCATACACGTACACGACACGAACACGACAAAGACTATTATAAACAATACAACATATTTCAGTAGATTTTGATTTTAAGATATTGATTTAGTACTCACGCCCTCGATGTAGTTCCGCACATTGAGTTTCTCGTTCTGCGAGTGCGCCATGTCGTCTCCGGCGCCCATGGGCAGCAGCAGCACGTTGCGCGAGCTGGCCTCCTGCAGCGTGATCGTCACCGGGATGGAGCCGCCCTCACGCGACATGTCGGGATCCGTCTAAATTATAACAATAGTTTATTATAGGAATGCATAAGAACCAATACGTTAAACTATACATGTAGTGACCCAGTGTATCAACCAGTATAACTTGATACAATAGTTGCCAAGTTATAAGTAGAAGTATGTTCAAATGTTTATACTTATGTTTATGTTGTTACTTCATATTAGTGTCTTAATTTTTACAATAACATATGTCGAAATACAGACAAAGTGGAAAGTTGCCTTCAACTAAAAAGCCATATTTTTTAATGAAATTTTGCAATGATAACGAAAGACTGGCTTTAAAAAAAATCAAACCATTTTTAACACATCTTTTTGCTTTGTATTTTCACCAATTATTTATTCAATTTTAACATGAATAATAATTGTAAATGCTTCGGAGAGAAGCGACACTTCATATCATTGTGATTTATTTAAAGTTATTAAGGCGGGAAAGACTTATAGCACAAAGCTTTAAATGACCGAGAAAGTCATAGCACTGACCTGGTAGATGAGCTTGGTGGCGCGCGCGGCGGCCTGGTAGTGCGGGTGGTCGGGGTTCTCGGTCCACGCGCGACCACTCTGCGCCGTGATGCGCATCTTGTTGGGAGACCCGCGCTCTGCCCACTGACGACACCGAACAGTTTCATTCTCATGTTTGGTACAGAAAAAAATCGAACCATGGGGTTTGTTTCATTCATTAAATCATCTTATGTTATCATCTTTATGATTTAAACCATATTAAATAATTAAAAAGACATGTAACGGTATTGTAAGTTGTTGTCTTTTAGGTTCACCTTTATTTTCATTTGTTTAATTAAATAAACAAGGATTATATTTTTATGTAAAAATAAATAGGGAAAAAAAGTCCTCTCCTCTGCTCCTTTGGGCACTCTGGGCAAGTGCCCAGTGCCCCACGATCGAAGGTGGTTCTGCTTTCAATATATTCATTGTTCATATTTTGCAGCCGCCGATTCAAGCTACGCATTATTAGTACCCGAATCAATGACACAATAATTGTTTTGCAGTATGATTTATACTAAGCTTTCAAGCCCCAAACTTATCCAATATTAGTAAAACGTATCATGTTTCTAAATGTCTTGATTAAAAGAAGTTGAATTCTCCAACTATCAAAACACATAAAATGGAATGAAATGCTAATTAAACTGAAAAACTTATCAAGGGTAAACTAAATACTAATATTTGTATTTCGAGACAAAAATGAAATATTTTTTAGAATGTTGCTTGCTACCGACTCTTATCTACACATAGCCCGGGATCCTTATGTGCCCGGGGCCTCCTATAGGTTAAATTTGACCCTGTCTTGAGATTGCTACAATCTCAAGGTGCTAAAATACATAACGTGACATAACATTACAACATAACAGTTATTAATCTGATATGAGTTTACTTGAATTATTATTATATCAATAAGGTTTTTCCTATTAAAATCGTCGTTGATCGTATTGAATATTTACTATTGTTTTTATTCAATCAATTGTGTGTATTTGTATATATACTTATTATAACAATATACTATCTTGTTTTATTAATTGAAAGTTGAATATTGTTTATTGAACTGTGGGGTATTGTTTTAAGCTATAAGATGACATAAGTTTTACTGACGTAGTCGTTTTGACCGCTGCAATTTCCCTCGTGTGTAATCTAAAAAAATCTCTATCGTAAGGCGGCGTCCTAATTGGGAGCGATCGTACGATGGCGCGATGCATTTTTCATCTCACGATCAAAGTGGTCGTGCGATGACCTAACAGGTGTCCTAATAGATCGCGCGATGTCCATCGTGTGATGCCGTCGCGCCCCTCGCGCGTCGACGCATCGCGTAGGTAACCGATTAGGACACTCAAAAGAGATCTGTTGCTTTGATTACATGATCGCACGATCAAACGCATCGTACGAGCGTTATTAAGCATTTCATGTACTCGCACGATTACTTGCGAGGTTCAAATAGGACACTCTGATGAAATCTGTATGTTTGAACTCATCGCACGACGAGAACGCATCGTGTCATCGTGCGATCTTCGCCAATTAGGACAACGCCTAAGAGGTATTGGCTAAAATAAATGTATTAATCAAGAATGAAACCTATTTTTAATTAACTTTTACCTTTTTGTTGATATAATCAAATACAAGCTGCTCAACCTCTTCCGGTTCCTGGTTTGGTACAATACGAATAGAGAATTTTCCAATTACTTTTCCTGGAATAACTGTCTTTGCCCCGGGCTGGAATGCAGCTCCTAAAAAATTAGCAAAGGAAATCAATAATAGTTTACAAATTAAATTATTTATATGTGTTACAAAAACTACAATTAGATATAAATATATATAAAATTAATGAGAAACAATAAAATACATGGATTCATTTAGTAATAGTAGTACCAAGATTTTAAGACAAGTGTACGAGAAAGAGTACGCCTTAGAATCGCTGTGTCATGCTAACCACCACATTTTTACGATGATTACATTATAAAACATAACTATAAAAAAGCTATTTATTATTAATAATTATCTGATGTACTTAATTTGGTCATTGTTAAGTAAATTTTGTCTATTGTCTTCTCCTGCGGATAGAATCGGATAAACATATTTCATATATGTTCCATAATATCGTCAGTGCGAGATTCTTTGAAGAGTATAATCAGCCCCTGTGCTTAGCATTTGTGGACTATGAGAAGGCTTTTGACTCTATTGAGACCTGGTCTGTTGTGGAGTCCTTACAACGGTGCCAATTCGATTGGCGATACATCCAAGTGCTGAAAGGTCTGCAAGACGCTGCTGTTATGACCGTCAAAGTATCAGCAGTCTGAACCTATCTTCTTGCATCGAGGAGTGAGACAAGGGGATGTCATTTCGCCGAAATTGTTCACTAATGCATTAGAGGATATGTACAAGACGCTGCACTGGGAAGGGCGGGGCATAAACATTAACGGCGAGTACCTTTCGCACTTGAGATTTGCAGACGATATAGTCATCGTGGCAGAGATCGTGCAGGACATGCAATATATGCTGAGCAGCCTGGCTGATTCTTCTGCTCGAATTGGTCTCCGGATGAACTTGGAGAAAACCAAGATAATGTTCAATGAACACGTCAATCCGGAACCTATAGCTCTTAACGGAGTTCCTCTCGAAGTTGTTCAGGAGTATGTGTACCTTGGGCAAACTTTGCAGTTGGGTCGAAACAACTTCGAGAGGGAGGCACGAAGAAGAGTACAGCTTGGCTGGGCAGCGTATAGAAAACTCGGTCAAGTCTTCTCGTCACGGATACCACAATGCTTGAAGACAAAAGTCTTCAACGAGTGCGTCTTACCGGTTATGACCTACGGAGCCGAGACGTGGACACTGACAGTGCGTTTGGTCCACCATTTTAAGGTCGCTCAGCGGGCTATGGAAAGGGGTTTGCTCGGAGTTTCTCTGAAGGATCGAATCCCAAATATGGTAATCCGACAGAGAACCAAGGTTATCGACATAGCCCAAAGAATTAGTAAGCTGAAGTGGCAGTGGGCTGGACACATATGTCGCAGAACCGACGACCGTTGGAGTAGACGTGTTCTGGAGTGGAGACCACGCCTTGGCAAACGTAGCGTAGGACGCCCTCCAGCTAGGTGGAGTGACGATATACGCAAGGTGGCTGGTAGCAGTTGGAGACTGAGAGCTGAGGATCAAGCTCAGTGGCGTGCCATTGGAGAGACCTATGTCCAGCAGTGGACGAGAAAAGGACGATGATGATGATGATGAGATTCTTTGAGAAGGGAAAGAATATCTGTGTTCTATTCCTTATTCTTATTCTTTTCATATATTCCTTATTTAAAAAGAAACCGAACTCCATGTAGAATAACTATTTAATCATTGAGTTCAATTAAATTGACCTTGTATTCGAATTTCAAACGCATCACAAGCTGACAGTTTTATTGTTTTTTATCCTTATCGTTGTCACATAACTTTTTTATGGCCCTATAAATTCTATAGATAATAGTTTTTAAAATTAGATATTGTAAAATTCTTAAGTAATAAATATGTTTTCATTAAGTATTTAATATATATTATGCATTTTCTGACGCAAGCTGCAAAAGACATCTGTAATGGCCCGAAATGCGGTCGGTAGTATTTGTTAGCATTTATAAAGGGCCTAAACTCTATGTACCCAGGGATGGTTATCCGACACCCAAATATGTATATTTTACTGGGACTATTCCAGTAAAATATACATATTTGCGTGCCGGATAGTAATTTAAATATATCAATCGTAAATAAAATAACACTACATCTTCTTATCTATTCATACCTTCAATTCCATGGAGTGATAAGCTGGGATATCTCCAGCGGTGCATCAAGAGCTGTTCCTTAACACCGTTATGTGCTAGTTTATAAGCCTCAATTGACTTTCTGAAAGACATACAAAATTCATGTACTTTTTAACGGTTGTAGCAAAATACAGCATAATATTTTTGGGCGCGAAGTAAGATTTCATGATCGATATGTGCAACGTAAAATATGTAAAAATTGTATAAAACGCTTCTCGAGCAAAATAGTTTTGCTTCAGTCACGTGTACAGAGTTCCACGTGCTTGGATTTTTAGATATAACTATCAGTAAATCTTGCAGCGTTTGATATAATATCAGGCGATTAGGTAATTTTGTGTAATTTAAAGATAGCTAATCTAGTTGCTAACACATTTCCACAGGGTCAATGAAATATGTTTTTCATTATATATTTAATTTAATTAATCTACATTTAGAAAAATATTGAAACTTATAATCCATGCTGAAAAAAATCGCTATTTTTATCATGATATTTTAATAGCTGGCTGTACGGCTATTGTACCTTGACTTTATTAATTGTCCTGACAGGTCTCTGATCTGTTAAATTTTCAGTACCAATCCAGGGTTATGAAGTAATTTAAAGTAAAACCGTTGCATCTCTCTTCCGTAGTGAATTGCTGTCTCATCAGAATATAACTGTACCTGTGTTTGTGCACACACTTGTGCACTACAATAATATACCCTAAGCTGTTACCAGTCTTTGAAATTGAAACTCAATCAAGAGTATATTTAAATATATTTTCCGTTATCATTGAAAAACAAATCGAACGCAGTTCCATTTTACATCTATTTTAATCTAATCTTATCCTAATTCGATTAAAGCTATTAATTATACAAACCTGTATGCCTCAGGATCAAAGTCAATTGAGTTGTATAACTTCTTTTCACTTTCAACCAACGGAGCGACAGACTTATAGATATCAGTAATGAGGATCTTGCCATCTTTGTCAACCAATGTGTTCATTAAATAAATTAAATCCGACATTGCTAAAAATTTAATATTATTATATATTATAGTAGAATAATCAAATCAATTTAAAACAAATATATTCGAGACAGGGAGTCACCATTTATAATATCTCTCATAAGGTCTATGGTCTATACAAAACTTATAAAATAAAGCATTGATTATCTGCACAAAAACTATGAACACATTTGGATGCAACTTTGCAGTGATATTTTACCCAACGGCTAAATTCATTGTACCTTCTCATAATTTTCATTCCAACAAATTAAATAGTTCTTGGATGATAGTCAAGTATACATCTATCTATTATATTTAAAGAAACAAAGGCACAAGCCAAACAGCTTGTAATAATATAAATATAAAGCTGAAAAGTTTGTTTGAATGCATTTATCTTCGGATCTAGTAGTTAGATTAAAGAGACACAATAAAATCATTCATTGTTAATGTTTAATGCAGTTAACCTTCATTAAAAATTAATTTAGCAGCTATTGTGTATTTAGTAGTTGAAATAAAGATTAATAGAATTGTACTGTCATGTTTCTTTGTTACATTTTATTAGTTTTACAACTGATAATACAAATATGACTTGTATGACTCAATATGTATGTATATAATTCAATGAGTAACTTATATAAAAATAATTATTGTTATCAATGAATAAACATATCACCTAATAAAGGAAAGACTGTTGCATTACATTCTGTATTTGAGTTTGTTTCCAACTTGTATATGTATTACTTATCACATAATGAATGCTTTAATCTATGTAAATTGAGATATACAATGATGAAGTGTATATTAAAAACTGTAATTGGTTTTGTTCTTTTGAAAATAATACTACTTAGCCTTATTCTGATATGTAATCAGAATAAAATTGTCCAAGCTTAAATAAGATTTAATTATTAATGATGATGATAAGAGAATATCAAGTTAACAAAATACCTTCATGTACCGTGCCCCCGTAAACACCACTATGTAGATCCATTTTGGCACATTCAATCTCGAGGAAATAATAACTAATCCCTCTCAAGCCATATGTGATACAAGGTTTTGTAGTGCCCAACCAGTAATTATCAGATATGCACACATAATCAACAGTATCAAAGAAACCTTCTGGTTTTAACTTTTCCATTAGCAATTCATCAAGGCCCTCAGATCCGGATTCTTCCATACATTCAAATATGAATTTTAAATTCACTGGCAGCTGTTGATAAATATATTGTTAATTGGTTATAATATCAATACCACTGTTATATCTAGTATAATATATACATACCTCATCACCAATGCCTTTGTATGCATTGATAGCGTGTAGCCAGCCCAAAACTGGTCCTTTGTCATCAGTAGAACCTCGCCCATAAAGCTTACCATTTCTTTCTTGCAGGTCAAATGGGTCAGATTCCCAACCATCGGATTTAAGGGCTGGTTGGACATCCAAATGTCCATAGACACAAATAGTGTTTTTTGCGGGATCCTTGAAATGGTCATGATAGCTTTAATACAATGAACAAAATAAACTCATTAATTAATTGATACAATAAATTATAAACATACGTTTCCCAAGCTGCCAATAAGAACAGGAGGTAGTTTTATTTGTTTGCCGTCTATTGTTTGGTAACCAATGTCTCTTAGTTCTGTTGATGCACCGACTTCCTTTAATTTATCCTGCATCCAATGTACCATACGTACACAATCATCGCGGTATTTAGGATCACACGACACTGAAGGAATTGCAACTGCTTCTTTTAAAAGAGCTTTGTAAGATTCCGCATTCTTATCAACGAACTTAAATATTTGAGGCAACGTTTTCTCTGCTGCCATTTTCTTAGGCACTTGTTTCTGTGTGACTGAATATACACGACAAAAGGGGCGGAATTTATTAGCAGTCGATGTCAGTGCAATCGCCGGCAAACTGGAACCATAGCAAACACGTAAGCCTCTTGTAATCAAAGACATTTCAAGTTTCAAATGTAATCTGACACGAGACAGATGACAAACATGGACTTGACATTATTATTTTAATGCAATAGATTTAAGTCAATTGAGCCTACTTATAGCTGTTACATAATTTCATAAATTTACTTGTTATACAAGAACTCACCTTAATAGCTAAATGTTATGTTACAATTAATATATTTCTTCGTGTGTATATAGATCTTCACTTAGAGCAATAAAAATAAGGCACTAAAATGAATATGGTTAATAAAATAACCTAGTCACGAATATTGATAATCAAATTATTATTTATTATGATATGATATGATTTATGATTTCTTGGCTCTTGAGTCTAGCAAATTGCACAGGAGATATAACCCGTAACCCATAACCCAAAGGAGCTTTACTTGTTTTATTTATTGGTCTAACTCAGGACCTCAAAGCCTAGAATCTAGACTTAGAGCCCTGTAGCTAACCACTATAAAAAAAAAGAAACGTTTTTATGAATATAACAATATGCATTTGTAAGTAATAAGATACTTCGGGAAAATAACACAACAAAGTAATTCTTATAATTTAATTAGATTTGTTTAAAAAAAACAATACACACTAATCCGTTTTAAATAATATTAATTAAGGCAATAGAATTGGAAGAGATCAATAACGGGTACCAATGGTTTAATTTTTAATTAATTGGGTCAAAATAATGCAACCACATTCAGACAAAGAACAAACTATAATGATAGGACCATAATTAATCTTTCGGATATGTCAATAATTAGCGCAAATAAGCATTAATTGTATGCAAAATACAGTCTCACTAAATTCGTTTTAATTAATTAATTAATTAATTGTGATCAGTTGATATTTGTTAGTGCTGTGGAATGGTTTATTTTTTGCTAACTAAATATTAGGCTACATTATACAATATTATTGTTCCTAGCATCCTCATTCTTGCAACTTCTTAGCAGTTAACAGTTCTTATTATCCTGAAACAAAAAATAAGAATTAGGAGAATAAAATCAAACAAGGAGAGAATACATACACTTATTAACTCCAACATGGTTGTTGTGCAGTGTCCCTAATACCTTAATAATATTTAAATTGATTTAGTTAGTTTTTTTTATTGATTTTAGTTATAAATAACTATAATTTAATTATAACTCACAGCTGAAATGTATCTTTAATTGATATGTTTGAAGTGAGCAATACATTTGTCGAAAAATAGACCTACACAGTAATAAGGAGCGAGGCATAAAAAGAGACATGCTGTATAGTATTGTACATTTCTAATGTTGCTGTATATATATGGAGCGGCGCTTTGCTACACTTAGTATAATACGTTCACAAAGCAAGTGTCATACCCCGACGCGTCACTGTGCAGGGAGGCGGGCGGGTCGAGGAACACGAGCGCGGCGTGTCGCTGCAGCCAGTGGGTGACGAGCGCGGCGGCGGCGGTGGCGAGCACGCCGGCGACGGCCGCGGTGATGGCGCCCCCGCCGCCCGCGCGCACGAACACGCGCATCCACATCGCCTGCCACACCGACTCCGTCCACGTCGAAAACTCGCCCGACGTCATATCGTAGTCTGAAAAGTTATAAATGTTATAATTACATTAGTTTATTTCAACTTAAAGTAATAGAAAGAAAGTGTTATTTAAAAAAAACTACCTGATTTAACAAAAGCCGGACTGACGGCTTGACTGAAGTTCATCGTAGTCTGGATGCAAATACCACTGTGATTCCATCCTTTCAGCCAGTAGTATGAGAAGCCCTAGTTAAGTTAAAAAATATTAGTGAATAATCAAGGAATTATGAATAATACAATATGTTACCTAGTACTTGTTTAAATCGATATACACAAATCCTTACGGGTTCATCAAATTTGTCACAAGCGGTCCTGTTGACGCTGCGGTGCGTGCCCGTGAGCAGCGCCAGCAGGTGTCCGGCGTACACGGCGGGCGTGCTGGCCCACGCCGCCACGCCCACGTACAGCGGCGCGGGGCGCTCCGCCGGCGACTCCTCGGCGCTGCTGGCGTAGTCCGCCGCCGCCAGCAGTCGGCACGCTTGGCTCCGGAGGAAGCAGTACAGCATTTCGTCAACCTGAATTGTAAATGTTAAAAAAACAACACTCATGTAACTAGATGGATAAAATGTATATGACTATATAATATATTAGTTTTAGTACTAAAAAGAATATATCAATGAGTGCAGCAGTTAATTTTCAAGTTTCAAGTTCAGTCATCTCTGTTTTATATTATAATTAAGATTGCCCGTTGTTTTAATATATTATGATTATATAAAAATGAAAAATCTTACTAGGTGGGCCGAAGCTGATACGACACCGGTGTAAGGTTTTCCAGCGACTTTTTGGTAAAGAGTGCGTGCAAGTGCGGTCGCGACCCTGGCTATCTTGACTTGCGCATCACTTTCTTTCATGGTCCCATTCGCCAGTAACTCATCCGTCGATAGAACTATACACAAAAAATAAATTATACAGATATATATATATAGAATTATTTAAATTAATTATATATATATATATATATGTATATATATACTTTCTTCAAGAGGTGAGAATGCTTTCAGAGAGATGAGAATGAGAATTCTTAGTCCAGCAGTGGGACATATGCTGTTTATACTACTTTTAATCCTCCTAGTGCGGAAGTAACATTTGATTCGAATGCCTATTGTCGTTTTCTCTTCTTATATAAGTACAACATAATATAGTTAAAAAGTAATTACTTGAAAAAAGATTGTTAAAAACAAACTTATATTAAGTCTCTGTTCCATCATAATCATAAATTTATCATCCTAATTTATTAAATGCGATTATATTATATTATAAATGAGAATTTGATTATTTAAAAAAAAACAATTGTTACGCTTTCACATAACTTCACTTAACTACTCGACCGATCATTGTAAGCTTCTGCATACATGTTCTGTTCTGGATACAGAAATGTACCTAACCTAACCTAACTTCTGCCCTCCTCCCAAAACGCGGTCGTAGCCGCAGAAGAAGATAGTCTTACATAAACGTTATCATCTTCTATTTTAATTAGTTAAAATATATAGATTAGGATTGAGTATATTAAGACTTTAATCAGTATAAGATCATACTTACATTTACCATCACCGCTTATACTTATGTTGTGGTACACGAATCCAACATTTTCGTAATCATCCAACGCAGACTGGTAGAACTTGTTCGAGAAGGTCTCGTTATGATCAACGATCAATAATTCAGGCATATAATTTTCCGTTATATTACCAAGTATCCTCCGGAATGAGTGTAATGAGGACGGCGGTAAATTCGATGTGAATATTGGAGCCAACGTCATATTATTTGGATTCAAGTTATTTACCATTTCAACTAAGAATGCAGTTATCTGAAAACGAAATAATGATGATATCATATTCCAGAATGTTCTTTAATACAGCCTGCTCAATATTATAGATGAGAAAGTGTGTTTGCTTTTATTTTTCAAGCAGCAACAGACCTATACGTCGGAATGATTTACATAGATTTAGTTTATGAACCAAAGAGTGACATAGCTTACTTATTATCTAGGAAAAAATCACAAAGCGAGACAAACAAGTAAATAAAAAATATACACTACCTGTTCTGGTAAAACTGAACCATAAGGAGCAAAAGCATATAACGGCCAAGAGGAGTTTTCTTTGAAAACGTTCAGAGATCCCCCTATTTGTCCAAGCTCGATATGCAAGCTGATGTCTTTTGGGGAGAGGGGCGAGATCGGTGGCCAGGCCCCTTGAGCTATATCGTATGCGATCCGCTGAGATCCAATATAATCAAAGGATTCACCATTAAACAAAGTCCACAAAACATTTTCATCTACAAAGAAATAATACTTTTACAAAAAATAGAAAAACTACGTAGTCAAACTATGTAGTCACGTCATTTTGTTATTGTTAAAATAATTGAATAAATACGACTTCAAAGGTCATGTTTTGGTTGCATTTATAGAATATTTTAGTAAATACTATTTTAATAGACCTGCTGTTTTCTATAATATTCTTGGTTAAACAAAAGTGAAATAAATAACATAATAAGCTCGCATGAATTAATATTAAGTAGTAAGAGAAACCTGCGGTTTCTCTTCGTTTGTTATGATAAAATATAAATAAACAAGAGTTCTAAATTATGAAGAAATATATAATCACTCTTTAATGCATCATAAGTAATTATTATAACACTATATTTATTATAACATTATAATTAAATGTTATGACTCTCACTCAGCCTCATTTTATATTAAATATTTAAATTTTAAAAAGAGCAAAATGAGTCTATTACCACGATTTTTCTTAAATACCTTTAACATTTTATTAGCGTAAAATGCTAAGATAGATTTTTTGATATGGTTATAAGAAACTATTTTCTACTTCATTGAAAATATTATTAATAGTGAAATTAGATCTTACCATATAAACTGGCATCAGTCATAGGAATAATCTGTGCTAAAGTCGCCGCAGCGACGATATGTGCCACCATCCCCACCACTGAACTAGCTGCACCAGGAGCAACCCCTAAAAAATATAATTTAAAATTTACACAAACAATATATTACCAAAACAAAAGGACAAATAAAAAAACATATTTATGTCAAGTGAGCCTTTCCCGCAAATACTATATTTTATCAAAATATTTATAACAAAAAAATATTGAAATATCTTACCATCAAACAGAGATGCTGAGTCTAATCGTGCTGTAACCAAAGTGACAGGTTTCTTTTTGGTTTCAGATTCCTGAAATAATGTTCAACTTTACATAGTTAAAAGTCTTTGTTTATTTTCCCTACTAACTTTCTAGCATTACATTTTAACCATTACATAGATTTAAGATTTTATAAGAACTTCCTTTAACCCTTTTTTTTTTTCAACATTGCTTATTTGTTAATGCTCTTGTAACAAATATTTATATATCATAAAAATCAATTAAAAATGAAGAAAAAAAAGTTACGTAATGTTCACATAACTATAAAACAAACCTTTGCACGAGGGAAGAGAGAATAGTAGACATTGTAATCACCAAGTGGGTCACATACTTTAGTTGGTGTTAAAATAGCCGACGATGCAGACCTGTCGAGGTTACATATATATTTAAAACTAACACAATTTTTTTTTCATATGTCAAACTTAATATCAAAGAAGAGTACAACAAAACCCAAAATCATAATGTGACACTTTATTTTAAACTTTTTTAAATCTAAACTAATGTAGGCTTTAGATGTCTTGCTACTTTAAAAGATATAACTAAATGAAAATAATATACTAACCTTCTCAAACAAACTACGCTGTTGACTGCTGCATACATGAATGAATTTAATTGCAATGAACACAGAGCTTGACCTTTTTGGTTGTCTTTGTCAATATTAAATCTGAAATAAGTTTTATGCATATTGGTAATATGATATTATTATATATATTTTTTTATAATGGGTACACCAATAGTCAAATAATCTTATGGTATGTCCACCACCATTATAATAGTCTTATAGACATTGGTGCTGTAAGAAATATTAATCATTCCTTAAATCACCAATGCACTACCAACCTTGGGGACTAAGAATATGTTTCTTTTGCCACTAATTACACAGGCTCACTCACCCTTCAAACAGGAATACATAAATACTGACTACTGCTATTAGTGTTCAAATTAGTGATGAACAGATGGTACCTACCCAGAGGCAGGCACAAAGCTAAGTAAACATAAAGCAGTTTTATGTATGTATGAATATTAATTTTCACAGTTTTTCCACTTACTTATTATAACATTGTTCAATTTTAGATATTTCTGTAATTCGAGTTTGAGGTAAGAAAAAAATAGGGAATGGTATGTCTCTTCTTAATAGATCTGTGCCTTTTTCATTCCAAACCAGTTTAGAACCACTTGATGCTTGAGTCGAGGGACACTGGCTTTTAGACCAGGACGAGTATTGATTTGGACAACTAGATTCTTGACTAAAAGCATCAGGTCTGAAAAAGATTATATTAATTGCAGCTTTTGAAACACTCAGAAATCACATTAGCTATATAATATATCTGTATAAATATATATATTTTTAATTATGATTGTTATCTACCTCATGGTTACATTATCAAATAACAAGACTCCAGCAACATTATCTGGTTGCTGCATGAATAGCTCTATCACATCATAGAACAAACTTGTGCTGACAACTGCCATGTATGGTCCAGCTGAAGAATTATGTATTAGCCATTCTGCATCAGTTACATTTTGAATCATCTGTACTACTCCAACAGCACCACTGAGCGAAGCTTTAGAAAAATTACAATACATGTTTTTAATTTCAAATTTTATGTTATAAGAATATTAGTAAACAAGCTATTGTTAATATTTAACTTTGAACATTGGAATTGTTTAATTTATTTCTATAAATACAAAGATTATGTACTTTGCAAACCAATATGCTAATATGTTTATAAATATATATATATTGAATCGTTACATGAACATCCTGCTTGGTGAGTCCCATTTAGCCTTCTAAAACAACCAGCTCCACCTTCGATCGATGAGTAAATTTGTTCGTGAAGCCTTTCACATGTAACCACTGTAATATAATTTTATTTGTCTCTCAGACATAGCATAATAAAATGTTCATACTATATTTTCTAAGTATGAAATTGAGAAATTAATAATATGTCAACTTACCATTGATTCCAATCGACAATAGAACTAAAGAAAAAAGGTTTTTAAAATCCATTATTTAATTTTTGCATAACCCAAATAGTTTCTAAACAATCTAATTTAAATAGAATTATCCTTAAATTTATTAACTTAATCTCATAATATTTATTTAAAAACAAACTATACCAATATTTAAAATGACAAATGACAGCTATCTGAGTTTAGAAATTGAGTCACGAAATACGTAAAATGTAAATATGTCAATTGTTATGTTTGACATAAAATATTATCTACAGTGAATAGAAACAATAAATAAAAATTGCTTTCTTTTTCATGTAGACAATTAAATAAGATTAAGATATTTACATATTCAATTTATTTAGCATTTTAAAATTACCTATTACGTAAGCGGAACAATTAGTTTCTAAAGCCAAAAGAAATCAAAAAGTAAAAATACAATGTTATACATGTAAAAAGCAGATAATATATGTTATAAGCGAATTAGCGATCACAAATTTAAGATTGAGATACATCTCAAATTAGGACCCTTTTTGTTCAAGTATTAGCCCGTATGAAGCCAGGCGACGAGCGTGACAGCTTAAAATAAACTTATACAAATGCCATCCAGTGTTTATAGAAACGATACCAATTATAACATCAAAATTAATTCGAAATGAACATAAAATAAATGTTTTCATTTCTATTACGTTTATTTTTTGTACATCACGTTTGTACTTTCTCGACGTTTGAGTCGGTTTTAATAAATCCTCGGAATAATATTATACAATAGTAATTATATAATAATAATAGTATATTTTTGTATATATACATTGTATAATATTATATTCAATACTTGATTGCCTTTATAATAATATGAATTAATTAAATATTGGAAACTATATGTTAGGTTTAATAATATTTTTATTTTATTTAATATAATTATAACATTGATGGCCACACGTCGGATCAAATGGCTACAAATGCTGGTGTTCCCCAGGGGCCAGTGCTCTTGGCGACACTATTTCTGCTGCACATCAATGATCTGCTGATTCTCGGTATCTATGGGTACGCAGATGACTGCACAGTTTTCAAATGCTACATTGCTTCCTGGCGTTACTCTCACGTTGACTCTAAACTTTGGCTCTTTTATTAAGCTCAAATAGCCGCTCGAAAGCTTGGTATCCTCTCCAAGGTGAGACGTTACTTTACTCCAGAACAACTACTCAGCTTATACAAATCACAATTGAGGTCATGTATGAAGAACTGCTCTCATCTTTGGGGCTGCTCTGTTAAGCACCACCTTCAGGCGTTGATTGAGAGGCGTGCCAGGAGGCTGATAGGAGACGACACGTTGGTCGAGTCTAGGCTCCAAAGTCTTGACATCGACGTGTAGTTTATTTATTTATTTGAATATCCAACAGCTGTACATAACACACATTCAAAACACTTTTTACATTATCATCATCATCATCATCAACAGCCAATCATTTTGTCTACTGCTGAACATAGGCCTCTCCCAAGGTGCGCCAAAGCTCCCTGTCCTCCGCCTTCCACATCCAGTCGGTGCCCGCCACCTTCTTAAGGTCATCGGTCCACCTGGCTGGAGGGCGCCCTACGCTGCGTTTGCCGATCCGCGGTCTCCACTCTAAGACTCGTCTGCTCCAACGGCCATCGGTCCTACGACATACGTGACCAGCCCACTGCCACTTCAGCCTACTAATTTTGCAAGCTATGTCGGTGACTCCGGTTCTTTTCCGGATAATCTCATTTCTGATCTTATCCTTCAAAGATACTCCGAGCATAGCTCGCTCCATAGCACGCTGAGCGACTTTGAATTTGTATGTCATGGCAGGTAAGACGCATTGATTGAAGACTTTCGTCTTCAAACATTGCGGTATGAACGACGTGAGGACTTGACGAAGGTTCCCAAATGCTGCCCATCCCAAGCGAATTCTTCGATCGGCTTCCTTCTCGAAGTTGTTCCTACCGACTTGTATAACCTGTCCTAGGTAAGTATATTCCCTAACAACTTCGAGAGGTTTCCCTTCGACGTATATCGGTCCCGGCACAACATGCCTATTGAACATGACCTTGGTCTTGTCCAAGTTCATACCGAGACCGACATGCCGGGAAGATTCACTAAGGCTACGCAGCATTTTGGTTAGTTGTTCCAGCGACTTTGCTATGATGACGATATCATCGGCAAATCGAAGGTGTGAGATGTACTCGCTGTTTACATTGACTTCACATCCAGTCCAATCCAGCGTCTTGAACACGTCTTCCAACGCGTTGGTGAACAGTTTCGGAGATATTACATCCCCCTGTCTCACCCCTCTGCGCAGTTGGATCGCCTTCGTCTTACAGTCCTGGATGTGGACAGTCATTGTAGCGGCGTTGTATACACATCTCAGTACCTCGATGTATCTCCAGTCGATATGACATCTCTGCAATGAGTCAAGCACTGCCCAGGTTTCGATGGAGTCGAAGGCTTTCTCGTAGTCCACAAATGCCATACACAGCGACTGTGTATGGCATTTGTGGACTGGATGTACTCTTCGGTCTTCTGCACAATCTGCCGAACAGTATGAATGTGGTCCACGGTGCTGTAGCCTGATCGAAAGCCGGCTTGCTCTCAAGTCAAGTCGTCTGGCGAGACGGTTCGTGACGACTCTTGAGAACAGCTTATACACGTGACTCAGGAGAGAGATTGGTCTGTAGTTTTTCAAGAGGGTTTTATCACCTTTCTTGAAAAACAGTACCACCTCACTCCCGCTCCACGTTTCCGGGGTCTTGCCATGTTGGATGACGGAATTAAAGAGGCTTGCTAGCTCTTTCAGGACCGGAGTCCCGCCTGCCTTAAGCAACTCTGTTGTGATTCCGTCATCTCCCGGAGCTTTGTTTTTAAGCTGTTCTAGAGCCGCCCTAATCTCGCCTTGATCAACGACCGGGAGCTCCTCGGAGTAATGGCGCGTAAGAGGGGCGCGCTGGTCATCAAGACTGATTCCCACAGGTTTATCCGATCTTGAAGAGAACAACTGCCCAAAAAAACCTCTCTACTTCTCCGACAATCTCAGGCCTAGAGGTAACGACCCCACCATTTTCAGTTTTAAGTTTTGTCAGACGCGGCCTCCCAAACTTGCGAGCGAACACTTCCGATCCCCGATTTTGCGCATCGGAGATCGCGTCGCGTCAGCGTTTTTATTTTTCGGTTTAAGGCCTTATCTGACAAAAACGATGGTAGTTCTCGTCGTTTCCTCATGAGCTCGAGTGTCTCAGCAGAGAGTTTTGGTGCGTTGTCTCTTTTCTGTGGCGGAAAACACTTGCGGGATGTGTTTTGCAGTATTTTGACCAGCGTGTCGGTTTTCTCATCAATACTGCTTACGGTTTCCAACGCGGTAAATTGATTTTGAAGTTCCATTTGGAACTTTTCGGCACCTTGAGCAGCTTGGAGCCTGGTAGGTCGGAGAGTAGACCTCATCATTCGCGATCTTTCAGCTTTAAAGTCGATATCTAGAGTGCCTCGAACCAAGCGGTGATCACTTCCGGTATTAAACCTGTTGATCACTGAGACATCTCTAAATATGTGCCTTTTATTCGAAATGATAAAATCTATCTCGTTCCTTGTCACGTTATCGTTTTTACATTAACATAAAACGAACTATGCACAACCGATTACAGGAGAACGCACCATTCACTAACACAATTACAAAATTTACAAATAAAAAATACGTGCTCAGGAATTACGCGAATTAATTCCGTATATACTTTTACTATCGAATGACCAGGCAAAAGCGGCCAAAGCACCGTACCAGGTACATAGTGGAAATTTCCCGCCTACGTACGCTTCAAATCCACATGTATCATTCGCTCCGCAAAACTGTGGATTATTGCCTGAGTCTGTATTTCCTGATAGTTACAACGATGTTGTCTTCAAATCCAGGGTAAAAAGGTTTCTTCTAGCCAAGCGTGCTACACCCTAGACCGTGTCGATGCTTAACATTAGGCAAGACAACGGTCAAACGCTGGCATTTACCGTTGATGTTAAGGATAAAAAAAAACGTTTATTTCCAAAATAAATAAATAATTCTTAGTATTGAACACCTTAGGAATTAATAAGGAAATACTCCATATTAGATAATTTAATAAGTATTAGTATTATGTATAGGAATGGCTAAAATGACAATGTAATTCAGATCATTTTATTTTAATTGTGTTTTGCACCAATTAAATGAAATTGTCGCATGGGGAATTTTTCTTTCTTGTTTTTCTATTCATCTCTGCTGCAACAATTTTACAATTAGGCAACACTGGCCCAGCCTTTGTAATTTTGTAATGTAGAATTTACGAATTGTCGAGTCGGCCATTTGTATCAGCCACAGCTGTGTTTCAATTTATTATTAACACCGTGTTTTCTGTTCGTAGTTTAATTGCGTTTAATTTTAGTTTATGCATAAAAAATATAAATTTATAAAATGGTAGAAAAGGCAGAGATAAAGGTTCGTATTGCTTGTCCATATAAAATTGAAAATCAGAAAACTTCCATTGTTTCAACCTTGTCGGTTGGTCGATAGTTTTTATAGACGTGTTTTGCATAAACGTGTCCTTTCATTTAAATTTGAAATTCATTAATTTACTACTCCAGTAAATTATATTTTATTAATGTCCATCATTGTGCATGCCTCTAAATCCATAGCCACGTAAAATCTCTTATAAATCTCATGGTTTTTATGTAAACTTTTACATCCCAATGTTATGGTTTTGTATAATAATATACATAGTTACATTACTTTTATTTTACTCCAATTTGTTTTTTTTTAAATGAGGGTAAATTACAAATTTTATTTTAAAATAAATGTTCAAGTCAAATAGCTTTATAATTTTATTTACAAAATGCATTATAATTAAAATACTTAATGCTTTTAAAAAATTCAAAGATTTTTACTATTTTCATAATTTTTATGACTTCATACCTCCTCAATACTACAATTAGCTATTTTTAAATCTCAACTATTTATGTATCCATTTTATAAAATATTAATTTTATTTTTCTTATCAAATATAAGTAGTATATTTTACAGCTTAAAAAAGCCAGATAGAATGAGTGATAATGTATAAAGTACATGTGTAAATTGACCACTAGAATTTAAATTATTTTGTTTCCTTGAAAAGATTTTTAACAAGGTTTTTGCCTTAAAGTGACTTGTTAAAGCATTTCAATATCCACCAAGATTAACAAAAGCTTAAGTACGACAACTTTATTTAAAAGTTTATCTTGTTATATAATGTGGGTAAAAAGAGATTTCATTCAAAATGTGTAACTTAAAAAAACCAATGTATATGTAAAAATAATACTAGTACAGTATAAATTAAACATCATTTTAGAACTAATAAGAAATAAAAAAAGTACTGAGCCCACTACTTTTGTATTTCAATTTTTAAGTCCTCCAAATACTTATTTATGAGTATTTTAATTATTTTCAATCCTTTCACAATAGCAATGGGAATTTGTATAATTATTCTTTTTAAATTTTCATATTTATTAATAATATTATTAAATTAGAATAAATATTTTGTCTAGAATCTCTTATTAAATATCTTTATTTCATTTGGTGTGTATAATAAATTACTTAAAAATAAATAGTAATTCACTGAACTTGTACATGATAATCTATGTTCAACTTAGTGTTTAAACATATTTGTTTTGAGTGTACTATGGATTCATAAGAGATAAAAAAAACATATAAAATAAATTCAACTTTTTCAGTCAGTATTTTTTAATGTTAATTGCAAGAGTTGTTTTTTAACTTCTAATTATTTACATTTCTTTGTGAGCAACAGTATGTTAAACTAGTGTACTCTTGATTGGTACATTTCTTAGAGGTATTTAAAGAGAATTTGAGGGATATAATTTGAAAAAAAAGGTTTTACATTATGGTTAACTGCAGTAAAATAGTGTTGATTTAAGACCAAAATAAAGTCTATTTCTGTTCTGTACTGTTTAAAAGTTTATTTTTGCTAATGGTATATAAAAGTAAGCGTATGTTTTAATAATATGTTCTTTAACACTCTTTATTTTGTTGACAGCCGGAATCTCTGCTGAATCTCGATGACCTTTTACAATGTCCCGTATGTTACGAAATACCTTCAGGTCAAATATTTCAATGCAACGAAGGACACCATGTTTGCGGCAGATGTAAGATGCGCCTGGACGTATGCCCTGTATGCCGCGCGCTGTTTTTCGGCACACGCAACTACGCAATGGAAGAATTAATAGCCAATTTTAGAAAACTACGTGCTTTTGTATGTTTACTTTCTAAAATTATGATATCTGTATATTGTATAATAGTAAGAGTGACTTGTATAATTGTATTTATTTTACATGCTCTAATGATTTTAATATATCTTTAGAAATTAGGCAGCCACGCTACTGCAGGTACAGGCTCTTCAGAAAGCAGCACACCAGCTAAAGAAACAACCTCAGGGGAATGTGAAAATGATGCTAATGATGATGAAGAAGAAAATAATCCAACTGTTACAAATGTTAGTATATTTTAATTTGGAATCTTAGAAAGTTATTAAAATTTAATCTTATGTAATGATTAGCTTTTACTGCTAAGCTATGTGTACCCAGTTTGCAATAGTTTATGTTGAAAATTTATTAAACCTATTTAGGTACCTAAACCTTTGCTTTGTCTAAGAGAAAAGTACAAAGAATGCAGTTTTTTAAGAAATCGTTTCTTTAAATCAATGTTGATTATTATAATATTTCACCAACTGATTTATATAATTTTAACATTTTTGCACTATGTTTCACACCTGTGAAAATGGAACACAGAAATACAAGATATTGTTACCTGTTTATAGTAATATATGTTTATAAGCTTATTAAAAAATTAACATACGAAAACTTTGATTAAGAGACTCATTTTCTAACCACTGCGCAAAGCATTTAGGGTTTACAGCTGTTAGGCCATAGAATAATATAGGAATAGTTGGTACTTAACTATTTATTATGGTTTGCTCAAAGCTCTATTACTTGATCATATGGATATTTATGTTGTGTTTGTGTTCAATAATGATTAATTAATTTTAGGAGCCAGCTCCAAGACCACCACAAGCCTGCAAAGGCCTCTTTCGTTGTCTCTGTTGTAAAAATGGCAATGGAGAAAGATTACCGAGTGCACGATTACTTAATCATCTTCGTTATTTTCATGCTCCAGATCTACTTGAGGTGAGGTGTAATATAACAAAATTATTATTTTTTTTATATTCATTTATTATGTTATCAGTATCAGCATTTTATGAGACCGCTTTTTATCAGCATTTTATGAAACCGCTTTTTTAGTGGGTTCACTTCCCATAGCCATACCATGCAGTTTGAGGCTCTAGTCTAGGCTCTAGTTTAGTGGAATCGATGTTCCTTATTATAACAAACATATACTATGTACATGAAAATTACATGGTTTAAATTTGTGTTATTAAGTATTGTTTTTCCAGTAATAAATTTGTTTTCAATCCTTATGCTTCATGGTGAAAGAAAACATTCTGAGGAAACTTGAATAATGGAATTGATGATTTGAATAATTCCTGACCTCTGAACATCTTATTCTTAACTTAAGTACATACTTGCCCAGCTGTGGGACAACACTTTATTCTTATAAATAATTTTAGGGTCGGTCTGAAAATGGAGAGTATTTACAAGCATGGCAATTTTCAACTGTGCCTGGAAAGTTAGTGACAGCTGTCAGAGTGTCTGACATGGGTATATTCTTTCTGACAATTGAAATTAATAGTAAGTTGGTTTTGTTTGTATTTCTAAAATTGTTGTCAGTTATTTGTCATATTTAAAATATGATCCTTACCATACTTAGCTTACTGTAATGCCTAGTATTATATTTAAGAATGGATTTCTTTCGCTTCCGGATTGTAGAATTGTGTACAAGGTATCATCCAAAATCTACCATTGATCTGCTTCTTAAGGATCGATAGGTTTCAAATAACGTATAGTAGGGTAAAAGGATGTAGATGACTGACACTACTGTTTTAGTAAATAATTCAGAACTTCAAGTATACACTGTTACTTAAAATTGTTTTTTTTTTTTAATATATAATTACTAGATTTAATGTACTTTGTAACATTTGTTTCGGCATTGATTTTATTTTCTATTAGTATTTAAAGCATTTAAAATCTTGTACCATAGGCACAGGCAAAACACAACTTTGACATTTGATGCCTCCCATTCTGCAGATAAATTATATTATAATTGGCTGTGGACCCCTAGGCCTGGTGTCTTATAGGCCTAAGAATAAATCGGTGCTGCAAAAGCATTGACATCGAAACAACAAACCCTATAGAATTTTTAATCTATCAAATAGATTTCTTGTCACACTTATTACAAACAGTTTTAGATGTTACAACTGTGGATATGGTTTAATCAACATTGAATTTGATTGTTAAATGTCTATTTAACTAAATACCAGCACAATTGGTCAGATTAATTAACGTTCCAAAGCTTAGGATAGTTTAAAGTTATTTTATCTGTAACCAATAAGAAGAAGATTATCTCTTAAATACATTTTTTATTTGTTAAATCACCCCGATAATTCCTGAGGTTATCTTGTTTAAAATATAAACATATAATATTACGAATATTTTACATAATGACTAGTATTTAATTGACCATTGGCCTAAAAATTTAAATATTTACAGGTAACTCAGTGTATGCGTGGTTGACGATGGCCGCAGCCCCATGGGTAGCTCACGCGTTTAATTATACTGTTACCATTTGTGGTAATGACCGTGAAGCTATATTTTCAGATTGTGTAAGTAAATCATTCATCATCACTGTTATGTAAATTTGGTAGGATCATAGGGCCATATATGCCCTAGAAGGTTTCTGGCTACCAAAAAAAAAACAATATTTGTAGTTTCATTAAAATGTAAATGTTAAATGTAGACCTATTCTACGAAGTCAAGACTAGTTAGTTTTTGAAAATCCTTATCCTGTTCTTTTATAAAATTAAAAAAAAAGTTTTGTTGTTATGTAGGTATGGTCAGTAAGATCCTGTGAAGGTTCTTTGAAAAAGCGTGGAAACTGTTTAGTGGTTAGAGAAATGGACGCAAGAGCTCTAACCGCTCCCGCCATGATCAGTGGAAAGCTGTCGGTGCGACGCACGCCGCCTGACCAGCTCGCCAACCAGTCACAGCCGAGAGCCGTTTTAAGGATCGCTAACCGGAGCAACAATCAGAACAACTCAAACAACTTGGAACCTTTTCTCCAAGACTTACAGAACGACGTAGCGAGACTCTCCCGAGCGTTCGCAATGCTCGGACAGGAGGCGAACGCCCTGGTACGTTCGGAAGCCGAAATACGAGCTAGAATCGAAAACTCAGCGGCAATCAATCCGGCCTCTCCCGAAGGTCGAACGGTGTCGTCTGAGGCCGAACCTCAGCCCACAGTTCAGAACGATGAGATATTAAACGATCAGGCACTGTCTCGAAACGCACGCAGACGCATTCGCCAGCGTCTGAGGGCGGCCCTGAATGGGTCTAACCCCCTGGTTCCGCCGCCGGGACCGCTGAGACACAATGTACCCATCCTGCCGGTACCACCGTCGGCACTGCAGCGACGTAACGGGCCCATCCCGCCGATGCCGACGCTGTCGCTGCAGAGACGCAACGGGCCCATTCTGCCAGTAACGACGATGGCACAACAGAGAAGCAACGGGCCCGTCCATCCGGTGCTACCAATGGCGCAGCAGCGACGCATCGGGCCCATGCCGCCGGTTCCGCCGGCGTCGCAGAGACGCGACGGGCCTATTCCGCCAGCGCCGCAGAGACGCAACGGGCCTATGCCGCCTGTGCCGCTATCAGCGCCGCAAGAGTCGCAGAGACACAACGGTTACTCATCCGACGACACGTACTCCGTGTACACCGTGATGCTGCAAGACGCGCCCGCGCCCCCTGCGCCGCCCGCTGAACCCGTGGCACCTCCCGCTCAGCCCGTGGCCCCGCCGTCCTCGTCCAGCGGGCCTTCGCAGCCGCCGCCCGGAAACGGCACCCGTAACAAGAAAAAGCGTCGCCATCGCAGATAAGCGATCGTAGTTTTTAATACTTATAATAAGTACATATTTGAGAATCATTATGTAATGTTATTTGTTACTCTATTTTAGAGTCACAGACGTTTCCTCTGGGGTTTCCTACTGTGCATGAACTGTGTTAATTGTAAATATTTTAGTCTTTTGACATTGCGATCTTTGCAAGTGCTGTGATAAATAATGCATACTGAGTTTTGTGCAGTATGCATGAGAATACTACTTAATTGTTTCATTGTGCAAAATATCCCCAGAGTGAATATTTTATGATTTAGAAAGATCATAATTAATGAATTGTTATATTTCACAAATGTTAATAATTACAAGCATTGTATTATTTTAAACAATGACACATGAGGCATCATCAACCTTATTAGTAAATATTTTGACTAGTAGAAATAATAATTATTATTATGAATTGCTTGTTTTTGGTCATTGTAATTGCAAATTTGGATGTAGAAAACTGTTTAATAATGCGTTAATCATAATAAATAGTTATAATTTTAATATAAGTAATTACAAAAAATAATTCTTTTATTTTTACTCTCCTTTTCTAAGTTGCGCCGGTTATGAAATAAAATTATATAATCGCCTTTACAATTACAGATTTTACAAAAAAATTATAGTCTCATCGTACCAAATAACTGAAATCACAGCATAAGAAGAATGGCATATGTTTTACAAGTCAACACTCCAGGTTTCAGCTTTATGAATATCATTCATCATATCATTTAAGTCATTTCATTTATGGTATAATAACGCTCATACACAAAATGTGCAAATAGAAGGTAGTATTTAAAGCAGCTATACTCAACCTTTTCTTTATACTCAACACGTGTTAGTCATGGTGTCGCGAGCCTCAAACAAAAATGGTTTCGGGATTGTTACAAATTAAATTAAACAACTTTATTTATTTACCGCATATATTTTAACATTTTTTTTGTCATTTCATGACATTTTAAACACTGCAGTGTCCATGGTCACTAGCAATTGCTTAATTCAAATTATATATGATGTTGAAATTCAAAATAGTTAAAAATAAAGTAAAAGCAGGTGGGCAAACCAGAAAAGCCCGCGGGCCGCTGTTGAGTACCGCTTATTTTAAAGTCATTAAGCGTATCCAATTGATAATTGCATGTGGTTGGACGAGCATATACCTAATGAGAAATGAGTTAGTAAAAATAATTTCTTTGACCCTATGACGTTAATGTTCAACCTTTTTAATAAAAAATATTTACTTAATTTATGTTTTTTTCCATCCTTTTGCCATCTACTGCTAGGCGAAAGCTTCCCCTATAGAACGCTAAATTATTAATAAATTTAACATATGACATAAATAAATATATAATTTTACATTTATAAATTTGTAATACATCCACAAGAGTTAACTAAAATATCATTAGGTTTATGTAATCAAGAAACCAATAAATATCATTTATAACAAAATTTTAATCACGATTCAAAACGACGAGGATAGGATACGAGCCAACTGGTGGTAAGTGGTCTAATTTGCCTATAGGTATAACACTGTAGGCAGTGTAGGAAATTTAAATCACTTCTTAAACCTTCAATCCACCGTCAATCTAAGATTGTTTGTGCCTTGCATGTTATCTCCAATTTTTTTTACGATTACTTAAAAAACCCTATTTATTATCAACTGTATTTTTCGTAGACAGAGAAACTAATAAACGAAGGGACCGTGTAACCGCAATTGAGACAGTTTGTCAACAGTTTACCATATAACTTTGCCACTATGATTATGATTTGATTAAGTTCTGTAATATTATCTGATAATTTAGCATTTCGTTTCATTCAGCACCTATTTATTTGGCTTTGAAAATACGTGACACCAGCACGTATTTTTTTTAAATTTGCAACAGCTCTTGTCATTGAACTCGATAGGACATTAGAACTCATCGCCAAATGGGGCTCTAATAATCTTGTTGAGTTTAATGCCAAGAAAACACAGGTATGCGCTCTCACAGCGAAAAAGTCACCATTTTCCCTTCTTTCCTCCCTTTGTGGTACTCCGTTGGTGACACAAAGCAAAATCGCCATGTTGGGGATTGACGTTCGCTGCGACCTTAGTCCTAGGGATTACATCGAGGCTGTTATAAAAACAGCTTCACGGAAACTCGTAGTTTTGATTAAGGTGCGGCGTTTTTTTACGCCACAACAACTGTGCCTGTTATACAAAACACAGGTACGGTCTTTCGTGGAATATTGCTCGCACCTTTGGGATGGCTCCGCTAAGTACCTACTAGAGGCCTTGGATCGGTTGCAGCGACGTGCGGTCCGCATTATTGGCGACGTAAAGGTCACAAACATCCTCGAACCTTTACAATAGCGTCGAGAGATAGCAGCGCTGAGCGCTTTCTATCGACTGTATCACGGCGAGTGTTCTGAGGAATTATTCTCTCTAATTCCTGCTTCCCCCTTCCTTCACAAGTCTACGTGTGCTGGCTCTCGATATCACCGCCTAACTGTGACATCAATTCCATCGCGCACAAAGAAATTTGGCACCTTCTTTCTTTGTCGCACTTCCAAAAAATGGAATTCCTTACCAGCTTACGTGTTTCCTTCCTCTTACAACCTGGGTTCCTTCAACGAGGCGTGAAGAGGCATCTTGCCGGCCGGCAAGGCGAGGGCAGCTAGTGCAGAACCTTCTTCCCGACTGTACTGGCCGTCGTCGCGTTTGGACTCTACTACCACTTACCATCAGATGGAGTAGTCATTTTCCCTCCCGGCACATATAAAAAAGAGCTTCAGTTTTTTATAATTATGTATAAATAGACACTTCTTGTTAGAAATATCTTCATTTTATTCAAATAATTAAAATAAACCAACAATCTTAATCATGGTCTATATACCTATAAAATGATACATCACTTATATGTAAAAATCAAACATAGAGCGAAAAGTTAATTTTAGCAAAATTAAAATCTTTAATTGCATGTGCTGTAAAATTGACTATTGTTAATAATGTCATTTTTTTATTTAGCCGACGAAATAGACTCCTTAAGCCAGAACAGCAATACAAAAGTATTGTGCGGTATTGCTGTTTACTAGTAGAATCATTTCGCACACAAAGAGGCTACTGGCCGTAGCCTCTTTGTGTGCGACCGACGTGGGCTAAAAAGCGAGATCGGTGAGCTGTTCCCATTTCGCGGAGATGTCAATTCATTGTCAGGTAGTCTACATCTATTCCCATCAAACGGCCTACGCTGAATAAAAGATACACACTTACTCTTAGAATAAAGTGTCTTGTAACCCAGTATGTCGGTCAAACACTGTCCCCAACGTGTACTTGAGGCTTTATACATTTTTCTTCAATTACTACGTTGTAAGTTTTTTTAGGAATCAACTGATTGGTCAAAATTAGAATTCATTAAGAGGATTCCTCTCGAATGCGTACAAATGTCGCTACATTATTGGTTATTTGATATCACTACGTAATAGTTCTGAATATGGTCAATAGCTGGCGGTACTGATGTCTGTCAGGTGACTTCTCAACGCAAGATGGCGCTACTGGATCTATGTCTATGGCACCATTCTCTATTGTCATAACCACGCCCAGTGACAATGTCGAGGCCACTTTGGTCAGCAGCAACATGTCAAATCGATAAAAAAAAACTTGTCATGACATTGAAAGTTTTATAAAAAGGATATTACATGACGTGTTCTCTTTTTTAAATATTGTTATAACTAGTGTCTGCCATGTCTCAGGTCTCTAGCACTTCCTATTTTTTTTTAATTAATTATTTTTGTAAAAAATATAGACAACAGTGAAATATGGAAACAATAGGGGAATTCTATATATGTGGATGGTCTAACTCGGACAATAATAGCTCTAAATGTTCAATAGCATGTCTGTATAAAATGAAATAGAATTCTTATTCTTTATTATTAATATTGCTACTAAAAAAATCGTCGGGATGCCGAAATACTATTACACAATGGAAAGTTTGGCATGACATATGTTTCTGCACCATCCCAACATGGCGTAATACAATTTTCGAACCACTGATACATATGCAGCATATCGTAATGCTTAAAAAACATAAATTAATTTGGGTACCTTGATAATAATAACTCAACATGATCTTTATAGTTTAATTGCTTATCAAAATCAATTCCAAGTTGTTCAATTACATCAGTAGAAGCTTTTTCTGTTATTATTAGAACAATAATTAAGCTAGTATTAGTGTACTACCATAGATGTTGGTTGTGAGGTTAAACAAATTAAGAACGAAAAGGTTGCAAACATTCACTGCTATGCAGACGACAGCACTATAGACGCTTTATGCACCAGCGGTGCTAATATTTCCTAGGTATCGAGTCTATTAACCAAATTTATTTATTTATTTATTAATAAATAAAGTCTCGGATTGCGGCTGACTAAGCCAATAAGACCCAAGTTTTCGCGTTGACTAAATAGTTATCTTTTGTAAAATACCCTCATTTTGAGCCTCACAGCCAGTATCAGAAGACTTGGCTTAGAAATTTCAAACGTCGTTCAGTTCCGCGGTCGATTGGAAGGTAAAGCTAAATGAGCCTTTAAAAAGCTTAGTGTGCGCAACAAGGCGAGACAGTAAGTAAGTCGGTTCATCACCTAAAAATGTACAAGGCACAAATTCAGCCCCACATTCTACTGCATGCAGTACTTGCTCTCATTCCTGGGCGGGAGCTCCAAAGTACCAGCTTTTTCCCTTTGGCGGCATTCAACGCAGAGCAGCTCAAATTGTCGATGATTAAGTTAATTCCGACCCGCTTAAGCCTTTGAATCTGCTTAGGTCTCTAAGTTGGAAGTTCCAGTTATCCAGTTCCATTAATCAGTTGGAAATTCCAATCTTACCACCTTGATGTACCACAACGAATCGCCCAAGCACTCTGTAGAACCAGCTTTCGCCGGTGAGTTTTCCGACCCGATATGACATAGAAACATTCAAGAAAAGGGCCTACTCATTCGTAAATGGTCAGCCTCAAAATGGCCTCACGTGTTCCCCTCCTTTTCTCGCGTGTTCCCCTCCTCTTACGACCCGGGTTCCTTCAAACGAGGCGTGAAGAGGCATCTTGCGGGCCGGCAAGGCGAGGGCGGCTAGTGCAGAATCTTCTTCCCGTCTGTACTGGCCGTCGTCGCGTTTGGACTCTACTACCACTTAACATCAGGTGGAGTAGAGTCATTTGCCCTCCCGGCAAATATAAAAAAACGCAAGCAACGCATCTGCAAGCCCTCGGTTACAGTTGTATATAAATTTAAAAGTTTGAAGGGTTTTTTCTTTCAAGTTATACAAAACATGATTTTGATAGAAAGCTCGAAAAAATTATCGTTAATCGAATGTATGTCAAAAGCCGTTTTTAAAATTTGATGGCAGAACTATTGTTAAAACTTATCAAAAACTAGAACTAGTAGATATATGCTGGATGCCACTTCATCTGAAAACTTATTTGTGCAATGCTAAAAGTTGGGATGCTAAAATCTATATGTAAATCTATAAATATGTGTCTTTTTCTATGTGTAAGTAGTTTTAAGGAGGTACTAACTTATATTAAAATAAAGGCTGTTATTTAACAATACAAATAAAAATGAAGATACATGGAAGTTTTGCTACTCGTCAATAGATGGCATCTTTGCGTATTTATATTGTATTGACAGATCAAAGACTAATTAAGTAAAAATACAAGTTTAACAATGTAATGTTTTGTAAATTATTTTATTTTCATTTAAAAGTGTCGCAAGTGTTATTTTGGTATATTACATATAAAAATATATAATTTTTGATTCCTTACCACGGCGTAAATTTAATGAAGAATATATAATTAACATATTTATAGTATTTGAATTTGAAAAAGTAAAACTGGTAATTATAATTTTCTAACCTTACAATAGTTTAAAAATGTGTAGTCTTTAATGTAATATTGTTTTCAAATATAAACGTACATTATTGTATTTACTGCAAAATATGTCAATAAAAATATATTTTTTGTTTATTGTTATAATTTTATATAAACTTACGAAAATGTCTTTCTCATCATGGTCGTTGACAGTTTTTAATAAGAGGAACTTTAAAAAGCTTAAATTACTTTCACAAATAATATTTGTTTTATTGTTTAATTTGTTACAGATGTAAGTTAAAATGAGTATGATAGAAGTAGATCCGAAGCTCTTCATCACCTGTCGACTTTGTCTAGAGGAAATGGGGCAGTACCAAATAGTGCCCCAGGTACAGATTCAGATCAAATACTGCTTTGAAATTGAAGTAAGTGTATAATTTTTCATTAAACAAATTTAACTATTCGCTTCTATTTCAACTGACCATGAGGTATCTTTATGTTTGAGCATATTATCCTCAAGAATTGATATTATTTTAGAAATTATGATGTATTATGGCTATGCTCTCAAAATATTTAACAGTTACCAAAATGTTTAATTTTTATTTATTTAATTGCTTAATCTATATGTGAAACTATTAACTAGATAAGGAAATAGTGCAAATGGATGTAAATAATCCATTGAACTTAACTAACATAATGTTATACCATTAAAAATTATGCAAGTTTTTAATTAAAACTTAAAACAAAGATGTTGCATATATTATATAAAGTGTTGTGGTTAAAGTATATAAATGTTGCATAGTAAAATATGAAATATCCGTTTGTTACGATGAAATTGAAAATTATGTTATTTTACAAGTGAAACATTAAACTAAGTAAACTTAGCAAAACTATTTATTCAATGAATCTATTGACCAAATACTTGCTTTCATATAACATGAATACAAATATTGTATGTATTTATATGTTGTATAACAAATGATTTATATCTGGGCATCTTTTTTATTAGAACATTGATTTTTAACTTAAATGTTATATTTAATGATTAATCTCTAAAGAATTATTATTGTCATAATAATAATGTGATATAAAAATTCTCATTTACATGAAAAGTATATATAGTATTTATTTATAGTAGCAAATCATTTTTCGACAGATTACTGTATAAGGTCATTGCAGAGACGTGTTTAATTGAACATTTTAAAAAAATTATACTCTAATAACACAATTTTTAAATTTAATATTTCCTTAATCCACCAAGAAAATCTGAAATATTTTGTTAACTACAACTTGTATTACGCCAAACAGCGAATACCCTTTGCAAGCAATGTATTAAACAATTTGTAAACCAAGATTATCATTTGATATTTCATCATCTATCATCATTATCAAATATGAGCTAAGGTCTTTCACTCTTTGGTGCATACTTATAGAACAGTGCAGGTCCATCACATCAGACCATTTCAGTTTTAGGTTATTGAAGTGAAACTTCTTAGGCGGCAAATCGATAATCGATAGGTGGACGAGAATCGGGAGTGAAATTTTAAGAATGTGTCATATTTAGACACATTTAGTTACATCAGAGAGAAGAAAAATATGAAATAGAGAGAAAGTGAAAGAGAGCTATATATTCCGGTGATATATAAGTGAAGCCAAAGTGATCAATATGTGTACAATGATACAAAGTGATAGAATACATAGTGTCGTCCCATGCGAGTGTACACTAATATGTGCTTCAGATACTATATGTGAACAGCTGAGGTACCACCCATATGTTGGGTTATAAAATGTATCATTGCATTTTGTGATTATTTATGTTTGTGTCTGTGATTGTTTGATTATATCCGTGAAAAGTTACTATGTAAGTACATATTTTAAAATATTAAATTTATTTTAAATAACAATTAAGCTTATACTGCTAGTGGAGACACTAAACTGATTCTGAATTATCTATGTTATTATCTATCTTTAATTAAGTTTTATAGAGAAATATTAAAATGTTTTTTTATTTATTAAATGAAAAGCAATGATTTTTATTAGGTAAACTTTGTTATATTCTTTATCGATAACTAAACAGTTTTTATAATAATTTGTTTAAAGTAATTGATTCCAAGGTTGCATTAATATTAAGTGAAGTCCAGGATGCTTCAAAAAATTACAAATAGTTCATTTACACTAAATGTTTGATCACAGAGAGCCCATTACACTACATTTCATCAGTTGTTATGAGAGAAATGTTATTTTGGAGCGAGAAAACAATATATCTACTCATCGCTTTGATAAATGTAAGTAATATATACCAATAAATATTTCCAGTAAAATTTATAACAATAATATCTATATATTTGGGGATGAGTTTTATTTTATAAACTATGTAGGCGGATCTGTAAGTGAGCCCACTGATGGTAAATGTTCACCATCGCCCATTGACATTGGCTCTGTATACTTGTAATAACACTGGGTCACTTCTCCTTCAAAGAGGAACACATTAGTAATATATTATTATAAATTAAATTCGATGAGTTTCTGGGTACACGGCTAGTAATTTATATATTAATAGTTTCCGCCCTAAGTAAGGGAGGAGGCCAGGTTAGGTACCCTATGTCCTTTTCGGAGCCCCTGACAACGTGTGTGCAAAATTTCAGTATTTACTGTTGAGTAGTTAAGACGTGAAGGTGTAACAAACAAACAAGCACATTTCGCGTTTATAATATTAGTAAGGATTTATAATTATATTTATATTAAATAAATCTGTAAACTATATCAGTTGGTATATAATATTAAATGAATATAATAAATATACAGTAACAATTATACTTTACATGCGTTTTACTACTCCACAGATTTAGTTATGTCAACAAAAAATACCGAACGCTCCCGAAGGAGACGAAAAGTAAATAATATTCCGAAGGTGAAAAAAGTACTGAAGACAGGAGCAGAGCGCGGTCGTGAATACAGAGCTCGAATAAAAGCTCTTAAGGATGCAGGCCTACCGACAACGTTGAGAGGAGCTTTGAACTTTGCTGAAAATCAAGCAGAACGTGCTCGCGAATATAGAAAACGGAAAAAAGCCTCGCAGAATGCAAGCAATCCATAAATAGTGATCGATACAATTCATTCACACATCGATAATACAGTTGTGCTTGAAGAAATATCTAAAGAACCTATCGATGTAGCAACATCAACTGCAAGCAGACAAAAATCCAGTTCGCGAAAACGACGATACGTTCAGGTTGTTGATTCACCATCCACATCCGGATCTTCTAACAGTGTGGTGTATAATGCCAATTGTGTGATAAATCAGCTCAAATCTCTCCTTAGATTGATTCGTCAAAATCCTTCAACCAATATCATTAATAATGACAACGGCTTTGATATTGAGGATAGTGTGTTCGGGCCGCAGATTACTCGTGTGTGAATTATAGTGTGACATAAAATTTATAGGACCTCCTTTGTATGTATTTGGTTAGCGTTGTGGTTTAACGATTCAAAATGTCCTTATGCTGAAAATTGTGCGATACGGGCACATTAATAAAAAAAAATTGCGGCAGCACCGTATACGTCTCATTTTCCTCTACGTATCATATCCTTCTTTTCTATCATGTAACGAAATGTGCTTAAATGTGACGCATCCGTAAATATTACTGTCAATTATCGTTCACTTATCGATTATGAAATCGCCGTTTAAAGAGACTCATTTTAATAAAAGAAAACTTATGCCAAGGTATTATAATTTTATACATTTGCAAATAATTAGATTTTCTGTGAGGACTTCTCGTGTACCGTTGTTGCATGTTATTCACATATGTCCTACGGTCTTTACGGACATTTATGTTATTAATGTGAAACTATTTATGATAACAACGAGTGACTTACGAATGTCCAATAGATGAACTGTCATGTCATACAACTTATTATACTTTGCGACGAAAATCTTGCGTTTGAGAGTTTCTAGATACTCTCACGGTTGCATTTAAACTCTGTTGGTTTGCCATCACTATAGAACAATTCGAAGATCAGGAATATGTGAATCATTGTTCAATATAGTACTATTTTTTATTTATTCATTCATTCAACAAACAATTGTGTTTTAGTGTTCTTAACTTATGAATACATTACAATTACGTATTTATTCAATGGGTACCAGTGCCTGTACTAGGCCGAACCCGTGTCTCAGACGATAGTCTTTTCGGTTGGCGTAATACAAAATGTAGTTTGGTGATTCAAGCTCCAACCTTCAAGAAAACAGCTTACTCATTTCTTAAAAGCCAGCAACGCACCAAGCCCTTGTTGTAGGTGTTCATGAGCAATGGTAGTTATTTTCCTTCAGACAAACGGCCATGATGCTCATGCTCATGCCCGTTTGTCCCTCTCTCCTAAAAAAAGTATTTTCATTACCGATCCATTTAATAGCTCTATTTTTTAATATAAAACTGCTATATTTATTTTAGAGACTGCTAAATTTTTGGGTGGTATCTTTTCTGTTATAGGATTATTAGAACTGAACAGATTAACTAAGGGCTTATTGTTACCGGGTCTAGTTGCCCTATATAACGGAATTATCTTTTGAGATTAAGACCTACGTTTAAGCTAATTGAGGTTAAACGTGCAAAGTAGTGCGATTAAGAAACAAAATAATCGCAATCTTCGAGACCGATCTCAATTAGAGCGGACATAATTTGTCCAAGTGTCTCAAGTATTCAGTAAATTGGAGAAGGTTAACGAAGATAAGAAAGTGACGCCTAGAGTCATTAGCGTGGATACAAAGACAGTTGGGCTCATGAACAGGAAAGGTTATGGTTACAGCATGCATTAAAGTTTCAAATAGGCGCGAGATTGGCTTAAGAAGACAGGAAAACATCTCAGTTTACTTAAGCCACATATAGCGCGATCTACTTACTGGGGTCAACGTTTCCGAAAGACTCCAATATATAAGAGCTGAAGATCTATCTAGTGTGGCGCGACGGAAGAGTAATTTCCATGCAATGACTAAACAGAGTGGCATACTAGGCATTCAAAAATGTACACATTGCCATGGTGTAGGAAATATCCGGAATTCTTTTTTTTTTATAGAATAGGAAGGCGGACAAGCATATGGGCCACCTGATGGTAAGTGGTCACCAAACGCCCTTAGACATTGGCACTGTAAGAAATGTTAAACATCGCTTACATCGCCAATGCGTCACCAACTTTGGGACCTAAGATTTTATGTCCCTTGTGCTTGTAATTACAGGCTCACTCACCAAATATTATTTATAATAATATTTGTTTATATATAAATATTAGTTTTGTCGTACCCGGCAGAATTGAAAATACTTCAAAGTTTTTTTATCAGTTTCAGGGTTAAAATATCTCTGATATATTTGCGTATTTCACGGAATTACATTGTTAGAAAGATCTTTTTTTTGAGAAAAGTACCGAATACCGTAGCCTATACATAATAACAGATTTGAATTTTTTGATTTTATTTCTCTTTATTATTGTTGGACCTCCCGAAGTCTTCGCTATAATCGCTATATTTGCTTACTAAAAAAGGTGGTAAAATCAATAGCCGTATCTAAAATTTATAAGACATTGCATTTGTCAGAAAAAATACTTTAAAGGTATTTTTTTAAAGATTGCTGCAAAGACACTGCACTTGTTCTGAATAATTGTCTATTAAACAAGAATGAAATAAATAAAAATAACCACTATGTTAGGTGTGACATAATTAATGAAATACTGTTAAATGATTCATAATTCACTTCAAGATTAACAATTTATTTTAGTTTTAGTGCCGATGCATTAAAATATTAGATGCATTAGTCGTTTATGATTTGAAATTGCTTTAATACAAAATATTTCGAAAGCAATATTTAGTAATTTCAATACATATAAAATAATATGAGATATTTTTATAAAAGAGCATTTGTAATAACATTATCTAAACAATATTCCAGGTGCAGCCTTTTGACGGTCTCCCACAACTTATCTGTAAGAAATGTGAATCAATATTGAGTCAATATGCTGAAATAAAAAAAAAGTTTCAGGAAAAACAACGTGGTCTAAGAAAAAATATAAAAGAAAATGTGAGTATTTAAAAGCTATCAAAGTTAAATTAATAATTTCTATAATTGTGTTTTTGTTTTTATATTGAACTCATTACAATATATTGAATAATCTTTACGCAAATAGTGAAAGTGAATTATACTTTATGGAAAATTTGGATTGTTTTGAAAAGTTTGGTATGTACTTACTGTGAAATTGCTTTGTTGCAATGTGTAGTCCATGCAGTGTTTTATAACATAATTGAATATAATTATGTAGATGGACATAATTCCTTCCATTTAATTAATTATGTATTGGTTTTCAGAATACACCTATTGTACCCAGTACAAACCAACAGCAAGATACTGTTAGTTCCACACAACAAGTTGATAGTGAATTTAATAATCAAATCAGTAAAACAAAAGAAAAAGACAATAAGATTTTTATATCCACAAGTAGAAATTCATCTTTAGACAGAGAACCTGCTAAAGATAATAGGAAACTGCTTGGTGTAAACAAAAATGTAGCTAAAAGGTCTCATTCAGTTTGGAAGAACGATTATGAAAAGAACTTTGTTTGTAGATTCTGCGCCAAATCCTTAAAAAAAAAGAAGAGTATTGTAGACCATCTAAAGCAGTGTCATTTATTAAGAAACTACTCAAATGTTATTCGAAGGTGTGTTATTACAATGAATAAAATTGATTCAATTCCCAATTTAACTTTTTCAAATGAAAATGTTGTTCACGGCAGCGATAAGGTTATAAACTCCCAACTCAAAAACTATTATATTCTCTACACAAAGAAAATAAATGTGGTGAAAAGTATGTCATCGGATTCATCTGATGAGGACTTTTCCATACCTCGTAAAAAGCGTAAAAGACTTCGATTGTTTTCAAGAAGTTCAAATGAAACACTAGTCATTGAAAATAATAACACTTCTCCGAGTTTTGTCAAGTCAGATAGAAAAGACAAAAACCAAAAAGACACCAATCGTAACGAAAAGGAATCAACAGACGTTAGTGATATTGAACTAATTAACATTGATGATTCAGATAGCGCATCAACAGCAAGTAGAACTACGTTGAATAAAGCAGAACCTATTCAAGATGAAACACCTCAAGAATCTACTATTGAAAACGATAAAGTTATACAGAATATAGTAAATATGTGTTACAACAAATATTTAAAGAGGTTAAATATGGGTGGCAAGAATTCGAAGGACACAGAGAATGATGAATCTTTCTTGCAGCGAAAAATTTTAAGTATGGGGAGAAAAGTAATTCATAAAAAAGGGCTTATTTCAACTGGACTGATAAGATACATGGAACATAAAGATCTCAATGTTGATTGGATACCAAAATGTACAGCAAATGTTACTATAAAGACCACATTGAAAGATAATAGTAATAACGAAAGTAACGAACTTAATTGGAAATGTGTCAAAGATATTGATAACACTTACACGGATGAAGATTTTATAGATATTTTTGAGACAATGAATAAGGTTCGAAATGTAGAACAATGTTCACAGACAAAAGATGTTAGAGAAATTGAGAACAATGTAATACTTGATTTAAACGATGGTGCACATTTAAGTAAACAGTCCAGTTATGATGATAGTGCCAAATTAACCAGCAGTTCAGCTTTAGTTGTGCCATACGACAAAAACATATATGAGAGAAAAGTAGAAAATTCCGTCTTATTTATACGCACTACTCCAGAAAGCGAAAAACAGACTATGTTGAAAAAGCTCTTAAACGCAAATCCTGTTGCCAATCCCAAAAAACTACCAAAGAAGGCAACTCCAGTGGAATTGTTAACATTGCTCACAAACTCTAGTACTCCCTCGAAAACGGACACTTCACCAAACACTGAAGATTCGAATAATATGAGTGGAGGACACATGCCGATTATAACTTCCACGATGTCACTAGCTACTTTAAATGGAGAAGAAAACAATAAAGAAAGCAATAATGAAAGTGTTAACAAACCAGAATCAGAAACTAATAAATCGCATTTAGCGTTACCACGTATAAAAGTTAAGTCTGTAGCTGATCTGATGCCAGAAAATACTGTTCCAAAAAGTTTTATAGTTCCGTCGAATTCTTGGACTTCGTGTCTTTATAACGACGATCAAAATAGGCTTGTTCAGAACAAAAACCCTCCTATGGTGTATAATGTGACAAATAATAAAGCAAGTTATACGAATATAAACTCTCAGTGTCCTAACAGAAACAGTTATTCACAATACCATTTAAATAAAAGTGCTGATAAAAGCACATTAGTTCCAAATTCAAATGAATCATCAAGGAATAAAGAGCAGTATGTCACAATGCATACGGTTGAATTACCTAACACAAAAACAAACTCGCCATTCCGATATCTTCAACAATTGTTACAAATCCATAACATTGTCTTATTAAGTAATGCTGATGTTATTTCAAGTAATATGTCATGTCTCATTAAATTTAAATTAGTGTTCCATCAAGAATCTAGTGTTGCCGTTACATTGTGTTTATCATTTTATTGCAAACAGAATACATTCTGCATTAGAGTAATGGATATTAATTCAAAACATATAGATATTGTTAAACTATCCGCATATTGGCAATGGGAAATTCTTAAGGAGTTTAAAGGTAATGTTGTGCCTAAACTTTATGAAAATGCTAGTAAGATTAGCCCGGATATATTGCAACAAACTTATCATTTTGTAAGATTTCTCAATTCTATTGAGTTTTCAAAATAATTACTTACATGATTCAAGTTGGACAGACTTGATCATTTTTATAGATTTTCTTACTAAGTCATTGTGTTCAATGCAGACATTGTATGTCGAGCTTACAAAAAACAAGGATTGGAGATGTTTATCTATTTAATGTAAAAACGGAAATTAGCTTTTGTTATAAAATGTAAATAAATATCATAAAATGCTATGGAATAATAAAAACATTTGAAAATTTTATAACCATCATAGTTTATTGTTGGACTCGTTATTAAAGTGGTATGGAATATTGATAATTTCCAAAGGAGATGTTATGAGATAATTATTGTAAATAAATACTGCTATATTTACTTAAACATTACTTGTTTGATATTAGATTTAAAAAGTTAATCTTGTAATTATTATGTTCCTTTATTGGGAGTATTTATCTTAACTATTCCTAATAAATGACTGTCTACTAGAATATTAATAATGATTAAAGTTAAATACTTACAAGTTTGTATATTACCAATATGGTAATGATTAAATTGAATTAGTTTTTAGCGTTAAGATGTTCGGGACATCCGCTTGTCATACGCAAAACTAAAAAGACTTATTAAAATTTAGTAAGCTATAGTATTTAAATATATTTTGTTTTGTTAACCCTACCTCAGCTCGTATTTTAATCGAAGGAGTAAAGATAAAGAAACCTTAGATTTCCATATCAATGCAATTTCTGTATAGCTCTGCTATACTATGCACTACAAACAGTTTCTTAATAATATATTTATAATACAACGCTACATTTCTTAACAACTTATGTCCACTTTTAATTACTTCCATTATTCCGATGACAACTTCGTCGACATTCGAAACGCCATGTTTTGACGTATCCATAATAAATACCGAAAGATAATAGATAATAAAGATTTCGTCAAATGAGGTCACGTCAATTTTATGTCTAAAGTTTTCTATTTGTAAAGACATCTGTCGTTGGAATAGATTCTAGATCAAAAGTTTGATCAACGTATCATGAGAAAAAAGAAAATTTCGCTACAAGAAAATAAGGCATGTGTTACCATTGTTGTATTATGTTTAAGATGTTATGTTATGTTTTTTCGCCTCATTGGTCTAGTGGCTAGATATTAGGCCGCAGACTTTGGGGTCCTGGGTTTAGATCCTAGGTCGGGTTAGTAAAAAGTCATTGAGTTTTTCTGTTGAAAATTCTTAATAGCACCCCGGGATCTGGCAGTTCTATGTGTGTCCCGCCCGTCCCTTCGGATCATGAGGGTTAGAGAATAGAGAGTGCACCTGTCTGCGCACACTCTTGTTAACTACAATAGGCTAATTTCTCTTGAGATTAACGTGACCGTGGCCGAAATCGGTCATTATTATTATTATATTTAATCAAGAAAAAATTATTGTTATCTTTTTTAATAAAATAATTACATATTATTTGAAAAAAAAAATAGCAAATAAAAAATCTATGATTCGTTTGAGTCATATATGTTTATGCTTAAAGTATAGAAATATCTGCACAAACATGTAAATAGAATTCCCTTGTATGTAAATATGAGCGATAATATTATATTTTTATAACAGGTTTATAAAACTGATTGAATGAAACTGCTGTCTTATAAAGGTTAAACTTCTAGTATTCTGTTTTACATATTATTTTTACCTACTTTTATTATTAATTTTACTTTAGTTCTATGTTAAGTTTTTAGCTTCATTTTATATTGAATTGCATTTTGTATCATATTGTTTAAGGCGGGTGATATGTGAGTAAAAGTTGTAATAAGTATGATATTCAATAAAAACTTTTAAAAACAATATCTGTAACTTTTTGTCTCACCTCAAAAACGCCAAGAAAATAATGTAACGTACGATACAATACATACCTCTCGTGAATATTCAAATCTCAACTGGAGTTTTGAATATCCTAGTATCTCGAACGAAGTCTATATATATATATATACACATTAGTAGTTTTGTGTTATGGATTTTTGTTCATTAACACTTTATTGGACGTCAATGTATCCTGCGAAGCTGTCCGCATCGTATTTATTTTTTTCCCGTAAATCCTTTAATTGATATTCCTGAATCCTTATGTAGCTCCCAGGCTCCTCAGTGTATCATTTAATTACGAGCGGTTCAGCGGTTTAATGACGATGTGGTAAAAGACAGACTGATTTACTTTAGCATTTATATTTATTACATAGATTTACAATATAAATAAAAATAAAATAACTATTAATAATTTTATTCATTCTAATGACTAGTTCTTATATATCATAGTATTATCCAAGTGTCCATATCACGTCTACATTTGCAAGCACCTCATCTGGCGTTGAGTGTTTGTGAAACATGAAGTAACCTTGAATTTGTGCCGGACTAACATTCTTTTGTTTTTCCATTACTCTGAAATTGGAAGTTATATTATACCCCGTGTATTATGTACAAATGGAAGTTTATCACTAACATTCCAATTAAAATTAAAATTGGACCGATGGCCTGAATATGTCGGGACTTGACTGAATTCAGAAAGAAATGGTTTTTTTCTTATAAAATAGGTAGGCGGACAAGCATATGGACCACTTGATGGTGAGTGGTCATTAACGCCCATAGACATTCACATTGTAACATGTTACATCACCAAAGCGCCACTAACCTTGAGAGCTAAGATGTTATGTCCATTGTGCCTGTATTTAAACTGGCTCACCCAGCCTTCAAACCGGAACACAACAATACCAAGTACTGAGGTTTTGCGGTAGAATATCTGATGAGTGGGTGGTACCTACCCGGACGAGCTTGCAATTGGATGAGGTTTTTGCTTAGCAGCGGATTGCGATTGATTAATTGATTGAATTGGATAATAAAAATGTCAAACAGTCCCTGAATAGATATGTCCAATATCAGGTGCTAAAGTTATTTGAAAACACTAACTAAACAACAAATCAATTCTAATAGGTTTTGCTATTGATGCTTAAATGAAATAGCAATGTTGTTACTATAAAAGTATTTAAAAAGTGTGTACTTTGCGGCAAAAGTTCTTGCATGTTCAGCAGCATCTTTGTAGAATCTTAAGAACATAAGTTCTACTTGTTCATGATCACAATAACCAACAAATTCCTTCATATCCACACGTCCGGGTCGGATTAAAGCCGGATCGAGTCTGAAAATTTTAAACCAAACTTTTCAACAATGCTATAAAAATTTAAACGAAAAATTCTGATACTAATTCTTGCATAAATCCTCTTTAAATTAAACAAAAAATTAAAAAAAATGGCAATACTAAAACCTTTCTAAATAGTTTGTAGTCATGAATACTATCCTTGCTTCAGTGGATGCTACACCATCTAAACAGTTTAATAGTCCACTAAATGTAACACGATTGAGACCCTCATATGCAGCTTTTTGTGTTGGTGTATCCTCTCGAGAGATAAATGCAGCGTCAATGTCTTCGAGCAATATAATAGACTGTTGAGGGGCAACACTGCAATCATTGACAGGTACAATTATATATTTTTTTTATAAATAAATAAAAATAAAATGTAAAAAAATCTACAATGCAAGTCTTTTTAAATCATTATTGTAAGATGTGGTTGATATTATGAGATTATTCTTACAAATATTTTATATATTTTACCTGAGAAGATGATTAAGCCTATCATCAGTTAGACCTCTTTCAGATAAATTGAGGACACAAATGTTATATTCAAGTTGTCCTGCTAATGCCATTATAAAAGAAGATTTACCACAACCTGGTGGCCCATATAGCAAATAGCCTAAAAAAAGAAAGACAGTATACATTTTTAGGATGTTCTAATGGTATTATTAATAATTATGAATATTAGTTTTTATATATATATATAAAAACAACAATATTACCTCTTCTGTAAGGAATTCCTCTTTCTGTATACCAATTTGGATTGTCAATAAAGTCTAAGCAGTCCTTTAGGATACGGTCAGTAAGACCAGCTTTGAGCACTACACTTTTTAAAGGTCGTCTTCGACGAGGGTGGCCAAATGGTCTCCAATCTGAACCCATAGCCGTGTACATTATTGTCATACCTTCATGCTGTTTAAGAGCCATAGTTCTTGCTGGAATTAAATATTTGGCAAGTAAATATAAAACAAACATGTTTGTGCTTTATTTCAAGAAAGTGTATTATTTAATATTAAAGTGTATATTTTCAGTACATACCTTCTTCGAGTATATTATAGTAAAGCTGTTTGTTTCTGCCAAAAGAAGTAAGGGTGACAGTTTCCCAGGGAATGCCCAAATGTAGGTCCAAAGTTTGTTGTTCTCTTGTTCGGTCAACCTTTATCCATGAGTTACCATATCTGTGTGTAAGTTCAAAAAACGGAAAGTTAAAAATGTGTGCATGAGTTATTCATATGAGTGTGGTTATTTATTTTGCAATGCTTAGAGCTAGCTAAAATATACAAAAATAAATATAATCTGCATTAATTTCGTAAATGGTTATCTTCTTGTATGTATTATATATTACCTAAAGAAATGCTGTCCTACACTCGGTATAAAATCATATTTCGTTTTTATCTGTCCAGTATCTTTTTGAAGAAATGATGTTTCCACACTAAGGTGCTGTGTGTGCCTTGCCCCTTTTTGAGTTATCCACTGTAATAGCCATTGGTAAGACTTATCACGACAAGGTACTTCTAGCGTTATCATGCAGTGCCTGCGGAATAATAACATAGAAGTTTGGAAGCCTTTGCGTAAAATTGCTGCTCCAGCTCCAACACCAAATAAGCCGAAACCGGCACCAAAATACGGGTTAGCTGACAAAGAGGTAACATAGTCAACTAGTGTCATATTGTTGTTGATTATTTTATTTAGAAATGTAAAGAATTTTATTTAACGAAAACTCTCAACCAACTATTACAACAAGTTACGACACATTTATTTGACATAGTCAAATTGTCATCTGTCGAGAATTTCAAAACAGTGCCAGCTGTTTTTGACATTAACTTATATAATCTCGATTACAATGTAAAGAATTGCAACTTTCGTACGTGATACGGTTTTGTAAAAGCAGTACATCTTCGTGTTTATTGAAAAATCTATTTTATTCAGCCTTATTATTAAATTTCAAGTATTGAAAAGTATCGATATTATTTGTTTTAATAATGTTACGTAATACTTCATGAGTATCATCAATATGAACTGCTATTTAAGTGCAGAATAAAGTGACAAAGAAATATTGTCAGAAAATGAGTATATAGAGTGGATAAAAAATCAATTTTACTTAGATGAAAGAAGTATGAATTTTCAAAACTTACAAAGGCACTGAAAGGGAATAACATTCTTTGATTAACCATTTTTAATTAGTAGACACATATTTTGAAACTGCTCCATTTTAAAATTCAATCGTCCCGAATATTAACCTGTATGTACGCTCGTAATGACGTCTGCTGCCGGCGTCTCCGAAACTTGGAGGTACCCGATTTTTCGGTAATTTGGTGCGTATCGGATACAGGTTTGGAGCAGATTGTATACGCCTGCGTCTATAGGTCGCACAAAGGTGACCAGGAGACAACTCGGATGTTTGAGTATCTCAGCGTGACGGCTGATGCCGTCCAACGTGGTTACCCGACTGCTCAAATGGTATTTCTGGGGGATTTCAACGCTCACCACCAAGATTGGCTGTTCCCATACCAGAACACCGACCACGCCGGGAGAGAGGCGCTCAAATTTGCAATATCCCTAAACCTCTGTCAGCTGGTACATGAAGCAACTCGGGTACCGGACGTGGACGGTCATACACCTAATTGTCTGGACCTTCTGCTGACTACCGACCCTGACCGGTTTTCAGTGTCAGTTGCAGCTCCCTTGGGCACTTCTGATTATTGTGTGATCAGGTCGGTCTTCAACTTCCACCCTCTGGACTCCGGTCCCACTGGAACCAGACGGATGTGGCAATACAAGTCGGCAGACTGGGACGAGATGCGACACTTTTTTGCATCCTACCCTTGGCGGCAGATATGCTTCTCTTCCACTGATCCGAACAAGCCATATCGGAAGTGATATGTCAGGCTATGGAGTTCTTTATTCCATATGCTGACGTATCACTGGATGGCAAGATCCCTAGGTGGTACAACGCTGAGTGCGCCGCAGCTGAGGCCCGTAAAAACTCAGCGTTTGTAGCGTGGCCAGCAGCCCGCACCACCAAAGCTCCGGACATTGCGACTAAGAAGAGAGCCTTTAACTCTGCTGCCAAGTCCTACAAGAAGGTTCTCAAGAAGGCTCGTTTCAACCGAACTAGACGTCTTGGAGCCAAATTAGCTTCCTACCCTCGTGGTAGTAAAGCATTCTGGTCTCTGTCCAAGTCGGTTGAGACAAACTTCTGTCGTCCATCGCTGCCTCCACTACTGAAGTCTGACGGATCCTTGGCCTTTACGGCAACAGAAAAGGCTAATTTATTAGCGGCCCTGTTTGTCGAAAATTCGCGTCTCGATGCAGGAAGTGCCTCACCGCCAAATATACCACCTTGCGACTCAATGATGCCAGAGATACGAATCCGCCAAAGAGAGGTCCTAAAAATTCTACGCACCTTGAACGTGAATAAGGCCAGTGGCCCTGATGGGATTCCAGCAATAGTCCTGAGGAATTGTGCACCTGAGTTGTCCCCTGTTTTAACACGCTTGTACCGCCTCTCTCTTAAATCCGCTCAAGTCCCTAAAGCCTGGATGATTGCTAACGTACAACCAGTACCTAAGAAGAATAGCCGTACCGACCCGGCCAACTACCGACCCATAGCAATCACCTATATACTTACTTATACTTTGCAAAGGTTTGGAGCGTGTATTGAATAACAAACTCCAGGCGTACCTCGAAGAAAACGATCTCCTATCGGACCAGCAGTACGGCTATCGTCGGAATCGATCAACAGGAGATCTCTTAGTGTACGCTACTCACATCTGGGGCGAGGCCATGGACAAGTATGGTGAAGCGTTAGCCGTTTCACTTGACCTGTCTAAGGCTTTCGACCGGGTCTGGCATGCGGGCCTTCTTAGCAAGCTTCCTAGCTTCGGGATACCTGTTGGCCTTTGCAACTGGATATCAGATTTCCTGAGTGGACGATCGTTTCGAGTTGTCCTAGATGGCTTCTCGTCTGATATAATGGCGATTAATGCCGGTGTTCCTCAGGGTTCAATTCTCTCCGCCACACTCTTCCTGCTGCATATAAACGATCTGCTGAAACCCGGTATCTTTGGGTACGCAGACGACAGCACTGTCACGGAGATCTCTCCGTGACAGTGCTGTCATACATATCCGGTCCCCGAGCTAGTGCAACAGAAACTCGAGAGCACAGGGAGGCCTTGGTAGAACGCATCAATTTGAGATTGGAAGCGGTTTCGAATTGGGGCGATGATAACAAAGTCAAATTTAATCCTGCCAAGACTCAAGCGTGTTTGTTTACTGCCAAGAGGAGTCCATTCCGCCTGACTCCGACTTTCCGGAATATATCTGTACCCACCACCGACAGTATTGAGCTTCTAGGATTTACATTAACATCCAAACTCAACTTTGGACAATACATTGAATCCAAAGCTAAAACTGGTGGTAAAAAACTTAGCATCCTCAATAAGGTCAAACAGTACTTCACACCAGAACAGCTTCTGACTCTATATCAAGCCCAAGTCAGATCGTGCATGGAGTACTGCAGCCATTTATGGGACGGCTCTGCTAAGTACCAGCTTGATACTTTGGATTCAGTGGATCGTCGTGCTAGAAGACTCATTGGCGACCAGACACTGGTTACAAAACTGCAGACCTTAGAACATCGTCGTAAGGTTGCCTGTCTGTCGGTATTCTACAAGATATATTTCGGCAAGTGTGCTCAGGAACTATTTGATTTGGTTCCCCCGTCACCTTTTTACCAAAGAACTGCGAGGCATCGAAAGGATCTGCACCCGTACGTGGTTGACGTTGACGTATTTAAGACGCGTACGAAACGATTTGCTTCCTCGTTTCTGATACGCACCGCCGAGGTCTGGAAGCGTTGCCACTCCGTTTTTAAATGAGTTACCTATAGTTGTAATATAAGTTAACACAACTTGGCAAACAAATATGATTCACGTTAATAATTCTCAATGGTAGGTAGCGATATAACATGACACTTTAAGTTTCCGTTGAGCAATACGTATATGTATATATATATTTGAATCTTCCAACATAAATATATTCTATGTTTGTTATATTTTAAAATTTAAATATGATGGAGATACAAAATTAAGAACTTTATACATTTCTGATAAATACATAACATATGTGTTACATGTTTTCGCAAGGCACAAGATATTTAAAAATATCTACATAACCATTTAATTTATATTAGGTTATAATAGGTAGTTACCTATAAATGACAATTGCGGACTACCGTTGTGGCTCCATGTGGTTAATTTTTGTTTATAATTTATTTCGTGCCTGTATTATTGTTGTTAGTCTTTTGTCTTGGTATATAGGTACACCTATATACTGTTCACGTATAAACCGTCACTGAGTTACTGACATAGACCTTGCTCATACGCAGCCTTGAGGCGGACTGTCAATACTACCTCATTAAAGACATCGAGATGAGATCGTATATAACTTTTAGTATTTTTTATAGTTTTGACATATTCCTAACGAAAACAAATATCGTAGGGATGAATTTCTGCCACGTGTGTTTCGTATCTTATTTTAATTTTATGCTTACTTAATTTTAATATTTCTTATATTTTTCCCCGTATTATTATTGTCCGTGGCTATATTCCACACCAACTTTAAGCTGAATTAAATATAAAGTCAATTGTAATAATGTCGGTACTGAGTGGTCTCTCCCCGTATAAAAGCAATACGCTGCGGGTCACGCGACCCCTATCGTCAACGGCTGACGTCATCTTCTTAATTTATTGTTTGAGTTTTTCTAAGCGTTCAAACTAATTAAATTACACAATTGCAATAACTATACCGGGTTCTACGTTAAAAATATCTACAAATACGAATTGCTTAAGAAAATACTTATTTTCTTATTATTTTTAATTATTATATTATTTAAATTTCAAAATTAATATCCTACAGACTATTTTATATTATATATTTAAATTATTATTTACCTAATATAGTAGGTGAGTAGCAAAGTAACAGCCAATCAGTTGGTGGTTGGATATACATGTGATAGAATTTCATTCGACGTAGTTCGACGAAGTTTCCTTGGGACGTGCTCTTTCACCACCGAACGCGAGATGAATTATAAGCACACAAAAAAACTCAGTGTTACTTGCCCGGGTTTGAACCCGCGATCTTGCGCTAAGATTAGTGTTCGACCCACTTGGTAATTACCAAAAAAATTATTATATATTTTAATTTATTTTATATTTATTACATAATTTTCTTTTGTAGGTATATTTTCGCCAAGCAGGATCTATATAATATGTTGATGGCTACAAAATTAATGACATTGGATAACCATGTGGTCATGAGTGAGAGCGTGTCGTACTTGTACCTTTCTAAATATGGGGAACAATATATTTATTAGCATGCTTATTTTAATTCTTTCTATAAACAATAAAACCGATTTAACAATAATTGTACGTAGGTTCGTGCATCAAACGGACTTATCGGAGCATTGCAAACGACGGGTGATGCCGTCTATATTCTTGGGAAGCCAGGTGATGGAGTCTAGCTCGCATGTCATGCACTTTTCATTTCTAGAGGTTCCTTATAGCTGTTTCGTGAGTGTAAGGTTTGTTTATCAATCAATGTAAACAATACGTGATATAGAATAAGACAGTGGACGCGAATAATACATAAACAATTAAATATATTTAAATGATGTATAACAAATATAAGAAAAAAAATCAATAAGGCTTATTATACTGTACAAGATACTATGATAAAAGAGCTTGCAGTTATATATTCATTCAATATATATTCATTGATTTTCATACAAAATACATAGGGCTTTACATTAAAATACAATACAAATTACGATTCAAAAGTGCTTTTAAGAGCCTACTTGAGTAAAGTACATTTTGATTTTGTATACAGAGCTGAATCCGGCTACGATATAATTTTGGTAATTGAACTGCTATCGGAGAGTACTTTAGTGGAAGAATGTGCTAATAATCGAGATCAGCTTATCGTTTACGAGTTAGGCGAGACGTTTGGAGGCTACTGGGGTCCACACTCAGATGTAATGATGAAGCCACAAACCAAAAATTATACAAAATATTATACTTTAAAAACAACACCTAGTAAAAATACTGAAAGGTAATAATATGCACTTTTACTTCAACCCAACAACCGCATTATAATATTATAAGGTTAATATTATGCTTACATGCCTTATATAAAATTTTATTACGGAGCATCAGTTGTTTATCATTTTTCTATTTCCTTTAGATTTAGCATTTTCTGATTATCTTGTAGGGTAGATAAAATAGAATGTTTCTCGGCATCATAAATGACTTTGTCAAGTTAGTTCGTGTAATTTAAAATTGACGCTGATATTTTAGGTCACATAAGTATGAAAATGTTACTCAAAAGGCTCTGATGCAAACGTTCCCAGAACCCACGGACAAAGAGCCAGACTATATAAGAATGGAAGTGCCGTTGGTGAATGTGTCAGGAAATCTTCAATTAGGTGGACCGCTGCGTCATACATACAATGCTGAGGAAATATTCGACTTTATATACGACGTCACTCCTAGGTTATATATTTATTAATTGTAAATGTTTACCGCAGTACATTTATAGCGTTATTAACTTTAAATGTTTTAAATTACCTCTGGCTTTATAAGGCTTAGATATCGAGGACTTTTGTTTAAATCCCGTGTTAAAAAAGTAAAAACCTTTTTAGGTTTTTCTCTTTAGATATTCTCAGTAGTAGTTCTTTTTCCGGTCGCGTCGGATTTATGCCATGGGTCTACTTACCTTTCATAAAGTGTAAAAATTACATCCGTGAATTTAATTTAAAAAAAATTATACTGTAAACCAAATTGTCTCTAACTTCTGCTAGACAGGATATCTCAAACTTATATTGAAGGAAAAAAAGCTTTAAAACTTTATTTATAAATATTAATTAATTTTAACAATAATACCATTGTTATTCAATTGAAGTTCTAAAATAGGAATGGAGTGGAATACGAAACGAGTATAATGCCCTTGGTTCAGTTTTCGATTAGGCCTCAAAATAATGACGGCTACTACGACGGAACACAGCGCTACGAACTTGACTACAACGTTGGAGGGCTTACAGAAGACTCTAGGTATACTTTGATACCTTTCATTATAACAATATAATTGCTTCTTTGATTTATTGGGTAGGTTATAAGTCCCAGGTCAGATCAAAAAGAGTTATGATTCATCATATACAGATATCTTAACGTCTGATAATGCATGTGTGCGTCCAAATAAACTTATGGCTATTGATATCTCACGTATCTACTGCGCAAGCGCCTACTCGCTACTAAAAGATATCATCTTATAACAATATTGTTCTTAATTATAATTTCATTAATATGTTAATTATCACCATTACAGATTAATATTTAACACTCTCAACAAAGAAAAGACGACTAAGAAGAGAAAATGGTTTGATAATAAAAAATATAATTTTGGAATGAAAAATGCACCGTTTGCGAGAAAAGAAACTGATCACTATTATCATAAGTATTAAAGATCAATTTAATATTAAGCGTTGTAATATTAGGGATCTAAATTAAAAACTAAAAAGACTAGATGCGTATCAAAAATTGGTACGTAGTAATTGGTCATGAATCTTGGTCGTGATCTGATACCCACGAGATGCGGGCGGAAACTTGCTGTGTTATAATATTTAATAAAATTTTAAAATTACATACATATAGAAAAAATAAACGTGTGCGCTAATTTATCGATATAATTAGGCATTTTCCAGTAGTTATAGTCACGATTTAAAGTTAAAATTTAAATAAGTTTGTATGTTTGTGGCATTAACGCCCAAATTCCTTCATTAGGACCTATCAAGTTAGTTTTGCATAGTATTGCTATTGTGTAATAACTGTAATAGCTCTTACTCGAAAATTGTTTAAGCGACGGACGCCTGATACGCTATTTCGATGCGTGTATACTTTGGAACATTCAAATTATTATTATATTATAGTCGGTTGCGTATATCTCTTTCTGACACTTCGTTATCGTGTTCTGCGGCAAGTTTTGAGTTTATTCTTACATGAGGTGTTGTAGATTACACGGGTAGAATGTAAAATTCCATTTTTAATAACACATTTTAATGGGAAAAAAACCTTATTGAAGTATTATTTACGTAAAGTTGAGATTAATATTTAGTTGTAATAAGTGTTTATAATATTCAAACGCAACGACATTCATAGTGGAAGGCAATTTTAATTCAATCTACTATGTGTCGATCAGTATATAAGCTAATATGGACATTTTCATATACAACTGCAATATACTAACACTTTATAAATTAGAAATAAAAGTTCTAATTCTAACTAACATTTTAGACTTTTCGCTGGTTGGACTGCCACTGCTAATACTACTCTTTATAGTACATCAATACCGCCACTTGATTTAAACTATACGACAGCTTCGTTCCAGTACATAGATGATATAATTAAATATTTTAATGAAACGTCTACACGAAGTACAGACGTGGCAAATGATTCATTACCGAATATTATACATGACATATCGAACATGGACTATAACTCCAGCGGTAAATTGTATTATTAATTTCATTTGCTTTCCTTCATAGAAAAAAAAAACTTTTAAGTCCTTGTCTACAAATGCAACTGACATAGACAAAAGAGGTATTTGAAAACGCTTTTCATTAAGGGCTACTATTATCATTATTATTACTTCTATTTTACTTATAAGTGATTGCAAAAATAATACCAAACATGTATATTTATCTCATTTTATATTTTCAGTATATTTAATTCAAAATATATCTGCGTATAATAATAAAAATAATTATATAGCAAATAATGATCATTATAAAGAAATCTTAAATGTAAATTACTTTACAAAAAAAGACGCAAATTTATTTAGGTAAGTTTGTATTAACTAGTAATACTTCAAAAACCTATATTGTGATACCAATATATTATTTAAATAGCCTAATAGTATAGCATTATATCGCATAGCTTGGAGTTCGTTGATGTTCATGGATTCGTTGATGTTCATACTAGATATATAAATAAGTGTAATTGTATATGATCATTAGATATACATTTTTTATTTTTAAAAAGAGTAAGTACTGAGATTCTTGCTGAGTTTTTCTCGATAGAATCCACATTCCGAACCGATAGCAACTTTATAATCAATTTTCAAAAACTAAATTGCTTGTGAGAGCTTCTTTGAATAAAGTATGTTTTGACTTTCGCATCACTGTAATAATATGTGAATTTTAATTTTTCTATTAATACACTTTATATTACAGAACAAAACCATTCCAAAATTATAAAAAATCACAAACACGATTGAATAGATTACACGTAAACAATATTGAATCAGAAACTTTTTCTACTACAGATAACTTAAAAGCATTAAATAGTGTTGATGATCATAATCATTTAAAACCAGATATATTTGATAATAAAGCTATTTTTAACCAAGGAGTACAAAACAATAAGATAAATAATAAAACAAACACCAAAGGCAAGAATTTATTAACGCCATACCTATTACGATAACCATTTAGTTGTGGATGCATATAAAAAATTAAGATAATTTAAGTTTCAGAAAATTCTTTGTGGACGCAGAAAACAACAACAACTTTAAGCTTAAACAACAAAAGTTCAACGACAACAGTAAGACTGTGAGTTGCCAATTAGTATTTTAAAATATTTATTACTAGTTTCCGCCCGCTTAATTAAGGGGGGGAGCAGTGTGTCTGCAGGTATTAGGTAAAAAAAACCTGTATCCTTCTTTGGGGCTTCAGGCTTGCTTCATACCAAATGTCATCAAAATCGGTTTTGTGCTTTAGTCGTGAAAGTTTAATTAGTATAGATATATCGTAAATTATATTATTGTACATATTTTAGGATTGAAACAGGTACTATGGTTGATCGTGAATCTTGGGATAACATAGTTCAAGCAGCTCCTGTGATGGCTGTTGTTTTAAATAAAACTGAACCATTTTTTCATATCAATAAAACGATTACAACCAAAGTAAAACAAAAATCGGATAATAATGCGTGGGTATTCTATGTTCACAAAAAATATTATATTACTAAAATACACATGTATAAAGTAACAACATTAAAAAGCTGGGCTAAGGTCTCCTCACCTTTTGAGAAGAAGCTTTGGCCTTTATTCCACCACTCTACTGAAATGCGGTTTGGTTGATGCCTATGTGACAGAATTTCATTCGACACATACAGGTTTTCTCATAATGTTCCTTAACCGACCACGACGTTATGCAAATTAGGCTCATGAAAATTAATTGATGCTTGCCCGGGTTTGAACCCACAATCTTTGGATAAGATTCACGTATTCTGGGCTTTAATTAACTAACATTAATAGAAGAAAAATAGTTTTTCATGATAGTGGTAGTAGTAGTAGTACTAGCAACAAGTAGTAGTTAATACTAGCAACCTACACATAATTACATTAAATAAAATCTTGTGATAAAATTTGGCGATTTTTCAATAAAAAGTCTACGGGAGATATAAACATTTTTCGTACCAATTGTCATGTATTCATTTTTACAGTAGTAAAAGAAAAAAACGTTATATCCAATCGTTGCAAATTGAAAATTCACGTCCGAGGAATTTGACAACGAAGCGTCCAATGAGGACTGATTCAGAGCCGATGTTAGGAATGTCTGATATACAGGACCTAGCTCGATTGGTCGAACTACAGGACGATGAGGTATGGAGTAATATAATTTTACACATTGAATGTTTACGAAAATTTGTCTATATTCAAATAATTACAACATTAATATATAACGTCCTGTTTCTTTGTGTACGTCCATATGTAATTTTTGTTTTGAGTAAATTTTACAGTACTTAAAAAAATACTAGCACCACGCGAATTTACTTTTATAAGTAGTAATATAAAAAAATCTAATGAATATTATATCATTAGAAATATTAGATACCTACTTTTAGAAAACATATTAAAGCTTTTAATTTAAGATCCAAGCGCTAAAGTGCTGTATCTGTCTACATTGCACCTTGTCATCCCCAACTTTTTTCAATATACCATCCTTCTTTATAACGTAAGTCAGTAGCTTGTAAATATTCCACGAGCCACAACTGTGTGTAGACTTTCATATAATTCTGATGTTACGAAGGTTTTAACCACGACACTTTTTTGCTGCGGGTCGACGGATGTTTATTTCGTAACTATATTTAACTACCTCGCTAGTCTAGTTGCGCTGTTATGAGTGCAAGCCTTGAGGTCATGGGTTTAAATAACGGGTATTGTTATACATAATTGTTTTTCTTGAAGAAAATCTTAGTAAAATTACATTTTCTTATCTCGGGACCACGTAAGGACTCTGTTCCTGCATCTTTTCAGATGTATCGGATACGTCAACCGGATTATGAGAGTGAGAGAAAGACAATTATCTCTGTATTTGTGCACACTATTGTGCTCAATAATATCATGTGTGTAGTTGGTTCTTGCCCGCCAAGACCGAAATTCACCAGAACATACATACAAGCTTGCACAAAGTTTTACCACCAGTATAGTAACTGTAAATTATTTTTCAGATAGAGAGTCGCGTAGCTTTGCGTTACCTTAGGAACTATGTGGGTGCAGTTCTGTTCAATATTTGCGACTTCTCGGAACCAAAGTCAAGACAGACATTCCTGTTCAATGCCTCACGTATTGTTATCTCAGTTAGCAATTTTACAGTATGTGAATATAAGTTACTTAAATTACATCACAATATTATGTATTTAGTTTGAATGTGGACATGAAATACTTTGCTTGACCTGACATCGAAATAGCCGACAATATATTTTAAATTCATAAATATGGAGCTATTAACAAGGGATCGACTATTAAATTTATTAAAAATTTGAGGGAAACTTGTATTAATTTACTTTTTTTGAACATTTATTTTATACCCTACAATTTTTTGATAACACTCCAGTTATAAAATAAAACAAAAAATAAAACGGTTTACAAAAAGAAGAGTAAAAGATACAGAACTGTTTTGTCTTTACCTATTTTAATATGGATTCTGCTTATATCCATAGAAGATAAATGTTTGTGTAGTTTTATACGATCAAAATTTGTTTTTAAATTTGCACCCCTAAGGGTGAAAAAATAATATGAAGTCGCTTTTGCTTTTTAAGCAGATAATTATTATTATAAACAATGATGAAATAATTGTAGTTGGATCGTATGATGCTGGTAACGACTCCGGCGCAGTCTTTACTTAACAGCGTGTCTCGCTGTCCATCAGGATACCTGGAGTGCCAAGTAGTCGGTAGTAGAGTGTGTATCGACTCTACGAATGCATGCGATGGAGTGCCAAATTGTGGTTCTTATGGTAATAAAAAAATATGTGCGTGTATTAGTGAACACATGCACAAGAAGTGAAACTCCTAACCGATTTATATATTATAAATATATGTGGTTCTACATTTATATATCTTAAATTTATAGAAGTATTATGTACTATAGTACTCCATATATGTACTGTACTGTATAGTACTAGTAGTTAGAAGTTTCGCAAAAATAGTACCTGTTCATTTTATGAAAAATAAATTTTCAGATTGCGCTTATTTTTGCGAAACGAAACTATATATTATATGGGGATTAAGTCAAGAACAAAAAATGAATAAAGAAGTAACTTTCTCTACTAGTTTATATAAGATTTTACCTAATATTTAAAAAAAAAATGTATACAATTGTTTTAAATTTTTATTTTGTCATAGTATATTGACCATTTAGTGAAATAATTGAATAATAACGTTGTATTTGTTCCTAAACCACTTGTCAACAATGAATGTAAGAGTTTGTTTTTTCATCAGATATATACGATGAAGATAAACTCCTGTGTGGCGCTTCCAAGGATCTCCAGCATAATGTATATCTTGCCGCATTCACCTTTCTAGCCGTCCTTTTCACGTTGATCTACACCGTCCACTACTGGCTCAAGCGTTGCGTACCCGGAGTCTCGAAAGCCTTCTTCGTTTATACTGACGCATCTGAAAACACGTTAGATAGTTTTAGATAAATACATTTTAGTGCAATCATTTTCAAGACCGCTAATTTTATACGAATTAATAGTTGAAATATGATATACAGTATTTAATATATAATTTTTAATTCTAGATTGTTCTTGGATACTGTTATGCGATCGCCAATGGACGTGGATGATGCTTCTTGCAAGTTAATGTTTTCTGGACATTATTTTGATAATGACATTATATGTGAAGATAAAGAAGCAAACGTTGATGGGAATTTATGTACAAAGATTTTAAGAAAATGTTTCAAAGTTTGTTTTTGTAAAAGAAAACATAACGATAAATACTCCGAGGATATCAAGGAACACGATGCAAAACAAAGTGACTCCAAAAGTATGTTATCCTTCACTAAACTGGAGCTACGTAAATACGCACATGTAAATTCAAAGGATGAAGCAATACAAACTGGTGAGAGCTTTGATCAATTTAACATCAAGGAAATTAAAAACGAACTGCAATACGTGGACGTTTTAAAAGATTCTCTAACTAAAATCAAAACTGACACTCACAACGAAGACTACGCAAAAGAACTGAATATATTAAAATTCGCTAAAGAAACAAGATCATTGTCATCCCAAAGCGATACAATTTCTGACGACCAGAAAGATTTTAAAATGGATAGACGACATGCAATAATTGCTGACAATGAAAAGGAGATAAGAAGTACCATTTATGATCAACGATCAAATAAGACTTCCTTGACACCTAATAGTATTCCTATTACATGTGAAGTTCATCTTGAAAAACATAACAAAAGAGAAGACTTAAGACGTTTACGTTTCGAAGATGTACCAACAATGATACCTGAAGCAGAAAATGAAGAAGACGAAATAGTAAGCTCAAGTGTTGTGAGGCATAACGTAGTTTTCGGTGTAGGACATAAAAAGCAAGATCTTGATACCATTACTGAAACTGAAGAAGTGGCTAGCTCTAGTAAAGATTTTATGCGCTTTTGGGGAGGAAAAGGTAAAAAGAATAAAAAGAAAGAAAAACACCTTTCAATGCATTAACTCAATTACTATTTAATGTGTATAATAAAAGTATTAATTTAATTTTTTCGTTATTCAATAAAAACATTATTTTAACTAATTTAAATTATTACAATAACATTAATCAATGAAAATAGCAATTGCAAAAATTAAACATACTAATATCACATTCATGTTAAGGTAACTTTGGTAACGTGTCGTTATAATCAAATAATTTTACATTAACTTAAAAGTATAAGAAAAATCCACTAAGACCTGAAAGACCGGTTTAAAGGTGAGACTAAAGGTACAATTTTTTTTTGTTAGTTGCTTATGCACTTAAGCGTACATTTTCCGTCTAAAGCTTTAGATAAGAAATGCATTGCTTCAGCAAGCTGATAAATATACTCCAGTGAAAAGTAATGCATTTGTAATATGAATAAAGATGACAAATATCAATGATGGCTATCAAGAATAGGTATAACTGTCACCCTATTGATTTCATCATATCATATGGCATTTGATTAATTCCTCTTCGAATAAAGATGGAAAGGAAAAAAAGAAAAAGAAGGAGAATGAATAGAAAGAGAGAAGACGGGAAAAAAGTTTATTTGAGTCATAAAGTGAAATCCTACGAGCAAAAATAACAAAAGTTTTTATTTACCAAGGGTTTAAAGAAGCATCATCCGTTGTATAGGTAGGAAGCCGGTAATGGCATATCTCCGAAAGTGCTATTCTAAGTACCTTCTGGTCTGAATTACATTATTTCAAAATGGTAATAGTAACTGGATCTATAACCATAAATTAATCTTCACACTAACGTTGTTTTAATAAGCTTTATATCAAAAGATTTATAACGTATAAATAAATTATATAATCCTTAAATTATAAACTACCGCCATTATATTAAGAAAGTTTATTCAATTGGACTAGTAATTTTGACTTTCATTAAGAAAATAGATAAACAAATTAAACGTATAAGAAAGAATATTATATAGTATGTTGGAAATAGGCTCTTGCATGCAATTTTGAACAATTAAACTAAATTAAAAAAAAAGAAAAGCTAGCATATCGTTTTCGAATGTAATTCTTCCAAAACGAACTGGCAAAAAACTCAAAAGCACCTGACTCTTTTTCATTAATTAAATTATATAATTCTTATATACATATTTCTGTACGAAAATCCTCAAATACCAACTCCACGATTGTTATCGTATTTTTCTTGTATAATTATATTTTTTAAACATTACTTTTATATTAAACTATTATATTAATTTGACTAACTGTCTAACTAAATTTCAGAAACAACGCGCATTCGCAAACTTTGTAAAAAAAATTAAATAATACATAAACCATAAAAAAGTAAAATAAATTACATAAAAACCTCTAAAAAGTAAAAAAAATAAATGTTTTGGTAGATAAGATGCCATAGACATACACACATATACACAAATACACATGTTAGTCTTATAACACCCGTATTTTTACGTCAAGGGTTAATAAAATTTGTTTTAAACACTTTTCTATTTATAATATATTTTTTACCCATATATTTCCATCTTCATTTAAAATCAACATTTTTCTCTACTTTGTAAATATTTTACAGATGGATATTTAATAACAAAACACCTGTTTTATTACTTAATTCTTGGAAACGTCAGATTCCATGCGTTTACCATTAATCAGCCCACACAGTTCAAGACATTTGCGCTTTACCACCGCTCCGCGCGCCATTTCCTAATTAACGGCAATTGTGGACCGGACAGAACACGTGCCAAAAATATATGTAGTCGTTTTGGGATACTTTGTCATTATTTATCCATTTTATTTTTGACTTGAATTGATGAAACAATTTTCATTAATTAGAGTTCTTAATTTTATATTAGTTTATTTAAATAGTATTTTTAGTAAAGGATTTATCCTTAAGCGTAGGTATACTTAGAGACAATGTTATTATAAGTAGGTACTTATGTTTTTTTTATTAATAATTTGTATGTTAAAATCTAGTTGTTGAGAAATTGGTTATATTTTATATAACTTATTAGAATTAGTACGTAGAGAAGAAAAGTAACATGTATTTCATCGTTTTAATTTAAAATTCATCATTTTATTGTTGTTGTTTTATTTGGTACATGTGAGCAATTTCTATTCATATATTGAATTGTTTTCAATGAATTCTTGCTTTATAATAATGGTAATAAATTTTAAATGATAAGATAACCCGTAAGTAAGCCTAATCTTTGGACCGTAATGTACCGTAACCGTAAAAGCCTGTGAATGTCCCATTGCTGTGCTAAAGGCCTCCTCTCCCTTTTAGAGGAGAAGGTTTGGAGCTTATTCCACCACGCTGCTCCAATGCGGGTTGGTGGAATAAGCTTTGGACTGTACTTAAGTCAAACTCTAGCTATGCCTGAAATTCCACCAAAAAATTCCGTGTAATTAAATTTCCATTTATCCAAAATACAATAGAAAAGAGAAATAGATCAGAGAGAAATAATTTAAATTCATCTTAAGCAATAAAGCGAAAAATAATTCTTGCAACCAACCACACATATACACACACACGAAATTAATATTATGATTTCACATTAATAGTAAAAATCAATGTATTTTATTATACATATACTTACAGTGTGGTGTCTGCACTTTTAATTTTCTTTTGATTGTATTTATAATTATGTGACCTTATTTAAGTAATAAGTTATAACCGTACAATTTCTGTAACACTGTTGATTACAAGTAAATAAATAAAATAGAAAATAAAATAAAAATCATCAAAGAATAACCGATTGATTATTTTTTACATCAGATAAATTTTTCATATACTCATATAAATATTTTTATGTTTCGTGTTAAGATGTTACCATATTTAATAAGATACGTAATTATTCTATTCGATTATAAAAATAATAATAAAAATATTTAGACGTTAATTAGAATTGACAAAAAATACATCTTTAATGATAAGCAGATTTGTTGATTTTAATCATTTTGTATTAGTTAAAAGCCCACAATTATAGAAGCACATAAAACACAATCTTAACTCTCAACATGAAAGTAAGTAGTAGGTACCTAAAAAGTATTTTACATAACCTTATATATTTCCGCGTTATTACATTATTTATAAAAAATAATTGCCTTATTATAGAGAAGTCGATTATGTAACAACGAATATTGTACAAGTACATAATATTACATACGTTGTACGCAAGTGGCGTTGTTTTATTGGGTTCATTTAGGGGCACTGACGTATATCATCGCTTTTATGTCAGCTCCAAAAAAGATAGATGTAAAAGTGTCAAGCTAGAAGTGGGAGCCGGTGCGCGAGGTCATTTCAATTGAAGTCAATTAAAGCAATTGCTTTCAATTGAACGGGCGGCAGATTCAGCGTCGCTGCGTCCACAGAGAGATTTTATGTGAAGCGCCTACGCGCCGTCACGTGACTCACCGCTCTCGTGTTTTTTTACAGATATCCTTGTTTTTTAACAATTGGTACATGAAAATAAGTTTAAAATATCGCATGATACGATGTATTAAGGGTCCCCGTTTCATAATTTAATTTCAATCAAAAAAAAAAATTCAAGTTCAAGGCTATTATATTTATTTGATTTGAGAGGATGCCCAAAGCCGGCATTCTTCTCCTGTTATTAGGTGTTATATATCGTCACCACCAAATTCGAATCGAAAAAATTCATTAAGCCAATAAAGTGCTTTGTGTTTATAAAATGAATGAATTAAACAACCAAATAAAAATCATTGGTAATTTTCAATAATAGGTCTGATTCATAAAGTTTTTTGTACTTTTAATGTGAATGTTTAAAAAAATTATTAACTACTCTTAACATTAGTTTAAAGATTTATTTGTTTATAATGATAATTGTTCCAAATGCATTTATGAAAATAAATTAATATTATGTTATATACGTCAATTATAACGTGATACAGATATGCAGGTTTAAGTATAAATCGAATGTGTGAGTAGTATATCCATTAAAAATTGATCCATTTGTTTAAAATATTCTTAAAAATAAGTACGTCTTTAAGCACAAATCTTGCTACGCTCATTTTCTTTCACTACTTTTTTAATTGGAAATTATTGTCTTTGTGTTTTTTCTATATTAAATGGACTATAGCCATATATCGACTATAGATTGATTAATGGATGAAATTTTAAACTGTAATCGCACGATTAAAACTAGAGAACGACTACTGAGTATTTACGCACTTAATTTATTTTTGTAAAATAATTCATTGGCGGTAAAGGAAAACATGTTAAAGAAGTGATGACATGTGTCAGGTGGAATTTTGGTACACCTGGAGTGAGGAAACGTGTTGGAGTAATTTCTCTTTATATTGAGGGGAGGTATTTGCCCAGCAGTGAGATATAGTAGAACGCTACCATCAAATAGTAATACATATGCAAAAATAATATCTTATATCAGAGATTTTACTTAATTTTTGTCATATTATGTAAATTTCAGTATTAAAAAATAAAAAACACATAAAATAATAGTAAAAACTATGTCGTGTGATGTCGCAAGATCTTAAAAACCGCCATTTAATTGAATGCATGAAACATTAAACCAGCAGGCGACAGTTGAATGAACGGATAAAACAGACAAGATTATTACATATAGTCTTCAGTGAGACGATAAAATATCGCATAAAAGTTATTGGCAGAAAGAAAAAACTTTTCCTATATTTCTTATCAGCAAGTGTACGTTTTCAATTTTCCCAATATTTACTTTATTCTCTTGCCCTTATTTAAAGTACAGAAAATTGGCTATTAGAAAAGGCAGATGAAATATAATTATTTTTAAAAATTAGTTTCTATTTTTAAATTTAATCCATGTTCTGAAACAGATAAAAATAATGTATTAGTTTGGCAAAAGTTTGTGAACAATAACAGCTAAATCGATTCGGTGAAACTGATTAAAATTTCAATGGTATGATTTGACTAGTGAAGGTGTCGAGTTACATATACTCATGTAAAGTTAAATGAAAGATTGTTATATTTTTTTTATTCATAACTGAATATGAAAAACAACTATGAAAAACCTCTTCACAACAAATCGAAATTTGAGAAAAAAATAATATGTAATACAGGTATTATAATAAATATTGTTTACTGTTGGAATTCAGTCTCTTATATTAAATATTTGCGATTATTTAAAGGCTGGAGCATATGTCATAATTATAGTTATACAATATTTACAAAAATACATAAGTTCTACAATATGTAACATAGCATTCATTTTGTATAGATTTACTAATTTTTTTTGGCAGAAATATTATATATTTTTATTTAATTATTATATGAAACTATGTACATACATTTTTATAAAATACAAAATTAAAGTAAAAAGAAAAAAAATACAAATTACAAATTTAATTTTTTAATTTAATTTTTTTTAAATTAAATATATCTATTATTTGTTTTGTATCAATATCCGGAATCTAACTATTACTTATTGGAACAAATTATAAACGAGATAGAATTATCCTTTATGTGTACACACACGTAAAATATCTTTATAAATTATTAATTTAGAACTTACACTCCATTTTCAAATTGTAATAGATTTTGTACTCAATTGTATCGAGGTTGTATGAAACAATATCGCTTATGGTGTTAGTTATCCAATGTTGCTTATGGTGTTATAAAAAGTCGCTTATGATGTTAGTTTTCCTGCGAGGTTATTAATGTTTTACAAATAATTCTGTACATAAATACAATGTCAAATTCGAATGAAAGATTTTTAAAAGTAAAACTAATATATATGTATGTTCTGTTGCTGGGTTAAGAACTCCTCTCACTTTGAGGAGAAGGTCTGGAGTTTATTCCACAGCGCTGCTACAATGCGGGTTGGTAGTGGTGGATACAAATGTGTCAGTTTCATTGAAATTAGACACATTCAGGTTTTCTCACGATGTTTTCCTTCACCACCGAGAACCAGATGAATTATAAACACAAATTAAGCACATGAAAATTCAGTGGTGTTTGCCTGGATTTGAAACCGCGTTCGTCAGTTCACGCGTTTTAACCACTGGGCTATCTCGGCTCATATATTTCTAGTCCGGGACATAATGTATCTTCTCTTGTCTTAAAATACAAAAATGGGAATATCAAGGATTAATTTATTTGTCAAACAGCATTTTTGTCACAACAAATGATCGTTTATATTTTACAATTTGGATCGGCAGTTTTCAAAATCTATACTTATAAACCGTTTGTCCTGAGTAACTATCAACATGCAACCAAAACTACAGTCTACAAAGCTTTGGAACATATATTTTACATTTTTTAAATTTCAAGTTTAAGGGGTGGAAATGGAAGGGTAAGTTTTCGTTTTTAATGGTTTTATTTGATTTTCGAGTGAAGGCACTGCCAACTTCTTAACTCCGGACTGCTATTGAGAATTTTTCGACGGAAATACTCAATAATATTTTTCGTAAAACTATACGAGATTTGAACCCGGAACTTGCAGTCATTATAGGCTTGAAATTAGACCAACGAAGCAGGCAAACTATTATACTAAATAAGAACTTAGTATTATTTGTAAAATAATGACCAATTTGAGTCAATTTCATTTTGATTATACCTCGAGGATATAAACTTTAAAACTATATTTAAGAAATTATACTTATGAATTGTGTTTCTTTGTCAGTTTATACATATTAAGTAAGCAATATATATTTTTACTGGTACAAAGGTTTAGTGCAAGCGCGTCTGGCCGTTATGAATTATGAGTTAGTGATGCGCAGGCCCCTCGGTAACAGCGGCCTCGAGTCAGTCATCACCACTCATAATTTATTTTACCGCTAAATATTAATATTTTGTATTGGTGTGTTTTTTGAAAAGTGAAAGAGCCACTGAAATTAGAGGTGCAAGGGATAGGAATGGTGGCACATTGACGATGTATGTAGTATTTGTAATAGTAAGTAGTTATTACAAAGATGTTATTCGATATAAAAGAATCTATAAAAAAGTACCTAAAAACTACTTATTGCCAAAAATCGATTAAACATGCTGATAGATCGAAGCTCCACCGAAGTAAAAACTATCATTGCACCAAAGCGGTCCAAATGATTTTATTTTTTAACACAGTATGTTTTTGGTGAAACGATGCGGGTAATTTTAGAGAACGCATTCCTACGATATTGTACCCCTAATCGCTAAACTGAGTATTTTTTATGATATTGATAACTTAGATAACAAAGATTTATGCTTGTTGTGTAAAGGTTTACATTAAAACATGTACTAAGAAAATAAATGTACATAGGATAACTCTTCTTATAAGCGATATCTACCAGATACTCTATAATTAGATATGTTTTTTACATTTTCAAAAAAAGAACTTGCCACTTTTTATTATAGGTTATATAGCTAATTTTTGGCTACGTAGTAATAGTTGACTGTTTGGCAACGCTTAGCGCAGTGACAATTAATAAGAATGTATCATAGATGATCAGGATTATTTGCATCCGCATCAGGATCCACGCAGTAAAGAAATATTGTGAGGCAGTAATTGTCTCTTATTAAAATTACTTTTTATATTTATTTTAAATTTTAGAATAAATCTTATGAATAAAAAAGTATACCTCCTTGTAATTGATTTAACTATCAAAATTCTTTTATTGTTAACAAATAGGTAACAGGCGTATCTGGTAATACTTTTGATACTTCGATTTCGAAACATATTTAAAACAAAATGGAATATGTAGAGATTTTCATAAAAACTGTTGTTAAAGTATGCCGTAAGTAGGTCATGTGGTAACATCGTATTTACTAGTAAAATCATAATTTTTCCAAATTTATTGATATTTATGCATTAAATAATATTTCAATACTAGTTTATCGGAATACCTATTTTAAACCAGTAAAAAGTAGTAAATTGACTTTTTCATCTCAATGTCTTTGATTAGTTCAGACGCCAGAAGGCTATGTATGACTAGTCAGTAGGGTCTACGCTGGATGTTTCTGTCATAAAAAATAGGACATAAGTCTTATAGTGATAACAATACATATAAATATAACGAATCGATCGTTTTATTGTGATCACTAAAGACCAGAGGAGAGGCATATTAAAAATGCCTATACATATCGGCTGAAGAAAAAAAATCGCCATCGTTCTAGTTTTTCTATATAATATCGAATTCGATCAGAGCCTGATAGGTACATAAATATGTTGTGGCATTGGCATAATATATATTGCGCTTAACTAGCGTAGTCGATACTCGACAGAAAAAGAAAAAAAAAACAACTCCGTTTGTGTTTTAGGTCTTATAAAACTACAAATAGGTATATGTAAGTATGAAGTGGTATAGTAAAAGAACAAAAATGAAAGAAGACAGTTATTAGCAAACGTTTGTTAGGAATTAGAATATCTTAAGATACAACAAAACAAATCTTTTTTTATATGGTATACGTATTCAAATATGGTATGTATTGGAAATCGCGGAAAATACTTTTGCTTTTGAAAATTTGACGAGAAATATTATACATACAATAACCCAATCATTTGTACTACATATTATTTATTACTTTTAAATTTTTATAGATATTATATAAAGCGAACGGCGCTATACTTAAGTTAAAATATAATTTCTTTCTTTGTACATTTGTTTCTCAGTTTCAACACAAATAATATCCCTATGATTGTGATGATCTTTTTACTGAAGTAATAAAGCAAACGAGTAAATGGTACAGCTCGATATAAGTAACATTGTGTTTCCACAGCACAGCTGTCCAGCCGTGTCTAAGTGGTGTTCTGAACATTGGTGCTTTCATTCAAATCCGTGCAACAGCTTGGGCAATATCTAAATGCACAAATCTTCTGATTTATAATAATATCAAAACCTTTATTAAATATAGAAGAATTATAAGCATTGTTTATTGACTGCCCGAACCCGAATGCACTACCGTTTCGGAAAAAAAACCTCGTGTAATTGCGATAACGGTAAGAAGCGATACTTTTATATAAAATAATGTTTTCTTAGCATACGTAGTATATGTCTGCTTGTTTGTGTGTCACAGGGATCAACTATGTATTGATTAGTTGTCAGATTGAGTATTTTAGGAAACGCTAAAAAAATACACAGGTACCATACATTTATAGGTATATTTACGTCTTAGTCTTAAGTAAGATAGATACTCATTTTTATAATTGTTCATTAAAATTAAAATAAATGACTGCAATAAATAGTTATTTATGTACTATCTGAAATGTTATTGTTATTAATGAACTTAATTCAAAAGTTAAAAGACTAATGGAAAAGCAAACTGGCGTATACACATACAAAACAATTTAATTACTGTTTGTCAAAAGCATTTAGTTATGTATATGTTCAATGGTAATAAAATAAATTTCAGTTTGACCGTCAAAAACAGCAATTAATGATTATCAATATGATATTTCTTGGAGCATTTTAAATTTACAAGCGTATTTCTTTGCTTGTCACCTACGCTGGGTATTGTTAAAGTGTTCTTAATAATTCAGTCTTTATATCTTTATTCCTTACATTGTATTTCATGCAGTGAAATATGGAATGAAGTTTTAATATAAGTATTCTTTATGATATAGGAATGTACCTATTTCTATATAAATAAATTATAGAAAAAATGTATACAATATATCTCTTTAATATTGATGCTTGTAGAATATTATAAGACTTTTGTGCGGCCGTGATTGTAAACATTTTAGCGTAGATATATCCATTATATTACTATAAATGCTATTAGTAAATTGTGATTACTTACGATTATAATAAAAATCACTTCAATTCCCGTCGATAGTTGACACTTAAACTACACCAGAAGCAGTGGTCATCGCAGAGTATATACACTCTGCAGTTCACGGAACCCAACTTAGGCACTAATTTAAAAATTCACATACAATTATATGTCACATTGGTCCTTTTACTATGATCCATTAATGAGTACAAGTAAAACGATGCCTAATTCACATCTTGGCGATTACGTATCTTCGTGACCCATATTTGGGCTGTCGGACCGAGTGCAAATGCGTCGAAAAATGCATCAGCGAGTGCAATTCGTGCTGCCTGAAAGTCACCAATGAGCCCAATGAAGGAGAGATCCCGCTGGCGAGTGCCAGCACCAACCTAAATAGACTCTGATCATCTAAATTGACTTCAATTAAATAACAACCGAAATTGTTGAAATGCGCCATTACTCCCTCAACGCTAATCTAAGTGCCAATAGTCAGGGCGAATGTTTTATTAATAATCTCCAGCAATAACTGTTAATTAATAATTAAGCGATGGAAGCGTCGATCGACAGCTTCAGTCAGCATGCACCGCTTCGCTGCGCGAGCTTGCTCCTCTCGTTACTAGGTTGTATGCGCATTTTACGGTAAAGACATTTATGTCTAAGTATAAGGGTTTTTATCAATATGGTAATTGGGGGGTTTTATAATAAATACGTGTGTAATTTCTACCAACTTTCCCACGGCTATAAATCATGAAATAGACATGTGAGTGGTATTGATACGGATTTACAATGAAATAGTATGAACTTTTAAAATAATGATGTGGGCGTTCGCACCCTAACATGCCATGGAAACAAACAACATCTCGCGCTACTTTGTGGGAATCCCGCATGGTGTGTATGTCAGGAGCTTGCGGAACGTCGGTGCCCGCAGCTCGCGCCGCTCCGCAACGAGGGAGATGCGACTCAACGCGGTGCATCACTTCGGGGGTGTGGCTCCCGAGCGACGCTATTGGCTCTCTCGCCTCGCTACACTATCGTCCTATGCGCCCGCCTCGTCCGATCTAATATCTCACTTCTGTTCATCTACTATAAAATAAAATAGCACTTTGCCTCGTACGCTCGTCGAGTTCGGTCACAGCAGTCATTGGCTCGTATTCTTCTCCGAACATCGTATTATGGTAATATAAATTGACCAACCGTGGAGCAAATTTGGTTAGTTCGTTAAAGTTGATTAAAGCCATTTAACCGGGACGGACACGACGAAACGAACGGCGCGAGCGTCGATCCCGCGGACTAGACTAAATGAGCTTCAATTGTTTAATATCGGAATCGATAATTCGATCTTGAGTCGGGCTCGTGGAGCCCGAGGTCCGAGCGGCAGGCAGGCGGCCGCGACGGAGCCGAGCGAGGTTGGTGCGGAGGTAGCGGGTGCGCACCCGCCCGCCACCGACGGCTACATGTACGTGTGCGGAGACAGCGCCGGCGGTGCCGGACCGCGCTACGAGTGCGCCTTTGAGGGCGGCGGAGGCATGGAGCAGCCCACCTTCGAGGAGCACATGTTCAGCGAGTTTGGCAAGGATCGGCAAGTGCAGGTGGTAGTGGGCGCAGGCGGCGAGCTGCAGTATCGGGATGACCTGCCTGTGTTTGCTGGCAGTGAGCAGAAACGTAAAGAAGAACCATTACTATTGCAAGCGGTAGAAGCAGCCCCAACATCACACGCGCAGCATCCGCCACCTCCTCCTCCTCCACCAACTACTTCTAAGAAAAGTGACAAAAAGAAAAGCGATAATAACGGAATCAAGAAAAAGAAAACAAGGTAGGTCATATGTTTTTTTTACTTTTTAATTCCTAAATCTCAATTTTGATTACTACATTGCATTAAAATTATTTTATTTAACATACATTTTGAATACTAATTACTCATTTACATGAACAATATGTGTAAGTAGATAAATTTAATTAATGTCTACGAAACTTATGCTACAAAGACGTAGACACCTGTTGCTACGGCCTTGCAGTAGGCGAATATACGTTACCTACTTAAGATATTTGTATATATTACAATATACAAAAAAGAAAATACTGTGTTCATAAAGGTTTTAAAAATGAGTGTTTTAAAATAAAATACATCATTTCTCATATTACTCATGTTTAGTTAAAGAGATTATTTTTAATAATATATCTGTCGCGTTTATTGAATGCAATCATTAATCTGATTATTTGACGCTAATTTTTTTCAAAGTCAAAGAAGTCGAGCAAAATAATCTAGGATATTTGAAAAGACTTATAACCCCAATTTAATTTTGAAACACGCACCTGCTATGGTCACGAGTTGACTGGGAGCACCGCGCCTTCCGACTTTTATTGCACAACTTTATTTCAAGTTTATTTTTGTTATTTCTATCTAATACAATCGGATTTCTTGAACATGTTTCATGTCAAAACAATTTTTAATGTTTGTGAACTGGATTCCACCTAGTTGACAAATTAAGTACATCCTTGTCGTCGAAACGTGGAACAGAATAAAATCATTATAATCGCGGTCAAAATGAAATTTTTAGTTTTTCCCGTTTTCAGAATTTAGTAAAATATTAAATATAACAAATGGCTATGAAAGTCGTCTTTACTTAATTAAGTAAATTTCTCAGCATCTTTATTAATAACGTAAACAAACAATGAATACATTTCAAAGTAATATTGGTAGAATACATTACTACTCTGATACTGAAAATAGTGTAATAAAGTACTTAAAAAAACAATACTATAGTATTATAATCAATGCAAATATACTTAACAGTTTCTTAGAGCGAATAGTGTATTGGCTATTAACTACATTTCTTAAAGTCAATAATGTCAAAATTAACAAATACTTAAAATATAAACCATAATTTTTGTGAACCAATATTGGCCTTTTGTCAAACTTGTGTTTATGTAATAAAATAAACATTGTAAAAAGTATAAAACACCACCCTCTCCCCATTGCATAACTAATACGATGATTTTAAATATGCGATATAGACGACAGATGGTTTCACATTCCATTACAATATTTCTACATTATAGCCGTGTATTCAGTATACCTAATTTCGATCGAATAAAATCGTGTTTGAGGAAGAAACATATTATATATAAAACTGATCTAGATCGATTGAACGGTTTTGCCGTTGCAAACAATTTAAATACATTTTTTCCTAAGCAACCCTTAAACTATGTAACAAAACATTTTCGCGCCTTGACTATACAGTTTTGAATGTTATTTTATACAGTTAATTACCCGTATCACTACAGGGAGCCAATATGCCTTATCTTATATCTAGATGATTTAATACGAAGAGAGATCTTAATTTTTGTTAAGCCGATAAGACTTCGTGTGTTCAATTCGTCGTTAGCTCGACCACTCATTGAGGGTGTTGAGTCTAAATGGTTAAAAATGTAAAGGTTTCACACTTTACAAGTATTTAAAAATAATTCTTATTAAAAACATTCCGCCATAGTACTACATTACAAGTGCTGTCAATTGGGAAGCAATTAGAGGTGCTCACGCGCAACAGGGGTGAATTTAGTTTCACGCTCAATCAATTTCCGCGCGTGCGCCCGCAGCCATATTGCACGCGTCAGATGGTAGATGCACCGCGGGATGATAAGAATTTTATTTATTTTTGAATATGTAATTGTATACGCAGCCCTTAATAAATTAATATGAGCTTCTGTTTTGTTCCCAGAACGACGTTTACTGCTTATCAATTGGAGGAACTTGAACGAGCTTTCGAACGTGCTCCATACCCAGACGTTTTTGCTAGAGAAGAATTAGCTCTGAAATTGAATCTATCTGAATCACGAGTCCAGGTAAACTTTCCTTTATAAATACTAAACGGGTAACTGTATTATTTATATATGTAATATTTTTGTGAAACTAAAATCTTTTTTCTATTTTTTTTATAATAGGTGTGGTTTCAAAATAGAAGAGCAAAATGGCGTAAACGTGAGCCTCCACGGAAGACAGGTTACATTGGTTCCAGTTCTCCGAGTTCAACAACATTAGGCGGCGGCTTCTCAAGCATTGGAGGCAACTTGCCTGCTTTTCCGCAAAACGGCCTGCCAGCACCAGCTGATTCATGGTCTTACCAACATTCATATGAACTATCTTCACATCACTTGCTATCTTCAGGAAGTAGTGGTTACCCTGGTTTCAACACTCAGCCAGCTGCTTACTCCTACACAACAGTTCTTAACGGGCACGATGGGCAGATGTTCGCTCCGCGACATTCATACGAGTATGGCGAGGGTAGTCCGCCACCACTTGGCGTAAGGGATTATCCTATGATTGCAGCTCATTCACCGCAAATGGAAACACACGGGCACGAAGACAAGTTAGACTATCGTACTCATGATCACGAGGATAAGTACTCTTCGTGCGCATTACAAGAGGAACCGCCCCGATACGCTGCACCACCAGAAGATTACGACAAATGCGGTATGGTCCCACACGACAAACATTACGAGATGGACCGCCATTCAGAACTCTCACAGCCAGTAGTTGTCAAAATGGAACCAAACCCGAGTCAGCCGTATACGTCGCTGCCCCCTTTTTTGAATTGAAATACTCTTTTTCGAAATTATCATAGCGCGTAGATCAATTTCGAAAAGGAGTATTAATAAGCGGGACGATATTTTTATTTTATTCTAATAAGAGTGTGCATACGATTAAACAGTATCCACAAAGTTAGATTTAATTTTGACGGTATCATTATTTAAATGTACCTCATGCGCGTCATTTAAAATTATAGCTTAGTTTAATTTAAGAAAAATCTTAAAACTAGATGTTTTTTTTACAAAATGAGAGGATGATAAAAGAATATAATAAATAATAGCTTTTATTTTAATGGTATTTATTAGTTTTATATTTGTACATAAACAATTAGTTATGTGAGTCTGTTTAAACTGCCAATTTGAAGCAAATGAAACATACGTAGGTACATAATACCTATTAGTTTGAAAATTGGTTTTTAACCAGAGTGCATTCCCTGTGCCTTATTGTTTTTAGTTTTTAATTCAACTAAGGCGATAAGTTTTAATTAAATACTATATCTACGGGTTCGACCCAGCTTACAAAATATATAAAGAATTAAATTATAAGATAACTTAGTTGCTTTTAGTGTTAAAATACTTATATTTTGATACTAAAACCATTTTCTTAGCATTTAATAGTTTTTTATATATATAAATATAGTACGTATGTTTTTTTTTATTAATTTTAAGTTTTTGTTACGTAGCTGTTAGGATAATAGGATATTAATAGTTAATATTATATGACATAAAGTTTTATCCGGCTCGAAGGACTAAGACATAGTTAAGTCTAAATATATTGACGTGAATGATGTGCCAAATAATACATACAGTAGCAGTAATTATGTAATTTAGATAACTATTATAAGAATAATAATTTGAACTATTCATGTTCGGAAAAATGATAAATGTCGATATATGTCGAGTAGTTGGAATAATTATTACATGCATTTATTTTTTTTCAAATGAAAAAGAAACAAAGCAAAATATAATAAAACTACATACATAAACAAATATGCTTGACGCTTTCAGGGTATTTATTGCTACAGTGGTCGATATTAGAATTAGTTAAGTAAACCCATGAAATATTTGATAATTAAAAATTTTAAAAGCAATATTTTAGTGTAGACGGAATACGTTGAAGAGTAATAATAATTACAATGTGCTTATTGACTTCTTTTATTTTTTTTCAAACCTTTATACTTTTTTTTCGTTATTCCTTACCTATATGTTAATAAACAAAACAAAACCGTTCAGTACCACTTTCTTATTGTTTGATAGTACGACGAGATTTAGTGTTATTAATGATAAATAATCAAAATATGTTTGAACTATACAAAATCATATACGTTTTCCTCAAAATTTTAATAATAATTATGGTCGAATTTGGATCACTGGGTGAACATTGTTGATAATAAATATAATTGATTGATTCATATAATTTGAAAACGATTATCACACACAAACACACTTCAGTTGAAAGATTTTTATTATTACTCAAAGAACATACAGTTCACATAAAGAGCAATTTAACGAATTTCACACAGTAAAAAGGGTGGGCAGTAGGTGTTCCTTAAGCTGTGCTTGTACATTCTTTGTGTGAACGATATTTCGGTATGAAAGGCTCCAGATAATTTTTTTTTTTAATTAATACGCATATGTTATGTGTGTATGTTTGTTTCAGGTTAAAATTTTAGTTTTTTGGTATAATACGGGAGTGTGTGTCAGTCTGTCTTAGTTGAATAATACTTTATTTAACATGTTTTGGGCGATCTGTAAAACTTTAAGGTTAGTTTTTAGGGAACAGCCCCAAATTTCAATTAAATAATCTAGTTTAGATTTCACTAATGCGTTATATATAATTAGTCGAACCTTATGTGAGATACAATTTTAAAATTTTTCTATTCTACGTAATACCCCAGCCAATGAAATTAATTTATTTTTAATATTCTCTATATGAGGTTTCCAACTTAGTTTCTCATCTAAAAGTAAGCCTAGGTATTTTTCTGTATGCGATCTATTAAGTACGTTATTGTTTATTTTTAAGGGTGGATAATCTAAAATAACTTTGTTTTTTGCGCTAAATATTATATATGATGTTTTTTGAGCATTAATTGTAAGAAGATTACATATACACCAGTTATTATATTTGAAAAGATCAGTGTTTGCTTGGTCTACTAATTCATTTATATTTCTACCAAAGTAAAAGAGACATGTATCATCGGCGTACAAGGTAAGGTGACCGGTTAATCCAATTTTGGTAACATTATTGACATAGGTTAAGAATAATAATGGTCTCAAAATGGAGCCCTGAGGAATTCCGCAGCTAATGTCTTGGGAACTACTTGTGAAATTTCCTATTTTAACAACCTGTGTTCTATTGTGAGATTCCAGTAATTTATACGCTGGCCCAGTTATCCCAATGTCTATTAGTTTAATAAGAAGTAAAGTGTGGCTTACTGTATCGAACGCTTTTTTATATTAATGAATATTCCAAAAAACATATACATATTTTTAATATATTTCTGCATTAATTTTAGTAACTAAATCAATAGTTGCGGATAATATACTAGATTTTTGACGAAAACCATATTGACAAAAATTTTAGTTTGTCTAAGTGATTGAGCAATCGTTTGTAGATGACATTTTCAAAAATTTTAGAGAGTACGAGTAGTACAGATAATGGGCGGTAATTACTAGTCAGTTTTGGGGCCTGATTTATGTATTGGTGAAATTTTCGAAAGTATCCAACAGTCATACATTTATTTATGCAATATGTTAAATTAGGAGCAGTAAGAACAAATAAACATTTAATAAACTTGTTATTAATACCATCAATGCCTGAACTACAATTAGAATCAATCTTTCTTATAATATTAGTTATTTCGCTTATAGTGCACGGTTCAGAATTCGAAAGCTGATACTCGGGCTTATTATCTAAATATGTCATAGTATAAAGTAACTCATTTGGGTTATTTTTTTGGTATATTATTTGCTAAGTCCCTATCAAAGAGAAAAAACTATTAAATTGTTCACAAATACAAAAGCTCTCGGTGATCGTGCAACCACCTATTATAAGATTAGAGATTTGTAAGTTAACTGTAATCTTATTAATCGCTAAAGTATTTGTTAAGTTCTGTATCTTTTTAGGGTCATTGTTACAATTTTTAAACGACGTTTCGTAATATTCTTTTTTTGTAGTTTTTATTAATTTATTTACGTTTTATCTTTCTTTTACATATGTGTCTTGTAGTTTTGCATCTTGAGGGCTTTTTTTACTTGTTTCCATAATGTGTTTCTTTTGTGTATACGATCTATAATGGTTTTATTGATCCAATCTTTTTGTGGTTTGTTTACTATTTTTGTTTATATTTTTTTTGTAAGTTTATTGTTCCTATATGAACAGCTCTAAGTTATTATAATCAAAGTTATTCTTAACTATTTCTTTATTCTTTATAGAGTTGTATAATGCAGAATAATTAATGGCTTCGTAGGTATTTCGCTCAAAAGGGGGGTGTTTATATTTTAATAATTCAAAGTGAATCTGTTTATGATCGGATAAAGAGGTTTCGATGACTGTTAAGTGAAATTTGTTGTTATAAAGGTTCGTGCACACGTGATCCAGGATTGTTCTTGTCGTCATCGTTTCTCGAGTACAGTAGTCTGCATCTATTTTATTCAACATATCATAGCCAGCTGATTGTATACAATCTGTGTAACTTTGTATATCTCTACTTTTAAACAAAAGATCCATATTAAAATCACCAAACACAATGCTTCGTTTGTGTCTTACTAGTTGTGAAGAATATTTTTCCAAGAATGTATTTAAGTTTCTTTTACCGGGATAGTAAATAGCACCGACATTGATTGAGTATTTCTTTAAGTAAACCCATAGATAATGAACACCATCGTTATATAATTCTTCAGTGATTTCAAATTGTAGACTAGTAGGAATAAAAATTGAGACTCCTTCCCCCTTTTTGTCGTCGCAGTAATAATTTTTTTTTATAGAATAAGAAGGCGGCGGTGTATAGTTTAGTAAGTAATAAGGTTTTGCTTATAATTCTAAATAATTAATAATTAAAACTTGGATAAAAATAATAATTTTTAAATATAAAAATTTAAAAATAATAATTTTTATCCAAGTTTCAGTAAGAATAATAAGGTGTTTTACACAACTCATAGCTTTAATAATGCATTTCAACTCGTCAAACTTTCCCGGTTTACATATACTGCGTATATTTGCATAAAAGACTTTTAGAGATGTAGGTGAGTCAAAAAAATTTTTATAGTTATCAGATACCGTGATGTGATGAGTGAGTGAGTGAGTGATGTGGATGTCTTCTATTTCAACTTGCCGGGGAAAACTTACTATTCGGTTAAGTTATTTGAGGATTCTTAATGATTTTAAGTACTCCTCTAACATATTTAATCTATCATATTTCAAATCACTTTCTCCGTCTTTCACGTGACGAGATAACTCATCTTTTAAATTTTGTAAATAAAGTCTGTGTTGGTGTTTGATCCGAATGTTGACGTTGAAATAAATGAATGGTTTAATTTTGGTTACGTAATAAATGTTTCGCATTGTCTACAGAGGAAAAGCATACTTTAAGAAGACGGTGTTTACCAGCCGTATACTTGCCCAATCTCATAGTTGTACATTTAAAACCGTTTTGGTCATGTTTACGTCTTTGTTCCGAGTTATCGTTACTTAATTCCAATATACCCGCAATCAGAATATTTTTTTGCCGTTCCGTTCGGTCTTGGAATTCTAGTATAGTGGTTTCATTAGCAACAAACAGCGATTGCTGAATGAGCTGGTTATTTTCCGAAGTAATATGTTTACACAATTATGGCGTGTTTTTAATTGTTCTACTTCCGTTTCAAGCGTTTTTATTTGGTTCTGCATATGAGTATTAGTTTTTATTATATCCACTAACTCGGCACTTAACTTTTTATTTTCTTGTAATAAACCTTCATTAGCAATTTTTATGGACTTTATTTCAGTTTTAATTTTTGATAACTCATCCCGTTTTAACTTTGCAAGGTCATTGTTTTGTTTATTAGTTGTTTCTGAAAAATATGTCATCATGTCTTTACAAAATTCTGAAAGTTTTCTGCTTATATCGATGTCCGAATTTGGTAATTTACGTTTTCTCAAATTAATAAAAGCATCTTCACGGGATAAAGATGATAAGTCTGGGTTTGAGGCATTCCCGCTAACGCTTCCGCGTATCGGTGATCGCTGTAAACTCATCCTTAGTAAATAAATCAACTGCGATAACGCTCGCCAGGCACGTACCTTGCGTAAACGGGTCAAAAAATGCAACTGTCTTCTTTACCCGAGGGGGTGAAGGGGCTTCTGTGCCGTGTCGACGCTGAAATGTTCACTTATCCAATATGTCCTTAGGGCGTCAATTTAATTGTCACAGGTAGTTTAATACAAGTTGTTAGAACTCGCTTAGATTGTTTTATTTTTTTGTAATTGTTTAACGAAAAAGAAACAGATGACACGTCCGGTGCGATTGACTACCGCTTCGTAACTTTGTTATATTGTATATCTTGTTATATTCTGGAGAGAAGTGTAGGCGTACTTACTCGTTCGTTAGTTTCTATGGCTCAACTGGATTGTACTGCTGGTTTGGCTGCAGATTGTGAGGGATTCGGTCCAAATAGTTTTTGGGTTTTTTGTCGACATTTTCAATAGCAGTGCGGAATTAAGATACTTGCGGTGCTGCGCTACCATGTTTCGGAAAGAGCATGAATTTTACTAGAATTTGACGTTTCCTCGATATATGTTATATATGATATGATAATATGTTATATTCATATTTGCGTTTTAGACTAGTGTTACAAACAGTCTAAGTTCCTGGGTAAAGAGATATAATAAAGATAAAACAAGTCGTTTTTCGAAAATAATTTTATATGTCTTCTTCTCGGTCGTTTACTTCATTGCTGAAGGTCGTGTCCACTCTGATCTAGGATCTAGTCTTTGTGAATTTTCTCTAGTCCTTCCTGTCCTCAGCTTTTCTCAGGGCTGTGTTCACTTAGGAGACCAGTGAGGTTGGTAACTTGGTCCGACCATCGTGTGGACCGACCACTTGGTCGTTTCCCCTCAATTTTGCCAAGCACCATCAGCTTGTCGAGGCTGTCAGACTGCCTTCGCGCTATATGACCAAAATAACGAAGGACACGCTGGTAGCAAATACTTGACAATCTCGTTTTTATGTCTAGAGGCTACTTATGTACACAGTTATATATCAGCTTACCGCCGTCCACTGCTGGACGAAAGCCTCCCCCATAGAACGCCAACCATCCCGATCTTGGGCAGCCCGCATCCATCTCGTACCTGCCACCTTTTTCAAATCGTCGGTCCACCTTGCCGCAGGGCGTCCTACACTACGTTTGCCTAAGCGTGGTCTCCACTCTAACATGTGTCGGCTCCATCGGCCATCGATGCGTCTGGACAGTCAGTTAGACAAAGTATATTCGACAATTATTTTCGAAGCGATTTCGTCGTGATATTATGGACGGACGCTGATGCCCGCACCGAGGCATCGTGAGAAAAGTATCTGTATGTACTTTTATGAACCACCTTAATAATATTATAAGAGATTTATCACTTAAAAATAAGCGATTGTCGGCGTCATTTTTCAATCGAATATTATTTCTCCCGTGATAAATCGAATACATAATCGTGTCATTTCCATCAATTTTGGTCTTTCCTGCAAACGAAAGCGTCAATCTATGGATTTATTTCTAGGCACACGGCAATTGACCATTTTTGTGAACTCTGAGTGAAAATTAGATTAATTAAAACAATATTTCAACGAAGATAAATAATTTATTATTAAAATTTAAACTTTTGAATATTTACAAAATCTTATTCAACTCAATGAATTTTGTTTCAGTTTTTGATTTAACACGTGTGTGGTGTTTTTGCTGCCATCTAATTTATTCCAAATACCATCACCACTGAAGTGGTATCTCTTTTCTATTTCATACAATACTAGACTTAGTATCTGGGTGTCGGTTAATATCCGCCAGTTTAAGTTATTATAAGTTGTGTCTACTTCAACTTTGCTAGTTTCTTTTATAGAAGAGTCGCCATCGCGGATTTTCATTAGGAATTCTATGTATTGCTCCACTTCATGACTGTAAATATAATACATATATTAAAAAGTATTTTAATAGTCAACATTTATGAAACAAAACATTTAAATTAATAACAACCGGCGTAATGTCATGCTAGTATTTTAAACATTTATACGATACATAAATATGACTCACACGGGGTATAGGAGTATTTGACAGTTTTCGAATATGACGTCATCAGTAAATCCTCTCTTCAGCATTTGTATGTTCTCGCCAATAACGTTCAAAGCAGTGTGAAGCCAATATTTGTGACGTTTCAATTTATGCAGCACCGACTTATTAGATATTCCCGCCACGCGAAGGGACGAACATATTAAGACCGCAACGTCTCTACTACACACTTTGTTGCCAAAACTATTTATATACCTAAAAAAACAATTTTAATTATGTACTGGTTTCATATTATATTTTACATGTATCAATATAATGTACAATTAGAATACCAAATGGAATAGAGGTGTATTGATACAAACCAGTAAAGGATGTCATCACTGAATACCAGTGTGTTATCCAAATGGTTAAAGTAACAGCCAAAATATATGTATAGTCATAAAAGACATTTACGATAATACTTTTTTTATAGTATAGGTAGATGGACTAGCATATGAGCCACCTGATGTTAAGTGGCCACCAACACCCATAGACATTGGCATTGTAAGAAATTTTAACCATTGCTTTCATCGCCAATGTACCAACCTTGGGTATTAAGATGTTATGTCCCATGTGCCTGTAATTACACTGGCTTACTTACCCTTCAAACCGGAACACAACAATACCAAGTATTGCCGTTTTACGGTAGAATATCTGATGAGTCGGTGGTACCTACACAGACGAGCTCTACCACCAGTACATTATAAATACATACTTAAATAAACTTAAAGGCAACGACATATACACGACATAGCTATCAATCAAACTATCAGGGTCTTAAAAAGTTCTACGACAAAACGACAGTCAGTGATGTGTCCCTACATTTGTATTGAATTAGATTTCCTTCAGTTAATTTGAGGACTTAATACCATATATTTGTCAATAGAATTATCATTCTATCCAGAGTTTGAGCTTATGTAAATTTACTTACGTATTGAACACTTTTGTGGAGGCAACGAGATGATTGAGACTGTAGCATTGTTTCTTAGCTGCTTGGATTTTTCCTAAACGATTCATCATTTTCCTTTCATGTACCACCATATAAAGAACCTGGAACAGTAAAGCGACTGTATAAACCTATTACTATAGATTTTTTGGAAGGTATTTGTATATAATAAAATATTTTATGCGAGACATTTTTGTTTTTAATGAAGAATCTGTTGGAGCGCATTTTGAAATAAATCGGCGTATAACGTTGTGCGACTATATATTATTATAACAATGTGAAAAACATATTAATTTCAATAACTAAACCCCTTTGTTTTACTACATATCTATTTATTGATATTACTTAATTGTAGATTATTTCAATTACCATCTATTTCGATACCTTTGCCGTGCATCCTGTGACGGCCACATTTTTTAGCTCATGCATTAGAAATAATGCATACTCATGCGTGCATTATTATTATTTAAAATAAATCATAAAATAGAACTTACTCTTGGATTCGTCGACAACACTCGATACTCCTTTAGTTTCACGAGTTGCTCCAACCGCTCTTGTACTGTGCTAGGACGCATGCAATACACTTTCAGACAGAGTCTTTGTGCGTCATTTGAAATATTAAAATCCTGAAAAAAAAACAATATAACGTTAATAAATTAGAAATTACTTACTACTACTTACTTACAATTATTATACTTACAATATACTTACAATTATTATAAATATGTTACAAGTTCTCATCCTTATTTTGTATGGGTAAGATTAAAATGCCATGATATCTATTGTAATTTAATATTTGCAACATCAAAGTGGTGTAAAGTGGTGGTGTAAAGGATTGGGATTTACAAGTGAGCGAATGCTGAATGCTTTCTCAATTAACCACTGAACAGATTTTGATAAATTTGGTACTATGCTAGCTTGAACCTCAAGGAAGGACACAACCCACATTTTTTTATACCTAAGCCTCACTTTCCAGACAATTAATATAAATTAAAAACATACCTGCAATATTTTTTTTATTTTTAAAACAGCTTGATAATGGTTTTTTAATATAGCTGGTTCCACTTTAATAGCTTCTCTTATATCTAAATCACCGATTGAGTTGACATTCTCCAAAATAAGTTTTGTATTTGTAGGATCCGATGAAATGATAAACCCATTTCTTCTAATGGTATCTATGTTAAATTTAATGTCATTCTGTGCTATATGTAATGCTTCCTTAATGTCACACATAGGTCGATGTTTTAGAGGTAAATAGTTTTTACAATACTTTTGAAATTCTTCCGAAGTTATGCAAAATTTATGTTGCAAGTATTGTTCCAAAATGCTCATTCGTATTGTTACTAAAAATATTCAAATATAATCAATTGTATATTTTTGTTTATATGTAATAATGTATTCAGCTTTATGTTTTAAAATATATCAACATGTTTTACTTACAAATGTTGGTACTGGATTCTGGAAAATTCATCAATTTTATTTTATCTGTAGGCCAATCATAAAAGCAATTGAGTAAAAATTGTTCTAGATTAAGTTCTTCTTTCAACAATCCTTCTTTTTTTAACTGGGATATTGTTCGTGATTTGACCAATGTATGATATCTGAAAATGACAATAATATACAAATTATCTTTGCAAAATATATATCACATTTGTACTTAATTTAATATAAATGTATTATATATGTTCTGTTAACCTTATTATATGCTTAGGAAGTATAACTGTAAAGTTACATTCTCTTAAGATTTCTCCATAATTGTCCATTAATAAATGGTTCATACAAAACACATGTGGATCAAGGCATGCATCCTCTGCAGTTATACTAAATTTGCTTAATATCTGTAAAGTATATTGTATTTGCTCTTCAGTAAGGTTAAAAATTTTTGGATTCTTTTTTTGTAGTTCAAGAAGAAAGTTTTCAGATACTGATTGACCTGTAACGGAATTTAGCAAAGATTCAATACGGCGTCGATTTTTAAATAATTAATATACTTAAATAATGTATGTATACCAGAAACTTCTTTATAGAGATTTATAAATGGTGCTTCATGATAAAATCTACGACATTTGGAAAATATTGATATGTTTGGTGAGGCACATATAGTTTTTTTAAAAGTTTGTGCTATTATTTTGAAATACATTGTGTTTTCATTATGTTACTTTTTAATAAAATCGCTCTAATTTCTTCCTCTAATAGTCTTCATAACATTTGTTTATTTACAAAAATAAATGACAAACCGAAAAACGTCAGTGTCATATGAAAAGAAAAAAAGACAGTATTATGTACGGGAAATACATTGTTCCTTGGTCTTCTAATGGTATCTATGTTAATTCTTGGTCTCATATTACTCAATATTATTATAAAACAAGGAAACCACTTAAATTGACTTGAAAAATATTAAACCTTTATCCTTTGTTTAATTTATAGTTTTAGTTAAAGCATACATTTAAAAAGAAGATGTTATTATCATTGGTTTAAGAATAATCAGAATTACCCTTAATTATTTATATATAATAATTAAATATTATTATTAGGCCAATCTCATGAGAGATTGTGTAGTAGTAGTATAATCCGATGGGATGGCAGTTGACACGACTGGAAAATGTTCAGACGAGACACGGGAGTGTACACAGTTACACACTTCCAACTTCTAGACTCCGGGCTGCTACTAAGATTTTTTCGACACAAAAACCTAATAACTTTTTTTTATTGGCCTGTTCCGAACCCTCCGGGTCTGCGGCCTGACATCCAGCCACTAAACTAGACCATCGAGGCAGTCAAGTCATTAACAAAATTATGTTTTTAAATATGTGACCAGTTAGTATTCTTCTTGTTACATGTATTAGATCATTGGCAAAATTGTATAAAAATATGTGAAAATTATTACGGTTCCATCATGCATATATTTATTAAATATTGGTGTAGTTGAGATAACGGTATTGACGATTGATCGTTATAATTGAGCCAAATGCAACATGCATTTAAGGATTATGTCTTTTTATAGTGCTATTACTGTAAAAATTGGACTGGAACACATTAGCGATATGTATTTAAGTATTAATTATCTTTATTATTAATTATTTATTATACTTTATTATGAATCTTATAAAATACTAAAAAATATTCACACGTACTAGCCAAGAACTATTGAAATTTAAGGCAACTCGGACTAGAATAAATAATTAGGGAAAAAAAATTAAATCGACATGATGGATTTGGTTAAACTAGAATATTCATTGAGTTTGAATAAGACAACGAGGCCGTAAGGTACTACACTTTTGCATCGTATCATGAGGAAATAAAAGAGCACAGAGTACATAAGTTCAAATGTCAAAAAAGGCATAAATAAAAAGACAATCATGTCAGATTGTTTTGTTATTGTAAATAATACACTTATATATGGCTATATAACGAATTAGCATTTATTTTAGTGAATTTGTTCACATAAATCTGTAACAGTATTCAGTAATTTTCAAAATAAGGTAAGCGTGATATACAAATTTCTACCAATTTATTGATTTTATTTATTACATGCGTATTAAAATGGAATAGTATTTTATTAAAATGAATAAATCAATTATTTTCCTGCTTTTGTAGATGGGTTGGAACGCTGTTGTTAATCAGTTTAAGCAAACTTGGCTCACTACACTTCTCAGTCTAGTTTTATTCTCTGGTGTGACCTATTTCTTAGTTTGGTCTGAGGTATGAAAGATTTTTTTAAATTAATAATGTAATATTGTGACTTTTTTCTTGTATTAATCATATAAGCAATGTATAACATTTGTATAACATTGCTTATATGATAAGTTGTACTCCGTGTAATAATTAATAATTTAAAATACTTAATATTTCAGTGTCAAACTATTCAAAGCAATCTGATGCTCGATGAGGTGGTATTTGCAGCTGAGAGTATTGACGTTCACACTAAAGATGAAGCAGAGCGTTATGAAGGTCGAGTAGTACATATTATAGGACCTATAAGAGTACTGGAACCAATCTCAGAACCTGATTATAATATTCACGTACAGGCTGTGAAGCTAAGGAAGAGGGTTCAAATGTATCAATGGATTGAGGAAACAAAGTAATATATTAACCTTTATCATATTCTTTATCCTTTATTTAGAGAAAAACTTAAATTGTTAATATTTTTATTGTTAATTGGTCGGGTATTGTAGTCTGCCATGAAATTAGTGTCCTCCTTCCAGTCATGAACAATTGCAGAATTATACTAACATCTAATTCTATCTAATTAATAAAAAAAAAATTGCTAGTAGCCTATTATTTAGTTGAGTATGATAGAATATTTTTAAAGTATTTAATTAAAAGTACAATAAATTTAAAAAATATTTATTATTTCATACATCAGAGAAACAGATAATTTCTTAAGTGAGCCAGCCGATGAAACTCAAAAGACTTACTGGTATCATAAGGACTGGAGAGATTATGTGGTTGACTCTGCACTGTTCTATATCAGACCTGGTCATCATAATCCGACATCTATGCCAATGTTTAGTGAAACACACATTGCTGAATATGTCAAAATTGGCTGGATGAATCTAGGTAAGTAGCCAAATAATACTATATTTATGTAATTATTATTAATAATGGCAGTTTTTATTAAGAGAAAGTTGGATAATAGCTTGGCTGTAGTGACATAGAGGGTGAAAGAAATCTGTTATCATTTAAGAACACCTAAAGATGAGGGTCATATTGCAGGAAAAGGGATAAATAAAATTGTAGGTAAGGAATGAAAGACTGGAAAAAACGTGGATGGCCTATATAAGGTGATGCAAGAAAAAAGTTACTAAGCATTATGACTTGAGACTGGACTGCAACCTTTGGTTTTGTTTCCATGTCAGGCCTGTAAGGAGTTACTGTGTCTTTCTATTGCGAAATTCTCACTAGCAGCCAGTAGTGTTACTCGGAAGCCTTTATAGTCTGCTGCTCCTGAACTTTCACCGGTTTTGTCAAAATTACCATCCCATTCGATTATGAGAGTGAAGGTATAGAAGTGTGCTTATGTTTGTGCACACACATTTGCACAATAATTGTCTCCCTTCAGAACGCACCTAGAAATTGGCCAAAAAGACTTTGTCATCATGTTTAAAGATGGAGAGGAGAACATGAAAAATTTAATGGCAGCAAACAATTTACTTATTTATATTAATTATTATTAATCAATTTTAGGCTTAGACGTTAAGCGTAAAGTGAATGATTACTACGAAATATGGTCGGACACTAGACCTGACCGAAGTGATATCAAACTGCATTCTGGATTCTATTATCATGGAAACAGCGCCCTGGAACATGAAATAGGTGATCTACGAATTCATTTCTCTTATGCCGGACGAGAGGATGACATTGTAAGTCTTAATATTGCCCCCTTTTCTTCCAAACTTATCAAAATATATATTTGCTCCTTTAAAGGATGTGTCCTCTTATCCATTATTTAATTAAATATTTTTTATTTATACTTTTTATGATAATTTTTTATTTTTTTAGTTCAGTTTAATTTTCTATCTCTAAATAACGGAGTGGCAGTGGTGAGGAGTTGAATAACCCAAGATGATGGATGAAAGATGATGATGAGTTTCGAAGGTGTAGAAAAATAAAATATACGTTAGGCTCTCAATCAAAATTGCATGTAATGTCTTAAGAGAAAAAGAAAAAGAGAAGGGGTGCGGGTACAATATTTAAATTTAACCAATCGCGGCGGATAAAAAGTATGACGTTGTGTTTCGTTAAGTTTCTCGACTCGAGATGTCGCTACACGTCATTAATTGGATAGGAAGTATGAACAAATAATATTAATTGTTGCAAATTCAATTGTACACAAGCTCTCCTAAAGTAATTTGAGGAAATTCATGCCATCCTTTTTAATACCACACTTAAGAAAGAACACATAGTATTTTTTACTCTTACTAAAGTTTAATTTACAAATATGCACAATAGAATTGTTTATGGATTTTCTAACTCATGTCCAATTAATATTTATTTTTAATTTATTGACAGTACACAGCAGTTGGTTTGGTTGAGAGAGGTGTTCTTCAACCGTACAGCCCAAAGAATTTTCCGACTGCAGATCCGTTGTCTCTGATGAGGAAAGGCTCGTATAGCTTGAAACAGTTATATGATCTAGAGAAAAGTCACGCAAACACTCACACTTGGAAGTACAGATTGCTGGGCTTAATACAAGTGTTCGCATCCGCTATGACATTACATCCAGAATGGCTAACACTTTGTAAGTTATATTATTTAGTTTATCTATAAAAAGTAGTTACTTCTTCTTACATATTTTTTTTGAGAATTAAAAAACCCAAGAGGTAATAATCTATAATAAATAAAAATAAAGGTACGCATAACATAACTTTTATATATACTTGGGAAATTGCTTATGGTTGTAGAAAAAGTAGAACAGCTTTTGTTACTAGTAATAGTAGTACAAAAGTAAATAAAATGTATTAATTGTTGTTGTAGTAGTAATTTAGTTGGTGATAGGGCTTTGTGCAAGCTTGTCTGGGTAGACATCACTCGTGCATCAGATATTCTAGTGAGTGACCCAGTGTAACTACTGGCACAAGGGACATAAAATCCTAGAGCCCAAAGTTGGTGATGCAATGGCAAAGTAAGGTACGGTCATTCAGCTATGTGAAACTCAGATGACCTATGAAGCATGGGCTATTGTCTATTGTTTTTTCTGTTTTCACGTTAAATTTGAACGTAGCACAGTAATATAACTTGATAAATAAATATTTTCACATCAACAATGAAAACATTACCTTATATATATTTGTAATTTCTATTTTAATGTAACTTTTTTATTACAGTTATGCAAAGCCATTGGATTTCAAACAACTTGAGACGCTGCACAAGAGTTTGGACTAATTTAGTTCTTTCCTTTTCATATACACTGCTCATAATATCAATACCATGGTAAGTTCTGATAATTGTGCATCATTTTTCAAATTGCATTTAGATATTAAGGCATGGTAAAGGATATCAAAATAAAATTGGTGTAAATATTGTCTGCCATGCTATCTATATAGATATTTATCTAAATGTATATATGAATCTCTGATTATAACAGAAGTTGTGTTTACTTCAAACTTAAATCAACAGTTTTTGTAAAAAAATATAAAATCCTAGAATATATTTTATGATCGCGAAATGAAAAGTAAAATCGCTAGTTTCAATCTGTTTAAATACTATACTAACTTATTATTACTGTTTTGTTAAACTTATAAATAATTCTTGTGATCTGCGATGAAGCTTATTATTATAAAATGTATTCAACCTAAATCCAGAGAGTTAGCTATTTTCTATTATTTCTACCCATATAATTTTTAATTTTATTGTGTTATTTTATTCACAGGTTTCTACATAAGCCGTCGTTCGGAGCCATTGTGCTTGGTGTGGCTGTACTACCCATACTTCACTATTCGAATTTGCTAACACGTGACCAGCCTGGTGCAAGATATACAAGATGGGAAGACCGTTAACGCAAGAAGTAAACAATTATTTAACTCTTGAAGCGAGTTGTGATTAATTTGTTCATGACTGCATTTGTAAATATATAAGATCTCTGACCTTTAATATCAACAAATTTAAATTAAGGTGTTATTATCACTGTCAATGTTGTGGATTAATCTTAATTCCGTATACCCTAAATAGTAATTACATCAATCACTTCTGTACTATATATATAATATGAATGAAAAAGAATAATTCCTATTTAAAAAAAATCCCAAGTGTAGACAAGTATACCTAATAGATATTGAATATGGCGATATAGCGGACGGTTACTGCTATTTTGCCATATTTATGAACAACTATATTTTATCTATTTGCATTTTAATAAAACGAATCGTTCCGTAGAGGGATTTCGTTTTCATTTAATTATTAGACATTTGTATGAGCTGTTCTTTTGGCGATCGGACTTATGTGATTGTGATTTGTGACTAATAATGATCATCATTTTGTCATTGATATTCAAATCTGTCATAAACCAATTTTTAAATCAGTTTATCACAATATAGTAAATTTTTTTTTAAACAAATTAAATAACGGGTATTTTTAGATCTCTTTCTACTAAATATTTAAATATTCTGGGTGCTTATATTTTTTTTATTAAAGGTAACGGAAATTAAAATAGTTTTATATTAAAATATTACATTTAACAAACTGGCATATCAAAGACAATAATATGGCACTCGTACATTATTATGATTATGTCTACCAATATAAGCGGATTGCCTCATAATGTCTATTTCAAAATTGAGCAAAATATGGACATTGCACTCAAGTTAAGTAAATATATTGCTGGCCAGATACGATTTCTCTACTTAAACCAACAAGACAAGTTGAGAATATATGTTGTATAACAATACTTGGATTCAGCATTTTACATACAATTTTTGATATTATATAGTTTTTCACTAAAAATGCTACAATCTCGTGCCGATTCCAAATTCAAATGGCTTAAAAGTTTAATATTAATTTATTTGTCTTTGACTTAATTTACGGTAAAATTTATTGATACTTAATTAATTTTTATAGTTATAAAACTTCTTTACTATGCAGGCTACCCGATTTTATTAAGATTCATACACATCATTATGGAGCAATAAACAATTATGGTATTTCTATTATAACGCACGCTCTTTTTAAAAATATCTTAGTCTAAAACTATTGTTTTATTGTAATGAATGTGTACAAAGTAATATTAAGTTTAAATAAATCTAACTAACTTCCGGTTGATGTTTATATTCTAGTCACTATGTACATTTGAATATAATTTATTGAATATTTAATATTAGTGTTTTATTCTACCTATCCTGTATTTAAAACCATTTTAATTTTAATTATTAAAATAATTAAATTAATACAGTCTCTGCCATACAACAGGTTTAAATGGTTCCCCATATCAATTTATCATTATGGATTTTGAGAATATTTTTTATGAATAAATATGAAACAAGTTTTCTTTATCTGTGACAACGAAATTGCACGAAAAAAAAAGAAAATATTTTTTAAATTTTGTGTATCACTTATTGACAACTTAGTGATTTTTCATGTTAGTGTTTCAAATATTTTTTCCAACAGTTAAAACCTCTTTTTTAAAGCGGAACTATACAAACGTAGATTTTTTTTAACATTTGTTTTTAGAATTTTATACAATGATCATATTAGCCCAATGTTGTTGTTATTTGCTACCAACCACAAGTTTTAAGAAAATATTGTATCAACAATGCCCCTTGTGTTGCGATTTTAATAGCTTCAAACGAGTCAAAACTGTTCAATAATGATATGAAAATAATAATTGAATTATTAGCATGAAGAAGTTTTTTTTAATGTAATTGTTATAAATATGTATAGTGTTAGAAGATTTCTTGATTTATACAACAGAGGTGTTAAAAAAACCGCACGCTATTTTAATCCTGCCATTGTGTGGACACAAAGGTATAGTAATTAATTCATTATTGGCGCATCTTGTGATTTGTTGAATGTGTTTAAATTTGTCATTTAAATTTTTAAGAGTAATTGAGTGAGTTATTTACATCAATTTGTATGAATTGGTGTTATATTTTAAAAATATAAATTCGAGGTTATTATAAAATCAAGTTTCACTTCTGGATGCTAAATATAGATATTATTTACAACCTGTGGAGATGTGGTTAGACATCCAAGCTATTATTACCTTTTACTGCAGAAGCCTCAATTTCTACAGCGCATGCGTCAATTTCAGTACGAGTCTCTCAGCTGTTATTGCTCCACCCATTGACTTTTATACTGACTTGCTTAGTGAATGTTTTCATATTTTTATATAATCATTTAAATACTACTTAGTATTGTATGTGTAGTTAGTTAGTATCGAGACCTAAGCAGTGTATTAATTGATCGGTTTTAAAGGAAACTTCGTTCGATATAAAAATGAAAGCAGCGGCGATGTCTGTCTGGATTTTTATCAATCTTCTTTGTTTTGGAATGTGCGGTTATTTATACTTGATATGGTCTCAATACTGGATGAGCTTAGAAAAACAAAGGCTATTTAGTAAATCTCATGTAACACCTCAGAAGAATGGCATATCAGGAATAAGTTATCAAGAGAATTTTTCAGAAAACATGATTTCAAACACAGTGTTAAATGTATCGTTGTTAAAAGTCGATTCTGTACGTAAAAGATCCGTAGTTGCTTTTAAAACTGGTCAAATGTTACAATGGTCTAATAAATCATATGGGACGCAGGTTCGTCCGTCCAATAACATCGTGGTGAAGAGTCGCGGCAGTCCGAGATTCCCTAACTTACATAAAGCTATATTGGAGTTCGACAGCGACAAATACGTCTGTAACGATTTGACAACATTAGAATGCGAATCGAAAACTGCTGAGTTCAAAGAATTATTGTTGAAAGAATTTCATCGAGTGTTGATGAGTGATAGCAAAGTGTTTACATCAGGCCTCGAGTCGCAGAACCCTTACGACGTCAAATACGATAGAGGGTATGTCAAGCAGCTTTCTAGGGGGGAAATATTATGCGCTCTTGGCCAAGTAGCTGTACGAACGGTTGAATCAGAAGATGAACCCTTTGCGAGCTTGGGTTATAGTATTCCGAAAGATCCGTTACAGAAACACCGTATGTTTAATACATGTGCGATTGTGACAAGCGCTGGAGCTCTTCTTGGATCGCGTTTAGGAGAGTTTATTGGTAAGTTGTAATTTAGTGTAATCATAGTATATTTTTAATACATGCCAAACACAAATACCAATTCCTATTCTGTAATATCCAATACTAGATTATTTAAAAGGTTTTTTGTGTTTAAAAATCAATGGTATATTTTTTGTTTAAAAGTACCGTTAGCGTAAAACGAAAAAATGATTTAATAAATAACTTTGTGCATCGTGTCCGCTAGATGAATCAGATATCAAGTGTTTCATATTGAATTATTTCCTTTACAGTTATCGACACCAAAGTCCATTGGTTAACAAACTTTACTAATTCATGTTTCTCGTTATGCAGAGAGCAATAACATGAAATGAGGACAGATAGATTACTTTAAGTTAATATGTTTGAGTGACGGTTTTACAGTATAACTTCTTTATAAAGTACAATATCAAGGTTGAATTTAAGTGTCACGTTTCTATGAGTAACGTTTGACAATAAAACGCTTCTGACGTTACACTTCTGTTATCTGTACTTGGTTGCATGTTTAGTTGGTTTCATGCATTTTCTTCCACTCATTGTATGATATACACCTTTGATAATCTACAGGATGTGATCGGTAGTACGATGGTAGGTGATCGACCGGTATTGTGCAGCTATCGTATCGGATCTTTGCTTTGTGAACGCATTGACATGCGCAGGCGGCTCTGTTCGACGAACGACCCAAATCGTATGCGAATTACATGAATTATTATTGTTCACGGGACTTCACTTATTACTCACGGTCGCAAATCACAGTAGACAACTAGGTACCTTTGTTATTTACCGACTATTCATTGTAATAGGAAATAGTGGTTATTAAATATATGAATCAACTATACGTTAAGGAAGTTTCATAAGGTTCAAATACGAATAAAATATTAAAAAATATATAAATGAGGAAATCATATGTCTGATACAATAGCAATAGTCATTACGTCTGTTTTGACTTCCTAATTAACTAAAATATAAATACCAAGGATAAATAGACAAAGTAAAAAATAATGTAAAAGAAAGACCGCAGGAGCAGAAAATCTTAAACTATATTGGCAATGCTAAAATAATAGAAAATTTAAAAAAAATCATCGCGGGTCTTTATGTACAGTTACTTACAACTTCTATTTTGTAACTGGAATTTAAATGGTTCAATTTTTTTATTGCTCCGCTTCACATGATTCCCCTCCTCTGAAGGTGGAGGACCGGGAGCTTTGGCGCACCTTGGGAGAGGCCTATGTTCAGCAGTGGACTACGAAAGGCTGTTGATGATGACGACATGATTCCCCTTGTCACTGTTTGAACCAATTAGTCTAAAATTTGTCTCTTATAGATGATGTTATAAATACTCATCTGTGTCTAATTTAGCCATAGTTTATGTCCGGCTACCATTATGCATGGTCAGATAGTGATCATACCATGTAAGTATTTTATTATGCATCGACACTTGATTTATTCATGATCATCGCAATCTAAGCTTGCAGAAACGACGTCTCGATATGCTGATATGGTAGTTTAAGCGGTGTTATGGCGCCGCCAGCCGGCGCCTCTGTATTGAATCTGTAAAACCCACGCGTTCCCACTGGAAAATACAAAGTCAACCTAAGAAAAAAACCTCTATCTTGATCTGAAGACATATTGCTTCTAGGTAAATCGGAAAGTAAATTTGTCACATCGGCTGATTTACTTAGACCCACTGCTGCATTTTTTAAAATAATTTGTATTATTTTTTCCCTGTAGTTAACAATTCATATGTTTTTAAATAAAAATGAAAACTTAGTTTTAAATTGTTTCTCACAGTGCTATCATTAAATAAGTCGTTTATTTTTCTTTATAGATAGAATAAAATTCAAAAGTATTAATTAGGGTTTAATTTTCAATACTATTAATGGATAACGAAGTCTTAAGTAAGACATATGATCATATATACACAATATCTATATCTCTTAGAATTAATCTTTTATAAAATAATTATAGCAAACGCAACTTTTTATTAAATTATATAATATGTTATTGATTCTCAGATACATGTGCTTCTGCTTTTCTTCGAGTTATTCTATGATATATTTTGGTACATGATTTTTAAATGTAAAATTTGTTGTTATGTCAAGTTGGACGTGACATAAAGACAATAAGAAAATTTTTCCTTGTCGTAAATTTTTTTTGAAAAAAAAAAAATTGGTAGCAAAATGGTAGGAAAAACATTTCGATCTATAATTTAAGGTACAGAATACCATTAGATTTTTAAAGTACGGCGAAACACATGTCGTAAATGATAAAGATGGCAAAAGGTGATTCATAAAAAAGTCCTTAGGTATATTATTTTAGTTGGATTGTGTTAGTCATTTGCACATGTCTTTGTCCTTAGTCGAAAGCTGCGATAATTTAAACGCACCTTGGAATAAGCATTGGTATTTACACAATTTGAACCTCTATTTTCTAAACAATAAGGATTTACAGAAATATGTTTTATTTTGCGTACTACACAGTACACACCTTAGACTTAAAGAGACAATGGACACGGCCAAAACATGTTTAATTCCTCTTACTCCTGTAGAAAAACCCAGAGTTTGTATAAGTGTAGAATCGCATGTTTGATTCTACACTTATACAAACTGTGGGTTGTCATGATTTTTTTTTTAATGGTTAAAGACCTCTAGGGGTAGCACTACACAGCCTATTTGCGACGTTTAAGTTTGCCAGTTCACAAAATATTGTACACATTTTGGGTCGAGTGTTTTAGATTAATTCAGGATAAAATATTAACAAAGAATATTTCATTTTACTGTGTTTAAATATATTTATAGTTATATGTATAAATAGGCAAAGTCAAAACAAACGGTTCAGCACATTTTTCTCATCTGTTTTTACACCTTTTTTATTTTTTTATTTTTTATTGCTATTTGTGTACCTATTGCCGAGCTTTAGTGGTTGTAATTAAAAAAATAAGTTAAGTTATAAAAATATTTTCCTTCAATTATAGAAAACAGCATGCACCTTGTAGAATAGAGTAGAAGTAGCTGCAAATATTAAAAACAATAAAAATAAAATTTTAATATATATCCAATCATTTTAGTAAAGAGAAAGCGTAATAGAATTAGATTTTAAACTAAGTACGTAGTTGTAGTAAAAAAAACACATACTTGGTTCTTCTACCGGTCATAAATTATGTATATTGTAACCTTAACTGCAAGTCATCAGCCCACACGTTCATAAGCAGTGCATAATTTATAGTTCGTTTGCTATCGCGCATATATTATGCATGTAGCCTTAGCCATGAAAAAACTACAGGATATTGTGAAAATTTTAAAGGAAATAAATTTAAAAAAAATATTTGACGCGATAAATCGTAGGTACATACAGCCGAATGTAATATACATTCGGTAACAGCCTTTAAATGTTCCACTGCTGGGCTAAGGCCTCTTCTCCCTTTTTGAGGAGAAGGCTTTGGAGCTTATTCCACCACGCTGCTCCAATGCGGATTTGTGGAATACACATGTGGCAGAATTTCAGTGAAATTAGACACATGCAGGTTTCCTCACGATGTATTCCTTCACCGAAAAGCACGAGATGAATTATAATCACAAATTAAGCACATGAAAAACTTCAGTAGTGCTTGCCCGGGTTTGAACCCACGATCATCGGTTAAGATTCACGCGTTCTTACCACTGGGCCATATCGGCTTAATATACATTTCTAGAAATCAAAAAATACTATTAGTAATTGCATTTAGAAATTAAACAAAGATAATTGAGTACGTATTAAATAAAGACAGTGTTAAAAATCATTTCGAAGAATAAATAGTCGTGGGCCAGCCAATATAAGTTATTTTAAGTTAGTTTAAGTTTATTATAAGTGTTTGTCTAAAGAAGTTCTTATTAGCAGCAAACAAATTAAGTTTCTACTTACAGGTAATTCGCTCAAAACAAGAAACATGTGATGTAATTGTAAAATGAATGTATAAATGTTAAATTTTTAAAAACCAGGCAATGGTTCAATTTTGATTTTGACTGTTTATTTATCCCTTTTTGAAAATGTAATAAATCATTAAACTTCTTGTGCCATTTTTTAATAAGAGCTTATATTATAAATGTGGTATTTTTTCGTGTGGGTAAAGAACTGGGGGGTACTGTTGGATATTTATAATCAGACAATAAATGCCATTTTTTTTTAGTTTTTTTTTGTCTTCTCAATTGAGTTCCGTTACACAAAATATTTGTTCTTAATTAAACAAAGATTTAGTAAAATGCAATGCAAATCATGCTTAAATATTTTATTTTCAGCAAATGAATAATTAGTGTTCGTTAACAATAGCTCTTTAGAGTACATTTTATAGAAACAATAGGCAGAACATATACATGTCAACGCTCAGTGTTATCTATCATTAAATCTTCTTTTGCTTACGCGAACGCTTGCTCGACAGAACGCAGATATGACATTAACAAAATTGTTTTTAAAACAAATGAAAATAAATAATAGGTATATATCATGTCGATCATCTTTTGAGATCCACCGCTTAGTCATCATCAGTTTTTCTGCTCCGAAGTAGCAATTTTAACCGTTGTTATAGGACATAATATGTTAGGTCCCGTGGTTAGTGGCCCTTTGACGGTGTATAAAATGATTAAAAACGATATACGATATATATTCTTTTTATTTCTTACAGAAGACGGTTTGTCGGTTTTCCTAAAAAATAAAAGGGTAAATATAGTATATAGATGATGATGATGATGATGAAAACTTCATTGTTTATCAAATATTTGCTAATTTCCAGAAGATACGATTTTTGAGTTAAGAGTTTTAAGTTTTGAAATATCTCTAAATATTACTCAAAAAAACTATTTAACGATTGAAATTATTTGCATGATAACAAAAACCGGGCGATGTTCTAGTATAGGAGCAGCACTCGATGTGGTAACGATTCCTACTCGTCAAAACAGTAAGCTATAATATTAATTACCTTGTCAATACAACACTTTTAACACTTTTAAACTGACGTAACTGATCAAACTATATAAACTTTTTTGTATAGTTATACAAAAGAAGTTTATGTAATAACGCATATATCACACTTAAAATTGGCGAATAAATTTCGAAAAATATTGAAAATCTTTCATTTTTAACATTGCAAGTAAGACATAAGTTTTTGTTAAAAAATAAACGTATATTCAGTAAGTAGATAATTAGTTACGGTTTTTCTTTTTTCTAGATCGTAATTATCAGACATTTATCGCAATTAGGTTTGTTTACATCCATTGTTCGGTTTTTTAATATATAATGAATAATAAAATAATATTATGTGTATATTTGTTCGTCAAAGGTGTTTCGGTAATTTCAATGTTTCCAAACCTGTGTAATGGAGCGTAAAATTAAATAAGTTATCGTCATTCAAGGCCTTTATTTCTTTGTATGATAAACTTAGGATTGCAGAGACAGTAATCGGGCAGTATTGTATCAGAATACATAAAGACCTTGAAAAAAAAAGTATTACAATTATTTTATTCAATAGTTACGGAATCGTTTTAGATTATTGCTTGTAAATATTTTTCTATGTGTCTTAACACCTTACATAAAGAATTAATAATACCTTTACAAAATCATTGTCAATTCTATTGCCTCGTATTCTACTAATAATATAATGTTTCAGTAGAAATTTATTGATTAAATCTTTATTTTTTAAATTGGTAGGCTGTCTAGCAAATTGGCCGTCTAATGGTGAGTGGAACTACCATTGCTCATCGACTTGCATTGCAAGAAATATTAATTACATCTAACATGTAACATCGATGTACTATTGGGTACTAGGACACATCAAACTATTTCTGTAACAGTTTCTCTGTATTTATGTTTGGCGGTAGAATATGTGATAAGTGCGTGGTACCAGCCCAGACGAGCTTGCGCGAAGCTCTCCTACCAAGTAAATTTATTAATTTTAATTTCAGATTCTCATGACATGGTTTTAAGATTCAATAATGCGCCGACAGACAATTACACAGAAGATGTTGGTTCTAAGACTACATTTCGTATACTTAATTCACAGGTAACTAAGATTATATTTAATATATTTCAGCTTTATAAGATGGCGGAACGAAAATATTGTATAGAAATTTTATATGTTTTACATTTAAATTCCTATAAAACCAATTAACCCCTAAGGTTATTAACACATTCGCATCCTCTACACTTTTCATATCTTCATACGCTATGCCGTCATACATTGTGTTAGTGAACCCTCTAGGAGGGTCCTCGGCAATACGTATAGCAATAGCCTTGAGCCCACGTCGTGGGTTCTTGGTATACGGTAACGATTCGTGATAAAAAACGCTCGAATATAGTTAAATTTGATATTTTTCGGACCTTTTTGCTATAAGCAGTATTTTTAGAGGCGTTCCCGTACTTAGTGATAGTAAAAACGAGCATTCAATGAAACATGAGTAAGTTAACAAAAATTTATTTCACTCGCTCCGATCATGTGACAGTGGTCTTCAACCTTTTTGTAGTTTTCATCATGTTTGCCAATAATAATAAATAATTCATTGAACATTGTCTTTTTGTACAATTTTTGCACCTCCTAATAAAACTCGCCTTGTCAAGGAATAAATAATTTATTATTATTTCGATGCAATTACACAAAGTCCATTCTTATTCATGATAGCCAATTCCGCTGTCTTTAATTCGCAATGGTGTGCCTTTTCTATTTAAATTTAATGTTCATGTTCTGTATACTATCTGTAGATTTAACAATTCTTCTGCTAAACCTACGCTAGTATGAAAACTATCTGTATATCTGTGTTTCTAGTGGTTACATGTAAGGCCGCGGACCCGGGTTCAAATCCTAGGTCGGTACAATAAATTTATTGAGTTTTTCTGTCGAAAATTCTCAGTAGCAGCTGCTACTCATGTACGCCATGGCGCCTGTACCTGACGTCACGCTCAGTAAACGACAGTAAACGTTGTATTGTGTCTATACTAAACGAAGAAAGGCAGAAAGTATTGCGTATTTCCTAAGGTTAAAAATGGATTCCAAAGCTTACAAGTGGTATGCGGTCTCTCTGTGTAAAAATACATTCGAATGCCAACCAGATCGAAGAACAATCTACAGAAGCAGAACGACCATATAGTAAGAATAGTAAAAACCGTAAGATTATGGTTCTTGAAGAATGTGAAAAGCAATTAAAAGAAAGTATGGTTACAGAACAATTTGAAGAAATTGCAAATTTAAACATCAACAAATCTTGGGCAAATTAGAGGAATTTGCCTTAACAAAACCTTGTTCCATCATTGATAGATCTTGGATGTTTTATTTTCTTTACAAAAACGTAAAGACAACAACTGTTCAAGAGGTTGTAGATACCGAGGCGTGACGTCATTCGCTCTGATTAGTGTTTTAAATAAAATGGCCGATTGCATCATTGATCATTTATTTTTTAATTCTTTAATACTGTCATCATGCCTATTGTTATAGATTAGTAGAATTCCAGCTCTCTATGTAAAGACACCGTCTTAACTTCGCGCCAATTAGAATTTATAAATATTTAGCATCAAAAAGTTGATTTTACAAAAATCTCTAATTGGCCTTTTAAATAATATAACACGAAATCTTATAAATTTGAACACATTGAGCAAATAACAAGTCGCGGCAATAATAACTGTACCTTTTTATCCATTAACAAAATGGCGGTTTTAAATTAGCGCGTGTTTTTTTTAATAACTATTAATTTGGAATTAAATATTCAAGAAAAAACAAAATATATCGCACCAAAGCAAACAAAACAAGAGTGTAGATTTTTTTATATTTCATTTCTAACTTCACAAAGTTTTTATTTTGTATTTTATATCTTTCAACGTTTTCTACACCTGCAAGAGAACCCACGACGTGGGTCGTTGGTATCTAGCAAGAAGATAAAATTTATTGAAAAAATAAATATGTTTAAAACTAAAAACCAAAGCGTATACTAAATAGGTCTTGTTAAAATGGCCATATAATTTTGTTGTCGATTTTTATTATGGCATTTTTACGAAGAAAAACTTACTTTTAAAATGAGCCCACTACGTGGGTTCCCGGGCCCGCAATTGCGACAAGAGTGAGCCCACTACGTGGGTCACTGGCATTGAATGGGTTAAAATAAAGTCTGTGAGCTAATTACGAATTAATTGTCAAATACGATAATCTCTATTACTAAATATAAATATGTATACAAATGTTTTATATATGAAAAAGAATGTTCGTTAAAACTTTTAATGCCCACGTCAAGTCAGGATAAATTATTAGTTGTTTATATAACTAAATGCAGATACATTGCAATATTTAAATTATAATTATTACATATGAAGGAAAAAGATCGTTAATCATAAATAAGTGTTTTAATTGTTTTTACTTTTCGTAATTAACTGTAGCTTTCCATTTTTTTTCAATAAGAATAATAGTGGACTATTAAATGAAAATTTTCATTTTTTTTTGCTTCTGATGGAGTATTTATTGTGTATTGTATTTCATAGTACCCGTTGGTTTTATGTGGCTTTACTGGCGTGAATATGTTGTGGCCCGTTCCGCTAACATTGATGTACAGCCTTCCCAGAAGATCGAGGAAATAAATATGAATATGCATAAATATCGGTTTCTTAGTTTTTAAGATTAGAGGTACCATACAAAAGAAAAAAAAATACTACTAGGGTTTTAATTAATATCTATAAGTATGTTTTGTCAATAACATAACTCTTTGCTGAGCATAAGAATTTGATTTTTGTTTTTTTTTTTAAAGATAATAAGATAAGTTAACCTTTAGTCAGGACATACAGGTATTGTAGTCAAATCAAATAATTGTAAAAAAAGGTCTTAATTAATATCGCTAGGAGTGCAATATATTGACTTTATCATTATCATTTTCAGGTCGCAACAAAACCAGAATTCAAATTTTTGAGTGATCCGATGTACAAAAACATTTCTATAATTATATGGGACCCTGCGAATTATTCGTCGCCCCTAGACGAGTGGTATCGCCATCCTGATTTTCCTGTTTTTCGAGTTTATAAAAAGTAATTTCCTATTATAAGCCAACAGCAACATATTGTACCAATTAATATTTCAGTTTTTACAAAAAAAAAACCGAAAGTAAATCACTTTAAATTATATATTTACGGCTTAACTTATAAATCTTGTTTAGTGAGTGTTTACTTGAACAGTCTGTCTTCGTCTTTTAAATGTCAAATTAGTAATGATAGAAAGAGCGAAATCAGTGCTTAAACAGCCGCTAAGCAACGTCTATAAGTAAAGACGTTAGTATTACCATTTTTTTTTTAATTTTTATTAATTTATTTGAATGTATTTTGTTAAAACTAAGTGAGTTTTTATACAAGGACAACATAAAAAAAAATCTTATTGCACATGTTTCATTTAAACTTACGTCTTTGTGATAATATATATATACATATATGTATAGGTTTATGTTATAGATTGCTTGAAACGCAACCCGGAGCTGATGTTCATCTTCTGTACCCCCAAGTTTTATGGGATTTGTGGACTGTACTCCAAGATTCATCGCCTTATCGTTTAAGAAGAAATCCACCTTCTTCTGGATTTATAGGTGAAGTTATCTCTTCAATTCCAATTGATCGCTTCGTTAGAATATTCTTATGAAATGCATGGCAAAAAATATTAGGTTTGTGTAAACTACAATACAAGCGATAAATACGCAATATATAAGGTTATTTACTTTATAAATGATTTAAGCAAATTATTGATTCTAAATCAAAATATTATATTTCAATTTGGAATTGTCATGTTACAGGATTAATTTAAATGTAAAACTACCGCCAGTTATGAATGTAGATTATATCGAGAAAGAATAAAAAAAACTAAATAGTTAACATAAGTATTTATTAAATTATCCATAACTTGTTAGAACATTTTTTTTATTTTTATTTTTTGAAATGTTGCAACCAGTTGTAATTATTACTGTTCAGGATTATGGTTCGCCGTACACCGTTGCAACCGCGTTCGTATGTTCGAGTACGTACCGTCGGTGCATGCAACGCGTCGCTGTCACTACCACGCGAGTGGCGACGACACCGGCTGCACGCTCGGCGCCTGGCACCCGCTCGCACAGGAGAAGGCTCTAGCGCACCGTATGAGTGACAACGCCGATCTCGACGTGTTTCAGCGAGGCTTCATTGACGTGCCCGGTATAAAAGCTGTCCATTGTTAAATTCATACATTTAACCTACAAATCTATTGGTACCGTGAAGGCATTGTCTTATACACCAATTGTAACATTGCAGAGGTTGATAACTATGATCCAGAACAACTTCACCTAAAATAGTCATTGCTTACGAAATATTTGCAGTTCTTCAACTGTAGTCCGTAGCAATATTTCTTGCTTACAATATTACGGGTAAATATATCTGCACTATTATTCTCGGCTTGAGGGATAGCTTGTATTCTGATATCGGCTTATCACATGTCAGGTCACCTACCTATCATCTTAATGTGCCAAATTATGTACCGATTCCGTGTCCTTAATTAATCGCGTAAGTGGTTTTGTAAAAGTAAATCTTTCTATTACTAATATAACTATTGTCTTATAGCCTGAAACTAGATTGCAGCGTACACGTGTTTAACATTTAAAAAATACATAAGAATTTTCAATTTGTGCTTTCTTCTTTTAGATTAATAAAAATGTAAATCATTTATTGCCGACTGATTTTTGTTTTTTTTATGGCAATATTTTTATGGTTAAAATATAATAATAATTTAAGACATAAAAAGACTTGTAATATCTTTTAGGTGACGAGACGAGACGGTAAGTATGACAAGATCTAATTTGTCGAGGTCATTATCTCATTAGTCATAAATTGCACGTAAGTCGTAGGTCTATTTTAAGATTTAGATTTCTTATTTGGTGTAGGATACGTTTATGTACACTGCCGTAATTATAAGTAATATAAATGAGAAAACATTCTGTGACAATAATGACCAGTAGAATATTAGGTATGCAATACTTAAACATGGAAAAAAAATGATCGGACAGGTTTTTTTACGGTACGAGATTATCTAAGTAAGTTATATTGTCATACGTAAGAAAGTCCAGTTTAATATCCTTACCGTTACACAAAATAATCTTAGGTAGGTTTAAAATGCTGTTACTTACTGTACAACGTACTTAAATTTACTACAGCCTTATAAAGATTAATCAGCAGTTGGCGTTTCATTTAAAATATGTTTTTTTTTTAATTTAACTGCAGCTAAACTTTTATATTTAAAAAGGATTTGACATGACAGCCAGTCGCAATGTTTTTTAAATTAGTTTTTATAGTATATAATATGCATTTTAAATAATATATTAAATACAGTAAACTAAAAAAATCTGTCTTCCTAGATATAATTAAAGGTGCTTAAAGATAATAAAATACACATTTCATTTCGCTATAATAAAACCTTCTGGGTAAAACAAACTTTGTTTTATTTATAAATCAATTAACAAATAAGGTTTTCCGCATTAAACTTAGGACTGTACAATTATGACAATAGCTATTTAAATAATTGCAGCAGGAACAAACATTTGGTTTTTTTATGAGATTCATGTAAGGCTATATCAGCCATGAGATGCCCTTGTCTTATCTTATATTTTTAGCGATTTGCCGTCGCGTAGTGGTCAGTAGGTGCTGACGGAATACTGATGGGTGCTAGGTGTCATTGATTAGTAATTCAGTGCGGGCTTACGGAATTAGCGACATCCGACTTGTGCGTAGTGTGTTGTAAAGACGCGTTATCGTCTTTTTTATGGCGAGCCATTTAAATATTTATTTATTACAGGAAGGCAGATGGTCAAATAGGTCTTTTGGTAAGTGGACAAATCTGCTTTATCTGATATTGGCACCATGTGAAATGTGTCGGCAACTATGAATTCTAAGATGATATGTCCTATTCTGTTTTTTTTACATTGATTTACTTATCCTTTAAATCAGAGCATCAATATAATAATAAATATTTTCGTCTTCATCAAAATATAATATATTGAAACGCGCCTTAAGTAATTCTACGCGGCTGAGCGAGACGACAGCAATGCTTCCTTAAGTTGTACTTCTTTATATTTTTTATTGAGACGTATTTTGCGTATTATTTATATGCAGTACACAGTTCATTATGTACTTTAACTGCTAATTACTTAAAATTATAGCGACATTGGAGCCATTGTATTTTTCCTCATGGACTTTGTGTTTTCGGAGATGAATATGGGGTCAATGGCTCACGTTTTCTTAGAAGAGGTGTACGAAGTTCTGAGTTTTCTCGGCTACAAAAAGGCATTGGGAATCATGTGAAGGTTTGTAATTAGCATGGCGCGCTATAGTACAAGGAAGTGTTGGACTAATGCCTAGGCACCCTCTAGCTGGCTTTCGTCCAATGATGTGATAGATAATCATAAGATAATAGACAATTATATATTATGCATGGATACTATAAATTACAGGGTTTTTATTTATATATTACTTTGTTCGTTGTGTATATAAATATGCAAATATATTCAAAATATATGTGAGTTTATTTTAACGGAATACATATTATAATTTATTTTCTCTACGATTTTATCGTTTTTTTATTCATATGGATGAATGAGATCCCTAACAGTTCGCGGTCTCCTCTTCCCATATCCCACCTTCCAACTGGCGAGAGTGCGGTACCCACGAAGAGGAACTTGTATATAACTCCAACGGTGAATATATTTTTTATAATAAGCCATGTCAGGGTTGATTGTATGTATTTACGTGTTCGACGAATGTTTATATAGCCTTGAAAATAATTGTCTTAGTAGGCGTTGACTTTTTTTGCTGACCTCAAAACAGGAGTGGTTCTTAAGTCAAGATGTAAATAGATTTAGATGATTCTTCTTGCTTTGGTTTCAGTTTATATATATATATGGGACGATCGTATATGATATATATATGGATGGTACACATACTAAATTTAATTCTTATTTGATATTTAATTCTTATTTATATAATATACTATAAAACATATATACAAAGAAATTAAAAGTAAAAATCGGTTTACATTTTTAGTTACATTTGTACTATTACTAATTACTACGTTTACGATTTCATTTCACGAAGCGATATACGCACGTATAAATTATTATTATCTGAAAACGCTCGTGGCTTTAAAAAACGGTAATTATAAAAAAAATGTGAATGTAAATAAACAATAGTCTTACACGTGTCGTTAATAAGTGTGCAGAGAGCTACGGAAATGATAATAATTATATGAATGTAGGTACAGTCGAAGGTTGTGATGCTTAGGATGCCAATAGTTATTCTTGCATAGTCTTTACGCGAAGTTACATTCGCAGGCGCACGAGCAGACCTGATAAGCTTCATGCGCATAAAAACAATGAAACGCCTCAATGAATACAAATTATAGAGATTAATTTATTCCCGGTTTGTTTTTATTTAGTTTATGGAATATCACTTTTTCATATTGGGAGCTCAAATAAGAATTTTATATTTTTATTGTAATTGCGATAACCTATAATTGTTTTACGTACAATTTTTTTTTATACAAAGTTAGGTATTACTGAGATTCCTATTTAATCATATAAATTATTAATTAAAATATTTTTTATTCACCGGAAAAATATAATTATATATTATTAATAAAATATTAATATAATAAATAAGTCAGTTTGTATGTTTATAGTATTTTTTAAAGTTTTAGATTTAAAAGTGTTTTTTTTTCTGTATATAGAAAATCACATATTCTTAGTTTGTGGATTGCTATATGTGCATCAAGTATTGATGGTAGTTAGATATATTTGAAGATGTTCATTTATGAGTAAAATATGACTTCGTAGTCGAATACTTTTGTAGAAATATAAATTCTCCACATAGTGGAAAAGTGGAAACTACAGATACATTTCTATCTTTATATTATATATTTTTTACACATATAGATAAAAAAACAATTAAGCGTACATATTTGGAGTAGAGATGACATTAGCCCAAGGGAGTCTGGGCTAATGTCATCTCTACTCTCTACATATGGCCCACCTGATGGTAAGTGGTCACCAACGCCCTTAGACATTGGCACTGTAAGAAATGTTAACTATCGCTTATATTGCCAATGCGCCACCAACCTTGGGACCTAAGATGTTATGTCCCTTGTGCCTGTAATTACACTGACTCACTCACCCTTCAAACCGGAACACAACAATACCAAGTACTGCTGTTTTGCGGTAGAATTTCCGAGCTTGCACGAAGCCCTACCACCAGTCAGGATGAAACCTGCGACTTTTACATTGCTATCCGGCGCTATTGACTTATAACAAATTGTTTTGTCGATTGCATCAATTGGTTTGTTAATATAGTAGATTTTGCACCTGGATTGCCAGCTTCCTACACAAGCGCAGCCTTCGTGTTTTAGTTGATGGTTGCGCTTCACAATTCTATGTAGTGAATGCTGGGGTCCCCCAGGGATCTGTGCTATCTCCCACTCTTTCTTTTCTCTCTCGGGAACATTCATTGCTATGCAGACGATAGTACAGTGCATGGTGGATACCACGGACGCGCAGTGGCTGGGCGAGCGGAAATTAAGGAGAGGCGGGAGGATCTTGTCATTGAACTCAATAGGACGTTAGAGCTTATCGCCAAATGGAGCTCAGATAATCTTGTTGAGTTTAATGCCAAGAAAACAGGTATGCGCTCTCACAGCAAAATAGTCACCATTTTCCCCTCTTCCCTCCCTCTGTGGCACTCCGCTGGTGATACAAAGCAAAATCGCCATGCTGGGGATGGACGTTCGCTGCGACCTTAGTCCAAGGGATTACATCGAGGCTGTGATAAAAACAGCTTCACGGAAACTCGGAGTTCTGAACAAGGTGGGCGTTTTTTCACGCCACAACAACTGTGCCTGCTGTACAAAACACAGGTACGGTCTTGCGTTGAATATTGCTCGCACCTTTGGGATGGCTTCGCTAAGTACCTACTTGAGGCCTTGGATCGGTTGCAGCGACGTGCGGTCCGCATTATTGGCGACGTAAAGGTCACTAACACCCTCGAGCCTTTACAATTGCGTCGAGAGATAGCAGCGCTGAGCGCTTTCTATCGACTGTATCCCGGCGAGTGTTCCGAGGAATTATTCTCCCTAATTCCTGCTTCCCCCTTCCTTCACAAGTCTACGCGTGCTGGCTCTCGATGTCACCGACTAACTGTTACATCAATTCCATCGCGCACAAAGAAATTTGGCAACTCCTTTCTTTGTCGCACTTCCAAAAAAATGGAATTCCTTACCAGCTCACGTATTCCCCTCCTCTTACGACCCGGGTTCCTTCAAACGAGGCGTGAAGAGGCATCTTGCGGGCCGGCAAGGCGAGGGCGGCTAGTGCAGAACCTTCTTCCAGACTGTACTGGCCGTCCTCGCGTTTGGACTCTACTACCACTTAACATCAGGTGGAGTAGAGTCATTTGCCCTCCCGGCTAATATAAAAAAAAATCTACTATGTAAAAGGAACATTTCATGGTGTTAGCCTCAGTAGTTTGGGCTGTGTGTTAATATAACAGTCAGCCAGCCAGTTATTTCATGTCACAATGTCCTCATAATTATGCTACATGTACCTGATGAAAATATAGATTTATAGATTCGATCTAGTGTGGCTGAAGTTAAGACGCATTTTTGTTTTATCGAAGTGAAAGTCATTAACTTTCAACTGCACCGTGGGTGGACATTTGATATAACGGTGTGTTCATACTCTTATTAATTCTGACACAAATCGGATAAAACTATGACTCATTTTATAGCTAGTATTTCCTGACATATTTATTTTTAAACTGATATAATGCATGTCTCCATTTGATACCATTCAACTTTTTATTGCGGTTTTTGATATTGTATCATTGACGTGGTTTAGTTTTAAATTTATAAAATACGAACTAATAATAAAAAGGTTAATAAATATTCCTCTAAGTAGTCACACTATATTTAATGATTATAATGGTATTTTACGTCAAATAAAAAATACCAAGTGTTTTTAAAGTAATGGTCAGTAAATGTATTAATAGGAGGAAAACTGTTTTGGAGCTTTTTCTATCATGCTTTTGTGACTTGTGTTTTTTTAACTATTTTGGAAATCGTGCTATCCTATGGTTTGAAGAAGAAAAAGCAAAAAGATCCGAGATGGTTCAGTGGTTAGAACTAGTGAATCTTAACAGTGATCGTGGATACAAATTCAGGCAAGCAACACAAGATTTTTATGTACTCATGTTTCAAACCGAAATACAATAATACAGAGTTAGTGGTTTGTAATATTAAAAGAAACAATATTTTTTTATAGCCTGAGACGTGTAATGATTAAAATAAAACAATATACAAATGATACTTGAAGTAACAATCCTTTAAGTGCTATGTCTACTTCTCAGTATTAACTGTCATGTGGGTCAACTGTTTTTATTTTAACATTACTGATTCATAAAACTAGTTTTTGAGGTTTCCGTACTGACGCAGTTTGTTACGCACGTCATAGAAAGCACCGTTTCATCCGTGCAGTGACGGAGAAAGAATACATTTCACTGCCCCTTTCCCATGGGTGTCGTAAGAGGCGACTAAGGGATATCATCTGGTGGTAGGATGATAAACATCCGCCTGGCTTGTTACCACCGTACGCATGGTGAAAATCTCGTGAAGTGGCTTGCAGCCGCGTTTCGAGGTCAGCCAGCGTACAGCCAGTGCCCGAGCGAGCATTGCCGCGATGGGTGTTGGTCCAGTGGAGACGGCTGCTGAACCAATGCCGGGGGAAACACGCCTCCACACTTTGCCCATCCCTATCGTGGCAATACGTCGCTCGCTTCACGTCTCTTTACGAGGCGTGAAGAGGCATCTTGCGGGCCGGCAAGGCGAGGGCGGCTAGTGCAGAATCTTCTTCCCGACTGTACTGGCCGTCCTCGCGTTTGGACTCTACTACCACTTAACATCAGGTGGAGTAGAGTCATTTGCCCACCCGGCAAATATAAAAAAAAAAAAAAGAAATGCATTATAATGAATTAATAAAATGCTTATTTGGATTTAAGGAAAACCAAATTATAATTGTAATATTTCAATTATATTTATGTGTCATTAAATGTGTATCTGCTAGGTATGTATAAGACTCCGCTCAATATAAGTGTTTTTTTTTTTACAATTTTCAGTATATATTTTAGATGCAGATTTGCATTTTGGTACAAGAAACCTTTTTTTTGCTTACAATACTAAGTCTAGGGAAATTAAAATTAATTCTACTTAAAAGAAACTTAGAAATAACTAAGTTATGACAAATTTTATACGATAGTATTTGGTTTCTTACTGCGTGTTGTAAATTGAATGAAAGTAGAGTTAATGTCAAAATAACCTGTCCTAATACGCAATTACTTTACAAAAAAATGGATTTTTACAATATCATTTATTAAATATTGGAATTACAATTACATTTATTAAAAGACGCTAATTGGGAAAACCAAACAAAACCAATTGCCCATATATGATAGTGCAACCACAACTTTGTCGTTTATCATTCGACTAAAAATCATTTGTGCTGTTATTTTTGCTTTTCCTCTATTAAATACTATATTTAATAATTAAAACATAAGGAATTATTACTTCGTTAACCGCATTTTTGTTAAAAATAAATTCAAAAAGGTAACTTTCATATATGACCACTAATTATGGCATAAAATAAAAACGTCCTATGACGTAGCATGTCTGTCATACCAATTTATGAGACACAATTTATATAAAAATGATTAATTAAGCATATGAATGAGTCATAATGCATTTTAATGACAGTCATTATTATCTATATGTTTTCTTCCTCATAGAACAATCTTTATCATAGGCCTCTCCCAAAGTGCGAAAACGCTCCAGATTCTCCTCTTTGCACAAAATCAAAAATTAAAATATACTTTATTCTAGTAGTAACAAGTAGGCTCATGTTATAAGCACTTTTAAATTGTTCTTTGTTACAATATTGAATTATTTGTGAACCTATCACTGGCTTAAAATTTTCCACCACACATCTAGTCCAGCCACAAATAGGCGACTATGGCTCAACACACTACACTACTTACTGTGTTCGCAAACACGCTCGTTCAGCTCTCCTAGTCTGGGCAATATTCTTTTACAGTACGGTTTACGGTAGTTACGGTTTTAAATTCTAAAGTACCAGTTTCAGCTCGCTTAAAAATTTTCTGTCTTTGTTGATTTTCATTAAATGTGATATAATGGTGATCGTACTTATATCGCACTCGTCATGAATCGATTTTTGAGAGACCATTAACATATTTATTTGTTGAGTATGCAACTCGTATGTATTAGTCATAGTCGATTTAATTTTTATTTTATAACTCGAAATATAGATTCACGTTAAAACTTGGATTATTTGTGTTTATTCAATCTCGGCCAGTACAGACGTAATGACCTAAAATTGAACTGAGCAACTTACTGCGAAACCACTTCATTATGACTCATTGCTTCTCAAGAATATACAAGCTATCAATAATTGTAATGAAGATTATTGAATATTAATAAATATTCTTACATTATTTTGTCTATTTATTGTTTTTCTATTTGGCTTCTTTTTTCTTAATTTTCTAAGTTTGGGTAGTTTTTGTAAATGAAAGAATTTGTTGTTTGGTTTTTCGAAATATTTAATGTGGTTTAATGATTCATGCATTTTTGTAGAGGCGGTGAATGACATTTTTACGCTTTATACTTCAAGTACAATAACTCACACGTGGTTTTGGCATTCTTTTTGGAACTGATAAAATCTCTTGAATATTTGTTGAAACAGTTACGTTCAACAGCAATTTTTATAATATGTTTGATGGTATTGTTTTTTATATAAGCTAACTAGCCCAGGTGGTAGGCCTGTCTTGAACTCTTTTGGGTAGGTAATAAAGTAAACAATGATCAGCCTGTGATATATAAATGCTGGAAAAGTCGCCTCTTCACTTGAGACGAAGGTTTATAACTCCACCGAGTACGAAATGAATTATGCACATGACAATTCAGTGGTGCTTGCCTAAGTTACGTAATTTTCGGGTAAGATTTACGTGTTCTGACTACGAGGATATCTTACCTTTTAAACTCTGCTTTGGGTTCAGACCATAACTGGTGCTGGTGCGGCGACGGCGTAATGAGTAGACTAATCATCAAGCGGCAAATTTGCTTATTTGCCGTCTTTGAATTTAAACTAAAGAAACTACTTTTATACGTAATAAAAAATGTAATTATTATTGAAACAAAAAAATGCACGTCCTAATTGTCATAATACTAGCGTTAAATTTTTCTAACGGCGCCATATGATTCACTGAACGTCACACAGCGGCTATTATTCACTCTTTATGTAACACTACTGTTACAAAATTTACAGTTAAAGTTTTGAGCGTAATAAGCACAGCTCCTTTGTTTCAGTCATCAAAACACTGAAAATAACGACACAAATACTATTGTGATCATATTGAGGTCATATTTTTGTGTTTTAACATACTTTAACTGTATGCAATTTGTGTTTATTTCCTCGTATACCATTTTTATAAAATAAAGTCACGATGATTGGATTTCAATTAAGGATTTATCTATTTCTGCTTTTGCCCATTCCCTTGACGTAGATAAATTAAAAAGTCTTCTAAATTAATTTAACGTATAGTTTCTTATACATGAACATAATATTTATATTTTTGTGTACTGTTTTTAAATGAATATTAAGTAAATAGATTTCAAAGATAAATAAATTTGATAAAACATGTAGGTTATTTGGTTACTTTCAAGCTTCAAAACTATGGTGTCCATTTTCATATATATATATATACATACATACCACAATGTCCGAATATATGCATAATTACAAGTTTAATGATTAAACTACGTCATTTTATGATAAAGTGGGATTTTCCTCTAGTTACTCTCTAATTACGTTCATTATAAATTATTATGGATAAGCTAGTGATCAGAAACATACGCACAGCCTTTTTCTATGAAAACAATTTGTTACGTTACCTTATAAGGTCAGACTCTGTGACATGTAATAATAATATGTTTGACAGATAATAAGGCAGTCTGTACTCTGTGGATTGAATGAGTCACCGTTTGAAGGATGGATCGGAAGGACCGAATATTCGGGTATAAAGACTTCCCGTCTTTACACATGATCGCTATTATTTTGTATTGATTTATTTTTATTTTCTTAATGTGTGTAGTGTTTGTATAAAATGAATATTCAATGTATACCGAGTTGTATAAAAAACTTGTACTTAAAAACAATTAATGAATTATGATTCACAAATATCTATTAGCACTAATTAAATATTATTATTTGAAAATAAAATATGTATTTAAGCCATAATTGCAGTCAAAGGATGTTTAATTTAATTACAAGACTGGCTAAGTACATAAGTAGTAAAAATATTTTAAACCTTGTCTGACGTGTATCTATTCTAGTTGAGCGTAAATAGTGACTAACATGATTGATAATGATTTTTTAATACATATATTTTTTAAAACTTCCTGTAAAATCTAAGTATGAGTTTATTTTTGTTATTTGTTAAGTTAATTTTGGTTGTAAACAAAATATACGTATTTTTATTGAAAAGTTGTACTAATAGTTTGTTAAGGTATTTTTAAGTTAAAGCGGTGTTTTTTAAGTTACTGGCTACTTAATATTTTGAGTTCGTTGTAATGAAATAATGAACGATATCAAACTACACAAACTTTTCATGTATTCAATGCGCATTCGATTTTAAATTCGAATCATTCACCGATGAATGTATTTACTACAATCGGTCGGTTTATGACCGAAACAGGAATTCTGAATACTATAAACCTAAGTTATGTATCGGTTCACTCACATCTGAGTATAAAAACGACGATTATAAATTAATATATATTTAAAACGTTAGTAGAATATTTCCAGAGGAGCCTTAAAGCTTTATTTATTTCAAATCGTTAATGTCAAATGTAATATAGGGATCTATTATTGTTTTGATTTAGATAATAGTATTTAGTAAGAAGTTAGAAATTTCTTAAGGAAACGCAGGAATCTGCGCATGAGTTGAAACACCTCAGAGCGTGAAGGAATTCGGTAGCTTTTTTTGTCTCGACTTGACCGTCGACCGACAGCGAAATCGTGCTTGTTATCGTTTTGGACACTCTGACGTATTCTTGTAAACATTTTTAAGCGTGGTTTTTTTCTTGGGAGAAAAGGATAGAAATAAATTATTTCTTCTCCTAACAGTGTATTCGCAATTTGTGATTAAAAGTATAAATTGTTCATGAACTTTAGTACGATAGGATTGATTAATTATATTTTTCTGTGTGTGTATATTCTAAATAAATATAATTCATTATTGCTTTTTTTTCAGAGAATCTATGTATTTAAGGTTGAAATATATGGTAGTCGGTGATCTCCACACTTGACTGACTACAGTATTTGTTTTCTGGTACATCTGAGGTGCTAATTAGGAAACGAGTATCCAAGGCTCGATCTTATAAATTGGTTTCTTTAACGGTGTTGGAAGGTGTGGGCGTGTGTCAAAACAAAACATCATTAGTTTTAACCTACATTGAAATGCCAGCTTGTTTCATTCTGTTCATTAAAACCGCTTAAAATACATACAAGTATTAGCAACTGTTTTTCAATATTAACTTATTATAATAATAGCAAGTGTCTAGAAATTAATTTTAAATCATAAAACTCATTTAGGGTACCCTGTAACATAAACATTGGTCTTAACATATGACCGGCTACCTTGCAAGTACTATTTACTAGTTTGTGCCTTAATTGTTATCCATATCCATTTTTTTTCATATATTATATAGCTTATTAGCCCTAGATCCCGCGGCAGGCCTAAGAAGCGCTGGCTTGATGTCGTGAGGGACGATATGAGAGAGTATGATCTCACGGCAAAGTGGACGAAAAGATGCAAGAAAGCGGACCCTGGCGTTACTAGGCCGGGAAAATGCTAGGCAGAAGAAGATATTATATAGAATAAAATAAAATCAAGGAGCATGTTTTTTTATCTTTTTATATTCAAATTAATATTTTCCTTTATGTAATAATAAAACATGAAAGTTGTCCAGGGTCTTATCCTAGACAACCTCTATGTATTTTTTACGATGATTTCAATTTAGTCGTGATGTAGTAGCAAACAGACAGACGGAATTACTTTCACTTTTATAATATTAGTCTAAAATAAAATAAGATTAAAAAAATAATACATACTTTTTTTTCTATTATTTATTAAACTGTAAACATTGAGGGTGACAGACGATTTTTTGTTTTTAAATACCGTTAGGCACCTACCGCACAGTTGAATCATAAAGGTAAAAAAATGTTACCAGGTGTAAACTTTTATAGCATGTCACATCAATACATGTACTTACATTTAACAATGTAATCTTCGATTAAGTACTTGTTATTATCATTTACCTTTTAACTTTTGACTGATGAATAATAGAAGTTTTATTGTTTAATTGGAAAATATTATTAGAATGACTTATTAATGTTCCATTAATAATATATATGTATATATATTATATATGAAATTGTTCTCAAATAAAGTAACATCCTGCCAGTATAATACTGCTAGGGTAAGATCTCTTTTCTTGAAGTGAAGTTTTGAAGCTTACTCCACTACGCTGCTCCAATGTGGGGTGATAGATACTCATGTGGCAGAATGTTTTTTATTTTTTATTGAATCATATATTTAATTATAAGAGACGTAGAACCGGTATTATTTATGTTTTTATTTTATCAGCAGGTAGTTAAAGTAATTATAATGAAAGATTCATTATAAAGTAAGACTTGTAAATAACATATTAATTATTGTCTTGAGCTTCTATAACTTTGATTTAATTTTATAACATACTAGTTTCAGCCCGCGACTTCAGCAGATGTGTGTCCAAAATTTCAAATCGCTCGGTTGAGTGGTTACATAAACGAATAAACAAACTCACTTGCACATTTTTAATACCGAGTTAAGACGAGTTCCAATGCTTATTTAATTATTTTTTTGTAATAATAATCTGATCTTGAAAAAAAAACAGTAATTATATGCGTTTTATAAAATATCGTGTAATATCTAATTATTCGTTAGTGTTCGTTTACTAATCCGTTATGGTTTTGGAAGCTTTTTCATAATATACTGTACATTGAGCCAAGACGGCCCAGAGGTAAGAAGGCGTCAATCTTAACCGATGATCGTGGGTTCAAACCCGGGCAAACACAACTGAATTTTCATGTGCTCAATTTGTGATTATATTTCATCTCGTGCTTTTCGGTGAAAGAAAACATCGTGAGGAAACTTGCACCAACCCGCATTGGAGCAGTGGAGGCCTTTAGCCCAGCAGTGGGACAGAGCGGTCGTTGTAGATTCAGTTAAATACATTTTAGCCTATATCCGGCAAAAAACTATGAGCATAAAATGCTCATGAAAGTTTTACACCAATCGGATTAGCAGAAACTTGAATCGAGAAAAATCAATCAAAAAAAAAAAATTCTTACTAATGCATGCGTGCAAAATTAGTGGTTCTTTACGGCTTTTCTTAGTATATCTTACTACTGCGCTATAAGTTGTAAATACTTGTAGATTGGAAACGGTAATTTATATAAATTATATTATAATCAAATATTATTTGAAATATATGATACCGTGTGTTGTAAACATTAATTTAACGGCGAATGGAGTATATTTAAATTCATTAACAAATTTTAATACTATATTATTATAAAAGCAATAATAAAATTATAATTTTTTTCACGTATCTTTTAATTCTTTTCAATTTAAATGTAGTCTTTTCAATTTAATAGTAAGTCCAACGACTCAATTAATAACATACAGATATAAATAGTCCTAATAAAATAACATTTACGATAGAACCGAAGTATGCGACACGTGACACGTTACTGAGCTATTGCAATTAGCACTTTGTAACAACACTACGATAAATATACGTCTTATATTACGACTATGACACATTAATGCGAATCATTTATTATTTATATTTATAATGATAAATATTATTTGCTTCAAATGAAGGTTTGTTAGCAAAGGAGTTTTGTAACAAAAAATAAATCTTCATCGAACTCCGCGTATTAAAGTTCTCATTTAAAATAATGCAAAATTTTGTATAAGCGGTTTCGCGTTTGTATTAACAAAAAAATACTTAAAAGTACCGTCTTCTCATAACGTTTTTCTATACAAATTTCTATAACAACAACTTGCATTAACAAAATAATATAGAAAAGCCAAACAAGAAGACGGCTATCTAATAATAATATGATGATATGTATGGACCAAGCCGAGATGGCCCAGTGGTAAGGCCACGTGAATCTTAACCGATGATCGTGGGTTCAAACCTGGGCAAGCACCACTGAATTTTCATGTGCTTAATTTGTGATTATAATTCATCTCGTGCTTTACTGTGAAGGAAAACATCGTGAGGAAACCTGCATGTGTCTAATTTCACTGAAATTCGGCCACATGTGTATTCCACCAACCCGCATTGGAGCAGCGTGGTGGAATAAGCTCCAAACCTTTTCCTCAAAAAGAGGAGAGGAGGCCATTAGCTCAGTAGTGGGACATTCACAGGCTGTTACGGTACGGTTACGGATGTATGGACCGCTCAATGATATATGTAAAATATAAAAAAGTGGCGGCTATATTACCTTCCATGTAAAAAGCTCTACATTCGACATTGGAAAATTCTAAAATGATTTAATAAGTATTAAATATAATTGATTACCATTAAAAATATTTTACTATATAATTTTGATTTCCTCTAAACTTTGCTTACAGCTTTTGCTTTGGTATAATAAATGTTTCATGTTACATACGAAGGCCACGGTATTCTTCAAGGATAAATTAAAATGTATGAAGAATGAATCCTTGAGATCAACATCAAAGATCATTGTTAGTTTATGTTAATTTTTGTAAAATTCAAGTACAAATACGTATATTACGTTGGAAGGTAACCTTTTTATTACGATACTAGCTACTCGTCCCGTTTCGCTCGACACGGTAATACATATAACTATTGGTTTATACAACATCCGTGCATATATATCCGTGCAGTGACGGAGAAAGAATACATTTCACTGCCCCTTTCCCATGGGTGTCGTAAGAGGCGACTAAGGGATATCATCTGGTGGTAGGATGATAAACATCCGCCTGGCTTGTTACCACCGTACGCATGGTGAAAATCTCGTGAAGTGGCTTGCAGCCGCGTTTCGAGGTCAGCCAGCGTACAGCCAGTGCCCGAGCGAGCATTGCCGCGATGGGTGTTGGTCCAGTGGAGACGGCTGCTGAACCAATGCCGGGGGAAACACGCCTCCACACTTTGCCCATCCCTATCGTGGCAATACGTCGCTCGCTTCACGTCTCTTTACGAGGCGTGAAGAGGCATCTTGCGGGCCGGCAAGGCGAGGGCGGCTAGTGCAGAATCTTCTTCCCGACTGTACTGGCCGTCCTCGCGTTTGGACTCTACTACCACTTAACATCAGGTGGAGTAGAGTCATTTGCCCACCCGGTAAATATATAAAAAAAAAAAAAAGAACACCGCATTTCCGACATCATCAACAATTATCATCATATTTCAAGCAATTTACATAAAAACATAATAAATTATAATATCTCCATCCATACACTCCGTCCATTGGTGGAAACTTATGAAAATCCTTTCAGAATGACAGACAGACGCGGCGGGGGTGTTTAGTTTTATGTAATGCTTATACGACAAGCGAGACTAATAAATTTCATTTTACAAGCTCTTATTTATATTCCCTGTTAGTATGTTTGAGTGAAATCTTGCAACGCATTTCAACCAGTTCCACACAATTGATTGCACAGCAAACTTTTGATGCTAGTAACTAATTGCTTTACTCAATATTGTAATCAAGTCAAAAAATACTGCCCTATAAACCTTGATATTCATTTTTAAACGCAACTTACTAAATAATATGATACAAATTAAAAGGCCTTTCGAATTTTGAAAATTAAAAAAAAAATTACGTAAAACTAACTCCCCGTCCCGGCTTTGCAGGAACAGGATAAGGGCCTACATAAAACGTTTATATCATGATACAAATACGTAACTCTGTTTCGCATCTTTAACGACATCAGTCGGAATGTTTTTTTCTGACATCTTTAACAATCGCCGTCATATTTCAGCCAATTTACACAAATCCTTAAGTAACTATAGATCTAAACCCAGGAAACATTCCGACTACTGGTGTGCAGTAGTTTTTGAGTTCAGACGGACAGACAGCGACGGGTGGACTTTATTTTATAATATTTAGTGATATGAAATTCAATTTTTCTATTTAGAAATCAAATGACCATGACCGCAATTAGAGTTAAACCGATTCAGAACAGAATCATATACATATATATCACAATATTTTTTGTATACAATTCCAGTTTGTAAATGACTTCATGTTACGGTATACTATATAGAATACAATATACAATAACAAAATTAAAATATTGACATAATAAATATAAATGATTATATGAATAGGTTTTGTATTATGTTACTTACAATAAAAGTTGTCCGAAAATAAGCATTTTCCGCGATTTTTTGGTGTTTTGAAACAGTTGCAAAAACTGAATCAAATATATAATAATGACGATGAGCTTGGTTTTTCAGAACGTCGGGTTTAAATTTGAGAAAGCACTACTGATTTACATATTGATTTTTGAGCGCTATTAAACACTATACGATAAAGTGCTTAATAGCACTTTATTCGCAATGAGCGATAATTTTGTTAGGAAACCTGCATTAATGCTGTTTTAAAGGATTTTTGAATTTTTATTTGTGATTTTAATTATCTCTCAGAAGGGGCGCATAAAACCCATTCGACAATCGCCGAAGCGATTTCTAAATTCACTTTAGTCCAACTTAATCGTCTGACAATTTGTTGAAAGACAATTCAAAATAGAACGCTTAAAAATAAGCGATCTTTGACGTCAATTCTACAATATTTATTTCTCGGTCATGTGACAAATCGATTACATATGTAATTTCCCTTCCTTTTGTTTCTTTTTATAAACAAAACTTTAATCGCTGTGGGATTTTGCCTAGGGTGGACGTTAATCAGACGGAACACTACCAATTAATTACCCTATTGAGCTAAAGCATAAGCTTTTAAATCGCAAATGGGATGTATGAACACTACGTATTCTTTTAATAATTTAAGTATTCGTGGTCTTTGTTACTTGCGTTGTATTTATGGTTTATTGAATTCTGATTAGTTTGATTGTCATCGACTGTGGTGCAATATTATTTGTTGGGTTACATTCGCCCTTGAACTCGGTCACCGGTGACTTCATGCCTCCACTAGTGTTCAGGGAAGCCACCCTGACTTACTCATCGTAGACAATGGCTTCGTCACGCGGAACGGCCCTTTGAAGGTCATGGCACATACCACCAACGATATTACACTCAGATTCTTTGTTACGATAAACGTTACTGATATCGTACTTGGAAACCAGCACTGTTCGTGCATTAGTTTCATAGAATATTCGAATTGTTAATAATTTCAAAATTATTTGGAAACGGAGCGTATGACGAAGTTTCGAAGTAAATAAAAATGTTCCGTTTAATCCTATGGCGTTTATTTAACAATTGATTTGCTTAGTGTATGATCAATATTGGTTTGTTATATTCTTAAAATTGATCATTTTACGTGCTCTTAAAACAATGATTTAAGCTTTTAATGGATCTATGCTTTGAAATGACCTTAGTTAATTACAACGAAAAACACTTAATTTTAAACAGCACATTCATGACCTCACTAAAAACATTTCCTTTAAATAAAGTTACTAACTACCTAAGGGAAAAAAAGTAATAAATATCACATAAAACAAATACAGTAGGATTTGGAGTCTGTTTATTTTTTTATGGGCCACCATTTGCAAAACAATATGTTATTTTTATTGATGGTGATAATACATAATTTATTTGAATTATTAAATATTGTTACCAGTTATGAAGTTTATTAATTCACGTATTTGCTCTTTGTAGGGTCAAAATGATTATGGTTTAGTAACCTTTGGCCTTGGATTTCTGTCATGAGCAATAGATTTTTAAATTTGTGTGCAGAATACCTAATTTGTCTACTATATCAGCATGAAATAGCAACATTAGATGTTTTTTGTGTATTAAAGTGGCATTTCATGACAAACCTCTCACATATAAAATTTATGGCGACATTTATTTGTGTTTCATTAAATTTCATTTGATCCGAGTTGGCGCAGTGGCAAGAGCGCGATAATCGTAAATGACGACGGCGGATTCAAGCCGGGCAAGCGGCACTGGATTTTCTGAATGCTAAAAATATTCGAAGAAATGAATAAAAAAACGTTTATTGTAACGCATATAACGCTAAATATCAGTCTCTTATTACCTGGAAAATCTTTAATTACTAGGAAGATTTTGCATCCTAGACCTAGACTTGACCTTGACTTAAATCCAGGCCTTAAAATCATATTCGTATAAATCCACAGATAAAAAATATGTGTTGCTTGAGTAACAACTCATTTTTTGACAATATTGCTTATTCTTTTCTTTCTTATTTCTTCTTAATTTATATTATATTCTAATATTAAAATAAAAATAAAAATAAAAATAAATCATAATTGATAGAGCAATAAATTAAAATCTATAAATATTCATAATCCAATTAATGCAGTGTTTGTAAGCAAGTAGTATTTTTTTTTCTATATCGCATGCAGATCACTATTTATGGCGTGATATTTTTACACCTTACATTGTATGAGCTAATTTAGCTCATTGTTAATAAATTGCATTAATTCTTTTTGTCATCACATACATACGTACCAATTCAATTTAATTTGTATTAGAACACATGTAACAAATTATTGCATTAAAATCTTCGAATATTTTTTATTATTAGGGTTTTTTTTAATAATTTATTATCTTCATATTGAACAGATTGATTGAGGACTCGGTCAAAAAGCAAAATATAATAATATCATCTGTCATGTCGGTAATAATAATTAATACAGTAAAATAAGTAGGCATTCCTACAGGACGTTAGTAGGTTCATACTTAAATGGGAACTAATTAGGTTTTATCTCTAAATTTAAATATTTTATGTATTAAATTAAAAACAGTATTTAACAGTTTTGAACAGAACTTTTATTATCATTATATTGAATGAAATTATATATATCCTTTATCAATATTTAATCAGAAAGAATTTAATTGAATTGAAATTTAGTTCAAGTAACAAAAAAATATATATAATTTTCAAATACTGTTTTTTTATGTAAATAATTTTATGTGAATATATTTATTATATTAGACAATAAATTGTTTTTATTTTATTTATCTCGTATTAATTATAAAACTTATTATATAAAAGACTTTAAAAGAAAGTTTTAACACTGCACTAATAATAATGTTCACATTTCACTCGCGAGCTTTTCTGTAAATTAAGTTCAGTTGGGCAAAGGGGCGGGCGGAGGCCTTACCGCGAGCGATCCGTTTATAAGTGGCGAGCGGTTCTCGCGCTGCACACTCGCCCCAACTCGCGAACAGCGATAGGTCGTGCCTCACACGGGCACAACGATCGCTCGTGCACACGCGACACTCATTTTCTTTGAAAATTCGTGTAATTGCAAAGAAAAAAGTGAACCCGCGGGACTTTGTGACTGAAGTGCCCTGTGAATGTTGACTTCATTTTTGACGAGCGTGATCGCACTAGTGAAACGAGCAACCGATGTTTCATATAGTAAGGATTGCGTGAACTCAGGATCTGACTTTAAGGCAAGTAGATAAAATTCCATTCATATCATATCACATTCAGCTGAAGTGTCCTCTAGATATCTCTGAAAACTTCATACGATGAAAGAGGAATCTAGTGATATTGTAATGTCTATTGGTTCGTGTATAAACTGTCATTCGTCGTTGTAATAAAAACTTTATTATAACATCCATTAATTTTCTTGTCATGTTTAGCTGTTTACGTTACCTTGATTGTTTTTCTATGATAACTACAAGTTAATGACTCGATAATTATATCTAATACGTTGTACATATGTACATGTTGAAAATTAATATGTTTGACTGTGTGTTTGTTTAAGTATACTGTAGTCGACATTGTTAATGCTAGATGCGCTGGTCAGTCCCCTTCATGACATGTATCGAATAACTAATAGGGACACGATCTATTAAAGTTGTCAGATGAATTATTAAAGAGTAAACAATAATAGACACGAGTCTGACTGCTGTTTGCAGTTATGGCGAACAAACTGATGCTAGAAAAGAGGTTCTAATACTCTTTACAATACATTATTTTAAACTAATATCTAAAATATTATTATTTAATTAATGTCTTGGATATTTAAAAATGTGTTCGAATACACAAGTTCTTAAGTAAGAAAAGAATAGTACTTGTTTCTATATCATAAAGATAATTTGGCGGATAAGATTGTTAGGCGTTATCTCACTGATAACAGTGGATCTCATGTACTTACTACACATAGTTTGGTTATGGCTGTATATGTTTTATGATTAAAAGAAATATTTTCATTAATAAAAATCAATTTAAATATGATCAGTCATAAGTCGAAGTGTTTATATATTCATTTTCAACGAGTCAAGTCTCTTAATTTATAGAAATAAATATTTTAATTATCACTATACCATTCAACTTCTTCAGTTCTTATTCAAGCTAAATTGACTCACTGTACAAATGTCATTGACGCAAAATACATAGTACGTATGTATGTAAATAACAGGAAACAAGTTATGTTTTATTTTTCTATATGAATATCACTAAGCTGTTAAAATTTTTCGAGTATACGATCATATAATATTATACGAATCAATAAAAAATGGTTTTATATTTCCAGGAAGTGGTTTTTTTTTAGTATTAATAATTTTAATTATCACAGAAATATAGATTCAATTCTTTTTAATAACTACTTTTTTATACAACATATTTGACTGCAAAGATGTTTCTTTGTTTTTGGGTTTCCAGCGGAAGAATTAAATTTAAATATCGTAATTAAATAAGTTCTTAATTATTGTTAATACATGATAAAATGCATTACGAACTATATTTGTTAAACGAAGCAGAAAATACAAAAAATAAATACAAAAAATATATATTTTCCTATTACAATTTGATACAAATTACAAACTAATTGAATGGGTTAAATATTACAATATTTAACGACCAGCCTTTCAAGATGGTGTCATTGAAAATACACATAAAATGCAGAGGCTATTTTTCTTTGAATTAATTACCCGGCCCCACGTTGGCATTGCTAGATAAATGCCATTTTGTTCATAAGACGATTAATATGTTACATTAGTATTGTCGCGAATCCACGGAAGTAGGAAAGTATGTGTGAGGGTCACGAGATGTGAGTCTGCATGCGAACAAGCGACATGTCATCCCCGAGAGAGTCGGTCCTCATTGTTATGCTTCGTAGGTCTCCTTTGCAAATACTAAGTAACGAATTCAAAATGAACGTTAAATAAATATACAAGCGGAAACATTATTTTAAGTGGCATTAAATCCCATCACAGTATAATCGTTATTTGACAAACTTAGGAATCCGTTCAATAAGGGATATCCTTTCCCATTATTTGTTTAGTTTATTGTTAAACACTCGTTTTGTTTATAATTAAACAAATGAAGATTCAAGTCCTAGCAAGCATGTTTGGGTTATTACATGTTAGAATTATTTTTATTTCATTGCGAAGAAGCCCGAACCTTCTTTAAAGTTGAAGAACTTCCGGAAAGTATTCCATTGCATTTACGAGCTGTCTGTTAGATACAAAACAATATTTGTCAATTATTTTCCTTTATAAGTATCAAATTTACTTGACAAATTATTTTCTTAAGTCTCCGATTTCCCGAATAGTTTGCATGACTGATTACAATTATAGGATGACCTTTCTGATCAGTCCATCAAAAACTAGATTTGCGCAGCGTCAGACAGAATCTCTAGTAAATATTATCTCAACTAATAGTGAATATTGTTAAAATATATCTAAAGTAAAACATCGTGAGAAAATGGTAAAATCGGATGAAAACATGGCACGTGTTTTCTGACCTGCATTGAAGCAGCGTGGTGGAATAAGCCTCAAACTTCTCAGAAAGAGAGGCCTAACTTATTTTGAAAGATTTTAAATAAAAAATAAAAACTTAAGAGTATATTATAGATGACTCAGTGTTCGGTTATGTTTTTTTATGTACTCGCCTACGTCAAATGCAAATATTGTGGTTACTTAAGTTACTTTCCTACTTTATGTGTAACCAACATTGTGAATCACTCATAATAAAATTATTTTGAGAAATACTATAGAAATACTATTTAAAATGTAAATATATATTGTCAATAGAACAATATAACAATGAAGTTGTATTTGATTTGCGATTTTCATTTAGTTTTTTTTTATTAATTTCAATTTAATTTATAGTTGTAGTTTATTTTTTTAATATTAATAAAAAATAAATAAAATTTTTGATGACAGATATCCGTTAAAAATATAATTATCAAACGATATTTCAACTTTAAAATCAATGAAACAAAAGTTTGTTATTACATAAAGACAAAGTGATTGATATTGATTGTAAATGAATATTGCCATTACATAAGGAAATAACTTATATAACATAACTTATTATGAAAGAAATCCCACAAACCGCAACGTACAGATTTAAATCAATGAGCCTTGGATTGTCTCAGATCTAATCTATCATAAAATAAACGAGAGAAAACATTTAAATTGAGATATTATTTCACGCCGCTTTAAGTTCAATGCTACGCTTGCTTAACATCGTTCAAGTCAATACGGTCAAACAAATTAGATACTGATTATTAAATTTCGCAAAATAATCAGGCACGAGTTTATTTTGGAGTCAAAATTTACATTGCAATTTATAATCGACAAGAGTACAGAAAAAAGTTTCGGTAAATAAGGTTAGGTAATGAATCCAATGCCGGTGAAACTATTATCGTCACGCTCTGGTGATCGGGAAATCGCTGGCGACACTTCATTTATTGATCTACGCTTTCGTTTTTTGACACTATGCAGGATTCGACAGACGAAAGTAAATTCTCCGATTTCAATGTCAGTTTCTTTATAATTATACGAGCAACGGTCTAACTGGCGGCCTAAACAAAGTCACATAGTGATCGTGAGAGTGAATTGAATAATTTAGACGAATGTAATGTTTGAAATCGCTTCGAGAATCGTCGAATGCACTTTGCCTAGACGACCCGTTGCCCCCCCTGATTGATTAGTCAATTAAGTAGGGAATAATAACTATCACAGTTCCCAAAAGAGTGCGTTATCATATGCATATGCATTCTTTTTTCTCTTACTTTCATAGTCCATTGGAATAGAACAGTGGATTAGAGAGATATCTAGCACGGAGCCAACGACTTTATGTTCTTTCCGTAGCACGTAAATGTAAACTCAATAACTTTTTCCGATTTTGGTTTCGAACCCGAGAAATCGTGCATTACTAATTAACCACTAGAACAAAAGGCCAGTTCGTCTTTATATATTTTAACATACATGCGTGTTAATATATTGATCAAATAAATAAATAGATTTATAATTGTTATGAGTTTTAAATTATACTAAAAGTTTGTGCTCTATAATACTACACTAATTCACTAGATTTTAAGGCATTTAAGACAACTGACCTAGACATAGTTACCTGGTGTAATCAAAGAATCACAAGTATGAAATCACAATAATATATTATTACAAATTGCATATCCCGCTGTGCAAATCTTAGAACATCAACACAAACAATAAATCTGTTTATACAGCAATTGAATGAATAAATGCTTTCCAATAAAACGATTAGCGATTAGGTTGAAGTTATCTTGCGTTTTGATAACAATGTTTGACGAGCCCGTACCTCGTGCGAATCTAGGTCAAAAGTGTTGGGAAAAATAGTGTGTTACTTATCTATGAAACTTCTTTGTAAAATATCACTTAAACGCGCCAACGTAAATATAATAAACTTAGTAATAGAATGATTCATCGCGGATATGACGTGTCAAATGTGATGTGACCCCTGAAATTATTTATCATCTTAAAGCGCATCTTTATTATTTATTGGACATAAACAATGACACACCCATACTAATTGCATCGTTTTTGTTTCAGATATCAGACATCGCCGACTTAGCATATCGAACAACAAAACCATTTTTATAGCAATATTTTTAACTTATACAGTTAAAATAATATTTTATTAATAAGAATGACATATCGTCTACATATTATATAGAAAAAGAATATTTTTATAAATTAATTTTAAGAAGCAAATGAGCTTATTAAGTATTAATAGAGAAAGACTATCGTTAAGAAGCATGGCGTTCCTAAGTATGAGAAGTAGCTTGAGGATATTATGGGCTGCGGCGACAACGCTGGTCTTCCTGACGCAGAGTAGCGCGGCACCGGCTTTCGGAGAAACTAATAAGGCTATGGTGAGTCCTCCTATTTGATCATTATGTAGTATCACTTGCCATTTCACACCTGCTTATATTATTTCAACATACTTTCATCCATATGAAACATTTTTATCTTGATTAACAAACAAACAATTTAAGGTCGAGTTGGTACAAATAAAGTAATCGTTACTAAGAGGTTAGAATCACTACAAAACTATCACTAAAAAGAACATTAACATTAATTTAATTTAACATTTAAAAGGAATATTATACAATAATCAATACATTAAAATATATCAATTGTCTAATACATCAATATATGTACTAGTTCCAATAATATATATATAAGTAAATAATAGGTATTACTTGATATTTTAATTAAGAAGGCCTATGAGTAATGTTTTTGTAAGATCCGTTAAGTTAATGTCTATACTACATCATCCGTAAATCGATTAAATCGAAATCGGAAATGATCGCGCTATGGGTCGACAAATCTGAGTCATTCTTCTCAGAATCTTGCGCACTATACCTTCAAACTGTGTGAAGTGGAATCTGGCATTATTTATAGTAGCTCCTTGATAGTAACGTTCATTCATAACGAATATTATCCTAACAAGATAAAGATCTTTAATTCTACCACATAATAAACGTATGTGTTTCGTTTTAAAATCGGCTTCGTAATACATGACTCATGTTTAAACATATGAATGTTTACATCGCTTGTGTTGGTCATTATACTTTTTAAAAGTCTGCGTCATTAATAACTTATGTTTTTTTTATTTAATTATAAATTCAGAAAAACCTTTATAATAAATTGAATAGTGTTATATTTGTTGTTTATTTTAAAAAAATATACAAAATTTATATTGAATGCAAAAAATATTATTTATAATTTTAGGTTTCTGAACGATAAAATAAAATTTAAAAATAATAATAATATAAAAACTTAAATGTACCTTTGTACGCACATTTCCAAAAAATTGTACCTCTGTTTTATTAACATAAAATATGCTATATTAAATACCTTAACAGAAACAATGGCGTCATTGTATATGATATAAATATTACCTGTCTCCGAGTAGCCTAGTTATCCGGAACAGATTACATAAAGTGGTTCCGCCGGTCATGGTGAGTCAAGTAGGAATGCCTAGGGCTCAGAAGGAAATCGTGCTAAACAGTTTCTGAGAAATCGTACAATATGACTCACAATAACCAGTCTCGGGACTTGTTACACAAGTTCGAGGTCAAAGGCAAGATAGAGTTAGGCTAGCGCTGTTTATAAATATAAATCTGGTTATTTAGGTTCATATTTTGGCCACAATAAAAAATGCGATTTAATCGGAAAATTCAGCTGAAGTCTTGCCTCATTCAATACACTCATATTATATATTTAATAAAAATAATTCTTCATTTGGATATATCCACCCGTCCAGCTTTCATATCCACTTAAACATACAAAAAATTTCAACAAAATCAGTCCAGTCAGTTTTATTACATGTATAAAAGAATTATATATATATATATAAAGATAACATTTTAAAACCATGTACTGTTAATTTTATGACTTTAAGCTTCAACTACATTAACCTCCTATGAATTATCTTCGTTTATGCGTTAATTCTGATGTTGAAGTAAAATATTTTGTTTTAAGAAATGTTGTCTTACGGAGTAACTTTCGATTTAATGTTAAAGCAATATTCACAACAATGCCCTTAAATTCGATTTTGTATATTTTTTAGTCGAAGTTATAAAAAACAGTTTCCGTTTATTCGATCGAGGCTAACAGCTATAATGATTTTTCTTTATTTGAGAAATTTTTCACTCAAATCTGATAAGCCAGCGATGTCAAGGTAAATCCGCGCTCTAATAACCCTTTTCATATTTTTATAAATATTATAATTTAATTGTTAGTACAATTTCCAAATAGAGCGATTTAGTTTTACAGTTAATAATCATAAATTGGCAACAACAGGTCTGATCCGAACTTTTGATTATATTTAGAATACCGAAGTGAAACTGATTTTATAAAAACTTCGAATTGGTCTTTACATACCATTGAACCATTTTACCATTGAACATATTCAACAAAAATCACAAGTCGCATCTATAATGAATTAAAAATGGCGGTTTGAACTTAGCAAAAGCTTTGAATTTTATATTGTGTAATTGTTGCTCTAATCTATAAGGAAAAGGGGAAGTAAGAGGTGCGGGTAGTGAATTTAAATATATATTGCAAGTAGGGTAGTTAAGTTAGGGTGTTGATATCTTATTATGCGTATTATGCGTCTATTATTTATTATTGTCGTGCTTAGTAAGTATGAAAATTGCTCTAAGGATGATTTTGTTTATTAACTGCCTTTAATTGTAACAAATTACAGGTCGTGATGTGGAAAAACCATTATATTTTATGAATGTAGTTTTTCCTGTTTAATATATAGGCTACTACATAAACATATTTCCATTCCAGTCAAATGTTTCGCTTAACTATCCAGAACAAAATACATTCGGATTGCTTGTCAATCTTTAAAGTATTGAATAGCTGGAACGGTTACTAGGATACCAGCGATGAAGAAGAACGTTTCGTTTAATCGAATCACGAAATGTGTTGACTACAAACAATGTTATTTGCGGTAGGGATTTAGTCTTCAAATTTAATAGGTCGTTGCACTTTAAAGTCACGTGAGTAAGTTGCTTGTTGTTTTACCGCAAGCAAGGCATTTCCTGTCGTTTTCAATAGGAACTGTTATGAATAACGTACCCTTTTATAGGGGGTCATTCTCCTATCAAATACCTGAGCGTAGAAACAATGGCCGCAAGATATTGCGAGGAACTAGTGTTGTTCTTTGTTTTTATCACGCTGGAATATGTACGATTAATGCGATATAAAAATTCGACGCGTGTCCCTTCCAGCGGACATCTCTCGTAAAATTTCCTACGCCGTAGCATAGAACAATGAACTCTTGAGACATAGCACAGCGTATAAATGTCTTGCACTTACAATTTTTATGGGTGGAATGCGTAAACGTTAAAGTTTCCTCAATATAATAGATTTATCATTTGTACTGTCCATTGTCTTTTGTAGTTTTTAAAGCCTAACGATGAGCTTTTAGATTGTATACGCGATAAGCATACCTAACTGTAATCTATTTGATGGTCACCTTTTTGTTATGCGCTCACGACACGGTCTCGGTATCTCGCGATCGCTCCGTACCCACCACGCTGAGAGATAAACGAGCATAAATATATTATTTAAAATACGTTATACCGCCAAAGAAGTTAGTTAAACCCTAGTCACGACTTTTGCTCCTGGGAAATTTATGCATACAAAATTTCGCAGAAATAAAGATAGGAGGTTTGATTAAATATTTTTTTCGTATTTGTGTTTATATTTTTAGAATTGAAAACATGTTTAGACGGCTACTTGTTTATAACATTACAAACTGACCGACTTCAGAGTTTATAGTATCTAAAACTGAAAATTAGGTGTTCTCAATATAGGCGCCGTTATCCAGATCAGAGGACAATAGCTTCTAACAACGTACAAAAAGCGACCGGGTCACCTCGATGGTAGAAAAATTTAAACATTGTTCTTTAACAATATTTTCGTACGTGCTTTTGTAAATGATGTTTCTTGGTTTTCGCGAGACATGGCGCAGACGAAAATGACTCAAGTATTTTTTGCGGTTTAAGGCAGTGCAGATTGATTAGTAGTGGCATATTAATATGAGGTTTGTGTTGGATTGTGGTGTCGCAGTGCGCATGCTCGTCACGCACGCAGGAAGCACTCGACGACCTTCAACATGCGCCCCACGGCCACCGTCCTCTGATGATCACTTCTCATTGTTCGCATTGACGCTCTATCATTACTACAACTAGTCATTTTTATCGTAATTTCTGATGTAGTTCTCTCTACATGGCCATTGTCAATTGTTTAACTATAATGTACTAAAGATACATTATAAGAAGCAACCTTTTATACTTCATAACTTTTTATAAAGTTTAGCTCAATTTAGTTACAAACGCAATAAATAAGCGTATATTACGCTTTATATTCAAGTGTTCATTGTTGTTAAAATAGTATAATTGTTTATTACACGTGTAATATCAGATGATTGGTCGGCCAATTATGAAAAGTCACAATTCGCTTACCCACGTGACAAAACGTGAGCGTAACGGACAAAAGGCCACTAAAGCGGTAAAAAAAATCTATACTCTACGGCAAATGCTATTTTACACGCAACGCATTATATTTTAATGTTTTGTCAATCGTCATAATTGTTAATAATTGCACCGTTAATTACATACCTACATTGCATGTGTCTTTCATGGGCAGACAAATCATCTAATGATATAGTCTAAGGTCGGAGAGGTATTTTATCAATTGAGTAAAATTATTTTACTTAACCTTTAATATTGAAACTAAGTTTCTTAATATTAAATTTCATTAGTAATATTCCGTAATATTGCATAATTATTTCATAATTAATGACACTACAATTGCACTTCCAAATTCGCCTGTGTTATTCTATACGAAATATTTTTTTTTTTAAATCGACGTGATACATAATGTGAAACACCATTTTGTATATCTTAATAATATAATAGTAATAATTGTTAATATCGCATTTCATGATCATGCTCTGCGGATATTTTCGAGTTTGTTCTAATAGAATAGCTCTGAAGCTGCGGTTTGAATTATTAAAGAACTTTTAAACAATAGACCTTTAGATAGAACGTTAATATTTCAATCACTATACGTATTTTAAAAATTCTAACAATACCAAGAATCGTGTTTTGAAAATATTTGTGATTACAATGGATTACCTATAAAAAATATCCTCGTTGTTAATTTCCATAAACAAGCAATAAATATTAAAAAAACTCGACGGCTCCATGTTAAATAGCTTATTTCTATTGCGTACGGTCTCTACTAGTAATTTGAAATCCCATGAGATTTATCCTTTGTTTACTTAAATGCTACAAATGTCTGTAACACTTCTCGTTTATATAAATAGCCACCATAAAGTAAGTAATTATAAACAATAACAATTGGAATTTATAGATTCTATAATAATTAGATGGTATAAATTAAAATTGATGCGCAAACACCTTTATGGGCTATAAATTGAAGGGCTTATGTAATGAATGTAATGTAATTAATTAATGTTTTAATGATATTAATGATCTACATTACAAAAAATATTATTCCTACAAAAATAACTTGTATAATTATGTTTAAATTAAATATCAATATTTATAAAGAGAAGTTATAATATTTAGTATAGACAGTAATACATTGTGCCTACATAAATATAATATTTACTTCAAACAACACGAATTATTGTAGGTACAATGTAATGCACCTCAATTTAAAATCAACGTGCATATTCCTAACACATTTCATTATTTATTAGACAATTGCATAGCAAATTATCAATTAAATTGCTTAAATGATCCAATTATGCCACGAATATTATAGATTCCACGAGTTCTGCGATGGCGTTGCGAAATCTCACTAATCTGTATTCTACGTAGTATCGAAATACACGTGCAAGTAATATACCAATACCACTTACCACTTAACATGAACACATACGAATAATATATTTTTTAACAATAATAGCAAGTAATTTATGGAATCTTATTAACATTTAGTTGAATTGTTTTTGATATATAAAACGTGGGCGTATAAATAAATATTATCCATACATAATGCAGTTTTAATCTGTGGGATATTGAATGCATTCGACATTCGACATACATCTGTTTTTTTTATATTTATGTATGTAGGAAATAGGTACTGACGTTAGCTAAGAAAATTGCTTGTCAAATATCGTATAGCAACAATTTTATTGTTTCCGTTTATTTTTATGTTTTCATTGAAATTCAGGGCTATTTCAATTACCCATAAATGGACTCATCTGTGGAATAGCAAGTTATTAAAACATTACCATTTTAATTAAAGAATTTCGATGTTTAAAACGACTCAAAACAGGAGGAAGTATTTATAAGTTCTTGCACGTGTTGCACGTCCGCCAAAAAGCATATCAGCATTGCCTAGAACAGATGCATACTTCCTAGAACATGAGGTGGCAGCACCTTAATATTTAGTCACTCCTAATATAGTATCGTTGCAACGGTAGCTATCAGCTGATAACGGGGGAATTCAATTGATCTTGAAATAATTGTATTATTGCATTACTATAATTAATTTAGACCGATTATAAATTAAATTAATTACATATATTTTTCGTTTAAAAATAATATTTCAATTCACAATTTCGCTTTACAATTTGACAAGTTATAGCTGTTCCTTTAGTACTAAAAAACTTCCACTATTAAGGACGCTGTCTTCGAGCAGTTTGAACAGAAGGGCGTGCCCATATTTAATATAAAAACGTTAACAATTATTTACCATTGAAAGTCCAATTCAAGAAAGTCCAATTTTATATTTTATTATAAGTTATTCCATATTTAAAATTTATGTAAATAGTTGTAGTGTGTTTGTTTGTTGTATTGTTAACTGTGATTACTATGACAAAAATCTCGCATATAGTAATTTCTACTACTTATGTGTAATCAGCGTGTAACTATTATATTATATTATGTTATTTTACACGTGTTTATTGTAACACACCTTGCATAATATTTTTACAAATTATGTAAATAAGCAAACGGCTTAGTATTTACGTTATATTTTTATTCAATTATTGAGTTAATAACTTATAAACAACAAAACTTATTATTGATAAAAAGGAAAACTGAATATGTAAAGGTAAATAGGTAGGTTCATACATGTGCTAACTAATAGAAGCATAGTTTAAAAAAAAAAAAATTACGCTTTTTCGTGCAGTGATAAAAATATATACTTTTTTAGGTAGGCCGTCAATGTTTCTAGTGACATTTAAGCAGTTTATTAGAGTAAGTTGTTTAAAAATGAAAAAAGTGTTCTTCATAATGTTTACATAGATGTGGCCGTGAAAAAAATACAATGACTATATGATAAAATATGTTTGCCATGGTATCGATAGAGGCGCGTGATTAAGGTAAGCCGTGATTCAACGACTTACGCACTGTGCAAACAAAAGGGCACATGCGGAAGTACTTTCCGCAACGATATCCTTTTTGTTTTAAAGATATTACAAGAAATCAATAATTGCCAACAAGAACTGACTGATAAATAAATAAAATGATCGTTATTTTTATAATAATTAATTTGTACTTCCATCTCATCCCACCTCTATTTGAAAATTTAAAAAAGCTGGCCAACTAAATCGTAACTGAATATTTAAAAAAAAATTAAATGACACAATGACACTCCGGAAATGTTTTTTTATTTTTAATAATTCGGTTGAAAATATAGTCAATTTGAGTCTAATACAAGTAATTTTTTATACGTGTTTTCTTGTGGAACAAAGACCTGTATACCGGTTTATTAATTTACATAAATTAAACATTTATAAGATAACCATCGCATACTTTTGTTGTATTACGTATTAAAACGTGATTGATCAGTCATGACTAATTTTAATATTAATAATTCTCATCAGTTCAAAAGGTCATACTTACGCGTTTTTTTAATAATGTTTCGTAAAATTTGTTCGGTAACAATATACCTTTTGGATAATGTAGTATATTGAGTAAATATATTAGTTTTGATTATTTAAAGTAAAATAAAAGCCATTAAATGTCTGGGCAAAAGGTCTCTCTTGAGGGAGGGGTGAGTTTTTTAAATAAACTTCAAACACTGGCTTTGATTTTATATATGTCTACAATACAAATATTTCTATTAAGCAATTCAATATTATTAAACATATTAAAAATACGATATATTTTGCAATATATTTTTAATAGTTAGTAACTAACTGCATATGTTTGCAATTAATAATGTAGCAATTATCCTGATAAGTATATAAATATTAATAAAATTTGTTTTTATAAAATAAACCTTTAAAGGTCGCCTGAATATATTACCATTAATTGATCTAATACACTTGAACCTCCGCTTGTTTGTTTACTTGTATATATAAGCCGGTTTTTTTAGACATCCAATTAATCATATACTTTATCTTACTTTTAGTAATCCCTATAATATTATAAATTTAAAAGTATGTAAGTTCGATTTCGTTTTTAACTATCAAAGACACTCGAACAACTGAACGGATTATATTGAAATTTGCCATAGAAGATGATTACGTCATGGAAGGTTTTTTTAATATGTTTATTAGTTTGTAAAAAATTAAATGATTACATTTCAAATTCACGCCTAGCGAACTGGGAATTTTTAACAACTAGTACCTATCATTGTATATTTCTACTTCGAAACACGTAAAATATAAATAAAAAGATATCAACAAATATGTAATAAGAATAAATAAAATAATAATTCAAAGATAATCTAATACATTCTTAAACTTCTCGTCTCGCTAATAAATATATCACAAAGTTTGAAGAAGGTGCCGAAGCATTTTGCTTAAATACAAGAACGTCAGAGGCTGCGCCTGCGACCGTTACGAGGGCACACTGACCTCGATACGCTTGTGCCAAATTTTTGCCCCACCTTGACAGACACCTTCAGATTATCCGCAAAGTTCGTGTTCGTATTATAATTACTTGTTACGGTTCTTCACTAATTACGTACGGCCTCAGTGAAGAAGTTGTAACATAAATAAATAAATAGCAGCTTTTATAAATTTTTAAAAGGCATTCGGGTATTCACTGCCGACTAAGGAATACGCTTATAAAGTGAAGTTTTTGTAAACATCGTAATTTCCTAAAAGTATTCATATACTCTTATAGACGGCAGAATATAAGTAGTTTTTACAACAATCAATTTAAATTTACTTGTTCATTTGTTTTGTTAGATTTTTTATATTAAAAATAAAGGTTAGGTAATATTCGTATGATTACGTCAATCATTTATTGTACATCGTGTAAATAATTATTATTTTGAATATATATTATTTTAAAGGCTACTTTGACGTTATCAAAACAAGTTCAGCAAAACTTTTAAGTATTACTTTAATCTGCGATGCGAAGCGCTTAGATCTAAAAATAGCTTCACACAAGAAAATGAGAATACAAATGTGTAATACAGGCACTGTTAAAACTTGTCACAATTTTAACAGTTATTCAAGTGCAGTGCATGAATGTTTGGAGAACAATGCACATGTCAACGTCCTAGTATCGTCCAAAGTACACAACGCCCTGAAACCTTCGCCGTTTCTCTTTGTCATTGACAGTTATTTTAAGATTTGTTTTCTTTACATACTAATATGTTCTAGGTTATAATCATAAAACATTTATAATCATTTTCATTATTATAATTAAGGTCAAAATTATATAACTTGGTTTGAAAATAAAATTGTTAAATTATACTTAAATTTATGAAATTACCAGTTTTGTCTAATTATATCAGAGACAATAAATAAATTATTTGTTATAAATGTAATTTTAAAATTTTAATTTATGCTTTAAAAATATGTATAAATAAAATAGCGTAGTCATACATATTTATTTAATATAAGAATACAAGATTGTTTTGTCAGTATTTTCAAGGGCTATTTCAAGCAACTTGCAAGAATGAGACAAAGAACGTTGGTGCCAGACTGAATGCCCTATTGACATGCTGCGCACGCGCATTCAAGGACGGCATCGACTTGAACTTCCATCTCCTATAAGGAGCCGGTGTTAACGATCGGAAAATGAGGCCCGTGCTTATGATTTTTGTAATGCAAAGATCTCTACAAATGTTGCTAAGGAAAAATGAAAATTAATTTTAAATATGTTAAAAAATATATACGTACGTTATCATTGCCATGATCGTATATTATTTTATAGATACAATATATTGATTTAACTGGTATTTATAAATATTTCATTTTTATAAATAAAATTAACACTTAGATAAACAAAACTCAAATCAACTTATCTGCATTATTTATACGTGAAAGTAAATGTAAACACAGAAAGCACTAAGGCACCTAAAGATAAAATGACACAGGTTCAATGCAATTATTATGTGTCAGAATTTATAAAGAAACGAACAGTTATTTAAACAAGGAATTTTAGATGAACAACATATTCTTTATGCTTCATTATCTTTATCAAATTCGTCTTTAATAAACATGGATGAGGTAACCTTGCGTTATGTACGATAGTGTTTGGTGACTGACGAGATAGGAGTAAGCTGCAAAATCTAATGGCGACACCTCACTTAACGTGCCGTATACGCGTATCCTTATTAACATGATAATGTTTAGAGGATTTTATTAATATAATAAAATCCTCTAAACTTCCTATCCTCCTTCATTTGCACAGTACAGTACAGTAACAACCTGTTAATGTTCTACTGCTGGGCTAAGGCCTCCTCGCCCTTTTGAGGAGATGGTTTCGGAGCCTATTCCACCGCGCTGCTCCAATGCGGGTTGGTAGAATACACATGTGGCAGAATTTCAATGAAATTAGATACATGCAGGTTTCCTCACGATGTTTTCCTTCACCGTCAAGCACAAGATGAATTATAAACACAAATTAAGCACCTGAAAATTCAGTGTTGCTTGCCCGGGGTTGAACCCACGATCGTTGGTTAAGATTCACGCGTTCTAACCACTAGGCCATCTCGGCTTTTAATTTGCACAAATATTTCAAATAATACAAATACGTATTTCAGCTCACTTGTCCGTTTTCTGTCCACACATCAAAGGCAAATGCTTGTGTTGACTGTCTTGGTTCGCTCAATTGCATTAAACTGTTGCAATATTTTGGAGTTCTCGAGTTATTTGTGAGTTCTATGTGTAGACCACGTGTTTGCGAAAACACCTTATATTTGGTCAAACAAAGCGATAACGCTGTGCATACACGCTAAGCCAAGTGAAGTGTCGCTTTAATAATTGGATCTTGCCTTCTTAGCAGTTGTTGCCTTGGGTTAATTACATTTTTTTTCTCCTTTTTTTACAATCATACTGATAGACTCTTTTGATACTATCGCCATTGATAAACGACGCTATGTATAGTATTTACTTTGGATTTATTACTTTGTAAACATAAATCTAATTATTTTTAAATATAATATTTACGTTTTAAATATAATTTTATATTTTTAAATTTAAAAAGCGTTATATCGTTTTGTAAATATGAAACATTACAAACGGCTATACTTGTTTTATATGCATATTAAAATTTTCGAATAAAGTAGATAGAGATATTACTCGACTTAACTATAGAATTTAGATTTAGAAGTTTCGGGCGTCTAAAAAACATTAATTACTATTAAATAGATACATTACGGGTTTAAATATAATTTTATTAAATTTATTGAGCTCTTAATATCGACAGTGACGGTTAGTAGGTTAATCTAATGTTTATAATCTCGTAGCGTGAGGCTTAATCTTTTGTCATTCTATTGTTCCCGCTGTCGGAACATTTCTTGTCTCCATCGATAACTACATTTATTTTCAAACCATGACAAAGTGGTTGCATAATATACATTTAATATTATAAAGATTGCGTCGACAGGTTAGTGACAAACTTATACAGCGGCAGTTCTTGAGGTCGCGGGTTCAAATAATCGGCCCAATAAAGTTAAATTATTTACGTTACGTGGAGTTATGAAAACGGCAATGTTTTATACTATCATTTCTGAAATCGCACGTAAAGCCTGGCGATATCAGCCTACAAGAGGACATAGAGAGTACTGTGTATTTGCGCACCTACTTCTCCATTCCTATATTGTTGAATAGACTTTGAAATTGGTTGCTTTTTTCGACATTTGATCATGAAATACTTATTACAATATACAGGGAAACTAACTATTGAATATATTTTGAATTTTCTCTATTATTAAATGGAGTGTTATTCGCTTTCAAAAACTATCTTCATACTATCAAATAAATACCTTGTATTTCATTAATAAGTAAAACTCATCACATATTTTACTGCCTAACAGTAATAAACAAGCGTAAATATAAACAGCATGGTTGTGACCTGAATGGAAAATGAATGAATGGTCAGTGTGAATAATATAAAAATATCTTATAAAATAAATTTAAAACAGAAAATGCATGTTCCAAATTACTGGAGCACGAAGGAGTACGGTCATTCATTAACATTACTCATATGTTGGCATTATTCATCGTTATTCAGTTATGTGATTATGTAGTACGAGTGTCGTAATTAAAGGAAATTCCGCCATGAATATATTATTATTATTTTCCATAGTGAGCTATCAACATAAGGCTAGGAAGATTTATTTTAAAAAGAAAACCAAGTACATTGTTTTTCTAAGCAATTGCAACTAGTAATGAATCGTAGGTTAAATTTTCTTTATTATATTACGTTCTTCTGGTAGTTTATGAATGTAAGGTTTTCCAGAAATTACCTAAAATCACTTAATTTTTCGCTTAACGCACCATCACTAATACCCATCATCATGACAAAGGTCCATATCCAATTTTGGATGCGGCAGTCTGATTATGATATGAATTTCCAGATGTATTTGGCGCAATACGGTTACCTCAATCCGTCTGTGCGGAATCCTTCCAGCGGTCACATTATGGACGAGAGTTCATGGAGACGAGCTATATCGGAGTTCCAAAGCTTTGCTGGACTAAACAATACTGGTATGTAAACAATTTTTACATTATTATACAGCTAAGCTGTTTTCGTTTTGATCGAAAATAAAAACATTTTTGAATATCATTCCTCATAAAAGTTTCTTAGATTTTATTGAAATTAAATTGAGATATGTACGAAAGAATCATAATATCTATGCTCGTATTATAAAGGTGAAGAGTTTTTTGTTTATTTGTATAAATTCGCTAATCTCAAAATTGTCCCTTGAAAAAATATTTTCTGCTAAATAGTTCATTTATTCAGAAAGGTTACCCTACAAATATTATAAACACGAGTCTATGAAGATATATTGATCTTTCTTACTCCTTCACAAGAAAGCTACTAAACGAATTTGATGATTTTTGGAGTAGATATAGCCTAAATCATTCACACGCGGATGAAGTCGCGGGCGGAAGCTAGTAGACTATAATATCTCGTGGTAGCCCATGGGAGTAGAACAGTAACGCTTAACTCGGATGAAACGGAACGGAGCAGCTAGTTATTTGTAAATTTTTACGTTGCCAAATTGCGATCATTGTGAACATTACCGCATATAATGGTGGAAAATGCATGATTTGTATGCGTGACAGTGCATTTGTTGAATTGCTGGTTGACGTAATTAACTCAATGGTAACCCATATCTGAGCACCATGACCTTGTCGCTTCGTGAACTTTGATCGACTCAAATTGTATTGTTGTTAAATAATTCATCGTTATTGAAATAACACGCTTAATCTTTTGAGCAGACCAGTAAGGATCTATAAAAAGAACATTATTTAATAGTTACCAAAATATGTTTAAACACTTTTAGGATGATTTACACTACAAATTTTATTATATTTGCGTAAAATTATTAGATATAATACTAGTGAGAAAAAAATTGATGAGCACATTTTTGTGTATGTCATTTTAGATCTCGTTCTAACGAGTAACAAACGACATTGTCAATGCAATTATAGTCTGCCAAATCATTGTTGGCATCCAACTATTCAAATACCATACCATTACGTGGGTTGAACTTGAATCTTCATTACAACGTACGTGATTTGACACGAAAAGTAGTTTATTGGTCTCTATACACGGGGCAGTTATTATGTAACCAAATAACGAAGTATACACACATAAATTATTCATTTAGGATCCTTGCGCCAGTTCCTAAACAGTGATAAAGTATAAAATATTCGTGGTATTACTGTTATACATAATAACTGGAAAACGAATATTACTTTGCCATACAAAAATGTTGTATTAATTTACTTTGAAAGAATTTGCTTTGAACATATGAGATTGACTTAGAATTGCAATCTAAGTAGAACTAATGAATTCTCGAAATAAATGATTTGGTAAATGTAATATTTGTAAAGGATTATTTCCCTTTTAATATTACACATCGTTTAATATTTTTATTGTTATTCAAATTTTGTTCACAGTATTTTCCTCTCAAAGTTGTGTCGATTACGTGATTATTTTATTCAACAGTCCATCCTAAATGACTTGATAATGTTACCTATACGAACTGTATAATTCGGACTGTCATATAGATAAATTTCAATTATTACTATAGTACGGTCAAACCATTGTTCCTGATTGTCCACGTTTTCCGCTTGCAGTTTTTGTTGCTTTGATTGTGTAATTACTTCCTTGACATCTGTTAAGTATATATAAAGGTGTATTTAACTAATAAAATATCCATTTTATTTCAATATTACAGCATTTAAGACACCTTCAAGCGTTCATATCATCATTTAATTGTAATTAAGAACGAACACTGATGATCTGTGTAGGTTTTTTGATAATCAATTTGAACGTATAATACTTCGATAGATTTATTTTAGGATGCGAATTGAACTAATTTATAACGGTTACGTATCCGGTTATGTACGGTAAAGTGATTCTATAGTGAACCGCAACTAAATCGTTTTTTTAGTAGAAAAGGAAAACGGGTAAACGGCATAGATTAAATTTAGATTCGATTGCGATAAAGTGACAATTTGTTAGTAGAATTTACCCCCAGATAAGAGTAGTAGCTTGGTCCATTGGATAACTTCTAAACATAATCGAAGATCGTAGGCTCGAATTCGCTTAAACAACATTGAATTTTAATCTGGATATGTAGAGCCCTGATATATATTCTGGCCCATGCCACTGCGCATTGGAGTAGCGTGGTGGAATAAGCTCTGAACCTTCTTCATAATGAGACACGTACGCCCTTCGTTTTATTTAATCATAAATATGTTTTATTTTCCAGGTGAACTAGATGAAGAAACAAAAAAATTAATGTCATTGCCAAGGTGTGGAGTAAAAGATAAAGTGGGCTTTGGGGAAAGTCGTGCCAAGAGATACGCGTTGCAAGGTGAATACTTACTTCACACAAAACATAAACTACATCATTAACATAATCGTATGTAGTGATTTATGAATGAATAAAAAAATAGATAATAAGGTTTAGATTACGCGCTTAGTGTTCACGGAAAATATTGTGAGGAAATCGAGTTTTCTCAGAAGAAATAATTAGATCGTGTTCACATGCCAACTTATGTATATATGTATAAGTTCCTTTGATAGTTATTGTCCTTTGAATAAAAATATATAAATTATTTAATATGTTAGTCATAGCCTATAAATTCCTTACATTAAAACGTAGGATTCTTTTTCAGACAATACACAAATAAATGAATATAAACACTGATTATCGAAGACTATAATTCGGCCAGTGTGATCTAAATGGAAGGCCATAGTCACAGATTTCCGCCTTTTATTCACTATACAATTTTTCATGCAATTAATTGTTTTTTTGTTTTATGTATTTTATTGACGCTCTAAAACTATTGAATTTATTTGTAATCAGGTTCGAGATGGCGTGTAAAGAACCTGACGTACAAGATCTCGAAATACCCGTCTCGTCTGAACCGTGCTGAAGTCGACGCTGAACTCGCGAAAGCCTTCTCCGTATGGTCTGACTATACAGATCTTACATTCACACAAAAACGATCTGGACAAGTTCATATTGAAATCAGGTATTTATTATACTAATTATTTAAATCATTTATTTACATCAATACTTTAATAAGCATATATATAACAAAATGAAATAGCTAGTCTTCAAATTAGGCGCCCATTAGTAGCAAGAATGCTAGCAGTATTTTCCTATTGAGTCACAATTTCGATTCTGTGACCGTAATGTACCACCATTGTTGCCAAAAAAAATGATACTATGTTTGTGAGATAATTCCACTTTTAGTTAGCATGTTTATATCGTTTTTTTATATAAATAAATCTATATACATATTTAATCTTCAAAATTGGTAATACAGTTCAGTCGTATTTTTTGTTTAACAATATTAGCTCAGAATAAAGAACCTTTCTTTTCGTAAATTAATATTGAAAATTGTTATAAAACCATTCGCACAGTATAGATAATACTTTGAACTTGGAGACCGTTCATAATATTCTTTTTTAGTTCATCTATCCATTTTAACGAATTTTAATATTTTAACCAAACTTCGAACGTGTTACAATAAATTTCAAATGGGAAGTTAGCAATACATCTATTATAAATAACCATGTCAAACCGTAAACGTATCATTTGTTAAATATCTAACATGGCTGATAACAATGACAGCCTTTAAAATATCCAATCCCAATGAGCGATTTCGTGACACAATGGTAATCTGAATTGCGTTACCAAATCGTTGTCGCTGACTGCTTTTATTATGTTTATAAAATATTTTAATGGTGGTACCACATATTTATGTGTTACTCTACTGCTGTACACTACTTCTTTTTACTGTTCTCGCTTATATAGTGAGATGTAGGTATATATATTTAAACTGTTATGATAAGCAGAAGGTACTTTATAAGAACATTAAACGCAAATAGGCAAGTACGTAACCTATTTAAATGCCATAGAAAATAGTAAAATTAAAATATAATTAAAAATAAAAATAAGACAGCCTCTAGAGATGGGATTAAGATTCCCTTTAGGAAACCTCGCCTAATGAATTTTTGTTAAAAACATTATACACCAATCTTTTTTAAATCGGCTTGATAATTTCTATGTATGTATTACATATAATATATTTGTCTACAAAAGGTTCGAAAAAGGCGAGCACGGTGACGGCGACCCCTTCGACGGTCCCGGTGGTACCCTTGCCCACGCCTACTTCCCGGTAAGTAGCCACAGATTCCCACTCAAATAAAGTAATTGCATAGACTTCTAATCTCACAATCGATTCGGTTCCCGCTTATGATAAATATCTTATGTAGAATTTTATGTATGGCACTCTAGAGATAGAAAGATAGGGAATATATTCATCACATACATTGTATTTGTCTTAATGAAAAAGAAAACTATTTTAAGTACATTTGGTTTATAGAATATAGCTTACTCAGTTGTCATGCGCTTAGCAATTATTATTTTTTGGGATTTTATGTGTATTATTTAAATCAACTGTTAATGGAAAATATATATTAATAAGGTATATTATCCTAATTATTAAAAAAAATCTATTCTTTATATTATATTCACCCGACAATCGATTATTTCTTATTGTATTTGTCTTGGCGTTATATAATGTCATTCTGATTCGACATTTATAACAATAATTACCACAACGTGTGTGAAAAGGAATAAATTATTTATTTCCATAGCAGCGTAATGCAAACATTAGAATAGAGCGTGAAGACAATTTGATGGACAATGGAGCATTTACGTTAAATAAAGTCGGATGTAACATATTGTTCAGGAGAAAGTAGGTTTCTATACAAATGTTATTATAATAAAGTAAAACAAATTTTTAATTTTATACAAATTATAAATAAGTACCCGCCCGTGGTTGCGCTCTCGTGTTACGGGTTGTTACGTACTTATTTCCTATTCCGTAACTCAGACAAGTCTATGCAAAATTAATTCATGATGATCCGTTGACTAATTTATATATAAAAATTTATTAATTAATTATAAATAACATTTTATATTTATTTTATTACAACAGGTCTATGGTGGAGATGCTCACTTCGACGATGCAGAAGTGTGGTCAATTAGTTCCAGAAGGGGAACTAACCTTTTCCAAGTAAGAGTCGATTATATTTAGAAGTCACTTTCAACTAATAACTTTTGCATAAGTTGATTTTAAAGGTCCATTTTTGTATTTTTGCTATAAGATGAAGTTATAAGTAATCCTATACTAATTATCACGTTGAGTTGAAACTTTGTGCAGTTGCATTTGCAGATACATGATGGTTTCTGGCACTCCATAAAATGGATACATCTTCCGCGGATTAAATAAGCTAGTTTGAAATAAAAATATAACTTAAATTAAGTTTTAATTTCTTTACAGGTAGCAGCCCATGAGTTTGGTCATTCTCTCGGTCTATCTCACAGTGACGTGCGCTCAGCTTTGATGGCGCCCTTCTACCGTGGATTTGATCCCGCCTTCCAGCTTGACCAGGATGACATACAAGGAATACAGGTAAAGATTACAAAGTACATGTCACAATGTTGTGATGACTAGAAGCACTTTAGACTAGAAATTTCCTTTAGAACAGGAGAATAACTTTGTTTTCCATTTAATATCGTATATAGCTATTATCTGCTAAGGGAATTAGTCTCTATTAACATTCCTTATTTAATTATAATTATAATTATATATTCAAGACTATAAAATTTTTTCAGGCACTTTACGGACATAAGACACAAATCGATATCGGTGGTGGTGCTGCACCAAACCCATCAATTCCACGAATCACCACACCCCAACCATCTGCAGAGGACCCTGCTCTATGTGCTGATCCTAATATCGACACCATATTTAACTCTGCTGATGGATCTACATTTGTTTTCAAAGGTAAGAATCAAATATGTAAACAAATTATTTAAATATTCTAAGAAATGCTAAATAAGATACTTATAATTTCGCTTTACGTATTACTATTTTTTATTTTTTTATTATTATAGAATATCTACTCCAAATACATACACTGATGGTTACTTTAAATATATAAAAGTATTTTTATGCTAGAGAAGACTACGCAAAAACTTAGTAGCTAGTTTTATAGAAATTATATTATGTATAGTTTCCAGAAAGTATTGCTTGCATACATTTCGGTAGCTAGCTAGGGGTAGTAAATAATAATTCTGGTCACCAGGCGAGCATTACTGGCGGCTGACGGAGAGCGGCGTAGCGGCGGGATACCCGCGTCTCATAGCACGGGCTTGGCCCGGCCTTCCCGGCAACATTGACGCTGCGTTCACATATAAAAACGGAAAAACCTACTTCTTCAAGGGATCCAAGTACTGGAGGTACAATGGCCAAAAGATGGACGGAGAGTATCCTAAAGATATTAGTGAAGGTAAGAGTTTGAAATTCCTTTTACAAAGGTTTTAACGGGTATCTTCCAATTAATGAAAGAATTCAAAATGATTACCAAATTGGCTAATATGGGAGTCATTCTATGGCTTACATTAAATAATATATTTATTAATAAACTGTTTTAGGTTTTACCGGTATTCCTGATAACTTGGATGCAGCGCTTGTATGGTCAGGCAATGGCAAAATTTACTTTTATAAGGGTTCCAAGTTCTGGAGGTTCGACCCAGCTCAACGTCCTCCAGTCAAATCAACTTACCCTAAGCCTTTGTCAAACTGGGAGGGAATCCCAGATAACATCGACGCTGCACTACAATATACTAATGGCTACACATATTTCTTCAAAGGTGGATCCTATTGGCGATTCAATGACAGAACTTTCAGTGTAAGTGTGACCAGTAATTAATGTGTACGTTGAGAAGATAAGAATAAAAAATATATCTTCTTTTTATAATAATTGATTAAAGATTCATTCAATTGATCAAACAGCAATGAAATATTTGTTAAAAAACTTAAACTATTCGATTGCTTTTATTAATTTCCATATTATATCACTATATTTTTAATGGTAATAGTTTTTTTTATATTTAAATTTATTTGAATATTGTAGAAGTTATTAAAGAAGACGATGAGACGAATAATATTCGTATAATGTAAATCTCGTGAAATAGAAAAAATAAAATGTTTCAATATTATGAACCAGGTGGACACTGACAATCCTTCGTTCCCGCGGTCCACCGCATACTGGTGGCTAGGCTGTAGCAGCGCGCCGCGAGGCACCGTCGGAGGTAACGCGCGACTCTCCGCACCTCCACCTTCTGAGGAGGACGATGTTGGCGACATACAATTTGACGCAGGTAGGTTCGGGCACCCAGCCGAGGGGGACTTCGCGATTCGAGGGGATATGGGTGGCTCTTGATCTGACCCAAGAAGACTGGAAAACTGAATTGGCTGAAGAGATTCGTTGGACTTAGACTGAAAACAAATATGACAGTTGGTAAGGGACTGTTGACGATGACACCTCAGACTGTAAATCGTGATTGGAAAATTAATTATAGACGAATTAAGGACGTAAAGAAAATTTTAAATATAATTAAATTAAAATTATATATTTTACCATATCATATTATACATTAAGTGTTTATTTCGTTATTGCAACAAGTAGACTAAAAAAAATGGGCCACTTGATGATAAGTGGACACCAACGCCCACAGACATTGGCGCTGAAAGAAATATTAATCAACCTTTACATCGCCAATGCGCCACCAACTAAGATGATATGACTCTTGTGTCTGTAGTTACATTGGCTCATTCATTCTTCAAACCAGAACACAACAACAATAAATGTTGTTGTTTGATGTTAGATTATGTGATGTGTGTGTTGATGATGTGTGAGTGAAAGGCTTGCACAAAGCCTTAGCACCTTGCACTAAGTTAAAAAGTGTCAATAAGATTCAAGACTTTTCTACTACTGAAAACTCGTAGGACTTGTTGGGTTAAAATTGAAACTGAAATTAACATATTGCGTAACTAATTGACTACACGACGCTACTTGAATTCGACTATTTCAAAAGCTACCTTTTTAATTAAAATTATTACAAAAAATATATTTGAAAATTGATTTATATCAGTGACTATGAATTTTACCGTCTTCCACTGTATACCGATGTTGTTTATCGCAGCTTTTGTGTTTGTTGTATGTTTTTGTTTTAAAGTTACCATTCTTGTATCTACTTTCTCGAGATGTATGTTAAAATACTGTATTAGAATAGTTACTATGTTTTATTTTATTTTCTTTGTCATTTTAGGATCTTTCAATTTTACCTTTCTTGATTATCTTGATACTTCTGTGTAAATTATTTGTTTGTACCTTCATTTAATCTACTTTCTAACTACATCGTACAATCAAAAATTAACTTTATGAACTCAACAAAACTCAAAACTAATACCTGGATGTACTAACCTTAATGTTTTTAACTTTAAAAATACTAACATTTTCTCGTTGCCAATCTAAGCTAATACATATAACTAATCTGCTTAATATTTTCATAAAATAAACAAAATGATGCTTTGAATTAAGCTAACGTTAAAAGCTTGAAGCTTTGCTGAACGCAGTGGTTGACGGTGGATGGTCAATGAGAAGACAACGGCTTCTGGGCGCCTGAACCTACGTATTGTGATGTCTTGAAATGTTATGTGCATAGTATCTAAGGGATCTATTACATACCCTATTAATATTAATTTTACAATGCCATATGTTCAATACATTAAGACACAACACACATATTTACAACTAAAAATATTTGAAAAACAGTTTTGTTAAAAAAACAATGTAATCACAGCAATTTATTTGCACTTAGTACACCCAGCAAATATAGTTTTGTGTGTATCTTAAACAAGTATTTATATAAACACTTCAATCAACGTTTTGGTGGAAGGTGCGTATACCGCTATATTCAATTGTGTCAAATCACAAGTGTTTTTTTTTCTATCAATTGAGAAATCCTTGTTTGGATACGTCACGCATTTGTTTACATGTTGAAAGTAATATTTATTAAATGCACATTATAATTGTATTTGTTTTATGTCTCAGTCACCGTTAAAACTTAACACTAAGTGTTAAACCGTGGTGGTCGGGACGTTCACATTACGACGTGTGTGTTTGTCTTTGTCTTCTAGGTGTAAAATCATCCGCTCCCAGATCATTCTTCTGGTTCAGGAAGTAGCCTCGGTGGAGAGTTCCTGAACATTTGTACATAGACAAATAACATAAAGAACAAAGACTAAATTAGTAAAATAGGGGATTATATGAATACCAGTGAGATTATAGACATAAGCGGTGATTTTAGTACCGGCGAGTTTCTCACGCGCTGCCTGTACGTTTTACTTTATATCACATTTGCATGATAGTTTTAATTTGCAATGCTTGCTGGTTGGTGATAGATGGCATTTGCGATTGCATGCTGCTTTAGTTTCATAATCTATCATTCATTAGCTAATCAGATTTCTGATTTGTTTATATATATTTCTCTCTTTTTGATTCATTTAAATTAATATCTGTTTCACTTTTTCTTCAACTTACATTTTTTATAAGTAAGTACACTTCGATATAGTTAAGGGACATAGTGAAACAGTATACAGTAAAAATAAAATTATATTGTAATGTATGACAAGGTATGAAAAGATTTTTCCATATGACTATAAAATTCAATTATAAAAATAATTCATTTACTCAATTGTGTATGTTTACAGCACAATATAATTTCGACCGAGTTATTTTATATGGTTTGTGAAATATTGTGATTGGTACTAACTTATACATATCTTAGATCTTAAATATCACCAAAGTAGAAGAGATTTGTTGCGAAGAAGGTAGAGGGTAAAGGTACTAGCTACATTTGAGTAACAAGGAAACCGTTTTTTTTTTTAATTTAGATTTTGAAAGAGTAAAAACCATGACTTACAATCGTGATCACATACATACTCTTGTTAGTTTAAAAAGCTGCTAGCTGTCCCATCGAGAGAAAACGTGGTCTCAAATCCAAAAGAATTAAGCGTGATCATTCATCAATCTTCTCAATTATGCCGAAAGGTGATTTCACGTAACGGCAGTGACCTTAACTGGTCTCCTATGTTCAGACTGAGTCTCAGTACTCGCTCTTCCCCGATCTGGTGAAGCTGTCAATACCACTAATACAGGCAGATTCACAATAACCTTTCTTCGTCTTAGGTAGATATTTTCTGAACTTATTTATTGAATTAACACGAGTAAAAAATCGTAGTTAAAATCATTTTTTATCATTGTTTGATTGTTTAGAGTGTGACTAACATCCCTTTAGATGTATGATGACTCACGGACACCGCTGTGTAAGTGTACCGTGGTTGAGAGTCCTATTTGTTTTTTTATTAATTGTAGATTTGACATTATAACTGACGTAGTTTGTAATATATGCATGGATGATTAGAGAGTATACATACTCATATATTCAGTAGAGTAGTTGCACACCCGGGTATCGGTAACTTTAAAAAAATAAATTTCTTGCTAAACGCAAGTTCATTTTTCAGTGATCAGCGTTCAGTCAGGCGGAGCTAGACTGTAGTAATGACTCGGGGCTCCGATATATTAGGAGGGCACGAAACGTCCTCCGCCGCGTCATCACTCACCCGCATCGTAGGTTACAATTCATTTCTTTTGCTTTACCGCGAGATTCGTACTCGTTAGAGATAACGGATTTCGCGGTCTGTGTCGATTGCATCTTTTTTCACCATCATCACTCCATTTGTGTTTATCGAGTTCGTGGCATGTTATAGAATAAAGCACTAAACTCTCGCTTGCACTCTGGAATAGCCGCTGAGTCGTTAATGTAGGTCTTTGCGCTGGCGTTGCACAGATTCGGGGGAGCCGACGGGTGGCAGCGGCGCGGCGCCCTCGTGGCGCTCCTCGGGCGTGCTACTGGCGGCGGTGCTGACCCTGCTGAATCTGACATACGCGCGCATTTAGCGCCTCCACCGCGTCTCCACTGTGATCGTGCGTTGTATGCCTGTTCGCGTTCGGTATATTGTATATAGCGAGCGCCCTGCTGTGATTAAAGCGTCCTTTTATACTGTTGCGAGAACGATAATTTAATTCGAAGTCATAGTTTTTATACTTAATATAAATAGATGATGTAAGTTCGAGTGTGATATTGACGTAAGCGATGATTTTTGTAATAAAATATTTAATAATATAACGACTTTTATTTAAATGTCCATGTAAAGTCGGGGGAAATGAGAGACATGGTTGTATTTTAATCGGTTTATTTAACGTTTTCTGTTTCTCCAATAATTCCTCTTAAGTTAGTAATTACAAGTTTATATGACAATATTTTTTGTTTTTATTTCATTTTCATAAACGTATTTTTTTAATAAACATCTCCACAATTCATCATAACACGGTCGTGCGACCTACTGTCTCAATCGTTCTAACTCTTAGGAAAATGCAAATAATATTAAACTTCAAAATCTGTCTACGATTATTCGAACATTATTAATCTTAGTTCGAGTGCTGAACGACGTCTACACGAGCGGAGTGGGCGCAGAGCGGGCGCGGTGAGTGTAGGCCGAGAACGGCGCGTCGAGCGTCGCCACCGCCCGCGACCGCCCGGTGCCTACTCTGTCCCTCCGCGCTTATATCACTTAGAAGGCGAAACATAAGAGTTTACGTAACATTAGTACACGATCACTACTCGAGAAATATCTACGACACATCCTAGATCATATCAATATATAATCGCCTTCGTGCTGTGGCAGTGTTTGCCGGCGCCGCGGCACGCGCCAGCGCGCCGCTCGCCGAGTTTGCTTAATGATGTAATTTATAGTTTATACCTACACTACCTCTCTCACTATATCCCGGCAATTTCAAGGATAACATTACGAAGATTAAAGTTAGGTAATTTTCGCCCTGTGGACATTTTTATATAATATATGAAACCAAGATTAAACTAAAAGATCGACTAAAATTTTAGAAATAATGCTTACTCAAAACATAGTAGTTACATATATTTATATGATCTAGAACTTATTAGTAATAAATAAAATAAAGAAATAAAAATGTCTGTTAATTACGAAACGAACTTATGACAAATAAACGATATACATAAATAAAAATAAACAGAATAAAGTATAGAAATGATGCGGAAGATACAAGTGAACTTTATTGAAAGACTTTAAAATTTTAATAATAAATAATATGTCTCGTAAATGGATAAAACGTGACTCCTATGTAAACACATGCACGAACATGTACTCTTTGAATAACGATCAACTGCTGCTAAAAAATAGTGCACTGCATTCGTTTAAATATCTCCTGTTATAAATTCGTTAGTTGGATTGTAATGTAATTTCACGAGACAGCAGCACATACTTTATTCATTCATGCTAGTGTTGTTCAAAGTATTGCAAAATGTCATTAAAATTAAACGAAACGAAGTTTAACGACCAAAATATCTAAAACGATTAAGAGGTTGTATACCAGCTAAAGCACATCAAACAGATAAGCGTAACATAAGTGTTGTTTGCGTATTTATTTATATACCAATCCCTAATTTACAATTCGTCACCTAACTTCCTAATTTTAAAATTTATTCAATTACTTTTTTCCGACATTTAAAAGCCGATATGGCATCCCTTTTTATTAATTCCGGCCGGCAACTTGCAAATTATACCGAAGCGTCAAATAATAGAGTTGTGATTAAGAACAATCATTCAGGGCGTACAAAATGTCATAATAACTAATTATCCATATAACTGTATCAGTTGCGTACAAATGATTATGAAAAATAAGTAAAACTCTTATTTTATGACTATTCATCATAAGATTTTAACGTTGTTATACAATACTATCACCTTTATATAAATATTATTCCATTAGAATGCTAAGCTATTGTATTATTAACAAGTACACTTAGACCACGGATTATTCGAATACATACTATAAGTAAAATATATGAAGGAAATAAGAGTATAAAAAAATAACTAATAACTATGTCAGTATGTTTATCACTGAAACGTCCTCTTGTCATTAGTATATTTTTATCGTATAAGCGGTAAAAATGTAAGGTGTATCGATCGTCATTTTTTTATTACTAATAATAGAGCATTACTCCGCCGCTTTGCGTCGAAGGTGTGAAGTTGCAAATGTTAAATAAAACTGATTGACTGATTTATTTTATATTATTATATACTAGTTTCCACGCGCGGCTTCGCCAGCGTTTTAAGGAGGGCGGGGAGGTGTTAGGTACCGTAAGTTCTTATCAGTACCCCTGACAACGTGTATACAAATATTCATAATGATCGGTTCAGTGTTTAAGACGTGAAAGCTTAACGAACAAATAAACAAACTTACTCTCACATTTACATTAGTTAGGATTAGTATCTATTAAAATAATAGATACAAATAAATTATAATTATTTATCAATAATAATGTGTATATTATGAACCGCAATATAAAATTTACATGTATTTTATTATATTAGAACGATCCTAAAATTCTATCATCATGCATGAACATAATGTATTAATATTTAACGTAGAATTATGTAAGTGGTAAAAGAATATTAAAAGGATAAAAAATATCAAATTAAGAATTAATACAGTATTTAAAAACTAAATAAAATATTTTCCTTTTAGGGCTTGAGTTATTTTCTGTTTTCTTCGCCCTAACAAATAACGAGACTATAATTTATGGGTAACGCTGTACTTCTCGCTAATTGAACAATACTGAGACCGTTATGTTTATATGTACATTTGATTATTCTAGAACACATTCAACATTCGGTATCCCACCGTGGCCTAAACACACTTTTAACATTTTTTGATTGCATTAAAATAATAATGACATTGTATAAAATATTTGCTCATCAACATGATCGATCACGACTATTTGTACTCATATCTATATATATATATTTTATGTAAAAGGCTACAATTTGGTGTTTTCCTTACATTAATTACAACGGAACGGGCACTGTTTCTAATGCTGCTTGAAATAACCTATATTATATCGATATATTGACGGTGAGCCCCGAAAGAACGTGACTTGATGTTTGTGCGCGTGTGTAACAGTCAACATTGTTGATGCGTTAACCTAACGTGAACTTTACTTATAATAAACCTAATTAATCCCAACGATTTTTGGACTCAATAATTTACATTGTTGTGAGTTTCGTGACTACGTGCTGCCAAAACGAACGCTCTTCACATTACCTTTAGCAAACATCGATTCACTCAACCGTGACATAAGAAACGATAAAATAATACAGCTTGGCAGCAGACGCACGAAAAAACCTATATCCGTATTTCCTAATCATAAACATTGAGTTATAGTTTACAGCTAAATACATAATAATTTTCGTAATATGCTTTATCTTTGTATTTGTGCGTTAAACATTTACACTTTATTTATGTACATCAAAACATACGTATATTATTCAAAAACATAATATACACGCTATCATCAAACGCTCAACATAACATTAAACCGTTAGACTAATCCTACGTAGAAGAGCACGTGTCGCAACTCGATTGCCTCGTCCCGCCCTTAAGAACTGTTACGTCACTCGAATGACTCGTGGCTTTGAAATCTACATGATTAATCCGTAACCGCTACGAATTATTGCTAAATTTGTGTCCCTACAAAATCAATGAGAATCGGAGTAACTGGTCTCGTAGTAAAATCTATAATAGCCTATTTAAAATCCTATTTCTAGTATGGTTAATATTCAGGTTTTAGTACAAAAATTACGTTGACGTGACGTTGCGTTAAAGATCTATTGGCTTAGATGAAAGGCCGACGTAAAACGAGACGCGTTTTTTAGTATTAACAACATTCGAACCGATCTCCTCTCTTTTGGTCTTTATTTATCTACTCTAAATAGAATAGTGGCCAAGTGAAGAATTATTAGAGTGAGAGTAGAAATATCCAAAAAGAAGGAATATACGGTCAATGTGTGAGTTTAACGAGTGCTCGAAATTGTTTCAATTAATTATGTTCTAGTAATTCATTGTCTAATTCTAAATTTTGATAATTTATACATAGATACAAGTAGACATCCTGAAAAAGACCTCTTTCTAAGGAGGTAAAGAGAGTACCTATTCAATTATTCGGAATATTACTTAACGTAGTTATTAGTCTAAGCTGAAACGCTTTTAATATGAAAAAATAAAAAGATTACGATTGTTTCTGTTTGTTTGTCTAGCATAATGATATTAAAGATATCTCCTTAAAAACATGATCAAACTTGTCGAGCAAATATAAAGTATATTGTGTGAATAAACGTTTAGCTTTTTAAAAATATTATGCAACAATCATTGAAATACATTCGCATTTGGTTTAATTAATTTATAAAATTCCTCAAATAATAACATTATGGTAGGATGATTTTTAGAATATAAACTGGTTTGAGGTCTATAGGATTTTTCAATATTATATATATATATATATCGTTACACCTAGATTTCTCTCTATGTATGATTTCTGCTTGGCAAAACTCATACTTAGTTGCATATTTTTTGTCTTTGTACCCTGACCTTTTCAAATATATACTCAATTCATACCTATCGGTATATTATTGTTAACAGTCGCGGGTACACCGGTTCTTCAAGACAAAGCAAATATTATCAACTCTCCATTCACACAAAAGTTTACCGGCTTGATCATCGTTACTAAATAATAATTATTTTAACCTTACATCTATAAAAATAATTTAAATTAATATCTATAACCATTACAGATTTTCATCGGTAAGCTTAAAAAAATATGTCAATATTCAAATTAATTCATTGCTATCTCGGATGGAATAGTGCCAGAAAATTTCTTAATTGGTAAGAGGACACATCGTTAGCGTTCACTTGGTGAAGGCACTAGGCATCACTTGCGAATTAGATACTCGATTGAAACAATACGACCCACTATCTTGTCACAAACTTACTCAGATCGGATAAAATTTATGAATGCTTTAGAATTGAAGTATCGATCAAAATGTTATGAAAATAATCGTATCTGACGTGCTTAGTGTGTAGAAGTTCAAGTGATATGGCTTAGACATTCAGAGAGGCTCTGGGTGCCTCGAGTGGGTGCGGGATTGCTTCAAATTCTTCTGTCCAATTTATATCTGTAACATACATCCTCACGCAGACCGACAAACAGAACGTGTTATAAGTTTGAAGTCGAGATAAATTAAACAAATCTCTAAGAAGCGTTAATAGACATTTAGCACCTTTGGTGGCGTTCATTTAAGTATGGGAGTGGAAACAAGAAACCGTTTTTGATATATTTACACAATAAAAACGTAAAAAATAACTTATTTAATATTATTATCTTTCGAATACAACAACTACATCCCCGATCGAGGACAATATTCTCAACAAATGTTCATTCAATAAAGTCTTAATAACCATTAATTTTAATCAAATACCCGATCACAAAATCTTCAACGATACCACTATATATTTTAATACTTTTAAAAAAAATAAAACAAATCAACAACAAATAGTGTTACCTATTAAATTTGACAACGACTGTACCCGTTTTAAAGGCAGTGTCGCTGTCATTAAACACGATAATGTATACAATAATATATATATTAATTAGTCAATTTTATAAAAAACATTTTTAACCAGGTTTATTTATAGTGGTAATTCATCATTCAATGGTATATCAAATTATTTCATAAGACGGATATACTATTACATATAAATTTCATTATACGTTTATCTTATATTTTCTTACAAAACAACAACTACTTTTAATTAATTAATCCTAATACACGTTTTAGCAATATGTATACAATATCGACAAAACTTAGGCATCCATAGACGGGCAAGCAGCGAAACAACGTATCCGGTATTAGTAACATAATTATATTATTATTGGCACACAATACTATGTAAGTACCACAATATTAGGAATCACAGGCTTCAAAATAAGAAATAAATATAATTTGAAAATCGAACATTCGATTATAAAATGAGAAAATTCCGATAGTTCAAACAAATGAAATGTGTATTTTTTATATAAATTTCGATTCGTTTTATATAATGCTATAGTTACCAAGTACGTTGTCTGTATGCCTCCGTCTCTTTACCAATGTTCCTAAAAATTAACACTACGTATTCAATATACTATTGTGGGTAGAGCGATGTTAATATAAGGGAAACATCGGTTGCAATTCGTGCCAATATTTGAGATTGTTCGATCGATTATTGTTCCAACCAAATTGACTTAGATTCAAATGAGTCACCGACTGATCACATTACGTACGTGCATTTCACGTGAACTGCCTTTGGTTGTTAATTGTTTCAAAAACAAACAATTACATTCTTAACTGTCTTTTGCACTCAAACATATCAACATTTAAATTAAATTTGCGATATAATTAGTATGTATTACAGCAAAATTCTAATTATAACCACGTTTTTAACTTTTAAATAAATATGATAATATTTCTATTGCAAGTACCTGCAATCATACATGACACGAGTTACAAGCAGTTTCACACTGATTTTATATAAACTATTTTAGCAAAAATAAATGAAATAATTGTAATATGGGTTTTAATTCACACGAACATCAAACTGTAGTTCTATTTAAAATCTACATCTCACTTAACGCAAATATTTTTAATTGTTTACAATTCGTGTCAAAAACATTATTATACTGGCCGGAACGGCGGCTTTATATATTCGTGAAAACGACGCATAAGTAACGTTTAAAAAACTTTATTTTGGTGTTTCTGTGGCAAACATGTATCAAACAAACGGACACTGACATGAACTTATAGTCTATATAGACGACAGAAACGCCTCGCGCTCGCGGCGGCGACTCGGCGTTCCGGCGCCGCGACTCGTAGGCGTCGTTGAACCCATCATCGCAATTTATTATCATAAGTACGCCACTAATAGAAGTTTCGATCATAGTCCGGCGATCGCGGGACGTGGGAGTGCGACGCACATTAACGTAAAACTATAACCTCGAATCGCGCACATTCACTAGAGGTATGGTTGGTGTCCAGTGAGTCCGAATCAGTGCGGCGATAGTGATGACAAGAGAGACTAGAAGGAGCACGGGGCGTGGCGGTGCTGTGGCAGCGGCGGCGGGCACCTGGTAGGGCACCGAGCAGGTGGCTGTGCGCTCCTCGACGGGCGAGCAGCGCTCCGCCTCGGGACGAGGCGGCTCGCTCAGCCGCGCGTCGCAGCGATAGCAGAGCCGTCCCTCGCAATACCAGTAACAGCACTCGTCTGCTCCGTAATTGGATTTATTCGACTGTGCACCTGTTTCTGGTATGCGCGGGTCTGGAATTCATTACATTTACTTTAAACTCTGATAGTTAATTTATTTATTTATTTGTAAAAGCACACTTACATACAATAAAAGCATTGAGAAAATGAACTTATAAAACAATAATAGTATATCTAATATGCGACAATTAAATTATAAATTAATATCATTGTTATAATTAATAAAACTTTAAAAAATTAATTGGCTATAAATAATACCAGGAATTAATTTAACGATATTGTTATATTAATTACAAACAAAGGGAGCCTGTTTACCAATATGAGACTTTACGCAAGGATTATGAAATATTTTGTAGTACACAGTAAAGGAGTGTGCCCTAGACGGAACTGATGTCGCTATTCTCTCGATTATTTCTAGATTGTTTAACTTATTGTTAATAATACTGTGTAGGAAATTATGTTCTAACATTTCGCGCCTACTCTGAAGTGAAATCATATTAAAAAATTTCAAACATCCTTTGTATTTGTTAATTTGTATAAGTATTTGTCTGTGCGAAAAATCATTTTCATGAAAAGCAAGATGTTTCGTAAAAGCTCGCTGAATACTCTCAATACGCTTATTTGTACGCAATACAGTAGATTCCATATAACGCTGGCATACTCAAGACAGATGCGCACTAATTAATGTTTTTAAAGTACTTAAATTACATTTAAAATACACAGATTTAGATATGTAAGATAATTTAGAAATAATAAATAATATCACTAATTTAGTAGCGAACAGAAAATTAAATGGGAAAACAATGTGAGCTGAACTAAGAACACAAGAAGCAACAATTGGTCAAAGTGATATGAAAGGGAAACAATGGCGGGTGCAGCTCACAGAAGGTGCTGTTTGTTTCGAGCTTTCTCGTTTTGAACGGAGGCCAAGCGGCGGAGGCTAATCGAGCTAATACTCCGCCTTCCGTCGCTGTCGGCTACACACACGCACACATTTATCAAGAATAATGCGAGTACTTCCCACTTTACATCAGTCTTTAAAACACATTTTGTGTAATAAAACATATTTATTGTTCTGAATTTATAATCTTTTAATTAGACATAAGTTATTTATAAAACTGTTTGAAATAACAGATGTTACGAATTTCAATGCATCCAGTCAAATGAACACGTAAATTTCGTATAAAATAATAAATGTCATTTGAAAAGAAAAGATATAAAGAATGCGTTACCAAGGCATAGGAATGTTGGCTCGCCGGCATATTGGGTGGGATATGCAGGTGCTCGGTCCGCAGGCAGGAAATAGGGGCAGTGTTGCTCCACGAGCTGGCAAACGGAGAGGCATGGCTTGAGACGGACGATAGGCCGACCGGGACCCGCGGCGGCGGCTCGCACCCAGCGGCCTACAACTCCACCGCTGCGCCGCCGGTCCAGGTGACCCACGCGCTCAAGATGACGTGCACGCCACCGTGCCGCGTGCTCAGCGGGCGCACGTCGCGATCGCCCGTCCTCCTCGCCGTCCTCAGAACCCTCTTCTACCCAAAGTGGCACCATTGTGCTACACGCCCACCGTCGGTACGTCTCCTGTAACAGAACATTGGCTTTTTCAATTCTCTCCCTTTGGAAAATATTATTATAGATACGAGACCCGGTTTTAGCTACAAATTTTGTTTTGGGGTTGATATGAGATAAAATAAATAAATAAATAATTTAAACAAGGCTGTCTTCTTCTTTCGAATGTCAAATTAATGGTTACAAAAAGATTCAGTGCTTAATTTTAAACCCGCTAAACAACGTTTATAAATAAGACCTATTTTTATTTTAAGTGGGTGTAAAAATAGTAATACTTAATACGAGGTGGAGCACGCCACTAATTATGAACACAAATTTATTGACAAGCTATAAAGCAATAGCTCTTGAACGTGGTTTTTTGGACGCAATCATAGTTCTACTGAAGCTCCATTGAGCGTGACATATATTTACCGTTCATATCACAAGATACCCTTTTGTGTTATGAGATTTACGAGTTGTACCGACATTACAGGGCTGGAGAGGCTCGCGGTAACAGCTGGCGAGTGGGCCCTTCTCACATTTATCGTTATTCAGCATTTTTCTATCCCGCAGGAAATCACGTCGCTAGCCGAGACGGTGATTAATTAGGTATCAAGCGACCGCGTGCGCCATGCGCACGTCGCCTTTATGATGTAATAAATGGACAACGGTTGTTCGACATGTGCAAACATGGCCTATTATGACGTTAATCACAGGTAAACAAGAGTTGAATTAATTGAGTTAAGAATTTCCCGCTTGATATTAAGTAACGCTCTATTTAAAATGATTTGAAACACGCCACGGAATTATTTATGCGTTGGGCGCTACTCTCAAACTGCTATGGGTTGTTCAGGCCTGTTTGGGTAAAAGGACTGATCCTTTTCATTGTACGCTTTTGTATTAAGATATTAACATGGGGTGTGTCATGTTTAAGATGATATGAAGATTTGGGAAGGGTATAAAAAATTCAATCGCGGTCGGGATCGCACTAATCTATTAAAATATGGTATAACAAAATAATCACTAAGAGCGTTCTCTATTTTAGAGAGTGATTTATGTGCAAATATTTAAAAAAAAATCTCAGCGATTGTTACGAGATATGAAAAATGTTAAGCGGGGTCAAATTAACCTGCTTCCAAAAATATGAAGAAGGTCAATGCTAATACAAAATCTATTATGAAAATCATAAGAATTTCATTATTATACGTCGTTCACATTACTGATAAATTTACAGTCTACGAGAACCAATCAAGGAGTACGCTACTTATGTAAATATAAACATAAATCATGAATGTCGATACATTTATGGGATAATATTAAAAGGTGAAGCGAACAAGTGGTTAATTCATTACACAATCGGTGTATCAAATAAAGTAATAACGTCCTTGAAATAAAGTCATAGGAGTATACCTAAGCAAGGGGTGCACACAAGATATTTCAATGAACGTCCTCTAATAGCTAATACAATGTCTCCTTTATGACCATTCCTTTATCTTATGGCCCATTGACACGTGCTCCTAGTAATTATGTCTACTATCTTGTATGAACTAAACGCAATATTTGTAATATTAATATTTACGATAAATGCTTATTGTGTTTTTGTAGTATAGTGATGATAACAAATCTATACTAATATTATAAATTTGAAAGTAAGTAAGCCGAGATGGCCCAGTGGTAAGAACACATGAATCTTAACCGATGATCGTGGGTTCAAACCGGGCAAGCACCACTGAATTTTCATGTGCTTAATTTGTGATTATAATTCATCTCGTGCTTTACGGTGAAGGAAAACATCGTGAGGAAACCTGCATGTGTCTAATTTCGCTGAAATTCTGCCATATGTGTATTCCACCAACCCGCACTGGAGCAGCGTGGTGGAATAAGCTCCAAACCTTCTCCTCAAAAAGGGAGAGGAGGCCTTTAGCCCAGCAGTGGGAATTCACAGGCTGTTACGGAAAGTAACTCTGTCTATCTGTCTGTCTGTTACGCTTTCACGGCAAGCTCGAATCCCAAGGAAGAATTTATTACATTTTATATTTTTATTAGTAGCATATTTAAACGAATATATGGGGATGACCATTTACTATATATTTTGTGGTCCCATCTATCTTCCGGTTACATATTTTAACCTCCCTTCTTACCTATCTTAATTGTTTTAATTTGTGTTATTTTCTTCATGTTTATTGGGTTCTCGTAAAGTCAAACTTTAAGCGAACTAAACTTTTAATTTTAAAATAGAAAATATTCTTATCATCCATTTTCTTTTCTTGTTATATATAATTCTTATTTTTTTAAATACTATTCATAACCGCAATGCGAAAATGTCATTGTTACAGTTAGTATTAATTAATGTTTAAAAACATAAAAGAATATAATCATTATGGTCTACAGAGTTAAACTAAAGAGTATAAACGGGGGCGAAAAAAAAACCTAGAAGAATCTCATGTAGGTTCAAGAAGAAAGGTTTTCTTTAAGAAAAAATTATATGAAAATAAAATACAAAACATTGCTTGCCCGAAGCGTTTAATTTCTCTCATGGTAAGGTCAAGTCGCTGTAGATCGAGACTATTGTTCTTTAAAGTTGTGGAATAAAAGAGTAGTTATTTTAGATTACTTCTGTAATTTTTTTATTGCTTATATTAAAAAAAATAACTCTGCACATTAAGAGAACCACAATTTTGCTGTAGGTTTAGGTATCTTTAACATTTATATTGATGTTCACTTTAGCTCGGAGTATTTGTCGTTTTTACTAATAACTTAACTAGCTGATGCTTGAAGGTATAATAAATGGTGCCTCCCGCTTTCACATATATATATATATATATATATATATATAGTAATTCTTGTTATAAAAACACTGGCAAAGAAGATTAAAAATCCATTAAAAGTATTTGTGTCTGTTATCAAATTGGCTAACTTTTTTTTTCGAATGTCAAATCAATAATATCAGAAAGAGAAAATGTTTAACCACTTCTAAGCAATGCTTATTAGTAAGGCTGATAATTCTTAACAACGTGTAACTTAAAACACGGAGAGGAGAAGAGAAAAGAAGGACAAGTAAGAATCTCAGTCGTAAAGATGTTGTTTTTACCAAAAATATTAATTAAAAAAATCTTTAAAGCTTGAATTCCTTACAATCTCGTGATAATCATTTGCAGAACAATAGGAGGTATGGTTTATAACTAATATTATAATGGTATAAGTGGTAGGCTGCCTCATTGGTCTATTTGCTAGATATAGTTGCTGGATTCAAACCTCAGGTCGGTCCAATAAAAGGTTACACGGTTTTGTGTCAAAAACTCTCAGTAGCCCGGACTCTGAAAGTTGAAAGTGTGTACATAGCGTACGTGCCTCAAAAAGCACGTAAAGCCCCTGGTCTTGCGCTAAACGTATTCCGGTCGTGTCGGATTGCCATCCCCTTATGTGATACCTGATATTAAGCATCGACACGGTCTAAGATGTAGCACGCTTGCCTAGAAGAAAACTATTTACTATGGATTTAAAGACACCAACGTTGTGCTTATCAGGAAATATAGACTCAGGCAAAGTATTCCACAGTTTTGCAGTGTGAATGATAAATGTGGATTCGTAGCGCTTCGTACGTACGTACGTACGAGACATGGAATTTCCACTGTGCACCTATGGCGCTTTGGTCGCGTTTGCCTGGCCGTTCGATAGTAAAAGGGAACGGGAGGAAAGAAGAAAGAAGAGTGAAAAGTTAAGAAGAGTGATTGAATACAGAGTGCACCTGCATTTTCACACACATTTGTGCACTATATTATGTCCTGTGCAGTTGGCTAATCTCTCTCGAGATTGGCTGCCGTGGCCGAAATCATTCAGGATTACATAATTTTAAGAGTGTATTACTAATTACACTCATTAGCAAGAAACATGAATACGAAGTGAGATTAGTGAGATATTGGTTTAAATTTATAATTAAAATGAAGTAAGCGTAACGTTGAAATCTAAAGAACCTTGTACTCATTAGTGTTCAGCGGGGTTTAACAAATCAGAACAAATGAGCACTATGTCATACATTGTCTCACAGGTCCCGAGTGGAGTGGGACACCAATCAATCATACTATGATTAGCTCGATATATTCGCCTGTCTACTGTCTGTGTGATATGTGTATATATCGATCTATCACAGTGTGCGTTACACTCTACATCTACGTGTGTGTAAATGTAAGTAACCGTCACACAAACCAATATCAACCTAATAGTTTCTGATAATGGAATACCCATTACACTAAGGTTTTCTTTACCCCACCTTTATCGTCAAGTGTACGTTTGATATAAATTGAGTGTAGAATTTGATATAAACTATGTCATGATAAATATATAAGAATGTATTTCCTTGAATAATTCCTAGCCGGAACTATACAAATTGTTGTAATAACATTCTATGGGATGGAAGTTTCTTTTAAGTATTAATAAAAATTACCGATAATTTGAAGAGTAATATTTGAAAAAACTTTTTATATTTCACGCTATATAAATCCGTCGTAGCTGTAATCCAGTTCAACTGTTAAGATTACACTATTACCGGTTTCCTCTTGAAGATATTACAGGAATCGATCGTTGGATCTAATAATAATTCATAATTTACCCAAGTTCGGCAATAATTGTATAAAAAGTCTTTTTTAATCAACTATATGCTTTTATCCCATCTCGTTGGTATAGCGGCAGATCTCGAGGTCCTGGATTTGAATTTCGAAAAAGATCAAGCCGATTAAAAGGTTTTGGTTCGTTACATAAAGAAATTCTTAGCAGCAAGTGGAAGTGAGGCAGCTGGCAGTAATAATCCTGTGCTTCGGAAAGCACGTAAAATATTTGGCTATGCGCCTACTAAATTTGAAAATAGTCCCTGTGGCCTAAATTGGTCAAAAGGAGGAAATTTATATTAGGTATATAAAGAAAGACTTATTTGTTTTCGACAAACTATCATTACGGCCTTACTTATAATACGTTGCTTAGCGACTCTTTAGTTAAACACTGATTTATCCCTTTCTCTAATTATTTGTTGGACGTTCGAAAGAAGAAGACACTGCATTATTTATCAAATCACCGCTAAATTACGCCGTCTAGTTTACATAGTATAGTTTGTATAGTTAATAAGTAAAGCCGTTAGATATTAGTATTTTTTAACAAATTTTAAAATCTTTCATGTATTTTATTTAAGCAAATCAAGAATTATTAATTTTATTAATTTTTTTCTAATACTTCTTCTAGTGCTGTCTTCTGTGAGAAGGTTGGCAACCAGTAAGGCAAAAGGGTTTTTAATCACTGTTGCCCTATATAGTGACTTAGAGCTTTGTAGAAGTACGTAAATAATCCTTTCAAGATCTGTTGACAACAATATACTTAGAATTTTTTTCGGTATACGCTACTTTTCGAATTGGTTTAACACAAATATTTTAATTATAAGTTGATGCAATAGATAATTATTATATAATTAAAAAGAGTTAGAAATATAATTGTATGTTATATTTAAATATATCACAACGAAGGAGATCCAAGTAGTTAGCTATAATGAAACATTTCCCGCGCTATTAACGCGCTCATCGCAACAAATATGTTAACGATGTCTTAATATGCCAACAATTTGTGGTCGGATATCCAACTGTTTACTTCTTCTCTACTTTCTTAATTCATTTTAATATCTACATAGCCAGTTTGCGTAAAAACTCTTTTATAATTACCACGTCTGCGTTTAGCATATTTAATTTTCTAGCACTAAAAATAGCTGCTCTTTTTATCAAAAGGATTGTTTATGGTCGTGGTTATTCCGTATTCTTTTTATAATAAAGAATTCATTTAAAACAATGCAAGCCTTTTCAAAACAAATTATTTAAATACTATATAATATACTTACATAAAACATACAATTGAATAGTATCAAATATTATCCTAGGGGACCATATGCTGGCCATCAGAGTTATAAATAGAAGTCAGCAATTAAGCAATTTTCACTACGGGATATAATATACTATATATACACATATAGAAATATAGTTTCATTAAAACAGATGTATAAACAAAAGTATAAAAGATCTTGTAAACAAACGAAAAAAAAGGATTTGTAAATATTTTTTTAAATCAAATAAATTTTAAAAATAAATTCCGTAAAATTGTAAAACTATGAATGATCTTCATTTTATGTTTAAAATGTATAATATATTTATATTTTCATATATATATACCAGATATGTAATTATTTCTTTCCCATATAAATAAATGATATTAAATGTATATGTTATCCGCAACAAATTAATTTTAAGCTATTATTAATTAAAACTAAAATGTAGATTGGTCTACGGGAACAGTGTAATACTTGGGTTATTGTCCCGCTGACCTCGTGAGCCAGATTAATAGCTACATCGGACAGCTAATGCAGATCTGAGTCATTTTGACGCTAGTTAGAATGACTCATTTTTATTGGGCGATAAATTTTAATACTTTAGTCAGTCATTGCCATATGTAGCTCACACAAGCGTAAAAACAGGAAGTAAATATATTTTTCCCGTATACGTACGTATATGAATGTTCAATATAACTGAGAAACGATATTTATATTCAATAAATGTGGTAATAAACTTTAAATAAAGCTATCAATCCTCCTTGGACAGTTTACTTATTTGCATTAAATATATTTTTATTAAAAATAAAATTATTTTATTTGTTGCAATTACTATTTAATGTTTTTCGCATGGAAAATGTACCTCAATTTAATAAAGTGTAATCGGTAAAATGTTTTATTCTATACGAGATCTAAAGTTAGTTCTGCCTGCGATATTCTATTTAGTTCAACCGGTTAACTAATCACTAATATAAGAGTAAGTAATTTCTCGGAAACGTTGAAATTTTAACTAAGGTATCAGAAAATTAGCAAAAAATTAAAAAATCTTTGAAAAATTGCAGATTTCTCACAATGACCTTTACCCTATTGCGACGATTTATAATCACAAAAGCGCCTGAAAAAAACATATTTACTAGTCCAGTTTTTAATTCTCAAACTAAGAAGCGCGAAACTCAAATAGAACCCTATCAAAACCCTATCAATTAAATGGGACATAATAGAAGAATGACTTACACATAAAAACGATATCCATTTGATATCTTTGATGGATGAGGGACGGTCAGAGAGGGAAATGCGACGTCACGCTGAATGAATCATGCCAGAAGCTACTCTAATATCATTGCCTTATTATAAAAACAACAGTAAATTATGAATATACATGAATATTATATATAATGTGAACGTAGAAGTTTTTCGTACATTTCTTTAGTATGTGTAATAAAACTTACAGAATGAAACTAATAAGTGCAATAAGGGTGAATTGCGACCACAAGCGACATTAGCATAGATAATCGCAGGCCTTTTGATCGTTCTCTCACCGCCAACGCTATGAATTATACAAATTAAATAATCACAAATTATTCACATGACAATTTTCGAGTTTATTTTTTTAAGGTCTAAATATAAACACTAATAATATAAAAAGAAAACTAAAAAAGTTAGTGACGCAAGAAATAATTAATTTGTTTTATATAAAACAAAAAAAAACACAGAAAACTCAGGGTGCTTGCCCGGACTTAAATCTGCCGATATAGATTAAGTTCCACATGCTCTATCAACTGGGCCCTTGTCTATGTTCAAGACATAAAAAAAATTGTTGATAAGCTGTACTTGGAATCTAGATTAACTACATGACTGTGCGAATTCTTTAATAAGTAAAATGTCAAAAGATAAAGAAGCGCCCAATAAACAAAAGTCTAGGTTTGAGTATAAAATGACGAGTCCTTAGCAGCGGGTAACGAAATTAATAATATAAACAGAGGCTTACAGGGCGCGTTAGGCTGATAATCCTCTTATCTGGATACCCGCGCGCTGATCAGGCGTTCCACTGCTAGCCACGCCCGGAACAGATAAGGCATTTGAATATCTGCTCGCAACTTTCTATTCCTACTGCTGTTATTGATGTCTCAATTTTTTTTAATACAATCATTTAAAAATTTGTTCCTAACTGCTAAACAATCTATTCATACCTATGGATAAAATATTATTTGAAATTCTTTTTAAATGATTATGGAATTAAATGATAGTCCATATAATAAATTTATTTTTATAAAAATACTAGATATGATATTTGTTAGATTTGCAAATGATAATAAAAAATCTTGAACGCACCTTGAATCTTGATCGTGAATAAGGCAGGTTTGTGAAGGAATAAGAGAAAAATATTAACTAACGCGTCCTTTAAGTGTTATAATTTCTAGAATATACAAAATATAGTATTAATCTGTCTGTCTGTCTGTCTATCTTATGTCTAAGTTCCTTGTGATGTTTTTCTTTTTGTGTAATATGTTTTTTTTTTCTCAAGGATAAGGGCTTTTTAGTTTTAGTTTTTTTTTTGTTCTTATAATTTCATTTATTTATTTTCATGTGTGCGCATTTGTTTATGTTTACCCAATAGTCAGGGGCCATCTGAAAATCAGTGCTGTGCATTAGCACAGCTTATACTGAGATGAACCCCTTGCTACCTACACTGTATTCTTTAAATTTAATTTTTTTCTTCTGTATAATCTATGTAATGTATGTGTGTAGCAAAATAAATGGTTTAAATGGTTTAAATGGTTTTAATCAGTCATTTACAGAAGTCAAGATTAAAAATAAAACAATATAGAAACGAAACAAAAGGTTTTGACATATTTTAATTTAAAATACATTTCCTTTTAAGATGCAGAACACGATTCACTGCAGTCGTCAAAACAGCGTAATGACGCGATACAATTATAATCTACATTTTTTTATTTCGGTGGAATGACGTTAAAAACCTTAAAATTCTCAGTAAATTTTCTAGAGGAAAAAAGAGACTGAATTATGAACTGTGTTTAGTTTGGTAAATTAAAATTCATTTACTCTTTTAATTAATAATTAGTCATGAATATTACTTATAAGGTAAATATAATATTAATATCAAATGTATATAATATTAATCTTACAAATATTTTTATGTTGTTGTGTATTTACTGAGCTACTACTAAGATGAGCGAGAAAGTATATATATATAAGTATATATATATTTTCTCGCTCATCTTGCGTTGAATATAATTTATTTAGAAGTGTAATTGGAAATTTCTACTTACCTAAAAAAAACAATTTAATAAACACAATATTGTATCTTGTAAAAAATATTTTATTTTCATTAAGTATTATTATATAAAAATAAATGAGTCAAATCTACATTACGGGATTTATAGGCCGACTCACATTCACCATTCCTAACATCGCGAACGCGCTACCGACCTTGTAAACTAAGAAGTTATGTTCCTTGTGCTTATATTTATACTCACTCACTCTTTAAAGTGGAACTCAGTAATACTAACACTGGTTTGCACAAAGACCAAACATTTGATTTATAATGTTGTTTGTTTTTTTTACTTTTTTTATTTAAAGATAATTTGGTTACACACACTTCAGTGTGTACCCTTTGTCATTTTGTTTAATTTATCTTTACCTGTGTGTCAAATGTTTTGTAAACTAATTATGTATCAGTTCCATTCAACCGATTGATACTAAAAATTTTGGACATAAATTAATCGAAATCTAAACGATTGATTATCGTAATTTCTTAGAATTGTTCTTAAATAAAAGCTTGGTTTTTATTAAATGTTTTTGGTTGATTAGTTAATATCTATAGAATTGATTATTCATCTACAATATTTGTAATTATCCTTACCATAAATTCAATTTGTATTTACTAAGAAGATCAATACAAACACAATGGCAATCAGTAATAGTAATCTTCAATGATACGATCTATCCGCCCGTATGTAATATATAATAGATACAGGTGTGTATTGAAGTGTTTCTTAGAATATTTCTAAATCATTTCTAGTTACAAAATATATCCAATCCAATTTTTTATCTACAAATAACTTTAAATTATTATACCTGTCATAAGTCATTACGGTTAAAACAAATAAGACAAATGCATGCATGCCTTTATAGACAAAATTTAGGCGAAACTTATCAATAGTCACTGTATACTAACGAAAAAATCGTCATAACACTTAGTAAATTTAAGTTGTGAGTACATTCAAAAAAGTTGAATAAAAATAAGTTTGTTTTTTTTTTTTAATTTATACGATTTAGCAACAAAAAAATATATTATATAAACAACAACAACACATTCAATAGTAAAATTGATCGTTAGAATGGGGGTGTGAGTGACAGTTTAATGTGAACAAATTGTTACAAATAGCAGCATAGCCTTCGACAGGTAGATCCGGTGTACAATGAGCGCGGCGCTCTATTCAGCTCCCCAACGCTACGGAAATATCCTCTTCGTTGCGTTTTCCTTATTATAAAAGCATTGAAAACTCGAGCTTATTTTAATGAGTGATGTTTAGAGTGAAATGCATGGAGATATATTATAAGCGTTTTTGATTAATATATAATCAAAAACGAATGAGGTGATGTCATTACATGTTCACAAATTTTCAATTCAAATATAACTTAATTTAGGTAAAAATTAATCAATTAAAATATATAAATATAAAGCGTTGTTTATGTTTTATCCATGAAGTCTACGATCCTTATGACAGACCAAAAAAGGAGTGAAATGTTTTCAGGATTCACTTATTCATATAAATATGTATGATTTTCTTTTTTCAATTAACTAAAATACGAGTAGCAGCAAACATGTTCTCGAATTACATCAAAATTATTATTAATAGGTAACTTTAAATCCGTCTAACCATCTGACTTGATGTTTGTGTTGTATTGTGTTGTATATTCTGAGCTTTGATAAAAATCCGACTTGCTCGACTGTCTGACATCCATCTCTACTAATATATACTATATAAATCTAAAAATTTTAGTCGTATCAGAAGGAATTTACTAGTTCGATTTGAATTCTTTTTAGTGGTTAGTTAGGTTAATAAGAAAGGTTATGGATTATATAACATAACGCTATCCACGCTATAACCTACGGGGGCTGAGCTATAACGTTTAAAGCCTGTGAAGGCCACGGAGCAGCCTAGTCTAAGTTAGGAGTTAGGTGATTATATAACACCACGCCGTTGAACTTATGAGTTCAAGAAAGTAGACTTATTGGTAGTTACAATGTTGTGAGCAATGATTAATTAAATTGCATAACTGAAATTTACCGAACCTTTATTTTACGTAACTAGTTTTTTGAATTATTTCGTTAATAACGATGTCCTGCTTAACAAAGTTTCAAAATTGCAATTACAGTTGGCGGACAATTATAAAACCCTTTACCCACGCTTATAGTTTACATAGTACGCTTAAAAACTACCTAAACTGTATATAACACATACTTCTAATTTTGTTTTACATATATTTCTTATTTTTGTTAAATCTTTTTTTCAAGTCATGTCAAAATTATACTCGTACTCGTATATATTTGTACCCAAGCCCGGACTTAGAGGTCCAAGGCCACTAGATCCTCATTCTGAAATAGTTAGAGTAAATTGTGTTATTTTTAGCTGGGTGGGAACCCTCGGCTCACCGGGGCCCTAGGCCGGTGCCTATACGTAAATTCGGGGCCACTTGTACAAAAATCATGATCTTCTGTATCTTATTTTACAAAATAAATATATAAATGTCAGTACCAATAACAACTAAAAAAAAATAAAAAAAACATTAAACAAAAACGAAAAGTCTAGAGAAAAAAATATGTTTACAATTTAAACCGTAACCACATAATTACGTTTCAATAATCATAGCCTATCTTAGCTTACACTCAAGCACAACGATAAAAAATTAGGTCAAGTCCTCGAGAGTGAATGGAGCTTCCCTCCGCCATACAGCCACCCATTCAAAGTAATGGCGAAATTCAAAGGCAATTTTAGTCTAATAGAAATTGGAATTTAACAAAAATTTAAAATTTCGATATAAGTGGTTGCATTAATTTTATATATATTATTATTATTAAGAAATTATTTTAATTACTAAAATAGACCAACTCCTAAAGTCTTACTTGAATTTAATAGAATGCGAATATATAAGAATGTGGTTCTAAATCCGGGTAAGCAATAATGAATTCTCTAGTGATTTAATTCGTGATCTGTGCTGAATTTAATTTGTAAAAAGGAAAGGTTCCTTACTAACGTTAATTATATTAAGTGCTAACGACAGTAGAACTGTGATGCGGTAGTTAACGTTGGTTGGTTATTAGCCTGCAGGTAATCGGATCAATAAAAGGCTGTTACGTTTTTCTGCCAAGGAGTTCTCAGTAGCAGTCTGAAGTTAGGTTACAATCACTGAAAATTTTCAGTTCTCTTGGATATGGTATGCCGTACTATCAGATTCTGTAAGTGAGGGAATATTGAGTGCACCTGTATTTTCGTTCACGTATTTACATTAGACGTACAATAACAACAACAATACAACAAAAGAGTTTGATAATAGACCAAATCCAAGATTTTATCAAGAGGACATTATTGCAAATCTCAAATCAAAGCAGCGTGGTGGCTCTATATAATAATATGGATATAACTTTATGGTGGGGAGAGGGGAATAAATTTCAAAACCACTTTTAAAGTTACCTGACAATGTAACTGAAAAACAAAAAAATTGCGATCTTTACAATAACAAATATAGTAAAAGCGAATTTTTAAATTTATTCTCAAGAGAAAAGGTATTTTGTTTTTAGGCGGATTATCTCCGACCCAAAAAACAAAATCAAAATATACTTTATACGAGTAGGCTCTTAAGAGAACTTATGAATCGTCGTTTTCCAAGATTAAATTATATTAAAAGTTTCAACCGGTTTGAAATGTAGATTCTAAAAAGATGATATAGCAAGAAAAGAGTAATACTGAGCGTATTTATTCTTTTCCACCAATTAAATTATATAGGTATGGCAATTAAATTAAATTAAATGATTACAACATAAAATAAACTCTTTTATTTTTACACATGCCCAAGCAGTAATTTGATTCGAATATATTTATCAATTGAAAATCTGTATAAATAAAAAAGCAGACAGTCCTAGAAAATTGATATGATTTGCACTCATAAAAATTCCTTCACCCAAACGATCCACGGTTCTCGTAATAGGATTACATTAATATTTAGTACAGGCTGAAATTTACCACTTTGCACCATCCATAAGTTAGGAACCCGTTGAATAGATTATGAACAGTGAACGTAACATCTACAGCCGTGTGGATGTGTGCTCCAAACTCGTATATTGCCTACAATACAAGTCGGAGCTTTATTAAAATTGCTCAACGATGTATAACACCAACGCAATTTAATAATGCACGCCGTAAAAATAGTTCTCCGCATTTACATGCGATGTCAATAGAAATGGAAATGACATTAGCTTGTAGAGTACGCTTTTTATATCTTGGGAACGGACTCGATTACATTTGTTCTATATAATTTATATATTCATGTAACTATTATATGCTTGATTTCTAACTTTTACCTTGACGCGATGCTGAATTAACTTAATAATATCCACATTCATTTATTACTGAAAGTTTTGTACCAGTTAATCATATAACCAATATATCGATATAATGTAAGGTCATGTAAACATATTTGTCTATGGGCGGTGGTGACCACTTATCATCATTCCTAAAGTCCTTTCGCCTAAACGTCCAGCTGGTAGGTTTATTTCATTACGCTGCTCTATTGTAAGTTGGTGGTTAAACATGTGGTAGATTTTCATCTGATACATGCAGGTTTTCTTACGATATTTTCCTTCACCGCTTAGAAAAATATGAATTATTTGTAACACAAATAAATAACATGATAATTCAGTCCTCTTGTCCATCCTTAAGGCCGCAATATTTGATTAAAATTCCTTATTTTCTTTATTTTCTACGCACTGGGTCATCTACCGAACATCTAATTATCTTGATACATAAATGTTTGGTATGTTTATTATAGTTTTGCAAGAATAAGCCAAGTCAACACGACAGCATAAGTCACATCTAAAAATAGCCACATATAAGTATTCTGTACTGCCTTTTTTATTATTATGATATAATAGGCTGTCTCATATATAATAAGCAAACAGGCTATCTTGTGGTAAGAGATGGTCACCGACCGTTGACATTGAGACTAAAAATAATCGAGTCATTTCTTACAATGCGCTGACATTTGAGGTTATTTCTCATAGGTAGTAAATAATTGTACCGTCATTTACGCCTATCACACTAACTCAGTTACTTTTCAACCCGGATTAAACTAGTACAAAGTAGTAGTAGAGATATTTGATTGTAAAATAATTAACGAGTGGGTGGTATCTAGCTGACGAGCTTGCACAAAGTTTGTCTGTGAGAGTTCGGTTTCAATTACCTATATTAGTTTTTCCATGAATTCAAGCAAATAAATATTTTTCTATTTAATATTATTGTTCATACTTATTCTCATATTGAATATTATTGGAAATGTTAAATGATTTTAACACTTTTAATAGAAAAATTAAATCAAATGCATTAAAAGACCATATTAAAAGCTATTTTATTTACCTAAACTTTAGATATATGTGTTACAGATATAATCAAGAGATTCAAATTAATTGAATAAAAGTCACTTATATTAAAGGGTCCTTGTTTTACTTATCATCACGTAAGTTTGTAGGCGTTAACAATGTTACAGTTTCTCACAATCCATCAAGCCAAGCAATTGTGATGCGGACGCCGTCCCCGCCGTCGGCTGCGACATCTCGTAATAACGCGAACTTCTCGCAAACCTCACTCATCCACTCCTATTGCCTGACTTTTTATACAGACCCTTCAAATGGCTTTTGCAAAATATTAAATCAGAGCCACTATAAAAGATTACAGGGGAAAGTCGGCTAACGTACATAGTATTAAATATGATATAAATGTGTATATTTCATTTTTTCATTCGAAATTCTTGCCATGCCGTAAAAAAATCTAAATAGTTACCGTACCGTACCGTAACAGCCTGTGAATGTCCCACTGCTGGGCTAAAGGCCTCCTTTCCCTTTTTGAAGAGAAGGTTTGGAGCTTATTCCACCACGCTGCTCCAGTTGGTGCTTGCCCGGGTTTGAACCCACGATCATCGGTTAAGATTCACGCGTTCTTACCACTGGGCCATCTCGGCTTCTTTTCTTATATTTAACATTCCAGGAAATTGTAACATATTGTGTCGTTTTTAAAGATCATTGCAAATGAATGAGGTAACAAATTAGATATTATACCCGCCGGAGTCCGTTGAAACAACTGTCCTCAGACGATAGAAGCACTTCATCAAATCGGCTTAGTTCCGATTTAAGCGATAACGATGATTGACATCTTACACGATACATCTATCTCCAACTTGTATTCAGGAACATTTGTCACATTTACATAAAATTGCACATGTTCTTATAAAATACTAGTAATGAAATCTAATGATCAAATATTAATTGTTCTAATTAACATGCCTATGTAATTTTTTTAGATGAAAAATAATTTTTGTTGGTTTAAAAGTGTCTAGATGAAAAAATAATAATCAAGCTATTAATTAGTAATATTGAATAAAATATATAAAACTGTTGTAAACGTATTTAACAAACTCTTGATATATTTTAAAATAAATGCCGAAGCGTATTTACTATTTGTACACATCACCTATAAAGCCGTTAGAGAACGGAGCTTAAGTCACGCCAGGGGCTCGTTTACGTAAGCGTCAAGTAATTGTCGATGCGCGCTCACATCAAATATGCAGTACTTCTCGCCTTGAGCGAAACTGACTTCTCGAACAACTAAAATGGAACTTGGAAGTCGCATTTCCAACCTGCCCGAAACAACCAAACATATAAATGACAGCAAGTAGCGTCTGATTCTATTTGTAGTTCTGAACGAATTGGAGCAATGTATGAATTTTCTATATAGGTTATGTTTAAGAATATATAAAATCTGGAGCGTATTTATTATCGATGCTCAAACTCAAATTAATTTAATATAGAAGCTTACTTATTGATTGTCAAATCGAAAACTACCGCCAGTTCGGAAAAGGAAAACTGAGAGAATCTGCGTAAGAAATTCAGGAGGATTTTTTTTTGTTAAAACTTGTAATTACAATTTTTAACATAATAAAGAGAAAGAACTCTAATTACATCTATGGCAGGAAAATTAAAATATGACAATCTTTTAGACCTGAATACTACTATTTCTTTCAACTATTTAACATTAGCCAATTCCAATTATCCGATATGACTTTCACGTATTCTCCAATGGTACTACGTCGGGACACTTCTCACAAGTGCTAAAACGACTATACAAAATTTTATTCCAATCGGATAGGCGATGCTTGAATTCATAGAATACTAACAAGAACAAGCATTAGTTTTTATATTACTCTTCTTCCTATATCACTCAATAATTTAAAATTAAAATATATTTTCAAGTTCTCTTTAACAAGTCTATCACGTCAATTAAGCCGCTACCGGTTCGGAACGACGAGAAGTACCGGTGAGATACTCAGCAGTTACTCTTTCATATTCATTTTTGTGCATATATTTTATTACATACGATTAAATTTTAAGCATACTTAATCAAATTCAGTGAATATTTTCATTTCGTTCGTGTTTTATAAATTATTAGACATTGTTAATATTACACTACTATACTTGTTCTTATTTAACGATTTTAAGTAGACGAAATGCAATCGTAATCATTATTAAAAAATTGAGGAAAACATACATGTTTCGAATATTACTATAATAAATAAAAATGTTTTTTTTTTCGACTCTCATTTCTATTATTTTTTCTTGATCTCAATAGCTCGTTAATAACTATCAATCATAAAAAATCAAATCGATTGACAAACAGGAGAACTGAACTGTTTTCTCATTGCCAACGTATATACAGATAATTGAAACAATTAAGGTAAAATGAAATTGTGTATGTTTTTACTTAAAGGTATTATTTACCGGCTTCAAATACATCCCCATTAAGAAGTCAGGACTCAGCGTCTAATGATTTACCTCTCTCGATTGACACTTCTTAGGAAATATTTTGCCTAATGAAGTTTAACATCTCCAACTTGTTTATTCGAGGGAAAACTTTGCCACAATAAGGTTTCTGTAATCGAATTACTGAAATCTACCGAGAACTTTACAAAATAAGTATTTCTATGATATTCAAATTTAATATTTATTTTATTTTATCATCATCGAAGCACCCGATGCCTTACGTGGGAATGTGAATGTGTAGTTCAGTAGTGTCTCGCAACCTTCTTGAGGTCATTTTCAGCTGACTCAAGGTTATAGGGCTGTAGGGCAACCCACCGAACCACGGACTCTAACTCAACTGCCCCAAGGGATATCAGTCCTTCGTCATACTACCTATCCACTGCAAAATAAATTTTATTTATTCTTATTTAAAACAAAAATTGTAATAATTCTATTTGAATATTATTATAGGGTATTTGTTAAATTACGTTTTGACATCCACACAGTTCGATTCTATGTTTTTACAGAGGGATGTCTACGCGTGTGTCTAAGTAGGTGGTTAGTTCGTAAATAAACATAAATTTTAAAAACAAATGATACCTGCAATCTCATTCATCTATACATAAACTTGTTTAAATTGTTTCTTAATTTTTTTAAATTAGTATCAGTTTTTTAACTGAAAATATAATCTTAAATGTCAAAAAGGAAAATAATGAAAGATCAATTCACTGTTCAATGTCACTAACATTTTGTAGAGTAGAAATATATGTATATTAAAACTTGAACTAGTGAAGAGTATAACTATATTGGTTATTTAAAAACTGTTAAAAATTGTTAAACGTCACCCAATGAAAATATGACAATTTATGTTCTTAAATAAGATGAAGGCAAATGACAAAAAAAAAACTTATCGTTCAATCCTTTTTATCGTCTCTTAATTTGCAACAAGCGATCGATCGGGGTCTGTGGCCCGTGCGCCGCGTGACACACGTGCGCCACGTGACTCCCCCATTGTGTCTCACCACGGTAATCCGGACGCTTCAGCTTTACAAGTAACGTATTCCGAATGTAAACAATAATAAATATTATTCATATCGTAAATTAATTTCATACAAATACGACTGAAAAGTAAGCGCTATAGATATCGAACCTAGTAACTTTTAGTCAAACCAAGATGCTATAATTATTCTTTATTTTCTATCCATAAAAGTTAACACCAGCCCTTATATTACGTTCTGCTAACGTGTTGTTTTATTTAGGTTACACCTAACATAAGATAAACTTAAAAAGGATATACAAACTAAAACTAAAATTAGTTAAATACTGTACAAATTTCACTGAAATTCTGCCACATGTGTATTTCACCAACCCGCACTGGAGCAGCGTGGTGGAATAAGCTCCAAACCTTCTCTTCAAAAAGGGAGAGGAGGAGGAGGCCCCTAGCCCAGCAGTGGGACATTTACAGGCTGTTACGGTCACGGACTGTACAAATATTTGTTTTGTCTTATATAGGGAGACCCCTGGAATGGTGGCAAGGATGATTCTTGATGATGATGAATCTCCGCAGGTTCCTGCAGGTTTCATCGAGTTGTTTTTCTTTATCGATATTAAGTAGCAAATTAGATATTAGGTTATAAAATAAACACACAAATTTATCAAAACAAAGATAAGTTCCGGAATTAGAACCTGCGACCTTCGGTTGAAACGCACATACTAAAGTGGGCCATATTTTATAATCAAAATTAAGTTGTAAACAAGGATTAATGAACTGTTAAAAATCAAATTATCAAATCTATTGTAAAAAATCAATACAAGATAACAAAAATATATATTATTACGAATAATCAAAATAAAAGATTTTGTACGTACGTACTTTTATAGAGCAAGAGCTGATCACGCCGCGGCGCTATTAAAGGCCAATTAAAATTTTAATTAATCTTCGTACGCCCAATTTCCAATAATTAATTAATCTTTACCACTTCGCTTTGGCTTTAAATCCGGTTGTATGTAATATGTACTCATGGCTTAAAGCTTAATGTTCTACGCTGATAACGTTTAACAGTAACCATTTCAAACAAGTATTCCGCAATAATTTATGATCATACTTAAAATAATAAATATTCATAATATTAAGTTTAATTTTAGATAAATAGTGGTAAAAGTTTGCATGGATAGAGAACGTCAAGATACATGATAATGATGCCTTATATACCGATTTCGGCCACTGCTTCTATTCTCAAGAGAGACTGGCCAACTGCGCGGGACATACATATAGTTCACAAGTGTGTTTGTGAAAAGTTCCAATTTTCAGCCTCCGTGCAGCTCAGAATTTCTCGACAGAATATTACCCATATATATCACATTTGTATGGGTTAAATAAAATTTAAGTAATAAGCCTGTAAATATCCTGCTGGACAAAGAGTTTCCCTTTTAATTCGAAGGTTTTTTTAACTTTACACGTGCAATAATATCATCTGACTTATTACGCAGATTGTTTTTCGAAAACGAACACGATATCAATTATAAGCACATGAAATATCCTCGGTGCTTGCACCTGTAAAACCAGCGATCTTTAGTTAAAATCCATAAGCCATTTGGGTGCAGTACATTTGATCATAATTTATATGCGCTGATTAAGCTAACTAATTATTGTCCGTTACGCTCGATAGATGAATTAAAGGGTGTTAAATTGTTATAGTGAGGAGACCAAATCACATTTAAACCAATCCGAAACAAATGTATTTAATTAAAACAAAGAACTATAACGAAACGTACGACTTGCTCGATTTACATAGAACTTCTAATGAAAGTCCTGTCGAACATCCTGTCATAAACAAAATTTATTTACCAAGAAAGTATTAAAATACAATTAATCGTAAATTCAATAGCTCTTAACGCTGACTATGATACATATATAAACTGATTTTTATTTAGAGACTTTGTTGTTGTTGTTTTTTTAAGGGGATTAATTTTATTCAAATTGACTTAAGTACACACTCTATACATGTCGATATAAAGTTTCAATTTGTTTTCTGTCCAGAAATTGATTAAAGTTAAAATAAATTAAAAACTCTATGATAAGAGATTTAAGTAGATTTTGCAACGAGATAATATTTGAAAATGAAACACAAATTGTAAGCTCCACTCGAAACTCAAACAAGCTGTCCTCAAACAAACAGTCCACCGTAAAAGATGAACGTACAACTTCTTCCTCTCTCGAGACGCATCGGTAGATAAAATGATTTTACATTAAAATTATTTACATTTTACAAGTACTTTTTTATCTATATTCAACAAAATTTAAGTATATATTAAAGACTAATAAGCTTGGGCTAGTTGCCAAGAACTTTTGTTACGAAAGCTAATAGCGAGGAAACTCAATGCGGTAAAATACTAAATAACGACTCATCATAATTTCCAATGCAAATAAATAAATATCTAAATAATAAAAACTACTTGAAAAATCATATCTTTAATAACGTACTTGATTACATAGAAGGTATGTTTAGAAGGATTACCGATTTATTTTTACGAAAATATACCTTCCTATTCGAAATAAAATAATGTTATAATCTTTAAATCTTAATTTTATTAAGTTGCAAAAAATTACCTGTAGGTACCTATCACCCTATTAGCGTAATAGGGTTAGATGGAGTATTAACGGAACATGTCGCAGTTAATAGTTATCGCAACAGATAATCAAATAATCTAGCATCAACGTTATTGTTCAATATGTCCCACATATCGAGTTAATTAATCTACTTCCAATTGTTACTGATTCACACAAAACTTAGATGATAAATGATGCAACTGAAAACATTGTATAATTTTTAAACAGAAATACGACTTAAAATAAATCTGATTGAAAAAGATACTTAACACATATTTTTAAATGCGATGTTTACATGTGTTTTGTGTGAATTTATTTCGTTTTCTATGTTATTTTCCCTAAAACATTTATCTTGTAACGGAAGGAGTTACGTGACGAGGACGCTGTATAAACCTGGACACAAAAGAAAAACTAATTAATTACAACAATTTCCGCAATCATTTCACGCCGTCTACACGATTATTTTATTTTACAATCAAACATATAAGAAATTATATTACAATATGCATATCATACAAGAAATTATCACTTTTAATTTAATTTAATATACGTCTTAAAAATTAAAAATAAATACTTATTGGTTTATGATTTTTGAATGAATTGAAATAAAATAATTAGGATTAAATGCACACTAAAATTTCAATAAAATGGAAATTGATATTTCTTTATAAACCAAAACCTGAAGTGCATTATATAAAAGTTTTTTTTTATTGATAATTAAAATTATTGAAGTATCATTCTCAATTCAAAGAAAATAATGAGCCATATTGATTGTACTGCACATGTAACCTACATTACTTGCTATTGTCAAGCTAGGAGAATATAATTCGCACTCACTACACTTCGCGACTGAATCCCAGATGGAGAACGAATTTTTCCAATAAGCTTCCGTATTATAATGTAGAAATTTCGACTTAAGCCAATAGTTGTTATGGTTGATTATCGCATAGCGGAATGTGGTCAGAGAAACGTGTGGGGAGGGAGGTCAACGTCCCTGCCCCCGCTACGAGTTTGCAGCCTTCAGAGCGAGGACGGCGCGTCGTATGTCAATATAAAATCAGATATTTATTGAAAATCTCTACTTAATACTTAAGAAATATGCTAATCATTATAAAAGGGAAAATAAAACATATTATACAATATCATCGGATCTTGTCTGATTTATTATTTAGAATTTTCATGTTATTCTTTAAATAAATAAATTAGGGATATTGAAAACATAATAGCATTTCATAAGCTTGTGTGAAACAGAGTAAGGACACGGAAAATTCACTGAATCGAGATAATATGTACTTCGGCAAAAATTTAAAAGAAAATCGATTCTTAAGACCAGAACCACTTGTAAAGGATCTTAATACCGACGACCGATAAAGTATAACATTCTAAAATTGAGGTCATTACAAGTACATACACTTGTCGATCATCTCAACGGCAATTTTTGATGAATTAGATGACAACATCGTCGTCGTAGTATATATATCGTCAATACCCTAAACCAATTTTAAATGGCAGCATTTTATTTTTTTCTTGCCATATTACGAACTTCTCCGCCCACATCAGGGCAGCTACTTTATACTTTGAGATATGTTGATCCCCAAAAATTCTATAATTTTTTCTCTGATTAGAATAAATAAAAACTCAGAGGAAAGTAAAGTACTTGCACAGTTTTTTGTTGGTTTAGCTCGAATTATTTGAATAATATTTTTGTTTTATATACATGCATGTCTAGCTGTGGCTGGACGGGACACGTGGAGTACAGTCGAAAGAAATCGTTCGAAAGATTTATCTGGTCTGATATTATAGCTGGCTTACATAAGATCACTATTGTTACATTAATTATATAACCGTACTATTCTTTAGATGGTCCTAGGTAAATAAACATTTCATTTCTTTTAATTTAGAATACGCAACAAATAATATGATTTAGTGTTCACCACCGCCTGTGAAAAAGCCGTTAATGCGTTGCCAACAGCGTCGGAACTAACATGTAATATCCCTTGTACTTGTTACAATCTATACACTGGCTAACTCACCTTTCAAACACAACATATAATATGTAAGATCATACCTACCCAGACAGACTTTCTCAAAACCCTACCACAAGTAAATGTTTACATATAATAGGCGCAAGCCTTTAAATGTCGATATAAGTTTGGACTGATTAGAATTCCAACAAGCTACAATAAAAAACTGAAATAAATACAAATATGGAAATGAGACATAAAAGTACTTTTTCTTTTTTTAACAGCGCACCTATTTAATACATTATGTATTAAATATCTATAGTTACAGGAATATCTTCTAACACAAAAGATATATTCTCACGCTTCAACTGGTACGAAGAAACCAGCAGTTTCTTTAGTATGAAAATTAATACGTACATATTTTGACGGTGACGTTTGATTGTATTGTATCTACGCTTGTTTATTTCGGAACAAAACTACTTTTAACTCGAAATTTGTCTTTTTTTTAGATACACGTACGACGTACGTACGAACTTAGTGCTTAGGTTCATATATTTAAGTAAAGGAATAAAATGAATAATTAGTGTGACTAGCGAGACAGAGGCAGATGCCGGGAGGCGCGTGCTATCGTCATGATCGGCCTCTTCAGTTTTTGGGTCAAGCGCCAGTCTGGCCTTACAGCGCTCACACTCAGGAATTTATTGAGAGCATAAATTTCACAAGCCTTATTGTATCGGGGATGGAAGATGCTCTGATTACAATGTTGTTACACAGTTTTTATGATATCTAATTTGTTTATGATACTTATAGGCAATTAACTGTTCGGGCATTATTATGTAACTACTAATTACTATTTTTTTGGAATGAAAATAAAATTATATATCAGAAGCGAAAAGTGTAGTTGAACGTCATTTGCATGTGTCTTTGTTTTTATCCACTAATTCAAAATCCTTTAACACATAGAACATTAGTCTATGCAATAAAATGTGTTTTATAAATAAAAGGAAACAGTGATGTGATATATATAGTGTATATGTCTTATTCCACGGCAAAGGCTGCAAAAAATGTGTTTGGAGCTTATTGCATCACGCTGCTGAACACCACAAACTCCACAATACACATGCAGCAGATTTTCATGTGACACATACAGATTTTCTACTGTTGTTTTCACCGCCAAGCACGAAAGAAATTAAAACACAAATTAAGCACAATAAATTTATTTAACGCACACAGAAAATGTATTTTTAAATGATGCTTAAAAGGGTGAAAATGTAATTAAAAAGAAAAAAACCTGTGGATAACTTATTTATGAGCACGCGTCATTAGTAGCACTCGGTCTCTTAAGCGATGTAACAAAAAAAGTGAATACTATGGATTTTGAGTTTTCGAGTTGTTTGAGTAATCCGCGCAGGCCGCATTGTGAGCGCTCTCGAGGGAGCTTCACGGTTATTACGTGACGAAGACTCCCCTACTTACACTACGTTTTAGGAAAGTAGGTGCTGGGTAGAAGTGACAAATACACGAAAGTACAAATGTGAGCCCCTAAAGTATTCTATGAACGAATTTGCAATTGTATTTATAGTACAAATTTCCAAAATGCACGGGATTTACAGTGAAACTTAACTTAACCTAGTTTTGGAACAATACAGTGAAGCAGATCTGAAGGATTTTTTGGAACAGTACAGTAAAGCAGATCTGTAAGATTCTTAAGTTTTATGAATGTAATTCAAATTATATTTCTTGGTTGCTATATATTGAATTTTGACCAATCGGGATGTCAAATAATCCCCAAAGATTAATTGTGTATTATCTTATAATGCCGTGTGTATTTGTATGTATTTACATATTATATTTATAATAGATAAGTACGCAAATGGGAATGTTTCTGTCATCTCGCATATCGTTAGGACAATTAATGATAATATTAAAAATTGTAAAAAAAAAATAGGTTACAAAAGTGTTTAACGCATCATTGTTGTTTTTTAAGCTGAATTAAAATTTTAATTTAACATTACGAATATTTGGTCGAAAGACTTTAAATGGTAAGTGTGTAGCCAAATAAGACATGACACCCAGACTAGCTTATGTTATAATCTTGTATAAAATGGAATGTTGCTGACTGTCTGTCTATTAATGCATATTAAAAGTGGCTTGGAACTTCGAAAGAGCTTTCGTTTTATATTGATATGACGTACTACGAATATGTGGTACAAAATATAGAATTTTATGAGTGCGTTTTCGTTCAATTTAGGTACTCCATAAATTTGTCTGATCCAATTTGTCCGATTATTCTCTTTATGTGTCAAGATAAATATGGGCATGGACAAATATGGTCCAAATGTAAACCTCATAAAACACACAAAATGAATACGTATATAGTTACAATTAAATTATTAAATTTTAAGTTAGTATATTGTCTATATTTGAATATTCCAGATGATTGTGTCTTGTCACAGATGGCTGAATTACAAGACACGAATTCAGTTCTGGAGTCACGTAATGTCTATTTTGCATGGACGCAATTGCACAGCTATGTTGTATTTCATATTTCATATATATCTCTTGATTTTTTTCATAAAAAACACACTAAAAAGTTTTCACTGACGTTCTTTTTTTCGCCACTGTTTAACCTAATTTGAGCTTGTTATTTTTTTAAAGTTTAAACTCACAAATTTCAAGCCGGTACGCACCAATAAGAACTGTAACTGATGAATGAGTGGTACTTTTATCAACCTAGAAAAACAAAGCCTTTCCAGCTGATGTGACTACTTACCTAAACTTGACCTATTTTCCTCCACCTTCAAGCTACCCACAAAAAATATTTAATACCTCGAAAATAGCTTGGGTAAAATTTCAAAGAGATTGGAACAAAGGAAATACTAAACATAATAAGACAATTTAAAAAGGTCTCATCAGCAAATAGATCTTACGTTTAATAATACTTAATGACAAGGCACTACTGATCATTTTGGAGATTGATATCAGGTCCTTAGTGACATAGTTATATGGATATTTCGCTAGCCTCGTTGGTTTAATGGTTAGCCCATTAGACTACAGACCTGGAAGTCCCGGGTTCAAGCCCGAGGTCAGGCCCGTAAACAGTTAATGGGTTTTTCTGTTGAGAAATTCTCAGTAGCAGACCGGAGTCCAGAAGTTAGAAGTATTTACTGGTGGTAGAGCTTTGTGCAAGCTCGTCTGGGTAGGTACCACCCACTCATCAGATAATCTACCGCAAAATAGCAGTACTTGGTATTGTTGTGTTCCGGTTTGAAGGGTGAGTGAGCCAGTGTAATTACAGGCACAAGGAACATAACATCTTAGTTCCCAAGGTTGGTGGCGCATTGGCGATGTTAGCGATGGGTAACATTTCTTACAGTGCACAATGTCTAAGGGCGTTTGGTGACCACTTACCATCAGGTGGCCCATATGCTCGTCCACCTTTCTATTCTATAAAAAAAAATTACACTCTCGAGCCTCAGAAAGTACGCTATAAGATGAAAATATTGTAAACGGCTGCCGTAGCTGAAATTAGTCAGGAGAACATTATCAGCATCATGTGGATGCAAAAAAAATGTATTCTGTTTGTAATGTATAGAGTATAATTAGTATATGTAAAAGCAGACCATGAAATGAATACATTTTCTATTTTTCAATTAATTGATAGATACAATAGGCCATAGCAATGGAGTATTTATTTTAAATTTAGTCTACTATAAAAATTTACCAACTAACTGATAAATATCTGTCATAAATGGTTTTGTAAATAATTTCAAAATCTAAACATACATTGTTCATATAAGTTTTACAAGCACTTTTGAAACGTCATTTATCACGATTATATTAAATGTAAAGCTTTCGGTTCGGAATGTGGATTCTAACTAGAATAACAATAAAAATAATAAATCCCTATTTAATTTACTAAGTTATGTCAATCTAATACAATTAAATTTATCTATAGATATATGCCTGAAAAATAAACCAAATTCTAACTCCACGCTTATTTATTTTCTACTGATAATATATATTACACAGTTTACAAGCATATCAAGTGACTTATTCGTTTATTACTGTAACTAAATCTAATATTTCCATTTAAAACGTCTATAGTGTTGAACAAAATCAAGAGTCACTTTCGAGTGTACTATAGCTCCATAATGGATACTTCGCCTAGCAACAAGACGCTGACTTCATCTACTGTGAGTATAATGAAATCTCTCCATTGTAATTAAACAGCGAACATCAAGTCGGGAAACGATAGCGCAATATGCAATAATAATTTAAAAACAATTACTGATATAATCTTATAAAAAGAGCTATTTTACGTCGATTTCGTTAAACAGGAACACGGTATAATATCATTTTAAACATTTTTTGAAAGTAAGCCATTAGGTAAAGTATCATATAAAGATGAATTGTGTGTTTGTTTATTTGAATACGTGTCGTGCTGTACCAATCCGATTTAAAAAAACTGTTGCATAAGGTAGTCAATAATTGCGTTATGTATTGAGATTATTTGTATATAAAATCACGCTACGACCTATGGCTGTAGTGCAGTAACGTTAAACAGGTAAAATCGCGTGGAATGGCAATTTTTTATATTGTGATATTACGACCGCATTGTTTTCAATTCTTCTATCATTATCTAAATAAAGTGTACGCTGAATACACCAAACCTTTTAAACATTTTATTTTTATTTCGAGGATTAAAATAACGACACACATTTTACAAAACACGAATAAAGTTACTGTTACGGAATCATAATTAAAAGAGCACTTTTGAGAATTATTTCGTAATAGCAACATTGTGTCATATGAATTTATTTGAGACAAGCGGTGAATACAAAATCTATCTTGTCAAACATGTGTATCAGCGCCCAAGTGTCGGGCCCGCTCACCGCGCTTTTATCCGCATTGGCATATTTTCAATACAGATTATAGATTTTCCATTACATTTTATACAACCTCTATTCATGTATACATTTGAAAACTCTTGGCAAATCATTGCATTGTTTCGTAAATTTTCAATGTACATTCTACTGTAATCAGACCCGCATTATCCGTTTAGCAAGAGCGCGCGCGACCTGACAGAAAAATATGTCTAAATTATTGTATACATGTATAAATAATGTTAAGTATTTTTCAATTCCAGGCTTTACGTTTTAAGAATTATTTCTTAAAAGGATACACGATTTTATGTTGTTTTATTAAGACTTTAATATTATTTTAGTTTTTTTTTTAAATATATAAAGCTACGTACCTGCCTAAGGGAGATAGATCCCGAGACTTGCATAGGAAATTTTACATGCGGCTCTGTCTAATATACAATATGGCAATTGAAATTAGGTATACAAATTTACTTTATTTGTCCGAAATTTGAGAGTACAAAACTCTGATCTCTTCAAAGAGGTGACCAATTTTCAACAGGATGGAGAACCAGATGTAAAGTGGCTTTCTCTTCCGACTTATTCTTGTACTCTTTGTAAAAAAATACAGAGAAAATATCCAATTTAACTTTTTTAAGCACTTCTAGAAAACCGTTATATACGTATTTACGTAACGTAAACATAAATGTTTATATCTGGCAAATATAATCGTTTAATAAACCAAATAAAAAATATACACATATGTTAGAATGATATAAGTATTAATTGACTTGCCTTTCACGCCGAAGGTTGTGGGGTTGATTTTCACCCAAAGCAGACATTTATGTGCATGAACATGTCTGTTTGTTCTGAGTCTGGGTGTAATTATTATGGGTATAATTATCTATATAAGTATGTATTTACAAAAGAAAAGTTGTATACGTAGTATATTAATTTGGTATCGGATGGCCGTGTGTGAATAATGTCCAAGGATATTATTATTATTATATTAGATTCAATGAAAATTAATTTTTATTTATTTTTTTCTACGTCATAAATATATTTCTTTTTAATTTACTTGGAATTGTTTTAAAAACCTCCCAATTCGGAACAAATACTTTCGCGTTTCGGTTAGAATAATTTGTTTTCGGTTAGACGTCGTGGTTTTAGGTTATTATTTATAAGAATGTTTATGTCCTATGAAAATTCCTTACCAAGGTTAGTAAGTACATCGACTGTCAACATGTAATAATGTCCTCCAACCCGATTTCGACCATGGCAGGGAATCTCAAGAGATATAAGCCAACTGCGCAGGACATATTACAGAGCACAAGTGTGTGCGCAAACACAGGTCCACCCTCATAATCCGATGGGACAGCAATCTGACACGACCGCAAAGTGTTCAGGCGCAAGACCAACGGCTTAACGTGCTCTACGCGAGGCACCGAAGTACACACTTCCAGACTCCGGCCTGGTACTGAGAATTTGAGACAAAAAAACTTAATTACTTTTTATTGACCCAACCTGATATTTGATTTCAACAGCGTAATTCAAATTCAATTATTTATATATATATTACACACACGATCTATTCTGAAGCTAACTTAATGCCTTGGGAAACATATATATAATGTGTAAATACATACTACATCCAGACTCGGGGCGGGAATCGACCTTGCAAGCCCGGAACGGATGGTAGGGTCACTGCCTACTGTACCAATAGGTCAGTTAAATATATTTATACATATATATTTGGTCTCGTATTTACTTTTACGCTAATTTTTAAGAAATCGGAGCTTTTTTGGCAATAATTGTTTTCACACGAAGATTTATACGAATATTGAATGAAAACCACTTTCTATGAATCAAGTAAATTTTTGAAAAGTATAAACCAATATCCTATTATTTAAATTTGTAATATACATGTAGCCGATAAGTGTCATACTCCTATCACAACATTACGAACGGGTATCAAATAGAACGTCGTTAGTTCAATATTTAGTATATGATATTAAATTTAAACAAAGGTAATATTCACTTTACAAAGGTAATATTCACTTATTCACTTTTTAAAAACCATTTAGAAGTTTTTAAAAAGTGAATAATTATAGACTTATTTTACATGATCTTCAACAAATATTTGCCTTGAATAGATATTTATCTATAAACTAAACAATATATTTAATTTGATTTCAAATTTTCTATTTAACAATAGTCTATTCATTTCTTAATTATATTTTAAATGATGGATAATGCTATATTTTCGTTAAAATGAGTAACAAATAACACCGTTGGTTAACTTAAACTTCTTACTTTAATTAACAAAGTCGTTTAAATAGAAACCTGAAGCGACCTCATGTTTTCCGCCCTTATATTTCCCTATCCACTTAAACTAATACGACTCGCAGCAATTATAACTCTTCTCGAAAACACATTAAAAACTACTAGACGTAGACACTTCAACCTGATTCTCGAGAAAACATCAATTTTAAAACTTGTAAGTGATAAGAGCAAATGGTAACGGAGTTAAAAGTTTTTCAGTCTTCATTTAACGTGTTTTCCAGTGCGTGATATTCTTTTACCTTTTAAAAATCTTTTGCAAAAACTAGTTAACTTTAATAATAAAAAAATATATTGTTTCATTTGATTTGTTTTTACATTTCATCATTAGATACTAAATTCAGATTTTTTCAACCTTATATGTAACAACCTTTAAGCAGTTTTACAGAATGCAATTCAAAAAATCAAATTTAATATTAATGTTATAAAACATATAAAATTAATGTATAATAAAATAAATAGAATATAAACCGAAATACATTGATAATATAATATATATTCATAAAATTTTAATTTAAACTTAAAAACCAAAACGTATGATATTCTACCCGTGCTTCAAAATTAAAAAATATAAATGCGAGCTTTATGATATATTTAATATATATCATAGCGAACTATGATATTATATGATATTATATCATAAAGCTCGTTTTTTTTTCATAGTTGAATGCTCTCAAACTCGAGATCTTCACGTCCGTTTTGACTTATTATTTTTGCTTTAGATATTCCACTTGTTGATGAAGATTTAATTGATATAAAACAGTCTAGCCGCTAGGTTGAATATCTTCTACACCATGTGGATAAATATAGAAAATACAACTACACTCTAACTTGCAACCTTGCAAAATTTCACGACTGTTGAATAGTCAAGACATAAATGTATAAACAAACTCACTTTTACATTTATAATATTATATATAATAGTTACGATAAAAACGTGTGTTACAATACAGTTTTATTTATCTTATCATCGTGCTTACTTGTGCATAACTTGCGCAGTATTTTTAATGTTCTTGCATACCACATTTTGGCAAGGTTATTTCTGAGAATTAATCATGGAAGATGGATTTGTAAAAGCAAATGTATCTACTTTAGCTAATGAGACCTAACTTAGCACTAATAAGCTAATAATGTATTTTTCTCATTAATCTTCTAACCTATAACAATTACAGAAGTCTTTCGATTATTGACATAAAGATGTCACCGAACAGTTGTACATACTCGAACACCATTAGCTTATAATAAATCTTATAAGATTGTTGACGCAAAATCGTAAAATTTCCCATCCCGTGATATTATATTGAACACAAACAATAAAATATTCTGATGAGCACTTGTTTAATCTAATTACGCATTAAATGAATATGAATCCGTAAGTTTCTTAGACAGTAAGTTGTTTAACCTTCAGACCAATTATACATTGCCAATGCGCCACCAACCTTGAGAACTAAGATGTATGTCCCACGTGTCTATAGTTACACTGGCCTACTTTTTTTTTTTTAAATATATACTCACTTTCCATCAGGTGTGATAGCGCTTGACTGTTATCACACCTGATGGAAAGTGAGATACAGTCTAAGATGGAGCGTGCTTGCCTAGAAGGTGCCTATTCACTCTGGACTTGAAGGTACCCATATTGTAGGTGGTGGGGAAAACGGAGGTCGGAAGGGTATTCCAGACCTTGGCGGTGCTTATCAGAAAGGAGGAAGCAAATCGTTTCGTACGTACTAACTCTTTAAACCGGAACACAACAATAGTAATTGCTGTTTGGCCGTAGAATATGAGATCGTGGGTAGTGCCTATCTAGACGAGCTTGCACAAAGCCCTACAAACAAAAATCAACCTTGAATTACCTTGCATATTTGCATTATCTTTGTTGTCATAATTCAATATTCTGGTGTAGGCAATTTAACTACGCAGATTCATGAAAATTCTTAGCACCCAATTATGTGCATTTCTAATGAGGCTACAAATGCAACGTAAGGCCATTTAAAAAAATATATATGAAAAGATTGCTATTCAAAAAAAAATTTTACTCTTATTACAACTAGGCCACTGGTTATAATTAAACACATTTTACACGTGTGGGTTTTAGAGAAAATGAGACTGAACACACGGAAGACTGCTAATAAATATTACCGCACGCTCCACGCCTTTTTTGTTATGCTTTCATTTTAACGTTTTCCAATACATTATACACCTATTTTTTATTTTTTTACACAGAATGTTTAATTGTAATTAACTAGCACTTTTTTGGCGGTTCTTCTCGATATAATCTTAATAAAATGACGACTCAAATCCTCAAGTACTGATGTACTTTCCTACTTGAATAAAATATAATTTTGATAATTTAAAATTAGGATAACTATACTGATGAAATACTCAATTTATAAAAATTGATTATATATATTTTTTTTAAAGATTTCATTAATAAGAGCAAACACGCACACACACAAGTATACGCAATACTTTTCTTGGTTATAGTCGAATAAAAACTCAAACATACTTTCCCTAGTGCGAATCCGAAATCCTTTGAACATGTGTAATAGCCATTGAGCTTAGCCCTTTTTCTAACCCATACTTTTAAACTCACAAACTAAATCCTAAAGTTAAATAAGCCATTGTATTAAATAGAGTTAATACCGTAATTAATTCCGGGTCATATAATTACCCTCAATGAAAACTGATATATCCCATAAAATACAGGTGACCGCCTTCATGCGGTTTCTTGATAGAATTAATTTCTATTAAGATATTATTTTTCATTTTTTTTATCAGAAAATTTTATATTAATTGATTGATTAAAAACGTGCTGCATACAAATTTTTTCCACTTGAATACTAAATTTGGTATTTCGGATGCTATTAAAACTCTAAATGGTTTTATGATACCTATATATGTTTTTAACAAGTTTGTTAATCACATTGTTTGTCGATTTGGTACACATTATTCAAGACATTTTAACCTAATGTCCTAATGATTTGGAGTTTTTAAAGATTAAAAATCAAATTAAAAAAACCAATGACAATCAAAACTAGAAAACAAATATTTATAATATAAATTTATGACTGCAAATTTTAAAAAGTTATGAAAATAGAATTGTAAGATTTAAAACAAATGACTGAGCGCATGCAGTTAATAAATTTTATGCTTAAGTCATCAAAACAGCAATTCAATTATACTGCACTGTAAATGATATGATAATGCAAGTTTTTATTTAAATAATTATTTATTTCGTAATGATAGCAAAAGATCTTACGGACTGATCACCTGATTGGAGTTTCCCCCTGGAAAAGGAATATTCCCAAATAGGGACGGTCCTTTTTGTGGGACGCATGTGTTGACATATTCGTCCCGCCTCATGTCAGAGAAAAATAAAAATGGAAAAGCGGATTAATGGCCCAAAAAAAATTTTTAATTTTATAATAATTGGAATTATTCTCACAAAAGCAATAGGATTGTTGATTTTTGAGATGATTTGAATAAAGTTTAAATCATCAATAAATTCTAAAAAAACTTGCCACCGTTATTTGAATAATATTTCGACATTGTACGAGACTCATCATTACCTAAATTAATTGGTTGTGGCTAAGTTTTAGTTTTTGCGCTGACTGCCTCATATCAGTGTGAATAGAAAAATACTTAAGCTGCATAGCGCTGTAAGGCCCTCCACACAATAGCATCGAGTGTAGAATCGATCTTGTGATGAAGTAGGCATTGGCTATCAGGTCATCTAAAAATACTCACATTTTGAATTATTAAATGTTCCCTATATCATGAAATATATGTTTAAAATATATTTTTACGTCACAAATGTTTATTATACAAATTTGATGTATTTGTCATCATGTATATGTATAAAGAGTTAGAATTCGAAGGACTGTTTTCGAGGTATCTTTCGACCCGACGGTCGAACATAAAAAAATATTCATATTATAAATAAAGTTCGTTCTTTATCCGGCAGATCCAATTAGTTTGTAATTAGTAAATAGGTCGCTTACATCCATCTTTAGTTGTAGATCGACTTATATTTCCGAAAAAAATATATAAAATTATAACGGATGAAAATTAAGTAAATAACGTAAGCGAAGTCGTATACGCTAGATTTTTTAATTTTAAAATATAATCATAATAATCAATCAATAATAACGAAATTGTTATTTACGTCAATAATTATCGTTTAGTTATTTATTAATTAATTTTAAAATAAACTGAATATTTTACTCGAAATTGTATCGGATTCGGTCTGCGGGGAAATAAATAACAACAGCAGATATCCGACATGATACTGATATAAACAAATATAAATAACATTTTCTCATATGTGCATAAAGTCACGTTTGAACCGGACCGACTACGGAGGGTGGTTACAATTTGTCAAGCTAGGCACCACTTTTCCTGAACACTCGCTGTGCGCCGTCCCCTTCCCTCCTTCCATTTACCATTTTGAATATGTTTTAGACGGGCTCTTCAGAAACAATAACAACGGTCGTAAATTGCGCCTTCCCCATATATACAGTAATATTGTTTGGAGTTTTCGTTGAAAATTTTTGATGTGACTGCAGTTTTCAACTATATCAATATGAATATACAAATTGTTTTAAAGTTTCGTCATTTTCTACATTTTTTAATTTAACAAATAAACAAAACTAAATAGGAACTATTTTAAATCAATAAATATTGTAAATTATTAAATAATATTTGTTTGTTTATAGAAGACTCTCACAAAACCTCCTAATCCAATTCAAATCTATCCATTTCAAGTTATAATTATTGGTGTTATATAGTATATTTAAATATGGAATATTTGTTGGATTACAGCTTATTATCACAACAGAAACAGAAAGAAATTTGCCGTCCCGGGCGTTTTCCAAACGAACACTGCAACAACTATAGTATAGTTACAATAAAATGTAATGTTTGTAGATCTCTAAGATGCCTGTAGAAATGTCGCGTATAGCATACGCATACCGATCTATATATCTGGTTTGAGTGATATTTGAATAAACACATGAAAAAGACGTGGGGCATTCGCAGCGGTAAGTATATATGTAAAGTCCGTCCATAACGGGTGGATAAATCGCTAGGCTCGTTACACATTACGAAACAGGTTACAATACATCTTATTAAAATATTAGTTAAGGTTAATACCTTAACATTTAATTAAATATCATAATGCCAAATTACACCCATGCGAAGGCAATTACGGATATTTAGTTAATTTATTTACTATTAATCTTAATTTCATATTAAAGCATCATTTCATTTCATTCAAAAGTTATGTAAAATTCAAGAATAATTAAATTAATAGAGGACCCCGGTTAAACGTAATCGATCACAAACACAGTCGCTGAACATCGCATGACAAAAATTCGTAAGGAAGCGTTAAGTTTGCGGCGGGTGGCGTAGAACGAAACGGGGCGCGGGGTGCAGAGGTCACGGATCAGCTGGGCGGCGGCCATATTGATTCCCGGCCTGTTTGATCGGCGCCCGCCCGCGCGCCGCGCCGCCATGGATTAATAGATGAGAACAACTTTTATGATTTCAACTCAAACGGAACGATCCTATATAGACGTACAATTATTTCAGATATATTGAATTAATTACTAATTTAGTTAACTGATACAAAAATATATCTCCAACCGTATTTTAGCATTTCAATGTTTATGTAACATTCTGAGTTAACCTTTCGTTATTCAATATAAATAATTCAGGAAAAACTTGAATGTGACCTATTTCTAATGTTAGTTTATGATCTCTCTTAATTTAGTTAAAAAATATTTTACTATTGGATACGGGTATGGTGATTGTAAATAATAATAAGTAAGTATGAAGAACAACTTATCTATACTTCGTGGTTGTTAGCGCATTACCAAAGTCGAATGGCTAATATACTTGTATTGTCTATAAAATACTGTTCCAACTTCCGTTACGATTGAATTCAATGACAAAAGTCATCAATCGAGCGTATCTAAAAAGAAGAGAATAATGTATTAAATTGTCTTTTTTTTACTCGTTCATATAACGAAATACGTTGGTACTTGAACGTAGATCGTTTATCAGCGTATTCGGTTTAAATTGTTGAAGCGAAAGTGGCTATCTCGTATAAAAACAATGGACCCCAATGTTACAGTTAGCACACACAACTTCAGCTACAGTATCAATGTTTTATTTAAAGTAAAACAATGCACTACATTTAAGACTATAGATTTTCTAGCGGTACCTTCATAATCGCAACAAAAGCTCGTAGTTTTGAAATGTCGAAACGTCAAATAGAAACAACTGGTACATTTAAGTGCCATACATGAAAATCTTATTCAGACAATGCAACAAAACAGTAAACTTAAAAATTACTTTAGCATTGTACCGCTACTTCGACTTCATAAGCGTTGTTATCATTTTCAACTCAAATTCTTCTTTACACAACGAAAACCTGATCCCAGAACTAATAAAAGAATTCCAACGATATCGAAGCCTGATTTGAGAAAAAGGCGTTCATTTGTGGTACTATATTATTTTTAATTACCCTAATTTTTTTTAGTAGACTAGAGTAGGTATAAAATAAAACACAGAATAGAATGACGTCTTCTCATGTCAAGAAGAAAAAATTGACGATTTTTAAAATTTTCATATATCGTCTTCATAGTTATTATAAACATTCTGTAACAGTCAGGACTTTTTCAGTTAAATTAATGTTTTTAATTTAGCAAGTGCATAAAAATTCATATGTGACAAGTTTTTTATATCACGGTATATGAAAATTTCAACGCATTTCAACATTTTCAGTGTGTATATAATACGTTAAAATCTAAAAGATTAAATAAATGAAGCATCGCGAATACTTTCGTGAACATTTTTCTAAATATAACAGTTTATATACATCGACATCATATAGGTGATAATGTTAAATAAAAATTTAGATTTACCGACATGCCCGTAAATATGCTACCACTGATAGTCAGAAGCTTTATCTTCTCTGAGAGAGGTTTTAAAATAATTTTACATTTACTTGGTAGGTCTTTATGCAAGCTCATATGGATAGGTACCATCCACTTGATTTATTTATATACTACCGTCAAACAGCAATACTTAGTAATGTTGTGTTTCGGTTTGAAGGGTGAGAGAGCCAGCGTAACTACAAGCACAAGGAATATAACATCTTAGTTACCAAGGTTGATGCGCATTGGTGATATAAGGAATGGTTAATATTTCACACAAGGCCAATGTCTATAGGCAATGGTGACCACTTACCATCAGCTGGCTCATTTACACGCACGCCTATCTTTTCTTTATTAATACTAGCGGACCCGGCAGACGTCGTCCTGCCATACAGACACTTTTTATGTCGCAATATCGCAATTTGGTGATATACCGACAGCAACGCCACCTACCGGATCCAATTGTGTTTTCAAATCATCCAAGAACCCATTGAAATATACACACAAAATTTAATCCAAATCGGTCCAACTGTTTAGGCCGAGTTAGGTGACGAACACACGTACAGCAGAATTATATACATTAAGATTTGTACTGTCAAAACTGCGGTGTGGTTTTTGACATAATAAAGTAGTAGAACCAACATATCTCAACATGTCCGTACTGTTCGTTCGTATTGTTAAGGGAAGGGGATTTTTTCGTTAAGAATATTAATCAATCGCACACCTTAAACAATAGTTTAGTGGTGGGAAACCAAACTATAAGCAAAAGAAATCTTCAGGAGGTGACTGTATACTCAGCCAATACTTAGCAATGCAGCTTACACATTGCACTGACGCTAAACAAATAAAATAAACTAATGAAAATTTACTGGTGGTTGGACTTTGTGCAAGCTCTTGTGGGTAGGTACCAACCACTCATCAGTCATGCTACCGCAAAATAGCAGTACTTGGTATTGTTATGTTCCACAGGCACAAGTGACATAACATCTTAGTTCCTAAGATTGGTGGCGTATTGGCGATGTAAGCGATGGTTAACATTTCTTACAATGGCAATATCTATGGGCGTTGGTGACCACTTACCATCAGGTGGCTCATATTCTCGTCCACCTACCTATATAATAAAAAAAATTATGATATATGCTTCTAGATTTTTTAAGATAGAATCTACATTCCGATCCAATTTCGAAGTTCATTTGCCGTAATAAACTTGTAAAACGTACCTACTATATTACATTACACAAATACAAGCAAATAAAATTCACGATTGTCACGTCTATAGTCTAAATTTAAAGCAGGTAACAAAGCGCGATGACTTATATAATCAAATTATATACTAAGACATTCTATGAAACGCGCTGTATTATCTGGTAAACGGTTTGTATATAATATATTGGTTCAGTAGTTTTTCATTAAGGCGTTACAAAAAAGTATTTCCATTCATTAGCAGATTTTGACTGCAAACACCAGCAGATAATGGAATAGAGTTGTCTATGATGAGTAAAGTTCTATTGAAACAATGTGACAAATATAACCCGCTTTAAACATGGTGAAAATAGGATTAAGCAACCGCTGCGGACGCCTAAAGTGGTCGTGTAGAGATTTCATGTAGGAACTACGGCTTTACCGAATATGAAGGCTTAATCCTACTTTTACATGAAGTAGTATGTTATGTGCGTTAATAATTATGTTATATGCGTTATAAGGGAAAGCTATTTACAAAATGCCTGTTTACAATTTTATGAAAAACGCATTTTCTTTTCTTTTATTAATAACTTAAATCCTTATCCACTTTAGTATTTGTAAAATCCAAAATTTCATTGTTAGATGACTTATTTTCTAAAAATTTCAAAATAGATTTCCAGTTAAAAAAATATTAAAGGCCCTACTTATAAACGTTGCTTAGCGGCTGTTCCGTTAAACACTAATTTCGCTCTTTCCGTAATTATTGATTTGACAGCCGAAAAAGACAAAGACAATAAATATTAAATAAATATTTAAAAAATACATATGTGTTAATCTCATGCTCAGTGATGGGAATCATTGTGAGACAGCCCATGAGTCAAATAATATGCCACATGAAAATGAAAATCAAATAATAACCGACACGAAAGCATGTTGGAATTAGTTAGGCTTTCCCTAAGAGAAAAGGAGTTCTTGTCCCAACTGTGACAATGGAACGCTGTTACTTTTACTAAAACTATAATTATTTCCTTAGATAATATTGTATTATTTTTAATATGTAATCAATATATTTATTATAAAATCCGCAATAAGAATACTTAGTTTGTTTTTAACAACGGCTTTTATTTCATACTGTATACTAATTGAACTTGAAAACAGAAAACAAATCTATATATCTAGTGATATTATTCTCCGTTGAGAATAGGCACCGTAGTCGAAATAAATCAAGACTAAATCATAATATACTCGGATAGTTTTATATGCAATTATTAACCATTGTCAGTAATTAGATTTGCCTATATACATGTTCCATATGAACATAGAAAACTTTGGAACTGATTTTGATAGACTTGTAAAGTTTGGAATAGAAAATACAATGTGTGATAGTCGAGATATGAAACGAATAAAAGTTGTCCGCGCGAACGAGGTCATCCATATATAAAGCTCGCGTACAAAGTTGTGCTACATAATGGTAGCCTTGTTAAAAAAAATGAAAAAAAAAACATTATATTTTATAAGATATTCGTTGGAATGGAAAGTTCCTCGGGGACAAGAAATAAATAGTGCTTCGAGAAACTATTTTTTTTAAGTAATATTAAAGTTTGTTTGTTAAATACATAACAAATATGGCCAGATTTATAAAAATATGCTCGATAAAAATTCTTCTAAATATAATAACCATAAGAATTTCTTTGACTACTCATAATCGGAATTTCTCTGAATATTAACGCCCGAAAAATAGTTTAAAAAAGATCATGGGTAAATCTATACTTATAAATTTGTTGGTCTTGAATAACTACGGTCGAACTACGAATCTACGCACAGCCAAACCTACTAAACGTAGAAAGCTCAAATTTGGAACACAGGTTTATTTTATAACGTAACCATCATCCAAGAAACAAATTTTGGAAATTTCAACTTTAATGGGAGAAGTAATATGATTTTTACCCATACGAAGTTGGGACGGACAACTAGTTATAAATATATTCCAACAAGAATAACTGTCTTGTTTTGTTTCCTGCTTAACATTGAAGGAAAACCTGTTGGTATCCGAAAAAATCTAAAACCTATTTATCTACAATAGAGAAAATTAAATTATTATTAACAAAAGAAAGCGACTTTATCAAATCGTGGGACACAATAAACAATTGCACAAAACGTTTTCAAAACATTGTTGAACAAATATCCAAGCGTATATCGTATTTTTTCATAGGTAACAAAAATAACAAACTACATCAAAACTATTAACGAATGTCAATTTTAACCCATATATGACATTGCAGATTTTTATTCAGATTCCAATCTCTATACAGATTGCGCATGAATTCAACCTCTATTATGTCGAACAAAAAAAAATATAATGAATCGTAGAGCTCTGTACCTTTTCTACCATTAATTAAAAACTATTCTAACAAAACTACGCTGCGTGGTTACTCAAATACAAATTACGACTTGATGTTAGTTCTTAATACGACACACTTAAAGCGATTTTTATCAAATCAAAATCTAATAACTTTATACATACCAAAATTTTTCTACTAGCAAATTTGAAAGAGGATTCGATTTTTGTTCCCTTCGAATTAATCTTTCTATTTCTTTTTCTAAAGGCTAGATATTCCTTGATCTAAAGGCAATGTTTAAAAAAAGTAATTAGTTTATTTAATGAATGTGCTGTTTGATAGGACGTAGTCACGGTCGCCTGTAAATACTGGCACTGCAAGAAGCTTAAAACAGTCTTACACCATCAATGTTCCCGCTGGCCGCTAACTACATGATCAAATATTTTATGTCCTTTGTCCAACAACACAAAGCATTACTATTTAGTAGAAAAACTGCTAAGTGGGATTTGCACAAAGCCCACTGCGGATAAATTATACGACATTACTATAAGGATGAATATAAAGTCAAGACTTTTAGTAGACCCTAGACCCATTCGCTCAATGCACTATATCTTGAATAAATGATCACCGTAATTCATAAACAATTGACTTTGTAAACCTTGCCAAATGCGCTGCCAACCAACAGAGGTAATTTTGCAATGTCGCTTGTACACTAGCGCTAGCGTATGTACACTTTATACAGGAATCATGTAAAGCATTGCTAACCAGTTGTAAAACCAATAGAGGCTGGGCGTAGTATCTATTCTTCTAGTAGTCTGTAGTCAAGACAAGATGATGTCACTAATATGACATTTTTCTTTAAATGTAAATAAAATTTGATTAATAAAACTAGCTTATTTTTTGCTTTATTCTCTATTTATTTGAGGATTTTTTTTATATAGAATAGGAAGGCGGACGAGCATATGGGCCACCTGATGGTAAGTGGCCACCAGCTTTACCAAATGTACCAAATGTACGATGAACCTACGATGGGCAGGGCACGTAGTACGAACGGACGAGGCCAGAGTACCCAAACGCCTCCTGGAAGACCGGCCGGAGGGTCGCAGAAGTAGAGGCAGGCCCAAGAATAGAGTAGAATATCTGATGAGTGGGTGATACCTGCCCAGACGAGCTTGCACAAAGCTCTACCACCAGTAAAACAAAACAAAAAAAAACAATTATCGAAATCGGTGAAACAAATTCACGAACCTTTTATATTGTTAATAAATTCGATTGTCGACTGATGGCTTATTATCGATATCTCTATTCGGTTCGTGATCGGACCGGACTCCATGACACCCCCCCTCAGGTCCGCGCTCTCTCCCCTCCCTGCGCCATGCCGCGTGCACTTGGCGTTTCGCCAGCACAAACACTAATCCGTTGACGTCGTTACATAATTGCTTCGTTTTTGCATGACCATGGAACCTAAGTGCATTTAAAATCCTTACCACTGCCACACTGTTCTGTGAAAATTTTCTCCAATATAGAAAATTTGTTTTTATATATATTGGCCATTAGTAAATATCTTAAATTCAGCTACTACATACAGCTCATTATAGCACAGCACATTATATGCTTACGTGGAACTACAAAAATTATCGTACCTACACATAAATAATAAATTATGTTAAATAACATGTCAAATAATGCTTCCAATGCTTAAATTATTTATAATGACTGAATCGAGTTATTTTATTTATATATTTTGGAACTAAATTACAATTACGGACTTCATTAAAACACCACAATAATATTTAAAACGTCTCGCTACTGGCCACACAAGTTTATCCGCAACTCCCGGCCACCGCAGAAAGAGAATATTAATTTCCCGAGCTGCTGGTCTTTAATTATGATGAACAACTTTCGGACGCCCAGCTCACGTTACATACTCCTAGCCAGTGCGCCCAGTTTAAACTTCTTTTAAGCGATTGCTAACGCTTTGAATGAAGCTAAAAGTATGTGGCGGGCGCACTCCAGAAGTTTCTGACGCTACTTTATACTTTTAAAAAGGGACAATTACGCGACAAATGTCCCTCACAACTTTATCCATTAGGTTAATAACGAACATGAATAAAAAAATCACTTGAAGTATTATTATTTTTTATACGCAAGCAATTAATCTCCCACTGCTAAACAAAGGCCTCCTCTCTGATTAAGGTTTTATTTTATTTTTAACTTTGAACTGCATTTACTCATACAAAATCAAAAAAATTAGCTATTTCAGTTTGCAATACCAAACTAGTCTCCAACTTTTATCATTACTGTTTTTATTGCAGAGCTATTAAAGAGTAAATACACGGTCTTAACGAAACCGTTACAGCCTGTGAATGTCCCACTGCTGGGCTAAAGGCCTCCTCTCCCTTTTTGAGGAGAAGGTTTGGAGCTTATTCCACCACGCTGCTCCAATGCGGTTTGGTGGATGTGGATTGAATACACACATATGGCAAAATTTCAGTGAAATTAGACACATGCAGGTTTCCTCACGACGTTTTCCTTCAACGTTAAGCACGAGATTAATTATAATCACAAATTAAGCACATGAAAATTCAGTGGTGTTTGTCCGGGCTTGAACCCACGATCATCGGTTAAGATTAACGCGTTCTTACCACTGGGCCATCTCGGCTTTACGGTTTACACGGTCTTATATTATGTCTATTTGTTTTATCGTTGTATTTTGATAATACTAAGTACAAGTAAGTTCACTTGATTTGACACTTTGATAGGGCTATTTTATAAAAAAAGGAACCGATATTGCTGAAGACTTCCAAATAATACTCGCATTTTCTACGATTTTTGTAGCGATAGGATGCCAAGGGCTTCAATTTTCATTGGAATATTTAGAAAGAACTAATTATCCCGCGTGTGAAGCCTTTTAAATCTGTATGAGCAATCGCAATGAAGCCGTTTAATTCGTGTCAATATGGAAACCATCTAAAGCATTCTACTAAGTAAGACTAGGTGATTTTCTAGGGGCTAAAATGCTGCTGCACAGCATAATTTATGCAGCACATTAATAAACATGAGTAGATAGAAGCATTGACGCAGTCCCGGCGATCCGTCCTTGTGGTCTACGTCAGTCCCACCGCAGCCATTAGAGTTTTTAGCACCTCGACTAGATTTTAAATTAAGAACACCTGATTCACATAAAATTGTAAAAATCCTTTTAGTATTACAACTGTCGATCAAGTCGACTGTATACGGACCATCGTATCGATGTGAATGTCACAGGATCCATCTTTTAACAACCCCATTGTTAATATTCGTCCTTCGAACACTACCAGTCATTCTTAACTATTTTTAATTGAAAAAAGAAGATAACATATTGCCGTAAGATAATACATAAAGTTCTATAGATAATGGAATCAATATCAGTTTTAGATTAATATTCATATTACTCTAGTCCCGTATATCAATAAATATCGACTTATATACGTATAGCCCAATTCACCTCCTCTTAGAAATAAAAAAAATCTATTAAAACAGGCATACCATTTAAACAGCTATTCTACCATTACAATTAGATATACCCAATATTTTATGTATCTTAAATCTCTTGTTTAGTGATGAATTGAATAAAGCTTGAGGCATTATATATACTTCTTCTTGATTGAAGAGCAAGCGGCTCGTATATCATTTATTTGGGTTCGGGACAGTGATTTTGTCGTCTATTCAGCACTATCTTTAGACATAAATCGTTTATACATCTAAATCAGGTGTATTATATATAAATCAGGTAATTCTGTCTTGTCATCTCTTACACGTTTCATATTTTTTGGTTTTCCTGTTAGAAAATTCGCCCACCGTAGATCTATTCTGTAAGAAATCACTTCGCATTACACTCGTGAAATTTTGAAAACCAAATTATATTGATATGTTATATGAGGAGTGTTAATAGAATGTTAAATTTTATTACTATACTCAAAAATGCATATAATTTTCTGACAATATACGATCTTATTCTGCGATGTAACTAAAATTACAGAATAGCCTTCTTAATTCAAATCAAAGAAAAACGATGAGGTATAAATTGAGCCAGGAATAAATAACTTATACGATTTTTTGGTTATATTTACAAAGATTATCGCATATTATACCTTAATCTTATTAATAAAACTGATATTAGCACCGATGGCCGCTCCTGCATAGATCACGGGTCGCTATCACACTTCGCTGTCACTCATATTTGATGAAGGTACACTTTACTATCAGCGTTAGAATACAAATTGATATTTTCTCGACTCACCTGATAATAATATATAAAACGAATCTAGGACGACCTAATTGGGTTTATCTTGCCAGAATTTTGTTATAAATTGTGTTTAAATATCTATGGCTACGTTCATTTAACTGAAGAAAGAATATCAAAAAGTCAAATTAAGCATATTCCCTTCACAAAATAAAAGGTCGTTTAATGATATTTGAATTAATTGTTTGTACCTAAATATAATGATATAAATGATATAACTTTTTAAACATTATAACTAACTTTTCTTTTATCATCATGAACTTTTTTTACAAAAAAAAACAATATTTCAAAGCATTTCGTTTGTCATAGAATGGAAAAAATAATATTGACGTTGCTTCAGTGTGTTCAGTGTCTTCAGTTGCTATATTAATGGACCAGAGGTCTTCATAAGCGAATAAGTTCATTTGTATGTAGATATGTTAAAAAACACTTTTTTTGAAACATTTTTTTGTACTTCTGAAAATACATGTGTAATGTATTTTCTGCTGGGTTGGTTCGATGATGTCAATGCCTCAACCAACCGTATGATACGGTTGGTTGAGGCATTGACATCATCGAACAATAAGTGCCATTAAGAAAAAGCTTCTTAGTCAGTTCGTATGACACCAACAAGTTGGGATGTCTCGTTTCTATCCTGCTGAAACACAATAAAGTCAGGCTAATATTTATTCAATTCTTTGTTATTAAATGTGATAAATCTTCTACTGACAAATTTTTGACCTCTACCTTAAAAGCATGGACATTTTTTGTAGTCCTCTTCTTCGAGATAAATATAACCTTTATATCTGCTGCTTTACCACAAAGTAAAATATCACAAAGTATTTAGTTTAAAAGTTACTACAATTCACAAGGTGAGCAATACTTGCGACAGTCAACTAACAAATATTCTTTATCGCGAATGCTGCGAATAAACTTATGAATATGATATCCAGCTTAGCATCTATAACGGTACCAAGGAATTCTGTAGTATTTATAAGGTCTAATGCTTTTGCCATTTAAAATACATTAGCTTTATACATCCTAAGGTTGGAGTGGTAAATTTCATATAATTCTTTTTTTTTTAAATAACCTTAAATTTACAGGCATTTCTGTCAAAGCTATTTTATTTACTACAAGAAAAACACAAATTAATACTTGTCTTCAAAATACGGTTCACAGTGTGATACCCAGTCTCCCGTATTCTGCGTAATGTGCTTAAAGTGTAATGCTAATAAGGAACAGGCGGTCGAGAGGGTCAAACATTTCAACTTCTAACTTTGTCGAATTCCAAATGAGCTTTGTTGATTTTACAAACCCTTTATGTATACAAATACACAGTAATTATCAAAAATAACTTTTATTCAATTCGAATCGTCATGTTACAGCATAAAATGCAATGAAAAGATTCGGAACGAACCATTATTAACTCCGTAGTCTTTTCCATCAAATTAATAAGACAATTCTGATAATAAATTACAATTAAATTAAGAATCCTGCCTGGAAACAAAAAATACTAACTTAAAGCAACTCATTTGGTCTCTAAGGTTTTTTTTTTTATATCTTACCAATGTCGACCGAGTTTTGATAAAGGTATCGGATGTTGTTTAATCACTTCCATTATCTCGAGATGACATCTTAAACGCACGTCTACAAAGCCGGCGTAATAATGTGAACGATAATAATTGATACATCGAAGGTAGAAATAAGTGGTGTTTTTCTCTTTCAGAAATGAAGGTGAAAGTGTTAGGTGCCTAAATATATCATCGTACAAAGTTAATTTAGTTATGTGTGACGTGAATATAGAAAATAATGATTCACGCTATTGTCAGTTTATTTTAAAGTAATTTATTTATATGAAGTTCAATTAAAAACGACCGGAGAAATATTCGTGTATCGTTTGATTGTGTTATTGCACTCAAATTACTTGCTTTGTAAAATAATTGTTTTTTTCTTTATATGTACATGTTTTTATTAAATATTGAGTTTACTATTATTTTTATTATTTAAATAGAAGATTTGATTTCGTTATTTTAAAACTGTAAAATATGCTTTCAAAGATAGGGACAATAGATGAATACTGAATGGACTAATAAATATAGAGTAATAAATAAGCCTCGTTTTTCAAATATAAAAAAATTTAGAAATTTACAAAACATACCCGCTCGTAGAGCTTTTTCAAGAGTCATCTTGGGTAGACACAACCCATCAACCCTATATTACGGTGTCTCAGTTTGAAGGGTGAGTAAGCGAGTGGCCCATTGGCGACGCAATGTTACGTATGGTTTAAATTTCTTACAGTGTCAATATCTATGATCAAAAGTGTCGTCAGCTGGCAAATTAACTCATCTAAAATAGTATATAAATAATAATTTCGACTCGATATTACAATAACATAGCAGAACAATGTTTGTATTTACGAAAAATATAAACTAAATTTGCACAGACGCTACTATCTATTCCATTAGCTTAAAAAAATAAACTTGTAAAAATGGAACTTATAATTTGAAACAATTTTACCATATAATTCTATTTCAATGTTTCCAGCGTTGGAACCAATGGGTGACCAACATAGTGTAGTTAGTGAGGAGAGCTGTTTCAGTTGGAGCGTATGACATAAATATTTTAGTTTCAACTATTCCGCCTCTGCCTCGAGAGCCTCTAGAGCTCGCAAACAAGCCAAAAGAGTCTTTTACCCCAGACGAGATACCTCTTTGCTTACTCCATTTTACCTTACAATGCTAATTTATGAACAGTTAATCTTTATTATACACCTACAGTTTATTCAGTGTACGACTGTGTAAATGAGCTTTTCACTTTGTCTAACTTTTTAATATAAGAATTACCCGAGGTGTCGTCGATGTGGAACAGAATAAAGTCAAAAATATGATACAAAAACATGTATATGAAGAACTCCATGTTAAGCTGTCATTAAATATAGGTTAAATATTCGTTGGTCTCCTATGAAGTCATATTATTGTATGCTATTTTTTGGATTTTACTCTTCCGGTTATTTTAATTACTATCAAAAATATACTTACTATGTATATTCCATACAAAATATGTAAGAGCCGAATGGTTACCGAATGGTCATTGCTTCTTGTACGTGCTTAGTTTGTGTTTGTAACTCATTTCGTTCTCAACGATAAAGGAAAATGTAATGTATACCTTAGCAAAGAGCAAAAGGTACTTTAGTAATATTAGTATGATAAAATATATAATAAGATAATGTGATAAAATGAAAATATTGCTTCAAAGATAAAAGCTAACTTCATCCCAAATCAATATAATAAAAAATTTGGTGTACCTCAAGAGCGTAAAAAAAACCACTTACAGTGACGGGACTGGTAAGATGTAAAAACACGTTGAGCAAACTCAATTGTAAATGAGCGAGCAAAAAGAATCAAAAAGAATGCTTCTTATTGCCACTTAAATAAAAATAAAAATATATTATAACCTTTAATTATTTATGCGTATTGCGAAATCTATAGAAAGATCTAATTCCTGTTTTTAGTCCCGTTATAATGTTATTATTGAAAAGAATAATATTATTTAGTTCGCGTTGGGTTACACTGTTCTTCTGTAAAAAAACGTGAACGTTGCGAGCGTATAGGGGTATATTTAACATCCAGAGACCACGCGCGAATCGCAGCTAAACTTCGCGACTGCGATTCATGTGCAAGTGTAGAGCCGGCTTAACAATTCAGAAACATTTCATTTGTTTTAAGATTACGTGCTATATGTACATTTAATAGGTTGACTGACTCCTTGGTTTTGCGTAATAGTCCTTGGTAGCTGCAAATTCCGAGGGCTGGATTCAGTCCAAGCCAGACCAATAAAAATATTGAACCTTTTAAGAACTTCTCAAAAGCTGTCCAAAGACATTTGTTAACAATCCCGTAAGTCAGAAAGCACGCAAACACATAATGCTGTTATTGGTCCTGCGCCCGAATTCTCTTGCGGTTGTGTCGGATTGCCGCCGCATCGTGTTATAAGGTTGAAGAGATATCACAAGTGTATGACACAGACTCATGTCCTCTACACGTGTGTATTATTTTAAATGAGAAAAAAAAATTATAATATACTCGAAAAAAATTTTAATTGATAATGACAAGTAATTACTTTTAAAATATCGTCATAACAACCTTAGATGATTTCAACGCTTGTTTAATTTAAATAATGAGTAATCGAAAAATGTGAATTAAGACCTATTTGACTACATATGTGTAATAACACAAAGAGTCAGCCTGTTATTGTCCAGCTGTGTTACGCTTATTCCCCCACGCTGTCTCAATACAGGTCGATTAATACATATTTTCATCCAATACCTACAGGTTTCATCAAGTACTCCGTCACCGCTGAGTACTAAATGAAACAAATTAAGCACAAAAAAAGTTAATTGCTGTTTGCCTGGTTTTGAACCCGCAATCATCGATTAAGATTTATGTGTTTTAACCACTGCGCCATGTCGGCTCTCTGTAATAGCTTTACACGTTTCCTTTCCGGAGCGAAACGTGAGAAGACAATGAGTAAATGTTCCTTCCTAGCAACGATCGCTTCCTCTCGTTGTCATTCCTGATTCAGCGCGTTTAAATTTATATTTGTAAAATAATTTAATTAAGATGATAAATAAAGAGACAATTTTATTTCTACATTTTTAACTTTTATATTATCGGCTCTGGTCCAACCAACTAATTGTATTATTTACTATGTACATATGTGCTAATTCAGCGCGACTCATAACAGACAGCGATGACCTAATCCCAAAAATATAATATAATAATATGTATGAGTCTTGGTCTGCTAAAAAGAATAAGGCTTTCAACGGGTCATTAAATGGAGTTGAAGATTGAGGAGTTGGAGTGCCCGGGTAAAAGGAAAATTTTATATAATCTTATTGACCCTTATATTAACAAAACGGAGGCCTTCAAATTTAAAGTCTGCATCAATTACAGTAGGATGTGTCTTGAAAGTCAGACTGTCACTTTGAGTTATTACACATATGTAGTCAAAGACACAGGTCGTACTTCATATCATCCGATTTTTTAAATTAAACAAGCTTTGAACGCATCTGAAGTTATCGTGACGATATTTTAAAAGTAATTACTTGTCATTATCAATGAAACTTTTTTTTAGAATATATTATAATCTTTGTTTCTCATTTAACATAATATTTTTTACTAAATTTATAAAAGAAATGAACAATATTATGTATAATTGAAAATAATACTATATTTTAAAATTCGAAAACTTTATATATGTAAATCGCAGACAAAAGTAGGTCACAGTGTGAATTCAACTGCGAAAACGGTATCGCATCTTTGTAACTACGGTAAAATCAAACTCTTATTCACCCGTTTACTCTTTTACATCGAATTACTTTTTCTTTATATTCCATATATGTAATGTTGATGATTGTTATACTGTGACTGTATGTGTATGTGTACTGTGTGTGTTAGTACTGTGAATCATATATTTTTTATCTTTGTTTCATTCGTCGTTTCATATTGAACTGACAGTTAACTATTTACTATATTAATGTTTGTACCAGTTTGTAACAATTTAACATAAAAGACAAATCATCAGTCATTGTGTAGACAAATAATGATTATTGGGTCTACTAAAATCCAATCTTATAATAGATAAGTCTATTTTAATAAATACACAAAAAATACTATAATAACAACATAACAAAACAACAAAATAAATTATAATAGTAAATACAGCAAAAGCGATTTCCATTGGGGTTTCCCTATTAATAAAATCAATTAATAAGTTATTCCGATAATAATTGCATTATAAATATATTTATGTGGGTCGCATAGGTAACTAGGTCAACTATGAGATTAACCACTGGCGGCGACACGGGGACGGTGGCTGTAGGAAGCGATCGTTTCTCAGCAGGAAACTTTCCTCCGTGTCGCCCTGTCGCTCCTTCCGGCAAGGGAACGTCAGCGCGCCATAAGCAATTTGCCTATCTTACACTTACACCGGACGAATTGAATTTTATTGCCCCCTGGTAAGGATATTGAAATAATCCTACGTATAAATTTTTTATCCATGATACGATACGGGGTTTGGTTATTCTTTAAATACTTATCTATTGATTAATATGTATTTTTTGAGCAAATACTTTGTATTCTATTAAGTTGTCCGTTCTAGATTTGGAGTCTTTTCGCCCTCGCCGTTTTACCACATACTTTTAACTACTACGATATTTTATTTTTAAAACAAATTAGCATTGAGAAAAATCAATTATGCTTTCCCGGAATTGAACTAACACTCCTTGGTCCATATCCACGAGTCCTTTCTACGTGTCCATCTACATTTGTCGAGGTTTTAAAAATATTACAGAACGTGAATTGCTATTCGGGTGATTTGATTATCGGTGTCTTACTAATGTATGTTTATGATCGCGTGAGCCAAGATAACTTAAGATGAGGATACTCAGAAACAGAAACCTTGGATACTCACCAAAGGTCGTAAGTAGAAACGTCGCGAGTATCTTCGAGTATTGAAAAAACAATTATCATCATATTACTTTAACATTTAGAAGTTCAAACACTTATATTTATGTATATAATTTAGGCTCGGACATTTACGGTCTTACTTATAAAGATTACTTAGCGGTTGTTTAATTAGCCAAATACTGATTTATCTCTTTCTGAAATCTTTGATTTGACATACGAAAGGAGAAGGCAGCAATGTTTAACTAATATTAATTATTAATAACATTTATAGATAAAGATCTTAATGTTTTTAATTCCTATGGGATAGATTACGGAAAACACCAACCTGAACGCTTCATAAGTAGTTCTAGGATACGTGAATCTGATAACCTGCTAAGTCACAGCGTGGTGTATTAAACTGGGAAACATTTTCCACAAAACAAGGTCTCTTTCTCAGAAACTGGAACACTTATGGCTTTTACTTTACTTACTTTGCAGTCTTACTCCGCTTAGAATTATGAAAAAGGTGCCACAAGAAAATGTTTATTTTATTAATCTCGAGTATTTAAAAATTGTACCTTTCTTTTTGACATTCCATACTCATTTAAGAGAGGATCTTATTATGAGACTTTATATGAATCAAAATTGAAATATAGGTTATCAAAGTAGGTGCGTTTAAAACTACCTACGGTTTAGAATGTGCTAGAATGCACATTCAAAAATGCCTGGAATCTACACTTTCACGAATATTAACAGTTATTCGCTATAACAATTTTTTATTATTATTCAATTATTTGTTTAAATATAATAATAGCAATGCTCTTTTTGAAGGAATTACAATATTTATTTACGATATTTACCCCAACAAATAGTTAATAAGCGTACAACTTTTGTTGGGAGTGGAGACGACAATAGCCCAAGCGGTCAGGGTCGAACTTGCGACTATTACAACGCTAAGCGTCCTGTAAATCATTGCACTCATTATATATATGTTTTTATTATTTACAATCAAACTTTAACATCCTGTATGTAAATTAATTCATAATAACCATTTACACGTACATTTTAAAACATTTATTTTACTTTCAATATTGTATTCAATGGTGATTAGTTAACAATGCTGTGTTCTTCTATCAAATGTCAAATAAATAATGACAGAACAAGCGAAATCGATCAAAAAAGTGTTCGACTTAATAGGCGCTAAGTAACGTTTATAAGTAAGGCCGTTAATATCTCACATTCCTTTTGTAAGATAAGTATACAGTACCGTACTTAAGACACCTAATGACGTAGTGCAGATTTAATGAAGATTTCATGAGAGTTCTTCGGCTGAAAGGTTTGAAACCGTAACTCGACTTCTTTTGTTCCTTTGTTTCATAGTACCCTAACTTAAAATCTCAACGTGGGCAATATTGCATCTTTATGACTTACTATTTTTTTAAATTTATAAATTAAATATTTAGAAATAAAAAAAAAAGACATTTTTATGTATAATTTAGACTCGACCATTAATGACCTTAGTTTACCTATACATTGATTTCTCTCTTTCTGTCATCAATAATTTGACATTTAAAGGAGACAACGGCATTTTTTAATTAACCACCATGGGGTGATATTTTAGGGAATAATATCATTTATAGGTAAAATCTTTTTTGGTCAAAGCAGTTTTTTTACAAGTTGTGTATACAATTGAAATGAAATGATTTAAAAAAAACATTGATATACAAGGCTAGGCAAGTGATACACTGAGTTACTTAGATGTCAAGCTACGATTTGCAGGAAGTACACGTTGATCATATCAGGCAGGAAATATTATGAATTAACAAACTTACTTATAAACGTGGCTTAGCGGTTGATATGTTAAACATGCTGTCTGTCTGTCTTCTTTTGGATGTCCAAACAATAATGACAAATAGAGAGAAATCAGTGTTTAACTAAACGGCTGCTGAGCAACTTTGTAAAGGCCGCAAATGTATATGTGTAGTTAATATATTTAATTTTGATTTGTGAAAAGAGGTACTAAAACCTATATTCTGAAACGCTAGCAGGATTAAATGAAATATCATATTTTATAGATAATTTAAAAAAAACTGATGTGAAACTAAATATGCTAATGGACGTTCCAGGACTTTAGAAAATGAAATATAGAAAAATATATTCAATAAAATGGTACAATTAAAATCAGTTCAGTATAAACAGAACAAGTGACAAATCAACTTTAGTTTTCTACCATTGTTACGATGTAATTATTTGGATGTACATATATAGATAATTATTGGGTGTATTTTTTTCAAATTGCAATGATACGTGCTTGTAGTACGATAAGACTATTCAATATTGAAGACAACTAAAAGTGCCTGTAACTGACACATAATTCGTTTTGCTTTGGTTAAATAATAAGACTGCTGAATTCTAATTTTAGAAAAACAGACATCAAATTACCTAATAATATTAGTAAAGTATATCTAATAACACATATTTAACTTGAACGAAAAAAAATAAAAGAATATTTTACAATTTCTATATAAAACTACCCATGTCTTGCAGACATTGTAGCGACAAATTAAAGTTGACAAAATTCCAACTCCAAAATACTGAGGAAGGTGAAATCATTGCGACGCACAGACGACGCAGGGCGCATGTGTGAAAAGCACGCATGCGCACAACTACTTAACCTCAATCCAAGCCGTGTTTTTGAATGAAAGTTCCAACACTGCCAGATCATCTAGAAAGATGGATTTGACATCCACCCATACTACCATTACTGTATTATTCATAAAAGTAATCAATTTTTTTTACTAATAAATAATTGTACGGTGCCATGTGTGTTGATGTCTATGTGTGCTTAAAACTGTATTTTATGTTATATTTTAATATTAAACCATTATCTTAAAAATAAATACTGTTAGTAACCAGAGTCAAATATTTTTGAGACTAGATGATCTTAGACTAACTCTAAATAATTTCAATTGAAAAAAGGTTGTAAATTATACAATTAGTTAAATCTGTTCTTTTCGAAATCCAACTCAGGTAATAGCAACACTAACTTCATTCAAAACCGACGACCGTACTTTGCTTTCGGAACTCAACGACTTATACACTGTTATTCAATCTCTACCAAGCTCATTGATTACTTCTCGCTAAACATATTTTTTTGTATATCTAACTACATTACATATAGTATCAAGTATTAGTAGACATTAGTTTAACATTCTTGCCACCAATCTACGCGGCCATAATTCGTTCGAGTAAAGTAGCTATTTTTATGTATATATAGTCATATAAATAACCTTCTCCACAAAAGGGAGCGAAGGCCTTAGCCCAACAGTGGGACATTAACAAGCTGTTACTATACTATATGACCATGACCAAGAGCAACATTATGTAGTGTGTTATATAACTTTTTGACTGCCTCGTTTGTCTAGTGGCTAGATATAAGGCCGCTGACCCGGATGTCTTTGCTTCATTTCCCAGGTCGGGCCAATAAAAAGTTTATGGATTTTTCTGTCACAACAATTCTCAGTAGCAGCCCGGGGTCTGGAAGTTGGAAATGTGTACACTCCCTGTCCCTCCCTGGAAGTGTGAAGTCTTTCCTGTCGTGCCAGATTGCCGTCCCATCGGATTATGAGAGCTAGGGAATAGTGTGTGCGCCTGTGTTTGCGCACACACTTGTGCATTATATATCCCGCGTAGTTGGCTAATCTCACTTGAGATTGGCCGCCGTGGACGAAATCGGTCAGAAGGAGGACCTTATATAACTTTTGACATATAATACTTCAATTGAATTAAATAACAAAACACATGTGAAACAGAAACTGGATAGGAGAGCTTATTATATGATTTTCTTCTCTAGAACTAAAGAACACTACACAAATAACACAGTGACAAATATACACAAAATTTAGATTGATATGAAATGGAATATACATGTATATTATGGGACTATGTCACATTCCACGAGTATATTAATTATTCATTAAAAAATTACTTCAAGCGAAATACGAGTATAATAATTTACGATAAAACATAAGAACATATTTAAGAAATAAAAAATTATGCATAATTTTCAATTATTTCAATATATATAATATTTAGGGCGTTGTGAAAGACTGTCTGGGTAGATAACACCCACTCATCGATTATTCTGCCGCCAAACATCAATAAATTGTTTTGCTGTATTTAAACCGGTAAGAGGTGAATGAGCCAATGGAATGGTTTAATTTCGTCAGTGATCAATTACAGCGTCAGGTGGCCTATTTACTCATCTTGCTGTTTTAAATAAAACATAAAATATTTATGTTAAAAATTAAAATCTGTCCAAATCTGTTTAATTTTATTAGGCTGGGCCATTTTCACAATGCAATCCGTCTCTGGCTTCACCTGTTTGTGAGGGGGAAGCGGTGTTGGTTGCCCTGCCATTTTCTGTACTTTTGAGAACATGTATAAAAAAATTAATCATGATCGATTGAGTAATTAAAAAATTAAACAAAGTCACTCGTATTTATAATATTAGTGAGATTAGTTAAAGAGATGTGATGGCCCAGTATATACAACCCGTGGATAACCGCATGTTCAAGCCGGGCAAGTATTACTGTATTCATGTATTTATAATTCAATTCGTGGTTGACGGTGAATGATAAATCGCGACGAAGGAAACCTACATTCATCCGATGAAATGTCACATGTGTATCAACCAACCCGCATTGAAGCAGCGTAATGAGGAGACTGGATGGATACCTTTGCTAAAAATTGAGACAATTACAGGCTAGTTGTGTGTTTTAAAAATGTACATAAGTAATTTATACAGTTTGTCTTTGTGTCGTAATTAAACGAAAATGTTTAATATAAATATAGAACGACCTTTCCAGACATTTTGTTATTTGTTTGTTATTTTTAGTCCGTACAAAAAATTTTAATGAAATTATGTAATTTTAATCATAAACTTAATAAACTTGAAACTTTACAGGTACGGCTTCAATTCAAAAAACTTAATTTTAAATTCGAATTTATTTCGAAGTTATTTAATTCATAGAAATTTTTGGTTTTTACAATTTTAACAAATGTCTATGTTCTAAACTGCATAAGATAACCCAACAATTGGTGTTCATATAGCTCAACAATTGGTGTTCACAAACGATCACGTGTTTTAGCAACTAGGCCATCTCGGCTCGATTTACAAAAATAATTAAAAGCATATTTCTTAAAACAGCTGAGTTAATGGACTGGCAAACGGTTGAAAGCTTTCAAACGTCTGAAACGCAGCCTGCAGGTGATCAGTTTGAATAGGAAATGGTTATTGACACGCAGACGAGCTACAAACGTGTGGGAGCAACGGCCTTCGCTGTGTCATCTTTTTTTAAAAAATATTGTTTTATCACAATGATTGATAAAAAAAATTGAACGTATTAGTATTGATTGTTGTAATTTTTACAGCACTTTTCAAGATTCCTTATTCCCATATTTCCAGAACAGAAGCATCTACTAAACAGACCGAACAACTGACAGAACGTGTCAACACACGTTCTTTCTTTAAAAGGTAATTATTGTTTGATTCTCTACAAAAATTAAATACAAAATTTATTATAATAAAGAACTATTCGACTATTATGGACTTCACTATGATATCTCCTGAATAGTTGGCTAATCTCCACATTACCCTTCATTATATAACCACTATTTATGTATCAATTTTATTTATAATAAATATGCCAATTAATTAAATTAATAAGCAATCGCAAAGGGATATTAGTTCTCAATAGTGTTTAGAAATAATAAGCTTTGGTTTGAAAAAATGATAACACAAATTTTAGTTTAATTTAATTATGACACAATAAAGTCAATAATATCAATAAATGCCACAGGCACAGGAAGTTTATGTGGGTTAAAAATTATATTCTGAACTTGAAAAAAAAAGTGCAAACGCATGCACATACGTATGGAAAAATTTTGATTGATTTATATATTTTCACGCTACTAAAATATTTGAACGAAATAGTATCGACAACTTTTATCGTTCTACAAAACATACAGGGATAGAACTGTGCGCAAGTTTAAAAAGGCAAAACAAATTATGATAACGGTGTAAGGTTACCATTTAGCCGACTTCAAAAATAAGGAGACCTTGTTTGTCTTAGAGTTGGCTGAAAAGCTATATCAGAATCAACATCTTTTGAATGTTACGAACATAGAATTTAGAGTGATAAATTAGCTTTATATAAAACAAAAGCTTTTCTTCTTTTTATTGATAAAATCGTTTGTGAATATTACGTCAGTTACTGATCGTATCTGAACGACTTGACCGATTTAGCACATATTCACATAATATTTTTTTTGTCAAAACGATAAGGTTATAGGTACTCGTAGCTACGCTAGAGTCCATCAATTATTTTTATCCATTTATATATTTACCTAAATTAATAAAATATATAAACTAATTCAAACCCAAAATTACTCACAGTATGTGTCAGTTTCGACTAGCGAAATGCCAAAAAAGAAAATCACAAAATCTGTGTACAAATCTGAGTAAAATAAAATGTTATTAATAAATGTAATTATTCTTATATTTTTGTGAGTTGCTAATTTATTAAATCGAAATAGTATTTTTATAATACATTAAAAAAATCGTAATATTACTTTCATCAATTTTTGTTTTCCATAAACAATCGCTTCAACGGCATTCCCCGTAGCAACGCTACGAGCAATTACAATTATCAATCATTGTACTCTTACATTGTGTGTGCAACTTCAATAGAAGTAAAATGAAAACTATTACGTTTAGAAGCTCTATAAAATGTTTCATTATTATTAAGTAAGTGATACAGTATCTTAGTATGCAATTAAAAATATAAATAAATAAAATAATGTTAACATGAATGTTATAACATATATATATATTTAATCTGTTAAAGTGTCAAATTCAGAAAGTATTTCTTATTAAACCCTTCTTAAAAGCAATAAAAAAATTAAGTTTAAATTAAACAATAATTATATTATTTTAGATTAGATATTGTTAATGATATCTTATATTTGCGCTCGAGTCAATTCTAATTCATTACATGCTAGATTTTTGAAAATCAATTATAAAGTGTAATGCTTTTACTTTGACTAACTAGGTAACTAAACTAAGTATTTACCTAACTTACTATTTTTTTAAGAATATTTTAAATAGTTCTAACAGATTAAAACAAATAAACCATGCAACGTTTCTTCAACTCTAATTTTATTGAAGTTATTAAAAAAATATTTATATTCAGAAAAGCATATAATTATATCATTATTTACAGCATAAAACACTAAATCATTACAAAATTTTAGTTCTGGAAAATGTTGGCAAACAAATTATATTATGTATGAATCTTAATAATAAATAAAGTTCCAATTAATATCCTAAATGTAAATGTTTTTATTAGTGGTAGGGCTTTGTGCAAGCTCGTCTGGGTAGGTACCACCCACTCATCAGATATTCTACCGCAAAACAGCAGTGCTTGGTATTGTTGTGTTTCGGTTTGAAGAGTGAGTGAGCCAGTGTAATTACAGGCACAAGGGACATAACATTTTAGTTGCCAAGGTTGGTGGCGCATTGGCGATGCGAGGCGAGCGATTGTTAACATTTTTTACAATGCCAATGTCTTTGGCCGTTGGTCAACCATCAGGTGGCCCAAATGTACGTCCGCCTGCCTACCTATTCTACAAAAAAATAAAATGAAATGTACGTAAAATTAGCCTATGTCCGTCCTTGAGATTCAAGTTTGCTTCGTATTAAATTTCGTCAAAATCAGTTCAGCGATTTATCCGTGAAATCGTAACATATATACTATACATACAGATACTATATACATACAGATAACTATCGTGAATAATTATTAAAAAAATATTGCGTTACTCGTGCATGTTTTTTTATTGCAGTTGTATATTGTGTTAAATCTGTTTTCATTCACTGCAGTTTTTACTATCTGTCAAAATTTCACTTTTCTATGACAAATGGGTTTAGCACGTTGATGAATGAGTCAATCTGAACTTTTAAGTGGCCTAAAAATGTAAAATGTTTTTTCGTGGGTTTATGTTATTGTAAGCTTTTTTAGTACAATGCTCGCTTAGATTTATTTGGTTTTAGTACAAAATTATAGTATTTTTTATACTACATTATAAATATTTTGTACTTGAAAATAACAAAGGACCAATAAGCTAGCACTATTTCAATTGTCAACCTAAAACTAAAGCTAAATAACTTTTTTACAGTTATATTAGGGTGTTACCATGCCACTACGCATTCGAGGTGTGCAATATACTAAGAAATTCTTACTGTTCATAATAGCCTCACTTTTAATATACGAATGTTAAAATGGTCACAGTTTTGTAAAACAAAATAGTTCAACAGTTGTTGGTGATTCTCAACCAATAGTTGATTTTGGATCGCCGGAAATTAAAACCCATACCGCCATCTATTTGTAGTTGTTGAATTCTTCACCACTCATACTGAAAGCTGGTATGTATATGTGTAAACTATTTCAGTGATTTTTGATCGATAAAGTAACGAACTTAATCGAGCAATAATTTACTTTACTTAATAATAAGAATGATGATTAGAATGATTAAAAAGGGTTTAAGGTTGTGTTTTTACGTTAAAAAAAATTATACATTTGTTTAACAAATGATAGCGCCAAACAAAATAATATATTTTTTGTTTACATGTAATAGATTTTCTACAACGAAAAGAGTAACTATTTCAGGTAACAAATATGGAAAGCGTACTAGCTCTTACATGATTCCTCGCTAAATAAATAGCTTAGATAACAGAAAAAGGCGAAATAACTATTAAGAATATTAAATATAAGTTAAACATGTATTATTTAAAAAAAATATAGCGAAAGGCACTCAAGATAAACTTTCATGGTTTTTGTAGTGCCTTTTAACTGTTATTTGGTTGTTTATATTGTTAAATAAATAAAATAAATTTGACCATCTAGTTTTTTTAAAGACATTTAAATATATTTCTTATTTAATTATTACTAATAAAATAATTTCATTGATTTTTTTCGTCATATACATAATATACCTATTTGAAGTTAGATCACTTCTCAAGTGCGAATAATTTGATCAACCACCCTTTACTTTTAGACGAAAAAGGCGCGGCTACATATTCGTATATCACAATAGGGAGTATATAGGGAGTAAGACTAAATCTATGAATATCGTACGCTCCATGTGGTAACAAAATTTGGCTGTATAATATTTTTCACATGTACAAATTTAAAAAAAATGCATTTAATACGATTGTGAACACGTAGATATCTGTGTTTTATTACTGTCAAACCTTAGATATTAAAATTCTTATAGCCTTAAACATATTCCAGTTGTTGTATTGTGTATTTTATTTAAACACATAACACATAAGTGTGTAAGTCCATATACTTAAAATATTTTTTGTTAATATTTGTTATGCTGATATAAATAAGTATAACTAGGTGTCGCGGGATATTGACGAAAATCTGTATAATTATTATAAATTATTGGTCCCTTGAGAGGAAAAGTTTTCTTTAAATAAATACCCAAAGATTTGAGGAAGCTAGTTTCGCATTCCTTACACCTTTCACAGTACCTGGCGATTATGTAACTCATAAGTGGAACATTTTCGGCTTGTCTAAAAACTTATTTGTAGTAAATATGTTTTTATGTCTAAGTAATATAGTGGTTCCGATGGATTATTGGATAAATCGTTATACGTGTTTTAAATTTTTTTTATTTCATATTCGAGTCGGTATATTTAGTAATAATTATTAGCAAAATTTTAAATCTTTTTCTGATTTTATAGTGAGTTAATTTTCGGCCAGTATTCCATATCCTTCGTTCAGTAATATTGATTTGTAACGTGACATGAATAGGTTAAAATGTTTAAAAACAAAATCGTTAAACTATATCAGCAACAATAAAATATTACTTTTGTTTTTTTTCCGTTGCTTAAATGTACATACATGTGGTTTATTATGCATAGTTTGATTCCCTTGCAAGACTTATTTATTTTGGTTTAGTACCCAATCATCATTACAGTGTAAGTAAGGTTAAGAAGCGTGACTTGCCCAAATGGATCGATACACGCACATATGTATATATATAATCGTCAAAGCATTTATGCGAATCCCGCGTGTATCCTTATTTCTACAAGCGTTAGTTTATCTATTTTTTTATATCTTTTAGAATAGTTTTAATAACTTGTTACTTATCTCGGAAAACAATTCCAAGTCTCACTCTACTAGTTGACTGAAATGATTAAATGTAACTAATTGATGTCGATGTTGTTTGATCACTTCACTCATGGGGATACAAATTCTTCAACTAGTTCCAAAGAAGTTCAGGTTATGACCACTCACCTGGCACTCATTACACGTGTGTACGGAATAGGACTGGTCGCAGTCATAGCGTTGGAGGATGGTGGCGAAATCGCAGTGCACGCGCGCGACCATCGCATCGAGGGCGAGGAGGTCGCGCAGCGTGCGCTCGCAGCGCTCCCCGCCGGCGAGCACGTCGGCGCGCGCGCTGCGGTCGAGCGCGGAGGCGGGCGAGCGCTCGCAGCAGGCGCGCAGCCGCAGCTCGGCCAGGCGGCGCGCTCTCGCTCCGGCCCCCAGCGCGCACAGCGGCTGCACGTCGCGCCCCGCCAGCGTCTCGGCGCCGCCGCCGCCGCACGCCGCGTGCCCGTCGCCGCACTCGGCGCTCGCGCCCTCCTCCTCCAGATCGCACGCGCTCAGCCAGGGGTTGAGGCGCGCGAGCGGACTCACGGCCAGGCCCGCGGCCGCCATCAGCAGCAGCAGCAGCAGCGGCGGCGCTCGCATGGCGGGGGCGGCGCCGCTAGCGGGGGCCGGCCCGCCGGGCGCGGCGCTGCCTCATACCGCATCGCGCATGGCGACCTACTCGCGCGGCCCGGGCCGCGGGGCCGCCGCGCGGGGTGGGCGCGCCGCCATGTCGCTCGCTCGCCGCTCGACTGACTCCCCCCGGGCGCGCATCGATCGCCCCGCGCCCCGCACCCGCTGCGCGCGCCCCTACAGCCTCCGTATACGTTATGTAACATGCGCGCGCAACACCGACCCCGTCTGCCCTCCGCCCCCGATTCAGATGATACTGCCCTCTCGTGGCACATCGCTCTGATTTTGTTGACAACACCGCCCGCCCTACCGTGATATTTACCATAAGAAGGATCAACGAACGTCAAAGTTGATGTTTTCAACATGAAATTACAGATGGCGCTCTTATACTTATTCTCATACTTCACATTTAAATTTAAAATTAGATATGATATTAACGTATAACCCAAAAGTTCATTTGTTCCCGTCATAGATTATTTAATATGCAATTTTTCGATTAGGTCCATCTTTTGGGATTTCCTACCGCTATAGAGCTATAGTAAAAACGAGTGTTAAAAAGGCTTAAAAACATATTACCTTATAGGTCATGATCTACAACCCATATTAAACAAGATGGCTTTATTGTTGCAGTTTCAGGAGTATATGCTAATTATGCACTGGCACAAAATCAGATTAATTACAGCCTCTTATTCTGTTAGAGGTGCCCAACCTGTTATTTTTTTTAATAGATTTTGCAAAGCCTTATTTAGACAACAGTGAACATTTCTCTTTCATACATATTGAAAATGTATACCGCAATTATTATATCGTGACCTTTAAATACCAACCCTTAAATATAAATTTCAGCGTGAGGTTAACGTTTATCAGCCGGTGTAAAGAAATAATATTCACTTCAGAATTACATAAAATTGACTTAGATTAATATAGATAATAACTGTTGTTTGTTTAATGTGATGGCTTTTATATTATACAGTTATCTAAAGGAGAGGCCCCAACTGTAACGTCAGAGTGGCGTGATTTCGGTTTGAGGTGAAGAGGGGAACGCAAGCGGGCTTGGACTCTCGGTTGTGGAGGATATCTCCTAAATAATATTTCAGTTATATAGTATAGAACACAAGTGTGTGCGCAAACACAAGTGCAATCACTATTCCCTAACTCTCATAACCCGATGGGACGGCAATTATGTGCGTGTTCCGAGGCACGGGAGTGTACATACCAACGTCCAGACTCTGGGCTGCTACTGGGTATTTTCGACAGAAAATCTCAATAATATTTTTTTGGCCCGACCTGATTTGAACCCAAGCCTTTCGGGTCTGCGCCCTTACAAACGAAGCCACTAGACCAACGATGTAGTCGTTGGTCTAGTGGTCTAGTGGTTGATAAAACCATTAATACATATATATAAATAAATGTTATGTTCAGAACATTGTATTTAAGTCTGTAGCGTGTGTGGTCCATAATTCTTATAATTTGTATTCTAGTCATTGGAAGAACTAATATATTTATAGATATCATTGTTGTGCTATTTTGATAACAATCAACTCAAATTTGGGCATACTCGTAGTGATTCGCGAACGAAGCTGACTTTACCGACCATCAATGCGATTCACAACTCATCAAGTTGGCTGTAGGCGGCCCTTTTATGGCGGATGCTAAATTAGCTTAGTTGTGAGTGTTGTGACATTCGCGATTCGGATTGCGCATTGTTTATTAATTGTCTATATAATTGGGAGGTATGCTAAAGCGAGTAGAAAGGGATTGAGTGACGCAGGCGCATATCGAGCGTCTCTATCGCACGGGCAAAGGTTCTCTTTCCCGCACTAGTCTCTGGCCACACGCCGCGGGCTGCGGAGTGCATTCACTCGCTTACTCACTATTCGCTTCTAGCGTCATCAAGTAAACAAGTTTTCGAAAGTGCCACACACGAAATACAGGAACGAAGATAAACAGAGGAATTAAATACTAAAGTTTTATAAAATACCAAATCGTCTTGGATAAAACAAATATTTAAACATTATCCGTATATAATATTAGTTTAAATAAAGTGAGTGCGTCAGCTGTAATATTAAGAAATCAGTGCAAAGGTTATTTCATCATAATGGACGCCACAAGTAAGTAAACAGTTCATGTAAAAGCAATAAATAAAATATTATTCTTGCTATTTTAATCATTTGTATTTTGTAATTTTGATATTTTCTTTACACGTGATTTTCTTATCTATATTATAATATATAGACTATATTTCCATTAAATTAAAAACATACAAAGTTTTTATTTTATTACTGTACATAATTTATAGTAGGAGCATATGTAGTTCTACCATTACAAGAAAAAAAAAGTTAGTGCTAGACGTAACCATTACTTTCCGTGATTTTCATGTTTCCGATGACCTAATTTCCTTAATATTTCAAATTGACAGCGATTAACCTAACGTCTAACCTAACCTAAACAAACCATAAAAACTAATAAATTAAGTAAAAATTTAAATCAATATAGATCTGTCAAATTTTTTTCTATTTTCATAGTAAAACAATAAGACAAAACTTGGTTTAACATGCTTTAAATTTACTAACAATACGATACGATTTCACACTTAGTCAAAGATTTACTAATTACTAAAACTGTCGATCCGTTACTACAAACCGAACCAGGAAATGGGTAATTGTAATCAAAGGTAATTTGGTGAGAACATTCCTCATTATCACGTTGCGTTAAAAAAGAGAATCAACCAATGTCAATACAAAATTATCTCTGGTTTAACGCTTTCCGTTTTCGTAAACCTTGGCTTAGATACGGCCTGAATAATTCGTGCAAATTTTAATTGTTGTTTCGTCATATCTGCTGCATACTTAGGTACAATGTGTAAGATTTTTTATACATTTTAGTAATTCAGATAAACATATCGAACTATTTAGCAACGGTCACAAAACTTTTGCATCTAATTAAATTTATAGTTGTTTTGTTATGCATTGCACGATACAATTTCAACAAGTCATCGTCGGTTACAAAAATAAAAACAATAATTTTGTTTTTCTTTAAGTAAACAAATTTCTATAGACGTTTTGTCCGTGCCATTAGCATCTTCTGTTATTTTGATTAACCTTATTTTGGATGTGCAATATTTTATAATTAAATAACATCACAATCGAAATTAAATGTATGCTAAAAACTTAAATAATTAAAAATCGTTAAGTGCTCACACAAACGGTCTATAACAGCACTAAAACTGCTTCAAAACTACAATTTTGCAACTGGCGTGCAGTTGTAATGCAGACCGTGTGTGTAGTGTAAGGTCGTTACTTACTGACTTAAAATTATGAATGTAGTTTTAATATATTACATATAAGTCACACAGCTGTACCATTTTTAAAATAATATAAACTATATTTTACCACCTAAATCATATACAGGAACAGCCCATGAATGTCCCACTGTTGGGCTAAGGCCTCCCTTTTTGAGGAGAATCGAGCTTATTCCTAATTCATGCCTAAATCATAGTCTTATATAATTTTGATTAAAAATAAAAATGTTTATATTGCGTTGTTCGATATGAATTTGTCGGAATTATTTATCATATTGATCAATATGATACAAAAAAACCTCTTCAGATTAGATTCGATCATTTGATAAAATGTCGAGCTTGCTACATAATAAGTTACTATAAAACCTAACTCTCCACTCTCCACCTATTCATTACATTGCAATACAGCAGCAGTACTACTACTCTGTTTCGATTTAAAACACTCGTACCTAAATATAATAGTGCAATAACCTTTACAAAATATAACACCCCGTTTTATTGTCTCCACTGGTAACAAGAGCTTCATATTTCGCCCAGAGGGTCGAATAAGAATCAGCGGGAAAATGTTACTGGCATTTTAACTATTATTCCCGCGATCATTTTGTACAGTACTCAATGTAAATAATTAATAGATATAAGGAAGTGACGTTATATCTTGGCATGTTGTAAGCAGCATAGTGGAATAATTTCCTAATCGTCTCCTCAATAAAAAAGGACAAGAGGTCTTTAGTTCCAGCAGTTCAAAATTACAGGCTGTTCCTTTTTCATGATAGGTGATCAATGAACGGTGTCAGAATACTTACAATACCAATGCTTACGAGTAGAGGGACTACTTACTCACAGAATATCAATTTCCTCTGCTATCTTCGTAACATGTATTTAAAACAAAGTATTTATTTTAAAACAACTAATGGAGCCGAGACGGCCATATCGTGATAACACTTGTATCTTAATAATGATCACAGGCTCACAGTATGACACCACTGGATTTGATATTTAATTTAAATTTACAATTCATCTCATGCTCGACGGTAAAAGAAAACATTATGATGAGTGGGGTGAAAACCGGCATGTATGGAATGACAATCTCGCACGTCGATCGTGTCCACCCGTATTGGAGCAGTGTGATGGAAAAGAGGAGTGTATTCCATCACGCTGCTAGTTTTATAAACCATAGAAACCAAACCAATATATGTATGTGTGTATGTGTATATAATAATAAATAGATACACCAAAGGCATAGACAAAATATGTGAAGATTTGTTTTTTGTTTATAAACTGGGAAAGCATATGACTCCACTCCACCTCATTAATGGTAAGTGGTAGTGGAGTCCAAACGCGACGACGGCCAGTACAGTCGGCCGTTTGCTTAAGAAAAGAATAAGCCTTTAAAATACAGATTTACTAAAAATTATTTGCTGTTATTCTATAAAAAAATTAAGTCGTTTATCCGAAAAAATCGTGGAAAAGATTTCTCAGGAACTTGTAGCCGTTCTATATTTCTGCTAACCATAAAGCCATTTTGTATTGAAAATAAAAAAATGTGTTAAGAATGTAACAAGCGTATTGTTCCGTGAGTTAGATAATACGGTAATAATCCATCGAATGTGCATTCACTGCATCTGCTGATGACGCATACGTATTAATGATTACGTTACACTTCATAATCACTTGAATCTAACGATTAAGTACCTTTTTATATTTAAATTGGCGTGCAGGCAAATAATCCAAACGATGGTAAGTTACCGCCCATGGACATTGGCGCTGTAAGAGATAATAAGCCTTCCTTCCTTAATTATCATGGGTTAATTAAGGAAGGAAGGCTTATTATCTCTTCAATATAGTTTGAGTCTGAAAATGTCTCGCAAAATTTTATATTGTAGTTGTAACATAACGCCGAACCAAATATCCTTTGGAACTAATTATTTCATAGTAAAAAATCCTCCGCGTGACGCATTTAAACATTTTTATTTAGTAATTTCTCATGATATAATTCTCATGATAGTATATCATATATGTATATACTTTCGTATTTATGTATGAGTAAATTATTTTACATTCATTTGTTTTCTTTTGCACACAATATATTACCCTGCACTTCCAAAGGCGGTAAATTAAAACAAAATAATACACCAATCAGAAATCACTATTGTATTCTACTTAAAGAAAAAACTTAAATTGATACTTCTGCATCATTCGCTGTTAACGCATACAATTTTTCACAAATTTATTACTCCATATTATTTTCTATATTATTCGCTGTTCACGATTCAAATGTAATATTACTTAAATACATATAAGTTCGTTAAGTCAAAAGAGTTTTACTTCTACGTACAAATTCACGCAGTCATCATCAAGATATATCAAGCCACATCCATAACTTGACGCCATAGTCAACAGTATTAATTAATATAAAAATGAATCATTACCTCTAATGACTTACTATTTAAAGTAGAACTTTTGCATATTAAAGGATGTTTAAAAAAACACTTATTAAATAAAGAAAACAAAAAAGAGATCGGATTACTTAATTGACGACTCTACATACATAATACATATGTCATATGTATATATGTTACATTTATTATATTGTAGTAAATAAGCATGTAATACGTAATTTTGGAAGTTAATTAATTTTAAAATTTTATACTTCTGGTTTTTTCTAAATTCCGCTTAATCTACGTATTGTTGGCACTATTTTACTGTTTGCCAATAGCAATGAATGTTTGTGACTAGTAGTTTAGTTTCCCATATAATCAAGAGGAAACATCAAATATCAATTATTTTAATAGATCTAATGTCTTTTAAAATTATTGTTAAGTACCATTAAAAACCAATTATAAGTTGTTTCACTTAACATTTAAGGTTCAATAAAAAAAAATGATTTATTTTCAGTGGAAAATAAAATGGGTCTACCACCACCGTACGAACAGATGCCACCTCATCCTGCGCCGCCGCCATCATACTACGCAAACGCACCATCCCCGCCGCCGCCGGTCGCAGACAACCCCCGCACACTCGTGGTAACATCTGCCCCAAGAACGAACACTGCGTCCATCAAAATGGGTCCAGGGCCTACCGGGACGGTGTGCCCTTCGTGCAATAAATCAATAGTAACAAGAGTAGAGTACGTGTCGAACAACCGAACGCATATCGTATCCGCAGCTCTTTGTGTCATTGCCGGGTAAGTAAATCTTCAAATTTTTCATTTTATATCATTCTTAATAATATTACAAATGCGAAAGGGATTTTGTTTGTTTGTTACGCTGTCACGTGTAAATTTTTAAAAAATCCACAGTAAACTTTGTATACACACTGTCAGTTTTTTTTATATAGAATAGGAAGGCGGACGAGCATAAGGACCACCTGATAGATAGTGGTCACCAAACGCCCTTAGACATTGGCACTGTAAGAAATGTTAACCATTGCTTACATCGCCAGTGCGCCACCAACCTTGGGACCTAAGATGTTATGTCCCTTGTGCTTGTAATTACATTGGCTCACTCACCCTTCAAACCGGAACACAACAATACCAAGTACTGCTGTTTTGCGGTAGAATATCTGATGAGTGTAATCAGTAAATATAAATTCCTAGATTAATCGCTAAACTGTTGAGTGTTACTTAATATTATTTGTATAAAGTAGCTTTATAATTTTTTTTTTATAAGTAAGTGGTATTCTTTTCACATCCATTTCTTATAATCATCATACCAAAATTTAAATTATTACATTTTTAAAGCCATTTTCTTATAAAATTATATGTTTCCTTTAATTTTTCCAATATTGCCGTAAATTGTGTAATTCCTTATAAAGGCTGCAAAGATAAATAATTTAATTTATTACTAAATTTTACAAACGACTGATGTGATCGGATATTGATTGAAGTAAGACGATTTTTTAAATATAACAGTTTAAAATTAAAGATCAGCTTGAAAAGTTGACACTGTATATTTAATGTATTCTATCCTTCCCTTCTTTCCTTGCTTCCAGGTGCTGCTGTGGCTGCTTCGTCCCATATTGCATTAAGTCGTGTAAAACAGCAAATCATTACTGTCCTCAATGCAGAGCCTTTATGGGCACCCATGTTCCTTCGTAATTAATATTCTTGATCTAAATAATTAATATAATGATATTTAAGGTGCATTAAATAGTTAGATCATAAACCACGTTAAAATTAACCTCTACAGGGTATTTATCTCGCTCGGTTCGGTACTTTAAAAATAGTATTTTAAATGCAATTTTAATTATATAAATGCATTATTAAGCCTCTATGATTTTATAAAAGAACACTGAATTTTAAAGGATTGAGTTTTTATATCATTTTGGTAGACATTTGAGTGAAATTTATTAATGAAAAGGTTGTGTAAAGATTGTGGTGATATTGTGTATGTAGCACAATCTAATAAAATTAAATTGACATTAATTGTTTAATAAACGGTCACTCGAAACTAATTATTTTTAATTTTATTTCGATTTTTTATATATGTTTTATTATTAAGAATTTCCTTCGAAAAACTGAAATTTCTCGTATCTTTATTAGAAAATTAAGAACAATGAAGATCTTAACTTTGTATAGCGGCTGAATAGTCACACACCTATGTCTCTTTCTGTCATCATATATTGACATTCAAAAGAAAAGAACAGAATATTGTGTAACAGAATATTGTATATATTGTTACACAATATTACCGGTATACAACGTTTATTGATAAGAGTATTATAATATATATTTTGATAGTCGAATAGATATGAATGGTTTTGGTAAAATTGCTTCATAGTGTAATATATTTTTTTATTAAGTATATCAATTAGTATTTCTTTAAGATTAGAAAACAGGGATTATAATTATAACTTAATTAAATACTTCGCTGTTTTTCGCTTCAGAAGTGAAATTGGGATGAAATGAAATTGTAATTAATTGTTATTTTTTTATTTAAATAAAGCATATAACTATGTACGCCTTAATGGAAAAAAAAAACAACTTTTTACTATGTAAAACATAGACTTATTCTGTGATAAATTTTGTGTAAATTTATATCAGCAGTGCTATTCTGTGCGAATTTAATTCTTATCTCACTCGTGAAATCTTGAAGACCGGTTTACGCTTTATTTTGATAGATATATCATTTAAATCTTATAGTTATAATTACAAGAATCAATATCGTATATCTTTTTTCGACATTTCATTTCAGTATTCCGCGTTGCGTTCAAGTGTCATCATACAGAATAGCTCTACTGTCAATTAAATGAAATTTCCATAAACTTAATTTAAAATAAAATAACTGCCTACTTTTTTTTACTTTTTTTCTGATATCCTTTCGTAGTACTAATAATTTTGAATGTTTTTTTTTTTTTAAGAACAATAGCAGGGCCCGTCTTTAAGGAATTAATAATATTTCTATTTATCCCTCCAATTATATAGTACGACTTGTGTTAGGAGTGGGTACGGCAATTGCCCAAGAGGTCGAACCTGCGATTTTTACATCGCAAAACGGCACGTGAACCGTTGCGCTATTGACAAATATATCGATACTTCTGTTCCATTTGAAGGTAATGCTTGACTTACATGCATGTTTTAATACTTTACTGCCATTATTGATACCATTTTTACAGTATACAAAGTAATCGATTTTAATTTAAATGGCCCTTCTACGTAACTTGATTTAAATACAAAATTTCGGTATACAATATAGCCTTCAGTACATTATCACTGGGAAACCATTGTGATATATATATTTTTTAATTGTAATTTAACTAAGCAAAATAATTATTTCAATTAATATAAATCAATACATAATCGAACAAAATAAATTATTTAATTGTTAAATAAACGATTTATTTGGACTTGACATTAACTAATTATTTAATGGAAGAATACTATTACTTAAAACTCATTTATAGTATTGAATTTCTTGTGTAAACACCTAAAAACTGGCGACAGTTAGGACAATAATGTTCCACGTTCTTCCATCGTTTTACAACGTAAGGTATTATACAGCAACACAACCACCTGCAAAGAAAACATAATGCATTTAATTATAAATCTAATAATCTAAAACGCCGTCATCATTATTTTGTCGATACATCTTCTTAATAAATAAAATATAATGTCGTTCCGCTATACGTTTCTTAACTTTTGATACGATTGTGAGGAAAATTTAGTAAGTTGTTCTGCCCGAAAAAAATCCTGGCTCAAAAAAATAATATTTTATGAAGACCGAAGAAGAATAACAAATAAGATCAGATCAAAACAAATCGACTTGACCTCAATTCAATTAATAACTGCTGGTAATATAAAGTTTAAATACTTAAGTTAATAATTCTATTACAGATAGAAATATATGCATTTTATATAAATTCCTTCACTTATAGTTACAGAAATACACATAAAGTAAAACACCATACGTAACTATAATACTAATAATGAAAACGTCATCAATGTGAGATCAAATTAATGTCGTTTGTCATTGTAATAGTATGTAGTTATTTAAAAAAAAACATTACGATAACGCATAACAAACTACGAAACAGGTATACCTATCTATACTAATATTATAAATGCAAATATAATCTTTCTGTTACGCTTTCACGGCTAAACCACTTAACCGATTTTGATGAAATTTGGTATGATGCAAGTTTAAGCCCCAAGAAAGGACATAGACACATATTTTTTTTACCTAACACCTTCCCACTCTCCAACAGGCGCGCGAAAACTAGTTATAAATAAAAGTATCAAAAACAACATTACGTATCACATTTCGCTAATCGCTATTATTATTACACTTCTTGAAAATTTAACCGTAAAAACCAAGTCACTTATGACATACGTTTGAACAGGAAAAACAACTTTATTTAAAACTAAAAACAAAACACTATTTTAATTTAAACCTAACAGAAATAGGAAAAAATATATTCTAAAATGGTTATTCATATGTTTCAAAAAGTATGCCTACGTGAGAGTTGTCGCACAATATCATGACAACGTTATTTTAGTGCAAATGGTCATATGTAAAACTTGTCACATTATAACCGAGCATAAGAACTGAATATTTTCTGTTTTATTAGTACAATCATCAGTATCATATTTTTTTCTTCTGTAATTTTATAACAACGGAATAGCGTAATTAAAAAAATGTTAGTAACAGTCGTCTTTTTGCAGTTTTAAATTAACACATCATTTTAGATACGACCTTTACCACTTAATTAACGAGCTGTCACATTAGAACATCCATGAAAATAGTCACTAATTAAATCCGTATTTCTATAGCAAACTTTATGAAGCTATGATAATTATAGTGTTTAATGTTCATTTTACCCGACTACGGCTAAGCTGAAAGGAGATTTATGATAAAACAGGCAATGTACGTATATATACATATATCTTCGCTAAAATAATTTGACAACAGATATAACATTAGAAGCGTCTTAATTGTCACAAAATGTGTGCACTATTTACAATACGGCGGCGAAGAATTGTTTATATATATATAAACAATTCTAGAATAAAATTTATATACATTTATTTTATGTCAAAACAAAATGGGGATTTTGAGAGATACACTTTTCCTTTTCCCAATTAACCAAATAAGGTATCAATATTGATAAAGGATAAAAAGTGTTGTTATGTAGAACAATTTATAACATACAGATATAAAAAAATTTCGAACAAAACATTGGAATAACAAATTACATTAATAAGAAACAATAAACCAAAACATAAGCTTAACACTCAAACGAGACCAGACAAAACGCGCCCTGAAAGTTGAAACAAGAATATATTCTTGTTCAAAATTCCACTCATACAACCTTTATTCAATTATTTTTCATCTAATAAGCAGACTTATAACTTATATATTTCAATTTAACGTTGATATAACGATGCTCGGAGTACAGTTGTGGCCAATTACAACATTGCTAAGCTGAGCTCATAAGCTCCAAACCTTTTCCTCAAAAAAGGAGAGGAAGCCTTAGCCCAGCTGTGGGACATTTACAGGCTGTTACTGTTATCACCTTGCTATAAAAAGCTATTATGTATTTATGTCAAGTAATTCTCAGTAGCAGCCCAACGATTAGAAGATAGCAATGTTAACACTTCTGTGCCTCGGAAGACACGTAAAGTCATTGGTTCTGCGCCTGAACTCTACCCATGGGAATAAAGAGAGATCCTGTGTTTGCGCTCACACACGAAAACTGTAATATCTTTAACGATAATTTACGTCGCATATAATTCAATGTTAGAAATTAATACTTTGCATAATTCAAGAACTCGTGATAAATATAGAAATTTAAAAGTAATAAAGCTTACCAAAATAATAAGCCTAACACTAGAGCGAGGATATGTGTCTTTGTGGTACTCCTATAGTCAGCTTTAGTCATAACGTCTTCTTGGCAATAAGGACATCGCATGCCCACCGGTTCCGACCCAACCCGCAACAAGTCCATCTCAATACAAACCTCATTGTTCTGAGTGATTTGCTCGTATGAATTGTTATCCACTGAAAGATTTTTTACAATGTTACAGATTTAGACATTTTACGTAGACGACAGTGATGTTTACAGATGGCATTACATTGGCAAATAAAAATCGTTCTTCAGCTGTTATGTCACAGGCATCAACAGTTTGTATTGTTTGCGTGATCCAAATTTGAATGTTCAATGAGCCATTAAACTGACAGCTACAAGGGACATAACATCTGAGTTGGCTACCATAATTATATGTATAAGTTTCTGTTAGTGGAGGGACCCACTTTTTTTATAGGCGGACGAGCCTATGGGCCACCTAATGGTAAGTAGTCACCAACGCCCTTTGACATTGGCACTATAAGCAATGTTAATCATCGCTTACATCGCCAATGCGCCACCAACCTTGGGACCTAAGATTTTATGTCCCTTGTGCCTGTAATTACACTGGCTCACTCACCCTTGAAACCGGAACACAACAATACCAAGTACTGCTGTTTTGCGGCAGAATATCTGATGAGTGGGTGGTACCTACCCAGACGAGCTTGCACAAAGCCCTACCACCAATAAACCACTTATCAGATGCCCCATCTTTCGTCTACATATTATAAATATATTCATTTTTTCTAATTAATACTAAGAACCCTTCAATACGATGCATAAAATATTTTAATATCTTTGTAGTAAAAAAAAATTTCGTCCACTATTTCGAAACTAGATTACTTCACAATTTTTAGTTCCAAAAATTCTAGTTTTATTTTCGGATTGATAGGTCATTTGATACATTAATATTATCTATTCGTCATTCAACTCATCACGTCTATTTAATGCCTAAAACCGTTATGTATGATGATAACTGTTATGTTTTCAAAGTATTACAAGTACAACACAAGTTTGTTAACGTTGCTTATACTCGTATATCATATATAACTATAATAATGGATAGCTCATTTAAACAACGGTACCTATTTATAAGTCAGTTTATGACTGATTTACATTCAAAACACAAGTCTGGTAGTTTATGAATACGTTATTTTCGGCATTAAATACAGTTATATTTTAGTAGAGATTTAGTAGACAACTCTTTGAATAATTATGTTATTATATTATTATATATATTTTATTTAAATTGCGAATAATATCAATTTATAAATCACTTCAGAGTATAGTAAATAAATGTTTTAAATTAAATTCAAAAATGTAAAATTTTATTTATCGTAAGTAACATACGTATACAATTAAAAAAATACAGATGCAATATAAGTCATTTTAAATGTTATGGTGTAAAAAAATATTATGGTGTAAAAACTTACTTATGTAACTTTGTGTTGGGAGCTTAGGTTACGAATAAACACTTAGTTCTAGTACGCTCTAAAACCTTACAACATATTTTCGGAGTTTAGAATATTTTACTTATTTTTTCTTTTTATATTAATGTGAACTATAATGTCTACAATCGACCGCTTCACTTACTATTTGTCAATAACAAGATAAGACACCACAAGCCGATACATAATAGTTATCGAGTACCTACCTACTTAGATAAGAGTATGGATCAAATACAGCTAACCATGGCCTAATCGCTAATTTTCAATAGAAAACTATGTAAGTTATATCATGTTATGAACGAGATTTTTATGAATTACACTTAAGCAAAATCTTGTATATTTGAATAGATAGACATTTAAAAGATATTTACATCTACATAACTGATTGAAATAATAAAATTTTAAAAATAAAACTATTTTGAGAACAGTCATAATATGTTTGTATGTTTATCGCTCATTTATGTTTGAATTTGTATTGTGATCTCGTTGTGAAAGAAAATATTGTATAATATATAATATTGTATAAGGTTTCGGAGGTAACGCCAACCGATGACCGACAAGTCAAGTAATAACATAACGTCAAGACATGATACATCTCTTTAAATTGACAAAGTGTCATTATATAAATATTGTTTTTAATACGAGTGACTACAATGGCAAGAAGCCCTGCTATTTTTATTTACATGGTGCTCAAAAATTAATATAATATAATGTAAACATTGGCTAAGACTAATACACTATAAGCACAATTGAAATTGTATCAGATTACAGAATAATTGAGACTATTTGCTCTAATAAAATAACCATCTACCTATTTTTGAAATACAGTAATATGTTAATATATAGATAAAGCATACTATCTACCGCTTATTATACCTGTTTGTACCATCTGTCTATTTTTTTGGTTAGTCTATGCCAAAAGTGCATTGATTGATTGATAAGCATACATGACAAATACGAGCTATCTTTCTTTTTCGTACTATTCTAAATACGCCATTTCTTTCACATGCCACGGCAATGTTGTGAAATATTACTTACATTTCTTATAAAACAATGCATATGTGTGCCACGGAATGTTTTTTTGTTTGTATTGTTAAGGTATAACTTATTCATACTTTTTAAAATTGATTGGGAAAAGGCTTATTATTTCACACTGTATGGCACTACACCTTTGCCTGTATGAGAGGAAATAATTTACGAACAAACGTCATTATTTAAAACTTCAAAATTTGACATTAGACAAATACATTAGGTACATTATTGGTACCGAATTATCTCAGGTTGTTGACATAAGAATAAGTACCTTTTCAGAAATAATAGCGATTAATGTTTAGACTACAATTTAATGTCATATTATTGTATTTTGAAAAAATAGATATTAATAAAAATTACCAGAGATTATTAGAAATATCTAAGTATTGAAATTTTCATGAGAATATAATGGATGTAGATTTGTTGCGGCCTGGCACTGTGCCTATATCACCAGACACAGTGCTGTGGTTTGAATTTTTATTGGACCAAAACTTGTTGAAAAGACACTTGAGTAAGCCCAACCCAGGTCAGAAGCTTATTCTATTATATTATTTATATAGTATATTTCTCTAAAATATTGTGTATAAATGAATTCTCCTTGGTAAAATTACCTTTGTAAATATATTTTTAAAACTGTAATGTATGTGATGTCTTATTCTATCTTCATATTCAATATTTTTGTATTGTAAATTAAAATGTTCCTTTTTTCAACCATACAGAGCCATCAGCATATGAATTAATCGAAGAGTTCTTAACAGTGGATACAAAAAATGCAAACTCAAAACCAACAAGTGAGAGAATTGTGGATGTGGATGCCCCTCAAAGTCCTCCCTCTGTTTCACCACCAACTCTCCAGCTTACTCGCAAACAACTGGCTTTGAAAATCCTCGCATTGAAAGTTGCATCCACTCTTAATTGGAATTTAGGTAGCTTGTCTCCACAAACAATTTGATTTTTAAATTTATTATGAAAAACAGGGTTTTAATATATATTTCTTAATTTTCTTAGATATATTTGAAACAAAACTACCACCACAAACACAACAACAATTGATGCAAGATCTGGTCTACATGGCTACTGATACTGCTTTTGCAGTACCACCTCAGGTAAAAAGGCATATGTATTAGACTAAGCTTCTTTATAATAATAATAATGTCCTTCAGAACGATTTCGGCCACGGCGGGCAATCTCAAGATTAGCCAACTACGCAGAAGATATTATAGTGCACAAGTATGTGAACAAACACAAGTGCGCTCTCTATTCCCTAACTCTTATAATCCGATGGGACGGCCATCCGACACGACCGGAAAGAGTTCAGGCGCAGGACCAATGGCTTTACGTGCTTTCCGAGACACGGGAGTGAACACACTTCCAACTTCCGGACTCGACCTGGGAATTGAACCCAGGACCTCCGGGTCTGCGGCCTTACATCAAGCCACTAGACCAACGAGCTGTCAAGCTTCTTTAATGCTTAAATAGTAATAATAAATTTCTAACACAATATATGTCATTCCGTAATGATTTTAAATTTTCAGGAAATTTCTCCAGAGCTACTACAAAAGCCTCAAGTTCAGTTTGCTCTAACCTTGTATCACAGATGGGTACTAAGATTTCCAGTCAAAGCTACGCTGCATTCTAAATCATTGAAAATGTCTTTTGTTCACATGTAAGTAACAATTGATCACATTCTTGTAAATATATTTTAATAACTTTTTTATCATATTTTTGTTGTTACAGGCCTGGACTCCAAGGTGATAATAGTTACAGTCCAATGAACCAACATTTTGAAAAAATATTACGCATGTGTGAAGCTTCAAGAATGCAAAGTATTAAGTATTTAGATAGCATATTGTCTTTCTACGACACAACAATGGGCAGAAGAGAAGCCAAAAATATTAAAGTACCGGTCATGGAGGCCTTTGTTCACCTCACCGAAGATTCTAATGATATGAACCATAATTGGAATGCCGGTGATAATATTGTAAGTCAATATGAATTAGCAATGCAGATACATTTCGATCTATGTTACAACTATTTCTTTTATGGTCAACATGATTTAGCCAAACAACACATTCTTGGTTGTAGAGAAAATTCAAACCTTTTAGAAAAAGAAATATATAGTTGTGGTTATAAGAAAAATAAAGTCATGCCATGGGGTGAATTTTATTATGCTAGTATGGATAAGGATGACATTTTAGGCTACATAAGAGCATTAAACTTGGGCTATGAAGTATTAAATGAAGAACCAACACTCTTACAAAAATTACAAGAATCAATAGCCAACCACTACACTGGAATCATAGCTATTTTGCAAGCTGACAATCTATCAAGGGAAATACCAATGGTTCACAGAGAGGTAGTTGAATTGGATATTCAAGGGTCTGCTTCGAGTGGGGCCTTTACTGTTGCTAGAGATCTCTTAAACAGAGTTTCAGCTCTAAATGCTGTAAGGTATGCTCTTGAAGGCGGCATACCTTCAACCCATCCAGACTTCTTAAATAAATTTAAAACTTTGGGACTTAAATTTTTTGATTTACTTTTTTGGGCACTAGCTCCAGTATTAATGTCTGATTTGTCTGAAAGCGACTGGGATAATCTTAGAATATTCTTTCTTCATCTGGCTATGTCTCAGTGCAAAATACCAATTGATAGAATAGACGAGTATTTGAAAAAATACATTGGGGAAGCGACAGAAACAATACGAAGGAAACTTATATCGGATGAACATCTGAATGAAATATTGAGTGATCCTAACAACTGTGATGACGATAACATTGACATTCCACGTGAATTGCTTACCGATGATTGGGAAACACCAGACTTTGACTTTAAGAGTGTGCCGGAGTTGGAGATGGGTAGATTAAAAAAGCGTCTCATTGAAGCTTCAACGGCTGACGACGTTCGCATGTGTTTAGTGAAATTGGCTATGATGGCCCCATCATCTCCTCTATGGAAATTAAGCCCTTCTTGGAAACCTCCAAGCAGTTTGGGTAATGCATTAGTAGCGTTACCGCGGGGTTTTCTACAAGATTTCGGATATGTGATTTCTGGTGCAGCCAGAGCACGCGTTGAAGCTGGATGTGCACGAACAGCCTTGTCGCTTCTCTCAGTGTTAGAAGGGGAAGCTAGGAGTCAATTAGGTAGTGGCTCGGATCCCACATTATATCGACTTTGTCGTCTATTAGCGTGGGAAGTGCTATTGCTGCAAGTTAATGTTGTATTGAGTGAATGGCCGCATCATCGCATAAATTTGACTGTTCTGGCTAATAAGTGCAAAGCCTGTATAGCGGCAGCAACATCAGGCGATAACATTATACCGCGTCCTCAAGTAAGTGCATCAATATATAACCATGTATAATTTTTATAAAGTATCAAATATCTAAAATAACAAATTCCAACAGGTCATCGAATCCTGCTGGATTTGCTTGGTAAATGCGTGCGAATGGGAAGGTACGAGTGTTGCCAATGGACCAGGTGAAGCAGCCGCTGCTTTATGTGCCGCTTGTTTCGAACTACAGAGAGGGAAAGCAACGCGTAAATTCCCTAGAGCTTTATGGGATTATGGTAATTTAAATAACATGTATAAGTAACATATTTTAAACCCCATTGCTGAGCAAACCTCCCTTGCTAAGAAATGATTCAGACCTTATTCCATCTCTCTTATTCTAAAGTAACCCGCATTGGTTATATGCAAACTACGTTCACACACACTGGCTTCCTGGCTATGTTTTCCTTGATGTCTTATAAACAAAAATTAAGCACATGAAAATTCAGTGATGCTTACCTTTACTGGAACCCTCAATCTGTGATTAGGGCTTACATGTTCCAGCCACTGGGCCATCTCGGCTCACTAAGCAATATTCATATAATTAATTTTTTTTTAAACATGTTTCAACTTTAAATGTTTCAGCTCTGGCAATATACAGCAATGGCTCCAATGCTCCTGTAAAGCGTACAGCTGGTGGAATGCCATCCCACTCTCGGGACGCTCCAAACACAGCAGCTGAAGCAAGAAACGCTTTCAACGCATTCTTGGCCACTCTCCGAGAACCACTGGCTGTCAGTGTTATGATGTCTCTGCTAGCGAGGATACATAACCTTCTTATTGACGACAGTTCGCTGGAGCTGGTTGTGGAGTACACTAACCTCTGGCCATCGAACATCTCGAATATGAATAATTACAATATAAAGCATGTTTTGGAATCTCTCACAGAATTATTGGAAAGGAGCTTGAAATTGTACCCGTACAACACATCATGGTAAGTGCCCCAAAACCCTGTCACCGCAAAAACAATATTTTTGTATCAATGTTGCACGCATGATGCATATTGGTCACTCACCGTCAATATGTAAAATAAAATCTTACTACAATGGAATATTTTTATTGTTAAAAATAAATTCAAATTGTATCTGGAAAACTACTAAACAATCTTAAGAGTAAATAACAAGAGTAGTATCTATCTCTCTGTGGCCTTTTTTCAAGGTAATTTTTTGCATAGAGATAGATAGTACGGTGGATGAATGTGTGGGTGCGCAGGCTGCGGCTGTACGGCGACGTGGAGCTGGCGGGCGGGCGCTGGGCGGCGGCGCTGCGGCGCTACCTGTGCGCGCTGGCGGGCGCCACGTGGCACTTCGCCAAGCGCGCGCCCGACGAGGGCGGGCTGGCGCGGCGCGCGGCGCGCTGCTGCCAGGCGCTCGGCGCGCCCACGCAGGCCGCCGCGCTCTGCCAGCTGCCCGACGACCCCGACTACACCACCGCCTTCAAGTGCCTCGCCGAGAAGGTGCGATTACATATTTCATTTATTTTGGAGTTGCTACTGATTAAAAACGTTGAATGGATAATAATATTATACGGTGACCACGACGAAGGTAGTGGTAACTTCGCTGCGAGAATTTATTATTAAATTCACCACCATTTTTTCATACATAGGATTGGGATTGCGTGAATACTAATACTATTTTATATCATATTGCAATATTTCATTAAAATTATACATTGAAATATTAATTATCGCTATATCCATCGTTTATATCCATCATATAGCCATCCCTCCCTACGAAACGTCCATACCACGACAATCGCCTTCTTCCAATTTTTTCAAACATCCTCTCATTTTTAATTTGTTTTATAGACTGGGAACGCTGCCGATGCGATGGACGGTTACTACGGTTGCCTCTGGGACGGTACTCTCCTGGAGGTGGCGGTGGCGCTGCACGCGCGGCGCGGGGAGGGTGGGAGACGCGCACGGGCGGTCAAAGCCGCCGGGGCGTTGGAACTTAACGCGAACAACAGTGAGGACATACAAAGAGAAGCAGCGGCTATACGACGCGCGAGGCTGCTTCGAGCACTCACCAATCAATATGTTGCTTGAATACCTGTCTATGTCTTCGTGGTCTTCGAATAATAACGGATCAAGGGGCCAAGACGTGTTACTTGATTGATGAAATCGATTTAAGTAACCAACAAAATGTATACAAAAATCATAAGAATATGATGTCACGTGATCAAAGATTGATTTCGCTCAATAAAAATAGCTCTGAATCGATGCATTTGTCTCCTCGTTTTGTATAGTTATATCCAGTTAAATTGTAACTGATAGACAATAAAGCTTCAAATATCAAAATATTAAAATAATGTCCGCGTTCGTAATCTTAAATATTGAATTGTAAAAATGTTTTTAGAACCGCTTTTGTTCTATGACAAGAGCCGATAAATAAAAAATAATCAATAAAGTTTTTACATTGATTTAAATTATTTTATTTTACTTAACATTACATAAAGACTTTAACATAACAACTAGCTAATATATCATTGCTTGCTTAGACTCCTGTTAAAAATAATTAAGAGCTTATTTATAATGCGGTTAGTCGAATTTCCTATATGTATGTTTATGCCTAATAAATAAGTTTTCATTAGTTTAACTGTCAAACTTATGACAAAATTGTAGCACATTTATTTAGTTTCGTTCTTATGAATCTCCCATTTAATAGAACATCGTTTTTTTCTCCTTTTCACACCAATAATTGAAATATTTGTTGCAAGATATTACTTGAGTATTTTAATTTAATTCTATTAAGAAGACGGGCTTAGAAATGGCACATGATACACATATGCACTGCAAAAAATCCAAACTATTCCCTACACTGTTAATGCGCCAGCCATGGGATCCAAGACATGTTATGACCGTTGCGCCATACACTCGTTCACTCACCTTTCGCTTATGGTTACTATTTAAATAATATACTTAATAGATTAAAATACATTTATAACTTGAACAGCAGCTGCTCATATAGATTCGACTTTAGTTTAAATCAGTTTTACAACGGCCTGCCTGCCTGGATGTTTGGTTGTACCAATAATAATATGCCACAACCAAACATCCACGCCCGCGAAGCCACGCGAACAAGCTAGTAATATACTATTGTATGTTGTATACATTACTTATATACTCGGAACTGACTCCTCTTATCGTTACTTTTTGTAGTGGCACATTTTATACATATAATCCGAGAGGTAGCGTTGCAAATTCAAATGTCATAGTAAGCCAGCTGATGTTGATCTTATAGTGGACTAATAAGCGAACCGGCCGTCAGCTGCCCAAGTAGCGGTGGGCGTTGCTGTGGGTGTTTGCGAAAGTGATAAAAAAGGTAAAAAGAACAATCTGTCTCTTTACCGCGTTAGCTGACATTCTTTCCACAGCTATACACGCAGCTGATCGTTGTTTTCGTACTTCTAATTATTTAATTCATTCGAGATCTATTGAAAATGATGGCAATTGATCTCCGTAAAAACACTACCTAAAATGCAACGCTATCTCCCGGAACAATATGACTATTCATAGCAGGATAGGTTTGGTCTAATATTAACAAAATAAAACCAATTATTTTAATCTATTTTATTCAACAATAAGTTTAACTATACAATCAGTGGCGTTTTAAATACTCATATTGATAAATTGACAAGATTTAGATTTTTTCTTAAGTTTGTTATAAAATTAACACCATCTTTAATTTTTTACCTTAAAAGAGGTAAGTACTTAAAGGAGTCAGAAGTTCTTATTTAATACTTATAAAAAGGATAAAAGATTCTACGGTCCTCTGTAAAATTTCATTTTCAAGTAAAAAATCAAAATTATTATATAATATACTCGTAAACAAAGCCAGTAATTACGGACCAATTACATATTAGCTGCGTCTTAAACACGCGTTTAGAAGTTAATAAAAACTGTCATTTTCATTTAGTTTCAAATTGAATTATATAATTTATTCATATAAAGGTGAACTATTATTATACTACCCTTGGCAGCAAATTGTTGTGACGATTAATGATAGTAATTGATAATCTTTTTTGTTGAGAAGTTCCTCAAATGTCTTGTTTTAATAGTACCTATGTGTCACGTGTAAAGAGCATTCGGCCGTGAGCTTGACGAAGATCATGTTACTATTTGACCTATTCGCCAAGTTGTACCATCTTAGCAAGGTGCAAGCACATACCAACTTACATTTGAATGTATGTTGTTTTATTTTTGAAATTTAATTTTTACATTTTTTATAAATTTTTTATCTATCCATGATTGAAAATTATCAAAATTGAGCTTAGGAATACAAGATGTTTATGAATAATTTGAAGCAATTAGTAATCTCATAATTTGAGTTTATTCTTATTCGACTTCAAATCATTGATTATTTTATGCATTTTCTTTTAAATATATATCTTATGTATATATCACATCACGCCGAATTCTTAAAATAATTTTACAAAGAAATTAATAATGAAATGGAAATTCTGAAGTATATAAAAATTAATCAACGCTTAGCTCTATTAAATTCTTAAGAACATTACATTCATTCTGCTATTTAAAATTCGAATCTGTTTAATTGTTTTCAAACAGTTCTCTACGAAATTGTTTTATTAGAATGACGAATCTAAATTTTGTTTTAGAAATTATAAATTACTCCTTAAGGAGAAATTATAAGCAAAATGATAATTAAGCCTAAATATATTCTCTAGACACAACATACATCACACTAACACAGCTATATTTTTTTTTTGCTAAATCATATATAGTTCATTTCAATATAATTTTCGCTAAGATGAAACATAAAGAAAAGCTATTGTAACAAAATTATGGTGAAGGTACGTAAATCAATCAATAACTGCCTAAATTTTAAGCAAATACAGGGTAACTATTTTATTCCAATGTAAAAGTGGATATTTTACATGTAAGTATCAACATTTTACGCCACCGATTGTGTTTTTTGTCACCTCGAGAAATTGTATTGAAATGAATTATACTAAGTGCTCGTAATTTTAACACAAAACGCTTAAAAATGAAATTGACTACTGGTGTACTGGTAAGTATTCATAATATAATTGTTTGAGAGTAATTTTTAGGCGTTATTGATTACATTGTTGTTAACTAGAAAGATTAAGGGCGTCTCTTCGTGTTAGTTTTGAAAGTATAGCGTAAATTCCTTGGAATTCCTAATAAGAATTAAAATTGTAATATTTATAATAAACTCAAACTTGCCTATAGTCTCAGACCTATCTATTATATTTATGCCCATCATTAATTAAATTTAAAATTATTTTTCACTGTTTTAATACTTTGCAATACTATATTTGAATTCTAAGATATTAAAAAAATCCGTTAAATACAAGCGAAGTACCTAACAATTCTTAAAAAATATTTGTGTCATGTAATTTAAAATTCCATCTCATCGAGTTTCTGATACTACCGTTTTTTATACATATTTATTACAGGTAAGGTAAGATTTTAGAAATAACATAAACCTTTTTTCGTTTGACATTTTCGTCGTTGAACACTTGGCTGATCCGTAAGAAAGGTACAATAGAAATCTAGATAGAAACCTACTTTACAAAATAATTATTTCCTGATTTTGACTTTCAAAGTAAAGTTTCATTTATTTTTTTACTTTGGCAAAGAAAAAAGGTTTTCAACAGGACTAAGCCCTAATATCTTAAAATTATTAGACAATTATTAATACTTAAAAAAAAATCAACTATCCTATCGTCAGTAAGGGTGTGTATTAAAAATGTATAATCTTTCACTTTAAGTGAAATTATATTTCTCTTTCTTATTTAAATATTTATAATATGATGCCAAATTTGCAGTTAATTATGTAAGTAACGTGTCTAGAGATTATTTTGCTGTTAATAGGTATGAATTTCTAATTGTTAAATAGACTAACAACGAACATAAAAATGAATAGTTTTGCTGACGACTCAATGTTTCAACAATAATTGATGTTTTGCTTAAACAACAAACGCTTCTAGGGCCAACATAGCGAGCGACGCCGTGCCCGCCACGGCCGGGACGGTCACCAACCATGCGAATATTATATTTCTGTAAAAACAAACATTCCTTATTATTACTAACATCATTTTGTTTTCCCTTTTTTATGAAATAGGTAGGCGGATTGGTAAATGGACCACTTGATCATAAGTTGTCACCACCGCCCATAGACATTGGTGATGTAAGAAATATTAACCATTCCTTGCAATGCCAATGCACCACAAACTTTGTGAACTAAGGTGTTATGTCTCTTGTGCCTGTAATTAGACTGACTCACTCACCCTTCAAACGGGAACACAATAATATCGCAAACCTTAAAAAATTATCAGGATGTCTGTAGAAAAAGTGTATGCTTGTTATTTCATGTAATATTTGTACGATAATAATACGTTCCTCCTACGACTTTACACTTTTTATATTTCGTTTTGATATTGGAAACTTTTTGAGAGATTACGATTTGTATAAGAATTACATAGCAAAGTAGAACTAAAAAATAGTTTTAGTTAATAAATAAGTTAATGGTGTAACAGTAATTTAGTTTATGTAAGTATTGTGTACAGAACACGAGAATAAATATAAATAGAATTCGAGAATAAACTCAAACCTCAAGCGATCTCGCTAAGATCTCGAGACTTCAGGGTCTCGGGAACTGCGGCTTTATATCCATCCAAAATACCAACGAGGTATATAATTTGAACTATATTATACACAATAAAATAATAGTATGGATCCGTATATACCTGAAAAGACTCCAATCCACGGATTTTTCTGAGAAATATCCGACGCACACAACGGAGCCCACCTTACAGTGAGTGGTGGAAATTGGCAGCCCCGCCTTGCTCGCTACCAGAACGGTCAGCGCCGCGCCCAACTCGATGGTGAAACCACTGAGATATTTTTCATAGTTATATTTTATCAATAAATTTGAAATCTTAAAATGTATTAATTAAATTGAAGTTTTGTTCTGTATAATCATTAGCTACAACATAGGGATTCAAAGTAAGAGGTAACTTGACTCACGTGTCGGGTGTGATACTGGTGAGGTCTTCCCCCACTGTACGAATGACGCGGCGACCCCACAGCCACAAGCCCAGCGCGATGCCGACGCCGCCGAACACTAATATTGCGAGCGGAGTCTCCGCCCGCGCGTGCGCGCCGCCCTCCGAATACAACAGCCACAGTGCTACGAGCGGCCCTATGGCATTACTGAAAAGCACACGCGGCTATAATAAAGTAGTATCAATTTTAAAAGCAATAATAAATATGTTTATTATTATTTTCTTCGAACAAATTTTATAATAATAGATAATTGAAATTTCGCTTCCCTTAGATAAGGATAAGAATAAAAGACTAGGCATAAAGTAACTCTTAATATTTTTTTAAAATTTTTTTAATTTTTTTTAAAAAAATCTTCGTCTACAAAATATCAAGGAAGATAAGTTATTTACCGATAAGCGTCGATTACTTAGAAGAGGTTTAAGATCACACATAAATCCAGGATAGTTTGGGAGATAATATACATATATCATGTACGTACATACGTCGGTAGCTGAGGAAATAAATCAAAACCAAAACTTTGTACGAGCTTTCAATGGCATCTTGAACATGGAGGTTAATTTAGTTTTTTTTTTCGATTACTCATCCCTCCTTCATGATACGATAAAATAAAATTGCGATAATATACTTATTTGTTGCTTTTAATATGCTCTATGGTTAAGGCCATGTTAATTATTCACCCACAGTTGAAATGTTGAAATAATGAACGAGAAAGTAACCTTCTGTTCATTTGTATTTTTAAATGTACCTATATAATGATGGGACTATATAGATTTATCAGATTTTGAGTCTCATCAAAAAAATTAACACAATTATCAATGCCCTAATGACAATATAGAACATCGATTTCGTAGTTTTTCATGTAGTAAGAAGTGAAGAATCACCTGACGTCGTTGCCGCCATGTGCGAACGCCCCGAAGGTGGCAGTGAGCACCTGCAGGAAGGAGAAGAGCCGCAGAGTGTCGGGCGGCGGGGGCGGCGGCGCGGGGGGCGCGGGGCTGGCGGCGCGCAGCAGCGGCGCCGCGCTGGAGTTGGGCGTGATGGCCGCCAGCCGCGTGTTGCGCGCGTCGCACTCGATACTCCACGCGCTGCCCATCTCCGGCCCCTGGAATACAATAGTACAGGAATCCGTCTAGACATAGTGGTACACTTAATTAAGTAACTGTTCTGATCTTCTTAGAGAATAATATTTAATTTTGAAAAACGTACTCTTAGGCATGGTCATTATTTATTACCTTGTCCAACCTTGGGGGAGGAGTCTCAAACTCGACCATAGCGGGTACGACTCTCAAAGCTGATAAACGGCCGAGCTCCCCGCGTGCGATGGTATCACATGAATCGCCAAGAAAACCGTTTTTTGAATCATAACTCTCCCCCATTCCAGCGAGCTGAGCCGAATCTAAGCTCTTGCAACAACTGAGCGTCTCATCTATATATTTTAACGTGTTTATTTGAGGATCGGCATCAATCAGCTGTAATCTTGATTTATTAGGCGGACTTAAGCTACGCGATAGTATGCTACAGTCATCCATCGTAGCTAGAAGAGCCCGGTTTCTCGCATTCATCTCTCGTACACCGACTGAACACTTATCTGCGTCGCTCAATGTAACCATTTCGGCGCTCTCTGCAATCGCTTCTAAAAGCTTACCATCTTCAGATAGTAAAGATGTTGGACGTTGCGCTACATTATTTTTACCGTGTGTTGGAGTATTAGTTGGTGTTGTCTCTAAAAACACAATTATAAGTATTTTAAACTTTCTTATCTTGAAATTGTATTATTTACATTTATTTACATGATTATAAATATTTTTTTCATATTTATATAAACAAGAAATGTGAGGCACAGATTTAAATATAACTCTAACCATTTGATGGCCCAAGAGTAAAATTAACCGGTGGCGGAACAAGCTGGCGTCGAAAATAGGGTACGAGAAAGGCACGCACGCATACCGCTCCCACCACCCCGAGCGCTAGCGAACCGGCCAGTGCAACCCACAGGGGTATTTTATCCATAGCCAACACTGCAATGTGTAAGAAAAAATTTCGTCAGAATACAAAAAAAATCTAAATATTCGACTAGTAATTGGAGGTATAATATCCAAAATATGTTTTATTTTGATTGATATAGAAAGGTGTAGTCTATTTTACTCACATTTCGGACCATCGTGCACTACGCTAAGTACATTAATGGCAATAGTAGCACCATAAAAGAACGGCAATGCCTGCAATCCTGCAATTATCGGCTTCGGAGCACGTAGTATAAACCTTCGGACCAACCAAAACAACAATGCTGACACTGCACCGCTAAGTGCCGGAGAAATAAACCACGATAACACTGAAAAAAATCATTGTTTTCGCTTATTTTTGTAAATTATAAATAAATTCATAATTATTTACTTATTTATTATTTAAAAACATATTGACCACCACAATATGAACTTGATATTACTTAAACTAAACAAACTCACCAATAGCGCCAAGAGTAGACCAACGGACACCAACCGGTCCTTTAGCGGTCAGTGTGAAACCAACAGTGGCTCCAACAACCGAATGTGTCCCTGACACTGGTAGCCGCAGCGCCGTAGCTAATATTAACCACGAGGCTCCAGCTATCAGAGCTGATAGACAACCAGCCGCGAGCAACCTTTCGCCTCCGTCTGCATACAAGGACACGTCCAATATACCCTTACGCATTGTGTCTGATACTTTGTACCCTAAAACAGAAATACAAATACATTTAAAAAAAATGTAATTATTTTAATTAAAGTTGTTTAAAATTAAATTTGATCACTTACCAATGAGAACAGCTCCAGCAATCTCGAAAATAGTTGCCAGTATGCATGCTTGTGTTAATGTAAGAACCTTAGAGCCGACGCTTGTGCCGAAAGAATTCGCTACGTCATTAGCCCCGATACCAAATGCCAAAATAAATGCCACTATAAAACCACATACCACCAACCAGACTAAATCACTCGAATATGGTTCCATTTCGGCGTACTGCTATTGTTATATAATAATTCTCGACATTTGCTATTTTATGAACTATTATGAGTTATTAATAGTAAGTATTTTCTAGCACCTAAGTTTTTTTTTTGTCGCTAAATAAAGTTAACAAATAAGCTTCGCTTTAAAAATTTAAATAATTTTTTTTAAGTAACAAATTTTTCCTTATCGAATTAAAATGACCATCTTCTCATATAAAAATATGCTCGTAACATACAAAATGTTATAACTATAGACTTAAAAAAGTTTTGTTTAAATTATTATTATTAATAATTAAAGTTATTTAGAATACGAGTAACAATGTGTTTGGAATTACAAAATTGTGCGTCACAACGTAAAATGCTTAAAAAGCAGATCCTGAATGTGGTATCGCTTTAATAAATTTGGCTTCATTTCTGAAAAATAAAATATTTAAATTAATTGTTAAAAGAAAAAGAAGCTTGTTTCAGCACCTGTTCATTATCAGAACATCATTTTACTATTACGCCAGGTGATGAAATGATTAAACTCAACATGCTTTAAACTATTAACAATATCATTTATTACATTATGATATAAGCTGCCTTATTATATTAAAAATAGAATGAAAAGTTATATTATTCCGTAAAACCACATGGTTGAATAATATTGATTTGACGACGCCATGTACTGAGCTACTTTCGCGCTTAAAAACCAATACCTACGTAAATTACTTAATAAATTATTCAAGTAATGAAAGAGGCCTTAAGAACAATAATTTTAGCGATGCGAAAATATGTGTAGTATATATATGATTTGAGCTTACTAATTAAATCGCGTCGTTAACGCGTATTTTTAAAATAAACAAAAATAACCCTTTTTGTAGCACATATGACGAAATGTGTGTTTAAATATAATGAAATAATATATGTCTATATGTAAGAATACTTACTTTTTGAAAATATAGGGTTTTATGGTCCTGAGACGTTAAAAACCGCTTTACAAAAGTATGGTTAGTCGCCTTGAATCACTCAGCTGTACACTGAAGTAAACGAGGGTCGCCCCATCTCAAAGTCTGAATGGAGCATGCGCAAACCGCCACCCCGCTTCTGCAATCCCCTTTGCCGTCTTCATTATTATGGAACTATATAGGCATGGCTATTGGCATAAGACCCCCTGGAAACAGGCTTTTTAAAGCTAGACGCTATAACTACTTTACGACTCATCACAATTTCTGTTTTATTAGAAAGTATGTAATCAATTCTTCGTCCTTGAGATGGTTTCGTAATCCCTCATTAATTTGCAATAGTGTAGATAAATAAGTTATTTTTTGAAAGCTTAATATTCTGTCAGTGTTAAATAATTATTAATTATATATAAATGAAAGTTTAGTTTATATGAATTATGATTCATTTAATAGAAAAATACAATGTTATTCTTTAGTCTTATTTGTTACAAATATTTTTATTTATACCTTATTATATATAGAGAGTATAATTTTATCTTTAGACTTAAAAAGCATGAAAATGACAATTAAAAGTAAGTTATTAATTTTATTTACAAATAACATACTGTAATATTTCTGCAATCTTTATATCGTAATTTCCATTGTTGCATCCAATCTAAATAGAGTGCCTTGATGGTCCTGACGATAGAACGCACAAAATCAAGCACCGATGATATTTCCGTAACAGCCTGTGAATGTCCCACTGCTGGGCTAAAGGCCTCCTCTCCTCTTTTTGAGAAGAAGGTTTTGGAGCTTATTCCACCACGCTGCTCCAATGCGGGTTGGTAGAATACACATGTGGCAGAATTTCAGTGAAATTAGACACATGCAGGTTTCCTCACGATGTTTTCCTTCACCGTAAAGCACGAGATGAATTATAATCACAAATTAAGCGCATGAAAATTCAGTGGTGCTTGCCCGGGTTTGAACCCACGATCATCGGTTAAGATTCACGCGGTCTTACCACTGGGCCATCTCGGCTTCAATCTCGGCTTCCGATGATATTTAATATGTAATTTTTTCTTAAAATTTATCTCGTGATGAACGGTTTAGAAACATTTCTACAGTAAGCAGGAAATGCAATTCAGCCGAAAGTCCGGGTTTTTTATTAGTATACCTACCGATAAGTCAGTTTGGAGACGTTTTTACGTTTGTAATAGTGTAATATTTACAGTGACTAAAACCGAAACAAACCTGTTTGTTTTTTTTACTAATTAGTTCACAATAAAATATTTTAGGTCCTTACATATGAAATTAGCGTTTTTTACGGGAGGAATAAAAAGTTTTTTTTTTTTTTTTGTAAAATATATTTAATTAATCAAAGTATGCCCCGTTGTTATCTATGCACTTTTGCTATATCATAGGTAGTTAATTGATCCCTTTACAAATAAAAACCATGGGGGTGAGGTCATCAATAAACACCTTGAAGGCGGTTTGGACTGCCGCATCGGAGTTGAATTTTTTTCCATGTAAGAAGTTGTCCAAATTCTGGACAAAATGGTGTTCTGTTGGAGCAAGGTCCGGGAGTACGGTGGATGTCGCAGACATTCCAATTGTAGCTCATCTAAGTGGTCATCTTAGTGGTTGTTTGTTGTGTGTGTGGTCTTGCGTTGTCGTGAAGCAGCAGTGGCCTAGAGCGATTGACCAATCTCGGTTGTTTAGCAGCTAGTTTTTCCTTCATGATTTGCAGTTGCTGACAATAGATATCTGTCGTAATTGTTTGGCCAGATTTTAGAAAGCTGTAATGAAGTGAACGACACCGGTGCTAGTCCACCACTCACTTTTTCGTTACTCACAAGTAACTTTTTCTGAGTCAATTTTTGTTTAGGGCAGGATTTGGCTGGGTCTCCAGGATCAGCCATTGCGACGAGCGCTTCCGATTATCGTATAGTATCCACTTTTCACCACAAGTAATGATTCGATTTAAAATCCCTTCATTATTGTGTCGGTTGAGCAAAGTAACACAGCAGTCAACGCGTGTTTGCAAGTTCGATTCACTCAATTCATGAGTTCAAGTTCATCGTTCAAATTTTTTTACTTTCCCGATTTGCTTCAAGTGGATTAATACAGTTTTATCACTCACCCCGAAGCCGGCAGCTATCTCTGAAGTGCTTTGTGATGGATCCGCTTCCACAATAGCCTTTAATTCTTCATTTTGCACTTTGATCTCCGGCCGTCCACGGGGTTGGTTCTGAAGGTCGAAATTTCCAGAACGAAAACGTTGAAACCAAAAACGTACCGTGCTTTCTTTTGCGACACCAGCGCCGTACCCATCATTAATCCTTCGACCTGTTTCTGCAGCACCGGTGCCATGGTAGAACTCGTACTCGTAAATATACCGATATTTCATGTTTTCCATTGTGCGGTAATAAGCGACGGCAAAGAAAAAAATAATGAGGAAAAAACAAATGCATTCATTTTTCTGTTTTCAAAACTCAAATGTACCAGCTAAATGAATTTGTAATTTGAATTTGCAATTCTTAACCAAAGAGGAGATATTTCAGATCGAAGTGGTTAGTACGACAAAACGCTAATTTCATATGTAAGGACCTAATATGAGGAAAAGTGATATTTTGCACTGAAATGTCCCAAAAACCCTACACAATAAATTTGATTGTTATAGACACGCTATAATGTTAGTAGCTGATAGCTGAGGAAAATATGAATGCCATACATGTAGAGGAATGTTTTTTGTGGAAAAGAAAAGAAGGAAAGTCATACTATTGAAGAAGAAAAGGAAATTTCAGGGTGGACGAGGCTTAAGATAAAATATCAGAACGAATTATCAGTAACATAATAATGATAATATGTATAGAGAATAACATAAGTTTTTTTAAATATATTTTTTATGTTTTATAAGCAGGCGGACAAGCATATGGGCCACCTGATGGTAGGTCACCAACGCCCATAGACGCTTACGTCGCCAATGCGCCACAAACCTAGGAAACTAAAATGTTACTTCCCTTGTGCCTGTAATTACACTGGCTCACTCACCCTTCAAACCGAAACACAAAAAATTTACCACCAAGTACTGCTGTTTTGCGATAGAATATCTGATGAATGGGTGGTACCTACTCAGACGAGCTTGCACAAAGCCCTGTACCAGTAAATTTAATATACCGATTCTCATTACTATTTTATTATTTTTTAAAAATACTTTTTTTAACATACTAATAGAAAAAATACGCAAATATTAGTAACAACTTCCTTGGCTTACCGAAAAAAAGATAAACTATTAAAAGTATAAATATATATTTTATAGTAAAGTATCGCAATCTTTGTTTAATAGCGATATAAGAGTACCACCATGCCGCGTCGCGTTCGAGTTATACAACATTTTTAGTAAATAATTAATTTACATAGGGAAGGCCGGGCAAAGTGAGTACCTTAATCTTTGATGGGCTATCGAAAGGGAACCAAAACGGATAGATAAAAAAACATTATTGAGTTTGAAACAGTATTTTTATAATAATAATAATAATATCCTGGGACATTTTTCACACACGGTCATCTGATCCCAAATTAAGCTTGTACAAAGCTTGTGTTATGGAAACCAGACAACTGATATACTACATATAATACTTTTCTTTTGTAAATACATACTTATATAGATAATTACACCCAGACTCAGGACAAACAGTTCATGCACACAAATATCTGTCCTGGGTGGGAATCGAACCCACAACCTTCGGCGTGAAAGGCACAGTATCTACCAACCACGCCAACCGGCTCGTCGTAGTAGCTCGCTAGTATTTATTGAACTTATTAATATAATCAACAAAAATCACGTAACATTACTGATGTTACGTGATTTTTGTTGATTACTTAAAATTATTAATCACATAAAAATTGGTACCGCTATCCACTTTGCCTAAACCACCGAGTAAAGTGGATAGGCTCATAGGGCAAAGTGAACATACGGTTAATTAAGGAACAATTACTGAATAATATTAAAAAAAACATTGGTAAATAAAGGAGAGAATAATAAAAATTAACTAATCAGTGCAATTGTCACACAGAAATATGCCATTTCTCTCATAAGCCGTGCATTTCTCGTAACTCCATTGCTTGAAGGAATTCCAATGGATCCAGTCATCAACCGGTTGTTCGTTAATTATATATACATATAATTATCTCCACAAATCAGCAAACAGCACGCACACTTTTCATCATTTTCTTTGTCCTTAGATCCTTCAGCTTTAATAATTTTAACATTTTTGTTCGTTTTAGAAATTTTGGTTGTTTTGGTTCTTTTGTTCGTTTTGGTAGTGTCAACATTTTTTTTAATCTTTGTCAATATTTTTTTAATAATTTGGTACTTTTAACAAATTTAGCTTTTTGTTCCTTCTTTATAGCAGTGCTAAATCCAGCTTTGAATGCTACATCACCAGCTTTTCCATTTTTGTCCCAAATTTGTGGATATGTTAGATCGTTATTTTTTGCATAAATACTTTAAAATCGTTAACTAGCAAGATTCATTACATAGAGATAAATAAAAAGACCGGAAAAACTCAATAAAAGCTTGTAAATTACGTACCGGGCCAAATGAACACCTGGTGGGCAAACTGAATACGGTGTTCACTTTGCCCATGTTCACTTTGCCCAGCGGGTACTTGTTGAATTATACTCATCCTAAAATCAAATATAAAAACAAACTCTCAATAAAATTATTAGCAACATTTCAGCAAGAAAACATGCATTTTGAGGATAGAATCAAGCCAATACAGTAGTATAGTTCTTGCAATCTACGAGCGCGCGTCGCCCTTAGTTGTATGAGTGACCAATCTGTATACGCGTCAATGTAGGCGTAAAAGCGACCGTGCGTACGGTTAGCAACCAAAAATTCATTAATTTAATTAATGGATTTCACTTATTTTTATATTTTAAATATTTTTTATTTATTTATTTATTAGGAGTGGTCAAAATGAAAAATAAACAAAAGCGTTAAAGTAACTACTAATTTACATTAGTAATAATAAATAATTACAAGTAGAAAATTAAAATATACACAAAATAAAAAGTTCTACCTGTAATTATTTATTATTACTAATGTAAATTAGTAGTTACTTTAACGCTTTTGTTTATTTTTCATTTTGACCACTCCTAATAAATAAATAAATAAAAAATATTTAAAATATAAAAATAGGTGAAATCCATTAATTAAATTAATGAATTTTTGGTTGCTAACCGTACGCACGGTCGCTTTTACGCCTACATTGACGCGTATACAGATTGGTCACTCATACAACTAAGGGCGACGCGCGCTCGTAGATTGCAAGAACTATATACTATATAAACATGAGTAATTACAGAATAACGTACCTTGAAAAGTCGTAAGCACTGTTCACTTTTTAATTTTATTTATTTTTTTCGCAAAGGACTCGCGCTAGCTCTATTTGTTTACAACTGAAGGGCAGTTCACTTTGCACGGCCTTACCCTAACCGTTATTTAAATGAAGGCATTAAGTATATACCAATATACTGTTTCGTTGGTCTAGTGGCTAAATGTAAGGCCGCAACCCGGAGGTCCTGGGTTCAATTCCCAGGACGGGCCAATAAAAAAAGTTATTGGGTTTCTCTGTCGGAAAAATCGAAGTTGGAAGTGTGTACTCTCGTGCCTCGAAAAGCTCGTAAAGCAGGTGGTCTTGCGTCTGAACTCTTTTCGGTCGTGTCGGATTGCCGTCTCATCGGATTATGAGAGCTATTGAATAGCGAGTGCACCTGTGTTTGCGCTCACACATGTGCACAATATAATATCTCCTGCGCAGTTAGCTAATCTCTCTTGAGATTAGCTGCCGTGGTCGAAATCGGACTGGAGAACATTAATATTATACTAATATTAATTCAAATAGCTACTGTTCCAATTATACAGTACAATCATGCAATGGTAGCAAGAATGCTAGCAGCTTTTACCTGATGAATCGCAATTACGATCCCTTGGGCGAAAAATGCACCAGCTTAGATAAACACAAACCAACAGTGTTAGGGAATATATTATATAATAGTTATTAATACCTACCCCATTTTTAAGTTGGTCGGTCTGAAAACACGAAACGTTAGCGCATGTAAAACAGTATCAAAATTGATAATTTCGCATTAGCATCAAACATAAGTATTTCACACTTCTATTCCTAAAAACTAGACTTCGGCATAAACATTCGTGTTTAATTTCGGGACGGACAGACGTAAGCGCTATATATTTCTATTGAAATAGCTTTCAAGCTTAAACAAATTCATAAAACATTTAATAAATTATATTAATACTAGTATTGTCACAATAACATACTACTCGACAGAATTAAAACCGCACAGAAAAAAACAAATTGCAAAACAAACAGAAAAAAATCAATATGCTACAGTCAGGGTTTTTTTAGTAATCAGGCTCTTTGTAAACTCACACGTCAACGTTTAAAAACTAAAAATGTGTCCATAGGATCTAGCAGAACAAAATTTACTCGTATGGAGATTTAACAATTTTAAAAGCTTCAGGAAATAGGGGTAGGAGTAACAACCTTCCATATGCCTAGAGCAACTCGAAAATTACACTGACGCTGATCTCGCTATTAAGCTATTAGGATCAGAAAAGTTCTCAATACATGTTTCTACATATTTAATTTGAGATAAATAAGGAACTTTGTAAAGAAACTTAAGTAGGAAAAAAAGAAAAATTAAGTAGGACATACTTTCAATCTATGGTACTTAATAGTCTTCGACCTTTCTGGAGATGTTGGTTGAACATTTGACATTGAATGATGAGATAAAGAACATTTAGAATTATATCAGATGATTTTAATAGATCGATAGTAGGTACACTTACAGAAAAACAGTTTAAAATGCCTATTGTGCTCCTTTTCTAGATGTTTTATGACAACGGCGATTGTAACACTATACTTAACATACACTATAAATAACACTAGTAAGTATAATAAGGTTTTTTTTATAGAATAGAATAGGAAGGCGGACGAGCATATGGGCTACCTGATGGTAAGTGGTCACCAATGCCCTTAGACATTGGCACTGTAAGAAATGTTAACCAGCGCTTACATCGCCAATGCGCCATTAATCTAAGATTATATGTCCCTTGTGCCTGTAATTACACTGGCTCACTCAACCTTCAAACCGGAACACAACAATACCAAGTACTGCTGTTTTGCGGTAGAATATCTGATGAGTGGGTGCTACCTTCCCAGACGAGCTTGCACAAAGCCCTACCACCAGTAAACAAAAAGGTACTTTCGGTATATAAGTTCGATAGTGATAGGTAAGTTAGATTGTGAAAATTTCAATGTGTAATTATATGCTAAAACCTCGATTAAAATGTCAGAAGGTATAATATATCTAGTTCAGTAACTAAATTAGGTACTCAAAATCTTAGCGGAAAGAAAGTAGCTCTGGCTTCTAAGAATGTGGTAAGAAAGTTTTTAGAAAGAGCTTCGAAACAGCAACAGGGACTTGCAAAAACTCTTCCAAACTCGAGTTATGATGCAGCTGCATCACATAACTCGAGTATATGCATATCGGTAAATACGATAGCTGTTTTTTTTAAATATTGCATTATTTTTAGGGATTATTTTCTACCTCTAGATTTATGTATTATAAATGAGTACTTAAAGATTTCTTTCCAGAAATATTACTTAAGCCCCTTAATTCATCGATATAGGCATCGATAGTCTTATATGAGCCTATAAAATAACGTATATAAGGTGTCCCGAAAACAATTGCCGTGAATACATCAGGCGCTGTCCACACACTAGACTGCCGACTGACTGAAGACTGCCGTGTATCTCACAACAAGCTTAAATACAGTTCCATACAACACGACGAAAAACCATGTGTGAATTGTTGAGCGGATATGGATGATTAAGCATAAAATAGCCTAAGAGTACAATTTTGTGTACATAATCAATTCCAGCTATCGCTATATTGACACTTTTAATGTTAAATATTTCCAACCATGATCATTGTTACAAGACGCTAGGTAAGGATTTTATTTACTGGTGGTAGAGCTTTGTGCAAACTCGTCTGGGTAGGTACCACCCACTCATCAGATATTCTACCGCAAAATAGCAGTACTTGATATTGTTGTGTTCCGGTTTGAAGGGTGAGTGAGCCAGTGTAATTACAGGCACCAGGGACATAGCATCTTAGTTCCCAAGGTTGGTGACGCATTGGCGATGTAAGCGATGGGTAACATTTCTTGCAGAGCCATTATCTACGAGCGTTTGGTGACCACTTACCATCAGGTGGCCCATATGCTCGTCCGCCTTCCTATTGTATAAAAAAAAAAAAAAACTTAATAATATCTCATATTTATCAAAGAAATATTTGAAACAATAATAATAATAATAATACTCTCCCGGCCGATTTCGGCCACGGCGACCGCTTCAACTCCTTGCCTGATGGCGATCGTGTGCTCGCATGTGGCTTATGTAGCCAATCTTCTTACTGATGATCCTCGCGCATAGCGGGCATGTGAGCACTCCATTGATATAATTGTAGTTGATTGCCGCGGGTGGTCGGGCTTTCAACTGGTCGCGTCTAGCATCAAGCTCAGCAAGGCGACTCACTTCAAATTCTTGGATCCTCGCTTTAATGCTGGATCTCCATTGTACCCTGTTGGCGGCCTGCTGCTCCCACTGCGCGCTTTTTATATTGCACTTTTTCATGTGCCGCTTAAGCACATCTTTGTATCTAAGGAGTTGACCGCCATGCTTACGCTTGCCTTCCTCAAATTCACCATAAAAGATGCGCTTAGCGACACGCTGATCCGCCATCCTTGACACGTGACCACACCAACGAAGCTGTCGCCGCATAAGGTAAGCTTCAATGCCACCCACATTAGCTCTTCGCAGCACTTCTGAATTCCGCACACGATCAGACCACTGGATATTCAGGATTTGGCGTAGGCATTTAAGGTGAAGCGGTCTAATGTGCGAATATGATGTCGGTACACGGACCAGGTTTCGGCAGAGTAAAGAATGTTAGGTAGCACGACCGCCATATATATGGAAATTTTGGTAGCCAGTTTTAGGTCATGTGAGCGGAAGACTTTGGTATTCAGCTTGCCGAATGCCGCGGCTGCAGCACCGATCCTGCTGTTGATTTCGGCATCCAATTCGCACTTGGATGTAACAGTGCTCTCCAAGTAACAAAACTGATCGACCTGCTTTAGTACATCATCTCCAAGTTTAATGACCAGTGTTTCACTGCCGTGGATATCCAAAGACATCACTTCTGTCTTTTTGACACTGATCTTTAGGCCGAACTTGCGGCAGGACACATGGAACTCGGACATGAGCTTTTGCAGGCCGTCTGCGGATTCTGCCACAAAACATAAGTCATCCGCATAAGTGATCTCAGTAATCATTGCGTGAGACACTTTTGTTCGGGCCTTTAACCTGGCTAAATTGAAAAGGCTGCCATCAGTGCGGAAACGGACGCGAACTCCCTCGGGAGTCGTCTGTAGGACTTCGCGGACTACTACTGCAAAGTACATGGCAAACAGTGTGGGCGCCAGCACGCACCCTTGCTTTACCCCACAGGTAACGGGGAAGAAGTCCGACTGTTCACCGTCAATAGTGACGCAGCTCCTCATTCCGTCATGCAGTAGTCTCACTAGTCGCACAAACTTCTCCGTGCATCCCAATTTTCCTAGCACAGCCCAAAGAGCTTCACGAGGCACGCTGTCAAATGCCTTCTCAAGGTCTACAAAGCAAAGATACAGTTGACGCACTGAGAAGATAGCCTTACAAGTACCCCGGTCATGTCGAAAGCCAATCTGGGTTTCAGGCAGAATCTTTTCTGAAAGTTCTGAAGGGCGGTTTAAAAGAATTCTGGCGAGGACTTTTCCAGGGACCGGTAATAGTGAAATACCGCGGAAGGAGTTGCAGTCAGAACGGTCCCCCTTTCCCTTATACAGTGTCCTGATGATTGATACTTTGAACGTATCAGGGACTTGTTCTTTTTCCCACATATGGGTAAAAAGTTCCCATAGAGCCGAATGCAACTCCTCACCCCCGTATTTGAGTAGTTCTCCTGGTATAAAGTCTACACCAACCGCGCGCTTATTCTGCTGTTGTTTGATGGCAGAAACAACCTCATCACGTGACAGTGGCTCATCCAGCTTGATAAAAGTAGGGAGTTGAGGTAAATGTAATCCAGGTTGAATTCTCGGTCTACATTGAGCAGGAAGTTAAAATGTTCTGCCCAACGCCTGAGTACTTCCTCCTTGCTTTTAATAAGGCCATCGCCAGTTACTGGACGTAGTGGCACTTTTCTTAAGCGGGATGTACCGAGCAACCTTCGAACCTCACTGTAGAACTCTCCTAGCTGGTTAGTGTCAGCAAGCCACTGCACTTGACGCGCTTTGTCCCGCCACCACTTATCCTTAATCTCTCGAGATAACTTACGCAGCTCCACGTCACCTTGCTTGATCCCTATTACGCGTTGGCCTGGCTGTGTTCTGCTGCGCACTTGTAAAAGACGCCGATGCTTGTCAATTGCCTCAGTAAGGACTCCGTCATTCTCATCATACCAGTCCTCGTTCCTGCGGACTTTTAGACCTATAGTAGCAGTGGCAGTGTCTAATATTTGAGAAGACAGAGAACCCCAATCAGCTTCAACATCACCGGTTCTTTCATGTGACATAAGTGCGCTGGTCAAGGCTTCAGCATATTTCTTCCTAGTCTCGAAATCTTTCAGCCTCTCGACATCTAAAGATGCAGGTTTCGCTCTTTCGGATCTTCGGGAACGAAGAAGACGGAGATGTAGCTTAGTGACTACAAGCCGATGGTCGGTCCAACAGTGGGCACCGCGCATGACGCGGGTGATTTGGACTTCGGAGATATCTTTTTGGCGCACGATAGCATAATCAATCAAGTGCCAGTGTTTGGATCTTGGGTGCATCCATGTAGTTTTGTGCTTGGCTGGAAGTCTGAACATTGTGTTCGTGATCGCTAGGTCTAATTGTGCACATAAGCTGAGCAGCAGCTGACCGTTGCTGTTCATATTGCCAACTCCATGTCTCCCCAAGACTTTAGGCCAGGCGTTGTAATCCCGTCCAACTCTAGCATTGAAATCCCCCAAGACCAGTATCTTCTCTTTGGGGCGTATGCTTTCGATGCACCGGTTCAAATCGTCGTAAAACTTACCCTTTATGATATCAGATTTATCCAGCGTTGGAGCATAGACACTGATGACATTCAGGTAGTTGTCATATTCAAGGTGAAGGCGCAGTGTGGTGATGCGGTCCGAGATGTGCACCGGACACTCTTGTAATTGATTAATGAGCTGGTTCTTAACCGCAAATCCTACGCCCGACCACCGCGGTTCCGAGGTAGCAAGTCCCTTCCAAAAGAAAGTATACCCGCCACCATGTTCTACCAGCTCCCCTTCTTCGGCTAGATGTGTTTCGCTGAGTGCAGCCACATCCACATTATAGCGTCGAAGTTCTCGAGCTAAGACGGCAGTTTTCCGTTCCGGGCAGGCATTGTCATCACGTCAAGAAGTGTTCGCACGTTCCACGCGCCGAATGTTATTGCAGGTGTTTTTATTTTTTTTATTCTGTAACGCCGACCACGAAATTGAAGGATGCGAAGGCAGCCGTGGTTACTACCCTCAAAAATAAAATGGTTGGGAAGAGCTTTTGTTTAGGGCACCTTTTCTAGCACCAAGGCTGAGCGGGGAAAGCAGTGCCTCCCTAAATAGGGCTGCTTTGTCACTCCAGATGCTGCCGGGTTTACTCTGTCTCCCCTATGCAGAGCAAAAGCGACCACGGTGTTACACACCCCCAGAGCCACCCATGTGCAGGCCTCAGACAAAGCCCGGATTGCATCAAACCGGACCTCTCTACCTTGACCCATCGCCACAGGACTTGAAACAATTGATTTGAAACAATATCTTATAAAGCTATGTGCATATAAATCATTCGAGTTAGTTTCGAAAAAAAAATCGACTATTTGCATGATTTTACATTTGTGCTCTGGTAACATTTTGTAAAAAAAAATAAAAAAGTCAATATAAATGTAAATAACCAAAATTAAAAGAATGAACACCAAGACTAGATAATAACAGGGAAAAAAATTATATTAATATGTTTTTCAGAAATGTAAAATCAGCAGCGGAATTTGCACTTTGCTGGTGAGTAAATATATAAAACATTAATTTTCTAAGAGCCTAATAGAATTTGATAGGTTTGGTATGTTATTTTTACAAAAAAATAAATAATTACTTTAATTGAATAATTTGTGTTATTCAAAATTTTAATTTACTTTAATGCTGTGATAATTTAAGTATAAAACTTTTGAAATCATCATTATGTTTCTAGTTTTCGTATTTTTTTTCAGTAAGTCACCACTATTTCTCCAGAGTTCACATAATTTGGGCAATGTTCGGTTACAATTACGCAGCTCATTTCACAATACACGGCGAGGAGCCCGCCGGCCAATATCAGAACCTAATCCTCTGGACCTTTTACAAATAGATTCAAGTCCTTTGTATGCTAAGAGTCTATTCAAACCTTTCTTCTTTACTGTTGGGGTATGCGCTAATACATATTTGTTGTAATAATAAATATCTTTGTAAATATATAAATTTATTTAATTATTTTTTTATTTTGCAATTAGGTAACAACACTCAGTCTTGCTGGTTGTGTAATCTGGGAATATGAAAACTTACGCTCTCATGCAACCTCATTTCTCAAAAGGCCAGGAACTTGGTTAAATACCCATCAAAAGAGAATTACATCACAAATAGTAAGCACTTCTAATTCGAATAATTTAACAATTGACAAATTAAACAAATCTTTATAAATTATTTAGTAGATATTAGTAAATTGATTTGAATGTTTTAAACTATTTTCTTATAATTATCACAATTATTTTTAAATTATGAGTGATGATTATAATAATAAATACACAAGACAAGTATGTTATGTGTTGAAAATAAATTATCACTGGCTTAAGATGTCTTCAAGAAATTCTACAATATAAAACGCTATATAGACTGCGACTACAACATAAAACATTCCATTAAAAATATATATGTATAATACCTAGATATTTTAATATTTATTACAGACATCAGAACCAGGGCCATTAAAAAAATGGTGGAGCTCCCTTAAAGAGAGTGAAAAAGTTTTCTATCCCATTCTTGCACTCAATGTAATGGTGTTTGGAGCTTGGCGAATCCGAGCTTTACAGCCACATATGATTAAATATTTCTGTTCAAATCCTTCAGGCAGTGAGTAGTATTACTATCAACATCTAGTATAATTTTTATACTTTACTATTATTTAAAAATATATTTTTTTTACAGAAGCACAATGTCTTCCTATGGTATTAAGTACCTTTAGCCATTACTCCACATTACATTTGGCTGCAAATATGTATGTGCTGTATAGCTTCATGCCAGGTAAATAATAATAACTTTAGTTCATAAACAAAAGTACAGAATACATTAAAAACATTTACAAAATTACTTTAGAGTACATAGTATATCCACCAATTCGCATTGAAGCAGCATGTTTATATATGTGCTGACCTCCTTAAGCGATGAGTAGGTTTTGACCAGCAGTAGAATATTTTCTTTAATTTTATAACAAAGTATATATTTTGATGGAGTGACTTTAAGTATACATTACATGATAATCATAAGTTTTTAGAGGACCTGTATATATTTATTCTTATTTCTCTTTCCTTAGCTGCCGTAGCATCATTGGGCAAGGAACAATTCGTTGCTATGTATATGAGTGCTGGTGTTGTAAGTAGTTTTGCCAGCTTCCTGTATAAAGTAATGCTCAATCAGCCGGGTCTTAGTCTTGGAGCGGTAAGTATTTACATTTATTATGTACTAGTGGATGCAATGCAATTCCCCTTACAATAGGAAAAGTATCACAGGCCACATGTTGATGGTCCTAAACCAAAAACCTTTGCACAAGTGATTTTAACATCTGAACAGTGTCAACGGTTAGAACGCATAGAATAATAACAGAGATGAATATTAATTTTTATTCATATATTATTACTTTAATATTTAAAAATTATTTTAATATACATGAAATTATACAACAAAATATGTCACAATTAATTAATGTTATGATGAACAAATTATTTATTGCAGTCTGGAGCAATTATGTCAGTGTTGTCATATGTCTGCATGCAATACCCTGATACTAGACTGAGTATAATATTCTTGCCTATGTATACATTCGCTGCTGGTACCGTAAGTAACTTGCTGTATATTATTTACTTATAATACGAAAACATGATTTTAAAAAGGATTGACCTTTTAAATATGCATTTGTTTTTTAATTAAATTTTTTAGTTACATGCTTCAATAACTGGATTTAATTTTTAGGCTATAAAAGTAATAATGAGTGTCGATCTTGCTGGAGTTATACTTGGGTGGAAATTCTTTGACCATGCAGCTCATCTTGGTGGTGCACTATTTGGAATGTAAGTTAATTATAAATGTATTGACTTAAATTATATTTGGCCTTTGACCTTATTCAGTATAATACTTTACACTTGCTAATTGATTATTAAAAAAGTATCATTGATCAGACATAAGATTACTAGAAGTTTATTTTTTTCTCATAGAAATGTGGCTTACAATAAAATTAATTACATCCTATATGATATGTTTTACAATATAATTTACCTCAAAAACATAACTTGTTTTTTTTTACTTTTTGGAATTAATTTGTAAAAGCATATACATTGCTTCACAAGATAAACTAACCCTGTGTATACATATATTTGTGTAACAGTATACAAGCTTATACTTGTTGCTTGTAGTCATTGTGTCTGTACTTATTTTATTAGAACACTAAAATTGTAGTTTGAATCATTATATATTTATATACACATATATCATTGGCAGTGAATGGGTTAACAACATCTGGTAAAAGTATCTTTAAGCCCATATAAACATTTTTTTAAATTTGGATTATTATTTTTATTACAGGTTTTGGTGTTACTGGGGTAATTCCTATATTTGGGGCAATAGAGACAAGTTTCTTCAGTATTACCATAGCATCAGAAAGGATTCTAGATAACATTTTATTGAAACAAAGAAAACTAAGAAAATTCTGAAAATTGTTATAGAGAATGTTATATTTATTTTTTAAATTACATATATATATAAATGTAATTTTGGTGACTCCTTTGATAGAGAATAAAATATTATTATAAGCTTTTGAAAGATTGTAGTTTATTTTAAATAAAACTGTTAAGATAACAAAAAAACATTTATTCATAAAAATATATTATAAATGCACTTTTAATAGAATAAAATTATGGAAATATATATTATATAAATCTGTTATAAAAGTTGGCCATAACAAAGTACAATACGGCTATGAAGAATTATTTTATTCAACAAAAGCTTGCGGTATGTTAATTAGGCTTGTTATGAGAATGGTACAATGCTTAATATGTGTGAACATATAAAAATATGCTGAGAGCTGAATCGGGCGGAACATGCCAACATAGGTAGCGCATATTGTATTGTTGTAGATTTGAAAGTGCACAACTAACTAGTAAATAATTTCTATGATTGTTGTTAGTTTTTAGTTTATATTTAAGCTGTAAGTATTTTAGCATGGAAATCAAAATGTTCTCCAATATAAGTAGAGACGTAATAGTAAGAATGGTCATAGCCTTCACGTAGGTTCAAAATAATTGGAACACCAACAGAGCGACAAGCCTCCACTAAATTTTCAGGTAGTAATTGCTTTTCAATATAAAATTTGTCTCCAGCGCCCTGTAATAACAATACAAAAATAAGTAAATACAGGAATATCATACGCATACTAAACAATACAATATAAAAAGAATATTTTAGTAAATTGCAAAAAATACTATTTACATTTTTATTGTTTTAAAAAGACTGAACCCAATTAAAATATTTCCTCTAAATTTGAAGTCTATAACTTATAGTAATTGTTTTTGTATAAAGCACTTTCGAAAAACCAGTGATTTTTTTTTTTTGATATTGCAAGCAGTTATAAGAATCTGTATAATTCAAAACATATAAGATTACAAATTTATAAACTTTACCTGATCAATAAGCAATGTGAGCGGAGGTCCATCATATTTCTTAACAAGTTCAGTTGCATCCCATTCTGCCCATTGGCTTTTATCCTCACCTAAATAACCAGTGAAAGCCTTCTCACCCCATGGGCATTTAGTAGGGTTGCATATTGGTGCAAATGCACTGACTGATTTATATAGACCAGGATTTCTTAATACTGACACCAAAGCTCCATGTCCTCCCATACTGAAAATTAAAGAAATAGCTAATAATTTATTGTTAACTTTAGACTGCCTATTTTATTTTTAAAACATTAAGAACTTTTGGGTTCTTTTTGCATATTAATTTATAAAATTAGTGGTTAATTTTAAATAATTTGTCATTTAAAATGGTTATTATTACCTGTGTCCCATTATGCCAATTCTATTAGGATCAACATGGTTGCTAAATGCCTGAAGGATAAGGTCATACAATTCCTTAGTCAAGTAGCTGCCCATTCTATAATTTTTCGACCATGGATCTTTCGCTGCATCCAGATAGAAACCAGCTGACACACCAAAATCCCAGGATTCATCATCACCGGGTACTTTAACACCTCTCGGAGAAGTATCAGGTCCTACTACAATAATGCCCTTTTCAGCCGCATACCTATGTTAATTGTAATTGTTGTTAACAAATTAATATTCAAAACTAATAACCTCCTCAATAAGTTTAAAATATCAAGAAACTTACTCCTAAATCACTCCTAAAATACAGTATGATAATGAATGGTAATTATTATATAAAAATGTTTAAATTAACATATTTCATATAGGTCATGTCAATGTGATAAGTTTAAATATTGATAAACATTGACATTATAAATTTAAATGTATATTTTTAATTTATCAAAAGTTTATATGATTAAAAATTCATAATTATTTTTTTGTTACCTTTGAAATCCTGACTTAGTAATAAAATTCTGTTCATTGCAAGTAAGTCCAGAGAGATAATAGATAACTGGCAACTTAACATCACCCCCTTCGGCTTGAGGTGGTATATAGATTGAAAAATTCATTTTGCATTGCAATTCTGTTGATTGATGAGAGTATACCTTTTGAAACCCTCCAAACACCTTGTTTGATGATACTAATTCTAACCCTTCCATTTTTAGGTACTGAAATATTTTAAATTCATGTTAATATTTGTATGTAACAATTAAGTTTACATAATATTAATAAAATTACTACATTTCACTCCATTAAACTTCATTTATGATTCCAATATTTTTTAAATAGTAATTATTTATGATTAAGAAACTACACAAAAGATAGATATTAAGTAAGGAATTCTTGTCAAAAAATAAAAAAAATATTGTAGTCTATGTAATAAAAAGCAGTGTTTGTGATTAACTTGTTACCAGCGGTTACGCCAAAAATTTGTATAAAATTTTGGCCTAATTGATTAAGTGGAAATATTACCAGTTGAATTTATATAAAAGCTAGTAATAATAAATATAACAACAAATTTAACATGATATTACTAAGAAAATTAATATTTATAATCACATATAATTTCTTAGTATTATCATAGTAAGAATCAATATTTCATTTATACAGTAGTGCTATGCTAATTGACCAAATTCAAAGTTATACTAAACTTAATCGTAATGTGTTGAGTCATCGTATCTTTTAAAAAATATATACATATATTTATTATAGGTAAGTAACTAACCTACCTATAATAAGTATTTTTTAATCCTAAAATACTACTTTTTCTATGGCTGCATGAACTTTTGTTATCAGCTGAATGAGATAACAGTTTAAAATATTTCAACATAATAAATAATCTTAATATATAATTTAAAATATGTAAGATCTATTTTAATATGCTTATGTATAATATAAATTACAAGAGAATTATTTTATAAGATATTTTATCCATTACCTTTATAATACCTCTTGTAAATTTGATAATGTTTGTCCTCTCAGTAAACACAAAATTAACGTCTAAGTTTCACTTGACTTCTAGACAAAAAGGTACTTTCGTTAATCAGTAGGACCGGCAACGTGCCGGTACGTTTGACGTTTTGTTTTTGATTTGAGCAGCAAGCTGGAAGACGACAGACATCAAAGTCAAATTAGTCAAAATCTAAAGCAATAGTGTTGCGTGTGATAAAATATTAATAGAAAGTGATTTTATTAAATTATCTATCAACAATTCGATAGTCATAACCGTAAATATGTTGTTTGAGTACTTCCCGAAACACGATGGAATTTTTAATATAATATGTTTAATTTGCTTCTTTATTTTATTTATAATTACATTCCATTGAAGGAGACTGTCATTTGACTGTTTCCCAATAGTTCCATATGTTATGGGGCTTTATAGTTTCCAGAAATACATTATAAAACAGGGCATTTTTAGAATATTTTAACATGCACATAAATTGCTAAATTCTAACAAATAGGCAAAATATGCTACATTAAAGGATAAAAAGGAAGTTACATGCCGAGTGCGCAATTCCAAAAAATCCTATTTATACTACTTTATGAAAACTTTTTTCTATTTTTTCAAAAACATAGCGGTTTGGTTAGGTGAAAATCTATACTCACTAATATTGCGTTTGACGCAGAAAATGTATTTATTTAATTCAGTCTAATTTAGTACCTATTTTCTGATTTATATGCTAATTTTCAAGCATATTTAAAATGAACATGTCAGTTTAAAAAAATATATTTATGAGATATTATGTTTCCAATATAAATTATGCGGTCTATCTCACAGTAGTTTGAGTTTTACAAATACTAAAGCTGTCAGAGGATTAAATGCTAATTGTTACGGTCACTTTTCTGGCAGTTGTAAAAACAGTTAGTTTTAAAAACATGTAATATGTTTGAGTATTAATTAATACCATTGAAATTAACACAACCAAAATATTGTATTAAGGAAAACTACAATAAGTGTCAATTTTAAGCATTTTGATCCTCCTCAGTTACTTGATAGACATAAAAATTATCCAATAAAATACAATATTAATAAATTAATTTATTGCCTTCAATGATACTTAAAAACAAAAAACAAAATTACAGCTTTTCTTTACATTAATTGTTTTCCAAAGCATTATTACTAAGTTCTTTTTTTTGCTACAAACCTTTCACTATAGTAAAAAAAGAATTGCGGTACACAACATTAAAGCAGACTTAATCTAAAATCCTTTTATGATTTGTTTTCCAGGACAAATAAGTATTCCAAAAAAGTGCAACTGACTGTACAATTAATACTTGATATTGTAATGGAATATAATAAAAGTTAGCTAATTGCACCCATGGCCAAATATAGTAATTAGCTTTCAGGACATCCATATAATTGGCATCAATATCACTTTTTATAGATTCCCAAGATTTTCCTTGCATTGTACCCACGGCAATTAATAGAAAAAATAAAAAACATGGAGCAAATATAGCTTGATCAACAAATACTTTCTTGATTGCAACAGTTTTACCACCAACTCCAACATGTTTGTTTAATATTCCATACCAGGCTCGTAAAGCTGGACCCTGCAAAATAGTTTCAATTCTGAATAAACTTCAGTAGAACTTACACAGATATTCATTATTTTATTTTACAATACTTACTCCAACAAAAAAGCCTATACTTGAAAATTTTATAGTTCTTTTAAAGTCATAATTTTCAAATCTTTTATTTTCTATGCATGTTTGTGAAATAAGATCACCAGCACCCATCAATGTTCCTGCTTGAATAGCTTGCACTAAATAAGGCCGATTGTTAAGAAGGTTCTGATAAAATTGAAATATTACACGAGCTTTCGACATGGTAAATGATTCATGCTATTTTCAACTTAAGGATGGCATATAAATGCTTTTATAGAAGGCAAAATTGTTTTCTGTAGATCAGATAGAAAAGATAAAAAACTATTTCTTTTTCAATTAATATTTATGTCAATATTAGCATTTATAGTGGAACTTATTAGTTATCTTGCAATGTTCAATTGAATTTTTGATATTTGACTATTTATATAATAAACATGCTACTATCTAATGTCAAATTTCCAATGTCAAAGTCTCCTCCATAGATAATACATGTATACTGGTCTCCTCTTTTCAGGGCCAACTGCCAAGCGCAGAGATGAGAGAAGGCGTCAAACAACTACAGATTATTAGGTACAATAGATGTTTAACGAGATTTTTTTTAAAAAGAACGAAATATATAATTTGTAATGTTAAAAAAATTTATTCATATTTTTAAAAACTACTCAACTGGGTTTAAATTAAAAAAAAAAAAACGTATATGAGTTATAAATTTTTGCTTTATGTATTTTACATAAAGCAAAAATTGTATTTTACTTAAAATAAACCGATAAATGCTGTGGATATACATATTGTAAACATTAAGCATTAGGTACCAATATGTAAGTTTAATTTATTATTTATATATTAGAATTCAGAAGTAGCATAATATAGCATAGACTATTTTAATCATAAACCAAACATTACTAAATGAATATATTCTGTTTATTCCCTCAAATCTTCATTCCTAGTGTTATCTGTCCATAGTAAATTCGTAAAAGAAGGGAAAGATTGTGAACAAGATCGTTTTAATGATTTTCGCGTGTGAAAAGTAATAATTCATCGTAACGTCTTTAATTTTTAATCCTTTACTAATTGCAAAATAGAAGTTTAACTATGGATAAAAGGAAATTATCAACTACTGGCGATAGCCTTTATCAAATACTGCAGGTACCCAAAACTGCAACCGCCGATGATGTCAAAAAAAGTTATCGTAAATTAGCGTTGAAATATCACCCGGATAAAAACTCAAATAGCCCAGATGCAGCGGAAAAATTTAAAGAGGTGAATCGTGCTCACACAATATTAAGTGACGCTACAAAGAGAAATATCTATGACAACTATGGCTCCCTCGGATTGTACATAGCCGAGCAATTTGGAGAAGAAAATGTCAACGCCTACTTCGTCGTAACTAGTACTTGGTGCAAAGCCCTTTTAGTTATTTGCGGTGTTTTGACCGGATGTTACTTCTGCTGCTGTTTCTGCTGCTGTTGTAACTGCTGCTGTAACAAATGTAAACCACGTCCACCAGAAGAGTCTGGTGATTACCACACACTTGAACGCGACGAATCAGACGGGATTCACCCGGTGACGATGCAACCCGGTGGTGAAGGCCGTCCGACTGCTGAACAGGCGCCACCCATCGCCATGCCGGCGCCAGCTCCGGGCGTATCCGAAAACACGGGTCTCAACACAGGTGGGGTTAATTATGGAATTTCGCATTAACACTATCATTGCCAGTTATAGCATATAAATTATTATTGCTTTATATATACATTTCATCATATTTTTCATTTTATTTATTCAGATAACGAAAAAATGTAAATTTACTCTGATTTTTTTTAAGCTTTGTAGACAATGTAAGTTACAGTTAATACTAATCATTTTTATTGGATGTAGGTTAATGGGAATAAATATCAATGTGACTCATCAAGGCTTAAATATGTTTATATTAATTTTTGAGATATGAGGTATTATCTAATCTATAGATTAAGATTTTTTTAGGCAAATATCATACTGACAGTGACTATGTTTTTCCAAATTATTATTTTATATTCAATATATAAAAAATAATTTAAATGAAACACTTATTAATCACTTTGTATGTTAAAATTGTATATATTTAATTAGTGCTTATTTGCCATATTAAGAATTTGTTTATAAAGACAAAATGTGGACACATCATACAAATTTTGAATTGTATTGATCTTTGCTTCTGTAATTATGTAATTCAAAGAAGAAAACAATTTATTCACAAGTAATTTGAAATTTAAGTAAAACATACAAGAAATTCATAGAGTATGCATTAAATTTTTTGATTCACAATTTATTTTTTTTAAATTCGAGTAGACCTGCAACTTCTTATGAATTGTCAAGCACTACCACATTGTAGTTAAAATAATAAAATTAAAACAAATTTTGAGATGTAGGTACATGTGATGAGCCATTTTCTATAATACTATACATATAAATAATGAAGAGCAGTTCAATAGTAAGCAATGAGATAGCAAAATATTTGATGCCTACTCCTTCCATAAGGATTTAGCAAACATAGAGTACCTTAAAGAGAAAAGCAGGACAGTGATATTCGTAAATTATATCACAGAAGGATGAATTAAATAGAGACTTCAAATTATGTAACTTGATAAAATAATTTATGTTCTCTTCTAAATTACACAGTGTAATAGTGATATATTTAAAGATTTCTGTATAAAAATAGAGAAATAATTTTCTGCTTAAATTATAATTTAATTTTTTATCCGATTAAATACTATGAGAAAATCACAAGAACATTAACCTTGTTTAAGTTGTTGACATTCTTTTAATTTAGGTTAAGAATTAACTCACGTTTCTTGTTAAAAAATTATCTCAATATATTATTAATTCTTAGACGTAAATTCATACATTTAAATCACTATTTTAATATCTTTTTTCAATGTTTTATCTTGCACATATTAGTTAACATTGCATAATATAAACATTCCTGCCTCAATTAATTAGTTTGATAGATAACAATCATCGAAAAATGAAAAACTTTCATACCATTATTCATTTAAGATTAATAGGAGTTGTACTTTCACATAATAAATTTGAGAATCAATATATAAAGTTTATGCTACTTAATTTAAGCATATTTTTTTGTACACATATAAAAATTGTTGTGCATTTATCCAAAGAAATTATTTTTATTATTTTATAGTGGTATTACCCGCATCATAAATCAAACCTTTAGTGGTGGGTTGCTTCACTTTAAGCACTTAATAAACATGTTTATTTTTAAATAAAAATTAATAATTTATAGATAATATAAATAAATAGTATTTTTTTTAATATGATGTCAATTTAATTTTTTAATTAAGTCATGATATTATTACACATTAGATAACGAATAAAAATGTCACATTATATTTTAAGTAAGTAATTGTCTTAAATGAAAAAAATGAAATGTAATAAAAATATATGTATTCATATGGTCTTTTAAGCTCAATGTTACAGTAGTTAATCTGTTTGAAGTGAGATTAAAAAGTTTTGTGTCATTGAAAATGCTTTGATGAAACTGAGCTTGGAGTGCACTCAGTTTATTGAAGCCACTGAAGAATGACCCGCTGGCATTCATTGTCACACATTGTTCTTCCAATGTTTTTCTATAAATGTATTTGACATTGTGTTTGTTCAAATTATTTTAACTACATTCTTTTTAAATAAAACAGAAAATAGTGTGGAATTGAAAATATATATATAAGAACAATAAAACAAATGAAGTTCTAATCAAATCAGCAAAATTATTAAATTATTTATAAACAGAGCCAATTTAATAGTAGGCAGCAAGGGTCTCTTACAGATTATTTTGTTAACTGGGTATGTGACCAAAATATACTTATGACATAATATTAAGATAAACAAATCATAAGGTCTCTGTTAGAATGCTAGAGGAGAAATTTGTCCAGTATTTAGTTAAATTATCTCTCTTTAATACAAATAATATTAGGTTTATTTTATAAGTAGCAGACAGTAGTTATGTTGTAATACGGTGGTAGATGATTGTATAATAATATATTAAGAACATGGCTTTTTAATATTGTTGACTTTATGAAATGTTACTAATTGTTAGATAGTAATTTTGTTTTTAAAGTATTGCTTTAAACAACAAAAACCTATGTATGTAAATGTCACTGATAGGGTTTTAAAATTATAATTACCTATTATATTGTCTTGTCCCAATTTGCTGAAAATACAATTTTTCTATAATTATAAATGTCACATGTCTAAGGTTTACATATTTCATATATAATTAGATTATTCAACTATTGTGGTGATTGTAACCCAATTAGATCGTTCTTATATATCATTTTTTAGATAGTCAATATATAAAAGCTTTTTTATTACTTCATGATATAAAAACGAGATTAAAAGTTATTCTTAGATAAAAAACGAATTAGTTTGTAATATTAATAGGTTTCATTATTATACCAGAGATATAAAATGTTAAATATACTCAAATCTCATAATATAGTATTAAAAAAAATCTTTGATAAAAATAATTTGTAAAATAGAGTTTTGTTGTGTCTAATGTACTTAATATATTCCAGAAGTAAGTCTATTTATCATTCCTTATCAAGAAGTGATAAAAGAGCTTTTTAAAAATTGTTGCAAATGCTGCGTCTGACCATTTCATCAGGGTAGAGCAAGATAGTCTTCCTTTTTTCGGCTTTTGTTTCACCCTATTTAGAAATAAAACGGTAAGGTTTGCCTTTCGAGCCCCTGCCACGCAATTCCCTGTATCTCCTAAGATATGTCATGATGATGTGGTATGCCACATTTTCTTTTTCGGTTATAATTCTTATAGCGATTGCTCCCTTCGCTCTACCCTAGAGACGGCGCTATACAAATGGCTGTCCATATACTATGTGGATGTCTGCAACAAGCTAAGATCTCTGCAATATCACAATGTTTAGTAGAGCCATAAGTTAGTTACATATTGAACCTAACATCAATTTAATAAGGTTTTGGTATTGTGGTAAAGTAAAGCTATCAAATAACACATTTCTAGGCACATAATATATGAACGGCCCTACATCTTTACAAAAAAAAAACGATCATTTAATTATAATACTTAATAATGTAATTTGGTACATTGTCTGTTAAAAAATAAAAACATTATATACTTAATACCTATCTTAGAAGTAATGACAGATTTCCTATACTACGTGTATATTAATGTTATGATACTAGTCAACGAGTATTTATTACATGAGTGTCGAATTATAAAATGTTAATTGTAATTACACCTGATACTTTCAGTCAAATAAATTTCTGCATATTAAAAAAATATCTATCAATTAAATAACCGGCGCCTTTTCATTTAAAAATATAGTAAATATTGGCACATAGTAAAAGTTAAAAATATATTAATTTCTTATTTTCAGGGAGCAGTATTCCAAAATACACATGAAGTATTTACAGCTAGTCTAACGTTAATTGTAAGAGAAATGAGGAACTGACTACTTATAACCACCAACATGCCAGCTTCTTACAGTTGTAAGCGTAAAATGATTTTGTTTACGTTTTTTTATAATTATTTATTTAAGTATTGGTTTAATATGTTATTTATTACCTACTAGCTTAAAATCTGTGCCATCACTCGCGACTAAGCTATTTTATTGCAAAAATAAATAGATAATTACGCGATGAGCCGATTTGAACTTTGTTTTGTACACTTTTTTTTTTGTTATTTCGAAAATTAAAATGTTATTAAGTGTTAATAAAATATTAAAGGTCAAATATAACAAAGCTTATATAGCTTACGAAATTTACAATAAACTGTTTGTAAACTGTTTTATCCTGCGCTACTTAGAAGTAAGAACCACGAAATGGACGTTTAAAGAATAGAAGTTTGGAATACTGCCACTTTTTGAACTCGGCCTAGTTTCATTGTCGTGTTTTATATTGATTTCCATTAAGGTCAAATATTTACAAAAGAGATATTACTAAAATAATACTGTTCATATAACATTACTACAGTTATTATAATTTATTAAGTTCACGATTAAATATTTTGTATATTGGCACAATTAGAAAAAATGCTTTAAATTTTGGATATTACCTACGGTTAAGAAAATACGGTATTTTGTTTTATACGTAGCGATAGTTTATTTTATATTTCTTAGTTAAATATAAAATCAAAAGTTGTATGTTATCTTATTTGATAATTCGGTAGTTTTTTCTTAAAGAAATATATTTAAATAATTGCTAAATGCATTGCTCTTTCTTGTATTACAAATTATAATTAATGTGGCTATATGATTGTTATTATTAAAAAATAATAACAATTAGAAAAAGAAAATATTGTTTCAACGTACAGTACATTGATTAAAGGCTATAATATATAGCACTTAATAAGTTACAAGTGAATTACAATAGGAATGTCTTAGCATAGTGAGATAATGTCTGTAGAAGTTATTTAAATTGTATGTAAATATGACATAAATCACAAATGTACCTTGTTTGCAAGTCAAAGGGAAAGTGAAATTAACATAAAACATGCAAGATGTATAATGTTCCAAAATTCTTCTCCCTATATTATATAAAATAGACTTTGTACGCAAATGTCTCATCTGAGATGTTAATACCAATACCATACGCGTCGTTCGCAAGAATTGGATGTTACGTTATAAAAAAAAACGAAATGTTCATTTAAAAACAAGACTTGGTACCGGTTTATGATAATTTAAATAATGTTAAATTCTATTAATCGTGTCGCGTGATGTTGATGTAGAATTAATTTGTATTTAATTCTACTGACTTGAAACTATTCCCAGGTAAGCTTTCGCTTGTGATAGGTGTATTATAACGTATTGTAATGTCTGGATATGAAATAATAAATATACATATAGTTGAACTCTGATGATCTATTTTACTCATTTAGTTTTTAAACTAAATTTACCCAAAACTATATCATATAATTTAGAAGTAGGTAAGTATTTGCAAGTATGATAAGTAAACATTAGTACAATATATATTAAAAAATGAGGTAATTTGGTAAGAGTTTCAGTTTTGCTTTTTTATATAGTTTATAGCCCCGGATTTATGCCTAGACCTACAAGGTTACAAGCCCTAGGGGCGCTGCCAGCTCAGGGGCACCCACACCAAGCCAAAATAATATAATTTCACTCTAACCGTTTTGGAATGGGAAGTATTAAATTATCAGTGCCAAGGCGCCTTGGCTCTCTAAATCCGGGCCTGGCCTATATTAGGCACTGTATATGATTAGGCAATAGATAATAAAATAATGTCTATTTGTCACCTAGCACATGATTGCTAGTGTATTTTTGGCCTTATAGTTAAAAGGACTCATTTTTTTTGGACTTTAGGGTTTTTGTTTCTAATTAATGATATATTCAGTGTCAAGATTTGACTTACACATCCGTTTTAACAGGCGAAGTTAATAAAATTTGTAAAAACTATAGACGTTAATTAGCGGTGATTAGATAAACAATACTCCGTCTTTTTCTTTCGAATGTGAAATCAATAATGTAAAAAAGAGCGAAACCAGTGTTTAACTATACAGCCGTTTATAAGTAAGGCCGTATATGATCAAGAATTTTTTAATATTATTCTTATTATATTACTTAAATAACTTCCTACCGATCACGGAAAATGACACAAAATATTTAAGTTTGGTAATAAATTAGTGAATTATGTTGAAAACACGGTAGACGTTTTAATTCCATGCGGTCGCAAATGTACATTCGTCAGTGTTGTAAGGTCTTAGAGGAACAAACCTGCTTCCTTAATTGAATTAATTTATATTCTTTAATTTATTTCACCTACGTTAAAATGACTATAAATAACGTTGACCTACTTGCATACTTGTGTATCGTGAAGTCTTAAAATCCGTTTTATATTGTGTTAAGCCTTTAATGTAATTACAATAAAACAATACGCCCACGCAAATAAACGTTTAACTGAAGTATTTAGGGTTATGAACTAAAATCGAAAACCTCGTAACTTTAGTACGTAAATTAAATTGTTAATTAAACTTCTCTTGTAAATAATCCACTCCTGGGCTATGGCCTCTTCCCCTTTTTGAGTAGGTTCGAAGATTATTCTCGCACGCTGGACCAATGTGGGTTGTTGGATACACAACTGGTAGATTTTATCATCCGACACGTTCAGGTTTCCTTCACAGCTAAACAAGAGATGAATTATAAACATGCGTCTGCTCGCCCGCGACTGCCTCCAATCTTCGGTTACAATTCACCGTCCAAAATCGGCGTGTATTATTACTTCGTAATAAAAAAAAAAATAGTCTCAATCTTAAATAATTTTGCATTAAATTTGACAAGATGTTGCAATCAAAAATATATATTTAAATCAGACTGCCCCAAGAGAGTTTTGTTTTCGAGTGTACTTCGGTTGTTTTATTTTTTTATTTATATATTATATACTTATATATAATACGACTGCGCAAAATGCAGACGGTGGCATTTGTTACTCCAATTTCAGCTCATTCAATTATACCTTACCTAAATATAGAAAAACTATTTGAATGACTGAACTTGACAGACAGACAACCAGAAAAGGGTTAGATTAGTCAGTCTCTCATTACGACTCGTGACGCTTAGGTATGTGACTGCGTAATACATAACACACGTTAAGTCTTCCCTTCCGACAGCTACCTAAGGCTGTGTGTATTTTGAGCCTCCTACAGGCTTGCGCCTCAGTACTCGCCCTTCAGGTGACGCTTTAAGTATAAATAGAACAACAGCATACAAAATTTAAAAAGGGGGTTTTAGATAATTTTTTACTAATTTTGCTTGCGTGAGCGGAGATAGCCTTTTTTTTAACGCTGGAAAAACGCATTACGCGTTTCCCCCACCAGTTTTCGCCAGTGTCCAAGGCGCCCCGAACTTCGGAATACCCACTAAAAAACCAGCGGTACCTTTTCCGTCTTAGCGAGGAGCTCCATGGGATCGCTTTTACATGCTACCGTGACGAAGCGGAGATAGCCTAGCCTAGCCTACAACACGGTTATCTTGCCAGTTCAAGCAAGCGTCGCTGACTTTATAAGTGTTAAAATTGTGATCAGAATTGATCTTGTGCTCTCTTTGTGCAGAAATGCATCGTGAGACATGAGTTGGATGAATTGGGTGATATAATTCTGCTATACGCGAATTCAACCTGCATTAGAGCAGCGTTCCGGTCTTCTACTTAACAGGACGAGGCGTTTGATCTGCAATGGGATATTTACGGGCTTTGTTTGTGTAGCGCTGTTATAGATTTGTCGCAAAGTAGATTTACTCACGATTTTTTAATGTTTACCTTCACCTTCAAGCATGAGCTGCATTTACCACATGAACATTGTCCGGACTTGAGCCTTGAACCTGCAATCTTTGTTAAATTGTCTGGGGTCATCTCAACAATATCATAATTAAACTAATATAAGAGATGTTTTATTTAATTGTTTTCATGGTTTTACGAGAAAGCTATTGTCAGGAATATATATGGTTATATGCTATTGTTATGGCCAATTAGTAAATGTAATAATTTTCTATAGGATTAATTTAGAATTATTGACAAGACTGATATATTGGGCTGAACGCCGGCGACCTTATTGTGGGTAGGATCTATTCCTGATGCCCTTATATACAGTAATATAGTGTATAAATAAATAATCCCAGAAAAATACTATGTGATAATTTAGCTGCCTTGTACCAACCACTCAGGTTTACCGAAGGGAACTTTCGTGTAGCATATGTTCTGCATATTTTTTGTAAATATAGATATACATATATATATTATGTCAATGTAGTCTAGACGCTTTTAAAACAAACAAAATATAAAAGCCAAACCAGAACTTTGTTTTAAAGATTCGTAGATATATAAATGTCTGAGAAAGCAGATTTCTATCTTTTATAGGTAAGTCAAAGTAACATTCAAAATAACAAACATAAACGATAACGTTAGTTGAATTTATTTCAATAAAAATATCGAAGTAGTTTTGATAGTTAACATAAATGTCGTTAATATTTTGTAATATGAATTAGCTGTTAGAGATATTAAAAGATTTTTACTTAAGGAATGAGAAAAATACGTAAGAGCACAAATATGAGCATAATATTGTCGGATACTTCGATATATGTATTTAGTATATTTATAACTCAATAATCACAAACCTAATGTATTATTATCCCATATATGCCAGAATAGTTTTGAAAATTCATAATATGTTGCTTATTATAGATCCTTATCTAGTTATGTGATAGCAATTTTTAGTTTTCAATTTACAAAGTGAATTTGTGTGGTTTAAAACGACCTAATGTGCTGATAGGGGTGTTATTGGTGAATTTATCAGCAAAGCGAATCAGGCGAAATATTCATAGTTGTATTTATTCTAGATTTCTATTAAGATAACTCAACGTTATTATAGTTATTATATACATATAAGCGTATGTAATATTTTTTCCATGACCTTAAAACTGACATGTTTTCACCCTCCTTGGCAGTGTAAACATTCTTGATTTACCGAATATGACTCCATTGACCTGAATGCGAATGGAATAGTGGCAATTTAAGCTTGTTTTATGAATTGGTTGAACTTAATGACATATCTAAAACTTTCACATTTTAAATAATACCAGATAAGACACATATATTAATACATTAGGAATTTTCACACGTCTTGTTAAGAGGGAGTCTACAATGTACATTTTTAGAGTTTCCGTATAGAAAGTAAAGTAAAGTAAGCGTTTGAACTTTGCTTTCCTAACAAAAACACTGCTTACAGTCGTCCAAACGCTTGTTAAGGAAGTGTAGTGTTTTTCAATATGTACAAATAAATAAAATTGAAGTGTTTGTCTGTGATTTCAATTATTATATTCTGGTACCTACACAGCTAATTTATAATTTATTTACTGGTAATGTAAAGAGTAACTACTACATCTAGCTATATTTAATCTAATTTTTTTTATAAGATAAAAAAAATGTCTGCGACTCCATCCTCTACAATATAATTAACATGAAGTTTAACTCTTATATATTCCAATAGTAGCAGGTAAACAAACCTTAGATTTACATATTCCAAGCGATTTGTTAACAGCTCAGCTATATCGTGCACTGAAAACAGTTCATGAGTAATATTTCTTTATTTATAATAAAACAATATGCCATTTAGCCACATCACTTTAATTTGACTTTCAGTTTCGAAAACAACTTCGCCGACAATCAAAATACAATTTTTTTCACGAATTCATAATGAATACGCTTACTTTTGATCTTTGCAACGACTTCATGTCAATCCAAGGTCAAAATTGTTTATTTTTTATACTATTTACTACTCTTGCTTACAGAACAGTACAGGCTATACGATAGTATAGCAAACAAAAGTTAATAAATGCACATTGGAACAGCGTTAAAAATGATAATATTTGAATTATTTTTTAAAATATTTAATAAATATAAATATTTATGACGTGGATATATTATTAATATCATCGATACGGAATTAAAAACACGTAAAAATCAGTGAATGGATTTCGATGAAACCGCATGTTAATAATGTTATACGTCTATAAGCTTAAATAAGAAGTTTTATTAAAATGAAATGAAACAGTTATATTTATTGAAAATCATTAAAGTATCTATTTATTGATGTATTTCTATAATACAAAATTTCCATTCATTAACGTGATATTTTTCCATCGGACATAAAATATATAGGGCCGATCTAACACAATTTCTAATTCCGGTGTCTCGTCCCACTCAATTCCTGCAATAAATAGGTAATTAATAAACGATTAAGTTAAACACTAGGTGACAGTAGGGACTAGTATGGACAACACTACTAATAAATTGACACTTTATCCAATTTTTTTTTCGACTAGTATAAGCTAATGTTACAAATAAATCAGTAGCAATTTGTATATCGATCTTTTTTATATTAATCGAAATCGTTTGTCAAAATGCTCGTTTGTCGACTATTTTGTGTGGATACGATATGTCGAATAATACTGACGGAACAATGTCGAACAATTTGATCCCTTTTAATTTTTATCATTGTTACTCTGTCTTTGTTAATTTAACTATACACTATTTACGGATTAATTGTCACTAGCAATAAGTTAACTGACATCAGTGGCGTAGCTCGGTGGACAAGGGCCCCGGTGCATAAGGAAAAAATCGGGCTCTCGTCCTATATTACCTTTACAGCAATGAGTACAATTGTATAACTAAAAAGTTGATGGGTGGAATTGTCGAATTGATCAAGCACGTGAGCTTATCGCTGATCCAATGTGCTACGGGCGTACTCATCCAAACTAGTCGATAACTGAAATAACGATACCAAATAGCACATGCTTATCGAGGACGCTTGGCGCATGTCCTAAAAATCTATAATCAGGTGTTCTGTAATTGTTGATGTTCACTTAAAAACATAAAAAAAGAAAAAGCTTATTTTCTTTTATTCTCCTCTCTTTTCAAAGCTGATGTTAGAGGGCCCCCTGAGATCCGGGGCCCTGGTGCACTGCACCACCTGGCCCTACGATAGCTACGCCACTGACTGACATAGACCTTATTAAGACGTAGCCTTGTGGCGGACTGTCAAATCGTCAATACTATACTAAATTAATTACGATGACACCATAGAAAATTTGGTACTATTTAAAGATTTGACATATTCCTAACAACATATAAGCAATAGATTTGTCTACGTAATATTCCATTTGCCAGACGTTGACCGCGTGTCATATTGAATAACATAGATATTATTTTCAAACATGTTTTGAAAAAAGAATTATGCATTCAACGTGCATTGCGATTGCATTAGATAATATATGTATTAATATTAAATATGTGCAAAACATACCGTCGTCTTTATAAGCATGTCTGCCAGCTTCTGCCCAAAACATAAGGCGCTGGACAGCATGAGACAGACGAATTTTATCGCAGCGACTGGAATTGTTCGTCTCAACCAAACGAGAAGTGCCCATCTATAAAGATATGCTTATATTTTAATCGAGTTAACGTACTTGATAGAAATATGAAAATTATTATATGTAAAAACAAACTAATTACGAACCGTCTTTAATTTGCCTGGTAACAGTAAAGTCATTCGTAAAGTGTAAATAGGCATAGTTGCGGCAATTCGCATTGTGCGCATATTCTTATTAATATCTTGTATGCTTGTATTTGACATGATCTCCGCTAAACTTCTGATAGAGTGTCCCCGAGGAACCAGCAACATAAGTGACAGGTCAGGAGTTGCATATTGAATTTCGATAGCCTAAAAAGAGAACAATGGCGTATTAAATATCTCCAGTAGATAGCACACGCAAATGGTAAATGTTTATCATTGGGGGCGGTACACGAGTATCGAATTTATTGCGTGTTCATGTGGATAGTATCACTAGTTTCGATTCCGATCCATTTAACTTGCAGCGATGTTGCGTTACGGTGGCTTTGTCTGTTTAATTTTAATTAATTCAATTCTCGTCCGGGCGGAATGTCCTCCGGAACGGGAGCAAGAGTTGCACGACGAAGCTAAGCTGCACAGCGATTTATTATGCGCCTACAACTCAAACTACCGCCCTGTTAAAAACCATAAAAGTGCCGTTAATGTTAAAGTGCGCTTCGCATTGAAATATATCAGCTTCGATGCGTTGGAAGAAACAATAACTCTCCATAGTTGGGTGGCTCTAAACTGGAAGGACGAATATTTAAATTGGACGCCGAGTGATTACGGTAACATTCAAGAAGTCCAAATAGAGAGTCACGAAATATGGTCGCCGAGTATGGCTCTGTTTAATGCAGATGCATCTACATACCAATCGGACTCGTTTTATACAACCTGTTTGGTCAATAGCGAGGGAACGGTCACGTGTGTGCCGCACATTGCGCATACAGGAATATGTCGCACGACACTACGCAGCTGGCCGTATGATGTGCAGAATTGTACACTCTATTTTGGCTCGTGGATGCACACTGGCGAGCAGGTGAACTTTACATTTTACAATACAAAAGCGGTCGTGCTTGACGATTTTCAAAACGGTCCTGGCTGGAAACTTTTAAATGTTGCCCACGATCGACTACCGGGAGCGTATAACTGTTGTCCCAATAGTACGTATCCGATGTTGAAATATACATTCACGTTGCGAAGAGAAGCAGCGGGACCTGCTGCTATTATTGTAGTTCCATCGATTGTCGTCGTACTGCTGACCCTTACGTCTCTATTGATGGATATTAAGGACAACACTCGATTAATGCTGATATGTTTCAGTCTGTTCGGACATTTCATTTTTATTACCGAAATCGGATATGTAGTACCTAAGCTAAGTTCCGACACGCCAATTATATTATTATTTATCCGAGATTCGATGATAGTTACACTGGCGGGTATATTGGTAACATTAATGCTGATGTCTCTGAGGAAACGAACTCTGCCGCCGCCATCTTGGATTGTATCCCTCAACCGACTCGCAAGTAGCGGGCCAGGAAGATACGTCATTTTCACAGAATTCGATCCTAACGTTTCAGTTGAAGGTAAGGTGCTCACAGAAGATTCGGTTTCCGGTTCTAACAACGATAAAACCAACAGCGCAGTCGATTGGATCCAGTTCGCTAGTTTGCTTAATACTTTTGTATTTATCGTATCATTTATTGTTTATTTCATTTTAATAACTACTTATATCCCTACTGATTCTTAATTATTATAATTATATTAATAACAAAACGAAATAATTATGTCAAATTCTACCTCTAGAATAAACCAATATTTTAATGTTTAACGAAATAGAATCAATTTATGTTTGATAATAATCATAGTATATGTATGTTTAATTCTATATAAAATGTTTTAAATATAGTTTACCCTGATGTTTTATTGAAAAATTAAAATTATTTTATTCGTGTACCAGAATAAAGTAACTTATAAATATAAAAAAAATCAGAACATTTTTTAATAATAAGAGAAGAATAAAATAAATTAGTTTAATTATTTTTTCTCACGTCAGCATTCCATTCGTCAAGGGGACAATATCGCATGATATCGTTAATCCGTATCATCCGTACGGAGCTAGGGGTTGCTTTGCTTGCGTAATAGAAGCGCCTGGTACCGTTTAGTACAGTGGGAGGTGAACGCCAGCGAGCGCGAATGTACATGGTGTTCAACAATATCGAACACACTCCCCCAGACATCTCATCCACTTCGAAAGTATCTCGCATTGCACCGCCTGAATCTTCTTCGATCTACAAACAAAATAGTAGATTATTTTAGTGACGCAATACATATATCTACATAAACATCAGTTAGAATTGAAGCTACAGAAACGTCGTTATTTTTCCTATTACAGAAATTAAACTTAGTTATTTGGAGTGGTTAGTTGAGTAACGAAGTGTGAAAAGAAGACTGTAATTTTAAGTTACATAGATACACCCGAATGTGTTCTTTTTTAAACTGGTTGTACTCCTATAACCGTTAATTAATTATTATGCAATTTAAACATTTTGTGTCGTCCAATTTTAAATACTTGCTATTGTGGCTTGTAAACAAAATAAAAGTACCTATTGAACAAAAAGTATAGTTCTGTTATTAATTATTTAATTCGTTTTTTTTTCTTATGTAATATTTAGTAAATATTTTATAAAGTAGCTGTAGTTAGTATTAGGCCCTTACACATGAAATTGGCGTTTTGTACGGGAGGAATATAAATGTAAAATATATTTAATTAATCAAAGTATGCACCGTTGTTATCAATGCACTTTTGCCATCCATAGGTAGTTCATTGATCCCTTTACTAAAAAAACCATGGGGGCGAGAATCAATAAACTCTTTGAAGGCGGTTTGGACTGCCGCATCGGAATTCCGGAAAAAATGGTTCTGTTGGAGCAAAGTCCGGGGATTACGCTGGATGTCGCAGACACTCCAATAGGAGCTTATCTAACTTAGTGGTTGTTTGTTGTGCAGTGTGTGGTCTTGCGTTGTCGTGAAGCAGCAGTGGCCTAGAGCGACCAATCTCGATTGTTTAGCAGCTAGTTCTTCTTTCATGGTTCGCAGTTGCTGACAATATATATCTGCCGTACCGTTTGGCCAGATTTTAGAAAGCTGTAGTGAACGACACCGGCGCTAGTCCACCAAACACTCACCAGTAACTTTTTCTGAGTCAATTTTCGCCAGGATTTGGCTGGGTCTCCAGGGTTGAGCCATTGCGACGAACGCTTCTGATTGTCGTACAGTATCCACTTTTCATCACGAGTAATAATTCGATTTAAAATCCCTTTATTATTGTGTCGGTTGAGCAAAATAACACAGCAGTCGACGCGTGTTTGCAAGTTCGATTCACTCAATTCATGAGGTACCAATCGTTCAAGTTTTTTTACTTTCCCGATTTGCTTCAAGTGGATTAATACAGTTTTATCACCCCGAAGCCTTTTTTTTTTTTTTTTTTATATTTGCCGGGTGGGCAAATGACTCTACTCCACCTGATGTTAAGTGGTAGTAGAGTCCAAACGCGAGGACGGCCAGTACAGTCTGGAAGAAGATTCTGCACTAGCCGCCCTCGCCTTGCCGGCCCGCAAGATGCCTCTTCACGCCTCGTAAAGAGACGTGAAGCGAGCGACGTATTGCCACGATAGGGATGGGCAAAGTGTGGAGGCGTGTTTCCCCCGGCATTGGTTCAGCCGCCGTCTCCACTGGACCAACACCCATCGCGGCAATGCTCGCTCGGGCACTGGCTGTACGCTGGCTGACCTCGAAACGCGGCTGCAAGCCACTTCACGAGATTTTCACCATGCGTACGGTGGTAACAAGCCAGGCGGATGTTTATCATCCTACCACCAGATGATATCCCTTAGTCGCCTCTTACGACACCCATGGGAAAGGGGCAGTGAAATGTATTCTTTCTCCGTCACTGCACGGATAGCCTGCAGCTATCTCTGAAGTGCTTTGTGATGGATCCGCTTCCACAATAGCCTTTAATTCTTGATTTTTCACTCTGGTCTCTGGCCGTCCACGGGGTTGGTTCTGAATGTCGAAATTTCCAGAACGAAAACGTTTAAACCAAAAACGTACCGTGCTTTCTTTTGCGACACCAGCGCCGTACACATCATTAATCCTTCGGGCAGTTTCCGCAGCACTGGTGCAATGGTAGAATTCGTACTCGTAAATATACCGATATTTCATGTTTTCCATTGTGCGGTAATAAGCGACGCCAAAGAAAAAAATAATGAGGAAAAAACAAATGAATGACTGTTTTCAAAACTCAAATGTACCAGCTAAATGAATTTATAAATTTGAATTTGGAATTCTTAACCAAAGAGGAGATATTTCAGATCAAAGTGGTCATTACGACAAAACGCTAATTTCATATGTAAAGACCTAATATATGTTAAATATTAACTTATATCAATAAATTATAAGTAAAAACAAGTATTTAAAAAAAGTATATTACCATAAAATTAAGACTTTTGCTTAAAACAATTGGAGTCTCCGTGCCATTAAATCGTCCGACACTTAGTTGTGCAGCTGGTGCTACATTGTTAACAAACTGCTGGCTGATAGGCAACCCAGCGCTGAGTACTAGACGGGAAGCCCATTGAAATTTCATATCACTATTTGAATTCGGTAGCCATGAAATAATATGTCTCAATATTTTTATTTCTTCCTAGATATGAATAAGAAAACCTTATTAAGTTCACAACCTTATTTACCTATACTTCTATAACTTACCTAAAACCTTATTCTCTATATTTCTATAACCTATTTTAAATTTCTCATAAAAAAGCAAGGCTGTATAATATTCAATATATGTATATTATTTGGATTATGTAAACTTTATGTTTCCACTTTTTTTATGGTATATTATAATTTTTTTTAAAACTGATACCTATATATTTTCAAATGTCTTGATATACATATAAAATTCGTATTTACCATTTGAGATGCATTGTAGCCTAAGCAGTTTTCGATTTCTAATTTAGTGGGTTGATCAACTTCTGTGGATATAGCCAAGAGAGCTAAATATAAAAACAGTGCTGATTGAATAAAACTAATTCCATTTTCTTGACGATTAAGCGGACTTATTGTTGTAAGTTTATTAAATGTCACCTGAAAATTAAATGGAATTAACTTATTTGATATATATGCTAATGTTAATCTCTTATTATTATTTTTTAAATCCGTAAGTACAAAATAGAGTGACACGGATTGTTAAATAGTTATCTTAAATAGTTGATACTTTTTTAAATAGTTGACCGATGATTCAAATGAGGTACCTATATTAATTGATTTTGTAATTCGATATGAATATAATGGACAAATTAACATATGCGGAAAATGTGATTACAGTTATAAGTATGTACCTATAAGCCAAGAGACAGACCAAAAAAACGATGAAACGACGATGCGTTCGTAACAAGGAAATAATTGAGGATATGATTTTTCACAGAGATCAATGAAAGAGAAACCACACTGTGGCGACATATTATTGAAAATAACGCTGGCGAGTGATAACTATTGGTAGTAATTATTGTTGTATTCAAATTTAATTAATATTTACAGTTTAGGTTATCAATGATCAATCATTATTTATTAAAGGAATATTTGAAGAAATATTTGTATTATACTTACCTGATAAAATACACGTTCAAAACGATTTAATGATTTAAAAAATATATCAGTAAAATCTTCAATTGATTCTTCGTTTTCTTGAATATTCGTAGCATTTCTATCAATATTATTCTGGTCATTAATATTTGAGTTTTCAAATGCAGTTGGCATTATCGAATCGTCTAATGAATGTGTTTTATGCACGGTAGTATAAAGTGGCGCGGTTACTTGATAATTAAACTTTCTTTGTTTTGATAAAAAAATATTCGTCTTACTTTTATGGATTTCATTATTATGATTATAATAATGAAACGGCGAAGTTTTGTAGATAGTTGACGATGGAATAGTATCGTCTATCTTTCCTTTAAGTGACACAGGTACTGGAGCAATGGCACGCTCTAAGTGAAGGCGTGAGAAGGGAAACTTTAAAACGCATGAGTGAATTCTTCTGATATTCAGCCTTTTGTAATAAGGACTATATTGCAAAGCACTTGGGCATCGTACCCATTCGTTGTTATAGTAAAACATTTTGTATAAACTACGTCCGACACCTTGAGATATTTTGTATCGAGCTATTGGTGTTACTTCAGAATATATACCAAAATATAAAAATAAAGTTCGCACAAAAAAGCTAGAAATCATATCTGATATAGATTATGGAAAATCATTACTTAATCGAATACAAAATGTTTTTTGTCAAAACAATTAATACATTTTAACGAAAAAGATTAGTATTTTTCGATTGCGAAGGTTGAGAAAAATATTTTGTTCCGTGCGATACAAGTAACTACTTAGTAATGAACTAATGGTTCTAATTACTTTGCTGTACGGTTCAAATCGATAAGCAGCAAAAAATATCAACACTTTCGCTGCCTAGACCACATATTCCTCTCATACTGTAAACACCACAAGTTCAAAGGAAAGAAAACGTTTTCTTTTTGAACATTTTTATTTACAGCTACAGTGGGTATCTGCTTTTTGTGCCCAAAATAATATGACGGAGAAGAAACAAGAGTTGATATCTAAAACAATATGATAAATAGATGAATTATTTAAAAAGTACTCAGATGTTACTCTTTTACTTGCGATATAAATAGGTATTTAGCTTTAGATTTATTTGACACATTTTAAAGCGAATACTTACCTATCTAAAAGTTTATAACTACAGTTTTACAGCGCAATAAACCTGAGGGTGCGAGGGGTATGTTGGTTTTAGTTTAAGGCACTAAGTGGCTATGGACAGCTTCTCGGAAGCAAAGGACTGCTTCTGAACATCTCCTTATCAGATAATATTTCCTACCCAGGGATGTGAATTGCTGTTCTTGAGTCTATGTCGCTCTTAAGTCATCAGCGATCGGGGTATCATATGTGGTTCGTTTAAATGAGTGCCATGAACGTAATAATTGCAATTTAATTGAAAGATTGCATAAGAAATACCTACATGGTATAATTCGTGTTTTATAGATATTTCAAATATAAACAGTATTTACCTCAATGAACAAAAAAAAATTATGCAAATAATAAAAAATAACACAAAGTATAATATAAATAATATAAAAAAAAAATTAAATTGGTTTGGCAAATTAGTATGGAGACCGTGCAAGTGTTAAACACGATAAAATCCTTGGACATGGTTGGCTGAAAGTATATTAAGCGAGACCGTCATGTTACAAAGCAAGTTGTTTTCTCTATGTAATTGTAAATAATATTGCTATTGAAATAATAATATATGTATAATATAAATATATTGAATCGGAAATTTAGTCCGCAGGAGTACGATGCACGTAGTTGGTTCGTAACCAGATTAATGGTTACGATTTACGATTACAATGTTTACCTAATCATCAATCACGATAATGGATTAACAAACGCAATCAAAAAAGTTATCTTATTCAGTGATTAAACTACGCGGCGATTTAGTCTAGCTAGCGTCCGAATTACATTCGGTTATACGTTTATCCTAATTCCGAATTTATCTCCGAGTAAAGATTATTATTATCACTGTAGTGTACACACAACTACAATAATGTATTAATTAGTATTTTATAATATAAATATATATTATCTGTGTATCTATGCATCTGTCATCTCGTATGAAACACATCGCGGAACGCGGGAAATAGAATATATATATTGGTATTGGCGCAAAGTGAAGACGGTGTGTGTGCATAGCGAGCTGATATATAAAATATAATATGTATTATTTAATTTGTAATACCGATATTACGATTTGAGTTAAAGCACGGTTAAAGGGCGAACATTACAAATAGCGACGAGGAAAAATTATTGTGAGTTTTTCTTTTCTCAATTAAAGGAAAGGTAATGACTAGGTATCCTTTTTAACTATTCTTATATTAATAATTGTATAATATATGTTAATTAAATATGCAGAATAATTAAATATATCCAGGCTCGAAATAAGGATTATATAGTAACATGAAATGTTAATAATAAAAAATTTATAAAGCAATTTGTGGTAGATGGATCAATACATTTACTTCTACTATTATTAAAAAATAGTTCATTATCTTATAAAATATACGATAGCATAAAAGTGACTTATTATTACTAAATTAAATAAGTAAATTAACACGAATTTGATTCCCAACGGAATAAATTATTTACCATTTTGCTTATGGTATTGTAGTTCTTTGTAGTAAATAATAGCAAGAAATCCTTACCAGTTGTTCGATTAATGTTCATATTCCATTTTATTTACAAGGACTTAAATGCTTTAAGATTACATTGGTTCGAAGTTAAAACTTACTTTTTTACTTAAATGGTTTATTTATTTAAAAAAAATGCCTAGTTGGTCTAGTAGCTAAATATAAGCCCACGGATGAAGAGAAGCCACGAAGTCCTGGGTTCGAATCCCAAGTTGGGCCAATAAAACAATAATTGTGTCAAAGATTCTCAGTGGCAGCTCGGAGACTGGAGTTTGGAAGTGTGTACGCTCTCGTGCCTCCAAAGGCACGTAAAGCTGTTGGTCCTGCGCCTGAGCTCTTTCCGGTAGTGTATGATTGCCGTCCCATCGGATTATGAGAGTGGGGGATTAGAAGGTGCACCTGTGTTTGCACGCGAGCTTGTGCACTGTAATGTGTCCTGCTAATCTCTCTTGAGACTTGCCATTGTGGCCGAAATCGGTCAGGTGGACATCGAGGATTAACATTAAACTAAGTTCATGTTAGAAATAATAAGTAGTTACTCTAAATATACAAATAAATAATATAACAAGATAAATAGTATTCAAGATTACCTAATGGGTATCTGGGTAAGATATACTTATTAAGCATAAAATTGCATAAAATATATCTGTGCATTAAGTTGCGAAATATATAACAGATTTCTTAAAGTTGTAATAGACATTGCGAGACATATTTAGGTGCATTAAATTGCGTGAGACATGTTTGCATTAAATTGCGTGAGACATGTTTGCATTAAATTGCGAGAGACATGTTTGCATTAAATTGCGAGAGACATGTTTGCATTAAATTGCGTGAGACTTGTTTGCATTAAATTGCGTAAGACATGTTTGCATTAAATTGCGAGAGACATGTTTGCATTAAATTGCGTGAGACATGTTTGCATTAAATTGCGAGAGACATGTTTGCATTAAATTGCGTGAGACATGTGTGCATTAAATTGCGTGAGACATGTTTGCATTAAATTGCGTGAGACATGCTTGCATTAAATTGCGTAAGACATCTGTGCATTAAATTGCGTGAGACATGCTTGCATTAAATTGCGTAAGACATCTGTGCATTAAATTGCGTAAGACATCTGTGCACTAAATTTCGTAAGAGCGTTCTGAGCATTAAATTGCGAAAATGGGATAACAGTAACATTAAATGTGTTACGCTGATTGTACTCTAAGTTGTAATTGGCAGCAACAGTTTTTTGTCTACAAATAGCCCTAATGGCACTATATACCTAAGAAAACTTCGAATGCGAGGGTCGTAGGGTCAGTTTCTATCAGATTGGAGTAAGGGAAACGAGGCCTAAATATTTATATTGAGATGGCAGGTATTGATACTGAACTAAAGAAAAGAGCAAGTCTTTTACACTTACTTTTGCTAGATATAAGTTAAAGGAAATATTTTATAGTATTCTGGAAGCTAATGCTAATGAAAGTGATTTATTTAACATAGCTATTCTAAAGTTAAATAAGTATTTTGCGACAAAGCAAAGCAAATTAAAAACATCACATGCAATTTCTAGTACGGCTAAGACACCAATCTTCTAAATGTCAGTTTGTGCATAAGTAGGTAAGATTATCGGCCGAATAGTTGAAAATGTAAATCAGACCATTTGAGAAAGAAAATTTTAAAAGCAGGAGTTAAGATGACTTTGGAGACTTTGGATGAAATAGTAATAGAAGCTAACGTGTTGAAAACCATAAATAGACAATTAGAAAACTTTGAAAAAAAAAGATAATAACGAAGTAAAAAAAAAGTATTTACTAGGGCGCCTTACTATAACCTTTTAAAAGTACTTAAAAAAAAACACAACTTTCAACAATTGAAAGTAAGGCATTGCCGAAGTGTTAAGATGTGTTGGTAGTTATACCTATCGATGATTCAGTCAAATTTATAGTGAAATATTATCGCCGGATTCCAATTACGCTTCAGTGAAAATATCATCCAAACTTAATGAATTGCAAAACAAAGATAAAATAGAAGTCAAAGACCTATCTAGTTGGGTTTCACCTATAGTTTCTATTGTAAAAGAAAATAGCGACGTTCGTATATATGTATATACAGCGATCAAATGCGAAAATCATCAGTTGCTGATCATAGTGCGTTGATCCATAGATTACCAAGAGTCAAAGACGCAGGTGTATTTACCAAATTTAATATTCAAGATGCCTTTTACCTTATACAATTCAACCTGGACTCAAGGTATATCAATACTTTCATAAAATTTTACACTTCATAAAAAAATGATGTTTAGAATAACATGTGCACCAAAACATAAAAAGCTATACAATTAGGGTACGAAAGAATAATCCATTTTAACGACGACATATTAAAAAAAAGTAATGGAAGTATAGAAGAAGTAGTCATATGCACATTTAGAGTGAATGCGATTCATTTTCTGAGCTATGAACAATCGGAAGAAGGGGACAAGCCCGTTGATAAGTACATATGCACTATAAAAGATTTTAGACCTCAGAAAAATTTCGTAGAGTTTTATAGGCTTAGAAAATTGAAATAATAACGAAGCATAAGTTATTAATGGTAATATTAAGACAAAATTAAAGCAAGTTGTCTTGAAGGTTGAACAATCATATGATTTTGAAGGCAAATATAAAAAAAAAAAACTAATATAGCAGATCTACTTTTAAGATTTTGATTCTGACAAATTGGCCACAAAGCCTACAGCAACTTATGACGGCTACGTAACGTTTTGAATGTAACTGAGATGGCCAGACCGATTCCAGGATTTCGAGATACAAAAAGTAAAGGAAGGGCTCTATAAGAATAACTAGGATGAAAGTGTTAACACTTACATGATATTGCAGATTGAGTTCTATTTTTATAGAGATATTCTGTTGAAAGGCACGAATATTGTAATTTAAGAAGACGAGTGTTAGCTGTACATGTAAGCCATCCAAGCATCGATGAATGATATGATGTTGCGAGAAAAAATAGACAAAGAACAAAAATGTGGTGCCCGAAGTTTAACGAAGATGCTGAAAATTGTTTTAAAACCTGGTCTTTGCTCTGAAACCCCAAACCCTCTAAAGCAAATGGAATTGTCAACTGAACCGTGGATCGACATAGCAAACGCCTTAATGGGGCTACTACCGTATGAGTAATACATGTAAGCACTAGTTAACTGTTATTCTAGATATAAAGAAGATAAAATATAATCAGGCAATAACGAGCACATGAATAATTAGTCATTTAAAATATAATAGCAGGCTTAGTAACCCTATTTCCATAACTGAAGATAAAGTGTAAAAGTTTACAAGTGAAGAGTTGCTGAAAGGAACATTACAATTTATAACACCATTTTCTTATTGGTCTCAACATAATGGGGAGGTCACACACACAAAACAGGGATATACTAAAACAGTTAAAAAAAATTCAAGCTGAACACAAGGATTGAAAGGAAACTCTACATGCAAAGCGCCACACTGCATAACAGGAAAAGCTTGCTTCCTCAGAATTATTCTTCCTTCGTCCCATCCTAGGCAAACTACCTATGGTTCAGGATATTTCATATACAGAAAAGACATACAGAAGAAGGAGAACAGAAAAGAATTTAACATAACAATAGACAAGCTTGAGACTGTGAACTAGTAGTAGGTAATGAAATATACGCTATGGACATGACATGAAATAATAAATTGAGTTTGACCCTCACATTGTAGAATCGAGCAAGGGGAGGATGTAACAGTATGATGAGACTGTCAAGAAATGAGGTGAAATTTTAAAGGATAAATATTGTGATAAGAGTAGTGATCCAAGTGATAGACCGATTGGATAGTTAAGTGGCGATTCAAATTAATAACCGCAATTCAAACCAATGGAGATCACCAAAATAAAATTAATGGCTGTACAATGTATAAATAAACTGATTATAGAAAGTCAGTTTATTACTCATATCATTTCATAAAATTTTATATTTACAACAAAGAAGGGATGTAGTGTACACACAACTACAATAATGTATTAATTAGTATTTTATAATATAAATATATATTATCTGTGTATCTATGCATCTGTCATCTCGTATGAAACACATCGCGGAACGCGGGAAATAGAATATATATATTGGTATTGGCGCAAAGTGAAGACGGTGTGTGTGCATAGCGAGCTGATATATAAAATATAATATGTATTATTTAATTTGTAATACCGATATTACGATTTGAGTTAAAGCACGGTTAAAGGGCGAACATTACAATCACTATTATAACTTTTTATAAAATTTGCGTTAGATGTAATAGTACAATAGAAAATATTAAATTAACTTTGTAGAGCTAAATTCATATATCATGTAAAATCAATCATATATATTTGTAATCTCGATTATTAATTACTGTAATCAAAAACAGACTTTTAAAGAATAGGTAAATTTGAAGAATTCAAAATTATTTATTTAACAAAAATATAAGCGAGCGAAGCCGCGGCCATATGCAATTAACATAATATGATGTATCGCAGTGAAAACACATCTTAACTCGAATTTAATATATTAATTTAAATTTTATGATCACCAGCGCCACTGTATGACAACATAAGTGAAACGAATTAATTCTGAATGCGAATTTTATTTTTACACTAATTTAAATACTGCGACATTTGAGATTTCGATCGATAAAAAAATCGATTTTTATAAAAAAATATTCTTAGAAAAAATGATGATAATTGAAAATTATTATCTTTTTAAATTGTTTAAAAATATTAAATCAAGTTTAACATCGAGACAAGTGAACCAAAGAATATTAAATATATATATATATAATACCAAACCTTATAGCTTATACCAAAGGTTATATCTAAGGTTTATTTTACTTAAACACTGTCTTCGTTTACAATATTATCTTTAACTACTAATTTTATATCGAACCACCTCTTTCCAGGTCGTTACAGTCTTAATATTAAGCATTTATTCTTTAAGACAATAGAATATTCCAATATTGCCAAAATAATATTTAATATACAAAACACATACCATATAAGTACTTCTAAGTAGATTTTGTATCCATGCGCTTACCTACACTACATGGATAATTTTCCATTTTTTTAAAATACTGTCATGCAAAGGTATTTCGTATTCAGCCAAATATTAATAATAAATATTTGACCATATAATATCAATAGAAAAAAACTTTATGTAGAGATTTATTTTGTATATGTGAGTCATTTTGTAGACCTTTCCTATCGATATTTTAAATAATTCTTAAAATAAGAAAGTTTACCTAATGGTTAGAAAAACACCTGTATTATATTGTTGTTGCGTCTGAATTTATTTATTTCGATCATACTCACGCAATATGTCAATTTGTCGACTTCCACAATCGAATTCTCTCTCCGAAAGTCGAAGTCAATCTAGGTGGCTTGCCTCTTGACCCGGGGTTTCCTTAGCGGCTTCTGTTACTAGGTGTACAGTTTAGGCCTAAAAGGTCCTTCGATAGATTAGACTATTTTCTTCATGTGGTCTTTCCCTGTACGTTTACATGAAATTTTGTTGTGGTTGTTTTTTCAAGGCACCAGCGCCCCCTAGAATCCGATCCTATCCAGTATAGCCAATGCATTTCGTTAAATAATTCGGCTAAGTTCCATGCCAATCGGTTCTATCTATATCTAATAGATTCTATCCATCCATCCATTGGTCGACCCGTGTCTGTCTTTCAATTTTTAATTAAATAGATAAACCAATATAATAGGTAAAAAAATATGTTTTAAGTTAAAAGGTTTTATTTGAAAAGAAAGATAAAAATTATGTAGATAATTAAAAATATATTTGGAAAATAATTACAACGGTGATTGACAAAAAACGTGATTGTCATAGTTACATGATTGTTGCTTTAAATGTAGGCATCAACTGAGTGACGTCTAATACACTTGATCATAGAAATAACATAAAAGCGAGGCTTTCATGTTGTGTAAGACATTTTTGAGTGATTCAAATAAAACTAAAAGAACTTTCAGCTTAGATGAGAAAGTTTCGTCACTTCACTTGAATTCAACCTTCGATTTTACAATTATCGCGCCCAAGTGTCACTCCATCAAACAATACATATTCAACTAGTTGTGCTTTGCGGTTTTAACCGCGTTAAATTTGTATATGTTGTAACTTGTGATACCGTAACAGCCCGTGAATGTCCCACTGCTGGGCTAAAGGCCTCCTCTCCTCTTTTTGAGGAGAAGGTTTGGAGCTTATTCCACCACGCTGCTCCAATGCGGGTTGGTGGAATACGCATGTGGCAGAATTTCAGTGAAATTAGACACAAGCAGGTTTCCTCACGATGTTTCCTTCACCGTAAAGCACGAGATGAATTATAATCACATATTAAGCACATGAAAATTCAGTGGTGCTTGCCCGGGTTTGAACCCACGATCATCGGTTAAGATTCACGCGGTCTTACCACTGGGCAATCTCGGCTTTTAACTTTTGATACATCTCAACTAATTTTGACGAAATTAAGATAAACTTGGAATACTTCTTATGATATTGATGCTATTAACATTTGTATTGTTTACTGTTTTTGGTGCTACCCCCAAACAAGCAAAAATAAAAGGTTATTTTGGTTTTGATAACTTGCAATGGCATAATTTAAAAAGACGCAGTTTAAAAGAAATTTTGTAATCTCAAAAAACACTTCAATTTTATTCATTTTTATAGATTCTTGTATCATCAGTCTGGAGCTCTGTATATAACCCAAAAAGAAACTATTTTCTTGCAGAAAATTATGCATATAAACATATGATCCGCTCTAAACTCAACCTCTTCATCTACTTCTGTCGATAACATCTCCATCTGCATCACTGAAAATTAAATTTTGTATAGAAATCATAAAGCGTGACTTATCATTTCTATAATAAACAGTCATGTAGCTTTGCCGTTCAAAAACAGAAAAGGCAGTTCGAAAAGGCCGCGCAGTACAATCATGTAAAGAATACGCTGAGTACAAAAATATGATCCATTCTTTTGATAAAAGAAAAAACAATACGTTTTTTATGATTAATGCAATTAATAGTTTTTAATTGCAAATTGATTATGTATTTATAATGAATCCCTCTTTATATCCACTAAACTGCTATTTCACTGGTTAATAAAACCACTTCATTAATTAACTATCATTGGACATTGCCGAGACTCGTCTTACTAAAACTTTTCTAGTTTGAAGATAACTTTAAGGCTTTCGTACTAGTTACTCAGTCTAAATATTAATTGAATTTTATTATATAAATCAGAGTCAATATAGAGCAGATAAATAATCGGACGACACAGAATAAAAGATGGCCGAGTGAATCTTCTCTGTCAGACTCGTTTTCAGAATCGGAGCTATAGGTACATATATAGCAAGGTAATAATAAGCCATTATTATTGAGATAATAAAATTACGCGGGACATAAGTAAAGTTGACGAGTACGGCAGAGACAAGAGACCATTTTCGTCGTACCATGCAGTCAACTGCTATCTACGTTAGAGCGGCAAAGTTACATGACGCTAAGTGAACATTTGTGGAAGTAACTTTCATTTATCATCTTAATATTTAGTTTGAATCAAAATTATTTAATTAGAAACAAATCTTGGATGGTCGTTATATACATAAAAATAGATTGTAGCTAAAAATAACATTACGTTCGACCCCTATATATTTTACAATACCGAGATTCGATGATTTAAAACAAGCAAGATTTACAATCATCGATGAGTCGTAACGTCGTCATTTTAATTCATTAAACAAAACGCAAAGCTTTCGAATAAGTTTGAAATGTAGATTCTACTGAGAGGAAGAAATTCAGTCGTTTACAACAAACTGTGCTATTAGTTACATTAAGATATATATTGTAAATGATGTTAGATTAACATGTTATATTGGCTAAAATAATAACTATTAAACATTTCTCATTTCTTTTGGAATTTATGAAACAATTTTATAATCGTCGTAATGCAATCTTTACAACGTCGATTTTATTATTGTTGCACATTTTAAAAAATTATTAAGATCATCAGCAAACTATAATCACGAATTGCCAAAAATTGCTAAATTTTATTTATCATAAAAAAAAAACTTAAATATTTTTAATCTTATAGGGGAAAAAGAAAAATAAAAAATCTATAAATACTTTATATCATATATATTAACATAAATAAAAATATATTTTTAACAATATACTTTCGAAAACAATACTGAGTTATTACATTTAAGTGCACTTTGTACCGTTAAATATATTATTAAAATAATTGTAACAAATGCTCAACTGGTATGAAGTACGAATGTACGTAGTAATAGACCATTTAAATATAATTTTCAAAACGTAAATATGATAAAAACTCTTCATTCAATTAAAATAACCGTACTATATTTCAATATCTGACATAACATATAGTTTGTAATTGTCTATTGAGTAGGATGTAAAAGGACACATCAAAAATATTACTCAGACTTTTGTATTTGAAATATGAATATAGTTTATCCGTTTTGTCATCTGTGTGCTAAAAAAATAATTGACTGCGAGTCTCTTAGATCACAATCGCTTGCAGAATGTTGAATTAATGCATCACTTTCCGCGGTTAGTTGCCATGAAATAAATAGTGTTGTTTGATACGATAGCTGCGAGGAAGGGACGGTCCGCTACGAAGCTCAGCACGGGGTCCTCGTCTATCATCGCGGAACAAAGCATGATGCCCATCGCTGCAATGCAAACACCTCGATCACATCCGAGTGATTTCTTCGTCCCAAACATTATCCAAATGCGAATAGACAAAACATGGCATTTGAAAGCGACAAGCATATCTAGTGCAAACACATACAGAAAATTACAATTTTACAGTGATCTAAGTAAAGAAGTATATTAATATATTTGTTGTTTAAATACGAAGTAACAATAATTAGGAATATTATTTATATCGATAAGCTACATATAAAAACTTAAACGTATTTAAGCCGTGGTTACTGTTTAAAGAGTTTTCAACGAAATTAAAATATGAAAGATACGAAACACGCGGCTAAATCGTCTAAATTTTTTTAACAATTGTGCAACATAAACGCTTTTGCCTCGAGTAAACATGCGCGATGCGATGTGCTTTGACGTTTAACGAAGCGGCGAAGTCGGCAACGGGTCTAGCGGGCGCGGTAGACGCCCACGAACAGCTCGGTGCGGTCCTGCAGCAGCGCGTACAGGAAGGGCCGGTCGGCGACGAAGCGCGGCGACGGTGGGCGCGCGCAGCGCAGCATCATCACCATGCCTGCACGCACACGCACAGGGCGACTACAGCTCCGAGCGCGCGGGGGGCGCGGGGTGCGCGGGGCGGGGCACGAGCGCCACCAGCACGGTCTGCCGCGCCAGTACGCACCAGAGCGCCGGCCGGTCCGCACGTACACGTACGCTCTCCCGCAGCGAGCGCTTCGCGCGCACCGCGCTCGCTACCGCCCGGCAACCCAACCACGTATACACACATTCACGACCACTCACCCGCAATGCCCGATGCCGTAAGCGTTTTTTAGTACGGTATTATAGCGAATGAAATATGAATCCGGAAGATATGACATGACTTTATTTTGGAAAAAGAATGTTTTCGAGCTACGACTATGTATATGAGTAAGAATTAGTACTTGTTACGGTGTCTGTCAATGAGAAGTCTCTCAAATTAAAACAATAAGTTAATTTTATCTTGAATATAAATGTTATGACGTTCTGTCCTTCTTTGTAAAGAATTGAATTACATCATGTACAAAAGACATGCATACTTTTATTATATTTGCTGCATACTTTTTTTATTTTAAGTTTTTACTATGAATCAAAACTTACGGAAATGTTTAATTGAACAAAAACAGCGAAAGCATTTCAATCACCCATTTGTAAAAAAAAAATGTATTTGTGTTGCAAAGTAATATTATAATATAATATTAAAACAATTCTTTATATTGTGCGAATTATGCCGACAAACCACATGAATGTATTGTTCCATTGTTCATTAATCTTTAGCATCAGAAATTATAAGTTCTAAGTGACTACACCAGCTAAGCAACGAATGTCTGTGCTTCTCTCTCTATTTCAGTAATATAAAAAGCACATATACTTTCAACCTATTCTCAACTTTCAAATACCATTTAAAGATTTTAATATTTCATCGCTTACAACGAATGGAATGTATACCATAACTATAAAGATAGCAATGAATTATTTGATGTGATTCCCAAAAAGTGTAAAAAGACATACCCGTAGCGGCTGCGGCCTCAGCGCCCTCCTCATTGACTTCGATGAAAGCTTTCTGGACGGCCTTCGACACGAACAATTGTTCTGGTTTGCTAAGAACCTTGGTGATGCCAGAATTTTGGCTGTCGAAGATAGCTTTGATACCGAGCTGAAATTATGTAACAGTTTGTTAGATTTGCATTATCTATAAAGATCTCGTGTTTTTTTTTGCGCAGTTCATAATGCGCATTATGACGTCACTGACGCCTGTACCGTTAGCAACGTTATCGAGGTTATTTATTTTGCATCATATTAATTTATGGTACTTTTTACTCATTGAGTTGTTATAATTTAGGACATCTAGTCTTGGTTGTGCTAAATAATTCTAATCGTGTTTTTTATTTTATGTAAAAACAAAGTACATATATGTTTGTTCATATAAGTACTTGCGTCTTTAATCACTGCCGCGTAACAGTTTCAAAATGTCCTTTTTCAATGGTCATGTACATATATATTGTTTCAATATTAGCTACAGAATTGTTTAAATATATAATAAAAATTACAAAAACTATATTGTTTTTTTTTTTTTAAAGAGTACTTTTTTCTCCTGTCTGTCAATTGTTTTTTTATATAATGAGTATTAATAAGCTTTAGTGCTATAAATAAAAATATTTTTGAAACAAGAATAAAAAAAATGTTCCAAACATATAAATTCATTTTAAAAGTAAAGTAACAGCATGTGAATGTCCCACTGCCTCCTCTCCAGTTTTTTTTTTAGAACAAGGTTTGTTCCACCAAGCTGCTCCAATGCAGGTATGTGGAATACACATGAGGCAGAATTTCAGTGAAGTTAGACACAATTCATTTTGAAATTTAAATAATTATCATGGTCATATTCCATCACTGGTAGTACACTAGTTTATAAAAATATAAAAGAGATATGTTTCCAACAAGGTTATTTATAAATGTATTTTATTACCTAACAACAATATAAATGGCATTAAAAATATAACATAATCTTATCGTTAAGCTATGTTTGGAACGATAAAACATTTCTTATAATTACAATTTTACTATCACATTGATTATGATAAGTCAAGAATGCATAAGATAGCTTATAACAAAATTACAATAAATAGCACTACTTTTTTATGATGTAATAAAGGCATTCCACATATCTAGGGCATGTTACAATATTGCAACTAAAGGATATTACAAAGACTGACGACCGAAATCATGCCTGTCACCATTTCTCCTTGATAATCTTCGCATTGGGATTAGCATTAGTGGTAACCTTGGTATTGATGAAAGAATAAAACAGTAAAAAAAGTTATGTAACAGCCTCTAAAAGTCCCACTGGACTAAGGCCTCCTCTCCTTTTTGTGAAGGACCACTCTGCTCCAATGCGGGTTGCTGGATGTGTATCCAGATTTACATCAGCCACATTCAGGTTTCAATATAAACAAAAATTAAGCACATGAAAATTTAGTAGCGCTTGTCGATAGATACTTGATAGACGAATCTAACATAAAAAAACCCTAATTTTCAGCTCTTACGATGTCTACGTGGTTGGGCTTTATATACATAAATAAATATTACCTTGGGCAGAACAGTTGCTAGATCGATTTCTGTTTCGATCTTGAATTTAGGTATGGTGACTTGAACTTTAGTCTTGTACATCTTGTCCATTTCGGCGAGCAAGTCGTGGCCGTCAGCCAGCTTCTTCATCACAGCGTCGATCCCCGTGATATCGCGAGGAAGGATTATGAGCATGCTGGCCTCGTCGCCCACGTAGGGTATTTGAAGCAGCTGAAAGTTACATTTAAACATTTAACATACGTTCTTTGTTATTAAGGAGACGGTTTGGAGTTTATTCCACCACGGTGTCCTACAACAGGTTTGGTAAGAACGGAATACACATGAAGGTACATGTTAAAATTGTATCACCGACACAAGCTGGTTTTCTCACGATATTTTTACAAATCAAGCTCATGGAAATTTGTTATATTTGGTCGGATTTTAACGCGCAAATTTTATGTGGTTTATTATATTACAAAAGACGAATGAGTTATTAGAACACAAATATAATTTACAGAAAAAAAAAAACATCAAGTAATTAGTAAGAAGTGTATTTAAATAATTCTTTAAATAATGTACATTACTTTCTAATTTTTAATGATTGTTTATGATAATAATACAATTTAATATTGTAATCGATATTATACACTTAAAACTTTCACGTTTTGTTTTTATATATTTCTACGAACGTGTGTCACTGAACTCGAATTAAGCAGCTGGACCGATTTTGATTAATGTTAATGTGTGTATTTGTGAATGGATGGCTTAAATTGAACACGATAGGTGCTGCAATCGACAAGTAATAATAATTATTTAACGCGTACGAAGTCGGGACGGGAAGCTAATATACTATAATATTCGTGTTTTAATTGCAATTATCTGTCGAAACGTCAAATACAAAAACCTTTTACGACATAATAAATTAAATATAAAATAAACCCATATATTATAATATATGAAATAGTTATTGTACATAAGAAGACCTCCATCGATAATATTATATGATACAAATATGATAGTTTTTATGTAATTAACTACAGTGGGGTTGATTAAGTGGTTGGATATATAAGCGGCGGAATCATCCGAAACATGCAGGTTTCCTCACGATGTTAACCATTCATGAATTATAAAAAAAAATTAAGCACATGCAAACACAAAGGTGCCTGGATTTGAAGCCACAATCTTTGGTTAAGATTCGTCTATTCTAACCACTCGCCTTCTTCTATCAGCTCATACATAAATCCACGTCGATAATATTTAATGTACAGTGTTGATTTTTAAAAAAAATCAATAATCAATTCATCTTGTTTGTTTATTAGAGATAAGCAAACATACATTTGATGTAAGTGCAATTGGACGTATTCCAGGCCGCTCTATGTGTTTATATTTAAAAAAAGTATTATAAGAAGTGTTTGTATTTTTAAAATCTCGTTATAGCCGTATGGATTAACTAATTTTACTTTATTCTGGATGGTCATTGGTTGATTTCAGTCGATGACGCAATTGACGACCAATGAGCGTTTAGTATTTAATCCAAACTAGTAAATCTCACTTTGCTCATTTCAGAAACTTGCCAATAGTTAGTATAGTAGAGCATCTAAGCGTAAACATATTTAACTTGACTATTGTAAGACGCACATAAAAATATAACACTAAAAAGGTTTACAGCAAACTTATATTAATAAAACCGCTTTTTGTTTATCACACAAACAATATAGGAGATAATAATATAACTGGCTTTATAGCATAATACGACAAAAGAGTTCTAGTAAAAACGAATAAAAAAATAAACTGATGTAACACGAGGCCGACCTATCGCTAAAGACTAGTCTTTTCCAGCCTAAGGAAGACCTAATAACTAGCCTGACTCAAGATTTGAGCACAAGAGCAACGCAGTTAGCTACTATAGGAACGGGTGACTTTTCGATACTATAGTGTGACACGCTTCTACTATGAGGTGATATATTTGCGTGCAGGCCTTTTTTTCGAAAAAAAAAAACAAAACCATAAATATTACTATAGCCTTGAAAAAATACTAGAAATTTAAAAAAAATCTTTAAATAATGTAATGTTACCTGAGCTCCTAGTTCTGAGCTCTCCCCATAGTGGTAATCGTCTTCTTTATACATCATAGGAATATCCACCGTATTCTTATCATCGACATGGAAGGGTTGCTCGACGGTGTGAGCCGGGTCGAATTGCTTCTTCCATGTTCCCTGCAAAAAAAATGTTTTTTTCAGAAACGTTGATTCATACGATAATTTCTTGAAAGGCTATATGAATATTTTATTTATAGCACATAATATTTGCTTATGAACATCTGGTTCAATACATTCCACCGTTCAAATAAGAGTGTAGAAATATTATATTTAAATGAATATATTTTTTTTCTTGCTAGTTCACGGTAATTTAACGTTCTAAAACCGGGGTAGTTTTCATTTTAATCTTGAAAAATGATGTCAAGTGTAACTTCAGTAAAGTTAATTTTGTATCCTTCTCATTTACAACTTGGTACGAGTACAACGATTAGGTTGTTACTGCACTCATAAGGATTGCAACTAGAAGTTACATAGCCTTCCTTAATAAACGAACTATCACTTTACTTGGTAGTAGGGCTTTGCAAGCTCCTCTAGATAGGTATCACCAGTCATTACATATTCGAACGCCATACAATACCTAGTACTGTTGTGAGCAAATGTACATACAGGAACAAACACATTAAAAACATACAAAAGTCACAAAATTTATATTATCAGTATTGATTTTTGCATGTTTAAATATTAATAAAAGATAAAACATACATGATCCTTATATTTCAAGCCAAGATATGATTTTTAAAGTAGTCACTTTAAAATCATCTGGTGCTTTAGCCCCTTATCAATTTGTTGAGAGAATCTTTGACTTTGGCCTTTGATCAATAAATATGATTAAAAACACTTTCACAAACAATTTCACATTTTTTTAAGAACTGTGCATATACTTTTAAAATGATATTAACAATTAATCACAATATTATTTTAGTAGTGTAATAGTTATTTAAAATTTTAATATATGTATTAAAATAAATATTAGCTATTGCATTCAAGTAATACCACAGATTAAATAAAAACAATGTTTGCTAAAATATGATATGATAAATTTTTTAATAAAAAAGTTTCCTATAAAGAAATAATAATTTTAAGGTTTACCTTAAAGTAAATAGCATTTAAGAGTACAAGACGTGTGTCATCATTGAGGCTGTCTGCCGAAAGGAGTTCCTTAATTTTTTCATTCGTTTGTTTCTCAACCTGATAAATAAAGAATATAATTTACATAATTGTAGTATATGTATACACAGCATATGTAACAAAACATTTACATTCAAATATAAATTGATAATTTATTTAAATTGCAAACATTTGTAACAATCTCAATGTGTAATGCTAATTGTCATTGATAATATCCTCCAGACCGATTTAGGCCGTAGCACCCATTTTCAAGGTGCTTTCCTAGAGTCATTACAGTGTGTGTGTGCAAGCACAAATGCAATATAATAATCCGGTGAATGTAGAAAGTGTTTGAGTACCATTAATAAATTTTTTTACCATCATTAACCATTTTAAAAAACATAAAAAACTGAAAGTTATAAGAATGCCAATGTTTAAATACATAATACAATTTTTTTTTATTGAAATAACAAAATTAACTGTATCAATAGAAAGTTGTATAGCCAACTACAATCGAAGAAGAGGTAGAGATAAACAAACTTTACATTTACATATTTAAACAATAAATTAACAATAACAACTTTACTGACATTCAAATTTTTCATGAATGCCTATCGAAAACCATAGGTTATTCAAGGTCTCGCTCAATAATATCGTGCTAATTCAATGTTAAAGTTTTTTATTGGTATTTACTCCTCCGGTGATTGGTATAAGCTACAGATGTGATACTCACCCATTTGTTAATAATATTAGCTGCCGCTGCACCATTACTGAAGTTCATTTTTTCAAGCGCAGCATCAAATACTTTGATAGCATCTGCTTTTAATTCATCATCCAAATCATAATCACCCTCTTTTATGTAAACTTTATTTGCAATTTTGAGGGTCACACCTTTAATAGATTTCAATTTTGCTGATACTGAAGAAAATGAAGAACGAATCTAGAAAAAGCAATTCAAAATTCAAAGCAATGCAAAATTATTAATACTTTTTTTTTATTATAATGGGACTGGTTGGTTTAATAAAATATTGTTGAATAAATAAATATGTATTCATTTATTTCTATAAATGAATTATTGTTAAAAATGCACATACTATAAAATATAAATATAAAACTTACATCATCATCTCCAGGAATGCCAAGAGATGTCAGTAATTCTGAATGAGCGGGCTCACTTGTTCCCAAAGTCAAGAGAGCTAACACAAACTCTGCTGATAGAGGTGAGGATACCACACTAGTACTCTTATCTAGTTCCTGAAATAATAATGATTCATAAATTTACAATTAAAACATTTATTATATTCCAAATTATTTATTATTTATCAATTGATAAAATTCAAATAACATGGATTAAGTATATTTCATGCTTTCTATTATAATAAAAAATATTTCAATTTATCTTTATAATCAAGAGTAAAAATGGGTAATAATAATAGAAAGGTAAATTATGAATACTTACATTACAGAACTTCGCTGAAAACTGGGCTATAGATGAAGCGAGCGCTTTGGAGTCCATGGTTGTTGCAGATACTGTTTTCACTCCCAATACTAGAGCTAAAACCCGCAAATTCACTTAATTAATTTCGGAAAGATTAGCTTCAATAAAGGTGCTATCGTGTTCGTGCCGCTTGGCGTTCTAATCGTTAATACAATGTCTGCAGACACTAGGCAGCGACAATGATGTCATCGAATAGCCCACCCACAAAATAAAACACTAATGTAATACAAACGAATAACGAAACCCAGCGATGTACCCATTTACTGCGTGATTCACAATTCAGTAGAAGTTTCAAGGTTACTTAAACAAAAAAACTATTAGTAATGTAAAAAATAATTACTGAGTAGAAATGTTTTTCTGATCCACATCAACGTTTGTAACTTATTTTTGTCAATCAAAACCAATCCTTATATTAACAATTATTTATTAATTTAAAAGATAAAAGCTGACCAATCCGCTGTAATTCTTATCTTATCGATTTGGATTTCGTTTTCGAAATAAACTTGTTGTTAGATATGATTTATGAGTCTATAAAATAATGTTTACTTTTAATGTCAATACATTACATACAGTCATACAATACAAATGACATAACAAAATTTTACAAACTACAATGAACAAAAAACAACTCAATGACATATTGCCACAATAAGCATAATTGTTTGACAGTTTATTATACTTCAGTTCAAGTGAATGTGAGCGTGATATTCTAGTGTTGCAGCAGTAGTAAAATCAGCGATTATATTACGATTTGTTATACTATTATTAGTTCGAATCAATATGGTCATTTATGTATATTAAATTTTATCTGTCTGTCTGCCTGATCTGTATGTTTTTATCAATGATGACATCAATTCTAACCCTGGCCCAATAGATTTTTATAGTATTTGTATTCTAAAATAGACAATATTTTTTGGATACTCACGGAAGATAGTAATTAAGCGTTTCAAGTTTAATGAATAGAACAAAATTAGGTAATATATATTGAATACTACAAAGATACAGTATCTAAAATCTTTCTAAATATTATAAGTATATACTTATCCAAACAGTAAATTCACACGAATGTATAGAGATAATGTTATGCTATCTTATCTGTAAATATCGATTTATGAAGGAATATATATATGTATATATTTCTAGTGTTCACCTTCTGTTTTAATCTAAAACTTATGGCTAAATTAACCTATTCAATATTATATTTACAGGTATAACAGAATTTTCTAATAATAGTTAATTTTTGATTAAAATATTATCCGTTCATAATGCTGTTAAAATAGAGAATCCCTTTGGAATGGAGTGCAGTAATAAGTAAACCATAAATACCTGCTGTAAAGATTAAACTAATAGGGTAAAGTACCGTAGTAACCCTATCATCATATAGAATTTATCTATTTTTAACCGACTTAAGAAAGAGGAGTTTTTCACTTCATTTGTAAATAGCGTCTGTATTTTTTGTTGATCCGATTTTGATGTTTTGATTGTATTTGCGTTATGTTCTTACTTTAAATAAATCTCAGTAATATATTTTAACAGATTAAATTTAGATTTCGCCACATTCTGTGCGTTATCGAAAGCCTTTGATTGCGTTCAACATTAAAATCTGGATATGTAAATTTGAACTATGTTGAATGTATTACGAATTCGTATTCCTTATTTTGAAATATTATATTTTTAATTTTGAAACCATTAGTGAAACTATTTCAATCACTGTGAAATTTAATAGTTAATCAAAACTCAAAAGCCTATCATAAGAGGTTATCTGTATGCAGGTTCTATTATATTCTACGTAGCAAAAGGAATAGAACTGACTGATTTACTTATATTGCAAATAAATAAAACGATCATTTTATAGCGTCAGTAGTGTCAACAGAAATGATTTAAAATTCCAAGTAGGTACTACAAACTATGTAGACATTTTTATAATTTTTATATAAGCAGTTATATTAAATCAGAAAAAAATAGTATGTCCATATATTTAACAGTAAACAGAACAGTAGTAAAACGCGTGTTGAAATCGCGTAGTTACTACTGTCCACCTGGACCGCCTGCAAATCAATGCGGATGCCCGCCTGTTATACCGGGAGCGGGCAATCAAATCGACCAACCTGTTTGCTGCCGACCATGCAATATACCACCTAATCCTTGTTGCCCTCGCTTCCACAAGGGTAGAAACACTTGGAAAAAATATAAGTACTTTGCCATATTCGTATGTTTTCCATTTATTTTGTTTCAAATGTATAATGTTTCCGGACACGCAACGCCGTACAAGGGAGAATGCAGAGACTATGAGTATATGCGCATACGCACAAAAAAATTTCCATGGAAGGACGGCGTGAAAACTCTTTTTCACAATGATCGCGTAAACCATTTACCAGGAGAATGTGTGCCTCCACCTCTCGACTGTGACTGAACATGTGCTTTCCTAGTAAAGTTAAAAGTACACAAGGTACACTGTGTACTTTTAATAAATAATTTCTATTTTACATTCGCTCAAGTTTGATGATTGGATATGAAACAATGTTACTATTAATTAGTATACAAGGTAAATATATAAATGGACCCTCTGGTGTATCAAACAGGAAAAAGTGCGCACGCATCGGGATGTGAAAGGGCGTAAGTTGACGACGGCGCGCTAGGGTTGGCCTACAGTCGACGATCAATAGACGCGCTGACGTCAGTGTAGTGTCGCGCGCTATTGGTTCCCCCGGCATTATTAAATAAACCTCCGGAGCGAGTGGCGCGCTAAGCGACGCGCCGCGGGCACAGCACCGCAGCACGCGGCGGGCCCGCGCACCGCTCGCGGCTCGCCGCCGCCCGCCATGGACGACATGCCGGACCTTTCGCACCTCACGCCCGAGGAGCGCGCGATCATCGAAGGTGTCATAATGCGTCAGCGACAAGAGGAGCAGCGAGAACACGAGATTATGAGGTGTGCCCTTGTCTTGCGCCCCGCGGTCCGCCTCCACCTCCACTAACTCCCACCCACCCCGCTCGTTATATCTTTCTACTTACTGCACCATATGTGACAATGTTGTGAACGTGCTTCCAATTTCCATGTTATTTCATTACGAATAATATAATTTGGTTGTTGAAACGTTTTCTTTTTTGTAATAATTCAAGTGTATTTTGGCTATAATAAGTTTAATTGTTATGGAATCTGGGTATTGACGTGTATTCAGTGCCTCATCTGCGCGAACCAGCAATCGTGATTACGTATAAATGTACGTATTCCAGGAGCGAGATTAGTATACAGTTATGTCTTTTATGCGTATTTTTAGAGCAATAGTTAAACTGAATAATTAATGTCTAGAAACAAAAATAAAATTAATTTATACGGTAAATATGAAAAATATATTTCTATTCAGAATAGTTTATCCATTACCTAAAATAAGGTGGAATTGACTAATTTGAACAAGTCTGCATTAGTAATATAATGCAATAATTAAATTATACCGCATTCACGAACTGATTGCTTTGTGTGTTTCAGGACGTATTAAAAATTAACAATTTTCTAAGATCAAAACGCTCTTTTGCTCTGTGTAAAGGTTTTGTATTTAATACTTGGTGGCATTTTTGACGATATTAAATTCGGACACGTTTATTGATCTCTGTTTTACTTGGCTCGACATTTGCACGAAGTACTAGTGGTTATTGACGCTAAGTAGGCGCTTCGCTTGCGGGAGCGTGGATGCAGTAAGATATTTTAGTGACCTACTTACTGAACTGCATAACTTTGTACTAAATTTTCTAAATGTATGTGAAGTGAATAATATATTGTATTGTACTTTGCACGATCTCGTATAATATTAACTTCTTTTAGACTATTTCAATTTTGCTAAAGAATATTTCCGTCATTATATTGAAAGTAAGAATTTTAAATAATTTAAATGAATACAATTTAATTTTTAAAATCAATTATAAACAAAAAAAATAGCTATGATACTCGCAACGATTTTTTTGGGTCCAAATTGAATAGTCGGCTTCTGAGGTCGACTGTTTTTAGAGAGATGAGTGTGTTTGTACGTTTGAATAGTTTTATTTGTGTTACTTTTGAGTAGGTACCAATTTCGCTATTGATTTTAAACTAATTTCAACGTACGCATAATTGCATAATCAACAACTGTTTTAGTTATGTGTAGATTTGGTATTTTTTTAAAAGGATTTACGTATATTGGAAATTTGATATTCTCCACAGACCAAAGAAAATAATGCATTCTCTATATATTGGATTAATTTAAATACATTTTAGTTTATTAAAAATGCCATATTTTAAATCCGAAAACGAATCTACCTATTCATAGACTCTTATGTAGGCACATAGTCTATATTTAATATAGTGTCATGTTTTTTTTTTTTTTTATATTTGCCGGGAGGGCAAATGACTCTACTCCACCTGATGTTAAGTGGTAGTAGAGTCCAAACGTTTCTCGTTTCACATCGTGTTTCGATATCTGGACTGTTGTCGGAAGTCAAAGACATTAACTTACTAATAAAATAAATTGGCACAAAGTTAGGCAAAAGGTATTATTATTGATAATTCATTGACTACAGGAGAAAGTTGAACAGGATACAATTTAAAAAAAATGCAGTATAGTGATACCAAGAACCCAATCTATATAGGTAGTAGAGTACCTTTTTCTCGTCTAGTCTAGTCAAACGATTTTTTTTTGCTTAGTAGCTATTGACAAAATATATTATTAAATCGAAGTAGGAAACAAAATGTGCGAACTATCCAAATTCATAAATGATTTCCTCAAAATTTTCAATAATGATTACGGACGAATTTCAACTACTGGGCGAACATTAAGTATATATAATCTGTTACTAAAAATATAAATATTGATTTGATGTTAGCAGTATTTCCTTATTGCTTATGCAGGCATTCTGTAGACTTCTCACTAGTCTTGCATTCTACTATTATAAAAATATTTTTTATTGAAATAGGGCTTTTGTAGATACTATAAAATAATAATATTATTAATACGTAAAATAACACGAAAAGGTAAAGTAAAATTGACACCATTTTTAGTAATCAACTAAACATTGCCCAATGAGTATCGTCTATAGCAATCCTTTATTATATTCTTGAATTTTAGTTTGTTGAAATAGGCTTACAACTTAGTTCGTTATAACATAAATTATTTCACAAAAATGCAAGATTTGATTTAATTTCAATTGTTGATAAATAACATAACGCAGTTACGGACTTGTAGATATTCAAGGCCCCCAGGCACTTTGAGATTTGAGGCCCTCTCATTCCGAAGCTATTAGAATCAAATTATATTATTTTGCTGACCGGACCAGATAAATCCAGGGTTGATATAACGTATTGTAGATGATTTGTATGCAAATCAGGCACTTCGTAGCATTAAAATTACTAATGATAAAAAAACAGATAATCATCTTCTATGCAATTACATACAATACAAGCTATAGAAATAGAAGATAATATATAAGAAAATACTATTCTTTAAAATATGCCTAAATGTCATTATTTTTAAGTCGATAGAGTTGAAGTCGATTAAGATCAGATTTAAGTTAGGTGTGTAAAGTCCATTATGCATTAATATGTTACAAGTTATTACCCATTTGCAAGTAACGTTTTGCTTCCTCATTTCTCGCGCACAGCCAAGGCGTGGTACGTCCTTCCGTCGTCTGTGTTTCCTGAGCATTACAATTTACCAAGATTCTTCATAGCGAGAGTGATCTCTCAGGCAAGCAAGTTCCACCTTAGACTGCATTAATATTTAGCATCCGGTAATATGGTCAAGCCTACAAACAAAATAAATAGATAACTTCACGCTTAGATTGATAGGGGTTAAGCAATAAACGTCAACTAATCTGTGTATGTACACATCGGGAATATAAACGGGCATATATGATCCAAATAGCTTGAATACACAGAAAGCAAGCTGTAAAATCGGGTCATCGCTTAGTAATAAGAAAATATGTCATTTTACATTTATTTTATTCGAGTTTTGTCGCAGATTATTCAATCAAGCAATATAGAAATTTTAGTTAACCTATCCTAAGGAAAGATGTGAAACGAGTTTTATGTACGCGCGCGTAATTATTAAAGATTTCGTAATATTTTTTCAAACGTATAGAAGGTTTAGTGTAAAATTAATGTCTCTTAATTAACTGATGATATTTGTATATGTGTTTATGCGCATAATTTGTGTTTATAAAAATTAAACTTGTACTCGACTGTAAAGAAAAAAATCGTTACTTTAATTTTGTATTATTCGGGTTTATAAGTTATTTTATGGAACACAGACGTAAACAAGATGAAGTGGCAGTGCTCGAGCAATCAATTCGCACGAGGAATGAAATGCAACGAGCAGCAGGTGTTGAGCTCGCGGCCACCTGTCACATTTGCTTGAAGACTAAGTTTGCTGATGGTGTCGGACATTCCTGTCACTACTGCAGAGTTCGGTGTTGCGCGAGGTGTGGCGGAAAGGTTACTTTGCGCTCTAACAAGGTAGTTATAAAAAAAAAAAGTTTTATACATTAATACAATATCTTTCGATGCTACTTTGCTTGCAATTGTCCATATTAAATGCCCTTTAGAAAGATTACATTAATTTACACCAATATAATTTTTTATAATTAAAATACCACAGAACCTTCGTTTATTTGATTAAAACACCATAAAAAAGATAATTTTAAAATATATGTATAAGTATGACAATTCATAGCTAAATTAATATACCTAATGTTATTCTGACCGTTTCCGGCAAAGCGGCTATTCTTAACGAACTTTGAAGGAGATGTTACAGTGCGTGTTTCTCTATTCCCTCACTTACATAATCTGATTGAATTTACATAATCCGAATTGCTGTCCTAGCAATTCTGCACGATTGAAGAGAGAAAAGGCGCAAGTGTTACTAACGCGCGTTCCGAGCTCTGTACACTTACGATTGTAAACACTACTAACTTCTATACTCTTTGTTACTGCTGAGAATTTCTTGACAAAAAAGCAAAGATTTAATTATTTTTGGCCAACCCTCAAATGTAATCAATGATATAAGAATTTGCAGCCTTATTAATAGCGATTAAACCAACGAGGCATTTGTATATGCATCTGGCAAAAATATAGAATATTAGGTGATCTGTCAGCCAATTTGACTAAAATTCTTTGAATACTTAATGTAACAACTTAAAAAAATATATTTTACTAATTATGTCGGTTACACATAATCGGCTATATACCACAAAAAAGAAAATAGGGTACCAACTATTATTCATTTATTATTTTACTAGTATAAAATATAATAAAATACGCGTAAACTAAATTAGCTATTAGCTGGTGTGAAGTCTCTCTCAAGAAGTTCGCGCATGTGAAACAGTGAAAATAAAGAGTCGATAATAATAATCGACTTTACGTAACTTCTTATTATTATATTCGCGCAATATTCCTATTTGCATCTCTAGCTAAAATTTGTGTCCGCTATACAGTATACTTTCTTTCCTAAAACTATATGGACAAGTATTGGTGATTAAGTAATTGGTTTTTACCAACTAACTTATATTAGACAAGATTATAAGGCTTTTTAGTCAAAGTGCCAAGTCTCTGTTATTTTGGAAATAATAAAAGTTTTCGAAGCCCAGACTAGGGTGCTAAAGTACTTAAAGTTTTAATATCTGCGTTGTATAAAACAGATATTAATTAACGTGGTCGTCCTTTAATTTTTGAGAAGAATGATGAAAAAGAAATATATTTCATCAAATATTATTTTAGTTTATTTATTTGTAACACAGTATATAAATTACCTGAAGTTTTTAATCTTTGAACTTCAAAATTTTTAATCACTTAGGTATTTTAATACTAAAAATACGTTTATAATAGCGATAGATAAAGACACGCTACGATGTTCGGCGTACCTATAGGTACCTACGTTATTTGTTGGCGATAGATGTCTTCGTATGGGAAATAGATTTTATATCGTGTGATTATTATAATTAATATTACTTACTTCATAACGTAGTTCTGCTGTATTTTTTTTATAAAATCTAATTTTCAACTTTTATTATCATTCATACGAAGTTAGGGGCGACTCGGTAGTTTAACTTATAAATAAAACATCATAACACACTTTTAGTATCGATATTATTATTTTATTCGTATTATGTATATGTATGATATATTAATGAAACCTGTAATACTAGATATTACTATTTTCCTATTAGAATTAGTAGCTGCAAGGATATTTAAGGTAAATAAAATTACAGGTTATATGGGTTTGCATACTCTGTCGCAAAAAACAGGAACTATTATCAAAAACTGGTCAATGGATACACAAAAGTGCAGGTCAAGACTCTATGCTATGGCGTATGGAATCAGATTTAAGAGGCTTACCACCTCAAGGAGATACCTCATTGGATAAGAGACCAAAGTTAGAAAGGGCACACAGTGCCGCAGAAAAGGAAAATCAACCTTTACAAAGAACAAGCAGTGCTCTGCGACGGCAGTACAGTCAACAGGAGGCACGGTGTTACGGGGAGCTCGAAGGACTAGCCCGGACCCATCCACATCTTGTGCACGCGAAACAAAAAGCGTCTTACGGTGTTGAGGAAACAGGACTCCAAATGCTGCCACCTCAGGGCGCACAACTGCTGCCACTGCCGCACGCGCTCGGGTCGCATCCGCCGTTGCCGCCTCGTTCGTCCTCTTCGGACGATGAGGTACCGGAGTGTGTCTCCGATGAGAACGACGAGTATCGCGACCGTGGTAAGTGCGCACGCTCTCCCAGCGCCAATCTATCCCACCTGTATCGTCACAAATCCCTTCCATCCAAGCGATTTTTATTTGTCACCCACACGACAGCTACACTTTACAACACGCAAATATTTATACCGTAATTCTAGTGTATTAATTACGTACGTTCATTCAAAAGTTTTGTTTAAAAGTTTCTAAGTATATCATATTATGTCCCAACATTTTGCAGCGATAAAGTTAAGGTGTTCCGTGCGAGGTATACAATTTTTATTAACGGTTGTAGTTCTTAGTGAGTGTCAGGTGATTTAAAAGTTCTAACAAATAAGCTAATTTTCACAAAGAAGACTGTATTCTAGAGCACCTAAACTTATCCATAGGTACATATACATATTTTATGTTTACATCATGTCTGTTCATTTAGTATGTATGAGAGAAAAAATAAGTAAGTACTCTGACTAATCATTTCTCTGAGACCGTGTACCTATAACTGATATTATATTTATATTTATAGTATTTTTTTCAGATATATACCTGTTATATGTTCGTTTATCAAATTTTGTTGTTAAATATTCGGCGAAATCCATATTGTAACAAAACTTATTTAACAAAAATGTTCAATACGCCGTGAGCGTCTCGCGCGCCTCTGCTATACGCCCGGTTCCGCGCCGTGCTTCGCGCCGCGTCTTCTCGAACCTCACTTCGCCCTGAACTGTTCGCAGGTAATGCTAGAGATAGGAGCGCTCCCGAAGCCACCAGAAACCAGCGCCAAGCGATATTAGATGAAAAAATGAAAAAGTTTTTATCGGTGAGCGGGCGTATTTCGGGAAAATGATGCGTTGTAAACTAAGCTAAATATTATAGATGTTTCAGTATTGTTATTGTTCGTTTCTCGTTTTGTTGAATCTACTTCTTTGGTCGGCCAATTGTGATCGCTATTAAATTTAAATAAATCTCTATCTTTCCTAATACTTGAGTCATTACCATCATCAAATCACCTTTTTAGCAGAAGTACATGATTATAATATGGATTTCAATTTGAAATTATTTTGTGTATGTAAACAGATAAAAATAAGATCTCTTAAAATATATGAATGTACCTCTGCTTTTTGTTGCTTGAACCAGCCAAAATTAACACGTTTCTTTTTATGTACATTTTATGCGACAAATTCATCTTTTCTGGTCATGGATCTCTTTTATTTAAATTTTTCTTTGTGATATGCCAAGATTGTTTTATTTAGAAAAATCATTACATTTATATGCGCACATATAAATTATTTTAAAGTTAATTAATTTATTTACCAATATTATATAGAAAAAAAAAATACTTTTTTAATTTTTAGACAAATTAAATTAATATATATATATATAATAAATATACAATTGACCAGATAAGAATGCACACGTAACTTATGAGACAATAAATATTTTGTGGTTCAAGCAATGCATGTTTGGGCGAAAAGAAGTGTAACATACTTGGTTAAATGTAAATGTCTTAGATTTTGTTGCAATATTTTTTTGGAACGGTTGTGTTATTAGACTTAAATAAGTTGTCACACATTCTTTCCGCTTTTGCGTGTTCACCGCTTTAACTGCGTTTAATTTGTTTTGATGCTAATAACGTGTACGTAGGGTCGTATCGTACTGAAGTCATCGACGTGATATTACATTTCGACAGATTTTTAATCTTCAACTTAAATTAAACCATAAAATAAAACGATTTCTAAATATTGTCATATTTGGTTCCGGGCGCGTGCGGGCGCGCAAGTCGTTGGACGGTTATAGAACATTGGCCCGTTTCGACTAGTTGCTATTTAACCGTTGTCATTCTTAGGACAACTTGAGGCGTGTTCATCTCTCCGGAACCCACACCTGCGCAGTACCAGCGTGGCTGCCAACAATTATTACAATTTCACTAATCATTCACCGGCTTCGTACATGCCGGAGGCGCGCGGAGCGTTCGATACGGCAAGGACGGCGCCGGCTGGCGGTCGTAGCTTCGACTCGGTCACAGATTGTCGGTGGCGTGCCCGTGATGATGGCGAGGGCTCGTACTTGCGACCCTACGTCACTGATGGGGGTCCGCGTCCCGATCGTGCCGTTTATAAGAGTGCTTACTTGTGGGAAGACTCCTCCGATAACAGACGTTTCACGGAAAGGAGAAAAAAAACAGTCCGCTTCGACGGCCACGAAGGTGCTGCGACGTTCCCTCGTGGGGGTCGCGATGCATCTGGTGGCCCGCATGAATGGGGCTCCTTGCGCTGGGAGTCCGAGAGACAGACTAGCCAGGACTCTGCCACCAAAGACTCGGGCATCGATACGTCTAGCACTTTCACTTCCAGCGAAGACTCGAACAGGGGCGATTGCCCTAAGGTACATAACGATCATTGCACATTCTTGTACTATGGGTTGAATTTAGCTTGCTTTTAAATCGAGAAAATTACATTCAGTTTAAAGCCAAAATATTAATGAATTTTTGAATTACTTACGGAATATTATAGTTTCAACTTATTTTTTAAATATACGTGACTATTAATATTAACGGCTTGAAGTTTAATCAAATATAAAGCGACGTAGTATTTAACTTTTACAATAATCAAAACACGAATGGGAAATATGAATGCGGATAATATGACATAGCATATTAGTGTTTGGCTGTAGCATGATTGCATTCGCAGGCATGATTCGTTTCACTAAGTGTGCACTTTCGTAATTGCGACACACTTTTAGCCAAATTTGCTGACTGTTTGTGATATATATATTTTATGTTTACTTTATCCTAAGCGCGTTACATTTCTGACAGTTCCCACTTAACTGGCAAGTCTCCGCTGACGGAACGCGAATGGTTGGCCATATGGTTTTGCGGAAGAGTTTGATGGAAGGAAGTTCCAATTACTCTTCAGCAATTCTAGGACTGAAAGTAGTTGGAGGAAAAATACTACCGGACGGGACAAGAAGTGCTGTCGTTGAAAAAGTGAAAAAAGGTTCCATTGCAGATTTGGAAGGACAGCTAAGAATAGGTTATTACTAAAAACTAACATTTGATTGAATTATGCATGAAAATTTGTTAAATTATTATTAACAATATTGTTATTTGAATTCTAAAATAAATGTTTACTTCTTCAGGAGATGAAGTATTACAATGGAACGGATATGCGCTTCAAGGTCGCACAGCAGACGAAGTAGCTACAATTGTAGCCAACAGTAAACATGATTCGCATGTCGAACTCGTAGTCTCGCGGTCGCTGGCGCCCAACAGAACTGTCCAATCTTGGAGAGCACATAAAGGTGATTTTTTTGTTCAAAATACATTTAACAACGAGGAAATGCTTAATACGTATACTATGTAATTAAAATATTTCATTTTGATATTATAATAGCAGCCTAGTTATGTCTGTGACACCCGAGATTTAGACCCCGAACTCGCGATATGCAGTCAATCAGTTAATTAAATTAATGTTATAGCAAATCATAACATAATAATAATTGTGTAGAAGTGTACACTGAAATCATGGGTGGATGCGAGAAGCCGAGCGTTTTGGTGACTTCGCCCGGCTCACCTGACATCCACTCCCGGCGCCGCTCCGCGCGACACAATCACAACAACATAAGCGTCACTGGTCGAATTCAGGTATGAGAAAAGAAAAGATCTATGTGATGTATGTGTGTTTGGTCTATCTGTCAACTTCTCAATATTCTCCTTTTTTTTATTTATCAAGTTTAGCACACATCATGAAAAATTTAATTAGTTAAAGTTGTTTAATATTATATTATTCAGGTCAGATTGTGTAACTTGGGGTTTCTATACTCAAATATTATTATTTTTTTGTGTTTAGATGTAAAATAAAGCCGTCATTGATGATTTACTATTGTATATGCCAACAGGGACGGATTTCCCTATAGGAGTGGGTCTGGACCCACTATAAATTGTATCACCCTAGCTCTGGAGCTGATAAAATTTATGAGGTGGTAAAACTTTAAAAAAATAATTTTACAGCACCTCGCAAAAAAAAAATAGAAGTAATGTTTGTAATAATTAACAGATAAGTCATAGTACCCACTTGTGTACAAATTATAGGTTTTTTTCAAGCCTGTTGTAAGGGTCAATAGATACCGTCCACACATCAGTTATTCTGCTGAAAAATACCAATAATTTGTTTTGTGTTCCAATTGAAGGCTGAAAAGATAAAAGAAAAGAGACGTAACAAATGTTAGGATTAAGATTATTAACCGGCACTGGTTTCAATTTTCTGACTACTAACCTATACAATTTTCGTTATATAATTTTTTTACTTTAACTTAATAGGATCAATTAGAAACTGTTTTTTTTTTAGTTAAGAGTTAACTTCGACATCCCGGCACTGCAACTGCTTGTAACAGTGTTATCAGCTACCGGCCTCAGCACTAGGGCAGATGGTTCTCCGCGATGTCCGTATGCTAAAGTATTTCTGCTGCCCGATAAAAGCGAAAAGAGCAAACGCCGCACCAAGACCCTCGCTAATACCCTAGAGCCGAGATGGAACCAGACCTTTGTGTATTGTGGAATTCGAATAACCGATATCAAGAAACGAACCCTAGAGGTAAGAGAAATTAAAATAAACATAAATGTTGCGATTATTTAAATATATGTGTTGACTCTAAAGACTCAAACTATTTACGTCTACAATATTTTTTTCTGATCAGGTCACTGTATGGGACTTAAATCGTTACGGCCCAAACGATTTTCTCGGTGAAGTTCTTCTTGATTTGGACAATATAATTAATCATGAACCTACGTGGTACCTCTTGAAACCACACGAAGAAATAGTAAGTTATGGAGTAAGTAGACGCGTTCGTTGATCTTTATAAATATCTATGTAATATAAAATTGCATCAATTATATACATTTTTGTGAAAACTCAGTGCATATAAGATAGGAAAAAATAGTAATATGATGTTACCATTATTGTCTTTATAAAGCATAGTCATAATTTGCCCTGTAATTATTTTAACTTTTGATCAGCAAATATATTATATTAAAAATTTAGTGAAAATGAAAAACGAGTTTTATATTTATATTGTAATTATAACACCAAAAAAAATGTATTTGTAATAGCGGTACCGCGAAGATGACGTGGACGGGGAGCACCTATCGCCACCATCCACGTCGACGTCGCGTCTCTCAGATTCCGACACTCCGAGCGAGTGCGACCTGCGACGTCATCATTCACTCTCTAGCCTCGCCTCCAGCTCGAGTCCTCCACCACCGCATGAGGTTAATTCCTTGTTATTTATCATCTAAAAAGTCATAAAAGTAAAACAAAGCATATATCACACACGACTCCTGAAGGCGAGGTCTTTCTTATCAAAACTCATCATAGTGGCTTATAAGCCATGGGTTCAAACCCCAGCTCGTGCTAATAAAGAGTTATTGGGTTTTACTGTCGTGAAATCCTTGGTAGCAGCCCAGTCTGAAAGTGATAAAGGTCTTGTACCTTAGAAACACGGAAAGTCGTTCGTTCTAAACCCGATCTCTTTCCAATTGTGTTGGATTTGTCATCTGTTTGGATGAAATGAGAGTAAGGGAGTAGCGAGCGCACTATTATATATACTGTATAGGTGGCTAGTCTCCCGTGAGAATAGTTCACGTAGCCGAAATGGGTCAGTTGATGTCCCATCACCGCAAATCAATTTAACATAGGACAATTCTATTATCTGACATCACACCCTAAAGATTTTAACATAGTATAATAAATATAATATATTGCTCGAATTTCTATCACTCTTCGTATCATCAAAACGTTTGCTTTGTAGATTGAAGGAACGCGATGTAGCCGTCGGGACATGTCACCAGCTGGTCGGGTGAGAACCGCCGGCATGTCCAGAGATCGAGTGAGAATCACTATTAGATACTTTAATTTGAGCTCTGATAAAACATTTAAAAAATATATACAATAATTGAAACGTGTACCCGCAGAGTGGGTGCGGCGCGCGCTCGCAGTCGGCGGCGGGCGGGCGCAGCGCGTCGCCGCGGCGCTCGCTGTCGCCGCCCGCGTCCGTGCCGCGCTACGCTCACGACGCACACGCCTTACGTATGGTCACTTCAACACGGAACTGTCTACTCATATCGCTACTTCCGTTTGAATCACAGAAGTTTATATTATGTATTATTTCGGAGTGTTTCTCAGCTAAGGCTGGAAAATGCGGTAGTCGTTTGCGCGCCTTCGCGTTTTAAAGGCGCCTAAGTTTGTTATTTTACGAGCCAACTATTTATTAATATGTTCGTTGGCTCGCAAAATTAATACTTCTTTGATCAAACTACGCGAATTGAGCTTGATCCGAGAAAAGATTTGTGTTTACCTTAACGCATACAATGACACGTCTTCTCTTAAAGCTCGCCATCGGTATGTACAAGTTAAACTATAACTGTTCTGGTAAATCGTTAAAATGTTTCTGTTTCCTTATCGTGGTCTTACAGTTTCGTTGTGTATACGAATGCCACTCATATGGTGACGTAAAGCGGAGGTGTTCGGCCACGGTAGACCGCGGGCCCGGACCCCGCACGGAACACATCGTCGCGACTTGCACGTATCGCGATCATCACCACTTTACTGCCACCTACTGTTCTACCTTCCTTCATTTTTTTTTCACGCATCTTCCGCCCTCGTCCTGTACCTAACAGCACGCTAACCACTCGAATTAAGATACGTTGTAATCATGATTCCTCATGAATGCAACTTTTATTTTCAATGATCTCACAGTGTTTATATTTGCATGCCATTCTACTTACTACCTTAATTCTCTTTCAACGACAACTTCGTAAGTTATTTTTCAACTTATATACTTATTCGATGTTTAACTTCGATTGAAAAATCTTAACATTATTTATATCTCTGATCATGACTGCAACAAATTAAATTACAATAAGTAGTTTTTAATAATTTCCAATTGTTTAAAAAAAAAAAGCATCTTGCAAATATCATCGATAAACAATAGTAGGAACAAATGTTTACTTCATTGCGGGTAGATAATGAAACAACCAAAATTGCTAAAACTAAAAGGTGGAAAGCAGCTTACATTACGTTGCAGTGTGCGAGGAGCGCGGTGACACCCGGCTGCCGACGCATGCCTACGCGCCGCGATTTCAATCCCGGTCCGCCACCGCCACTCCCACCACTAGCCCCAAGAAGCGACAGCTGCCGCAAATACCACACCAGGTAGGCTGCACTAGAAACCACACTGTGATCACATCGTTTAAGAGTTACTTTCAGTAGTGATAGAAAGTGAAAAGTAACTTTTATTTTGTGTGCAGCAGAGTGGGCAGAGGACGATGCGCGCGCAAGTGTCTGCGGATCTTGAAGAACGTAAGTGGATCGCCCCGCACCACATTGGCGCCACACTTACCTACCGCAGCACGCCACAAGGTCAATACATCCATACCTTCACTTGCTATTTCGCCGTCATCTGCAATCTTCTGACGTTAGTCGAAAACGCAGAGGCTTATTCATGCCGATAAAATCCTACGAATGTCAATTTAAATCATCGTATCCATTATTATTAATTAAAGAGGATATATTGACACATACAGACATTTAAAAAAAATATTTAGGCGAGATTGCCACTTTTAAAAATTTCCATCCAAATTTAAAGGGTTGTTCAAAATTTGGAGGAAATGCTGAAATAAAACACACACACAAACACATGTTTTCACATTTTTTGTTCGATTTTTACAGAACACACATATAATCTATGAAATTGATAACCACATAGACGACATTACTCGTTTTAGTGACGTAATTTTGACCAGTCTAGGATTTTACCATCTAACCAACTAAAATAGAATACTCTTAAATTTTAAATCAATCATAGCAAGATTATTTTATGTATTGGCGATGTATAGAAACACAACACACATAATATTACTCCTTCTTAAATCTATGAACATACAAACAGTTTGCGGTTGCTGAAGATTGTCTCTCTATTCTCTCTCTGGTTCGTTCTACGGACTTTGGCTAGTTTAAACAAATGAAGTAAAATTATTTAGGCTGGGAGAGACACTATGCAGGGCTATCTGACTCTGAGCTCGCGGCGCGAGGCGGCGGCTGGGCGCCTCGGCGTCGCCTCTCGCCGGACGCAACCGCCGCCGACTCAGACCTCGAGTCTGTCGCCTCCGTCACCTCTAGTGCATTCAGTACGCAATCTGAACGACCTCGTCCCACAAGGATGCTAAGGTGACATAATATTGAATAGTTTTCCTACTGTTAATTTATGATCTACATTTTCTCTAACTTTTGAACTTATTAAAATGAAATTTTTATTAATTAGAAGAAAACTTCACAATTCACAAGAAATCGATTTTTTTTTACAATATACTGTGTTCGGTCTCTCTTACCTACCTGTAACAAAATATACATATATCAAACATCTTTTTTTGCCTGCTGTTTAGTCCTGAAGAAAAAAAATATTATAAACAATTAACTTGCATGAAAAATCTATTCATTATTGGTTGCTTCCATGCTTTACAGCCGGATGCAAACGCTTCCCACTTATAGCACTTCCTCCTTTTGTAATAGTTCTCCATCCGCCCTTGAGTATCATTACGATGAGTCGGCGGTTGGGACAGCTGACGGTACACAGCATTTTTTGCAATATAGTTATATTACACCTTCGGAAAAATCGCGTCGTGCACGTCCCATCCGCCGTCAACGTCGCACCTTAGCTCGCAGTCGTTCTGCCGGTGCCTGTCCTAAAAGCTTAACTGAATTAAGTAATAGATATAATGAATATCTGGATCTGAATAGTTACAGTGATGAAATAAAATATAATAATTCACTTTATTGTAATTCTGATGTATTTTTCATACAAGAGGGTAAAATGTCGACACATTATATGCCTAGTAAAATACGAGCACACAAAATTCCTATTAAAAGAAAATTTCAAAAACAGCCTACACTGTATTTCCAAAATATAAACAACATGAATGAGAACAATGTACAACAAAAATATGATGAATTAAATAGAGTACAAAACAAAATACTAAATTCAGATGATATAAAAATACTACACATGAGAACATTGCCTGATATTCCTCTTTTTGAAACTTCTAACGAAACAAATTTTAATGACTTAAGCCGTGATACTCATTTAATAAATAAAGATGAGAACAATCACCACTATCACGGTTACGCAAGTGATGATAGCATACCAGAAACTACAATACATATTAGTTTCGACAAACAAAATAGCATAGATATAGAACCTTATAACATACACCGGGACGTAACTTTAAGTCCAAAACTTTATGATTTGCACAACAATTCTCATTCTTGTCCTTTAATTAGAGATATCGATAGAAATAATTTTTTATCGTTAGATCTAAGAGCAAATTGTAAAGATAATATTTACTTCTCAGAATATAACGATGCGAGTGATAAATTTGGGTATAACGACAAATATAGAATACCTAGTAAAATATATAGAAGTTGTTCAGACTCAATGGTTTCAACTAGAAGTTCTCCTCCTAACTCAAAACCTGTAACTCCTGATGAAAGTAATTCAATTTTTAAAAAAATGTATCTTCCCAATGTATATAACCAGGTTCCTGAAAGTATGCATATTGAGGATTATAAAACATCTAGTACTTATAAAAATATGGACAATAACAAAACACCATCGTATAATGTAAATGTAAAAAACCATCGCTCTCCAAAATCCCTACCTAACCAGCGTAGTATAGATAATTCATTAAACAACTCATTGTGTAACGAAAACAATGCTTACTTCCCGGCTTTTCCTAAAGCTGTAACCTACCACTTAATCCCAGATTATAGTAAAATGGCTAATTCTTTATCTGTTGGTCTTTCTCCCACGAACCTCGGCTCGCCTTGTGGTCTGCTTACATCCGACGCCCCGCACTTACCACCCGATGACACTCATCACAAAACTACCGAAGCGACGACATACCTTCCTGGGGATGGTGACTCTACTAATGCTGAAAAAACTAAACAAACTCGAATGGCGCGGCATGGGGAGCCTGATTCAAAACAAACAAACGAAAAATCATCAATGGAAACCACGAACAAAAATTCTGATATCAACTTCGATACCACTGAATTGGAATGCAGTAATGACTACGGAGGACGTGAAAATGGTCGCAATCATAGCAAACAACAGCCCCTCGAAAGAAGCGAGTCAAGGCGAGGACAATTCACGAGAAGTCTTAGCAATGCTGATGTTCCTCCTGATGAAAAAGCAGGTATAGTTTAAATTTACATTAACTTTGAAGTTAAATGTTTTGTACTAATAAATTATAAGAAATACATGTAAATATATTGTTATTAATATATAATAATGATTCCTATAAAACATATACATATCAAGATGGCAGCCTCAGTGACACCGCTCTTGGCGGAACGAGTGAAATTGAACCTGCCAACGATGACGTTCTACTTAAAGCTGAACCGAGAGATTACTTCGGGCCCGGCATGGGGAAGAAAAGCAACTCGACGTCGCAACTTTCAGCCACAGGTAAACTTTTATTAAAGGTTTATTAGGAACCATTGAAGTCCAACATACCTCCTAAATTATATATTTAGGCGTATGTGATGTGTTAGGATAAAATATTGTATTAAATAAGAAAAACTAGTAAAATATGTTATATATTTAAGTGATGTGGATTGATCGACAGGAAGAAAAAGAAGGTTAGGTTTCGGTAAACGTGGGAAAAATTCGTTCACGGTTCAACGCAGCGAAGAAGTGGTGCCTGGGGAAATGAGGGGGGGTACCGGCGTCTCGCGAGCCTCCTCAGCCTCGAGCGAGAACGACGACGGCAGGTTCGCGGCACTCATACCCGTCACATTGACACAATAGTGCGGGCTCTGAGGCGGTAGATCTTACGCGACGCGTGGACCTGTTGTGTTCAATTTCATTCGCGTTAGGCAACCAGTTAGGATAACCTGTATCTAAGTCTACTGTATAATGTGTAATAATATAACAGCATGCTAAGAAAATCCACTTCGATAGATGTATATACATATATGTAATGTTGCTTTGCAGCGTCGGCTATATAGAGCTTTTACTGGTAAATGTGTTGACCATTAAACGAACGAGTTTGTTATAAAAATAAAAAATAATAATTTTAATGATCTGATATTAACGTTTTCATTATTTAATAAAACAAGACACAAATTTTCGCATAGTTTGTTTTTAATAAACAATATCTTGCTAAATCACATATACGCTTCACTCATTCGGCTGAACTATTGTGAAAAAAAAAAACAAAAAAAATATTATAATTACAAAAAAATGTATTCGCTATGTTTAAAAATTTAATTCGCATGCAAAGAAAATGAAAATGTTGCTATCAGCACATTAAAAACTGTGCGTTCGTCTGTACTAAAATCCAATATAAAGCGGAAATCACGATAAATATAATCAAACACTGAAACAAACACATCAAGAAAATCATAAGAAAAATTCGATCGATCCAGGGCAGACAATGTTAATTGACATTACAATCTAAAATACAATCTCAATCAAACTGCATTTTATTAAATATTCTAAGCAATTATATTTCAGGAATAATTAGCTTAAGATGTACGAAGAATGTATGTATAATCAAAATATATTTGTAATGTTAATGTAATTGGCATGAGTATATGATGGGTAATGAATGTGTTGCGTGTCCGCGGCGGACGTGTCTGTCGCGTAGAGGGCGGGAAAGGCGCACGTCGCAAGCGCTCCGGGGCCACTACCACCTCCTTCCAGCGCTCGCACGAGGTGTACTCCGACAGCCTCGGCTCCATATCTAGCTCGGAAGGATCCTCGTAAGTCGCTCGCTCGCCTCGTCCTTCGCAGCTCGAAATCTCTGTGTGCATCGATGTTACTCGCGTCTTCTCCTCTAATCCCTCTTTACGCCTTCGTCTTGTAAGCATGATGCCATTTTGTATTGGTGTTTTTTACTTCACTATATTCCGTTCAGCGCACACGCGTCTTCTCACGTTTAGGCAACGCACCCACTCGGATAAAATTAAAAGGTATAATAAACTGCGCTCTTGACAGTTTTCATCAATAAAATTAAATTTTCAGAAGTATTGCAGGTGTCATGGCGCTTTACTGTATACGCTGCACGAATGTTGATGGTAATTAAATGTTGCCTGAAAGCCTAACGATGTTTGCACATTACTGTTCTGGATCGTTTGTCTTCCTATTTTATCTATTGTACACTCATTTTATTTTTCATTCATGCATGTATCACGGTATTATTAATCACATGTTTTTATGAAAGTTATTAAATACTTATATGTATTCCATTAAATACTCATACAAGTGTACAATGAGCGGTCTACGAAACTTAACCAAAGCCATTATTGTTTTAAATCGCGATTTCTCCTGGATGATCCGTGGCCTAACTCCAAAATTAAATTTTATGAAATTCAAAATTTCGAGTAAATATGCATATAAAAATTTCTCAAGTGAGCAAAGGAAAAAAAATAATTTTTGCATAAAACAACTTTGAAACGTATTTCGCTGTAGCTATACGCAGAAAAATCCTTGCTACGTCAATGCTACGAAATCAAACATTTATCTAAATCATTTGTTTTTTTTAGTCGAAAATGTTACAGTCTGAGTTGTATGTTAGTTAATCGTTTTTACATTCATAAATAAAAGCTAGGAGTAAAAACTTCGTTGAGTTTTTGAAAAACATTTCATTTAGTTAAAGCAGCTGCAAAGCTTTGCGAGTCATTATTGTACACTATAAGATTAAAATAATCGTTAAGCGCTTTTCATTTTACATTTACAACGTAAAACGAAAACATAAAAGGCTTTGTTTCTTAAACTCATAATAACAGAGAAAATTGTTTTTTAATTTAAAATGTAACCTAAATACATAAGCAACTACCAGAAACGTAAAATACATATATATTATATTAGAGAGGTATATTATATCAGATAAAAACTGCGACCACGCTTATCTCCTCATCGTCAGCATATTTATGAAGGACTGCTTCTCTTTAAGATCTCTAATATTGATAAAAATTGTGATTTCTACAAAAATTAAAAAGTAATTATGATCATGAGAGGTTTGCTACGCAACTTTCGCGTTTCTCAAGTTCGACCGATTAGTTGTTTATGATTTGAGACAGACAGTGCTGTGTTGTTCAGTATTTTGTACTTCCAATCTATTAGCTAGGTATTTCTTGTATTCGTATTAAATAGACGTATGATTATATTGAACTATATAAAGAAGAAACTTTACATTTAATTTGAATATTACTGTTTAATCTAAGGTACTCTCGAAACCCAGCTACTAGAATAGATAATTAGATATATAGATAATCTGACACTCCTTTTACGTACCCGCTCTTAAGTTTCGACTTCTAGACATAGTTATATTATTTATTGTAACTCAATGATAAGTAATTAATGCATACACCCATTCCCTATAAAATGTAAAGCCATTCGTTGCATCTAAGACTACCGCCCTTTTCTTCACTATTGTATCAATGTTTTATTTTTTTTAAGTCTTACTTGTTACTTACTATGTATCAATCCCGGTAAAATCCGAGTTTTGTTTACAAGTAAATTAAAACTTAGAGAAATTAATAACTAAATAGAGTTATTCAATAATTAAATTAATTGTTTCAATAACTTGTCATAAAACAGAACTTGGTTTTATTTCTTTTATTTGATTCAATTAAAACCAATGCTTATTATTTAAAACTAATCTAAAACTACATTTTTTTATCTTCTGAGAATTCTTAAAAAAAATCTGTGTGACTAAGGTAAGTAAAATGAAGTTCTATTAAAATAAATATAAGTTTTGGCACTAAACATTATGCGAATTGTCACATTATATATACTTATATTATTTAATATTTCAAAAGTTAAATATGTATAAACAGATTTTCACCTGGGATGCGAGGCTCGGGGTCTTCCGATGGAGGTGGCTTATCGAACTTTATAGACGGGTTAGGCCCGGGGCAACTGGTCGGTCGGCAGCTTCTAGGCGCGCCAACATTAGGCGATGTACAACTCTCCATGTGCTACCAAAAAGGATATCTTGAGGTGACGTTAAAATTCTATTTTAAATTACTTCTGAATCATAATAATAAATTATATTTTTAACACATATAGACATAAATCTTAACTTCAATTACATTTGGAATTTGTTGTTTGAAAGTCAAACTTCGTTTTGTGAAACCTGAAGGTTAATTCTAAGAATTTTCATACTTCTGCTGTAAACATTATGTGAAGAAATCTCTAACATAAGTTCTTTGTCGCAAAGGTTACGCTTCCGTATATACATAAATGACGTTCAATTATTTGTTTGCCGAGTTGGAAAAATGTTACTCAGACTTATTAATCAGAGAAAGTTGACAATTGAGAGATACAGCGTCTCAATTAATAAATATAATTAGATTTTTGGAATGTTTCCGTCGAACAAATAAGGGTCTCATAATATAATTCATGTAGGTGGAGGTAATTCGTGCGAGAGGGTTGCAAGCTAAACAAGGAAGTCGAACTCTGCCTGCCCCGTACGTAAAGGTGTACGTGGTGAGCGGCAAACGTTGCCTCGCTAAGGCAAAAACCGTCACTGCGCGACGCACTCTCGACCCACTCTATCAGCAAACACTCACCTTTAGGGAACACTTTAAGGGATGTGTTTTGCAAGTAAGTATTTTTTTAATCGCTTCTACTCTTAAAGGTCCGGATTAAAAGAAACGCATTTTTTTTTTATAACCGAAATAGTATGGCGAGATTACCTAAAGAATAAAAACTTGACAAAAAGTCGCAGTTTTAAATCCAAGCAGCTCGGTTCGAAGCTTATATTTTATAAGCTTCGAACCGATTTCTATTTAAAAGAAGTTACGCATGTTCAGAGCTATTTAAAAATTAAACATTCTTGTATACAAAATATTTATAATAATTGTTTTTATTCAGGTAACGGTTTGGGGAGATTACGGTCGTATAGAGGGAAAAAAAGTTTTCATGGGCGTGGCGCAGATTATGCTAGAAGATCTCGATCTCTCGAACCTCGTCATCGGATGGTACAAGCTATTCGGAACAACGTCACTGGTAAAATTTAATTAAATTTTTACTATGAATATTTAACAAAATCCTAATGGACAATGACTTTCACAGTGCAATCAAAAAAAGGATTGCACTATAATACCTACTATTAAGACAAATCTAAAATAATCCGTGTACAATTCTTTTAAATAATAGTATTATTAGTATTAGGTATTTATAAATTTCAAATAAAATAATAAATTATATTATTAACTTTTCAATGTAAATGTGTAATAATATTTTTATCCGAAAATAGTAAAAACAGATTTTAAAAATTAACTTGAGAATACATTTCAAATGAACACTTAACAATGTCCATAATAGAGATGAGAATCTTGGAGCTACAACAGATATATACCCTATTCCAATCGGAGTAGGAGTAAAGGTAGACAAACTGTAGATTTACAAATTGCATACGATTTTATTACTACTTCACTCGTTATAACTACATTAATTTAACTTTCGAAGAGTCGTTTACAACTTTGCGAATATTGAAAGCGCCATTTTTTTCGCGAATCCATAGTGAATATCATTGATTATTCTAGATCTCGGCAAATGATATCGATGTCAACGTTGTTTTTTTTGGGTTTACACCTCTTGTGGTTGGAATAGGCTATACATAAATCATTTATATTTATATACGAATACGACCAAATGAAAACCGCTTTTTGTGATCTGTTCAAGTAATATTTCAATTAACTTTTTATACATATATTTTATATAAAACATTTATTTGTTTTCAGTAACCAAAGTGCAGCAGTGGCTAGTGTGTCCGACGAACTTATATCAATACAATAAATATTAACTTTGTCCAAAAATACATTTAGTGATACTGCTTTAATATCATGATAAACTGCAAATATCTTGTTCATAGGTAATTTTCTATAAAACGAAAGTTGTATGTAAATTATTTGTATTATTATGTTCTTTTGGAATGCCTACCGGAGTTTTGAATAGTTAGCATTTTATAGCAAGAAAATAAAATGTATAGTGTACTCGATAATATGTAATTAAGTATTAAAAGCCAAATGCTATGTACTTTTTTTATTTTCCCAACAAAACTTACAGGACTTCCTTGCTACATAAATACACACAGTGTATATATTTTATTAAGAATTATATAAAAATTATATTTTAATTTTAGATTTTAACTTTTATGATATGATTTAACTACTTTTCCAACTAACATAGAAATTTAATATTGTGATAGTATAATTTCAAGGCTGCTTTTGTGAAAATCATGTAAGTTCATTGTTCGTTCATTTGTGAGCTACATAATATCGCCTAAGGACAAATAAATCTATTTTAAAACGAGAGGCATAGACATATATAGTAATATTATATATATGTACTAAAAGTTTCATTAATATTCACCCAACATTTAATATTTTATTATAAATTCCCAACACAAATCCACCCACCAAAGTCCAAACCATTTCTGTGTAGATTTCATAAAAGTCGGTGGAAATACTTTAAAATTCTATGACGTAGAAACGTAATTTCGACATTTTATAGGAAATGTTCTTCCCTAACAACGTTTAGGTATGCAATATTTGACGATGATCGGTTGAGTAGTTAAAACGTGACAGCGCAACAAACTATTATTTACTATCATAATTTCCTAACACTAGCATTCTTGAATAAAAAAATGTTAGCGACCCCAAGTCTACTTATAATATACGATATATTATTACGCAGTAAACATCACAGTTCAAGTGTTCCTCTCTTCAAAACGATTAAGAACCACTGTACAGTAATAGCTAGTTAAGAAAGTAACGACATTTATTACGAGCGTTCTCTAGACTAGGAACAACTACAAATGTAAAACTGATAGAGTATTATCAATTAATGTGTAATTAATATAATAAATTCAAGACAATATAATATATTTTGTAAATTTAATTACTTTAAATAAAATCAACCTCAGAATAAAATATAGAATAAACAAAACACATATTTCTAAAAATCATGTTTATTCTCTGCAAGGATATTTTATATAACAGCTATAATTTTGCACTTATATATACTCTTCACTTGGATACTTACAAAACATCTTATCAGTCACTTATTGCATTAACAATAAAGGGAGTCAAATTATTTCATCATTTAAACACGTCACACTTGAACGCCGTCCGAGGATGAACATCCAATACCATCATTTTCAGTTGCTATACAACATTATTACAAAATATAATTTTATTTGCGAAATGTGTACAATAAAAATGTGCTAACAGCACATGAAGGCAGATTAGTCTATTCACTTATTATTGATACATTACTAATGTACTCTAAGTAAAACCTCAGAATTAAAGTTAAAATTAATATTTAGTGCAATAATTGTTTTGGTTGTTTCGAAGGTGATGCGCCAGGTAACCGACTGTCGCCTGCTCTCTTCACCCCCGTAGATTTTATGTCTGAAACACAGTCGATGAAGTTATTCAAATGTCATTGAAGTTTAATTGATGCTATTTATTGTAAAGTTTATGAATTCAAGAAATAAAATTTCTATTATTAAGTTACTCTTATCCTTTAAAATCTAAAATTGTAAGTCACTGACCAAGTTGTAAGTGAAATATAAAATAAATGCATTACGAATAATCAACCAATCAATAATAATAGTGTTTAAAATGTAAGCTTCTTAAGTTTGATTTGATTTTTTTTTAATAATGAAAGATGTACTGTCTATAATTTTACAAACACTACTTTAATCGTTAAACCCTCATTTATCGGTCTGACCTATTCATTGTACAAAACTGTCATTGTCATCTCAGTTTTTAGATAAATCAATCTAAGAAACTGACATTAAATACATAGTTTATAATATAGGGAATAGTTCCCCCGTGCCTGTGACGATAGCGACGTACCTTGCAGCCACCTGACCTGCGTGGCGGGCCCGTAGCCCTTCTCGTTGCGCGCCGCTATGCGGAAAATGATGGCGGGCTTGGTGGAGGAGTCCACGTGCGCCGCGCTCAGCGACGCCTGCGGGACCACGCACGTGTTCGCCTTGCCGCAGTACACGCGGACGAATGCTAACTGAGACTTTGATGCTTCCTGTGGAAGGGCACACAACACACAGTATACTACTCACTCTTTACCGGAATAATAGAATCGAGACGGTAGTGGTATTATTTAAATATCGAATTGTGTGTAGAGATAATAAGTATTACCACATTAAGCACATAGAAAATTTTCAAAACTCTAAAACATTTGTTTATTATGGCAAGGTTATCCTTGCCTACATAAATTAAAACTCAAATGATAATTATAAAAACCTTTGGTTGTGAATTAGACCTCACGGCGAGGTATACTGAATATTCGAAGATACCCTCGGCGGCCACCTGCGGTGGTTCCCACGACAGGTGCGCGCCCTCTACTGACTTGGAAATCTTAATGGCGGATGGGGCACCGGGGAACCCAGGCAAACATGTCTTAAATGCTGACTCCTGTTAAAGTTACGTAAAACATAAATAACATCCTTATTTCATTAAATTATATTAAAAAGGTCGGAATATATTATATTCAGGAACAAAAATATTACCTCACTGAACTCGCCTCGTCCGCAAGAGTTAATTGCAGCTATTCTGAATTTATATGCTGTGCCATTTTCCAACGGTGACGTAGGTAAAGTGGCCAAGTCCGGTAAACTATCCAGAGACAAATTTGAAAGGTCCACATTAGGATCTGATATGTAGTTTTGCACCTAAAAATAAATACATATTTTTAAAACATTATGAGTCTCGGAACTTTCGTACAAATAGTATCGGGCGGTACCACTAACCGTAAACGTGGTTCCCTTCACGAAGCCGACGGTGTACCAAACGTCCTCGTCGTTTTGTTGCTTTTGATCTTCCGGCTCCGACTAAAATAAATACACATATTAAATGAAATGGTCTAACAACCGACTATTTTATATTTCGTTTCGATGAGGCGACCTGCTCGTGCTGATGGTGCAGCGCCGCGCTGGCGAGCGTGGCGAGCGCGTGCGCGGCGTCCGTGGGCGGCAGCGGCGGCGCTCCGTTGGCGCCCGGCGCCGCGCCCGAGCTGCTCACGGCGCCCTCGCCCTCCGCGCCCGCGCCCGGCCCCGCGCCCTCCGCGCTCGCCGCGCCCGACGACGACACGCCGGCGCCGCTCTCCTCCGCTACCGCGTGACATTACGTTATATAGTTTTATTCGGACCCATTTGGACTTGGAGCGAAATGAACAATGACGAGTTTATATAAATATCTACAAGTGAGTGTTCGAGAAAGTAAATTATATGCGATAATTATCATAAACACCTTGTAGTAAGTTCGGTGATAGTAAGGCGGATCCATTAGCAGACATAGTGAGAAGTGGCATTGACTCGCTCACAGAAGGCATGGTGTCAGCGGCACCTTCCATCTCAGAAGTGTCAGCATCGCTGAATCTAGATATGTTACAAATAATAAATACAGAAATGTGTATAGCTCCAAAAGAAAACTGCATACTATTTTTCTAAAATTCACATGTATAAATGAGTTAAATTATTAAAAAAACAATCATCTATAATTAAAATAAAATTAATATTTAAGTAAGTGCACTTATATGATATACATGAATAATAAAAAAGTCATCTGAACTATACAATGTCAATTGCAAACCAATATTTATATTGCACATATATATGGTATTCATCTCTATCAAATTTATAATCCTGAAACCTTAATTGTTATGCTGCCTGGTAATAAATATGCACACATATTTAAAGCAGGCATTTTAACCAATTAATGATAGATAAAAATACATAATACTGACTCATTTGCTTGCTGCTGCTGCGGTAATACAGAGAAGGAATGCAAAATAGCTGGGCCATTGGCAGTGGATGAAATGAGAGCCGCTTCACTCTGGCCACTGCTAGATATATCTGCTCCACCTTCTGTTGTACTTGAACTATGAAAAAAGTATTTATAACAAAATATATGTAATATACCAAGAATAAATGATGAATAAATAATCATTATATACATATTTGTTATATAATTGATATTGCATAAATTAAAAGATAGTTTAATAATCCAAATTTAAGGGAAAAGTAAATTTATATTTGCCAGATTAATAACAAAATATGAATAAGTCAAAAATATTAATTTTTGTTTCATCTTGTGCTACCTGATGCCTGTACTAAGAACTTCGTGTGCAGCACTGCTTATATCATTTACATCATCACTGCTGGCAACACCTTCTCCTCCGCCCATATCTTCATCCATTGTACTGGATTCCTCTGAAATGCAATATAATCTGTAATTTGAAAACTATTTGAAACTAACAAGGGACCTATTTATATTTTTAACAATCAAGTTTTAAATGAATTGGAATGTCATTAGCACCAGATATTAAATGATACATTCAAAGTATTTATGCTCTATAAAAATGTTATTCCATTTACTTATTTTATTAAAGAAAGCTGTATTTTATATATAATATCTGAAATAATTAAATAAGATTAATATTTATATCAAATGAAATTAATCAATCTGTAATAGTGCTGCTACACTGCAGTTGTAAAATTCACATGTTTTTAAGGCTTTTAACTGATGGAGTTGTTGTAACATTATTATATAATAATTTATAACTTTGCGCTGTTGATCTAATTTCCAAGGTAGATAATGTTTGCTACAATTTGTGACAAAATGTGAATTAACAAATGATTAACATTATATATTTGCAATGTTGTAGCACCATAACAAAACCATACCGTCTTGAATCAAAGGTGCACCTTCTCCTTCAATGGGCATAGCCGAGCTTATAGACTGATCTGGGGACTCTTCTTGTGCAGTATCTGCACCTTCTCTATCCCCATCTCCATCATCGAGACTTTGATCTTTTAAGAGAGGCTCCAGATGTTCGTCTTCCGGGGAATTGTCTTCTGTTTCAGCCTAAATACATAAAAGGTTAGTTAGTTAATTAGATCATGTAAATATTTTTTTTAAAAGCATGTTATTTTACTTTAGTGACAATTTTCTTGCCTAAAAATGCATAGCTTAAAAGCAAAAAAAAAAATTTATATTTATAATCATTATTGAATGTTGAAGTTAAAATACTCACCGGAGTTGATAAACAATTATCTCCAATATAAGCTGACTCATCGCCAACTGTTCCAGGAGTTGTTTCATCTATATCCATTTCTTCTTCTGCCTCAGGATTTGCTATAATATTTTAACATATTAAGATTCAAAGTAATTAGACATTTTAATGCTACTAATGAACCAAAACATTAAAGTTTAAACAAAGTGATGTTTGGTATAATTTGTCCTGCCTTACCTGGTTCATCAACTGGTTGCTCTTCATTGTCAGGATCTACACCAGGTTCTAGATCCAAGACATCACTGCTACTTGTGGGAGCACCTCCATTTGTTGCTACATGCAATAATATTTTATTTGCTTTAATAATAAAACGTGTTGATCTATAGGATGTTTCATTATAATAATTTTATAACTTAAACATTTAGAAAAACTTATTAACACTCAACATGAGTTCGATGTTACAGTTCATCTATGTAATATAACACACCTCCATCCTCTGTAGTTTGAACTGCTTCCGATTCATCTGCCGCAACATTATTTTCCGCCAGATCTCCTATTGTTTCGGCTTGATTTTCGATCAAAGGAGACATTTCCGCGCCATCGGGAAGATCACCATGAAGGGCAGAGTCAGACTCCATATTGTACAAATTTTACACACTGACTTTATTAAACACAAATAAACATTGAAATATAACAACTATTAAGCAATATAACGTAACATTTTAAAAAATATTAACAAATATTCGACCTTTTTGACAGTTAGTAAAGGCTGTCCATAGTGCCAAGCCAACTCGGCGTCATATTATTTTTTTTCACATATACTGTTTACATAGACAAAGGGCTCACTACCTACTAACCACTCTTGAAAAAATATTTTTATTAAATTATTTATATATTCTAAGAATAAAAATTGACTAATTGATAATTTTGATGATGTCAAAAAGTAAAGGAATTGATTAAAACGCAATATTATAACATAAAAACCTATCAAACCACAAATTAAAATTATAGCTAAACAGAGTCAGATTTTTTTAGTCTGTATTAAAAGTTCAAACGACTAAGCAGATAAAAGACCATCACAAACGCTAATAAGACTGTATCAGACTTATGTTTATTGAATACAACGCCGCTTAATCTATTTGGTTTTGATTCACATAAAAAACAAATAGCAAAAAAATCAATTGCAAAAATTTATGAGTCACCAAGTATTGGCTCAGTTGTTATTTTTTTTCCTTTTATAAATTATAATAAATGTAACCGTTTCTTTGAAAATGATCTATATTACTGTTAATATACATATTATTGTTGTAAGACAAAATATGAACGAATTTGCATAATCTTTATTTATATACCTGTCTCTGCATATATACATTTATGAAAATAATAATTGTAGTAAAAATAAAACCAAAAGATAGAGTCGGCTTGGAATGGACAGTGCTTTAAAGAATACAATTTATTAATACTTATTAAAGTATTCTTTAAAAGTTTTTCATTGTTTTTGACCGCTTTTGATAATTTTTAAATTAATTTGGTTTCATTACTAATTAATATTTAAACCACGACCATCGTACCACGTAAATATACGTGGTAATTATATCTATAACGATTTTTCTGTCGATTAAATAATGAAAATAATATTGTTTAAATTAAAAATAGCGATATTACTATGCACTTACATAATATCGCCATTTTTGTTAATCAACTTCATTTCTTAATGCTACGGGTTCTAAACGAAATGAATATACTGTAATGTTTCAAGCGTAGACAGATTTGTTTCTCTGTCTACGGTTTCAAGTGATATCTGACATTTCTGACAATGACAAATCATTTGCATGTTGACCGTTATTCTGTTTGTTCCGTAGACAGAGAAACAGATTTGTTTGTTCTACGGTTTGTTCCCAATTTTGACATCTGACAACGGATGTCAATGATTTTAGGGTTATTTTGAAATTTGGCTTTATTACCAAAATAATAATTCTAATCACATTTATTTTCGAGCCTTCTTTTACAAGGAAACTTCTAGTTCAGTTCACCAATATCATTGTTAATAATGTGTTTTATGTATATCAGACAGCACTAAAGATACATATTACTGGAAATTATTTGATAGAAAATAGGATTACATATAAAAAGCCACAAATCAATCTTAAGGTTTGTAATTATTTCATAAATACTAGATAGTAATTGCGAATTGATTTAATTATTACTAAAAAAATGTGTATACAAGAAATTTAACACTTGTTTGATTTAAAATGTTTTAACACGTATAAAAGGCTTATTATTTTTTTTGTAAATATTACATTTTCTAACAGGTAACTATAAACATAAGTAAAAACATAAATAATTTAAAAAAATATGCATTGCTTATTTAAATGTTTTTATTGCTTAACACAATTATCAAGTGCTGTGATAATGTAATTTTTATTTCAGAAAGATGTCTAATAACAATAAAAATGATGGTCATGAAAAACCTGGTGATGGAATTAGATCAATGCGATCCTCAACTGCATTTCGTGTTATTAACTTTGAGCTTTATGCAAAACCTGTAAGTATTTTATCTAAGGTTAGGCTATTTTATATGATGATTTATATTCCATAATATGAGCTTAAAAATATTAGCATTTAATTCACTTTATATGTAATTTACTTAATTTTTTCAGAATATAGTCATTATGAGTATTGGACTGACATGTTTCGGTCTTGCTCTTGGCTATATTACCTATATGAGACATAAATATGAATCAATGGGCTATTATTCTGCAGTGAACGAAGAAGGAAAAGAAATATTTGAGAAAAAAAAATCTAAATGGGATTAAAAGTTATACTTGTAAAATGGAAATAAAAACAAATAGGAAAAACTATATTTAATGGTTATGCTCTTTCATGTACATAGATAGTGTTAATTGTAGTATTTATAAATAAATAACAAAAATAGTTTTGAATATTATGATATATTTAATTAATGTTATTAAAAATATGATGTTTATTGTGTACTTCATTGTTTGTTGGGATAATTGTGTGAAATAAAAATATTCATTTTCATATAAGGTTGTTGGTTATCTATATATATTTTGTAAGTATTCTTGTAAATTATATATGTATATACTATTATACATATATAATTCAGTATTGTTGTATAGGGGTAGAATATCTGTGAGGAGTGTGTGTTACTTAACAAGATAGGCTTGCACAAAGCCTTACCACCACATAAAGAACTTGAATATTTTTTGTCAAGAATTCTCAATAACAGCTGGAAGTTAGGAAACTCCTTAAAGCAAGAGTATGCCCAGTAGCCAAAACAAACAAAACGCTAATGGTTGAATTCTAATTGAATAGTCCGCCGTCTAAGCCGCTTTGATAAATACGTCGCGTTACAGAATGAGATGGATTGGTGTTTAAGCGAGACAGCAATATTATAAAGTTATAAATATGATAAAAGTAATTCAGCATAATTAGTATTTTATAATTTGAATATATATTATCTGTGTATCTATTCACCTGTCATCGCGGAGCGCGGAAAAATAGAATATATGTATTGGCGCAAAGTGAAGACGGTGTGTGTGCATAGTGAGCTGATATATAAAATATAATACACACAGCATAATAAGAAAACGGTGAAATCTATCTCCAAATGAAAACATTTAATTATCATTAACGAATTTAATACCAGCATTTAGCTGACACATATATTATAAAATATTTATTTAATCCGAGTGGAGTGTGGTAATTCTCAGCTTTTAAAAACACAATTAAATTCGCAGTTCGCACAAAAATAAATGAGTTTGCCATTGTAGCCAGTTAACTACAACAGTGTGACCATAGTTCGGTTAATTGCCATTTGCTGACTGCAATAATTGTACCTGTGCAGACAAGAACTTCCTACGTGACACAGACACTTTAGCTGTTACTTGTCAGTTGTCATTGTCATTATGTTAATATTTCAAATAAAAGTCAAAACTTTGAATAGGTGTCAAACTATTATTTATCACTAAATATATTATGTTTGTAACTTTGTAGATTGTGTTCCACTTATGTCAGAATCATAAGAATTTATTTGCATTGTTCAATTATCTTAAATACTCTTGTATTGTAGATATTACAAAACACGTTAAAAATGTTTTCTGCGCTTAAAAAATTAACTAAGAGTGGCGATGACCGCTGTCCAGCACCTATGCCGATGTCGTCTTCTTTACAGAAGAAATTCTCGAGAGGCGTACATTTCAACAGTAAATATCACAAATAGAAAACCATATGCATTGAGAATATATTGAGTAAAAGAATCATTTTTGTTTTTTAATTATCACTAATTGATGAAACATTGTTTTAGTGAAAATTTTAATTAAAGGAGATAGAAATGTCGGTAAATCTTGCCTTTTACAACGTCTACAAGGTGGAGCATTTACAGAGGAATATGTACCTACAGAACAGATTCAAGTTGCTCCAATACATTGGGCTTATAAAAACACTGATTATATAGTAAAAGTAAGTAATATCAATATTGTAATATCTTAAATGAGCTTTAGTTACATTTGAAAATGTAATGAATAAGTAAACATGATTTTTTTTTGTTTATTCATAATTGGGACAATTAATAGACACATAATATTGTTATAACAAATATTTTTTTGATTAGTAGACACTATCTAAAATATGTAATACCATTCTCCTTATGCCTTATGATAAATTAAATATAATAATAGCTTTATATTGGTTATTTAGGTTGAGGTATGGGAAGTAGTGGATAAGGGTCGCACAAAGAAAAAACCTCCTCTTGGCCTTAAGCTTGAAAATCAGTCAGCTCCCTCAGCACTCGAGGAAGAACATGAAACTCCAGTATTGGATGCTACATTTCTGGACGTCTACAAAAATGCTACAGGTGTCATATTAATGATGGACATAACTAAACCATGGTAATTCTACATTAACTTATTTAAATAATGCTGCAGCTTTTATATATATATATATATATATATATATATATATATATATATATATATATATATATATATATATATTTTTTGTTCTTAATTTTTTTTCCTTATGTACAATTTTTGTACCCTTTGTTTGTGTACCCTTTACACAAACTTTTATAGCTTGAGAATAGTTGTATTACATTTATGTAATACAAACATTAATATGCAATTTTAAATTGACTTCATAGATTTGTTACAAAGTATTAAAATCACATGTGACAAAAAAAATATCTTTGTTTTATTTTTTGAGAATTTAAAAAAAGTGTTCTAGCCATCTGCAGGGCTATATGCTAATTTTTATTGTTATGATTTTTTATGTTTGGTAAATGATAGGCAAGTGTCATCAAATGTAATAATTTCGAGTTGTACAAAATTTGTAAAAAGTATATCAGGAACTCTATTTAAATAACACAACATATTCTTAAAACTTGATTTTTTATTCCCACAATTTGAGAACAAACTTAACTAATAAAAAAATAAAATAGAAAAGTTTTGTACGTGTTGGAAAAATATTTGACCAAAAATAAATACAATATATTTAAATTATAATATAGTTTATATATTTAAGCATGTGATCTTTTTAATACAATCAAATTATAATATGTCATTGTTGTAAAAATGTTTCGAATATCTAAGTTAAATTTATATGTTATATGTTTTAAGGACCTTTGAGTATGTGGTGAAGGAGCTTACACGTATACCAGCAGATTTGCCTGTTGTTATACTGGGCAACCACTGTGACATGCAACACCACCGCCAAGTGCATCCTCATCACATAGAACAAGCCATGTATCATGCCAAGATGACAAGGTAAAGTTTCCAGTCATAATCTCATCTGTACTAATTACATTATACATATTATTCACACCAAAATCTTTATTTAATAAATTCACTTAGTAAGTATGTTATTATAAAAATCTGACTGCCACGTTGGTCTAGTGGCTTGATGTAAGGCCGAGGTCAACCAATAAAAAGTTATTGGGTTTTTCACTTTGGGTTGGGTTGGTCAGAGAGTGCACCTGTGTTTGCGCATACACTTGTGAACTATAATATCCCCTGCCTAATTTCTCTTCAGATTTGCCGCCGTGGCCGAAATCGGTCTGGAGGACATTATTATTATTATCATTATTATTTTATAAAACCAAGTGGTTACATTAAATACATTAAAATGCACTTTTATACTCAACAAATTATGCCCCGCGGTTTCTTTAATTGATCATCAACTCAAACTACCATATTAAAATTTTACATACACATTGTCAGGGATAAAAAATAGGGCATTGGGTAACTCTAACTCCTGAGCCCACTAACATAGAAACTTGTTTAAATATAGATCTAAAAGTTATTTAAATAATATAGGACTGCTCCAATCCGTTATGCAGAGTCTTCAATGCGTAATGGTTTTGGTTTACGATTACTGCACAAATTTCTAAGTGTGCCATTTCTAAGACTACAAAAAACAAGCTTGCTGGAACAGTTGCAAAGAAATCAAAAGGATATGGAGGAAGTTGAAAAGGAACTCGATGATTTTCAGGTAACAGCTTGATTAAATGTATTTTACACTTACTGATCCCTCTTTCTAGTTAGCTTATAAAGTCGAATTTGCCGTGCTCCCGATTTTTTTTTATTTTTTATTTTTTTTATAGAAGAGGAAGGCGGACGAGCATATGGCCTATATGCTCGTCCGTAACCTGATGGTAAGTGGGCACCAAACGCTCTTAGACATTGGCACTGTAAGAAATGTTAACTATCGCTTACATCGCCAATGCGCCACCAACCTTGGGACCTAAGATATTATGTCCCTTGTGCCTGTAATTACACTGGCTCACTCATCCTTCAAACCGGAACACAACAATACCAAGTACTGCTATTTTGCGGTAGAATATCTGATGAGTGGGTGGTACCTACCCAGACGAGCTTGCACAAAGCTCTACCACCAGTGATTTCTCAGTATCTGTATAGAGTTTATTCCTGGGCCTGAATTTTCTAAGATCGTGTCGGATAACACACTTTTGCATTATTATATCTCCTATTTGCCAAGTCTCTGTTAATAATGGCCCGCCAGTACGGCAATTTTTAAGGAAGACATCATCAATTTTAAACCGACCATAATATAAATTAATCTAAGTCTTAATTGTAAACGTTCTTTAGTTAAAATCTGATTTCTGACTTTCTTTCGTCATTGATTTGACACTCATTCGAGGAGACAACATTTTGTAATTACGTTATGTTTTTTTAGAATTCGGAGGAATCTCAATATAATATATTCTTGGACCGTCTGGCGAATAAGCGTAGACAGAGTACGGAGCCCGAGACCCGTATCAATACAGAACGCTCGCCGAGCATCGTACTCGGAGGTGGAAAACCCATTATACCGCCAAATGTTAATCCACTTGTAAGAACTAGTTTTATTACTCTTTAATTCAAATGGAAATGTACAATTACAGCATATATATGCTGCGATATCGATTACGTCATGGTGATTGAAAATTATAGTTAAATGACTTCCTGTATTTATATTGCTCATTTTTAATTAAATTTAACGATTTAAAAATTACAAAATTCTTAAAAATTGGCAACATTTTTTTTTATTCGAAATATAAAAATAATATGTGTTTTGTTTATATATAATCTGCTATTTAACGATATAAAAACCTTATTTACGTAATTGTATTATTCGATATATCCTTATTACATTATAATATTTTTACAGTTAGCACAATCTCTTAATCCGAGTGCTGGAAAAATACAGATTAATGAAAATGTACAGACGAAACAAAGTCAATATGTAAGCTCTGAGTTATTAAAAAGCAAACCCCCAGTTAGTATGGATATGACACCGTCGAAATTACCTCAAGACAGGTGAGCAATATTTAATTAATATAGTTGCACGTTTTTGAGATATAGCTCGATGTGCTCACATAGTCGGAGAGACAATTCTTAAATGAAGCCCTTTGAAAATAACGCGGCTAAAACTATAATATACAGAAAACTTTGTTCGTTATATTTGTAGGTTTCCAAGATGTGTAAAGAAAAGTCAGTAACGTCTTAACAGATATGGTATCGAAATGTTGATCTTTTCACAAATCCATAATGAATATTTTGGTATTCATATTTGTATTAATTTACATACATTAATATTTGTATTAATTTATCTTTGATCTCGAACATGTTGTGTCAATTCGAGGTCAAGGTTATTTGTCTTTAATCTTCCTGCTTTTTAAACTATGGTTTTAATGTTCCATTAAAATGAGCCCGTAATATTGAGATTAACTTATAAACAAATATTTATAAACTAAATGTAAATATTAATTACATAATGTTTAATAATATTTGTATTTTTTTTCATAATGTTTTTAACTTTAAATTATTGCGTCATTTAAATTATAAATTAAATTATGTACAGCCGTTATATGGAAGAAGTCTCAATAGTAATAATAATATTGTAGTAATATACTACCGACATTTGAAAATAGCCTACTCACTTATTTTCAGTATTCCTAGCACACCATCCGGTAACAATATATCAATGTCAGGGTCTTCAGGAGCTTTGGACGAGTTCTACGCTGGCACTTTGGATAGCAGTTTCCTAGAAGACCTCGGACCAATTAGTAATAACAACCAGGAAATAAGCTATGACACTGATAGGTAACAAATATTTTGACCTTAATAGTACATTATTGGTGGTGTCAGAATAATAGACAATAGGCATGATGACAGTATTAAAGAATTAAAAAATAAATTATTTTAGAGAAGAAACTATTTTAAAAGGATTCTAAAAAATGATCCCATTTTAATATACACATTGGGATTAATAAGATTTTTAATAAAATAAAAGTATAAAATTCTGCAATCGGCCATTTTATTTGAAACGCTAATCAGAGCGAATGACGTCACGCCATTTTATTTATAACCATCTCTCTTAAACAGTTGCTGTGTTTACGCGTTTCAAAATTAATTTTGCATCGTATTGCACGTTGTTAAAAATTGGAATTCATTTTTAACCTTAGGAAATACGCAATACTTTCTGCCTTTCTTCGTTGGGTATAGAAACAATACAACGTTTACTGTCGTTTTCTGAGACGTGACTTCACGTCAGGTGCCATGACACCTGCGGGTGTTTTCGAGCCAAATTCAAAATAGGTAAATGAAAATGCAATTATTTGCGTAAGCAGTTAGTTTATTACTGAAATAAAATTATTTTCAGTAATAATAGACCAGTACCTACGTTATAGAAGGTTATTTCAAAATCAGTCATCATGCCTATTCCTGACCAAGTAGAGTCAGAATAATATGAGTCAGGTATTTGCCTTAAACAATGTTATTCGTATTTGCTTTAACATTACTATTTATATATTTTTTTAGTGACGAAGATAACACAATAAATCCAAAAGTAATTGTCGATGAAGACGACCTAGACATTGAGAGCAGTCCACAGATAAAAACTACAACAGGAATAGAGAATGTAGAAGTTGAATCAAGGTCAAAACAAGATGATAGTTTGAGAAATGAATTTATGAAGCAAGCAGTCATAAGTAAGGACCATGAAGGAAATAGCTTGTCTATAATAGGTGATCAGAATATTCATATCCATAGCGACTTTCCGCTGTGGTCTGGGGACTCAAGCGTAAGGAGATCTCCTGAAGGTGAACTAACTTTTGTATTGACTGTAATTACATTAGTAAAAGAGCGATCTCGGCATTCATTGAAAACGACATTATAAACGCTGTTTAGCGGGTGATTAATTAAACAATGCTTTGTCTTATTTTTTCGAATGTCAATTCAATAGTAACAGGAAGAGAGCAATTTAATTATTCTAATAATATATATCATGTATACATTTTTTTTTTATTTTAGGCGGTGAAGATCCAGATATAGCAAAAGAACCAGATCTGAAGGTAGGTTATTTCCTTTAGTGGTTTTAAATTTATATAAAACTAAAAAAAATCCGCGGCTTCGCCAGCATGGAATTTAGTTTGGGAGGCTTTCAAAATTAATTATTACAGAACGAAAAAGTCAAGTATATATTAAATTCGATAAAAATTTTTAGCAACTAAAAATGATTTCGGATCGATTTAGATGTTTCTGTTTTTAATTTTGTAATTTGTTTAATAAAATGTGTTTTTCTTTAAGGCTGACAAAAAGCACAAAAAGAAGAAATCAAAAGATAAAGAAAAGGGCGATTATAGCGATAAATCGGAACGTAAGGAGAGAAAACATAAACATAAAAAGTCAAAAGGTGAAAAACAGCCGCACCCGCAGGACGGACTGCTGGCGCCCTCTGCGAGCGCCGCGTTCAACTACGAAGACTACGATAGCATTTAACGTCACTATTAACATAGTCACATATGTTTATTGTGTTTACATGATGTATATCAATTACTATTACAGAAGTGATACGGCGGAACTTCACTCGGTCAACCTGTTCACGTGTTTGCATTGATTATACATATGTAGAGGATCTATTTGATTATATGTTCGCTTCATTTGCAAAAGTATGGCCAATATGTATTTATAGCAAATACATCAAATAATAAAGATAAGGAAAATATTTGCGATAACATTTTGTTAGCTTAAAGCATCGCTTTGTTTTGTAATGATATAAGTTATTTACGATTTCAGACCACATCAAATATTTGGTCAAACAGCAATCTGTTATCCGAACACGCAATGCCAGGTGAAGGGCCGCCAGTCAGTTCAAAAACCAGTCTAGCGCGATATACAGACAACCACTCGAATACTACAGTCTCATATCTTTCATATTTATTAAGTTCTGATATTGACTTTTACAATAACATTCCTATACAAGAGAGAGATTAAGATGAGTTATATTATGTATAATTAATTATATATTTACAATGTATAAAGTCTAAAGGTCGCTAACAACGGTGTGTGTTTCTGCGGATTATTTACGGGCAGACATGCACGCTACGCCGTACACGATACTCTTCCCGTTGTGCGTCGGTGCGGGCTGTCCGTAATATCATGCAAGATGGGAAGCCACCTTTCGAATTACTTTGTCACTTTGACATGGATTCAAAGCCATGAAACGGAAAATTAAAAAAAAAGCCTTCCATTATAGTAACAGCTAGTCTTCTCCCCTGTTAAAGAGAACTTGTGGAGCTTTTTTATTTACGCTCTAATGTGAGTTGGCATTTGATAGAGTTTTATCTGAAACATGGTTTCCTTGCATTTTTTTAAATTATAAAGTAATATTAACTACATAGAAAATTAGTGGTAAAACTCGGCTCCGTCTAGTAGCCGCGATCTTCGATTAAGATCTATATGTTTTTATGCACACCAAACAATAACAAAGGTGAAATATTGTTAAGAATAAATAGCCCAGGCTATTATTGTTTTTCAATAAATCTTAACAGATTTTCAGTAGACTAAAATTAGACACATTTTAATGAATTACTTATTTTTTAAGTTTTTATTTATTATTATTATATAATTTATATTTTAGTTTAAATGTATATTTCGTCCAATTTAGATAAAGCCATAGACAGATAAATTATCATAATAAAACTGAGAGGGTTTATATGTATATTATCTCTTAATAAATAAATGATAATGCATTAACTTAAAAAAACGGTCTTAGAAAATTGTCTTGTGCATTTTGCAAAACCTAATGCAATGAATGTCAAAGTGTCCCTGGGTCTTGGACCTCTAAGGAAGGCCCGGGTTATGTGCATTACGTTTTGTTGTTACATAATGCTCAAGATAATTTTCCAACACCTTTTTTTATAGTAAATGCGTTATCATTTATTAAGAGATTAGATATAAACCAAGACCCCTAGAGACTTTGACATTCGATGCCCCATTCGAAGTGGTTAGAGTAAAATTATATTATTTTGGCTGGGTTTCTTGTAGATCTAGGCATAAATGACGCAATATATCTAAGTGTGAACTTAGATCTCACTATTTATTTGAAATTGTGAGATTGTCATTAATATTATAATCAACTGCAACAAGGTTACAGACGATAGTATTTTTTTTTCTAACATCCGTAGAAAAATAACGCTTAATCGCAATACATTTCAAGGTCGATATAGAAACGAAAACTCAATTGAACTTGTGATTACTATTCCGATTTCAAGCATGTAAATTATATAATTATAAGAGGGCTATTTTTTCATACTATTTCTCAAAAAGGATGTGCATATATGCATTTGAGTTAACGACTCGTTTATAAAGGGCCTTTCGGCAGATTCCACAAATTCTAAATACAAAACCACATCAACAAGCTACGTTGATATATTTCTATCATGACTTTTTTGACGATTGTAATCGACAGAAAAAATATAAAATGAAATATTGCTTCGACATTTATCAAAGGCACTTTGTATTGGCTCCAGGTACCTCACGCTAGCTATTTTACTTTATATTAAGAAATGTTTAATTTGAATATAGATAAGTGTCATCTATAAACTTGATAATATTTATTTTATCAACCAAGTGTTGACAAAATTAATGTATTACTTTTCAAATTTACTTAAAATGAACTTAAATCGGAATTGAATTAGAATTGATATCGTAGCTGCAGAATTTTTACTGTTGACGTGTTTTTAAAGTACTATTGCCTTGTTAAAGCATAACAAATTGTCTAGTAAATATATAATATATATGTTGAAAATATAAAACATGTTCTTAACTAACCGTGTTATTATGTATAAAAATATTAACAAAAAACCACCAAAACGATCAAAATCCATGTTTTTTATATTCAGATGTAATTTATCTTGCTTATTATAATAATCAATTGTTTAAAAATGCTTTAAGTGTGTGTAAATTAGATATGAAATATATAATTATTATAACTTTATTTATATGTAATGTCTATCAGTGGCGGATTTTATCAACAGCTAAGTAGGCTAACAGCTAAGGAGGACAAGGACGGAATATTAATATTAAATCTACAATAAAAAACAAGATAAAATTATTTATCTCTAAGTGCTATGATTGTCCTATTAAAAACTTGCTGCTGTGACTTTTTCTAAGTAACGTACTAAGTACTTATCCCACTGTTTCATAAAAGATCCTCGTGTGATGTAAAACATTTTTTTTCAAAAATCTTAACCTTTATATTTACTGTTTTTCTATATGCACTATTTCGTTATATACAAATATTTTTTAAAATGTTAAACGACCTTATCCTAATCCGCCACTGGTGTACAATCATAGGGCTGCCAACCACAAATAATTTTTTTAATACAATTAAAAAATATTACTTTATTATTTTTGAATTTTTGTGTAAAAAGTATTATTGCAAATAACTTTCAATGGAAAAATATAAATCTGTTTGAAATAAGTATTAAAGGGTTCTAATGGCTATCGGAAATCATATAGGTTTCTTCCATACATTTTAATGTAAAATAAAACTTACCTTGAGTGTGTTAATTTGAAACAACTTTATTTTGTTTTTCGTGGATTACGTAAACAATCAGTATTTACGTATCTTTTAATATTCGCCAGAATTGTAGCATCTTATACGATTTCAAACCAAAATGATGTACTTTCTAGCACCCTAAAATTTTATAGAAAAATATTTTAAAAATCCAGTTTATATACCTAAACTGTATTATTTATACGCTTTTAATTTTATTAAAAAACGTTATAATTTTTATTTTAAATTACTTTTGTGGTAACAAAAATGTATTATTTATGCTGAGTTTTTATAAAAAAAATAAAAAATTTTTTTTTAAATATTGTTGGCAGTTCTATAGACGTTGTTATATTTTATAATCATTCCATGCGTTTGCAGTTTACATATACCGAGTATAGTATAGTATCTGACGATGTTTAATCTAGTCGATACAGTAAATTATAATTTTGACACATGATCTCAACTTTACAAAAGACAATTTTTCTGGATTTGATTGAATTCCTAAATATATCTATGTATAATAATAATTGTTGTATCTACAAGTTTTAGCATTTAAAATTTGTATATGTCTGCAACTATTGAAAGTTTAAGAATATTTTAATCAATATATTATGCTATATTTAAAAAAAAATAACTTTATCGTGCTTGTTAAATAATAAATAAAACATTACATTAATATAATTGTATACTTTAAAATCCAATTAATATTTCATAATTTAATTTTTGTAGTTACCTCTGTGATTTAATTCATGCATTGTGTTTTAGATAGGAGAAGGATTAAACTTAAGGGAAGGTAAGGAGGCTTTGATAATGATGGGTGGTGTTGATTTCAACGAAAGATTTTTAATAAATAGATTACAATCTATTCAAAATGTAAATATACAACCACATCGATATTTTATTGGTTAGATTATAAAAATTGGACCACTTGTGTGAAGTCCACGCAGTAATGTAACAATATTACAAACAAAAATCTCTACATAACAGAACTTACAGATATTAGTCAACTTTATTTTATACATTCTATAGTACACGATTATTTAACATTAATATTTACCTAATATTATAATTTATACATTGTATGTATAGTAGATAATATTCTCCAATTTGTAATAAGTTAATAAAACTATAAAATATTCTCTTCAGTTATAGGCATTCAATAAGGCTAATGTAGGTAATGAAACAATATTTGGTGATTTTACGATTCTCTTTGAATACAACACGAAATACTTAACTGATAAAACAATTTATACAAAGCACTTTGTACTCGCCTTTTCATATTATTATTTTTTAATTTATTTTTAGTTGCCTTGGACTATTTGTTTTAAAAAACTTACAAAACAAATAAAATTTCATCATGTTAAATTGTCGATATAATTTTTATGTACAAAAAAAAAATAATAGTAAAAGGGTACAAAACAGTAAAAAATGCTGTAAAATTATATTACAATAATAAAACCAAAATCAAACAAGACAAATAATTAACGTAATTACTATTAATCTATTGTACTTTATTTTTATTTTGAAAAATGGAATAAGAGAAATCATAATGTTAGGAGTGGGATGTAATTTCATACCAATTAATTGCAATTAAATAATTAATTTACATATAGTTCTTAAAAAAAAAAGCCGAGATGGCCCAGTGGTAAGAACGCGTGAATCTTAACCGATGATCTTGGGTTCAAACCCGGGCAAGCACCACTGAATTTTCATGTGCTTAATTTGTGATTATAATTCATATCGTGCTTTACGGTGAAGGAAAACATCGTGAGGAAACCTGCTTGTGTCTAATTTCACTGAAATTCTGCCACATGTGTATTCAACCAACACGCATTGGAGCAGCGTGGTGGAATAAGCTCCAAACCTTCTCCTCAATCGGGAGAGGAGGCCTTTAGCTCAGCAGTGGGACATTCACAGGCTGTTACGGATAGTTCTTAAAAATATTAATTATTGCGTGACTACAACTGATCTAAAAAATATTTGTGTCAAAATTATAAATGCAATTGATTGAATATTCAAAATAGTTCTATTACATGGATTGATGATTACTGGAAGATAAAATGTAATCTGCTTGATCTTATAAATCGAAATTATACCGTATTTTACCAAATTGTTTATAAAAATATAAAAAAAACCTGTACTTGATTAAATATTTTTCTGACTTGATTCTGTTTATTTACTAAGAAATAAAAATATATATGCGAAGTCCGAATTTGACTCGCTTACCGGATGTTTCGTACAACATTGACAGGAAAAAATGTGATTATATTTTATTTAAAATTTGACACAAAAATATAAATTTTGAATTTAAAAATATTATAGGCAGATTAGTATTAAAATTGCCGTCAATTTTATCAATCAATATAACTATCAGTATCCTGAGGTATTCGATCGCGTTACACAGATAAACTCGAAATGAACCTTAGGGACATTTTTAATAATTAAGGTACGGAACCCAAGTTTTCATTAAAATAATTAAATTGAAAAGATGCTCCCAATTGATAAGAGTTTGTCAACAGTACAACTGTAGGATGAAACATGTATGTACATAGGTCAAATATTAATATTAGCAACATTGCAACAAAAATAGCTGCATCACTAGATCATTCATGATGTAACGCATTGTCAAAGTATAGTTTTATAAATAACAAGGAAGCATTCAGTTTCAATAATCATATTATATCTTTAAAATTCATTAGTTTTCTGAAACTAAACCTTAGAAAGGAATGTTGTTTTTTTTTAAATGATATAAATGTAATGAGCTATTTAGGACATAACATCAATATTTGGCATCTATTTGAAACTATAATATATGCTCATTTTGTTATTAAAATTTGTTATCTGCGAATTTGCACATTTCATTCATTATTTCTATTGTTATTGCTTTTCATAAGACCAATTTATATATAAAAAACAAATAACCATAGCCAGTATTGTAACACTCATTATATATACATTGATTTTAAATAAACATTTCATTCTTTAAAGATATTAAGGCGATTTGAACAATACAACAAACAATATTTTCGTTGAGTTACCAGATCAGAAATATTACTTCATTTTAAAAACAATAATGGTTGTATAATAATTGGCTATGTAGGTTCATATATATCAGATTGACTATTTTAAATTCTCTACTTCCAGTTAAGCACATGTTTATGCACCCTAGCGCTGTAATTCAAAACAACAATATCTATCTTGAATGAAGTATTCACTAATCACTAATATAATTAATCTGTATCTCTCATAAACTATGGGCTGCAAAATAATTTGAATGCATTTCTAGCTTCCTTACACTTAAAACTAGCTAGATAATCTTATTTACAATTACTAACAATAATTGTTCAAAACTATAATTACATCACCCAAACTTTCTCCACAAAGAAGTGTCAACAGGTCTCGTGAAAGGGATTCTATCAAGAATTAAAAATTCATTCGAGTGGTGATTCGACGATTGGGATCGTCAGTCCACGCGTGAAGTTTCATTGAAACCATCGTCTAGATAACTCTGTATCACATGCGACTGATGTCCTATATGGGCACTTAACGATTCGAAACTTATGTTTTGTTCCACAAAATTGTTGTGTACTTGATTAGGCGGTTCCACCCTAAACTGACCTAAGGTCCATGGATCACTTACATCGTTATGTCTTCGAATAGCACTATCAAATGGTGATAATTCATTCCATGGCTGCGGCGGTGGCGTGTTCAGCATTGTTGGAATGTTGTCAACACGCGATTGTATAGGAGATTGCGTTGGTTCCGGATTGAACGAAGATCCTCCCCATACTAAGGACTCCATTGCTGATGTTGGATTACTCATATGATTAAATCCCCATGAATTTGGGATTTCAGGCGGTGGGATAGTCGGAGTTATTTCGGGTACTTTAGGCACTGAGCGGCCATACACGTCCTGTGTTCTTCCACTTAAATGGGGCCTTGAAGGGAGACCCCCATCAGGACTGGGCAAATGGCAGTCCGGGCGCATCATGGGGCTGTACTTGCCTACTCCAGGACTCTTTTTATTATAACTGTTCTCCACACTGGGTCTTGGAGAATATGGGCTGTGATGTTGTTGTCGCGACATTGGACTGTATTGACCCGGAGTTTTATTAGGATTATTCCGAAGATTGTCACTCTTTATACCAAGGCCAGCATCGGGACTCGTATGAGTTGAAGGGTGAGGAGAAAATGGAGCGTGATGTTTAGTAGGCATTGGACTATAATTACCAGTATTCCAAGCCCCAGTTTTTTGCATATCTGGTTTAACTATTTGACTTGTGTCTGGACTTGGTTGTGCAGAGTAAGGACTAGGCTGCGAAGAATATGGACTAGGCTGAGTAGAATAGGGACTGGGCTGTGTCGAATAAGGACTTGGTTGAGCAGGACTCGGTTGAGCTGAATATGGACTTCGTTGGGAAGAAAATTGAGTGTCCTGTCTTGGCATGGGACTGTAGCTACCATAATTCCAAGTATTAGGATTCTTTATATCCTGTTGCTTTATAGACAACGTTTCTGGACTAGGTTTATTTTCTAGAGAAGTTGTTGGACTACACTGCTCTATCACTTTGCTATGTCTAATCTTGGTATGGCTTTCTAGCCTATTAAGTGGACTTGCTTCAGACTTATGCGTTGGAGTACCTTTGAACTGACCTAAATTCCATGAATGATTACTTTTGATTGATTCAGGTGGAACGTCGGGACTACTAGGTATTTGACTATCGGGTTTTTGGACGGGACTAAAGTGTGGACTTCCCATGTCAGTCTTAGACTCTGACCTGGGAGTAGACGAAGAATCAGGCTTAGATTGAGCAAGAGGACTCGAAAGATTTGGAGTAGTTGAGCCTTTTGGAATTTGCGTATTTTCAATAACATTCTCTAAATTATTTTTCGTTTTTTCTAATACTTTACCACTAGAAGTAGACTTTATTTGAGTTTCAGAAGAAATTCGTTTATCAGCCATCCTCGTACCGGAGTCAGATACACTTTTTGGCTCTTGAAACACACTCTGGGAAGACTTTTCTGGAGATTTAGTTTCTGATTTGCTACCAGAACTTTCAGGAATGTCATTGCTTGCATCATCTTCAGTTTTAGATACTTTCGATTTTTTCTTTTTGGATTCATCGCTTTTATTGTCTTTAAGTTTAGCTTTTTCTGGATCTAAGCTATCTTTAAGATCTTGAAGTTCCTTTCCGGTATAAAGTCGTTTCATACCTCTCGGTAAAGCTCGACATGAACTGAGATTTAAAGATTCTATATGAGGACATTTTAACAGCACTTTTTTTACAGCTTCGTAAGACACAGATGATCCACACAAATTGAGTATTCTGAAATAAAAACATGATAATTAAGTACATATTAGATAGGTATATTTAGAACTATCAAAAAAAGTTACAATATTAGCCATCCGATGAATACCTTAATTTGCTGTCTGGCGAATCTGCGAGCGCGGATACAGCATCGTGAATTACTTTTGCAGCAGAGGCCCAAGACAAGTCCAACTCCAGTAGACTGTGGGACCACTTCTCGCAGATCAGCTCGAGGCACGCATTTGTTTGACGTAAAACATTGCAACCTAACAGAAATAACAAAAGGTAAATAAATACAATATATTATTAATAATATATTGTAATAAGTCATTAATTTTTAATTTTGATCGATAATTTTGATAATTTTTTATTAATATAGTTATATCTCAAGGGAGGTGATCCAGTGGCATCTCTAAAAGTATACAATTCACTTAACTCTCAAGAGGCAGAAATTTTAACAACTCGAATTTTACCTCCAAGGAAGAGATGTTGCAGGTCCCAGGCGGGCACGCGCACGAGGCCCGAGTCCGTGAGGCGCTGCAGGCCGCGCAGGTCCAGTAGGCGCAGGCGCGTGGCGGCGCGCACCAGCCGCGCCAGCGCGTCGTCGCCCAGCCGGTACTCGCCCACCGCCGTGCGCTCCGCCGCCGCGCTGCTGGCGATGGACACCTCCTCCAGCTGTGACCAGCCCGCCTCCAGCTGCGGGAGCAACACGTGACATCACGCGATCGTGCACGTTTTAATATTATATTTTTGCAACCATATTAATGAAGCCTTGCATCATGTTTGTATATGTATTAGTAGGCATGTCATAAAATTAATGATGATGATGATGTGAGTTTTTACTTCGATACTTACCTGTTGTGAAGTCGTCGCAGTCGCAAGAACTAATTGAGCATTGGCAGCTCTGAAGACTCTCATTTTGGGGCAACCCTTTTGTAAAGCTTCCAACGGTATTGGCGCTGGATGTGACGTCGCCAAAGCGCCTGATATATCTAGTACTTCGAGATTAGGGCAATGGGTCTGTAAATCAGAACATATACAATCGTTATGTAATATTTTAACAAGGATACGTGACCATTGAGAGTTTGAGGACAGTGAATAATATGACTCACGGCGACGGAAGAGAGTATCTGCGGTAATGCCGAGAATTTGTTATTTGCTAAAGTCAAGTGTGTAAGACGAACGCCAAAATTCGTCGCAATACGAGCCATCGATGCCGCCGACAGACAGGTACTGGATCCTCCAGTTTCGGACTGTTGACAATATTATAGTCTATGATTATTGGATATAGTGACGTAACACATTTAAGAACAACATTAGATGTGTCTACTAATATTATAAATTAGACATGGGCGTTTTTGGTTTTTAACGCAAACTGATATTTATCCGATTTCAAATTTACAGATCGGTTTCAAAATCCGATTTCGGTAGCGCCTAGCCTCACCAAATCGCTTGCGCTCAGGCAAATATAGTCTTTAAATATTTAATAGTAAGGTCAACAAACCGAAATCCGAATCGCAATATTCGCGCTAGCCTTTTTATTCCGCTTTATTCCAATTAGTCAGAAAGAGAGAAAGCGAATTTCATAGTACGCAACAATCAATTTGCGTTAGGATACGATACACTATTCGTTTGGTGATATCCAGGGATTTTATTTGTCGATTCGAAATCTTTTAGTGGTATCGATATATAGATCGCTGGCGTTTGGTTCGGCTAGATTCGGTTCGATTTTTGAAATCGGATTTTGAATTCGTTTTGATATATCGGACGCATGCCTATTATAAATGCAAAAGTAGCTCTGTCTGTTAAGCTTCCACGGCTAAACCACTGAACCGAATTTAATGAAATTAAGTTTGAAGTAAGCTTGAACCCCAAGGAAGGGCATGGCTATTTTTATATGTACCTTCTCAACACGCGGTCAAAGCCGCAGGCGAAAACTAGGACATATTCAATACTATAATACTAGTTTACGCACGCGCATGGGGGGGGGGTCGATTGTCAGGTGTTAAGTACCCTATATCCTTTTCTGTACTCCTAACAAAGTTTATGCGACATTTCTTGAACTTTCGTTTAAAGTTATGACGTGAAAGCGTAATAAACAATCTCACTTTCTCATTTATAAAATTTTTAGTTACAGTTTCAAGTTCATGCCAACTAATGCAATTAGAAGCGTTCCTTATTTAATCTATCTAATAACAACCAGTTACACTATCTGCGATCACTGCAAAACCAGCTGGACTTTTATTTGACAGAGAAACCCAATATTTTATTGGTCCAATCCAGGAATTTTACCTTAACGAACAAGGAATTTATTATATTACATGTATACATATAAATATATAAATCAACATTATAATTTATTTCGCCTTATTTCTCTTTTCTCTTAATCTCATTTTAAATCTATTCTATTTTATGTAACATATTATTTTGTAAAAAATTGGTATGTTATGAAATAACAAAGAGACACGACAAAATATAAGCGTTATACGAAATAAATTGTAAAATTAAGCATAAACAATGTTCACTTTAGTTAGAAAATCATTTGTCCTCTCTGACTATCAACGCACAGCCAAAATTAATAAGACTAAAAAGCTTGAAACAAATTTTTAATTTATAAGGTCCGCTATGAAAGAATTAACTTTCAATGCATTTTACCCACATGAAGTTCGGATAGGTAGCTAGTATGAAAAATTTCTTCATATATATATTTGTACCGTTAAAGAGAGATCGAGGCGTTGCAAGTTGGGCAAACCCTGCAGTAAGTCATAGAGTTGCTCGGGCGTAATGCGGCTCCAGCCCGCCACGCTCAACTCCACCAGTCCTGGACAATAGTCCACCAAGCACGCTAGCACCCACGACACGTTGCACACTTTCCACTGAGCTGAAAGAACATAACATACTTTACTTCATTGGTATTATTAAAAAAAATTGATAAACTTAATAATAAATTATCATTGAGATAAGTATTGCTGTATAATAATTGCTATGATTACAAAAAGATACATCCAGAAAGGAAAATCGGCAATTATTGTGTTGTCAACATGCATTGGTGACAAAAGTTTCTGTAATTATATTAAATAGTCAACCTAAATATATATATATATATATATAGATTGACTATAAAAAATATTTATACAATGTTACATAGTTCTTGGTGACTTTCAGAAGAGTTGATAACATTTCCAAATATAGAATTCACCAACCATATTAATAGAAACCACATACTGTTATCATTTATATTATAATTCTTAAGAAAGGTTATTTTAATGTTATTTATAATATTTGCGACAAAAACTTTGAGACCCAAAGTGATGATGATGACCAATTTTGGCCACAGGGACCATTCTCAATGTAGACTAGCCAGCTGGGAATAAAAATATTACAGAGCACAAGTGGGCAAATACAGCCCTTTCATTCTCTCTCCGTCGTAATCCGATATGACCGGAGAGAGTTCCGATACTGTACCAATGTTACGTGCTTATTATTTTTGCATTTTTATTGCGATCCACAATATTTCAGACAATATATAATTTAAATATTCAGCAAAAGTTATACACAATTAAGAAAAGTATGCTTATTGTATTTGACCTCAACATGGTCTTAAGCAATATTTTTTCATCAACATCAAATTTTAAAAAGTTTCATATATTAAACCAACTGTAGATTTTAAATTGTTAATTTTGTATTATTATTATATTATACAGATTAATATCATAGAAATTATTTTAATACACTAATCTAAAAGAAAAACGAAATTTGAGCTTTCTAAAAGAAAAATATCACAAGTCCTACTTTCACTCCTTTTAAAACATTTAAACATGATAAATATGGCTGTATATGTAGATATCCGTACCAATATTTAAACTCTGGCACTGTGTTAAACGATTTTCAAGAAGCCAGACCAGTTTGTAGTCTGTTTTACATTTTTCAACAGTATGTTGCGAAAGGTCTACATTCTTCCACAGCTCTGGCCTACAACTGACACTGTGCCATAATTGACATACTCTACCCAATCTGGAAAAACATAAGTTATAATTAAATATTTATATTTATATTAAGAATATATAAAGTAATAAAATACAAATATATCTAATGATAACCTATTAGTTATATTACCTTATGATATTTGGTAATGTGCCCTGCTGAACAACATATTCAAATATTTTCACTAAAATTTCTTCAGGCATTGAATATGCCCACGGACTTTGCGGACCATTTTCCTTACTAACTGTTGTGCTACTTCTAGTTCTCTCAGTCTTTTTAGCTTTATCTGCAATAAATACATTAAAAATAAAAATGATGTTTAATTTAAAAACGACTGAATATAACATATAAATATCCAAACCAATAATAAAAAGTTTCTAAACCAACATACCTATTTTGGAGTTATTATTGTTAGATTTCTTAGCCTTAGGGCGGGGTTGTCTCGGTTTTATTGCAGCAACGCTCATAGTAGCCGCAGTGTCTCCCCTTGAAGGATCGTATTCTTCACCAGAGCTAGCACTGGCAACAGGTGATGCTGCTCGTTTCTTTTTCGATTTTCTTTGCCCAATATCCGCTATAGAAGTGGGTGTAGGAGGAGTAACCTGAAAAAGGTAATTTATAATTTTTCAAATTATGTTATCAGATATGATGTAATACATATTATATAGTGATAAAATTAAAGATTAAAAGAAATACAAAATGTATTTATAATATTTTGTTTGTATTTGTTAGCATTTTATTCACAATTAAATTTATAAAGTATATCAACCTAAAAAATATATTTAATATGTGTATATATAATAATAATTATCTGATATTGTTTTAATGTTTAATATCACTATATTATTCAATGTTTTTCACTTTTACATTTCAAGAATATTAAATCTAGATTGGATTTCTAGAAGAAGGAATCATCATTCACCACATCCCAGAGGAAAGAAGCATCATTGAAGAGAAAGGATTTTTAAAACAATTAATGAAATATTTTAAATTACATATAAATATAGGAAATTTTTAAATACCTTATTATTTCTACCAAATAAAACTTGGCCTTATCAATATATGATGACTAAATAAGAAGCATTTCCTATTTTTTAAATTTACATCCTGCTATCCTATTAAATTTTCCAGTTACATCCTACTACTTCTACCTTCTTTTTGTTTTATATTGTAGACTACTAAAGCTTGACACTCCATTAACAGGAATAATTTTGTCCATTTATTTTAAAATAATATAAATTTATATGTGAAAGTATCATTGAGGACAGAAATACAAAGTTAGTCTATTTACTAATATTGTCTGTTTTGTTTATTTTTTGTATCAGAAATGTATATTTATTTTATGTCCAATAAGAATTGATGTAGGCTTTTTATAAGTTACAAGTACATGCCCTTGACAGGTTTTTTGCAGGTATTTTAAGTAATAATTTGTTGTATATTTTAAATGATTCTTTCTATGAGTCATCAATTTGTCCTGATTTAGGTTACCTTATTTGTTATTACTTAGCCTGTATTCCTTCCAGAAATTATTAATTGCAGGAATATGTCAAATCAACCACCATCTAAACATAATCAAATTTGTTGCTTTATAAATCAATACATATGACATATTGTCTTCTACCACATCTGTTTGTCAGTATGTTTATAATCTCGGGAACTACTGTAGGGATCTTTATACTCTTCTTATTAGATTAATTCATAAGTAAAGTTTAGGTATGTAATATAATATAATGTATGATGAAGATTTTGTATAAATTATCCAATGATATGACAATATTTCTCAATTATGCCAGTAAAAATTGGGCCCTCTGATTGCATATTTCATAAATATATGAAAGTCAATCGCTGTAATTAGTTTTATAGAAAAGTCAAATGCTCTGTATTTATCTACTGAAGAGTTAATTTAAAATGTAATTTTGTAAAATAATAACATGGTATATATTGCACCACTTATATAGATAACTTAAAAACAAAAGAAATCAAAGTATTTTATAATAATACAAATAAAAGTGAAAAAAAATTAAAAAAAAAACAATAATTGATTATTGTTTTGTTTGAACTAGAGCCTATATTTCGGATTTTATGAATGTTTAGTTTTCAGCTATTTCACTACCAGGCAACTAATAAATATAGTAGGTAAGCTATAAAAGTTAATGGTGAGTACACCTGATTAATTAATAGCCATAAGGAACAGGGATAAAAATGCATTGTCATTAGCATTTTATAATTTTATATACTTACATTTTCAGAAGAAATGGAAACTAGATAACTTCATTTTAAGTTTGTAATAATTTTTATGTCAGTGTGCTGAGTGCTGACTTACATCGAAAACAGAATGATGTATAATAGTAGACTTTTATAATCTACTATATCAAATTTGTCACTGTATTCTTCATTGTTTTCCAATATGTAACATGTTGATTTTATCTGTTAGAAAATTCTTATAAGACAAAACACTTACCATTTCTTGAACACTTGTCCTTCTAATCTTAATCTTTATTTTAGTTTTTGTATCCACTATCTGACTTCGATATGTGGGTGTACAATCAGACTTCTTAGATTTCTTTTTGCTACGGGAACTACAGAGCCCCAACATGGAACGAGGTTTACCACTACAAGGTATTACTATATGAGTCCTTTGTTCCTTCGAAGATTCCTTTGACTTACTCTTTTTTGTTGATAATTGACTAAGTTCATGACTGTAAGGTTTGCCACTCTGTCGTGGCAAATTAATTAACGGTAACTTTACACTATGCTTTAGCACTTCATCATCTGAACTTTCACTTTCTTCTTCTTCCTCTTCGTCTTCTGCTTCTTCATCTCCCTGGCACTCACTACTACTTACTAAGTTTAAGTTTTTACCACCTTTCACCTTAGACACTAAACTATTAGAAGTGTGCGTCCTTTTATGAGAATTATGAGAACTTTTTTTCCTTTTTTTCTCTTTAGGAAGACATCCATTAAGAGTTGAATGATCTGTATGGCGTCTGGAGTGCTGCTTATGTTTTCTGTGGCGAGGCCGTGTCGGGGACGGCAGCGCTCCGTTGACGACCTGCATCCTTTGATGAGCAATATCGTCAATGCTCTGCTCAAAATCTGTCTCTAATTTAACACAAGAAACGCTTTCCAGCTCTTCTTGTGCCGTATCTGAGTCAGAGTCAGAACCTATTTCGGGTAGATGAATATCGGGAAACAGGTCCTTACGGACAGAGAGCCTCATAGCGGGCTCAGCAGCATCATAGCCGCCGTTTACGGGACTCGAACGGCCCGACATACCGCCCGCCTCCCGCAGCCCTCACGTACCACTTCTACAATCCGCTCACCGTCACCTGTCCGTCGTGAAGTAAACAATCGGTTTGACACATCACATTTTCACTTTTGATGCTGAGACACTCACTAACTATTAAAAGATAGTCCTATTACGTTTGATTGTCGATAATCGATGTACCGACCTGCATCATATTTTTTAAAAAGCACTTTTAAAGACAATTTAATGCATCTTTTTTTCTTTACATATTCGCATTTTAGGTCATCCATGTTCATGTAACGTTGTGATTGCGAAAAACAAAGTACAGATCATTTTCGCGGACACTAACACTTTTATCTTAAATAAAGACAGCTCGATTACACCAATTCTCAGACCACGTACTGATTATTAATTATTTTTGTCGACTCCAACTTGATGAAAACTGTTGACCTTGTTAAAAGCTTATTAGGTTTCAAATTTTAGTCAACAGATGCAGACATTGTCACAAAGGTTGTTCTTTGGTTGTTCGTCGCAAGCACGCAATATACTTGTCAGGTCGTCATTGTTATTTAAAAATAAAATTATACAACTTCAAAGAGCTATGGACAAATTTAAGTTTAATATTATCTTTTAATAAAAACATACTCAGCAATTTAAAAAAATATTTGTGTTCTTATTTTGTAATAAGAAATGGTAAATTAAACTTTGTACTTCATTACAAGCATAATATTAATGTCAAAGAGTTGTCAAAATCAACGTAGTAAACTTTTCTATTTGGTAGCTCCATAAACAACATTTGCACCAATCGGCCGATATCCAAACTCTTTTCGATGGATTCTGATTGGACTAAATACTAAACCATTATAATGGTACCTTTGAAACATTGAGAAAATTACCAAATTGTGCACTAAGTACACTGGTTGGGTAGGAATGTACGGCTATGGAAAGAAGAGTTTCTTTAAAAAGTTCATAGATGGCAGTAGTGGTATGATTTACAGAAATTCAATACAGAAATTGGAACATGACTATATTTTTTGTTGTTTCTCTCTATTCCTGTCTCATGAAACGTTAAGATTTATATATTTTTTTATTTCGAGGAATCTCTTTTATTTAAGAGAATGTTTTTGCGTTATAACAATAAAATTGTTACATTTAAGTCTCTGACCTCTTGAATAATATTGTAATGTGTGCTATCTATGACGTGTGTTGTATGTACTGTGATAATGATAACCTATACGGTCTTTCTGTAGCTAGTATATAAACGGGTGAGTCATATTTAAATTTATTTGCTGTATCGATGATCTCATAATACTGTAGGTATAGTATAATATTATATTGTGAACATCATTGCCATGATTACTGAGACAGAGATTTCGTTAATAACGTAGTGCGTAGTAAACGGCTTACATGTTTTAATCATATAATTGGAAAACTAATATTTTAATGATACTTAGTAAAATTTAAAAATACTGACAAAATGTTTTAATTAATCGCTTACTTCGCCTATAAACCTATTAATTAATGAAACATGTAAATAAATTACAAAATTCGCATTAAAATACAGTTCATTTAATAATTTGAATCTTTTACAAAGATTTAATAGGATATTTAAATATTCTTTATATACATAGTGCCTTTGTTAGTAACTTAAAGTAGGTAGGTATCCGACTATTATCGTGGTCACTTAAATAATTATATTATTTTTATGTACATAATATACCTTTTAAATTAAAATTGCATTTGATATAACTTGTTTGTGTGGGGTACTATAGTAGGTTTCAATTTCCCTAAACTTTAAATTTTAGTCTTGAATAATATGACCAAACAATTCTTAAATCTATAGGTTAAGGTACAGTTTATAGAATTTTAACTATAGTGACTAAAGATGTATTACAATTATTTTTATATTATGTGCTTTAAATAATTTGTTACTTTTAACAGGTAAAATTTAACAATGATTTTATAGCAACTTTAATTATTTGTGAGTTTGTTTTTATTAATTATTGTGTACTAGTTTATTACAATAGTGTACATTTTGTTACATATTTATAAGAATACTATTATTAGGTAAGTATTCATGTAGTATAAATTTTATTATCATTCAGTTAGAAATATTTGGTTTTTTAAATTCATGATAAATTTTAAAATTATATCAAAAAAGTACATAACAGTTTTTTTAGATGTCCATTCAATTAAAATGTCTGTAGCATTATTTATTAGTCATCAAAATTTATTTAAAAAACTCTTTTCAATGTTTATTTATTGTAAAAAAAGGGCTTAAAATCAATTGACTTATTAAAAAAGCATTATCAGACAGACATAAATAATTTATTACAAAAAAAGATTCATTGTCACCAGCACAAAATGTGTGTGAACTATCTTTGCTAAATTAGTTGGATGAAACTGATTTTTTTTTAATCAGTTTCATCAATCAATAAATTATTTTTGAGAAATAATTATGATCTGTAATATAAAAATATGTAAAGAAATATTGTTACTTATTATTGCATCTATAATTATGATGGGTTACACACTGGCAGAAAGATTTTTCCAAACAAAGAAACAAAAATTAAATACTCTAAAATTTTCATGCAGTAAGAGTACATAAAATGGATTAAAATATTAATAAAAACACTCATCTATCCAAATGTATGTATTTTGTTGTTTTTAGATAACAACGATTGTTCAGTCCGTTTTTTTAAGCCCGACAAAACAAAAATCTTATTTAGTCCGCCAGTTTACCGAAAATTCATGCACATCATAAAAGAACTTGTTACTTGTTAATTCATTCTCTTCATAAGATTCGTAAAAATAAAAAAATATGGGGTAAAAATACGATAATATTTTAATCGAAAATTAAACCAATAAAAAAAAAGTCAAACGTTTCGTTTTCAAAGTCAAAATATTGTATCTCAATCGTAATTAGTATTATAATTTAATATATTTTATCAATTTACTTATGAAGTCGCTGTGCAATGTGGAGATTAATGTTCTTGTTTAGTTAGTTATAGTCTTAAAAAATATAGGTAATAGGCTTGTTTATTAAAATTCAGATACAGAATATTTGATTACGTTAACCAAATTAAATCAATATAGCCTGCATCGAATGTTACAAACTCCGTCAAAATCGGTTTTTTGTTCAAGAGAACTATCACACATTTGACAAAGTAGCATTATATGATAATAGTATAACAAGTTTTTTTTTTTCTTGACGAATTGATATTATCTCATTAAAAACTGCTTCGAATGCTGGAAAAAGGTTTTAAATAGGATTAAATCGGATTATTCAATCAAAAGATAACGTTATCGAAGAGTTTTTGTATTATTCTGCAGCATATCGATTTATAATTTCAATACTTTTGAGCTCAAACACTGGGATAAATGCGACAAGCAAATATCATAATTATTCTGTCAAGAAACGTTTTTTGTAAAATGATAATTTTCCTATATTTTATACCTAATGACTTAAAAAACAAAACATTGTTCATTTTGTAATCTTATTAATAATACAATTAAGTGTTAGATAAATGTAATTAAAATTTTATTTTAATATTATGTAGTTATATAAGAACTAAACAAAAAAAAACATGAAATTGACTAAGTTAGAGTGCAGTTTATATTATAATATAGATATTATAAATGGTTTCCAAGACCGATGTCATTTAATTTGTTGAGATTAAAAATAACATTAATTAAGATAACATAGCAATCGTAGTTAATATATATTCTACAATAACTTATTCTGTTAAACACTTTAAAAGCTTAACGTATAATACTTATACATGTCATACAATTTATGCTACAGCTGAAGTATTTCCTTGTCACAGGTGCATACGGGTGGCTTCGTTCTAATGACAGAAAACCGCAAGTCTGTGCGATTGCAATCCGTAGAAGGTGTTGAAAACTGACATTATAAGAATATCGAGTTCTTAGATCAGGTATCGGACAGTCGCAGGGTTGCTTATGATGTAATGTATGTGCGTGTGAGTGTGGTAGTGGAGGTGCGGTGGTGGTGATCAGTCAGTGATGCACGCGGTGATGCAGAGGCATGGTGGACGCGGCTGCGGAGCGCCGGGCCGCCGCCGCCACGGGCTACGAAGCTACCTCCAGCCTCACCAAGTGAGTTCACTTATCAAAATTATTGACTTACTAATAAATGTATACATATGTAGTTTTACATTAAAAACATTAAATATATTAAAAATAGGACCCGGTGACTTTAGTTTTTCTCGGAATTTTACTGCATGTGATAATTTCATAAAACAAGTACAAATCAAATAATTGTAAGTAGTTAAACTATAAAGAATTTATCTAACCCCAATTTTTCTATTATATTACTGGATAAAATTGCATTGAAATAAATCAATGGCAAATCGTAGATTTATTATTATTTAAATACTAGCACTACCGGTTGGTGGTTGGTACCAGCACAAAAAAAGGTTTAATGTATCTTTCTTATACCCAAAAACAAATATTTATTGCTTTTGCGTGCTAAATCTTTTTATTAATTTAATAGGTAAATCTTATAAAGTTGCAGATTTAAGTCAAAATTATGATAAATTCTTTCTTAGTACATAAACGAAGATCTTCGCCAATTTCTATGATTTATAGTTTAATCTTTGCTTTTTATATATTATTTGAAAAATAAATACATAGTACGGTCATACTTATACCTATTTCTTAGGGGATGTGACGCTGATTTGTTTTTTTCAACATTTTTTTGACATTTGAGAGGGGTGATAGCATTTTTTAAGTAACCACTTCTAGGCATCATTTATAGGTAAAGTCCATACCATAGGTATATTATACGTTAGTTCTTTATTTAATGTAACTTATTAATTACAATACAAACCTATGAAATATCATTAAATCATTTAAATTCGTAATTTTGTTGTTATATAGTTTGTGATATGATTTTACATTTGATTTCGTAATAAGTCTATAATTAATTGTGTTCATAATTAATAACGTCACACGTAAAACATTATGTACGTACATCGAAATAGAATTAAAGTGATATTTATTATATATAATGTCGATTCATTTTAACGCTCTTCATGACACCGGTGGTGAAGAAGGTTCTGGAATGGTAAAGAATAATACAAAATGCGCTTTTCAAAAAAGTGTCTGAGTTATGGGTGGTAATTAACTCATTCTTAAATTTCTAATTGTCAATAACAATTATCATAACATTTTTGAGATAAAAAAGCGTCACGATTCTATACCATTTAAAAATGATGCCGACAATAACATTGGCGGTAATCTTTTCAGTAATAGACAGCAATAAGACAGTGTGTAGTGCGTAAACGCGATTTAATCTTTGCTCAATTCCTCTAGTCGTTTCTTTGACTGTATCATCATAACTTCTGTAGAGCAATTGTTTGATTACATGTAAACCGAGCCGGGCACGCAATATGAGTTCGTTAATGAGAGTACCGATACGTCTCGTCACGGCTGTGTGTTATCAGGGCCGTGGGCGACGGTGTGCTGTACGTACACGATTTAAACGTGTGTGCGCCAATAGTAGCGCTTCCAGGAAACACGGACGGATTTCTCGGAACCGATTGAATGTCGCACGCGTTTTCAGCAATGAATGGTCGTGCAAGACGCTTTCGTGAACTCTGAATATTGTAAAACGCACTGAAATGCAAACTGCTTACGAATACGCTATCTTATCTGGGCCTAGCGCTATATGTATTATTTGTCCTCGTTTTAGTTGTCGCAATGATAATGTGTTAGTATGTGAAATTGTTGATATGAAAACGAATTTTGACTAAGAATACTATTCGATATTTAAATATAATAAATATATTTACATATACAATTTGCAATTCTTCATTCGTGCATATGAAGATTAAAACTACAATGAATATTATCGAATTAAGTATGAAATATCAGTAGTTTATAGTTCGATATAACTATAGTTATTCGACATTCGGCATCGTCTGAGTTGTTTAAATCAAGTTTTTGTCGTCGACAAATATGGACTTCCGGAAAGTAGCATCTGGTATGAGCTGTCAGGAGTCAAGGCCGATTACATTTCATCGTGAGTGATCATTTTGACGTTTCGATTCGCTTTTTGTGCTTTTAATTATACAACCATTAAAAAAAAAACTAATGAAGTATAATCAACTAATAAAAGGCCAAAATAGTTTTAATGGACACATTAGCTCCACGACTACCATTGTTATTGGCGAGTAAAAACTTCCACAGAGCTGCCTTTTGATTTGCAGAAAAACAAAACAAGGAAATAAATCATTGATAATGAAATTACACTGTACACAGTACATAGTGTACTATAAAATTTTCTCTTGGGAGTTTATATTTTAATGGATGTAAACAAGGTACACGTTAATCCCGCTACAGCTGCACAAATACTACCTTTAGTTAGTCTTAGACAAGAGAACTTAAATCCATCATTTACTGCATTGAAGTTCCTCCTTTCGATATTTTCTTTATGTAGTCAGAAAGTTCTCAACACAAAATTTCTTCTGTTTTTTGCCTCTTCACTTTTTATTTGATTTGGTAAAATGTAATGATGATGGTGAAACTGACGTTAATAATTAAAATTTTCTTACGTAATATCAGTCGGATGCTCTGGTGGTATTTTATATGATGGTAGTGGATGCATTTTTATTGGTGGTAGGGCTTTGTGCAAGCTCGTCTGGGTAGGTACCAACCTCTCAATAGATATTATACCGCAAAACAGCAGTACTTGGTATTTTTGCAGGCACAAGGGACATGAAATCTTAGTTCCCAAGGTGAGTGTCGCATTGGCGATGTAAGGTGGTTAACATTCTTACAATGCTAGTGTCTATGGGCGTTGGTGACCACTTACCATCAGGTGGCCCATACGCTCCGCCTATCTATTCAATAAAAAAACCATTATGGCAGTTCTTTCTCTTCATGCTTTTTCATGACTTCTTGTTAAATTGAATGATTGGTTTTTAATTTTTTTTAAGTTATATTGAGGACCTCATTCTTCTACAAATTAACATTAAGAAGGTATTAATACCACTACTATAAATTGTTCTATACTTTAATTCTTTAGTAACTTTTTAGGGATGAATTATCTTTTATACTAAACTATCCTTGTATATTAAATATTAAAATTTACTGTCAGTTTCCCTACCGTCTAATAGCGTTGCTAGGCATTCCTGTGTTTTGGTATGAAGGGTAGTTGGCAATGCAATTAACGACTATGTGTTTTATGATACAATGCCAAGATTACCGTTTTATTACCGTTACCGTTTATTTCATTAACATTCCTACTATGAATATAAATGTATTCGAATACGAACTAAATGCGCCTGAGTAATTAAAATAAGTTCTTACACTTAAACACGATGACGAGGAACTACACACTACTTACGATTAGAATCAAGATTTAGTTGCCATTTCTGCGGTCGAATGATTTTTAGTAAAAACGAATGCAATACGTGGCTATGCGTATTTTATGCTACTCTATTTTTGACAAGTCAATTATCTCGTGATCACGGCAGATGCATCTCTGATGAAGTTCCGATCAAAATAGAAAATGTATTGACGCGATTGAATAGTAAATTGTCTTTGAAAGTATATAGTTTAGTTGGGAGAGACTTAATATAAAAAAAAATATTAATATAACAATAACTGTCATTCACGAAATATGAATTTAATGATTTTGTTCTTTTTGTTAAAATAAAATCTTGCAACCCGATGACACCTCTATAATCCTACTGTGTTTAATGTAAAGTAATATGTATTATAGTATAGTATATAAAGAGTCAGTTCCAGTTTAACTTACGTTACTTATCGACGGATGCTCGACAAGGTATGTTTAGTCTGTGATATGATTTAATTGCGTTCCCTAAACGATAATAACAGGAACTATAATCTTCCTAGAATGTTCCTAGGTCGAGCATTTTTCGACAAATAATGTAAATGAAACTAGAACTAGCTGATTTAATAATATTAATATTAGTGTGTATATATGTATGTTAGTGTAACATATTTCAGTAAAATATACAATTTACAGGATGGAAATTCAATAGGTAAAGGTTGATGCTGTTTCGAATCGAATTTTGTTTCTAACACTAAAGCTCATCAATAGCTACAAAATATAAAAAAAAAACAAGAAAATCTCTTGACAATCGGAGGATAAAAATGTATTAAAATGTTTTGTCATTGCATATTAATTTAGAGACTAGTTTTCGCCCCCGTTTTAGGGGAAGGAGGGCAGGTATTAGATAAAAAAATTACCTATGTCCTTCCTTAGGATTCACTTTTGGTCCATACTAAAATGTTATCAAAATCGGTTTAGTGTGTTAGCCTTGAAAGCGTAACAGCACACAGAGTGACTTTCGCATATGTAATATTAGTATTTCACTACTTTATATTAGTATAGATTTTACTATACTAATATAAAGGCAAATTGAAGATCGAAAACTCATAGTCAGATTTCTCAACTTAAAATCTTTTTTGTTTTTTGCCTTTATATTTTTTCCTTTTATATTATATTGGTAAATAATATGATGAATTATAATGAAATTAATGATATTTAGAACAAAAAAAATATTACGTTATAACAATCGAATGACTAAAAATTGTATTTGTGTACACTTTATTTCAGTGATTGTGCTTGATAAATAAAAATAAGTAAATTAGTTTAATTTACTCTTACAAAAATAGACGTGATATAATGTACTTAATATTACAAGTCTAAACAAAATATAAATTAAATTCAAAAGTGGTTTTAGCCAGTACTTTTGAATTAATAAATTTAATTTAATGTCAAAATCCTATTAGTTCAAAACGTAGTTTTAAAAAAAAAAACCGTCAAGAAACTTAGCTAACACGAAATTTATATGCTGCTAAATTTTCAATAATTACAAAATGCGTCGACAAAACTATGTTAGTAGCTTTCATTTTATTTAGAATTTTTATATACATGCGATATGAATAAATTATTAAATTTCATGAAAAAATGGTTTGTAAGTTTTAAATATAATGATAGAAAAATGCGTAAGTAGGTCACTGCTCAGCATTTCGAGACTATTTTGTATTGATTTTTATATATTTTTCAAATATGGCAGTAATAGCTTAGGTTGTTGCCAATGTTCAAGGCTTTATCTAAACTAAAAAGTGTCGAACATGCAAGTGGATGGTTGTCAAACATCTGACTACGAAGGCTGTCCGCTTCGGTCCGGCTTCGCTCGCTAATTTTGTCGGTGACGGTGTAAGGGGCCTGTGGTGGGGCGGGGACTATTTTCGTCTGGCGGCCACGTTTGGAAAATGCGCGGTGACGTCACGATCCTTCACGGCGATGCCATCATCGGGCGCCCGCGACTCGCACAGACCGACTTGCCAAAATATCGCAGCGAGCTCCCCGCAATCAACTTTATTTTGGTCATTGTTCCAAGTCGAAAACTTGCCTCACGCGATGTATTGAGCGACTTGGACGATGAATGCGCATTATCTTTCTGTATCTCGAGGCGTGATTTATATCATATTATATATTATTATATCAGCGCAAGTCATTAAGACGATCTATGTTAGATTGTTTAGTATTGGACATATAGTGATGATTTCCAATTGTTAAAAAAAAAAAATCAATATAAAAAGTGTTATTTATACCTGGACGTGTTTGAGGTCAAAAATAGCAATTTGATAAAATTCCACATAGTTTTAATAAGTACTATACATATTTCATTAAATTAATACTATTAAGAAATACCCCTTATTTATTACCATCTTATCATTGTTTTTTTAAATAATATTAGCACTTACAGTTTTAAGGTTTATTATACTATTTATAATTACTAATAATTATATACATTCCAAGTAAAAGTAAAGCTTGTGTTAGGAGGCAATAGCCCAAGGGGTCAGGATCGAACCTGCGACTTACATCGCTAGGCGGCCCGTAAACCATTGCGCTATTGACGCTTAATTGTCATGTTGTTATTTAAATTATCAATTTAATCTTAACATTAATTACTATTAAGAAAAAAATATTTTAATGCTATAATTATTATAAATGTAAAAACAACTAACATATCAATTTAATTGTTCAATAAACAAATACATAAATAAGTCAAAATAAAATTATATCTATAATATAAACAGGATTCAATTTTTTCTCTAACCATTATGTAAGGATTAAAATAGTTATATTTAGATATTTAATCGTTTATTATGTGGAGGCGCGTTTAAGACCTTTCCTATCACCGTATATAAGGTCTTTGACATTTATTGGAATAAACCTGCCTTCTTAGTAATACTAATTTAAAACTATGCTGAACCTCCTCCGAATTGTACGTGACCGGCGTTATGTAGTTGCCTTTGCGTCTCTCTTATTTTAATACAGGTCTGTATAATGCTACGAAATATACTATTATATTATTATTATATTCTCAATGTAAATCCGAGATCGGTTGTAAATATAACATACTGTCCCCCCTCCACACCACTTTAATTTGTACGCGTTTGTTTACCCGTCATATGTACATCTGTGTACTTACGAGTGAAACGAGAAGGTATATTATGTACCTGTTATCAGTGTCAAGCCAATATTGTGCGCCTCGTACCAAGTTGTCTTGTCGTGAATATTCACGATTTCTGTAAGTATTTCGGCTTAGAACGAACGATAATGTAGCGTTTCTCGGTTTCGTCAGAGATGTCGAGGTAGGAGGTATAGGGTCGGGCACGCGCTATCGTTCGTCAGTCATCAGTGCTGCGCGACCGCCGCCGCAGCGTGGTACAGTCCGCCTAACAGTAATAATAGAAATGCTAATTTAACAACCACGTCCGTTTATTTACAGTGACGTTGTGTGAACTATACGATCATGGTGTTAGCGATGGAAGGTTGCCATTAAATTGTAAACAGGTGACTAAAATTCAAGTTATACCGATATCGCGTGGTTGGCGTGAACCCTTGTCGTCTCCGAACGTTAGTATCGATGAGGGATATGTAAATCGTAAAATCGTGTCGTGCTATATATATGACATTTTAAGGACTAATGTAAGTTTACAAGTAAGATAGTCAACGGATATTTCTTATAAAATTTCTGTTGTTATTAAATCATTATAACTCGTTAGATTCCTCTACGGTTGAATTACATTTATTATATTATTCATAGCCTAGTTTCCTATAAATTCCTTTGCTATCGTGTCGTTATTGCAAAATACATCAAATACATATATATAGAAAATATAAAAGATGTAGAATTAAACTGTATAATTTAAAATTAAAACAAGTGTGTTAAATATTTGTTTGTTGCGATCAAATTTTTTTCGATTTACACGTTCGTTTATTCATAGATTGATTAGAGAGAGAGAAGATGAATTAATAGTATCCGCTGTGAATAACGTTACCTGGCAACGAAGCAGAAATTTTCCGATGACAGCAAAATAAATATTATATAAGTATTTCGAGGATTTCTAGCATTTTTAAGGTTCAAGTACGGTCATATCTTTTGGTTATATCGTTTGTACAGTTTTAAAATTTGATACGTAGCTTTGTGCTTCCGATTAACTGCTTCTACTTATATATATAGAAATAATAAAACAATATACATTATTAGTTCATGTATCACTTTTACGATCAAAATTGTTTTTTTACACATTACAGCGGTTATATTAATGTTGAAAGATACTTCAAGGTTGTTTGCAGTATCTCCATCCATTATTTATTTTAACTCGTTTGTTTGAAAAATAAACCGAAGGTATTATAAGTACAAACTGACAATCAAAATGAAAATGATTTCAATGGAATTATATCGATATGGGATATGGTGTACCAAAATATCGTGCAGTTGTTTAGATATAAAATATATATAGTATTATTTGCATGATTAAAGTATTACAATACACTTAAGTATAGCCATCTGTATTAAAGTAGGCTCTCAAATTGAATCGTCGTTTTACATTATTTACATTACATAATATAAAACGGAAAGCTACCACCAGATCTGAATGTAATTAATCTTTTCACAAAGGAAAATCTAATTTGAAAAAGAAATTATTTAAAAAAAACAACAAATATTTAATAAAACCAATCATTTGTTAAACAAGATAAACATGTCAGACAGGAAAATATATTTTTTTCAGATGAAATTATCTTTACACTTATCTCAATATTAGTATTATTTTTTATATCAGTTCAATTCAATCCTCGTACAGACGAAGTACGTAAGTACAGTGTCATTTTAATTTATGAGATATGATAAAGATATGATTAATACTGTCACTTTTTTTTTAATACTAATTAATTATTTATTTATTTTAAAAATGACTGTAGATAGTTTCCTTAATACACAAAATCGGACAAGGTTAAATGAAATAGTCCAATTGATTTTATAAGCCTGTAACATAAAAGAGAAAATCGTTAAAATAACAAAAAAAAGGTATCTATTTATTAATAAAGTTCTTAATAAAAATCCAGATCGCTCATTGAGATACATGTTACACATTATGAAGTACCTAATCCATATATTACTTAAGGTTGAGAGAGTAAAATCAAATGAATGATACCTTTTAATTAAAACTACCAGGACGTCAACAAGCAATGTCACATTCTTAACTTGTTTGGTTAACATAAGACATTTGTTATTGTTGGAATTTAATCTGTTACAATAAATTCTTAGTTATTTCCGGGGTCGACGAGAGGGCAGTAGGTAAAATTAATTCTGAATTCAAAATAGTTATATCTAATTGTTTTTGTTATTATATATTCGTTACGTAATAGGTTTCTATTTAGATGTTGACGTTATTTTTTAGTTTTATGTTTTTAAATTATTTTAGGCAAGTCTCTGTAATCCGATTTGTAAGAAATATTCCCGTTATGATAATATCGATGGCAGCAAAGTAGATACGGACATCTTCATTTTTGTAAGTGCTTTTTTTACAAAAATAAGATACATAATATTTTTAAATATATGTTATTATTATATATATTAAAAATAAGATATATAATAATTTTAAATATTATATATCATATTATATGTAATATTTAAAACATTATATATCTTATTTTTGTAAAAAAAGCACTTTCACAAAAATGCAATGTCCGTATTTACTTTACTCCCATTGATATATAGATACATAATTAACTACATACATAAGTATATAGTATGTTTATATTATATAGTATATCTCGTACTTCTTTTGAGACATAATATGTAGTCAGTTATGTCACTATAAGCTATTATTTGGAGTTCATTAGCAACACTATAATGGACATCTCAATTCTTTTCTTATTTTTTTTTTATAAATCTCAACAATACCGTAACATTGTGTTCATCTTTTACTTTCTTCTATAAAAATAAATAAAGTGTAACGCAAGTTAAAATTTTTCTTCACTTTACGAAAAAAAATCCTGTTTTTATATAACTTGGAGTATTCGTTTTCGGGATCTTAAAAGATATTTCAAAGAACGTATAATAAAAAAATAAGATTTATTTAAAAGTTTAGTTGACGTATTCACACAAATCATACAATAGTAAACGACCATTACCATCATGTCTTCAACAGGATATGTATATCTCTAGCGAGGACACTGGTGCCAGGATGTCTTGAACTCGTTCGAGATGAGAGTACAATCGATACGTGTAAACCGTTGACCTCTACCTATTATTCTCTAACGGACATATCAGTTATCGCAATCGTTTATGAATAGGTCTCAAATTATCGTATACCTTGAGAGTAAGCACTTTTAAACTTGCTCGGGTTATTTAGCCAACGGTTTTTTAACGGCGATGATCTTATGTTACTTGCATGACCAGTCAGTTACCGTTAGCAATTGTTTTTTTTTGTCGTGGACTTGTTACTTAAAGCAATTAAAAAAAATTATTTTATTATTATTTTTATAAACAGTTGTTTTTGGTTTGATTTTAGGAATTTTTCTCAAAATAAATAATGTCCTTGTGCCAAATATTATACTGCCAACCATATGACTATGCTGGGTTAAATATGCGTCAATGCTAAATTAAAACGAAAATGTATATATATAAGGGCACACCATTAACATCTAATTTACAATTCCAACCTATTTCAATATTTAAAAATTCTATATATAATATTATGTGTAGTGTGTGTCTTAAGAAACCTAGAAACCTTCGCGTAGTAATTGTCACTTCTCCATATTTTAAAGAATCCTTGATACGCTAATCTTGCGCGCATATTTTATTGCTTGATTTTTTTTTTAATAGCATTTTTGCACGTTTGGTGTATATTAACAATTCCTTACATCGCCAATAGGCCACAAACTTTGGCAACTAAGATGTTATATCCCTTGTGCCTATAGTTATACTAACTCACTCACCCTTCAAATCGGAACATAACTATACTAAGTACTGATGTTTATCGGTAGAATATATGATGAGTGGGTATATATGATACCCTACCAGAGTCACGGCTTGCACAAAGACCTATCACCAAGTAAAATTGAAATAATTCTTGAATTAACTGGTATAAATTAATTTGCACTTAGATTTACCTAATTCATATTTTCAATATGCCGATCGAAACAAATATATCTCTGTTATGTAAGTACATGGACGATTTCGATTACCATATTCTCGTTCAATACCTTTAACTAATCACGAGATGTGGCTGGATCTAGATAAAAGTTCCGAGAAAATATTGATAAAAAGTTTTTTCCATAGTTTTGCATATCAAGACAAGACAAGACAAGACTCTTATTCTATACAAGCTGTGTTCACGCGGTTTTACGCGCGTTGATTTTTTATTTTATATTAGACTTGAAGTACATTATTATAAATTCTAAAACCTAACTATATTATTGACAAAACGATGCTTTTGATCCCCTATCAAATATGATCAATTACGAAGTCCTCAAAACCTTTTTTTTTTTAATTATATTTATTACCTGTTATGCTATTAAATAAGCAATTTTTAGGATCGCTAATAAGTATATACAAAATTTATATCGCGTATCTCAGAAACAACTAACGATTTGACTCAAATTTTATTTTTTGATAAGATTTTGCTTTTTATCTATGTAGGTTGTCTTTTCTGAGAAAACGCATTTTTTTTGCAAGTAAAAAGATATTTTTATAAAGGTTACTATATATCTTAAAACCTTATCTTTTGATAGTCTCATTTAAATAAAACTTAACAATACAATAGAGAACTCCCTATAAAACAATCATATTATTAATTATTGTAAATTTACCAATTTTGGAGATTGTTATGGGTACGGTAAATACAAAAATTAAAATATTTTTTGTTTAAATTTTATTAACCTGTAAATAGCCATATTATCTTTAGAAATGAATTTATTCTTTAGGTTTCACACAGGCACTACAATTTTATTGTAAATTAAGATCTTATATGTTAATTTTGTTTTGATTACGTCATAATATATACATGACTTCAGTGCTTAGATTTATCAGTGGTTTCAATGTTTATATTATCTGCATGCAGCGGTGAATCTGGGACCCTCCGCCCACGGACGCGTCGGCCAGCGACACCGCGGAGCATCCGCCGCTCTGTGATTGATAAACCAGTTTAATATTATTGTCGTGAGAAATATAGGACACGCCTCTTTTCGCCTCAATTTTCCCCTGTTCGGTTTCCCCTGTTCAAATCGTTAAACTATTCTATTTCATTAATATAAGTACGCAGTTGATCTTGTATTTAAAAAAGTCACAGGATGTGTCCGCCGTGTCACCCGAGTTAAATTTTTGACGTTTTTGATTACTGCTCCGTTCCTTATGGTTATACGAGCGTAGAATTTATTTATAAAAAGGACTTTCTAACGTAAAAAGAATTGTTTTAAATCGGATCGGATCGGCGGTAGTCCTTGAAATTAGAAAGTACAACCGAAACATTCCATACATAATTTAAATATAGATATAGATAAATGCTAGTTGCTACTAATGATACTATTATGAACTATTTATGTGAGTTCTTTATATATAATGTCGTCTGTAAGTAAGAAATAGACAGAAGCGGTCGTTATATTATTAAAGGAAACCAATTAGGCCAATTATGAGTTAACTGACATGAAATCGAGTAACTGGTAGGCATAATTACAGATGTACTGTGGGCGATATTCGTCCTTGATCTCTTGGTACCGGTTTCTAAGCTTCGTTTAGTTGTGCCTATTAAATAACTGCTAATGCCATGTTAACGATCACTAGCTACAATTATCAGGTTGTTATAATTATTTATTAAATGTAAAATGTTTATAAATATGTCATATAAAAATTAATATTTTAGTACAGAACAGATTTCAATAGTTCGATTGAGATTTCAAAACAACTAGTAAATCCTTTAAATAAAATTATAAATTATTTATTTATACGACTTTACGATTGAGATATAGAAATAAACTGTAATCGTTCTCTTCGTTATTGCTGATAATAAAATTGATAACTAAATCAAATAAAGAGACTACAGAATCTATAATCTTTATTGACCGTTCCCGAACAGAATGTGTCGCCAATGATGTCGCATTGTCGTTTGAATGGACGTGGGCGGTGATAAATTGTTTTGTTGCACTTACAAGTTCGTCTGTAACCTTTGTTTCACTAACTACAATTATTTCGTTACTCTGTGTATATTGACGTCTGGATTATTTTAAAACTAACAGGTACTGTAACATTTTGACTTTTACGAAATTATTATACGCTTCGATTTTCTTTTCAAATAGTATTGCTAATTTATTATCGAAAGGAAATCAAAGGTTTTGGCGTACGTTCAAAGATGTTCTCCCTTCGCGCCAGCCTTCTGTCACGATGTTTCTTAGTGGCAGAAGGGGCGCGGGCGCGCAGGCGTCAGGCGGTGGGAGTCAGCTGCCAGGCGCTGATGTAAGAGCGGCTTCGACGGTGATGTCAGCGCGCCTACGCTTTGCCCCCACCGCACCTCTGCTGACCGCTATGCCCGTGTCCTAAAAGCCTTCCGCAAATCTAAATGAAATATATTAAATTAAAACCTGCCTCACCAATTTTGTATAAGTTTTCCATGATCAACGCCATCTTTCGATGTAAAGTAGATCTTAGTTAAATAGCCAGTCTAAGAGGCTACGTAGCCGTTTTAGATTAACGGCAGTGGTGCAAAATCACATTCTTAATTGTCAAATCGACTATTACTGCAATGCAGTCGAGCGACTTGTTAAGTAACAGCAAATAAAATTGAACTAGTATAGTATAATTAGCTTAGTAAGCTTAAGTTAATTTAAATGTATAATTTTAATATTAAATTAAATTAAATTTGAATTACTTAGTAAATACATATGTCTATATATAGCACAATTACGATATTATCTGAGAGTAGTATATGAATATATCCTCGGTTTAATTGATTTCTATAACAAAGGCAATGCTTATTATTTGTTCTTTTTTTACAGCACATGATTCAGTTTGTTTGCAAAAGACTTTAAAAATACAGTTTAAAATGTATTGTGCATACTTTGGACAAGTGTAGTGAAAATTAAAACAATGGATACGAACATACAGTAAGTGAAGTGATACGTAAAAGTGCTATAAAATGGAGGGTGCAATATTGAGCACCCAAAGTAATAACAGATTTCGAACGCATTTAAAGAATGCAGCCACAGTTTTGTGCGCTAGGACGCTACCGAAGACAAGATGTGGCGAACAATCTGCTAGTTCTTCTCGACATCACACATACCCGCGAACAACGCCTCCAAAGAGGGCATCCATTCCCTGTAGAATGGAACCACTTATGTGTGAAATGCCTCAAGCATCGACGCTGAAGCAAGCCGAAACTATTCAACGTGAAATGGTCCCGCAAACGACTAGTAAATCAAAAGGCGTTGTCAAGTTAAAGAGTACTTTGGCCAGGTAAGTGTTTAAGAAATACTGGCAATTAGGATAGCGCGATTCATTGCAGTTAACTTGTTTATTAATTGCAATTAAATTCATGGTTTGTGGTTATATAAAACACTGCGGCTTAAGTAGTGATATGGAAAAAAAAGTCGTATATTGTCGTAAATGTTTCTAAAATCATATACATTTATATAATTACTGGATTATTTTTTTATTGACTGAAGACGTAAGAACTAAATTGTATTCAATTATAATCGTTTAAAAAGGTATTTCTGTTAAACAGTAAAATTAAATTGTTTAAAATTAATCTTATGAAATAGTAGTATTATGATTTTAATATAAATAAAGGTTACTTTTATTTTATAAGTGTTCATCTCTTAAAATGTATTCAAAAAAACTAATGTCGGCACACATAGCGGTTGGGTCAACAACATGAACATGACATCATGGCTTGTTTACACCACGGGGCGGAGGTGATGTCGCTAATTACGTAGCCGCCGCTTTTGTTGATTTAATGCGCATTCTGTTTATCAGGTACATATTTTGAAACTAATAGATTTATTACGGCGATTATTTATCTATCATAAAAATATAGAAAAGTAAAAAAGTCTCAACCCGAATGACAAATGGTAAAACAATTATTAATATAGGGGTAGTGAAGTCATCGATTTTATCTGACATTGCGTTATATTTGATAAAAAATGATTTATGTTCAATTTGACACCTTCTAACGTGGTGATAGAAAGAAAAGGAATGTGACCAATGCTGATTGCTTCGTACCTACTTGGGTCAACAACATTGTATGACGTCAGATCCAAAAGCTTCGCACTTAGTCACGACCTTTTGGCATCAAACTGACATTATAGGTTTTTGCCTTATATGTACTATACGTACTCATACACATATGCGTAATCATGGCTGTTGTCATAGATACCTTCTAAGTAAGACAATAGTAGACATTATTACATTTTGTGTTTTTATAAGTAACAAAATTAATGTATACATTAGAAACTTTTTATTTTGAATTGTTCGTTGTAATCATGACAGGATCGTTTATTCAGTTTCTGTGACAACCGAGACCCAGTTTGTTATTTTCATTATAGAAATGATTAATGATTGAATATGTACCGTTCGCTTTTTTTTCTTTTGCATATAGACTTTATCAACTTTTTTTATAAATGAGTAGTTTAGTACTCTGACCGTTAGTACTGTATTCAAATATACAAATGTATGAATTGAATTAGTTGCTAAGATGTGATTTGCGATCCATTAGTTGAAACGGCTTTATAATGGTCGTATAAAGAAAAACAAATATGTATAACATGTCCTTCTTATACTAATAAGCATTTATAAAAATTTGTTCACTATTTAAAAATATTATTATTGTAGGTATGATATAATTTTAATTTTCGTCGCCGAACACGTCTATATAAATTTGAATTTCAAACTAACGCAGTTTTTTTCAAAGATAACGTATGCTTTATACATTCGTATAATTCATCGGAAACCAATTTTAATTTTACCGTTATGTAAATGTTTCGTGTCGAAAGTAATCACCGACGGGCGGTATATATCGGCGTTATGGTATGCTTAGGACTTTCTCTTATCTCCTGTGAACGTCCGAATCGCGGAATCGAACGTTCTTAATTGAACGCGAATGGAGTAAATGCACTCGCTAGTGTATTTATAATAAGCGTGCTGTGTGCGAGTGGGAGGGAGGAGTTGTTCTCCCTCGCCCACCATGATGTCATGGTATATTTTTGTAGACGCTCGCCAGCCTGGGTCGCACGCTTGTTTCTAGTCTTTACTCTTTTCCGACATTGGTATTGCTTTTGCGGTTTATATTAACTTTATAAATACGAATTTTGTCAAAAAGATTATAATTTTTTAATTATTATGTTTGTATAAAAAGATAAAAAATATTACACTATGATGATGATCCACACAAAATGCTTGGTTTAAAATTTAGTTGCAAGTTTTAACCGAATCATATTTTAACCATAATATAGGTATTGTTAGGTTAGAAAGCTTTTTTTTTTATAGAAAAGGAAGGTGGACGAGCATATGGGCCACCTGATGGTAAGTGGTCACAATGCCCTTAGACATTGGCATTGTAAGAAATGTTGCCCATCGCTTAAATCGCCAATGCGCCACCAACCTTGGGAACTACGATCTTATGTCCCTTGTGCCTGTAATTACACTGGCTCACTCACCCTTCAAACCGGAACACAACAATACCAAGTACTGCTGTTTTGCGGCAGAATGTCTGATGAGTGGGTGGTATCTACCCAGACGAGCTTGCACAGAGCTCTTCCACCAGTAATAAGCTCGCAAAATACAAACATTAATTTCGATCCATTCAATTATTCTTCAATTTGATCTATTGAATTGTCGTATAACATAATTAATGTCATAAAATATTCGTTATTCTAATAAAAATTACGTCATTCACGAAGTATTCGAACGTAATAATTAATCGACTTTTAATTAAATATGTTAAGTACTATAATAAAATAACTAAGTTTTATTTGTATATCAATAATTCATCGTAATAATTACAGCGTTAATATTTTTAAGAAAACTAAAGAATTGCTTTATTTATTTTCATTCCTAATTGAGTGTAAAGCTGAAAGACGAGAAGTAAAGACGGAGAGACGACTCCAGTCCAAGGGGTCAGAGATACTGTTAAATCGTGTATATCCCTTTTTTTTCTCGCAGTGGAAACCTTTCGTGTACATCCTAATGTAACATTTCGTGAAGAAACCGTGTCACCTTAATTCCCAGTTCGTATGGCGTACCACGTCTCACTATCTTAGTTAAAAGAGTCGTGATCGTTACAAACAGCGGAAGCTATTAATTCTCACGAACTTAAGTAAACTTGAGTCTACTATATGACCGGCTTATGTTTACTTGTAATTAAGGAGTATTTTATATCCATACAGGTATATTCTATGAGCAATAGGACTAAATGTATAGTTTTTTAAACAGTTCTATTATTTTTTGAATATTTATAATTCCATTGCATTTTATTACTAGATATTCTTAAATTATTTGTACATACTATATGTGTATAAAGAAATTGATGGTCGACCTTTGTATATTCAAGTCATTGTATAAATAAAGGAAGCACATTTTTTTTCTATTTGAAGCAATTTGTTTAACTACACTACCACTAAGTATCTTGGTACCTTATTATCGTTTCCGACCTGGTTTTACATGGATTCCACACTAGAGATATCTATCGTTAGTTTGCTATATTCATTAACGTGATTTATCCTCTGTCAATGGAATATTTCGTGTCGTTCCTAAGGAATGTAAAGTTTAGTAATTTACAATCATCTTCAAAAATTGGACTTGATATAGACATTTAAATTAGACTTGTAGTTGATCTGAGATAAGTTCAACTTTTTTTTTATAATTCTAACGAACATAATATAAAATGAAAATTACTAATTTTATTATGATTATGTTCAATCTGTCAATTTTTTTGTAAAGAATGGTTCAAAAACCAAAGTCAAAAATTATTATTCAATAGATTATATATTTTCATTATTATAAAGATAGATTATTTATTTTCTTTAACCTATATGAAAATCAATAAGTAAGTGTAACGCTTTAATAGGTTAAAGAAAATAAATAATCTATCACCATGTATAAATGATGCAAGATTTCATAAATATATAGCTTACAAGAGTAGAAAACTTGAAAATTCCGAAAAATATCTTTTAAAATGTAATGCGCAGTACGGATCTCATGCGTTGACTCAACAATTTTTGTGTATGTTTATTGGTCTTCGTTATATGTGGAAGTGATGTCTTATAGAATTGTACGAGTAGGTACGTTTGTTCTGACGAGATCGTCGATAAAGGAGCCGCGCGCTGACTCTACCCTGATTGAATTACTGCCACACTGACCTCATCAGTCATTTTTACGTTGGTTAATAATCACCGAACAATGAAAGGTTCGTTCTCTTTGTTCTCTGATAGCAAAGGATTAGCCCGATTTAAATACTTATTTAAATTAATTCGAATTTTGTTTTCGTTGAGAAAACTTTCTTTTATTGAAAGAATGCAAGCTAATGTCTTATCAAACATCAAAAAATATTTTGTGTTAAAAGAAAATTATTAAACTTAAAACACGCTTAAATGATGGGACTTAAACGACAAAAACACATTCAAGTACTTCTAGAATTCAAGTTAGAAAATATGTTAAGGTTTAGTTAGGAGTTACACTTCTACAAAATAGTATTTGCGTTAAACAATTGCTTTGAAATCAAAATTCAAGAGGACTTGTACACAAGAATTCAGCACCAAGAAATGCAAGTGCCCAGCTGTAGTGTTAATTGTAATCCTAATTGCTGTGAAAGTTTGCAATAAGGGAATGGACCTGATGGTAAATACTTAATTTCGCCCTTAGACACTGAACTGTGAGAAATATAAACCAGTTCAAACACCTATGATACGTCTTCTAACACGAGATCCATAATAACATGTCCCTTGTGTCTGAAATAATACTGTATCTCTCACCATTTATTTAAACCTAGAAACTATAATACAAAATATTGCTGTTTGACGGTACAATGTACGGACGGTCCTGCAAAAATAGCCATTGCTATAATTTAAATTTAAATTATACTTCAATAGCTGAGGTGGCCTAGTGCCTGGATTATGTGATTGGTAATCGAAGATTGCTGGTTCAAATCCTGTTATCCTAATTTCTCTTCATAATCCAACTCGTGAGGAAACCCGCATGTGACGGATGACCCACTACCTCGAATTTTAGTAGCGTGGTGGAATATGCCCCAAACTTCAAGGAAATAAGTCTCAGCTCACCAGTGGTACACTTACACATAAATATATTTTCCTTTAAATAACCCTTAATTAATATCTAACCAGCTCGGTTTATTAAAATAAACAACCAATAGATCGCCTTTGTCGTTATCGCCGAGGTCAAGATTGACCGATTCGTATGTTCACGTCACTCCCATTTACTGACAAATCCACTTAATAAACAATCAATCCAACGACAGTTGCCCACTTGTTCGGTCTCGTAAGTTTAATTTAAAATTTGTAATATGAAAATTTTCAGTAGTTTTATTATTATAATGTGTCATAAAGGTGCGTTATTGTTGCAATATTCGGCTGATAATTGTGACTGTGATCTCCTGTCTTCAGTGATCCATTATACTCCGTAAGTTTATTTTTATTTTTTTTAATTGTACCCATGTCCACAAGGAATACACATGATAAGCTTTAAATACATTATCCGAGTTATAAGTCGTCTATGCTCCCTCAGTTACAGGAAACCACAGAATTTATCTCATACAATATGACTATACTATATTTATATATTCTTTTAGAAGTGGCACGAGGTGCTTCAGGCAGCTTTATCGCTAACTTGTTGTTTGTTTGTCATTTAATTTTATAAAATTTGTATAATTACATACAAAAATATAACACATTACGGAATTGTTTCCTTTTCTTGTATTAACATATAATCCTGAGCTATAGTCAATTCAAAAGTTCAAAATTTCCCTGACTCATCAGGAAGTTAGTTAAAGAACAATTACAAAGTTCCACAGAAATTCCACACAAAATTCACAGGAAATGAGTGAAATTCTTTGTATAAGTAAATAAAAATATGCTAATAAAAATATATGTATTTAAAAATTATTGCTATATAATATAATATAAACTAATATAAATTAGTTAAAGGTATTCGAATTGGAAATTATTTTCGTTGAAAACGTTTCCATGATGATAGGACGATCTATATATATATATGTCGCTGACATATATATCAGTTTTATGGTTTACTATAAACTCCCACTGCAATAAACGACGTGTGTAACAACAAACTAACACCATATTAACATAGTAATTCTTAACATCATTCAGATTAAATTAAATTCTGACTTACTATAAATATACAAATTACTATGAGTGACTTATGTTACAAAAATGCTTTTATAATGTTACATGTTTCATTGAACTACTAATTATTTTTTCTCTGTCTCATGTATACTAGCTGTTTAAAGCGACTTCGTCTGCGTCTAATTTCATCTCATAATATATATCCCTAGCTTGAAAGCCTTGGACCTAAATAAGTACGTAGGTACTTATTTAGGTCTATATCAATATCAATATCAATTTCATTACAATCTGTTCAGTGTTCAGTTTAGTCGTGTGTTTGAAACAAATAGACAAACAGTTATATTGTAATATTAGTATAGATATTTATCACTTATTTATCACTTTAAAAAAGTTCCTCGATTTCGCGTATCATATCTATTACTATATATAGATTTATTATTAGCATATTTGAATAAAGAGATATAAATTAATATTAATACGTCCAATCAGTATCCAAGCTAGGCTACATATAGATTTCTCCTCCGCACTAGTTTAACACTACGAGCGTACATCTCGCCCCACGCAAATAAAAAAGGATTCAAAGTAAATGTGCAATAGCATTTATAGTGTCGGCAAAATCTTTATAATTAGGTACTGTTTCTATATTTTTGCATTATTTAAAATAAAATATTCCTGAAAGGAAATATATTTTTATTTCTGCAAATACTACTATTAAAGTTTGAGAAAAAGCGATCCAACAATTAAACCGGCTTTTTGAAAAAAAAAATGTTTCATAAAAAACTCGCTCTTTGTTCTAAAACGGATTAATGAATGGATTAATAAAACCTACATGTAACTATTATTATTTCGATAGCGATGTTGATGATGTCGTCCTAACCGTTTTCGGCCACGGTGGCTATTCTTATGGGAGACTAGCCAACTGCGTATTTATTAGTATATATTATACATGCACATACATAAGTGCACTCTCTATTCCTTCACTCTCAGAATCCGATAAGACGGTAAATCCAACACGATCAACAAGAGCTAGCTTAGCCTTGCCTAGGCATGGGAGAGGAATATTGCAGTGTTTAGAACAATGCTAATTTTCAAACTCTCGGCAGTTATATATCTATACATATATGATATAACAAATTATAGAAAAACACGCTGTCCAATAGAATGTTCTGTGACATTAAATTGATAGTAATAAATATTATAAGTTATTAAAATTTTCTTCACAAAACAGCCTAATAACTTTTTATTGGCTTTGCTTGGGGTTGGAACCGAATACCTCAAGATCTGCGATCTTGTAAGTTAGTTAGCAGACCAACGAGGAATTGAGTACTATACGATAATAAATACACATGTTGCATTTTCAGCTGCGTGGAATTTATTCTCAGTGGGACCCCCCACGAACTAACTAGCAACGAACAGTTTCTAATCGCATCCCAATAATTCCCTTAATATATACTATATACTTAAGTCGTAGCCGAATACTTTTCTGATCAATATATTTTATGTATAAATATGAAGTACAAATATTTTATTTAATTCACTAAAGATACAGTGTACATTAAAAAAGTCTCGTTTTCGTGTTAAAAAAAAAAACGAAAATATTATACGTAATTAACCTTCGTATAAACTACAATTAGTTTTACATAAAATACTCTCGATAATCTAACTACATACTTTCACAATACCTTATCTGTTCCACTAGCTGCCGACTTACAGACTTTCACGTGGGAACGGTTTAAAGCCGCAGCTTCTTTGGTAATCAGACCCTTGGCATCCATTGTTATGCCTAACTGCGTTTATTAATCTTTACCAAGTATAAATAAGGAACTGTTAAATTGACTAACTTATATTTTACTGTACAACTATTTAATAAACAACTCTCACAGCTTAAAAAATATATTAATACAATTTTAAATATCACAAAAAACATTTTACATTTAACAGAAATTATCTTTTTATAATATTAGACACTTACAATGAGGTATCGCTAAACTGTCTTTGCTTCTAAATACAATTAAAACTATTATTAATAATCCATGGTCTGTTTGGTACTGTCTTAAAACGAAGTTACAAGATTTGAACCGCATGTGATAAACGGCGAAGTCAAATAAAATGCGCTTTCGCATCGTTCATCCGATTAAGTTAATACTCTACCTAATTAGCCTTGAGACCTACAAGGCCAGGGTCAATCGTCACTCAGTGCTCGTCATGTTCGGTGGGTTGGTTTAAACCAGGTGGTGTGTCATGTGTTGTCCTTGGTGTTGTCTAATCTGGTGATTTGTCGTCGTCCTACAATTTCGTTATCTAAGTGAAGCGTTTAACTAACCGCCGCTGTCATGGATGCCTGAAATGTGATAGATATCAGGTGACAGTGGAGCTCCCGACGAAGATCGGCCGGCCTGTTGGGAATGCGTATCGTTTTACAATGCTAGTATCATCAATGTATGATAAGTGGGGCATCATATAACTACTTTCAAAATAATTTCGATCAAGGACCATTGCATCGAATGCATATAAACTCGTATGCATATTATTATTATAATATATTAGGTACTGGTGGTAGGGCTTTGTGCAAGCTCGTCTGGGTAGGTACCACCCACTCATCAGATATTCTACCGCAAAATAGCAGTGCTTGTTATTATTGTGTTCCGGTTTGAAGAGTGAGTGAGCCAGTGTAATTACAGGCACAAGGGACAAAAAATCTTAGGTCCCAAGGTTGGTGGCCCATTGGCGATGTGGGCGATGGTTTTCATTTCTTACAGTGCCAATGTCTGAGGGCGTTTGGTGACCACATACCATCAGGTGGCCCTTATGCTCGTCCGCCTTTCTGTACTATAAAAAAAGGTAATTTATTACATGAATGAATCAATACGAGAATTGTTTTGTCTACATTTAGACAGTCAACATACTCGTACAGTGCATTTATATAAATGTTGACGTTACGAAATATAATATTATGTATTTTAAAATAAATCGTTTCACCTTGACCATAACCTCGATATTATAAGTGATCGTATTTCAATTAATTGCATATTATGCTTACATAAGGCAATAGTTTTTAAATACTGTCACGTGTGATAAATAAGTGTAATTACGTATAATAGTTTGTATATATATCATAATATCATTATTATATGCATAAGTAAATAATACAATATTTTACTAAAATTTTAGTATTTAGGTAGTTATTTGAAAACAGGGATTTTGCTTTATTTTTATTAATGATGGGTCGATAATTTTAAATAAGAATATTCTGTTCAATTCCCCTAAAATAAAATATAAAATATACATATTTATATCTTATTAAACTCAAAAGTCAAAATCTTTTAATGTTTATCCGTATACCGTACAAAGCATGGGATTATATGACTAAAAAATAGCTAGAGACAACTGATATGAAGCACTACTTAGTTGTTTATTGCATTAGTGTTGCGTTGCATGTTATTTTATTTATCAGGTTTACGTACAATTACACTAATACATTTATAAAAACAATAAATACAAACTTATTACCTAAGTGTTGAGATCAATTAAAAGTTAGCACGACATGCGATAGATAGAAAATAATAATTATTGAATACATTTTAAAGTCTGTCGAATATAACATGAAGCTATAATGTCGGTCTCTCTCGAATAATTATATATTATCGAGATGACCAAACAACGACTAGTTTGTCACCATTACATAAATTTAAAGGAACACACCGTAAATGGATCATTGTTGGACACTAAGGCCTCCTCTCCTTTCGGGCTTAAGGATTATAGCAAACACCACGCTATTATTCTTACTTGCCTGAGTTTGAACCGGAAATTCTTCTGTTAAGATTATTATAACCACTGGGACATCTCACATACATACATTTCATCCCATGTTGAAATTGTGGTCTCTTAAATATTATATCTATTAATAACTTTATTACGTTACTCCTATTTAGCTAATACATTGTTATTGGCTTAATTTTATTCGTTTTTTAGTCCAGCTGTAATCATATAAAAAATATAATACCAACTGCGTTTGGGTTGGTACATTTTTTTTTGCGATACTGATTATTTTATAAAATATTTTGAACAATAAATACGAAGTCATATTATTATAACCTCTAAAATTGCGTCAGTCTGCGTAAGTGAGCTAGTCAATACTAAATTATGAAAATTCTTTAAATGTATTGAGATTTGGTTTCTTTTCTCAGGGAGGTGGCGCATGCTTGGGAGTGCCGCATTGGCCCGCCCGACCAGCCGGCGCCCGCCCACCGAGTACAGAGTCTCTTCAACGATATCGAACTGTATCCAACTAAGACTCAGGGTGAGTTACTGATTTGAGACACTAAATTTCTTTTCAATTAAAATATTATATTTAATGTATTATTTGCGTAACGTTGTCGTTGCCACTTTCTTGAAGGTTTCCGCCAGAATTCCGACAACTTATAATTTGTATCAAATAATTGATTACAAAATAATTAAGATACATTGCAGTATATGCTTACATTAGCTAGTTAATGTTAAAACAGTTTTTTAATGGAATAATTACGTTTGGTGCATTATTAAATTTAACGATAATTATTGTAATGACGTCACCTCGATAAAATATTGTAGGCATAAATGTCGGAAAACATGATTTAATGTAAAATAAGTCAAGTAATTTCCCGTTAGGTCTAAAATAATAGTTCCGTAGAGATGCATGTTACTAGACAAAAACGCATAGTCCTTTCAAATTATATTTAGTATGCTAAAGTCTGCCAAAATAATTTTTAATGTGTTTTTTTTACATAAGTGTAATACATAAAACATATGTGCCTTATTACTGCTAGCTAAAAATAAATCCAGACCAGAACTTGCCATTTAAATATAATCAAGACAGTTAGGTTAGGTTAGTTTTTAAATAACATTTGGTTAAGTGTATTGTATTGTTTTAAATATAATATATCCACGAGTATCTTACAATGCTATCCAACGCGGGGTTCGGCTATAAAAGCAAATAAATATAAATTTGTACATAAGCAGACGGACAGACGGGCCACTTGATAGTAAGCGATCAACAAGCCGACCATGCACCACAGACTTTAGAATTTGGAACATAACTTCACAATTTTATTAGAATATTAAACGGGTTACTTTGTATGAATTTTATCCGTACGAAGTCGGAACGGGCAGCTAGTAAATGTATAAAAGCGATGATGCATTTTATATTTCAACGTTTTATTTTTATATTATACTTTAAGTGGTTAGGTATATTGATAGCCCACTAAAATAATAGGTATCATGACATCATCAGATATCGAATAAACTCGTTTGTTCAGAAATGACTAATGATTTTTATATACATGCTTCGACAATAATGTTATTATCATTTGGGTTCCTTGCCGGAACTAAAATGACCAAACGAGATATTCTGTAAGAACAAACTCGATATTGATACAGAGGACGATCGTAAAATGCCAGAAATTGATACACGATATTGACTACAATAATTAAAACATTTAAATGATGTAGGCATTAAAATAGCGTGTCGGTAAGTTTGTTTTTAACATTACGAGTGAGGTACGAATTTAGTTCTAACAGTATAGCACTGCAGGCGTTGCGGTCCGAGTTCCGACAGGCTTCGTTAAAACTGAACAATAATAATGATTCCGCTAATAAAAAAATGTTTCTAACGCCCGATCTTTCTAGATCTCTAGTATTTCTTGTGTTATCGGTAATTTGATAATCAATGAGTGTAATGAATCCATATTGACTTTATCCTGTTATTTTTCTGTAATGTTTCTTTTGTAAACAATACGACTCTACACGTTACGTGTATTGATGACGTGTAACACGTAGCTACGATGCCAGAAATCAACACACACAAGTGTGAACGACAACACTATAAATGCTCAACTCAACGAAAGCGTTATTCTTTCAGTTTTTGTTATATATAATAGTAGGTACCTAAAGATTTTCTAAATAGCGACTTATTATCTACCAAATTTTTTTTTCAAAACGAATGTCATATAATAATTAGTTTCATAAGTACCTTTACGTTCCTTTCCTAAGGTACCGCGCATTTTGTACGCCAATCTGTGATATATTTGAGAGAAAATCGCTTTGAAGTTACAGACTGCTTCGTATGTAAACTTTGTTATTATGCAGTTGTATATGAAAAGTAATATTCCTAAAAATGACATTCGTCAACCTTTACAAGTTTATCAGCACGTATATGTTAACTTACTTTAAATGGACTTATTTTGGATCATTACATGTATGTCATATATGTACATGTAATGAACTGAAATTATTCAGACTCATCTTCATTTAAACGTTAATATAATAATATTTATATTATATTAAATTAATATTAGCAAAGGTTTGATTGAATATAATGGCTACGTTTAGTATATGACGTGAACAAAGGTTGTTTAATATTTTGTTCAAAATATAAATTTTACAATATTTCCTGGTCTAACAAATTAGTTTTGATGATAAAATATGAATGTCATATAAATCCTGGGTACTTTTCGATAGTATGATGGTAATCGATAGCGTACGGTTTATCGAGCTGTGACGTCAGCGATAACGTAACATGTTATTATTAGAATGTACTCTCCTAAATGAACACGACACTGTAAGCTTCTTAGGATGCTAATTGCTATGTACGCATACCGTTTGAATAATTGAGTTCTAATAAGGAAGAGCACTTCTACAAGTGCATTTTATACTATGTGAATATATAAGCCAATAAACCTAGTACCATATTAGTTCTGAGAATCGAGATGGCCCGGTGGTTAATACACGTAAATCTCAACCGAAAATTGCGGATACAAACTCAATTTTCACGAACTTCTTTTGTATTTATAATTGATGTCATGCGTCTTGGGTGAAGAAAAACATCGTAAGAAAACCTGCACGTGTTGGTTGAAATCTACTCACGCCTATCCATCAACTCGCATTGGAGCAGCGTGGAAGCGCCAAACGTTTTTCTCAATAGGAGAGCAGGCCGCCCCAGTAAATGTCCCAGCTGTGAGACATTTTAATTTAGGCGGTTATTTTAATTTTTTTATACTTGTATAAGTCCTCGGTGTACCTAATGCTTATGTATATAAAATTATTTTATTTATTTGTATATCTGTTAAATAAAAATACAGATAGATCACAAAGAGCTTCATATACACGCTCCAATATTTGAATAATTTTATCAGTTGCAATTGCAAATCTTTGCTTCTGTTTTGTAGAAACAAATTCAAATGAACCTAGTTTTAACTACACAAACGACCTTTATAGGAATTATCATGGCTGTCCTTTTACGGATGCCGTAGCTTGTATACCTTCATTTCATATTAACAGTCATTTACTCAGTTTATAGGATCGTTTCAACTATCCGTGTAGTATGATTGCAGTATGATTGCATTTCATTGATACGTTTATGTACTTAATAATCATAAACAGCGTGTTTATAGTTCTAAGCTTATATATAAGATATGTTTTTTATTGAATATGTACGCAGACGGGCAAATGGGCCACCTGAAGGTAAGTTGTCGCCACCGCACATAGATTTTTGCTGTAAGAAATATTTCTTTACATAGCCAATGCGCCAACAAACTTGGGAGCTAATATGTTATGTCCCTTGTGAACTCATCCTTCAAACTGAGACAAAACAAGTATAGCTGTTTAGCGGTAGGATATATGATGCGTGTGTGTGATATAGAATGTCGGGTATAATGACTAAAAAGATATTTAACATAAGCGCCGACCGCGACAAACTTGACCTGATTGTGGTGAAATGAAATCGAACTGACGATTATATAGATAATCCCCACTTTTTTTATACGCAGTGGAAACCTTCAGAAAGGTACCAGGGTCCTTGGGGAGAAGGGCGACCAGGCTATGTTGGTTTTTTACACATCAAACGACTACGATGGTCGTCTTCGGCACGGATCAGAGATTAGCCATTAACCACTGTGCCAATTAGTCGTCTTGCTCTTAAGATATTTGATTGACGTTACGTTCGTTTGTCGGGTCTTTATGACTCACCTATAATTCAAAAGAGTCTTAATATCTGATTATATATCAGAATATCACAGGCCAAATAAAGTATAGTAACGATTTCCAATTTGAACAATTCAATGAGTAATCACATCAGTCATGTTTGTAACTGTAGTTGCCACCTACACTATTTTAAACAATGATATATTTCATTAATATTAAATTACTAGTTGTAATCCCAAATTACCCAAAAAATTATAGCAACGGAAAAGAAACAAGGCTCCTATTTCGATAGAATTTAAAAAATCATTAAAATAGTTATTGTTAATTATAATTGCTTACATGCCTAAAATAGTAGTAACAAACAATTTAAAAGTTGTTATATCGTTTGATATTCATAGCAGATTTTAATTAAGATTAAAAGGTAACTTTTAATACTTGTAATATAAACTAATATAACATAATAATAATCCAATGTTTAAATTTGTACTTTTTACATGTTTTGATGATTAATCCGGACAAATAGACGAAAAATTTTAACCTTTGTATGGTAAGTGGCATCAATTGTCACATTACTTCAAAGGGAGTTATGTTAAAATCACATTGATTTGATGTTTAAAAGTTGACAAAATCTTATAAATTTTGTAAATAACGAATAAAAATAGCCCGTTACTCAAAATAATATACTTGAAAGTCGTTCTTGACTGGAAAATTAATGTTCTTTTTTATGTTTTTTGTGGTCAATGATTAAACATAGTTAGCCAATGTGATCAATGTATACTTGATTTGACTATTATATTTTCGCAGCTCTTAAATAGACAGACAATTAACATTACATAAAAAAAAAAGTTAACAGTACTATTATCTTATAGTTTGTTGTTTTTTTTTATAAAATATTATTATACAAAAGTGTTATTCTTTACAAGTTTCTTTTAAGGTTGTTTTATTTGAAACAAAAAACAATCTCTTTTTGTTGAATATAATATTAAAATCTGTGTTATATTGTTTCAATTTTGTTTATGCTTAGCTATACAAAAATTAGATTGAATTAATTTAACAACGAATTGTTACTATTGTCACATTCTCAGTTAAAAGGTCTATCTGTGATTTCAAAATAATTGTCTCTTTTAAGTTAGTAAGGGGTTTTTTGTTACCAAAATCAAAATAACCACTTTTTTATATTAGACTTCCGCTCCTACCTCATAATTTAAATGTTTTATATATATGTATAATTCAAATAGGCATTATGTACGTTGAACTGCTAGATTGTTGAAGGATTTTCGTCAAACAAAATACCACGCTTGCGAAGCCGTGGGTTTTGCTAGTTATTGAATACAATAATGACAGATACGGTGAATCTAAGTGATCTAACGGCATACTCATATTTCTTTAACCCAACAATGACAGATTCTCTGTTCTATTTGATGAAAAGCTTAGTCATCTTATACCAACTTTTTTTTAACCAAATTATCTCCAAAAACCTAATCGATCGTACGAGATAGGTATACGTCATCAATGAATCAGCGAAGCTACGAACAACTCGGTTATTTCCTAGGTGTAGATAGGTTTAAATCACGCTCGGATACGATTTACAACACATGTCGTACGGTTTCATATTAAAACGTTCGGTATTACCAGGTAATCGAAACTTTGGATTGTCAAGATAAAGGTGATTCCGACGTTTATCAATATTGTTTGTATTTTATTAATTACTGATAAGGATAATTATGTTAGTATCTTATGTGATTTATTTCTTTCTGATTTAATAAGTTGTTATTGGTATTAATCTTTTGACTGCATGATGTGTATCGTTGATTCCTCATTTTTAAATTTCTTCTTAAGTGTTGCTATGAAGTATATTTACCACTGATTGTTTTCGATTCCTTTGATTTATCGTAATGCATTCTGCTAGAACTGCGTCTCCACTAAATGAAATTGTGCTTTCACCATTTTGCCTTCTATTGTTACCGTAAGTTTGGCGATAGGGTTATTTTTTTCTCGTTGTCTATTATTATTTTAAGAAAAAATCAGCGGTTATTGTTCACAAGTCATTTCATAGCTCTGCCAACCACTTTTACGATTACAAATTGTCCGTACTATCAGCGTGTCTATAAATCTGAACTAAGAGAAATTATATTATACTTTTAATTAGTTATATGTATATTTTATAAGCAATCTCTGCTATTGCTGTAGTTTTCAACACAACAATTTTTATGTAATATATTTATGAGCAATTTATTTGGATTTTATAATTTATACAAATAATAAGATTGAATGAATGTTCCATAGTAGCTCTATTTTTATTATTCTATGTCTATTTTTCTCTATGTCTATGTCTATTTTTATTTCAATACATTTAATAAAATAAGGTTGTGTCTAACTCTTACTAGTCACGAACCTTGAAAATCACAAGTATCAATATTTATCTTTAGCAATTCACAACGTACACTTTTCTAGTCATAGACAATTCTAGGTTAAAATGATTACGATGATAATGATTAATGACTTGTCATGCAGCTGTTGACAGTAATCCATAGATATATGAGCAATAACCACTTACTTTTTTTATTTAATAACTAGCAAAACTCGCGGCATTTAACGTACTTAATGCCTATTTGAAAATTACATATAAAATGTTTGAATTATTAGGTAGCAGAGGAAGTCTTAATTAAAAAGTTGCTGTTTTGGATTTGGACTTGTAAGTAACAAAAAAAAGTTTTTTTTAAATCACGAATTGAAACTTCAATTTTATGTGTTTGTATAAATAACTAAGGAGTAAAATGAAGATAAAATTATTAATTATTGTTCGCATTGACAGATAGTATGAAAGGTTTAGAAATTATTGTTGTTTATAATCATAATAATAATTAATATTACATTTTACACACGCTTATAAAATTTACATTAGTCGATACAGATGTAATGAGTAAAATAAGTATTTAAATAAAATGCATAAAGAAATAATTTCATGCGTTTTCAAAAATATTTAATAAAAAACAAATACATAATACGACCTCTTACTCTTTCTAGTAGAGGCGAACAGAAATGCCTATTAGTTGAACTTGAAGTCGGCTGATGTTATCATAAACGAGTCAAATTGACCGACCAATATGCATGTCATATAAAACAATTTACAGCCGTATGGGGTTACGCCCCATTGTTAATTTGTGACTCATAAATCACTGCGATCACTCAGTTTACGTTCCCATTAATACTGGTTACGATGCTCTTGTTATGATATAAACGTTTGTTCAGATGCGACTATCATTTATTGACCTCAACAACGAAGCAACGGAACATTGGTAAGAGTTATTCGCATTTTTTAGTTCTAGTTGATTAGAAGTTATGTTTATTGTTGTTGCGTCGTTGTTCTAGTGGCTAATTCGTAGGGTTAAAATCGCGGGTCGTCGGGGGAATAACATTTATCTGGTTTTTCTGCTCAGAATCCGGAATTTCGAAGTTGGCAGTGATTATTTATTTATTTAATAAAACTTTATTATAATACGTACCAGAAGACAAAACATTTCAAAAGATATTTTTGCATTTGAGCGTTATATCTCTTGCGCAGTTGTCTAGTCACTCATGCAAATGTCCATCGCAACCGGAATCGGTTGTTTCATTTGTATTGTTAAAATATTTTTATATCATCGAATAGCTATTATATATTATAAGGTTCGATAAAATAGTATATCAATGATAAAAAGGGATAATGGTCATAGTTGATTTTCATGCAGGAAAAATAATTATGTAATTGTATGTAAATAAAATATCAATGTCATTTAATTGATGGAAAAGAGTAAATACAGTCTTATCGGTACAATTTACGTTCCCAAAACTGTGACTGGTAGCTGTGACTTAAATCTCGTAACATGACAATTCAAAAGTGCTTATAAGAGCCTTCTCGAATCTTACAAATATTATAAGTGCAAAAATGAACTTGTTGAGTTTGAAACAAACAAACAGTTTGTTAGGCTTTTACGTCATAACTACTCAACCGATTATTATGAAATTTTGCATACACGTTACCAGGGATCAAAAAAGCCCTTAGAGTAAATAACATCTCTCACTCACGCGAGCGAGTCCTAGTAAAGAGCTGATACTAGTAAAGAATATTTTTAATTTGACTTACGCGCCTTAGTCATTAAGGAAGTACAAAAACTTAAAAATTGTTGCGACACATTTTTTCTTTCTCATTTATAAACGCGTTTCCACATAATTATTTACCATCTTACACGGTTATCGTTTACTTCTTATCTGTTAAATACGAAACAACATACGATAGTTTTGTGCGTATTTAAAAAATCTTAGTAATTTTATATGTTTTGTTTCTGTTAATTAAAAAAATTGCTCGGTTTACCGTATAGAAGAGTCTCAAAAGCCCAAATATCTGACAAAATATTGGTTCTATTCAAAGTTTTTTTACATGAAGGTCCTCCAGACCGATTTCGGCCACTGTGGCCAATCTCAAGAGAGCCAACTGCGTAGGTCATATTATAGTACACATGTCTGTGTGCAAACACAGGTGCACTCACTATTCCCTAATTTTCATAATTCGATGGTACGCAATCCGACACGACCTGAAAGAGTTCAGGTGCCAACGTCATTACGTGCTTTCCGAGCCGAGGCCGTTCCGAGTATACACACTTCCAACTTTCAGACTCCGGGCAGCTATTGAGAATTTTCGACTGAAAAACCCAATAACTTTTTATTGTCCCGCCCTGGGATTTAAACCCAGGACCTCCGGGTCTGTGGCCTTACATCTAGCCACTAGACCAACGAGCCAGCCAACCATAATCCACCCCTGTAACCCAACCTGCTTACACCTGTGACTGTCATTCGTCGTTCGTCATTGACGTTGTACAAGTCGGAAGTGTGGAGTATTTTATTTACGTCTTAACGTATAGTGCGTGAGCCAGGTGGCTATGATCTCATCTATTGCTCACATCGGCAATTATTGTTTTATTATAAGTGGATGGCCCTTATAAGTATATAGGCTCGTTAATCGTGTTTTTTATAACCGCTTTCAAATATTTTTAATCGTATTCTATTTTATTGATTTTGTTTTTGTGTATCTATTTATCGAATGCACTTTTAATTCATGTATTAATAAGTATATATGATGTTTTTTGAATTTTGTTATCTTGTTTGAATTGAATTTGCAATATATGAACATGTTTTAATTAAAATTATAAAAAAATACCTAAATGATAAATAACAACTTCACCATTTCCGTTTTATCAAACTGTATGAATGAAAACATAAGGAAACAGCTTTTAATTATTTGTTTTGTTCACTAATTCAATATTTACACACCACTTTTCTAAAGCTTTATTAGTTATCGCACAGGCACATGCTTTTATAAAGTGTTGTTAAATACCATTGCATTAGTAAATATTTTTAATAACCAGGCAAGCTAGTTTAACTCACTCTTTTGATTCTTACGTTATATTATCGTGAATTTTTGCTGCTGCAGTCCGAAACATGTCCAGAGTTCCTCGATAAATAGCCGAATATAAAAATGAATATGATTAACGAAGATAATCGTTAATCATATTCATTTTTATAATTTTTTTATCATATATTCTTATTATATATACGAGCAATATAAGAAAATCATAAAGCTAAGGCGAAAGAATAAATAAAAAGCATTTTTTAAAGTCTTCTAAATGATCATGATTTGTTAGTAGCCTTGAATCGTGCATTTTAAATATCGAAACGCGGATGTACTTATATAACAAATGCGGATTAAAAATATACATTACATAATAACTCAGTCATTACTACGCACCGTGTTATTGTTGTATTATATTTACTATAATAGTATAATACATCGGCCGAGAGCTGGTTCACATAAAGTCGACCGAAGTTCAGTCGCTGGACGACTGACGATTCTTGCCAATAACTGGGACGATGTAACTTTAAATAATTTACGATTAAAATATTACATATTTTCGTTTATTTCCTACTCATGAACGATATAGTTAAAAACTATCGACCGTACTTATAAAGGTTCTCAGCGGTTGTTTAGTTAAACACTGATTTATCTCTTACTGTCATTATTTATTTGACATTCGTTAGAAGAAGTCATAGTGTTCAACAAATCACAAGTAAGTTGTGTCAACTTGCGATATACATTTGTTAAAATATAATTTTAAATAAATAAGAAAACAATATTTTTTTAATCCATACTGCGCTATTGCCATGTCATATCATCCGTTAATGAGATATTTCATAGTCATTTTTGTGACTAATCGTGACCAACTGACATCCGTCAGGATCGCATTCTCTTCGTCGCCGAACTTTTGTCTTACATACCGTGTAAGCTTTTATCGATGACAGGTTCGTCACAAAGCAGTTGCTGAGTATGCTAATAATATCCGACCCGACAGTTAAATCTTGGAGGAACGTCCGGTAAATGTGTCGTGGCCGATACTTTGATCGTCATGGAGTACGAATGTAATTAGTGCTATAAATGAAATACATGAGCCATTGTACTAATATTATCGGATATCGGGACGATAAATTTGTCGGTCCGGGTTTATGTAAACCAGCTCTAGCACATTAAATACTAAACTACTATTGTTATTCTCGTATCGTAAACATTATTTTTTTCCATAGTCATTGTTATTGAGACACTAATAGAGTATTCATTATTTTGTATAATATACTAATCACATGGATGTTAGTCGGTTGTTGGAGAGGGCGATAAACGACACATTCTTTTTTTAAAGAGTAGCTATTGTTCTAGCATTTAAGAAACAGATTTGAAATTGGTAATATAGCTATAGATTTATATATTGTTGAAATTATTTTAAGTATAATTTAAAATTTTACTGCGAATATATCAAATACAGCTTCTAGTATTGTATTGTGTAATACAAAATTGGAATAGTTTTAAAGATGAGCGATATAATTCCTATAAATATGTACCATTTTTTATGGCTTTGCTCTATGGTTCTAAAAACCAAGTACTGACTTCGTAGTTATCAGATATTCAGACGATGGTGGACAATTTGACATTTTTATAATTCTTTTATAATTGTTAGCTTTTATATCTAAAATTAATGGCAAAGAAAATGGCTCCATGTAAACAATTTGAGCCAGTTATTCTTGTTAAGTTGGTAGTTTAGGTATAATTGTATACAAAGAGATCGTACCTCCCGTTATTAAATCCGCTTACAACAGTCACCATTATATTTAATCATCGTTTAATGACAGCATAAAGCAGTCGCTTGGAACTGTAATTGAAGGGTTTTCCTTTATTACTCAGCACCCTAATGAGTTCATGACACAATTCGTTCCACGAACTAGATTAGGAACAAAAAACTTGGGTAGTTTACTCCATTACGTTAAACAATGATAAAAATTGTATTTATATTTACAAAATTTACTGAAACTGGAATAGTTCGCAATAACTAGTAAAGTAACAGCCAGGTATTATTATTCGTTCTATCGAGGAAACTGTCGTTCAGCAGTAGACGGCGATAAGTTGAAAACATATATCTCTCTACGAGGTTTCGGTACAACATGTATTTTCCTTCCACTTCTCTCTGTCACTCGTCATCTCAGCCCTTGCCCGTTTGATACACATATCCTTTCTTACGCAATCCATCCACATTTACTTCGGCCTGACCCGTCCCCTATATCCATCAACATTCATACTCATCACCCTTCTAGCAATATGCTTTTCATCCCTCCTCATCACATGCCCATACCATGCTAATCTATTACTCTTCAACTTTTCATCGGTGCTACTTTCAGACTTCCTTTGATATACTCGTTTCTTATCTTGTCCATTCTAGCTACAACCGCACATCCCTCTTAACATTCGCATCTCTGCCACATATAATCTTTTTACACCCTGCATTTATCCGGTTCCTCACCTCCCGGTCAATGCAACCATCGCTCTGGATTGATGAACCCAGGTAACGAAAATCCGAGCATACTGGTGGATGGACACCATTTAAAGCTATGTGGGGAAAATTGGAAATTTATTGAAAACATATTTATTTGCAGGAAAAAACCTTTTGCTGGCAGAATAATGCTTTGCTTGTTATGATATATAAAAAAAAACTATTATGAAACTTTAAAACGTAGTAGTGATATCATCATATCATGTCCTCAATAGTCCTAACTAATATTATAACTGCGAAGTTTATTAAGCGAGTTTTTTTGTTATGCTTCACGTCATAAACTACTCAACCTATCATTAGGAAGTTTTGCGTAGACGTTTTTGCAAATATGTGTGCGGCAAACTTACTATTCCCTCGCTCCCGCATTCAAACCCAAGTCACTAATCACTAAACAAAGGCGTCAGTTCAACGAATTCACTACATATACATATTATGAATGAAATGTGTATATATTACAGATTATAATATAAATGTTTTTTTTTTTTATTTTATGAAACGAACGCTACTGTGACTACAGCTTGTCTAGCTATTATTATATATTATATAGATTTATATTTTATAATAATTAACTTATTTTATTTCACGTTTTTTCTATAAAGATAATTTATTAAATATCTAAGTGTTAAACATGATGAATCGATAATCGGATAATTGTAAGCAAAGTTAGTTTTATTAAGATTACCGAGATTATAAACTGACGAAAAATTGAGAATGAAGGCATTTCATTTACAATTTCACAGGCAAATTTCAGTTATATTGTAGCTAAACTAATTACTCCAATAAATCAGATTTTTTTTTTGTAAATCGAATGTTCCGTTAAAAAAATTGTATATCAACTTAGGCAATACATTGTTATTGGTAATGTAAGGCCGCAGAACCTGGAACTGCGGAATCTGAAAGTGTATACACTCCCGTGTCTCAGAAAGCACGTTGAGCCGTTGGTTATCCTCCTGAACTCTTTCCGGTCGTATCGGATTGCCGTCCCATCGGATTAAGAGAGTAGGGAATAGAGAGTGCACCTGTGTTTGCGCACACACTTGTGCACTGTAATATGTCCTGCGCAGTTGCCTAATCTCTCTTGAGATTGGACACCGTGGCCGAAATCGGTCTGGAGGTATTATATTGTTATTAACATAAAAGTCATAAAAATGCGATTGGCGAAAAAAGGTCCATTACTCTTTTTGTTCTACGCATGCGCATCCGGTTTTGTTTTAGAATTTCATTTCGTATTTGTGTCTGACTTAAACATTTTTTGTTCCAGTTTTTGAAATGCTGGTTTGCGCGCGTCAATGTGCACGACGAAAATCTCTCATACTCACATTTGGAGAATTTTGCGTTTTTGCAGCTGAGCTACGACGTTGTTCAAGACAAACTAGGCAGTAAGTATAAAAATTTGTATATATTGTTTAAGCATTTCATATTTTATGTTTTTTAATGATTGGTAATACAGTGCAGAAAAAAATGTTTTTATTTTTTTAGTATATTTACTTGGATGTAGGCCTGCTACATCTAAACAGTAATAATTAGCCTGTATTATGTATATTTATATGTTCTAATAGTAGTCGACCCAGTTAAATTAAATTTGCTTGTCTGTATTAATATATGATAAATTTGAAGAAAAACATATATACTTGTAATAGACATATAGAAATAGACTATGTACATTTGAACTGCCAAGTGCCTGTTTTGACTTCTTAAGAGACACATTACTATGAGTCTTCGATTCTTAATTAAAAATAAATTCATTTGTATTAAAGATACTAAAAAAAATTCTATAAACATATGTACATAGACAGATATCCTTGTTAAAAACATGGAGTCAAATCAAAAGAACCTTAAAATTTGCAGATTTATCAAAATGTGAACTTTCAAAAACGGTCCTTATATAAAGCAGTAATGATATAGCTTTGATATTTGAATTAATTAAAATAATTAATGTATTTTATGACCAAACTATTTGAAACCGCAAACATAATTCTAAAAGTAAAAGTCACGATCAAAATATATATTTTATTATTTATTTCGCTCTCTATATTGATTTACCTTACTATGGTTTTTATTATATTATAGTAACAGTACAATACAGTAGTAGCAGTAAGTTTTCTATATAAAAATTATAAGCAAGACGTACGTATCGCAACGTTCTACGACCTTAGGACGAGTCGATTAGATCATTATATAAATATAACGTAATGTTCAGGTGACTACTACACGTACTCGGTTTTAATGACCGCTTTATACGTACGTAGGTATTAGATGCGTTTTAATTATGTGCGCATAGAGTTTTGGCAGTAAAAGCGAATTCTGGGCAAGCTGGACCGTACATATCCGAATGTTACAGCATTCTATGCGAATATTAATAATAACTAAGTATAATGGCGTAATTAGTGCCCTCGATGTCCGCTTCAAGTGCAACATGAATCAGTTTAATTCTGTCGATGACGTTCACAATGGGCCGCCGTGTACAACGTTTGCCCGGTCTTGAACTGCCGAGTTACGGCTGGACTGCCGCACTGTCGCTGCCGCGAACGCGTGCGTTGACCCTTGAATGTCGCATAAAATGTTGGTCATGTACTGAATCACGCCCGTACCGACTTGCATTTTCTACCTTCAGAACGTCCTAGAAACTTAAGCCGTCTTCATCCAAACGCATGAATTCTATCAATTCATTTCTATTTGCTTCAAAACTAATTGTATCTTTTATTAACAGAACATCAAACAAGCCCGAGTCGCCCGTGTGGAGCTCGGACAAGGAACTTCGGGAAAAGGAAGCCATATGCAAACATGTTAACGGTAATTGAAACTACTATGTTTAACTCGTGACTAATTATTTTGTTTAAAAATATTGTTGAAATACATTAAGTATTATCTATCCGCGTCAGTTACATTACCCTATCGGTATATGAATTTAGGTTACTAACACGAAGAAGCGCGTAAATGTATCGCAAAACTTCCGCCACGACATTAACCAGTTCCTTATTGCGTGGCCTGCGTTTATTTTGTCTTGCGGAAGGTCGACGTGAGACAGCGTTGTCCCGCTAACGCTAAACAAATCGTAAATGAAATGACTAACTTTCCGCACGGTACCAATCCAGAAATACTTCAGCGCGACTTCCCTAGCGGTGCGGCTCCGACATAAGTTCAGTGCCGTTGTGCCCACGCTCCATATGTCACGGATGGGGATGTTATTCATTCTTCGCGCACTAACAATAAAACAAAATCTCAATAAACCTGTGATCATATCAATCTTTTTATACCATCTTATCTGACACTGCGACTTCCCCTTCCAATTTTAAAATAAAATATCTCATCGGTACAAGTGTATTTAAGTTTATTAGTTACTAGTGGATATAGTATTTGAATGAAACATGTCGCGCTGTCTTCTATTTTTAAAGTTCTAATCGACGGTAATCTATCATAATTCCAGCAAAAATGATTAATTAAAGTTACGCCTAGTTGTCAGTAAGTCGATAATATAAGGTTGCCTTTAAATGGGCAGCGGGTGTTATTTGTCGATCACCTTAATCGATAATGACTTGCGTTTTTGTTTGTTAGTCAGACAAAACATTATTTTAGTCAGAAATAATGCAATTGCTTTATTACAAAAAACAGGCAAGTTAGTTATTATTATTAAACATAACACTTAAAGTTTCTGACCGCAAGCTTTCTCAATATCTGTATAGAATAATATTTCTTGTCTATTAATAAGTTATTTGACTGGTGGTAGAGCTTTGTGCAAGCTCGTCTGCGTAGGTACCACCCACTCATCAGATATTCTACCGCAAAACAGCAGTACTTGGTATTGTTGTGTTCCGGTTTGAAGGATGAGTGAGCCAGTGTAATTACAGGCACAAGGGACATAAAATCTTAGGTCCCAAGGTTGGTGGCGCATTGGCGATGTAAGCGATGGTTAACATTTCTTACAGTGCCAATGTCTAAAGCGTTTGGTGACCACTTACCATCAGGTGGCCCATATGCTCGTCCGCCTTCCTGTTCTATATATAAAAAAAAAGAATATCAAAGTGAACATCTTATTAATTGGTATGACTTTTATATTCGAACAATAAAAAATAGTAACAAGCAAACACCGCGATAATCGTGGAATTTAAACTAATGACGATCCGTGAATTTGCGTCATCTCGATTCTCATCTTTGTTTATAATATTAGCTTCATTTAAGTCGTCGACGACCATAAAAATGTTATGTACTTTTATCATATTGTTTTGTTTGACGTGATACATTAACAAAGTAAGTATGTTTCTTATATTTATATACTTAACAGTATTTACAGGTTTTATAAAATCTTTAAATATATTTGTTTATAAAGACAATACTTCTTGTTTTTAACTCAAACAACATAAACAATCTTTTAAGTCCATATAATATATACCGGTAGATTGGTATATATGGCTGTATGTCTTTTAAGAATTGAACATGATGATTTTGTTCTCTCGACCGATTTCGATCATGGCGAACATTCTCAAGGTTGATTGGTCAACTGCGCAGGACATATTATAGTGCACAAACGTGTGCACAAACAAAAGTGCGTTCTCTATTCCCGCATTTAATCTGATGGGACGGCACAGCTGGAAAATGATTAAGCGTAGGATCAAATGATTTAAGTGCTTTACGAAGTAATGGAATATAAAAACTGCCAATTTCCAGGCGCTTATCAAGCTATTTATTCCTCCCTTTTCGCCTTATAAACTAGATTCTAGACTAACAACGTTGTCGTTAAGAAAAGTAATAAACTTACAAATAGATTATCTAAAATATATTTTTTTATTAATTACTCTATATTTATTTTGAGGTGTACGGCTCTGTGCAATCCCACGTGTAATGTATATGTATCACTTATTGTAGGTATTTTCACTTTACGAAGATTTTCCTTCATACTAATTTAAAAATAGAATATTCGTTTTAGGATTTCTTTAAACTTAGAATGTAAATCTGGAATCCGTATTTATTTATATGTCGAAAATTTTTACTCAATAGCTTTATGGCCGATTTACTTTAATCCAGTATTTCGATCCAGTCTAGAATCCAGTATCAAGCGCTGGATTGGAATAGTGTAGACGCTTTTTTCGATTCAGTGACTGCTCCCCGCTCCCCGCACCCTACCTTGCCAGTACCTGTTGGTCCAGTCGATGCCGTGTAATCGTATGGTTACCATGTCCACGAAAAAGAAATACTTATTTTTAATTACTTGGCAACATCAAAAAATTAAATAAGTACTATGTTAAAGTAACTTTTATATTTTTCCATGCTGTGTATCCTGTAAAATTAATTATTTTATTGTTTTTGTATTTTGTACATATACTAATCAAGATGTATACAGTTATATACTAATCAAGATGTATACAGTTTTGCAAACAATATTTAATGAACATAATAATCACCGGCAACAACTTAACAAACAAGATACTTGCAACTCTCAAGTTGCAAGTTACTATTTACTATAAAGTGGAAATTCAGCTCGCCTGTCCTCTTTTAAAATAAAATAACTAGACCAATCTAAATGGCCTCGATCCAGGGCCATGGCCGATTCAATGTCACTGGATCGCGGCACTGGTTCTAAATACTGGATCAATGTATACCGGCCGTTAAAAACGGTGGAGTCTCATGCTCGATTTTATTTAATGTCTATTAGACGATGAAATGTATGATTACAAATCATATTTAAATTGTATTTCTCATACGGTTTTCTTTCATTTGATGTACGCATGGCAATTGAAAGAATATCTTTTTTAATTTTGAAATGAAATTACTCTTTAAAATTAGAATTCGTTTACTTAAGTACTATGCATGCGTGATTGGATCAGTGAACTCTAAACAAATATAAAATTAAAATTAAAAACAATATTTTTTGTGAACAATCAAGTACATATTATATTAACTTGACACAAAAGTTCAAAACCTACGTTTCGTTAAAATTGTTTTCTACGCTTACGCGAGAACGGTTACCAAAGTGGTAATTCGGTGTTCCCATATAAATTGATTCTACAAACCGTGTGCTTTAAACTTTTTAATATTTGTTATATGTCCAATTTACAGTTATCATTGATTATCCCACCAAAATAGATAAGAATAATATTTAGTTTTCCAAACTATATAATTTCGTAGTTTAAAGTTTCTGGTCAAGAAACATCCTAAACGAGAACAAAGTACAAACATAATTAATTGGATATATTTAATGACGCGTTAGTCTGACTATGCGATGGGCACGGTATGGTATATGACTCAAATGAAAAAAGATCATTAAATTCAGTTCCGCATTCCCATAGATTCACCATAATTACACGGAAAGACAAAATTAATCGTGAATCATATCTTAGTAAATAACACTCTGTAAATGTCCCACTGCTAGGCTGTGACTTCCTTTTAAGAGGAGGATTTGGAGCTTATTCCACCATGTTGCTCCGATGGGGGGTTAGTGGATACAGATCTGACATATTTTCATCCACAATTCACAGGTTTACTCTCGTTGTTTTCCCTTACTACCGCGCATGAGATAAATTATAAAAATAAATTAAACACATGAAATTTCTTGGGAGTCTGCAGTTAAGATTCATGTGGTCTAAACTGCTGAGCCATCTCCCTTCGAGGGGGGATGTTGAATCATGTTAACATATAATCGTTTTTGAAATGATTACGAGTTGAAGGTTTGTTTTTAGATTAGTAATTGTCATTTGGTTTTCTTAAAGCAGTTATAGGTAAATAAAAAGTAAAATAAGTAACCAAAGCTATGTGACAATATTGAAGGTGATGATGTCCTCCTGCTTGATTTCGGGTACGGCATTCAATTTCAAGGGAAACTGGCCAATTGCGCAGGACATACTATAGTACACAAGTGTGTGCGCAAACAAAGGTTCACTCTCTATACACTCACTCTCATAATCCGATGGGACGGCAATCCGACACGACCGAAAAGAGTTCAGGCGCAGGACCAAACGCTTTACGAGCTCCTGAGGCACGGGAGTGTACACCCTAATATTAAATATATGATTGTTTTTAAACTAGATTCTTTTTTTTATATGTTTTGTTGTTGTAACTAAAGCCGATGACACATAGACATACATATATGTTTATATTATATTAACATAATTTATATCGTTTCCGTATTGTTAATGTAATAATTTAAACATTTTTCTTATAAAACTCTTTTCCGGTCCTTATTTTTATTACGAAGTAGGAAGTCAATAAATAAGTTCTTATTTAAATAAAATATTATGAAAACTCAGTTTTGTCATGTCAAAATGTGTACCCTTAAGATATTTTTTTGTTATTTTATTATTTGAAAATATTGTTGCATTTTTGACTTTTAAATAGTAATAATATAGTAATGCCTGTAAATTTCCTACTCCTCTCTTCCTCCTCGTCCTCCCTCCTCTCCTTGAGCAGGCTTAAAACTTATTCCACCACGTTTCTCTATACGGGTTGCTACATTGTGTGATACATATACAACATATATTTCCTACACCTAATACGAAATATGACGTGTTCATGCAAACATGAAAATTTAGTAGTGTGTTCTTGAGTTTGAACCCACTATCTTCGGATAACATTTACGCGTTTGACCACTAGGCCCTCTCAGCTCTTAAAATGTATAATACGAAAACAATATAAACAAAAGGTTTAGTTCCGCATTATATTGCATCTCAATCGTGAACAAAATCAAATAAACGGCGGGCGTGGCCTTCCTGGCTCTTCCGCACCAACTATAAACAGATTGCGGAAATACTGTTATGTGTTCGAAGCAGATCGACTTATCCTAAATTTCTGTGTATTACACTATTTAGATAAGAATGAGAAGGTCAAAGATAATATCGTAAACTTTATTAATTATTTATAGAACAAAATCAATGACATAAACGTTTTCGCATTTATATATATATATATAAATAAATACGAAATATGAACACACACATATACACGAAAAAAAAACGTTCTATCATATAACACAATAGAACAATTAAATCAATTACATATGTTTACAATTAAATATGTGAATATTAATTGCTTTTAATAATTTATAAATATAATATTATATCTTATTTTGTTAGTTACATTTATTTCTATTTAAAAATAAACAATTTCCAAATATTTCTCTCGGTAGGTGAAGCATTCGTCGTAACTGTAGGACATAATAGTAACAGCCTGTATATACAACAGTTACAGTTTTTTTTAATTATATCAAAACAAATGATAAAATTGTTAAATAATTGAATCGTTTATATAGCTCATGATGCTCATTATATTTCGCTGTAAAAATATTCAGATATCTTCACGTTTTTTCTGTGTACCGTGGGTGACAATAAAACTGATTGTAATCTTAAACCGTTGCATGAATACTAATATTATTTTAATTAGGAGTCAGTAACCATTTTCATACATGTGTTGATTTTTTGACGGGATCAAGATCTCTATCTTAATACGCCAATATTCACTGTCATGTAAATATATGATCGATTGTAATAGCAAACAGTTCATTATGATCTCGTGCGAGAACACGTTCGTATAAGATTCATTAATCGTTAACGGATCGGATCGATAACATAATAACCGGCCTATGGGATGGATCATCGTCACGATAATTGTGTCATGTCTTTGTGGTGCTATAGAAATAACGGAATATTTTAAAATGCGGAATTGGCTAGTAGTCGGACGTAGAGTTGGCCGCCGCGACGCCAGTCGGCCGCCGACCGTCCACCGGGGCAGCGCGCAACGGCGCGAGTGTCAAGCAACAATCGCAACCATGCCGCCTACCACCATGATAGTGCCCTGTGTGTTTTCAATTATCGTAACATTTTTTATTTATAAAATTCAATACTTGACTGGAAATATTAAAATGTATAGTATAAATATTCAACATTTTCGACGATTATAAGTTTAAAGAGTACTAAAGTAATCCTATGATGATTTGTACTGGTCTCATTGAGTGACGTGAATACGTTTTTACTACAAAGTCGCGTAGACTTAAAAACATCCCAACATATGTGCGGGCGGAGGAAGGGGTGCTCAGTGCGTTTGTTGACCACGCGTTGTTTACGTTTCTGGCATTGAATGTTGATCCCGAATTGGATTGTTTGCTGGCCACGTTTTTTGTGCTCCTAAATGTCAACATTAACATCTGGTTCATAAAAATGGTTGAGTGACAATTGTTTTTATTAAAATTAAACTTAGTTAAAAATATTTATCGTTCTCTGTTAAATTAACTACGAAATTATATCGCTAATTATAGTCACTGGAATATAGATTAAATTAATGTATAGAAAAAAAATGCGTTTCTTTAATAGTCAAATATTTAGTCATTAATTGATTCGATAACCAGGAAGTAAATGGTTTATGTAGTTCAAGAATTCGCAGCCCACGCTTTGCCATCAATCATTACCCATGGGCACCAAGTTGAACGGACCGTTCACCTGTGCGGAACACTTTCTAAATTAAGGTGTAACATCACATCAGTCAGTAATATTTATAGCCACCCTATATTCGTAATCGGGTCTTCCGGAAAAATATCATGGCTGCTGTGAATACAATCTGCTCATTGTACGAAATAATAACTTATACTGCACGTGACCGTTCTCAAAATTATTAAAGTTCCTACAAATGAAGATGAGAATTTGTAAAATCACTTTGTGGTCGTAGTTACGTAGATTTTTTTTTAAACTTTCGTAATAATTAATCTCGCACAATCGCGTGTTCAACTACAGTACAATTGTTGACAATTAACCGTAGTTCTTTTGCGTGCTTCAATCATGTCTAAGAAAGAGGGTCAACTGCTCGTATTACAACGTACATTTACGTATGTCATCTAAGGGATTATTCGAAATTTAAATAAATGTCACATAAAAGAGGCCATTGACGCTTCTGTCTTCTTTTATCATACGACTAAAAATGGTATTATTCATATTCACAGTATTGACGTAGACACTACGTTAGACACGATACTCGTTTGATTTAAGAGCGTGGGTTTGTGCATGAAACATGTGATAGAATACATTCTGTATATAGAATCAGTCGCTCGTTACTCCTACACGTTATGTTTAACGGAGACGTTATATTAATTTATGATAACATTTTCACAATTCAATTATATTATGTAAATAAGTATATATAAAACATTGACAAACATTTGACCATATGTTATTCGATTATATATTCTGTTCGTTTAAATGTTTCGTAAAATGTAGTTAACATGATAATTTTTATATATTTTATATGTAGTTATACAACTCTACTGACATAGGTACAAAACAAACACTTTGTTTAGAAAAATAATGATGATGTCACTCACATGTAGCTGACCTCACGCACCCGACTAAAGAATCTGGACTGTAAAAGGACGTATTTATAAAAAAGCAGATAATTTTATGTCACCAGGACGGTTCACGACGGTTTTATATTAAATTATATTATTCTTGAAAGAAATACGGCGGCCTCTCAAAAGTGCTTTTCTGTTAAAATCGAATATCATCTTTAAAGATCTGGGTACGGAAATTATTACCGAGCTATCGTTATAGAGCCGTAATAGCTATTCGGTTGAAAAATTCCCGGAATACGTATAATTATGGTGACAAATGTTAACAATAAAAAGTCTAAATTCAATGTTGGTACAAGAACCCTTAGTGTGCGAGTACAACTTGAGTACACTTTGCCAGTTTTTTATACTTTCATCCTAGTTCATCACATTGATATAATAAACTTATAAAGTTGTTACTTTGTAAATGAACTTTTATTATCATACTATCATAGTATTATGTAACGTTTGTTTTTTACGCTTATACACACATATACAGAATAATCATTAGTAGTTTCTGATTAGTCCAACTGATATGGAACTTTTTATAGTACAAGCGCTTTCAAAACGAATACTGCACAAACTGTTACAGATACACGAAACTTTGTGTAAAATATTTGTAAATGTCCAAAAGTGTACAGAGAATTCAACGATAGTGATATATTTCTGTAAAGTATAAAATGGGAAAAACAACGACCACTTTAATTTAATTATCGTCAATTATTCATCCTTATGAAAGTCACTATAATATTCATTTTAAACTTTTTACGTTTCGATCAATATTGCCCCTTATACGATGCAATACAAACTAGTAGGTTTGCAAAAGTATTGCGATATATTAAAATAATAACGTGAAAGAATACACGTGTTGTAGGATGCATTATCATAGAGCGGGCGGATAGATCGGTTAATAATGTTTTTAGCTTTATTAAAAAATAATAGTTCCATATAAAGTAAAGTTTCGTGCGAATTTAAGCGGGATTTTTATTATATAAAAGAGAAAGCGAGGAAATAAATATTTATTATCGAGTTGGTGAAAAAGTATCGGATAGAATTGTATACTAACTAACTTTACCATTAAGTGTCCAATTTTAAACGAAATAATAAAATGGTTTTAAATAATGTGCCGTTGCGCAGGCAGCGAGGCGTCGCCACCTCCCCCTTGCGAGGTGTTCCTGGGTGGGTCCTGCAACCCGACCACATGGAGATCAGATATCGCTATTCCGATGCTTAAGAAGATGGGCATCACATATTTCAACCCTGTAAGTACGCTTTGACATCTTAATTTTTAATAATAATAATAATTCTTAAAACAATGTAATGCAAATATGATCAGCAATTATTCTACCGCCAAATATATAAGTTTGATAGGAGTGAGACAATGTAAATACAGCCACAGGGGATATAACTACGTTCCATGTAATGGTTGGCTTTTCAAGGAGTTATTTATATTTATTGCAAATCCAATGTCTATTGGCGAAGGTGACCGTTTACCACAAAATGGATCATATGTAACTAGTTCATACTGGAATTTAAAATTTGAATGATAATGTCTTTGTGACCGATTTCGGATACGGTAACCTTTCTTAAGGAAGACTAGCCAATTGCAAATGATATAGTGGGCAAGTGTATGCGCAAAAAGTGCTCTCTATTCCTTTACTCCCATTATCCGATAGATGAAGTGCAGAACCAACGGCTTTATGAGCGAGGTGATGAATACTTGGAATACTTAAATTTCAAGCTAATATAATAACCCTGTTTTGTCAAGTTAAATTGCCTAGGTATTTCATATTTAGACTATAAAATACTTTAAATTACCCCGCAGTAAAATCGTTATAAATATAATTTGAATAAATAATAATAATTAGAAATATATCAAAACATTATAAAATGAGTTAAATATATTGATTCCAACTCTATAGTAGTACAACATAATTATGTATCTATTCAAATAACCTTTAAAACTAGTCCAGTATCGAATGTGAATTTGTAACGTTATCCATCTCTGTCATAATAATTGTTATTTATTTTAAATATTTATAACCGTTGACCACATTCCACAACTGGTTTCCATATACCACAGATTGTAAAAAATTAATTGATTGCAAATCAAGGGCTCTGTGAGGCCTTTCTCGCATTATAAGTTGTTTAGTTCGCGGAATCGTTTTTGAATGGGAGAATACATTGTTCTCTTGATCTCTGGCCATTCCATAATTAAGTATGGATTAGATTGAGTTACTCTCTGCTAAGACATGAACGTTGAATAGAAAAAATAGTTTTGATATAATCATGTTGGCAGTATTTTTTTCTGAATAGTCGAGGGCTCTACGTATGATTTTATTCAATACAAATGTGTCGTAGTTTTCTTTTTAATTGATAACGTTATCAATTTTTTGTTAGTTTTATTTACAAGGTGACGCGTGGGAAAGGCGTAACTTACAAATTTCTTAGAGTTCTGTACAGTAACGGAAAAAGTGATAATGCATGTAGCTGAATAGTTTATTTTTATTAAACGTGATCGAATTGAGTAAAACTTACATCTCACAACACGTTTACATGTAATCTCTATATATTAATACGTGAACGTCGAAAATTGTTTTACATTTTTTTATGAAAGTATAGAAATTAAATTGACATAAATCGAAAAGTATTGCTATATATATGTGCACAAGTGAAAATAATTTTGAACACACTTGATTCTATTTCGAATATTTATACTTAAATAAAAGTTTTTTGACATTTTTGACGTTTCCCTAAAAAATATATTCAATCACTAACATTGTTTGTAGAAGTTCAGTTGCTAAAATAAAACTATTAAGTTTTTTTTTTAGTGGTAATTTGATAAATTTATTTTTATTATTATGTCTATATTGATATAATTTAACGGTTTGATGAAATTTCACTAGTTCGGTTTTATAATTTAGCAAGTAGACGACTGGTCAACGGAGTTAATAGAAGTGGAACATCGAGCTAAGGCTGAGGCACGAGCTCTATTATTCGTGTTGGACAGCGAGACCCGCGCTGTAGCCGCGAGTGTCGAGGCTGCGCATCTAGCAGCCGCGCCCAGAGACCTGCTGCTCGTACTGCGACCCTACTCCCGTCATCAGACCATCGGCCGCGAAACCATCTCTGACCAGTTAGTTACTTTATAAACCACATAAATTTTACAGTTTCAGTATTATACCTTAAACTAATTTGGTATATTTTTTTATTATAAAAGTCTCCAGACAATTTTAAGGTTACTTGTTGTTGGCAGATAAATTCATTTTTACAATTACTTTTTTCAGAGAGTATATTGAGCTATCGCGAGCTCGAGCGACGTTACAAGAAGCAGTCGAGCGGCGAGGACTCCCCGCCTTCACAGACATACCAGCGGCGTTACGATGTGCACGCGCCGTTCTTCGAGGGGCGCGAACGCACCCGCGTCACTCTTTGGGTCACACGATTCTGCGACTGAAACGTGTATACGACGCAGCTGGCGGCAGAAACGCACGGTTACCACGCGCGCGAGCCATCGAAGCGCTCAAAGACGCGACGCGGGCGCCTCGCGATCTCGCTGAACGTTGCCTACCAGCTAACGCGGATACGATTGATTTCGAATCATTTTGTGCGGCCGTCGCGGAGCTGGCTGCTGATGCAGGTAAGATATTTAACAAATAAAGAAAGTAAGAATTATTTCTAATACTGATTTCAGATGGTACTATAAATCTACTAATTACTTCATTAAATAAAATGTTCGAGGAAAAGAAAGTTGCAAAGTTAATATATACAAAAATAAATTGGTACGATCCGAAAAAGTAGTTTATTTCGGTTGGGTAAAGCCGATATTTGTTAAAGGTTCGCAATCACCGCGAACACCGTCCGGTTCGAGCGTTGGGGCGCGCGTGCGTCGCGCGTTTCGATCGCTGCGTGATTTGATCATCTCGTCTGGCTTGTCCCCCGGTGCGTTTTGCACGCACGACATGCTTTCCGATTGACTTTTGAGGCTTTCATAGCGTACCGTTACAAAATCTGAACATAATAAAGTGACTAAAATGTGAATAATTGAGCAGTATTAATAAAAAATAAATTGCAAATATTTATTATTCACATTCCTCCAAAACGTACTGCTGTAACGTTTATCGGTCATTAAACTTTATAATTTTACAATCATTCGTTTTAGATAACATAGATCGATTGATTGAAAAATCTGACCTTGTTATCGAAATTAAATATTAAATCATAGATGTGCCAGGAATGTGTCTATAAATAACATCGTGTGCACAAATAACCTTGCAATTTATTAATTCACGTTCAAGGGATACTTTAAAGTTTTGGCCGTGTCACTTGCTATGTGCGATAGCGTAACGGTCCGCTTAAGTCACTATCTTAATATCTTCACTATACATTCCATTTCATTAATTTCAGTTCGCAGTTCGTGTTCCGTGATCCTTGTTTTATTTCGCAGATACAATGCAATATTTCGATAAAATAGCTGTAAATGTAAATATCGCTTATTTATCTTATCGTTCTTCGCACAGAGGAAATGCTCACTCGAGTTTCATTCTTCGAATCGAATCATTTTCGGTGTGATGTTTTTTTTTTGTTTTGCATTCCTATCTAGTTGTTTTAATTTGGAAGACTTATAATTTGCGTTTTTTTTAGTTTTAACTACGTTTATACCTTTAGAGGACATCAAATTGAAAACTGTTTCATTGTTACGGCTTATTTATCATTCAGCTAAACTAGTCATATTATAATAAACATATACATTTATTATATATTATAAATAGCTTTGTTTATCTAGAAATCCTAAGAAAGAAATGCACATATCAAGGTATCTTAGCAATTATGTCGATGTTAAAACAACGTTTCAAAACACAGTTCTTAGTTTTTGTATCCATTTTGCAAATACTTCTGTTCAAGATATATACTCGTTAAAATTTTAAGTTTGATATAAAACGTATTATTTTTATTGCATTCTGTAACTAATAATTAGCTATAAGGAAAATAGTAATTTATAGTTTTCAAAACAGAATACCAGAGTCGCCACAACTCTGAGACAGAGAGCGGCGAGAGCGTCGCGGGGGTCGAGGGGGGAGTGAGCGGGACGGAGCGAGTGTCGAGCGCGCGGGAAGGGAACGGCCTGCGCGCGCACAACCCGCGTCTAAGAGCGTACGGACAGAAGCTCTCATTGTTTATACCTAAGGTACGATTGACATTACTTATCATACGCAGATAACAACACGCTACCCTAATTAACCTACTGAGCCAAATTTTACGTACACTTAATATATGTTACTACTAGTATTCTTATGGGGGGGGGGGGTGCTAACATCTTTTGATATGAAAATAACGAATGAATTTTTTTTGTATAAATGTGTATCATGAAGCGATAGATAGCGTATGTAGGTACTAAAACTTTGTTATATAACTACCCGCTTTACACGATGACGTAATATTCATATCTACCGTAATATTATGTATTACCATATTATTATTATTAAATATTCATTTACTTTATTGATCAAGGAACTCCCATGGTACCCATAATTATCTCGAATGTTAAGCGTTCTACGGTAAATGAAGTAGAATAATTAATTATAGTTTTAAGAATACTTACAATTCAATAAGTAGTATGATTATTAATTTATACAATAACAAATAATGATATCCAACCAAAATTTTTAACCATTTTTAAACATGTAGCGGAAATCGGAAATTATAATTGTTTATTTTTATTTTATAGAATGGCAGCAACCGAAGTGCGGTTGATGAAAGTACCGCCTCCGGTGGTAGTAGCGGCGACTCTGTGTTCACGCCGGGTACCGAACGGCGACTGGAACGGTTACCGGCTATGCTGGGAGCGCCCATTCATGACGTATACCTCGGTGGATCTTTTCCCGTAAGTGATATTGTTATTTACTTTTATTTAAGAGATAGGTGTAACTGCGTTTTTCGTCGTTTCTTCTCGGCAGTATCTACATTCCAGACCGGTGGTCGCTTAAGCCATACTGTATGTCATAGATTATTCAAGATCTCGACAAATGATCTCTTCTTGTGTTTGGAATAGTAACCCGCACAGACCCAAACTCTTAAATAATGTTCTAAGTCAATATATAAAGCTTATGCCATTAAATATATCATATCGTTTCAAAATAATTATTATTTAATTTTTAACTAAATTGTATGTTTACAAAAATTCGATTATTTTGAAACATTAATAATTTTTCATTTCAGTAACTGTTACTGTATTTTTTTTTACTAAAGGTTTTTTTTATATATTTATATTCTACAGCAATAGCATTGCTTTCATTTCATAACTAAAGAGAAAGGAAGTCATTTCTAAATTCAAAAGTGTTGAAATATATCAGTATCTGTGATATATGAACATCTAACAAGTACCACACTATTGTTCCACTTTGTTTCATTTTATTCCACTATGTTCGTAAACAACACTATTGCGAAGTGTTTATCGCAATCCTAGGATTATAAACATACCGTTATATATAAAAAAAATGTTGTAATCGAAATGAGCTGAGTACTAGTGTCTACTAATCTTAACAATCAAGTGTTTCTTAAACAATTAGTGTAACAGTCTGTGAATGTCCCACTGATGGGCTAAGGCCTCCTCTCACTTTTTGAGGAGAAGGTTTTGGAGCTTATTCCACCACGCTACTCCAATGCGGGTTGGTGATTCGCACGCAGGTTTCCTCGTGTTTTCCTTCACCGTCAAGCACGAAATGAATTATAATAACAAATTAAGCACATGAAAATTCAGTGGTGCTTGCCCGGGTTTGAACCCACGATCATCGGTTAAGATTCACGCGGTCTCACCACTGGGCCACCTCGGCTCTTAGTGTAATACAGTTATTGAATACAGGTCTTTCCTCTTTGATTCATATTACGGTGTAAGATAACGACCTCTTAACCAAAATTAATGCGTATCAATTGCTGAATGGCTTGTTGGGTTGTTAGCACACAATGCGTTTCGCTTGTTCCACGAATGCTGTTAGCATAATGCGTTCTTAAACAAACCGTGCTTACATTGTAACTGAATAATAATCAACAATCGGATCTTTATGCTTCGGCATAAAGCGTAATTTCATTTCCAACGATATCAGAACGCTCTATCGTTCTATGTTAGCCGAATGAGTACGAGTTCATGTTTGCTATTTGAGTAATTGTTAAAGTATCGTTTAAATATTTTATCTGATCTTTTTTTTTAAGAAAAAAAAGGAACCCTTATAAGATCACTTCGCTGTCTGACCGTCAAGACCTTTTTCTCAGGAACTCGTAGAAGTATAAAGTTGAAATTAATACCAAATACTGATATACATATAAACCGTTTTTTTAATCATAATTGACCTCATTAGCACTAATGTTCGTTGTGTCACTCTCTGACTCATGATAATTTATTAAAGCTAAAGTTATTTCGTAGATAGCAAAAAACGAGTGCTTACTGAATATAACCATATTTTTCCTACATATTATTAATGATATTTTTATTAAAATTGCGCCTAGGATTTAACGAAATAATATTCCAAAATAAATTTGAAATTGAGCACTTAAAATACGATGAATGAAATAACATATTTTTTTATTGACCGAATATAATTATTTACAGTCGAACAGTGCACGTCCAGACGAGATCCTACGGCGGGAGGGCTTCACGTGCGTGATACCGCGCGTGAACGACTACACGCGCATGTTCTCCGCGCCCGCGCGCCGCACCGCGCCCGCGCCCGACTCGCCCTGTCGCGACAAGAAGCCGCGCCCCGACACGGGCGCGTCGCCGCCCGCCTCGCCCGCCGCGCCCGCCGCGCCCGCCGCGCCGCCCGCCTCGCCCGACGTGGTGCTGCGCGAGCGCGCGCCCGACGCCGACCGGCCCGGCGACCGGCTCAGCGCGTCCGACTTCTACACGGTCACGGAGGACATCACACCGCAACCGTTTAAAGGTGAACTACATCGTAAACATCTTTTTTTACATATTGCTCACTTAAATACAAACAATGACTTCACGAAAAATACCATGCCATAAATTGAAAACTTTTAAATTTTTCTTTTATTATTTTTTCGATTTTTTATGCAATAGGAATATTATAGATTATCCATTTTTTTACAATTATAGGAATGAAAAATTAAAAAATAAATTGAGCCACTAAACTGAAATAATTACCGAACAATAGGATAATGAATTAGTCACATATAGTTAATATGAGACTAATCCATTATCAGCGACAAAACTTGACGTGTCTCGTGTCCGCAGGTACGTACGACGAGGAGCTGTTGCTGGGGTCGCGCGTGCTGGTTTTCGCGCTGAGTGCGGAAGCCCCGAGCTTCGCCGCTATGGTGCTCGCCGCGCACTATATGGGCCTGCGCCCCAACCACACCGTGCTGCTCGTGCAGCCCATGGACCCGCTACGGGCACATCCCGTATGTATTATTAAATAACTATTTTTATCATTCATAGCTATGTTTTTCATGTATACGTTGGCAACACTTAGTTACCGTATATTATGTATGTCAAGTAAAATAACAAACAACATACTAGCTATGGCTGTATTCAAGGATTTACCAATATTCCTCTTTTCCCCTCTTATGTAAATCTTGTGTAAGGGGTAGGGATGACAATAACTATCACAGCTATAGGCGGACTATTATATCTGCCATAGTTTGGCAAATTATAGTTCAATTTTTTTTTACCGTTATTATAAATTCTAATATAAAAGTAATCTAATCAATAATTGTGTTTCCGCAGTACAGCGAGGCGGCTGTGAAAGATTACAACCGCGGCCGTCACTACCTGACGGACCTCGCGCGACGCGCGGGCGTGCCGGTCTTCGACTCCGTGGACGCGACCGTGGCCTGCGTGGTGTCGCGCCTGCGCGTCGGCCACTAGCGCCCGCGCCGGCCATCACAAGGCGCTCGAGGAGGATTTCTATGCTGTAACATATGTGACATGTATCAGTGTCGGCTGCAAACTAGCCAATTTTGCTTACCGAATCAACGAAATTGTGAATCTCATTCATCCTTTCCATACGAATGTCGATGCTCAGATTCCTCATACGTAATTCCATAGTATATTATCACAAACTACGTAATAAAGACATCACAAACTAACCATCGTAACAGTATAGGTTATCGCGGCTAGGAGTCTCATATATGTGTACTTATTTCATACGTGTTATAATTTTGAACACTTTAGTGTAGTACAAACATGTCTCTCTTTTACTTCGTCACTCTCTATTGTGTTTTAAATGTAAAAGTGTAGGCACTTATTTTAATACGGTTCAGCGTGAAAGAGTCGAATGGAAGGCGATGGAATCGTTTCGAGTTAACAAATCACTGTGATGAACTTGTTTAGGAAATTATAATATTGTGAATTTTCAATGCATACATAGATAATAGCGTATGAATAATGTAGTATAATAATGCAGGCGAAGAATTAAAAGTGTTTTAATGAATCTTAACATGACAAATGCATATGTCAGTACACGTCGAGCGGGGACGAATAGTTGCTCTTCTTGAATCCTTTCCTCGTTCGTATTTTATTATCTTTGAATGAAAGATGTTATGATATTGACTGATGGTATTTTTAAAGTGCTGTTTGTCAACTTTTAGGATGTATGGTGGGTCTTGTAGACAATTTTCTCAAGTTAGATCTTTAGTGTATTGGCATACTGCTGTTAAAGTTATTTACGTATATATTTACTAAACCAGTTTGGATAATGGAAAGTACAAATGTGTTTTGCTCATGTAGCAAATTGAATAGTATGTTGTAATATTGTTAATTAAAAAAATATTATGCAAAATTAATTGTTATTCACCTTATACTCATTTTTAATCTAGGTATTTTAGTATTCGATATACAAAATTTAAAATTTGCTTACAAAATAATCAGGTTTTTGAAGCCTAGATTCCATACCTAAACTAGGTATAGCATAGGTAATATTAGATAAATAAGTTGTAAAACGTTTGACCCACTGTCACTAAAATATTACAATTTTATATAATCAGCAAATATTATTTGCTAGTCACACTATCCATTAACATATATAAGTACTTTGTAATATTGTTTGATAGTACAAAAATCTAATTTATAGAAAAATTATTTCATATATTAATTGTAATTATATGCCATGTACGCTTATTTTAAACTAAAAACATCACATGTAAATATAGAAATTTGTAATTAGAAATGTATTTTATTTTTCCCGTCCCTTTGGGTGTCTCCACTTCTTTACTTCAACTTCAATTAAATATATTAATATTCAAAAATGTTGTTCCTTTGCTTGTAGCAATAATTGAATACTACTAACTACTTGGACATGCTATAAACAAAGTAAATCGTCAAAACGGAACTTAATATTAGTAGTAGGTAATTTTACGATATTTTTCATAGCATGGACAAATTCTTAGTAAAACATTGTCAAAATATATAATTAATACTGATAATTCCTCTCCATATCATAACTTCTTGTTGTTTTTAAATGAAAAAATACAAGAATTTAGTTTTATTTTCTGTAGTTATGCTTGACTTAAAAAAAAGTTTTATTTTGATAGAGTAGTATTGTTGATTCACTAATTTTACTCAAGATTTATACAAAAGGCAACATGAATGTCACCGATGGGAGCTCGAAGACTATCTTTGCAGTTAATCATGTTTGCTTGTAAGCTTTTATCCTTGTGCTTTATAAAAAAAAGTGTAATGATAAGTAAGTATAAATCTACTTGTACAGTTAATTGCGAGAACATTGTTTCTGAATAGTAAATGTTGCTAGTTTTCATGATTATATATTCGTGACACCAAAATTTTATTTTAATAAACAAATTGCTAACTAGTTCAACATAGACATCATAAGAAAAACAATGGATCTGGTTGATGTTCTTTTAGGATTAATTACTGAAAAAACGCTTAAAAACAATTTAAATATATTTAATACTAAAGTAATGTACAATATATATTAATGGGTAATAGTACATAACTGTTAAAACACAGTCATTTTTTGCGTGTCCTTTCTTTGTTTCTGTTCTTTTACAATTTGTTTTTCTTTGTTTCGAAGCATGTTTAACTCTTTGTTTTTTTCAGCTATTTGTATACAAATACTTCTGTGTCCGCCAGTGCCTTGAGGATATTTGGGTAAAGTACTTTGTAACTTTATTATTTCGTTTTCTATCTTCCTACAATCTTCTTCCAACTTAAACTTTTCTATGTTTAAATCTTTACTTGTAGATTGTTTGATTTCAACGGAAGTTGCTGTTATTAACTGTTCTGTCTTATCTGGTTTGTCTCCCAGAGTATTGTTAAGAAAATTAAAAACATTTCTTTTCTCTCTTTCTTTTTCTCTCTCATAAGCTCGCTTATTGCGTTCCTCTTCCCTCTTTTGTAGCCTTTTCAATTTTTGCTCAACCTACAATACAAATGTGTTTAATTTCAACTACATATTACATTAATTCAAAGTTATGTATACCATGCAAATGTTGCTTTAAACTAAATAGCTGATACATTTAACACGATTAAAAGATAATACTTTTGGCTTTTATTTTCTTTAAAATCGCAAAAAAATAACTAATAGGAATGGAATAGCTTCATATATTCAGTTTTTAAAGTAATTACTATTATGTGGTACCTTTAATGGGTCTTTTCCAGCATTTTTTTCAGACAATTCCATACAATGGTCGAGACTTCGGCCGGGCTGGACAGATCGAGCTTCCACAGGCTGCAAGCGGCCATCACTGGCAGCTCCTAGACCGGTGCCCGGAACATAGCCCATCGATAACATAATCTTAGACCCCATGCCCTGTGGAAAAATACATTTGAACTGTTGATAATACATAGAGAGAACACCAAAGTTATGTAACCAGGATTTTGTCCTGTTTATTTCTTTATTTAATTTAGGACAACAGTAAAACCTACAGATAGTGAAGCACGGACCACTCCTTGCACTATCTCTGTACTGCCAAACATGGGATATAATACGTTATATTCGCCATATCTATATCATCCCGGGCCCATTTCAACTTATTAATCCTCTTAAACTTTTTGATGTTACCCATTAAAATAAAGTGATGAGTGAGTGATACCCACCCACCTTAATTTTCTTCGGCATTTATATTAAGCGGACATGAATTAATAAGCTGAAAACTTATGAACATTGTTCACTCCGCATGAATGAGATGATTATAAGCTGCATTAGTTATTTCATATTATAATATATATTATCATCAATAAAAGACACTTTAAGAGAGGAACCAAGATAGCCTGATGAAATGAAAATGTGACATTCATAAATACTTTAAACATTATTTGACAATTGTGTTTTTAGTAGGATTTTTAATAATTTCATACAGCCTTACTTATAAACGTTATTTATAAGATGATTAGTTAATCAATACTATGTCTTCTATTTTCAAATGTCATATCAATAATTACAGAATGAGCAAAATTAGTGTTTAACTAAACAGCCGCTAAAAAAACATTATAATAATATATTATGTATTTAAAATTACAATTAAAGTATAGTGACGTGACATATTGTAGTCACGTGACATATTGTTATATGACCGATTAGGAAATGAAACAAGAGAAATTATATATTAGAAAGCAACATGTGAATGTCAAAAGTGAAAGTCATAGTCACTTGAATGACCTCTCATACAAGTTTAAAAATATTGTGGGCCAATTCTGTTGTAGATAATTTATATTCTTTTTATTTCCTTATATACTCAAGTAGAATAATTTTATACTTCATTAGCTGTTTTCTTGGTATATAAATAATATATAAAATGCATTATAATTAGCATTCAATTTATAAAAAAAATGTTTTAAATTTAAGCATGTAGTTCAAAAATGTAATACATACTCACTCTAGTATGTCTTTCCCAACCACCCATTGCAGGTGCATTGTTCTGTAAGCTCTTTTCTATTATTAAAGCTTTATTATCACAATCTGCTCGCATTGTCTTGCTCTCCGGATACTCCGTATCACTCAAACTATCATCTGAATCTGTGTCTTCATCACCATCAACTGAAATTATGAAGAATATCATAGAATAATTAAAAAAACAATAGCCATCATTTTATATTTTAAAGATTTTGCTTTGACTTTTTTTATAATAAATCATAAATTAATATCAAAACTGCAAATATTAAATTTTTAATTAGGTAAGAAAATATGATTACATTTGAAAATCTAATATTACCAAGTTAAATTAAAACTCACTACTAAGGGGAAATATGTCTTCAAACATTACATGATGCTCGTCCGATACTGCTTTTCGCTTCTCCCCTGTTTTTACACCATGTTCTAATTTTACTACACAAGACTGTTTCTCTACGTCTACGCCTTTGACTATCGCTATATGCCATAGATGGTATTTCTCTGTTGATTTTTTTGCTGTACTCATATCCTGTAACACACAGATACAAGTATGACTATGCAAACTATGAGTCTTACTGACTGCAGGAGATAATATAGTGTTCATGTGTGTTTGCAAACACAGGTACACCCTTTATTTAATTATTCGAGACATCTATCTGGCATGACTGGAGGTAACAATGAATGTATCTGCATATGATGTATGAAAATGCATTACTAAAAAACTCTGTCTGCCGGACCTAAGATTGAAACCCAGTCTCGGTAGTCAGCCGGACTAGACTAGATTTATTGATTAAGACATCAGAGAATATTACTTACTAGTTTCGGTCTATACAAAAATTAGACATTTTTAATTGAAAGTAAAACATATATTTAAATGATATAATTACCTCATCATCTGGTGGTTTCAACTTTAGCAGAATTCTGCTACCTATTTTAATACTATTATAATTAGGTTCTATTGCTTCGTTCAAATCTGACAATTTTACTACAGCACCATGGGAATATCTATAAAGAAATGGAAGTTTTTTTAGAGTTTTATCTAAACAAAACCAGATATAATTTATAGATAATTGCTGGATCTTTAAAATATTAGTATGTGCACAGGTGTAATGCTTATTCTTATGGTTTTCTATGCATTAATTGCAGTCCCAAATCCCAAAAAAAACATTTGATTTTCCTATTTTCATCATAATTCAGTTGCATGATTTCATCATCGTAACAGGTACAGTTGAAAAATTAAAAATGTTTTACCGTTATAAAATAATAATTTTTAAGACATTAAAATATATCTAAACTCACCTACATTGATCATCACTGAACTTGCAATCACCATTTAAGTAGAAAGGACAAGGCAACATTTCTGCATGTGTGGGGTGCGTGAATAATACTTTCACCTAAATTATAAAATTCATTATTATTAATATGAAATGTATTCGATATATTTTCATGTGTGCTCTATTATTTTTCAATTTAAATCGTAATAAGTTTTTAAACAAAAAATTACAATATATGAGGAGAAAATAAATGGTTAGCAACAAATTTCTGTTGTCAAATCATTTGGACAGCACACAAATAATTTGCTTGCAATAATTAAAAGTCAGGCTAAACACAATCTTAAAATTATCAACAATTTAACCAATATCCAGTCAGCTTATTATATTATCTTTGCTTACTAATCAGCTGCACTACTAAATAATTACTCGGTCTGCAAGATTTCACGACTTGTAAACAAAAAAAACTTGTCTATAAGCAGTTTAACTGATACGTTAAAATATGCATAATTAAAATATGGTTAGGTTAGGTCAGGAAAACAAATGAATTTTCTTTTAAGCAAAACTCAATCAAACATGGCTCATTCATGTCCAGTATGCCATTAAATGCTGACCATGTATAACTGTTTGCTGGTCTTATCTTGCTGTGTAACTAACCAGTTTGTCTGTACAAATTATATTTTAATAATCATTCAAATACTATCCAAACTAAATTTTTCTTAGATGTTTCTAAAATACAATCTGAATTAAAATCAAATAATTTACAATTGTCTTTATAATACACACCTGGAGATCATTAAATTGATCATCATCTTGCCGAGGAACTACAGAGCTCACCATGGCATTATGCAGACTGGGTTTCCCGCCCCAAGTATGTGTGTGGTAAACAGCACATTTCATTCCAAGAAGAGAAGACAACTCATCCTTAAATTATAGACATACACAAATATTATTTATTTAATATTACACAGTATTTGCTTAAGGATTTGATTATCAAAATTATCCTTTATATTACATTTTTTTTTGTATATACTGAATAACATCGAGTATTTATAATGTTGCAGGTGTATGAATTAATGATTAAAGATCTTGAAAACCATTGTTAAACTGTGGATATTTAATTATTATATAATATATAGCATCCCACTATTGGACACAAGTCCATCGGCCTTCTGCCACTAGGCCAGGAAAACGCTAGTCAGAAGAAGAATAGCATCAGTAACTAACCTTTCATCACTTGTATTACTTTATTTATAGATCCCTTAATTTGTTTTTATATGACATATATTATATAAAACTACAAGCAATTTATTAGCATTTAATAATTGTAATATTCGAGCAAAAATGGATTGAAAAGAATTGTACTGCCAGGAAGATGTTACATACATAAATATTTGTTCACTACTCTGTTACTTAATTCGGAGTAATTTCCCAAATATATATAAAAAAAATGTAACAGGCTGCAGTGGGACATACTGTTAGGCTAAGACCTTCACCAATGCAGGTTGGATACAGATGATAAATCATAAGAGGCAAGCATGAGATCAATTATAGCACTAATATATAAATGAAGCACATGAAAATTCAGGGGTCTGGTTTCATGGATTTGAACTTGAGAATCATTGGTAAAGATTAACCATTGGGTTATTAAGGCTATGAACATAAATAACTTAATATAGAATTGTTCCAATGTTAAATTGTACATTTTTCAAGAGCTCATGATCAATGTTGGGTTATTTTTAATATGTATTTAACAATATTATACCTCTATATCACTATTACTGTCACCACTTTCATTTTGACCACTATCTTCATGTTTATCCCCTGAATCTTTATTCTCCTCACATGCTTCTGTTTCAGCCATTTCTTTCTAAAAACGTAAAAAAATAATTAAGCATAACAGTATATAGCAATTATTTTTTGTGGTCTTTGTAAAACACAACACACAAAATGTTTACAAACCATAAATAAAGCATATTCATCATCCAGTCCATTTGCACCACTATTATTATTTCCAGGTTTAGTGTCATCCTCTCTATTATTTTGTACATCTAAACTTTCTCGTGTAAGGTTAATAAGTTCTTGTAGTTCTGATTGCAAAGCCAGTAAGGATTCGCGTTCACTGGCCTCTTGAGTAGCCTGAAGTGCTTGCTTAACCACAGTGAGCTAGAAATCCCGTAAAACTAATTTAATATTCTTACATTTTGAATTTAAAATGTATTCATTTAATTATGTACCTGATCTTCATATTGACTTATAGATAATGCCAAATCTTCCATATTTTAAATATTGTATAAAATTAGGATTTTATAAGAAATACAGAGCAACTGAGTTTAAATATTTCATGCAAAATAGGTCTTTCTTTACGGGAATGTTGACACTTAAGAAAGTTTTGTAAGCTTAAATTTATTTTAAAATGAATAATCAATAAATTTCACTATGCTGTAAAAGTTTTGACATATTTACCATATTAACATTTTTCAAGCTCGTTTTCAATTTTTTTTTCAAATAAAGGGCGCGTTCGTTTTATGTGCTTTTAATTTTTATTAGAACATTTAAAAGTATTAAAAAAATCAACGTTTTAATTGATTATTTATTTGTACATAATCGACGAAACGTAATAATTTTTTTTTTCATATCTAAGCGAAAAACCAGCGTATACCGAGTTTAGTGTTTTTACAATATTTGAACAGTCTGATAAAAGTGAAATAAAAAGGTTTGAAAGTCCATAATACATTAACAAAGTGAAATTCAATAATTTAATATAGAAAATGATACCGCTTATTCTCCGATGCATATCATTAAAAAATATTTGTGTATAAAGTAACTAATTGTTAGCAGTGAGATATTTACAGGCTTTGATTCAGGAATCAGGTTTCCTCACGATGTTTTCATTCATCGCTGAGCACAATATGAAATATAACACAAATTAAGCACATGAAATTACAGTGGTGTTTGCCCAGGTTTAAATCCATAATTCTTCGGTTAAGATTCAGAGATTTAACCCCTGGGACAGTTTGGCTCGGCTATTTATGTATAAGTTTTTACCGTATAAAACCAAACTCGCCTTAGCCAACTCTTTGCTATGACCCCTATTGGACTATGCCGACTCGGTCTATTTAAATATTTCTGAGGAACTGCTAAATAAACTGGAGCGCTTACAGAACATGTGTATTCGCTTAATATTTGGATTACGGGAATATGATCATATTACCCAGCATCGTAAAACATTAAACTGGCTGCCAATACGGTTGCGTCGAAATATGCAGGTCCTTTCTTTGCTTTATACCATACTCTACCATCATCAAACTCCGACCTACCTAAAAGAGCGGTTTACCTTCCTTGGCTCTCATACACCAATCAATTTGCGCTCTGAGCAAGATAATAAATTGCCGATCCGTTTGAATTGTACTAAAATATACGGTGAAGGCAGTCAAATTATGGAATTCCCTGCCTCGAGAAATTCGTCAAGCTGAATCTGTACATATCTTTAAGAGTCTGTATAATTATTATTTATCAATATAACTATAGCATGTTGTATTATTTTATATATATGGTTATTTATTTCCTATATAAGTTTATATGTATCTATGTATGTATATATATGAGTATGTATGTTAGTATATAACATATTTGTATTAAGTTTATAAGCTTTCAATAAATTTTAAGTATAAGTTGTTCGCACACTATGCCCGATTAATGATCCTGGCAAAAAAACATAAATATTTCTCTTTGCCTCTTTGGTTGCCTGGAAGAGATCACTGTAAGTGATAAGGCCGCCTTTGCATACTAAATGTACTACTTGTTATTATATGTTTGTAAATTGTGTGCAATAAAGAATTAATAAATAAAATAAAATAAATAAAACATTGCATTTTGCATTTAGAAGCAGGTTAAAAAATAAAATACTTGTTTAGTTCTCATCTCAATAATTATATTTATATTAACTAAATAATTTATCAGTTATAATAGTAATGTCACCCTGATCGAATTTCAGCCACTGCGGCCAATCTCACGTACTCGCCACTTGCAACACGAACGAAGAGATTTAACTCTTTTCCTTCCGTTATTGCGAACTTCCTAATTCAAGGCTGCTATTGAGAATTTCTTGGCAAATGCAATAATTTTCGTTGGCTCAACCCAGGGTTTGAATTTGGAACCCTAAAACTCGAGATCTGCACCCATGTCAGCTAGCTAGCTGGCTATTTTTGGACGCAGTGGAAGCCTTTTAGTCATGAGTCCTTTGGATGGGATTATGTATCCCTCTGCGATGACCGTCTTTGGCATTGATGGGAAGGCTGCAGGATCATGTTGATATAACCCATCCGCAGCTCTTCTGTGTTTGCCGGCGCTCTCTTCAGGGGATAAGCTAGCTAGCTAGACCAGCGAGACAGTTTCATTTAATATTTTTATCTTTCTGTATATGAAATATAATATTTTTTTAAATGAAAAATAACAATAAAACTATATTAAAAAACAAAGTATATTTAAAAATCAATAAGCCTTATGTAACTCTTATAGAACAATAATGGAATATTCAGAATAAAATGATTTTATATGTATTATTATGTATATCATTCTAATACCTTTAAAATTATGCTATTTCTTATTAATATATAACTATTTCTGAATGTTTTCTGTAGTAACTACTGAATGATCAATATTTTGAAGATAATGTGTCTTTCGACATTTTTCATCAATTCATGTATTATATAATTTAGCACAATAATACTTTAAAAATATATATATATTTTTTAAAGTAATAATGATGATGGATCATTATTATTATTACTTTAAAAATAATATAATTACAGTTTTGTCATAAATCATTTTCCTTGCTTAATTTTTCTCAATCACAGTTCCAATTCCCATACTTCCATGGGATTAATCAATAGATTCTAATGTGACGTAGCATGTGTTTAAATATTAAAAATATTGCAATGATTGAGCACCATATTTTTTTATTTAAAGTTCTTTTAGATAATCCATTGTTGTTTTCTTAATAACTGAAGCCACTGTACTTTTTACACTAGCACCCATATATTGTGTGTCACTATGAAAATTTATTGATATAGTTTGGAATGCTTCATTCATTATACTTTTAAGTTTTTGTGTGACAACTTCATTAGTTTGCGCTACTTCAATTTGATCTTCCTGTTTAACTGTATCATTTATTTGGCCCATCGAACTACTTTCATTATTTATCAGTTCTCTTCCCTCTAATTTAGAAGAAATGAATTGTATATGCTCTTTAAGTTTGTTTATTTCTCTATCCTTATCTTCACACAATTGCTTACAATCACAATTTATATCTGTTTTACTAGACTGATTAATAAGTTCAAAAGTATCACAGTTAAACCCTTTTGATTTAATGAAATCTTCGTAGGTTTTAATTTTTTTTTCATATTCATTTAACAACTTATATGTAATTTCATTTTGTATGTGAGATGTGTTATTGCTAATGTAATTTCTATCAATGTTATCTAAACAATTTATTTTATTCAACATAAGATCTAATTTATCTGTGATTCTGCTCATATTCATTCGTAATTCACTATTACTTACTCTTTGTTCCGACATAAACAGTGACATGTCATTTTCATCAGATACAATACTACCAGGACTTTTTATGATATCCATTATTTTAACACCCACTATTTGATCAGTTGCTTGGAATGTATTTGTTTCTGGAGATGATAATTGCTTAGTTGTATTTCTTTTTAATTGTGAATCATTATTGCTTTCTGCTTCTAGATTAATCTTTTCAATGTTTCTTTTATTGGTATTTTTAAGTGGTTTATGTCTAGTTTTATGTTGGCTTTGTAAGTCGTTTGTGTCAGATGAATCACTTGTTTGTGCTGTAATTAAGTGAGTTGACGGTAAAACAGATTGTCCCATTGTAGCCATTCGTTTTAAAATTGAATCCTTTGTTCTTCTATTTACTGAAGAATCTGTGTCGCTTTCCTTTTCATCATTTTTAATTAGATTTGTTACTATGGGTAATGTGCTTTGTCTAGTAGTGTTGTCATGATCGTCCTTTTTAGAAAAATCACTTTCAGCCTCTGTGGGATATTTAAGACATACATTTAATCCTTTTAGAATATCTAAGATTTTGTTTATTTCATGTGAATTTGTATAAATACTCCAATATTTCTGTTTATTGTCATAGAATGATATGCTAACATTTTCCTTTATATTTATTTCAGTACTAGTAGTTAGCGTCAAACATGATAAAATTGTCTTATTGGAGTCATAAAGTATAATGTTATGAAGCCCACTTTTATTAATTTTTATTATTGTTAAACCTATTCTTTCTTTAGATACATAGGAGTTTTTGAGCCTGAAAATAATGTATAAGTTTAATCATTGTGTCTAATATTAAAAAAATAATAATAATTCCTATAATCCTATAAAATATATAAATAATATAGAATCAATAGATGGATATTTTATTTTAAAATGTAGGAATATATTTTTACCATTCATAAGCATTTACGGTCATCACATATAACACACATTGTGTAGGCTTTTCCTCTTCGGGTTTTGGTGGAACTTGAGTTGGTAATGGAGGTATATATTTTAAAGAGCTATTTTCTTGTCCATCCTCTGCTTGTGAAGTGTTACTAAATATTTTAGATAAGGATGTACTAAAAAGGAAAATTCGATGAAGTCTTTAATGGTTATTCAAGCCTTTATTAATAATTAATTTACCTACATATAAATATAGTGACATACAAACCTAGAAGCTGGAGTGAAGTAATCCACATCAACTTCTTCAGTTTCAAGCATTTTTATTAGTTATTTATAAATTAAAACACAAATATTTTACTTTATAGTTTTTATATTTTTCCATAGAACGACAATATTGTACTCTACTCTTTGACTACATTTTCAAAGGTATAAAATATAGGTTTTGGTAAACAAATAACCTATTAAATTAAAGTTTTGAAAGTTAACTAAAATTGTGTGTGTTGTGGAGTAACTATTTAAAAACGAAAATAATGATTATTTATTTCTATTTCAAATCATTACTTTAGAGAGAAAGAGGAATATATTAACAATTTATTGTCACTTGTCAATTTGTTGTCAATGTCAAGTCAAGACTGAAGTTTTGTAAAATAGGTTCCTCACTTACACATACCTAGTTTCTAGTTTCTATGTCTACGACACATACACATTGTGATTGCCTCGTTACTCGGCAAATTATTTACCGAAACATTAAAGAACTTTAGACTTAATTAATTAATATCATTCGTGTCATTCAAAAGTCTGCAAATATTTTGCTGAAAAATTCGTAGTAAGTCGAATCGTCGTGATTCACGCATGTTTAAATGCAGTAAAACCTTAAGAGTCATATGAAATAACGAAAAACGTATATTAAACAAAGAGTCAATATTAAATAACCAATTTACTACGCTTTCAAAAGTAGACAAAGATACACGACAATTAGACAATTTGCTTATTATACGACTAATTTGTATGTATTTTATTTTGTTTTTGATTATCTGTGTTATATGTAAAAACATTAAAAAAAAAGTTCAAAAGTTAAAAATCTCAAACTACTCTGGTGCCTCTGGTAATTTAATATTATATTCAATTTTAAATTAATTCCTCTTTCTTTCTTTTTATTTGTGTAGATCATAGGGTAAACTATTATTATCGTAGACAGAGAAACAAATAGACTAAGGGGCCGTGAAACCACAATTGAGACAGAGATAGTTTGTCAATGTGTGCGTATAATGTTGCCGTAATAATTGCATTCCCTGTTTTGGGAGATAAATAATTTTCAGGACTTAATTAAAGCAAAAACTAGTGATTTAAATTATTACTTTTTAATATTTATTATACATTTTTTTTTCTAAAATGTTTTTCATTTTCCAACTACAACCACATACCGTTTAATTGTTTGTTTTTGTTTCCGACATTAATAGTACTTCAGCAACCTTATATGGTACTGGATTAGCATTCTCCTCATGTTGAAATCTAAAACACTCAATTAAATTATTAATAAAGGAAACCTTCCTTGCCACAAATATTTCTATGTTGAGCTCTTGACTCGGAATCTAATAATATTATAAATTCATAAATAATCTTAAATAATGTTGTCATTAGGAAATTACAAATAGGAGAATTAATAAATTAAAATAACATATTTATATATAACGAAGCACTTTAGGCTATTATTGGACTCCGTATTTATATTTTTACATTGTCGACGTGTCGATATTTTTTATCCAAAATCGGGGCATTTTTTAAGCTGACGTTAGCAGCACTTACACTGGCACTGGCACTTGATAAATAATTTTAGGTTATGTATGATAAAAACTGGAAATCCGTCATGCTATGGCATAAATAAACATCACTGAGAAACTATACTTAGGGACAAAACCGTCGTACTTACGCGTGAAAACACACGTCACCAATTTGCTGCTTGCTATCGTTTTAACATGAAATAATACGACAACGCACCATTGTATAACTTTCGATATGTTATAAGGATTGTTTCTCTATCTTTTTTTCACTGGATTAGAATGGTTTTCTAACATAAATATAAGCAAAAATTGAACATTAAACACAATGAACGCACCAGCTACTCAAGTAGCGAAACAAACACCAAAACTGGTTACGCGATAAGGGACAAAAGATTTGATAATTCTATCTCTGTCTAAACCGTTTGGAACGTAATTTTCGTTCTCTTTCTTGTGTAGTGAAAAGGAAATCGTCATTGCGTCTATTAGTTTCTCTGTATATTGATATGATTATGATATGATTGTTTTTTTTGTGACTTTTTTGTCAAGCCGTATGCCATATAATAAACATGGTGAGCTAAGAAATATGCATAAATTATAATTTTTTGTTTATTCCAGAATGTAACCACCTTCTAAAGCAATTCATGGTCGCCCTCTTTATTTTTAAATAGTAAAATTCTAAACTTGTATTACAATTTATATGCTTTGTTTGTGGTAATCTGTTTGTGTTATGACAATTCAATTGACACTTATTTGACATTTGGTATGTACTTGTCAATTTAATACGGTGTTCTTTATTCTTACTTTTAGCGCATAAAAGATCATTGAGATATAAAATTAAGTAAATACGTGTTCAATTAGTTGTGACAATCCTTACTAAAATTAACTGTGATAAAATACCATTTGACCATGTCTAACACATACACGTGTATAACATGCCAGGTGTTCTTCAAAACAGCTGATTTACAGCGTGAGCATTACAAACTAGATTGGCACAGGTATAATTTGAAGAGAAAAGTTGCGTCTATACCCCCTGTTACGTTAGAGGAATTTGAACAACGGGCAAAAGAGCACAGAGAACAGGCACAAAACGTTGATCGAGATGAATCGGTTTATTGCAAATGCTGCTCAAAATTATTCAACTCTAAAAACGCTTATAACAATCATTTAAATAGCAAGAAGCATAAATTGGCCGAAGAAAAGCATTTGACTGATGAAAAATCAAGTAGTGACAAAAAACAGGAAGAAGAAAGCCATTCGGATAGCAATAGTTTTGAAAAAATTGACTCAAGTAAGATAGTGCCAGTCCAACCTGGAAAATTTGTTGTTGTAAATGCTGAAGACTCGGGTGATGATGATATTGAAACTGATTCTGACATAGAAGAGGTATTGATAAAAAAATGTTATATAAACTGTAACAACACTAAAATTACAATAGTTGTATTAAATGATAATAATGTATTTTTCTAGCTTGACTCTGATGAGTGGGAAGAGTGTCGCATCAAAGGTAGCGACTCACTGATTAAACCTAGGGACTGCTTATTCTGTGGCAAACATAGTAAAAATATGGTGAAGAATTTGAAACACATGTCTGAGTCTCATTCATTCTTCATTCCTGATGTGGAATATTGTACAGATATGAAAGGCCTCCTGTTATATCTCGGAGAGAAGGTAAGAAATGATAGTAAATTAAGAGTGTCTTATAGCTTTGTTGTTTTACAGCACCTTTGGCATGGTATATAAATATTTATTTAAAATTATCATAATGTATAAATCTGATTCTTGATATATGATCTGATTTGAGATACTTATTGAGTTCGACAAATTACAACAAAATAAATATTGATGACAATTTTCACCTTTTTTATAGATTTCACAAGGGTATATGTGTCTATGGTGTAATGAAGCTGGACGTACATTTTACTCTATGGAAGCTGCACGGGCTCATATGATTGATAAGGGGCATTGTAAAATGTTACATGAAGGTCTAGCATTAGCTGAATATGCTGATTATTATGATTATAGGTAATTTATATTTAAATAGAATTTTTATTTTAATTTCTCACTATTGCACAACATAATTTAATCAGGTAATTACAATTAAGTACCTGTTGTCTATTTAACATCTGTATGTTTATACAATTGTAGTAACAATTGATACTGGAATCTGAACAGCCTTATAGCATTACTTTTATTCATCAGTTTTAATTATTGATTTTACAACAAAGTAAATTAAAGGATCAAAAAAAAAATTCATATACTCATTTTAATACATGTTTGCATTAGCATTATAGTTGTTTGTATTTTGGGTTTTGTTGTTTTTAAGTGCTTCGTATCCTGATCATGGTGAAGAAGAAGTAAACATGGACGTAGATCAAGAAGTTGATGAGCCAGCAACATTAGAATGTGATGACTACCAATTGGTGCTACCATCTGGTGTCACTGTTGGACATCGTTCCCTTATGAGGTATACTATATTCCAATGGTAGGACTAAAGATAAAATATGGTACATTCACATATTCTATGCGATTTGATAATTCTTCCGTGATATATAACTGAATACAAACATTTTTTATTAATTGTCTTTACTTTTTTTTTTTTTTTTTGAGCCGAGATGGCCCAGTGGTAAGACCACGTGAATCTTAACCGATGATCGTGGGTTCAAACCCGAGCAAGCACCACTGAATTTTCATGTGCTTAATTTGTGATTATAATTCATCTCGTGCTTTACGGTGAAGGAAAACATCGTGAGGAAACCTGCATGTGTCTAATTTCACTGAAATTCGGCCACATGTGTATTCCACCAACCCGCATTGGAGCAGCGTGGTGGAATAAGCTCCAAACCTTCTCCTCAAAAAGAGGAGAGGAGGCCTTTAGCCCAGCAGTGGGACATTCACAGGCTGTTACGGTTACTATTTTTTTACGGAAATGATGACCTTGAAGACGGAACACTTAATTTAAAAAAAGAAAATTTACACCTGAGGCTGGAATCAATATATAGTCAATAATAACATATATTTTTTTTAACATTATAAGCTTTATGTAATTTTTAAATTTTTGTTTTGATTATATTTTAAAATCCTCAAAAATTGCAATGGCCCATACACCTGAAACATAATTTGAGTTTATATTTGTCATCATCATTATATATATCATAATTTTTTCAGCTCACATAAAACTACTGCTGGGCCAATGTCTAACTTAGGGGCAACTAAGAAATAATAAAAAAAATAGACTTGAATAGGCTGAATATTATAATTATACTAATTCTTAACATTATAATCTTTTCCAGATATTACAAACAGAATATAACAGAAAGCAGCCATGCCCTCGTTAAAAAATCGGACCGAAAACTTCATCGCTTACTAGGTGTTTATCGGGCACTGGGCTGGGCTCCAAAGGAGCAAGCTTTAGCAGCAAAGTATGTTTTATTTCTTGATGTTCTTAGGTTTTAATAATTTTATTGATGTTTTTAATAATCTGGCAGTACTAATATATTTCAAAAAATTGTTTATAGGAAAGCCCGAGACATTCACTTCATGAAACGAGTACAAGCAAAATGGGAAATGAAAATGTCTATCAAGGCCAATAAGTTCCAAAAACATTTCCGGCAACAAGTCAACTTCTAGATCACTGTAGTTTTATATGCAATATACTGTTAATTTTATAATTGCTTAAGGCAGTTTTAAGATGAATTAAAGTCAAATCACAATTCATATGATTGTTCATTGCTTGTAATATTATATAAAGGCTCAGAATTTATACCTAAATGCAGCAGTGTTTTATTTTACTTATTTGTTTTTTTTTTTTATTAATTAGGTTCTGTATACAAAGGTGCAAATCACAGCAGCAGCATATCTTAACCATAATATTTTAATTTTATTTACATTCATAACAAATGCGTTAAAATTTGAATGTTGAACATAAGTTCAAATATTTTTGTTTTTTTTTTTTAATTGATGATGGTATAAATTATAGTGTTCAAATACAATCTGTCATAACATACTTTGAAAATCGACAAGTTATGTCATTAATTTCTATTTCATGAGATAAATTATTGTCTTGTTTCAATCGTGTTTATATTTAATTAGACTTTTTATATATTAACCAAATTACATGTTATTAAATGTTAGCTGTTAAAAAGGAAACAATAAAATATACACAGATTATCGTATTTTTATTCAGATTTCGTCATTTGCTTGTGTTTTATATATTTATATTTCTTCTTCATTGGCTTTTCGTTCGGTGGTTCTGCTTGATCTAAAGTCCACGGTATTTTAACCGGAGTTCGATCAACTTTAATGTTAATTTTAAATAGCGGGAACGCGTTTACTTTACCGTGAAAATAATTTGATATTGTTTTTGATAAATCTTCGTTAATGACGTATTTGTTACCTACGTCTGGTATATTTTTGAAAAACAATTCCATAACCCTTTTTATATCTTCTTCATTGTTTATTGTAGATTCCAAAGCATCTGACAATGCGATAACGGTAAATATCTTTAAAAGGACAAAGTATGCATTATAATATTTGAATATTGTTGCGTATGAAAGATTGTTGAAAGCATTTTAAAATTCAGTAATTTATATGGGAAATTAATGGTTATAGAATCACGAGGTCAAAGGAGTATTATTCATAAGGCAGTGTTTTTTTTTTTTTTTTATATTACCCGGGAGGGCAAATGACTCTACTCCACCTGATGTTAAGTGGTAGTAGAGTCCAAACGCGAGGACGGCCAGTACAGTCGAGAAGAAGGTTCTGCACTAGCCGCCCTCGCCTTGCCGGCCCGCAAGATGCCTCTTCACGCCTCGTTTGAAGGAACCCGGGTCGTAAGAGGAGGGGAATACGTGTGCTGGTAAGGAATTCCATTTCTTGGAAGTGCGACAAAGAAAGGAGTTGCCAAATTTCTTTGTGCGCGATGGAATTGATGTCACAGTTAGTCGGTGACATCGAGAGCCAGCACGCGTAGACTTGTGAAGGAAGGGGGAAGCTGGAATTATGGAGAATAATTCCTCGGAACACTCGCCGTGATACAGTCGATAGAAAGCGCACAGCGCTGCTATCTCTCGACGCAATTGTAAAGGCTCGAGGGTGTTAGTGACCTTTACGTCGCCAATTATGCGGACCGCACGTCGCTGCAACCGATCCAAGGCCTGAAGTAGGTATTTAGCGGAGCCATCCCAAAGGTGCGAGCAATATTCAACGCAAGACCGTACCTGTGTTTTGTAAAGCAGGCACAGTTGTTGAGGCGTGAAAAAACGCCGCACCTTGTTCAGAACTCCGAGTTTCCGTGAAGCTGTTTTTATTACAGCCTCGATGTAATCCCTTGGACTAAGGTCGCAGCGAACGTCCATCCCCAGCATGGCGATTTTGCTTTGTATCACCAGCGGAGTGCCACAGAGGGAGGGAAAAGGGGAAAATGGTGACTTTTTTGCTGTGAGAGCGCATACCTGTGTTTTCTTGGCATTAAACTCAACAAGATTATCTGAGCCCCATTTGGCGATAAGCTCTAACGTCCTATTGAGTTCAATGACAAGATCCTCCCGCCTCTCCCTAATTTCCGCTCGCCCAGCCACTGCGCGTCCGTGGTATCCACCATGCACTGTACTATCGTCTGCATAGCAATGAATGTTCCCGAGAGAGAGCATATCATTGATATGCAAAAGAAACAGAGTGGGAGATAGCACAGATCCCTGGGGGACCCCAGCATTCACTACATAGAATTGTGAAGCGCAACCATCAACTAAAACACGAAGGCTGCGCTTGTGTAGGAAGCTGGCAATCCAGCATAATGGCAGTGTAGGCATATTGTGTAGAAATTGTGGAATAAGAATTTAATTTTTTTGTTTATGCTTAAGCCAGCGATACTCAACCTTTTCTTTATAGGAGCTACAATAACCTGTTTGTCATTGTGTCGCGGGCCGCTACTATTTGTGTGTTAATGATTTCTTAGGTTTCGGGATTGTTACAAATTGAATTAAGCAACTATGAAAAATAATTATTCAACGTATTTATATTGCATATATTTTACCATATTTTTAAATCATTCCATGACGTTTTAAACACTCGCAGTATCCGTGGCCACAAGCATTTGTTAAATTCAAATTATTTAGGTGTTAATAAAAACCTTTGAAATTTGAAATAGTTCAAAATGAAGTAACATCAAGTGGGTTGTGTACAGCTGGCTTAAGCCAAAATATTTCCCAAACTTGAACAGGGTGACGTGATATGTACCTTTGTAATATAGTAATACAACATCATATTTAATGAATAAAGTTGCGTTGTTGTAGAAAAAAAAATAAGGAAGTTAGAAAAAGGTAAATGGCCCGCGACGTTTATTTTCTAAGGATAACAAGATAAAGCCACCAAAAATATAAAAAAATTTGATAAAATTTTTGCATTTATTACCTACTGCGTCATATTATTGTTGCGTTATATATAATCATAATATTTATTAATTATAAGTTGAATTACATAATCAATTCGCAATCGAGAAAATTAACATCTTGAAGTCGATTCTCGCTCTAACTTGATAAAGAGTAACGAGCTACGACTAGGATATTTATTTAGTTATATTATATGAGTTGACGTTCCATTGTGCTATTAGCCATAAAAAAATACATTGGTACACATAAATTGTAGTGGTCAAACTTTAATCCGTTAATACTTTGTCTTTTAAATAAACATTAACAATAATACTTATTTTATATATAATATACCTTTTGGTCCAAGTATTTAAAAAAATAATTAAAAATCAGCTTACCATTACTATTACAAAAGTTGCCATCACTAGTGATGTTGATTATTGTTTAGAATAATAATCGGTTATTGATTGGACATAGCATTGAATGAATACAGGTTGCTAAGTGAATTGAATTAAAAAGTTAATGTGTTGTGTTATTAATTGATAGTTACGCCTATTTACTATATATCATATTAAGAATCAGAATCATTTTCTATACTTCAAATTCAATTCAAATCAAATCAAAATATTTCATTTATATAATATCACAATATTATGGTTACAGGAAAAACATAAAATTAGTAAATAAATAAACTTTATTCTTCACATTTAAAATAAGATATCTAGTGTTTTTCAGAATTCAGGAACACAAAATGACGGTTATTTGAATCATCAATAGAAAGTAATGATTCGAGTAAGCTTGCTCTTGCAATATTGCTTGATATCAAGATATCTAGCGGAATTATTTAGATTGTGGCGTCTGTACTGGTAGATCTAAAATGCCTCTCGGTATAGTACCGCGCCTGGAGAAACCCAAGCCCGCTCGTAATACACACAAGCCTGCTTCAATAGTCCTCTTTCTGTCCGCATCATTGCCGAGTGCAGGATTAATTTCCACGAGATCAATGGCACGAAGTCGACCCGTCTCGTAAATAATTTCCATCAGCTGGATAGCTTCTCGGAGTGTAAGGCCGCCACGGACTAAAAGTTAAATTCAGTAAATAATATGGTACAGCCTTATTTCATGCATAGACATTACAAGAAAAAAAAAATTATGATATTTAAGCGAATTTTGTAAAATTTATTAGATACGTATGTACGTAAATCCTTTTTCAGATTTAAAAAAGCTTCAGGGTTCTCTACGTTGATGTGAAAAATGCAATCGTAAGGGCTATTACCTAACTCTAATTTTTGTTCTGCGACACCTACCTACCGAAATTGAAACTAAGAAAAAGAGACCTTAAAAGTCTTAATATTAATAAGTAAAATTATTCTTAGTCAACCTGGATTCTTTTGCATTATTTATCGAGAATAGTTTAACGCGATTTCGACGCATCGGCTTTACAATACTGGGAATCGTATAAATAAGGTAAGCGAATCCAGATAGGTCCATAATATAATAGAAAGAATATTCTATCACAAGCGAAAATTTATTCAAAAACAATTGTCGCTAACGATTGGCCGCTATATCAAACAAAAGGAAGAAATTAGTTAATAATTGGTACTAACCCGGAGTGCCAGTGCTGGGTGCTTCTAACGCATCCAAGGAATCAATGTCGAAGCTGACGTGGATTGGTTTCTTTCCTTCAGGATCAATCCGGTGAAGAATATGATTTATGGATTTTTGGATGCCGTGCCTGTTAAAACGATTAGAGGTTACAATTTATGTACTTTTATTTTATATCATTAGTGTCTATTAAACCGTAAGACAGAATAAAGCGCTTACAATCTAATTGGTTTTGTTCTTGTATTAAAAACGTATATCGAGCTTTTCTTTAAAGAAATAATAAAATTCTGTTTTAAAAACTTCATATTTGAATTATCAATACATTTTAGATTTGCTCTATACTAGATAGAAAAGTCGAAGGAGAGTAGTGAAGACCTTTTGGAGATGGAGTTATTAAGATGATCTCTATGCGTGTATCTAATATATTTTTGCAACATTCATATTTTGATTTTGTTTAGCAATTCTACACATTGGAACTGTCTCACTTGTTTTATAGGAGTCTTTATACAAATAGGCAAAGTCAAAATAAGTCAGTGCCTTTTTTCCTGACTTTTTTTTCTTTTTTTTTTGTTATCTATTGAAGAGCTTGATCTTATCATTAAAAAAAAATACAATGTAAAAGAGTGTTATCTACTTTCGTTCATGTTACCGCGTAGAGAAGTTGTTATAGGTTATTGTGGTCGAATTTCGATCACTTAGCGAAAGCTAAATATTTATTAAACAACTTTCATTGATTGGGATATATTTTTTGTATTATAATAAATAAAAAGGCATCCCTACTCAATGAAATCGTTTTTCAATACCAAGCCGAAGTGATGTAGCACTTGGAAACATTTACTTTCAGCCTGGTGCGCTTAGTGATGTAAATATTTAACTTACTCCTCGATATCTTCCATTGCAAATGCGGGCACGTCGTATTTTTCTATTGCCAGCCTCTCGTATTCGTCTACGGATCGCAAGCCGACGTATCCTAGATTCTTTATAGAAAATCTGTAAAGAATTTTCAGATATTCAAATGTAGAGTCAGCTACAGTCATATTCTAATACAGATATTAATGTTACTTAGAAAATGTTATATTATTTTTATTTTATTTTATTTATATATAATGTCTTTGTATATAAAACGAAATAAAGATTTTTACACTATTTGTTAATTTAATTTGCTAATTGTTGATTTATTGTTTTTGCTAATAAACAAACATTAATACAAATGCAATGCTTAGTGTAAATGTTAACGCAATATATTTGGTAGTTTTCAATATCACTAAAAAAGAAATCCGATTAATGATTCTTTATACCTTGGGTCGTATTAAAGTAAATATTGAAGACAATTTACTTAGGAACTTGCCAGTCCATCGTCGGTAAGTAAGGCCAGTAGTCTGATAGTTCTTTGACGAGCAACGCAACAGGCATGCCATGAACTGAACCGGATTCTGATGTCTTGTTTGTGTTGATGTCTGCGTGTGCGTCAACCCATATGAGGATCATATCTTCGTTCACTCTGTAGTGACCATCAACGGTTCCTGATAACATTTCAAAATTAAAATCAGTCAATCAGTGAACAAACGCATCAACCTTGATTTTGAGATTGCGAGTTCAAATTTGGGCAAGCAGAACTAAATCATGTGTTTTATAATTCTTCTCATGTTCGGTGGTGAAGAAACATATCGGGAGGACAACTGCATGTGTTGAATGAAAATCTGCCATATGCATCAATTCTTATGGAGGACACAGTAGCCAAAAGGTGATTTTACTAGTTTTGTAAACAATAAGAATATATCATTTCAGAATGTAAGAGCGAATAGAAGTAAGGAACAATTGGAAAATTTGAAGTAGATATTTTTTATACACCGTAAAATGTACATCTTTAAGGTATCGAATGATAGCGATAGATGTGTGTTTTTATCATCTTACCAACGCCAATCGAATGGTCACCGCCAATAGTGACAGCTACTCTCCCGTCTTTGAGAACTTGTGATACTTTACTGGAAAGATTCTTATTACACGCTGATACCAAAGGGAGATGCGCCATATTATCCACATTTACTGGTTCATTACATGCCGGGATCTCAATATCACCGTAATCTTTAACATCCATTCCATCTATAATCATAAATTTTAAAGCAGCATAAGTATATATGTGATAAGGATACTATTTTTTATTGATTAAAAATGCCAGTACATAATTGTTTAAATTTATTTAAAATTGATAACTAAATTTGTCTATAACTTCAACTGGTATAAAGAAAAGAGCGACTAATTTCTGATAGCAGATATTAATAAAATGTAGGACTATCTTAATGATATTTTTTTTAGATTGAAAGAAGGTTATAACAATGGTCAATATTATTATAAAGCAAATTCCAATTCAAAATGTTTTTATTAATTATTGATTCGTTTACTAATTGATAGCCAAAGTAAACACTACCATCGGTTCGGCAAAAGGAACTAAACAGACATGAGAACAATCGGCGAAAGAAACACAATGGGTATTTTTAATCTTATTTCATATATTATACAATTTAAAATATCAGAAAGAAATAGCCAAGAGTGAGAGAGAACTAATCGTGTAATACATTGCATCCTCACAAAAGAGTTACTGACTCTATGTCAACAAAACATTATATTATATTTACTTACCAATTTCCTTAAGTTTTTCAATGAGTCCTGCTGATCTAATAGCGGCCGGTGCAATACTGACTCCATACTTCTTCTGGCCCTTTTCAAACGGCACTCCAATGATGCCCACTTTTTTTAAGGGCTCCCACTTTTGACTCATATTTCTTACGAAAACTCTAAGGGAATTCATTTTAAACTTAATATATAAAGCACATAAATATATTAATACTGTTTCTTGTTAAGAATGATACTTCGACTGACATTTTTACTGATAATTAGCTTGAGACCGAATATTTCATATTATCTCGTGAAGTCAAAGGTTAATGATAAATATTTTTTTTCTATGTTTTTGCATCATAATTATCTATAAACACAGATATTGATGCTTTAGTTGATTAGTTGAAAAATGTTTAGTTTTATTTATTTATTTAGGATCTCTAACAAAGAATAAACACTTATAACACATTACATCGTGAAATAATGTTTTAAAATATGTGCTCCTTCAATTATACGAGAACACGTCAAGCACGTAAAATAATGACTGAACAGAATTAAAAAAAAAAAAAACTCGAGAAAGAAGGTATTCATAAATTAACATTACACAAAGGTAAACAATGGTTATTAAAACGAGTTACCACTTTTGTACAAGACAAGGTGCACCAATCTCTTATTTTATTTTATAGAATAGGTTGGCGGACGAGCATATGGGCCACCTGATGGTAAGTGGTCACCAACGCCCATAGACATAGGCATTGTAAGAAATGTTAACCATCGCTTACATCACCAATGCGCCACCAACCTTGGGAACTAAGAACTAATTATACTGGCTCACTCACCCTTCAAACCGGAACACAACAATACCAAGTACTGCTGTTTTGCGGTAGAATATCTGATAAGTGGGTGGTACCTACCCAGACGAGCTTGCACAAAGCTCTACCACCAGTAAATTTCATCATCATTTTTTATTCAACAAATAAACAACAATACTTTAATTATTTCTTAGTTTCGGTTTAAAAGTTGCGAGATACAGGAAAAAAAGGTAAAGGTCCTTCTCCTGGGAATAGTTTACTATATAGAATAATAATTTGGTGAATGGATAATTGTTACCTACCCAGACCAATATGTACTGTGAACTGCGAGCCCTGCCACTTTCCTCCTATGACATTTTAGTAACACAGTGATAAAAATATATAGATGATAATTTGTTCTATTTCAAACTACTTTTACTTTCATTTTTAATTGTTTCCGGAGCACTAATACAAATAGCAATAAGTATTCATCATGCTTCGATTTATAATTAGCTAATCTAGGCTAATCTTAATTGGAAAATTGGCGAAGCTATTTTAATTTGTGTATGGATTCTTACTAAGCAAATTATTTAGACCATTAATATAAATAAGCTTAAAATTAAACATTAACTTGACGTGATGTTTCAAAAAGAAAAAGTAACGATAGAATATTTTTAATAACTGTAAAAATGTCTGTATTTTTTTTAAATAAATTTTTACTCTATGTTACAAAAGAGAATCTTTTTAGCCGACTTCAAAAAGATGGCCTATTAATTCAGGCTTTTTTGTATGTTCCTATCATATGCTGATGTCGATAGCATTGTTAATTGTGAACCAACTTTTTTTTTTTTAATAATGCTTTTGCATTCTGTTTGTCATCTATGTGATCCTAGAAGATTAATCCGATTGTGATAAAACTTTGGTGAGTTGTATGTTAACCCGTGCGAAGCTGTAACGAGTAGTTAGTTAACTTTAAAATTTAAAACAATTATTTAGCCAAGGAAAAGCATGACGAATCTGTATAGATATTAATATCAACTCCAAAATAGCTAGGTGGGAATTGTAAATATTATTTTTAGGTAGTGCGTTTTTATGTACGTACCTAATAAATAACGTAATAAAAACGCACTACCTAATGGAAAAAGCCTACTACCACCCATGGACTTCTGCAACACCGGATGGCTTGCAGGTGCGTTCCCGGTCTTTAAAGAATTTAAGCGTACTTACGTTCAGACAAATTTTGAAATTTGTAGGTTATATGTAGGTAATTTTCTTATATTCATTTTAAGTAAAATATTATTGAAAACCTCATTGATAGAATAAAGTAACCGATAAAAAGGACAAAACTAGTATTAAATAAAATAAATTCCTTAAATAACTAATTTATTAATGATGACATATGTTATAATGATAAGAAAACGATTTTCATATCTCGTTGCCCAGACATTGTTACTTTTTTTTTCTTTAAATTCTAAAACCAAGTGTTGGTTTGATTTTTCAATCCATTGTAAGTAGGGACCTATGACTGTGAATATATTGTAGTTAATGTTCCTATTCATAACCAAAGAACCGGATGTGGTCGCCGCAACGCCTACAACGACATTTTTATATAAAATCGGTGCTCCTTCACCAAAAGGCTCTTCGTAAGTAATCACTGTGTATTCGATTCCACAAATACAGTAATACCATTTTGGATTCATGCACGCTATTTGGTGGTAAGTTTGCTGTTGCAAGACGATCGCTTCAGATGCTCCAATGGGTCCAAATCCGACCATGAGTAATTTCTTATCTTTCAATTCAGACGCATAATAGTTACCTATGATTGCACTCTCTAGGAAATAATCCAGAAAAGGCTGTACAGTAAAGATGAGACCAATGTTACTGTGCATTTGATTGATATTAAGATTTTCTTCTTCAATGTCCAATATAAAATCCGCGTGTAATTTCGTAGAAGAAACTTTAAATATACTGTTGTTATTGACATTTTTACCAAAGACGGCAGTTGCGACTGCAACGTAGCGCGGTACAGGGGCGATGCACCCTCCTGAAGTTAGTACCGTCATCTTATTTATCACAGTCCCCGTGCACACATAATCCTTTTTATGATTCAAAACAGCTACAACATATGGATGCTCTTCAGCTAATGCTTCAATTGTCTCCCAGTCGCTACTACTCGCTAAAACTATAACACTTCCTTTGTTCAAAACAAGCATTATGAATACTGTGATGCCATGTATGAAAAGCATTTCTAGATAATATAAACATTTCTAGAAAAAATAATTCATAAGTAACATTGAAACTGACAAAGGAAACTCTTTCTGACATCAAATGATTTATAACATTCGTTCAAGTTAAGAAAGTATTTTTCTTTCTTTATTTTATGTTTTCTTTCATTTAAAAAAAAAAAAAAAACTAATATTTATATTTTTTAAATGTTCTCATGTTAAAAACGGTGATATTCTACACAGATGTAGAAAGCAGTTATATTATTGCAATTATTATTTATTTAATAAATATTGCAATTACGATTATCTTTTACGGCGTTTAAATTTTTTTAAACCTAGAACTTTCGCAAGGTCATCGCGATATTCGCATTTTAATAAACAACTTGACGTGTGCCTTATCATGTTCATCTTGAACGTCTTGTGCGAAGAGCTCCACACGGGGATGAGTCTTGAGTGCTATTAATAATTTTATGTTTGCTTAGAACGCTATGAATTTCAAAGAGCTCTCAACCTTAATAAGTGAGATGGATTTCGAGGGAAATTGGATGTAGGTTAATAGGACTGGCAAAGGCAAAATGAAGCGAAAGTAAAGCTACTTTTTATACATTAATTTTATTCGAGAAGCGTTAAAACGCACATAAAATCACTCAGTAAAATTGGGATTTATTTAATTTCAATTCCGGGAGTAGTTTAAAACAGCGAACATAATCGAATATTTATTTTAATGACACTTCAACCGCTCAAGTTTCATTAACCTTTCTAGTTTCGAAAGATTAAGTTTATGTTTATATTGGAAATATCTTATAGTCTTTTGCATTATTCGGCAAACTGTATAAGGATGTCACCCTTAAAAGACAAATGTCTACGACTAGAAGATGTATCGAAACTGATCTTAAATTCTAAAAACTTTACTATATATTTGTATTTATTTCACTTTGTCTAAAACTTTAAAAAATTAAAAATACGGTTTCTACTTATGCGATATATGCGTTTTATATTATTTGTTTATAACCATTAACCACATAGTGACAATACAAGAGAGCTTTAATGAGTATATCGGTGTCAAGTTTTTGGAAACACAACAACACAAACACAACAACATCGCTAACCAATCGCTAACCAAACACTCGTATTTTTAAAGTAAAAGAAGATTGAAGTTAACCACTAATCCCGCTGATAACTATCAGAAACTAGTTCCAATAATCTCAACAATTAGTATTGTTAGTAAAAAAAAACATATATGTATATATCTTGTTCACTATGATAAGATATTTATACATGATAATGTTTACTGTAACTAATATATTAAAGCTTTTTTTAAAACATAACTTACTGATGCTGTTGTAGATATTTTTGTACAAATTTTAAAGATCTCCGAATCTTAAATACCAGCTTATAATTCTCTTTTCGTTGACGCTGAAATAATAACCTATTTGTCAACTAATTTATACATATATATATATATATATATATATATATATATATATATATATATATATATACGTGAAAATATGTACCTATTAATAAAACATAACTTGTGTATGTGTACACACATGTACACACATGCTGTATAGTTTATAACTCTCCTGAAACTATAATCTATCACAATGTAAAATTGCCATTATAATCGGAGTAATAGTTGATGTGTATGTGCGTGTTAAGTTTACCTAATTAAAATATTGTATATACGCGTTGTATAAGTTAGTTGCATTTCAAGAAAACTACCAAATTGATCGCGATTGAAGAAACCGAAAGCGAGAAGTTTTCATGTAAGTAAATTGAATTAGACTTTTGTTTTAAAAATATGAACATTCCAGCACTTTAAAGCACTTGTTGAATTAAGGTAGCTGCGAAAATTATGAAGAAATGAATGTATTTCCACTAATTAGTTCTTTGAGTTCGCTTTGAGATTTTCTATTTTTCAGTACTCCCAGTACAACGGACACAATAGTTAAATTTTTTAAACATTACTAGCAAAGATAAATAATTTATTTATTTTATTTGGTTCTTCTACAAAGTGTACGTACACTGAATAAAATAATATAACAAACAAAAAGCAACATCTTAATTTAATATATAGCTTCTTATATTAAAAACTACGATAAATAAATATATAATCTGGTGGGAAAATTAAAAGTAAGCTTTAGTAATAAGTTTGAATTAATCATCGATCCAGTAACGATTCTACTTAGAAATATTAAGTGCGACAGACTTCTACGTTCCAACATTGGATTAAGTTTGAAATATTTAGCGTTGTTCGTAAGATTTGAGTAATTTGCTGAGCTCGCAACTAAAAGTTAAATGTCCAATATTTTTTCCTGAATGGACTCAAATCTATCGATTTGATTTTTATAGCTGCGAGACCAAGCTACGCTACAGTATTTTAATTTACTTCTCACCAATGCGTTGTACATAACAATTTTTGTAGTTGGTTGCTTGAGATTCTTAGATTCTCTTATCTAAATCTTAGTATCTTTGATGCCTTCAGGACTAAAATTTCAATATGTTTGTTGGATTTAAGTTTTTAGTCAAAATAGGGTAGAGGTAGAAATTCATAAAATATATAAACTTCATAACTTCATAAGAACTTCACCATTTATATTATATTTTGTGAATTTAATATATTTATATTTTGCTACATTTAAAACCATTTTGTTTTTTATGCACATAATGGTGCATAAAATGGTGTTAGTATATCTAAATCATTTTGAAACAAAATAGAGTCAAGAAGTATCCCTAATCCTAAGCTTTTAAATCATCTGCGAAAAGATATATGTATATGTGAATTTTTAAAACATTTTTAGATTTTTTCATTTATAAATTCGAAGCTGTTCTCTACTAACTATTACTGAATAACAATGGTTATGTAAGTTGACATTGTCTTAGAATACTGTAATCAAAATTAATTTCGTGGTGAAAATGCACTACAACATAAGAGATTTCGAATTCAGCTATGTATTAAAAACAATGCGCTTAATTTTGAACAATTGATAAGATTTAATTATTAATGTAAGAAAAGTTTACAAATATGTAAACATTTTTGTTATGTAATCGTAATGTAAATGTAAAGTTAAACTTTTTTTTACGACACGATCATTGCCAGAGATTAATAAATAAAATAATATTTGTTTATAACACTTTAAATAAAAAAACTCAATGCAAGACCTTAACTCGGGCGCGTAGATCATGTGAAAACATTTTATCTCTAATATTTATGTAAATAAAAGGCAAAGTACATAACAAGTAACGCTCTGTTAGAAGAGAAGACCACTTACCATCTTATTTGCAAATAAATTAAGCATTTTAATATCACCCACAGCTTTGGATAAGGCGCTACCGATTCTAAGTCAGGAACGGCCCGTTAATCACATCTGTTTTCGCAGAATACGCTCTAAATTGAGTTTGCCCGGGAAAACCCGACCCTGCACTGCGGACTTTGTACGTTACATACATATAGGTACTTAATAAGAATTAGTTACACGACATTCATTAGAGAGATATGATGCTATGAAGCGTACATTTTCTCTGGTCGTAAAATATACTAAGTTTTTTCTCATGGCTATAATACATACCTTACTTTAGATAAAACTTCTTCATCGATAGTCCCCCGGGAGCCATTAAGGCGGATACGGCGATTATATAAACTTGTCTGAGAACTTATACTACTATTTATAGCGCAGTATGTGGTAAATAAACATTGTTTTTTTGTATACAAACAGAATCATATATTGAGGCAAAAATACGATGTATATGACAGATAAAAGTATCGATGATAAATACGTCTATATTTTAATCGTATATAAAACTATAAATTCGATTATGAGTTTGTCTATTTCTTGTTATTTGCCTGCTTGTTGTCAGTGGTACAAAAAAGGACACATGGTATCCAACACTTGCCCCCACTCCATAACACGCGGGTAAATCCACGGGGTAAACCAATCGTCTATAAATAAATTTTCAAAGTACATGTTAACTGTAAGTTGTGTCTGGACATTTATATTTAACTTATTCGTAAGTAAATGTATTAAATAGTTAATAACTGTTCACTTTTAATGACTATCATTATTATATATACTGCGTAAAAAAGTTGTCGCGCTACAGGTTTCTTAGCCAATTTTTAAACTGCTTGTTGGATCTTGTGTGTAATTGTTTTTGTGTAATGTGTAATTTATATGAAATAGTTGATAAATTAAGTATTTCGTAATGAAGTCGTTGAAACTTGCTTTTGAGATGCTGGCCACTCTGATTAATGTATAAGAGATAATCATCGATTTATGTACTAATGAATCGATCGGTGTTATTAAAAAACTATTATTGATTAACAACACACGCAAATCAACTGTGATATTTTACGATCAAGTTCTGCATTGAGTTTCGAATTTATTATAAAGGAATAGCTCAACAGTAATTAAATTACATAATTTACTTATTTTTTTTACTTTATATAATGATTGCAATTAATAATACACATATATAATTCGAAAATGGGACGATAAAATATTTCTTACGCCTACTTAGTCTATGGTCGGTAGTCACGATTTATGACTTAAAATGTTAAGCTATGTAGTAAGTATTCCATCCTAAATTGAATAAAAAAATATGTAGGAGCAAAAATAAATGTTTTTATTTACCTTTTAGTTGTAATAATCCCGTTCTACATGTTAATAAATGTCAAACGAACCGAATAAACCACTTTCGACAATACTATTTTCCAATTACTAATGTGATCGTGTCAATTCAGTGGATCCGATTTAATAACAATCTACAAACGGACAATTAAATGTTCGCATTCGATTCCTATACACATTTTGTTCGATGACAAGAATATTAAAACGAAAATGTTTCTAGTTTTCTTTATTTTGAGAAATATTCCAACTTTATATTGATAAAGATAATTTTATTAAAGAAATTGGACTTGTACTTAAAATTAATAACTCAATAATTATTTTTATTAGATATATTTTATATAAATATAACATGTTTCTGACGAATAATAATTTTTAGGAAAGCTGTCTAACAAATTCATCACCCTTTTGTAGTGACCTTCGTCCATAGACACGGCACTGCAAGAAATATAAACCTCGGGGTTATAATATGTAAGTTTATCACATACCATCACTTTAAACGATAAAGATAATACATTTTAATACAAAAAGTTACAATTTGTGATATTTTATTTTATACATAAATATATGTAGTGAAGAGAGCAAACAGTTTTGACAAATCCCCCTACAAGTGAGTGGTACACGAACCGGCTTAGCCTAAGCCCTATAAACTGTTTCCCGACATGACTCATTCTATTAAGGTGCTTTAAATGGGAGTGGAAATATAAGTGAATCATAGACAATCAGTTTTTTTCGTTTGTAGGAAGCTTAAAACTTGCATGCGCTAATAATAAGGCAATAATTTTACTTTTTTTACCATTGCAATTATTATATAAAGTTAAACATTCTTTTTTTTTACAAATAATTTAGTATTATTATTATATTATATAGGTAAATGGCTAGTGTGTAATGACATTATCTCATTATCCCTTCAAACCAAAACACGACAACTATTATTTCGTAACCGTAACAGCCTGTGAATGTCCCACTGCTGGGCTAAATGCCTCCTCCCCCTTTTTGAGGAGAAGGTTTGGAGCTTATTTCACCACGCTGCTCCAATGCGGGTTGGTAGTATACACATGTGGCAGAATTTCAGTGAAATTAGACACATGCAGGTTTCCTCACGATGTTTTCCTTCACCGTAAAGTACGAGATGAATTATAATCACAAATTAAGCACATGAAAATTCAGAGGTGCTTGCCCTTGTTTGAACCCACGATCGAGAGCCGAGATGGCCCAGTGGTAAGAACGCGTGAATCTTAATCAACTATTATTATTAAAAAATAAATTGTTTATTAAGCTTCTATTCTCCTTTAACTGTATGTTGATCCTCGATAAGTGTTTGCCACAAGTGGCAGAATAATTTATGAGCGGATGGTACCCACACGGGCTAGCGAAAAGGGTAATAAATTGGCATCTGTATTGACAAAATTGTTAGTAAAGATATTCTAATGCATTTGTTTTGCATTAAAATATTCACATAATGATTCTAAATTTCAATATAGATATTATTTATATTGATATTACTAACTAACCGCTGAGAATTCGCACGGGTACAATTAAGCTTAACTTACTCGCCGACTAACTTAACTAACTTAAGGATTTTCGCGTAGACTACGTTTGCATAATATTTTATGCACTAGGTATGTAATTGCATTCACAAAGCGATTTTGTTAAAGTGTTTCGAATTCGGAAAAGTAAAAATAAAAAATAAACCGTTCAGAATAAACATATGTAATATATATATATATATAACTAAAATAATTTAACATAATTTTTGTTAAAACAAAAATATTGTGACAATAAATAAACACTTAATTTCAAAAGGACAGAATATAAATACTTTGAAAGCTTTCATTTCGATGAATCAAATTATACAAAGGTTGTGTTATTCAATTTGTTTTGAAACAAGTCACGTTTTACGTCTAAAGAACACGAAAATTCTGTCTAATATAAATAATGTCTACTGCTTTTATATTGATGATTATATACACGGTTATGTTATACTAACTTATACACGCGTCACCGCTCACCTAGACTTTAATTATTTCGGGTTAATTTCGTATCAATCAGCTACTTTTTTGAATTTATTTTATTATTATATATTCAAGTCCTATCATTGTGTCGAGAATAAAGAGATCGTATAGAGAGAAAGTTAAAGATAACCATGAGGTTTTGAACACAATAAATTTCATCTTAATCGCTTCAGTAACGTAGACGATAAGTGACAGCTAACCTTTAAGTATTCTATAGAGCTGAGATGGCTCAGATGCTAGAACGGGTAGACCATAAGTGAATATTGTGGTTCAAATCCAAGCAAAAACCACTGAGTATTTGCTTTATTTGTATTTATTTATGATTTCTCTTATTTTTGGCGGTAAAGGAAAACATGCATATCGGATAAAATTCTGATAATAGATAAATATGTGTATAAATTTGTATATGGCATAAGAGCGGCGCGTCACTGATTTTTTATTTTTTTTTAGTTTAAATTATCAAGGTAAAACGGACACTGGCATATTCAAATACAACCTAAATAAAAAGCAATTAAACTACAAAAGAATGTAATCTATACTGCCATTGTTCTAAGTTTATTTGATAGATTTGAGATCTACGTATCTGTGCAAACTTCATGATACCATTGTTTATTTTTTTCCTTGATCTATTTGATTGGTAACAATATCCATTTGGTCAACGGAAAAAACAGAGTTAAAAGATTGATACTGCAGTGCCATTCAGTAAGAATTCCTGCAATTACTCGCCCGTCAAATGATGACAACAGACATACTGTGATATACTATTTTGATGCGAGTTTTCTTCAAATCTATGTTTATAACGGTCAATGTCGCATATCACCTTCTAACATTTCACGACCTTTTTCTGCGGTGAGTTTCGACTTACTGAGCCCTTTGATAGGCGTATTGAGTCTATTTATCTCACTTTTTTGTGCTTCTATAACATTAGATACTTCATTATAGATATATTGGTCATTATGGATTATTGGTCGTAATCGTAAATCGTAATCGAAAAAAATATCATGTTTAGCTAAGTTTTCTATTATTTTTTTCTTCTTGAAAAATGACTTATATGAGTAATTATTATTATAGGACTCGATATTATATAATATAGTATCTCTGGATAGCCCAGACAATTTTGACCAGACGAAACCTCTAAATACCATAAAAAGAGGTTCTAGTAATATTTTTTTAATATAATGTTCCTTTTAGACTTGTTTTGCTGTATAATGATGCCAACTATTTGTTTTGCTCTTCGTTATTACGACACAACATATTATTGCTTATTTATTTTATTTATTTAAAAACTTTTTTTGCCCACCACATTGTGTAGTTTGACAAAAGGCGGACTTAATGCCTAAAGGCATTATTAAAAACTTATATTATTAAAAACTCGTTTATACTTGCCTAATAATTTATATTTAAGCAAAAGCGTGAATAATAGTGTTGAAAGTAAATATATTTTATCTTCATCTCCAATGTAAACGAGGTATAGCGATAAAGCAATAGATCTGGCTGCTGCAGTGAATTTCTACCCGTTAATTCAAATCTCTTGAATTCCGAAACTCCTAGCTTTGATTTAATTTAGGTCTTATCTGATATTCTGAATATTGGTCTGGCTAGATATTAATTATCGACTTATAAAGCGATTCCTTGATACTGCTGAGCGCTGATATTGGAAAAGTTCAGCAACTTACCGCAGTTTAATAGGATATCATGACTATAAATGCTAAAAATGCCTGCAGAATTTTATAGTTTATTTTTTTATAAATTAAATAAATTTGCTTATTAAAATTGATATCGTTTCAACAACTGTCTGATACAAGATAATCTTATGCATTTAGATCGAATAAAGGTTTTTTTAAATATTTTAGTAGGTTAAATATTTTATAAGATTAACTCAATTGCTCAGTTTTGTTCATTATATAAACTTGTCTCTATATTAATAAATTATAAAGATTTTTATAAAGACACGCTTATTTAATATTCATATTCTAATCACTCTTATTAATTAGTAGATATACACAGAATGTATGAATATACCTATTTTAATTAGTATACTTTTTACTTAGTGGTAGGGCTTTGTGCAAACCCATCTGGGTAGTTACCACCTTCTCATCACATACTCTATCGGCACCGAGAAAAACTTTGTATTATTGTGTTCCGGTCGGAATGATGAGTGAATCAGTGTAATTACAGGCACAACGGACATAACATCTTAGAAGCCAATGTATACGCATGTGACGAGACAATGTCTATGGGCGGTGGTGGTGAAAAAAATATAATTAAAGTAAAATGAGTAACTGCTACGTTTATTTTTTTCTCCACCGAGCGGTTCCGAGCAACGAGTGTTTGTAATTCATCACGTGCTCGGCGGTGAAGAAAAATATCGGGAATTGGAAACCTGCATGTTTTTAATAGAAATCTGCCACAAGTGTATCCGTCATCCATTGAAGCTGCGTCGTGAAATAAGCACTAGATAAAACCTCAAGAGAAGAGGAAGCCTTTACCTGATAATACAAACGATATTATATAAAAGTGTAGTCGTTATTTAGCAATATCAAATTAAATTTTCATAATTTATTAAAAATGAAAATCGCGTGGAATTTTCTAGTTCTATACGAAAGCAAATTGTATGAAACAAATTTTCTGAAACTTGGTAAGAATTTTTTAGTTGTGGTCCAGTTTCGGATGTCCGTTGTAACCTTCGCTTGTAATATACTCGATTGCTCTCCAAGGGAATGCTTCTCTATTGCATTCTTTTACGGAAGCTTGAATAGAAGACACAGCCACAGATAATATTTTTATGCAAAAACTAAGAAGTGATTTTAATAAATCGTATCTATTTAAATAAATTAACTGAATTATAATATTATAAGCGGTTTTATTAAATTTTTATGCTCTGAAATGTTCTTTGGAAGCTTTTGTGGTTTGGACATTTGTTATATCATTGCAAGGCAACCAAACACGACTGACGAAGAATAACGTGGATCACCGAGTACCGTGTAAACGCTGCAAATTTTTAACTTCGTGATACTATTAAGAATTTCAAGTCAGTATAACTTTTATAAGTTCGACATAAGTTTAAGTCTCTAAAACGTATGCATATCCCGAGATATGCAGCCTTTTATGCTAGCCACATGACGTACAGATTTTATTATTAAAGAATTAATAGTCAATATAAATTACCATTTTTTCTTTCTATATGAATCAAATATATTTCGTAAAGATACATTATTCTCGAGACCAAAACAATCCGTAGTCGGAACGTGGATATTTATATTTGTCAATTCTGATGACAAATCTGTAATATTTTCCGAAATAAGGATACTGATAAGAAAAAATATATAGTTATATGCATATGTTACAGTTATATAAAAGTGTATGTGTCTTTTAATAAAGCAATTGCTTATATGTTTTTATAAAATTAGACATTATATATATCTATAGATTGCTATAATATATAAAATATAATGAACGATGAGTAGGTGAAATAATGTATCGTTTATTGTATGATTTCAATATCCTCGACTGTCCTAGAGGATACATTTCATAGCTCGATGAAATGTCTAATCCATAGTATTCGAATAAAATTTAATTAGATGTTATATATATTTAATGGTTGAACAATTTAAACAAATACAATGGCGGCGTTCAACATGGCCGCGCCGACCATTGGCGCTTTCGCTTCATCAGAACGACCAGAGCTGTCAAATCTTGTTTTCATTGGGATTTCAAATTTTATCGATGACTCTAGCCTTGCACCGTCATATTTATTATAGTTCTCTTTTTGGTTTTATGTTGTTTGACTTATAGTAAGCTCTGTTTTTTATTTAACTGAATAAAAGCGAGCAATATATTAGTTTAAAGATATTCGGTTGTTTAATGTTGGTAAGGTGATTTTTACTTCTACAGATATGTAATGGATAGGACGGAATACAGCAGTACTACTACATATTTATATTTTCCTTCCCACAGGATAAATATTATCTTACGAAAGACAAATCGTTCCTCCCCCGCGATTCACGACACATGAGTCTAAGCGCAATTTCGTTTCCAACGTGTTTATGTATGTTGCCAAAAAGATCACACATTTATCACTGAATTATAAGAAAATATTTTATAAATTAAAGTAAACGACCTATATGTATATATATATATATATATATATATCCCATTGCTGGACAAAGACCTCTCTTCTTAAGGAGAAGCTTATTGTACTACACACGAATTACTTTTTAAATACAAATGATGTACATGAAAACTTAGTGTTCTTGTCCGGGTTTGACCAGCAATATTTGTTTAGGTTTCACGTGGTTTACCGACTGGAGAAAAACGGTGTTATTTATCAAATCAGTTACTAAGTATAAATGGTTTACTGCGACACATTCTTTATACAAAAAAGGCCGTCCTTGCGCTTTCTTCGAGCATGACTAAGGAAAAGGGCATTTATTCGACCGTGCGATTTTTATCGTCTCAAATCTCATATTTTCCTTGTCGATGATCAAAATATTTAAGCGTCAGCCCACGGAAAAACTTTATCGAGCACCCATGTATTATTCAGATATTCCTGTACCGAAACGAATTTATTTTTCTGGTTGTTTATTTAGTTGTGGTTCCTGACCCATTCTTACGGCATCAAAAATTTAAATCGGTCCCCGATATCGATTGTTAAGATATCTTCGGTTGTAGATGACTGTAAGAAGTTTGAACTAATAATAAAAAGTATTATTATATTTTTGACAACATCTAGCACGTAAAAGTTTATATGTAGATATTGGATATGCTATGAGATTTGCAAAATAATAGCGATATATATGCCGGCTAAGTTGTTACTTGAATAAAATTAAAGTGGCTACGAGTTATTAAGTGGAATAGCGCTTTTTTATAAATTAAGACGTAGTTAACATCTTACAAAACATTTTATTAATAATAATGATAAGCTCTGCTTTGGCAAAGTGGTACAATAGGAACAGTACACACATATATTTATGCTAAATAAAATCAGTCATATATAATAATAACCAAATATATATATAAGCTCAGTAAATAGTTAAAGCGTAAACACTTCGACATTGGTTTTTACTGATAAAAATTGCAGTAACAGTATTATTTTCTTACCTAAAAGAATACTTAAATTCGTATTGTTTGTCGTATATGTCACGAGATGTACAGAATCTTAATATATATCAAATATGTTGTAAAAATATAACGTCAATAAAGGCCAATTTTATCTTCAGAAAGGTACCAGGAATGTTGGGGTGGGGTTTTTCTACTAAAAGGACTGCGATTATCGCATCCGAAGATGAAGAACGGCCGTCTTTAGTCCTTTAGATCGGATAGGTTGCGGGATCTATTGATATAACAAATTCGCGGCCCCTGCCGTTCTTTGCTCCCTTCGTGGCTGGCAGTGCTCACCTCAAAATTAGTAATACGTTAATGCTAATCTAAATGATTACAAATAAATATATAAATATATAAATTTGACAGAAATTGAAATTAACAGAAATTTTCGAATACATTGTAAGTCACTGTCGTAGACGAGTCGTAAAGACAGTAATAACATTATTTGTCTTACATTACATAATTGTTATTGACTCACTACTAGTTCGCAACAAAGTTCGAGTAATGTTATTAAAGACAGCGGTACTATTTTGCACGAACTTGCTTTGTATGCCATTCGTGTTATGGTAAAAACCGTCTTTTTGTGATACGCTATTATGATGCCTGGATCCTTTTTATTATATAATTATTATAATCAATATCGCATATCATTTCCTGACGTTTTACTTTGGCTTTTGATTGGCGCAGATTCGAGTTTTCTCTTCCATAATCTACAGATCTCATTAGGTTATGAAAGTATAATAGTTATATATATAAGCTTTACGTATGTGTACATATTCAATTAGTAAAGTATGTTTACACTAGCTGCCGGCCCCGACTCCGCTTTTATTAAGGTTTTTTATCCGATTTCATATTACGTACAGGGTTAATTTTTGTTTCAAGCCTCGAATGCTCAACCTTAACGGTATTCGCCCCCCCCCCTAGCGAATTGCTAATATGTTTTTAAATGCTAACTACTATAAATAATATAGCAAAAAAATATAGCAGTAAAAGTGTACTTAAAGCATTAACTGTTCATAATTAGTAAGAATATCGTCTAATTACACTAATTAAGATAACAATAACACTACTAAAATCAAATACAATAATTATACCTCATTGGAAATGTTATTAGATTTATATATATCTGTATATAATTTTTTCTCGATGAATAGTCTTAAAACCATATTGTTTATAAATTATACTGGGTCAATTCAATCTTGGCTTCGTAACAATGTCATCATGACCGAATTTTAATGTGCATTCTCTTTTCTCTCACTTTCATAATCCGATGGGATGATAATCCACGAGGATCAACGGCTTTGAGAGACACAGAGCTCTTACTAAGAATTTATTATCAGAAAAACTAGATTTTTCTTAATGGTCCTACCAAAGACTTAATCTCAGTACCTCGGGATCAGCAACCTTATAAACTAGCAACTAGACTAACGTTATCCCGATTACTATATTGTGTGTATTATTACTATACTTTTGAATGAGTTTAGTTCACAGTCAATACCTCAGCCGTTTTTGGCTGTGAGCCAGCCTCTGTGTCTGTAATTCCGACCACTAAAAGTTTGTTTTCAGAGTTATAATTTATCTATAACAACAGCGACTGCGCTATGAAATAATATGGATTTTTTGTAAACGCCTCAATAAGTGTTAGTTATATATTGAAGTAATAGATTATAACAAATATATTTATACCTTGTGATTAAATAATATCAAAAAATTTAAATTATTATTAATTTACTTTTGTTTAGGAAATTTAATGATGATTGGTGATCAATTGAGTAGCAAAGATGTGAAAGCGTAATAAAAGACACATATTCAAACAAACTCGCTTTCGCAATTGTAATATTAGTAAGGATTTTGCCCAAATCCAAAAATATAACACACTTTCAATAATTGAAATGGGTTGTATATGGTTATGGGTATTGGTGAATAGAAGTTAGAACAACATCTACGAAGACCATACATTGATAACAGTCTCATAAACTTATTTTTCTCGATTATTGGAAAAACATCAGGTTGTACGTATAAGAAAAATATGTTTCTCGTTAACAAAATCTAGCCTAGTCTTGTTCGAGTGTTTGATCAATATAAAACAAAAACATACTCGTCAAACATATTATAAACTTGTCCTTTTTTAAATTGGTTACCAAATTTAGTCCTGCAATTGAAATTAAGTGACGAACAAGAATTTGGCTGATTGTCTAATCCGTTCGTTATTGGCGCATCTGTTCATTATCTGTTTTTAACATTCTTGACTTTTTTAAAGCAGGCTCTAATGTATCATTGTGATTTGAATTCCCGCCAAACCACTGACACGGTGTTTTCCATTCATTGCAAGAAGCATTATTGGTTGAAGTATAAAAAATAATTCCATACTTTTTCCTGAGTTTAAAGCAAAAGTCGTTGGAATTCAGATTCAGATACAAACAATGAAGCCAGTAATAAATGAAATAAGTGAAAAAAATAATATTGACAAAGGGTAACATTTGATTTATTAAATGATGAAAGAATGAAAAATTTGCGATATAATATTTAAAAAAAAAAACAAGTAATCCATTTACGTATCGCATTAATTGATTATTTATATATAATGAGTAAAATACTCTACATTTATCAGCAAGTAACTTTTCTATTAAAATGAGTTCTGACCTACATTGTATAACCAAAGTTTTATGGTTTGAGAATATTGTATATTTATTGTGATCGATTCAAACCGACAGACAGTTTGACATAATTGTTATGTTTCAATAAAAGCTATTTTATTATACGAAATAATTTTACTTACATTTGTTATATTGTTGGGAATGCCCAAAATGGGCATTCCCCTTTCATTAATTAGAAGTACCTGAGACTGACTACGAAGCCTTAAAATAGTAAATAATATCAAAGTACATATATTATTAAGTTACTTACAATTTTATTACAATGAAAATTATATTTTTTATTATTATATAATAAGAGCTAATTTGCGACGTCGAATGATGCGACGGAGCGTGAGAGGTAAAACGTCGAACATTATATGATGAATAACGTAAATAAATCAGTATATATATATAATATTTTAAAAAGTCACGGTTCATTTAGTAGGAAAGTTTTTATATATTTATAAGAATGTTATACATATATCATAATCCCTGAGAATTTTCTTGTATGCCTTCTTTAACTTGATATTAACGAGGACAAAGTTTATCAATTTGTCATGCTGGATTTTTATAAAAAATATTTAAGTTACATTCAATGTATGAGAAAACAACACAATCAAATCATTTGTATTCGGCTACTCATAAAAAGTGTTTTTTAATTGTTATGTAGAGTGGAGATAGTCTTAATTAAAGGTTGCAGGTTAAAGCCCGGCATTTGAACAGCATTGAATTTTCTTGGGCATAATGTTTGTTGATAATTCATCTTGTGCTGGGTGAAGGTAAACATCGTGAGGAAATCTACATAAGGATGAAAATGTTATGTCACATGTGCACATGGGTATCCACCAACTCGTAATGGAGCAGCATGATTAAATAAGCACATAACGCTGCTAATTAGAGGACTTGGGCGGTAATTGACCGCGGCGGAAATTGTCTTTATGGTGGTCTACATATTTTTGTTATTAAAAATGTCAAATTCTATTTAATCAAATTGTTATTTAAAAACAATTTATACAATTTTGTGATCAAATTCGATCTTGAAATATTATTCGATAAAGTTATGCTTTTTTTAATAAAGTTACAGTTACAAGTTTATAAAATCATGTTTTCTACTACTACTACCCAACGTTGACCTGATGGCAACCTCGTATAATAAATCTAGTAAAATTTAGGGTATCCGGTCATCGACACCTAAGACTTCTCCGACAAACAAATAAACATTGCCTTTTATAGTCTAAGTATAAAAGTTTGAACTATATAACAATTTTATTTCTCAACTTTGATTTGTAGAGTTCGGCTGATTATAGTTGGAAATATTGAAAGGAAGTTTGATGAAATGTCAAAACAAACAAATATAAATAATATTATAATAAGTAAAAGGTATTATTATATGTTAAAAGTTTTTTGTTACGTGGTATAAAGTTTGTTATATTTGAATAACATATAAGAGAGTATTGCTTTTGTAGTTATTTCACAGACTCAGGCGTCCAATGCACGTCCTGAACGACAAAGCCGACAGAATATCTGTCGCAAACGCTCCCTTCGAAGGGAAGACACTATACCCGACATACGTACACCGTTTCCGCCGGCGGAAACGAGGTCCCCGACTTGTGACATCACGAAATCTGTCGTGATTTAGTACGGTGCTTCTTGCAGAAGCGCTTCCCACCCCACCGGCTACGTCCTGAGCCGAGGTGCGATCTCGTAGGAGACACCCTCAGGATGGACGTCATGTAGAGCCCGTGACGGTTCCAATTTCAAGGCGGAGTCTAGTACTCGCCCCAACGCCCAGTGACGCTGTAAAGTCCAATAGGGCCAACAGCATACACTCAATCAGAAAAAAAATGTAGGTTTCATTGAGTCATAGTATTAGACACGTGTTAGAAGTCACGTGCTTGTACAAATGGAGTTTGTACTTATATATACTAGATGATGATCATGGTATGATGTTTAATAGTATTTATTAAATATAGTATTTAAAAAAAATATCTATGTATCTTGTTGAATAGATCAATGATAGAATGAAATCATTAATACATGCGTGTTTTGTCATATTGTGACAAAAGTAAAATTTAACCATTGATGTGCTCTTTATATTATCGAGATACTATTTATTGGTTCATTTATTTGCAATATAATAATGTATTCTAATATAAAGGTGTAGGCGTTATAAAACTAGCAAAAAGTATATGCAGATATCAGCGATATCACATTGTACGTTTGCCTAGATTAGCTATCGTGATTCCAAACAATAGAAGCGTTCATTTGAAATGCGCTTTATTTGAATTCTAATCCAACAATTTCGCTATTTTGAAATACTCTATTTAAAGTTAGTTTAATGAAGTCTTTTCTTGAATAAAAAGCTGTTCTGGTGTACAGTAAGTACATAGAATATTATTATCAATTTTGCTAGACATAACGCCTTTTATTTCAACTACTGTTATCGTAATTTTATAATTAGTACCTGGGCGAACGAGCTTCGTAAAACATATATAGGTTTCTCTCCTGCATTATTTCATACCTATATAGATAAGCTTTCAAAATACATCATTATCTAAATAAATAAATGTATATATAAGAATTGCATTAAAATATATCAATTATATATCGCCTAGTAATGCGGTGATATAAAATACACTTGCAAGGGACGAAGGGAATGCTTCTTATATGTGTACAGATAAATCAGCTTGAGGACGTTTTTGCGTTTGCCGTAGTGTAATACACACAGTCACAAAATCTTTAATAAACCAGTTTGAGCTTGCTCGAACTCTCGCATATGTAGCGTTAGAAGTGTCATGTCATATTGTTTATTATTATTGTTTGTTTTCATAAATTACTGTTATTTGATATTAAAATTGTTAATTTGAATTTAACTACCCTGATTTATAATCTTATAGTAAATATATCGGGATGAAAATTCACGTCGCTAAAAAAAGTCACAAATAATATGAATGCTATAATGACATTAACTTAGGAAAAATTAAAGTATATCATTTTTAAATCGAATTATCAGGTTACTATTTTTTTTTAATTATTAAGTTATCCAGTTGAGTGAGTCGGTTAAGTGAGCCGGTTGGCGTGGTTGGTAGATACTTGCCTTTCACGCCGAAGGTTGTGGGTTTGATTTCCACCCAGAAAAGACATTTGTGTGCATGAACATGTCGGTTTGTCCTGAGTCTGGGTGTAATTATCTACATAAGTATGTATTTACAAAAGAAAACTAGTATATTTAGTATATCAGTTGTCTGTTTTCCATAGTACAAGCTCTGCTTAGTTAGAGATCAGATGGCCGTGTGTGAATAATGTCCCGGGATATTATTATTATTATTATCATGTTGGTAGTTTTTTTATAGCTAATCACAACAGCGTCGTAACAAACAAAATCAGATCAATAGTAACAGGCTTCGAGCTTATTTATATAAACTGTACATTTTTATTATCGTTGCATGAAAAAAAATATTATATAACCTTTATTGTTAGCAACACTCAGACCTCAATACACAGAGCTCGTTTTGTTTAAATGATTTCACATCGTGCTTACATCGATACAAACGTTCCAGGGTCGCTTCGCATAAACGGGAAAAATAAAATCTTTTAGTTGTAGCTTTCCATGTTATTTTGCATGGAATTCATTTTACACATCTGTTTTGTATGTCTACGCATTGGGAAGGATACCAATATATTTATAATAATATTATAAATGTCAAAATGTGTGTGTTTGGATGTGTGTTACTCAATCACGCAAAAACTGTAGGACGGATTTTAATGAAACAGACCTTATACCTTCATTTAAGACAGGCTATCTAACACCTGCAAGCGAATCCGTGAGCGGAAGCTGGTATTGATTATATGATTTACAAAAAAATAATCAAAAATTTTACAAATATCAAAAACACAATACAATAAAGCCTTATGATTCATTATCTGTTTTGTTAAAAATCGTATTATTTTCTTTCCTACTAATTCGCTTTTTCAATTACCAGATGAGTTTTTTGTAGGATTGCACGTCAGTAGAAGAAAGAAAGAAGACTGAAGAGCTCTTATGAGACAGACACAAGCGCCCTCAACAAAGACTACTTTGTAAGCGTTTTTATTAATGAATACTTGTATTTCGATAGTAAGTTAAGAACCATTCAACATTTCGATAACAAGGCCAACATATTTAAGAGATAGATGGAGGATTTATAAATTACTGCTTTTTGAATATTCATACAAATGTCGATATTGTATTTGAGTTTTCAGGAATCTCTCTAAATCATAAGTTATATAATAATAAAAATATTAAATAATTAATTGTATTTTACCTTAACGAAACATTACATTTACCTCTTAACATAAGATAACGTAAAATATAACGGACCGTATGTTCCATCCATCTCTCCTCTACTCTTGGAGAGAAGGTATGACGCTTATTCCAACACGCTACTCTAATGCAAGTTGGTAGATACATAAGAAGCAAAATTTCATGAACGTAGGTTTTCTCATAGTGGACATTATGAATTAACATAAACTAAGCACATAAAAACTCAGGAGTGCAAGCAGGTTTGAATCCGCTGTCTTAAGATTAAGATTCGTCTGTTCTAGCCGTTGGGCCATTTCGGATTTGAACAAGTATTAAATTATAAATATTTGGTTCATCGTAAATCCCGCGTCACAGATAGTAATCTAATTTATTGCTTCAGAAATATAGATTATAAAATGATCCATAGAATAATATTTTATTAAAACATCTTTAGTGAAAATGTTTATAAGATAAATTAAAATTTTATTATAACCGTAATTGAACATTTTAACAAATCTTAGGAGAATATATTTTTGTATAAGAAATAATGTCGTAAAAATACTTTCTAGTATACTAAAATGGTGAACGAAAAATGAGATTTCTTATTTTTCACTTAAAACGACAAATATGATATTTTAGAACCATATTTACAACATCTTGCAAAAACCTCTTACAGAGAGAATATAATACTGTTGAAGGTACTTAAGCTGATTAAAGTAGAATTTAAAAATTATTAACGTCAACAGAAAAATAAAGTTAACACTGGGATGTAATCAGCAGAGATGTAAGAAATTGATTGACGTGAGTACAGACGCATCAAATTGTGGGATCGTTGAGAGGGGGATTAATTAACGGCTTGATGGTGAGTCGATATTGGAATTGGCGGACAGAACAGTTCGAACAGTCGTACAGTGTGCGATTGCATAGCCTCTGAAGCGATCATCGCGTTTTATAAACTCCATTGTAATTACACAACAGAAATTATAGTATTCTAGTTGTGTTTTCTTTCGGTTATCTGATTTCCCTGGAGAGAAGGAACTAACTAACGGAAACCTTAATGAAAGATCTTCTATCGTTCTATTTAATTTAAGGCTGAGACCTGACCAATATTACCTATATTTGAATTATATCAAATAACCATACATACCTACCTATGTTATTCGTGTTGCTATGGACGACAGTCTCTGTTATATTTGTTATTCGGATTGTCATGGACAAAAGCTCCTCTTGAATAACCTAGGTTATTCACACACGGCACAAACTAAGCAGAGCTTGTATTATGGAAACCAGACAACTGAAGTACTACATATACTACTTTTCTTTTGTAAATACATACTTATATAAATAATTACACCCAGATTTAGGACAAACAGAGATGTTCACGCACACAAATGTCCTGGGTAGGAATCGAACCCACAACTTTCGCGTGAAAGGCAATTATTCTACCAACCACGCCAACTAGCCCGTCGAACGTTTATTTCTTATTATCCACAAAAGTCTTACACATGACATTTCTTGCACCATATTACCTGTATTGTGTTTGCCTGTGTGTATTACAAGTAGTTTAAGTAATTGAGGAATAAAGGTGAGCGCTAAAAATTCTAGTTGTCCGAGCAGGAAGATTCGACTTTCATGTATCGTGTTGTTGGATAATGATAATTAACGATGTTGTTTTGAAATTTTAGTCTTTGTTTGCTTTAGTGTTAGTGAAGAGACAAATTTATCTGATAAAATACACTGATGGGAAATAAAATTGTTTGTACTACCGCTACTTTAATTTCTTTTCAATAAAATTTTATATCGTTTATTTCGTTTTTTAATATCATGAAGCTACATAATTTATCATGTAATTTTAATTTAAAATATTATCACTCATAACAGCATCTTAGAGATTACATAACGCCACATAAATGTTATTCCTGCTTAATCTTCCCAATGAGCTTTAGGAAGATTATAAAAAAAACATTCATTTTTTACAAAACACTGTAGGTATAGAGAAGGAAATTTAATTAAACCTCTAGATTGGCCATTAAGATTATAAAAGCGTCCGGAACGTTTTCGTCCACAAGATGAAATGTTCGCAAAGTAATATTAAAGAATAATAATAGGAAAGGCAAATCTTAAGGACTTTATTATCCAATCAGTCGAATGCGGTTACCAAGACTTGTAAGGAAATCTTTAATTTCCTTTTTAATAATTCTGTTGACATTAGCTCTTCGGGAGTGTCTCATGCCCGTGATAAGTTCTGAGGGTGGCTCGTCGAGTAGCTTGAGGGTTTTCAACGAGGCAATATTGAACATGAAGTTTATTGCAGACGGATTCTTGTAACATTTGCCGATTAAAGGTTGAATGGTGACATCTGAAAATAAACGATTTATTTGCCTTGCGAATGTTATTCATAATAACTAAGTGGAACATTAGATGTATTATTTGTGAATAAACTCAAAGTTCATCGCAGAACGCAATCATTAAATGACAGGAAGTGATATGCGACATCGACTATAATAATTATAACACCTGATGATTGATACACATATCAAAATAGCATATGAGTGACCCGTAAGTACGTTTTTAACATCTCGCACGTGTGAACTGAAGTGAGGTTTTAAGGAATAGCACTGCTGTATAAAGTATTTTTTAAGTACTTACTAACGCCAACAACACAAGAATACAAATCGATGTGGCAATGGTTGATCATGGGCCTGTAAACGTAGCTCTCCATGTTATGGGCCCATATTTGTGCACACGCCGGATCATACGTATCTAAGCAGAAGGTTGGGCACGTGTGGTTGCACGCTTGATGGGCTCCAACTATACTAAAATCTTCGATTCTACGGCCACTTACAGGATTAACAAAAACTTTATTGATATTGCACATATCATCATGAATACGTTGAATGTCTGAAATGTAACATTAATTAGTGAAAAAATGCAGTTGGTCCAGACTTGAAAATTTAGTTTTGTTTAGCGTGTGTTTAGTTAAACAATGCTGTATCTTCTTCTTTCGAGTGTCAAATCAATAATGGCAGAAATAGCAAAATCTGTTTTTAACTAGACTAAGTAGGCTAAACTAGGCTAAGTAACGTTTATAGGTAAGATAATGATTACAAATAGATTTTAATTTCAAATATTATTAAAATAATACATCAAATATCAGTTAGATTAAAGAGTAGTTTAACTTCTATGCACCTACCTGCAAATTTAAATTGGCATTGTATCATTCTTAAGTAACAAATATTATGGTATCTTTTGATAACTCTTTGGCCGTTAAAAGCTGTTGCTTCACCGCACACTGGATCGTATACATTTGAACATTCTATGTCATCACATGATTCGTCAATTGTAGAAAACACTATATGTGCTAAAAATAATCCGTACGATAAGTGTATAATAATTACTCTTGGAGTATGCTAAAAGGTAGGAGTTTCGATAAAGAAAATGAATTTAAAGACGAATGTTTTTAAAGGCCAATCACAACAAAAATGTATATAAGAATGAGATCTAAACGATGTTTTAATAATATTACTTTTTTTTACATTTACCTGTATTGCAGTCGGTGTACTACATCGAAGTGCAATATGGTACCCCGACTGATATGTAATTATGACATGTATCACGGAAGTTTCTAGTCGGATATTAATATTCGTTGCAATCCCTGTACAAAGTTCAACTCAACCGGATATATTGTAAAGTAATGTAATATATCCTTAACTTTCTACGAGCATTGCATGTATATATCATTGAATCAATATAAAATATAATACTAATATTATATATGTGAAAGTGTGTTTGTTTGTTTGATACGCTTTCACGTCCTAACTACTCAACCGATTACCTATCTTAAATTTTTTTATACGTTATCAGGTAAACAGAAAAGGACATAGGCTACCTAACACCCCTCCCCTTCAAAAGCGGGCGAAGCCAGGTGCTTAAAAAGAAGAATATTATTAAATAGATTTTGTCGAGTCGATATACTATTGAGTTATTACACATTTTTAATAATGAAATCCGTAATTTTTGAGTAAATATAGCTTAGCGTGACAGCAGATTATATAAATAAACGTGTGGTATAGCCAACCAGATTAAAAATATTATTACCACAATTTAACTTTTGTCCTAATTAAAGGTTGCGGTTTCGTCTCAAAATTGAAACGCTTATATTATAAGTTGATACGAGGTGATGTAATTATAATTAACTTAACTTCTCAACAAAAAATGATGCAGTGTTGTATAATTGTTGGCGACCTTCTGAAGAATATTAAAAGTTAAAAATATGAATTCAATCACAAAACAAAGAAAATTAAACGGACGAGGATCAAATTGATTATTTGGATAAAGAATCGGATTTACAGTTTGGAAAGTGACAAGCTACAATTTATTTTGAACAAAATTTACGGGGTCGAAGTTGCGGGTAAAACTAGCATTAAATACTTGGTTGTAGGGTTGGGTGCCAGCCCGTCTGAGTAAGTGTCTAATCGTCATTAATATTTGAACAATGTCTATGAGCAGTGGTGACCATTTAACATCTGGTGACCAAATTGCTACGAACTACGAAATAAAAAAAAAACATTACAAGCTGAAAACTTACCTTGAGAGATTAAAAATAAAATTATTCTGTAAATGAGCATACTCGCATAGACTTAATTAATTCCAAAGCCATAAAGAAACCATTTTTATGCGACTAGAATTTCATACAGCGCCAGACATGACTAAGGTTTTACGTTCGTTTTTTATAATTAAAATTTAATTGAAACTCTCATGCATTACGCTCTTCGACTTTTTATTATATTCTAAGATTTTTGCATAATTTCATCATTTCAGCTCAAAGTTAATATGAATATATTAGTTTTTCATAGAAAAATGGTTTTCATTATAATTAAATAAAAAAAGTACAGAGTACATAATAGTCTTTAAATACAAGATGCCAAAAAAAAAAAAACAAGTGTTGCTGCTTTTAACATTATTAGTTAAGAAATGAACATGATTTGGTTCAAATAAAATTCCTTTGTTATTTTTTCGATTCATTCTCGAATTATTTTATTAATTTTTTAAATGATCTTATATAAAGCAAAAATTCAAGAAAATCATACGCTTAAAAATAAGTTGTTAAAATAAAAAAGACGTATATCTCAACAGTTTTGGCTTATGTTTGCGCGGAAAGATCTTTATTACGCTGCACGAAATGGGTACACAACTAATGAATTTGTAAAATGAAACTGCTTCGCCTCTCTTCTGCTTTAAACAAAAGTTGTGAGTTATGAATTTTCCAAGCTCATCTTAGTTTGTGAATGTTACTTTGTTTTTTCACCTACCTAAAACGTGCTTTATAATATTTTGCTTCTTATCTTCACTTTTTTTTTCTACAATTTTTCGAGTTTATATTCTCTAGATTCTTTTGCATTTTTATTAAGCATTCGAATATCAATATTCTAAATTATACATTATAACTACATCTACATTCTATGTATATAACTACATATATTATACATTACATATTATTATAAATATCATTTTCTAATTTACGTTGCTTCTTTGTTATATAGCTGTGGTCCCCATTCTGATGAGTTATACGTGAAGGTTAAATTAAGTAACGTAATCCTCGGTTTTGTTCAGCTCCTCGAAAACCACAAAGTCTCTGTTATCTTTAGCTATAATATATGATTATGTCTGAATAAAGACTTTGTTTTAATTAGTCACTTATGTATACCGTGTATAATAATGTAAAGTAGGAATACGATTTTATGAGAATCTGAAACAAAAAGGTTTAATGTGGGAAACGAAGGTCTACGCGTAGCAAGAGTTGTGTTTGCGGAAAAAGTCAAACATTAAATATAATTTAAATGTGGAAGCGTACGTTAGCTAGCATTATGCATATAGTACATATGTAGTGCATATATTATTTGAGTGTCCCAGCTAAATAGCCAACTCTAGTTGTTTGTTTTATTTTTAGTATTACACTGCTCGTTCGTTGGGAATGATGCAATAATTGCTTTAACGTCTACTAAGTAAAGAATTAACAGTCTTTAAATGTCCCATCGCTGGACTAAGGCCTCCTTCCTTTGGAAAGTGTGCAGCTTGTCCCACCTCGCGACACGCATGTATCAATGCGGGTTGACACATGCAGATTTCCTTATTTATGTATTTTTCACCATCGAGCACCAGATGACTTATAAAAAAATAATAACATAAAAATTCAGTGTCCGAGTTTTAACCGGCAGAAGCCAGTAGGCCATATCCACTCTTCAACCGTCTATTGAACGAGTGCTAAGCGTTTGTCTGTTTGATGACGTTATTATATATTGTTATATTATATATATATATATATCAGCTTATCGCCATCCATTGCTGGAAAGCCTATACCAGCAGCCGGCCCCGTACGCACTAGCGTGGAGTACGGGGGGGGCGAGATTACGTTCGCCCATTGAGGAGAGCTCCACCAAATCACGAGCTGAGCAAAGCATGGGAGAGTCCGCGGATGCGTTATATCAACACGATCTCGCAGCCTCTCCGATCTGTGCCGGGCGACCATCGCAGTGGTTTTAGAAGTTAAGAATCCCACATAACCCAGTTCCCTCCCCTGGGTACCTTTCTGAAGGTTTCCAATGCGTGAAAAAAGGGCGTCCTACACTACGTTTACCTAAGCGGGGTCTCCATTCTAACACGTGTCGGCTCCATCGGCAACCAATGCGTCTAGGGACATGATCAGCCCACTTCCACTTCAGCATGAGATTCTACGCGCGATGTCGGTGACTTTCATTCTCTGGCGAATGTCCTAATTTCGGATTCTGTCTGCCAAAGAAACCCCAAGCATCGCACGTTCCATAGCTCGCTGAGCGACCTTGAACTTGTGAACCAGCCCTAGGTGTCCACGTTTAACATAACAGGCAGGACGCACTGATTATATACCCTGGTCTTAAGTGGTTTTGGGATCGACGATTCAAAAATATGACGCAACCTCTCGAATGCTGCCCGGCCTAAACGTATTCTTCTTTTGGCCTCCTTCTCAAAGTTGTGCCGGCTAAGTTGTATAGTTTGGCCCAGGTAGATGTATTTCTGCACAACGTCGAATCGAGAGCCATTTACGACAACCGGTCTCGGGGATATATGTTGGTTGATCATAATTTTGTTTTTTTCAAAGTTCATCCCCAGACCCATCTTGAAGAATCGCTCAGGCTGTTTAGCACCTCTTCCAAATCTTGCAGAGTTTCCGCCATGATGACAATGTCGTCGGCCATTCGTATTAATGTCTTGAAGACATCCTCCAATGCATTGGTAAAAAGTTTCGGGAAGATTACATCCCCCTTACCCCGCGATACAATTTGATTGGTCTTGTGCTCTGATCTTGTACTTGGACAGTCATGGTTGCGACTTCGCACAAACACTTTAACACCTGGACATACCGAAAGTCTATTAGGCATCTCTACATGGATTCCAGAATAGCCCAGGTCTCGATGGTATCGAAGGCTTAATAAGGATATAAGGGGAGTCGACAACGACTTCACGCTCCCTACCGTTAATTTGACATGCCTGTGTTGCATCCTGCTGATCAACGAACGAGGCTCTGGCGACCGATGTCGTGGCGGTATACCCACACAAATGCTGGAATCCAAAAATGTAAAATCTAGCGGGCAGCAGCGCCATCAGCGAAAGATTTACAGCTACTGCGGTCACCAACCCGCCTGCCAAGCGTGGTGGCTAAGGCAATATACCCCCCTAATGAGCAACAACACAAATGACGTTATTATCAGACGACAATCAGCTTATATATTATTATTATAAAATAATAAGAATCTAATATCCTTCAGATGTTCATAAATCAAACAATTTTTTTTTAATTGATAAAAATATCTAGAAACGTCGAGATATGATTAAAAAAACAATATCATTATAATTAATTCACGTCGAGCGTTGACCCACTGAAAATTATGTTCTCTATTTTATATTATCTGACCGAATTCCAGCTAAGGAGGCCAATCTCAAAGACCATTTATTAATCTGCGCTTGAGATATTATAAAAACCTTTAATTATATCTTTTAGTGGTCTTTCATGGGATTTGAATTTCGGTAGCTCGGTATCAACATTTTATTAAAAGTAACATAAAATGGCAAAAAAGTTAAATCAATGGCAGGTAGAAACGCAATTTGGTTGTAAACTAGCGTACATCTGGAATGCGTAGCAACGCGTCTTAAAGTTTCGAAATTAAGATCATCATACTGGAAACTTCACGTAAGAGCCAACATTAACATTAATGGTCATTCGTGCACACATGAGCCGAGATGGGATGTCCACGGGGCCAAATCCAGCATGTATAGCACTTCATTTGTGTTTATTATTGATCTTGAGCTTGCCAAAGAAAACATGCGAATATATCTGACATGTATTATAAATAAGAATATATGTAAAATAACATGTGTTGAACGAAATTCTGACACATATTTGGATTGCCATATTTGGACAAGCTCTCATTAGCGCATCGCGCACCACTTTCTAGAGGAGGCATGTGCCTTACATTGGGAAAAACGCAGTGCAATTTACGTATATATTTTTTTATAAAAAACAAACGTTTATTTTGATTTAAAAATATATTATACTTACCGAACTGTAGGTCGACATTGTAATAGAGCTAAATTTAAGTGCTGTGAAATATAACGGTTTCTGGGATCTGCAAAATAAATAAAAAAGTTGAGTCGCTAGGGATCTTCTCGCCGGATTGGAATGCAAATTAGTCGCTATTTGCTGAGATTTTCCTATTGCAGAGAATAAGGGTTGGCTTTTTTACAGCTTCATAGTTATTCTTTGAATTATGTTAATTTTAAAGAATACAATGTCTCTAAAGGAATATATTCATAGTTTTTTTCTAATCAAGATGACATTTTATTGGTGAGTTGTTTATACATATATAATGAGTTCGTTGGTTTTTTAATTATAGTTATTAGTGAACTGGCTATGTTTCCCCAAGGAATCTTGCCACATTTCGCGATCATGATTTGAAGCTATTGAAACATTATTTTAAATTTTAAATTTTAGTGTATAGTAGTTTAGTCCTTTAAATAAATATTGATAACGTTTGTGAAATGTACAATCTCTTAAGTTTTCAGATAAATAGACTGCTTATGGCAATCCGATTTTTTTTTTTAAATTTTATAAAGGTTGGCTGGCAAGCGGGCCAACGGTGACGGTAAATTATCAATTACCACTTACAATTGGTGCTATAAGAAATTTTCACAATCCCTTACATCACTAATTGACATTATTATAGTTTCCAAGTTGTACGGAGCCAATATCTGTGGGTGGTGGTGACCACTTATCATCAAGAAGCCCATTTGCCCTTTCGCTTACCTATGATATTTTTTTATTATTAGTTATATTATGAGACTCCTAAACTAGTACTACTAATTTTACTGTACTATAATGTACTGTGCCACAACGATTATACACACTAACAACAAGTAGCTTACAAAAATATCGCATTATTTTATAGTTCTTCAATACTCGTACACTCACCTTTGTATCAAGGTTAACAAAGCTCGCTGGCAGCGGATATCACCGTTATACCATCCACAGTCGTACACCGCATCTGCTACACCTGAACTCTAGAATATAATAATGGATCAAATTCGAGGTTAAAGAAGCATTCTATTTAAATAGTCTTCTAACAATATTAATTACATTTGGATTATAATATTATTGCTATTTAATGTTCGTTGCATTAAATTAATTAGTCACTTCGAAGTTAGGTTCTACAAGACATTTGTTTATGTAACAGGAAAAAATAATAATCATTATGAAATAATAATCTTACAATATGCGTATCTAAAAGAATAGGCCAAAGGGTCACATATTGGGTATTTCTAGATAAATAATGTACGTAAAACAGGACCATTCAATAACTATACTTAAATAATTCAGTTCTTATTTTGTTTTTTAAATATTCTTTTACTTACTGATGTGAAAATGTCGTCAGCGTACAAACACATAATACCAACTTGAGTTAACGCAGCGCCCAAGAAGAACTTATTACTCATTGCCATCCATGGATCTAAAAGCTAAAATACGTTCTTGTACATGGATGAAAAATTATATATTTAAAGATAAAAAGTAACATAATGCTTAGTATGAGCGAAAATTGAAAAAAAAAACAGCTTCAGTGTCTGGTTCATTATGCAATATAATTGTATTAAATTAATAATAACTTACTATATTGAAAACAACACAGCAAATATCCACTGAGCTTAAGAGTACGTTAAGAAGATTGACAACTGAGAATGCGTCCTCTAAATCATTTCCGTACCTGAAAAATATTCGGTCATTTTTTTTTCTGAATCAATCGAATAAGCGATGATGATTCTAGCTACGACAGCAATTCTTATCAGAGACTAACAATCCACAGGATATATTACAGTGCACTAAAACGTGTGTGCGCAAAAACAAGTTCACTTCAGGCACATGATCAATGAGTTTTTGTGTTTCAACACTTCAACACGGGAAACACACTGCGAGCTACCAGACTTCTACTGTTCATTGAAAAACGTATTAACATTTTTGCTGACTTGACTTGGTATTCGAGCCTGTTCCTATCATCTGCAATTTATTGTTAGTATAAATTTAATATAAAATACACTTACTTTATAAGTCTCTGATGTATTTTAATAACAGAAATAATTTCTTGGTACAAATCGTCATGCTTGGACTGATTTTTATGGCTCACGCTATTTTGTGTACCCAAGCATCGTATCTTTAACTGCAAAAGTCGTAGCAACATGCTAATGTGACTCGCCATCGTCATAAATAGAATATCTGAGCCGAGCATTGACCATACTGACACAACGCCTGCAAAGATTGAAAAGAATATATAAAACTTATACCAGAATTTAGAGTCGTTTCTTAGTAGTTTTCTTAGTAGTCGTAAACGCACACACTATTTTAATTTTAAGGCACATTTTACACTGTTGACAAAAGAAACTTGCTTATATTGCAATTTTCAATTCGTCAAGCAATTTATGGATTGACGCCACATCTAAATAAAATATTTTTCTACTTGCAGTAAAAACAGAATTGTGTCTTTAGTTAACTGTTAGCTCTTAGATATTATATATTTTAAACATACATGAACTTTTAAACACTGTGAGTGAAAAGCGCCTTGACATACCAAGAGTGAATAAACTAAAACACTAATTAAATGTGCGGGTGACGTTACAGAAAATCTCGGTTTTGAAGAATTCAATCTCAGGCTTAATTAAAATGGATAAGGTTCTGGAATATAATAGAAGCTTACCTGCCAAGGCTTCAAAGACAAAGGCAAGTTCGTGGTATACGGGCTGTGTCTTATCAAAGGGATACAATAAGTGATAGATGTATCCTAAATTAGCAGGTGTGCCTTGAATCTTGTGGTAGACTAAAATAACTATCGGAGTCAAGTTGTATAGCCATACTCCTAATATATTCCAAAAAGCATACCCTGTAAAAATTCTTAGTTGCTAAGTTGACAATTCTTGTCGGTTCTGATCAGCGGGAGTCGCATCGCGAAATAGTTAACAAAATTTTAATTGACATGATAATATCATAAAAGAATAATTTAGAATTATCTACTTAAGTTTGAAAAATTTTATATTGATCTTATTTGTATTTTAAATTAATTTAAAACGAACTTGTAGAAGAACCATGTTATATCACACTGTGCTTTCGAACTGGTATACCGAGAAACGATTTCTATCTTTATTCAAGGCCGGGAATGCCATGAAAACAATTAAAAATAAATTGCTGGCAGACCCCACCCTATTATTTTACATACGATATTAAAATTTTAAATAAATCTAGAATTACATTTATTTTTTGTAAAACAATGCTATAATTAGGTCGACGTTAGTAAAAAAAAAAAACAAGAAAAGCCACACACAGAATTGACCAATTTGGAGCCTAGAAAGTTTCTGTCGCTTGATTTCAATAGAATCTTTGTCGCGGTCCGACGTTGGCCACAGGTCGGCGAGTTCAATGAGAAGATTCCGGAATATATTCCTTTTGTACCGCATCGTCATCAGCTTACCGAAACCTGTGATAGAACAATTATTGATTAATGTTCGTTTAATAATATTTTGTATTAAAATTAAAATGTTTGTCGACTGACTCATTATGTCGTAGCCAATGATATGTAAGCTTGCAACGAATTCCACCACCGACGCTGAATTGACCAACTTCGTCACAGCAAAGTTTGCTTCACCAGCAAATTTAAAAAATAATATAACCGCAGACCCAAGAAACCATATATGAGTCCATATTTTACTAAGTAAAGTTGTAGGTTGTTCATCGATAAAAGAAAGACCTATTTTTCGTGTGCAAAAGTTACACAATTTTAAAGTTTTATGAATTTCCTGTTTAGCCATAACTTTGTCTTTGCTTGACATTATGTTGCTCTTTCCACAACTCTTTCGCTTGAACAATGAAAGCATACTAACTAATGATATTCCTTTTATGTAAGAACTTAGTAAATCTGAGGAATAATTTATAACATAACTATGATTATTACCGTAATAGAATCAGTTTTGTAAGAAGTAGAGAGTTAATAATAGTTAGAGCATAAAACTTTTTACCCCTACCTATATTTAATACTTACATTTATTATAAGCAAAGTGAAATTGTTTTTTTGTATAGTGAAGCGAAAAAGAATTAAATATTATTTTAATTTTAAGTCTTTTCATTGGATTTTCTTAAACCAACTTTTAAGTATAATACCTGCTTCCAACCGCCTCCGCTTTGCACAACTAAATAACATTTTGTAAACATGAAAAGGAGTTGAATTAATTGCTATCAAAGATGTTCTAATTGAGCCCGAATATCTTAGTTTCAAACCTGCTGGATGTGATTTTGGTTTCTTGTTTGTATGTTTAAATTGTTATTCGTTGCAATGATTTTCTTCTTAGTCACCGCTCATAACTGAGCTCCCTTTATATAACTTTTTTTTTATGTTATCTTTCTAATTTTTTTTTTAAATTTTATATTTTTATTTCAGAACGAAAATTTTGTGTTGAATTTGAACAAATTTATTTGCTTTTATAAAATACATTCGTATTTCAAATGTGTTTTACGGCTTTACCACCATTATTGGCTTCACACTAGTCATAAGCTCTTCAAAGATGAAAAATGTAAGAGCTCTTGTCGGCTTATCTCTTTATGTGAAGAGCAAATCCTCTTGGTTCTTTATTGGATCATATAAAACTACGATTTTATCAGTAAAATGTTTATAGTTTTTATTAATATTTCCTTAACTATAATAGCTATTAGTTTTTAATTTTAATAGCCATTCTCTATTCGATAATATCAAATATGATAAAAAAATGTTACTGAAAAGCCTTAATAGCTATTAATAGAGATAATATATATATGAGAAAATAACATTTTGTGTTATGTTTGTGTAAGATAACATAAACGTGATAATCTTGTTGGTTATAAAAATGTATATTGGTTTTAGAATGATTGGAGACAAAAAAGAAGAATCAAGTATTAACAATGGACAAAAGTACGTATCAACGAGTTTTTTGGAACGGGCAAAGAGATAAAATATATGTGTTAAAGTATATGCCACGTCTGCCGTAGTTTTGTTATAAGGGTCTTATATGATGTTGCAAGGAGTCTTTGAGTTTGTCTGGTAAATCTGATTTTATTTGTAGAAATTTTTATCCATATTTTTCAAGTTTAGAATGTTAACTGGGTAGGCCAATAGGAAAACGCGTTTGCTTTAGTCGGAAATGGATGAATCCAGGCTTTCTCTTGATTGATGATACTCATTCAAAAATTGTAAATAAAAATATTTTTATTTGTATTATTTTTCCATTTTTATATGAATTAAAAAACTTTTTGTATCGAATTATGTGATATTACTTTTATAACAACATATTTAAGATATTTTAGTGGTATTTAAGGTTTATCGGCTTATAATGTTTGTTGGTTATCTAATTAATAAATAAATACATATTTTAAAAAATCTCCTATTAATAAAAACGTAATATTAAAATAATAATATCTTAAAGTCGGTAATTTCCTTTTAAGGTTCCTAAAATTTAACTATTTTGGGAGCTTGTAACTTCAAAGCAAAATTTTGTATACTCGTTAAGCTTTATAAGCCACTTTAAAATGGTAAAAGCTGACATTTAATTATATCTTTCTGATTGTTATTTTTATGACATATCTTACGTAAGTTTTTGGTTTAATATAATATAGTATATATAATATAGTTCTATTAATATATTTTTTTATTAATTGGTAATAATAATAATCATCATTAAATTATTTATGATGAACACACTGGTGAATAATAGAATTATAGTAATGCCGTACTCCTGAAAGGTTTAAAGAATAATGTACACAAAAAGTAACACTAGATTCTCGTTTATCCGTCATAACCGGATCAGCTGAATGTAAGATGGGCGAAGATTTGCTTTATAATTCACTCGCACCCAGTGAAAGGAAAACATCATAAGGAAACTTAAATGTGTCGGATGAATTTCTGTCAAGTGTGCCATCAACCTATAATTAAGTACATGACTTTTATTTAAAACTATAAAATTTAATGGCAACAGTAATTTTCTAAGGCTTAAATTATTGAGCCTTTCAAATAGATGTTTGGAACGATAAGCTTTCAACAATTGACGATCACCTAAAATTAGATAGTTACGAGGTACTAACAAAAGGCATACGTCAAAATCCAATAATTGGAGTACGCACCCCAGCGCTTGTAACTTGCAACGTTTTAGATCTTTTTTAAACTGGGTATTCGGTTAAAACGGTCTGATAAACGAGTTCATTGTATTACTATTTTTTACCTGTGCAAGGGGGAATGATTAAAAAAAACGAATTGGCACAGCAAATTTCAATTAAACATATTCATTATTGTTATTGAAAAGGTGAATTTTTTTAAATTAGATATTAAGATATGTTTTTAATTAGTCTACTACTTTAAATTTATACTTTTATTGTACAACACAAAGATTAAAAAAAGAAAAATAAATAACATAACACATGGATACAACCTAATTAGCATATAACTTTGGCGGCCTTATTACTACATAGCAATTTCATATTTTTTTTGGAATAGGAAGGCGGACGAGCGTATGGGCCACGTTTAATATGGTAAGTGGTCACCAACGGCCATAGACATTGGCATTGTAAGAAATGTTAACCATCGCTTACATCACCAATGCGCCACCAACCTTGGGAACTAAGATGTTATGTCCCTTGTGCCTGTAATTACACTGGCTCACTCACCCTTAAAACCGGAACACAACAATACCAAGTACTGCTGTTTTGTGGTAGAATATCTGATGAGTGGGTGGTACCTACCCAGACGAGCTTGCACAAAGCTCTATCAACAATAAAGCTCTTTCAGGCAACCAACGGCGTAGGGAACTGCTCATAGGATATGAGGTAGGTGGTATGCACCACATAATAATAATAAATTAATTAGTATCATCATCATCATGTCGTGAGCAGAAAGACGTCGTTGGCCGGTCTTGCGCTGCCCGCATCCAACGAATTCTCGTGACTCTTTTTATGTCGGCGGTCCACCTTAGCCTGCCCACGCTGCGTCTTCCGTTTCATATTTACCTTTTTTTTAAATTTATCTAATTAGTATGTACGAATTAAATAAATTTCTTGAAGGTAAAAACGTGAAACGTGAAAATAGGGTTAACGTTATCAGGCGGTTGTCGCCCCTAGGAAGTTATAACCTGACCCTGCATACAAAAGCGTTGCCTGGGGGACGGCGGATTGTTGTAAAACCACAAGAACCTTTAACTGCCTCGGAGAATGGAATATATTAGGGCATGTATATGATTTTACTAAAAATACATTGTGTAATTTATTTATGTAAGGGCTGTGTGCAGGCCCGTCTGGGTAGGTACCATCCATTCATCATATATGCTACTGTCAAGCAGCAATAATTAATAATTTTGTGTTCCGCTTTAAGTGGGTGTTTACAGGATGTTCCTATGGGTGATAAATATTATTTGGTGCCAAATATCTTAAGAAGTTTTTATTAATAGAGCAATATTCTATCGATATGGTGAACCCTTCAAATGTTCAATCTCTTTTCCGCTCTGATTATTGAAATTTCCATCTGACTAAAGGCAAGTGAACGAGAAAAATGACATTTTTAAGAAAATATTTCAATTCTGCAATTGAACTTGTCTACGCTTCGAAATTTTCTATCAACATTTTTAAAATCATGCTTCGATAAGTCTTTTATATTTTTAATCTTAGTTTAAAATTCTATTTGTATGAAGATTGAATTGCACTAAGCGATTGTGTATATTTTGCAAGGAAATCGGTAAAATATTTTCTACCATTATAAAAGTCGATTTAGTTTTAATTATGAACACAGTAATTAAGCACGTGTCGAGTGTTGTGCTCAACGTTCGTTCATAAGATTTTATAATGTACACACGCACTCGTTAAGCCTAAATGAAAATAGCACACTTTTTAATTTAAAAGCAAATAAAAAGTTAGTTATCTAAATTTTTCGTCGTTCGTCTTTAAAATCATAAATCATAGCTCACATTAATAGGAATTGATTTAGTCCAGTAAAACAAAGCCGTACGTCACTATTTTTTGTGTTATAGCGTTTCAAAGTAAAAACAATAAAAAGTTCTAAATAAACTGCTCATTTCTGAGGCTACGGGTTAAAATTATATTTGAAACAAAGAATACACATGAGGCAAACATCCAGAGGTCTCCATTATTAAAAAAGTCCTACTAAATCATTTGCCATGACTCCCACAAAATGGCAAGAACTTGATATTATTGAGAATTATTTCTCGGCGGTAAGGCTTTACCCAAATCCGCCTGTCAAGGTACCATCATCTGTGTAGGTAGTCATCGCCTATTCTTAAGAAAAATACTTCAAATATTTAGTGTTTTCGTGTTTCGGTTCGAAAGGCCAGTCAGTGGCGGCGGTGACCATTTACCGCCGACTATCTATAATATATTTATGTCGTATAACAATTTCAAAAACTAAAGTAACGCAATTATATTAGAACTATAAAAGGCCCATTGGATTTGGATGTAGAAGTTTTTAATTGTTTTTGTGAACAATGAACGAACTCTCAGCCAAATTATTAATTGAATAGTTACCAGTAACGATAAAATCGATTCTGCAGAGTATTATTACTTTACGATAAGTTCCTATGGTTCGTTGTACTTTAGAGTAGAAAAAGAAGAATTGTAGTAATAAAAGCAGCGGTTGTAATTTATATGTATTGTACAGAAATACAAACAAATTAAAGTAACTTAGGTATTACTTTACAAAAAACAAATATTTTTATACTGACTTGCTTGCGAATTGCCTTTTCAGCGTTTAATTCATTTTTATTTTATTGCCTTATATATTATGTTGACTGTCTCGTTGGTCTAGTGGCTATATATATAGTACATATATATGTATATAAATATATATATTTATATATGGGTAAGGCCGCAGATATGGAGGTCCTGGGCTTAAAACCCAGGTCAGGCCAATAAAAAGTTATTGAGTTTTTCTGTCGAAAATTTTCTTTGTGTAATCAATGCCTCGATGTTAACCCACCATTCCACGGTTTCGGTTAGGTTTTCGAAAACTATGCAGATCTCATGCTAAGATTAGCAGCACGTATTATATGTACAAGTAGGATTCCTTGTTTCGTTCCAATTAAAGTATAATACGTACTTCAGAAGCGAGTACTAAGTTGTATATAGCTTAATTTTTAGCTCTTATTTCCTTGGAATTTATTGGTCCGTCTGATCATTACGTACTATTTATTGCAATAGTAATTTGATTTACTCGACCATTATAGGCAATCGAGTCATATTGGTTTAGATTATTTTTACTCATTTACAGTTAACGATATCATAACATGTTTGCTTTCGCCGAGGGTTAAGTGGCTAGTAGGATAATTCTACTGCACAAAAAAATATACCTCTAGTCAATATTCTCAATAGAAATTGCCATAGAATCTACATTCAAAAATTTTAAAAATTTAGTTAAAATGTCACTCTGAAATTAAACCACATTCATTTCAATAAATCATACTTATGAATGCTATTATTTTTATTTTTACATTAATAAAGTTCAAGTTGATTGACATTAAACTTTGAAGAGCAAACAAATGCTACGTCATATATATAAATATATACTAATATTCTTGGCTATTACTTGTACTGTAATTTATATTTTTTTTAGTGAACAATTGTCTAGAAAATAACTTTATATGTTTTCAAATAAACAATAAAAGCAATCGTAAAAAATAGTATTCTTTGATAATCACATTGCCTTGGCAATTTTCATGTTAAATTGTTGGCGCAAATAAATGTTGCCGCTTTTGAATATAGTAAATAAAATTCTCGTCTGTATATAAAGAGATTCCGGTTCAATCACACATGATATATTTAACCTTAAATTCTGAAGCATCTTCTATTTGCGATCCCTTTCAACCTTTCGAATTCACGCTCTTTGAACAATAACTGGGTTACTATTGATCTATTTTGAAACATCTGTAATTACATTTAGTTGTTAATATTTTTAAACTATTTAAATCTATACTTATAAAATATTTTGTCCTGTGTATGTCCAAAACTGAATCCAGAAAGCTAAAATGAAGATATGGATTGTTATGAATAGTAAGTTTTTTTGTGAATTTCATTTTTAAGGGGAGAGTATTGTATGTATTTACCTAGGCAAACTAACAGCTAGTTTCCTATAAAAATTAACTTGATAACTTAGAACATATTAAGCAATGGTCGTCCTCGGATCGGAGAGGCTGCGGGATCGTGTTCATAACGCATTTGCGGCCCCTCCCGTACTGTTCTCCGCTCGTGGCTCGGCGGAGCTGTCCTCAGGGGACGAAGGTCATCTCACCCCCCACACTCCTCGTTAGCGCGTACGGCAGCGTGAGGCCACCCCGACTGCCGTCCTCCACAGGGCCGTCTGAAACAGGACACGCGAGGCCCCTACCTCACGCACCCACGGCCCCATGGGTTACCGGTCTATCTTTTAAGCCCCGGGTGTCGGGGCTGTATAGCTAGCCAACGAAGTAGTCATGATCTAGATAGTGCTTAATCAAATTATCCAGTAAAGATAAGATCTCCTTTATATTAGTGTAACGAATACACAATCTCGGCAAACTATCGGCGAGGAAATACTGTCAGTAATAGCTGGATGGAGCGTAACTTACCTTTTCACTAGTCCACAGTCGGTACCTTTGTTGGTTTTGGCTGAATGCCAGACTCTATTTGTGTAATTCCGGCCACTAAGAGTTTGCTCGCTTGGGAGTTATAACTTAGCTCTTCGACGGACATATCGTTTGTTCTACTGAGTTATATATCAACTTATACCGAGTTATATATTATGAGCTTATAGGAAAATTGTTAAATTTTAATCTACGCTTTAAAATAAGGAAAATCATAAACTTAAAAGTACCTTAGATATTTAGTAAAATCACACAATTGCGAATGAAATGTGCTACAGTGTTATTTATAAAATTTGGACTATTATCTTAGGGATGTGTTTATTTCTCAAGTTGTGTATGATATTAGAAAATGACATATTGATAGTATAGCTCAATAAAAAGCTTGAGTTATGTATGTAATATCACTAATGTAAATTTATAATTACATTTTTACATATAATCAAAATAGTTTTTACTTAAAGGATTGTATAAATTAATGAACAAACTTAATGAAAATTATCTTCATAAACTGATAAATAAAAACACAAAGGCGATCGGTTTGGGTGAGTCATCGCCGTCGGTTGCTTGCCTTTATTCCATTTTTTTTTGGGTCAGCTTTACATTTCCTCTAGCCGTTCCGTATTTTCCTTTTTTATCACATATAGGCCAGCGTTTAACCGCTGACTTGCCTGTGTTAAGCATCGACACGGTCTAGGATGTAGCACGCTTGCCTAGGAGAAACCTGTTTACTCTGGATTTGATGACACAAGTTTAGCACACCATAAAATTCAATGGTTTTTCAAATTCAATTCATGGATTTGAACCCGCAATCATCGTTTAAAATGTATTCTAACCACTTGGACATCTTGGGCTACTCATTGGCCACTTACCTGAAGCAGGATTGAACTTTTTGGGAATATTTTGCTGGTAGGAATTAATCTACGACACCCATGGATACGGTGGATTCTACTCTGCTGGAAACCACTCGATATACTTAAATAGATAGACTGAAATTGTTAATTAAAATCTCTCATAAGTTATGCATTGAAATATTCATGAATACAAGAAATAAAACCTTTTATAATAATATGTTTAGGAATGTAACTCATCCCTCAGAATTTAATTTCGCTCGAAGCATCGCGCTTTGAAACTAACTTTTGATAAAAGGATGAATTTACACGTAAAATATTGCGAGTGCACATGAAAGCGATGCTTGCACAATATTTGTGTCATGTTTCTGTTTACTGGGATTTTTATACTTCAAAATGAAGGGTATCGCATTAATGTACGCTTTTCAAATATAATTTTATGAAAGTAGGTTTTACTTGTGGACATTCCATTTATAAATGTCTGTCTGCCTTATTAGATCTACGTGAAGTTATTAAGAGCTCGGGTTGCTGATTTATTGGAAAGAATCGAAAAAAATTAGTAGTCATTTCACAAATCTCATTACAGCTGTAGGTTTTTAAAAAAATGTAGCTACTTAAAAAGTTCATTGCAGTTATTAATGAATACAGTTTAATTTAATGGATATTCTTTATATCTACATTCTATGTACTATCATTTATTGCCAAGCTTTATATATTAACATTTATATAATTAATGGTTTTAAAAGTAAGCTCCAAATTTATATTTGTATATGGTAATATACAAATACTTTGGAGACAGTAATTCGTTCGAAAGTAATAATAATTAAAAGTTTTTATAATCAGAGATTTTCGATGTTAATGGCAATGACAATTTATATACCAGAAATTATATTTAATATTTATTTAATTATATTTAATTATATTTCGAGATGAGAAACAATCAAAGTCAAGCAAATAATTCATAATTTCCTCTGATAAATATAACATGTTTTACTTCAATATAAAATATATGTATGTATTTATATTTTTCAATTAATATATTAATACAATTTTACAAGTAATAAAAAGTGACGTTAAACAAACGTGCAAAAAAAAATCGCGTTTGACTCCACCGTTACCCTCGACACCAATCTTCAAGTAATTGCTTCCTGCGTCGCCAACCGCCGATAAAAACAACCTAGCTGCTACAGTAAACATAATTTACATTTCACAGGAAAATCTTTTCACGTGTTTAACAATTTTGTGATATATCAGAATAATGTTAATTTTAGGGGTTGCCTGTTTTCTACGCGTTAATACCATTTCTATTTTTCCCAACAAATATGCCTCAAGCAAGTGTTAAGAAATGTGGCTACAATGTGAAACTTCAAATAAAATAAATAAACGAAACAAAAATCATTTCATATATAAAAAATGTATTTATTAAAATATGTATTAGGTATATTAATAAAAATTATAATGTACATCAAATCAACTTTGTCAATATTAAATTTAATAAATATTTATGTTTATAAATCATTAAAAACTGAGGCATATTACTCAATACAGGATTATTTAGGTTATAAAAGAGCGTGGAATTAGTGTGATTTGGTGGTTTGATTTTCAGGCAACATTTAAAAAATAATTGCTTTATTTTATAAGTATTAGTAGTGGTAGTAGTATCTAATTGAGAAAATTGGCTCAAATTTAATATTTATAAGGTTTTGCTTAAGAAAAGTTTAACTGTATAAAGGTGCTTTTCCTTTCTTGAAAAAACGCTTAAGTACTGTTATTTAATTGGTAGAAAAAAGTAACTTCTGAGTTTCTTGCCGTTTCTTCTCGGTACAGTCTATGTTCCGAACCCGGTGGATTTATATTTAATATAATCTCGTAAAGTATCGATTCAAAAGTTTTGTAAGTGACTTCTTGTATAAAGTTCATTTTGATTTGCATCGAACAAATTTTATACATTTAATTTATTTGTTATAATTGGCCACATCACATCACATTCACGTTGCAAACGTTAAATTTCAAAACGTTGGATTCCAGTTATGGAGTCATGGATTTGTACTCTGACAGTCAAAGTGCCGCTTAGTTTACTTAACTATACTAAGCAGCATAACATTACGGTTGTACTAAGAACGCTTTTCACGGTTCCTCTTTGAAAAATATTTGTAAGCTTTCGATAGTTATTTTTATCGCCAATCACAGGTCAGTGTCGGTAAGATCCATGACATTTTCTTTAGTGTTTTCGTAACTTTAAGAAATATTTGTTATTGGCCAGTATTAACAGTGAGCTGAATAGCGTGTACAATAAAAATATTTTTGTCACATATTATTGTCTCAAAAGATCGTAGCAGGCTTTATCGTTTATCGACTTTGCTCCACAGACACGCGTGGAAATGTGACATATATCGTTACAATTTTCAATGAACGTACGCCACGAATTGTCACCTGAGGTGAGCCTTCCTCGACCCATCGGAGCGTTCATTGGAAACGAGCAATATTGTTTGCCTCGCGTAACCTGTTCATGAAATCAGTAATCTCAATATTACGAACGTTCAATAAAAATATAAAATGTATTAATATTAAAAACGTGAACTTCGTAGCAACAGAGCAACGGGTTAACGATATTTCTTCTTGGAGATGATTTATAAGTCGGAGAAGATATAGACTTTTTTTTTAAATTAAAGGAGTAAATACGGATAGTTGACACATAATCTACGAAAATACATATTTTATTTTAGCAGAAGAGTAACTAAGTCTCTTGCTTTTACTCGACAGAATCGACGTTCCGAACCGGTGGCAGCTGTACAATTTTTTTTATCCTGTAACATGATAATGCAAAAGTGCTTATTCTTACAAGTAGGCTCTCTCCTACAAAAATGGTTTGCCTTTAATGAGATAAGTGTACCTTGTCTTTAGTTAAAGTTAGGGTACGATTGGCGATCATCACTGAATACAGATACGGTTCTTAACCTTGAGGATATTTTTTATTTATATATTTATTTATTTAGTGTATTACATAAAAAAAAACATAAAAATGAATCAGTATGTATCGTCCATGTAAAAGGTAATTTATTGCGTTGTTTGTATTCATATTAATGAGTTATTTTTTGTAAAATAAAATGTTTTCAAAAGCGAAAACTTTAATATTTGCTTATGATATGAACCAAATTAAAGGGAAATAATAAAGAAAATATTTACATACAGAATTGAATAATCAAAGCTCGGGGATGTTGATGGTTGAAGGAATATTTGTACAATCATATTGAAATAAAAAGAAATAAATCAATGAAATGTTTTTTTTAGAATCAATTAACTGAAACGACCCATTAATAAAAAAATGAAGCTATTTCTAATGAATTTTAACTAGTCTAAACGCAAGTCATTGTAGGTATGTTTAGATATATTTAAAAATCTCACTAAAATTTGTAACGCAATTAGACTTAATAGGTCTCCAGGATATTCTCTCAAATAGCTGTTCTTCAATAGTCAATATTCAATAAGCTGTTCATATATTATGAATATTTTCATCACGAGACACTATTTATGTTGTGGAAAATTTTAGTTCCCTACTTCTTTAAGATGGTATTTTATCGCTAAGAACGGATGTTTTGTGGTGCGTTCCTATTTAAAGAATGAGTGATACAAAGTAATTTGTATAAAACTTGTAATTTTGAATAAATATATGAAAATTATACATTTTACCCAATTGACGGTAACGTGACCATTTTCCACAGTCGGTACCTTTGTTGGTTTTGGCTGAATGCCAGACTCTATTTGTGTAATTCCGGCCACTAAGAGTTTGCTCGCTTGGGAGTTATAACTTAGCTCTTCGACGGACATATCGTTTGTTCTACTGAGTTATATATCAACTTATACCGAGTTATATATTATGAGCTTATAGGAAAATTGTTAAATTTTAATCTACGCTTTAAAATAAGGAAAATCATAAACTTAAAAGTACCTTAGATATTTAGTAAAATCACACAATTGCGAATGAAATGTGCTACAGTGTTATTTATAAAATTTGGACTATTATCTTAGGGATGTGTTTATTTCTCAAGTTGTGTATGATATTAGAAAATGACATATTGATAGTATAGCTCAATAAAAAGCTTGAGTTATGTATGTAATATCACTAATGTAAATTTATAATTACATTTTTACATATAATCAAAATAGTTTTTACTTAAAGGATTGTATAAATTAATGAACAAACTTAATGAAAATTATCTTCATAAACTGATAAATAAAAACACAAAGGCGATCGGTTTGGGTGAGTCATCGCCGTCGGTTGCTTGCCTTTATTCCATTTTTTTTTGGGTCAGCTTTACATTTCCTCTAGCCGTTCCGTATTTTCCTTTTTTATCACATATAGGCCAGCGTTTAACCGCTGACTTGCCTGTGTTAAGCATCGACACGGTCTAGGATGTAGCACGCTTGCCTAGGAGAAACCTGTTTACTCTGGATTTGATGACACAAGTTTAGCACACCATAAAATTCAATGGTTTTTCAAATTCAATTCATGGATTTGAACCCGCAATCATCGTTTAAAATGTATTCTAACCACTTGGACATCTTGGGCTACTCATTGGCCACTTACCTGAAGCAGGATTGAACTTTTTGGGAATATTTTGCTGGTAGGAATTAATCTACGACACCCATGGATACGGTGGATTCTACTCTGCTGGAAACCACTCGATATACTTAAATAGATAGACTGAAATTGTTAATTAAAATCTCTCATAAGTTATGCATTGAAATATTCATGAATACAAGAAATAAAACCTTTTATAATAATATGTTTAGGAATGTAACTCATCCCTCAGAATTTAATTTCGCTCGAAGCATCGCGCTTTGAAACTAACTTTTGATAAAAGGATGAATTTACACGTAAAATATTGCGAGTGCACATGAAAGCGATGCTTGCACAATATTTGTGTCATGTTTCTGTTTACTGGGATTTTTATACTTCAAAATGAAGGGTATCGCATTAATGTACGCTTTTCAAATATAATTTTATGAAAGTAGGTTTTACTTGTGGACATTCCATTTATAAATGTCTGTCTGCCTTATTAGATCTACGTGAAGTTATTAAGAGCTCGGGTTGCTGATTTATTGGAAAGAATCGAAAAAAATTAGTAGTCATTTCACAAATCTCATTACAGCTGTAGGTTTTTAAAAAAATGTAGCTACTTAAAAAGTTCATTGCAGTTATTAATGAATACAGTTTAATTTAATGGATATTCTTTATATCTACATTCTATGTACTATCATTTATTGCCAAGCTTTATATATTAACATTTATATAATTAATGGTTTTAAAAGTAAGCTCCAAATTTATATTTGTATATGGTAATATACAAATACTTTGGAGACAGTAATTCGTTCGAAAGTAATAATAATTAAAAGTTTTTATAATCAGAGATTTTCGATGTTAATGGCAATGACAATTTATATACCAGAAATTATATTTAATATTTATTTAATTATATTTCGAGATGAGAAACAATCAAAGTCAAGCAAATAATTCATAATTTCCTCTGATAAATATAACATGTTTTACTTCAATATAAAATATATGTATGTATTTATATTTTTCAATTAATATATTAATACAATTTTACAAGTAATAAAAAGTGACGTTAAACAAACGTGCAAAAAAAAATCGCGTTTGACTCCACCGTTACCCTCGACACCAATCTTCAAGTAATTGCTTCCTGCGTCGCCAACCGCCGATAAAAACAACCTAGCTGCTACAGTAAACATAATTTACATTTCACAGGAAAATCTTTTCACGTGTTTAACAATTTTGTGATATATCAGAATAATGTTAATTTTAGGGGTTGCCTGTTTTCTACGCGTTAATACCATTTCTATTTTTCCCAACAAATATGCCTCAAGCAAGTGTTAAGAAATGTGGCTACAATGTGAAACTTCAAATAAAATAAATAAACGAAACAAAAATCATTTCATATATAAAAAATGTATTTATTAAAATATGTATTAGGTATATTAATAAAAATTATAATGTACATCAAATCAACTTTGTCAATATTAAATTTAATAAATATTTATGTTTATAAATCATTAAAAACTGAGGCATATTACTCAATACAGGATTATTTAGGTTATAAAAGAGCGTGGAATTAGTGTGATTTGGTGGTTTGATTTTCAGGCAACATTTAAAAAATAATTGCTTTATTTTATAAGTATTAGTAGTGGTAGTAGTATCTAATTGAGAAAATTGGCTCAAATTTAATATTTATAAGGTTTTGCTTAAGAAAAGTTTAACTGTATAAAGGTGCTTTTCCTTTCTTGAAAAAACGCTTAAGTACTGTTATTTAATTGGTAGAAAAAAGTAACTTCTGAGTTTCTTGCCGTTTCTTCTCGGTACAGTCTATGTTCCGAACCCGGTGGATTTATATTTAATATAATCTCGTAAAGTATCGATTCAAAAGTTTTGTAAGTGACTTCTTGTATAAAGTTCATTTTGATTTGCATCGAACAAATTTTATACATTTAATTTATTTGTTATAATTGGCCACATCACATCACATTCACGTTGCAAACGTTAAATTTCAAAACGTTGGATTCCAGTTATGGAGTCATGGATTTGTACTCTGACAGTCAAAGTGCCGCTTAGTTTACTTAACTATACTAAGCAGCATAACATTACGGTTGTACTAAGAACGCTTTTCACGGTTCCTCTTTGAAAAATATTTGTAAGCTTTCGATAGTTATTTTTATCGCCAATCACAGGTCAGTGTCGGTAAGATCCATGACATTTTCTTTAGTGTTTTCGTAACTTTAAGAAATATTTGTTATTGGCCAGTATTAACAGTGAGCTGAATAGCGTGTACAATAAAAATATTTTTGTCACATATTATTGTCTCAAAAGATCGTAGCAGGCTTTATCGTTTATCGACTTTGCTCCACAGACACGCGTGGAAATGTGACATATATCGTTACAATTTTCAATGAACGTACGCCACGAATTGTCACCGTGAGCCTTCCTCGACCCATCGGAGCGTTCATTGGAAACGAGCAATATTGTTTGCCTCGCGTAACCTGTTCATGAAATCAGTAATCTCAATATTACGAACGTTCAATAAAAATATAAAATGTATTAATATTAAAAACGTGAACTTCGTAGCAACAGAGCAACGGGTTAACGATATTTCTTCTTGGAGATGATTTATAAGTCGGAGAAGATATAGACTTTTTTTTTAAATTAAAGGAGTAAATACGGATAGTTGACACATAATCTACGAAAATACATATTTTATTTTAGCAGAAGAGTAACTAAGTCTCTTGCTTTTACTCGACAGAATCGACGTTCCGAACCGGTGGCAGCTGTACAATTTTTTTTATCCTGTAACATGATAATGCAAAAGTGCTTATTCTTACAAGTAGGCTCTCTCCTACAAAAATGGTTTGCCTTTAATGAGATAAGTGTACCTTGTCTTTAGTTAAAGTTAGGGTACGATTGGCGATCATCACTGAATACAGATACGGTTCTTAACCTTGAGGATATTTTTTATTTATATATTTATTTATTTAGTGTATTACATAAAAAAAAACATAAAAATGAATCAGTATGTATCGTCCATGTAAAAGGTAATTTATTGCGTTGTTTGTATTCATATTAATGAGTTATTTTTTGTAAAATAAAATGTTTTCAAAAGCGAAAACTTTAATATTTGCTTATGATATGAACCAAATTAAAGGGAAATAATAAAGAAAATATTTACATACAGAATTGAATAATCAAAGCTCGGGGATGTTGATGGTTGAAGGAATATTTGTACAATCATATTGAAATAAAAAGAAATAAATCAATGAAATGTTTTTTTTAGAATCAATTAACTGAAACGACCCATTAATAAAAAAATGAAGCTATTTCTAATGAATTTTAACTAGTCTAAACGCAAGTCATTGTAGGTATGTTTAGATATATTTAAAAATCTCACTAAAATTTGTAACGCAATTAGACTTAATAGGTCTCCAGGATATTCTCTCAAATAGCTGTTCTTCAATAGTCAATATTCAATAAGCTGTTCATATATTATGAATATTTTCATCACGAGACACTATTTATGTTGTGGAAAATTTTAGTTCCCTACTTCTTTAAGATGGTATTTTATCGCTAAGAACGGATGTTTTGTGGTGCGTTCCTATTTAAAGAATGAGTGATACAAAGTAATTTGTATAAAACTTGTAATTTTGAATAAATATATGAAAATTATACATTTTACCCAATTGACGGTAACGTGACCATTTTCGCTTAATCCTTCCAAATCATCATCATCATCATATCAGCCGGAAAACGTCCACTGCTGAAGAACGGCCTCCCCGAAGGATTTCTACGATGGCCGTTCGATCCTGCCCTACCTACATCCAATGGCTTCCCGCATTTTTTATACGTATATGTGAGTTGTTCAATAAAGTCATATATATTTTTTCCCCACATATTTTTCCAACCGTGGCGAGTATTCGAATCTTATTAATAACCGGTCAGTTTGTTTGTGAAAAATCGCATGAAGAGTTTTGTAATACACGAACGTATTGATCATCTCATGTGTTTTAAAATAAAAGGTTATAAATTGTTAAAGTAAGTTCGTTACTGTGGAAAATATACTTTCTCAACATAATCGCGAGGCGAATGATTAATGCTTTTTGGTCATAAAAGGAAGCGATGATAAGACGGAGTGTAAGGATTGAAGACATTTCGTTTTGATGGATGCTAAATTTAAACACATTAAGACTGTAGCTATTTTGCTTAATATGTCGCCATGCCCTAAGATTATAAAACCTACCTAAGGCATAATTAAATTAACTAGCCCGCATATTTTGTATAATGTTAATACTTAGTGAGCCTTCTGCGCATTTGTCACCCTTTAACATAACAAAAATATTTACAATAAATAAGCTTGTCCATAAAAGAATACTAGCTGCCCGTCCCGACTTCGTACGGTTAAAATAAGGATTCAAATTTTCATATTTCTAGCTTCAAAGAACAATGACTTTCATGCAAATTTACCCCTCCCATTTTCCCCCCCTAAAGTTGGAATATCCAAAAAGGATTCTTAGCGGACGCTTATGTTATAAAATAAACCTATGATCCAAATTTCAACATTCTAGACTCAATGGTTTTTTAAAAAATAGTAGCTGGGCAACCGTAGTCGTGAGTGCATTTTCTGCAAAAGTTAATGTTTAAGGTTCATATTACTTAAAAAATTTAATGAGAAAACTCCAGTATGACACTTAGGAATATTCTGATGTAAATGAGTTTTTAAATGAGCCATAAAAGTATGAGCTGTGACAATTTATGGAAGTTGGTAAGAACATTTTAATTACTATCACTCCACAGATTGCCCGCTACGCAGCTTCGAAAGCGGCGGTATTAGCGGCATAATAGGCGTATACTATGCATATCATTTTGCCTTTATATAATATATTATTTTTTTAAGATTTCGATTTAAACGATTAACTTTCGAAGTGATTAATTTTAGAGTTGATGCTGAATATGACTGCAACGTCTCTATATGTAACGATTTGCTATTTTATATCTTATCTCTCACGCGTACTGTGATGCGTGAGATTTTTTTAATCGCCAATTTCCAAGTTGATTAGAAAACGACGGCTCTTGTCCATGTTAACGGACAATGCAAACATTTAAACAGGAAAGCTTAAATCGTAACTCGTCAAGTACTCTGGAGTAAACAAAAACCCAAAGGCCGGGCAACTTTCTATTTATTTATTTGGAAAACAAACAATTTTCTTGTACTTAATATTAAGAATTACACCGAACATAAATTAAACAGTTTCCAGTAATTATCTTTAGAACAGAGAAAAGAATAATAAAATACAATAATAACACTATTAATTTCATAAAAATATGTTTAAATTTTTAAGATCTGATTTTACCCCAATTTTGATAACTATTGCGTGCGTGCGTAAATATTGCTTTTTTCCGCCGAAATTTATTAAGTTGTTCTGTTTACATATCCTCCTCCTCAAATTAAGTTCAATAATAATAAGTTATTTAATTATGTGCTACGTCCATGAGTACCAAAATTATCTTACACCAAATTCTGTATTAGTGCCAAAGTTTTGTCCAATAAATACGAAGTCCTAAATATTATCTAGTTATGTAGTCGAGCGGTTTTATCATAACTATTTTTATACACTATAAAAAAAGCTTATATTTAAATAGTTTTGGTTGTTATTTTTGTTAAGATTTGTAAACATATTTTTTGTGCAAAAGAAACATATTAACTAAAAAAAAAAAAAAAAAAACCTGGTGCTAGGTCAGGGCGGGCGTCTTATTGAATTCAAAGTTGAAATTCAGCTCGCAAACAAACTCGGAAAAATGTAAGGTGTCTTTTCTAAATAAGAAGCATTCGTTACAGATTAAAAAAGTTTTGAGAGTGTCGGACTGTATTTATTCTTTGAAAACCAAGAACCTTACAAGAATCGCGTCGAGAATTAAGCTTTACAAAAGGCGTAAATGTAAGTAAAGTTGCCGTCGGTTCATTTCCGTCCTAGAAACCATCTGCGCCTCGAGGTCTGGGTGTTTGTGGACTAGTTAAGTAACTCGGCCGTTGAATATAAACAAAATTTCCGCCGCCAAATCTGGTGACTATGTTAAAAGTCAAAACAGCTTTTTTCGGTTTAACGCCGGTCACATATGTTTTATATTTAACAATTGTTTGACGAAATTCGTTATTTTCGTCGTTCCTCGTTACCTACTCTAAGTATAAATATCAGAAAATACTAACATTACTAGTATTTTCTATTATTGGAATGCTAATGAATCGTTTTAATTTCATAGTTTCTGGACGTACTCGTAAATATTCGTTATTTGTTAAACATTGATTCTTAAATTTATTTGTTAAGCAATAATTCTTAAATAAAAATTGCCGCTTTCATTCTGCAATTTGAATCTATAGTTTGAGAGAATATTTTAATATTTTAAATCAATCAAATATTATAATGTAATAAGCAGAAAATGTTAACAACCTTATAAAATAATGTGTAAATATGTACATCAGATATTCTACTGCAAAATAACAGTACTTGGTATTGTTGTGTTCCGGTTTGAAGGGTGAGTGAGCCAGTGTAATTACAGGCACACGGGACATAACATATTAGTTCCCAAGGTTGGTGGCACATTGGCGATGTAAGTGATGGTTAACATTTCTTACAATGCTAATGTACACGGGAATTGGTCCATTTACCATCAGGTGACCCATATGCTCATCAGCCTACCTATTTTACAATATTTGAATAAAAAATATTTTGGTTTTGACCAATGATATATTATATATTTTGAATAAAGTAAACAGTAAATTCTGCACTGTTGGGCTAAGACATCTCTTCTGGGTTAAGATGTCTTTCTTCACCGCCGAGCACGAGATGAATTATAAACATATTATGAAAACTCTGTGGTTCTCGCCCGGGCTAGAATTTGCATTTACTTTGACTTATAATGGCGTCAGAAAATGAGGCTGAGGACGCTAATACCCAGCTCATGTAATCGGATTTATGAGTCGATCTGGTATCTGAAATTTGATCTCTGAAAGGGATTTGCCAATGTGATTCTATCGCTACGGTCTTATAGGACCTGCATGTTTTTTTAAGTGATTGATAGTCATAACCTCAGTCACACCTGCTGATAAGTTATTAACATAAATACATATACATACATTACATGTATGTGCAATATACATGTATATAATAATAATATAATGCATGATGATCCTATTATTAATAGAACATTTAACGAATAGCCATTTAATGTATTATTTTGCTTATAAATTTGATAAAGTTATACTTATGTAGCCTATTCCAATCGAAGAAGATAAACAAGCCTTAAATTTAAATATATTATGAACTACAAACAGTTCTTTATTAATATATCAATAATATAATACTATTCCCCTTAACTACTTATATCCACTTTAATTTTACTTCCAAAGTTCCGATAGTAATTTCGCCGATTTTCAAAACGCCATTTTTTCGTGAATCCTTAATGAATATCTTTATTCAAGAACTTGACCATTGCGTCAATGAAATATGGCGTCAGTTCAAAGTCAAAATTTCTTATTTGTCTTTATTCCTCCTGTGGCTGGAATAGGTTGGTTGTCTTAAATAAATAAATAAAAGTTGTGATTACTTAGTTGTTTGCCGGTTCTTCTCGGTATAAACTTTATACTTAAATAATGTTAGTTTTACCTTAAATTTAATATTTTCAAAGCTTACTTGCATAAAGTATAATTTCATTGTAATGCTATCTAGGATGAAACGTACTTTTACAAAGGATGTCTATTCATTCTACTGACAACTCTCGAGTCAGTTCGTAAATATAATATACTGTATGATTCAATAAAACAACATCACTATTCGAATTTTAATCTCATCTCCTTATTTTACATAATTAAAAAACAAATATAATAAAGTAAAAGTTTATAATTGTCTAACGGCTTTCGATGAGACAAAGTTATACCATTAGGAACTCTCAATCATCGTGACATATTTGAAAGCGGATGCTTTGACGAGGGTCAAACTGTCCAATGATTAATTTATTGCTTAAAACGAAGTCATTCGATAATATTGTAGTAGATTATCTAAGATTTCATTATAATACTTCTAAAAATATAAGTAATTATATTTTTTTTATTAAAAACCGAAATACTTTCTACATTCTAAATTTGAAACTAAAATAAATTGTTCGAAGATAGATAGAAAAAAATTGTCATCATTTGGTTACCATATTATTTATTTTCAGATGATGCAATATCGCAATACTTGGCTTACAAAAATAACGACTCATTAGTTACCGCCTAAAGCGTTTTAGTTCAAGCCAATTGTCCCTCTTGGTTTCGCCTTTGGGTGGTAACAATACATAATATAACATCCCTTTGATGGCATTATTCTGTTCTCCAATTCCAGCTCTAATTTACGGCCAAAGCAAAGTGGCTATTAGCATTGCAAAACAAGGTGATATTACTGGGCTGGTACTGCTATGTCTACAGGTTTGCATCTTTGATTGAGCTGTTCCGAGGGACAACGCAAACGAGTGCCACATATAGTGCTCAATTTGCCTTAGCTGTGGATTGATTAATTATAATACAAAATGAAATTGGATTTCGGCACAGTAAGCCATTTGACAAATAGCTTAATTAATGGATCACCTCTGGACTCCCAAGGGTTAGAAGTGTTTTGAAACATCGGGCATGATAAAACATTTCAAGTCTAATTACAATAAAATAATTCTTTTTTTTATATAGCATTCCTTTGATTATTTTTTTATTATTTTATTGTTATTTAAACTTACCTATTAAAAGGCTTAGGTTAATTGTTTTAATTTTATATTAAAAATATTTTATTAGTTACTTAGCATATTTTTTTTCAAATTATCACAATCATACTTTTTCTATTATGTAAATTAATGTAAATGATAATATATAACATATAAAATTAATTGATACGTGAATTTTAACTAGAGGGATTGAGTTCAAAATCCAAACAAGTCAACGACTTTTTCTGGACACTTCTAGAGACTGGCCTTTTTTCTATACTTTGTGGAGGAAAATATCGCGTGGATTATTTTTAAGTAGGCGTAGCACAAAGTAAATATTAGACATTATTAAAAAAATCTATAATATAATGGCACTATCTGTGCCACGAGTCGTAATAGATAGGACTTCGCACCTGAATTTCACCCGACAGTTTTGGGTTCAAATCCTGGCATGAACCCGTCATGTAAATAATTTTACTTGGGGTTCATTTAGAGCTCGGCGGAGTGGGAAGATAACTTTACATAATTGCTTATGAATATTGGATGACCTTCAACAGTCAATTTTCTATTTAATAAATATATTTTATAATTTAATGAATATTTTAAGAACTATTAAGTTTAATGTTTTTAGCATAAATATTAATCTAAAATAGTATTGCGCATTATACACACAGTATTGTTATAAAGTATAAAATAATAAATTCTCGGGGTGTGGAATATTAAAATACTGTCACCAACGGTTGATAAATCAAAGGTGTTTTTGAAATTCAAATTCGAGTTATAATCCGCTATTGTATTAGAAATACGTATTGTATAAAATTGAAATGTTGTAAATCGTTTTCTTTGGTCCATTCTGTTCCAACACATTTGAGGGTTCTCAATTATTATTTCTCATAATTATATTTATTTCTCCTAATTAGAAAAATAAAACAAAACGAAAATAGACCGTGTGATTGTACATGCACAAGGTACGTTAAATCTTATTTCCCTTGGTTGATGGCGCATTGGTGTATGGTATGGATAATATTCCTTGAGTTGCCCTTCTATGGGGACCGCTTTTCATCATTACATAGGGCCTGCGATAGCCTAGTGGATAGAACAGTGAATCCTAACTGGGTCACTGAGGACCACTGAGTCAATAATTATTTGTTTGTCAATAAGATTGTTAACGTACCTGTTCAATATCTCTATTTTATATACAACTTTTTTCCAATTTTTACTAGTAGTTTCAATTTCGCCATATTGAGACTACAATTAACATTCATTGTGAAAAACACTATTGACTATAGTGAAAAGTTGATACTGAGTCCAAACAATAAAGCCAGGTTTTAAAAATAGAATAATTAAAACATTGAGCGTAGATACGTAACAAAGGCCAGTTTATGATCAAGCCATTGATTTTTAATACATCCCGATGATAGGATTGTACACTACCTACTTTATGACCTGTTTTTTTGAGCCGAAATAGCCTTGTTAACACATGATTGCGGTTTTAGCCGGGCAAGTATCACTGCATTTTCATGTCCTGGAAGAAATCTTTTGTAGATATAAGCTTTTCATTGTATCAGAATTTGAGTTTATTTTTCTTTCTATGCTAATATCATAAATGCGGTGCGTAACCCTATCCATCTGTTAGCTACTTTATCACTACTAAACCACTGAACCGAATTTAATGGAATGGGGGCTATGGGGTAAGCTTGAGCCAAAAGGTAATAATAATAAATAATAATATTTAAATTAGATATAAAAAGTACACCTTTATATTTATAGTATGCCAAGGAATAAGCATACTATAGACAAGTTTACTTTTTCCACCTGACACTTAACGCGCATGCTAAAACTAGTCTCAAATGTTCTTAATAAATTGGTGATAGCAAGTACATTAATAAATATTATATATTTATTGCTAACGATTCATATTTTTTAAATTGTATAAATTGTTTAAAACTAAAGCTTCAAAATCGAACCTCGGACATAGTTCACCTATAAATATAATTATAAAGACCTATTATTGCGTAGATATGGGCAAGGCAAGGCTTTACATAATTGTCTATTGAAACATTCATATCTCTTACCGATAAGGCAGCGTTCGTAAGAAGGGCACTCGCTTGAATGTTTTCCGCAGACTTACATTGCAAAATTGGTCTCCACCCTTTTATTTTAATGGTATGATATATATCCAGCATGAAGGTTCAAAATATTGGTTAAAGAATTTATGAAATCGTATCTGTAGTTTAGAAGATTTCTTCCTACATCACATATAATATAGAAGTAATAATAAAAATCGTAATAATAATAGTATCGTAACTATACAATTATATTCAATGTTAGTATCATTGCGGTATTTCGATGACGTATTTCGACTGCTTAAATATTAAATGAAATAATCTGGGATTACGTTTAGCCGATCTATAACTAGGTTTACGAGATTAAGGGGCCTATTTCACTACGAACGATTAGGCTTAGCACGATTAAATTAGACGAGAAATTTTGCACGATTTAACATCGGCTCGACGTTAAATTACGTCTAATATCTTAATTAGCCTTTAACCGACAGCGAAGATAAAAAGATTTTCTTTAATGCTTTGGTAATACACGAATGGTTTTTGTGCGTGTGTGCCTGCGTGTGTAAATGCGTACACGTGCGTGCGGTTCAATGGCTTGCGATAAATGACATGTCGTTGGCATATAAAATTAAATTACGAATGGTTTTTTTTATGTAAAGATTGTTCAATTTATATATAACATAAATACATAATGTATATTTGGTACAAATATAACGCTAGCGTTGATTCGGATGTAGATTATACTGAAAAGAAACTGCAAAAGATGTAGCTAGGTACTTATTTTCATTTATTATGAGCATATACAATTTAAACTATAAATTAAATATAAAATAAGCTTTGATTGGCTCATGAAATGGCAAAAGATAATAAAGGTTTTATCAATAAATAAATATAATATAATTATTTATAAATATTTCGTGGATTCTCATGCAGTATCACGAGAATTATAAATATTTATTCTCTTGTCTCTTCTTATACTTTTATAACTAAACATGCCTTGTAATAATGTTTCTTTTTAATATAAGTTTTGAAGTTATGCAGTAGCAAATGTTTAAATGTCTGTGAGATTTTATTTGAGAAAACAATACTTGGTCCCTGAAATGCTGCGTTGAGTTCATCTGAACTTCATGTTGTAATATTATTTATAAGAGATTAATTATCTTCACTTCAAAGGTTGTCTGGAAGAGATTGCTTCTTAGCGACAAGATCACTTACCAATTTTTCAGATCTTTAACTCTTCTTTTGCGTGTCTTAATAACAAGACTATACGATTTCAAACTATAAACAGTATATTATTTATTAAATTATATTTAGCTGTTCGCTTTTATTTTAAGTAGACTCACGTAAAAAATAGATGAAATGATCTCGAAGTTAATTAAATAGTAATTTTATAGTGTGAGATAATGGCTCACACTAGCGCTAAGACCAGACCAATTTGCCAATATTAAAATTGATAAACTTTTTATATATATAGATGGAGCGTAAATATAGTATATTTTATATATTTATATTTTATATACTATATTTACGCTCTATCTGTAACAAATTCTTGTAATAAGAAGGCTGTTTAAATAATTGATAATATGTAAACTATCGTAAAGCAAAATTTCAATTTTTGAAGTTCAAGCAAGGAGTTCTTTGTATAAGCTGTTGGAAGTCCTTCGAACAAACTACTTTGAAAAAGATACGAAAGAAAACGGTAAGAACTGAATCAATACTATTTTTAGACATGCTCAAGAAATCTATTGATTCATTAAACGAATGACACGGGTAAGTATTCTTCCAAACAAACCAATATGGTTAGTTTTATTAAGGACAATGATCCTTCTGGGCTTGACAGCGTCATCCGATACTCGCAAGTGTTGAAACTCAAGCCAGACTTAGTGGGCGGGTATAAGCGTATAATATGCATGATATTAATCCTGTAGCCAGATAGTATTGTAACTTTAGAATACTATTAGATTAATATCTATACCGTATCTATATCATACCATTGTAACTATACAGTGAGAGTTTACGCAACAGTCGAAAACTATAGATCGTTCTTCGTAATAAGTCAGTCAGTAGTAAATATCGAAATCAATCGGAAAATAATATTGTTACCATCCGAGGGTTAAATACCGTAGTAAGCAAATTACAAAACGACATTTATTTGTTTTGGTGAGATAAAATGACGCTTTAAACCGAAATGTTTATATGAAATTTACTATTGGAAAGTGCAACGACTACATTAAAATTAGCAATGCTAGATTTTCTCAATTTTCCGGTCAGTTACAGGTCGCAAGTCGGTCACAGCTTCATGAGCGAATTCAAATTTCGAATTTCGAGTGAATTCAGAAGAGCTCGCTGGTCTAGTCCCCTTTCCCGTTTTCTAACCTTTACTTTATGGCTCGTTTCGGAAAACGTTGTTAAACAAATATTTTTTGTGTAATCTAAAATACTTTCATTTAATAGCAATTATTATTTGTCACGGTGAGCTGAAAACATGGACACGTTGAATGGTGGGATTCGGGAAACAAATATGTTTTATGTAGTAATTCGTGCGTTCATTGCTCGTTTCGTTTAAATAATCTCAAAAATGCATTTAATCATATTTTATCTTGTTGTTCTTGAAAGAGAGACATATTTTTAATGGAATGATCTAAGTTATATGTTGAGATGATGAAACACCCGCATAAAACTCTTCCTACTAAGTGCGGTATTTAGGTACTTAGGTTGAAGCTGTTGATATAATATTCAGTAAAGACAAATGTACCATTTATTATATTAAATATAGGTAATTGAGATTTAGTTATAATTTTAATGCTTATCAACGAAGTCAAATAATTTCATAATTAAGTTTCCGTTATGTTGTTACGCAGTTACACGGTAAAAAGTTAACTAGTAATTGTAAGATGCTCAGTTGAATGAGCGTTATCCATAATCCATCTGTCATTCTGTCATCGATATCCCTGTGATGACAGATGCATTATATATTACATAACTTACAAACGTCGACGAAATATATCAACAAATTTGCGTCTGTGCGTTGAGTATAAGTAAATAATATCTTAGTATTATAATGATACTACAATTTATATTGGGCGTAGGGTATATGTTTAAACAACTTTTTTTAATGTAATATGATAATATAATCTTTTGAGCCAATGATACCTAGTGGCTATATAATTTGGATTTTAATCGACCATTGCGGGTTCAAAACCTGACAAAGACCACGGAGTTTTTTTGTGTTACATTTGTTTGATCGGCGAGGAAAACAACGGGAGAAAACTAGTATGAGTCAAATGAAATCTGCTACAAGTGTATCAACCGACCAACACTTGGGCGGCGTGGTGGAATAAAATCGAAAGCTTCTTCTTCTTGAGATGAACAAAGGAGGCCTTTGCCCAGCAGAGAGACAATTAAAGGTCGTTACTTTACTTTAACTAATTTCATGTTTACAAAATAAAAAACATATTTTAATTACTTAAAAAATAACGCATCTATTTTATAATCAGATATATTATCAGCTCCATGTTAGCTCAATTTAGTTCCATGTTTGAATTATAGTCAGTATCAATTGAGATAATTAGAAATAAAATTTGTTCGATGAGAAGCAAAAGAAAATTCGCTTAATATTATGAGAATCGTTGAATTTAAGAGCAAGTAAAAGGAAATATATTCTCACCCTTCTTAGTAAATCTGCAACGGTAATGAAATTTTTTGAATGAAATAAAATTTTGTACGATTAGCTTTTTTTGTAATTTAACAACGCTTTAATATTAGAGAACATTTTTTTATGTTTAGTATTCATTAAAATATGTATATATATGTACGTATATGACCGCGGCATCACCTACACCAGGTAACTATATCTGCCAACCTGCATTGGAACAGCTTGCTGGAATAAGCTCCTAACCTTTTTAAAGGAAGGCTTTTGCCCAGCAGTGGGGTATTTACGGATTGTCACATTTTTTTTGTGTTTGTACACAAAACAACGAACATGCACATGTACATTATGATGATGGTGTCCGATTGATTTCGGCCATTAGAGCAGGAGGTATTATAGTGCACAAGATGACAAACCGACGCAAAAACAGCTGAAGGCTTTTGAGACACGGTAGTGTAAGCCCTGACAACTACAAAGCTCCGGGCTGCTTAAAAGAATTTCTTGTCAGAAAAACTCAATAAACATTTTTCCGTCCCAACCTTGAGTTTAACCGCAATACGTCCTTTACATATATAAAGTCCTATATATGGATTTACTTCAAAGATTACAAAAAAGTAGTTTTATGACACTAAAGACAATATAAATGTGACTCCTTTGATATTACATAGCCGGGAAATAAGACTGCATGACATTTATGGCAGCTTTAGTCACGTAAAGCGAGTTACTCATAAGTGCATCTCAATTACATCACTACGAGCTACAGTTCATGCTGATGGTACTTATGCTACTTATGAGTCACAGCGCCTGCTCTAAGAGTCTTAATAAAGTTGGAACCAAGTTGGAATTCACATTCCGCTTAACTTGCAAGTCTGAAGTTTCAATGTAGCCGCAAAAATGAAACTTTAATGTAATATTGCGCTACAATATTGAGTTTGAATATAATTAATATATAGTACAGTAGTAGCAGTAACTGCGAAATATCCCACAGCTGGCCAAAGACCTCCTCTGATCTTAAGGAGTTTGTAGTTTATTCCACCACAATGCTCCAATAATATGGATAATAATATTTGTATGACTTTTTGGTTTTAATATTTTATATATTATCTAAGTAATGCTTAGAGGGGTTTGAAGGAATCGTTTGCTGCACTTCCAGCGCATCCAACTATTTGGCTTTTACTCATCAACTAATCGTCTTCTCGATATCATTTGCTCTTGAGCTGCATTAAATTTAACACAAACTTAAATAAATCCATTATGAACAAGCGAGTAACAGACTGTAAATGTTCCACTGATGAGCAAAGATAGCTCTTTCTTAAGAGAAGGGTTGAAGTTTATTTCTCGGTTGGTTGATACTCGTTTGGCAGAATTTTATCCAACACAAGTAGATTTTTATACCGCCGAGCTCGACATTAACATGATAATTACATAAACAATCAGAGTTTTTTACTCAGTTCTGAATCCGTGCCAATTGGTTAAAAACCACGAGTTCTATCCAGTCGACCATCTCGGCTAATGATTATAATAAAACAATGTTCTCGTTATTTGTTTCAATATTAATTCTACTATTTTGATTAATATTTTATATATAGAATATATTTTTCAATAATGTATTCATTTTTCGTAAATGGTTTTATATATATAAAAAAAAAAATCCTCATACATCTATCAGCATTTATAAGTAGATGTAATAAATTAGTTTGTGAAAAGGGTATATTCGTATGTCACATTGAACACACGTGACGCACCCTACGTTGACAATTGCTGAATTTAATTTCTTACCTGAGTGTGAAATGGAAGACACGTTTCAGCTAAAGATACCGTTTAGGATTTTATTTTATTATGTAACATTTATATTAACATATATTTATTAGTTTGTTTAATCATAAATTAATATTATCTTATTTATTATTAGAGCATCGCCTACCTCATATCCTATGAGTTATCACTTACTCCGTTGGTTGCCTGGAAGAGATCGCTATGTAGCGAGGTCGCCAAAATTGTATGCTACTTTTATTTAGGCTGTATCCATGTTTTGTATTTTTTTTCTCTTTGTGGTGTACAATAAAGTATAAAGTAAGTAACATTTTTGATATTATCGAAACCTTTATATTTAAATATCTCAACATTCGTGAGTCGATGCGTTATGGTATATTAATAGTCTATATATTTAGTAAACAAATTGGCTAAACCCGGCTTGTGAAAATGTGAAATTCATACGTGAAACTATAAACTTGAATTATTATTATGTTAGAGGGTTAAATTGAAATGGAAATATAAATTTGTATTTTGACAAGTTTCCATCATTGTTTAATTCTAAAAAGAGATAAGAGATTTTTAGAAGGCAGGAATGTGTTTAAAATACCGCTGAAGTTGAGTAAGAATTGAAAAAATGCTGTCGAACTATGACTATCTTATAATAAAAAACGAATAGTACATCTATACGAACGTCGATATGATTTGATTATGATGCTTGTAACTTCTATAAAAATTTGGTTCGGGTTTGTAAAATTCTAGTTAATACAATGAAATATATTTTAGAAAACGCTATACAAGTATGATATATATCTTAATTATTTCGGTGTTTTAATTATCTTTGATAATTATAATTTATATAGAATTTTATTAAAGCTGTCAAATTGAAAAAAAGTGCATATATGTTGCAAATACAATCGTAGCAAATAAAATTGATAAGATTTCAAATCAACTAAAAAAATTGTTAAAAAAAATTGCGCTTTACATTCAAAATGTTTGCGGTTCGAGTAGTCTTATTAATATCTACGTTTGTTCTCCGAAGTTATAAGCTTAAGTTGGCAAGTCGAGTGAGTCCACGAAGCAGGTGGTACGGAATGCACTTAAAATAATTAGTTCGTGGCTTCGTGGGACGCCAGAGAATAGCAATGCAGCAAATGTTGTTGAATTGCAACTTGGGACGGTTTTCATAAGACATACTTTATTGTATACTGAGCATGTTCCAAATATGAGTCGTTATTAAACTGTTATGATTAAAATAACATTTCATATACGTTTAACGTGTTTTATGTAATAATACATAATTTCTTCATGTACAAAAACACTTTGATTATATAAGAATCAAACCTCATAGGTTTTACTAAATGTTTAACGATTTCAACATAATGTACAAAGTCATGAATATTGTTAGTTTATTGACTCTTAAAAATACGAAAATGCAAATTTAAAAAAAAGGTAATAATAGAATAACGAATCCAAAATGTTATAGACGTTATATAAAACAAACATCGCAGATTGAACTTCGAACAAAAGTTCGTAGCAATAAATTGGTATGTAAATGTGGCAATTTATCTTGCTCCAATTATTCAAGAAAACAGATATAAAACTTTGTTCTTATGGCGTTGATCCCTTCATATTATTTGAATTTCGAAGATTTGTCATTACTCGACATTGCAGATATTATTTATCGGGGTGGCATTATATTATAAATATATATAAACAAATACAAAATTAATTTTAATAAATAATGAAACTGACTTCCAAAATTTCTCTGCAAGAATACTGAAAATTTAACAATAATACAATTCCTTGTTGTTTTTTTGTAGTTGCTATTCATGACTAAATATATTTCCCTCGCACTGCTTCGGTTAGCCGCGGACTCGATAAAAATAACTAATTATTTCAATATTATTTAATTTTTAAATTCAATTATTATTTTTGTTAAATACTTTTTTATTTAACTTTTAGTAAATTAAATATTACAAGAATAAACCACGCAATTATGTAAAATTGTTTAATTGTTTGGAAAGGAAATGGCTCCTGAAACAGCTAACATAATTCGATTGTTAAGGCTTTGTTATCTTTTAAATTTATCACTATAAAAAAATGATCGTATTTTATTGTTAACATACAATCTATCGTCGTCTATGCGTTTCGACATCATTCGTCCGATGGTGATGATAGTTTAATTAATTATTCTTGGTGCAAAGGTTCCTCCTACGATATTTCTCCTACGATATAATTTTATATGTTAATCTATTTTATGGCTTATCTACTCATGTAGAGCTGGCACGGATAGCCGTTATACTAAATATTATTAATAATAGGTGTTAATATTGATCATTAATTATTTTTGTAAGTTAAAAAATAACCAAATATACCTTTAAAAAATATAGTTTAACATAAAGTCATACACCTAAGTTTAGTCTTGTACTGTGTCTAATGTTAGATCTCAAGTTCACGGCTAACAAAGTTATATTTATATAAGTTGACTTTGAACAAGTTGTGAAATTTTCATTAATGAAAACATATAAAGCGCAATCACTTGAACATTACACTTTGATAAAACCACCTGTTTTTGAGTTATTTTATAACTCATAATATCTTATAAAACTTAATCTACACTTTGACACTTAAATTCGTAAGCTTGTGTTGTGTAAGGTTATTGTGAATACTATTTTCTAAGTTATAGTGTATCTAATCTAGGATTCCAAAGTAATAAAAAGAGTAGGACTATGTTTTTTCACTTTCCTAAGACATTTTTTGCTACTGCTTTATACCCGTTGTGACATACTTCGCAAGAAGATCATTAGTAATAAACTAAATGAATGTTTTCTTTTTCTGTTGCCATCTTGTATCGGAGTTTGGCAACCATTGACGGTATATTTTGTTCACCGCTGCTACAAGCAGGCCAAACTCATTGTTATATTAAATTATGAGTATAAATAGAAAAAATAATGATTTTTGGGACGCGGTCTACCACTTCTTTTAGAACCCTTTGTTCTTTTTTTAAGTATCATATTAATTCTTAGAATTTAGTGAAGAGGAAATATCGTGATCATTTAAATTTTGTATATAAAATAAGTGAGAATTATATACTACAAAGCTTATTAATGAATGGAAAGGCATACAAAGTATTTGTTTCCATACGTATCTATATTATAAAATTGAAATATGTACTAATATTTTATATCGTAATATGCTGTTAATATAACAACAACGTACAAAAGAAAACGTCATATATTTCGAACGTAATCACACACATTTAAGGGGAGCAAGGCATTCAATTCTCCCCTGGGTGACCCGGAATTTCGTACCTTAAGGATAATCATCCAATGCATTCATATTGATATGAGGAATAGTAATAGCATAGGAGACTATATACCTATATACCTATAGCATGTATATTTATTTTTATGTTGACCATTATGACATAGCATATATAACCATATAAATCTATATAGACCAATATATAGACTAGTAATTTATTGTACTCTTTACTCTTAATAATTTATTTTATAATACTTTATATAACTTATGTACCTGCATATACATATATGTAACGTTATCAAAACAAAACATTTATCATCTTAAAACGTTCGTAAATGCAAAATAAACTTACGTCGCTTCTATACTATACAAAATTCGAGAAAAAATCTATTCCTATAATTTGAACTAACAAACAAACATACCATTAATATATACAATACACAATAACGTTTGCCGTTACGGCGTCCGAGTAGTCTTTCCTCCGGGTCACGCCAATCTTCTTCTTCTTCTTTAAGTGCTACTCCGACTAGCGAAGGTTGGCAGTCAGCTTTGAATACTCCTTCTTGTTCTTCGCGAGGCGAAAGAGATCGGCAGCACTCGCAATTCCCGTCCATTCTCGGATGTTGCACAGCCAAGACTTTTTTCTGCGCCCAACAGCTCTCTTTCCGGCAACTTTTCCCATCATATTGAGTTGCAAAAGTTCATATATTTCATGCCTAAGCACGTGTCTGAGATATGCAATTTTTCTCTTCTTGACAGTCTCCAAAAGTTGCCGTTTTTGGTTGACGCGTCGCAGAACTTCCACGTTCCAGACCTTTTGAGTCCAACTTATGGCCAACGTACGTCTCGAAAGCTTCTATACGTTTTTTGAGGTCTTCTTTATTTGTCCACGCCTCGCATCCGTAAAGAAGTATAGGCCAGATGTAACAATGTAGGAGTCGTATGGGCACAGGGATCTTAAGTCTGCGATAGCAGAGTACTTTTTTTAACGTGCAGAAGGCTTCGAGCTATTTCACTAGTTATTTCGATGCGAGTCTTTACCTCCGAGCTTTACCTAGTCTTTACCTACCAGCTCCAGGTGTCATTAAGCCATGTCGCTAGATATTTGTACTTGCGCACTCTCTCAATTTTTTGGCCTGCTACAATGGTAGCAATGTTATCGAAGCTGTGTTTAGACAATACCACGTCACGCCAATAGTCGATAAAAATAGATAGATAAAGTTTTATCTTTATTCAGCGCCATCAGCTGATGAAGGAATATTCAATAACTCATCACAAGTATTTTTATTTCATAACGCATTAACATATAGCATTTGGCGTTATAACGAGCATCAACGAGTAAATGTGCTCTAGAGTTTGAAATAGAGAGATTTGTGATATGATTTATGTATTAAATAAATGAATAATAGTGAGGTTAGCGCATGTTTTGTTATCAACAAAACAAATATAACTAACCTCCTTATATTGTATACAGGAAGGTTAGTTAGGTTTGTTTTTGTTCTGAATTTAAGAAAATATATGCATATATATTCAATTTATTTTAGGAAGTTAGACAAGAAGTTGGGTCATCTCAAGGTAAGAAGTCTGAATTGTCATTTACACTAGGACTACGGAAATTATAAGCCACTCCTTATATCATCAATGCGCTGTGAAACTGATCTAGGTTCTTACATCCCTTGTGTCTGTATTAACATTGTTAAATTCATTTTTCATACCAGAACACAGCACTATGATTTTAGAATAACAGATTAGTGTGTGAACCTGGATTAGTCTTCTGATGCTGACGTCCTAGACGATTTCGGCCGTGGTAGCCATTCTCAAAGGAGACTAGTCAAAGGTTACTGGCATGATATTATGGTAGAGAAATTTGTGTGCAAACACGAGTGCACTTTCTTAATCCAACACGACCGGAAAGAGTTCAGGTGCAGGACAAATGGCTTTTTCTGTGCGAGGCACGACACACTGCTAGCTTCCAGACTCGCTGCTATTGAAAAATTCTTAACAGAAAAACGCAATTAATTTTAATTGATTTTGCGCGGGGATTGGGGCACGACTAAACCCACAACTTCGAGGTCTGCGGCTTTATGAGATAGCCGCTACAAAAACGGTGCAGTCAACCCTTATAAAAATCCAATAAACATCAATTTTGTGTATTATATTGCAGCTTAAAGATTGTTTTATAATATTACGTTCATACATGTTCTATTGTGTTCTTCATGATAACTAACTCGACATAATACGTTCTGTATTATGTCAGCCTAGTCGGCGAGAAAGTCACTGAACCAGTCGTTTTTCTAATGAATGCGTGCAATATAAGAGATAAACGATAAAGTTTATCGCATATTTAGAAATCATAAAAATCATAATAGTATTTTAGGCTTTATATTTTGGCGTCATCTCGTGACTACAACCACTGTTGCAACGTCAAACGAAATAAAAAACATTACAATCCCGGCTAAAACCCGAATGTGACATGTGAAATGATCAACACGATTGTCCGCGACACTATATATCACAAAGTCGAAATAACCAGTTTAAGGGATATTGAAAATTGAAAAAATTACACAGCTAAAGTTTTCGTTAAATTTTAATATCGGCATAATAAGGCATGAAAAATAAGAGCGTCGTGGATTTTAAGAGTAAGATTTTGTCATCATATTCATTGTTTGATAATATTTGATTATATTTCTATATTAAAAACAAATTAACTGTAATCGTTTGAAGTCAGAAGAAACTAATCAGATTGTTTGTAATAAATGTAGATTATAATATTTTCATCTCGACAAGTTCGTCATCACTTTAAAAAACTTTTACCATGAATCTACCGCGAACTTGGAATGTAGATTACACCAAGAAGAATCTGTAAAAATTTAGAAGGCGTGAAGAGTGCATCTTGCGGGTTGGCAAGGCGGGGCGGCTAGTGCAGAAAATTTTTCCCGACTGTATGTATGGTCTAGGATCCAGTCAACAGTGAACACCATTGGAAAACAGGTGCTTGGCACTTTGAAGGAAGGCCGCCGCGGAGACGTGGTGGTGGAACGGCTCAGTACAGGAGGCAGTTCGAGAGAAAAAGACACAGTTTAAGAAGTGGCAAGAGACTAAATCTCCTGAAGACTGGGACGCGTATAAAGGAGTTAAATGTGCCACCAAACGAGCAGTTGCCAAAGCCCCTTACCAGACGCTGTCACCTCTGTATGACACGCTCGAGACAAACGAGGGCCAAAAGACTATCTTCCGTTTGGCAAAGGCTCGGGAGAAAGCGACACAAGACATAACAAAATGTCTTTGTGTCAAAGACTCTAATGGCACTTTGGTTTGCGATGCAATTAAGGTGAAGGAGAGGTGGCGCGGCTACTTTAACGTATTGCTTAACACACAACAATGTGTCTCCTCCAGAACTGCCTCCTAATCTCGGACTTGTTGCACCGGTAACACCTGACGAGGTACTCAAATGTCTTCGTACAATGAAGAACCGAAAAGCCGTAGGCCCTGACGACTTGCCGATTGAAGCGTGGAAAGCGATGGGTTCTCATGGTGTGAACCAACTTACTGACATTTTTAACCGAATACTTACTAGCCGGAAGATGCCCAACTCTTGGAGATTGAGTATCATTACTCCAGTATATAAAGGCAAAGGTAGTGTACAGGACTGCGAAAGCTACCGCAGTATTAAGGTTATGTGCCACACCATTAAACTCTTCGAACGCGTAATCGATTCAAGGCTTCGGCAAGAATGTACCGTCTTGGAATGTCAGTATGGGTTTCGCCCAGGCTGTGGAACCATAGACCCCATCTTCGCCCTAAGAATACTAACCGAGACCCACAGAGAAAAGAAGAAGCCGCTGTACATGGCGTTTCTAGACCTGCAGAAGGCATTTGACTGCGTCCCACGCCAAATAATCTGGTGGGCTTTGAAGATGAAGAATGTGCCACAAATCTATATTGACATTATCCGAGACATGTACCATCATTCGGAATCAATAGTAAGGACCGCCGTTGGCGACACACACCCTTTCCCGATCACAGTTGGTGTCCACCAAGGCTCGGCCCTGAGTCCTTTTCTGTTCAGTGTAGTGCTTGACGTTGTCACAGCGAAAGCCTATGAGCCGTCTCCCTGGCTCATGATGTATGCTGATGACATTGCTCTGGTAGATGAGGACAAGCAGGTATTGGAGCAAAAGGTGAACCAGTGGAAGGGTGTGCCAGCGAGGGGTGGTCTGATGCTAAATGTTGCGAAGACCGAGTATATGGCCTGTGGCAGTACGGACCCCGAACCCATTAAATAGGCGGAGAATCCGTTATCAAGACGGAAAAGTTTAAATACCTCGGGTCCGTACTGGTACTATCAACCACGACGTCAGAGCTCGAATAAACGCAGCTTGGGCCAAATGGCGGGAATATACCGGGGTAATCTGTGATCGCAGGATACCGATGAAATTAAAGGGCCTTGTGTACAAGTGCATCATCCGACCAGTCTTATTGTACGGCAGCGAGACGTGGCCAGCTCTCGCGAGACATGTTCAGCAACTTCACGTCGCGGAAATGAAGATGCTGCGTTGGATGTGTGGCGTTACGCGACTAGATCGTATTCGTAACGAGCACATCCGTGGTAGCCTTGGCGTTTGCGATGTAGCGGATAAGTTGCAGGAAAGCCGTCTTCGTTGGTTTGGCCACATTAGCCGCAGACCGCCAGACTATGTTGGGAACCGATGCCTGGACTTTATTGTCGAAGGCCCTCGATCCCGCGGCAGGCCCAAGAAGCACTGGCTCGATGTTGTGAGGGACGATATGAGAGAGCACGATCTCACTAAAGACGACGCTTTCGATCGGGCAAAGTGGAGGCAAAGATGTAGGAAAGCGGACCCTGGCAGTTCTAGGCCGGGAAAACGCTAGGAAGAAGAAGAAGACTTGTTTGGACTCCACTACCACTTACCAGCAGGTTGAGTGGAGTCAGTCATTTGCTTTCCCGGTGTATATAAATTTTTTTTATCATAATATACAATTGAATTTATATATACTGTATGAATATCAACGAATATTAACTACAAGCTCTTTTTTTATATTATACAGTATTTTATTTTACTTTTTTCATACTTCCACAATTAGCTTTCAAAATCAATATTATAATCTTGTTTGTATATCTTTATGTGATTTATTGGTAAGCAAGTGTATTGTGGACGATTAACCTAATATCAATCTGGTGTCCCCATTACGTAGGCTTCGTTTGAACGGGTCACATTATTATTGCTTGCGAGACTGGCCACCGTGTGATAAAATTGCACCCCTGTTCAGTGATACGTGGCATACAAAAAGGATTTCATTTGAAAAGGAAAATGACTTGGGTTTTCCTTCCGTTAAGTTAGGGATCTTTTTGTAGATAAGAAATAATATTAACATACGTAGTTATGATTTTTTGCTTATTTATTGTTGTTATAGTTTTATAGTTCTTTATTTGAACTTAACTTATAGATATGTAATGAAATAATACAACATATGTAAATTTATATATCTTAAAACACTGAACTATAGCTTATTCCAATCTGAGTATGAGTAAAGATAAACAAACCCTTGATTTACACATTCCGAACGATTTGCTAGTAGCTCTGCTATATTATGCACTACAAACAGTTCTTGATTACTATATCTTTATTTATAAGATTACTCCATTTAACTAATTTTTTATAGTTAATTGTACTTACAAGTTTTGACAACAATTTCACCGACATTTAGGACATTAGGAATTTTTTCGGCGACTCATTCAAGATGTCGACTAATTATAATTTTTTATAGTTAATTGTACTTACAAGTTTTGACAACAATTTCACCGACATTTAGGACATTAGGAATTTTTTCCAAATTCCATGTAAAGTTGTTTTTTTTTTGTCTTTACTCCTCTCGTTTTGGAATAAGCTATACACGTAACAAAATACGTAATACAATATCGCAGAGTATATTTATTATAAAATCTATTTTGTCATCTTGTGAACAATTATAAATCAAATATAATTTAATAGTTATAAATTATCATTGGATTTTGGAATAAATAGAATATTATTATTAATTGGTACACGTAGGCTATTTTATGGCTTCATTGCAAAAAAAAAATGTTTAAATACTACATTAATAGTTTTTTTAAGTACCGTACCGTACCGTAACAGCCTGTGAATGTCCCACTGCTGGGCTTAAAGGCCTCCTCTCCACTTTTTAGGAGAAGGTTTGGAGCTTATTCCACCACGCTGCTCCAATGCGGGTTGGTGGAATACACATGTGGCAGAATTTCAGTGAAGTTAGACACATGCAGGTTTCCTTACGATGTTTTCCTTCACCGTAAAGCGCGAGATGAATTATAATCACAAATTAAGCATATGAAAATTCAATGGTGCTTGCCCGGGCTTGAACCCACGATCATCGGTTAAGATTCACGCGTTCTTACCACTGGGCCATCTGGGCATTTTTTTATAGTAATAAATTATAAATGTTGCAAATTACTAATTAACTTTGATATATCTATTATATGAATAAATAAAAAATATTCGGAACACCATATATGACGTATGGTGTTATTTATATTATATGATGTTATTATTATAGCTTTGATAATTTATTTGAAAATTTGCGAACCTGTCTAATAAAGTTTATAAGTAACATATTAGATCTAGAGTCAAAGGAAATCTTTCTTTACTAAATTAAGTGTTGCTTTAATTTATAATCATAACATTACCGATGATAAAATTATCATTATAGCTAACCAACGGGCCTCTCCTTCCCAGTAAGCTTTATGCAAATACATGTTAATAGATTTTACAAATGTCTTTATAAAATGTAGTTGTAATTTGTATAGTACCGCTGTTTGCCGACGAAATCAATTTGTAAACAACGTGAAATTTGGTACTACAATATAAAATACAGAAAATAAAGTGCCTCGACAGTTGCGCGGTCCGATTACGTTAGTGTAGTATTCGCAGCATTTAAGTGCAAATAAAGACGAAAAGTATAATGGAGGTAGATGAAAAAAGCTCGTGCAGTCGACGTCAGAGGGCGCGTGGATCTCCCAGTCAGCTCGTGACCACGCCAGGTCTCAAGGACAGGCAACAATCAAATAGGTATATTTTAGTAGTCGTATCGATTTTAAAATGTTAACGAATGGTTGATTCGTGTAAAAACTTTACTTTTAAACTGTTGTGACTGTAATTTGATAGGATTAATACAACTGCAATGTTTATCACACCGCGTAAGCCCAAATAATAATTGCTATTTTTTTATTTCATATATTAAACTGTTTTACATTTATTTTATCTGTATTTATTATAAGAATTTAATTATTTTATCGGCTACTTCAATGTTTAATTGTATATTTTATTATATATCAATAAAAATGTACTTTATTACACCCTCACAAGCACATTAATATAAATTTAAAAGCGTATAATTTCAATATTATATATATAACCGAACATATATTCTAAACCATGTTTATTATGTACAAATAGTTCAAATATTATTATATATAAAACAATAAACTTTGATATAACTTAGGATAATTACAGTTGACATCAAACAAATTACAAATGAATATAATATATAATTGTTATACAAAGTCAAATTTAAAATAGTCTCTCCTGGTTCCCACCCGACGCAAAGCTGCCCATAATGCAGGCTGCATTTCCACGCTGCTTAATTTGAAAGATCAATAAAAAGTATTACTATTTTTTAAATATAGATCTGGATACAGTCTATTCTACCAGCGTCTTGTAGCAATCAGAATATAAAAAAAAGTTTTAAGACCAAAACCTAAAATCCATTTCTAAACTAATTAAAAGTGGCGTCAAAGTTTAAAATGCTAACGAATATGTTAATGACGTCATAAAGGCAAACATTGTGGTTATTGCATATAATGCTCTCTTATCTTAAGTATTATGTCCTCAAATATTATTATCGTTAAGTCTGCAATCATAGTAACTCTGTTCATAATACACGTTATTCTATAATTTTTATTATACCGTGGTTACTTTGTGATTTTAAACATGACAGTAGAATTAAACTTTTGTATTAAAAAGTAACAGCATTAATGCACGCTCTATTGGCTAACTCACATAATCCGATGGGATGGTAAATCCGACACGACCGATGATAATTCAGGCACATGACCAATAACTTTATGTGCTCTTCGAGACATGAAACTGCCGACCTTGAGCTTAAGCACAGGACTTCAGGATCTTTGAACTTTGCCTCGAAGTTAAACTCTGGATTAACGTGAAAGTCATGTACATACCACTATACTATGAATTTTAATTACAATTTTGTTAAGAGAATTAAAGCGTGATCAATTAAATTATAGTAAAAAAAATGTAATATGAATTACCTCTTTTAATTGAATACTTGTTTCTGCAACTTTATTTTCATTTTAAATCGACAAATAACTGTTTAAGTCTTATAATATTTTGTTTAATTTAATCATTTTAAATTGAAAATAAAATAAAACGTTTGAGATTTTATTTAGTTTTTTTTAAATATGTCACTTATATTGTTTGTTTCTCTGCTTACTTCTTCTAAACCACGTAAACGATTTTAAAACGGTTTTCAAAACCGTTCATTTTCTCCAATATATCATTAATTCATATTAAGAGAGATGATACTCGCCTTGGATATTTAATAAAGATTAGAATTACAGTCTTTCTAACTTTGCGATGAAATGAATACTTTAGGATATATCACCGATTCAAAATTACGGCAACCAAAAAATCGTTAGTAGCGAAGCGGGCGGTCGGATAACTGGCAGTAATAATAACATTTTGACATTGACAGTTAAAATTACCCAAATTCAAATGTACAAGTCGATTTCTCATTTATGAATTATGACACATTTAGGTACAGTTATAAATTAATATATCATTTCTTTTATTATACATACACACACAAAAGATAATACAAGAGTAAAATAAAACTATAATAAAAAAAAACTATACATTACAAATTTATAGAAAAAACACGCTGTCCAAAAAATTATCAGAAAACAATTTGACGATTTATGGCCATTCTCAAGACTTTAATATAACATTCAGAAAACGTTCCGAATTCTGAAAGCAAAACGTAAGAATTTCGCTTCTAAAATCCAGCTTCTCAGCTGTAAAACTTGGAACTGATGAAAAGGCATTAAGTGTGTACTCTATTAAGTAAAGCTTGGCTGAGATCCGCAGGCTCCATTAGGGCTCTCAGTTCAAGCGCCGCGAGCTATGAGTGGCGAAAGTACTCGTTGCATACGTAGTCTGCTTACCTAGGCAGTCATTAAGAAATGCTAACGTTGGTCGGTTGATTCATATAGCTTTTCATAAATAAATGTTTTGTATTGCTTCCTCGTTTTATGTATTTTTTATAATTGTAAGGTATACGAGCAATTAGGTCACCTGATTATCAGCGATCGCCACCTAATGCAGATTGGTACTGTAAGAAAACTGTATGGTGGTTGATTGACTAATAATTGAGAAGTGACTAACCAGATGAGGTAGCGAGCAGCGAGGTAGTGGATGACAAAATTCGACTTTATATTATATTTTCATAATTTCTTCTGGAATAGAATTTTTCATTATAGCTTTGTTTATCACTGTGATACTGATTGCAATTAATAATATATTTTAAAGAATTATAGCGTATACTATTTCGGTTGACGTTAGAGAAATAATGCGATGCAAGTGAGCTGAGTTAACAGTCCTACTCCTAATATCAAGGATCTGACTCAAAATCCAATGCATAAATATTTTGGTACCAGTCACTAAAATTATATTTATATTTCAAATAATATTGCATTTTTTATAATAAAGTGAAAATACAACTCCATGAATACGAACATTAAATGCTAGAAAGGAATAGAATAAAACTTATTTAACGGTGAATTGGCTTAAAAATGTCGTCAGTTCGCTTACACTACACGTCTCACTGCAATCTCATTACTTCTGCTTGAGACGTAAATCACTTCGAGTTTAGTATTTCGCCATAAAGTGGTAAAATGTGCTGGAGCGCCCGAGTTCCGTCATCGTGACCGGATTTATGTCATCGTTTCATAGGATTTGCTTTTATTTTGCGAGATGGATTGTTTTAAATTGTTTTTATATTAAAGATATTATATAATTTCGCTTAGTTCGTTATATAACAATTGCAGAAAATAATTTTGATGTTAGTTTTAGTTATAGTTTAACGATATAGACGAAAATAAATTATCAACGCTAATGTCGTATACTTTTCATTGAATTTGATTATTTTACCTGCCAAAATACATACAACGTAGATTTATAAAAAAAGTCACCTAAACTTTCATCAAACCCAAGGCCATAAAAGATGCCTTTCAATGCCTCATGCCGTTCAATTTACTATTAAGTATATATTAAAAAGGAGGTGGATTTGCAAAATAAAACCTTTCTTCTGTGTATTAGATTAAGATAAAAAAAAGTAACAGGATGTAAATGTCACATCTTTCGGCTAAGGGATTCTCCCCTCTTAAATCCTTCGAAATCTTCTTTAACGCCGAACCTAGTGCCTTCTTTAGGTTTGGCTTTTATGCTACCAATATATTTAATAGATAGTAAGTACTTTAAAATAGAATACACGAATGTACGCGATTGACTAACGAACATAATAAATGAATGAAAACTAACGGACGAAGTGTCATTAACATATACCGGAAATGAAGATTTTACGATATATTTACGATTAATCACAAAGATAAATTTCTTAATTTTTTTTTCAATAATAATAGTTTATTTAGAGCCACCACAAGATCGTCAACGTTAATAAACTTTGACGCTACGCCCACCGAAAAAGCGACATTTCTCTATTATTACAAAATTGCACAAATTTAAAGAAAAAAAAAACACGATATAATTAATAAAATTAACAAAAATACGAAATGAAAATACTGTAAACAATAAGAATTAAAATTTTCTACAAAACTTTGTATGACTAAAATTATTACATATATACTATTTACGTATATACTTAATGAGTTACATGAGAGTGTCATATGGAAAGAAAAGGTTAGGATTATGGAAAAGTAAGACTTACACTACACGTCTCACTGCAATCTCATTACTTCTGCTTGAGACGTAAATCACTTCGAGTTTAGTATTTCGCCATAAAGTGGTAAAATGTGCTGGAGCGCCCGAGTTCCGTCATCGTGACCGGATTTATGTCATCGTTTCATAGGATTTGCTTTTATTTTGCGAGATGGATTGTTTTAAATTGTTTTTATATTAAAGATATTATATAATTTCGCTTAGTTCGTTATATAACAATTGCAGAAAATAATTTTGATGTTAGTTTTAGTTATAGTTTAACGATATAGACGAAAATAAATTATCAACGCTAATGTCGTATACTTTTCATTGAATTTGATTATTTTACCTGCCAAAATACATACAACGTAGATTTATAAAAAAAGTCACCTAAACTTTCATCAAACCCAAGGCCATAAAAGATGCCTTTCAATGCCTCATGCCGTTCAATTTACTATTAAGTATATATTAAAAAGGAGGTGGATTTGCAAAATAAAACCTTTCTTCTGTGTATTAGATTAAGATAAAAAAAAGTAACAGGATGTAAATGTCACATCTTTCGGCTAAGGGATTCTCCCCTCTTAAATCCTTCGAAATCTTCTTTAACGCCGAACCTAGTGCCTTCTTTAGGTTTGGCTTTTATGCTACCAATATATTTAATAGATAGTAAGTACTTTAAAATAGAATACACGAATGTACGCGATTGACTAACGAACATAATAAATGAATGAAAACTAACGGACGAAGTGTCATTAACATATACCGGAAATGAAGATTTTACGATATATTTACGATTAATCACAAAGATAAATTTCTTAATTTTTTTTTCAATAATAATAGTTTATTTAGAGCCACCACAAGATCGTCAACGTTAATAAACTTTGACGCTACGCCCACCGAAAAAGCGACATTTCTCTATTATTACAAAATTGCACAAATTTAAAGAAAGAAAAAAACACGATATAATTAATAAAATTAACAAAAATACGAAATGAAAATACTGTAAACAATAAGAATTAAAATTTTCTACAAAACTTTGTATGACTAAAATTATTACATATATACTATTTACGTATATACTTAATGAGTTACATGAGAGTGTCATATGGAAAGAAAAGGTTAGGATTATGGAAAAGTAAGACGGGTTAACATCACTTTATCTGTATCACAATAATTTTAGTATTTGTTTCAGTTAATTATAACACTACGCATGATTATCATAACTTAGAGTATGTAGTAAGAAAATTCGTAACTTATCTGAAACAGTGTGGGGAAGTTTATTCCTATAAAGAAGACACTTGACAATTCTGTATGAAACAGACAGACAAGCCGAGATGGCCCAGTGGTTAGAACGCGTGAATCTTATTCGATGATCGTGAAAATAAGCTCTAAACCTTCTCCTTAAAAAAGAAATGGAAGCCTTATCCCAGCAGTGGGTTACTACTACTACTACTACTATGTAACAATTTTTTATCCGGATAAAACGAATATTAAATTTTCAGGCACAACTTTATTGTTATTTTGCTCTGAATAATTTTATTGTTATTTTGTTGTGAAAGGAATTTCTTTGTTGGATTACTAATTTGTTTAAAAAAAACAGACTAGTAGATAGACGCTATATTTGCATTTTTAAATAAAAACCCAAATGTGTAGAATTTTATATTCTTGAATTTGCAATGATGGATGAATTTGTTCTAAGTAAAAATGTATGTAATGTAATGTAATGTACAGCCTGTGTAAGTCCCACTGCTGGGCTATAGGCCTCCTCTCCTCTTTTTGAGGAGAAGGTTTGGAGCTTATTCCACCACGCTGCTCCAATGCGGGTTGGTGGAATTCACATGTGGCAGAATTTCAGTGAAATTAGACACATGCAGGTTTCCTCACGATGTTTTCCTTCACCGTAAAGCACGAGATGAATTATAATCACAAATTAAGCACATGAAAATTCAGTGGTGCTTGCCCGGGTTTGAACCCACGATCATCGGTTAAGATTCACGCGTTCTTACCACTGGGCCATCTCGGCTTAAGTAAAAATACATTGCAATAATATTAATATTTCAAGAGATAACAACTGTCGTACAAAAGGTATGTGATTTAATCTTGTAAAGGTAACGTAGCATCAAGATTCAGAACTTAAGTATTTTATTTCTTTGTTAAAAATTAAAGAAAATATACAAATCTTTTAACGAATTTATTTAATTTAACAATATTGATCTTTTTTTACTTTTTATTATTGTTTTTTTTTACAAATCCTGACATGCAAACAGGTTCTCTGAGCCAGTTGCCAAGCCGTTGTCAAAGACCACGGAATCGAAGACGTTATGTCACTTGTCATCGTAATAAGACTGAATAACTTACTCTGCAACTTACTTTTCAAACATGGTCAATGGTTAGAAAAATGGTCAGTTAGGTGTCACAATCCTTTTACAACATAACGTTCTCGCAAAAGGAAAACATCTCCTTCCAGAACTTTTCGCCATTGGGTATAACGTTTATCACGCTCGTCAGCGAGAGATCTCTGCTAACGATATGGGGCCTATTCGCAGCAGATTCCATCAGTTTGTTGCACGCTGTGTACTCAGACGGGCCTATCAAAGCCTATCAAAGCCTAGAAAAAAAAACATTTTATTTTATATAATAACAATACGTGTATATACGCAAATTAATCATAATAATTGATTATCAATCACGTATTATGCTCAATATGTCGCTGAAAAAATAATGTGCGGATTTCCATTCCTAAAAAGTGAGAGTAGATTTCCTTGTAGCTGGTAAAATTATGAAGGTGTATTATTATCATCCTGTTAGGTTCAGAGAGGATTTGCTCCCCACGTAAAGAGATAAGCCGAGGAGGGCTCGTACATTTTTCCTCTTGTAACTTACGAGTCCAATTTTGGTATATTTGAAAGAAATTTTCTATGCTAAATTTTAATAGTATTATACACTATAATATTAAAATATTTTTCATAATTTAGAATAATAGATCAGATAGTCGTTCTAATCTAATTAAGAATATTAATATAGGAATCGCTTGGATTGCGATACATTTGTCTACAAAAAATATCATATATATGGTATACAAAATATATCATATATATGGTATATTAGAATTCCATTGAAATTATATGATATAATGATGACATATATATATATATATATATATATATAAACATATCATGACAATTTATATATATACAGATAGGACAACATTCTCAATCTTTTCATACGTTTATATAAAGATTATCAGAATTCATTCTCTAAAAGATTTCGGCGAAACACGTCACAAAAGTCATTATTACGATTACGTGTTTGGAAGACTTAGAAAGCGGCAAATAGTTCTTTGTTTCTTGTCGGGATGCTGTGATCGCACGACATTTCCATCGACTCCAGCGTAGCGGAAAAATGCCACCGATATCGTGTATCCGATACGCCTGAGCTAACCTGCCGATTTATATTTTATTCGCCAATATACGATTTGATGTTTTTCTTGTGCGTTGCGATGGTGTGACGATTTTGCTTTGAATAATGAAGATAACGCTGTACCCTAACAGTCTTGGCATATCTTAAGTAGAAATATTTCTTGGGAACAATTCAAGTTTTAAATGATTATCTTTTTTTTTAATTTCTTTTTATAATTTAACTATAACTTACCTTTTTATAATTCATTTACATTTTTATTGATTGTTACTTATTAGTTTTTGCCATCTCAAAAAACTATTCTTATTTCTTTTTTAATATTATTTAAAAAAAAAACGAATAAAGTAATACAATCTCTTTGTCAAGGAAACTAACTTGACTGAATGAATTTGATGGGATTAAAATTGTCAGGATTGTCGTCTAAATAATTGTTTCTATTTTAAATGATTATAATAATGTCGCTGACCGACTTCCGGCTGTGGTGGTAAATTTCAGAATTAGCCAAGTGAATATCTTAAAGGATCTTTTTATTTATTTATTTATCAATCCTTTATTGCACACAATTTACAAACATATAATAACATATATTAACAAGTAGTACATATAGTATGCAAAGGCGGCCTTATCACTTACAGTGATCTCTTTCAGGCAACCTCTGTAAAGAGAAATGTTTATGTTTTTTTTTAAGTCAAAATACGGGCATATTGTATATTTTGTATATTTTTTTAAATCTCCTTTTATTCTTTTTATTCTCACCATTCGATGACAAGGCACAGGAATACTTACATATACGTATACTTATGTGCTTTTCGAGGAAGGCGAGTGTAAGCACAACCAACTCCTAATGAACTACTGATATTATATTTATTTACTTTTATCACCAACAATCATTTTTTGATCCCTGGATTTAAAAATCTCTTCATAAGCAGATGAAGATTATATATAGAGGTACAAGCCAAAAACAATTTTCTTAATATTATTTACTTTTGAAAACAACAATTAATAATACATAAAATAAGCTTGATTTATTAAAAAAAGTAATTGATGTATGAATAATATAAATAGCTTAGTATAAATACAAGGTAAGGTTCATTATTTAAGACCTTCGTGTCCGGCGGCTTCGATCTAATACCTTTCACGTTACAGGATGTATAAAAGACAGTTCCAAGGACATTCAAAGTTCAACAAGGTCCACTTTATGGGTAATTCATTCGAGCATTTATTGATTTTATTATTACAAGTAAGTTTACTTGGTAACACGAATACATTTTATATTTATTTTATTCAACGTCTTTTTTGTTTTTCTTGTACGAAAGTAATGCTATTAACATTTGTTAAATACTTAAAAAATGTACGAAAACTTGAGCATGTAAGATGCATGCATAGAAATAGTATACTTTTCAAGTCTGTTTGCTTGTATGCTTACTAAACTCAACGACATGATGTTCTTTGAAGACATTTTATTAACATATACCAGTACATTAACAGGGTACGTATAAAACTACAGATAACGATTTTTTTAAATAGCATCTAATTTATGGCAAATTTGATGATCATTATACAAAAAAAAAAACAGAAAATTCATGATCGATAAGCACATAGTTGCGACAATGCGAACACTCGTTACGATTTTATTTACTTAAGGCAGATCAGGCATATTTAAAAAAATGTAGGCTTGTGTTGATGTAGCCATTGTAGTGAAATTGCCTTTTCGTTAGCTAGAGTAAAGCCAGTGGTTGACAGTGCTGGAGACAACGTGTAAAAACTACAGGCTCTGTAGCGCAATCTAATGTAAAACACGCTCATTGTTACATACAATGCTATTGTGTACACACTTTAATCTTGTCCATTCACTTGCTCGTCTTTTTGTTACTACGCAATAAATAAATAAAAACGATTCTTATCAATAGTTGTTTGGTTTTATGTTTCGAATTTATTTGTATGCAGTGAAATTTATACTCATTGTGATGTTATGAAATACTAAAAAATATTCTAATATATTTATTAACGTAGGCTCATATAAGTTAGTGTTATGTACATTTGAATCGTCATGCTATATATGGAATAGATCGCCTTTTGTACATTAATAGTTTTCTTTTTTTATGTTTTTGTTTAAAACTGTATGTTTCTGTAACTCTTTTGGTAATATTCTTTATTGAAACAAAGCATTAATTGAAATAAAGCATATTACATTATATTCTATTCTATACAATATAATTGAATTTGAATACAAAGCTGTATGAGAGTAAGTCGACTGAAAAGAACCGGTATGAGACTCCAACAAGGAGGCAGAGAGTGGTTACTTATTTTTTCTAATAAAATTATAAGTCTGAATAAAAACAGATTTTTCGTTATTCATATACTCTTGTGTTTTGTTTTATACAGCTTTTTTTAATAATGTTTTCTTTTAACATCGTTAATTTGTTAAGAAGAAAAAACCTTTCTATAGTAATAGACTTTGTATAGCCGGTTGGATTGCCAGGTGAATAGGTACATACGAATTTTTCTCTTTCTGTCAACAGTAATTTGAAAATCAAAAGAAGAAATCAAAGAGTTAAGGGATTAATGGTTTAAAATGCCATGTTGTTTATTTAAAGATTTTAGGCAAACATTAACTTATTAAATCCCCCTTTTGGCAAAGACTTCTTCCTACAAAGCTCAAGTCTCAACGCCGCTTCTACACTTATCTCAGTTTTTTTTCAATATGCAAAGGTTTCTCGAGAATCAATGCCAAGCACGGAATTAGTTTTAAACATAAAATCAGCACTTCAAAACAACGATGGTGCTTTTACGGTACCACCCACTCATCAGATATTCTATTGCAAAACAGCAGTACTTGGTGTTGTTGTTTTCCGGTTTGAATTTAATTACACTGTCTCACTCATCCTTTGTAATTACATTGAGCCAGTGTAATTACAGGCACAAGGGACATAAGACCTTAGGTCCTAAGGTTGGTCGCTCATTGTCATCATTGGTCATCGTTGGTCATCATTAACCATCAGGTGCCCCACATGCTCGTCCGCCTTCCTATTCTATAATAAAAAAAAACAAGAAAACTGCCATGAAGGTTTATTAACTAAAAGGTATGGATATACAAGGTACTTGTTATTATAATTTATTTAATTTGAATTCTAATGTATATTATAATATTAATATGTATTCTATGTATTTCATTATATTTTAAAATAAAATGGAATGTTAATAAAAAATAAGAATTTAAATTTTACACTTAATATTAGCAAAGAATGGCGTTGCTGTAAGTTATAAAATATTGCATGAAAGTTCAACCTGAAGTTGGCCAGGCGACTAAAGCGGAGATAATAGGCCAAACTTTGCTACTTATCAACTGAAACGTTCAAGAGGCGAAAAATTAGCAGCTTCCGTTACGTAACTTTTTTTGATATTCCTTTTATACTTAAATGTAAATCATAACTTTGAAAACCATTTTGATACAAGTCATAAGATAAATTTCATTCGACACTGTATTAGGAATATTGAGGGTGTTGAGATAGAGTAAGGAATGAAAAATCATATTTAAATATTCTATATATTTGAGGAAACACTTATTTTTTAAGACCATCTAATGAGTGCATATTCGAATTTCGATTATGTTCATAATAATTCGTTCCATAGTATTTATATAATAACTCTCATCATATAGGTCTCTGCATCTCTGACAGAACATTCAAGCAGCACGAAGGTACTTGCGTTCATGACTAAAGAGCCCAATGCGAGAGAGGATCCTTCGGCCACACTCCCGACAAGTGTATGCGCCCCCAGGTGGGCGGGGGTTTGAAGCCCGCTCATGACGCCTAACGCGTTTTTCCTTTAGTACTTCAAACCAGGCATCGTCATGCTTTGATTGACCTTCGTGAATAAGGCGTCGCCACTTGGCACGGTCCTCGGCCAGTTCCTCCCATCGGCTGCTAGGGATGATAAACGCAACCATATCACGCTTAGCGCAATCTTTGTAACGGAGCATAGGCCGCCCAACAGACCTTTTCGCATCCGCAACCTGTCCCAGCAGTATTTGCCTTGGCAGACGAGTCTGCTCCATTCGATGCACGTGTCCCAGCCACCGTAACCGTTTTTTTTTTAGAATGGCCGTTATGCTAGGCAGTTGTGCCTCGCCTAGAACAGACTCGTTTGTCACTCGATCCTTCCACGTGATGCCCAGAATGTTTCGAAGACAGCGCAAGTGAAATGTGTTCAGTCGGCGTTCTTGTTTTGCGTACGTTGTCCACGTTTCTGCTCCATACAAGAGTGTGCTTAGGACACATGATTGGTAAACAAGCATTTTCGTTTTTACCGTAAGGTGTCTGTTGTCCCAAGCCCTTGAACAGAGCCTCCCGAACGTGGAGGCTTCTTTGCCGACGCGGGAGTCGATCTCTGCATCAAGCGAGAGATTGCTCGACAATTGCGACCTAAGGTAGCAAAATTTGTTAACCACCTGCAAAGGTTCGCCGTTAAGCAAGATGACTGGTTGTTCTAAACATCCTTGCGCTAAAATAACGGTCTTCTTGCAATTTATGGACATTGAAAAAAGGTGGCAAGCCTGGCAAATTTGTCTATTAGATTCTGGAGTTGAGCCTGGTCATGAGCAACAAAGGCAGCGTCGTCAGCGAAGAGAAGACTATCTACAAATAGGTCCTCCCTGTAGCGTTTGGACTTGAGCATTGAGATGTTGTACAGCCTACCATCAGTTCGCGTGTGTAAGTGGACGCCCTGCTGTTCATCTCCAAAAGCAACCTTCAGAAGCACCGAGAAGAATATTCCGAACAAGGTAGGGGCCAGTACACAACCTTGACGAACACCACGGCGTACGTCAAATGGCGTAGATGTGTTGCTATTGTGTAGGACTGTGACTTCCATACCTTCGTGGAACGATGGCACTATCCTTAGGAGTTTCGGGGGGCATCCAATTCTGATAAGAACCGAGTATAACCCCTCTCTGCTCACGGAGTCAAAAGCCTTGATTACGACGATCCAACGACTAGGGGGGTATGTTGCTCCCTACACTTTTCTTGTAGCTGTCTGAATGAAAATTTCTTGTCGACAGTTGACCGTTGGTACCTAAAACCACAATGTGCCTCAGGGTATACGCGATCGGTGAGCCTTTGTAGTTTGCCTAAAATGGCCCTAGCAAAGGCCTTACCGACGATGCTAAGAAGAGATATTCCGCGGTAACAGTTGCAGTCGCCGCGGTCGCCTTTGCCTTTATAAAGAGTGACAATGTTAGCATCTCGCATATCCTGAGGGACGTAGTTTTCTTCCCAACACTTAGCCAGGTGGTTGTGGAGGATGGGTAAGAGGCACTCAAGCTTGACGACTTCGGTGACAACATCGTCTTTACCAGGACTCTTTCCGCATTTGAGCTGCTTGACGGCCAGATAAAGTTCCTCTACGGTGGGTGCGGCGTCTAACTCGTGCCAAGTTGCCAGTTTCGGGACAAGGTCCACTGCATCTGGCTTAATATTCACTGGGCACGAGTAGAGCCCCTTGTAGTGTTCTACCCATCTTGCCATCTGACGGGTGCTGTCTGTTATAACAGAACCGTCGATTTCTTTGAGAGGTGACGTCTTTTTTGGAGTAGGTCCAAGAGCTCTTTTGATGCCTGCGTAAACCCCGCCAATATCCCCCGCGCTTGCGCACGCTTGGATGCTTTGGCGAAGCTCCGTCCAATATGCATTTGCAAAAAAGCGCGTGCTGCGCTGGAGTGAGGCTTTTGCCTTCGTGAGATCTTCACGCGTCGCATCGCAAGGGTTAAGGCGAAAATTTAAAGTGGCTTGGCGTTTTGAGTCAATCAAGGGAAGTAAGTGCTCTTCGTTTTCTAGAAACCAGTCGTAAGATTTTACCTTTTGATACCCAAAAACTTTTCTTGCAGTGTCAGTCTGAAGAGACTTCACTTTTTCCCATTCGACTTGCGCTGATGCCGTACAGTCCCAAGTTGCAACTTCTTCACGGACAAGTTCCCCAAAAGACTCCACTACCTCCATGTCACGAGTCTTAAAAAGATTTATCTTTTTTCGACCGAGTGGCTTGGAAGAATGGACTCTCCTAGGGACAAGTCGAACTTTAGTAGCAACGAGACTGTAATCGGTGTCGCAATCGGCAATGTGAAACGCCCGCGTGTGGAGCGTTTCCCGCAGGTCCCTCCTTCTTGCCAGAGCAAGGTCTAATTGGTGCCACATCAATATTGAGCCTTTTGAGCTCCACGTCGATACTGTAAGTTTTGCGCAGTTCTTGGGCGTAATCGGAGCTTCCGTAGGTGTTCAGGAAGCCTGTCCTCATAGTTCGGACATTCCATGTCGCAAAACGCATGTAAGCAGCGTTGGTATGGGCTTTGGGATTTTTCCTTTGAGTGGGTGGTTAATGTCACAGCGTCAACGTCCAGCTGTAAGGCTTGTGTTCCGTTCACCCAGGCGGAACGAGTTAACGCTGAGGTGGATCAGTACCTTATTGATCGGGGGCTGCCCGACTTAGAGCAGGCGGTAGCTGATCAATGGATCTACGATGGATCCTCCTACTGTCAAGAGTGGCCCCTGGCGCCCGCACTTACGCCTATTCGTGCCGCCACTCCGGGTTTAATGTTAGTTTTTCTTCTTTTTTGACAAGGTGTTGACGTCTGTGTCGGTGTGGGGTCACAGCCCTCCCCTCATCAGGTTTTATTTCACGAGCCGACGTGAGGAAGAAGAACGTAGCCGCTGCGATGTTATTAAAGCTTCTTATAGCTACTGACGAGAGTTTGTAGAGAACAACGATTTTAACGACAATCTGTTACTTTCAAAATAGAAAGTCGGCTAGCAGAGAGCGACGCTGTTACTCTACTACGTCCATTATAAAATAGTATATTATAGTAGTAACTAAAGTAAAAAAATATTGTAATTTTGTAATGACGTGTAATAGGCTGAATCGAGATGAAAACAGAAAGAATATTGAAACCATTGAAGAAATGTCCTTATTTTATCATTATAAAATAAGGACATATAAATATACCGTTAACAAGATAAATCTTGTGTATGGTATAGTGGGATGAAATTTTAACATATCTATAAAAACTGACAATAAGCTTTTTCTTAAAAAAAGAGGTAAAATTTGTCTACCTTATTTTATAAAAAAGAAAACGCTGTAATTGAAAATTTTCTGCTTTATAAAGTTTTTAGTATGAAAATCTTGAAAAAGAATGTGTTATTTATTTAAATTGACTAAATATTTAACTTTAAAATGTAAATAGGGTCTTTTTGGCAAGAGAGGCAGTTTATCGGGGCTCGGTTTCGTCGGAAGCAATTACATGAAGGTTGGTGTCGGAGGTGCTGAGGTGGAGTCGAATGAGAAATAGAAAGGAAAATAGAAATTTTATCAAACAAAAGGCTTCTAAATTAGCAACAACTTGGACCGGTAATATATTTGTTTGTATATATTTTCATTTGATTATAATTATATAATAAAATGAAACGGCTTAAAAATATAAAACACATTTGTGACTTAATGCAATACATCTACAAAAGTAGAAATTAATTTGAACATTGAATATCCCTTACAATTCGGCGGCAGGAGTTATAGTTCATTTTGTCTCGAGATTCGGAATAGCAAAGGGAATGCTTCGAGAATTCTTGCAACCATTCCACGCGGTTATAATTAGTAGAGTAAATATTTCAAATAGTTTGATTTCAATTTTTATATGATTTGGTTTAAAAATAACCGAACTTATCTTTTTATTGAAAAATAACTGGGCTAGTTTAGACAAACTTGCTTGTTGTATAGTAGAATTAATTTTATATATTTGTCTATGTTAAGTTTAATGCTTACTCTTGGATGTCAAGTAAAGTAACAGTGTAAATGTCCTCTGGGTTAAAGTCTCCTCGCCTAAGAGGAGAAGTTTTGGAGCTTTTTCCACATCGTTGCTCCAATGCGGGTTCGCGAATACACATTCGATTTTATCCCACACATTTTTATCTCACAATATTTTCTTTCACCGCTGCACAAGATATGAATCATAAGCACACATGACAATTCAGTGTTGTTTGCCTGGGCTCAAACCAACGTTCTTCGGTTAACTTTGTGTTGCTATAAATAGGCAGGACAGGAACAGAACAGACAAGACAACGGTCAAACGCTGGCCTATTAAAGGTTAAAAAAAAATCTTACTACTATTACTACTGGTCTATTTCATTATTATGTTTTTATTTATGTGAAATTTCTTGATAGATAATTAGTAATAATAAAACATTTTAAGGCGTTCAAAGACACTACAGTTACACTAAAAATAAAATAATGGGTGTTACAAAAGGCGGCCTGGCCTAATCGTTAAAGAGCGATCTTAACGGAAATTTGGGGCAGAGGAAATGGTCTAATTACGGTATGTATATATATATATATATATATATATATATATATATATATATACCGTATATATATGTCTCAAATGCCTTATCACCATTAATTAATTAAATATTTTATTTTTATTATTATTAATTTTTTTTCTGCTATGTTTGAGGACTTATCGTTTTTATTCGCTCTTATTGTTTATAGTATGTATTTATATTGTATACTTGTAATTATATATGTATTTATAATATAATTTATTTATTGATATATATTATATGTATTTTATATTTACATTTATTTTTTTTAGTTTGTTTAACCATATTTTAATATTATTTTATGTATTATTAGAGCACCACCTACCTCATATCCTATGAGTTATTCTCTTAATCCGTTGGTTGCCTGGAAGAGATCGCTATGTAGCGATAAGGTCGCCAATTTGTATATTACTTTTATTATATATGTATCCTTGTTTTGTATTCTTTTTCTTCTTGTGGTGTACAATAAAGTATAAAGTAAAGTATATATATATATATATATAAGTTTTACAAGTTACACTCGAGATGGTTGAATGTTTACATATAAATTAATATCCATTTTTTTTTAAATTCTCTTAATTTAATCGGCTTCGAAACCTTTCAAAAAATATTTTAAAGTAACATGAACTATACTATGACAGATACAATATTTAAACAACAAATTAACTGTTATTTATGTTACTTTCATCGTAAATAATCAAGTTTCACAGATTTGACACAAAAAGGGATGTTTATTTGATTTCGTGTAATGTAAAATATTTATTAGTTGCCAGTCTATACAAATAATTCAGTATAAATTTATTGGTACAATATTTTATTTATCTAGCGACGTATTTCTATTTCAAACAGCAAAACATAGGGTTGAAAATTTTTTATGACCTTATAAACGATATAATTAAAATTGTGAAGAACTCTTTTTTTATTCTGTTTGCAGTTATTTAATAATTATTTTGTATTGGAATCGCCTAACAGATTTATTAGAGTACATACAGTTGATTGATTAAAGTACATACAGTTTAGATTTGAAGAAAAATCTATACAATAATATTACGTAAACATTGAAAATTGTCTTACATTCTCATAGTAAGCTTTATATTTACCCTAGTTTACACACACGGAGATACCGTTCGAAGATAATTTCACTTTGAAATGCTTCAATCTACCATGATACATTAGTATATTTTATTTTATGTAAAATACAGCATAGACTAATAACCAGACACTTGTAAAATAAATTTTATATTAAAGTATTGTGTGATTTACCCATTTATATGACATAGCATACTACTTCGTTAGTCTAGTAGCAAGGTTAAGATTCTGCTGGTTGCTCTGCTGGTGGCGAGGCCCGTGAAAGTTATTGAGTTTTAAAGTAGCAACGTGGACTTTGAAAGTTGGCAGTGCTTATACTTCCGTGCTTAATGGCAACACGTGGCTAAAACTGCACCCGAGGAAAGCACTTGCTGAAGCTGAAAGAAACGAATGCAATCGTCGATTAGTACATATTTATTTATTTCCGCACTGATTAGATTTATGATAATTAATAAGTAAGTGTAACGCTTCTAGATTGAATAAAGATTTTTGACTTTGACTTATACTGCTTATACTTGACGTCATAGTTGAAACTTGAAATATACATTTAATCCTACTTTTTATATAGCTGTGAGCATTTAAAATGGAAACAAAAAAATGTGGTCGTCACGGGACGTCCGACATATTTGAAACAGGGAAATTGACGGTTATTAAATATATATATATATATATCGAATAAAAATAATCGAAACAAAGATTTTCGTTAATAAAACAAATATAATTTTCTCAATATTATAATGATATAATATAATATATTATACAGAATACGCGACACAAACAAAGCTGGGAGTAGAGATCAGCGAAACGGCCATGACGTTTGCCGTCCAGGCGTACGAATCGGTCTTACCCCTAAGGCGAGCTGATTGATATTCCACATAAAAAGCAAATAATTAGCAATTACGTTAAGCAAGGACGCACGGACGGTTGATCTCCTGCTTTATGTCTAGTCATGTCGGATTGCCGTCAAACTGAACAGAGGATTTATAGTATGATTACATGGCCGTCGATGCCGAAATCGAAGATGAGAAAATCATCTTCATCAACCTTTATAACAAAGGAGAAATACCCTCACTTATTAGAAACTAAAACAGATATCTCTTTATGAGGCTAAATTGTGTAATATTCTCGTATAAGTATTAAGAACGTTCTGGGCAAAGTAGGCCGTAGAGAAACTTTGGCGTCATGAACTACATATTAAATAAGGATTTATATACACATATTATATTAAATTCTTTTAATATGTTTCTTTATTAGAATAGTTTCCACTTTACGATTTATTGAGTTAGAATCAGAATCTTAATATATCAATATGTATAATATATTTAGTTCATATTATATGTATATATGTACATATATACCTAAATTATATCATACTATGATCTCGGTCGTTTACTTCATTGCTGAAGGTCGTGACCACTCTGATCTAGGGTCTGGGTCACGATCTCTGTGAATTTTCTCCAGTCCTTCCTGTCCTCAGCTTTCCTCAGAGCTGTGGTCACTTGGAGACCAGTGAGGTTGGTAACTTGATTGGTCCGACCATCGTGTGGGGCAGCAGCCACTTGGTCGTTTTCCCCTCTATTTTGCCAAGAATCATCAGCTTGTCAAGGCTGTCAGGCTGCCTTCGCGCTATATGACCAAAATAACGAATGACACGCTGGTAGCAAATACTTGACAATCTCGTTTTTATGTGCAGTTGTTGTAGGATTGAGACATTGGTTCTCTTGGCCGTCCACGGTATGCGCAGCATTCTTCGCCAGCACCACATCTCGAACGCGTCGATCTTCTTCCTCTCCAGTGAGCGAATTGTCCAGGATTCAGAGCCATAAAGAAAGATGGAGAATATCAGAGTCTGAACGAGCCGTTTTTTCGTTTTATTCGATATTTTTCTGTTCTGCCATATTCGGGTTAGTTTGCTCATTGCAGACTTGGCCATTTGAGATCGTCGTCGGATCTCCTTTTCACAGCCTCCTTGGTCGGTCAGTAGTGAGCCAAGATACAAAAACTCAGAGACAAATTCCAAGTCATTTAGTTCTTCGGTTCGAATTAATGTACCAGCCCTATCTACTATTAAAACTTTAGTCTTTGCTCTATTGACTGTTAGACCAACCTGCTCGCTTTCGTGTTGGACTCTTCTGAAGAGTTCGCCAAGTTCTTCTTCGGATGACGCGATTAGAGTGGTATCATCTGCATATCGAAGGTTGCTAATCTTCGTCCCGCCTATCGAAATCCAGTCATCTAAAGCCCTTCTCATGATGAACTCCCCGTAGATGTTAAAAAGGATGGGGAATAGGATGCAGCCTTGCCGTACCCCTTTTTCCGGTTTGAAAGGTCCCGATAATATATATATCATACTATAGTCACATAAATAGACTATATATTATAAGCCGACTTTAATAGTAAGGAGGTTAAATGTATCTATTTTATTCATATTTCTGATCACCGATTAATCGGAATCGGCTTGATCTATTTGAGCGATTTAAATTTTTCAGGGTTTCAGATGGTTATATATTTTTTTTTGGATATACATAGATTTAAACACTTCATTACTCATCCAGTGAAACGTGAAACGTTTAAAATCGATTTCTGGTGATATACTATTTTGATGCGTTCTTGTACTATTATAATTATTATGGTCAATATCGCATATCACTTTTTAACATTTCACGACCGACTTCTGCGGTGAGTCAATTAATTGAATCAGGTTTACAGGATTAATTGGAACGTAGAGTTACTAAGTGATTGCAGGTAGGCTTATTATGGGTTTTGTCCTATAAGAAATTTCAATTATTTAAACAACGTTATATTTATAAGGTTTAGGAAAAATTCAATAGATTCATTTTAATAATTAATTCGCAAATAAAGTACTTACGAAGCTATATGAAAGTGGGCTATAAAAATAGGCTTAACCGATTGAAGAAGTATCAGCATTTTACAATTTTGTTGTGTACGTACGGATAACTTGCTTAATATTTGATAGATAGATAAAATCTTTATTTGTACTTACATTACAGTAGATAGGGAAAAAAACTGATAAACCTTCGGTTCCCGCACATGTAAAATAATATATTTGTTCACACAATACTTTGAATGAAATAGAATATTATTTTTATTTTAAAATATTTATATATTCTATTTAAATTAATTTAAAATTTTGATTGCCATTTAAGATATGTTACTGTTAGCAGGAGTTTGACTGTAAGTCAACTCAGAGTTTTGCACTACAACTGTTTCGCCTCCATATCTTTCTCAATAAATGGGCTATTTAATGCATTTATTTTTCATATAATACATGGAGATCATGCTATTACCGCGTTAAAACAAACAAAAAAAATTCTATTTCTTCTTATAACCCGTGCGAAGTTAGGGAAGATTTTAAATTTTCAATATTTATTCAGTTATCATAGAGCGTTTATGTAACAATCAATAGCATATTCAAATACTCGTGCATGTGTCAATACACAAATGTAGATATATCGGACTCTGCATATTACAAAGAGAGAAATGCATTTATTATAACGGCCGAGCTGCAATTGAATTTAAATACTTCTACCGACTACATAATTCACTAGACAATTCTGCAATTCTAATGAAAATTTAGATGGTTAACTGCAGGTTGTTAATTAGTTTGAGACAAATTGAATAGAATTTTACAGCAGTACATTATAGTAAGAGCCTGTAAATGTCCCACTGCTGGGCTAAAGAGGCTCTAACTTTTTGAGGAGAAAGTTTGGAGCTTATTCGGGTAACGGATTGGTGGAATACACATGTGGCAGAATTTCAGTGATTTGACACATGCAGGTTTCCTCACAATTTTTTCTTTCACCGTCAAGCATGAGATTAATTATAATAACAAATTTAGCACATGAAAATTCAGCGGTGCTTGCCGGGGTCGAACCCACGGTCTTCGGTTAAGATTCACGCGTTCTTACCACTGGGCCATCTCGGCTTTTTAGGAATAGAATTTTAACCTTCACGTAGTTTTAATTTCAAATATATATTTGATCTTATGTATATTTTTATGTATAAAATAATTATATACTGTTGTGCTTATAACCAGTTTAATTTGACTTTTAATGTATTTAATTGGTCTTTGTAGTTGATCTTATGCTCGGTCGTGGAGGAAGTTGAAATTCGGAAACATTTCTCTACCTACTTGCACTGGAGCAACGTGGAAAAAGCCCCACATCTTTAAGAGAAGAGAAGGCTTTCGACTAGCAATGCAACCTCTAATAATGTAAAACATTACATTTTCCGTCATGGTAGAATAAAATACCCTTATGTAGTCAAATTATCAGGCTTTTAAATTTTTTCTTAAAGCTATTAAAGGCATTTGACACCTTCTCTATTTCTATTCTTGTCTACAAGTTGGAAAGAAATTTGGTTTTTCTTTTAATATTATTTTTTAGTTTGAATTTTTTTTTTGAAACATGATATGAATTGTTAAATTAGCGCATTGGCAAGAATATTTTGTAAATGCAAATAAAATAATTGTAAATTACTTAAGCTACTTAAAAGTGACAGCCAGATGAGATTCCTCGCGACTTTCGGAACGTTCCTACAAAAACAAGGCACTACAGACAAGTGTTTGCTACAGCCAGTCTGGGCGATTTATTATAATGGTGACAAACATACACCCATGTGAGCATTTTTTTCTCTTTCAAAATTTGCCTTGAACTTTGATATGGATCGGATATCTAATCTTCTATTGACATATAAAAAAGAACAGCTAATCGACATAACAACGCACGTGAAAATCTTTTTGAGGAAAAAACTAGAGATTACTCCAATGATCACAACAATAAAACGTCATAAGGCAATATACGTTTTTCGTATAAATTTAGTTAAAGTGTTATAGGATCGGTGTTGATGTTGCAAAACTATATCAGGGGCTGCCGGAACTATAGTCTTTCCGTATAACAAAGCTCCTGTCACAATAAATAAAATAAAGGTATAAAGCTTAAATGGCAGCATGGTAATGTGTTGACCTACTTAACAAAATATGTCACTTGTTTTCCTTAACTCTGTAGCCTTATAAAAATAAAATAAAATATCTTGGTAACTCTTCTATTCAAATTAATCCAGTATCTATATCTGTGTTACATTAATCATTACTAGTCGAAATGAGCCTAAGGCAGTTGGGAGTCTGTCAGAAGCAAGCGTTTATTTTCATTCACTTAGCCGTTTGCTACCAAATAACGTTGTAAATTGGATATATTGTTGATTGGATATATTGTTAATTAATAGTTGAGGGATTATATTGTTCTAATAGTAAACGTTTGTTTTGTAACTGAATTACTTTGTCAGTTAGTCGCTTAGTCAGCTTTATCAATATAATAAATATGTTGTAAAGAACACAATTAAATATTAATTTAAAAATAATAATAACCGTCGTTGAAGAAATGGATGTTAATCATCATCGATTCAATCCATATTAACAAACAACTTGAATCAACAATAGTTGAAAGTTGGGAAACTAATATTTATTTGTTTTTTTTTTAGAAAAACATTTCAACGGCTTCAAAAAAATCGGTTTCTATTTAGTAGTGGATAGAATAAATTCGACTCGTGTGAACGCAATTTAAGTAATACACAAACAAAAAAATAATAGTTTAATACACCTTTTTTTTTCGAGGAGAAAATTTACGCCTCCCGCCCGGACTACGACCGGGACGGGTATGTGAGACTCACGCGGCAGAAGGCTACCGTCCTAGCCACTAAACCTCCCCGTTTTCCGCCTCACCGCAGGCGGCGGGGTTACGGGAATGCGTTAGCTCACCACCGCAACCCCGCCATTGGCCGTCGCTATGGGTTAGCAACCCACCAATTGTTTTTTATTAAGGTTGTCTCCTCTTGGCCCAGCCGGTGAAGGCAAGGCCCTCGGTACCACCACAGGCTGACGCCTGAATGGGAAAACGAGTTTAAGAAGGTGGTGATTTTTTACACTCTGCCCACCCAGTATCGACACTGGGCGAAACCGCCTCTCCCTCCTCCTTCTACTTCCTCCTGTCTCCGGCAGCCCGAAAGGACCCCGGAGTCCACCTAGTTGCCACGAAGCCACTCTACTGTCCACTCTGCTTATCAGAGAGGTACCAGGAACGGTCCGTGACACTTTCGCCGCCTCAGTCTCAGCCGCGGTCGACAAGCATTCCGGGAAAAGCATCGGATTGCTTGTCGACCCCATTGCCCAGGGTGCACCACGTGAAGGTGACTGACATGCACCCCAAATAGTTTAATACACCTAAGGAATAAGTAATAAATAGGCTGAGGTTACTGTGAAAGTGACTTACTTTTCGATCGTAATTTCAACCCCATTATAAAAATTATCTCTAAAAGTAAACGATTTTTGTATCTTCCTTACTAATATTATAAATGCGAAAGTAAGTTTGTTTGTTTAATACGCTTTGACATCTTTACTATTTCACCTTCAAACCATTATGAACCTTCAAAACATTGGCATCGGTACAGAAAAAGGACAAATAGCTCATCAAATTCGGGTGAAGTCGGGGGCGGGAACCGTGTTGTTCATTATAAAGCGATACACATATATTATGCAAGATTATATAAATAATGTATATAGTATGGTTTAATAAAAATACGAATTAAAAGATTTAAGCAAATGTGTGATTTTATACTACACACTTTTATTCATAGCGATCGCTGATATTTGTTACGTAACCTACGCATGTCATAACCAAGTTTCGTATATTGCTCGTAACGTTTCTGGCGAATGCAATAACGTAGGCAATATGCGTACCTATAAATACTGGTACTAGTGTTATTGCATTTAGCCAAAATAAATTGGTCTATTATATTAGGCGTGTGGGTTCTCGGAATTCGCAAACGGTTCTTCGTCACGTTGGTCGCCAATAATTTATCAGTGTCACCATCAAGCTCCCGTCTGACCTCGACTTGAATTATCTACATCTTTACTCGGAATTCAGCAAAACTATAATCTTGTGAAATAGATTTAGGTTGGGGTAAAGATAAGTTAAAAGGGAACGAGATTATAAATACATTATTGTAATTCAGTACGTTTTTATTCGAAAGTTTTTGATATTTTTACCTATTTATTTAGTTTGGATCTTTTATTATTTTGTCAATACTAGTATGATGATTGATATTATAGTTTTACGGATATAATTAGCTATTTTATTTATTCATAAATGACACAAAACCTTGCAACTTATAAATCTTTAATTCCACACTTTATATAATAAATACTTTAATACAATTACGATCATCATTACATACGTATTTACATTACGCTTTCATATTCTACATTTAATATATAGATATTTAATTTGCTTTAAAAATCTGCTTAAAGAGGGTTAAATTCATCCTTTTGATCTCGAAGTATCACAAGAAAAAAATGAATAAAAAGCTCGGGTAACATTTTGGGCGTCTTAAAATTTTATTATACTCAGAAACGTGATTGACAAAAGTAAAGCGAAGCCTGATTGTTTGTCAAAGATTTTTTTAAAGATTCTGTGATATTTTTATGATTTGATATTCGTCCCCATATCAAAAGAAAAAAAAGTGTGACTTTGACGTGATTACATATTATGAGCCCTTTGTACAAGCTTATTACATTTTTCGTTACAATTCTAAACGTTTTATTTTTAAATTTATGTTTTCCTTTATGTAGAACAGGAAGGCAAATAGCCCTAATGGTAAGTGCATACAAGTGCCCATAGGTATTGGCATACTAAGATATATAAACCATCCTTTACTATCCCCCATATGTCCCTCGTGCCTGTAGTTACACTGGCTTACTCACCATTTAAACCGGAACACAACAATACTAAGTATTGCTGTTTTGTGTTAGAATATCTGATGAGTGAGTGATTTGTACCAAGACGAGCTTGCATAAAGCTCGTCACTAAGGAGCTGTATAGCCGTTTTCAAAGCCAAATACGCTGTATTGAAATTTAAGATTCATATTCATCGTTCAATGGGTAAACTAATGTAATTTCCCGCATTTAATAGTATAAATACAAAAAAGTGAGTTTTATGGTGAACCCTAAGAAGGTTAAGGTTAGTTTAATTAGTGAGAAAACTAATCACATACAATGGTTATTATATATAATATATATAATATAAAATATCTCTTGTTTCAAAGCCAAGTAAGTGGTTTTCATGAACTTTCCCCTAAAATCTATTAATGTCAAGGAAAATCCTCAATAAAGACTGTTTCATTAAAACAGTCTTTCAAAGAAAGTAGATCGGGTAAACTTTATACGCAATTATTTGAAGACACGTAAAATCAATAGGTATCGAGGAAATTTAATGAAGCTTACAAGCGAATGAATGGAAGTTAGGTTTCGTCACGATCGTAGCAGATCGTAGCAAGATCGTAGATCCTTTGTTACTAAGTTTTATCTCAGATAGCTACGGTAATTCCTTTTTTAACTTGATAAAATTTAAAGATAAAGTAAAATTGATTTCAGATTATTTTTGGATATACTACTTTTTTATGGCATAAGAAGATTATTAATTTTGATTTCGTCTTAATATAAAATTATATCATATAATAAAATGTAGCGTGTCTGTAAATTTCATAAATTAATCAGAAAAAAGTGTGGGCGATAAAAAGACTACAACACAAAGCGAAAATGTATTTTTTATATATTGCAATAAAACCGACTTTCACGCGGAAGTTGATTGAACCAGAAAGATGTACTATTATTTTTTTAATAAATTTAATCGATAAATTTTAAATATGATTGATTAATATTACATATATATGGGCATATATTTTAGTTGTGCTCTAAAACTATACTAGTATTAAAATAAACCGAAGCGAGCATTTATGCAAATTATAGTTTATGTTTTGGTTCGCATCTAGTAAAATGTAAATGGGTCTTGTTTATTGTGGCTGCACTATTCAGCCATGGGATAGCAAATACGTGACGTGATAATAAAAATATATGTTATTTATTTTGAAATAAATTATTTTTTAAAATTAAAATAAAGCTTAAACTTAAACATTGAGTGATCCTGGCTATATTTTTTTTTAGTTTTCTGTTTGTTTATTTTATTTCGGCGTTTTAATTATCTAATAATTTGGAATTGCAAATCATGATCTGCGCGCAGTTTCATCTAAAAGAGAAATCCATATAATGGCTTAAAATAGGAAGTAAATTAGGTAATATTTATAGTGGGACTGAATACAAGACAATCCATTTACTCGACACGTTCAAGTGACGCCGAGTCATCGTATTGTAAGACGAATCCTTGTCTAAAACCACAGATACCGAATGCGCTGCGTCTGCAGTTTGAGGATTAATTATTCATTAATTAATTTGTATCATCAACATGTTAGCATAATAATGCAGCTTTGTATTTAAGTACAGTCTGCTACATTTGTGGCTCCGTTTGTTTTCTTTATTATAATTTATTTATAAGTCAGATTTCTTTGTAAGCCAACACATGGCCCAGTGGTTAGAAGACGTGAGTATTGACGCGGGTAATTCATGTGTTCAGCAGTGAAGGTAAATATCGTAAGGAATCCTATAGATCGATATGTGTTTGTGTATCGTGTTATATACACGATTAACAATGCACGATTAAATATTTCATAATATAACAACATAATGCAAAATGTATGCTGCGGTTATTCGCTATTCGCAACAATTAATTAGTTCTAAATCATAGGTAAGCTCTACACGGCTTAATTATTATTCATAGCCCGACTGCTGCTTACGAAAAATTAATAGATAAATTAATTAAAGCTTTGGATATTCTAACAATTTAAGCACTTACAGCTATTTGTTTAACAGCGCGAATCTCTTTCGTCACGTTGAATATATTACGTATGAGCTGCAGCGCTATTATGTAATAAAAATTAAAACCGACAACGGAAATACGCTATTTTGATGCTTATAGCCTTTAAATGTTATAATCATTATGAGCAATGTCGCATATCACTCTCTGATGTTTCATGATCGTACTCTCAGACGAGTTTGTGGTTTGTTCTTACAGGATAGCTCTATTGAGTTCGCGAATATTAGGGCATTAATTTTTTACATGGAATTAGATATTTGAAAATATAATTTCAGTTACTCATGCTACTTATTCAAAACAAACAACTATACTATTGTTGATTAGCAGTCCTCAGGCTTTATGTTATGACTTAGATTGAATTGGAATAGAGGTAGACGACGAAACTTGAGTAGTCGACTAAGGTGTGTGCGATGAGCTCGCAGTTATGTTGTGATAACGATGTTGAAACGGCGGGCAAGTCGAAAAAGGTGTGGTCGCATTTAAAACTCGAATAAATATATATATAAATGAATTTTATTCACTTTGTTTTACCAAAAACAAATTAAAACGATATTTTAATAATATATCGAAAGTATCAAATTACAAAATACGATATAACATTTTATGTCATTTAAATATTTAAGCTGTTTTGACCGAAGTTTGTCCTATAATCTCGAATTTTAGTCGAGGTAGGGTAAGTTTGATTGGAACTGTCAACTGTTATTTAGTTTTAAATTATGTTTAGCGCTCATACCTGAACTTAAATTTACGATAGCTATGAAACAATGTTCAATTTTAAATTGCCCAGTACGAAATGAGCTCGTCGTATTATGAGCGTATAATAAAAGTTTTCGGTTACTATAACAGAATAATCATACTAAAATAACGTCAGTTTCAGATATTTTAAATTACTTTTGAAGGGTAGGTCAATAGGCTATTAAACGTAAGTTGTACACTGCAAGAAATATAAAAGAATTTTAAATGTATTTATGAAGCTTTTGTAGAATAAATTAACATTGTTAATAATGTCCATATCCTAAAATAGTTGTATAATTAAATGTTTAAACATATAAATCAATTGTATCAATCTACAACTAAGAAGTAGATGAAAATAATCGATGATCGAATGTGCTCCGCGTGACGTGATGTGACGACATCAAATCGTCATATACTTTGTGGTCAATTCAAGTAAAATCAAAGAAATACAGCAGTTTTATAATGTTACCCGTAATATATAAGAAAGACTAGGCATTATTATTTAGAACTATATTTCCTATTATTAACATTGGTTGTGTGGAATAAGTACTGGCCTGTCTAATGCTATAATTTCATTTATAATATTATATTTTTAAATTTATAATATTGTTTTTATTTTATAATTATCATGTAAAGTGTATGTATGACAACTTAAAACCAAAGATTTCCACCATTAAATAAAGTTGTATAAACAAATCTATTACCTTATTTTAAAGAACACTTCTGTTTGAAACTCCTTATAACTTTTCACAGTAACAAATGCCTGCCGTGGACGGATACCCAACATTTTTCCCAGTTAGTTTCGGAACTGAATAAAACTTTAGAATTTAATAAAAAGTCCTGACACGACATTTAAATCGTTTTTGTTCATTCGCAGTGCACTTACAGCAAAAACGTCGCATTTGAGAGGAAATGTAGTTTGCCTAATTAATTTATTTCTGAATCAGACCGTGGCGTGGCGGTCTCTTTAATTCAGGATTTTATGACTTATAAATAAGAAATTCATTGGTGTAGGTAGTATCTTTGGAGACATAATTTCAGATTGTAACTAGTAAATTCCGTCTCACTTTGATACTTATATATACACCGAGCGAATGACCATTTCCTACGAGATTACGAGTGCATTGTATAATTAGGTATGCATAATATTATGTTCTATAGAAATATATAACTTGTTATTGTTTGTAAAATACAACTTCATGATTAACGGTATTATAAGACTATAAAATCATATATATCATACATACTTAATCGTTGTAAGATTAACTATTTATGCACTATTTGGTCTAAAACAAAAAAAAAAACTGAAACAAAAACTTCAAGAATGTTCGCTCAGCCCTTACAAGCCCCTCTTGCGACGCGATCTAATGTTTATGCTTTTTCTATCTACAACGACCACCATTTTTTTTTCGGTAATTCTCTCGTCTTAACATCGCCAAAGCGACTGATTTAAGAAATAATGTTTAATTATAAGCAATTTCGCATGTCACTAACGTTTCATGATAAAGTACGAGAGAGAAGCAATAGAGAGTAGGTATACTTGTGTTTGTAATATGTCTTGTGGAAGATGGCTTTTGAAAATGGTCGCCTTAGACAAAAGGACATCATCATCATCAAGGAATTAGAGAATCATGGTCAAAGAACACTTTAATTTTAAACATTCATCAAAAACCGTTGATCAGTTAAGAGGTAATCGCATAATTGTATTAAATAGCTATATCATCATATTGCTGAACGAACCAACAAACACATAATCGCATTTATAATATTAAACAGGAAATATATACACGTACATTGTGAAACGTAAAAGCATAAAGTTTTTATATGACTCATATTACGAAATATATGAATATGTTAACGATAATAAGTATGTGTAAATGTATTTAGACCGTAATTTTTTGCAGCCAAATTCCGTATAACGACCCAATTTCAACAGTGTAAACGAGCCGTTATTCGAACAAATGCAGGAGAAGTGACAATCTGCGGCAACGGTGCCCGAGCTGGGAACATTTTAATTATGACTTCAAATTGCCTGCAAAGGTCAATGATGAAGCCAATCTGCTAGTTCGCTTCAATATTAACGAGATGCGCTGATAGCTGTTAAGATTTAATTAGTTTAAGTCTAGGTATAAAGTGAGCTATGAGGATGGCGAATTTAAGAATATATTTTCACTATTTTATGCCTGTGGTTTCGCCCGCATATAACTAGGGATTGGGGGTCGTATAATAGGTGCAGTCTTTGGATATAAAAAAGTAGCCTATCCTTTCTTGAAATTCAAGCTTACTTCATAACAAATTTAATCAAAATAGGTTTTGTAGTTTAGCCGTGAAAGAAAGACAAACAGAGTTGCTTTCTCATTCATAGTATTAAATATTAATATAGATAAAATATATTTTGATAAAATAGCAACTGGCATGTTAATACGAAACGAATGTGTCCTTGTCATGTAAATTGGTGGAAACTTTCAAACTGTTTCTATTCACCCTTATACACAGATATTAAGATAATGTGGATTTTTTTTTTATTGTTGATTTAAGTGTATTTTGGTATCGATCTGCTGATTGTGATGAGATTTGTCGAAAAGCATAGTTCATTAGGACCGACCTTGAGATACATAAAGCAATTTCTTTAAAATAGGAATAATCAAAATCAATTTACCATCCGCAAAAATATTCAATAAAATGCACAAATAACAACTGAATTTAGAGACTCCACATTTTTGGTCCTAATAAAACCAAAGCAACATCTCAAACGTACCTTGCATTGCAATATAGAGTGCTATACATATCTATATGTCCCTTTTACGCATAAGGACATTAATCACATTATACTGCGATAAAGCGAGACGGCCTCTTTTAAATAATTTACGTGACAGGATTCCGGGTCATAAATTTCAATGTAATCTCATCGACACAGCGTTATACGTTAATACCATTTCATATTATCCTTAATGACTTAATGAGCAGCGTTTTGACTTAAATCTGCAGTAAAGCAGATTTCATTCGTTACATTAGACATATGATGTTTCAGTTGTGTATGAAGCGCGCTTTCTTCTTTAATTTTAGTGCAGAACAGTTAAAATGGAAATTAATATATATATTTTTAAAATATGAAATATTAATTATTTATATGTGTTAATCATAACCTGTTTTCTTTGATTATACGCGGAAATTAACAGTTTTAGTAGCAATTTAATTGCCTGTTATAATATAGCGCCGTACTTAGTTTCTCTGTCTACGAATGGTGCCGACGAACTTACAAAGGTCAAACGTCAGTATAGACATAATTTGATGATATCATGAACAATTTATTGACTTAACATTATTATGAACTATTGGTAGTAGAAGTGCATATTAATTATCTGTGTGATTATGTATTTTGGTCCTAAATTATTTGTTAAATTTTATAATTGTCAATGTAGTATTTTTTGTTTTATAGAATAGGAAGACGGACGAGCATATGGGCCACGAGCAATGAGCATCGATTTGACGCCTTGTCGACAAATTATAAGCTTGTGTGTGTGTGTGTGTGTGTGTGTGGCGCAAATAATATACTTCGTTGCTCTATAGTACTATAATAATAAGAAAATATATTAGTCTTTTTAACGAAACTCAACATGTTTTTATTAATTTTAGGGCGGGCATATTTATTTATTTATTAGTTTTCTTTAACTATTTTTTTTATATAGAAAAGGAAGGCGGACGAGCATACGGGCCACCTGATGGTAAGTGGTCACCAAACGCCCTTAGACATTGGCATTGTAAGAAATGTTAACCATCACTTACACCGCCAATACGCCACCAACCTTGGGACCTAAAATTTTATGTCCCTTGTGCCTGTAATTACACTGGCTCACTCACTCTTCAAACCGGAACACAACAATATCAAGTACTGCTGTCTTGCGGTAGATATCTGATGAGTGGGTGGTACCTACCCAGACGAGCTTGCACAAAGCCCTACCACGAGTATAAAGTATATATTATATATATAGTATATATTATATTCAAACGTTTTAAAAATATGGCATTTATAACTTGCAATGTATAATTTCGTATCATTAATATATATCGTATTAATAATTTATAAGTCCACTATCAAATAAATAAAAGTTAGATATTCTTTATTAGTTCAAATGATAATTAAGCTATTTTTTATTAATTAATTTAATATTTACATAGAGCCACGTTGGTCTTCTTACTAATAAATACTTTTTTTGTATTGTGCACTTGTCTATTAAGGCTTTTTTTATTATCTTTCTTTTTGTTTTAAGTGTATATAAAAAATATACTCGAATAACATTTGTTTTATAAAATATGTACGGACGAGCATATGAGCCACCTGATAGTTAGTGGTCGATTGTAAGAGATGTTAATCCATCACTTACATCGCCAATGCACCACCAACCTTGGGAACAAAGATGTTATGTCCCTTATGCCTGTAATTACACTGGCTTACTGACCCTTCAAACCGGAATACAACAATACCAAATACTGCTGTTTTGCGGTAGAATATCTCATCAGATATTCTACCGCAAAACAGCAGTATTTGGTATTGTTGTTGGTATTACGTCATCACGTACCTACTCATACGACCTACCCAGACGATCACCACAACATCAACAAGTATCATATATTATTATTATTAAACAACTTTATTGTACACACAACGAAAGAAAAAATTATGAATATTATTATATTATGAATCACGACCCATGTGAATGTTGATGTATCTGAATAAACTCCACGTGCAGCGAACATTACGCAATTAAAAATTCTTCAGCCTAACAAGCAAACTGCGACGCTTAGTTTGAAAAAGTAAATAAAACAAAATCTTACGAAAATATAAAAAAAAACGAAAGGGTTTTACACAATAATTTGAATGATAGCCGTAGATTATATGTAAATATAATTAATTATCCAGGTTTTAGCTACGACAAGTTTTTTTTTTTTTAATATTATAAGGCCGAGATGGCCTAGTGGCTAGAACGTGTGAATCTTAACCGATGATCGTGGATTCAAACCCGGGCAAGCACCACCGAATTTTCATGTTGTTATGTGATGCATAATTTGTAATTATAATTCTCATGCTTGACGGTGAAGGAAAACATCGTGAGGAAACCTGCATGTGTCTAATTTCATTGGAATTATGCTACATGTATATTCTACCAACCCGCATTGTAGCAGCGTGGTGGATTAAGCTCTAGGAGGCCTTAGCCCAGCAGTGGGACATTAACAGGCTGTTACTGATTATTACGCCTATTTCACATGGTTAAACATAAGAAATACATTTACAATAAAATAAAAAAGTAAAAAGAATTATTTGTCTTTAGGAGTATCTTTGGAAACAATTATTTTCATTTTTTCATTTATTTATCTAAATACTGACGATCAATGAATAATAAGCATTTATGCATTTTACTGAAAATAAAAAATTATATGTGCACATTATTAATATATATATTTATACTATCTATATTCGAATTTACTCATTCGTTTCTTTATTACATTGATGACATCATGCATTCTCTGATCCAACATAAGGATGACTTGAAAAGAATGCCTTTGGCATTATATATGTCTATCTTTGCATAATAATTTGAAATCAGATTCAAACTACTAATAAAATGTTTAATAGCTAAGAATAAATCGTTTTTTAAAGATATATTTTGTTAATGTTATAGCTGCTTGCTTTTAATTTTTTTTAAATAAGAACCGATCTAATAATAATAATAATAATATACAAACTGAATGACAATTATTTTAATGTAAAAATTTATTTTTATTTACATGAAGATAATAGATAAGTACTTGAATTCATACATGTTATCATTGGATAAAATAAGTTTCCAACCTTTAATTAGGATAATTAAGATATCAATTGGTTGGTTAAAATTATTGTTCCTTTGCACATTAACAAGCCAAAAAAGCTTTTTATATAAACTGTTTTATAAATCTAACAAAGACAATCTTTATTACATTTTATCTTACTTTGTTAAAATTAAAGAATGATAATAAATGTAATTTAGCAATCTGTTACGAACTTCAGCATATACTTTATAAAGAGATAAGGTAATGCGGGCTTAATTTTTTTACTTGTTATCCAACCAAAAGCATTAGGAATTTATGTACATTTCATTTTATCAGTGCAACATCAAAGACGAAATAAACATGATCACGACCTCAGTTTGTTTTTAAGCTCTGCACGATTTATATGTTTTTTTTTTTTTATATCTAACATTTTGTTTTTAAAGTGCAATCGGCCAAGATAAATTTACACATTGACGTAATAAATAAACTCGATCAATATAAGTACATGTTTATCTAAAAACATAATAAACAAACATTACTTTTACACATGAATATTTGTACAAAATATATGGACCATTTTTTATATAAATAATAAAGTAACATAGACAATATATAAGTCAATGGCTAACGGATTCGGCAAAGAGGATATTACTTTTTTTTTATGAAAACAAAATTTAATATTGTGCTATAATTTTGTTGCCAGTATTCACGCTAACGAAATTTTGATACGTAAATTTATTTTACCAAAAACCTTTTCATAGCTCAATAAAATTGTTTTAAATAAATTTTTAGTAAAATCCCGTAGTGCTTTATTATTTTCAGTAAAGAATTTTATTGGACAGAAATTGTAGGTAATTCACGTACATGCTCGTATCGATGTTGGAACTAACGTCAATGCAGGTTACATAACGGTCAAACGATTTAAAGCTTTTGTTTTCGGACTAAAATGAAACGGCTTCTCTATTCATTGTCATATAAAATTTGTCGTTGAGAAGTTTGAAAGGAATTGCCTTTCAAACTTTATTAACAAATTTTATTTGTTAAAATATCGCAATCTTAAATTATGTTATAGAATTTATTTCCTCAAAAGAAAATACATTTCACATTTAATAAAATTTTGAAGCATGAAACGTAGAATCATTGTAGTACTATTTTATGTTTAAGTAAAATATAATTTATATACATATATTATCTGTACGTTTATGTAAATATATGTAAATAAAACTGAATTAAGTGAAAATGAAAATAAATGGCTTTTTACTTTATTATGGTTAATAACCAAAATATTTTTTTTTCTGTCTAATTTACAAAACATAAACAAATATCAAAAAAATCTTTAAAATAAAATATTTTGGAAAAAAAATATATATTTCGATTTAAATTTCAAAAACGAAGTTACTGAAATATTTTTACTGATAGCCTGTACAAGGTTCTACATGATAAAAAGGGAACGTTTGATTGAAAAAGGATTGACAGATCCGTAGTTCAGTATTGGTGTGACAGTTCAATTTCAGTATTCGGACGCTGATAGAAGATCGATCTATCGATTGGCACATTGGATTTGGATATCTAAGATCATTTTGAATCTCGAATTGTAGATATAATATTAATTTCAGTCGTTAATGGATTTGAATCTCCGTAGGCATGGCGATTGGTTGGATAGATCATAGATTGCTATTAATAAACCAAGGTTTATTAAAATATTTTTCATTTACCTAATAGGACCTTGAAAGCTAATTTCATAAATATTGTTTAGTTAAACACTCTGTCTCTTCCTGTCATCATTGTTTTGACTTTCGATAGAAGACGACATAGTATGTTTAACTTATCACATTTATAGCTGTAATATAAAAATAACATAATAACCAGCTTATATATACTGGTTATTATGTTATTTTTATATTAATGAACCGGTGTTTTTATTATTAGATTATATAGATATTGCTATGAATATTTTATTTAAAAAAAAAAAAACTAAAGTAGTTTGTTAGTTTTTTTTTAATAATATGTCAGTTTTAATACCAGTCATTCATAAATAGCTAATAATTAAAAAAAAAAATGAATATAAGTTCAACAGAAAGAGGGATTGCTTTAGCCACTTATAACAAAACATTCAATAGAGATCAGATCTTCATTGTAGAAATTGTGTGGGCTTAAAGGCGGTCAGACAAAAATTACGAAATTCGAAATGTTTCTCGTCTTTTCATCGACGTCGTTTGGTTCGTACTTATTTGTTAAATAAAACTGTAAACTTAATAAATATTATTATATTGAAATAATATTAATTAAAAAGAACAAGAAATGAAGTAATAACTCAAATATCCCACAGTTGGGATAATAGGCTCCTCTTTTTAAGTTGTAGGTATAAGCTTATTCAACTACGCCGCTAAAACACGACACATACTTACGATGTTTTGGCTTTACCGCCTAGCTTGAGATAAATTAAAAACACAAATAAAGAAAAATTATAAACACTTGCCCGCATAGGAATTGGTAACCAATGATTAAAATGGATCATGACATGGTGGGTTATATATATATATGGCCAACTATGCTATTTTAGGAAGATTATTTTTTAATTATTTCTTTTAAAAATGCTTTACGTTTACAAATAGCAAGTTAAAATTCAGCATTTAATAACTATTTCATTTAAAGCTGAGAGCTCGTAGCTGTTACCGTATTTTTAAGGATTAGTACAGTAACATCCATTTTCTTTTACTAATCTTTAAAAATACTGCAGTCCGACACGAAAAATGTACCAGAAACGAACTAGTTCATAGTTTAGTTTGTTTTAGGTTAGTTATTACTTGTGTGAGTTTAAAAATATATTATGTTTTGATACTAACTTAAGATATATTGTTTTTATTTTATTATTTATGGACCATTCGTGTTCTTACGATTATTTAATGTGAAAAGAAGCTTGTCTATAAAATATTTCTTCCATATAACGTAGAATGTGTGTAATATAAGCTTGTAATAACATTGATGAAAGTTACATTACATGAATATGAACTTTAAGCATCAAATAAAAATAGTATTATATAAATACACTTTCAACTCATTAAATATAATATAAATGTATAAAATATATAAACCTGTAACCCAAAAAATAATGGTATGTTAGTATAACATGTAAACAACAAAGTTAATTTTAAAAGATAACGATAAAGCTTAGGAATTTGCTTCGAAGTCAAATAGTCGTAATTTTTTAAACGTCTAGAAATTCTTATTGTACTTAATCTGAAATGCTTGTTAGAAAAACAAAATCTTGTACTACTCAGTACAATTTCTGTATGGCTATGTAACGTTAATATAGAACAATCTGACGTTACATACAGAATAATGCCCTCAATTTCAAGCCCGTTTTATATTATCTGGCGGGTTTTATAGATAACATATAAAAAAAAATATTAATAATTTCTAAATCTTTCAACACTACACTTAATTAGAACAATTTACCAAAGGACTTGAGAAAAGCAAACGACACTCAAATCGCTAACCGTGTGTTATTTGTTATCACAATTAATTATTATGAGCTTGTTGATATCGACTTCGTTTGAGTAAAAGTAATGATTACACATTTTGACATTTAATTATGAGTATAATATAATGTGTTACGCCCTTCTCTTATTAGCTTAATCACACAAACGGCATAACTCTTTATTTTACACTACTGCACTTTACTTCGGGGACGCTAGGTTTTGAACTATAATTAAAGACAATTTGTAATTTTGTATTACAATTATATATTTGCCAGCACACCTTTCTTGCTCGGTGTCTAGCAAACAAATGGCTGGTTTTCTGACTTTTATTATAAGTTCAATTTCGAGTTAAAATAAAACTCATATTATTAATCAAAATAAATATTTTTATCTAAACGGAAAGAATCAATTGAGATACATAAATATTAATAATAAAAGAAAATTATTTTTTCAACATAATTTAATGTATGATATTCCTGCACATGTCAAATTTTCTCCACAAGAAGAAATCATTTAAATTTAAACTACTATTCACTACTAACATGTCAGCAGTCTACCTTATAAAAGAAACTTATTCATCGAAACACTTTAATGATGTCCTGTAGTATAAAGTCCTTTAAAGAACGTTTACAGTACAGTACAGTAAAATAAACACTTGATACATTACACTAGCTGGTTAAGGCGATAGGCTACAGAATAGCCTGCAATAAAGCGTACAGTGCTGCGTCGCTTTGGGTTGGAAAAGTGTGTCTTTGTAATAATGTTGCAAGACTTACAAGTGACAGCGATGCTTTGCTTACAAACTCAATTGTTAAACTTGAATAGGAAGTGTAAGTGTAGGTTGCATATTTATGTAATTAAGTATATAATCAATGTGTTAATTAATATTGATAATACTAAGTTCACTTGGTTATAGATAGAGATTTGTGCAAATCACCACAACGGGTCTGGGAGATATCACCCACTCATCACATATTCATTTGGAAAAAAAACTTAGTATTGTTGTGTTCTGGTTTGAAGGTTGAATGAGCTACAGGCATAAGGTACAAGAGGTTGTTAGCACATTGGCGAAGTAAGGGATGGTTAATATTGTTTACAGTGCCAATGTCTATGGAAAGTAGCGACCACTTACCAAGCTACCCCTAAAAAAAACCCTAATAATTGCTTTGTAGTATTTTCGATAGTCGGTAGTAGTTTTGTCCTCATTTTCCTGTTTATCAATAGCTTATACAGTTTGTTAGATTTATGTTTTCAATCTCCAGTAGTTGGTCTGAGCGGCGCAGTCACTCACTCTAATGGGGTAATAACTACTCTCGAAAGTGCCCATTTGTAGTGGATTTTTTTCGCTTAAATATTTCCTGTTTTCGCGCTTTCAGAGAGAGATGTTAAATTACTACAAATAAGCATAATAATTATGATTATAATAACAAATTGAATAGAAAAAGTTAAGTTTATTAAAAGTAATTTTTGTACTTGACAATGACAAACGTCAGACAAATACCTAATGTAAGTAACGAATTGAAGAGATCTTAATGAAAATTGATATATATAACTACTACTTAGCCTTAGGCTACTTAGCCTGGAGCCTATGCCGTTCTATTATTTTTCGATTTATTGACCATTATAACAGATAATAATAGATAAATAAATAATATGTTTATTTTTAAAAAGCAATTGTTTAAAATATTATACGCTTTGTATTTATATATTTTAAGATATTTTATTTATTGATTTTAGACTTCTTATTAGTTACACAACTAGACATATAAACAAAATCATTAATAAATAATGTACAATAATACCTACTTGAATATAATATTTAATAATAACGAAGATAGCTTACGAGAAGCTGGCTAACCAAGTATGTAACTGTATAAAAAAAAGTTTAAAATTCTTCAAGGGCTTGGCACCGACTTCAAACAGCTTTGTATAAAACCTTTTAATAAAATCCCTATTCAGTTATTTTTCATTCCTTAGTCCATTTTATGTTATTTGTGAAGTCGGTTTCACTTTTTTCAATACTTATATTTTACTTTTTGTGGTGAAGGCACAGAAGCGAGTAGAATTGTGTACTGAGAAAACTATTTTACCTGTAACATCAAAGTGCAGTATTGTTTTAGAATTTAAGTTATTATATTAGTTAAATTGTTTGTTACACTACTGCCAAAAAACCAATCATGTATATATATATGTATGTCTGTCTGTGTGTGTGAATATACGTGCGTGCGTGCATACATGCATACAACATTTATTTTGTATATTCACGTGTACTGACTGCTAATTTAAAAAATCATACTATAATCATCTGTGAGGTACGGTAGTGCCGTCACCTAGGTTATATACAGATAAAATTGTAAAAGAAATATAAATAATGTTGTTTATAAAATCAGCTTATTTAGAAAATGCTTTAAATTAATAATATGTTAAGGTTAAAACTAACTATATTATGTAAAAAAAATGATTAAATGCTTAAATACTGATTAAAGAAAAAGCTAAAATACATACCTACAATTTAAATAAAAGTTTATTTTATTGATTAAATTAACTTATTGATTAAATTATTTCTCCGTCGCTATTGGTATGTCTAGGTATGTCTCTTTTACATATAATTACACTGGCTCACTCTCTCTTGAAATCGAAACAGCTATAAAATATTACTTTTCCTCGATAAAATAATTAAAAAATGTTCAGTGATTAATATTTTCTACTAGTGAACTATCGGTTTGTTCTAGAACAATTAATTTAATTAAGAAATACTCTTCACGAAAATAGTCATAACCAACCATCCCGAAAGTGAGGCGCGTGTGAAATTATAATTAGTGTCAACCAATGTTTCCTGTTTACGAACTCAATTTGACAATAGTTTTCATCACACATTAATTATTGTTAGTTACATTTAATATATTATTACTGGACAGTAAGTAAAAATGTTTTTTTATAGGAAAAACAAATATCTGATTTTATAATTTAAAAGAAAAAATACAATTAAAAAATTACATAAATTATTTTAAATCAATTACAAGTAATTGTAAAAAACCATCTAAAATGAAAAATTTGACACAGGAACTTCGTGCCAAATAGGCAGGATCTTTGTCGGTCGCTTGGCTATTGCACGCTTTTTTTATATGTTGATGGTGATGTCTTCCTGACTGTTTTTGGCTATGGCGGGAAATTTCAAAGGAGTCTAGCCAACTGTGCAGAACGTAATATTATAGTGCAAAAGTGCATGACTGCAAACACACTCTTTGTTCCCTAACTCTCATAATGCGATGGGACGGTAATCCGACACGACCGGAAAGAGCGTAGGCGCAGAACCAGCGGCGTTACGTGCTTTTCAGGGCACGAGAGTGCACACACTTCCAACTTCCAGGCTACGAGCTGCTTCTGAGAATTTTTTGACAAGAAAACCCAATAAAAATTTTTATTAGTCCGACCTAGGATTTGAACCCAGGATCTTACACTCTGCGGCCTTTATCTAGCCACTAGACCAACGAGGTTTAGGTTTTAATGTTAAATATATTTTATTTTTACTAAATTAAAATTCAATTCAATTTAGTAATAAAAAATAAGTAAATTGGAACTTTATTCAAAAATGTACAAAGCGCAATATCTAATACAGTAGTAGGTATACGTATATACTGGTTCGTTGATCTAGCAGCTAACTTTTAAGACTGCAGATCCCGAGGCTCAGGGCTTAAATCTCGGGTCAAGCCGATAAAAGTTATTGGGTGTTTCTACCAAGAAATATTCAGTTGCAAACCGAAGTTTAAAGCTGGTAGTACTTATATTCCCGTGTCTCGTAAAAGAAGTAAAGCCGTTGATCCTGCACGTTGTCTCTTTTCAAGTGTTGGACTTACCATCTCATCGTATAATGAGAGTGAGAGAATATAGATCGCACTTGTGTTTGCTAGCACACACACTTGTGCACTATAAGATTTCGCAGTTCTCTAGTCTCCTAAGATTAGGCGTAGTGTCCGAAATCTAAAATGCCTTAAATCTATTGTAAAATTAATACGGGCATTAAATATTACTCTTCTTAGTAAAGTTTGCGGATTCTACTGATACAGGGCGGACGGTGCTTCTCAATTCCAAAAGGTTGGATCCCATTCTAATCGTGCGATAATTATATGTATATACAAACAGATTTAGATTTATTTGTATTGCTAAGTCTAATTTCGAATAGTATTTTTTAATTTGAAAATAGCTAGGTTAATTACTTTGGAGGTAAGGTAGGTAAGTATCCTCAACTAACAACATGAAACAAATTAAATTAAAATATACTTTTTTCAAGAAGGCTCTTGCGAGCTTTTGTGTCATTTTACAAGATTAAATTAAATTTATAGCTACCACTGTTTCGGAATGTAGATTCTACCAAGAAAAATCAGCAGTAGTTACTATTTTCCGACTACTAAGTTACATAATATATAGAAATATAATTATAATATCACTACTACTACAATACTATAATAATCAAAAATACTACTAATACAGTTGATTGTTTAAAAGTTATGTTGTAATGATTTTTAACAATTATGTTGTAACGTTACTTCTAAAATATTATGCATTGTTAAGAGCGGGCTAATTTTCTTGTTGTCTTCTGATTATAATCAAGCCCCGAACTTAGAGATCCAAGGCTCCTAGGCACCCCCTTGCACATTTGAAGCCCCCATTGAATTGGTTAAAGAAAAATTATATTGATTCTGGCGGGTCCTTAAGCCGGTGCTTTGTCGCCCTAGGCATGAATCCAGGGCTGACGACAATAAACCTATTACTAAAATTCTCCAAGTTGATTCTTCGTTGCTACCATCTTATCCTTTCAATATCGTCTTGTTGTTCTTTAAATACAATAATATTAGCGTGAAGTCCGGATGGGTACTGTAGCTTAATGATAAAAAAGGTCCAAATTAAGTTTCCAAAGTGAAAGTCGATAAATAAGAAGTATAACCAGGTTAATTTTCTAAGTTCGACAGTTTCAACAATAGTTTTATACAAACTTTACTTTCAAACAATTTTACCTTCCCATGCCTTCGTCATTCCGGATAATTTATATTGTTTTTCATTACTTCTATATATTTTTTGTCTTTTTGTGGAAGATATTTATATATATTATTATTTGTTATCACGATTACATAACATCAATTTATTAAATTATAATAGATTCTACACATCATTCGTAAAAATATAATGAAATAAATTTTTTATTTCCATGTATTCCAATCATCTCCACGATAAAAATCACCTATGCAGGCGTTGTTCTTGTACCTGAACTCATTCTGTATGATATATATTTTGCTTTTTTTTGTTTTTTTAAGTAAGAGAGTTAGGGAATGGTTTGATTCGATGTTAAGACACGCAAGAAATTAACATTATTTTAGTCAAACAGCACTTCAGTATAAATATATAAATAAAACGACGAACGATTGAATTTAGTATCGTTTTATTATTTATGCACTTATAAACATTATTAAAGCAATTAAGATGCGTTTAATTTTTATATATTCAAGATTTTGTGTTTCACCTTTCCTTTCCATTGATCAGTTTTATGAAAATCACGAACTTGAAATAAAACGAGAAATTTAATTAAAACCTAAATTGGCTATTTAGATAATGGCGGGTAGTTAAGGGATCGTCGTTGGGATCAGCCGTTAGCTTTATAAAGAATTAAATAAATCATCATCCTTTCTAATATATTACGTATTAAGATTAATTACATTTTATTAAGTATTTGATATTATGTTTGTTATGCTAACTTTATATAATACGACTAACTACTCAGATTAATGGAACACCAGCATTAAATATAGAAGTAGAGAATGATAGAAAGAGACAAAAAAATGAAGAGGAGCTGCATATTTAAGTCAGTCCTGCGTTGTGTATTAAAGTATTTTATAAAATTATCTATATAAGTATGTATTTACAAAAGAAAAGTGGTATGTAGTGTAGTTGTCTGGTTTCCATAGCACAAGCTCTGTTTAATTTGCGATCAGATGGCCGTTTGTGAATAATGTCCCAGGATATTATTATTATTTTTATAAAGTATTTTAAATTAACACACGTTTTTATATTTTATCTCGGAAATAGGTTGTTAGTTTCTAAAGTAGCTACTAACTGCTTTTGTTTAATAGGGCTTAAACTTCCTCGTGGGTACTTAGTCGTAGTAGCTTATTTACTTAACTGTTTTGCTGGTCTAGCGAATAATTAAGTATTCGGTTCAAATATCTGGTTTGGCTTGTTGGAACGAATAAAAATATTATTAGTTTATTTTTTAAGTTGTGGATTATGTGTGTGATGTGAATAGAGTGTGCCTATATTTGTGCACTTGCTTGTGCAAAATAAAAAAATTTAAATTTACTCCATGGCTTCGGCCTATCAAGACATAATTAACCGTAACCGTAATAGCCTGTGAATGTCCCACTGCTGGGCTAAAGGCCTCCTCGCCTCTTTTTGAGGAGAAGGTTTGGAGCTTATTCAACCACGCTGCTCCAATGCCGGTTGGTGGAATACACATGTGGCAGAATTTCAGCGAAATTAGACACATGCAGGTTTCCTCACGATGTTTTCCTTCACCGTAAAGCACGAGATGAATTATAATCACAAATTAAGCACATGAAAATTCAGTGGTGCGTGCCGGGGTTTGAACCCACGATCATCGGTTAAGATTCTCGCGTTCTTACCACTGGGCCATCTCGGCTTTTACAACACATACAATGGCTTTTTACGAGACATAATTATAATAATTTCTTAATATTTTACGCATACGTATAAATAGTTCATAATTGAAAAATAAAATTTTAGTTACCAGATAACTACATATATACTAATAATATAAATGTTATACGTAATAATATAAAGGTTGGTAATAAATAAATAAATAAGAAGTTTTATTAGGAAATACACGTATACTTTCAAATGAAAATAAAATGTTCCTGTATACAAACGCATAAATATAGCCAAGCCTCGAGATTTTCCCCAAATTTAGTACTTGTTTTTCAAAATTTATTGCCTAACCATTGACGGCTAATTTGGCTTTAAAACCGCCAGCTGTAAATCGAAGCGAGCGAGGCATTCATCACGTTACAAGGCTCATGTCTGACTGACGGCTTAAGCCCGGATTGTTAAATACTAACAAATAAGATATTACTAGGGATAGCTTTATCTGAATTGAGGATGTTCTTTAGAAGATATACTTTGTAATTTTGTTCTAGAAATAATATAAAAACCTTAATTTATAATTAAAGTAAGTTTTACCTTCACTACACATTAGAGTACACTGTAAATACATAAGAAAAGTTAATATGATAATTTATTATTAAAATTTAATAATTAATTAGAGGAAACATCAAATTCATTTAAACAATAAATAACAGTAAAACATAATGTTTATATACTGGTCTTTTACAAGTATAATTGTAACTTTAATTTATTTGTTTAGGGGTTGTGGTTTGTAAAGCTAAATACAAATTCCTACTATTACAACCCCTTGTCACCATAATATATGATTTTACATAGACCGGAATAATTACTTTCTAGACAACACATGTAATTATGTATTTTTGACTAAATTATTTTGATTTGTAATCACAATTGACCGATATATCAATTAACTAGTTCAAAGTGTTATATGTATTTAAAAAAAAAACAGTTTTAAAATAAAACTGTTTATTATTTTATTTTAATAACAAACTAAATATTTATTCGTACGTATACGTAAATAATCTATTTATATATCAGTATTGATTATGTATATATGAATTCGCAATTTGAATTTCATTTATTAATGAAAGAGCATGATTTATGAGTTTTCGTTTGACTATGGTAAATTGAACGCAATATGCGTTGCAAACAATTACAACTTTATAAATTATGTTGAATTTGTGTTTTATTATGTATTTTTAATTATTTATAAATAAATTCACTGTTACAGAGATGAAATGCGCGGGGATGGTTATATAATTAGGGTTATAGAAATTAAATGGAAAATAAAAACACACTGCTCTCACCTCTGAGTGTATAAGTAATGTAGAAGTTAATAAAAATGGATGCTGGTGCATGCACACATATGTGTTTTTTCGTATATAAGGTTTTTATACTGTCCACGCTGTTGTAACTTTCTACAAGATGTCGCTGAATCTAAAGCTTTTATACCGTCCAACCGATCGCATTGACAATATAATTATCTATTGGTTTAATATAAAAGGGAAAATGTAACAAACTAATGTAAACTAAAAAATGTTTAATATTAATTTAGTTTCTATGTTATTGAAATCGGAATACAGCCGTTGGTTTCATTTGTCGCTGTTCACAATTCCTGTGTCCCAATTTACTGTCGCTGACCTTCCCTTTAATTATTTCATTACGTACAACGTATATGTTCGAATATATTAAAAACTGTTATGTGTTTATTCATCACAAACTTTATTATATAAGAATATTAACCAAATATTACAATTTTGATTGATTTACAATTATGTTTTGGGTGGTTTGGGTGGTTAAAAATTTCATTAGATTAGAACGATAAGTAGAGAAAGAAAAGAATTTGAAAAGTCAATCTCACTAAATATTTCCTGCAGTTGAACATGCGTACATACAAACACCTATATAAACATCTACATATATATAATCTTCTAATCTCTCATAACCATTTTTGCTTTGTTAGCCTTTCATAATAATTTTTCAGAAATTCCTTGCTAACGTTCCTTCGCTAGAGAATGTCATGTAATTTTCGATCTCCTTTGAAAAAGTTAAGACTAGTTTAAGAATAAGACGGGACTTTGTCATAGTTTGTGCGCGGAATATCGCTACCCTAACCCGCTACATCGTTTTTATTATTGACATTAATAATTTAATTCATTCTGACGTATTCTTATTATGTCCATAGAGGTAGCCATATACAGTGAGAAGGTTATTGTATATACCGTATAAAATATTATATAGTACTTACAAAATCATGACGATTGGATAGTAAGCTGTTAAATGGTTTCGATTCAGAGGTTTACTATCTCTGGCAATAATTTGTCCATTTAATATCGTGATCTTCGTCGAAACACGTCAGAGAACCATAAACAATGTCCCATTTCGCTTATAACTGTCAGTCATAAATTGCATTATGCTGATCAAAATATGACGCCTATCCCATGGGTCAAAAGGCAAATCGATACCTGTTCCAGCTTATGTTTTGTAGGTAATTTATTTATTTAGAACATATTCCTTTTTTTTAAAAATTTAATTCGTAGATTGAAATATTAATTTAATTATGAATATCTTATTGATTAAATAATTATTGTATAATATTATCGTAAAAAAAAATTAAAATATTTCTACATATCAAATGAAAATAATGAAGATTCGATTAATTAATAATTAATTATTGTATTACTTGATTTTTTTAATACTTTTTCAGATTTATTTCTAACAGCACACATATACGTGTCGAAATTTCAGGTAGCGATAAATAAAAAGAGTTTTTATTATTTAATAGAGAGCTCTTCAATTATGGTTCGTTATCGAAATGAATTATTATGTATAAAAAGTATGAATTGATGCCAACTTGATTCGTTTTGAAAAAAACCCGTGTAGGTGTATTTGATGGTAATTACTCTTATTTCTATGCAAAAAAAAGGAACATGAAGATAATATTATAAATAATTGCTTGTTATTTTTTAAGATAATCACGTTTTTTACTTTTTATGTTTATTTTATTTCATTGTTTTTTATGTCTTCCATTAAATTTCTATTTAGCTTGACTGGTAAAGAGTTCTTTCCATTATGTATTAAGTATTTGTTTCAACTGCGTAATTTTTTTTTCAGTTAATAGGCAAGCGCTTGACCGTTGACTTGCCTGATCTTAAGCATAGTCACGGTCTAGGATGGAGCGCGCCTGCCCAGAAGGAACCCGTTTACCCTGGATTTGAACACACCTACATTGTAACTATCAGGAAATATGGACTCAGGCAAAGCATTCCACAGTTTCGCAGTGCGAATAATAAGTGTGAATTCAAAGCGTTTCGTACGTAGGCGGGGAAGTTCCACCGTGTACCTATGACGCTTTGGTCGCGTTTGCCTGGCCTGCTAAAAGGGGGTGGAAGGAATTAGATCATGTAATTCCTGCGCACATTCTCCGAAATGTATCCGATAGAAGATTGAAAGCGACGCAACCACACGTCGATGTTCGAGACTTTGGAGTCTAGACTTGACCAATGTGTCGTCTCCTATCAGCCTCCTGGCACGTTTCTCAATCAACTCTAGAGCCCGAAGGTGGTGCCTAGCAGAGCCGTCCCAAAGGTGAGAGCAGTACTTTTGTTTTTTTGTTTTATAAAACATTAAGGTGGACGAGCATATGGACCAACTGATGGTAAGTGGTCACGAAAAGCCCTTAGACATTGGCATTGTAAGAAATGTTAACCATCGCTTCCATCGCCAATGCGCCACCAACCTTGGGAACTAAGATTTTATGTCCCTTGTGCCTGTAATTACACTGGCTCACTCATCCTTCAAACCGGAACACAACAATACCAAGTACTGCTGTTTTGCGGTAGAATATCTGATGAGTGGGTGGTACCTACCCAGACGAGCTTGCACAAAACTCTACCACCAGTGAAGTACTACATACGAGACCTCACTTGTGCTTTGTATAAGCTGAGCAGTTGTTCTGGAGTAAAGTAACGTCTCACCTTGGAAAGGATACCAAGCTTTCGGGCGGCCATTTGGGCTTTGGACTCAATAAAAGAGCCGAAATTTAGAGTTGACGTGAGAGTAACGCCAAGAAGGTCAAGGTGGTCAGTTATAGGTACGGACACATTTCGGAAAGAGGGAGGTAGCTGGAATCCCCTCTTTTTGGCGGAAAATAAACACGCCTGCGTCTTGGTTGCATTGAACATGACCAAATTGGCATCGTCCCGATCGGACACTGCCTTAAGAGTCATGCTCAGGCGCTCAACCATGGCCTCTCTCTGAGCCTGAATTAGGGCCTCACTAGCTCGCGCGTTGGACCTGTAGCTCTCGATAACTGTGCAGTCATCTGCGTACCCATGGATACCGGGCATCAGCAGATCATTGATGTGCAGCAGAAATAGTGTCGCCGAGAGCACTGACCCCTGGGGAACACCGGCATTTATAGTCATTGGATCCGACGAGCGGCCATCAACCACCACTTGTAACGATCGGTTCCTCAGGAAGTCTGAAATCCACACACAAAGGCTAGCAGGCAGGCCCTATGCAGGAAGCTTGCTGATAAGGCCATTATGCCAAACCCTGTCAAGGGCTTTCGAGATATCCAAAGAGAAAGCAAGTGCCTCTCCGTGTTTCTCGATGGTCTCACTCCAGATGTGTGTGACGTACACCAGAAGATCACCAGTGGACCGATTTCGGCTTCCAGGTACGTCAGGAGCCTAGTATTTGGGATACGTTCCATTGTCTTGCATAGAATGGACGTAACCGAGATGGGCCTGAAATTGTCAGGGTCAGCACGAATACTCTTATTAGGCACGGGCTGCACGTTAGCTAGCTTCCAGGATTTAGGCACTTTACCAGTCTCAAGAGAGAGGCGAAACAGGTATGTCAGGATAGGACAGTTCAGGCGCACAGTTCCTAAGGACAATTGCTGGAATGCCATCAGGTTCGCTAGCCTTGTTCACGTCCAAACTCTTCTTCTTCTTCTTCTTCTTCCTAGCGTTTTCCCGGCCTAGAAATGCCAGGGTCCGCTTTCCTACATCTTTGCCTCCACTTTGCCCGATCGAAAGCGTCGTCTTTAGTGAGATCGTGCTCTCTCATATCGTCCCTCACAACATCGAGCCAGCGCTTCTTGGGCCTGCCGCGGGATCTAGGGCCTTCGACAACAAAGTCCAGGCATCGGTTCCCAACGTAGTCTGGCGGTCTGCGGCTAATGTGACCAAACCAACGGAGACGGCTTTCCTGCAACTTATCCGCTACATCGCAAACGCCAAGGCTACCACGGATGTGCTCGTTACGAATACGATCTAGTCGCGTAACGCCACACATCCACCGCAGCATCTTCATTTCCGCGACGTGAAGTTGCTGAACATGTCTCGCGAGAGCTGGCCACGTCTCGCTGCCGTACAATAAGACCGGTCGGATGATGCACTTGTATACAAGGCCCTTTAATTTCACCGGTATCCTGCGATCACAGATTACCCCGGTGACTTCCCGCCATTTGGCCCAAGCTGCGTTTATTCGAGCTCTGACGTCGTGGTCGATCGTACCAGACTCGTGCAGTACGGACCCGAGGTATTTAAATTTTTCCGTCTTGATAACGGATTCTCCGCCTATCTTTATGGGTTCGGGGTCCGTACTGCCACAGGCCATATACTCGGTCTTCGCAACATTTAGCATCAGACCACCCCTCGCTAGCACACCCTTCCACTGGTTCACCTTTTGCTCCAATATCTGCTTGTCCTCATCTACCAGTGCAATGTCATCAGCATACATCATGAGCCAGGGAGACGGCTCATGGGCTTTCGCTGTGACAACGTCAAGCACTACACTGAACAGAAAAGGACTCAGGGCCGAGCCTTGGTGGACACCAACTGTGATCGGGAAAGGGTGCGTGTCGCCAACGGCGGTCCTTACTATTGATTCCGAATTATGGTACATGTCTCGGATAATGTCAATATAGATTTGTGGCACATTCTTCATCTTCAAAGCCCACCAGATTATTTGGCGTGGGACGCAGTCAAATGCCTTCTGCAGGTCTAGAAACGCCATGTACAGCGGCTTCTTTTTTTCCCTATGGGCCTCGGTTAGTATTCTTAGGGCGAAGATGGGGTCTATGGTTCCACAGCCTGGGCGAAACCCATACTGACATTCCGAGACGGTACATTCTTGCCGAAGCCTTGAATCGATTACGCGTTCGAAGAGTTTCATGGTGTGGCACATAACCTTAATACCGCGGTAGCTTTCGCAGTCCTGTACACTACCTTTGCCTTTATAAACTGGAGTAATGATACTCAATCTCCAAGAGTTGGGCATCTTCCGGCTAGTAAGTATTCGGTTAAAAAGGTCAGTAAGTAGGTTCACACCATGAGAACCCATCGCTTTCCACGCTTCAATCGGCAGGTCGTCAGGGCCTACGGCTTTTCGGTTCTTCATTGTACGAAGACATTTGAGTACCTCGTCAGGTGTTACCGGTGCAACAAGTCCGAGATTAGGAGGCAGTTCTGGAGGAGACACATTAGCGTGTTGTGTGTTAAGCAACACGTTAAAGTAGCTGCGCCACCTCTCCTTCACCTTAATTGCATCGCAAACCAAAGTGCCATTAGAGTCTTTGACACAAAGACATTTTGTTATGTCTTGTGTCGCTTTCTCCCGAGCCTTTGCCAAACGGAAGATAGTCTTTTGGCCCTCGTTTGTCTGGAGCGTGTCATACAAAGGTGACAGCGTCTGGTAACGGGCTTTGGCAACTGCTCGTTTGGTGGCACATTTAGCTGCTTTATACGCGTCTCGGTCTTCAGGAGATTTGGTCTCTTGCCACTTCTTAAACTGTGTCTTTTTCTCTCGAACTGCCTCCTGTACTGAGCCATTCCACCACCACGTCTCCTTGTCGATGACCCGGCCTCCCTTCGAAGTGCCAAGCACCTGTTTTCCAATGGTATTCACTGTTGACTGGATCCTAGACCATTGAATATCTACTGATTCTTCTGTGTCTGTGCTTAACTTGGAGCTAGCAACGAATTTACAGAATTCATGCTGTTTTGGTCCATTCAACAGCCACCATTTAGTTTTAGGTCTGCTTCGTTCAGGCACTTTTTTACTTGGTACTACCAGCATGTCCATGACAAGGATGCGGTGTTGTGTTGTGAGGCATTCCCCAGGAATCACTTTGCAGTTAGTCACTCTACCAATTTGGCTTCTTCTTATGAGCAAGTAGTCGATCTGGGTGGAGTGCGGCCCACTTTTATAGGTGATGAGGTGCTCGGGTTTCTTTTGGAAGAAAGTGTTAACAATGGCAAGGTCTGATAATAAGCAGGTGCTGAGAATTGACTCCCCCTCTGCATTCTCACGACCATAGCCGAAGCCGCCATGTACACGTCCATATTCACGTGACTCCTCACCAACATGGCCGTTCAAATCTCCACCAATCACGATGCTCTCGGTGTTCGGAATGCAGCGGAGCATGTCTTCCAAGTCATTCCAGAAGGCTTCTTTCTCCGATGCAGAGCCACCGACCTGTAGAGTGTAGGCGCTGATAAGATGAGTAATTACTCCTTCTATCAGCAGCTTCACCCGAAGAAGTCGGTCGCTCAGTCTATCGACTTCTAGAATACCGTTCTGGAGTGCCTCAGATAGTACTACGGCCACCCCGTTCTTCCCTGAGGGGGAACCGGAGTAGATCAACTTGTAACCCAGTCCAATATCACGGGACTTGTTGCCCTTCCAACGAGTTTCTTGCAAGAATGCAACGTGAACCCTGCGCTTCGTCAGTACGTCAGCCAGTTCAAGGGAGCGACCTGTGAGAGAGCCGATGTTCCAGGTGGCAAAGCGGAGCTTCTTTTTAGGTACTTGCTTCTTTAGCCGTGCCCGTACTTGACACGGTAGCCCTTTCCCACTTGTCGCAGGTTTAGGGCGATGTGCCTGCGCGTCGTTTTGCGGCGACGCCCTAGCCATTGTACCTAAAATTCTTTTTTCCACTTCCATAGTAAATGGCGGGTACTGGTTTTATAAGGAGCGACTGCCGTCTGACCTCCCCAACCTATAGTAGGGAACCAGTTCAGGATAGAGGGATATTGAGGAAATTTGGTGGGAATTTAAGGTATAAGGATACTTATGCCACGGAAAACACAGGGTGTAGCATAAGTAGCTCGGAGAAGGCGGGGTCGCGTGCCCGTATGCTTATATCACTTATACCGGACAGGTACAAAGATACAAGCACCTCCTGCCTGCTTCACGTCCAAACTGCGTAGCATTTTGCGAACTTCCTTTAATTTAATGTACCCATTGTAAAAAAAAGAAGTATTTATAAACATCTCGACATAATTAAAATATATTAATTGTTTTCTTTTATTTAAAATATTTTTTTAAAATTCAGAACAAACTTTTTCTCTTTTTGTTGAAAAATACACGCATTATTATTGTATATATATTTTTTTAAGTCCCATGTTATTGAACTAAAGGGCGATGTAACGGCTGAAGCACTTTTTGGTTCAAAATAGTTTATCACAGATAAATGCTGATAACGTTGGACGAAAATAGCAACTTTATATCGAAAGATTTTAGAGAAAAACTTTGTAATTATTATTTGTGTATAATATGGTTTTCATTACTAAAGATATTTAGTAAATAAGACTAATATAAAAATAATAATTTTACTCATAAGTAATACTTATTTTTTATAAGTAAAGTTCGAAGACACACTGAAAGCAACTTACAACAACAACTCCAAGTCCTGTAAGAAGGCATATGCAAGAGCGGAAGCACAGCACTTTGTGCAGATTAGCCATGACCTTGTGTCGCACCCAACGACCTCTCGTAGCTTTTGACGTCTGCCCAAGTCTGTGCAAAAAAATTTTGCTGCCACCGCTCAGGAGTCCGGACGGATCATTTGCTCACAGACCGCAGGAGATAGCCGATCTTCTGGCAAAACTCTTTGCGGAGGATTCCGTGAGCGATGATTGTAGTGCGCTACCACCAACAATACCTCCGTGTGGCCACACAATGCCTGACATTAAAATCAGGCACCATGATGTGCGTGTAGAGCTGCAATCACTTGATTCTGCGGTAAGCTAGCGGTCCCAATGGAATACCAGCTATAGTGCTGAAGAAGTGTGCAGCGGAGCTGTCTCCCGTGATAACACGCCTGTTCCAGCTTTCTCTTTCTACAGGATGTGTGCCGAGGACTTGGAGGGAGGCTAATGCGCAAGTGGTTCCCAAAAAGTGGGATCGGTCTGACCCGGCAAACTATCGGCCAATAGTACTTTGTAAGGTGCTGGAACGGATCTTAAACAACTAACTGATCCATTACATAAAAGATCACTGTCTCATTAATGATCGTCAGTACGGGTTTCGACCTAAACGGTCCACAGGAGATCTTCTAGCGTACGTAACCCACCTCTGGGGTGAAGCTATAGACAAGCATGGATAATCGTTGGCTGTCAACTTCGATATCTCCAAGGCTTTCGACAGAGTCTGGCACAGAAGTCAGGCACTGGCACTCCAAGCTGCCGGCACATGGTCTGTCTGCTCAGCTTTGCACCTGGATTGCCAGCTTCTTACACAAGCGTAGCCCTTGTGTTTTAGTTGATGGTTGTGCTTCACAATTCTATGTAGTGAATGCTGGGGTCCCCTAGGGGTCTATGCTGTCTCCCACACTTTTTCGTTTGCATATCAATGATATGCAAGCGAGAGCACTCGCTTGGGAACATACATTGCTATGCGGTACAACCGCAGTGCATGGAGGATATCATGGACGCCCAGTGGCCGGGCGAACAGAAGTTGAGGAGAGACGGAGGGATCTTGTCGTTGAACTCGATAGGACGTTAGAGCTCATCGCTAAATGGGGTTCTGATAATCTTGTTGAGTTCAACGCCAAGAAAACACAGGTGTGCGCTTTCACAGCGAAAAAGTCGCCAGTTTCCCCTTATCCTTCCCACTGTGGCACTACGCTGATGATACAAAGCAAAATTACTATGCTGGGAATCGACGTTCGAAGCGACCTCAATCCAAGGGGTTATATCGAGGCTGTTATTAAAACAGCCTCACGGAAACTCGGGGTTCTGTTTTTTCACACCACAACAACTGCTCCTGTTATACAAAAAGCAGGTGCGGTCTTGCGTTGTATATTGCTCGCACCTTTGGGATGGCTCCGCTAAGTACCTACTTGAGGCCTGGGATCGGTTGCAACGACGTGCGATTTGCATTATCGACGACGCAAAGCTCGCTAACTCCCTCGAACCATAGCAATTGCGTCGAGAGATAGCAGCGCTAAGCCTTTTCTATATAATGTATCACGGCGAGTGCTCTGATGAATTATTCTCCCTCATTCCCGCTTCCCCTTTCCTTCACAAGTCTACGCGTGCTGGCTCTCGATGTCACCGCACTGCACCGATGACATGAATTCCATCGCGCACGAAGAAATTTGGCAACTCTTTTCTTTGTCGCACCACTAAAAAGTGGAATTCTTTATCAGCACAAGTGCTCCCCTCCTTTTACAACCTGGGTTCCTTCAAACGAGGCGTGAAGAGGCATCTTCCGGGCCGGCAAGGCGGGGGCGGCTAGTGCAGACATTCTCGACTGTATTAGCCGTCGTCACGTTTGGACTCCACTACCACTTATCATCAGGTGGAGTGGGGTCATTTGCTTTCCCTGTATATAAAAAAAAAGAATAAATGCTCGAGAAAATAAGAAAAAGTATTATAAAAAAACATATATTTATTATAATTAAAAAAATATCTGTTTTAAAAAAAGGTTTTTACAACGTTAAATATATTAAACTTCGACAGTATTACCGTAACAGCCTGTGAATGTCCCACTGCTGGGCTAAAGGCTTCCTCTCCTCTTTTTGAGGAGAAGTTTTGGAGCTTATTCCACCACGCTGCTCCAATGCAACCCGCATTGGAGCAGGTGGAATACACATGTGGCAGAATTTCAGTGAAATTAGACACATGCAGGTTTCCTCACGATGTTTTCCTTCGCCGTAAAGCACGAGATGAATTATAATCACAAATTAAGCACATGAAAATTCAGTGGTGCTTGCCCGGGTTTGAACCCACGATCATCGGTTAAGATTCACGCGGTCTTACCACTGGGCCATCTCGGCTTTTTTACGACAGTATTTATTAAATCTAAATATTTTATGGTAAATGCTCTCCCTGCATTCTTGCTACTCAAATGAGACGCCATCGCAAGGAAAAACAAGTGATGAATTCCCTAGTATTTCATTTTTATTACATTCCTATGAGCCACATTTATATTTATAATTTTTCTATAATATTTTCAGGTAAATAACTCTTAAAGTTGACGAAGTTTGGTGTTTTTTTTATTGTAGTATGTTTTTATTTTCTATGCGAGTGACAGTTTGAAGTGTAAATAATAAATATAAAAATGAAAAGAATATTTCTTTTATTTAATATTTGTTAGATAAATAACATCAAAGAGTAGCGGGATGAACTCAAATAGTAGCTTAAGGTGATTTTAATGTTATTTGACTCGAGGCTGGGAGCAAAAGAATTTGAATGAATATCGATTTAGGCTGGATTTTTATCAGATGGCAGTTCTTCCAGTTCGCTTTACGTTCAGGGTTTAAAAAAAGTCTGTTTTAAGTGTCTGTATACTTTATATTTGCTCAATAAGGAAAACGAAAAATTGCTCTCTACAAAAACTTTTTTGATCATTTGCATTTTAATCTAGATCTGACAGGTAATTAACAATATGTAATTCATATTTATTATGAAGTGAACGAAGTGAAGAGATGAACATTATTAATATTTAGATATTAGATATTATAATACAGTACAATACACGAGGGAGAATACAGTTTGATATCTTATTGATCACGGCAGCTGTTCCCGAAGGAGACCAGCCAACTGTGCAGGAGACAGAACAATGCACAAGTGTGGACGCAAACAAAGGTCCACTCTGTATTTCCGCACTTTCATAATCCGATGGGACTGCAAATCCGATATCACTACAAGGCTTTACGTGCTTTCTAAGGCGCGTGTGTACATTTCTAAATTCTAACTTTCAGACTCCTGGCTGCTATTAATATTTTTCGATGAAAACCCAAACAATCTTTTATTGGCTTGACCGAGATTTGAACCTGCAGCCTTATGAGGTAACTACTAGACAAGCGAGTCAATGTTTACTGGTGGTAGCGCTTTGTGCAAGCTAGTCTGAGTAGGTACCACCCACTCAACAGATATTCTACCGCAAAACAGCAGCACTTGGTATTGTTATGTTCCGGTTTGAAGGGTGAGTGAGCCAGTGTAATTAAAGGCATAGGGGACATAATACCTTAGATCCCAAGGTTGGTGGCGCATTGGTGATGTAAGGGATAGTTAACATTTTTTGTACAATGCCAATGTCTATGGGCGTTGGTGACCACTTACCATCAGGTGGCCCATATGGTCGTCCGCCTTCCTTTTCTATATAAAAAAAATAGTTAAAGAAAACTAATAAATAAATAAATAATTGGAGTGGGGTCATTTGCTTTCCCTGTATATAAAAAAAAAGAATAAATGCTCGAGAAAATAAGAAAAAGTATTATAAAAAAACATATATTTATTATAATTAAAAAAATATCTGTTTTAAAAAAAGGTTTTTACAACGTTAAATATATTAAACTTCGACAGTATTACCGTAACAGCCTGTGAATGTCCCACTGCTGGGCTAAAGGCTTCCTCTCCTCTTTTTGAGGAGAAGTTTTGGAGCTTATTCCACCACGCTGCTCCAATGCAACCCGCATTGGAGCAGGTGGAATACACATGTGGCAGAATTTCAGTGAAATTAGACACATGCAGGTTTCCTCACGATGTTTTCCTTCGCCGTAAAGCTCGAGATGAATTATAATCACAAATTAAGCACATGAAAATTCAGTGGTGCTTGCCCGGGTTTGAACCCACGATCATCGGTTAAGATTCACGCGGTCTTACCACTGGGCCATCTCGGCTTTTTTACGACAGTATTTATTAAATCTAAATATTTTATGGTAAATGCTCTCCCTGCATTCTTGCTACTCAAATGAGACGCCATCGCAAGGAAAAACAAGTGATGAATTCCCTAGTATTTCATTTTTATTACATTCCTATGAGCCACATTTATATTTATAATTTTTCTATAATATTTTCAGGTAAATAACTCTTAAAGTTGACGAAGTTTGGTGTTTTTTTTATTGTAGTATGTTTTTATTTTCTATGCGAGTGACAGTTTGAAGTGTAAATAATAAATATAAAAATGAAAAGAATATTTCTTTTATTTAATATTTGTTAGATAAATAACATCAAAGAGTAGCGGGATGAACTCAAATAGTAGCTTAAGGTGATTTTAATGTTATTTGACTCGAGGCTGGGAGCAAAAGAATTTGAATGAATATCGATTTAGGCTGGATTTTTATCAGATGGCAGTTCTTCCAGTTCGCTTTACGTTCAGGGTTTAAAAAAAAGTCTGTTTTAAGTGTCTGTATACTTTATATTTGCTCAATAAGGAAAACGAAAAATTGCTCTCTACAAAAACTTTTTTGATCATTTGCATTTTAATCTAGATCTGACAGGTAATTAACAATATGTAATTCATATTTATTATGAAGTGAACGAAGTGAAGAGATGAAAATTATTAATATTTAGATATTGGATATTATAATACAGTACAATACACGAGGGAGAATACAGTTTGATATCATATTGATCACGGCAGCTGTTCCCGAAGGAGACCAGCCAACTGTGCAGGAGACAGAACAATGCACAAGTGTGGATGCAAACAAAGGTCCACTCTGTATTCCCGCACTTTCATAATCCGATGGGACTGCAAATCCGATATCACTACAAGGCTTTACGTGCTTTCTAAGGCGCGTGTATACATTTCTAAATTCTAACTTTCAGACTCCTGGCTGCTATTAATATTTTTCGATGAAAACCCAAACAATCTTTTATTGGCTTGACCGAGATTTGAACCTGCAGCCTTATGAGGTAACTACTAGACAAGCGAGTCAATGTTTACTGGTGGTAGCGCTTTGTGCAAGCTAGTCTGAGTAGGTACCACCCACTCAACAGATATTCTACCGCAAAACAGCAGCACTTGGTATTGTTATGTTCCGGTTTGAAGGGTGAGTGAGCCAGTGTAATTAAAGGCATAGGGGACATAATATCTTAGATCCCAAGGTTGGTGGCGCATTGGTGATGTAAGGGATGGTTAACATTTCTTACAATGCCAATGTCTATGGGCGTTGGTGACCACTTACCATCAGGTGGCCCATATGGTCGTTCGCCTACCTATTCTATAAAAAAAGCCATGGCCAGCAGAGTTGCCTTTCAACAGTTTATGTGATTTATAATGCAACGGAAAGCAATCTAATTCAGAACATGTGTGACAATCGTGTGGTGGGTCATTTAAATATTCTTTCCCAGCGGGAATTGAATATTCAAAAATTTGAGCCAAAAGCCAATACTGCGGACATAATTATAATAATAGTTATTTATTATTAAAACCTTAGCGGAGATGATTATATGATCACGTGTTTATGACCCATGAACGTGGGATCGAATCCAAGAAAAGTTTAATTTGTTTTATTTGGGTGTTAAAACTTATGTCGTGACGTAACAAGGCGTAGAAAAGTGGGCAAAGCAGGTCCAAACGCTGGCATGCGGGATGTATGTGAGCGGAAGTGTATGAAGTGTTGGCAACGCGGCGTGCACTGCTTTAACTTTAATTTAAAAATGTTACTGCATGCTATTCAGTATAAGACTCGCATTTCAATGCATTACTTGGAGTCATTAGGTTTTGTGACGGCACTAAATTGAACCGGAGATATTTTATGGTATTAAATAAAATGATTGGTTAATATTTAATTTGAAATATCTACTATCCTAGTCTTGTCAGGTAAGACCAACTCGTCGATTTGACGTCTTGTCGACAAATTATAAGCTTGTGTGTGTGTGTGTGGCGCAAATAATATACTTCGTTGCTCTATAGTACTATAATAATAAAAAAATATATTAGTCTTTTTAACGAAACTCAACATGTTTTTATTAATTTTAGGGCATATTTATTTATTTATTAGTTTTCTTTAACTATTTTTTTTATATAGAAAAGGAAGGCGGACGAGCATACGGGCCACCTGATGGTAAGTGGTCACCAACCGCCCTTAGACATTGGCACTGATAGAAATGTTAACCATCGCTAACATCGCCAACACGCCACCAACCTTGGGACCTAAAATTTTATGTCCCTTGTGCCTGTAATTACACTGGCTCACCCTTCAATCCAGAATACAACAATACCAAGTACTGCTGTTTTGCGGTAGAATATCTGATGAGTGGGTGGTACCTACCCAGACGAGCTTGCACAAAGCCCTACCACCAGTAAAGAATTCTAAGAATTCATATATATATATATATCACTATGAGAATAAATCGAAATATAAATCTACTATATATACTTATATATAGTAAAGTACAATATAAAGAAAAATATTCTTGTTATTGAAATCAATACGACCTTTCCTGATTTATTGAAAAGTTCCAACACGTCCGCGTCGACTCGAGTCGGCGAATATTGATATGAAAAAGAAAATATTTTCTCTTTGATCGCGTAATTTTATGATAAATGTAATTCTTGTAAAATATCACGATAATATCATTTCATTTATATTATACGTACAAGTATGAATACATGGCTCCATTGATACGTGTTTGAGTATATCTATTCATTTGAAATAAGGCTTACAAAATATTTATTATGCATGGTACATAGATACTAAATGTTCTAAATTATAAATTTTATGATATTAATATCATATAAGCAGTTTTTTTTATTGTTTTTTTCAGGTTTCAAGCAAAAACTACATTTTGGAGACCAGCTTATCTCTTATTTGTGGGCCTCAAAAACGTCTAAAGCATACATTCTCATGTTTAGAAAGGACAGCATATAATGACAAATGTAGTTTATTTTAAGTGTCATACAGTATTAATTTAACCAACATATGCATTCTTAAGAGAGATTAGCAACTGCGTATTATAGTGCTAATTGCATTAAGTTTGCGTAAACACAAGTGCACTCGATATACCCTCACTATGAACGGCAGCAATCAACAACGGGTTTACGTGATATCTGAAGCGTGAGTGTGTAAACATCCAGACTGCTAGGCTGTCTGTTGGTTGAGACTTGAATGAAAAAACCGATAGAAAAAACCAATAAATGTTTATTTGCCCGACCGGTGTCTTGACCTATGGCTTTAAAAGATAGTTACTGTACTTACGAGGTAAACCAACATACATATAAAATGTAACACATGTATCTTTTTTAATATTTGCTCAATATTCAAGCTATGGTATCATATACTTGAAAGTTTATTGTATATAACTTAGCGCCATTGGTATTATATTTATTTATGCAAGTGTTTTAAAAGTGTATCTTTTGTTTGATATTGTCCCACTGCTGAGCTTACGCCTCTTAAAAAATAAGATAAGCTATGTGTACAAAACATGGGAATACGAAGTCTCAAAAAATAGACCATACTTTTAATTGACCACATTTGTAATTTGTCATATATATAATATGTTTTTTTATAGAAAACGGAGATCCTTTCAAAAAGGGTTTTCATAATTAATCTCCAAAATGAAAGGGTTTCTTTTTTACCCGTGCGGAGCTATTATTTCATAAAATATTCCACTGAATGTTGCTTTTAAACGAATATAACAATTGACAGGTCTTTCACACGCGAACGCGTAAATATATCACATAAAATAAATAAACGAGAAAATATAATAAACGACACGTGCGCACGGATTAATATTTATTCAGTTCAAATTGTTATAACTGCAAAAGAAACGTCAATTAATATAACGCGATTATAGTAGAGCTATTGGGTAATAACAATATAGTATTAACTTTATTTATAATAATAATAATATCCTGGGACATTATTCACACACGGGCATCTGATCCCAAACTAAGCAGAGCTTGTACCATGGAAACCAGACAACTGATATAATACATATACTATTTTTATTTTGTAAATACATAGGTTGGCGTTATATGGGGGAGGCTTTCGTCCAGCAGTGGACGGCAAAAGGCTGAAAAAAAATACATACTTATATAGATATAACAATTATATAACAGTATCGTATCATGAGGAACGCTGCTGATAGGCGATCTTTAGTGAGGTGCTCTTACTTAAATTATCTAATACACTAGAATACACGGCGTATTGGGTAGATAACGAACAATATCATAACAAGTTTCCAAAGTTATATGTTAATAGTTACAAAACAAATGTTGGAGTAACATACAATTACATATAATTTGAGCAAACTTGATACCGTACTAATATTATAACAAGTTTCCAAGTTAATACCTTCGCAAAAATAAGCTTTTATACAGCAAATATTTAATTAGTAAACTAAATTGTATTGTTAACATGTGTGCCGAACTAACAAATTGATCGATAGGTAAAGGAAAAAGGAGTGATATTTTTGATATTTTCCGGATTCGGATAAGAGCTAATTGAATCGTTATTAAATTAATAACGATGCTTTAAAGAATTTTCCGTGTTGTCTGGAATTGATGGCTAATAATTAGCGACCGTCAATAATTAATAAACTAAATTAGGCTTAAGCACTTTTCTGTAATGTCGTTGTATACAATAAAATATATTTAAGAAATTAAATTCCTTTTTTTTCTGAAATCTCAATTTAAAAATAGTAGAAAAATATAAAAAAGGTAAGTTGGTATTCAGAAAAATTTTACAAATAACTTGTTTACATTGTCTACATTTTTTTTCGAGAAAGATTTTTAGTTGGTTGTAGAAAGTCGTTACAATTAATCAAAATCATCACATACTCTAAGCTGATATCTTCGTTATACTCTAAATGATAGTATTCTGTGCCCTTTTAATTGGGTATTAAGTAACACTGCTGAAAAAAGGTTTCCCATCCCAATTCTGGATTACTCGGATTACATTGAATAAAATAGTTATAGAAGTAACTAAATGATCTATGGATTTATAAAAATACTATTTTATTTTATATTTTCAGTTTGAGCACGTGCATTTTCTAGAAAATTGTGCCTTTATAAAGCAAATTGTCGGTGTAGACAATAGTATCGGTTTTTGATCGGTCAATTTACTCCAAGCTCGTTCCACATCGTTGTCTAAGGAAATTGTTGAATGCTCGTTCAAGTAAGAGTTCATGTAGGTCGACTGTTTGAAAACTTACAAAAGAATATGTGAATGTTATATTCAATTGGTGTTCAATGGTTATATAATTTTAAATAAATATTATGATATATCAACGTGAACTCTAGCGATTTATACGAGGCTATGCAGGCTCACCTCACTCTCTAAAACTTCTCGTTACTCATTTAAATAAAATGCTTAAATTTAATACGTTATTTATTTTATTAGGGGTTAATTGCAAAATATATAAATACACTACATACTAATACATTTTACACTATATACTAATACATTTTAGTGAAACCGTCTTCTTTTCGATTTTTAAACTTAACAATGGCCACTGTGACTTTCTAAAAGATTACTGTAGTCGAGGATTGTTCTGTAAAAAAAAATTAAGAATTACGATTTAGTATTAAATTAATTATATATATCTCTCGACGACTTGATTACAAAAAATAAATGTATATCTATATCTCTTATTAATCATAAATTGTATTACACAAATAAACTTTGAAAATTGCATTCAATGTAAATTATAAGAATCCTGTATTCTTATATGAGATATTTATAAAACAAATATTACTAGTGACTTTTTCTCGTAAAGTTCAAAAGATATAAAAACAAAGAAAAAAAGAAACAATATTCAAAGTATGTTTGTCTCTTATCGGTTCACGAAGTACTGAATAAATTAAAAAAATATACTTCGCTATATATCCTAAGTATTTAAATTGATATCTCGTTCTATAAAATTAAAATGTTAGTTTATTAAATTTATTATATTAATTATATATGACATAATAAAAACATTATTTAAATGTAGCCAATTTGAAGCTTACTTGTTACGGAAACGTGACTTGTTTTAGAAACAATTTATAAACACAGCTATCTTACAATTTGATGACATCTTAGCTTCGAAGGCGAGAGGCCGGAGGGCACTTGAAAGAAAAATAAATATATATTTTTCGCTTCTGAGTGTAATTTCTCATTTCATTTCAATTGTATATTTTTTACAAGTATTAATACATTTCTAAACAAAACAAAAACATCTAAGTTTAATTACATATTGTCAATTGTAATAGTAATGTCCTCCAGACCGATTTCGGCCACGGCGGCCAATCTCAAGAGAGATTAGCCAACTACGCAGGAGATATTATAGTGCACAAGTGTGTGCGCAAACACAGGTGCACTCTCTATTCCCTAACTCTTACAATCCGATGGGACGGCAATCCGACACGACCGGAAAGAGTTCAGGCGCAGGACCAACGGCTTTACGTGCTTTCCGAGGCTCGGGAGTGAACTCACTTCCAACTTCCAGACTCCGGGCTGCTACTGAGAATTTTCTGACAGAAAAATCCAATAACATTTCATTGGTCCGACCTGGGAATTGAACCCAGGACCTCCGGGTCTGCGGCCTTACAACAAGCCACTAGACCAACGAGGCAGTCATTGTCAATTGTAATACTACTTCTATGCCGTGCCGAGCCTCGATGGCCCAGTAATGAGAAGGCAAGAACTTTTACCAATGATTTCGAGTTCAATTCCGAGGAAGTAACACTGTGCTCGGCGGTGAAAGTAAACATCGTGAGGAACCTAAATGTGGTGGATGAAAATCTGCCACTTGCCACCAACCCGCATTGGAACAGCAAGGTGCTATAAGCACAAACCTTCTTAACAAGACGAAGAGGCATTAGTCCAGCTGTGTAATAGTTACTTGACTTTTGTTAACTGTATAAACGTATTACACACTACTACACGTACTACACTTCACGTCAACACATCGTTTGTCAACACGTTATTTTTTTTTTTTTGACTTTTGCCATCCACTGCTGGACGAAAGCCTCCCGGGACCATAGAACGCCAACCATCCCGATCTTGGGCAGTCCGCAACACGCTGTTTTTGGATAATTATTATTATTAAATGTTACAATTACCGATTGCTAAATGTAGGGGAGCTCACGATGATAAATTGTGATTTACTTGAGCGTCGTGGGGTCCTATTGGAATGAAGAAGAATTACATGGTAGAAAGGAAACAAGTTTATATAATATATGTATACCTTTACCAGTGGAGAGAGCATCTACAAAAATGTTAAACAAAAACAGTCACGTGGTAATACTCGATCACATCAGATATTGGTAGTTTATATGCCCCATATGTCTCTGATGACGGGGTATGTTAATAATATGTTATTGTAGGGCTGACCGTACGGAAGGTAAAAAATTGATTTTTTTTATCGAGCGCGTCTTATTTTCCGAGGGGGGATGAAGCGTTTGTTAAGTCAACCCGAAACCAACCGACCGACATTCAAACGACTGACTGATTCGGAATACAATAAATAAGTAAGGGGCGCGGAGTGGGGTATACTGCAGCAGACCGCTCTAAGCTTTATTGATGACTTTTGATGCTTCGGTTTCTGGAAATCGGCAAATTATATTTTTTTCGTTATCCGTGAATCTTTTACTTAAAAAATTAGACCACATTCCAGAATAATAATATCCTCCAGACCGATTTCGGCTACGGCGGTCAATCTCAAGAGAAATTAGCCAACTACGCAGGAGATATTATAGTGCACAAGTGTATGCGCAAACACAGGTGCAGTCTCTTTTCCTTAACTCTCATATCCAATGGGACGGAAATCTGACACGACCGGAAAGAGTTTAGTCGCAGGACCAACGGATTTACGTGCTGTTCGATGCAGGGGAGTGTACACACTTCCAACTTCAGACTCCGGGCTGCTATTGAGAATTTTCTGACAGAGAAACCCAATAACTTTTTAATAGCCCGACTTGGGAATTCAACCCAAGACCTTCCAGTAGCTCTTATCGTCAGATAATTGAAATGCACACTTTTCAGAATGTAATGAATGCACTAGACTTTATTCTGAAGCACTGGAGTATTTCTAATTATCGATTTGTTTTCACTATTCCGATCGGCTGCCCTAGAGGCGCAAACCTATATAAAGTGTTTATTTATGGAGGTACTCAAGAGGGTGCACGGTATCGTATGTTAATCTGACAATTTAGAGCGAATCCCAAAATTCCCTATTAGGCTTCCCCTACTATATTTGCCACCCCTGACAAACATAAAAATCAAAATATAATTTATTTAATGAGTTCTAAGAAACACTTTAAAATCAAATAAAATAAGATTAATTTAATAGCCGAATTTAGTTTCTACCGAGAACCGTCAACAAATCATTAGTTATTATTTTCGAACTTTTAATTTACATATGCTAATTAAAAACAACTGAATTATTATTTTATCATCAATGAATGCTTAACCTAACAGATACTTTTTCACGCAATTGGTGCGTATTATATGTTTTTATCTGTAGCGATATGATTTTTAATATATATTATAAAGATCGTACTGAATCTATTTTATATGTAACACTGTTACACTATAAACTATGATTCTATATACATAATATATTTATTTACTTAAAAAATAAAAAAAATATCAGCCTGTATATATGCTACTGCTGGGCGAAGGCCTCCTTTTCCCTTTTCAGGAGAAGTTTGGAGTTTATTCCATCACGCTTTGCCATTAAGCCGTTACTAGCTTTCGCACGACTGTTTTCCTTTACCGCCGACTACGAGTGCCAAAGTGCCACAGGCCAAGCTGCCGCCACCAGCGGTATGCAAACGTCGCGTTTGGCACTACAAGTCGGCAGATTGGGACGGTATGCGCGATTACTATGCGTCAGTCCGTTGGAAGGAACGTTGCTTCAGTGGGAATGACCCGACAGCTAGTGCCGCTGCTGTTGCTGGCGAGATCATGTCCGGACGGATCACTGGCTCACAGTCCGCAAGAGAAAGCTGATCTCCGGGCTAAACTCTTTGCCAACAACTCCGTCATCGATGATTGTAGTGCTCTGTCACCAGTAATACTTTCTTGTGGCCACACGATGCCTGACATCAAAATCAGGCAGCGTGATGTGCGTGCGGAGCTGCAATCACTTGATGTACGGAAAACTAGCGGTCCCGATGGAATACCAGCTATAGTGCTGAAGAAGTGCACGGCGGAGCTGTCTCCCGTGTTAACGCGCCTGTTCTAACTTTCTCTTTCTTCGGGATGTGTGCCGGAGGCTTGGAGAAGAGCTAATGTGCAAGCAGTTCCCAAACAAAGGGGATCGGTTTGACCCGGCAAATTATCGGCCAATAGCTATCACCTCAGTACTTTGTAAGGTGATGGAACGGATTCTTAACAACCAACTGATCCATTTCCTAGAAGATCACTGTTTGATTAATGATCGTCAGTACGGATTTCGACCAAAACGGTCTACAGGTGATCTTCTAGCGTACGTAACACACCTCTGGGGTGAAGCTATCGACAAGCATGGGGAATCGTTGGCTGTCAGCCTCGATATCTCCAAGGCTTTCGACAGGGTCTGGCACAGAAGTCTTCTCTCCAAGCTGCCGGCATATGGTCTGCCTGCTCAGCTTTGCACCTGGATTGCCAGCTTCCTACACAAGCGCAGCCTTCGTGTTTCAGTTGATGGTTGCGCTTCACAATTCTATGTAGTGAATGCTGGGGTCCCCCAGGGATCTGTGCTATCTCCCACTCTGTTTCTTTTGCATATTAATGATATGCTCTCTCTCGGGAACATTCATTGCTATGCAGACGATAGTACAGTGCATGGCGGATACCATGGACGCGCAGTGGCTGGGCGAGCGGAAATTAAGGGGAGGCGGGAGGATCTTGTCATTGAACTCAATAGGACGTTAGAGCTTATCGCCAAATGGGGCTCAGATAATCTTGTTGAGTTTAATGCCAAGAAAACACAGGTATGCGCTCTCACAGCAAAAAAGTCACCATTTTCCTCTCTTCCCTCCCTCTGTGACACTCCGCTAGTGATAAAAAGCAAAATCGCCATCCTGGGGATGGACGTTCGCTGCGACCTTAGTCCAAGGGATTACATCGAGGCTGTGATAAAAACAGCTTCACGGAAACTCACATACAAAACATAGGTACAGTCTTGCGTTGAATATTGCTCGCACCTTTGGGATAGCTCCGCTAAGTACCTACTTGAGGCCTTGGACCGGTTGCAGCGACGTGCAGTTTGCATTATTTTCGACATAAAGGGCACTAACACCCTCGAACCTTTACAATTGCGTCGAGAGATAGCAGCGCTGAGCGCTTTCTATCGACTGTATCACGGCGAGTGTTCCGAGGAATTATTCTCCCTAATTCCTGCTTCCCCCTTCCTTCACAAGTCTACGCGTGCTGGCTCTCGATGTCACCGACTAACTGTGACATCAATTCCATCGCGCACAAAGAAATTTGGTAACTCCTTTCTTTGTCGCACTTCCAAAATATGGAATTCCTTACCAGCTCACGTATTCCCCTCCTCTTACGACCCGGGTTTCTTCAAACGAGGCGTGAAGAGGCATCTTGCGGGCCGGCAAGGCGAGGGCGGCTATTGCAGAACTTCTTCGCGACTGTACTGGCCGTCCTCGCGTTTGGACTCTACTACCACTTAACATCAGGTAGAGTAGAGTCATTTGCCCTCCCGGAAAATATATAAAAAAAAGATGAATTATAAATACAAATTAAGCACATGAAAATTCAGTGGTGATTGCCTGGGTTTGAACCGCTAATCATCGGTTAAGATTCACGCGTTCATCTAGGCTGAGTGGTTAGAACTATATTGACCGCAACTAATTACATGGTACACCCAAGGGCGATTTCACGCTTTAAAGACATTTGCAGGTCAACCTATCTGTATGTTTATTAGATATTTACAGTTTCTCCAACTACAATATAAATAATATAACATAAACACACTGATTACAAGTTATACATGCACATATATAATGTACATATAAAGATATATATATAATGTGATAAATATAAATTACAACAAAGTGTATTAAAACCTTATAAGAGATAGAAAACACCATATCTTTTTATACGCTTTTTATTTGTATCATATAATTCATCCGTGCAGTGACGGAGAAAGAATACATTTCACTGCCCCTTTCCCATGGGTGTCGTAAGAGGCGACTAAGGGATATCATCTGGTGGTAGGATGATACACATCCGCCTGGCTTGTTACCACCGTACGCATGGTGAAAATCTCGTGAAGTGGCTTGCAGCCGCGTTTCGAGGTCAGCCAGCGTACAGCCAGTGCCCGAGCGAGCATTGCCGCGATGGGTGTTGGTCCAGTGGAGACGGCTGCTGAACCAATGCCGGGGGAAACTGTATTGCCCTGCCGGGCAGGGAGACCCGAAGAAACGGCTATTCCGCTGGCCGCCCGTGGCATAGTACAGGGGCCCAAGCGTGCCTAACCAGCACGCGAGGCTGCCCCACCAGGCCACGCATAATCTCGGGGTGGACCGTCGAGCCGGTTGGTGACCGGAAGGTGGGGTCCCGGCGGCCACTTCCGGGGGGGTTCGGGGGCCCTTCCGTCCGGTGGGTCAGTGTGGTTTCCCTTTTGGCAACCACTTGGGGAAACACGCCTCCACACTTTGCCCATCCCTATCGTGGCAATACATCGCTCGCTTCACGTCTCTTTTCCTCTCTTTTCTTCCCATATGGTAGCGCATCAAAGCAGGAATGACGGTCGTACAGCGGTGCACACCCCCACCATACCCACGCTGTTTGAGGTCGAGTTCACTAACATCCGTGGACTCCACGCTAACCTCAACGCTGTCCATCACCATCTCGAGACAGCACGGCCGGCAATGATGTTTCTAACGGAGACACAAATACTCCGTCCTGCCGATACCAGCTACCTTAATTATCCCGGCTACATGCTTGAAGAATCCTTCAAAGCGAAAGCCGGAGTATGCTTATTCGTCAGGACGGATGTTTGTTGTCACCGACTGCGCTGCTTGGAGGACCCCTCCTTCTCCATGTTGGTGGTACGTGTGGATCTGGTTCGTCAGAGTCGGGTCTACGTGTGCCTCTACAGATCCCACAATGGTGACTTGGAGACAAGCCGATTATTCGACCATCTTAGTCGGGTGGCAGATGCTGCGCAAGAGCAGTTTCCTAACGCGGAATTGGTGTTTTTGGGGGATTTTAATGCTCACCATGAATCATGGTTGAAATCCCTCAAAACTGACCATGCTGGGAGGACTGCTCATGCTTTTGCTCTCACACATGACTTGACCCAACTGGTTGATCAGCCCACCAGGATCCCTGACATTGATGGGCAAGCGCCTTCTCTACTGGACCTTCTGCTAACTTCTCACCCGGTGGAATATCAGGTTGTGGTTCAAGCTCCACTTGGTTCTTCGGATCACAGCCTCATATCTACCAAAGTGCCACAGGCCAAGCTGCCGCCACCAGCGGTATGCAAACGTCGCGTTTGGCACTACAAGTCGGCAGATTGGGACGGTATGCGCGATTACTATGCGTCAGTCCCTTGGAAGGAACGTTGCTTCAGTGGGAATGACCCGACAGCTAGTGCCGCTGCTGTTGCTGGCGAGATCATGTTGGGAATTAAATACTACATTCCTAGCTCAGATCTCGACAGTAGGGGTGCGCGTAACCGTTGGTTCACTCGCGAATGTGCCGACGCTGTATCATCTAAGCAGGCGGCGTATCGCGAGTGGATCAATGGCTGCATTAGCGGGGCATCTAACATTGACTCACTGAAAGCAACCTACAATAAAAACTCCAAGTCCTGTAGGAAGGCTTACACGAGAGCGGACGCACAGCGCATTGTACAGATTGGTCATGACCTTATTTCACATCCTCGGGGCTCCCGTAGCTTCTGGCGTCTGACCAAGTCTGTGCAAAACAATTTCTGCCAACCTTCGCTGCCACCGCTCAGAAGTCCGGACGGATCGCTAGCTCACAGCCCGCAAGAGAAAGCTGATCTCCTGGCTAAACTCTTTGCCGACAACTCCGTCATCGATGATTGTAGTGCTCTGCCACCAGTAATACCTTCTTGTGGCCACACGATGCCTGACATCAAAATCAGGCAGCGTGATGTGCGAGCGGAGCTGCAATCACTTGATGTACGGAAAGCTAGCGGTCCCGATGGAATACCAGCCATAGTGCTGAAGAAGTGCGCGGCGGAGCTGTCTCCCGTGTTAACGCGCCTGTTCCAACTTTCTCTTTCTTCGGGATGTGTGCCGGAGGCTTGGAGAAGAGCTAATGTGCAAGCGGTTCCCAAAAAAGGGGATCGGTCTGACCCGGCAAATTATCGGCCAATAGCTATCACCTCAGTACTTTGTAAGGTGATGGAACGGATTATTAACAACCAACTGATCCATTACCTAGAAGATCACTGTTTAATTAATGATCGTCAGTACGGATTTCGACCAAAACGGTCTACAGGTGATCTTCTAGCGTACGTAACACACCTCTGGGGTGAAGCTATCGACAAGCATGGGGAATCGTTGGCTGTCAGCCTCGATATCTCCAAGGCTTTCGACAGGGTCTGGCACAGAAGTCTTCTCTCCAAGCTGCCGGCATATGGTCTGCCTGCTCAGCTTTGCACCTGGATTGCCAGCTTCCTACACAAGCGCAGCCTTCGTGTTTTAGTTGATGGTTGCGCTTCACAATTCTATGTAGTGAATGCTGGGGTCCCCCAGGGATCTGTGCTATCTCCCACTCTGTTTCTTTTGCATATCAATGATATGCTCTCTCTCGGGAACATTCATTGCTATGCAGATGATAGTACAGTGCATGGTGGATACCACGGACGCGCAGTGGCTGGGCGAGCGGAAATTCAGGAGAGGCGGGAGGATCTTGTCATTGAACTCAATAGGACGTTAGAGCTTATCGCCAAATGGGGCTCAGATAATCTTGTTGAGTTTAATGCCAAGAAAACACAGGTATGCGCTCTCACAGCAAAAAAGTCACCATTTTCCCCTCTTCCCTCCCTCTGTGGCACTCCGCTGGTGATACAAAGCAAAATCGCCATGCTGGGGATGGACGTTCGTTGCGACCTTAGTCCAAGGGATTACATCGAGGCTGTGATAAAAACAGCTTCACGGAAACTCGGAGTTCTGAACAAGGTGCGGCGTTTTTTCACGCCACAACAACTGTGCCTGCTGTACAAAACACAGGTACGGTCTTGCGTTGAATATTGCTCGCACCTTTGGGATGGCTCCGCTAAGTACCTTCTTGAGGCCATGGACCGGTTGCAGCGACGTGCAGTTCGCATTATTGGCGACGTAAAGGTCACTAACACCCTCGAACCTTTACAATTGCGTCGAGAGATAGCTGCGCTGAGCGCTTTCTATCGACTGTATCACGGCGAGTGTTCGGAGGAATTATTTTCCCTAATTCCTGCTTCCCCCTTCCTTCACAAGTCCACGCGTGCTGGCTCTCGATGTCACCGACTAACTGTGGCATCAATTCCATCGCGCACAAAGAAATTTGGCAACTCCTTTCTTTGTCGCACTTCTAAGAAATGGAATTCCTTACCAGCTCACGTATTCCCCTCCTCTTACGACCCGGGTTCCTTCAAACGAGGCGTGAAGAGGCATCTTGCGGGCCGGCAAGGCGAGGGCGGCTAGTGCAGAACCTTCTTCCCGACTGTACTGGCCGTCCTCGCGTTTGGACTCTACTACCACTTAACATCAGGTGGAGTAGAGTCATTTGCCCTCCCGGCAAATATAAAAAAAAAAAAAAATTTTAAATTTTTGATGTAGCGAACATTACTTTCTGCATGTGTGTAAGTGATTTGTAGCGTTCGTAGGCGTCAGTTTTTGCAAGGAGACTACTGAAAATCAGCGCTAAAACTCGAAGCCCGATGTTACGGCTTTTAGGCTAACATAAGCTGCCTGACTATCCTGTGACGTATCTGTGACGTCACACACGCTTTATCTACATAGCGATATGTGAATAAAGTGTACCTTTTTATTATTTTATAAATTACTTATTTAAATAATGATTTATCATATTCTAATCTGTTCAACCAATTTGTTAAGCAAACAAACTGTCTTTAGTAAATAAATTCACTCGCACTGTTTCAGAACGTAAAAAACAATAAACTGACCCCTTGTTTTAAGTTGTTGTATTATTTGTTTCTTGTATACTCGAATGGAATGAAACATGGGTCACGGAACAGTTGGTAGGGTTTAGTTTAAGCCTTTTCGTGTCCGGACATATTCACTAAATTACGGGCACACATTTAAAACATTTACAAACACTTACGTAATTTTTACAGACACTTGCATAACCGACTCACACTCCCTCATAATATCAGCCCAACCCAACTAGCTGACAAGGCTTATGGGTGCCAAGAATAAAAATAAATATTAATATCTTGTTGTTACAAATAAATAAATATTAATATGTGTAATGGAAATTTCAACTATTCATTTTGTTAAAATTGGTTTATACTTCATTATGTCATGCTTCTTTGTGAGTGTTTGCTAAAGGTTAAATACAATCTAGTTTACAAGCCTAAGTATGTTTATTAACACTGTCATAATTAAAACTTAACTTTCATATTTATTCAGGCTGACATAAACTATTTATTCCGTTTTTTATATATTATATTAAATATCAAATTTTATATTTTTTATGCAGTTAAATGCAAAAAAAACAATGAATGGGTTAATCTTTTGTACATTTTAGTTGTTTTGCTTTATTTTCTGCTCACTCCGACAGAATGAAACATGGAACGGGAAACAGTTGGGAGGGCTTAGTTTAAGCCTGTTCGTGTAGCGCTCACTTACAGACAGATTTACCAAATTGCCGACTCGTTGTGCGTTGTGCATAAAATTATACTTGAAATTGTTGTTTTGTGTTTCCAGTTTATGTTTTGAGAAAAATATATATTTTTTTAATAAACATTTGCACTTTAAATTTATTCAAGTATTCAGTGTGTATATTCTGATTTTAGATTATTTAGGAATTCCTAAAGAGAACTACAGATAATAACAAACTTATAATTCGATTTTAATCGTAGGTTGTTATTTGGTATTACAATAGTAGAAAATAAATTTGTCTTAAAAGTGATTAATATTACAATTCTCTCCAAGTAATAACTTTATGTAAAAACTCAATTATAATAAACAATTTTCAGATCGCATTCGGTTACAATTATGATAAATTTTATTTCGGATATCATATATTTTCGTTTACGGTGACGGATCTCCATAAGTAGAACAGAACAGAGCTCCTCGGTCTGTATTATGTAATCATTCTTAATTAATAGTCTCGTTGTTGTAGTAGCTCTGCTTTAGATTCAAGGTTTTGGGTTCGAATATCGAATCCTATATAATCTTTTAATATTTTTTTTAGTTTTTATGTAGTCTGTTAGTTTATTTTGAATGATCCGCCCTGGATTTATCTCCGTCTTTCTCTGGTCGAGCTGATTTACTATCCCAACGGATTTTGAGAGAAAGAGAGAGTAGAGAGTGCATTATAATATCTTTTTTTTTTTTTTTTTTTTTATATTACCCGGGAGGGCAAATGACTCTACTCCACCTGATGTTAAGTGGTAGTAGAGTCCAAACGCGAGGACGGCCAGTACAGTCGGGAAGAAGGTTCTGCACTAGCCGCCCTCGCCTTGCCTGCCCGCAAGATGCCTCTTCACGCCTCGTTTGAAGGAACCCGGGTCGTAAGAGGAGGGGAATACGTGTGCTGGTAAGGAATTCCATTTCTTGGAAGTGCGACAAAGAAAGGAGTTGCCAAATTTCTTTGTGCGCGATGGAATTGATGTCACAGTTAGTCGGTGACATCGAGAGCCAGCACGCGTAGACTTGTGAAGGAAGGGGGAAGCAGGAATTAGGGAAAATAATTCCTCGGAACACTCGCCGTGATACAGTCGATAGAAAGCGCTCAGCGCAGCTATCTCTCGACGCAATTGTAAAGGCTCGAGGGTGTTAGTGACCTTTACGTCGCCAATAATGCGGACCGCACGTCGCTGCAACCGGTCCAAGGCCTCAAGTAGGTACTTAGCGGAGCCATCCCAAAGGTGCGAGCAATATTCAACGCAAGACCGTACCTGTGTTTTGTACAGCAGGCACAGTTGTTGAGGCGTGAAAAAACGCCGCACCTTGTTCAGAACTCCGAGTTTCCGTGAGGCTGTTTTTATTACAGCCTCGATGTAATCCCTTGGACTAAGGTCGCAGCGAACGTCCATCCCCAGCATGGCGATTTTGCTTTGTATCACCAGCGGAGTGCCACAGAGGGAGGGAAAAGGGGAAAATGGTGACTTTTTTGCTGTAAGAGCGCATACCTGTGTTTTCTTGGCATTAAACTCAACAAGATTATCTGAGCCCCATTTGGCGATAAGCTCTAACGTCCTATCGAGTTCAATGACAAGATCCTCCCGCCTCTCCCTAATTTCCGCTCGCCCAGCCACTGCGCGTCCGTGGTATCCACCATGCACTGTACTATCGTCTGCATAGCAATGAATGTTCCCGAGAGAGAGCATATCATTGATATGCAAAAGAAACAGAGTGGGAGATAGCACAGATCCCTGGGGGACCCCAGCATTCACTACATAGAATTGTGAAGCGCAACCATCAACTAAAACACGAAGGCTGCGCTTATGTAGGAAGCTGGCAATCCAGGTGCAAAGCTGAGCAGGCAGACCATATGCCGGCAGCTTGGAGAGAAGACTTCTGTGCCAGACCCTGTCGAAAGCCTTGGAGATATCGAGGCTGACAGCCAACGATTCCCCATGTTTGTCGATAGCTTCACCCCAGAGGTGTGTTACGTACGCTAGAAGATCACCTGTAGACCGTTTTGGTCGAAATCCGTACTGACGATCATTAATCAAACAGTGATCTTCTAGGTAATGGATCAGTTGGTTGTTTAGAATCCGTTCCATCACCTTACAAAGTACTGAGGTGATAGCTATTGGCCGATAATTTGCCGGGTCAGACCGATCCCCTTTTTTGGGAACCGCTTGCACATTAGCTCTTCTCCAAGCCTCCGGCACACATCCCGAAGAAAGAGACAGTTGGAACAGGCGCGTTAACACGGGAGACAGCTCCGCCGCGCACTTCTTCAGCACTATGGCTGGTATTCCATCGGGACCGCTAGCTTTCCGTACATCAAGTGATTGCAGCTCCGCACGCACATCACGCTGCCTGATTTTGATGTCAGGCATCGTGTGGCCACAAGAAGGTATTATTGGTGGCAGAGCACTACAATCATCGATGACGGAGTTGTCGGCAAAGAGTTTAGCCAGGAGATCAGCTTTCTCTTGCGGACTGTGAGCTAGCGATCCGTCCGGACTTCTGAGCGGTGGCAGCGAAGGTTGGCAGAAATTGTTTTGCACAGACTTGGTCAGACGCCAGAAGCTACGGGAGCCCCTAGGATGTGAAATAAGGTCATGACCAATCTGTATAATGCGCTGTGCATCCGCTCTCGTGTAAGCCTTCCTACAGGACTTGGAGTTTTTATTGTAGATTGCTTTCAGTGAGTCAATGTTAGATGCCCCGCTAATGCAGCCATTGATCCACTCGCGATATGCCGCCTGCTTAGATGATACAGCGTCGGCACATTCGCGAGTGAACCAACGGTTACGCGCACCCCTACTGTCGAGATCTGAGCTAGGAATGTAGTATTCCATTCCCAACATGATCTCGCCAGCAACAGCAGCGGCACTAGCTGTCGGGTCATTCCCACTGAAGCAACGTTCCTTCCAAGGGACTGACGCATAGTAATCGCGCATACCGTCCCAATCTGCCGACTTGTAGTGCCAAACGCGACGTTTGCATACCGCTGGTGGCGGCAGCTTGGCCTGTGGCACTTTGGTAGATATGAGGCTGTGATCCGAAGAACCAAGTGGAGCTTGAACCACAACCTGATATTCCACCGGGTGAGAAGTCAGCAGAAGGTCCAGTAGAGAAGGCGCTTGCCCATCAATGTCTGGGATCCTGGTGGGCTGATCAACCAGTTGGGTCAAGTCATGTGTGAGAGCAAAAGCATGAGCAGTCCTTCCAGCATGGTCAGTTTTGAGGGATTTCAACCATGATTCATGGTGAGCATTAAAATCCCCCAAAAACACCAATTCCGCGTTAGGGAACTGCTCTTGCGCAGCATCTGCCACCCGACTAAGATGGTCAAAGAGTCGACTTGTCTCCAAGTCACCATTATGGGATCTGTAGAGGCACACGTAGACCCGACTCTGACGAACCAGATCCACACGTACCACCAACATGGAGAAGGAGGGGTCCTCCAAGCAGCGCAGTCGGTGACAGCAAACATCCGTCCTGACGAACAAGCATACTCCGGCTTTCGCTTTGAAGGATTCTTCAAGCATGTAGCCGGGATAATTAAGGTAGCTGGTATCGGCAGGACGGAGTATTTGTGTCTCCGTTAGAAACAACATTGCTGGCCGTGCTGTCTCGAGATGGTGGTGGACAGCGTTGAGGTTAGCGTGGAGTCCGCGGATGTTAGTGAACTCGACCTCAAACAGCGTGGGTATGGTGGGGGTGTGCACCGCTGTACGACCGTTATTCCTGTTTTGATGCGCTACCATATGGGAAAAAAAAAAAGAATGCAAAAGAGACGTGAAGCGAGCGACGTATTGCCACGATAGGGATGGGCAAAGTGTGGAGGCGTGTTACCCCAAGTGGTTGCCAAAAGGGAAACTACACTGACCCGCCGGACGGAAGGGCCCCCGAACCCCCCCGGAAGTAGCCGCCGGGACCCCACCTTCCGGTCACCAACCGGCACGACGGTCCACCCCGAGATTATGCGTGGCCTGGTGGGGCAGCCTCGCGTGCTGGTTAGGCACGCTCGGGCCCCTGTACTATGCCACGGGCGGCCAGCGGAATAGCCGTTTCTTCGGGTCTCCCTGTCCGGCAGGGCAATACAGTTTCCCCTGGCATTGGTTCAGTAGCCGTCTCCACTGGACCAACACCCATCGCGGCAATGTTCGCCCGGGCACTGGCTGTACGCTGGCTGACCTCGAAACGCGGCTGCAAGCCACTTCACGAGATTTACACCATGCGTACGGTGGTAACAAGCCAGGCGGATGTTTATCATCCTACCACCAGATGATATCCCTTAGTCGCCTCTTACGACACCCATGGGAAAGGGGCAGTGAAATGTATTCTTTCTCCGTCACTGCACGGATCTCCCACGTAGTTGCCTAGACTTTGAAAATACCTTAGCAGAAATTCGGTCGACAATGAAAGGTACAATCTGAGTAAGATAAATAAATTAAATAATTAGAGCATAGTTCGTAATCAATGCAGAAACAAAAGAAGTGATATAAAAAATTTATTACGACCAATTTCGTAAAATAAATTCACACAATGGGCTTTAACTTTTCCGATATCCGAGTTCACTGAAAACAGTACGAATAATGCACCGTTATTAAATCTTGTCAGTTGGACGTACGTCAGGAAAATTGGAAATGAATTTATTGTTGATATTGATTTGGTAATTATTGTCTTTGTAACATCAGCGGGTAGATAAGTTCTTAATTACAATTTAATAATTTTCAAAGGTATATAATTACAAACATAACATGCATATACAAATATATATGCAAGCTCGCGCTTACTTTATCCATGTAAAATGTATTTACCCGTTAATGCAGTTATTTATCCAGATCTATGTCAAATTTAATTACGATCGGTTCAGTGGCTTAGTGGTAATGAGGTTACATACAGACGAACTTAATTACTAACGCATTTATCAAATTTGATTTTGCTGTTTGGTGAATTTGACTATGTTAATACTTTATAACTGTAGCGATTGGACAAAATATGTAGTGATTTCAAAGTTCATTGGTGGTTACACTAATAAATTAATGTAGTTAAAAGCAAACGAAGCTCGGTACAACGATGCAACAAGAAAAGTGAGATACCAGGGATAGGAAAAACTAAATTGCCAAAATTTTATCCAAGTATGCTCAAATTGAATCATTTTACAAAATTAAATAAAATTAAATGTAGATTCTGTAAAAAAGAACCGGCAAGAAGCTACAATATAACTACATGCGTAAGGAACATAACATCAGCCACGTTGTTTAGCGAATTAGATAAATAATGCTTTCTTCTAATAATCTTGCCTTCCTCTATGTCTGTATATTGTTCTCTATGTCTATATCCTAAGAATGTCATGTTTAACGAAACAGCTAACCGCTAAGCGACATTTATAAGTAAGGCCGTTAGTTATCTTGGTCGGTGACGCATTGATGTAAGAAATGGTTAATTTTTTCAACGCCAATATCTATTGGAAACGCTGACCAATTACCATTAGGAGACACATCCGCCTACCTATAATAAGAAAACTCAGACGTTACTCTTTTTTTTTAAATTAAATAACACAATAATAATATTTAATTTTATTTTAAATTAAATAACACAGATATGTAAATTCAATCCAATTAATTTATGATATTTTCAAAATCAAAGAAAACTAAATAAATTTATCATACAAATATGTAAACTGAGGAATACGATTCAATTTGAACCAAGTAATAATACATTGACACGTTGAGGTTTAGGCTTTGACGTAGCCAGCTCTGTCGTGGTTACGTGCACTACAAATACCTATCGATATATTGAAATTGATGTAAGTGATGCGACCCAATATGAAAGTGTTTTAATACTGAGAAATACGAGGCCATGACCTTTTCAAAGGCAATAATAATATTATCGTACGAAATTAAATTAACTATAATAAATAAAACACATAATTAAAAAAAATGCTTAAAATATAAAAACAGTAAGTATATTATCTATTATTTTAAACCTACGAATCTTAAAAATTAAGTATATCTGATATAGTTTTAGTAGCGTTAACATACATAGAAAGCAAGCATTCCTACAAAATTGTTACTGACCAAAACAAAACAATAAGCTTTATATTAAAAAAATGTACAACACAAAATATATACAATATGAAACAGTCCCTTATAATATTCACATGAAACAATAATTAAATAATAATAGATTACATTTAATAAATAATTTATTATTTCCAAATGATTTTAGACACTAAAAAACTATTGTTGTGTTCTAACGATAAAATATATAATTTAATGGATTTGATTGTTTTTTTCGTCTTGTAAATGAAACTTTGAAACTCACAAAGTTATTGTAGTAATGACACAAATAAAATTTTGGTTAATTCTGATTAAAGCAGTCAGTTTTCATTACATCGTAAACAAAAACTCTTTATAAAAGTTCGAATTCATAGATATATTCTCATTTAATGTATGAATACATTTGGGAAAATCAGACAGGGACAGAGGTACTTGTATACAAAGATTAAGAGTTCGACAAGTTAGATTCTCGTCCGAGGAACTCAATCTGGGTTACAATAAAAATAATAACACATTTATCACATATTCACCTGCGCGGCACTTACGTTTTTCAGACCAAATCAGTTTGTTTATACCATATAAAAATGTATTACATATATATATATATATATTATACTATACTAAAAAACGATTTGTCTTCGTTGTGAAAAAATTTAAAAAACTGCTTCTTCGTAATTATTCCCTTATTCCAGTAACAGTCTGTAAATGTCCCTCTGCTGGGCTAAAATCTCCTCTGCCTTTTTGAGGAGAAGGTTTGGAGCTTATACCACCACGCTGCTCAAATATGAGTTAGTGGATACACATGAGGCAGAATTTCAGTGAAATTAGACAAAAAGGCTTCCTTACGATGTTTTCCTTCATCACCGAACACGAGATAAATTGTAAACGCAAATTAAGCACATTTAAATTCAGTGGTGCGTGCCTGGTTTTGAACTCGCTATCATCAGTTAAGATTTACGTGTTCTAACCACTGACCCATCTCGGCTCAAATACTTATTAAGCACTTATAAATACAATACAATATATTTTAAGTTATAAAACTTTAACCCTGACAAAAAACCCACAGCCTAAGCCGGTGGGTCTAGAAACAAGAAATTTTGGTCCTTATTTAAGGTAGGTGAGCACAACGAAAAGATTTTCAAACATTCATTCCTAAGAGGATTTCGTTTGTTTGAAACAAAGGTTTGGTTTTTAAAGTTGTAAATATAAAATTTCCTGGTTAGACTTCTCCTTAAAAATCTTTTCTATGGTCAATTTTGGAAATTCATGCATGAAATACAAAAGTTTGATATTTTTTAACATAGTGGTAGAGCTTTATACAACTCAGTGTGTGTAACCACTCACTTATCGTATATTTTAGGGCCAAACAGCTATACTTAATATTATTTTGTTCCTGTTTGTTCCCAAGGTTGGTAACGCAATAACGATGTAAGGGACCCTTAATATTTCCTCCAGCGCCAACGTGGTGGTGACCACTTATCATCATGGGCCATTTCGCAGTCTACCTATATTAAATTTAAAAAAAAGTGGTAACATGTTCGTAGCCCTTATAAATCTCCCTTCAACTTTAACGAACATAATATGAAATTTAGAGTTCGCTGTAACCGTGATCAGAACCACACGACGACGAACTTCATAATCTGTTTGCTCTTTAACTTTTGATCGATCTCAACGTCGACGCTGTAATAATGTTTGCGACTCAATATTGTTGATTATATCTTAAGAGTTTTAATAGCTCGATCAACAATTCATGCAATATGCTTATCAGTTTGTTGACTTGTGTATTAAGTCTGTGTACATAAAATTGTCACCAGATTTAAACAACGAATTTAAAGCCTGTATGCTGAATAACCTATCTAAAAAATTAAAATATAACGTAGTAGTAAAAAAGTAGTAGGTTATAAATTTGGGTTATTTTATTTATTTGTTTTTTGTATTGTCCTCGATAGCTTCGCCGATTGTTAACCAATTTTGTTTTTTTTATTAGTTCTGATATATCCAAAGATGCTTCCCAATTAAATTAAAAAAAAAAAAACAAGTAAAAGTTGTAATAAGTGTAGAAAACTAATAGATTTGGTCACGTTGAAAATTACTCAATACAATCAAAATTTTTAAGCGATTTTATTAGTAATTATTTTATTGAAAATATAACGTTGTCCAAAATTTATTAATTTAAAAAAAATCCACCACTATGGATAGTAAACCTGTTTCTTTAAATTATTTTGAGTGTATCCATATTTAATATGAAACTATAACAATTAATTTACCACTAAGGCATAATTAAAATAAATTGTAATAAGAGAATAGACCGTCTATTTGTTAGTCAAAATTAAGGTTGACATTTTATTGGACCTGAAGAACTATCTTTAATGGTGAAATGTCAGAAAGTGATAATAATTACAACATTTTAATAATACACACAACAACATAGTATATCACCATAAGTCGGTTGTCTAATTTCACGCGTGACTAATGAAGTGAGTTCTTACAGAATAGCACTGCTGATTTCATTTATATATATTCGATATGTATTTCAAATATATGTATATATTGGAGAAAAACTATCCTCCTTGTTCCGAAGACTCGTCGTCAGAGATTTAGTGGGCGTCATTTCGATTGTACGCGAGCACAAAACAAAGTGTACAAAGTTTTATATAATTTAATTGATTTTACAAATATTATTTTTCAGTTGTTATCAACTTAAAGTTCCTTTAATAATAAAATAAGCAATCATAAATAATTAAAATGATCTAGCAGCAGGTTCACGACACCGATCTAACACACGCCAAAACAATTATATCATCCCCCAAATTCTCCACACCGATCCCGCGTCTTTTTAGAATACCTGCCAAAAACTCTGATTGGTCGTAGACACAATATAGAATAAAAATATAAGATTTTAAACGATATAAAAATTATAACAAATCAAACAAAATAAATTTTAATTTAAAAATATAATCAAGATATAGACGTTCGTCCATTCCGGCACTTTCGACGAACATATATATATATAATTGAGTTCGAGTAATATAGTTTAAATTTAATATCAACTCTATTAAGCTGGTAACACACATGTAGTTTTCAATTACAGACCGTGTTAGTAGAATTCTCGTGTATAATCCCTTTGATGGAAAATGTATGTTGCGGCTGTAGGAACGCTCGTTGCCTTTAAATTAATTACAGTCGAATCTCGCACGGTTCAATTATTCATAGCCCTTACGAAAAATAGCTACCGAAATTAATTAAACGTTTCCAGTAAGTTATGAAATTCGCGGTAATCTCTCCAAGCAATTAATTTTATGAAAAGCAAACCATTATTATACCTTGGAGATTTAGGTAGCTACCTACATGATTATAGGTTTCTAAACCATAATACTTAGAAAACATCTTAACGTGTGACTCAATAATTATAACTGTTTTAAGTTTCAAATAAAATATATGTATAATGTTTTCATGTAATGACGAGATGGTTTTCATCTAACAAGGAAGGTCGTGTTATTACTAGTAAATTCAACACATCAACATCAAGATTGTGAGACAGCGACCTTGAAACCTTTGTAATGCTAGCGATCAAATGGCATATTTTCGCGCACTGTGTCATGGTCAGCACATGTTTAAGCCCACGTATCTACTACTACGAGTAACCAATACATTACTGCAAAGATGGTTGCCGTGTCGAATCCGTGCTTATGAGGATGCCCTCAGTAACGGCGCAGAATCCTAACATAAGCCAAGAGGCATAACTATATTGATAATATTTTTATTGGAATTCACTTTAATAAACTATAAAAGCAATTCCTGTATACGCATCGTTGGAACCCATATCACGCTTCGGGTCGAATATTATCATTCCATTACGAGTCTCCTCTCCTGAACTATCCACGGAACCATCGACAAAGATCGTTTAGTAGTAATTACAGACTCGCACGTGAGGAGATTTACTGTGTGATAAAATATATTTCATAAATAAATAGAAAATCTTTTATTTTTTCATCAGGTATTATTGAAGTTGGCATTGGTGACATTTTGCTGTATGCAGTATTCGGTATATACATAGTTACAATATATATGTCTTATATATTAATATACATACTGCATACTTTTTTGTCGGCATCCTTAAGGAACATCACAGAGTTTTGTCAGAAACATTTCATATTGACAACATAGTAGATACTACTTTGTGGATACGCTGTTCGACCCGCATTGGAGCAGCGTGGTGGAATAAGCTCCAAATCTTCTCCTCAAAAAGAGAGGGGAGGCCTTTAGCCCAGCAGTGGGACCTTCACAGGCTGTTACGTATACGCTGTGTATATAATTAATTATTTTAATTTTATGACAAACAATTGAAAAATATGTGTCTAGAAACAGTAAGTTCTGCAAATATCTCTTAGCTACTAAAATTTAAAAAAAATATATATAAATATTTTTTCATTAATAATACCATTCAGGTTGTACCTGAATGGTACATAATTATTTACAAATGTTATTTAAAAAATTATATCTATGTAAATTTCATAAAATAAAATATTTTGCGTTCTATAAATCTATTACCAATGTAAATTGAAATCGTGACCTTTGAATTATATTTCTTCGATTAATTTCAAAATGTCAGCCTCTAGAGACGTCGGCTTAAAATGTCAAAGGATCACTCACAACTAACTTAACTTTTATATCTCGTGAATTTTCATCGCTCTCAATGATGTTGCTACGCGATCAGATTGTGTGATATGTTTTCATAAGCCAGTGACCAACGCTTTAGCAAAGACCTGTTACTTAGATCTTTTAGTACTTATACTCGTGCATTTATTGTATACCAATAAGGTTTTATTACTTATCTGGTGATCCATTCTAGTTTTTAAAAAAGGAAAATATCTGAGGTTCACTTTCTGGTATTCTTTGAGATTATGAGATATAAACAAATATTAGAATATAAACTTAATTCAAAGATAGGACGTATGTCGTCGAAGATATCTGTATGGACATTTTTAAAACCTTCGATTTAGTTGTAAATTGATTATTTATTTGTAATTGATTTGAAATTAAATCTTAGTCTATATTTAATCAGCATACACCACCATAAAAGCTCCATTTAACAATTTGATGACAAAACTTCAAATTTTTTATGAATGTATTTTATACTGAAACCTTCCCGAATAAGCCAAAATATTACTGAAAATAGCATTAACAAAACCAAATTTTAGTTTAGAAGAAGTTTGCGAACAAACAGGAAAACACAAAAAGCAACGTCATTTTAACTATTTAAAAAATATGTCTGCGTTTAAGAGGATTACTTTGACTGTCTACTATCATTATTTGCTTGATGTTACTGCAGTTTCAATTTAAATAAGGTTTTCTGGAAAATATGGTTAGAGGCGATCTTAAAATAACATTGAGCAAATTTCATATTACGATGAAAACAAGATTTGATATTAAAACAATTTAAAAGTGAGAACTATTTCTGTAGGAGGTACTCACCGGATTTTTTTACTCGACAGTAGAGGACGAGCAGAGGATTTCCACTGCGTGGTTTCGTAATCATTGCCCACCAACAGTAATTAATTTTAAAGTTACACGGCACACACGCACTTTAGTTACTTGCGTAATATAAACGTTTTACATAACAATAAAACGATTATTATGTGCCGAAAGAAAACACAGCATCGCATTATGAAGAAGCAGTGTCGACTCACCTTTATTGTTGTACTTACTCTCGTGTGTCCTAAGCCGAATCCATAGATGTACATCCTCTACCTTATTTGAAATATCTATGGTCTGTCACCGCAAGGCGGGAACCGGCCTGTCAATGTCAGTGGAGTATTCACCAGGAAGAGCATTCCTGCGATGCTGTGTTTTCTTTCGGCACATAATAACCGTTTTATTGTTATGTAAAACGTTTATATTATGTGCCTTGTCGAAAACACAGCATCGCATTATGAAGACGACGTGTTTGATATCTGCTGGTGACAAACAAACACACGCAATGTTGAATTAGACTTAATGTTGAATTAAACCTTAGAATTCATTATTCTTAGAAAAAAAAAATTAAAAAACTTAAGATCCGTCTAAAATTCTTTATTATTTAAAAAATAACTTCTATTATAAAAATGAATAAATAATTGCTATTCTCCTGCAATTGAAATTAAATTGACCAAACAGAAAAGGTCTTATTTCTATACCTATTATTCTAGAATTTGACATATATAAAAGAAAATATTTTATACACTATATTAAAAACCAGAATGGGTTTAACAAAATGCAGCAGAAAATAACAAAATAACTAAATATTATACTGCAATTAGAAATAAAAAAACAGAAGTATAAAATATAACATAATAGGCCTCCGAAGCACAATATAAACAAAATAACAACAAACTTAATAAACTCTTAAATAATTGAAAATAATTATAAATATTAATTACTAACAAACTAATCCTATTCTCTTAATATACAGTATTTATGAGATCAATCTAATCACAATAAAGTCATCCCATTAAATTATTTTAAAGTTATCAAATAAATTGTAGTCAAATTTGCGTTCCTGTGTATCAATCTCTCGGCAATAATGCTTTCTTAGGGTATCGATAGCCTTCCAGCTACCTTTTTCTAAAATTTCTTCTACAGGTCTATTTTCTAGCCAAGCTAGAGAAGCTACTGCTGATCGACATGAACCAAGTGAGGCATCAATTCCTGCATCATTTAGAACAGACCGCACCCATCCTCCTATCACAGTCCTAGAAGCTGGTTTTGGAATACCTCTTATTGTGATAAACAGATGATCTATATCTTCTGTCCGTCTACTTTCAGTTGCTTGAATTAAGAGACGTATCCATCGAACTGGACATAAATTAATTTCCTGATTGGGTAGAAGTCTCCAACCAGACTGGCGTCTGGATCCATTATCAGTCTTAGCTCCGAATACAGGCCAAAAACAAATCTCTTGCCCCTTGTCGATGAAGTGATGTTTAGATAATCTTAATAATGTCAAATCATGTAATCAACGCCCTGATGTTAAAAGTAAAATTGTTGCAGTTTTTCTGGCAATTTCGAATAATGAGTCAGCCTTGGGGTCATTTTTTAGCCATTCTATCACTTGTCTAGCATCCCAAATAGGTGGTTTAGAATTGTTGATGGGCTTCAAAACTTGTTTCACCATAAAGTTAGAAGATATAGTACTACTTTGCCCGCAAAATGTTGCCACTGCTGATTTATGAACCAACATTGTACCATATGTTAAACCTTTCTTTAAAAAAGTATCCGCAAGAAATTGAGCTATGTCTTCTGGTTTAGGTGATTTCGGGTCTAATCTATTAGCATTACACCAAGCTAACCATCTCTTAATAGCTGGCTCATATGTGTCAAGAGTAGATTGACGCCAACTTCTTTTAATGAAGTCTTTTTCGGCCTGAGACCATGTGGCTATTTTGTCTACCCACCCCCAATTTTCCAAACCTTCAGAACTAGCTGGTCTATCTGTGGAGGTGGACGTCCTGTGGTCAGGTCCACCAAAACCTTGTGTAACTTGGGCACTGTCATGGGCTCGTCCAGAGCTCGTGCCTGAAGATCTGCCCGCCAAAAGGGTTGATCCCAATTCGGGGCTACTAGTAGGTAGGTGCCTCTCGCTCTGTTCAGATGAGAAAGTACCCTTGGTATTAGGTTTGGGGGAGGAAATATCCATCCCATTCGATAATCCCAGTCTCTTGAAAAAGCGTCTACGAACATCGCGGAACAGTCTCGTGAATCGAGAGTTACGTAATCTGGTACTATAGCCGACCTTTTTGAAGCAAAAAGGTCTACGTCTGGTTTGCCCCATCTTCTGAAAATTTTTGAGATAGCTAGAGGTAATAGGTGCCATTCCGGTACTGGACGTCTCCTTGACCTGCCTGGAAGATACTGTGCTGAAAGAACTATGTTCCATTTGTCTAGAAGAGTCAAGAGTTGAAATGTTAGAGACAAGAGACCTTTCGAGTGAGTCCCTCCTTCCTTGCGAATGTACGCAATGATCGTTTTGTTGTCCGTCTGTAAAAGAACATGCGAGTTTCTGAGACTCTTCGTGTGAACTCTCACTGCAAACAGCACTGCGAACATATCTTTTTTGTTGCAATGCCACTGTTTCTGTTGAGGTGCCCAGGAACCTGACATTGTCATCCTGTCCAGGACCGCACCCCAACCAATGTCTGAAGCGTCGGTGGTCAGAAAATGGGATACGGGTATCGAGTGAATGGGAGTTGTTAGATAAACGGCTCCCAGCCACCACTGTAAATCCGTCATCGCCCTCCGCGGGAAGAATAACTTTGTTTTTGGCAGGTTGCGAGGGAATTGTCTTAAAAAGATCTGTAGGTGCCGACTGTGAAGTCTTCCCCTCGGTATCACGAAGCATGCAAAGTTCAACTGCCCTAGCAGGCATTATAGTTGCCGTAGTTAACAGGTTTGTCAAGGCAGTAGAAATTGATGTCTGCTTCTTGGTCGGAAGAGACATGATATTCCGCTCTGTGTCCCAATTTATGCCTAGAAAGTCCAGGGACCTTACTGGAGTCAACGTTGACTTCATGTAATTGATTTTCCATCCTAGGGACTCCAAAAGCTCCACAGCCTCCGCGGCCTGTGATGCTAACTTGGAGGGGTCCTGATGTACCAATAGAAAATCGTCTAGGTACACCACAACTCGCATCCCTCTCTTGCGTAGAGTCTCCGCGACCCAGCAAGTGACTGCTGAGAAAAGCCGGGGTGCTGATGCTAGGCCGAAGGGCAGTGAGGTCATTTGAAGCATTTCCTATTTGTAAAACATGCGCAGAAAAGGTCTGTAGGAGGCAGTAATAGGAAGATGGAAGTAAGCCTGTGATATGTCGGCTTTTACCAACCAATCGCCTGGTTGAAGGAAATCTGGTATGATGGAATGGCTGATAAGTTGAAAATGTTTTGTTTTCACAAATCTGTTTAGCTGGCGTAAGTCGAAGTTGGGTCTGAAGCCACCATCGCTTTTCTTTACTAGAAATACCCGGGAGAAGAAACCGGGAGTCAAAGAAACTGGTCTTTCTAAAATTCCAAGTTTCTTTAACTCCTCGATTTGTAAGGTCATTTGTACAGACGGTTTTGTAGCATAACTTTGAGCTACTACTGGCGTAGGGTATACTAAGGGAGGTCTTTAAACAAAGGGTATCCGAGACCCCGATATTTCTTTCTTTAGCTCTTTCCGGAAGAGCTGGTTTTATTTACTTCGTTGCATCAATATCAATCGCTACCTGGCCTTAATTAAGAAATGTATCTGCAGCATGAGGAAGAGTTAAAAATGACTCGTTTGAACACTGATTATTTGACACCTGTGATTGGTTATTATGAGAGCCGCCGAGACTCTGCATATAGAAGTTTGATAAAAATCCTACCTGATTGATAAGTGCTTCCAAGCGAGGGTCCTCTTTAGAATCTCTTCTTTTAAAAGAGGGCCTCTCACTCTCCGTCAGAGAAGAACTTTCAGACGAATCTGAGTCCGACCCCTCTTCGTTATTAATCACTACGTTCGGCTCGTTTTTGTTAATCTTATAACTTAAAACTTATTAAAAATTTAAAATCGTACACAACTTGGCGGCGAGTAACACACGCAATGACATTGACAGGCCGGTTCCCGCCTTGCGGTGACAGATCATAGATATTTCAAATAAGGTAGAGGATGTACATCTATGGATTCGGCTTAGGACACACGAGAGTAAGTACAACAATAAAGGTGAGTCGACACTGCTTCTTCATAATGCGATGCTGTGTTTTCGACAAGGCACATAATAGTTTATTGTTTTCTTTCTATCGACTGTATCACGGCGAGTACTCTGAGGAATTATTCTCTCTTATTCTCCTGCTTCCCCCTTCCTTCAAATGTCTACGCGTGCTGGCTCTCGATGTCACCGCCTAACTGTGGCATCAATTCCATCGAGTTCAAAGAAATTTGGCAACACCTTTGTCGCACTACCAAAAAATGGAATTCCTTACCAGCTCACGTGTTCCCTCCTCTTACAACCCGGGTTCCTTCAAACGAGACGTGAAGAGGCATCTTGCGGGCCGGCAAGGCGAAGGCGGCTAGTGCAGTTAGTGCTCTTCCCAACTGTACTGGCCGCCGTCGCGTTTGGACTCTACTACCACTTACCATCAGGTGGAGTAGAGTCATTTGCCCTACCGGTTAATATAAAAAAAAAATTGAATGGCTCAGACACTGCTTAAGATCACTATTGTTATGATATTAAACTAGTTGTTTTTTCAAATTGTTATTAGCAATTGAGTATATATAATAATATGTAATTTGATTTTATTATTTTTATATTTATGTTAGTATACAATCACTCTAATTTTGTCGTCGGTCCCAAATTAATTGGTTTTATTGAAATTATCAAGCGTATTGAGGCACAACTATATAATAGAAAATTAAATGTAATTTATTTATGCAGGTAGGTAGGTAGGTAGACACTACTTGATTTGTATGATTGTTATGTTGAATGTAACGGTATATATGAATATAATCCCTAATAGATTGTCGTACTCGTGGAGAAGACTTACTACTATGAGATTAATATATACGGGTAATACTTAATACGTAAAACATTAGAGAATTGGGAGAAAAGGTTTCTCGTTGAAAAGCGTACTTAGTGGTAGGGCTGTGTGCAAACTGGCAAGCAAGGATAGGTACCATCCACTCTTCAGATATTCTTCCGACAAACAGCAATATTTAGTATTGTAGTCTTCTGGATTAAATCGTGATTGAGCCAGTGTAACTTCAGGCACAAGGGAAATAATATCTTAGTTCCTATGACCCATTTGTCAGTTTTTCCTTCCAGTCTCATAAAAAAGCAGAAATCTAAATAATCCACGCACTTACCCGATCTTCAGACCAGTTGAAATCTGGTGATAAATAAAATGAATGATGAATGATGAAAACCAAGTGTAAAAATCTTTTATTACTATCGAGTTATCTACTGATAGAAACCGATGAAACTGATAGATATGAGCATACACAACTACCTGCAAGTGGGGCAGTTCCGCCATGGAAAGAAGTCAACTTGCGTTTGTTGCTAAAGGTCCATCTGAATGCCCATCCGCGGATATTTTTGTCCACATAAATGCCAATCGTGCTGCTGTATAAGCAGGTAAGCTTTTCTAAAAAAATCGCGGGGAACGGATAGGGCGGAGCATTCAAATAAAGATGGATGAAGGGTGAGTGGTGAAATTCGAAAATATATTCAAGGATAAAAAATTTCCATAAGTATATACAAAAATGTGCGTGCGACTGATGGACATGATCATAGAAGGCTTTCTGCATTGCCTTTAAACACTAAAATGTTACAATACATACTATTTGGAGCTCACTGCTCCAAATAGTATGATGTTGGTAATGATGTTAAATTTAACCGTTAATCTTGTACTGAAAATCATTGTTTTATAATTAATATTACATTAATTAAGCACATCGGTTTGTGGTAATTTATCATTGTTATAAACATGTTATATTTAAGCTGCAATATTTAGAACAAATATAAAACCAATGTAGTAAGAGTAATATAATGGAGTCTACATTGCTTATCTCTTATAATCAAAATGCGTTGCAAAAATACTGAGTAATCAAAAATCACTAATTATATATCAGTCACTAATTATATACCATTAATTACAATATCAGAGGGACTTGTAAAATTATTTGTTAATTTAACACAAATGATAACGTGTCCCTGGTGGCATGATTATTTAACTGTATTTTTACATTCAAAAATCTCCATAATTTTAAAAAACCTCGAATTAAAAAATGGAGAATTTATTGAAGAATTTTCTGAACTATTTTATTAATAAACTTTTGGCTCCAGAAAACTTTTAAGCGCAGTTTGAAGCTAAGCGAAACATTCTGTGAAATAACTTTAGCCAATTCCAACCACGAAGGGAGTAAAGACAAATAAACAACTTTGACATTGAATTAACGCGATATCATTGGTCGAGAACTTTAACTATGAAATTCATCATGAAGATAGCGTTTTGAATGACGGCGAAGTTGTGAATGGAACTTTTGAATTAAAATTAAAGTGGATATAAGTAGTTATGTGAAGTAGTATTGTATTTAGAATGAAGTTAGATTAATCAAGAACTGACTGTTATAGTGCATAATATAGCAGAGCTATTAGCAAATAGCACGCATGTAAGTCTTAGGTTTGTTTATCTTTACTCCTTCTTCGATTGGAATAGGCTTTACATATTTATGTTTATGCTTACAATTTCTTACATCGTTCGGATTTATTTTATTTTAGTATATTGCCAATTCGATTGAGATTGAAGGGATAAATATAAATCGCGGGCTAATGTAATTGAGAGTTCGAATTCCTGAGGGACATATAAAAATGGAGAAATTGTTAAGCGGAATAATAAATTTACAAGTATTAAAAATTATATCTTAAAAGTTTTATACCAGGGTTATTCAATTATTTTTAATTGGGAGTGCAATCAGCTTTTAGAAAATCGCTATCAAATAATATTTCTGAGTTGATAACTTTTATATTCAGGTTAACAAATGTTTTAACTACGCTGTTATGTGACTTTTTTTGATAAAGTCTAATCAAACTTTAAATGAGTATTATGATAAACCTTTATACTATATTTTTTTATTTATTTACTTGTATGTAAAATAAAAACGTTTAAATTTTTAAGTATGAGGATTTAACATAAACTCATTTGAGTTTTAAAGTGCACCCGACGTCGTCAGTGATTTTTTGTTTAGATATTCATTGTGTTATTATGGCGGATTGAGTAAAAAAAAATTTTAAAAATTAACCCAGACTAATTTGCCTTCAAGCAAAAAGTGATTCAAATAGAAGTGAAACTGAAAGTGGTTCAAAAAGAAACTAAACAATGTTTCATGCCATACAATTGAAAATAATATAAGACAGACAGATAATATCCGAACCCGAATTTGACATTCATTATGTATTTTTACAATACATACATATATACGGGTAAGGCTTTATTGCTTATGTCGTTATTGATATACAGTCGAATTTGGTTAAAAACTGGCAAAATTATGTTTTATAGATAACAGTACAAAATATGGACGTGCTGGTTCGGCGTGGTTGGTAGATACTTGCCATTTACGTCGAAGGTTCTTGGTTCGATTCCCTCCCAGGACAGACATTTCTGTGCATGAACATGTCTGTTTGTCCTGAGTCTGAGTGAAATTATTTAAAAAAAATGTGTATAATTATATAAGTATGTATTTACAAAAGAAAAATAGTATTTGTAGTATATCAGTTGTCTGGTTTCCATAGCTCGCTTAATTTGGGATCACATGGCTGTGTGTGAATAATGTCCCAGGATATTATTATTATTATTATATCATGAATGATATTATGTACGAGTACTTCCTTATTAATATAAGTCACAAAAAATATACTAACAAACTCAAGTTTCCAAGATCTGTTACAAATAAGAGTTGCTAAAAGAATTCGAGCTTTACTTCAACGGTGTTTACCACTGCAAATACTTGCTGAACTATGTTAACATTGTGGCAACTCGGTGCGCTTAGAGCCGAGATAAAAAGATTTTGCTAAGGATTCTTAACATGATTATTTAAAAGTTATGAAAATATGATGTGACCAGATATATGATAATCATTTTATAAGATAAATATTTTTAAATACCTCAATTACCTATCTTATATTCTATAGTAGTATATAAAAATTTAAATGAATAAAAAATGTGTTGGGTTAAAAATTAAAACACATTAATATTATTATATACTATATTCAGGATCTTACAGGTTTAATTTGTAACTAACTATTATTATAATAATTAAATTAAAGATCTAAATGTACAAAAATGTTTATATACAAAAACTTTCATGCATATATGTTAATAATTCTAAATAACTAGTTGGTAAATGTTTGACACGCAAGGAATTTACAATTAACACCAAGGTCCATGAAAAACATTAAAATACAATCATGAAAATGCTCAACACGCACAAATATTAAAAACAATACGAGATTTACTATATTTTTTTACCATATTTACAATAAATTGACAATTATTTATATAATTAAGAGACAAAAATTCGTTTTCTATCGGAGTATTAAATTCATTTTAAATAGAATTGTAATTCATGCATTAAAACCTTTTTTCGTCGACTGCGTCAAATATTTTAGTATTAATGTCATATAAACTGTCATATATTAGAATCATTAATATTACTAAGGAGGAATATATATGATGAAATAAAAAAAATATTTAAGTCGTCTTACATTTTCCTTAAATTTAATTAACGGTGTCAGTTCTATGCATGCAGTCGAGATTTTGTCATTTCTAAATTAAAGCTTGTAATATAAATAAAAATTACGTTTGAGGTGGCACAATAATGGCAGTAAGCCACCTTTTAACAACGTAATCTTGAACGAATTCGAACAAAATCAACAAATTATAAGTGAATTATACTTCGACCTTATCGACTTCCTTTGGCTAATACTCAAAAAGAGCCCATCTCAAGCGTAGCATGCGAAATATAAATCTCTAATAACAACAACATACATTGTTTGACATTTCAATTCGATTGTCTATACATAACGAAAGGCCCTCATCGACGAGCGCATCATAAATTCTTATGCTTGCGGCTAATTAAGACGGTTTCACTCGCGACTCATCGTTCCTGATAAACGGGCGAGTTCAACCTTTGTCATATAGTTTGTTGAAAATAAATATTACGTAGTTTTATTTCAACGAGTCCCAAGCTCGGCTAGTCATCACGATAAACCACATTTTACCATGAACCACTAGCGAGCTTTACCAGCGAGTTATTAAAACCGCGGTAAAGCTCGCACGTCGATCAGAGCCTTAATCACTTCACTCTAAATATATTTCGGTTACTAGTCATCTGGTCTGTCACCTACGTTACACACATAATCGAATTCACATAATATCAAAGAATAACGCATTTTTTCCACAATATTTACATACCAATTTTTTGTTGGCACACTATTACACGTTGTCACATTGCCAATGAAACTACGGATTCTGAGCAAATATAGGTATGCAAAGATATCTACAGGGTTCTGTATAGACTCACCTTATTCCGACTTACAATATTGGTGAGATCTTATTCTATCTATTTACATCTCACGATCAGTCAAAGTTACTATTTTGGCAGATTCTCTTAAATTTTACGGATTAACTTTTAAATCTTCTGTTTTTATATAATTTCAAATAATTAATAATTATCAAATAGCCATTACAATTTTTAGGCCATTCAGATTAATTTGTTAGTTCTATTACTATTACGTTAGCTATAATATTGAAAGTTAATTCCCGTTTGGCACAAAATGTAGTTTATGATATAGGCCGGACTATAAGCGGCTAAAAATAGATCTAGAAAAATGTTGGGCAACTGTTATGAAATTGAATTTCATGATTTATATATAAATAATGAGAGCATACCTATTTCACAACCTGTTAATGATTTAAGCTGGGCTTATATTTGTAGGAAATTGGTAAAGTCGATTTTCGTACCCAACTCTAGAAGATATTTATGAACATCTAAATGATAATTCTGAAACTATTTTCTATTTCTAAACACGAAGTTTAAAGATGATATTGTCAAGGGGTTAAGTTAAATTTGTAATGTTAGGGAAGTTTTAGAAGTTGCTATCGTAGTCGGAGCGGCGTCGTGAGTAGTGTGAACGAGGGAACTCCCCTGTGTAACCGTATACTTGTGATCCTGCGCCCGCCTGCCCGTAAATCTGCGATCCTCCATATCTAATTATAATAAAATACAATATCATAATTACGAAATTAAAATTTTTAATAATTAAAATTTTAATAGCATTTAAATTTAGAAACACTTGTTTTACTTAGAAACAAAGCTTTTTGCTGATTGTTATTGACTTGCTGTAATAAATAAAGATGCTTTAAAAATTCTCTAACACCTACCCATTGCCTGTGGTGCCATAGATTTGCGATCCCCGCCCAGAATCAGGTGTATAGTGTTGCATATGCTTTTGCAACTGTGGAGTCCATTCTGACCGCCACGAATCTCCAGGATTTGTATATGCCAGTTGCTCAATGAAGGCGGTTGACATACGCTAGATTGAAACAAAGTTATTTTAATTAAAAAGTACACAAAAGCAATTAAATGACTTAATACAAAGTAAAGGTCTCCCCCCTTATTAAGGAGAAAGTTTGAATTTCAGTCAGGATATGATATGACTCCGAGTCCAATAACATAGTCATTAAATTAAATTAAGATCAAGTACTGGCTATCCCAGCTAGGCTTATTCAATAATCTATGTTAAAGATAATCAGTCCTCTCCCCTAAGGTAAAAACAATAGGAAGACACTTGAAATATCACATAAGTAAATTACAAATATTATAAATAGCATTTACATAAAGTTAAATACAATATATTACCTTTCCGGACGGTATGTACGGTAAATCTCGTTCTTTCAACTGATGCATATCATCAAATCCACCCATGTGACTTTTATCGAGTTCTCGTAACATGTCTTCACTAAGTGGAATAGGCTGTTTTGTTTTGGTACTTTTTTGGCGATTAACAAGCTGAAAATGGTATATTATTATCAGTAGTAGTAATAATAAGGTAAAAAATATTTCATAAGTAAATGGATTCCGTATGCAAATTTTATAGTGCTAGCCTCAGTAGTTTGGGCTGTGCGTTAATTTGACAGTTAATTAGTCAGTTATTATTTTATATATATAGATAAAGTATAATAAATAATGAGTGCATACCACAGTAACGCCAAATATAACGACGAAAAGAAGTGACGCTAGAGCTATAACAATTACAGCAATGCCCCATTGTGGAAGAAGAGATTCTTCGTCAGGAACAGCAACAGTAGGTTCTGCGCGTTTTGGCAAAACTGCAATGGATATTTTTTAAATTAAGTGATTTAAAATTGGTTTATATTATAAAGTGTTTAATAGAAAATAGTAATAATTAGTAGTTTGTACCAATAAATTCCGTGTATGCTGGATCCATAACAAATTTTCCCATTTCCAATTTCCCTGCAGATTTGTCAATAGTTTTGGTCATCTGTTCGTTACTTTTTCTCATTCTATCCTCATCTGGCTGGTCTCCTAACATTGCGTCAGGGTCGAAGGTGTCAATGAGTTCTTCTTCCATCACAGAACCAGATTTTGCTTCGTGAAGAGATTTATGGAAGAATTTCTTCAGTTGTGTTGTATCGACTCTTTGTTCCACATTATTAAGTTCAATAAAATAATCGACGAGAACGGAGCCTTGACTGAATCCATCTATGCGAATGCCTTTGTACCATTTGCTTAGCAGATCCGATTTTGAATAGACGGAATTAAGCTGTATAAAAATAAGCAGTTTTTATATTTTATCAAATAAATTATATTTTTATTCGCTTATCTTTTAGCATGACAATGTAGTTCTTACCTCCTCTTTCACCTCCTTAGCTAGTTTCTGCCATTCTTTTGTATGTTGATCCAAAAATTCTGGGACCCACTTAACTCCTAAAAACAAATAAAAAGGTATTATATATACTCCAATATTGTCATAAAAAGCTTAAGGTTAGGCTTGTAAATTTATTTAAAAAAATAGATATTACCTGAAACTATTTTTATCGTAGCTGCTATATCGCATTCGTCGCGACAGATTCCAGGAGTAGTTGGTTGAGGAGGTGCTGTTGTCGTTGTAGTCGAGGTTATATGTCGCCGTGTCGTTGATTCGGTCCTTATTTCAATTTGTGGGGTCGTAGAAGTCGCGTTACGTTGCATTTCAAGCAGTCGTTCAATAGAGAAAGGAGTTGTTGAAGGTGATGGCCAACCAGTAAATTCAGTTGAAGCTCTGCAAGATATAAATAATTTGGGAATGTATCAGCTTTTATATATTAGCAGATTTTCAGTTTTCCCCGATTAACTATAATACATAGTTTTTGCAATTTATTTAAGCTAACGTTTTATTATTACAAAATTCGGCCTGTTGTTATATGTTTTTTCAGTGTCGATGTCAATATTAACGAGCTGAGTTGATAACGAATCATTTTACTGCTTAATTTAAAAAAAGAAAACAATTTAGTTTACTCACCGTGTTGGCCAGCCCTTTTGAATTTTTGGAGTTACTTGTACTGGACCTGAGCTTGATTTTTGAGTTGTAGTTTTTCTGCTAGCTTTTCCGTTAGGCCTCGAAGGAAATACTAATTTAAAACCACCTGAAGATGCCGTTGTTGTACTTGATGTAGTATCTTCTGAAGTATTCAAATTAAATCCAGGAGGCAGTAAATTTGTAACATCAGCTAATTTCAATTTAATTATTGGTGCTCCATTTTCATCAGTTTTACTATTATTGAGATTGTATCCTGGTGGTAATAAGGCAGAAATGTCAACTGGTACTGCTTTTATTGGGATCTTCGGTATAGTTTTAGATTTTTCAGTTGTTGTTGTTGTAGTTGAAGTATTAAGTTTAAAACTTTTTTGTAAGATAGCTGATATATCTAACTTCTCAACATTTTTCAAAATATCTTGTTTGTCTTTATTCTCATTATTAGTTTCTTCTGGTTTAAATCCTGGTGGTAAAAATTTACTAAGGTCATCTTTTTGGAACTTTTTGAATAAATCATCTGGAGTTCTTTCTTTAGGCTTATATTCTTTCGGAAGCAAAGATTTATCATCCAATATGATAACTTTGTTTTTAGAACTTATACCAGAGGATCGACCTTGAGTTCCATTTATAATTTTCGCATCGTTAGTTATTATAGGAACCGAAGTGCTTGTGCTAGTTGTAGGTTTCATTGTTGTAGTAGTTGATGTTGTTGTTGTCGTAGTACTAGTACGCTTATCTTTAAAAGACTGTCTTGGTTTGTATCCTGGGGGTAGTAAGCCCGAGAGATCGTCCATAACTGTTACTAATTTCTTTTTCGGTTTTGGTGTAGTTGAAGTGGTCAGTCTATGAGCAAATTTCTTTATTTGTACTGGCAATGGGTCTGGAGAAGATCTTTCTGTGGCAACAGAGAATTGTGTACTTTTCAAAGTAAATACATTTACTGTCGCAGGGGTAGTGGTCGTTGTAGTAGTCGTAGTAGTAGTAGTGGTGCTGCTTGGCTTAGTAGTTTGTTCTGTTGTCGTTTCTGTTATCAACTCTATATTTTTATTTTCTTTATTAAGGCTTCCAGATAAAACTGCGCTTGACAATTCTGATTGTATGCTATCCAACTTATCGTTTATATTTTCAGTCGATGATGAACTGTTAATAAGACTACTAGAATCGTGCTTTGGATTTTGAGTTATAGATTCATCTTCTTCGTCTTCTGTTAATACTTGTTTCTTTTCTTCTTGTTCAACTGTTGGAAAAGGAAGGAAGCGAGCGCCAGAAACACTTCGACTTGTTTGGACAGAGGCAACCACGATCCAATTTTCTGTTGTGATTGGGAAAGAGTCATTATTTTCATTATTCATTGCAAAAGTAACAGATGATTTCGGTGTAGGTGGATATGTAACGTCCGGTATTGAAATAGTGCCATTTACAACACTTTTAGTGGTAACAACGGAGACAACTTCTTGACCTAAAATAGATGGTGTTTCAATAGATGAAACATCTTCTTTTGAAAATGTAAATTTCAAACTCGGTGCTGTAGTATCACTATCGTTTCCTTGTTCTGGCCTATCAATAACCGTCGTATCAATAAAATGTTTGAAATTATCATCTTTTACCATTGTATTATTCGGTTTCATTACTAATATGTCAAAAGACTTAGTAGTATTTGTATTAATTTCTTCAGACACTTTCTCTGGTTCTTCAGTGGCATCGTATTCATCATATATATCTGTAACCGGTTCAACGGATGACTTAATAGTTTTTGAGGTTGTTGTATGTTTTACCTCAGTATCATCTTCATCATCATAGTATTCAACATACTCCCCTTCTTCATCAACATCTTCATTGATATCTTCTTCATGAGTGTTATCAGTATCATTGGTTTTGAATGTTGTAGTAGTTGGGGTGGTAGTAGTTGTAGATGTTTTTGTCGAAGATTCAAGAGACATCAACATTGGAGCAGAATCATTTGGTATATTATCTTGGTTCATTGAACTTGCATCCGGCTTGCTGTCATCTGTTTCAACAGTGTTGTTAGATTTTATAACTTGCACATCGTAAGATGCTTGATTGTTTTTCATCAATTCTCTAAATGAACTTATGTCACTAATATCATCTTCAAGAAGAGGTTCCAAATCTAAAAGTGTTTTATATTCTGTAGAAGAACTATAGTAAGAAACAGGAGTATTTTTCACAGTCTTAAAATTACTATTTATATTGTATTTATTTCCCGGTACAATCGGAGAAACCTTTTTTAGGTCTAAAGAAGGAGAATCAAAGTGAGAAAATCTCGAATTATTGGGCTTGATATTGATTTTTTGTCTACCTGCAAGTTTAGTTGGATTGTAAGTTGTAACTTTGTGACGATCAAATATGTCTTGATCATCGTTATCAATTTCGTCATCGTGTACAATATGACCGCTTTGCCCATTGCTTTTAAGACTGTTTCCATCAAAAGGTAAATTTTTATATCTGTTATTTTGAAGATAATCTATATCAGGATTATTTAATGTAATTTGTCCTAAAAATGTTTCAGGTTTTGATGGGTCATTTTGGTAAGCAACGGAATGTATTTGTGATACATCTGGTCTCTTTGTAGAAGCAGGATGCACAAGTTGAAAGTTATAAGGTAGAGAGGGCCTAAACCTTTGTCGTTGCGATGTCGTAAATTCAGGTTGGTTGATGTAATACTGTGTACCAGACTGACTTCTGCCTGTCGGTAATTGAAAAGGCGAAGGATTCTGATCATAGTTTGGGACCGGAAATCTTACACGCCCTTCATTATAAAGGGGCTGTTGTGGTGCGGACGCTACTCTATAATTATCACCATGCTCAAAGAATGATGTTGCCGGTCGACTGTTCGGAAATATAGACGGTTGTACTTGAGCAAAACTTCTTTCTGGTGTGTAATAAAAGTCATTTTCATCTGAAACAATAAAAAAAAGTAATTTATATTTTGGTTGAAAATATTTAAGTTCAAGTTTTACAAGCTAATAGTAATATATTCAATTACAAATAAAACATAGTTTTAAAGCTTTGCAACTATTGCTGAGTGAGCAATAAAGTATGGGCGGAATGCTGGTTTTCGAACCGGTTCTCGGTTCAATATTTTATTGTTATGTGAATTTATTAAACGATAGTAAAATATTATACGAATAATCTTAGTGACTAAAGTCTATAATAAAATAATATTATTACACATATACACATTTTAACTGAATATAAAAATGAACAGTACACCGTTATATACGCACGCTATATTTAAATTGCGTAAAATTGCGTTTGGTTGTTTTTGCCATAAATTGTGTTAACTAAATTGCCTAAAAAAATAATAGTTGTTTGATAATTTTCATTGAATTATATTCAATAGTAAAGAAATATAATCCATGCTGGAAAATGGAAATATTATTAAATAAAGGAAATAGTAATTGAATCTAAAATATTTAATAACAGTGAGTAATATTTAATTGTATAAATTGATGATGACTTGTTAGACAACAGAACGTTAATGGTATTCTTCATAACATGTTTGAAAAAATGTTCAAAGCAAATAATATGATCGTTTAGTTTGCGCAACAACAGGCCAACCAGTAGTCATTTGAAAAGCAATGCAAATTAGTATCTGGGCTATAAACTCACTTACCACTACAAAGCTACGCCAAATTACGGAGCAAACAGAACAATAACATAATGGATTTCGCGAACTTGCTTCGTACGAATTTTCCTTTGTTAACAATCTTAATCCAATTTTATCCTTAGCAAAGTTTGTCTTTAATGTGAGAAAAAACAAACATACTTTTATTTTAATGTTTTGGGACATATAAATGTGGAAAAAATGTTTACAATGAAAGAATATTATTTTTGTTTTTCCTTCCCATAGAATTAGTAATAAGATTAGTTACTTCAACAGAATATTCGTACGAAATGTGTTATAGCTTAATTGCTGGAACACATGTGGTTGATATATGTAACTTTGGCCCGCAAACTTCAAGAGCTCAGGTGTTGTTATAACAATTACTCGACTGTAAATGGTATATCAATAAATTTATGGGGCCATATTATTATCTAAGATACTAGCTAATCGTCCCGGCTTCGCACCGGTAGATAAGAAAAATGTATTTTAGATAGGATGCGTAAATTCCGTTCTTAGTGTGGCAAATTTCAAGTTAATCGGGCGGCGCTCATATAAACCGTAACAGCCTGTGAATGTACTACTGCTGGGCTAAAGGCCTCCTCTCCCTTTTTGAGGTGAAGGTTTGGAGTTTATTCCACCACGCTGCTCTAGTGCGGGTTGATGGAATACACATGTGGCAGAATTTCAATGAAATTAGACACATGAAGGTTTCCTCACGACGTTTTCCTTCACCGTAAAGCTTGAGGTGAATTATTATCCCAAATTAAGCACGTGATAATAATAAAAACAAAGTATATATATATAGTAGTAATATATATCGTTTATTATTTAAATTTCGAAGAAAAGGTGGTTTTGATAAATATTGTGCTGACATTGCTGTCGGTACAAAGTCATGATATTAAAAGTTTCTTAACAACTTGCCTTAAAGTTTTACACTGTCAAGAAGTTTGTTTTATGCATTTTATAGTTTTATTTGCCGTGTTTTGAGTCTGTGTTTTTGCTTTATGCTGTTATTTCACGTTGACTGAAACTTAGTTTTAGAATAATTTTATTTGGTGTTAGTGTTTCGTACACGCCCTACTGGCCAGGTGGTTAGAGATACCACCCACACATAACATATTCTACCGTCAAACAGCAATACTTAGTATTGTTGTGTTGGGTGAGTGAGGCAGTGTAATTACTGACACAACGGTCTTAACATCTAAGTTCCCAAGGTAGTTGACACCTTGGTTGGCAATGGTAATAATTTCTAACAGCATCAGCTATGAGCGGTATTACCGCGGTATTAGCGGTAGTTCCACTTGCATTGGTGAGGCCCATTTGCAAGCCTGCGTACTTATTTTAAATTAAAAAAAAACACATAATTTTGTGATCCTATACTTACAAAGTTATTAGGTTACAGTTTTATACTAAAACTATTACCAAGATATTCAATTTGACTAAATCATTTCAAAGAATTATTTGTATATACATATATATTTTAATTAGACTTAATTATATAAGCACTTCTAGTATGAAAGTGATCTTCGTTTCTGGTTTATATCTATTGGGTAATCTCAAGGAAATTACTTTCTGCGTATCATATCCCTAATTAAGAAAGACAGTTAAGGCTCGGTGGAAGTGTCACTAAGCCTAATAGGAAATCGAAAAATCGTTCCGAATAAACGCAGTTCATTACACATATTAGTTATAAAATAGATATAACAAATTAAAAGATATATTATGACAGAGATTTTAACTATAAATATTTCTCGATGTTGCTATCATTTACCTTGTTAAAATTTACTGTAGTAAATTATTTAAATATGGTTACAACTTGACATCGTTAAGTAACAACTTTAAAAGACTTACTCAGAGGAAAAGCTACGTTAACAAACGTACAAGTTATAATATTTTATAACTTAGAATTTGTTAAGAATATTTTTCTTATAAATTAGTTAGGCGGGCGGGCAAATGGGCCACCTAGTGGTATGTGGTCATCATCGCCCATAGACATTGGCGCTGTAAGAAATAGTAACCGTTCTTTAAATCTCCAATGCGCCACCAACCTTCGGAACTAAGATGTTATGTACCTTGTGCCTGTAGTTACATTGGCTCACTCACTCTTCAAACCGAACACACAATAATACTAAGTATTTCTATTTAGCAATAGAATATCTGATATGTGGGTGGTATTTATCCAGATGGTCTTACACAAAGCCCTACTACCAAGTATATAAGAAATCTTATGATGACAATAATTTGAAGAAAACAATGTATGTGTATAGGCTATTTGTATCGGTGTGAGCCTGTTAAGTTTGAACCGCCCATTTTCGGTTAAGATTCACACGTTCTAACCACTGAGCCACTATGTACAATAACCTTATCAATTATTCTATCAACATACAATTATACTCTTTACTGTAATCCGGTTAAAGTGTCGGTACAGTCTATTTTTATGAAAGATAGTATGCGCATATTTTAATCTGTAAAATATAAAAGAGAGAGAAATATTTTCTTGTCTGTTCTTCGTCACGTCACGTTAAACATTAAAATGACAATTCAAAAGTTTTATAAAAGCCAATCCGGGTAATTTTTACTGTTTAATTACAATACTACTTATAATGCGATAAAATTATCGAACATGTGTTAAAAAAAAATTACCTACATTCATATATTATATATAATTTTAAATAAAATCTTCTTTGTAAAATTCAACATACCTTATCTTGAATAGATACGGAAATAATGTAATACGTGTTGGCGTTATTTCCTGAGGGTGATACACAAACAGACGTGATAAAATTGCGACCAAGCTTACACTAGCTTGTGTTCCTTTAATTTTTTTTGTTGAATTTTAGATCTTATTTACTATGAAATAAAAGTCAAATGTAGTACTGTATCCGTACAAAACAATGGTGCCCTTCAGCCTATTGTGCGAGTGTCGTAATAATAAAACAATTTATATGTATGAATATGCATATAGCTATCTCATAAACATATTTTAATTACATTGTTTTAGGATGTTTGGTGATTAAAAGGTAAATCTAAATGAATAAGTGACTTAATTACTTTGAAAATGCTTGAAGGAGTAAACGAGCTTGTAGACGATCGTGTTTTATAAAGAGCTTAACACGTCAAGCAGATGAACGAGTGATCAAAGATTGAATTAATTGTTTTTTTAAATATATATTTTTTTTTTAATAATAATTCATACTACGGCTATAATTTATTTACACAGTGAACATATCTGCTTTATCTTATCTGAGCGTAAAAATTATATAATATTTCCAAACTTTATAGTACAAGGTGCTTTAATTAAAAACCAAAACATCCCCAGATGTTCGTTAGTTTGCTACAAATTCAGATATTAATTTAAGTGCAAAATACTGTGGAAGCTATAGGTATATATAATGTTAGAGTACTAATATCAATATAGTAATAAAATTGCCTCTACAGGCAATTTCATCTGCGGAGCTGGTTGAAAGCTATCACGAATGAATATGAGCGGAGATATTGCTTGGTACGGTCATGTATAATTTATTAAAGTATATTTGATATGTGAACTAAAGTTTACTCTTATTATATCTGACTGGCCGCAAATCCTGGATCAAAACAAGTCGGGCTAGAAAATAGCTGTCCGTCAAGTAGTTTTCAATACCAACCCGGAATTTGTCAGTTGACAATGACCTGAGTCTCGGAAAGCACTTAAAATCGTTGGCCTTGCTACTAAACTCTTTGCGGTCGTTTTGGCTTTTCCGTTTAATTGAACTATGAGAGTAGGAAATAGAGTGCACTTGTCTTTATTCAGCGCAATCGTCTTGAGAATGGGCACCGTCGGCGAAATCTGTCATAATATATATTTTATTAAAACAACATTTTCTTGAATCTTAATCGCTCATTTCTTTAGTTATTTGATAATAATTGGCATGGTTAAGTATAATTTATTTTGACGGCTTAATATTATTAATTAAACCAACGACAAGTAAGTTATAATATTCTCTTTAGGCTGAGAAGTGACAATATACTTGGTCCAATAACGAAATTACTTGCAATGAAAAAAACAGTGACAAAAAATCCGGTTTTAATCCCCGACGTCATATCGATGACTTTAGGAAAGACGCAAAAAGAGTCAAATTTCACTACGCGTATGAAATGTAACTGCTCTTTCGAGGCCAATAATTTTACTGGATAAAACTCGCGAGTTCATTACGAAAAAGGTTTTATTCGCAGAGGTTACATTACTACCTTTAAAAAATTTATTTTAAAAAATATTGCATATTTCTATAGAGTAATTAGAGATATGACGATATTTATATATCGAAATTGCAAGTTACAGATTCAAGCTTCAAAAAAGCAAACATCAACAATTATTACAACGATATTCACAGTATATTGAATAGTATATCTTTTGAAATACATAATAATATCGCTTGCTTCATCTAGAGAGAAAATTGCGTAACTTATCTCAATCATTTCTGACAGCTCTCATGGTCCTTTCGTTGTTTTTATCCATTTTTCAATGCTTACGCTCAGTTGGTGAACATTTTGAAACGTCATCCAATTTTTTCCCCATCTCTTTACACACATATATCTTATAATAAGATATATCAAGTCTTTGTTATCAAAACGAACAAACATGTTTACGGTAAGAGTTACGTTACGACTTATGAGTTCCGGTAGCTATTGTTGCAAAAAAAGATATCCTTTAACTAACCGTAAGTATAAACTAATATTATATATATATTAGCAAGAATATACTATTAAGTATATATGTATACGTGTATATCTATATGTGTATGTATAGATGTATACTATTATGATGTATAGGGAATGACATAAAAATTTATATTTATTTTTAGGAAATATGCTATATTAAATTCGGTAAAATTTGACGCTCATATTTTAGTGCGACTGTACAAAAGCTGATAAAATAATAACCCTTTTAATATACATATTATATTCGCTATTTATATTATATTTTACTTCTTTTTCATTACGCTCATTACATATGAATGTAGGTAAAAATCTAAATACACGAACAATATTTTAGTATTCTACGCACTTACGTTAATGACACTAGTAGATATGTATAATAACTAGACGTGGATGGTTTTTATACGTTGATTTATTTCAGTAATTTAGAAGACGGACTTGTATGACGTGCCTCGTCTTTAGTGGTAAGCTTAAGAGGCTGCATATATCGTTGTTCTAGGTTACCGCGGGTCAGGCGAATAAGCAGTTATTAGATTTTTAGGTGAAAAATTCTCAGCAACAACACCAAGTTTGGAAATTAGCAATGTTTATAATACCGTGTCTCAGAAAGCGCGTAAAATCGTGTGTGCAGTACTTGAAACTCTATGCTGTAGTGTCGGATTTCTCGTCTTTTCGGATTAAAAGAATAAAGGGAAGGGTGCGTGCTTTTTGCGCACGCACTTGTTTACAATAATAGGTGCTGCTTAGTTAGCTAATCTCCTACGAGAATTAGTGCCGTAGCCGAATTTGGTTACAGTTTAATAACAGTATATATATTATATTTATGTGGTATTTTAACATTTCCTCTTTTAGTAATATTTGAAAATTTCAAGAAAAGTTGAAGAACAAAAATATTACTAACTTGTTGCAAAACATACCGTTTTATAGAAAAATAAAATCGATACAAATATTGAAAACAAAAATTGATTAAAACATTTATATACTTAGCAGATTACTAGGCTATAGTTATATATTTATAATTTATAGATTTTAGTAGAACTATAGTTATTATAGTAACTCTATTTACAAATCATAATAGATGAAATAAATTTACATTTTCAAAAGCCTCCTGTCATGTGAAACAGGATTCGGCGAGAATTCCACCAAGATATTCCATTGCGGTTTGAAAGATTTACATAGGTCAGATTTGTTTTCTGATAGATTGCAGGATTTCTCACGATGTTGTTCGCCATTATGAGATACTTTCTGAGCAGGGATCTAGCATTAAACATAATAGATTTCAACATCATCTATAAAACGGAGTATTGTAGAAAAAATAAAGTAATATATTATACTAGTTTTCGCTCGAGGCTTTGCTTGCTTGTTGAGGGTTGCGCAGGTGTTAGATATAAAATAGCCTTATGTCCTTTCACTTCAGTGGTTTAGCCGTGAAAGTGTAACAGACAGACAGATAGACAGAAAGAGTTATTTTCGCATTTCTAATATTAGTATAGATTACTCAAAACGAATTATTTTGTTTTCTTAGACCATTCTTAAAATGTTTAGATCTAGATGGAGAAAAAGAGATTATCTCGCCATCGCTTTCACGGATTACTGCGAAGCTGTTCACAGTTAAGCATCATCAAAAGTAATATAGTTTCGACAAAACTAGGTCACTTAGTATGAGATTAATTGCAATATATACAAACAAATAATCCAATATATAAAAATACATATACATAAACAGTAAGTTTGTCTTTACAGATATTTCTGAAATCCCTTAGGCCATGTAAGATGTAACTTTGCGTCCGATGTGTCAGTACAAAACTAATGAATGCTGGTACCAAGACTTCTAACTTTTAGTGATCACGACAAAGTTCTTTGAAGTTACAGGCAATGTGGAAAAGTTACTTCTCAGAAAACTTTAACGCTCGATTTGGAATATATAAAGTAAACCAGATCATGTATTATATTACAGTTATCTTATAAAACTCTTGGTATTGACGAAAAATGTAAAAATCAATGACGATTAAAACTGGGGTGCGGTTTGTCGTAAATCGAAGGTAATTAGGCGCACATGTGTTGAACAGTCTGCACGTGACGTGTAGAAAGGGTTTAAAGCTCTTTATGGGGCAAATGGGTATTTTGCAAACCATTTAGGAGCATAGTGGTTAATAATTGTTTATCAGTGGTTAGATGACCTATTTGTACAACTGTTTGTGTATCACAAATGTAAAAATAAATGAATAGAAAAATACAATGTCTATTGTAGAATACATTGTAAGCAATTATTATTTTTTGTATTTAACTCGTCGAATAATTTTTTAATGCCATAATAATAAGAAATATTGTTCGCGATAAAAATATCCTCTGACAAAAAATAATTTAATGCATGTTGGAGAAAATATATGTTATTATATAAATTATTGACAGTGTGAGCGAAGCGTTCTCTAAGGGTTAAGTAACAAGGGGATTAACTTCCTTTGTTCAATATAGTATACCAGGAAGTCGGACCAAGAAATGTTTTCCTGTCAATAAAATTATTATTTCTCTATACAATTTTAGTTATTTACAATATTATTTATATAAAAGTTTTTGTTGGTCCGATTTATGATAGTCCAAATTTTGTCAATTTTCAAAACAATATAGGCCTCTAGGGATCTCAAACCTGGAAAGGAGGCCACGTTTGAAGTTCTCAGATTTCAATACCGTTTTGGGCGTGTCCCCCGTAAACCAACTTGTAACTCTTTATAATATTAGATATTCGTATATACAACCTTATTTACATATGTTATTATTTATTTTACGATTGGTACACAAGCAAATAGTCACGTCATGGTAACTGGTCGCTTTCGCCCTAAGATATGAGTACTGGCACTGTAAGACATACAATACCCTACCTATATTATAAAGTTATATCCCATATGCCTTCAATCACACTGACCCACTTACCATACAAACCGCACGTGAACTATCTTCTACCAAACGGTAATTAAACGTATTGCTATTTGGTAAGTAAGTGGTAAAAGTATAGTGTTAAGGAATTAAGAAAATTAGTAAAATTCATAAGTGTAAGTATGAATGATTAATTTATATAATTTAATAGAGCCCGTCAGGTAGGGCTAGCACACCCTCATAAACTACAAGGTCGAGTGCTAGCAAAATATAACGAAATAAAACGACGTGTGTATAAGTGTATCATCTACGCTCATTAAATATATTTTATTGAGCGTAGATGATACTTTTTGCAAGTCTAAGGTTCTATACTCAGGAGTAGTTAAACGACATGGAAATTGACAGATAATATCAATTTTACTTATTTTTTTTATATACTGCATCGGAGTAAATGTTAGTCGCGGGCAAAGCATTGCATATTATTTACAAACTCGAAGCTCAATCAGTAAAAGTTTGTATTGTGGGACATCGGACAATTGTTCTTAAACTTTGTAACCCGGCAGAAAGAACAATGGCGGTGACTACAAGTCCAGCGAGTTGATTAGATTGTTAATCGCTTTGTGAAATTGTTACAATCATTTTTATAACCCCAGCGAGCCCCTTACAACTTTTTATGAGTATTTTACGATGTAACTACATTTTTCAAGGTTAATTATATTAATTTGTTACACTATGAAAAACGATAGTGTGTACTTTCAACCGTAGATATAGTTAAAAGAAAATGGAAAATAAATTAAAATAAAAAATAAATCGTACGGAGCGTTAATTCTTTTTGTGGAAAAGTAGACGAGATTTTAGAAACACAAATGATTCACTTAATAACTAATATGGTAAATTTTTATATTCATTAATAGACACTGATACCTCAAGAAAATTAAGGGACTTTTTATGAGCATCTCTTTCAATTTTACAAGACTAGCAGGTTTCGAAACTAAGGATTTTTTTTATATCGGGACGCTTTTGTACTACGCCTCGTATAAATAAATAAATAAATTGTAAAAATTTATAAAATTTAAAAATAAATATAATATACGAAATGAACAGGTTTAAGAGATAAAAGAAATGTTTAAATCTCTATACTATCATGAATGATATTTGATTATTCATCGAATTTTCGAAATGGTCTTACGCGTCGCAATGGCAACGAGAAGAGGATTAGTTGAGTGTACCAAAATTTACGATAAGGTGAGGGGTTCCAATGAGATTAAGGTGAAAAGGAGACTCCACGTGCAGACTATAAAATTTATACTTTAGTCAGAAGGAGAAAAAAAACAAAATTACATCATATATAGTCGTATGGAAGACGAATATGAAATGCTTTCTCGCTTTCGTACGATTTTGAATATAGAAGTCTTAAAATACTATAAATTTATATAATAATAATTTAATCTACCTTATAAACGTTACATAATAAAAAATATTTACATATTATGTAGTAAAATCTTTTTACATTTATTAACATATCATGTTTTATTATAAAATATTGTCCAGTCGAATTTTATTCAAATTTAAAGACAATGTTTTAAAAATATATTTAACTATGGTGGAATATATTTAAAGAAAAAATCTTGTACAAACATGGTTCCAAGAAAATACATATAATAAACTTACAAAGGAATTTTGATGGAATTTAACAAAACATCTTAATTCAATATGACCCGGGGCTACATGTTCTAATAGTCAATTAGGCAAGCTGATCACGTACTCACTTCGGTAAATGTTTGAAATACAACAACACGTAACGTGCTTCACTCATATGTAATCAGCTTATATACTTTTAACATCAGTTATGTTAATTTATATATAATTACTGGAAAGCTAATAACAATGTCGAACATTTAGTTATATTCAGAATGAAATATTGCTTATAAGAAAATATTGATATTATTTTAATATTCTACAGTGTGTCCACCGGTCGCCTAGATATGTGTGTCTTAGATTTTATCCTAACCCCTTAGGCGTAACAGCTATATACTAAACTGGAGGGGTGAAATAAGAATAATAATAATACGATGAAAACACAACGTGTTTGTGTGTGTGTGTGTTTTTTTAAATTGATAAATAAAAATACAATATTTGAACAAACTGTTACTTTACCTTTTTCATTTTTTACCTTTATCGTGAGCGGCCTAGTTATAAAAAATAACATCAATGGCCGGTATTAAAGAGCAAATAAAAATGCATATATTTTGACTCACTGATTAATCAGTTTGTAAAATAAAAACTGTTGCTTCTTGTCATGCAACAACAGTATGAACTAGCTTAGAATTAGTTACATAATTATGTTACTCGGATTTGTTATTTCTACTAGTAACAAAAAAGTTGTACACGCCATAGCTATCAAGTCACGTAAACAGGAATCCTTTTATGTCACAGATATGTGATATTTGAATAGTTTATATTATATATTGGACTTGTTCATTATGTGATATACAGAAACAGGATTCAAACTAGACTTAGGTAAGTTAAACCGGTCAGTCGGAATAAAATGCATACGTTGAACCTGTTTGCATACAATAGTATTTCGACCCACGCCTATGTTTTTTCTTTAGCAATAACCATTCTTAGTTTAAAACAGGCGCTGTAAAGCTTTATCCACATGTAAGTTTATTATTGCATTTACTTTATCCTTTTTACTTTTAATTATAATTTGCTATGAAATAAATAAAGTTAGGGCAAATTATAAAGTAAGGATGTAAAATTAGATTCAGAATATTTTTGACTATTCTAGATTCAAATTCAAATATTTTTTATGCGATTTTATACCATTTTAATTCACTGAACTTTTTTTTTATAAATTGAAATTAATGAAATAAACACTTTTTACATCGTCATTTGTATAGCGAAGGTATATATTTGAACTGCCAATATATTATTAACGCTCAAAGAAACGTGTGCCCGAATATGTGTATGCTCTATTAAGTATTACAAAATTCGTCGGTTGGCTTTTGGGTGCTTTACATAAATGGTTATTGCTCACTTTTCATTGGATAAACGTGTATAGTCATAAAGATAGCCATCGTGTTGCATATTGGCACAAAACGAAGGATAAACGCCGTTCAATAAAAGTAAATTGTATGAGACTGCATAGACACAATTCACAATGCACGTATTGAATGAAACATAAAGTATTATGTTTACAAAAAGCTTGATATTTATCACTTCTATTAAACATTCACAAAGCCATTATAATTTTTCTGTTAGAAGATTTGTTCGCCTTTGTAAGACTTACAGTCTCTTAAACGTTTGTTAAAATCTTATTTACTAATCTGACTAAATACTCAATGCTCATTGGTCGTTTTTTTCGTCATCAACTGTCATCGACCAATCAAAATTCAGATTAATGTAAGATTAGCTGATATAACATTAATTAGCGTTTCGGGTAGCCAAGATAGCTCGGTTAGTGAATCTCAAAAGAAGATTGCGGGTTCAAATCCACCCTGAGTAAGCTCATTAAATTTTGATGAATATAATTTCTGTTTTAATTTACCTCGTGCCCCAACTTTGAAAGAAAACCCAGGCAGCTGACATGCGAAGAGAGGAGCACAATAGTGGGATAAAAAGGCTGTAGATAATTATGGTGATTATAAAAATGAAATTAATAAAAAATTACTCATCTGAATATTTAAAATGAATAAAAAAGTACTCTTGATGTCTGTCAAACTAGACTATCAAGATTTATCTCTTCGCAAATAATCAGTTTAATTTTTCATTTGTTACGTAATAAATATTAAATTAAGCTAAATTTATTTAAATATACACATGTAATATTTCATTTTATAATGAAGCTCCATTTAAGCATCCTTTGATGAAAGCTCAATACTAATTGCTCCATAGATTTCCCTCAAAGAATTATTCACCTTGCATCGCTTGTATGAATAGAGCTTAATACGGCGATCACGGATGGTTGAGCTAGTACAGGGTCCTATTGGGGAAAGCGTTACTTCATATGTTTCATTTTAGGATTTTTCTTTTTACATACATTATTTATTAGAAATATGAATATGGCTTTATATATTTGTCTATATTTTGAAAATTTGTATTTGCAAGTAAAAATGCAACATAATGCAATTGTATTAAGCTTTTTATCATATCATATAAAGATATCATTGTATAATGTAACAAAATGATGGATTTACTTTGAATTTTTTTTTTCTTATTTTCAGTGAATTGTAATAAAAGCTTAAGCTGTTTGAAAAATGTTTTTACCTAATTAAATGTTTTATTTCGCTGGACATGTTCCTAAGTTGTTCATGTCAATTACCATGCTTTTGACTATTGATCTGGAAGTCAACCTGGATGCAGCAGCAATGTATAGGCGCAAATTAAATCAGACAAGAAATTGACTGAAAAAAACAAATTTTGTATACTGCAGGGTCTCGTACTAATCGTGTTTAGTTCTTGAATAATAAATGGAGCGCCAGTTAGGCGACACACGTGGGCGGTAGCAACCCACATTGAGCTGGGAGTTGTATTTAATTTATCGGTCAGTAAATAACAAGTATATTTTTTTTATGTCAGGGTTTGTACACAGAAGAGTGTGCAAAAAGTCGTGAAAATCGCTTCGAATAAAATTAGATGACAATGTTGTAGTTTTTTGTATAATTCGAATTGTAGTTAGGACTTATATTATTTTTCTCGAATCATGAACCCGAATAACGAAAATCCAATTTAAAAACAAAATTATTTAAATGTTAGATTTTTAACGACTTCACATTTATACACTTAATAATAGTTTCAAACGGGTCAAGTAAGTTATTAAATGTATTCAAGTACATTAAATAATACATGTCCATTCAATGAAATATTATTTATTGCATCGCCTAAATTACGTAACCGTATTTGACTAGTCGTATCATTAATGTGGAACATATTAACATTTTCAATTGCAATTTGTTAATTTAACAACCTAATTAGACATGAAAATGAAATAATGTAACTATATCTACTATGAGATAATTTAAAACTGAAATTAATTAATTTCTAAAGTACTGAATTAATTTCAAAAATGTATCATAATATTAATTTATTAAATAACTGACTTAAAAATAATATGAACTGAGGGAATTTAAGAAAAAACTTAAATTGGGTTTAAAGTCGGTATCAAGCTGGTGAACATTTATATACCAATTTTCCGAAAAGAAATAAATATGGGATCGTATGAGGGTCTATCTGAATGATGTTTTAAGCATCCAAATCGACCCATCGAGCCATATTTGGGTTTCACAACAGTATCATTGAATCACACAGCCAAAAAAACATAGGCAGCGAATAGAATTATAACCTTCTTCTACTTTTAAATTGGTGAAAATACTTTTATAAGATTATAAGGTGGATTGTGCGGATTTTTTGTGTTAAAATAAACACTAAACCCAGGCTTACGTCTTCACAAAGTCAATTAATCCTACCTCAAGCAAGGTATTTGCTTAAAACATGCAGCTAATTTCATGTTAATAAAATGTTGGTAAATAATGTTAGTCAATAAAATAATATATTAATGATAATAAAACTTGGAGTCGGCATTCGGTGTAATTTCATTATCATAAAAGAGTATCCATTGAATTTCTTGCCGGTTCTTGTAGTACCGGTGGTAGCTATAAATTTAATTTAATCTTGTACAATGCCTCAAAATTTCTTGTAAGAGCCAACTTGAATAAAAGAGATTTTCATTTGAAATGATTTGATGATTCCGTTAATTTAAATTTAGCTCTTTATCTTTTAAGTGAATACTGCTGCTGTTTACCCGAATCTTAAATCGCGGTCTTTAATTGAAAATTATAAATTTTATCAAATGTGTCATCTCAATTCTTTGATTAAATTTCTTATTGTGTAAAAATTGTTATATATGAGAGATGACCCGGTGGATAGCACACGTGAATCATAACTGAAGATTGCATCTGTATTTACATGTGCTTAATTTGTGTTGATTTCATGCTCGGAATGAGGAAACATGATTCAAATTCTGCCACGTTTATTCACTAATTCGCATTTGAGCAGCTTGGCGGAATAAACTTTGGACCTTTATAGTAAAGTTTGGTAACACTTTTCTCAAAATAAAATCAAACCTTAACCCAATGGAATAGGGAACAGGCTGTTACTGTATTTTTTAATTCACTACTATATATTCTAAACTAGGTCTAATCTTACCTTGACACTGCGTGTCTTTTGTTATAAAAAGCAGGAAAGCGACAATTGTCGCAAATCTCCAACGTCGCCGCCCCATTTTATTCTACTATTTTCACCGTACCATTGATACTTTTGAAAAAGAGTCTCTCGTTCATGCGAACGTTTTAAAATTTCACAAAAGTCCAGCCATTTCTTGAGTATTTCATTTTGGCACAGAAAATTGGCACAACGTTTTACGTTGAAATCATCTCGTTCTCTTTCGTATCTGAAACAAAATAAAGTATTCATTATTAACATTAAATAATTAAACAAATATACACAAATGTAATGATATAATAAAATGAAACATGTACATACAAGTCAAAATTTAAAATAGCAATTGTACGAATCACGACCGCGTGAAATGGACAATTTCCATTCTCTGGACGAAAAATTACCCAGCACTTATAAAATTGAATGTCAAAATGTAATTAACGCGAACATCTATAACTGGGGTGGGCAATTATCGAGTTGTTAATAAGGTTCAAATTGAAGTCGCTGACTCGAGATTTCGCACCTATTTTTTTGATACGCTAATTATGAAACCCAGTGAGAAGAGTGAAAACGCTTTGATGAGCTCTTATAAACGTATGTGAAAAAAGTTATATTAAATGGATGCAATTAGTCATATGCAGAATCTTGGTTATAGAGATATAAACATTATTTAATGTTTACGCTCATTATTATAATGACGATTTTCACTTTCTTTCGTATAAAATTAATATGGAAATCAAAATAAAGAGAGTAGTTATTTTTTCACCCATTAAATATATGAAAAACAAAATAATACTAACTAATAAAATAAATTATATATGTATTAATTATTTTTAACACAAGATGTAAATGTATATTACCAAAACGTAAAAAGTCTGCTTCATTATAAAACAATTTGATACATTTTCAATATTGAAATGCACTATACTGGTGGTAGAGCTTTGTGCAAGCTCGTCTGGGTAGGTACCACCAACTCATCAGATATTCTACCGCAAAACAGCAGTACTAGGTATTGTTGTGTTCCGGCTTGAAGGATGAGTGAGCCAGTGTAATTACAGGCACAAGGGACATAAAATCTTAGGTCCCAAGGATGGTGGCACATTGGCGATGTAAGCGATGGTTAACATTTCTTACAGTGCCAATGTCTAAGAGCGTTTGGTGACCACTTACCATCAGGTGGCCCATATATGCTCGTCCGCCTTCCTGTTCTATAAAAAAAAAAAAAAGCATAGGAATAGTACATATTATATTAAATTATGTTAGAGATGCTTACAATATATAATTTCTAGAAAATAACATTTCAAAGTAGAATATCGATCTTGTCGCTAATTAAAGAGAATTCCATAGAGATACAATTCACATACTCATCAAAATTTTGAATACGAAATCAGTAAACACGAAATTGGGTATAGTTTAATAAAGCAATCAAAACGAGGTGACAGGTGGTATGAACTACGCGTCTAACTTCTAACTTCACCTTTAGTTTCAGAGACGATAACTTTTTTAATTACTTCAGAGAATAGGCAGACTACGACAACATGTTACCTATCGCGTGGTTGAAAGAAATCACCGTCTAAACTTTAGTTTTTGCTAAATTAAAAAAATTAAGTAATAAAATAAAAATCTTGAGTTGACTCATTAGACTTGAACCCATATATTTACAGGCCACAAACTTTGTCTACTATACTAACAGGGATCTTAAAAAGCAATGTCAGTAATTATCATTTATTGTTAGTTCTTATTTTAAAAAGTTTTACAACCCTCATCAGGATTAAACTTTTTTTAATTGACACTTTTGACATTTGAGTGAAATCGCCTTTTCGAGTACCTAATTACAAATGTCAGTTTGTAGTTCGTTCCAAAAGTGTCAAATACTTGATCAACTATAATTATACAAAGAAAATCATACTTCGGAATTCCCAATGTAAAAAGGACATCACTATTGCGTTATCAGTCAAAAAAATGGAATAATCTTAATCGACTATTTAAATATAATAGATAATAAAAGTATTTTTTGAAAATTATTATTAAATTTCCTTTGCCATCATGAAAACATAGACTAAATATATGTTAGATTTGGTACTTAAATAATAATTTTTCATAAAAGGACTGGTATATTTTTAGGTTTTAAGCGCGTGGGCACATCTAAAGGCGCATTTTCATTGGTCGATAAGTCGGTAGTTAGCCCGATTGCGGGGAGTACCCGCATGCGAGCTAACAACCAATGAAATCCACTGGTCGATAACTCGGTCGATTAAACGTGTGCGGGTGATATAATGAAATATAAAAATAATAAATCATTAAATATTTAGAAGTCACCCGCACCCCGTATGCGGGCTCTGACGACCAGTGAAAACGATAAACTCTTTGCGGGCCCTATGGCATGCGTTACAGAAATCTCCCGCACCCCGAATGCGGGCCTTATCGACCAATGAAAATGCGCCCTTAATTTGTATACATCGACAATCGCTTCCTTTATAAAACCCAGGAAACGTTGAAAGATATTAGAATATTCGAAGTAGACAGGCGTATATTTGGGTTGCAAGGATAAAGGAAATTGATTCGGAGGGAAAAGGTAGGTCAAATTATTTTTATTATTCACATTCGCTTCAAGGAAGAAAGTCATGCTGACTTATCTTTTTAAAAAAAGGTTTCAGATGAAACATTTTTCGATTATTTTTATATTTTATAAATCACTAAGTAGTTATCTTTATTATAGTCACGGTATTTTCTTTATAATGCTTTTAATAGAACAATTTTACTACACATTATTTTTATATAGTTATGTTAATATATTTTATTTATTTATATACACGCATGCAAAAAGGTTTTACCCGTGTCACGTGTACTGAGATGTACGAGCTTTCAAGTTTTATGGTAATTTAGTCATTTTGCAAAACAGGTTCGAAAATTCCTATTCTATACTACTCTACTATATATTACACTCATTAAAACTATTATTTACACAGGAGAACAGTGGTGATAGTTCTTTTTATCTTGTATTGGTGTCTATGGCGCGTATGAAGGAGATGATATCGTTTTTATTTGAATATTTAAAAATAAAGCCATAATAGATTTAGATTTGTACCTTTACATTCAGGAAAATTATTTTTATATGATACAAATTAAGAATCGTCCTGCAAGTATGTATATTTAAATAATATATTTACCCAAAACGAAAATATAATTAAGAAAACATATTGCACTGACGTCAAAATTTTGAATGTTTATTAGCCACCTTTATAAAACAAAAGTTACAACTATCTATGGTATTATATAATAAGTTACATTACATAATTATGTACTAAAATTGTATTTAAGTTCTACGTAACGGGTACGTAGTGAAACGTGACGCGTTAAACGTCAGTTCGTGAAAGCGACGCGTTCCGGCTCGCCGCGCAGTTTCTAGCCAATACTAACATGACTGCAGAACGTACATACGATTCGTGCAAGGTTCTGTGCTAATCCGCCCAAGGTTAGCTAATAAGTAATATAGATTTTGTTGTTAATATTGTTGCCTACAAAACAAACTCATGCGAATATTTTTCTTATTATATAAATAGAATTACTAGTTTCTTTCGCCTGCGTGTGGAAGGTGTTAGGTACCCTATGTCCTTTCTATAACCCTGACAATGTGTTACAGGCAAAATTTCATTATAGTTGGTTGAGTAGTTGCGACGTAAATGCGTTACAAACAAGTAAATAGACAAATAAACAAACAAAATTTCTTACGCATTTTTATTATTAGTAAGGATGGTACGTCAAAATCTTTCTAAGGGTTTTCGTGAGCAATCATTTGGAAATGCAGATACAATTTTCCAATTGTTTGGTTTCTTTAAAATATATGCTATATTATCGCGAATTTAATATAAAATGTGAAATAAAAAAATTAAGATAACACACAAAAAAAAATTAAAATTCCAATTCAAATTTTTAAAAAACAATGACGTTAATCTCCCGCCAAAATCTTTAGTCAAAGTAAAAGTGACATTAACTACTGTCATTTCTTAATCTGACAGTTCTATTATATTGTCACATATTCACCATCTTGAAGTTGATTCTGATTGCTGCATACTAACTTCATTATAATATATATATGTTCGGTGTTGCTAATGGTATAAATTTAACTCTAGAACGAATGCTACACATTTCACGAGCTTGAAACCGAAATAATTATGACGGGGAATTATTTATACATAGAAAAGGCCCGTCGTTTATATTTTATACGGTACGGTTATATCATTAATTATTACGGACACCATTGAGCGTGTTTCATTTAATATTACATGACAAGCAAGGGTTGCTATTGTTATTATTATGCGTGTTCACAAATTCGTTACTCTCCAAACGTTTTCTTGTGTCGAAATGGGGAAATAATAAATCACTTATAATAATGAACTTATTATTTGACATACCACGTACAGTTGAGTTTTACGATTTTAGTTATTAAAAATTAGTTGTAGCGAGTGCGAAAAAGATTTTCGATTATGTCATGATGAGCGGTTGAATAGTTAAAACATGAAAGGGAAACAAAAAAAAACAAACTCACTATCGCATGAATATAAATAGTAAGGGTGATATTTATGTGCCAATATATTAAAACTTTTGATCATTGTTACTGTAAATAATTAACACTTAAATATGAAACATGTGATAGGTTTTTTTTTATCCTTATTTAAAGTGCTGAGTCACTTGGGTGACTATGTTGCTCTGGATGACAGGTATGTAATACGAAATAAAAATGGCATAACACATTAAAAAAATTGTTTCGTAAAAAAGTAGTTCTATCATTTAGTGCTTTAAGTATATTTATTATTATTTAATAATTAAATTATAAGTTAAGTAGACTACCTTTACAGAATATACGAGAGGCTTATTTTTGTTTACATAGGAATTATTTACATTAAAGCCTTTAGTGTATAAAATAATAGTAGCGAGAATTCGAATAGTTAAATCGCTAGTATAGTATATTTATAATAATCGTTTTTATTTATAAATCCGTAAATTATTTTTTTAAATAGAAAATAACAAACAATTAACAATATTATGTATATTGTACTAAAATATTTCTTGGAAAGCGTTTTGCTTTCAAAAGGAGGAAGACATTAGCGGTAATTGGTGAAAAGCGAATCAAAATACATTAAAGATTAATTATAGACGAGCGTACTTCAAGGTAATCGAAGATGTAACGCTTGTTTCGCCTTTGTTTCCGCTGTTTTTTTTATAAAAACCTGTTCTTTAATTACTTTAGAATGTATAGGATAAGGAGCAAAAGAAATTTTAAATATCATACAATCAATTAAAATTGGTTTGATTTAACAACAGATTAAAAAAGTTACAGGATTTAACCATTGATATCAAAAACGGATTTGGATATTATAAAACGTGTATAAATCGTTCATTTTTATTGACAATCTTTTTATAAAAGTTTTTCAATAAAAATGAATGAAATGTTTGTTAAATGTAAAAAACCGAATCAAACAATATGACATATTTCATTGGGGTTTTTATTCAATTTATTTTTTATACCATATGCAATTTGTCGTATTCGTATTGTTGTAACAAAGAAATATGTTTTTCATTCAACAATATTTTACCAGGCAAAATACACGAAAAATAAAAAATAATAATAATAAAGAATTGGTGGTGAAACTTATTCTTCGTTCTTATTTCCATGTTAAAAATATAGTATAAGTTTTCTGATTCATATGATATACATAATTGCTATACATGAATGAACAGCATATTTGAAAGAAACCACACGGGGAAATTAATGTCATGTACATTAATTTAATAGGTAATTAATAACGGGTACCTAATAGTTCCCCGGCTTAATATAATATATACTATAATAATCATAATTCTTACTATTATTATACAAACATATTTCAGCTAATTTATTATAAATTCAAATATTAAAAGTCGGTTAATTGAATACAATGATATGAATAAGAAAATCCTAGCACGCTTGCGTACATTTTCATTATTATTTTTTTCCATAATATCCGCATAATACGATATGCTTCACGAATCATCTGGGTGAACGTATTTCAATGTTACTGTTTAAATATATTATAAACAGAACTGTTTCTGTATTACTTCACACGTTTTTTGTATTCAATGCAATAACATTTACGTAATTCGTGTTTAGTTTCATATTAAAACAATGTTCTATGCTAAAATACATTCGCGTTAAAATGTGATTAATAGACATACAATAATGACAAATCATACAATTATTCGAAACAAGAACCCATAGAGTACATAAAGTTTGGAAGCTTCTTCTAAATATTATTGGTTGTAAGACTGTAATTGACAGCTCAATCTTGAAATACGTTTGCACATAACTATACAGCTATGGTCTTACACAAACCTAGAATTAATTGCTAAGCAAAGGCATTACACAACAAGACTATTGCATTCAAATAACACGAGTCCGAGCGTGTAGAGGCAGATTAAAATTATCCCTATTGTAGGGGTTATGAAACGTTCTCACGGTCGACGTATTGTCATGTGAGGGGCCACGTTTAAGTCTATTAGTATTCAATTTTGTCGATTACAAACTACAACTAGTAACTTTGCACTGTGTTTTATGCTAAGATCAAAATATTTTCTCATTCAATGTCAAATATTCTCTAATAATCCTAGCGAATATCTATTATATAGTCAAAAATTGGTAAATTATCAAAAGCTCATAGCAACGTTAACGTGTTTCTACAATGACACGATGCAATATGAATATCATTTAATTAGTAATAACATCGTGTGTTGTCGAATGTGTAATTATACAGGAAAGGAAAGCGAATAAATAAGAAAGTACGACAAAGCGTGAGCTAATTAATCTTTTTGTATTTCGTAACAAACATTCCTGTCAAAGTTTGTGTAAAAAAAATTGTATACAAGAAAATAGTCGGGTCGAGTAATTAGGTCCAGAAAACAGAACAAAAGAGTACGTAATGTATTTTATGTTCACGACGAATGGCTGAAGATTATAGTGGTCGCAATTAGTATGGGCCATTCCGACCCAAGGGTCTTTTGCGTCATGTGGAGGTCAACTTGACATATTAAAAATATGTCAAATACGTAACGATCGTGACAAAAAGAAATAAATTTTTAGTGCTCTGACCTCTCTATCTGACCTTAGTAACTATTGTTATTGACCGATACAATTTAATTTTCACGTACCACAATATATTTTGTAGTAAGATTATCATGTAGTTGTAAAGATACAAACACTTAGAATAATGTTCATAATATTCAAAGGTCATTTATTTTATGTCAATTCATTATCATTTACACATATCATTGACATTTTTATATATTTCAGTTTTTTTGAATCGTAATAACTTTTTTATAATTATGAAGTTTCTATTCAATTTGTTCCTTTAATTTTGATGAGTATAGTTCATGTTTATTTTTTTTATTTTGGATGATGTCATCCATTTGTTAATTTGTAATATGTTATTTTTTTCTATTGTTGACTAGATTGATTTGTCTGTCACCACCAAGTTCAGGCCGTTAAGGCCGTAAGGTTTTCAGCAGTATAGAATAGCCCATCCATTCTAAAATCTCAATCTTACAATATGTCGATTTTTCATTTGCTTCTAAGAGATTAAAAATAATCGTTATCGAAAAATAAAATCATAAATGATATAGGACTTCATATATCAATGACGTGCGGTGTCATAGTGAAAAATGGTTGCCGCGAAATTCATCGCTTTTTTCATGATTTTTTACTCGTGAAAAATAGCTGTCAACGACATGAAATATCAATTATTGTTATACACCAATCAACAAAAAAAAAACACCGTCCAAAATAGCGTAGCAGCTTTGTTGGGCATGAATAACTTTTTTCATTGACAGATTTGGAATTACGTGTCGACTTTTTTTATAATAATTTCATTATCGAACTTATTCAGATTTCAAAAAAATACTTTCAAAAACTGTATTGGTTACATTCATACACACACAACTTTGCCACTCTATCCTTTTTTATCCGCCACAATTAAAATTAATCGTGACGTCACGAAAGGGAGATGCGTATTTATTTATATTTGTGGTATCACCTAGAATGAATTCTAAGACGTAGGCAACGACCTTATAATTATCAATCAACTGATTGTTTTTTTTTTTATAGAACAGGAAGGCGGACGAGCATATGGACCACCTGATGGTAAGTGGTCACCAAACGCCCTTAGACATTGGCACTGTAAGAAATGTTAACCATCGCTTACATCGCCAATGCGCCACCAACTTTGGGACCTAAGATTTTATGTACCTTGTGCCTGTAATTACACTGGCTCACTCACCCTTCAAACCGGAACACAACAATACCAAGTACTGGTGTTTTGCGGTAGAATATCTGATGAGTGAGTGGTACCTACCCAGACGAGCTTGCACAAGCTCTACCACCGATACACCGATTGACTATAGATTTCAAATATCAATCGAAACATTAAAATTAAATTTTATAATTTAATTTCTATTAATGTGAATCAAAAACTCAAAATCAAAATATAAGTCAAATTTACAATTACCTTAAATCTTTAACGCTAGAAACTTCAGAAATTAAATTCTACCGATAAAAACCTATAAAAAACACTGAGTACGTTTTAACAGATATAATTAAAATATATTAAATGATTTAGTAATTTAATTACATAGTTTAAAAATTCTCGTAACATATAATAAAACGTGCTTAAAGAATTTATATAGAATAAATACTCTGCTTTTGTTAACGAATATTTTATGTATATTGAGCAATAAATTCAAAACTATATTATGAAAAAACAAAACATACTAATTTATATTCTTAATTTAGTTTTAGTTTTGCGTAATAGAGATTCAGCAGACAAATACGATTACTTAATTAGTGGTAAGTTTTATATTGCAGAATTTTATTGCAATAGTTTTTATAACTCTTTGCAAAATTTTGTTTTCAAGCGTAATAAAGTTCTTTTTTTTTATTATATCATCGAAGGTATCATTGATCGTAAACTTATATTTAATGTCTTTTACAACAATTTCATAATCTGAATGCGTAACAATGAATGCAATATTAATCTTGAACGTTGTTGGTCAGTTTTGTCCAATCTATAAATAAAAATATTTTTATTAAGGAGAAGTTATCTCACATCGTGAGATAACCTGTATGTCTTGTTTAAAAATCTCCAACGTCTCATCCCAAGCTTGGCAAAATAAGCCAAACCTTCTTCTCAAAATGAGATGAGGCTTTAGCTTAGCTGTGATACATTAATAGGCTGTTTCTTGTTACTTAGTATAAATACACGTGTTTTTTTTTTCATATAACTTTATCGAATTATGCAGCGCATGTTATGGAAACTTTTAAGTCACGACTTTATCGACAAATATCATCATAACATAAGCTAATTTGCATAAAATATATATAAACTATGTACATAAATAACAATCCTCTTTAATGAATCCGTCAAATGATGAAAACAGACTTGACTTCATTTAGTAATAAATAAAAATAGTACAAAAATAGTAGTAGAATAATTACGATATCAAATTCGTTAAAGATATTGAGTTGACTTTATCACGAACCGAACACGTGAATTTCAACCGAAGATTTCGAGAAGCGAAGTCACCACTTTTATCATTTGTCTAATTTGTGTTTATAATTTATTTCGCGCTGCAGTTATGGAAAACGTACCTACATTGGAGCAGTGTGGCAGAATAAACTCCCTAAACTTTCTCCTCAAGAGTGATTGAGGCCTCAGTCCAGCTGTGTAATATCTACAAGATGTTATTATACTTTTCTTATTTATTAAAACAGTAATAATTAATAATATACATTAAGCAAGTGCTATAAAAAGGACGATAGTAGTCGTACTAAAGAACCTGTGCGTCTGCCATTATTGTAGAAAAAACCTTAAGATTAATTGAAGCGAACGTTTTAGTCACTTTATCTAATGTATAAATAAACACGTTCCATGTAAATCATTCTAGAACATAATATTTTCACAAGCTATTATTCGTAGATTAACCTATTACCACAAAACGCCTAACGACAGTCGAAGTAAAATTGAAAAAAAAAAACAAAACATTATCCCGACATATAGAGCATAAACAGTATCTCGTACAGTCATTAGAACCTTGCGTGAAACGAAACACCCATCTCAACGTTTCAATGCACACGAGAAACCGTAATTGGAGCGTAATAAATTTTATCGACTTAAGTAACCGATTGTGCTATTATTTCACTATTAAATACCTCAGAAATTACGAGGACTCAATCCGTTCTTAATGAGATGCTATTGATTAAACAACTCCCTAAATATAAATGTAATTTATACTCTACGGTGTAAGCTGTGAAGTTTAAAATAGAACGTTTCAATCGGGGGTGTTGCTTTCGAATTTTTAACGTCGACATATGTGTTTTCGATCTGTCGGCAAAACATGCAAAAAGTAAAAGGAGCAAATGAGCAATAGCACTAGCTGAAGGTTTATTTACGAAAGAGATAAACATAACATTCCTCTGGTCGGATATTTTTGTAAAAGTTGATTTGAAATCCTGGTACTTTAATGTATACGTTTCTATACTGTTTTAGAAATTAAATGTGATTTTATCTATTGTATTTCGAACGTTGTGTAGTACTGTTATTAAATAAATATTTTAGTTTAATTGCTTGTAAGCTTTAAAATAAGACTGGCTTAAAATTAACCATAAGAACTTTTTATTATTTAATGAAAAAGACTAAATTGTTACAATTAGTATACATTTTAAAATACAAACATTTCAATTATACTACTGTCAACGATCAAACATGATAAAATAATATCAGTTTTTCTAATTCTTGATCAAAACTATACACAAAATAATAGCTTCTTATGTACGTAGGTACATACATTGCATACATACATTATTATAGGCCTACTTATCAGAGAATATAGCTAGTACTTCGTACACTAAGCAATATTAAAACTATTGAGAATAATGTGAGTACAAACACGAGAAAAGTCACCTCAGAAAATGATCGTGTAATATCAGAAAGCGATATGTGACATTGACCATAATAATTATAATGTTTCAAGAATAAACGCATTAAAATATCACTACAAGATTGTCAACATATCACGGGTGAGTAAAGGAAGTGTGTGTTTTATAGAATAGCAATGCAACTTCTGAAATCTCAGAATAAGATATGCGATATTGAGTTTAATAATTATAACATTTAAGGGTTACACGCATCACAATAGCGAATCTCCGTAAGTCGATTTTTAAGATTTTACGAATGAGATACGAAATGACTTCTTGGAGAATAGCTCATACATTTTATAGTTGTAAAAAAATTAAATACTTGATGTGAAAGAGATTTAAATTTAATTAAAAACAGAATAAATAATTATGGTTCAGTAGTTCAGAGGTCATTTTGCGTTATAATCCAGTATTCGAATTCGAACCTACGAATCCAAACACAAAATGACCTCCATAAAAGTTATTTGACCATGAGACTTAAAATAACATTGACTTAATTTTTTATGGTATAAATATTTTAAATTACCAATAACATAGCAATTCGTTCAAATTTGTGTATAACATTGCGATTAGTTAGTCTTGCTTCTTTGTCCCTCAGTGTGTTTATTATTTAAGTTTATGATGTTAAGTTGGTAGTTTGAAGGTATATGTTATGTTATATTATTATCAAGTTCTTCTAATAATTATGACCTTATAAGAAAACAAGATTGTTTTAGTAAAACCATGCCAATAGCCATTCTCTACATCGATAATCAATCATACGTCGACGTCACAATATAATGGTGACGTCACCATAAGACAAAAAACCAACACGAGGGATTATTGACTTTATATGATTTCGAGACAGCAGTACGCAACATTGCCAACTTGCTTATTCAATTGCAAAAACTATATGACTAACACGGGATTTGGATATGGGAACTCAATATCTTCAACTACAAGTTGACCACTTGACCGATGATATAGGCTAAGGTATAATTAAAATGATTAATACTACTTGATATGTAAGTACTACGTGTACGAAGGCCGAATAACTTAAGGCATAATAATAGGAGTACAACATAGTATGGCATGTTTACCGCATTCCAAATAACTCTTAGTAATAGTATTAATCAAACGAGACTAGTTCCTTCTGATTAGATACAGCAAACTTATTTATCTACTTCTTCGTCTATATTATGTACATCATATGAAGGTCTTATTGCGGTTTTATATATGATATTATTTAACTTCACATGTTCATACGTATGAAGTAAATTTTGCAACTGATTTTTAACTTTCACTCTGTTGCTGATTTGGTTCAAACTTTTGGTGCTGGTAATAAAACCAACTAGTGATTAAATAAAAGTTTGTTTTCAAATATTTTTTTATTTTACTTGTTATTTTTAATACATAATATAATTAGATTTCTATAATAGAAAATGTATAAAGCCGAGATAGTTCAATGAACTGAAAATAGACTATAAGTTAAAGTTATCGGGTTTCTTATAGACCTTCAACTGTATTCAAGCTGCAAAGAAACTTTATAAGTATCTTATTGCTAAGATTTTTTCATAGAAAAATCTTTTATATTTTTCTATGTAAATCGAAATGAAAGCAAAACTAGAGTTAAAAGTTGTTCGAAGTACGGAACAGCTGTGACCTCCGCCTTCAATAGTTCGAGAAAACTTGTTCAAAACTTACTTCTTACAAGGGTAACCCTCAGATAAAGATAGATTTATAACGGTCTCACCTTGGCTATTTACGTTGTATATGTTGAAATTTCCGTTTTTTTTTTCAATGTCCGCTTCCGACTAAAAACATGCATGAGAGACGTGCTCTTGTATAGCGAATATTCTTGCGTGAAATACGAAAGAATGAGTTTCATCATTATTAATAATGTGTACGATTTAAAACTACGTATAATAGACATTTCGTATTTATATTTTATATTAATAATTTAGCACACATTTTGTTTTTTTTTTTATGTTTTAATATTCATCCAGAGACATTGTAATGTAGCATTAGCAAATATTAATAGCAAATGAACATAAGAGCAACAGAATAATAATTGTTTATTTCAATTTTAATAAAATATAAATAATATTATTGTCCATTTGTTATTCATTTATTTTTATTTAATTGGTTATGTGATATGGGCAAAATAACAAAAATGTCTATTAAACGTACTAACGCAATGCTTAATACGATTACTCAACCAGTATTTGGCACGTTGAGGTCGGTGCAATTCGCAGCCTTGTTTGTCCCCCTTCCCCCTGACACTTTCACTAACTTCGGCCTTCTCTGGTATTTTCGACTACAAAACGTTTGTATTTCTTAAAAGTTGTATGATATATTGTATGATATAAGATATAAGCTTTGTGCTACATTTTATTATTAAAATCAAAATATTTATAATATATATATATAAGATATATTTGTTTTTTTAAACAGTATTTTGATCAAGGTGTAAACATAAAATGCAAATAACTTTTTTACGTAACAAAATATAAAATGCTAATAAAGTCGTAACGAAATGGCGGTCCATAATTATATTCGGTCGTTATTTTAATTTTCGAATTAAAATATGCCATCAGACGGATGTTTCGCGTGAACCCGTGTCCAGGTCTAAATTCCGCGCACTAAACCGGTTATTTTTTTTCATAAATGCGGCAGACGGAAGAATTTTTCTTTAAATGTCACTTGATTGCCTTCCAGAGTAAGATCTACAACAAGCTTGATATATATATGTTATTGTGTATATCATTTGATGGAAATTATATTATTTGATGAATTTTTATTACTAGAAGCAGTACAAAATTCACTAGGACTTTGAGCAAGCCCGTCTGGGCTCAGGCACTACCCACTAATCACATATTCTACCGCTGAACAGCAATACTTGTTGGAGTGTTCTGATTAAAAGGTATTGTCTACCTGTTACCTTTTAATAAATATTTTTTGGTGATTATTTATGACTTTGCCGTCAGTTTCTGAAACGATAAGCGAAGTTGGACTAAATACTAGCTGCTTGTTGAGGATTGTCATCAGATGATTTCGATCAATTATTTAGACTAAAACAAGATAGTTTATCTGACTTTTTTTTATAGAATAATAGGGCGGACGAGCATATGGGCCACCTGATGGTAAGTGGTCACCAAACGCTCTTAGACATTGGCTCTGCAAGAAATGTTACCCATCGCTTACATCGCCAATGCGCCACCAACCTTGGGAACTAAGATGTTATGTCCCTTGTGCCTGTAATTACACTGGCTCACTCACCCTTCAAACCTTTAATTATACAGCAACTAGAGGTTAGAATTTTACTAACTATTGCGATTGTTAAATAATTGACCAATCAAAGCGGCCTCACACAATTCTAACTTGTTTTTATTGATAATTAAACTAGGAGTAATCACAATGTCAATGAATGAAATTACAATTTAACTAAACTTTGTCCGTGATATTGTATGAAATTGATACGCTTGACACGATTCTGTCCAAATATAATTTTACTACTGAAATTATAACGTCACAGCTCTTATGAAATTCTGCAAAATTTGTATGTAACCTTTAATATATGTGATAGCTTTATGATAAATACATTATTATTTTGTGAGAAAAGGTTTTTTTATATATTAAGGACTTAAATAAATGCATGGAAATCAAAATTCAAAATTGGGATTGACTTAATCCCAAATGATGACCGCGTGGAATGTATCGTGGAAGCTTTCTCGATTAAATTATATCTTGATTATATATAAAAATATCTATATGTACTTTTAGCGTAGAAGATTAATACAGATAAAAATTATAAAACCTAATAAATTTACACAAAAAAAATGTAACTTTTTTTTTGCATGTTACTCAAAATTTTCTAAGTTAATAAATAATCTACACAATTAAAGATCACAGTATCTACTTATTTGAAAAAGTCTGCCAATTTACTTTGACGAATGTTCGTCGAGAATTTGCATAATTTGCGGTCATTCTAATAGGAACATTGTGACGTCACCATTTCCACAGCCATTTGCAATTTGGCAAATGTTAATAGCGCTTATTCGTATAACGAACCTCCTTGTTTAACGTCAAACGAATAATTGATTCAAATAGCAATAGTAGTCTAGATTAATTGTGTTTTATCTATGCACCATAATACTTATTAAAAAGGGTAAATATACCGAATTATAATAGAAAAACTTCTAAAAAAGCTTTCAATGGACAAATCGTTTTATTATATTTACTACTAGTACTCGTCGCCTTTAAAATCGCGAATTGTGTTCAAAGTCAAAAGAATTTATAATTATAAAAGTATATTCATACCCTTATTCAGTTATCAAATAAGTAGTTATGCAAATAAAATGTAGTTTTCATTTAAAACACACACACACACATCTTGGAGTAATTTTGCAAATATAACCTTCAAGATTTAACACCCTGTCTTATTGCCTGCAGTAGTGACAGGCCGCTTTATTATTCGTCCAGAGAATCGGAATTACGATTTACGGGCTGCTAATAACATTCTAGCCACCATTTCACGTCGCCATTATTAGTATAGTTATTATTCTTGATTAAAATCTGTTTATTTTGAGCACAAGATTACGATCAATGATTCATTATTAATATGCATAATATCAGAAACATTATTTTAACTATCTTATAAGTGAAACCTTCAGTGAAGTTTTCAATATTTCTAAAATAACGTAAATTATATGAAAACGGAATACAAAACAGTTTCAATCCTTTGTAAAGCGCTGACATGTGGATGTATATCCGGTTCCTTTGTTTAAGTGAAACGTATCTCAGGAAGTAAGCCGAGACTGATGTAGATCCAAGTTTGATCAATTGTTCGTTTCACTAGTCCTCTATTTTTGCATATGCAAAAAGTTTATAAAAAATATATTAAAAGCATTACATTTATTTTAAAGGTATTATTAATTATATAGTATCTGACCCGAATTATGTTTTGAGGACTTTGGATTGCGTTCTGCAAAATTAACTTAATAAGAAAATGAAGAACTGAATAATCAAATAAAGACTTTCATCGACAGCTCAGTTGCGAATATTATTCTTCGCCTAAATATACAGATTGAGGATTTCATCCAGAATAGTTTTAGGTTGATACAAGGCCATGTGTGAGAAAGTAGACATATATCCTATCTCATAGTAAAATAAACAACGAGATTCAAGATAATAAAGAATAATAATTTATAATATTCACTATAGATTCGCGAATAAAAGGCGTTGAAAATAATGTACCCGAAGTTGTAATCAGAACTTTGGAAGTAAAATTAAAGTGGTTATAAGTAATTACATGGAATAGTGTTGTTTTATAAATAAAGGTAAAGTAATCAAGGACTGTTTGTAATGAATGATACAGCAGAGCTCACTAGTAAATCTTAGGTTTGTATATGTTTACTCCTTCTTCGATTGGAAAAGTGTACAGGGAGTTTACTTGCTAGAGAGATATATTACGAACTCCAACAAAAACACCTGTGGTAAAATAACAAAAAGTATAGATACATATAGGAGGGGAAGCGTTCCAAAACCAACAGCAACTGGCTGTATGCATCTAATATACCTTTTTTATTTTCATGCAGTGGAAACCTTCGGAGAGGTATCCAGCTCCCATGGGGGGAGGGGAGTAACTAGGTTATGTGGTATTCTTACCCACTAAAACCACTGGGAAGGCCGTCCTCGGCAGATCGGAGAGGCTGCGGGATCTTGTTGAAATAATGCATCCGCGGCCTCTCACGCGCTTTGCTCCGCTCGTGGCTCGGCGCGGCGGATCTCTCCTCAGGGGGCGAAGGTAATCTCGCCTAATCTTGCATCTAATATACCTAATGTATATCACCCTCTCAGCTAAGACCCCTCTGTTAAATGTGCACGACAGAGAAAGAGTTTGTAATAATGAGAAAATATTTACTTCAATGTTATTTACGTTAAAGTGCTTCGTTCATGGATTTTTTAACATTTGATATTCCATTGAAGATAGTATTTTAGATTCCACTTAAAAGTTTTTGAAACTACATAAGAGTTTTAATGCTGAACTTCGGTTCATTAGCTTTTGTAAGCACGTAGATAAATGTTATTACTTCTTTAGCGAGTTCTTGGAAGATGTCCAGGTGAAATTGTTCCATTGTCGCTAGATGAAAGTCATTTGAGCTTCATAAAAGTTAATCACGTGAAGGGAACAGATTTTAAAGGAAACAAGAAATACATCCTAAATATTGGTTACAAAAATATCAACTAGAAAGTATAGCCAAGGGAATGTGTAACAAAATGTTTCTTTAAATTATCTTGGCATCTCTCTAGATGTTATGTAACTTTTAATTACAAGTCAAATCAAATTGAAGGCAAACTATTTCGTTCGGGGTGTAAAGAAGTTTTTCGAGATGTTATCACCTGCTCAAAATAATTTGTAATCATCACATGATAAAAAAATATACATCATATTTAGTTATTACAAAAAAAACTGATTAATGTCATCATACGACATTAAGATAAAAATTTATAATTATTGATAATATTGCTATTACTTGACCACTCAGATGGTTTTATTTTTGTAATCAACGTTTAATTATCAATTTATAAATATGTATATTCTAAATTCAAATTGTTAGTGAAATCGTAGATAATATATTCTGTTTAATTTGCATACATTAATTTATTTACCTGCGATGTTCGTTTGGCTTTACTGCTTTATATTTTATTCTCTCTTTATAACTTCCACTTCCATACTCTTTTTTCTTATAATCGATTTATAACTTGAAACGTACACTTAATAGTGGTAGGACACACCCAACTATCAATTATTTTACAACAATAATTTGTAATGTTGTTTTCTAATTTGGGTGAGTAAGGCTATGTTATTATAGGGACAAGTAACAAAGAACCTTAGATACTATAATTTGGCTGTGTATTTTCGAATTAGAGAGACGTTTAAACCTCGTGCAGTACCAATGTAAAGTGTGGCCACTTACAATTTCGTTTCTTCCTAAAATTACCAATTTCAATGGTTTAGTCGTGAAAGTGTGACAGACAGAAATACTATAATATATATAATAGAGTAACTTTTCGCGTAACAAGACGAGATTTATGATAGATGGATTCTATACTTGTATCAGACTTTAAAATATTTTTGCTATAAGCAATCAAGCATTTACTGAATGAATATTTAACGTAAATTGAAACACGAGTATTGAGTCGTTTCTACAGTGAACGTTTTGCAAGCGGTTCTGATATTAATGACAACTAGTTCACCTCCTTACATCAACAGCTCTGCGCAGTAGAATATATTATAATAGTTTTTATTCATACGTTACTTATGTTAGTTTATATATGATTTATTGTTCATAGTAAATTGTGGGATTATATATGCTTAGTAAATTTTAATGAAATATATACTAAGTATTAGGATACGTATTAAAAATAAAAACATTAAGACTCTACATGTTTTACTTTAAAAAATACGCTTAATATGCTAAATAAGACAAAAAATTGTTTATTTCTACTTAAAAAACATGCTTAATATAAATTAATAGCAAAACCTCAACCTTTTTTAAAGTAATATTCCGATTTTTTAAAAATGGAATCGCAATAAATATTATAGACACAATTATATAAGAACGTAAAACCACGACAAAAAATAGACAAGCTATACTTTCAATTTCTCAGCACCAGTCGGCCTCCACCACGCCTAGCGTCGCCACTCACATACCAAACACGGTCGTGATCTTAAACAGGTTTACCAACTGCAATGTGCAAAATGAACTATATTTATAACTTTATAATTGTTACTAATTTCAATAGAATTTGTAAGATTTAAATTTAAAATTTTTAGCAATGATAAATATTGACATTATAAAAACAGATAATTATTGACATTATGATAAATATTAAAATTATAAAAAACAGTTGAAATGGAATTTGACATTAAAATTTATTTGAATTGAAAATCAAATTCCATTTCAACTGTTTTTTTATAATTTTATATATTATTAATTTGCACTATGAATAAAAGTGAAAAAATATTTAAAAGATTTAACACCCCGTAACCTCCACAGGAAACAGAAGGGTTATTCTTTGACTCACCGAGAGTATAAGAATTGCGGTTCAATAGTGAAATATATTTAGAATCGTTGCCACGTTAAAATAATATTAGTAACAAAATTCTAGCCCACAAAATTGTTTTATTATTTTTACAAATTCTATTGAAATCAAGTATTAAAAGTAAACAACTAGCAACCCACTACATCAAGTCTATATAATTGGGCATCGAATATTTTAAGTTTTGTCCTAAATAAACAACAACTTGTTATTAATAATTGCTTAAAATAACAACTATAGAACTAACTACGGCGTAAATTGCGGAGATTAATGTTAAACCTGTTACTTCGAAATATACTCCTTTTGATATGACGTCACCAAAATGTATTATGGTTGATAATCGGATGGTTGTCGTTTCGTCAAAACTTTTGTGCGTGAGGTTGTAAGAGCCCGTATACGTTTACCGAAAAACATTTCACTGCTTCTTCTTCCATAAGAGAAAGCAATGCTTATCTGAATCTACCAAACTGTTGTTAACATGTAGGCATGTACTTGCCTCAAGGCTTTTCCGCCTTTTTGGAGAGCATAAGATGAATTCTGAATAGAATCTCTTAATGTATAATCGTAAATATATACTAATACTTGCTCATATTTTAATTCGCCACTTACTTGGATATCTTGACAATGTACGTTAATAAAGGTTTAAATTTTTAATGATAAATGTGTTTTACTTAGATATTTAAACGTATGCTCAAGTGTTCTAATCAAGTAATATTATAATATATTCAGAACGAAATAGAGAAACTTGTTTATAATATTAAATATATAATATGTTTCACATATTATTATGAAATGATATTTCACGATTACAGCGAAAGACATTTTATTATACAGAGTAATTTTTCATTTACGCATGGATAGTCAAATGCGAAACTATACAAAATATAGTGAATACATACACGCCTGCATGATTAGGTTTTCGAATAGTTAAAAAAAAATTGTCGGAAACCGAACCATGCAAAACTGAATACAAAAAAACCTCAACCAGTTTTATTACAACAATCGATAGTGTCGCTACTATGGATCAAATTCTAGAAGGTTATATTGAGCGGCAAACCAAACAAAAGTGTACACGTATTACTATAACAGAGTAAAGAGAATACATAACTTCTAAAATATTGTTTAATTATAACAAAAATTACGGAAAAATATGCGGCAAAATTATAAAACTTTGATTTTATACTCGCAAAACTTATCTTAACGTTTCCCCACCGATATGTTAACGATCAAGTATCAGAACAAACTTGTCCAAAGGAATTGGGTCAGTTACTTAGTTGAAGGACACCAATAACGTGCTCCAAGTCTCAAGAGAGGAAACGTGATCAACGCTTATGCGTTTCTTTAATCGTATCTATACAAAGTAACTACACGTATTATCCGGGGACACATATCTTTAACTATTTACTTGCTACCAACAATAATCAAAGTTGTATTATTTTACATAAACTTAGCTAAAAGATTTTTTATGACATTGTTAATAAAGAATTGATAAATAAGGCCTGTATAGTATACAAGATTGAAGTTTAGTATTTGGATACATAAATTTAATTGTATATAATTATTATATGTACAATGTTCCTGATTAATTATTAATTTATAATTACTGAGTATTAATATTTGTAAATACTAAGTGCCGGTTCTTCTACATAGAATCTACATTTCGAATCGGTGTGGTTATAGCTTTACAGTAAAGTTTTAATCTTATATATTTGGTTGATTAATTTATACATTAACAATAAGCGTTATTTTCTGATATCTTCGAGATCACTTTCGACATATCAAAAATGTATTTTTATGTTGTAACAACTCTATATTATGTCTTGTCGTTAACCTCTTGTTACTAAATAATTAGCACTACGTATTCCGAACACTGCCCAGGACGGGCAACTGTTTTTTTTAAAGGGTCAGTTCGATCGTTTTTTAGAAGAGCCTATCTTCGCTAAAATAAGAAATGTCTTGATATTTTTTAATAAAACGTGTAATTATTAAAACGGTCAATTAATTAACAATAAAGCAGTGTAAAAAAAGCTTATAGCTTAGAAGATGTTTGTTTTGAATTTAAATATTTCCGGTTCTTCTCCATAATATCTACTTACCGGATCTGTGGTAAATTTATTTACCATTTAATCCTTTAATTTAATCCTTTTTTTAATATTATGTTGCAAATGAACCACCTTATAGTATGCAGCCATCACAGCTCATAGACATTGGCGATGTTAGAAATATTAAGGAGTATTTGCATTTTGTTGCTAAACTTGTGATCCCTTGGGCATATAGTTACACCGGCTCACTCCTCCTACATACCGGAACACAACAATACTAAGTATTGCTGTTTAGCGGTAGAATATCTGATGAATAGATGGTACCTACCCAGACGGGCTTACCGAAAACCACCAATTAAATTCAAAAGCGATTGTAAGTCTCTACTTGAATAAACTATATTATAATTTTATTAAAGGTTTCACTATAATTGGTAACTGAATCCGTGATTACCGCAAAACTCCGGTTCGTATTAAAATACTAATAAAATAGAACGTCTCGTTGTATTAAATGTACTTTTCATATAAAATAAATTTATACTGGAAAATTTAATAAAATAGCTGATCGATCATCGCCTCTTTATCGGAATTCCCTTGAGATAATCAAAAGGATATGACAAATCTTAATTTCTGCTTAGAAAAATGAAAAATGAAATGACTCATGAAAAAATATAATTACAAGTTAAAAATAAGCCAACCGAAGCAGTTTAAATAAATCATTATTGATATTAATTCTATTTGATAAAACAGATTATTTTAATGATGATACGATTCAATCAAGGTTCACTTATACCTTACTTTGTTAGTGAAATTATAAATTAAGTCTAATTATATATTACAAGATTTCCTGCGTTTTAGAGATGTGGTTGATGGGTGTTATGTATGATAAAAGCAGCTTATATATCCTTGGGATACAAGTTGTACCAAAATTTTATTAAAATCGATTTAATGTTTTAACCATGAAACCGTAGCAGACAGGCAGAATAAATATTGTTTTTCTTATAACCACTTTATATAGTTTTATTAAATAATTTTAAGTCAGATATTGTATAATATTAATTGTATAAAGTTATTGTCGCTACAAGCAATATGAACCACTGTCAGGGAGTCTAAGGAGCGTTACACACTTATCAGTCATCTTGAAACCGGACAACAGTTATACGAAGTTGCTCTGCCGGTAGAGTAACTAGTATAAGTGGGTGCTGTAGATGTTAAAAAAGGGTGGAATAATTGTTGGTTTACATATTGAATACACATGAATTGAACACATAAATAAGGACAAAAAAAAACAATATTGCTGTTTGGCGGTTGAATTTATGATGAGTGAGTACCTACCCAGACGAACAAGCACAACGCCTACCACCAAGTAAATTGAAACATATAATTTAATTGGTGGAAAGACGTTTCTTGCTGTTTTTTCTTGAGAAAATGTACATTTCAAACTGATGGCGACTTTAAATTTACTTTAATCTTGTAAAATGACGATTCAAATGCGCTTTATTTGGTTAGAAGTGGTTTGGTTAGTGCTCTGGTAAAGTAAGGAAATAGTCCCTTCTTTACCATCGCGTCTTCTAACCAGATAACCTTTTTTTTTTGATTGCTTTTCCCTTTGCTCAATAAAACTGTCCTTAAATAGAACTGTTACTATGTATAAAACGAACTGAGAATTTTATTTGCATGAGCCAGTGAATGTTGCATTGTCCTCGTATTATTCAAATTAAGGTATACTGTTCATCACGAAAAGAAATGCTACGATCGCTATATCCTTTATTGTATACCACATAATACAAATTCAATACAATAACCTCGATACAATATATACAATAGCATCGATGAATACAAATTTTATAAATAAGATCTTATAAGAATTATCTGTGGTATTTTGCCTTTATGCGCGATTGGACTCTTCTATTTATATAAGCATCTCTATATCAGACAATACATACGCGATACCTCTCAAGCTTATCGAAGGTACAGACAATCCCACACATCTCAGTGTGGTCTTGACTCATCTGTGAAGGTAGAGTCACAATCGAGATAAATCAAAGTCTAAAACTTCGAGGTCGCGTGATCACAAAGGATAATTATGAAATCTAAAATATCTACTATGACGAAAGAAGATTTAATAAGTACAAGAATCATTTCATTTGTTAATAAGCTTTTATTTTATGTTATCTATCTATCAACTAGTTATCGTCTGCGTTGTTGCCTGCCTGCCTGCCTAGTTAAGACTCTGGTGCGTTTTACGTAGGGAGGACAGTTGTTATGTATAAAAAAGTATAATCTTTGTTCGCCTGTCCTTAGTATTCAAGCTTGCTTATACCAAATTTAATTAAAATCGGCTGAGTGGTTTGGCCGTAAAAGCGTAACATACAGACAGACACTCAGAGTCTGAATTAAAACAGATATATTCCGTTTTTATATATCACGTGATAATAACAGTATATACAGATTTTATTGCAAATATTAACATTAAATAATAATATTAACGACTAAAAACAACCACACGCTATACGTAAACAATGTTATTCGAGCTTTATAAAATATCTTGGGACTTGAAACATAAGATATTACAAGTCGTGATTAAATTGAGTTCATTGCTTGTTCATTGCATAACAAACGCTATCACCAACAAATAAGGTCTAAATTGTCTATATTATTGTTAATGATTTTATATATTTAACCAATGTTATTTTACGTACAGAATATTTTATATGCTGCCTTAGGCTTAGGCCTTCAAACGTAATAAAACTTGTTTCCTGTATTAATGAGCGTTAAAACGGTAAAGTTTCTAAAATATCAATTTAATTTGTTGTTTAATAGATATTTACGGGAAGTTTACAAGAATTTAAACGAATTTGATAAAAAGTAATATCCTTTAATTATGTTATATAATCTTTCTATTCGATTAAAAACTATAATGGCAATTCATAATTAGATATAACAACGGTTATGATTAAAAGAATAAATAGGACATATTATAAACGTGATAGATTTAATATTCGTCTATTTTTATGAAATGTATGATGATCTTTCAGAATGAAAAATTAAAATAAATACAAAGTATTAATTAAATTCAATATTTTACTCAATACCTGCATTAAAACCAATATTACTCAGCCTTTTGTATCGAATTTTGCAAAATATGGAAATTTAATCTCAATTGGTTAAGTAGAATAATTGATTTAAAATTAAATTGTAAACCTCGTTAGAAGAGTGACTACTGAACTTTTTGCTTGTTCTCTTCTTTAAAATCTACATTTAGAACCCGTGGAAAAGTAAGAGCCTACATAAATAAATTATACTTTAAAGCATTATCATCATGTTTCAACTTAAGTACTATTAAAAGAAAAGTGAATCGGCATTTTCTTCGACCACACGAGCGCTTTCCATGAAGCGTGATAGACAAAGTTTTATACAGCTATTAACGCAAAATCATAGCTCGTTAAATATTAAACATGAGTTATAAATATATTCAATATCATCAGTAAAATGAGCAGTACCTATATACTAACGTGGTCGCAGATATATAGGACGGCAACACTGATGAATATAATTCGAAAATGACGTGATTGACCGAAAACATATTCGTAGTAGAATATAATGTAGTATTAATTCAGTAAAATATTTTGAGTGTAAGCGGTTTCATTTAAAATTCTGATGAGCGATATGAAACTATATCCCGTGATGCATTGACTATGTATGATCTATTATATGCTATGGAGAAAAGCCGGTTTTAGGTTTGAATCCGTAAGTTTCGAGCGATAGCCAAATTTTCTCTTGATAATATAATATCTATTTGATAAACAAATATATTTTTTATTATTTATTAAAAATATAATTGTAATTTTGTCTGTCCATAAGAATAAAAAAAGGGTACGTTGAATTATATCTATTTAACTTATATACGCTCCTGTTTGAAATCAAAAGTCAAATATATGATATACTATATTGACCATTAAGGCCCAGTAACAATAACATGTAAATCTTAACCGGAGTTTAAACGCGGCAAACACCGCTGATAGAATGAATAATTGCCGTTTATAATATACTCGTACTTGTCTATAAAGAAAAACGGAGCGAGCAATTCGCATGACGAATGAAATTTCACACAAGTATCCACCAACCTGCAATCGATCAATGGGATCAGCTCCACAAAGTTTCACTTTTAGATCCTCGACGACCTCTCGACGCTACCCAATCACTGAGACATTTACTAGCGTTTAATTTACATTTAATTACATTTAATAATTATGTATGGTAAATATACATAATAAACTCAAATTATAAAAGTCTAAAGCCAAACGAATTCAACGCGACCTTTTAAACACTTGTGTCATATCAATGATATAGCTTAGGTATTTTGATATCCGCTGTTCTTTCCCGGGATTGACGTAAAAAGAACAAAATAATATATTCGGCGAGGACGGGAGCTGTGTCACGTACAATGAGGATATATTATATAACTTTTCTTCAAAAAGATTGTGTAAGTAGGTTCGAGAAGTTTTTGGATACCGTATTTTGTGAAGATATTAGTTGTCTAACTATAAGACTAGTTTTCGTCATACATGCGATATTAAGCCCCGGCTATATTACGATTCGTCATTGTATATCAGTTACCGATCGATTTTGATTTTCCAGTAACCGTGTCAGTACCGTTCCTGTAAGTTCTTACGTCACAAAGACTTTGAAGCTCACGACACGTTTTTTATTATCATGCCTTTGAATCCTCCTAAACAATTCTATGATACTTTAGCAAAATAAATAATTTTATTTTGAACAGTCGTTAAAAAAATATACGTGGTTCTGGTCGGTTGGTTAAAGAAGATTTTTTGCATTTTTATAAAAAATCTACAATATTTGTTGCATTGACAAAATTGAACAATACCTCGGTACGTATAGTTAACCACAAAAATATGAATTCTATGACAAAACTTTGTATCCATATTGAACTAAACAATAAAAATATTTATGCACTGTATCTGTAGTTTATTTTTATCTAAAGTTCTATGCGTCTACAGGATATAGTATATATCGTACAGACGCATATAAATCGATGCAAAAGCAAACAGAATTGTTGAAAATATTATTTCTATTTGTAGACTGCATACATATCTGAAGCATAAATGGTTTTAATATAAAACTTGGCATTGGATGATTGCAATGGATTTTAATAAAGCTTTGATCAACAGTAAAACAGTATTCGGTGATGCACTAAAGTACCAAATATCCCAAGTGTCTCGAAATGACGATAATGTCCTTCTGATCGATTTCTTCAAAGGACTTATTATAGTGCACAAGTGTATGCACGAACAGAAGTGCACACTCTATTCCCTCACTCTCATAACCCAACACGACCGGAAATAATTCAGGTGCACAATCAATGACTTTAGGTGGTTTCCGAGGCACGGGAATATACTGCCTCCTTCCAAACCTTGGGTTGCTATTCAGAATTTCTCGACAGGAAAGCCTAATATTTTTTTACTGGCCTGAACCAAACCTTGGGCTTGAACCAATGACATATAAGATGGAGTTATAAGATAGATACTAGACAAAAAAGGGTATCTTAATAAAGTCTCTCTTTATTAGTATATCAGTCTCAAACATAGGGGCATTCTTTTGTACAACAAATTCAACGCTCTTACAATATTATTTTAGAAAATATGCAATTTTATTAGGAAGAATTGTCAAAGATGATTTCTAAAGAACACTCAGCGCTGTACATCTCGTGCTCGTCTTGAATTCGAAGCGCCATCGTAAACTCGATATGCATTCACAACAATTTGAATGCAAAGCTATTGTCAGGAATTTCGTTTGTGAATATCACTCTATGTCGCGACGTACGTGTTTCTGACATAAAACACGTTTAGTGTAAAAGGATATTTAATACAAACTTACAGAGTATAGAACATTACATCTGTCATAATATATGCAATAATACACGAACACAGCCCTAGATCTTCAATTTATCCGGGCTAAGGCATAACCTTGAAACTGGTACTCTCCGGCCTCCGCATTTAATAATAATGCTTTTTTAAAAGGTCTCAAAAAATAAAATATTCTGCGTGGGATGTTTGTGCCCGGGAAAATAAAAATCCTTGAATTAATTTGCACCCTTAATTACCTAATAACTTAATTTTATTAGTCATTCTTTCTAGCCGGGACAGTTCCCCTACATCCGGGGGGATCCGAATCGAAAGTTCCCGTGAGTTTTTTTTAATGTTTATTATAAAAACATATTATTCGAAATTGAATGTGACATAGAAACTTACGGAAAAATATATAAAAAAGAAGTAAGCTATATTCACAATCATAAATAACTGTATGTGACGCGTAAAGATTTTTTCTAGCAATAGTAAAAGTAGACTAGTAGAGTTATTTCGATAGAAGTTTCGAGATTTTTTGAGAATCGAATGTAGAATTTATCAAAGATAGCAGGTAATTATATTTATATTTAGGTAATAATTTTGCAATAAAATTATTATCTACTTTATTTTATTATACTTTATTGCTCCTAAAATCACAATAATAATGCAATTTGTAGTGATCTGATTTCATCACGTTTCCTGCTATTGTTTCATAGTATATCTACAATATAGCCTAAAACATAATAGTTTTTCAGATTGAAATATCCAAGTCATTTGTTATAACTTTTAATATTATAATGATATAATAAAAACATAGGAAATTGATGCTTCTAATCGCAAATTATTATTATTTCAACAATTATTACGTGTATATGCGTTGACGACCTACGTTAAAATCAAGTGCAAAGCGTTTTATATATTAATTGACAAATACTATTTTACTAAAATTACACAGTGATTTTACGCTTTCATACGCACTATGGCTTTGGGAAATTCCAACGTGGTCGAGCGGGCACATTCCAGCCATGCCATCACCCTTCCACTAACCGCTATTTTGTAAAAGGTGCACGTTAATTTTCCTTGTTTTATTTTGCTAGGGCCTATAGTAAAAATCAATACTCTTATTTTCTGAATGGAAGGATAACAGAAGCTGCATTAGTCCACAGAATGGTTCTGCGACATTCCAGCGCGGTCGAGCGGTCACATTCCAGGCGTCCCGTCGCCCGCCCATTAACCGCCATTTTGAAAAAACTTCACGCGTCCTGTGAAATTGCATTGTTTTGTAACTTCCATTATTATTTAGAAATGAAATAGTTTGTATTTGTTGTTTTTCGCGAAAAATACCCGATAACATTTTTAAGATTAGCGTATTCATATAATTATATTGCTTTTTAGAATGAAAGGGATTCCGCTAAAACGCACTTATAAATAATATACTTTTGAAAGATTTTATTTATTTTCCTAAATAAAGATAGCTTTGTAGTTTTGTTAATAATTGATATTCGTACTTGAGCCTACAATTAAATGTAAAACGGTTGTGCTAGAAACTGGGACAATCCCCATGGTAAGGATCGAACCTGCAACTTTCACTTCACAATTAGTATACCATTGTGCTATTGAATCTATTTCATTTAATACTATTCCTTGAACGAAGCCCTCGAATAGTGGTAATTTTATATCATAAAGATTGTAATTTCGTCAAAGGCTGGCGTTTCATTAACTAATACACTTGTCTATATCCTTATAAACAGACTATCATGGATTTTTTCAGATCAATCACTCTCTTCATGTTTAGAAGTTAATTAATATAATGTATCTCGACTATTTTTCTTTGATTTGGTTTTAGTATATAGCCTTTCAACTTTCTTTCATTTCATTAATGATTGATAATATTATACATTTATTGATTTCACTTGATTTTATTATGTTTTATCATTGTTATTTTTTTTGTTAATTTTTATTGATTGTGTAATTAATTATTATTATCTGTGGAAATTTAGCTGATGTATGTATTATTTTATATTATTATGCTATTAGTGTCATCACATTGTATATTTCCCTAAAATAAATAAATGAAATATACCGTAATAAGGAAACTTTATTTCTTAATATCAAATCATATTATCATCGTATTTATTGTAATTCGAAGAGAATATAATATGATTACGGCATGAATACTGCTTACAAAAATGATGATATACTTTTGAAGATCTGACGAAAATTTTTCATTTAAATTCAATAAGAGAGATCAAACACAGCCCCTTACTGAATACATTTATTTGAATTATTAATATATGCGAATGTTGATATTAAAAATGATTCGGTGAAAGTTTTCGAACGGCCAATTTAGAAAGCATTTGTTTGACTGTTGATATTTGAATAAAAATATGTGTGAAACATAACCTTTACTTTCACATGAACATCGCTTGCTTGCTTCGCTAACTTCATTTTTGCTTAAAGCGGTGTTGACAAATTTCAAAAATAATTAAATGCGTCGTGTAAGAGCCCTACAGATGTAATAATAAGTTATTCATATAGTAATATTTGTTCGATTTTAATTTAATTAATGAATTTCTATAGAATGAGTATTTTATATGTTACAAACTGAAACAATAACAATTAAAATTTATAACAATTTAATTTACCAAAGTTAGAGTAGTAGCCGTTAAAGATTTTACCCACAGCTGGGCAAAGATCTTCACATATGTTTAAGTAACGGTTTTGAGTTTATTTCGACACACTACTCCGCTGCATGCCTGTGAGAGAACACATATGAGAGAAATTAATCTGACATAATATTTTCTTTAGATAAAATATAAACACAAATTAATCTCATCGAAACTTATTGATGCTTCCACGGATTTGAACCCACGATCAGTTAAGATTCACGTGTTCTACTATTCACTGAGTCATCTAGATTCTTTAAAATATTTAATTACGCAATATAAAACGACGGGCGTGCACTTATTCAAGAGGCGAATGCTTAAAATACCGTGAAGACTGACTGATTTTATAGGCTACGCAGCGTTGGACCAAGTAGGAGTGACCCCGAGTTTGCCCTTTGGGATATAGTTTAATATTTACAGCTGACCTTTTCGTTGCTCCGGAAAACCCATTACGTTGATTTCTGTTATGTTGATATAAAATGCTTGTAAAGTTTTTCGTTTCAACAAACGTTTTACGCTTTGATACATAACGATGGCGTGACAATGTCAGTCGGTGTATCAGAAAAGAAAGTTTATTATATATTATATATTTAGTTACTAGTCTCAATTTCTTGTGTGTCCGCGTACGACAAAGTAAATTATAATTCTTGTTAGCTATTCGCACGATCTTTTTGATGTAGTTTCAGTATATTAATCACATCATTCGTTATAGGTATAATGACTCATGGGTTTTAAAAATAAACTGGAAAAATCGGTTGGCTGATTAATATTCTGATTGATCAAACTTAATACAACGTATATACATTTTAAACTTTTATTATTATATCTAGCTAAAACCATATAAATGACTATCGAAATATAAAATTGTATTTTTATTAAATCAAAAATTTATATGACAGACTTGTTACGAATATATTTAAATATTGTACGAAAACACCAGACGTCAAGTACAGCTGAGTAGATGAGTTTACGCAAATTTCATTTCAACATTACCCCAGATCATGTATGGGGTGTGTCAAGAACGAAACAAAAAGAAATGAGCCACTAGGAGGGGAAAAACGCTTACGAACAAAGTGCGTGCAAATTCGCTGACATCTTTTGTTTTTTAAACGCTTTTTGAAGCTGTAAAATTCTTTTATATTAATGTCTTCTGAATCGCGCATATTTATGAAACAGATGCAAGTAAAATAAGTACAAGGAAATATAATGAAAGATATCATTAATAAAAGATAAGACAAGATGACAGAAACTCAAAGAACGCATATACAGATGTATTTAGTGTTTTTTTTTTTAATTTTTTATCGTCGTCGTCTAAAATTCTGTAGAACATTTTAAATAGTACTCCTATATATTTATATCAATAGTTTGTCCTGACACTTATAAAGTAGCAATAAAAATGTCCCCGGTCCCTGTCCCACTGTTGAGGTCTGGTTCCTTTTAAGGAGTGTATAAAGCGTTTATTCCACAACGGTGTTCTTATGCAAGTTAGTGGATACACATGTGGTCAATATTGATCTATAAAAAAGAACATAAGGCAAACTATAAAAATAAAATTAATGAAAATTTAGTAGACCTTGCCTGAGCTTAAGTCCGTGATATTCGGTTAAGATTTACGTTTTCTAGCAACCGAGCCTATGTAAAATTACATCAATCGGCTGCTTTGTTGCCACATTCAAAAATACGCTTTAGCATAATTTTATATACATTGATGACCTTGGCATCAATTGAAGAGTGTATTCATCTACATTTAAGAGTAAGCTATTTCTTTATGTGAAAACCATGGTCTGGACGAATAGCGTCATCAATTTTATACGTTCATGACGTCAAAAGACCTAGCTATCGACTTATTTACTTTTTCATGCGGACAAATATTACATATACAATATTTTTTTTTGATTATTAAAATAGACAGTTTATTGATAAAAAAGACAATGCCAAGTTAGTAATGATTGACTCAATTGTATTAAAATATTACATATTGATAACCTGATATGATCTATAATTGTCACTGCTCTAAATATTTGTAAGTAAATAAGAGCAATTCGCATAACCTATTTATTTTTATATGTTATGTTTAATAAGTTGAATTTTATCGAATAACGTATCAGATACCCTACATCAGTTTGTTAAGCTGTTTTTTTAGTTTGTATAATGGGACAGACGGTCAGACAGGATTCAACGTGATTGACTACAAAGCCCCAAGAAAGGTATTTAAATGAGCATTTAAAAGTACAAAGACTTATTGAGCAGAACGCTATTCAACGTCATTACATAATGAAATGCGAGAGAATCTACGGCGGGGGAATTAAAAAGAAATCTGAATCGGATGTAGTGTTTTCGTAAATAAATGAGCTTTGCGTTCAAGTGGCGTTTATTGCCTTATCTCAAGAAGAATGATAGCATTATAGGCAGGACAAAAAACTCTTACTGTGTCTTTGAACCTTGGCAAGCTGTCTTGAAACCAAGCCAATTTCGCTGCATCGTAGGCAAAACTTGAATGTGTTTTGGAAACTTAGGATCGAATAAAGCCATTATGCCCGAAATGAAACCGGTCGAGATAGTTATCGTTACATTTTATTAAATTTTTCAAAGTTTTACTCTAAATATATAACTATGGATTCGTACATTAATCATTTACAAGTAATGTAGAAGGTAGAGCAATTGATTTAAAATGTAAACTCAGTATTTTGTCCAACTTTATTTCGTCCCATAGGATATCCATTTGAAGCAAAATACGAACAACTTTGTAAAGCTTTAAACAAAAGTAAATATACTCGTGAAATGAATGGTCATATTTGTTGAAAACAAAATACCGATTTATTTATAAAATTATTTTCCAATCGAGATTAGTTTGGTTTATGACCGTTCTGAATTAGCCATTTGCATTAGTATTATTCTAGAATATTCTACTCGATTTGATGAAAATTATATTAAATCTAAATCAATTATCTTTCTCGTGTCGCAACAATGCGTAAACAATACGCAGTGATGACCAACAACTGAACACGATCTAGAAAGTTCCTTCCACCTTATAAGAGACCGTTGAGAAACACGCTATCAAGCAAGGCTACAAATCAAGCGACCTTATATATGAGTAAGAAATAATTAATCATATTCCACGCACATCTGAGTACTCCGGTCCTATTCACTCACTGAAAGTGGCTCACGTAACAAAGAACGGTAACCTAATACGTGAGTAGAAATATGATGTATTATACTCTTTATATTATTCTATTGTGGTAGACCCATTTGCCGTCTAATTGGTTCCGATGGTTCCCGATTCGTGACTTTCAAAGCGAGTTGCGTTCGAGGTGAAATCGGAGATACGCTTAGTAAGATCGCTTATACGAGAATGCGTAATTCATCACGATCTTTCATCCGACATGTTTTAGCTTAGTATAACACGCAATCCATCAACTACAAGCTATGTTTTCGTCTAACGAAGTCGATACAGTGAGGGATGTTGTCTTATGACTCCTCAGCGTGATTCAGCAAAGGAAAAAATACTCATGCTATGAAAAATAATCAAATAGAGATATATTCAAGAGTGTTTTCTTTAGACACTGACATTCCTTATTATCCTGATTAAAATCAATGTATTTATTTTGTATTTTTACACCCGAATGAGATATTTACTTACAGAACAATGATACCAATGCCAACAAATTGACTTGTGAATTTAGTAAAACATGTACTAAATTATCATTTGTATAGTGTCGGTTTTTGTTTCGTCGTTGCTAATAATAACAATGATTAAATGTAATACTAAAAAACTTTATGAATATCTTTGTAATACGCCTTCGTTCATTTCCATTATTATTCAGCATGTGTTTGCAGATAATATTTTCTACGTTGAGATGGTGTATTTCTGCGGTTTATGCCGCCACAATACTCGATACTTAGGGCCAGCAAACGCACGTAACAAGTCTTTGACCTCAAAGCCCTGTAGTAAACGTCCTTAAAACCTCTAGACGATTCTTATATGCAATCTTGAAAATCAATTTAATATAATTCTCTTCATTTATTGCTATTTTATAATTTATTTATTTACAATCAAATACCATTGACGATATTTATTTAAAATAATTACACATTTTAAAGTAAGAGTCGTATTAGTGTGTATTTTATAAAGAAAATGCGTTTAGAAAATAAGTTTCACACGATGCTCTTCACCGCATTGAAGAAAATGCGTTATAAAAACAAATAAAGCAATAATAATTGCTCGGACTTTGAACCCGCGACTTGAGGCACAGAGACGTGTGTTCAATCTAAATAAAAACAATACAAAAAAAAAATCATAACTAAATAACAATACAAGCTGAAAATTTTACCAGTAGTAAAGCATAAAAATCATGTCAATGTCCTTAATTTTTTAATGCTAGAAATGTCTAAAAAGTAAAACGGAATATAAACTCTGAGGTAACTTTTACAGGTAGTTTATTTATTAACGTACCTCACGAGACAAGTAAAAAGTAATCTTATGAACTTCTCGACTGCCTCGTTGGTACAGTTTCTAACTTACAGGGTCGTAGGTATCGAGACCTTGAGTTCTAATCCCAGTGGGCACGAAATTATTGGTTGTTTATTTCATAGTATCAAGTTAGCTTTAAGAGATAGCCTGCGCCTGAACTAGAGAAATCCAGTTGTACCAGGTCGCAGTTCCATCGAACCATAATGGTGATGGAATAGTAAGTGCACCTGTGTTTGCCAACCTGCCCGCAAATATCGCAAGAAACTTTATAGTATACAAATATTAGACACTGTTGAGAATAGCCATCAGGACTTCATGCCGAGTCTATGCATTTCATATGAAAGTGCATTTCTAAGTAAATATAAAGTAGCTAGCTTCACCTATCGTTATGTTAAATAAACACACATAGAAAATATATGCAAGCATTATTGTCTCTGCATATTTATGTTCTATATCTATAGCCGCACTGCGCGGTTTATCCCGGTTTAAGCGTCACTGCTCAGCCATAGTGGATCGTAGCGTGATGTCATAGTTTATAACTTTTGCAATAAATGGCGAATCAAACGCGCAAATATTTTTTTTAAATCAAAGAGACAAATTTAATGTTATACATTACTATAAATTATCGACGCAAATAATCAAAAGAATACTTTTTTGTCAGACACAAAAGGTTCAATTTCATTAGACGTATAAAAACTTTAAATAGTTTTAAATAGTTTCCTAAAACTGTCTGCGAACATTACCCATATTAAGATGTTGGCGCAGAGTTTGAAATTTCACGAGCATTAATATTAACTTCACGTTCGAGACAGGTTGTTAATGTACTCTGAGAGGCTTGCGTAAGAATCGAAAACCGCATGGATGAAGGCGGATACCGTCGCGACCTCGAAAGAGACCTCTGACTCATACAGACAAAAACATCTGAGTAAGTGTTTACATTATCTTATTTACAGTGCATAGAGGTAAACTAGGGGTAAAAATAACTTTGCCGCTCAAATCAATATCACCCTAATAATATGAATACCTTACTTAAATAAGTGGGCTTATACAATTATAAGTATTATTATTAAGTGTCCCAATTTCGCTTGTGTTAATTATCGAGAAATGCTTGACACTATTTGGGAAGACCAATTCTCTCATCAAGTAGGGCTCGTCGAAATCATGTCGTCGACTCATAAGTTAAGCCGCAACATTAATTAATAATAATATTATAAACACTTACGGTTCATTTAGTTATAATATCATTGAACATCAGTTCGTAATGTGTCATACACTTTACTAGTTATCATTGAAAATATATATATATACGTACTTGAAGTGGAAAAAAACCTGTCCGTCATTCTAAATTCGTGATCTGTACAACTTTTAATTCTTATTTTTTATCTATATAACATTTATATAACACCACAACATATTTAAATGTCAATATCAAATTCAATAAATCGTGTTTAAAAATCTCTAATCTTAATTATAATCATTAATACATACGTGTAAAAACAATTAAAGAATATCTTACAGCGCAATAAGTAGTATAATGTTTGAAAGAAACAAAAGCAAACAATATTAAAACGATTCATTTATTTAAAAAAGACAGACTAGCAATTTCGTTCCTTTATAATAAGTGGTTAACAAAGTCGAAGACCTTGGAATTGTAAGAAATATTAACTATTCTTCGCATCGTTTATACGTCTTTGGGCTCCTGATTACCTCACTCTTCAAACCGGACCACACAAATACAAACTGAATTCAAAGCATGTTTAGTCGTAGAATAAGTTATGAATGAGTGGTACCCACTTTACATAGTTAACGTTATGATGATAGTAAAATCAAAGCAAACGTACGTTTAGTTACTATTTACTTTAGTGTTTTAAGTTTTTTAGTAACTATTTACTTTGGTGTTCTAAACTGGCCTTGAATCAGTGGATCTACGTATTTAATGATTCAGGATCTGCAGATCTTTTCTGTAATAACAACAGAACACACATCGTTAAATATAAGAATGTGATATGCGACATTGACTATAATAATTGTAGCATATTACACGCAACAAACTGGCGTATTACGTATTAGTATAAGTCGGTTTTCAACATCACGAGTGATATGCGAATTGATATTTTACAGAAATCACTGGTGTATAGTAGACGCACTCACATCACGTATATTCGCGAACGAATAACCGCCTATTTAATATCTAAAATGTTCAAATTTCGCTAATTATATTTTCAATAACCCTTAAATTTTCCACGTCTAGAATATTATATGTTATATATATATACATATATATGTGTATCTTGTAGATATATTTATTTAACACCATCATATCAGACGAAAGACGTTCACTGTTGGACAGAAGCCTCCCCAAATGCTGCACGATGGCCAGCATTGGGCTACCAGCATCTAACGGCTTCTCGCGACCCTAGCAATATCGTCGGTTCACCTTGTCTGCCTGCCTACGCCGAGTCTTCCGACTCACGGTCGCCACCATTCGTCCCAATGGCAGTAAATTCTGCGAATGATGTATATATTATTGGTTTAATTTTATTTTAATATTATTTTACTTTCATTTTATATCTACAAACAACCTTTCGTATGAGTTTATGTTTTTAGCTTGACTGTATAGATTTTATTTTGCAATAAAGTATGAATAACTGTTTATCATAAGGATTAAGTGTAAATCTTATAAATTTCTCAAGACATTGTACGTTGAATCTAAAGATAATTTTCATTCCCGTAGCCTTACTCAGTTGTACCTTATAATTCTCGACGGCGCACTAGATGTCGCAAAGAATTCCATCGCGACTACGAAATGCAAATTGCCACGGCCAAGCCGGATCTAACTTGTGGACGTGTTTTATTATAGAACTATCACATGTCTTTATTTGTTGCTATGTGAAGTTAAACTATTTCATTTCTGGTTTTGTGTCTTATTGTTATTCTATTTGTTTTTATAATCATTAGTTTTATTTGAAGTATTAAAAATAGCCAACGGTTTCAGTTTATAATGTAGTAAAGTAATTAATATATTTATTTATCAAATATGAAAAATATCAAAATTTATAATGTTAAAAAATCGTTACATTTAAATATCAAAAGTATTTTCAAAATTAACAACGCACAATTTGTTTGTTTAAAACTAGATATTTAAAATCTTATGTTGACTAAATTTCAAATTATTTCCTGCTTTAGTTCTAAAATAATAAGTTACTTATTTTAAGCGATGGATTTCATAAAGCACGAACTTCAAAAGTAAATATTTTTCAACTAAATAATAAATATTAACACAATTTGAAGCCAGTTTGTTTACAAAAACCGTCAGTTGATTGTTTTTACAGTTATTAACTTTAATTGGAATTATTAAATGAAGTAATTATTGTTATATCAAAACGAGTTCAAACGCTAGTACACGTACTAACGATACTGGGTCGTTACGAAAGATTTACGATGTGGTTTAAAAATACAAAAAAAAAATAGCTTACGTAACTGACTGAGGTTGTTGTATCCCAACCTCAAACTTTCTTATTAGTTGAAGAAATAAAAACGATATTTGTTTACGGTTTTTCTTTTTAATATTCTTATTTTCGATGACGAACATTATCATTTAAAAGCCGTTGATATTTCCAGAGATAATGTCATCGTTAACAAAATAATTGAAATGGTAATTTAAACCAATGACAATAAAAAAACTGTTAATTATAATTATCATGCAAGTACAATTAATCTTCTACTATACGAGTATTTTCAAGGAAAAATCGTTAATACGATCATCGTCAAGCGATCGATTTCAATATATTTTTATTCAAAACAGTTTATTTCATAATATGTTCCATCATTCTAATTAATTAGCTATAATTTCTCCCCACTCATTATTTATATTTTATTTCAAATTTAATATTAAATACTCATTAAGTTTTTCGCTTATATTGAAAAAGGTATATTGATTTTTATATCCTTTGTTAACTTGATATTTCCATTTCATATTATTTTATAAATTCAACGTTTAAAAGTAAAACGAAATCATTTGTCACATTAAAATCATTGCTGATTCTAATTGTATTCTCATTTACGCTATAACGTTGATTCTCTGTATTACTTTTGATCTCAGCTTCGAATATTCTATAGGAAAGAAAAGTACGTTTTCCTTGTAAGTAATTAAGTTCGTTAAGGGTTTGAAGCGTCGTATTTGCAAGAAGTACCTTTGCTTTACTTCCAGAGCGAAGGTATCGGCGCCTCTTAAGTATCTTATTACTAAAAAAAAACGGCGTTATATTTACAGCCTGCTACAGAATAGGCTTTCAAATTTTCTATGAACCCGGCTTTTTAGTATGGGATATATTATATATTTTATATCCACATTATATATATATATATTCTATTGATTTAACAATTATAATATATCTTAGTGTAGGTACATGATTTTATAAAACATGAATAAAATTTTCAATACAGGATGTAATACAGGATGTATTGAAAATTAGTCTACGCTTTTGTTAGTATTAAATAAACCGTATTATGTAGCTATAAGTATATAAGTGTGTGCAAAATATTAGTATCAATAATTTTTGATCCGCTGTTAAAGTAATAAACCATTATTTGGTAAAAAGTAATCAATAACAGTATTTAATATAAATAAAGGATTTTTCATGATTATATACGTGACACTTTAACTTAACTTTCAGACATAAACCTTATATTATTTTTAGTTTACAATCGTCACTAGTCATTAACTGACTCGGATTTGTATAATCGTTTTGTTTATTCCGATATGACCGGTTCTATCAACAAACAAAAGACATACTTAGTTATTTTATAAAATAAATGCGAACTTACCAAGTGCAATTGTTATAATCCAATCCGGAAAAATAAAACACAAGCACAGGCGCCCGAACACTAAGAAACAGGGTTAGGAAATTATATAAAATAAAATCACCAGGGTCAAACACGTCGCACTAAAACAATACGCGGACACCGAGCACTGAATTTAAGGATTCGTGTAAGTAATAGACGCTAGAGCGACCGCCGCTGCCAACGTTTCATAATCAATGTACGACTGTTGTAATATTTACGTAATTTTTTTCAGTCTGTCAGATGTTCGAAACGATGTAGTGTGACGACGACCGAGTGTACCACTCTTGGTGAATGGACGCTCCGCACTGCTGCCCGTAACGGCAAAAGGTCGTTCGTTACCCACATTCTCTTTCCGCGCAAGCCTCCCTAAGTTGAAAAGAGACAACCAATGTTTAAATACGCTTTAACATGCGGTAAAGAAGGATGGAAACATCACAGCTTCGCAGAAAACCCGAATTCGAGTCTTGATAGTTTCAACTTAAGACCACGCTTCGCCTTTGTGAATTATTTGAAAGATATTTGTAATTGCATAAATATGTGAGTAAACGGATATGTTGAAAAGTCGATTGTTATAAACAATGGTTTAAAAGTGACAATGTGATCGTGCAATTCTCACAAAGCTCTTTTTCTCATTAATGAAACGAACAAAAGCCACTTGTTTGATGTTTTATTTTACTTAGTATCCAATACATATTTAATTGCCAAAGAAACTTGCAGTGCCAGAGATACACTTTATAGTGAAACTGATCGTCATTTAAACATCATGTGATTTTTATTATATTTAATAAACTTTGAGTAGTTGATTGTATAGTAGATCTATTATGGGTCTAGGTTTGAGAAATGATCGCTTAATTCTGGTTGGTATTAATATTTCTTTATAGTATCTACGAAAAGTAAACACGGGAATAATTTAGGCACTAGCTAACTTACAAGCAGCAACTATATATGCGAATATCAATATCAATAAATGATATGCTTAAGAGACCTGATTTATTGAACATGTTAATGTATAACATAACTTTTGATTGTATATAGAAAAAAAAACAACATAATACAAATAAATAACACAATGCGATAAGTATAAACTTTCGAATTCGAATTCAATAAAATCTTACTTTTTGAGAATAGCGTTTCATTTATTGGTCCTTCGAGCAGGATATAAGAATATGGGTTTTTTTTTTCTACATAGTATTACTGCAGTTATAACAATATTAAATTGTTCAGCGTTAGAAACAAGTAGATCAAGCGTTAACGTTTATAGTTCATTAAATCAATTATTCATTGACATTTTCAAAGCTGTTGCCAATTGCTGGTTATCGTTTGCGTTAAAACAAAACAAAAGATAGAAGAATGAGAAAATTGTGTTAACCCACTTTGATCTTGGCCACTCATTGGAAGTCGGAACTGATTCAATAAAGAGGACAAACCAATACACAAATAAAATAAACGAATAAATATTTTCTGAGTAAATATTAATCTTTATATTGCTATTTTTGTTACATAGATATAATATCTATGTATAGCCATTGTAAATCTAATGTCTGAGTAAGTTTGTTAAGCATTTTCATTTGCTTAGTAATAAATTTTATAAATAAATTAAATTTCATCACTTTCCTTTTAATATCTAAGTTTCCATAAACAAAATCTTCGATATTTTATGATAATTATGTAACCTTTAAAGTTATAAACCACAAAAAATATGTTTATAATATATAACACACTCTTGATGTATAATTTAATGCATGGAGTTGATAAAGTCACCCATGTTAAAATTTTCTTTGTGTTGTTCTGGGGGGAAGGTACCACCCACCCACTTATTAGATATCCTATCGCAAAGCAACTGATATTGTTGTGGTTTGGAAGGGTTATTGTAATTACAAGCACAAGAGACATAACATCTTCGTTCACTAGGTTGGTGGCGCATTGGCAATGTAAGCGATGGTTAATATTTCTTACAATGTCAACGTATATAGGTGATGACCAATTATCATCAGGTGGCCCAATTGCTCTTCCGCCTAATGATTCTATAAAAAAATGCGTGAAAAGTGTTTACCATGGAATTCGAGACAACAGAAAAGAGTTTAGATGCAGGAACAATGGCTTTACGTGCTTTCCGAGGTAGAGGATTATACACATTTTCAATTTCCAAACTCCAGGCTACTACTGAAAATTTTTCGACAAAAATCCCCAAATCTTTTCATTGGTTGTCATGAAGCTTAAATCCAAGACCTCAGGATCAGCGGCTTTATATTTAACCATCTAGTTATTTTATGCCGTGATACTAAAGTGTTGCACTTATAATTAATAAGGCTTAGTGCATAAAGGCCACATTCTCATCATTTATTCTGCGGTCAAGCAAATGACACACAAGAATATTTATAGTGTTTTAGTTTGAAGGATGAGTAAGCCAGAGTAAATAAAGCCACGAACCACTTAACATCTTCGATCCTATCTCATCCCATATGATATAACATCTCGTCTATCATCTCGAAAGACAACTCGTCTATTTCCTTCCTGCAGTAAATAAGAAAAAATAATTTATTTTACCTTCACAAACCGTTTTCATAGCTTCACGTGTTTTTTAGTATTGTTGTGCCTTAGTTTTTTAGCATACGTTCATAGGATAAATATCGCTTCTATAGGATATATACTAAATCTTATTAAGAGTAGTTAGTAGTAGTAGTAGTATTTTATATGGATACCTTTTAAAAATGTTGTACAAAGATGAAAGTATCCATAAACTTCAATGTATTTATCTCTCGTTTCTTGCAAATTTTATACCTTAATAATTTAAATCAGCTGTGATATTCTGTAAGAACTCACTCCAATGCTCATCCGTAAAATGTTGACAACCGACTTATGGTGATATACTATTTTGATGCGTGTATTCTTGAAATGTTATAATTATTATGTCCAATGTCGCGTATCACTATTTGACAGATCACGATCATATTCTGCGGTGAGTTTCAATTTTGTTCTAACAGAACCTAACACACCTACAGTTACCTAAACATGATGGAGCTGTAATTATTAAACACTTATACAATACCAGGCAATACGAATACCAGACATTATAATTTGTTCGAAGCTTGTTTGCAAAAAGGTTTTATAAAACGTAAATTATTATTTCACGTATAATATAAGTAATTATTAAATATACATGTATTTGTGTATAGTAATCTAATTGTGGCAGTGTATTAAATTTGCATACATAACATCTCAGGTACACACCACATCTGAATTGGTACAATCACTATGTCTAATGAATTGATTCGATCATCATGGCTGCTAAATTAATTGTATAGCATTTGAACAATATGTTCTGAACAAAATACAAATAGTAATAACCTTTTGAATTATTAGTTAATGATGGAAGTCATTTAAGTAAAAGATTTAAAGTATTTTTTCTCACTAAATATTAATCTCTATACATATATATATCTCATACTCTAAACAGTCTATTCCTCATTCAGTTTTAACTTGATTTGTACTTTTTTCTGTCTTTTTATAACAAATATATAGTGATCACTTTTCACTGTTATTTTTAAGTTGGTATTATGTTTGTATTTAGACATACGAAATACCATTGACTCATCGCGAGATCTCCGAAACTATAGGTCCAATTGATTTGAAATTTAAAAAACTCCATCTGCATCGTAGACGCTCACTAAAAACGTCACGGATTTTACGCAAAACATATCTATAATTATTGTTTTACCAATACGAAGTCGGGACTAGCTTGCTTATAACATTTCCACCTCCTATTCTTTGTACAACTTAAACTGTTAACTGGAGAGAGAACTGCCTTTCTATCTTATCGTATCTTTGTATAATTTGTGCACGCTTCTTGTCTTGATATGCTATAAGTACACATTTTTAACGGGTTGATTGGATAAAATTATCCTTAGTATACAATACAGCACTTAACGACGATTGCCTTCATAACGTCTCTATATATTATAGCTTAGGTTATGAGTTCAAGGTTAGGTAGTCAGGTTTTCTTAAACACAGTATGTAAATAATATATATACGAATATCTATGTCATAGTAATTGTCGTATTAAGTCTATGTATGTCATAGTATTTTGTTTTATAAAAACATAATCAATTTTTGTTCGTTCTAATGTCATATTTCAAATTAACATTTTGACCTTTACCGTAAACATTAACATAAGCACACAAATAAGATCCTTTATTGACTCTTAACCGTACAAACTAACTTCGACATAAATGTCATATGATCAACAACTACGTTTCAACTGCTGACGTCACCTAAGAAAAAATAAAATAACTTGATCTGGTACAAGTCAGAAATAGCCATGAAATAACCAGAATATATGATGGTATGTTTTCAATATGTCACATATTCATATTAACCCAAAAAACGTATGTGACCATACCATGTTTAATTGAATAAATGTGATACAAAGAATAATAATTTGAGCGGGTCGATTGATTGAAATTCTGAATATAGGCGGCACTGCGACCCTTTTTCAAATTTACTTAGAGCAAAAATCTATTAATTATATTAGAAAATGAGCCAAGGCTTCATGTCTTATAGTTTAAACTGTAATTTGATAATTAGTATGTAGTTGATGAGTCGAAATGGCCGAGTGGTTAGAACACGTGAATATTAACAGAAGATTACGGGTTCAAACCAGACAAGCATCACTGAGTTTTCCTGTGCTTAATTTGTATTTTTAGATCTTGTTCTGTGAAGACGAAGATCGTCGGTCAAGGAAAACATCGTGACGAAAACCTGCATTTGTCGGATGAAGTTCTGCCATATATGTATCTACCAATCTGTTTACTTTTTGATACTAGTTAATTAATTATTGTCATCAGTATATAGGTTAGGTTCCTAAATATTATAGTTAAATTATATATTTTTATACTTAAGTTTTTTATTTTTATACTTAAATTTCGAAATTTTTAATTAATTACTATTTATTGTTTTCTTATTTAGATTATTCTGTTATATGTTATTAATGTGATAAATGATATGAGTGTACTAATTTATAATATTTTTTTAGCTTTATTTTCAATGTTATTAATCATTATTATTAATTTATTTTTAAATCTTTTAATTTTCTATACAAATGTGGTTAGCAATTGTTAGTATTTCAGTATAATAAAAATATTGCTTATGTTGTAATCTGTCATAAGTAATACAAAAAAAAATATATTGTACTTATTGTGGCCGTCTTAAAGAGTCGCACATTTTATATAAGTTTGAATGTGTTTTTATTATTACATGTGTAAGTGTTGTGACTGTGGATGGTTAATAAAATAAAATAAAAAAAATAAAAAAATATAGCCCGTGCCTGTATATGCTAGGCTATATATCAGTAGGCGCTTGCCTAACATATTGTATTTGATTAATTCATGTTCTATACAGTCTTTACCTTAGGGTAAGGTTTTTTTTCAACATCCCAAGTTTTTGAGAAATTGCCGGACTGAACGATTTCATAACGAGGACACTAGTGGATTCCAATGATGGATTCTTATGAAGGACACTAATGGATCCTCGGTCAACAAGGAATGTTATTATTTAAAAAAATAGAATTCAAAACGAAAGGATGATATATATAGAATATAGGATTATAAATTATATGATATCTTATAGATTTCGGTTATAGATTATAATTATAATCCATAACCGAAATCGACTGAGTTGAAATCGGTGGCATTAATTGTTAATAGTAGTTATTAAGTATACTTAATAATTCAATATAAAATTAAAACCACTTGAAACCCGCCTGATTACATAAAGATAAAAGGTTTATACTTCAAGACGAATATATTTTTAATCAGTATCGCGTGGGGTCGGAATTAGTTTTTTTTATTTTGGGACGTTTCGACTGTATATATTTTTGTATTCAGAATGATTGGTTCAGTTGCGTTTTTTTACAATAATCTATACTAATATTATAAATGCAAAAGTAACTGTCTATCTGATATACTTTTACGGCTAAACCAATAAACCGACTTTTATAAAAATTTCTATGAAGCACGCATAAATTCCATGGAAGGACATAAAAGACGAACGAGAAAGACTATTTCTTAATAAAATGTACGTCAACATATACATAAGAACATTATGAGTATGTACATATATGAGTAGTAGTATAAGTATCAACAACGCTCTCCCCGCCCGTACTCGGTACATGATACATGGTACCTCGCTTTCATAGTCTATTATTATAATATATTTTGTAATATCTTCAAAAATTCTCGCCCATATTAGAAAGTGTCTTGTGAAATTTTTATATACGGTATTTATTTAAAATTAACACGTAATTTATAGCAAAAACGATAACTTCTGTCACAAATAAAAATCATATGAAATAAAATGTCAGTTTTTTAACTATAAAACTTAAAATTGTATAAATCTATAAAGTTAGATACAAATAATATATCATGCTATGTATATCAGGTAGTATTTTCTGTATATATTTAAAATATTTTCAAATACAAAATGTTGATGTATGCAGTTATATACATAGGTTTTTTTATTGTTAAATATATAAAATATTAAAATTGAGAAGTATGTGATATTAAAATAAATTCCCTTCTCTTAAAGTTACCAAACCTACGAGTTACCAGAATCCAAACAACTATCTTTAAGACTACCGCTGCTACGTAATAATTTAAATATTTTATTCGTTATATTTCGTTCAGCAGATATTGTAGGATAAAATGATAAAGGAGTTTTTTATATTTCAATTAAATACCTTTTTTAAAATACTTTAATGAATAAAAAATATATAAAGCTTTGATAAATCAAGTGATTTTATATTCTATTACATTACTATTTCAAAAATTATTTTTAAAGAGGAACAGTTATTGAAATATAATACTTACAAGGAATTCGAAATCACATCGCCTCCGGCGTGAAATAACTGCGTCAGCTAAAAATACATACAATATAATTCTATTTGCAAAGAACGAGGGAAAAAATCGTAGCTGTTTCTAGGTATTAAAGATGTAATAGTTTTTTTTTAATCAATTCCATACTTTTGTTTCATTTCTGGTTTTGTTATCTGTGGGTATTTAACAAGTAAGCGAGTAATGTGTTGTTAGTATTATTTCTACTGATAAGTTAAAAATAATTTTGCTCTCAAATACAAATATATGCATTTTATCAGCTACTTTTAAAGTTAACGAAAATGGTTTTGGACGGTATTAGAAGTCCGTATAAATATTCTAACTTTAAAAAAAAACTGTATAGGAATTGAACTTTTTTTAAAATTATAATTAGTTCTATTTAAGCTGTGATCGATCACCTCTGATATTTTATATAGATAATAAATTCTTTCATGTTCAAGAATATTATGTGTATTGGCAGCAATGTGTAAAAAAAACTTAAAATAAAGTTGTTATTTTAATACACAATAAAGATAAAAACTAAGTAAGTATAAAAGCATTAACGTTAAAATGAGATTTTATTTAAATTTACATTAAAACATTCTTAAAAATAAAAAAACGAATTTAGCAGAAAACGTTTGTTTTGTATTTGGATAAAACGAGTGCTCTTGTTAAATGTTAATTGGAACAATGTATAATTTAATTAATTAACCTAACAAAGAGTAAGCATGCCATTAAATAAAATTTAATAACAAATACCCGAGGATTTGTAATAGAATAATATTTTATTAATATTTACCTGCGTTAAATGTGTGATTATATTTTTTTGAAATTTTATATTATTTTAACATCACGAAGATTTTATTAAAGTAGATTTAGATTTGTTATTTGTTTATTGGGTTAAATGGAAAAATATTCTCCATACATTCCGATAAAATGAATTAAATTTAAGCTTTTCAGATAGAAATCGATATGGCCCAGTGGTTAACAGTAACAGTACAGTAACAGCCTGTTAATGTCCCACAGTTGGGCTAAGGCCTCCTCTCCCTTTTAAGGAGAAGATTTGGAGCTTATTCCACCCTGCTCCAATGCGGGTTGGTAGAATACAGAATGTGGCAGAATCTCAATGAAATCAGACACATGCAGGTTTACTCACGATGTTTTTCTTGCACCATCAAACATGAGATGAATTATAAACACAAATTAAGCACATGAAAATTCAGTGGTGTTTGCCCGGGTTTGAACCCGCGATCATCGGTTACAGATTCACGCATTCTAACCACTAGGCTTAGTGGTTAAAACATGTCGAAAATTGCGGCTGCAGATCTGACAAGTCATTAAATTTTCATGTGCTTAATTTGTATTTATAAATAGTTTATAAATATATGTTATAGCAATATATATGTAACTAAAATATTTTAAAGTACGTAGATAATCTTAATGCATTCAAAGTAATCATAGATTTTCACAATGTTTACACTTAATTAAACCAAATTAATGATGATTCTAACTGAAAATAATACTCATTTATATAATATTGTCTATGGTTACGATTCCTTTGTCAAATGGTTGTCGTAACAAAAACTCTTTTAGGACTCAATCAGACCGCTTTTTGTATGTATTTTTAATTATTTTAGTACCAGCTAATCGTCCCGGCTTCGCACGAGTAGATATCTAGGAAAATGTATTTTGGATAGGATTTGCGTAAAACCCGTTCTTATTGAGCGTCTACGTCGGGGAAGGACTAACTGTGACAAATTTCAAGTCAATCGGACGGATAGTTTAGGAGATCTCGTGATGAGTGGTATTCCGCTTCATTCTATAAATTCTATTTAATTTAAAAAATGTTTTGTGTTTTGTGACGAAACATCGCGAACCCTGCATGAGTCGGATGAAATTCTAACACACACGTATATTACACGTGTATATAGGTGCATTTGAGCAGCGTGCTAGAATGCTTGGGCGTTCTTCTTAAAAGGAGACATTTTAAAATACACTTTTTAAGTATAAATTAATATATTTAGTTCCGAAAATGTGTTAAAAACTTTTATAGATATCAATAACAAAATGTTATAAGATTTACGAGCTCGTTATAACTTTTCAGGTACATTGTTCTGTTTTTATTTCTGTTTGAAAAATACACAGACTATATATTTCTAGAAACACTAATGACTACACGATTAAAGATACTAAACAGAGATATATAGAGCATTAATTAAGCTTGGCTTGTATCGACTCCTACGCAAAATGTCAATCTTATTACTTCGCGTTGCCTCATTAGTGTTTTCTAAAGTGTTTCGTGGGCTGGTTGGAAACGCTAACGAAGGGTTGGCATTTTAAGGGATTTAGAATTTAGTTAATTAGAAATGTTATGAAGCATAAAAAACGGAATTCATTAAATACATTTAAATTCAACTGTTTTTGTAGTTTAAATGTAAAACGTTTAATTATATAGGTATAAATGTTTTATAATATTATCGTTCTATTATTCAAAATATTTATTTTATTCGAGGACTTTAATAACAATGAACAAATTAAAGTGTATAAAAGCCACTGTACTGTACTGGAGCTTGGCCACGTCGCCAAGAATTCTAGCAACATTTTCCCGTTGAATCGCAAATCCAATTCTCTGTAAGCCCTCCTCACCAGTGGAGGCAATAAGACGGGGTGTTATGTTTTAGGAAAGTTTTTGCACTATTACTCCAAGGCCCAAATGTTTCAACTGCAAACGGAGCAGAGATATAATTGGGAATTAGAGACGAATATTTGCACCATTTGTTCGCTTCAATATTAGCCACTGCGGCTCCGACATTTAAGGGTCTTTTAGATTATTGATACTAATTATTTTTACAAATAACCTAGGGTTGTTATCGGATTTTTTTTTGGATTTGGATGGATGGATTTTTCTGTGGCGTTGTTGAGACGAGATATCTCCGGAAAAAAAACAAGAACTTTTCCTATTATAGTTTCCAGAATAATTAGTAAATTATGTACAATGCGATAAATCAAAATATTTTTGAGCCCTTAAATGAATTTTCCAAATTAGACTGAGTATTTTAAGACGTCGCCGTCAAAGCTACTTGGGCCAAAAGCTACTAACAATTCAAAAAAAAAATTACTGCCAATCGTTGTTTTTATAAAAAGCATAGAAATGAGATCGCGTACCGAGAGGGGCATAAAGGACGCGCAGCCGAGATCTCGCTGTTATTAGGCGCGCTCTTATATGACGATGGGACCAATGTGTCAACACATGTGACTCCTCACAATGGGTAAGTCGCGTCTGTAAGTAAATTTTGATTTTGATCGATTCATTCGATTGACGTCTTTAGCTTTTTTTCACTTATACATCGATACTTGTACTTTTTTTTTGCTAATTAATATTTTAGTAAACGATGAGCGACATTAAGCCATTTTTTTTTAAGTGTGTACGTTTGATTTAAACTTGAAGAACACTAAAAAACATTTGATTTAAAAAAATATTTATTTATTGATAATACAAATTGCATTTTTTCTAACAAATTATTGTTTAAATCATTAATCAATACTTATATTAGTAACTAGTTGCTTCACACGATTTCACCCACGTTAAAAATCGTAACTTAATGTCATACGCATAGTAATAACTAAGGAGACGTCTTTTTTTGTAATTCCTTACAGAAAAAACTACTAAACCATAAGATTCAGCGCATTTTGGAAAAAAAATTAGTGATAGTAAAATAGATGCGCTTTGCAGTTTCACCCATTTTTAATTTAGACTATTGTCGTGACAAGAGTGAATGTCATTTGCTCGTAGCTTATAACGTGTCTTAATAAATTGGCTATCTAACGCAAAAAGATTTGTCAAATCAAAAGATGTTGGTATTGAGATAACAAACAAAACAAACTTTATGTTATATATATATATATATATAAAGTTAATAAAATAGTATAGGATATAGATATATCATTACCGTCTTTTACTAGTTTATCACACACTTTCTACTAAAATAATTCAACTTCATTAGTTTGCACTCATTAAGAACGATACATCATGTTATTAAATTGCTATTTTAATTTATCAATCAAATAATTTTAGACGTGTATTCGAATTTCAGCATGCATCGATAGCAGCTGGAACGAATGAAATAACCATAATCGCAATTCTGTGGAAATGACAATGTATAGCTTTAAGCGAGGAAATGACGACGGCGTCCCAATCACGATTTCGATTTAGGTCGATTTAGTGAACGCAGGTCAATCAATTGTTGAATGATCGTAAGCAGAACAAAGCGGTGTTATTATGTAAGACCTAACGTCGTAGCTCACTGAAAACCAATTTATGATGAAACACTATATTGACATGTGTAGGTATCCTTTAAATGATATAATTATTATAGACTCTTTCACATATCACTTTCGGTTGCTTCACGATAGTGATCTGCGGTGATATTTGAGTTTGTTATAAAATAATAGCTCTACTCAATATAATACTTACTATGGGTTAGTAAATAAACATGTGTCAAAATATCAACCTGATGATGCTTATAACAAGCACAAGAAGAATAAATTTAAAACCAATTAAGAGCATAGAACCCATATTCTTCGCTTAAGAATTTTTCTATTCAATAAACCATCATGGCAAATTATATGCATCGACTTCATTCGAGAATCACAATAGTGCTTAGAATGTTTTGATGCAAAATTGAAAATCTAACTTAATCTTCAACTACACCGTCTCTAAATGCTACTTTTATTATTAATTATATATATACGTATATATATTAATTAATTATATATAATATAATATGTATATTATAATAATTTACTGATATCTATGTCATTATAAAAAACAATCGATATTGTCACATGATTGAAGCTCTAGTATATTTACAAATTAATAATATTATCTCATTATTGCAAGTAATAATCCTCTCTATAAGTAAACTTTAACCGTCAATCCCATGGTATAACGAACAGATGCAAGCACTTAATAATATTTACAATATAAACAATAAATTGAAAAAATGTTACACTCACATACCGTAAAAGTAAAAGTAAAGTAACAGCTTATGAATGTCCCACTGCTGGGCTAAGGCCTCATCTTTTTTTAAGAGAAGGTTTGAAGTAAACAAAATAGTAGAACTTTTCAAAATGTGATCATAACAACTAAGAATATATATATATATTTTAAATATTAGACATAATTTCTTATTATTTTTATAACCGAAATTAAATAACAAATTTACCATTTATAATTAAAATGCCTCCATCATTGTTTCTCTAAGCGCTGTTAAAATTCTAAAACAATAAATTAATATTCATTTAATCACATTCTGTTTCCACTCATTTCATAACATTACTTTATGAAAATAGTTGGTAATTAAACTGCTTTTAATTCATTCATATTTCGTAACCAAGAATTTTAACTGAATTTTCTCATTAATGCTTATAAATTATTCAAAATATGAAGCTGACATTCACTTCTGTTATTATTAAGTACTAATTGTATTTTAATACAGATTTATATAATTCTTTTATAAAATTCTATTAAATTTTTATTTCTCTTGCATAACAAACTGTTATAATTAAAGTAACAAATATTAAAAGATAAAAAACGTAGATGGGCAACGGAATTTAAATATTATAAGAATTAACGCACTTTTTCCTCAAACCTTACCGTACGCACGTTATGAAAAAAAAAATTCGTGTGAAAACAGAGCAGAAATAATTTTCGTGAAAACAATTGTGAAAGTAATGGTAACATTTACTTCCGGCTATGACTCTTCAAAATAATAATCATAAATATCGAATTGAAAAAGCCCTTATTAAAGATTTTATCGAAGTACTGAAGCAAAAAAAGCCGAGATGGCCCAGTGGTAAGACCATGTGAATCTTAACCGATGATCGTGGGTTCAAACCCGGGCAAGCACCACTGAATTTTCATGTGCTTAATTTGTGATTATAATTCATCTCGTGCTTTACGGTGAAGGAAAACATCGTGAGGTCTGCATGTGTCTAATTTCACTGAAATTCTGCAACATGTGTATTCCACCAACCCGCATTGGAGCAGCGTGGTGGAATAAGCTCCTAACCTTCTCCTCAAAAAGAGGAGAGGAGGCCTTTAGCCCAGCAGTGGGACATTCACAGGCTGTTACGGAAGCAAATCACCGGTGGTAGAGCTTTGTGCAAGCTCGTCTGGGTAGGTACCACCCACTCATCAGATATTCTACCGCAAAACAGCAGTACTTGGTATTGTTGTGTTCCGGTTTGAAGGATGAGTGAGCCAGTGTAATTACAGGCACAAGGGACATAAAATCTTAGGTCCCAAGGTTGGTGGCGCATTGGCGATGTAAGCGATAGTTAACATTTCTTACACTGCCAATGTCGTTTGATGACCACTTACCATCAGGTGGCCCATATGCTCGTCCGCCTTACTGTTCTATAAAAAAAAAATATCTACTTAATTTTATTGTCACCAGCATCGAGGCATCGAGGCTGTGTGCAAAATATCACACAATAAATTAATAACAGAATAGAAATAGTAGTAGAACCGTACACTTGGTTTTAGCTTTCCCAATTAATCAATTATCTTTTTAGGGAAAATGTTCATTACATAAAGCATTACTCGATCGTATAAATAACAAAAAAGGTGTGCAGATAGTATTTATTTATTTCTAGGCATAAATAAAATTGCGTCGTATTTTAATATGTCATGTGTTTTTTAATTGTTCCGAAAGTAATAGATAATCTTGTTTTGTTTACTGGCTTTCTTGCCAGTTTTCCTCTTCTGAATGTACATAAAATTTATTATTTGTTAAAAAAATTTATAATCTAGTAAAATGAAGACTACAAAGTTTTTTTTAAGAATCTATTCGAATAAAGTTAAAAATATTATATATTAAATATTTCCATTGTTTGCTGATGCCGGTAAAATATCATCTGTGCTCATTAAAGACATAAGCATAATAAACAACTAAAGAGTATAAAACTTTAACATATTGTTGCTGGATTACGTATAAGTATAAATACGACGCATGCCTTTTAAGTTTAGTCGCTTGAAGAAAAAACACAACTAGAACCTTTTAGTACTTTTTATTGTTTTTCAAAGTATTCACCACGTAGCTTAATACACTTTCCCATTCGCTCAAACCAGTTATTATAACATTTATTCCACTCTAAGGTGTGGGTGTTCAAAATGCCTGACTTGAAAGTTACATGACGATCTTCGAGAATTAGTTGTCTCACAGCAATGATAATCTTTAGTGAAGGCAAGTGATTTTGGGCATCCTTCGCGAGATTTGTCACTAACACTAGTATGTTCACGAGGGAATTCTAAATACCAGCGTTCGACAGTCCGCAGACATGTGGCCTCATCACTAAACACAGATTCAGACAGTTAGCTCTTCAAAATACTGAAGCCGTGTCAGGCCTCTTCTAAAGTTGTAGAAAATTATTGCACGAAAATTTTCTTAGAAAGATTCATTATTGTACGTAACCTGACAGATTCCAATCGACGCTGTGACTAAACAATAGCATTAGTCCTAATACTTTCAACTGTTTTGAGATTCAAAATTTAAACACATTCGAATATAGAACAGTTCCAAATTCAAATATGGAAACGATAGAACTTAAAAGGCATGCCTAGTATGTCTACTATAGACTAACCTTTAGTTTCAGACACACTGATCAAACTAATTTTCCAATAATCTAAATGATCATTGGTTGGTTGCAGCTGATGACGCAATAAGCGAGCAATGAGCGTTCAAATTAAAGCCAAAATTAATCTGACTTTGATCTGGAGCTGAGATCTACATCTGAGGGATCAATTTATGATGCTAACTTTAAAAATAATATTATTAATTAGATCGTATCACAAGATCACATCTATACATAAAAAAAAACTCAAGCCAAAATAGGGAAGTCGTTAACCTTTGACGTCTATAAAGTTTTTATGGGTTCTCGGTCAGCGCGTCTACATTTCGGTTTTCCAATCAACATTTGGCTTTGATCTTCACTGTAATTTAACTAAAAATAATAAGATTTTCTTAAAACAATTTTAATCAAAAAATCATCGTACGCGAGAATACAACGTAACGCGATAAAGTGTATTTGCTTTTCAATTACATCAGGATTTTTAATCATTGTTTGCTCATAACAATCGTTTAATTAACTAGTAACTTAATTAGTTTGAATACGATTAATATTTGTCTTAATCTTTTTATATCAATGAGTTTTCTATCCAATTTTAAGGTCGAAATTTGGGTTGACTTACCGTAATGTGAATTTGCCATCCATATTATAAGAGCTAAGAGAGATCTATACACTACACATACACTCTCATTTACCTAGTCGGATCCAGAGTCACTGTGACCTCATAAGAGTAAGTAATTTAAGGTGAACTGTGATGAAAAATAAAAATAGGTTACTGAAAAATAATAATAATAATAGGTTGCATTGTTTTTTGTATGTTGCATTGTTTGTTGTAATCGTCCATAACCGCGTCTGAACTCGGTTTATCTGTGACAAAAATTTTTTGGTGCACTTTCGTTATGTAAGACATGATAGTTAAACGTTATGCAAAATTTAGCCAAATTAATTAAATAAATCTAATTCTTAATAACACTAGTTTAGTATTCATGACGTATTATAATTATATTTTTAAGGTATTCTTACGCAATAGTATTTCTACGATGGCTGTGTTCAACCCGATTTGCAGAGGTTACCGAGACATCGCTCCCGTGACGAGCTCTACTCGTCTCGGTGGGGCTCTCCTCAGGGAGGCAGAACTGTGATTTTACACTTCAAATACTTGGACTGATATTAACAAATTAAAACAAGTGTTTAGTTGATTAAAGCCTTTATTTATTTAAACAAATATATATTCATTATAATAATAATATAACTTTATTCACCAAAAAGAAAAAAAGACAAAATTAAGGTAAAAAGTTATATAAAAAGAGTTAAAAATGTGATTTAGACTAATTTATTTTCCTACAAAGTCAATATGATAGCGGAATGTAATTAGTAATAAATTATTTTACAACAATATGCTTATAAGGGTGTTACGTCGTTGTCAAAAATTTATGAGCCAAACTTCCATTTACACATATTATGACCCAAAATTTATGAGTCATTGTTAAACTTTGCTTCGGTTAATAGTAACATTAAGCCGCAACTAATTGCTGAGTGTGCAATTTGAATATTCTAAACCTAAACGAAATTATATAATTAAGCATATTCATTTGTGAATTGCATTTTTTTCTAAAAAATGTGTATTTATAATATTTCAAGGCTTATACTAAAAACGAAAGTTTGACATGTATTTGATGAATGAAATCAATAAAAATATTAAGATTAATATTAATCTGATTGTATTGTAAAGAAACAATTAAATATCGTCATCACTTTTATATTATTGTAATTACGATGATGATGGCCTCCTGGCCGATTTGGGCCAAGAGGACATTGTCAACGAAGAATAAGAACTTCGTAGTGGATATTATATTGATCAAGTGTGTTGACAGAGTTCAGGTGCAGAACCAATGGCTTTATTTCTTTCCGAGGTTGAGGAATATAAATATTACCGACGTCTGAGTCTCGGGCTGGTAATAAAATTACCGATAACCCAGTATTTTTATTGTTCTGATCTGAGGTTTGAATCCAAGACGTCGGAATCAGGAGCCTTAAAAGCTATCTACAAGACTATCAAGATAATCAAAACAAATGATTACATACGTTATTAATAATAAATACAACGTGCAAACATTTCGCAAGCAAAGTCACCAATTAAAATGATGCTAAATATAAATTGTGTTTGTTCGTATTAAACCCCTAATTAAACTTGTGCTATTTATATAAATTAATCCTTTATGAAATTTAAGGCAAAATTAAATTAACCCTATGTAATTTTAGAATAATTGGATACAAAATTGTCTATTTTAGTAGTTTTACATTCATCAACTAACACTTCGTTTTGTAATTTTCAGTCCTATGGACATTTACGACTTTACCCATAAAAATAGTTTTTAAGGGTTGATAAGTTACACAATGCTGCGTCTTCTTCTTTCGAAGTCAAATAAATCATGTCAGAAGGAGAGAAAACAGTGTTTGATTGAACCTCTAAAATCGTCTTTAAATTAGGCTTTTTGAAATTTTTTTAGTCATCATTGATGTTTTTTCATTCATCATATTCATTCTCATTTCATTCATCATTTCATATACATGAATATTCTTATATGCTGATAAAATACCACTTGAAAATTAATTTTGAATTTAATTATTTTATATTATAATTTGTGGAGCAACGTGACAAAATAAGTTATAAATTATACTTCTCCTCTCAACCATTTTCCCAAGCAGTGAGCCATTTACGAGGTTTACTCAATTTTTAAATGCTTTGAGTGATAAAGTGTAATTCCTCTATTTAATAAATAAGCTTACTACTGAAGACTTATTTGTTAAGTCAGTCACACCATAAATAACAAAATACCTGAAAGGAATTATACAATAAAGAAATATTCAGGCGATCATTCATACCCTAGTTGTACTATCATCTATGAATTCAATAATTGCATAATACTTTTTTGTAAACAAACATTGTTTACATTTTAATATGAAAAAAAAAAATTAAAATTTAATTTTTATTACGCCATATATTTTTCCTTTAAATGGCGTAAAAACTATCCTTTTATGCCTATTATCTTTACAAAATAACATTTACGTAACGTTTTACATATGCCAGGCATCCCGCGATGGCTTTTTTTTTTAATATAGTAAAACAGGCAGTTTTGACTGCTTTCTGTAATCCATTAATCTATATTTATAAAGCGAAAAACTATTCATCATGAGACCTCCTAAACTATCAGCCCTCATTGACTTGAAATTTGTCACAATTGGAGTAACTAAAGTTCCCCTTTAGACGCTCACTAACAACGCAAATTCTATCCAAAATACATTTTTCTTCTATATCTTCTATATCTATATACCCTTGCTAAACTGGGACGATTAGCTAGTTAGATTATAAAATTATACAATATTTAATCATTTTTAATCAACACCACTTTATAAATTAGTTCATCAAAATATAAAAAAGTCTCGTTCTTATATAAAGTTTTCCTTTAAAAGAATTAAAAACTGTCTATCAATCAGGGCTAAAGTCATTCAGACTTGAATGTTATTTAACGATGGAATATTTTTTCCTTCGAATGGAAAAGAAAGGATAAGATAAATATGACTTCGAAAGCTTTTACTGAATTCAACGACTTTCATTGTAATACGCAGACGTATTGAACTGGTTTCGAGGCTGGCTTAAGACTGACTTAAATAAATCAAACACTGAATAAATCCGTTTCCATTCTTTCTTATTATGAAATGAATTATGTATTTTTTTTAATTGATGGAGATTGTAAAAACAAGCAACTCGATAGTAATGGTCTCCAGATGTTTATGTATCTTAAGTAAAATATTAAAAATCAAAATCAATAATATATTTTATTCAAACAAGCACTTTTGGATTGTCATTTTATAGGAGAAATTAAAATATACAGCAATCCTCTATCCAGCATCTTATATACTTTTAATATATGACAATATTATACAATTTATAACGACCGAAGGCATGTTCTGGACCAATTCTACGTAAGCTTGTTGGTGCTGTTGAAGGTAGCTTAGGCTCAGTTCCCTATTTTACGGTACATAAATGAATATAAATCTACCCCGGATCCTGTCGAGAAGAATCAAAAATTATTCTACATATGTTTTATATATGTAGGTAAGAATATGTGGAAAGAAAACGTTCTACCTTTTTATAAGCATATTGCGCGCACTATGAGATTTGGTATACATATAATTTATATAGGGAGCACATAGCTCTTAAATTTATACATAATATGTTACAAATACGTTATATTAAATAAAATACATCAATCATAGTTTACGTTCAAACTGCCAATACAAAACAACATACGTCAAGTCAAAGTTAAAAATCAATAACCGATTTTTCGACATTTCTATCGTTTTTTAAGCCTCTCTTTTCTTAAATCTTAAATCAATATATATTTTAAAATATTTGTAATGAACTACTAATGAATTTCAACAACGGATGACCACTAGTATTTAATAATTGGCAAATGTATGTAACATTTGCCTTCTATTTTTCATTCCGACATAAATTTGAACTGAAGAGTAAAACTATATGAGTTATAGCAATTTTCGTTTCACAAGCAAAACTGGTATTGTTGATGCAACAAAGCGCCCTGTAGCGCGTGCTTGAAGCATTTTGAGAAATGTGTGGGCATTCAACGCTGAGCCACACATCAATCATGCGCTTTTGTGCGGTACATCAAAGTTCGCGTTCACCTGAACCGCTTCAGAAAATTTGTTACAGGTAACGATTTGAAATCCTGTAAATACTTACAACATTTGTACATTATACTTGTGGATATAAATAGAAATTGTAAGAAAACTTATTTTTATTACTATGATTTTACATATCTTTTAATAATTAAAGTTTTTAGGTCATAATTTATACATCAATTTTTGAGTTCCATTTATAAATGCAACCTACAAAATATAAAAAAGATATAATTTTATAGACCCGTTAAAAACTAATATTGTTCCATATATAAAATTAAATATTTATGAATTGATTAACATAATATGTTTTTTCGATTCTTCATTAACAATTATTAAAACTTCGATGTTTTTAAGTAGCATAAATAAATTATTAATAATAATAAGTTTGGAAAACTCAATCATGTCCACCAACCCGCAATCAGGCAGCGTGGTAGAATAAGCTAGAAACTTTGTCCTCAAGAGAATATGCTTTTGCCTAGCAGTGGGATATTTGCAAGCTGCTACTTAAGCATATTTATAGATAATAGTCTATTGTTTACAATAATATCAGCATATTATACGCCTGTATGGTACCATCCAGGCACCACCCACGTCACACAGCAATAATCTATATTGCTGAGAGTTGCTTTCAAGGATGAGTGCGCCAGTGTAATTTCACAGGCACAAGTTAGATCTTAAGTGAGATCTTAATTCCCTATTATAATATCATATTTCTTACTTTACCAAAGTCTATGGGTTCGTGGTCCTTATAAGATGGCCTATTAGCCCGTTTTTGTTAAATAAAGTAAATATGCAATGTCTATTTTTAAATCCATGCTGATAATACTTTCATATTTTGTAATAAGCTAATTACTCAAACCTTATTTCAAAACATATGATATGTTGTCCGATCTAATATATCCCTTGTTTTTGACGACGGGAAGCATCGAGTACCTTGATATAAAACCTCTATACTTAAAATTCAAGTCAATAAGCTGAGAATGTTTCTACATAATCCATAACTCATATTAAGGCTTCCGTATTACGGTCGGTATATTGGGGCAGTCTACACAGGTGTGCCATCCCCTTATATGCAAAAGTTTTAAACGTACAAATAGCTTTAAAATTTCTACGTTAGCGGCTCACAAAAGAAAATAATATTTTAGTATAGCGTAAACAAAAAGTTAAAATGAATGTTGTTGTTTATCGTCGTGCATTTATATTATAATAAAAAATGTGATGGGGAAAGAGAAAATTTTCCTTTAACAAAAACTCTGATTAATTTAACCATATTTTTTATATTACCTTTAAATATAACTATTACAACACAAGTACAGAAAATTGATGGAATATTCAAATTCAATTTAGAACTCTAATTTGAATGCAACGTTTTTATGTGTAACGAAAAGGTATTTCGATTATTACATGTTCTAAGCAAATACTTTATTTTTTTATTATCTCAAATTAGTATACAATTTTATTCACTTTAATGACAATATTCTACATAAAAACAAAAACAAGAAGAAGTTTTACTATTTAGTTTGCTAACTAGAAGCAAGAATAAATAAGAAAAGTTACTTAGAGTTTTATGTCTTAGATTTTAATCGTGGAAGTGATAATTACGACAGAATAAAAAGACACTGCTTTAATTAGTTTAATTATTTTTTCGTTCAACTCGTTAAATATAAAAAGTTTTCCGTGAAAGAGATCACACCTGATCAAGATGTTTATTTTATTTATTTATTTCGTTATAAATTAGACCATCTAATTTATTAATAAATATTTAAAATATAAGAAAATATTTAATAAATAAGAATGCAATAATTAATATATAGTATTATAACTGTGTCTTACCCTCTTACTATAATCGAAAAATACCTACAATTACCTAAATATATGCAAATAGTGTTTACTGACAATTTAACATTCTTTATATATGTACATATACACAATATAACATGATTCACATTCATAATTCGATTAAAAGGGGAATGCTGCTAGCATTCTTGCCATCGTTCCATGCGAGTATGATTTGCGCTATAGTAGATAGAAGCTATTTTAAATTTTTATTAGTTATATATTTCAGACCTTACTGTTAATAATACTGTTTGGGATGTAAGGGGAGTCGACAACGACCTTAGGCTCCCTACCGTCAACCTCACCTGCCCGTGGTGCATCCTGCTGATCAACGAACGAGGCTCTGGCGACCGATATCGTGGCGGTATAACCACACAAATGCTGGAATCCGAAAATGTAAATCCTGATAGCGGGCAGCAGCGCTATCAGCGAAAGATTTCCAGCTACTGCGGTCACCAACCCGCCTGCCAAGCGTGGTGACTAAGGCAACAAACCCCCCAAATGAGTGACAACAGAAATGCACGGCCCCCAATTCCCGGTAGTCACACTATCCCTGGCCACGGTACCGGTCATGGTAACGGTGTGACGGGGGGTGCTAAGAATCCCCGGGCTACGGCAGGGTACCATTAAAGGCGATTGTTTCTGGCCACGTACAATGGACGCTCTCTGCGGCTGGACGAACATCTCACAGAATTGGAAGTAGAGTTAAGTCGTATTAACTGGCATATAGTGGGTCTATCGGAAATCCGAAGACAGGGCGAGGACACGATAACACTGGATGCTGGTCACTTACTCTACTTCCGAGAAGGACACCAACCATCCCAAGGTGGCGTCGGCTTTTTGATCCACAAGTCACTCAGAAGCAATGTTATGGAGGTTGGCAGTGTGTCAGCGAGGGTGGCATACCTTGTCTTAAAGATAACCGAGAGGTATGCCTTGAAGGTTATACAAGTGTATGCCCCAACGTCCACATACACTGACGAAGAAGTCGAAGCCATATACGAAGACATAGTAAAAGCTATGTCTCGTACCAGTACCTTCTACACAGTTGTTATGGGTGACTTCAATGCCAAAGTGGGAGTACAAGAAGATGGTGAATCGAGGGTAGGAAAATTCGGCTATGGGAACAGAAACCATCGGGGACAAATGCTGGTAAACTTCCTAGAGGCTCAGGGATTATTTCTGATGAACTCATTTTTCCAGAAAAAGCCCCAAAGGAAGTGGACCTGGCGAAGCCCCGATAGCGTAACAATGAATGAGATCGACTTCATTCTATCCAATAAGCGCCAAATATTCAGGGATGTCTCCGTGATCAACAGGGTCAACACTGGAAGTGATCACCGCCTGGTAAGAGGCACCCTGAATATTAACACTAAAATCGAACGATCGCGGCTAATGAAGTCGACTCTTAGACCAACCTTGCCCCAGGTCGAAGCTGGTTGCGAAAGCTTCCAGCTGGAACTACAGAACCGATTCGCCATGTTGGAAACCGAGCAGGACATTGACGACGCCACCAACAGTCTGGTACGTGTCATTCGCGAGGTGGGTCAAAATCACTTTCGACAAAGGAGCAATGGACGTAAGTCGAAGCTCTCAGGCGAGACTCTGGACGAGATGACGAGAAGACGTGAACAACAGAATATGACGCCATCTGAGTGTCAGGCACTTAACAGGAAGGTAAAAAAACTAATAAGGCGTGACACAAGACGAGCGCATACCCGAAATATTGAAGATGCTATAGCACTCAATAGGGGCTCAAAGGTTCTTGCAAAGTCGCATACCTCCTGTTGTCACCTGACAAAACTCAGAACAACACAAGGCACAACCGTCACCTCAAAACCAGAGATTCTAGCTGAAGTCGAAAAGTTCTATAGCAATCTATACTCATCACGAGTACCTCCACCTGAGTCCCACAGCGCGGATGACCCAAGAGCCAGACTGACACGCCATCTATCTGACGAGCTTCCCGACATCGACTTGGGCGAGATTAGGATTGCTCTCGAACAACTTGGAAACAACAAGGCTCCAGGGGAGGACGGAATTACCTCAGAATTACTTAAAGCGGGAGGAACACCAGTTCTGAGAGAGCTGGTAAAGATCTTTAATTCCGTCCTCCAAAATGGTATTACACCAAAGGCATGGAGCAGAGGTGTGGTGGTGCTGTTTTTTAAGAAGGGTGATAAAGCTCTTCTGAAAAACTACCGCCCCATTTCACTTTTAAGTCACGTATATAAGTTGTTCTCGAGGGTAATCACGAATCGTCTCGCCCAAAAATTCGATGACTTCCAACCCGTTGAACAGGCTGGGTTTCGAAAAGGCTTCAGTACCGTAGACCACATACTCACACTTAGGCAAATGATACAGAAGACCGAGGAATATAATCAGCCTCTATGCCTAGCGTTTGTGGACTACGAAAAAGCCTTCGATACCATCGAGACCTGGGCTGTTCTGGAATCGATGCAGAGATGCCTAATAGACTTTCGGTATGTCCAGGTGTTAAAGTGTTTGTACGAAGCCGCAACCATGACCGTCCAAGTACAAGATCAGAGCACAAGACCAATCCAATTGCATCGCGGGGTAAGACAGGGGGATGTAATCTCCCCGAAACTTTTTACCAATGCATTGGAGGACGTCTTCAAGACGCTCGATTGGAACGGACGCGGCATTTTTATAAATGGCCTACACATTACACATCTGCGATTTGCTGACGACATTGTCATCATGGCGGAAACTCTGCAAGATTTGGAAGAGATGCTAAACAGCCTAAGCGATTCTTCAAGACAGGTGGGTCTGCGGATGAACTTAGAAAAAACTAAAATTATGATCAACCAACATATATCCCCGAGACCGGTTGTCGTAAATGGCTCTCCACTCGAGGTTGTGCAGGAATACATCTACCTGGGCCAAACTATACAACTTGGCCGGCACAATTTTGAGAAGGAGGTCAAAAGAAGAATACGTTTGGGCTGGGCAGCATTCGGGAGGTTGCGTCATATTTTTGAATCGTCGATCCCACAGTCACTTAAGACCAGGGTATATAATCAGTGCGTCCTGCCTGTTATGACTTACGGCGCCGAAACGTGGACACTCACTGTAGGACTGGTCCACAAGTTCAAGGTCGCTCAGCGAGCTATGGAACGTGCGATGCTTGGGGTTTCTCTGGCAGATAGAATCCGAAATGAGGACATTCGCCAGAGAACTAAAGTCACCGACATCGCGCGTAGAATTAGCACGCTGAAGTGGAAGTGGGCTAGTCATGTCTCCAGACGCATCGATGGCCGATGGAGCCGACACATGTTGGAGTGGAGACCACGCTTAGGCAAACGTAGTGTAGGACGCCCTGCGGCAAGATGGACCGACGATTTGAAAAAGGTGGCAGGTACGAGATGGATGCGGGCTGCCCAAAATCGGGATGGTTGGCGTTCTATGGGGGAGGCTTTCGTCCAGCAGTGGACGGCGGTAAGCTGATATATGTTAATAATTCCAGCCATAATATACTCAGTTAAAGTTGCAATGTTGTTTTCTTGTTAAGTATTTTTTTTTATTTATTAATTAAAATCAAAATATTTTATTTAATTGAATTCCATGCATAGGATTTCAATTAAATTAAAAAAAAAACAGTTTCCGTTATTTTCCAATCAGTAAAAGAAAACAGTATGTACTAACTCTTTTAGATAATTTTAAATACAATTAAATGACTATTTTTCCCACATGGGTATCACTGAATACTAACTCCAAGCTTTTATATATTTTTATAATGCGACTTTATTGGGTACATACAATATATTAAACTAATCTATGTGGGCAATGTGCCTGCGTATACCATTTCATTTCTATTCAGAACCAGTACAGTGTGATCGACGAAATATTATTAATTTATAAATGAGGAGAAAATTAATCGAAAAAGATAATCAAACCCAAATCTTTATTAAAGTTAGATTTTATACAAGCATATGAATCATCATTTTACAGGATTATATTAAATGTAAAGTTAGTAGAAATTCAGATTAAATTAATCCGTATATATAATTATCGTTCTCAATTATTTCGAGTAAATAATTCAATTAATCTATACTAAATAAATAAATATAAATGAAGAGGTTTTTTTTAATAATGCCTAATTGAATAAAAACTACTCAATCAACACACATAAAACTAATTTTAGAAGATTCAACACGTTTCGGAAAAGATTTTCGTATATCCTCCTGAGTACTAATCTGAGTTTATGCAAAACTTAATTTTACAAGGTCTTAAGTCCTAAACCTTCTATTGCTTATATTAAGATCTTATACGTAGTCTTCGTATCCTTCCTCGGGGTTCAAGCTTGGTTCATACCAAAGTTTCATCAAAACAGTTCAGTGTTCTAGCTGTGAAAGAGTAATAGACAAACAGGTAGATAGTTAGTTACTTTCTCATTTATAATATTTGTATAGATGAGGTATGCGCAATTATTTGTACTTTAAAAATCACTCTCGACTTTTATAAACGTAATTTTTAAGACTCGTGTTAAAATAATGATTTCGACGAAGAAGATATTTTTTGGGTTAATTAAATAAAATAAAAAGTATATTGTATAATGAAAAATAAAGAAAATTACAAAAAAAAAAGCTTGAAAGCAAAATACAATTTTAAAGAAACAGAAAAAATCATAGTAATAATAACTATCAATAAAAAACAACATAAACATTTCTCTTTACAGAGGTTTCCTGGAAGAGATCACTGTAAGTGATAAGTCCACCTTTGCATTGCATACTATATGTACTACTTGTTAATATATGTTATTATATGTTTGTAAATTGTGTGCATGCGATTAATAAATAAATGTCTATGAAGAAGAATAATAACTTATTAATTTAGGCTCCCGAACGTGACCGTGCGCTTCTAGTGAGAATTTGCCCCTGCCTGTACGAATGCCATTTCTTTCCAGTAGACGGTTCCGTTCTTCTAGCTCGTCTTCACCTGAGCTTGAATCGTATCGTATGTAGATCAAGCACAGTATACTTAAGTTAATACTAAAGAACAAAGCTTGCTGGCCTATATTACTTGTACAGACAAACATTAAATATATATATATAAACATAATCGATACCATAAGAATTCAGGCAATACGTGATCAAATTGATTGAAAAGATAGATAGAAGACTTACTCTGCCTTTTGAACTCTGTAAGTAATATTAAATGGAATATTGTTTTTTCCATTGAATTACCGTTGTTACAGAGGGACCGATATATTTTTAAATAGTGGACAGTAATTGGTTGCTCGGATCAAGCCGCTATGGTTTTGTATTTGGAGTTTTATATTTTGTTCTGTGTAAAAGGCGTTTGGCTGTTATGGCCAGGTAATGTTAGAACTTAACGTGGGTTTCTATTATTATATTTATAATGACTTAAATTATTAATATATAAATATCTTTTCTTCGCAATTTCACTTTAAGTTTAGACTATTGACATAACAAGCGTTATTATCATATTATTTTACATAAATAAAACGTGAACGTTTTAAAATATTGTCTTTTCTTAAATATTAACCTAATTATACACCTGAGTCGATAGGTAAGATAGCTATGTAAAAATAAAACCAAAAAACCTTTTCAAAGCACTTTACAAGTCCAATATTTTCAATGAGTGTCTCAATTCAGTCGAATTGACTATATTTTAAGAAGTATCCGATAATTCAAAAGAATTCCGAATTAAATGAGGACTATTTAAATATCCTCACTGGATCTCAATTATTAATTTTATTGAATGAGTCAACATTAGAACCGAAACTACGTAGTTCTAGGTTTGTTTAAGCGATTACAAAGGCACAAAGGATTCATACAAGTAGAACCCGACCGACAGCATCTCAGTAATCATTTAAATGTGTTATCATCTACATTGTTTGCTTGAATTATAGATTATTATGAAAATCTGAGATGGCCCAGAGGATAGAACGAATACATCTTAATCAGTAGAGATTGTGGGTTCAACTAAATTTTAATGTGCTTAATTTGTATTCATATTCATTGTAGATCATTCTGTCTGTTACTTTACTTTTTTATATACTATTATAATATGTATAATCATTTTACACAAATTATATCTAGTAATAGTAAAATAATTTCCGTCGAGATATTCCGGACTGTAGAAAGAGGGTGGTACCCTTGCCTCGGGTAACAACACGTAAAGCCATTGGTCCTGCACTTAGAGTATTTCCCGTAAATTCAGATTATCAATCCCATTGGATTATGAGAGAGAGTGAATAGCGAGTGACTTTTGTTTGCTCACAAACATGTATTAAAATATTGCCTGCAAGTTAATTCTGTATGAAAGTTGCACTGGTGACTAGTGTTTCTTGAGAATCTGTCAGCATCGTGATCATCCTCAAGCATAATAATTTATTAAAACTTTGAAAATCGGTATAGAATGATATAAAATTTCAATATTATTAGCTTATATTATCTTAAATGATCAATTCTTGTACATATATATAAATTATTGTATCTCAGAAACGGCTCTAACAATTTGACTTAAATTTGATTTTTAAATGTATCTATATCCAGATAAATTTAATATATTGCTGAAAAAACGCAATTTTTCGCATAAATTAAAATAAATCCGAGGGATTGTACAATATATTTTACGTATATCAGATCGAATAAAATTAATTGTACGAATTTGCTGTCTATATGCACTTTTAAAGTTGTTATCTTATGTGTCTCATCTAATACGTCACTTAGATTTGAAGTTAGTATTCGAAATGTAATGAACCAAAAAAATCCAATTCTTTACTATTGGCTTAAATTTACTTTTATTTTAATTTTTTTGTTTTATGTCTAACATAAAAATCGAAGTTTTGTATGATAGTCTTTTGCACGTCTTTTTATATTAAATAACTACCGTGAATATATGGTATATGTATCACAGGATACATGCCAATTTCAAACTTCTGTAGTTTACCAGATATGTTTACGATTATGGTTACAATTCTACTCCTTAGATTCATAGCGGGTAAATTAGCTTCAAAAATCGTCTGAAATAAACAAAAATAAAATCTACAAAAAAATCAAATAAATCAAATGTTAAAAATAAAGAAGTCAATTATTTTGATAAAAACGTTATTAACGATATAATTTCGGAACATTAAATTTATGAAACCATAACGTACCTATGAATTCAACTGGGAAAGTTAGTAATGAAATTAAATTTACTTTTATTTTAATTTTTTTGTTTTATGTCTAACATAAAAATCGAAGTTTTGTATGATAGTCTTTTGCACGTCTTTTTATATTAAATAACTACCGTGAATATATGGTATATGTATCACAGGATACATGCCAATTTCAAACTTCTGTAGTTTACCAGATATGTTTACGATTATGGTTACAATTCTACTCCTTAGATTCATAGCGGGTAAATTAGCTTCAAAAATCGTCTGAAATAAACAAAAATAAAATCTACAAAAAAATCAAATAAATCAAATGTTAAAAATAAAGAAGTCAATTATTTTGATAAAAACGTTATTAACGATATAATTTCGGAACATTAAATTTATGAAACCATAACGTACCTATGAATTCAACTGGGAAAGTTAGTAATGAAATGAACAGCGGTCGAGTTATAATGGCTTTGAATATTTAATGAAAGAGTAAAAAACTAACGAACTGGACTGGTGTAAATTATTTCATAAAAATATAAATGGCGAGGGAATATCGTTACGAATAACTATATACACTGAAAGCTTTATTTACATAAAAACAATCAAATCTAGTACTTTATACGTATGTATATAAAAGTAGTTATTCGTCTTAATATCTTAAAAATTACTCTTAGATCGGTCGATTGGATGAATTTGTAAATTTGTGGAGCAGTTCCCCGTAAAATGAAAATTTTGCAAAATCGCTTCTTATTACATAACAGTACTTTTTCATGTAGCCATTTAATATTAAAATGGATGTTTGTAAATATGTTTGAGATTAATACATTTCGATACTGTTTGACCCGATTACCATGAAAGTTGGGAAATATATGATGTGTTTTCATGCAGAAGATTTTAAATCACCGGCTTAATCAGATGGCACCGCAAAAAAACAACTTTCATATATTGAACCGATCGTCATGTAGTATATTATATGGAGGAACGACAATGCCAGCCGGGCTTAACTAGTACAATATAAAACAAAGGCTTTCTCAAAAATTTCAAGCAGGTCGTCATTAGGTCAGGTCATTGCATTTTATACCATATTATTTCGTACTTATATGATTTAAAGTCATAAAAAATAATCGACAAACATATTACCTTTTTAGAGTAAGTAATTTCAATATAAAAGTTTCCAAAGTGTTATCCTTTCCTTATGTTAAACAAACATGATCAAGAATATTCATCCTCCATAAATAGTAAGTACAACGACTGCGCTGTCTTTGCTTAGGATAGAATTTTTATGTAATGGTTTGCGGCCTGAGGGTCGGATCATCTATGTTTTCAATATAAAGAACTATATAGTTGAATTTAATTTATATTTTAAAAAGCTTTTACCTATAAACGTACCCTTAAAGCACCAAATCGCATACACACAGGTGTAATGTTTATTTTACAGCAAATATTAGCTTTTCCATTGGTCCCAAGGTGTCCGTCAGACGCCAATTTTCGCATGCAGTCACTCGTTAAAATTGTACCTACATACACCATAGTGCACTCTCGTCAATTCGTCAATTATTTTCCTTTTTCGTGTTCCAACTAAGGTTGATGATCCACAATAAATACAGAGCTTTATTATATTTCAATTTATTTGTTTAATATTCTTGGAAAAGACGTGGGAAATACAGTGCAAAAATAATTATGCCTAATTAAATTTTTTTTTTGTACGACGTACTAACTGAATTGCGACTAATGGCGGCCAATTACGCGGCCACTTATTGGTCGCAGTTCTCAAGGACTTCGTCAACTCTGTTAACTCTCAAGTCACTTGTGTCAAGTCAAGGAGATACTGTATGTGATCCTTATCGCATATGATCGAATGGTCAAACAAGTATACTTATCGCTATGGGATGCGTGCATCTAAGAGTTCAGTGTAATAACAACCTATAACTTGTACAGAGCCGTCGGGATATTCCATTCGCCGTGTAATTGGAGCATCAATATTCGTCGTTATAAACGTTCTGCATATTTCACGACTTCCCGGTTTATCCTCCATGGACATTCAAATTGGAGAAACTTTTGAACTAATAGTCTAAATTTTTGTTTTTTTCCTTTCATTTCTGGGTTTTTATGGATTTCATACTTTTAACATTAACATTATTTATTCAAAAATACTTATAATATAATAGAATCCTTAGAACAATTTGCTATTGCGTGATTCTATTTAACTTGGTGGTGGGGCTTTCTGCAAGCCCGTCTGGATAGTTACGCAATACTTAGCATTGTTGAGTTCCGGTTTGAAGGGTAAGCCATTGTAACTACAGGTTCAGGGGACATAACATCTTACTTCTCAAGGTTGGTTGCACATTGACGCCAATGTATATAGGTGATGGTTACCATTTACCACCAGGTGGCCCATTTGCCTGGCGCTTACCTACTTCATATTAAAAAAAAACAAATATTGAAGTAAAAAAAGATAATTAAACATATGCTCAAGCTATAAATTCTAATCCTTCAAATATTATATGTATTAGAACTGAAAATAAAATCAACGAAAGCTCGTACGGTCAGCCAATATTGTCCGAAAATATTTCTATCGCCAACCAGTAATTTAATTGCTGGTTCCAATTTGATCGGCCCTTGTTACGCCTACGCACGACAGATGCACGAAATTTTACTGATTGAGTTATATTTACCTCCCTTCTATTTGTTGGCCGAATTGAATAAAAATATACCAAAGAGGAAGGGTCAGGTATCTATGTGGATGTATTGATTTATCCGCGGGTTTATGTTCTCGTATATTTGTTAGGTTTCCGTTGCCAAATATATATATAAACTAGTTTTGGCCCGTGGCTTCGCCCGCGTATGAAGGGGAGGACACTCACTATCCATGCTGAATTCGCAAGATTAATATGAGGGTTTTTTATGTGTTTTTTATGTATTTTTCGAACCGAGCTGGTCCAGTGTTTTGAACAAACTTGCCCCTTATAACGTTAACGATTTAGAATGGATGTCGTGCTGTTTAGTCATTAGATTGTGTCCAATAAAGGTTTTTGTCCTAATTATGTTATCTTTATAATTTAAAACTCTATTCCTTACGTCCAAAAAAAGCATTAAATAATATAATTGAAATTTTGATCTACTAATTTGAAAAAAGAAACATTCAACTTTCTCTACATTTTCATAATAATATAAATTTCATAATAATAAAATATAAATATCCCATTTGAATCATATTATATTCCCCTAATTAAATTATATATATATATATATATATATATATAGTTATATATATAGTATATATATATATATATATATATATATATATATATATATATATAAGAAACATTTGATTAACAAGGCATATATTTTTTTTCTGTTATAAACACAAAAGGGGTATGAAACAACTTTTAATAACTCTGAACCTTAGATTATCTTGAAATAATTTCTTTATAATTTAAAGGTATGTTCATATCCACTAAGCCATCTCGACTGTTGAAAACCAAAAAGGTATCCAAACAATACATATTGCATTTAATGTAAGATTAAAACTCATTAGAATTTCATTTGCTTAAAGTTCATCGTTTGATGTAAACGAAATGAAATTTTATAAGTGAACGTTGTTGAGACGATTATCTTTATACTTATAAATAAACAAAAACAAAATAGTTCACTAAAATCTCAATTTTCAACCGTTTTCTTGTGTTCGCTTGGATAGCTACCAAGCTGATGAGCTTTAGTGTTATCAATTTAAAAAAAGGAAGAAGTAAAAATTTATACAGGTTTTCCTCAAATTTTCAATAAAGATTATGGGAATTTCGACCACTGGATCAACACCATTATTATTAAATAATTAAGAATATATTTTTAACTACAAAAAAATAATTAAATTAAATGTAATTTCTGAAAATGTGTATAGAAAAGGTTCTTCAGTATTTCTAACAATTCCAGTAACTTTTACAATTGGTCTTTCCTTTTGATCCTTATAACAAATAGGTATTGGGCGTCCAAATAAGATTTGGTGTAAATTGTCCTTTGCTCGTTTGTAACGTATTTTCAATTTTGGCGTAAGTGAAGAAATATCTTATAAATGAATAGGACAGTTTTTTGAGATCGTTTTTTTGTAGACTATAAGCAGAAATCTGTGATTTTTTTAAATTCCGATTTGACGTAAACTTAAAAATATACCACTTTACTTATAAACGTTGTTCTTGATTAATTAAACAAAGCAGTGTCTCCTTTTTTCCAAATGTAAGATCAATGATGACAGATCAGTGTTCAGACAGAGACAAATCAGTATTAACCAAAACACACGCAAAACAACGCTTATAAGTTAGACCGATATTTTATACATCAATTAACATTTAGTACATTTCAGCTGTTTTGGTTGCCAATGCGCTTGACGTGCACACATGCATTTACACGCTTAAAGACCGGGCTCGAATTGCCTACCTAATCGATTAAAGGGTTCTCGTAACGAGGCCTCGATTTGACCAGAATTTAAATTACCCTAATGACTCCCCATGAAATCAAAACTGAGTGTGCTTTAGATGTGGTAAGAGCCGTAGCAAACGAACCTCTATGCTGCAATACTGGCGGTTCGATGTACTAATTTTAAATGTATTTTATCGATAAACGAATTTTAATTGAATGTTCAAAACCGGAAATTTACTATAGATATTTGATTTGATAGGAGCCTTTAGCCCAGCAGTGGGATATTAATTGATAGATACGAGAAAAATCAGATCAACCACATAATTCTGCGAATATCAGCATTATTAATTACATTAAAACATTATAATATTAACAAATATACTAATCAACTCTACTTAAAAAAAAAACAAAACACTGATAGACTTTTGTTTTACCTTGGTTTTACCTGTCATACACCATAAACTCAATTTTGTTGATAATAGTCAAAAAGGATTAGCCTCTGAGCACGTAACGCAGGCAGTGATATAAGTAGATCTAAAGTCCAGAGACTAGACTATACTTGCGGAACTCACTATTTCAATGTGAATATTGAGTTGGAACTCTTCCAGCTTCTTGTTTCTCCATTCACGCGGCTTTACACAGACGAATGTGGAGATTAAACTCTTTGGAAAATATATTGGATACCCTCTTAATATTACATCATATTTTAAGGCTTAATGTTTTATAGCTGTGCATGGATCATTTTACGCTTTACGAAGTTTAGTGTAAATTTAACCGCCATCCTGCATTATTAAAGACAAGTTTGTGGTTTCGTGTATATTAAATCACAAAGTTCTATAAATGATGAAGATTTCATTTCTATTTAATTCTATTTTGTTGGAATCTCCGAAAATACGAATGGTAGAACATTTAACCCATAGTAATTATTCCATTGATTTGATAAGAGATTAACAGATGCCTTTGTAATATTACATTACCATAATGTTACGTAACTACATCGCTGGCCCAATAGCTAGCTTAAAAGCTGAAGATCCTGAGGACTCGTAATAAAAGCTATGACCTTATATCTGTTAACAAATTTTTTTAAAAAGTATGGTCTGAATTCGGTTTTCTCTCTCTTTTGTTTTTTATTACTAACAACTAGTACAACACCAAGTACGTTCCATCTTAGTCTGCTGCCATGCACATACATGCCTGTAGTTAATTTAAAAAAAAATGACAATATGTAATATTAAACTGATATTATCATATTTCACATTGAAGTTTGGTCAAATTGACGAACGCTATCTTCACAAAATGTACTTCAAGGTTGCTAGCATTTTATTCAAACAATATTCATTTACCATAATATCATTGTCACAAGAATTTTAAATTTAAAAATAGAATATAAGGAGTCAAATAAAAAAAAAAATGTTGCACGAAGGAACTAAAAGAAAATTCAGTATCACTAAAATATCTCCATAATGGTTGAAACTGCATGGTTAGAAATCGCAATCGTATCTTTTGCAGTAAAATTTCCTTCCCGAATAACTGGATCGGAATATTCAATTGCGCAAATCCTATTCAATACTGTTTTACGGTCACTTGAAGAGAAAGGGACACTATGAAAGGATAGTAACACTTATTGGTTTTAGTTCAAAAGAATTCCTTTACAATATATGAGGGGCTTCTCAAATTGTCAGGATGTTCTAATTGTATGTTACGGTTTTTTGTTACAGATGAGAAAAATTAATGAAACAAAATTATATGATTATTTTCAAGAGACTTTTTCATATTATATTAGCTGTTAGGTACCCTATGTCATTTTGTGTACTAGTTTGTGTTGAATAGTTAAGACGTGAAATGCGTCACAACTATACAAACATTTATACTATCAGTTAGGATTTTCTAGCTGCCCATCTTGAAATCACGGGTAAAATAAGATTTTTATTCCTCGAAGCTATCTATTCAAGATTTTTTGCTAATGTATCATAATGTTTCTAACACCTGTTCGAATTGCAATGAAACTCTAAGGACTCCCCACTTTTTAACCTACTCCAGGTTTGGAGTTTATTCCACGAATGTAACCCACAGTGAATGTTATGTAGGAAATCTTCATCTTAGAAATGCAATGCTATCGTAATGAAATCATGAGCTATTCACCACTAAGCTAGAGTTATAAATACAAATTGTTCACACGACAAAGGCTTGCCCGGGTTTGAGCCTGCAATGATCGTTAAAGATTTACTTGTTCTAACCAATAGGCTCCGCAACATTTATATAAATCTGTTTCAATAAAAACTACACAAAAAACTAATTACTATCTTTGTTATAATATTATTGTAAAAAGTGCGTTAATTAAAATATCACTAAAAACTTGACCTAAATAATCGTATTTAGTTGTAGTGTGTAATCAATAGGATTAGTAGATTTTAAAAAGCATCAGCCTCAACCAAAGATTTTCTGATAAACAAGTCCAGCCATTTTAAGTACTGGATAAAAATATGCATAAAATAAAAAAATCCCTTAATAATATATATAAGGCGGATTTATAATAAAGACGAAGGGTTTTGAATATGTAATCTAATTATTAATCTTGCTTTATACATATTGAATATTCATAATTTATGTTGCTTGTACGAATACATTAATATAAAATAACATGCCTCGGGCGTGAACGTAATAATTACTATTTTATCTATAACTAGCTGCGCCCTGTGGTTTGATGCGATTGTATAAATTAATAAAGAATGTACATATAATTTAGTTAATTGTAACCATTTCATTTGATCATATTTACGATATGATAACATTTTATCTCACGACTTCTACATAACTTAATATAAGTAAAAAATAATACATGCCTTATTCATATACATAACGAGAACCTAAATAGAAATACCAGTATAGGTTGTCGGATTTATTTACTGTTTTGATTGACCTATTAAAAGTGCAAGCCTGTAATTTCACACAACTAACCAAAGCTCTCATTTCCTTATACGAAGGTTTCGAACTTATTACGCTGTTGGACTGGTGGTACATACACCACAGAATATGTTCCGATACATGTAAGTTTCTTCACAATGTTTCCCTTAACCGCCGTGCACAAGATAATTAGATAACAAAAATAAAGTATATTAAAACTCAATGGTGCGTCCGGATTTGAACCAGGGACCGCCACACTGGGCCATACCATTTCTAAATACATTATAACCTCCTTTAATAAATTCGTTATTTAACTCATTTTTTTTTTCAATTAGTGTGGTCGTTTCTTATTTTAGCGAATTTAATCATACAAATTACGTAGCTTTGTCACGCTGAGATAAAGATATTTCTTTTTCTTGATTTCAAAAGAACCGTAGCCCCGTGATGATGCCACACCAACTATTCTTAGCTTATTATTATTCAATTTGATATAGAAAACATCCTTCAATTTAATTTGAAAATAAAAACACTAGTTCAATATGCATACTATTATGACTTGATAATATATAACTTATTATTCAATAAAAGAATAAAGGATGCAGAAGGCGGAGAATCGATAACCCTCTTCCAAGGTGCGCCAAGCACCTTGTGAGATCTATCCGACAGTGAAGTGCAATTGGCTGATGATAATACAAAAAAAAAACATAAATTACAATACCACACTCAAAACAATGTAAAGATGGATGATTATCCAATAAAAACACATATCGAATGACGGTCGAGGCTCAATGTCTGAAAAGTTTTAACCATAAAAATCGACCTATTTCGTTCAATTGTATTAACCTTTATTCAAATGTTTTTCGTTATTTTTATTCTTAATATTTTTGACTAAGCACAAAGATTGAAAAGGTATATTTGCATAACTATTAATTAATTGAATTATTTACATACTACATATATTTAGCTCAAACAATTTCAAGCTTATGCAACAATTAAATTAGCACTAGTTAATATAGAATAGAAAGAATTCAACAAAATTTTCCTGTTAGAGTTATTTATATTTTATACCCAAGCTCAAAAGAGTATACTGTCCATAAATATAGCAACATTTCTCTGCGTTTGACGGCGTGGCGTAATGGCTAATGAGGGGTGCTCATTAGTATACCTCGCGCTGCTAAACAATACCAACCTCTTTAAAATACTTATTAAAACATTTATATCTATAAAATTACACAAAATATATACATTTTTCTTTAAAGCATGTTCATTAATATTAAATCAAATAATCAATGAATTCTGATATCATATTTATTATTGTGTAGAAAAAATAATTAGATAATTTAGTTTACCCTGATTTATAAGTAAGTAGCTATGTTAACATCACATATTTCGTCCTGATATCATCTTCAGGGTAATAAATAAGGTTGTTTGTTTAATGCGATTTCTCGACCTTGTCCTATTTCCATCTCAATGTTTACCCGCGCTGAGGGCTCAGCCGACAGCCGGGATGACATATTATGACATTACAATGCGCTGTATTATACTAATTAACTGAGATTTCAGAGTCTTGCAATTTGTGACGCGTGGAATAATTATATGTAAACACGGCCATTTACTGTAATGGATTGTTTTTTAGAGTATTATGTTGTTTATGTATTTTAATGGTATTTTCAGCTAAATAAATCTTATATATAAAAATCTCGTGTCACGGTGAATTTTTATGAAATTTGTTATGTATATTACTGTTGAATACAATGAAATTCTTCCTTCAGTAACGTCCTTGGTGGGCGGTATGTTCAAGATCGAAATACATTATGCCTAATATTATTTGGTTTATATTCTCACGAATTTTTCTCTTCTTGAATTCTGTTAGCAGCGCGCGCCACCTTTGAACATACTATGTTTGTTTATATAGTTTGTGTGAAATAAATCATCTCGAGTTGAGTAAAATATTACTATTTCAAAAAATATTTAGCAGTAATTCAATTTGTCTGTTTTAATAGAAACTGTTAGTTGCTAATAATTGAATCGATTGAAAGGCAATAAAAAGACGCAGTTGCCTCACTGGAATTTAAGGATTAATTTAAATTAATCTTAGGCGTCACGGCAAAATAAAAATTCTCGCACAAGATGAAAAATTAGGGTGATGGCCAACAATGCGACAGCGAAATAGCTAGCGCAAAGATTATGTTCCATTCGTATGTACTACGTTTATCCCATATTCTACCGCCAAACAGCAATATTTAGGATTGTTGTGTTCCGTAGTATAACTACAGGCGCAAGAGACAATTTAGTTCCCAAGGTTGGTGGCGCATTCGCGATGTAATACCATACATTCGTTACTTTTTATTTAAAAACCCAAATATTCAATAGATACCATTTATATGGCAGAACAATATTTGCCGGGTCAGCTACTGTAAATATAAAAAAATTCAGATGAACTAAACATTGTTGACGTTTTTGAAATCGTTGTTTAATTTAAGTTAAAAATTCTAATCTTTTTAAAAACATACTATTATAAAAAAATATATAATACCTAAAAACATTTTAACAGTATATTATCAGTCAGATAAGTATTACGTATGTACGTATTAAGTATAAGCATAAACAAAATCTTTTAATAAATTAATGTGCGTGTGTTGTGTAACAATAACTTAATATAATTCGTACATATAGATTTTTTTATCTGAACATACTGCCAATCTTAAAGCCGCACAAAGGTGTTCGTAAAGACATATTCACTCTGTACTCATTTATATAATTATATTTTCTCATTATAAGAAATATTAGCAGTAAACAATTTATAAATTAGGGGCATAGAGCTTTTGATAGATAAACCAACATATTTTATGGGACAGACCCCGAATTTAATACCGCCGGATCTATGTTAGCTGCTACACAAACGAGATAATTAAAAAGTCAACATTATACGCAGCTGTTGTATCTGGTCCCTCGGCGTGGTGTTTAGTCCCTAAACAAGAATATGTTCAAATTGAATTCTGTAATTGAATTATTTGTTGGCAATTGTGAACCTGTTTTCAGCCAATATTGAGTGCCACGACTGCTACGGCTAGTGGTCTCGGCTTTATTGAATTGTTGCTATTAATTGAGTTATTTCACAATGCGTCGAAATTGTTTTATCGGCGACTATCAAACTTTCGTTGTGAACATCCGAAGTTATAATATTAATTGTCGGCTTGTAATATGTTTTAAAACATTTTACATGTTTGTACAGTTGTATCAACATGTAAAAATGCTTTAATTTCGTTTACATAACAGAGGCCCTCCTATTCCACGGTCCACGTCGCGGCCACCCTCCTCGAGGGGCCTGTATCACCGTCCCCTGAAAGGTGTACAAGGAGGTACCTGGGACTGATCCTGGAAAATGTATGTAACTTCGGGCAGCATTTTGTCAAAGTCATCAACACCGATGCCACGTTGATTCGCATCTGGAGGGCTGGAACCACTGTGCTAGTATGGTGCTCTCCATGGTGCTGTACAGTGCATCCATGTGGGTGGACACTCTCATCGCACGCAACAAGGCTCTTCTGCGAAGACCGCAGAGAGTCGTAGCGATCCACATTGGGTAATCCGAGCCGAGGTACTTGCAGAAGTGTACCGGTGTTAGACCGACAGGAGACGCGACACACTGACATTTAGGCTGATTAGGTGCTTACCGGAGACGGCTGTTTCGTTAAGTAAGTACCTGCACGGAATAACCAGACGGTAGGTGACCCTCTCTTGCCACGAATATGGTGTGCTTATGGACTTGGTGGACCACATCCCGATGAAGTATGCCACGTTGAGCCCCAGAGCCCATCCTTAGCGACCATTATCGATGGAGACTAACATTTTATTTTGTACAACTTAAAACCACAAAGTTGCCAATTACTTAAAATAATCTGTTTGTTTTATGTCACCTTCCACGTATGTCTTTAATTATTCTAATTAAAATTAAATGATTTGACTTTTTTAAAGTAATAATAAATCTTTTTTTTGTATTTTAATATAACAACATGAATTTCTGCTTAGCCTAAAGATTGACTTGAAGAAAATGCCTTCAGGCATTAAGTCCGCCTTTTGTTCTAACTACATATAGTAGTGGTCAAAAAAGTTTTTTAAATAAATAAAAAATAAATAGTAATTATTAAGGGTCTCCAAACTGTTACTGAGATTTTTTTCCACAGGAAACCCCATCATTCTTTCATTTGTCTGACCCATGGTTTGAACCCAGTATCTCTGGACCTGTCTTAGTGAGTCTTATAGACTATAATCCACTAGACCAAAAACGCAGAAAATAAAGATAAAGTGTAGAAAATGCCGCTTCTTTGAATAGTATTACAATTTTCTACAATGCTTTGCAATTCCGAAGCCCGGGTGAAATGCATTAGGAAAGAAAATATAAATTGCATACTTCTTTGTTTCAATATGCGATATATTTTATTTCACAGTTCAACAGAGCTTCCATTCTGTTTCCATTGTGTGCTAGCTGTTCGGAAGTTCTTTATTACTTCGAATATCTCATGCGAGCCGTTATTCTTTTAATACGTAAAGATATTATATATTTTAATATGCTGTGACATTCTATTTGTCTGCGGTAAAACAGAGGATACGCTGTGAATTCTAACACATTACGAAAAAGCAACGACGTGCAACTTAACAACATTACTTGTAGCAACGTTTGAGTTATTCGCTTTCCGTCAAATTAAAATATAGTTGTATTTAGTCATTTAAATTAATGTATCATGCAGACATTTTTTTTATATTATAAGTAGGCGGAAGAGTATTTGGGTCACTCGATGGTAAGTGGTCACCGACACCCATAGACATTGACATTGCAAGACATGTTAGCCATTGCTTACATCACCAATGCGCCATCATCCTTGGGAACTAAGATGCTATATCCCTTGTGCCTGTAATTACAATGGCTCACTCACCTTTCAAGCCGGAACACAACAATAACGATGAGTGGGTGGTACCTACCCTCACAAGCTTGCACAAAGCCCTACCACCAGATATATATAAAATTAAATCAAATATTTAATATGCACTTACAAAACGTAAGTATTATCACTACTGTTAGTGCCAAGTATCATATTTGTGAATTAAATTCTAATTTGAACCTGCCAAAAAATATGTTACTGCATTTTTAACTGTGAAGGTTTCGCACGGTAAGTATATATTAAGGGGCTACAGAAGCGTTTGTATTAAAGGATAAACCTTCTATATAAACGTTTTATGTAGACAACTTTTTGGACCTTTTTTTTCATTTTCGCTGACGTACCCTAAACGCCTCACCAAAGTTTCATTAGGAACTGTACCGTACCGTAACAGCCTGTGAATGTCCCACTGCTGGGCTAAAGACCTCCTTTCCCTTTTTGAGGAGAAGGCTTGGAGCTTATTCCACCACGCTGCTAGTGCGGGTTGGTGGAATACACATGTAGCAAAATTTCAGTGAAATTAGACACATGCAGATTTCCTCACGATGTTTTCCTTCACCGTAAAGCACGAGATGAATTATTATCCCAAATTAAACACATGAAAATTCAGTGGTGCTTGCCCGGGTTTGAACCCACGGTCATCGGTTAAGATTCACGCGTTCTTACCACTGGGCTATCTTGGCTTTAGGGACATTCATTTTTATTTATAATGAAGATTATAACCTAATAATTTATTGGTATTGGTACATTGGTAACATTTTAATTTTACCTTGAAAACATAAGACAGGACAGGAATAAACATAAATAGTTTCAAGCTCTACTACACTTTTTTATATATGTTAATTAACAAGATATTTTATTTTGAATATTATATAGATAACAAATTAGCTTAGTTTTTATAATTTTACATAAATTAAATGGTTACATTTTTAAATGTACAAGTTTACATTAATTAAATGGTTAAACGTAATACTGTACTACTGAGTTTCTTACCGATTCTTGTCAGTTGATAAAATATAAAATAATTCCGTACCAGTGCAAGCTTTAAATAAATATAATCTTATATAATATTATATTATATAATCTTATACCTATTCAAGAGTGCTAACAAGAGCTTTCTTGAATAAAGTATATTTCATTTTATACAACTTGTACATACAACCTTTTCTACTACGTTGTTAGTAGAAAAAGCTTTTTGACCTCTAAGGTCAATATCTTACCCAACCGCATTTAAAATTCATATTGGTGTCGTTGTTACAATTTTTTTATGAAAAACGAGAATTCCGAAATTGTTTAATGCCATCGTTGTAATATTTACTCAGTGAGATTTTTTTTCTTCTACGTCTGACAATAATTAGTGTCAAGTTGGAGCGTTTCCAGGGTTCCTTGGTTGGTTTATTTAAAAAATGAAGCCTCTGTTTTATAATTTCGATAGGCATTTGATGTGTGTTTGCGTTCATTTTCATGATCAATTACCTTTACCTAATTACCTAAATACCTATTAAAGTTATTGGGGATTTAATTATGGTTTAAAAAGACATGTTTTTTTTAAACAATAACACGTGACTTGTCAGTATTTAGATATTATAAATATATATATTAACGTGGTATAATTATCTCTTCTTATTTTAATGTTATTAAAAGCGATAAATTCCAAATACAAAAAGCAGTGTTTTCATTGGTTGGAATTCTTAATTTATAAATTTATCGAGAACTTATTTTTTTTTTAACAAATAAATTCTCAATAATATTCTAAGCATCGCTACGTTAGTGAGACTCGTGCTTGGCTGGATTTCAAAGAAGCTTTATTTTTTTCAAACACTTTGATTTTAGACTCAACTTTTCAATCATGCTAACCTTGAAAGGAGGCAGTCAGTTTCTGTTAAGGGATTTGCGTAAAATTTTCCGTGTCCGTGAACCTCGACACAAAGATTATTTTTTTCTACATTCTTTGTAACTAATAATATACAAATAATTGTAGCTATATTCAACCATATACAAATAATGTTCACGAAAGTAATATTTTCTATGAAATATGTTTGACTGCCTCGTGGGTCTAATGGTTAATGTATATAGACCGCAATACAGGCCTATATAGACCGCAGTTCTTAAAGTCCTGGGTTCACATCCCATGTTCGACCAATGGTTTTTCACAATAGCAAACTGGAGTCTGGCTATTGGCAATGTTTACATGTGTGCCTTGGAAAGCACGTAAAGCCGGATAGCCTGAACATTCTTAAGTTGCGTCGAATTGCCGTTGTATCGGATTAATCTAACGTTGATTATGTAATAATGTACTTAATGATTACATAATCAACGTTGTCCCTTGAAGATTGTATTAACATACGAGCAAATTCATAATACAAACCGTACATGTATGATAACGCTATATACGTTTTAATCTACTACTGGTGGGAGGGCTTTGTGCAAGCTCGTCTGGGTAGGTACCACCCACTCATCAGATATTCTACCGCAAAACAGCAGTACTTGGTATTGTTGTGTTCCGGTTTGAAGGGTGAGTGAGCCAGTGTAATAACAGGCTCAAGGGACATAAAATCTTAGGTCCCAAGGTTGGTGGCGCATTGGGGATGTAAGCGATGGCTAACATTTCTTACAGTAGCAATGTCTAATGGCGTTTGGTGACCACTTACCATCAGGTGGCCCATATGCTCGTCCGCCTTCCTATCCTATAAAAAAATAATAATAATAAGAATAGTAAGTTTTTTCTAGACATCCACAATAGTGTTTGACTAAGACAGAGTTAATTATGCAAGTGTAGTACAAGTGAAAATATTGTTTCTTCAACATCGAGCAAGATTTATTTCTGCAGTGCAGACGCGGTTCTTATAAGCGCTGGTTAAACAGATATAACAAAATCAAATAAGGCTTTATTCAAGTATACTACAAAGGCACTTTGGAATGTACTGTATTGAATTAGATGTAAAGTTACCACTGGTTCGGAATGTATATTCTACTGAAAAGAACTGGCAATAAACTAAATTGTTACTTTTTCTTTAACTTTTTCTTTATTTGAATTACAAAATCAATCAAATACAATTAAATTTATGCATATTCTGCTTGGAAATCAATAAATTGATCGTGATTGATTGTGTTCAGAAATATTCTTATTGATCAAAGATTTTTGACATGAGATTTAAATTTAATATTAGGCAAAGTTAAAAACAAATATGGAATCCTTTATAGAAACAAATACAATGCCCGGGAAGGATTTATTGATTTTGCAAAGTGGAAAATTAGGTGTTACAATTTAGACTTACCATGAGTATGATATACGCATATAGCCTACCACCAAACGGTACATGGTACATAATATTGATGTGTTCCGGTTTTAAATGAGAGTGAATCATTGAAACTATAGGCACAAAGATCTTAATAATTTAGTCTCCAAGGTTGGTGGCGCATTAGCGATGTAAGGAATTGCTAATATTTCTTAAAGTGACAATGTCTATGGTCAGAAGTGATCACTTACCATCAGACCAACGTCCCAGTCTGCCAACTCATTAAATAAATAAATAACTTTTAAAAAGAGGCAAATAGTGCCAGCGTATTGGATACAATGTCACAGGAAAATCTTTTAGACGGCGTGTTTTTGCTATAAATTTGTAATGTGTATTTTGTTTTTTTTATTTTAATTTTGTATTTTATAAAAATATCTGTACATAGTTTCAGGAAATAATTAAATTAAAAAAAATACCGTAAAAATATTAAAATATCATGTGGCTGGGGAAAAAATTGTAACATCAGCATTTTATAATTATTTTTAAATATTGAAAAAAATATATTATGAAGAATGAACAATTAAGTCGTACTAGGGCATGTTTTAATTGTACCAATTAATAAAGACTCGATAAAAAATGTTAAACCAATAAGGTGGAGATGTAGCCGGTTGCTATTATAATTAATTTATAATTGCGCATTAATTACTGATAAGCGATCCTTGTAATCGAGTAAGTCTTGTTCAACAATTAAAAGCAAATATGTATTATATACATTTCTTTGAATATAACTTTTTTGCTTAAGTTTACATTGGTATGTTATATTTATTTTTCTTATTTAAAAAAAGAATCTTTAGAAAACTTCTGTACATCATTAAGCTTCTATTAATAGTTATAATGAAGAAAGTATTATGAATAATTATAAATAAAAACGACATCCGTAACCTAAAATAAGACTTAAGACAACTAAAAAAAAACAAAAACAAAAAGCTTTGCCCAACTGCACCTAAATCGAAATTATATTCAGATTGTACAAATTGTATTGCGATATAACTTTAAGATAACTAGAATCAAAATTCTGCTTCATACATATAAAAACGTGTCACAGTTGAATGTCTTAGATTTGGGTGGGAACAAATATATGCAAACAACGTACCAAAGCTCGCTCCCACTAACACGGTGTGATTAAGATTCGACTAATTATACTGCAATGCATGTCACCGTTCGTTGCATAAGAGACAGTCTTGAATGCACAATTGTTCCAAACAAACCATTTAAATTGGTAAATTCCTGTCACAACATTGTCAGACAAATGTTTCCTGTTTTTTTTTTGCTTATAAAACTAAGCAAAGGATCAAAATCGACCACCTAATATGAATATCAAAATAAACTTTATTCAAGTAGGTTCATGCGTGCAACTAATTATCATTTTACAAGATTAAATTTAAGTAAATCTCCCACAGGTTCGAAATATAGATTCTACCGACAACAACTTACAAGAAAGTCAGTAGTTCCTGTTAACCAAAAGTTTAATTTAATAGGAACGTTAATTAAATTATTAATTATATGAAAATCAGCGTATGCTAAGATGAGCATTATTTTCCATCGTGTTCTTATATAAGGAATAAAAATCATACTTCAAATTTTCGTAAGGTTTCCAATTGTGCTACCAATGTACGACCCTACTTACACAATAGGACCAACGCGTATTTCTGTCTGGTAGAATAACGGGTAAGTAGGTGGTACCTGAAAGGAAATGAAGACATCAATTACACAACTACTAGTATTTTTAATTGTGATTTAGGGTTTTTTGTCTTCCGAACAGACTGCGCTAACTTCGCTTTTGAATTTCATTTTCATCAAATTCGATTAATTACTTACTTAGTGCTAGGATTTTCTGCCAACCTGTGCCTTTGGTTATTTGACGATGACGAGGGGGTGGCCCTCGTCATTTATTCTACCGCCTAGCAGCAATACTAAATGTTGTTGTATTCTGGTTTGAGTGAGTCTGTGGTTGGTTTGAGTTGAGTGTACCAGAGAACCGGCACAAGAGACATAATATCTTAGTTTCCAAGGTTGATGGGGAATGGTTAATATTTCTTACAATGACACATGGGGTGGTGGCCACTTAACATCAGCACTTACTGAAGTTAACCTAATTCAATAAAAAACGTTTGGACGTTTAATGTTTTTAAAACTAATTAAATAATCATATTATTTTTGTGTTATTCATTTAGTAGCAAGTTATTTGCCTTTTATCTTAGTACATTTTGCCTTTTTAAATGCAATGTATACTGTTTGTCCCGTAATGAAATAAAATTTAAGCTATCATATACAATAGTATATAAAAAGTGATTATACAATAGGTTAATATGTCGAAGGATAAAATTACAGATACGATGTTTTTTATTACATACATACATGCATTACATTATAAAATAGGTACATTTTAAATTATTTATAACTCGTTTCGTTTATAGTATTTTTTGTCACAAATATAATAAATAAAGTAACCGTAACCGTAACCGTAACAGCCTGTGAATGTCCCACTGCTGGGCTAAAGGCCTCCTCTCCTCTTTTTGAGGAGAAGGTTTGGAGCTTATTCCACCACGCTGCTCCAATGCGGGTTGGTGGAATACACGTGTGGCAGAATTTCAGTGAAATTCTGCCACACGGTTACATTCAGGTTTCCTCACGATGTTTTCCTTTACCGTAAAGCACGAGATGAATTACAATCACAAATTAAGCACATGAAAATTCAGTGGTGCTTGCCCGGGTTTGAACCCACGATCATCGGTTAAGATTCACGCGTTCTTACCACTGGGCCATCTCGGCTCTAATAAAAGACACAGTCAGATGAAACTCGTATAGAGCTTACGTTAAGTTAGGTCAGAAACCGAATAAATAAAGTATTAATATGAAATATATATTTTTAAGTTAAATTTACCGTTAATTTTTCTTTGTTTTTATTATGTTAACTAACTATAAAGGTATTCGTAAAGCTTATATTAAAAATCAAGAAATAAATAATTTTAATTTATCATATTATCATATCATATCATTTATCATTTATTTTACTCACAGCGAAATTTTTGAGTCATTTGCATTACTGTAGCGCTACGTATAGATTCAAAAATAATAAACTTATAAGGAACATATAGTGCTTCACACCAGCTTTGTAGTCAATTAAATTGACTCCTGTTCTGGAGCGAGCGTTCACTCATGAATATGGAAGGAAGAGGCCACACGCTTCGCTACTAAAATGTAAGCCAATTAAAACCGTTTGATACAATATAATATTGTATTATTTAACAATGTCTGCGTAAATTTGAAAATTTACAAGTCTTCCAAAGATTGAGAATTGCTTAGTTGAAATATATAGAATTACTTAAATGAAAACAAATAGAAGTGTATTTTTATATGTTGATTGTTTATAGATTAGCATATTTGCAGATACTTAATCGAAGTCATAACAGGTTGTACCGTAAGGTTTTTATAGTATGGGAAAACAGTAGTAAGTTACATGAAAGACGAAACAATTAAATGAATATTTTGTTCTAGAAAGTCCAGTCAAAATTAACATAGATGCGAAATTAATGAGTTATTTAGATTCATAAAAACTTATAACCTCATAATACACATAATTTAAAATTCATATACATTTTATAAAGTAATAAATATTCCGAACTATTTATAGATACCAAGTTTTCGCCCACGGACTCGGCCGCTCGTGGGAGGGTGTAGGCTTTTCCTACTAATAGTATAAATTGAATAATAATACATTTATTTATATATCATTTATAATGACAAATCTTTCATCTCTCTACTTTTGAGATAGCATTATTTCATAGACATTTTGTCGAAAACGATTGTTTATTTTATATCCAAATGTAAAACGTTCCATTATTTTATTGCTAAACCAATGAAGGTCGGATTACAAAACTTTATTTTATTTCATGCACGTGGTTTTTATTCAGGTAATACAAACTCACGGTCCATCGCTGGTGCGGCTGCGACGTCATGACGTATACAAAGCCTAAGATAAGGCCTTGTAATTTTATTTCAAAGCCACCCACGTATTCTATAGCCATACAACAATACTTAATATGATCGTGTTCCAGTTTGAAGGGTGGGTGAGATTAACATCTTAGTTTCCCAGGTTAATGGCGCATTGAAGACGTAAGGATTAGTTAATATTTCGAACAAAGCATTAATCTATAATCCGTGGTGAACACTTTTGTACATTTACCAGTCTGCTTAAAAAATTTAAATTAAAAAAAATATTGTAACTCGTTAAAGGATAAAACGTCATTATTTGCTAGACTGATTAATGGTATAATAAATAATTAATTTTTATTCAAAATTCTGTACTAAATAATGCTATACTACAGCTGCACTAAGCTTAACGTCAACACATAATTGTTCTCTTTGGTGTAACACGAATATAAATTAGCCATCGTAAATACAAATACAATTCAAAGGGATTTCAACTGCAATTAAATGGTTTGTGCCATTCGTAAATAAAATAGATACATAAATAGACATCCTGTCGGACAAATCAATATAAGTTCAACATTACGTTAAATTGTGAATTGCGTACTTTTTAATACAAAATAATGTAATTTATAATTAAATATTATATATTAAATATATATAATTAAATATTTTTCTTGTTCGAAAAATGAAAATTAGAAGATAAATCAAGCACTCGTTCAAGCAACCGATACTACAGAGCAGTGAAATGCGGATTTGTGTTCTTAATAAAAGCCTAAAACTATCACAAAAAAAGTTCAATAATGACAAGGCTGAAAATAATACATTTATAAGTAACCACATAAAAGTGTTTTTTTTTCATAATCTGAAATTCTTTAGTAAATAAAGATATCAAAAGGACACAGTTTATTGCTTCTAAAAAAAAGGTGCCAGTATTGATACGATTGACGCGTTATATGACGAACGATACGCGAAATTGGATCTTATTCTAATTTTTTTGTTGCTTATTCCGGAACTTTTTCTCTATCGAGGGCAACCTTAACGGTGCTGAATTCAAGGACTCCATATATATGCCAAAGTAATCATGTAGCCAATAAGGCCTAAAATTATATTGATAATGTGATTTGCCTTATGGAAAGAATAAAAAGGGTCACTTTCGAAAAAACCAAATCATATATTATAATTTAAAGATCTGATCACTACTAAGACTAATCTGACAAATTTTTAAAAGTCGTTGGTAAAATAAAATATAAATCAGAGTTCTCGATAACCTTAAAATAAATTTTAGGATGAAGGTATTAATGATTATAATTCTGACTGATTAGGGTCTAGCTACTTTTGCACTGGCACTTATAATCTTTGCTTACCGAAGTTAACCTTTACTATTATTTGATATTAAAGGAAGACAGTTATTATCAATGGCGAAGGTTTATTATATTTGATAAAATATATATTTCATACATTTGAGATGAGCAATGTATCTAATATATTTTTATTCATAATTTTTACTAGCCCTTCTGTAATTTTCGTTACTAAACACAAAATTCTCTTTGGTCTGTTATTCAGGTTGCCATGGCCATGCCATGCCACTATGCCATGAATAAACTTGCGAATGACGTTTCATAATGAGCGAATCGGGTATTCAATTCTTCTCACTTGACATGCTTCTCGCATGTGACGTCAATAATGATCACATGCGGGCTTCGGAGACTAACTGTCGTGGCTTGGCTTAGGCTTTGGCTTTTGGTTGGCTTGGCATGGCGTCACATAATTATTAAAATTACTAATAAATATACAGGAATAAAATTCAAAAGTACTCTTTAATCGAACACCAATTATTTAAATAAATCTTATTTAACGCTTCTCGTTATATCATTTAATTGTCTATAAAGACTCGAGTCAAATCTAAATTGAAATTATAAACAGAACTCGAAGAAATTTCTCGATAGCCTGCGTTTATTTAACTATAAATAAATAGATTATGACTTTTCCAGTGTGAACATAACTTTAGAAACAGAAACATTAATTTCATTAGTTAATTCCATTTACTGATTAATAGTTCCTTTGTAAATCATCCACATAATGAACGCAACTGAACGAGATGAACGAATGAGTGGTACGCGTCACCGATCCGACAACAGTAATCCATTCAATTAGTTCGAGATCAGGAGATTAATATCAGTATTAAACGAATTATCGATAGTTTGAGAAGCACTTTGATAGAGATTTAGTTCGTATCTACATTTCTAAAACAAGGGTTGCCGAGGAATTAATTCCTTAATTTGAAAGTGGAATTTACGCATTTATAGTATAAAATAAAGTTACAATGTATTCGCATGTCACAGAATTTCTGTAAAATAACATATATAGTTTACGAAATGAGTTATAAATACAAATTAAGCACATAAAAATTAAGTGCTGCTTGCCTGGGTTATTTGCCTTACTTAACAGTTGAACCTGCGATCAACGGTTAAGTAAAACTTATGCTTTCTAACCACTAGGCCATATCGGCTGTGTATAGTAAAAATCGTACATAATTTTACATTATTATTTTAGTATTCAAATGAATTAATATTCTTTGTTACTATTACTGAGTTTCTTGGTATTGGTAGAATTGACATTCTTAAGTAAATAAGGTAATAACTAAAAATTAAAATCAATCTTGTTAAATTACGATTTTTACATCAATAATTATTCAAGGACGTTATCGCTGTAAAGTATTCTGCGAGTAATTGATATAAATTAGGACGATATCATAGCACTCCACGAGGTATTGTGAAGGGCATGAGAAATAGACCGCTAATCCCGCTTTCTGTCATCAAGATTGTCACCTCGATAAATTGTCTCAGTAGGAACGTCAATTTAGTTAAAGACAGCCTTATCTGAGCCGATAAAGCTTCTTTCATAACTAAACGTCCTTGTGATTCAACTGGCCATGCTCATGCATAAATCAAGTTCATAACTTCAATCTCCACAAACAAATGATAAACCATGTATTAACTTTAACATGTAAAAGAACACTGTCAAAATATTGTGTTATGATGACATGAAATTGTTATTTATATGAAACCAATATACATATATATACATAATATAAGCATTTATTTACTGTTTTTAGAGCTACTAATAAAAATTGATTATTTTAAATAATAAAATATTATTCGTAAAGTTGTAAGTATCCTATAATTATGTATATAAATTGATGTAGCCGAGCTAATAGTCGGTTCTAGCAGCTGAGCGAAAAGTCCCTTGATAGTCGACATCTTCAAATATAGACATTCAAAATCGAAATTTACTTACGAGCGGGATGGGATCTATTGTGCAACGCCACAATGCCTTGACACATTGGCTCCGTCGCCGCATCGGATGTTGAAGCGAACAAACGGCCCATGTTCGTCTCTAATTTTAACTGCAAACGGAACAAATATGTTCAGAAATAATTGGACTTTGGAATGATAATGGAAAAACATTCTTAAAACATCAACAAACAATTAGGTACCTTTTGCCCTTTTCTGTACCCTGTTGTGTGAATGGAAATTTCAAGATGATCGATTACGTAGTTAAGGGAAACCGTAAAAAACAAATAAATTCGCTCTAATATAAAGTTAGTTATTTATGTTTTTCATTTATAATATAGTTATAAGTTAAGTTAACATTGACATTATTAAATTATTTTTGATTCAATTGTAAGTCAAAATTTGGGTTTATTATAACGGTTTTCCAACACAATATTAGAACCTAATTTATCTTTATAATAAAATTGTTAATAAAATTAAGGCCTCTCAAACCAATATTTAAAAGCAAGAAAGCGTAGCTATAAATAATTTGGTAATTTATAATTTGTTCCTACGCATTAATTTGGCTTAAATAGGAATTACAACAACGCAATGAATTTAATTTAAAAATACCATCAACGTTTCTATTTCTACTAAATACATTCAAGTAATTGTTTCCCCGCAGCCTCAGGCTTTTTTAATCTAGCGTCGTCTGTAAGCTAGTCTCAACATTTATTACAAAGACCTTGTGTTTCATAACAATTTAATAGAAAAGTTAAAAGGTACGTCGATACATTAATTTTAGAATATTTTGATCAATATCAACATCATTTAATTTATTAAGTTGAAAATGAAGTTGATTTATATATATATATATATATATAAATAATTCTTGATCTACGTGTGTATGACACAGAATTAAGGCTGGACCGATTTTGATGTTTGTTTTGTGTATGTTTGACCCATCCAAGGACCCTTGCCCTTGGTTGATTTTGGGCCCGGTAGGTGTTGCTGCAATCGGCTTCCAGGTCAGACGAAGTCGGGACTAGCAGTTCCTTTAACATTTTATATGCTGCGAGTAATAGCAATTAAATATTTTTTCACGCCACTGGTTGTTGACCGAATGTTGACCCAAAATATAAAATGCCCAGTTTATACTGAATTACGTTAAAAACTATTTAATAAGTTTCGCATAAGCTCTGTACATTATATGTTACAACGAAACGAAACGTTCCTTCGCGTGTTGTTATACAAAGTATTTTTTTCAACGCCGTTTTCATTTTTATCTGCTAATAAAAAATAGAAAGATGATTTAAGTGTTGCAATAATAATAAAATTACAATGAAAAATGTGACTTAAACATTATAAAACAGCATTCACAACTAGTAGTAACGTAGTTTAGTTGGGAGAGCAGTAATAGCAATCAGCTTCACACAGCAGTTTTAGCCGCAGGAGCAGCACAAACGGCCATTAGATTAGTGCATGCATCACGACATTCACTGGAAAATGAAAGCTCAGTCTCTCGCGAAATTTATTTGAAATCGTAATTGAACTCCCTGTTTTTCATTTACACCCCAATTCCATTTAATAGGATTTTTAAAGAAAAACTCCGCCTTTTTTAATGTGGATTAGTAATGTAATTTTGTAAATTAAATTAAAATGGTAATTTAATGGAGTTTTCTTCAATTAAAGTAAAAATATTGTATTTATTTTTCAAATAACAATTTCGTTATTTTATTAAAAAATGTAAGCCGACATTAAATGCATGCTTATCAATGGCTTAATTAACAAAAATTATAATGTCAAAATTCGTTACATCACATAAAGACGTCTTAAATTTTAAATCTTGTGATAATTTTAATTCATTATTCTATTAGTTTTGGCTATTAAAGGCAAATTTACTACACTGGTTCAATTTTCTTTTGAAATTGATGCTTTATATAATAATTCATTATCTTATCTTTGCAAATTAAAAAGCTTAAAGCCTAAATTTTTTTTCTACAGACTTGTACTAAAAAGTTTAGTTTTCAAATTAGTAAAAGATTCATGTTATATCAAACACGAAATAATTCACTTATGTTATAACTAATATAAGTATTCATTGGAATTCTTACATTAAGAATGTAATGTTTTACATGTTAAGAATTTATAAAGAAAAAAATGATTTTTATTTGATTTCAATTAAATAAATAACAATTTAAAGATTAATTTTATGAATAATATTAGATATAATTAGAAAAAAATTATAGGTATTTGTCCTTTGAAATTAACATTTGTACAGGGTTATAATGTTTATAATATTCATTTACTTTTACCTATCATATGAATTATATAATAGCTAAAGCGTATCAAATGCTGGGATTTATTCTTAGATTGACTAAGGAATTTAAAAATAGCTTTACCTTAATTCTACTTTTCAATGCTTATGTTAGATCTATCTTGGAATATTGCTCTACAGTTTGGAACCCTTATTATAAAACGTATGTAAACAAAATAGAAAAAATTCAGTCAAAATTTTTGAAACATTTGCGATTTAGAGGTGGCCTTTCTGATAATACTGACAATAATAATATCTCGGGTATCATTCCGTTAAATATGCGTAGAATTATAAGAGACCAAATATTTTTATACAAAATTGTTCATAACATTGTTGATTCTAAGAGTCTCTTTAATAATATACTTTTTAAATGTCCTCGCCTTAACTCGAGAAACCAAACTTTATTTTTTGTACCCCTTTGTAACTGTGACTATTCAAAGAATATGTTCTTGTTACGTGCATGTAAAAGTTATAACAAACATTGTACAGAATTAGATATATTTAACTCAAAAATTAGCGAATTTAAATTTAGTTTACGTCATATATTTAAATTATAGCAGTTTCACTTGCATCTTGTGCTTTCTGTTTTTGTTTTTATTTTTAATATAATATGTCATTTGTTTGTATTAATTTTTAGTGGAAACTTGATTGATTTATGTTTTTCTTATATTTGTTTTTTTACTATTAAGTGTAATTATAATTGTTTGTTTCCCAAATAAATAAATAAATAAATAAATAAATAAATAAATAAAATAAATTATTTAAAAGAATATCTAGGTTTATATAAATACATATACACACTAAAATTCCCTCATTTCAAGTGTTTTTTTTTATTTTATCAATATGAAAGAAATTATTCTTTGTTGAAGAATAACTCATTATTGAAATTAAAAACTTTAATATACAACAAAACAGTTCCTTATTTTTTTTCTCTTTTATTTGACAAACGATTTTCTTTATTTATATTTGAAGTGAAAACTTCTTTAGGCGTAGCGCTGCGTTATCGTAGGGGATAAACTCGTGGCTTTGCGTCACCAACATGCTAATGTTAATCTAATAAAATCATTGAAATTACAAAAAAAATAAGTTTTTCAAATTTATGTAAATATTAATAATAATAATAATAATAATCATGTCCTCCAGACCGATTTCGGCCACGGCGGCCAATCTCAAGAGAGATTAGCCAACTACGCAGGAGATATTATAGTGCACAAGTGTGTGCGCAAACACTCTCTATTCCCTAACTCTTATAATTCGATGGGACGGCAATCCGACACGACCGGAAAGAGTCAGGCGCAGGACCAACGGCTTTACGTGCTTTCCGAGGCATGGGAGTGTACACACTTCCAACTTCCAGACTCCGGGCTGCTACTGAGAATTTTCTGACAGAAAAACCCAATATAATTTCATTGGCCCAACCTGGGAATTGAACCCAGGACCTCCGGGTCTGCGGCCTTACATCAAGCCACTAGACCAACGAGGCAGTCAATATTAACAGTATATACAAATAATATAAATGTATTTTTTACAATTTCTTATTTCAAATGAGTTATATTACTGTTTTGTACCGAGTTGGCGACATACTGTGTATTTTGATGAATAAAAAGCTATATAATAAAAAGAGATAGAATTATTATTTGGAGTGTAAATAGATGTGGAAATTGGACAAATATATTTTTAGTTTTCATTTCTGTCGGCAGTAACTGTGACTGCCAGTTTTTTTATTTATTTGGTAATCTCTGTGCTATTAATAAAAAAATGGAAATAGGAATTTGGAACAGGAAAAAAATGGTCGAAGCGTGGAAATATTTTTCTGAAACTGCCAATAATGATTTAGACTACTGGACGAACACTTGTACTAATAAATAGTTTAGCGACTATCCAACTATCAGACCCAATAGTTAACCATTGATCATTTGGGACTCACATGAGGCTGTAAAAATCCGTCAAAAACGTAAGATTGTATTTTTTTCTGATAAACTCGCCATCTATTTGTATTCCATAATATTAATTTGGATTCTTATTGATTAATATAATAAATAGTTCGTTAATTATGATTAACTTTAACAAGAATTAAGAAAGCTTTACTGAATAGCTGAATGTAAATTAAGAACGGCCTATTAAAAGATTTTTACTTATAAATGTTTGATAAAATGTAAATAACTAAGAAACTACGAGTATACAATATAAGAACAACGAGTTATAACATTATAATATATAAATAAAATAAAAATCAGTTATGTTCTGAATCAGTTTCTTCTCAAATTATGAACATATTAAAACAAATAACAATTGTTATTACGTTTAAATAATTAAATGCAGTTTAAATCATATAAAGGGAATGATTAATGAGGTAAAATTTATTTTAATTGACAGCTTTTAATTACTATTAATGAAAGCCAGAACACACAAAACAGACTACACAAGGTATTTGATATATCAATTAAATTAATTTGTGTAATTATAATAACGTATTAAGCTACTTCATTCATTATAATACACGCATCTAATTAGGTAAATTTCGTCTAATCATTGCCATAATAATAAATTATTTCATAAATGTTGTACAATGTACATATTGATTTTTTTAATTTTTTCCCATTATAAAACTCTCTTATACGAGCTACTTTTGAGTAGAAAATTAAAAATTTTTTATAAGGAACTACGCTAGACCTCGTTCACGCAGATGATATATCGATATTTGTTTGTATTTCCCCTGGGAATACTTCTAATTCTTGGGATGGAAACCACATATCAACTGTGAACCAGTGACCTATATCTCATATGAAACATGAGCTACATCTATGCTGAGATTTATAAATAATAAGACATTTATATAATACTTCTTAAAAAAGTTCTCTCTAATTTCGCCTTTTAGTAGCAGAAAACCGGATAATGTTCTAAGAAATTCTCTTTTAAAAATGCTGTAAGGATATGACACAGCAAAAGTGTGAACTGAATTTTAAAATATTTCGACGAAGCTTCTTTTAAATTCATAGTAAAAAGCGAATATTTCCTATCGTTCAAGTGCTTAGCAATGATGCGTTTGACTCATGTTCAATATCTATGTGGAAGTATAACAAAAGTATGCAATGAAATCGATTTCAAATGAATTTATTTCAACTGATGGGAAACTTTAAGAATAACATATTACCGAATAAATATTTATTAATGCAAAACTAACGTCTGAAGGAACTAAATATTTATGTCTAAAAAATATTATAAAACGAAATCATGTTTTTTTAATATCGTGAAAACTACGTAAATATATTGTATAATAAACTAATAAAACACATTTATGTCTCTAACACTATATTTTGTTGAGAGTTGAGAGTTGAGAGTTGAGCTCCAATCCAACCATTATTGTATACGTATCATATCATATAACATATACATATGTCGTTATTGATTTGCCATTCGAAAGTAGAAGCTGCATTGGTTAACTAATCATCCGCTAAGCTACATTTATAGTTATAGCCGTAAATATATCCCTCATCTAATACTATTATATATCTATGAATTATCAGTTTACTCGAGTAACTATCAATCGAAAACTACTGGATCGATTTTGATGAATTTAAATGTGTTCAAAAGCTTTGACTTGTCGGGCAGGCTCCTTGGTCGGCATGGTAGAGATGCCGAGTACAAGCCGATGCAACCATATCAATATACACATTTAATGAAAGATGAGCGCCCATTTCTTATTCAGTACCGCCAGTCTAGTATGAATGGTGTAGCAGAGCTGTTATATATTTTTATCAATGCGAAATTAGGTTTATTGGTCCAATACCGCGGTTGCGGAGGAGCGATATTAAAACATTGGATGTAAATCATTTACGTCGGTCAGTGAACAAAGCCTACGGTTTCCTCGCCCTGACGACAGACTCGTTTTTCATTTACAGCCCATTTAATGTATAGCTTAGTCTTATATTATAGCTGTTACTTCGATCATAAACATGTAACGCCCTCTATAAAGTTCACCGTCCACGTGGCCCACATAATGGAAACGCAATTTGTAGGGGGACAATTTATGTACTAGTGACACGCTATTTGAGATGGAAACAGTGAAAAACGTAGAGTTACTTTGAAGATGTATATTTTGAGTAAAAATAAAACTATATGAACAATTAGTTGTTAAGACGTACATCACGTTAAAGCAATTGTTTTTTTTATTTATTATTTTGAATTGTGGTATTAATGTTTTAATAGGGAGAAAGCAGAATGCAGAAAGATCCTCGTGGAATATATCTTTGACTCAAGAAAATATAGTTTCGAGCAAAATGTCAATTTTTGTTCTTAATTCTACAGCAAGAATTTTGAACCTTTATTTATACACTAACTGCTTCCTATGGTTTCACCTACGTTTACATGATACACATCCGCTCCCATGGGTCATAGCGAATATTTATTTAATATAGGCTATAGCCTCGATAAATAGTTTTTTCAAATCAGATTTAATGATTATTTATTAAATTATTCCAAAAAAATTCAGGACCTACGTATCAGTTTTTGGTATTATTATAGATTGTAAATAAATTTTCAAAAGAACATGGTGAAAATCAAGAATTTCTTAGTAAATAATATTTTTCTTCTAAATAAATCAAAAAAGATTTGTTAGAAAAAGTATGCTTGAATATAAGTTAAATCTTAAATGACATAATTTTCTTATAATATAAATAATAACGTAAATCCGTCGCGACGTTTCTCGGCGATGTCGCCATAAATAATTTTATGCAACTCGCTTCAGAAAACGAAATTGTCAGGAAAGTAGCTGAAGCGAAAAACGACAAAATTCAATTTTTTTCAACAAACATAGTGGCGTGCATTAAATTATAAGCACATAAAAACTAAATACTTACAAGAAAATTTACGTTCATAAACCTTTTTAAATAAGACTTAGATTTACTCTCCATTATGGTCAAAATTGTCATTCGCGTTTTTTATGAAATACTTCTTAAGTACAACGCTAAAGAAACAATCGAAATGGGTTTTCACTTTTCTGAGAAAAATATACATTAATGACAAGTCTTGTAAGCATGTTTCAATTTGATTTTCCGGAGAAGAAAAATAATTTACGTCAAAGAATAATATATGAGAGCACTTGGGGGATTAACCTCAATAGAATGAAGTTTAAATTATACAGAACGGTTAAGCCGTTTTCGAAAATCGTGAACAGAAATAAAAAATATTTTACCCGTTGAACATATAACCTCATCTGTCTTTCGAAGTTGCTTAAAAAGAAGATTTTTTTAAAGTAATCTCAACTAATTAGGATATTGCTACAAAATTCTTCGGTTTAATTAAATTTCAAATCTACGTTTAAAAAGTTCCTTAATAAAAAGAAACCATAATTCAATATGTAAAGCATCGTCCTATAAATCGTATTTGTCAAAGAAGTTCTAAAGAAACAAAAGCAAATAGGCGTTATATTGTTTCGCGCAGAAATCGTGTTGAAATCTCAATCAATTACTTTTTTTCTTACTTAAATATTATAATTATTTATTCTTCCTTAAATATTATAATTCCCATCGATTATAAATCGTACATTCAAAAAGCACGTTGCACTGATGCGGCTACCCAACATAATACGAGAACGCATTTAAATATTGTAAGAATTCACAGAAGAAGTCTTAAAAAAAAAACAAATACTACCTTTCTGAAAATTCTGAAGCCTAATACTTTAAAGTAAAATTAAATTAACTTTTCTTTTAAAAGGGTTTGGAGCATATCCTCCCACGATGCTCCAATGCTGGTTGGTCCACATGTGCGTTACGTTTCATTCGACTCACGCATGTATCCTAATGATGTTTTTCTTCGCCACCGAACGCGACATGAATTATAAACACAAATTAAACAAAAGAAAATTCAGTGGTTTAGGAAAAAATAACATCATTTTATTAAGTTTTTAATTTTGGCTTTGTACTGAAACGTACCGTGTTTTAAAACGCTCATTGCATTTTAATTAACCCGAGGTGTGCTTTCATTGAATATAAAAGTATTTACCCGTGGTAGCGTTTTACTGCGAAACAAAAATTTTTGCAGTTATTTATATCGATTTACGCCAAAGTTGTTTAGTTCAAAACTACAGTTTACCCGAGAGAACAGTATGCCGAAATATTGATAGCATCCAGCGTATAAAGCAGTGAAGCGAATATTAACGGAACGGTTCTTCTATTCGAATATTTTGTAGTACAAAAGGTAAGACTATTTTAACTACTCGATTGCTACAACTTCACTCGGGTTCAACCAAATTTTATTATTATTATTATTAAATATCTTTATCGCACACTCTAAGGAGAAAAAAGAAAAAAAGACAAATACACGTTATCCAATACGCGTTACGCTGCAAGCTATACACTATCAGGCGTTTTCTCACTATATAATAAAAGATACTCACTTGATATATTTAATTGTTCAATTAAATCATTTAAAAAAGATATTCTTAGGGCTCAAATCAATTTAGCCAATCACACTCACACAAATTCACGTACACTCAAATACTTACACACATACAATCACTCATACACACACAAATTACAGTGTAACTGCATAGCCACACTCACGCATAACATAGTCTGTGTCGCCTAATTGAATTGTAGTTTTTTGTTTTAACTCATTATTATTTTGTTACATTTACATTTTATTTTTCAAAACTGTGTGTTGTAAACTACTTCTGTTAACTATTATTAGGTTTGCATAATTCAATGGAAAATAGTAGTTGGCTCTATTGTCTGTATATTGTATTTTTAATGTCAACATATTTTGTATCATGCTATTGTTTGCCTTAAATAAAAAATAAATAAAAACAAAAACAAAAGCCATGCTATATAAACATAAAATGCGGACCTCAACATGATGCATGCAAAGGGCGATCTTATCCCTCAAGTAGATGATCTCTTCCAGACAACCCTGCATTAAGACACTTGCAAGACAACAAATTTTGTTATGTTCTTTTAGTTTAACGACGAGATTACATTTCAAGGTCATATACTTATATGTAACGTTAAAAAACGATTGCAATTGACTATTACTAAAATAATTATTGATTAATATTACAAACAGCAATAGTTTAAAATCAAAAACTCTTAAAAATAAATTAATTAAATAATACTGTATTTATTTCTTTTTAGTATATTTCTTTTGATTATAATAATAAAGGGCTAATAAGATTATATCAAAGTCCTAATACTGTAGTCTGGATACAATTTCAAAACTTAAATAATTCTACAGCATCCGAGCGCTTTAAGTTATGGAGAAAAAACATTCGCTTGAACTTAACGCTACAAACTTTTTTTTATTGCAACTTAGTTGTCTACATGTCTCTTGTTGTAAAAGAAAAAACTTTAAAACAAAAGACGATAAATAGCGACGGTAGTACGTGTTTACTTAAGCTTAGAATACTTAGGTGGATTTACTGTTCGTTATCTGTAAATACGAGTAAAGTGTTTTTGAAGTTGCATACAATGAAATAAAACGCATTTAACGCTTTAATGGCAATAAATTGTACTCATTAGAAAAAAAAATATTATTAAAAAGAAATGGCCGAATATAGTTTCTATTAAAAACAGAATAATGTTCAATAAAAATAAAAATAGATAGCGACCATCTATGCTAAATCCAAAACAAGAAACATAAATTCATGCATAAAAAATAAATAAAGATACAGACGAATTAAGAATCTCCTCTTTTATTGAATTCGGTTGAAGTAAATCTATCCTGAGGCCTGATGCTATGACATTTAATTATTTGGTATATTTCTACAGATAAAAACATAGACAATAGACATATTAGATATATAAAAAAATTGAGAAACTTAACTTGTCTATAAAAGTACATTGTAAATTTTATCTACATGATTTTTTCTCAGAAAATAGAAGCGCAAGAAAAAATACAAACAAAAGGTCATTACCCTGTATTTCGCACGTTTGTATTTTATGACATTTCTAGCTTTTCTCTTCTAACTTCGTAGTAGTGTTTATTTTATTGCGGTCGTCCCGAACAGTCCAGCGCAAACTGCCGGTTAGTGGGAGACTACGACACCTCGCACATTATTTCAGTAATAGAATTTACACTGGAATGTGTGTTTCTGCGACTAAATGTAAGTTTCAGTTCGCTGCGGACCATAAAATGAAACTTATGGCCGCACCACACTGTGTTTAGCCAAGACTTAATATATTATTCTCACACTTTTATATTACCTTACTGTTGTCATTCATTATTTTTCAAGTCAATTATTAAATATTTATGTACATATTTAAAAAAGAACTATACTAATATTATCAAGAGGTGAGCTTTGTCTGGTTTTTCCTTTATTCCGTTTTCTTAGTAAAATTACTTATCAATTTGATATGGAACTTCTTTATTATTTTAGTTAATAGTTTTAGGACTGATTTAAGGTATGTTATAAGCGTTGACGTAGTCAATGCCGTAAATGTCGGTACGGGAGCTTTTGTAGTTCTTATTTTATAATTCCCAAATATATTAATATAAAAAGGGAAAGAGAAGAAATAATGACAAATGGATTTTAGTTTGTCACAAAGTATCAATCTTTTTCAACTATAAAATATTAATTTTAAACGTTTTATTTAGATAAATATTGAATTAAAATAAATGTGTAGAACGTTGCAATCCAAGCCGTCGTATCGTAAAATTTCTAATACATCGAATATTACAAATTTTACGATACATTTAAATTAAATAAAATAAGTGTGTACGATGCACGTATTAGCGTACTGTAAGAATAAAACGTTTGTCGAATGCTTATGTATCTAATTGGTAAATGCCAATGTTGTTTTAGATAATATATTGAGCGAGTGCCCCATTAATCTTTTATAAGTCGAATTAAAAGTTATGTTTTTCCGTGGCAAAGATGTCAGTGTGTACGCTATTACCAACAGACTTTTGCTTAGCAACTTACCGGATGCTAATTAAGTTTCGAACCCTGTATACGTAAACAATTTAAAAGTCATTTTTTTACGAATTGATAATGAATTATTGTAATCATTATGAATTTCTTGACATAAAAACATTATAGGACTATTTCAGATCTCGACCAGTGACGTCATGTGAATTCAAGTTCTTAGTTGTTTATTTATCTCCTCCTGATATTGGAACCGACTATACATACATATAAATGTGACTGTCAAGCACATTTGTGTCTTGTCGCTTACACTGACAAGTATGACGGACGTGTTTGTAATTAATATAATTAATCTATCGCTCTGCAACAGATATTTTCACTTATGACTCATAGTTAGACTCAATGTATACTAAGCAAGCTACCCGTACGATGTCAGTAGCTTATAAAAGGTAAGTAGGGTAGGTAAATAAGTAGGGTAGCTTGTAAAATTCACACAAAGTTACCCCATCAATAGTTATTTTCAGCTTCTAAGCACAATAGTTTTGACTGCGTTGATAGTCAGGATAATTATAATATAAGTATAGATTATAAAACTAATTAATGCTGTAATAACATCAATTTGAAAAATAAACTGAAATGTTTTAAACACAAATTGAAATGCTTGTTCAATTACGTTTTCCTACAAATTGTATATTCATCACGTAATTATCTGGCGTTACGCTGTCTGCGAACTCTCCATATATCATTTAATTAGTATAATACAACCCATTGTTATGGTCGTAATATATCAACCGTACTCTTACAATGCGGGCACGAGAGATATAAAGCTGTAAGTGTACGGCTTTTCACATCCTTAGAATTTCACTTATCCTTAGTAATATTGGTTTTTCATTTTACGTAGCAACTTATCTACGGAACAACTTGATTGTTTAAAAAAATATTTATGAACTGAAGAGAGTTTAACACGTAAACGGGTAAACTGATTTTGTTGAAATTTTGCGAAATGATTAGGATATTTCCATTCCATGATATCCACCAATGCCTTTTTAAGTTTTTTTTCTTTGAGAAAAGCTTGTTTGAATATTTATTATTGTTACAACTCAAAGTAACCTCACCTAAGTGTTATTGTACTCGCTTACTATTTATTTCACTAAAAAATAACATATGCGTTTATTACATTCTGAAATGAAGGTTCAGGATAATACGATACAATAGAAATTGTCCTTATTGTACACGAAAAAAAAGAAAAAATGAGGGATACAGAAAAATGAAATCTAATACAAAAGGCGGCAAGTATCTATTTATAAATAAGCCAACGAAACTCATTACTGGCAGTTTGCTTAATGCGGTGACCACTTTTTTTCAACTAGCTTATTTATTCGTCAACCATCCTATATTATTCCCGGTGATCCTGAGATCCTGGGCTTAAGTCCAAAAAAAATTATGTGGTTTTTCTGTCGAAAAATGTCAGTCGCAGCTTGAAGGCTGGAAGTTGGAAGTGTGTACACTCCCGTGACTCGAAAAGCATGTGCAAGTTGGTTCTGCCCCTGAACTCTTTCCTGTCGTTTCAGATTTGCCATTCTATCGGATTATGAGAGTGACGGCACAGAGAGTGCACCTGTGTTTGTGCACACACTTGTAAAATATAATATGTTCTTGCGTGGTTGGCTAGTCTCCCTTCAGACTATATTCAAACAAAAATCGCATAACAGAAAGCAAACATTATTTAATATGAAATACGTATCAGCCTGTGAATGTCTCACTGCTGGGCTAAGGGCTCCTTACCCTTTTTTTTGAGAAGAAGGTGTGGAGCATCACGCTGCTACAATGCGGGTTGGGAATACACATGTGGCAGAATTTCAGTGAAATTAGACACATGACGATGTTTTCCTCAGAAGTATTTCGAAGCATATATATTTTTTGCTTTCTAAACATTTTTTTTACCAAAGCTGTCCATTTAATGAGTCTCGGTGATCAGCTATTAGAGCGTGAAGGTGCGGGGAAAATGTGATGCATGTGAACGATCCGCCTGTAGTGCGGTTACAACCTCTTATTAAAAGCGAGGGGAAGTTGCAACGAGAAATAAATTGCATGTTTTACTTAGCAAACATTTATAGAAAAATTACCTTTATAAATTGCCTAAAACCATTTCCTTTTTAAGTGATTTAACGCAATTTGCTAAGAAAATAAAAAGTTAAGATTTACGTTTATTATATTATATTATTAAATTCATTTTGGAATGACATTCGCAATTAAATTCATTTCGTATAGTACAGTTTGTAAGCGTCACAGTCAAGCCACGTCTTTTGATCTTATTGTTTGTTTTGTTAAATTTTATTGACATTGTTTGCTGAAACTTTATGTAATACACACATACGTTTGAACATAGCGTATTGCCACGCGACGTGACTTGTAAGTGGTTTATTAACGCAAGAAAACTTCATTCAACTTTGATCCATGTTTCAATATAACTAAACTCTAACTTATAAAAATAGGCCTGCGGTTGAGAACGTGGGGATGCAAGATATGTCTTTTCTGTACCCCAGAAAATCTCTCTTTCACATATACTATTTAAGATTTTAAGGCAGAACAATCCATTACAACTTACTCAACAGTTTTTCTTAAATTAAATAAGAAAATTAGTATTACATTTACATATTATACCGTCAATGCTACAATTATGGTAGAGGTGATTTACCATTGATCTATATTCTAGGTTACAGTTATACTATGAATAAATATAAAGCAAAATATACAGATCCCCGTCTCAAAAATACTCGACGGCCCCTAATCTTATCTAATTTGCATGCGTTACTAAAATTAAAATTCGCAATTAATGTACGTACAACTTGCGATGCTTTAAAAAAACTTCTTTTATTGCGATAAATTATTTAAGACGAAAGTTTTCACTTTGCATTCATTAACTATCGTCGAGTTAACTACCTCCTCGCTAACTAATGGCTAACTAACATTCTTGAAAGTCTTAAAGAATGCTTTCTCGGAGCGGTGGTGCTTCTTAACGCCTTAAAGATTTGCTTTTAAAATAACATAAATTCTTTTAAGGAATACGTAAATATTTAATTAATTTTGTCTATAAAAATTACGCTACATTTACATAATAATGGTTTTAGTCATGGAGGTAAATAAAGTATCTCTTATTTGATCAATCGATCAATATATTTTTTTTATACAATTATATCGGATTTCTGTTTTTGTGTATTTACATTATATTCAATACATTGATTGTTGTTATTCGATAACTAGGATCGAAATCAACTACGACTCAAAGGATACTCAAAGAAGATTTGCTTGTACACAAGTTCATTCTCTATTCCCTCACTCTCATAACAGGATTGAACTCAAGCACCTTTACGTGATTTCCAAGGCAAAGGAATGGAAACACTGCCCCTGTCTTAATTGTCTTACTTGTTTTCTTACGCGTAAAAAACACGACTGATTAACTGCTGCAATATTTTTTGCTTTTTTTCAAAAACATTTATAGCCAGTGCCACTCAGGAAGTTCTATAATTCAAATCTGTTTAAAATGGTGTTTAAACTTATGGAATCAACTCATATCTCAAAGTTATTATTTAAAATGATATTTTTTTGATTACTATACTGTATCTTCTTATTGTATAATATTAAATTATGATGACAGAAAGAGAGATATAATTAACTAAACACCAGCTAAATACCTTCTACAAGTAGAGCATCAATGTAGGAGATTTAAATACAAAATTTAAGATTCATTTAAATTATGATAATATGAAAATTATTTTTCTATAAGATTATCATTGATCATGATGCCATGATGACATGACGCCATTGCCTCATTTTAAGGAAAATGTAACGAGTATTTGAGAAAAAATTTTGTTTGTTATATGAAACAATTTATATTAATCAAAACTATATGATTAAACTAAATTTTATTTAAACATTTTTTAAAATGTTGATATAATATGGATTCTTATATAATATAAGAATTATTATAATTGATGTAATGAAAATATGTAAGTTTGTTTTTTTTTTAATAATTATATATAGATCTATTCTATATTAGATATAGCTCAAGTCCCAAAGTTTAGAGATTTTCCACCACGCTGCCCCAATTTTGACTGATGGAAACATATGTGTACTAACACATCTCGAAATCTTATGCGACTCATAGCATTCCTGCGACACACAAGAAGTTTTCTCGCGATGTTTCCCTCGAGATGAATTATAAGGACAAAACAAAGAACATGCAAAACTCAGTGGTAATTTCCCAGCTTTGAACCTGCAATCTTCGCTTAAGATTCACGTGTCTAACTACTGGGCTATTTCGGATAAAATATTTGAAGAAACAAGTTAAGAAACGACAAAAGACTCAAGCATGTTCTATCACCAGTACGACCATAATCGCTTGTTTCAATACTGTGGGTATTATTATTATTTTTTATATCTAATGATGTCAGGACGGCTAGCTTTAATATGATGTCATGTCAGCGGTATTTCAACTGAGGCTGGGCATCGGCGTATGCCTAACGGCTTTCACAGCACGAGAATTGCTACTGAGAATTTACCTTCTGACTTCGGTATCTGCGGCCCTCTAAGTTAGCCAATATATCAACGAGGCAGATAAAATTAATATATGAATAATAGGGAGAAATATTTATTTATAAAAAATAATTATGTACTATATTATAGTATATAATTAATTTATTTAAATAATGTGTTAGCTAGTACAACTATGTAGTTGGAAGACAAGACGGACGTAATGTTGAAGGACAATATTCTAAAGTATACAATTATTTATATATATAGTTATGATTTATGTCCAATGGAGATAACAATATTCCAATAACAACAATTGATGTTATTCCATGGAAACCGGCACGACCAAATAATAAAACAAAATAGCGTTTACTTTCCCTCAACATTTTAAGATAAATTTAATTTAATTGGTCCTCTTCATAAAATATTCTGACGCCGCAGAGTCAAGGATAATTATTGTCAATTGCTTTTATATAAGCGACGGAATCGTTTATTAAATTTATACTAGACCTCGGTATAAAATTACCGAACCGTTGAAAGTTATTGCCTTTGATAATTAAATATATTTTCAATTAAAACACTAAGTATAAAAAGCAATTAAACCGTAAATATGAACAATTGTTCAAAATACACCTTAAACTTTTTCGATTACACATAACCTCTATAAATAAAAATTCAATAACGCGATTCGCTAATGCTATAATGTTTAAAGATACTAATAAATATGTAATAGTTAAGTGTAAGGAGATTTATTTTATTTTACATTATTCGAGATGGCCCAGTGGTAAAAACGCGTGAATCTTAACCGATGATACCCGGGCAAGCACCACTGAATATTCATGTGCTTAATTTGTGAATATATTAGGTCCTTACATATGAAATTTGCGTTTTGTACGGGAGGAATATAAAGTCAATTTTTTTTTAGTAAAATATATTTAATTAATCAAAGTATGCACCATTGTTATCTATGCACCTTTGCCATCTCATTGGTAGTTCATTGATCCCTTTACTAAAAAAACCATGGGGGCGAGAATCAATAAACTCTTTGAAGGCGGTTTGGACTGCCGCATCGTAGTTAAATTTTTTTCCTTGTAAGAGTTGTCCAAATTCCGGAAAAAATGGTAATCTGTTGGAGCAAGGTCCGGGAAGTACGGTGGATATCGCAGACATTCCAATTGTAGCTCATCTAACTTAGTGGTTGTTTGTTGTGCAATTTGAATTTGGAATTCTTAACCAAAGAGGAAATATTTCAGATCAAAGTGGTCAGTACGACAAAACGCTAATTTCATATGTAAGGACCTAATAATTCATCTCGTGCATGACGGTGAAGGAAAACATCGTGAAGAAATCTGCATGTGTCTAATTTGACTGAAATTCTGCCACATGTGTATTCCAACAACCCGCATTAGAGCAGCGTGTTGGAATAAGCTCCATACCTTCTCCTCAAAAGGGAGAGGAGGCCTTAGCCCAGCAGTGGGACATTAACAGGCTGTTACTGTACTGTACTGTAAAGTTACTTATATTAATTTTGATTTGTATACTTGTTTTTAAGTTCTCTATGTATATTATTATTATGTAAATTATAAATTTATTCTTTTTTAGGAGTAAACAAGATATTTCATCTACGATTATTTTTAGTAGATAAAAGACTGACTAGGAAATAAACCACTTGGAGTAAAGTAGTCACCATTAGCAAGGGGTAGTGGCATTATAAAAGGTTATAGCTTAACACACAATACACTGCCTAGGGCTTAGCTTTTTAACCCCTTGTGCCTGTAATTATATTGACTCTTTTTTTTATGTTTATGCTCACTTTGCTTGGCTGCAGAATATTTATTAACCTAGCTAGGCATCATCCGTAACTAGTATCTATAATACTGACATATGCATATATCACAACTTCATCTTAAAGGATCAGAAAATAAATAAGTTTATGCTTAAAACAATCACTATATTTAATACTAAAATGAAATATTATCAAGAAAGTAACACTCGCTGTTATAATAACAAGGAAATATATTTTTAAATTTAATATATAAAGAACTGAATCCCGGGAAGTACTATAAGGGATTTATATTAAAATCGCACGTATAATTAAAATTCAAATGGATCTACTTGTTCTTATATATCAGGAAATTACAAGACCCTCACCCTCATATTGGATTTCAACTGGTTTGATGTAAATTCTAACTAAATTGAATATAACGAATTCGAGCTCAATATATAAGGGCGATTGTTACTATGCGCAGTCCTTTCTCTTCAAATGAACCTAAATCATATTGCATAAGATTTACACGATTCGATATTCCGAGTTATTTAGAAAAAAAAGTCTTCAACATGCTGTAATCATATCTTTTTAATCTGTGGTACTTTACATAATATTTTGTACTTTGTTTATTGCTAATTTAGCGGTACTCTTTGTTCTTATTTCTTTCCTTAGTTCAAATATATATGTAAAACTGAATATAAAAATAATTAACTATTTTTTTTATATATTTTACTTATTGATTTTAACATAATATGTATATTTTTAAACTTGGAATTATAGCAATGTAGTATTTAAGTGCAGATTAAAAAGGTCGAAATAACGTCATCAAATGAGATTAAAGAACAACGTAAAAAGTCAGAAATAGTTGCTAAATTAGAACTTTTAACTAATTCGATTCGATTTAATATCAGATATTAAAATTTGCAAACTATGTGTATAAGCACCCTTTCAATGAATGAATATTTATATATTCTTCCAAGAAAAGTATGATAATGAAATACCGAGAAAAAAGGCATTTTTTTACTAGTGTGCCTACCATGGTAGCCCACTAAGTTTATTTCGATGAAATTCACTAACGGAAAACCTTATTATTTCTTAAATATGAGGTTAATCCGAAATTTATTTTATTTACGTGGTTGCAATAATATTATACATAGTAAGTAGTTTTTGATATTCTAACAAGAAATATAGCAAAAAAGGTTTTTATTATTCATGAAAATCGATAGCAAGTTAGTATAGGTTGCCGTAGAGTACTTTGCACGATAATATCGCATGAAACCGCCACGGAGAATGGAATATTCCCAGAGTAACCGTTTTTTTAGCTTCTGCAGCGATACTGCTTCTGTAACTCTCATAGTAACGTCGGATAATTAATTTGCTTGGTCCCTTTTGGCAATTCTTATAATCGTTGTGTAGTGACAGTTTAGTTAAACATGATTGAATTCTCTTTATCTGTCATCAATGATTTATCATTCGAAAGAAGAAGACAGAGCATTGTTCAACACATCACTTACTAAACATTGTTTATAAATCAGGCCGCTTATATCCATGAATTAACATTTTACTATAATTAGACCCAACACATTGATACCATAAAAATAACGAAGTTCCAAAAACAAAATTATAGGATCACTACATATTATAAATTATATCGCGCCCCCGCCGCATCTGACTGTCTAAGCGAGATAAACTCAAAAACTCCGTAACAGCCTGTGAATGTCCCACTGCTGGGCTAAAGACCTCCTCTCCCTTTTTGAAGAGAAGGTTTGGAGCTTATTCCACCACACTGCTCCAGTGCGGGTTGGTGGAATACACATGTGGTAGAATTTCAGTGAAATTAGACACATGCAGGTTTCCTCACGATGTTTTCCTTCACCGTAAAGCACGAGATGAATTATTATCCCAAATTAGGCACATGAAAATTCAGTGGTGCTTGCCCGGGTTTGAACCCACGATCATCGGTTAAGATTCACGTGTTCTTACCACTGGGCCATCTCGGCAAACTCAAAAACTACCGAACTTATTTCATACGATTTTTAGCAATGGACACTGTGATTCATGAGTAAGGTTTTGGTGTGTAATTCATTAAAGTTTTGTGTAAATTCAAAAAAAAACATGACGACTGGGAGATTTACTGGCGAGCGCCACATAAACCAATAGTAGAATAGTAGTTAATAGACTCGTAATAGACCCGTGTGAAGCCGGGTCGGGTAGCTAACAAGTATATAATACATACTTTTCAGAAGCAGTAAATTGAATTAAATTATTTTTTAATGTAGAACTCAATACATTTATCATTTCTTTATATATGTTGCTATATAATTGGATTAAGTGTGACGTCACTTAGCATCTATCACGCGGGACGAAGGAAATTAAGGAAGGAAATTATATAACATTCAAATACACTAACTATTACTCAGTATCGATGCTAGAAAAGAAACAAAAGAAACTTTTTAATTACATGATTCGATACGGAACCATTTTACTCTTTAAAAAAACAAACTGAGGTTGGCCTCTGGTCAATATTTTTCGAGTAAGCTTAATGTTAATTAAAACATAATAAAAGCGCATTAAAATGTGGGTAACGAAGCCGACATTTAAAACAGACGATCCGAAACGGTTGCTTTTGTTCTCTTTGGTTGTAATTTTAGTAAATGCTCGAGCGGCTTAATTAAAAATTTTCTGTACCGCTTCTAAGGTTCCTTACGACTTATGAACGCGTTCTCGTAATCTTTAACTAGCACCATAATACGTATGTATTTCCGCGTTCGGAACTCGTACGTTTAATAAAACTGTAATTGCGATTTGAATATATTTGAAAAAAATATTTTTGCGTAGTAGGAATAAGTATTTCTGCTTTCTCTACGATCTGTGCCGAGGACGGCCATCGCAGTGGTTTTACTGGGTAAAAATCTCACATAACCTGACCTCACAGCTAATCGGGCCGGGTACCTTTCAGAAGGTACTGCGTGAAAAAAAAACGTGTTTTTGCTTTGAACTGAATTAAAATCTTAGTCATTAAAAGCGTAAACATTATTTAATATAAGCCAAAGCCAACCTTTTTATGATTATCATGAACTTATTATGTAGCGAAAATGCTATTTTTTCTATATTTTTTTAAACTATAATAATCCTAATACAGTTCCTACTAAATGGAAAATTCGTTAATATAATTATGCAAATGCGACGGAACGTAAACCTTTCCGAGCGTTACAGACATGATTGAAGTAATAACTATAACATAAGACCGCACTCTACATTACTTAAATGAACTGTAAATGAAAAACGACACTATCAAGGTGCGGAGATCGAGGACGCTATTATCTTATATAATGATATAAGCCGTTTCGAGTTCATGGTGAAATGAAAATAACTGCAATCACCGTATTGCTTAACTTTTTACGTTCAGGTAGAGTTTCACAAATAAGTAATCCCACTGAACCTCCTCTGTTTTTGAGGAGAATAGAACCAACCAATGCCTGTTGCCTCGCTAAACACGAAATAAATCACAAACAAAAATTAAGCACATAACAAAATAGCGGTGCTTGCCCAGGCTTGAACCCGCAATATTCAATTATGATTTACTTTTTCTCTCCATTGGATCATACCGGCTCCGTGATAACGTGTTCGATACAACATACAAAAGTTATCACATTAACATTATATTATTCGTAACAGCCTGTAAATGTCCCACTGCTGGGCTAAAGGCCTCCGCTCCCGTTTTGAGGAGAAGGTTTGGAGCTTATTCCACCACGCTGCTCCAGTGCGGGTTGGTGGAATACACATTTGGCAGAGTTTCAGTGAAATTAGACACATGCAGGTTTCCTCACGATGTTTTCCTTCACCGTAAAGCACGAGATGAATTATTAACCCAAATTAACCACATGAAATTCAGTGGTGCTTGCCCGGGTTTGAACCCACGATCATCGGTTAAGATTCACGCGTTCTTACCACTGGGCCATCTCGGCTTTATATTATTCAGTGTGTCACAATAAATCTGAGTACTTATTTTTTGATTGGCTCATTTGACGGTGAATAGCGATGCAATATCGAATATTTGCTCACGTCATGTGCAGCTTTGACACATGTGTCGATTCAGAGATGCGGGGAACACGGTACGCAGCGCCGATCGAAAATGCATGCGCTTCTCTTTGAATTTTAAGCGTACTTTGAACAACCATTTTAAAATTCAATTCACATTTTCACTCCGTCATATCCCTGCAGTGTTTTTAATCGGAATTTCTTTCCATAGCCAGGTGTGAAGCTTGCACTAATTTTATGACTGCAGCTATAATTTAATATCTCGGTGTAGAAATTTACATTAAAATCTTAAATATTTTACATGCTATAAAACATAAACATAAGCTTAACCACACACCAGTATATACATTTTATGTACAAGATAATATATATACTAATGTCATTTGAAACTTTCGAAATAAATCAAAATCAGAATTTATATTTAATCCGCCAACCAAATCTATCATCTGAAATGACTAATATAATATTTAGCGCACCTAATTATTATAAAATTCAATAAAAAATTGAATATTAAATTTAAAATCAAGCACCAATTAACTTATTATCAATATATTTTTGTTCAAATGAAACTTCAATATTTATCAGTCGTAATATTTTATTAACCTTAAGTGTTTTAAAAAAGTGTAACCTAGATTAAGTTAGGACTCATTCGTAATTTTATGTTAATCGTTATTTTAATATGCAATTAGTATTTTTCATATTACTTATTCGTTAATCCTTTTGCTCTGGGATAGAAAAACGAATAATGACTTCTTCATGTGATTTTTTCACAAGTATTGATAGTAAATTGGTTTAATATATAGTTTATTTAATTTTTCGTCTTACATTGCATAATCATTGCTTGTAGCTGAGTTGAAACTCAGTACAAGTTGAGTCTACAACTACTCCTACTCCTGCATTCAATCAATTAATAATACAGCTAAATAAGCATTAATAAGGATAATATTAATTATGGTAATGAAGACATAGTATCGAGGGAACTATCGTAATACATTCTCGACATTTAGGTACACTATCACTATACGATATTATCTTTTGCCGTGAATGAATTTTTTTTTAATACTAACATAGTATTATGAAGACTTTAAGCCTTGTTATATTTTTTTTTGTTTATAGCTACATCTTGATGCAGGTATAGCAAATATTGGTATATATATTTCTAATTAGTACGTGATGTTGTATTGCTAGACGCAAATAACAATCAGAAAGTCCAGATGTGTGTTTAGTAATGACTTCCTTGTAGAACAATTTGAACAGTACTGTTAATGCAATAATATGAGGTAAATTGTTAAAAATCAGCACTTTTCCTTAGTTTGTTCGAGAAGAAATCCCTTAATTTGATCCTTATTAGCGACACTTTTGAATATTGAAATAATTATTCCCGTATAAATATAAAGCGTTTTATACATTAATTATATAAATTATTTTGTAACTTTCTTAATCATATTGTTTAGTATATATGTAGGACACACATAAATAAAACCTTGATATCAGAAGAAAAGCCGGTCGATGTCTTCCCAGTTTAAGTAGGCGAGATTACGACTCGACTACGAAGCCATGGCAACACTTCCGCTAAGGAAATTGCTCCTCTCGCTCTCATAAATCAGCTACAAGATAAAATTTAATACCATTGCCTCGAATGAGATGATTACGGTATCACTCCAAAGCAATCATGTCTCAAATTTCCGTAATCAATTTCTATAAAATTAATATGAGTCGAAAGTATTTTAATCGTAACAATCTATTATTATATTAGTAACAAAAATTACAATGTTCGCAAATCTTGAAAAGATTATTATAGACCTATATTATTCGTAAATATAATCAATTGCCCAAATTTGGGTTTAATAAATTATAACTCACGTATGAATAAATTTAAAAAATATAAACATATAAAAAAAAATCTATCGAAAAAAAATTATTCTTCTGTTGTTGGTATTTTTGAAAAAAAAATATTATAAAATATTTCATTAAATTAAAAATTCTAAAATTTCAAAAGTTATTAACAGTATATGATAACTTTTTACCATGAATATAGTTAAAAAATAATTAAAACCACCTATTTCTTAATTTGTTCTTATAGTTCACCATCGTGATTAAAAAAATCTTGAGCAAACTTATGCCATCAAATAATTATCCATCGGTATCGGTGAAGCGTGATGCAATAATGTTCCAAAATATTCTTTAAAAAAGAGCCCAGAGGATCATTTACAGGACGGTTTTAAATTAATGCGACCACTTCGTCCTCATAAGATTATTATTTACTAACACTATTTATAATGCTTTATTCATTAAAATTGAATACAAGAATGAAACTATGCATGAAAACATCTGAAGAAGTCTGCGCTGTCAACAAGTGTTTCATTTCGACTTTTAACACGTAAGTTGCACACTTACACTCTGCAACATTTTAGCCGAAAATTCTTGAAGTGATGACTCGTCTCCTCTACGACCCTTCTACGACGAACACGAAGATTCTAGACAAGCTAAATAATGAATTTAAATTGTGTTTATTAATTAATGTTTTAGTGGTCTTTCTCGGTTGAAACGCACAATATATTACGAAACGGTTGCCAAATTATAACAGGCAATGATCTGAACTAAATAAATGATTTAATTTCTTTACATTTTTTTTTTATAATGATGTTTTTATACAAAACTCAAGACACTCAAGCTTTCAAAATTCCTCGAAGAGACGTGCTATAGAAAAGTAAAAAATTACCTAATTAAAGCGAAGCATTAAAGTACCTTCAACGAGATAAAATATAATTTTTGAAAAGCTGTGGGTAGCGCATTTGGTACTTCACACATAAAGCAGAAAATGTTGTAATTCAATATAAAATGTGAAATGTGAGTTTTAAACTTTGACACAAAACCAATAAAACGCAGACAAGCCTGCGGTCAACCTCTAGTTATTTTATTCGACATCAACTTACTCTGAATTCATGAATATTTATTCAGTACAAAATGTTAATTAAGAAAGGGAGAGACTATTTAATTTCGTACAGCAATTATGATTTTTATCAACCAGACTGTGGACCAAATGTTATTTAAATTTTTATTAAGGTCTTAATTAGTAACATAAGATTTTCGTTTAAGAATAAATGCTCAAAATAATTGCTGAACGAAAATCCAAATGATAGCTATTGAATATATTCTGTTACAAAGAAAAACTAAGTTATTAAATAACTCCTTTCGCCAGTTTTATTACGTTAATTATACCCCACTAAAGACTATTAGCGATGCCCTCGGCTCGAATCTTAAATTATAAATCCAATGCCTCTTTTAACTAATTTAATTTTAGAGCAAACTTTTCGTGACAAGTCTGAAGTAGCAGAATTTTCATCGAAGGAAAATGAAACTTCTTAATTAGCGCGGGCCCATAACTCCCATAAAGAAAGGTCGACAACATGACGCAGTCATTCTCAAACCGCAAATGTTGCATAACGTCTTCTAATGCGAGTAAATGTCCTCCGCTTAAAAATAATAATATAAAATTATTAATTTGTACTTTGCAGTATTTAATAAAGTAATTATTGTGTGAAGTACGTTTGAAATTTAATTTGTGGTTAAACTAATTAGAATCCATTTTGCGATTAACTAGCTTGGATTCTCTAGTGGATGTCGTCGCGCTAACTACATGCGCGCTAATCAAATGACCGGTGCTGCTCGGGGAAATTGCTGCTTCCGAGTTAGCAGCAACAGCGTGACGGTGATCGGCTAATATTATCTACATTCCTCCCTATGATACGAATAATTTGCAATCACATTTTACTGAACATGAAACAAAATTTGATCGAAACATTGGTCGACAAACAGAATAGAAAAAGGTACGGAACTGTCTTGTCTTTGCCTATTTAAACAAATGCAGATGTATATTTCTATCGGAAAGACTGAATTGCTGCAATAATTAAAGATCACATTACTCTAAACGCCATATTTTTTATAGATATGTTTAAGTTCAAGTTTCACCAAGTCCTATTTTTTTACATTTTACATTTTGTCGAGAAAATACCAAGTAATCGTTGTTAATGAGCTTAAATGTAACACTACTATGTAATGAACCATATGAATATAGATTTAGCCCTTTGCCGTAGAGCATTTACCTATAATAAAATAAATTAAGCCTTTAAGTTGATAGCAAAATATTTACTTGTAAAATACTCGCAAAGGAATTATCGCGACCAATTTAACTGCGTGAAAAACGTGTTGCAGCTAACACTTGACGAGTTAAAATTATTTTTTAAAGAGGTTGAATGTTTTTTTTATATAAATATTTCAATTTTTTTTAATTAAAATATAAAAATATCAAAAAGAAGCCCGAAGTTCCAATTTTATTTATAAATGAAAATTCCATTTATTTACTTTTGATAAAATACAGTGTTTTAATAAAAAGATTTGGATGAAATAAGAAAAATTAAAAATTTATTAAGGTTCAATAGCTCAACAGCAGTCCTATTTTTGATTCTGAATTGACCTCCTGACCTCTTGGATTATTATGGCAGGAGAGAGCACAAGCTGAACGCTTAACTGAATTGATTTTGAAATTAAATCACCTTGAACTACAAACAAAATTTCCATACTGCAGGCTCCATTTAAATTCGATAAAATCATATATAATATAGCAATGAAAATGGTTTCAAAATATCATTTCAATATCAAATAGTAGAATATTATTTGAACTAATAGTTAAATACACATTATGCGTTCAAACTGTGTTGTTGAATATGGGAAATTCTTAAATAAGTTGACTGTTTTAAAATACCTCAACAATTCTTCATTTTTTGTTGTTTGTCACAAGTCTTAGCTAATCAACCGATCATCATGAGATTTGTCATTGATTACACGTTGCAAGGGGTACAGAAAAAAGAACATAAAGTACGTAACACTTGAACAACCAAGGGGCAACTGATAATGCCAAGCGTGGTGACTAAGGCAAATACCCTCCTATGAGCGCCGACACAAATTCACGGCCCCCAATTCCCTGTTGTCACCTGACAAACTCAGAACCACACAAGGCCCAACCGTCACCTCAAAACCAGAGATTCTAGCTTAAGTCGAAAAGTACCATGGCGATTTATACTCATCACGAGTACCTCCACCTGAGTCCCACAGTGCGGATGATCCACGAGCCAGACTGACACACCACCTATCAGACGATATCCGACATCGATTTGGGTGAGAGAGCAATCTCTCGGACAACTTGGAAACAACAAGGCTGGAGCCTTTGGAGATGACGGAATCACCTCAGAGCTTCTCAAATGCCTCCTGCACACCAGTTCTGAGAGAGCTGGCTAACCAAACAAAATTATGGCAAACCAATATGTATCTCCAGGACCAGTGGTCGTAAATGGCTCTCCACATGAATTTGTGCAGGAATATATCTACATGGGCCAAATTATACCAACTTTCAGAAGGTAACGTATTCTTCTTTTAGCCTAAAAAAAGAATACGTTTGAGCTGGGCAGCATTGCGTTGGTTGCATCCTATTTTGAATCGCCGATCCCACAGTCGCTTAAGACCAGGGACTTTAATCAGTGGGTTCTACCTGTAATGACTTACGGTGCCGAAACGTGGACATTCACCGTAGGACTGGTCCACAAATTTAAGGTCGCTCAGCGAGCAATGCTTGGGGTTTCTCTGGAGAATCCGAAATGAGGACATTTCCCAGAGAACTAAAGTCACCGACATCGCCTGTAGAGTTAGCTCGCTGAAGTGGAATTGGGCTGGTCATGTCTCCAGGCGCATTGATGGCCGATGAAGCCGACATGTGTTAGAGTGGAGACCACGCTTAGGCAAACGTAGGGTAGGACGCCCTGTGACAAGATGGACCGACGATTTAAAAAAGGTGGCAGGTACGGGATGGATATGGACTGCCCAAGATCGGAAACGATGCCCATTGTTATCTGTGTTTTTCTAACCCCACTTTAAATTAATTGACGACCACCGGGCTAGTAGTATGCCATTAACATAAACCACAAGACAAATGAGAGTGTTAAATATTTTTTAATACAATACTTATGATGTAAACATTACTAACAAAAATAACTAGCTCATTGATACTACTTTGTTAAGGCCTCCTCTCCTTTTGAGAATAAAAATAATCAAATTAAAAATAAAAACATTGTTATAGAAAAGGGAACTGTTATCGGCTAAAAGGTATCGGCTTATAAAAAATCTTAAATTAAAAACCGGCTACTTAGGAAAAGGCCAATAGTTGGAGGAAGGTATGCGAAACACGCCGAACCTCCAATATGATTAAAAAAGTTTCTAATCTTATTCCACCACAACGTAGATTTTTGAAGCGGGCAGGCAATTTGTAATCGCTTTGCCTAACCATACTCGCACACTTTACATAACCCTTATGTAAGCCCCTTATAATATCATAAGACTTTTTAAACGACTATTTTTCCAATAGAACATTACTAAAAGAATTAGTACCTATTATTTATGTACATACATATATGTTAAAAGATAAGATGCCAAATGGATGATGTGAAGTTAATCTTAATCGAAGATTGTGGATGTAGGTTCAAACTCGAGAATTGTGATGTTCTTATTGTATAGAATTTACCTCGTGCTCGGCGTTAAAGAAAGCGTAGTAAGCAAACCTCCATGTATCAGACGAAAATCTGTCATATGTTTCCAAACCGCATTGGAGCAGCGTGATGGAATCAAAACCAAATCAGCAGTGGTCTGTAAAAACAGACTTGTACTGTTAAAGTTCCTCTAAACGAAATTTTTAATGTTATTAATAACGTTACAAATTATAAAAAAATAGCGTTAGATCAAAAAAAAATATTTAATTATAAATAAACATTGTGACGATACACTAAATGAGACGTATGCAAATAAAAATAAAACATACCTACCGTCAAACGTTAATTTGATTGATAGCGATCATCAAAGACAATTTACTTAGATCTTTCTTGTTTATTGCGTACATTTATTCTGAAACTTTGTCGTGAAGAGCAATCACAGTAGCTATGAAATTTGACGTTTAATTTATGGAACGAATACTTCATCTGAAGTTTCTGTGGAAACGCGCTGGCAAAATATCGTGAGTATATCGAACAAATTCGTTCAGACCCAATTATATTACATAACATACACTTTGAGATATTTCAATTTAGGTAAGACCATTACGAACTTATAACTAGTATTCATAAAATTGTAGCTCATAGGAAAGCTGCAAAATCAGTTTTTTTTACATGGAAACCGAATATTTCTTTGAGTGCGCATTGGTTAAACAATTTTTTGAATCATTATATATTTTATTTTGTTTACATACCTACATTTACATAGACAAATAACCGCACGTCGTAAATGAGAAAGATAAATCCAAAGCTTATTCTCTCCCTCCTGCCTTGCCCTGCCCTGCCTCCATATTCTTACTGTCAGTACTTCGGGAATATAATAATCATGAAAACAAAGGCATGAAATCAAACCGTGACCTGAAATCTTCAAGAAGTTATTTATAATCTCCTATTTAGTATATAAATAACGGTTAAGTGGTTTTGACTGCCTAAATAAATAATGGATAAAATTAAATTTATTAATTATTCAAAAACCCGTGAAATCCATAGTAATGGAAAACGATAGTGTGCTTATGAACAATATGCACGGAAGTTAACTTCGGTTGTCTTTAAGACTAAGTACATATTAAAAAGTATTATAAAATGATAAAGTTAGCACTTTATCCCAAGAATAGTTGTTAAAAGATAAATTTATATATTTTCTCTAAGGAATATTCTATAATGGCATTTTTCTACCTCAAGGCCTGGAAATTTCTGCATTATGTATTAAACACGTAGGACGTACATAAATTTTAGGATATACGATAGTATTTCAAATAGTACCCTATCGCTGAATATTATCCAAAATTATTTCACCTATAATTTACACGTTTAAAAAATAATAAATTAATACAAAGATATGGCACAAAATATTTTTAATACTTAAACTTAAGTTTTAATTTTTAGTATATTCTTTTTTTATATGTAGAAATTTATTCAACAATACCATCGCCAAGCTAATTAATATATATATAGTAGATAATGTCTCTGTCATAATCATACTAATATTAAAAACAGATATGTTTTGTATGTTTGTTTGTGTTCCGGGTTTCGCGCGAAACCTAATCCGAATGACATAGAACATTCATGTTATTTTATTATTTATACTTTCAGGTCGGATATATATGTAGCATCTTAATATGTTGCACAAATTTAATGATTTTATTATATCGTATAAGAGATTTGTAGAAATCAAAATTTTCTACAGAAAACTTAGCGACAACGAGCTTTTTTTAATTATCACAAAGTATTAATTCCTATCAAAATAAATGATACGTTTATTTTAAACGTTTTATATAAATAAATATTACCTTATCCTTATATCTATAGTTTGCAATTTTAACCAGATGTTTTAGAAATATTAAGAAGATTAAAAAACGCATGAAAACAATATGACGTATTATGACCATTCAATGTAAAACACAATGCGTTAAATCACAACACAACAAGCACAATGTGATATCTCATTGGTTCAAAAATAGTATACAATAAAATCCTTATTTTATTTCTACGAAGTCGGGATGTGTTGATAGTATTTAAAAACATATCATATGCGCAGCGTAATAATAGAAGGAAGATCGACTTGAAAATTGACCATAATAGTAAGTGATCCTCGCTTATAAACATTGTTGAATGTATTAGTCACACCTAACATTAGCAACGCGCTATTATGCTTGACAGGAGTTATGACTGTTAAAACGATACGAGCTCACCTTTATGCCGGAATACAACTATGAAAACTACTGCTATAATAGCCTATCACCACGAAGACAAAACTTGATATATCTTTATGTAATACGTAAATCAATTACATAAACAAATAAAATATTAGGTTTGGCAAATTTCATTTTAAAACAAACATTGGATAGCAGCGCTACGTAGCTGTATAGAGACATATCAACGTTAGATTATAAAAGCAGTTAAAGGGGCAACATTCACAAAGTTCTTCAAAACTGGAGTGGAGCTACACTAAGTCTCGTCGTTAAAACTCAAAACTGCCGCTCCATATTCACGACCAACTGCCCGGTAAATCTCCATCATTTAAGTGTGATCAACGCGCTCGCTTCGTGCATATTTTATCAGGATCAGGCCTATGGAGACTTTAATGTTTTAAATGTCTCTTTATAAGCACAAAGAGCATTAGAGATAAATAGACATCGAATAAAATACCTTTATCTATTATATAAATCTGGTAGAATATTTTAAATGACTCACTAAATATTAATTATATATATAAATTAAGGCAATCGTTTTTAAACGTAGATAACGTTAAAAAAGAAGAGAAATGCAATAAAACCTGAAAAGTAGCTAAATGAAAAATAAAACAAAATCCATGAAAAGTACCTATACAGTGTGTACCACATAAAGCACTTTTTATGTAAATTTTCTTTAATATGGGGCCTTTTTTTAGTAGGTTAGGACCTCAAACTTTTTTTAAGTAGGTTAAGACACATTACAAATGTATTTTATCTTTGTGAAAATATAAACTCGGTAGAATACCTAAAATTTGGATATCGAAAAAAAAATCTATTTTTCGGATCGGAAAACATAAATATTGCAATTCCCGTTATTCAGTTTGTACCAGATTTATATTTGGTCTTTTAGAACATTTCAAACATACGACTAGCAACTAAATTTAAACAATATGACAAAAATCTGGCACTAAACATATACAAAAAATTTGAAATTATATATAAATCAAGAATAAGAAATCACGTTAAATAAGGCTGTCTAAAACGTAAAACTGACAAACTCTTCCCGAAGACAATTTATCGAAGTGACAATCTTGATGACGGAAAGCAAGATTTGTGGCCTATTTCTCAAGCGAGAGCTATTGTAAAGTGCCGCGACGCTGCCCTAATTGATATCAATTACTCGCATAATTTATACAACCCTCATTCTAAACCTTTAAGACCTATCTTTATGGAGATGGAAATAATTTATCAAATAGTACCTCAAATTTCTCTTTTAAAAATCCTAAAAAGATTTTTTTTCTATCAATGTGTTCCAGAGTTAAATACATATGTAGGTACTGAAGAGGTGTATCTTATATATATTTCGTTTAATAAATATTACCCACTAAAATCTATCTATCACAACTATCACAGTGTTTCAAAATATTTTAAGTTTTTTATTATTTACTTATATTTTTGAAGTGAAAACTTCTTTAGGGGCGTTTCGCTGGTTTATCATAGGTGGCTTCGCGTCACCGACATGCTTAGATAATATAATGTAATCGTTTGTACTTTCACAAATAATTTAAGAATTGTGAAAATTAATTAGGATATAATGCTTGAAACTTATATAAATACTAACTGTATATAAAAATAATATGTGTATTTTAACTATTACTTATTTAAGTTGTATTAAGATTTTGTACCAAGTTTGCGACATACTATGTATTTTAATGAATAAAAAACTATTTACTAAAAAGGGATAGAATTATTACTTGATGTACTAATTATTTATGAATTATAACTTGATGTACGAGTTATTTTAATCATCTGCTTTTAATGTAGTTTAAAATGTGGCTTTTATCAAACAAACACAATTTCTTCATTCTATTTTAATGCTATTGATATCATAAAACATAATATAGTATTATTGTACTACTACTGAAGTTGATCAGGTTAGGGTATGGAGTTAAAAAATGACAATTTTTAACACTGTTTAGTGGTAACATATATGAAGAAGACATTTTGTTTTCATTGTCTGTGGTGAAAGGTGGGTCCTGTATGACTATTAAAAACATCCGTCGCACTAGTTGGACACAGGTGAAGTAGCTTAACCATCTTCCAAACGCAGTCACGAGTCAAAATAAGCTGCTGTGTAAGTGAAGTGAACATGTGTCGACATTGCTTACAGCTTCTTAACCTAGAACACAAATACTGCAAATTGTACTGTAAAGAATTGCAAATGATGATGGACAGGCTCGCTTACACACAACAGAGACTTGCAGTGTTCTAGTCCAGTCCTACTGTTCCACATACTCATACACATACATACAACGGACAGTCTCAAAGCTGGATAAGCTAGGACAAAAACTCCGTCACCCGAGCTCACTCACCAGAGCTTGCCCCAACTAATTATCAATTTTATTTTGGAATTTGGTAAGTTTTACAGGTAAAATAATGGAGGTATCCATTAAAATGGCCAAAGCTTTATTTCGATTGATATTTATACGTATTATATATAGGTATTATTCATTTAATATACTTTTGTTTAAATTTAAAATTATATAAGTATTAATTTATATTTTATATGACTCACCATATAAATCATGTTAGAAAATAATTAATCAAAATTTCACATTTCATAATATTCACTCTGGTATTAATAAAACTGCCATAAATCACTAACTCCATAGTTAAATTTTATTACAAGATTCATATTAAATAACGTCTGAATATTAACAAAACAATTTAATATACGAGCGTAAATTTCATTTAAAGAATATTCAATTATTTTAAACCTAAAATATTTTGCTTAGATACCTACAACCTCCAGCAATATTTAGGTAAAATACTAGATAAATATTAATAAACAATGGCTCCGTTGTATTCCAAGTGTTGCATGACGCTGAAGCTACGCGGAGTTTGTCCGTTTTGAGAACCATAAGGTTCACAGGAGATTTTAATAAGCAAAGGTAGACGCTTCGTGCACACTTGTTACTATTCATTACTAATTTTTGATAGCTATTTTGTTCGTGAAATTAATTCGTATAATATCACACTGAAGTTAAATAAACAGTATTATTGAACTTAGTGGGTAAAATTTCCTATCTTTTAAAACTAAGTAAAATTTTTATTTATTTATTTATTTTTATAGGAAGCCAACACAATGTACAATGTCTGTCCCATAAAATAATAAAACATAACACTTATTAACACTATACATCGCAATTATAGGCTAACTCATCATGCAATTTCACATTTTCAGCTTCGTTCATTCCAATGTAACATTTTTAAAGATATCGCGTAAACAACACTTATACAAATAAATTAAGGACTTAATTATTACTAGAATAGAATAGATTATTAAAAGAATAAGTAAACTAACAGCTGTAAATATCGTCATCTATTTAACCCGTGAACCCACAATCTTCGGATAAAGTTCACGTGTTCTAACCTGGCTGGGTCATATTTTATACATTTTATTGTAAAATACGCGACGACAAAAATGAATGAAAACTTCAAGTGTTCATTACGCGTCGAATCAAATTGGTTGTGGGACGATTTCACCATTTGGTCTCGGGACATGCGAGACAAAATAATCATTCAAGAGCATACAAGTAAATACACACTAAAAGAACTAGATTATTCTCAGAAATAAAACGAGATTTAGATGTAATTAATGTAGGTATTATTTGCAAATCATAAAATCCTTATATTGTAATTTAGCGGGTAATGCTCGTAAATTAATTCCTAAAGTCAATCCCTCCCGCCGTAAAGAGTATCTATCATTGTTCTTGCTTACAGATTAAAAATGTAGAATATTATTGTTTAATATGAAAAATGACAGATACTCTTCAACAATATTTAATTATAATACGTATTGCGTAGTCAATGAATTTTGTTTTTGACTATGTTGTCGTAGTCGAGTAAAAATATTAAGGGGTTTTCTTTTTACAGCAATAAAAATATTTTCGCCAAACATACAAAGCTACATACTTACAAAGCGTATATTAACACAAACCGTCGAGGAAATAAAAACATGAGGAGCCTCAACAAATATGTATTATTGATCCCTGGATTCAATTTCCCTTATGTTAGTCACGTTTGATAGAACGCTCGGAGACGTAGTGTTTACTACTTAAGAATAAAAATATATCGTGATATATTGTAATTTAATGAGAATATATTTATATATCAATAATATTATATGATATGTTGTAGTATATTGGTCACATATCTTACCTTGCTGAAGGATAACAACAATTGAAAATACAATAATAAAGAATTATGAAATCAAAATGATAACATTATTTACATTATTAGAATAAAGAAAAAAGGATCCTTTAAAATAGCTACTATTTTGTTAATAATTTTTTAATTACATTTAATTATTACATTAAATAATTCTCCCTGAAAACATATATAAATCCACAGATACACAGATAAATATAAATAAGGAACCAGTTTACCCTGGATTTGAACACACCTACATTGTAACTATCAGGAAACATGGACTCAGGCAAAGCATTCCACAGTTTCGCAGTGCGAATAATAAATGTGGATTCAAAGCGCTTCGTACGTAGGCGGGGAAGTTCCACCGTGTACCTATGACGCTTTGGTCGTTTGCCTGACCGTCCGATAGTAAAAGGGGGCGGAAGGAATTAGATCATGTAATTCCTGCGCACATTCTCCGAAATGTATCCGATAGAAGACTGAAAGCGACGCAACCACACGTCGATGTTCGAGACTTTGGAGTCTAGACTCGACCAATGTATCGTCTCCTATCAGCCTCCTGGCATGTTTGTCAATCAACTATAGAGCCCGAAGGTGGTGCTTAGCAGAGCCGTCCCAAAGGTGAGAACAGTACACGGAGTACCGCTCTCACCAACTAGACCTCACTTGTGCTTTGTATAAGCTGTGCAGTTGTTCTGGAGTAAAGAAACGTCTCACCTTGGCGGCTATTTGGGCTTTGGACTAAATAAAAGAGCCGAAATTTAGAGTTGACGTGAGAGTAACGCCAAGAAGGTCAAATTGGTCAGTTATATACCTACCTACGTACCTACAGTACGGACACATTTCGGAAAGAGGGAGGTAGCTGGAATTCCCTCTTTTTGGCGGAAAATAAACACGCCTGCGTCTTGATTGCATTGAACATGACCAAATTGGCATCTTCCCAATCGGACACTACCTTAAGGGTCATGCTCAGGCGCTAAACCATGGCCTCTCTCTGAGCCTGAATTAGGGCCTCACTAGCTCGCGCGTTGGAGCTGTAGCTCTCGACAACTGTGCAGTCATCTGCGTACCCATGGATACCGGGCATAAGCAGATCATTGACGTGCAGCAGAAATAGTTTCGCCGAGAGCACTGACCCCTGGGGAACACCGGCATTTATAGTCATTTGATCCGACGAGTGGCTATCAACCACTACTCGTAAGGATCGGTTCCTCAGGAAGTCTGAAATCCACGCATAAAGGCTAGCAGGCAGGAAATATGCAGGAAGCTTGCTGATAAGGCCATCATGCCAAACCCTGACAAAGGCTTTCGAGATATCCAAAGAGACAGCAAGTTCCTCTCCGTGTGTCTCGATGGCCTCACTCCAGATGTGTGTGACGTACACCAGAAGATCACCAGTAGATTGATTTCGGCGGAATCCGTACTGTCGGTCACTGAGAAGGTCATTGGCTTCCAGGTACGTCAGGAGCCTAGTATTTGGGATACGTTCCATTGTTTTGCACAGAATGGACGTAACCGAGATGGACCTGTAATTGGCAGGGTCAGCACGACTACACTTCTTAGACACGGGCTGCACGTTAGCTAGCTTCCAGGACTTAGTCACTTTACCAGTCTCAAGAGAGAGGCGAAACAGACGCGTCAGGATAGGAGACAGTTCAGGCGCACAGTTCCTAAGGACAATTGCTGGAATGCCATCAGGTCCGCTAGCCTTGTTCACGTCCAGACTGCGTAGCATTTTGCGAACTTCCTTTTGCCGAATGTGTTTATCACTCATATGAGTGTCGGCGCTAGGTGTTGCTCTAGGTGTTGCGCTACCAGCGTCAAGACGAGAAGACTCCGCAAATGAGGACGGATTTGCCGAATAAAAACAGATTTGCCTTCTCTTCAGTGGTGTAAGCTAGCGTCTCGTCAGGCTTCTGAAGGGGAGGCAGTGAGGGGCGACAAAAGTTCGCTTCGACCGATTTAGCTAGGGACCAATACGCTTTGATGCAATTCGAAGCCAGTTTTTTCCATTATCGACTAATGTGATCGAAGCGTGACTTTTGCATAGCTTTCTTGCATGACTTGGCGGCTTTATTAAAGGCTCTCTTTTTTTGGCGTATGTCCCTCGCTTTGCGGTTACGAGCATCAACCCAGGCCAGGTATGCTCGATGCTTCAACGCTTCTGCGTGTCTGCATTCAGGCCCAAACCAAGGCTAAGCTAGGGTGGACAGTGGCTTGTCTAAAAACGGAATAAAATATTCCATAGCCAGATGTAGCAAATCTGTCACACTTTGCGCGCTAATCGAGGAATCACCAGAAGAGAAGCATACACGCTGCCAAGGATAGCATGCACGGAAGAGCGCATTCCTTCCCAATCCGCAGACTTGTATCGCCACACCCGCCGAATTCCAGTGGGGCTGGGGTTGGGCGGTGAGTAGACAGATACACATTTCACCAGACAGTGATCGGACTTACCTAATGGTGAAGAGATCGTTACTGAGTAACGGTCCCGATCAGTGGTCAGCAGAAGGTCCAAGCAATAGGCTTTATGCGAGTAAACGTCAAGTACCCGTGTAGCACCATGGACCAGCTGGGTAAGATCTAACGCTAAGGCTAGCCTTCGTGTCTCTAACCCAGCATGGTCAGTTCCCTGGTATGGAAATAGCCACTTCTTGTGGTGGGCATTAAAATCCCCCAGAAACACTAATTGGGCAGTGGGGTACAACTGTTGAGCCGCGTCAGCCGCCTCACTAAGGTATTCTGTGAGCCTTGTTGTCTCCTGATTCCCGCTGTGCGATCGGTATACACAGGCATACAGGATTTTCTCCATACCCGTATCCACCAAACCCCAAAGTACCGATAATGTGGTGTCTTCAAATCGCCGAAAGCAGATGTCATTCCGGACGTAAACGCATACGCCTGCTCGTGATTTAAAATTGTTCTCCAGGGTATACCCCGGGTAGGAAAGATACGATACGTCGGACGGACAACCAATCTGCGTCTCCGTAAGAAACAAGAGGTGGGGTTTCTCAGTCTCAAGGTGGTAGTGGACTGGCACGATATTAGAGTGCAACCCTCTAATGTTGCTGAGGTGCATTTTAAGCGAGAGGGAGTGCAACCGCTGTAAAACTTTCCCCTTTTTTCGTTTCTTGACCATTTGGTTCAGAGTATTTGATTCAGGTTAAGAGTCGAAAGTAGAACGAGGCCCCATGCTGCTAAGACACGATGATACACAAAGAATATCACGCACACTGATGGGGGACTAGGCTGGAGACTGCTGGGACGCCCGAGCCCCCCCAAGGATGTCCATCGGCCCCTCTCATCCGGTCGCCGACCGGCACGATGGCGCAACCTCGGGATTTTTCGACAGTTGGCGGGGCAGCCTTTTGTGAGTGGCTAGCTCACTTGGGCCCCCATCTATCTACGGTCGGCCAGCGGTGCACCGTGCCTCGGATCCCGCTACCCTCCGCGACTAGTCTCCCGATGTGGCGATTCCAGTGTGCATTGTTTCGATCTTCTGCAGAGACACAACTGTTCTGACCCGACTCTCGGAATGGTGTCACCGAACATCGTACCGGAACACAACAGCGTTGCTTGGCGGTACGGCTTTGTTCGGTGGGTGGTCATTAACCACGGCTAAAGCCTACCACCAGTTAGGTTGTCACCTGATTGGCACCACCCAGGGACCACGTGTGGGGTTACGAGTTAAGGGTATTCTCCCACGGACGAGGGTGACTCGATCCTCTTCCATATACAATTAGGCAGACTTAGCATTTACCTTTAAATATCACACAAATGCTTTTTACTATTGCAGACATAATTAAGAACTGCAAATTTATATGTTTTAAATATTTTTAGTACGTAACCAGTAGCAAGTAACGATAAACCATGGATAACTGGCTTTCTAACTAACTGGCTAACTGGATAACGATAAACCATGGATAACCTTCAAATTGGAATGCGAAATATATGTACCTAATACAACTAGAATTACTTTAAAAGAAATAAGGTGAATAACATAATTATGGAGTTAAACCACCTGTAGGGCATAACACGAACTATTTTATTTAAGCTCCAATATTTTAGGTAACATTTCATCGCTTAAGTAAAAATAGCAACCTTATTCTATTTCGTGCTAGTAGATGGCGCTGTAGATGTATATTTTGAAATGCGTATGTTAAATTTAAATTAAAAAAAACTGTAATATAAAGGAATAAAACTCCATTTTGTGCTAAAATCTCATGTATTTTAAAAACAGGTGGTAAACAGGAATATTACTTGACTAACTATATTAAATGTCTAAAAATGTCTAAAATGATTAAAGCAAAAAGGATATATATACTAAGCAAACTTAATAATTCAAATAAAATGGTTATTTTTATGATTACATTTTCAGGTACAAGAGAATGTAACGTATTATTAAAAAAACTGAAAAAAAACAAACTATACTTTCTACAACATTTTATAATATTTTAATAAATAATTGAGAATAACTGTGCAATACTAATAATATACAAATTTGATTAAACGCAACTTAAATATCTAAATACTTTATTCCACTAATAGGAATGAATACTTCATTTAATATTGTGAATACCCTATTTATATCAACAAAAATGAATATGTCACATTAAAAGTTATTATTTAGAATGTTTATCAAAAAACAACACTTACAAGGCACTAGCATTTTCAAATATTAAATACTTATAATAAATAGACTTATGACAACAATGAAAACATCAGACTTAGGATATATCACTATCATTACATATGACTAGCTTTTTAGTCATATTAAAATATTATGTTAGATTCAATTTAATTTTAATTATTTTAAAATGTGTCAACATGAAGCATTGACAAAGCAACTTTGCTTGTTCTAATTGCCTTTAAATTATTATTAGACTATTCAAAACTAGTTTGGCAATATACATAGCATGCAGTAGATTTGAAAGAAATAATAAATTTAATTAAAGATTATTTTCAGGATAACATTTTTTTCCAAATTTATGCAATATTTTAGTGATTAATATATTATACAATCCTTCACATCTCATTACAACTAAAAAGAAAGTTAAACAAATACCGAAAATTCTAGAATAGCTTAGAAGCCAGAATATTTACTTCATCATCTTTTTAATAAGTTCTTGGCTTTTGATAACTTACACTATTAAAGTGAAAAATTACATTTCATTTTAATGAATTTTTAAATAGTGTAATTGATAGTTATATCACAAAAGAAGTTATTGCTTTATTTATTACAATCACAAATAGCCCATTCCAATCTTAGAAGTGGTAGAGATAAACAAACCTTAGAATTCCATATACCATGTAATTTGCTAATAACAACTTTGCCAACATTCAAAGTGAATCCATAATGATTGAGATAATTCTTGAATATTTTTTAAACACAATGTCAAAGTTTTATATATTTGTTATTACTCCTGTGATTGGAGTAAGCTATAGTTTACTTATGAAATATAACAATTCAATTATGTATTTTAAATTATTAAATTACCAGTCATACACCATAGGTGCAAATATTAATTAGGAAATATAAATTACTCTATTTTAATTTTTATAAATAAAATGGTGTATGTAATATCTTACTTTATTAATATAACTATGACAAAATTACTCTAATTGTTCTTTCTATCGATGTCCTACACATAGGGCAGCCTTCTAATTCATTTTGTGCGCAAGATTGGCAGCAACACATGTGACCACATGGCACAAAAACAACTTCTGACTTTGCATCCATGCATATAACACATTCACCCTCTACATCTGAGCATTCTTTCTCATCCAAAATACCTGAACAATTCTGTACATGTTCTGGAGGAGGTGCACTAGGGCTTACTGGTGCAACATTAGATACATTATTTTGGCTTTTCTCTTCCACATATAATTTTAAAGCTCTTAAAATACTTTCTCTGTCTGAATTCAAAGACACTCCCCTTTCCTTCAAACTCTCATGAGTTATGTTCAATAAAGATTCACCACATAAAAGAGACTTTGCCAAGAAGGGCAAACAATGAATAACTCCTTCCTGCAAGAGATAATTAGCAAAAATAGGATCTAGCTTTCCAACATTAAATAAAGATTTAGGGGCAGAATCTAGGAGTTTTTGATAACTCTTTAACCAAAAATCATTAGAGACATTGTTTTCACTTTCTGCTTCCTTCAAAGTGTTAATTAATTGTTTCCTGTGTTTATTTCTCTGTTTCAAGAGATCATCTAGAAAGTCCACCAACTTTAACCTCTGCATAAGAAGCTCATTATAATTAAATGCGATTTGCATTTTCTTTTTTTCTTGTTCAATAACACTAAGTCTGGCTAAATGTGTTGAAATCAGTGATATTTCCTGGTTCAGACTCCAACTTTTTGCATCAACTCTATCGAGTAGGGATGAAACCATAGCTTTTTGAATATCTTGATCTTCTAAAACCTGTTGAATCAATACTATCCGAGATTCATCTTTAGCATTTAATAGTTGAACTAGTTTTTTTGTTCCCTCTGACTCTTGAGATAATAAGTTTTGCTTGATATTATTTAGATCATCTATGTAATTTTTTTTGTGGTATTGAATATGATAGTCATTTTCTATAAGTTTTTCCATTGCAATTAAAATATCAGCTCTTCGCACATTATCATAATTTTGTCTAGTGATTTCTAGTAAGCGATTATGCTCAGCTTGTTCATAAGCAAGTTGCTGTTGAACCACTTCCGGTTTAAGCCTATCAACTTGGATAAAGTTTTTAACCAAGCACTCTATGTCTTCTTCTTCTTTCTGTATTGATTTCATTAGTTTCTGTCTTTCAATATCTCTGTTTTCTTGTACTTTAGCTATTTCACTGTCTAAATCTTGCTGTTCTTTTAAAAACTCTGACAAAAACTTTTCTCTCTGCATCTGATTAGCTTTATGTATTTTATTTTCCTGTTCAATCATTTTAGCTTCTTGTTCTTCCCATGTGTTGTTTACTTGTTTCTCAAAAACATTATAATTGGTGCTTGGAGTTTGAGTTGGTGAATTATTGGAATTAATATGAAGTGGTGTTGTATAGTCAACATTCATTTCTAGGCACAAGTATTTCATAATTTCTGTTGTTCCTTTGGCGGTTATTTCTGCCGGTGGATAGATAAAATTTTCTCCATCCAGTTCAATTGAAACCAAATTTGTAGCAAAACATAGCTCTGGACACAGCTTATTTAAGCTCTTATTATCAAAGATTTTTAATACTCTGAGACATTTCAAATTACCCAACACTGAAATTAAACTTCTCAACTTATTATTTGAAACATCTAAAACTTGTAAACATTCCAGAAACTTTATTCCTTCTGGTAGAGATTCGAGATAGTTGTTCTGAAGGTATAGTTCTGTCAAACTCACCAGATATCTTATATCGTTAGGTAAACATGTAAAGTGGTTATTACTCAAGTTCAAAACTTTAATCAATTGAAGATCTGACAACTGTCCGCCATCTTCAAGGGATTGCAAGTTGTTGTTATGAAGATATAAATAGTCTTTTCTAAATACTTTGCATATCGAAAATATACCCGTAGGCAAGCGGCGTATCTGACAGTCAGATAAATCGAAATCTGATTCTGGCGATTCTCTAGCCAGGTATAGTTTTCTTTCCAGCTTCGCTCGAATATCCTGAGAATTATTAGAATGTCTACCGAACAAAGTCATTGTGCGCTGGATCCCTGATACAGCACAACCCATTAAATATCAAATCAAAAATATCACAATTCATACAGATATCTCGTCATGTAATAGATGTCACCGGATCAACAGAATCATTGCGGATTACTTTATCACTACGTTATCAAAAAAGACATATTTCAAAGATTTGCAACACTAACAAGGTTGAAAACTAAGATACTTGTCACAGAATTAGTCATTTCAATATCAAAACACCAATGATATGCCATGATTAATTAATTCATATTTCATGTCGTAGTTTCATGTCAATATCTAATGTCTAGTGTCAAATGTAAACGCCACAGATATCAAACTACCTACTTACCTTTACTAAAGATTATAATGCTTATATCGCGTACTTTTTTAATGTTCAAACTTATTCAGGTATTATGCTATTTTAATATTTTTGTAGGTATCTTAAGATACTAAAAAAAATATCCTTTTTTATTATAAACCATCGTAACTATCACGGCAGCATGCAAAATAACTACCTACAACAAGCTGAATACAATAAACTCATTTACATCCATACATATATTTAAACTTGCATACATTTCATTTAATTGAATAAATATAGCGGCTGGGGTATCCCAACCGGACTAGACCGGCCGGTTAGAGGAACAGATTGACAAACGGGCGGAATATGCTATCTAAACCTAGTAGACTGACTTTCATGCAGAAACTTGGTGCTTGGCTACGAGCAAACCATTAAAAATTAAAAATTGATTTTTGTTTATTCGTATATATTTATGTTTATTTTAATGTGCTGGATCGTAGAAACTCATATCGCTCTGGTAAAGGAAAATATCGTGAGGAGACCTGCATTGGATCAGTATGTTAGAATAAGCTACAAAACCTTCACTTCAAAATGAGATAAGACAAACAGCACAGCAGTATGGTTACAGAAAAGGACATCAAACCCCCCCCCCCCCACACTCTCGCGCATGCGAAGCTGCGGGCGGATACTAATATTATTATAAGCATGAGTGTGCCATTTAATAATAAAGAATAGCCTTAAAACTTTGTACATGCAACAATTTATCTATTTATGAAGAGGGAGAAAATACAAGGAGATATACAAATATATAATTTTCATATGTTTATTAATTTATAAAATCAATTTTACAAAAACAATATTATCTAATGTATACAAAAATAATGTATTCTTATCTATAAATATCTAACGTTGGGTGTCTGTCTCTGTAATGTTTATGGTTAAATTGATCATTGTGGTACCACCTCTCCACTCGTGGGACGTGATGACCGAACAAAGTAAAACTATCATGTTCTTTCACTAATGGATTATAGCTTGAACTTGACTTAGGAAAGTAGTTGTGTGTAAATGCGTCTTTATACTTAGACGGGGCTTCGTCGTCTTTAACTAACTGCTTTTCAAGACTGTACTCTTCTCTTAAACCATCCTCATTTCGTGTTGGTTTTGAAAAGTCTTGCGGTTTTATTATTTGTGATAATCTATAAAAAGCATCCGATAAATCTTCATTAAGTTCATCCGTTGGCTTTTCTTTGGGAGTATTTTGTTTGTCGTCTGTATACGGCTCTATGGCTTTATGTTTTCTACCATTTAATAGATCTTGTGGATTTACATCAAAATAAGATTTTTCGTATTCCTCTATATTTGGTGAAATAGGAGATTCGAATAGTTCCTTGATTACTTCTTCTCTATCTCCAGTTCCCTGAACAAACGTTGGGTGCAGATCTTGCGGCGTTTTACTAAAATAATTAAACATAGAAAATTGGGGTGAATCTTGTATTTGATATGCTTCGGCGGCCTTGGGTAATTTGATAATCACTGTTTTACCTTGCTGGTAACCTAAGCCGTGGCCTTCAAATGGCTTGTTTTTGGTTTTTTTCTTTTTCTTTGGTGTTTCAGATGAGTCACTATCAGCTAGATTTTCTGAGTCGGCATCACAGTACATCTTGTTCAATTTCTGTGTGTCCTTGTCTGACAGCCCTATTCTCTGACCAATTTCAGCAGCAAACTAAAGGAAAAAGGTTGCATTTTGTTATTGGTATTAATATAACATATAATAGCTGTGAATAGTATAGTTTGTTGAATCACCTGTTTCGGAACGAGTGTGTCTTGACCATTCAAAGAGAAAGCCTTACGACTGTAATGCAAAACACTATCATAGTCGTAGCCGACGCCAAAGTCGGAAACCGCAAAGGAATTATATTTGCGAAAGTTGTGTCGTGCATCTGTAATTTAAATACATATCTTTACTAATATTATAAATGCGTTACTTTCGTATCTGTCTGTGTTTTTATCTGTATGATGAAATTTGGTATGAAGCAAGCTTGAACTGCAATAAAGGACAGAGACTATTTTTTTTTTATAACACCCGACCCCCGACCAACACGCGGGTGACACCGCGAGCTACAACTACTATATAATAAGTGAAAAAGATAAGCACAAGTAAAGCACAATAAGTAGACTATTGAGATAATTAGTAAGGACATTGAATCCTTGATGCACAAGACATCTAAGAATCAGAAAATGTTATCATACAAAGCTTTTTTTAATCTTTATTTTGAAAATAAGATATCGAATCAAACTAATCTTTTGTTAACAAATAATAAACACTATCAATAAAATAAAAAACAATTCATTTGTTTCATCTATTTACGAATATCTACATGAATAGATAGGTAAAGAAAAATGTATAAATTATTTGCCACTCGTAACTGTTACAGTAGGGAACTATGCATATTAGTATTCCGGTCATGCAAAGTGAATCTCTAACACCATAACCTTAATCAAGGTTCCTGTATGTTTAGACAGATATAAATAAATAACGCATGCCTAGAAAGTACATTAACTACATTATTAAATTTAAATACGTAAACATTAGGTTTGCATTAAAAACATGTTTTTAAATAAATTACAATTTCTATTTTCCTGCCTTGTTTAATAAATTGATTCAACAGATTGCCATATGAAAATAAACAGTGAGATTTGAAATTTAACCATAATAAATGTGCCTTATTTTCACCTTTTTGCTGTGAGCTATTAAAAAAAAATAACAATGACTTGTTATATCGTCCACACCGTTAGGTATGGGAAATGGTGCAGTTTGTCTATTGTTTACTTACTTTTAACTATGTTTTCCCATATAACATCAATATATTCGTCCCGATCGGAACTGCTCTGCATGTGATAGAATCCCAAGGTATGCAGCATTTCATGTACTATAGTACCGTGGCGGAAGCACCCGCGTCCCGCCGGATGGCGACTGGACAGATTCAATACTTGGTAGCCTCCTTGATATCCTACTTGAGAAAAACATCCTCTTCTACTACCCTGAAATATTAAATATAAAAAATAAATCGTGTTATTGTTATTTGGGTTACAAATTTTAATATTTTAATCTTTAAAAATATAAAACAAATAAGTATTTTGTAGAAAAATCACAAAATAAATTAAATATATGCTGTGTTTGTTCTTCATTGACGTACCATTATTATTAATTTTCATTTATAGGTACTTATTGGTGTTAGATTCGTTTTATTTACAAATGAGATCCTAGTGTAATTATTTTTGTTTTTTTTTATATATAGTTTTTCAAATAAAAAAATACAATTTTGTGACAATATATAATTAGATATACACCTACCTGTATAACTACCGCATCACGATCACCTTTTACATAAGGTCTAAACTTAACGCAAGAGGCACGAGCTAAGTCGTCTATGCCATCTTGGATAGCTTGCAATTGGTCGCTTGCTGAAATCAAACTAAAACTATTACGTACTTTTTCTTTGTATGTCAAATTACAATGTATTTAAATTACAGCTTTTCTATTTTGCAATAACAATACAACAATAGCGTCTGTTGACAGTTGCTTTGACTGTATTTGCGCGGCAAACCATATCAGTGTCTTTATATATTGCCATTTGTGTTGCGTAGAACTTTCGTAACTGTTTCAACGTTTTCGATATCATGTCAATAAATCAATGTGAAAATAAATATATCTAAAAGAAAAATAAAGTAACATGTCCCTGTACATGTCCCAGTGCTGGGCAAAACCCTCTTCTTTAGGAAAATTTATATACTTAAATCAAATATCGTATTAAAAATTTATTATCTAGTAGACTTTTATTTATGTCAAAGAGTAATATAATATAACTTACAGAAATGTTCTGCCTGTATAAAATAAATAACTTCATTGTTGGGCCAACGTTTAGTTGTATCTGAAACTCCATTTCTTGCAAGTCCCTCTGCGACACTGTTGACAATCATCCTCCTCTGCCTTTCGTTTAGGATCAAATCCCCTTCAAATTTACCGCTCTCTTCCCAAGCATGGTCAGATACGGGTGCATCATCGTCATAGTCCTCCGGAATACCACCTTTTAGGAATTCTTTACAATTTTTATTAAATAGACAACAGTTACACTAATATTAATATAATTATAATATTATACTTGCAGTGCACTCGCTTTCAATTAACTATCTTAGCCTTCAACTTTCCAGCGTATTTAGAAGATAAAAATACAAATTTCAATAAACCGTTAGTTAACCAGATACACAAACAAATAGATAGAATCTTCTACTCTACGTATAATTTTATCATCATCGATATTAAGCCAAACGAAGCCTGCACTGCACTAAATATATAGCGTAAAAATCAATCAATTCGCCATACCTATGATTTGAAAAAAAAAAATTTGATCACCATCATCATAATATTGACACACATTATATCTTTGTACATTAATGTGAGACATATAATGTATGTAATATATAGCTTATTCTTCTAATGTTTCTTTTATTGCCTGAAGTCTTACTAGATTATCATACAATGTATTTTTTTACAATTTTAAGTCACGAAATAATAAATTGACTAGAAACAACAAAAAGCCGAAATATGTATCTATCTGAATAGAACATTTAGAACAAATTATGTTTTCCAGGCAAAACTGTAGAAGATATGAGGGTGAAATATTTCAAGTGACTGACGATATGAAAATAGTACCGTGTAATACCTTACATAAAGGTACAATAAGCTTTTTTTCTGCCCAATAAAAAAAAAACAACAACAAATAAATGGAATTTTATATTTACAAATAGTAAAAAGACCTTACTTTTAACACTTTGATCCAATTGTGATGTCTCTTTTAAGAAATTACTAAAATCCTCGAGTTCGCTTGTAGACATCGCCAAACACTTCATCACACAAACATGACATAATGCAAAAATGCTAATCAACTTCATATTAAAATTTCTACTTAATATTAATGTGTGAAAATTAAAATAAATACATTAGTACTGTCCTTTCACAAACGTAGCTCAAATATTTTGCAAAAAGTGTGTCATATTAACGGTACAGCCACATAACACAGTTTGGGTTAAGCTACAACGAAAACCTTGCGAATTAAAGTTTTTACGCTACACAGCGAAGTTTTTGTCTAACAAAACCCACCGAGGCGGGTCGGGAATTAATATAGTGTTAGATACGACCATTTCACAAGGTGTAAGCGCGCTACTGCAGAAGCATCTTGCGACAGCGCGCTCGTGCCGTGGCAACGGCTCACGCCTCCCATGCAAGAATCAATTGCTAAATTTACTGCTCGACTTATTCTATCATTGAACAAAACCTTGATTTCGATAATTTGTTTGCCTCATAGTATCTTAACTTTTGTTATTCATCTTGCAAATTTAGTCAAGCAATTTCATTAGGCGTTCGACTTGTCATCGTTGACTTAAAACCGTTGTAATGACTGTAATTTGTACCAACCGTTGTAGAAGAATACATAAGGCACCACATTCTTCAATGGCTCGAATCTTGAATAATTCGATATCAATAATTAGGTCAAATAATTCAAAAGTAAGTTTTTGAATAATTTTCATTATTGTTATCTGTTTTTTTTTATCTTTATTTGCTTGCTTAGAACAAGTATTTGACCGCGAAAAAGATTCAGTCATTTTTTATCTTATAGTCTATATTGTTTCGGAGCACTAACTCGAGACAAAATATTTATTAGACTTCGTTACGCTTTCACATTAAACTGGCAAAATAAAAAAATTAACACAAGTTCTCAATATCTACAAAACTTAGGAATGTTGCAAAATATTCTCCATTTTTACATAAATAAGAGGATTCAGAAGTGGTGTTTTTAATATGGATGTTCCAAGTATTTTACTATCATAGTGATTTCACATGTGACTGAGTATACAAACACTAATCTAAGTTTAAGTAATTTTATTTTAAATTTAAAAAATATTACTTAAAAACGTTTCCCTATAATTACGAATGTTCCTACCAGTGTTTTTGTTCGTTCATTTTTATATTTTTTCAGTAATACCTAACCGTTTTAGTACTAAAAGTATCTCGTATGTGTTGTAATGTTGTGAACATTTGTTTTCCAAATTTAATTAATATCTATTAAAAATAGCTTTAAAGTTCAATTACATACATATTTTCTATTTACTAAAACATTACGTAAATATTTATTGAACATAAATATCGTAATAAGCAGGAAGAATAAAACACAAAAGTCTGGTGTAATGCTTTTATTGCATATAATTCCATTGTTAATTATCTTTGGGGGTTCCGTAACATTTTATAATTGGCTATTTGATATAAATCAATTCGAGCACTGAAGCTCTTTCCAGGTTAATTGCTATTTTCTATACCATGTAACTAATGGATTCGTCATCTTCACAATACATTCTATTAAGTTTTATGACATCACTGTCAGACATTCCCTTTCTCTGTCCGATTTTCACGTTTTCCTAAAAAAAATGTTTTAATTATATTTTTGAAGATTTATCAACGAATTTCAAGTTACAACGTACATTGTTATGACAAATTAAATTGGAGCGATAAATATTGCATGAAACGTATTATTGACACGCAACAATAAAATGAGAATGTATTTATTGCCATTACAATTGAGACAGTTATAAATAGTCTGTTATGTAGGCTAAATAATGTAATTTTTACTTAATTTCATAAATACTAGAACTAGACTTAGCTAGAAACATCATCTGGCAATGTACATTTTTCTTATATTTTTGTTTAATACTAATTTGCATTATCCTTTTTATGTAATTGTTTAGTACAATGATTGTTACATAAAAAGGATAATGCAAATTAGTGATAAAATATTTTTTATTAATTTTGACTAGCTCACATTTCTTTATAATTTTTAACTAAAAACCATAGATAAAATAAATATTACAGCGACTGTCATACATGTAACAAACCCTTGTGCCAACTAGCTCATAGGGGTACGAACACCTGTATTTTAATCGACGACTTTAGGAGCAGGATATTGGAGGTGAAATAATCATATGGAGCCACCCACCCACGTTAACCAATGCATATAAAACCATCTCAAATATGTCTTTTATTTTTTACTTATCTTTTTAAAAAGTTAGTACTAATTACCTTCAAAGGTATTATAGTTTTATTTCCGTTTTTTGAAAATGCTGTCGCTGGATAATGCATCACGCTGTCGTAGTCGTACCGCACACCAAAGTCGGTCACTGTGTCGACGTTATACTTTGCGAAATTATGCTCCACGCCTAATAAAAATAATTAAATGATAGTATACCTATATTGTGTACAAATAATCATTGCAATTGTTCAATAAAAGCAAATTGCTAAAATGTTTGAATAAAAATATAGTATCTAAATGTCATGTTATATATTGTTAATTTAATCGACGTTTCACCACAATTTACCTGACTTTATGTTTTCCCACACTATCTCTACAAAATCATCTCTGTCGTATGTGCTCTGCATGTGGTAGAAGCCGAGAGTGTGGAGCATTTCGTGCACAACCGTCCCGTACCTGAAGCAGCGTTCCGATAAGTTTAACACTTGACGCGTTTCTACTTCTTCTTCTTCTGACTCATGCTCGTCAATATTGAAACCTACATTTGAAAAGCACCCGTTTTCTGATCCCTGTTTGTACCAAGTTTCTGAATTAGTAACGTCTGTTTAATGGTCATAATTTCATTTGCTATTTTGCCACCTTAAAATAATAATCGAATACCATTTTCTGACCATTTGTATTTATGCGTGACCTAGTTTTAAATTATAATTAACTTCGCTTTGTAAGTATATTTTAAAAGTTGAGGAATTTTTTTTATAAAATATCTTCGAATGAAAATGTTAATAAACTAAAACAGTTGAAAGTGAAAACGTTGACGTATTTTCATATAACACTATGATTAATGTTAAATATTTTTAAATTTATAATCGATACGCGGGAAAGTGGTTTGTTCACTTTCAACGTGCATAAGGATCGGACCATACCTACTCTCCGAACCTGTTTTTTGTACAAATATGGGCTTAATTTTTTTTATTTAATTTTTTTCTCATACATACATATCTTACAACATACCGTATAACATATTACACATAGATATAATATACAATATAACAGATAGAACTGCTAGGATCAACAATCTTAATTGAACATCGCGGGGTCAAATCTGAGTAAACACTACCAAGTTTTATGAGGTTATTTTGTCCTAATCTTGCAACTTTTGCAAGACGATGAAACAAAATCTTGAGATTTTGTGATTTTTTGTGATTTTTTCAAGTGTGTCCTTCAACCTGCATTGGAAGAGGGTCACGCCCTCTCAATTTGCTTCAAGCCCCATTTTAAAGAGGAAAGAGGGCCTCAATCCAGACACAGTCAATTACCGACTGTTTACTGCTCACTCTCTTTTGAAAATAGAACAAATTAAAATTTTTGCTGGTTTGTTTCAAATGTGCATCTAATATTAAATAATTGCACCAATTATCTTTAAATAAACAACAAACCACATGCATTTTATTTTATTTATACGCAAATTGAAAGCATATTTAAAGTAGCCCGCTACGCTTCGATCACTAATAAAAACCCGATACGGTATATATCTTATACTCAAATTATAAATATTATATATACATACAACCTACCTGAATAACGACCGCGTGTTCATTATTTTTCCTTAAACGAAACGTAAGGCAGGACTTATTAGCTATATCAGCCATAGCTTCTTCAATCATTTTTAGTTCATTCTCATCTGTAAAAAGTAAAAAAAAATATAGCTATAAAAAATATAGCAATAAATAATCACAACTATCGCTAATGGACATCGTAAAATTTAAATTTATAATATATTATATCACGTCCAATTATCGAACTACAATATTTTTCGAATTTAATACGTAGTAGACACATATTATTTGGTGAGCGTTACTATTTATGGTTTTGAGTAGACGTTTTGGTATAAGACGATGATGTGCGGGATACCTACCTATATATATTCAATGGCAGGTTTTCCATCAAAACGCACTTACATTTATACATATGCTTACATTTATATATATATATATATATATATAACAACACAATTACTAACCAAAATCATCTTCAACGATATGGTAAACAACAGTGCGGTTGGGCCATCGCTTGGAAATGTTTCTTAAGCCATTACGTTCAATATTAGCGTTTTGTATAGCACGTTGCTGCGCCGAAGACAACAATATGTCACCTTCGAAATGTTCGCCCAATTCTGCATCAGTACTTGAAGCTATATCCACAAAAAATATATGTTGAATAACAAAAAAATATGGTAAAAAAAATAAAAGACAGAAAATCATGATAAAACTTATCAAAACGCTGGTGTTTAATAGAGATATTATGTAGGTACTCATCATGTCTCCAAGTATATATTATACAATTTTATTTTATTTCCGTCTGAATCGACACACTTACTAGTTTTAAAAGTTAAAGTGTAAAATATATTCTGAAATAAAATCCACCAGTTTCTTATATTATTTTATTGCTTATTTATATAGCAACACAAATACCTTTCACGCAATTTTAACAAGATAACAGGACATTTTCCTTAGACAATAGATTTTTTTACAACAATTGAACTATAACTAAAAGTAAAACAATTATATATATTTTTGAAACAAGCTTTTAGGCGTACTAAAAACATAAATTTGGTATAATATTAAATTAACTATATTGTTATCAGCAGTGCTATTCTGAAAGAACTTAGTTCGCATCTCACTCGTGAAATGATGAAAATCGACTCACAGCAACACTTCTGAAATTAGTTTGTTTAAATGTTTCAACAGTGCACAGTCGATGGTGTAGACTGTCTAGTTGGTTCTTACAGAATAGCTCTACAAAATCAGAAGTCATGATACCGGCACTAATTATAGGAAATATTGTTATTTGCTTGTTGAACGACAATTTAAACGATAATTATCATTGATAATTTACGGCCTGTGAAAAATAGCCGCCCTGTACCCAGTACTCCTAGATAATTTTAATAATCGGATTCTTCATACGATTAATTTTTTTGCGAGTTTCTATGGACACGTTTTATATTAATTATTTTATAGAGATCACAGAGGGTGCAAGTACTAAAAAAAAATTAAAGTTCTACCGCCCTAAACTTGAGCTTATAGGGAAATTCGCCCTGCTCTTTTGTAACCATAGCCTATACCATAATCTAAATGAAATGAATGTTATTTATGAAACAAAAACATGTTTAAAAAATTAAATAGCATAATTGCAATTCTTAGAATTTGTTTAAAAACTGCCGTTACAAGAAAATTATAGTTAGCCCTTAAATGACTCAAGGAGCTGCAAGGCTTGAAAAACGCCTCCCATTTGTCTAAATAGAAGGTTCGGAGCTTATTTCCCAAAGTGGCAGCAACGTAAGTTGATGGATACAAATTTGCCTAAAAATATAATCGTCACACACAGGTTTCCGACATTTTTAACGCCGAATTATAAACATAAAATCAAGCATGAAAATTCAGTTGGGCCTGCCCTTTTCAGACCCGACTTTCGGTTACACCTATGTGATCTAAAGATCTAAGCTACCGGACCATCTCGACTCAAAATAAGCAAAAAATTCTCTTAGTAAAAATGTTTTATTGAATATTTACCATCATTCATTATAAATTCGTTAACACTAAAGCGATATTCCTCAGCAACTGGTGCTGCATTGGAAAAAACCGATAAAATTAAAACTACACTTAACTTTTGCATCATCGTGAAACATAAAATAACACTACGGGTAGGTACGTTCGTTACTGAAGATTGCAATTTGTCGCCTCTTTTAAATAGTAACTTGAGGGAAGTATCGATCACCTAATTAGATAAGTAATCTAAGCACATGCTGTTGTAATTAGCTACTTTTGTTTCACCACGGCGTTTATCTATTGTGCGCTTAAAACCCTACTGTGAACAAGGATGTCTGTAGTTGTTAAATACTTCGCACTTGGCTTCTGCATAAGTAAGAATGTAATATACTATTTAAAATTTATAAATCGATTTTGAGAATTCATATTAAAAATGCAGGTTTTTTTACTATTAGATCTAGAAATTAGTGCATTTGTAAGTATTTACTTACAAAATGGCACTGTTTAAAAAAACTATGGTCTGGTCTACCTATATCGTATAACTCAGATTTTCGGAGATATATGAGGTCCGTTCATCGGAGGTCCTTTTATATGAAATTGGCGTTCTGTACGGGAGGAATATAAAGTCATTTTTTTTTAATATAAATTAATACACCGTATGCACCGTTGTTATCTATGTACTTTTGCCATCTCATAGGTAGTTCATTGACCCCTTTACTAAAAAAACTGGGGGCGAGAATCAATAAATTCTTCGAAGGCGGTTTGGAGTGCCGCATCGGAGTTGAGTTTTTTCCTTGTAAGAAGTTGTCCAAATTCCGGAAAAAATGGTAATCTGTTGGAGCAAGGTCCGGGGAGTACGGTGGATATCGCAGACATTTCAATTGTAGCTCAAATAACTTAGTGTTCGTTTGTTGTGGCAGTGTGTGGTCTTGCGTTGTCGTGAAGCAGCAGTGGCCTAGAGCGATTGACCAATCTCGGTTGTTTAGCAGCTAGTTCTTCCTACATGGTTTGCAGTTGCTGACAATAGATATCTGCCGTAATCGTTTGGCCAGATTTTCGAAAGCTATAGTGAACGACACCGGCTCCACCAAACAATCACAAGTAACTTTTTCTGAGTCAATTTTCGTTTAGGGCAGGATGTGGCTGGGTCTCCAGGGTTCAGTCATTGTGACGAGCGCTTTCGATTATCATACAGTATCCACTTTTCATCAAAAGTAATGATTCGATTTAAAATCCCTTCATTATTGTGTCGGTTGAGCAAAGTAACACAGCAGTCGACGCGTGTTTGCAAGTTCGATTCACTCAGTTCATGAGATACCCATCGTTCAAGTTTTTTTACTTTCCCGATTTGCTTCAAGTGGATTAATACAGTTTTATCACTTACCCCGAAGCCTGCAGTTATCTCTGAAGTGCTTTGTGATGGATCCGCTTCCACAATAGCCTTTAATTCTTAATTATCCTCTTTGGTCTCGGGCCGTCCACGGGATTGGTTCTGAAGGTCAAAATTTCCAGAACGAAAACGTTGAAACCAAAAACGTACTGTGCTTTCTTTTGCGACACCAGCGCCGTACGCATCATTAATCCTTCGAGCTGTTTCTGCAGCACTGGTGCCACGGTAGATCTCGTACTCGTAAATATACCGATATTTCATGTTTTCCATCGTGTAGTAATAAGCGATGCCAAAAAAAAATATGAGGAAAAAACTAATGAATGACTGTTTTCAAATCTCAAATGTACCAGCTAAATGAATTTATAAATTTGATTTTGAAATTCTTAACCAAGGAGGAGATATTTCCGATCAAAGTGGTCAGTACGACAGAACGCTAATTTCAGATGTAAGGACCTAATATATTTTTTCTATTGAAATATACTATATTAAATATTTACAAGCTTTACTTTGTGTATCTACAAAGTTTTTAAACAAACCCAACGTACATATTTATTTTGAGCAATCCTAGATATATTTTTTTTCTAAATATTTCATATCACGGATTTTACAGTTTTTTTTTAGTTTTTGGTATAGAAAATTATATATAGGTTTTAATTAGGATTCCAACGATATATTCGAACATCCAAATTTTCAATATCACCCATAAAATTATTATTTTTTATGAACTCATTTTACCGATTATTAAAAAAAAAACACGATACATTTACGAAATTCCTTAAATATTCGTTAGTGTACGGTGGATTTATTTCATGAAGACTTGTTAACAAATGAAAGTCTATGCAGACGATAGATAGAAAAATAGCCAGTAGCAGTAAGGCTTTAAAGCTTACCTTTAAGGCGTGCGTCCGTTAAGGTTCCTGACCTTAGTGGACATACCTACGCAGAACAAATCGTTAAAGATTTATCACAATCGGATCAGTGGTTTAGGATCGCATAGAAGTCTAAAACTCAATTTTGTTTATTAAGAAGAATGTACAGTTGATAACAATATATTTTAGTTGTTTTCACCATTTAACAATGCACGGAAACATTTGCCTTTCAATAAATATTACTTCAAATAACATATCTACTTCTAATAATATCAATTTCAAAAAATATATATTAATATAACTATTAAATAAGCTAAATAGTAGTTTTATATCCGACACAATCCGATCCACTTCCTTACGGAACTTCAATGTTTTATTAAAAAGTAATTTATAAAACCGCGTTACCAAAATTAAGGAAGCCCTAGGGCAGATTTTATATAATATATTTTTAGATTTAAAAAATGAAGGCTTTATCTAATTTTACACGTAAAAGTGATCCGTAATAAATAAATACGAAAGTTACTTTGATTGTTACCCTTTAACACTGTTTGTCTTAAATATTCAATCTAGTATGCAATCTTCTCGTATGACCCATGAGACTCCATGAAAAAGTCGGTCCAAATTACCTCGTAGTCGTTGTTGCAATGGAAACAGTTACCGACAAAATCATGGATAAATAATAAAACCTTTTGTAATGATAAATTATGATATTTTATTTTTATATTTAAATATTTAAAGGTTCCAAATAACTTTTGAATACTAGCCGTTTATCACGCTAGACGTTAGCATTTTTATGAGATCAATAACGTTTGGATAAGAAGCATTTTCCCTCTTAGCAATATAACTTTAAATCGGCCTGCCACTCGGACTAGATATTATAACAATCATACAAACTTTCACATTAGTAATATGTATAATATAAAATACTTATGATTGCATTAGGGAAATGGTTTAGTAGATAGGACGCTGAAAATTCTGAAAACTACATATACTAAACTATGTACGGAGCGAGATACAGCGATTGCAGCGCGACGCTATCGACTACATGGCGCATTTCTTGTATGGTGACAATGAAAACGTTTGCTATTATTTTTATTTCGATATGTAATAATATTATTATTTATTATTAAGAAATTCATTAGCAGCAAAAAATTTGACGAGCGAATAATTAATTTACATACAAAATACTCGATGGTATCATATAAAAAGATTTACAAGATAATAAAAATAAATAAAACAACATACTTTATCAGATTGTAAATAACGTGCTATATTTATATTACAAAATAATTACAAAGAAAACCTGACACACAAAATGTAAACTGTACAAATAAGCATGCAATTCAGATACAATGTTATGCAAAACTAATTAAGAGAAATGTACAAATAAATCGTATTTACGTATAAAAAAAAATACTATAGTAAACGTATAAGTAAACAATCGCATATAAAACGAAATAATATAAATCCATTTGATACAAGTATGGCATTACTTTAAACATAATACTGAACTTGCTAATACAACAATGTAAGCTGTTCTAATGTGACATCATTATAAAAAAAAATCAATAAATATCGACATCGCTACTAAACAATTACCATAGAAACTACAATACCTTTGTAATAGGCGATTCATTCTAAATACTTGTAGTAACAAACAACTACACAGTGATATCATGAAGACATTTAAAGAAACGCTGTCGCCAGTTTACACATCAATTATACTGAGTTATTAATTTAGGCAGTCTTTAATATATTTCAATTTATTATGTACCAAAAAGTTACAGAATATTACGGTACGCTAAATAAATATATACGATACAAGCGACCTTCTTACGTATCTTTTAAAAGTGACTATCGATATTGGACTAATCTTTTTATTTATAAATAATTGGCTACGAATTATTCTCATTTTTTATATTTATAATAATAAATAGCCTTTATTAATTTAGTTTATGGATTAAGTCATCAATAGTGACGGTCTCTTTAAAACGCTACGAAATAGGTCAAAAAAACAATCATAAAAATGGTAACATACCTACCAACTTAACTACGTTTCAAATTATTTTTACATACAAATTACAATATCAGCACATCGTATCAATAAAGCACTGTAAAATATTCTAAATATTGGTCTAGTTATTTATTGCGCGGGCTCTTTATCCCAAAAGATACAACACTACCAGATCGTTGTAATTACATTATCAATCTACACTGCAAAATACAATATACCGTGTCATGACAACTATGACTATACGTTTCGAAATAAACACTATCGTGACAAACCTCGGGATCGATGACGATGAATGAATAAATAATACAATTAAATAAAATAACATCAGATGCTTATAAAAATTCAATAATTATAAATTGAATAAATTAATTTATCTAATTGAATGATCGACGATGAAAAATTATGTAAGGTCTGTCACAATGACACAATATTATAATACAATGTTATTTGTCTTCGACGAGCTATTCAAATATATATCGATAGTTCATCGAAAATGAAATAAAATTGTCCTAATATTATAAATAGCGACCAAATATGTAGTCGGTATCTGCAATGATCCGGCATATAAATGGGGTTTATGTACCCTTAAGGCTAATATTTCTCTAATATAATTTGTCTACGTATAGAGGACGTCAACCGAGTAGTAAGCGGCACTCGAATGAGTGATTATTTATTATCACAAATGTGCAGCGATTCTACGATAAAAAAAATTATTGCTATTTCAAGACTCGATCGTCTTAAGGCAAAATCAATTAAACCGTGTACGAATATTTTGTATTATCTATAATTACCATTTAAAAATCGTTTATTGTAACTATTACTTCCATACAAATAGAAACCATCGAATCCTAATTAGTCTATCGCTACAATAGATCCTGGGCTGCGTCCTAAGCTTTTAATAAATAGTAAAATGACACAAACACTTTCGTTATAAACAAGTTTAGATCTCAAAAGTATGATTTATCGTAAACATGTTGCCACCTTGTAGGCGACAATTAATAGGAAAAATATAATTTCTGATTATCAAAAATAATAATATGTATCAAATTTTATTATTAGAACACGCGTAAAATATTGCGTCGCATAATATACTTAGTATAAATGAAATCTGCAGTATATAAGCTGTGTTGCTGTCTCAAGCTTCGCAAAACCACGACATGGATTGAGACATAAATCTCATCGTCTCAGTATATCAAACACATCCAACTCTTCAGAATGTCGTTATACAAACTAAATGTGAAACTATATTGGTTGACACGTAGTATTAGTATGTGAATTATCTCAGTTAGCGTTTTTTTATTAAGTTATCTAAACAATATGCGAAGACGCACTTAATGCAGTACGAATGCTATAAATACACAGTATGTAAATTTATTTATAAAATAGAATAGCAAGAACCAACCTTAACTGACCTAAGTATGTTGCAGTAGCATTTTTATACACCTCCTATAACTGACCAGACGAACGTAAGTTAAACATGAAACATTTTTAACCAAATATACATTTTATAATTCCGATCAGTCACTTGTACTATGAAAATAAGCAACTGCAAACTTTTCGAAAATATTTAGTTCTATTTGAAATGGGACTTTTCCTAATATCAACATTTGGCACACAATATTACTGATATGTATAGTTGATTATTTCAAGAAAAATAGCACGGGGTTGCGTTCAATACCATTATTAGCTATGGAAGCCCCATTTGACTAGATGTATACAATTTCAAACATTTTTCAACCTCAATTCAACTTCCTCGTTCCTTTTCTTTACAAACAGGTTCATACAAGTAACAGTAAAATATCATTATAATCTTAAGCTACAAAGGCATACATTTCTGTAATACATTTATCTGTAATTTGAATTAAATTTTATTATTGCTATATTTATGGTTTAATTGAGAATGACACAGGCCAAGAAACTCTGTCTTCCCTTTTGACATTGTAACCGGTTTCATTTCATTCTGAATTTTAAAAGGAATTGTCCCATTTCTCATTCCCTAAGGCAGGTAACGTGCATGTTAATATTATGTATAATTCAACTGACATTACAAATCGTTTTGCAATTCAAATATCACATAACAAGTCGAAAGTTTTTGAAAAGTAGTTACAAATACACAATACTACCATAACAGCGAAAAATCTATAATGTTTATATAAAATGCACTTTATGAAATCACTAGATTATTTATTACTAAATACAAATTTCATGAAATTAGTTTCACCATGCGTTAACACTAATTATTATATAGCAACTCGTCTACTACTTACAAATTTTAAAGAATTCCTCTAATTCGATGTATTGAAATTTAGCTTTCGAAGTCTGTTTATTATTATGTTTGTAATGTTATGACGTCAACAACAAATCACAATAACTAGAAGAATATCAGTTATCTACACTACGAGTCGTATTCCATTGTAAGAAACTATGCAAGTCACATGCTGATATGTATTCCAGTAACGGTACAAATATTGATAGAGATTTTGATTTTCTCTTTTTTAAATATCTTTCGTTTTGGTTTGATTTAGGAATTTTATTTTCATTCCGTCACAGTTATTTGATGATAAACGTTGATTTGAGTCGAGTTTTGACTTTTTATAATACAAGTTATATGGTGATTATATGGACTTCAGATATTATAATATAAGTCTCAAACCAAGTGCTAGTAAGCTAACATGTTTTAAGCGTTCTATACAAAATCGGACCAATCACAGTTGAAACCACATTTACCAATAAATACACTAAAAATAATTAGGCCATTTTAGGACAGATAATCACAATATTTTATCTAATTTAAACAATTCCTCATAGATAAAATCTCACATTTATGTCGAGTCGTTTCTTCTCATGCTTCTCCATCTTTTATCTTTGGATTTGTATCGTTTTACCTGTGGAAATAAAGACATACTGATGAATGTCGTAATCTTGCAAGAAAAATTCTTAACGTACAACATCGATTCATTTACAATTAACATGGCAAATCCGATATTTTTGTAAGATTATAAATATAAAGGTGTGTTTATTGCTTTGGCCGTTTTTTATGTAGCAAAAGGTCAATCGACGTGATTTTTTATAACAGAGACATAATTTATAAGCCGAAGATTGCTAGACTACTTTCAATTTACTTTTTTCACGGTGAAGGAAAACATCGCGAGGAAAGCTGCATGTGGCTAATTTCACTGAAATTCTGCCTCATGTATATTTCACCAACCCGCATTGGAGCCAGCGTGGTGGAATAAGCTCCAAATCTTCTCCTCAAAAAGGAGAGGAGGCCTTAGCCCCGCCGGGAGCGTGGCTGTAAGTGTGGGTACGCACGTGGCGGCCGTGGCGGCGACGGGCGGCGCGGGCGCGGGCGGCGCGGGCGGCGAGGGCGCGGACGCGTTGCGCGAGCGCCCGCCGCGCGGTTTGATGGTCTCCGAGATCTGCCACATGGTCTCCTCGCTGAGCACGTCGTCAAACTCGTTAAACATGGCCTGGATGCGCTCGTTCTTCTTGAACTTGTACTGCCTGGAAATAAAACGTAATTTCGTTTAACTATAATCAGTTAATACGATAAAACTTAATTCTATGTTATGTTTTGTTTCGAGGGACTCACTCTTTGTGGAAACGTTTCATGTTTTCCATTATATTATACTGTTGCCATCGTTTCGTGAAATTAATACTGCCGTCGGGAAGTAAATCCGGGTTCCCCACGTGTACGAACGTAAGGTCTTGAAGAAATAGGCCGCTGTAAAAATATATAAATTTGTAAATTAATAAAATATCAAAGCTATTGGTGCTACTTAGGAATATTTAAGTAATGTACGTGACATTAAAATCTATGTGTCAACTTATAGCAAAAGTTGTGTTTATAAGAGAGTTAGTAATCACATGTAGGGTATGCAGGGCGGCTGCGTGTCGGCGAGCGCGTTGCGGTAGGCGCGGAAGGAGTGCGAGGAGTCGATGAGCGCGCAGTGGTCGCGCAGCGCGTCGGCTACGGCGCGCGGCCAGCCCAGGCGCCGCACGGGCGGGCAGTCCAGCGCCGACACCAGCGCCAGGTACGAGTTGAAGTTGTTCAGCTTTCGCAGAGCCTTCATCACCTTCAGCACCTTGCTAGCGTACTTTTCCCGCTCGCGCGCTTCGTACTGAAAAATCGGAACGTATTAAAAACACTTACACGCATAAATATGAACAGAAATGTAAAGATTCAATATTTGATATTAAAATTCCCAGTGGCGGTTTTTGAATTTAAGTTTTTATATTGTCACAAATTATAATTATTTACAAAATACACTGGCTTTCCTCCAACCCTCTCTTAAACTCATGATGTGATTTTAAAAGTAATTGATCCACAATATAGTAATACTCACTTGCTCTAATATCCTGGAGCGTGCCCAGTAACTCATCTTGTTGAAGTGCTCGGTAAACCTCGTTAAATTGGGCGAGCTCTCCTCGGACTGGTCGCGCGGCCAGGAGAGCACTTCCGCGGTGGTTATACGAACAAATAAAGCTGAGTCCAGTAGCGTCATCTGCTCAGCTAACTCACTAGCTTTGAAGTCTAGTAACGTGTCCCGACGAAGGGATACGGTACCATAACAGGGCATGTCGTATTCGTATTTGTTATTTGTCTGTAAAATAAAAACATAAACATTTTATTAATTTGTACATATTCACATTATAGACACATGTTTATAAATAAATACTTACATTTTGGAAATGTAATTGTTTCTGTTTATCGACTAATATTTGTCTTAGAGCTTTTGATATAGGGAGCTCCTCCGTTTCAACGAGCCAATAGATGAATTCCATAATTTCTTGCATTAGCGTTCGTTCTAGGTCAGCCATTCTAAAAATAAACATAATCTGCTAGAAATACTTAAGAGAATTATTGGGATTACAGAATAAATATATACCGTCACCACTACTTTATGTATTATAACAGTGAATTGACCTGACTACTGAATTACTAAATGTTTGTTTTTGTAATAAGAAAAATGGTACATCTCTTTTGTATGCCCGCAGCAGTGTGTATGCCATCGAAGCGCGCAATTCTTGTATTTCAAATTATAATTACAAACCCTATAATTAACATTTTCAACTTGTACCAGACTTCTGTCTACAGTCTATAACTCACGTAAGATCGGCCACGACCCTCGTGAGCAGGCTGAGCGTGGAGCGCAGTTCGTGCGGTCGCGGGCGGTAGTGGTGCGCGCGCCGCACCAGTTTGCGCACCAACTCGCCCGGAGACACCCACGTCCTGTACGTCGCCAGAAATGCTTCCTGATACGCGAAATCTGTGCACATACAAATGTATTGAGGCATAGGCGGTAAAGAATAACTCGTTTGAGTTTGAGCTAACGATGGTGTGAACGTGTTATTACCATAATGTTTGCTTTTTGTAAATTTAAGTTTTGTCAGGCTATGATTAGTGTAAAAAAGTAATAAACTATTATTTTATTAATCATTAAAAAGCGATTAATTAAATAATGTATTTAAAAAAAGTAATGACTCTTACAATATAACAAAATATTCTCTATTCCGTTCACATCAGCGTTATAAAAAGGCAAAGCCAAATTTTCAAACTGGTAACACTATTTTGTTTGCAAACTAATTTATCTAAAGCTATTTCAAACAAAATGTGTCACAATAATACTAAGCTAAAGCCATGTGCTTCAAACGCTATGCGAATTACTATTTATCATTATATATTTCATAGATACAAATATCAATATATCATCTAAATTTAAAATATCATGCTCTTTGTTTATTAGATGTGTGAGTTTGAACGCCAGCGAATCGCGTGAAAGTTTAGTATATCCAGTAATATAGTACTTATATAATTTACATAACAAGAGTGCCTCTAAAATCCATATGAAGCGAGACCAGCTAAGCTATAATAATAATATTAGTATTCAACCAGCTAGTGTCTGTCAGCCCTCATACTATGATTCACTTACACTCGTCCGTTTCTGTAAAGTGAAAGCATGAAAGTTAAGAGGTTAAAAGCGATGCCAATTCTTTTTTTTTTCATTTAAAATTTACTGAGTCTTATAAATAAGATGTATATTATTTTTTTATTGTGCTTCGTTCATACTTTTTTATTTTATGAAATGACTAAGACATGCTTTGTTATCTTTCAATTAATGTTTAAAACCCTTTTCCCATATTAGTTAAAATATAATTATTAAAAATTGGCATCAATTGTCATTACTTTAATTTAACCTTGTCCCAAATTTTGGTAAGACTGTAATAATTAAGAAAAAATATGTTGTAAGGAATTGTTATATTAAACAAAGTACCTTTGGTAGCTTTAGTGGCGAGTACTATTAAGGCGTCTGGATGACCACCGCGTACTTCGCGCACTTCGGAACCCTCTTTGGTGGTACCCTTCAAAAGGAGCCAACCACTAACGTCCGTCTGCAGGATAATATCGTCAGAATCGGATGTGATTGTGTCATTTGCTTCGGATACTTGTTGTACAGGCTCTGTGCTGCTTTCACTTCTCTATAAATATAGATAATTTTTTTGTTTAAATAACTAGTTTGTAATTTATTTTCATAAAAATAAATGTTGTTGTTGTAATCCATTTGCATAATAAATTTTATAAACATACCTGTGAGGGCACGGGAGAAGGCAGTGGCACGAGTCTATCTAATTCCTCCTCGTCGACGGGAAACTTGCCCGGGGACGACGAACTCACGTACAGGTCGTCTGTACTCTGTGTATAGAAAATATTTTCGTTACTGGATAATATTTTGAATATCAACTGCACAGGCATTGACTTATAAAACGTAATGGTACAATTAAAGAAAATCTAAAGTGATAACGCACCACGTTATTGAGCATAGATTCATCAGCTGAACTGTTATTTGAAGACGGCCGCGGTGAAGGTGGGGGTAGAAGTTCATTGCTCGAATTCATTGATATCTGACGAATAAACAAATATATATATGAATTATAAATGTGTCTTATTACGTATTCATGTAAAGTGATTAGTGAATGTTCGTTGACTATGTACCTGTTTAGTCTTATTCATCTTTGGTGGTAGCGCTGGAGGCTCGGGAGGTACTGGACTAGTTCTGCTCGATGTCTTCATACTGACACTATCTTCAGAACCACTGTCAATCAAATCACATGTATTTAAAAACAATATTTATAATCTTTAAATACTTATCCCAGTCATCTATAACATAATATATAAATAACTTGATAGTCAACTAATAAAAATATAACATTCTACATTATTGATAAGGAAACAAAAATATTTCAAAATATTTTTGGAGTTGATTTTGTAACCTACAAAATAAAGAAAGGGTAAAATAAATATTACGAGATATTTAACACATAGACACTTTAAAGTTTACGTTATAAAATCATTAATAAATAAGAAATATTATAAAAAAATTTAATTAGTAAAACAAGAAAAAAAATCTCCTCGAATCTATTGTCGATTCTAAAAATTCATCTATGACAATACAAAAGTACTTGTGAATGCCTGTTTGAAAAAGAATATTTTGATTTTTTTTATAGTATAGGTCGGCGGACGAGCATATAGGCCACCTAATGTTAAGTGTTCACCAACGCCCATAGACATTGTCATTGTAAGAAATGTTAATCATCGCTTACATCGCCAATGCGCCACAAACCTTGGGAACTAAGATGTTATGTCCCTTGTGCCTGTAATTACACTGGCTCACTCACCCTTCAAACCGGAACACAACAATACCAAGTACTGCTGTTTTGCGGTTGAATATCTGATAAGTGGGTAGTACCTACCCAGACGAGCTAAAATTATGGGTATACAAACCTTAATGGTGGTGTACTCAAATGTTGAACCGTTAACGACGAAGCCATAGTCCTTTGCATCTGGTGGTGACCCACACTTATCGCTCCAGTACTCGAATGTTGTGCACTACGAAAACATACGCCCGTTATCAAATATACCATACGCCCGATATCAAATATACACAAATAATATTAGGACTAATATTAAATCACGCAATAGTTTCTATTGGTATTAACTTTGAAACAAAAGATTAAAAAAATATTAAGCATTGACCGACATATGATATGTTAATTAACAATGTCATCAGCTAAGTTATATTTTATTGACTCTAGATAACAAAAACGGTTTGTCTACCCTATGCAATAAACGGATTCTACAATATGTATGCAAACACTGATATAAAATACAGAAATTATTATTAACAGAAATAATTTTACCTCGTTAAATTATACGTATGTATTGAATGCCTAAACATGTCCGGTGGAGCCTCGGGATTGATCGGAGGGTGAGCGTTGAGTGTGTGACTGCAGTTTCCAAACATTTCCATGTAAGCCATTACTGAAAAAATTAGTTCGAAATATAAAATCATGTAAAAATAAAATTGCTAAAAAAACGTTGTCTAGTAACAAATGCGTAACATGTTCTTCTATGCCGCCTAATAAAACAGCAAAGGCGCCGTAATGAAGCGTTAAGTACATTCATCATCTCAGGTGATAATTAACTACGCGAAATTCCGTTTGTATTATTAACAGACACAAAATAAAGCAGCGTAAGCCATATTGTGATAAGCAAGCAGTTTTTCTGGTATGAAAATGTATCGTGAAAGCTAGAGGCACATGAAGTTCTCCAATCCGTCCAACTATTTGGAGTCGACGAGTTTCACCGCTAAATTACTCTCAGATACTAACGGTCTAACCAGTTGGCTGACTTCAATTTCATTAAAATGAAGTTTATCTATGCGAAATAGACGCAATATATAAATTATAATGTTATTATTTTAAAATGAATAACACATTAACATTAATTACTATAATATTACTATTGACATAAGTATTTATTGAGACATGAAACAATTTAAAATTTCTGCATTATTACGCAGCTCAGACTCGTTTGTAAGACAATGTTGCAACTGGTCAGACTACCGTATCCGAGGGTGTAGCAGCGCTAGGCTGAGGTATCTCGCATCTGGCGGGCTGTGGGAGGCAGTAGCGAGCATGCATTCCACTCACCGCTGTACGCGACGCTTTGAAACACTGCGGCGCCGCACCGGCACAACAGACAAACATGCCGTTATAACCCCCACTTTATTAAACATTAATAAACCCCGATTTTTGCATACAAGAGACAGTTAATTCGGTTAAATTACAAATGCAATAGAAAAGAATTAAAATAAAATATTGAACTGTTACACTATATATACCATTAAAATATACAATTTTAAACAGCACAGATTATATCTCTTACCGAATTAACTGTATCAATATTATTATTGATCCATTTGAGAATTTCCCAGTAGCAAAACATTAATAGAGGACAAAGTGGAACAGTAAACCATACCGACAGTATTATTTTATCATATATTCAAGAGTTTTAAGGACAAATTAGAAATAGAAAATTAGAAACAGATACACTTGAAAGTCGTGTACATTTCCATAAAATAGCATTGACTCGTGAAATAGAAAAGATTCCACATTCTCACTTTCAACAAATATGCTACATGCAGTCAAAAACATCACTATAGTGACATTCATACATACATCTAAAACAACAACACAAGAATTCTTTAAGTTAACAAAGTGTAGACTTGTTATATATTTTTATTCAATATATTTATTAATGATCTGAGTCATAGCAATTTTTTAAAACATATTTTAGCCTATATTTTCTCTTTTGAACAGAATCATATATATTAACTAACAGACTGCTTTTGTGATTTTGAATTCGTTTGGAAAAGATAACTAATATATATCATTTTTTTCCTTCAATATAGAAATATTTTCTGATGTCACACAATATTTTATGCAAACCATACTTTTATTTTTAAAATACTGTGTTTTTTATTCATTTCTTATAGACTTAAACAATAAAAGTACACTACAAGGTGTAATGAAATGATTGATACATAATTATATATACTTTTCGATACTGTGCGACACTCTTATTATATAGATACTGACTGTGTTTCTTTTTGAGTGGAAGTGGCGGCGGTCGCTGGTGATTATGCTCTGCGAGAGTGTGTGGCCGCGCCTCGTGCAGCGAGAACGGCGGCGTTTTCCTGTGTCATCAAACGGTTATCTTGTTACTAAATTTTCAAATATTTTCTACGCAAAAAGATTTTTATGATATATCTCAATCTCTATATCAAAAGTAACATATAACGATATACATGATTTACAATAATAATGTCCTCCGGGCCGATTTCGGCCACGACGGCCAAATACAAGAGACATTAGCCAACTGTGCAGGACATATTATAGTGCACAAGTGCCCAAACATTGGTGCACTCTGTATTCCTTAAGTCTCATAATCCGATGAGACGGCAATCCAATACGACCGGAAAGCGTTCAGGCGCAGAACCAATAGCTTTACATTCTTTTAGAAGCATGGGAGTGTACACACTTCCAACTTCCAGACACCGGGCTGCTGAATTTTCGTGTAAAAAAACCCAATAACGTTTTATTGGTCTGACCTGGGATTCGAACCCAGGACCTCCGAGTTTGCGACCTTACATGTAGCCACGCGGCAGTCAAATGATAAGGATTTATATAAGTATATGTGTAGAGTGTAGAGCACCTGATCTCGACGTTGGGGAAGTACTGCTGCATGTCGGCGCGCACGGCGCGGCGCGTCTTGACGGGCAGCTCGGGCGGCGTCTCGCTGTCGTCCGACGTGATGCTCGCCAGTCTGCGGGCACGGGCTCTCATTAACGAGATCACTCAATTCTACTTTTATTGAAATATAATATGTAAAAAGACGCCAGAATATAAATAATCTTTAATATTTACATTCATCGTATAAACAAAAATGGAGTAGGTATTACACTTTCTGCTAGCCAATATTAATAAAAGTTGTCATAGCATTTTTTTAAATAAGCTACTTTTGCTCACGCGTTACTGTACTGGATTTTTTTAATAAATTTGCTGTAGATACTACTAATTTGTTATAATTTAAAGGCACACAGTCCAAGTAATCCAAACACACACATCTTTGCAACATGCAAATTGTGCTACTTATTAAGAATATTAGTGACTAAATTGTCTATGATGATAAGTAAATGATTTCGAGATCGTTATGTAGTTTTATATATCAATTTTTTTTTAAATAATAAATATATTCAATTCATTGTAATATATTTCTAGTAACAGTATAAAAGTGAGATCGTATAATTTTAAAACCGATCTTTACACCACTTCATACTTTCAATGTATTATAGTAACCATTTTATATATTATATTCTTATAGCTCGTGATAACAAGTGGAACTCTGTCAAAAAGTCGAGGAAAGCTGAAAAAAAAAGGATCACGTATGATCACGGCTGAAATCTGAATATAATATAAAAAATTAAGAACCTTATTAGTACACCAAATTTACAAATCCATCCCGCCTACCTTCAATCTTAAGTTAAACAATTAATAAATAAAATAAAATTTAAAAAAATTAAACAAGTCTGACTAACGGAATGAATCCGATCCAAATCAGTGTAATGTTCGTAATTATGACAATCAAAAACAGACGACAAAGCAATAAAAACAAATGTCCCAAGCCGGAGCTCGAGGCGCCGGCGGACACTCACTTTGACGAGTTGTGCGCGGCCACAGAGTTCACACTGAACATGCGGCCCTCAACGCTCTGCAGAGTGCACTTCATTTCGCTCACATACTCTGTACTTTCAAAAGTACTGCAAACAATAACAGGAAGCATGACACGAAACAATCGAAACCAAAGGTGAGTGGAGTTAATAGTGAAATTAAATTATTGTGTCCGGTGATTACGGAATTTCATCTGGTATTATATCATATTTAGATCCTGTTTTTTTATTTAAATCAATCATATAAGTACTATACTGTATTTTAAAAAATTGATAATGATACCAAATCGAATTCCTTAGCTATCGAAAATGTAATGCAAACAAGTGAGTGTACAACATAAAACAAACAAGTGTGGGAACAAAACGTGACGGGAGTGATGCATAATATGTCACCTGTCCGTATGACTAGAGTAGTGATGCGAAGAGAATGTCGATGTAAAACTGTGTTCTGTTGATATCTCCGAGTGACCGACCGACACGAAACCGGATTCGTTGGAGAAACTTTAAATAAAAAAAAATGCACAATAAATAGACTGAACAAAAATAGAGGAGAAAGATAAAGTAAATTTGTAAAAATTATGCAATTGAATAACCAAAGCCTATCGAATTGAGAGCGAGCCGGGTATTGTTTACTCACCGATTGTGGTTGGAGTGACCGTGGACATTGTTCATGTGAGACTCGTGCGACTCCACTGAGGTTCGCATTTCGTTCATGTTATTGCAACTGCATATGCCTGTTATTCATAAATATATATATATATATATTTATATAATATTTAAAATTAAAAATCTCTAAGTAGATAAAATTAAACAGTAAACAAAACTATAATCTAGATTTTGGTATCAGTGACTATAATACTTGAAAATTTTCTCATAAATCTTTATCATATATTTGAGTTGAGTCAATTACAGTTTTTATCTTATCTCTGATTTCTTTGATATTTTCTAAATAACAAAAACAACAATAAAGAGACGATTAGAAGAAGAAACATTTATATTAAATTACTTTGATATAGTTTAGACTAATAATAATATAATAATGTCCTACAGACCGATTTCGGCCACGGCGGCCAATCTCAAGAGAGATTAGCCAACTACGCAGGAGATATTATAGTGCACAAGTGTGTGCGCAAACACAGGTGCACTCTCTATTCCTTAACTTTCATAATCCGATGGGACGGCCAGAGTTCAGGCGCAGGACCAACGGCTTTACGTGCTTTCCGAGGCACGGGAGTGAACACACTTCCAACTTCCAGACTCCGGGCTGCTACTGAGAATTTTCTGACAGAAAAACCCAATAACGTTTTATTGGCCCGACCAGGGAACTGAACCCAGGACCTCCGAGTCTGCGGCCTTACATCAAGCCACTAGACCAACGAGGCAGTCACATTATATTAGATATAGTTTAGACTACTAACCCACTAAATCAGAGTTAGGCGGAGTTACAAATACTTCATGGTTCATAGAATCGTGTGTGTTTCTGTCTTCATCATTAGACACATTGAGCATTGAGTCTAGAGAGCCACTGCTGTGGGACTGAAGTGATAATCTAGAAAAAAATATGGATTTAAAGTATGTTGTATCAATATATTGTATCTTTATAAAAAAAAATCTTTTATTCTCAACTTGTCAGTACCGTTAGTGCAGATAATTTTCACTTTTCCTAACAAGAAGGGAAGTGAAAGTGGTCATAAAGCATTAAAACTTCATAACTAATTATACCTGTCTATGGACAGTCCTAGTAGGGAGTTGTCGTTCGCTGACTTGCGCTTTGGCGGTAAAGGAGGGGCCAACTCGATTTTCCTGCAATAAACTTTCACTTTTACCAACCAAACCCGATGTCAAATTATACAGAGAAAAGTGAAATTCATAACTGTGATGTCAAGGTCAGACATTATGGAGATGTTTAACTAGATTTCTAATATATTCAAAATTTAAAATTAAAATTTTATTTTATTTAAATTAATAAAAATAAATGTTAATGTAGTATTTATTGAACAGAGAAAGCATTAGTCTTAAATTATTCAAACTGTATAAGAAATATCATTTAATCGCTTTATTAATCGGTTGAAAGTTGTTTATTTACGACTACGAAATTATCATAATTGTATTGATATATTCCATATTCACTTTTTTAATTTAAACATTTAGAAATCAATCAATTAATCATTTTATAAATTAATGAAATCGCTTTTCTATATTCTCTATATTCAATATATAATCAAATGCTTTTTGAAATCATTATATTTTTAAAATAGATATATTATTAGTTATAAAAATTTATATTAATTATTATATTTAATAAGTATCCTTTTCTTATAAGAAGTTGATATTTATTGATGGAATGGTTGAAATATGAATCTGCTAACTTTATTTAATATGTATGTTGGTTGAGTTTTTGAGCAATAATTCTCATTTTTTTTTTAAATTAACTTCTGGTATTTGAAACCGTAGTGTCGCGGAGTAGTTCCATAACATAATTAATAGCAATATTAAGCTAGGCCAAAATATATATATTTCATCAAATCCTTATTATTTTAGTTAGAACTGATTTACTGCGGTTACAAGCTGACTGAGAACTTCTCACGCACTCCATGGTCGACTGCAAGGAGTCTTCTTCGCCTAGCCCCATTTCACTTTTTATTGTCTACACGTCTAGTATAATGCTGTGAGGACACTACACAATCGGGTCGTATGAACTTGTTTCAAATATTGTTCGAGGAACTTTTTTAATAAAACAGACAAATAAAACATCGGTAAGGCTTCGAATGAAAAAAAATATTTTAACCCCGAAAGTAAAACCGTGATAGAAATACTGTTAGTCCTTATAATTTGGTTTAATTACGTCGGTTTAAACGGTTTCGTGACTGACCGATTGGCGACCGGCCTGGCTGGCTTGGGCGGCGGCGAGTCTGGCGCGTCTAATATGGACTCCGACGAATGTGACGCACGCACGCCGCTCGTTTCCGTACCGGGTTCTCCCGTTAGGAGGGACAACTCTTTAGGCGTAAGAGGTATGTCTGTAATAGAAAAACAATATGTAATGAATAACATATAAGGGGACTAAGAATATATTACATATAGTATGTGGAATGAATCATTATTGTAGTAAAGCTACTTTGTATATTTTAACTTTAAAACTAGTTCGCAATTATCTTACCATTAAACAATATAATATACTGAAATATTACTAATATAGGAAAGGTCTATGTCATTGTCACTATTTAGTAATAGGAATTGGTCAATGGGAGCCCGTTCCTGGCTTTCCCTGTATACGGGCGCGATGTGAGGGCCGTACCGGGTAGAGAGTTCCTCTGCGTGGAGGCGCGTGGAGACACAAGCGCGGGGCGCGGCGACAGCGCGGGGCGCGCCATGTGCTGCTGCGCCAGCGCCGCCACCTCCTCCACGGCCGCCGTCACGCCCTTCACCACCGAGCTCACGTGCTCCGGCGACAGCGCCGCCGTCGACGTCTCCATCTCCGTGTCGTTGGCGTTGGCTCGCAAGCTGACGACGGTCACTTCGTCGCAAAGTCGTATCAGCATGGCTAGCGCCGTGCACAGCCGCTTCACGGCGCTCATGAGCTGCGGTGACCGGCTGCAGTATGGTTTTATTGCTGTAAACGGATCGCCCAAAACGACTCATTACTATCGGTTCCATGACCTCATTAAATAAACAAACGTAGGATAAAGTTTCTGCGAAACGGCAAACGCGATACGCATACAGATGCAGATACAATACCCAGTGTTTGGGTTTGTGTAAACAAAAAAGATCAAGGATTGATAAAAAAATGCATAATGAATTTACCTTTGTGTATATTTGCGATCGATTCGAAAACAATAGTGCCGTTGTCCGGCAACATTTCCAGTTTCCTCTTTGTGATGACATCGGAGAAATGTTTTAAACCGAATGTGACCTGAAATTAAATATTAAAAAAGACTTTTCAAATCACTCCCACATAAAGAAGAAACAGCAGCAGAAAACAGAATAACATAATTTACCTTTAGCTCAATAAATATCAAATATTATTTATTTGTTACAAAACAAAGATAATTTTATTCTACGATTATTCGTATTCGTGTGTGTATGTGTATTTTAGTTGTGTGGAATTTTAAACGAGATTATGTCAATAACCAATTTATTACCTCTTTGACTAGCCGTTCGAGTTCTTTGGCAGGTGTGATTTCACCCTCCTCCGCCGTGACGGATTTGGCTCCCATGCTCCGAGGTTTCGGACTAAGTGGGGAGTGCGACCTGAAAATAAAACGATACAATATGAAATATTTTAAATGTAAACACAAACTACATAAAGATATAGAATATTTTCACACTTCGTTATTAAAACACTTGTTTTTAAATGTGGGAACCACATTGTTTATGTTTTGCAGGAATACACACTGTACGTATTATGATTACCGCATTTTACTCTTATTCATTATTTAAACAATCTTTTGTTCGGACAATTTTAGCGAATACAAATTAAAATTCATCAAGATTGTTATAATGTGTTTTCCGGCCTTGGCTAATGTAGATAGAAATCTCTTGTCTAGTAGTTTTTCTCAATGATAAAAAAGTGCAAACAGAATAAGTCTTAATGACAGACTGCCGTCATGAACGGCCGCTTTCAAAACGAACTTCGTAACTATGCGACATGACGCTGCGTATACAATTAGCAATTGGGCAATTCGATAAAAAATATTAAGTGGCACCGTTACATAAAAAAATATCACCGAAATGTACAACTGACTGAAATATTCGTATTGCGAAAGAAACTACTTTATATGCAAGCCAGCAAGCCAGCGCGAATAACAAAGCTAAGCTGTATTTGATATTCAAAGTCCCGGTTCATTTTACTCTGCGCATGTACAAATAACTTACGCATAATAAACATACATATTCATACAATTAACATTAGCTTTAATGATACTCGTGTGCGTCTGTGAACTTATTTGCATTTTGTCACATGCTGTTTGAATGTGTCTGTTTAATCCATTTACAAATATTGACAATTGTTTACTTAGATATATTATTATATTTTTAGAACATAAAAACCCGTTTTCATTGTTTTAAGAATCTTATAATACTAAATAAAATAATTGAAGTCGTGCAAACAATATACATAATCGAATATATAAAAAGTATATACAAAATATAATTAATGACAAAATGTTTTTAACGAATGTTGGATACGTATTGTAGACTACATAAAGAAAAATCTAAGACAAGTTTAAGTCATACTAGAGAAAAAATAAGGTCAAGCCTGCAGACTTTGATCACGAGCTCTATCGAAACGTACAATAAAAGAATAACGAGTCATTTCGAAAGATATAGCTTGTACCGTTATCGATCATGATGCGACTATAACAAACGTTAAACCATGTAAAAACGTATTCACTGTTTAAACGATGTACGATTTTTATTACCCTTATAAACCGTACCGTTTTCCATTGTAGACGAGGCGCTGATGAAGCTTACTCGTACGCTTATTAATCCAATACCCGACAGGCGATCGTACCGTGTTCGACATTTAGACACACCGACCAAAACACCTGAACCGTAACGACACTCGATCACACTAGGTTTCAATATTCACACAGTAATTTACTTTCAAATAACCTCAGATAGTAAATACGCGTTCGGACACACTAAATAAAACAATTCACCCACTGACAGTCCGGTCGCGGACATTAAAATGTAATCACTTAACATTGCACGTTCCGAACTAATGAGATTTCAGCGGACAATGTCATTAATGCGAGCGACAGTCTAGCCGTCCGTGACTCATAATAAACGCCACATTAAACGCATTAAATACTACAGCATAAGTTTAACAATGATCTACAAGAGTATTATAACACTTTTAATATAATATTCATATTAGATGACACTATTCATTTAATACGATATAATATTCGACCTTAGAGCCGAGATAAAGTAATTAAAATGACGGCTTTCTTGAATAGCTGCCAGTATGACAGTAGAGTTATGTACGTATATGCAAGACTATTATCAATTCAGATAAGAAGCAATAGCTGGTGTAAAGATTTCATTGCTATGTACACAACTTGGAAAGATAACATTTTGTAGTGACAGATACACACAAACTTTATGATAGTAGAATAATGACTTGTCAAAATATCTTATGCGTAACATATAGAAAATTAAAATTGTTATAATTTCAAAATGCATGTCCAAGACACATAATTTTTATTCGATACCTGTGTTTATTTATCATAAATAATATTGTTTTAAAACCATTAACTAAATACGCAGTATCAAATGTATCTTTAATTTTTAGTATGAATTTCATTCATTGAATTCCCATAATAAAGTAATCTATTTGAAATTGCTTAAGCAATCGTGTTTACCAATTAGTATTATTGAATACAAAATAGTACAATGAGTGATTATTGATAACCACTATAAATAGAGGTAATTAATTTTTATAATTTTTTAAGTACGACTAGAAGTAACTGTGAAAATGAAAGCTTTTAATTTTTATTTAAAATTAACAACAATTAAAATAGACCATATTTTCCGCTATTATCTCGCATCTTGTACCAAATTCCTGTCAACGGACGCGCGAGTCGCTAGATAACGTACTGACCTGATATTGGAAGCGAGATGCGGCGGATGGGGAGGCTGCGCAGGCGAACGCATGTTTGAGATGCGCTCGAGTAGGTCGTCCTTGAAGGAGCGCGCGCGCCGCGCTAGTTTGTTGGCGCCGCGCAGTGATCCGCGGTGCCCCGACCCCGCTTCACCGCAAACCTCGTTCTCTGTAACCATTTACAGAAAAGTAAAGTAGATGACAACCTTTGCAGCTGTCTCATTTATGGATACCTAGATCTTAGTAGAAATCCTTCAAAAATGTACCAGAATCAAAGGCCCCTTGGCCTACATGTCGTCTTCTAATTAATTACCAGAATTCTGTACCTTTTGTTTTATTCTTCGTCCACGTAATTTAAGGATAATTATAATCAGGAATTTTATTATGAGATATCAAATATGCAGTACGTGAGGCTTTTCATGTAAGTGGAGAAATCCCTATTAACATTACGGAATGTACATAGCCCTTACAGCAGTTAAAGTCAATTTTCTTATCTTTTATATTTCTTTGTTCATTATCCCTATTGTCGATAGGTTGATTGTACTAATAAAATTCAGTAGACAATCAGATCCCAATTACTCGCTATAACTGATCATCGTTGTATAGTATCTGTACAACATCTATGAACAAAGTTATTTTTTTATAATAAAAGGATTTTTATAATGAAGGGGCAAAACGATAAGGATGCAGGGCAATGGACTTTTATCAATAGCGGAGAGACAGCTTTTCAATCCGGGATAAGAGACCCGATCCTCTACGAACTACGGGGTGGACAGCATTCAACAGTTTCATCGGGTCTCCCTGGACTTGATGTCGTCAAGAACATACGCTCGAGCAGAGATCTGAGAGCCAGAACATTGGTTGCCAGGACCAACACGCGCGGTAATGACAGAGGTGGAAGAAATCTAGTTTACATACGGAAACCGGAATTTACAACCGGAACACATCAGTGATACTTTGCAGTAGAATTTCTATAGTAATATGGTGGCTTCGATGATATTGTCGGTAGAATCGATTGTTGTAATAACCAAGTGATAAATCGAATAAATGTGTATTTTTACAAAGAAAATCGTCAATCGTTATGTGACTTAGTTGGGGCCAGGACCCACACAATTTTCCATATATTACATAAAAGAAAATCGGCCATATTTTCTTTAAGCCTACGACTATCACGACGATCGCGATCTTTACAATTTCTTTATATCGAGCAAGTACGCAAAAACAGGTGCACTCTCGATTCACTCTCGTATTCCATTGGACGGAAATCCGACACAACCGGAAATAAATCGGATAGATTATAGATTTTATAGAAATAATTTGATTGATTTTGGTTGTATGAATGTTATTTATCACTAGATGTTTAATAATGTTGTCTGTTAAATTATATATGAAGCTGACTGTACTAATCTTTATGATAGTTAAATGTTTGTCACATTTGATATTAAGCGTACGTTGATTTTAATATTATTCCGATAATTTGTGTTGGCGTAACGATGTAGACACATGTCATACATCGTTATATTAAAACCACATTTTTAAATAGTTATACAATCAATCAATACAAGTTATACAACTTATACAAACTTTCTTTTTCAATTTTGTACATATGACGATTAGAAATGGATGAAGTTTTTATTTATTATTCATTTAGTATAGCTAAAAAGTCTGCTCCGAGGAGACGTGAACTCTCCGTGTCTTACTCTGCATGTAAATCTAAAGAAAAATTCTACCTCTAATCCTAATTCAAATCTATAAACAATTATGTTAAACACAAGATATTCGTCAGGTATTGTGTATGTACTAATTGACAATTTCGCCGAATGTCATGTGGGTGACATTATGTGGTTATCAATTGGAAATTTAAAAAAACTATTACAGTGGAAAACTAGAGATTCGTCATATGCATAAACAGCGTTTTCTCCTGTCAGCATCTATGTTAAATATAAAAAATATAATACTTATTTATATATCTGAAACACCAGAATATTAACGAATCGTTTCTATGTAATCCTTTAAGGTACAATTATTGTAACTGGAACTCATTACGTAATTCATATTGTCGCTATCACTTCTAATTAGGTAAGTAATCATGAAATATATGGAACAAAAACATATTAACTAATACTAATTATTGACAATCAGATTTTTCAATAAACATATAATTATGCTTTATTTTAATTAGTCATATGAAACAATATTTATAACTTGTATGATATATAAACCTATACCTATTTGTTAAGAAAGTTTACTGGCTTTATAACTTCACAGTATGACCTTAAGAGGGTTGAAATAAATATGAATGATAATATAATTGATCTAAAAAACTGCCGACACATATGTGTATGATTCAGGCAAGTTTCCCATAATCCAAATTTACTTGATGGTAGGTCTTTGTGCATGCATGGGTATGATATGGGTTAAAGGTGAGTGTAATTGCAGGATTATCAGGAAATAACTTCTTAGTTATATGGAATGATTAAAGTTCAACTTGCAGACATCTATACATTATACGCACAAATTTACAACAAACTTGACTTATACAATTAAAGACATTGTAAAAGGTCACATAAAAAAATTTATTGCGAATGAATCCGTTTCGCACAGTTACTTTAATACATACTATTTTATATGATTCGATATTATAAAAGGAATTTGTTTACTTTTTTATACAAACAAAAACGCCTTGTAATATAAGCATAACAGACTTGATAACCAAATATCTTATTTAAAGAATGTTCAAACTACGTGACGCATAATTCAACAAGAACAAATCAACGCCGAGGCCATACAATCAAGGCAGACAACGATCTTTAAAGAATACCCAAACCTTATACGGTAACACGTATTACGCATTACGGCTTTGGTGTTCACTGAGAAGATAATAATAAGCAAAACAATATTTATTATTTTACTAGTTTCCGGTAGCGTGTGAGAGGGAGTTCAGGTATTAGGTATCCCATGTTCTTTTCTGTACCCCTAACAATCGTTTAAGTAATTAAGACATTAAAGCATAACAAAAAAACTCAATTAGGTATATATTTATAATATTAGTTGGTTTATCATCAAATCCGAGCAAATTATAAGAAAATCTATAATACACGAAAACCTCTTTAACACATAATAATTTTATAAACTGACGCATCAATAATAATAGTTTATATCAAAATCAAAAAAAATACCAGACATTCGCTCTACATGTAGAGCAATAATACCATACAAATATAATTGTTATAAAATATTTGTTATATCATAATTGTTAGATAGTTATTAATAATTATATTCTCAACTGATTATTATTATCTCGTTACTCAATGTTTATATTTACAATCATTTAAAAGTTCTTATATGTAACAATGGCTTTCCGTTTTTGGTTCTGGCCATCGTTGACGTAATGTTTCTAATAAACAAGTCAGTACAGTTAAATAATAATTCCGATTCTAAGTACACAGTATTATTCCTATATGTTCCTTATCACTTTAAACATTTTAGAGGAATCGTTTAAGGATATACTGAACTAAAGTAGAAAACATATTCTATAAAACTGAATTTAATATATATAAGCAAATTTAATATGTATAACTGTTTTAGGGGTATTTTTATACGTAAAGACTCGAAAGACAGCGACACTACCCGTCTGTGCTCTGATCTCATCTCACTCTATTTCCTTGATTGCATCAATATCCTCAACAATTATGACTTAAATGTGCTAGATAGAACCTCAAGGTTTTAGTTTATATTTAAGTGGACCATTAAGTTGCTATTTTCGAAGAATGTTTATATTTAACGAACAAGGTCTCCCATGCCACAGTACGTGCAGGTCAAAATAACCAAAAAGTTTTCCTTATTCCTCTACAAACACATTTTAAATGAATCACCAACTTAACCCGCATATATTTGATCACAATACATTTTTGATTAAAAACTGATTATACACACTCACTTCTGTATTATAATCGAAAAATCTTCCAAAACTTGTTATGAGACGCGTTGGAGGATAGGTAAACACAGTTTTATCAATGACGGTCGAGTTTAAAAATATACGCGAAGGCGACAGCAGGACGCGCCCAAGCCGCGCCGCGTGACGACTGAGACAGGCTATACTAGTGGAGGAGGACACCGCACCGTCCCGCGCCGGACGGACGCCGGGTCATGCCCGCTTCCTGGGCTCGAGTGCGTCATACATATCATAAACAAAAACTAAAGCGGAGGACTTACAGTAAAAGATTTATTTATGCGTAACATTTGAAAAAAAAAACATAACTTACATTATTTTTAAATACACAAAACACTACAAGTATTCAATTCGATATATCAAAAATCCAAAACATACTGTTTCAACGAGATAAAATATTACAAAAATCGCTATGCTGCACTAAGCCTTAAAACACTTAGTATTCATATTTAGTAATAAGCGCCTGGTTTGGATATGATGTTACAACTTTTTGAAAACTTGTTATAATACCTGGCTTGACTTCGCATTGACTTTAATGATTGTTTTTTTTTAACATGTCGATATATCTATACAACGTAACCATTGCTCATCCATCATACCGTACGCCAATCGACTTTTCTTCTGACGTATCTTTGAATGTCTCCGAATGTCTAAATAACTACTTGTTTTGAATTGAATATTTCCAACAGCAATTAATATTTTCAAAATATGTTTTAAATTACAATGCTCTTTATTTACACAATACTGTTTTTTTAACCAAAAAAGCGGTCAGACTGCATCTTTTTTCTGCTATTACCTTACTCAAGAAACAATAACAAAAGGTCAAAGAACATCTTGTTGCTTACACTGGTGAGGGGTGGTTACGCCCAGAGAATTGGAATAGCGATTCAACGGAGAAATGCATGCTTGCTGGCATTCTCTAGCTATCATTTCACGCTTTATGAATTGTGTCGTAGTTATTTTAAATTCGTGTCTACATATATATGTTAACCAGTTACCATCAGCGTGTGAGCGGGGGGGGGGGAACAGGCACCCCTGACAAGTGTATAAAAAATTCACGATAATCGGTTGAGCAGTTAAGACGTGAACGCGTAACGTCCAAACAAACTCATAATATTAGTAAGGATTCACGAGCGTCTAAAAGTGTTGTATATTTTGGTAGAATTTATACAAAAATTCATTTGAAACATATTCAATTCAACATATGTGTACACTCATAGAACTTGTTAGTACTTAGTCTAAAATAAAAATGGGCTAATTTCTATTTAAATTGGGATACTTTTTATTAAACTCTTAAAATGTAAATACCATACTTTCACAAGAAAATATACATAAAATACTCGTTACATTTATATATTAAATGAATAAATATTATTCATTTACACCAATAAATAAATCTGACGAGTTTGTTTGTTTTTTATTCAGGATCCACAAGTTCGATTTTTTATTGTTGCGTAGCCGATTTATTGAGGAAAATATAGCTTAAGAAAACGTTTTCTTAGATATTTATCATAAATAATAGGTAAATGTTACAGACGTGAGATTATGTTGGTAAAAATCCTAATGGGTGAATAAAGGTAGTGTTTTTGAAATTTTGTAAAGTATTCTTACAAACGTTAAAATATTTCTGTAACAAAACACTAATAACTATTATGTTTAAAAATAATATTGTGTACACATTCTTTATAAAAAAGTCAGAAATGAAAGAGAATGATTAGGCACGATTTATGAGAATGTAATATTTCATTATCTTTTTAGTATAAAATAGATTTTCCAAGCGACCTCATAAAATTATAACAACTTATGCACGTGTTGGCAGAACTTGAAAGACGTTATCGCATACGTAGAAGGGGATTAAATACATTTATCCTTTTCTACACAATTTACACAACTAACATAGTATTACGATTTTATTAACGCATTATTAACGGTTTGAGAGAAATGATAATAGAAACAGGCGTGGAAGATATTGACTGATTGAATAAGGAAATGAAATATGGAATGTTCAAATACACGTTTCCTCTTTCAAATATATTTTTTTATTTAGACGTAGAAATTTCTACAGATTTTGAGTTATATATATTATAATTCTATACAAATATCAACGCAAGAGTTGATGTGCCAATGTATTGGCACACGGGACTGAATGGCATAGATCCCATTAACGCGGCGCATTAACGGTATAAGGAGCGGTTTGTACTTCTTACAGTGCCGGTGTCAGTCTTACTTAAATCATAATAATTAAAAATTAACTTAAAATCTCCACCAATTCGGAATGTACAGTCCACTGAGCGGAACCGTAGTGACTCTTTTACACGGATGGTAATAGATATATGATCAAATTTTTTACAATTGCAATACGAATACGATTTCCTATTTTTTTTCGGATTAATAAAGATTTTTATCGTGAAATATCAAAAAGACAATCAAACAATAGTCAAAAAACATTAAAACTTCTGGCAATATCAAACACTAACAAATTCTTGGCACATAAAACTCAAGAAAAATAAAAGTATATTTAAATATTATTAACGACTTTTTCCGACGGCCTTAACATTACAACAACAATAGATACAAACAAATACACAATGCCCCGTTCTCGCGTATCTTACGTTTTATTATACAATATCAACTACCTCGTTGTACTTAGCTCTACGATACAACAAGAGTAAGAAAAACCGAAAGCATTTCACATTCTCTTCCGTTTTATATAAGGAAATGTGATAGCGATTTAAATATACTGTGCATATTTAAATTCAAAAACCCAAATATTTTAATTTTTTATACTTCCATTTTCCAATTTAATAAGGTTTAAATTAAAACAAATGATTAAATTAACGTGTTTTTGTGCAATGTCCAATACTTGGTAATGAAAATGTGGACAAAATGTAATAAGCAGAGTTAAGTAGATTTTGAGGTTAACGCGTACAAACAGAAATCCTGTTAGACATTCAACATACAAGCTTAGTTTAGAATTGGTAATACGCAACTATGTTCAACAGATTTTTAGAACACAAAAACTGAATTACAACAGAGTACTCAAATTATATGAACATACCGTTCAAATGATTGTTAGCGACACCGTCTCCGCTAATTTTCCGATAAACACCGACCCCGGGAACCGCAGTGGTCCGCGAAAAGCGGCGTTGCACGGGTCTTCGACGAGCTTCCACTATAGAATACGAATTTCTAACATCACCCCCCTTACGAGTAGTTTTACAATCTTCAACAGGAGAAACGTAATGTTTCAAACTTTCGTCGTGCAACAAATTTTGGAGACTGGTTCCATTTCTTATTTTGTCTTTTATAGAATCTTTCTTACCCTTTTTTAATGTCAAATTATCGAAACTCTTGCAGGGCGTTAATTGAGGAATATTATTGTTACGTATATCATATTTCCGTGGATCGAAGGTGCTGATGCGCGGGTAGTGACTTACTAATATGTCGGGCTTTTTACATTTCATTACAATCACAGTTTGTGACGCGGATGCCTCTGGCTTATATCTGTTACCGCGATGCTTGATATTCATAATATTTCGTTTTATTACAGAAGTTCCTCTTTCTTCTATAGCATTTATTACATCATTAGATTCAAGAAAGCCCAAAGGGTGTAATCCTGTCTTGTAAACATGGTAGCTCCGTTTATTTCTTCTCTGATTCTGAGTATCGTCGTGGATAAAACTCTCATCGTAATGAGGCATCTTGGCACAATACATAGTGCCCTTTCCAAATCATATGCAGAGTTGGAGTTATATTTAATAATAGAAAAACGGTATTTTCACATTTTCTTCTATTAAAGTCACGGAAAAGCTTTGTAATTAGATATTTGCAGTTACAGAGAAAGGGCACTCCCCTTAGAAATCTTCGAAAGTAGGCACTACACTCTCAACAAGTTTCTCCTCTGAATATTGATGAAATACTACACTATCGTTGCAAGGTGTTGTGGGACACTGCTTGACATTCAAAATCACATCAGCAAATAGCGATCATTCAGGAACCGAAATAGCGAAGACGTAAGGTACAATTAGGTCATTATTTATTTACAGTTAGCGTCGCAACAAGCTTTATGTGCGCATCGCTCGATCTTTTACAGACTTCTGTCCAACATGCATAGAGGACCTTGGCAATGTAAATTTAACTAAATTAATCGATCTTTTTTTATCTAAAAAAAATAATTAATTAAAATTTAAAAAAAATATCAAATTACGTTGCAACAGATACGCCATTATGAATCCACGATATTTTTTAAAAGTTAATTTGATCTTTCAAACCTATAGAAAGCTACACTATTATGTCATAAAACATATTTACAAAAGGAACTTTAGACGATGGAATTGACTACTTTCTCTACAAATACAAACGGCAATTTCAAACTTCACTCAATCACTCGACTTGTAAGTGTGTCGTAAACAATATAGCGAAAAGTCCCCACTTAACAAACACTCATTACACATGTTGCCATAAGTTACGAAAATCCACTGTGTAGACCGTCTCGCACTGAGATAATTTCGTGTAAGCACGCCGTCTTTATAAAATACCTAATCTAAAAATAGTTAACGTTTTTTCACAACCAGATCTCGATATTCAGCAGAGCAACGAGTAGGCGAGGTAATGGGCAGCAGAGCATACTATTGACACAGGATGTCGAATTGCGAATCGGTTAACGAGATACGCGGTAGAGAACGGTGCGGGTGGTGCGGCCGACAGCAGCGGCGCGACGGCACTGCGCCGACTGCCTCTGGGCCGCTGCTGTCGCACCAGCGAGAGTGAAAGTGCCAGATCCATGCATCTCCGCGAATGCGCCCGAGTCGGCACACCTGTCCTTACAAACGCTAGTATTACGATAATATACGATAGTTAATATCTGTTATCTAATACACGTAAGTCTTCCCGCTCCTAACACTTAACTGTTATTTTAACTGATTGAGAATATTACAGCAGGCGGTGATAAAATATATAATTTTGAAACATGGTATGCGAGTAGATTTGCAGTTATTTTGCATAACATTATGTTTGCTAACTATGTGATAGCGTGATTGCGCTCTTTTGTAAGTACATAGAAACGTTTGTCGTAAATCATAAAACACGATGTTGTTCTAGCAATTTTTTCAACGATTTTCGAACGCATAGTTAGTCTTTATATATTTTTTTATTTGATGAATATTAATTATAAACGATCTAAATTGAATAATATACTAACTTTTATTCCATGATAAATTGAAATAGAAGCGTGCCAAAGATCTGTGTCACTTGACCATTACCAGACCGCCAGGGTTACACGCAAGGCAATTGTAACCGTATTAAACACGCAACTTATTAAATTAATCAGAAAATAATTAAGATAAAAAATAACAAGTTTTTACATCATACATATGTTTATTATATAATAATAAACATAAATCATGTTTATGTTATAAAAATTTAAACTAAAAAAATATTTATAATGTTGCAGATAAACCAAGATTTTTCTTTATTATTTTATAGATGATGATATTATTTTAATTCACGATAAAAAAATTGTCCCTATCTTTAAAATTAAAGTGTTCATTTGTCAAACGGTAATTCTATTCCAAGCGAGGCGTTAAAACAAATAAAATCTGCCACTCTCGAACTTGTAGCTGTAGTGCGTCAAAATTTTTACTGGAAATTAAATTCTACTTCGTTCTTTTAACGGAACCGCTTTGTATATAAAAGTAATATTTATAAATTACATATTGACCTACATCATGATACACAAGTAAAACGAAAACTAATAATAGAATGATAATACTCGTAACGAGATAAATAATGTTTGCTTATTAATTTTATTACCAACCGCTTGCGTACACTCGATTGTATTCCACTAAGAAGAAATAATAAGTTAACTATACATATTATTATACTACAATAACTTTTACTAGTATCAATCTTATCGCCCAAATTACCCCAATTTTAAGCGCGATTTAACAACGTTTTTCGTTAAAAAGGTTTTAATAATTTACGAATAATTTTCAATGTTCACGTATTAATAATTAAAATGCATGTATTAGTAAGGAAAATTATAGCGATTTGTAAATTTTGCAAAGAAAAAACATAAATACAAACAATTCAATTTTAAATTGATTTGACTAATACAGATTTATTATTGATCCAAGTAATTTCTTTTTTGTAGTTACACAAAAAAGAATTACTAATACATTTTTAAAAAATGGTGTACCTACTGCAAAAATAGATAACATGATAATATGATTCGACTTCTAACTTTTTTCCAATCAATAGGTTTTTTGTGATATGTATATACATAATTAAAATAAGTTTCATACGAATAAATAAAGCAATGAATATATATATCGATTTATACTTTTTCAACTAAGTGCAGGAAACTCACACAAACGTTTGCTCGGCCACTGGCCACGGTCCAAGCAACTCACTTTCCAATAAACTAGCCCGATCGCGATACCTAATCTAACGGGATCGAATTACTCCTAGCCTTCTACTTAACTCGCCCAACCATTAAGTATAGCAGGGCATCATTCAATTATTCGTCGTATAATCATTAATAAAGAATTGCGTAAAACAATAAAATACTAGTTACATCATTACGAAACACATTCATCATGTTTTACTCAACATTGCGTTGACAGAAGACCCATCACGATTCCTAATGATAGTGAATTACTTCAAACCTTGAGTTAGATACAGCGATGAGCAGATACAAAGGTATCACGTATACTGCCTGTATCGTAATTTAAAAAAATAACTTATAAATTACTTTAAAATATAATTGAAATAGAAGAAAATCGAAATGATCTAATATTATTACTTATTGTATTATGGTTATAAATGTGAAAGTGATTCTGTTTCTTTGTCTGTCTTTCACATCACATTACACTCACCGATCGTCGGCTATTATTTTGACATTTACCAATATTTAAAGCACTAGAATAGTTATAGGATATTGGGATTCTAGAAGACGCAATTAGGTAATAAGAATTGAACGGGGCGAAGCCCCCGTACGAAAGATAACGACTTAAAGACGAAGCAATCGGTGATTATTTCACAGATCACCTCTCACGTTCAGTTAACAATGAATGTCATTAAGCTTATCAATAACAGGAAGAAAACATGTGTGAAGGTCTATTTAAGTGTAATCTGAGAACTCGGAAAAGACATTTATAGCTAATAACTTGTGAAATTTAAAAATGTGTCAATTCTTGCTACTGCTAGTAAAAATACGTGTGACGGCTCATTGGATTCGTAATGACTAATGAAAATTTGAAAAATGTACGAAAATTTCAGACCCACTTATAATCATTTACTTGAACAATTACGGCTTTACTTATAAACGTTCTTTAGAGGGAGATGATTAGATAAGCAATGTTCTGTCTTCTTTTTTCGTATTTCGAATCAATAATAACAGAAAGAGAGAAATCAGTGTTTAACTAAAAACTCGCTAAGCAACGTTTATAAGTAAGGCTGTTAAGTATTATTAAATGTCAACAATTTATAGATAAAATCTATAAATGTGGTCTCGCTTTTTGCAAATAACTCAAAAATTATTTAAGTTAGATATATCTAACAAAATGATTCTGAAAGAGAAAGAAATTTCATAAACAATTATTATCTAAAGTTGAAAATAATTTTTGATACATAAATTTGAAAAGTCGAGAGCCATTAGACAGAATACATAGTTGACCGAAAAGTCGGTCATTAGTTTGTTCAAAACCACAAAAGAGCCTCATGGTTTTTCGTATTCTTAATTTGAATTTATATTTTGCACGGCGGTAAGAGAAAACACCTTTGAAATGAGACGTGTATCCGCCAGCCGCATTGGAGCCTTGTAATGGAATAAGCTCCGAGTGCATCTCCATAACAAGAGAGGTCATTGGCCCACTGTGGGATATATGCGAATTTTATTTTAGTTATTTTTATTTGTTGATGTAAGTGATCCAATAAATTTAGAATAATTCGAGTTAATTTAATATTATATACAACCTATATAAATCCTCCAGATAAGTAAATATGGATAGAAATAATTGTAATGAGACAATCCATTAAAATAAATATCATATGTTAATAATAGTTTAACATAGTATAAATTATAAAGTGCATGCTAGTGTCTATACTTTTATATAAAGCCGAAGAGCTTATTTGTTTAAACGAACTAATCCAATTTGCTCCCAGTCATATTTGACTTGTGTTAGATATAGCCCATTTATTAGGAAAGGTTATAAACTACATAATATCACGCTACGACATACGGGGGCTGAACAGAATTGTTTAACGGGGTGATACCGAGACGAGAGGCTAGTCTATAAATAAATTGTCGTGAGCAATATTATTAAGATAATTGCTTAAGTGCTTGATTAAGCAAAACACTAAGCAATTATGAAGAATTTTAGGTAACGTAATAACCATTTAATCGATTCGCTTCGATATTTATGATCAAGCTTAGGCAATGTCTGAAGTTGCATTAATATTATTATATAACGATTTATTTATTAAATGAGTTGGGAATTTTAGTGATTTTAGAATAAAAATCTTGAATAGCAACGAGTATATATATATGAATACACCACTACACATTACAAAACCAGACAAAACAACCCATCAAACAAAATAACGACCTCAGCAATTAGAAGGTCGTTATAATATAAAACCATTCGACTGAGTCTACTGAGCAGCGAGCAGATTAATCAAAACATGAACTATATCAAGTGTCATTTATATTACTCGCGTTTGATATCAATAAGTTGATGATAATTCGAAACTACATTTAAAGGACTCGTTTTGCCATTCACTTTCGTTAGTAAATACGACGATCGACGACGGTGCTTTTGCTACCGATGGAGTCAAGGTAAAGTAATCTAGCACCTGTCGCAATAAGTCTATAAATCAAGATCCACGCGTGAGTACAACTTAGTATGCACACAGACGTTTGTGCAAACATTTCCATGTGAATGGCTTAAGGTAATTGAGGAAATAACGACTTGTGTGCCGAGTACGAATTGGTTCCCTATAACGGATCTTCGGAATAGAACTTTATGGCATTCGAATAGCCCGAACGACGCGTCGGGTCATTGTAAATGATTACTTGTAACTTAGGATGCCGAACATATTGTATAAATGTCTTTTGTTTATTTAACGTTTAAACCGAATTGACTGACACGGCGGGGCCTTATGCAGAACTTGACTAGTAAACCATTATACTCTCACCAGATATTTTATCACCAATCAGCAATACCTTTAATTTCCGGTTTGAAAGAAGAGTATAATAACAACCTGTAAACGATGTACTGCTGGGCTAAGACCTTTTCTTTATCACATGTGGCTGATTTCATTCTAAACAACAGATTAAATTTATTATTAAGCTTATTATTCTCATATTCTAATAATTGGATCATCTCAGATCAAGAAATACGGGTGACGGAAATAACAATTCAGATCCTTTAGTAGTAGCAGAGTAATTACTCCAGCAACTAATAATATTAGTACCTATAATATAATGAATGAATTATCATTTTTTAATTACAATTAGCTAATATGCTTTGCTATTAAGAATGTAAAATAGGATAGTAATCCTCTTCGTAACTGATTTATAAATTTAGAAACTATGGTAATACTCGTTAACTAATTAATTAATCGCAAACAACATGTAGATTTTACATAGGAAACGACATCGCAATTTACATAAGTAGCAGCAACGCATGCAAAATACGATAATATTTTAAACAATCTTCATAGTTGTTTTAATAAACAACATCTTTGTAGCCTTGACTTAATATTTATGTAATGTTTTAGTACATTTCGTGAGAAAATTGCAAATTAAGTACATTATTTAACTTAATTTTTAGATTAACTAAAAACTTTTATTTGAACGACGTACTCAAACGATTAAAAAAATAATATAATAGTTTACATATATCAGCACCAGCGAAAATGTGCGCAAAATTTCAGTTCAATCGTTTTTTCTGTAAATGGTATAAAATTCAGTTGCAAGATTTGATAAAAAAAAGTAATCGATGTTCACGTATTTATATACCGATATTCGAACTAAAAGCTTTGAATATAATAGCACGTTCAAACACTAAGGAAATGGAAGCTGAGCATTTGAACTCTTGTCGACAGACGAGGTCCCGTTATAGTGCCTTAGCAGATAGGCCAGAGCACGTTGAGCTAGAATCTACCTACATAATGAGTATTGTGCATATCGCAGTGATTACTTATCAAATAAACGATACATTCATATATTCAATATTTTATAACCTTTTTTTTTAATGATCTGTCGTTAGGTAATTACTACTATTCGCAATTTCTACTTATTAAGCGTAAGTAGGCGTTACGATTATGTTATGTGAAAACGACATTACGACCAACCCCTAAGGGGTCGGGATCCACCTAGCGACTTTCACGACGCAAGACGGCCCGAAAACGGTTAAGCTATTGTGACTTCATTTCCAATATGATAATTACTAAGCTTGAATTACACACACACACACAAATAGCAGATTAAATAGACTTAATTAAAAATTATGTCATATTCTACAATTATATTTCATTTCCTTTTAGGTCATATTTTACATAATAGAGAGTTTTACCTAAAATTAAAACTTACCTATTATTTTTTAATCAATATCCGGAATCCATCTTGAGTCAAGCTCCGGTTTTTCAGCCCTAAATCAGCTTTTCTTGTTTCCTCTTCGTTAGTGGCGCTACCTTATTAATCTTTGTTACCTTGGTTTCGCACTGGGTGACGTTTGTCATTATAGCACTCATGATGCACCAGGTAGACCTTACCTGGATTCCGGATATTGATTAAAAAATAATAGGTAAGTTTTAATTTTAGGTAAAACTCTCTATTATTTGTTTTGTATCAATATCCGGAATCCATCTTGAGTGAAGTGTTTGTTATCACCTGGTGTTAGTAAAATTAATGTTACTGTATTGACGCTATAATGTGTAGAAATAAGAATATGATACGTTTGAAATAAAATGCTTTTACGATTTTAAGAAAGCATTCAATGTTATTAAATATAATTATTTTAATATTTAGAACATAAAATTACATATGACAAAGCTATAATTCATCAATTAATTTACAGGATCAAATAAATTTGCTAATGATACTGATTCATTAGTTTTGAAGGGGCTTTTATCAGCTAATATTCTTTGATAGTAATTTTTAAATGTACGAACCATTTTCCAGTCACTATTTGCAAGAATACTGTCTTAAGAAAAAAAAAAAATCTTGATCAATTTTGGGAGGCCACTGCTGATCTCACTGGAGTTGCCTCGATATTAGCATCTTTTAAAAGAGATTTTACCAAGCCAGCAATTATTGTTCTGGATGCAGGTTTAGTTAGCTATAACTCTTGCTGTGATAAACAAAATATTAATATTTTCTCTTCGACTTAAGGTCAATTGTAACAATTTTCTTATCCAAAACACAACATTTAAATTTTTATCAGGGTGTTCTTTAGGCCTCCATCCAGATTGTCTAGGTAAAAGTATCAGTTTTTGAACCAAAAGCGGGCCTGAAGGTTATAACAGAATTTTCATCAATTACGGTCAGTTCATAATAAAGTAAGGGCATAAACTCTACGACCTGATGTTGATAATAATAGGATGGCAATATGTGGAGATACCTGATAAAGGTTATTTTCATCTGGACTATGTACTCATTTATTTTAACAATGTTTTTGGATTCCAAATTGGTGGTTTTGATTGTTTTGGCGGGCAACTGATATAGCTTTAACTATATGTTTTACAAAGAAATTTGAAGATAAATCTATATTTAAATTTGAATAGGTAAATGTCATAATAACAGATTTGAAATACTAGAATAGTTATATATGCAAGGCGTCTATCACAGTGTAGATGTGCTAGGTAACGAGCAACTTGCACTAGCACTAGGATACTTATAAGTAAATAAATGAGACTCACACCACTTCTTTCATCTATGCCACGCTGCTTTATAGGTGTTGATAGTAGAACTTTGCCAGCTTGACATCAGTGGGCTCCGTTCCTGATCATTCCACTCTGTTAACAAATCTTGCCAACCGAAATAACCATGCTTCCAGGTTCAAGTCCTGAACTTGTGGTGGGTGTTATAATGTTCTCGTATCTATTAATGTCTGTTCAAAGAATCGGATAACAACTCGTAGTGTTTTGCGTTGTACATCCGCTTTCAAAAAACACCTTGCTCCATTTCAGCGATTAATATGTACTGTCCGCTGGCTTGATTCAGGTGTTAAAGGACTCTGGGAATGAGGATTGGTGGTGGAAATAACCATCCCAGTCTGTAAAGCCAATGGTGACAAGACACATTGTGATGTTTCGCGTATTTGTCCTGCACATTTATTCAAACATATGTTGGTATAACGTGCGCCGTATTTGACGAAAAAGATTTACATTAAGCGTTCCCCACATTTGAAATATAAGTGACGTCTCTTTCGCTGTCAGATGCCACTCAGGACAAGTCTTTTGGCGTATCAAGGCATCTACTTCGACATTGAAACGATCCGGTAAGTATTGAGTTATAAGATGTATGTTCAGTTTGTGTAAAATCAAAAGGAGTTGTCGAGTTTGTTAAAGTAATCTTTTGGATTTCGTGCCACCCTGTTTGGAGAAGTATCTGTGCATTATCTAGTTGACATTTCTCTTGTGCTATCGCAGTGTACACGGCAAATATTTCTTTTGCGTTGTCATGCCAGGCCAACTGTTGTCCCCGAGTTGTGCACCTTAGCCTACGTTAGATGCGTCTGTGGTGAGTAGATGGGTTATCAGGTTCATATGTAATTGTATCGAGTTACCCACTAACATTGTATCTCCTCTTGAACTGGTTAAGGGATATTTATTAGACGGTACGAAGGGTTATTTGGCAAATGTCGACTGAAATTGCATTGTTCGACAGTGAAGCCAAGCTCTTAGAGTCACAAATGTTGCAAAGTTTAATCTCCCCATTAGCGTTTGATACTGTTTGAGGGATCACTTGCATTTATGTTGCTGCTGTTGAAGTGCATTGCGTAGCGTTATACACTTCGACACCGACAGGGACTTTGCGTAGCGTTTTGTGTCCCATATTATGCCGAGAAACTCGAGGCATTGTGTCGGAGTCAGCACTGACTTGCTGTAATTGATGGACCAGGCCAATAATTACATGATCATTATTGTGAAAGCTATATCTTCTTGCAATTGGTGTTTGGACTGGTTTGCTATTAGAAAATCGTCCAAATAAACTACGCACGTGATGTCGTGACTTCTCAACAGTTCTGCTACTCAGTTGGCTATAGAGGCAACGTTTTTGGCGCTGACGACTGGCCGAATGGTAGACCAGTCATTTGATGTAGCTGATGCTGGTATGGATTGTGATGATAATTGAACAGTGATATTGTTGAGCGATAGGTTCAAGTCCAGTTTTATCATACAATCTTAATGCTGGAGAAAAGTGGGTATGTGGAAATGACTGAATAGATGAAATGGTTTTGTTTAATTGTTTTAAGTTGAAGATTGAACTTTTTGTTACTGCTAAAAACGATTGTCGCCCTGCCTATTTCGGTTTCCTTGATGGGATGGACGAGAAGGATGTTTTCCGTAGTAGCATTTTTACGAAAAATAAAAATTATCGTCTGGTCTTTTACTTGTAGACTGTTTTTAATGATAGTTAAAGTTTTCTTATAAATAAGACTGCGTCGCCGATCTTACAGATGTAATCAATTCTTTTTTTTTTTTTTTTACCAACTAGTACAAAGTAGTTTTAAATTTGATCTTCGTCAAAAATAAGAGATTTTGAACTTGGAGGTATCTTATGCATAACATCACATTGATATTTTTCGAGAAATTGACGTAAGATAGCGTCTCGTCTTAAATTAATCAATTCAGCTCACACAAACTATTTGTAGCAAATCATCACTCACTTTGCTATAGGCGGATTCTTTTGAAAACAACGATTCTATTTTTTTTTTTTTTTTTTTTTAAACAATGTATCAGCAGCTAATGTAGGTTTGGAATCATTTGCCCAATCTACTAATGCTTGTAACGTGTCTGTAAGTCTGTAGTTTGTCTTTTTGAGAAAGTAAAGCGTTAGATAAACCTGCCAGTCTTTATATCATTATGGCTACAAAACGTTTTAATTCGTCATTCACGTTAAGCTCAATAAAACCAGGGGTAGTGAAGTATTTCTTTTGTGTATCCGTAAAACGTATAGCGTACCAATCATCACAATTAAATCGTTGTAATTCTTTTAACTTTTGAGATATTTATCTTTCGATTTTGAATATAATAATATTAATAGTAAAAATGTCCTCCAGACCGACCAATCTCAAGAGAGATTAGCCAAATACGCAGGAGATATGATAGTGCATAAGTGTGTGCACACAGGAGCATTATCTATTCCCTAACTCTCATAATCCGATGGGATGGCATTCCGACACAACCGGAAAGAGTTCAGGTGCAAGACCAACGGCTTCACGTGCTTTCCGAAGCACGTGAGTGAACACATTTCCAACTTCCGGACTCCGGGCTACTACTGAGAATTTTCTGATAGGATAACCCAATAACTTTATTGGCCCGACCTGGGAATTGAACCCAGGACCTCTGGGTCTGCGGCCTTACATCAAGCCACTAGACCAACGAGTCGATGCAGTATTTTTAATATACTTTAACAGTAGTGTAATACTCAATTCAAAAAATATATTAAGTTGGTTACTTTTTGTTTCGCTTTCTGTTGGTTGGCGTAAATTTAGATGATTTGATGGAACAGTTAATGTTTCATTATTAGCTTTATATTACAACTGTTATTCGTGATAAGACTTGTCAAAAAAGCAACTTCTTAAGATAAATAATCAAAATATACATAACTCACAGTTTCCGAATCTTTTCTTCTTTTTTCGTCTTTTTATTGGGATAGCATCACTGTCAGTAGATGTATCTGTCACTTTTTTCGCTGTCTAAATCCGTTAAGGAACGTAACCGTTTACTAGATGTAGAATCTTCGATGACACTCACTGATTCTAAATTATCATTCTCCATTTTAACGAAGAGGCTTAATATAACTTTGAAGACTATTTACTTATTTAATATTATTATTTATTATACTAAAAATAAATTTTAAAAAAGCTGACTTATGACGGCGTGAAAAATCGACGCTATAATGACAAACGTCACCCAGTGCGAAACCAAGGTAACAAAGATTAATAAGGTAGCGCCACTAACGAAGAGGAAACAAGAAAAGCTGATTTAGGGCTGAAAAACCGGAGCTTGACTCAAGATGGATTCCGGATATTGATACAAAACAAATAATAGCTAACTAGTTACTACTACATTTAAATCGTTTGAAAGTATATAATATTTTTAGAACGAATACGCATTATATCTTTTATCAATGTCTTAATAAAGCATTCGGCCCATGTCTTTAGCGGATAGGGAGCCAGGGAGCATGTCGGTATATGATTTGCTAATGTTTTATGACGCTAGTACCTCATAAAAGCTCATATCAATAAGAATAAATTAAGATTTGGTAAAGTCAATTAATGCACGCAGCTACCTTTTTAGCGCAGGGTATCTACTTAATAATTCTGCCCTTTTCGAGTTATGTTCACATCATCTATAACTGAATAAGTTTTTCATAAGTATGTACGTATCAAATATTTTTTCAAATGATATAAATATCTTTAAAATCTGATTTCTACAAAAATTATATATACATGTCTGCCACTTCGTTCACTTTATGACCTTTGTGCCTGTAGTTACATTGACTCACTTACCCATCAAACCGATACACAGAAATCCTATGTATAGCTATTTGGCGATAGAGTGATACCTAAACGTGCTTGCACAAAGCCTTACTACGAATGTATATATAGGTACGCCCGTAATTTAAAAAAATAGCAGACCTAAGAAGGAGAGACGAGTCTCGACCCTAATGTTTACCAATTATTACTATTAATAGAGAGAATTATAAAAAAATCTAGCCAGCTCCAATAAGTGAAAAGTTTTATTGAAAAAAATTTTTTTATATATTTCCATATTAATATGATTGATGCAAAAACTTTAATTTTATAACCGCTGTTAGAGAAGTTAAAAAATCAAGACCGAAAACGTAAAAATCTTTTTAAAAGCTGGCGTTAATCACGTTCAACATCCGCTCTCAATCGTTATTGATCAGATGTCCGACACTAATATGTAGACATAAAAACATCTTTCATATGTAGTTATTATGAAAATATACGAATGCTTTATCACTTTTATTATAAACATGAAATTTATAAATGTGATATTCTCACAACATCTAGGTCTAGAGTTTATTAAAATTTAAAGCCGTTTGTAGTAATTTATTGCAATGAATTGTAAAGTACATCGTTGTTAGGAACTCGACCTCTTTTCGAGGAAAGCTAAATATCTTGAACGGCATTATACGAGCTGTCGGGCGGGACCGGCACGACGGCGTGGCGGTTTCCAAGCGCTAACCGCAGGAATATTAATAAAATAAGTCGGACGAACTGCGCCACGAAGCGAGCTGAATAGCATACATAATATCGTGTCTTCAACCTCAGACAGTAGACATCTAATTCTGATAGATTCTATTCTAGAATAGTGCCGTTATAAGCCGACAATATAAAACCGTATAGACTTAAACTCGGTACTTTTTATTTGAAAAGATTTAGTTTAATAACTAGTAATTATGTAATTATAAGTATTTAAATCACATATGATAATAACTTTGAAAATTATATAGCGTTTTTATATAACTGTAAACACCTTTTAATAACGAAGAACCAAAATAATATACATTAAGGTTCATGTTAGTTATGAACTTTTGTCAATAGATCATTAAAACATACTTTTCTAAGTATATGTACAAAAGAGAAAGCAGTATTGTGAAAAACGGTCGAACGACAGCTCTAAAAAAAAAGTGCCTATGTTTTATTTTTATCAATAACATCATATTTTTTCTAAAATCATGGATGTCAACGCTTTTCATTTCACGGCTAATTTAAGTGTCCGGGGAACCACGAAGAAAAAACTTTCACAACTGACTAGAAACTAAAATAACCCAATCGAATCCGACAATGTATTGGCACACAAAGTGCTTAGCCGTTTATTTACTATGTACTGTGAATCAATTACGACTCTACCAGTAATAGGATGCGAAAGTTTAAGTTTTTTTTTTTATATCTTGCACGTTCCGATTAAGATGCTTCTATATATTTTTAGAACGCTGAAGAAATTAGAAGATGGATTGGGATTTTGTTGCTTAGTGCTGATTGATTTAAGTAATACTAATTAACAGTAACACTAAGAGGGACATATGGCGAAGGCTCGTGACGCGAATAACATCTGCACCGAACAATTCGTAATAGTAATAATAAATAATGAATAAATAATAAACAAATAATGCCATGTAGGCAGCCACGACAGCAAACAAGAGTGTCACGACGAAAAAGAAGAATTAATAGTAGCTCTACTGTACTAGATTTTTGAAATAGGCAAGCGTACGGTCAAATAGGCATTGGCGCTTTAAAAACATCCCTTAAATCTTGGGAACTGGGATGTTATGATGGGATGGTAGAATATTTGATGAGTGGGTGGTGGGTGAAGAGTATAATATATATTTAAATAGATACGAATCGTAAATTACACTCATTTCAAAAAGTAAAGGCTATGGGCAATGTTTAATAACAATATAATATTAAAAATACTGACCATTCGTTTAGTCAGTGTCTTCATAGTTAAAAATAATAAAAGGCATAAAAAATATATTCTAGATTTTATCTCTGAAATCCTGATCAAAGTCAGTTTTATCAATATAGCTAAATACTGAATACACATTGGTCGACATTTGCTTAATCAACTGCCATCAACCAAACCAAACAAAATCTTACTTTAATTACCATTATTGAAACTGGCAGTAAAAAAATTACCTAAAAATAATATATCATTAAAAAAAGGAAAGGAAAAACATACCAAATAAACATATATTAAAAATATATATTTTAAGATATATCTATGTTTATAAATACTCTCAGGTCATTAAACTTTAAAAAAGTATTTAAATTACAAAAAACCTTTTTTTACAATTATTAACAAATTACTAAAAACATGTTAGTTGTAACATAAATAATTTCTTTACATTATTTGTCATTTCACATTATATTGAATAGCAAATTCAAAGTGTCATAATGAAAACGTAAACAAATATTAATTATCTTAGGTTTTTAGCACAAACTTTTATAAATAGTGATAGTTGCTAACATTTATATACATGGTGTTTAAAAGCAAGCATGGATTTTTTATAAAGTCCTTTTTAAAAGTGTAAATGATTTATTCACGCATCATGAATAATTCGATTTATTATTTATTCTACTAAACGCCAAAAATTGTAAAATGTGTAAATTTTTTTTAATTATAAATTTATAAAAATTAAAATACACATGACATGCTTAATACAATTAATTATGTTATAAGAATAGCAGATTAAATAAAATAATTAAGAAAATCAATTTATAAAATGTCTTTCGTGTTTACTAATAACGAAACTTAAATAACGAAACAAACAAAGATTAGTTTAAATCTTCTTGTTTATTTAAGATTAGTGTAAGTGAAAGAAATTTAGTTAGGTATTTAGAAACCAACAGCGCATTAATTAATTAGTTAAGTAGTTCGTCTAATACGAAGTACCGGACTATTTTTTATAAAATAAAATAACCATTTGCTTACTTAAGAATAAGTCATTCAATAATAAACGTAGTAACAAGTCTAGAAAACGGAACTATTTATAAAGACAAAGTAAAATACTTTTCAATTTTTGATACCTACTCATAGACGAGATGAAATTAATGCATAGCTTACCTTGTCCGCATTTCTCTGACTTGGGAGTCGAAGTCATCATGACTTTTCCTTTAATTTACAGTCATATTAACACAAATAATGTTGTTTTAGAAAGTTTAAATAAGTTTTAATAAATGCTAATAAAATAAGGATCGACCGGCAGCCATATTAGACACCATATTTTATTTTTATTCTGTCAAATTTTTGTTTATGCATAAGGTTCAGCATACATGACCGATCGGGGATCACCGATTATTAGACATAAAAAAAATATTTTTGTTGTATGATAATAATAATAAGTTTTTATCGAAGTCAAATTTTTAATAAAAGACAAACATATTTAAATTTTAAAGCAAGTTATATTTTATTGAAAAACAAACAAAAAGCGCTGTACAATGGTATATTTAAAAAAAATAACTTGTTGAAATTATTTTATTTTCAAAATAATTAGCATTATTGATCCCATACTGTTAAAAAAAGTTTTTTCCAAATGCAAAATATAAAATTATTAACACCATCTTAATATTAGTTCAAAATGTATGTTACGTCTGTTATTGTGTTTTATCTGTTGTTTTTATTTAATTTGACAGCTACAACTTGAACATGGAGTGTTTGACACGGTGCTTGAATTGATTTAGTGTTTTATTTAGAAAAGTTATTCTTCGACTGTTTTCTACTCTCAAAGATTATGCATGACATACAATAAATGTGTATTAACTATTAAATATTTTTAATAACTAAATAACGTTAGCAAAGTGCTCATTAGCGCAAATAATTCGACGTAATCATGGCGGATCCTTTAAGTTTACTTCGCCAGTATAATGTAAATAAAAAAGAGATTATTGAACGCGACAACCAAATTATTTTTGGTGAATTTTCATGGCCAAAAAATGTAAAGACTAATTACCTTGTCTGGGGGTAAGTAGAAATGTTATGAAATGTTGTAATACTGCTTTTAAAAACGAAAATAATACTTATAAAATAAATGTATTCTATATTTAAACAGATCTGGAAAAGAGGGAAGTGATAAAGAATATTATACCCTGGATTGTTTGTTGTTTATACTCAAAAATGTACAATTGGCCCATCCAATTTACGTTAAGCAAGCAGCTGTAAGTATTTTGAGATCATATATAGTTTGTTGGTGACGAATTTAGAAATTTATTATATTTTGTATTTCAGGCCGCTAATATTCCTCCTGTACGGCGTCCTGATCGTAAAGAGTTGCTTGCGTATTTAAATGGTGAAACTGCAACATGTGCATCAATAGATAAAAGTGCACCTTTGGAAATATCAACACAGGTAGAACATTTAGTCAATAGATGGGGCAGAAAAGACATTGTTTTATACTAATTAAATAAAACCACACATTTAAGGTTAAACGCACTCATGATCATGATGGAGGTGAATCTGCAGCTAAGAAGCCTCGTATTGAGGAAACACACGTACAGAAAGTGCGAGAACAGCTGGCGGCACGTCTGGATGCGCCTAAAGAAGCTTCTGTTACTGTTGATAATATAAAGTGAGGTTTTAATTAATATAATATTGTCTTTATACTCCTTAAAAATACAGTGTATTATTAAATTATATTTCTTAAAAAACTACTTCAAGTTTTATTACAAAGTTGTGTTAAAGTCAATTTACATACTTTAATAATAATTGTTTTTAAAGGTCCCTATCTGAGGCTATGTCTGTGGAAAAAATTGCTGCAATCAAAGCAAAGCGTTTAGCTAAAAAACGGACAACTATCAAGAGTAATGATTATGCAGACACACTTGGTGTTGTGGGGTCTGATCTCAGAGCCATCCTTGACTATGATGTTGACCTTACTAAAGATATTATTAGTCGAGAGCGGCAATGGAGGACCAGAACTACAGTATTACAAAGTAATGGAAAAGTAAGTATGGAGATATTTTGTTTCTTAATAAATTTATAAAAGTAATGTGGTTTGGTATTTATCATTATCTGTTCAATAAAAATATAATAGCTATAAAATTTAATAAGAAACAATCAAAAATTTCTATAAATAATAATTAAATTTTCGACATCAATTCCAATAGTAATTGGTTTTAATAATAATTATATTTTCTTTGATACTATTTATTATAGGAGATATTTCTAAGAATAGTATTTAAATACTTAAAAGATATATTTTATGGGAATACTAAGAGGTATTATGCTCAATTTTCAGACTTTTGCAAAAAGTATTTTAGCTCTTCTTGGTAGTATAAGAGCCAGGGAAGAGGGCAGGCCAGGAGCACCTAGACCACAACCAGTGGTTATGCCTCCACCTTCAGCTATACCTGCGCAGCAAACCCAGTATAACAGATATGATCAGGAAAGATTTATCAGACAGAAAGAAGGTTTGTTGAAATAAAAATAACTTGTAAATATAAAAAAAACTTTATAATAATTTATGCAATATTTTCTTTTCAGAAACGGAGGGTTTCAAAATTGATACTATGGGAACATATCACGGTATGACCCTAAAGTCAGTGACAGAAGGGCCAAGTGTGCCAGCACCAGCTCGTGCTCCACAAACACCAAACCATCCAAGACAAATGTCACGTAAGTCATTACCTGCATTACCTCAGCTTTTATTTCGATATTTAAAAGAAACAGTGATATGTGTTTAGTGGTCATTCCTAGGCTAAATCCTAAATAAAAATGTAGTCTACAGTATTTCTAAATTATAGAAAAAAAATTAAAATAACACCAGTTATAACCTATTCATCTAAGTTAGCAGAAATAAGTCAAACTGGGTAAGTAGTACTGGGTAGGTAGTAACTATGCCTAGGTTATTCATGACAAATAGCCTTCGTAAACATCAGAATGGGTGCCATTTTGTGTGATATAAAGTACAACGTGCGATGCGCGCAGAGGGCGTGGCGCCGGGCGGAACCCCGCGGCGCGAGCTGCTGCCGGTGGCGGCGGCGCGCCCCCCCGCGGGCGGCAAGCGGCCCTCGCGCACGCCCATCATCATCATCCCCGCCGCCGCCACCTCGCTCATCACTATGTACAACGTCAAGGACATGCTACAGGAGCTCAAGTGTGTAACGTCTATTTTGTACTTATTACGACATGTAGGAAGTGTACATAGAATCATTTAGAGTTACCTCTTCCGGCTTATTTACTGTCGATTAATGCTCCACATCCATCTTGGTTTGTTCGACCACTATTACGATACGATGTGAACCGCTGTCCTTAGATAAGTGGATCGTTTGCAGATAAATTGGTGAGAATTGGAATTTGTTAAAAATGATGTGTAAATACGGACATATTACGAATCATAATTATAAAATTAAAAAATACAGTTGTTATGACATACTTTTGTTTACATATTATTTACTGATAGGGAACATATTGTTGCTACTCGCCGTGTGTGACGTCCAAAACATGATAAGTGCATGCATCTGTCTGACTCTGATTTTAAAATATCTGCTAAGTTTATATAGTTATTTGCATGTTGCAAAAACGCATTGGTTTTTAGCAATTTTTTTTTTAATTTCTGTTTATCTGGTTTATTAAATGTCATATTATAGTGAAAAGTATTATACTATATTCTTCAGAATAATTTATAAAATATGTACGTATATTATTTTTTCGTTGTATATAAGCATAAAATGAGATCGCGTCACAAGAGGTGCGTGTAAGGGAAGCGCGGGTTAAATCTGAAATCTTGCTAGCTTTAGGCTATTTAGCCGATCAGTCTTAATTCAGTCGAAAACTTGGGCTATATATAGAAACAATATATATTTTCATAAACATTTTACATCTAATTTGATTGAATTCAGTGGCAGCTTGAGTCTGTTCCAGAATAGCAGGACCAAAATGTACTCTCTAGTGTAATAATAAGAAAAAAATATAGTGCAAAAGTATACATAATAATTAATAATATGCTAATAAAACTCAACAGATTTGTACCAGTTGAGCAGAAGAAAGCAGAGGGTGCAGTTCGGGAAAATGAAGTATTATTACAAAGAAGGAAAGGACCCACCGGAGATCAAGTACCTAATAATGCGACAACGATAACGGTTTGTGAAACAATTATTTCTATATTTTTTTCAATTTCATTTTTCAATCCATTTTATTGCCTCCACTGGTGACAGGCAGGTCGGTCCATTATTCGTAATTGCGATTCAATGGGGAAACGCTACTAGCACTGTTGCCGTAGCCATCATCTTATATTACATTATGGAATGTGCAGTAGCTATTTTTAATATGGATTTTATACAAGTCAATATAGTTAGTTAGACCTTAATGTAAATAGCCCTAAGCTACCCCTAGCCGTCTGATTCTCAGAAAAGAGCCAATAATGCATTTGTTAATTTGGAAAAATGGAATGCTTGTTCATGCTACGCACACGGAAGTAATCGACACCGGTGTAACTACAGGCACAAGGGACATAACATTTTAGTTCCCAAGGTTAGTGGCGCATTGGTGATTTAAGGAATGATTAATATTTCTTACGGCGCCAATATCTATGGGCGGTGGTAACTACTTAGCATCAGGTGGCCCATACGTCCATCTACCATATTAAACCTATATTAAAATTTATCCAATGAAAAAACGTCTCTAATTGGGAGATGAATATCGTCTCTCAGGACTTCATATGTACTTATACTAACTTGTTTTAATATCTTTTATAGGTACCTTATCGAGTAGTAGACAATCCTGCAAGATTATCTGCTGCCGAATGGGATAGAGTGGTTGCTGTATTCGTCCAAGGCCCGGCATGGCAGTTCAAAGGGTGGCCATGGGATGGAAACCCTGTTCAGATCTTTGCTAATAGTAAGTTGTAATAATATATTTTATATCAATTTAAAATTTATTAAATAAATAATCAGACATACTGATCAGCTTATTAGCTTTCAGAGTGATGAATTAGCTTTTCAGTAAATACAATTATTCGTATGAAATAAATTCTAATGATTGTGGTTATAACATGAATTAAAAATATAACACCACACTTGAGTAGAGAGTATAAATGGCATCCTGTCACTTCCCAGTATGCGCATTCCACCTGAAGTTCGACGAGATGAAGCTGGACGCAAACGTGGCGCGCTGGGCGGTGACGGTGCTGCACCTCAGCCGCACCAAGAGGCATCTCGACCGCGCCGCCCTACTCGCCTTCTGGGAGACGCTCGACAAGTACGTACTGTAGGGATGGCCGATAATTATCGATTATGATGATGAAATGTGAAGGATATATAGCACTATAGTAATAGATTACAAATGCTGTGTGGTTCCGGCAGAGTCGAATAGAGCTGCTACATCTCAATCCGTAGATGTCATATAGTTTGACTAACGATCTATGCATAAGGGTTGTACATATCCATCCAATCGAGCACATTGCTCTACACATTATTCACAAAAACGGAATGAAGGCTATCAATGCTGCAAAACACTTGCTTCATTCAGTTTACCCACTAATACCCCAAATAAAAGCTATAATGGCAAAAAATAATAATAAATAAGATCTTCTCTAGAAAAGTTTAGATCTTTTCGATAAAAATCGATTAAGTATGATAGGGCAAACATTAGACTGACTTAACGTATTGCAGGCAAAACTATGAAATCTCACAACTACCAAATATTTGAAGAATAGTATGAATGAGATGTTTTCTTGTTGAAGTGAAATGTTAAGTTTGAGTATGGTTTAGAGCTGAATGCCAATTTATTTTATCCCAATACCAACACTCAGCATTGCTGTGTTATAGTTTACAGGATGTTAGAGCCAGTTAATTTTAAGCACAGAGATATAACGTTGTCGAATACTCTCAACTCATTCATTTTCTCATATGCAATATTTAAAAAAAACAGCTATGCAAAGCAATGGAATAAATAAAAACAAAATATGTATATGGCTTTATGTTAGTTTTAGTTACCATATAAATAGACGGGCGAGGTTAATTTGTGTTATGTAATAATTAAACATTCTAAATCGCTGTTTCAATTCATAATTGTCATCTACAATTACTTACTAAAGTACATAGTGAGTGAGATTAAAGGACGAAGGTTAGCAATTTAGTTATATGTTAAAAATATGTTTTTTTTTTGTTTCAGACACATGATGAAGAATAAACCGCACCTTAGGTTTTAAGTTTGTTGTAGAATTATAAAATTTTATCCTATAGACTATTATACCGTGTGAATATCCAGAAGCCTTAAAAGCAATTAAAATCTAAGTCAATTCGTACCATTTAAAGAATATTTTGGTAATATTTCATTATAGTTATATAATATTTTTTCCTTTACTATTCATTATAGTAGAGTTATTGTCTTTTATTATGTTGAAAAAATATTTTCTTTGAATAGCAAAAGGGTATTGCAATATAAGGTCAGTTATAATCAATGAATAAAATTTGACAAAAATATACTGTTTTTAATATTTATAAATTATTCATTGTTTATAATGTGAAATGTAAAAGAAACATTGCATTAATAATGAAAAAGTATATAACTGTGTTTTGTCACTATGCTTTTATTATGAATATACTGTAAAATATTAATGCGAACTATATTGAGTTGCCTTAAAATCAATTCAATACTATCCGTGGTAATGCATTTAAAGTTACACATATTATATTATATATTAACAATAGTTTGTGGCAATTGTTAAAAAGTCTGCGATTTATTGTTTTGGAATATATTTCTTATATAAACATAGCCCACGTTTTGTATACACTAGTGACCTAGATTCGTTCACTTTTATAGCCCAAGGACTCTGCATTCTAATTATAAAACAGTGATCAAAAATAACTTGCATAAAAACAAAGTTAAAGGTTTTATGTAAATGTTAGACGAAAATGAATTATGACCAAGATTAATGGACCAATCTCGAATGCTTTGAATTTAAACCACTTCAAAAGATATATATTAAAAAATAGCATAGTTTTCGACATTTAAAACATTCAGAATATTCAAGTATTGCAGTTTCAAGGACAAGTGTTTTCAACTTTGATGTAATTCAATCATATTTTCTTTTTTAGACATTTCCGGGTCTGTTTTATTAATTAATATTATTTATATACCTACAAACTGATATGTATAAGAAATATAGGAAATGTCTTTCAAATAATGAAAATGAAGAAAAGTATTGGATAAAATGAATTAATGTATTTATTATGCAATACAAGTGCATTACTATTATATATTGAGATTATTATACTAACAATTCTTACAATAGTCACAATTCTTTGACTTCATTTGAATGTTCATTTATATTTTATTTATTTATTTTATCTATATATTTATTATGTAAAATTTGAAATACAGGTACATGCCGTTGATTATTTCAAAACTATTTAAGTATCAATACATTTTTGTTAATATTAAACTAATTGAACGAGTATTGTATGTTACATTTAAATGTTTTGACGTAGCTTAGTATCAATTTATGAAACTGTGATAAATTTCATATATATAATATACTCCTAATATTTAGCCTTTTATGTATATATTCTCATTAATAGTCTTTTTAAGGTGGTATCGAGTGGTAGTTTCAACTTGCAATAGTGTATTCTTAATTCAACTTTGCTATTTTATTCAATAAATTATTGTAATAGAAATAAGATACTTCCTATATCGTCTTAATTTTCAACTAAAAAAACCGAGCAACTCAACGCTTCTTTTAATATAGTCATCTAAATTTCAGTTGGCAACGGTTATTTATTATAGATGGCTACTGGCCTCTATCTCAAATGATTTATGACAATAATTGATATTCGGACATTCGAGGCCACTTTTAACAAACTCTGATCGAATAAATTACGTTTCAATTATAATTATATAGGGTAAATATTAGTTGGAAACTGTTCGTGGGTACGTGTCTATCGTCTCACGTGTTATGTTGTATAAATAGTAGTACATTGATAATTATCAAATACATTAATTCAAATACCTCGCAAGACTTATTTTGTTTTTTAATTAATTTATTAGACTCAACCTTATACAGATAATTTTTGCAAATTAATAATTGCAAATGTAATTCCGTAACAGCCTGTGAATGTCCCACTGCTGGGCTAAAGGCCTCCTCTCCTCTTTTTGAGGAGAAGGTTTGGAGCTTATTCCACCACGCTGCTCCAATGCGGGTTGGTGGAATACACATGTGGCAGAATTTCAGTGAAATTAGACACATGAAGGTTTTCTCACGATGTTTTCCTTCACCGTAAAGCACGAGATGAATTATAATCACAAATTAAGCCGAGATGGCCCAGTGAAAAGACCGCGTGAATCTTAACCGATGATCGTGGGCTCAAACCCGGGCAAGCACCACTGAATTTTCATGTGCTTAATTTGTGAATTGCAAATGTAAAAAAAGTTTTATTTATTTTTCAAATAATAAAAGACAATAAAAGAAGTAGTTTTATTTTTTCATATGCATTTCATTATCTGTCTCGTCTTGTTTGTAATGACATATGTGTAGCATATAGTTATTTTAGATTTTGTCATATATACAGCCAAAATGTTTTTTTAAATGGTATCGAAATGTTCAAAGATCTGTGATCTTTGTTTATTGACAACAATAAATTGTTGAATATTTGATCTCTGGCTTTTATTTCATTGCGATATTTTCCACACCATACTCGTACAAACTGAATTCAAACAATAACTCCTTACAAAATTAAAGCAGTATACGTATGGTTACGCAGGTTTAAATTTTAGGCCTTTTTTTATTTTTGACATACATAAATGACCCGTTGTATGTTAACTAGGAATTAATCAGGTATTGTGTCTAGTGTACTGTCCTGAAATAATTAAAAGTTTTGTCAATAATGCATCATTATGATGAATGAGACATCGTCATATATACTTTATGCATATATCTATTAGTTGTATAATTTCTTTGTACAAAAAATATTATAGTTTTTATATCATGCCTCACAGATAGAGCTCACAGCTCCGCAGCGCGGTTTTATAAAGCTACTTAGCTGACTTTAGTACTGCTCAATTACTATATTTCCATTATTTTCATATCGTACCATGTCTTTTGGTTTTTTACTAAGTATGGAAACTGCAGTGCTAATCTGGAATAACTCACTTCATTCACCCGTGAAATGTTGACAACCGAATTATGGTGATATAGTATTTATTGTATGTGTTCTTGATTTACTATAATCAAAATCGTTACTGACATTTCACGACCATTTTCTGCGGTGAGTTCCGAGGTTCTTGCAGAATAGTCTACTGTATTAATTCAAGATTGTTTTTTCTACTTAAAGTCTACATTCCAAGCCATAGTACATTTTATTTCATCTTGTAGAATGGTTCACAAGTACTTGTAAGTGCCTGCTAAATAATTACTACTTAAGGGGTCGGGGAGGACCGTTTATTATATTATATTATCATAACTTAAGTATTATGTAGAAATAAAACAGCGGCTTCAGTTTTAATTTGTCTTTATTTAAAATTTCATTTAATTCAATGGTAGTGTATAACAATAAATAAATCTGTCCTTTATTAAGAGATAAGTACATAGGTTATTTCGCGTAAGTATAGGTATTTGATATTTTATCTGTACACAAAATAAAACCATCAGTTTTACCCATAACAGTATATCACATCGTTTGGTGTGTACTCGTGTGCCCAAGTTCTTACAAGTAACATATATTTAGAGTTTAGACAGTAATTGATATACGTAGACCTCTACACAATTAGATCGATTAAAATGGGGTAATTTATAGGATTTTAAGCATTGTGGGTCATCTAATGGGCTTAAACACTACTATTTTTTACTGAACATTAGACATCTACAAATAGAATTGCAAGAGCAAACACTGCTTATGAAAATATTAATGTATTACTTTCATTATATAAAAGTACAATTGCAGTTGATCGATTGCTTGTAATAAAAATGTTATAATTGCATGATTTCTGAACTAAAACCTATCAAAAATATTCCTTAATATAAGTATAGATTGAAAAAGAAAACAGCGGTCACAGCTTAGTTTCGCCCCGGTAAGGAATGATAAGACCAATTTTTACCGGTCGCAAAGTTGCGCCGTGACTCGCGGAAATATTAGTCAAAAACCACACTTTAGTCTTTAAACGTGGGATAGAATAACGATGGCTTTATATAATATACTTTTTTAAAACACATGTAATTTAATTTTTTGAACTATCTAAAATATTACAGTAAAGTTTTCTTAATTCATTTATCTTATTATAAAAAAAATGAATATAATTATTTCTGATTTACTCGTCAATATTTTTAATTGAATTTAAAAAAGAATAACAATTGTTTTTTATCGCAACAGATAAAAAAAAAATTTAAATATTATATTTCGCTATCTATCCCTTGTAAGTAAAAATATTGCAAAAGAGAACAATAAATTTAAATAAACACAAGAATACTTACTCTTATAAAAACTAAGGTTAACTAAGAATGAGATGATATCTATAGACTATGAGTTTAGCACAATCACTCATAGTGATGCGAAAGGGGCTTTGAGCCTAGAGATTTGCCACACCTTCACAAACGTTGAACGTTTTCTACCTTTAGCTACTTTTATGTAATTAAAAAAATTATAAACATCTGAAAACATTTCTGCATTTGTTTTGGATTATAATATTAATATACTCCTTTTAAAATTTATATAAGTATTTGCAATTAGATTTTTATTAGTTGCCAGTTACAATTTTTTTAAATTCATTTTAAATTTTAGCAATATTCAAAAATAATATCAGTTCCTTTTATTTGTACTAGAAACATCGACCTGGCGAAATCTCTTCACAAATGCCCGTAGGAATGATTCGTGCAAACTAATGAAATGAGAAATGTTGTCTTAACTAAACAAAGATAAAAGTCGAATGGGCTTACAGTAGAAATAAGGGAGCACTATACTTAATAAGTCGACTATTTTGTAAATAAGTAAAAAAAAGATTTCATAGCATTCAAAGATATTTTTGAAATAAATAAAAAATACAAAAACAACGACGATATAAAATTTCCAATGTTAATAATATAATATTTTTTGTAGATATTTATTTTAAGGTATAATAAGGAACCTGTTATATCAGTCAAAAAATAATTAACTTTATGAAACACTGAACTGGCCGAACGTATCATAAATTATTATAGATTCCTTGCAAATTTAATTGCTTGTCATTTGTTATACCGTACATCTTTCAATTTAATGGCCGAATCATAAATACGATTTCGAAAAGATAACAAGAGCCAAAAAACTGTTTGAAGATTAAATAAAATGCCTTTTATAGTCCAGCACGGACTTAATATTCGAAAGTTGTCGACGTCGGCACCACCTCCAGCACCATTTGCAGAAAAACTGTTATCTTGTCTGAAATGAAACAGATAACATAAGTATTATAAGTTATTAACAAAACAAGTAAAAGGAACCTATTTAAATAAAGCTTAGTTAATTGCAATTTTAATTTTATGGCGATAATTTAGAGCACAAACATGCCGCTTTTCGTTCGGTCTATATACTAATTATTGCATATACAGTTTCATTTATATTATTTAGTTTACACAAATGTACATACTTAATTCTTAGTGAAAAATCTAGGTAAGTTCGGTATTTTTTAATATGACTTACAATGTAATTAGCGATACAGTAGAACTTCAGAAAAGTAAGAAAAAAACGACATTTTTTTCGGCCATTGACAATAATAGTATACTAAAAGTCAACAAATTCATTATTTACTGATAAAAAAACGGAATCATTTACCGATCACTAAAAACCAATAATAAATCTAAAGTAATATGCAAATCTTCCACTGCTGAGCAACGATCTTCTCCCCTCTTAAGAAGGTTTGGAGAAAGTGATATGATGTGAATGGATGTTTTCCTTAACCATCAAATAAACATGCAAACACAAACTTAGTATAGGTATAAGTGGCGCGTGCTCGGATTTGATTAAACAGTCTTCGGGATGTACGTATACGGCTCAAACAGTCCACATACCCATAAACGGTAACGAATATCCCCACTTGACAAACGGCAAGTACACCAGCAGGCCGCCGAGGATGAACCCCCCCGCGTACAGATACTCCCATTGCGGCTTGTCTATGATCGGCGCCACGACGAGGTAGGCGGACACTATGAGCACTATGTATGGGATTATTATCGGCACCTGAAAATATATATAAATTGATGTCACGGGACTCCACGATGATAAGAACCATAGTATTCCATAATAGCATTCATAGCATTCCTTGACAAACATAGCGTACAACTGGAATAGTTATATATATTAACATTTAATAGTTATATTATTATGAACATTTATGATTTATTTAGTAGTACTCAGTTATTACTATTTTAGAGTAAATTTTAATGTTATGACTGAAATTTATTGCAAGCAAACGTTGACTTGAGTCAGTCAAATTAACCTTCAAATGTTTGGCTCTCGATCAATACAAAACCCCACGTGGATATTGAATATGTTGAGCGTTGCAGCAACTGTTTTGGTATTTTTAATGAGGTTAAGAATAATCGATTATAATAATTAATAATCAACCAGTTTTATTTAAATATATAATTACATTATTATTATTATTTAAATTAAATATATCAATCGCCTTTTAAGAGAATAGTATTTTATAAAGCCTGCTCCACTACAAGCCAAATGTATGCGTCATACAATATCCTTCGACATATCTATGTTCATCGCGATGTCCTTTATCACGAGAGTTAATGAATTATATCAATACAAATATAAACAATGATATTCAATCAGTAGGATAATCGCCGGATTTGATATTGCTATCTCTGTTTAACATGTTGGTTTGACCTTAACTAGACGTATAGCCTTCTCATCTACACTTTCTGAACTGACTTTGACATACCTTATATGGTCTGGGTGCATTGGGCTTAGTGTATCTCATGACAATCAAAGCAAGCATGGCTCCACCGTAGAAGATCCAAGCAGTGAACGAGAAGAAATCGATCAGCGAGTCTATCGTCCCGTACAGCACCATCGCTACCGCTATCAGAGACTGGAATACAACAACTATATTAATTTTTTTTTAGATGCTAAGAAGGCAATGTTATATTTTGAGAAAGCAATCGCTCATAAAAAACTATTTCTATCATTTTTGCTTAGATCTACGTGCTCGTGACTCTGTGTCATCTCGGCTCTATAATAGTTATATAGGAGATTAATTTAATTAAGAACAACCTACAGTACAGCGGATTACAATACATACAAGGAGTGTAGCAAAAAGTTTAATAATAGAGTTAAAAGTAATAATCTTTACACCTTCGTCGGGGATCCAGTGAGATTTATACAATGTAATGCACTAATAGAAATAAAAAAGTAACAGCTTGTGAATCCCACAGCTGGGCTAAGATCTCCTTAATGTCCCTTTGATGAGATTTGGAGATTATCCCACCTCGTTGCTCCAATGCGGGTTGGTGGATATGTACCACATGTACCAGAATATCAGTGCAATTAGGCAGGCTTGAGGGTTTCCTCACGATTTTTTTCTTCATCAGTAAGGTGATCTCGGCCGGTTGGGCACTTACATGGAAGATCAGTCCCGGAGCTGGAGTAAAACGTCGCACGTGGACATATGATAGTATATCCAGCAAGTGTCCCTCCCGAGATGCCGCAAAACACAATCTGCGAACAAAACATATATATGTCACGTACTGATAAATTTTGAATAGCATTGAAAGTTAATCAATTGTTAGAGTCACAGCCATTGCAGTTTTCAACAAATCATATTTTGTCTTTGCATACAGATATCCTTAATAAATTATTTTAATTTTTTTTTATTAATGAATACAATTATTTTTATCGGTTTTCTTAAAAGTACATATGCACCATATACATACTTACTACATACATACCAGACAATCGAAGTTAATACATTTCAATCATAAAAAATAATACATTTGTATAACTCTGAAGACGATACCCTGACCGATATCGGTCGTGTGCGTTCTCAACGGAGTCGAGCCAGCTGCGCAGGAAATCATTGTATTATTGTTGCTATATGTCTATTGTATTAGTGTATTCAACTATTTACGTATTAATTGTCATTAAGTTAAGTGACTAGACCTTACTCACACGTAGCCTCGTAGTGGGCTGTCAATTATCTTACAGATATCAGGATGAGATCAGATACACTTTTAAGTACTTTTTATAGTTTTGACATATTCCTAACAATTATAGTACAGGCGCATGTGCCCAAACACAAGTCTGACGGGACGGAAATCCGGATGACCGGATCAGATGCAGGATGAACCAGTTTTACACCTTGCATTGCTGTTAATAACCCAATAACTTTTAATGTTTCTTCAGGGATGATATGTACTAGACACAACTAGACATTTAACTTATTGGTACCGATTATATACTATACATACGAGTATGTACTTCATATATACGTAAATATGATGCTGTTTAATATATTACTACCAGTATGAAATTGGCTGGGCTTAAAATGAATAATTTTTAAGAAACTAACCTCCCAGCAACAAATAGCGTCCCATTAGCTGATCCGAAGGTAGATATAGTGACGGCGAGCGGCATAAGCCAGGCAAGAGGGCCCAGCAGTCGGTTGCCGAACGTGACGGCCACCGCCTCGCTGTCGGCCATCTCGCTTACCGACATGACGGCCAAGTACGATACGTTGACCAGCGCGTAGCACAGTGTCACCAGCGGGATACCAATTATTATGCTCAGTGGGAGGTTCCTTTAATGTAAACGAGAGGTCCACAGTGAATAAAGGTTAATCTTAAATAAATACAATGCAAGTTATAATTATAATAAGGGTAAATCATTACCTATTTAATTTGATATTACTTATGCAACGAAAAAACGAAAAGGTATATTAAAAGCTTCTATGAAACTTTCTAATTAATTGGTTTAATACACAAAGACATATTGTGGAGTATGACATATAGAAATACGTCTTCGTGAGTCAAACTCACTCACTGAAAACCTAAATAGCTATTTTCAATGTAATATTAAAACTATCAATATTTCATTTGTTTTGTTATAAACTTTCATACATACAATAACAATACATAAAACTACAATAAATATATAATAAAATATTACTTACTTGGATGGGTTTTTAATTTCCTCTGTAACATAGTTAAGGTTATTCCATCCGTCGTAGGCCCACAGGCCCGTGTAGAAGGCCGTGGCGATGTTGCCCAGAGTCGCCGTGCTACTGGCGAAGTTGGGCTCCTGTAAATGTCGCGTATTACCTGCACCATACGGACACAACCTCCTGTCAGTCTATTCCGAAATATATTTAACCTTTATGATTAGATATCAATGAATTGAACCATGGTTATGAAAATAATCGAATGAATAAAACTAATGAAAGCAAATGTTTGAGAATTTAGAATTTCGATAATTTTAAAGGCGAAATTATTATCCATTACAAAATACATTGTTAGTCAAATCGATTTATCTGTCGTTTTATAGTTTATAACTAAATGTAAGTTTAACTGAAATGATGTGTTATGTGAATGTGTTTTTAGTTAAATGTTTGTGTGGTTTATTACCTAATATTAATTTGTACGCTCCTCCGCAAACGATTATTGCAATCGCTACCAATTTTGCCGCAGTGAAGATATTTTGAACTTTCGTTGCTAAGTTCACACTGTAGCAGTTGACCGCCAGGATCATTACTAGAATTATAAAAAGTTTAATTAGTCATGTATAACAACAGACCATGCTCATTAAAAATAAAATAAAATATGTAACCTCAAAATATATCCACTTTTAATAACAATAAAATTTCATGCCCTACATTACGTTTCTCGCTACGTAAAAGCCCGTAAAAACCTACAAATTGGGCTTTCGCTAGTTTCGGTACGTTCATGATATTTTACGAGTGAAAATGTCGAGCGGAAAAAAACGTTTTCGCCGTAAAAATATCTAATTGGCATCTAGAAATATAATGATTTACTTCTATATTATATTTGTTATAAAGGTATTTCATGTATACAGCTACAATACAGTTTTATATAATAAAATATTCGCCCCAAAATAATACCTAGTATTAAAGTTGAGAACATAAGTATCGTTAATATGACTTAATTACCAATAGAAATGACGGCCACTAGCTTGACGAGAGCGTGTGGAGGTTCGCACTCCGACACGAACGGCTCTACAGCGTATTTAGCGAAGCTGAGGCAGATGATAGCCATTTGAGATGGTTTCAGTACTAAAGTCGAGACCTAAAATGTAAAGAAAAAGAAATATTTTTATATTTGAATATTTGGTGATTGTATCGCATAGGAAAATGTTATATAATTATATAAAAGGCATAATTCTTTACCCATGAAAATAAAAATGCAGGAGGTCCTCCGAAAGCGTCCATAAAATACGCGTACTCAGCTCCGGATGATGTATTCATCGTTCCTAGCTCCGCGTATGCGAGCGCTCCTGTACATATGATTGTATGAATTGTACTTACTGTTTTTAAAACAATTATAAAGCATCCGTGTCGATTAAAATACCTACATAATACATGCTTTGGAATGCGTTGTCGTATGAAATTTCTGGCGGAGTCTTAAAAAGAATTATCCTACATCACAAATTTAAAAATGTTATACATAATAAAAATAACATTAAACTATTGAAGGTGCACAATATGGTCTCATCGCTAAGTAGTAATTCTTCCAAACAACCTAAGGGGCTAAAGATAAATGTAAGAAATATATAAACAATTTAATAATTTAATTTTTAAATACATAACATCATAATTATAACATATTAGTTAGTAAGTAATAGTTATTGTTTAACAAATATAATGAAGAAAATTGTGCAAGTGACTAGGTAATAAAAATAGTATTAAAAATTATGTGATAAATGTTTATGACGTTTAATGTATTTACCGAGCAGGGAGAGTAGGCCACACGCCATCCAAATGATGAAGCTTATGCCCACTGAGCCCGTGCGCTCCAAAAGCCCAGAGGGCGACACGAATATTCCAGAACCTTCGATAAAACAATGCTAATTAGAAAATAATTCAATGATTATAGTCAAGTATTTTATATGTGATTACACCATAACATTAGAAGCCTTCTATACGATATCTTATATACTAGTAATATTTTGTACAAAAATATAAACGCTTTAAGAAATTAAGAAATCTTCTAATAGAGGGAATCATATGGATCTATTTAACCGCTATTCCATTGCGGATTGCTGTAAACATGGCTAATATCATTACCTACACATGCAGATTTCATGGCGATGTTTTATTTTACCATCAAAAATAAAAATATTTGTCTGCGTGAATGAAACACAAATGAGTATAGTTAAAAGTTTAGTGTTTTATCATTCACCCCATTTTATTTCGAACATTATACGATGCTTATTTAAAAATAAATTAATTCATATAGCAGACTAGTTATGGTCCGCGGCTCTACCTAACCTACCTGGCCCCCATCTTACACGCACAGTTACTCATATATATAGACTGCCCTAATAAATGGAATATCTAACGCCGAAATAATTATTCAATTAGAGCGCTCAACCATGCAATCCAGCCTTATAATGTAAATGTGGCGAGTGCACAATGCGTCTAAACGCAGCACAAACATCACCTGATCAACTACGTCATTGATCAGGTGATGTTGCAGTGGTCTGATGTATGTCGTCACACGGATGGACACACCCCTTCGGCAATATGGTCGCATGCGCATCTATTGTCCTCGCAGCGACGTCACACGCTTGACCACACCTCCAGCAAGATGGCCGCATGCATCGCTTTTGTTTTCGTCTAGGAGGAGGTCCCAAAAATGGCAAGCACGCGTGGTGGTCATCGGAAGAGGGGAATGCCTATATAAGCGCTGTTGTTATTGTTAACTTTTAATTATTTAATTATTTAATTATTTCAATTATTTTTAGTGTACGCTCTAATACAAAACGTTGTTGACTTGTCGCAATAAATAATTCTAAAAGCCTGCCGGAGTTTTTAATTGGTGGCTAAGCTACGAAACTCTTTACTGGTGACCCCGACGTTTGAAGCACGAAGAAGAAGAAGACCTTTCAAGATGTCAATGCCGGACGCTCCATTATCACGTGACGCCACAGCTGTTACCGCCCTTCCGGCCACTGGAGAAACGATGCGAGTTGGAGTGAGAGTGCCTGTATTCAACCCAGATGATCCAGAATTATGGTTCGCACAGCTCGAAGGCCAATTCATCCTGTCCGGCATCCGAGAGGACTCCACGAAGTTCTATTACGTACTAGCGCAACTGGAACCACAGCACACGGCGGAAATAAGGGACCTGGTCGTAGCTCCACCTTCCACCGGCAGGTACGACAAATTAAAAGCCGAATTAATACGGAGGCTGTCAGCTTCACAAGAGCGTAAAATAAAACAACTGCTAATGCACGAGGAACTCGGTGATAGAAAGCCCACACAATTTTTACGGCATCTACAACACCTAGCAGGGCCAACTGTTCCAACCGATTTTATCCGTACCATCTGGTCAAGTCGACTCCCAACGCATTTGCAGACGTGTATAGCAGCGCAGCATACGAAGATGAGCCTTGAAGACATGGCAGAGCTTGCCGACCGTATCAACGAAATCGTTCCAGCAACATCGCAAGTGTCCGAGCAAGTAGCCGTGCCAGTAGCCGGTCGAGTAGCCGGGCAAGTAGCTAGTACATCTAGTTCCACTCTAGGAGTACCAAGTACTAGTTTCGAAAGCCTGAACCAGACCGTAGCTGAGCTGAGCAAGCAGATGGAGATACTTAGCATGCAACTTAACCGAAGACAGCCACGATCCCGCTCACGATTCGCCAGAGACAGATCGCGACGACATTCCCGCGCACGTTCCCGCTCACAAACAAATAACTACCCGTACTGTTGGTACCATTATAGATTCGGCGAGCGCGCACGCAAATGTATTCAACCGTGTAGCTACAAGAAGACGGGAAACGCTCAAGGCAGCCAGTAGTGGCGGTAAACGACTGCCTTACAATTTCGGGCCGCCTGTTCATCACGGATCGCAAGACCAAAGTGCAATATTTAGTTGACACCGGTTCAGACCTCTGTGTCTTTCCAAGATCCGCTGTTCGGGAACCTAGAAACAAAACGGGATACGAATTGTTCGCTGCAAATGGGACTATCATTTGCACATATGGCTTCCTCCCCTTAACGCTGGATCTAGGACTTAGGCGCGCTTTCACGTGGCGTTTCGTCGTAGCAGACGTCTCAAAGCCCATCATCGGCGTCGACTTTTTAAGTTACTACAACCTGCTAGTCGACTGTCGCAACCAGCGCCTCGTTGACGGTGTTACCACACTTGCTGTTGCACTCCCGAAACAACGTTCTACGGAAACAATTTCCTCAGTACGTACGACTTTAGAGGATACATCTTATCATCGCCTGCTTAGAGAATTTCCAGAAATCACTCGTCCTGCTGGAAAGCCGCACATCACCAAACACTCTACGGTGCACCATATCCGGACCACCGATGGACCACCGGTATCTAGCCGCCCGCGACGGTTAGACCCGGAAAGACTAAAAATTGCTAAGCAAGAGTTCGATGAAATGTTACAGAGTGGCACAGCAAGAAGATCTGACAGCCCATGGTCATCACCGTTACATTTAACTAAAAAGAAGAACGACGGGTGGCGACCGTGCGGCGATTACAGAGCCCTAAACGCCCATACAATTCCCGATAAGTACCCTATCAGGCACTTGCATGATTTTACGTGCCAGTTGACAGGCAGTACGGTCTTTTCAACCATAGACCTGGTTAAAGCTTATCATCAGATACCAGTATACGAAGACGACATTCCGAAAACCGCTATCGCCACTCCTTTCGGGCTTTACGAATTCCCGTTCATGACGTTCGGTCTTCGTAACGCCGCAGAGACCTTCCAAAGATTCATGGACGAGGTACTGCGGGGCTTAGATTTTTGTTACGGGTACCTGGATGACATTCTAGTCTTCAGCAGCAGCAGTACCCTTCATCAGGAGCATCTCAAGTTGTTGTTCCAAAGACTAGCAGAATATGGAGTTCTAATAAATACCAACAAATGTACTTTCGGCAAAACGCAAGTCCAGTTCCTGGGCCACAACGTGTCAGCAGCAGGAATACAGCCGTTAGAATCGAAGGTTGAAGCCATTCAGAACTTCCCGGTACCCAAGACGCTAAAAGAATTACGAAGATTTTTAGGTATGATCAATTTTTATCGCCGTTTTATACCTAATGCTGCAAAAGTTCAGGCACCGCTCAACCAACTCCTCGTTGGACCTAAAACGAAGGGATCGCAGTCTATTAACATGACGCCTGCCCTATTAAAGTCTTTCGAACTGTCTAAAAAGCAACTTTCAGAAGCCACGCTTTTGGTCCACCCAGATCCTCAAGCAGAACTGTCCATACAGACGGACGCTTCAGATACAGCAATAGGTGCTGTGCTGCAACAGTTCAAGAACAATGAATGGCAACCCTTAGCATTCTTTTCGAGGAAGCTAAGTCCATCACAGAAAAAGTACAGCCCATATGACCGAGAGTTATTGGCAGTGTATGACGCAATTAGACATTTCAGATTTATGGTGGAAGCTCGGACATTTTGTATCATCACGGACCATAAACCACTTACGTTTGCCTTTGCTAATCACCGAGAGAACTGTTCGCCACGCCAGTTTCGCTACTTGGACTTTATAAGCCAATTCACCACAGACTTCAGATATGTAGCTGGTAAAGACAATATTGTTGCAGATGCCCTTTCGCGTATCGAGGCAGTTTCTATACCCTTAGATTACCACTCCCTGGTCAAAGCACAAGAGGCGGACAGCGAGCTACAGGACCTGCTGAAAAATGGGTCTTCCCTTAGGTTGAAGAAAATACGATTAGAGTCAGAGCCAGTTCTCCTGGTATACTGCGATGTCTCTCAAAGTAATCCTCGACCATTCATCACACCTTCATATCGCAAGCAGGTATTCGATTCTCTCCACAATTTAAGCCATCCAGGAGCCAAGCCTACGGTCAAGTTAGTTACAGAGCGCTACATTTGGCCTGGTATCCGCAAAGACTGTCGACAATGGGTAAAGGAGTGTCAACAATGTCAGCAAAGCAAAGTGACCAGACACACTCAAGCTCCGCTACAAGCCTTCGAAAGCCCTTCCGCACGTTTTCGACACATCCACTTGGATTTGATAGGTCCTTTACCTTTATGTTTAGGTTACAGGTACTGCCTGACCATCGTGGACCGCTACACAAGGTGGCCAGAAGTCTACCCACTACAGGACATCACCGCCGAAAGCTGCATTGCTGCCCTTTCCAGTGGTTGGATATCACGGTTCGGGTGCCCCGAACACATCACCACTGACCGTGGACGGCAGTTTGAGTCGGGCGCTTTCAAAGAACTGGTCAAGCTCATCGGTGCCAACCATCATAACACAACGGCATATCATCCGGCAGCTAATGGTATGGTAGAAAGACTACACCGTCAATTAAAAGCCGCAATTGCCTGTCATTCTTCCTCGAACTGGGTAGAAGTGTTACCTTGGGTATTACTAGGTATACGCAGCGCATACAAAGATGACATTAAAGCTTCAACTGCCGAACTTGTCTACGGGGAACCACTGCGGTTACCTGGACAGTTCTTCTCATCAGCACCCCCAACCATCGTGGACATCACCGAATTCGTTGGTAGAATCCGAACACATGTCAATAAATTAAGGCCACAACCATCATCTTGGCACACAAGTTCTAATCAAACTTTTTACTTACCAAAAGACCTTATGCTTACCTCGCACGTATTTATCCGGCAGGGTCCCCATCGGAAACCCCTTCAAGCACCTTATTCAGGTCCATACAGGGTGCTGCGACGCGAGGAGAAAACCTTTGACATCGACGTACAAGGCAAAACGCAGAGAATCAGCATAGACAGACTGAAACCAGCTTACATACTCGCTGAGGACCAGACAGACCAGAATATCAAAGTTCAGGAGAAGTCTGATGCCATCCCTGCCAGTAAAACCAGGAGTGGTAGAGTGGTCAGATTCCCAAACTACTATCGCCCGTAGTCACGGTCTCGGCGGGGGAGTAGTGTGGCGAGTGCACAATGCGTCTAAACGCAGCACAAACATCACCTGATCAACTACGTCATTGATCAGGTGATGTTGCAGTGGTCTGATGTATGTCGTCACACGGATGGACACACCCCTTCGGCAATATGGTCGCATGCGCATCTATTGTCCTCGCAGCGACGTCACACGCTTGACCACACCTCCAGCAAGATGGCCGCATGCATCGCTTTTGTTTTCGTCTAGGAGGAGGTCCCAAAAATGGCAAGCACGCGTGGTGGTCATCGGAAGAGGGGAATGCCTATATAAGCGCTGTTGTTATTGTTAACTTTTAATTATTTAATTATTTAATTATTTCAATTATTTTTAGTGTACGCTCTAATACAAAACGTTGTTGACTTGTCGCAATAAATAATTCTAAAAGCCTGCCGGAGTTTTTAATTGGTGGCTAAGCTACGAAACTCTTTATATAGATTAGTATACAATGTTAAAGTTTAATCGATTTAAACGATTCCAATACAATATTGTCCTTGTACAGTTTAAATTAAAAATCGAATGTAATCTGTGATGTCACACGTGATAGCTGATCAATATTTCGTATCCTTTATTCATTTATCCTTTCATTTACATATGCATGCATGTATGTCTCTATGTGTATTATACATAAACTTAATAAGCGTTAAAGAGTGACTCTATTTTAAATATCAGAGGTGTCGTATCCGGTTGCGATCGTCACATTTATCATGTTACAAGTATAATAACCGCTATTGTACTTGGAATTGAATTGTAAGAAAAACATGATGATGATTGATGTAAAGCATTGTTCTTTTTACTTAAAATAGATTGTTTCATTTTAATATTTTTAAGTATGGCACGGCCTACATTCATTACAATATAATACTACATTATAATATTGCCTTTGGTAGTTGCTTTTTCGATTATGATAAAGCCTGTTCAAGTCATAAGCCAAATTGTATTTTTTGTATTATTTAAAATAGGAAAGCAGACCACCTAATGGTAAATGGTCACCAACGCCCATAGATATTGGCACTGCAAGAGTATCTTATGTCTTAATGTCTATAGAAGAATAAAAAATGTATAAGAATTTATTCTGTAATTTTTTAGTTTAAACTTTTAATCTCACTTTCAGAGCGTAGAAATAAGGGTAAGCTGTACTCTAGATTTTATACTCGACTTTAAAGATTATCCGCGCATAAAACTCGTTCTATTTATATAAGCTTTGGCGTATTGTCACCGTATGAAATTACTCATATATCTTTACATTAGTGGTGATTTTGGTGTATGTAATGTGTAATATAAAATATTTGATATAACTTTTTCTCGTGACTTGCTATCATTTTTAACCCCAGGCGAAAGAGTGTCAAGAGGATTTTAATCCCGTTAAATTAGTTTTAAGATCGTTTACAACAGAATCAGATTACGCTCGTTAATAGTTTTGATTCGATTCGACGATATCTGTCGTCATTTCGTCATTATACCAGACAACGTAAACGTAAAGCTACTCCCGGGTTCAGAAAGTACATGTATGCTTCTAAAAAAATTTATTTTGTGACATTAAGTTAAGACCTTTTACCAAATTAAATCAACTTAACGAAAAACTTAAGTAACGCTAGATTACAACTAATTTACAATGTTAATGACTAATTTGTAATAATTGCATTGTTATTTAAAGCCGAAGAAATCTAAAAAGGTGCAACGATAAGTAAAATGTACTCAAGGTCGATAGAAATGCTTGAAAATGTACACTAAATAGCAATTAGACAAGCGACAAACCTTAGTCTTCAAAGGAAACATTAACAGAAAAAATATATTACTTCCTTAAACGATTACAATAGAGTAAATCACGATCTTCTATATAAAAAATATACGAGTATACTTATGTTGAAATAGTTAATACAAAAGGTACAATATGTAATCACTAACTTTTGAGAAGTTTTATTCGTATAAAACTAAACTTGTGTTTACTTAAACAATTTTTTTTAAGCTTTTCCTTTCAATGTACATGGTCAGTCAATGTCAGAATAAACGCCGAAAAAATGGCAACTATACAAATGACGCGAATAAATTGCTGCAGCGTTTATATATAAATATTTTTTGTTCGTCTGGTGCGAAATCGACGGATCTAATGTTATTCTTTGCATAGCGCTTATCAAACACATGTTTTACTAATGGTTTATCTGCGTCAAACTTAATAGCATCAAATATTTACAAGTACTGTGTATATAACAACTCGTATATAGGTAGTTTTAAACATGACATTAGTGTCACAACTAAGCAATGTTTGTTAGCTTATATTTTATGGCTTTTGTTAGTAATAAAGTATTTAAAATAACCACGATTATAATTATAATTATATTTTATTGAGTGGACAATTGTAATTATTGAACATGATTTTTCATAACTTTTTTTTTATTGAATTGTAGAGCAGTAGTGTAGCTCTTCAAATACAACCAAATAAAAAAATATGTTCGACAAGCAGAGGAAAAAAGGAACGGAACTGTTATATCTTTGCCTATTTACATGCAGATGTTAAGAGTCTTACCAATCATAGTGCCGACGATTAGAGCCACCCCACTGAAGAGTCCCACCCGTCTCTTGAGGTGAACAGGGTCGTCCGGAGCTGCGTCCGACCCCTCCAGCTGTAATTTATGAATTAGAACTAGCTCTATAAGATTTACAATATGAAAAAGCATTATTAAATACATAGGAATTTAAGAATTTAATTTTAAAATATGTAAATTTCTCTCCCTTTTAATTTTATCTTTTTTGAATGGGTACCCTACTTATTTTATAAAAGAAATAAAAATTACAAATATTGTACTGTTATCTTATAGTAAGAATTTCTTATTTAGAAATTTTGATTATTATTAGAAATGGCACCTTTGACTTTATATACGGTTCTAAATAAAAGTTATTATTACTTTCAAAAAAGTAATATTCCCAAAAAACTCTATTCCTTCGACATTATCAATTTTACATGTAGTATTACAACTATAAGCTATCGTCATAAAGTTTATTAGAATTCACCCAATTGTTTTCGCGTACTGCGTACACAAATAGACAATATTACTAAATTTCTGCATTGGCATTTTATCAACTACCTTGAAATTTAAATCCACAATGATGTCTTACGCCTATTTTTTAAATACAGACAGATTAGCAATACACTTTTTATTATATGTACAATTTACATATATAGCATAGACAATCTAAATAGATTACAGTTTACAAGCGAGTGACTGATTCATGTACAATTTCAATAGCTTTATTTAATACTAGCTTATGCCTGCGACATCATTCGCTTTTATTATTAAAGTTTATCACATCCTTTATCTTATACATCGAGTAATTATTTAAAAAAAATGATGCATTAATTTATTTTAAATGACCTACTTGATATTGCAACATCAATTAAAATAAAAAACCATACTATTTAGTTGTGGTGTTTTTTGAGATGTGTCTTTATGAATGAATTATGCTTGTAAATTAATTGAATTAATAAGTATCTATATCAAATTTCATAAAATTATAAGATATGCTTAAATATGAATACAGCATCAGGACAAATTAAAATTAAGTATTAAGTAAACGAATGCTACTTGAACAATCAGATATACTCGTAGTAAGATACAATTGCCGGTGCCTGCGCACCAAACTTTGTATTAGAATAAAATGTAATTATGTAAAAGCAAACGAAGAAGAAGAAGAAAAAGTAATTAGATAGAGCAATTATTGTGTAGCATTTTATATTTTTTTACATACGGAATTAATTAGATAAAAGCTTAAATTACATTTAATCCCATATTTGTAAAGAAATTAGAAAAAGAGCTTACATAGAGAATAATGATTTTTCTAAGCTAAACTAACTGTCAACTCGCGTAAATTAAGCCAATGGAGAGATTTGAGAAGAAATTATGAAGTTCTTCTTTACTTTTCCGCAGAAAGTACACAACAATGCATGCAACACAAATACGTCTTTCGCAGATAAATAATTATACTTTAATTTAGTAATATTTACTATAAACATAAAGCTACCTTCTCTAAATTTATAAATAATGTATCAATTTAACTAAATCGGCTTAAAAAATTGTTTATTATGTTTTTTACTTTTTACTTACACAAAATAGGAGTTAATAATATTAACAAAGATAAATAATTAAAGCTGAGCGATTTTTATTCTCTGACGATAAAAAAGCTTTACCACGCCGCTATTCATTCGAAGTGTGCAATATTATTGTCGTTAAGTATTTCGCCTTACTATTTATTTCTTTCTTTGCAACCCGATCTTGAACTTGATTAAGAATATTTTGTCGTATAACTACCAACCAAATAGTCTATCGCATACAATTGCCACACTAGGTCCTAGGATATAATAATTAAGTAACCGCTATCGGTATAAATAAACACTAAGGTAAATATGTTGTCATATTAAATATTAGCGACGCCTGAACTGGTACATAGTATATTTACTTTTTGTCCGCCCGTGCATTTTTACTATTATTAAGGACCAAACGACCCATCCACTAGTGATGACGACTTCCTGACCGATTTCGGACACGGCAGCCAATCTCAAGAGAGATTAAACGAAACGGATTGGAACGACACAAATTTTCAGGCACAGCTTAACGTGCTTTCCGATGCATGTATACTATTTTAACTTCCAGACCACAGACTGCTATTGAGAATCTTCGACAGAAAAACCTAATAGCTTCTTAATGGTCCAACTCGGGGTTTGAACCCAGGGCTTTGGCAACCACGGCCTTATAACTAGCCACTAGGCCAACGAGGCAGTTAAATTCACTAATTCACCAATACTGCATATATATATATATATATGCAGTATTGGTGAATTAGTGAATTTTATTAGGTCATATATATATATATATATATATGACCTAGCAGCATAACCTATTGCAGACAGACAAAAATTGTATGTGGCGTTGTAAGAAATATTAACCATTTCTTTCATCGCCCTATGTCCTTTGTGCCTGTAATTACACTCACCATACAAACTCCGATTTGGATCATAACAATACTAAGTGATATTTCTGGTGAATATTTGATGGGTGGTAACTATCCAGTTGAACTTGCACAAAGCTCTATCACTAACTAACTTTTATAGTTTTATTATAAAATGTATGCATTGAAAAAAATAAAACTAAATATTAAAGAGGAAGAAATGTATTCCCACAACGAACGGAAATTCTAAACATTATTGCAGATATTTCACTAAACTATACACTGACACACCCGCTCTTTAAATTAATTTAATGTAGGTAACTTATAGACAAAAATAAAACGAAATACGTTCGTGACGTAGGAACGTGCGTCTAACACAAAATATTATTTTTTACTACTCGCGTTCGTGTGTGCTTTAAATAAAAAGATTTATTGGGAATGTATTGAGAATAACAGGAAATAACATTGATCCTGAGCCATTGAAGTAAAAATTGAAATTCTCGTTTTAAAAATCGTGAAAATTGTAAATTGTGAAAGTTGTATTGAATTTACGACCTGTACCTTGTCTCCTGGGTTGGCGTTGCCGTCGGTGAGTGTTCCCGCCGCGCCGTCTTCGGCGTCGCAGTTGGCGGCGCACCCGCGCCACACCAATCCGCCTTCGCGTGCACTCCCTGCAACAATACCACACATTAGTAACTCTACATCTCAATCATTTTTTCAATAATTTAAGAAAAAGGGTCAACAATAATTACCCAGATTTATAAATATTACATTTTGTGATGTACCACTCAAAATGAATGGAGGCTTTAGCCCGGCAGGCATTTATAGGTTCCTTACTTTACTTTTATATACTACATTTTAAAAAAAATGTCGAGATTAAACTTTTTTTATGTACAATTAAAGTATCATTTATGTTCCCCCTCTATGATGGAAACGGAGAAAGGGAAGAATATATTTTAGACTCGTATGTATTTTGTTACATTCGATTCCATTACCTACATACATATATGTATATACAGTATCGAGAAAACTGTACCGAAACATTAAAAAGTTACGCGAAAAAAAGACATTACTTTCTAGCTCGTGAAATAAAACTTTGAAATGAGCACAGTTTTAAACTTCAACATATAACACGTGCAACACTGCAAATATTTCGAATTTTTGTTTAATTTATCGTATAATTCAAGATCGAGTTGTATGTTTAATGTTATTAGAAGCTTTTACCCCAAAATAAGATTCCCGTTGATATAGCAACAATTGCAAACGTTACAATGATTATAAATTCTTTGATAATGGCTTCGCGAGATCGTAACACTTACAAAACGTCTGCCAACTATCGAAGACCTCCCAGAGGTGTTTCGTTCGATAATTTTAAAACTATAATTAATTATGTTCGCACTTGTCCGTGACATTCTGAAAACAAAATGTAAAATAAGCGACTTCGCATGGTTGTTAATTCAAGTTTGAAATGAGAATACTTATAAAATCTTTTTTTTTTGTTTATTCAGATTAGTGACAAACAAAACGACCTCGTCTTAGAGAAAATCGTAAGGTTTTCCATTTTACCTAACATGTCGTATTCTCGCTTTTTCAAGACTTCTATTTCACACAAATGTATAAAAATCTAGTATAGAGCAATGAATAGACAATGGAGTAAAGCTACCCGTATTCTATTAAATGAATTATAATTTACTTATTTAATAGGTATTTATTTCACACGATTGTTGTGTACTTTGTACCATTTAAAAAGTCTTAAAGCTATGAATTTTTACTAAAACTTGAGACAAACATAATTGCATGTGAAATAACAGTACGTTTATAATATTGTCAGTAACTTTAGACATGAACAGAACATAAATTTACAAAAATTTATTTATTTATGTCAATTTAAGTAATATTTTATTGAAATTGAATCAAAATTCAATATTTTATTGATGATGAAAACTCAATAATATATTTTAATATATTTATTGCCTTAGAATTAAACCGATCGGCTCAAATGTAAAAACTAGTCAATTTTATTGTGAAGCATTCTTGTATATAGTATGAGATATATTCACATTATTTTTTTTTATTCTCTACTACTATGTATATTTGTGTTTTTGTATTGTATTGTTGTAATACATAAGTGTTACTTACTAAAAAGAAAAATATTACTATTTTTATATCATAATACTTTAGTACTGCGCAGTGGCACGGTGTTGTAATTATACAAAATGTTACATTGTAAAAATGAGATGTAATTTATATTTTCTTTTTCTTTAATTTTTGTCAATAAAAATAAATATTTTATGGTTAAAAAAAATATATTTTTCAAATAAGATATAACAAGTCAGACATTCACAACAGAATATAAATACACAATACATATTATGTCAAACAAAACAAAATTCCTGGCCCAAAACCATTGCCCGGATACTCAAAGTGTTAATTTACTTGAACATATTTTTTATATTTCACATAAAGTACTCAGAGAGTTTAGTTTTAATTATGTATCGAATTACACTGTCATTATAAATTACCTTAAACAATCTACTATTAGTGTTATCGAAAATACGTATTGAGTACATAAGAACGAGTTAAAAAGTAGCTCCAATGACCCTTTAAAAAAATCGATCATCAATATAGGTACTACGTAAAGTCTTGTCTGAGTTCGACATTCCTAAGATTTCTTTCAAAAAGAAAGAAATCAATAAATTACTATAATTCTTTTATTCAGGCTCACATATACAGCTTCGTCGGAACGCAGCTAAAAAGGTGACCTTTACATTAAGATGTCAAAGTTATTTAAATTACAGTAGATGTTTCATTCTTATATTGTGATGAAAAATTTTTATGTATTATATAAATACACTTCTTTTTATTTAGTTACTTATTGGTTTACATAGTTTTGAAATTTATTAGGTACTAGTTTTCGCCCGCAGCTTCGTTCACGTGTTAGAGAGGGCGCATGTATTCGGTAAAAAAGTATCATATGTCCTTCTCTGGGGTTCGAGCTTGCTTCATACCAAATTCTATCAAAACCAGTTCAATGGTTTAGCCGTCAAACAGTAACAGACACAGACAGAGTTACTTTCGTATTCATAATAATAGTATGGATAAATTATTATTTTTTTCTCACATGACTACAAGTAGTTACCATATCGATCTAATCACAAGCGCAAAGAACGTAGCGCCACCTCAGATCAATCTAATGTTTGCATTCATTCATTCAGTCATTTCTTATAATGCGTCAATAGTCATAGGACTATAAGAGTTGAGATGGCCTGTAATTAAAACACTTAAATCTTAACCGAAGATTGTTTGCTCAAACCCGGACAAGCACCGCTAAATTTTCAAGTTAAATCTTGTCATTCATTAATATCTTGGGTCGTATGAAAGTATGTCACGTGAGTATTCCAACTACTCGAATTGGAGCAGCGATGTGGAGTAAGCTCCATGCCTACTTCACAAAAAGGATTTGCTGGCTATTTCTTTATTTTTACTTTACTGTGACTACGGAATATCAATAGGCTAACCATTTATTCAGCCTTTCTGTTGTTATTATTAAAATAAATACCAAAATATTTAAATCTTAAAAAAATGCTTTAAATTTTAATTTTACTGTAGTATTTGTATGTGTAATATAGAAAAAAATTGTTAAAGAAAAAAATTATAATTATTTAGTCAATATGAATTATTTGCTTTAACAATTTTTCGTTCAATTTGCAAATTAAATAGCGGTCAAAGAGAATCGATATCAGCTACATTTGTTTCCACACCGGTCGTGTTTCAATTTGATGACACATCTTTAACCACTAAGTCACTCAACACGCCGGACGCGACGTAATCAAAACATATGTACATACATAGTCTACTAGGTGTACATCACGTATACCACTTTATATTTATAGAATTATTTCAAGAGACTTTTATTTACTATACGTCAGCGTCAATATGTACATATGTAATAGGTTTCAAAAACATTATCGTCATTTGGTCGGTTCAGTATGACTGAAAAAATACGTATATATAAATATTTTCCGGGATGAAACAATAAGCCCTTCACCCTCCGCCTCATAGACTACGAGTATATCTATGCATAATCACATCGATCCATTGATCCGTCGCTCCGTTGCTGAGTGAATGAAGGACAAACCAATAAACACACTTTCGTATTTATAATATTAGTTTCCTTTGTCATTTATTTTCAAATGTTACAGAAAACAGTAATGTAGAGAACGCACGTGTCCTACTTCTGCTTTGGTAGGCACCTGCCATAAATATATTTCATACTAACCATTGCGTAAAACTCATTCATGCAAATAATAATTGTATAATACAATTTTGCGTTCAAAATAATTCAGTATACATAGTGTATCCGAAAATAACATTTCGAGCGAAGTGCGTTATTGATTTGTACTTTAAGCTTTCATGAAACGATAGTAAATGTTAACAATATGTTCTAGCGTTTCATCTCTTCATCTGCGGTATCAGTTTTACCAAATGACGCAACACGACGCAACACGACCGTCACGTGCCGGTTACCGGAATAAAACCCTCTACGTACGACCTACGAAAAGTTTATATAATAAATCACACAATCGTTAACTATGGAATGTATCACTTTACGCAGACCGAAATATTTTTTAAATAACATCATCGCTTTAATTGTGATAATATTTTAGACAAATTACTTGGGGAAGTTCGTGTTTCGTCAACGTAATAGAATAAAGGTAAAGAAGTATTTCACAATTATTTAATTTATTTCTAGTAACATAAAACACTTCTATATAAGAATAACCGTAACCGTAACAGCCTGTGAATGTCCCACTGCTGGGTTAAAGGCCTCCTCTCCCTTTTTGAGGAGAAGGTTTGGAGCTTATAAGAGTAAATTAAAACAGATTTTATGAGTGCTTATTTATTATGGCTTAGACCTCAGCCAAGGCCTTTCGAACAAATAAACAAAAAATATTGTTCAACATCGACGCCTAAACTACACGCCACACATTACGCAAAGACACTACACGTTTTTATGCTTACATATATAAATTATCATAGTTACTCTACTTAATATTATAATTCACAGTTACTCTAATTCTGCAATATTTGGGAATAAAATTGTTATTAAAAATACATTAACAATTTCTCCGACTGTATAAGTAATACTAGATAATTTAACGACCGATGTATAAGTAAGGTCAATCGCTTCACTGAAAAATAATAAATTATTTTAATACGAAGTTTTAAAATAGTAATTTTACCATATATTTATTAATTTATTTTAACAAAAAGTTTATTTACATCTCATCAAACTGTTTTTTGAGTTGGTTTTTTCACCGTAAAGCACGAGATGAATTATAATCACAAATTAAGCACATGAAAATTCAGTGGTGCTTGCCCGGGTTTGAACCCACGATCATTGATTAAGATTCACGCGTTCTTACCACTGGGCCATCTCAGCTCTCAACACTCACACTTCAAACCGGAACGGAACAATACTAAGTACTGCTGTTTAGCAGTAGAATATATGATGAGTGAAGTAATATAAGTAGGGATTAGCATAATTATCAAAGAAATGTTTTAGAAACATTTTCGATATCATATAAAATATTTTAGAATTATAACACATAATGATGTTATATAAAGAACTGAACATTGAAAGTTGTACATTTTTTTCAGTTTTTATCGTATAAGTAATAAAGGATTGCAACATATTATACGATATTTTGTGACATACATAAAAAAAATCGTCCACATTTTATATTACATCTAGATCTGCCTAATAGAGATATTCATATTTATGTAAATCAATGAGATATAGATATTTTTATATTCATTGGATTTAGATTTTTTACTATACGTACTTATACATTTTTAGGTTTGTACGAAAAATACTGTAAATTGTGTTACGTTTGTAATTCAGTATGTAATATTTTGTACTTTTAATTGAATATGATAAAGATATGTATATATTTATATACTTAATCCGTGTCTCAATGTTAAAACATGATTATAATAATAAAAATAATGAAATAAATTTAAAAAAATGTAGTTAAAAAATTTTTTTGGGCTAGAAAAGAAAAATGAACCTTCATTTGGAAAGACCAAAACTGGAGTAATGGCACCATTGTGCAATTTGTCCGCGTTTTCTGTATGCGCGTGCGCATGGACTGAGCTACGCAGCAATGACGCGAGTTTGTCGCGCATCGCATCGCACATACGGTCACGCTGCGACCCCTCCACAGCGCCGGCGCCACAACCAAGAACACAACCTCTAAACGAGCCAAATTTCCTCAACACTTTATAAATTTAACGACGATCAAATCCGCCCAACAACTAAAGCCGCACTTCACAACCACAGTTTTATAATAGAAACTATTATCACTTCACGATATATTCCATAAAATATTGCTTATAACAAATTGAGCGCAACGATTTTTTGAGCAGGTAATTTCGTCAAACTGCTAAAATTTTGAATGAAACATCAAACAAGGCATAACGTAAATATAATTTCTTAAAATATAATATTTTATTTAATTAGCTAAAAGGCACTTTTATTTGACTCGTGTTACATTTAAAAAGACAGCAAATGTCTGAGACGATCAGTGGCTCAGGGCGGACTGGCTATTCCGAGCGTGAGCCAACACGTGGGCGGGAAGCCGCCCGCCTCCCGCCGATCAATGGATGAGATTCGACACCTGACCCCTAAAATCTACAATGTAAATCTACTTATCAACTAGCAAATACATATCTTATAATAAGTAAGAAATAGAAAGTGGAAGTAGAAATAAGAAGTGTGGAAAACTTTCAGAAGTTGTATTCTTAAATTAATTTTAATAATACATTACTTTTTATGAATTATTTTAACATATTAACATTATCATATAACGTTTTAATGTTTAAAGTATGTAGAATGTATTATTAAAATTGCAATTAGCTCTCATTAAAACGACAATATATTAAAATTTTAAATGTTGTCATCATACAATTACATAAATATTCATCATTATAGTCTGATATGCACAAGACAAACAAGAGTACGAGGTTCTTGACCTTTTGTTATATCAGGTATTACATACGTATATTTTAACTAGAAAAAACATCAATAAAATTATTTTCGGTTATTTTGTATGCTCCACGAAAACAGTAAGTTTTGGACACGTAAATTTATATTTTTGTTTTATATATTTCTGAGCAATATAATTGTAAATTAGAAAGTAAATAATTTAAAGATTATATATATTTTTATATAGCCTGTGTTTATAGGTAAACCAAATCTAAATTTCCAATAATATACAAATTTGTAATAAATAAAAGAGCATCACATTATTAATTAACATACTAAAATTCTTCTTGTCATGAAACATTTCAAATACATACCTAAATCATGTACCAATATAATAGTCGTACATACATACATATATAAAAATAGTAGTATTTAGTTTTTAAGACAACACATGTAATAATAATTGATAGGAACGGTTCTTGGCACTCATTTAATATTATGCTCAACTACGTCACGTCGCCGTCAGTATTTTTCACATCATAAGATATGAAAACAGTTTTTCAACCTTATTACGATTACATAAAATATTACATACTTACCTTAAAACTTGATTTCCTGCAATATTATGAAAATACCAACAAGGGAAATGTGGTTGGAGTCCAAAACGAAATGGGAATATGATATAATAACACAGTCTCTTATAAAAGAGTAATCAATCTAGTTTCGGGCACAATACATTTGTCATGTTGTTATTTGTATGTATATACATAAGTAGGTAGATATGTCTGTACGTCTCTTTCCCCTTAGTACGTATTTTCAATGAAAATTATGATATATAGGGCCTTTAATTTTATCCGACGCGTAATTTAAAAATTTTTAACCGATTCCTTTTCATTACATTGGATTGTTGGTAATAAAAAATACTCACAAAGATTAGACGAACTTAGAAGGTTATAAAGCGATTTCACAAAACCAAATCAAGGCAAAAGGTTTGAAAAAATCGATTAAATATACATAAAATGTTGTGCAATAACACAAGCGCTAATTAATTTTCAAACGTAATTATATTTGAGATCGCAATTAAAACATAATTGAAGAATGTTTAGATAAACAACTAGATGATTTGGCAACATAGCAATAAATTATACATGATCTGCAACTTGTTCTTTGAGGCTATTGTGCAACATTACAACTTGATTCAGCTACTTACATGAGTAAACTAATTTACATAATGTATATTTCAAATTGCATTGTTAACTTAAATAGACTCATATGAGTAAAAGCTTCATACATCATTATGAAAATTTAAATTTTGAAACACTGACAAAAGGATTGAATTGAATTCGAAGCGTAATTTATAATCATATGTCAGGCCAAAAAAATATTGATCGTTTGAATTGATATTCAGATAGCTGGCACTTAATAAGATGAATAGATTGATGTAGTGACTGAATATAGCGACCGAAACTTGAATATAACAAATATGGAATTTTGAAAAGAGTTATTTTTTATATTAAAGTAAGTAGGCAGACTGACAAATGGCAGTGGTCACCACTGCCTATAGACATTGGGCAGTTTAAGAAAAATAAACCTTCTCTTATATCGTAAGTAACCAACCAACCAACTTTGGGAACAAAAATGTTTTGTTCCTTGTTCCTGTAGTTACACTGGCTCACTCTTACACTGGCTTACAACGGAAACACAATAATACTAAGTATTATGGTTTGATGGTAAATATGTGTATAATTTTTCAATCAATTGGAATAAAAAAGCATTGAAAAATTAGGATGATGAATATGATAGCGGAGATTTAATCTTGAAAATTTGTAGCAAAAGTCTAATACAATTTATAGACGATGATAGAGATATGAAGAAAACTTAGTTACTGATAATGTTTCTGAGCAGGGGTTAACAACCCCTTTTTATGACTTCGTGAATAAAACTAGTAGACGTTTCGTCGCCAGAAAATGTCCTTGAGATGACTTTACGTCCATGTTCTTGAACTGGTAAAATGATAAGACAATTTCTCAGAGTGTAGAGAAAAACAATTAGCAAACTTAAATGCACAGAAAATAATTCTAAGACCTGTTTTGACTTAGAATTTTTTTCTTACATTACATACACACATGCAATGAAATAGCAGCAATAGCGTTCTCCATACCATGAAATTCGTGCTATACCCAGCAGGCTTTAGTCGAAAAACTGTTTTTACTTATTTTTAATTGAGTTTTGATTATAACACTTTCATTTGATTTTCTTAAATATACTCTTCATGGCAATTTAATATAGGTTATTACACTATAATGAATAAAATATAAATTATCATCTTATTTATAATTATCATTAAACGAACTAGTCTGTTTCAATAACTCTGACCACCCGACTCCCCCCAATTAGCTGTCTACACGTGACATACTCTAAAAATAGAGTCATTTTTTATAAGCTTACATACAGCATGGCTACGTTTAGACATTTTTTTCCATTCCGTACTAAATTACAAGTAATAAAACTTATAGGTACGGTACATATATAAATGTAACAGTCTATAAATGTCCCGATACAGGGCAAGTCTTCTCTCGTTTCGAGGAGAAGTTTTTGAACTTACACGTGTGGTAAATTTTCATCTGACACGCGGAGATTTCCTCGCGATGTTTTACTTTACCATCAAACTCGAGATGAATTCTTAAAACACAAATCAAGCACATGAGAAATCAGTGTTTCTTGCGGGTTTGAACCAGCACGCCACAGTTAAAATTCCACGTGTTCCACTGAACAATTTCGTTTTTCAAAACAATCATATCTATGTAAGACGAGTACAATGTTTTTTTTTACTATACTAATTATTTTTATGACAAGTTCATTATCAATATTCAATGAACCATTAGTGTCGCAAGTGAAGCTGAAGCTGTACAAACACCCTTTTCATACTCTGCAATTACGCACAGATAAGCTTTAAAATGAAGCTGCAGACAGAATCACGATAGTATATTGTAAGTATAATTAGAAGCGACCATCGTTTATTCTGAGATTGCTACGTCACAGGACCTCATATAACACATCTCTAAAACGCCCGCTGAATTCCTAAATGCTTGATTCAAAGTAAATTATTCATTTAAACACTTATCATTGGTAATAAAAATTAAGACGATTGTACTAATTAACAATATTAGATACGAAACAATGAATATTGTATCAAGGCCTACTCGACCATATTATAGTTGTCGGTAACTCTACTTCTATAATATTAACAAATATAATTGACTACGTCACAGTTTTATTTAATAAAAAATATATTACAGTATTCATTTGTAATCGCTAGTAATTAAAATTTTTTTTTTTAAAGTACTTATAATGTTATAATAGCAATTTGATAAAAGTTAGATAGGAAATTATGCTACATTTATAATTTTACAATTATTTCCAAGTCACTTTGACATTTTCAATTAGGTATGAACGTAGAATAATAGATAAGTCAATGAGAATATTTTCAAAGTCAGTCAAAGGAGCGGGATTCGCTACGGACCAATCAATATGGTTCACGCATGCGCCAAAACGAGTTTAAGACATTTTTGTGAAATAAAAAGCGTAGGCGGCTTGAATTTCTATTTAAATTACAATGTTAAATCAAAATAATAATACATATTACCATTCATCACTTCTTCTCGTTCTAATAACTATACTCTTTAATACGAGTAACATTATAAAACGTTATTTTTTAATGTTAATAATGCTTTATTGCTTTGTGTCTAGCGTAGGAATTGCATTATCTGAGACGAAAACTATGAGACAATATATAAGTACGTATAAAGTACGTTTTAAGTGGTTTCTGGCATACAAGTGCATTATTTAACAGATATGTCATTATAACTTTATGGTTACAGACTTGACGTGGATAATTCAATAATACAATAGGATACGTGACATAATTACAGGAACGGTAAAGAGTGATTTGATATATCTAATCTAAAGCGTCATTACTCTTCAAATTAATTGTTACCTATGTGGCATTTTCCAAATAATCCAGAATGCCTAGTGCGAGTTTATTTACTTATTCGATAGCGTGGACGAATGAAATAAAAACAGCGCCGTCAAGTAACAGTACCTGTAATTCCATACAAATCGCAGTTAACGTCAACGCTATCGAATAAGATAATAATACTCGCAATATGCACACTGATGTAATTACCAATATGATCTCAACTTGATATCATCTAGTAAACTGTTCAATAGAAAATATTACGTCATATTTTAATACTATGTTTACTTCTAACATATGTATTTATTTGAATTGCAAATTAAATTGTCATTAAATTAATTGCGCTATCTCTATTGAATAATTATCTGTCTCATTAGAAAATGTACGTTACATTGTAAAAAGCTTTGAATCCTAAGTGTTTTAGTCGATTTATTCGTATGTATCAAAGTCCAGTCCAATTATTTGTTGTATATAATTTAATATAAGAACATTGATCTAAGTGTCAAACAAAATTTGCTTAAAACAAATATGAATCTAAATATTTGTAAGTCATTACCGAGGTGATTCCCCGGTACATAATAAGTGATTAAAGTAAAGTCTGCTACCTAAATGTCTCAGAGTGTAACAGAGTTTAATGACTCAGAGTCAACTAAGCATTTTCATGAAGAAACTAAATAAAAAAAAAAATCATATTATAGTAATTGAAAACATTAAAACATATTTATTTTATTTCTTCTATTGTTGTCAACGTAAGTTGTATTATCGAATGTGTCGTAATTATTCCACGATAAGTGTTTTTTGCTTTCATTCCATTTTTATTTTTCACTCATCGAGTTATCTTTTTTTTTTTAATTATGTAGATAACTTGAAAATATAAAGCCTAAGACACATTAAAGGAACTACGTACACCTGTGTAGCGTGAACTATGCTTTTAAAATATCTTCATTAAAATAGACTGTAGCTGTTTGGCGCCTATTTTATTTGTAGCATGTCAGTCATGCTAGGCATTCTATCGTTGCGTTTGATCTAGAGTCGTCTATGTCAAATATGCACGTAGAACTACCTAATTTATTACATGGAGATTTTATTATAAAACTTTTTATAAGTCTAAATGTAGCTAAATTTGTTTTTGTTAACGTTTCAAGCCGAGATAGCCCGGTAGACGTCAATTTTTACCAAAAATTGCGGGTTCATGCCCAGACGCTAAAATTTTATTTACGTATATATGTATTACACATTAGGACATTTACTTTTCTACTTTAATCAACGTGTAATTTAAGAAACACATTATTTTAAATAAAATACAATTTCTATGAATTAACGCTTGTAATCTATGAATCATATTGGTGTTGGAAAACTTTTTAACGTAGGAGTCGAAAATTATAAACAATTCTAAGTAAGTATATTTAATACCTATTTCGTACGATTTACCTTAGAAAATTAGTTGACAAAGTAGTATGAACATAATATTTTGTATGTCATGAATTATATTATATAAAAATCGTTACAAAAACGAATGAGACTGAACAAGATATTTGCATGATTGCCTTTGCATTTTTAGAACACGTCACCAACATAAAATTTCACTTTTTTTCAATAAACGTTAGTAGGAGGATAACATATTTAACACATTTGAATAAAGTCGCCATTTTCACGCTACGTCACGGTACAAGATCTGACGTTATATTATAGTTATATTATTTATTATTGACTGCCTCGTTGGTCTAGTGGCTTGACATAAGGCCGCAGACCCGGAAGTTCTAGTTTCAATTCCCAGGTCGGGCCAGTAAAAAGTTAATGGGTTTTTCTGTCCGTAATTTTTCAGTAGCAGCCCGGAGTCTGGAAGTTGGAAGTGTGTACACTCCCGAGCCTCGGAAAGCACGTAAAGCCATTGGTCCTGCGCTTGAACTCTTTCCGGTTGTGTCGGATTACCGTCCCATCGGATTACGAGAGTTAGGAAAAAGAGAGTGTACCTGTGTTCAATTGGCTAATCTCTCTTGAGATTGGCCGCCGTGGCCAAAATCGATCTGGAGGACATTATTATTATATTATTTATTTGATGTGTTGGCAACCCTAGATTAAATTGATACTATCACTTTCTATTCAAGTTACCCATTCCAGTAGTAAAGAAGAGCGTAGAATGATGCAATATGGTTAACAAATGTACAATTTAAAAATCGGAACGCACACTTTGTTAAAACTCTGATTAGGCCAACGACATTTTAAATGATGCTCAACCCCTTAATTTATGTTCGATCTGATTTCATCTTGACATATGTACTTACTCGTTCGCTATATGTAGAAGTAAATAGTTTGCAATTATGCGGATCGATTAGTAAGATGTTAACATAGAGTCTAAAATTATCCATGACTATTGTGAGACTTAGGTTTAATCAAAAACTTTTTTAATGTTGATTTCAGAAAACAAACACGCAACTTATAGTTTGACGAACAGTTTAGACACAATCTACTTCAATAAAATTTTAAACACAAATTTTATTGAAATACACTATTTCGGCCTTACTTGGTTGTTCAGTGAAAAACTAGTGCTTCTCTTTCTACGATAAATAAATTGACGATTAAGCAAACACGATATTATTATTGGTATTATAAATTCAGGGCAAAGATTATGGATTTATTGCGCCGGTAATATTCTGTTAATTCAAGAACAAATGTGACCTACGAATTACTTTATTGTTTAATGTTCAATGATAAAAATTATCTGATCGCGAGGATACGATAAATATCGTTATATGCCCTATATTTTTCGATTTGTAAAAGCACCTATGATGTCAATATTAGGTCGAATGATTAAACAAATACAAATTTATCTATTATTAATTTTAATTTGTTTTTTATAATTTCTCGCAATCGAGGTAATTATAAATTAGATAAACATTTTTTTCACATAAATTTTAGTTTTAAAATAAATTATTAACACATTAATCACTACGATTATAAGTTTTTATTTTTTAAGTATATGTTGTTTAATATTTAGACGACAAACCTTATCTTAATTCGGAGTAATTATTTGTATTATTTCATATAATATATTCCTTGAATCCGACTATGTCTAATTTAATTTTTACATTATATATCCTTCCTTCCTATATCCGTTCGTTTGGACTGAATATTATGTGTTAATATAACAATGTATGTATTTATAAAAATCATTATTATAAATTGTAAATTGAAATGAGAAAAAAACGTCAGCCAATAAGTTAAGTGTCGAAGCCGAAATACGAGACATATTTTTTTTCAAACAAATTAAACACGTAAAAATTCGGCGATCGGATTCAAACCCAAGATTTCTGTTAAGATCGACAAATTCCATCCATTGGACGACTCGGCACTTGATATGAAAGTTTATTCAAACGTTATCTTTTAAGTGCTCTACAATTTTTAATTAATCTAATGAGTCCGATAAGTATAAGACATGCCATTCAATTAATTCCATTGATACCAAGACGGCATCAGTTGAGCGAAACCTTTGTTTGATTTGCTCCTGCCCTAATTAGGTGCAGCACGCTATAAGGCTACGGCATCAACATGTCCTAAGGGATTTAATAGGTTTTCCTTAGCGTCCATTTAATTTTAGTCTTAATTCATATTATTCGTCGTTTTTATTGTATTTTATTTTAAATTTGCATCTTTATTACTTGTCACAGCTATTAAGGTTTGTTACTAAAAAACAGTGTTATCTCTAAATCATTCAATTTAAAGATTCAATCACCTTCGAATTTTATCTTAGGAAAAACAAAAATAAATAGCAATATATACATAACATTTAGATACATATTAATACATTTTAATATTTGTGTTATCACTATAACTATTATATAGACAGGTTCTATCTACAGAAAAAAATAACTTCGAAAGGATCAAAAGAAAAAATTCTGTACTTGTCCAAAAAGTGCCAAGACGAGTCGCAAAAACTATTATTACAATTTAATATTTCAAACTAATAATAAAACAAAACTGTGTGGATATACAATTGTATTATTTTGATAGAGAATATATATCTTATTTTCGACAATGTAGAGATGCATCTCTAAATAACACAAAATATAAGGAATCAATTTAAATCGGTATTGATACTTGAAATCGAAACTACAAATTCAAAAAAAAATCATTTTACACATTCACTTCAAATGGGGCTACTGACTACCGATAGCGTAAAGTATTAAAGGGTTTATTGTTTGCTATTTGAGTAACTCTTCGCTAATTGTCCCTTTACATGTAGCGCAAGGTCAACGAGGACACATGGAATTTAAGAGGAGCTTCATCGTTTATTGTATAGGTAGAACATTTAAGTAGTAATATAAAAGTGTCAAATGAAAAGCAACATGTTCGAATGTTAAATTAGAAATATTTTTTATAAAACGGATGCATTCAAAAACAAAAAACTTCTAAATTAAAAAAAATGCTTTAAATTCTTGATACATATTTTAAATTATACTGATTAGCGTGTTAATAGAGTATTCGTAACTATGGCTTATTGCGTTCATTTTTCACGTATACCGTTTTGAAAAAAATAAGAAAAATATAATACTACTAGTGTTACCTACTGTTTCTTTTCAGTTTAGATAGTAAATAAATATATAAATAGATACATTAATTTTCTTTAAAAATATGTTTAAATGTATCTGTATATAGATCGATCATTAATATATTAAAAGCTTAGTGTAACTTGGTAATATAAAAAAAATATTTAAATCTTTTGTGTACAGGCTACTTATGTATACTTAAAAAAATAAAAAGGATAACATTTAGGACTTACCATTACATGCAATCCCAGGCGGCTGTTCATGGTGATGCATTTCTCGGAGCACCGTGATGCGTGTGAAGAATCGCGCCCTTTCATGTCACAAGCGAGACTGAACGACCGACTAGCCTAGCCGGCTGAAATGCTGTAGCTTCGTCCCCTCCCCGCTACGCATGCGCACGCTGAAGTGAAGACGTACCTCCACACTTCGGACAAATTACGTATGTAGTACGTTAATGAATGGGTAATTGGTTATGGTGGTACATTTAATTTGATCGTGTTTATATGGAATCTCAATGACTTTACTGTTGTGTAATAATGTACATAAAAAAATTAATTTTTAAATAATTAACCTGTAAATGTTAACTTAAAATAACATAAAACAATTACATTGCCATTTTCCGCAAGTTATTTGTTTGGTTAAATACTTTCTTCTCTTTAAGTCCCATATTTTATATAAGGGTTTGCCCCATAATTATAATAATAATGAAAATTGTTCTAAAATGTGTTTTAAGGTGCTAACCGCTGAAAAAGTAGAAAAAACAAATAAACAACATAGTTGATTTATTTGACATATGTAGTAATGTAATTATAAAAACTAAAATCATACTTATTATAAGCTATTTTTAAAGAACATAAACTAGCATTTCCCGTTCCCGTTTAAAAATTTTTTTACACATTCCTATATTCCCCTCCAATTAATCAAAGAGTTCGTGTTAGGAGTGGGGATGACAGTAGCCTAAGGGGGGTTCAGGATCGAACTTGCGACTTTTACATTGCTAGGCCTTGAAATTGTAAGCCATTGCGCTTTTAACGCTATATATCATTAATTATTATAGTGAGATGTGAATGATATTTAAATAAAATCATGTGAAAACCTATCAAGTCCGGCTCGAGCTAGCGTGGAGAGGGTTTCGTATTATTACGATTGAAAATAAGAAGAGAAAAATATTTAATACTTAATTAGGTATTTCACAATAAGGTGTACCGTCACGGGACGTCCTACAGATGTGAAACATTGAAATTCATGGTTATAGAAATAATTAATAATTAAAGAAGACCGATACCTAAATATATATGGACTAAAATAAAACAGAGCTTCGATAATAAAATAAATAGATGTTTTTTTCTTATTATTTGTTAAAGTATTATAGCAACGAATTACGTAGTAGGTATACACGTCACGCACACAGAAGGGAGGAAAGAACGGCGGCAGAGATAGATACGACAGCATCAGAGAGCGTCATGCCATTTGTTGTCATGTCATATCCTTTTTTATCGCTGAAAAAACGCGCATTTAAACGTTACGCGTTTCCTTTATGGGAACCATATGCGGGACTCGCCAGTGTCCAAGGCACCGAGTGTGCCCCGAACATCGGAATACCCACTAAAAATCCAGCGGTGCAAGACGTATAGTACAAATACAACAATATTACATGTTGGATTTTTCAAGTGGGGATGGATGGCCAATTGCGAAACTATGAGGAATAGAGAAAAATACTAAACATAGCCTTGAGCCGATTATGATGAAATCTAAAACATTGATCATTTGATTTTTGAAAATTCAATATTCGTACCCAGCAGGTGTGACATTATGGGGCTCCGGGCTAATACTTCTTAGGGACCTGCCTAATAAATCAAATAATTGCAATTTTGTCAAAAGCTGTTTTGATAATGTGTACTAGGTACACGGTAGGTATAGGAAAAATAGAGACACACAAATATCAGCAATAGGACATAGGTAATTGCACAAGGTTATGTGTACGTATATAAACCACTAGTATCTGCCCGCGGCGTCGCTCGCGTATGAGGGTATGAGGTAGTGTTAGACAACGTGTTTGCAAAATTTTTTGTTAATCACTTGAGCAGTTAAGACTTGAAAGCGTAACAAACAAACAATATATTATCATAATATTAGTAAGTAAGCAACATTTCTGCATTTTTGTGCTGTATATTAATTTATTTACTTATTAAAATAAAAACAAAAAAATCATAACTTTCGATTTTAACGTAAGAATTTTATTAGCCTCTTATGTGAAAGGTGTTGTCTATAACTTATAAGTATTAACTTAAGTAGTAGTAGTTAGTAGTAAACTGAACACGACGAGGACCTACCTACAGAAGTACAAAAAAAAGAAAAAAAGAACAAGAAGGGCGATTAGCCCTCCAACAAATAGATGCATGAAGCTGTTCGACTGCGAATGACAGCGTTTGCAAGAAAATACACCGAAACCAAGCGGCGGGGAGGACCCCTTAATAACGCGAGAAAATACAACCAAAACCAAGGACGGCGTCGGTAAATCCCTCCCTTTTTTTTTAATTCACAATTTTGACCATTTTGCTTTCAATTGCGCCTTTATATCAACGGGGCCCTGGGCTGCAGCTAAAAAAGTCATTATATAATATATCCGCCCGTGCTAACCAGAAATCAACACGTTGATTTAAAAAAAAACACTGTATTGTTGTACCATTCGATGCACCATGTCGAAAATAAGGATCAAATTCTGGAAAGTAATGACATACGACAAACTAAAGGGAAATGTTGAACTTTAATGAACTGATTATTATTATAAAGTCATGTATTTAATTCATACATTATCCATACCTTGTTCGAAATGATGTGATGATTAGAGTAGATATGGAGAAAATAGGCAAGTGTATTAGGCGGTAGGACAGACGCAGGAGCGATCCGGATCTGTGAAATAGAAGTGCTTAAAAAGGGCATAAGACAAGGACAACATCTAAGTTTATGTTTGGCAACGCATTGGCTGCCCTGCCTTATATTCAAAATTGAAATGGAAAAAAATATATAATTTTTGAATAACGATTACATGTACATGACAGTAATAGTAAAAAATCAGATACCTACATCAGAGACCTCACTGAGTACATTATATTGCGATGTCATATTCCTATATTTTCGTTCAGTACAGCGTAAAATATAATGCAATATAAATTAATTATGCTTTCTCAGATTTATACCTACAACTTAAGATTCAATTCAACACGACTTTGAATTACTATTTTATGACAAATTTAAATATCAATAACAAAATTCTTACAGATAAGAAAAGAGAATAAAACAAGAATATGATGTGGATTTTTATTTATTCATATAAAATTAAAAGCAACCAATTACAGCGTATGTCGTATTTCTTTACCTTTAAACTATATCTTATAATTTAAGTTATTGTTTATTAAAATCCAATAAGATTCCCCCAAAAAACAAGTTGCAGGGGAATTAATACAAACATTCGAAATCCAATTGCATGTATACTAAAAGGCAAAGCCTGTGACACACCCATGTCTTCACAACTTAATATTTAAATGGCATATTTTATTTCAATGATAGGCCATGAAAAGGCAACCTCTTAAAGCAGATCTACAACACTCCTTATTTTAGTCATAAGCTCTGCCATAGCTGTTTATCAGTTTATTCTGAGCATAAAGATATATAACGATATAACTACCTTAAGGTAAGAAACACAATCATAGCTCTCCGTATGGAGGAGAGTTTTTGAAGCTATTGTAATGATTCAAATTATGAAGAGTAATATTTTATCAACACACATTATCTTATGACTAAATGATTGGTTTTTCATGGACGATTGGTGCTAATGCATGTCCTTACTATAATTTTATGATAAAGATAACCATTCCAGTAACAATATTTACTATGATGTATAGCAATTTCATTAAAATAATGAGTGTATTACAAAATGCTGAGTAACTTATTATGTGTACACATGATATTATTTACCATTAACTACTTATATCTATCAATATTATAATATTCAAATATATACAGAAATATTTAATGAATGTGTTATAATGAAACAACTGTTAACTTTGTTCATTTACTAACTTAAAAAAAAAAAACAGTTATATATATTAAATGAAAAAAGAATTTTATTCGAAATAAATTTCATTTTAAATTTTGATGATAGCAATCAAATCTTTAAATGCTTGAAAATGTAACTGAGTAATAACATGTTCTATAGTAACACTAATTTAAAGATACAAGAGGTCTTACTTATAAGTGTTGTTTAGCAGATGATTAGTTAAACAATACTGTCTTCATCATTTGAATATCAAATCAATAATGACAGAAAGATAAATCAGTGTATAACTAAACACGCCCTAAGCACCATTTGTAAGTAAGACCATTTATAATAGGCAAACAATAAGGAGTGACCGTTATTATTATAATGACATATTATACTATTCACTACAGTAAAAGCATAGATAAAATAAAGAATGTTACATTTTTCTTTGAAAAACAAATTGTTAAAATACAATTGAAAGGAATCTTCTAACTAAAAAAATCTTATATCTCTTTAATTTCACTTAAATTTTGCATGTACATTGGTTTAGAATGAAACTGTTCTTTTAAATGATGGAATACCAATAAATTTTAAAACAGACTATATTAACTTACATCCAATTATAATCTGTTACTTAACAAAAGATCGATTTAACTTCATAAAACTATAAAACAAGATAAAAGAGTAAACATAATTTTATATTCAAAAGATCTTTATATATCCTTGTAAAAGGTTCAACCTGAACTCATACAATGTTTAATTTTCAATAAAGTGTGTTTAATAATTTACTACATTCAATGTACCAAATATAAACTTTATTGTTTGCACTTTTCCTCAAGTACTTATATCTTAACAGATGCATTTATCTTTTTATCTATTCTCTTTTGAAATACAAAACTTTATATAAATTCCTACTTAAAACAAAATCAACATGAATTTTTTTTACTTCTCTGTCACCACTATTTTTGAGTAAAATATTATCACAATTAATTTAATTTTTGTTACTTTACCATTTTATTAATGACTATGGATGTATAGTTTTTAAATATATTTAATATTTAGTTTATACTAAACAATTTCAGTTGTACTTCAATAAAAGAATAAGAACCGCCATGACCAATTTGACCAATGTGATAAAAGCCAATTTATTTTCAAATTTTAATAAGTGCTGAGTTACACAGCTGCACATTTATATTATATATATTGCCAAAATAAAAGTGAAAGATCTATCACACCTATACATTTTTTACATATAAAATATCAGAGTAACTATTACTTATAAATTAAAATTATACTCTATTGTAATAAATTTTATATAAAATAAGGAGACACTAGTATATTGCCAATGTTGAAAAGTAGTATGGGACCTAGCAAGCACAGTTATCACCATCCCTGTTGCGGCCATTATCATTAGCATTCAGCTTGATTTGATCAGGGAACTCATTGTACAGCTCTGCTTCTGTCTCTTGCGCCAACGCATTGCGTGCTATTGTCTGAAACGCAAGTTCGACATTCACAGCTTCTTTGGCACTTGTTTCGAAATAAGGGATATCATTTTTACTTTGACACCATTGCTGGGCTCGTTTGGCAGATACAGCACGATTATCCAAATCAACTTTATTACCTAGTATAACAAATGGAAAGTTTTCCGGATCGCGTGGAGATGCTTGTATCAAAAATTCGTCTCTCCAACTCTCCAAGGACTTAAACGTGTTGGGGGCAGTTACGTCAAAAACTAAGACGCAACAATCCGCCCCACGATAAAACGCCACCCCTAGTGATTGGAATCGCTCTTGTCCTGCTGTGTCCCAGATCTGCATTGTGACGATACGGTCATCGACAATTACCTCTTTCGTGAGAAAATCAGCGCCTATTGTCGCCTTGTACTGATTGGAAAATTTTTTATTGACAAACTGATTCATCAATGATGTTTTACCAACGCCACTGTCGCCTAGGATGATAACTTTTAAAAGAACCTTTTTTCTTGAAGACATTTTGCACGAAAATTTACACAATTAGTACGAAAAATAAAAATAATAGTCACTCTTTGTCTGTAGGTACTTTTTGACATAAAACGAAATTGATAAATGCGTCACCTGTTTGCAATGTTACCATTGGTAAAATAACGTAATCCAGTTATACATGCTCCAATAAGGATCTTCTAGATTAAAGTCCGAAGTCCAAATCGATCATAACATCTATTTTAAAGATATTTTTAGATTTCAAGTAATTAATATAATATAAATTTAAACTAACTAATACCATTAGTAAACTATATTTTTTAAATTCATAATTTGAATTTATTATTTGTATCTAAACCAAATTGAAATAAGCCTTTTTTCGTCACGTTTTAATTTAGTTTTCATATTTAAATTAAAAACATAATAATTGGAAGAGAAACAATTACTTTTAATAATGCAATAGCATTATATTTAAGCAATATATTTTAAACATATATTTAAAATACGTAAATTTTTACAAAAGAATATCTAATATTAACTATACTTATTTAAAATCATACATTTATGTAATTTGTAGCATAATAAATACACACACACAAAAAAAGTATTTTCCTCATAAGCTTTAATAAACATTTATATATATAATTTTGTTTGAATCGTTTTAAACTGGACGTGAAAAATGATTACATATGTTATTAATCTATTATTTTGTGTATCTGTAACCTGCGCTGATTTCCGCAGATTTCCGTGTTTCATGAAGTACAGAATTGTTTCAATTTATGTATTTAATTTATAACAAATATTTTAGTCTCTATTAAAATAAAAAAATGAGACTCGATTAAGTTATGATCTCCATAAATTAAAAAACTTAAATAATATTCGTTGTAAAGCATAGCCAAGAACGAAGGTAAGGTTGATCTGAATCATGTTAACACTTTCCGTTATCGAAATTATAACTTTGTTGCAACTTTCTTAAATTAACAGGATGGAGAACAATTTAAGTCGTAGTGGGAGCCGTTCGAGCTCTGTTTGCGAATTAGAAAAAGATTTAAGTGATATGGAAATTATGAAATCTAGGACGAATCGACGCAACGTAATGGTTCGGTCACAACCAGCACGGAAAGCAAAACGAATCAGGTTTTTTCGAAATGGTGATAAATTTTATTCAGGAGTCATCATTCCAGTCTTGCCAGAGAGATACAGGTAAGCAATAAGATTTTTCAGTCTTATTTGACATTTTGTAAATCACTTTCACTTTCCTATTAGGATACCTATTTTAGATCTTTTGTGTTGCTCACGGTTAAATTAGACGGCACAAGTGAAGCGAAACATTAATTCCTTTACAAAATGTTTTTCCATGGATTAAGAAAGAAATAAAAAAAATATATTAATTATAAAAATAAAGATTTATTCATAAAAGTTATGTTATATGAATATTGTTTAAAAACTAACAATGTATATGCTAGTTTACTTGCAGCCTACAATATCAAATTGATGTTTAGCTTACAAATTTAACATTAATAAAGCCACAGTTTACATTGACAATGAGTCATCCACTGCAACAGAACTATACCATTAACTAGTGAATACATTTAGTTCAAATACTTATATTGCTGTAAACAAAATTGTATACTTAGTTTTATACTAAACATATAAAATAAATGAGGTTCTTCATTTCAGATCTTTTGACAGTTTAACTGCAGACTTAACTAGGGTGTTAGTTGATAATGTTACATTGCCTAGCGGTGTTAGAACAATATACTCCCTAGAAGGTAGAAAAGTAAGTTAATTTTAACATAGTGCTTAATTGATATACATTTTAACTTTTAAAGGAACTGATGTTATTTTATATAAACAGTAAAAACTTTAAAATACTCAACTTATATAGAAAGAAATAAAGAACAATAATACTTATATTTGAAACAAGCTTGGGAAAAACTAGTCTATGAATAATTTGATTATAATAGTAAGTTAATTACAATAACTTAATATTAATTACTTTGGTATGCTTAAAAGATACAATGTATTTTTTTAGAAATATATATGATTAAATTAAATATTTAATTATATAATACTTAAAAGATTTAAATAATCAAAAATATGAATTTGATTTAGATTTCTACATATTTTTATACAAATTTTATATATAGTTTGAAGTAATCTTACATTGAAAATGTGTATCTATATATAAAATTTGTTTCATACAAATTTTATATAATATGTCTCATAAGACTTATTAAAATGTTTTCACTCTTTTTAGGTAGGAAAACTAGATGATTTAGAAGATGGTCAATCATATGTTTGTAGTGGCTTTGGCGAACCTTTCAAGAGATTAGACTATGAAGCAAGTGCTGTTACACCGCAGTCATTTAGATTAAGTGGACCCGAGTCTCTCAGTGATAGTGCAAGTCCGTCACCAGCCAGAGCTAATAATCGATTGTCCCGATATTTGCAGGTACTAAGTTATTTTTATATAATAGATGTTTTTTAATCAAATAGAATAAGCTATTATTATCAATTATAATTATGACATCACTATTCACTAAGCATGTGAACAAACTGTCTTTGTAAATTTGAGATGAAACCAACAATTAGCTTGATATAAATCAAATTGATCATATTGTTTCTGAAATTATTATTTTTAGTAGACTTAAATAGCTTTTAAAAGTAGCTATAGAGTGACTGACAAATATTTGATCACTATATAAATACTTTTTTTTTTAAACTTTTTAGCAAGGTACATGTAAATGCAAATCCAGAATTTGATTTAAAAACTAGATATGTTAAATTTACAACAGTTTTTATGTATTTTCGATCTCTTAATCTAATGAAATCGAAAATAAATATTATTGTTTATCTGATTAAACAATAATAATAAATAATTCTGAATATGGATACTGCAAATCTATGTACCATGGCTAGTGTTTTCGTCTGCAGATCATGAGTTCAAGGTTCAAATACTGTATGTAAAATCCCGAAGCTAAGAAATTGGCAGTATATACATTTTACACTCATGTATTGCTGTAGGTTTAAAGGCAAAGAACATGAATCTGGTGCAATTTAACATCTGCGAAGTTGACTTAATCGCCTTAAACGGCCTTAATCGGTTAAGGAGATTCATATCATAGATCACCAACATCTTTCTTGTGTAAGGAGAGTAATTTATTCTTGGGCAAACTTTGATTATTTTGCATACCAGCTAAGCTGGCTTCAACAAATTACCTAAGAAATTGTGCTATATTTGTAGATAATTGATATTTATAACTCGTCGCGTCGATCCTTTTTTCTTAATTTATCTTTATTAGTATTTATGAGGATGACAACAAAATCATAATATAATAATGTTATATGTATATAGATCACAAAATATAAATAAAAGATTATGATGAAATTAAAGCTACCAGAAAATTTTCTCTTGTTTGGAATTTTATTAATATAAAATATACTGTTTCTCGTTCATTGAATACATTACTTGTTTGGAATTTTATTCAAAAGCGCAATTGATAATAGTTGTCTCATTATCTACTTTAGTCGGGACCACTTAGCTATGTAGATAAGTTATGTAATTACGATAATTGCAAAAACGCGTTATTCAATACGGCCGCCAACGTTCGGTTCTTCCCGTGACGAAACCTGTCCACCTAAAATTGTACAGTCAAAATTAAACGAAAAACGTAATACCGAATAGTAAGACAATAGGAGTAAGCCCGCGCAATCCAAAATTATGCGAGCCTCATTGTGTTCTGTGATCATCTATATAATCTTAAATAAAGCAGGGCGATGATTACAGAAGTCGCGCTTTTAAGCCTGTGTACGGAAAATTGGTGCGTATAATATAGACTACCACCCAACATGTTCCAACTAAAAAATCGATTGTTTTTTGTTTCGCTAAATGCAAGTATTCAATACAATTTTTTTGGCGGATTGTTGGCGTGGTTTGTATATACTGACCTTTCACGCCGAAGGTTGTGGGTTCGATTCCTACCCAGGACAGACATTTGTGTGCATGAACAAGTCTGTTTGTTCTGGGTGTAATTATCGATATAAGTATGTATTTACAAAAGAAAAGTAGTATTGTGATATGTAGTATATCAGTTGTCTGGTTATTAATTGTGATATGTAGTATATCAGTTGTCTGGTTTCCATAGTACAAGCTCTGCTTAGTTTGGGATCAGATGGCCGTGTGAATAATGTCCCAGGATATTATTATTATTTGCAACTCTAGTATAAACATATACATGTTCAAAGAGCATAACATCTTCAATTTTATATTCACACTTAAAACGTCCTATTTCTTTAGGTAAATATTTCTTGCTAGATATGAGTGTCCTCTTATAGTGCACAGATTCAAATGTCTTTCTATTTTCTCTCTCACATAGTCCAACCATGACTAAAAACCAATACCTTATGTTCCTTTAGATGTAGTGTAAAGGAACACGGCTAATGTCCTAGCTGCTACTGTGAATTTCTTGACATCAAAACACAATGACTTTTTCTATAAACGAGATTTGAACCCAAAACCTCAGGATCTGCACTCGTATTATTAGCCATGAAACTAGCGAGTCAGTTTTATATATTACGAATAAAGAAAGAAAATTTATAGCATTTAAAATTAATTTCAGACAAATGGTAGTAACTCTACCGGCAATGGGACGCCAAGAGTTAGCCCTGCTGGAGACAATGTAATCCGGCCCCGTATAGTTACTATTATTAGGAATGGAGTGAAACCCCGCAAGGTAAATCGTTTTTATGTACAAAAATAAAATTGTGTAAATGGATTAAAGCAGTTACGTCGTTATAACTGGTATTAATCCATTATGACGCTGTATATTTTGTTTTGTTATTAAGTTCTGCTTTTACCCACGGATATTTTATTGATAAATACACAAATCATAAATATAAAAATGACAATATTCAAACTAGAATTTAAGTAAAGATTATAAAAAAAATACTATTTGTATTATTTTTGTTTTTTTTTATTATTCATGGATTTTAAGAAACATTCTGTTGATTTCCAACACATAATAACTTTGCATACGACGAGGATGCGTAGACAAAGTTCTTAAATTATAGATTATTATCTTTTTACATTTTAGATATATTTCTTAAACAAGCTAAATAATAGATTTTATAAAATTAACATAATGGTGTCTTGATACTCGATTTTATTGTGTGAATTCCATTGTTCATTTACAAATAAATTTCAACATGCTTGGTCTCAATTTAACACTATTCAAATACATGCCAAAAAAAAAACACAAATTAACAATATTTTTATCTTTAGGTATGCAGATTGTTATTGAATAAACGCAATAGTCCAACTCTGGAACATGCCTTGGCGGCAATCACTGAGTGCATCAAGTTAGACACGGGTTGTGTTCGCAAAGTGTTCACCCAAACTGGAACCCCCGTCACCGCTTTACATCAGTTTTTTGAAGAGGAAGATGTATTTTTTGCATATGGAAACGAAAGGTAACATTTTTTGGTCATTTTAATTCAATGTATTTATATTTACGATTAGATATTTATGATATTATTTGTTTTTCTTATAGAGTCAATCAAGAAGACTTCGAACTCGAATTTGAAGAAAGTAAGGCTGTTTTACAATGTAGAAAAAGTAAATGTAATGCGATTTCAAGAAATACTAGGTAATAATTATTTGTATATCATATAAAAGTTGCTAATGTAGTCAACTACGTAAAGGTAGTTGTACAATACGTGATGTGCGCAGGGCGGGCCCCAAGCCGCGCATGCCGCTGCGGCCGGGCGCGGCGGCGGGCGTGGGCGCGGGCGCGGCGGGCGACGGCGACGCGGCGCCGCTCACGGGCCTGCTGCCGCAGCCGCTGCGCCTCAAATACAGCGTCGGCAAGATCATAGGTAACGCACGCTGGCTAGGACGCCGATCTGTCCTTGGGTGTCACTCTATGGGAACCAAACCTGCTAAATGTCATAATCGGGCTCTTATAAACTGTTTACCTCTCTTTATAGTTTTTCCTTAACTTGTATACTAAAGTGGATTCTATATAACTATATAATTTTATATAACAATAGAAATTGAAAAAAATTATATCCTACAGGTAGTTGTCGTTCTATGAAATTTTAGGTAACAGACAAAATAAGTAACACTTCTTTAGTAATCCTAAATCAGGTTAATTTAATGAAGCTACTGTACAAGTATGTATTGCTTTACTTTTTTAAACGGAATAGTGTTTAAAAATTATGATGAATTATAATATTTAGCGTATTCGTTTGCCTGCAGGCTTTCTGCCAACTTACTATTGTTTCATATTCGTACAATATAAATATTGTAATATTATTCAAAGGTGACTAATGAAGTAGGCGTACAACATATAAAATAATGCATTCTCACACTCACATCCATTGTAGCGCAGGATATATAAAGTGAAAATATAATATAAATAATGCACAAACTCGAACAATAGAACTAAATGCAAATTATAAAAGGTGAATGGTAAGCTAAACGTGATCATTGAAAACTGACGTACAGTATTTTTTGTATTAATAATTTAATTTTTATGCACGCCTAAAACTATTACTGAAATACTTTTGCCTAAAAAGTAATTAAAACGCTCAAGAGCAGCTTGCGTTGCTCAAGAATAGCTGGCGCACAAAACAACCATTGAACTAACGAAATAACATATAGAGCATATTTTTATTTTTTTGTACATAGTTTTTTTTAAATTAAAATATGATTTTCATAAATTTCAGCGTCCATGTCTCTATTTAGGAGACAAAACTTACAATTATTAATTATTTAATTCATGTCACTTGATTGAAAAGGAACTTTTGATTTTCTTTCCTACATATGCTGCATAATGTATCACAGCTATTACTTCACAAGGAGAACTTAGATAAAAGATTATTATAAGCTATTAATTTTATATTGTTTATTATAATAAATAGATTAAAACAACATTTGGCTACATTTGAGTTTATTAAAAAACAATTATATTATTCCTATCGTTCAGGTGATGGCAACTTTGCAGTTGTAAGAATATGTAAGGACAAAGGGAATGGAAAGGAGTATGCACTCAAAGTAATTGACAAGGCAAAATGCAAAGGCAAGGAACATTATGTAGAGGCGGAAGTGAGTTATCTGTTGAATATTTGAATACTTGTTTTAACATTATGTTATAACATTAATGAGTATAATTTATCAATATTATTTAATTAAAAAAAAAACTTAAACAAATTCTACATAATTTGTCATGGACACTGTCATATATATCATATCATATAACAGACTGTCTGTTTGAATGAGATAAATTCAAAAACTTACGACGAATTTTTAAATAATGGTAATCACCAATAGACGAAGTGAATTATAAGGAAGGTTTAGGTGTATAATATTTATAACGATTATTGGTATATATTATATGTACCAATTGGGAGCTATACTGATGGAGCTAGTGAGCCGTGTAAATCTATAGAATTATATGAATTATGGTATAAATATTTTATGTAGATTCTTATTCTACCCGTTGCTACCCGTGAGACTGGTTGCTAGTTAATATTGTAATGTATTTGATGATATTTTTAGGTGCGAGTAATGAGAAAGCTATGCCACCCTCGTATAGTTTCACTTATTGAAGACCAGGACAGCCCCGAATGGCTGTTCCTTATCATGGAATTAGTTAGCGGTAAATATACTAATAATTTCATTCAATCAATAACAAATCATATTATATAATCTCTTAACTTTCACTTTTGTCTTACTGCACTACAGTAATGTACACCACATTTTATGTCCCAATTACTTATATTTGAAAGTCACGATATAGCACTGTTAACAATTATGACAACCACTCTTTTATATATATTAACTGCTTAAATAAATAACAATACAAAGTGAAGGTAATTTCAATAAGTATTCATTTTGCACTTCATTATTGATATTATTAAAAAGCTAAATAACTTAGGAAGGATTTCTCTAAACATGCATTTGCATGCTTCTATTTATTTAAATAGAATAAATAGTTCAAATTTACCTAAATTTTTGGGAAAATGTCATGTACTTGCAAGATTTTGTGCGTATCTACAAATAATACTGACAGTAACGCACTTTTTTTTTGCCTTAACTATTTTCGGACATGTCAACGAACTCACTTTCAAATGTAAGTGAGTAATGTAATGTACTCGTAAGTCTCCAACTATTTTTGTATTTTCCAGGTGGCGATTTATTTGATAGTATCGCAGCCGCTTCTAAATTTTCTGAGCCTCAAGCGCGTTTGCTAATAGGACACCTAACATCAGCTATTGCATACCTACACTCGCTTTCTATCGTGCATCGAGACATCAAACCCGAAAACCTATTGGTAAGACATTAACTAAACTTTCATTCAATGTATTATAAAACACTTTACTAATAGTTAGTAATTAATAATAAGTGTAATCGCATGCGCTACATCAGGAACATAAAAAAAACCATTAATATAAAATAATTTAAACTATAACATCTTACTGAAGATTCTTTGTTATGAATATATATTTAGTTTAGTTGATATATTTTAACGTTTGAGTTTTATGCTTGCCTTATTTAATTATTATCTTTTTTTTTTTTATTAAATCTTTGAATGTAATTATTATAATACATTTAAGTTGTGTTTTCAAATACTCACAATCAACTGACACTTACAAACATCAAGTACTAAGCTTATCTTCGGTAAGATTAATAATTCTCTAAATCAAACATGTGTTAGGTTGAGGTGGGCTCAGACGGCAGTATACGTGGACTGAAATTAGCAGACTTTGGGCTAGCCGTAGAAGTGTGGAGACCACTTCACGCCGTCTGCGGAACGCCAACGTATGTAGCGCCGGAGATCCTACTTGAAACTGGATACGGCCTTAAGGTTAGATTTGTCGTAAAATATTAATTTGAAATGTAAAGATAACTCGCTTTAAATATGTAATTATCTGTTAATATAATGTTTTTATCTAGATTGATGTTTGGGCGGCGGGTGTAATTCTCTACATCCTGCTGTGCGGATTCCCTCCATTTTCCTCGCCCGACGGCGACCAGGAGAAGCTGTTCGACGCGATCCTGTCGGCGCGGCTGGAGTTCCCGGCGCCGCACTGGGAGCGCGTGTCGGCCGGCGCCATCGACCTTGTCGCCAACATGCTCCGTCCCCAGCCCGAGCTGCGCTTCGCCGCCGAGGACGTGCTCGACCACGCCTGGATGTCGGTCAGTGGTCGTTTCGTCGTAAGACAGATTCCTATGTCAAATTCTTTTCATTCATTACCTAATACCTGTCCCCCCCCCCCAATCCACCCACGCGGTCGATGCCGCGGGCATAAACTCGTTTGTAATTAATTGACAAAACATCAAAATATGTTTAACAAAAATTGTCTTTCAGGATGACTACGATGAGATGTGCGACTTTCGTACTTGGTACGATGAAGACTCTTCATAGCCACGCGACGCCAGCCGTTCGGGGGAGGTGTCGGGGGCTGCCGACGCCCTGCTAGGTGCGCAGTCGGCTTCGCCGGCCGCTTGCTGTTTGCGTTGAGCTGCTCACGGCTATGCATGCCTTCATATTAACACCAATACCAAAGTTATTCCATAATGTATGTAATATAAAAATTATCGAAACAATACTGCACATGTGTGTTCAATTTTCAAAAACTTTTTTTCGATCAAATTATAGTGATGCAGTATCGTCGTTGTTGTTTTGGTTTTTATACTGATGATGTCCCCACTGATTGATATGTTGATAAAAATTAATCATCTAATGAATTCTCTATTTATTTATCTTTTACGCAATTTATGTATATTCTTTAAGAGATGTAGCGGTAATTAGTATTTATGTGGCTGTAAAACCAGTTTCTATTTTAGTATTATGTAGTTTTATTTTTATATGATCGGCCAATAAATTTAAATGCATTTAAATCGTTGATTTTTTGTAATCAATTGTAACGATCTCTATTATTGCATTAGTAGGCCACTAGTATATTTTTTATTGTTTTTTTATGGCTTCAAATTTCATTTATAGTTTTAAATAGCATAACATGCTCTTTTCTAGAGGCCTACTGCATTAGGAGAGATATTTTGAAATAACAGAAATGGCTATCAAAAAATTATACAAACTATTTGTGCAAGTAAACGAATATACCAGTCTTTAGATAGGGCTTTAATGACTAGCTTTGGGCTCTTAAAATGGTGCATATCTTCAACTTCGTAGGGAACTAAGTTTTTTTAGCTATCAAACGATTTTTATAAGTTTTTCTAGAGTTCATTAATTTTAAACATTATTATTTATCAATTTTTACACATGTATAATTAGTAATAATAACTGACTGTAAAGGATAGGACATTTGGCACAAAAGCTGCAGTAACTGTTAGTGCCTGTATAGGCTCCACTTACATATGATTAAGTTTACCCATGTTATCATTAAATTTACAGACTATTAATAAAATTCAACTTTGGCAAACAGTACTAATGCTATAAGTACTAGTTACTAGATACATATGTGTTATATATATGCAACACAAAAATAATGTTTGGTAAAAATTGTTTTTATTTATTTAAATCTATTTACATATTTAATAAAACCCAAATCAGTCAAAATTATGAGTATTGTGCAGTGGAAATAAAATCCTTGTGCCAAATTGTAAATGATTTTATCAACTTTGATAATGATTTAACTTTAATGAATGTTCCTCTCGAATATAACATAGAAATTTTGATGTTAACAAATGGTTTATTTATGTTAATTTTATGAAAAAATCTTATTGCATTAGAGGATAAACATAATCAGACTGATACACATTCCTTTACATTCTTTAATAGTTGAATATTTTTTTCCTTTTGTGTTATATTATAATAGCTTACCTGAAGAATATATGTCCCCTATAAATATATGCCCAAATGCTTTTCTTATGATTTGAATTGTCAAACCTTATCTTATTTTATCCTGTGTTTTATTAAAGCGATTGAAAGATTAATTTGCTTATAAAATAAATTATTTATTATAAAAATATAAAAGATTTTTAATTATGTCCGCTTTATCAAATCAGTGTCATGCACACTTATACAACATTCAATACATTTTAGTAAAATTAGAAAAACTTTATATGTTAATATTTATCCAAAAAATCTAGATATAACATTGTTTTAGGACTTATATATGGTGTTTGTCTGATTTACCTTCCATGACATGTTAAATAGTTTATGTACCAATAGAAACATGTATTTTTGTTGTATTGCCAATCTGTATTTAACAGTTACTTTTATATTCATTAAATTTTGCAGCAAATATATTGAATACTATACATACAACATGTAAACTAGTGATGAATTGTAACTGTTCTTAACCAATTGTAATTTTGCTTATTTAGAATTATAAAAGTCATCAAAAGATCTTTTATAAAAAAAAAAGCAAATTTTTGATATTTTATATAATTTGTATGACATTTTAAAATTAAAGAAAGCTTGTTACATTGTTCAATATTTAATTTTTAAATTAAAATTAATCCAAATCTATTTCAGTATATATCCAGATAAAAGAAACCCACTTGAACCATTCATCATCACTTCTGGATGTGTCCTCTCAGGTAAAATCTGTAATAAACAATAGATTGTGTGAACAGAAATGAAGATAAAGTTTTTTTTAGTATAACAACTATTTTCCGCCCTTTCATGTTTGAGGTGTAAGGGCAGGTGTAAATATAAAAGTTAAAATAAAAAGTAAAATAAAATAATCAACCTGATAATTTCTCATCCAATTGTTGGTTAATCTTAAAGCAGCAATATTACTTAAAGACTTGAGTGTCATATATAAATTTTGCAGTGGTTCAGCTACATTGTAATAAATAACAAAAGGTCGACCAGGCTTTACAAAAGTCATGAGTTCCATAAATATATTTTGAGGGTCTTCTTTACATACTACTACTAAAGAGTCAACTTTTTGTGACAAAATTTCTGAAGCTGTTATATTATCATAGTGCCATTTTGGTTTCTTCGGTGCTGTTTCCTCAATCTCACTGTTTTCCTTGACTTCACTGTTTTCCTTTACTTCATTGTTTTCCTCCACTTCATTGTTTTCCTTCACTTCATTATTTTCCTCCACTTCATTATTTTCCTCCACTTCATTATTTTCCTTCACTTCATTCCTTTCCTTAATGTCACTGTGTTCCTTATTTAGATTGCCATCACTAATGGTACCTGACTCCTCTAATTTAGGCAATTTACTTTCATGTTCTATATTTTCTGGTGCTTTTCTTTTGAGTTTAGTTATTTTTTTTGTAGTGGAATCTACTGAATTAGTATCAGAGCCTTGGTACACTTGTCTCAAGACTGAATATACATTAACTGATACACATTTGTTATATTGATCAGAAGTAAAGTTCATAGCTAACAATGCCTGTTTCTGAGACATGTTTCCAGGATGCATATGTACCAATCGCCCATTACTTTGTGGTCCCATTGCACTTAATAATGCAGCAGCAAGAAGACCATTAGAACCTGAATCATAAAGCAAGTGATTACCTTCACTACTTATATTTGATATTGTCATAATTTGGGACAAAGTATCTATTCGTACACCCTGTACCTTGCTTGGATCTAATTTGTATAATATTTCAGTAATATTCCGGAGATTTGGTTTCAAGATTTGAATGTATTCAAAATATTTCTTTTCTTTCTTTTTTAAATATTTAGCTTGTGAAAATTCAGTTTTATTGTGAAATGTGTTTGAATTTGTTATTAAAGTTTCAACTATTTCTGATGCGCTTGTGGAATCACTCTTGAGTTCACTTATTTCAGTAGCCGATAGTTTTTGTGATCTGCCATCATCGTAAATATTTCTGTTGTCGATACCTGATGTTTTTAAACTTATTTCTTGTACCAAATTAACTGCTTCTTTGGATAATTCTAAGTCATATTCTTTACACCTTTTTGTACCTTTAGCTATCATCTTAAATATTGAAAAATACTGACATCCTTCTATTCCACTTAAATTTATTGTATCTTTTCCTAAATTTACAGTTGAATTTGGTTTATTGAATTTATGTAACTTTTTATAGTTGTGTTTTTGTATAACAATATATTCACCAACTTTAATTGTGTCATCAGACATCATAATATCTACTTAATTACTTTGTTTCTTTAAAGTTGTTGAGGTTATATTTTATAAATTATAATAATTGACAATATTTTTAGGTTATTTTAATGTCAATACAACGAGTACTGACAAGACAATCTCAAATGACAACGTAGGTAACCAAAACGAAGTGATTACCTATATACTCTGTGACCGTAACGCCGAAATCGAAATTCGTCAGTTTAAAAAAAAACTAAATTGTTTTTATTTATTATTTTCTCTGTGATGCAGTACATATATTATTATGTGATTAACTATAGAAAGTAACAACCAATGATTCAGTTTTCGTTACCGAGCATAGTCGGTTCTTAAAAAAAAAATTGTTCAAAAGATTACTATAAACAATTCCTATTTGACGCAGATCCTATGTTATTAAATATGGATTATTACTTTGTGGTTAGCTTCATAAATACTATCGATTTCATATTCATGATGTCAACTGTCAATTGAACAGGTGGCAGGTGCCGACTGTTATACATACCGATTAGCTATGTATGTTTTACTGTAGAAGTGACTTTTGAACTTCATATTATTATTATAAATATCTACTATCTATAATCTGAATATAACGCAAAGTACACTAGTTGGTGCTATCCAGTGATATTAAAAAACCCTTCATTTCACAAGCTAACTATGGCTGCCTTAACCAAAACTAAGAATTTCAAAGTATTACGGATATTAACCCAAAAATATTGCCCACGAGTAATTAGTCGAAGACATTTAAATCTCCAGGAATATCATAGTAAAGACTTATTACGAAAGCATCAAGTCTCCATACAAAATTTTCGCCTGCTTGATTCTTCTTTGGATCCAAAATCACTACTAGATTTCAAGGCTGAAGAATATGTAGTAAAAGCACAAATTTTAGCTGGTGGACGAGGAAAAGGTCACTTTGATAATGGCTTTAAAGGAGGAGTTCACTTAACTAAAAATCCAAAGGAAATACTTAATTTAGCCAAAAATATGATTGGACATAAACTTATTACGAAGCAGACGCCCAAAGAGGGAATTCTTGTAGATAAGGTAATGGTAGCAGAAAGTGTTAACATTAAACGGGAGACATACTTAAGTATTGTAATGGAAAGGACTTATAATGGTGCTGCTCTTGTTGCTTCGCCTGCAGGAGGTATGGACATAGAAGCTGTAGCTGAAAAAACCCCACACTTGCTTAAGACAGTACCCATTGATATCCATGAAGGTATTACTGATAAAGTCGCTAAAGAAGTAGCTGAATTTTTAGAATTCAAAGGCCCTTTAATTAACAAATGTGCTGATGAAATAAAGAAATTATGGCAATTATTCCTTAAAGTAAGTAAAGATTTAACAAATACAGCAATCCAAAGACATTGGTAAATGTTATGCACTCATTAATTATCTTTTTAGGTTGATGCAACTCAACTTGAAATAAATCCTTTAGTTGAGACTGATGATGGAAGAGTTGTTGCAGTTGATGCAAAAATTAATTTTGATGACAATGCTCAGTTCCGGCAACAAGATATATTTGCTTTAGATGATACATCTGAAACAGATCCTAGAGAAGTAAAATTATTTTATTTTTTAACTATAATAAAGTTATAACTGTATTTGTACCAATTTAGTATATAATTTTTACACAAATATAAAAAACAAAAGAAGATATGTAATGATTTTGCACTAATATGAATACATATAAATATATGATAGATTTGATAATTATAACTTATCACTATTGATATAATATGGCTTATCTGAATTTGACACAAAATATTTGAAATAAACAAGGGCAATTGCTTATCATGTATGCTTTAAGTAAAAATGACAAACTTTTAATGTAGGTATTACTGTGAGTATAAATCTTATCAACAGTAATGTGTTATTGTATAATTTTATCATTATCAAAAGTCATGTTGAATACACAGTAATAGACTATGCAAAATATGTCAAAATATTCATGTATTCAAGTATCAAAAATAGATGTTTTGTGTTGTAATATGAGTAATGAGTATTATTAATTAGACTAAGTAAATGAGATAAACAACATTTCTACAATTTTATTTTAATGCAATGTCAGATTGAGGCTTAACAACAAAACAATACATCAGAAATCAATATTTTTTTAATGTTTAAATACAATAAAAAATTGTATATATTTAGTAACACAGATTATAGTCAAAATGAAAGAGTACTAAAATGTTATAATTAAATGGAACATAAAATACCAAATAAAAATATTTTCAGAGAGAAGCAGCAGCCCTTAATTTAACTTATATAGATATGGATGGTAGCATTGGATGTATGGTTAACGGTGCTGGCTTGGCTATGGCCACCATGGATCTTATAATGTTAAGTGGAGGAAGACCAGCAAACTTCCTGGACCTGGGTGGAGGTGTTGGGCAGTCACAAGTATCAGCAGCATTAAGAATTTTGGAATCTGACCCCAAAGTAAAGGCTATATTCGTAAATGTTTTTGCAGGTGAGAATTTCATATTAATTTTTGTTGATACTATACTAGCAAAACATGGCAGATGTTGTCCAGTCTGTTGTGATAGGTTGAATGATATAAAGTGGAACAGAATCATTTAAGAGTGAGTCAAAACATAGTAACTATTCACTAATAAAAATCTTCTTCATAAAAAAATACAAACATATTTGTACCATTTTTCATGGTGATTAGCCAAAAAAATTATCTATCTATCAGTCTCAAACAGATATACCAACTTATAAAATCACAGAGATACATTATAACTTGTTATTTAATTTCAGGAATTGTGAACTGTGCGACCGTAGCTAAAGGAATTGTTGCTGCATGCAAAGAGAATCCTCCTAAGCATCCCCTTGTGATTAGATTAGAAGGTACAAACTCTGCTCAAGCTAAGATAATTCTAGAAGAGTCTGGCATGCCATTCAAAATCATCAATGATGCTGATGAAGCTGCTAAAACTGCTGTCAAATTGGCACAGTAAAGAAAACATTTTAATATTATAGTAACAAAATTGTTATTAGTTTTGTAAATTTGTATAAAACAAAATGTTTAGAAAACAGAAAAATATGCATTTTAAAAGTTCTTATACTTTTGTCTGTTTAAATTATTTAAGTATAGGAAGTAGGAATTAGAAAGACTAGTTACTTCTATTATTACTTGACATACAGGGCATGGATTTTTTAGTCATGTAATAAAATTAAAAATTAAACTTTACACCAAATGCACAAATAATGACATTTCTATTAAGTTTTTTTTTTATAATTACACATAATACAAATTGTACTGTGTACTTAAAATATATATTTTTATTTATGATTCATTACTGTTCTTAAAAGTTTATTGGTTCTCTATGAGACTAATTTGTGTCATTTTAGAACATTTTTAAAGCAGTGTAATTTTAAATCAGTCATAATTTCATATTCTTGCCATAAATATATAATATGATGTTCATAGATCTAAGCGTTATTTTGTACATAAAAAAAAGATTAAATATATTGTTGTATTTTTTTTATGTAATCATTGTTTTATAATCAAACCAATGGCAAAAAATTACAGTAATGCGATGAAAAACTTTTCGAGTGAAAATTATCACTACTAGTGAATTTTGAATAAATGTCTCACAACTGGAAGGATTGGAAGGTCTGGAAGGAACTGGAACATTTAATATTAGAGTTTAAATCTTCTAATTTAAACTCTAATATTTAATGTTACCTTACACGACTTTTTAATATACCTTCCATGTTTATGTAATAGAGAAATTGTTAAATAAGTTATTAAAGTCAGTGTTTGGAATGAGAACAGACTGGAAAAAATAGCGATTTTTAGTTGGAAATGAAATAAGAAATTTCGATTACTTTAAATATTTAAAAGCCTTTAAAGGGATTTTAATATTAAATAAAACAACTAATAGAAAATAAGACTAAGATAAATTTATTTAACGCCAAAATATACGAGAACATAGGCTAGAATATACTGTTAAACGCGAAAAAGATTAAGCCGCCTGCCTTGAGATGAAGAATCGCTTTTACTGAGAGTCATATTGGCTTGGATGTCTTCGAAACTGGGCAAGTGCGTGAGCTTCCCGCGTGCGGCGACGGACGGCCGCTTGCTGAGCATACGGCGCGCTACGCGGATAATGTCATCCGCAGTTATTTTTTCTGTAATTCAAATAATATAATTGCCTTTAATTATGGTACCAAAATAACGCCAATTACTGAACATTTAATAAATAAAATATATTTTATGATAATCTTTACTGAAATCGAACAATGGAAAATATTAAACTAACCAATTTCGTTGATGAAGAAAGAAGGCGGCTTCCTCTTTCCAGTCGCTAGAACTTGTCGCCCGACATCTTCGAAGACCACCGGCCTCGCTTCGAGGTTCATTAGTAGCATTGACTGCAGCTGGGTTTTCGCTCTCTGTAGAAATACGTTTAATCGTTTGGTTGATTTTTTGCATAATATAATAAGAATAGAATTAATGGATTAAATTTTCAACGAAGCATGTTATTAATGTTATTTAAGAAAAAGAGAAAAAAATTGAAATGCTTCAATGTTTATCAAGTTTAAAAAAAATGATGTCATCAACATCTTTTGTTTGAGTTCAAATGTATCCCGTTTGATTTAACAAAAGTGGATACAATGAATTTGTTTCATTCGGTACAAGGTGCGCACCCTGAGCTCGGCGTCGGCGACGCTGGCGGCCATGTTGGCGAGCTCGCGCGCCACGAGCAGCGCCGTGTCGTGCGCGCGCGCGGGCGGAGCGGCGGCGTGCACGCAGAACAGCCCCGTGTCGCCGTACGCGTGGTTGTACGCCGTCGCGTTGAACATCCAGTGGTACCTGCCGTACACAGCATGCTTGCATAAAATTCTATACCAACTGACTTTAGTGGTTACAAATGATTTTTTGTTAATTACATAAAGGCGGATTAGCTTATCCATCTGAAAGGTCACCATTGCCTATAAACCTTAAACCGTTAAGGCTGGCGTATGCAAAGTTTAGTATTTAAATAGCGTTAGTTCAAAAATTGTCAGCAGCATTATTTGGCCTGTGGTATTGCTTTATACAATTCTGTGTGTATAGGTAACAGACAGAATTGTATAAAGCAATACCACCAGTCAAATATTCAAATATTTGACAGAAATAGAATAAAATGGTCAACTTATGACAAAACATCCCCAAAGCAGGTGTTAGCTACAAAAAAACGTAACCTTTGTCACTGGGGTCCAAGCTTTCTAGAAACCAAATTTCATCAAAATCGGTTCAGTGATTTAAGCATGAAAGCGTAACAGACAGACTGAGAGACTGAGTTACTTTCGCGTTTGTAATATTATAGTTTGTGTAACCTGTTGAGCACATTGGTGTAGAGTCTCGTGTACATGCCCTTCCCGGGCCCGCCGGCGGAGAAGGAGCCGCCGCCGCCCATCATCATGTTGAGCACGCACGTCGCCACGAAGTCGGGGTCGCCGTGAGAGCAGCCTAAACATTCATTACAGTATTTCCTTCATCCATTTTCCCAATACGTATTTTAGTTATCGGCAGCCGTGTTCACCCGCATTAAACGTTACTTCAGCCCCGTGGGTCGTAATTTGATATTATGTAGTCTTTCTCAATAAAAATACTATCTAACGCTTTTTGTTTACTCCAATCAGACTAACAAAGGTTCAATCGATTCAAACTAACAATTTTTCAATATTTCCTTATAATATTATTATATCACACAATCTTTGTTAGAGTGCTCTATATGTATGTTAGAGTGACATATATGTCTTTTTGTGGTGGGTTGCATAGACAAATATAATGAAATGTTGCTTTTACTACCTTTAGTATTATAACATTTAATTATATGGAAATATTATATACTTACTTTCCAATCCAATAACAACATGAGACAATTCAGGTAGATCGGAACCTGGGTAGAGTGGTATTTCACATTCTTCCTGAAAAAAAAAGTATCATGAAAATAAATGTTCATAAAATTATATAAATAATTATACTATCAAGAAAATAGATTGTTCATACAGAACATCCTCATTTTCCATAGAGGAATTGCTAGGGTATGGGCAGGGGTATTCATCAAGCATTAAGTATATTAAAATTACAGGTGCATTGGTTGATTACAACTAGTTTAGTTTTCAGAAAAAAATTGACCAACACCACCAAACAGTAAAGTTAAGACCTTTCCCTAAAATGTATAAAATAATATGATTTTTAACTTTAATTTGCAAAAAACAAAGGAACACACAAAGTCATGAGGTTAAACATTAATTTTAACAGTGTGAGGCAAGTTTAGTTTATAGTTGAGGCAGAATAGCTAATGCCAACAAATGCATTTTCTTCATATAAGAAGCCTAATATAATCTGTATAAATACAAAATACATAATCTATGTAAAATATATATCTAAAATTGTACATATTTACTTGTTCTAATCCTCCTGTATATTGTGCAATTGATTTGTCTATCTGAGGCGTAAATGAATCACTATCTTCGCCGTCCCATGTTGGCTTTGTATCTACAAAATATTTTTGCACATATTCAACAAATGGTCCATGATCAACCTGCAAACGATAAGCACATGTCATTATTTACTTAACCACAATATTAATTAAGTTCATTAAATTTTGATGCATCAGGAAATAAATCATTATTTCAGAGCCAAAATGGCTTGGTGGGTAAAACTGTTATTTTTTTAATTACATTATTCAAATTTAAATATGAGATATATTTCGACAAACTCACCCCAACCGCTGCAACTACCATCCTATCGGGTGTGTAATGATTCTTCAAGTAATTGAGTATTACACCTCGATCTATTTTAAATACATTTTCCTGTGGGCAGATTTTTGGCAGGCCAAGTGTGTTACCTTTGTAAGCAGCCTGTAAAATCGCGTTGTATTGTTAAAATAACTAAACTACATACAATTATTACCTCTAATTTTACTATATTTACTATATTTTGTAAATAAAATCTTTGCTCTCAAAATAAATATTATTTTATGCAAGCATTTCATTCTATACAAAACATAGAAAAAAATAATTCTTAAGAGTAAACATTTATATAAAGAAATTAAGTAGATAATGAGAACATTACACATATAGAGAATACTTGTCACACATTATTATAAATAATTAATGTACATATTCTTAAGCACATACTGCGTGTATCATGTCCATCAATATTGTTTCCTGTTCAGGTCGCATTGACAATGTCTCCAGTTCAAATGCAACAGCTTGTCTGGCAGCTTCTATTTCATCAGTAGACAGTTGTGGTCTCAATGTAACTTCAGCTAAAACCTATAAAATAAACATTATAACATTATACGTAAATAAGAAATAAACTTTAAGCAAAGAATGTCTTTATAAATAGCTAGCTAATGTATATAACACCTAATTATTTTGCCTGTACATATATATATTTTTTATTTATTTTAAGCTAATTTTTATATTGAATAAAGTATATTTATATACTCATATTACTTGGACACCGGTTTGACTGGAAGAAATTTCAAGATGTTATACTTAATATTTTCTATAATTAACAGAAAAAATAAATAAATCTGAATACAATGTGCTCTAATGAATGGAAAAAATAATGATGTCTTAAAAATATACCTGTGTAATAGCTTCAAGACCTCTTGAGTCAGCACTGGTAGCATAAACAGTAGTATCGCGCGAACCTTGGCAATCACATATACCACCATGTCTTTCTAATTCCCTTAGCATAACATCTCGGGTAGAAAATTTGTGGGTGGCCTGAAAAAATATGCTTTTCCTTTAATATTAATGCAGACATATTATTTAACATCAAAATGACTAAAAAACCAATTTAATACAATGCCAATGCAATAAATGTTAACTTACACCAAAACTCAGTTTCTCAAGAAAGTGACAAATCCCATTAGGATAAGCAACTTCATATCTTGGTCCGGAATCAATAACAACTGAAAAATAATCAAATTATATTTAACAGATCTCATTACCATCAGTTTATGCTATGGTAATCAGTCAGATTAAATATATTAAAATAAATCTCTATGATTATGGGTAGCTAGCATGAGATTATGCAAAGGACAAGCAATAACTGTTCAATATTTTATCAGATTGATTAATCTGCTCTGCTCATCATTTCTAGTGGTACATTTAAAAAAAAAAGTATATTTTAATATTGCAATTATAATTTACAATGTCAAATACAAACACTTGATTATAGCCTATTCCAACCTCAAGAAGAGTTAAGGCAAATGGTAGTTTACCAATTGGACATTGAACTGAAACAATTTCATTGTTTGAGATATTGAATAAACTATGATATACATTATGGATTTGCAAAAAATACAGCTTCAAGTAAACAGTTTCAGCTTGGAAGTTAAATTAGTAAATACAATGGAAGTTCAGTGAAACAGTGTTGTATCATAAATGGAGATAAATTAATCAAGAACTGTTTGTATTCCATAGTAATAAAGAATGACTAGGAAAAATAGTCAAAAATTTCGTCATCCTTGTGATTTCACTTATATAGTATTTGTTAAAGTAATATGGTAATGAAAAAGACAATGTCACTGTAGTAAATTCTCAACTATCCTGTATAGTATTACAAGAATAGGCATATATATAAATATGATCTTGTTACTCACCACCAGCTGTACAGAATTGACCAAACTTCTTTTCTGATGCAACTCTTAGTCCATTACTTAACGTTGTCACTTCTGTAGAGTAGTTTTCAGATTTTGAAGATGCATACACCACAGGAGGGAGATTAGGCATTGGCTCAGATAACGGTGGCAAAGGTGTCACACTTCCTTTTGGTAATGGCTGTGGTGGTTTTTCAACATTTTGACTAAAGGTTCTATTCGCATATTTGAAGGTTGGTAAGCTAAAAACAAAAGAAATATTAAAAGTTATTTTACTATTATTAAATCTCAGTACATTTATATTAAACGAGATTAAAATTTTTAAAAGGTTTAAACAAATGTATTAAATTATTAATTACGATACGATACGAATAAACTTATAATTATGTGTATCACATCGAATGCGAATTATAATAAAAATAATTTGTTTAATACTAACCCATTTTTCATAGAACACAACCTAGAAAATAGGATTTTCATGTCAGATACATGAGACATTATGACGATTTATTAATTACATATAAATACGTCAATTTTTTTAATACAATATTGTACTGGTTAACTTTAAAAGCAGTATTATCTATTTTAAATAAAAATCGGGATTTTTAAATGCAATTTTTTTAACTATTTAATATTTTAATGACAATGACAGAATTCTTATGACAAACGGGAAAAAAAAACGACCACAGAGTAGAGTAAATAATCACTAGGTACCGTAGACAGAGAAACAAATAGACCAAGGGGTCGTGAAAACGCGATTGAGACAGAGATAGTTTGTCAATGTGTGTGTATAATGTTGCCATAGTAACTGCATTTCCCTGTTTCGGGCAAAAATATTTTTAGGGTTTAAAACAAAACGAAATGTTTTTTTATTTATTTAAAATTACCAATAGACATACAGTAATAATTAAATTAACCAGCCCTCCTTTCATCAATAGAGGCAATAAGACGGGGTGTAATATTTTTGATAAAAGTTTTTGCACTATTACTCACTAGATATTTAATATGTTGTGCTGTAACACCACACTAGCACAGCACAGGATATGTGGCACGTTGTAGGAGAGGCTAGTAGGCTGGCAGTAGTTTAGTGCATTTACATGTTTTAACATATTACGCAAATCAAAATATAATAATAATAAAAAAAATTAAATAATATATTTTAATAATTTTTTACAGAATTTGGTACCGCATCAGGATGCAGAACTGTTTTGTTTTTGTTTTTTAGTAGCAATTTTTCTGGGAAATGATTGCTACATATTTTAGAATATATTGCGGGAGTCCAATCTTTTCTTCCAGTTGCTTCAATCCATTTTTACGTAGGTCTGGATCGCTTGGAAAACTAACGATAAACTTAGCTGTATTATAAATAAGTACTCACAGGTATTTTAGTCATTCTATCATGTCAGATGTGTAATACTTCAATCACAAATATTATTATATAATTCTTCGATCACCTATATAAAATAAATATAAGTTAAAATAAATGATGAAATATAAATTAAAATAATTTTTATATATATAAAGAAGCATTATAGGCTTTTCTTAGACTCCGTCTTTATTTGTTTACATTGTCGAGTCAATTTTTTTCATCGAAAATCGGGGTATTTTTTCGCTAACACTGGTAACATTTACCTGCTAAACAATTATAGGTTATGAATAATAAAAACTCGACAATTGTATTTACATCGACACCTATTATTTGCAGGATTTTAAGACGACATAACCTTCCATCATGCTATAGCATATATAATTATCACTGGGAAACTATATTTAGAAACAAAAACGGTCGTACTTACGCGTGAAAAGACACACCGGCAACTTTCTTCTCACTATCACTTTTACATGAAATAACACGACAACGCATTATTGTATAATCTTCGATGTGATATACGGATAAGTTCTCCGTGTACTCACTGAGTTAGAATCGTTTTCTAACATGAAAATAAGCAAAAATTGAAAATAAACACAATTAACGCACCAACTGTCAAGTTTGTTTCGCTACTAAGTAGCTACTAAGTAGCGAAACAAACACCAAAACTGGTTACGCAATAAGGGACAAAAGATTTGATAATTCTATCTCTGTCTAAACCATTTGTAACGTAATTTTCGTTCTCTTTCTTGTGTAAGTGAGAAGGAAAACGTCATTGCGTCTATTTGTTTCTCTGTCTACGCTAGGTACCTACGTTTTAATAAGATAGACAAACGCAGATACAGATAAGTGAGATTTGGGTCTAAATTATTATAGCACTGGTTATAAAAATAATAATAATGTCCTCCACGCTGATTTCGGCCACAGCGACCAATTTCAAGAGAGATTAGCCAACTGCGCAGGAGATATTATAGTGCACAAAATTGTGCGCAAACACTGGTGCACTCTCTCTTCCCTAGCTCTCATAATCTGATAGGCCGGCAATCTGACACGACCGGAAAGAGTTCAGGCGCAGGACTTGCTTTACGTGTCTTCCGAGGAAGGGAAGTGTACACACTTCCAACTTCCAGACTGGCTGCTACTGAGAATTTTCTGACGGAAACCCCCCAAAATTGAATCCCTAACGCAGCCTAAAAACCGCACTTTCTTACTGTGTGAATTTTATATATACCCAGCGCTCTTTTATCGGTAAAATTTTATAATTTGTAAATTTCATCTTCTTTCCATACCCTAATTCTAAGTCTAAGTCCTAATTCTCAACTATATTATATAACTATCCATGCAGACACAAGAGTAGAAAACCAAATCAACAGCTGAAATCCGATAACAATTGATGCGATATCATTGGTCTTGCGTCTCGTCATCGTCATCGAAAAACCTGGACACACTATTAAACGCTCTTTCTATTTTATACGGTTGATGTGTAAACAAAAGTTAAATTAGTTAAAAATGATAAAAACATATATTCAAACTTTAAAAAAATACTTAAAATAACATAAAGTAAGTCATGTCATTTTTGATGTTTTAAAGAAACAATATTATCGTTATATTCCTGCGGCAATAATGAGGTCCACGCTGTAATGGCACCTAAACAGATAGAGCTAAGACATGTTATTAAAGAACAAAGACAACACTACCTTAATGTGAGTTGTGTACATAAGACCAGTAATGCCAACTTGGGGGTTGTGCCCCCAAATTTGAGAATCAAGATGTCCAGGGGTTTTTTTAGGGGGTACATTTATTTAGGGGGATTTTGAGGGGTCAATTATTCAAGATTTTTTTTGTTCCCTTAAAAAACCGTAAGATTATACAATTTATATTAAGCCTCGAACGCAATTAACAAACTGAACCAACTATAAACTCAATAATAATAATAATAATCAACTCAACGGTCAGCGTGCTTGTTTAACACGTAGGAGGCCCGGGCTTCGATTTCTGGTCTCTCAAACCGAGTGTACAACAAAAAATGTAGGGGTTCCTAATCGATATTCAGGGGCAATTGTAGTTCTAGGGAGAATATTCTTTAGGAGTTGGCATCACTGCATAAGACTTGAAAGTTAAAGTTTTTAGTTTTGACATTTGGATCGACACAGGCAGATTTATATAGTGTTTATATTGTTCGTCTTGTTCAATTCATTCATAAATTTGAATTTAAGATCGACTTTTATTGAATATATTTTGGGTAAAATATCAATGATTGTCATGTTACGTAAAATAAGAACTTTAGAACTTTTAAGCGGTTTTTATATTTTTGTATAACACCTAAGTCAGCTGTTAGATAAGAAATAATGAATTTTAAGCCATTTAAATCAACCTTTCGGTTGTTTTCATCTTATAAAAACGTGCCCCGGGTATGTGTTGTGGGCGCAGGACCTGCTGGCTTCTATGCAGCTATGCATTTAACTAAGAAATTGGAGAATGTATGTATTGATATTATAGAAAAGCTGCCAGTTCCATTCGGATTAGTGCGGTTTGTTGTGTTATTTTAATCTTATCGCTATGTTGTAACATATTGTAGTACTAAAATATATGTCTATGCATATATTTTACCACTTTTTAAAATCTATATTTGCCTATATGGATGTGATTGTGTTCGGATGTGATTTGTGTATAAAATAGAAAGTTACAAGAAGTTGATTGACATACTTTTTTATTGATGGTTTTAGTTGTGTATTGTTGATAATATGTTCTTTATTAGGTATGGTGTTGCCCCTGATCACCCAGAAGTTAAAAACGTAATAAATCAATTTACCAAATTGGCTCAACAAAAACATGTAAATTTTTATGGTAATATAACATTAGGAGAAGATATAAGTTTGTTGCAACTGAGACAACATTATGATGCTGTTTTGTTGGTAATTTATTGATTACTAAGTTTTATGTATAATATTAAATATATAGGTATCTTAAAAGACTAAGTTTATGTAACTAAAAATATATATTTAGACTTACGGAGCAGAGGAAGACAAAACTTTAGGTATTGAAAATGAAGATGCTACAAATATAGTTGCTGCCAGAAATTTTGTAGGATGGTATAATGGTCATCCAAGAGACAGAGATCTTAAGGTATACAAAAATATAATAGGTTTTTCATAAAGATATATCATTTTTATACATTTTTAAATAAATTTCAGGTTGATTTATCTGGACATGTTGCAGCTATTATTGGTCAAGGAAATGTAGCTCTTGATGTTGCTAGAATATTGTTATCACCATTAGATACTTTGAAAAAAACTGACATTACGGAATATGCTCTGCAAACATTAGCGGAATCAAAAATCAAAGAATTATATCTTGTTGGAAGGAGAGGACCACTGAATGTGGCATTTACAATTAAAGAACTCCGTGAACAAATTAAACTTAAAAATTGTGCAACAGTTTGGAGGGAAAATGATTTTAAAGGAGTTGCAGAAGCTGTGAGTGATTTGCAGCGACCTAAAAAGAGATTGGTAGAGCTTATGCTTAAATCTTTAAATGAAAATAATAATGTTGGGTGTGAAGCTGAAAAGTTTTTCAAGCCTATATTTTATCGAAGCCCAAAAAAATTTTTGCTTAATTCACAAAATTCTTTAAGTGGTATAGAATTAACTGTTAACAAACTATCAGGTGATAGAATAGAAGATCAAAAATGTGTTTCAACCAAAGATATAGAAGTTTTAAATTGTTCTCTTGCTTTTCGTAGCATTGGATATAAAAGTAATAAAGTTGTTGAAGATTTACCTTATAGCACTAATGGTGTAGTAATAAATGAAGATGGTAGAGTTTTAAGCAACGGAGATAATGAATTTGCAAAGCTCTATGTGGCTGGATGGCTAGGTACAGGACCTGTTGGAGTTATTTTACATACAATGAGTAATGCATTCCAAGTTGCGAAGTCAATCTGTGAGGATTTAAAAAAATGTAACAATTACAATAAGGATGGTTTTGCTGAAGTTAAAAATATTATTAAAAAGGAAACTCCTGTAATAGATTGGAGAGGTTGGGAAAAAATTGATATATATGAGTGTGAAGAAGGTAAAAAACTTGGCAAACCTCGTGAAAAACTGACTTCCATAGAAAAAATGATTGAAATAGCAACAATCTAGAAAATTTAAAAGTTAATTCTCGATTGAAGCGAAATTTTCATAATAAAATTTTAAATACATTTTTATTTTCGTAAAATAAGATATAAAAACAGTTAAGTATAAGTGACTAAAAAAATATATGTACATTGATATATTACAAATTGTTATTTTTCTATTATAATTTTTATTTTAATAAAATAGTGGTTTTTTTTTACTGGTACCGTGAATGGAAAATCCAAAACCATAAATGATATAGAGAATTTGTCGACTGTCATATGTGATATGAAAACAAATTTATTTTTTCGTCAAGTGTCAGCTGGCATAAAAATTTATTGTGTTTTTTTATAAAAATCAACTCAAATAGCCGTTTCATTTTATAATACTGAAAAAAAAAATCAAATCGGAATCGGAGATAGCAGAAGTTGATCAAATTTAATAAAATATTTTTGATTGTCTATAGGTACTCTTAAATAACGAATTTGACTTTGTTTTATAATATCCTATAATACAAAAGATTGATGATGTTTTTAATTTTATAATTTCAGCATTTATAAATAAAATATACCATGGTTTCTTAACTTTTAATTTGTAAGTGTAAAAAAAATTAACAAAAAAAAGTTTGATCTATTAAACTTTAAAAACCGCTACTTTTTGTCGCATTTTGTTATAATGCCAGAAATCAGAATTAAACGCGGTAAAGATATCCGAGCATTCTGTAAATATGTCGTTATAACTTATTTAGTATCGCATAAAATTTATTTTTATACGCTGCTTATCGTCAAAAAAAAATAACATGTATTTAAGTGACCTCAATGTTTTTTTTCGTTATTTTGTCTAGTATGGAGTACTAAGTCAAAAAATTAAACATCTCTATGATAAGCAAAATATTTAATTGACTACCTACTTTTATTTATTATACATCTGCGACATATAATATTATATTATTGCCTACCAGGGAATTTCTTAAAGTTTTTTAATTTATTTAATCATAGATATAATTCGAAATATTTTATTTAAATATATCTTTACAATGGCAACTTTTTGATAATGCCAACACCAAGAATCTACGTAATGCTAACTTCCTTTTTCTCGTGTTCTTTTGACAACACGAGGTTATAACTTGTAATTTGTGAAAAGGTATGTATTTTTTTCCCTCAATGTATATATTATTCGATTAAAGTGGCCTACATAGTGCAATAGTGAATTTGTGTATTTAATTTTAGGTGTTCACAATGACCGAGGAAAACTGGAACGAGGATGGTGCCGAAGTGGGCAGCATGGCCATCGACAGCATGCCATTGCCGCAACCGGCTGACATTCCCGAAATTAAACTGTTCGGAAGATGGAGCTGTTACGATGTCCAGGTTTCAGATATGTCGCTACAGGATTACATTTCAGTCAAGGAAAAATACGCAAAATACTTGCCACACTCGGCAGGTAGATACGCTCACAAGCGATTCCGTAAAGCCCAATGCCCTATTGTTGAACGTCTGACAAATTCATTGATGATGCATGGACGTAACAACGGAAAGAAATTGATGGCCGTGCGTATTGTTAAACACGCTTTTGAGATCATCCATCTTCTAACTGGAGAAAATCCTCTCCAAGTTCTCGTGACAGCTATCATCAATTCTGGTCCTCGTGAAGATTCCACTAGGATCGGTCGTGCTGGTACAGTGCGTCGTCAAGCTGTGGATGTGTCGCCACTTCGTCGTGTGAACCAAGCTATCTGGTTGTTGTGCACAGGGGCACGTGAAGCAGCATTCAGAAACATTAAGACAATTGCAGAGTGTGTTGCTGATGAGCTCATTAATGCTGCTAAGGGTTCATCGAACTCTTATGCTATAAAGAAAAAAGATGAATTGGAGCGTGTTGCTAAATCCAACCGTTAAGTATGTTTAAGAAGAGGACTTAATAAAAAAAATAAGAAAAGTGTGTTTTTTATTTGGTTACCATCACCCACTTCAATTAATTACAATTTAAAATAATGCAACAAAATTAACTTGATATAAATGAGAATTGTTAAAGAAAGTGTAATGGTATAATAATAATTTGTTATGACAAATTTTATTTATTAGACTTTAAAATCTTTCATCAACACAGCCTATCAATAGGACTAACAACTGTTATTTACTAATTGATAAATTTAATGTGTTCTTATTCTTTAATATTTGTTAATATCGTCTGGGGTTTTAATAACCATATGAATTAGTTTTAATATTATAAAACAGTAATTATTTTTACAGTTTTAATTCAGAATGTAATGATTAGATATATAACTAGATTTACATTATTAAATTTGAGGAAATTAAATATTTATTATATTAAAACAAGCTTGTCAATCTATTTAACAAAAATCAATTAAATTTTAGTCAAAATTGCTCAGTGGTTAGATTTCTGAATTTTAACTGAAAGTAGTAAGTTCAAACTCAGGTATATAAGCACAACTTAATATATATGAGTTTTAAATCAACATGCTCAACAAGTTGAAAAAACATCGTGAGTGCCACTTGAGTATTTGTATCCATCAAAACAAATTGGAGCAGCATGGTGCAATTGGGGCAGCATTTTCCTTTAAGGGGACCTCCCCAGGGCAACTGGAAATAGCCCAATTGTGAGATGGATGAGATAGACTGTTATTTTACTAAGCCTTTGGTTTATTTTAATAGTTTATTATATATTAATAGCCGAAAAATAAGTCAGATCGGATAAATGAGCATCAAATTTAGGTAAATCTAAATCTGGTTTATTTTAAGTAAAATTATAACAATATTTAAAAAAATACGTATATCTCTTCACTTTTATGTCATTATCAGCTCATCATGCTGCTTTCCTTATAAGCAATTTAAGTCAATAAATAGTTTTAATTATTATTTAAAGTATCTCCGATCTTCGAGTTTATTAAATAGATACAAATATATAAATTTCTTAAGGTTTATCATGTATCTATGTAAAGATAGATGATAATGTATTTTTTTCAAATTAAAATACTGACACCGTTAGACCTACCATGTATTTTTTTCTTGGAGAAGGTTTTTATAAGATCTACTTTATTGTCAAGTTGAACCTAACACAGAAGGTGCTTAGCTTATCAACTTCCAACCCGTTAAGACCTTCGCCGTAATTTTTCGTCAGTTTATTACTATATACATATATACTGGCTAAGTTTATTTTAATCCGGTACATATACACAGGCAGGTCTTTTGGATTCTGCTAGTATTGTGTGATATTGTATACATGAAAATAACTCGTTGCTACTATATATTATACTACCTACATTCGTGTTCACACAGCACTATGTTCTAATACAAGTAAAAGTTATTTTTCCCTTTTCACAATTTCAATATACAAAGTAGTGTATAATCTATAGCAATTTGGATTATATTATTATGTATCTGTTGTAATTGTTGAGGACGTCAACGTAAAACGTCTAATACAACAACTACGAATACAACAATATCAACTTGTCAAATTTGTACTGCTCCTGAGTGAAGTTTACATACGACAATTATATTTATAATATTTAACAAAAAAAGAAAGTTTGTGTATATACATCAATTGTTTTTCCTTGTTAATGAAATTATAGAAAAATATTCTTGCTTATGAAATGAGTTAGTAGTTTAGTAGTATTGCTTGCTTAATGTGAGAATTAAAATAAATTTTACATATTAAAGACGGAAAAGCCTGAAAAATGATCCATAGTTTGTTTATAATAAATCCTTCTGGGTAAGTAAATACTTGAGAAGACTGTGATTTTAATGTCTACTTTGTTTTTTTTTTATTATTTGAAATATTTTTTACAGTGATGTATTTCTTGAAAAACATTGGCGGAGCGTTATTCCAAGATCAGTCTGTGATTATTATTTAGAAGCTCAAAGAGCTTCACCTAACGTAAGCAAACCATATATTAATATTAATTATTAATGTTCATGAAATTGTATATTGAATAAATTAATTTGCGTTATAGGATGTACCACCTGTGCTTGCTGCTCCCCATCATTACTTGATATCCATACAGCGAGGAGGCGTTGCTCTTGTAGCAGTCAGTAAACAAGAGGTTGCTCCTCTTTTTGTCATTGAGTTTCTGCATAGAGTTGTAGATACATTCCAGGTATGTTACAATCATGAAAAAGTAAAGAAATAGCAGTTCTATTTTTAATTGTAAATTGTGTTATTGCAGGACTATTTCTCTGATTGCACGGAGACTATTATAAAAGAAAATTATGTTGTTGTGTACGAGGTAACTATACAAATTGTATAAAAATAATTTAGTTAAGTTTGTATTGTTCTTGGATATGTTGAAATGTGAAATGTTGTTTGTTTTTATTTTAGCTGCTTGATGAAATGTTGGACAATGGCTTTCCATTGGCGACAGAAAGTAATATTCTGAAAGAATTAATAAAGCCACCTAACATTTTGAGAACAATTGCTAACACTGTTACTGGTAAATCGAAGTATGTACCAAATTATTTTTTATACTAAAACTTAAAATCTTAACATTGCCTAAGATCATATGTACTTTACAATGTTATTAATTTGTGCATTTTTTTTACTTTATCTTATTATCCACTAAATAATGAATATGTAAGAATATGTACACAGAATTACTTTCGTTTCTATATCATGTTTTTAAAATTACAATTGGTCATGTAGTATTAAGTAGATCACATAAATGTACATATATTTTCATGTCTTTCACCACCTAAGGTTGTCTCATGGAGAAAGCTAGTAGCATTAGTTAGTTTGCCTTATCTAGTTCAATTATTATACATATGGGTAATTAATTAATCACTAAAGTTTAATAACAAGCATTTATTTTGTATAATTGTATAACAATGTTTGTCATGTTTCTTTAGCGTTTCATCAACACTGCCTTCTGGTCAGCTGTCAAATGTTCCCTGGAGAAGGTCAGGTGTCAAGTATGCTAATAATGAAGCATATTTTGATGTTATTGAAGAAGTAGATGCAATAATTGACAAAAGTGGTGCAACAGTTTCAGCTGAAATACAGGGTTATGTAAGTTATAATTAATTATGTCCAGGCTTATCTTGCATAGCCCCAGTTTCCAATTTCGCAGAGTCTATATATCCTTCTTGAGGCATGGAATTTGTTACTATAATAAGATTTTCATATCAACAAATTGAAGTTTCATATTAAAAAAAACATTGATAAATTAAAAAGTTAGAGCATAAGTGGGACCAAATTTGGATCACATCTCTTAAAAATATTGGCATGTTAGAAATGTTAGCGTGTTTTTGTGTGATGGCAGAATTAATATTTTTGATTAGTCACAACATGAAGGAAATTTAACATTATATTTAAATTAATGAATAAAATAAAATAATTTTCAGATTGATTGCTGCATCAAGCTAAGTGGTATGCCAGATTTAACACTCACGTTTGTGAACCCGCGCCTATTTGATGATGTTTCATTTCATCCATGTGTTAGATTTAAGCGGTGGGAGGTATGTTTTTAGTAATAAAATATTAAATACTTGTTACACAACACTACAGATTGACGAACACACGATTATGAAGAATATTATATTATTTTATAAACAGTCAAGTATTGTATAGACACCAATTAAGCATGTAAAAACCTAAGCGATTCTTATCTGTTGTTTAGTGATGAGAGTGAAATTTACTTCATAATATTTTTTTTTATTATTTATCATTACTAAGCGCATCGGTAAATGGGCCACCTAAAGATAAGTGGCCACAACCGCCAATAAACATTAGTGCTTTCAGACATATTAACAATTTGTTACATCACCAATTATTTTGCTCTGCTGTTATACATTTCAGGTTGTTGCAATTTTACATCATTATAATTTAGTATAAAATTATTTCATGAGGTTATTGAGATTATATTCTGGTAGGGTTAATATAAAAATAATTTTTATTTCAGTCTGAAAGGATATTATCTTTTATACCACCTGACGGTAACTTCCGTCTGATGTCTTACCATATTGGATCACAGAGCGTTGTTGCAATTCCAATTTATGTTAGACATAACCTAACGTTAAGGAATAATGGTGACCAAGGCCGACTCGATCTGACTGTTGGACCGAAGCAGACCATGGGAAGAACATTAGAAAGTATGTGTGAATTTAATTATATTAACAATTAGCTCCAGCTATCTGGTGGATAATAACTTTAAAGCAATAAAATAAACATACAACAGTACTACTATCACAAAAACATACACTCACACATATAAAAAATACATGAACACATGCATGCACTGTGTATTCCTATTTTGGACTTATTTATGAGTAAAATAATATTTAATGTAAGTTTTATATGCAAGTTCGTATAGGTAATCTACCTAATTAATAAATAAATAAAATATTAAAATTGTGTTTAATTAAATTAATATTAAACCACTTATTCGTATTATTCGAGTAATAATGAATAATCTATATTAAAACTAGTTTTATGATTTTTCTAAGTAAATTTTATTTTCAGATGTCGCATTAGAAATCTGTATGCCGAAATGTGTTCTTAATTGTTCCTTGACTGCCAACCAGGGCAAATATTCTTACGATCCTGTCAGTAAAATTCTGCTCTGGGATATAGGGCGTATTGAGCTACCAAAACTGCCCAACATACGAGGAAGTGTAAGTAGTTTTTATTTCATTTTAATTTGTATATTTTTAGTGAAAATTAGTGTACATACAGAAGGTAAGGAAAAGTACAAAGTTGCTTTAGGTTGTAATAAAAGGACAATCGAATCAGATTGCTTTCCCATCAGATTATGAGAATAAGGGAATATAGAGTGCATGTGTTTGCTCACACGTGTGCACCATAAGAAGTCCTACGCAGTTGGCTAATCCCTCATGAGATTGGCTGCCGTCGTCCAAGGACATCATCATTTTAGTCTTAACTCGTATATGATACGATCGGATTGAGAATATTTTAAGATAGAGATTTGGATGCTTTTATATATATACATATATATATAATAAATATAATCATGTTATTAGGTATCAGTGGCTTCTGGTGCAGATACGTCCGGCGCCAATCCAAGCATCAACGTTCACTTCACGATACCTCAGCTGGCGGTCAGTGGGCTCAGAGTGAGCCGGCTGGACATGTACGGCGCTAAATATAAACCTTTTAAGGGTGTTAAATACGTTACAAAGGCTGGCAAGTTCCATGTGAGAATGTGAGAGTAAATGATCGATGTAATTGTTATATATATATCAATATTTTAAGCAATTAAACAATATGTATACTGTTATTTTGCTTTATTTCACTTATTATTATTAGTCACTATTTAGATATTTTTTTTTAAATAATATGAATGTGTAGCAAACCTTCTTGGTAAGGTAATTACTGGCTAAATGCCCGTGATTGAAAAGGAAAGAGATACCGTGTTAAGTTTTAATTTTAATTTAATAAAGCACAAACGAGATTTGATATAAAATTAAGCCAACAATGTTACATGTCAAATATAAAATCCAATGAGTTAAAACATGTTAAAAACCAACTTATATAAAATGTTTTTAATTCATATTGTTATAAATATCATTCACGGTTTGTCAGTTTTGAGTTGTTAATTGAAACTGTTGTTAAAAATGTTGATTATTGTTGACAATGTTTGATTAATTGAAACAATGTATTTCGATCTGAGTATAGTTAACGTAAAGTTTTTTTCTTAAGTAGGTAATGTAATAATAAAAGTTTATATTCAATAAAATATTAACAGAAAGCTTTTGTTTTTGTAAGCATATTAACTTTAGATTTTTATTGACTAATATTAAGATTAGTCAATAAAAAACGGTAGGAGTAACTATGTTAAATTACGTGATAAATCAATCAGTTCGTCAAATACGTCGCAAAAATACGACATTTTGCGTATATATATATAGCTTATATATAATCATTGTCCATTGCTGAACATAGGCCTCTCCTAAGGTGTGCCAAAGCTCCCTGTCCTCTGCCTTCCGCATCTAGTCGGTGCCCGCCACCTTCTTAAGTTCTAGTCTCCACTCTAGGACTCGTCTGCTCCAACGGCCATCGGTCCTACGACATACGTGACCAGCCCACTGGCACTTCAGCCTGCTAATTTTGCAAGCTATATCGGTGACTCCGGTTTCTTCAAAGATACTCCGAGCATAGCTCGCTCCATAGCATGCTGAGCGACTTTGAATTTGTGGACTAGTCCCGTATGTCATGGCAGGTAAGACGCATTGGTTAAAGACTTTCGTCTTCAAACATTGCGGTATAGACGACTGGAGGACTTGACGAAGGTTGCCAAATACTGCCCTTCCCAAGCGGATTCTTCGATCGGCTTCCTTCTCGAAGTTGTTCCTACCGACTTACACTAACAACTTACAACGAGACAACAACAACGAGAGGTTTCACTTCGACGTATATCGGTCTCGGCACGATATGTCTATTGAACATGACCTTGGTGTTGCCCAAGTTCATACCGAGACCGACACGCCGGGAAGACTCGCCTAGGCTACACAGCATTTCAGTGAGTTGTTCCAGTGACTCTGCTATGATGACGATATCATCGGCAAATCGAAGGTGTGAGATGTACTCACCCTTTACATTGACTCCATACCCAGTCCAATCCAGCGTCTTGAAAACGTCTTCCAACGCGTTGGTGAACAGTTTCGGGGATATTACATCCCCCTGTCTCACCCCTCTGCGCAGTTGGATCACCTTCGTCTTAGAGTCTTGGATGTGAACAGTCATTGTAGCGGCATTGTACAGACATCTCAGTACCTCGATATATCTCCAATCGATATGAAATCTCTGCAATGAGTCGAGCACTGCCCGGGTTTCGATGGAGTCGAAGGCTTTTTCGTAGTCCACAAATGTCATACACAGCGGCTGATTGTACTCTTCGGTCTTTTGCACAATCTGCCGTATAGTATGGATGTGGTCCACGGTGCTGTAGCCTGATGGAAAGTCGGCTTGCTCTGGAGGCTGGAACTCGTCAAGTCGTCTGGCGAGACGGTTCGTGACGACTCTTGAGAACAGCTTATACACGTGACTCAGGAGGGAGATTGGTCTGTAGTTTTTCAAGAGGGTTTTTTCACCTTCCTTGATAAAAAGTACCACCTCACTCCCGCTCTACTTTTCCGGGGTCTTGCCATGTTGGATGACGGAATTAAAAAGGCTTGCTAGCTCTTTCAGGACCACCTGCCTTAAGCAATTCTGTTGTGATTACCGTCATCTTCCGGAGCTTTGTTGTTTTTAAGCTGTTCTAGAGCCGCCCTAATCTCGCCTTGGTCAACGACCGGGAGCTCCTCGAAGTAATGGCGCGTCAGAGGGGCGCGCTGGTCATCAATACTGATTCCCACAGGTTTATCCGATTTTGAAAAGAACAACTGCCGTCTTCTCCGACAATCTCAGGCCTAGAGGGAACGACCCCACCATTTTTAGTTTTAAGTTTTGTCTGACGCGGCTTCCCAAACTTGTGAGCGATCCCCGATTTTGCTCAATCGCAGCCTTGATGGCACGGGTATTGGAGCATCGAAGATCGCGTCGCGTCAGCGTTTTTATTGTTCGGTTTAAGGCCTTACCTGACAAAAACGACGGTAGTTCTCGTAGTTTCTTCATGAGCTCGAGTGTTTGAGCTCAGCAGAGAGTTTTGGTGCGTTGTCTCTTTTCTGTGGTGGAAAACACTTGCGGGATGTGTTTTGCAGTATTTTGATCAGCGTATCGGTTTTCTCATCAATAATGCTTACGGTTTCCAACGCGGTAAATTGATTTTGAAGTTCCATTTGGAACTTTTCGGCGCCTTGAGCAGATTGGAGCATGGTAGGTTGGAGAGTAGACCTCATCATTCGCGATCTTTCGGCTTTGAAGTCGATATTTAGAGTGCCTCGAACCAAGTGGTGATCACTTCCGGTATTAAACCTGTTGATCACTGAGACATCTCTAAATATGTGCCTTTTATTCGAAATGATAAAGTCTATCTCGTTCCTTGTCACGTTATCGGGGCTTCGCCAGGTCCACCTCCTCTGGGGCTTCTTTTGAAAGAAAGAATTCATCAACCGCCCCTGCGGTTCGAGAAAGTTTACCAGCATTTTCCCCCTGTGATTTCTGCAGCCCAAGCGGTAAGGTCCGATTTTCGATTCACCGCTATTATGTACTCCCACTTTAGCATTAAAGTCTCCCATAACAACATTGTAGTGGGCCTTCGAGGTGTTGTTGAGGGCCTTTGCGATGTCCTCGTACATCGCTTCGACCATATCATCAGAGGATGCCGAAGTTAGCGTATATACCTGTACGACCTTCAGGGAGTACCTGTCGGAAAGTTTTAGGACAAGGTACGCTACCCGGTTCGACACACTACTGATTTCTACAATGCTGCTAATGAGATCCTTTTTGACTAGAAAACCGACACCACCCTGGGAGAGGTTATCACCTTCGCGGAAGTAGAGTAAGTTACCGGACTTTAGAGTTATCGTGTCCTCCCCCTGTCTTCAGACTTCAGATAAACCCAGTATATGCCAGTTTATATGACTTAACTTTACTTCTAATTCGGCGAGGTGATTGTCCTGCCTTATCGAGCGTCCATTATACGTTGCCATGTTTAGTCGTTTTTTATGGTAGCCTGCCATGAGCCGGTGATTCTTTGCACCCCCTACATTTGGCGCGAAATTTGGCGTTGTAAAGGTAAGTATCTTGAATAATGGTAAGTAATTCTCTCATTATCATCTTCTATCTATATTTGAAAAAAACAATTTTGTAACAAACGCGTGAGCTTAACGCGATACTTAAACAATAGTTTACAAAACAGGTCCTGGGTTCATTTCGGAGTAGAGTCAATAAAGTTATTGTGAATCGAATAAGTCTGCTTAGCACGTTTAAGTTTGAAAGTTAACAATGTTTAATATGACAGTAAACTTGTGTTTTCACAAATATATATATTATCCATGCTTAGTACTAGAATATCTTCTGAGCCGTTGGCCAGTCTTCGTTCAAAATGGCCACGTGGTCGAAATTGGTCAGGATGACATTATCATTACTTTAATTTAATTATTTTCATTACTACTCTTATATAACTATTTATTTATGGATTTCAGACTTCCTTAATGGATTTCAGACTTCCTGAGGAACCGATCGTTACGAGTGGTGGTTGATGGCCACTCGTCGGATCAAATGGCTATAAATGCCGGTGTTCCCCAGGGGTCAGTGCTCTCGGCGACACTATTTCTGATGCACATTAATGATCTGCTGATGCCCGGTATCCATGGGTACGCAGATGACTGCACAGTTGTCGAGAGCTACAGGTCCAACGCAGGAGCTAGTGAGGCCCTAATTCAGGCTCAGAGAGAAGCTATGGTTGAGCGACTGAGCATGACCCTTAAGGCAGTGTCCGATTGGGGCGATGCCAATTTGGTCATGTTCAATGCAACCAAGACGCAGGCGTGTCTATTTTCCGCCAAAAAGAGGGAATTCCAGCTACCTCCCTCTTTCCGAGATGTGTCCGTACCTATAACTGACCATCTTGACCTTCTTGGCGTTACTCTCACGTCGACTCTAAATTTCGGCTCTTTTATTGAGTCCAAAGCCCAAATAGCCGCCCGAAAGCTTGGTATCCTCGCCAAGGTGAGACGTTACTTTACTTCAGAACAACTGCTCAGCTTATACAAAGCACAAGTGAGGTCTTGTATGGAGTACTGCTCTCACCTTTGGGACGGCTCTGCTAAGCACCACCTTCGGGCTCTAGAGTTGATTGAGAAACGTGCTAGGAGGCTGATAGGAGACGACACATTGGTCGAGTCAAGACTCCAAAGTCTTGAACATCGACGTGTGGTTGCTTCGCTTTCTGTCTTCTATCGGATACATTTCGGAGAATGTGCGCAGGAATTACATGATCTGATTCCTTCCACCCCCTTCTACTATCGGACGGCCAGGCAAACGCGACCAAAGCGCCATAGGTACACAGTGGAACTTCCCCGCCTACGTACGAAGCGCTTTGAATCCACATTTATTATTCGCACTGCGAAACTGTGGAATGCTTTGCCTGAGTCCATATTTCCAGATGACTACAATGTAGGTGTGTTCAAATCCAGAGTGAACGGGTTCCTTCTGGGCAGGCGCGCTCCATCCTAGACCGTGACTATGCTTAAGATCAGGCAAGTCAACGGTCAAGCGCTTGCCTATTAACGGTAGAAAAAAAATATAACATTCTTGAGAACTTCGTCCTCAAAGCCTTCTCCTTTTCTATTATTTTTACTATCAATTTCAATTTACAAAAACATCAATCAATTTAAAAAAACAAGCGGAAATGTTGTGATGAACTAAATAACCACCGTTTGGCTCGCCCTTGTATCAGGAACTTGTAAGAGCCGCGAGTAAAACAGCTGTAAATTTTACCGCAAAGCTTCCATCCATTCCAGTTCGAAAGATATCTCGAATAATATTTACGACGCAGAAACAAATTATAATTCAAAATTTTAATTACAATAATTTAGTTACTAATTAAAAATAACTATTGACTGCTTACTGTTCAATAAGGAGAAATGTGAAAGTACATAATAATTGTGTACCCAAAGCTTTCGTTACCGTTTAATGACACATCAAGCAGTGACCCAAAATTGCGAAAGTGAGGGCAACTAGCGCAAGTTATCATTTCAACCCAGTTCCTTAGGTCAGTGGTTCTTAAACTTTTTGGGGTCGGGGAACACTAAATTTTATTATTTTATTGCGCGGAACACTTATTCAAGCAATAAAAAAGGAGGTTGATCGCAAAAATATAAGCTTATTATGGAAAAGCAATAACACCTCAGCTTCGAAGTGTTACTTTCATTTTCAGACCTCGTTAATCCTGTACTGGGCAACTGCCTCCACTCTGATAAAAAAAATGTATCACTTTAATTTTAATGAATGTAATGAATAAAGCATTGTTCGTAATTTTTTCTTTACCAAAAAATTTATGATTAAATATTTAATTGTTAATAGAACACTCAAACTCTTATCTAAGCGGACCAAGGATTGAGAAACACTTCTTTAGGTCAACGAATACTGCTTAAAACCTCTGCTCACGCACCTGGCGGCGGAGGTTGTAACGCATACGAGTGTCTATGATTATATAAAGTTTATTTTAATAATTTTCAACTTGTGTAGAGTTCAAATAAGATCATAAATAAATGATATTACGTGTTAGATGTGTTTTTATTTTAACATCAAATGTGTTTGTGTTTCTACAAAAATCATTTTGAAAATTTCATATCATATGATATGTAAAATACTTAACGTGAACTAAAACAATAAAAGCTTTTTTAATTTCTATTATACACATAACTTATGAAAAAATGCATCGACACTAATCTAAATGCAATGCTAAGAATTTTCGTACTTGGGCAACTGTACTGTAACTGTGATTACATTTATGGTTTTAGGTAATAGGTGCAAATATACCCTTAGCTGCAGTAAATAACTATGTAGGTACGTTATATTATGACCAGGAATATTTTTTTTAATTACATTACGTTAAAAAATAAAACTATTTTTTTCCATTACTCACAACTTTGGTAAAAGAATTTTGTGTATTCAATTTAGTACTTATGACCTTTGACTTGTCACGAACATAATATCTTTTTATTCGAGTCGTGGTCAATCTGAGAATAAAAAATGTGACATTAAATGAACTGTTACAACAGTTACAACGTAGTAAACTTCAAATAACACCTAGACGACTACTAGGTTTTATAACCAGCTAAAATAAGTAACTGAAAAAAACTACCTATTCAAGCGAGTTTTTTATAGAATACCTAGGTATGCGGAAGGGCAAATGGGCCAACTCATCTAATTATTACCGCCCATAGACATTGGCGATGTACGTAATATCAACCATTCCTTACATACCCAATGCACCACCAACCTTGGGAACTAAGATGTCATGTGCCTCGCGCCTGTAGTTACTTTTCATTCAAACACAAACAACAAAAATACTGCTGTTTTGCGGTAGCATATCTGATAAGTGGGAGGTAACTACCCAGACGAGCTTGCACACAGCCCTATTCTTAATATAATAATAACATATTTATATAAATGCAATTTAATTATCTTTTATCAGTTTAAAGTAAATAATATACAAAAAATCTAAGTTTCATCATCAGAACAACTAGATGGTACCAAATAATTTTATTGTCACCTGATTTACACATAAAGTTTATAATCGAAACAACATTTAGTTTCGTTTCGTTTCGTACTTTCTTATTTCAAAACTTTTGATTAATTTATATTATTAACATTTTTGGAAAAAATGAGAAAGTGGGAATGAGGACACATAACAAACATTTTATTACTGTTATCTTTAGCGTTGCACAAAATACATCTGATCTCAAAACTTGGTTAGCTCGAGAGAAACTTAAATGTTTTGTCCTGATCGTGAAAAATAACGTAATTGTTTTAGTATATCTAATTTTAATTATGTAATAAGGGCAGAAATAGAAAAACATTGTTTTATTTTTTTTCTAATTTAATGCATGTTATATTCTGTTAATTGAAATGCGTTATTTACTATTGCATCAATTCCCTACGAAGTTCTAATTTTCGTTGTACATTGTGTACAACAGTGCAAAATATGAATAGGATCTCGTTAAAATCTGAAACATAATAAATTACGTATTAAATTACGTATTAAGTTTCATTAATTATTCTCTCATTATTCAATATTTAAAACTTACCGAAGAGTACGTGACAAGAGAGATTTTTGTGAATTTCATTGCAGTAAATGCAATCGGTTTTTGAGATCTGTAAGAGATATTAGAACGTATACTTTATTGGCTACAATGAGGGACTATATAAAATGTTCATAATGAAAAACAAACATACATAATATACATATAAAAAATCTTGTTTTTTGCCATGAAACTTCCCAGGTGTAAAGGTCAGAACAAGTCACCCATCACAATCGGATCAATGGCTTAGGAACGTAAAGAGGACAAGCACACAAATATTAATTTTGTATTTATATAATAAAACTGATAAAGTAACAAAACAATACACTCGTACCTAAGGATTAGAAACGCTAAAGCACGTCGACAACGCGGGTTCAATTTATACCAGCCGCTATTGTATACAGCTGCAGCAATATTTTCATTCTGAAAATGAATAGAGAATGAAAATATGTGTAAAAGTGTCAATTATTATAAATAGCAAATTTTAACAATTATTATGACTAAATACATTTACATATCATGTTACAAACCGCATGAAAAATGTCATCCGCATACCAGCATAAAGCTCCGACTTGTATTAATGCCGATCCCAGAAAAAGTTTATTGCTTATCGCCATTAACGGTTCTAGTAACTGAGCAAAATATTAATTAGCTGTTTTAAAAATACGATTTGAAAAAAAAAAAACGGAAAACGGCGCATCGCTCTCTCGTTGTTTTTTGTATTTTATAGTTTAGAATAAATGAAATAAAATGGTATATTAATAGTATATCTTACTAATTATTATTATTATGATATAACATTTATCTCTATAGATTTAAACTTTCAGGAATAGAAAAGATGAATATAATGTAAAGAAAAAAAAATTGAAATTAGGAATGACGAGCGTTCGTAGGTATGTTTTTTTTTTTACATTTTTTTCACCTATATCTATTTTTTATTTGAGGGTTTCACAGATCCTATTAAATAAAACCCATATAGGGTCACTCTCATGTCTGTCTGTCACAATCATACTGTCTGATTAAATTTCTCATCTCACGCAGTCTGGCTTTCGAGATATAATTTGTAGTAATTTGAAATTGTAAAAACTCGACTTACTATATAGTATAATATTTGCCGTCCCTTATTATCAATCACAGGAGTACAAAACGTTTACACAAGTTATTCGCATTTGAGCGTTATTTTTTACTTATATATATTATCATAATTCGTTATTCGTATAAATCAAGTATGTAAAGATAATAATAACGAAGAAGACATAAGGACCACAAGGTATTAGTCTTTATATTGATATGGCTTGCATGTCGGTACTGGTGTCCAGTGGCCTTTTTCAATATTTACTTTGTATTGTCATTTATTTCTAATTATATGACAACACAATATTTGTACCATGGAGTTGTTAGAGTGTTGCATTTGTCGAAAATGAGTTGCTATGTATTCTTTATTCCTAGCCTCTTTATTATATTTGTACTATACAAATGTTACTATAGCTAGTGAGAGGTTTCCTGATATAAGAATCGGAAGAAATAAAGTAGGTTTAAAGTAAATAAATACGAACCACAATGACGAAAACAACACAGCAGATGTTAATGGAACTCATGACAATATTAATAAGATTACAAAGGGAGAACGCTTCCTCCAAATTGTTGCAATAACTGCAAAAAAAGAATTTAATAAACGTCTGATTCATTTATAAATACAATTTATTTAAATTTGAAATACATCAATCATTTGCTACAATATTGTTATCATACTAATATACGCAATCAAACATAAACATTATTTACGTCTGAAAAAAAATACCTTTTGGAACTAGTAACTAAGTAAACTAGTTCGGATTTGTCGAATACATTATCGGCTTTACGTAAAAATGTTGTTAAGTGGAACAATGCTGTGTTTTCTTCTTTCAAATGTTAAATCAATCATGAAAGAAAGAGATAAATCAGTGTTTTACTAGGCACTGCTATACAGCGTTAATAGGTGATGCGGTAAAAGTAATTATTTTACTATCTCTAAGAGATCGATGTTACAATCGATTGAATATATTGCTATCATTTGCTTGTCTTACCTTATTAATCTTTGATGCAGCCTTATATTAGATTGTATTTCTTCATAGTGTTCTTCATCAGTTTTATTTAATGATCCCACTGATTCAATACGGCTTTGCAATATACGAAGTAGAAGAGCAATATGACTAGCCATTCCAGAAAATAGTAAGTCAGACGATACCATAATCCAGACACAAGTGACTCCTAAGCATAATAATAATTATAAGTAATAATTTTGTTTTTAACTGCAGAAATGATAGCTGTAAAGAATTGTTTTCACGGCTTTGAAGTACGTATAAAACACTCAGGTATATTTTATTTTTACATTAATAAGAATATATATTTTTTGATATTTATATAAACTTTGAATATTAAATTTCCATCAAGTTGGACATAAGTTTATTAAAAATAAAATAAAATAATACTTTAACGAAAAAGAGAAAAAAAGATGTTAATGTTAAAAATCGAATTCATTAAAGCATGCAAATGCATGAATTAAAAATCTTCATCTGGGTTTATTGAATGTTGGTAAATTTTTAAATTATATATCATGTTTTAAATTGGCTATCTTTATCTAAATAACTTTCTCATAAATAATTATAAAATTGTCTATCATCGAAAGTGGTGCAATTAAGCAAAGTGAATTGATGTTTGTTTTGAGTTCAGGACGAGATGATAAATGCTTAGGTGTTATTTTTGTGCCTGATGACCGAACAATCGAAATTATTATTAATGCTTAATGCATTATACTCTCGCGTGATTCCTATGATTATTTAGAAATAAATCATCAGATATTGAGCTAGACATTCAAATCAAGTATTATAAAAAATCGGTTCGATTTTACTAATTATTTCACAGTTAGCTTTAATTCGATTATATCTTTTTCAAGAATGATATGTTTTTATCAGTGTACTAGAATATAAATATTTTAATTTATTTATTTGAAATCTTATTATTTAAAAAGCGCGTTTAACAGTTGTTCTTGTCTAAGCAATAAACATTATACTTCGAGCTCTTTGTTTTAATTCGTAAATACTACAGGTAAATAATTAGATATTCTTTTATTATTTACCACACACATAAAAAAGAAATACATAAGAAATCACAAAATACACGTTTGTACCATAAGGCGGCCTTATCAGTTACTAGCGATTTCTTCCAGACAACCAGTTAGGGTTAGAATTCTGCAGTGAAAAAGATGGGCAGGTGGTGCAATTAAAAAATATAAATACATACAACAACATAATGTTATTCAACCTAAGTTTATATCCTTCCGGTTCCATTAATATAGTTATGGCATTTAATTGTAACCACGCATGTAATATTTTACAATTTGCGATATTATTCAAGCCCTCTGACTTTTGAATATATAGTCGTAATTGTTTAAGCTTACCAGCGTATATTTCAAACAGGTAGACAGCGATATGAGCTATGGGTTGATGTTTGTCGAAGGGATACCAGGACACCCACACAAACCCGATCTGTGTATCCTGACCTTGCGAGACGCGGTAGAAATAAATTATAATTGGTGTGATGTTGTAAAACGATACACCCATAATGTTAACGCTAAAGTACCCTGTGGTGTACAAAAAAGATTAAGAATAATTAAAAATATATAAATACAGTATAAAATAATATAAATACAGAAAAATAATTATATATCTTACATCGATGACTGACGCGCAAGGCCTTAAGGCTTTTTTCTTTATTTTGTGAAGCATCGTCATCAAGAGGGGGCATGGGCCATATCCCAGCTAGTTTCTCTATTAGATCTCCAAATACTGTATTTTTATACCACAAAACGAATACTTTTGCGATACCTGTAATAATTTTAATCATTAAAATATATTTTTTTACATTTTCAAATTTTAAGCTTTCCATAATTCATGATTTGCTTTAAAAAATGGGGCTTGTTTATTGATACATTACTCGCGTTGTCAGGTACTTACATAGGTAAGTTCAATTATAGCGTATGTTGCAGTTCACTAGTCTAGGCTCGTTTAGAAAAACGTGTACCGTGGGAAGTTTCTTGAAGCGGATATTTTAAAGTTAATGGTGGCGACGACGACAACAAAACACGAAATCAAGTGTAAAGTTGATATAAAAGCAAATCATGTTACCTAATCGTTTCTGTTTGTATAAAAATGATAGTAGCAATAGATATAATAACAGTTAAAAAGTATACAATAGTTTATAAAAAATCTTACTCAATGCGCCGTAACCGAAGGTATGAAAGAGCGGAACGACATCTTCGACACGAGGTGAGCTGGCGAACGTGAGGACTATGTTCATGAATTCACTGAAAACGTGACAACAGATACTACAGACGGAAGCAACGAAAATTAGTTTTTGGCGAAAGTAAGCTGAAGTGGTTTTAGGCTTATCGAAAGATAAGCCTATGCGCCGCATACTGAAAGTGCTCAGCATCAATGATTCGTCTATTTCTATTTTAGCCGCTTTTAGTGTAGATTCTTCCATTTTTGACGTGCGTGTTTTATCAAAGATTTTTAAACAATGCGGCATGGATATCGGTTATACATTTTAGTCAATACTTGCAACTATGTGTGTGAAAATCATATACAAATAGAAAATATATGTAATGTTCGTCAGTTAATTGATCTTGATATTGTTTAGAGACATTGTTTTTCACAGTTCATATTTATATATTTAAAAAAATATTTTAAACATAATCATTAAACGCTTTAGATGATTAAACGACTATTATATTATTTCTTGAAGTAGTCATTCTAAAATTGAGCTAATATAATTTAATCAAATATAGTTGGGTGAAAGTATATAACTTAAAGTACTTATAAAAGTGAGAAGGCGTGTTTTAAAACTACAATGTCAAACTTCGAAACTTTATTATTCAGAAGACAAGAGTTGATAGTTTGACACCTCCCTCTTTCATTTACCGACAAGTTTAGAATTATTTAAATAAAATATATCTACCAAGATTTGTTTTGTCGACTGTATATTTATGACCGTGTATGTATGGCCTGACTTTGCTTTTATATTATATTATTTGAAGCTATCTGTGGCTAAATGACTAAGGACAACAGAAACCGAATAATATACCTATTTAGTGTTCTTACCGTGCATATGAAGACAAGCTTCGAACATTTTAAACTAGGGATTTTACAAACACGATTTCCGTGCTTGGCAGTTGTTGAAATAAAATAATATCCGATAGCGTACCGTTTCTATTTATTTGGTCAGGTATTAAATTATTATTATAGTTGGGAAGTAAAAATGTCGATTGGTGAGTAAAATTTCTATATACTATATATATATATGTGAATGAATTCAGCCTTTTGCCGTCCACTGCTGGACGAAAGCCTCCCCCATAGAACGCCAACCATCCCGATCTTGGGCAGTCCGCATCCATCCCGTGCGTGCCACCTTCTTCAAATCGTCGGTCCATCTTGTCACAGGGCGCCCTACACTACGTTTGCCTAAGCGCGGTCTCCACTCTAACACGTGTCGGCTCCATCGGCCATCAATGCGTCTGGAGACATGACCAGCCCACTTCCACTTCAGCGAGCTAATTCTCCGCGCGATGTCGGTGACTTTAGTTCTCTGGCGAATGTCCTCATTTCGGATTCTATCGCCCAGAGAAACCCCAAACATCGCGCGTTCCATCGCTCGCTGAGCGACCTTAAATTTGTGGACCAGTCCTACGGTGAGTGTCCACGTTTCGGCACCGTAAGTCATCACAGGTAGGACGCACTGATTAAAGACCCTGGTCTTAAGCGACTGTGGGATCGACGATTCAAAAATATGACGCAACTTCCCGAATGCCGCCCAGCCCAAACGTATTCTTCTTTTAGCCTCCTTCTCAAAGTTGTGCCGGCCAAGTTGTATAGTTTGGCCCAGGTAGATATATTCCTGCACAACTTCAAGTGGAGAGCCATTTACGACCACTGGTCCCGGGGATACATGATTGTTTGCCATAATTTTGGTCTTTTCAATGTTCATCCCGAGACCTACTCGTCTCGAAGAATCGCTCAGGTTGTTTAGCATCTCTTCCAAATCCTGCAGAGTCTCCGCCATGATGACAATGTCGTCGGCAAATCGCAGATGTGTAATGTGTTGGCCATTGATATTAATGCCGCGTCCGTTCCAATCGAGCGTTTTGAAGACGTCCTCCAATGCATTGGTAAAAAGTTTCGGGGAGATTACATCCCCCTGTCTTACCCCGCGATGCAATTGGATTGGTCTTGTGCTCTGATCTTGTACTTGGACGGTCATAGTTGCGGCTTCGTACAAACACTTCAACACCTGGATATACCGATAGTCAATTAGGCACCTCTGCATGGATTCCAGAACAGCCCAGGTCTCAATGGTATCGAAGGCTTTTTCGTAGTCCACAAACGCTAGGCATAGAGGCTGATTATATTCCTCGGTCTTCTGTATTATTTGCCTAAGTGTGTGTATGTGGTCTACGGTACTGAAGCCTTTTCGAAACCCAGCCTGCTCAACGGGTTGGAAGTCATCGAATTTCCGGGCAAGACGATTCGTGATTACCCTCGAAAACAACTTGTAAACATGGCTTAAAAGTGAAATGGGGCGGTAGTTCTTCAGAAGAGCTTTATCACCCTTCTTGAAAAACAGAACCACCACACTTCTGCTCCATGTCTTCGGTGTAGTACCATTATGGAGGACGGAATTGAAGATGTTAGCCAGCTCTCTCAGAACTGGTGTGCCTCCTGCTTTAAGAAGCTCTGAGGTAATTCCGTCATCTCCTGGAGCCTTGTTGTTTCCAAGTTGTCCGAGAGCAATCCTAATCTCGCCCAAATCGATGTCGGGAAGATCGTCTGATAGGTGGCGTGTCAGTCTGGCTCGTGGGTCATCCGCACTGTGGGACTCAGGTGGAGGTACTCGTGATGAGTATAAATCTCCATAATACTTTTCGACTTCAGCGAGAATCTCTGGTTTTGAGGTGACGGTTGTGCCTTGTGTGGTTCTGAGTTTTGTCAGGTGACAACAGGAGGTATGTGACTTTGCAAGAACCTTTGAGCCCCTATTGAGTGCTATGGCATCTTCAATATTCCGGGTATTAGCTCGTCTTGTGTCACGCCTTATTAGTTTTTTAACCTTCCTGTTAAGTGCCTGACACTCAGATGGCGTCATATTCTGATGTTCTCGTCTTCTCGTCATCTCGTTCAGAGTCTCGCCTGAGAGCTTCGACTTACGTCCATTGCTCTTTTGTCGAAAGTAATTTTGGCCCACTTCGCGGATGACACGCACCAGACTATTGGTGGCGTCGTCAATGTCCTGCCTGGTTTCCAACATGGCAAATCGGTTCTGTAGTTCCAACTGGAAGCTTTCGCAACCAGCTTCGACTTGGGGCTGAGTTGGTCTAAGAGTCGACTTCATTAACCGCGATCGTTCTATTTTAGTGTTAATATTCAGGGTGCCTCTTACCAGGCGGTGATCACTTCCAGTGTTTACCCTGTTGATCACGGAGACATCCCTGAATATTTGGCGCTTATTGGATAAAATGAAGTCGATCTCATTCATCGCTGTGTTATCGGGGCTTCGCCAGGTCCACTTCCTTTGGGGCTTTTTCTGGAAAAATGAATTCATCAGAAATAATCCCTGAGCCTCAAGGAAGTTTACCAGCATTTGCCCCCGATGATTCCTGTGCCCATAGCCGAATTTTCCTACCCTCGATTCACCATCTTCTTGTACTCCCACTTTGGCATTGAAGTCACCCATAACAATTGTGTAGAAGGTACTGGTACGAGACATAGCTTTCACTATGTCTTCGTACATGGCTTCGACCTCTTCGTCAGTGTATGTAGACGTTGGGGCATACACTTGTATTACCTTCAAGGCATACCTCTCGGTTATCTTTAAGACAAGGTATGCTACCCTTGCCGACACACTGCCAACCTCCACGACATTGCTTCTGAGTGACTTGTGGATCAAAAAGCCGACGCCACCTTGGGATGGTTGGTGTCCTTCTCGGAAGTAGAGTAAGTGACCGGAATCTAGTGTCAGTGTTTACCTACAATATGGGTATCACCTACAATATGGGTACCTTCAAGTTCCGAGTGAATAGGCACCTTCTAGGCAAGCGCGCTCCATCTTAGACTGTATCTCACTTTCCATCAGGTGTGATACAGTCAAGCGCTAGCCTATACATTTAAAAAAAAAAAAAAAAAAAGTCATCGTGTCCTCGCCCTGTCTTCGGATTTCTGATAGACCTACTATATCCCAGTATATATATGTGGTGGATATAATTAACAGTGATAAACTAATTGTACGGTAAGAAATATTAAAGAAGAAACGCTGAACCAAACTACACCTGCCAGTTTGTTTCAGCGTTATGGTGTCATATTAACTAACATATGTATGTACCGCTAAGGAATATTGAAGAATCTACAGCAGCCGTCTGGTGGAAGCTCGTTCGATTAGGAACCACCTATTCCTCAAATTATTGATTGGCGGTAGAATTATTCTGTTGGCTTATATATTTAAACGAGTCAGTGCAGTTATAGGTTTATATTGGATACAAATTTTAATTCGATAATTGATGATATTGTATTGGGGAATAAAGGTTTGCGCGAGTCAATATATTGGTGCATGCAAACATGATATTTTTAGGTATTAATTAAATCACCTTAATGTCTCTTATATTGGCAATGTTCAGAGACAATTGTAATAAAGTGATTTTATTTGTGAATGAATATCATATCTTTTTTATCAATAAAAACAGAACCGGTAAAAAAGTAACGATATCTTATTAATGCTAATTGGTATTAAGTACTTGCTATTTTTCTTGTTGAAATATAGCTACATATTAATCTTGAGGCATAAATATAGTCTACCGAGTCTACCGTAGTGGGATAAGTATATATTTTACAAAGCATGACGCTATAATTCATTTGTGATGTTATTAATATGGTGCAAACACGTATATAATTTCAAGATATTGTAAACTATATGCTAATATAAGTACGTACTTGTTAACTGTTAATAACAGACAATTGAATTTAAGTAAAAAACATTATTTGTTCTACACAGTTGAATAACGTGTTAAATTTAAAATAATCTTTTTTAAATTTTTAATTCGTAATTCAACTGAACAAAACAAATATTCAATTCTTTAAATTTTAATTTTATTTCTTTAATTAAATATATTTGATATTATATTTAACTGGACTGATAAGCAAATATGATTAGATTTTAATATATTCTAAGGTGTTAGTCATTTCCAGACTACACATAGGTCATATAGGTAGTTGGTGTTGAGAATCATATCTATTGTATATTATTCAAATATTTTTGGTATTTCTACTACGTTGGCTACAATATTTACTAGACTGGAGAAAAAAAAGTCAAAAATATATAATATATTAAAAACATAGTTTGCACATAACGATTACCTACTTATGTTATACGTAATGTGCTACGTGCATATCTCGACAGCTTCAAAATCATGTTTCAATCAGACATTAAACGTATTGTAAAAGAACCATATACATTTTATATACTTATTTTAAGGGATTCAACCGGATTCAACGGAATCCCTTAAAATTACATTTATCCTATTACACTAGTGCGAAATTTTGTGTATTTTGCCCTCAGTCGGACATCTAAATCTATGTATTAGTTTTAAATAAATTATGATATCATTTAAATTAATAAAATAAGTAAAAGTAAATGCTCGTAATTTTCCTCCGTCTAAACAAAGGATATCATTCTTATTTTTTTTTGAATTCATCATTAAGTAACCTCTTTAAAGCTGCTTTCATAACTAAATATACAGCTACATTTAAATCTGAACGATATTTTCAATAAACATAATAACTGTGCAACAGTTATTTGAGTAAGAATTTAAATAATAGGATAACATTTTTGAATCATAAGCGGTCTAGTTACAAAACGTATAGTAATTTTGTTCATCATCATCAGCAACCTTTCGTAGTCCACTGCTGAACATAGGTTTCTCCCAAGGTGCGCCAAAGCTCCCGGTCCTTCGCCTTCCGCATCCAGTCGGTACCCGCCACCTACTTAAGGTCATCGGTCCAAATGGCTGGAGCGATGGATGGAATGGAACGCTTCGTTTGCCGATCCGCGGTCTCCACTCTAGGACTCGTCTGCTCCAACGGTCATCGGTCCTACGACATACGTGACCAGCCCACTGCCACTTCAGCCTGCTAATTTTGTAAGCTATCTCGGTGACTTCGGTTCTTTTTCAGATAATCTCATTTCTGATCGTATCCTTCAAAGATACTCCAAGCATAGCTCGCTCCATAGCACGTTGAGCGAATTTGAATTTGTGGACTAGTCCCGCAGTTAGTGTCCAAGTTTCGGCACCTTATGTCATGGTAGGTAAGACGCATTGGTTGAACACTTTCGTTTTCAAACATTGCGGTATAGACGACGTAAGGACTTGACGAAGGTTGCCAAATGCTGTGGAGTGCCGGCTTAGCGGTGAAGTGCCGGCTTAGAATAGTACTACCCCAACCTCATTCCGTGGGTGTCGTAAAAGGCGACTCAGGGACAGGGAAAAGGGGGGATGGGCAGCAGCGTCCCACCCATAAACAACCTAATCCCCTACTGCGCTCGCCAACACGTCTGCCCAGCGCGGCGAGTATGGGCCAACCCTCTTAGATAGTAATTTTGTTACCTTAAGAAAAAATTTAGACTGGTTTTGAGTACTATATATTAGGGATTCTTAGAAATAAATATCCTGTTAGAAAACTGTATTAGTATTTATCGTCTATGATTTATTTTCAATATTTAATTCATACCTTAGCATGTTATGACCATCATTAGGATATATTAAATCAGCCTGCTATTAATGTTGATTATAACATTAATAGCAGGCTGATTTATTATTATGATTAATATTTATTTGTGTAATGTGTACATATAATTAACATACGTTAAGATTTATTTTACACTATTTTAAGTAAACTAACTATTAATTGTTATCGATTGCGGATACTAACTTATACCGAATCCGGATAATCCAAATCCAATAACTATATCGACATTGAAATGTTTTAATTGTCAATTTTCAGTAATGGGCGGCCATCGACACGGATTAAAGTGGTTTAAGAATTTCCCGCTAGAGATGGCGGTGTTTCGGCAAATTTAGCACGCAGCCGCGCTCCGTGGCGCGCTTTACAGTTCGCCACCGTTACGCGGCGATTAAATTGCGCACGCGCACCATGAAAGGTACCGTCCCAATGATTGCAGCGCTGTACACATGTCACTCCACAGCTTCGACTATCATCTGTTTCAATAAAGAGGATTGAAGTGTAATACCACCATAAGTATGTGAGTATCAACTTTAAAGATTTAGATGCGGTGTAGTGTTTATGATGAAATCGCCCTTTTCATCTAAAACGCTGAGATGCATCAAGTAAGGCGATAAGATACAACAACAAAATGCCCCAAATAATACCGATATCTAGTTTTTGACGACGATTGGAAACGTCTGAAACGGAAACTGGAAGATTGCGTTTTATGTTCCTCCGCGGCTCGGAGGATAATAATTATAAAAAAGACCTAAATTTTATTAATGTTATAAATCTGAAAATAATTACGTCTGTATGACTGTTACCACTACCACTGAATCGATTTGATAAATTTTGGTATGAAGCAAGCTTGAGGTCCAAGGATCCTTTCAAGACCTTTTTTTATATACAACATTTGCCATTTTGACACTTCTTGGGTAAAGCCCATTTCCCCATAATAAGCGGATGAAGCCGCAGATTAAAATTAGATGAATAAATATATATAATATATTACATTTAAATTAGCAATTAACGGAGCGAAACAAAACAAACAAAAAAAAGTGTACAAAAGTCTGCATAATTAGTAATTGCACTTACAAAATTAATAAAAAATAAACTATTAAACTGAAATTTATCTGAAATCCTGAGCATCCTGTTGCTGGTGGCAATATAGTTTTGTAAAGATTTTGTCATTAATTGTTCAAAATTGCAAAATAAAAAATTAAATTCTTGCGTAAGCTTAAAATGTTATTTTTAATTAACAATAATGTATGTACTTCAAACTTGTTTTGTTACGCCTATTAGTCGATTGCAAAGAAAATAACGTCTAAAATGCTTCAATTACTAAAATTACGGTAAAGGTTTTTATACAAAAGTTAATTTCTTAGACATAATAGTAATTAAAGAATCGCCTTCAGACCGATTTGTTTAAAATTTTAAGCGAACCAAGAAACTTGATATAAAAATTTCCCATTGAGTTTCTTTCGACGGTTCTTCTTAATTTTAGAGTGTTTTATTTTCCGATAGCTCCGGTAGTTTTATTTTGACTATTAAAATGAAAGTGTAATGTTTGTGTATTACGAAATAAATTAGATTTTAATTTGAGTGACGCTTTACTGACCTGTTGTTGTGCGGATATTTTCTACCGTCAACTAAAAATTATTTGTGTTATTTTTATGTAACAGAAAGGAGGAATACAAACACTTCTAGCGAGTGACCACTGTTGCAATCAAAACAAGAAGTCCTTCAGGCGTTTTTGAATCATCTCGATTTATTAATTTTACTGAGAAGAACAGACAAGAAAATCTCTAGTTATTTTTCTACTAATTAAATAAAATAGGTTTGCAATTAAAGCTATATATTCTCAAAAAAATCAACAAATACTACTCTACGCTATTTTTATCAACTTAATATTACAAGATCATGTTAATCTTGTTTTGATAAGATGTTTTTGTAGTTTGAAAATAGTTTAAATATCTGTAGTTTTACCCAAAACAATATACCGTAAGACATAATTTTATGCTAATCGAGCAGTACCGATATCAGTTAGTTGTCTAGTATTTCTAACTGCTTATGTTGCAGAGATGAGTTTTCCTGTTAAGGCTCGATAAATAAAGTTTTAATCAAAAGTGATTGTTGAAATACTGTAGTAAGATCACGGTTACATTAATATCATTACTTACATTTAAGATAACAAGTTAGCTTTCTTACAATAGATAATGTAAAAAAAATGATAAGGTTCTGTAATAGAATCTTTTGGAATACCCTTTTTAGCATAGATTCAAATGAAAGAATACCGATAAAGGAAACTTTTAAAAATCTTTAATGTCATAGAAGTAATATCTGTATGCTTAGCGCGACTTTTTTTACTTGTTCGATAGCGTTAACGTTAACTGCAATTTGTAAGGAATTCCGATTATTGTCACCAGACGGCACTCTTTTCATTTCACACAAATCGCAGTTCAAAGTCAAAATATACTAAGCTCAGACAAATACTTTTGAATCATCATTATAGAATTTGAATTAAAGTTTGATAAACAGCGTGTGTTTTGAACGGCTTACATCGCATTTCTCTAAATAAAATGTATCGAATTTCTTTGTTAGATTCACTCATTTAAGCTGATAGAAATACAGTAGAAAATTAGCGGACAAAAGTTTTTTTCATTTTGTATTTCTGTTTTTAAATTTTTTAATTTTTTTTTTAATCTTTTTAATAGCATCAAAACCAGCCAGATGTAAACAGTACAACATAAAGGATTTTATTGCAATTTTTTTATTTATAAAATAGGAAAACACTTTTTCCCCGACCTTATTATTTATTACTTTATTACATATTTTTTTAATGATGTACGCACACTACACAATGTTTTTTTTTCTGAAATTACACACATTACAGTTTAATGGTACACTTAAATCAGAAAGCCACATTTATTTATTATATTCGAGATTTACAAATATTCTATAATATAAGCACGTAAAACCTTTCACTCGTCAATTATCTACTATATATCAATTTAATAATTTTATTTATAAATTATTGTACATAACTATTTATAGACAAAAAAATTACATAAGTAATGTATATATGCAGAAAAGTGTTCAGGATTAAATATTATTTTTTTATTAAAGGAGAACTTATTTTAAGTTTGTAAATACTATTTTTATGAACTTTTATAAAGCCACTACGCTCAATGTAATGCACGCCTAATAAAACACATGTTTAAATTTCTCTAACATCTATGATTATTTTCATTTGCTTTATTTAACTTAATCACGGCTTCAATTATAGTATTCGATTCTATTATGCTACCTGACAGAAATCGGTTAAGTGTATTTCAGACGCGAGTTCAGTTCAAAATAAAATTAATAATCGTCGATCTCTCCAAGTAAAAGTGCTACGTATTATCAGTGCTTTGACGAGCGACCCAGATCTGCCTGTCGAGCACGCAGCTCGAGCAAAAACACCTAACAAATGAACGCCAAATAAAAGGTGTTAAAACGAAGTGAAATAGATATTATTTGTATCTTGTACATTCTTCGATAATAATAGGCGATTAGGAATAACAAACAAAGTGGTGTTTGCGTAGAATAGTTTAAAAATGCGTACACCGCAATGCATCTAATGATATGTAAAAGATATGAATACTGTTTTCCGTCATTTATGTATGTTTTATTAAAAACGTTTGTTTTTGAAACGTTACATTTACATCCGTAACCGTAACAGCCTGTGAATGTCCCACTGCTGGGCTATAGGCCTCCTCTCCTCTTTTTGAGGAGAAGGTTTGGAGCTTATTTCACCACGCTGCTCCAATGCGGGTTGGTGGAATTCACATGTGGCAGAATTTCAGTGAAATTAGACACATGCAGGTTTCCTCACGATGTTTTCCTTCACCGTAAAGCAAGAGATGAATTATAATCACAACTTAAGCACATGAAAATTCAGTGGTGCTTGCCCGGGTTTGAACCTACGATCATCGGTTAAGATTCACGCGTTAATACCACTGGGCCATCTCGGCTTTTTTACATGTTAACACATGTAAAAAACGGCACACGGCACTTTTACATGTTGCCTTCAAATTCAACCTTAAAAGTTTGCTCTCATTACATCTAATATTCACTTTAATAAAAATATTTATTATATTATTAATGCGAATGTTGTTTATGGACTATAATAATTGAACCCGACCTCTTGTCCACAAGATTCGCGGGAATGCGCTATCGTGTCATAATGGTTTAAGTGCTGCAGCATTAACACAATAACCCACATGAGAAACATTAATATTGGAAATTGCTTATATATATGCGATATACAGACTGATATCACATTTGCCAATTTAGTTTCTGTATCTGTGTTTAATGCAGATCGTGATTCAGGTTGTAATTTAGTATGCAATATAGCCGCATAATTATTATAATTGGACACTTAAATAAATCCGAATTTTCTAAATATAAATATTTAGTATTTTTTGAATTTGGTTAGACATTATAAATTTAACAAATTTGATGCTAGTTTTTTAATTATAAACTTAAAACTAAACGTGCGAGTACATTATCGTCCTTTAATAAGACATAAATATTTATTTCTTACTTAAAATGTTACGGTTCAGATGAAAATAAAAATATTTACTAAAAATATTGATATCAATGAATTAATGTAAACGCCAACATTAATTAATTATCATTTATAAGTAATTATTCGAATCTTTATACCATTTATATACAGTGTCACAATAGTTATTACAATTTTAAGGTGTATAATTACTATTGTAGTAAAAATAATCACATAGCGGTAACAGCTAATGAAAATTACGGTAAACAGAAAAAATAACAATATCATCTTACACTGATAATGCAGCCAAGTAAGCGGAATAGCTCTTACTAATTTCAAAAGATTAAAAACCAGAGAAAACAATTTAGCCCCTTCTGTAGCACTGCAGCGCGCCATCATCATTCTTCTTATTGCCTTTCTGTCACAGAGCCGTACCGACTCATTATACCGGCTGCAATGACTTACATTCTGTTTCTTAGCCGAAGCCTTCGGCGCTACGCGGTAATTATTTTTGGAAGCGAGTAATTGAATCTGGCTCGGATAAAAACAGATAGGATTGCCGTGCGCGATGTAATTTAAGATTTTCATCTCATAGATAAGTGGCAATGAGAATTACGCGAATCAACACATTAACTTTCACTAGTATATCGTTTCGAACTTGGCCTTAAATCCTCTTTGGGAAACCACAGGAAGTGAGATTAAAATGCCGTCTGCATGGTCTCACGTTTTGTACAATTTTTATTGTATCAGTAATGTTATTAAGTAGTGATAGTGCTCATAAAGAAACTATAATTTTGTTTATATCCAGCCTGTTATTGTGTTTTCAAGTTGTTACTTTAATCTTTATATTATAGAACCAGCTTTTGTTTTCGACTTATAATACTTTTAAAACCGAAACTAAGCTCGACTTTTTGCTTTAATTCATTATTAATAATTTAGATTTAAGTTATATAAATAAAGCTAAACATATATGTATTGCACTTTATATAAAATTAAATAATCCACATAAATGCAATGTCTCAGCAGTCATAAAGCTTAACGAAAAACTAAAGATGAAAATCGTTTAATTTACAGTTCGAGAATAACTTCCCACGTAAAATTCTTCTTTGTTTCGCATAGCTTGAATAAGGTAAGATATTCGTTCACACGTTGCCGTTTCGATAAGAATTTAATGAGATTATGCGATTCAGTACTCCATGTTTGATATATAATTATAACATAATATATTACATACTAGTTAAGTAATTTAAATTCACCTTGAACTTTTAGTTTTATTCATGTAAATGACGATAAGCGAAAGATTGGTAATTTCAAAATAAACGTTGTATTAAATAAAATATTTTTTATTTTTGATCGACTTCAAAATGAGGAGGAGTTCTTGATTCAACGCCCATATTTTTATGTAAATATGTTCACGTTAAAGTTATTATTTCATAGATATGGTAGATTTGGAGGTGGTCCTATATATTTACATACCGTTTTTCAAGTAAGATACGAGAATACCAAGTGGTTAGAACATGTGAACATTACTGAACATTGCTGACCAAATCCGGGCAAGCATTACTGATATTTTATGTTATGGCTATTATTTCTTAGTTTTCCGTTTTTGGCAAACTAGCTACTCAATCATTCAACTAATACGCTAACTGTAATTGCTACATACAGCACTTCGAATTATTATATAAATCGATATATATTAACTTCAAAATAAATAAACTTGAAAATACATAGGTCATACTTTCTAATAAAATGTTTTATTATTGGAAAAACATGTTTTAAAACTCTGCTTGAAGAATTCCTTTCTTATATAAATAATAAAGCATATATAAAAAAGCATGAAAATTATCGATTTATTTACCTTAAATAAAAAAGCAGGAGTACTTAAGATTTAATTTAGTATGATATTCACTAAATACAGTAAACTAATAATTATATATATATATATATATATATATATATATATATATATATATATATATAAATATAATTTATTTAGTAAATAAACAATAAATAATCAAATTGTTACAAAACCAGATGTGGTTTCCTGCATAGTAGAATAAAGCGTACCAACTCAGTCCATATATGTCGTTTGAGCTGAGTAAGGGAAATGTTTTTGTGAAGCGCATGAAATAATATTATGTGCTTAGGGCGAGTTTAGCGCCTCAATAAATAGTACGCAGGGAAACCAAGTCACCAGCAAAAGCGTTTCCATGGAGGGTTGTCTGTTAGTGAAATATTTTTTCTTGCGGTGTTATAGCTCTACGTTGACCCCAAAAAGAGCTTTTAGAGGCTGCTCTTCTTTTTATATAGATATGCATTTTTAGAGCGAGCACAATTTATTTAGTTTTCTTAATGCGATATATTTCATTTCAGTATGAATTTATTTTACTTAATAGTATAGAACGGTTTATTGATAAATTTAAAACTAGGGTGAAACTTATAAAAGGAAAAATTGCTTCAACAAGTTTTGTTTTGTGGAAATAATGTCAGAAAAATGCTTTATAATTGAAAAGCAATGCGGGATGAATGTTATTATTTTTATTGGTAAATTCATAAAATCGATTATTGTAAAATAAAAATCAGATATCGGTTCCTTGCGTTAGTTATATATGTATAATTATTTCGATGTCTACTTTGGCGGCATAGGTGCAGGAATGTCGCGGTTACCCGGTCTATCTTTTTGTGTCGATAGCAATTCTTGATGCTATTTAGAGTTCCGTTGTCCTGTTCAGGCTTTACCAGCGCTAGACCCAGCAAATTGCAGTGTTCAGCTTCGGGCGCTTTATTGAAAATTCGATCTATCTGTTACAAAAGGATTGGAAAACAAAAATACATGTTATGCGTACGTTCGAAGAGTTAAAGTTGCATGGCTCCTACGCCCGTTGGAGTCCGTTATCCGGCGTCAGGTTACGGTCACGTCTATATAAGACGGTGGCGTCTTCTTCACCGTTTCATTCTGTTTGAGACGCCTCGGCTGCGTGCTCCCGTGTGCGCGCCCGTCTCTCTAGTGCCGGTATCGCGAGCTTTCTGCCTCTTCTCCACAGTAGGGTTAGGTTTAGGTTTTAGTGGTCGCGTTTTAAAGGACAGTACGTGTTTCAATTTGAACTTGCTCGTGTTATTGGTGTCCTTGAAGCTCTGACAGGTATGTTTTGTGGTCAAATAAAATTATATCATGATTATCAAATTGTTTCGGTGATGTTTTTATAGAAAATTAAAAAACTGTTTAATAATTTCAACGTTTTAAAGATATTAAGCTCATTATCTTAACTTATATGTCACTTATCTTTAAAGTTCAATAAAAACAAATGTAGTGCAATTAAGACATACTATAGAAGATATATCTGTCGTTCTATTTTTAAGATTTTCTTTGAAGTGTTCTTACAGGTATTTTGTTGTTTGCATTCATATAGGTGTTTGCTCAAAAACATTTATTTAATACCTAAAAGATGCTATAATGATAGCTTATATATATATTTTAAATGTAGTATCATTTTATACAAATTTTACAAAAATAATAATCTCATTATATTAATCAAAATTTTCATTTTTATTGCAATTTTTATAGCATGACTTTCTACAGCTTCTAATATAATTTCGTTAATCTGTTTTAAAACGATATTATAAAATAATTAAAAAAATAAAAAACCGAACATTGTCCATTATAGACGACACATGAGAAGAAAATATATTTTTAACATTTCTACAAAAACTATTAACCTTACTTAGAAAATTGTATTACTGATGTTCTAGGAACCTTCAACGACAAAAACGCACTAAGCGGTCATGTAATGGCATATTCGAGGTACAAATGAAAATTGAATTAAATTTCCATTACAATATTTCAAACGTTGATGCAATGCAATTATATTATACCATAAAATTAAGCTATATAAAAGCTATGCGTTATAAATTGTATTCGCACGGTGCAGTGCGCTTTACCCGGATAGGTAAACGTACATTATTGGGAAGAAGATGATAAAATGATTACTGTCATTACCAGAGAATTACGTGACGGTCTTGCCATTACATGCACTCGTAACTGTTACTACGCTATTGTTGATTATATTTTTTTCTATAATAATAGTAAGTAAGTGGCATCGAATATTTTTTTTACGTGAAGGGAAAGTAAAAGTTAATTTCACTGGTCCATTAATCAATTATTACCAACGATATAATTTATGTACCTTGTAACAGTTATCAAAAAAACTGCCCATCCGAGTGTAAAAGCTATGACAGCGTTACTTTCTTAGCGTATTGATGTGTAAAGAACATTTGACGTTTTTATTTTCATAGCTGATTTCTTTCGCGTTTTTTATTTCGGAAATTTGAAAATATTATATATTATCACATAAATAACAAATCAACAAGGACAAGTCTACACTACAAAACTGGTTCCAAGACAAGTTAGTTCAACTTGGGCTTATATTAAAAAAATGTTAGATAATAAGAGGTTATTGGCATAAGTTTTTGTTGTTTAAGAACTTCCGTTTTACATTACAATGTCTACATATGCTAAAATATATCTAAATATTGTACGTTATCTGATATTAATTCACTATTTGCCATCCATTCGAATGCATTGATTTGTTTTATTTTAATTTGCGAACATTTTAATCATTAAAGACTTCAATATAACTTTATTTGGATTATATAATTCAGCATTTTAAAAATTCATATTAGCATTTTCAGCCATAGTAAACATGTTACACAAAATTACGAAGCTAACAATGTACTTTGTTAAATACTGGGATAAAAAAAGGATGAAATAAAATAATCCGTTCAATGGCCTCAGTGACGAGGCATTGTGAAAACATAACTAAGATCATATGTGTGGGCGTTTGATCATATCAAAGTCATACAACCAGTTGGTTTTTTGCGGGCAAGTGCAGGCGACCTTGACCGTATGTGCTCCCAAATCACAGATTGGCCCAGTTCTGATGAATACATTGTTAAAGATTGAATAGCTGTTCTATTTATAACTGAGATGATAAAAACAGCTTAAACTTTTTAAGCGATTGAAGATATTTATCATCTATGATAATCATCTTATGATTATTAATACCTTCCCTAGCAGACTGTATATGATATATATGTGAGATTTTTATAGCATTGGATCAGGGATTTCCAAATTATTTCAACCTTGAAAATTCTCACTTAAGTCAAATTGAAAGATATTTTTTTTCACGTAATCCTGTTTAATAACACTAAAAGGGTTTTCTGCAATATCATTGAACTTTTTTACATTCATAAATACAGAGCTAGAAACATAAATATAGACTGTCTAGAATATTTTTGAGTCATCGCAATTAAACTTATATGAGCAATACGGTGGATTTTATTATAAAAAACATATTACAAACAAAATGAAGCGTGTTAGACTGATACACTTTAAAAATCCAATTTTTTCAAATAGATGTATACATAAAACGTGTTCGTATTATGTGCATGAATAAGTAAAAATAGAGTTAATTAAACTTGATTCAGTCAATATTACTTTTTGCAAATAAAAGCTTCCCTGTTCAATGTGGTTACTTGGCATGGTGATTGATGGCTTTCGAGTGCAATTTCCAGCAGCTATATCTTGGGCGCTAGAAACGTTTCATGTCCATCTGTCACTGTAATTTATTGCCCCTTGTTACCGATCTTTGTTCCTTTACCAAGGATAAATTACCTCAGGACAACATCATAGCTTTACGAGTCATTATATGTGATTTAGACTTGCATATATGCCTTATTATTCTCACAAGTGTTAAACAAAAGAAGCCTTCATGTCATGTTGGGTGAAAGTGTGTAAAATGATAATTATGGATGAAATTAAAGATTTCTTACATTGACCTTCAACATATTCAACATATATATATGTTTGATATGTGATATAAGCCAACCATTGTTAGTATTGACGTCTTTTTAATGCGTTCAGGGTGATTACCATTCTCAGCCTATTCCGAACAATTCATATTTCAGTTAAGAATTTTAAGACTGAAGCAACCATTATAGGCACTTATGCCCAAATTTTCTGACTTGTAAATTGATGTATAGATTATTCTTTAAATAAATTCTGCTATTGTAAAAATATTGCGAGTAGTACTCATACAATTTAATATTTTAAAAATGTACATTTTCAAAACGATGCGAGTACATCAACTAATTTTTTTTATACACGTACACTTTCGCGTTTATTTATTTGTAGGTCGCATGGAGTCGCGGGACACTGTGGCAAATCCATTACACTTCACAATAGTAATGTTTCTACCAGCTACGTGATCCGAACTGTCAGTGAAAGTTATATTTGTGTCGTTTTGTCAAATGTAACCACCGTTATACACCCGCGAAAATACCTACATCACGGCAATTCCAATTGTCAAAATGAAAAACATTGGTTTTTAGTATTTTGGAACTCGTAAATGAATAAAAGTAAAACTACTTTTATTTTTCTGGTACTACTTTTGCTTAACTATGGTTTCGTTTGGTTAGGGTTTTTTATTTGAGAGAACAACAAAGAAATTCTACATAGGAATATTATTTTTATAAAACTATTAGGTATACCTAATTTTATATTTTCAAGATTTGTATGAATATTGCCTATATTAATAAAATTTTATTGCCATTATTTTAACTTACATATAAGATATTATTAGTTTTATTATATTGTATGTATATTTATAATAAGTATCGATCGTGCTAAAATTCTTAATGATTCTTTGATTTTGCATCTTACATATGTAAAAAAATAATTTAATCAATTTCATTTTTAAAATATCAGAAAGGAATTAATGCATTTTTTTCTGAGTTTAAATGCCTAAACAAATATTATAATACTAAATCCTAACCAATTAGACCGCGCGTTTCGTCACGAACACTTCGACCCACGCATGACGCATGACGCAGTACGCACACTAGTTGTATCGCACAAACCAAAAGCGAGGAATTCTAAAAATTTTAGTCTAACTGTACTCTTTAGACACGCGGTCGCGAAATGAGATGTCAGTGAAAAATGTTGTTACTTCTACATTCTTATATTTTAATTAATATTCCAGGTGTGTGCAAAATTTAATTGAAGCAGTCAAAGTCAATAATCTTTAATTTATTTTCTCAGTAAATTTTATACTAAAATTTCTTTTCTTATATATCTACACGTGTATTCGTATATTAAGTGTTATATAGTTTATTTATAATTTATTTTTTAATTTTATTCTCAAAGTTTCTACGATTGTAAATATACTGGATGTAGGCACAGTTCAAATAATAAATTTGATCAAACTCATATTACTCACTCGCAAGGATGACTGGAAGGTGCTTTTCTTAAATGTTTTTAAAATGATGATTGAAACATAAATAATGATATAAAATTAAATTATTAGTAATAATTTTGAATTCAATTACTTGCTTAGATATAGATGACGTAATTGTCATACGAAGAAATATGTCATCTATATTATTGTGATTATTTAATTTCCATATCTCGAATACATTATTTTTTTAATATAAAGGATTTATTTTATATTGAAACTTGTAATTCAATTATTTTATTATGTAATTTTGAACTTCTAGTATCTAGCATGACTTGAAATTGCAGTCATTTTATCTCTTGCCTATTGCGGCTTAGACGCATACTCATAAACTTATGTTTTTTTTTAAAGGATGTGATTATTTTCAGTTCCATTTTATGATTGAATTATACGGCTGTTTTATTACCTTGGAAGTATGCAATCTGGTGTCATCATGACAGGTAATCATAGACTCATTGATGTAATATCATAGACGTCATAGATTCTTTGTACATTACTTCTTTTATTGTACTTTAAACAACAAGTTTTAAATTATTGTTAATGTTTTTCTGAGACAACTTTCTCAATATATTACGGCTAATTTAACTTTCGACTGTTAGTTGTCAACTGTCCTGTATCTCTCGAATGATTCATAAGCGGACATACATGTACATATATACATATCACGTTTTCATGATCGCACCGTTGCTTGTGATCATTCCGCGACCTGGACAATTGTAAAATCAAGATAGATAGATGAATCATTAGATACAACTGTATGTTGTACGTGCAATGATTCAACACTAAATTTTGTTTTGTATATCTCCATAAATGTGTGAAATGATAAGTATTTTGTCTACATTTAGGAAACTATCAAGATTTAAGTAATAATTTGTAGTAAATTTCTAAAGAAGCTAATCTATGTACGTGAATATTGTTGTACAGACTTAATAAACAGGTTGTAACTTTTATTTTATTTTTTTTATATTATATTATCTTTGTAATTTCTTCAATGCCTGTGTATTAAAATAAGCAATTTAAATATCTGTCGGGTTTGGTAATAATTCTGTCTTAATAAAAAAAGTTTTTACGCTTGTAAAAATATATAAAATTGCTACCTGCATTGCATAAATTATCATAAATAAGATATATCTAGTCTTTCCTAGCGTTAGGTTCTAGATGAATGCAAGGTTATGTTTGAGCTAGGCTTAAAAAGAGAGACTTACGGAATTGTGACGGTTGTGGGTCGAGCTGGCACTACGGCAGAGAGGGCACTGGGTCGAGGGAAAGTAGTGGGGACGCGTACGGTGCATACCACAATTACATCCGCGCATTATGTTGTTCGGATTAAGGCCGCTCTCCAATGACACGGTGCATATTGAGATTTGTATTACTGCTACTGAAAGAATCGAACGAATCAATTTAGACGAGCTGTTGGCAGATTTATGTGTGATAATTATAGTCATGTTGGCTATTTATATATTAAGACTGTGGCTTTATTCCAAGCTATGCAGTATATACTCAATATTAATTCGTAACATTGTTGAAAATGTAATAACTTGATTGCTTTCTCTATTGTCCATGAAATTGTAATGGTGAGATGAAATTCAAACAGTGTCTTACAATTGAATTTAAATATCGGCCTAAATGTAAATTTGATTTCGTCTTGAATTCACTTTGTATAAGTAAACCACTTAAGTTAACCTACTATATGGGAACACGGACACATACACATCTTGCTGCATATACATACATTGTAAGTAATTGTGAAAACAATAAATTTCAATATTATTATTATTATGAATAATTATTAAGCATAATTGAAAAACTTAAAATATTTATATTCATATCTGTAAATAATAAAAGATGAAAATACCTGTTACAATTATTAGCAGAAAATGACGAGTTAACATCATTGTAACATGTTAAAGAGTCGCGTCAAACAATACTATTGGAATGCTCACAATGGTCTTACACGATGTAGACCGCTCTCACCTGAAAGGCCTAAGCAATCATAGGTATAGAGAATAATAGACTCACTCGCAGTTGTAAGCCTACTTTCAAGAAGAAATAACAGGTTGCAGGAACCTATGTGATTGTACTTTGGTACTCTTAGCAATTGCTTTGTCTCTTCATTTTAATAGATCGGTTTATCAATGTTCTATAATGAAACTTGACCTTTATGTAAATTATGAATATTTGCACCATTACAAATCAAGCAAAACAGCATTGCATGTTTTGTGATAACAACTAAACATAAATTGTTAATGTGTCGGTTTGTTTAAAAAAATGGATTAATCATTTTAAGTAAGTAATTATAAAGTATTAATTTATAATTGAATTTAAAATGATACCGAAATCTATGACTAAAGATATTATTTCCAACTCAACTCTCCAGCTACCCATCTATGTAATTGTTTATATATTTACATTTTTTAAATAGCGTAGAATTGAAACAGCAGAGATTGACTGCCTAACTAGGCACCAACCAACTGATCTACCAACTGGTCTAGTGGGTTTTAATTCTTAAGTCGGGCCAATAAAAAGTGATTGGGTAGCACGTAAAGCCGTTGGTTCTGCGCCTGAACTCTTTCCGGTCCCATCGGATTATGAGAGCTAGGGTATAGGGTATTTGCACTTTTTTACATTTATGTACTACAATATTTCCCGCGCAATTGGCTAATCTCTTTTGAGATTGGCCAACGTGGCCGAAATCGGTCTGGAGGACATTATTATAGCATAGATTAAAAAATATTTTCTGTATTTTTAACTTTATTTTATTAGACAAGCCGAAAAAATTTTCATTTTTACATTGAATCTGGAAGTGAGTTTGATAACAATATTAATTTAAAACCAAAAATAATAATAATAGGAGGATACAGGTAAAATATAGTTTTTACGGTTACTTTAAACTTAAACAGATTTTCATTAAATATTTCAATATACCAGTAAAATTATAATTATCACTACTCTTATTAGAAAGCCATTTTAGGCATAGTTTATTCTACAAAATGGGACATAATGTGGACATTTAATATAGAAGTTGTTTTATTCGACAATATTATTTAAAAAAAAATAAGAAAAATATATTGTTCCGACAAAATATTGAGTTCATTAACAAAAGGTTCATTATAATATTTATAATGATCATTAAATTTAAACATCAAAAAATAATGACAAAACTTTATTACGAGGTGAAAACAGTCCCTAAAGTTAGTGTCAACTTTATTATTATATTTTTGTTTATATAACACATTATGTACCAGTCAGTTTCTGAATAAGTACTATGTACAACGTTCAATTAGAGAATCAAACTAGTATTTATAGGTGTACCCAGCATTCTAAATAAGGAAGTGTGACGCTACGGTTGCATAGCAGGCAGTGACGCGTAGCAAAGCCTGAGAATGGTGTCTATAGATCTGTAGACTACATCTATTAATATAGTCTCTATATTCAAGGCTCTAAGGTAGAAAAAGTATGTATAAGCTGTGGCTTCCGCTCTCATGTTCTGACCAACTCGTTGCTAGAGCATGACCAAGTTGACCGGCCTCCTACAATTACTGTGTAGAAAATCTTTAAATCATACAGCGCAAAATTGTAATCAATAGTATACGTGTTTCTTCCATTAAGGATACTTCCATAAGTATTGCGTAATCAGATATTGGTAAATATACATTATGGTCGAATTCATGCATTAGCATACATTCATTCTTCAGTTTAAAATTCTAAAAGAACTTATATCTGATGTATATTTTTTTCGTTGATTTATTTGTTTTTATAGTTACTCTTTGATTTAGTATCTATAAAAATAATAATTTGTCGACGTTATTAATAATGAAAGAGTGATAATAAAAACTTGCAAGTTGCCGTGTGACGTGTTTTATAAAGCGATAGAAATACAAGCAATACATACGAGTGACTGTAACTCGTCCATCTTCGAATACTTTCTCACTCATTGAACATACAAATAATAATGTTTTTTTCCTTTGATATCAACATTTCTTCCTTGTAATAAGACACTGCGGTTGCGATACGCCGCACTTACTTTTTACCGCAATTGGATTCTTATATTTTAAGCTAACCTGTGTGAGAAATTAATGCTGATTATAAACTATGTAAAGTTATCACTCATAAGATTCATAAAAATTGTAACTAAATGGAGAAATTATATCGAAAATAATTTATTTATTGAATATATCATATTGGGAATGTTAAGATGGCAGATGATAATGATTAGTATTCTTAATATTAACTTTTTAATGAAATGAAAATCGTTACTTTCACTTTAATGATTTATGTTCAATTAAAGATACATGTAATAGTAATAAATTAATATTTTTCATTATAAATTTACAATAGTATTGTAAGATCTTCTAAATAATAGACAAAGATAAAAAACAGTACCATTTTCTTCTCTGTTTGTGATAAATGATATACATTAAAAAAAAACGAAATATTAACATATGTATTCTTTCCTATATAGAGCTTACACTAGTTTATAATATTAAGATATTTATTATATTTTACAAGTGAGTTCATAAATGTTCATTTAGTAATAACCTTTCAACTAAACTAACTACACTTTACACAACGAACTTTAAAGTTATATTATTGATATATTGAAATGGACGATCATTAATACATAGTTTTATGACAAGGTGCGAGTGGCGACGTGAGCGGGATGCTAGTTATGTAATGGCTGAGGTCAGCGACCCCAGGATGTTCCCGCTCCTGATAGATACGATCGAGTCGTTAGTAATAAGCCTTATTGACTGTAATAAGCTATTATAAAAGTTGGATATCATCCAACATTTATAATATAAGTAAATAAATAGGATATACTAATTATTCTACGAACCCAACTAAATGCAAATTCCAACTGACGTTAAAACTAAATTCGAAAGTAATTTATTTTATGGGTTGTGAATATTTTATGAGTTTGTTTTAGTATTTAAACATAAATATTAATTGCTGAATATTATGTTTATTAGAGGAATGTATTTCTACGAAATACATGGTCTTTCGTATAAAAAATAAATTACTAAAAACTACCACTACTAAAAAAAATGCCTCTTGACTACATAAAATTATGAATGAGACATAACAAGTAATTATCGCTTTGACATCCAAAAACACCAACAGGAAAAATAGTCCTGAGTCATGTACCCCAGCCATGTCTGGTAGATTTTTTTATTGGCCAAGGTACATTAACCTTTAGCTTAGACATTTAGTTACTTTCCAATATACTTAGTGCTTTAATGCCAAACAAATACATTTACTAATAGCAGGTAGTGCTTACTTTCATCTGTTAGAATTATGTCGCATAAAGTTGATTGTAAATCATGATAAGACATTTACGTCACTGATAGAATATTTAATTTATAACAATGCAGACAGGTAATTAAGTAATTATAGTTTTTATATACATATCTATATTATAAAAAGTATATAAAGCGATCGTATATAACGACTTACACTATAAGTGTTCATTTCAATATAAAAGACATCAACGCGTATCAAGAACATTTGTTCGTTTATGTTAATGAATTAAGAGTGTCAAATTAAATAATCATACAATTAATATGAATTTAAAAGATATAATTTATTTTTAATACACAATCATCTTACTTACTTAAGGTTTTATAAAGTTATTAAGTAATACAACCAGTTATGTTGGGAGGTAAGAAATAATTCAATTACAATGGTTGTGAAATAGGCAGAAGATTGAAATTTAATCGTTTTTATTTTTTATATGGACAGTCAACTTATTTGTAATTACAGGCGTTAAATCGACAATAGCGTGTCGGAGCGTCGTCGTCTCGCAAAAAGAATTCTAACGGCTCTTCTACATCGAAAGATTTATGCGGTTTCATGCTATCAGCAACAATTAGCGCATGTTGATAATGAGCTATTTATATATAAAATATTATTTTATTAGCTTTTGTAAAAGGTGTACTAAATATAATATTTTGTCGCTATATATGTTGTTATTATAGTATTGTTTTTATAATAACACCATATTAAGCTCAACATGACATATGTGATAAATTTATAAAAAAAAACATCGCAAGTATTTTCTGTAATAATAAAAGTGGTAAATGTATTTGTACTTTTGATACTTGGTATGTATGTATGTTCTGTGTTATGTAATTAAGAGAGTAATGCTCGGCAATGCATTGGGCTTAATTAAGATGACTATCTACTCCGAATTATCATCAACAAAAACCGTTGTTATCGAGAAATTTAAACAGTACTTTAAAATATTTAATTTAATCGACAATATAAGAAATATAAATAATGAGAATAAAAACAACAATCCATGAGTTGAGTCAAATGAAATTTAATTTTGAGGTAAAATTGTATGACTTACTTTTCGCAAAACTTGTTCTGAATGTTGACTCAATTATTGACTGTTATTTTAGTTCATTCATTTTGGATTCAGGTTTTTAAATATTTGAATCTCGTGCGAATTTTCATGGATATTACCTTTTGTGTATAATTAACGCTAATAAACGTCGAATAGCAATAGAAAATAATGTTGATTATTTGGTCACGGCGGTGTGCAGGAGATATTATAGATTTCAAGTGTGTGAGTGAATACAGACGCACTCAACATTTCCTCACTTTTATAATCCGATGGACTCAGAACAGCTGGAGAGAGTTTAGTCACTATACCAAAGGTTTTCGGATTTTACCGAATTACAAACTTACTATTAAGAATTTCAAGAAATAACTAATTTTATAGTTCCGAAGCAGGTTTGAACCCACGACCTCGGGTTCTGTCTTATAATCTAGCTATTAGACTAACGAGACAGTCAGAGAATGAATAAATGAATATGCCACAATAATGATATAATATTCCTAATAAGGATGAATAAAGCTATAAAAGATATGTTAATTGTGATCGTAAGTTGTGTCTAATTGTGCAATAATTACTTGCATCTGCCAGGTAACGCTTATTAGCTTTATTCCCATAGGTTAACATTAACAAATGCATTAGCGTACACAGTTTTTCATAATATCAGCGCGGGAACGGCTTACAGTCGATTCATGACTAGCTATCTTTTTATTGTCATGTAGCAAATTGTTGCTTGAAAAATATATCTAGTCTAGATCATTAATTCTAAGTTTAATTCTAACTTGAGATTATCAGAGGGTGAATATTTATGAGTTATTTTTTGCGTAGTCTTATCTTGAATGATAAAAGACGCAAAAAGTTTTTAAAACGTTGATTACTTAATTTTAATAAGCAAAAGTGTAATTCGACATCTAAATTTTCAATATCAGTGTAACTGCAGTAACTGGTACGATTTCTGTCTTATGTTTTAATTAAATTCTTAGATTATACTTGTAGCATAAGTAAATAAACATAAAAAATAGTAGCTGAATTTATGTATGAGGGTAATAAAGCACAGCCTTGTAGGTAAAGTTGATATGTAATTGACGTAATAGAAACAGGTTTTCTTGATTCAACTTAAAGTAACACAGCTGGATGTTGTCAGTACTTGTAACATGTTTTAAAACTTTATTTCTTCTTTACAAGATTATTTGATTTTATATAATCTAATATCCATGTGCACATTTATTTATTTATTTTTATACAAAAACATTGCCGTTTCATTCTATTCCATTCCGTTTTTTTTTAATCTGTAACATCTTTTGGCGCGTATCGTGCGTAAGACCGACTCGTACGCCGTGACGGCAAACATTACTCATATCTCCATGTCATGCTTCCTCGCTGTCATCGTTCACCTATTCCCTTGAGCGTGCGTTACTGTATACTTCGTTGCTATAAGTCATTATAATAATGAGAGAAAGGTATTGTTTTATTAACGAAACTGTTTTTATATATTTTACTCAATGTTTATTTATTGGCTACTTCGATTATAAATGATTTCCATAACCATTAATTTCGATGTTTCTGGATTGTGGATTTTTTATTTTGTCGTAGAAAGCTCTGTGATTTAAAAAGAACATATTTACCACTACAAGTTTGTAGACTTTATAGTTAAAGACTTTATGAGGTGTTAATGGGTAAGTGCTATTTATTTTCTAAATATACGAGTATGTATGCTTTAGATAGAAGCATTTATTTTAAAATTTTACTTGCTGGCTAACCAGGCCGTGCTCAGTACTTTACTGTTAAACTCAAACGAATATATATAATATCTTTTAGCATGACGCCTATTAACCCAGTCTACCTGTCCGGTATAACACATTTATAGTTATTGCTTAACTATTTTGTCAGTTGAACACTCTCAAAACTCCTATATAATAAGAATCAACAAAATTAAACTATGAAAATGTATGTAATTATAAATATCAAATTATTTTCACAGAATTTAGACATACGATAATTATTCATATTCGCAACCAATTCACGAAATCCGATCGAATTTAAGAAATGAAAATTATTCAGTAAACATAAATAACATTGCAAACAATAAGCTCTTTAGTTCCGATAGAATTATTTAACATTGATAAAGTTGATGGGATCGCGAAAGACATTACAATAACAGTTTTCTTTTTTTTTAAATCTCGTGACACTTACAATATTGTTCAAGTCACGACATAACGATGTCAATGCTCTTTGAAATGATGAGACATTTCAATCTTATGATAGAAGTTATCTGCAAAATTAATTGATTGATTGTTGTATCTAAACATAGATCCAATGATAATTATTATTTACAAGTTAAAATGTCATATTATTTCGGTTAAATTTGTGGATATTAATAGATTTCAATAAATATTGTCTCCAAATAAAAATTCGTCAGGAAACAAGTCTTGACAATACCCAATAGGTCTGTTAACCAAGAACCATATAAAATAAGTTAATATACATATAAAAATAACATTTGCATATATTTTTGGATTTGATATTTATTTGTGGAAAGGCTTCGATTGTTTGTGATAAAATGAAGTAAACCTAAGACGGTTTTACGCTTCGTTTTTTCTCAGCGTGGGTATAATTCTAACTCTAAATGCTTTTGAAACGCTTCGCGTTCGCCTGTGGTTTTGATAATTTTGGCTCTGGTCCGTTATTTCCTGAGTAGGCGAAGCTTTACATCCAATTTGCTTCGTGTAGGTGTCAGTTATGCATCATTAGGTGGAACTGTAGGGTTTTAGGTCAATTTAATTTAAGCGTGTTTTATTAAAAATACTGATAGTATATATTCTACTGTTTTTTTTCAATTCTTAAATAGTAATGTGGGTCACACAATTTAGGTTAACTGACTTTACGAGAATATAACTGATGTAAGTTGCTCTGCGTCTGTTGGCCTATTTGATTGTAAAATTTCCTATTTACTCAGTTCGTTTGTTCTGTGTGCACTCCAAAAGGTTAATAACCTAGTTTTCCTTTCTCATGTATTGTTTGTCTTCCATTCAAGAATTAGCTCTCTTAAGCGGCTTTGCATAATATCGTGTGTTATTATAATACATTTTAAAAGTATTATTAGCAATAGTAAACGGATATATACAGTTGCATATTGTTTGTTTTATTTAGAAAACGAGATAAATTAAGAAGTGTTTAAATTTGCGATTTTATTATTCGCATTATTTCGTAACTATTTGTGTCTTAGAGTCTCTATAGGCTAGATTAGTCGGGAGAGTCGCGGGAGTCGTCGGAAGAGCGGAATGTGCTCGCAAGGTCATTGCGCCCTGCGCGGTCATGCACGTACCCCTCCCGACCACATCCCCCCTCCACACCCCCCACACCACCACATTGTCTAGCGCGATCAGCTGCGGGATAAAAGCGAACGAGCGAAAAGCCGATAGGAAATGTTTCAATGCAAAAACCTTTTTTATTTTTCTCCATCACGACCGCCGCCGGTGATTATGTTCCTGCCTCTAATCTCATTTTCTAAACCATGAAACAAAACGACCGAACCCCGTGATTTATTTACAATACTTGCTCTAACAAGCTTTTAAGTCGAGCCTTATGCGTCGAGCGCACTTTATGTTCAGCGCCATTAACCACTAAAGATTAATAGTCGGACATCGTGCTCCAGTAATATAGTGTCGAGGCACTTTCACACTTGACCGTCACAATTCCCTTAAAATAAAATAAAACCAACTAACTTTGACCACGATAAAAACCACAACTTACCGTATTTACAATGTAATAAAGATTTCGAACGATTTGCATATAATTATCATAAGCTTTATCGTTGCTCTATAAACAAGACGCGGTTTACCAATTCATTAATACCGTTAATATTCACAAACGTATCCAATAAGTCTTGCTTGAGCTAACAAATTACAACATGTAACATTGCATATGTAATTTAATGGTTATTTAGATAGTTGTCATTTAAGCAATTTTATATAAATGGTTGTATTTACATGATGTATTACTACTGGATATACAAAATTTGGTTGTTCAATTAATCGTGTGTTAGACGATCGGTATGCAGCATGCCTTGGCGTAGAGATGCAGGCCGGACGCGATGTCGAGTCATTATTTGCTCGAACAACTCGGCGCCAGAGGAACGTCGCAAATAAATATCTTGAACGTTCGCTTGTTGCTCAGGTATACACGAGTACGTGCGTAGGAGACTTGGTCATCTATTGGACAGTCTGATTTTAAGTTGTCAGATCTCATTGTAGTATGGAAAATTATTATATATATAAAATAAACGAATTATATTCAATATATCTTTAAGTATATAAATTGGTACTCGTATATTAGGACTAATAAGTTATTGTAGTAATCGAATTTTAAATATGCATATAAAAAAATATATTTCATATGGATTATTACAAACAAGACATCATTTGAAATGATTCATTTAAATAAATCGTCCTAAATACTACCTACTTATACGGAACAAATTTATTATTTGTATGCGAAATTGAACATTATATTAGGGCAGAAGAAAGTAGAGCTTTATTGACTTTTGCGGCGAAAAGTAAACACGCTCTACTTTTAATTCGTATTTATTTCAACAGTTTACGATTACTAAACGTTTTATTATTTCAGTTGGCTTAATACATGCGATATTTGTGATAAGAGAAAGTTTTTATCATGACATACTCAAGAACTCATTAACGTTAAACATTAATAACGCTTAATTTAAATAGTAAGTTTATTTACATCGGTACCATACTACGTTTCGTTTGCTTTTCATTTTATAAATATCAAGTAATTCATCATATTATGTACGGGTATGATTATGCTGTAATATATTTTTATTAATTAAATTGTTAAATAAAAAATGATCATACAACTTTATAAATTAATGAGTTTATTATCTACTGGATATTACTATGCCTTAACTAATAAAGGTAAATATGAAAAATTATAACAAAAAAAAAATGGTAAAAATGCAGTAAAAAAATGCAAAAGTGCACAAATAAAAGGGCAACGATTTTCTCCGACAATTAGATACTATCATAATAATAATAATAATTATTATTATCTATATGTATGTTTTATTTATGCAAACCATTAATATAATATAACCTTTTTCTAAAAACTGTAACTGTAACGTTATTTTATAAATATTTTTTAGAAAACAAAACAAACTAACAAAACTTGTTTCTTTGTAATATAATTTATCTTGAGTCATGTCATGAAAGTAAAAGTTATTCATTTAACAAGAATAGGACGTAGTTAACGAATCACTTTTTTTGTTACAGATACTGCCTGTAGAATATTATAGATATTCGGAGACACATTTCTGGTAAGTTTTACTTATTATATAATTGCGACGACTTGTTAGAGATTACTTGGCATTTCCGGAGCAGGTAAAATTTAAATTCAGAATATAATTATTAAGACTAACTTATTTTTGACTTTGATATCTATTCATTATATTTTATTTGCTAAAAACTGAATTTCGTTATGTCGAAAAATTAAATTATTAACCTTTGACCCAATTGACCTTTAAAAAGCATAATATTCTGTGCGTGACTGCAAGTTATCTTGAGACAAAGTTGAACTTTGCCCCTTTTTCTCTTTTAACGAGTCTAGACCGCGCTATATTTTTATGGCCAAGTAACATCGGCTTATTCGGACGATATAAAAGAACCATAGAACTAAGAACTTCATGTTTAAAGGGAGTCAACATAAAAATATTAAGTTCATAACCACGCATTTCTATTAAAAGAACATCTGGTATTTTAATTGTGATACAGTTCTGACTCCGAATTGAATATTTGGTGTTGATATACATTTTACAATAAAAAAATATTTTATTTCTTACTACTTGTCAGTCTGCCTACGTAATACCATAAAAAAGAATAACCATCTCCTGTACTCTTTTCTTATTTGTCCCATTTATTTTTACCTCATTTTATACTTTGAGTTATCCCTGTCATCAACGTCATTTATAATAAATTGTTCAATATTATACCGTCTGACACTTTTTTGCGCTAGCGTAATTAAGGATTAAAAGATATACGACATATAAAAATTATATATTATAGACCTAAACATATATGCTACTGTAATGTGAAAGTTTTATATCATTCGGATAAAGTGTATTAAGCGTGAATCCGAACGAAAAAAAGTTTATCTTTTTAATATTTGAATGGCGTATCTAAATGTAATTGATATTATGGTCGCCACCCACATGGGTGGCTAAAGGCATCATGTGATTAATCGATATTGAATTTGCGAGTATAGTCTATGGTTGTGATTGATAAATGAATTGCAATCGTAATTACAAGTGAAAGTTATAGACAGCGGACGCACTCTCATAATCGAATTTCTTAGCAATGATAATAATACCTTTAGAAAAACCTTATTAAATATATCTTTATATTTTTATTTTTTATCTTTTGCAATTAATTATAACTTTCACTATAAAATGTCATTGAAATGAAATTGAATGCCAAACGATAGTTCAAAAAAAACTTGTAAACATTTTTCTACTACAAAATAATTTGATCTTAGCAATTTTGTAACCTATCTGTAATTATCAAATTAATAATACTTATAATTAAGTTATGCTAATCGTTGTAAACAAAACAATACATATTTATTTTATATTTTCTTATATTTAAGTGTTAAATTAAATCAATTATAAAACGCTGAGCTGAATAAATTGAACTTGTTAATGAAATTATTATTCAGATAAAAAAATTGTTAAATTATTCCAAATAAGGTTTTATAAGGTTATGTGAATATGAACTATTTACTGTGTTGTTAAATCATTCGTTAGTCCGTCCTATCCCCAGGCGATCGTGACCAATCACAATATAGTAGTTTGTAATACTATATTTGAGTAGACATCTCTATTGCTATACTTCTGTCTTTTATACTCGTGTAAGTGCAGTAGTAAAAGCAAATAATACGTATTAATAGTGTTGTTTAGAAATAACCTGTAGTTTAAAGTAATAGCGAATTGCCTTAAAGAAGTCGGGTTGAAAATCTTATTATATAGTCTTATTTTTGTTTTAAATATGTAAGCAAATGCTCATAATTCCTTTAATTTATTTTAACTTCGTTGTTGAAAATTGTACAACTCAAAAGTTATTGAGTAATTAATTATTTATTTTGTGCTACGTTGGCATTGTTCTATCACATAGCTCAAAATAGATATTTTACATTTTGAAAGATTTATTTATTTTGAAAGGTAGTAACAAACAAAACGCAAAGGATTTGGGAATTATATGTTTTAAGTTAGACACTTCTCTTTTTTATTTTTAGTGAGCCGATTATCCAGATTTTTATTTAATTTAAAATTGCAATTATGAAATACGCAAAAGTAATGAAAATTATACATTATATACATAAGTTAGTTAAGTTAAGGGAAGTCAAATGATATTTTATAATTTTTATATAATTTAATATTCTCGGAAGAAGACGCAACGGTGAATGCCAGTTATAATATAAATATAAAATAAAATATACGAATGACTTAATGATACCGTTTCTATTGAGTGTCTGACTTTTTATTTCCTATTTATGTGTACTTCTGGATAGCAAGTTTATTGTCATTTTCTGTCTCGACATATTTCGAGGTAATCAATTATAGTTAAGTGCATCTTACCAGCAGGCTTTTTTGCTAAGTCAGCAAGCTCGTTAGTTAGGACACTCAAGTGATGTCAAATTAATTTCTCCTTTAAATGCAAATTTAAAAAAAAACTAACTTGAAGTTAAAAATATATTTTACATTCATAAAGATAGAACAATACTTTTCTTCTGTTAGCAGAGGTAACCCATTTATAAATGTCACAGCTATCACTACGTACACTCACTCGGCCACGTGTTGCTGCAGACAGCAACACGGCAAAGCCTCGGCATTCCATGGCGAGCCCTAAGATAAACACGCGAGCTCGCTGCATAAAACAAATAAGTCGTCTGGACCAATACAATGCGAAACGCTGTCTAAATAAATGACTTTGCTCGGACACACTATGTTATTTTGCATGTTACATGTTTATGCAACTCCTGAATAAACTGCATAGACGCCCTTATTTTTATGTTAATATTTATTTAAATACCAAGAACAATGTTCCTATTTAAAATAGAATATGCGTATCAACTATGCATTATTAATTTTCATTTATAAGTCTATTGATTTTAAAAAGAATATAAGACACATTAATTCTCCAATCCTTTTTAAGAAATAAAATAATTAATAAATCCTTATTAAGGACGGTTCTATATTTACATATTTTAACATATTCTGTTATGTTAAAAAATATTAAGCAGGCATGAGCAGAAATACGCACACGATACTTCGAGAATACATGAACTTCATAAATGTGAAACCTTCATAGCTATATATTTCAAAATTTAACTGATATAGTTAAATTATGAAATATATAGCTACAATATAAAATCTGGAAAGTGAAAGTTACATGCGAGAACGTGTGAATTGACGGACGAAGGATATTCCGTAAAAGTCATTATTAAAAGTTACACGAAAGAAAGGTCCCAGTTGTTATAATTGGGTCAGACGGCAACCTGTCTCACACATTGTCTAGATAACGCCTTACCGTTACCGACCATTCGGCTCATTGTATCTTATAGAAGATGCTACACGTGATTGTGTGACGAATTAACTGATTTCGTTTCGACGTTGTCTTTAGTGAGGGAGTGGTGACTTATACATAATAAATTTAGAACTTCGTATTGTATAATTATTTGGATTACAGGTAATAATTTGGAATATGATATAAATTATCAAAATGTATAAGTATTATCTCCTTAAAAAAAACAACTTCGTTCTTCCTATTTTTTCACCCTAAGTTGTAGTACTTTTTTTTTAATTTAAATGGGACCAGGGAAGTGTAAAACCAAAAACCCTCCCAAACAAAAAGAATATTTTTCTAAATGTTCATAACATAAAAAAATACAACAGAATCTTAATTCTTGAATTGTCCTGCGATTAGAATATTCTATTTCTATTTTCATTTTTGAAGACATAAATTAAATAATGCTCAATCAGCACGAACAAAGTAATCATTTTATTTCAAAATTGTCATGTTAATAAGCTTATCTGATTGCGCTTTGACCTCGGTAGACATCAAAGTCTTGAAACTACCTTATCATCTCATGTATGGAATCACTACAAAAGCGAATGCCTTCTTTGTATTAAATACTTTCAATGGCTGACCGCATTAGAGTATTCATTACAACTGTATTTGATTTTGTTTTTTAAACCACTTTCTAGTATATGTGTAAAAATTGGCATCCATGTTCCTTTGAAATTAGCATTATTTTATGTAACTAGACGTTTTACGATACTAATAAATATAATTGTGAAAATGTGTATGTTTATAAGCCATTACGCTGAATATATTTGAATGGAAAATATCCTAGTAAATTAAAGAAACAAACTGTAAATGTCCCACTGCTGGGTAAAGAACTTCTTTCCTTTTTGAGGCGAAGGTGTATTCCACAACGGGTTGGTGGATACAACCAACATAGCAATTCTGTGATATTACGTGAAACTTTATATAAAATTACATATTTTAATTTTCTAAAAAAAAATGATCAATTGTTTTCATTTGAAAAAGGCGAATATGAATTAATATTTTATAAAATGTACTATTACGAACAATATTTGATTAGTTAACGCTTTTTTTAGAATTAAAATAGATAATCCCGATAATGTTATGTCCGTGACCGCTACCGTTTGTTGTGCCACTGACCGCCTCGGCCGCCCGACACACGTCCATTGTTCGCATCTGCAGCCGACGGTCACGGTCAGTAATTGGGGAGTGATTTGAATGATTTGTCAATATACACGTTTATAGGTTTCATTTTATGTTTCTAATGAGAGTATTACAATACATTTCTTTTTAAATTCTAAGAGGCAAAGGTCAAAAACGTTCGACTCAGTTGTAGGATTTATTAAAAAGATTGATTGAGCATTTGTGAAGGTCATAATTTCGAATTAGAAATTAGAGTCATTTGAGGAAGGAAATGTTCTATGGTAATCTGTAATTTTATTGTCTGTGCACAGTTCGGCGAATAATGCGTAGGTGTGCAAATGGGGACAATTTGAAATACTGGTCACTAATTTTGTATAATACGCATGGGAACAAGTGCAGCCCATTGTGTGGATACAGAACAAATCAATTACAGGCTAATTGCTAATTCAGTCTTATTTTTCTTTCTTTCCTTTAATACATTAAAATTACTAAAACGTTATTCCATGTTCAAAGTTTCACATTCATAAAGAACCGTGAAATATTCTTGATTTAATTGGTAGAACTGGAATTTGTGTTTACGCATAAAAAGTTGTCAATGAATCGAAACGTAGGAAATGGTTGAAATGTTATTTAAATAGCCTAAAAGTCGGATTCACCGTTAAATTGGGCAATTTAAAAGCGCATCTACACGGTGGTTGCATACACGTCACGGTCTTACTACGACCACGGTCGTGAAGAGAATTGTGACATAACTGTTACACTAATTATGTGACGTTATACAAGAGTCTACTTAGAAGTACAAGGCCGATTTTTATATTATTATATTGTTTGCTATTTGAGTTTAAACGTTTATTCATGATCCAAAATTGGCGAGTTATCTTCATGAGATCCTGAACTGTGATTGAATAGAATGTAACTGTTGCCGTCATTATGTGACTTATGCGAGACACGTCACACTTGTTAATAGCACTTTAGCATTACGACTGCGACACGCCCTGTTTCGTTTTCAACTTAACGGTGTATGGATATAATAATTTATTTTGTAATATATTGTTCTTCGTGAAAATAAAAACTGTTTATATAAAAAAATTAACATACCCTGAGTCTTTGTGTAGCGGTATTAATAAATACAAATATGTGTTTTATAATAGTTTATTTTTAAAGTAAGTTCACAAAAACATAACCTGAATAAGGGTTTAAACTTACTATTAAAAATAGCTTTTGGTTTGTTTTTTTATTTTGTTTTAAAGTTTATTGAAACATGAAAATTCAGTGGTGCTAGATTTGAACCTGCGATATTCAGTTACGATTAACATGCTCTAACCGTTGGGCCATCTCGGATCTTATCTCATGTGTGTTTGTGTGCAAAACAATTTAAGCATTGAATCGATAAACGTAGTGAATGTGGGAGTAAATGCGTGTAACAATTACAATAACATACATTTGAAATAATAGCGGTATTTGTATGTTTGCATTTTGATTCACAAGATGTCCGAAACAATAGCAAAAGCTTTAGTGTCGATTTGGATCAAAGGTTTCAATGAAAGGATATCTCGGCTAAGGTATATTCTGATTTGGTGAAGATATAACTGTTTCTACGGCTTTCTCCGCATCATTCCCACGTATTTTTACATACATGAACATTTATGTTTTCATTCTTACATTGGCACACTTTTCTTTTCTTAACCATATTTAGTTTTCGTTAAATTTAATAAGAGATTATCATTTATCGAAGAGCGTTCAACAATTTTGTTTAATTTCTTTTTAAACGTTCTTATTTACAAAATCAATATATTATTTATCTAAGTACATTTACAAGCACATTTGAATCGTAATATTATTACTAATTACTTTAATACAGAAATAATTGTGTTCGTCAAGCTACGAATGTTCATTTGTCAAGAAAAATCGACATCAAAAACGATAGCGCCCGTTTTTTTATTATTTATATATATATGTGTACTGACAGAATAATTTATTATTTATGAATGATTTTTGCATAAACATTAAATTTCTTAATTGGAACCTACGTTTTGTATGCGGAATTTAATTAAACATAAAATTTGCAGGACTTTGTCCAGTAATTTAATAGCCGGCACATACCCGTTTGAATTGTTTGTTAATAAGTTGGTACGTGAAATTTAAGACGTGCAAGTGACTTCAAAATGTCATTACCGCAAAACCGTTGGATTGTTTGCGGTTCGTTAGAGTCAAGTTTACCGCATTTCGCATCGTCTCTTCCGGTAAATTTCAAAACTCATGGTACATAATAGTTTACGCTCTCCAGTTAGAAATGGGGATGGCATTATCCCATTTTAATGATACTCTTTGATGGTACTGTATAAAACTTTTGTTATAATATTTAACTTTGCCGCTATAAAACTATGCTATGCGCATATATTTTTCAAAGTCATTAATATAATTATTTGTAATTGCATATTAACTTTGCTCTTTTAATATATTTTATAATTATATAACGGGTTATAAGAAGATATGAAAAGAGCAGAAGAAAAGTATCCTAGTACTATATATTTCTGTTTGTTCGAGTTAATAAATTTTTAAGAAATAATCATTACGAATGAAAAACTTATGTCGCTGATGTATCCTGTATAATTAAACAAACAGCACATGTAAATAGTAATATCCCACTGCTGGGTTAAGGCCTACTACCCTGATAAGGAACAGGTGTACTACAGGACGCTGTTCCTATCCAGGTATTGAATACACGTAATAGATTTTCATCCACCACATGAACGTTTACTCACGATATTTTTCTTCACCGCCGAGCACGAGATGAATTATAAGCACAAAATAATAAGATGAAATTTCAATGGTGCTTGACCGGGTTTGATACCCACAATCTTTGATTAAGATTTACGTATTAAAGCCAGTGGGCCTTCTCCGCTCCAGCGATTCCTGTATTGATAAAAAAGTCTCTTATCAAAATAAAACTGGACTGCGAAATAACTTTAAGATGCGGTCAATCGAGAAAGTGCTTTCAAGTAGCGGTAGTTTTCAAGCAATTACATCTTTTACGATGATGCATTAAGAGTATTCTTAATTACACGATTGTAAAGATAGTTAAACATTTCGATTAAAATATTTCCATCTCTATTTCGTCTATTGAATGTGTTAAATCAAGTAGAACATAACAAAGGCAATCGAAAGCTGTTCGATTCATTAAACATGCATAAGAATGATTTCAGCTATTCTCGGTGTAAAGAATATAACAATTGCCATACTTTCACGTTTACTGGTCATTCGTCTGTTTATAAAAAACCCAGTGAAAGTGATATTGCAATGCAAAAAATAATGAAAATTTGTGTCGCCGCTTTCCTGGTGGTTTGTGTATCATGACCTTCATCTATATCGCGATTAACACCTCAGTTTACTTAAATAAGAGAAAAAAACAACATTTACTTTCTAATTACGACAATTAATCTTCGAGCTAACTTATAGATAATAAAGATTCAATGTAACGGAGAATAAAATATTGCACGAATCTGGAAGTATCCACTCACAATATTTTAATTTTATTATAAAATATCTGTGGTTCCGTTAATATAAACGATTTGTAAGACAATTTAGATTTATATTCGAAACATAAAAAAATAAATAACATTAACAGTTTTTATTCGCCTTAAAATACTAATAAGAATATGTTCTTATTAGTGTTAAAATACTATTAAATTATATTAATTTAATATTAGTATTTTAATTAATAAATACTAATTGATGTAGTTCGTTATTATGTTCCTTAATTATTATAATACAATAACTATATTGTTTATGTTTAAGACAAACAAGGGATTTCATTATAGAACAAGCTCTATATTTAAAATTAGCTTTGATACAGCTTACTCGTACTCACGCTTATCAGGTTTGTAAATTTCATTCGTTCGCGATTAATAACATACAAACTATTTTTATATAAAAGGCAATGTCAAGGCTCGCATTGCTGACCGACTTTCGTTTTTATTTATTGTCTTCCTTACAATTGTATTTTTATAACTGAATAGGCTTTGTACCACATAAGTACGTTCTATTCCAACTAGGGACAAGTTGAAATTGCTGATTCTTTACTATTTATTTGATAAAAAAACAATAGATAGTGTTTTTTTTTAAATACAATAGTATATTGCATATTGACATGTTTTTATACGTTCAACTTTGAGTTATATTTTTCTTACTGTAAAAATATTATCCGAATAGATAAACTATGCGATTTATGCGAGTAGCTATACAACTGTTAATATATGAATTTCAATTTACATTGTAATTTAGGTTTCGTATGATTTTATTCGTGTTTTTCGTAACGAAACGAATAATAATGTGTTAAAGAAATATTATAATTTGATAAAAGAAATTAAATATTTCTTTTTGATCTGACTTTTTATGTTAACAAGTTTTCTTTAAATATATTTTTTTTAATTTCAAATTGTATCTTTTGTTTCAGGTGAAGGCATCAATATGAAGGGCAAAGTTTTGGGCTTGGCGCGGCTAGGCTTAATACTACTGCAGTCTTCATTTGTGCTCAGTAAGTGTAAATTGTTTTCTAATAAATCCTCGTGATTTATTATCTCGTTATGTTTTGGATTAATAGATTCCGCCGATTGACTCAGAATACTGCGAGCACGGACGAAAAGTAATACGTGTTAATTCCTCACGATTAAACTTTTATCGCAACTAATTCATTCTATAATTGAAACAGTTAAACGAAAAAGCAATAAGCAATATAATCGACTTCATTTCATACAGAGTTTGAATTGAAAACAATTTCTGAAAATAGAATTATTTCCTATGTAGTCTTGGGACCGCTCTTTGCATTTTAAACAATGGTAGACATAACATGGACTAGCCACTTAACACACAATACATGGGAGAACAAACTGCAGGAGCTATTTGCTAGCACTCCATTGTAAATACGCTTAGAAAATCCACTCTACTTGAAGACGGTACTTACTTCGATTCCCAGGGTAATTTTAGCAAATAGCGATATTGCTTTCATAAGTTATAGAAGTCCTTATAAAATCAGTAGCGTCATTATTTTCTGGCACAATATTTAGAATGAATATTGTGCCAGAAAGCTTGTAAAATATATTATCTTACTATTATTATGAATGCGAAATTTGTGTATTAGTATATTTGTTATTCGACGGATCCCGAAACATTTTGATTGAGAAGTGGATTATGACTTGTAATAAGCTTAACGGCTTAAAGGCTTAATTGAAAAAGGATTTTTAAAATTTTATATTATCTAAAATTTAATTATCATCGAATAATCCGGCACGGTAGTAGCTATTTATTATGAATGTCAACAAAATAAGCTAATAAAATATATAGTGACAATTTATTGCGTAATTTAATACGCTTTATTTCTTTTTTTCTTTATAATTTATGGAGTTTGATTTTGAATGTACCTGAACCATCTAACCGTAGGTTAACAACCTCAAAACGAACCGATAAACGTTTGTATTCCCAAGCCATTAATAACGAATTTGTTTTAGGTCGAATCGCTTTCGAGAAGCTCACAGATGTTGACTTTTCGGGTACTGCCTACTATACAGTACGCAACCTGTCGCTGTATGAGTGTCATGGCTGGTGCAGAGAAGAGCCGGATTGCCAGGCGGCGGCATTCAGGTAAGTTTTTAATAATTCAAAATCACTCAAGAGAAATATGTATGTATTTAAAACAACATTGACTGGCTCGTTGGCATAGTTGGCAGTGACCATGTCTTCCTCTCCGGGTTGCGGGTTCGATTCCTGCCCCGAGTGTAGTATGTATATAAGTATGAATTATTTATTTATACATGTATTCAAAATTATATATGCAAATATTATACATATTTGCATACATAATTTCCGTCGGTTGTTATTACATACATTAAGTTGCCTACCTTAGGAACAGATGACCGTGTGATAGTTGTATCTATTAAAAAAAAAATAGTTAAGAAGTATGTATAAAATCAGTTTTTTAAATTATAAGCCGTATTTGTCTACATTTACCACTAAGTTTATTGCTTATGTATAAACTTTTGTAGATGAAGCACACTTTAATATATAAATAAAAAAATGTTTGAAATAAGTATTCGTTGATGTATAAAATTTGATTATAAATTATAATAAGTGCCGGTTACTATCACAATCTATGTAAATTAAAGAACTATTAATTTTCTTGATTTGGGTAGAATCTACACTTAGAACTAAGTTTTTTGCGTTTATTAATAATAATCATTAATCATCGACCAGAAGTGTACATAAGAAAAGGTTTGAATACAGTTTACTTTGTTTATTTAGTTATTTGGTATGTAACCAAAGGATTCGTTTTAAGCCCTGAAATGTCTAAAATGAATATTTTTAAGTTTTAATAATATTTATTAAGTGAAAATGTAACTTTATCTATCTATCTCGTCAAAGTTCTCTTGAGAAATGGCTTGGAGTGTAGTGCTAATCCAATGCAGGGTTGGTTATCTGTATTATTTATAAGATTCACGTGTTCTAGCTAATGGACTATGACGGCTAGACATAGACAGTAGACTTATCACTATTGATATTTTCAACCCAAAAACTTAAAATATGTCACTTTATAAGTATTTTCTTTTTTAAGTTATATCTTTATAAATAGAAAAATGTAAAACCATCCCCAACACGCGGGCAAAGTTACAAGCAAAAACTAGTGTAAGATAAATTTGCTTTTAAAAGTTTTAAGTGAGCTAATAAAATAAAACTATAAAGCGACTAGTAATCGTAGTCTTGCAAGTACTTAAAATAGTCGTTATAATTACGAAATGAATCGTAAAACGGATAATAATAATGATGTATTCTAGACTGATTTCGCCCACGGCGGCCAATCTCAAGAGAGATTAGCTAACTGCGCAGGAGATATTATAGTGTACAAGTGTGTGCACAAATATAGGTGCACTCTCTATTCCCTAATTTTCATAATCCGATGGGATAGCAATCCGACTCTACTGGAAAGAGTTCAAGCGCAGGACTAACGGGTTAACGTGCTTTTCGAGGCACGAGAGTGTAAACACTTCCAACTTCCAAACTCCGGGCTACTACTGAGAATTTTCTGACAGCAAAACCCAATAATTTTTTAGTGGCCCGACCTGGGAATTGAACTCAGCACCTCTGGGTCTACATCTAGACACTAGACAAATGAGGTAATCATACATAAAAAATCATACGTAAAACCAAAAGTATATAATTAAAGAGATCAGTAACTCAAAAGTAAATATGTTTATTTCATTTTCAATGATTTTAAAAGATTAATTATTTATTGCAAAAATCACACGCACATAGATACAACACTTGTAATTATCTTAACGGCTCAAAAGTACGGATTCAGAAAACTTTCTACTAATCAAGAATATGACTTGTCATTCTGTGAGTGATCACAAATAATTATATAAATGCATTGCAGTTATCTTTGATCACGCCTAACCCAAATGTCGTAGATAAGATCCAATTGACGTGAGGATTCACTAATCGACGGACATCGGGGAAATCGGATCAATTGATCAGTCTTGAAAGGTCGGAATGTGTGTCAGGCCCCACTGAGTCCTCAGCACTTCTGGCGTTCCAATGACACGTGGATGAATTATAACAATTGTATTTCTCGTCACCACAAATCGTGTAATAGCGGAAAGCAACACTCGATCCAAATTGAATAGCAGTAAAAGTGATCGCATACGTTTTCAATATATTATAGACGATGAACCATTTGGGTTTCATGTCCGTTCGTGGTTTGAAGTCATATTCAATTTAATACGATTTTCTAACGGAGATTGAATTGCTTGATGTCGATAAAGTTTTCATTGGAAATTGGTTTGAAGGTTTACAATTATAATGTTTAGTTATATTAGTCGTACTATTTCTAATCTGTAGTAATTTCAATAATGATTCAGGGTTATGATTATATTAAAGACTTAATAAAATATTTTAACTATCGTATTATATTGATATTTCTAAGTTAATTTATAATAAGTTTTTTTTTTAATATGACATATAAATGTCGCAAGCAGTCAATCCACAATAATGATTCAAGTGATGATCATCATCATTCGTGCCTAATTATGATTACACAATCTCGCAAAAACTCTAATTATATTTGTATCTAGTTAGACATAACAGTAAACATCACCATTACTCAGTATATATCTCAACAACATCGTTTCAGAATCAATTCCGTAGGTATCCAATTCAATTAAATGCGATGGAACTTTCCTGCTTCTAATTTAGCATTGTACTAATATAACGTATCTCGAATCAATCTGTCCAAAGAAAAAGCATTCTGACAATGGAACGGGACGATAGCGATATTAACAATTGCTAACTGTTCCCCACCTTGCCAGTGAATTCTTAACCTTATATGATGATAACGAGTTGCGTTTGCTGGAACACCTTCCTTATCTCATACATTATGAGTACAAAGAGCTTTAACAGTTAATAACTTCTTTTATGGGAAAGATGATGGGTTTTCAGATTTTATATTCTATAGTAGTTTAGATGAGAACTAGATTATGCAATTTGAAGCGGTGATAATGTTAATTATTGTATAGGTTAATGATATTTTGTTGCGTGCAATAGTCATTCAGGCTACAACGTACGAAGAGTACGAACACAACAAATAAAAAATGAACCAACTTCAAAAATAATAGAAAATGCACTTAAAATAAAAAAATAACTGGCTCCGACTGTTTACAGTTTAGTAGCACTTATAAAACCTATTAATAAAAACCCAATTGAGTTATTTCTAAAGTGGTTTTACCTGTAATATAGTTAAAATGCAGTCTTAATATAGCAATATAGTTTAACTTACTAGTTAAGTTTTTTTTTTTTGGCAAGTGTATGCTATTCTTAGTCGAGTGAAAACTTTGAGCGGCATTTTTAAATGCTATACTTTCTGCACCTACTGTACTAATATATATATTCTAATAAGGCTGAAATATCTAACTCGAAGCGTTATATTCTTATATTTTTATAAAAATATCTTGTAATATCAAACTAATATATATAAAACCACCCAAGGACATAGTTGAATAAGGTTTAAATCATCGAAATATTTCTTAGCTTCTTTTAAGTAATCGTTGAACACAGAAAGATACTCGCGTCAATTATATTTTGATGTTAATTGAAAAAAGGGAGTATAAGTAGTAGTAGTCGTGGTTTTTTATTTTTATATTTTATTTTCCACTTTATAACTTATTACTTTTTAATAAAGATTAGAATAGCGAAACAAAAAATCATTTCTTGACTTACTTTTAAATAATTTTAAAGGATAATCATACATTATTGTCATAAATAATCATTTTACAAAATTGTCGGGATACAATAGATTTTAAAACAAATCAATTTTAAGTTTAGAGTATAATGCGAGATTGGCAAGAAAAAATTCTAGCAATCAAACTAGATCTATTTACTTTCTTAAATCAATAGAATGTAATTTCATTATTTTAAGGATCGTGACCCGATGTCTATTCGCTGTCAGGATTGATAACATCACTTTAGATGGACATGGTCAGACTTGATTATCTTCACTTATTGATTTTCTTCACGATCATATCAACTTTCGTTCCGTTATTACATGTCTTAAATTGTAGCAGTAATTCAAAGATTATTAATACAAAAATATAATCATAGTTAAAAATCAATTAGAGATCAATAGGAAAGAACAAATGAGCGAACTAAACCATCGGACTAATGGCGTTGTTGTGAAAAGATCACTAATCTAGAATTCACTTTTTCGACGAGAACGTTGCAGTAGTCATTTATTAGTTCGAACAAGTCATTAATTCATCTTTACATCAAAACATATCGAAGTATTTAGAGAGTGAGATGAAATGCATCGATATAAGCGAGCTACTTTACAATTTTAGCCGCTGTGTCGTGATTGATGTTATGTTAGATGCGCGCTCAGGCGCCGGTAATGATAGGCGGCGATTTTCTAGACGGCTTTAATATTGATATATGTATGTAAACGAGGTACTAAGACGCTTTGTATGTCAGTCAGTTACTTTTATATATTTTTTTATCATATATATATATATATATATATATATATATATATATATATATATATATATAGCAACTTAAAGTGCACACTGCAAATAAAAAATGCTACGAGTGTGTGGAATTGGTGTTTTATGTTCTACTTATTTAGTGGTGATTTAAAACTAGTGGCTTATATCTATTATTTTTGTTAAAATTAATATAGCAATCGTAAAACGCAACATACAGACTCAGATACAATTACATTTATAATAGTATGGATTGCTTTAATCCCTTCATTTTCTTATTAAAATTGTATGAATAATAATGTCCGTTACATTTTATCTGGTCTATTAACTGCGGCGGTAATGCTTTAAGATTTATTACAGCAATTGCGAAATCAAAACGATATCCAGTATCATTAGTCTAAGGGCTTGACGCATTAATCATACTTTTTTCGACGTGTTTGTATTTTGTTCGTACATCATCAAACTTGTTACATTATGATTTACAACCTGTTAAGAAATATAATTACTTAATTTATTGTATCCTATGATTATATTTTTTTATACTAGCTAATCGCCCTGACTTTTTATGAATGCGATTATTTAATGTCTAGATTAGACATATAATTTTATTTCTTATATTTTGTCTTCTTTTATTCTTAATACAATATTTAGAACTTTATTTTTAGGTTGGTTTTGCGTGTAGAGGGTTAACTAAGTATACTGTATGAACTTTTGAACAATCATTATTTTAACTATTGTTCTCCGAAAAGTTATTTTGTTAAATATATAAAAAGTTAATGTTTTGAATAATTCAAATATATAATGTGATTATATACGTGCGTTGTTACAGGCTTATCTCAAATAGCTTAGGTATTCATCAAATACCTTATTTTTTATAGACTAAATAAACCGCTTTGTTCCGACTGACTGGCTATAAATACACAGCTTACAATATAAGTTATAATGAGACAACTTAAAAAGAACTTAAGAAAAAACTTAAGAAGAATATATATATATATATATATTTTATATATATATATATATATATAACCTTTTTTTTAAATGCTTCAAGCATATATTACATTTCTAAATATATCCGCTTAACCACATAACCTTCTTAATTATATCGATTCATCCCTTAACTCAGTATCCTGAAATTAGCGAGTAGGCATGACTAGATTTTATGTCAATTTTAATTATGTAACTTGATGTTTTTCTACAATATATAGTTTTCAACTTATTCAAAAAAGAAATACACTTGATTGTTTTAACCCTAGTTAATGTTTGAATTTTATTTTCGGTCAGTATGTCTTTGGTACCTCTTACCTCAAGCTCAGTTACAGAATAAATTCAGCTAAATTTGGACAGACTGTTACTACGAAAAAAAATATTCTTAAAATTATTTTTCAATATGCAATAAATATTATTTAAATTGAACGCGAATTTCAATGGTCTCGTTAGTTTGCGTGGTCTAAGATATAAAATAACAAAATATCAGGTTAGAACGGTAAACAGCTCCGTTATACGCTGTAAGTGTAACGCGAGATCTAGTGTCATTAAGACGAATGCAAACCATTAATGTATACCCTTTAGATGTAAAGAAATTACTGATTACACCTCTACTATCACTGACGAGATATAATAACGTCTTATGAAATGATCTCCAAAGGGTTTTTGCTCATTACACATCTGAATATATTTGTATATTGCGGGTATTGGAATTTTTATTGCATAGATGTATTATTGTATGTGAAAAGTGATGAACTAATAAAGAAGAAGAGTAATGATAGTCAAACAGATTCATTTAACGTTTTGTCTCTTACACCGATAATTTAGATATAGAATTTATACGTAAAGGCTTTTGCCATTCTTTATTTAAAGTATTCTTTAATAATGGTGTCTGTATTTATTTTAAAAACAAATACATCTCGTCTTATTGCCCCTACTGGTGACAGTAAGCTAATATCGGGTTCATTTTTCGCCTACAGGATCAGACATGCGAATCAAAGGAGGAAATAGTATTCGTTTCAGTACATCGCGGTAATAAAGAAACTTGGTTTTAAAATATATTAAGCTTTATAATGTTTTTAATTTTAGTTTATTTATAATATAATATTATATTAATTTAAGATAAAGGCTAGTTGTCTAAATTTTTGAATGTGAACTTTTTATAATTAAATATAGGATACATTTGTTCAGTTTTCGGTATTAAAGTAAATTACGGTTGAATTCATCTTGATTGATTAGAAGATTAGATTAGATAGATTTCTAAACGTTATTATTTTTATAATAAATTTATAATGGGGCTTTTTAGGATCAATAATTAATTTAATTTATTAGGTCTATTAGAATATAAATAAATAATGGCCAAATAATTAACATCTGCATGTTTATAATATTATGATAACTAACAATCATAAAAGTTCAATATTTTTAAATAAAAAAGTTCGTTTCCACAAAACAACAATAACAATATTTCTTAATATATCGAATTTATTTATTTTTATTTTGCTTGTTCATTTTTAACATGCAAGCCATTCACCGCGCGGTAGCCGGTCCCACTTCCCGGTGCAATGCTCTCAATCTCATCTAGTAAAATGTTAAATAGCACTCTTCTAAATTATATCTTTTAGAATCCAGAAATAAATCTCATGCATTTTCCGCACTTAGTGGCTGCGTTACAGACTTGAGTGTTATTTGTTTCGTAATTAAAATGAGGCTGGCTATTCATTTCGTTCATATATTGTATACAAAATAATTACATTCTATAATATATGTATGTTAAATTATTATATAAGAAGCAAATTATCGACAATTTGTCTTTCCGACAGAGAATTTTGTATTAACAGCTATGATTAATTTATCATCATTAATAATGTATTTAACACAGTTGTACTTGCTGATACAACCTACTTACTAAGTTGACTTATTTTATTAAAAGTGTGCGTAATATTATAAAATTGCAAATAAAAAAATATCAAGTACATTTTTGCAAACGGAGTATATACGGTGAAGGAAGTGGATATTTAAGCTTACGGTTAAAGTATTATTAAAATCTTAATTTTGTTACAGTTTTGTGCTCAACCCCTTAACCCCCGTGCAAGAAACACGCTGCTTACTCCAGAATGATACTCAAGCAAATAACCCCATGGCCACACCACAGGTAACCGTTTGTTCTATATCATTTTTATTTTAAAAGAAACTGTGCGTCTCAGTAAGACCAGCCACTTTAAGTTCTTATAATTTATAAACAGTGGGTTATATTATAAATGCATATAATACAATATAGAAATAAATCATTGAAATTTAATAAATTTTAACTCATATAAATAATGTAAAATATATACATTAATAATTTATGTTAAACATAGCTTGATTTAAGAATTTATCTTTTAATTTCTAGAACATTTATTTCATATTTTTTAAATTAATTTCTTAACTTGACGAAAATTAAACACTTTTTCCAGTTGTCAGTTGTCAGTGTCCAGAGACAGTTCCGATAATTCTATGTATTAAAATTATAAGGCAAAAGCTGCAAAGAGTATACTCTTGCGTAAACTGGATCTATCTTCATATTATAATACTTATATAGGCACTATTATATTATTTATCGGTTGGCATACTTATTATTAATTATCTAAAGAATTTACAATCTAACAAGTGTCATATAAATTATAGATAATATTTCTCATTTATCAAGATATAATAAATAGATAAAACGAATCGAACAAGAGCAGCCGTGTATTCTATCCACGCAGTTACTACGTAACTTTATAGTCCAATACATAAATACGTATAGATGGGGATATCTAGACTTGTTTATTCGTTGCCCTACACTGCCAATTAGTGTTGCTATGCCGAGATTATATTAACAATTCAGATAAAATCGGTTAACGAGGTTTAGGATTCAGGAAAACCAATGTCCTAGTATTAATTATAAGTATTCAATATTGAAAATTTATATTCGTACACATATTAAATGTTCAATGTTCTAAAGTTGTAGATTTATCTTCAATGCATTACAGCTATTAATTCTAAGTTCCATAGAATATTTCATTACGTATAAATAAATGATTTCAAAAGTTTATCCGACAGAAAACTTTATTTATTAGTGTTGAAGAGATCAAAGATAATATTACCAGGCACCCTTGGTCTAGAGATTCTTATTAGATTTGGAACACTATTATTAGTATGGGTAGGTACTACTCACGTGAGTGTTCACCGCGATCCCTTGATATTGCGATAATTTCGTTGCGGCGTAAGATTTATAGAGAAAATAGAAACCTCTATCAGATCCCGTATTGAAGTATACAGTAGCTCGGATAATCCGTTATTCGCTTTCAGAGCTAATGAGCGGTCCAACAATAAATTACGCGTTAAGTGATGCATCTCGGTATATTACGTCTTTTGTTTATTTTATGCATGAATGAAAATAAAAGGATGTTGCACGCGTGGGTACGAGTTTTGTTACGTGTCGTAGGCACTAGTTACCTACGAAGCTGGTTTTAACTTTGATACGAGATGGCTTTTATATCTCGTTGTATATGAACAATAAAAGTTAGCAATAGTAGTCCTTTTATTAGACCCTATAAAGATCGCAAAATAAGATATTTAAAGACTAGAATAGGGACACGATAAGGCGAAATGTAAATTATTTTTTTAATGTTTAAATATATTTTCATAAATAACAATACTATTTTGCTTGCAAGAAATTGCAAATAAAATAGGAAAATTAAATTGGATTTATGGGGTATAACATGGTATTTTTCTTATAGCGCTCCGTTAACACGTACTACATGGTGAAACTTCAAGTGAGGTCGGAAGGTGTCTGCTTGCGGCCTTGGGCATTCGAAAGGGTGCCAGGCAAGTCGCTCCGGGGACTGGACAATAGCATAATCTACACCTCCACTAAGGAGGCCTGCCTCGCTGCCTGCCTCAATGAGGTAATGAGTCCAGTTATATAAAATTACCCTCATACCATTATTTTCATGAGCATTTTGTTTGAGGCGATTTGTATATCGAGGACTTATAAACGCAACGCCTTTTCAATGTATCTATTCAATTTATATTTTACGGCTCCGTTCCACATCGAGAGATACAGGAAAATGATACGGGCTTTATTGAGTGCAGGTGACTGTAGCTTTGAGACTTTGTAAGTTTATGGAAAATCGATTACAACTTTATGGCACCGCTTTAGTGCAAAGTATCTTTTGTTTGTTTGTATACCTTATATGTAAAACATACATATTACTCTGTTAAATTGTTATACATTAAAATTCAAACCGAACAACTTCTAACATTGTTCTGACGAATTATAGTAAAAACCAAAATTTCAAAGTTAAAAACGAAACCAAAAGAAAATTTTGTTTTAAATTACATTTGTTATGTATGGATTTATTAAGATACATATATGTATTTTAGGAAAGGTTAACGAAAATTTAAAAAATGTTAACCGGTTGCATTTATAAATAACCGAACAAGAAATGTCCGCATGGAACATATATATTACACGAACGATCAAAAATATACATTTCGAGTTATTATAGTGTTCTTTTTATTATGACAGAAAAAGTTCCCATGTCGATCAGCGGAGTATGAATACGGAAGTATGAGATGCGCACTCAGCGATTCCGATCGACGCACTGCGCAGCCGTTCGTCCAACTAGTTGATACGCCCGGGGCTGATTATTTTGAGGTAAGAATTGAAGAAGTGATGCGAATCCTTTAAAAAATAGCAATAACCATGAGTCTAGAATAAATTTTACTTGGAAATGCATCTCTTGCGTAGAACTTACTCAGTACCTTACAGTCTCAGACATAATTTATTCAGCAGAGCATCTTGAGTTTTTTTCCGACGGATAAGGGATTTATACCTGCTGTGTTTAATTTTTAAACGTTCCTTCCACTTTTATTAGTTCTTTTTCGGGATATGATGAATGTTTCATGTTTTTGCTCATAAAGCACTTACTACTAAATTAAAAAATATGTCAATAATTTCATTTAATACGAGGATCTAATTATATTCCTCAAATATTAAGTTAGATAATATATCTTATAAAGAAGTCTCGATTGTTTCTATGGATTAAAAAACTTACCGCATGCAATTATGATAATATGCCAATAATAGAGTAAATGGAAATGGAACAAAATACGTTCGAATTTAATACGAAGACATGCTTTAAATATATAGTAGCATCAATTTCCAGCCTACATTTCCTTCCAACCACATAAGTCGTTAGTCTAGTTCTTCACTAAAACGATTCCTCGAACGTTTAACACATTCGCACTTGGCTGTTAGGGTAAATAAATAGTGTTTATCGCCATTACGTGTTTTAAGTGATATCTGTGTGGTCGTACAGAATTTGTGCCTGAAGGCGTCGCAAGCGTGCAAAGGATCGAGGATATTTACCGCACCGCGTGTGGGAGTCGCCGAGGATAAAGTGGCGCAGTACGCTGGCTTGCACTACTACACGGACAAGGAACTCCAGGTATTATAAGCAAAGATTTTGTTATTGCTTTAAATGTTTATTAGAAGATTTAAACTTTAGGGGATACTTGTCAACGTAATAACCACGGTCCGATACAATATACATTAGCAAAAGTTAAAAAGTAATTGGATTTTATTTTTTTGCAACTTTCAGCTATTCTGTTTAATGTCGAATAGATCTCAAAGATAGATTGCTTTTTTATTGTTTGCTGTTATTTTCAATAGGTGACATCAGAGTCAGCCTGCAGACTCGCTTGTGAAATAGAATCCGAGTTCCTATGTCGCTCCTTTTTGTACCTCGGTGCGCCGCATTCGGCAACATACAACTGCCGTCTTTATCATCTCGATCACAACACGCTGCCAGACGGACCCTCAGCTTATCTAAACGCCGAAAGACCGTTGATCGATGATGGAGAACCTATTGGAAAATATTTCGAGAACTTCTGTGAGAGTGAGTAGTTTTATTTAATATAGGTAATAAATACCATTGTCATATTTATATGTACGCATACGTATGTATATATGTAAGTAATTTGATACGTTATTAATTACGTTACCAGTGTCTTTTGAATGATACAAATATTATTTCTCTCTTTTTATAATAAATAAAAAATAATGTACGATCATTTTCGATGTTCATGTAGTAATTAATATATATAAAAAATAATATTTTGAATCAATGAAATTTAGATTCATTGTAATATATTTTTGTAATTGAATATAGCAAAGCTCTTCAATTTTATCTCATAACTTGATTAGTAGATAGATAGATATAAAAAAAATTCAGACAACCTTATTTGAGTAATTTGGCGATAGACTACCATATTCTACATTCTTTGCATTTATTACTCAATATGGAACTCGTTTGTGGAAGTAAGTTATATATTAAACATCGATACTTTAATAGCTTTATTTATTTAACTCTATTTATAATGAGATAGTAGTATTCTGCGTTCTGTTTAAATAAGAAGAATGCGTACAAACCTAATCAATTACGAGATCGTTTGATTACATCGCATTTAAAAATAGACACATGAAGTAAACCAACTGGTTAAGAACGTAATCCAATAAAATAAGTATTATAAAGAATTCAATTACATTAAGCTAGTTAATTGCATAAGATAACATGTTAAGTGATAATCATCGAGTAATATGTAATTTAGAAGTCATTTGTCCACTCCTTGGTAATTTCTTGGCAGCCAATACTTAACTTGCCTATAGTCTACGGCCTTACTTATAAATGTTGCTCAGTGGTTGTTTATTTAAACACTGGTTTCGCTCTTTCTGATATATTGATTTGACATATGAAAGAAGAAGGCATATCATTGTTTAACTAATCACCTACTAAATCACGTTTATAAGTAAGACTTCTAAGGTTATTATTTAACTATCTATGTCTTATTTTATACTTGACGTAACTGAATCAAGGGACTTAATAGAATCTTTGTTCTGTCAATTACTTAAAGGATTTAGTTGTTAATAGACTTACCGTCGTCGTATTTTCCATTACTAGAAGGAAGACGGAAGACATTTATTAATTAACAGAGTTTTAAAGTAACAAACTGTTAAACGCAACTTCGTTCTCGTCAGATTAATTTTGTCTCGTAATTTATATATCGGTCCTTACCCAAACTATTATATATTAAATATAATATTATATAAATAATGTGGTAGGTGTGTTTTGCTAATAAGTGAACATACAACAATTTTCGTCTTTATAGTATGAGGCTGATTGGTGCAGCGTTATTGCAATTAACTTTAATACTTCTTGTTGTTTTATGAATCTTCATCAATTAAACCGAATCGATAGGGTGAAATAATCACAGCTTTTTGATCTATTTAATATGATTATCATCAATCCCTATGTTTAATATTATTATTTAATATTTTCAACGCGCAAATCCCGGATGTGTCTCTGAATCACTAGATACGAGTACGTGGATAAAATGTATTAGCCAGCACAAACTTGTTCTCTATATCAGGCACTGTGACTTCTAGCCATAGAAATTGCGCTCTTGGAAGAAAACAAAGACATAGAGCTATTTCTAAAAGAAAATAAAGTATTTCCGACTCAACTGTACGATTTTTAATTGCAAATTACAAAACTTGCCTTTTCTTAAATGGGAGATGTAATTTGTTATTGATGTTTTATTTTAGTAATAGATACTGTATGAATGACTAAATGAAACCATTCTCGTGAGAGACTCATTTCAATATATTAATTAGTGTTTTAACATTTTATCTTAGTATTTCAGGATAGCGCCAAATCGAGAAAAGACCAATTATTCAATTTAAAATTCGGTAATATTTTTTATTACTGGCAACACACTGTAACATCATTTTTGTATTATTGGCTAAGTTATGAAATAATCGAGACAATTTTTTTAAAAAAGGTCGGATTTTACTGCTTTACTAAATTAAGCGAACGGTAATTGGATTGGTTGTTAGATTTGTGGTCTTCGTCTGGTAATGTTCGAACTCATAATAATAAAAAATATATATTATCATTTTGAACTCGCTTTAACCAATTACTGCTAATAAAATGGAGTTAAAATTAACGTGTACTTAAAACATAGCCTATCCTTATACGTGTTAAATTATTAACAAGTAAATAAACCTCCCAAATAGAAATAACGTTCCTGTTCTAAAAGTACCCTAGTATACAAAGTATATACATACTTTTATTGAATTATTAAATGCTTTAATTAGATGATCTTCCTAAGAGAATTTCGAGAATGTGATAGGTATATCAAATTAAAAACTTATAAAAAAAATACCCTGGAAGAACTATGAGTAAATGAACACGTACAAAAATTAGTTCCAGCCCGACCACAGCATTGATATCACGACTGACAATAGCGACCTCGGTGGTCCGCAATTAACGGTTCACGTTTGAGCACTACAGAAATTGTTTTCCAGTAGCACGAACAGCGCAACGATATGGACTTGAAATAGCATTTTCGGTACTACACTATTTTCTTCATGAGTCGGACACGTTTCTTTAGCCCCCATGTAGGGAGCCAATGACTATACTAACTATTTCATGCTAGATGTTCTAGGAAAAATGTGATAACAATTAAAAAAAAACTTACAATCTTGGTATTGATAAGCCTTAATGTGCTGAAAATATGGAATTATTAATTATTTCATTTAAAAAAACACATAGTACAATGTGCAAAAATATTATACAGTATTCAATTTTATATAAGTGAATCTATAATGCTATATTATGAAATTTAAACCATTTATATAATGAAGTTATCACTTACATATTAAAATTAAAGAAGAAATTATTGACACGATTTAAGAGCATTCGTAACAAGTTTTAAGATATTGATTAAAATACAGGTCGACGGAAATGACGTATGTATATGATGCATATACGATAACCTAAATATAATTTTTATTTATAATACATAACAGTACAGATCTAAAGCGCAACGTCAAGATAAGTGGTAATGACTTCATTAATTCACCGTAATCTTGCACGGAAACTACTGTTAAAGAGAGCAATTAAACATAACTTCTCACCTAACTCGTTCGTGGGAATGACTTTGTGCATAATAAACTATTTTTAATAAAGGTAAAATATTCAAAAACGTAGTAGTCACATTTTTACCGCGGACTTTATTTGAAATTTTATATTAATTTATAGTTTTAATGTAGTAAATGGAACTTAAATAAAAAAAATACATACAAAATAAAATACAATGTTATTGCAAACAATTTCGTTGAACTTCGTGAACTTCTAAAGTTACTGTTGTGAATTTAGTATAAATACTAAATAACAGCTTAAATCATCGAAGGCTTGTTGTAGAATTTATGATAGAATTTACGGCACAACGGCGATATCATGAATAAAGCTAGATAAAGATAAACGCAGGTTAATATCGCTGGCAACTAGGGTCAGGGTCAATAGCAATCGAGCATAGTTGGGAGTAACGATAGATCTGGCGAATTGTGACGCAGTGCTTTTGTAGTACGATATGGCTCGAGCTGGCCCAGTTGACTGAACTTGCGGATAACTATCTCGAGCTCTATATAAGCTAACAATTTTCAATTGCATAATTGGTATAAGCATTTCAATCTCAGTTCTTTAACTAAGGAAAACTTATTAAAAAAAATTATAATTTCGTGAAGATATATTCGCAGAATCAGTATTGACATATTAATCAATATTGACATCTATAAAAAGTCTAAATACTGTTACTATTAATAACAAAAAAGAAAGCAATTTTAAATAATGGTAGCACTTACGGGGCGGGGTTATCTTTATGTATTTATCTTTAAGGATTATATGTACAAGTAAATACGTAAATTTTACTAAACCATAAACATGTATTGTAGTCTTAATTAAACTTTACTAGCATAGTAAAGAGTTATAACTAAACATACAAACTCAGTACTCAGTACATATAAACTCATACAAACGTGTAAGATGACATATAAATAAATGAAATACTAATTTTTCATTTAAAATTTTCAACGACATTTTTGTATTGTTGATGTTTATCAAAAAATATAAATGAAATAGCTTGGAACAATGTAAACGGAGGCGTAGATTGAGGAAACAGTTAGGTTCCGCTATAAGAAAGTCTGGAAAGCTACTCCATTACGTGGACCCGATGCTACGACATTTAGATTGCCATCTATTGCTAAAGGCCAGGTTCACCGAACACTGAATAATATTATATATATCGATACACCTTATACCGTTACTTGAATCCAATCCCCTAGACTTCCTCCAGCATAATGAGAAACGTAATTGCAATAAAACTATATTATCTAATATCGGTAATCAATGTCTCGTAATTGAATAAAGTTCGGCATTGAACCGAAATTGATCGAATTAGAGATGAAAAGAGGGCATCACTATCTATTACATGTCGACATAATTTGGTTATGTTTACAATATAGAATCCGCTGAGTCACGGCAACAGTTGCATTTTAGTGCAAAAAATTCTATAGCGAGCGTCGGCGGCGTCGCTCGTGCGTGCCTTCTAACGGTGGTGGTACACGAAATTGAAAATTAGTTTTTGCGGCGCCCGAGAGCTCGGCTCCGTCTTGCTCCAGTCCTAATTCAGCTGTAATTGAATCGAGATAGATTTAGAGCGTTGACGGCATTGATTGTGTGTCGATACTTAATTTTCAGCGCACGAAATGACAAATTGATTACATACGAGTAGGTATGCAAAACTGATTATTTGGTTATTATAAAATATTAATATTAAAGTGGTATTTTTTATTAACCGGTAAACGGTATAAGTTTTATGATCAAGTTATAGTTCTAAAAGAATATTATACATAACTGTTGCATCTTAATTATTTTTTAAAAAGGTCTCAGAGTTTCCTTGTAATATGTCAACCATTCCTCGATTAATAACTTAAGTGAAACTATTTTACTAGGTGATGGGGCTTTGCGAAAGCTTCTGTAGTAACTATCCACTCATCAGATATTCTACCGCTAAGCAACATTACTTAGTATTGTTGTGTTTCGGTTTAAAGAGTGAGTGAACTACAGGCACAAGGGGCTAACTATCTTGTTTCTAAGGGTGGTGGCGCATTGGCGATGTAAGGGATGCTTAATATTTCTTACAATGCCAATATGACTGTGAATGCCAATATGAATGGCGATTGTGACTACTTATCAACAGGAGGCTCAATTGCCAGTTCACCTACCTACTCTATGTAAAACAACAGAAATAACTAATAAAAATAATATCAATGATACTTACAGATTATTCAGTAGTAAAATATATATATTCAATCACATAGAAAGGTAATTCAGTGGTGCTTGCCCGGGTTTGAACCCACGATCATCGGTTAAGATTCACGCGTTCTTACCACTGGGCCATCTCGGCTATGGCATGCAGAAAGGTAATATATATAATAATATTATGCATGTAATATACAACGAAGCCGAGATGGCCCAGTGGTAAGACCGCGTGAATCTTAACCGATGAGCGCGGGTTCAAACCCGGGCAAGCACCACTGAATTTTCATGTGCTTAATTTGTGATTATAATTCATCTCGTGCTTTACGGTGAAGGAAAACATCGTGAGGAAACCTGCATGTGTCTAATTTCACTGAAATTCTGCCACATGTGTATTCCACCAACCCGCATTGGAGCAGCGTGGTGGAATAAGCTCCAAACCTTCTCCTCAAAAAGAGGAGAGGAGGCCTTTAGCCCAGCAGTGGGACATTCACAGGCTGTTACGGATGTAATATACAATAGTCATTGCATAAGTGTATTACAGTAATTTACAATAGAATACATTTAACGAACCTAGCTCACTTGGCAACAATCTAATGGCCTTGCAAGGCCTTGCAACCAGTAATACAGGTCAGTGTCCGCTTCATCCATCGTATGTATAACAATAATGATGATTACGTTATAAGTAATTCTTCCTTTTACATACTTGTAGTTTATAGTTTAACAGCCAATAAAGCTTTTATTTAAACTTTTTTTTAACTCGTAAAGCTCATAAAGGTAGGGCCGTAGAACACAAGACCCAAATCGAACAAAACTTAAAATTTTATATAATTTTTTATCGAACCCATCGTCTATTTAATGTTATGATAACACTATTCAGGGTAATACAAAACTAAATCAAACGATATGTTTTATAAATATCATTAGCGTAAAAATATATTAATCACTTTGATCAAAATACATATTCATTAAATGTTTATTCCTATGCATTCCTTAACTATGTTTATATTAACAACACCCTTTCTTAAGGATATCGACCATTAAATTCTGCTTTCATTACATAAAAAAATAATTTATAGATAAATCGTCGTTTAAATTATTTTTTCCATTTTCCATTATGTGTTAATGATATTACGTGCTTAACATAAGCCAGCGACCTTGTCTGTGTTTCTCTTAAGTACTCGTAATACAGGTCACTGGCTGCGATTATAGAAGCCAGTTATTGGGATGTATGTACTACCCTTATGTATAGCTCGAGGCAAGATTAAAGTTTAGTGTTGTAAAGCGTGTGTTTAGGTCTTTATACCATTATATGGTTACATCTATAAGGAGGCTTTATAACTATGAAAACCAGTTTAACTGATAAGTTTACTATTTTTAAAAACTTTTATAGACTATTTTACTACGTCATTAAATAGGTGGAATACAATCTTACCTAAAAATGAACATGATTGAAGTAGTAAGCTAAAGTTACACCTTACACCAAGTTAAGTTGGTGTTACATTAGCAAAAAAAAAATCTATTTTATAAGTGTGAATTCGAAACGATATGTGAAAAAGTAAAGAAATTCAATATGTTTTATTTTTTACTTCTTTAACACGTCGTGTAGGTAATAAATAAAAGGAATAGTATAGTAACTTTGTGCCTAAACGTGCCTGTCGATACGTATTGAATTACAGTTTTATTTTATCTGTATTTATTTAGTAAAACTTTCATTTGTTATGCGTACTTAAGCGAAGAAACATTGCTATTTAAACTTGAAATTTTCGAAGAAGTAATTAGAATTGCTTAATTAAATTATCAATTGTTAAATTTCAGCTTAAATTATAATAATCATAACCATTAAAATAAATAATATGATGTAATATATTACTTGAAATAAAAAAAAAGATAAATAAAGACAAAAATGCCTAATTCACTTTTACATAATAAAGACATTAAAATAAACATAACATTAATGACTAAAATAAACATATTGAATCTATCAGGAAGTCGATTACAGATTGAATGAGGACGAGTTGTTTCAGAAGCAGGAATTACTTGAACTAGGTAAACGACTTTTGACAAGTCAAACTGGAAACGAATGGTTTTGAAATATGGTCATCCTATTAATATTCATTGCGTAACAGTAGCTAACTGTTAATTCAGATGTTGTCAAGTATCTCATATTTTTTTTTTATCTATAAACTAAGTTAACTGGATTTCTATGAAAATGCAACGGTAGATTATCGTTGACGCGTTCTTCTATAAATAAAGTCGGTGTAACTGTTAATGCATTCTGATGTTATTCCAACTTACAGAATCAAGTAAGATTTTTCAACCAGAATAACTCATCTTTGCGTAGCTGCGTTATAAAATGACAGCAATTAGAAGCCTTATTTGCTAGTAGTCGGTTTTATAGTATTCAAATATATATAGTTTATATATTTTAAATATTATAAATAAAAATCTTGTCTAGAAAATATAAAATCATGTCAAATCCGGAAAACAATCAGCAATTAAGTTGTAGAATTGCTTTGAGTGTAGTAGTTTTATTTTTAAAAGCGATTAGATTGTATCGTGTTACAATCGTCATTCCATATACAGAGAGAATAGAATAACTGTGATACTTAGTTAAATAAAAGACCAACAAGATTGTATAGCGATTTATAATCCGTAACTTTAACATACCTAACGGCAAAATAGTTAAAGTTAACAAATTGGGAAATTTTCTTTTGTATCGCAATCATCGTTTTTATTAAAAATACGACTAACCTACTTTCAAATCGAAGGCGATTTCTAAAGATTTTTTGAGCTCCGAAAAAGATGATAGCAAAACTATTGAGGTACGAATGTATTATAATCATCCGATAGCGTAAGAAAAATGGTATTTTTTAGAGTATAGCGGTCTATAAATGAAAATCATGACCATTTTGTTCACTCTCCGGTTTTATAGACATTTAAGTGAATATTTTGAGGTCAGCTGTGATATTATTGAAAAAAAATATGCACCTCATTCATTTCTTTTCTTAAAAAACTTACACCATAGTTATTTATGCCTGCATTATTCTCATCAATATTTCATTAAGATTTTTTAATAATAAAAATATGCATTTTAATTAAATAGAGTCCTCGACATTGATATAAGCGTGGGAAAAATTCATTTCAGCCACTGAAGCGTTACGAACAGAAAAAGGAGTAATGTCATCGACATTTATCTAGAAAATACAAGTCTGAGAATAGGTTTTACGTGCGCAACAATTATAATAAAAACTTTATAGCTCGGGGTGACCATTTTTTTAGGTATTCGCGTAAAAATGTCTACGTCTGGCGTAACCAGACTAGAGTTTATTTTTGTGGCTCTAAAATATTAAAAATAGTATATGTATAATTTAAATAGATTGCCGATAAATATTTCTTAATTCTAAATTTTTATTATATTTTTTAAAATCACAAATCATCAAACACGCTTTTAAGTACTTACTTGGTTAAAGTTTATTTTTAAAACTATATACATATATATATATATATATATATATATATATATATATATATATATATATATATATATATATATAGTGTACAGTAACTTAATAATATATATATTACGAATAAAAATAAATATATCTCGCGGTTGAATAAATTATTTTTAGTTACTTGCTGTAATAGAAACAAACATACATCCTTTTTTCATACAGTTTGCTATATAAATTGACGTTTAATCTAACCCTCTCCGTGGGTTCGTAGTGTGAATTTATATAGCTTATCACCTTTATGAACTCGGAAAAGATAACTATCTTTTCCGTAATGCATAAAGAATTGTTCAAATCGGTAGTTCCTCAGATCAGCTCGTTCAACCGTACAGTTCTACTCTTTTATAAAATTGATTTATAAAATCATCTAGTATTTATGTGTAATGTATGCAAATACTAATTATAACGTAACATTTATTGGTGAAAAAAAGTTATAAGAATTTTTAATGAGTTTTTCACATATTTATGGAGCCATTATATTCTTACTTGTTTTATTGCTTAATAAAAATTACTTCAATAATAATTAATTATATGACATTTTTATTGCTAAGTAGACGTTTTATGTTTTAAAGATAATATATTTGAACGGTAAATTAAGAAGCCACAAACAAATTTCACTTGTAAAGAACTTTATTATATGATTTATTAAAGTTATTTATACTTAAAGTTTTTTATTTAAAAATTGTATAAAATTAAAATATATTGTTTAAGAAAACAGATGTTTTCGTTTTTAAAAACGCAATAGGTAGCTGTTCAAAACATGTTTTTTAAAGTGATGATACTCTGCCCTGGCCGAATGACAAACCTTTGTCTGACCGGTCAACGGCCTAAATCGCTTAACGTCATTTTATTGGTTGCTGACATGGCGTATACGAAACATTGGCACCGAGCTAACGAATCGATTTGAGACGGTTCACGAGCCGTCGTTCCGGTAACTGATTTTGTCATTAGCACCCTTTATTTTACAGTTCTTCGACAACGGAAGTTCTGAAACAATGTTGTTAGAATTTATTTTTTATTTGATTACTAAGTAAAAAGTTGTTACCTATTTCTATTACATTTGCTAGAAATGTTCAATAGTATTTTTATTTTGAGATGTATATAATATGAATAATATGAGTTTTGCTAAAGAAATGTTTTATGTATGTAATACGATGCAGATATAAATTCTCCGTGTGAGGTACGAGTATTATAATGATTTCCGTTGATGGACCTAACGTCAGAATAATTTAAACTGGCGACATGAAGTAAATCACAATATAATGGCACGTTAAAACAACGATGGTGTTCCGTGGTATTAACCCAGAGCGAATGTAAAAGCCTCTAAGTATGCAGCACTTATCAATTGCGTGTGAAAAATCTAGAATTGCTCGAAGCGGCGAGCTTTACGTTGCTCGGTAATTACAGTACCAACGTTACACTTGGAATCGTCCATTGCCGCAATCTTCTATCGATTATGATCGTACATGTCGAACGCATCCGTTTGTAGCTAATCAAAGTTCTAAAAATACATGCCAGCCTTAAAAGTCCTGTAGTTAAATGCTTTGTATTCTATTTGTAGAGCCAGCTGCCAATCCGAGTGGAGAACTGCCTGTCTCAATAGAACACCATCAAGATACTAACATGTCGAGTAACTTGACGAGAAATGACGCCAATTGTGACAAGACTGGAACCTGCTATGACGGTAATTACCCATCAACGAGAACTTGTAATTTTCTACATCCAGTCTATGTTAATGACTAACATTGATAATTATTTCAGTCTCCGTGCATTGCAAAGATACAAGAATTGCCGTGCAAGTCCGTACCAACAAGCCTTTCAACGGAAGGATCTACGCATTGGGTCGTTCGGAAACATGCAACATAGACGTGGTTAACAGCGATCTATTCAGATTAGATCTTACAATGGCGGGACAGGATTGTAATACGCAGAGTGTCGTAAGTTGAATTCATTAATTACATTCTCTTTTTAATGTTACTGTTTTGACTTATATAAAGAATAAATGATAGGTATTATACACAGAATGATAGGTACAGAATTACATATACCATCTTGAGCAAATATATAAAGATAAGAACATATGTTTTTAAACCATATTTTTCTCCTGAATATTATTAATTTAAACAAAACACTTAATGCGCTTTAAGTGTAGATGTATGATGAAAAAAGGTATATACAATTTTATTTTTTCCTGTATCTTTTAAGACTGGAGTATATTCCAACACCGTCGTACTCCAGCACCATAGCGTGGTCATGACGAAGGCTGACAAGATCTACAAAGTGAAGTGCACATATGACATGAGTTCGAAGAATATCACATTTGGAATGGTGCCCATCAGGTCGGTAACAGTACTTCGGCATAATAAAACTGTATTTAAAGCAATTCAAGCGACTCATGCTAAATAACTATGACAAACGGTTAGATATAAACGTACTTAGAATACGTATCACTTAAGACATAGTCAAAACTTTCATTGTGAAAAGTTGCATCGTGAGAAATAATTTTCCTCATCAACATTTTTGAAGATTCCGTCTATAAATAATATAATAATATTTTATGAATTTAAATTATATAAATAATGCAATATTTATAACATTTTATATATAGAACAGCTTGGTATTATACAGCCAGTGAAATAATTCACATACCGACACATGTGAACACGAACATAAAATTCTATTGACCCAATATCGGTTCTGAATTAAACATAAAACAATTAGATTCCTCTACACCGGTGTGGAATGTAAGCGTGATGAGCATAGGCAACGACTTTTCTACTCTGTATGGATTTTTAATAGTCTAAGGCGAAGTGCGATACAATAATGATTGCTATCAATGATTCCGATACATGCATTTAAAGTACCATTACACATTCAATCGCAGAAAGTCGCGTTTAGCGGGATACATTTGTCGTTCATATATAATTGAAAGGCGCAACGTAGCCATATTTATTCATGATGTAAATATAAGAAAAAAGTATTATCGTGTTATGTCTTAGTGGTGGGCAAAAAGTTCTCCTCATGAGGAGAATATTTAATACTTATTCCACTATGAAGCTACAATGTGGGTTGGCGGATAAACATGAGGCGAATTTTGTAGAGCACAGGTTTTCCTTTACCGCCGAGCACGAAAGATTTATTAAAAAAGTAAAGAACATGAACACTAAATTGTGTTTGTCCTATATTGCACCCGCAATCTTTGCTGAAAAGTCACACGCTCTAACCACTTTATTCTCTAACGATTACGGTTCTTTCTTTCTTAGAATTTCGAGTTTGTTCTTACAGAATAACTTTACTGTTTGTCGATTTGATAATATAGTTATCAATAAATTCTATGTATACATCAGAGACCCAGAGATGATTTCTATCACTGCGGCTCCCGAAGCACCACCACCGCGCATCCGCATCCTGGACAGCCGCCAGCACGAAGTGGAAACCGTCCGCATTGGAGACAAGCTCACCTTCCGCATCGAAATACCCGAAGACAGTAAGTTTAATTTTATAACTATAATGTTTAAAATTTTATTAATAAAGTAATTTGTCTCAATGATGTCTCTGGTTGTTTGGAAGAGAGTGACTTTAGTAATTAAGTCCACATATTGTTTCAAGAAACAATTTTGATTAATACAGTTTTTTAAAAATTAATAAAATTAGTAAATTCGCCAAAAGAACTTAAAAAGATTGTGATGACGGTCTAATACAATGATTTTAATATAGATGTATATATACTTATTATATGATTTAAAATGTTTTATTTTTATATTTGCAGCTCCTTATGGCATCTTTGCTCGCAGCTGTGTTGCGATGGCAAAGGATTCAAAAAGCACTTTCCAGATCATCGATGATGAAGGGTATGTACTTTTATTTAAAATAAAAAAATAAACTAATTTTAATCTATGCAATGTATAAAATATTTGTGATTACTTGTAATGTTTATGTATTTGCTTTAAAGTTTTGTAGGATAGAAGTGTGCGTGTGAGTTATAACTGTACTTAATAGGTGTAATTTGACTATTGAAGAAAGAAATTGCCCATAATGAAGATTCATGTACAAAATCTAACACTCAAGAACACATATTTATATATGAAACACATATGCAATATTTTTTATACGGTAAAAAAAAATATTAAGAAAATTTCTCTTTCGTAGGTGTCCAGTTGATCCATCAATATTCCCAGCCTTCATTCCCGACGGTAATGCGCTTCAATCTGTGTACGAAGCCTTCAGGTTTACGGAATCCTATGGTGTTATATTCCAGTGCAATGTGAAATACTGTCTTGGTCCGTGTGAGCCAGTAAGTATTCATTTGTTTTGTTTCATTTTAAAAGTCACGTCTGTAAATATTTTTTCCAGTCTGTTGACTAAATCACCTTAAATGTCAAATCAGTACATAGTTACGTCGATATAGTTAATGACATAATATGATCTAATAAACGACATTGTAACTTTTTATAGAAGAGATTTTCTTGTACCAAAAATAAAACAAAGTAAATTAAACTTTAAGTACTTATTCGTTTTTACTAAAACGGCTCCTTCTAATTATCAATTTCAGGCTGTTTGCGAATGGGGTAGAGAATCAATTGAGTCTTGGGGAAGAAAGAAGCGTTCGTTGCCTCACAACGAGACCGCTGAAGCTCACGGTCAGGAAGAAGATATGAACATATCTCAAGAGATCCTTGTCCTCGACTTTGGGGATGAGCGACAGAGCACCGATTTCCTTCGTTCAGATAAGCCTGGTGGAACTGCAAGTGAAACTAACTTTGGAGGTCAGTTTTTTTAACATAATTCCAAAGTTACTGCATACGCCGTATGACGTTTAATTTAGATACAGTAAATATATATCTACTATTATACTCGATTTAAATCTTGATTTTTCAATAAAATTATGTTATGAAATTATTCTTTATGCAAAAAAAATAGTAATAATTGTGATAAAATATTTTTGGTATGTTTGCAGAGAAAACAGTGACAATTGTAGAGCCGTGTCCCAGCAAATCGTCGGTGTTGCTGCTCGGCGTCGCGTGCGCGCTGCTTATTCTGCTCTACATCGCCACTATCTTCTGCTACTACATGCGGAAGTGGCTCGCACCACCCAAGCATATGTCATAATTTCTATAACATCACAAATATGTGGTATACAAGTATTTTGTAACGTTCCAACGCTTTTTTTTACTAAGGAACTTGTGATACAAATGACTGATTCGAAATTCCACGATGTCAGGTTCACGTCATTATATCCGTCCGTTTTTAGTTAAGAATCGTGGTGAAAATTTTTCGTGTGTAATGTAACCACCGCGTGTCTTGCAACTACCTGATGGTAATTGATTGCATTTAAAAGCATTTATTAATTCTAAGTAGTTATACGAATATAGGTACAACATATGGCTAATACTATTTTTTACACGATGATGCGTATGTTATATAGACACATCGATTTTTAATTTAGGATATAATTAAGATTTAGTAATAAATTCAGAATTGCATTTATTATTTGGTAAGCTATTGCTAGGTCAGATTCATTTTTTTTTGGAATAATCCCTGAAAATTTCATCTCAAATTTGGCCAAGGATTTAAGGGGATTATTCTGAATTTGAGCAATTGGTCTAGTTGAGGAATAAATTGGCGAAATTTTAGATAAGTATTAATTTTAAGTTGGAATATTTAATGTAATTGTGCCCATTTATGTCTTGTATTGATGTTTTAGTAACTTTTACATATAACCTTTTTTGAATGTCGTTTTGAAAAAAAATCTTGTAAATATACTGTTATCTGTCAGTTTAGGCGCTAACAGTTTTATTTCTACGACTTGTTGAACTTTCAGTTGGGTTCTGTTGAAATGTAACCTAGGCACAGAATTGTAGTATGTATTTTCATATATTTTTTTAATATTCAACATGACAATAACAATATTTCTCTTAACCCAACTTGAGATTTCTTTTTTATTTATTTAGAATTACTTAACACCTATTTATTTTTATTTTATTTAATAAATGAAATAAATTTGTACAAATCATTTGATTTATTTTATTTTATCACATTTTTTAAACAATAAGAAGTCACTAACAAATAAATAACAACTTAGAATATTATTATTAGATTCAACATTATTTATATAAAACAAATTTATGAGTAATAATACAATTATTTATAATTGTATTCAATAATAATATTGTGATATATCAATACACTATAAACACTGCTATAATAACAATTTACTATAAACACTACTAAGTATTTCTTGTTGAGCATCCGTCTCTAGCTCCACCGACTTACAGTCAAATACCTTTTCAAAATTATGTAAAAATATTGGAGTCATTTGATCTATACTACACACATTACCAGTTTCTTTTGTTAACGAAGTTACACCCTTATCTTCAATACCACAAGGGTTAATATGTTCAAACCATGACAAATCATTGTCACAATATAGACATATACCATGGGTTGTGACATATCTGGATGCATGGATACCAATAGCTGCAATTTTATTGTCCTCCACCCAAACTCCTGTATGAGGAGATCTGCTTGCCTTTATACCTAATGGAATATTAAATTAAAATAACAAACACAATAAAGGATAGCTTAAATTTAATAAAGCTAAATAGTTCACAGATTAACATTTTATTTTCATTTGTAGAAAATAGGACAATTTGATTATAACAAGTTGCTTACCTAACACTTCACACATTTGTATAACAGTCTCTTCTAGGCTGTGAACATACCACTTCACACTCGGTCTAAAGTGTTTCAAGTTTATAATGGGATATGCTACTAACTGTCCTGGTCCATGGAATGTGATAAGACCACCCCGGTTTGTTTTACGGAACTCAGCACCTAAGCTGCGCAACCTTAAAATTTCGTCATTTGATGTGTCATCTCTGATACCTTAAATATTATAAAAATAGAATTGTAAAATTTTAATGGGATTTTTATATTTGCATTAGCAAAATATTGATGCATATCTAATAAGTTTCCAATTTTTTATCAGTAAATATTATAATTATGTGAATTTTATAAATGGATTTCAGTTTATTTATAATTATAAATATAGTGGTAAACGTAATTTATCATAATGATAAAATTATTGTTCTATATTTCTAAAAAAGGATGCCGTAAAATATATAAAAAGTGAGGTTACATTCTAACCAACAGTGTAGACAGGTTTGTGTTCAACAAGTAACAAAGTGTCATAGTTCGTAGTTATTCCTTTTCTCATCGAATCCAAATGTTTTCTTGCTATAGATGTCTGGATTTTAAAGGCCGTATCGTAGCTTATAAGACCCAATTTCCATACTTTTACCATGTTTAATTTGTGACACATAACATAAATTTTAAAAAGATTTGTGAGTAATTTACAATTCTTTTATTAATTAGTATTAATGTTATGGACTATTTTTATGAAAGTAAATGAAAATTAAACATCTTATTAACAATATTAAAGTTAATAAAATTATTTGACATTTCTGACATTGACATTTTATGAACTAAAATTAAATCTTACAATTTTGCAACTAGTAATGAGTTTTTTAAATTTAAATATAATATTTTTTAAAAGACGGGTTTTAATGAATTAAATAATAAGTTAATATTTAAAAATGTATATGGGATTTAAAAAGATTTATTTTTCTTTGCTTTTGTGCTGACATCTATTGTTAAAATATAAACATTACTAGTTACTTGTGTAGTTATTATACTGATGTTGCTACTGAACACTAGATAGCGCTTTCAATATTTATTTAATATTTGATTTTCGACACTAAAAGTATGGGATCACAATATAACTTAACACATCTTTCAGCCGGTTTAGTCCACTCGGGTACCCTGTCCGTAGGGCGGTGTTTCGTTCATTACATAAACCAGCTGTTGAGATAAATATTTGGATTTATAAAATTAAAAAAACACTTAAATTTCATGAAATAAAATTTTAATTGCTTGAAATTAAGTAATCATATAATACTCTGTGAAGTTTTAGTAATAAAAAAATAATAAAGGGAACATATACATTTTCAGGCTTAAGCGCGCTAATACTTTTGAAATTTGAATTATAGCCCCTATGACATTACCGGCGTTTTGCTCGAATGTATTGCTTAGACAAAGTGTTAGTGAGATCGGAGCTCTGGAGTTCCTTAAAACGATGACAACGGGGGTAAGTTTAAGAAATATTTAAAGAGTCATTTGTTTAAGTATTCATCGTACATTACAACTGCACTATAACTATATGATATATAACTGTATGATATTTAGTGCAGTTGTAATGTACGATGAATACTTAAACATATCATACAAAATATAATATATGGTTTATTTACTCTTTCCCGCGCAAATAAGTCCGCGTATATTATTATTTAATACGCAGTTTAAGTAAATAACTTTGTTGTAGTTAAAACCATTTTGTTTAAAAATATTTGATTCTTGGTTTATTTACCGTGCTCAAATTGACGGGTGCACTGTCTTTTCTTCATTCATTTACATTGAGAAAAGTCAAATGTTGGTTACGCTAAGGCATAATTAATTGGTACAACTTAAAATTGTTAAACAAGACATCCAATTTTTAGTCTTGGTTTTAAATAAGCACAATATTGTTATATCAAAATATTCGTGTTCAATATTTATACCAATTTTTTTATACAGTCATCTTTTTTATATTTTTGTTTGTTTTTGTATTTTTTAAGTTTAGCTGTAATTTTAAGATTTACTGTGGTGTCCAACAAATCAATATTGTTTTAATTTATTTCAATATAAATGATTAGGTATGTATAAAAAAAATCTAAAATGTAAGAATTCACTGCAGGGATATCGTTTTCCTTAGAAAAGCAGTATTTGAGAAAGTAGGGGTGATATGAGAGTCCTTTGCGGTAGTCCTCATTGAACTCAAGTAGTATCAGACATTGTAGACCGCATAGAATACCTACCTGGTAGTTCAAGTGTAACTTTATGGATGTATCAAAATTATTTTGTTTTCGGTTTCGATGTAGTTAATTTTAAATCTAATAATATAGTAAAATAAAAATAATAAAAATATAGGTGAAAATACCTACGTTGAATATTCACGATTAATAATGGGATTTGTTATGACTCTTATTTGTTAATAATTAGGTACCTAAATCGTTATATAAATCTGTTAAGTTTGTTTGCTTTTAAATTAATCTTAAATATTTCAATGAAAATCATATATTTGTAAAAAAATAAATTACATAAATAAGCGTAACTGTTTCTAACGTTTTGTTCTTTAATGAAAGTCAAAATACACTTTAGTTAATCGCTCTGAAAAGCACTTTTGAATCGTCAATTTACAAGATTAAAAGAAATGCTAACGCCGATACCAGTTATTCTATTCCAACAATTAAATAACATGTTTTTTAAATACAATTTAATTTGTATATTCTGAATGAAAATCAACAAATTACTCGCATGTTTTTTGTCTAGATTACATCTAAACTATATATTTTAAATTTGTCTGTTTTTAAACTAAAAGTTGTGTAAGGATTAAAAACCGCTAGTTAGGTAAACAAGTGTCTATTAGGTGAAGCAGGAAGACCGGTGCTTCCGTCCGGTCTATTTATAGTGTACGGGGTGGTGTGGGGTGCGCGTGCACAGTTCGATCAGTCCTAATTATTTTATAAGCCCGGTTTTTAGTTAGATATTCTAAATTATTGCGCTTTGCTTGAGCTATTTTGTTAACAGAAATGCGCCGTTGTTTGAAAGTGATTAAATACAATAAAATGTAATTTTCTTGTATGGATAACAAGATATATTAAGAAACACATTGGGAAAAATGTTACGTCGACCGCGGTGTGATGTATGAGGACAATTTTAAATATATACGTTTTTTCATTTGACTAAAAAAAAAACAATATTTGCACAGGATATATTATAGTGCGTAGAATTGTGGACAAATACATTTTTATTTATGCATTATTCCCTCACTCTCATAGTGCGATTAAATCGAAATCGAATTAGTGAAAGATTACATAATGATGACACTCTAATAGAACACAGTTATTTAAATGTTATAATAAAACATTATAATACCTAAATTTTTGGAAAAAATTTAAATCTTATTTTAAGCAACTACAATTAAGAAGATATGAAAAGTAACATATGTATGTGATATATGATATTATATTATTTCAAAAGTCAATTTTGAATGCGACTGTTTATCGAGAATATAATTATTTATTGAACTCATTATATGTATTAAATTTTGAATTGAAAGAAAAATAAAGAATAATATCCTCAAGTATTATGTAATTAATGCAATAAGCTTTACAATGACAAAAGTTATAATTCACAAATATGATAACATTTTATTTTACGATTACAAACGCATATACTTGTGTTTGTTAACGGTTTTCACTTGCTCTGCACTCTCGCATCTCCATTGCTCTACAATTTTAACTCGTCGATTTTAAGGTCACAGTTATTTAATTCGGTTATTTGTAAATTTATTATTGTAATGAGCTTATAATACTCATAAAAGTTACTCGTCACATTCTGTCAGCTTTAGATAATTTATATTTTGTAGCAAAAGGTCGAGATGAAGTGTGCAGCGGCAGTGTTCAAAGAGCTTTGTATGAAGACGACTATTACATTTATTTGGATAAAGAATTAATCGGCATTAAGGTCATATACTGAATGATTAATGCATATTAAAATCTTTTTTTTTATTTTTTATTTTTTTTATTTAGGTTTACCAACAGTTGTTTACACTGAATATAACACATAAAACATTTAAAATATATACATAGAATAGCGTAACAACTAATTATAGGTAAACACCGCTTGTAACAACACATAAAAAGTAAAAAGTAGCTACAGCAAATTCATTTAACACAAAATATAGATAAACTAAAATTTAATTACAAAAATAGACATGAAGAAAAAAAAAATGTTTAACAAAAATATGTATACATAAAAGTGTCTTATAAAAGTAGTTATTTTATTAATCAATGTAAGATAAGCCAGTACAAGTTGATTTCAACTTAGTGAGGGAATCATAATGTAGATCGATTTGATCACTGCAAGCATTTATCACTTTACATAATCTAGAACAGGGAGAGTTGGCACCTAACACAGTCTTTCTAAGAGGTGGACAGAGTGGTGTGATCGAGCTGCGAGGGAGCTTAGAGGATACACGCAGCTTGAATAGGCCAAGAAGCTGGGGACAGTCAATTTTGTGGCAAAAAATTTTACCCGCAAACATTGCATCCAGTATATGCCTACGATTGGCTAGAGACTTCATGTTGAAGTGTTTAAGGCGACATTTATATGAGCGTATTTTTTTAGCTATGCCATTATGAAACGCAAGGTGCCATAACCTTAACCGCCGCCATAATCTGTTTCGTATTCTTTGTATTATTGTTTTTACCGTACCATAACAGCCTGTGAATGTCCCACTGCTGGGCTAAAGGCCTGCTCTCCTCTTTTTGAGGAGGAAGGTTTAAAGCTTATTCCACCACGCTGCTCTAATGCGGGTTGGTGGAATACACATGTGGCAGAATTTGAATGAAATTAGACACATGCAGGTTTCCTCACGATGTTTTCCTTCACCGTAAAGCACGAGATGAATTATAATCACAAATTAAGCCGAGATGGCCCAGTGGTAAAACGCGTAAATCTAAACCGATGATCGTGGGTTCAAACCCGGGCAAGCAGCACTGAATTTTCATGTGCTTAATTTGTGATTTATTGTTTTTACATACATATTATCCATATTAAAATTATTTTGATAGCAATCTTTTTAAAATATTATTGAATATATTTAGGTTATTCATATCTTATTACAATATTAAAGAAGTTATTGGTTAGTTTGTAATAATCACTTGGAATAAGATTAAAGATACTTTTTTGTGGCGTATATCTCATCTCTTAGTTATATTACATATTTTTTCCTTTGTAATAATAGAAAGAAGAATTGTCATCCACTATAAGGCCAGATATGAAACTAAAAAGATTTTTTATCTTTAAATTTTATTTTGAAGATCTTTTAACCCCGTCTTGCTATTTTGGTAAAACTTTTGATACACGCGTCTTATCATGATAAATGTTTATTTGCTGCAAAAGTCTTCAGCGAAGTTTGCGTAGTATCAGTAACATTCGGGAGAAAATTGGGAACAGTCTGCTTCAAAAAAATTTATGGAAAAGGGTTGACAGTAATTATTCTATAATTTATTTAATAATCATGCTGTGTGCAGATTCAATACAAACGTAACGTGTATATAATATATAAAATTTGGCAACGGTTAGCCAGTGTGACGATAAAATACAGAGTGCTTAAATTTAGGTCGAGACTTGGCCAAAAATAATAATAAAAATAATTGGTAAAATGGTAAATACCATCTGACACTATAAATCGATGTAAATTAATGTATCGGCATCGTCGGTTTATTTTTCATATTTTGTCTGCAAGTGTCCGTTACCATAGCGACGGCGCAGTAGGCTGCAAACCGTGACGGGAATGACAACGCCGTGGATCGATGTCGGTCCACACTTTTTATCACCCGGCTTTGATCTCGTCTAAAGCCTTATCTGACCGAATCTCTAGACGCCTTCCCAATTTTCAGGGATTTGGGGCTATATTACATTCTTCGACGAAGAAGTCAGGAATGTTTACTGGAATTTAATAAAACTATTGTTTGCTATTTAAAGTTCAATTACTGTTAATAATGGGCTTACCAGTATTATGTATAAAAAAAAAGATTTTTTTAGATATTATTCGCTCGAGGTCTAATTTGTAAATGAATAGATAGTTAGTGTTATTTAAATTTATGCCAAATTAAATACATTGCGAGAACAATTATCACAGGAACGAATGGTTCTATCAAAATGCAATTGTAGAAAGTTGGGAATATTAGGGATAATGTTATTGAAAAGTTTACTATCATTTGTATATATATGAACGTAAATGTGTCACTCAAATAAAGTAATTAGTGAGCCAGTACACCATCAGACAAATAATTTAATCTTTACTTTTTTTAAGCACTGTACATTTTTGGTCTTGTTTTTATCTGTAGCAAAGAACGTCGCCCAGAATTTTATTTTCTGACGTTTAATTTGCCTCTTAATTAGACTTACCTTTGTAGAACTTCAAACGACTGCAGCTTTTTACGTCGTAGTCGTGTTGGTATAATTATTTAAACAATAATCGTAAACCTTCCGCTGTCGCATGCCATCGTTCTTATTTTGGCTTCGGTTTGTGTTACCATATTTAAAAAAAAAATATTTCGCTATAATAATATAAAAAAAATGTTATTTGTTTAGTACATCTATTATGCTTTATTATAATAAATTATTATACGAGTGTATTATGGCAAGGTGTATTTTTTATATGACTGCACAAGGTACTAAAGGTATTTGTATTTGAACTCACAATTGGCAAAGTCCTTAAAACATTTCATGCTCTGATATACATACATATATACAGTTCTATATAATCATATCTAAAAAAAGGTCATAATGAATATCATGCAGTTTTTTTTTTAAATCTTTATTTATTGTTTCATCTTCACAGACGTTGTCTGTGCCTTTGTTATATCTTGTCTATGATTTGATTTACGTTATTTGAATGTCCCTGCTTGTTTTTATTGCCAGACACACATTATATGATGTTAATTTAGTATTCATATATAAAATACAAGTTTGTATTGGATTCTATGATGACGACGACTTCTTCATTGACTCGGACCCGGAATGTGTGCAAGTTGTTTTCCTTCGTGGGATTATGGATTCCTTTGCCGGACTGGATGGTAATTCAATACCATCGGAACGTCAACGTGCGACCGCGTACAATTTATTATATTTGCTGGTATTTACCATATTGTTTAAAACTTTAAAGGTTTTTGTAAGTTTTTTAATATATTTAATAAATCTCGTATTTCATTCATAGAGTTTTTTCTTACAATTTAATTACTAATTGAAACTGGCAACACAGACTCGCGACGAGATGTAACTAATTAAGCCATAAAAACGGCGTTTCCTCGAAGTGTTATTTCGCAGCGACCGCGGGGCGAGTGAATTATCGCCTCTGTTTAATTATTCATGAGCCCTCGGACAAGTTTCAGCAACTTTGAACCGGCATCTGGTGCTACAGTTTAATTCGCATTTACTTGTAAGGTTGCACGATGTTTTTTATATGGGGTAGAACATGTTGTTACTGAGAACGAATTTGTCAGATCGTATTATGTATCAATGTATCTTATTAAAAATTAACGCCTTGTCAAATTTGTATCACAAAATAATTGTTCAACTCACGCAGAGTCCACGAAAATTATTTTGCGTATTACGTATTAAAATGATGAATTTACATTCATATTATACTAACTTTTTTTGAAATTTGTTTTCTGCGGAGTTACAGGACTGCGGAGTAACAGGGTTACGGAATGTAAGAACGTGGATGTCATGAGCTTGTCTGAATTAACTAATAAATATGTTCCGACTAATGAGCCGGGATGGTTCATTGTATGGAACACTTAACCGACAATCCTGGTAATTTCTGAGGTGAAACAGAACATTGAGGACTTCTTGTACCTATCAGATAAAATTCTACATATAGATCCATTATAAAATGCCACATAATGCTACATATATATCCTTATTGGAGCTGCATTATGGAATTTCTTAAAACAGTCTTCCTAAAAAGAATCAAGGCCCAGCAGTGGAACTTTTATAGGTTGTTATATAATGTCATATAGTTAATGTAAAATTTTAATATATTGTTATAGATGCGGTCGCCGCAAACGTGGGAGCGCTACTGAGATGAGCTCTGCGGCTTCGAGCCGCAACTACTCCTATGATGAAACCATACAGGTGAACATATTACTATTTATTATAACAATGACAATATTAACCACACAACTTGTTTCAATAAATAAAAACAATATTTATTTAATACTTATTGCACAACATACCAATAACATAAGAGAAAAAGAAAACAATCAAAGAACAAATGGTGCGCAAAGGCGGTCTTATCGCTTATAGCGATCTCTAACAGACAACCTTTGGCGAAAGATTTTTGGTAAGAGAACAGGTAAGTGCATTTACATATAAAAAGGAGATACTAAATAATTCAACTACCGATGAAAATACTGATGTTTGCAACTTCACTTAGCTATCTAGCTCCGCGTTTGTCTCAAACAATTTTAACTTGAACTCGATCATCTAAAAATGTTATTATAGGGAAATTAAAGGTGTGTTTCCAAAGTGACTTCCCAATTTCTACTGAGAACTAGTTTTTAGTTTAGACAAAACTCACACATAAGAACTTAAAAGACTAGCTATACTACACTACTTTTTATAAAAAATACTTAAAAATAATAATAATTAAAAATAATTTCATTAGGTCGTTTAAAATGTATCTATAAGAATTTTAACTCTGTTCTTATGTTACACAATGGCTTCTAACTTTTAAGCCAACTTTTAAAATGGCAACTATACTATAGTTGATCGACTATGTCTGTCTTTCCAAGCGAATATAGTCCAAATGTTGTTGAAATAAAAGTTATTTTAAAGTGAAAGTAGAAGTACAGATATTTCAGAATATTCAGTGCGATGCGTAATACGGTTTTGTGATTTTGTGCTATTGACAATTGAAGTCTTAAATGTATGGATATAAGGTTCATTTTTATAGTTTTATTAGTCTATTGGGGGTGAGATAAAAAATTTCAGGACGGGTCATAACGACACATTAGTCGAGGCGGGCTCACTCACCTTTACTAATGTTGTACAGAGCTTCTCGCTTACATTCCATGGTTTTCTGCCCCATGCAGGTCAATTGGAATCTTAGATATACATTATAATAATAGCCTGTCGCTTATAAGAAATGTTTTCTTCTATTAGATATTCTATTTGATTTTAATGCAATAGTACGTAGTAGATATTATTACAAATGCGCGCCACAAAAAAAAAATCATCTAACTTATTAGTTTTTTATAACTAAATCAAACCATCAAACCTTTGAAACATTCAAAAAATATCGATTATTGTACGGGCCAAAGGAATTCTATAAACTTAGAAGCAGTTGTAGAGATGAAAATGTAATAATATTCAAAGTGTTATTATTAAAATTAGCAAAATGTTCAAAAGTGTTCGGTCCTTCATAGCAATATAGCGCGACCAAGCCTTTATTTCGCAGATACGAGCCATTATATCCTAGATACGGAATTCCCCCGAGCTCACAACCATTTATCAGCCTGCGACCCACATAGCAACATCTGGCAAACGCCTCCCTTATATTGGCGACTTGAAAGAGATTGTGAAACGAAGTTCACGGCAGTTACTGTTTATTTTACCATTTTCGTTGATACAATTCAGGAAAATATTTATAATATAATACAACCTATTGGTTAGCGATTTAAGAATTGATTGTATACACGAAACAACAAATCAAATTAGAGAGTCAGTTGCATTATAATGTAGTGTTCATTTTACTTATTTACAGAATATAAAAATAGATTTTATAGTACGTAACTCTCCCAGTTATTTGGATATTAAATCTGTTATATTTTTCTCAATAAGATTTTTACTTTGTTAATAGTATTCACAAACGATGTTAAAATAAGCTAAGCCTGAATGTGTATGTAACAAATTGATATTATTTTATTTCATGATGTGTTCTTATATACACAATATAAATAACATTTTTATCATTCTACTAGGGCTTGGCAATATATGTATCAATGAGATTGGCTTAGTGGATTTGATTAGCAGAAGGGTTGGGCCCAATGTTTTCTGGCCCACGCATTAAGAGGCGCGGGCCAGAAAATCGAATTTTCTGCTTTATGCTTTTGGGCCTTTGTCGGGCTTTTTAGAGCGTGACGTAAACACAAACATTGACATACTTCCTTGTACCTTGTGAACTTGTGACAATATTTTTAAGAACGACTAACGTGTAAAGGAACAATGTGAATGATTTTAATTCAAAAGAAAATACAATGTAAATTTCGATTGTATTTGCTAGCAGTTGCGATCCACTCATACTTTTCGGCACAATTTTAAATATTTAAGAAGTAATTAAAATAATACTATTTCATGTAATATATTCTTCCACCATATAATTACCATATCAACCTCCATTACATTCTGCCATTCATATGTAATTTACATTTATTAACAATATTTGTGAAACAAAACACACAATCCTCCAGACCGATTTCGGTTGCGGCCAATTTCAAGAGAGATTAGCCAATTACGCAGGAGATATTATAGTGCACAAATATGTGGGCAAACAAAGGTGCAGTCCCTATTCCCTAAGTTTAATAATCCGATGGGACGGCAATCCGACACGGCCGAAAGGCGCAGGACAGACTTCCACACAGAGAGTGTACACACTTTTAGTGGTCTGACCTGAGATTTGAACCTAAGACCTCCGGGTTTGCGGCCTTACATCTAGCTACTAGACCAACGAGCAACAGCATTGTTAGTAATATATATGATATATATTGATATCTTTTGATGAACTATATACTCACATAATAGTTAAATAATAGTTTATTTTTATGTATTTTAGAAACGTAGATAGTACAGTGGTAAGAACGCGTGCATCTTAACCGATGATCGTGGGTTCATACCCGGGCAAGCACCACTGAATTTTCATGTGCTTAATTAGTGATTATAATTCATCTCGTGCTTAACGGTGAAGGAAAACATCGTGAGGAAACCTGCAATGCGTCTATTTTCACCGAAATTCTGCCAAATGTGTATTCTACCAACCCGCACTGGAGCAGCGTGTTGAAATAAGCTCCAAACCTTCTCCTCAAAAAGGCAGAGGAGGCCTTTAGCCCAGCAGTGGGACATTCACAGGCTGATACGGTTAAGTATTTTAAAATAATATGTTTTAATTAAAATACAATAAGGAATAAATATAGTACAATCACAAACATTTCAAGTATATAAATTTCTATGTTTCTTAAAATGGAATAATAAGTATAAAACAGCGTTTAGAATTGAGACCGTTTTTTCGAATTACTTTAAAAAGTAAACAGATAGCATTTTCAGGCGCTATATTAACACAGTTTACATAGATTTCAGAGGGCCCTTTAATCTGAATTCAAATTTTCCGAAAGATAAAGCTCAAGGGCCGTGAGAGCCTTTTGTGTTTCCCGGAACGGCACGACCGTAGCTTTTTAGAGGACGATTTAAAATATCGGTAAGGAATAACAATACTATATATTTTCGTTTTTATGATTTTCTTTCGCTCTTAAAATTGTAAATAATGTTTATTTTTACACCGACTTAATTATAATAAACATTTCAATATTAAAACGTTAACAATACTTCGTAATCGTTGTAAATATATCGAACATTTGAGATATTATTAATTTCCTGCTACTTTAAAATGTGATACGTTCTACAAATATACTTTCAATTGTATCTTGATGTTTTCAAAATACAGTTGCTACTTATACTCGGAACCCTGATGTTATGACATTCGTTCATCCTCGTCATAACACTGGCGTTATGAGGAGGACGTTAGACGTGCATTGATAAAAACCGATCTGATATAATTACATTCAACTTTATAAAATGAGCAATCCTTGTATATATATTTTTTCTTTTGTCTCGGAAACTTCTCTAACGATTTGGCTCAATTGTTTTGTATTAAGATAAGGCTTTATTTTTTAAGTTTATTTATGTAACTGTAAAAACGCAATGTTTCTCCTCGGTAGCCCAAATATTGGTGCTTAGAAACTGTTTTTTAATGTTCAACAAACAAGGTTCAATATCAACAAAATAATAAAAAAGGAAGTGTCATTACAGGTACAAGGGCCAATCATCTAAGATGGCATTATGGATATTTCTTACAGTGCTTATGATTATAGTCTGTCGTGCCTACTTACTATCGGGTGTCTGGTCCATTTTTGCTTTGCCTTCCTTACATACATGTATCTATTAAATAAATATAGTAAGTAATATAGTCGGAAACAAAAGTATAATCTACCGCCAAGTATTAATAACCGAAATGGCCCAGTGGTAAGAACGCGTGAATATAATTCATCTCGTTCTTGTCACTCTGCCACATGTGTATTCCGCCAACACGCATTGGGGCAGCGTGTAATAAGCTCTAAACCTTCTCCTCAAAAAGGGGTAGGAGGCCTTAGTCCAGCAGTGGGACATTCACAGGCTGTTACTGTACTGTAAGCATTAACTGTAAAATGATGCGTTACTGACGGGCAAGTGAGCCAGTGTAAATACAGGTACTAAGGATATCCAGTAGCATCTTAGATACCATTGTTTGCAGTGTGTTACTGGGTAAAGGGCTGCTTATAATTCTTGCAGTGCGAGTGAAGGTCGACCATTGACCATATGGCGGCCTGTTACCTCAACTGTCACCTTAAAAAAATAAAAAAAAAAGTAATAGTCCGGTTTCTTTTAAAAACCAAATAATAATATATGAATATTAAATAATAAAATCTAAAGAAACATTTATTATTTCTTGTTTTTTTTTAATGCCTCGTTAAATTCATTAAAACACATTGTAGAAAAATCTATCACTACTATGAAGGCTTAAAATAAAGTCTCAGGTAGATAAGTATAATTAAAAAGCTTATTAGTCATGTTTTATAATATCTCAAGACCAAAAATAGTATTTATGAATAGCAACATTATTTCTAAAACTGTTTCACCATACCTAGCAGGGTTTCCAGAAACACTGACCACGGAATAGCTAGTTTCGTGTTATGGTTTAATTTCGCGCACGACAGGCACATCCCATAACCTTTGGGTTCTGCCAATTTGCGCCCCGTACGTATGTTTGTTCTACTATATAATGCACACATTCTTCTATTTCGTAAGTTATAAGTCTATATTATGTAAAAAAATATATGATTTTTATAAAGTGAAAATATGTACTTAAATCTATATATCCACGGCAAATTATCCTAGTTTTATATACATCACCAAAATTTTTTTTTGATTTATTGTTGTGCCTTAGAAATTCCTATTCATTTTAATAATAGTTATGTAGGTATATTTTATTTTATTGTGTATTGTATTTTTTTGCACCGATTGGGTTGGTTGTAAGAAATGGCTAATACGCCATAAGTTCGCCCCTTTGTACTGTTTTAATTAGTTCTAAAGCATTTGCTGTAATATTTTTTGTGGTATATAATAAGTAGAATTTATATAGTAAGTAAGTATGAATAAATAAAATAAATAATTGATAAAAGCTTTTTCTTTACGTTCATTTTAATTTTAAATATTTAGCAAACTATAAAAATATTAGTCTTCTTATGCCATCTAGTATCCAGTAGTGGCAATAAAGTTACTTTTGATTACACATCACTCAACTAGAGGGCACGATGACATACATGCGTTAACCCTCTGAATTAACTTGAACTACCGATGTCGGAGGCATATTAAACTTATATAGAATTTTGTCTAAAAATTTTAATATTCTCTGTAATATGTTTAAAATTTTAAATGCTATCAATTAATATAGTTATTTATTCGATAACTATTACGTTACACTATTAATAAATTTGAGAAGTATGAATATAATAAATAAATATTAAAAAAAATACGTTACATGTTATTGGCGTGGTCAAAAAAATATATTGCCTACAGAGCTTGAAAAATTGAAATAATTTTCATATTTCACTTTACGTTTTATTACAATAAATACATACTGTTATGATATATTCATTGAACATTATCTTGGTTTTGTCCAAGTTCTAGGCTGCTCAGCATACACTGCATGCATTTTGTGTGTGTGGTACGAAAGGTACTCGCTGTTTATGTTTATTCCCCGCCCTTCCCAGTTCAGCGTCTTGAAAATGTACATTAATTGTTAATTTATTATATATGTAGGATGTTTAATTAATATAAAGGCGATTAAATTGTTACAGTAAATGCATGGAATCTTTCTGAAAGGTTAGGGTCATGATATTCATTAAGAAATCTAAAACAAATATACACATTATAAGGTATACCTACAATACTAAGGCAAGATGTCACTTTGAGTTTCATGTTGTAAGAAAATAATTTTATATGTATATTTTTATAAAAAATATGTTAAATATTAAAATCGCAGTGTACACGATTCCAACTTCCAGACACTAGGCTGCTAATGACAATTATTTGATAGAAAAACTCAATAACATTTTGTTTTTAACCTCGGGATCTGTAGCCTTATATTATCTAGCCACTAGCCCAATAAGGCAGCTTATTAGGCGATAAGCCTATAATGCGATAAGAAATTTATAAGATAAGATTTTTTTTAGGTTTCTTACACTATGCTTAAAAATAATAAATGGATTATTAATTTTTATAATTTTGATTTTGAGGGTTTTTTTTTATTTGAAAGTAAAAGAGCATATGGGCTGCTACACCGCCTCACTCACCACTCAAGCCGGAACGAATATTACAAATTCTGGCGCTTAAAAAAATGATGAGTGGAATCCAAAGAATCGGCAAAGATGTACCACGCCGGTGGTAAAATTATTGCCGATATTTCATGTGTTTCCTATATTATCGATATTTTAAATGTGAATCGAAAAAAATATTATTCAAAACAATGTATAGCTGATTATAAAAATATTGACTGCAAAACAAAAGCCGTTTAAACATCATATCTTGTTGACCGGTATCAGATAGCCACGTCGTTCACTGGCCATTTGTCGCAATTAACAGGCGAAAGTTAATCCACGTCCCCCGCGCAGCGTCGCGACGCCCTAAATCACTGGCGAGCTGCACTGTGACATTGTGTTTCGGTTTCAGCCTCTATTTTGCGAACATTGCACTTGTTTGCTGAAAACATTTATATCTGAATTGAAAAACATATTGAATTTAGAATCGTTTGCGTTACGATTATTACAAGCCAACGGTCGATGGAGATTAAATAAAATGACTGTTGTGTTTATCTTTTTGAAGTGTTTATAGAGAGATACTTCAATGAGCGTGATGAGACTAAAATTTCTCAATGTAAACTATTTGACGTGAAGTTTTTATTCCATCACGTATATTAATGTAATAAAGTATAATAAAAATGAGATGCAGTTAATGGTGATACAGAGTGTTAAAAATCTAATTAAAAGGAAAGTATACTACGACTAATTGCAGTATGTATCGACGGATATACATATAGTGTATAGAAACAGACCGTAAATATCTTATTGTTGGGCAAATGCCTCCTCTCGACGTTTACGGGCTTGGGGATTGATTAAGCCACCTTGCTTCTCTAACGCGGGATACAGAATTTCACCCGACATTCGTTATTAAGATCCACTGAGTCAATCTTTTATAAACTGCCCCATCTCGGCCTCAGACTAGAAAAACACTTTATAACTTAAGTACTTGGTGCTTGCCAGAATCGAGTCTTTTGGGTAAGATTTACAACCCACTGCACCAAGTTGGCTCAAGTCTAATCCCAAAATAGCAAGTTATAAACGCATTTTCTTTTAATATTATTTGTCAGTTTTATTTATAAATTCTGGAATATATTGCATATGTAGTACTATAACTCAAATGTGTGAATATTTTATTTATTCTTAATAAATGTGACGTTTTGTTGTATATAAGACTATAGAGTTTGTGTTCATTTATTTATAGGATATTATATATTTCATTGTTTTACGTTCTGGTCCGGTTTTTACGGTTGAATGTATATTACGAAGTGATGTTGCCATATTATGCTTAATTAAAAAATTATATATATATTTTTTTAAAAGGCTATTCAAATGTACTTACCTCTAAGTCTAAAAGAATAAAGTATTTTATTTATATTATATGGTTAGGTACCTAGCTATTCATCGACTTAAATTACCTAACAGTGTCGTATCGATGACGTCACCGCCCTAAGGAGTTCCCGGATTCTTTCATCAAATCCGAACATCGCTCACTGCGATTATTCACACGATGAGCCAGCGACACTCAAAGTTTCGATAAAACATATTTGATGAAATACCAAATATGTTTTAACTTCATATTAATAAATTGAAACAATGGATACATATCAAAAAGCATAATTAAATTAAATTATATGTTGACAATAATATACTTTTAGATAAATTTAACTATTTTTTTTAAAGAAATATTGAGCTTTTGAGTTGTTAGCACGCGTTGGTGAAAATGTTTCTATAACTAACTTAAACTGCTAACAACAAAATATGCGTTGTGTAATTTTTGGAGACTTTCTAGGGAATTGCAAAAGTCGCAAGCCCCGAAATGAAAAACATTTTTAGGAGAAACGCATCTACTATACTAAATATACTACTATAAACTAAAACTAAATATACTACTAATATTATAAACGCAAAAGTAACTCTGTCTGTCTGTTACACTTTTGCTAAAACACTGAACAGATTTTGATTTAATTTTTGTATGAAGCAAGGTTGAACCCCAAGCAAGGACGTAGGCTAGTTCTTAAACCCAAACAAGCGGGCGACAATTCTATATATTCGGTTCTAAATAAATCATATATCTAGTTTATTTCAGTGTTAATATCTTAAAATGAAACTTTGGCAATATATTTGAAGGAAAGAATTATATGATCCCCTTCTTACAATAGTAATCCCAAAAGTAGATGGCAATGTGCGGATATATACAGGTTGTTCATATTAGTTATGATAATATTTTTAATTAAATTATGTAAAATAATATTATAATTTATAACACAAAATGCAGTTATGATTAATTTGATGATTAATATTATTAAAAAACAAATAACACAGTAATAGTTTGTATATAGATTAATAGTAATAGAATTTCAGTTGTACCCGAGTATTTTACTTTAATGTTTGGTTTAGTGTACTTGTACTTTGTAAATTCAAAAGTAGTATAATTAAATATTTGTTTAGTGACGATCGATGACGTTAACTCCCATAAAAAAGGAGTCTAATTTGCAGCAGAAAACTTTTGAATATGTTTAATATGTTTAAAAAGGAAATGTAAATGAATTGTCTTATGATGTAAGGTTTATTTTCTTTTTTTTTCTGCCACACCCTATGAAGGGCGATGCATCGATGCACCGCTGCGAGGGCGAGCGCCCACTGCAAGCGCCTTAATCAAACCGAGCAATTTATGATCGTCCGCGTGCCCTGTGGGTTATTCTGTAACCTTTAAGAACTTAAAAAAAAGCTAAAATTTGCTGGTTGGCATTTATCAATATATTTTAACTAAGGATATTCAAAGAAGTAATTCATATTGTATATTAAGTTCGCTATTACTTTAAAATAGAATAAAAAGGTACGATTTTATTTTGTCTATCTATCTAAGCTGGCATTAATTGCATACTGTTTGATTGATTTAAATTAGTTTCGGCAAAGAGCAGCATATGTAGGTATGTTAAAATATGAACTGGTTTCTAGGGATCATGTAACTACATATTCACATGGAAAATTTGATGATATATATTTACAGTACAGTAACAAATAAATTACAGAATGCTTTAATAAAATTGTGGAATGACCCTGCGGAGGCGTATTGTATCTTAAGCTAAAGGGCGGCGCCCCTATCGAAAGTGCTTACATTAAGACTTACACTTGCCGGCCGTCTCTACATCCGTAATTCTTGTGAATATTGCACTTTTCAGTTTTCCTTCTATTATTTTAAATTTTATACGCCTTGCATTCAATAGTACAATGTGCCGGTTGTGCCCAATCACACTCGTTTTTCTTTTGTTTATATTTTTCGAATACCATTTTGAATTTCTTGAACACATTTGAAACCGAAAAAACTTCAAAAAACTGATCTGAATCAAAATAACGAATAAAATTTAATAGAAATGAATTAAATAACGAATAATTGCTTCGAAACATGTTTATTTTATATTTTTATTGAAATTATTTATATATTCATCAATATTGCTCGATTATTATTTATTTTTAACGGCATTACAGTATCTTCATAAACACCAGAGATGGGGATTAGTTATTTTGTGAATTTGCCAAGTAATTTTATTTTCGGGATTAATAAAATGTCATACATTTTCCCATTATGTTACGCCTCTGCGTACTTAAAAATGTATATACTGAAATATAGTTTTGAATATTTAAAAAATATTTTTTTCAATAATACTGTCTAGTAATAAACAGTTAGGTGAAGTCGATCATGTTATAGAATCAGTCCACCTATTATTAATGAAAAAAAAAATACAAAGTAATAATTACAAAATTTGAATTTACGTCGTACGAAGCGAGCTGGTAATAGCTTATGTATAATAATATTTACCTAGGTTATATACAATATTGTGCTACATATAGGAGATGGACAATCGTATATTAATCTTGCTTAAGCTGAGGAAGCTGATGTTGTGCAAAGACCTGTTTTCGTAATCCTATCACATTCGATAAATCGATACAGGACGTACATAGCGTGATGCAATTTCAGTGCTATGTTCAAATTTATATATATATATATTTATTTGGTTAATATATAATTTTAATTAAACATTATAAGTGTATATTGTATAAGATAATACAGCAATTATACTATTTTTTAACTAACAAAATGTGTACGAACATTAAAAATCATTTAAGCAATAACCTCAATATATTGTTTTTTATGTATATATTAGAAAGTGTAATAATAAAAAAGGTCAACATTTTTGTACATTATAATAATCAGCTTTAATACGTTTTAATACTTAAACGATTTATGTCAAAATTCATTCGGCAGAATTGAACGGAAAATGTTTGTTTTAAACGGCGTAAGAATCATATGCATTATAGATTATATAGGAAGTAATACATACTTGTAAATATTGATTTTCGCGCATATAATTATTCATTACGCGAAAGAAAGAGAAAAGTATTTAAGAAAACTGAACATTTGCGAACTGTTAGACAGAATGAAAACTAAGATAATTATACTAACTACTGGAAATAGTCTGGTGTTACAAGTTTTTTAAAGGCGGTACATTAAGCAACAGTTTTACTTTAAAGTACAAACGAGACACGAGACTAAGTGTTAGAATGCGCATCCATTAGAATGTTCAAAGCGCAAGTCACTTAGGGTGACGAGTACTAGCTAGGGATGCACGGAGTAATTTATACAAGCGTCGATGCGTGTAATGGACACGGCTACCCTTAAGATAATATACTGTTTTATAATATCATATTCAAAAAAGAAAAAAAAAACGTCTCTAGTCGTCAATCATTATGGTGGCAGTGTGGACTACTAAACATATACAAAATAACTTCTTTATTTAAGTATTTTAATATGGCGACGAGAATTTGACTTGCTCTCTTTGAGAATGGAAACCATTAGTCCCAAAACCTGTCGAACCTGCATGTGTAATTTCATTGAAATTCTGCCACATGTGTATCCTACCAACCCGCATTGGAGCAGCGCGGTGGAATAAGCTCCAAACTTTCTCAAGAAAGAAGGCCTTAGCCCAGCAGTGGGACATTATCAGGCTGTTACTGTTACTGTACTGTTTGTAACAATTTTTTTGTTTTCCATTTACCAATGGCTGAATTTATAACTCATGTAAATTTTATTTAATAACCTTATTTATTAAATAAAATTAACATTAGAGTAGAGTAGGCTATTATATTGTACAGGATTATATAAATGATAGTAGTGCTTGGAGTTAGTATTCATTACCATCATAATCATATACAATCGTATATAAATATAATTGTATATGATTACTACATGTCTTTTTTTAAAGAGTAACTTCTGCGTTAATTACCGGTTACCTCGGTAGAATATAGATTCCAAACCAGTGTTGAACTGCACAGTATAATGAGCCTTATACACAAATTAAAATAGTACGAATTAAAATTGAACGATTGAAATTGCTTGTGAAACTACTTCAATACATAACATACTTTATGTTTTGACTTTGACTTTACAAATCTTATTAAGTACAAGATAGCGTTTTATACTCAGTAGGATGCAACAGTAGTCCTCGATAAGTTTTTAAAGAAACTACCGTACTCAGTTGTCAAGTTAGAGTTATCTGACTACGTGACTGAAATGTTCTATCTATGAAATATATTGTTTTACAACTTACTCTTACCTTTAACGATATCTTTTTGTCTCTAGTCTGTAAATATTTAAAATCGAAATAAAATGTTTTCAAAGAGAATTTAAAATATTAAGTAATCTGTTATCAAATAGATTTATATAACAAACTGAAATGCGTATCGTTTGTCGTTCTATTCGGTTTGGTAAAATCCTTTAACGGACTATCTAGAATTATCTCCACAAGTTTTATTTACAAGGGCTTTAAGCTCCTTTAAAATCAGATCAAAGACGAACGAAAGCTTTTAGAAAATATTAAATACAATACGTATTTTATATTATGTAAACAACCAATTGTTTTACTATAGTGTTTTAAAATTAAAACACGTTTTTATTTGTATTATGTACATATGTATTAGATTCGTCAAAAAACAACAAAAGAGTCGAAATTCGGTGACCTTAATATATGACTATTAAGGTAAAGAGATACATAATTTTAAAATATATTATATAAAAAAATACTGGCGTGTTTAATAATTTGGATTTCTCCAATGTTAATGTTCTACGCAGAGGCGTAACATAATGGGAAAATGTAATAATGTGTTGCTTTGAACAGCGGGGTATAAACTCAATCCTTATTTCTCGCTTCTTCGTTTGTTTTTGTTTTTCAGGTATACATTTATTATTTGTTCTTGCTTAAATCATCTGTTTTGTTATATAATCTGTACCATTTTTCTTACTTATAAAGTCATAACGGGTTAGTAGTATTTTATAACCAAAAAATAAACAATACGCATAAAAAAAAATTGAAATAAGAAAATGGCTGTGGCTTTTATTATTATTTTTATTAGCCAAATATATTTTTTATTATTATGTATGTCTGTTTATTTGTAAATCGAATAGAAACCATTGCATGAATTCAATTTCTTATTGAATTTCTTATCATTTCACTATTCCATTTTCAAATTCAAAGATTATCCAAATTAGTAAGAGGGCTCGCATATCTATCACAAATCAAGCTTGTTAATTGAATTGTTTTCATGCGATATCTTGTTCCTGTCATGTATGGATGGGAGTGATTGATGAAAACGTGAATGCATTCAGTTGAGATGTGAATGTCGGGATGAATGTGTGGAGTGACAAGAATTGATAGCATTCGCAATGATAACGTCACATTAGTTTGAAAGTAGCTCCCGTGACATAAAGAAGCCGATTATCATTGTATGGTCATATACTCGTAATTTGAAGGTATAAATGATATATTACAAGCCTTTTCTTGTAATATGTCATACAACACTTTTGTTGAGTTCGACTATAGATGTCTATAGAGCAAGAGGAGGACCAAAAAGATAGATGGATTGTGTGAGGTATGACACGTGCAAGAAGGAAGTAACTGAGGTGGTGACTAGAGTTAGTCATTTATTTTCCTAACCTATCAATATTTTTAAAATGGATGACGAAGAATGTAAAAAACTCTCATTTTGTCGTGTATATTTATAAGCTGATAGACATTTCTAAGGAAATGGTGAAGCTAAAAATAGCGGGTTCAAACCCGAGAAAGTATGATTTATCTTGAGAAGAAAACCTGCATGCGTCGAATGAATTTTTGAATCCAAGATCAGTGTTAAAAAAACCTTTTTAGAATTTATTTATGTTATTAATAAAATATCTAAATTAAAACATTAACAATTAAATTGTACTGTCAATATGGAGAAAACTGATAAAGCGCCTTTAAATGAATACTGCATAGAATCCAGAAAATTGTAACATTATATCGTTACATGTTAATGTTTAGACAATTATACAATACATAAATAACGCTTAAGAGTCTTCAAACATTTCGAAGATGGAGAGAAACACAACATTTTAAGTTGAAACTACATTTAAGTTCAACAGAGGCGTTAAATAGGTTAATAGACCTATAAAGTCAGCTAGACTTTCAAGACAGGAGGTAAAACTGCAAGTGCGCATCCGGAGGGCGGTACGGGGTGGAGGCAGCTTGTTTTCGTAACCGGCGGCAGTGCGCCGCGCGCGCCCACCGCGTCACGCTGTGACCTACGTCGTCCGGTCCGCGCGGTTTCTGTGTTTATGTCTAGTGTACACCATGCTTTATCGCCACGCGCTAATAACACACGTAATCGAGTGAAATGTGTCCAGTGCATATGTGCTAATGTGAAGTGAGCTTCGAATTTATTACGGATTTTTTTGTATCGTAAGGATATTTTGATTTATGTTTTTCGTAATAAATTGGATTTATAACATTTGTTGGAACAGCGTACGGAAGCGGGAATATTTATATCTGTCACGTTTATTTAACAGTTTTCCGGGTTTCCTTTTCGGTGTCTGATATGGACCGGAAACTTTTCCGGCTGTATAGTTTGTTTTATGATATTACGTGGAACCATTACCTTAATTCGAATTATATTTTGGAAACCATATTAAGTCAATAAAAATAAAATTATTCTTAAGCTGATTTTTTTTTACATAATTTTTTGTATCGTGATAGTTTTGAAATGATAAATCTTGAACAAAGCTGATCTATTTATTTTTACTACAACAAAATATTATAACAGTATTTAATAACATTAGTTTTTAATTAAGACTTTGTGAAAATAAAAGTACAATTAGTAAAATGAAAGCCGACGGCAGACGTGCTAGTAAACCTGTGTAACCGTTTCGAGAATTATATGAATTTGTAATAAGCTAAATAAATAAATTTTAATAAGTTTCCATGTATTACTACTTTCTGTTTGCGACTTTGTCCGCGTCTGTGAAGAGAAGAGGTGTTAGGTTAGCTATGTCCTATTCTGTACCCCTGAAAACGTGAATGTAAAATATCACGATGATCGGTTGAGTAGTAAAGATGTAACAAACAACTAAACTAGTAAATTCACTTTCGCACTTATAATATTAGTAAGATACACAATAAAATATATACATACACTATAATCGACGAAAACAAACTCCACGCTTTTTTTGTTATCTGTATAATCTTGTATAGAGTAGTATAGCGCCACAACGGAAAACTCATTTTCAACTATGAATCACCACGGGTGTCATTCATATAATATTGCTTTATTAGCCACAGCAAAAAGTAATTAAACAAATAATTTAATTCACTTGTACCGTATAGCGTGTTTCGCGCTCGAAGTTAAACACTTATCTTGTTCTGATCTATATCTTTCATAACATTTATTTCAATTTTAAAATTTTGCTCGATATTGTTCAACAGGGTTTTTAGTTAAAACACGATAACTCTCCACGATATTTGGTTTATAATTTATATTGTCGTTTTATTTACTCTATTACTTTTTTATAATTAGATGTAACATTAACAGTAAGAGCCTGTTAATGTCCCACTGCTGGGCTAAGGCCTCCTCTCCATTTTGAGGAGAAGGTTTGAAGCTTTTTCCACCACGCTGCTCCAATGCGGGTTGGTAGAATACACATGTGGCAGAATTTCAATGAAATTAGACATATGCAGGTTTCCTCACGATGTTTTCTTTCGCCGCAAATCCCGAGATGAATTATAAACACAAATTAAGCACATGAAAATTCAGAGTTGCTTGCCCGGGTTGGAACCCACGATCATCGGTTAAGATTCACGCGATCTAACCACTGGGCCATCTCGGCTTTTATAATTAGATGATCGATGTATAAACAAAGGAACAAGTCGTTAATAGATAATGTCTATTTCCAAAAGTCTAAACATTAATTACATTATAAATACGTTTTCAAATATGAAAACTAAGCAGTTTTGTCTCTTATCTATTCTCTTCTCGTATCTTTATACTAGATCACTTATTGAATTACCAATAACCATCGGAGAGAATATTGTTGAACTTGCTAACGTATTTAAAATTTAATTTAAAGTAAAATCATACACACTAACTTATAAAAGAGTAGCTTATTAATTTTATGCAGCGTTCCAATGCTTCCCAATTTCTTTTGTTTTCAATTTACTTAACCTAATAATTATGCAAGGACTTCATCAGTTATAAAAATGATAATGTAATAAGGGATTTGTATTTAATAAGGTTGATTGTGAATTAACATTCTACAATATGTACGAATAAATACAGTGGTGCTCGAATAAATGATCAAAAAATCATATTTACTTCTTTATAGAAGAAACAGTGAAACACTAACATAGTACCGCAACCGTAACAGATTGTGAATGTCCCACTTCTGGGCTAAAGGCGTCCTCTCCCTTTTTAAGGAGAAGGTTTGGAGGTTATTCCACCCCGCTCCTCCAATGCGGTTTGATGGAATACACGTGTGGCAGAATTTCAGTGAAATTAGATACATGTAGGTTTCCTCACGATGTTTTCCTTAACCGTAAAGCACGAGATGAATTATAATCACAAATTAAACACATGGAAATTCAGTGGTTCTTGCCCGGTTTTGAACCCACGATCATCTGTTAAGATCCAAGCGTTCTTACCACTGGGCCATACCAACACAGTAATGATTTGTATTTTTGTGTTTCGGTTAAACGCCGAGTGAACCAGTGGAATTACATTCGTAGTATAAGAATCCCGAGGTTAGTGGCGCATTGCCGATGTGAGAAGTAGTTTGTACTTCTCACAGTACCCGTGTCTATATATGAAAATGAACACTAAACACTAGGTGATTAATTTAAACATTTCCATTCATAATGTAATATAAAAACATAAGGTTTTAATACACGACATAACCAACACCACGTGCCGAACACACCGCAGACCGTATTAAGCGATATCGTTCATTAAAACAAAAAAACTCTTATCGCTGTAATTGCGTAATTTCTTCTAAGTATACATGTATATAACCTGTATAGCAGATATGAAAATTGAACGCAACTTATTTGATATTCTCAAGTGAAAATTGCGGGATGAGTCAGTGTAGAATTATTGGATGCAGACGTGACCGGATCGTCGTGCACAGAATAACAATATGTTGCTACATTATTCGTAGCCCTGAAAAATATACGGCATGTTATACGCATACGTATTTATTACAAACTAATTCATTTATATTCATTCAATTATTTCACATATATAAGCCTTGTTACGTCCAAACTGTTTTATTAGAGAAAATTAAGTTTCTACTTATATTTCAAGCAAGATAACATTGGTAATATAAATAAGTAATTATTTAGTATGGTAGGCGAAATGTTTAGAATACATCAATAACATTCGTTAAATGTTCCTCAATATATCGAGATATGTTCGGTCGGTTTTCAGACGAACAAAAATGTGTTTTATGATAGTACAAAAGGCTGGTATTGTTTTCTTCATTCCCGAAGGTTTTTCTTTGAAGTAGATTATATCTTGTTCCTCATTACTTTATTCCAACATTTTTTATTTAATTACAGAGTAATCGGGACAAGCAAGAAAAACGACAGTAAAAAACATGATAGTATAATAGGAAGAGAATTTTTAAATCGCTTAATAGTTCATGCTCGACTATTTTAAATAAATATACCGATGACAAAATAACATCTACGCTCTCTGCTTTGTTCTTTTCTTTCCCGTAATCGTTAAAATATCTATATACTAATCAGAAATATATAATATATGTTATAATATATATATTATATATTTCTATATACTTAGATTAGTAAACGCCTCCTTCCTTCTGAAAAAGTCCTGGATCGTATTCCACCATCCATGTGGCACATGTGCACACGTGGCAGTTTTTCATTCAAAAGCTATTTTTATTTATTTTTATTTTAGTTTTCCTTCACCGCTAAGTCTGAAATGACAATAACACAAATTAAGCTCAACAGTCCTGCTCGTCTGGATTTAAACCCGGGATCGGGATTAATACACTCGATACCACTTGGCTATCACTGTATGTATGTTATAGTTAATACCAATTACAAGATGATAGATAAAAAAATCTTTTTTATCAAAGATAAATATAACTCAAAGAATTCTATAAATTCTACTCATACGTATGGACTATTTTGTATGCAAATTAAATAAAGCTCGTATCGTAATAAAGATCTTCCGAGACGAAAATAAAACGAACCTTATCGGTGAACGTATTTTCCAAGACAACACGGTAACGCCGTATTCAACTAAGAAGTGCGAAAGGATATTCTATTGTGGAGCTATTTCATCCAATCATGCTTGTTTGCTTTACAATGGCAGCGAATAAAAGATTGTAATGGAAAATGCAATTGGTCCAAGTTTTCTTTTGTCAGTGTTAATCGGAATTGCGCCATCCTGTTCAGTCATTTGTTAAGTGCCCAGTGGAATGTTTGTAGTTTTATGTAGTTCAAATTAACCTCTGACAAATCGTGATTTTCGCTATTCTTTAGCTTGTAATCGTCCAGTATTTTGCGGCGAGTGAATGGGTCTAGTTAGTCAGGTTAATTAAGTACTAGTGACTCGACGTTTTTGAAGATAATTATGGTTGTTTATCATGAATGTCGTTGACGTTTCGAAAATGCCACTGAGAAAAAGACAGACAAAAAAATAGTTAGTCAAGAATAAGTGCTAGCCAATAATGATGATTTTGTTCCTGTTGATGATTTTGCACTTTTCTGAATCCAAGATCAGTGTTTGTAAAATCTTTTTAGAATTTATTTATGTTATTTATAAAATATCTAAATTAAAATATTAACAATTAAATTGTACTATTAAATATGGGGAATACTGATACTCCAGAAAATTGTAACATTATATCCTTACATGTTAATGTTTAGACAATTATACAATACATAATAACACTAGCGAAATTACACATTACATTAGCAATAACACTAACAGTATGTCTGTTACTTATTTAAAAGACTAACGCTGCTATTACAGATTAATATATCTTCTAATGATTGTTTTGTGCCACACAATTTACAAGTTAACATTTATTAAATATTTCATTCGACTCAATCGTAAATTTAGTTATTGGTTATGTATGTTCAGAGCAGTTGATGAAGAAACGTTGACTTAGATTAAAATGTTTATAAAAACAAAATAAAAGAATCTTATTTGCAACTGCAAAACAAAAACAAGAGTCAGGTTACGATCGGGGGAGGCTCACATTTGTTTTTGATTAAACAAATTGTCCGCGCAGTTTATTACTCCCCAGCGCACGCTGCGTATTCGCGACTCATCTGTGACTTTTATTATTTATCTGATAAGAGAAGGAAACCTGGACTATCTAAGGGTAACTTTGAAAGTTGAAACAAGTTACTATCCAACTTTAGAACTCTATATTTTTATTTCTCTACGTAAATTCTATGATTTTCACATGCATATGAAGCTTTAGCGTTCGGTGATTACGGCGATTAGCACTCAAGTGTTAATGTGATCATTGTCTTAAGCGGTGTTTCATTTGATTTATAATTAATATTATGACCAATCACCTTTTATGTATATCACGGTGTATGCCTTGCAGCGTGAGTTTATTTGAATGTTTTGAACGCGTTTAGATTTCTTTTTACGAATTTCGCAGTGCTTTGAGGGCTTAAAATCCTTTCATATCCAGCTCAGCAGAGCTTAAAGTCGTTGTGACTGACCTGGCGGTAAAAACTGTTGAATTGGTGCGTTTTTCGCGTTCAGTTCTTTTGTTTATTACATGCAAAAAATCGTTGCTTTTTTACTATTAAACGTAACGGATAATAGAGGAGCGTTGTGTCGAGAGTTTTGATATTACGATACTTTAATTTAAATATTTTTCAAACCAACCTACAGAATCTAAATTTGAAGTTTACGTTGTTATTCTCTAAAGTTATCGAATGGGAGACCCATCATTATATATCCAGACAAATGTTATAGTCATAGTAATTACAAAATATATGTATACAAATGTGTGCACTATAAGCCGTATAAGTTTCAAACAATAACTTCTAATTAACTTTATTTCAAAGTTTTTCTGGTTGACCCTTTTGCGTTAGATGAAACGTTGCACTATAAGTTTCCAAATAACAAACTTCTAGTTCATATTACTTGAAAGTTTATGTGGTTGGCTAATTTTACGTCGCCTTTAGTCTGTACACCTGAGAGCCGTAAATTTCACGGTATACTCGTAACAGACGCCTATAGCGTGAAATAGATCGATTCGCTCTTTACTGTAGGACCCTTATAATATTATTTCAGCGAAAGATATATGAAAATTTCGTAATTCCTTAACTATATTTCTTGGATCAATTTTTTTTTGGGATAGTACTAAAATTTTGAGTTAAACTTTTCTAATCATTTCATATATTCTGATTGTCATCCACTATTCATATCACACTGAATGGCAAATAAAATATTTATTTGCTTCAAAAATTTGCCTGCATGTACGCTTCAAATAAAAATTTACTACCAACAAAAAAAAATTAAAATCGGCTGCTAAAAATAATGATAAGATAAAAAAATATATATTAAGCCAAATTTAAAAACCACCTAATTTTTATAATGTTGTTTTAAAATAAACATAAATTGTCAATTATAAACATAAAAAATGTATTATAATACAGTATTATAATACATATAATAAAAATAAAAGATATAATAAACGCATGCAGCTCAATCAGATAACTGGGTCAAATTATCTTAAATGCTATTGGAATTGGTAATTGCTTAATAAAATTTGAACGTGCCTTCCCCTTCAGCGGATACTTTGTCCGAATCGACAATAAAAACAAAGGTATCGGTTTAACGATTCACTAAAGGACAGTCTGGGTCGCTTTGAACTTCAACTCGAATTGCCTTTGCACCTGACAAGCATGTGAAAAAATATTAGGGCCGAATGTTACAGATAGCTATCTCCCACTCTATTTTTATATTCATAATATGTATGTGGACTAGTAAATGAGCCACCTGATGGTAAGTGGTCACTGGTGCGTAACTTTAGTAACTAAGATTTTTGTTCACTTGTGCCTAAAATTACAATGGCTCACTTAGCCTCCAAACTGGAAAACAAAATACCGAGTGCTGTTTAGCGGTAGAATAAATGATGGGTGTATATAAATATGTGTATGTAAATAGTGAATGGTACCTATCCAAATGTGCTCGCAAAGCGCCCTACCACTAAGTAAAATTATAATATAAATATGGATCTCGCTTTTGTTTTAATAAAACGAGTATGGAATAATTTAATTTCATAATCCCTAATCTCCAACTGCCGGCTCTAATAATAATATTATATTACGACGAGTCCAATAAACTGTCAAAAGCGTGGTTTTTGTGTTTTATAAGGTAATATGTGTATTAATTACGCCTTGAAGGTTTTTTTGACAAATCTATTTTATTATGTCTTCGTTAGATCAGTTTGCATCTCCAAATTGCTGGCTTCTATTACAAAGTCTAAAAGGTGTAGAAAACTAAATTTAAATATATATATATTTAAATTTAGTTTTATTTTAAGTTTAAGTATTACAAAGGAAAATTAACTAAAGTTCTCGTCACTTTTCATAAAGGAAATTAATTATTTACATATATATTTTTCTTAACTAATCTATATAACATGCTTCAACCTATTTAAAGGTTAATGTTAATCGGATTAGTATTTTTTACGTGAATTACTCCTTTTATAATAAGTATGATTCATAAGTAATTAATTAAAAAAAAACTTACTGAACTCATTTTTAAATAAGCTTTGCAATATCGGTTTTGAGTCAAAGTGTGAAGACGTATTGGCATCGATCCATTTCAGAGATATTCCAACGCTATTAGAAAAGCGAAGATAGCACTTTTCTTCAAAAGTGATATTTTGTTGATGTTAACGCTTAGAAAATATATTTTAAAATATTCTAGCTACCCGTCCTAGCTTCGATTTTTAGATTAAGGATATACATAAAAAGTTTATATTGAAGGACAAATATATAACGAGTTTTCTTGTTTTGTTTTTTTGGCAAACGTTCATCACAGTCGGATTAACGTTTTAGGAACGCATAAATACAAAGAAACATTCATTTTTATTTTGATTATTGAAGTCTAATATAAAACCTTATTGCAAACTAAACAAAGGGTAATGCGTTTGTATATTATTCAGCGCATAAAGAAAGTAAGGTTTTCCTTAAAGTGTTCAATTAGTTAGGTAGGACCAATTAAGGACGATTTACAGTGCTGCTATAAAAATCACTTCCCCTGCGTAAACGTAAGGTTTTGTGAAGTTAACTAGACCTGAATGAAAGGGGTACGGAATTGAGTTTTTTATATTATTAATAACACTTTCTTATACATTTTGATTTAGGGTTGTGGCACTTGATATTATACTTATGATTATGAAATGAAATTTGACAAAACTAAAACCTTTGATTTTAATTAGTAATTCTCAACTGCTGGTATGTGCAATCCAATGCAACCGTTATTTGCTACCTACCTCCAATATTTTTTTTTATTCCAATATAGTATCGCAGACCGGCAAATGATAGGAAATTGTCACCTCCGTTGGTCATTGGCGCTATGATTACGCCGACCCACGTACAATAAAGTAGCTACTATGTCTTTATAATATAAATAAAATATAAACAAAACTACTAAGTCGTTCAAATAAAAACTTAATCAGTTATCCGTTACATCATTTACGTCAAATTAAATTACATTGGGAACTATATTTTGGAAGACACGCGAGCGAAGGAAAAGGCAGAGTTGTTTTAGTAGATCCGACTATTGATATAGCGTTTATCTGATTATATTATAATATATAATAAAATCACTTTCATAATTATATATAATTCAGTAAAAACCTTAAATGACAAAATTCTAAGCAAAGGGCTCCTCTCCGTATAACACCAGGTTACTGTAGTTTTTTTTCTACATTTGCAGATTTCTGGACGATGTTCTCCTTTAGTGTTTACAGTTTATTTTATTTATTCCAACAAAAGCTACCTTTATTGTTATTATTGGCACCCGTAACTCTTGTCAACTTGTTTTGTTGCTGAATTTCATTTCGCTGTAATATCATTATATATATAAATAATACTATAATTCATTTCAGTCTGAATTATAAACATTAAATAAAATCAACGATATTCGGTTAAGATAAACGTATTTTATTAACAATTCCATCTGTACTAAATAAGATAAAAATACTCCGTATGGACAAATAATGAAAATATATCAATAATATAATTTGTAGCTCAAAACCCTAATTCAATATTCAATAGTATTATGACATAAAACGTAATCTAAGGTTCAGGTTAGTACGTAATGGCTAGGTTACACGATCATTGCGAAACACTCAGTCATCTAGTCGCGTGTGGGGGCGGCATTAGACGGAAAATGTCGTGGAAGTCGTGGAACCCTTTGGTGTTATTTATTGAGAGCAGCCGGCTCTACTACGTTACATTGTATAAGTATAAGACACGAGGGAAGTAAATATTACGTTTGTAACACATGGAGCATAAGAAAAATGCTCTGTGGCATGCCTTTATAATGCCAGATATGTTGTAGTGAAATAATTCGTTACTGTCAATATTTATTTCGTAAACTTTATGTCATATTTCATCAAACTATGGCGGAAGAAGCTGTGGCCTGTTGGTGGAACTAAAAAAAAATTGAATTATGTCATATTTGTTTGATGAAAGACGCATTTATTCGTAACAATTTTTAATATATAGGCCTCTGCATCTATGACAGATGATTTAAGCAGCACGAAGGCACTTGCGTTCATGACTAAAGAGTCCAATGCGAGAGAGGATCCTTCGGCCGCACTCCCGACAAGTGTATGCGCCCCCAGGTGGGCGGGGGTTTGAAGCCCGCTCATGACGCCTAACGCGTTTTTCCTTAAGTACTTTAAACCAGGCATCGTCATGCTTTGATTGACCTTCGTGAATAAGGCGTCGCCACTTGGCACGGTCCTCGGCCAGTTCCTCCCATCGGCTGCTAGGGATGTTAAACGCAACCATATCACGCTTAGCGCAATCTTTGTAACGGAGCATAGGCCGCCCAACAGACCTTTTCGCATCCGCAACCTGTCCCAGCAGTATTTGCCTTGGCAGACGAGTGTGCTCCATTCGATGCACGTGTCCCAGCCACCGTAACCGTTTTTTTTTAGAATGGCCGTGATGCTAGGCAATTGTGCCTCGCCTAGAACAGACTCGTTTGTCACTCGATCCTTCCACGTGATGCCCAGAATGTTTCGAAGACAGCGCAAGTGAAATGTGTTCAGTCGGCGTTCTTGTTTTGCGTACGTTGTCCACGTTTCTGCTCCATACAAGAGTGTGCTTAGGACACATGATTGGTAAACAAGCACTTTCGTTTTTACCGTAAGGTGTCTGTTGTCCCAAGCCCTTGAACGGAGCCTCCCGAACGTGGAGGCTGCTTTGCCGATGCGGGAGTCGATCTCTGCATCAAGCGAGAGATTGCTCGACAATTGCGACCCAAGGTAGCAAAGTTTCTACAAATAGGTCCTCCCTGTAGCGTTTGGACTTGAGCATTGAGATGTTGTACAGCTTACTATCAGTTCGCGTGTGTAAGTGGACGCCCTGCTGTTCATCCCCAAAAGCAACCTTCAGAAGCACCGAGAAGAATATTCCGAACAAGGTAGGGGCCAGTACACAACCTTGACGAACACCACGGCGTACGTCAAATGGCGTAGATGTGTTGCCATTGTGCAGTACTGTGACTTCCATACCTTCGTGGAACGATTGCACTATCCTTAGGAGTTTCGGGGGGCATCCGATTCTGACAAGAACCGAGTATAACCCCTCTCTGCTCACGGAGTCAAAAGCCTTATTTAGGTCTACAAATGCAACGACTAGGGGGGTATGTTGCTCCCTACACTTCTCTTGTAGCTGTCTGAGTGAAAATATCATGTCGACAGTTGACCGTTGGTACCTAAAACCACATTGTGCCTCAGGGTATACGCGATCGGCGAGCCTTTGTAGTTTGCCTAAAATGGCCCTAGCAAAGGCCTTACCGACGATGCTAAGAAGAGATATTCCGCGGTAACAGTTGCAGTCGCCGCGGTCGCCTTTGCCTTTATAAAGAGTGACAATGTTAGCATCTCGCATATCCTGAGGGACGTAGTTTTCTTCCCAACACTTAGCCAGGTGGTTGTGGAGGATGGGCAAGAGGCACTCAAGCTTGACGACTTCGGTGACAACATCGTCTTTACCAGGACTCTTTCCGCATTTGAGCTGCTTGACGGCCAGATAAAGTTCCTCTACGGTGGGTGCGGCGTCTAGCACGTGCCAAGTTGCCAGTTTCGGGACAAGCTCCACTGCATCTGGCTTAATATCCACTGGGCACGAGTAGAGCCCCTTGTAGTGTTCTACCCATCTTGCCATCTGACGAGTGCTGTCTGTTATAACAGAACCGTCGATTTCTTTGAGGGGTGCCGTCTTTTTTGGAGTAGGTCCAAGAGCTCTTTTGATGCCTGCGTAAACCCCGCCAATATCCCCCGCGCTTGCGCACGCTTGGATGCTTTGGCAAAGCTCCGTCCAATACGCATTTGCAAAAAAGCGCGTGCTGCGCTGGAGTGAGGTTTTTGCCTTCGTGAGATCTTCACGCGTCGCATCGCAAGGGTTGAGGCGAAAATTTAAAGCGGCTTGGCGTTTTGAGTCAATCAAGGGAAGTAAATGCTCTTCGTTTTCTAGAAATCAGTCGTAAGATTTTATCTTTTGATACCCAAACACTTTTCCTGCAGTGTCAGTCAGAAGAGACTTCACTTTTTCCCATTCGACTTGCGCTGATGCCGTACTGTCCCAAGTTGCAACTTCTTCACGGACAAGTTCCCCAAAAGATTCCACTACCTTCATGTCACGAGTCTTAAAAAGATTTATCTTTTTTCGACCGAGTGGTTTGGAAGAATGGACTCTCCTGGGGACAAGTCGAACTTTAGTAGCAACGAGACTGTGATCGGTGTCGCAATCGGCACTGTGATTTTTAATATGTGTCTTGTTTTAGTGTTAATATATTTGTTTACATATGAATAATTAACATTTATTATTTGAATAATTGTTCACAGACAAACAATATAACCAATGTTATCGACATATCTCCATACAGATATATTTACATAATACGTACAAAATATAAGGGAAAATAGAATTACATTGTTTCTATTGAAGAAAAATTAAAAATAATTCTTAAATAAAATTAGAGGAGTATGGAATTTTTACGGCAATATGAATGGTTGTAATAATTGTAACCGGTGATAGCTTTAAGGTTAACACTGCGTGTATAATACCGATTAAAGGTGTAATTAAAACCCGATATATTTACGACGGTTGAGACAACCGGTCGAGGGTGACTTGTTGAGTATTTACGAGCGTCCTTGATTTAACCCCGTTTCGCAAGTTTTTGGGGGTAGGTTTTCTTTATACGCATTTTAGGAAGTATCATAACTTTGGATGAGGCATTTTTATTTGTTTTTATTATTGTATAGTATTATTTTTCATTGTTATTATTTTATACTTAGTTTTGTTATGTTCCAGTTTATTATAAGAAGGGATATAACGTCTTAGTTTCCAAGGTTGAACGCGCAGTAGCGAATTAAAGGATAGTTAATCTCTTATATTACCCATCAGCATATCTATTGGCAATAAAAATATTTTCAAAATAATAAGTACAGTTAAATTAAATAGTCTGCTATTAAAATATTTACATAATTTTAGCATCTAATTGTATATGATACTTGCGGTTATTCTGGGAAGAATCTACTCCTTAAATCGGTCGTAACTTTAAATTTACTTCAATTTGCTCAGTACTTTTAAGCAGAGCTAACATGAATATAGTATATTGTGATTTTGATTTGATTTTGGTACCAATCATAGCGAGCGTTGTTTGCTATGAACTGGATAAAAGTAAAGTACTGTAACTGAAATATTATTTAACACTTCCATTTGCAATTATTTTTGGGTAAAAAAGACAACGCTTTTACTAAAACATGAAAAGGTTCTGTGTCAAGGGATGTATTTGTATTTTTTTTAGTATTAATATTTTCTATTAAAAAGATTTTACGTATTATAAATTCCTTTTGTTAATGGCCAATATAAAATATGTATATGGGAATTCCTGAAGACTCTTAAAATGGAAAGTAATAAAATTTTAATGAGCGTATCGTTTTAATGACTGTTTTGCTTGACACAAAGAAATAAAAAAATTACTTTATTACAATGTCCGTTTAATTAAAATAATTCTTTATATGATTGAAATAACTAAGGTGTGTGATGTGCAAACATTAATTTGCTACTGTCTTCAATTCAACATATTAGGTTTAAAATTTTAAATGATGTGTTTGTTAAAAAAAGAACCAGAATTATTTTTATAGAAATTCAGTATTTGGTGAAGTCATATCTAACATCAAATTCTGGTAATTTTTATTAATTATTAATTCTTTTGATTTTAATATTTTTTTCATTCAATATCGCATGTCAAGAAAATGTTTTACGATCGAATATACTGTCGAGTTTTTTACTTGTTGTACGCGTAAACACTATCGTTATAATTTTAGTATTTTTAAAATTAGTTACCAATTAACTACTTAATACTTCATATATTTATAAACAACTAACAAATGTCTGCACTCATTACCAGTTGAAGTATAAGTTTATTATGACATATATCGCATAACAATAGAAAAGCCTGATTCAATTCTCTTCCATCTTATTTTTCTAAATGAATTGGCACGTGACATATAAACAAATAATAATATCAATTTCATTAGTTTTATTGGGTGTTATAGTTTCACCAACTAAACTAACAAACCCTCATGCGATGTTATGTATGAGATACGCAGGTCCAGGTCAAGGAGCTAATATGTTCATAAGGACGAGGAAAAATTTATATATCATCGTTGACAGCACATTCGTAATATAATGAATAAACAAAGCTTCTCTATCACTATACTTTGATAGAAATAACCACTTACTATTCGGTTATGTCATTTAATCGTTTGATCTTTTACTATATTTATCGTATATAAGGGAGGAAGACGTTGTAAGCCTCGTTCTCCCATATACGTAAAAAAAATCTATATAATTAAATAAACATACATATATAATATATAAATACATAAAAATATGATAATATATAGTTCTACAGCTGTGGTTAACGTTGTTATATAAATTCTTTCATCCGTATTCATGGTCGGATGCGAAATGTATGTGAACAATACTAATTCGAAATACCTTAAGACAGACGGTACCCAGAGGACAATAAACATGTCTGCACTGAGGCGAGCTATCGATTAACCATCAAGGAGCGACCCGTTAATTTTTAATGACGGCCCAGCTCCCTAATTCCCTACGATTATATCAACATTATCCACGGAAAATGGGAATATCTGTCATCGGAATGGGCCCGACTTACTTATCGCTTCTAAATTATTCATAACGTTTCGAAATTTGTTTTAATACGTGTTTTGTATAACGTGAGTTCATCACATTAATGTTTTTTCGATTAAAGTAAATAAATAGTAAGTAAGCATTTTTTCGTTAACATTAAAAACATGTAGAACTATAAAATGTTTTTTAAATGCCTTTACGTCACAATGCGTCGTTTAATCTGGTCGACGGATATTTTAAAACATTGATATAATAATAGGAATTTAGTGTAAGCTACGGCGCAGTTTGACGCAAAGGTTAAATGCTAAAATGTCCGTAGGCGGATATGTCGTGTTGTATTTGAGTGTACCATGGTTTGCGCACACACTTGTGCAGTATAATATGCATTATGCTTTTACCTGTTAAGAATGAAATCGGCCATAAGAACATCCTTATAAAGAAATTAGGATGGAAGAAATTCTGCAACACATACGTGTATGCGTTTTATACCTTTATGGTTATATTTTTCTGCTATTAAAATAACAAAGTATAAAGTATAATGCAGTTATAATTATTTACAAAAATAAAGGCCTACCACGAGGTATAGCATTATCTCTGCTATTATAGCTATCTCCAGTCACAGAGTAAAGCTTTGTATTGATGTTTCAATGCAAAGGGTGCGTAATCCAGTGTAATTACAGGCTCAAATAAGATAGTAAATTAGATTCGATGGTCGGCAGGACATTGATTATATATTACCTAAGTCTGATGGTCAAGGTAACCAGACCCTTATACTTTTTAGTATCATTTTTTTTTAACCAACAGATTCGCACATGTATATTTATTTTACGAAGACGAGTATTACGCAGGTTGTTACAATATGCAAAATGTATATTGTTAAATATCTGAATATTAAAATTAAAAGTAAAAAATAAATATAAATTAAACCTTAAATAAAATTCTTGACTAAAGGGTTATTTAAAAGAAGTAAAAATAACGACTTGAATCTTTTTCTTTCGACGGATGATTTTTGCATTAAAATATTTTGTCTTGTTTGTTGTCACTAAACAAATCAACGCTTCCTTTGAAATAATTCCTTATACAATGAAATCAAATCTTTATTCTTTATACTTATATATCTTTTTTCTAAGTCTAGATATATTAAGGAGTGGTTATATCTGGAGAGTTTGAGAACACATACGGACAGGAACTTAAAGATATATGTAAATTTCCAATTTCTATACATATATAAATTTCAAATTTCTATATTATATATAACAATTCTGTCCCGAATTCTTACGGGTAAAATTCATACAAAGTTACCCCAATAACATTTTAATTTTGTTGAAAAATTATGTTTCAAAATTAAGATAAATAATTTATTTTGTTATCCGTGCTTAGTGAGCATCTACGTCGCGGAAGGAGTAACTATGCTAAATTTCAAGTCAATCGGACTTAGAGTTTCAGAGATAGCATGATGAGTCAGCAATTCCTTGGTATATTACACTAAAATACATACACTAAAATTTGAAGTGACATAATATTATGTGACTTTAGTGTTTATTGTTTGTTGACAGTTATATTTTGTCCTATTAAAAAGTCATTTTAGCTACAGCCTAAACTTAAAAGGAATTAAAATTAAAATTTATCTTAGTAGAAAGTCCTATCTTTTAATAGTTTTAACTTATTAAATGCGAAGGTTACTTCGCAAATACCACTAGAGAATTCACGACGGATTCACTTTATTGCTAAAATAAGTCTGTTACTAGTCTCGTATTGAACGGGACTATCGATGCTATTAGGCTAATTAATTAATTATGTTACGATACTTTGTGTTTGTGTTTTACAAGTCAGTAGTTAAATATTTGATTATACAAGGAAATTAATGAATTTTATCACCATTCATCATTAATTTGTGATGGATATAGTTAAGTTTTCTTTATTTCTTTTTTATCCCCAGTCATATTCTCAGTTACTCTTCTGACCTTCATAAATTATATAAGAAACCCATATGCATTTGCCCTAAAATTTATCCAACTTTTTTCTGCTATCCTCGTTCATAACTAGAAACTCTTGTAATATGATAATTATCCGTCTGCATATTTTTCCTATACCATGATTCAAATTAAATTAATTTAATTTTAAAAATTTCGTAGATGTATGTTTTAATTATAGATATATAATATAATAAAAATATAATGAACATATATAATGACATTTACTGTACAGAATATTTTTATTGACACCTTAAAAAAGTAGTTACAAATTCATATTTTTAAAAATATCTCCACAAATCATGACAACGTGGAATTGTGGCGAGAATGTTAGCAAGACAATCCCTTTGATTCCGATTTCTGGGCGAAAAATCAACTAGCATTTCATTTGCCAGTAATAGCTATAAGACGGACAGCTATAAGATATTATGATAAAATGTTTTTTGCATTATTACTCTAATGGATGTAATATATATTTTACCTTACGCTTGAGGGTAATCTAATATAGTGTTTAAGTTTTCCGTAGTACGCAAGTTGAATGCTACGATAATTTATAACGATACTGTAATAGATACCGGTCGAGTAAGATTAAATTTAATTAGCCACAACGCAAGGCACTCGAGTGCACTGTTTAGAATTTTTGTTATTTAAGTTTTTCAAGTGTATAATGTGTACTGGTGCTAGTGGTTTTAAGTGAATAATATGAGTGTATGTGTTTACTGGCGTATGGGCTTTTTTCAAGCTCGTCTGGGTATAAAGCACTCATTCATCAAATATTGGTATTGTTGTGTTCCAGTTTGAAGGATGAGTGAGGTTGTAATTACAGGCACAAGAGACATAACTTCTTAATCCAAAAGGTTGGTGGCGCATTGGCGATGTAAGCGATGGTATACATTTCTTACAATGCCATGTCTATGGGCGTTAGTGACCACTGACCATCAGGTGGCCCTTTACACTTGTCTACCTACCTGTACTATAAAAAAAACTCCCAGCAAGTGATCACTTTTAAAACTATGTACGGAATTGTTTTTTTTTCATAATATTAACAGTGTAAAGCGATAAAGATTATTCAAAAAACATTAGGGCGATTTCAAAAACCCATAAAACCTTGGTTAAATAAACACGCTACGAAACAATATTAATAGTTTCAGTTTTATCTGCAAAAAAAAAACACATTCAAGTGAAATACAGCCAGGAACAATAAAGAATAGCGGGGCTCGAAATAGTTTTTACTCTATATATTTTTACTTTAATCCGTGTTATCCATTAGGGAAATGGTTCTATCCGGAGCCAGTTCAAAGTTTCCCGTAGTCCGTAGCGGTTCGAACGCTACGATAATTTACAATCTGACGGACACTGGTCATACCGGATCAGAGCTAATACCTGTTGAGTTACAGTCGAGATTACAACCGCCTGACTTGGTTATTTAATTTAGACGTTCATTAAGACCATCATTTTTCATTTATTCTTTTGTATTTCGAACGTAAATTTGAACAAATTACAGCCTTTCTTATAAAAGTTATTAAAAGAGTGATAAATATTGCTTTCTTTCAAATTTCAAATTAATAATGACAGCGAGAGCGGAGTCAGTATGTAACTAAACAACCGCTAAGCATACATTCGTTAGTTATACATAAGTTAGTTTTTTACGATTTAATTGACGTTATCGACGTTATCGACGTCAACAACTTTAAATGTAATATGGATAATGTTATTGTAATTAAGTCTATCGGTTCCCATGAGAATGCATTTTAATGGTAAGCATTACTAGATTATATATCAATCTTAACAGAGATTCAGACGAAGGAACTTCGCAACAGTCAACAGTATAAACACGAAATTTTGTGTATAGAAGTACGTTTTTAGATTTTTAGTAGCTCTTTACAAAATAATAAATTTGACATTTTGACAAGTCTATACTAAAACTTTCCAAATGACAAATTATTCTTCGTATAAAAGTTTACAGACGATTAATGCTTGTAAGCACTAAGAAAGCACTACATTTGTTACTCTTGATTTTATGGGTTTGCGTCAAATACTAAAACCAAATAATTTACTTAACTTCCATTTGCCGGGAAACTTAAGTCCATTAGTCGTCCTCTTTCGCGTGTAACTATTTATCTTGTAAAAGACGGACGACGAGGCGGCTAAAATATTTACATTTCCCAACAGCGTAATCAGAATGATATATCTTTGTAAATTTATTTAAAGTTTCTTTAAATCAGGCAGAGTTAACCTTCCCACTATCATTTTCATGTATCTGCTGCAACATATTAAACACACACACATACACACACACACAACTCAACTACACAAAATACTTATCTGACTGATTTCCTGAAATTAAAATTTAATTTAATTTATATTATTTTTATTTTAGTGGTAATTTACTCATTCTTTCTTATTTAGTTATTGCGTTTTTTTGTATAGTTATTGTTTTTAGTATTTAATATTTAGTATTTCTTTTTTTTATAGTTAAATCTCATTTGAATAAGCAAATGTAACGTCTGTAAGATTACGCATTTTGAGTTATCTTTTAAGTGGAGATTTATAATATGTTTTTATTTTTATATATATAAATTACCTATAACACTATGTTAATCTTGTATGCAAACTTGGCTTATTAAAATAAATAAATTAATACAAATGAAAAGCTTGATGATTGATATAAAAAAATTATGGAAATGAAGTATTACATTTAAGTGTGCAATGTCGAGTGGAAAGCTGGAATCCATTGAACGTCACTACTGCCAATTTTAAAACAAAATTTAAGCTGAAGCTGGTTTAGAATATTAATTTTACCTAGAAGAACCGACAAGATACTCAAAGTTAATCCAAGATACTCCAAATTAACCGTTCATTTTTAGCAACCTATTTAAAGAGTACATGTCTTGTGAGTCTCAGCAAGACGTCATAATTTATAGTTTGATAAAATACTCCCAAATTATTCTTAAAATGGGTACCGTTGTAATCCCATTTGGCAATATTTTCATTATTTTCCCTATAACAGTTTTCCCCAACTTATTATCTCTTAATTTAATCAAAATCTGCTTACGGCTGGCAATTTTCCAGAGAATTTTCCACGCCGACTTCGTAATTATCCGCTTTAATAGGCTTTATTTTGTAATTAATTTAAGATCGATGGGCATATTCCAGTCATAATTGGTTTCTCGTTAAATTAAATGTATTACCCTATTATGAGATGGCAGTGGTTAGGCCATACAAGACCTTGTTGCTGTTTCCGATAAACGTTTGTAAACTGTAAAATAAACCTTTGTCCATAACATTCACACAATATATACAAACGTGTATATAGTTTCATAAAGTTTTACACTCCTGTTACTCGACAATAATGTATACGGTTTTACAACAGACCGGTAGAAAACAACTTAACTGACTCGGCAACAGACTAAATAAAAAAAAACATAAAGGAATGTTTGTGGTCAAATTATTATACAATTTATGTGATCATAGATGCATTTGTATAATTTCATTATAATACTGAAAATTTTAAATAGTTATGAAAAATGAAAAGCCGTAACGTACGTACGAATAACCGTAAACGTAATCTGTCTATATTAAATAAAATAATATGAATTCGAATCGAAAGTTGTCATCTTTTATATGTGCCTAGAAATGATTTCGGACAATTATATAATAAAATATGATATCTTGATCGAATGGATAACCCTTAAAACAAAACTTTCTTCATATAAATTACATTCCTAATCAAATATAGCTTACCAAATGTCACTAATGTTATTAATCCTCCCAATCCCCTGTACATATTTTATTAATAAGATGAGGCGTCGCGATTAATTAATTCTACACTGCTGATTCTTTAACATTCACAGCGATAGGGTTCTACGTCAGTGCAAAAACGCCCTACCGAAGTACTTTTTCCGTTTACACAGTAGTCATTAAGGGAATGATCCGGTAGCTTGAACGGATAACTTATGGTCGGCTATGGAATCTGCATATAAATAGGAATGAGGTTCATATCAGAGGGATTATGGAGGCACTTTCCGTCCGAGGGAAGCGTGGCACTGTGCCAGCTACGCGAAGGGTTGGACGTGAAAATATTTAATTTCTAATTTTAAAAAGTGTCAATGCTATCTTAGTTTTAATTTCAAACATTTCGGAAAGATTGTGTTAGAGGCTAATACTGTAATTATTGAAATTATTTATTTAACAGCTAGCTGTGCACTGCGTTTTATTTACCCTGTAACCGTGGTTATTTTGTTTACAACTTTAGTTATAATATCGTTTGTCCTGAGTGTCTAACTCAGGATTTTAAAGCCACAAAGTACAAACTACACTACTAACCCCAAGTTGAAATTGATTTAGCAAGCATTCGATAGAAACTATTTTTTTAATAAATTCAATTTTAAGGACATGGAAAATATCCTTTTTATGAATTTTACCCATACGAAGTCGATATAAAAAAGCCAAAAATCTAATATTAGTAGAAAAAAACAATGTCCTATTAACCAACCCATGATGATGATGACGAGATAGTATTGATTTTATATATAAAAAAAATAGATTTTCTGTTACGTCATTCCGTGGCTTGACTGTAACGTAAAAACAAAACACGTCAAAGTAAATCCTTATATTACTGTTCAGGTCACGTGATGTGGCTTTACCTAAGTACAAAATATTGTTAGCCGAGACGCAATAAAATAAGGACACGTAATACTTATAAAAAAACATTTTTACGATATCCCTTATAAGCGAGCTTTTTGTAGAATGTGAAATTCAACAAGTTTTATAAAAATAAATAAATATTTCTTTTATGTATTTACTTTTGATTTAAATTTAAGATTTTTAAGATATCATTTTTTTAGAATAATTAGGTACGTTTTCTTACTACAATTAAGTTTCTGTACCCGAATCTGAAGTTACTAAACAATAATATTTATGCTTGAAGTTACACTGACTCACTCACCATTCAAACCAGAACACATTAATACAAGGTGGTACCCACCAAGGTACATATGCACAGATCTCTATCACCGTTTACATACTTTATCATTATACACTATGTCATATATCAATAAAGTTTTTGTTTACAATTCATTATATTATATTGGCATATATTTCTCATAGGACTCAATATTTAATGATCGCGGATTTGATTCCCAGTTTAAGGAAAATATTTATAGTGTTTGCGGTGCAAATTTGAAATGTTCAAAATATTACTCTCTTTTTCACAGCGTTATTGGCTAAAGATATTTTTCCGGTATTGGAGTACAATCCTGATCCCTTGTAATGGAACAAACGGGGCGGGGAGAAAAAATAATTATGGGGTGGTTTGCAGCAAATTTGATTTCGACGCCTCGTTCTTTTGCTCTTTTGATTTTGCTATTTTAAGGTTAATTAGGAAATATTTCTTACATAATTTAACGTTCATCAATAAAAGATTTTGGAAAATAAATAAGTTATTTGTGGGTAATATATTAGTTATTATATACAATCAATTATTAATTATTATTTCGTAAATAAAACGTATAAAATTACCTACCTCAGTAAAATATCATTCGATACAATTCATATATATATATACGATATAAAACACATTATTCTTCATTTATTCAATAATCATATATGCAGAGATTACATTTCTTACTCAGGCAATTTAATCCATGTGTGTTATTATGTGTATGTGTATATATACACATAATAAAGCAGTAGAAACATTGAATTTATCAAAAAATGAGCGTGGGGGGTAAAACGAGAGTATTTGTTTGTACGTACAAGCTAATCTCCAAAACTACGGAACGGATTTTTTTGCGATTTTTGCAGGTAGATTTATCTCAGTCGGCCATCTAGTTTTGTTTCATTGAAATCGGATGATAGTAAAGTTATCGTCCTTTCACTTCAGTTTTTTTAATACTTAAGTCAATCTTCACTGCAGTACTTTCTATAGCAGATGCTTTCTGCTGACAGCGTCACGTAAGAGTCAACAACAACTGTATAAAGTTTTAATGACAAAAGAACGCATACGAGATAAAAACAAACATTAATTTACAGATACCATTTAAAATGCTTATAATGTTTCAATTCGAAGCCTTCTATAAAATATTCAATAACGTTCAAAACCCGGCTATTTGCTTAAGAATGAAGAAAATAATGCTAGTTTTATTCTTTTTTTATAATATAAATAAATATAGAACAATATATTATAAAGATGTACTCGTAACTCACCTTTTTGCGTTCGTAAAAACAATATATCTTCATTTAAATCCAAGGGTATGCTCGCCTAACTCGCCGTCTTCTTATTACATTATCATATCAAAGGATTAGCAAGTCTTCGCTTCTAGAATCATCAGAATGAAAACGTCAACCCTCTCACAATTAGAGCATGATAAATGGATCACGAAAAATCTCATCTAAATATTTAATCGAAAATTCCCCCACATGCATTTCTGTTGCATAGGGTAGATGTCCGATAGTATTGTTGCAAGCGAGAAACAACTTATTACGCGGGTTAAGTGATGATGAGTGGTTGTATGGATAGTAACGAGTGTGAATACTTCGTAATAATGGAACCAGATATAAAACCTTCGCGTATGATTTCTCAAGGTAATTTTAAAAACTGTTTTCGGATTTATTTCGAATTTTTAATTTAAATTAAGCAAATGAAGAACGCTGTCATTGTCAATTTGGGTTTGACGTTTTCAGTTTCTTAATAAGAAACGTTATTTTTTATTTTTAGTATATACTTGGAGTTATATTATACAATTATATTATCACTAGTGTCCTCCCCCGGCTTCGCCAGCCTGTGAAGGGAGGAGGGGAGGTATTAGGTACCCTATGTCTTTTTCTGTACCCCTGACAATTACAAAATTTCATGATGATTGTTTGAGTCGTGGGACGTGAAAGCGTAACAAACCAACTCACTTTCGCATTTAAAATAATAGTAAGGAACATACGCTAGGTTTCCTTAAACCCACTTTTAAAAGCAGTCTTTCGGATCGACAGTAGATTTATCTTTTTTTTTTTTTATATTTTCCGGGTGTGCAAAAGACTCTACTCCACCTGATGTTAAGTGGTAGTAGAGTCCAAACGCGAGGACGGCCAGTACAGTCGGGAAGAAGGTTCTGCACTAGCCGCCCTCGCCTTGCCAAACCCGCAAGATGCCTCTTCACGCCTCGTTTGAAGGAACCCGGGTCGTAAGTCGTATCTTTAATAACAAGTAAGCAAGTGTTATGTTCAAAGGTTCCATCAACGATGGAATTAGTATTTTTATATTATTCAGTTTTTGTAGGCGAAGAGACGAATAACAATCAATTGGTCCATTAGCCAACTAAAAGAATTTAACTAAAAGAAAAACAATTACATTTAGAAAACCAAGTTTCTTTAATGTGTTCCAGCACCGAGGCATATGTTCAATTTTGTATTCTACAAAGACAAGTGCACACTGTGTTGGAATGCAGTGGGGTGGGGTGGCGCCCCTGTTAACCGATGCAAATATTTCTTTCCGACAAAATATTGCTGTGTTAATACCATGCTAAAATGCCGCACAATACCACCCTATGTGTACTTTTGCTATTGGCTTTTATTATTTCCTTTTATTGACCACGAAAAGGGCGTTCGTTTGTATTTCGTTATATTAGTTTAACTATATTGTTGTATTTGTGTTTGCTTGTATCTTATCACTATACTAACACCATCAAAGCCACCAAATAATCACGTTTAATTGTAAACGATGAATATTATTAATTATATGACAAATATTTATAAGAATAGAATATGCTTTATTGTAAACCAAAAGAGTTATAGAAATATACAGTTATAAACACAAACAATTAAACTATTAATGTACAAAATACGTTCTTATCGCTAAAAGAGCGATCTCTTCCAGATAACCTTAGGGTAAAGGACATGAGATTAATAAAATGGTAAGGAGGTTTAGAACAATTGAACCTTTTCAATAAATATATATACTATAAATAAATACATAAACATACATTTATAATATATACTTATATAAAAATAAGTAATAATAATAAGATAATTATAGTAACAATAGCAAGGTATAAGGATTTTCTTCTAGTTTTAACCCTTTTTTTCTGTCCTTTGTATTTCACGGGATTACAAGCTATATAGAAAATTATGAGTTTATAAAATGCGTGCCGCCTCGGTTTTAACGTTCGTGACATTTCATATAATTTTACTTCAAGACTCAGTATTTTTTACCTTAAACATACAATACTGTGCAAACAATATCCACCGTTTTACATAAAATAATACCTATTTGTTATATGTGTGCATTTAATTTAATACATAATATTTAATTAATTATGAAATTTTCAATTCTGCTATAATTAAATATAATTAACAATTAACCACGACTGGAAATAACGTCTTACTCGACCTGCTGCCTTTTTACACTAACTAAAGCTTTTACTCCTTTTAAAAGACATTAAACTTATTCCAACACATTCCTTTCTCTATGAGAGATATAAAATAGACAATAGTAGTCAAATTTACGTGGTCCTTTAGTTCAGCGTCTATTTACAGAAACAACTTAGCTGAAAGATTGACTTTAGTTTTTATATGATACTTCATACTTTTATTTGATTTATTGATAGTGTGATAGTTATAGTTATTTATTGATACTCTGTGGAACCAGCTTTCGCTGGCGGTTTTTCCAATCCGATATGACTTGGAAAACTTAAAATAAAGAACCTACTCATTCCTCGTTCATTCGTCAATGGGCGTTGATAGTCACTTATCTCCCGTTTGCCTTAAGAAAAATATTTTAAATAGTAATGTAAATAACTGATGCCGTTTAAAATTTATTATTATTATTTTAATTGCAATGCTATCGCGTTACTTTACACTTAACCTTAAGCACATAAATAGCGAATCAATTTATTTTATACTAAATCTACTTTATTATAAAACTCCCCGCCTTCATATAACTTTGGTCCTGAATAATTTTCTAATTCAGCCTCTAAACCGTAGATTTTATTGCCCTTCGGTTTCCCTAATGCCAAATTGCGACGTAAACTTCGCCTTCCTGACCTATTTAGAAGGATATCGTCGTTTCAAATTCAACCTTCTTAAGTTCCTCTCTCTGTCCTACTTATAATTAGAGAAAGAGACAGAAGTATAATTTTGCAACCAGTACTGCATATACACGAGGTACGTTTCATATACAATGGGTTGAAGTTCGATAATACGTAAAATACTCGGGAAATAAATAATTTCCAAAAACGTTTTATTAAAATATTACAAACCGAAGCATAATATTATTCTTAAACGTAAAATTAAATGCATTACATCAAATATGAAACGTCCTCGAAGGCTGTACATTTAAGGGTGTACTGCGAATGGGTCGCAGGGCGCCTTTAAATCACTTAAGAAGGAGAAAGGCAAGTAGCTTGCAAAGCCTGTTTTTGCCTACCAAAACCCAAGATTAGATAAGAAATATATATAGCACATAGAAAATTTGAAGTTATAAATTAAGATAAGTATCATTATTAGGCCTTGCGCAGACAGAATAATAGTAAACTTCAATATTAATAATAATGAATGGTTCATATTAATTTGATCAGTAATATATCTAATTAAATATTGTATCTATAATCTACATTTGTATGTTTATTTATTTATTTATTATTATTACTTTCTTAAGTGGCACTGTAAGGAGTATAAACTATTCCTTACATCGAAGCACGACATAAGATGCTATGTAACTTATACTTATGACTCCTTTCTTTGAATGGAATATATAAAAACAAACAATTTCTATTAAGCGGTAGAAGAACTGACAAGAAACCTTACCTAGACGGTCAAGCGTTAAAACATATAATAAGATAGCCTCATTAACCTTGTATTATATTATTACATGAGAACAGATAACATAAATTAAATAATAATAATAAAATAAAAGTGTAGTGTAAGTGTGCAGAATTTCAGTTCAATAGGCAAAGCGGAATTAGTGTAAAATTTATTTGTAAGATTAAACCCACACTTACTAAGTAATATCTAGGTGATATCAAATAAAAACTATATATTCTTGTCACAAAATAACATATTATAAGGCACTACGTGACTTAACAGTCTTTATTTTATAAGAGTTCATCTTATAGGAGTACCGTTTTATTAATACCTAAGGTTAGAATTCTATTCTATATGCAGACGGCATGAATCCCTTAGTTCATGACTCAAGGAACCGAACGCAGTTCAATCGTAAAGTTTACCCTCGAGATGTACAGTTAGCAAGAAAATTGAATTTAAAATACTACTGTTCAAGTCTGTGTTTTTTTGTTTTAATTTATTTCAATGTTTTATTGATACATAAATATTTTATTGGCGATCTGAAATTTTGCACAAAGGTGGAATATCAATCCATACCTTCCATATATTGGTCTGGAAAATGATATAGGCGAAAATGCCAATAAAAAAATGTGTGATATAAATGGAAACTAAATATAATATATTTTGTGCTAAAAAATATTTAAAAAAAATGATGCCAACGACTTTATCCCGCGGCTGTACTCGAAAGAGAAGAAATGTAAATAGAGCTTAGTTCTTATTCAATTGTTGATGTATTCACAGTCATTTTGATCAATTCATCTTGATAAGAACAGCATAATGGTAAGGTCATGCTAACTACTTTATCGGTTATACGTTGATTATAGTTAATAAAGAGTTTTTCCACACAATCTAATGGAATTTAAATTCATTTAAATTCATTCATTTATCAAATTCATGAATCGTCATTTTACAAGATTAAGTTAATTTTAAAGCTAGAACCAGGTCAGAATGTAGATTCTACCGAGAAGAAACGACAAGAAACAAAACAGTTAGTCTATTTTTACAATCAAGTTACATAGATAATTAAATTGAATTATTATTTTCTTTACATGTAATTTAAATTAATAAAAAGCATTTTTTGCCCATCACATACTCCAAGAAGAATTAATTGATTTTATTATATAAATAAACACCTGATATAAAATGATTGTAAAAATATGCATTTTAAAAAAACATTTTTTCGCCTTTATCTTCTTAATTGTATAAGTCTCTTAAACCAGCATCAAATAATTATTATAAACGTTAATAGAATAAAATGTTTTATACGTATCCTTTATCAAAGTGAAATGCAAGTTAAGTCACGCCCTCAGTCGGTGAAGTTATTTATTGCTCGTACTTTTCGGGTAATTAGGTTACCTTGCGGGGACACTCGGGACTAATTTGTCAAAATCTCTTAGTAACTTCGTCTGAAGCACGCTCTTTCTGTTTATTAGTTTTCTCCTATTAATCACAAGCGAGAGAAAGTGTATTCTCGTTAAATGTTTTCGCTCAAAATGTATGAAGAAAATTAAATAAAATTATGAAGAATGCAATATAATTTCATTATATTAAGCTTAATAATATAAATCAATAAATTTAAATAAAGTAAAAAAGTAAATGCTTTTAAATGTTTCAAAGTTGGGCCCTAACTCAATAAGATTAGAATCTTATTGAGTTAATTTCAGTACGCTACTCCTGGGTTATACATAAGGACAAATTTCATACGATTTGTAAATATGCAGGCACATCAATATCAATTAAAGACAAAATACACCAAAGGCACGGTGCAAAAATGGTGCAAAAATTTCATTTCAATTGATTATAAGGAACTGATTGAAAAATTGACCAGTGTTGTAATGTCTTTTTAGCAATCCAAAATTATAAAAAGGGGTTAAAATAATAAACTTAGAATTGGAATAAATAAATCTTCAGCTATATTTATTTTTAATATCAAATTGCAATGTATATGAAAATTATTCAGTGTTTTTATGTATTACGTTCGGTATTTGAGCCCAATACATGCAAAATACTAGAATACAAAACAACCGGTCTTGGCGCAGTCTAAAAATTTATGTTTATGTATTTTTAATAGAAATTCTAAACGTTACTTGAATATCAATATATGAACAAAAATATAATAGAAAAAAAAAATAAAGATTTTCTATGACGCTTACATAATATATAAAATACATAATTACTAAACTAGATAATGCAATTAAAGTATTTCTATCTCTTTTTCCTGTGTGGAGTTAATAAGTATAGCAAATCCTGTAAAATTAATAATATGAGTTATATTTTTTTAATTTAGAGTTTGTTTATGTCATCGGATAATTAGAAGCACCGTTAGCTTATAACAATTCTATATATGTTGTGTGATGGTAGATTCACGACAAATTTCGAAAAGAGATGATAAGATTTGAACTGAAATCGCTTTTTTATTTATAAAATTAATGTTTTCAAAAAGTAAAATATATGAATCAATTTATATCAATAGGCTTTCTTCATTTTTTGTTAGCTTTTGTTGCAGTCCTTTCTTTTTAAAAAAGTTAACACCTAACAGAATAACAAACACATAGAGGCGTGTATGTCCCATGTGGCGTTTGCGTCAAGTTCGTAATTAGATAACAATCGAGTCCGGCGGCGTGTTCGTGTTCGATCCACTAATGACCACGGTGTAGTTAAACCGCTATCTCTTTCCAATCAACAACTCGCTTATACTATTCGCTGTTCCAACATTATAACAGAACCACAGATAATAATTAAAACTGATAACTAGTGATACAACAATGTAAGTTGCTTATAATGACTAGCCCGAGGCGTTCTAAAAAAAATGGTCCGTGTGTTATCCAACACTTGGATTGGGATTCTCCTTCAGCCGCAACAGGGACGGTCAAACGAAGAAGATCTTCTTGTCCGGAAAATTCTTCAAAGAAACACCTTTTAAAAGATGAAGGAATTTTTGAAGTTCAAACGCCATCAGATTCTGGAAGTGGTACTTCGAGGAGCCTCGATGAAACTGACAAGTCTGATTCCCTTCTGGAAGTAGAGGAAAGAATATCATGTATTATTAATGAAAATAGATCTTCTCAAAGCAATTCCGAATCAAGTGATATAGATATAATTATCGATAGTATTTTGGAAAATCCCATCGATGAAGAATTATTTGCTCAGAATGATTTATCTAAATGTGATCGTAGTAGATCTTTTATAAGGCCACAAGACAGTATATTAGATAGGCATTTTTTACATTCGGTAGAAACTATACAAAGGACTAAAGAGAAGAAAGTAAAAACTCCATTGCCTATCAAAAAGCTAAATAAGTCTTTAGATATTGTTAAAAATACCAAAGCTACAAATTTAAATAGATTAAACGATAAATCGAGTGTTCTTCCTATATATAAGAGCACTGTTAAAGAAAGTGATGTAGAGCTAAGTGCTAATCCAAGGAAAAAATCTTCTAAATTAAAGTTACCATTTTCTCCAGTAAAAGCAATGGACAAGCCAAAGTTTTTCCACAATAAAACTACTTCACAAGAAGTTAAGCCATCACCGTTGTTGTCATCCCCAGTTAGAAGAACAATATCGAACGAGTATGTTCGATTAAAATTCGGCAACGACACAGTTGTAAGACGTACAATCGATGGTAAATCAATACAGAAGATTACTCCAAAAATTCAATCAATAATACCCGAAAGTCCAATTGATAACGAGGACCCATTTTTAAATTTAAGTCCCAATAAAAAGTACACAGTTACCGTCAATAATAAAGTTAGATGCGACAAAGACAATTATGTCATATTCGATCCGACCACTGGCTTTAAACCAGACGAGACATCCAAACAATCAAGAGTACCTTCTAAAACTGGTGAAAAATCAAGGATTCCCTTAAAATCTCCTAGTGGTGAAAAGGCTATAGTAACACGGAAATCAGTTAATGTTAGTGATACAGACAGTGGTATTTTATCTCCTAATTCTCCCGGCGAAACAAGTGAAAAAGTGCCTAGGTATTATGTGAACGCTGCAGTTTTTAGTGAATCAGCCAAGAAATCTACTTCAGATTTAGACATCAAAATACTTGATCCTGTAGTCGCGAAAAAGGCAACTGAACAAATAAAGGTAAGTGCTTAGAAGTTTTATTACTATTATGTTCATATTTAAGTATATAAGCGACGATTTAAGTACGATTGAGAATATCTGTTGTTCAGTTTTAAATGTCTTAAAACTCCGTTATAATTATAAAGGCTATTTAGCGATTGATTAGTTAAAGAATAATGTCTTTTTTTAATGTCAATTAATGACATTCTGAGACTGAAAGGTAGATGTTATATACGAAATTAGTATCCACATAAAAGCCGGTACAAAAAAATAGCTCAGAATTTAAAATAAGTAGCGACATCTATTTATTATAAATACTTCGTCAACGCCATCTATGTTCGAGTAGATAAGAAAGGTGTAAACATTTACTTCTAATATAATAATTTATTTATTTTATGATAGTATAAAATATTTTCTTTTTTAATTCCTTTATCTATTATTAATTAATTAAATGACTAATAAATTTCACAAAGTACTACAAAAGCTTTGATTTAAGAAATAATAATATGAAAATAGTAGTAGTATCGTAATAGCGCCATCTAGTAATATTTTGGGGTTTTTAATAAATGAACGTTCAACAGTAGTTCTGCTGCTCAGCGTTAGATGGCGCTAAGAATAAATTGCCTACGAATGCGTTATAAGATCCTTTATAAATTCCCCTTCGTTTGCTGAGCGCTTGCCGGCTCATAGTTTCATATATCACTCTACACCGGTCCATTATTTGGGAGCAATCGTGCAGTTAATTTCCAAATGGGTCCATTTAACGCAAATAACGAACTGAAGGCGCGTACTTCACTCACTTTTTAATGATCGCATTTGCGTTTATGCAAGCAATTACTCCTTAACTGAAAATAATTCTTTATTTCGATTTGACTTTACAATATGACAAATTTATGCTGTTTTATGTGGTATTTCATTGTTTTCTTTCCTTTGCTGGAATAATAATTATAATGCTAATAGGTATAATGTATTACAGATATAAATGATCATTATTTGATTCTTTTGTTCAGTGCTATGTTGTGTGACTTTCAGTTGTACCAAAAATGTTCTTTTGTTACGGCATAATTTATTATTATCCTTAATGGATAGCAATAAGACTATCAAATGGTTCTATAGTGATCAGTCAGCTACATCAATGGACATTATTAATAACATACTGATATATGAGTAAAAATGAATGAGTAAAAATAACAAAATGTTTAAATATTTCCTTATGTTTTCGTTAATTGAAATGAAAATAAATTATCATATGTTTAATAAGTCGAGATGCCCAGAGCTAGATCACTGAATCTTAACCGTAGATTCCGAGCTCGAGCTTGACTGAATTTCTTGTCATACAATCATGTGCTTATCTGTGTTTATAATTCATGTAGTACTCTAGGCTTTGAAGGAAAACATTATATGGAAACCGGCATGTGTCAGGAGAAAAATGTGTTATATGTATCCGCGAACCTACTCAATGTAAAAGGTGCATCTTGTGGTTTACGCCATGTCGGAATTGTTTCTAATTGACAGCTACAAATACCATCATCAGTTGTGGTTACATATTGTTCAGAATTGTATTAATCCCAACCGAGGGTGACGACTTTTAAGATTATTTTTTTCAATAATTCATCAATTATTTTATTGACGTATATATCAGTCAATATATTTTTATTTATTTTAAACATTACAGTAAACAAGTAACCTGCTTATAAATTGACTGCTAAGGAAGTGCATATTATTAATAATTATTATTTACGTCCAGTTAATTATGTTATTCCAAATGTTATGTAACTTGTGCCTATGATAAAAAAGAATCCTCCAGTTCACTTATCCTTCAAATACGAAAGGCTAACCCTTTTCAGAGAGAAATCACGAAATATTGCAATGAAGTTTAAGGTTAGAAGTGCATTTAACTTTTTTTTTTAAATTATGATATCAAATGTTTTATTATATAATATATTATAAATATTGTAACTTCTGTTCGTCGTTCCGAATAAATAAATAAATGATTGTCGTAAGTAATATTTAACAATACTTAAATAATGAATGAACACTTACACGTCATATCCTAGTAAAAAGAAGATCTAGTTTTTGTATTGTATTTTATTCCGCAGTCCCGTTTGTATCGCTGTGTTAAGCTATCAAAGTTGTATCTGAATGGTCTGACAAACTGAAATATTTATTATGTGATGTGCGATCGCCACGCAAATTACATTCGCTGCAAGACGATGAGAATCTACTGCCTGATTAGTGAGGATTCGCGCAACGAATACGTGATTTATACGTGGCTCTCGGGAAAATGCAATAAAGTTCGTCACCCACTCAAATATTTCATATAGCGTTTCATATAGCTTCGCTAAAAATAGCTTATATTTGGTTATTTAAACACATACGCGACCGAACAACGCTCAGGTTAAAATCTGAGCAATGACTTTATGTGTGCTTAATTCAGGGTAAGTACTCTTACATACTAAAGCAACTGCTAAGGCCAATCTCTTACGGTTACAAAGATCGTTTTGACATAACGCATCCGCGGCCCTACGACGCTTACCCCGCGCGTTTTCGGCAGAACTCTCCTCAGACGAGGTGAGACTCGTTTCAATCTTGAACTCCCGGGTTGCTGGCGTGGTACCCATGGCAGGGGAGAAAACACCTCAACCATGGACCACGGATCCGCAAATGCAGCATAGGGTTAAGTGGACCGATGACTTGAATAATTTGAGCCCGAATGGAAGCGGAAGGCGGCGAACCACGACAACGAATGTTTCCATGCGTTGGTGCAATTTGAGAGACTGCTCTATCCAGCAGTAATCTGCGACTGGTTGAATTGTGTTACTTACCTTATTTTTAAAAACATTATTATAATTAAAAGAATAATATTTGAAACAATTCTACTATGAATACTTAGAATTATCTATAATTTTTTAAATCGTTACAATACTAAATAATAAATAAAATAAACAAAATTATTTTGTATTGAATAATATTTCAATTTATATAAACGTTAACTATGGCGGTGCAACAACGTTGTCTTGAATCGGACGCATCGAAATCATATAAACTAATTAGTCATCATATAAGCCAAGGCTTTGCCCGCGTGTTAGCGCAGGTTTTAGGTAAAACGTGTAGCCTATTTCCTTCCTTGGGGTTTAAACGGTAAACAGACACACAGTGTTAATTTTGCATTTATTTATAGTATAATTTTATATTCCAAAACAAATTTAAAATTAGACAAATAATTTTATATTCCAAAACAAATTAAATTTAAACTTATTGACATTTCAAATGAATCCATTTCACAAGTAGTGTAAGCGCTAGGAGCAAACACTTGACACGCCGAGCTTAGGAGGACCTCTTAAGTACCCTCGCACTAACGCGTAAAGGCTTTTACTTAGAAGTACTGAAATGTTTCATTTCCACGTGAGAAACAAATGTTACAGTGTTTGTATGAACATTTAAAGTTACATACGGGGCTACTGTTGAAAAGTAAAATGCGGTATAGAACCGAAAACGAACGTAAATGTAAGAAATTGTTAGTATTTCTTACAGCCTGTTTGTACTTTTTTATAAAAGGAAGAAATCTTCAAACTCAGTTATACCCTTTTCTTTCTTATCCTATCGTACTTATTACATTTGCAAAACCTAAACATACATACACAATTACTTTGGTTAAAAATCTTTCTATGCAACTAAATATTGTACATATAACTTAACAACTTATTGTTAGTATTGTTAAGCTGTAAGTATAAGTCATAACTATAGATATATGAAACAGGTTTAATATTAATGCTGTTAAACAATCCCTTCAAAGATCTTGAGTCCAAGGAGAACCTTTTGAGAGCTCTTTACATTTAGGGGAAATGTTACAGTACCGAAGGAAAGCGAGGTTTTAGGAGAAATTTATTGAATTAATACTACTTTGAAGTAAGAAAGCGGTATTTTAGCGCGCTGCTTAGTTGCTGATATTGCTTTTTACAATGCCTTAATAAATATTAATTCTTGAATTAATTTGTGACTTACAAATAAATATAGAACTAAAGTGTTTGTTCAGATTTTTTTTGACGTTGTTTCTATTACGATTTTTTGTATTTACAAACTATCTATTTTGTATGTATTTATTCTTTTATCAAGCGATTTTTGGCTATTATATATAACACATATTTATATATTTCTATATACTAATAATAATCTAAAATATATCACTTTACATATTTCTATATTCATATATAGAGGCACTCGATGTATTTAAAAAAAACGTTAGCGTACAGCGTAAATATATTTAATGTAATTATTACCAGTATTTTAGTAAAAAAGGGGGTTACTGACTAACCCACCGCTGTTGTTACGCCGCTCACGCGCGGGGATTGTAACCTAATTACTGGCTGCAGACTTGTTACTGATTGAGACGAGGGAATTAAAACGAATAACTCTTACTCAAATATGAACTAAAACTTTATTACTGAAACACATTTGATGTCACTTGAAAAAATGTTTACGATGAATCCAGCTGTTGAATGCCATAAAATTAATTAAAAATAATAATAAATATCTTTATTGCACACTTACAAGGAAAAAAAAATATAAAAGTAAAAATAAGCTTAAGAATATTTTAAATATAGACTTTAATATAGATTATAAAACTAAAAAATAATTAAGTTAACTAACTACGCTTTATTAGATATGTGATATGATAAATGATAATAATTAAAAGATATATTTCTACATTATGTGGAAACTAAAAAATATTTGCTGAAAAAAAAATATGTACATAGTTTAATATATGTTTATAAAATACATTACAAGGTTTTTTTTTAAAGCGGTTCTTAGTTGTTTTAATTTATCATATTACAATTTATTCATCTGAGATAATGATAAAAAGTTAGTGTTTCGGAATATAATTTTAGAAACAGCAATTACTGTTTCATATTCTATATATTACTAGCTTCCCCGGACGGTGAAATAAGAATTCCGGGCAACCGAAACCGAAATATTTAGGCAGTAGTTAATATTTATTACTGACCCCATGTCTATGGGTGAGGTGACCACTAACAGCCATGTGGCCTATCACCATCCTTTCATAGATAAACAAGAAACGTTACATATCAAAAGATTGTCTTCGATCTTGTCTTTGAACTAAATATTTAGTTTACATGGTAAAGGCAGTTTTACATCAATAAATAAATGTATAATCGGGGTATTTGTACAAAGAATACGAGCATTACGTATGACGTTGCTTCTAATCAGAAACTCATACTGCGTTGTTAATTTGCTACGCCACTCACGCACCGAACCCGTAACCCGATTATTATTTACGGCCTTGTTACTGATTGAGACAAAGGAATTAAAACATGTGCTTTGAAACAAACTTTAAGCCTACTCTTAATATTATAACTTTTCTTGTATTGGTATTCTTTTTTTTTTATAGAACAGGAAGGCTGACGAGCATATTGGCCACCTGATGGTAAGTGGTAACCAAACGCCCTTGGACATTGGTACTGTAAGAAATGTTAACCATCGCTTACATAGCCAATGCGCCATCAACCTTGGGACCTAAGATTTTATGTCCCTTGTGCCTGTAATTACACTGGCTCAAACCGGAACACAACATTACCAAGTACTGCTGTTTTGCGGTAGAATATGTGATGAGTGGGTGGTACCTACCCAGACGAATTTGCACAAAGCTCTACCACCAGTAGATTTTAGTATTCCATTTTATCTTGAAGAAAATCTTCGATATACCATTTTTTACAATATGTTTCGAAATCAAGTATTAATTGCTTGACAAAATACTTACATAATCTATAATGAAAATATGTACTTCATATCAATAACTATTATATAATAATATTATATATGAAGTACATAGTATTATAAAAACTTATGTAAAACCTTTGGTTCATCTAACCACAGCTTTTATGTATATTTTGCTACATATAACATATTTGTAGAGCATTTTAATTAGGCCTTTAAGTTAATTTTACAATGATAATAACACTTCACTTAGCTTACTGAAAATCTTGAAATAAAGTACTGAAATATAATTTTGAAGGTTTAAAGAGAAATCACCCAGAGTGCCGAGAGCGTTATCCTTAACCGAGTTTGAGACCGTCCACGAACTCCGAACATAATTGAATCATCGCTGGACTTGTTACCGGTAAAACGGAAAGTAAAATTCTATTTGAAAATTTATTTTTTATTATTGGAGTTTGAAAACGACCGGAAAATATGTTTTGGCATAAAATTATTTTAGTTTATATAAGAAAAATAAGCATATAAGGAATATTATGTTTTAATCTAAAGGATTTATTTTACTGCTTATAATTAGTTAATATAGGTACTTTTATCTTTTCGCGAATAATGCGTCTACAATTGACACAAATATGGCGTTAGCGACGTTTCATTTTAAGAAACATGTTTTCTTAAATCGTTTAGTTACCATACCAACTATTTTAAAATAATTTATAATTAAATCTTAATTATAATTTTACTAAAAAAACTGTTTGTGCTTCCTTAACAATATAAACAAAATACCAGGTATTTATAATAAAGATTGAATAGGTATATCCTATGCAAGAGCGCTCCGTCTAAAACTACAATTTTCCTTACTATTTATATTACTATTTAGGTGTGATTTTAATCCAGTGTCTAAAAAAATTATAATATTACATTTAATAATTTTTTTATTGATAATAAAATATTATTATTGTAAAATTAATTAAACTATTTCAAATTATTATTTATTAAGGATGCCATGCCAATACATATTAAGCAATTTGTGGCTTACAAAATACGGCCAAAATAATAATACAATAAATTCCAGGTCGAAATTTTCCCGCAAATAACGTATAAGCGATAGTTAATACAGTAATTTGTGTGATAATTATAGGTTTTGTGAACAGTTTATCGTATTCGTGTCGTTAATTATGGCACGGATGTAAATGACGTTACCTTAATTTATTTAAACGTTATATTATTTTAAAAGTAAAATCAATACGATTTTAAAAATAATAAAGTTTTTAAATTTACGTTTTTTAAACTATTGAATGAATAAAGTGAAGTTTATTGTGAGTTGAATCTGTTAACACTTAGAATTCAAAGTATGAATTAATTCATTTACATATAACAATAATAATAATGTCCTCCAGACCGATTTCGGCCACGGCAGCCAATCTCAAAAGAAGAGCAGAAGATATTATAAAAGTATGTGTGCAATCATTCTTTCCCAATTTCCTCTCATAAGCCGATGGGACGGCATTCCGACACGACTGGAAAGAGTTCAGGCACAGGACCAACGGCTTTACGTGCTTTTCGAGGCATTGGAGTGTACATACTTCCAATTTCCTGATTCCGGGCTGCTACTGAGAATTTTCTGACAGAAAAACCAAATTACTTTTTATTGGCCCAACCTGGGAATTGAACCCAGGACCTCCGGGACTGCAGTCTTATATCAAGCCACTAGACCAACGAGGCAGTCAATTTACATATACATAATATACAGAGCCGAGATAGTTCAGTGCACAGAACACGTCAATTTAATCGACAATCATAGGCAAGAATGGGGTAATAAGCACTGCATTTTTGATGTACTACACATGACGAATCATCGCTGGACACTTGCTGACACGCCTGGAGACAATAAGCCTCTCCTTCGAACTTGCGATCAATAGAGTCAAAACCAAGATGATGATCGTGGACCGTGCTGAACTGAATCGTTCAGATATATCTATGATTGGCAACTGTGAAGTAGTCCAAAGCTACGTGTACCTCGGCTCCACAATCACGAACACGGGTGGATGTGAGGACGAGATTCGAAGGAGATGTGCTATCACAAGGTCTGCTGTTGATAAGCTAAAAAAAGTCTGGTGCAACCGCAATATAACAAAAGCCACCAAAGTCCGCCTGATGAGAAGCCTAGTCTTCCCTATATTTCTTTACGGCGCAGAAACATGGATGGTTCGACAGAAAGACCGACGCAAAATTGACGCACTCGAAATGTGGTGTTGGCGGCGACTGCTGCGGATCCCTTGGACAGCATTTCGGACTAACATCTCGATCCTGGAGGAGCTAAAAATCAAAAAAAGACTATCGTCGACTGTGCAAACACGAATTCTCAAATACTTCGGACACATTGTTCGAAATGAACACTCCATGGAACGACCGTCGACGTTGTCCAAGGGCAAGTGGAAGGCAAGCGGTCACGCGGTCGAGTACCCAAGCGTTGGACAGACATTATAAAAGCTACAACACAGACCTCCATAGTCCAATGTTTTAGAGATGCTGAAGACCGCATCAAATGGAGACACATCGCGGGGGCGGTAGCCAAAAACGATGCGTCATCGTCAACCACGACCGCTCTGTCAAGAGCGAACGACTGATACACATGACGAGCTCTGCGGTTAAGCTAAAACGTCGTGAGTAAAACTGTATACATATAACTATAAGCCCAAGGGACATAACATCTAAGTTACCAAAGTAGGTGATACACTACACAAACTGTACGGGCGGTGGTGACCACTTACCATCAGGTAATTTATTTGAATTTCAAACTGTAAAAACTTCCAAATGAATTTTAATATATGAACAATTTTACTAGAAATGCATTTATCACACTACTCGTTTCATACTCTATGGTTATATCAAGCTGTCTTCCGGCTAAATCTTGGACCCTAAGAGCCTATTACGCGATTGAACGAGGGTGCATTCATTTTGTTATTAAGAGTCCCCTCTATATAAACCACATAGGCTGAATAAGTTTCGACGTTATTTAAAAACATTTTATACATATTAAAAGTAATGACATTTTTATGATAAATCATTACCTATTTTCTCATTTATCCCTCACCGGCTACTCCGCGCGGTTTCACACGCAAAATAATTTATCAAATCGGACTAGTAGATTAGCCCAAATGAAATTATACAACCTTAAATAATAATACAGATAAAATTATCTTTTTCGTATAAGAATAGTTGGAACACTACATCTACATATCTAAAACTGAAGCCTTCTATGAGCTATTTGACACCTATGACATTGTCTCTTCCAGTATAACTAGTGAACCATTTAACTAAGCAAATGACAAATAAAATGATGATATTTGCCACCGTGGTGTCGTCCTTCAAATTTTTTATAATTGATTTCGTAGAGAACACTACGAAAAATCATAAAATATTTTAAGCATATCGTCTATAAAAAAAATATTTCATTACTATGTAAAATAAATCAATGTCAAAGGTGAGAGGAAAAGGCGTTTGATATCGGGTGGTAGTTAATAATGTATTGGGTTTACTTTGCGTATTCGGATAGGGGAAGATCTCATACTTTATTAATCTTTAGAAGTACTTGCTATGTCATATAACTCTTATAAAACATTTTACTTTAAAAATATTATGTGATATTTGAAAGGATAGTATCAGCGTAGTTTGACTTGAAATTCCAATTAAGCTTATCCGTATATAATGCATATGTACAGCAATTAAGCGTCACAGCTTGCTATACAATGTCTCATAAATGCCTCAGGCTCCGAAATGGTAGTGCTGCTCTATCTGTAGATATCTTTATAGAATTACTAAAGCTAAATATTGAGGCGACGATGTAAGCATTTGAGTTACATTAAAACCTTTTTTCTCTGTATTCTTTATCGAAAAAAGTTAAAAAATATATACATAATATATAGAATCTTTTATCGTCTATAATTTTTTTAATTGTTTGTTAAAGATATAAATAAGTCAACGACGCATATCTTAGTCCCAATATTTACTGAATATGTACATCAGTAACTGATCGTATTTGAGTTACGTGTTGTCAGTCGTTTCTATACGTCACAAAGATGTCAATGCGAAACTTACGATAGGCTTTTTATAAGCACTCCCCGTGGAGTGCCGGGTTTAGAATAGCACTCCCCCATCTCTTCCCGTGGGTGTCGTAAGAGGCGACTAAGGGACTTCGTGTCACACGGGCCGCTCCTGGTACCTCTCTGATCAACAGAGTAGACTATGTGAGCGGTCCGGGCAACCAGGAGAGTGTCTCAGACACAATTATGGAGGCAAGGATGGGCTCGGTGTGCACTTACCCTGCCACCGAGTAGGCTATGCCACCGTCCTTCAAATCGTAATCCCATGCATTGAGGTGTCGTGGACATGTCTCACGGCCTCGTATGGGACCGAGGGTCTTGCCTTAACTGGCCGGACCATGAGAAAGAAAATCTCTCTAAAAAATTACCCCGAATCCCAAGTGGCGACGCAGCGTGAGGGGATGCATGGCTGATGGGAAGTTCAGTTGCTACTGCGTTCCTCGTCAGGGTACCGGCCGAAACCCGTGGCGAGTCACGTTAGGCTTATCCAGGTGCAGGGGGCACCGCCTGGATGGACCGTTTTTCCCCCACACTCGTGGGAATCATATGGATATTTTGGAAAACACCCAAGTTAAAATAGTTGAAGTTGGCCAAGGAGGCAATACTGAGTGCGCAGTAGCTGCATCGCAGTGCGCGCAAGCTCAGCCAGCGGGCAGCATTTGCCACCCATACGCCCTTACGGGCGACAAGAGTCGAGGAGACTCCAGACGTTCTCGCAGCCTGGAAAATGTGGGAATATCCGACAGTGCACAAGCGGGGCCGGAGGGCCGTACTCGTATGAATAAAAAGAGAAGGGAACCACCTGGGCCAGAGTCGGCTTCAAGCGACGCACTGCCACCTCCGAAGGTGCCGAAGGCTCGGGCGGGGAGAGGTAGGTCGCGTGCCGACATGGCAAAACCACCAGCGAGACTACAACGGGATCAGACTGGGCGTTTTATACGCCCGGGTGCACTGGATCCTAGTACGGCCGAAGAAGACAAAATGGGTGAGGATTCGGACCAGAGTTGTCTCAGTCACCTATCAGTAAGGATGTTGGAAGCCAACGACCCAGCTTCTGACGTGGATACCGAGGACGAGCTCTTCGATCCCTCTGTGGCGCCAGCTGCGAGGAGGGCAAAGAGGAGTCTCCCTGGACCCGACGAGCTTGTGGTCGAAATGCAGGCACGTCAATCGGACGAACTAAGTGCCTGCATTGCCAACGACCTACTGGCGATTGAAAAGGTTGCGGACCGCTCTCGCAATATCAAAGGGAGCCTTGTCCGCAGTCTACGTGTGGCCACACGCAGAGTGACTGCTGCAGTGGCGGAACTAACACGACGACGAGTCGTTAATGATGATTTTATGAGGTTGGAGCGTGAAATTACTGAACTTCGCGCCAAGAACGCCAAGCTCAGCGAACGTGTCGAGGCACTAACGCAGGAGTTGGTATTAACCAGAGCCAGGGAGAGCCCTCCTGCGCCAACACGCGTGGCACATAAGCCAGATGAGACAACTGCTGCTTCGAGAAAACAGGCTTCTGCTGCAAAGCGTGTCGTAGCGGCAGTTGGCTCTAAAGCTTCACCCGTCCAGACCAGTCCTGTTGCCTCGTATGTGTCTCGACACAGTGACGCCGGGCTTTCCGAGCGGCTCGAGGCCATAATAGAGGCTAAGCTGGCCGCTTTCGAGGCCAAAATTTTTCCCGACCGGGTCATAAGACCTCCGTTGGGGAGGAAGCCAGCACCAGAGGCAGTGGCGGTGGAGGTAGCGCAAGAGCCACTTAATAAGGGAAAGAAAAATAAAAAGAAGAAAAGGAAAGGTGGGAACAAGACACCCGCTCACCCACCTGTTATAGATTTGCCTGCGGTGGATAGCATGGTACCGCAGGCAAAAACTTCTGCGACGCCACCTGAGACTTGGGCGTCGGTGACAAAGAGGAAGACAACGCCCAAGTCGCAGCCAAAAGCCGTTCCTCGTCAACCTCAAAAGGAGGCGAAGAAGCGGCGTAAAAAGAGACGGCAGATAGTCCCGAAGACCGCAGCGGTCTCGGTGACTATTCAACAAGGTGGGCAGACAGCATATGCTGAGGTCATGACAGCTGCCAAAAACAGAATTAAGCTGTCTGACCTCGGCATCGAGACGGTTGGCCTTAAAAGGGCCCTGACAGGCGGGATGCTGCTTAACATCAGCGGCCCCGACTGTCATGAGAAGGCCGACCGCCTCGCTACACAGATGCGTGAAGTCCTCACGGACTTCAGTGTGAGGATAGCTCGCCCGATTAAAACGGGCGAGCTTAAGGTCTTGGACTTGGACGATGCCACGACGCCAACTGAAGTCGCGTCGGCTGTCGCGGAAGTAGGTGGATGTTCGGCGGAGAATGTTAAGGTGGGTGAGATCCGTCGAACGCCCATGTCCCTAGGCGTCGTCTGGGTCCGATGTCCTCTCGCCGCCGTACGCAAAGTAACGGCGGCGGGACGGATCCACATCGGATGGGGTTCCGCAAGAGTCGAGGCACTGGAGAGCAGACCTTTACGCTGCTATCGGTGCCTCGAGAAGGGTCACGTAGGGCTGAGGTGCTCAAGCACCGTCGACCGAAGTGATAGGTGCTTCACTTGTGGAGAGATTGACCACAGGGCGAAGGATTGCACCTCTCGGTCGATGAAGTGCCCTTTGTGCGCGGATATGGGTCGTCCATCGGCTCACCGTCTTGGCACCAAAGGGTGTTGCCCAACGAAAGAAAGGAGGAAGAACGAAGCTTCTCCTGTCTTAACCCAGACGACCGCCGAGGCTCTCGCCTCAGCACCGGGCCCTAGCCTGCAGGAGGCAATGGACGTTTCCAATTCGCGGGTGTAGGGGTGATTCAGGCGAACCTTAACCACTGCCGCAACGCTCAGCAATTGCTGATGCAGACCGTTGCGGAGCGGTCCACAGGTCTTGCGATCGTGGCGGAGCCCTATAATGTCCCCATCCACCCTCGCTGGTTTGGGGACGTCACTGGAACCGTCGCCGTGTATTGGGCGGGCGGTGAAGGGGTCCCACCTTGTTCCCTGCTTGAAAGGGGGCAGGGATTTGTAGCTGTTCGGTGGGGCCCTTTGGCCATCGTAGGGTGCTACGTCTCTCCCAATAGGTCCCTCGCCGACTACGAGGTGTACCTAGATGGGCTAGCAAGCTGCATATACAGATGCTTACCCCGTCCCTTGATCGTCTTAGAGGACTTCAACGCTCACTCCAGGGTTTGGGGTAACCCCAGAGACGATTCAAAAGGAGAGGCATTACTTGAGTGGGCGGCTGTTCTGGACCTCCGGTTACTGAATCGAGGTTCACATGCGTGCGATGGCAGGGTGAGTCGGTCATCGATCTCACATGGGCGACGCCCGCTGCCATTCGCATGGTGTCAGGATGGCGCGTCGCAGAAGAGGTGGTCACACTATCCGACCATCGCTACATCGTATTCGATGTAGCTCTCCGCCGTCCTAAACACCCCACTCATCATCGAGGAGGCAACCTGCTGCGTCGATGGTCCCTTAAGCAGCTTAACCGAGACTTTCTCGAAGCCGCTGCCATCGTTGCGGCCTGGTCAGAAAACGCCGAAGAGGTTTTGTCCGATCCAGAGGTGGAGTCAGTTCGTTTCCGGGATACGATGACGTCAGTCTGCGACGTCTCTATGCCCCGAGCGGGCCGCCCTGAGCGTCGGGCAGTGTACTGGTGGTCAGCACAGATCGCTCAACTGCGCGAGTCCTGTCTGCGCGCGCGCCGTGAGTACACCCGTACCCGGAGAAGAAGGCGAGCAACTCTAGACCAGAAAGCTGAAGCATACGAGGCGTTCCGGATAGCCAAGTTGGCGCTCCGAGTCGAGATCTCGAACGCCAACGCTCGTTCCTGGAACGAGCTCCTGGAGGGACTCGACAGAGATCCGTTCGGGCGTCCATACCGTATGGTGTTGGGCAAATTGCGCCCGTGGATGCCCACTCTGACGGAGACCATAGATCCGGATTTACTGAGGAGGGTGATGGAAGTCCTTTTCCCGGTAATCCGGTCAAGTCCCAGGGTCCCCCTACCAATACCGGTCTGGTCCAGCGGGCTGGGGGTGACCGAACAGGAGCTGAGCCTTGCGGTCGATCGCATGCGGGCTCGTAACACCGCGCCTGGTCCCGACGGGATTCCGGGGCGGGTGCTGGTGTTAGCCTCGGCTTCGTTGGGGAATAGGCTGAGGCGGCTTTTCGACAGCTGCCTCCGTACTGGCACATTCCCCAAAGTCTGGAAGGAGGCGAATTTGGTTCTCTTGAAGAAGGATGGCAGGGCTGCAGAATCTCCCTCTGCATATCGTCCCATATGTCTGCTGGACGAGGCTGGCAAGCTCTTTGAGCGGATTGTCGCTTCTCGTCTGTGTAGGCATCTGTCGTGTGTCGGCCCCGACCTGGCTGAGTGCCAGTTCGGCTTCCGACAGGGTCGTTCGACTGTTGACGCGATCTTGCACGTCCGTTCTCTGCCGGAGCAGGCGGTGGCCCGGGGTGGCGTGGCGTTGGCGATAAGTCTCGATATCGTCAACGCATTCAACACGTTGCCCTGGGACACAATCAGGGAGGCACTTTTACACCATCGTGTGCCTTCCTACCTGCAGGCGATCGTCAGTGACTATTTGCGCGACAGATACGTTTCGTATATGGAGCAAGACGGTATGAGGACCCGGAGAGAGGTTTGCTGTGGGGTTCCACAGGGGTCAGTTTTGGGGCCACTGTTGTGGAATCTCGCTTACGACGCAGTCCTCCGTGTCCCTCTCCCTGAAGGTGTCAACATCGTTTGCTATGCAGACGACACGTTGGTGCTGGCGTTGGGAGAGAATTTTGAGAGAACCAAAGAGCTCGCCGAGCTCGGGGTGAATATCGTCGTCGATAAGATCTGCGAGTTGGGCCTTCGGATAGCATCCCATAAGACGGAGGCGCTATGGTTCCATAAACTGCCAAGGAGCAGGGAACCGCCCGACTCGCACATCCGCGTTGGTGACTCAAACGTCCAAGTGGCCAGGTATATGAAATACCTGGGCCTCACCCTGGACGGTCGCTGGGGCTTCGAAGAGCACTTCGAGCGCCTAGCCCCTCGAATCGAGAAGGTAGCGGGTGCCATGCACAGACTGCTGCCTAATCTCGGGGGACCGAGGGAGGAAGTTCGCCGTCTTTATGCCGGTGTCGTGCGATCGATGGCACTCTACGGGGCACCCGTTTGGTCTCACAGGCTATCGGGCGTCCGCCGCTGCAGGACTAAGATCCAAAGTTCGCAGCGGAGAGTGGCCATCCGCATAGTGCGGGGATATCGCACGATATCCTACGAGGCGGCAACCATCCTAGCGCGCTTTCCACCCTTGGATATTCTGGCGGATATGGATGCAAGGGTCTATCACAAGACCCGCATCCTCCGTCAGAACAGTGGAACTGCGCCCCCTCGGAGTACGCTCGAGGCGTTGAAGCGGCGGGAACACTGGAGGGCTCTTGCGACGTGGCGCGACCGTCTTTGCGAAGAACGGTTCGCGCACAAACGTGTCGTTGGAGCGATCCTGCCAGCCTTCGAAGCCTGGATGAGACGAAAGCGACGAGTCACCTTCCGACTTACGCAGGTAATGACCGGTCACGGTTGTTTTGGAGAATACCTGTGTAAGATCGGACGCGAATCGTCGGCGATGTGCCACCACTGCGGTGCGGACCGGGACACCGCTCAGCATACGCTGGAGGTATGCCCCGCGTGGAATGCGGAGAGGGAGATTCTGGTCCGTGAAATCGGACAAGACCTCTCCCTGCGAGCAGTCGTGTCGGCGATGCTCCGCAGGGAATCGGCGTGGAGGGCCGTAGCCTCCTTCTGTGAGACCGTCATGGTCCAGAAGGAGACGGCGGAGCGGGAACGGGAAAGGGCCGATCCTGCTCAGCGGAGACGACGTCGGCGTCGTCTCGGCCCTCCCACAGCCCCGACGCCCGGGGCTTAAAAGATAGGGCGTGACCCTGGGGCCGAGGATGCGTGAGGTGGGGGCCTCGCGTGTCTTATTTCAGACGGCCCTGAGGAGGACGGCAGCCGGGGTGGCCTCGCGCTGCCGTACGCACTAGCGAGGAGTGCGGGGGGGGCGAGATAACCTTCGCCCCCTGAGGAGAGCTCCGCCGAGCATCGGGCGGTGCACAGTACGGGAGAGGCCGCGGATGCGTTATATCAACACGATCCCGTAGCCTCTCCGATCCGTGCCGAGGACGGCCATCGCAGTGGTTTTAGTGGGTAAGAATCCCACATAACCGAGTTCCCCCCAATGAGAGCTGGGTACCTTTCTGAAGGTTTCCACTGCGTTAAAAAAAAAAAAAAAGGCTTTTTATAAGCACGCTTTTAAATTACGATTCCTAGATAATTCTACTAAGGGTAAACAAAGCGGATTGCTTCTCAACATACTTTGTACAATAGAGTCAAATCGTTATGCATCGCAATACAATTTGGTTATATCCTTTGTTTATCCTTTGTCTATTTAGTATATAAAACGGTAAACTCTGAGGTTTCTAGTTTAAATACCAAGTCAGACTGATAAAGCGATTTTTCCAAGTTTGAAGTTGGACCCGAGACTCCAGTGCCTCGTTGTCGTTGTAAGCGTGGTACTCTTTCCGGTCCTGTCGAATTTGTCATGGCATGGCAGATGGCCCAGTGGTTTGAACGTGTGAATCTTAACTAATGATCGTGGGTTTAAACCCGGACAAGTGAAACTGAATTTTCATGTGCTTGACGGTGAAGGAGGATCCTAAGGAAACCAGAATGTGTCTAATTTCACTGAAATTCTGCCACATGTGTATTCCACCAACCTGCATTGAAGTAGCGAAGAATAAGCAAAACCTTCTCAAAGAAGGAGGCCTTAGACCAGCAGTGGAACATACACGGGCTGTTACTGATGTCCTGCGTAGGTAGCTAACGTATATTTTTTGTAACTTCCGAAATAGTTTAATATGTAATATAAAGACGTCAATACATGCACACATTAATAAGTTTTTATCACAGTGACATATGCCACGATTTCCACGTGTGGTTCCGGAGAGGGAATATTTATAGACTTCTCGATTGATATATGAAGCCACTCTTCCGGTGACTGCTACTTGCTAGATAGTAAAATTTTTAAAGCATTCGCTGTTTTTCAAGATTAATTATGTATTATATTAGTTTTATACTAAAAAATAATGGTTTGATTTTATTGTTTAAAACTATCTTTTGAAATTGTAATATTTATTACGAAAAAAATATGTAATGTGTGTAATTAAAATATTTGAAGAAAATATAATGAAAGTAAATTTAATAAAGCCAGCAAATAGCCTTCTTAAGGAAAAGATTTTGAACTTATCGTACACATCTAACATCTAAATATTATAAATATATAACTAGGGACAATAAATAAATATGAAATAAGCTTTCTCAGGCTTAAACTCAATTTTAGGTTATGTTTAACATATCCTAGCTTCTTAGCCATCTCGGCTCCCAAAAGAAAAACACACGAAATGAAAACTTATTGTTCTGGGGCTAAAAGTTGTAGTAGGTTCTCTATTTTTAGCGAAATCCAACAAGGTTAATACATTAAGCGCATTTAACTTACTAATTATTGTTCTCAGGACAGTATATAGGATCATTCATATCCTGATACTGTTGAATACAATATATTTTCTTAAGTGTATTTGTAAACAACATAGCAGAGATTCTACAATTGAACAACTTTTGTCTTTTGTTTACAATTGAACAATCTGTTTGTGCTCGATGTTATGAATTAATTATGGATTAATTAAAGTTATAACTACGTTGATCTTCTATATATTACCAAGCCGCTTTAACCTTTTACCATTTTAAATCAATTAACAATTTGTTCATAAGTAGCTTATCTTTTTCACAAGCAAAGAACGTTAATGTTTCGCAACCGTGGGTCTTAGTTAGACGTTGACAGTCCAATATGAAAAAAGCATTAGCGTGGGCATTTATCAAGCAATGTTAGTCTATAACATTGCTTGATAAATGCCCGCGCTAACGATTGGTAGATCCCGAGATTAAAGTAGTAACGATTAAGTTCAAACAAACAAACTATTCAGTTTTACAATATTAGAACTATAACATCCAAATTAACATTGTACGGCACATTCTAAAGAAATTTCGTTAGATATCACTTACAGATTTACTGAGTGAAGATAGAGAAGGAATTCTTAAATAACGAATTTCTTCACACAAGTATCGTTAATGATGTAGTATAGTAATGAGATAAAACATTTCAATTAAAACAAACCGGTAGTAATTAAGACTGATTAATGGCTTTAAATACATCAAGCTTACAATTCATAGATTTTAGGGACAGTAAATGTTTATATCCGGTCGGGTATATTTCAGTTGTTTATACAACTAGCCGTAAATTATTCTCTCCCTTGAATTATGGCTGTCTGAAGCGAAACTGTTAATTCAGGTTAATAATAGATTTAAAAAGTATATACATATTCAATTCGAAAAATATATTCTTTTAATAATACATTAACAGTATTTTCTCGTAAGAAGCTTTCTAATTTGTTTTTAAATATCAAAGTTAATTATGGAATGTATTCTAAAATTAAATTATCATATATTTATTTCTCCACCAATCAAAAGGCAATACTCAAATAACAAGCGTTATAGGCGTTAATGATGTAATTTTTCAAATGAATCGCCATGGAATTTATCTAGATCCCTCCTGACGGATGACGGGGGCGATAATTAGTATCATCGTGCTATTCTAGTCGTCCCTTCCGTACAGCTCGTCTAAAATTGGCTCAATCACTCAAATGATGCGTCTCTTTCAGTTTAGAGGACTGTGTGCTTGTCATGACTACCGAGAATTACTATTTAATATCAAAATCTCTTACGTTAAATATGATTATACTGTTATTATTTTGGATGGAATGTTCATTTACTGAAAATGCCAATATGTTAAAAAGTGGTAATGTCGCAACGAGACTATAATATAAGTGGAAACTTAATTGTCATATGAAATAGCATACACAAGTATATAAGATTTCATTACTTTTCAATATTATTGTTTGTTTCAATTGTTTCTCTAATAATAACTTAATAACAAAAAAGTTTCGCTAATACCAGGTAAGAGTAACATTTTAATTTCCACACAACTTGTGCTTGGTGGTTTAGTTTCGTAGCAAGTTACTTATTCTACAGCTAAACAGCACTGCTAGGAATTGTTGTGTTCCGGTTTGCAGGGGGAGTTAGCCAGTTTAATTACAGTTACAAGTAACATAACTTCTTAGTTTCCAAGTTTGGTGGCGCATTGGTGATGTAAATAACGAGAGCTTAAAGCCAATGCCAGTCCGGCAAATTGTCATTAAAAAATATATATATAACGGCTTTATTGAGATTTCGTTGAGAAATTCTCGATAGCAGTTATTTGAAAATTTGCATTACTCACATTAGTCGTCGACATATTGCATCATGTGAACGAAGTAATAGAAAACTGTGTTACTGTTGCTACTCACAAACTTATAATATCTCCTGCGCAGATGTCTAGTTGACATTGACCACTGCGGCAGATTCGGTTGGAGTTCGGTCACGATGCATAAATAACATTAAATAGAATTGCTTAATTTTTCACTATTCAAGATGAGGTTGAAACAATTAGTATAATCTATAAGAATTCTAGTCTTAAATTTGAAGGATTTTTTCTCGCCGTGTTTACACAGTTAGTAATATGCTTTTTACCAATCAACACGGTCGAATGTCAATCAAATAACAGTAAGTGAAATAAATATAGTTTCATATATTAAGAAGATCAGGCAAATGTACAATACATGTACCCATACACATATCTGATCATGATGATGACCGATTTCAGTCACGGCACCAATCTCAAGAAAGCTTAGCCAACTGTGCAGGACATATTATAGTGCGTAAACACAGATACACTCTCTATTCCCTCACTCCCATAATCCAATGAGACGACAATCCCGAACGAAGAGAGTTCAGGCGCAGGACCAACGGCTTTTCGAACTTTTCGAGGCACGGCAGTGTAAACTTTCAACTTCCAGACTCTGAGCTGCTACTTAACTTTCGACAAAAAAACTAAATACCTTGAACCCAGGACTTCGGGATCTGCAGGCTTAAATCTAGCCACTAGACCAACGAGGCAATCAAATATGTATATACATAAACACACTCAACGCAACATTTGGGATAAGGTTCTTATGTCGCTTAAATTCACCCATTTCTTGGAGCTTACAAAACACATGTTAGGTTCACGATTGAAGTAAAAATATCTCTCAAAAATCTCACGTAACGCTGAACTGAGCAGTCCTTTGAGGTTTTATTCAAAGACTTTTTAGAGTGACGCTGCGATGTTACTCTCCGAGCAGAATTATGAGCTTAGTAGAAATGGCAGAATATTTTTTATGACGCTTAAAATTGCCTTGTGAATATATAATATGCATTGGAATCAAGTGAAGGTTGTGGGTTTGAAACTAGACTAGTGTCATAAGTAAAGACTATAGGCATTTCATATTAATATTACCTCTACTCCTGGAAGGAGTTTAGTTGGTGCGTAGTATTAAGCTTTAATTCTACAGTTGTTGAATTAAGGAATATCTTGCTTATACATAAATGTTTATATTTACAAAAACAAAATTCAAATCTATTATATATCTGTAAAAAAATCGTAAGTAATTATAGTCTTTTTTAATAAAAATAATTGTAATATAATATATTCATAGTTCCCTTGCACTTGTCGCTTCTAACGTTCTCTGTTCTAAGCAATCTCACGTACAAATGCGCTACGTGGATGGCTTGTATGAAATAGTTTAGTGGCAAAGGATTGAATTTTAAACTAACTTTGCGGTTGAATTGGTTCGCAACGTTTTAATTATGAATTTAAGATATTATTATTTCAGTTGCTTTACTAGAAACATTACAAATAGAAATAATAATTAATATTGATATATTGATACTGAAAATAAATCAAGGAAATATATTGGAGTTAGTATAAAAGAAAACATTGTCAGAATCCCCCGTCTCAAGTTTTCGTAACTCAATACAGTTTTCAAAGGGACAGTGGGAATAGATGGCCCGTCGTTCTTCGAATTCGAAGCCGTGGATCTTCCGTGAGTTATTCAATTTGTTTTCCTGGTTCAGATACTGAATACACTAGCTGATTGATAGATTCAGAGTGAATTTTATCGTAGATTAAGGCACAGGTTTTAAAACATATCGTTGAGGTTTAGTTGAGAAAATTTATATAATGACAAGCTTTTTAAATTTAATATAACATAAGTCACTAAACGTTCTTGGAAATTAAACTTCTTTTATAACAAATCCAAACCGATTGTTATTAATTGAATGTATCCTGATATTCCAATGTCCTGCTGTTTATGATTTTTATAAAAAAAACCTAATTAAAATTATTTCAAAAACATACGAAAACAACACCAAAAATTAATATTACTTCACAAAAATGGTTATCTCGAAACGGGCCAATATATATCTATTTTGTTAACTAGTCACATCTAGTAATTCGAACATGCATCTGCATCCCCGCGGGAAAGGGCGCCATCGATCCGCCCCGTGCAGTCGCGTGTTGTACGTCCGACGTACGCCCGCCCGCCACGAAGCCTCCGCGTTTAGGCGGGAACAGTTTACGTCGTACATTGTAACTTGGACGATTCGTAAAATTTCCGTTAACGTTTGCTAAGATTAGTGCAACACGTATCATCTATCGAGTATAACATTTAGTGATGTGTTTTTGAAGACTTAAAATAATGTTATTATTGTGTTTTTTTTAACTAAAAGTGATGTATGGTATTTGTTTAATCGATTTTTATAGAACATTTTTTTATATTTATAATATTTATACTATGTGTAATTTATTAATATAATTTATTTTGTAAATATATATTTATATAAGTATATTGTAATGTTTATTATACATATTAAATTGTATTATGATACCTTTTGTTTTATTATATGTATAGCTATTATATATTTGAGGATATCGATTTATCAATCTTTGGCTGATTGGTTAATCGATTGTTTTGAAAATTTGTATTTAGAATTACGCTATAGTTTATTTTGAGTGTTAATATTTCAGCCGACCCGCGTTGCGATGTTCATAAACAAAACAAAGTTCTCAAGTTTATATCGCTCCCTCTGTAAGTTAAAATTCACGTTTGTTACGAAGTTCATTTGAAAATGACTAATTTTGCGGATAAATTTCGTTCTTTCCTAAAAGGGAGAAATGTTTTATGTGGTTGAAGTTTCTCACCCGGAGGCACCTTGTTTCATTTTATTGTATTTGTTTGGTTTCCGCGTTTGCTTATTGCTCATTTTATAAAACTGTCGTATCTGTTTCTGAAATATACTAGCTGATCCCACTGAATCTGTCCGCAGTATCTTTTTTCTATGCCTAGAATGCCTTGCCTATGCCTCTATATTTTTAATTTATATGCCTAGCTTATTCTTTATACAAATCTCAAGTTATCTTAATTCATATTTATTTCAAATGGTTCAGTAGTTTAGTAGTAATGAGGTAAGAAACAAACGAACACAATTACTTTTACAATGATAACATTAGTATAGTATATATTGTTTTACGAATACAATAAATGTATATGAGTGATTCCATCAATTCGTCAGTAAAACAACTTATTTGTGTATGAACACAACAGAATCTTATAACTTACTCCAAACATACAGACTGAACTATCATCAAGCAATGCAATTATATAAAAAATAATACACTAAAGTAATAATGTCTTTTTGTAAATTACCGATAATTTTAAAAGAAATAAAGATATAATACAATTTTCGAAGAAGTATAATTTACGCGAATGCTTCTTACGAGACCGAAAACTCGTAAATTTACTATAAATTCCTTGATTATATACAATTATATAAACGTATTCGAACGTTTTGCGTACACAATACAATTTCTCAACTTAATGTGAGGTCTTAACAAGCGTGCGTATATCCGAAAAGGCATTTCTCCATCAGGAACATGACGTCAGAGCGATTAATCCCCGCGTTCCCTTCTAATCCTCAGAACACGCGAGCCCGCACCGAATTACGAACAATATAATTTTATTTATTAATTTAATAGCATTAACTCCTACCTAAATGCTCATCTTATCATATCTTTCGTGATTATATATGGCTAAAAAAATCATAATTAAAAAACATATGTATATTAAACTTTTACATCCAAAATACATTGAGAATCATATAGTAAAACAAATGTACAGATAATAAAAGATCACGTTGGCTTAACGAGAAGATGAAATTGTAAGTATATATTAGTATTAGCGTCGTTAAACCAAAATAAACTTTATTAAGAGAAATAAGCTAACGTATGTTAGTTGTATGGTCATAAACTGAGCCCGGAAGCTGGACGGACGGACGAAAGGTTCACCCGAACAAGACAACAAGTCATTAGGACCTTACATATTCAATTATGAAATATTGTACTTATACCGTTTCGATGGTATTTGGGTATAACCCGTATAAGTAATTTACATTAAACAAAGATTAATCGCTCTAAAGTTTCCGGATCGCCTAAAACATATTTGTCAAATAACCCCTAATGAACTCAGAGTGAAAAATCACTTTTAAATATAAAATTACTTATGTTTAAAAATGTGTTGTTCTTTTATATTAATTCGTAGAATAATTATTCCGTTGTAATAATTAAATCAAGATGAGGGTGAAAATTAAATTGCAAAATTCCATTACATTTCATTAATAGAAAATAGCAATTTGTCTGCTAATTATTATTTTCAATAACAAATCCAAATTGTAAATGGCCTACTGTTAAGGCCTCCTCCTCCTCTCAATCAAAGATCCGGAATTACATCGGCAACCATTGGATAAAATTCTCGCGATGGACCTTCTCCATTAATAACTTAGTATCCGTATTTCTTTCTATAAATTAGTGCCCTACTGTGAACCTTTTGTCCCTAATTATTCCCTTCACGGCTCGTTTAATTTTGATGGAGATTATGTAAATGATTTTATATTACGAACAATTTAGTAATATATATCACTGATATTCATCACACCAATTTATATTAGAATACATTTTTTATAAATGATAAAATAATTAGCTTATTTACACTGAGTTTCTTGGTTCTTCTAAGGTCAATGTTACGCTTTTATATTTAATAAAGGATTTTTAATTGATTTAATTTGATTCAATAATAATTTAACACTGCTCGATTTAATATTTCTTAATTTATTCGCAAATGCGATTCATTTCAATGAATAAAAAAGACAGAATTTTCCAATGCAATCGCTTCAAGAGCAACAGACGTTTGCTATTCGTTTTAATTCTTAATCTCTATTGAAGCAGATACACTTCGTATTTGCGTCTTGTATGGAATTTTTCATTTAAGTACATCGACTCAAAAAATTCTTGTAACTGTTTTTAATTTATTTTATCTTCTCTATTTTTTATTAAGAATAACTTTTGTCTGATTTTAAAATGTTATTAGATTAAGATTCCGTTCTGATATTATGCACTACTTAGATACACGCGAAAGTGAGTTTGTTTGTTTATTTTTATGCTTTAACGTCCTAACTAATCAACCGATCATCACGAAATATAGGTAGTCAGGAGTAGAGGAAAGAACGTAACTTAACACATATCTCACACGCAGGCGGAGTTTAATTTAAAAACTGTTTTAGTTTAATGTAGAAGTGTCATGTACACGTAACTATTAACAAAAGCTACGATTTATTTATTCCAATGTCTATGGGCGTTGGTGACCGCTTTACATCAGGTGGCTCGGCATATGCTCGTCTACCTATAACGTTTATAGCCTACCTATAACGTTTTCGAGATAATTTTAACATTATTGATGTGGTTTTTTTATTCTTACAAAGTTTGATCTAATACGATCATATTTTTTGTGAATTAACTGTAGTTGTACCTTTGAAATAGTTTATTGTGAGCTATTCCGGTACCACCCCTAACAATGGAGACTCGTATGCGCAAGCGATCTCATGTTGCCCCTCGAAGATACGAAGTCGATACTACGATACTAACTGTTTGAGTCCTATACCATAATGAAAATACACTTTTTTAGGGAAAATGCAACCATAAGTTTTTTTTCAGGAACTTGAGTTTAAAAACTTCCGTTAACTTTTATCTATTTAATCATATTTGTGGATACATAAATATGTCCTATATAATATATTCAACAGTTTCCACACACTAAAATAAGCCTTACGCATATAGATGAAGTATCATAGTATTGTACTTCTTGGGCGACCATGACCGTTACGCCAAATGAATAGTAATAGTTTTAATGCTAATTTGTATTTAACATAGGATTAGTGTCGTGCAAAATAATATCAGTTGTCAATACGATTGATTACATAACGCTCTTCAATTCTTATAATTCGTGATATAGATATTTGTATTAAAATTAATATTAAATTATAGACACAACATTTTACGCTACGTTATTACATTAATTTAATAAAACCTTTTTTTATTCAGTGTTTTTGAAATAATTACGAAATTTAATACAATAGATTGTATCGTCCACCAGCATTACAAATGTGCATAATTTTAAAATCGAAGCTTAAATTTCAGTTGCGACTTGCAAGATTTACAAACAGATAAGAACAGGTCATATAAGTTAAAATAAGTGACGTCATACTTCTGCTAAGGCTAACGTTATACATATTATTTTAATGATCACGTTTACGATTATTCTTAAAGTCCTTAATGCTATTTACGTCGTTCAAGTTATCTTGCAATTAATACGCTTACCTGTTGAGGCTAGGCTACTAAAATTAAAATACATTCGTATAAATCTGCTGAACCCTTTACCGCATTTCACGCGTCATATTAAGCCGGCTAGCTGATCCTGTACTTTGTGCTAAATAATCAGGTAATTGCCCTGAGTCCAGCAAAGGGCGGCCATTTGCATTTTAACGAGGTGTTGATTCGTAGTAATGCTTGACATGCGTGCATAATTTAAGATTTAAATTGGAGTAATTGTAGACGAACACTTCATACGTATTTAAATATCGAATTATAAATTCAGTCATTCATCCTTACATTGTAAGTTCTACGATTATCGACACGTTCACAGATACATACTTATGTTAATGTAATTTATGTTTCGGACAAAAGTAACTACATAATTACTAGCCGGACCTTCTAGGTAGAACAGTAAAAATTAACTTTAAAAATAAAATTCATTAGTGTGAATCGATTTGTCTTCGTAAAATAAAAACAAAAACTCTTAAATAGAATACCAACGTATATACTTTCAATGGTTATTTAAACAATTATTAAATTTTCAATAAGTTCGCCGGATAATCTAACTATTTAGAACCTTCCGCCTTAGAGCCTGTTATTTGTTTATATTCGAATGACTGTTTAATAAATCCTACTTAACTTATGTTTATCCTACTTACCCAGTCAGCTATGACAATAACTCATATTGGACCAAACCTACCGCATTGCTTCAAGCTACTGACAAATGTATGTATATTGTTCAATCGTAGTACTTATTACGTGCGTGATAGAAACTAAAATAGTATGATTATATATAAATATATGACAGTTATTTGGAAGCAAAAGGGGTTCCCTTGGGTCGTGTGGAACATAATTCGGTTCTTGACGCGACATCTTAATTAAAGTTGCCGTGTCACTACGCGGGTTACCGTTATTTCGTATAATATGTTCTTTTTGAAAGTTATTATAACACGTAATATATCTCTACATATTACAGTCAGCGTCAAATAATTAGAGACGCTCAGAGTATTCAAATAAATAGACGCAACCAAAAAGTCAATAATATCGGTACAAACAAAGTTCCCTTATTGTTGTCAACAATATACTCGCTCAAAAGGTCGAGACGTTTAAAATGTCATATAGATCGTTTCAGTCAAACCGCCATAAATATGGTTACAGTCATCTCGTCAATGGTATCCAAGCATTCTGAGTGTTCAAAAATACGGAACACATTAGAAAAATTAACTTTACTGCTATATATTTTAAATATAATTTCTCACATCAAATAATAATAAAATATTTATGCATAAAATGAAAGGGATAGAAACAACTCCAATCCTTTTCATTTTAAGCACGAGGTCATAGATATGTGTTGTTTTTAAAAAAATCGTGCATAGTCGTTTACGATACTTAAATCGCAAACCAGCCAAATCTATATGAGCACTTTAAACATCATAATATTTAATGGGGATTGTTTAATATTAAAAAAATAGGGATATTTAAATTATATGGATATTAATTTACGCATATTTTCAAAAAAATAAATATTAGTTTTTATACTAAGACAAGTAGTCAATTTTACTTGTGTACCTAATTAAAATTAATAGATTTCATATCAACGACAAAAAGAGTACTTTCGATCAAATTACTTTCGAAGTACAAAACACTAAAAACTCTCGTCAGGTGTAAAAAAAACAATCATTTTTAGCTCTAATTATTTATTTAATTAAAATCGTGTATAGCCACCATCTGCTAGAATAACGTCAGAAAGACGTCTTCGCATTGATGTTACCGCATTGTAACAAAAATTGTCTCCTCTCATGGACTCCCAAATTTCTTCTACGTGAGTTCTTAAATTTGCGGCGGTTCGTGCTCGCGTACTGTCCCATACCTGAACCATTTTGCCCCACAAATTTTCGATCGGGTTTAGGTCGGGGCTATGAGGCGGCATCGAAATTAACTCCAGGTCTCTATTACCTTCCAAGTAATTTTGAACAACTCTGGAGTTGTGCACGGAACTGTTGTCTTGGACAAACTTAATCCTTTCATCAGGAAAAAAAATTTTGGCTGTTGGGAGCAAAACGATTTCGAGAATGTCTTTGTATCGGGGGCCATTCATTCTTCCTCCAACCTCTACTAGCTCTCCTGGTCCGTTTTGGTTCATCCATCCCCAAAATCCTAATGTGATTCGACCACTGCGATTATTAGGGAGGACATTTCTTTCATCATACCTTGTGTTCGATGTTCGGTATAGAGATAAGCGTCCCTGGGCAGACGAGCAAAAAACTTTCTCATCTACAAAAATTACATTATCAAAATTGAAACTTAAATAATGTTGTGCAAATTGTAAACGCTGCGCTTTAAGCCTTGGTGTTAATATAGGCTTCTTGGCGGGAATGCGATGGCGTAACCCATGTTCTCGTAGCCGTCGTCTTATTGTGCTCTGTGACGTGCCAAATTCCACAGATAAGCACCTGGAGTTTATAAAGCGATTAGTAATAGCACGCTGCACTATATTTCTATCTTGATTTGCACTTGTTTGACGTGGACGACCAAACGAAACATGGTTTTGCAATACACCATCACTTTGCCATCTCTGGAGCCAACGGTATACGGTGTTTCTCTAAATATAAGAAAGAAGAAAAATCTTAAGAGATGCTAATAATTCGATATGTATCTCATAATGCGATACTTACGGATATTCCTAGTTCATTTGAAATATCAGTTACGGAGACACCTTCCTTCTTTAAAAATACAATTTGATGTTTTGTGGAGTCACTAATGCGATATGTAGACATATTTAAGCATGAAACGCTATTGTTACTGCTACTAACTTTCTTTAATATTGCACTTGATATTGATATAACTGACAGATAATTGACATACAATGATAGATAAAAGAATGACATGTAAACAATACTAGATTGCCTAAAGAGGTTTTCATCTTTGGGAAGCCGTTTAGGTCTATAATATGCTAGTTAATTTTTCTAATGTGTTCCGTATTTTTGAACACTCAGAATGCTTGGATACCATTGGCGAGATGACTGTAACCATATTTATGGCGGTTTGACTGAAACGATCTATATGACATTTTAAACGTCTCGACCTTTTGAGCGAGTATATTGTTGACAACAATAAGGGAACTTTGTTTGTACCGATATTTTTGACTTTTTGGTTGCGTCTATTTATTTGAATACTCTGAGCGTCTCTAATTATTTGACGCTGACTGTACAATATCCAACTTTAACTCATTAAAAGTTTAATAATAATAAGAACCAAATAGTGATCGTAGTATATATTAGTAATATTCAGACACATATAGATACATTCAGACATACGAAATATATGCATGATGACCCAGTGGATAGAATAGATTCATTTATTTGTTTATTACTTTGATTTGCGCTTTTGTATTATGTATATATCTAGGCCACTTATTGTTTAGTCACCTCCGCTCATAAATGTAGATATTCATTAACATTGGCGCTTATAGGAGCCATAAATTATTCTGTATATATTATATACCTGTGAATGATGTAATTTCATTAACTCATTCAATCCACGTGCCGGTAAATAAATTAGCTTGCAATAACACAAAAATATAAAATATTACAGTTTGGCTACAAAAAAAATGATAGAAACTCATCTAGACTTTTTTGCTCAAAGCCGTAAACTAGCAAACATTTAATAATCTCTCTATTAATGTTATATGTCATTTAATTTTACAGTTAAACAATCTTAGTCTTACATACATATATACACATATATATACATATATACACATAATGCCAATTACATAAAGAGTTCCATTAAAGTTAGAGTTGTACGAAAAATTAATATACAGAAACAATAGTATTTAGACTTAAATAACTTTGTCCAAAATAAATGAAATAAAAGAAACAACGACAAATATTCGACATATGTGTTTTAATTTTTTTTCTAGTTTAATATACACTATACGATGATGTTTTTGTCATTAACTCACTAATAAAATTAAATGTTACAGAAAGGTCACAGAAGAGCAAAAGTAACGTTTGACTTAAAAGAACTTGTAAAAGTCCATTTGAGTGAATGAATTTAAATTTGAATGCAAGATATTCCAAACAAACGAATTTAATTCGAATGTTTAGAATGTCATTCTTATTTAGTGAACCATCAAAGGCATTTCAATGCAAGTATATTTCCTGTTTATTTCTGACTACAATGAGATGGTAAATATAACACACGGCTTCGTTGTCAAGTTCGCGCTTCTTTGGGGTGTATGTCTATTTCTGAAGCGGTAGTTGTGGAGAGATTACGTCTTTTTTTGTTGACATCCACAAACGTACAAACAGGTTCGTTGAACTACACTGACAGAGAAAGATCGCTAGATCCTAAACAGTGCATGCCCGATTGATTGTAAAATACGGATTGAAATACTCGGAAAGGGTTAAGACGTCAAGTGGTAATGGATACAAATAACGCAAGCTATAAATAGTATGCTTTAGAATCACATTATATACTTATTAACGTTTATGTAAAATGATCTTAACAAAGGAAACACATTTAATCAGTATCAGTTCAATCAGTAATTAAAAACTAAAATCGAATTCCCTATTTAACACTTTATTATATGTAAAAAGTTAAAACAAAAATTAATAACCTGTAAATTTTCCACTGACGGGTTTAAGGTTTCTATCCTCTTGAGGAGAAGGTTTGAGGCTTATATCAGTAATCATTTCCAATGCATGTTAATGGTTACATATACATTTTAGTTAATATTAAATATGAATATTTAAAATAAACGATCTTAACTAAACTGAAGGACCACAAGATGAATGAATTTTTTTCTTTCATCCAAAGTTGTGGTCAATTGTACAGGGCCCCTATATGTCATCTCCAATTCGTCATGTCATCGAAATGTAATAAGGCCCCCCTGATCGGAAAGCTATTTACAAAGGCAAGGGGAAGAATTCGACTGGGAATAACGGATCAAATGACTTCGTTGATATTACCTACCTGAATTTGTTTCTATTTCTGATACTCGGATAAATCTTACATCGCCAACATTTACGTAATTAGTTTTTTAATTATGTTGAAATTTAATTACACTTAACTCAATCCCAAAGGGAAAAGTAAATAGTTAAAAAATGAAATATATATATATATATATATATATATATATATATTTCATTTTTTAACTATCTAAATTACCTACCGGAGCTACTTACAATTTTACTTTTCCCTTTGGGATTGAGTTAAGTGTAATTAAATTTCAACATAATTAAAAAACTAATTACGTAAATGTTGGCGATGTAAGATTTATCCGAGTATCAGAAATAGAAACAAATTCAGGTAGGTAATATCAACGAAGTCATTTGATCCGTTATTCCCAGTCGAATTCTTCCCCTTGCCTTTGTAAATAGCTTTCCGATCAGGGGGGCCTTATTACATTTCGATGACATGACGAATTGGAGATGACATATAGGGGCCCTGTACAATTGACCACAACTTTGGATGAAAGAAAAAAATTCATTCATCTTGTGGTCCTTCAGTTTAGTTAAGATCGTTTATTTTAAATATTCATATTTAATATTAACTAAAATGTATATGTAACCATTAACATGCATTGGAAATGATTACTGATATAAGCCTCAAACCTTCTCCTCAAGAGGATAGAAACCTTAAACCCGTCAGTGGAAAATTTACAGGTTATTAATTTTTGTTTTAACTTTTTACATATAATAAAGTGTTAAATAGGGAATTCGATTTTAGTTTTTAATTACTGATTGAACTGATACTGATTAAATGTGTTTCCTTTGTTAAGATCATTTTACATAAACGTTAATAAGTATATAATGTGATTCTAAAGCATACTATTTATAGCTTGCGTTATTTGTATCCATTACCACTTGACGTCTTAACCCTTTCCGAGTATTTCAATCCGTATTTTACAATCAATCGGGCATGCACTGTTTAGGATCTAGCGATCTTTCTCTGTCAGTGTAGTTCAACGAACCTGTTTGTACGTTTGTGGATGTCAACAAAAAAAGACGTAATCTCTCCACAACTACCGCTTCAGAAATAGACATACACCCCAAAGAAGCGCGAACTTGACAACGAAGCCGTGTGTTATATTTACCATCTCATTGTAGTCAGAAATAAACAGGAAATATACTTGCATTGAAATGCCTTTGATGGTTCACTAAATAAGAATGACATTCTAAACATTCGAATTAAATTCGTTTGTTTGGAATATCTTGCATTCAAATTTAAATTCATTCACTCAAATGGACTTTTACAAGTTCTTTTAAGTCAAACGTTACTTTTGCTCTTCTGTGACCTTTCTGTAACATTTAATTTTATTAGTGAGTTAATGACAAAAACATCATCGTATAGTTAATATTAAATATGAATATTTAAAATAAACGATCTTAACTAAACTGAAGGACCACAAGATGAATGAATTTTTTTCTTTCATCCAAAGTTGTGGTCAATTGTACAGGGCCCCTATATGTCATCTCCAATTCGTCATGTCATCGAAATGTAATAAGGCCCCCCTGATCGGAAAGCTATTTACAAAGGCAAGGGGAAGAATTCGACTGGGAATAACGGATCAAATGACTTCGTTGTAAGTAGCTCCGGTAGGTAATTTAGATAGTTAAAAAATGAAATATATATATATATATATATATATATATATATATATATATATATATATATATATATAATTTATTGGATTCTGCTTCGAATTAGTTTTTGCCATCAATCCTGCTTATATTAAAAATGTGAAATATATGTTTTACTCAATCATACGAAAATGCACGGATGGATTAGAATTAAATTTGAAACAGAAATAGCTTATATCCTGATTTAAGACACAAGCTACCTAACACCTGCTCTACCTCTCATACGCGGCTTATGTCGCGAACGGAAGCTAGAAATCATTACAGCAATATGTGACAGGTTTTTTTTATATGAAAATATAATAAAGATGAATTGCAGATTTAATAAAGATAATAAACTTTTTAAAATTTAAACGTAAAATCTATTCATAATAAATTATGAATATAATATTTTTTTATTATATTAGCTTTTGACAGTTTATCACCGTGCAGAGTTTTATCATTCCTATTTCAAGGAGTTTAGTAGCATGTATAAACAAATAAAAATAAAAAATAATAATATTGTTCTTTAATTATTTTCCCTCGGCTTATTTTATTCTAGTAATAATCATGATGTTGTATATGTTTAATTTAAATCATTATACTGGTCCCTATAAAATTTATGAAGGATATACTCACCCTGCATAAACGGCCTGCTGAAAACAAATAATAAACCGACCAATATAAATTCTATATTGCTGCTCATACAAAACAGGACCGAAAGTTTATCACGCGGCTCCCATACTGTTTATGATGACAATAACACAAGGGTGAGAACGACTGACCGTTTGAAATCACATACAAATTATCATCAAACGATTAAAACATATTATATTATTTATATTTTAAACGTTCAGGGAAGTAAATATAATTCCACTATAATAAAAATATATAAATACAGAAAACCAGTCTATTTAAACGTGCGTTGAAATTTTACGTCATGTTTTGTAATTATAACGCATTTCTGTAAATATATATGAATATATAGAAATAAATGAATAGCTAAATTTTAACAAGCAACGTCTTACTATTTATTTTGAACCTAAAACAGCAAAAGCTTTGCGTCATTTAAATAAAGTAATATTTATTTTTTAATAAAACAACATTGTTTGTAAAATATTTTGATATCCTCGTAATTAAAAAAAAGCCTGGTATTTGAACTTATAGAAACTCATTTATATCGAGATTTTTACTCGGTTGGTCCAAAAAGTACGTCTTCTATGTTACAGTTTAATGTGTATATTTATTTTTTAATGAGTAATATGTATAATACTGTTGCAAATGAATTTTAAACCAGTCTCAACCAACCGATTTAACTGAAATTATAAATGCTCTATAAAACTCTCTACAATACAATCTTCGTAAATTTTTATTATAAAACTGTTTATCAATCAAATCAAACTTATTGATATTGTCAGACTTATAACACTCGCGTCAAAAGTCTGAAAATAATGTAACAATACTTGTTTCATAAGCAGTTCTTTACGAGTGCTATTCTGTATGTAAGGAGTGTTTATACCTACTGCCTACTTGCCGAAAGAGTTTTACAACGATAAACTGACAAATATATCCTCTAAATTAACCTTTATCGCGTCGTGATAAGGATGTTGAGAAAGGTGATAATAAATTTGTGCGAATAAGGTTAGGGTACAATGTTTACCCACGCACAGCGATCGATCGGCCTCCGCGTGAAAATTGCAACCCATAAGGCTTTCAGTTCTCAAACAATATTACTGAAAGTTATATAAAATATCTTGCCTTATATATCTGTCTTATGTAATTATATTTAATTATAAAAATCCTTTATATTTTATAGAAACGTATTATTTATTATGTAAGTCTGTTTTATCAAGTAGCTTATATAAATAACTTTTATACACCGATTAGTTTTTTTTTTTTACTAACGTTTAAAAACAAATTAGTTAATAGCGTACAGTGATTAAGTAAGTAGTGAAATTTTATTGTTGTATGTGTATGGCATGGCAAGAAAATACATGGAGCGAAGATTAACGAAATCGCATCGCACCACCATACCAGCCAGCTTCAGAGTACCAGAACCGTATGAATTCTACAATAAAGCAACACCTTTCGTACAACGCACTTTACTATTCGTCGCCGATGAAACTTCGGGACCAAAACCTAGTTCCAGCACCCACAGTGAAACATTAGCTGATATCAAAGATGCGCCCGAAGAAGCGAGTACATCTAAATCAAGCGACGAGCAAGAAAAATCGCCCAAAAAAAGTTCATTTTTCTTCTCACCCTCTAAGAGTTGTAAGATTCACGGACGCAATTTTTTCCGGCTTCAGACGAGCCCTAAGAAAAAAGCTGAAGCCAGTGACGTAGCTACGGGAAACAAAGCGGGGGCCGCGGGGGGTCTGATAAGCTATGCCCCCGGCTGGTCTCTCAAGGGTGAACATCTCATGAAATGGCAAGACTCTGGGAAGACGACAATTGAGGTGAATAGTATTCATTAATTTTATATAAATGACAGATAACTGCAATGTAAATTTGAGTGTATTGTTTCAGGAATAATTGTTTTGATTTGAAAAATTATTATTATAAACTACTATATGATAGACAATCAAAGATAATTAGAAACGGATCGGAAACTGTAACTGACCTCATATACATGCGTATGTATAAAATAAGAAATCATTCAAACTAGGGAAAATTGCAAAATATATACATATAATTATATATATTTTTAAAGTAAAGTAATAGCATTACTTTAACAATATTAATAAGGTAACAAATTAAACCTACTGTCCCTGAAAATGTGAACTTTTAACTATTTTTTATACCTACATAAATGAAATACATACGTATATATTTCAATTTAACATGCTAATGAAATGTATCTATATCTTATACCTATCTATTTGTAAACAGCCAAGATGGCCCAATTTAAAGGACACGTGAATGTTTAACGATGATTGCAGGTTCAAAGTCGGGCAAACTACACAAAGTTTGCATGAGTTAATTTGTATTTGTTATTCATGTCGTTGTTGGTGTTGCCGAAAAACCTGCCACAGGTGTCCATTAACCGGAATTTTGGAGAAATAAACTCCCAAACTTATTCCCAAAAGTAAAGCAGGCCTTGGCCCAGCAGTGGGACATTTTGTTGCGACTACTTGATATATCGTTGGACTCGTATTGCTTTATTACAATTTATATAATTTTTATCTCCTGACCGTGAATATTATAAAATATCTAATAAAAAGATTAAATAAATATAAAACATGAATAATTTATTTAAATATTGATAATAGAAGTACTCAGCGATATGATATTATTCATGCATATGGAAAATCTATGCAAATATTAGTTATCATATTAAATGCAAGCTACATTTCATGTTTTCGAAGCGGAAACAGTTTATCTTATAAAACATTTCAGAACATAGAAAAGTAGAAATTTCGCATGTAAATCTGCTGTGGAGGGTGAAAGGGGCGTGAGGCGGTGTTTTTAAAAAGAAAATGAAAATTTCAATCTAAATGCGCCCCCAGGTGGCTTTTCTGGCCTTGTCTCTTTCGTTGAACTTCTTGAAATTGAATTCTAAGTAAATGTTTTACAAAATACCGTTAATTTAAAGATTCATAAAATGATAAATATATGCTTGCTAAATTAAACATATACAATTTTATAATTTAATCGACATTGACGTTTTGAATCAAATTATTATTGAATAACGCGGATTACTTAAATATAACTAAATTATAATTTCAAAAGTTGTGTTTGATAAAAACCTATATCAGTTTTTGATGGGTTACTGGGTACTGAAATGTAAATATAGTATCGTCAAAGTAACATTAATATTAGAATGTGAAAAGTAATATATATATATAAATATATATATATATATATGTAAAGTTTAATTATATTCATTATTATAACGCAGAAAAAGTAACCGTCTATTTAGTCTTGCTTACATAAACATATGTAAATTGTAAGACAAACATGTCTCTGTATTAAATATATGGACCATGTACACTATTAATCTGAATTTCATATGCCCACAATCGAGAACGCGAGCCATACAACATTGCAGATGCAATGGTGCGTGAAGCGGCATTTTCCGCATATTACCAGACCATTTGTCTCTCTCTGACTGAAACGGAATAGATTAAGCCGAAAATGAACATTTTGTGTGAAAACAATGTTACCCTCGTAAATCTGCAATTAAACGAACTCGCACGATTATAACGGTGTTAAATGAGTTTTTTTCCATTCTTTCAAGTCAAATCTTGATATGTGCAAGTATGGTGAAAGTTATTCAATTTTGGAAGCTTAAAGTATTTAATTCAAAAATATTTTAATTTTATAGAGCCTAGTCATGTATTTTAACATATATATAAAACATATATATGTTAATAAATTAACAATTAACTAATTTTACAATTATGTTCTCCTAGTTAATTCTGCCACGGGAGCCTTTCACAAGGAGATTTTCTCGCAAATTGCGCAGCTTATATTATAGTTTACGAGAGTGTGTAAACACAAGTGCAATAGTTATTTCTACCTCTCACGATCCGAGAGTACGGCTAATTCGACCCGACCGGATAGAGTTCCGGTGCAGACCAACAGCTTCACGTGCTTCCGGAGGCACGGGAGTGGAAATATTTCTTTTTAGTTCCAATCTTCTTCTGGGCTCTGCAACGCCATATTCTATATAACATAACCAACGAGAAATTATAAAATAATACATACTCGTATTTTATGTCTTAATTTTATAACACAGATAAAGTTAACGAATAATTATATCTTTATTACATCATAATATATTACTTATGCAATAATATTGCTTAACAAATTCAAAGTATACTCGTAACTTTCGGTGTAAGCAGGTCTTGTCAGCCAAAGCTACGGGATTCGTTCCGACGTTTTACCCACAATGATATCGAATTAGCCGGCTTGCCGCCCCCGTCTTTCTTTTCGTCTCTGAAACGGAAAATTCGCAAGATTAATGTAGAAAATACAATTTTGTACAATTTGTGAACGAGTAATATTTTATTGTAGAATGATATTAAAAGATTTGCGTATAACAAATAGCCAGATGTAATATTTTTTTTGTTTTTTTTTTTTTTGGATTAAAATACTAATTGGTATCAATCAATCCATAATAAACTATATAATAGCCTACATTTTTGACATACACGAGGGCTTAATAGTATAAGTACTATAATAAACATATTTTGTAAACGTAAAGTAAAAAATTTCCGCTCTAGATTACAGGAGTGCCAAACTAAACAAGGGACACATTTGGACGACGTTATTTTAAAAAAATAAAACCCTGATTTTTGTACTTTTAGAATAAATAAACATATTTTCTCTCATATCTCTTTTGTATTTTTTATAACCATTCGAAATGTTACCGGACTTTTGGTCCATCCTGTATTTGTAATTAAAGTAAAACTATAATATATATAGAATATATATATATATATATATATATATATATATATATATATATATTTATAGAAGGATTAAATCCTATTCTGTAAAAATAGTAACAATTGACAGTTTCGTTAAATTTATTTTAAAATTATGTAAATTTGTGTTATTGTAAATTTGGTATTGGTATTTTTAGAAATAATCTTATAACTATGAAAGAAGGTTAAAGAATAAAAGCGTATGTATTTATGTAATGTATCTTAAAAAAGTTGTTTGCATATTACAAGGGAGATCAATTATAAAGATAAAAATTGTAATTTTATTATTTAAATAATTAATCAGAGCTAGTTAGGCTCTGTCATTTTATAAGCAAGTGTACAATTACGTCTCCTTTGAATTATTCTTGCATCTTTATGATATATTTTGACTAAAATTGACTTATAAAATAAAAGAAATCTAAGGGTGATTTAGAGTTTGCAAAGTTTACGATTTCTAATTGTCTGGGTACCTGTTATTTGGCTTAAGTATTTCATATCGAATTTCATTACGCTGATGCAATGTTGCCGAAACAAAATTCTCCCTAATTTGATTTCGCCGAATTATCATTAGCCCGAATGATTGGTTGGCCAAAATTATATTTGTTTCATTTACTCATGCATGAGTTTTAGTATTACAGTGTGTTAGGTAGGAACAGTGCGTACCAATGAGGCCTTTAAGGAATGAGTAGGGTCTTTTTTTCAAGATTCCTTAGTCATATCGTTTCAGAAAAAAAGGTCATGTCCCCAGTAGAGAGCCAGTTGTCAAGCTGGTTTAATTTGTTTGAAAGCATTCAGGTCATACTTATTATATTTATCTGTAAATTATTATCAGTTAAACCAAAAAATTGCTTGGAAATAAGTTTAAAATGGCCAATGATGCAGTTAACTGATGTAGTAGTTTATAAAAGAAAAGTCGGCGAAGCAAAAATTTGTAAAACAGATTTAGGCAACATTAAACAGATTGGATCATTCGTCGATTATATGTCCAAATGAAAAGACTATCACATTTCGGACTCCCGACAGAGAACCTAATTTTCTATGTAAGTGAAACATATCCAAGCGATATCCTATTAAAACATTGTAGACAGAAACACCGCATACCGAAAGTTTACCATTGTGTTCCCAACCGAGCAAAACCAAAGTACATTTTGCAAAATTAACTCAATGCGAGTTCAATACCGGAGGCGGAGGTTCATTTGAGACAAAATATACCTTAAAATAAACCCTTTATGGTTCTGTATTTAAGGTCCAAATCAAGTTACGTTATGATACAGTACTGTCCTCAAATAAATTTGAATATGTATGAGGAGTTGAGCCTGCGTTTGTGTGACGCCTGTCAGAGCCAGGTACCTCATGTGTGGAATGAAATTTTTGCTATCAAACTGAATATGCGATTATAAATTCTAGGTTAAAGATTGATTGTTTATTTTATATAATCTTCCATTTGAATTAGAGTATTTTATATTACACTAGAGTAACTGGTACATATGTATACTAATTTTCATGATCTGATAAACGCTTTAGAAGTATAGTATTGTATATTCAAGGATGAGTTACAAAATAACTCTATTAGTAAACTGACTCGTATGATAATAACGAAACTCTATTTTTTTATTTTCATTATTAGTTTTTTTTTTAATTATAAATTCTTTCGATAACTAATAAATTTATAAGTTTCACATCTGTTTCTCGTGACATAATAAGATAAGATGTAATTATAAAAACGATAAAATTGTCAGTCAAAAGAAAATATATCCAAAAAACGAATATAAATCATATAGATTTTAAATGATCGCTATGTATATAAATAATCCTACGTTTACAAATAAAGACAGTGAATTACAGAAGTGCAAAACTAATATTATTTATATGGAGTAATCACGTCCTACAGTAGTGACTATTGTTTATATTCGCATCATTATTTATTCACCCTATCCCACAAATATACCACTATTTTTTCGAGTGTTCATGGGGTGATAGATGTGTAATACTGATATTGGTCTCGAATTGAGATTTATTAACTGCCATTTAGAAGTAAATCTTTATTCTAGACGACTGATAGAAGGCTAATAAATTTAACGTAAATATTACGATGCTTTGACGCCGTCTATTTCTATGTAAAATGTTTTTACACAAATATATGGAAAATAATAAAAATATAATGACGTTACATAAAAAATATCAGCCCCACAAACAATGATTCTTTAGAAACAATGATACGTAATTTTTTTAAAGCCGTTAAAATTAAATAAATTTCCAAATTATCATTAGTGTTGACTTACTAACCACACTCCAAATTCGACGGTCTTAGTTTCAGTAGTAAAAGCTACGAGTCCTTAGTCAACGTGTTTTTATGAATATAAATTAGCTTTGATTTAGCTTCTATGAAAATATTCTTAAAAGCAAGTAAAGTTAGTATACATTAAGTACATTGAAACATGATTGATTGACATGACATGATTTACTATTAGCAAAGGGCTTACTTCAGTACTCAGTAAGCTGATATTTCTTTTTATTTATCTCTAATTCTGAGCCATAATAAATTACGATGTGCAAGCGAATTTTATATTTCGTTATTGATATACCAAAGTATATTTAACGAAGGTCATTGTTCAGTTAATATTTCAAGATGGCTTATTAGCAAGCTAATTATACAAAGGAAGTAGTTAGGGCGCTACGGAAAGAGGGGACCGCTTCGCCTTCTGCTAGTGACAGTACCTACGCTATGTTCTTTGAGTTTTAAGGTTAGATTACAAAGGCGTGGTTGTACAGCTTGAATACACATGAATGTTGAATATTTTTAATTAAAAACTGAAATATTTTGTTAATGAGTAACAAAATATTTCAGTGTCTAGCTAACCCACTAGTACTGTATAACTGCTTACGCTGTATGTACACGCATTGAAAAATATTATAGCCTTGCTTTATTTTTAATGCTGTAATTAGTTCTGTGTGCCAAATAAATCATTTAAAATTAAATAAATGATAATGATATATGTATAATATAAAAAGACAGTTTTCTGAGGACCTGATTATATCGACATATCGAGTAAGCATTTATATCAAGAGTCATTATCATTAATCCCGTTTGATACGTCATTCTTTTAAGCACAGAAACAAATGAATGTGATTTAATAAGATATTTTTATGTGTGTGTTTAATGTAATGTGTATTTAATGTACTAATGTATGAAACGCTATAACACTAACATATAAAAACTTCGTTCAATTCATTCGAACTGTCATTCTGTTCAGCTAACGAATAAATACATATATATATATATACGCACATGTTACGTTGGAAACATTAGAGAAACATGTTGCATGAAATCGCAAACACATACGTATATGTAAATAATTGACTGCGTAAAATTGAGTTGTTCGAAATATGATATTTTTTACGAAAAATATATTTAACCATTACTACATAAAATTAAATATATTAAATAAATAATCTAAGCTAATGTTATAAATGCGAAGTTATCTGTCTGTCTGTTACACTTTCACGGCTAGAACACTGAATCGATTTTGATGAAATTTAGCATGCAGCAAGTTTGAGCCCCAAAGAAGGACTTATTTATACTCAGGTAATCGCCAACAACGGGGCAGGCGAAGAAAGAAGAAGATATTGATGTTATCAAAAAATATTATTACATATATTACAATAAATTACATTGTATTATTACTTAAATATACAACTAACGCCAAACTGCCATTGAATGCCAATATTACCTGACCAAGGTTACATACGAGTATATCCATTGAGCATTGTGTGAATTTGCGGATATCGATCACGAAGTAGAATATTAAGTGACCGTCTCAAGGAATACTCCATTACTATATTAAACACGCTTATCATACTAATGCTGTAAAGAGGAATTTATTTCATTGTTTTTCTGGACTATACCCATTGATACGAAAGTTTCACATTATATTATTCAGATGATATTTAAGAGAGGGTTATATAAATTCAAATTAACTTTATTCAAAACTGAAAACGGCTAGAACAATTTGGATGCATGAAACTTTATTATATAGAGGTAGATGGGGAACGTATATGGTATACGTACATACAGTTTTTCATAAAATTTGGAAAAATCATGTTTAATAGACTGTCTAATGTTTAGACTGATAAGTAAGTATAATTATCGTTTTCAGAGGTACTAATTTACTTTTACAACCAATATGGATTAATTATATATATTAAAATATCCCATTATCGACATTATCCACACATGGCCATCTGATCCCAAACTAAGTAATGTTAACTAAGTAACTAACTAATGTATTTATTCGTTAGCTTGTACTATAGAAAACAGACAACTGATATACTGCATATACTACTTTTCTTTTGTAAATACATACTTATATAAATAATTACACCCAGACTCAGGACAAACAGACATGTTCATGCACACAAATGTCTGCCCTGGGTGGGAATCGAACCCACAACCTTCAGCGTGAAAGGCAAATGTCTACCCACCACGCCATCCGGCCCGTCTAATTAAACTGCGTTATTTTAATATTGTGTATAAACTTAGTTTGAGGGTGATTAGTTAGACAATGCTGTATCTTCTTCTTTCGAATGTCCATTCAATAATGATAGAAAGAGCAAACAGAGAAGAAAAAACTATTTTGTAATAAATCAGTCGCTAAGCAACGTTTTTAAGTAAGGCAGTAAAAGGCTAAATAGGCTAATTTATTTAGCCTAAATCAAGTTTCATAATCTTTATCGTAATGACGTTCGCCTACTTCCCGCTTTATATTATTTTACATGATGTTTCAAATGCATAATAAAAAAGACTTACGGCGTATGAGAAAATCGAATTGCCTGTTTGATAAAATCTGATTGTTTTAAAAAAATACTAATGCTATCGATTATATACACTTAAAAAAATAAATCAGTATTTAAATCAGAATAAACATATCATATTTACCAACCAATCAACCATTAGGATGTCTTAGTACTTTAGGTACACCCAGATAGATTGTGAATTAAATAATTTTTTTTACCAATTTAAACAATACTACTAGGAAGATCATACATTTGCCAAATAATTAAAAAAATGCAAAAATTTAAAGTAACAAGCGAACTTAAATTACACTTACATTGTACTACTATGCTTACACAAAAATGGAAAAGTAAATGTTTTGAATTTGGATTAATTTAAAAAAAACCTGTGGTTTAATGTAGTTCAAAATTTCGAATGAGAAACATAAAATTCAAATAATGTAAAATCTATATGTCAAAAATGTCAAGTATACGATCCGATGTTAAAAGCTAAGGGCGCAAAAACAATAGCAATGTTGTTTGACCGCATGACAGGCTTATCGCAGTGACGTCAGGCGTACGGCGTTCGGACGAGACATCGAATAAATTACAAGCATGTTCGGATTGCGGACAGGTGGGCTCGTGGTCCCCCGAAAATTGCATTGGAATGCATCGCCACGAAGGTGTTAAGTACTCAACACACAGGTTCCGTTTACGCATTTTGAAGAAACGCTAGGTTTGCAAATTTGGAATGATTTTGTATTTTATTATATGATATATGATTTGTATATATGCATTTAAGCCGATTTTATTTGTATTTTGTATATAGCAAATTATTGCGTTTGATCTGTTTATGTACGTAAGCAATATTGTCGCAAATAATATTAAGTGCAATCGCAGTACAGGTTAATCAGGTTGAAAAAAAGAAAAACTATTTAGCATCACTATTACTATACTAATAGTGGCATTAATTAATGCTTTCATCTTTGAAACTACTATCCATAGCATTTTTTTTGTTAAGATAATAATCTTAATATTTCATTAGTATATATGCATAGGATATTGAATCAACTAAACGATCAAATATTTTTTTCGCATACATTTTTTTAAATAAATATCTATTTTTATTAAAGCGCAAATTAATGGCCGTAGTTTATATTTGATTATAACGGATGGTAAGGTGATTATTGCGATTCGCGTGTGTCGATGTCTTTACAGCTGATTCCATTGTTACGCGGGATCGTGAACATATTTTGTACATGCGTTGAATATATTCGAGCTGACGTGTGCTCGTAATTTTTATCGTGTGATTTTAAAGAGGACGAAACGGCTCTTATTTTTAATTAAGTATTATTTAGACTAATGTTATTTTATAAAATGTTTAATGATAATTAACTTCGAAATCAAGCTCCTGTTACATTTTTAATTACACAACAAAAAGTTTTTATTTTGTTACTTAGTTTAAAATGCGAAAACATTTTTTATAGTAAAATACATTAAAAAACGTACAAAATACTGTAAAAAGAATGGCAAAATAACTTTTATTTTTTTTTTAATATAAAAATACATTTATATAACTCTTGTATTTAATCTGCAAACGGATTTTAATTGAATAAGCAATATATAAAAAACTTGTTTATCGTTTAATCATTGAAGTATTAAGTGTAAGATTTTCATAATTAGGTACTTACGTAATTTTTTCTTAAAGTAACATGTAGCTTAATATCTCACTGCTGGGAAGGTGTCTTCTCTTGCAACTCATACAAAGTTGACTATTAAACTTTTCCTTACGCTTGTGAATCTAAAGATAAACGTTTTACTTTACATTACAATATTCACGTGGTTTTGCTTTATAGTTAACTTTATTGAAAGTTAAGACAACTTGAAAACATATTTGTGTGATTTGAGAAAATACGTTTAATCCAAAATTATCTTAAATGTGGGCCATTATTAATTATGATTTTTATCGAAGGTTTAACCATTTAAATAGATTTAAATAAATTGAGTCCTTGCTCTTTTTATTTAAATATTGTTTATTTAAAATAAATATATATTTAAATTATTCTTCGTCTACAGACATGGAACAGTCTGCTTGAGATGAACTTTCATAATGCTATGCCAAAAAAAGCGGTATTAATCGTTGTTATAATAATTATACGGAAGATAACTCGAGACTTGTACGTTTTTGTAAAATTCAATATTACATATTGGTAATACAGTAACAGCATGTTAATATTCCACTGCTGGGCTAAGGCCTCCTCTCCCTTTTTGAGGAGAAGGTTTAGAGCTTATTCCACCACGCTGCTCCAATGCGGGTTGGTAGAATACACACGTGGCATAATTTCAATGAAATTAGACATGCATGCAGGAAAACATCGTGTGTTTTCCTTCACCGTCAAGCACGAGGTGGAATATAATCACAAAGTAAGCACTGTAACACGGTCTAATTTATGTACAAAATATTGTTTTGTGTTTAAAAACAATAACGACCGTTTTCCTCTAATAACACAATAAGATAAGCAACTATAATTATAACTGAAAGCCAATCCAACTCTTTAAAACACTCAAACGATTTGAGAGAGTATAACGAATCATTTTAATATAATGAGTATGATGATGAAGGTTTATTATTCACACACAACTATTGTATGTAGCCAACCTAGCAAGCAAAGGCGACTAAAGTGCCAGCATAATATATAAGTGAAAACATTTTCCTCCCTTTTTCATAAAGAGCAGCGAGTTTCAGCTTAATGGATGCAACAATTCGATACGAAAGTCTATCCTTTCACCCAAACTGTTTATGAGGGGAAACCGCGAAAAATCCCTTGTTATTCTTACATTACGGCGAACAAAACGTACGTTGAAATGTTTTTTTTTCCATTGTTCGAAAGCAATGAGAGATGAATGGAAAAAGAATAGCGATGTTTAGTTTATGCGTGATATTTATCCTGTATAATATTATTTTAAATTGCGAACGCCTTTGAAAATGTTTTTTTAATCGTTTTCAATCAGAGAAAGGAGGTTTTAATTCGTTTTTTTAAATATATATAATAATTACGGTATCAAAACCTTGTTGATCGAGATTAGAATAAAAAAATATTACAATACAATATGGTGTTTTAATACATCATATAATCCCGAATTTTATTTAGTAATTTTATGTGTAAATCTTTACCCCAAAGAATGAAGTAATAACAAAAATTTATAAGGATCCTGTAACGGATATATAAAATAACTTATCGTTGTAAAGCTGATGCATAATTTAAACTTATTATGGGATGTCCTTTCTGAATTTAAAAGTCGACTTAGCTTAAAAGGATAAGCTCGGTTTGAGTCGAGCTTCAAGAATACATTTTTACATGAATAAAACGAGACGAGATTCAAACATTTATCCCATATAAATATCTCAGACCAAATATTTATGGTAAATATAAGTCATATCTGTCAATATTTTAAGTAAAATTATTGTCAATTGCACCCTTAGATTTTGCTTACAAACCGCTTTTTAATATCATAAACCAATAATTTAAAAACTCAATATTAATAAATTAGCTTTAGAAAAATAAAAATAAACATCCTTTCCCTTTGAGATTTTTTTTGTGTATCTCGCTATCCTGCTCTAATATGGCACACGTGTGGCAACATTTAAGTGAAATTGGACACATGCAGGTTTCCTCTAGATTCCATAACAGCCTGTGAATGACCCACTGCTTGGCTAAAGGCCTCCTCTCCCTTTTTGAGGATAAGGTTTGGATTCCTCTAGATGTTTTCCTTCAATGCTGAGCAGGAGATGAATTGTAAACATCAATTAAGCACATGAAAATTCTTTGGTGGTTGCTTGAGTTTGAAGTTCTGTTTAAGATTCACGCGTTCTAGCTACTGGGCCATCTCGGCTGTCATAGTCTATGCAGTATCTTTAAAAAACAAAAACTCAACTACGTATAGCGACCATTTTTATATATTAATTATACATTTAACTTACACTTGTGAAAATATGATACTCCATAATAAATGGGACCAAAAATATAGCATAACAAGTCGAATGATTCAATTTTATTTATCGTGTATTATTTGCATTATATTCTTAAGCCTTTGAAAATTTTTGAAAAAACTGACTAATAGTTTTATTGTTAGTTTCAGTCAGGGACACGAAATACATGAATAATAAAATGACCTTTTTTATATAGTATATATAATATCTGATGAGGGGGTGGTACCTACCCGAGCTTGCACAAAGTCTTACTACCACTACCACAGTATATACTTATTACATCTGCTTATTTCATACATTCTAAGTCTAATTAGGAATAGTAAAAGTATTTTTGTTTTCAGTGTGTCAGAAATTACAGAATTATAAGCATAAAAGTAAATGAAAATGTTGAATCCTAGAAGATGAAGTTCGCTTTCATTTTAATTCAATACTAATTATAATAACTAAAATGTTTTGCATTGAAAATTCAAGAATAAGTTCTTAAAGTCTCTTCTTTAGTCTTTTCTTAAATACTTTGACAGTTATCTTAAAATATATTAAGTGTCTGAAGCTAAATATTTAAATTTGGCGCTTTAAATTCGAAGCACGACTAGCGCATCAAAGATCCGTTAACACAACCCTAGACTTTAATAATAAGTATGACCTGAAACCTAACTTAGAATATCTGGGTCGAATATTAGTACTAGAATAATGATCTTTGTTACGTATCGTAATAGGAAGTCAATCGATTTCGAATGCTATTGTATTGGTATAGAAATATTGTATCACATTCGATCTGAAATATCATTCAAAGTTATTTGTAATCAATCAGTCGAAACTGATAACTTTTATTAAATATTTTTAATTTATATTCCTATAATGATATTGACGCGTTCTTATTTCCAAACACCGAGGAGAATCTTTTTGGAACTATTTTTAAATAAATAACCATTTTAATTATTCATATATAGTAATTTTAAAAGGTGAATTTGCCTCATTTGGTTCTAGCAGAATTAAAAAGCGTTGTAGTAAATTTCCACAATAGATACTTAATCTGCCTTGTTGATCCTTATCGCGGTATGCATTGAGTTTCATATTTTAAAAGTATTTCACGTACTTTGTCAATGAACAAATAAATGTATGCATTTATTTATTCATATAAAATATATTGAAATGACAAGCTCGTAAGCAGTAGACGGCAGTAAAATACACAATTAATTAATCTTAGTTTTTTTATAACTAAGGATTGCAACATACTATATGTATGTGTATTACATATATTTTTAAAAGACAATAAACAAGATAATTACTAAATTGTTTAGTAAAACTATTTATAATTTAATCAAATCCTTTGTTACTAGAATAAGCATTTGTTAATCTAAGGATATACAGTCTATAACATCCAAAATTTTTAAAATATATTCCTAAGATATATTATAGATAATATAATACAGATTATAAAATATTTTTTATTTAGCATTCATTGATGCAGGACATGTATATTTATTTGTTTAAGATTATTAAATTAATTTGTAATACAAACGTTCTTACAAGATCCTATTTAAACCATTTCAACATTAAAAAATAAATTGATATATTTAAGAAAGATTTCAAAATACATTGCATCTAGAATCTAACGTATTTTTAAGTAACTTAAACATGGCGACGAATAACGACATTAAAAAAATATTAATTAGTACTTAATTTATGATTTTTCATTGAAAATGAGATTACAATAAACGGCAATGTTATACAAAACTATATGCTAACCGTCGTCATGACCACAAGAATGGACATTGTTTAATTCACGTGAATGGGATTTTATTGCAGCCGCAATGAATATTAACTATGTTCATTCACGAGCTATGCAGATTGCCTCTTTGTAATTAGCATGGGATGTACGAAGTACGAGTAATGTTTTTAGCGCGGGTACTCATGTAAATTAACTTGATGTCATTTTATACTATAAAATCTTAATAAAACCTACTTGAAAATTACTGCCATTTATCAAAAGACTGTGTCTAATTGTAAATAATTCTATCTAAGACAATATACCGCTGCAACAGAAGCACATATCAAATAGATTTATAATTTTATTTTCTAATTTTGAGAGAAAAATAAAAAATGGGCAATTTATAGTTTTTCTACCGTATATGATCACTTAGCGATTGAAGTAGCAAGTTTGATCATCTTTTATATCTAGAATTGTATACTTACAAAAGAGCCTGATCTGTTCGTAAATACGTATGTAAGTAAGGCAAACAAAGTCGCTTACAAAGGCACCGAATGTACTCCCAATGTCGGGATCTAATGTTGTATTCCTTGTGTCTATAGTAATGACTAATTTACCTTTAGAATCGAAAAAACAAAATACATCGCACAAACTTAACTCAGTTTGAATTCGTAATATTAATAGTAGTAGTACTATAAAATAGGCATCGCTTGTATTGTTTCAAGCAAGTCTGAAAAGGATTAATTGTGGAGATAACTAAAGAAGCCAAAATGGATATATATTATCTATAATCGATAACTATGAACGCATATTTTATTTCTTTGCCACTGAAATCCACAGTTTGATTTTTAATTTGATTATTTATTTATGTCAATAGATTATACAATTGCTATTAGTTTAAACATATTATTATTATTTAAAAAAATAAGTACGTAACAAAAATATATCACTTAATATCACAAGAAAACGCACGCCGCACGTTGTCTCTAAATATTAGATACTAAAAAAATATATAAAAAGGTATTCTATACAAAGTTCAAGCGATTTAAGAATAGGCACAAGATATTTTGAAAGATGATAATCGTGATAAGAAAAGAACGTTATGCACTTTACACATATTAAAGAGAAATAAACAATCATACTTTATCGCATTGTTTTTATGCAAAAACACAGACGAATCATATTATATTAAATGTATTAAAAGGGATCGCGTTTCACGCAACGCAGTTCCAGTGACCCGCGTCAATTGGGAAGCGTCGTGTTCGCGTTCATATAGATTTATGTCAGCTGCTAACTAAATTATTTTTAATCGCGACATGGTAGTTAATTGATAGCGTTTCATTACACGCGAAGCAACATTTTCAGTAATTTTAAATTACTTTATGTATAAAATATATGCTAAAACATTTTGCGTATTTTAATTGGACCATTTATATGATTCGCTAATGTGACATTATTTAAAGTGTATTATATCTTTTTTAAACTTTTAATACAGACAAATGGTAGCCCGAACTTATTCTCATATAACTGTCAGAGCAAAGAAATTACACTCATACATGCTCTCTATATCGTATATGCAATGTAAAATATTAGAATAAATACAGCGCAGCGCAGTCATCGTTTATGATACATATTTACTTTTAAAAGCATTTGTCCTGACTAGACAGTCGCATAGCCAAAACTACTGATTCTTCTTCTTCTTCAAGTCGTCACGCTCTTGACAGAACGATCGTGGTTGGCACTTCGATGCTGTCTCTGTCGACAATTTGTCTTATTTATTTTGACAGCTGCCTTTCTTGCGCACTCATGTAAGGCACTCATGTAACTCATTACAGTTCTCACTTGATGTGTCCATCTCATTCCACGTGCGTCACATTGCCACGTGCTCTGGCTCTCTCAACTCTTCCTTAAACCACTAGACCCTCAATTGAGATTTCAGGATCACGTCTAGATGGGTGGCAAAAGAAGGTAAGAATATGAAGCACAGTAGATAAATAGACGCTGCTTTGTCCGAAATTCCTTCCAAGACATTCATAACATTCTAAAAAGCCAAAATTTGAAAGATAAGTTTATTTAATAAAGAAAGCATCCACTAAGAAAAAATATTTGGAAATTTTAACGGGGAAAATTGGATTTCTAACTTTCTATGAATTTTAACCTAACGGAGCCGGGCCGAGCAGCTATCTTAATATCTTAATCTAAAGCAGTAGAAAACATGTGTCTGTACATTGTGGCCGATAAAAAAGAGCAAAAGGACACAAAAATGCCTTTTTTAAATATATCGTTTTTCACGCGGTTAACAGCTACTGAAAAAAGGACCAAAAAACGGTACCGGTCGTCGCGTAATAACTCGAGTAAATGTATCATTTCAAAACGGCCAAAAGGCACTGATCCCCGGATATAATTAACTTAATCTCTTTAAAATATAATTCTCATTATATGCTTAAACAATATAAGCTTAACAGTCGTTAACATCTAAAATTAATGCAATTTATTTATATGTTGTAATTTTAAATTTTATTTATCTGTCTATCTATTTATTTCATTAGGGATAACAAGTACCTACTATTTAACATCATACATTACAGCTTACTGAGAAATAAGTGCCGAGCCATAACTCAGTTGAATAATAAAAAAATAAAACAATAATGTACAAACACAATCAAAGAATTGAAATAAATATTACATCACAATTATAATTATAATTATTAGTTCTATAAATAGTATAATTTATTTGAATAGTAATATATATAATATGGTACATACCAGTAACAGCCTGTGAATGAATGTCCCACTGCTGGGCTAAAGCCTCCTCTCCCTTTTTGATGTTTTAAAGCTTATTCCACCACGCTGCTCCAATGCGTTTTGGTGGAATACACATGTGACAGAATTACAGTGAAATCAGACACATGCAGGTTTCCTCACGATGTTTTCCTTCATCGTCCAGCACGAGATGAATTATAATTACAAAATTAAGCATTCATTCAGTGGTGCTAGCCCGGGTTTAAGCCCACGATCATCGATTAAGATTCACGCGTTCTTATCACTGGGCCATCTCGGCTTATAGATATGGTACATATACAAAGTAAATTATGAATATATTTTGGTAATAACTACTCCTTAATCATTAAATTTATCACACAGTTTAAGTTCAATCATAATCATTAAAATAAATGACAGGTATTTTAATCATTTGTCGTAAATAATTGCAATTTACCACACGTTACATATTATAATATTTTGGACGTAGTTTTTTTTTATTTTATAGAATAGGCAGCATATGGACCAACTGATAGTAAGTGGTCACCAACGCCCATAGGCATTGTAAGTAATGTTAATCATCGCTTATATCGCCAATGCGCCACCAACCTTGTGAACTAAGATATTATATCCCTTGTGCTTGTAATTACACTGGCTCACTCACCCTTCGTTTCGTTTCACACTAACTGCGGGACTAGTTCACAAATTCAAAGTCGCTCAGCGTGCTATGGAGCGAGCTATGCTCGGAGTATCTTTGAAGGATAAGATCAGAAATGAGATTATCCGGAAAAGAACCGGAGTCACCGACATAGCTTGCAAAATTAGTAGGCTGAAGTGGCAGTGGGCTGGTCACGTATGTCGTAGGACCGATGGCCTTTGGAGTAGACAAGTCTTAGAGTGGAGACCGCGGATCGGCAAACGCAGCGTAGGGCGCCCTCCAGCCAGGTGGACCGATGACCTTAAGAAGGTGGCGGGCACCGACTGGATGCGGAAGGCGGAGGACAGGGAGCTTTGGCGCACCTTGGGAGGGGGTTTGTTCAGCAGTGGACAATGATTGGCTGTTGATTGATTGATTGATTGACTCACCCTTCAAATCAGAACACAACAATACCAAGTACTGCTGTTTCGTGGTAGAATATCTGATGAGTGGGTGATTTCTACCCCGACGAGCTTTCACAAAGCCCTACCACCAATAGTTTTCGAGACATTAACTTTATTAATGACTGTAAAAATGTATATAGAAAAAGGCACTGGTATGGCACGATGGTAAGATGCATCATATCCCACACGCTGGAAGTATAATAATGTTTATGTATATCTACTATATATAACGTCTTACACACACTAAATGAAAATATCTTGGGATTAGTTTTAATTTATTGTACCTATTTGAAGTAGCGTCGAGTTTCTTGTCATTCGTATTCACATTTCATCAAAAAATTAAAGGGCTTACAACTTTTCTGTATTTCACGGAACAACCTGCAGCTTTATATTTATTATATATTTAACGTAATACGGAACAAGCCGATTCAATTTTTTTTTTCAAAAAGTTATAGGAGAATAAATAAAACTTGATTATGTAATGATAATGTAATTGCCTTTAAATGGCCCACTACTGGGTGTATGGATTCCCCTCCAATTAAGAAAAATGGTTAAATTACTTCTTCTTCTTAAAAAACAAAAATAAATGTTTGTATATTTGTCCTATATGCTTTCCATTCAACACATTGTGATGAAACTTTGGCGAGTTATTCTGTGTACGCAAAGGTTACTGGCCCAAAATAAACAAGATCCTTTGTATGTTTGTCCTTATTCTACCCGGGTGGGATAGCTAGTAGGTACTAAATAAATATATAATATATCTTTGATAATATCTTTGAATATCACGGAGGTATAGCATATGTATTCGCTTCACGCGCCATTAACGGTTCATTACGATTTGTGGCAGTTAATTGACTTACCGTTGCGTATCGTGCTTCGAATCGAAGAGTAATCAATTTTGTTCTTAGTTGTCATTAGACCTATCTAGTCGAGATACTTACTTTGAAGATATAGCACTCTAACAGAACATTATAGATTAATATTTCTTTAGGTCGTCAATTTGGAGTTCACATGTCCATTGAAATATTAGGCAATAATCATTTTAAATTGAAATACAAGCATTCTATTGATCGAATTGTGGCCACGGTGGCCTTTCTCAATCGAGACTAGATATTTAAATTGAAGATTTATATTGCAAAAATTGCAAAACTTTACTGCATAAGTGATTAAAGGCAATCCGATACAATCTTCATTTCTAAGTTCCTATTTTTTTTTTCATGTGGTTTTCTTAACAGATACGTTATTCCTATTATTTTTCCGACTCAAGAGTTGAATGTCGGACCTTATGGTCCGCAGCTGTAAAAAATAGCCACTAGACGAACGAGGAAGAAATACATTAAAATAATAAAATCATAATTCGTCTAATATAATTAATCGCTGTATTAAAATTCGCCATTGACTGTAAGTAATATTATACCAAAAGCTTATGAACATAATCCTTATTTTCGTCTCGTCTGTGTTTTGGCTTCGGCTTAATTAGAATTATCATTGGTCAAAGAGGAATATGTTCCTCGCTGCAACCAACATTGCAAGCCTTACCATCGCATAACATTCTTATAATAGGAGCTGTTCCTTTAACCCATCTGTTTTCTTAAGAAAATTACAAGCAAACAACAACAGCAAATTTGATGTTATTTTTTTATAATAGATCAGTAAATTTATCATAAACATTAAAATTATTAAGTTTTTTTTTAAACGAGAACAATATTAAAAAAAATTTGAAAGATAACAATATTTGATAACTGCTTCAATGGCAATGCAGTAATAAAATGCACTCAAACATAACACGCCCTAGACAAAAAAACGTAGACTTAAACTGAAAGTATATTTCATGCACTCACCCTCAATCATATCTACGATTTGTTACGGCTCACGATACGCCTACACAATTTACAAACTTAATTGTTTCGGGCACACCAAATTATTTTGATTTATAACATTATGATTGCTGCAACTCGATTTAGGAGCTTTGAGGGACCTTAAATTGAATGAAATGAAATATAAATTAACAACGTTCTAAAGTGGAGCGACGGGCCTTCGAAGAACGCGCTTAAATGTATTGTGTTCAGTGACAATAAGACTAATAAAAACTGAATACAGAAGTAGGTTAGCTATTGAAAAATTGTATTATAATAGACCTGGCGTAACACATGTGTTTATGATATATGTAAATACGAAACAATGTTATATAATGTTATATAGCGATGCTCTAAGAACTTCTAATAAAATTACTTTCAATAAAATACATTTTCTTCTATACAGTAGAACGCCATGAAGGGTTCTATCGATGCGGATTGGTGAAACTAAAAATATTTTTTTTCTATCATCGCTGAGCACGTTATGACTTTGCATCTGTGACCCTCAGCTACAATCTACATTCACGGTCCGCTAAACCATCTCATTTTGTTATAAACTTTGTTATAAACTCGTTTTGTTATAAACTTATATTAAATAAAATATGTACAAATTAAAACGAAAAACAAAACGTTACATTACTTTTTGTGCAAAAATATAAACATTGTCCTAATATACTTACAAAATATTCAAATACATACACATAATATTTACTATGTTTAATTCGATTGAAATTTATGAATCAAAAGCCATAAAGCCAAGATAAAACCAGACCGTCCGTGCGTATTTATTTGTTATGACAATGTTTAAAATAATTTTCCCTTAACCCGTCAGATTAAAGTGCTAAATATATAAAGGTTACGTGCAAATAGCACATAAAGATGACCACAAATCTCGATAATAACTTCAATTAGGCGAGTGCGGGTCATTAATATTGCATTAATGTGGTATTAAGTTGCATTGAATTATGTCGGTTGCACAATACAGTAGCGACAAGATACCAGTTTTGATTTTGCTTGTTTCTTAATGCATTCTGTAATCGAACCTTAGATGATATTGATATTCAGTCCTGCATTAATGCTTCTTATATATTTGACAAGGTTATAATCGTGACGTCACGAAGCTTAACACTTACGGCGTTACTTATAAACGTTACTCAGCTGATGTTTAGTTAAAGACTGATTAATCTCTTTCTGTTATAATTGATATGTCATTCGAAAGAAAAAAATACGACATTGTTAAACAATCAACCTCTAAAGAACGTAAGGCCGTTGATGTATTATTTTTAAATTTTATGAATATTTCACATTATTATAAATTCATTATAATTATAATACATATAGTATATTGTGTGATAGAATAATTTATTTCTGTCCATAAAATTGTTCTTTTTTTTATTTACTTGATATTAATTTTGTATTTATTATATTTTTTCGTAAATCTAATGTATTATTATATTAATTTAGTTTTGTTAATTATACTTCTTTTTTAATCCTCACATTGTATGAATTATTTACTGGTAGAATGTTTATTGGTCGATGTTTAAATGTGACGTTTTTATATTGTGTTTATGGGCTATTTGTTTTCCAAATCTAAAAATAATAATTGGTGTAATATATGGTGACACGTTTCGATATGAACATAAATCATAATTTTTCATCAAAATATATTTTGCGTTGCACATATTTAAAAATAAATTACATATGCATTTGTAATACTAAGAATAATATGAAATCGAAAAACAAAAAGAAGCATCCTTGAAATAATTGTTTTTGATTAAAAACACTGTTCACGCTATGAGGTCGATGCATAACTATTTAATTAAATCTTCCTCAAAAACTATTTTATGTTTTTCAATATTAACAGCTTAAACAGACGCGGGCGTTTATTTTTATACAAGGTATTATGGTTACGGCACTTCCGGATACTACGAGTAATAGCTAATTAATATTACATAACAATTTTATTTAAGTTCGTCTGGTTGATAGTTTATTGCCCACGTATTCCTATTAGTTCTTTTATGATTAGAAATAGTGACCACAGTTTAATTCGGGCGCTAGTTGACTCAGAGCCGTGACTCAGCCGATACTGTTTACTCGGAATATCAGCGCGACCTATCGCCTGTTCTTCCAGACGTGAATAAGCGAAAAAAATAAATTTCCAGACGACATGTGGTTGGATTTTATTCAATATTAGACACGGTCTGATAATGATATTTCTTTTTGTAACTTGAATATTTATTCGTCATAAAATTTAACACTCATTCTGCATTGTCGTAAATACAAATTCTGTGTCGCGATCGTAGACGATGATTACTTTATGGACTTTGTGTAATGATTTGTGAAATTTATGTGCGTTAAATTTCTTTTAGGTTCATGATGATTGTGTTGTTTTAACGAGATCTTAAACTATTATGGAACCGTTAAATTTCTTAATTTTCTATACAAGTGACATGATCACAGGTCATGTTTTCCGAGAGTTTTACCATTTATTGACTGGAAGTTTTACTTCGACTTATTTTATATTAAATAAATATTTTATTCCTGTTAAAAAACGAACCTACAACTACTTAAAGATGAATGGTTAAAATATAATTTTCTTTAATGTATGGATGTCATTTCGGAGATTTTTTGTTTTGCATGATAGCCTATTATTTTATTACGCGAAAGTAATTCAGCTGTGCCAGGCCTTTCAAGTCAACAGAAGATTGCGCTTTATTAAATAGATTAGATAGAACACAAATATAAGCTTACTGCGTATTCATGAGAAGTCGTTTTAATATTGAAGGGTTTTGTTCAGGCCCGTCTTGGTGTGTACTCGCACTTTGTATTGCTGTATACCGATTTATATGGTATGGGTGCCAGTATAATTACAGATTCAAACGATATAACTTAGATACCGTGAAAATGAAAAAATGAAAATAGTTTATTCTTTATCAAGTTGTACATAGCAAATAAAGGTTGGGACCCTCTAGTGAGTATAATATAATACTCGTGACAGAAGGAGAAGGACCGTGGCTTGCAATGATTCGACGATATAAAAGTTTAGGGTAGTTAGTAAATACAGTGAGTGTACATGAATAAAGATGACCACTTACCATGAGATGGATCATCTCCCTCTATTTAACAAATTTAAAAAACAAGTAAAACGTAATATCTCAGTAGTATGGAACGAATATTATAGTTGGTGTTGATAATTAATATTGTACGGCTATCTATATATACATATTTGTTTAACTTATATAATTATCGTCTCTTAGATAGAATAAAATAGAATAGAAGAGTCAATAGTGCTATGATTTACGAGTCACCTGGCAATGTAAAAATCATAGGTTCGATCCTTACCTATTGTGCTCACTCATAACACAAGCTACACGCTAAAAATAGCATAATATTTAAATTACATTAATGACATTAAATTATAATAATGAATTACGTTACAATATTCGAAGTATAATATAATAAGTATAACTATTAAGGTAGGTAATTCTTACACGTAGTTTTTTTTTTTGTCAAGGTGAAATTAAATTTATTTATTTTTTTTAATCGTAGAAAAATTTATAATTATAGAAGCGCTAGTAAATTTAGCAACTTATTTAGTAAGCAAAAACATTTATGTAAATGTATCTTTATTATCATCTCATTGCAATTAAACGAATTAATTTTACAGCATCCATCGTTTTAATTGTTAGTCTCATGAACCACAATACACTTTTATTGGATTATTTTCCCTCCATTAAAAGATTTGATATTCGAATGGCAATAACTCGTTTATGATTATTATCGAGTGATAATGTATATGAGATTCAAAGTTTTTATTTGCCATATTCGAGGCAATGAAATACGACGATGAATAATAATACTAAACTTAGCATCGCATTGTTTTCATAAATGTATGCACCAGAACCTTGAAAATGTATAATTACTTATTTCATAAGCAAATAACCCTCACTAATATTAGAAATAATAATTAATATTAACTAAATTTGTAATGCGTATTTTGTTTATTTTTATTTTTAGAATATATGAATAAAAATGACTGTACATAGTACTGTATAGCTTAAAATAAATATTCTATATTCTAATATTATAAATGCGAAACTAAATTCGGTTAATTGTGTGTTTGGTACGGTTTCACGTTCATCATGAAATTATGCAAACCGAAAAGGACATATGGTACCTAATTCCTATCTAATACGCCAACGGAAACAAGTATTATTTGTATACATTTAATGAGTACATTTATATAAAAATCTCGATTTAAAATTAAGAAAGAAAAAGTAACAGCCCGTTAATGTCCCAAAGCTGGGCAACGCACTTACTTAAAAGTAGAACGTTAAGCGCTTATAAAAAAGCGTTAAGCGCGTTAAGCGGTGTATATACATACATACATACATAAGGCGAAATATCCGAAATGTTATGCAGGTTTTCTCATGTTTTTCTTTACCATCAAACAAAAGGCGAAATACAATAAACACAAAGTGAACACATGGTCACTCAGTGCTACCACTTTTCCAACAATTTTCGGTTAGGAACCACCTGGGCTCATAAAATATTATCTTCTAAAATACCTTAATATAATTCAATTATCCAGAGAGTACTTCTAAATAATTGAATTCGGAAATACTATTGGTATTTTATTATTTGAATTCATTAATCGATCCAACAATCAAATAATAATTTATATACCAACTCGAATAATTAAACATCAACATAATTTTAATTAATCCCGGAGCTAAACGCGTAATGCAACGTTTGATTGCCTCATCAAACTATAAATGGCTAAAATCAAACAAATATTGTGAGGTACGTTCTCATAAACCCAGTTACATTCGAGTAATGTTTGTTGTAGCTTCAGCCTTCAATTGCAAGTACCCGAACGCAATAAAAAGTGAATTTATCATAAAAAAGTTGCACATTAAAACTAAAATAGTCATAAATAAGAAATAAGAACGTCTATTTATATTTGTGGATGAACTTAGATTAATATGTTTTGATACTTTTTTACATTTTATTAAATTTACATTAAAATATTTACGACTTTGGGCTGCCTAGCAATCCTTATAGTGACTTTCATAATTGAAAATAGTTACAAATATCAAAAAAACATTTTATAGGTTAAGGACAATAATTGAATAATGAAGATAAAATCAAGTCTGCCCTCCGCGGAACCTAAGATATTATCTATTGTTCTTGTAAAATCACTGACTCACTTCGTTCACATCGGAACATTAAACATTATTTATTGTTTGATCATCGAATATGTAGTCAGCTATATAAGTGACCTGAAGATGCCTGCAATATATTACATGTAAAAGTACAAGCCTGATGAAAATATTTCATCGATTGTATACTTAGTACCTTAAACAGCATCTCCACCAAATATTAACTTTCTTGTTGTCAACACGTGTAAAAAGCTGGCAAAAGTTTGTAGAATTCACGTAAGTTGACAGTAAAAATTGAACCAATGGTAAAATTGTGTATTTATTGGCGACTTTCAGAAGAATTACAAAAGTCGCATGCAAAGAAATTGCCTCCTATTAACGCAATCTAAGTTTTTTTTTTTCATAATTAATAAATCGCTTAATAATAATTAATTAACTATCAAAACGATCCAATCCGCTCAAGCAGTGGGTTAGTAGACGCAGTAATAGCAAGGCGTTCATTGAAGTAGAGCGACGGCGAGCGGTTGTAGCGAAACGAATGTGTTTCAAAATAGTTCCCCTGCACCTTTATTTCCGTACCTGTAGCCCCGGAAACCTGGTGGAAATTAGAACACGTTGTATAGCTCGCCAAATGGTAATCATTATGTCTATGATTCACAATAAACGTTTTGAAGTAGACATTTCTAATTAATTATTAAATAGTCGAGTCATGTCATTTTTTCAATTAATTATTTTTACCAAAGTTTCAAACGTAAATACAGTTAAATATATGATTTAGATATTCAGAAATATAATATTGTAACAAGTCAAATTAAATGGTAATTGAAAAAAGTCTATAAAGAACCTCTATAATCAAACTTAGTTATGGAAAATAAGATTAAAAAACTCGAGTTCCATGTTATTTTTTACGATATATCCTTATAAATCCTTTGCATACAACGTTTAATTAATTAGACTCGTGATGAACGTAAATTAATTACGATGACAGTTTAACATTTGTTTGCAATTTAGTCTGGTTTATATTTAACACATTAAAAACGTTTAGGTAATTAATAATCTCAATTTAGTATTTGATATTTTAAAAAAAATTAAAAGATTTTTAATTTATATCGATTAAGGGAACTTAATGTACAAATATTGTGTTAAAAACTGCCTTATTATTTCAATGTCATTATAATAATTATAAATGCTAATCTTCATTTGTTTACTATATACCTATAGCACCTGCACTGCACCAATTACATTTAGAAAGACTAGAATCTTTCAAAATATAATTGGAGTAAGCGATGACGTAGCTACTTCCAACGCGATTCCCATTGTTTATTAAAAAATTACAGTATACAGTATATTACAATAATAAATATAGTCATAAATACGAAAAAGCTTTTTTACTCCAATACATAAGTTCGAAAAAATTTACACGGTCGTACCGCAAAATTTAACCTATACAAAACAAAATTACTTTTTCTAAAAAAGCTAATCATATGCTGTTAAAATCGTAAGAAAGCCTATATATAAAATATATTTTAATATTTATTCATTTCAGTTAAATAGTTAGTTAGTCTCTTCCATATAAAATGTTGAACAACTATAAAAAACTAAATTCATACAAAATTTATGACAAAGACTTTTTTCTATTTAGCTTAACGCGTTGTCACGCGTCCCTATCCCATACAAAAGGTCTAAAAACGGTAGGTCAAGTGCTGGTTTCCCGGAGGTAAGGCCTCGACAAAAGACCTCGAACTTTTTTTAATTAATAGGTACTAGGGGTGAAAGGGTGCGAATAGCGTACCTCGGTGGGAACACACAACTGGCAATTAAATCTATTTTAAAACCAAGAAAAGTGTTAGACCTAGTTTTAAAGGTCGAAAGACTTAAGTTGTGAAAAGATTCTACGAAGGTAATGTTTACATGTATTAAGTAAGAGTAGTTTTAATCTTATTTGCAAAACGATAAAGTCATTGACCCCTCACTAATTATTATTATTATCAATATAGTAATTATTTGCGAAATTTATTTCTAAATCCAGATATAAAATTATTGAAAGTATTTTTGCTAAATGTTCACTGTATTTCTCAGTCATATAGAATAAAGTAATAAATGATTTCACTGCACCACAGAACCACATCTTTATTGATTAAAAACCGCTCAATTAATGTAAAACAACGGACTATTCTTCGATTTTCCTGTTACCTATACGCTTCCCATTCTATGACGAGCTTTGTAGAGCTTTTGTGGAGCTTTGAGCTTTCCGCTTAGTCAGATGAGCGCGCGCGCACGGGTCGCGCGTGTCGCGACGAACACGCGGCTAAATATATTATGACACGTGGTATTTATACAGACGGGAGTGACTATAATTAGTGAATAAATTTGCATAAATATATTGTAATAATATTCAAACCATTTAAATAATAATAATTAATTTTATTTAAAAAAAATCTAACATGATGTCCAAACTAATCCAATATGCTAATTAATTAAATTATTTCAAAATTTATATTTCGAACAAAATTTGGAAAGCGAGTACCTTGCAAAAAGAGGATCGCGAAAGGTTACGAAGTACCAATTCCAATCAAATGTTCATAAAGGTCTTTAAATAAATTACGAACGGTAGGTCGTGAGTGCATTCGGACGATTTATTGTAACGACTTTCGAGATCTTCTCTTTGTACTGCAGTTCCAAAAGGTTTTTAAACATAATACCACTACAAACATGTTTAAATCTTCAATAAAACATTCTGCTGCAAACACGTACAGTTTTACGATTTTGTCTTATAACGCTTTCAATCTGAGGATGAAAATACATGGTTAAAAGCAAAATACATATAAATACTTATTATCCATTTTAAGTAATATAATACTTTTTTTTTCAAAAATTAATTAAATAAAAAAAAAGAAACGAAAATATAAACAAAATTATTATGTATCAAAAGTTTTAGGTTTTAGGTGATAACTTGGTTAAAAAAATAAATAAATATTTTGTCATCACGTAGTAATTACATGAATCCGTTAATATATAAAAATATTTTAACTTAAAATTATTTTATCGTTAAATGACGATTACATTCTCATTGAAAATTGAAAACAGAAACATTGATAAAATATTGAAATATATTTCGTGATGTACACGGATTTTCGCCAGTTTACAGAAAATACAAAAAGCTCTGCCAAATTCGCTCCTACTTAAAGGAGCTCAAGATTCAGACAAAATATATTTTAAGATTATATACTCGAAGATTACTTCCAGTATATGAGCTTTTATGGGATATAAGCCATATTTAATTTTAAAAAAATATATATATAATTATATAATTTTGGTTTTTACACTGCGATTTAAAATAAATCAAGATATATATAAGCACTATTTAAGATAACAGCATAGAATGTGCATGGGATGTGTTGAAACAAAATGACTAGCTGGCCGGATACGGGTGCGAATCAAATCCACCCATTCCTTACGATATTTGTGCTAGAGATACTATATTTATCAGAAACTATTTAAGATGAAACCTATACTGTAACGGTGTGAAGTTGAGATAGATTGCTAGGTATATATTAACTTTTTATTAAATAGTTAATAGAAAGTAACCCAATATAATTTGTATGAACTGTAGCTATTCCTTACACTATTGTTAAGATCTTTATAATTGTTATTACAATACATCGCCCTACATAGAATATCCGGAATGTTGCAGTAATATAGTAATACAATATGAATAAAATGTTTATTTTAGGCAAGCCCATAGATGTAGTAACAATTATTTTAAATACAAATGTGTATAGAATTTTATAATATTAATTACGTTATTTGATTACTATTATATCTATATTTATCCAATTTTTAAGAATTGAGAACAAATAGCCTACTGTAAAAAAAAGCTTCAAGATAATCAATGCATAGTATTGTTGCATAATAACTTAACAGATTTTAACAGTAATTAGGGCAATAAAAATAATTAAACATATCGTTCAGACATTAATATATTAGAAACGGAGGTAAGCGTTTGACAAACGCAATGTCGAGACCGATCATTTACCTACATAGAGACTATTTATAAGAGGCGACGGAAATGCTCCTACCGAGGACCGAGTTCCAATTGCTTTTTGTTTTCATATTTGAAATCGTAAGATTTATCTGTGAATGTACCGATTTAGTGATGGCGGTATTGGATTGGATTTAGTATATATAAATTAAATAATCTATAACTTCGTATCAGTAATATACTTATCTCCAATATGTCAAGAAATGTATAGTCTTTAATTAATTCTATATAATAGAAAAAATAAATAATTATTAAGATAAAAATATTCTATTTTTATTTTATATTATCTCTAACAAAAACATGATATAAAAAGACTATAATATAATTAATTATACTATTTATTTTAAATAAACTAACAGTTGTTCAATAGTTACTAATTTTGTACCTACATGCGTCGGGTTATATAGTGCCGAAATTTGAAAACCCTAAATATATGAAAATGAATAATAAGCTTTATGATATGAAAACCCCATCCTATTTTTACCAAAACAAAATAAGTTTAGTAACAAACAAACTAGAACCAAAACTAGCTGAAACTTGTAAAATCCAACTAAAACCAGATTTATTCGGTTCGATTCTAACCCTATTCACAGGGCATTGTTAGGATCAACGTATAATTACAGCAAGCCAACTTGGCAACATGATTGAGTATAAGTTACAAACTCTTACTCGCCCACGTAACAATGTGAATTACACATCTGTGTCCCACATATATAGGATATGCTATTATCAAAATAACAATGACCTTGCTAACCCTATCAATTTGACACCTTGTTTAGATTATCAAATTCGTAAATAAAGGGTTGTCTCTAATACAAAATACATGAGACGCCTAGATGGCCCATTGGCTAGAACATGTAAATCTTAACAAATGATTACAGGTTCAACCCATGCGAGCACCACAGAATTAATAAATGTTTAATTTTTATTTATAATTTATCTCGTAATCAATGGTGAAGGAAAATATCGTGTTGAACATGTGTCGACTGGAAATCTGCCATATGTGTATCCTTCTCCTTTTCGTCAAAAGGAGACGAGGCCTTAACCCAGTGGTGGGACTTTTATAGGCTGCTCTTTTTTTAAACATTTCAATCGGGGATAGAATTGTTTCACTTTTGTTTTCTTAAATAACATTAAGCCTGTATATTGAATTAAAATATTTATTTATTTAGGTTCACTAACCATTCTTCACTAAATGTTTTTTTATTTAATTATAAAAATTCATAAACTCAATTATTATAAGAGTGTAACACTTACTGATAGGTAAACTCCGCATACACAATATAATTTAAAAAAAAAACAGAACAGTACACATTCAATAAACTTAAACAAGAACAAAAATATATATTAAAAAGAATAAATTTAATATATGAATCCGCTGTTATTCGTTCTTTTTATAATATAGTTTGCGCACGTGCAAATTGACAATTCAAAATTACTTTTGATTTGATTTGATTGAGATTTTTGGATGTTAATTATTCAATGTGTTGAATTTCAATGAAATCCATCGGGTAGATTCCGCATATTAAATGCATTGAGTCATTTTACTATCAGTACAGATAACAGACAAACATACAAAAAAAGATAGTTCTAAAAATCTGTTGCTGGCTTGTTGACAACTTTATGCGTAATAAGCGCTCCTATATAAAATTAAAAAAAAAAACATTTGCAATCCCGGCTCGATACAGTTTTCCCCGCATGTTGCAATATGTTGAAACATTGAAATTTACGCATCTACTATACAGCTCTTGCTATTTTTACAGTTTTTAATTAACATCACTTGCTTACGAGTTTTAACTAAATTTTAGATCAGTTTAAAAATTTTAACAATCCAATGTAATATAAATATCGTTATTTATTAAAATTGTCATACAATAAAATGTTGAATTAGTGTATTTCATTATATGTTACAATTATTTTAATAAGGTTGATGTATACTATATACTAAATCATGATCGAAAAATGTAATTAATACATCCTCACATATTCCTAGTCTGACTATTTAATTGTAAGTTAATACTGAATCTACAAATTAATTTAATATTAGTATTTTTTACGCTACAATACTAAAATTAAACAAAATGTATAATTTAAAATTCTTTATTTGAAATCGTGGAAACTCATTAAAAACATCGAAGGAATTACAATTTGTCTTTATCCAGTATTGGTACAGATTTAAGGTAACATAAAGAAGTTTATGAACACATTATTTGGAATACTCCAAAAGACGTATGTGTAATGACATACCGTAATAAAACATGATAACTGTCACATAAATCCTTTTACGGTAGTTCACACTATCGTGATAATCTACAAAATATTTTAGAGGTGCTTTGTTACGTGGATAGTACGAGAGTTGGCTTATAGAATAAATTAATCAGCATTTCTAATTGGTCTAGGATTTGTTAAGTTTTATTTGTGGCTGTGGAAATTGAACAATGATTTAATTAAAAGTAAAGTTAAAAATATAAGTCTGTAAGTGTCCTACGGCTGGCCCTAAACCCTAAAGATGGTTTGGAGCTTATTCCACCACGCTGCTCCAATTTGAGTTGGTCGTTACTCGTTTGTCAAAATTTCAAAAAACACGTTTCTTTACCATGTTTTCCTACTAAATACGAAATTATAATTCCAAATTAAGCACATGATAACTCAGTGACTCTTATTGAATCCGTAATCGTCGGTTAAGATTGACGTGTTATATCCTCTGGACCATCTCCACTCATATACTTTATTGATTAGTATGTACGTTATGATTATAGATTTTTTATGTCATTTTGGTATTTAAGTATAACAGTTGTAGTAATTTATGCTTTCAACATTTTGGCTTATTAAAATTAACCAACAACAACATCAAAACAATTAAATTACGCAGTCTAATATACTAGTTTTGTCAGTCTGCATGTGAGCGAGCGCTCAAATAGTCGTGTTTTACGATTGTCACAAGTTCGTTGCTCCGGCGCACCTTCCGCGGTTATAAATACTCGTGTCGAAGTTTTGACGCGTGTAAACAAACACTGTCGGATGTGTGTAACCTTTTTATGAGCTTTGCGCATCATTACGCCATTTTCGCGGTAATTTGAAATAGGTTACACCCTAAAATATCTGCGCTGGCGCATGACCTGTTTTTTTCGGAGATGTGTTGAAAAGCTTTAGGTGTGAAGGTAGCGCGGAATTTCACTTTTATTTATTATGATCTAACGCAACATTACTTTTGTTCCTGTTTTTATTAGCTGGACTTAATTTCTATCCTCATAGTACTAGCAATTTATTAATAAACGCTGGACCCACATTTTACCTTATACGTAAAAACTAAAACATACATAAATAAATTACCTCCTTTAGTGCAAATTTTGATTAATTGAATTTCGACAAAGAATTAGTCACAATACTATTTAATACATAAAGAACCTATCTACTAATTATGACAGTGACAAAGTTCAAAGATAGTCCCTAAGTATAGCTGTCATTTTCCTACTGTTGACTGTTTTAAGACGTCTAAAACGACATTCAAAGAGGTGCTAGAAATGTGCGTCCTCGTTTGCTCTTCCTTTGACTTTTTTTTTCTCTTTAAAGAAACCGTTTTCAACCAGTAACTCTATACACGTGAAGCGGTGTTGCCACACGGATCACAGAATATAAATAAAAGACAGGAAACTCTCGTAGAACACTATATTGCTTTCATAGTTTCGTATATTATTCTTTACCTGAAACGCGTGGAACGTCGAATTGTCGCGCAATGTAGTTTCTTATCTTTGAAAGAATCTTCATAAAAATATATTGATTTATTTTCTGCGTAACGTATGTTATATTCAATACGTGTAATAAATGTTCGCAGTAGGTAGGTGTTGAAATATGAAATTACCTTAATCCTACGCGTAGCATTATCGATAATTACTTAAGGTACCGTGGGATAGATCAAATTGATTATTATTTGTAAATACTTGCATAGTATATTTAGTACATGTTAAAAGTTAATCAAATATTAATTGATAATACAGATCGTTAGTAAGAAAGTCAAAGAAACAGCTGTGAATGTCCTGCTAGACTAAGATCTCCTCAATTTTTGAGCTTATGATTAACGAGTATAATATATGGTATATTCTAACTAACGATATATATATATATATATATATATATATATATATATATATATCAACGAGTATAATATATGGTACATTATATTATATTATATACCATATATGGCTAATAAAATATGGCTTCAAATCGGGTTTGCAGATACACATGTAGCAGATTTTTATTAGACACATGTAATTTCCTCACGATTATTTTGACACAATGCGAATAAAAAAAACGCACGCAATTAATCCGTGCTTACCTTTGTTTTGAGAATATAAGAATCACCTGTTCTAATCACTGAGCCATTTCGGCTTCAAAATTGTGTATTATCAAACTATTTTAATAAGTTATAATTAATAAATAATATCTTGTATGTGTTTATGGTCACTCTCATATACATATTACCAAATGTGGGATTGTATCATAATCGTGTTCTTTAAATTAATCTAAGCGCCCAAATGTTAAGACAAAGTAACTAATAAATATAAAATTACTTTTCCCTCCCACTAAACGGTACTTCGTCATTGTTTCAAGCATTGTGTATTATTGCATTTCAATATTAACACGGCTACGACGCCTACACCAAAATTATGCATATTTAATTATAGACACGATAGACATTCGGCTTTGATTGTGGAGATTACAGAACAAAAGTCCCCTTTTAAACGTACAATTTGAATAGAATCATTAATTTCTACTTGAAGAAAATTATACATTTATTTTTTTTATTTATAACGAACATCTAACACACACCACGAAAACATACATGGCATTCGATTTTTAAATTACGCAAATTGTAAAAAATAAACAGTATTAAATACTTATTCTTATAATTATTACGAAAATAGAAGCTTATTTGAAAAAAAAAAACATTCGTGAATATTTTTTAATTTAGATTCAAAGAAAAATAAGACGCGAGTATAAATGGGTACAGTCTAATATCAAAGTGCATTCACGCTGTTACTATAAAGTCTGCGTGTCTTTACTGGGAGGTCTATTCTGATGTTCCGTATCGCACGGTTTCATGACGCAGTCTCGCCGCTCGTGGGCGTAGGCGCCGATCGCTAGAGTAAATATTCCGAGAAGACTTTATCGTACAAACGTATCCATTCATTCATGAACCGTGACGCATGCTTAAATTATATCCGTTTTTATATATTGCTCTCAGTTATCTTAAAGGCTGGGTGGGTCGCGAAACGATGGTTTTTGTTTTCCTTACTGAACTAATTTTATTGAAAGTAATAAACAAAACGATGATTATTACAAATATTTATTACAATTATTACTTATTTTGTTGTTAAATTATTAAATCTTGATGTTTGTTTTGCTTTTAAATCAATAAAAAATCATCTAATGAAAGCATAGTAGCTAATTTTTCCATTTACAGCTTGAAAAAAAATAAAAATATTAACAGATTATAAATAATTCACAGTTAAAGTATAAACGTTCCTTATTGTGAATCATAGTGATAAAGATGTGCTTGTGATAAAATGATACCGACTTGCATCAGAGCACCTCGGTCCATACAGGGCTCTACTGATGACGTCACTCGACAGACGCGGTCCATCGTCCAGGTAATGTTTCGTATGATCATTCTATGCATACATAAATTATTCATAACCAACCCCTTACCATATTTATATAATGACGTAAATATAATATCATAAAATATCTTATACATTTTGCTTTTAATGCACTAAAAATATATTTATGTACTTTGTTATATGTTTTAAGATAAGAGTTAACGCACACGCACACGCACACACACACAATCATTGTATATAACACAAATCATTGTATATAATCTGTAAACGAATTTGACAAGACTAAAAGACTTGGTGATCTTATAAACACTATACATGTAAGAGATAGCAATATTATTAGTCCCGTTAACATAAATTGATAAAGTAAAATAGAATCGGCACATATAAATACATTTAATATTTTTTTCTTTTTTATAAAAATTTCTTTAATAATACATATTTTAACTAAATTATGTTTTTTTTTGTTAAAAATAGTGCTGTTGGTTATATTTTTTCTAAAAACAGATTTTTGGATTATCTAGGTGCTTATGGTGATATATTATAAGAGCTTTGACCTATTTTATTTAATGCGCTTAGTTAATAAAATCCGGAAAGTTAATATTACGTAAATGATGGTGAAGCTTGAATAGTATACATTAATTTTCATGACGGATAGTACTTTTATGTATTAATTGTTAATAATATTAATATGATCTATATTCCACTATGCTCCTCTAAGGCGGGCTGGTGGATTTTCATCCATTACATATAGGATGATATAGCATGCAAATACACGAAAACTCAAAGATTCATGCTAGGATTTAAATCCCTTAACATTTCATTTTCAATATATCAATTAGGCTAATTTGTGACTTATGAGCCTACATCACCTTTTTATTGGAATTATTGTTCAGTACAATTTAATATGACTTGATACTTATAAAATTTTGATATTACAATTTTTACTACATGAACTGAAAATTTTAAATAACTGTGCTTTCAAAGTAAATGGGTTTTCTCAGTGAATCAACTATTGCTATTAGCATAAGAATGACATACTAATATTACAATTGGCGACTTGCCATTGGGATTTCGTAGTAAATGTACATAACTAAATCAGTTGAAATAAATGAAAATTTTGTGAATCAATCACTGAAATTATTTCTGTGTCATTATTTATTATATACTGGGTGGCGCAAAAGTAATGATCCTATTTGGTTTGGCTCAACTTGTATTCTAAATTTAAAAAAACTATGTTTAGTTTATTTAATGTTATACACTTGTGTCATGAAATGTCACCCCAATAGAATTTGAAGGTAACGTCTTTTCAATTATGACTACCAGAAATATAACATTTTGAACACTATTTTTCATTATTTATAACTTGTTACAACTTGTTGCAAACATTCCATAACTTCCGGTGATATGTTTCTTAATTCTTTAAGAATGTTTATTTTGGCTGCGAGAGTCTGTGGCTTATTTATTTACATCATAGATTTCAAATAACCCCAAAGAAAGAAGTCTGGACAGGTCAAATCGGGCGGACAGAGGGGAAATTTTCGACGAAATTCTCGTTGTTTTTATGACAGATGAATTATTCCGTAATAATATTGACACGAATATTACACGTTCTTGAAAAGTAAATCGGTGCATGGTTTTAATTTCACATTTGTTTAATACACAACTTGCAAAACAGGAAGACAGGAGACGCTATTTATAAAAAAAAAAAAGTAATGTCTACAGTTACTTTTGCGTCACCATTTTAAGAAATCGTAATAGTTTGATATGAAAAAAAAACATTTAATTTGTTTTGTTTTTATTTTTCTTAATTTCTTTAACCAGCATCTTTTTACCCTTAAAGTAAAACACGCTGCTTCCGCTACTATAGATAATAACAAACGATCAACATATGCTTCCATCCTGCGGTTATGTCTATACATAGTTTCCAAACAAATCGTAATTTCAGTAGTATAACGTAGTCGAACCGTCCGCTTGGAGATATTAAAAGCTCGCGACCCCATTTTACTTCCAGATTTGCGTTCAGAAATCATCATTTAGTTTCGTATTGCGTCTAGTGTATCCTCATAATTATGCAAGTTGTTCCTAATAGTGTTGAGTAAAAGCATTACTATTAATTATTAATAATAAAATAATTTAATTTCATGTTTTATTTTTTAATCTTTTTATGATGTTCGTCAACCAAATGATTACACTCATTATTTCAATATAACTGGTATATTTTTTTTACTTCTTAAAAAAGTTAAAAAAAAATACTTCAATGGAAATCGCTAGTTTGGTTGACGCTGACCGTTTTACACGTATCATTATATCATATAAATAGAACAAGAAATATAAATACAAATGGTAGCACGTTAGCTTATACATAGTTATAAGCGGTTTATTTCTTTCTAAATTGCAAATAGCAATGCGGTTTAATATTTTCACTTAACTAAGAATAACATGTACTTTCATAATAAATAAACCGAATTAATAGGCAAATAATGTTACTTTAATAATACTGCATTTTTATTTTATTACGAGTACATTTTTATAGTCCTATTAAATTCAATTCATTTTAATACAAATCGCTTTGGTTAATGACGTGAAATAAAACTATTTTCTAGTTTTCTTATCTATAAACTAACTTCTTGAATTATAGAACAACTTGAATAGTGAATCCCGTCGGTCAAAGACATGCAAATAACTTGATTATTGCCGCAATTATTCCAGACGGTACATTTGTTGATAGAATAATTTATATAATTGCACTTAAATTTGTCTATCAAGTGCCTTGTTACTTTTATTACTTACGATTTCATTTACGGTCAACAAAGAATGTCAAGACGTAGACATTATTAAATGAAATTACTTTATTAGTAAATAGTAACTGCCATGCGATTATATAAACACAGCTACAAATTTTATGTACAATTAATTTAATTAATAATAAAAAAATAACCGTAACCGTAACAGCCTGTGAATCTCCCACTGCTGGTCTAAAGGCCTTCTCTCCCCTTTTGAGGAGAAGGTTTGGAGCTTATTCCACCACGCTGCTTCAATGCGGATTGGTGGAATACACATGTGGCAGAATTTCAGTGAAATTAGACACATGCAGATTTTCTCACGATGTTTTCCTTCACCGTAAAGCACGAGATGAATTATAATCACAAATTAAGCACATCAAAATTCAGCAGTGCTTGTCCGGGTTTGAATCCACGATCATCGGTTAAGATTCACGCGTTCTTACCACTAGGCTATCTCGACCAAAAAATAACAGATGTTTTTAATATCAATACGTATAAAACAAAAGGTAAAATCAAATAGGCACGAACGAAAAAATCTATTCATAAATTATAAATACTAAAGGCATCTAAATAAAAAAATACTATTTCAAACAGAACATTCGAAGTAGAATTATATTCTTTATTGAGCGAAAACTGTTTCTATAAATTAAAAAAGAGCAGATATCGTTTCAAAATATGTTAATTATTATAACTGAAAACTGATTGGAATAGAAATGATTACCATATAAAAGGCAAACATTGTAACACAAAAACATTAATCAAATTTAAAAATGTATACCATGTAAAAGTTTAATGAGAACAATCCATGCTTCTGCACGCTGTTACACTTTATAGCATTAACGTCCTTATTACTATGGTCATAAGAGTTACAGTTTCAACCATTAATGTCCAATGTACAGTTGATTCGCCTGGGAAATAAACGATACTGCACAATGAGTATTGAGGTCCATTTGTTTGTTTTGGACTCGAGTTTCAGAGGAGACTGAATTTATATACAATGACATTGTTAGCAAAAATTAAGTTTGCGGAGCGTAAATATTATTCAACGGCAATTAAATAGTACATTTACTATGTGTTAGAAACATAAATTAACATTTTACGTTTTTAATTTTAACCAAAGCTCTCTGATTCAAAACCAGAGTATAACTGGTTTTTTTTTAATCCTCATGCTTTTGTAATTTATTTTGTGCTCCACGGTGAAAGATTTATATGAGGTTGTATCATAAAATCATATTTTTTTTAACGTCAATATTCTTATCTCTACTAAAAGTCGAATAATAAAACGGACACATATATTGTTAGAAGCTGGCTCAGCTGTGTTAAAGCCTTTTGCAATAAAGCTATATGAGCCAGCTGAAACGTTCATGAACATTACATATCCGTACCATGGCCGATCTTAAACGTAATAGAATTGTCCAAAATATCTAACGAAAATTCATATAGAAATTGAGCATGTTATTTGACTGGTTTTTAATAATATTACAAAATGATTTATTTTAATTTCTATTTAACACATTTAATAATTAATCGCTCAATAATAAAATAGAAATAGAGTGACAAACATGGATATAGAAAATGAGAGCGAGAGAGACATAGTCTCTGAATGTATTTTTTTAAGTTAATAAACATAAAACGATGATGTATGTAATCTGTTATTTTGATAAAATACCCCTCAGAAAATATTGTATCAACATACCACGCACTTTATCCTCAATGTTTTTTCTATCAGTAGTTTCCCTTTCCATTGATGCAGCCAGATTCGATAATATTGTCTGTCCCGATAGATTTATTACAGGCAACAGATATTCCAAACCTTTTTGAATAAACAGTCGCGTGATGTCGGCAGATAAAATCGTGGGTTGTGTCGATGTTATCTGAAATGCTTTCCAAGTGATGATCATTCTATTAAAACGATCGATAAATATTCGGTATTATGGTAATACCCTCTGTTGGGTAGTCTAGCCATACGAAAAGTAATATATTATGTATAATTTTTGATCTCTTATTATGATAGAGATATTGAGATTACTTAAGCTGTAAATATTGATGATGATAGTTATTTAAAAGTATAATTTGATATTTTTTTACTTGGCGGTAAGGCTTTGTGCAAACCTGTCTGGGTAGGTTTCACTCAATACATATTCTACCGCCAAACGGCAATACTTAGTATTGTTACTTGTTTTGTTTCGGTTTGAAGGGTGAGTGTGCTCAATCACTACGGGTACAAGGTATATAATATATTCATTCTCAAGGTTAGTTAGTTGTATAAAATAGTTACTAATTGTAATAACCTGTGAAAGTCCCACTGCTGGGCTATAGGCCTCCTCTCCTCTTTTTGAGGAGAAGGTTTGGAGCTTATCCTACCACGCTGCTCCAATGCGGGTTGGTGGAATTCACATGTGGCAAATTTCAGTGAAATTAGACACATGCAGGTTTCCTCACGATGTTTTCCTTCACCGTAAAGCACGTGATGAATTATAATCACAAATTAAGCACATGAAACATCAGTGGTGCTTGCCCGGGTTTGAACCCACGATCATCGGTTAAGATTCACGCGTTCTTACCACTGGGCCATCTCGGCTTTTAGTTACTAATTAAAAAATATTATTTTTTTAAATATTATTTAGGAATATATCTTAAGAAATATTTCAAACTTCCATCATTAATGGCATTATCCATTATCTAGTCGGCCTACCATAAATTTGAAAAATTAAAATAATAAAATAAAAAAAACATGCGTTTTTTTAATGAGAATGTAGATTTTAATAGTTTGTTTTTAATTCACTAAAAAGTACTCCAATGAACTAAGAAATGTTGTCTTAAATATATTATTAGAAAATAGTGGTGGTTCGTTAGAAAGGCGACTTTTAAACGAGAGATTTGTGGTGACTTTCCGCAAGCCTTCTGTTCCGTTATTGCTATCTGGTGTAAGCGATGCGGTTTGTCACAATAAGAAAGTAGATATTTGATCTGCTAAAAATTATCAAGGAAATACAACATACAAATAATTTTTTCTTGCCATCAAATAAGCTATAAACGAAACATACAAGTACAGATACAAATGAGGAGACAGAGTAGACTCGAGGTCGATCAGCCAGGGCACTAAATCTATTGATTTCTTTCAGGAATTTCGGGGACAAATGATTAATTAACATTCATGTGAAGATGCACCTAATGTAACTAGTACAATTGAAACAAAGCTTATATGTATAGGAATATATATAAGCTGCAATATATTACGTTGTTAATTGGAAATACTTTGATACAAAAACTGATATTTAAATGATAAAATACTTTTTCTATATGAAAATGTACATAGCATTATTATTTTTATAACACCCTTATTGTATTCTGATCCCACTAATGAGCAGAAAAACGAACCGATCCCTTACTTTTCGAAAACAGGTAATGATCCTAGTGAACATCATTGTCCCCACCATTCCATAGGTCAGCCATTCCACGCGAAAGATTTGTACAATACTTTGTTCATTTTGAATTACATATCTAATTAAGTCTTTAATAAGAATAATGTTCAAGTAATGAAATAATTTAATATAAAAGTAAAAAAAATAATATACATCATATAAGACTCGGTAAGCTAATAACTTTTACAGTAGGCGTTTTGCCAGATGGTAGCCACTAATAATAAAAACGTATTTTAAAACAAACCAGTTTATCGAGTAAACTGTGCTGTATTGAAGTGTCTAAATATACACGTAAATAGACTGACACAAAATCGCGGTAACATTAAAGCAAGTTGAAAGTTCTGTTTATAATCATTAATATTACATTATAGAAAGTTTACACCTTTCGTTAATATTAACATACCAATCAGATACGTTGAGAATAATATAATTTTATGACAATTATTATAATGATGTGAAATTTTCGTTATATGAAGTCGCGGGCAATACTGTTTTATTACTATCAGCTAATTATTTCGTCATAAAAGCACTATAAAGTGTTCTAAAATCTTTATCAGTATCAATTCAAATTAGCCGCCATCAAGACTTCAAAGTCAATTAACGAGCGAGATGAGTGAGCGAATTGCTTCACACCGAGGCCTGAGTGCCTCCTGCACCGGCGTCGCACTGTCGCGACTCGTCCACTTGTCCCCATTCTCCTGCAAATTGACGCGAATATGACTTAATCCTTTTAAGAATTTACTCCAACACATTACACTAATTTACGGATGACCTCACGCGTAGAGTAAAATCTTTCACGCTATCGATACACAACAATGCGCCATCAATAACCCCTTAAGTGCTAGCGATAAAGTAGCCGTAAAATAAAAAATCTGCGTATATATTTCTTACATGAATCAGTCTTCTCAAACAATGGTATATGGAAAATGAGGTGAATATTATGAAGTATTTGCTCTCTATTTCGAAATTCTCTTAAATATTTACATGAACCCTGTCGTTAAACTTTAAGTAGTAATTTCGCATCTTACAAACATCGCCTTATCTACCGCTCTTTGTGCGTCGAGATATCTTTGAAAGTACTTACAGTACCTACTTCGCGAGCTTAGTCAGACTGTTGTCTGGATCTAAATGATAATGCCTTGATACCTGTTGCGTTAATGTTCGAATGGTAGAGTTTATCGGTATTCTTTGTACTTATTCCAGTGTTGTTGGTATTTTAGAAATCAAACCCACTAATGAAGCTTTTACTATTTAAGTACATTCGTTAAATTTTCTTAATCTCAATTTAAGATAATGAAATTAAATAGAAAGTTTGTATCAGCTTAACATTTAAACTATTAAAGCCTGGTTAGAATATTTAAAATACAATTCGTTTTGCTTACGAATAATAGAATTGTAGGACATTTATATTTTTTATACATTTCTGTAGCCCTCTTATACGTACGAAGTATAAGTAGCAATTTATATTATTTTATATAAGTAGGTACGGATCGTTTATTTAAGTAACACAGCATAACTGTACTGAGACTATTATGAGAATGAAATTTAAATATATATATTTTTTACAGATTTATACGGACTGGGCGAACCACTATCTGGAAAGGGCGCGTTCGCGGCGCCGAGCGGGTACTTCGGGCGGTGGTCTTGCCCGGGACTGTGCTGATGGACTATTACTAGCTGACGTGTTAGAAGGCGTCACGGGGCTGAAGGTGCCGAGAGTACATCGCAAGCCGAGGAATCCTCAACAAATGGTGAGTCGCGCGTATAATTTTCTCTCAAGAACTGTTACTTACATTAAAGTCTCCCTAATGTAATTATCACATTAAAATGGATTGACTATGCTATCAATTTTGTGTTATAATGAGTTATAAAACAACCCTCATCTTCCTCTTCTTAATGATTAATACATTTTTGTATGTATGTTTTCTATGTGTTTTTAAACCAGATACAATAGTATTTTTTTGTATGTATGTTCTTCAAATTGAACGTATTATTTAGAACCTACGGTTCAGTAACCAGTCTTTCATATTACTTCATGTTTCATGTTTTGTAAAAACGCACCACAATTCAATTTTAGCTTTGACTATAAATCCAAACGAGTTTTACTTGCAAAACAGACTGCCTGCATGGCTTCAAACATGCTTTGATGGAAATTCAAATGTGATCAGAATGTAGGAACGTCTTGACAGCGTTTTTCATTTAAATATATTATCGTGTTAAAATGTATGTTAAATTATTTTCTCAATAAATATAACAGATAGTTACAGATACACCGATAGCTTATTTGGGATTTTTGCAATAAAAAACGTCTATAATATTGCTACATGGTAGTAGGGCTTTGTGCTAGCCCGTCTGAGTAGGCACCACCAACTCAGTTCAACATCGTTTTACGGTTGGATGAGTGAGTTAGCCAGTGAAACTGCAGGCACAAAGGCACAGAGCTTAGTAGCCAATAATGGTGGAATATTAGCTATGTAAAAAATGGTTAATATTTCTTACGGCACCAATATCTATGGGCCGTAAGAAATATTAACCACCACCACCAATAGGTGGTGCCCACTTCTACCATCAGATGGCCCATTTGCCCATCCGCTTACCTAAATTATAAAATATATGATAAAAACACTTCACATTGCTTTCCTATAAACAAATAATAGCCATCCATTACCAGGACGTCAAAATAAAACAGTCAAATATCCGGTTAATTTGTTTGTTATTAAATCCGGTCGAAAATGAAAGCGGCGCAGGATCATTGTGTTAGCTCAAAATAGCTATCAACTCACAAATCATTTAGTCAGGTACATATCTGCTCCGTATATGGGTTCACGGCTAGCTACACAGGTATCGATACATTATGACAAAAGTGCATACAAAATACGTCTTTATGTATACGTTGTGTAAAGATCAAAATTGTTTCAAATATCAGTATATTTTCCTATATCTTTGTTAGCATGGATACGGTTATGGGATAGGTAGCCCACAAACCCGAATCATGTATTGAACCAAGGTGCTTCCGGTATGAGTTTGTATTTGAGAAAGTGCTGATAAGATTTATTGGTTGGTAAAACGTATCACATTCAGTAATGGCTGTCGTCTGTACACAATACGTTGGCATTTGAGTACTTACATATATTAATACATATATACACATATATTTTTGTATTAATAGAAATTATAGAATAATGTCTATTCGAATGTCATAGATATAAATCAATAAACAAATAACATGTTTTCACAATGTGAGCGATCGATTTCTTTATTTTATGGCTAATGATTTGGGACCAATGTAATCACAGAACTCAATTACTGATTACATTTTTAAATTGTAGTACAAAGTTCATCAAATACAAATGGCATAAAAAAGGAAACCGCTACTATAGAAGTGCGCAACATTTGTGTAATTTAATCTACCTGTGGTGGAACACGCACAATGCAACCACATCCGCAGAGGACAGCGCAGTTCCCCCTGAAACGTTTGAATAGGTTAAAAAGCAAACGCGATACAATACTGCTTAAGCGACCGACGATTACCATACAGTAAGACTCGAAACAAACCTTATAATAAAAGTTCAGATTTAATTTCTTAGCATTATATCATACTCGTGACAGTTTGATGGTCTTAAGATTTTTTAACGAAATTACTGGCCTTATCTTTTAATAAATTACAAAATATTGTTTGGAATATATATCGTCCGACAATTAGTATCGGAATATTGAAAACACTTGAAATAGTACAGTAGCAGTTTGAATGTAATCAAAGTAATAATTCAAAATTCAATTACATGCGCAGCGCAGGGTTTTAATTTTTTTTTAATTTGCTATTGACAATTTGGAAACATGGCAATCAGTGTCAAAATTAGTAGAAAAATATCTTAATAAGTGTTTATCAATGAAGTAACGAACTTGTGGCGACATACTAATAATTGTTACTAATTAAGTACACTGTTATTCTTAAGAAGCACCAAAGAAAACGTAACGTAAACTCAAATCAATTCAGGTCATAAAAGAAGAGTAATTATTCTGAAGTAATTGTTGCTAAAAATAAAAAAAGGTGAATAGCTTACCGCAATGCTATTTGATTTTTATTATGGTTTTGAGTATGAATTAAATCAAAATATTCTTTAATTATGTAGACCCTTATAAACAGTTTGGGAATGCCAAACATTTAATGTATTGCAAGAATCGTTTCGGAATGTAGATTCTAGAATGAGTTTCTAGTGAGAAACTCGATAATAACTTTTTTCTTAAATGAAATAAATCGTCAACTTAAGTACTTAAATGTTTATACCTTTCTATCAGAAATACTGATGTATATAGTGAAGTTATCGATAATATATAAAGTATATATAGAGATATATGAAGTTTGATATTAGTATTATTAAGATGTATTGCGGTTTCGTAATGATCGTAGTTCCCATTCAAACAGTTTATCATAGACTTGAAAACCAATTAATCACGACTCAATTACACCGTGAACATGTATTGTGTGATCTTTGTGATGTAGGTACTTCAGATATAACTCACAGTTAACAAATATACTTCTAACAGTAGTAATTAGATTGTTTCATGAGTGTTTATACAGACAATTTTTTGAAGAAGGTTTTATATTTCTCTTGAACAAGTATTTAATAACTATTTAATACTATATAAATAGTCGCAATTTAATCTATATCTTTAGAATTTGCTCTATTGTCTTTGCTGCACATATACGATCCATTTTTCTTTTAAATTTAAATAGGATCACCATCTGGTTTAAATGTTTACAGCCTATCCAAAAATAATCTTTAAAATGTGTATACAATCAACGAAGACATTGAGAGAAAGAAACAAAATGTATTTATTAATAAATAGTATAACGACACATTATAAACTAAATATGTATCTAATGTATCTACAAAAAATAACAGTTGATTAAAAATACAAAATGTATACATATTGCAAAGCATATATTATAATATTCAAATAAAAAATAACTATAAAAAGAATACAAAATCTGAAAACAATTATTTAACTATAATGATTTTCAGTTTTCAAATATTTAATATTTCATTGTAATATAAAACCAGCTTAAAAACAATGATAAATGAGTACGCATGATTTCGTAAAGCTCAAAAATCCCATTTCTCACGTATTTAGTCAAACTCCTAATTTTATTGAGACATTGAGAGAAGAGAATGCAGAACTGGTTTTTATTTAAAATATAAATGTCATGTCGTCTTTTGTTATTGAAAAGATATCGAGAAAGTACGAAAGTGTCTAGACGCACTCGCAGAAAGTTTCATGTTTATTTTCTACTGTATTAATGAGTTATAAAACACGCTAAAAGCTAATCCACTGTCACCGTTAACAATATAAAAACTATGACTCATTTTTTATCACGCTTAATAAATTCCCGTTAAACGACACATACCATCGTATATCTAAAGAGTTCATTACCTTCAAATTTATTTATCCTGTTATTATGTTATATATTACGTGCCCTGTGTGTAAGTATGTACGACCCTTTCACTGAATAAACAAAGCATTTATTCCAATTTTTAAATTGCAAGACGGACGTCGGCCTAAATTGAATACAAAAATAATTATTATATAATTTGCCCTATAATTACTCATATATATCAATCGATCATTACCTTGAAGTATTAAGAATACTAAACATATTACAAACGTGATTCATAAATGAATATCCATATTTTACAAAATTATCGTAGAAATGTCTTAACTTCTTTCTAAGTACACTTTATACTTCCGTACTACTTAAAGTAACTTTTCTATGTGAGTGTACTTGAGTTATATTCCACACCTAAAGTTCAATGCTCAAGTTTAAAACAACATGTCAACTTATCGTTGTTTTAACAACTTATTCTTAGACGCTTATGACGCTATGGTCAAATGTATGAGAAAAAAATGAAATGGGCTTTTTAAATGACAAATGTATGAGTAGATTTAAATAGGCATCAACTTCAGTATTTTTTGGACGACTTTAAAACTATAATATTTGTATATAAGTTTTATTTACTACAAAGTAGGTAACCAAATGAAATGAGATAGGTAAATGTAAAATACGAGGAATTTTGAAGTGCGTCTCATGGCAATATATAATTTTGTCACTCATTATTTATAATAATACAAATTAATAACAAACATAAAAATAAAAATGATATGTACCTAAAAAATTTAATAAAAAAAAAATTAAAATAAAAAAACCGTAGAAACAAAAAGCAGCAAGTACAAACGAAGTACGAAATATGTGTGTATGTGTAATTTTAAAATGTATGAAATATTTCGATTTCAAATACACATAATTCTAGCGATAATTTATGTTGTAAGGTGCTACGAGCCTTGATTATTTACACTTGCTTGATCGGAAGTCGGGTATTGTTTAAACATGTGTTGAAAGAAACGGTGCAGTTAAAAGCTTATACAATACTAAAGTACCAAAGTTCTTAAACAACGACAAAATAATAACATGGTCAACCGGCCACAGCATTTTCTAGCCTCTTGGTAGCAGAACGTTGTGGCCGTATCGGTTTGTACTAGACAAATTGATTTGTTTGTTGATTGTTGTAATGATGTTTAAATTAATCTTTTATAAATATCAAAAGATTTTAATTTGTAAAAATATAAATAAATATAAAAAAATAACCCAAAAGTTTCATATAGAAAATCTGAAATTCGATATTTAAATATGATAGGTACTAATAACGGCCATTGAAAACTTACTTACAATTTTTTTTTATATATTTTTTGTCATAATTTTTAAATTAATGTAAGAATATATTAATGTAAGACGAAAAAAGGGTGTTTAACTTCGCGTATACTTTTGTTGCAAGCAATTTTTTATCAAAATGTAGATATACAAATTCAACATAAGATTCAATATTTTCATAGAATTCATGAATTTAATATTTAGAAGATACAAAGAGAACCCTCAATAAATTCAATAATAGCACATTCATTAAATAAACATTCTTACAAATCTTACTTCAACAAAAAACATAATAGGTAAATGATATCAAAACGGCCAGTAAGAACTATAAAAACAAAGTAAATTAAAAAAAAAGTATTAAAAAGACCAAAAATTTCCATGTAGGTAAAATAATCGTTTCTTAAAGAAATAAATTGCTATTAATTATTTCATAAAAGGATACAAATTAAATAATTCCCTTACTATTCAAGCGTTAACAGGGTTAAGATATTTTCAATATTTTTTATGGAACAGTTTTTGCTTAACACCCGCGATCCATCGAGAGTCTGACAAGCAAACATATTGTTTGCTTTTTTTATCCCTAAAGATTTATGGCATCTAAGGATAAAAACTCCTTAGTTTGGTGTATTAAAAAATGAATGCTATATGAATTGTGTATAAAAAAATATAGTAGCTGTTCCTTATTTAAAATAAACTACTCATAAAGTTAAAAAAAAATTAAAAAACACCTTTTATTTAATCAATTCACGAAAGAAAATCATATTTAGTAAACTTATAATGTGGGCCACATTGGTTGGATGAAAATGGCTTAAAATTTAGTTGCAAGATTAGATCTACACACAAATGAAGATAAAAAAATAACAATATGTATACGATATAGATATATGTAAAGTATTCTATTACTGCATATTTAATTATTTACTTTATATCGATTATTTCAAATTAAGATAAAATATTTACATCTAAATTTCACATAATTCGGTAAATTAAACAATTGAAATTTTTCAATTAAGTTTTTAATTATAACGCGTTGAAAAAACATGCAACAAAAATTCAATAACAATTAAGCTATATCCTCACATTGTAAGAAAGCAATCCACAAAAATAACTTTAAATCGTTGAACTGTTTATATAATGCATTCGAAATTTCATTTTTAAAATTTATTTTTAAGATTTGTGTAAATGTGATTGATTGCAAAATTATTGATGACACAAACAATATTAAATATTGTTTTCTAAAAAAAGTTTTATCTATAATCTGCAAAATATGCTTCTTAAAATAATAAGTTATTGTAGAAGTGCTTCATTCGAAAATACAATTGAAAGTAATAGTAATAATATAGATCAAAAACTCGTAATTTTAATGCTAACTGTACATTTTATTATCATTTCATTAATCTACGTTCGTTTGTTAACTAACAATCAATTATAATGGTATTTTCTTCCTCAATACAGAATCTATTAAAAATTAATAATACGATACTCATTTTTTTATTTACCACCTAAGAATTTAAGAAATATTTTTATGTTAATGTTTATTTCATTGTGATATTGATTAATTTATAGCCAGGGTTCGATCGAAATCTGTTTTAGTTTTTTTTATTAGTGTATTATTTTAATTATAAATGTTGAATGTTGTGTATAATTTTTAGTCATATTTTGACACATAAAACCATGTATTTAATAACTGATTGTATTAACATTATAGCCTTAGTATAATATATACGAATATACTGCTTAATACATAAATACATGCAACAAAAGTATACGTTACAGGAGCTCCTGTACACCTTTTTTTCGTCTTATTTTAAAACATATACAAATTGTATTTTCATACACATTAAATGTAAATAATTTGTTTTTTTTTTACCTATAATATTTAAAAGTCGAATTTGAATGAAGATTTAAAAAAATAATAAATACAGTTTATAGTATTAAGCAGTATAAAGTAAATATTATAAATTATTGTGAATTGAATTATTGTCAAAAATTTGATCTGACCATAGATAAAGGTTTTATTATCTGTGCTTTTGTCCGTGACCTACTGCTACCCGGATAATGCCTTTAAATAATCAAAGCCGATCTCGAGGAAATTGTAACTGCACTATTGTTATCGGTTTAGATTCCATTACGATATTTTATATTACATAGTAATGCCTTTTGAGGCTTTGAGCATTAGAATAATATTATTTTATTATTTATTTCTATTTGATAACAATTAAAGTAAGTAATGTAAAATTATGGACTTATTTTAGTTTGAGATATCGAATTATATAAATGAATTTAAACAGCAATAAAATTCACCTCTTTAAAAACTCAAATAAAACCATAATATATGCCTTTAATTTCGTACCAAATATATTACGACTCAGTAAATTATTCATAAATTATAAGAATTTATGTTGCATTTACAAAATGATTAAAAAAACCACTCAATTTTAATGTTCCAATGAGAATGAGACGACTAATTGATAGTTTGAAACTATTACCACAGCCTCTCATTCGTTATTTCATGATTCCTTCAACAATCAAGCGAGACTCGAAGTCATTCGGGCATTCGCCTCGCTCGGTTGTGGTTGGGTTGCTCGATTATGCGAGTATAATAATGTTTCGACTTTTCGATGTTCGTTCGATTAAATCGCTTCGATCACCTTGATTCTTTATTCGAATTTTAAAAATTCGCTGTGACAGTTGAATGTGTTCTATTGTTGTAATTAGAGTGAAATTATTGTGCATTGTTTTGACTAGCAATCGGTGGTATTGAAATTACTTGTGATAAGTGTATTGTGTTATAAAAGGATAACTAAAAAGAGGTCAGTACTTTATTGTAAGCCGACGAATTTGATGACCGTTGCCTGTTATAAAATCTAGTTCTTTCAAAAGACCGGTGCCGTTAATTTTATATACGTCCATATATGATTTATGATTGTGACAGCATTTATAATTTTAAAGTATAGAAATATATTACTTTTTCTTTTCTTTAATCATACAACAAAACTGATTGATTATTTTGAGGTAGTTCTTATTCCTAATTTTGCATTAATATATAGAACCTTAAACCAATGACTGTGATTACGATCACAAATCGACGTAAATTATTTTTAGACAGTGTTATAAAAATATATTATTAATTTTAATATGTAAAAAATTTTTTTGATTTGAAATTTTAAACGTCTTCGATAATTGACTTTTATAACATAGCATGATAAAAATTAAAATATTTTTCTTTTGTATTATTACAAGCTATAACACCAAAGAAAATTTTTCTTTTTTAAATAACGGAATTTATATATATAATACAGACAATTATTTGTTTAAAGTAGGTAAGTGCAAAAATAATTTAAAAAGCTATTTTTAGAAAAATATAACTATCTAGAATTATTTAAAATAGATTTTGAGATTTCTTAAATTTACAAGATATAAATTATAAATAATAATTTTGATTATAGACGTTTACATTCTAAAACTTTTATTTTAAAAATAACATACGTAATACGTACGACATTATAATTATTTTCATGATATCCATACTGTACGTCTAAAAAGATTTAGACTTTATGGTTTTGAGTTAGGTTAAATTTTGATTTTATGTTATCAATCAACATAACCTCAAAATTTTAAAAAGTTAGATGAAAGATAATATTATCTTAAACAAATGTATTAAAATAATACACTAACGATATACATTTTAAATAACGGTTTATTTGAAATTTGTAATTAATCAAAGAGTAATAATAATATTATAATTTTTTGAATCTGATTTCTGTAATACAGGTCTTTGAGCCTAGCTCAGGAATCGGGGACTTCATTATACTTTGTAACTTTTTATGTGAATAAAGATTATTTATTATTATTATTATTAACTAACAAATGTTTACGGAAACATTAGCTTACCAGTTACAATCATTGTATTGAATAATAATATTATTAAAATACAAACTAAAGCTGTCACACATGCGAGCGAACTTGGCGATATGTCGACATAAATAAAGTGTAATTTACACTCTTATCGATGTATTTCCAATATTAAGGAGGCAGATCGTACAAATGAATACGGATTCGCCATGCATCAGCTATAAATCGCGCGAATGCAGCTGTAAAAATGATACGGTTATACTTTGTTTTGCTAAGTAAGTGACTTTTCACACTTGTCTGATGGGTGGTCGCCTTCTGATCGCCGACGGGCCGCACGTGATTTCCCAGAAGTCGATTTGTGACACGTATTAATGTTTTCGTGTTTTATTTTAATAAAACGATCGTGCGGATAAATTTCGACTACCTTCAAAGGGTTTGCAATGCTAAAAATACCTTTTATTCTTAAGATGAAGTATAAGATTATATCTAACATTTAGATACTTTAACGTGATTTTAACACGAAGGGGTGGGGTTACTCTCAATTTTAAGGATTTTAATAACACTTATCTTTTTTTATTAAAGTTATTCGATTACTGACTTATGTTTTCTAATAGCAAGTAAACAAAACAGATATGCTCATTATAATTCGAATGCTGCGTATTATAAAAAGTTGCATAAGGCGCTTCGTGTGTAAAGACATTAGCAGCGCGCAGGCGCCGCTCGTACACTTCGTCTCCTTGAACTGTCGTCCCATGCTTAAGGAGCAACAGATTTAATGTCAGGGAGCTTACATTACGTATGTATATTCATATTAATAATCGCCAAAACCAGACCCGAACTGGGACACGGTGATTAATACGTTCGCATTACGTTTTTTTTTTGTTGATAGTCTGCTCGACTAGTCCAAACGGGTCAACCGTTCGACATGACTTTTTAACCATGTATATACTAACTAATATGTAATCTAAATGCGAAAGTAAGTTTGTTTATTTGTACAATTCCCCCTCTCCTCTCACCTTCAGCGGAAACTACTGTTTAATTATATGAGATAATTTGTCTATTTCATCTCGTTTACTTTAAACTGATTCTAATGAGGATGGACTGATCCTACTTCCTACTAATATTATAAACGTGAAAGTTTGTATGTGTGGATGGATGTTTGTTACTCTTTCACGAAAAAACTACTGAATGGATTTCAATTAAACTTTCCAATAATATAGCTTATACATCAGAATAACACATAGGCTACAATTTATAAAGATATTGTGTGAGCTGTCCAAAATACGACATTAAATGTCAAGTAACTAGGAAAAAACCTATTTTGTCATGCTGTGGAGTCAGAAGACGAACTTATTGAACAAGTTTTTCCGAATATGCAACAAAACATTGTTGACGAAAATTGGTTGTGTGAAAGAACCATACTAGCACCGAAAAATGAGACTGTTACGAAAATAAATAAAAAAATCTTGGCCGAAATAAACACCGAAACTTCAGTGTACAATTCTATTGACACAGTTATGTCATCTGATGACACAACAAGTTATTCCGTAGAATTCCTTAACTCTTTAGAGTTGTCCGGAGTACCATCACACAAATTGGAATTAAACTCACGGTCAGCTCTATGTGGCTTGCTCACGTGTTTCCAAAGCCAAAAATCTGCATGTTTATGCTGAAGGAAAAAAATCGTTAAATATAGTTTATAAGAGCATACTGCAGTAGCTAGATAACTATAGGCCTATGTTCTGCATCAGGGTTCTGCAGTGCCTAATTACCGTATATTTATTATATTGCCAATTTTCTTATGTTAAAATATTGTCAAGCAGTTATATTTTTCAAATGCGACTCAAAAAATATTTATGTCATAATGTTAGTTCTTTTCTACGCCACGCTAATATAAGCTACTCCAAATACTAATCCTGCGTAGACGAAGTCGCGGGCACCAGCTAGTTTAATTATAAACTTTCTGCAAATTATATCGAAGTTAATATTCTAATATGAGGTTTTATGTATCGTTGCTATTTAAGGATATGATTGATAGATAACGAATGAGAGATTTCTGTAATGCACTTCGTACACAAGTCAGTGACGTCAATTGGCCTCCTAAACAATTTATTTCGACAAGATGTTTGTCGTCATCTAGGTTGCCATAAAATATAACAACATTGCGTTAAATAATTTACAAGGAAAAACATCAGAAAATCTACAGTAACCTATTTGTATAGTAGATTGATTACGTTTTTATTAAATTGAAAACTATTAAATAACTTTCTTAGTAGATTTAAATAAAATAACATAGACGTTAATTTCTTTAAATTATTCTATATATTGTGACTGAAAATGTCTAAAATTAGACGGTATTCTTTCACAGTTTTCCTGTTATTATAAATGTAATTGAATTCGTATTAAATAAATACGCATTATTAGATATAAAATATGATTCATAGCCTAAAATCATCTTACTCAGCGTTGCTCATAGCATTTTCATTGTCAATAACTTGTTTTTGCTCAATGCAATTACGCTGGGCCACAAGAAACGATTCTCCGAAATGTGGGGTAACGAGCAACGTAAGTTCAACTAAATTATCTCGTTATTCAAAGAACGTGATGTCAGAATTACTAAATATAGATCATAACTATTAAAAGGGTTGTCAAATAATCGTTACAATTTTAAAGCACTATCAGCAACAACCAATAGTGTTATTCTTATAAATATATTTAAGAAGTGTGGCACTCGATGTTGATACGTAGGTTAGGAAGGGTGATACGAAAATATTATTAGATCTTGATAAATTAAATTCTTCAATGTCTTTCAATATAATAAATACCAGACGCCATTCACTGGCACCATAATATTTTTTCATTCATACTAGACAATTGACATGGAAATCAGTCTAGCGCGACCAGACTTTTAGAACGACAGCCCTTAATGCTGTTAGGCGTTTATTATGATTTAGCCCATTTTATCAGAACGCCTTGTCTAACATATTAGTTTTTCATTATTACAAATGGATTAGTTTCCTCCTAAAGAGGAAGTTATTCAAATTACATCATAGTAGAAAAGCTTGTGTCAATAGTGTGCACATATTTCTTATTAACCTTTTGTATACTTAATTTTTTATAAGATCGGTATCATTCTTCTTGTATATATAAATAACATCAATACATAAGTCTTGTTACATAGAACATTAATATAATGTAGATGATAAAAAAGCGTGGAGTACGTATTATTGATTTTAATTCATATAAAATGTATTGGTTTGTAGTTGCCAATGTATTTCATCTGAGAAATTGAATAACTAAATTCCGAAACGGTGCTAACTTTACAATTAAATTTAACCATGTAACACGACGATTTAAAATTGCTTATAACAATCCACTTAATTGAAATATTATGATTTTGATCGTTGAAATTATGCATTTCATCTAATTTTCATAATGAATTCAACATTGTTATTTGAAGTTACAGATTTGTATTATATATACAAAATACTTCGATAGACCGATCAAACGAAACCAATCGATCTCTTATGTACACTCATATCCACTTGACACTTGCGAAATATTACCGTTTTGACACTAATGAAATCCATTTATCAAGATAAAAAAATAATATAACCACGAATGTGTGGTCACGTAATTACTGTTTATAACCAATTAGCTCCCGTTATGCGTTTATCGAACACTACAATTGTTGTTGATAGCCAAATCAATTATTGCATTGTTACGCACGTTCTCACATTGCAGTTCGCGTCAATTATTGTTGCATCTTTGTTTTTGTCGAAAGACACGAACGATGTAAGTAGAAAACAAATATATCTTTAATTAGCACCATTAAACTTATTATATGGAAATTATTGTACGTGTTAAAATGAAAATTTTATCTCGAAATAGAAAAGTAATCAATTCTCTTTTTATCATTCGATTATTATTGTTCTCTTAATTGGAAAAAATAAATTGCGTTCAATCACGTTTAAATTTAGAACAATGTAACTGGACGGATAGTTGACGTGCTTTTAAATATAATAAATACATTTCCATATAAATGCTGGGTAACCTTAAGAAATTGGATCAAGGTTGAACTTTATTGTTTTGCAAATTTTCCCAGTTTAGCATACATTATTAAGACTATCAGGAGATGAGTTATGTATGAGATCAGCGCGTTGGCGGACCGACGCCGCTGCAATTGTCACGTCCTCTGAACTCGATCCCACATACTAAGACTGACTTAGCTACGTCCGTTCCACTTTTCATGATATTAGATTTTCCTTCTAATTATTTTTGTCAGACATAGCCGTAGAAATAAATTCTTATTATAACGACTTTTTGCGCAGTCTTTAAATCTTTAAATTTTGATTTTTTTTCTCTATTCCGTAAAAGTACTGTTATTATAAATGTCACAAGTGAAGAAGTCAATAAACTAATTCAGTGTTATCTATTTTAATATATTGATAAAAACATATATATATATATATATATATATATATATATATATTTATATAATATTCACCTATATAAACGCTTATATTCAAAGTGTAAACGTATTATATGTTCATAACGTTATTATTTAAAGGTTATTTTTTTATACTCAATATTTTTTACTTTTTCTGTACTTAAGTATAACTTAAATCGTAAGGTTGTGATTACGTAATCAATAAAGCTTAACGAAAAAAAATATATACTAAACAGTAGCGGCTTTACCTATAAATGTTGTTATTAGTAAAACAATATTCTGCCTTCTTCTTTCGAACGTCAAATCAATGTTAGAAAGAGAGAAGTTTCTGTTTAATAAAATACCCGCTAAACAACGATTATTTCCAAGATAAACTTATGTTTATAGAAAGTGTATGTTTTTAAAAAGTGACATTACGATCATTCAGTGATTCATCAACGCCCCATGTATAGCCCTGGAGCGAGTCATGTTATTTGAGGAGTGCAATGTTCCCTTAATGAAGCTTCGAGTAATGAGAAGGTTTTTTTGTTATATCACGAAAAAAGAGAATGAATTTAAAATTTCACGTTTATCATTTGCATAATTAAAAGAGCTCATGTATTTGTTGCAATAATATTTATTGAATTTTATAAAAAAAAAGCAAATAAGATAAATATTTGTTACTTTTTAAATTGGTCATCATTATAATAGGCAAAAGTTAAATATAGTAATAACTTATTTCTACATTTAATCGATTGATTTTCTTAATAAATCAACAATCTTTTATTGAAAAAATCTAATATCAGATATTTTAAATTGTACGATGAATTTAGTTTTTTTTTTAATAAATCAAAAAAACAACGCCATGTGTTTCTTTAGATTGTATGTTTAACGTACGATGCCGCTGAGCGAACACGTGTGTCGTGGGCCTTGAACTTGTCGATATAATGTCAATCCTGTCGCTCAATCAATTGATTTGCCTGGTATTCGTTATCATTAAATGATATTACAATTACAACTCGTTCAAACGTCTTCATAAATGTTATATGTGATTCTTTTTTGATATATTATAATATAGCTTAAACCTAAACGCGGCATAGGTTTCTGTTGATATTTTTAATTGACACATTAATGTAGATACTAATTAGAAACTGTCAACCTAAATTGTAATGTTAATTAGTTCATATTAATGGGTTTAATGCCTCATGATATGGTATGAATTATAAAAATATATTAATAAATAATAATGAACGGAATCTTTTTATTAATACAAAAATGAGATGCTAAGAAGGTTAGGAAACAAAAATATTTGTTTGTTCGTCGTTGTAGTCTGTAAATATTAAGATTTCAGTTATTCGTTTAATGTAAATGTATTAAAAAATATTAAATCGATTTTATTACGTGCGTAGAAAATTCATAATTGCTTTTTTGTAAATTATTTCCTTTTTTCTCAAATTGGCCTTTACGTTAACACATGAAGTAGCTTTATGTGGTGTTAAAATAAAGGTAAGTAATAATTAATTAATGCTAACGTAATATTTAAGAGAACCTCTATTTTGTTAAAAACTTCTGTTTGATTTAAGTCTAATAATTGAATAACTAAGATTATCTAGATATAGATATGAAAAGGCAAAGACTAAATAAACATTTCCGTACCGTTTCTCCTTTGTTTGTCAACCGATTTTACTTTTGCTTTTTGTTCAAAATTCACATTTTGTCCTCAAATTTTTAATAATGACCATGGTCGAATTTCGAAAACTAGGCGGATATACACATATGCGGATATATAAATATTTTTTTATATAATTTAAAATTTGGATATTCTTTTTATTCAGTAGGAAGTACCTAATGTTCTATTGATAGAGGATTATTTTTAATGTTGTCGAGGTCGACACGCATTGCAATTAGAATCAAAGAATGTAGCGCAAACATGGCATCGGAACAGCAACACAACCATTCTCTTTATTGTTTTGGATTTCCGGGGTCAATTAAAATTTTTCTTTCGTTTATTGTACGGTAAAGAGTTACTTCGCATTAATTCTCACGAGCTATATTATGGTCTATGATTTTGCATAACAACTTCTGATTACACTAGATTTGTTATTTTCGAATGCCATGCCATGCCATGCCATGCCAGTGTCAAGGTCAAGCGATTGTGCCACTACATTTCATTAACGCTTTTTTTCGATTCAAATTTTAGCGGTTAAATGTGGTAATGTTAGCATTGTGTGAATCTTCAATAATAAAACGATAACAAATAAAATAAAACTTAAGAAATATATACAAGGCGCAATGTTGAAGAGGGATTCTATACATAATAAATCATTTGAAATCGTGTGTCTGTACGTTAAATAAATTTATCAAAAAAATAGCGTGGACAATAAAAATTTAAAAAAGATTAACAGAACACAAAACAATAGTTCTCCTAATTTTTGTCTGTTGTATGTACACACAAATATATGAAACTCCTTAATAGGCGAGGAAATTAGAATAGAATATTGTTTCATTCAAATAGAATAACAGTGAAAAAAGTTTCTAGGCTTTCGCGCGGACGCAGTCGCGGGCAACAGCTAGTCCTTAATAACATCACTAATGACGCCATTATAATCTTCCCTTATTCATAAACATCGCATTAAACTTATCCCAGTGAATAATCCATTTTTAAAAAGATGCGCTACATGGTTTCTTAATTTTCCGTCGACTATAATGACTTTAATGCGTTTAATGCAACCACTACATTTACAAAAGTGTCACCATTAATCGTTATGTAAAAGTGTAAAGACGCACTATACTTTACGACACTTTATGGTTATGTTAAGTATTTCTCTCGATATTCGATCGTGTACGTTAGGCAATCACTACTGCTGCGCACAGGATTCTCTTGATAACTAATATGTCTGTTCCAAGCAGATTTATTTTTTTAAACAGGGAGTTTTCTTTTGAACGTGCTATATCGACTTTTTTTTTATTCTTTTCACGCAGTGGAAACCTTCGTAAAGGGGTACCTTTTGGGGTACGTTAAGGGCAGGGGTAATCTAATGTCACTGGTTTATGTGGGATTCTTATTTTTATTTCTCTTGCGATCGAAATGGGTCATCCCGACTCAATATTTACGTCTTGCTTATATTATTTTATCATAAATGCCAAAGTATGGATTGACATGTAATATTTTTTTTTGTAAAACTCGTACAAAAAAAAATCATTCTTTGATTCGAACTCACGATGTTCGGTTAAGTTCAAGACAATATATCGACTGAGTCATCTCGTTACATTGTACGTATAAAGAACAAAACGAGTCAGTCAGTCTGTGATTTGTTCCGGCTATCGGAACCGCGCCTCGCCCGAAATGTAAGTGGGTTAATTTGTTATGTACGACAGATTTATGACTTTCAAGGAAGGTACTGCTTACGTTAAAACTGCTGGTGAGTACAGACACGGTGGAGAACCAAGATTAATCAGATTTACGATCCGAACGATAGCTGTCAATCAAAAAAAAAACAGAAGAGTTTATGTACAACATTCTAAACAAAAAAAAAGTTATTTTAATATTTGCGAACGTAACCTTTAACTTAATCTTATCCTATAATATTAAATGAGCAATCCTTGTAAATTTATTTATTTAATATATTTGTTGTATCACGGAAACGGCTCTAACGATTCATCTTAAATCTTGTATTTAGATAAGGTTTATAAGGATATTTTTTATCTATATCTCTTAAAAAAAATGATAAAACACGAGACACTAGAAATGAAATCTTTTTTTTTTTTTTATAGAACAGGAAGGCGGACGAGCATATGGGCCACCTGATGGTAAGTGGTCACCAAACGCTCTTAGACAGAGGCATTGTAAGAAATGTTAACCATCGCTTACATCGCCAATGCGCCACCAACCTAGGGACCTAAGATTTTATGTCCCTTGTGCCTGTAATTACACTGGCTCACTCATCCTTCAAACCGGAACACAACAATAACAAGTACTGCTGTTTTGCGGTAGAATATCTGATGAGTGGGTGGTACCTACCCAGATGAGCTTGCACAAAGCTCTACCACCAGTAATCGAGATAATATTCTCATTATGATAAAAATAGCGATCTATTAAACTTAAATATTATAATGGATATAATATTTTCTAGTTCACGCGTTTACTGTGTACACTCCTTTATAGTGCACTGTACGGGGAAAGCTGTTAATGGGCGGCAGGTCTTAACGAAGATAATGAAATATGTCGTAACTTGAACTCTATAATAATAGTTGCGTTGTCAGTATGTTACTGTGCTCATAGTAAGGGATTTACTTTGTTATTATACAGGTATTAACTTCTGTTCATGTATAAATATAAGGCCTCGGGGTTATAAAATTTATGAAGATATTAATACTTGCAACAAAACAATATGACAATTAACATTTATTTTTACATGTGCACTTAATTGCAAATAAAAATATAAAATATATCGTATTTAAATTTTAAAACACGTTAAACGTAATTGAAATCCTTTTTTTATCAGCAAAAAGGTAAGTACTGTGTATACTACATACTAACAGTTATATATAAAATAAGTATATTTAAATAGATAGATAGGTATGTTTAAATAGGTAGGTAAATTTTTGTGTATATGGCTGTGTTAGAGTGTATATTTTACTTACATTAAATGTGATACGTATATGAACGTTTTTAATCAATCACGATGAACGGTTGCCTAGGTTCTTATACAATTTGGAAATAAATCTTTTTCCTAATTTTTTATAAAAAAATATTAAAAATGTATGTATTAATGTGCTACCAGCGAAGCGATAATAGTTTCTTTATTGTTTATATATTCGTAAATTAATATTTAAAATACACAAAAACCAATTAAGTGTCCACATATTATTAAAAACATACATAGAAACAGACTTAGACCGAAATAATAACTAATTAAGATATTGATATATTCATTAGAGTGAATTTAGAGTTAGTTAGAGTTGCCAAAACACTTTTTAATCGTCTCCGGATCTATTTTTTGCGCGATAGCTTTTCTGTTTGATAAATAGCGTCGCATACTTTATTAATATGGCCAATTAAAATTTGAAAATTTGATAGCACATCTTGGCAATTAAGCGATCGCCTCCGGGTTGTTTGAAATAAATACTATCTATACTAGTCTCTACTTATATTATAAATGCGATATTAACTCTGTATGTCTGTTACTATTTCGTGGTTAAAACATTTAATCGATTTTAATAAAATTAGGTATGAAGCAAGATTGAACCCAAGGAAGGACACTGGCACTTTTTAATATCTACCAACTATCCCTGTACCCCTAAAACGCAGGCGAAAGCTAGTTTTGACTAAAAACGATAATGCTGCTACATTTCTTTCGCCGAAGTTTGATGTCTGAGCTTTTTATTTATCATTTTACTATTTATTTATTTATTAGTTGCAGATTTTTTTGAAATTGAATAGGTGGGTGTGATTTTATGTATCTATAAATTTAAACGTGAAGAAAAAAAATTGCACCTCTTTTTAAGTACATTGCGCGCACGGAGGGTTGTGAGATTTGGCATGGTTAAAGTTTATATGGAGAAGTGCAAAAGCTTTATGTACATTTATGTTATTAAGTTATGTAAAAAATAATTTAATAAACATTTTTGCTTTGTCTATAAAATATGATCCTTTGATTTAAGCTAAATTAAAAAAGCAAGTATTTTGTATTGCTTTTTTAAAATCATTTACAAAATTTTATATCTGTTATATCACAGCGATTACCTTTAACATACAGTAACGTCTAATAACGGGTTATTATATGTCCATATGTGTTCGCGTGACCGCCATCAGAGTTCTGTTAAATTGATATCTTTTCACTTCCCTCCATAGAAGGGGAGTTTATCTTGATTTATTATAGGCTTTAATATGAAATAAAATGTTCAGCAGTTTACTTGTAGATCGTAAATCATGGATTCCTCTAATGATATTTTCCGTATAAATTAAAGTTTCTGTACATTGTAATATAGTTGAAAATATAATTGTTTTACTTAACACATGATTTTGGTACGCTTGATTTGTATTACGTTAATAAAATTAAATTAATAAAAAATATACATATATATGAAGGCCACGAGAATAATGAGAATTGCAACGTTTGTTAATATTTTAATAGTAATGTAAGTATTGTGCCTGAAACGGTTTTCTCTTCTTTGTTGTATTCAGTTGAATGCGTTCTTTATTAATCGTTATATTTTAATAAATAATAAATAGTAAATTAATATGCACACATAATTCCTTACATCGCCAATGCGCCACCAAATTTGAGAACTAAGATGTTACTAGTATGTTTTTTGTGCCTGTAGTTACACTGGCGATGGCGCACTCGATTAAAGGGTGAATCTGGAACACTACAATACTAAGTATTGCTTTTTGGTGGAAGAATATCTGATGACTGTGTAGTATCTACTAAGACGGGCTTGTATAAAGATTTACCAAGTAAATTTATTTGCAACGATTACTTTCAGTACTTGTAAGACGAATGATATTATAACCAATTTATGTAATAACACGTTTTACGCGCGAAAGTTAAAAATATACAACGGATAAGTTATCTACAACAGCTTGTTGATTAAAATTGAACATTTTCGTGTTAATTACACTGGTCCGTCGTTGGTTTCAATACTTTGCGCATGCGCAGATAAGAACTTTCATAGATAAGGATGCAAAGTTATTGTCACATTATAATCACTTAAATATAATATATATTTTTTTGATAATCGTTTTCATTTGAGCAATGACTCAGTCCTATTTTCAAGAATGTATGTATCCAAGTCGGCTAGCTTTTAAGACGACAAATCTTGAATTCTAATCTCGGGGCGGGCTATGGACTATTTATTTACATAATGATTTATATTAACGATATAATTACAATTATGTAATTTACATATCATCTCGAATATACTATTTTACAAATTATAATGTAAGTCTTTTTTAACGGTAAAAGCTAATTAAATAATCTAATTTAGAAATTTGGTTATCACATTTTTTCTGTAACAAATAACTAGAAAGCTAATACCAAATTGCCGTTTACAGTGACATGTTAAATATAATTTTTGAAGTCTTAAGTTTGGTAAAGGTAGTCTTAAGTTAGTAAAAATATTATATTGTATTACATTTTTTGACTCACTGGCAACCCTGGTTCCAGTAGCCGCAGACCTCGACACACATCGACTCGTGCGCCGTGACCTAAGCCTGAATAACGGGATGCACTTGACTTTCAGTCTTTATTACTTGAAAATATAAAAAGTTTTTACTTTTATTCTCACTTATTACATCACCTACTAGAAACTGAAATAATTACGTCACAATTAAAAACGTAGAATTGTTTTTTTTTTTAATATCTAACTTATACTGACCCTTGGCTTTTTTTTAAACTTATTTATATATATATATCACATATAAATAATTCAGTTGGCAAATGGAGAGAAGAATAATTATTATGTGTATACTTAATTCTCCTAATTATGGTTGTATATTTTTAACTTTCGCGCATAAAACGTGTCATTACATAAATTGGTTATAATTTCATTAATAAAAACCTTCTCCTCAAAAAGAGGATAGGAGGCCTTTAGCCCAGCAGTTGGACATACACAGGCTGTTACGGTTACGGTTACGGCATATTTAATATTTAATTGTATATATATAATAGTCCGTATTTTAACTAATATACAAAATAAGTACGATAATCGTTTAGTTTAATTAACTTAGGTTTCGTGTAATAAAATCAGATCAGCAGAGATCGATGTTCATTCAATGGACTGGGCGATTAAATTCATTGTGGTAAATTGACCGTAGGTATATTTATTTAAATGCTTCGTAGCTAGACTGATTTGTTGCAATTCATGAGGTCCCAGTAAGATTTCTCAGTATAACGCAAAAGTAAGAAAGTTGGACTGTAAACAGAAGCACGGGTAGGCAGAGGAGTGCCTCCGGTCGGATTGAGGGCCCATTAAACTATGAGAGTGAGAGAATAGTAAATGTACGTAAGAAATTTACCACAATGGCCGAAATCAGTTAAAAGGAAATCATTATTAATTTCATTATAAATTTTATTAAAAATCATATTATATTTTCCTCGAAGTGTGAACCTATGTATGTAGCGTTAACATGCTTATAATATTTATACTTTGATATTAAAATGTATAGGTATATATACAATGTATCTTAAAAAGTTCTGTTTTTAAATTGGTCCTCATTTCTAAATGACTGTTGCTTATGTAAGGTCATCTTACGACTTACAACGTCGCATTTCTCTAATTTCTAGATAAACAATATTGTTACTTTTAATATGTGTCTTAGATTCTTCTTAAGTATTTTGGAATTACGGACCCGTTTGACCAAGTTAATTATTATAAAGTATCCTAATAATAAAATATAAATAAGGAGTATTTATTCTGACAGGCAAAGCTGACGTTTATTTTAAATTTTGGAAAAAGGATCGTCGAAACAAAATAAAATTGAGATTTTTTTAGTATAGTCAATTAATAAAATAAAACAAATTATACATATCTTGATTATTATTTATTTTAATTAGTTCTTTAAGTTTGTTTGCTGCGTTGAGTTTGTATGGCACATTTTATTATGAAATCGCTCGTGTCTACGACACGATATGCCACGTTTAAATATTTTATTCGGTTTATAGCTTTTACAATACAATGGAAATATGGTATTAAAACGACCTTAAAGAAACTTTACTTTCGTGAGAACTGCGTTTTGATTTTATTTTAGAATAAAAGTTTTTATTTCAAGAGGTATAGGATTTTGGCGCTTTAACAAGACTAATTAATATAAATATATATGTATAATTTCACCTGTTAATATATATCTGGGTCAAATGTTGCAATGTTATTTTTACTAGTACATGGATTAAATAAAAAGCTTGTTCTTTTTGTACTTTTTACGACATCAAGAGGAATAATTGATTTGAAATAAGTCAAATTAAACCAAATAATTCTTTATCCAAGTATCCTTATAAGCGCTCTTTTGAATCGTTATGTTACAGTATTGATATTGATTTAATGTAAAGCTGCCACTTACTCAGAATGTAGATTCTAAATAGAAGAACCGACTAGAAACTCAGTAGTTATTTGTATTCATAATTTAAAAAAAATGCATATGTTTATCATACCCAATACTTTTAAATCATCATTTTATAATTTTATCAGTGGAATAAAAGCCACTGATTACAAGACAAAGTTTCGTGGTTCTAATCTGTCGTTCAATCAAAAACTCAATTAATTTGTCAAGGAGTAAATTGGCAAGTGTCCGCAAATTATTTGTCAGCGACATTTTAGATTTAACGTTCTATGAATCTGACATTGTGGGATGATTTGGTCAATGTAACAATGAAATTTGTTCTGGTGCTATTTGTCCAGGTCGAATGGTCAGTCCGATGGCGCCTTAAGTTATGTAATGTGTTTAATTAATACATATTTCTGTATTGATGTTTATTTATATTATTTGAAGAAAAAATGATAAAGTTTTGAGTGTCAAATTTTTACTCATACTTATGAAACTTACTTGTACACCTCTATCGTCGTTAGACCAATTCCTCTGCCCTAAGGTTCCTTGGAAGAGGAATAAGGCCGCCTCTGGAGCGATAGGGCCGCCTTTGTAACAATTTTAATTATTATACCTGCTTACTGTTATTTTCATGTCTTGATGTGCAATATTCTTCGCTATCAATATTCTTGCAATAATATAAAACATTCTTCGAAACGCGCAGCGTCTTTTGTTATAAGTTTTGTGTTGGATGGTTTAGTAGCTCAGTTAGGCATTACAAGGAAAAAGTCTTCTCATTTATTAGTATAATATATAAACTGCATCTATAAATAATTATCTATGTTCATGATTTGTTACATTATTTAAAAATATCATACCTATAGCTATTCAATGTAAAATTTAAATAAAATAAAAAAATGTGACTGAATAAATTATATCCAATTGAACAGTAGTTACTTCATCGAACAAGACCGAAAACGTTTAAAGGAAGGCTGGAACCTCTGATCTAATCTCGTTAACTTGTGTCGCTGCCACACTATTGTCATGTCGCAACGTCAGCTGTCAGACAGCACATGAAATACAACTAGAGCGATCCACACTATTGATATTGGTGTCAACCTCGACAATACTTAGTTAAAATGTATTGGAAACGATCAGGTGTCTGTCCCTTAAGTGCTTGTCAAGAATTTGTAATAAAATGCAAATTTTATACATTTGTGTTTTTTATCTTACACAACCATTGAAAATATGATGTCATTATACTTACAATATTTTATTTTAATTTCAAACTGGATTTGCCTATGTATAAGATTCATAAGTAACATCATAATATGTGCCCCTCCTGCATCATGAACAAATGTACAGAATATTATTAAAATATATAATAAAGAAATAAAGCGTCCTCGTTTAATGAATAAGGAATATTAATAATTCATACCATGAATCTTACAAAGGGCGTTAACCGTGACGGGGAAAACATATGGTCGTATTTACGTTAAGCTACAGGCTGTATTGTAAACACCACGGTGCTGCGCCGGTGACCTATGAGATCAGTAGACAAGCCTTTTAAGGGCCGACGCCGGCCCTTGTGTCGCAACAAATCTGAACTAAATACTGGTGCATTGTGGAATCAACTTTATAATCGTTCAAGTCAGTGTGAAGCGCCAATCTTTCGTAGAAATCAGTGATCTACTTTTAGTGTAATTATGTTTCCACACATATATTATGTAGACGCTTTCGTAGTTTAAGTAATTTTTCAATTAAGTCCATTTTAGGTAAATGTAACGTAATTACTTAGATTAAAAGAAAATAAGTGATTTAGATTGTTATCTTACAAACATGCTAAACGAAAATTTAATTAAATTATTGAGATAATTAATGTATAACAACTTGTAGAAACATGTTTCTGAATTACTTAATTAGTTTTTTAAATATATTATCTTAAATAACACTGCTTGCAAGGCTAACTAAAAATATATAATAATAATATTTTTAACGTCGAGTATTTTTCTTTAGAACTGTTTCAGGATAATTCCACTATCTATTATTTATATCTTACTTTATTCATATGGCAGTGCACGCCATTGACAATATCAAGCACAATTTTTCCTACTTAATTGACTAATGTCATCAAAAATATTAGCACGAAATCTTCATAATTTATTATATACCTAAAAATTTCTCGCGCATTAATCTGTATATTGGTGTCGGAATGAAAATCCACACAGTAGCTCCCTGATAAGCACGAACGCCAACGATAATTTTGTTTTACTAAGGTTCGCACAGTGTTCGAAATTCGACCATAAATATAATCATTATTGAAAATTTGAGAAAAAAAAATATGGATTTGCACGTTTCGAACACTTTTTTAAATTCTTATTTCCATATATTTTTATTGATAGCATTAAAGGTCGGCAAAAGCTATATAGCAAAAAATAACGGTTGACAAACAGACAAACAGATGTGAAAAAGTTACTGAACTCTTTCGTCATATTATACCTATATATTTACAAATGTATTAATACATAAAACGCATAAAAAGGATATCAAATTAACTATAATAATAATTAGAAAAAGTTACGATGTTGGGATTTTTGAAACAACGATTTGGGTTTTTTTATTATAACATAAAACAAATTACAGTTATTTACAATAAAATGTTGCATCACAAAACCAATCAGAACATAATTATAAATATTAATGGATTGAAAGAAAAATCACTGTTTTTATTGCCTTTTATTTTTTTTAATATTTTAACCATATAAACATGTCTTGTGTTTGTTAAAATATATTACGATATTAACCTTACTGAGAGTTATAAATGTAATTTTATGCCTCTACACTGTCATTTCTTAAAAAGGACACGAAACAAAAAGAACATTAAGGAGAAAACCACACTTATTGTCTCGTTCGATATGTGTTGTACAAAGCAAGAATCGAAATAAATTTTATTCAAGGAGGCTTTTACAAGCATTTAACAAGATTAAATTAAATGTAAAGATGACACCGGTTCGGAAGATTCTGAAAGGAACTAACAATAGTTACGCTTCTTGATCAATCAAAATAAATATAAATATATTTATAAATTCGTAATTTTTTTTATGTATGTTTGTTTTTGGCGTATTGTCTTGTGTTTGGTCGTGAAGGAAAACATCGTAAGGAAACCTACATGTGTTTTATTTCACTGAAATTCTGTCACATGAGTCAGGAATAAAATTCAAACCTCAAAGGGCGCCTTAAAACAACTATGGGACATTCAAGGCTGTTGCTTTAGTTTTTATGTATATTTCACGGTAACTTGTTAATCGATTTATATAATTATTTTTGGCATTTGTTTGTGATTTGTTGCTCTTAGTTGATTTAAGTCTGAGAAACAAAAACTCACCTCTTAGAGATAATAGCAGAAGATATCGCATTTGCTCTGTGTATATATGTATATACCTATTACAAGATGTGTTTACCGGTTGTGAACCAATTAAAAACTAATATAAAGAATATATTTTATTAAATAGACTAGCTTAAGCGTAATAAAACAAAATAAGAAATAAGGGTCGGTGATATTGGGCTAGCTACGACCCTTATTTCTTATTTCCTTCGGAAGGCAAGTCAGATCTCTTCAGATATTACATGAATCAATTGTAATTTAAATTTAAATACGGCTTGTATTTAAATTTTAGTTACAATTACACTTTGGTCGATTTACTAATCACAATTTATTTGCTTAACAAATCGTAGTACGAACATTTGAAATCCTCTTTGCAAAAAGTAAAGTTAACAAATTGCGGATATATTGGCTCGGCTACTGGCCACGAGTAAATACACCATTGCTGCTTTAACTACACATATTACCTTTCTTTAAATGAGCACATATATCCACTACACTAACACTAAATTTAGAAAAAACTATGCTAATTACACCATGGTACACTAAATTTAGAAAAAACTATTCTAATTAAGATGCAGGTGCCGATAAATAGCCAGTGTCAACATGATTTTATTTATTCTTCATGGGTCATTTAAGTGATAAGCTCATTGTGTACGCCCCTCGCGCGCCACGGGTTGCGCACGCGCATATAATGGCGACGCACGTAAAAGCTCTCATTAGTACGCGTGATGCGTGCGATGCACGTCAAACGATTTTATGCCGAATTACTTTCCATTTTAGAATTGTGCGAATTAAATTCGTAAAAACGTTTTTTTTTTGTTTTAAATCCATAATAATCAGAGCAATCGACTTTTTTTTACCTTTTAACACAATGATGGCTTCTAAGGACCTGCCTCTGAGTGTTTTTATTTTTAATAAAGTTTTGTTGAACTTCACCTTTTAGTATGGGAAAACAAAGTTAGTGTGTCAAAAATTAAGCTGAATTAAAGCAGTGTCCACCCAACCCTTAGAGCTGTAGTAGGTACCAATATTGTTTGATATTCGGTTTTATTGCAGTCAAATTCAAACATGTTTCCAAAAAATATTTTTCAACATTAGATATTGTTCCAAAATGTAGCACTTGCTAAGAATAAATATATAAAATTATACATAATATTATATTTATTTGATATAATAAGTGCGTTTTTCCAGCGAAAAAAAAAATTAAAAATTAATGTTTTATTAGTATTAGGAACACAGTAATGTTTTTCTAACTAAACTAAATTATTATATAACTAAATTATTTATATCTTTCCCGAAAAGTATTAATCTGATTTAATTTACAATTTCAATTTTTATATTGTAATGTTTTATACTTATTACATATTTTTGTTTCCAGTTGGAGAACGTCCAGTGCTGTTTAGATTTTCTACACGCACAAAAAGTCCAAGGATTAGAGCAAGTAACAGCTGCTGATATTCGGGACGCCAAATTAAAAGCGGTTCTAGCGCTATTCTTTGCACTAAGCCGACATAAGCAAGCTGCAAAACAGCGAACAGTGCCACCTTGCGGCAATGCGACAAACTCGGGCAAAAGTTTATGCGAAGACGTTCCGGTTTTAAGTTCCGTCCAGAGGATAACAGGTGGCAGCAGTTGCGATGAAATACTAACAGCTTGTGGAAACAACGTCGAAATGACGACGTTAACAGCAAATAGGTAAGTAAATTTTATTATTTTCATTAAATAATAGATATTATCAACAATAAAATAGTGAATAAAAATTTTTCAAATTATTTATTCGAACGCCATCTATCGTTGAATAGTTGAGTATTTAGTGAACTCGGAAAAAGTATTTATACTGAAGAATAGATGGCTCTTATTGCTGTTGTTAAAAAATGACAACAACTTTCAATAATTTATTATTTTGCGGTCATTAATTAATATTTATTAAGAATTTATTTAATTATTAATAGTTATTTATTTATTACAAGATAAAACAAAATACACTTCTGAAAAAAAGTCTTGATTCTATATTTAATAATTAAAATATCTTTATTTCTACATAGAGTTTCACGCCAAAATTTATATTAATTTATGCTTCTTGTATTTTTAGAAGTTACGACTGTACATTATAACGCATAGTTTTACTAATTTCGACTGACAGATGAAATTGCAGCTTAACTTTGATGTTCGAAATGCTTCAATCGCAACATTAGTTTTACTTCATATAATATTATACGGTAACGGATTGGAGCACACTTCGATTTCTCAACGAGACAAGACGATTCTTGCCCGACGCATAATTAGTCAAGCAAGGGTTGACACCTAATTTATGAGAAATACTTATATTAAAATAGAATACTTGGAAATCTTAATTAAGGTACAACCTTGGTTGCCACTTGCTGCTATACATAAACTGTAATTACAAGTTGGAACATTACTCATTACGTCATGATAAATAAGAGTAGCATTCGTCGTGTGTTATGTAGTCGCGTACTATATTAAAAAAAAGAAAACGATTTTTATTTATTTTGGTACTGCGTTAATAAATGTCAATGAAATAAAATATCAAAACTAAAACTAAATCATTATCATATATTAAAAGTTTTTCTTTTAAATTGTTAAGTAATTAGGAAATATATAAAGTCAATATGTTTAATTAATGCAATAATAAATAACATGAAGAGGTGGATGTGGTACACATCTCCTTAAAATATGAGTAAGCTTTTCATGAGTAAGTCCAGCAGTGGGAAACTTTAAGGCCGTTCAGTTTTTTTTAACTATATCGATATATCTTATAAAATAGCATATTATTTTATTATCATACATGCAATAAAAACAAACAACTTGGATTACAAAAATGTTGGTATTTAAACAAACATTAACACATACAAATTCGATTTATTTAAATAATCAGAGACAGCCCTGTTGAAATTCACAATACGCTATAAGTTTCGTTCTATAAATATCCTGACTAAGTTTATTTCTCCGATAACGCGACCAAATTAAAACTACACGGCTCGACCAAAACCTATAAGAGTTTAGCCGCCTCGTTATTTTCTTATTATAGTTTCAAGCAAGCATCACAATTGCACCATTTTGAGTGATAATATAATTATGAAAAAGTGACTCTTCTAAGCTAAATACTTCATAGAATTAGAATTATTGGGGACTTAACCTTACCGTTAGGAACTATTTGTTAAATTTTATTATTTTATTTTGTGAGTTAACGCGGAAAACTTGTGATTTTGATCCAAAAGTGATAGAATGTGTTCCATTGTAACAATATTTGAATATACTTATTACCAAATGGAATGGCTGTCATATGCTTTGGTTAGGTGTAAATGTAATATGTCCGTGAACTGCAGATCAAAACGGAAGATCGGAAATGCCTACCGCAGTTAGTTTAGAGGGGCTGAGTTATTTATTGTTGCAGGATATAATATTGTTAATTATTTATATTGGTTACAGTGTAAAAAATATATTCCATCTTTATATTTATTTATTCAAGATAATTACCGTATGTTTAAAAAAAATGTTTTCATCGTAATTATTCCTATGTGGTCGTCGAATATCGATGCTCGACAACGATATATCCGATATGTCATCATTATTAGATCTTATAGTGATTTCATTGACTGTGTTTTTTCTTACTTATAACTTTGTTAGTTATTTGTCTCTCAACATGCATATTTGTGAATATTATAGTATAACTCCATACTGTTTGAATGATGTCCGAAATTAACGCTAGAAAATGGTCGCTCTAAACTTATAACTCTTATTAACTCTTCTTCGACGCTCTAAACGACATTCTATTTTCGACTAACGCCCTCTATTGGCGAGTTGCCGAGATCCTGCCGCCATCGTGGGCTTACTCACAGTCTATGTTTGTAAACAAAGAGGTCTAAAGTGCAGCGAAATAATGTGTTAGTCAAAATAAATCTTATTTTGTATTATACTTAGAGTATAAATTCATTTTACTGCTAACCGTTGAATAGTCTCCTAGAAATTAAAAAAAAAGCCTTTAGATCTCTGTATCGGAGAGCTTATAAGATTTATTTTATTCCTTATATAATTTTATGAAGACAAAATAACTTATGTGACCAAAAAAAAAAAAAAATCGTTGTTTATGCATCACTGGCCTGTTTCATTAACTTATGTTTGAAATGGAAATTTCAATATTCCTATCGATTGGATAGTTTTGAAAGTTTAGCATAAAGACTTTTTATATTTTATGGATTTATCACAGAGGCTCATTAGATTCGTTTTAAATTTTAATTAAATTATTTAAAATCCAACCAAATATTAATAGTAAATGTTTATTTTAATTAGAAATTATTTACTTAATGAACAATTTCACACATATTTGTTTTAGAGAATATTGAATCTGCAAAATCGGTTTTTTAAAAATATTGTTTTTTTTTTCTCTGGAACGGTAATAAAAATTACCTATAAAATAAATAATAATAAGATTAATTACAATTATGTTTATATTTAAACAATAAATAAGTACTCATTTCACCACATTCTTGCAAAAAAAATCCAGTATCCCATAAAAACCAATCTATTCTAAATTAAAGGATTAATTTCATCCAATCACATCTCACTTTCAGAGTCGGATACTAAATTTTATCCAATAAAATGTTAAAGGTGCATCAATTCAATTACTCATAAGTTTATAGTCGGATACTGTACTGTTTACCCTTTTGACTCCCGGTCAATGCTTCTCTGATTACGCAGTCTACGGATGTCATGATCGCCCAAAGCTCACGACAAAGACTAACAAGCTATTGTTTATGAATTTCTTCGCTTCAATGAATGTCGCGTCTCACGACCTTTGTGCTTAGAAAAAATATAAGGGCCTATTTGATTTTTGTGTGAAGGGAAACAAAGGTTTGTTCGACTATTATGAAGTTGATTGTATTAATATCACACGGACAAATGATTTTTTCGAAGTTAAACCTCTGGGCGTGTTGAGAGAACATTTTCAAGGTCGAATTTAAATGTTACGTTTTATTATATTAAATTAAGTATATCTTTTATAGAATGCTATTTGCTACATATAGGTAATAATTGTAATTTAAATTAAGTATGAAACGTTCAATTTGTAGTTATATATTTAGCTTATACTATTAAATTGTTCAAGAAAAAAGTCATCGTATCGCATAAAAGTGAGAGCGTTTCAAAAAAGTGGACGGGTTCCGATTTAGAATTCCGTGAGTTCTTATGGGTGAACAACCGTCGTGCCTACACAATGGGTCTACTTTCCTTACAGGGATACTCCATCTAAGGAACCTGTGTCGACTGAGACTTGAATGCCATACGTGGACTTCGAAGATGTCATATAATTAAATGTCATTACGGCATAATATATCGTTCAAGCGTACCTCGTCCGTATTTATATCAAAACCCTTTTTAATATTTCTTTTCCATACGACTGGTCGCCGTGACTGTTTCTAATTTGTTCAAATATTTTTTCTGATCTGATCTGAGGATCATTAGATTCTATTATTAAACATAGTATGACAATATCCTTAATTTTTTTAAATAAAGAAGGTAGGTAAGTCACCACCGTCCATTCATATCGGCGCCTTAAGAAATATTAACCGTTCCTTACATCGCCAATGCACCACCCTTTCCTCACGTTTTAAATAATAAATGATGCAGGAGGTTTGCTAAGCCAAGAGTTTAGTTTCTGTTTAAATATACTAATATTGCGTTAAACGCAATTCATTTCATTAAACAATTTATAAGAAATGTTAATTAGCTTAGCACGACTGTTTCAGTCACAGTTTCGTTTTTGCTATTGGCAATTGCCATAGCAAATCTGTTGGCAAATCGTACTTGAAATATATATTGGTGTAATGTTTAATTGGTTCAAATGTGTTTTAACATACTCGGTAGGTAATAAGTTGATCCAGTGGCTAGCTTATAATCAGGTCAGGACACATTGTCGATTTAAGGAATGAATTACCTGATTACTCACCATCAGATGGCCTAGTTGTCCACCGTCCACCTACCGTGCCTTGAAAAGCACATGAAGCAATTGGTCCTGCCTCTGATCACATAAGGGACTCACGAGTAAGGGAATAGAGAGTGCAGTTGTTTAGGTACAAGCTTGTGTATAATATGTCCTGCACAGTAGGCTAGTCTTTTTTGAGAAAAGACGCCATGTCCATAATCGGACCCAAGGAAATCAACAACGTTCAAGGGACTGTCAACAATTTTAATGTCTTGACTGCTTGGTGGAATGTCTTTGGATGTATATATGTTGGTGTGTTCTGGTTTGAAGAGTCACTTGATTCACTTCTAAAATATCTGTTGTCTAGTCTAGGCGAATGATTACTTACCATAAGGTAAAAAATTATAAATATAATAGCAATTACGTGTTTAGTAATCTCTATAAGTGGCCACCAAAATCAAAAACACCGTATGGCGAGAAAGCCATTATACAATTATATTATGGGGGCACTTAACATGCAGATATATAATGAACAACTTTATTCAGCCAATATACGAATTGCGACTAATTAAGTATGTAATAAATCTGTACGATATTATCAGCAGTTATCTCAAGCAAATTATATCATAATATAAAAGGTAAATTTTGTTTTGTACCTTAAAATACATAATACGCTTACTTGATTACATATTGACGCGCATCTCCGTTATAAAAATGAGGTAACATAACGGTTTGTTCACGTTTTGAGAATATCCTTCATTGTTATTGCATGTCGTTAGTATTTATGTTTTTTTTTTTAATTATAAAACAAAACAATATCGAATTTTTTTTTTAAATAACGCTTTCTTTCTTCGCTAACATTTTGGTTTTTATTATTGTTTAGGTTACTTATAGTAAAAATCCTAAAACCTAATACATTATATTAGATATGTATGTAAACTTTAAGTTGTGGTAGCTTTTGATAAACTTAAAAGAAAGAAATAAAGACCATTTTGAAAATTATCTCGGATAACAGACAGACCAGACAAAAATAAAAATAAAATTTTTGGTAACTTTCAATTACAGTAGTATATATAATATTTATATCATCAATGTATTATAACTATGTAGTGATGTTAAATAATCTGCTTATAATATAATTAATTCTGAATACATTTTTTTAATAACTCTAATCAGTCGAATCATCGTTTCGTTATAATCCATGCATCCAAAGCGGGAGGTAATTGCGAGCTCTCAAAAAAAAACGTGTTTCCTCTCGCGATAAGCCCGAGATAAGTTTCGTGTTTCGTAGGGAGACGTTTTGAAAAACCAATTATCAAGTGAGGGTCGAGGTGTACAGCAGCTGATTTGTGAAGGAGCTAATGGGGTGTTAACGTGAGCGCTCGAATCTTGACGGAAGTTTTTGCTGGTGAAAGGTCGTTATTGATACTTTAAACTTAGATATATTTAGTCTGTATTTTTTTGTATACGAACAGTGCTGACAATTTAATTTATTTGACTTTATTTCTGTATTGAAACTTGCATAGTGAGTGCTTAAAAGTTAAAACTAGGTCATTTTAGATAAATTAATATATATTAAAATTTTTAATTCTATTTAATTTTATGCAGATGATATAATTGGAATTATTATTTTTTGATTTACATATAAGAAATATAAATTTAATTATTTTATTTATGTAGTTTACCAAAACCAGAAACTACGGAGTTTCTTGCCGGCTCTTCTCCGCACAATACGAACCGGTCGCTCCGGTAGCTGTAAATTAAAATTATCTTTTAAAATGACGATTTAAAGTTGAATAAAGTGATATTTTTCAATTTACATTCATTCGATATCTTTTATGTATATTGTAATGTAAATTGCATCGTAAATTGTTTGTTATTTTGCATAATGTGCAAGGTAAACGGACCAGCTGAAAACCAATGCTGTGTTTCGACTTGGCTATACTAATTAACCGGCTCCTTTTAATAAAACATTTTATTTGTAATTTAAAATGTGATCGATTAAGTTCCATAGTGTGCGGCGTAGAACACACTTTCTTTTATTATTTGCATAAAATAATAAATTTTTAAAGGCTTTCATTCATTTTGGCAAGCTATGCAATCGTTTGACACCGTAAATAAGTTATAGGGACATTATAAACTCAAACACAGTATGAAGTTTTAAGCAAATGTTTGCGAGCAGGCCGCCGGCCGCCTCGTGTCACATTTGTTTACGTTTACGATACGCTGGACCGCTTCACGTCGATCTATTCCGTCAACAAATACTCACGCACACATCCGAACGCGGTTATTGCAGACTGTATTATGTAAACAAATAATTTTAGGAATATTTAGTGAAATGTTTACGATAGATTAGCAGACGAAATTTATTTAAAATCTCTTCCATATTGAAAGTTGGGTCAACATTTTTACTACTAAATATGATGATAGACTAGTAAAGACTTTTGTTACTTTTTATATTATCATTATTATTTAATTTTCCGGAATCAAGAAAAGCTTGATATATTTTGATATCGCAAACAGTAGCATTTCACAAAAATGTCGTTTATGTACCATTTATTATGATATTATTTTAAAAATGAAACTCATATCTATATATGTATAAGTAATGTCATTCTTAGTGTGATTGAACCGAGATGGCCTAGTGGCTAGAACACGTGAATCTTAACCGAAGATTGCAGGTACAAACTTCAAACCTCGCCAAGCTCCACCGAGTTTCATGTGTTTAATTTGTGTTTATAATTCATCTCCTGATTGGCGGTGAAGACAAATATTACGAGAAAACTTTCGTCGGAAAATCTACTACATGTGTTTCGACTAGCCCGCATTAGACCAGCGTAGCAGAATAAACTCCAAACCTCCTCAAGAGAGGAGCCGTCAAGCAGTGGGACACTTACAGGCATTTAGAATCTAGCAATGCATTTAGCTTAATTAATTTATATTCCAATTAAGTTATTTTTAGCAATTAAAGTAATTATGATAAGATTTATCAATCACATACTTAAATCGGTTGAATATCGAATTATTTATATGAAATTAAGATCATTAAAAATTAATTCCTAAGAAATGAAAATTAAATTAATATATCAGACATTATTTACAAGTAAGATTTAAAAGTTATTCAAATTAATTTATACATTATCAAAGTTAATTTTTCGCTATTTGCATGTACATAATTTCTAATAAAAAATTTATATTATATTGATAAAATTAGTAAGTAATACACATGTTTTCCCGTTTTATGGCTTCACAGACAAAATCAAAATATACTATCCTAAACTTCTACAAATACTTTTAAATCTTCGAGATGAATTTTACAAGATAAATTATCAGTAAAAAAATGTAGATTTCTCCCAGAATAACCAGCTAGGAACTTAGTAGTTACGCCGTTTCATCAAAGATATCACATGTATGTAATGTTGATGAAACATCAAACCAAATATTTTAAAGTTAATAGCGAAAAGGTTTACGGGTCGCCTAGCGATGTAAAAGTTGTAGGTTCGAGCCTGACCCCTTGGGCTATTGCCGTCCCCACTCTTAACCCAAACTGTACTCTTAATTGGAGGGGCAAGTAGGAATATTAGAATTATTTCTTAAACAAGCGCATAATATTCTTTAAAAAAAATGTAGTCACACGCTTTTTTATCGTGTATGCTATCTTGGACAGAATATGTTTTTTTTTTTACATAATCGCTGATTTTATTAATACATAATCATAATATTGTCTTATTAGGTTGTAAACAGTATGTAAGTTTCGACTGATTTCGGGAATTTTATGTTTACTGCAAACTAAAATTGGCTTGATTTTATTGGACTTTCTACTCGCATCGTTAAAAATTGAAACTCTGTACGGTTCTTATTCGAACTTGCGTTAAAGTTTTTGTTACAGTAACATCAACGTACAATAGATGACGTGTAGTTTATTTGGGATAATTGATTAAAGAGAACAAAAAAAATTAAGAGGCATTCAATGCGGGCGTCAGAAGAGTATTAATAAATAAATCGTTATCCACTCATATATATGTATTCACAGGCGTATTATTTTATCAATATAATTTTCGTTTAATATTAACAATTCTCTGTTTCTTACGATTTATTATATATTTTAGTGAAAGTTTTTTTTTAGTAAAACAATTAAATAAATAAACATTAATCAGGGAATGAAATACATAAACAAAAATTAGAAAACCATCTGTATATCCTATACAAATATTTATCATGAAAGCGAATCAAACCCGCACTGTCGCAGCTGCAGTGACTGCCAAACAGCCGTCGTTACATAATATGTAGGTATAGATATATATTTGATTAGTTTAATATAAGCTTCATACAACAGTCTGGTAAATCCACGTCCAAGTCGTGTTCGTGACCCTTGAGGGAGTGCAATTTTCACAGATGTCATCTGCGGACATTATTTCAAAACGCGCTTGTGTATACGGCGTTTACACTTTGTCCTGTTTGCAGTTCTTTCGCTTTGCGGTTGGTCTTTGTACACTTCCTGGTTCCATAAAGGAGTTTTATTATGACAGGGTTTCCCAACGCCGTGCTTATATTTGTTTAAAACAACTCTGTTTTTTTTCTGAATATGTTTTTAAGAGTTGCTTGTTGTAGTTGTCTCACGTTGGTAATAAATGAAGGAAAGCGGTGGCATTAAAAACATTAATAATTTCGTATAACGCTAAATGTGCCACCAACAATTTAAACTACATATATGAGTCACCATTTGCCTTTATAGAAACTGGCTCAATAGCCTTCAAATCAGAATACAGTTATACAAATACTGCTTGTGTGTGATAGTAATAGACCAATTGTTGAGGGAGTGGTAGCTACCCCGGCAGCTTCGGCAGAGTCCTGGGAACAACTAAAAATGCATACAGGTGAATTGCTCGTTTATTGGTCGTTAACACGGATTGCCATTTCTTAGCATACATTTTTTCACGATCGTCCAATAATTTAAAATCGGCGCCAACAGAATTTCTTTTATTAAACTTTGCCCTGCCGTCTTCGTAAATAAGTCTTTATGGGTTCAACGCTTCGGTTAATCCCATCCTTTTACCAGCTTAAAAAGAACAAGTTTCTTATACAGAATAATTAATGAAGAAAAAACTAGATGATTTATTGAATAGAACACGTGGATTGTAAGAAAAACTGCGTGTGTCGGATAAAATTATGATACGTGTGTAATTATGTATACATATAGCAACTCCTAATGGAGCAGTTTAGCGGAATATTTTCTATTTCTATAAGAGGAGAAAATGCCTTGCCCAGCAGTGACACTTTTATTGGCTACAATGATAAATAGAAAACATAATAAAAATCATTTGATAATGTTGTTTCTATATGTATAAATATTAACTTAAAACAATAACAAACCAAACTCATAAGTATACAATATTGAGAAGTCATCCGGAGAATAAATTGTACCAATAATTCACCATCGACATTTAAAACATCGTTTCAAACCGGAAGGTTGCTATAAATCTAGTCTCTCGTTCAATGCCCCTAAAAAAGTCGCCCTTTGTACATAGAGATCGTATTTATTCAAAATGTATAAAACATAAATAAAACCATCTCTAAATCCTACAGTACCTTTATATCAGACACAAAAATTCAACAACTTAAAATTCCCCTCTTCACAAAAAGCACCTTGAAATTTAACAAGCAACCTAAAAAAATTTAAGTGTATAATTCAAATAAATAACTTTTCATATATTTTTATTGTATAATATCACGAAATTCAAGAGTAACTTTATATCGTGACCTCATTTATTATTTTAAGCATTACAAATCATTCGAGTTACCTTAGATTTCAAAAATATAAATAAATATTAAAAAGGTTCTGTAGTTAGTGTTTTATTAATATACATATGTGCATATTATGAGTCTTAAATATACTTGATAACTTCATGCACAAATAATAATCTTTAAAAAAAAACTAAAATTTCGTTGGTGTGCTGACCTCATGAGTTCCCTGTTCGAAGACCGAATTTCAAGATACTTTCATGGCCGGAAATCTATGTGTATTTTTATATTGCTTAATAATAAAAAGCAAAATGTTTAAAATACTTGATAGATATATATTTTTTTGTTACTTTGACCACTTACAGTTGATGACAATAATAATCACTAAATTGTTGTAATCGTTAGAAGGCAAATCGGTGATATTCGCGGTTCAGTTATTATATTATATATCGATCACCTTCTAGCCTAAACAAATGTTATAATAATACTCATATAAGATTGTATGGCAAAAAGAAAAAAAAAATGGTAAATAATTATTAAGTTAACCAATAATTCTGGCGAATTACAATCCAACGAAGCCAAATTAGATAAAAAGTATATATGTATTCCGGCCAATCATTGTCTGTTTATTTAAATTCGATATAAAATACCAAACAACGGGAACCCTTCATATACGAGCAATAATATAGTGACAAGTTCTACTTAATAAAAATTACTAAAAAAACATGCAAAAGTACATATTCCATGTCAGCAAGTTATGAATTATAAAGTTTTACGAGCACACATTATATATACGATGATTTTTATTACATTTAAGTTCCTTCAAACGAGGCGTGAAGAGGCATCTTGCGGGCCGGCAAGGCGAGGGCGGCTAGTGCAGAACGTTCTTCCTGACTGTATTGGCCGTCCTCGCGTTTGGACTCTACTACCACTTAACATCAGGTGGAGTAGAGTCATTTGCCCTCCCGGCAAATATAAAAAAAAAAAAAAAAAAAAAAAAAAAAATCGAAAAATAAGAATCGATATATTTTTTTTAAATGTAAACGATACGTCCTCGCTTATTGTTGAAATAAATTACTGACGCTTGAACCAACTGGAGTGTAACGGATTTGATAAACCAAACTTAACTTGTTTAGGCACTCGCCAGACCTCTTTAATGAAAAGTTTACAGTAAATATATTGTTTGCATGAGAACAAAACTACGAACATAAATAAATATGTTCGATGCTTAAAATTAATTCGAAAAATGAAACAGAAATAAATGAAATAGTTGTACTTAATGACAGCCCGTTGTAGCTAACTTTAATATAATATTAATATGAAAACTTTTTCGTAAAAAGTGTGTTTTCTAGTGAGAACCTTTATCAATCCCTTCTATATTCAAACACAATTAAAAAAAGTTCCAATTCTTACTGTTGAATATCGGTTTGACAATTTTTTGATATTTTGGTATACAAAAGATTTTTGTAATAATAAAACACTCTCCTTCTAATAAACATGTAAAGTAACAGCTTGTAAATATCCCACTGCTGGGCTAAAGCCTCCTCTTCTTTATTGAGGAGAAGGTTTAGAGCTTACTTCACCACGCCGCTCCAATGCAGGTTGGTTGAATACACATGTGGCAGAATTTAAGTTAAATTTCATGCAGATTTTTTCTCGATGTTTTCCTTCACCGTCAAGCAGATGAATTATAAACACAAAATAACAGGGAAGTAGTTGGGTATTTAAAAGTACATATATGTTATATTTATATTCATACATTTGTTTGTTAGGTCTATTCCGATATAACCAATTGGAACATAAATTGTAAGACAAGCTCCGTTGACATTCAAGATAAATGTTCACTTTCACTGTGTAAGATATAAGTATAAAATAGTAATATTTATGTCGGTTACACAATGCGAGTACGGACCTCGCTTATCAACAAAGACGGTTCTGTGTTTTATTTAACAATTCACTGTCGAATTTCGAAATAAGATTCGATTAGAGCTCAACCTTTGACTATTCTTTCTTTTGCTCCAGGTTTTTCATCATTGCTTAACACAAGATGAATTATTTTTAATTTATTATCTTGTCTGGAAATGAACCCACTCATCATCTACCATTAAGATGCACGTGTTTTATTCACTGCAATTTCGGCTGTCTGACAATTTCAACGCTATTATATACACATATATACAAGAACTAAATATTACATTAACATGATGAAATCAATCATCTTCCACTCCAGGATTAATACGACACGTGAATACTCGTGACAGTTCAAATAAAGTGTTCGTGGATTTGATATATTTTTTCTTAGTATCAATAAGCGGTTGGAACGTGTAGCGTGTATGAACGTTTTCGTAATAAATCGCTCGTTACTTTTAGACGTTCCACGAATAGTTTAATCTCGTTTAACAAGCGAACGGAGAATTAGTCGATTCTTATTCGCTTTCGTTTCCGCGTTCGTTATAACTAAATCATTAAATCTTTTTATCACTATTACAGAATTTTTCTTAAACAAATGATATATTTATAAAGAAGTTAATGTACTTTTTATTATAAGGTTAAGTTGATGACACATAAAAAAAACTATTAATATTGTGTGGTGCACTACAAAGTTGGCATAGCTTGAGGACGGGCACTTAGATCTGCTGTTCCTATCTGCACTGCAGTGGATGGTCGACACAAAGTTTGTGTCCAACAACGATAAATGAATTATACAGCTATATATCTACCGCTTTATATTTATACTTATATTATAATAATTATATAATATTAAAAATCTGCTGACAAATAACTGCTAAACAAGTAAATGTATAAAAGTTGCACTGTTATATTAAATATTACTGTATAAGTTTATTTCATTATGATTGTATTTCAAATTACATTTTCATATTATTAGTTTTTTTATGCTATGTATCTATTATTTATATTTTATACACATATTTGATTATTCGGTCGTAAACAGTTCGTCCAAAATAATAGCAGTAATTATCAATAGTATGAATGGTAACTCGGAGATGGGGCGAACTTGCACACCCTCGTATTACAATACCAAAATTTATTTCCATGCGAGATGTAACCAACAATATTAAATATATTGAAATGACTATTATATATATAAAATAACTGAAGAGATTGTTTTGTTTTTATAATAAATTTGATAAATAAACGAATATTTTTTCAATTACGTAAAAATAATATTGAATAAATAAACGCTTCGTTCTCGCATCCACCGAGGTAAATAAACGATGTGAAATGAGAAAGAAATCTTTGTATCAGCAGGAGGTTGTTTACTGAAGCCCTCAGTGTAAATGATTTCACCGTAGCCAGGGACTGATTTAACGAGATAAGCCGCGAACCCTTCTAAAGGTAGTGCATAATGTCATCCCGCTAATGCAAGGGCTCCCCGGCACAGATGGCACCAGTGCTTATCATACAGGACGTTGGAAATTGCTCTTTTTTCGTGCAAACTGAAGATTTTTAAACGTACATTTCAGTTTTAATTACTTTGCAATGTACGTTGTAAAATTCACCTTTTTAGTATGCGCCAATTAAAATTGCAGTTGTTATCCATAACGAGGCAACGATGTGATGCCAACGAAAATATAATCTTGGCACTAAATTTTACCTATAATGGTAGTATAATAATACTGTTTTAAACGAAATCGGAAAGAGGTTATTGCGGTTAAATTTCTTGAGCATGCATTTCCTGTAGATTTTTCGATTAGCACTTGAACTTTCATTTGTTTAAATAATAGAGAAGTACAGCATTCAATTGCGGTTGGAATGTTGAGCTTTTGTTTACACCCTGTGCACACTTGAATATGGCATTAGCATTCGCTGCATCCCGCGCGATCACTCGGAAGGGGAGAAGGCCCTTTCCGTCGAATTCTCGTCTATCGTGCAGACGCAATGCTGGTGCGTGCACGCGGCGTGCGACCGTGCGGAGTGCGCTTGACTCGATCAACTCGCGAGTGCGCGTGACATCGTGGAACGTGTTACATTTTTGTTTATGGTGTGCAAAGCTCACCTATTTATATCAGTGAAACCGTGCCTAGTCTTCGGGTATAAGTGGAAGCAATGAGAGATGGTTTGATGTTTATTTTAATGCAGTTCAAGTTAATTCGAGTGGTCTGCTCGTTTTGTTTACACTGTAGTCTGATTCACGTCAAGTTTGCTTCGCGACTTGACGTAAACCTAAAGAAATTTAAATTTATTCTGAGTCTGTTTACTAATACATTTTACAAAGCTAACTAAGCTTTGTAAAATGATTTTAGTAAGTAAACATATTTATCGAAGTTACATCTTATATTTACAAATTGGTATTACTGACGTAAATAAAATAATTTGAATGAAAAAATATTTTGACTTGCATCTTATATTTTCAATGTTCACTTTTATATCAGTATATTCTTAATTAAAAATGCATTCAAAACCAATTTACGTCACTACATTGAACTAATTCTTTATAAACATACATTTAAACATGCTTCTTTTTACATAACATGAGCAAGTAGATATGTCGGATGTCAATTACTTTAATATTAAATTGAAAGTCATAGTTTTCACGTGATCAAAGATATTATAATTAGAATAGGTTGTTAATACATACTGGATAAAAATAGAATAACTAAACAGTAGTATAGTGCGTTAGCCCTGGAAGTTTTTTGTAACTTATTTGTCTATTTATTTAAAGGCAAGAAGAAGCGAAGCGTGTTTCGCAATAAATAAAACCGTAGGTGTAAACCATTTGCAATTGTATAGTGTTCGAGGTGGCTTGTACGGGACTCTCGTTTTACTTATTGCTTTCAATAAGGCTTTAGATTTAGCTCGGTATCTTACGCCCACGATACAAACTGGTCTGCGGTTTCCATATAATTTATATATAATTAAATATTTACTGAACAGAAGTTAATGTTATCATGTTGTTTGATAAAGTCAACATATTATACAATTTGTTCTAATGGAGATGAGACATTTTTTTTGCTGTTTACTTTGCTCTTTCTTCTCTGAATTGTATGTACATTATAAGTATAAACATTACATCGTCTATTGTAATGGTACGATTATATGTATATATGTATATGTATGGTATATATAGGTATGATATTTTTGTTATACCAGTGCCGCCCGAGAATACTGTATTTATAAATATATATATTTATATATCTTATACATATATATATCTTTATAAATACAGTATTTTCCGGCGGCACTCTGGTATAACAATATATATATATATATATATATATCATTATACTCGAACGAAATCCATGTAGATAGCTGCATTTTATAAAACAATGTTTATATAACAAGAACGTCAATAGTTACAACGAAACGTTCTTCTTATCAGTTTTATAGCAAGTTTTATTTAAGTCCTTCGGTATCAAACTTCGTACAAACTTACTGGAGGCCACCTGTGGCATGGTTTCATTTGTTAACTATATATTTATGACTTCGTGAATACTGTGCATTTGTAATTCAACTGGCTTTGCGGTTTCTTGTATGTTTACTTTCTAATAAAATTTTATATATCTTATTACAATAATAATATAATTTATCTAATATGGATAGACAATGATAATAATCAAAATGATATATTTATAAAATGATACATATTTAAATATTTTGTCTTTTCATTATTATTAACGTTAATTGTCATCAGTTACATAAAAATGTTTCCGTGTCGATTCATCGATTTGATATTAGGATTAAAACAAACATTAACTTCTGAATGTTCTCATATCAGATGTCGTTGTCGTCCATCGTAAAGAATCAATTCACGTTTTATTTCGATACTAATTCAATTTTATTTTAAAATAATGAATTCGTAATAACACTCGTTTTAATTAATTCCATCGATCAAGCAAAATGTATGTGCCGTTCCATTCCGCATAATGAGTTTTGAGTTGATAATAATCATATCTCTGAGATTTATAGATTTGTGTCAGTGTCTCATTTAATCATTTGAATGGGTCCATTACGTGTTATAGACATCGATCGTTTACGATATACTATCATTCGTTTCATTTACTATTATTAATTGGTATTCCAAAAATAAAACCTCATTTTAAGTGACCTTTAATTGCGTTGAGTGTAAGACATTTTCAAGATCTATGTAACATTTGAAATGAAACGTTACTGGTGCAATAGGACGGAAAAAATAGGTTTTTCGTCTGTTATGGATAGAAGAAGAAACGCGGAAGAAACGCGGGTAAATAGAACTGATGGTCTTCATCGCATAGAGATTGTCAGTGTGAGCCAGTATTATTATACCATCAATGTGCCAACAAAAATATGTTATGTCTTTTATGAAACTATGAGTCAGTCTCACTATTTTTAACTGGAACACAGCAATACAAAGTATTGATGTTTGGCGGTGTAATAATTGATAAGCTGATCGTAGTTATCTAAGTGGGCTTGCACAAAGCCCGCTTAGATAAAGTAAAGTAAAATGTGGTGTTTTAAAAATTTTGATACTTTACTAGATGGTTCAGATCAGATTGCGGATTTAATTAATTAAAATGTGTGTATAATTCATCTCGTGCATGTTTATGAAGGAAAACATTGTATAGCTACAACTAGCATTTGAGCAATATGTATTATTTGACTTTACCATTTACCTTTACCAAAAAAAGTATATTTTTTTCGCATTTTGAGCTATATTAATAAGTTTGTACTTAACACTAGTTCGATTTGTTAAATCAACATGGTCGTGATAAGTCTTTATCAAACACTGTCAAATAAGTCATTCATACATCATGTCTTAAATTGAAATTATTATCTTAGCAGCATTTTGATAGCGTCCGTCGGTCTTTATGATTCCTATATGTTATTGTAAATACAGTTGCTTGTTGTTTAATGTTATCAATTGTTGAGAATGTAAATAATATAAAAGTTTGATCATATAAGGACGATTAATTTAAAACGGGCAGTAACATATGACTTAGAGGAAAATTTAATGGTCTTCAATAATACCTAGCTATGTTTTAATTATTATATAATACAAATAATAACTTAATACAAAATGTTATAGGCGGTTGCTACCTCTTTTATCAATCAACTTTAAAAAATTCAGCGACAAAATCTAATACAGAAATTAGTAGTTAACAAATTATTATTTTTTTAACTTATATAGTATAAATGATTTAATAAATAATAGTACATACACATATTTAGTTATCATACTTCACTTTTGTTCAATTCATTAATTCAAATCTAGCTATGCACTGATGAGCTTGTTTGGTTTATAAAAAATTAGAGGAAACCTTGTTAAATGAAATTCAAATAAATATCTACCAATCGAACACAACAACAGCGTGCTGGAGTAGGTTCCGACACTTTCTCCTTAATATGAGAGCTTGTTTAGCGATGAGACATACATATAATCGGCTGTTTCTTTATTAATTTAATTGTTTACGTAGTTTAAAAGTCGATTTTAAAAAAAGAACAAAATCCGGCCAAGACGTATGCATTCATTCCTGCAAAACGTCTTTCAGTTGAGATGCAAAAACCTACTTGAATGAAAACTTTTCAGTTTCACATTAAAATACGAAGCTTGACGTTCAACGTTCTCACGAGATGAAAATGTGCAAGAATTTCATAGAGATAATAATGAACGTTGAAAGAAAATTATTCATGCAAAATTGTTACGTAGAAAAGAACCTACCTTTATGTACGAGTAAATAAACTAAGTCTGGCTAAGTGTAGAAATATTAAATATTTCAATAAATATATAAGAAAGACTAAAAGACTGTACTTTACTTTATTCTTAATTGAAATATTTGTGAGACTCACATATTGTTAAATCGTGTGAGCGGTTAAAAATAAAAATAAAAATACACAAAGCTTATTCAAGGAGACTTTTAAAATGACTTAAATTGCGATTTTATAATCATTAATTAATATTCGGTTCGAAATTCAAATTATAGCAATAATAACCGGAATAAGTACAAAACAAGTCAAGATATAGTTTTTTTAAGTCGGGTAATAATAGCCGATAATATCTGAAAAATGTTCCTGTATTCCTTCAAGAATAGAATATCATTTTTACTAAGCATTTTTAATGTCATTTTGTAATGTGAATTCAACCTCGTTGAAAAAGTACTTCGTATCAGGAAAATATTCTGTTTTTATTTATCATCCATAGTAAGCGTCATCAAAATCGGTCTAGTGGCTTAATTATGAAAACAACGAAAATAGCTACAGTCGCATTATAATATCAAACGTGGCTTACATTCTATTGTTAAAAATGTAGCTTAAGCGAAGTGCTAAAATTTTCTTTTATAGAATCCTGTAAGCACAGCGTTGATCGGAATTTGCGATTTCGAGAATTGTTGCTATGTTAAGCAGTTGCAGTACGGGCTGCTAAACCAGTTTGTGGATAGCGACGTGGGCGCAACTGCATCGAGACTTAGCAGCATTAAGGTGTACTCAAAATAAGCCCTTTGTAATTTAATTATCACTGAAGCTGTAACTTGAAACTTTAATTCTTTTAATAAGCTTTTAACTTCTCTTATTAGTATATGTGTGTTGCACACTGAATTTTATACCAGTTCTAACTACCAATTTAGGCCCATCTGCGTTGGTACCATCCATTCAACACATATTCTATCGCCAAATAGCAATAGTTAGTATTGTTCCGGCTTGAGGATGAGTGCGCCAGTGATATTACAGGCATGAAGGACATAACATCTTAGTTCCCAAGATTAGTGGTGCATTGATGATGTAAGGAATGGTTAATATCTTTTACAGTGACAATGTTTATTCTTGGTGGTGAACCTTACCATTAGGTGGCCATTTTGCCTGTTCGTCTACCTATTTCATAAAAAAATACAATATTACATGTATTATTTGTACATTTATTTAGTTTTAATATAACAGTTAAGGAAAAACCTTACATTAAAAATGATTATTTTATTCCGTGATATTTTATTAATTCAAGGACAATAAACATTCGTTAGTTATAAAAAAGTAAACAAAACTTACGTTTCTAATCAAATTTAAAATCTATTATGACGGAGTTCATATTTCATGTTTACGAAATTTCCATAAAGTTATATCAGTTATCTTAAACTACGAAGAATTGATTTCAAATTATTATCAAGTGGAAAACACGCCAATTTTGTTGACAGTGAACGTATAAACACGGGCGGTGCGCCACATTTATTTCTATAGAATATATCTTGAGCAAGCCACACGCTTCTTTTTATCGTCACACATGAAATGTTTATGACGGCTTAAAACCGTAGTGGAACAAAAAAGTTAAATGTGTGCTGTTGCTAGTTTTGTTTTGCTGGGGGAGGTTATGGGGGCGCCACCCTAAGGATTCTGTTCCCTCGTAGAGAACAATAGTTCACACGAAATAATCGATAAATACCATTCTGGTAAAGATCGGGCTACATTTCGGTAATATAATACGTACACAATTAAGAATGATACTTTTTTAGTACCTAATTAGAACGCTTTTTTGTTTCTACAAACTAATTCTACTTACACTAACGAAATTGCATAACACATGCACGATATAAACGAAATAAAATCTCTATACATAATATTATGAATTGAATAAACGTCAGAAACGTTAGGTTTAGAAAAGTCACACTCAAATTAGTCCCTGAAACCTTATCCTTATTGCGTAAAAAAATAATTGGAATTTTAATTCTTAAAACTAATCCTTCTCTCGAAACTTATTTAAAATAATGAGGGACATGAACAGTATTTAACTGATATGGGAATTTACTAGTTTCTTATCGTTACATAACAGAAAATGGGAATTTAGTAGTTTCTTACCGTTTTAATTACTATAAAATACAGGTAAAGATCCGTCCATATTTTAGTTAAATAATACGTCAATACACTGAGGATGTAATATTACTACAACTGCCTTTCCGTAAATGGAGAACAAAATCATCATCTTAATTATTAGAATAAGGATTTCAAAAGATTTAAAGAAACGAATGCTTTATTATTTAACTTACTATATTAAATATATGTAAACTCTATAGAATATATAAAGCCTACGTAAAAGAGTGGGATAAATAAATAATTGTTACGTTTTCACCATAAAAGTTCTAAAAGTATTAGTATCAATTATTTCTAATTGATATAAATGTGGTGGATTTTTTTTAATTCTAATATACGACCCATGGGTGTGAGTGCTACAACAGAAATGAATGAAAATAATATTCGTCACTTTTCAGTGTGTATTTTGTTTTCGACGTGTGTTGACATAGCTTTATACTTCCATTTTGAGTTATCACTTTCAAGTTGTCAGTTGGTTGAAATAAAAAAATAAAAACATCTAATTTTATCGTCAAACGCATCTAATTTTAAAAATATGTCCAATTCATAGAAGAATATCTTTGGTAACTAATTTACTCAAAGTAAACAAACTTGTATAAAAGCAAATATAGAACTTTTGCATTATAATATTTTATACGAAAATTCATCTCGTAAATGATCTTATGAAATATTGCAGCATTTTTCTTTCTTATACTAATTCGATCGGTCATCTATCTTGAGATTCGTAATCTAATAAGATACCTTGAATAAATGCGTCTTGGATGGCAAAAATCGTAAAGGGGAGAGTGTGATAAATCTGAATTAACGTCGTGAGTCTACATTCCTGCAGTCACACCCGCAGGTGAACGGTCTGCTTGATCTAATGGAAATATATGAACAATGTTTGGTATAAACCACAAATTAGTTTAACAAATTATTTATAGTATTTGTTTTTCAAGTGAAATATGTCTGTTAAATTGTGGAAACAAAATTATTTGCTTATACACTAGTGGTCAGGATTTGTGTAATCTTGTCTTGGTACCCAGACCTCCTCACCATTCCTACTAATGATTTTATCAGAACTTTGTATTTCTTTGTTAAAAGTGAGTCAGTGTAAAAACATGAGCATGTTAATAATGCTTTGACAGTTTAAGAAACAGTCTATATTTTTTTAATCTTCCATCACGTGACGAAGTTGTTCATCTGCAAATCTGTTTAAAAAAATTGCAATCGATACTAACTCGAATTAGAAAAAGGTAAATATTAGGTAAGAGCCAAAAGGTTACGGCTTATATATGTATGTATTTAATCTTTACGTTAGGTTTGAAAACGCAGAAATATAATTTTAATTTTATTTTACCTGCCGGTTATTGAAGGTCGGTAGGATATTAAGGTTATTCTTGCAAGATCTAATTTAACTTCACCTGTTTGTATGTGTGGGTGAAATTTTGCAACGAATTCGAATCTAGTTCTATTCAATAAATTTAGCTGAAATTTCACAATATTTAGTACTAATGACAGAACAATCTCGTTAATACATAGTACAATCTCGTATAAAAATATGCATTTATTAGATTTCATTTTAAATTCTACTATTCGTTGTAGAAATGAACATCGTAAATAAATGAAATAACCTATATATTTTTTAATATCAACTTTTTTTTTATATATATTTAACTTTTATCGCACCGATACCATTAAAATCATTATTACGCAATTTGAAATAAAAAATTTGAATTTAAAAGGATCTGCTTTTAAAGAAATTAATTAAAATCCTATATTTAAAAAAGGGATAGAAGTACACCTTAAAAAAAAATTAATGAACTTTTGTGTAATGTACAGGTGATTTATAAAAAGGATAATATTGTGAAGAAAATTTTATACAATGACCGTCGGAGATTTTTCGCTGTTGGAATTTCACACAAAAGACTTTATAACATTAGCGGACTCGGATAATGAAAGTAGATTTTGCTATGTAATTCCTAGTCTAAGTTAAAAGCGGCATAATTTATTTTGTGTCAAAATATAATAATTTTTCTTTTCTCGTATGATATCTGAGAAATTATTTATTAAATAAACAATATTCAGGCAGCAAACGCTATGAAAAAACACCTCTATATTATTAAGCTTACTTAACTTAGTTACTTACTACGTACTTAAAAAAGGGTGTGTTTTTTTTAGTTAATTGGTTAGTGTTATCTAAACTTAGCAGATTTAGAGAATCTGAGCTCAAGTTCAGGTAGTAAACATTGTTTTCTGTCAAGAAATTTTGAGGAATTACGGGGACGGCATTATAATACTGCCAGTATAGTGTTGGATATACTGCCAATATTACAATCCCGTGGAAAGCTCGTAAAGCTACTGGCCTTGAGCCTGATCTCTCCGTGTCGGATTGTGATTCCATCCATTATCCATTGATTTTTGTGGGATTGACTATAGGGTGCACATTTTTTACGCATATACTAGTTGTTAACTATAATATCGTTTCGCTTAGCTTTTCTGTGATCGCCGTGACCTTAATTCAAATATTTTCATCATTCCAAATCATTAGATACTAGTATTAAGCATAGTGAGACAATAATCTTAGTTTTTTGTTAATAAAATAGGAAGGCGGACCATCTGATGGTAAATGGATACCATCGCCCATAGACATTGATGCTGTTAGATATTAACCATGCATTACATCGTCAATGCGCCACCAACCTTGGAAACTTAATGTCCTTTGTGCCTATACTTAATCTAAGTATTGGCGGTTGAATATGTGATGAGTGGGTGGGTCCTACCCAGACGGGCTTGCACGAAATTCTACCACAAATAAATATTTTCATTTGATAATAAAATAAACCCTTATTTGAGTCTGAATGCACATACTAGTATAAAAGACTGACAAAACCGCCAATCTCTTATTATTTACAACCCACTACATCTCCGCGTATCCCTCTCTACTACGCCCCCTGTGAACACCACCCTGTTTATGGCCGGGCATTGTATGGGCTTAATTAATTTGCTTCTATGTGAACAATCTTTTCAGTATTTGTTGAATCATCTATCGAAATAATTAGTGTTTTATATAAATTATATATAGTACACACACAAACTCATACTTGAACAAGAATAATTTATATATTTCTAAAACATATATGTATATGTATGTATAGACGTTTCGCGAGTGTTTAATTAAACACAGATTTTTCTCTTTCTGACATTATTGATTTGACATTTATCACCCCCTTAACGACATTTATAGGAAAGCTGATATGTTATATTATCATTTCATTATTTTATTTTCACTATTGGTCAGGAGTAAATGTATCTTATGTACAATTTGTTGGAATTAAAATATTATTATCATATAGCAAACAGGAATAATAAAGAAAATCGAAACAATGTGTTTTTTAATAAAACATTCGACGTGAAAAGGCAAGTTCTTATTAATTACTTAAAGGCAATATTTATAATGGTCAAGATATAAAAGTGTTCTTTCCAATAATGAGTCGGATTTTCTTTTTTAAATTACACAGTATTCAGCATTATTAAAGGTTAACGAAAGTTTTTTCGTGTTAAATTATATTGTTTTTAGCGTTAATATACAGTTAAGTATTTATTTATTTTACTTAATTTAAATTGAAAATATTTATATTATTCCGTGGATATATCATTTTAGTAAAGTAAAAGTAAAACAACACGTAAATGACCCACTGCTGGGCTAAGGCTTTTTCTTTGTTTGCGAAGGTTAAAAGCTTATTCCACCACTGCTCCAATGGCGATTGCTGGATATACATGTCGCAGATTTTCATCCCACGCATACAGGTTTCTTAACGATGTTTTTATTTGCACGAATATAAAGTTTGTGATGCTTTCTTTGCTTCGAACTAGTGATCTTCGTTTATAATGCACAGGTTATATTCAATTGTTTCCCTTTTTCATGTTAACACAGAAAAAAACTATTCGACCTTTGTTATCCAGATCAACATCACAGTTGATTAGTCGCATTTATATGAACTTAGCTTTATAGATCTATAAAGCATTTGAATGAATGATCATTCAAATACATTCGTTTCTGTTACCTTTACTCCCCATACAAGTAAACCTAAAGCAGAATACAGAGCCATTGCCATAATACTTCTTGGTCATTTTACTCGTTATTTTTAACCAATTGCATAGATATCCCGAGTATTTACGGGTCTTGGGTACCAGAATTTGTATTCAATATCAGAATCATATTATACAATGTACTGTATTGTATGTAAATTATCTCAATCTTAGTATTTTCGAATTGTTAGACGCATAAAATCTATTAAATTCTAATGTTTGCTCGTCCCGTCTTCGTACGGATAAAATACAGTTATCCCTCCTATTCGAAACCTTTGAATTATTCGGAGAAAATTGAAATTTCTAAAATTGGAGACCCCTCGGTTAAAATTGAAATTTCTAAAAATTTCTTAGCAGATGCTTACGATATATAATAAACCCATGTTCCATATATTTTTGCATTCTAGATTCAGTAGTTTTGGTTGTGCGATTATAGACTCATTAGGTTTTTATTCTAAACTAGCAAAACTCACGGCTTGGCCTGCATGTAATTCAGTTCGTGACAGAAGACCTTCTTTTTCTTCTTCAATATCGTCCATTGTAATATTTAAAAGTTTTGAAGACCCCAGACCAACTGGCAGGCAAAAAATATAAGAGATGGTTTTTAATGGTAATTTTTTTATAACTAAATTTAATTTTTTTTTCTGGTAACTCAGCAATATCTGTTTTAACTTAAAAACAGGCAGTATCTTTGAAATCAGAATCAAAGACGGTAATTTCATTTATTTATATAGGCAATCCTAAAATAAAATAAAAACAGATACGTACGTAAACTTAAAATTGTTATAAATTTTGATGGACTCAACCGATTTTTATGAAACAATTTTTATGAAATAATTAATAACATAGATTTAATACAATAAATCTTTAAAACTAAAAGCCACGTAGTACTCTCAGTACGCGAAGAACATTGCCAAGGACTCGAGTACGAAGTGCATTATACTTTCTAAAGCATTTATGAGTAAGCGAATGTCACATTATTCCTGTACCCGGAATGATACAAAACTGAACACGCGCACGACATTTAAATTTATGATCTGAACATGCCATTTAAGATATTTCTATGATATCGATAACATCTTACGTAAAACCGATCTGCCACTGATCGACGTATACTATATAGCGTTATATATTAAGGTAGAAGTTTTTTTTTTTAATTTAATGGTTATGTTTGTAATTTATTAGTGATAAGAGTTTGTGTAACGTCACAATTGTACTATACTATCAAGATATATATGGTGTTATAACCTACACAAAGGGTATAATCTCCTAAAATTGTATGGAAATTCGTTGACTATGTATGGATTAACTATTCCATAATGGTTCATGCAATACAATTTCTTTAATTTTTTTTAAATTAATTATTAATCTATTATAAAATGAATAACAAACAAAATGCCGAAATAGTTGCTGATAATTTTTTGTAGTGGTAAGACTGCGAGTTACTATAAAATATAAAGTAAGCAGTTAGGTAGTACGTAACGAGGAATTAATATTCGTCAATTTTTTTTCCGTAAATTTAGTTGTATGTCATATATATTTAGATTGATTAGAAGTGAGAATTTCTTACATAGAATCTATATTAGCTTATAGTTAGGTCTTGTAAGACTGTACTTAAATGCAGAATGTTCAAATGATTCGGGATATAGGCAACATAATTAACTTAACAGCTTACATAATATTATTAAAAGCACATTTTCAAAGCCATGGGGCCAAAATGTCAAATTAAATACCATATTTCATTGCGATTAAATGTATGTCTTACGTATTAAATATTTATTTATAAAAAAATATGTATATTAGTCGGCTGTTACCTTTAACACAGGCTTATGCATTTAAGTACAGTCTAAAGTTGCCTATATTAGAAACAGATAAGGCGTGAATAATATATATTACTTTTATTATTATAGAAAAATAGTCTCCTATTACTTATTAATTTTATATTTGAACATATATTAAGAAACCATCAAGTGAATGCTTTTTTTCTTCTGTACGAATCAGTAAATCAACAAACAGGAATTTATCAATTGTAGAAAAATAATAAATGTATATTCGTAACATCAAATCAAATATATAATAACATATACTAAATTTGAATATATATAGCATGCATTAATTTAAATCATAATAATCGATAATTAAACATGCATCCTAAGACGCTGGAATGTCTACATGTAAGATGAATTACTAAATATATACGCTTTAAAGCGCTTCATTGGATAACTTGCTGTCGAGTAAATGGACTTGAGCGTACTAAATCTGTCGTCCGAACATTTACCTTGGACTTATTGGTTTCAGCGAATACACTGGCTATTGTTAGTATAAATGGTGCAATAAATATGAATTACGCATCCGTATTTTCACTTTCAAACTCAGTAAGTGTTTACTCTTGAACGTATTTTAATGGTTTTTTATTTGAATAAACTCATTTTTAAAACCGAAAGTAGAGCTCGAATCGAGAATAAATTGACGTTAACTTAAAATTATTAGTTCTAAAAACACAAGAATCATTATTTTTCCTACTAATATTTACTTTGAAAACGAGTAATTTTATTTGATTTGATTATTCGTCATACTTAAAATAAATCTCACGTTATACATTTGACGTGGACGAAATAGCGTTTTTACTTAAACGTAATTCAACAAAACAGATCGGCCATAAATTTGTTTGAAACTTGTATTCAATAAATACTTACTCGTTTTATGGGCTTTAATGTTATTAAAATAAAGGTCATATTAAAAGAACAATCGATGCGGTCGTGATACACTGAGACTTGTTAGCGTTGGATTCTACGAATAGCTATTCTCTGTCGGAAAGCAGCTAATGTTTTTAGAAGCATTACAATCGTCAGTTGAGGTAAATTCTTGTGAACAAGAATTTTAGCTGAATAAAAAACTTCGATTGAATATTTTTAGAACATCAATAAATCTTACTAGATATGCCACTTATTTCTTAAATGATGAAAACGAAAAAAGAATTGATTCGAAGGCGAAAATATGCATGCTGGAAAAATATTTATTTTCCATTCAAATCTACCTACAGAATCAGCAACCGCAAAATCCACATTAGATTTCCGAATTCCACAATTAACGACGGCATATTTTACTGATGACATCACGAAGGTTTTTTAAATCGTCTGTAACTGCAATGAATCACAGAAAAAATGGCATTTTTTGGCCACGGCAAATCTCACTAGACATTAGAAAACTGCGCAGGACATATTATAGTGCACAAGTGTATGCAAACACTAGTGCACTCTCTATACTCTCATAATCAATCTGACAGGACCAGAAATAGTTCTGAAGGTTTTACGTGCACAAGGCAAGGAAAACATTCTACAAAAAAAAAAAACTAACCATCTCACGAAAGTCTGCCTTTAAAAGATTCAGCCATTGTCATCGTTTAAACACTTACATAAGAGTAGGTTTAGGTGTTGGAGCTTAGAAGTGAAGCTCATGAATTATTTAGACTTATACCTCGCTCACTTACCGCAATTTCTCTTGAAAGTATTACGGTTTGAGTCGTCTCGTACTCTTTATCTGAGTTTATATAGAAATATCAGATATATCATAATAAGAAAAATATTTTATTCATTTAGATTTCTTACTTACACTACTGGTTTCTGAATCGTATTATTATTATCAATTGTCTATTATATAAGTGATAGTTAAAAAACACGTTTTTACCAGTGTAATGTATAAAATTCTTCATAGAAACTAAACTTAAAATTTGCTCGATGGCAACATAGCATTGTATGGTGACCCAAAACACGTAAATTTGACAAACTTTATATCTCGTATTGAAAGTTAGTTAACATCAACTTGCTATATGTCTTTACTGACATTGTTATAGGTTTCCTGTAAGTTTAGCCACATACTCATTTGAGTAGGAAAACCTAATCTACCGTCTAATGTAAACATATGTTTAATTAATTCATTTTGATTTTATATTAAATACGATGAAAAGTGCTTGTAAAAAGCTACTTGAAAAATGTATAATTGGTTTTGATATTTTTGTAGGTTTTTAAATGTATATGTAATAGTTTAATTTAGATATTTCATATAATATATTATTTTTAAACTAACGATAACAATAGCTATAACTCTAAAATTTTGTAATTTTGATCATACAATAATGTTTTACGTCCCCAGTGTGCGATTAAATTATTTAATGACATAATAAACTCGGCCATTGCTCACCCAACACCGATCAAATGGATTTTATAATATAATTACATTTTATATTAAGCTTTTGAGTATAAATTTATGTTCTATGAATGATAAAATATAATTGATGGATAATAATTGTTGCGTATTAATAACGATCTTTTTTAACTTGAACTTCAATTCACAGTGCAAACTGTTAGATTGGCTTTTTAATTTATTCATCTAATTTTAATTCCTCGCAATACGCAATACTTATTGTTGTATTATACTGTTGGTCTGGTTCTGGTTTGATGGGTGAGTGAGCCAGTGATGTAATGTCTGTTAATTACAGACACAAGGGACATAACATTTCAGTTCCCAAGGATGATGGCGCATTGGCGATATAAAGAATGGTTAATAGTTTTTCAATGCCAGTCTGTGGTTGGTAGACTTACAATATAAATAAAAAAAGAAGTAATAACTTTCTGTAAAATATGTATAAGCATGAAAATTGATTTACTCGGGCACGGTAAATTCTAGAAAATATCAGCTCCGTTCGAATCCAAACAATGTTCGTGGTACTTGAGCTTAGATTACGTTCGTAGTCTGTACACACTCCATTGAACAGCGCTCGAATGCGCCGCCATGATAATTTCAATAATACACTATAACCGCACCCTACTCTATTATTCCAATATACAGTATAATAGCTTATTCGTTTTAATTATTTTTCGCTTGTTAAAATTTGACTAAACTTAAGAATGTCAATATACATATAATATATCAATATTTTGATTAAAAAGAAAAGTCTGTAAGTGTCCCGCTGCTAGGTAAAAAACGCCTCCGTACTTGAGATGTGAGGAGCCGCCAAACACGACACGAATTATAAATATAAATTAAGCACAAAAAAAAATTCAATTTTCGAAAATCTTACCCATTTTATTTTTAATAATAATTGATTGTGAGTTTACAATGTATTATCTGATTGAAGTATATTCATATTGTCCTTTATCATTTTTCTTTACCGAATCTAGCGCAAAATTATTTAATTAAATCATCAAATTATTCAAATCTTAAAATCGATTTATAAACAAAAAAGGTCATATCCGCACTTACTTTAAAATTATACCCTTATACGATTATATTTACTAATTGAGAACTTTCTATTTTTTTTAAATCGGTTAAAAACACATCTATATCTTTAAGAACTTGCACATCGAGACAATACAAACTTAACACATCGCAAACCAGTTTTGTAATTTTGATGTTCGCTGCAGCGATTTAATTTTAATTTGAAATCAAAATATTGTAAGTGGATGTTATGCTACAGCTATTTAGTGCAATTTGGAACGCTTGTCTCAATAATAATTTTATGGTGTATCGTATTAAAGAAAGGTCAATGAACTATAAGCTGTCTGCGACACCATTGTAATTAGTTTTTTGTGTGCCCTCAGTGTCAATGTTCCCTGCTATTGTTGGATATTAAATATAATTGGTTATGATAGGTATCAAAAATTAATATCAGTTTGTTTTGAGTTATATTTTAACGATTCAAAATCTAATAATCCTATACATCCCAAATCGATTATTTGTTCTAGTTAGTGCTGAGGTCATTTTCTCTCTCGCTTATTGTAGGTTCGACTATGACAAATATTTCTAATGTGTCATCCGGTTATTTCTAGCTTTATTTGATTTCAATAATAAAAACGTAATAAATATTTCATTATGAAATTTAAAAAGGTCACGTTAAAAGGTCCGTGACATATCTGGCGAGCTCCTTTATTTTAGTTCAGATAAATATTTCTGCAAAATGCAAAAATTATAGTATAGTTTTCGTATGAACTAGCACTTCCACACACGGCTTTTGCATGAATATAAAGTTTGAAGTGTGATGCCGGGTTGTATTAATATATTAAACGAGTTTCTTGAATAAATCACCCTCATGCGCTTGTATACTGACGTAATGGCATTCAAAATATGCCTAGTTACTCTCGATAGGTACTTAGGTTCGCCGCTTCTCAACCGTTTTGACCTTTGAAATTCCAATGACGCTCGATTCGATGGCTAACGATGGCATTTGTGGGGTCTGCTAAGTTCGACTATGTAGTGAATGGGCTGGAAACGTGCCTAAAATTTAAACTACAAATATACATCTGTATAAATAAGATAATATCCATTATGAATGCAAACAGCTTCGTGGTACAAAGTACCTTTATTAAAATTATAAATTAAATTTCGAATTCGAAATTTTAATTCTAATTTTTATTTGTATCGGACCTTATATTTACATAATAATTTACTTCGAGGCTTGCATCTAAATTGAAAATTAATAAAAAATTTTATCTTGGCTGTACTTATAATGGACATTTAATCTTTACTATATTAGAATATCAATATAGGTGAAGATCACTACCGGTAGGCTACAAAGCTAAACGATTTAAATCTGTCACTTTTTACCATTGTAATAACGACGTAACCGACTAGCAGATTTTTAAGAATCGTTCTTTATGTACCCACAAAACATTACGGTCAATTAATTTTTTAATATTTTAATTTAGTGAACGTTAATTTGCAATTGCAATCGATTAAAATATTATTTACTAAAAACATTTACGAAGCAAAAAAATTTGCTAACAAAGTTTCATTCTCTCACGGCGCTTAATTAAATCTTCAACAAGAAGAGTAAAGTGCCGCCTCGTTACGTTGGAATGTATTATCATTTGTAGATATCGATAAACTGATTTAATTTGTCACGTTTGTTTCAATAAAAAGTTAAAAATAAACATCAATACCATCTTAATTAATAACAATGGAGAGAAAGAATTTTGTGATCGATAATTTAATGGAATGAAGTAAAGTGTGTGGAAAGTTATTGTAACCATGGGTAATACGAATTCTGGCCAGGGCCATGCCCGTCAAAACAGCAAGAGCAGGAAATCTAGAAGTCTACCAACTTCGCCTGAAGTACGAAGGTATGTATTTTAAAAGTAAAAGTTAAATAACAATGCATAAATGTTTCTTTGTTTTGTAAAGGCTTCTCTTAAGGAGAAAATTTGAAGCCTCTTTCACCACGCAATTCTTCTGCTGGTGGATATACATGTAAAAAAATTACACCCAGAGTTATTTTATATTTCACCGGTTGTTCTCTGGGTAAATTATTACGCGAATTTTTCCCAACCAAAATAGTAATGTTAAATATAGAATTTCGAATTTAAATTTATAATATTGAACGATTATGACTAAAAATCCTTCGTGAAACTTCCACACGTGTGTTTTTTTATAAAATGCAAGCTAAGGTCCGTCATGCGTTAGCCGATATGAATTGCGCTAAAATATTCTTCGTGCTCAAATATATATCGACTGTAGTCGATTGAACGGTACAGATGATGTGCTGCAGCGCCAGCTAGTGGTGATTTAAAAACAAAGTGGAATTTTTTTTAAGTAAGACTTCTCATGGTTATCTGTGAACTGGTATCGAATTCTAATAATCTCGAACAAATATGCATTTATTTATATATTATGTTATAAATAATACATAGATAATATTTTTAATTTTTGTATTACGTCAACGGTAACGGTACGGTGCGACACGAAATAAAAAGCTCCGTAATATTCTCACAGTAAAAATTACATAAAGTCAATAAACGTGTGTGTTTGTGTGCTTATAATTGACTGATGCCTAAGTGTTATTGTATTGATAAATAAAAACATATATATAATAACCCTAATAATATATAATAACTAATAATTCTAATACATAAAAGTGCACCTAAAAAGAAAAAGAAGAGAAACCTTAACAGGAATAGTGAGTGGCGATCAAATGTGATTGTAAAGTGAGTGTAAGAGTATTAATAAGCAGTAAACAATTACCTAAAGTATATCTTATGCACAAAGAAATGATAAATCGGAATAAACAACAATAACATTTTGTGTCGGTAACAGCTAAATAAAAATAGTGACTGAGTTTGAGAAGTATTAACCTACCTTCAGTTAATTTTATACGTCATAACAATGGTACATAAGGAATAACATTTTTAACTCTCTGACAAGTACGAGATTGGTGTAGCGGCAAAGGCCCTAAGGTGTCACTCGACGAGTTCGGGATCGATTCTCAGCTAGGGCTACTTATTCGTACTTGTATATTTATATATATATATTTTTTTTTATATATATATATATTTTTCCTTTTTCTTGAAATATATATCAGTGAAGAAAAATAGGAAAACTTATTAATTGAAGCATTATTTCATTAACTATGCCACCAAAAAAAAATAATGTTAATAAAAGAACAGAATCAGTTTGCACTAAGTGCAAAGTATTAGTAAAAGAGGAAGACCATCTTAATTGTGCCCTATGTACAAAAATCTACCACAAAGTATGCATCAACAGTATCGATGATATTGATAGTAATGAGACCTGGGTTTGCCACGAGTGTAAAGCTAATAGCCGACGCCGAGTAAATAATACAATTACACCAACGGTTAAGAATGTAACTAAGATTTTTGAAAACAATAAAGTCAAAACTACGGATTGTAAATCTAATTCTTCTTCACCTAAAGATATACAAATAACAAAACAAGACATTAGAGATATAATTAAAAATGAAATACAGAGCATGAAGACTGGTTTATTAGTAGATATTAGAAGTATACTAAGAGATTTGATTCAGGAAGAATTAAAATCAGTTAGAGAAGAAATAAACAATATAGAACAGTCGATGATTTTTTTGAATGAAAGCTATGAATCTGCAAAAAATAATATAGCAAAATACCAAACTAAGTTAGATAACCTTGAAAAAGAAACCAAAAATCAACAATCAGTTATACAAAACTTACAAAATAGACTAGAGAACATGGACCAGCAAAACAGATGTAATAATATAGAAATTCAAAACTTACCAGAACACAGGAATGAAAATTTGATAACAACTATAATGCAAATAGCCAAAACAGTGTCGTGTAACATCTTGGAAGACGACATAGTTCAATGCACTAGAGTTGCAAAAATTAATAACAACAACAAAAGACCGCGTTCTATAATAATAAAATTCGCAACACCAAGGCTGAGAGACACTATGTTAGCTCACGTAATTAAGTTCAACAAAATAAACCAGCAAGATAAAATCAACACTAGTCACATCGGGCTGGCAGGAGACAAGAAACCTATTTACATTATGGAACACCTGTCACCTGCAAATAAAGCATTACATGCGGCGACCAGGTTAAAAACTAAGGAAAAACGCTATCGTTTTGTTTGGGTTAGGCAAGGAAAAATATTCGTGCGGAAATCGGAAACGACGGAATGCATATGGATAAAAAACCAATCAACTTTAGATAAGTTAGAATAAGACAGGAGATGTTCAATGCATGATAGGAAAGACTAAACTCATAAAATTCTTTCCGTTATCTATATATTACCAAAACGTTCGAGGGCTTCGTACAAAAACACATGAGTTTCTATGTAACCTTCTGAGCTGTAACCATGATATTGTAATACTCACAGAGACTTGGCTAAACAACCAAATCAACGACTCCGAATTGTTTGATAACCGGTATTCTGTCTACAGAAAAGATAGAGAAAATTCAATCTTTCATAAAAATAAAGAAGGAGGTGGTGTATTAGTGGCAGTTTTGAAAAAGTTTAACTCGTACAGACTAAAAACATATGAAAGTAATTGTGAGGAATTATGGGTAAGAGTTCAAAGAGCGAATAGTAGCTGCTATGGAATTAACATATGTGCGATTTACCTTCCTCCTCCTGTAAAAAATGAGGTTCTTACTCATTTCATAGAAAATTACAACAGGATCTCCGAAATCATTAAAAATGTTGTTGTCGTCGGTGATTTTAATCTAAGCTGCATAAAATGGTCTCCAAACGAAACGGAAGTCACCTACATTAATAAAAACAACGTAAATGTAGCAAAGGAATTTGTAAATTATGTATGTCTTAATAATTTTACTCAACACAACAATGTTAGCAACTGCAATGATAGAATACTAGATTTAGTTTTGAGCGATAACAATAACATTAAAGTGTCGCAGAATTTCATACCTCTGGTACCAGCCGATCAATTTCATCCACCGCTAGAGATATTTATTCATAATAACACGTCATCCAAAGGAATTTATAATAACACAGAGAAAATAAAAATGAATTTTTTCAAGGCAGATTATGATAAAATAAACAGTGCACTGGATGAAATTGACTGGCTGCATGAATTCAAAAATTGCAATACAGTTAACGAAATGGTCGATATCTTTTACCGGAGACTACATGAAATAATAAATAAATATGTACCTAAATGTAAATCCAAGGGCAACAAGCACCCACCGTGGTTTACAAGATGCCTTATCAAAATGATAGAAGAAAAACATAAGCTACTAAAAAAATTCAGATTATACGGGAATCCATTAGATGAAATATCATTGCAAATATTAAGTAAACGTTGTAGGGTGCAATCAAAGGAATGCTATAATAATTACATTAAAAATATTGAAGATTGTATAGGCAGGAATCCAAAATACTTTTGGATTTTTTTAAAAAATAAAAATAAAAAATATAATAGTTATCCTAATAATATGTACATGCAGGGTAAAAATGTAGAGGGAGAAATCGATATCTGTAACGCGTTTGTGTCGCATTTTTCAGCAGTATATAACTATCACACACCACCATCACAAACCACCATCGAAGAGCGGGGGGCTGACTTGATGAGCACATCTCTTCTGAACCATTTGCATATTGAAAGAAAATCAATAAAGCTTTATTTAAGTAGTCTTAAAATAAACAAAAGCACAGGCTCAGATGACATCCCACCTATATTCCTGAAGAGATGTGCTAATCAATTAAGTCGTCCGTTATGCTTAATATTTAACAAGAGTCTGCAAACAGGAACATTTCCCTTGAAATGGAAAGTTGCGAAGGTTGTTCCAATCCACAAATCAGGTGATGTAGATATAATTGAAAATTATAGGCCAATATCTATTTTACCAGTAATTGCCAAAACTTTCGAAGCCATGGTTCTTCCGCACCTTATTTTTTATTTTAAGCAACACCAAAACAATAATCAACATGGTTTTGTAAAAGGCAGATCGACAAACACTAATCTGGTGGCATATGTAGACCGTATTATGATGTTAATGGACGATCAAATACAAGTCGATGCTATCTTCACAGACTTTTCGAAAGCCTTCGACAGAGTATGTCATGATACACTATTAAAAAAACTATACAGTTTTGGAATAGTTGGTTCTTTACTCGATTGGCTTAAATCGTATTTAAACGATCGTACACAATACGTTGTGGTAAGTGGCTTTCGATCTGTCTCTTACAGAGTAAGTTCTGGGGTTCCCCAGGGGTCACATCTAGGTCCATGCCTTTTCAATGTTTTCATAAGGGATGTATCCAACACAATCAAGCATAGTGAAGTTTTCCTTTTTGCAGATGATTTGAAACTTATTAAACCAATTAAAAGTAATTTAGACTCTGTACACCTTCAAGAAGATTTAAACGCTTTACATAAGTGGTGTGAAATGAACAAAATGATAATGAATCCCGAAAAATGTTTTCATATAAAGTTCACCCGCAATAAAAAAAACCTTCCATCAGATTATTACATTCAGGGATGCATTTTAAAAGAAGTTACACAAATTCGGGATCTGGGCATCATTTTAGATTCAAAGCTAACTTTTTTGCCGCATTTAGATAACATCACTGCAAAAGCGTCAAGAAATTTGGGTTTTTTAATTAGAAATGCCAAAATATTTAAAAACGCGTCAACAAAAATAATGTTATACAATGTATATGTGCGCAGCATTCTAGAGTATTGTAGTACAGTATGGTCGCCACATTATAACGTGAATCAACTTAAAATTGAGAGAGTACAAAAAAGATTTTTGCGTCATTTAACTTTTTCAAGTGAAGGTTCAAAACAAAATTATAATTACAAACATCAATTATCATTTTATAACATGTACAGCCTTTCAAGTCGTAGAATTCTCTTGGATCTTTTGTTCTTGTACAAAATAGTCAGAAATAAAATCGACTGCCCTCAAATTCTCAGGGGAATAAATTTCAATGTGCCTAGGAAAGTATGTCCACGTTATCCAATAAGTGTATTTTACATTAGACCATCTAAAACTAAACTAGGACAAAATGCACCTCTTGTAAGATTAGGTAAAACATATAATAAATACTCAAGGTCACTTGACATATTTGAGGACTCCATTAATAAATACAAAAAAAATATTCTGGAGTTATTATTAGACTCGTAACTACAAAATAAAACATATGTTGTAAGCATGTAAATTTAAGAAATTAATGAAAAATGTATTCAATGTTATTATTCATTTTTTTTATACTTAAATTTCGATTTTTTTTAATTAATTACTATTTATTGTTTTCTTATTTAAATTATTTTGTTATATGTTATTAATGTGATAAATGATATGAGTGTACTAATTTATAATATTTTTTCAATGTTATTAATTATTATTATTAATTTAAATTAATTTATTTTTAAATCTCTTAATTTTCTATACAAATGTGGTTAGCAATTGTTAGTATTCAGTATTATAAAAATATTGGTTATGTTGTAATCTGTCTAAGTAATACAAAAAAAAATATATTGTACCTAAGAATGCATGTTGTGGCCGTCTTAAAGAGTCGCACATTTTATATAAGTTGCAATGTGTTTTTATTATTACATGTGTAAGTGTTGTGACTGCTGATGGTCCTTAATAAAATAAAATAAAAATAAAATAAAATAAATATAGAATCTCGAAAACGCTTGATTGACCTCTATAAAACTCAACAAGAGCGAGGTGAAAATAAGAGTAAGTACCTAGTTCACTTAGCCGGTCGTTCTATAAATATCCAAGCCTGATTTAAGTCACTGTTCGATGTTTTACGATAGCTAAGATTATTTTGCTTTACGATACTGATGATACAGTATCGTAAAGCAAAGTAATCTTTGATCTCGACCTTTTACTACGAAGGTGTAATCTAAACAATGAAAAATGCTGAACCCTTTGTGATGAACCATACTAATGTTTTTGTGATCAACAAAGCGCTTCTGTTTATTGTGTAATTCGGTTATTATCATTTTTATAAATATATATAATACGTTATTTTTTATTTAATATATCAGATAGACAATTTTGAAAAAAAAAATCGATTTATGATAAAGATTCGATTACAAAGGGATTAATCGATAAAAAATTCGATTAACCACTTTGTAATTAATATGTAGTAAAGATAGAGAGAAAACTCACAAACATACCCCGAAATTAAAGAGAAATTACTCATGTATTACGTAAGTATTACATAAATACTTTACATACACCAATTAAAAATTGCAACGTGAAAGCGTAATGAAAGATTTTAGTTCGAAATTAGAAATTAAATATTTTATTTAATTAATTTTAAAACACCAAAAAAATACATGTACGCTCAGTTCGTAATGGAAATAATTTTCCTTATTACAATTACTTTCAATAAAGAGAACATTTTCAAATAAAATAAAGAATTAGTGTAAAAGAAGAAGCAAATAGTTTTTTCCTTAAAAATTTAAATAATAATACTAATTATTAGTAATATTTACTTTACATGTATTTATTTAATCAACAGAGCATGTTCCAAGCGTGACAGCTTTAATTTCCGAACTCGGCCGTCCCGGAAGTTACCGTCACGCGCGATACCGTTGTTACCACACATAGAAGTCAAACGAAAAAAAAACGGCATATAATACACATTTGACATAATACTTATAAATAATGAAAAAGGTAGTTTAATCAAAGTTGTTAGGAATAAAAATAAGGATAAATTATTAATACATAATTTAGAGGAACTATTTATCCCTCCAATTAAGCATAAAGCATGTGCTAGTAGTGGGACGGTAATGGCTCAGTATCAAACTTGCAACAATTACATCTGGCCCATTACTGGGCCCATTAACCATTGTACTATTGACGTTTAAACTCAATTGATTTGCGATAAAATGTATAATAAAATATTAAAACACAAATAACGACATATTCAATTAAACTAAAACTTATATTTAGTTTATTTGTAAACATTTTTTTCCCAAAATAGAAAGATGTATTTATTAAACATTACACCAAACATCTATTATAGATTTCTATAAACGATAACATCAGTGTTAAGATCATTTTTATTCTATTGTATTTTGTTAAAGTATAGAATAAATAAACAGATGAATAAAAAGTATATTCATTGATAGGTATTGTAAACAACTCCCATATAACGCGTGTCAAATTTGTTGCGCAAAAGCTCTGCTTGTCAAATGACACTGCGCTCGCGTCGCCAGATGTTCACTGTTTGGATCTGCCCTTATTATTAAATATTATACAAAGGTTTGATCACAAAGGAATACTTTGTGAAAACAATCTTAAGTGAAGAAAAATAAAGTTTTAGTCTCACGGCCATGATCAAGAGCTGTGTAATTATTAAATATGTAACACGTACTTTTAAAATATAAGGCTTATCCTCAACTAATTAATTGTCAGTAAAAAAATCTTTTTTACCATTGTAACATATTATTTATATCTTATTTAATATTATAAACGCGAAAGTTAGGGCGGATGGATGGATCTTTGTTTACTTCTTTACTTAAAAACTACTGAAGGCATTTGGAGGAAATTTAGAATACGGATAGATTTTACACTGACTCTTAACTTATTGGTTACTAAACACCTTCATACCTCATACACGGACATAGCCGCGGGGGGAAGTTCTTTTTATTGAACCAAACGACAAAATGTTTTATGTAATTTAATATATTATGATATAATACGTAAAGTAAAGGAATTAGTATTATACTATTTATATCAAGTATGTTGGCAACGCCATCTTGTGAGGAGTAGTGACAATACTTTAATTTATTCGAAGTTAAAGCTCACACGCATTCTGAGTATTAAAATAATATAAAATAGATAGTAGTCGTTGAGTTAGTTAGTAGTATATAGTTAATAGTTAGTAGATGTTGAGTTTTGTTTAATACTATTTATAATAATATTTTATATTTATGCGAAAAACGTGTATCGTGTCGTCATATAAACATACCTTGTTTATTATTTTGCCTATCTGAATCAGCCTGTTATATTATTTTCATGAATTATTCTCATAATTCACTTGAAACAGCTTCCTAGCCAGTGGTTTATTGTGAAATCGTGACCGCGGCGCTGGCGCGACTTCTCAGTGGGTAGTCGTATTACATTTTCATAATATTAATTATATTTAGAATTTCACAGTACTAGACATATATCAACTAAACCAGGCGTTAAGATTTAACTAACTATATGTATCTATATGGTTAAGTTAAATTGTATATCACAAAATATGCATTTGTATATAAATTGATATTTATAAACTTGTGCTTCATCGTTATAAACGTCAATTTTTTATAATCATAAATTCTTAAAATTATTTACTTATTAATTTTAATAAAGTAATCTAGTTGTGATAGTCACAAGTTTAAAGTACGTACCCGACTACGTGAAAATCACTCTCAATTTTGGATGACAAGATTTTAGAAGTTTTACCTAATAATGTGAAGAGAGAGATAATATAAAATTATTGTACTTTGTATTCTTCTAGAAGAAGCTTTATTTAATTGAAAGTGACGTCACATAGCCTATAACCAACGATTAAGACGACTCTAACGATACCTCATATTTTGTCGAATTATGCCAATAGTTTAAAATTTATACGGCAACAGTCAAACATTTATTACTTATTTATTACATACCGGCTGAAATATGCTCCGTAGTCGGGTAAGAATTAAATTGAAGAGATAGTAAAAATGAAAAAGACTAGTTGAAACAAAAGAGGATTGAAAAGAATCTTTTCAGTGATTGTTAATTGTTATCGGAGACGGGTAAAGGTCACGAGTGTCTATTCAGAATTAAGATTACTTTCAACTAAAAACGTTTTCACTTAGATGAATCATAAAACAAATTTTAGGTAATGTTTTTTATCCGACAGATATATTTCAATAAAGTCAAAGAACTGTTGGGGATGTCGAAAACACATGTGACCTTGTGGTTTGTGGATGTGCTCTGGACAAACTCCGACCACAAATCCTCGCTAGAGGAAGGTATTTTTCGTTTTCACCGACTTTGCAACCTGATTACTTATCCCCCAGCTGTAGCTATTGTGGTACAGTAACTACATGTTGGTAACTAAAGGCTGATTTTAAAACTAAGCTGATTGCGTTCGTTTTGATCTACGCTATTTCATCTTCATATCCCAATTTACTTAAGTAAACAAGTCATTTTCCAAATGTTCCTTATTCGAACTAAAAGTACCCTAATTAGCTTTTGGCGTTGGCTTTTAGAAAGATTAGGCTTCAAATTGGTGGAGCGTTTGATAAATTTTACATGACGAACAAGAATTGAGTTACTGGTAATCCAGGTTCAAGTCGTGATGAATTTCAAACTTATTACTATTTACAATTATTTTTTTAAATTAATTAAATATTTATTATTGTTATGGTTTAAAGAATGAGTCACCTAGTGTATCTACAGGTACTCTACAAGGGACATAACATCTTAATTCCCAAGGTTGGTGGTGATTTGACGATATTTGGGATGATTAATATTTCTTACAGTGCCTATTAGCGCTAAAACCTACCTTTTTTAAATGAAATAAAAAAAACATATACCGGCCAGCACCTCATGTGAAATAAAACAATAGATACTCATATAACATTATGTTTAGTCAACAGAATCAATATTAATATTATAAATGCGATAGTAACTGTCTGTCTCTGTCTCTCACTGAACCGATTTTGATGAAATTTTGTTCGAACCCAAGGAAAGACGTAGACTACTATTTTGTATCTAACCGAATGCGGCCGAAGTTGAGGGAGAAAACTAGTTAGTACCTTAGGTAAATTTTCATTTAGTTTAGTAACTAATTAAAACTATAATAAGTCCTTGTTAGAAGATTAATTTAGACTTACTGTTTATGTTATTACTAACTTTGTTTTTCTTTCTCTTGTCAAGATTTATGAGAACATTCCTAAGATTTATTCTGTTCAATGTAAACATAATTTAATTCAATATAAAAACTTTTCACTAATAAATTATGACAATACTTTATTGTTTTAATATATTATTTTTATATAAGAATAAAAGTTGTAGAGTATATTGGCAAACTTACGAATTTTATTAAAAAAGTTATAAACATAATAAATATCAACTAACGATAAGTTTTTACTTACTCATAGCTTAATATATAATGATAGCAAAAAAGAAAATATAAATTAAGATTTATTAAATTAAATAAAAATATAAGTGTCTTGTGAATTATATTCCTAACATTAATTTGGTTCCTTTATACCGCTTGTTAAATAATATAAGACTATAGTATGTATTACTTTCGCATTAATTGTCGTCAACGCAAAAACAGAGACTGTAATTCTAATATGTTTACAAGTTTCCATAAAAAGCGTTAGTCTTAACGTAAACCAAGTAAAGTACTTACCATGCATGAAATATAAATAATACCTTATTGATATAAGCGTAATTCTATCTAAGAATTTAATAACGCTTTAATGCCATTTATAAGGCTATTTATTGAAAATACTGTTATACAAAAATATACCCTTTGTGTATATATTATGGCATCAATTCGTTTGTTGTTTTTAAAAATACAAAACATTGGAATTTAATATTATTTTGTAAACGACATCAGTAGGTTCGTGATTATCATGCGGTATAGTAATATATTGACAGACCATTGAGAAAGTTTAGTTTAAAATTAATTTTATATAATCAATTAGGATGTACAAAAATTATGATCGTAATGCATCAAGGTAGTTTATTTATATTTATATATATTGAATTGAATTATATTATTTGTTTAATAATTGTAATAAGTGATATGAGTTAATATTTTACTTCTTGTATTTAACGTGTTATAAATAAATTATACTTAAAAAAAAACTAAAAATATACGTAGCTGATTGTGTAATCTTTGGGACTGTTCATGAAAAAACAAATGAGCTAAGATTGTTTTTTTTTTAAACAAACTGTATAATTGTTAAAACAATAAAATAAGAAATATTATTAAAACATAATCAACAGTTATTAGCTTAAATTAAATATAGAAGATGCAAAACAAAATTGTGGTAATTTTTTTCAATTAAAATTTATGTGAGAGATGAGAGAGATAGAGAGAGAAAAAAATAAAACTTCTACATATTAAATTAAATGAATAATAAAATCAATAACAGCTATCAAATTCAAATATTCATAATGTAATACTTTACTAGCAAATACTTTCTCTATACATTTGCGTTCGTCATCAGATCAGCTCTTTTGTACCAAAAGATTGTATTATCAATTGATTTGCAAACTTTAACCCACTGGCTTTTGCTTACATACATATGTATGAAGCTAAAGCGTCTAAAAATTATCAACATAGATCCCATTTGACCCAACTCGTCTGTTGTTAATACGCTTCACACTTTGGAAGCTAAGAGACATTCAGGCCATTGTGTCTTTAATAACATTGACTCATCCTTCAAACAGGATATTGCAATACTTTGTATTGCTGTTTGACGATAAAATATAACTGATCACTTGTGACCTCCAAAATTGATGATGATGATGATGATGATTTTTTATCAATAGCTAAATCTGTACATTCCATTTTCTGTACATATTGACGTAACGTTTAAGTGTACATTTTATAACGTAATATTATTGCTTAGAAATTTTTAATTTACTATTTTTCATCTGAATGCCCAATACTAATAATCTGTTACCATACGTATTTCATTAAATAGTATCATTCGTGGATATTATCATATTTATATTTCTATTATATCATTTATGGTTAGAGAAGTTTATATTATAACACTGCAATAGTTTTTGGTAGAATTTAACGGCAGGACGTCTGACGTCCACCTTTCTCATAAAAGCTTTTATTTATGGGTTAGGTTACCGATATGATCGCAAGATTTCTCCGCTGCTGTAAACCACACCGCTAACATAGTATACAAAGTATACAATGATATAAATAAAATTGTCCAATTTTAGTATTGTATCAACGTAGGAACGGAATTCATTTTGTTATTTGTACTGTATTTTTTGTATTCGTCGTTGTTGATACTTTGGCAAATATTACCTTTTTCATACTAATATAATATATTTTTACAGACAAGTGTCAGTGCTGCAGACGTCGATACCGCTGCCGGCGTCAGCGGCGGCGGTGCGGCGCGCTCCACCGGACAAGCGACCTCTACCGGCCACTCCAGTGCATGGTAAGATATCCGAAAGTAACTCTGTCTGTCTGTTATGCTTTCACGGTCTACTGAACCCCAAGAAAGGCTATAGAACATTTACTATAATTAAATATTGATTTATACTCTAACCGCGTGTATTTGTATCGGTTTGTTAAAAATAATGGCACTTTGTGTATGTGTATGTGCGGTTTTTGCCCAAATTTGAACTGACTGACCTGACCTTCGGTTAATTTGGCGTAATTTACCACTTGACATTTACTTACAGTACTAGTTGCCGCCCGTAGCAACTACCGTGTTAGTGGGGGCGGGGCAGGTGTTAGGTACCCTATGTCCTTTTCTGTAACACTGACAACGTGTACGAAAAATTTCATGATGATGGGTTCAGTAGTTAAGACACGAAAGCATAACAAGCAAGCAAACTCACTATCCCATTTACAGTATCAGGATATGCATATAATTATAAGATCATCCAATTAACGGACTCTAAATAAATGAGTAACATTACGGATTATTTTGCACATACGATAAGGATTATAAGTGACCGCAATCTCATACAAATATCACTAATAGAATTCGTAACTAAGTGGTTAATAATTTGAAAACAGTTGTGGTTATATACGTACATTATAGGCATACGATATGATTCACTAAGCTCGATTTGTACTGTGACAAACGCAGGACTAGAAACAAACAGACTTGTATATAATGTTGCACGTGCGTTAACATTATCAAACGGAATATGCAGCTGAGTTTCACTTTGAAAGCTTTAAACGTTATCGTTATTTATTGACACTTATAAAATTAATATGACGTCATATTATCAAATATGAAATATGAGCTCAATTATTATCATTTCAAAATGTATTTTCTTTATTTGAATATCTGTTTAAAAAGTTAAGCTATATTTGTCTGACATTCTTTATTTAAATAGATATATATATATATATACTTTCAGTTAAAAAGTGCTTACTATATTTTATCTTTAATTAGATTAATTTAACTTGCAAGAGCTCCAACGATCACCATCGGTGGTCTATTTGTTTGTATACCTTCTTACTTTCAATTATTTATTTTTATTATTTAATTATGAGGTAATGCCATAAACAAAACATTAGCTTTTTTGTCTTTAAAAACCAACCAAGTTCCATGTTTAAATACCCTATATAATTATATTTATGTATTACCTTATGTATGTACTATATTTATTAAAGGAACAATAGCAATGTGGCCTATATTGGAATTCATTTTTTATGAATCGTTTATTCATGACCGTAATTTTCTAAATAGCGTTAAGGAATTAGGTATTGTTGCAAGGGATCGTATCGTCGATTATTTCATTTATTAGCCGTAAAGTAGCGCTTCGCAGAGACCACTTAAATTGAAAGGAGATTGGGAACAACATACCTAAACTTTTATTCACTTTAGCTGAGAACGGTCTTCATTTAAAGAGAGCTAAGACCGTTATATATCTCGATATAAATTCAAGTAGGTACGTACCTAATCTTGAAGAACATTTTCTATAAGTCTAGGAGTTAGTAAGTCTAGGAGTTATGTATTTTTTATGAATAAATTATTGCCATCATTTTCTTTATACCGTTATGAAACTAGTGCGTACTAAAACATTAAGCGCCCGTTAATATTTTAGCTTCAGTAGGAAGCTAGATAAAGTTATGGATAGAATATCTAAGAAACTAAGGGGTTTTTTTCTATTTACGACAAGGATTTGTGTATCATTCCGCCAGACTTCAACATTGCGGGTTGGCGAATATTTAGCACATAAACAAATTCGGCATTGTTATTCGTAATATAAACTGGTGACCTTCAGTTGAGATCTACTTTATCAATTAGCATTAATATAGACAATATATAATATTAGGACGGTTCAATTGACATACTTTGAATAATTCAGTAATCATGTTTCATGATTTTGAAAGCGTATTAGGTATTATTGATCATTGAATGCTTATATTGTCACTGAGGTATGAAATTATGTGAACTATGCTTCTCGTGAACAGAATGATAATCTCGAGATTCGTTCATCGTTCCTATGATCGTGTAGACTGGTCAGATGCAATGTCAGTCAATATGCACTTCTCGACGAGGGCGCTCTCGTATAGCTAACGATTTAATCAATTCGAATTTCAAACGTTGAATGTGAAGTTGAGAATAATGCTGTTCTTTTTGTGTTGTGTAAAAAATGTATAATAAAAAAACCGTTACATAATTTCAAATAAAAATGGAACAGTACAAATATTGACTATGCGGTGGAAATGACGATTACTTTCCTGATCGTACAGATAAGTTTATTGTAAGTTTATTTTTAGATAAAAGCATGTGTGGATAATGAACGTTTGTTCGTTTTAAACTTATGTTACAATAATCGTTATCACTAATATAATTGTTATTAGATTAACTTTTAACGCTATGAAATATTCTTTTGTGTGTTATTTTTTAAAATTATTTAGTTAGTAGTGTACTTCATTTAGAAAATATTTTCATATTATTAAAATATTAAATTACAAAATTAGATTAACTCTTATTAAAAGTAATTTCAGTTTTTATAAAACCGTACTAGCATTCTTTTTAATAATAATGTGTTTTGATAAATCTTATTCTTAATTTAAAAAGTTTTTAAAGAAAGGTGAAATGCCTTTCTTTTGTTTATATAGGCCATTCAGTTCGAGTTGGTAACGATGATTCACCGTTTTCTCCAGACAAATTCCTTACTAACTTACAATTATACTCAATTAAGTACGTTAACATAATACTAACTTCCTTGCTCATAATTAGCGAACTTATTATACACTTTACATTAGTACCTTTTACTATCGATAGTACGTTTACGTTGCACGTTTTTTACTATATTTGGTATAGAGGAATAAAGTACAAAATAATAATGCTAAGAATCATAGATTGGCCTATTCTAATTTGCCTTCATTATGTTTTATATATGTCCACAAGTGGATGTATGTTGTTAAAGTGATGGATCGGCGAATAAGCGGATGTAATGTGCGCGCTTGATTGAAATTATTCGCTCTCATGACGTAGAACATCCTTCTGAAACTCGAATTCTAGATCCAATGAAAAGTGAATACACATATTGCTAATTATATTTAAGATTATATATATACATATATAACAGTTTGGAAATATCCTGATCTGATATCGAATCGGCACAAAAAAGGTCAGCGGTTTTTTTTCATAAAATTCAAAATTGTAAAAAACTAGTTTTCGCCCGTGTTTAGTAGGTGTAAGGTATAAAATATAGCTTATGTCATTCCTTGGGGTTAAGGCTTGCTGTATACTAATTATCACCAAAATCGACTGAATGGTTTAGCCGTGAAAGCATAGACGTTCGAGAGTTACTTTCTCTATTATATATTAATATAGTCTTTATGTAATATCTTTTTAATACGTATATCAAATAGTGTAACAAAGTATATACCAATTACAGGCTAACTAACCATGCAAATAAAAGTTGTTGCTCTAATTAACGAATAAAATAAAATTAAAATAAACTCTAATAAACGAATAAAAGGATCTTTAACTTAAATAACAGTGTTTGTCTACAAAATGTATAACTGAAATAATATATATAAATAATATTAATTCTATAATAGCCCTTCGAAATACATAAAATTCATTCGTATAATACTCGTATGTTGTAGTCTAATCCATCCTCGGAATAATAAGACTCTTTCGTTAGCTTTCACGGCTAACTTGGTCGGAACTAGTATAAGCTCCATATAAATTTTACATGCATATCTATTCTGGTCAAAAGATCATAATGTAATCCTTTCTCGGAATAACTTCTCCGTCATAGGATGAATTAATGAATTTCGAATTACATTTCACTTCGATTTTTTTTATTTAATTTCTATTTTATTGGCGTGTTTATAGTCAGTTAGTTCTAGGAATAGCTCGCAGGAGACTTAGTAGAAAAGCGTCAAATATAAACAAGACATTCTGCGATTTTTTTTTTAAAACAACTATCTCGATATACATTATGTATTCTTATAAAAGATCTGTTTTCTATTTAATTATTATTTCGGTAACAGCCTCTAAATATCCCACTGCTGGGCTAAGGCCTCTTCTCCCTTATTGAGGAGAAGGTTTTTGGAGCTTATTCCACCACGCTGCTCCAATGCGGATTGGTGGAATACACATGTGGCAGAATTTCAGTGAAATTAGACACATGCAGGTTTCCTCACAATGTTTTCCTTCACCGAAAAGCACGAGATGAATTATAACCACAAATTAAGCACATGAAAAACTTCAGTGGTGCTTGCCCGGGTTTGAACCCACGATCATCGGTTAAGATTCACGCGTTCTTACCACTGGGCCATCTCGGCTTTATTATTTAATATAATTAATATTTAATCATGGGAAATCAGACGAGATTTATAAGTAAGTCATAACCGAATAGAGTTCAGACTCGATTGAAAAACAACGTCAACTTACCTGCTATTGAGAGTAGGCCAACAGAAAAAACTAATAAACTTAATTAGTTCGACACTTAATTTGAAGCCTAATATATATCAATCATAATATATATCACATCAATATATATATATGTATATATATTATCATGCTTATACTGGTGGTAGGGCTTTGTGCAAGGTCTTCTGGGTAGGTACCACCCACTCATCAGATATTCTACCGCAAAACAGCAGTATTTGGTATTGTTGTGTTCCGGTTTAAAGGGGACATAAAATCTTAGATCCCAAGGTTGGTGGCGCATTGGCGATGTAAGCGATAGTTAACATTTCTTACAGTGTCAATGTCTAAGGGCGTTTGGTGACCACTTTCCATCAGGTGGCCCGTATGCTCGTCCGCCTTCCTTTTCTAAAAAGAAAATGCAAATTCTACTTAATTCCTTTTGAAAACAAAAACAGCTTATATTTTGTATGATATATTATCGTCTTTAGTGAATGTAGCCTGAAAATAAGAAACAGTAGTCTAAACTGATTTTATTTTATTAGGCAGGCAGACTGGCAAGTCGGCCATCAAGTGATAAGTGATCAGTACCGCCCATAGGCATTGGCTCTGTGAGAAACATCAGCTACCCTTGCATCGTTAATGCGCCATTAAACTAAACTTGGAAACTAAGATGTTATCTCCCTTATGCCTGTGGAGACACTGGCCAAGTGTAAATCACCCTTTAAACAAGAACACAACAATATTGAGTTTGGCTGTTTGGTGGTAGAATATGTGATGGTTGGTATCTACCGTCCGTACTTCCGTGATCTAAAGTCCGTCTGGACTTGCACTACGCCCTAATACCAGGATTTTATACGAGAATCATATATCATGCTATTATTCTTTATAAATAAATAACGTAAAATAATTCCATTTTTTAGTAAATGCGTTTAACGTTAAAATTTTTAAAATTATACGGAGAGTGTTAAAGTAAAAAATGGTTTAAAGAATGGGCAGCTCGTCAGAGCAATAGATGGGGTTTGCGGTAAAATATATTTGCGACGTGAAAGATGGCTCGCTACCAGAGGTAGATGCGCTTGGTCCAATGATTATATTTTATATGTGGTTATATTTATACACGTTTATTGATATCCATAAATATGTATCTAACTTATCCAGTACCAAAAGGTGTTATTTAATTATACAGAAATAATTTATTTTTATTTCTCTTTTTATATAAGGTATAATAATAATTTTAATTTATAATAATATTTGAAAAAATCTATGACAAATATTTCTTAAGCATCAATATATATAATTAGAAAATAATTCAATAATTATGTTTAAAAAAAAACGATTTCTGTGGAAGCTTTATTTTATCAAATTAATTAGATAGCGTTAAAAGTAGTAAAAAGATTGTGTAATTAAATGATTTAATTAATACACATATAATATTCAAGTCGCATAAAGACATGTCTACTTCTGTTATCTAATACGTCATTATATTTAAAACTGACTTGGCGAACCATCTTTAATTCATACACATTTCTTATGGAGCACAAACAAAAGAAGGGTCAGGACTAAAAGTGTACATATCCAGCTATGAGTTGACTATATTCGATGTATTTATGCCGTAGAGTACCACAAATTATTATAATTACATCATTAGTGAAATAGATTTTATGTATGTACAAAATATTATTATATTAAAGCAATAATTATTTTATCCATCATATAGAATAAACACCGACATATATTTTATATCTATGTGTATGATTATTTTTTGTTTGTTATTATTTCAATAAATATTAATACATTTTCGATAAGAAAATCAATATGAGCAATGTTTATGGCTATGTGCCCCCTTTGTCTGTGGCTGTCCCATATTGGGGTCCTGTAATACGTGTTCATATGCATGACGTCAGCTTATTATTACTTTTTCGACATTGGACCGATCAATATAGTCAGCCAACTTTATAAGGCCCCTTATGGTCAGCTGGCACCCTTTTTATTGAATATTTTGCATGTGACAGAGGGGATACTATAGGTCAAAATATAATTGATCACGTATCACGATAACTACTATTTTGGTAACCTAGCTAATCAGTGCGTAGTGGACGCGGCGAGTGCCACCCGTGTTGATTTAAAAAATGTACAAGACTTTTTATCTCACTAATTGACAGCGTATTGATAAATATTTAAACTAGAGATAACTTTTGAACTTATATTAATATAAAATCAACTAAACTTATTAATTGTTTTCTTTTAGGTAAAAGTGGTCTCTCGGCGAGCTCTAGTCGATCAACAAGTCCTCTTGGTCAAGGAGTAGTCAGCTTTATACCGCGAGCACCAGCGTCGTCATCTGGGTTTGTTATTTTATTTATTGTATTATATTAATATAATTAAATCAAAATTTGTTTATAAATATCTGTAAAAGCAATTACTAAACAACATATGCATTAACTATTTACAAAAACACTTTGACATTAAGTAAAAACTGGAAAACAAGAGAACATTTATTATTTTGTAATGCAAAATAATATTTTACTTGTTTCAGATCAAGGCCCAATTCGTCACTGCTTGCACCCGGTAGTAAAATTCCATCGACTTTATCTCAGCCTCAACAACATGCGCAAACAGGAAATAGTCAAAATGGTACCCCTACAAAGCAGTCGATGCTTGATAAGTTAAAACTATTCAAACAAGACAAAATAAGTAGTGAGAAACAGAACAGTAAAAGTACCGCAGTATCCAAACGCACTAGTTCATCCAGTGGGTTTTCTTCTGCAAAGAGTGAGAGATCTGACTCAAGTTTAAGCCTTAACGAATCTGCAAATGCAACAAACACACATATCAAATCCTCAAATTTAGTGGGACCCAAAAGTATAAGACAACAAAACGAAAATTTAAAAGATAGATCGGGTAAAAATGTGAAATCCAAGTTAGTTAATACAAAAACTGTAAAAGAAACTTCTACTAATTTAAATAAATCTAATATAAGGTCAACTAGTAGTGATAAATCAAAAAGTAGTCCAAAATTGCCAGCACGAGATAAGGAGTCTAAGTTAGCAGCACCTAAGTCTGTAAGTAACACACGGTTGAATCAAATAGACGACCATCCAAGAAGTTCGAAAACTAAAGTAGAATCAAAAATGGCGAAACTTTCTGGAAGTCAACTGAAACTTAGCGATCAGCGTATGGAACATAATGTAGATAGTAAAACTTATGAAAACACGAAGCATTTACCTAACCAAACACAGTCACCATCGCCAACAAATGGACAACCATTACAAAATCAAACTGGAATCCCTAAACCAACAGCCGCAGTTAAAGGTACAACAAAAATTTCAAAAGATGAAAGACATGGTATAAGTAAGAGTACAAATAGTCAATTAAGTCCAATACAAAGCAACTCTAGTTTAAATTCCACTAATAATGTAGGTGCTCTTCCGTTCTCTAGAGAACAGTCTAATTTAAGCAAAGAAGTATCTCAAAAACAAACGTTAGCAGTATCTCCTATGCCCGTGCTGAATTCTGGAAGTCAAAATCCTACTTCACAGATGTCAGAAAGTTCACATTCAAATTCTACTCATAGTACAACTGGACAGCAGTCAAATTCTAGTGACGGTAGCGTAATATACCGTCCATCGAGTGAATCGGGATCTGAAATATCAAAAAGTAGTAATTTGACTCCTAACAAAAGATTGGATATGAATACAACATACATTAACAATGTTATAAATGAAGCTGAAATTTCAGAAAAGGAGGCAGCCCAAAAGAGAGTTTTTGAAAAATCGGGCCCTAAACCAACATTTGAGCTGAATAGGACCTTAACAGAATATGATAAGAATGACAGTCGCTCTAGCACTCCTTCGCATTGTCGAGATAACTCACTCGGTGAAGACGAAAATCCATTAATGAATGTGTTACCCATGAGACCTTTACTTCGGGGCTACAACAGTCATTTGACTTTACCAATGAGGACAAACGGCTTAACACAAAAAAACATTCCGGGATATCCACATCATGCAAACACCGTTAAAGCTAATTTTGGCCGAGAAAACATGAATTTGCGTGAACGCATGAATTACGGTCCCGGGTTTTCTAATCCCGACTACTGTGATCTTGAAATTGCCTCCGGATACATGTCCGACGGAGATTGTCTCAGAAGAATAAACGTAAGCGACATGGACAGTGTAAGAAATAATGACATAATGGACGGATACATGTCGGAAGGTGGAGCTTCGATATACGGACGACGGATGAATTATCAGCAACCGTCTCATTTCCAGCAACTCGAAGAAAGGTAAATATATAAACACATTTTATAAGACATTTATATATTTATTATGCAACACTCCTAGACAATAAATAAGAGCCTCAGGTCGTTGAGCGGTGAGCCTTTTTACAGTTCAAATTAAAATGCTCCCTGCAGGCATAAGATTCATTGCTGTAATAGGAACGTACGGATAACGTTTGCGCTTTTAGGGTTACGTTGTTAATAAATTATTATATAAATTTGAATATTTATAATAATTTATTATAAAAAAGCTTAATGAGACTTAATTAAGAATGTTCTTAAAAAACCTTAATAAAATATACAAGTGAATAACTTTGATCAATATTTGTCACTCAAAAAATTTATATCAAACAAATCCACAAGTGGTCGACCCGCCCTCCCCAACTTTCGGATATTAAGGCAACGCTCTTTGAATGAGTTCGTATACATGTGTCAAAAATGTAATTCTAATCAATTGGAACAGAGCGTAGTAGTAAGTACGAGAAGCGTTATAACTAAATGCAAAAAGGGTATATTTTTTTGAATTAATATAATATTTGACTAAAATATTTTTAATATATATATAATAATCAAGTGTTAGTGTTAAAGTGCTCAAATACGCATTTTGAGTCTAAATAAAGTCATGAAAAATAAGTTCTCAGTTAATTTTATACATTATTGTTTGTTAGTATTGGAACGCCCGTGGTGTACCGACGTTCTCTCAGCGAGGACTCGTATGGCGCACTCACACTGTCGCAGCGTTAGGGGAGAGGGCGAGGTGGCCAAAATCGATACTCCTACGTTTTACCGTCCCCCGCGCGCAACTATTTACCACGCCTCGACCCTAACCACCCCCAACACCATCATACCATTCGGGACCTAACGATGGTGGTATTAAAATCGAACTTCCTCCGCAATGAAATATAATATAAGAACGTTAGAGTCAAATATGTTTAACCTTTTATTTTATATCTGAATTGTTTTCATTGGAAGTACATGGATAAAATCGCTTGACACAGTTTCAAGTAAAATTATAATTTAATTTTTTAGAAAATAAATTAATCTAAATTATTTAAATTAAACTGTAAAGGTTGATCATAAAGTATAAAATAAAAGATTATATTACTTAGTTCTTATTCGTTGTTTCGTACTCTGCCGGACGGCGACGACGGCAGCGCGGGCAGGGCGGGCGGCACTCACCGCCGCGCAGTACGGGCGTGCGGGCGCGCCGTACCGCCCGCGCTTTTACCACGCACGTGACAAACTTTCCCGATTTTCTCTACGGAAAATGTAAATCTGTTACCGGCATCGATCGTTCCGTCGCCAGACGCACGCTCGAACTCGCCGATCACAGCTGGCGCCGCTGATCTGGACCGCGCTTAACAAAGACTTGACGAGAAAAGATCGCGCCCCCTCGTGAATCCTGGCCTGCGAATCGGCGGATAGCTCGTTGGTGTTAATAAGTGTATTGTAGGTGTTATACTGGATCGTAACTTGCACTGTGCCTTGAGTCGCTTGATGCTATAAGCGGGAAGTTATTAAGAAATATTTAATTGATCTCTGATAATAATTTGGTAGTCGTAAATAGTGTATAATAATAATCAGTGTTGCCTTGCTATGTGTCTTCGCTTCGCTGCAGACATTTAATAAAAACGGTGCTTGTAAATCTATTTTATACCAAAGTAGAGTTATAGTCGTTTTCTAGTCGAATTTTAAAATAAAATAAACTAAATAAAGTTCGTTAACAATTAATTGTTCCTGGAAATGCTTCATACAACATAACTGGTAAGATATATTCTAATTTTAAAATTATTATTATCTACACATTTCATCGTTGTTCAATATTATGGGAACTTTTTAGTCTAAGCGTAAGGCAATAACCTCGCGAGCATCTGGACTATTGCGAAGTCAGTGAATTGTTTTTGTGACATGTGGCCACCAATCCTTATGTTGTAATTTCATAATTTATTTTAAATTGCTTAACGTATTTTTTATGTTAATGCAACATAAAGACTCATTACGTATAAACTTAACTGTATTGAGTAACCGATACGTATAATCAAACTATGTTTATAATTTAAAAAGCGGTAAGACGTTCAGGGCGATTGATCTAGGGTTATTACATCGGCATCCGTAGGGTTATCCGTAGGCTAGGGCGGAAATCCCTAGCCTCCGAGAGTATTATTCCCCATTTCAATTGGAATTGCTATTGTTATTTAATGCATTCGTACCAGTGCATATCTATTTTTTTAAACTACTACATATTTGTTCAATATTCCAATACTTGCATATCGAATGAGGGCTTATAATAGAGTTGGATGCACGAAATAACATAGTTTCGTTATCAAAGAGGGAGTAACATGTAGGTTATATATATTTGTTTATAATTTAAATATATTTTTTTTTATAAATATTAACCGATCCATTTAGCTTTGCATGTTTCATCGTGCATGTCCAATGTAACATTGTCTTTCAAACAAGGTCGGGTGTTACGATTATATTTAATCGCTTCTCCGAGCTTGTGCTATTAAAATTTTTGTTTGTGTTCGTATATTGTAAACGTTGTGTGTTGGGGTTAGCCGATAGTGAATCATGGATTCGATTGTTTTGTTCGGGTACTTCGGGTGCTTGTAGCTCGCTTTGAACTCTCAATCGTCGTCTAATATTGACTGAGTTTCAAAAGGTTTTTATCTTAAAATAACGATCAAAAGAAACAGCGTTCAATAAATTAATAGATTATCAAATTTGGGTTAGTTGTTCTTTTATGAGCGTTTTTTTATGTTTAGGCTTAAATTCTCGTATCATTTAGTATTATTTGTGGCTTCTCTATCGATTGTAAACCGGTTTATAGGTTAATAATTAGTTTAGTATTTACGGTATGGATGTCTGATAAAATAACACAATGCACGGTTTTCGTAGCTGTTTTCAATCGACGGAAGCACTATAAGTATGAACATTGATCGACTATAAATAAACTTACCTCACAACGTAAGCGACTTCGATTAAGAATATCAAAAATATGTCTAGGGATATTTTCTGGTAATTAAATTAGGTCGGGTTGTTTTATTTCTTAGGTTTACTCACGACGTGGCAGAACCGTATCTAAATAGAATTCGAGTAAAGATTTTTTTTTATTTTATTGTTTTTCGACTTTGATTATGAAAACAGAAGCTTAAGGTTGAAATTACTGAATTTGTTATTTATATAAATCAATAAATATATATATCCATATTTTAATTAAGGAACGATATATATTTTTTACAGCGATAATTTATATTGGCTGTGGAGCCGAATTCCTACTTGCTATTCATAATAAAATAAAGAAAAACAACTTTAAATATTTGCTTGCCAATAGTTTTATTTTCTTTTATACGTAGTATTTTGGATGGACAACAAAATTATTGGCTCGAATTAAATTTCATTGTCACGTTTAAAATCTCGTCCGTACAATATTAGCTCGCTGCGAAAATAGGAACATTTTATCTGAAAAGTTAAAATTGTGGAGAACAAATAAAAATCCAGTGTCGGATATTACAGAGACACTGCTTATCCGCCTGAAATATTAATGAAAAAGTCGACTTTGAAATAAACTGAACGAGAAAATTGTGGATTCTTTTATTTTGCAATTTTGTATGATTGCTTTATGTTTTATACTTACAAGTTTAAATTTGTACGAAGTATGAAAAATAAAGAAATATGCCTCGTGTTTAAATAATGCAATTGAATCTTTCGATTCCTTGTAAATAGGAATTCGTTGTAAATTAAAAATATACAGAAATCAAAATATTATGACTGTTTAGCTAGCGGCTATATATAAGACCTAGGTCGGGCCAATAATAATTTATTGAGTTTTTCTATCGAAGGTTTTCAAAAGCGGCTCGGAGTCTGGAAGTGTGTACACTCCCTTGCCCTTGATAACACGTTAAGTCTTTGGTATTGCGCCTGAGCTCGTTCCGGTCATATCCGATTCCCATCGGATTACGAATGTGAAAGAATAGGTAGAACATCTGTGTTTACGCACACACTTGTGCACTATAATATGTCCAGCGCAGTTTTCTAATCTATTAATCTATATTAGCCGCGATAGCCCAGTGGTTAGAACATGAGAATCTTAATTGCTTAATTGATTGCTAGTTTAAAGCTCGGCAAGCAGAACTGAATTTTCATATTGATTTGTCTTTATAATTCATCTCGTGCTCGGCGGTGATGGAGAATGTTGTGAGGAGACCTGCATGTGGTGGGTGAAAACCTGACAAGTGTATCCACTAACCCCGCACTTGTAAGCTCCAGTTCTTCTCCTCAAAAAAAGAATAGGAGGCCTTAGACCAGCAGTGGTATACTTACAAGCTCTTACTTTACGTATTATACATTTTTTTATAATATTGTTTTAACATAACACCATCTTAAAAAAATCTTCCATTTATAAGCGATTTTAAAAAAAAGAAGGAAGAGAAGGTTCTCAAATCTATATATATATATATGTATATTTCATGCATATTATCTTTATGTATGAAAAAAATTAAACTCCATATTTTATTTATGAATCGAGTTTAATGACTGATTGCGTAAGGTTCAGCATAGTTCTAATATAATTCCATCTCAATTTCTTTGGTTTTACCACATTGTTATTTTTTGCCGAGCCTCATTTCATACCTATGAGATAAATATACATTAAATACACACAACAAATAATTTCGTACATAATTGTATAGTTAAAGTGCAAAATATCCGCCATTACACGAAGGCGTCGCAGTGATAATGCGATGAAAATATTTTAGACATTTCGACACGAAAAATGGGGTTCTCGGCGTGAGAATAATGAGATGCTCAGTTCATGTAACGAGAGGCTTGAAGGGAATGCTCCGAGTTCCTTTCAGATCTGTCATCATTAGTAAGGGCTTGAGGCGCGGCGTTTTCATTAAGACGCCAATGTTTCGAATGACAAACCATGGAGGGTAGTTCACACCTCATGGCTATTTCTCTATACGTGTTCAGTCTTTATTGTTGCTACGAGATATTCAATAGGCTCAGTAAAAAAGGCTTTTTAAATCGTGAATTCATCAGCATAATGTTTTCTGCTTTTTATTTAAAAGTGTACGCTCGTAAATATCTTCTGTGAATTCGTCTCGAGCTTCTTATGCAGATTTGTGGTAATAAATTACTCGAAGATTATTTACGACCGTTTCTATACTATATTTTATATCACGAGCGAGCGTGATATGAGCTTTTGCATCTAAATGCTTATGTTAAAATCGATGCATTGGCGTTATAATATTCTGTACAACATTATAAAGATAATAGAAAAACGTTTGATTTTCATTAAGTTTTTTATAAACGATATAGGTATAGAATTCATTCGTTTAATATTTGACATATGTAATTGTTATGTGAAAAACGGAAAATTACTGAGTTACTTCCGGTTCACTTAGTACTAGAATCTATATTGAGAATAGGTGAAAGCATTCTCGAAAAAAATTTATTTTGATTTCAAACGACTAAGTTATGACGCATACAATATACGTCATAACTTCAAGGTCAATTCAAATAATTGAATTGTTTTACCTTATAAGCTACCCAAATTAATGTTAATGATATGCACGAGACCATGAAAAGGTTAATGATAAAGGTAAATAATCTTGTTATAATAATTGAAAATAGAATATATTTTATAAAAGTCTTTAGCAAATCCGTAGATCCTGTTCGTGAGCCTTGTGTATAAAACATTGACGTAAGCGGATTAGCTTTAATACCTCTGAATATCTAGTTACTATCACGTTACACGGGACTTGCCCTTAACACTAAAAGATCAAACTTCGCTAAAATGTTTCACCGGAGTTTATTAATGCTTAGATTTTGTATCGTTGTGTGTGTATATTTAGTTTATTTTTTTCCATTAGTTCGCTTGTCGAAATCTCTTTAAGAGATATACTTGCTTTTATATTGTTTTAGTAAGTATTATTTCTTTTACGTATATTAAGGTATTAAATATATGATATTGACTCCAAATAATTATACAAATGTTCATATAGTTTTTTTTTAATATAGGTAGGACGGTCACCACCGGCCATAGACATTGGCGCTGTAAGAAATGTTAATCATTTTCAATGCGGCGCCAACCCTAGAAACCAAGATGTGGTGTCCCCTGAGCCTGTAGATACACTAGCTCACTCAGTCATCTAACCGTAACAAAACAAAGTATTGCTGTTTCGCGTTAGAATATCTGATGAGCGGTGTGCTTGCACAACGCCCTACCACCAACTAAACTATTACTAGCTATATCTATATGTACTCATAATAATAGTACTATTTGTTATTCGACTCATGCTTGGCGATAAATATGTCGTGAGAAAATATGTGATGAAATTCAGCCAGGTCTGGAGCACCTTTTCCACCAGTGGGATAGTACGAGTACTTACTATACTTACTTACTATAGGACTTACTTTAATCATTATAGATAAAGAACCTAGTATACAAATCATAACCACGTGATTACTAACATATACTTATTAAACACTAACGTATATAAGCATGCCTTGCATATAAGGCTGGTTACAAAGAATTAAAATCCTTTGTCCTTCGCATTCACTGGCTTGTAGGTGTTCAAAAAAATGAAAAATAAACTAGCGTAATACGTTATTCCCTGTACTAAAAAAAACTAGCAATACGCATTCGTTTTGAATGTTTTGTCTCAATATTTAAAATACAAAAAAATAGCGTAGCTTGTTCTGTGAAGTCTATTGTAAAAAACTGTATATGAACTGAAAGTCGCGCTTTTGTCTAATTTACTATTTATTTTTGATTATAATTTATAAATTGAGACAATATATACATAACAATATATTAAGAATAGGTAATAAACGTTTTCGAATCAATGACATTTATATTTAAAGATTCTATTTTAATCCAAATATAGGTCAAACGTCCATATTAAAAGTCTTAAAATTTTCAGCCAGTTTAATCGGCTAGTCTTCAGACTGCATCTGTAAAAATAAAAGCGCCTCTTTACGTCTTACATAACGTCTCTCACAGGAATCCCTTTTGTGACTGAAATACGAAGGTATATCCAGTTTTTGATTACAAGAAATGTTTGGCTTCAGTATACTTAAGCCGGTGAATGATTTGACGTAGATTAATTTCTTATTCTGCGAAACTTGTGTCATTTAAATTTTCACATTTTTTTAAAGTGAGAATCTTACTTTGTCACTTTTATGGTCATTATTATTTCGACTTTTAGATAATTTTTATAATTCTGATAAGACATTTTGAACCGTAGGGTTATTTAAAATTACATAACTAAAACAGAGATTGAATGGTTCGTTAACAATTATTCTGCAGTCAACAATCTCGCTAGATTTGTTATAAAATAATTCTTAGTTTATAATAAATTCAGCGAGATGAAGGACAAAAGCATTTTTTTTAGTTTATATTATTTTTACTTTAATTAATTGCCTAGAGGTTCAAACCCGGGCAAGCACCACTGAATTTTCGTGTCCTTAAGTTGTGTTTATTATTCGTCTCGTGCTTGACGGTGAAGGAAAATATCGTGAGGAAACCTGCAAGTGTCTAATTTCATTTAAATACTGCCGCGTGTATTCTACCAATCCGCATTAGAGCATTATGATGAAATAAGCTCCAAACCTTCTTCTCAAAAGGAATAGGAGGCCTTAGACCAGCAGTGGGACATTGACAGGCTGTTACTGTACTGTACTATTACTTTAATTAAAATTAACAAAGATATATTCAAAAAAAAAAAACAATAATCTCGTTAACGTTTAACAGAAAAATATATTCCTGTTTTATTATGATGATTAATTAAAATAATTGCCATATTGAAATGTTACATGTAACTTATAAAAAAAAACTATTTTGGTTGTAATATTGAACATATTAAACATATAGCAATAACAATACATTTTGTTGTTCATCGATATTACATCATATAATTCAAGAGTTCGCAATATTATTTCCATTTAGCGTTGTATCAACAGTGGTGACCCCTTTACAGTAAAAATAATGATCTTGATTCTTCGCATAAAGGTTCCATTGATCTCAAATGATGTACAATAAAGAGTGATTGATGATCGCCCTGAATAAACCGCTATGGTACTTTAATTACTACATTCTTTGTTTTCATTCATTTTCAAACGCTAATTAGCTTAACAAAGTTTAAAATAGGTTATTTTTAAACAAATAATCATTTAATAATTCTTCAATTTGTGAATTTCACTTTAGTATCTAAAAGTCGTATTTTATTTATAGATCAATCGTGATATTTATTAAATTATTCTGTCTTATAAGAGCCATGTTATTATTAAAATGATGAACGCGTATCGTCCTCATTAAAATATATGTTTGCGCCACTTATTAATAACTTGTTCATAATGTAGGCTACATTTTTACGTTGTTGGTACATTCACGAGGATAGGTTTTGCTGCCTACAGAGTGGCCTATATTTTAAGACACAAGAGCGCTTCACTCTATATTACCGTTCGTTTAAAAGTAGGCCATAACATGTTGCATGTAGGATGAACATCCTCTATCAGCTAAATCAATTGCCTTTGTTTTACCGCCCCAGGCTTAAAGCACCCTGTAGGACACTTTCATCAAACAAAACACTTTTCAAAACCCTGAGAATAAACATGGGAAATCATTCGTCGTAAAATAGACTCAACGACGAACACAATAAGAGCGATTGTTTTCTTTAAAGTATACATATACTGGTAGTTACTTACATAAAATATTAAGGTAAGTCTCAAAAAGTACTGTACTCTAAAGAAGTGTTCGTAAGTGAACATCAGTGACGTCGGGTATTTAATCCATCACTTGAATAGAAGTGCGTAGTAATCACTTAAGTGCCTGCTAGTGTATCTAGAGCTCAAATTAAGATGATTGTTACAAAAAATTATCTTTTGTTACGATATTTTTTATTATTTCTCATATTACTGTCATAAACATTTGACTGGAAATGTTATAAATCGAGAAAAGCGTTTCTCTCTATCTAACATACATTTAGTTATGTTCGATTCTAAATAATAATAGATATAATGCAATAGTAATAACATTTATTTCGTAGTTTACAAATGATATGTAAATAAAAACAAAGTTATTTTTTTAAGATCACAGACACACACGTTGACAAACAAACATATTAATATATGTTATTAAATATATATTTTATGACATGCGCTTTCAATTGGGTTTCATCATTTTGTATAATTAACGTTAATTTCTTGTATTGTGTAAACAGCACATCTTATTGATTTCAGTATTTAAGAAGACGTGTCTGCAGAAATAATATAAAACTGACCAACAAAAGGGTCGTGAAAGTGTAGAAATAGAAAACAAAATTAATTAAAATTTTATAATATTTGATAATATAAATGACTGATTTATTATAACAGATAACTTAAACGTGTTTAAATTATTACGATTGATAGGGAACTGTAATAATGTCATGTAACGATGACGTAGGAAAATTCTTCGGATAGGACCTTGCTTGAGAACATAGGCTTTAAGTAAGATAAACTCTTAATGCGAATTCGAGTTTGTAGACGATAAAAAGCAAGTAATAAATTAAATCTAGTGACTTCGATTTTATCCTATTATTTGATAATGTGTACGATTTGTAGAAATTTGGAACCTGAACAAAGAACATAGTTTATTGTAATTACAGGCACTAGGGACATAAAATCTTAGTTCCCAAGGTCGGTGGCAATAGAAAAGGAGGACGAGCATACGGGCCACCTGATGGTAAGTGGTCACCAAACGCTCTTAGACATTGGCACTGTAAGAAATGTTAAATATCGCTTACATCGCCAACGCGCCACCAACATTGGGATCTAAGATTTTATGTTCCATGTGCCTGTAATTACACTGGCTCACTAAGCCTTCAAACCGGAACACAACAATACCAAGTACTGCTATTTTGCGCTAGAATATCTAATGAGTGGGTGGTACCTACCCAGACGAGCTTGCACAAAGCCCTACCACCAGTAACAAATTGAAATGAAATGATTATTATATGTTTTTTTTTTAATAAAACAAACATCCGTGAATACCCTTCTGCTCATTTGGTGCTCATGCTGCTGCGAGTTGTGCACGGGTCTTTTTGGCTTTTTATTTCTAAGAAAGTGTAACCATTTTGGCTGTTAATTTCGATAGATTCTACATTACGCACCGGTGCAGGTGACAGGTTTGTGTTTTTTTAAAACTCAAAACCCAAAAGTGTTTTTGACACATTGTGATTTTGGAATATATTTTGTTCATAATGTTCATGATATATGATTTATTATGTCCATATAATAGTGACTATAACATATTTTTGAGCGCTTTCACGAATTAAAATAGATTATATTAAAATTTAAGTTATTTTGCATAATTTTTCTTTTTTCTTAAAAACATGAAAATAGGGCTGATGGTATATTTTCGAATGTTTTTGTTTGTGACTCATTTGCGAGGGTTCAGCGCCCCTTTTCGGAAGGGTTATTCATCAAACACCGTTTTAAAAACATGAATCACAACATTCGTTTGAAAGACAATGAAAGTTGATCCGTTACTGGATTACATAAAATAAATAAAAATATATATTGAATGAGAGATTATAAGTTGTAAATAAAAATATAATAAAGTAAAGTAATAAAGTAACGGTAACAGCCTGTGAATATCCTACTGCTGGGCTAAAAGCCCTCCCCTCCCTTTTTGAGGAGAAGGTTTGGAGCTTATTCCACCACGCTGCTTCAGTGCGGGTTGGTGGAATACACATGTGTCAGAATTTCAGTGAAATTAGACACATGCAGGTTTCCTCACGATGTTTTCCTTCACCATAAAGCACGAGATGAATTATTAACCCAAATTAAGCACATGAAAATTCAGTGGTGCTTGCCCGGGTTTGAACCCACGAACATCGGCTAAGATTCACGCGTTCTTACCACTGGGCCATCTCGGCTTAAAGTAATAAAGTAGTTTGTGAAAATGTATGTAAAAACTGTCGAAAATTATAAAGGAGAAAGACCAGAAAATCATAATATTTTAAAATATTATTTAAGCGGCTTGCTGGCGAATCATAAAGTTTTTTATATTAAAATCCTTTCTCGGTACAACAACTCAACAATACGAAACGACGCTATTACTTTTAAATTGTAAGTTTATTTGTCTTATAATTTCTATTAAGGAAAAATATTTCTTTTCACTTATTGGTCTGATAATATTTGGGTTTGTCGACAACCCTTCGGAGACTACACCAACCACTGATTATAACGAATGACTCTTAGATAGATTTGTAATGTGTCAATAAAATATCTTGAATGTAATGGATTGGCTCTCTGGAAAAGCTCCCTCTAATAGCCTTTAATTTAGAGCCGAGATCACTTGGTGGTTAGAGTACTTAAATCGTAACCGAAGAACATATCAAGAGGAAACGTGCATGTGTCGGATAAAATCAATGTCTGTCGCATGTGTGTCTGCTTCCTTATTGGAGAATAGTGGGAGCTCCAAACTAAGTCGATTTAAAAAGCCTTAGTCCAGCAGTGGGGTATTTATTTTAAGGTTATTACTAAACATTACAAAAAAGATACCGGCACGAAAAAACAAAAGAAATGATATTATAATTGTTTACATTGATATTTGAGTTTAAATTAATTTTAGGTTTTCTTAAGCTTTGTCAAATCTTTACATAAGGGTTTACTAGTCAAATAACGATCTAATGTCTATTCGAGGTGGTGACTTCTTATTATCAAGTTACCTATTCGTTTAAAAAATATTACATCTCAACAATTTCTATATAAAAATACTTAATCTTATTACAGACGTGGTGGAGCTCGTAGAGGTATGGAAGGCGGTAGCGGCGTTGTTTACCGAGTGGTAGGTCGAACGCGCAGCAAGGCTGACTGCGGCCAGCAGACGGAGAGGCAGCCACCGACGCCCCGACAGGACACAACATGGAAGAAATACACAGATTCGCCCGGTGTGGGAGCTCCTCCACTGGTGCGTGAATAATAATTATTACAATCCAACAAACAAGGGCATATATTGATCGGTATCACGATAACGGCTCTGGTAATTAAGTTGAATCCTGGGGAAAAGTTTGCGGGTTTTTGAGTGATAAATTGCTGGGTGTGAAATTTACTAACGAGTAGAAATTGATTCATTATACGCATATGTAAGTAAATAAGTAGATATCTAGTAAAGAGTATAAGATAATATGTAATACGTTCGTAATGACAGGAAATAAATAAAGACTTCGATACATTATTAAAATTTCTCTTTACAGAATCAACCAGCTCCCGCTCCTCCTAGCCCTTCACACGGGCGGAAGGGTGAGCGTCGTACCGGTCACCATTCGCCACAGCATCACAAAAGAGAAAAGCTCACGGCTGCACAACAGCTCGGCATAGCTCCGCATCCACAGGTATGTACATTATATTTTTTATATTAGGGTAGGTATTTATATTAAGTTTGTTTTGTGTAAAAGGTTACAGCTCGTGCATACTGTTGATCAAAGGCCCAATGCTGCTCGAGTGAGAGATACATGTTACAGATTCCATCAGACATGTTCCCTCAAATTTTATTTTCTAAAGGAACGTATTTTCTCACTAAAATTACTAGTGCAGATTATTATAATCACTTCTGAAAAAAATACGCGTTGTATGCCTTAGACGTAAAAAAACTTAAAATGTTCACCTCTTATTTCATATTTCAGTACCCAGCGCCGAACTCATCAAATCAGCACGCTTCGCGAGGTGGAAGCTCGCAGGTACAAGCATAGACTATACGTTATGGCTCAGTTAACAAATGTTTGTCTATATACTAATATTATTACATTATATTGATCCGATCTAAATAATGTAACCTTCTTATTTTATTTTATAATATATATATATTTTTAATATTGTTTATGCAAATATAATATCTGCGATATTACTGATCTCGATTAAGCTACTTTAAACTTTTGTTAAGATAAATCGCTTCTTATGAATTATATATTAATTTTATAATAATTTGATAATTAATTTTAAATAAATAAGTTAAGCTATAATAGCTATAAGCAGTTTTTTTGACATTCGTATTACAGTGAAATAACATTATAATTAGTTCCATAAACGATCTAATTTTTTGTTTCCTCATTAGTTACAATCACCCAGCGGGCCGTCGTCGTCGCGTCCGTCTAGCGTCTCTAGTGGTGGGAACGGCAGCAGCTGTTCGTCTAGCAAAGCAAAAGTTCCACAGAGCTTTGGTTACGTGAAGAGACAAAACGGATCTCAGCCTCCACCGCCACCTGCTAATGGGCCGCCACAACACGGTCATGGTTAGAAACCGATTTTATAAATTATTATTTTATTAAATGCGAAAAAACACTAAAAAATCAAAGCCATCAAATAAGGTCTAACAAAACCCTTGATTTCAATAGCGTGGAATTCAGTTTAAAATGATGCTTTTAAATCCTTAATTTAAAGAATATAATGCCTGCTTAATTTATACACATAAAAAATATAAATTATTAAAATGGTTAGTAACTCGCAAACAGACATATCAACATAAAACGAGACGTTAATTTTGAAATCATATAGTTTTTTTTGTATAGATTTTATTTTGTGCAATACGAGAAATAAAAAATCCTTAGCAATACGTATTCAAAGTAAAAGACTTGCTTATTGAAATAATAAGGCGTTAGTCAAAACTATTGCTATTATTTTATCCTTTCTAATATTATAGATGCTAAAGTAACTCTGTTTGTATCTGATACGTTTTCACGGCCAAACCATTAAACTAATTTTGATGTATATTGGAATGTAACGTAAATGTAATGGAATGAATTGAAAGCTTGAACAAGAAAGGAAATAGGCTACTTTATTTATACCTAACGCTTATCCCAACCTCAACACAGCAGACTAGAATCAAATACCTAAATTACATTCCATTTTTAAAAAAATTGCAGCAATAACAAGTCTCTGATACAATATTGTTTAAAATTCATGTAATAAGTAATATTTTACAATTTCAGTTGGAAGGACTGCTCAAGTTTCGGCAGTACCCAGAACGAAAGTCAAAGTATCGGGCGGTACTCAAACGTGTACACAGGACCTACAGATACACAGTGAGTATACATTATATAAAATAACAACTGTCAACGATTTCTTATCTTATTATTTTAGGTTACCTGACAAATGTCCAATGACCATAGACACCATAAGAATTGTTAGACTCAAACTGAATTAGTCTTAGTTTTTGAGCCTTTTTTTGTTTTAATTTAGCGTGTAATGATGGGGCCGACATATAGGCTGCCTATAAAGGCCTCTTAAAAAAAAGAATTGTTAATAATTCCTTAAATCGTCAATGTTGGCAGTTATGTTAACTACAAACTAAGATGTAATTTGTAATTCAAACCACACTGAATCAACATATTTGCAAACCGAAACACAGCAGCACAAAGTTTTGCAATTTGGAGGTAGAATAATGAAAATTTAGTACCTATCAAGACAACGCCCAAACATATAATTCCACCATATAAAAAAATGTACCAATAATTCTATATCTATGAGATTTATATATTTTTATAGAAAATGGTATCGGACCAAAATCATATTCCCTGGGGGGAACTGCGGCTGCGCAGCTGTCGGCGTCCGTACGTGAACGACTTCTCGGATCACAATCATTACCCAAACCTGGGACACATGAGTTCGCTGCGCTGTTTCATCATCACAGGTAACATTAAGGGACGCAAATCATAACCATGTAGCATGTGTGATTTTTCAGTTTACGATTGCAGTGGCATTATACAACTAATAATAATTATTATTAATAATGTTTTTCTTGTTTTAAGTTGACTAATTGAACTTGTGACGTCGATTTAAAATAAATGTGGGCTTAAAAAATCAAATTGAAATATAAAATTTCGCTTGTAGAATAAATAAATATATTTCTTATTATTATTATAATATATAGCAATGACGTAATATTATACGAGCCACGACTGGACTCCACGGGAGTAGAGAGCGGTGGTGGAGTGGGAGCATAACGGCATAAGGTTGCGTCATGCCGTTTTCCGTCACGGCTTTTTTTATATTCGCCGGGAGGGCAAATTACTACTCGACCTGATGGTAAGTGGTAGCAGAGTCCAAACGCGACGACGGCCAGTACAGTCGGGAAGAAGGTTCTGCACTAGCTGCCTTCGCCTTACCGGCCCGCAAGGTGCCTCTTCACGCCTCGTTTGAAGAAACCCGGGTTGTAAGAGGAAGGGAGCTTACGTATCGGTCTTACCCCCAAGACGCGCCAATAAAGGTTTTATATCAAAAGTTAAATTGGCTTAATCTATGGATGATCTTCGTCGTTAAAACGTGATCTTTTAATTGAGTTTTCATTCAGTTGTTTTGAATGACATCATCTCGCCAGCTGATATCAACGACGATCACAAAAACAATTGCTAGACATGATCAATTAATGTATTTAGCTAAACTCATAATGTTTTATTAGTTCATTGAAGTTAGACGGAGAAAGATAGATGTTGTTCTTAAATATTATTTACGTTACAATGCCTACAACGGCCAGGGCCGTATTGTAATGTTTTCAATATTTTTGAGTATGAAAAAAAAAACATTTAAAATTATTTGTATTCATTTAAAAATATATATTATATGAAATGAGATTTTTTTTTCAATATTATTAAATAATTGATAGTAATTAATATTTCAAATATAGTTTGACGTGGTATTGGGTTCGTATTTTAATATTATTTGAAACTTAAATACACCAACAGAATCTGACATTTATTTATTAAAAATAATTATCATTCAAGTTCGTGCCTGTTAGAAGTTTAATTTAAAAGATACGCGTTTTGTTGATGTTAAAAATGTGCAGTACAGTGCGGTGTTTTAAATCATAAAGCTCGTTTTGATGTATTAATTGTTTTTGTATAATCGTTATGAAACTTTAAAGATGCCTTACGAGAATAAGTATTAAAATTTTATAAAATTAATATCAAAATTATAATTCACTAGTCATTTTTATTTGATTGTATAAAGTCCTTTTTTATTTGTATTTTATATCAAACATTGTATAACATTTTCTAGACATGATGGTAAACATTTCTTATCGGCTCGTATTTATTTATATCGATAGTAAAGGCTCGTGGGAATATTCGTGTCAGTATTCGATCTAATCTCGCAGTGGTCGCTGGTTTCGGTACAACAATCGTTGTTTCAGGGCAACGCCTCGAGGCGGGATGAAGATCAGCGATGGAAGTCTGTCAGACACACAAACATATTCCGAAGTCAAGTCTGATTACGGAATACCCTACGCTCCGTGGCTGAGACACAGGTACATATCCATAAATACTCCCTGAATGTGTGTGGTTTTCCGGAATAATCTATTCCACATTAAATTTAAAATGTATCACGTCTATCACAGCATCGTCAATCATTCATACCTCGAACATATATGTATATATTTTGTGCATTCTGTGCGTCATTCCGTAAATGTTTGTCACAGAGTGTTTCACGATCATGCTTACGCATCCCCTCCGGCCAGTCGCGAGCCGGCCCGGCTGGCCACGCAGCATGAGCCTTCATTTCGTTTCCCCATTGCAGCAACACTTACTCCGCGAGCGGGCGCCTGTCCGAGGGCGAGTCGCTGGAGTCGCTCACGTCGCTGCAGTCGGCGCACGCGCACAACCACACCTCCTCCCCTAACTCACACCACCGCAGCTCACTCACACACAATAAGCTCATCATGCATCGCGACGCGCAGAGCTCCCGACTCAACAGGAGCAACAGTATTAGGTGGGTCGACGAACGGTTACGATTATTAGGTGCGGTGGCGTGGCTATGCCTAATTTCAAATGTTTTTGTAAAAAATAATAATAATAAATAACATATTAAACAGTGTCGGTTCATCTTATTCTTCTGGGTTACACAGTTACGCCACTCGTTTCATCATATCATCATCAAGTCAATCCCTTAATCTATTTATGTAAATTTACTGTCACTGTGCTTTAATGCTCTTCCTTACCATATCATGTAATTATATATGTAAATGGAATATTAACTATTTAAACATTAAACTATAACACTATGTAATATTGATTGTTGATTGATTTTTAGCTACCTCAGAGATAGGACGTTTCCAAGGTATGCCACAAGGATGAAAAATGTTTATGTTTTGCTTCGAGGTGGCACGCTTCACTTTCAATGTAACATTTGCATGTTCGAACATGGCACGGCTTCAATTTATACAATAATCTTGTGAATCGTTAAGGCCGTACAAATTCAAACGCTATTAATTTTAATTTCGCTGTTATCAATCATTTATTTATGTCGTTACACGAGAAGTATCATGTTTTCGTTTGAATTTCATCTTTAAATTAATTCATTTAGCATTGTAAATATATGTTTGTGGTTTTTCTTTAAGGGCTATTTTCGTGTATTTTATTTGCAAAAACAAATGAACGTCAATACGTTTATAACTTTACTATGCCGGCTCAGGTACTTTAGGCTTTTGTCGTCTTCTAGTGTGATTTATTAAATGTAGTTAATATTTTTTCTATTGTATCATATTAGTGAAAACAAATTTAAAAATCAAATAAAAATACGGTTGAACAAATTGGCTGACTACGATAATGGCCATTTCCGGGGAATGGATTCGAGCCTCGCTGAACCACTATATCTGAAAAATTGATTATTTTTATGCCAATTTTCTCTTAGACTCTCTCAAAATGTCGAAATATATTATGTAAAATACAGTATTCTGCTTCCTCTGCCTTGAATTTATAAATATTAACATGAGAATATCGTTCCAGGTCAACAAAGTCAGAAAAGCTGTACCCGTCAATGCTGCAAAGGTCTTCAGAGAGTGATTACGAACCGTACTATTGTTTGCCGGTGCAATATGGACCAGGAGGACAAGGTTTGCATTGCTTAAGATTGCTTACCAGCATTTAATAATATTCTCATCTCAGTAGGCTGCATATAAATTAAAATGATCATTAGATGGGTTCAGATGTAAACGCCATGATAAATTGCGACCATCAAAATCCAGGCTAGGGCGGCGTTTATAAGTCGTTTCGTATTCAGCGGATTCGTGAAGTAAAATATTGTGAAAATATCTCAAGGTCAGGTCAAATTCAGGTCTTTTCAAAAGTCGTTGTGACCAAACACTCCGGTATACTTTATCAACGGTGTAAGATAATTGAGCTGTTTCTTTTACTTTTAATTATGTTATCTTACACAGTTACATTTAAGGTTAAATAAGATGTTATTTGTAATTATAAATTATCGTAATATAAAGGAATATATACAGGATTTATTTAATAAGATAATTCATAAAAGTATTAAGGCACATGTTGTTGAATGTCAAATATTGTCAAATATGATTATTATACAATTGTATTAAGCTTATATATGTAACTGTCATTATTTATGTTCCTAGGTCTAAACTACGGGGTCTCTGAACCGCCTTCACCATCTCCGCGGTCAGCGTTGAGCCCGACCCACCAGCCCGGCAACGTAATGCACACCCCTCGACACTCGCACCACTATCCGAAGAAAAATGACGAAGGTATATCGAAATAACAGAATTTATTGTTTTTCAATAATTTCAGACGTAATATAAACTTTCTAGTGGAAAAAACTGCAAGTAGTTTGTTTTTTAAATCAAATGACTAGTAAGAATAAGGTTAACTTAACAAAGTGCACTGAATGACATAATAAATATTTAAAACCTTATCTTAGCCACACTAGATGCGTACTAGATGCGTACCACACTACTGCGTACTGGTGGTAGAGCTTTGTGTAAGCTCGTCTGGGTAGGTACCACCCACTCATCAGATATTCTACCGCAAAACAGCAGTACTTGGTATTGTTGTGTTCCGGTTTGAAGGGTGAGTGAGCCAGTGTAATTGCAGGCACAAGGGACATAAAATCTTAGGTCCCAAGGTTGGTGGCGCATTGGCGATGTAAGCGATGGTTAACATCTCTTACAGTACCAATGTCCAAGGGCGTTTGGTGACCACTTACCATCAGGTGGCCCATATGCTTGTCCGGCTTCCTGTTCTATAAAAGAAAAAGTACTAGCTATATATGCCTATATGATAGTTCCGACGTATATTAATAAAATACGTTCCTAATCGTCTTGGTATGTGACGTTCGATCTTATTGGTGCAAATCTTCGCTCATTGACGGCAAATGTACGCATTTATGCAAGCTTTCTTGTCTAAATAGCAGAGGCAGTAGTAATAAACAATAACTTTGAGTCGTATGTGACTCACAGGATACTAAAATGTGTAATCGACAATAGAAAACCAGGCGACTTTCTGTATGTATGCTTTCAAATAAGTAATATGTGTTGTTATTATTTATAATATGTTAAGTAAAAGACCTTTGGTAACTAAACTACTTACTAAGTTAGCTTCGAATATTGTATATAGAAAAATAAAATTATTTAAACGATTAGAGAATAAAAGGTAAACTTAAAAATCCCGAGTGTCCGCAATCCGCACGTCGCGATGCTAATATATTCTACCTGATTAGTATAGATTACCGTAGTAAAATTTCGCAGAAAATTTAAACCTTACATTAAAAGTAATTAATATATAAGCCTTAATACACAATAAAAGAACATATAGAATATATAGATGATAAAAAAGCGTAGAAATATTTTCGGTTTTTACCATACAGGATGATGTATGTAAAATACAATAAAAATAACTGTATTAAATATACTGGACTATGTACTTTGATTTGAGAATATTTGATAAGTATCTCACTGGTGGCCTAGTGGTTAGAGCGCGTGAATCTTAACCGACGATCGTGGGATCAAACCCGGGCTAGCACCACTGAATTTTCATGTGCTTAAAATTTGTGTTTATAATTCATCTCGTGCTTGACGGTGAAGGAAAACATCGTGAGGAAACCTGCATGTGTCTAATTTCATTGAAATTCTGCCACATATGTATTCTACCAACCCGCATTGGAGCAGTGTGGTGGAATAAGCTCCAAAACCTTCTCCTCAAAAGGGAGAGGAGGCCTTAGCCCAGCAGTGGGACATTAACAGGCTGTTACTGTTATCTCACTAGTTGAACCGGTGGGAGCTTCACATTCAATATAATCATGAAAGATAACGATTCAAATGTGCTTATCATATTTTAATTTATAATGATAAAAGTTTATTTTAATTTGATTTTAATAGATACACATTATTTTTCATAAGAATTATTTGCGAAACGCCTTAAGTATATAAACATCTAAATTTAAAATAACTAATGTAAAAATCATGCCCGCGTGGAATAGTGCTTGTAACGATTTTCCCGTTGAATCGTATTTCCGATCCTTTGGGCGAAAATTAACCAGCCTCCTGTCACCAGCGGAGGCAATAGTACAAAGTGTTATATTTTTAAATAAATGTTTTTGCATTACTTGCCGTATGGAACTTAAATTTAACCAGCAAGTAAAATCTACCCCAACAATAAACGTATTATAATTATATCACTTGTTTACGATTACGTTTACGATTACAAAATATATTCAATCAAAAAAGGGTCCATATTTTACATGTAAAAATAAAATCCAAATGAATGTGTATTTTTATACTATGAAACTTAAATACTGCGAAATATTTTTTTTATAACTTACGAGTTGCCAAATATGTTTTTGCTGTCTCCTGTTTTTGTAGTATCTTGCCAAAAGAAATACATATTGAATCCAGAATAAGTATTACATAACATAGCAATACTTTTCACAAATAGCTGTATTTACTTTATCTTTCTGCGTTCCAGTTTGTCAACATATTTAGTAAGTTGAAGTTAACTAGTAAATATACAGACGTAAAACACATTACCTCCTTACCAGTACGTATAAATTATAACTGGTGTCTATGTATAGAGATGACAACTTGTACGCTCACTTGGCCCACCTGATGGTAGGTTATCATCGCCCATAGATATGGACACTATAAGATTATTATTTTTTTATTTTCCTGGAAAAACGCATTTACGCTTTTCCCCCACATGAAACATGGGTATGTGGGACTCGCCGGTGCCTAGAACTTCACCGGAATACCCACTAAAAAACCAGAGATACACTCACCGTCTCTTCGGGGGACGTCACGGGATCGCTTACGCATACTACCGTGACGTTCCAAACTATAAGATAATTAACTGTCCCTTACATCATCAATGTGCCACCAACCTTGGGAGTTATGTTGGCGCACTCACCGTGCAATGCAGCAATATAGGATGAACGCGTGTTACCTAATACTTTTCCAGAGTGACATGCACAAAGTCCTATCACTCTTTTATTAGTTCTTTATTTATAAATCATGTAAATTTACACAAAGTATAGCAATGTTATATTTGCAGTGCATGGTTCGACCGCCTCTTTGGTGTCGACAGCGTCATCCCTCGCTGCAGGCGCTGGGTCAGATGAAAGACAAGCGCATGAGGTAAGTTATTTGTTTTCATATAAATTACAATCTTTCTCTACTATAAAAAATATTAAATATTTTCCTTATTATTATCTTTTGTTTTAAATTCAAATGTATATACAGACCGTGCCGTACAAAAGAACAATCTTGATAAAAATGCTGAAGAATTTTTCATAACAAAATCACATTTCTGGTGAATACAAAAAAGAAACAGCTCTTCTTTCATCAGTAAACTTGCCATCGTAATTAAAAAAACTCATTTTGACAAATTCGATTTACGTTTTTTTTTTAAATGATACTTATTACAACTGTCAGCTCAATATATCAGTTTGCTTACCACAGATAACTTAAATTAGTTTTCTTTGTTTCGTTTAGCGCACTCTACATATTAGACAATTTGTTTACAACATTCATTGCCATAGGTTCGAAAGTTGAGAAGAGAGTTGGCGGACGCTAAGGAAAAGGTACACACACTGACGACCCAGCTGACGACTAATGTAAGTACTTTCTACATCTGTTCTCTACCATATAATATACGGTTATTTTCATGAATTATTGAGGCCATACTTAACTTACAGATAAGTGCAGTCAGCTTTAAGTATATTTTCTAACGCGGATTTACGCTTTCGTTATATTATTAAAACATAATGACACGTGAGCTTAGAATTGTTCAGCACTTGTTTAAAATCTTTAGCAATTTTTTATTTATAGAAAAACATTTTATATTTTTTTTAGGATATTATGTGTTATAAATATAAAGTATTTTTAAATACGGAAAGGACTTATTATAATAGAAATAAACATCGTAATTTATACAAAATATTGTTTCTACGAATAGAAAGTTAATAGTACTAAGCTCGATAAAAATGCGCTTAATAAGGTAATGATTAAGCTAAATAAGTGATCACTTTACAAACAGTCGTCCGGTGTTTATATAAAATAATAACATGTCTCTGATAACAAATTAATCGTACGCATACATTTTTAAGGCCACATGTGTTCCATATAAACATTCATGATAACTCAGCTTTAGTGAGCCAATATTCATAACAATGTAATTATTGTTTTCCTTGTGTGTCAACATATTTATATTGCATTTATTCGTCATGCAGAACATAAGTGCAGTTGAAAGCTTTGGTTTTCATATTTTTTTTTACTATAACACTATATTATAGTTTTAATATGAACATAATAATATTACATTAAAAATTACTAATTAAACACAATAGATATTAAAAGAAAACAATATTTTTTTTCTATAATTTTTACGTAATACGGAGGTATGTTTTGCTTGTTTCTCAACATACTTCCAATATGATACCGGTTAAAATAATCAAATATCTATAATATAAAATATGTGTAAAAATTTAAGATCACTTTTTACATAAAATTACCCGATTGGCGTATACATGTGTTGCATTAGTAGTTTTTGATTTTTGAGGTTGCCTTGTTTAAAAAAGCTTTTTCTGACGGAACGATAATATTCTCGTAGTATAAGCGAAGAGATCGCTTGGCGCCTTAATGGCTGTATAAGTTACGATGAGAAATTCGCAAATCAAATTCTTGGTGCTATCTTAATACAAACTTATAAACACCGAATTGTTTATTTATGTTATTATTACATAGTATGTATGTACCTGTAATACTCAGATGACACAACAATACATCTGTACTTATCTAACTAATTACAAACTCTACAATAGTATAATTAGACGTAAAAAATGACCTAAAATCAGTAAAACAATTTTCCCATGCACTTTGACATAAATTTAAAGTGCAGCGCGAAAATCCAATTACATTTAAAAGAAATGACGACAAGATCTGATAATGGCTCATAGGTTCGATCGAGTCGCACGGCCGTGAGTGCGGTCGCTCGCCATATCGGGTGGTAGGAATGTGTGCCAAACAGTTGCTAACACCGTCTAACCTAACTGAAAGTAGTGTTAAGGTGTGTATACATATCTGAGAAATGATTTTATTAAACTAACGTTTCAGATAATTGCTAGCTTCTAGTCACGAGACTTGTAAAGTTATATTTCGTAAATTCTTAGTGTAGTTAGAATGTATAAATGTGTGGAAAAAGCATTGTTATATTTTAAAATTAGAATCGGGAAGTTGAAGAACTTAAATTAATTATAAATTTATTGAAACTATTGTAATTTAAACTGTTTTTATGTTTCTCTGAAGGATACATTAGTTAATTATTTTTAATTAAAATAAAACTATACTATTCTTAAATATTTGTCTTTTTAGACACAGCTTTTAGTATTATATACATAACGTAAGATCTACAATAATATAACGCAAAAACATTTACAATATGTAATATATGTATATACGCTTATATGCAGTAGGTTCCTTACTAAATATTGCAATCTTAAATTTAAACGTTGGATTAAACTATAACTTAGGATTATGTCACATGGGAACCGGTTTGAACCAGTTTATTTTCCACCAGCATTGTTTTATGTTTGCTTAGAGAGAACAATGACGTTTTATATTACAAATAAAATAAAAACAAGTTTACAAGGATATTAATAGCCTTTTTCGTAACAAGGATTCTCAAAGGGTGATTTATGAAAGAATGATATAATTAGATATGATAGAGATAGAGATGAAAGAGAGACTAGAGATGACTAAAAATGTTGTTGATCCCCGATAAATGAGATATTGCAAGTATACAAGGGTACTAATAGTTTGCGGCATGATAAAGCTGACTGGCGAGTTAGTGCTAGCGATGGCGCTTTCCTGAATTCCTCATTAAATAATTCATATTAGTATAATGATAAATGTTTGTTTTCTATTCCTTTTACACTTCATTTACGCAAATATATATATAAAGTAAGAGCTGGCAACTGGTTTTCTCACGTACACGGAATTAAAATAATACAAATCGATAGAAAACTTTTTCTAGAATATAAAATCTCAGTACCGTTTAATATATTTCTTTCAAATGTTCTTAGTATAATATTTTTTGCCAGTATAAATATAAATCACTCTTCAAATATCATACTTAAATACACCTATTTTTTACACCAATAAAATATATAAAATACATACTCCACATAATATCCACTCAAAATTTAAATAAATCTTAAATAAAGTATTTACACATAAAAATTCGTAGATGTTATGAAAAAAAATATTGCATCTAAAGAGGTTTATAAATCAATGTCCTAAACTTTTTCGAGGTCGTAAAAAATAACGTTAAACCCTTAAGTTCTTTTTATCGTCACATCGTTACGATGTTTGACGTAGGTTTTTGTTTGTAACAAAGAGTAAAGCCTTGGAGCCAATATGGCGTCATACATACACTATGTACACTAAGATCATGCAATTTTAATGTCACTAACCACGATTATGTTCAGCGTGTGTGATGACTAGTTACCGGATTATATGCCTTTTCAATTCACATGCATTTGAATATTAAACCCCCCATTGTCATCGTATTTTTTATCTAAGATCTAGCGATGCATATTTTCGCTATATTTACAATATTTTTCGGTAATTACGTCATTGTTTGCCAAACCACGTGAAAACATTTTGAACCAAACCCAGGTTTTTAAACCTTTTTTTTATTCATAGTTGTATTAATGAACTTTCGTCAGAAACTATAAATTGTAACATCGCTCTCAAGTTCAAGTGCTGCCTAGTTACCTAGTTACCTTAGCGGATTTGGGTCCTTTTAAAGTCCAATGAAGTAGTATTCACATAAATGTTAATATTTGTTAGGTTTGTTATTTATTATATCGTCTATTAGTTTGATATCGACAAGTAATAAATGAATAGTTTATTAATTAAATAAATACTTATTTAGCAGATATATACTCTCATTAAGTTTTTTGTCCATATTTTTTTTGACGCGAATTCCTCTCGAGAATGATTATATAAAACATTTTTAACATATTATTAATCAAAAACAGGTTGAAATCGGACGTAGTACACTCATCTTTTTTTTTAAAAAGCTGGTAACTTGTAGTGATAAAATGTGTGATTGATCAGTGCTTAATAGGCAGTTAAATTGACGTTCATATCATAATTTTCCAAGGTTTTCGTACTTATATATAAATATAATATCGAACTTATTAAAAGTATCAAATGGAAAGTAAAAATGTTTTATTTCTGTAATACAACAATCGATTAAAAAGTAAAATCACTTTAATATTACCTTCAATTAAATACATAACAAACAAAAACCTGCTCATTATTAATCCAAACGAAGCAGATCTTTAAACGATTTTACCTTCATTAAGTTTGGATAAATAACCATTGATTTCATTAATAGCCTCATCTCTCCGCTCGTCAAAAGGACAAAGAAGTGCAGTTTTCAATAAGAGACTTTGCGAGTTGTTTTTGTTCGTCTAATTTACTGTTAAACAACGCCGCCATAAATAATTCAACAACTGAACTAAGCGCGGACATCAATCGTTCTTGTGACGCCATTCAAAAGCTGGCGGCTGACCTGGGTCGTTTAAACGAACGGTAACTTTACTTTAATTTAATAAAAATAAAACGGCTAGAGGTAATTTGTCTTCATTGTTGTCTTTAACAATTGAAATTAAATTGAAGTTAATGATGTAGGCGCTAGTTTTGGAGAAATATTGCAGTGGTTTTTCACTTTATTTTTAATCATCATTAATCCTCATAAACCAAAAAACTTGCTAGAAATGTATATAATATATGTAAAAAATACACGAAAAGTTAAAATATAACTATCTTAGTTAATAATAAAAATATTAATATAGATAATGTAAACTGTTACGAGGAGCAATTGTTTAGTTAGTACAGCGAGCCGAGCCGCTCATCACGAACATATCAACCTTCGCTCGACGCATTCTTGAGAGCTCACGCACGTGACGATTTGGATTCCTGTGTAAAATTTGTAGTCTATGGAAGACCACTTCACTGCGAATTAAATTGGTGCACGGTTGAATCCTGTTCGCAACGAGCAATTTACTCATATTCTGCGGACGCCGTAATGTGTCATGTTCGGTGCGCAAGTTACGTTACAATAGTAGGTCAGTCGCCAGCTTTAGGTTTAAATATATAAGTGGACAATATTGGAAACATCTTAACGTTTTTAAGGTTGGCAGCCAAACTTAGACATATATATTTTTTAAATATTAATGAAATTTAGCAAGTTAATATTTGAATATATGTGAGAAGAATCTTTGAACATTTGTATTATTTTGTTTGAATGAACGAATATCACAATTTTATATACTCGAATCTAAGTTCAATTTATTTCAATGTTGTTTTAATTAGAGCCACCAATGCTCTCTATTGATCATATAATAAGTGGTATTGTTAAATAAATGCTATTTTAAATTAACTATATTTTACTCAATAAGCATATTGCAAAACATTTTTAGTTATTGAAATTCTATACCCAATCGAATTGGTTATTAGCTCATAATTGCTTTAGTATATGGAAGTAATATAAACTAACAAATTCGTTGGCAGTCTTTACAACCACATAGAGCGTGTGTTGGCAATGATCCAATACCAACAAAGGATACTACTGTTAGTGATTGGAGTTGGTTTGATTTTATGGTCAGTAATGTTTAGCCAAGTAGTGCTCAAAATTTTAACAAATGATTCACTATGCGCAAAAAATAATTAAACCCATTGTAATTTATTGATTTATGACGTTTTTATGATTGTCATATTATTAACTAAGACTACCAAAACGTTCTTTATTTAAATTTATACTAGCTAACTGGCCCAGCTTCGCACGAGTAGAATGTCTACAAAAAACTTTTATATTGTAATTGTGATAAATATAATTATATCTATTGGTTTGCGCAGCCCACGCCAATAAAGTTCTTAGTTAGCATGTTTTCCGATATATTTAAATACGTTAATGGATTATAACGCTAAATCGTCTCTATTAATCACCGTATCCATGAAAACCACATGAAAATTTGTTCTGTAGTTTTTGAGTTTATCGCGTTTGGACAAATAGACAGACAGAGGCGGCAAGGTGACTTTGTCTTATAATATGTAGTGATAAAATAATTTCCGTTAAGTTTTTTTTTTCCATACCGACCCGTTTGTGTAATAGTTACAATTGTCACAATGTTCTTTTCAAGGTTTTCAAGTGTCATAAAAAGAAAAAAATCTACAGAATTTGTGTACTCTGTCCCGCTTTTTTCTTAAACCTGTTGACATTTGTCTGTATTAAAACAAAACGATTTTGGTCTGTGTATGCCGCGTGTGCGCAGAAATGAGACGTTATCAAGTGTAACTTGAGATCACGCCCTATAAATCTTCAAAAGTGGTCCCTTGCGCAACAAGTGAGCGCGATGTACGGAACTCATTAAATTACCATCTGTTTCAATTTTTTAATCTGTATTTTATGTATAGATAATAATTAGTTAATAATTATTATTGTAAAGACTACAATGGTCTTAGTTTGCAATAATAGCAATATAATTATAAATTTGGATACTAATAAATGCAGCAGTGGTTTATAATTGTCTTCTAGCTAAGTAAAACACAGCTTCAACAAACACTTCTGATGCTGCATAAAAGTGAGGCTGCCCCATCAGTGTATGTTATCATATAATAAGTATATGTTTATTTGAAATTAATAGCTGAAATAAATACATAGTATAATAGAACAAATTATACATTAATTTATTGTAAGCACTACCAAATAACCCTACAGTGCTGTCCCTTTATATGGACCCGATAGACCGTAACTTATGCTTTTGATTAGCGATCAGTCCGGACTGTTCAGGGTTCCGTGACTCAGTTTTATTTAGTAGTTCACTATCGTCGTCCCAACCAGTTTGTTTTGAAACTCGATAAAGGACGGACGCACGCGCGCGGAGCTCGTACATAGTGCGCGTTTATTTCTCGGATCATATAAACAATAGTTCGAGTATTGCAGTGATTTTTGTTGTGATAAAAGTGATTATTAGTATATGAGTGGTTGTCAGTGGTGTAAGATTTACTCCGTATTTGGTACTTATAAAGCAGTGCCCTGTTCTCTTGTTTCAAGAGCTATGGGAGCAAAACATGTTTGATTACCGTTTGTTGTTTTGTTGCTAGGACATCCGTGTCATGTCTTTAATATTGACGATACAAAATATACGTCGATTACTGTTTTTGTCGACTTGTAATGGATAATATCGCTTGTAAATGTAAAATTTGTTGAATTAAATTATTTTACCATACGTATATAATAACTTATCAACAAACCATAAACTTATCTGATAAATATGATAAAATATTATGCACGGCAAGGAAATACGAGGTGCAGTTTAGGGCTGTTCGTTTCATGTCCTTAAACTATTAAGGGAGCAGGTATTCGCCCCTTTTTTCTGATATCTGTGGAACCCTCTTTAGTCGTTCCTTTACCCTTATTCACTTGTCCTTTATTCCTTGACTTTCATTGTTGGACTGCCGGATCTTTGTTGTCTAACGTATCCAGCTTTACGTTAGAATTCAATTTGTTTGGTTTTAATATTTCTTTTGGATGTTTAGATTTTGCACGCAATCCTAACATTATATTTTGAAATAATGTTTTAGCGTGGCCTTTTTTTAAATCAATTTCTTTAAAGAATGAAAACTTTTATTGGACTTAAATGTTGTTTAATACGTTTTTTATTTTGGTTTTATGGCTTTTATGTTAAAATTTTGATTATACTCGAAAATTGTGAATATTAATTGTCAATTTATTTATTTTCTTATATACGGTTTTATATTTGCATAAAATTTTATTCTGATAAATAAAGTGATATTATAAAAATATAATTCTGTGAAGTTATGCAAAACAAACTTAAAGCCACATCGACATACGTTCTAAAGAAAAGTTTGGCTTCAAAAAATACCATATTTACCTGTACACTAACTCATCAAGCGATAATTATGACATAGTTTCTATATGTTGTTGATGAATATAATAATATATAATATTTTGACGCGTTGCAAGCATCAAAACATAAAGAAATAACTTTAAACGCGTTCTAAGGGATGATGACTTGCGCAAGAAGAATGTCACTGAGGATATGATTAGAGAAAGAGATGGAACGGTAGAACAATACTCTCGTCAACCTTAAATAGGATTAAGCCAAGTTAATGATAATGATGAAGGGATTAATCAATAAATTATATGCTTACATACGAACCACGCGGGGAGTTGCTAAGTATTTATCTAAAAATCGAATCAGATGTATATGTATGAAAAAAAATACTGCAAACATAAAAATAAACATCAAACAAAACCGTTTATAGACGATTCTCGTTTACACAGCCCCAGGCGTTTGATTCTAATTTCTTTTGATGTGTTTTATAGGCGGTGGAATAATCAAGCATTTTATGACAGTGTCGTGTACCGAAAAATTAAGTAAACGTTTTAATTACCATCTGCAATATTATTAAAATCTTTACTAACTTTCTCACGTCTAACTTTCTTCGACTAGGAAGACTAATGTTTTATTGCATATTATAAAATGTTGATTATATTTTAACCATGTTACCGTGTAACGAATTCGTAATCTTCAACCGCTTGAATCTCGTCTGATAAATATAACCAATACACGTGGAATAGATAAAGTATAGACGTATTCTAACAATAGATTAGATTCTTAGGGTGACCTTTTGTCACATTACTTGAAGGTCACTGTATTTCATTTCATCTTAATATATGTAGATTCTTATGACAAAAAAAAATCAACAACAGGAGAATAAGACATCAAATTATGTTTTGCGTTTTATATATATTTAAACGATGAAAGGAAGAGACAAATTATGGTAATATTTAAGAACACGTTTTTAAAACAGCCTTGATAATATGTTATATAACGGACAACTGTATTAAGTAGCACTTATATGTAGTTAATCATAGGTTTAAATACACCTATTTTGTAAAAGTACGATGTACTTAAATACAATTATTTACAATAATAGCTCCGTCTGTAAAATGACTAAATATTCATTCGTAACTTAACTTCTGTCGAATGACGACTGTTTGTATTACGCATGTAATATTTAAATCACTATACATTATTATTCTAATGAAAACATTATTATAATACTACTTAATATGTGAACCAACTCAAGTACTTTATTTGTCAAATCAATCGATACGATTATAAATATATTTTAAAGTAGAATCATATATTGCACACAACAATATGTTGTTAGCATTAACATGATTATGATATTAACGAAAAATTCGTTCCACATTCGTCCATTCCCGTTCGTTACTCACCAAACAAATTACTCAAGCGCTTGTTATTTAGATACTGTTATCAATTCACGCATATGAAATACCTGACCAAGCGTTGGCGTTATTATCTTTTATCTACATTAACTATGAAACACTCCTTTTTGGACATTTTTTTCTGTATACTTACTCGTTTTCTTTGCTATTATATAATTAAATTTGACAACAATACGATAGAAGCATTCTGTTACATATTACGAGTTGTAACAAATGACAGGAACACTCTTTGAAGAATTTACTTGCAGTTAGAATACGCCATCTTCAATCAAGCAAGCGCCTCTACAACATTCTCAATTGAGGTTAATTCGTACGGAGACGGAGATATGTAGCGCCCCTGCTTTATTTATTCGTTCAATAAGCTAAATGTCCTAGTGAATTCAGATCGTATTCATAAATGTTATAAATTTAGTTTGCTACTATCTAGACTATTCCGGGACTGAAATGAAGCAATTCAAACTAAACTCTTAACTTGTTGATGTTTAATAAGATAAATAAATTATAAACTGTTACAATATTTACAAATGAAAAATAAAATTACGGACACACTCACAATTACAATCACAATTATTTATCCATTGATCACAATGCCAAATTTTTAGGCGAATAATCGAACCATGGCACCAGAGACAATACATTACGCGCAGGATACTTATTTTAATTTTTCTTCACGATTTTGTGGTAATTGGTATTGTATACTCTAAACGATATGGAAATTAAAGAGTAAACATTCAATCTCATTGTTTGTTCCTACGCCTACTGAACACGAAAGTTACTTGAGGATTTGTTACTTGGCCAGTTTCTTTTCCAAGTTATTTCTAAACATGGTACCGGTGTACTTTACGATCTCACCTCATGAAATCTTTAAAGCTTCAACCCTTTTCGGATACACGGAAAATAGTACGCTTGTTTACAGAACAAAGACAACGAACTCGTAAAATGTGTATAAAACAAAAACATCAGTTACTAATAGTCATTTCATGGCCTACACATGGACGTCAGGTGCTTCGAAATTGTATTTTACGTAATCATTCTTAAGTTACGTATGCGTACATTGGAGTGTATAATCGGCATTTTAAAGAGGCGATCGATCAATTGTTTCGGGCGTTCAAAATAGTTAATGTCGGATATCTAAACCAGTTTTATTCGATTTCTTAAATATTTTTGATAAGAATTTTAATACTAGCATAATGAAGCGCATCCTTAACGAATTAATTATATACATAATTGAATTCGTATAGTGGTAGAATTAATTTGTTGTATTAACCAAAAACTTAATCGCTGTAACTTTCTAATCTTATATAGGTAATGCTAAATTACCTTGCGTGAATAAAACTATGAAACACGTACGTAACTTTTAAAACAATGCGTATTGGTACCAATTCTTGTAAATTCTAATGTAAGTAACGTTTTCGTAATAAATGCATGCAGGATAAAATTTATAATATATTTTTTTATAATTAATAAATGTAATGTTAATTAATAAAAGTAAACTGAGCAATTTGAATTGTTTAGTTCAGTTCAGTTTAGGTAAGTTTTATTACTACCTTCGCAAATAGGAATCGACGTTGCGCTTACGAATAACTTATATCATATGCTGATTTCACTGTATACAGAGCTATTAAATTGTCATATCGTTCTTATTTATTGACCATTACTAACGTATTAATAAATGTTGCTCAGACAATGCAGCGGCAATCACTTTCGGTCATTTAAACCAATCAAGTCTTAGATTCAAAGTTCGTTATATTTCTCATAGATATTTTGTAAATGAAAACATTTGTGTGGTTTATTACAAATGTTACTCTGTTGATTACAATTTTTATTTGTTTCACGAATTATGTTTTTAGTTATATGATATGATTTTTTTTTGACAATAGGGGATTGCTGGTTGCATTCTTACTACCCAATCGACGAGGTCTTGTATAGGTAATAACTATATTTTTGTCTAAGCTAATTTTGAAGAATTTTTTTTTTGTTGAAAATAATCTAGTTTCGTTAGATAGCGTGTTTATTGCGCCCACGCGGGTGGAGCAGTAACGCAGGTGAAGACCCCGTAGCAGCTAGTCCAACCAGCTTTTTGTCATACGTATTACATCTTATTTTTCTCGCATTTGTATTGATAAATGTCAAATAATTTGAAAATATGTACAAAAAATCATACTATTATAATAAAGGTGTCTTAGTTTTGGCAAGTTATTTAAAAACATAAAAAAAACAGCTATTTTTTTATAGTATAAATGTCAAATCGACAATTTGAAGCTCTATTTTATGGAATCCTAAAATATACAAACCGGTCTAATACAAAATATCATTTACTGAAAGTTAACCAGATTTGCGCGTTAAGATAGACAGATGATATTGTAAGTAAGACGATCTTATGAACATATGTAATTACAGACAACAATGAGATATATGTTGTCATAAACAATGCCCTCTTTACGTTAAAGACCTATTGTATTTGACTGTCGCAGAATTTTGTGCCGTTTAAACTGAAATTTTTTGTATTCTCTTTCAAAAATGATATTAAATCTAAAAATCAATACTATATTAGCTCAAATTTTAAAGTAAAGGTCTTCATAAAAACAGATTAATAACTGACGAATAAAGTAGTTATATGGTAAAAAAAAGATATTAATGTACAATATAATCGTTATTAATTACCCTGTTTTATTCACGCCTGCCGTGCCGAGGGTTTATCAATGAATTTATAATACTCCAAAACCCGTTTACAATTACGTCATGGTCAACCGTCTACTATGACCTTGACAGAAGAACAATTTTACTATAACAATTCGAAAATCTATATAATTTTATTACAATGAGTCCTGTTTTCGCTTTAACCGTCGTTCGCATATGCTTATACGATATGCAAATAAAACCGAATCGAGTAAAATACCTAACGACTAAGACGTCGCGTCGACACGTGTATACAAATTAAGGATTTTGTACTTTGTAGTAAATTATGAAAATATGAAACCGTCGATAGTGGTTACTGGTAAAATATATATGAACAAACCACAGTGTGAAATTTTCCAAACGAGCTCAAATTAACAGCACGCATATTCCGAGAAGCACATGATGGGCCCAACTGGTTTGGAAGTAAACACGATGTGGGATGTCCGTAAGTACTTTACCCATTATCCTGTATCAAGAGAAGCACGGAAGGAAGCTCTACAAGGGATCATGGATCTAGCCGGGAAGTGCCAAGTAGTTCATCCACTTAAACGAGATAAGCCGGCATGAGCGTCAGGTTTCAGTCAGCATAATTAGAAATTTACTTATGAATTGTTTGTGCAGTGAGGTTTGTGAGTGGTCTAACTGGATTAAAACTAAACGATAACACTTGACACGTGACAAAAAATCTCTAACGTCTTCTCTGAAAATTAAATACTCTTTATCAGCCCCAGTAAGTTTAAAGCGATAACATTATTGTTATATATAGATAACATAATCTTAAATACTTCTCGACGTTTACAATATATTGATATTCGAAATGATTTACTAAAAAGTTATGATCAATTAATTTTATAATCAAAATTTATAGAATGTGAAATTCGTTTCAGTAGATTATTTGCTCGTGATTAGCATGACAATAGAGTGGAATGGATGTCAGAGGTTACAGCGATGCCCTTAAACCCATTGCTTTGTACATAACATATCGAGCATACAAGATAGGCAGACAATGCCCAACCCACACGGCATGCTTGTTTATGACCGATGTCTACAGATTATTTGCTCATTCTCGTGTCGCATGAGAAGATTCAATTTGAAGCTCGTACGTTGATGTCGTTATATCTTCATTATGTTCTGATAAAAACCTATCGCGTAACGATTTCTTTTATACAATATTTTTTATTACTGTTTTTGGTAATTCATTCTAGTACGTCATAATTATATTCTATTTTTGAATTTAACTTTTATATTTTGATACGAAATATATTATCTTCTGTCATTTCGTCATATTTGCAATTTGCAATACATATCTGTTATACAGGAAAATGCATATTTCATTCGAAACGGTTCGTTCCGGTTCAGAGCTTTTGCTGGTCGGTTACCTGTCATGTAGAACTTGAATAGTTATGATAATTATATTACTATAATGTGTTATGTTTCATTTGAAAAAAAAAAACATAAATTATGTATAAAACTTCCAAACTCTGACATATTTTATTCGTTTAATACCAAAAATGTATACCATATTTACACACTTAAAATTAAAATCTCACAACATAGTTTTTTATTTCGCCTCCGCATTACAAGACGAAAGTTCCCTCCGAAGTACTTATATACTTAATAGTATATTCTATTTATGTTATCATAAATCAGCTAGTCAGGCCTTACATAATATGACAGTAAATTACAACTACAAAGATTCGAAAAAATACGCAAGTACCATTTTATCACTTATATATGTTGTTAGGTCCTGCGATATTTATATATCGTTCTAATTTTTGTTTAAGGTTTATTTAATAAAGGTAGCGTAATATAAGCTCCTTGACCGCGTTTTAAAAATTGAAAATTTAAACAGATGACGCGGTTTCATATCGAATGTCTAACCGTACGTTCTGTGCTGGCCATGTGCTCAACAGATGCGCTCCTTGAACCTACAAAATTGTTCCACTTTAATTCCTCGCTAAGTTTCATCAATACAGTACTTCATCCTTATAATTATTTCCACAAGATTTATATACCATTAATAATGAAATTATATCAGATTTGATGTCTTAATTTATAACGCTAATATCATGTAGTCTGGATAAAAAATATTAAATAAATGTACCAATAATTTTGACAATGCAAGAACATTTTCAAATAGTTTTTTGTCGTTCTTACATATTAACATCCCAACCCTGTTTTTCAATAATAGACATAACTTTAAAATTCATGATAACGTTAAATTATGTCCCACGGGATGGAAAATACACAATATTTGTTACTATATATTATCAACCGTTATTTAACATATGTTTGTGTGGTTCAAACGGAATTGAGCCGAAATTTTACACTCATTTTTATTACGATTTTGTTCGTTTGAATGTATGAATTGTTTATTTGTTTTACAAATATCTCTTATTGCTAACTATATATTAAATGACAGCAATGAGAATATTATTAGTACATTACACTAATGTCACAGTGGACAGCGTTTCCGACCCAGATTTATAGAGAACAATTCATTGTTTTAAGTACTATTTAAAGACATTATTTGATGTTCATTGTATACACTTACAAAATAAAAGATGAGGATTAAAAACAAGCTTAGCAAGCAATTTATTTTTTACAAGTAATTTTTTTTTTTGGTACAAGTATAATTCATATTTCAGCTATTCGTTTAAAATATTACCGAGATATCACGCCGTCTTACTTAACTTCGTTATCTGTGACGTAGCTATCGTATTCCTTATCTCTTTGTTATTTATTTCACACTGTCCTTATTAAAAGTTTTTAATTATATTTTCTTAGATTCCACACGTTACTGGAATAACTTGGTTTTTCCTTACGTTTAAAGGTCAATTTGTACGTAATTCTTAGATCATCATTATCCTCTATGCGTATCAATTTGATTGACGCGGTAAATCACCATCAATGGAATGTTTTCTAAGCAAACAGAATAAAGTATTATTTAAATTTGCGACCACAATGGAATCAATAAATACCGCACCTTTTTTATTTAACTTAAGTCATATCTATTTCAGTTTAAACATACATTCCAATGAAATAAAAATTAAATTGTTTTTTAAATCTTGTTTTTTAATATTTTAAATTTTTAAATCACGCAAGCAGAATTTGTTTCCTTCGAAACCTGTTTATGTACTTTCTATCGGAAGGTATAAAATGCTCGGATGACCACGTACGCCAGCTTTGCCAACTTGATCTTACAATTCTTATACAATGATCACACTTTTATCTCATTGCTTTTTTTAGTAAAATAACGAGCAAAAGTCGTAAACTTATATTTTTGAATTCTCTTTTAAGGTATTCTATTCACGATGTTACAATGATCAGATAAAATTGCGATATCATTTTATCGAAACTGTACCTAATTTATTTACCGATTTCAAGATAACAATGGTTGGTTAGGTTTATAATTAACTTGTATGTTTTTTTGTGTATTATTTTTGTTGAAAATTCAGGACCGATTTATATATTTTTTACTAGATTGATCAAATTATATATAAAATATATTATTAATATATATACAATTGCATCTTCATTAAAAAGTATTTGGTCAGCTGATCTAAGTTTTCTATTTTATCACATTTTTATCTTTTCAATGCAGCTGTTAGTTAAAATATTGATCAATATAAAATCGTTCTATTTATATAAAGATATTCTATGCTTGTCTTTCCGTTATTGACAATATCTATATAAGCAGATGCGGGCACTATGACACGGTAAAAAGATGAGTGCGATGTGTAACGTATGTTGCTATTTGTCGGTCTGTTTTACTTCCTGCTTATGACATTATCTTGATCATAAAGAAAACGATGGCTAAGGATTCTTTAATATATAGGCCGCGTAGGAGAAGCCTTTTATTTAATTTATTTGTGAATTTTAGTCTTAATTCTATCTATTTTTATCGAAATAATAAAACAAATTACATAAATTTATAATGATATACATATCATAATAGCTAAACAATTATTAAAACCTGATATCAAATTTATTTTCCCATTAAGAAATATTAAATAAAAAACAGCAACAAAAATATTACGATGTTAATGTTCCAGGATGATACAATGTAACCTGATATTAATCAATGATTTTTTTTCATCAAAACTTGAAACTGGTCTTTAATTCTAATCTAACTAGATATTTTGTAATTTATCAAACCAATTATATCTAATTTTTTTTCCTTTTGTATTATTTATTGTAAAAGTAATACCATTGACTGATCTCTAAGCCTTTAACGTGCTTCATATCTTACATTAAGAAAGCGAATAATACAAAGTGAAGCTTCCTTGCCTTCCCTTACCTTGTAAACAATGTTGACGTTAAGTATATATTAGGCTTTTAAAAGTAAAATCGTATAAAATGAAAAATCAATAAAGATAGCCATGTACTCAGTTTTAATAATATTTTTCGTACTACATTGGTAATGTTAGTGCAATTATTTCATTGCAATTTAAGTCTCATAAAAGTAATAAATCTGTTAATTTCATAACAATTGTATTTTCACAATTCTTACTTAATTATATTTAAGTTAATTAAAGTTAAAAAAAAAAACAAAAAGAAAATGATACTATATGGTTCCTTAGTTTATTACCAAAACAACACTTTACTTGTTAGTTACTTTGTTGGTAGAACTTTGTGCAAGCGTGTCTTCGTCTCGGTTATATTACTTCTAGACTGCGATGATTTATGTTGTATCCATTAACACGATTTGAAACGAAATATAACCCATTAGTTTCTTAGTATATACAATTAAATTAAATAGAAAAAGTTTTTTTTTTTTATATTACGAAATGCATTGTTGATGCTGATTTTTCTTTCTTAAAATGATGTTCTTATCTTATAAATCTCATAAATATAAGTACAATCGTGCCCGCATCCGCTTTTGGCACACAAAAGGCTTGAATCGTCTTACTTATTACTTTTCTAAACAATCGATTTCCATATGATGCAGCACTCACGAACATATACCGTTACGATATGATCGCTTAACAATACCTTTTTTTTCTGGAGCAATTTTTATGTCTACGAATATTTTGAAGGTAAACAATTGATGATCTCGTTAAAGTAAGCAAAGATTCTAAGCGACTATTATAAATGCGATTGTTCGTTCTTTATTGAAACATTGTAAAAAAAAACGAACTACTTTAATATATATCTCTAAGAAATTCTTTAACAAAAATCTATGAATTATGAAATGGGATAAAAGACAGCATATCATATAAGTATGTTTAACTTATGAATTAATTTTAAATAATAATAATTATTTAAATCAAGGAACGAATCGTGAAAATCGGATGACCAGTTTCTGAAAAAAATACGAACATAAGTATATAGGGTTGTAATTTGATGATCTTGATTGATGACCAGTAAATTCTTGCAATAACTTTTAAAAGCAACAAATATATAAATGCACGTAATTTAGCTATTATGTCTATTCATTTTAATTATAGATAATTGTATTGGTTTTTATCGATTTATTTACAACTAAGAAAGTACGAAATGTTATGAAATGACCGTGAAATGAAAATATTAAACTCACTGTTACTACACAGCTCAGTACAAAAACGTTCCCTTAACAAATATGAAATAGGTCATTCTATTGCAAAATAGTCTTTACGGCGTTGATTTAAGGTCATTCGTTCACGCATATCTGTGTATGTATAAACTGCAGGTCGTTGATACGGGAGCAGCAAACCATATTCCTCCATTAGAGGGAACGAGATGGGTATATAAACATTCTTCCGTTTCGTTCCCTTGAATCCCTTTCTCTGTTAATATAAAAAACGTAAGCGTCGGCTACTATGAATAAGACAATTTTGTACAATTTTTTTTTATTAATATAATGATTATTGATGGTTAGTTTTTGTTAACTTTATTTTCAGGTGTTTGTTCTTGAACCGATTTAGTGATAGATGTATGACCATCAATAAGGAAGTATAACGATTCTATATTAAAAATAGTATTTTACAATTCCATAACCTTCCCATAATTTACACAAATATAACCTATTCCAACCACAAGAGGAATAAACCCAAATAAACAATTTTGACATCGATATCAATTGACGCGATATCATTGGTCGACATCTTGAATAATCTATGATATTCATAATGGGTTCGCGAAAAAATGGCGTTTTCAATGCCCATGAAGTTGCAATCCGAACTTTGAAAGTTAAATTAAGGTTATAACTAGTTAAGTGAAATAGTGTTGTATTATAAATTAAAGGTAAATTAATCAAGAACCGTTTATAGTGCGTAATACAGCAGAACAATTAGAAAATAGCGTGCTATTTGTAATTCTAAGATTTGTTTACCTTTATTCCTACTCCGAATGGAATAGAGTATAGATTAGTCCTCTGTGAAAGATTTACAAAAATTGATACTGAAAATTTTGCACAAATACAAATATACAATAAAAATGTTAAATTATTCGTTTTGAAGTCAGCTTATTATTGTTTTTTTTTTAATATCGTTCTTACCACATAAGATATTTAGAAATATTTCAAGGTCTCCATTTAACCGTATACTTGGAGAGGGAAATAGTATTTGACCCCGCATAATTTATTATTTAACCCCTATGATAAGATGTACACGATGTATTGAATGTCATATTAACTACTTTATTAAAAAACCAACATTATTTTATAGGGTAGGTTCACTAGTAACTATATATTTTCGTTGAAGTAATTGATTGAATGTTTGGTAATAAATAAATCAGATTTTATTTAATAAATTATTAAATTAATACAGATTCTTTAATTTTGTTGCATTTAAACTTCTCCCGCCGTCTTCTTTGTCATTGACTTGTCATTTGACATTTCTTCAAACATCTAACGTTCTCTACAGGTGGACTATGTCCAAGCATCATTTTAAATAAAAATAGTGACTCGCGATCTTTAAATGAATCATTTGCTCTTTTTAATCGTGCAAATATCAATAATAATTACGACATTCTAGAAAAATTATAATAAAATAATAATATTATTTACGAAGTTTAAATATTTTACTTTTAACATATTATTTATGGACACAGTAAATCAACGTTAGTTCCAGTTATTGAACCCAAGTCTGTGTATTCGTAGTCAGGCGGTTAATTGTTTGTGAGTTAAAATAGTACCTTCTAAAGTTATGTCTGTACTTTGTGCGCATACCGAATCAACTATTGTTATTTCTTGAACAAATGAATAATTCAGCCCTCGTAATTCCCAAGCTTTAAGTTTATTTATCGCTGATGAATCATATTTCTATTGAAAAATATTCAAAGCGTAGCACTTGCTTATATTAGTTACTTTCTTTATCTGTAATACGGTAAAGTTAATTTGACTGACAATTACTTGTCATATATTATTCAACTGACATAACGAAAAGGATTTTTTTCTGCTGTTGAATAAGCTGTAATGGTCATTTAATAAAATTTATTTCGAGTGTCAATTTGTTTTCGAGACAACTATTCCTTCCTATTTGTATTACATTAAAGTTCATTTGAATGGTAATGTAATTTGTCGCATATTGTGCCATACGCGATATTGGCGGAATAATTTGCGCTTAACTAACGTAAATACAAGCTTTAAGAATTAAAAAAGAGAGAATTAACTTTATGTTAAATACTATTTTTTTAATACAATTCGTAGTCCGAAAACGTATTTTTTAACCACATTGCTTTATAGTAAAATTGACTGACACGTGTCATTAATTCAGTTGCCACAATAAAAAATCTCTTTTTAACCAGGTCTTTTTGTGATAAAATAATATGCTGTAATATATATTTAGAACAGAATTCATATGTTTTAATAAACCACATTATTTTGAAAGGTTAACCAGAACATAATGATGGCCTTCATTTCGAAACAGAAGTACGAAAGGGTAATTCAAGTAGTTAACGGGTTAGGTGTTAATATAAGTAAAATTATTGTAACATGAGAAGCGAAATGACTCAGGTTTACCGAATAAATAAACAAAACAAGCTCGTTGCGGTTATGAGAGTTGTTTTAGGGTGGCAATGCCATTACTGCGTCATATAAATAAAAATAAATGCTCGTTTTATGGGGTTATAAATTATGTTTCATTACGCATATTATGTTTTTAAATGTAAGAAAAATTTAATTGCTACATTTAAAAAAAATCGTAGTATAATTAACGAAATTTTATACTTAAGTTTAGTTAATTAAGGTCAAAATTCAAATAAAAATGATTATATACATTTCTTTTTCTAAAGAACTTAATCGATACAAACGAGCACAGTAACCCTAATCACCTGAGAAAAGTTTAAACTTAAATATGACTCAAGTAGATAATAATAGACATGCTATTGTCTATTGATTGTATATTGATCACGGACGGACATATTTGTGTAATGACGATTCAAAAGATAAACGTTCGTAATGAATCGAAAGATATGAATAGATATATTACGAGATTCTTGTAAAGCTTATTATTATTTACATATGTATTTAATCGAGCCTACACAGTGATAAGATGATATTGTAAAAAGTAACAGCCAGTTACAATTTACCCACTACTAGGCAGTTTTTGGTGGAAAAACCTTCAATATGAGTTGGTGAACTCCCACGCAGTGACATGCAGGTTTCCTCACGGTGTTTTCCTCCACCGCATAGCACTAGATGAATAATATACATAATTTAAGCGTCTCATTATTCACACCCGCAATCTTTGGTTAATAGTCCTATGTTCTAGCCACTGAACTATCTCGGCTCTGACGATATTAAAAAATAAAGCAATTGATATATAACCATACTTGGTTTTGTCCAACACCGGATGCATTTATGTTTCTTATGTCGATTGTGACAGTCGATTTATAGATAAGAATAATTACATGCATTTTGCACACTCATTTCAGAAGTACATGTCTGATATTTGATTTAGAAAGTTCGGTTCGTATGTAAGTTATCTTAGCGCAAGACTTTCGTATCAACCGAGGCATTAGTTGGAAATGATACAAGATGCAAAAATACTTCATCATTAGTCATAATAGCAATTAGATATTAAATATATTTAATCATGGAATTTACATATTTCTGTAAATTCCATGATTAAATATATTATTAAAATAATAATGTTTTTTTTTTTTTTTATTTAAATATAGCTTTAAAAGTATTTCATTTACAACGAGATATATACGCCATTAATTCTATTGAATAATCCCTTCACCCTAAAAATATTTTTATTATTAGTAATCTATTACGGTCGCGGCAATGTGTTCTCACAAGTGTTTTCAATTGATGCGGTACTTGTATTGATCTTTTCGATGATATCTAAAAATAATCTATATTAACTAACCGCTTTACTTAATTATGGAGCAGATCAAGTACTCTATATATAAATTAATGAGTAATGCTCGATCGCTTTTCTTGTCTTTGAAAATAAAGTAAATTTCTACAAATCTCGGGTTATATATCTGAGGTGTTAATTATTAGCGTCGTTTTTACATGAAGATTTATTGACTTTCTTAGGATATATATTTCAAGAAAAAAGTTTTCAGCATATTCGACTACAAGTCGTAATACAATTGCAGTATAGTGTGACGTCGGTTTATAAAACTTTATTTTTTAGTTTTGATTTCTTTATAAATCAAACGATGTTTTCCATTACACTTACGATATATAAGTACCAAATAATTAATTTATGTTACCGTATCCACAGTGTATATATGGTGTTAATAAATGGAAATAATTTAAAAACTTTCAATGTGATATAAAATGACGATAATGTGTGTTTACAAATAGTGTACTCAAAATGGCAGTGACTACTTCACCTACAACTTACTATGGATCCCCAATTCACGATGGATTTGCAACCATCCGTGCCCCGAGAAGTCGAATAAAGATAAGAAATCTAGTTGAACCAAATAATAACACTAATCTACCTCAAAGGCATTCGGAATATTTTACAATAAATAGGGCGCCTAAGAGTAGCTTTCTAGAGAGTAGTTGTGGGGTGCAATATGTAGCAGGCGAATCTCACAGTATTTACGTAAATAAACCTTCGCGGTTTAGCTTTACTGAACCGATTTATGCCAAAGTAACACCACCGCCGTCGGAAAGCAGTTCACCAGTGAAATCTTTAACCGACCGCAAAGAAACTCATTACGATTCAATTGACACAAAACCTCGCAGGCGATTAAAAAGCTTAGAACTACCGAAAGACACAGATCCAGGAAGAGAGGAAAAAATAAGCATTGCGAGCTTAACTAACGGCGAACGTCATTCTCATGAGCCGTACGTAACAAACCAGGACGCCACGGAACAGCATTCCGTACGGACGAACACCACGGGATCTTCCGTCGACTATAGAAAGAGAAATAGCGATCGAGATAACTGTTCTGAATCCTCCTCATACCTCACCGATAATGATCGGCCAATATCTAGTTACAGCGATAATTCCACAATACCATCCACTGATACGGAAGATGTTCTAAAAGAATTGCCAAATAAGTCAAGATTCCACAAATCGCCTCAAAAGTATGCAACGTTAAATATGAGGAGACCTAAATTTATAGATCTCAAGCCACCAAGCCTAAGCGATAATCCATTTTATGGTAGCCTCCACAGAAACAAAATAGGATACCACTCCGAACCAAACACACCCTTATCTAGTGACGTCAATGACTTGAATGGTTCAAGTGGCCTTCCAAGCGAAGTGCAGCAAATACCAAGGATGCCGTTACAGAATACTAGAAATGGTTTTAAGAGATCAACAAGCGAAACGAACGGTTTCTCGAAACGACTCAGTTACAGGCATTCCTTTAGTGTAGACTACAAACCACAACAATTCGCCAAGAGGCCTCACAAGTGCTGTGAATGTGTAACTGGTATAACAGCTGAGGAGAATAGTGAGACCTCGCCATCATCAAGGAAGCTAGGAACGTTGTATGAATCACAAGACCCGAAGGTTGGATGTCAGACCATCCTTCGATCAAAACCTCCAGTGCCGTGGTGGGAACTAGCAATCAAAAAATCTCGTTACAAGAGCTGTCCAATTCTTGAAGAGGTATGTACAAATGAAAGCATTTTAGATAAGGTTATTTTTAAATCTGTACCTTCAATTGAAATACTTATATAAATACAAGCGTAATAAACTATACAAGCTCTACTTAGAACAGAGTTACATTAAAATAGGTAATTAAGTGACTTCCGCTAATAACAAATATAATTGATTTTTAACTCGGCTGTCGGGTACAGTTACTGACAGGTGTATTCGGCTTATATTAATTTATGGTAGCTAAGTACACATATTTTACTAATGAAAAGATTTAAATATCACCGGGCAATTGATTTTTGATTATGTACATAATATTTGACAACTGATTAAAAGTTGGCTTGAAATTGTTTTTAAGGCCAATTTCACATATTTACAAATGTCTTAATATTACTTTTTAGTATGTTAAACGGGTTTTCATTTTATGACTTGACTATAAAAATGATTATTTAAATAAGAATTCGTCTCATTTGTTTAACATAATATTTGAAAGTTATGATAATTTATAAAATTGACTTAGTATAGTTAAATATTTTATCGGGTAAGTATTAATAATATAAATATTAATAAAATAAAATAGGCTATGTATTGAGTTCGCTTTCTCAGTCCTAACTTTGACAGGTGTATTATAAATTAAATCAAGCCAGTTGTAACGCTTGTATATAAAAAAAAGACGAATTTAACGCCGAAAAAAACTTCTACCTGCTACCATAGAAGTACCCATTTCGAACAGGTGATCTAATCTTGAATTTTCTATACATTTAAAACGCGATGATTAACCTAAATTTTCTCACGGTAATAAAATCAAAATAGATCGATTTTAAAATTTTATTTCCAATTCAAATATTAAGTATATCTAATTTAAATTATAAATTCATATCGATATGTCGATCCTTGATATAATTCTTCTAATATAACGGACAATAGACAATTAAGTTGTTTTTTTTTACGATAATTTATTTTATCACTTACTAACATGTAATCTTACTCGCTTGAGTACCTAAGTAGGACCAAACGCGAGATAAATATCGCTCGGTCAAGCGCCTTTCGTACATTGTCCAGTCACACCCGCTATAACATGGCACACTTACCTAACATAGCCGCATCCGCCTGGGACCTTCTCTTATACTTGTTTATGGATTTATTACAGTCCTGCTACAGTTATTGTCCTATCTACGAAGCTTACAACTTATTACTGACGTATAAGAGCATTGGTAACGCATTATAATAACTATATAGATGAAGTTTGTTGATTTTCAATCAGTTTTATTAACATGTGTTTTTCAATTAACGGAGAAGAGTATCTACGGGTTTATCGTCGACTCTCTTCGGTTGTGATATTAAATAGAAGCTTGTAAAATGACGATTCAAAAAGTGTTCGTACTCATAAAAGTACTCGAATGAAGTATGTTTTGATTGCATTTATCAAGTCAAGGATAAAGTGATTGAAACATTAATGATAGTTTACATTAAACGGTTGAAATAGTCAATAACTTGCGTTAGTGAAAACAACAATGTATATTATTATATAAATGCTACATAACAATTCATCAATGCCACAAAAACCTTGAATACATCTAGAATCCTGTTATTAGACATTTAATCCGTTAGTATGAATGCGGTATTAAAGACACCACCAACCTTCTGTCTTTCCAATCATTTATTGATAGGTGTGTCTTGGACTGTTTTTAAGGTTAAGTTATTATAACTTTTATGATAAATAAGATTTTGGGTCTTTGTAACAATAACATAAAAGCAAGCTATAAATAATCATAGAAGCAAATAGGTATAAAAATATTTCTTATTGACATTGTGGTGGTCTCTGGGACCACAGATTTAATAAGATTATCACATCGGCACTTATAGGTTAAATATGTATGTCAAAGCGCGCAAGAAACAATGTAATCGAAATAGGAAGAGTGCAGTTGAACAAATATTCGTTCTTGTTAAGAATGTAGCTTCTCTATGTGCTACCGTTGAGTGGGTGACGTGTGTCTCTTTATTGAATAAGTACGTGTAGTTTCGATCTGCTACACCCTGATCTACAATAATTTTAAGTAGTTTAATAAGGAAAATATATTATCAATGTCTTTTATGAATAATTTTTTATATATTTATTTGCAACTTAACTATTTTCTTGTATTTCAATTCACATAAGTGTTTTGAATATATGGGCGTGGACCCATGTCTCCGGTGCGGTGCGTGCCGTCAAATTGTCAGCCATTTTTATTAACACGTGCGAATTAAGTAACAGCAAAACATTGCGGTGCACCGTAGTCGCACCGGGCACCGTACTTCGGCACGACGCCGCGCCTTCTCCCGGCAGTGGCGCCGTGCCAGGAGTTTGGAGTTTATTCCACTACGTTGTACTATATTTTGTTGGTGGATACACATGTGTTAGAGTTTCGGTGAAATTAGACATATTCAGGTATCCACTGTCGAGCACGAGATTAATCATAAACACAAATTGAGCACACTAAAAATACTGGCCCATCTCGGCTCTATCCATAGACATCGGCAATATATTTGACTGGTAGAATAGTAAGTCTGTGGATAATTGCTAGAAGGAACACCTAGCATTAACAATAACAAAATACCGAAATTAAATCTTAACAATTAATATTTATTATCTATATTAAAAGTAAATATGGCGCCCTTGTTCTTATATCAAATATCTATTTGAATTTTATACGTTAATGTTATAACAGACACGTGTGGCGTGACGTCCATAAAGGTAACGATGGAGGGCATTGTACTTTGTTCGTTTAATGTATTATTTAATTGTTTCGCCTCGTACAAATTAATGCTTGTTTTCCTTCACTTAAATGCATATTGCGTGCATCGTCAGTAAGTAATAAAGTGAATTTGATTCTATTGCGTAACGATAAGTGTTTTTGGAGGTCGGAGTATTTCTAATTTTATTTACTTTAGCCTTAGTAAAATAAAGTTAAATACAAAAACCGCATCTCATTCCATAATAAAATAACTCACATTTCTTTTTAAATATATCAATAACTAGTAATATATACAGAGTGCTAAATATCGTATTTTTTTAATGAAGTCTAATCCAACTTGGAGTTCACAAAGCGCGGGTGGCACAGCTGCTGACGATATAGGCAATTATCTTCCACCTGTCTCGCAACCTGTGCAGTTCATTGTCACTCCACGCGCATAGTTACATTCGATTCGTAATCTAACTGTAGATTAACACTGGTATGTTCTAGACACACGGTCATGTGTTTTTTTAAATAGTTTATCCGTACTGATGTTTAAATACGAATGGGAAACCGTTGATCAGAAGAGACACTGCGCTATTTTTTTTAATCAAAGTTAGCTACTGTCATTAAAGTAAAATATAGTTACGACATAAAAACGAGTTAATATACTTTATTTTTTGAAGCTTTTGAAAAAAAATATTAGTGATAGATAGTGATTCACGACAAGTGAGTGTGAAGAAGAGTGTGTGAGTGACGAGAATGTTATTAGCATTTCTGCTTTAAATCGCAATTCTGATCCTCTGGACGAAAAATGAACCAGCCCTCCTCTCACCGTCAAATACAATGACACTAGGTGTTATTTTTTTAATAATTCTTTGCAATATTAGTCCAAGGTCCAACTCCAAACGGATCAAATACATAATTTATTAATATTGTTTTTATTTCCAAAGCCATAAGCATGTTATATTCAAATCAATTTAATCAATATAACGTATAACTTTTCAATTGCTTGTTTTGTTATTAATATTCAATTGACCTTGGAATGCAATAGAAGTCAAGGCAGATGCAAATGGTTTTCCTTAACGGCAACGAATAGCATTATATAAAAAATAATACCTAACGGAACTTCGTTCATTTCTATATTCGAGTAAATGCCTACAGGTGGATCATATGGCCACTTTTTATAGTGTTGGCACGCGCATGTGCAAGAGACGGATATTATAATTGACGAAGTGGTATGGCTGACGCAGGTGAAATACCATAATAAGAAAATAGTACTTATTGTAAATAAACTACGCATCCTGAAATGTCATTAAGAACAATAAATTTATTTAAGTGCGTAATATTTTTATGCGCAGTGAATGGCTCGTGTATAAATTTAGTGTTCAAATAATGATACTATTTAGTTTATCGACAATTGTAACTAAAGATTTTTTAAATTTTATAGCTTCTTAAATTTAAGTCGCTTATACCATTAAAGTTAAAAAAAAAGGTTTTTGGTGGTAACGCTCCTTGGTGCAAGCCTGTCTAGTCTAGCCCACCAATTCATATTCTACTACCAAACAACAATAATTATTCTGGTTTGAGTGGCGAGTGAGCCACCTTATTGCCTAAGATTGGTGGCACTTTGTCGATGTAAGATGGGGTTAATATTTCTTACAACGCCAATGTCTATGGGCATTAGTGACTACTCAACATTAGACCCAGCCATTGACCAGGCTGCCTACATATTTTTAATGAAACAATTGTTAGTCGAAATATATAGGTGAATAAACCAAAAAAATTATTAAATATTTATGTTGGATCAAAACTTGAATCTCGTTTCGTTAAAACTGTTTCATATTTAGAATCACCAAACTCCGAGATTAATGAACTTCGATGTTCGGGGTTTTTTTTTCTCTTAAATTTTTTATGTCAGTATAATTTGGTCATAAAATGAATATATATTTTCGGTAAATGTGCTTGACTTAACCAAGCAAGCAAATAGTATTTTGCTAAAACCAGTAAAAAGCAAAAACCCTTTTAGGGTTACCAAAATTTTATCGCCTCATAGCCTCAGAAGTCTACCCTGAGGCTATGAGACGTTCCATAAAATTTAATAGCCTTCTAAATTCAATTTTGCTCTATGTATAAATTGGGGTAATATTTAATATGACCACTCCTCGTACATGTCTTACCGATCAGTTATTTCCAACCTGTATGTTCATGTTTTACGTTAACACAATATTGATAGGGATCGTGGTCATTGCCCCTCTTTAATTTCGCTGAGTACTCCTGTGACGTAGCAAACAAAGGGTCTCGTGTCCAGCTGCACCCATGCTGTTGTAAACGGAAAGTAATTTACTGTGATGACTCATTACTTTACTAACATTTAAATAAATAATTGTAGGTAAGAGTCAAGATGGCACAGTGGATAGAATAAGTGAACCTTATCCAAAGGTCACCGTGTCAAATCTTCGGAAATACCGCTGAGTTTTCATGTTGTTCTTCGTGTTTATATGTTATAGTTAAACCCGTGTCGAAGGTGAAGATAAACATTGTTAAGAAACATGCATGGGGAAATTATGCCACATGTGTGTGTGACTAACTCTACCTATTTTCCTTAAGAATATAGCCATTATCCAACTGTGGGACATTTTTAGGTAGATACTATACTATACTAATACTTTGCGTATTATATATGATTTTGTATAACAATCACACACGTCTACATTATGTACATAAGTACAAATTAAATTATAATTATGTTGCTTATTTTTATTATCATAAAAGAAAACAACAACAATCTATTTAACAATGACTTGTAATCAGGTTAGAATAAATTATGACAAAATTATGACCTGTTTGTAATTTACAGATACTTCATATTACATGGTAAGAATCATTCCCAGCATCAGCCTCCCACATGTTTTTGTCCTGCCAAATTAATCAAATCACTCAGTTTCACAGCTCGATGAAGTCATATACAAAATTAAGATACCTATGTTACATCATTATTAAATAGACGATCAAGTAGAGAGATGTTTACGATCATATTTGACAGGTAATTACCTTGTCTTCATCTCCACAAGAACCAGTTCCGCTTGTACTTGAGGCGATTTAAATAATTATCGACTACGGACGTAACCACTATCCAAAAAACGGTATCAGGAAACATTATCTGTTTGTGGTCATCTCTTATTTCGAAACTAGATTCTTACTTACACGAGCTTGGAAATACGAGGTATTTGATTGATTAGTAAACAAACTATCATACGATTTACGATCTTAAATACACTTTAAGTGTTCTATAAAATAAACTTTATAGAGTACGTTGAAGTTGTATTACAAAAGGTCTTTAAACAATCTGGAAATGTTTTACACCTAATCTCACGCTTACAACTTTCAACTCTTAAGTACTCCCGAGGTGTGGAGGTTATCGAACAGTATGTATTAAATAATATAAAAGTGGCGAGTAAAGTAGAGCGTTATGCCAAAATAATGGAAAGTAAAAAATATACCAAATAAGAAACACGCCAGATTTACGGCGGAAGTGCTAGAGTTTTTTGCTCTTTAGCGGTCGTTACCGTATCGCAATCAACGACTTTTATTTTTGGAATGTTTGTTTACAAGTGACGCGATTTCCACGTGTTAAAAAAATTAAATGTTTATAAATTTCGACGATGATGGTTCCCAGACAAAGCTGAAATGTACCAAATATATTTTAGCGAGGTGTTACTGTAACATTGTGTTCCAAATTTTAACATAATCTTTGTTATTTAATAAATCATATTGCAAATATCCTGACTTACCTTATTCTAACTGTAGTGGACATGATGAAATCAATTCCACCTGATATATTTCACTTAACATGATGATTTTAAATTTACCAAAAAGTGTAATATTCAAGGACTGTTATTGACTGACTGACATGAAAAATTACTGTGATTTATATAAGGCGTTTCTTAATATATATTTTTTTGTTCACAGGCACATGTCGTTTCAGCCTTTGAGCAAAGTCTGTCGAACATGACACAGCGATTGCAGCAGCTCACAGCAACAGCAGAACGAAAAGTAAGTTCCTAATATTACCGTATTTCGCTATTCTATAAAACATACAACACTTAATAAGAAAGATTACATGACGAATATGTTAGTGACGTCATAATGTTAACGTGATGATCAGAACGTATTTGCATCAATCAAGAACTAAAAATTTAATATTATATATATAATATGACGTCACATACACTCAGATATCCATACATTTATGATGTCTATAACTTTTTATTTATCATAAAATAGTATTTGTTTACGACGTCAGCATAATGTATTCTTTTATAACAATGAAAAATAGTATCATAGGTTTACAATATTTCAATTTGAACGCAACGATAAATAATTATAATGACAGTATAATTTCATTCCAGCATTCGATTTGAATTATCTTTAAGTAATAATTGACCTTAATCATGATCATTTTGCTCCAATTATATTTGAAACGACATGAAAGATGTAGAGAAATTTTCTATGAATATGTATACCAGCTGGGATGGTTACTCGACTTTTCTATATTAAGGCTAACTCAAATCGGTTTCTAGTTAAGCAAAACTTGTTTAAGATTATACTCTTGAGCTAATCTAATAAATGTAATAATTTTCATAAATTAGTTCTAAAAAAGCTACATTTAATAAACCAAATTATTCCTTATCGATTTGAATATTACTTAAAATTCATCTAATTTTAGAAAAAATGGATATTAATACAAAATTATCCGATCGAGATTAATATGCTATCATTGCTCTTAATACATATCATACGCGAGTGTCTTTCTAGTTTCTATCCACCTGACTTAGATTATAGGGTGTGACAGTATAATGAAGTCAACTTAATAAGTGAAATATGAGCGGCTAATTAGCTTTATAGTAGAATTTCTCCACCAGATTAATTAATTTCACCTGCATGAAACTTTCCATCAATTAATTTTATTAAAAAATATATTTAACAAAAGACCGAATTTATATACAAAATTAAGCATGAATTAATTCACGTCATGTAATATTTATGAATCTATTTCATGTTTCATGAATTTATAAATATTGTTTTTAGATAAGTCTATTTTTAAACTTGATCAAAAAGAAAATAGCATCTAGAAAGTAGTTAGACTTGCTTAAAGTAAAAAAACCTTACTGAGAAATAGTTGCGATGCGCGCTTTTTCTTTACTCATTAAATAAGTATCAATAATAATTAAAGAAGATAAGAAATCGTCTAGTATAAAAATATTAAATGATTTGTAAATATTATTTGATTTCGAAACTCGCTCTTTATTTGTATTATTAATCTTTAAAAATAAATGTAATATATGAAAATTTGCTTTTAATTAGGATTCCGAGTTGACTGAATTGCGACAAACTATTGAACTGCTTCGGAAGCAGTCGATCCAAGCTGGTCTGACCACTGCGCATATGCAGTCCATGGGCATACGAGCTGATGGCGTCAATGTCACAGGACCGGTAAGTTATTAAGATCATTTCATAAAAAAATACTTAAGATATTATCTTACTCATTAAGAGACCGCTTATTACAAAAATATATATATATATATTTTTTTAATTTAGGACAACTTAATATGTTGATGCTTCTGGTAAAAATGCTATATTGACTGGTGATAGGGCTCTGTGCAAGCTCATCTGGGTAGGTACCACCCGCTCATCAGATATTCTACCGCAAAACAGCAGTACTTAGCTTTGTTGTGTTCCGGTTTGAAGGGTGAGTGAGCCAGTAATTACAAGCACAACGGACATAACATCTTAGTTCACAAGGTTAATTTTTTTATAGTGACGCCCATAGACATTGTCTATGGGCTTTGGTGACCACTTACCACCAGGTGGCCCATATGCTCGTCCGCCTAACTATACTATAAAAAAACATATAATAGATTTTACATGTTATATTAAAATATTGCGCCTTACGCAACAAAAAACGTAATATTTATGCCATATCGTTTGTTATAAAGAAAAGTTATGTTAAACTTCCATTCTCGATCATCGGTGCATCGGTATCAGTAACGTATCAGTTAGTGCTCCAAATATGCGCCATTTTTTATTTTGGTATTAAGGATGAGTAAAAAATACAAGTTCATTGCATGTCAAACTCCAGCAGCTTAAGCCAACGTATTGGCAAATAATTGCCATGTGTATGGTTTTGCAACAGGTATGCGTATTAAGGTGGTTCACTAATTTGCCTACCAGCTTGCCAATACCGAATCTTATATTCATTACAAGTACATAATGCGTGCAGTAATAACTGCCTTGGCTCTATAGTTAATATCATTAGTTGAAATCAATTTCGATGATCAATCATGCAACAGCGCAATAGTTAAGTTTAAAATAAAACATCACGTGCACTTTAAGAAAATGTTTCTAATATTAATATGATTGATTGTATTACAGTTTAACATACATAAAAGTCAATTTCAGTTATAATCTTGCGAAACAGTTTGAAACCAAAGAAATGTGTGAAGGTTGTTCTGAGGTATCAAATGTAATCTTATGATAATTATGTTTGATTTGTCACTTTGTCTTTTGTAATTAGGGTAGATACACATCGCGAGTTCGCGACGGTGTACATTGAGCCTTGTGATTAAATTAAACATGTTATGTAGGCCAGCCATCAATCGTTACGTAACATCATTAGGACTCCCGATAAAATGAGATCACGTACATAATGGCGCTTTAATTAAAACGGTAAGGCTAAGTGGACTCACGAGTGCGTCCAGCCACGTTTGTCCAACGAATGTCAAATAAACTTATTCGATTAGAATATATTCCTTACTTTTAAATTTTAGCTTATCTGTGGTAGATTAACAAGAGCTTAACAAGCTTGCTTTACAATAATAAATCTAAGCAGTAATGTATTTAAAATAAAAGTAATTGTTCCACTGAATGATCCAATAAATGCATATAACAATGAGAGTAAAACATTTAAAAATAATTTTTACTATTATAATTTTGTTATTAATTAAAAGTTTCATTAAAGCTTCGTCAAAAGTGCATTAATTTATTAAATAATCAACACGACACAGTATGAATAATTTAAAGTGTCATAATTAAAACAGGGCGTTATGTCATTAATGACACTGAAACGGACTAAACCGCAATATAACGATCAATCATTTTTTTATTTACCTTTAATTTAATATTGTTTAGCATTTATAGGCGTATCAGTAAAATGTTTCTAAATCTAAATAAAAAAATGGTAAATCTTCTTCCATTAGGTAAATCCATCTTATGTCTTAATTCAAAACCAAAGAATAATTCAAACGTAATAAAAACTAACGGCGATCCGTCGATGTTGTCCAACGATATATGACTATATGTTTGACGTTCCGCCAGAGTGACATAGCAACAAAAGTCTGCTATCACTCTCGTCTCAAATTCTATAGTCGAAATCATTGAGAGCACCACAGTCTCGCCGACACATTTGTTTATTTATTATCTTTATTAACCGTATAGTAAATCAATAATGTATATACAATCGTCAAGTTCGTGTGCAAGTTCTAATAAAAATAAAAACGTGAGAAAAAGCAGTTAGATCATTGATATGGTTCCAATCACACGCTTTTTACATATATGAAACCAGAACAGTTGCGAATACACACGTGAAAGTCGACGCCGAATAAATGGCGTATGTGACCACAATTGTACACGTTAACGCTTACATTGGAATTAAATTGACCATCAATAGATCTCGTTCTAAATATCAAACGTCAATAGTTGAGACATAACGTCCTGTTTATGCTTGATGCTATATCGTGTGAACGTAATTATTTTAATTAGCCGTCTAATTTTAATCTCGACATCTTGAAGCTATGCGATATTGAGATGTTCATTCGTAATATCGTTTGGAGTGACGGAATTTATAATATATCTTCAAAATGATTAGCCGTTTCCCAAAAAACCGTTTTTTGAAAAACCGAACATTTAAAATATATTAAGATATTTAATCACAAATTAAATCGCACGTATCACTTTCTAATGTATATAAATATTTATATCTAATGTGTATAGCATTGTAAACGAAATCTGTTGAAAAATAATAAAACAAACATGTAAATATATTTTTTATTAAGAAGAAAGTTCTTTAAATTACTTTAAATTTTTATAATCATTAAATATTATAATTAATTCGTATGTCTTGCCTCTAGGATCCAAACTCGACACAAACTCAACAATCTTCGCCTCAGCGGTTAGCTCAAGGCAATGGTGCCATCACGCGGCACCTCTCCACCGATAGCGTATCTAGTATAAACAGTCTCAGTAGTGGGTCGTCAGCACCACATGATAAAAAACATAAGAAAAAGGGATGGGTGAGTTATTACTTTATTGTTTAAATAATTATTATGTGTTATTTTTTTGTTTGAGCTTAATGCGTCATTAAATAAAGCAGCCTAAATTAACGGCATGTTTTTCGATTTTAATAAATAAACAAATTTGTTTTAACCTTTTATATTTTGAAGAGTTATACGAAATTGGCGTGGTATAGAATATTAAGTACGATTTAAAAGTTAATATTTGTGTCTCACAGTTGCGCTCATCGTTTACAAAAGCGTTTTCAAGAAATGCCAAGATATCTAAAACGGCAAAGCACTCTTCCCTCGGGCAATTGTCTTCACAAGACAGCTCGTCGGGCTCTCATCACTACGACGATCCGCACACGATCCGCGAAGGAAGCAACGAGAATAGTCTAGAACATTCCCACGAAACTCTTGACAATGCTAAAGACAAAACGACGTGCCCTCCAGCAAATACTGAAGAACAGACCAAAGGTAAATTACGCAAACTACATTTCTGCCGACATATTCAATTCGCTAATGTCGAAATCCCATCTGTTCGATGCATTAGCATTACTAATTCTGTAACGCACATGTTGCATTTGTTCGATAAATATAAGCTGGAGAAATTAGGTTAAGTGAAAGCTTTATGTCGTATTAGTACATGTCATTTTAAGAGCCCTAAGTAAATTCATTAATATGTGTATAAACTGTTTTAATAAATAGAAAATGAAGAGGCGACAAAATAATCGGTTTGTTACTTGACACCTAATATTTATTTCAGAAAAACAAGATCAGTCAGGCTTAGTCGACGAATTGAAGAGGCAATTACGAGAAAAAGATTTGGTGTTAACAGATATAAGGCTAGAGGCGCTCAGCTCCGCACATCAACTCGAGAGTCTTAAAGATACTGTTATAAAGATGAGGGTAAATATACAATTTCAATATCATTGTTTGAAATTTAAACGTAGCAGTTTTAATTCGAAAAAAAGTTATTGCTGTAAATAAAAACTGAATTGTATATATCGTTAAAATATTTTCACAGAACGAGATGTTGAACCTAAAACAAAACAACGAGCGTTTGCAACGTCTAGTTACATCTAGGTCGTTGGCTGGTAGCCAGAGCTCTTTGGGAACGGGAGGATCTGCGGTCGAGGATCCCAGGAGATTTAGCCTTGCCGACCAAGCTACCATGCACCAGGTATTGTAATAAAATTTTATAATTGCTATTTTTGTTTATTATGATGATTGCGTTCATATATCAATTAATTATGTATTGGCCAGCTTTGCTAGTCGATTGATTTTTATATAAATCGAATAAAGTTTTATACGCCATGTAACATATATTATATACCTCTCTACAAGCTCTTCGCCAATTTTCAGTAGAACTCGTTAAGACGTTCGGACAAAATTTTAAGTGACAGGTCGAATTTATGAACACAATTAATATGATTTAAAAATGGAAGAGGATTTTGTATAGAATTTTTTTTTAATTTCAGGCGGCCATGGACATACATTCTCAGCCTTTAGATCTAGACTTTAATTGTATGTCCTCGACTCCATCTCGAGACCTTTCCAAGAAAGGATCCCCTAAATCTAGTATGGTCGAGCCAATATACGGCAACAAGGCTGTTTGTGAACTAAATGAAAACAGTGAAGCCTTACTGGGAGCTTTAAATGGCACAAGTAACATGTTTACAAATGGACTAAGCGCCGGGGACAGGATGAGCGGTGATTACGATATCAATACAGTGCTACCTCCCCCTAAAAGCCGTGAGTTAGCGATAGGAGAAAGCTATTCAGATATCGGTAAGGTTTTATTGCGTTTCTTATCGTTCCGTAAGTTGGTAACCAATTATCTCTTACACATTCTATTTCGTTCTCAGGTGTCGCTGACAGTCAGGGCGATACGACGGACGGGAAGAAAATAGCGATCGCTGTATATTTAGGGCAACCGGAAACATTCCAAAGATATTTCGAAGAAGTCCAAGACACATTAACTGAATCGGAGTGCAGATTTTATGCGAAGCAAACAGCTAGTGCGTTTAATAATCACTTCGATAAACAACCCAGTTTCGATTCCCCGAGGATGTCTCAGAACCACAGCCCCGAAATAGAAACTCAAGATTATCCGCAATCTATAAACAAATCGAACACGAATAGCCTTAAAAGTAATAAATCAACGCACAGTAATTCATACAAGAACGTGTACAATAGTGATTCGACAATAAACTGCAATGAGTTCACTATAGCGTACACGTACATATCTGGTAAGACGACTTGGCAGAATTTAGACTATATAGTTAGAAAAACTTTCAAGGACTACCTGTCCAGGATAGATCCTGGAACGAATCTTGGCCTCAACACTGATTCTATTACGTCATATCATTTGGGAGAAGCAACGCGTGGACCGGAAATCTGTTTCCCTGAATTATTACCCTGCGGTTATATAATCGGCACCGTCAATACTTTGTATATTTGTTTGCAAGGAGTCGGAAGCTTAGCTTTCGATAGCCTCATACCAAAAAATATTGTATATAGGTATGTATAAGTGATATTGTCGGTTCGAAATTTAATTTAATGTATCGGGTTATTGACTTTTGTTTTTTTAACTTGTAGGTATGTTTCACTATTGTCTGAACACCGGAGGGTAATACTTTGCGGACCAAGCGGCACGGGGAAATCATATTTGGCGGCTAAATTGGCGGAATTTTATGTACAAAGGACGCAGCGAAGAGGAAATCCAGTTGAAGCCGTAGCAACATTCAAGTGAGTTTTCCTATATTTTCTTATTTCCTGCAATCAAATAAATAATAAACGTTTTTTTTGGGTAGTAGTTTTATTTAACCGATTATGAAAGAGACAATAAGTACAATTCAAAGTATTTTTGATAACATTTTATAACAGTTATACGACAATTTTAAAGTTTTTTGTCAGTAATTTTGTTTATATTTCATTTATATTTTAGTAACTTATAAAATTTGTAAGCGCGTGCTACTTGAAATTGTTGTTATAATAAATCGTTACGCAGAGGCAAAATAATAGAACGAAAGTTAATATTTAAAAAAAATTAAGCTTCGGTATAAATTAATGAAATTATTCAATTTTTCAACTAAGTTTTTTTTAATACTGTCATAAATTGTCATATATACTACCCGATGAGGGAGACCAAATGGGTCTAGTATAATAGGATAGCTTATAAGGGTAGAATACATTATTAGGTTTTTCTGAAAAAAAAATTAATGAAATATAAGTATAGAATTTGAAGGAGCAGGAATAGATATACAAGAATCTATATTATTGCATTTCTTGTGTAATTAGCTAGTCTTTGAGATTAAGTGCCTCATATTATGTAAACTAAAATTAAGAAATGAATTGGAAATCGTTAATTTCCCCACCAGCGTGGACCGTAAGTCATGCAACGAGCTGCGCGCCTACCTCGCCAACATCGCGGAGCAGTGCGGCGGCGCGGCGGGCGAGGAGCTGCTGCCCGCCGTCGTGGTGCTCGACAACCTGCAGCACGCCTCCGCGCTGGGCGACGCCTTCGCCGGCCTGCTGCCGCCCGACAACCGGAACATGCCCGTCATCATCGGTACGCCCTCTACTGACCTACAATACTTTTATTGCAATATTTACCACTCCATTCATTTCTTTATATTCATAATCATTACTCAAATCCTATTTTGGTTTTAGTACACAATCTCTAATCTAATACAATAAGGTATTTAAGTTATTTGTTGGATTACTAAACAAATAAATAAACATTTATTCTAAAAACATTATTGACGGCATTGACAATCTTCGATTATTCTGTTTTTTATATTTGCCGGGAAAACAAATGACTTCAAATGATTCTATTTTCTCTTGCACAGGTACCATGTCTCAAGCGACATGTAATACTACAAATCTTCAACTCCACCATAACTTCAGGTGGCTGCTCACCGCCAACCACATGGAACCAGTAAAGGGATTCTTGGCACGGTACGATAAAATGAAAATATCGTTGTTTTCATTTGTAACATACAAATTCTTATGGATTGTAATATTTTTTATCTTTTGTGTAGATATCTTCGCCGAAAACTGTTCTCTTTGGAATTGAGGCTAGGACGACGTGAACCAGCATTGGCAGCAGTCCTAGAATGGTTACCAGGAGTGTGGTCAACCCTCAACGCCTTCTTAGAAGCCCACTCTTCAAGCGACGTTACCGTCGGCCCTCGTCTATTCCTCGCTTGTCCCATGGACTTGGACGCTAGTCAGGTATAGCATCATTGTTGTCATTTATATTAAAATAGAGGACATAATTAACTATAAAACAGCGCATTCAACTCATTACACATGAAAAGAGTGAAACTGCGTATGAAACGTTGCGTTCACAAATTAGTAAAAATAATATCAACGCATACATCGCAGACATCATATTAATTTATACTATCTTTAGTGCACTTCAGAAGTAAAACTAAAATATACACAAGTACATATGTATACACAATAGTTGCATGAGTTATAAGCGTTAACGTGATTGAGACAAGCGAAAACAGAAGAAGTAATACATATTCCGCGGCCCGCAGGCGTGGTTCGCGGACGTGTGGAACTACAGCATCGTGCCGTACGCGTCGGAGGCCGTGCGCGAGGGCGTGGCGCTGTACGGGCGGCGCCGCCACGCCGCCGTCGACCCGCTGCAGCACGTCAAGTCCTCCTACCCCTGGAGGGAGCCCAACCACTCGCATGTGAGACGCGTACCTGATTATTAGTAAACTAGCTATCAGTCTATTGCAATCGGAGAAGGAGAAGAGATACCCCTATAGGGTAGAAGCTTACATTTACATATTCCATGTAATGCGCTTATAGCTATACTATATTGTGAACTCCAAACAGTTCTTGATTCATACATATTTCTTGATAATTCCAAATACAACACTATTCCGCTTAACTTATTATACCCACTTAAATTTTAATTGCAAAGTCCCAATAACAAATACGCTCACATTCAAAATGCTATTTCTTTGGATATTCAGGATCTCAACCAATGATACCAATTCATTGTCAAAATTGTGTATTTGTCTTTACTCCTCCAGTGATTGAATACGCTATCGAGACAATTTATTCACATTTATAAGTATGTACTTGATCAAAAATATTATATTGGACTTTACAGACCTTACGACCTATATCAGTTGAGGATGCTGGTATTGATGACGCTAATCAAGATGCGAACACGAACAACAATCAAGATCCTTTGGTAATTTATTATTCTTTGTCATATCTTCATTGTGAATTTTTTTTCCAGCATAAATTATAAATTATTAATTTTTTTTACAGTTAAATATGTTAATGCGACTTCAAGAAGCTGCAAATTACAGCGGAAACCAAAGCCAGGATTCTGACAACGCTAGTATGGACTCGAATCTCACTCACGACAGCTCTATGGGCAATGAGCTCTAAAATGACACATCCATTTGGACTATCTTTTCTCTCTGACAACTGGTTTGTTAGCCAAAGTTTGACACAAGTTTGAGCTACACGTGTGGATCCAGTATTAAATATTTGTGACGCGGATACAATATTATAATTTGTTCCTTTGTTTTTCATAGATATATTTAATTATTAGTGCTTCATAGTATATTGTATCAAAATGATCACTTGTGAATGAGTATATAAATAAAAATTTTGGATTATAATTACGTAACTGCATTTACTATTACTTGTCACATGTTAACTATACTATACAAAGCCAAATATTTGCCATATGTACATTACTTATATTTATTTATCAAATTAAAAGGCTTTTAGTTACTTGTTTTAGGTGCTTTAATACTCTTGTAAATTGATGTATGGATAATTCTTATTTCTTTTTCTATTGTTAGGAAAGGATTTGCTCTGCATATTTGTGAATATTGGCAAATATCGTAAGCAAGAGTAGCAGCCTTTTCTATGTAATTTTCAATGTTTAATATGAAATTTTTAACAATTGTGTTAAAAACTTTAATACGATGATATAACTTTCGAGGAAACTATTAGTGCCTGGAGCGAGGTATTCCATTTTTGTGAAATATTCGAACAGTGTAGGACTGTTAATGTTTATATTATATTAAAGCAATGTGGCTTTTACTATTGTTATATTTTTCAAAGTTAGGATATGAACACGTTTGTATTACTATGATATTGTATGTAATATATTATTATGAAAGTGTAATTTTTATACCATTTTCATATTAAAACTCATGTACCTAATAAAGTAATAAACTGTAAATACAAAAATGTTTAATATAATTTTTTTTCTCAATGTAACTACACTAACCGCCATTATGCCATAGTGTGATTAATTTTGTATAGAAAATATGTAACAAAGTGTTACAGTGTTCAGTATGGATTTAATTGTGTGCATAACTGAAACGTGATATCTACAATCTATGCTTTACAGAAATTGTGAAAATAAACATTGATTACATTAAAAATTGATTTTTTTGATTTTCTCATTCCTCTGAGTGTGGTTATTTTCTTATGCGGCGTCATAATATATTTTAAAGGCACTTTTTTATTATTGTGGAGCTGTTAGATTATTCTCGTTATATGATTTATATCTTGATTTTGTAAGCCTTTCTGGTTGGTTACAAAAATCTCAACAGCAACAATATGCATCCTATCATCATATGTTTGTTAATAGTAATATATACGCGATATAAACTATTTGTCCATGTGTGATTATATATTTTGGCCATTATTTGATGTCCACTTATCGACTGAAGCATAAAAATAACAAAATATAGGTTGTTGACCCTGAATATCCCCAAATACAGCGGGCGATACACGGACGTACGAATTAAAATTACCGTGTACCCTTAGCGTGTGCCAGGGACTCATGAGTGTGCCAGAAGACATATGTACGTTTAGTTTATTGACAATTGAGAAGGTACTTATGAAATAAAATTACCGTGTACCCTTAGCGTGTGCCAGTAGACTTGAGGCAACATAATGCGTACTGTGACAGACATATCGCCCGCGGAGCCATCATCAGGAAGACTGCCTTCTTCAAGTTCAAGTAGTCGCTGAAAAACTCACATTGCTTGGAGTCTTTGGGCAAGAAGATTTCGTTCTACCCGAAGACGATGCGTGGGATGCTACCAAAACCTAAAGATGATGAAGATCAACTTGCTCCAAAGCAAAAAAGGTTTCAACGCAATGTAAAATTTGCAAAAAGCATACTGTATCATTTGTTTTTCTCGAGTTCCACTTCACTAATAAAACTTTTAAAACTTCACTAATAAAACTGGGTTTCGAAAATGTTTCAGTACCGTAGACCACATACACACTCTTAGGCAAATAATACAGAAGACCTAGCTTTGTGGAGTACGAAAAAGCCGTGGAGTTCGATACCATCGAGACCTGGGCTATTCTGGAATCCATGCAGAGAGGCCTAATTGACTGTCGGTATGTCCAGGTGTTGAAGTGTTTGTACGAAGCCGCAACCATGACCGTCCAAGTACAAGATCAGAGCACAAGACCAATCCAATTGCATCGCGGGGTAAGACAGATGTAATCTCACCGAAACTTTTTACCAATGCATTGGAGGACGTCTTCAAGACGCTCGATTGGAACGGACGCGGCATTAATATAAATGACCAACACATTACACATCTGCGATTTGCCGACGACATTGTCATCATGGCGGAGACTCTACAGGATTTGGAAGAGATGCTAAACAACCTGAGCGATTCTTCGAGACGAGTAGGTCTCGAGATGAACATTGAAAAGACCAAAATCATGTCAAACCAACATGTATCCCCGGGACCAGTGGTCGTAAATGGCTCTCCACTTAAAGTTGTGCAGGAATATATCTACCTGGGCCAAACTATACAACTTGGCCGGCACAACTTTGAGAAGGAGGCTAAAAGAAGAATACATTTGGGCTGGGCGGCACGCGCGATGCTTGGAGTTTCTCTGGGCAATAGAATCCGAAATGAGGACATTCGCCAGAGAACTAAAGTCACCGACATCGCGCTTAGAGTTAGCTCGCTGAAGTGGAAGTGGGCTGGTCATGTCTTCAGGTGCATTGATGGTTGATGGAGCTGACACGTGTTAGAGTAGAGACCACGCTTAGGCAAACGTAGTGTAGGACGCCCTGTGACAAGATTGACCGACGATTTAAAAAAGGGGGCAGGTACGGGATGGATGCGGACTGCCCAAGATCGGGATGGTTGACGTTCTATGGGAGGCTTTCGTCCAGCAATGGACGGCAAAAGGTTGAAAAAAAAAACTTTGGTTATTTATAATTCTTCTTCTTCTTGTGCGTCTCCACTACTGGAGGTTGACCGTCAGCTCAGCGAATTTTTCGCGGTCTCGCGCCAAACGAAATAGTTTTTCGACGCTGGCGATTTTCGTCCATTCACGGATGTTGCGCAACCAGGACTTTTGCTTCTTCCAGCGCGTCGTTTGTCCTCTACTTTGCCCATCATTATAATTTGGAGCAGTTGGTCTGGCTCGTGTCCCAAATACTCGGCTTTTCTCTTATTGACGGTTTGCAGTAACTTCCGGCTACTGGCGACGCGCTGAAATACTCTCACGTTCGAAACTTTCTGTGTCCAGCTAATACGGAGCATGCTGCGGTAACACCGCATCTCAAAAGCTTCTAGAAGTTTATGGGTGTCAGCTCGCAGAGTCCATGCTTCACTACCATAACAGTACTGGCCAGACATAGAAGTGAAGTATTCTTAGTCTGAACTTTATAGATAGTTTACGGCTGCACAAAGCCTTCTCCAACCTGTTAAGGCTAGCTCAGGAAATTTCAATCCGGGTCTGAATTTCTTGCCCACAGTCCCATTCTTCATTTACCCAAGCACCAAGGTATTTGTACATACGCACCCGCTCTAGGTATTTACCTTCCACCTGAATTTTCGGCTTTAGATCTTTATCCCCCGATAACACCAGAAACTTGGTCTTGCTAATATTCATGCTCAACCCTGCCTTCACACTGCACTCGTTAACCCTGTTCACCAATGTCTGTAGTTCGTTTTCTGAAGAGGATATGAGCACGGTATCATCGGCGTATCGTTGGTTATTCACGACTTTACCGTTCTTTACGACTACCTGTAACCCCTCCAAAGCATCAGATATTACAGCTTCCGAGTATATGTTAAAAATACATGTTTTTATTTTTCTATTTATTAAATATTTGGCCACAAGTCCACGAAGAAAACACTAACTATTTTAAAAAGTCCGTTGTCTGAGGGCCCATAGAGTAACACAGAGCTCGTTTGGCTCATAGGTACACGAACTCGGCGGAACTGCGGACTGTTAACGTGTTAAGCTCAGCGGACATAGTACCAAGGTTCGGTGGCGGTTAGATGTTAGTCGATAAAAAGGGTTGAGGAAATAAAAGATCAAAATAAAGCAAATAAAAAGCATTTATTGAAACATTTTTACATATTGTTTGCAATTTAAAGCAACACCAGAGTCATGAAATCGGAGCAATTTGGACGGAACTTGTTTTGTTCTCAAAAAGAACAGACATAGGACTAGATTTTATTCGACTGAATGTTTTTGAGGAACCATGTTTAAACTTGTTTCAGAGAGTTAAGGCACAACCATTAGCAAAATAAATCACGTTTGATCTAAATAAGGCTTAATAGACATTTTCATCATTATGTACATTCTGGAATGATATATAAATGCTATTTTAGGAAATCAAGTTACAATAACAGATTATAATTATTATTGTTTTACCTTGTCTATGTATTTGTAAAAATGTTTTTATTTTTATTTTGTGTATTTAATTGGTTTGAAACACTTGTTTACATCAAAATGTAAAAAAATAATTATAATCTATTGAGCTTAAATCACAAGCTGTGAAAGTAATAAAAGTTACAATTATAATTACACAAATGCGTTTAAACCCAACAAAATATTATTTTTGTAAATATAACTCGTCAAACATTTTTAGTACATTCAATAATGTGTATACCTCTTACAGTTATGTATATATGTATGGATTATAATACCGTTTGTATAAAAAGAACTGCATATAGTAATAGTGTATGACTTGCATATACAAGCCACAACACTCACAATCTCTACATCTAAATTAAGACCACAAGGTCTTGAACAATTATAAAGTCAGGTTGGTGTGATAAATGCATGGTAAATTAATACTATATTAACATATTTGGTAATTGGAAGTAACTTTAAAGAAAACTGTATTTGAATATACACAATAATTAAGATATTTAAAAGCTGTTAGAAAACCCAATTAGCTAATAATTGATTAAATTATCTAATCAACAATACATATTCACTTTGTTTAGGTCATGGGGCAAGGGGATGACAAGAATTTTACTTATATTAATATTTTATAAAACTACAAAAAAATGTTATATTACCCTAAAAATTAGCCATTTATATTCCATTTGTAAAGGCATTTTTTGATATACAATTTAATAGCAAGTTTGTGTTATAAAATCTATGTCGACAGCTTCTACACATGTCCTTTGCCGTATAATATCAAAATATTTCAAAAAATTTGTTAGGTAATCCACATAAATATGTTTTGTTAATTTACATCTACAGTATTAATTCTGTATACAATATTATAATTTTTAAACAAATTTACAATGAAATAAATAGGTAATTGAACAGTTTTGTGTATAATATTAAAATGTTTTAACCATTATTTTGCATAAACAACAAAATACATTTCTTAAAAATATAAATTCAAGACCCTAAAGAAAATTTAATACACTTAATTAGTTATATGTTTTCTTAAATACATAAACATAACAATCATTAACATCACATATTTTAAGTACAATATTTTATAATTAGACCAGCCAGTTTCATATGAAACATTGGTCGTTACTCATTAAAATAAAACATTTGCTTCAAGATGTATAATGTGTTAAATCCATCCATTAAATGTTATGGATACTTTGTCAGTCACTATGAATATCAAGACTAAGATTAGAAAGAGACGGAATAGGTGATTCAGAGAAGTCACCCGAATCATCACTTACCATTTTAACCTGATCTCTATTAGGACTTCTATTTGACTTATCGTTAATTGACAATTTATATTGATTGGGTGAATTGTAACTATGCTTGTAGCTACTTTTTTCACTTATTAAATCCGCAACATCAGATATTGACACAGAACTTTGAGAGCTAATTGAATTCTGTTTGTGACTGGACGCTGATGAATTATTTGATTTATTTAATGTATCTTCATGTATAGACTTTGGACTCTGTGATTGCTTTTCAGGAGTATCCTTTCTTACTGATAGAGGAGGTGATGTAAAATCATAACTATATTCAGTCATCTCATCATATTTATTCGATCCTCCTGGTGAATTTTTCATACTTGCCTTAGAATCTTGATGGCTTAAATCCCTCTTTATTGACTCAGAGATACTGTTTAATGTTTGAACTTGTGATGATGTATCCACTTTGGAGATAGATGAATGTGAATTATTTTGTAATGTATGTGTTATTTCATTTCTTTCTTCCACTGGTAGACCTGTTGTATTTAGAAGTATTGCATCAATTTTATTAAATGGTTTTAACTCAACGTAAGAGGTAGATTCATTACTGCTGTTATTTAAACCTTTCAGGTCCTTGACAAAATTATTTAATGACTGGTTTGTTTGTGCAACATTCTGATCATTTCTTCCACTATCAAGTGTATGTTTATTTGGAATATATTCGGATCTAGTCCTGCTTCTTATCGATTCACTTGATGTATCAGTATCTGAATTATCTAAAGTCAATCTCAAGTCAAGCTTATGTTTTTCATCCGATGAATTGTCAGACTGAGTATGACTTGTAGTTGTGCTTGAGTCCTCATGTACGATGTATGTACAATCTTGGTCACTTTTATACATGTTTTTATTTCTATTTATTTGTTTTGTATTACTATGTTTATCATCTTGCTTATAGACATTTTTGGAGCATGGATGAAGAATATTATTGATTAAAGATAATAAAACAGGTTGATTTTGTTGATCAAATTGTTTTAAATTTAATTTATCGGCTACAGTGTTTCTGCCTTCATATGTGTATTCCTTTCCTTGTCTTGTTTCAGATTTGTACACAAACAATGTGTTTCTCAGGTTGCAAAAGTCTAAAAAGTCATGAATAATGGAAAGACACAATTTACCCGCAGGTAGTGACAATATTTTATCTAACGATTCGTTTTGTTTTATGTTTTCGCAATCATCTTCAAAAGCTAAAAAAATGTTTGCTCGAAGCAATGCACGGATTTTTGCGAGGGATCCGTTTTTTTCTAAGGCTTCAATCACTAAATCTCTAAGTTCAGTATCTTCTGTTTGAGCCATTGCAATACTATTTACTAATTTAGGAACACTGTTTTAATTTGAACTTTATAAGTCAAAAACAAACGCTAACAAGCATTGACAAAACCAAACTTAAAAAAAACTATGACAACTCTCAAATTAACATCATTCTTTGACAAACGACAATAATAACAGTTAACAGATAACATAAGAAGTGGTAGATAGTATAATTTTATATATTTTTTAAAGCCCGTAATAGTATTGATTTAATTTAAAATACATATAAAAAAAACAGTAAAAATACATAAAAATAAAACATTTTAAGTAATCATTAAAAAAAAAAAATTAAATATAAAAGGGGTTTTTGAGACAATTACGCTTAAATTACAGGATCCTTGATTTAAAAAATGCAAACGCTGATTTTTACCAATAATATTTAACTATTTTTCAAGCGTTATACAGAAACCATCAAACTCTTAACAAAAACATAATTATTATTTGATGCTACAAAAAAATAATAATATAAATGTCTCATTTTGTAAAAACCTATTTTAAATTTTAGGCATTATTTAATTCAATAAAGTATTTCGTGGATTTTAATTTAAAATAATGTTAATGAATCTATAGAATCTTAGTAATATATCTTTGCGAACGTGCTCGATTACAAGGGGTGAAGGCTTGCGCCGGGAAAATGTAGGAAATTCAGTCAGTCGGGTCGAGAACGCGCGGGAGGTTGGTACATTCGTTGCCATTACGTTGATCAGTTTATTGAAACTTTAAGTCTATTTTTTCAATCATATCTCAAATGGAACTGTATTAAATATTTTTGTTCTTGTGATCCCAATGAAAATCTTTTTGCTCCTGAAAAAAATATTATTGGCGTATAATAAGTGACAAAATACTAGTGGCGGGAAACCGTTTGATATCTCGCTTGACGTGTTGTGTTCTATGTGTACATAGAGAGAAGAGCTGTCTGCCCTAGAGGGCGGCCGACATGCTGGATTCGTCGTGAATCGATATTTTTGGATCGTTGCAAAGCAAAAACCATGAGGTTTGCAGCTTATTAAAGGTAGGGATAATCATGATAGTTATGTTTAGTCGAATATGGCATGCTCCACCACCATTACATAAACTTTAGGTAACCTAAGTCCCACATCGGGCGCCAATGTTATGACTAAGTTAACTGACAACAGAACTTTCAATCAAATCTCTCTTACAATAGTTAAACGTCACAAATAATATTTATAATTTAATTATAATTAAGTGCAAGTAATAAATAATGATATTTTTAAAATTAATTTGATGAGTTTACTAAAATATTGAATTTTAAATAGTAGAAATGAGAAAAATTAAGGTAATAATTTGACACAAAATTCTGTTTCCATATTTATTGAAATTTCAGTATTTATAGTGATTTTGGAAAACTATAAGAATATAACAAAATATGTTTATGTTAATTAGCTTGGATTTTTTGTATTCTCATCACTTTGATATAAAATAAACGTATTTTTTTCGAGTAGACGAGTATTATCAGTATTTGCAATAATATTAAATGTCGTATCTAAGCTTTACCAGCTTTTAACATATTAAAATAACTAGTATATATGAAAATAACCTACATGTGCAACATGGCTGATTATTATAAAGAAACAACTTTTGTTTTTAAAGTGGACTTTTAATTTCAAGTAAATATTACTTAAAATATGTATAAAGTGTAATAATATCCAGATATAACTTACCACAAAAGGTAGAATAGCTGTATTTTTACGGGTGAGTACACCAGGCGGCCTCGAGAAACTTAAAGAAATGGGAACACCGAATAGCTTTATAAAGCCTGAAAGGAGAATAAACAATACGCGATAAAACATACAAATATGCATACTTTTTGAAACATACAGATATGAGACGTTTACTGTCTTACCAAAATCTATACATCTTCTGCAACAGCCCTGCTTATTTTGTGGTTAAGGATGTTTCAAGAAATATATAGTAGAAGTATAATTAGATTAGTTGTTAGGTATTAGAATAGTATAGATAGATCCTCAAATATACATTTAGATATTTATTATTATTAATAATAATAAATTTCTATATTACATACATACATTTCATAAATAAAGTTTACAGTACACAGAGTTGGAATCATTATTTCATGAAATTTACATTTAATTTGTTTAACAAAAATTACAAAAAAAAACATATATAATAAATAAAAGTGAGAAAAAAAGAATAAGTAAATGAGACTAATTTTAACAAAAACGGATTGATAAATAGAATGTGTGTTTGCGTGGATGGTTAATTTGCTTATTATTATATTTACTAGCTTGTAACTTGGAATTAAATAATACACGTCTAATTAAACATTAACCAAAATGTCAGTAACCTTTTTTATGTTATATATCTATTTTTTAATATATTTTTTTAACAATATACAGCAGGTACTCGTTTAAACAATGCATAAGCAATAATTAGGTACTAGAACCGAACATTTTTCTCTCACTGTATGCGAGAATGTAAAGATTTTAAAATGCACTTTTTCCAGCAATCGTACTTAAGTTATTGGAAGCATGTTTTTGGTTTCGTATTTCCCTAAAATTGAGTTTCATGTTTCCGTCACCCGTATTCGTGCGATACACATTCGTGGCGCAATAGTTCAATGTTGACACAAAAAAACATGGAAATGTCAAATGTTTCCCGAATTCAGTTCGTGCTCACGTGGGCTTAGCGGGGATTATACCCTGCATGCGAAGTCGTGGCAAATATACCTTTTGTCATACTCTCACAAGTAATGTTTCCACGTACGACCACCCATTCTTAATAAAGTCCGAAAACTCTAATCCATACTTATAATAAACTTACTGAAGGGGATGAGAAGGAAAAATATTGAAATAGTTGTCTTTTAACTTTCATAAGCCAAGTCAATATTGATTTTCAATTTATTCGATACTGTTTTTATACTATAGTCTGCCTCATTAGTATCGTGGCTTTATATACAGCTGCAAATGTTAAAGTCCTGGGTTCAACGCTCGGGTCGAGCTAGTAAGCAGATATTAAAATTTTCAGTCAAGGTCTATATTCTCAGAATTATCAAGAAGTTTGAAAGTTGACAGTACTTCGGAAAACACGCAAAGCCGTTGGTCCTACACCTGAACCTGGTCATGTCGAATCGTCACCTAATCAGGTTTTGAGAGTAAAATAAATAGTGCACATATGCACACACACTTACGTACTCTAATACCTCTTGCGCAGTTGGATAGTTCCTCCGTTGAAAATGGCTGCCGTGACGAAAATCATTAGGATGACGTCATCATAATCATTACTTACTAAATACAAACATTTACAACCAATACGAGCTCACTTAATGTTAGGTTCGGTAACGTCTAATACATATATCATATACGTTACAGCTAAAACTAGAAGCGCCGCTAGATTTTGGTTTAGCGTAATACCACTTAATCCCGTTTGGTATGCAGAACATTCTCTACCTCTTAAAGAGAATAATTTAAATTGTAAGTACATTACCTCTTAGTTACATTTTGCTTTTAATACACAAGGTAATATTAAGCTGCTATAACAAACAAACACAATGCTAACATTAAATATGAATTGATTCCAAACATTTTCCTGACATACTATCTTATATGTTTTTACTAAACTGGTATTCACGTTCTATAATTATACCACTATTATTATTGTAACTAAGCCCATTCGTTTGTATTTTTAGATTGACATACAATCGATTATTGACAAATCAATATGTACTTGGATATAATGTTTTTATGACTCTTATTTGTTTGTATCCGACTTAAAAATAAGGAGGTTGATGTATAAATTTACCTTTATTTACTTTAGAAAAATTGATTCCCTGAGAGTTGAATTGAGGTGACAAGTGATTTTTTCTTGGTGTGTATATTTTGTGTGTTTTTATTATATTCGCCAATTGTGAAGCGATTTGATGGTTTTTTTAAAAGATTTCAAACGTAGTCAAAGGTAACTTTGAATCAATAAATATTTTTAAGTTTTTGCAGAATTCGGATTCGTCGATTTTAATTTTTGTATTAAAATGTTTCTCAAAAATAATGTATTTATAAGTTTATTTATTTACAAAATTAAGTGATAAATAATAAAGTTCCCAAAAAATTTATAATTATTAAAAGAAAATGATATCACGTTTACCCGCCGCTGCCGATAGAAGGTCCCATAAAAGCTTTGCCTTATGCTGTCATATTTTCCACAGAAAATCGCTTAAAATATATTACAAAATTATCATAATAAAAAATAGTTACAATCAAATAACGTCATGAAAATTCACTTAATTAACGTTGCGATAATAAAAATTCAATTCGTAATCTTTCTCATAAATAACACTCATGATGTATAAAGTTAAACGATATTACTCAAAAACGTTTGTTATCCGACGTTATTAGCTTATCAGCCCTCGGAGTAATTAAAGATTTCAAAAACATAACTTATTTGGTTGGTTTATAAGGGTTGTGGGCGGTTCAGGGTTTCCCAGCGGATGGGGCGTTATTCTTGGAGACAATCAATACCGTCTGCATATTTAAATCAGAAATAAGGCGAACCAGTTTAACGATCGATTTGATTTTTGTTACTAAATTTAGCCTCGCCTTAAATATCTTGCATATTTTGAATAAGACTCAAATTTATAATTTATTTCTTTATGTTATAAAAAATAACATGATCTATATTCATATTAAATTGAATTTAATCTGTTAAAATTTCATACAAAGGTGTTATTAATTTTTTATTTTCGCAATTGTTGTCACCTTTGTATGTCGAGAGAGGCCCGGCTGGCCATTAGTCATTCCTTACGGTGGAATCTAAATTGTTATATCCCCTTGTGCTTGCAATAACAATAGCTTACCTTTGATACAAGGCTATAGCAAAACAACGCCTTGTTGTTTTGCGGTAGGATAACTGATCACTGGGTGATACAAACCAAGAGTAGGTGCAAAACACTTTACTTACCTTTGCTTTGGTGAGTTCAAAACAAACTGCTTTTTGAAATAATGACATGAGCACCAAAAATATAAATGACGACCAAGTCTTCGAGGTCCAGTATAAATAAATATGCAGCATAGTCGCGGGTGACTGGCTTCAAACACTATTCAACTCAGACGTGATTCGCCAAGTCACGTGTGATCTGAAAAATGTTACGGTCTTAGTTCTACTTGTGTGGAGAATACCAAATGACGCCAGAAACTAGCACTACGCTAGAAAGAAAATAAGTTTATAAATCATATAGCTGGGATCATGGATTAATCACATAATTTGGTTGCAGTAACTGTAATTTTTACATTAATTATATATTTACTTATATAATATGTATCAATAAATTAATTAATTTTAGTGAAAAAGATTCTACTTCAAAACCTAGTATACGTGTTCTTGCGAAAAATAAAACATAATAATACTATTTAAATGCTTACATAACCTTTCGAGCCATTTATATTAAATATGATGATGTTTTCATCGTATGATGATGTCTTCTTTACCAAATTCGTCCTCAGCGGCCATTCTTAAGACGACACTGTTATATATTTGTTATTATACTGTTTATTATGATACTAACAACACAGCAAGAATTTATTTTACACACTCACGTATTAACACAAAAAAACTCTAGTCCCCTCACTCTCATAATCTGATGGCGGGTAAATCGGACACGATCGGAAGGAGTTCAGGCGCCGGACCAATGGCTTTGCGTTACAAGGTACGAGAGTCTAAACAATGCCGATTTCCAGACTGAGAATTTCTCTACAGTAAAGGGCAATAACTCTTTAATGACCCAACCCGGAGTTTGAATTTAGGATCTTAGGATCTGCGGCCTTCAAAGTTAAGCAATAGACCAAAGAGGCAGTAATTTTATTATATAACGTAGTAATTCATTATTTATCAATAACGTTGAGTCAGTAACTAATATTCTCATAGAAATAAATTGATGAGCGATTCTTTGATCTGAAGATAAATATCTAGTATTTGTGATTACAAAAGCTGATATTTAGTTAATGGATTTCACCCGCAGACTAAATAATAATTTCGAATTAATTTAAAATATTATATAGAATAACAGGACAAAATTATGTTGTCAAAAGTCTGTGAGTCTATTTCAAAGTAAAAACAATTCGAAATCAAAATCTGTCGTCTAAATTCATATCGGAGTGTCTGTATCGACATCAGGCTCGCTGCGCAGCCAATAAAGTGAAATTACCAACACGGCTTGTTGACGGTGCTCTGTGCCGGCTGTCACCCGACAAAACTAAAGTTATGAATGGTCTGTATCAGCTAGCTGAAATATAATAGAAAACACTATTTAGTATCAACATTTTATAAGTGTATTTTAAATTTTAACAATTGCACGAAAATTATTCTATTTTATACCGGTCTTCGGTGGTCGTTGGGATTTGTATCCATCGCTAGTCTACTTGTCAAATATTCTAACTACATCTGTACTATTTTTTTGGGTTTTCCACTTTGTAGCTAATTGCAGGTATAAGGGATATCAAATTTATTTCCTTATTTGGCAGCGCACGGGCGGTGTAATGAGTGGTTATTATTGCATACAACGCCAGTGGTTATTAGGAGGTAACCAATTACCAATAGGTGTATTGCCTATTTGGCTCCTCTGCCTTCTATAAATACATAATTGAAAAAAGAAACATAAATAACGCTAATGTATCGCAGCAGTTCTGTATAAGCTTTGAGTTCTCGTAGCCGATTTAGGCCACGGCGGCTGTTCTCAAGGGAGACTAGCTAACTTTATTATAGAAACATAAGTGCATTCTCTATTCCTTCATTTTCATAATCCGATGGGATGGCAAAACCGACACGGAATGGCCTTAGACGTAGGACTAACGGCTTTACGTGCTTTGCGAGGCACGGGAGTAAATACTATCAGTTTTCAATCTACGGGCGTCTAATAAGATTTTATCCAAACCCAATTACTTTGTATTACCTCGACCCAAGCATTACCTCCGTACATCGGGATCTGCAAAGTTATAAGCTGTTTTTATTATATAGGTGATGCGTTAAAAAAAATGGTAAAGGAACTGAGAATTCCCTCCACCTCTACTGGGTTATAACTCCCCTTCTTATCAAGCTAAACTAGCCAGCTGATCATCAAGGCAGTCCATAGAGTATTGCTAGTATGTAAATATCACTTCTTCAGATTAATGTCCTAAAACTGTCTACTCTGCCTTTCGAGAACATTGCTGACGCATTATCACAGTAGGCGAAACGTTAGCCAAAATGCGATATTACAATGAATGCGCATAGCGTAATTTGCACTCCACATGCAACTATTCAGGCCTGCAAATCATCCTATTAAGAAATACTTTTGAATTTGAATACATAATTTATAAAAAAGTGGAAATACAGCACACCGGAATATCTAAGCGCCTTGTTCTTAGTGCCACAGCAAATAAGTAAATGAAACATCTAAAATAAACATATGTATTCTGTTCAATAAAACGTGTTCAATAAATACAGTAATAGTAACAGCCTGTTAATGTCCCACTGCTGAGCTAAGGCCTCTTCTCCCTTTTGAGGAGAAGGTTTGGAGCTTATTACTTGTTCGCATAAATACGCCGAGTCTTATTTAAGATCTATTCAGTTGTAGTGGATTGTTACAGCTCTGATCAAACATTTTTAATATAAACTTACTGAGTACAAATGAGTTCGTTAATCCTGTCTTTTACGATGTTACTCTCAACTTTTTTCTTAACGCTAAAGGTTATTTGCAACCCCTAATAAAACAATAAAGTTTAACATAATTAGTCAAAGTTTTTAGAGGTGTATATTCTTGATAAGGTATTCTCAATTAATCGAACTTAAGCGAGTTTTTGAAGTTCTGCAATGTTTAATAAGCGCCAAGCAAGTTCATTAGCGAAATCCAACGTTTAATAGAAATGTCATGAAACTCCTACCTTTACTTGTGATCAGTGAGAACTATGAGTTTGTCGACGCAAGAAACGAACTTGAAATATATTTCAAAAAATATCGGTGCAAGATAAAACTTCTCTCACTTAACTTAAATTATAGGTAAAATAGAATTGTAAATGTTAACGCATATGTACAAGACACGTTGCAGCAATGAAACCTTTTTACATCAGGAAAGTTTCACGCAAATTGAAAATTGCAATTGGATACTTCTTTTTTTTTATAAAAAAACTCTTCGGCCCAAAAGAAGTTTTACTTCTATTTTTAGTGCTATTTTGATTCTAATCTTGACAATCCTAGTTTCTAGCAAACTTTATTTAACCGATGACTTGTATTCGAGGCTTTAAGTAAAGATTGTAGAAATCATCCACCAATACCGGAATTTTGGTAATAATTTACTGAAAATAGTGATCATTTTAATATTGGTTAAATAATATGAATAAAATGTTACAAGTGTCATATTTTAAGCGCTACTGGTTAACTAATTTACATAATCATGCGAGTAAATTTCATTTATAATTTTATCGGTAAATCTGGTGTTAATCCTTTTGATATAACAGAGTAATGATTTGCAGCGAATTCAAGTATCGCGTCTGTTTTTACCACAGTAATGGTATTAGGTATCCTGATACAACTTTGTAACATTTTAATTAAATTTCGGACAATTTAAAAGGGTCGCTTGGCATTGTGACCTATTCACGGTTGGCAGCTCTGATGCAAACAGGGTTGAAGCGTGCGGGTCCCTGGGCGTTAAATTCCAATTATCATGTTTACTGCGCTGCGTTGCTCCGTCATCCGTAGGACATGTAATATTTGTGTCATTTTTATTCTTAATTTTTGCACAGTCATGCTACATATTTTGTATATTAATGAAAAGGTATATGAATAAAGATAGCGAAACATTGCTTAAAAATGATTGTAATTTTTTTAATTAAAAGGATGAACATTAAATGCAATTTTATTAAAGAAATCGTTATTTTTCTTTGTTTTCTTTTGGTATTTGAATACAGAAAGACGAGAGTATTTAAAACAAAATTTAACAAGAACAAGGTGAGAACAGAATGTAGTCGCTATTTGTTTTATTTCAAAGTGTGTCCGCTCATACAGTCTCACCAACAAATGGCACTATAATTCACATTCTTTCTGACCGACGCTTTGTCCGTAACAAACGAAATCCTTCCCTTTCTTCTTAACATTTTACGAGTTGAGTTATCGTTGGGCTTGTTCTCTGCTTGTTTATGTTACAGTGAGATTCTTATATCACTTTGGGTCTCTGGGACCAGATTAAATAATCTATTCACGATTATGGCTAGGGAAATTTGTCTTGGTCTGTAATTCCACATTTTATTTTGTCTCCCGTCCTCTAGATTTTATCGTTATCTCTGCGTCGTATTATATTATGTTTCAAATTGCATTGACGTATTCTTTATTATTCTTTTTTCTTTTTTTATTAATTAGAATGTAAATTTTCTTATTTTGAAACGCTGTTTCGTAAATTCTAAAACAAATATCGTTGTAGTCCTTACGTTTTCAGATTTGCTACTGATTTATGCGGTATGGTTTGCGTATTACCTTTATTTTACCTACATATACAAATAATTATAATTTGAACAATAAAAAAAACAATGCATGATATAAAAGTTCAATGTAAAATAGTTTCGAATTCTCTAATTGAATTGGTTTTAACAATAAATTAGCAACTTGTGGATCGCGTGGATGACTTTTAACAACGTAATAGTTTTCTAACTAGTGGCGCTGCCTATTTATCCCATTTGCTATACGATACTTAAACTTTACTAATATCCCTATATTGAGACTAAGTAAGTTTGAAGTGTATGAACTTTAGCAAGAGAAAAATATATTTTATATATATTACTTTATTATAGAATAGGTAGGCGGACTAGTCACATATGACCCACGTGATGGTACGTGGTCATCAACGACCATAGACATTGGCATTGTTAGAAATGTTAACCATCGCTTACATCGCCAATGCGCTACCAACCTTGGGAACTAAGATGTTATGTCTCTTGTGCCTATAATTACACTGGCTCACACACCCTTCAAACCGGAACACAACAATACCAAGCACTGTTGTTTTGCGGTAGAATATCTGATGAGTGGGTGATACCACCAGTAAAGTATACTTGTGTATGCTTACTTAAGATAATAAAACACAAAAACTAACTTAGTACAATAAATGCGTATAAGTTTTTTGGTTAAATTACGTAGATAACACAGATTAAATATGAAATCAACTATAAAGTAAAAGTGAAACCTCTTCGTATCAGAAATGCTTTAGTTAAAACGCTACAAAGAAATGCTGCATTTATAGATGGCGTTTAAATTTTAAATTAGTAGCTCCCAAAGAAATTTCATGGGTCAAAACATTACACTTTATGGAATAATTAACTCTTCAGTTAATATTTTATACATAGATTTTTTGAGGCTTCAGAGTTACTTGGAACATATAAAAATACAAACATAATATATTACACAATAGTCTAGTGTTCAATTGAACTTGATGAAAATCTATAACTTCAAAATGATAAAAGTAGCTGTCGGAGAATATTAAACATATCCGATTACATGATTGAGTTTCAAAGGTAATTGTCAAAGAGTAAAACATAAAATGAAGTTAGAGATCAGAATTTAGACACTCCTAGCTCTCGTAATAAATTAGCAAAGGTCGGATCGCGTGACTAACTACTAACAAGGTAATATGTTCGTTAACAAGCGGTCGCTTTTGCGGCCCGTCGGCTTTGCGATACTTTGGTCACAAAGTGATAGCCACGAACTTAGACCACTTGGATCATAAGTTCCATGGTTAATCGAGCTGTTGGAGCGTGAATATCAAAACTTAGGAACAAGGACTGTTTTTGAGTCGATTTGTTAATTTAAGCGAGAGCTCAAATTGTAACATCGGTTCTATTAGGAAGTAGGAACTAATATGAAATTGCTATTATTACATAATTGAATACAACAGATATTGTTTTATACCGTTTTGTCATAACAATGTCCAATATAATATTGCTTTTAGATACTTCGATCTCATTCGACAAAATTGGCAAAATTACTAACTAAATTATCGACAACTTTTGAATAATTTTCGTATTTTCGGTTTCAGGATCACAAAGTTCAATTAAAAAAGAGACAAATGTATATTACATAGGTATGCTATACGGGGACGATAAGGGTCGTGGTTAATATTAATGAAATATTTCCTTTTGTACACCGTTCATAATTTTATTGAACATAAAACACATAATATAAAAAATATCGTAATCGGACTTCTGTGTGTGGTACGTTGCAGGAACAAAACCATACACATTCTTGTAAGCCGATATTAACACGTATCAACTTTTATTCTAATGTTTATAATAGGTAAATGACTCCCTCGTTGGACTAGTGGCTTGATGTAAAGCCGCAGACCCGGAGGTCCTGGGTCAATTACCAGGTCAAGCCAATAAAAAGTTATTGGGTTTTTCTGTCAGAAAATTCTCAGTAGCAGCCCGGAGTCTGGAAGTTGGAAGTATGTACACCCCCGTGCCTCGGAAAGCACGTAAAGCCGTTGGTTCTGCGCCTGAACTTTTTCCGGTCGTGTTGGATTGCCGTCCCTACGGATTATGAGAGTTAGGGAATAAAGAGAGCACCTGTGTTTGCGCACACACTTGTGCACTATAATATCTCCTGCGTAGTTGGCTAATCTCTCTTGTTTGGCCGCCGTGGCTGAAATCGGTCTGAAGGACATTATTATTAATAGGTAAATTACTGTGTACGACATAATATTATTTTAATAAATTTGTCCTGTATTTTTTGGCAATTTTTTTTGTTTCAAAATATCTATAATGTTCTGAATGAGATAAGCCTGAACCATATTAAGAAAACTCGTACTTACAGATTTTTTTCACAAAAATGTAAATCACCAGTAAGTCTTCATACGATTGATTTGTGTTTGAAATTCATCTCGTCCTCGGCAGCGACGATAAACATTGTGAAGAAACCTGGTCTTTCGAATGGAATTCCTTCCCTCATCTTACGACGATAATCCTTTGCCCATAGGTGGGACATTCACAGGCTATAAACTTTTGTACTTTAATATTTTCGTGTTATAAGTGAAGTTAAAAAAAAGACTTATATTTGTATAAAAATAAAATAATTGGCGTTTTACAGTGGTTGGTTCTAAAACAACGCTATGTTTTTTTTTATATATATACTCGCTCAGAATTTTATACCTTTCATAAAAATTCTATAGGTGCAATATGGAGGATCAATCGTGCCGTAAATATTTCCGGAACATAAAGTTGCATGCAAAAAAGGTAACTTAACCAGGTATTTTAAAATATGAGGTAAAACTTAAAAAAACGTATAAGTAAAAGGCGAGTTAATAGTGCTGGCTTTGAAAATATAAAAAGCGAGACAATTTTATAATATGACGTAGGTGATTCTTCCTTGCAAAACAGCAATTGATTTTTACTGTAAATATATTTTTAAAGAGTAAATAATTTTATATGTTCTAGGATCAAGGTTTTTAGTATGTTCTTGCAATTTGCAATTGCGATTGCACGTTAATTTCAATGTATAATGATACAAATAAAAAAACACCGTTTAAGAAACAAAACATTTTATCTATTATATAAATACGAAAGCAAAACACAAACTGTTTTCAAACTGAGAAGAGATTAAATATTACATGTAATATACTTCTTTGCTTATGATTTATCCTATAATTTGTGTAATTAGATATTTGTGTTTTAAAATATAGTTATTTTCCTGTAATCTCTTTATTTATTTATTAAAAGTTTTGCTTCACTACTAAAAATCAATAAATTATTATCTGTAGGAGCCGAACGCGTACTGTTAGACGCAGTTGTCAATATCAAAAGGTTTTGTTAACAATTTCGTGTTTTCATTGATTTTTGTGTAGTTTTTGCAAACAAACTAATATTGAAAACATATTATTTGTATCTTTATGATCTCATCTTATATCTTTCACAATAGTCAAGGTTGCCTGTAAGCAGTTAACTCAGTGGCACTTAATACATGACGTGATAGTATATAGGTTTATAAACAAAGCCTAAAAGATCAACTATAACAATAATAATGGTCTTAGATGGGCGTGCTTTGAACATTAACTTAGTATTTAACTTTATTAAACTTTTTCGTCGTTGTTGTTTGTGTTTATTTAATTTTGTCGTAAATTAGTGTTTCGCGGGTTTCGCGATTCAAACGTTTTACCTACCGAAGTCGTTTATAAAAATGAAATAAACCATTTTGCTTGGAAAAAATGGCTAAAACATTTCGAACTATGTTTATTAGTCACTGGCCTAGATACGGAGTGTGAAAAGAGAAAAATCGCAATTTTACATACATATTTTATATACATTTACATTCTATTGGTGGAAAAGGTGTCGAAATATTCAATTCATTCAAATGTGAAAAAACAGAAATCAATTAAGAAAACCTCATTAATAAATTTAATAAGTATTTCGAACCGAGGAAAAATTAAACTATTGCCAGACATGCATCCAAGCAAACAAAGCGATCACGAAGATATAAACAACTTTATGGTGGAGTCTAGAAAAGGTCATTGTCAGCTTAAAATGTGATTACGTTGAATTGGTCATCATTGGTCTGTGATATATTTATAGCAAATATGTGCTTGAGTAGTTCGTTCACATGTCAAAGATTATTACAATGGTCAGGCCAATTAAGACAAGAACAAAATTGTGGTCATATTTGTCTGATACAAATATACACTGAATAAAAGTATTTTGAAGAACTGAGAGACAGTTTTATTTAATTGGTCTTTGGTTAAATTTACATAGCTTGGGTCAGCTTAATCAAAAATAGGAAGAAGTTGATCTGTGCGAGTATTATTTAAAAGAAAATGTTGAAGAATACGCAAATACCTTATAGCCCCAAACATTTTCCCATTGATTTCATTTGCATGGCGAGTCCAGCTAAGAAAACTTCCAGGTTTTTAATATAATCACAATAAGGGATGACAATATTGTCAAACATTATGGATGGCAAGAAAGACCAGGCTTGAGCATTTGCTAGGGTTGACATTAAGACCTAAAGATTTACTTCACTCAAGAATGATATTGTGGTCGTAATTAATCCTTGGGATAGCCGTAGATGCCAAAAATATAAGAAAATCAATTCTGATATTCATTTTATGATAGAGAAAAATATAATGTATTAATTTATATATGAACGAACTCTTAATATTCAACCTTTTAGTTTGTTATAAATTTGCAACTGTGGTCATAGTCGTACTTGCTTGCCTTTTAATTTTTTTGGTTAAAAATTATAATTTATTTATTTCACATTTATTGGTCTTATTTAATGTTATAATGTTTTAGCAATGTGATTTTATGTTTCTTTTTTGTTATTTTTAGTGATTGTGTAGTTATTATGGTGGAAACTGATGTATGGGTTATTTTATATTAATATGCTATTAGTGTTTTAACATTGTATGTTTCCCTTAAAAAATTAATAAATTAATTAAGACTAAACCTACCAGAATGGTCAAATGACCGCTTTTAAACCTTTAATCAAAACTGTTATATATATAACTGTTTTTTTCTACATTATATACTTTTTCTATATTATAAAAGCCCTGAAGCAGCTTATCGAAAAATAGGTCAAGTTCAATGGACAACATTTGTTTTTAGTTGCCTTATTTTTTGTTTCAATAAGCATATAATTATTTTTTATGTTAGTCTAAATTTATTGTATTTGTTTTTTATTTAAATGTTACATCATTTGTTTGAAAAAGAGATGATAATTAACTGAGTAGTCTGTGATTTTATTTAGTATTTGACAATAGAATTTAATAACATTTAAAATTAAAATTTAAATAAATTATGGTTGACGACTGGACAATTACTAGTATATATAATTACATAAGTTTTTATTGCAAAATGATATATGATTTTGATGTCCAGAAGATCATAAACAATTGGACTGCAGTTTGAAGTTGCAGTTAAATTTATTACTCATAAAAACAATTTGTAATTTAATGATTTGTTATTTGTTGAGTGATTGTGTATGTGTTTAGTACACGCGCATTGTTTATAAAATCCCAAACTGCTTGAAAGCTTGTAACGTATTCAACTTCAGAACTTAGGGCAGATTGTGTATAAGGAGTGTAAAATGACATTTTCTCTCTTCCTACTTGCGTTTGTGTGAATGTTCGTTTCCCTGCATGAACGTCTGTGCTTGTGCGTTTGCGCGTCTATGTTTCTAAATGTGAGCGTGCGAATGTCACACACACTACATGTCTAGTTGTGCTCTATATAAATACTATACAGGTGACTGGTGAATTGGTATCAATACTTAAGGACGTGATATTTGACGACCATATATGACCAAAAAAAATACATATAACATAAATATTAATATACTTCTAAGTAAAGTTAACCAAAAGTTATGTAATTAATTACGCGTCATGTGGACACCCTAGCTGCGCTGACGACACAACACAGTTAGGTACATTTAGTTATCGCGCGGTACTTTACCTACGTCCAAACGCCGCCGCGTGTTAACAGGGTAGCAGGCTACCTTTGATAAACAAGCATGATCCAATCCCCCTTCATACTTTAAACCTGGCTTAGAACAGGCAAAAATACCAAAATATTTCACTCGTTTAAGCAACAAATTTGTTGACTAGGTAAATGATATGAACTTGGGACAAAAATTAACTGTTTACCTTTATCTTGGTATTTCCGGCGTATTTAAAAATGGAATCATACTTATTTACAACGATTGTCAATCATTTAACTACCTATTTACCTACATAACTACACTAACCTTAACAAATGTTCAAAGTGAGCTCCTGCTCGTGTGATACACAGTTCGGCACGTTTACGCATATTGTCTTTCACACGCTTTAACACGAATGGGTCACTTTACTACTCACAGTATTCTGCATTTGTGTATTGATAAGCCATACCTAATTACTAATGACGGGTCACACTCACACACGAAAGATTAGGTATACGCGTAAGATCGATCGCTAGGGGCGCGCGCGCGGGAAGATGGACGAACTACGGCGGCGCTCGCCCGACTAACTAGCCGCGGGGCAGGGGTTGCGGGTGGCAAACACCACGCCGCACGCGCCGCGGAAATGTGTCCACACTTTATTTATTTAAAGTAAAATTTTTGTAAATTTGGTCAAAAATTAAGTACCTATTTTTTTACATAATTCGAATGAGAATCATGTACCGATTATGCTCCTAAAATATTGATACTAATTCACCAGTCATCCTGTATATACTATAATACTTTTGAAAATAATTATATAATATATAGGTACACTAGGTACCTCTAGTGTTGTCTATATGTGCTTAAAATATATGTAATAATTTCTATCTCTTTAATATTAAATAAGTGATTTTCAAACTATGTTTTAATATACATACCGTACCCGTCCAAAACTTGAATTAGTCACTAGTTTGTGTAAAATGAAAGTTGACATAAGCCTTCTGAGATAATCCGATCGAACTACCTAATGTAAAACACATTTACACAAGCAACTATTATTATTTATGTAGCAACATCGAAATAATGACGTAAAATATTATTTATATAGTCTTAAGATCAAGTATGATTGTATTTTTACGTCGCCATAAAAACGGAGAGATCTTAATGTTGATGAAATTATGAGTAAGTTATGGATGTGAGAAAAGTGTATCCTGATATCATTAATGTTTAACAAATATGACTAAAACGAGGATTTCTTATGTAAAATCAGTTTAAATAAAAAGTATAAATAATATCCATACATTTGCTAAATGTAAGTGTACTAAATGATATTTAAATATGAATAGTACCTAATCAGTTAGTTTGCCTTGCTTTTCCTAACATATGCTTTTTCCTAATTTTTTATTGTTGACAATAAGTGGTACAGTTTTCGTATTAAGTAGTTGTGGATTCGCCGTTCTTAGCGCCTTGTTGAAAAGAGATGCCTTTAGAGCTAGAATACTTCAAATTTACATAGGATCACCCTTAATCTATTCCTTGGCACTAATTTGATATAGATTCAATAAAATACATTTACAATCGGTGGAGATATCGAGTAATATAAACACAAGTGACGATTCCCGTAGGTTTGAAATGTTATTCCACCCACGGTAAGCATTACTAATTTCTAGACTCCTATTGGATTATACTCTAATAGACTAGTTGCTGAGGTTTGATCCCAGACCTCGGGATCTGCGTTATAAGATAGCTCTATGATGCAGTGAAATATGGCAATTTTATAAAATAAAAAGCGTGTATAGTATAAATTCATTAAAAGTTTCCAGTACATGTTTGTGGAAGTCGTTGTAATAAAACCCCTTACACAGAAACCCGTTGTACGACTTGTAGGTAACAAAATTCGTCAACGCCGAGACACTGAATCAGTATTAATCGGATTTTCGTGATAATACGTCATTCAAAATATTGTAAAACTTTAATAATGAGTGATTATTATTATTTATTTTTACCATTATTATTAATAGTCCCGTTCGTTTAGTACCACCAACTCAACACATAGGTATTCTACCGGCAAACTGCAATACACAATAATATCCGATAATCCGGTTTGAAGGGTGTGTGAGCTAGTGTAATTACAGGCACAGGGGACATGCCATCTTAGTTAAACATGAAATATAAGCCAGTAAGAAACATTTCTTATAAGCTCACGCTTAAATGACTGGACGGGTTCGAATGAAATTTAATACAAGACAAATGTAATGTCGACGAACGGGGAATAGAATTTTTGTATTAATCATAACAGCTAAGCGTAGTCCACTGTTGGATATGGACATATATGTCCCTTCCAATATAACGCCCCATACATTTCAAGACGGTACAAAATATACTCAGCTAAAATGATATAACGTGGCTAGTGCGAATACCAATTTTAATATTTAATCTTACAATGACGGGGTCAAATGCCATACTGAATATCTAAGTTGGCAAGACATGATGGGTGGCAAGTATCACACAGAATATTTAATATGACAGGGCACGGCAGGCATAAATAAAATAGATAGTTTTACCCAACGGCGAACCTGATGCGAAGCAAAGGTTATCATTTCAGTTCATATGTAATTAAGTTCTGTATACGTGTAGGTAATTCCTAAATTACTTATTAGATATTGACAATATCGGTCTTGATTGTCCTCTGGTTAAAGGCTATGTGATGTCACTTTGAATTCAATTAATAACATAAGAATGTCCGATATTTATTTTACGTACTTTTTAGGGCGCGATTATTTCTGTCAACCCAATTGCAGAAATAATAAGTTTTTAAAACACATATGCCTTAGTAATAGGGATTTCCGAATAGGGATCACACGTTTGTTATTCTAATGTTTCGTTTTTGATTTGAAGGATGATTGAGCCAGTGTAATAAACAAGTGACACGATATCTTAGAAGCCATGGTTAATGTTTCATACATTATCTAGTCTCTAGTCTAGGTCTACGAGCGGTCACGTTTGCTACGCCTACCAAACTGCTTGTAATAGTAACAATAATAGGATAGGGTAGGATCAAACTTTATAATGTAAAATAGTTCATAAAACACATAATTTTGTTTACAATTACGAATATAAAGTAAATTAAAATAACATTGATTGTCCCACTGTTGGGCCTTCCAATCCAATGGATTACATATATGATCAGTAATATTCCATTTTATTGTCTGTTTTGATATTGATTTGACCTGAATATTGGTGAGATGAGTATCTAATAAATACTTACTGTATTACTTTGGCGATTATCGATTGAATATTAAATATATTTTTATAACAACATTATTTAAAATATGTCTAATAACATAATAATGATAAAGGAAATGCCCCAGGGACTTAATTTTTTATTTTATATAAGAATAACAAGATTGGACGAAAACACTTTTTGTATATAGAATAGAAAATGTAATACGGAATTGCCGCTGTTTAAATATTTAGTAATTACGTAAGAAACGTAGCGAAACCGATAATCATGAAAAATATTTTTATAATTTCTTTACTTTGGCGAAATTGCCTTTTAATGCCTTTGTAATATTAACATATTTACCCTACATTACACAAACAAAAGAAATTAGCTATATTTTCAAGGTCACATTGTTTTCTCAATCTATATGTTTAAAAAAGTTTTTGGTGTTAAACGGATGTGCCGCACTGAGTACGCCCCTACAATATATGATCATATTTATGTTTTAGCTTTTTGTGGGTAAACTTAAAAAGCAAAACATTATCTAAATACCAAATTTGAGCCAAATCGTTAGCGTCGTTTCCGAGATATTATTTATATATTATATTTTATCTACCCATATCCAAGAATTCGTCATTTAATATTGTAAGATTATATTATGTTTACGAGTCCATCTTAAAGCTGAAATCTATTTTTAATTTAATTTTATTCAAATTTTCATGTGAATTAGATTGATATTTTTCAAGACATTTTTTGTAGTACTTATGAAATGTTAATCTAAGTTCGCGTTTCCGCCGGAGTAAGATTATAATTCTATTTATGTATAAACATTTCCTATGGAAATATTACGTGGAGAAATATCATATTATATGTATAAATATATTTTGACTTACTATTCATTAAGTATTTATTTAGTATAAATATGCCTAACTAGCTGAACTCGGGGACATCTGCGTAGAATTCAGTTTGTCACAAAAATACTTCAAATTCTGCCATCGTGCCAAGTAACAAACATCCATTCATACAAACTTTTACTTTTTTAATATTAGTGGGATAGTAGGATTCGTAAAAGGATTAACATACATTTATAATAGTCGTAAAAACCGTGTCAATTTCCGGGATAAAAAGTATCTTATCTATTAACCCTTACAAATAAACTATTACGTGTGAAATTTTATCCAAATCGCTCATGCAACACTAACATTTTTATTATTAGTACGATTTCGATATTTCCATCTTTAAATACTTAAACATATGAAAGAAAAAATACTTTTTTAAAAACTCTCAACACTGGTATAAATGCTATTATAATAGTGAGAACTACGTTTTCCACGTATTATGACTATGTATAACTATCTATGTATAAATATCTAACTATCTAATGTATAACTATGATACACGTATTATGCCTCGGAGCAATCTGAATATAATTAGTGTGTTTCTAAAGTTTTCGGCAGTGTGGCACGTGAATCGTTTTATATAAGCTTACACAACAATATGTTTAAATAAAAGATATGTGAAAGAAATTAAAAAGTTTAAATATAAATGAAAGATTGTCTTTTAGGTCTGTGCTTCAAATTGGCTGGCCATAAGCATATATTTCAGTAGGTATTCAGCGACAAATTCGAAACTCATAGCAGAAAACGGTCGTGAAAACTAAAAAAAAATATATGCAATTCTTATCATAATAATTATAAGATTTAAAAAATACACGGATCAAAATAGTATATCACCATAAGTCATAGGTAATACATAATACTAACACATAAATAATAATTATTATTATTTTATAAAACTGCCAAGCCAAATACCAGTCACAGACTCATCTTGATATCTCTGATTCGCCTGATTGGCTTGAAATTTTGCATTTTCATTCTCGGGCTATTCAATAGGCTACTAACAACAGATTTTTGGAAATTTCAACTTCAAGGGGAGGGGGAAATGGGTATTGTAACTTTTTACGAATTTTACTCGTACTTAGTACGTCGTAGAAGCTTCGTAGTTCGTAGAAGCTTATATTATACTACCTACATGTGCCGACATGTAGTATGTTATAAGCATAATACGTGAATATAAATTCATAGTACCGAGCTTTTGACTTCCCAAAGTAAAAACATCTTTCTCGGGAAAACGTAAATATTTGTATGGATAAAGTTAGAAGAAGAAGGGATAATTTTTATTTTGAGAAAATGAAACCGTGACTATACTTGTGAAAATATATGGCAAGATAGAGTGGCGTAATTCTTGATTAAAGCCTTGAAATAAAACTTAACTTACCTTATCTTTGACTTCCATTTACGACTGTAATCCGATTACAAATATTGTATCACCGAAAGTCAGCAATTCCGAGAGGCGGGCGCCTAATGAAAACCGAATAATTGCATAAATCCACAACAAAGGCAATTCCTAAATCTTGCACGTTAGTAGCTATTGTAAAAACTAAATCTCAACACGCAATCCTCAATGCTCGTAAAAAGCATTCAAAGTCTATCATTTTCCATCTCCAGTCATATTTAATAATAATTCGGATTACATCTAATATTAAACATTACAATCTGTCTTAGTCTTACGCTATTGATTCAACATGAAGATTATATAGTCTTGAAAATATATTTTTAGAATTTTTCTCATTACGCTCGGTACACGGCAGGCTGTTACTAATTATTCAATATTCGCATTAACAGGTACAACACATCATACTAAGATCATGAAGATAAAGTCATAGAATCTGGAATGGCCCAGGTAAATAATATATTTATATGTTGCGCATTTATATAGGATAATTCTGCATCAGACGAAAAAAAAAACACTTTCAAGCGAAGACTACCAAAACTATAGCAGATACAAAAAACCTTTGAATGTGAGATTTTTGTACATCTTGCAAATTAAAAAAAAAAAAAACATAAAAGTTCGCAACAATCTATAATTAGATAGACAGTGACAGTAGCCGTTTTTGATTTTTAATAATAATAAGGGACAAAAAAAAAACTTTAAAAAAGTAGTGAAGTAATATCCCACTGCTAAGCATCCTCTACCCTTGAAACGATGCTTGGAGCTTATTCCACCAGATTTGGCAGAATTTCAGTTAGATTAGACACGATATGTATTATAAACACAAATTACAATTTTAGTGGTATTTTAGTGGTAAGCTGGTCTGGAGTTAAGAGCGCAATTATTATCGGTTAAGATTAAAAAATTTCTTACCACTGGGCCAACTCAGAAATTATTGTAAGTCAATTTGGTGACATCAGTCATCCTTTATTAATAATGGAAAATAATAAAATAAATATATTGAATATTGTCGAAGACACCTTTCGAGTGATGCAGTATGTAAATAAAAGAAAAACAGTTTAATATGAAAAGTTGTCGATCAATTAAGTTGTTATGTTCCTATGTAAAACAGTAATTTGGACTTGACACTAACTATTTTTTTCATTTCAAATAAAAAATGGGCCATCTGATACCCATGCCATCTGTGTAAGTGCTATCTGTCACCACTGCTCATATACATTGGTATTGTTAGAAATATTATTCATCCCTTACATCATCAATGCGCCACCAATCTTGAGAAATAAGAATGAGAAATCCAGACAAAGTAAAGCGGGCGGTATGAAATATAGACAACACAGAATAACTATATTTTGACTGCACATGCCATAATATAATTTTATATAGTAATATACGTTACGTTATGTTACGTTGTACACATCATTAAAAATAATAAAGGCCTGGTTATAGCACGACAGTAGTGGATGAGGTGCCTAACGATGACGTAACACCAATTAGGAAGCCGACATACTATTTATTCAACACTAACTTCGTTGAAACTTAAGGTGCCGCATTTCTCTTTATTACCCCAAAAAGTTTTTTTCACAATTGAATAAGAATGAAAACTTTTATATGATTTTTTTTCCTCGTGATTGTATTCCTTTCAAAGTATTTCTAAGTAGCAAAACTTTTGTATTCTTTTTCTTGTAACGATATCTAATAAAACGAGTGTGATAAGATACAGATGCCTGAAACCAATCGTAACTTAGTTATGAAGTGGATCGGTTTATCATTACAGTATTTGCGGAATATTTATAATATTAACAAGCGAAAAAAAATAAAGTTTTTCGTTTTGTAAACATCATTGAATTCAATTTGTAATGCAATTTTTGAGATATATAACTTTGATTTTATTTAATATTACCTAAGTTTAAATCATAGTTTTCCAACACTTTCAAATAGTCCTTTTTGCAAGATTAAATTATACTAAAAGTCTAATATTGCTTAGAATTTCAGTACTACACCACCACTTCTCCACTTCCACTAATAACATAACAACAGTCTAATTTAATATTAAAACAAACGAATACAATAATAGCACACTTTTTTACCATTTATACTATTTTATTCATTACACCGTATTTGTTCATGATTGTTAACATTATTTATTTTATGGACAAATTAAAAGAAATTGCTGTATGTATATTATAAATTAATATAACTAATATTCTATGCTTGCAATGTCGTTGCCCGAAGAATATGCTACTGAATTATTAGAATAAAACTCTTGTATAAAAGTCAAAGGATTAAACAAACTTTCATTTTAGTGACGGACGGTGACACTGCTTAATATTTACATATTAAGGTCACTTCAGTACCCTTGTTCATTCGTCCTCTCTCACCTGTCAAATTTCATTATCATAAGTTATATTGTAGAGTACTCAAAAACTTTTCTAACTGTGCATTAGTGATAATTAATTTTAAATATGGACTTATATAATGGTTATAATATTATATGTTTTCTTTTGTTTTTTTTTTTAATGTTATATATGATTTAAGTAATAGTAGAAACAGATATAATTATATTCATAATAGACAAACAGGTTTATAGCTAACGACCATTATAAAAATGTTTATATTATAAAAAATTAAGATAATAATATAATTTTGATATGCTTAACAACCCTTAAATTCGATGAGGTGAATATAGACAAATATTTTAATAAACAAAATACTCAAAAGTAGATTTTTCTTTAACAAAGACAAGCTTAAATAGAATTAAATTATCGTTCTTATCGTTCTCGCCACATATGCATATGTCTCTGCCTGCATTTTACATAAATATATATATATAGTTTTAATATCATAACCAGATCGATTCGAGCTTCAGAATGATCAGAATTCCCCCCATCGTATGCGTATACTATATTGCACACATGTATATTACCCTCCACTTTCTCCGCATTAAATGAAGGTCACCCATTCATGTACTTAACCTACACGCCGCCACTTCGATGTAGTGCTAAATTGACCTTAATAGAAACGCTACCTAGTTTGTTTATCAACTTCGCCATAAGTGAGAAATTATGTAAATTAAATTCTGTAACGTTCCGTTCTAAGGTAACTTTAACATGAATTACAAGCATTGTAACGACTTTGAAAGATGTGCATTTATGTTGTTTGTTTTGCATAGAAATTCGCAACCACGAAAGGTACACGAAACTAAATGGCTTCGACCTTCGTGATCAGCACTACTTGGGTAACGGCTTTCGCTTTCCGCGGTAAAATATGCCGCTCGAACGAAAAATGTTTCAGCGCCTACATCGTATATAGGTCGTGAATTCTGCGTCACATTGTAGTCAGAGACATGGAAAACATATACTGATCGGCAGAAGATATACTATGTTTTATAAATGTTACCGACTTTATCTAACATTTCTAGTGTGATAAAATATCATCGTTTACTACACTTACTACTGGGCAGAGGCTTCTTCTCTTGTTGAGGCTTAGAGGTTATTTCACAACATTGATGATAGCTGTTCTATCCATCAATCTTTTGCTTATTGGAATAAAACCCATATATTCTATCTTTTAACCCCATCTCGCTTCTTAGTTTGTTTGAATTAAATGTTTTAGTTCAGCTTTTATTTCCGTAATTTAATAAAAAAACGTTACTTAGTATAAAAATATTTTTAATACAAGGCCATTACTTCTAAGTCCACGCAATTAATATAAACCTCCTGCTTCCTCCTGTTCGCTGTCCCATGAATAATAATTATTCTCCTTTTGTATTTGAAAAATATTTCTCATTCGGGATTTGGAACAAAAACGGGTCATGCAATATTAATCAGACAACAAAAAGAATATTAAGTACTATTTATTAAATATTATTATTAATTTAAATTACCCGTTTTCTATTAATCTGTCAAAATATTATCTATATTCATTTTAATTTTAATTTTAGGAAAGCAGACGGGAAAAGGAGTGTCTTGACTTGCCCATTGTAAAAAATAAAAAGCTTCTCCAATTTATCAATATTTCACCAACCATGACAACTAGGATCTAATATAACCAGAGGTTATTACACTGGCTCACTCATATTTGTAACAGAATAACATTAATAGTATTGATGTTTGACGGTAGTATAAGTGGGTGGTAGGTAAATACCCAGATTCGATCGCACAAAGCCGTATTACATAGTATCATTATAGGTACGCCAATGATGCTTAGCTGCAATCAAATGTAACCAGAAAGCAAATTAGCAATTAATCCAGATGATTGCAACTACAGTCTACCGATTGAATATGGCTTACAAAGTGATTTATAATTTATTATTAAAGAACATTATTAGCTAATATTTCTAATAACTATTACCGCAATGAACTTTATTCAGTAGAATAATGTTTTCTAAGATTCAGAATTAAGCAAATACTAAACGAAATGAATATACGCGTTTTATCACCCGCTATATAATCTGTTTTGTATAACTGTGCTGCATTGAAAATAATGATCCAATCACTTTTAATAAACACTATAGTAGATTAGATTAGAGCATAACCAATTAACTTAAATAATATTACATTGTACCAATATAAGCAGTAGTTACAAAATAACTCCAAATTGTGTCCCTTCATGGTCGCGTCTGGTATTTGCGCGATTCCTTCAAAGTTTGCCCATTAAAGCAACATTTTATAATTGCTTGCATTACTAACTTAATTATGAAACTTTATGAATTTTTCGAAAATGTTTTAGCTCTAATTTATCAATGATAGGTAATATAAATTTTATTTAGTGTAAGCGGTTCAAATTAAAATTGATTACTCTTTTAATTTATTATAGAATTTTCCTTATGTATAAAAATAAATATGATAAAATTTGAAGTTGAAAAAAATATCAATTTCAGTAATATTTTCTTTTTTTTTTCAAAAAACTTAAGTCTTCTCACCTTATCTGGTTTTTATATTGTAATTCTTCTTTTTTTACTTATTTTAGCAAAGGCAGACGAAGAAATGCCATTAACTTTTGTCCCTTAAAATGGGTAAACTTTTTGTGTGGCGGTAGAATAAGTGAGTGATACCCAGACCGGTACAATACCATACTCACCGTATGAACTGACAAAAACTTGCAAAAACATATCGGGTTTCGATTTGGTTATAAGCACAATTAAAATATTGTGATTGACAGTCGCTCCGGGTGCTACTTGGCGCAGAGGCTGTCCATTGCCCATTGCATTATGGGCAACTTTGTGGGAACCGGGAGGGACTATTTTAAATTCGACTTTATTAAAAAAAATGGCAATGAAAAATATTAAAATATCTGTTTTGATATCACAACATTTGGATACAAAACTTAAAGTTATAAAATACATTTTTACTTACTTAAATATCAGAATTTTCACTCGCTTTAAAAATACGGTAAGTATATTCAGGTTAAAATGTTATTTCAAAATGTATTATACATTCTCGGCTGCTGCATTTTCCTAATTTCATTTTACTTCTTAAATTTTATATAAATGTTTAAAGTAACAGCGATAAATGTTTGACTGTTGAGGGAAGTTGCCCTCACACCTAGAAAAAAATTATTGGAGGTTATTCCCCCACGTTGGCTTCAATCGGTGGTCGGAGGTTACACGTGTGATAAAATTCCATCGGGCACTCTGTGATCCTGCTAGAGTCGCTTAATATAAAAAGTGTTCTAGTTACTGTTTATATGAATGGAATTCTATGAGCTACTAGTCATGTATATATATTTGTCATTATAGTCGCGATTTCAACTCGAAAAAACAGAAGATATAAAGAGAACACCTATCATTTGGGACTACTTGAGTAGATTTTAAAATATGTATCTATAAAAATAATGTGAAATACACATATGCATAGAAGATATATATATATATATATATATATATATATATATATATATATATATATAAATATATACTAATTTAAACACATCGTAACGATAAATATAAAGGTATCTAATAAATGTAGCGTTCATCAGCCTCACCGATTAATGATACTATCAGATACGATTTAAGCCCACATTACAGAGGATGGGGGAAGGTTTAATTGATTCGACTTACCCGAGCCTTCCGTTTAGCTTTTTGTTGATTAAAACTATGGAACTTACAAATTGTCCATTACACTTAATGGTTATGGTTTCTGTTATGCTGTGAAATGTTTTAGTAACGCGAATTTCGAAACTATCATTTATTCAAGTTCGGATTTCCCTGGGATTGATAAGAATTGACTTATTACTATTATTATTTTATGTATAACTAGTTTCTGATAGAACTTGCCAATTAAAATTTATTATTTTAAATTTTAATTAAAAAATGTTTTTTAGAATACTATTTTGACATTGTCAGTGACGTTTTCACCATCATATTAGTTTATTTTTCGGTCTTTTTTTAAATTACTTTTCTAGTGTAAATAATAATAAATATGATTTGATACAAGAAGTTGTTCTTAGTATGAAAGTATTGTTCTGATGTTTTCTATTTTCAATAATAAATAGCATTTCACAAATGACAGTTCTTGGTGAACTGAGCAGGTTACACTGGGATATCATAGGATTATCCGAAGTCCGACGACAGGGGGAGGATACGATAATCCTGAAATCTGGTAACCTCCTCTATTTCCGGGAGGGTGATCAACTGTCCCAAGGTGCTTTTGGGTTCATAGTCCACAAGTCCCTCGTTAACAACGTTGTGAAAATCGAGAGCGTGTCGACTAGGGTGGCGTACCTTATACTCAGAATTACCAAACGGTATTCTTTGAAGTTCATACAGGTATACGCGCCGACTTCGACACACTCCGACGATGAAGTTGAGGTCATGTATGAGGATTTATCTAGAGCCATACATACCAATAAAACTTATTTCACTGTCGTAATGGGGGACTTTAACGCGAAGCTGGGCAAACGATTCGGTGAAGAGTTAAAGGTGGGACCACATGGAATTGGAGACCGCAACCCTCGGGGCCAGATGTTGGTTGACTTTATGGAGAAGGAGGGACTCTTTATGATGAACTCCTTCTTCAAAAAGCCAGGTCATCGTAAATGGACCTGGGTGAGCCCTGACGGGAAAACTAAGAATGAGATAGACTTCATCTTGTCGATAAGAAGACAAATATTCAATGACGTCTCTGTGATCAATGCAGTCAAAACCGGGAGCGATCACAGACTAGTAAGAGGCTCATTGAATCTCAATGTCAAACTTCAAAGATCCCGACTAATGAAGTCTACGCTCCGACCAACATCTCTCCAAATCCGAAATCCCGAAGCCTTTCAGATCGAACTACATAACCGATTCGATTGCCTAGCAGACTGCGAGGAAGTGGACACATACAACGACAGGTTTGTGGAAGCTGTCCATATGGCTGGGTCTAAGACCTTCAAGACCAGCTGTACAAAAGGAACCAAAAAGATCTCAGCATCTACCTAACGGCTTATGGAGGAAAGACGGAAAATAGTTCTGACGTCCCCAGCTGATGCTGCCAGTTTTCGGCTGCTCAACAGATGGATTTCAAAGTCTCTGACTCGCGACACTCGGCAATTTAATGCAATGCGCATTAAAGAGGCCATCGAGCGGAATAAAGGCTCTAAAGTGTTCGCCAGAGATCTCTCTGTGGGGCAGAGTCAACTGGCGAGGCTGAAGACTGAGGATGGTAGAATAGTCACGTCAAGATCTGAGCTGTTGAAAGAGGTTGAGAAGTTCTTCGGTCAGCTGTGCACGACAACGCAATCACCTGTCAGTAGTCAAGCTGCAGATCCCAGAGCAAGACTAACCCGACATTACACCGAAGATTTCCAGGACGTCAGTCTTTCCGAGATTAAAATGGCTCTCGAGCAACTCAAAAACAACAAGGCACCTGGTGATGATGGTATCACAGCTGAGCTTCTGAAGGCGGGTGGTACACCGATCCTCAGGGCCCTTCAGAGGCTATTTAACTTCGTCATAGCCAAAGGTCAAACGTCAAAGGCATGGCGCAGAAGTGTAGTGGTGCTTTTCTTTAAGAAGGGTGATAAAACCCTTCTGAAGAATTACAGACCCATCTCATTGCTGAGCCATGTTTACAAGTTGTTTTCGAGAGTCATTACGAATCGTCTCGAGTGAAGGCTTGACGACTTTCAGCCACCCGAACAAGCCGGTTTCCGAAAAGGCTTTAGCACCATAGACCACATACATACGCTGCGGCAAGTTATACAGAAGACCGAGGAGTATAACCAGCCACTGTGCTTAGCGTTTGTGGACTATGAGAAAGCCTTTGATTCGATCGAAACCTGGGCCGTGCTGAGGTCCCTTCAAAGGTGCCAAATCGATTACCGGTATATCAAGGTGTTAAAGTGCTTGTATGAGAATGCCACAATGTCAATCCGACTCCAGGATCAGAACTCAAAATCTATCCAATTGCAGGAGGCGTAAGACAGGGAGACGTTATATCTCCGAAACTGTTTACCGCTGCTTTGGAAGATGTTTTCAAGCTTCTGGATTGGAACGGAGTTGGCGTTAATATCAACGGCGAGTATATCATTCATCTTTGATTCGCCGACGACATCGTGATTATGGCTGAGACCTTCGAAGACCTCGGCACTATGCTCGATGACCTCAGCAGGATCTCCCAACAAGTGGGTCTTAAAATGAACATGGACAAGACGAAAATCATGTTGAACATCCATGTTGCACCCACTCAAGTCAAGGTTGGAAATTCTGCACTCGAAGTTGTAGACAACTATGTTTACCTAGGTCAGACCATCCAACTAGGTAGGTCCAACTTCGAAAAAGAGGTCAAGCGTCGAATCCAACTCGGCTGGGCAGCGTTCGGGAATTTACACGATATCTTCTCATCCAAAATACCGCAGTGTCTCAAGTCGAAAGTCTTCGACCAGTGTGTGTTGCCAGTGATGACTTACGGATCAGAGACGTGGTCGCTCACTATGGGCCTAATAAGAAGGCTCAAGATCACCCAAAGAGCAATGGAGAGGGCTATGCTCGGAGTTTCTCTGCGTGATCGAATCAGAAATGATGAAATCCGCAGGCGAACCAAAGTAACCGACATAGCCCGAAGAATTGCTAAATTGAAGTGGCAGTGGGCGGAGCACATCGCTCGTAGAACTGACGGCCGCTGGGGCAGAAAGGTTCTCGAGTGGCGACCACGAACCGGAAGAAGCATTGATATATTGAAAGAGTCGCGGGAAGCCGTTGGATGCGGGCAGCGCAAGACCGGCCAAAATGGAAATCCTTGGGGGAGGCCTTTGTCCAGCAGTGGACGTCTTTCGGCTGAAATGATGATGATGATGAGTTCTTGGTGAAAATAATATTGAAATGTTACTTATGAATAATGTGAGAATGAGTGACTAAAATAACAATTAATATATATATATTTTTTTATATTAGCCAGGAGGGCAAATGACTCTACTCCACCTGATGTTAAGTGGTAGTAGAGTCCAATCGCGAGGACGGCCAGTACAGTCGGGAAGAAGGTTCTGCACTAGCCGCCCACGCCTTGCCGGCCCGCAAGATGCCTCTTCACGCCTCGTTTGAAGGAACCCGGGTCGTAAGAGGAGGGGAATACGTGAGCTGGTAAGGAATTCCATTTCTTGGAAGTGCGACAAAGAAAGGAGTTGCCAAATTTCTTTGTGCGCGATGGAATTGATGTCACAGTTAGTCGGTGACATCGAGAGCCAGCACGCGTCGACTTGTGAAGGAAGGGGGAAGCAGGAATTAGGGAGAATAATTCCTCGGAACACTCGCCGTGATACAGTCGATAGAAAGCGCTCAGCGCTGCTATCTCTCGACGCAATTGTAAAGGTTCGAGGGTGTTAGTGACCTTTACGTCGCCAATAATGCGAACTGCATATAATATAATAACATTATATATACTAACAAAATGCTTCAAAATATATTATATATTGATCAAAACGTAACATCAGTAAATAATATTTCAACAAAAAATATAATTTCAGACGTTCTTTACTGTATTTCAATTACTAAAAATACTGCGTTATTCCGATCCGAACCGCAGTATTTTTGTGGTTTTTTGCGAAGCATCCGGAATTTTTGATTAACTCAAGTTTACATAGTCAATGCTATATTTCCGTCATGTATAATGTAATCATTCAACAATTAAGAACTTGATCAGGTGTTGTTAATTATTTGAATTATTAACAATTCAAAATTGTATGTAAATGTGATCATGAAATTTATTTATAACAACAAACAATCTGGAGTACTCAAGACGTTCACGGGCTCCCCGACGCTGAAACATTTCAGACGCTATAAGCGGGAGTGCTATCGTAATATTTTATACAAAGCTTTATATCCTTTGCTACCTATTATGTTTGTACTTACACAGAGTAGCGTTAACCCCAGTGTTCGTAGCGTGAAACGGAATGTCACACGCCTCTGACGTCACTTCGTGTAATACTCGATTTCGTTTAGTACAAACCAGTGCACGAAACGTCTCGTTCAATAACTTGAAAATAATAGGTTAAAACTTGGGCGTTCCATTTTTAAATATAAAATTTGTTCTTGTATATTGTTTACTGAAAAAATTAAAAATATAACGAATGCTAGCTGATTTATTCTACCTATTTCGAGTTCTCGCCCCAGGGATGCGGAGTTGAATTTTTCACACAAGTTTAAATAACCTAATTCGGATTTCATAGCCTACCAGGTAATAAACGTACCGGAAAAAAACTTTACTTTTTCAACTGAAATTATATATTAAAGTCTAAACTCGAGTCGTTGCTTAAATAAAAATCCACCAACTGTACCGGACGAGCCACACCGTTATATTAGCGTTTGCCCAGATCCCTCGAAAAGTTAAGAAACGTTGAAGGCTGTGAATAAATAATGGAGCAGCGCACGAAAACTTTTACTGATATTGGCCTTATTTCAAAGCGGACAAATATTGGAGCGAGCAGCAGCTGCGACAATATAACGTACACGGCCACGGGCAGGCTGAGCTGCGTATGTATAATGAATGAGCACGTAAGTAAACATTCCTCTCAAACAATCTGCAATCGTTGGTTGAGGCTACAGAGCAATAAGAAAACAATTCGTCCTAAAAATAAATCAGCAGCGTCCATTGAATGGGCTCTCATTATCCTTTACCTAAAAATCGACTTAAATAAACTTTAAAAAATGTCGTTAACGAAAATTTCATGAACATTAAAATTTCGTTATGCTTTTCGAACCAAAATTACTTTGATGGTTTGTGTAAAGATCTCATTTGCAAAGTAAGCTAAGGACTTGTCTCGTCCGTTTCGCTTAATTTCCCGAAAAGGTCATGAAGGGACTCGCTACCTCCCGTAGACTTTGGGGTAACTCGTCTCAAAGTAAATAGGTACTTATATAATTTATTAGTCAGCTCTCTTTACTCCAATTACGTGGATGGTGTTTGAATTGCTTTATTTATTCAAAGCATTAGTCGTGTTTTAGATAGGTACGTTAATTCAGCTTAATGTTGCTTTTTTGCATTCGTTTTTATAAATAGTACTTGTTTTTTACTAATGGCATTGTATCTTTAATTATTTCCTAATTCAATAAAATAATATAGTGCAAAGGTATTTTTTAAATAATAATTCCATAAAATTTGGTTTTCGGCAAAGAAAAAATGAGCGAATAAATCTGATACGTGATGTGATTTGATTGGATAATCAATTTGTTGTCGTGACAGGTAAATAACTAATTGGGTCTTTGCTGATATTGCTTAATTATATTGTATATGACTAGTTAATCTTAACAAATTATAATTCTCTTATAATTGTGTTAATTCACCGCAACACACATACATTTTAAACAAAAGATATTCAATTTTTAACCATGAAGAGGCGATTAATATGGTAAATCAAAGTTGAATGACTATTTGAATCTTCGCTTGCCTTTAATGAATTGTTTCACGTATAAGTTTATAAAACCCGCTTAGCTCATTTCAGCTCAAATTATCCTCTTGATTGCTTTGACGTAAAGGACCGGGGCGAGCATACTATATTAAAGGCAGATTATAAATGTGCGTTGGGATTTTCAATAAATTAGTTTTTAATTATTATAACTTGATGATGAACTTAATAACACCGCTTAGGAACATCATATGTATTTAAAAATTTGGATTTGGTTTAAAAAAAATAACATTTCAACATTATACGGTACCTTAACGGCACGCCTGGCAGATGTGACATATCGAAATTGAATGTTATTATATGAAAACCAATAAATAAATATGGATTCGAAATAAATAAAAACATAGTTTCGACAGTAATAAAATAGATATATTTTTCTTAATGTTATAATAATATATAGCAACGAAATATGTAATATACGCGCCACGCACATACAAGCGAGTAGAGAAGCGGCAGAGAGATGCCAAGACTGCGTTAGAGAACGTCATCCCGTATGCCGTCACAGCGAGCCGGTCTTACCCCCGAGGTGCACAGGTAACCGTTCACAATAGCATTTCACTGGTAAACTCACATTTAAAATACTAGTTAAATAATTATTTGTAATTGCTTGCATGACTTGAATAAAGTAAGTCAAATGTCTTATTTATTATTCTAGCACAAAATCACTATATGTTTATATAATTTAAATACAGTATATATGATACCAATACATCAAATCCTGGCGGTAAATTAGTTAGTTTATATCAAATCCCGAGTTCTTAGTTTAGAACGTTGGGTCGAGCCAATAAAAAGTTTTTTGTCAATGATTTCTTAGCAATCGGAATTAGAACGTTGGAAGTATCACACTCCCGTGCCTCGAAAAGTATATATAGTCCTTGGGCCTGTGCCTCACTCCTCTGTCATATCCCATCGGGGTATGAGAGTGATGAAATACTATTTCTGTTTTTGTACACTCACATGTGTACTATAATTTCTCGAATACAAATGACTTGTTGTCTTTGAAATCGGTCTCCATGCCAACAAGGCCGGGATCCAATTATTATTATTTATATACAACAAATTTATTGTGAGTCCCATATCTTTTATTACATGTACTTAATGTTATATCTAATAGGGAGGAGTATATAAGCGTATAAAGTAAAGATACATGACATACAAGATACATACATATTTACTATTATGGGACTTATTTTTATCTTTTGATTGAATTTTTTTAGATAATGTTTATCATAATAAGAATTTTATTCTTTGAGATGTCGTCTCTATCGAATGAAATATGTTTTTGACCCAAAAAGCAATTATATCCAATTACTTGTTTTATAAATAAACTAATGTAAATAAGTAATTGGTAAATGTTATTGATATAAGCTCTAATTTAACTTCATCGGTTTAAATGATGTGTATAAATCTTGCAAATTTATTGAAAAAGCAGTTTCGCTGATTGAACTTTAATTTTACACATTTGATGCCGATAAAAATACAATTCAGTATCTTTTTTTATTAAAAATAGGATAACACACTATCAAATGGGCCACTTGATGGTAAGTGGCTACCACCGATCTTGGACTTTGTCACTGTAAGAAATATAAACCATTCCATACATCGCCATACGTCACCATATTCGGAGATTGAAGTGTTATGTTCCTCGTTCACATACACTATATACATACATGTCTATACATACAGTAACATAACAATACCATAAAAATATTATTTATTGTACACCAAATGCAATACAACTAAAAATAAAATAGAGACAAGCAATGTGTACAAGGGGCAGCTAACATTATGAAGCTGGAAAGTTTATCTGAACGCTAATCTCATAATCAACCAGTCCGATTTATATCTACGTTCTAGATTTATTTGGAAGCTATAATCCTCGGAGGCGGAGAACTAACGTTTAATATGAGTGAATTAAGATTGTTATACATAAATATGTAAATTAATTGTCACTTATGAATAGTTAGAATAGTTATCGAATTAAACCTGAAAACAATAATCGATTGTTGTACGATCTAAATCAGAATAATAAAAGTTGACAGATGAAGAGAGAGAAAGGTCCTTAATATGTAGATATTAATTAGTGTCACTCCTTCACTATAGTAAAACATCGTTTATCCTTCGATTTGTATATTCATTATTTAATGTGACAATTTGTTAAAATTGACAGATATTCTTTTTTGAATCGAATTTTATTCTGTTCCATAGTATACAATTTCTGAATAAATAAGATTTCGTTGTTTAAATGCTAAGCTGGTTTGCGGATGTTGTAACCGATATTCAGATAACAAATGTTTGCATTGGTGGGTCGGCGGATTTAGGAAAAGGCTTAAACAGCAGGAATAGACAATATTTTTTTTACGGGTTTCGCTCCTTTTAAATTTATAAAGAATGAAGATAGAAAAAGGTAAATCTGATTTGGAAGTTTGAATTGTAATGGTTATAATTATTGTATACCCGAGAGCCAAGATGATCTAGTGGATTTTAACTACTAATCTTCAAACCTGGGCTCGCAATGTGGTTCTTGCCCAGACGTGAATCCGCAATCGAGGCCACTAAAACATCGCGGCTCAAACGATCTTATAACACCATATGATATTAATTACAGAACTATGCTTCTAATACGACGCTCAAGTATCGAGAAATTTATACCTAACTAAGTATATGAATTTTCTACATAAATTCTACATGACGCCTTAAAGCTAATTAGTGTAACAAGTGAAGTGAAAGTTAGATTAGCTAACGAAACTTAGAGATAGTTTAGATTGGGTATCTCTAGCTAAGTTTAAGCAGTAGATAAAACTTGTTCCTACAATAGTCAAAGTTATAATAATAGTCTTATAATATGTAAAATGACAACAAATAAAGACAAATCAGAGGCATTTATTAAGGTTATGTTCTTTGAAATTAAAAAGAAAAACGAAATGTTTGTAAATAAGTATTTTTATCACTAATTGTTTATTTAGCTGTTTAGTGCAATTAATATAATCTTAAAAAAAACTTAGGCGTATTTTTAAACTCACTCTCTTAATGATTATCTAAAATTATCCGATCGTTCAAATCAATTTTAAATATTCTTTATTCAAGTAGCTTATAAAAGCACTTTTGAATAGTCGTGTTACACGTATTGAACGAAATGTAGATCTTACTAAAAATAAAAGCTTTCTCTCAATTCTAATTAAAGAGATATCAATCAAATACAATGAAACATATGTATTCTTATATAATATTACGTTGAGTATTATGCATTATTTATAAATGGTTTTTAAATGATGCTTCATGAAATAAATTTGTTCGGATTTGTTTTTGTATCGCATTTGATTTATTAAATAGAGATTTAATACAATATACATATTATGTCCTTCTGACCGGTTCCAGTCATGGTATATAATTCGCAAGGATACTAGCTAACTGTGTAGATGCACACTTATATTCGATGGAACGGCGTTCTAATCGAAGAGAGTTCAGGCGATACGGGTAACGGCTTTACGTGCTTTTCGGACGTAATTACTAATAAAAGCTTTCTACCTCCAGGTTAATACTGAATATTTCATGAAAAACCCAATAACATTGGTCGAACACGACTTAAAACTTCGATCTCAGGATGTACAAACCTATAAGTTACCCGCTACACTAACAGGTAGGTTATTACATAAATATTATGTAAAACATGGAATACATACAATGAAAACAAAAGTAAAATAAAAATAGATTTCGAAACATGGCTTCAATGTCAGATTTAAATATGAAATCATAAATATTCAAGGAACAAAGGACGAACATTTCATGAAAAATATATATTCTAATAGGACCGTAAACAATAGACAGAATCTCAGCAAATTGATTCCCAATACCGATCTGTAAGGAGATTACAATTCAATTTAAAATATTTACGGAATGGGACCGTCAATGACATTTTCTTGAACGTCGTAGACCGAATATGATTTTTTCCTTAGTCCCTGTATTGAAAACAAAGCAGACGAAGCGAAAATACGAAACTTCAAATATATACCTTTATCATCCTTTTAAGTAATGATTGTTACTTAAGCGAGCAAATTCAATCGCTCGTTGTAAACCGAAAATTTCTTTTGAACAACATCTTCAAACGTATTCTAATATTCTTGGTTAAGTGCGAAAAATATAATTTAAATATATTTTTGTAACCACTGAATTCCGTACTTCAATAATATTTTATTATTGATTATCGGAATATCTATACGTATAAATAATCTATACATCTATATACCGTAACAGCCTGTGAATGTCTCACTGCTGGGCTAAAGGCCTCCTCTCCCTTTTTGAGGAGAATGTTTGGAGCTTATTCCACCACGCTGCTCCAGTGCGGGTTGGTGAAATACACATTTGGCAGAATTTCCGTGAAATTAGACACATGCAGGTTTCCTCACGATGTTTTCCTTCACCGTAAAACACGAGATGAATTATTATCCCAAATTAAGCACATGAAAATTCAGTGGTGCCTGCCCGGGTTTAAACCCACGATCATCGGTTATGATTCACGCGTTCTTACCACTGGGCCATATCGGCTCATACATCTATATATATAAACAAAAATGAAGTGTCTGTCTGTGACTTCAAAATAACTGCCACTTTTAAAGTTTTTGTCTGGCTGTCTGTCTGTTTGTACATACTGATTTTTGAAAACGGCTAAAATTACAAATTGAAATAACTGAATTTATAAGAAGTATTTCAAGATTCCGTTTTGTCTTTATTTCATTGAAATCGGTTGAGTTTATTAAAAGTTGTCCTGACTGATTCATCAACGCACCACACGGCTTAGGAACTTGAAACTTTATCAGTTGATGCATTTTATGACGTAAACATGCACTAAGAAAGGATTTTCGGAAAATGCTCCCGTTAAAATAAAGGATGAACGGTTGTATGAAATTTCATATACAAGCTTCTGGTTAGAAATAAATCAATATGTATTTCAGTGCCTTTGAAAATCTACCCCTTAAGAGGGTAAAATAGGAGTTGAAAGTTTGTATTTGGACTCCCGTCATTTTTGATGTAAGAAGAATGATATTGAATATTAAAGCTTATGAGAAAAAATCTATGCATACGTATTTCGCCGCTTTTAGAAATTGAATGAAAAAAAATATTTGATCTATTCTATACAAAAATAAATAAAATAAAGAAAACATATTTCTATTATTATCTGGTATACAGTATTGGTAGCCTCATAGCTTTACCTCAACATGACCCTCAATTCCTATAGATTTATTATAGGATGAGCTCGAGGAGAGGTAGTTTTCATTCCAAGAATACCATCCATGAGAATATATCATTCGAATTTCAAAGTATTCCCTATAAAATTTTACTTTCCCCTTCATGATAACATACAGTAAATGCAAATGGTTAAATGGGCCACCTGATGTTAAGTGATCACCATCGCATAGATGGCGCGAACCATTGTCGTTGTTGATTGGTCAAACGACATCTAATAGTAATAAGGGAAGACTTTTATAGGAAATATATATATATATATATATATATATATATATATATATATATATATATATATATATAATAAACGTGTATTCCTTGTATTTAGTGTTGCAAGTATTTATAAATTAAACAATATGTCTCAAGTATGTTTCTTCAATTACATTTCAATTTCTTACTTTCTTTATTATTTTATATCGATACCGTGATATTTTTTTAGCGAAAAATAAGTAATTTATTAAGTTAAAAAACATATTTTAGCAGCAAATAATTTAATAAATTAATTTATATTTGAATAGTAAAGGAGAATTCCTAAAGGGAACGCCTTTGAAATGTTATGCACTTCTAAAGATGGTACCCAAGTTAAACATTATAATTATAATGCGATTCGAAATTGAATTGAAATAATATATTTATACAATAATAATTTCATAGAATGAAATAATTATGATTTTCAAAATTATTCCGTAACAGCCTGCGAATGTTCCACTGCTGGGCTAAAGGCCTTTTGGCAGAATTTCAGTGAAATTAGACACATGCAGGTTTCCTCACGATGTTTTCCAAGTGTGTTCGTATTAATAAGTTCACTCTCTATTATCTCACTCTTATGATGATTATATAATGGACGGCAAAAGCGACACGACCGGAAAGAATTCATTTCTCGACAGAAAAACCAATTACTTTATATTGGCCCGACCTAGGGTTTGAACTTCGGTATTTGCGGTGTAATAAGCTAGACACAAGAATAACGCAGCATTGCTAATAATATATTGCTCGATGAACTCAAGATTGCTAGTTGGTGTAACTCTACACTCTTCCAAGAATGTTTTTTCTTAGTTTTTTTATGTTTTTTTTTATACTCGTCCGCTTAAATATTTTCATATGTAAGGAAGGTAATAAGGCGAGGCGGGTCTATCGAGTTATATTACAAGCGTTGTGCACTGATACATTACAAAAGTGCGCTCTGCAATGTGTGTCTCGACATAACTCACTGATATAATGCCCGTTGGAACATTATACGCGAATGCTCTTCTTGAGTACTCTCGTAGGATTTCCTTAGTTCTAACGTTTCATGTTATAATGCTATTCCCGCTTTTTTATTTTAATATATTTCTCAATTTATTAAGTGTCATCTATTCAAATCGTTAATTAGTTTTAAGGTGCTCTGCACTATGTATAAACAACCGCAGAAATTTTATGGTACCAGTAGTATGGTACACTGTATGCCGATGATATTTCCCTAATTAATAATCTAACATATTTTCGAAAAACGCTCAATAAGTGACACTTAAAATTACTGGTTTTTGAAAATAGAAGACGGAATATGTGCATTGTGATTGTGATTTCTCAAAACCCCCTCTTAATGAAGTTAAAAACTTTTAATGCCTAAGCAGTGTGCTGGCGAGTGATGGATCTATCGAATTAATACCGGTTGGAAAAACGGCGTGTTTATTAACAGGGGCGGTATGTATTATTGCTCTGCGACGCGATATTGTCGTACATTTAAAAGGCAATCCCGTCATTTTAGCCAGATACAGTACAAACTAGATTTAAGATTTTTAAGTCGAACATAAGCTTTTAAAAACAAAGGAATTTATTAAAAATTGGTGTATTTTTGCGTGATGATCAAATAAACCGACAATTTACAGATTTATTATAACCTAGAATTCATGTTTTATACTCAAATTGATTTTAAAATTTTCAAGATTACGAAAGTAGTAAGTATTTAAAGAAAATGATGCAGTTTAATAATTGAATAAAAACCAATTAGAGATATGAAACGTAAACGTGAAGTGACTATCCAATTTCGTGGAGGCACATAAACGTATCGGTTCAATATCTAAAGGACGCAGGAAACATGGCTATGAGATTGTAGGAAGTACTCGACTTGACCGTTCGTGCTGATATGGAAGTTAAACATGCGATACTACGAATGTTTTCGTACAATACTAAGCCTTGATACATTTATTATACAACAAACATTTAATTGTAGAAAACACGCAATCATATATAAAAGTTTATGTAGTTTAAAAATATATTTAGTTTAAAACAACAGAAAAATATTTTCGTATTTAAAATATGGCTACTATTGCGTGTGTTATTTAATATACATAATTATTCCACTGTTATAGCTAGCCTGTTCAACTGTAGATCATTAGGTCGCAATCACAACAATCAACTGGCTTGCTTTGAAATATCTCTGGTTGTGATGTGTGTGTTGTGTGCGTATTGATGCCGCAATGGATTTTGAGAGGAAGGAAATAAAGTGTGCATTTCTGTTCACAGTAATATCTACTACGCAGTTAGCTAGATTTTTAGATTTAATGCCATGAGTTCCATATTCAATATTATTCAATATTTATATATAATTATATATTTTAATATAATTCAATATTATTTAAGTGCTAATTACGATTGAAACAATCTTAACAAAAATGACAAATAAAATAATTCATTTATTTAGTTTAAGAATTATCAATAAACACGAACACACTTAGTTTTCTGTGAGCAATAAAGGTGTAATTTTACGTTGGTATAAAATATGCTATTTTATGGCTTGTTTACCTTGACCTATCCCTGTGGATTTAGAATTGTAAAAATTTTAAAGAATCTGTTCGGCAGTTAAAAAATTACAATGTTTTAAATAAAACAAAAGGAAGATAACTTTAAAACTAGGCTAATGGATATGCTGAAACACAGCTCCCAAAAGATTTAACGAAATGTTGCTTTAGGGAACTTCTCTACAAAATGTTATACTCATTATTATTTTAAGCGAAGCAGAGGTAATGAATAAATTCGGTTTTCAGTAAATATTATCTTTATGTAGTTTCAACATGCCTTGATTTTGTTGTTAATGTATCTATTATCTTACCTTTTTTTAAAATTAGTAAACCATTTTGAAAGAACGTAATGGAGGTAAAATGAAAATTTTACTTGGCGAAGCCGCATGCGTAAGTTTTTTATCATATTTAAGTTTTTATCACATTTAAGCAATTGACTTGAAAAAATTACATCTAGAATCTGTGTCTAATAAGTATATCATTTATTAACCTATATATTATTTTCAAAATGCTATATAGTATAATATGTTGTATATTATCTTTCGATATAACTTTTAACATTGTTATCTGAAAAAGAATCGTCAATCTCTGCACTTTACAGCAGAACGCTGGCGAAACTATAACAGATATACAAAAACTTTTTATGGGAGATTTATAGCTTGTGACTGTCAGTATGTATAAAATCCTTTTATTTCCTTTAATAAAACTGTGTTCGCTCAAAAGGATCCATTAAGATACTGGTGGCTGTAAAACTATGCTCGATGAGTCAGTTCAAAAATGGTCTTATTGACATGTTTGTTGAGATATTATTTAAAAAGATTCATCATCATCAATATCTTTTCTTCGCATGACCGCCGATAAGATAAAGATTCGATACGAAACTTTGACAAAGTCATCCTTGTTAGATTAGTTAGCTACCAACACCTTATTCCACCTATCCCGATAGAAATATATTAGTTTTGTTTTTCTTTTTTTATTCACGTTCTATTCTTATTATTCTAAGGAGTTTTTAATTGGAATTCTTTATTAATTTTCTATTAGGAAGGCAAATGGGTATATGGGCACTATTAGAAGTATAAATAATTTCTTAAACCGTTAATGTATGGCTAATGTCGCTAAGTACTCTTACTTATAACTAAACTGGTTAGACATGACTTTTGGTAGAATATATTTGAGAATATGTAAATGATCGTTTATTTATTCATTTATACATAGTCTTGTTGATATAATTTTATAAATTGTTACTGTCACTCTTCTGATAGATTATGGCACTCTTTGAATAACGTCGCAAAACTGTTTAAGATATCATCCTCAACGTCGAGCCTCATTGCTTTGTGGTCAGACCAGACTCGTTCTAAAAATATATATTTAATTCATCGCTGGTATTACGTTTGAAACATCTTCGGTTGTGATGTGCGTGTGAAAAAAAAAATGTATTGTATATTCTATTTTAATATAAGCATTTGTTGTTTCATTTTCTTTAATGAACTCATTTTAATAAATTTTAGTAATGCAAGTTTTTTTTGTAAATGAAAAAAAAAACATATTTCTGTATATTTTAGTATATGTTTTGTTTGTTCTGAAACTACAGTATAAATGTATTACGTAATCTTATAGCCAAACGTGATAATCTAATTACAAATGATGCATTGTAATTAATGATGAAGCCACTGTAAATTAAATTAGCGTTCCAATTAACCAGATACTACCGGTTAGGTTAGGTGAGGTCAGCACTCTGTATGTTGGTTATATTAATATAATAATATATTACACCTTAGTTTCTGTCCAAGAATTTACTCAAAACTACAATGTATATGGAATAATGTGACTGATGTGTTCCACCAACCCGCATTGGAGCAGCGTGGTGGAATAGGTACCAAGCCTTCTCCTCAAAAAAAAGGAGAGGAGGCCTTAGCCCAGCAGTGAGACATGCACAGTATTATTATTACAAATGAGTAATAGTAATACCACAATTAATGAAAACATCTAGTCTTAATGGAGTCAAAATTTCTAAATAATGAGATTCATTTAAGCTTTGTTCAAATTGAATTACGATTTCCTTAATTATATGACAAGTATCTCTGAAAGAATAAGTGGCCTGAGGCAAGACTTCGAGTCAACAAGAACTGAGCGATTTAACAAGATAAATATGTACATAGAAAAAAACTCTTGAACATTATAGATCTTATTTCTTAAATAATAAGGATTATTATATAGATTATATTATATTTTCAATGTGTTCAGTACACGCTGTACATTGTGAATTCTACTTGAAAATGAAATTATGAACGGGTCTCAAAGTTATGCCCTACGCCGTAGGCAAGTTCTACCAATCTAATATTTTTACTTACTATTTAAAAATTATTGTCTGTAAAAATCTTTAGAAATAAAGATTATTTATTCCAAGCTCTTTTCTTTTAGGTTTTTACAGCCCATTGTAAAACCGTTTGTGGTTTGAAACAACGGCGCGGCATCTGGGAATAGTTTTAGTTATTTTCCTTTAAGATAATACTAGCAAAGGTTTTATAATCAGTAGGTAATTTAAAAATGTTCAACAATAATACAAAGAAATCCATCGTTTTATATAATGTATTTAAAACTAAGTAATCTATATCTATAAATTATAATTGTATTATAATACTTCGTGTGCTTGAACACGCTAATCTAAGCTTGAAGTACATGTCTGATTTTAATTATGTTCTTTGCGATATATACATTTTATAGATTATACGACTTCATGCAAGGAGCTGAGCAGCGACCATGTCTCTCTCAGGGATATACTCGTAGCAAGCCAGTAGTCATCTTATAACGTAAAAGCTGCATGTCATGGTTAACATGTACAAACTGTAAATATAAAAAGCTGAAGCGAACAAACGTTACATATATTCGTCTCTTATTTCAAATTATATTTTTGTTCCGTTTGCAGTTGAAACGCCTGGACCCTGGAGTAATTGTGCAAAACCTTTCATCAAAAATATTACAGATATTTGAATTGCGATTCAAAGGGAAATGCTAGCATTCTTGCCACCATTCCAAGCGGTCACAACAGTAACAGTAACTATTTTTAATTTTTATTTGTATTTATTTACGGCTTTAATTTAAATAAATGTTATATCGTTAAAAAATTAAAGCTGTACATTAATACAATAAATAAAGAGAAATAAGAACAATTATTGCAATTATAAATATCAATTTTTTGCCAATCTTTGTCGTTACACTTTTAAATTTCTTTTTCAAAAACACATAATACTATCATTCATTTAGATTATTCATACCCATTTTTATAAAACTAACTGATAAATAGTTTTATAGAAAACAAAACTCGCAAATAACAATATGTTGCAACTAAAAAAAACACCGTAAACGAGTTTTTAATATTATTTAACACGAAGTATGCTTGCCAGCAAAATGTAAAGGTGTGGTTTTTGGTCAACAATTTTGTGCCAACATTTACGAATATAAACCACTGAAGTCACTTGTGCGCGCTTTATCATGTTATACGTATGTGCTAAAGTATAAAAATTAAGCTGGAAAACATTATCTTTTTGGGATAATATGGCAAATAGATGAAAACCTGGATATCGTTGATGTAGAATCGAAGAAAAAATTGTATTTCGTTAACGATCGGTGATATCTACGATTTATAATTTCATAGCCCTTGTGTCTGTAATTACACTGCCACTCACTTTTTTCAACTGGAACACAACAATACGAAGTATTGCTGTTTGGCGATAGGTGGTTCCTGCCCAGAGGTGCTTGTATAAAGCCCTCTACCACCGAGAAAAGTATTTTTCATGTTTTGTCTACAATTAATAAAATAAATTAGTAATAATAGATGAGCGCATGGATATCATTGATATTTTTTGAAAAAATTTTTTTCGTTTATACTCGACGGTAAAAATTATATTCTTTATATAACTGTACAAAAGGTTTGTTTCTTTAGCGTTCACCCCTCGACGGATATTATCTTTTGAAATATGCACACGAACTTACACAGAACGTCCGTAAGGATTATCGAACGAGTAGTACAAAATCTCGGGCACAAATAAGAAATATCGAAGATGGTATCGGCGATTTTGTAACTTTTTGGAGTCAAATTGTGCTCGATACAAGCAAATTTCCAAACTAATTTAATTAGAGTTTATATGAGACAAAAACAGGTATAGGGGAATATTTTCACTTATAGTAGCCAAGATCCGAGATATGCCTAAACACTTGAATCTTAACTGAAAATTTACATTTTCAAATCCAGGCAAGCAAAACCATTAAGCTTTCATGTGATTATTATAATTCTTAGTGGCGACACTAAGAATACAAACTATAAAGTTTAATAATATATGTAGTAAGTTCGATAATTATATATATATAAATCAATTTGAATGAACTTCTTTATTAATATTAAAAAAAATATTATGCTACAAATAAATAATTAATATAATAAAGTTATACGGTAGAGGTTAAGCAGTCTTTGAAAATTATATTCTTAAAGGAACGCTCTCCCTTAAAATAAAGTAATGAATTTAATTATTAATTAAGATCGAATCGCCTTTAAGCGGAATAAGGTCAAACCTAATTGAATACTGTAAAAATGTAATTGCGTGTATAAAAATCTCGTCCTTGATGCTTTCTTAGCGAAAATTTTATGACGTGCCATACTGTAGCGTATCGACTGTAAAATGGAATTGAAAATTCTTCTTTCCATCCGATTTCTAGCTTTCTTTAACTGACCTATTTCTTTTCGTGGAATTGTAACTGGCTTACATTGAAGTTTTTAAAATTAGAATTTGCGTCATCAGATTTCCATTTCGCGTGTCACTCATGCTTTAACATCGTTCCTAATTATGAATAGCTTTTTTTTAGATAAAATAAAATGTAAAAAATTTGTCATTTTGTTTGTTTTTTATTGTTATTATATTTATATAAACTAAAATAGGAATATATATTGTATCGTATGAATTAATCTTCCTTGCGATCTATTATAAATAGTCATTATTGTCAACTTAGATTATTAATACGATATGGAAACTTTAAATTTAATAAAAGTAGCACAACTTTATTACTATTATCAAATTTATTCTGATTATGCTTAAATAATAAGAAAACAATATTTCCCATAAATTTGGATACGTTTAGAGATAGTATAATATCAAATTACATTTCAATACTTTAGTCTATTTTGTCAACATTTTGTTATTGTGATAAAATATTCCAATTAAAAATGGCTAATCGCTATCGCTTTTTTGCCTAAAAACTGTATCAAAACTTTAAACTTTATGACTTATCATATGTGAATAATAAATGTATTTTTTTGCTGTATATCATCTACAGTTGTTATTTACTAATTTAGGAGATAATTTTTTTTCTCAATCAATTAAGAGTATTAGACAATGAGGAACTAATATTGTCCTAACTTCGGCCTCGTTAGGCATTGATTCTTTTATTAAAATAATTATGTCATTATGAAAAATTCTAATTTCGCCAATGCTGACCTTAAATGACTTTGATGAAATCAATTTCAAAGTTAGTAAAAAAAAAACATATTATCACGTATAAAGATTAATTCTTCCTTAATCACTTTCCAGTCGTGTCGCATTGTCGAGTATATACGAGTACGTACGCTATAATATGTCTTGTCCAGTTAGTCTGAAATTTGGTGACTAAATTAAATTTTGTACAGCAAACAGTCGTTGACAACCCTACCATGCTGGTTCAAAAAAATCATACCTAATTGAGAAAACATTGTATCTAATACATTAATCACTCGCTTAAACTTAGTTATACCGAGATGGATGTGTTTGTAGCGAGTAGGCTCTTGACCATCGTTCCATCATATTATGTCGTCGACTGTTTGCCAATCGCTCAAAACATACACTACCGTCCTGACACACATGTGAATCATGAGGATCCTTCATATAGATTATGTGATCAATACCGATCACCCGACGCAGTATTCTGCTAAAAATACATATTATATTTAAATTTTACACGTGTGTGCATAAAAATATACCTCGTATATGGTTAATAGTATTCATTTGGTTCTCGTAAGCGATGTTAAAGCGTAGCGCCGACATTGCATTGGTTATTTTTTTCTTTAACAACTACTTTATTAATGTCTCAGAAACAAACTAAGTACTTGAGGCGTTCTGTTAATGGAATTAATTATATTCTAGCCTTATAATAATTATTATTGTTTAATTTTCTTCTCTCCATTGATATTGCCTTCCACGTGCTGAGCGGCATCTCGATTTGATGAACCTGCTGATTCTAATTAAAACTGCTAATAATAGTAGAAGTAAAAACTCTGTGTTTCATTGAAAAGAAAACTAATACTAAGGAATGCTGTAATAATAATACTAAGTAATACTGTGAATCTTTTAAAATCAATATATTCTTTACTTGCTTCCCTATGCGACTTTATCTGCGTTACATGTATCTACTCCACCACCTTGCACCGTAGCTTAATGTTAAACAGCACATAACTTAGCTCGAGAATTGGCTTATCAAATGCAAAAACAATATTACAAATGCGTTCATAATATATCGCGTTAAAACAAAAAACAAACACTTCAGCTTTATTTTATTAGTATGGATTCAAGTAGGCTTTTGTAAACACTTGGATACGTCCTGTTACAAGATTAAATTAAATATAAAGCTAGCACTGTTTGGCAATGTAGTAAATTTGGCGATGTTATTGAAAAAAAAAACATCGATTAAAATATGTCCGTTAATTTAATTTTTTTAAGTTGTAAATAACTGTCACTATGTAGCCAAATCAAAATTAGATCAGTTCCAGTCAAGTCTAAACATTCCTAAGTCTCTTCTACTTTTTTTAAAAGTACACATTTATTCAAATTTTAATGACAGTATTAAAATAGTCAAATCGGGAACTATACACTTCATCTGCTATAATTTATTTGATCTGCTAGCATTTGAAGGTATTACATAATAAATGATTAAATGCACTGAACATAAAAAACCTTATTACAATTTGTCATTTAATACTAATTTGTATTAAAGGTATACTATAAAGTTCGAAATGTTAACGGAATAATATTCTTGTTATTATAAGAAGTTAACAACATTATACAAGATTAGTTGAAAGTTATTTTAGGATAGAATAAGGGCAAAGGTTAGAGATATCGATTTGAGAGATTTTAACTTGCTAGCGTCGTGAGTACAATGCAGACAATTTTGTAATATATAATCTATTGAATATATAGTAAAAAAGTTGTTATTTGACAGTAATATATTAGATACAATAATTATAAGAATACATATAAACCCAATCGCAGTGTACCAACGTGAAAGATAAAGGTCATAACTTCCTTCTCAATAGGATAGGCTTGAGCCCAGTATTGGGACATATGTGGACATATTACGCTGGGAATACTAATACAAGGTCATAAGTTTGTTTTAAAAGCCATATTATGAAAGCACCTATTCGATTTAGATTTTAATTGAATAATCATACCAGTTCCCGTATTTTAAGTCGGTATTTTGATAAGCTACTAGTTATATTTTAAGTGATCCCGTTTGCTTAAATCAAACATCACCCCTAAATAAACCTCCGCTAACGCAATCAACGCACTGACACTTCGAAGTGACCGACTTTATACGCCGCATGCATATTGATTTCAAGCCTCGTGTGTTGAGCAACTAATTCCACACCTAAATAAAATGACGGCGTCAAAGCTTTCTCGATTGGAGAGCTTTAACTAGTTTGTGAGAGAAGTCCAGTCGGAATGTAGCTTGAATTAATTAATAAAGAGTAATGTAAAGTAAATGGCCCACTGGTGGCCAAAGTTATTTTATCATTTTATAAAATAGCTTATTCCACTACTCTGCTCCCGATGTTACCTAACCCATTTAATCTAATTTCTAGTCCTAATTTAGTGTTTTTGTTAGTGAAAAATGTTTTCTCGAGAGAAAAATGTAGAAACTCAGTATTGTTGTGTTTTCGTTTGAAGGGTGAGAGAGTTGTAACTACAGGCACAAGAGTATTTTATTTTCCAAGGTTGGTGGCGTATTCAGATTTCAGGGATGGTAAATATTTCTTAGTGTCAATGCCTCTTGTAACAGCCTATGAATCCCACTGCTGGGCTTAAGGCCTCCTCTCCTCTTTTTAAGGAGAAGGTTTGAAGCTAATTTCACCTCGCTGCTCCAATGCGGGTTAGTGGAATAAACATGTGGCCGAATTTCAGTGAAATTAGACACATGCAGGTTTCCTCACGATGTTTTCTTTCACCGTGAAGCACGAAATGAATTATAATCACAAATTAAGCACATGAAAATTCAGTGGTGCTTGCCCGGGTTTGAACCCACGATCATCGGTTATGATTCACGCATTCTTACCACTGGGCCATCTCGTCTCTTTTAAATAAAATGATATCTAAAATCAAATGGGATAGCAATCCGAATGTCGGAATCTCAAGATATATGACTAGCCAGTAGACCAAACAGGTAGTGAGTGTGTAGTGCCATAACATACAAACAGATCAAAATTCTGACTTTACCGAACAACAAAACTCAACTAGCAGCACTCTGACGCCATCCCGATATAGAAAATGACTATTAAGAGTTTACGTTACAAGTTAATCCAATGAAACTGACAGAGGCTTCCGTTTTGCCGAAAGTTTTGTTTTAGAATATCCGTAGTAAGACATAATTGGGTTATGACTTTGATTTCAATATACGTGGCATTTACTAACTGTACAAATAGTTTATGTCTGCTTGTTACAGAATATAGATAAACGGTTTTGGTTTGGTTGGAATTAAATAAATAAATAGACCATTATACTTTTTGTTAGATTAATTCCTAATGAAATGCTATTATAAAATGTAGTCCATTATATGTATATACGAGAATACATATATATATATATATATATATATATATATATATATATATATATATATATATATATATATATATATATATATATCTATAACATATACAACACAAACATATAACATAATAATAATATGTTATTAATATATAACCTAATTTTTTATATTCTATTGAGTTAAAAATTCCTGTCCTAACTTAATCGTATTTCCAAAAATATTGTTGTTTTCGAAAAACGTTTCTCTCCCAAGTTGCGCTAAGGCTTCTCCGCTCTTTGCATGTAGTTGAATGATCATCATTAGATCATCCATACATAATATAATATATTCAATATATTATATGAAGTGTTATTTCGAATGATTTTAAAATAAATTTTATTCTTAATTCCAATTACAATTCTCTATTCAAGTGATAAGATGAGACAGCGCTAAATTGGACGCCATGTTTCAGCTAAATTCATTGACGCTCGAATATTTGCTGTAATTTAGACTTTTCAGACTAAATATTATCTTTGGACTTTGCTAAAGCTGTTTTAAATCGCTAGGGTGATATTTTTACGACAGACATTTTATCCGACTAAAATGATTTTTTATTAATAATACAAGTTGATAAACTCTTCACGTTATAAAAGGGTATGCAACTCAATGTACAGTATACATAACAGAAATAAAATTCTCCATCTGTCTTGTTTTATTTTAACGTTACATATTGAAAAGCAAGTTCTCATCGCGCTAGTAGATGTTTCAATAAAATAAAAAATAACTAATTTAATGTATTTATTAAGATTAATACAGGCGAAATCACTAATATACATACACTCACCTACATATGTACGATAAAAAAAAACATTTTTCTAATAAATATAACATTTTATAATTCTAGAAACATCAAAACGTAGGCATTTGTTAATGTTACGACATCCGAAAATTTAACCCTTAAGAGTCTCAAAATTGACTTAATTAAAAATACTCGACGCAGAATAATAGAAATGTTAATTACAAGCATTTTAACGAGTCTGCTTACGATAAACTGAATAAACATCGTTATATCTAGCTAGCGATCTGCTTTACTTAATTCACATCATAATAATACAATAAAGACTACAATATTTTTTTAAAAATATTATATAATTGTGTTTAATGATAAATTTTAATAATAAGTTAAGATGCGATTACATTACCCAACCAACTCACAATTCATATTTCTACTGGCCCAGTAACAATACCAATAATATATAAATTATTTTTGATAAAAATCATTTATATAAAATTTTAAAACAAATTAAAAAAATATATCAAATAAAAAAATACGAGTACCAATTTATATCAAACTAACAAGAGAAGGTTTAGTTTCTCAAGTTCTAAAATTGAGGTGGAAATTGTTCCAAAGACGTTGTTCGAAAGGTACGAGTAGAAATAAAACGTAATCCCGATGTAACTAGTTTCCTGCGCTGGAACTGCAATATAACTTGACATGTGACCTCTTAAAGTACGTGATTTTTTAGACCGAAGCATCTTTCTTACAAAGATTTATTCAGCCCGTTTGTATGTGTGGGTCAAATCTTGAATTCGAATTTTAACACATTTCTCCTAATCGATTGAGCTGAATGTAACACTCACTCTTATTGCTTGTGATAATGTAATATATTGTTGTCTGCTTAAGATCACACCATTTTTTAACCGCAGTATAATTTATTTATAAACCCTTTATTGCATACAATTTACAAATTTTTACATGTATAAAAGAACAAGTAGTACATATATCACTTACAGTGATCTATTCCAGGTAACCTCTATAGAAAAAAACATATTTTTTTTTGGCAGGAACATTAATCAAGTCTAGTGTGCGATCAATTTATAATTAAAATTAATTGAGTACTTAGAAACTCAATAAAAATATGTAACATACCAAGATACATACTGTTATATATTATATATTTAATGAATATAGACATAAATAACCATACACATATAATAATGTAACGATTTTCATTATCAGTAAAAGCTTTCTGAAGTGAATAATTTACCTTTATAAGTTGTCTAAAGCATCGTGAATGCCAACCTTAATATTAAAAATTACTTGAATCACTTTGCTATTTTTAGTCAAAATATTTAGATAAGATTGTTATTATAATGTACAATAGAAAATATTTACATGGCGATTTTGACATTTTTTATATTACCTAAATATTATAATGCGAATAGTGCCTCTAATTGTAACGATTATATTCAAATTATATCATTGTGATAAAATTTCAAAAATTGTAAATTGGCTTACTATTATTTTCATTTTCTATTTAATGTATATATAATATATTCTTTAACCTTAATCTATCTATTTGGTTTTACTGAGATACATTTTATCGCACCAGTACGAAACCCTCTCGCAAGTACTCTTACTGGACTTGATTTTAGATTAAATGAATATTTGGTGTAGGATATAATAAAAAAATGTATTTTTAAGTACATGTCTTTAACAAATGAAGCTGTTTGTGGCATTTAAAATGACCTTGAAATGAACAGTGCCAACATCTAACGATTATAATCATCAAAGGTTTGTTGAGAGAAAGTAAAGAGCAAAGGGCAACAAAATCGATCACCGCTTATTTATATATACCTAGTAGAGTAAACCCTTTTCTGATAGTAACAAAGTAAGCTGAATTTATAATTTAAATTTAATCCAATTTAAATTGATTAAAGTTAATCTTTGAAGTCGTAGAACGGGGTCATAAAATATTTTATGATTTATATAATTTTACATAACCGATAACACATAATTATTTATTTAGGTCACACATTAAAAAATATATGAACGTTAAATATGCTAAAAAGTGGCTATAAATTCAAGTCCTTGGGCTTTATTGGTATAGCTTTTGTCTGTGACCTGTGATTTGAACAAGACTCATTTGGGTCATAGAATAGTATAATTCTGATGTGTTCTTTAATATTCTCATTGTACTTTTTTTTTGTTTTTATTACTATATAAAATAACTAAATCAATCAAAGTACGTTTGTATATAACATATTTTTTTTAAATAGAATTTTTTACATATTTGAATCAATTCTCAAAAAAATAAAATTAATATAATTAATTAAATACCATTTCGATTCGGAGTGTAGATTCTACGGAGAAATGCCGAAAAAAAAACTCAAAATTTACAATTAGAATAACAGTAACAGCCTTTTAATGTCCCACATCCAGTCTAAGGCCTCCTCTCTCTTTTGAGGAGAAGGTCTAATTTAATCGAAATTATGCCACATGTGTATTCTACCAACCCGCATTGAAGCAGCGTGGTGGAATAAACTCCAAACCTTCCAAGTTCCAATGTTCCAAGTTTTATTTTGAAATAATTTTGTATTAAAATAATATGAACTTTAAAACTATTTATTGGGTAATGTAAAATACCTGTAATAAATTTAGCGAAAATTAATATTCGAAGAGAGAAAATTCTGCAAAATGCGGGTGCAAAAAGTTTCGCTTAAAATTCCGATTCGGAGAGCAGTTCATCAAAGCCGATGCCAAAACTTACGAGCACTAGCTTTCACATGAAAACTTACAGAGGACGCACACTGTGGCTTTTTAATCAATCAATGAGTAAGTTAAAAGAGTATATATCCATATAATCAATAAAAGTGTACATTGCGATATATTCTCATTTAGAAACCGAGCGTTCTATCGGCTAGTCATAAATCAGCAATATGCGGCTGGATTTATAGATACGTGCTAAAGTACGTATCGAGCGATACGTATTTCTCAATATTCCTTTCAGATATCCGAAGATAAGATATGTATGTTCTCGTGAGCTATCAAGGACGGAATAATCTTTTTCGTTCTGCGTATCGGATAACAAGAATATGTTACTAACGGTATTGGTGTAAATAACCATTTCAGTACCTGTTACCAACAACGTAACGAAATCTTCTATTTCATTCCATTTGTTGTTTGCGCACAATTTGATTTTTGATGTCTGAGATTGACGGGTTTTTATGGAAACTATTTTATACACGATTCGGTTTCATAATAAATGTAAATGTTAGCAATGGTTACGTAACAGGCAATTCGTTTTTAGGGTTCTGAGTCGAACACATTTCGTTTTATGGTTAACTTATTCAATGTTACTGTACGCCTGTGGAATAATCTGCCTGGAGAAGGACATTACGCTCAAGAGAACTATTTTAACTCTGAATTATCTTATATTTAGTTGGTGAAGTGGCTTATAAGGCTGCCGAACCAAAGATTGGAACCCAGGGTTGAGCCAATAGAAAGTTATTCACTTTTTAAGTGAAACATCTATTTTATATCTTTTAGGCTCGTATGACTCATATGGTGCATTGACAGCGAATTAAGCTTATAGTCCAGTCATTATGTCAGAAAATGGCGTATAACTGCAAGTGAATCGATTCAGTTCAGTTTTACGTATTGTGTAAAAAAAAGACGGCTTAGAAAAACTTATTATATAATTATTATTAAGTGTCGATGAGATTTCTCTGCCATCGTGAAAAAGGAGGGATTTTTTGTACGTACTTTGTCTTTCATACCGTGATTAAAGAATTCACATTATTTTCTCTACGCGTTAAGTTTCGTGGAAAATGCTTTTAGCTGCGTTCTTTGTTTTTTATATATGTATGAGCAAAAAAGGATTTAGAAAAATAAAACACAAAAACGGATTGCTACTAACTATACTATATTTTTTAACATTATTAAGGTTTAATTTAAAGCTTAAAAATTCAAACTTTAGAAAGAATTTCGGATGATGTTATTTTATGTTAGAATAATTTTGCATCTATGACTGCCTCGTTGGTCTAGTGGCTTGATGTAAGGCCGCAGACCTGGAGGTCCTGGGTTCAATTTCCAGGTCGGGCCAATGAAATGTTATTGGGTTTTTCTGTCAGAAAATTCTCAGTAGCAGCCCGGAGTCTGGAAGTTGGAAGTGTGTTCACTCCCGTGCCTCGGAAAGCACTTAAAGCCTCCTGCGCCTGAACTCTTTCCGGTCGTGTTGGATTGCCGTCCCATCGGATTATAAGAGTTAGGGAATAGAGAGAGCACCTGTGTTTGCGCACACACTTGTGCACTATAATATCTCCTGCGTAGTTGGCTAATCTCTCTTGAGATTGGCCGCCGTGGCCGAAATCGGTCTGGAGGACATTATTATATAATTTTGCATCAATAAATTTCGCATAATCGCGCTACTTTATTCCTTAGGAAGTAAAATCGATACAAGATAACATAGTTTACTAAAATAATGCTTTTGAATTGCTGTATAAGACGTATTCATGCATTATATTTAGATTTAAGTTTGCAGTTGCTGAACACGAAAAAAAAAACCGAATACAGTGCATGGAATCTTAACATTAGTTCCAACCCACTGTTTCATTCTGTGGATTTTATCGCGAATTGCCTCTTAACTCAATTATGTTACTTAAATAAAAAAGTTAACCTATTTTATTTACACGTTCTGTTCTGAACCTAGTACCACTTAGCCTAGCAAGTCTTTGCTGCTCCTTTCCCCTTAAGGAGAAGACTTGAATCACCATGCTACTCCGATGCGGGTTGATGGATACACATGTGACAGAATTTTATTTGACACATGCAGGTTTACTTTCATCACCGACCAAGAGAATAATTATAAACATTAAGCACACAAAAATGCAGTGGTGCCCGCATGCATGCTTGCCCGAGTTCGGTTAAGATTCATATGTGCTGGGACATTTTGGCTCTTGGCTATGAGCTGAGCACGGCTCTTGGCATGGTTTGTATGACTATGTCTTACAAGTAAACAATTACCATGTCTAATAATACAAAACACGTTACTTAAAAAAGAAACAAATTAATTGAAAAGCATTAATTTAAATGGCATTCATTTTCAAAAAGAAATTCTATTGAAATCAAAAAGTAAAACTTTTAATATGCGCATCCTATATTCGAACGTGGAAAGTTTATTTTGTTAAATACATAATCAAGAGAAGCGATTTCTATAAGAATTACAAAACGTCATTTAACAAGGGATAGCCATTTGAAACTAATCATTTTAAGTGTGGATGTCACTTTTTTTCCTTCTCCTGTTTTTGTTAACCTCATGGATAAATTTTACTTCTATACTGTAAGACATTCTATAAGAAATATAAACCACTCGTTACACCATCAATACGACCCTACAATATCTATAATATTACTAGTATATCCCGTTATATTATTTCTTAAAAAGTTAAGTAAAGTAACAACCTGTAGTTGTGATGCTGCTAGACGTCTTAGTTTGAGGAGCTTAGGGGCTTCTTCCACCACGTTTTTGCAATGTGGATTGGTAGATGAACACAAGTGTCTAATTTTAATCCAATACATAACTCCTTTTGCTTAATTATTTATAATTAAGCGTATAAAATAATGTTAAGATAAGAATACATCGAATTCAACTATAAGATCAACTTAGCTATGTAAGTCGATATCAGAACTAAGTTAAGCTGGGATTCCGTGTTGCTATCGAGAATGGCTCTCCAGCTAAAGTTTGAAGCCTCAAGCCACTGCGTGATAAGATATACTGACGCCTATTAAACGTCAATACGATCTGATTAAAGATTAACCTTTCCTTATTAATATAAGCTTGTATTATAAACCAAAGTATTATATCCGCATCTTACTTGGATAGATTAAATAATGTTTAGCAAAATTTAAGTTTTCTAAAATGTATATATCGAGGGAGTCCCTCCAGGGTTATTTTTAAAAAGCGTGACGTCAGCATTGCTGACGTCACTTTCACCAACATGATGTTGATGGCTCATTTTGCAATGAAATAATAAAACTATTTCAGCAAAATAATAGGTTTATTCTACAATCGATCAGGACACAACGTTCATCTGAACAGTCCGACGGCTCGAATGAGAATGAACCCCGAGCAACCGTCGCACTGCTTTTTATAGCAAAAATCATAACAACAACACCTGTTGAACACAGGTGTTCAATCAATGACATAACATTTAAAATTCATTTTTATGTTTAGTTTTCACAATTAATAATTAATTTCTGATTTTTAAACAATAAACAACAACTTATTTACAAATTAATTAGAAATAACTTGATTAAATAATCAATTTAAAGCGTTTGCGCCGACACGGCCATTCTGAAAGGCGGTGCGCGCTCTGCACCAGCCTTATCTCGCCGTTTTCTTGTAGTTTTCTCGTGGTCAATATCTGTAAAAGAACAATTTTTAATTTGAGCCAAGTATCTGTTAATAACTTCTAATGAATCACGAAGGATTTTTATAATGATGTTGTTGTATTTTTATAATGATAGTTCGGAGTTTTTATAAGGTTCTCGTAGTGTCTCGGAGGTTCTCGGCGGTTCTCGAAGAGTCTCGGAGGTTCTCGGAGGTTCTCGAAGAGTCTCGGAGGTTCTCGGAGGTTCTCGAAGAGTCTCGGAGGTTCTCGAAGAGTCTCGGAGGTTCTCGGAGGTTCTCGAAGAGTCTCGGAGGTTCTCGGAGGTTCTCGAAGAGTCTCGGAGGTTCTCGAAGAGTCTCGGAGGTTCTCGGAGATTCTCGGAGATTATAGTAAATGTGTGCAATCGCGTGTAACTGTATGTGTGCGTGTGTGCGTGTGTGTGTGTGTGTGTGTTGTGTGCGTGTGTGCGTGTGTGGTGTGTGTGTGTATGTGTGTGTTTGTATACATGATGTTAAGTGTGCTTATGTTTCGAGTGTGACCGTAACTCGTCCAAATGTTAGGTTATAATGAAAGAATATGTTTTTAAATACTTATCGTTCAGATTGTGATTGCTCAGGTAGCTCGAGGTTGTGCGAGGTTTATTGCGCACGGTTATCTTCATCTACTGTGATATTTTGAGGTGATGGTGGATTTTCATCTCCCGCCGACACGGTTTCTTGATCACCAGGTTTAGGGGCACGTCTTAATTGATCATGTGATACTTTCCGCGGTCTTCCTCTACCAACTACCTTCTTCTCTCGTTCTACTGGACTGAGTCGGTAAGGTCTTCTTTCCACACATTTATCTGGATTTTTCAGTCGGATTTCAAGTTCACCTGTGTTGACTCTAGTATGGTTAATAGATTGCAGGCGGCAATCTTCGGCGGCGGCGGTTCCAGGCGGTGCGTGCTCTGCACCAGCCTCGATGATTTTCGTAAATAGTTGTAGATTCTCGTCGGTTCTTGTTGACTCTCGTCGGTTCTTGTTGACTCTCGTCGGTTCTTGTTGACTCTCGTCGGTTCTTGTTGACTCTCGTCGGTTCTTGTTGACTCTCGTCGATTCTTGTTGACTCTCGTCGATTCTTGTTGACTTTTATTGACCTGCAAAAGTATAAAAAACTTCCTTTGAGTAGTACGTCTGTAAGCAACTTGCGTTGCTTCATCTTTGTTGTTACATAAGCACAACTGTTATGTAAGTGTTAATAGGTTCTCGGAGATTTTGCTGTAGGGTTACTCATAGGTTCTCGTCGGGTCTCGTAGAGTTCTCGTCGGGTCTCGTAGAGTTCTGATGCTCCACCGTAGTCACAATCACTACCCGCAGTCTCAGCAGCGTCCCGTGTGGAAGTGAACGGTTTATTCTTCCAACGACGTTAATCGTTATCTGGAACGTGAGTCACGGTCATGGGACCGCCATTAGGCAAGTTTCTTAGCTATTATTACGCAAGATCACTGTTAATTAATAATACAAAGCAGGGTAGGTAAATAAATTATCGCAACGCAGGTAAAAGCTAAATTGTTAAGTTACTAAGAAACTTATAAGTACGAAACATAGTAAGACACAATGTCTATCGCTCTTAAATAAATTGGAACGTACTCACCAGATCTCATTCATACGTTACCACAATTTTTCACTCACTAAATAATAATACTTTCGTAGGGTAGTAAAGTCCTATTTCAGGAAACTGAGCATACGAGAACACATGAGGTTCCGTTCTTGATATAGCGATTTCCTCAGCAGTCAGGTTTTTTTTTTTTTTTTTTTTCATTTCGCCACGAGTGTCGTCATCAACCGACTTGCATATGCAGCCATACATTTGACTTCCATTGGCCGACCGTTGTTGATATTTATAAGAGCAGAATGTGATACTTGTGACAGCCACGAAGAAGCACTGCTTTTCAAGAACTTGCTGAGCGCAATGATCAAGGCACCTCTTTCCAGCGCTTGTTTATATTCCGTTGTTGGAGTTTAAACATCATCTGCCAATGACTTTCATGGGTAGTTGGTGGTTGCGACGCTATACGCATTTCCTTTTGTTTTAATCATCTGACTCATGAGTTTGTTGTTCGACAATATTGGCTCGCGAAGTAGATGGTATAGGCTCGTTGGCTGATGCTGGAGAGTTGTCTTCTTCCGCCGATACGGTTATCTGGTCTCCAGGTTGAGGTGCCCGACGGAGTTGATCATGTGCAACTTTTCTTGGACGCCCTGAACCTCGTTGGAACTGACGGATCCTTGCTTTTCTTGAATTGAAGCGTTGTCTGTCTTGTTTTGTCTAGGTGTTGTTGATACAGGTGCTTTCACCAGAGCATCTATTTTCCGTGGGCTTGGCCGGACTTGTCCATTTTTGTTTCTGGTGGTGTACTTAAGCGTTCCGACATTTGCTGCATTACTTGCATCATCTGCATCAGGAATTGCGGTGGTATGTTGTTCATTGGTGCATTCAGCAATGCTGAATGTGGCTGGAATTGCGGCAACGCGGTTCCAACACCTCTTGTGGTGTTTAATCCATGGTCTGGTCCCGTCGTTGCATCAGGTTGTTGTTGAGCGGAAGTGGCAAGCGATCCCACTTCTGATATCGAGGGAGTCCCTCCAGGGTTATTTTTAAAAAGCGTGACGTCAGCATTGCTGACGTCACTTTCACCAACATGATGTTGATGGCTCATTTTGCAATGAAATAATAAAACTATTTCAGCAAAATAATAGGTTTATTCTACAATCGATCAGGACACAACGTTCATCTGAACAGTCCGACGGCTCGAATGAGAATGAACCCCGAGCAACCGTCGCACTGCTTTTTATAGCAAAAATCATAACAACAACACCTGTTGAACACAGGTGTTCAATCAATGACATAATATTTAAAATTCATTTTTATGTTTAGTTTTCACAATTAATAATTAATTTCTGATTTTTAAACAATAAACAACAACTTATTTACAAATTAATTAGAAATAACTTGATTAAATAATCAATTTAAAGCGTTTGCGCCGACATATATGTTTTGTATTTTTTATTGATTTATTTTAAAAAAACGCATAGTACTCTCTGTATACTTACACAACTATAGTTATACAATAATTTTATTTACAATATTTCTATAATTTGTTTGTAGCTACATATGTGTATATACATGTAATAAATTATTTATACACTGGCTCACTCGCCCTTCAAACCGGAACGCAACAATACTAAGTATTGCTGCTTAGCGGCAGAATATCTGATGAGTGGGTGGTACCCACCCAGACAGGCCTGCACAAAGTCCTGATGCATAAATAAATAATTTTACCCGATGGTAATCAGGTAAAATTATTTATTTATGCTCTAAATCTTTATCCTACAGTCCTAATTTATCTTATATGTAGATCGATCAAAGAGCATTTAAACTTTAAATATTAATATACGTATACCGAGGTACACAAATTGCGAATCTCGTAAACTTTGAGAGCTGTTAATACGATTTCTCGCCTAAACGAGACGGCTAAATTTAGTTAGAATTCCTTGTTAATATCGAGTTCGAGTCATACTTGACTTAAGCTACGACCGCAGACCGCCACGCTGATAACTTTTCAAAATGATACTTCTGAATGCTATTATATAATGCATCTTCCATACTTGATAGTTTTCATTAACGAAGAATTTTGGTACGCATGTATCGTTAAATATTTACAAAATATACCGTAGCCAATATAATTAACTTAATAAAATCAATGTTCACTTTAATAAAATTGCCACGTTACTTTTTAACCGACTACAAAAACGGAGGATTAATTCGTCTATTTTTTTTAATTATATTATATTTTCGTTTTAATTTGTTTGTTTACTAACTCTAGGGCTAATCTGTAAAAACAAACAACAAAACTCATCGCAAAAAAGGTCGTGAAATGTCAGAAAGATATATGCGACATTGATCATAACAATTATGACATTTCAAGAATATCACAAGTCAGATGTGAACATTTCACAGGTGAGTAATAATGAAGCAAGTTGTTACAGAATATCACTGCTGATTTTAATAATTATTCTAGGTTATGCATTGGATTCAGTGAAACTTCAAAGTGAATTATATATATTTTTTGTAAAAGTAATTATGTAACTAGAATGCATAGAATTAGCATTTTATTGATTTATTTATTTTTCTAGTATAGATAGGCGGACGAGCATATGGGCCACCTGATGTTAAGTGTTCACGCCCATAGCATTGTAAGAAATGTTAACCATCGCTTATATCGCCAATGCGCCACCAACCTTGAGAACTAAGATGTTATGTCCCGTGTGCCTGTTATTACACTGGCTCACTCACCCTAAAATCCGGAACACAACAATACGAAACATTAAGATTTATTTTATTTATTCAGACACTGATGTATCGAGAACTGATAGAACTATTATTTCTCGGTGTTTCTTAATTAAGGAAAATAGTAGGCAAAATAAAAAAATCCTAATGCGTCAAAAGTCTGGGTGTAAGGCAACAATATCAGATAAAGATCAGTAAGATTTATCTAAAAATAATGTATTGAGAAATACTAGTTCTTACTGATAATAACTAGTACTTCTCGGTAGAATAAAGGTTGTGCCCTGTATTGTTATTTCGCTTAAAATCATTTTTTTTAGAAAACATTGATGTAATTTATTCGTTTGTCTAATTTGCACAAATATTCATTTTAACACCGAATTAACTTATATAAGCTGGGTCTGGCCAATTTGGTTTTAATCCTGCTTGATGAATTACACGTCTTTCGTCCTAATCCTTTCTGATTTCAATGTGTAATTACATTTCTGTGTCATGTGGTAAAGGTGAAATGATTAAGGAGCGATAATGTTGTACTTATAGATTTATATTTTATCATTCCATATAATATTCTTAAGGTAAATTACGGGTACCGCTGAGTAATAATAAGCTTAGTGTTTTTAATTCAATTCGTGTTTGGTGAGCGTAAAAAACATCGTAATGAGATGCATGAGAACGATGAAGTTCTGTCATCCGTCTAAATTAGGAAGGAACCAACCTCCTTCAATCTATCCTCGAGAGAAGAGGAGTGTCTGTGCCTGATAGTAGGACATTTACGGTCTCTTACTTAAAGTTGGATTTTTTACTCTAATTTAATTGATATATGTATAATTCTAAGAGATTTAATGACTTACTGCGTCAAGTGGTGACTTATATGGCACATTTTTCACTGTTATAAGCGTAATTACGGTTTTTTTTGATTATCTATGTCAAAGTAAATTATTTTTTTCAAATAATTACAATTTTAGACCAAGGTTATGAATATTTATTAATTATAAAGTGAGCTAGAATTAATCGTCAACAATCACCCCATTTAGTCCCTTGGTAACAGGATGAACATAACCTAGCACCTCGCTTCCCGAATTATTATGTCCCACGCATACTGATTGCAAGTCACACGTGAACTGAGCGACTAATTTAACTTCCATACTAAATGAGACCACATTTAGTTGGAATTCTTAATGACAAGATTCAGCAGGATTAAGATCCTAAATACCGACCTAAGGGCTAGGCCTAGATTGCACGGTAAGATATGTTTAAATATAACTTGAGTTAGCATTTTATAATAAAAGTGGATGGTTTCATATTGAATTGATTTAAATACACTTTTCAATTATCATTTTAAGAGTACTTGTAAAAATACTCGCAGTATAAAGAACATTTATTATTTTCATTTCTACCTGTATTTTGGCGATATCGATATATGAACAATTTTTTAAATTCTATTCCATTGTGATTTTATTTTAATTTTAAATCAATGTGTGCATTTACTATAAGCTGGGATATATTTGATTCTGGAAATGTTATTTGAGTTTGTAATTCGAACAGTGACATCGTATTTTTATGAGAAATGAATGAAAAAGTATTTTAAATAGCGAATAAAATGTTCAAAAATGAGTTATAACTTCCTTAGAGGAAGTTAAGTGGCATAAGTATAATAAAATGGTCTCGATCTATAAATTCTTTCATGCATTATACTATTTACACTCACACAAATAGCACGAGAGGTATTCTTGTGTAATACACGCGACTGTAAAGTACACAAAAAATATCTAATGTTACAAATAATGTTTATAATTCGTCTCGCGCTTGACGGTGAAGGAAACATCGTGAGGATACCTGCATGTGTCTAATTTCACTGAAATTTTGCTACATGTGTATTCATCCAAACCGTATTGGAGCAGCGTGGTGGAATAAGCTATAAACCTTCTCAAAAAGGAGAGGAGGCCTTGGTATTGGGACATTCACAGGCTCTTACTGTCTATCACAAATAATCCATTAATCTATAAATATTTAAGTTTGTTGTATATTTAGGTACATGCATACATTTTTTTTATTCAGTAAAAGGAACAATAAACCTTCCTCAATGGTTTTGTAGGTAAATTATAAGGCTAACTATACTAAGTAACCACTGATTTTGAATTCTCAGTTTTGAGTACGTGGTCGGGTCAAAAATTGTCAGTAGCAATCCAGAATTTGAAAATAAGATGCTTATATCCCCTGTTCCTCAGAAAGCAAATAAAGTCCTGCGTCTGAATTATCCATTCTTGTTGGATTGCCATGCCATTGAATTATGCGAGTGCACCTGTATTTCTTAACACACTTTTGCAGTTGTTTCGATCTAATACGTGTTCTAATGGTTAAAGAAACATAATTTATAAAACAATCAGTATAGAGTCATCATTACTCGCACCGGTTCTACTACCCAGGTTTTTACTTTAAGCCCCACGCCTTTTCAAGCACTCGCGTTAGTCTATGCAGTGCTAATGGCTTATCCGTTCCGCCCCACGCCCAATGCATTAAGGATATGCTCATGCATTCTTTCAAACGTATTTTAATATCTCCATTCTGAACATTAGAGCATATATGCATTTCGAACTAAGAAAGATATGTAACTTCAAATTTCTATATCAGACGATTAAGTAAATTTGGTGTACATTAAAAACAAACACATGCTTGGCTTGCGCTGGCGTCTGGGTGGGTACAATCCACTCATTCAGTATTTAACCATCAAACATTTGAATTACTATAATTTCGTTTGAAGAGAAAATAATTCACTTTAACTCTGACACTGTTATATTACATCTGAGATTCTATGACTAAAGGTGCAAGAAATATCGTATATTTCTTGAAGTGAAAATGTCTATTAGCGAAAGTGACCATTTACCATAATGTGACTAATTTTCCCGCAATTTATTTTAGTTTAACATAAAAAATTACGTGAACTTATGTAACACCAGGATATGTTTTTTATAGTACAGAACCGGCAAGAGCAATAAAATAATTTTTAATTAACGTTACATTTTGTCTTTATTTTTGTTCGCAGTCACGTAGTATCTCTTAATAAAAGTCATTACAAAACTAAAATCACGGCTCAAAGATATTAATGTAATCCATTTGAAACTTATACAATAAAAGGTTCTATTCATTTTTCATTCAGTTCAACCTCTGTAAGTTAAACTTTTAGATACCTAGTTTTAACTTTCAAGGAATTTGATATTGTGAAATCTTTTAGAGACGCTTACATTTTATTGCTTTAAACAATTTTCGATACAATAGCATTCTTTTGCTCGGTACCACAAGAAATATTGTTTTACTATTAAAAAGAGGAAAGAAGGCTTTTGTCCTGCTGTGAAGTATTTCCATTTATTTCGTAAATATATTAAAATCGCTAAAAGTTACATAACTATTAATAATTTATAGTTTTGTTACTATTATTTTATTCTATATAATATTTTCGAATATTTATTTTTGTGTAGCTTCGTACAGTTGTTGTACTTAACTTCGTGCCTTTGGTACGAACGTTACGTTTTGGTTTCTGTCATTATACCATTAACGCTTTCTATGACGTATGTAATGCAAAATCAAAGTATGGTTTCCATTAATAAAATAGGGTCTATTTCGTATACATTATTTTTCTTTTTATATTTAATAATTGTGTCATTGTGTAAATTGCTGATAAAATACTTAAATTTTACAATTAATATGACATAGTATAAACGAAATATATTGTTTTAAGTAATTTTTACGGCTGCATCACAATATATTCATATATGTACTGGAATGATGTGCGTCATACAGGCTACTCAAAACCGTGTATTTAAATTACTTGGTTGTAGGGCTTTGAGCTAGCAAGGTTTGGTATAAATACCCACTCATCACAATATATTCTATGGCCAAACAACGATGCTTAATATTTTTGTGATCCGGTTTGAAGGGTGAGTAAGACAGTGTTACTAGACATAATTGACATAAAATCTTGGTTCCCAAGGTTGGTGGCGCATTAGCGATATGAGGAATGGCTAATATCTCTTTCGGCGCCAATGTTAACGGACGGGGTTCATTATAGTTCACTAATTCATTATAATTCGATAATTTATAGATATTATTCGGAGACAAAGTCGCAAAATGAAGAGCGAAACCGAAGTACTGGCAGCATCGCATTGTCATCAAGCTCGAAAAAAAAACAAAAAGGATATACGATCGTCAACGTAAAGAACAGTCGTACGTTTTTATTCAGTTGAAGAATACTACTTGTCTTGTTAAGGCTGCTATAAGAATAATATTTCGTAATTGTAAAAGAGAATAAAATTGTAACTGTGGGAATTAGTTTCAATTCTATCGAACCGCTATGTCTGACTCGCATGATAACGCTCTCATGTCCGTCTCTGCCACCCTAGGCGATAGCGATTTAATAATATGAATTCATTAATACAATTTTAATCAATCATAAAAGTTGATCTGTCTATTGACTAGATGAAATACAGTACAAATTTCGCGTTGCACATTAATCTAAACCTCTGGACTGTGGAATGTTAATTGACTGAATAATAACACAAGCTTAATTAATATTTAAATGCAATTTTCCTTTGAAACCACCGGTTTTTTTCCGCGCGTATTTTTAAGAACCTTCATTTGAATGTTGATATGGCCATTAAAAAATATACGGATTAACGTATTATTATTTTATTATAATTAAAGTCCACACTTTTAAAACTTAAAATATATATCATAAAATATACATATATATTGCATAAAATGTTAAAACTAGGTATATTTTATTTCATATATAGTAGGTACAAACTGAGATTTTTGGAAATATATCTTCTAAAGTTAAATGGAAAATAGAAGTTGAATGATTCAATTGACGTGTATGACACGCGTCAAACACTAGAAATGGGAACGTGATATTTGATTTTATATTTTGATATATACGAATATATACGAACGTTTGAGATGTACGTTTGTAATGGTATAGGAAAATAGTTTTACCTGTATTTAGTATTTTGATTAAATAAGGATTGAGCAGTCATTAGCTTGAATGTAAATTGATATTTAAAAAAAAGAAATTGCTGCCATAATTATTAGATTGCTGGCTTATATGGTGACTCTAAATTAATTTAAAATAGTAAGTAGCCTAACAATTCGGTTAATTAAAGCGGTCATCTAGTTTATGTTTTGATAAATTTATTTTGAAGCGAAAACTTAATGAAAATAAAAAATGCGTTTCTGAATTATTCAATGAGATTCAATTTAAACTTAATATTATAAAAAAATATTCATTAGTGTATAACAGTAATATATTTAGTGTTTACATATTTGTAAGTTTATGACTGCATCACCTACTAAGATTGTATTTTTAAAATCTCTCTCAAATTGGGTTGCTTAGAACAGATATAAGACCGCCTGTTGTAAAACACATTTATTATTTTATTAGTCTCAAGCGTTTTCTGTAGTGGTGTGTAATAAATTACATATTAATTAATTAAAGTAAGCCAAACTAACAATAATTACCTAAATATTAAGCTTTATCTAAGTACATACCTTAATGTTACTTAGTAATAATATTACCAGCCAAATATTTATTCAAGGTAAACCTCCCCTAACCCAACAACAATTTAAATTGACTCGTGCTATAATTACATTTACTGCATTTATTTAGTTGTCACTTTTCCGTTTTTTCCGCTTTTCAGAAAGCGGCGAGCCGTAAAAGACAAATCTGATAAATCCTTATTCTTGCAGTTATATAAACATAGTCGACCCCAAACAAGGATAAGAGCAAGCGAATATCCCTGTTCTTGCTGTGATGTAAACACACATTGTGACAATTCCAAACAAGGATAATGGCAAGATAATGATGAAAGTAATCCCTGATAAGGCGTCTCGATAAATTAAATGTCTGAAATGATTAAACATGACGTGATGAAAACGAAACAGAAAATTAATAGAAATGATTTAACACATTATGACTTTTGACGCTGCTTCGGTAATAGTCCTGCTACTAATGAATAAAAATGGTGTGAGTGCAAAGGTTGTAAATAACAAATCTTACGCTCGAAGTCTAACGTTTACTCGTCGGACGCTCGAAGTCTGAGTTAGTTATCGTGTACCAAATACATAAAAAATAGTAATAAACAATACAGTTAGTGCTATAATTTATACGAGTACTCGTATATTTCTTAGATGAAAAATTAGGATTTGACGCGTTTTTCGAACAATATACGCACTGTTCGCACTTATATAACATATATTTTGATTTTTTTTAATATAACTTGTAAATTATAATTTTTGTTATGTATAATTAATTTTTAAATTAATAAGCACGTTTCTAAGATGTATATGATAAGTGTGTATATAATTAAACGAATATTATTACATAATATGTATGTGTAAACACAAAAGAATTTTAATACATATAAAAGAAACTAAGTCTAAAATGTATTCTATATTTAATTCGGCTAAGTGTGTTACAATCCTAAAACAAGGTAATGGTGCTGGATACATTTTGCATGAGCCATTTCAGCAAGTTTGGGGAGTTAGGTTCGCAACAGATTTGAAAACGTATACTCATCGGAATTTATTAAAAACAACGTACGCAAAAAAGGTCGAAACATCATATTAATATGTTATTCTGTTTGCGTTTTCGGATAACTCGAAGTTATATGTTTGTTGTTTATGTTAATTATTTTTGTTTTCTCTATTCGGTTTGCGTTATTTGCATATTATTATTTATTGAAAACAATGAAACAATTTTAAATACAAATTTAATATGTTATTAAATTCTAACGGTCCAAGTTATAAGTCAATTTTTTCGAGGGCGTCTCGTTAAGATTACCACACAGATATATCTCTGCTTTTCAACATTGTTTTGACATTTGAAAGAAGAACATCACTGTTTGACTAATCACCCTCAAAACAAAATTTATAGATAATGCCGTAATTGTTTTCTATACATTACAAGTGACTCTTAAGAAATATACATAATTAATAAGGCACTTTACAATAAATCTCTTGTCGTGTGTAAAGAAATTTTTATCATATAATTACCCAAAGTGTTCATTCCGTTGAAAGGTTGAAGAGATTAACGCATTTAATTATCGGTACCTTAATCATTTTCCTTTTGATTTTCCTTTGTGTCATTGTTTTCCTACCGCCTTATCATTTGTCTTCGAAGTAAAATCGCTTGACAGGATTGACTCGAGACAATTAGGGATGATGCTGGAAAAACGTTTTAAGCAAAACTTTCTTGTTTATTCTGACTGAGCGTGTCGTAGATATCATTAATCAAACACCTCGTTATAATGTCACGATTTTGTAGATGACCTTAAAGGGAAGGCTATTTATTTGAAATAGTAAATTTGTTTTTATTCAAAGCTATGAGTTTCGTAAACACATTATTAAATTATAGAAATATAACTTGCATTTTACTTTTATTTCTGTAAAGGCCTTGACGGTTAAGCATTCGAAAAACTGCTCCCATGAGTTTTCAAATAACCTAACATAAGGCTTTTATAAAGGTTGTTATAGTATCTAAGTATTACTCCGATTTTTCCCCTGGTAGTTCATTTTGGGTTCGACGTAATACTTATTTGATTGTCTTAAATTTATAATATGAATCCGTTTCTATAACTATAATAATAATGTTCTCCAGATCGATTTCGGCCACGTCGGCCAATCACAAGAAACATTATATTATAGTGCACAAGTGTGTGCGCAAACACAGGTGCACTCGCTATTTCCTAACTCTCATAATCCGATGGGACGGCAATCCAACACGACCGAAAATAGTTCAGGTGCAGGACTACCGTCTTTACGTGCTTTCCGAGGCACGGGAGTGTATACACTTCCAACTTTCAGACTCCGGGCTGCTACTGAAAATTTTCTGACAGAAAAACCCAATAATTTTTTATTGGCCCGACCTGGGAATTAAACCCAGGATCTCCGGGTCTGCGTCCTTAAATCAAGCCACTAGACCAAGGAGCCAGTGTATATAACTATACCTTTCTACCTAAATTTGTACTAAAATGATCAATAGCCCACTAGGGTCTATTTATGCACCCATTTTCATTGCATATATCTTCCTCTTGTAGGGATTATTCAAAGCATAATACGCATAATTAATGTATGCATGGATGTGTTAAACAGAGGATCAAGCCGTCTACGTCTTAGTGTTACAAGATGCAAGACAAAGGCTGTCTCGTGTCTATTCAATTACTGAAAGGGGTCAACACAGTTGTCACTTAATGTTTACAATACAAACCTCCATAATTTGGTAGCTATCTCTTACCATCGCAAGGTCCTGGGTTCAAAGCCAACTTAGTAAAAAGTTTTTCTGTCAAGATATTCTAAATAGCTGCCTATAGTTTTGAAGTGAACACACTTACGGGTTTCGAAGAGCTCATAAAGCTGTTGGTGCTCTAAAATTCACTCCAGTTGTGTCAAATAATCGACCAATATCGTCATGAGCCTCTGTTCTGTTGCCAAACGCAGTTGCCATAGAGATGGCAATTGCGTTTGGCTTGTGCTCTAAATAATACATCATGCGCAGTTTCCATTAACAATAGCCGCTGTAAACGAAATCGTTCGATAGAATATCATATGCGACTACTACTTGGCTTCTATATGTAAGTAACAGCCTGTGAATGTCCCCCTGCTGGCCTAAGGCTTCCTCTCCATTTTGAGGAAAAGTTTTGGAGCTTATTCATCACGCTGTTTCAATGCCGGTTGGTGAAATATACATGTGGCAGAATTTAAGTGAAACTATGTATATATATGTGCATATGCAGCTTTCCTTGCGATGTTTTTCTCCACCGTCAAGCACGCGATGAATTATAAACACAAGCTAACCACATGAAAATTCAGTAGTGCTTGCCCGGGCTTACCCACGATCATCGGTTAAGATTCACGCGTTCTAACCACTAGGTCTAGGTAGGCTTTAGTTTAATTTTCTATGTTTAATTATCATTAAAAAATATTGTACATATCAATTTAGTTTCAATGAGAATAAATGAAGACTTTAGTTAATTGAATTGCATTTTTGTTACATTTATTATTATTCTCGAAAACATTTATTTTTCCACTAAACATTAATACTCTGTACTCCTCTGTTTTGGTTTAAAGGGTAAATAAGTCTTTGTAATTGGGGGCAAAATGCATACGGTTTTATCCCATGACCACAAAGACCAATAACACATAAGGATTTTAGTATTACGGATTTATATAATTCATCGACCGAAAATTTAATAAAACAGTGCGATTAAAATTTGTATAGTCATCAATATACAAAAATAATCCGTCCTAAAATATGGATTCTGATGTTGTCTGGAAATATAAACATACGAGTCCATGAATAATAGCGTTAATCTATATAATAAAATAGAGAAATAAAAGGCACGAACAACACGTCGGCGGTGATATTAATACTCGAGAATATATATACAAATATATCGAATGGTTGGCAGCGCATTGAAGGTATAATGAGCGATTTATATACTCCTTGCCGCTAGTGTCAGAGCGAAGGTGACCTACGGTAGATCAATTGCTCGTCTACTTTCTTAATGAAAAGGAAACCCCTGCAAAATAATAAACTTTGTCCGATACCAATCTCATTTGTTGACACAGGAAAACAATAAAAAAATTGAGTTGAAGAATTGTTGTTATTTAATTTGTGAGCCATAAATAAATCAATGAAACTACCTGTAAAAAATTAATAACGCACTGTATTTTATATTTTGTGCGAACGAAAAATAATAAACAGACACAACATTTTTAAAAACAAAAACAAATCAGACTTTATAATATTATAATATTCGCTCTTTCAGAAAGAATAACTAGTTACATTAAGCTATATTTACCCAAATAAAAAAAGTTATCAAATAAGAATTGTTTTTAAATAATTCGAGACAATACATAAACAATTTTTATGAGTTATAAATTAGCTTTTCTATGAAGTATAATCTCATAAATTAAAACGGTATATATTTTTTATTTGTTTGTTACTACAGTCTACTACTCTACTACTACTAAATGAAATATCTACAGAAAAGCATAAACACTGGTTTTATAAACAAGTCACAGAATTATATTTTTATATTAAAAATATTGGTATAACTTTAGCCCAACTTATTTGTTACACAGTATTACACAGTTCGTAATTCTTATAAAAATAAACAACAATTTCCTTTAGAGTTCCTATATAATAATTACTATTTACACCTTGGAATTTTAGCAAGAATGACATATTATTAAGTCGATAGGTACGTAATATTTATCTCATTATTAAAAAAAAAGATTTTCGTTTTAACCACTAAGCCTTTTTGGCTCTCATTTTTGTTATTAAAAGGAATCAAATTATCCACAAAGATAATAATGGCCTCCGGACCGATTTCGGCCACGGTGGCCAATCTCAAGAGAAGTTAGCCAATTGCGCAGGACGTATTATAGTGCAGGAGTGTGTGAACAAACACAGGTGCACTTTCATAACAGAAAAACCCAATAACTTTTTATCGGCCCAACCTCGGATTTGAACCCACGACTTCGAGGTCTGCGGCCTTCTAGTCACTACACCAACGAGGCAGCCAACACACAGAATAACTATTAAGAATGTCCATTACCTTTGAACATGAACTTCAAATAGCTTTTTATTGGCTATAAAGCTTACGTCCGGTCGAATTCATTCCACAACCTTAATAAATCAAGCGTATGACATTTCAAATAATTACATTTTACTGAAACGAGGAACCGTATGGCTTGATCGGATTTACGTATCATTGATATTTATTAGAGTATGTGCATATATACTCGTTCCGCCGAATAAGACCGAGGAGAAGATGACGACGCTATGCGCTCCTTCTTTCCCTTCTTAAGCCATAAGTGCTGCCGGAGCTAGGGGGGTCTCTGTACCCCGGGAACTCTTTAAGAATGGGTATCCCGATGCACTTAGTGCCGGTGAGTCCTTAATCACCCCCTCCTTTCATATGGGAGAAAGGCATAATTGGGTTTGTCCAGCTAAAAAAAATTTTTTCGCGTGGACTTCATGCGGGTAATGACTCTCCATCTCATTTATATTCATCCCTTCTGCTGAATATTAATTTGCTATTATTACTTTTTTATGTCTATATATTTTAAACAATATTATTGTTTTATCATTTAATTACGTTCATCTTATTATTTTATAAGGTAATGTTACTGTATAAATAAATACCTCGTTTATTAACATTAATCAGTACGAGACTTTAGCTTACCTTAATATGTATGTACACTTTTTATCTCGTTCATTAATTCTCCTCTCGGTGCCATTAAGGTTAGCTGGAAGAACTCTTTTACTAGAAATAGGCCACATTTGTGCACTGTCATTGTCATAGTCCAGTGTAGTGCTTGTGTGATCATTTGTGTACAACAAAGAGAGAGAGAGAGAGAAGACAAACAACATCAACAACAAACGACGTCTGAAAATCCATTTCCTATCTCATTTATATTCATCTACTGGTTCTGCCTCTGCGTTGTCGTATTTACTTTCTAAATTATTTCTGTGGCACCGTCGATAGCAGTGAGTATTTGCAGTTCATACTTTACATTCGACCCCGGGACAGGGACGGTAATGGAATAACAACAGCTTCAGTGCTCCGCTCCTTTAGTTTTACAAAATATCTGAGTACTTTAAAATAAAATAGAAAAGAAATTATATCGTCGCAAGCGGAGATTGTACATATAAGTTATTTTTTTATTCTCATATAATATGAGACTCACGAGAACTTATCTGTTCAGTTTTTTTATACTTATAAAAGCTTATAAGAGTTTTTTTATTACGCTTTCACGACTATACTACTTAAATATACATACATACATTTGCATACAAAATATCAGAGATACATAAAAGCTCCTACGGCATTCCCTCTCCTTCATACAAAACTAATTTAAAACAATAATACATTGTGGACCGAAAATAGTTTATAGGAATAATCCTTGTTTTTCATAATCACAACACAGTTATAGTACGAAAAAATATAAGTGTTATGAAACTGGGCTCTATTTTAGAAAAGAGGTGTCCTCTTCCTTCGTCGTCTAGTAACAGTATATAAATTTTACAAAACACGACCCACGCTATATATAATATGATATAAACATACGTATATATGTGTATGAATATACAATAATATTATGTATATATAAAATATTATAGACGCACAAACAGGTAAAGGAAACGATAATAAAACGTAAACAGGATTTCATCTTCAACAATTATAAATGTTAGACAATAACTTAGAAAATAATTTAAAGAAACAAACGGATAGTGTTCTTTTTAAAATTTTCCTGCAATTTCAAGAGAAGCTGACTATTTACTTTCATTGTAGTTACAGCTACGGCGGAGACTGTAACTCATACATAACAAATGATCAACTTCTATCAGAGTGCCGGCTATGTTTGCATTTCTACATAGCATTATGAGTGACGGTAACGGATCTCTCAGTGATGAAATATTTTGACATTAATATTCAATAAAATATTCTAAGACGATACCGCTTATTTTTCATATAAACTAATCAAAAACCTGTTTAATATAATATAGCAGGTTAAGTCAAAATATACTTTATTCAAGTACACTCGTAAACACTTTTTAATAGTCATTTTAAAATTTTAATTCTACCACCGCACCGGATTGTACACGCTACCGAGATGAACCGAAAATAAGCTCAGTTGTTGCTCTTTATAACATTCAAAAAAATTAATGAAACAATCACATACAATTATTTTATACATTCTGTATTAGAAAACATTAACGAATTCTAACTCGAAGCTCTTCTATCATTTATATAATCAAAATAAATAAGACTTTTTTATTAAATTCAATTTATATCTATTTTTCTAACATTAATTATTTTTAATTAATTTATGCATTACGTTACGGACGTGTTGAGTGATTTTAACAATAATTTATCATATTCTGATTATATGATTTATATTATAAACGCACAAGGGACATAACATCATAGTTTCCAAGGTTGGTGGCGGATCGGCGATATAAGCGATATTTAACATTAATTACAGGCGATTGCCAATTATGGGCGTTGGTGACCACTTAGCATCAGGTGGCCCATATTCTCGTCCGACTACCTATACTATAAAAAAAAAAAATTTGATATTGTTTGCCATTGTCATCATACCGAACACTGTATTATAAAACTTATTCTAAAGTAAAATTACACAATATTCACACATAATTTATAACTAATAATAAGACAGTTATTCAATAAACTAGCAAGAATATCAGTGTTGAATTGCTAATTAATATTTACACGCCCAGACGGTTGCTGAAGGATTGATTTGCAGGAATTCATTAGCCATTCTGCTATAGTTTCAATTCAAATTAACGTCGAGTATGAATAATAATAGTCTTTATTTGAAACGCTATACCGTAGCGCAGTGTTCGGAAACTTGAATAGAGGATAATATCTTTTTTATTTAAAAGAGTCAAGCTAATTTCTTACTAATAACAAAATTAGTACAAAATACGACATATGTTAATATTGAACGTTCCGAAATAGTGATTACATAAACGTAGGTATAAAATGTTTCTATTTAACTTTCGTGTTCGAATTGCGTTTTCTCTCGAATAACTGCAAGTAGCTTATCATCGAAATTTATGTATTTTTCAATAAAAATCTCCGTTAAACGAGCTGAACATAAAATTGATGTGAAATTATTTTCGCTCGAGGTGCAATGTGAGCGAAATGTTACATTTTCTGCTGTTTTTAATAAGTTGTCGATCGCTTGCGGCTGATAAGGACACTGATGTCAGTGGCGACTCAGGAACGGGCTTAATAACTTCTTTAAGAAATGACGCCAACCTAGATCTTTCGGTTGACGAAGAATACGAAGATTTGCGCGCGGAATTGCTAGCTTATCACAGCGCGCTCGCTTCGCTTGCCCCGTCTCGAAGTGAGTTTATTCGATGCCTTCATTTACCTTTCTCAATATACAACATTGGTGTTTGCAAATATTATATGAAGTGATCTGGTATCCTGTATTTCTCCCCGTATAATATTCTACTTCAATAAATATAATGTAGCCGTGTTTCTATGCGGTGAATAAACAATGCAGTAGCGACATTAATATTCCTAGTAAATTAAAGTCGAATTTATGTTTAATGTTCTCAATGTATTGCTTATTCATAGTCACACATGCATTTTATGCATTTTATCAGCGTTATGAGAGAAATTACGTCTGTTTAAATTAATTTTAATTATATTTCTCGAACATTTTGAAAAAAAAAACGGTTTCTGGGATCCTGTTGTATAAGCGTAAACTAAGACGTTATCTCTCTAGTGCCTGTAATTACACTAGATCACTCACCCTTTAAACCGGAACACAGCAATATCAAGTACTGCTGTTTTGCGGCACTATATCTAATCAGCGGGTGGTACCTACCTAGACGAGCTTGCTCAAAGCCCTACTACTAATATTAACTGATACATTATATTTTTTTTTTGGGCCGCGAATTCCGCAGAACGCGAACGCACGCAAGCAAGTAGACTCACAAATCGCCAATATACTAATATGAGGGCCCCCTTTTAAATTATTATATATTTTTATTACCATAGTTTTTACACATCATACGATTGAGTTGTGAATTTCAATATATCAGAGAGAGCTTATTCACCTCCTCATGTATCATATAAGTATCATAGATAATAAAAAAATCATACTTCGTAATTGTTATTTGTTCTCAAACCATTTATTAACCTTTAGAACAAACATATTTAAATACGTTACGTCATATGATTTCAGAGTTCTCATGAATATATGGAAAGACATTTATTTTAGATGTACGCCTCCGTATTTATCTCGTATTGTGTTTTACCGCAAGTTGACGCATTTTACTGAAATCCCGTATATTAATTGATTGATACGCGCCAGAATCTGTCGCAACAAATGAAAGTCATTAATTTTACAGCTTTCACGTCAAACAGATATTGTTATGACGTAGATGGAACCTTGTTCTCTTTCATATTATAATTTTTTCATATTGTATGCTTCAAGGTATTTTTTAATTATTATAAATAGTATGTAGTATGCTTTGAAGTTTGGGCAATTTATTAAAACTAATAGCTAGAAGACTAGCTTGTCATATTGGGCATAAAATATTACTTTCAAAATATGTTTTTAATTTGAGATACCATATTATACCTTCAAAATGACATTGATGTCATAACCAGTTCTGACAGAAAAAATGGTTACGTGGTCGAATCTGGGTGAGCATCACTTTGCTTGTCCTAAATTACTATTTGGAATGGATTTAGGTTTGAAGTGGAATATGTATGTAACACGGTTAGTAGCCGAGATGGCTCAGTTTGGTTTGGTTGTTTTGGTTTAACGCGTGAATGCGGGTTCAAACCCAGGCAAGTACCACTGAATTTTCATGTGCTTAATTTGTATTTATGTGTCATACATGTGTCTTATTTCACCGAAATTCTGCCTCATGTGAATCCATCAACCAGTATTCGAGCAGCCTGGTGGAATGAACTCTAAACCTTCTCCTTAAAAGGGAGAGGCCTTAGCCCAGCAATAGGACATTTACAAGCTGTTACTTACTTATGGTTAATAACAAAAATATGGACATAATTTTTCTAACAACCAGCAATCAAGAAGAATGGTGTAAAAAGCCTCTCCCTGTGTTCACTTAACAGAAAAAGAGGCATTATTTCACCAACTATAATATTAAATTATTTTAATATTAAATCCAATATTAAAATAAAAATATTTAAACTGATTATTTTTATAAGGATCAATGATCTCGACACCATGCTGGCGCCATGGCGGTATTTGCATTAGTTACAAACTTTGCCCCGGCTACCGACAGCTAACTGAAGTCCCAGGATGTAAAAACAGACTCAATGTATGCTGTTTCGTTTGGAATAAATATGAAGTAAGGGATTTAAAGGATAAAGGAATCGGCAATATCGCTTTTCCTTGGAGTCAAAAACAAGCGTTCGGGGGAGAAGGCGTTGTTCAAGTAACGACTAAAAAACGTAAAAAACGAAAGCAGAGAAACGCTACTAATACATAAATATCCAAAACGACACTCTTTATGATAAATATAATTAAATAATATTACATAAATACCTTCATTAATCTTTTATTTTTTTGCCTCAACAACAATTACTTACACTTAAGATGACATATTTTCAATTATATTAGTAAACTCAGTTAGTACACGAGTAAATAAGCACAGAATACACTTGAATATGATAATTGTGTCACTCGTACGGACTACAGGAAAATTAATATTCTTAAAGTCATATTTTTTTAATAATCATTATTCTCTAATGCGTTTTCAATATGTTTGAATATTTAACTGTGTTGTTTTTTTTGTAATCTACAAGTCGATCTAAAGATGCCTTTTAATTATTGAGTTAATAAGAAAAGGAACATCTAATCACCTGGTTATATGTTCGACGCGTAGGCTTTATTACAAATAAGATATTTAAAAAAAAGAGTTATCTTAAACTGCTTAGTGAATTTTCAAATATTTTTCAAGTTCCTGTAATTGTTTTCTCTTACGGGTAAATTATATTTGTAGTACTTAAAGACAATCATAATTTTGTACTAAAACTTTTATAATAAATATTAATCAAGTTATAAGATGAATATCATTTTTTATTTAAAAAATAATCATTTAGATCAAGATACAAGAATTTATATTATCTTAAGTTAACCTTAGTAATAAATAATTTATAAAACGCTTGAAGTTCATTTAGCGTTCTGATTTATTGAAAGTAGAGCTAATAACTTGGTAGCGCAACCGTTAGAAAAAGAGTAGTTAAATGTAATAGGTTTTCTTCATTATACAGTTCAGAATTTTGATAGCTTAATATTGTATACAGCGTAGTACAAATGAAGACAAATGATCAAATGCTTTAAGAGATTAAGTCTAGTTAAACTGTAATAATGATTATACTCCCATAAAATATTATATAAATTATATTACCGCTATTAAGAAACTATTTTGGCAATGTTGTATTGTAGTTTGTAACTTATTTAACTCTTTATTATATGAGTAGAAATAAAACATATATGAAAAATAGTCAAAAGACAACTAATTATAAAAACCATGGTAATGCGTATCCTTTATAAAAAATCTTCCAAAACACCCGATAAGGTGAAACACTATACATATAATTAACTATTATACACGTACAATCAAACAAATGGGTCACCCATATGTACGTTAATTAGATTTTGTTTGATGGTAAGTGGTGATCACCGCACGTTAATAGGCACTGTAAGAAATATTAACCTACATTGCTAAAGCGCGACCAAACTTGGGAAATAAGATGTTACGTCCCTTGTGCCTGTAATTGCACTGGCTTACTCATCCATGCAACCGGAGCACAACAATACCACAGATCGTCTGATACTACGATACTGAGTATAACTGTTTGATGGTAGAATTACTGATGAGTGATTACCACCCGGTAGCTACCCAAACGGGCTCGCACAAAGACCTATTACCAAATATAAATGGAATATGCGTAATGTAGTATATATAATATTACAAGCAGGTACACAAATACCAAACAGATGTACACACATAATATATTATGTGTGTACATCTGTTGAGTGTATACACATACCATATAAATGTACCTACATGTGTACTTTATTGTATGAATTAGGATAATAATAATGTTTTTAATTTTTTTCATATATTCAAATAGTATATGAAAAAAATTAAAAACGTGACGTTTTACTTCTTCTTTACGTTTAATTTCCTTAACATTATAAACGGAGAACAACCTACACAGTTAAAATACACAGGAGATGTAAAGGTGCGAACGAATCAGTAGCTCAGGGTCGTTACGCCCAGCTCAGCTATGGCCGCGCCTTGATTCGAGGCGTGCCTCGTCCCCATATCCATCAGCTGTCGGTTTTTTGACAGCTCTCAAAGGTACTTTAATAAGCGTGCCGCGCGTAGTTTGGACGTGAATTCCGACATAGGTTTGACTTGTAAGTAGCCGCGCGTCACGTAGTGTAAACAACACTTTCTTTTTTGTTTACTTTCCAAAAGTATTCCACGACTAAAAATACACAACACATAATACGAATATACACTTTACACACAATTAATACAAATTAATAAAAATATATGTTTCATTGTATGTTTGTTAGAGGATCCATACAGACCATCCAGATCCAGAGAGATTCATAGAGACGTTCGTCGACCATTACTCCAACAGCGCAGAGCCTTTATTGAGTTGTTCCGCGTACCTCTACGAAAGTTTCTGGCCTTAAATTAAATTAAGATTTTTTATTGGTATGTTTAATTGTCATTATATTATTAATTATCATTAATATAAAAATAGATTATTCTACGCGTGTAAAGTTGGAGCAGGTAGTTGGTAATAATAAAAAATAAAAATACAGCTTTGTCATTTTTGACGCCATGTTTTGCGGCTTATAATATTATATTATAATATAATAAATTGTAAACAAGTCGATCGCAGTTGCGTTGCCTAGCACCCGAGCATCTCGGTAGTGGTTGAGCTGCCTCGAATGTGAGCCAAGTACTCGACTCCAAGGAACCTCTAATTCGCACGTAGTTGTATAAATCATAAGTGTGTTCGCAAACACAAGTGCACTCACCACATCCTCACTTTCATAATACGGGATGGCTATCCAACGTGAATATAGAAATATTGGGTACAGAACTTCCTACATATTTTATGTCGCAAGCGGGTATGGATATCCAAATTGCAAGCACCGGGCTGCAACTTTAAATGTTTGAAAGTAAAGCTCATGCAGTTTTGGTTCTTCCCAAGATTCGAACCTTTAAAACACGGACCGGTGTAAATTAACTACTACACTTATTAGGCAGCTAATAACCACTGTTCAAACTGGATAACTGATATAAGATTGAAAATGACAAAAACAATCCTATAAAAATACAGAAACAAAATGTAGCAATAACAAAGATACAATAATTACAGTTTTATCATTTATTGCCAGCGTAAAATCAATTAAATAGACAATTCGATGCAACGGCTTTTATTAGATTTGTACTAACTAGAAATGCGCAAATGAATTTAATACAACATGTCGGTGCTTACAGTCATGACGCTGTTTACTTTAATTGTGGCAACTCTAATCACAGAGGGTACCACCAGGAGCACTAATACAAGTCTCCCACGGTTGCCCGACACGTATAAGGATATATTTGTTAAAGGAGTAAATAAACCAACGCTGGGTTAGTACCTATATAAATAGTCACCACAACTATACGGTTTAATTCAGGTATTAATAAGTGATGTAATAAATAAAGTTTTTATGTATCTCAACAAAATTAAAGATAAAATATAGTTTGTTCTAAAGAATCGATATGACCCAGTGAGTATTACGTGAATCTTAACTTAAATGTTACTGGTCCAAGCCCAGGCAAGCATCCTTGGATTTTTCAATCGCTTGTCGCTTAATTTTTATATTTATAATTTAATCCAAGTTTGCGTGTTGGATGCACAACACATGCGTGTTGGATGAAAATCGCCACATGGGTTCTCTTTAAAAAGGAAAGCTAGCACAGCAGAGGGACATTTATAGGCCATTACTTTAGATTTATTTTAAGTATGTTATTTTGAATGAATTGTATTTAGGTTTGGCGTATGCCAAGTTGACTATGTCGTGATCGTGAAATACGACATAAGAACTAGTTCATATATTATCATTCATTTATTAAATTTAATTTTCGCCTTGGAAAAGCTGGTCCTTAATAGGTAATAAATAAAATAAATTTAAATGAGTTGTTTTTGTCAAACCATAAAACGTAGGTGATTCAGCAATCGTACATTTTTTTAATATATTGATTGTAAAATCCGTATAAACTCCAAGTAGTTGACGTTCGCAATAAAATAAACCAATTTCTTAGAACTGCTATTTGTGAAATCAGAATGTAATGTATAATAAATACATTTAACTTTCCGCAATACAAAGTAATAGTAAAATGAAATAAGATTTCGAAATTAATTTTATTCCAAATTATCGTGAAACTTTTGAATTAACCCCAAACATTACTCGTTAATTGATGAAATGTTATAAAAGAGTTAGTAAGAGAGAAGTCTTGTAAAATAAATCGAACGTTTCAAATTTTTTTAAAGTAAATGCAAACAAAATGTAGTTATTATATAATAATAAATGTTTTTGGTTCATTTGTATCAGCACATTTAAGTCATTCGATAACATTGTACTTTTAATACATTCCTATCATTCAATAAAAAAAAAAAAAAAAAAATGAAAGTGAAAAACATTTTTGGATATAACAAATTTGTTCCTATAAAACCTGTTAAAGCACCTGTAAATATATAACAAATAAGTTATTTGCAAAGTATCGTACAACAAGTAATGGAAAGGTAAAGGTGGTCTTATTTCTTAAGGAACGATATCTTCAAGAAAATCTTTAGACAATGACATGAGATTTATAAAACTGAAGGTGTAAGATATAAAATAAATAATAATAATTCATTTTTTTTGTATTTGTAATTTTTAGACATTTTGAAGATTACGGAAAAACACAAAAAAAAATTTCTTCCGATTATCATAACACACAACTTGCCTGTTAACTTGTTATTTTACAATCATAGACATTCATTTCAAATTTATTTATTTGTATAGATAACATAGATTTCTATAATATTTATTATCAAATCTCAGTATTTCTGTTTCAAACTGAGAAAAATATGAACAACGTTTAATTTTTAGTAACGCTTTATTTCATTGAATCCTATAATAGTACAAGGTCACACCTAGAAATTAACCAACTTATATTTACTTAAAATAATTATTACTATCACAATAAAAACGGTAAAGTCAAACGCTTAACCAGTTTTTACTTGGTAATTAATATGGACATGTACTTTTTCAAGACATACTAATTTTATTTAAACACACTTCAGGTTCAACCGCATCCACATGTTGGGTAAGGGGTGGTATTTGCTTGCATATACGGAAGTGTCCAAGCATGATCTTCGACTCCGGTGTTACTGGTTGTACAACTCGCTTCAAAGTGTGCTGTAAAAATTTCGTCCAATTACCACCCACTGTTGGAATTCAAAGAAGTCAAGACCTATCAGAAAGCTCTGAAAAGATGCAAATGATGGAATAAATGCGTCACAACTTGTCTTAGTAATAAATAAATCATAAACTTCAGAAAAACCAAATCTTTTTCAACATAATAGAAGGCTAACGATTTTACAATATAGTTAATCCTATCCAGCGCTACGCGGTCATGAACTTGTATCGGATTATAGGGTGATATGGTACAACGATATTGGTAAACCATTTAACCACGAGTCGCTATGATTTGCGGTGATTTGTAGTTATGTTATTAATATCAGCATAAGATTTTTAATTAAATTAAATATAACAGCAGTGAGTACTTTGATGCATACTTATATCACAATTTACAATTCAATAATAATTTTATCTGTATAAGTACGTATTTACAAAGGAAAAGTAGTATATGCAGTATCTCAGTTGTCTGATTTCCATAGTACAAGTTCTGCTTAGTTTAGGATCGGATGGCCGTGTGTGAATAGTGTCCCAGGATATTACTATTAAATTATTATTTAAATGTCGTTTTTATAAATATTTGATCATTGAAAAATATTTTAAGTTTTCACAGTCGCAAAATTGATCGTAAAAATGTGGTTGTTAAAATCTGTCATGTATTTAGTATCGGTAAAAGTATATTTATATTCGGTAATCTAATAATATGTTTTAATAGAATTACAATGTACATTGTAATGAAAGATAAATAATAAATAAATTCAAGTCTGAAACAAGAAAATAATGTAATTTTGGTAAACCATTAGTCAAACTCTCTTTGATCTGCAATTTTTACCGAAAGATATACAACATACCAATACTGTATTATTTTTTTTAAATGTATATAATTTTGTCAATTATCATGTAATGATAGAATTACCAGCAAGCAAGATGCTGATCCTGACATTTTCGATATTTGAATCTGGCAATGATGCTGACAAGGAGCCTGAAGTTGGTGCTGATGGCTACGTTAACATATACATAGCAACGTGAGATTTATCTTAACGGTAACGCTATTTCTACTGCAGATATGAGAGTATTAACAAAGTACAAAGCTAAGCATTTAATATATACATAATTAATTATGGACTTTATTCTTATGGATATTTTTTTACGATAGTTCTAGTAGATCTTTGTTATAAAACGATAAAGAGTATTTAGATTTTAAAACAATATGTTTATGTTACTTTATAATATTTTATTTATTACTAAAAATTTAAAATGATTTTGTTATTGGTGCTCGTTTAAATATCGATCTACAAAAGTGGCTTGTCAAAATCGACCTATTTTCTATATTTCGTATTGTTCGGGTTTTCCCAATTCCACTTCTCTCAGCTAAATGTTTAAAATTGGAATGAATTTTTATTCGTTCTAACCTACTGAAACAGTTTTGGTTTGACAACCCTATATTCATAGTACGCTTACAAACCTTAAGTAAATGGGTACTTATATGTATTCAGATTCAGTATTTTTTTTTATAAAATATATTAAATAATAAAATATATTCCCTATAGAATTTAGTATTTACAAAAAATAATATTAAAATCCTATTAAAATGTGTATGACTCACAGTCAAAAAATCTCTTTCTAATCGAGCTAAAGATGAAGCAAATCATTAAAGTCATAATATATAGGTATATATTATTATGTTTTTTACTAAATTTTTGGCTTCGGCGACAAATCTCAGCGCATTATCATCGTGCACAAGTATGTGCGTTAATACAAGTGTAATATATTTACATATTTTGGATGACAATACGACTCGTACGACAGTTGGAGCGGGACCAACAGTTTCATTTAATTATCGAGGCATAAGAGTGTAAACACAGAATTCCTAACACCGGGCGTTTGCGGTAATTTTATGAACATAAAAAAGGAATATAAGGATTCGAACCCTCGACTTCTGGATCAGTCGTATTTATCCACTAGACTGAGACGAGGTGGTTAAAAATTTTCAATCAAATAGTTTACAATATTTTTTAACTTTGCACATAATTGTTAAGAATGAGATTTTATAAGAAAACTAATTAACATGAACGTCAAGAGAATATAAAGTTGGGCATTTCCATTATTTTGTCTTGTACTTAAAACTAAAATTCAGCAGACGCGTTCAATTAACCCAAAAGAACCTAAAGTCTTATAAATTACTCTCAGCCGCAGCTCTCTGCACTATCTCTAGATAATAAGAGGCTTTGGTCGAAGATGGTGGGTCTTTAGTTTGAACGCGTGCCAAATTAGTTTACCAGTTACCTCTCCAGCAAATACACCTGACCTAGATAATAACTTATTTCTTTATGATTCGTTCCCTCATTTCGACGAATATTAAATATATTCGAATTTACGAATTCCTAAAAACATTTTTGATACAACTATTGTTGGAATATTTATTGAAAATATTTTTATTTTAGTACACTTTACAAATTGTGTCCAATTCAAAACTGAACACATTGTTGTTTTGTTTTAATATTCGATCAAATTGATAACATAACAGAATAATTACAGTGAAAAATTAACGCAGTAACTGTATATAATAATTTATTGAAAATATATATTGAATAAGGTTTGACATTTCACAGATATTGGGTTTCATTTGATATTGTGAAAATAACGAGTTATTGATATTTCAATAGCTTATACGTATCTGTAACATAATGTATGGATTTATTTAAACACCAATAAATGGCTAACCAATATTAGCTTATAATTGTTTCTGATTTTATATGAATGACGTATAGTCAACAAAGACAAGAAGAACACACCAAAGAGTTATGTAATTCTATCAAAATAATCTTCATTACATTAATTGTAAAGCTCTTATTACAGATTTGGAATGTAGATTCTACTGAGAATCTGTTCTACGAATAAAAATCTGCGGAATCTTTTTATAAAAACGAGTACCATGCCTCAGGAATGATGGATGTATTGACTTTGCGAAGTCGAAAACTTGCTGTTATTACAGGAATAGAAAACAAGTCTCTGTTTTCTCACTCTCATAATTCAATAGTTCGAAAATGTAATACGAAAAGAGCAAGATCAAAGGATCCTTTACGTGCTTCCTGAGGCACTGTAGTGTATTACAACTCAGTGCTTTTAATTTTACTTTTTAAAAAAAAACTAAATAAGTTCATCAGTTCCGGGATTTGAATCTATGTCATCCGCAAGCTAGCTTTTTTAACCACTCGACCAGATTTTTTATAAATGTAATGTCTGGGAAGGGAACAAAATAATACTTCTTTAGTAATATTCACATTATTGAAATTCGAAACGAAATGTTTGTGTAAGAAAATCTTTTACTGGTCGTGCGAAGAATAAAATTTAAATGCAAAATTCAAATTGACTTCCTTGTAGCCGATTTCTAAAGAAATCACAAACACCGGAAACAATAGGAAAACGTGCCAAGTTTATTGAAAATTGCAGTGATCGCTATCCATTCGTGTCTACTTCGGAAAACATTTAACCGATTAAAAGTGTAAATCGAAATAAGTTACAAGCAAAAGCCAATTTATTTAAATTCAAATGCAAAGCAACATATATACATACAATATTTATGTAACGGTGTCTGTGTCGTCAACCACGGGATTTAAGATGTTATGTATTTCATGATTCTAATTACACTGGCTCGCTCATTATTCAAATCGGCTTTTAGGATTAAAACAAAATCATTGCTTTTTGTCACTAGAGACTTGTGAGTTTTTTTTTTGTTGAGTTTTTTTTTCTTGAACAAACGCATTTCATTCATGCATTCTTTAAAATATTTACTCCTTAAGTTCTATGTAAATATATAGCTAATATACGAGAAACGCATTAATTTTCTTGATACTTATAATTTTTACATCTTCAATATAATGAAATGATATTATTTAGTTTCGTTTCATCTTAGTCTGTATTATAATTTTTCATGTATTTAATTTAAACGCGTTTAAAATGTCCACAGAAACAAAACTACGGTTATTGTACCTCGTTCTTCAAGTTCATAAAAATCTGACAAAACATTTCTAACATGTTTTATAATGTAGCTGCTATTCTTATAGCAGTTTATTGGAGACCATCAGAGCAAAAATTAATGACAACCGTCTTATAAAACGGTGGAGAAGTTTTACCTCTTAGCGGAAACAAACACGTAATATTATGCATAACTCTCGACTGCCCTATAAATATACCATATAAAAGGTAAATTTTCGACTGTGAAAATGGAGCTAAATCTACGTAAGCATTTTAGCCTTTAGCGGTTACATATGAAAAAAGACCCTAACACAAAGAAAATTTACGCTCTTTGTGAAAAAGATTTTGTTTTGTCGTCAGGATTTTTTCGCTTACCGATTTTGTTTCTTCTATAGGAAAATTTGTGTTTATTAATTTTAGTTTTTCTGCTGTTTTTCTTTTACTTTTATATAAATTATATTCAGAAGCAAATTACCTAAACTTCTTATAAACCTATGTATCTGGGGCAATACGTAAGAATATAATGTTTATAAATTGTGTGCAATAAAGATTTAATAAAAAAATAGCGTAGACACTCCTATGGGGTTATGAACAGAAAGTAATTTACTAGCTAGACATTAATTTTGTGCCAACAAGTCCTTGAGTAACAAAACGGCCAAGCCACACATTTTGACTTAGGTTTGTAGAGAACTAAAAAACACGCAGAACGCTATACGCTATAATGAGAGTGAGAGACTCGTCGAGACGATGTTATTTTTTTTTATACTGCTAGGAAGCATAAACACAGTACGGAGTTCGATTGCAATACAATGTCATTCTTATCAAAATCACTTTAGAACCTCGTCGCAATTGCACCGCAACCTCATTGGCGCCGCTAGTAACACCGCATTTCTGCATTAAATCAGGTAGTAAACACGGTACCATAAAACACCTTCGGATACTTAATCGTGCTGACGTCTTTTTTAGAAGATTTTTGGTATAGACTTATTTTTAATTTAATTAAGTATACACCAACTACCAATGTATTGTTTTATAAATTGAATAAATGTCTATAAACTGAAGATTCTATGTAACTTAGTATCTCTAGCCTGTAAAGAAATTATGGAAAAAATTGCTAATTAAATTTATAAATGAACAATTTTATTATATGTATAGTTTGTCTTATTATCACCTATTTCGTGCTTTGAATAAGAGAACAATACAAAAACTATTTAAAACAATTTTATTTTAATAATTGTTCGATTAACCCTAAATTCTAAGACTAACAAAACCTGTAAGAGTTTCATACATATTGTATTTAAATTAATGCTGTAGACCCTAAAGTGATTTATGTTTAGTACCACAGTCAATAAAGGTTCGGCGAAATTGCTCCGAGACATCCAAGGGATCAGTAATAAATCGTGGAATAGGCAGGTTAATTAGACAACTCCTCCAAATGGTTGTACGTAAATTGGAATTGCGTAAATGACGAAAAACGACCCTTTATTAAACAAATTACGTCGTTTTTGATGCTAATATAATAGGCAACTTGTATCATGTTTGTGAATTAATTCGATAAAAACAATTGTACCAACTTCTGGTCATTCATAACTGTCTTTGTTTACGCATGGAAATATATTGTTATAACATCAGCAACAAAATTATTTTGTTTGGGTTTCATCTCTTATAAACAGCTTATTATATCCATTTATAAAATCATCTAATGTTAGATATGAAATGTATACATGTTGAGTGGATGATCGATCATTATTGTTTTTAAATAAAATAAACGAATAAAAAATTAAATACAACAAAAAAAAAATCATAACCGATTACACCTATCAGTTGTATTAATTATTAATACGTATCATCGTTCAAATTCGTTTGTTTTTTCAAATTAAATTTCGCATTTAAGCTTGTTCTAACCGATAGCAAGACTCGAATTTCGATCAGACAGTTATATTACATTTGATTGATTCCCGACAGTATCACGCGATAGAAGATGCCGTGCAATTTATTAGAGCAATTTGTCTTGCAATTGATTTTTGAACTCGAGCTATGATAGACTTAATTTTGCTTATCAAAAATTTGGATTTTACGTACTTGTCATATTTAAGATGTGACTAAATAATGTAGGGGTTTGAAAAGTTATTAAAAATCGTTTGTACCAAATCCAGCTAGCTTATTATATGCTTTTATTATGTATTACATAACCACACACACATTTTTACCACTTGCGAAACTTTTCAGTATTTCAATTCGCATTCCAATCAAGTGTAGCGTTACCACGGGCCGCTTGGTAGATTCATTTCGTAGTATCCTCTATGTTGGATTTAAAATGACATCTCATAGTCTTTGAGACGAGAGCCCCAAGAAGCCACGACAGGTCATTTGTTAAAATATAATAAGTAGCTAAAAGCTACGCGAGAACAGATATGCATACAACTATAGGTATACATAAAATAGTAACCTTTCTTTTTGTGCCACCGTAGTTGGGTAAAAATACAGAGAAAGTAATTTCCAGTGAAACAGGCGAAAATTTGATTGATGACTTTCAAACATAAAGAGTGTTGTTTATACGGTATCGAATCGATTAAATTTCAATCGGTTGCAATTTGATATAAAATGTACCTAGTATACATAATATAATTGAACATTAAAAATTTTACGTAATTATTGAATATCTCAAGATTTATTTGTTTTCTTTATTTAACAGTAATATTGTATCAATTTATTTATAGTAAAAACTCTTTCTGGTAGATTTAATATTCCGAACTGCGACGGTCAGAGACAATCAATCCTTAGTATAAATTTGACATCCAATATCACTACTATGAAACGGTAATGTGTCAACGTTTTCCAACTAAACTAACACACGATTATTTTTCTAGAAGTTAATGAAGTGTCAAGTCCATATCATAGATCCATAATCAGTTCGATGTTATCAAATTATTGTAATGTCAACCTAATTTTGTATATTTCAAAGTTCAAAATCGATACGACATTTAGAAGTAGGTTAAAATCGATTTTTTTTAATTTGTTTACTTACTAACTACGTTAGTTATATTACACAAGTGAAATTAATCTAATTTAAGCGTGTAATGATATTTTCATTTTCTAATTAACGCCTAAGTACGTATTACGATCTTAAAATTTTATGTTCCATTAACAAAGTTTAACTTGAAATAGTGAGCCGAGACTAAATTACTTTGGGCAGCTATAATTAATACAATAAATTATAATTAGTCTCGAGGAAGGGAAAATAGCGACAAGTAAAATTACATTGCTGATTTATTAGCAAGGCTAACGAACGTTAATAAAAACGCTTCAAAAATAAGTCCATTTTCGATTCAACGGTGAAAGTTTCAGCAGGAACTAATACAGTGTGAATACAACCTCTCGGAATTCCGCCCTCCGTCGCTTTCTATGCAAATGCGTTGAACACACTACAATACGTTTTGCCATTTGCATTCAAGCTAATTGCTTTTCCTTCTAACCGCCAAACAAACGAGCGCTTATTTCTTTGTCAGACGCCTTATCGACATTAAAAGCAATTTCATTCTTACATGATAGTATATATTCAAGTTCAGTTACTATTGTGACAAACAATTGAAAATTTTATTACTGCCTCACTGCGCAGACGTAATCTACTTTGAAAGTATAAGAAATATAAAAATGACAAGTTTCAAAGCATTTATAAATTGTATTTCTTGTTCGAAAATAACAAGAGTTTTGAAAATAGAATAATAAGCTTTCGCATTACTTATTCAACTTCAATGTGATGTTAACAACTTCTCTGACTATGCATAATGCATATTATAATATTTTATGTTGAAATATTAATTTTTGTTTTTTTTGTACATCTGTTTCATTCTCACACACATAGAAACACATATAGTATATATCAATCACATTAGTTTTATGCTATTACATTAGTTTACTCAACACAAATTCAGAGCAATTTATTTAGGTCAAAGATTAACCCATCACCATGAAAGGTAAATTGTAATCAGGCATCAGATTACCTAATAATGTCTGACGTCACACCTCGAATTACCACCTACAGAATTAATCGAAGTTGGGCAAGAGTTAAATAGGCACAATCAAAGTTGTAAAGAGGTGTCTATTCTGTGATGGGTCTTCACAAACAGCATTTGATATTCATGCTTGGCGAACAATGATGGCGCGGGTGCGTCGACCGAGCCTGCAGCGTCTACGGGCATCTCATTATTACAATCTTCTGACTAAGACTTATGAAACACGAACTCGGTTATTGGCCTTACATATGTGACTTTATGAAATTTTATGATATTAACTCTCATATAAGACTTGACGAACACGATTAAATTATCCGTTTACAACTACATGTGACATGTTGTATACAAAAAAAAAATGCTATCTAACTAACTTTCTCCTCAAAAAAAAGATTTTAAGCCGAGGAGTTGATATTACTTTCTTAGATAACTATATATATTATATACCTAAAAAAAAGAGTAAAAGGAAGTACATACATATAAAATCAATAAAGAACGTGACTTAATAATAAAAAAAAAAATATGAATAAAGAATATATATATATATATATATATATATATATATATATATATTTATATAAGTGCTTAAATTATACAGATTTCATTAAATAAACCAGTAACCAATATCTTGAGGAATATTTGTTTGTATAACATTCCTCTATTTATTCAGAAACCGCGATATTTTACTCATTATTTCATCGTAAAGTTTAATCTTGTTACCACGTATTTAAGTTTGCTCGTTACTTCTATAATTACGTATTAAACCATTATTATCACAATATTCTAAAATTCTGTACAATAGAAAACAAAATCAGGTAATGGTTTTTACTTAGCCTTTGGGCATGGGAAAGAGATTCGTGTAATAAAATATCAGACTCCGCAAGGTGCCAGTATGAAGTCGAAATAAATGTTCAAAATTCGTCGACATTACGTTATATTAGAGCCAAACAAAATATATTTACAATGAGTTATATCTCCGATTAATTTAACCTTCAAAAGCAATGTTTGTTGTAATGTTCATATGTGATCTTGTGTTTGATAGATAATTTTTTAATAATAGATTAATTCATCCTCTAAGAAGTGAGATTACAAGAAAACAGTGACATGAATTGAATGAACGTCATACATAATATTTAATAAGATATTAATTGATTCACACAATTTTATTTTCTGAATATAAGTTTTTTGATTATTTTATTTATTAGAATTGATATAATACACAATATAATTTACAAATAAATTAATATGTGATATGTATGAATTATATTTTTTTTATTTTGTATCACTTTTAGGTAATACATAAAAGAAATTTTAAAATAAACAACCAGTACCCCTGAGAATGGTCGGTCGTAGAAATCAGTCAGGAGAACATTAATCCTTGTAACCTCCAGGTACAATAACATAATGTAAATTACAATCAATAAGGTCAAACATTACAATTACAACAGTTATGTTGTAAAATAAGTGGTGCGGATAATGACGAAGCCCTTATTCTCACTGCTAACAGTGTTGAGGTTGAGACTCGCTTACATTGAATTTTCAGAACTGCTTTGAACATAATCCAGCCGTAAATAAAATTTTTACTGCTAGGCTTACGACGCACGCATGCATATATGCATTTTATTTTATATATTGTACCTCAAGTATAAAAGTTAGGCGTTTTCTATTGGTATACAATTAAACTATATTTATTATCAATAACTAGAATTTCACTTTATACTCTTTCTTAAGAAGAAAGAGTAGGCTTTAGTTTAAAATAAAATTTAATTATAACATAATTGCATGTAACAATATATTCAAAAACCATAAATTAAAGAAACGAAAGGAACGAACTTTAAAAAAATATAATTTAAACAATTTATTCGCACAGGCGTATTACACATAATATAACTGTTGTATTTGAAATTTCTTAACATAATGTAAAGATCACCTTTCTTGAAAAAGTTTGTTGCCTGTGTAAAAATAAATTTAATAAAAAAAAATTTAGTTCTAAACTTAAATATATATCTTGCCTCAGTACCTATAACCATAACTATTGAGAAAATACCACAACCGTCGTAACTTATTATTAATATGAACGTTATTGAATATGTTAGTACATTAAACTTTCTAAGTTAGGGTAAGGGCTGCTCGTATGAGACGTAGAACTTTAAGGTCTCCCTTGTCGATAAACTTATAATATTACATCTGTATTAATCACTTATAATTGTTAAATTTTTATTAATACTTATAAACGTATTTAATAATTGCGATAATATTAGCTAGTACCTATAGGAGTAAATTTTTCAGGTTGAATATAATTGCAATATATGTAACGTTTTATAATGAATGACATGTCGTGTGCGCACAAACGGAAAAAATAATTCTATTTAAATTCTAATATAATTCTCTTACCCATTGCTTATTGCTGGCCAAGGAACTAGCCAACAACCGCCTAGTTTCAATTTGAATACAAACTTATGCAACTCTGTTTACAATATAACAATGTATAAACAATAGAGCTGCCATGACGATGGAGTCTGGCTTGGCACTCTAAAATGACCAATAGTAACTACATCGAGTTTGCCGCTGGTTTGGTGGCCTCATGAATGTTACATAGGCAATTTTCTTCTTCAGGCTATCATGGAATCTAAATTAAAGTGTCATAAAATCAAGAATCACGAAGGTTTCTACAAGCACTTTTCAATCGACAATTACATTAAATTAAATTAAATTTTCCGAATGTAGTTTGTACCGTGAAGAATTGAGCAGAAAAATAAACGACTAATTTATCAGTATATATTTAAAATAGTGGTTACGAACTGGACTTAAAAATATAAGTAATATCTGTTTTTTTTTTCTTTCAGTGTTAGTTGCCAAGTACAAAAAATATAGTACAAATTTACTCGTGTTCACAGCATGCCACTGACACTGGCAACGCAAACGCGAATTGCTTCCAAGAAAAACACTAAAGGCGTAGTTTTTTTTATCACTTTGTGTTGTTTAATCTTGGATCGTCTAACAAAATTCGTAGACTGCACATTCGCCATCACGCAGGAGTAGCGGCATTAAGGAGCAGCCTCAACATCGCCCACGGACACCTGCAGCTCTCCGGTGTTGCAGGTGTCCGTGGGCGGTAGTAGTCACTTTCTATCAGATGAGCCTCCTAAATATTTGCGCCCCCTTACATCAACAAAAAGAAATATTACAAACTCAACTTCCAAATAAAATCTATTTTCATGTGTATTGAATATTTCAGGGAATCTGAAAACAACGAACGAGTATCAATATAACGACAAACTGTTATTTAAGATTCAAACTCAAAACGACACTAGCATCTCGGATTACTTTATGTACCTTTTATGTATAAAAATATAGAATAAATATTACTTACTCAATAAACTCCGTGCTTATATATAGAGTAGATACACTAAAGTAAGTAAACCCAGCTTAACCTTTATGGTTACTTAGAAACATAATGTAGGTGGTAATACGCACGTGTTAGCTCACGAAAACGGATGAGAAAATCGGTGAGGTGTTTCGCAGACACATAATTAATTATAGTGTCATACATACATACAGATACGTTATTGTCTCATATATTATAAGAAATATTTAACTTCAAATGCTTAACAACAAAATACCTTTTTTAATTTGCCTTTAAACTGGCTTAACAAATGTGGTACTGGTAGATTTTTTAATAATAATTTGAACACGTATTGAAAATTAATAACAAAAAAAAACAAAAAAAGCTGTTTCACGATGTATACATGTTTAGCGTCTTATAATTATATTAAATGCAGGGTTTAACCACGATCATACATTACATACATACATTTTTTTTATATTTTTCCCGAGCAATAGGCAAAGTTGCATGTGTCGTAGTCACTCAGCCTTGAAAAATATATCGAATGCAACTTTTAATTTTTAACTGATTTCATAAAGCGTATCTTTAAACTACTAAAATAATCTATGAAACAATTTCTATGATAAAATTTGCGTGTTAATTAACTATAACATATACACGTTATACATCATAAGATTTTACGCAATGTGATAGCTGTGTAATTTAATAAACACGTTCTTGTACAGAAATGTAAGGTAATGTTTAGTTAATTAGCGCTAATAAATTAACGCTTTACATGGAATGGCTTTCACTGAGATACTTATAATTATATGATACAACTGAATGAAAAAAAATGGCGACATGAGAAGGGGGTTGTCTTATTTATATGCCATTTGATGCTATGAGGGACTAGAAGAGCAATTTTATTAACAAATAATATACTAAATATTCAAACAGGTGAATTTCATGCTATCTATCACGTGATCATTTTTCCTAAAAGTGTAAGAGGAGAAAAAAAACATCTGTTCGTTAGCATTTATTCATCAAAAGACGTCGATATCCCCTTTTTATTATTTATAATTGTATTGCCACAAATTAAATAAAAGTATATTTACTTACTCGTAATTATTACATTTCAAATATTGATTATATTATGCTTTAAAAAAAAAGTAATATTGTGTCGTTTCTCTCGTAATAGTTTCATTCTCTTTGAGCTTAAAGGAATTGCACCTTTAAAAGCACAGCATCCGAAAAAGTGAAAGCAAAAAACACATATTCTAATCTAAGTAGAAATCACTGCGTTATTCGATCGTCGAACTGAAGGCCATATTAATATTCAGGCATCTTTTGAATATGTATATTAAAGTTATATGAATATCAAGTGTGCCCGCGCTAGTGTAATACTTGCATGTTGTTGTATTAATATTGAAAATAGCCGTCGTTCTCGGATAGGATATTATAATTTATGTTATCATAATTTGAATCCCAGTAGATATAATACTTTTTATTATATATTGCTCATCTTAAACTTATTGATGTTTAAGTAAAGTATATCAAGAGATATTATATTTATGGTGACGATGACAACGTTAAGATTTAATTTAACAGATCAATAATTTTGAACGTGTAATCCATTTTCTAATTTGCTTTGTACACAAAATTATTATTATTTTTACTCGAAAGATTAATACACCTATTATTAAATATGTATATTAAGTTTAATAAACGATACAATTGATTTCATAACGCCATTTTGTTCTTTAACATATTTATCATTTCTCTTGATAAAGACAAACTGAATGCTGATAATAAAGATAATTTATTTTTTAAATGTTTAACGATAAACTATTGTGAGGGGTAACAATGAAAATAAATATAGAATTTTAACGCTTAGGTGGAACGATGGTTCCTTTGTGTACTGAAAATTGCCTTTAAAGTCGTCCTCATTGCATTAGTCCTTCAAGTGCTCGGAATCAACTTAATGTCCGATGTGACTTTTTACGGCGCTACTAAAGATTCTAGCTGAATGAACATTTAAAGGGTGATGTGAGTGAGAATGTTTTCTATTTTAGTATTTGATTTCTTCGTTCCGCATTTTAAAGTATCTAAAGTTCTTTTCTGTGTTATATAGAAGTACTAGCCCCGGCATACGTCACACGGGTAAAATAAAGCTCTATAAGTATAATAATATCGTAATAATATATGTTTACGTGGCCAGTGCGTGACATCTTTAATAATTGTCATATTTTTGCACGATACCTTATTTAATTATACGCCAAAACTGATACTGAAACTGACTGAAACCAAAGAAAATCAGTTATCTACTTTTTGTTTGTCGTGTTGAGGCAGACAAACAGACGCAGTGGGGTGGCTTTGATTTATAATATGTTTTGATATCAATGTGTTTGTGTGTATGTGAATACGTAAGGGGGAAATGTTATTTTGCGGGTGTGTATAAGATCTAATCCAATTATATGAACATATAAGTCGGCTTATTTCATTTAGATGTTTCATCAATCGTTTAATCGGAATAAGGAAAGCCTATTTAAATAAATAAATATATATATTTCACGACAATTATTTGAAAAAAGGTACAGACATAGTTTAAGATTTTCGAAAACTACATCGTAAATAAAAAAAAAACCAGTACTCAGAATATAGCAGTTAAACAAAATTTAGGTAAATTTTTTCAATAATACATAGTGACGACTTGGTAAAAATGAATAAAATTTCGTAACAAAGACAGCAATTTCATAAATAAAAAAGATAAGCTAAATCCAATATTCATTGAAATTTATGAAGACAAAGTAACAGTAATGATGAGTATCTGTGACGGTCCTACGATCACGATTCATCATCCCCACCCCACGCTTTATCACGGAAAATTGAAATCTTCTGACCTTCTCTGAAATATTACCTCGAAGGAAACGAATATATTCCAGATTTTTTTAATTTCAAGTATTTGTTTGAAAATAATTGAAATAAAAAAAAACATATTACGATTCTGATTGTGCAAGAAAATTGTCGATAATATTAAAATTAAGTTATTTTATTTTAAAAGGCCGGCGGCATTTTTAAATTGAAATAATTTAATAAATTGTTCGTTGTAACTAAGTGTTATAGTTTTTAATTTTAATATGTGTACTATCTAAATAAGATAATACCATTTTCATAGTTTTAGAATAATATATTTATTATAAAAAAAATCAATAAACTATATTTACAATCGGCGAAGATATCGAGTAGTACACAAAACAAGAAACTAATCGAGAGATTTGTTAATAGTTACTCTTAATAAAACACATTGTTCTCTAGAACTTACGTTTCTGTGATAAGATTAATTAATCTATAGAAATTATTACAAGCACATGGGATGTAAAAATTTAGTTTGATTAACTAAGTCATCATACAATGTTAATATTTCGCGTAGAATTTGTCCCCCACTTGTTAAAATAGTCGATTTGTATATCATTAAAACTGTATCACTTGAATGTATATCTATAAAATCGATTTTATTAATAAATATTTTGGATAACAGGAACTTCATTGATGTTTATTTTGAGCAATTGGAGAACTTTTCATGTATTTTAATACAGTTTTGGTGTTGAAAATAGTTTCGCGGAAATATTTTATTTGAGATACCAAGCAAATCAATTCGTTGTTTTCGTTAGAAATCTATAATTAAATAAAGCTAACTGACTCGTTGAACTGAGTATTTTTAGGAAGCCAGGCGAGTAAATAAGCTTTTCTATTTTCTATCTATTTTTATCTGCTAAGGAATGCCTACTAGCAGGCATAGGCACACTCCCATTTCTAAAAACGTAAACTCACTTCACCTGCACCTGTGCTCTTTGAAGTACTGTCGTGTTCCCTTAGGTATTTGATTATAGCCAAAATTTTGTATTATAAATTTTATATTACACATTATTAGCTGTTATTTTTGCAAGAGTTTACTGGAAATTAACGGCCCAACTTATAAGCTAATATTAAACAATGATTTGTCTCTTTCTTTCATCGTGGATTTTACTTTCGAAAGAAGAAGGCAGCATATTTTTATTATCAATCAATCAATCAAAATCAACATTTATAGGCGAAACAAAAAATAAAAATAAACGAATTCATGATAAAATAAATACTATTTTACGTTTTAAATATTAGCAGTATAATTACAATTTACATTTTTATAATAATAAAAATCGTATACGATGTGTACCTATACTATAATATAATACTATAAATAATAATATATGTACTTGAGTCCATGCTTACGCAACGTATTAAAACTTAAAATGATATTAAGTTTTTAAGGAAATATTTTTTGTATTACTAATTTGAATATCATATTAAAAATGTTGACGATATCTAGTAGCGTGCATTTCTCCCGGCTCGCGTCGAATTTGCACTGCGAAATAAGCTATCCAGCATTGAAATTTTTGATAAGACGTATATAATTCAAGCTGAAGCGATCGCATCTGCTAGTGCCTGCATAAAGAACAGAAAATTATATGTTCTCAAAAAATCATAGATCTCTATATCTAGTTATGACTCCTGTTCAATCATTTATCGGTATACCTCTTATCATAAAGCCGTAATATATACTAATGTTACCTAATAAGTTTGTTTGAACGCACATCTAAAAATCGACCAGTCCCATTTGAAAAAATCTATTCATGTAAGATCGCTTATTTTTGAAAGGTATTATAATAATAGAGTATGCAACATTATGTCACGACTAACGAGAGTGAAGATATAATGTTTGACACGAGTAAAACCGCGCGGTGTAGCTAGTATATCAATCTTGACCTAATACTCTGATGTAATTACTGCAAAATTTACTAAAACAGTAACGGATTTACAAACGTTGCTTATCAGCTGTTCAGTTAAAAATTGATTTCGCTCTTTCTATCATCATTGACTTGGCATTCGAAAGAAGAATACAAGGCATTGTTTAATTAAATTAAATTTATTTATTATTTAAAATTTAATATCTGTTTAGTCGTTATTTATGTGCTTGCTATGGTCTCCTTTAATTGTAGGAGCACACATATTTTAAAACATGTTTCCACGATGCAATGTACTTGTAAGTGTGTATCCTTTGTTGGAGGTCCTTAATAAATAAATAAATCTTAAACTAAACAACGTTTATAAGTAAATGTATTAGAGACATTCGAAATTACAAGAAGAACCTAGAAAGTAAACTATATCGTATTACTTTTAATGCTTACATTTAATTTTATGAAGTTCATTTTCAGTAATAAAAGTAAAAAACCAAACGGCCCTATCTATAGAAAAGAGTATCGTAAGCTGCTTTCTTTGAATTGAATAAGTCAAATTATGGACAAACCACGGTTGAACAGGTTTCTTTTATATACTTTTACCCTTTCAATAAATTCGTTTGAGGAAACGATTCTAGTGGAACTTTTTATAATTCCTTTCGTTCCCATATTCTAGAGTAATAACTTGTCGTAAATTTCTTCAGCCCTTTGTGGTTTTAATGCTTTTTGTCTGGTTCAAGTGGATGTTTCGGGTGAGTGAGCTGAGTGCCGTGTCGATAGTTGAGCCGTAATTGGTTCCTGGTTGAGCTGTAAAGTGTGTAAAGAGGTTGAGCTGTAAAGTGGTGAGTGTGAATGCAAATCTAAGCAAAATACAGCAAGAAACTATCATGTAATAAATTATTAAGTCCCATTCTGTCTAGAATAGATTATAATTTAATATACACTGAATAAAGTTAACGTAATATAATTATGATAAGTTGTTTTAATTGTCATACATATATTTTATATACCTCTCTTTCTCTTTCTCTACTCAAGCCAGATGTGCACCTAAACTCTTTCCGGTTATCGGATTGTGAGTGAGGGAATAGAGTGCATCTGTATTTGCACACACACTTGTGCACTATAAAATAAAATAATATGTATAATATCACTAAACATTCCTCCCCCACGGACGCGAGCAAAGCCACGGCTAAAACTAACTTAAAATATATCTATCCCTCTCTAGCTCGTAAAGATGAAACAGGAAGCTTTCAGAGAATTTGCGTCCATTACTATGCAATTTACCTGAATGTACTGTCATTTTATTTTTCAAGTTTATATCAGTAACGAGCTGCATAGTAGCAAAATGTTTACAGGATGATTTGTATAAATGTCTACTTTAATATCGTATAGCGATGTGATATATATCTTTAAATACATTAATATTTCATAGAATCTTCGCTTATATTGTAATAAAAATACATTGGTTAGTTTTGTAGTACTATTTTATCTATTTTTACAAGTAGATTTCACTGCATTGAAATAATACTATTCATGTTTATGACTTATGACTTATTGTGAATCGATTACAATTATATAAAATTATGTTAATAAAATACCTTATAAATACATCAGTTTAAAATGAAAAATTCTATTAAAATAACTTTTTCAATATGGGGTTTCTTTAATGGTAACTTAACCAAGTTTTAAGAGATTTATTTAACATAATAAATAGACAACAGTTTTAAGTAGTTGTTGTAACATGCTTTAATTCAATTTTGTCTCTATTAAGTATATTCAAATAGTAATATTGCTGTATCGTTTTATTTAGACTTACTATGAAATGTGACAATTTCTGACTGTTTAAATAAATATATTAAACAAACAATATAATGCTAAAATTACAAAAATCACTTCCTTTTTTCTTAAACAATGTAATGATGAATAATTTATTAATAGAATAAGCCCGTTTACATTTCATTAAGTAAAACCCTGAACAGATATAAGTATTAAGGGGTATAATCTACGAATCATTAGGCGCTCATTTCATTACAACCGATGCCCTAGAGGGACTATTATCGGCCCTTTGTTCTCGTTGGAAATTCCTTTTGATACTTAATTCTTCTTGCAGTATTTAATGTATTGATGTATTTTGTTTGCACGAGTAAATACGACAAGGTTTTAAAAGATTTGCATTTACATACTTCATACATGAGTAATCTAGAGTATAATATAGTATAATGAGAGATCTAGACTAGCAATGCAAAAAATTAGCGGTATCGCTCATTAAATTAATTTTATTTAAATAAATATTTTAATATAATCATTAGCAATCAACTAGATATATGGCCCAGACAAGGGTTGCTTAAGCTATCGTTTCTCTAACTTCCCCATCCACTCGCACCATATTCTTCAGGTCATCGGTCCAGCTAGCTTATGAAAGCGTCCAAAGCTGCGTTAACCGGTCCACAATCTCCACACTCGTGTGCTTCAACAGGCATTGGTCCTTCAAATGCTTTTATTCAGATTTATTTTAATATCTTTGAAACTAAGGCACACAAAACACTAACAGGTATTTTCTTCCAGTCTACACTAATTTGAATAGAGAATACAAGTATAGTGAAAAATATATATAACGATAACAACAACGTTCAATTACAAACAATCTACAGAAACTTATAAATAATTATGAAAAAAATTGAACACACATTTGATATAACAAGTGAACAATAAAAAAAATGGATTTATCCCAAGGGGAAAATAAATGAGGGGAGAGATTATTGTGATGCAGAGGCAGATAGATGTACTTTGAAGCGGGAAAAAGTCTTGAAATTATTGTATAAAAAGGAAGTTTAGTGGTCGTTTTACAAAGTTCAACGGCCTTGCAGCCTTAACATGGACTTAGTAAAGAAATTAATATTACAGAGATACTCATGAAGTAACGTGTTATCAGAAGAACGAAGTTGACAGTTACAGTTAATTATGGTTAATCAAAATTTACATTTAAGTGGCTCCTGGGTCATATAAAATTGAATATAGTGTTCTTAAAAATTCATCTTTGTCAGATAAGTAACCAGTATTATTATAATCTATCGCTTCGATAAGAGTAATTTTAAATATATCATCGTTTTTTATGTTTTGATAATTTAAAATAAATTAAAAATATATCGTTACCTATGTAGAGACATTATCTATTACTGTAGCAAATTTTTATTCGAATCTATATAGATAGACATATATATGTATGGCGTTATTTCCTGTTACTGTTGCATGGCAACTAAGTATGATATTCGGGTTTTAACAGCAGTCACACCTTACTTATTATTTAGACATTAGACTTTAGACCGACGTTTCGACAGAGTTGTGCCTATATATGTATGATTTCTGTAAAATTAGTTAAGTTTATGTTATATTAATTAAATAAAAACTATAATTATAACAACGGTTATCGGTTTTATTTTTATTTTTTGTATATCAATGAATGAAATTAAAATGAAAAAAAATGGTTATTGTTAGTTGTAAGGTACATGTCATCGCTGACAATTCTGTAGATATTTAAGAGATCTATAGATCTATAAATCTCTTATACAAAGTTTTTGTTTATCTGTTATAGTTTTGACAGCGGTAATTTCAATGATAATCCTTTCTTTTATAAAATCACCGATATTTAACATTTACACATCAACCATTAATTAATTAAAATAATATCACAAATCATCTCTTAAACTTACTATAACCAGTATGGACACATCTAACCAACACAACTGCTTAACTAATTAGGCACTTATAACGAAATACTTGTATAATTAATGATAAAATAAATCGGACCATGAATATTGTTAAAGCAACTATCTACCGACCACCACTCGCAACTGATGTCGTGATCCTTCTGACGTAGCTTCTTTCGTCAAGCTTTAAAAAATAATTGCAAAATAGAAAATGTTGACTATGTCTTATTTCATTGCAAATTCTCTAAGAATAGATTATTATCAAATAAATGAATATAAATGTAATATATATACTATACTATATATACTATATATAACATTAGTAAAATTTCAATTTTTATAATTATTATCTTTAAAAAAAATCGATGAGTTTATTTCGTTGGTTCTTCTCCAGGTCTGAGGTTCTTCTAGGTTTTTGACAATCAATAAACAAGTGCACATTAAATTTAACATCTATTGTACGACTATATATTAATTCCTTATTTAAATAAGCGGCAACGATATGAAACTATAATACTTTAGTGGTGGTAGAGCTTTGTGCAAGCTCGTCTAGGTAGGTACCACCCACTCATCAGATCTTCTACCGCAAAACAGCAGTACTTGGTATTGTTGTGTTCCGGTTTGAAGGATGAGTTAGCCAGTGTAATTACAGGCACAAGGGACATACAATCTTAGGTCCCAAGGTTGGTGGCGCATTGGCGATGTAAGCGATGGTTAACATTTCTTACAGTACCAATGTCCAAGGGCGTTTGGTGACCACTTACCATCAGGTGGCCCATATGCTCGTCCGCCTTCCTGTTCTATAAAAAAAAAAAAAAACCTTATTAACTATAGCCAAGCTGATAAATGTAACAATAAACTCATATTGCAAACTCTATAGTGACTGGAACAAATCCTTTATAGAAATTCTATTCTAAGCATTCTTTTGTAACAGTTTTTTTTATAAAAAAAAACATTTATAATGGTATAAATTGTTTCTTTGTAGTGTATGTTGACACGAACTAACAACAGAACTCTTATCATATAGCACATCTACGGTAAGCCCCTTTATTGCCGGAGTAGAATATCTCCAGACTTCTGTTTGACCAAATATCTTGTTATTGCCGAACATAGATATTATCGAAGTCGCTTCGTGATTGTTCTCTTTGACAATGGATGAACTTTGTCAATATAGGGGGAATGTTAACTCAACTCAAATCCAGTTTCAGTTTGAACGAACATATATGTCTATATTTGTTTTAAGCTAAAACTTCCGTGTTATTTTGAGACACAACGGGACCGCCTGAATTATTTAAAGGGAAACCGAATGCGACTGGTTTTAATACGTCAATTCACGTGAACCCATTTCCGACGGTCGACACATAAAGTTCATCTTCGTTTTAAATAAAATATAAGCCTATTTTAAAGTATATTAATTCTAAACACGTTTTTTTTTCGGTTTTTTAAACGATCATTTAATTGTTGGTGGACCATACCATATTCAAACTGAATATATTTGATGTAAGGCAATGTTTGTTATAACAAAGTTTTAACTTTTAAGCTTATCAACATCACTTGTTACAGGACAGAGGATGGAAAATGAGAAAGGTGAACAATGACAGCATGTCCCCGCCGCGAGCGATGACCCTGCAGGGCGCCGGGGGTCGCGAGCCGCCGGCGGGGCCCGCCCGGCACCACACGCCCCTCGACCCGCCCTCGATACCACGTTTTATAAAAAATTTCACGCTTATTAGGCTATATCTACTATTTCTACGGGTGATATCATATTTACACGAAGCCTCACTCCCGCGGGCGCGTGCGAACTTTAATTTTCCAAAGCGTCCGCTAGTCAAATTAAAAGCGACTGTGAATGTGTTTGCATTTCGAACTAGTACATTGTTTCGCGATATTAAGTCGTTATTAGTAAATGCTGTAGTGCAATTATTCGTTGTTGCCAAGTGTGTTGTGAGCGTGACGCGTGTTCGAGGCTGCGGCTGTGTGGTCTTGCTGCTTCTATTGAGTGGACTCTGTAAATACAGCGAAGGGAAACGTGACGATGACTTGCACATTGGAGGTATATTTCCCATGGAGGGCGAGGGGGGTTGGCAGGGCGGGCAAGCGTGCAAGCCAGCCGCTGAATTGGCACTAGCTGATGTCAACGCAAGATCGGACCTTCTATCGGGTTTCAAATTACTTCTTCACAGCAACGATAGCAAGGTAAGCATTACACTTAAGTTCTAATGAAAATATGGTTTGGTTTCTATTTATCTCATCAATCTCTACTATTAATTTCAATCAACGTAATGTCCATAGTCTTGTTTGTCGTTTGAACGACGAACGAAATCCATTAAAATTAATGATATCCTGGGATAAGTCACTCAACAGATTGGCAAACCGACAAACGTCGACCGTGTTTTAGACGAGGCTATTCCAGGCTAAAGAACAAAATAATATTGGGCCGTGATATAGCTAGGGTGAGCTTGACATTCGATTTAATTATTAAAAATTTATGAAATTCTCGCGGAAGGAAATTTTATTGGATAGAATTTCAAATCCGGTTCGAAGTGATTTCCCAATTTATACATTTTAACTTTGGGATCAAATTGACGATTTCATTCGTTTAATATTGAATATCGAGGGTGAAATGCTAATAAGGGTAACGGCTACTCGAAGTTTCAATAGATTAACTCTTAATTCTGTATGATTTAAATTTTTCTACTGCTTATAAGAAAATATTTTAATATAATTACTATTATGTGGACATGTTATAAAATGCTTAAATGAGTAAAAATATATACATTTAATTCACATATCATATTTATACACATTTTGATCGCACAATGCAATATTTAACATACAACGCAACGGTATTTATATTTACGAACACAGTGAGAACATTAAATTATAAACACAAACTTGTAATTACATATTTATAGAATAACATCACGTCATTATTTTAATGTTGTTATGATATTTACTTTTTATCTGAATATTTGATATTTTGAATTGAAATAAATGTTTATTTTTTAAGGCAATGTAATTAAATTTAATGATGTGTCAACTACAAAGTGGGCCTTATTATAATTAAACATAATAATATATTAATTGACAAAATGTAAATATTCGATATATTACTTTTTATTAATTAATTTCCAAAATATTTATTACGTATATAAGAAGAATGACGTCGTCCGTCATTATCTTATTATAAGCCTACATTAATTATTTAAGCCGGCCCTTTCAAAGGCTTGACGGCTCATCCTGACAAGCCAAACTGAATTTTTAATATCCAATTAATACAGGTTCAATTAAAAAGGGTTTTTAATTAAAACATCTTTTCAATTCCTTTGCGACATGGAATAATTTGATGTATGATTTTTTATAATTTATAAGCCATTATAACTTAGATTGTGATATAACATCCGTACCGTAACAGCCTGTGAATATCCCACTGCTGGGCTAAAGGCCTCCTCTCCTATTTGAGGAGAAGGTTTGGAGCTTATTCCACCACGCTGCTCGAATGCGGGTTGGTGGAATACACATGTGGCAGAATTTCAGTGAAATTAGACACATGCAGGTTTCCTCACGATGTTTTCCTTCACCGTAAAGCACGAGATGAATTATAATCACAAATTAAGCACATGACAATTCAGTGGTGCTTGCCCGGGTTTGAACCCACAATCATCGGTTAAGATTCACGCGTTCTTACCAATAGGCCATCTCGGCTTATATAACATAATGTTAGGTTTTAAATGAGCGATCGATCAGAATAGTACCTAACATAGAATACTGCGTCTTGGTGGCTTGGCCAAAGCCCACATATAAGCTTATATACGATAACGGTAACTAGGTAAATATCACTTATCACATATTTTACCGCCGAACAACAATACTAAGTATTGTTGTGTTCCAGTTCGAGATAGCCAAAAGTGAGTGAGTCAGTAACTACAGTCACAAGAGACATAACTTTTCTTATCTTAGTTCCCAAGGTTGGTGGCCCATTGATACTGTAAGGGATGGCTAATATTTCTTACAGTACCAATATTAATAGATGGTAAAGACCATTTACCATTTTTATGAAGTTTGTAATTTCGTAGCATACATACATTAAGCAAGAGCCAAGATGACCCTTGATGATGCTTAGGACACGAAATTTCAATCGAAGGTATTGAACTTAAACCCGGCCGTGCCACTGAATATGCGTTTAACATTCATCTCGTGCTCGGTGATGTGAAGAAAACTGTTGTGACCTGTGAAGCTGTGAAGCTGTGAATGACACATGCTGGTGGACATTGGAGCAGAATGGAATAAGTTCTAAATATTTTCCCAAAGTCATTTACTGGCACTTCTAAAGATCAGCAGAATATAACTAAGATTATATTAGGTCTTTACATATGAAATTAGCTTTTTGTCGTACTGACCACTTTGATCTGAAATCTCCTCTTTGGTTAAGAATTCCAAATTCAAATTTATAAATTCACTTAGCTAGTACATTTGAGTTTTGAAAACTATCATTCATTTGTTCTTTCCTCATTATTTTTTTCTTTGGCGTCGCTTATTACCGGACAATGGGAAACATGAAATATTGGTATATTTACGATGACGTGACGCCAGTGCTGCAGAAACAGCTCGAAGGATTAATGATGTGTAAGGCGCTGGTGTCGCAAAAGAAAGCACGGTACGTTTTTGGTTTCAACGTTTTCGTTCTGGAAATTTCGACCTTCAGAACCCGGTGGATGGCCGAGACCAACCAATTTGGAAAATGAACAATTAAAGGCTATTGTGGAAGCGGATCCATCACAAAACAATTTAGAGATAGCTGCAGGCTTCGGGATGAGTGATGAAACTGTATTAATTCACTTGAAGCAAATCGAGAAAGTAAAAAAACTTAAACGATAGGTACCTCATGAATTGAGTGAATCGAACTTGCAAACACGCGTCGACTGCTGTGTTACTTTGCTCAATCGACACAATAATGAAGGGATTTTAAATCGAATCATTACTTGTGATGAAAAGTGGATACTGTACGATAATCGGAAGCGATCGTCGCAATGGCTGAACCCTGGAGACCCAGCCAACGGCAATAAACAAAAATTGACTCAGAAAAAGTTACTTGTGAGTATTTTGTGGGCTAATGCCGGAGTCGTTCACTATAGCTATATCTATTGTCAGCAACTGCAAACCATGAAAGAAGAACTAGCTGCTAAACAACCAAGATTAGTCAACTGGGCCATTGCTGCTTCACGACAACGCAAGACCATACACTGCACAACAAACAACCACTAAGTTATATGATCTACAATTGGAATGTTTGCAATATCCACCGTACTCCCCGGACCTTGCTCCAACAGATTACCATTTTTTCCGGAAATTGGACAACTTCTTACAAGGAAAAAAATTCAACTCCTATGCGGCAGTCCAAACCGTCTTCAAAGAGTTTATTGATTCTCACCCCCATGGTTTTTTTAGTAATGGGATAAATTAACTACCTATGAGATGGCAAAAGTGCAAAGACAACTTTGATTAATTAAATAATTTTACAAAAAAAAAGACTTTATATTTCTCCCATACAAAACGCCAATTTCATATTTAAGGACCTAATATATAAAATCCATCTGAATGGTACGTTTTCACGGCAAAACCGAATTTAATTAAATTTGATACAGACAAGTACCTTCACCCTACACCCACCCGTACCGTACACTCTGGACAATGGAAACTAGCCTACATAAAAAAAAAACTTTCAAAAACGGAAAATACAAATTATCAATTCCAGCTTTTAAAGTAAGCAAAAAAATAACATATATTTATTACGCAGATCTAACATTTCAGAGCTGGAACTAAAGTGAACTCCCCAATTTTTGGTTCTCATCCGCAGCGGAACCCCTTTAATAAAGCTCCATTGTCTGTTTTTTCGCTGGTCTGTGCAAAATTCGAAAACCATTCAATCTATCTAGGTCAGGCGATAAATAGTAGTTTAGTTTTTTTGAATACTTTAAAGTCTTTTGAAATCTTATAAGAATTTTAATAAGATATAATCTGACGTCACTGTTTTTATTCCATGGATTTTAAATAATTTATACAAAAAACAAATTACATATTTCCTCCTCAAAATAATCAAGAATAATTGTTGTAGTGATAAGAATGTCACGTTTATCTTATGTACGCTTCATTGTTGTTATAATAAGGAATATTTGTATGTCGAAAATCTCAGATCACAGTATAATTTCTAAATTATTTGCGGTTTATTTAGTTATTTATTAAGAAACGTTAAGTTAACGTATGCATGGAACCAGCAGAGGGTATATATGTACACAATTTAATGACGTCGTGTACAAACGTCAATTGGGAGGTTTGTTGAGGGCTGAGCAATGGCTAGATTATGTCACGATAATGTATTTGGTGAAAAGAACACTAAACACGTCGTACTGATAGTAAAAAAATAGAGCAATTACATATTCTATCACGAGGAATTCTCATGACAGATCTTCTTAGGTCATGTAGTAAGTATAATATGTGTCGTATATTGAATTTTTACGTGGGCTAATTGAGAGTACTATTTTATGATGTAACTTTTTAACTATATGTATGTAACTTTTTAACTTAATAAATTTATTAGATTTCACTTTTATCAAGTGTACTGGACTGCACGTAATTTTTTTTATACACTTAATACGAGAACTAAGACTAAACATTATCAGGTAGTATTGAATCAGTCGAACCATTCAAAAGATCATACAAACCGAACTATCTGCTGAATTACATACAAATTGTAATTAGCGGTTAGTGTTTGTGCGTTGGCACTGGCGTGAATAATTAACAGGAATAGTGATCAGCTATTGCTAGAACGTCCTACCTACTCGATATTAATCAAAGCCATTTAGCCTTGGACATGGCATAAAGACATGGGGGCATAAGTATATCATTAAATTAACAAATACATGCATACTGCTTTGTTAATAATTGTAAATATAGTCCAACTAATTTTGTATTCTACCAACTTGCAAAGAAAATCTCGTAATAAAAAACCAAATCAAAACAAACTTTATTCAAGTATGCTTCTTGCGAACACTTTTAAGTCATTACAAGATTCAATTATACTTAAAGCTACCACCGGTTCGGAATGTAGATTCTAACGAGAAGAATCTGCAAGAAACTCAGTACTTATTAAAAGAATAACTTTTTCGACAATCAAGTTACATAGATAAATAAATAAAATCAATGAAAACAAACATCAGACATTTTTGTCATCTATATAATATTTTATTGAATAATACGCCTTATTAATTAAAGTTATCTTTACATGCAATTTATTCCATTTATTTATTTTCAATACTTCAAAGATAATATACATAATAATTAAACACACATAATAATTTTATTTCTTTTTATAGATAATCACAACATGCATAAAATATAATCATTATAAATAAAAACACTAAAATGGTATTATTGGATAATTAATTATTATTAAAAGAAATATATTTATTTAACATTTCCATAATTAATAAGCAATAAGTTTTTAATTTATTGTTTACACCTATTTAAACATAATTGAAACTGTATTCTTAATATAAGTTAAGCATTAAACTTATAAAGTACGTAACGTAATATATAACCTACACTAAAATATAAAAGAAAGAATATATATTTTCCAAATATAATGTTATGTTTAAGGAAATCTCAGGAACAATGAATAGAAATGTTTATTTATAAAAATATATTTTCAACAGTGTGAACCCGGTCTCGGCGCGAGTGTGATGTACAATTTATTGTACAATCCGCCACAGAAGTTGTTGCTACTCGCGGGATGTTCCACCGTCTGCACGACAGTTGCAGAGGCTGCGAAAATGTGGAACCTCATGGTTGTAAGTATTGTCTTCTCTTTATACGTAGTTACGAGAAGTTTATTTTATATATAATGCAAACTGATTAGGATGAAAATTCTTTTAGGATAGTAAAAAAACTAATTTTAATGTTTATTTTCCTAAACGTCTTGTTTTCATAAAACGTACAGATACTCACTACTGTATAATAATATAACGTATACAATAAAAAACTATAAAACACCCTTTGGTTTGTTAATTTCACTATCAGTCATTGATAATTCAAATCAACTCAATGATAATATAAATGACTATTTCGTCATTCGAATAACATTAATACTTGCAAAATAGCAAATCGATTTTCTTTAAAGTCTTTTGAATAATTATACCGTTATCGTAATAACATTACGGGAATACTAATTAAGAATAATATAAGGACGAAAAATAAAAACAAAACACTGTGCATTTTATATACTGACTAGCACTTACCCGCGGTTTCGCTCACGTCATCATTCAGAATTGCTAAATAACAATTTTTATAGCTCTTTAAAAAATTAAATATTTCCATCCAAACTTTCAATTGATAGCTACTTTAGGCGTTACTTTTTCTAAAATTATATGTATATGCTAACCTACGGTGTAAAACGCCCCAATAGTTTGGGCTGTGCGTTAATATATCAGTCAGTCGGTCAGTTATTCTTTTATACATATATATATATATATATATATATTCTAAATAAATAACTCAAGCACTTTTGTGTATATTATTATTATATTATTATCTATGAAATTATCTATTTCTTAATAAAACAACTATGTATATTAAATTATAAATGAACTTTATAATATTCCTTTGTAAATGATCATTTTGTACTTAATAACAAAATAGTTAAAAATAATTTCATTAGAACAAAATTGCTTCCTCAAGTAATATTATTTTCAATACTCGAAAGCCAAGCTATTATCTGGATATCGAACAAAGAAAACTTGAAACTTTGTTGGATCTTCACTCTCCTTAATCTTTATTTGAATGACAATAGCTTTATAATTGCTTTCTAGACCGATATACCTTAATAAATATAATTAAGAATTATTCAATGACGCCATATTATTAATAATTAATTTATATGGGAATACTAAAATTGTTTAAAACTCAATTAACTTTAGCTCGATTTTCTTTTCGTCGAAAAATATTTTAAGTTGACTACTGAGTCGCCATCTGTAACGAATTTAATAAAGTTTTTAGAAAAACTCGTTTGCTAAACCAAAATGATAATGTAACGATAGTAGTTACTTTTATTTTCAAATAGTCACAAATATTTATATATATATGATGCAGTGTGGTTACGGCAAAGTGAAATATAATACATAATCAGAACGTTGCGTGCTGTGTGCTTTTGCGTGAGTAAAAAGAAGAAAAATTAAAAAGGGATGCGTCTTGTATCTTGATATTGATAATTTGGTGGCTTTTCTTTGCTTCGAGCGTCTGCTCCTTGACGATCCTTTATCTGTTGCTTGTGCCTCTTACGTAAGTTCTTACGAAATAGTTATAGCGTTAAGATTAAGTATTTATTGATGTTAACAGGAGTGATGTGTGGCGTGTTTGATGTGGAATGTGTGAATTATTAACAGATAGTAAAGTATAGCCACTTATTTTTTTTTCCAATTTTCTTTAGGAATGACTCATAAACATTTCATTATAAATACTTTTTTTTTGTAAAAATCTTTAACGATATAAAGCATCCGTTTCTTCTTAGAGACCTAACATAATTTTTTCCCTTTAATTGGCCTCGTATCTGGTTATTTGGTCTTTGCCAAAAAAGGTAAATACGCATGGCTTATTAACGATACCTTTTAAGCTAAAATCGTGTCTTTGATGTTCTAATAAATATTAACCTTTATGAAAATGTAATTATGGTCTTTTATAAAATAAAAATACCAAAGGAATATTTATAATGAACAGAGTATTTATATAATATACATGTAAACGTGCACGCTACTTATAAACGTTACGTTTTAAAATATTACCACTGAATAAACTGCAAATGTTTATAATATTATAATTATGAGCTATTTTCGGTTTCGCTAACGTTATTTTTCTAAGAACACTTTATATTCTTAAAATATTTTCGTTAGCATAATTTATAGACCAACCAAGATTTCTATAATAATATCTCTTGACATTATAGAACAAATCCGCCGCATCTGTCTGTATGAACGCGATAAGCTCATAAACTACCAAACGAATTTTCATACGGTTTTCACCAAGGTTGGAGTGATTCATAAGGAGTGTTTAAGTGAATAATACATTATGGTTTTTTGAAAATTGGCTAAGTAAGACATCATGGTCTTACTGTTGTTTTTGAATATGTCGGAAAAAATCATACCGACTGGAAGTTATACCGGCGTGCGCCACGTAAACTGAGTTGTATGTATTATAATATAAATATTTAAATAAAATCTTGTTCTACTCGTGCAAAACCGCGACAAGTAGCTTATATACTGATATAGTAACTAGGCATTTGTATTTAAAGTGTATTTTGCTTTAAATATATAACAGATATTAAATTAATATGTAAGTATGTTTATTGAGTTGAGAAAGAATATTTTTTTAAATGTATCAGTAAGTAATATACATATAAAATTAACTTATATATAATTGATATCTTATATAATAGTTGATGTGACATAATTAAATAATGAATATGTGATGAAAACAATTCTAAAACTTTAATACAATAATTTAATATATGATATAATACCCTGGGACATAATTTTTCGAATTGTATCCCTCTGATTGGATAAGTAATAAGGATTTAAAATTCTTCGCATGTTAGTATGGTATAAAGAACTCTGAATTTTTCACCAGACAAGTTAAGAAGGGATTTGGTCGTCGCACGCTTAATACCCTCCAGACGTCTTATATGAAGCAAGTATTTTACATACAAAGTTTTAGATACTTAAACTTTACTGATATATAAAATAAAAGGCGCTGAAATATCCACACTAATGTAATATAAATATTTGTTTATTTCGTTATTTAAAATAACCTCAACAGTTGACAATGTTTATAATTAATAAAATCTTTTGTAAGATATTTCAAAATAAATCACATTATTATTAATAAGCCGAGATGGCCCAGTGATAAGAACGCGTAAATCTTAACCGATGACCGTGGGTTCGAGCCCGGGCAAGCACCACTGAATTTTCATGTGCTTAATTTGGGATAATAATTCATCTCGTGCTTTACGGTGAAGGAAAACATCGCGAGGAAACCTGCATGTATCTAATTTCACTGAAATTCTGTCACATGTGTATTCCACCAACCCGCACTGGAGCAGCGTGGTGGAATAAGCTCCAAACCTTTTCCTCAAAAAGGAAGAGGAGGCCTTTAGCCCAGCAGTGGGACATTCACAGGCTGTTACGGTAAATCACATTAATAATCACATCATCCCAGTGGACAGAACATGGACCCTACTCGATAATTAGGGTATCATAGCCGGGAAGCACCATTTTACCACCATAATTTATATCGTCCCCAAATGCAAGCATCGTAAACCTGCAAATGTCACTTAACATTTTATCCTATGTGTATCCGAGAAACTGGAGCTGTTCCAACAGCTAGTTGGTAAGGTCAGGTGGCCTTTATCTATCTATATCTATACTAGTAATGAGAAAGTAACTCTGTCTGTGTGTAATGCTTTCACGGCTAAATCACTAAGCCAATTTTGATAAGGTTTGGTATACGGTTAGCTTAAGCCTCAAGGATGGTTACACATACACATATTACACATACATAGGTTAATTTTATGACACTTAACACCTGTCGTTTGACAGGCTGGGTCATTTCCAGAATATGCGAGCGGAGCCACGGATGTAAACTAGTATTTTATATTTAAGAGCTAACTCGTAAGTTATAGGTATATAAAATAAGTAAGATGTGATATACAGATAACAAAATTAGATCATCTATCTTTATATAACCCAAAAAGATGTTCTGAAAATCTCCTTTCGCAATACAAATATAAAAGACAAAAGCGTTTCATTTATCAATGCCTAGTCTAAGCTGGTCCTTAAATAGTGAGCTGACAGTACTCTCTTGTGTCGTAGATGACAGACAAGAATAAATTTTAAAGTATTTTTACAAGATTTCTCAATATAGCTTCTCTGAGTTCAAGTCATTCATAAGTAAATATTAAGAGTACATTTTATGAACTACTTGTGTTATCGGAGACCAAATATAAGACAAATCGTGCTAGTTTTATAAGCGAAAATTAGGTTGTTAACTTGTCCGATTGTTGAACTGCGTAACGCATATTAACAATCATAGACAAAGTTAAGTAAAATTGAAATTAAAATCCCAGAATTCCAAACCTGAAATGCACTTATAACCAAAAAAAAAATCCTTTTTTTTTAAATTGGCTTTTACTGTCTAATAAAATGTCTTAAGTCAGAAATCAATAAAATGAGGATTAAAACTCGATAAACCAGACATGTATATTTTCATTTCTACAAACACAAACAACTTTATGATTATTTTTAAATGCAAAAAATATTCCCAAAAATTTTATCAATAAAACATATAAAAATCGTTATGATAAATAATAGCATAAAAACAATCAGCTAGTCATTCAATTTTTGAAATACGTTGAATATTTAATTTAATTCAAAGTTAGAAAAATGTACCGAGCTGCTGATTTAACTACTTATGAAGTACCTTGAGCATCTGTGGGAGATTAACTCCACTTAACAAGTCAAGAGATACTGGTTTAGACAGGATGAGTAATGTATATATACGTCCCACGAACCAGCAGACAAAGCGATAGTGGTGAACGTTCATTGAAATTAAATAATTAATTTCAAAACGAGTTTAAATAAAATCCTCATCAAATAAAATAAGACTATAAAATCATTCAATTATTAATTTTTAATTATATATATTTAAACATTGTAGCAAACATTCCAACATTGGAGGCAACTTTAACTTACCAATTAACATGTAATTATATTTTTTAAACAATTGTAAATAGCTAGATTAAAGGATATGCTTGTAATGGTCCAGTTGATAGAACTTACATAAATCGAATATCGCAGTATATAATGTAGGTTGTAGTAGTAAGTACCATAAAGTTTTTATGAATCTAATTTTTTTGCGTTACCTTATGATTGGTGACGAACCTTTGAGCGTTCTCCGCTAAATAATATCGAATTATTAATAATATTTTTTCTCTTAATGAGAAAAAGTAACTAACGCTATAAAATGTTTTTGCAGCTATGTTACGGCGCGTCTTCACCAGCTCTGTCGGACCGTGCGCGTTTTCCTACGCTCTTCCGAACACATCCCTCTGCAACTGTTCATAATCCGACAAGGATAAAACTCATGCAAAAGTTCGGCTGGTCACGCATCGCTATATTGCAACAAGCTGAAGAGGTTTTTATATCGGTAAGTATTAAATTTACATTTTTAAATACACATATATGCAGCACACGCACACAGTCTTAAGTTGTCAGCCTTATTTGAAAATGTAAACATGATATTATTCAAATCCTTATTATTAATTTTACGTTTCACTATTTAGAAACTGAACTGAACGAAACTAGATTTCGTGTTATACTAGTTGGTCCAAGGTAATATAAATTAAAATTATACCTTTTTTCTTTTGTAAAAAAAAATATATATATTTTTTAAAAATAGGTTGCGATTTCTCTTCAGTGTATTTGTTTGCTACAAATCTCAGCTTTAATCGTTTGCCGCAACTTTTAAAAAATGCTTCTTAATTCTTCTAAGTATATATAAAAATATTCACTTCTAAAATTACTTAAAAGGTTTTTTTTATAGAATAGATAGACGGACGAGCATATGGGCCACCTGATGGTAAGTGGTCATCAACGCCCATAGACATTGGCAATGTAAGAAATTTTAACCATCGCTTACATCGCCAATGCACTACCAACCTTGTGAACTAAGATGTTATGTCCGTTGTCCCTCTAATTACACTGGCTCACTCACCCTTCAAACCCGAACACAACAAGTACACAGTACACTTTTGCGGTAGAATATCTGACGGGTGGGGTACCTACCCACGAGCTTGCATAAAGCCCTACCACCAAAGATATGGCTTATATCTATATAAGCTATAATATAGAATACTCAACACGCTATTGTATTTTAATAAGCTAATTTTGAAATGTTTGTGGTATCGAATATCACAAACATTTATTAACCTACAATTAACCTAAAGTAAACATGAAAACTCGGCTACAATGGAACGCACGAGATTTTACTTGAATAAACTTATTAAATTACGTGGCGAGATTTCATTGAAAATTGTTGATATTAAAATAGATGTTCGTACACGCAACGTATGCACGTAAAATACTATATTTATGAGCTGTAAAAATAAGTGTATTAGTGTAACGTAGTTAATTTTATTTGGCATTTTAAACACGTTCATCAAAATGTCACCAGAAACTGATGAAACTAAAAAGATTACACTTATATAATCGAATTAAGCCAATTATTGTTTGAATTATATATTTTGAGCGCAATAGTTGAAACGTTAACTAATTTCACTTTTTTTTTAAATAAAATTACAGACTCGCGTGAAATATGATGGAAAATTTAACCTTTGAAAATCCTTATTAATATTATAAATGCAAAAGTAAATTTGTTTGGTTGTGTATTACTTTGTTTGTTACGCATTCACGTCTTAACTATTTATTCAATCACTGTGATATTTTGTATACACGTTTTCAAAGGTACAAAAAAGGACACAAGTTACCTAAAACCTGCCTTTCCCCCTTAAACGCGGGCTAAGCCGCGGTCGGAAACAAGTTAAATATAATCCACATTTATTCAATAAGAGCCAATAAAAGGCCAAAGGTTTTCCTCGAAACTTATACGCTCATTACATTTTACCTACACCTACATCGACAAGGCATATTGTAGTATAGTAACTTATATAGGTCGCACCGATCTCGCATGACTCCGTGGACTCGATTTGCCGTTAGATACTTATTTGTATCGACACCAAGTGGGATTTGACACGCTACGAACTTTAACTATAAATATACTAATCTAAGTCTATACATTATGTAGTGAGAATGTCTGTTTATATTCTTATTAGTTTTCGCCCGCGGCTGCGCCCGGATGTGAGGGTGGGGGAGGGAAGTACCCTTTGTCCATTTCTGTCGGTTGAGTAGTGAAGATATGAAGCGTAACCAACAAACAAACTCCCTTTCGTAATTATGATATTATTTAGTATATGAAATTGTAGAGCTGCATTATTAGTCTAGCTTATAAAGCTGCAGATCCTGAGATTCTGGAGTCACAACTCGGATTGGGAGTAAAACGTTATTGTGTTTTTCTGACGCGGAGTGGTCATTTACAACCAGGCGTTTGAACGATTGCAGTTTTGCGACTCGCATCAAACTCACTCAAAGCGATGGCTTTTAAATTCAGACGAATCGTCCTGCGTCCTGATTTAATCGGCGAGCATTGCATTTCCTTCAATTGTACATAATGATTTAAGAGAGGGAATAGAGAGTGCAATATTGTATGCCTGAATGTTTGTGCACTACAATATCGCCTACGCACTTGGATAGTTTTCGTTGGGATAAGTCATCGTTGCTTAAATCAGTCAGGAAAACTTCATCAATAACTTGGTTTTTCATATCTTTATTTTTTATTATTCTTAACACTTTTTCGAGAATCTGTGGTAATATGTGTTTTTGTAATATATGTTTATGAAGAACTCAGCGGCAACGATTGAATGAATGCGACATACACTTACATACATACATACAAGAACATACGAGAAAATTAAATTCACGCTTATCATCTTATAAAACTTTTTCGTAATAACTAATTGTAGGTTAAGTAGTTTTTTCAGTTAGGCATTACAAATATAAAGTATTCTTATTCATTAGCATAGTTAGCAGCATTAGCAGTAGTAGCACAACTAGGTATTATTTAAATAACATTACACTTATGTAAATATTGATGAATTTAAAAGATATCCGAATGCCATTACTACCTTTAATATTGTTTGAAATAAATATTAAGGTTTTATTTTCATTCTATTTTATTACTATAATGCTAAGCATATTCGAAATCTAAAAAGGATCTGGTTATATAGAATAGAAGCCTATTATGTGTATTTTTATTTTGAATAAGCATTCACACCTCAGTTTACACCTCACCGGAAAATATTGGAACCCACGTTTTTTATTTTTCATATCCTAATTTACTAATTTACAAATTACACCCAATGACTCACTAATATAAATGTAAAGGTATGTATGTTTGTATTATCTACTTTAACTAGTTAAAGCTGTACCAGCCGAGCATTTCATTACTGCGGTTGCTCAAACGCAATGAAAAGCTATTTTTCAAGCCAGAAACGTTTTATTTAAATGATTTATGCTATTTATTATTATATAAACAAATGTCAAATAATCACTGAAAATCATAATAATGCCTTTTAACAATTTAATTTGTCTTTTTTTTCTAACGCTACGCTCCAGTTTTTGTTGTTTTGTTATTATGAATGTACATTTTTTTTTAATTTTACGATTTGCGATTCAAATGGTTATTCTTAACGGAGACTAGTCAGCTGCGCAGAAGATTTAATATCTTAGCAAAATACAGGTGCACTCTATCACTTTCATAATCCTATGGGACTACAATCCAATGTATGGTTGTGTAAACACTGCCAACTGTCAAACCTTATACTGCTACTGAGAATTTTTTTGACAGAAAAAATCTGAAACCTAGTCCCTCACCCAGGACCTCGGGATCTGAATCCTTATAAAGTTGCCACTAGATCAACGAGGCTGTTGACAAATAAAAAAACACAAAGACATATTACTTTGTTTATTTTTCGTACAAAATATATTAAAACAGACACATGAAGTTATAACACATGAAGTATATTCACATTAGCAGTCCGTAATGAATGAGGTCCAAGTCCTTAACGGTCTACAATGTAATTAGTGGAGCCACAGTTCTCTCTGAGAGGTTTTGAGATGCGACACTCTCATTTGTCTTGCGTTGATGTTAGTATCAAATATTTTTACGCCTATTAGCATAGAAATGTTAAAACTATTAAGGTTTTACAATGAGAGAGTAATTTAAATAAAATCAAACAAATGTGTTAAATAGAATGTTAATGGATCTTAAGACATGAATAATTATGTTCTAAGATAATATATATTTAAATTTGTTTAAATTCTTTTAAAAATGAATTTTCATTTTACTGTATAAGCGCTAGTTTTTTTTATTCGATAGCGTTGACGTTAATTGTGATTTGTGGAATTTCGATTATTGTCACTAGATGGAGCAGTTTGAATAACACACGATCACATCACATTTATAATATTGAAGTGCAATGTCTTCTAATCTTTATATTTTATCCCTTCAAAACATAAATGTAAAATGAAAGCCAAGTTTAATATATGATGCCTTACGTTTAATGCCTGACCTGCCTGACGTTCAATATTGTGATATATGCCTTCAATGACAAAAGAAGTGGGATCTAAATGGGTGCCAAGTTCAATGAAGAGCCCTGAAATTTATTTATATCAACATAAAATATTTTATAATAACTTAAAACATGATTTCTTCTCATAACTTAGGATAATATATTGAAGCCTAAGGTCTGACTTGGCTAGTTCTCATATACGAATTATTATTAAGTACCATATATGAAACAGTCATGGAAGAGCTCTATGATCGATGGCTAGTTTCTACCAGCAAACCAAATTTTCGGAAGAGTAAAATAAGAACTCACAGCTTTAGAACTTGCCAAGGATATAATATAATAATCCGTACTTAGTTCACGCGGAATGATGGCAATAATCTTACCAGTTTTTCCCAATTTAACCAAAAAAACTTCTCATCTCAATCATAATCATAAGTAGAGGGTATAAGAGTTATATCTTTAAGATATATTTATGCACTACCATCCTAAAAGTATAATTTAATACATGGCTCTTTATTTAAAAGTAAGTGGAGTCTTGCTTTCAAAATAATTGCTTGAATTTCTTTACTTTTACAATCGGGAATACGATATATTATTACGATAAGAACTCATAAATTAAAATAAGTTTACCTAGGAAAGTGCGCTGTCTGTGCACGGAGACAGAGTGGCCACGCTTTGTCCCTTGAATTGTAGCGTTGCGACTATTCGTCTTACTTCTAGTCTTTGTGTAATTTTCTCTTACCTGAAATGTTATTTTACTTTAGATTTATCTCGAATACTTGCTCATAATTTCTGTGTAAGTTTTTAGGTTAATGCACCTTAAAAATAATTATTAATGGGCTAGTTAATGACAAATTGTACTTAATAACCTTGTCGAAACAGCAATAACTAAGAAGGGTTGAATGATTCAATTTTGATTAAAAAAAAACATATTAAAATATTTTATTTGTCAATAAAATATGTTAAATTCTAACGGCCTTACTAGAAACGTTGCTTAGCGGGTTATTAGAAAGCTGTGGTTTTTTTTTTCATAACATACGAAAGAATCAATAATGAAAAAAGCAGCAATCAGTGTTTAAATAAACAGTCGCTAACGATAAGCAACGTTTATAAGGACCGTAAATAAATATATTATAATTAGATGATAAAACTTTTTCTCGAAAATAAATTCAAGTCGTGTACCGTTAATGTATATTTTAGCTTGGAATGTCCCACGGCGTCTAATATATGGATAAAATAAACAGGGTTTCTTTATAATAAGCTCATATTTTATATTAGGAAGAATGGAGTGGTAAAGGTCTCCCTAGATAAATCTAGCAACGAAATTGAAAATGCTAAGTGTTCAAAATTTATTTCCGCGAGGAATTTCAATACATTAGTCCGCTTTAGTTTGCTGAAATTAAAATCTATAGGTAAGTTTAATTTGGAATAATATCAATGTTATTAGTTTGGTTCTTAAAATATTTAGAAAAGGTAAGAAAATATCTTTACGTCATTCCGATTCCTTTACACATTTATTGAATTTGATCGTATTTTATCCGACATAAGCAAGTTTCCTCTTGATGTTCATTCACCACCGAGTACAAACAAATTACAAACACAAAATTTAAAAAATAAAATAAAAAGTTAGAATTAAATATTTTCAGTCATATGAAAAGTCAGTTGTTCTTGTACAAGTTTGAACCCGCAATCATCTGTTAAAAATTCCCATGTAACTACTGGACTATATCGGCTACGATAATAATTTTTTTTTTAATTAAAATACCATCTCAGTTACGCATAATATTAATAAATTATTAAAGAATATTTCTCGTAACGCTAATGTCCAGAGTGGAGGTATTTCGCTCAAATATGTCAAAATTGTTGATTAATTTTTTTAATTCGATTCGATTATTGTTATATCCTCTATTAATATACTATATTTGTATTCGATATCATTATCATGTTACTACATGTTTATACATTGAATAATATCACAATACCAAAATATTGTATCTCCATTACACGCTATTTCGCACTAATTCAATTTGCTGTGTATTGAAGGGTAGTATTGAGGGAGCGATAATATTCCAAAACAATAATGCCACTTCAAAACAGAGGCTAGATAAGAAACGTTAGGAAATATATATAGATATATTATATATTATTTTTTAAATCAGCAAAAACTATATTATTCGAAGGAGCACAGCTTTACAATTCATTACCAAAAGACGTTATAAATGCAAATTCAAATAATATATTCAAAAAAAGATTAAAAGTTATTTACTGACACAAAATGTAGACTTACGAGTTATGGTATAGTACTTTATATTTATATTACTTCCTAAGTTTAAGTGGACTTTGTTCTTTTTTTGAAAATAAATGTCTTAAGCCTTAAATAGCTGCTACGAGCGGTCTCACGGTCGGGTTAAATGTTAATTTTCTATTTTCGAAAGTCATAACGTGAAGTCTTAAAGGCTATCTTAATAAAAGGGCTATCTAACATATTTTTTCTTTTTTGTAATATCGTCCTAGTAAATCGTTATATAAGCGTTTAGTAGGTTAATTTTAATATAACAAAAATCATAAGTAAAAATATTATAAACGAAAAAGACTATGTCCACTTAGTAAGGCTTAACAAAAAATTTAATCCTAAATTAGACGTATAGATGCTAAACGGCAATATTTTCAGAAGTTCGTGAAAATTAAAGGCTATTAAAAAAACTATTTTCTCTCTTTATTTTTATGTATGCAATATATAACTTATTTTATTTGGCCTATCAGTTACTTTTCTCCTTTTTTGTCATGTTTCAATATATAAACATTAATATTCAATGTATTCATAGATGGAAAGAACCTATAACAAATTAATTAGATTTTAATATAAGAAAATAATAAAATTTAAATAAAAATGTATGAGTTCTTTTACTAGCAGACCGACATGCACGCTGATGCACATATATCTACAGCGCTGTCACGCACACATGTCGAATTCCTAGCAGCACAATGTTCGTTTCGCGCGCTCCATTTGCCTTTTGTTTTATAATCTGTGGTTACAGTAAACTCATAAAGCTCGATTTTTATACGGCACGTCTGTGCTGCAAAGTCATACAGCGTGTTCCAAAAAACACCTATAAAATTGCAAGTGTCGATGGGACAGACATAAAAAGTTATAGATTTATATCTCACATATGTACATATATAAGAGCATCTGAACTATATAACGGTTAGTTCGTAGATTTTGTTCTTTTAACGCACATGTACTGTTTCAATATGTATTAATTCTAATATACATTAATACTTAAATTACATTTATATGTATAGTTTATGTTTTTATATTTTATTAGTTTCAGCACCGCCTGTATGTATTCAACCTTAAGATTAACTGGTCTTTAGCCATCAAGTTAACTTTTACTAATAATTAAATTAATTAGATCGATAAAGTTTTTTTTCCACATAAATCTTGGGAACTAAGAGGTTATGTCCCATGTGCCTGTAATTACACTGGCTCACTCATCTTTCAAACCGGAACACAACAATACCAAGAACTGCTATTTTGCGTTAGAATATCTGATGAGTGGGTGGTACCTACCCAGACTAGCTTGCACAAAGCCCTACCACTAGAGAAGTAAATCCGATTGTGTTTATCTTTAATTCTTTCTTTCCTTTGTAAAGAATATGTTTTTACATATCATGGTCTTGTCAAGAAGCTTATGTAACGAAAATCATTCACAACTTTACTCCATTCATTTAAATCGTTCATCAAATTTGACACTGAAGTATCATATATAATATTTAATATACGGGGGAAAAAATTAACGCGGACGGAGGCGTCCCCTATTAGACGCTCAAAAGGTTTGATTGTAAAAAATATCTGAGACACTTCTGTGGAACCAAAATTCTAATATAAATTATATTTTTGCTAATTTTAATTATAACTTTCAAAGATTAGAATAAAAATAACCTACGTACTAAATATACTAATATCCATAGAGATTGGACAAGGAAGTGGCTTTTAAAAAACCTAATTAAAAGAAGTCGTTCTGCGGTTACATAGGATATACTTTTCGTACATATATATAAAGTTCTAATAACACGAAACGAGCTTGAGTATATTTATTTAAAAAAAGTATGAGCATATAATATATTTCATGTCATTTCAAAGAGATTACAAAGGAATCTTGATCTTTAATTTTCCTCATTCATTCCGTTACTTTTTAAACTTTACATATCTATTACTTTGCATACTATTGTGAACAATCCATTACAGAAAACGTGTAAATAAAAACGAAGAAAATTTGACATATCTATAATACTTCAATTGTTTTCGCAATTCACAAGATAGCTTTTCGTGACTAAATCCAATATATCGGTGCCCGAATACATGTCCTTATCAATATTGAGTGAAGTTCTACACGCTAAGAGCTGTCTGTCGATTGACAAAGTTTTACGGCTGACCTTTTGGAAACCATTTACATATTCATTCCCTTATAAACCATAGACATGACCTCATAAACTAAAACTGAATACGAAATTAATATAAATTATATTTCGCTGACGTACAATTTCTTTCGTTAATCTAGTTTGTTGCATAACTTGTTTGTATTATTGTGAAAACCTTATTGCTTTTCCTTTCGTTTTGACTGTAACCTTTTATCATTAAGTATTTATTGATCTAGTACCTAGTCTGCCTCCCAGAGACAAAAAAAAAGATTAAAAAATTCAATACAATCTTTTACTTGGCCGAGCAGGCATGGTTTTTTTTAAATATATTTTTAATATAAAAAATTATGCCATTATATAGTAATAAATATGAAAAACCAAAAAATTAGGGTCTTTTTCTTATGAGAATATTATATATTTTCAATTAGCTTTCTCGTTTCTCTTCTTCGACGGGATTGTAAGGACACAATTTTAGAGGTACTTTCTGAATCCAATTTCCGCAAGTCGACTGAAGGGCTTATTATCAAAAGGACGAGCCTTTCAAATCATAATGTGTATTCCAATTCAATATTTATATATCTTTCAATCAAAATTAATACTAATAAGTTACGATCAAATTTAGAAATCTAATATTTGTTTTTTATATATATATAGAATAGGAAGAGCGTCTGGCCACCTGATGGTAAGTGGTTACTAACGCCCATAGACATTGGCATTGTAAGAAATATTAACAGTCGCTTACATTACCAATCCGCAACCAACCTTGGGAACTAAGATGTTATGTTCTTTCCCCTTCCCCTATTCACTCTAACTATGAAAAGAACCAAAAAGAAAAGTAAGTTTAACCAGCGGTTGCATTTCCTCTCCCTTAAAGTGCATTTCTCTAATATCCGAGGATTGCACTCAAATCTCAATGATGTCCATCACCATCTCGAGACTGAGAGACCGCACTTACTCTTTCTAACGAAGACGCAGATCTGTAACCCGTCCGATCCAACCGATCCAACCGATCCTGACAGATATTCGGTTTCCATTTCACCACCACTCGGGACATCGGATCATTATGTGGTGAAATCTGTGTCGCACTACTCACCTCCTGACACCAGCCCTAAAGGCACTAGGCGAGTGTGGCGATACAAGTCAGCGGATTGGAATGAGATGCGTCACTTTTTCGCCTCTTATCCTTAGAGTCAGGGCTGTTTTTCTTCTAGAGATCCATCGCGCTGCGCAGATGCTGTCTCGAGTGTGATTTTTCAAGCTATGGAGTATTTTATTCCTTTTGCTGAAGTATCCCTTGAGATTTGGTCTCAACCGAGTTGGCTCGCCCTTGGTTTAATACTGAATGCTTCTTAGCTGAAAAGCGTAAGCGTGAAGCGTATTTGTCTTGGGTTGACGCTCGTAAAAACAAAGCCTTGGATCTCCAGGCTAAGAAGAAAACATACAACGCAGCTGCTAAATCTTGTATAAAAGCGATAAGTAAAGCTCGTTTTGACCACATTGGCCGTATAAGGAAAAAGTTAGCTTCCTTTCCCTCAGGGAGCAGCTTTCTGGAGCCTCGCCAAGTCGGTCGAGAAAAACTTCTGTCGCTCTTTGCTGCCTCCTCTGTACAAACCTGATGGAACCCTGGCCCACAGCGCTAAGGAGAAGGCAAATTTATTTGCCAATCTCTTCGCAGAGTATTCTCGTCTGGCAAGTGTCCACCTCAGTTACCTCCGTTTGGCCCTAAAATGAGCGCCGTTAAAATCCACCAAAAAGAGGTACTTAAATGTTTGCTGAACCTGGACGTTAATAAGGCCAGTGGTCCTGATGGCATTCCAGCAGTGGTACTGAAGGGTTGTGCACCCGAGTTTTCTACTGTTCTGACTCGTCTATACCGACTCTCTCTAGAAACTAGCAAAGTTCCGAGATCCAGGAAGCTTGCTAATGTTCAGCCTATACCCAAAAAAGGAAGCCGTGCAGACCCAGCCAATTACAGACCTGTCGCGATCACCTCTATAATCTGTAAGATTATGGAGCGTATCTCAAATAATCGTCTCCTGAAATTTCTTGAAGCAAACGAGCTCCTAAGTAATAACCAATATGGTTTTCGCTGGGGACGCTCGACCCGAGATATGCTAATATATGCCACCCACCTTTGGAGCGAGGCCTTGGAGGGTCAAGGTAAAGCAATAGCCGTTTCATTAGACATCTCAAAGGCCTTTGACCGGGTCTGGCACGAGGCACTACTTAGTAAGCTTCCAGCATACGGCATACCTACTGAGCTCTGCGACTGGATATGTGTCTTCCTGAGGAAACGGTCGATTCGAGTTGTCTTGGATGCTGTTCTTCCGATCTAATGGCAATCAGTGCTGAGGTACCTCAGGGATCTGTTCTCCCTGCAACCTTGTTTCTGCTGCACATAAAAGATCTTTTATCACACTGTATTATTAGCTACGCCGATGAAAGCACTGTAATTGAGGGCCACATGTCCAACTCGCGAGCTAGTCCAGAGGAAATACGGTTCTTGAGAGAGTCCATGATTGAACGGGTGAACGTGACATTGCAGTGGGTGTCCGATTGGGGTGACGCAAATCTTGTCCAGTTCTACCCTTCCAAAACACAGGCATGTCTTTTCTCCGCGAAAAAGAGTAGCTTCGATTTAACACCCACTTTCGAAAGTGTATCATTACCGATTACTAACCATCTAGGGCTTCTAGGTATTACCAAACAAATTGAGTCTATGGCACAAGCGGCATCCAAGAAATTATCAATTCTTTCAAAGATTTGGCGGTACTTCAGCTCTGAACAGCTGCTTAATATTTACACTGGCCAAGTTCGATCCTGCATGGAGTCCAGCCAAATATCATCTGGAAGCATTGGACTCAGTCGACCGAAGAGCCCGTAGGTTAAGCCCGTCGAGTTGCCAGCTTATCGGTTTTTCATAGGATACACTTTGGAGAGTGCTCGAAAGCTCTTTTAGAACTGATTGAGTCATCTCCATTCCTTTATCGGACTACTAGGCGCAGGTAAAAGTTTCATCCATACGTTGTTGACATACCCAAAAGTCGAACTAAACGGTTTGATAGCTCGTTTTTGGTGAGAGTCGCCAAGATTTGGAACGACCTGCCTGGGTCTACTTTTCCTGATAAGTTGAACTCTGGAGCCTTTAAGAGTAGAGTGAACAGGTTTCTTTTGGATGAGCGTGTACCACCTTCGTCTTCATCTACACTTTCCATCAGTCGAGATGGAAGACAAACGCCTATTCGATTACAACTATATAAAAAATATAAAAAATGTCCCTTGTGCCTGTAATTACACTGGCTCACTCACCCATCAAACCGGAATACAACAATACCAAGTACTGCTGTTTTGCGGTAGAATATCTTCTGAGTGGGTGGTACCTACCCAGTGAGCTTACACAAAGCTCTACCGCCAGTAAATTTGTAAATAAATAAAGTTGTAAGTAAATTTGTATTTATGATAGAACTAAAAATATACATTAATAGCTTATAATGAGCGTGCATTCTGAAATTTAAAAATATTTAATAATATAACATACAATGTATAGATATTAATATAAAAATACCCAAAACTTTTATAGGGTACGGTACCTTGGTATTGTGAAACTTTATATTCCGTATACGATAAAGTATACTTTTATCCAGGAAATGAAGAAGCTCCCAAGGTTTCCCACGGGAAAACCGCAACTCAAAGATCAATGCGCAATAAATTGCGGTCACAACAGATAGCTGTTATAAATATACATGTATATATAGATATATATAAATCTTAAAATCAATACAATAAAAAAATATTATTTTTAAATTAAAACTGGATTGATTTAAAAAAAGATTATTAACTTTACTATAATTATTTTTATATACCGCTATAAACAGGTATATAATCTCTTAAGGCATTAAGACCACCATTTATCACAAATGTGTGTATGTGTATAATAATGTTATAGTAAACAAATATATATATATACGTATATATAATAAGTGTGTAATACGTAAATTTAATTATGAAAATTTCCATTTCACATGAAAACACTAGAAATTCGGAAACTAACAAACAAGCGAGTAATTGAAACTTGAACTTCTCGAAAACGTATTACGCGACTTCGCTAGCACCTTTCAACTTCATATATTACTGAGATTCAACCATGTTTAAAGCGCGAGATACCTTTTCATATATTCCACATAGCTTTGTACAAAGGTTTTAACTTTCAGCGCTGATGTGAGTAAAAATCCATTTATCGTGAGATGCATGCAATGAAAGTTTTTATAAGGTTATATATAGTGTATACTTGTCCGAGTTGAATAGAGGCTTTCACGCTAGCTCCAATATAATTAGAGCGCCTCTGCTTTCTCACGTAAGTGGGTTGTGCGACCGACTTAAACATTGTTTGAAATAATGAAAGTGTCCAAAATTTTATAATATACTAACGTTGTGTCACGTGACATGTTATTGTCTGCAGATAAAATGAGATTTACATTAGGATTTTAGGAATATAGTAAAATTAACAAAGAACAGTCGGAAGCACGTGAATCTTGACAAAAATCTTTTGTGCGGTACCAAATATATTATAGGTACCAAAATGAAGTATTTAATAACCAGATGTTTTTAAAGTTTTCGATATAATTAATGTCTTCATTAATTAGAGAGCCTATGAATAGGATTTTATGTTATACGTTATAATTTTTCAAATAATCACATTGATATAAAACAAGAAAAAACAGAAATCATATTCAACAAATTCTAAGTTAACCGAAAAACCGAAAAAAGATCCAGTTTACTAAATACATATACGTATGTGTCATTTGCAATATACGTGAGCAATAAATCTTACAGTGGTATTTCTTGCTTACATATTTTCCCCTAATAAGCCTTGTCAATGAATCAACCCGTATAATATTAAAAAAATCAAAGCGAGCAATGTAATATACAGAAAATATACGCTTACGCTTAAATATTCCAAACCCATTCAATTATACCAAATAATTTTTTATAAAATTATTTTATAAGATCCATCGAATAGAACTTTATTTTTGATGGATACTGAAAATTATCCAAGTACTTTTTAGTGCTATTTCCATTCTTATAAAAACTCAATAAACAAATATTATTAGTTCTCAAATTAAAAAAATCAATTTTGACTCCTTTAGAATTAATATTTATCTAATTTCTAAAAGATGCATATTTAAAGAATATTAATAATAAGTTGTGTATAAAGTCGACTGATAGAAGCATTTTTTAATAGTTATTCTTCCACAAATCCGTAATTACATTCTATCGAGAAGAACCGGCAATTCCCACGCAGTTTTTATAACATTTTTCCCACATAGTGGGAAAATTAGTAATTAGTTTATCAGCTCTATTAAAAAAATTAACAATTACTTTTAAATATATTAACAAAGAATTTCGTTTCAGACTGTCGAAGATCTTGAAGCTCATTGCAAGAAATCTGGAATAGAGATAGTCACACGGCAATCATTCCTATCAGATCCTAGTGACGCTGTCCGTAATCTCCGAAGACAAGATGCAAGGGTGATTGTTGGTCTTTTCTACGTGGTCGCAGCCAGGCGAGTTCTCTGCGAAGTTTATAAGCACAAGCTGTATGGGAAATCCTACGTCTGGTTCTTTATTGGTAAGTGAGACTTTAAATTATTTAATATAACAAATTGATTCTCGTTTCAACAATAAAAACACGTTCACAATTATTAAGATACTTAATATTAATATATTAGTTACCTTAATTTTTTTTTATACTTAATGGCTTATATATTTGGTGATATCTCATATCATCAAGTATGGGCATGATCTCACTAAGGAGGACGCTTTAGATCGGGCAAAGTGATGCAAGAAAACGGACCCTGGCGTTACTAGGCCGGGAAAACGCTAGGCAGAAGAAGTAGACTCAATGGCTTATATGCCTAGTAATGTAAATTTGCAGGTTCGATCCGGTTCCGTTTTGCTATTTATATATATTGAGTACGACACTCACTTCTAAAGTTTTGCGCTTATCTGAAGAGGAGATATTAATATTAATACTTTTAATAATACTTTTTTTAAATCATATTAAATTATGATATTAATAATTCTTAGTAAAAACGGTCGATCCTATAAATATTTTTAGAACTGGCTTTGTGTAAGCCCGTCTGTGAAAGTACCACCCACTCATCAGAGAGACTCATTCAACCAAACAGTAATACTTACTTTGTTGAGTTTCTGTTTGAAGTGGGAGTTAGCCAGTGTATCCTTGGGAACTACCCAAGGTTGGTGGCGCATTGAGGATGTAAGGAATGATTAATATGTTTACAGCGTCTATGAGTGGTGGTGACCACGGACCATGAGTTGGCGTGTATGACTATTTATATTAAAAAAAAAAACACAAGCTCTCTTTTAAATATCATAAATTTAAATTCCTACCTTAAAATATCTTGTAAGTTTGTTTCGTATACGTAATGCGTTGAAAACGTGATTGATATGCAAAAAGCTATTTCCGCATTTTCCATTTTCCGCACTGAAAACTGATTATATATCGTTGTATAGCAAATAACACCCGGATAATACCTTCCCCCACGAGACTGAAGGCAAAAGCGGCTAATCCTTTTATATTAGATAGCATGTCGTAAAAAAACTCAAGGACGGTTTTATTTTTATTGTTTCAGCATCAAAATAAACATTTTTATAAAAAAAAACATGGTATGTCATTATGTTAATGCCAATGTTATACTCGCTTTAAAAATCGCTGCTCCGTCTTTGTGGATGATTGTAGCGTGATATTCTACCTTTACATATGTATGTATGTCTTTCTCAGCAAATAGGATAATGAACTTTATTCCAAAAAAAAAAATTTTTGGTTAGTTCATTATGAATTTTTGGAATAAAGTTCATTATCACTATACCACTTTTGCTATTGTACACATATACATGTGTTTCTGTGAATGGCGAACATATTTGTTATGGTATTTGTGTACTTTAGTTATGTTAACCAATAATTTATAAAAATCTTATGATTAGATGCATAACTAGTTTATCCTTTGATAATAATAAAATACTTAGTTTTATAACGTTAAAATATGTATTAATTATTACAATTTTATTGTCATTTCCTCATTATTTTATTTTTCGTTTCTCTCAAACGTTGTTAATTCATTGTGCCTATTATATCTATACTGATAAATAAGGAGTATATTTTTTTTTGTAATATTTAACCGAAAAATCTACCATACCAATACTTATAAAACTTATATGAAGAGAGAAGATTTTAGTATATAATATTATTATATTTTCCACCCGCATAAAATTTAGAATTTTGAAGTGAGAGGCGTGAAATTCTTGTAAATAATATGAGTGTTAACGACACCTCTCGCTTTTGAACTATCAGTATTTTAAAGTCGGAGATAACTGACGAATGGCACAGATAATTTAGCGATACATCCGTTGTTATTAATCACACAGTTAACTGTTAACTCAAAATTTTTGAGCCCAGAATTTAAAAATGTATAAACCATTTCACATTGTTCGCAATAAATATAACATTGATAATTGCTTTTATTTGTCCGATATTCTCGATATTTTATAATAAAATAGTAAAATATACGTATTGTACCTACATACGTTTTAATTAGCAATTTCGCAATTAGCAAAATAGTTTATATTTCCAACATCAATAATGAGGATAATCAATTGCACCGAAATACAAATTGATATTCGTTGAAAGGAACCGAAAATCTGAGGGAGAAGATAGAATATTATTAAATATGAGATGGCTTAGTGGATAGAATGATTGGACCTTAACCAAATTTCGTAGATTCAAATCGAAACACAGAGTTTTTGACGTGAGTTTACAGTTTGTGTGTTTAATTTGTCTTTTTCTCATCATAATTAATCTCACGCTAAGCAATGATGGATGTCATTGTAAGCTTGCATTTGTCGGATGAAGTTCTGTGTTTTCGCCGACCCCCAGTAGAGCAACGTTGTGGAATAAGCTACAAATCTTGTTGATAAGAAGGGCTCTGCGCAGCAGGACATTTACAGGCGATTAACTTTCCTTAACTGAAATAAACTTAGTATCCTAGTGTAAAAAACTTTGTAGAATAATGATAAACAAGTTTGTAAAGGTTTTGGCATACTATAAAAAAGATTGAATAGCTGGTGCACAAGACTTCAGGGCAACTCTGTCTACAGCCATATTGTAAGTTATTCTCTAAGAACCAACTCGAAACTTACCGCAGGAAACAATCGTGATGTATGATATAGTGATATGCGACATTCGCCATAATAAAATAATTATAACATTTCAAGAATACAGGCATCAAAATAGTAAAAGTAATAGTACTCCGTCAGCATATTTTGTCAGAAAGTTCCTAGTTTTATACTATTATTCATATATTTATACTATATATATTATAGCTCTATATTTGTTTTGTTGATTTTATTTTGTGTGTATGTATATTTTTGATTACTAATTACCGCCTTCATGGATTTCTGCTTAGCTTTAAGATTGACTGGAAGAGAATGCCTTCAGGTATTAAATCCGCCTTTTGTTCCAACTACATATTGTGGTGGTCAAAAAAGTTTTAAATAAATAAATCACCATAAGTCGGTTGTCAACATTTCACGGGTGAGTAATGAAGTCAGTTCATAGAGAACGACTATATATACGCATTTTCCATTCGTCATCGTTGATCACGTGACTAAATTGAACGCTTTAATCTTTTGTATACATTTCTGCGTGTGGATTTTTTGGACCCATATTTACATAATTTAATAGGTATTTGATAAACTAAATTTAATGTAGGCGGACGGGCATATGAACCACCTGGTAATAAATTGTCACCATCGCCCATAGATATTGGCGCTATACTAACCAGCCCTTAAATCATAAAAGCGCCTTGGGAACTAAGATGTGATGGCACTTGTGCCTATAGTTATACTGGCTCACCCACCCATTAAACTGGAACACAGCAATACTAAATATCAGAGCTGGCACAAATCCCTACCACCAAGTACATCTAACATCACTCGATAATATCAGAACAGTAATAAATAAAATTAATTAATTAATCTTCGGTTAGTTACACGGGTCGGGGCTGACAGCTAATAAAATTAATACTTTAATTGTATTTTTTTATTTAATTTAATTTAAATACCACGAGCAGTAATATTATTATATATAAGTAGTAAAGAATTATCAGAAATACTAGAAGTAGTTAAACGTTAATAATAAATATAGAAAATCACATTTAAGCTATAAATCAGTTAATATTCGATTTGACTAATTAATAACGTGGAAGGTCAACGATTGCTATCTATCTTATATATAAGTGATAATAACCAGGACCGACGCAATCATTAGATCCCCGTAATTTGATTGCGGGTGAAGCTATTCGTTATATATTAATTGAAGCTGCAGACAATTAATATAATAGGATTACTGAAATATTTGGCTTAAACTATTCGTTTATTAAAATACAAGCATGTCGTTCTCGGCTTAGGCCATTTTCATTTGTTATTATTTTTTTCTTTCATTTCTAACTAATGTTTTTTTGCGTACAAACTGTTGTCAATGTATTTCTAATAATTATTATGCACTCCATTTAATATAAATGTACTTCCACGAACCACTCTACTACCTACTCCTAGCTGATAATTACTTTTAGTAGTAAGTAATAAAAATAAAAAAGGTTTTTAAAATAAAAAACATCCTTTTTTCTTTGAAATCATGAAATATGATCTTCATACAAAGTTTAGCACAATATAATATTGCATTTTTCCAATATCTAGATTAAACTGCTATCCTTCCATTTGACTTTTATTAATTTTAAAAAATAGTGTTTAGAATCTAACGACTGCGTACGAGTAATTGAGTAACAAACATCCAAACAAACAACTCTTGTAGATGTGATATCAGCAGCAGACTTTATTTTTATAGTAATATTTAATTTTCTTTTTAATTAAACTCTTTTCATTATGAATGTTGCATAATTTATTTGAAATTACGCTTTTAAAAATAAAATGCAGAAAAATTTAATTAAACTTTTATGTCTTCTTGACACATCTTGACCGGAGTTTCTCTCCCAGCAATGAATGCTCGTTCACAAAGAATGCTTTCTGTTAAATGTATTTCCACTCTAACTATTAAACTTATTAATATAATGAGCTGCTAATGTCAATACTAATTTCATTTAAAACCGTTTTTAGGTTAAAGTTCACTGAGATAGTGAGTTTCTGCAGTACTGACAACCGACTTAAGGTAATAAATACACTATTTTGATGCGTGTATTCTAGAAATGTTATAATAATTAATGGTCAATGTCGCGTATCACTGCCTGACGACTGTTTTCTATAGAAAACTCACCACAATGAGTTCCGAATTTGTTCTTTCAGAATAGTCCTACTGATGTTTCTCTAGCGTGTGTTTGTCTAGTGTGAAAATTTGATAAATCAAAATTTATCAAATTACAGCATTTATTGCTAGATGAATTGATATTATTCGGTAGTCGGGCAAATAAACAATACTATTTTTTTTTGTCGCAAGTTGTTCGCCTAGTCAAAGTTACATCTTTCATACATGCATTTCTTAGCACATTTCACATTAAAAGAGGGTCTACTCAAAGTAAGAGAAAAGGAAGTCATGGATGAATGTATAATGTTTTTAAAGTTTTATAAAATTCAATAATATTGTAATATTTCTGGCGGCAGTTATGGGTACTACGTTATAATAGCACGATCTTTGTTAATAACAAGATAAGTTATTGTTGGCGCACCAAGCAAAACAATGATCGTTTTTTTATTTTGCATTTTGGTACTATGCAGAAATTCAACCTATTTTATAAACACAAAACTTTTTACTAATAAATTAAAAATGTTGCGAAATGTAACAAAATATTGTGACAAAAATAAAGTAATATAAAAAAACACGTTTTGAGTGGAAAAAATATAGCAAAGAACTTCGTTCCCCTTTTCTTCAATATTCGATCTTAAATCAATCGCTGCGCCATTGTTGATGTGAGAGGAGGAGAATCATTTTGTAGTTAGAAAAAGTGTATAAGCATAAGTAATAAAAAAACAAGTATAAATCATATTCTTCAGCATACTTTGCAACTATATATTATTATAATATATATATATATATATATATATATATATATATATATATATATATATATATATATATATTTACTGTACTAACGAAGCTATGTTTTTTTATATTAATTGGTTTTCTTTAATTATAAATCTGCTTCACATCTGCCGGGCGTCCCGCGACTGCCACAATTTTATAATAATTACATCTACAAGCAAAGCAGGTCATTAAAATATTCTTGTCAACACTTATATTTTTTAATTATTAAGTTAAATGTGAATATTGCATCTTTGCTTTTATTTGTAATATTTTTTTTTATATAATATAATTAAATATGTATTTTTTTCTTGATAAATATTCATCAATACATACTGCCAGTAATTAATTTGCTATAAAACACATTTATGGCGTAAACTTTAAGGTTTCATCCACACGGGATTACTTCCACCCAATAAGATATTTGTCACATCACTTCATACGGTTTTTAGCTTTTAATCCCGGTAAACCAAACACGTCATCAAATAAAAAGTTTTAGCTACGGAGTTAAGCTTCGCTGTCATTAGGGAATTTAATAAGACCCCTGTCTAATTACATCAACTAATTATAGAATAGATTGAATTTTTTCGTCCCGATAATCATCAATTATAACATAATTTAACAAAGGTTAACATACTTGTATTATAATTATTAATCACGACTTATTTAGTAATTATTTATATATGGTAATTTTCATTTATATAGTTGCGAACTTATTAATGTATGTTAGGTTCTAATCTTACAAAGCTCTAATTTATACTTCATTTCCAAAAACGTGCATTTGTAGTATCTGGCTCTTACTTCTATACTAATACTATAAAAGGAAACTTAACGCTGTGCGTCTACTTCTCACTTTATCACGATTAAATCGTCTCTGATCGTATTGAAAGTTGATAGTGTAGTCTGGGACCTGGATTAAGAAATTATAATATTATGAAAGCGAAAGAGAGTTTCTTTGGTACGCCTTTACATATACTATTCAATTGATCATTATGAAAAAACAAGTTAATAAATTACGATATTTTACGGAAATTTGACGGGGTTAAAAAAGCGAGTAAAAAATAAAAATATCTTGAAATAACAATGCGCCTTTGCATTAATAATTTATATTGTACACAATCAGCATTGATCTATACTACGGACCATGTCGTCAGCTTATCGTGCATTGCGTGTGCAAGGTCACATGAAATCAATAAAGAGTTATTACTGCCACATTTCATTAAGTTCCATTGTATTTATATAACAAAGATAATAAGAAAATACTGTATAAGTTAAATCGATGTCGTGTTCAATTTGCAAAAGCATTAATAAGTAAAAAACAATTCTAAGCTTTTATCCTTGTTAAGGTATCAAATAGATTTTGTTTTAATACAAGGCAAACCGTCCTTTATCCTTATGTCACATTATAAATTAAAACAAATAATAATAAATAACTATTAGTTCGCACGCACACATTCATTTTTATAAATAAAACGACTTTAGTGTAATTTTTGTTTATGGTAAATGTTTAAATTTTTGATTAATATTGTGTGACATGTTAATGGTGTTGAAATTTTATAAAAGTGGTTACTTTTTATATTATAAGTAGGCGGACGAGCATATGGGCCGCCTGATGGTAAGTGGTCTCCAACGCCTATAGACATTGGCATTGTAAGAAATGTTAACCGTCCCTATATACTATATTAGTTACCAACCTTGGGAACTAATATCGTATGTCCCTTGGGCCTGTAATTACACTGGCTCACTCACCCTTCAAACCCAAACACAACAATACCAAATACTGCTACTTTGCGATAGAATATCTGATGAGTGGGTGCTTTGGCAAGCGCGCTCCATCTTAGACTGTGTCATCACTTTCCATCAAGTGTGATAACAGTCAAGCGCTAGCTTATATATTTAAAAAAAAAAAAAAACTTTCCCAGACGAGCTTGCACAAAGCCCTACCTCCAGTAATGCGCATTACTGACAAATCTCTCACAGAAAATTTTCGGTGTATCATTTTTTGTCACCGTTCGCCATAAAAGCGACCGAACTAACAATTACTCTACGACTATAGTGATATAAAACTATATCGTTTTCGTTTCATACATAATATAATACGTCTACTATGAAGTACTATATGAGAATTCATAATTTGACTTTATTGAAGTTTTTGTGTATCAATAATATCTGAATCAAAGTACTCAAACCCTTATTAGGTGTACATTACGGGTTAGAAGAAGTTATCATAGTTGTTAATTAACTATACGAACATATGAAAAATATAATATAATATCATATATATATGATTCTCCTTAACCGAAGTCAGCCATTCTAATCTAGACTAGCCAACTGCTCAGTAGAAATTATAATGCTGTGCGCGACCACGAAAGTCCTCATTACACTTAAAATGCATTCGCATGTTTGTAAAATATAAATATGATTTACAAGAAGATAGCACACGTTAACTGTGTATGTATGTAACTAATGTATTTTGTCTTTGACTTAGAAAGGGCTCACTAGCCGAATATGTTGTAACATAATATGTATGTGATAGTTAAAGAAATAAACAATTTTTGTTTCATTTTACTGCAAAAGTATCCTTCTAAAAATTCAGCAACGAACTCTGGAAGCCTCAATAGTGTTCGCTAAAATTGAACTTGTAAAATCAGAACAACTCCAACTACGAGCGTGTACTACGAAATGGGAATTTCAAATTGCCATGTCCGAAATTGTACTTCGCCACTAAAAACTAATAGATTGTATTAAACCCCTGTGTAAAAGCTATCACAGCTTGTTATCTGGGTCAACTAATACTTTTAAAACCGGAAAATGGAACGGTTTCTATGAAATAATCAAAAACAAAATGGGTCCACATCTAAACTTCACGCAAACGTTATCGTTAACACGGCACATATTAGATCGTTCAACATCATTCCAGTTGTTTAAAAATTTGAAGAAAAAAAATCTAAGCGTATGAAACTAGTTAGACCAATTAACAAAAATTAAATATTTTTCCTTCAAAAAACGTTTTCTGCAACGTATTTGAAACGTTCGCGTCCAAAATGTTTAATATACAACAACAATTAAAAACCGCGAACCTACAACTTGTCTCTAATTAATAGCAAAGCGAAATTTCATTGAATAATTACAGAACAACATTTACTTAATCCCTGTATTAAATTATTCACGAGCGGAGATTCATATTTCAAACTCACAGATGTCGGCTCCGATGTATTTTATCTTTGCCTCTGCAGTCGCACATAAAATGCGGCATCAATAACACGGTTTGTTTATTCATGTATCTCGTTCCGCTGAACGGTCGTGACGGTTGTTATGATTGCTTTTGTTATAGATTCACGCGGATATTGATGCAATTTTTCTGCCGAAACGATTGATTTTTATGTGAGTGTTCTAAGTATTATCTGTTTATACGTGACAAATAATTCTAAAGCCATATTGGATTTTTTTAGTTCTTATTTTTTAATTTTATAGAAATTAAATAAAAGTAACAGCCTGTTAATGTCCTACAACTGGGCTAAAGCCTCCTCTCCGTTTTGAGGAGAAGGTTTGGAGCTTATTCCACCACGCTGCTCCAATGCGTGTTGGTAGAATACACATGTGGCATAATTTCAATGAAATTAGACTCATGCAGGTTTATTCCTTCACCGTCAAGCACGAGATGAATTGTAAACACAAATTAAGCACATGAAAATTCAGTGGTGCTTGCCCCTGGTTTGAACCCACGATCATCGGTTAAGATTCACGCGTTCAAACCACTAGGCCATCTCGGTTTCAGAAATTAAATATTCGAATTACAAAAAGCATAACACTTGCTAATTGGCTACAAACCGTACTTACGGCGTTAAAAAAAATAAAAAACAGAAGAATATTTTACATAATCTTACCTTAAAACAATTCAAATAATTCATTTTTACAGACATAAATCACAAAAGTTGCTGCTATAGATATTAAAAATCCAAGGATAATGCATTTAATTATCTCGGGTCTTAAATCCTATTTCCAATTGAGATCATCAATCGACGTTAGAGCGATTCAATGCTCTAGAGAGCATTAGACAAATGACTAGCAAGGATTGAATGCCATTTGATGCATTTACGCAGTAAATTTAGTTCCTATGAACTATTTTAGAAACCTACGCGAGATCTACGTATCTAAATGGTACAAATCCGGGTACACATTCATGAAGAAAAATATCGTATGCATTCTTCTTGTAAACATCGACTAACCAATCTTGGAACAGCGGGGTGGAATAAGCTTCAACTCTTCTGATAGAGAGGATTTCTTTGCCCAACAATAGGTTTTTTCGGAAGACCTTTGGGACAGTTGTTACATAACGTTGTTTTTAATGTTTAACTTAACTGTAAAAATTCATAGAATAAAGCAAATACTATGAAAACGTATGTTATTACTTAACGTGTTTGTTACATACGTTATAAAAACTTGTTTTAGAGCTTAATACCTTATAACTGAATGTTCGTATCGTGATTTACGGTACTGACGTAACCATGGTCAACGTAAAAACCCCATACATGACTAAGAAATTAAATGAATAGTTTATTTGGTCCAATGCAGACATGCAACAACTATCGATTGATCTACCCTTGCCTATTACACGCCCTTAAAACAGGCTATTTTAAAGTTGTAACACAGATAAGTCGAATCTAATCTACGTACGTTTAATAATCCTTCATGAAAACCATATCAATATGCATTTACGCGTCGTTATTAATTACTTTAGGTCAGAATCATCACAATCATTAAACGCGATATTAAAAAAATATTAATAATAATGAAAATAGCAGGTTCCGCAGTCAAACTTTGACTATTCATAAAAAGATAATAAAATATGATTGGAACGACTTTTTAAAATTCCTTTCTGATATTCCAGTTTTGAACTCTACGTTACTTATTTCGCCAATAGTCGCAACTTTGATCAATATTTTACATACATTAATAATATACCAATTTGAAGTCGAAACACATAAAGAAATGGGCAATTAATTCAATAATTGATATGATTGTTGATCTTCCCTTACAATATTTCATAACTTTATTCGTGGTTCAATCTATACATAGTATATTCACTGACCTAATAAAACAGATAAATTATGGATAAACTAGGGGACGCTCGAAAACAGATGCGGGCATTGAACTCATTAAGAATATGTATGAGGCATGGAAGAAGTCAAACGATTGGAATATTATTATGTTACTCGAAGGCTTTTGACTTAATTGTATACAACATGAAACTCTAGTCAAAAAAATATACCGTGAAATATGATAAATAATTCAAAGATAAAATAATCCAAAGAGTCAATTTGTAAAGCAAGATATCTTGCAAGGATCAACCCTTCGGTATTTATTCTTTTACATTTATATCAATAACGTACCCTATCTTGTAAAAAAAAAACTTGATTTATCATACATAGGTTAAGTCTAAATAACTTACTGTTATACAATAAGAAAAATAAATGTATGAAATTTATTACATCAATATATAAAAAACGGTAGAATAGACTGGTTTTTTTTTGGTATCACTATTGGTCAAATTATTATGGGGTCAAATACTAGTAGAATATTTACCGATGTTGTTGCTAAACTTCAGCTATTTTCGCGATAATTACAACATTCAATTTGAGAACTAGAAGAGTAAAAATATTAACTATATTTTCTTTACAAATTCTGTAGGTAATGTATATTTACGTTCGGAAAAATATCGAGGACTTTGTGTGAAATTGTAATACAAATAACATCAACACACGGAACGAACACAAACTTATCACGTCTGTCATTCGACTGCGATGAGTCAGTAGCGCTTTTGTGACGCCATGTAACTGTCACAACACATTTCACAGCAATCCTAGAAAACATCGAAACTGTCCCTGTTACTAAATTCAAAAAGTGTAAAGATAAGTTGTAAGCGACTTAGTGTATAGGTACATGAATAGTGAGTTTTTATATGATAGTAAGCCTTGGGCCTGAAGTGATCGACTCCAGATTATTTATTACACAAAATATAAATTTTATGCTATAACGAAAAACATACCCGCTTAAATGTGGGTATTTTATTTTCCAAACCAATGCTAGGCTTTACTTTGACTTTAAGTGTATAATCATATTAAGTAAAGAAATGTGAACATGTTTGAAAGGAAAAAAAAACATCGAACTTAAGGGACAATAAAAGGTTGGTGTATATTCACATTTTAACTTACAAAAATGTATGAATGTATTCTAAATGGGATGATCATCATCAAATACTTTGCATAAAGTTTCTAAACAATTAAGAGCAACTGAACTACTACCGGTGGTAGGGAATTGTGCAAGCTCGTCTGGGTAGGTATCACCCACTGGTATTGTTGTATTTCGGTTTGAAGAAAGGTGAGTGAGTTAGTATAATTACAGGCACAAGGGACATAACATCTACTAAAATGTTAACTATCCCAAGGTTGGTGGTGCATTGGCGATGTAAGAGATGGTTAACATTTCTCACAATGCCAATGTCTATGGGCGTTGATGACAACTTACCATCCGATGGCCCATATGCTCGTTCGCCTACCTATTCTACAAAAAACACATATAATATATTATTATTATTAGCTGTTCAAGACTGGTCATTTAGTTGATAGTTTCTTTGTGGTAAGGATTTGTGCACGCTCACCGGAAGGTACCACCCAATCATAAGAAATTCTATCGCAAAACAGATATACGTAGTATTGTTGTGCTCCGGTTAGAACTACAGTCACAAGGGACATAACATCTTAGTTCCTAAGGTTGGTGGTGCATTGGTAACGTACGTCACAAGTGAAAACGGATTAGCTAATAATAATAAGATGCTCATGGCCACGTTGCTCACATAGAGCCCGTCCACACGTTCACTACAAGTCGTTGCACCTAACGACCAGTGTCAGTCAATCTGTCGTAAGTAATCACGACAGCGTGCTATTACCAAGAGGCTGACGGTTAAACGATTCTTTGTATTATTGTTCTAGAGTATAGTCTGTGTGATTGCAGGAGCCAACTAGTCACGGTCTAAGCTTAACAATGTAATAAACCTAGTTTCAAGAAACTATACAACTATACTAGAGCGTATATAATTTACATACGCTATCTTTTAAATTATTTCCAAAATACTTTTATTTTATCAAATTATTTACATTCGGTACATCTTTGTCTTAAATAGGTACAAACGAAAACGATTTAGCTCAAACGTTTCATTGTTTTTTTATATAACATAACATGTTACATAAAAAAATTAACATTACATGCTTAAACTGGTACTAGGCTACCATGATGTATATTTTGTTTATTATATTACTTAGTAACCTTAAAATCCTAAGTGATATTTCACTATACTATACTTAAATTAGGTAATCTGTCTGTACAGTAGATCAAAATTCTGTCAGGGAGAAAATTAATACTGTTAAAATTATCCAAAACAAAACAAATAAATAAAAATTCTGGATGCTTTACTATTCTATACTATCTGCTACTATACTACGGCTTTACTTACTTACTTACTTATTTAGAAAGAACGGGTTTCTTTCGCCATCATATAATCGTCCGCATATCATATAAATGAAAAAAATACTGAAATCAGCATATATTTGATTTCCATATGTCAGTTTAAATAACAATAATTATTAAAAAATATATAATATCAACACGAGTTCAAAGACAAATAAATGGAAAAGAAAACATTTGTTACGGCAATTTCCTCTTATTGAGTGGAACAAATACAATAGTCGCTTTGAACTCAAAGAACTCTACACGGTTGCACTCCACACTCGTCAATTGCACTGCAACCTGGACAAAGGTATCATCGCCTTGCCTATCTGCGTTATATGGGAGTTTTAAACTTTTACTTATATAACATAATATCTGTAAAAGCTACCGTAACAATTGTTAATACATTAGTAAAAAAAATATTTTTGTATCACTAAAAGATAATAATACATATAAGATAAATCGAAAATATTAGCTTTACAAAGATGTTAACTTGAGATAGGGTTACCGCAAATTTCTCTTTAAGAATTAGTACTCTCATAATAAAACTGTCATACTATTTGTTTTCATTATATTAAAAAGTTTATATATACTATATTTTATAGGTTTCCTTTTCTTTTTTCATTATTATTAATATTGCTCATCGATCAGCGATGAGCAATATTAACGAAACTATAATTATTGAAAAATTGGATAATCATTATACCATATTGCGTAAGATATATTACAAATTTCATAACGAAATACATAATTGAAGAAATGACCTCAAGATTCTAAAAAATATAGAAACTTCATAAGGAAAACATAACACCACTGTCAAAAATCATCCCATAACGTATTTCTTCTTACGCCTACAGTCCACAGGCGCTACGAGAACGCTACGAAAATATTGTCCCAACGTTTAATGTCTGTATCATGATACAATGCCAAATTGTATTAAAGTCTGTTATTTTGTTTATACATAAACAAGAGTTCACATTATTTGTTACCAAATAAAATATTGAAAAATTGCCGTAATATTTACTATAAAGTTTAAGGTTTGTCGTACAAAAACGCAGATGAAAATCTTGCTATTTATTACAAGCTGATAACGAGACTATAAATAAATTGTATTTAATAATCCGATGATTATCAATAAATAAAATGAAAATCCTAAATGTTGACAAGTAAAATAAATGTTCTTGAAAATTTTAATTAAATTTTGTTTGTTCATCATAATTGAGAATCGAGTCAACTATCCCCAAAGCGTTCCGTGAATTTTCTCGTTTGTTTAATAAACAGTAATTACAAAATTTTACCGAATCAATAAAAACAACTTTTTCGACCATCTTTCGTTAACAAACTTTGTTATTTTATTACGAGGTTTCACTTCGAGCAAAAAAACAAACACTTCATTTTTATTATATTAGTATAGATTTATTATGTATTTTTTTAAAAAGACTTAAATATAATATTCTATATTAGTAGAGTTCCATATCTTTTATATTAAACAAAATCTGTCAGAAATATTAAATCATGTTTTAAATCCATTCCAAAACAATCAAATGAATTTAAATGGAAATGCCGTGGTGTTTGATTAAAAGTTTAATTTTAACTCCTATGAACTGTAGGTGTAATACTTTTTATAATAGAGTAAAGAGCTTTCGTGTATAAAATATTTACCATTTAATTTTTTTTTTTTTTAATTTTTTATCATACGCTGCAAAATTAGTTAAAAATTCTTATCACTACATTAGCTATTATTATAATTAGCAGGTAATCTCACCATCTCCAAAGCCTGCCGCGATAACCTTGGCCACCGAGAGGAAATCATTTGATTCTAATTTTGACCCAGAGATTTCAACCATGTATTTCATCATTGCAAGTTATTAATGAAGCGTTAGTATTCAAATTGATGATGGAAATTATGAGTCTCTATTTTAACTAGAATAAAGTATGTTCAATTAACATGTTACACGGGTTAGCTTAACGAAACACCAATTTGTTTACGGAAGAGCGAAGCTCATTCTCCGATCACTACGATGTGTGCTAGGATGCCCACAATATTTACTTCCAATATTTAGAAATTTTATTTACAATTTGGTAATGGCTTAGTCTGTGACGGAGTTAATTGCGATGCATAACTAAATGTAAACTTTAAATGACATCGCATCCTTGTATTAAGTGCTTTTTAAACTTAACGTCCAACATGCGTTGTAATGTTATTATTGAATCGAGCGTTTAAGCAGTGGCGCGATACGACTCAGAGTGCCATCTGCAATTACTGATGGTAATATAATACATTTATTCACGAAACCAACAATAATTATACGAAATACAAACAAAAACTAACTAATAAAAAATATAAGATTATTTATCAGTTTCTTTCCTCATTACTATATAAAATAAATAACCTAAATTAAATTATGATAAAAATCTAAAATTTACTATACAAAATAAATAAATCGATCGATTGTTCGTTGAAAAAAACATATTTTCGTTTCTTGCTTTTCCATTGAATAAAGCAAGCTATTTTTCCATTCCGTCGCTGAAGTAACGCGATTAATAATACATTAATCTTCAGCAGCTATTCTTTACCGTATCTCCTCACATTTTATTGAAATCAAATTGAATGGCGAATACTCATTCTAAAATGTTATATACGAGACGAAGCATGTACATAATTTATTTTCTGAGTAATCTCTTACTTCTATCTTCATATGTACAAGTACCTTATACTCGTATTCTACACCTGCCCTTTTTAAACCTACCCTTGTTTCACACATTAGATTCGATTAAGACCATTGACTTCAGGCTTTGGGCCAACAGCCAACTTCCTAGACCCTACTTCCTAGGGCTATAATACAATAACTGTATGTATGCAACATTCGTTTGCCCGTTAGCAATTAAGATATTGTTCTATTTTAATACACTAAAGGTCGTTCTTTGTTTCTTGTAGAAAATTGATTTTAACGGCGATAAGTTTAATTTGTTTTCTTTTTTTTTGTAACAATTAAATTGTTCAGTTTAAGCTAGAGAAATCTCGTTTTGTTTCTATTTTATGACCTTTAATAATAACTTCTTATTAATTAAAAAAAAACAATAATTCTTGAATTAATTTATACAATAAGATTTCAATCCAGGTTCATATAAGCCATTAAACAAATAAGGCATTTAAGCAATAGCAAAGTAGTTTCGTCCCATCCCGGACCGTGTAAACCATTCATATGATTGTGATGAAACTTCGGTTAGTTATTCTGCGTACGTCTGAAATAATTCTTTGCCTAAAAATATACAAAAAAAATTCTTTGTATTTTTTCCAATATAAACATTTAATGTAGACCCTTATCCTACCCTTATCCTGCCCGGACAGGTAGCTAATTCTTTATCAATGTCATCGTTACTGCGCCCGAGTAGTGATCTCGTAACTTTTGAACAAACTGACCGACTGATAAAGTAATCATACAATTTTTCGTTATTTTATCGAGACGGCAGTTTGGTTCTATGCTTGGAAACCGTAATAATGATAATTTTATTTATTGTACAACATAAATATATCATTTTAACAATATAAATAATATAAAACTATTAACGCTTGGTTTATACCACCCATTAATCACATATTTTAACGCTAAATAGCAATACTTAGTATTGTATTCCGGTTGGAAGCGTGAGTGAGCTTACAGTATAACTACAGGCACAAGGGACATAACATCTATGTTCACATGGTTAGATTGCGGATTGGCGTTATAAAGGATGAATAGTATTTCGTACCGCACCAATGTCTATGAGCCATGGTTATCACGTACCATCAGGTGGCCCATTTGCCCTGCCTTACTTTTTTATATCATAGATGGCCTACCTATATATAAGTAATAAAATATTGTTAATTATATTTTAACATAATGAGCGGTATTGACAGTGGCAGGACCAGATTTGCCTAATACTTCCGCCCTTACACATGGACTTAGCCTGGGAATTAGATTTTTTTTTATATAAATCAATGTTAAGATTCAATAATTATGATAAAAGATTTGCATATAAACATTTCGTATAAGTATATGTCATGTAAAATATTTTATTTGTTATTCATGGGTATTAATTAAATTATACCCGCGTAGGGGCATTACATATTCTGATCACAACTAAGTCCCTTGGTTCCTTGGTTCGTGCGTAATATATCAAATTTATGAACACGGTCTATAAGACGGAGGTATATAAATAAATAAGGCATTACTCACACTACCCCCTCCTTCTACCTCTTACCTCCATTTTCCCCACCACCTACAATATTACCTTATTATTGGTACCTTCAAGTCAAGATTGAATAGGCATCTTCTAGGCAAGCGCGCTCCACCTTAGACTGGATCATCACTTTCCATTAGGTGTGATAACAGTCAAGCGCTAGCCTTTATATTAAAAAAAACCACAATTAAACGGAAGTCGCGTTACAATTTATAATAATAATTCAAGTTATATTTCAATCTTACTTAACGTTAAAAGCCCTTGCTATTGCTATTGCCAACTGAAAATCAAAAATATATCGATTGTATGTTACTCTTAATATCTATATAATTATAGTGTTATATATAAATATATAATTATATATGTTACTCTTAATACCTATATAATTAAACTTAACAAAAAATACCAATTGAATATTATTAATTTTATGTGATGTGATTAGAATATAGTACTTCTTGATTCTGGATGAGACGAATTAGTATATATAGTATTATAGTAACACATTTGCCCATATTATTGATATTTATCAATATATTAAGATGGTATTAATGCTTTCGAAAATTAGAGCGTTGTGCCTTACTATTACTTTTGTTTAGCGGGTTAGTTAAACAATACATTGTCTTCTCCTTGAATGTCAAATCAATAATGACAGAAAGAGCGAAATCAGTGTGCAACTAAACAGACGCTAAGCAACGTTTATAAATAAGGCCGTGAATAATTATTAACTTTGCCTTTTACTTGTGATACACACACATACATTTAAATAGTGACGTCATAGTAAAACGTTATCAAGTTAAAATAACCCATTCAAAAACAAACTTTGATTGAATCAATGCACTACAACGAATACAAATTGATATTCAAGATTGTAATGTGCAATTAAAAATGCGCGCAAAATTACAGCTCAATCGATTGGCTAGAACTGGTTTAAACTCAATTGCAAGATTTGATTCACAAATTCAAAAGCTTGCAAAAATATATCTATGCGGAAAGAGGTAGAGTTTTAACGAATTTAACGAAATTGAAATAGATGTTCATTATTTTATTTAAATTCTAATTATTAATGGAATGAAGGCTTATTAGAATATATTATTTTTAGCAAGCAATGAATCATTCATTCACCCGTCATTCGTTCATCACATTATATAAATATAGTACACTACAATATTATAAATGAGATAGCGACTCTATCCCTCTGTTACATTTTCATGGCTCAACCACTGAACCGATTTTGATTAAATATGTCATGAACGAAGCGTGAACGCTAAAGAAGGACATCGAGTACTTTTTTTAAACCGAACTTTTAAAAAGAACATATGAGTAATAAGCGAACCAATATGTAATATCAGTTTTGTTAATTTACCATTAACCTTTTAATACCATTAATTCGTGTATAAATACATGTATAATAATATAGAAAATTAACGGATAGGTGCCTACGTCCTAACTGTGCATATAGGAAAATGTTTCAAGCCGTTTGTAAGATTTCTTATAATCTTATAGAATCTCTTAAACTAAGCATCCATGCCTTTATTTTATTTTATTACTGGTTTTTTTAATGCCCTCAATTATTTAAAAAAATAGATACTTTGAATACACAAATACACACTGCAACATGAAATATAAGCATAAAAACTATATTGTAATATAATAGCCAAAATTGTGTGGATGAAAAATCCTTACTTTAGGAGCTTTTCTGATCAAATTCGCTTCTCTTGGCACAAGCAAGTCTTGTCTCGACCACGTATGTCCATTTTAATGATGTAATTCCTTATCTTACTCACGTTTGTCCACTCTCTACGTAACTTCTTAAACATTATCCTTGTACCATGTACAACTATTACTCCATACACTGTATATATAAAACGAAATGGTTGAATGTTAAATTTTTAAATGCTTTTCAACTGTAACAGTCAATGTATTTGTTTTAGTTTATCAAAAGCATTTTCAGTGTATTTAACTTATTATCAAGAACTATAAATTCTTAAGGTTTATTTAAAATAATTTACAGTTGATAGTAATAACTAAGCAATAATTCTGTTAATATTTAATAGCACTATATAAAGTAAAGCTTTTAGTCGCAACTAAAAAAAGCGATGTAATCAACCAAGAAACGTCCTTCCGCTTCACAAAGGCTTCTTTCCTGTTAATGCATTTAATTCAATTACGCTGCACCATTGCGCTATAGACATGACTCAGCGTATACCCTGACGACATGTGCAGGTTTTCTCATGAAGTCTGAATATCGTGCTCAATGCGATAAATAAACATTTCTTTGTAAATACCTAAGTACGAGCACATGAAAATATTGGGATTATTTTTCAATTTTAAAGTCGCCATCTACGGTCCAAATTCACTCGTTAAACCTGCTGTTTCTCGGGTCTTAATTACTGTTTATAAGTAACATAATATAATTAATTTAAATAGTTAATTTAACGCACGTAAATTTGAAGTGCCTTTTCCAAGCGGTTTACCGCGGTTCCTTCCGCTTTCAAATTAGCTCTTCGTCCAGTGAGGTTAACACAACGCTAACCAGCTAACCTTAATATTTCAAAAACTAAAAAATATATGATCTTTTGTATAAGTTTTTACAACAAATTCTTAGATAAATCTTCATCCTTATTTTATTTTACTTCCATATTTACTAATATTATATTCTATAAGTCAGTAATAGCTTGAAAATATCATACTACCAAGCAAAGGTCTCCTGTAAAAACTTGCAGCTTTTTTTCACCATGATTCAATGCGGCATAGTAAAATAAACTAACAGGTAGAAGAGTTTCATCATACACTATACTAGTTTCCTTATGATATTTTATTCATTATGAGGAACGACATTTTTTTAAAACATATTTAGTAACAATACATATCTATCTCTTGACACATATGTAGGTACTTAAAATAACTTTAGTATATTATTAAAAATAGAATTCGAAATTCCAAAAAATATTGGTTCAATTTCCACGTCAATAACATTTATTTATGTCTAGCAATACTTCCAATACAAATCATACAAAGCGACCTATAATTTCAGATAATGTTTAGTCAAGTATTATTTACTAAACTGGGTTGTTATTTCAGTCAAGGTATTATTGACGTCAAACGTTCTTGGAGAGGTAATTTGGCTTCCGTCCAAGAACCAGTGTGTCAAGTCAACTTCGCCAGGTTATCAGCGTCCGGCCGACCCGAATATAGGCCTGAAAATCCTTGCTCTTCCCTCATAAACTTTTATTACCCCTATAAAATTTCCCGCTAAGAGATCACTCCATATAAATATAATCGACACATTTCCTAAGTTCAATACGATGTATTTTTTTTTGCGATTTGTCGATTTTACGAGATCTACATTTTACGATAAAATTATAATAATATTTAATACTGTTGTCAAATCGAAATACTCTTTTAACGGTTTTTTATAGAGAATAAAGAATCCTTTATGGACTATGTTTTTACTTTCTAGATTTTATAACTTTTAATAGGCGAGTAGTTTCATAACATTTTAAAAAACAAGAAAGATTAACTTTTTATGGAAACTCAGTCTCGACTATGAACAAAGATTAATCAAGCTTTGCTAAAACGTTAGATGAAAATTTGTGAAGGATGAATATATAATTGTTCGAAAAAGCGAAAATTCGCCAAAAAATTACACTTAAACCATCCACCACAATTACAAGCCGCGTATCTGTTTATGACAACTTGTTTCAACTTGTGAACCGAGTTTCGGTTGCCAACTGAGCTGGAATTACCGACAAGTCAAGTACAAATGAAGAACCACGAACACTTGTTCGAACGCTTTTATAAATGTTGAAATATTTTCGTTCCATTAAATAAAATTTCTAGTCAAGAGGAATGTTTTCCTCGTCAAGTGGGTAAATTATATTTGTATCCATGAATAATCCGTCGAAATAAAATTATTACTTATCAGAGTTTTATTGCATTTCGTATTTATAAATTGAATAAGTGAAATTGATTTAATATAGGGAAAGGTAACAATTCTATCGTATCGTAGTGTTTAATTTGCGATATTTTTTCATGACTTACGTTATTACTAACGAACTGTATTGCCTTCACATCGTTACGTGATTGTTGGATAGGGAGTCGTTTAACATATTTTATTACATAAATCTAGGCATTTTTTTACGAACTGTACTTATAAATATTTCCAGTTGTTAGTTAAATAACTGTAAAATTTATTTCTGTATAGATATGTACTTATATCGATTATATAAATTGTGTTTTTAATCTAGCTGTAATATATTTTATTTTTTCAATAGTATTTATTTTCTATAAATATTAGTCTTTTCTTATCCCGTATTCTTTATCCCGTGGAGTACCGGCTTAGAATAGTACTCCCCCAATCTCATCCCGTGGGTGTCGTAAGAGGCGACAGAGGGACGGGGAAAAGGGGGGATGGGCAGCAACGTCCCCTCCCATAAACATTTAACCCCCTACTGCGCTCGCCAACACGCCTGCCCAGCGTGGCGAGTGTGGGCAAACCCTCCTAATGGTAGATGCGCTAAAGAAAAGGCCCCCAGTTACCGGCAAGCCCGCTAGGCCCGACCAAGGTAGCGGTCGCGGTATCGGCAGGGCAGGGGGTGCAAAGAATCACCGGTTCATGACAGGCTACCATAAAAAACGACTAAACATGGCAACTTATAATAGACGCTCGATAAGGCTGGACCATCACCTCGCCGAATTAGAAGTAGAGTTAAGTCATATAAACTGGCACATACTGGGGTTATCTGAAGTCCGAAGACAGGGGGAGGACACGATAACTCTAGAGTCTGGTAACTTACTCTACTTCCGCGAAGGTGATAACCTCTCCCAGGGTGGTGTCGGTTTTCTGGTCAAAAAGGATCTCATTAGCAGCATTGTGGAAATCAGTAGTGTGTCGAATTGGGTAGCGTACCTTGTCCTAAAACTTTCCGACAGGTACTCCCTGAAGGTCGTACAAGTATATGCGCCAACTTCGGCATACTCTGATGATGTGGTCGAAGCGATGTACGAGGACATCGCAAAGGCCCTCAACAACACCTCGAAAGCTCACCACAATGTTGTTATGGGAGACTTTAATGTTAAAGTGGGAGTATAAGATAGCGGTGAATTGAAAGTCGGACCTTACGGCTTGGGCTGCAGAAATCACAGGGGGCAAATGCTGGTAAACTTTCTCGAGGCATAGGGGCTCTTTTTGATGAATTCTTTCTTTCAAAAGAAGCCCCAGAGGAGGTGGACCTGGCGAAGCCCCGATAACGTGACAAGGAACGAGATAGACTTTATCATTTCGAATAAAAGGCACATATTTAGAGATGTCTCAGTGATCAATAGGTTTAATACTGGAAGTGATCACCGCTTGGTTCGAGGCACTCTAGATATCGACTTCAAAACCAAGAGATCGCGAATGATGAGGTCTACTCTCCGAGCTACCATGCTCCGAGCTGCTCAAGGCGCCGAAAAGTTCCAAATGGAACTTCAAAATCAATTTACCGTGTTGGAAACCGTAAGCAGTATTGATGAGAAAACCGACATGCTGGTCAAAATATTGCAAAACACATCTCGCAAGTGTTTTCCGCCACAGAAAAGAGACAACGCACCAAAACTCTCTGCTGAGACACTCGAGCTCATGAGGAAACGACGAGAACTACCATCGTTTTTGTCAGATAAGGCCTTAAACCGAAGAATAAAAACGCTGACGCGACGCGATCTCCGATGCTAAAATGTCCGTGCCATCAAGGCTGCGATTGAGCAGAATCTACTGGTGGTAGAGCTTTGTGCAAGCTCGTCTGGGTAGGTACCACCCACTCATCAGACATTCTGCCGCAAAACAGCAGTACTTGGTATTGTTGTGTTCCGGTTTGAAGGATGAGTGAGCCAGTGTAATTACCGGCACAAGGGACATAAGATCGTAGTTCTTAGAATGGCTTAAAAACAACAAAGCTCCGGGAGACGACGGAATCACAACAGAGTTGCTTAAGGCAGGTGGGACTCCGGTCCTGAAAGCTAGCAAGCCTCTTTAATTCCGTCATCCAACATGGCAAGACCCCGGAAACGTGGAGCGGGAGCGAGGTGGTGCTGTTTTTCAATAAAGGTGATAAAACCCTCTTGAAAAACTACAGACCAATCTCCCTCCTGAGTCACGTATAAAGGCTGTTCTCAAGAGTCGTCACGAACCGTCTCGCCAGACAACTGGACGAGTTCCAGCCCCCAGAGCAAGCCGGCTTTCGATCAGGCTATAGCACCGTGGACCACATCCTTACTGTTCGGCAGATTGTGCAGAAGACAAACGAAGACAGACGAAGAGTACAATCAGCTCTGTGTATGGCATTTGTGGACTACGAGAAAGCCTTTGACTCCATCGAAACCTGGGCAGTGCTCGAATCATTGCAGAGATGTCATATCTATTGGAGATATATCGAGGTACTGAGATGTCTGTACAACACCGCTACAATGACTGTCCACATCCAGGACTGTAAGACGAAGGCGATCCAACTGCGCAGAGGAGTGAGACAGGGGGATGTAATATCCCCGAAACTGTTTACCAACGCGTTGGCGTTGGAAGACGTTTTCAAGACGTTGGACTGGACTGGGTATGGAGTCAATGTAAACGGCGAGTATGGAGCGTGAAGTATGGAGCTCATCGTGATATGGAGCGAGCTATGCTCGGAGTATCTTTGAATGATAAGATATCCGGAATAGAACCGGAGTCACCGACATAGCTTGTAAAATTAGAAGGCTGAAGTGGCAGTGGGCTGGACACGTATGTCGTAGGACCGATGGTCGTTGGAGCAGACGAGTCCTAGAGTGGAGACCGCGGATCGGCAAACGCAGCGTAGGGCACCCACTAGTCAGGTGGACCGATGACCTTAAGAAGGTGGCGGGCACCGACAGGGAGCTTTGGAGCACCTTGGGAGAGGCCTATGTTCAGCAGTGGACAATAATTGGATGTTGATTGATTGATTGATTAGTCTTTAATTATTATTAAAATATTATAATATATATGATATTACTTTAAAAAAAACTAGAGCGAATAATAACAAATATTGCTAACCAAGTATTGCTAAGTACTTACATAACCTTTGTTTAAGTCAACATAAGTGCAAAAGCTTAACGAAATATAAATTTATAATTTATTCGTTTCCGCGAGTGGCTTCGCCTGCGTATGAGGAACTTGTATGCAAGATATCATGATGATCGATTGAATAATTAAGACGTGAAATATTAACAGACAAAGTCACATTCGTATTTGTTACATTACTAGCTAATCTTTTTATCAGGTTGATAAAAAGAAAAATGTATTTTTGATAGGATTTGCGTAAAATCCGTTCCTAGTGAGCGTCTACATGGGGAAGGAGTAATTGTAACAAATTTTAAGTCAATCGAGCGGATAGATTAGATCTCGCTTATTTATATATAATATATTCAAGATATAGGAAAATAAAAAGAGACAAAAAATGCAAAATGAATTTCTTTTAAGAATGGTACTTTTTAAGCAATTTTATTTATATTCACGATGATTCTGGGTATCATATACATGAATTTTTAACAGAATAAGATTTCATGGTGAATCCGTTCACAAGGATCGCTGACGTTCATTAAAATCATACAGTTTCTACGTGTTTCGCTCATAAATAAAAGTTGTTAAAATAGAATCGGAATTTTGGTAGTCCAAATTTAAATAATTTTCTACGTTTCGAGAGTTCTAACTTTGAATTTGGAGGAATGTTTATACGTATGTATGGTATTCGTGGAAGTTTTTAACCATGCGCATATATTTTGAAAACAAATTATAACATAAACACTAAAGGAATTTCGTAACATCTAATTGTTTTTTCATCAACAATTAGATGTTTATTTAAATCAACAAATTGATTTAGATAACATCACTGCAAAAGCGTCAAGAAATTTGGGTTTTTTAATTAGAAATGCCAAAATATTTAAAAACGCGTCAACAAAAATAATGTTATACAATGTATATTTGCGCAGCATCCTAGAGTATTGTAGTACAGTATGGTCGCCACATTATAACGTGAATCAACTTAAAATTGAGAGAGTACAAAAAAGATTTTTGCGTCATTTAACTTTTTCAAGTGAAGGTTCAAAACAAAATTATAATTACAAAGATCAATTATCATTTTATAACATGTACAGCCTTTCAAGTCGTAGAATTCTCTTGGATCTTTTGTTCTTGTACAAAATAGTCAGAAATAAAATCGACTGCCCTCAAATTCTCAGGGAAATAAATTTCAATGTGCCTAGGAAAGTATGTCCACGTTATCCAATAAGTGTATTTTACATTAGACCATCTAAAACTAAACTAGGGCAAAATGCACCTCTTGTAAGATTAGGTAAAACATATAATAAATACTCAATGTCACTTGACATATTTGAGGACTCCATTAATAAATACAAAAAATATATTCTGGAGTTATTATTAGAATCGTAACTACAAAATAAAACATATGTTGTAAGCATGTAAATTTAAGAAATTAATGAAAAATGTATTCAATGTTATTATTCATTTTTTATACTTAAATTTCGAATTTTTTAATTAATTACTATTTATTGTTTTCTTATTTCAATTATTTTGTTATATGTTATTAATGTGATAAATGATATGAGTGTACTAATTTATAATATTTTTTTAGCTTTATTTTCAATGTTATTAATTATTATTATTAATTTAAATTAATTTATTTTTAAATCTTTAATTTTATATACAAATGTGGTTAGCAATTGTTAGTATTCAGCATTATAAAAATATTGCTTATGTTGTAATCTGTCTTAAGTAATACAAAAAAATATATTGTACCTAAGAATGCATGTTGTGGCCGTCTTAAAGAGTCGCACATTTTATATAAGTTTCAATGTGTTTTTATTATTACATGTGTAAGTGTTGTGACTGCTGATGGTCCTTAATAAAATAAAATAAAATAAAAATAAAATAAAATCAAATTTAAGTAATTATTTATTATTATAACTGAAATCTATACTTGTGTTTGGGCACACACTTGTGAACTATAATGTGTTCTGGGCAGTTAGCTAGTCTCCCTTGAGATCGGCCGCCGGTGTCGTAATCGATCAGAAGGACATTATCATCATTAAATGACATTCACAATGAAATAAACAAACAATGCATAAGAAGATTAAATAAAGGAAGGAATGATAACAACAAATATTTTAATATATATTTTTAAAAGCATAGAATATAATGTAAGTACACAAACATAAATACTAACTATATAAGAATACATGCAAACGAATATATTATAGCTCAAATGTCATGACGGTCGAGTGTAGTATCAGAAATTTCAGCCTAGCTCTCATACACCAAGTGTTTGGAGTATAACGTGCGCAGGAGTGCACAAGTGTGTGCGCAAACACAGGTGCACTCTCTATTCCCTAACTCTCATAATCCGATGGGACGCCAATCCGACACGATCGGAAAGAGTTTAGGCGCAGGACCAACGGCTTTACGTGCTTTCCGAGGCATGGGAGCACACTTCCAACTTCCAGACTCCGGGCTGCTACTGAGAATTTTCTGACAGCAAAACCCAATAACTTTTTATTGGTCCGACCTGGGAATTGAACAGGACCTTCGGGTCTCCGTCCTTACATCAAGCCACTAGATCAACGAGGCAGTCAAATAAAATATATTAATAGATACCGATTATATTAAAGCATAAGTCCATATGCACGCGGTTACAGCCGTCATCGCCATGCCGTGTAAAATAGTTTTGTTTGAGATATTATCGTTTGTTGTCCATGAAAGTGTACAACAAACATGACTCATGCGCGGTGACTGAATATACACTAATGTGTAGTGTATTTGTATATATATGAGCATGAAAATCACAGCGCGCATGTTACTGCTATTTCACCGCTAACATTACAGGAAACGGATGTTGCCGAAGAATGTCTAACTCAATTTAGGTTGATGTGGCAATTTTACCGTTCAATCTTGTGGAATAAACTCGTCAAATAAACAGAATCAATTTTCATATAATTCGTATAGATAGAATCGATATTGAAATATTCAATCGCCAGCGGCTGTTCGTAAATCCTATGCAAACCATATAATGTGTGGGTTAAATATATTCCAAATAACTAACCCTAAACCTTATAATGTGTATTATAAATCGAACCACAAACTAAAAGCTGTCGATTTACGAAATTTCTCACTACCAAAATGTTATTACATTTGCTCACCGACCTGGAAATCAATTTGCATAAACTTAAAGGATAACAAGCAATAAAGGAACAATGAAATTGAATATAATTGAATATAATAATATTGATTGTACTTACAAAGTACATTTTAACTAATAAATAAAACCGACACGTAACTACGTGTAGTTCTGTATGCCAGTTAAGCAACTGCTTAAAATGGTATGGATATATATGGATTGACAACTGGATCGTAGTTAGCACTGGCTTCAAGTCTTGATCATAGATATTTCCAACTAAGCTGTATAGATAGATAGATTCACGACATTGAAATAATTTATTTAAATAACAAACGATAAGCATATTTCTAACCAACGAGTCTTTTGTTACTTAAATTAAAGAAATATTCTATTATTGTCTACCATAAAACAAACAAACGACAAATTGAGTCTATGGCACAAGCGGCGTCCAAGAAATTATCAATTCTTTCAAAGGTTCGGCGGTACTTCAGCTCTGAACAGCTGCTTAATCTTTACACTGCCCAAGTTCGATCCTGCATGGAGTACTGCAGTCACCTCTTGGACGGTGCAGCCAAATATACTCTGGAAGCTTTAGACTTAGTCGACCGAAGAGCCCGTAGGTTAATTAACAACGAAAAGCTCTCAAATAGCAGACTAAACACCCTAGAGCATCGCCGTCGAGTTGCCAGCTTATCGGTTTTTTATAGGATACACTTTGGAGAGTTCTCGAAGGCCCTTTTCGAACTGATTGAGCCATCTCCATTCCCTTATCGGACTACTAGGCGCAGGCAAAAGTTTCATCCATACGTTGTTGACGTACCCAAAAGTCGAACTAAACGGTTTAACAGCTCGTTTTTGGTGAGAGTTGTCAAGATTTGGAACGACCTGCCTGGGTCTATTTTTCCTGATAAGTTGAACTTGAGCCTTTAAGATTACAGGTGTGCAGGTTTCTTTTGGATGGGCGTGTACCACCTTCGTCTTCATCTACACTTTCCATCAGGTGAGATGGAAGACAAACGCCTATTCCATTACATTTATTAAAAAAAAAAAACAGGTCAGCCAGGTCGTTCCTAAAAAATATTTATTATTAGTTAAGCCCGACAAACATTGTATACATATATATAGCAAATGCCATGACTATCGGTTAAATAGTCTAAAAGTTGAAGTACTGCAACACCTTTAAGCTTTGAGTTGAAACAAAGTGGATAGTAGATATATAAACCTCTCTATGAAAACAGTTATTTTCCAATTTCGTAGTAATCAGTCAAACAGTGCCGCAGTTTATAAACGTCAAACAAATATATCAACATTTGTGTGAGATAAAATATTTCTTTAAATAGCCTCATTTAACGGAAATATAAAATGAAGTATTTCAATCACAATCGTTCTCATTTTCCACTCCAACTAAGCATGGCACTATTATTTTAAGGATGTACGAACTTCGACAAAGAAATCTGAACCCAGCTCACTGTTAACAGACTTTGAATTTATCTTTGAATTGTAATGATACGTGTATTGAAAATCGCTGTATTTTATTCTGGTGGATTTTAAAGATTTTTTACTTCACATTTATCGTTCATTTTTCTTGAAATATTTAGTTGGGTATATACCTATAATATTATTATAAATCTAATTCATACTATTTGTGTAATGTTATGTATCTTGAAAAGAAAATTTGAAAAACGAATTCTGATTTATACGACTATACTGTTATACTTTTGATGTTGTGTGTTAATGTTATCAAAGTATTTTTAACATAAACCGCTTGGATAATTTTATTTGAGTTAGTAATGTATACCCACAGATTTATTTTATATTTATTGCTTTAAAAAAGTTACAACTTAGTAAAATCTTAATTAAATTTATTCAAGTAGGCTCTTACAAGGAATTTCCGGAATGTAGATTCTAGCGAAAACGGAATAAAGTTTAAGTCGTTATTTTTTATATTGTTTTTCTTTAAAATATTTTAAAGTTTTTAATAGTTTTTTTTTTTTATATCGTTACTTATGCGCAAAGTTAAAATATTAATTTTCCTTGTCGCATTAATTCATTGGTATTTTAAATATATGATGGATTAAAAGGTATTTTTATTTCCAGGTTGGTACGAAGACAACTGGTTCGAGACGAACTTGGAACGGGAAGGCTTAGAATGCACAGCGGATCAAATGCGAGAGGCAGCCGAGGGCCACCTCACAACAGAGGCGCTCATGTGGAATCAGAATGCCAATCAAACAACTATCTCTGGCATGACTTCGGAAGATTTTCGGTATGAATATTTTTGCTACCAATTTTTGCAAGACAGTCTAAGCAAATTGCAAATATAACTCCATAAGAGATTTTTAAATTTAAGTATGCAATCGATGCAGATTTTTATTATTAATAATTCATGTATAACAGAACAAGTACTGAGTACACAGTATACAAAGCCTTACCACCTACTAGATAGTAGAGCTTTGTGCAAGCCCGCCTGGGTAAATACTACCCACTCACCCACGCATCAGATAACGCTAAACAGCAATACTTAGCATTGTTGCGTTCCGGTTTGAAGGATAAGTGAGCCAGTTAATTACAGACACAAGGAATATAAAATTTCAGATCCCAAGATCGGTGAGCGGCGCATTGGTGATGTAAGGAATAGATAATATTTCTTACATCGCCAATGTCTATAGACGATGGTGACCACTTACCATGGTGGCCCTTCCACCTATATCCAACATATAATTGTTTTAACTCTTATTGAACGCTAAAATACATTTCGAAATATATACATAATAAATACATACATAATAATAATACAGATAATATCAGTATCTCCAGGAAATTGAAGAAAAATAAACGTTGAATAAACCAGTTTATCCACCAACATTATTTCTATTGACCTTCAATTTGTGTCGTAACTGTTTGTATTTATTTAAGAAATGTCGCAAAAACCCCATTTTCTATGACAACGATTTCTTTTGTACGCATTCAGAAAGGGAGGCGAAAGACATACATGCGGTGAGATCCCGAATAAAACCGCTTGTCACAACTTTTACGCGTTGAAAGATAATATTCCATTCTTTCGACGAGAGACATTCAATTGAAAATACCTATCTAGATGATACCTCGATTCGCGACGACTCTATTGCTATGTTACTGTATCAAATAATAATTTTCCTGGAGTGTCCTTTTGTGTACGTAATGTTTCACCTAACGTCAAAATGTAGAAAATTCCTTTTGCGCACGTTTTTCCAACCGCCCCAAATGCCGGGAGAACTTTACAAAGCCTTTATATATGATAACATACACTTTTGTTACGAAATGACAAAATAAAATGCTTTCACTTCGCTTCGTTTTAATAACTTTGTTTTATATGTATATTATTCTTGACAAATATGAATGAAAAATCAAATCTTTTAATCAAATGTTATGCGATGAAATAAAAAAAATGGTGTGAGTGACAATGTGCTGACGAGATTTGACGTGTAAATATGTGAACTCTGTCTCAGTTAGTCCTTACCGTGTACCGATCTCAAGCTCGCATTAACGCACTTACAATAACAAATGTTACGCTGGCGTCATTTGACGCTCGAAGTATTAGTTTGCACCTACTGAGCGCTAATATGTTTACACATCTTTTAAAAAATGGTTGTTTATATAAATACAGGTCACGTTTGAATGAAGCGCTCCGTGAAGCCGGCTATAACATCGACGGAGAAAGATTTCCCGAAGGATACCAGGAGGCGCCTTTGGCCTATGATGCAGTTTGGGCCGTGGCGTTAGGTAAAGTACACGAATGCGATTTTTTTTCCTATAGATGAAATTATAATATTTTAACCACAAAAACTTTTTCAGCCTTCAATAAAACCATGGAGAAACTCGAAAAGAACGGGTTGAGTTTAAAGAATTTTACTTACACAAACAAGAAAATTGCTGATGACATTTACGAAGCTATAAACTCGACGTCCTTCCTAGGCGTGTCGGTAAGTTACCGCGTGTCATCATGTATATTATGTACTTTTTATATACATTTCGTCAGAATTTTATATTGATTAAGAGTGGGTTATATTTCGCTCGTTAGCTTAATGACTTCGCAGATTGTATTTCATAAGGTTATGCCGGAATTAAATCGGAGAATTCTTTGATATTACAAACAATCCTCAATGTATAATAACCGTTGACCTACCTACAATGAATCGTGGAAATAATTATTTTATTTTCTTATGATTGAAGTTGACCTTTTTCGTCGTTGTAAAAAATGATATAAATTAAAGCATTCTAAAAAAACTGCTTTAGCTTTCTTATTAAAGATGAAATGTAATTTAAAATCTAATATTACTCTTACTTGCTCTAACTTGTTTAAATTAATTATATATTTTATTATCATGTGATAATAAAGTCTGAATTTAGAAAAATCATAATATTGCAATTTGAAATAAAAAATTATAAAATATTTCATAGGTTAAAATGTAAAGCTAGAATGGTCTCGGAATTTAGACTCAAACAATGTAATCCAAATTATTAAAAAAAGCAATATAATATAATATAAATAAGCAAAATATTCTTCAGTTAATTTTTACTTATTATGCAGTAATTATCTTTATTCATTATGTACAATAAAATATATATGTCCCGATGCAATAAATTAATTTCAAAAAAGTTGTACCTAAGTAAGTACAAATTTAAATAATCTTGTAAACGAAATATGCTCAACTTATGAGTATTTTCAAAAATAAGGCTTAAATATAAGTCAAATAAAAAATTGTGTAGAGAAGCCAAGCAAAGTCTAATAAAAACTCTGCACCCAAGTAACTTTTGTGTTAAAGTCTTGACACATTAATTTATGCAGGGCGACAAAAGCGCCATCTGTGATAGAAACTAGTAATACTAACAAACTACAGTATACATTTTATAAAACTATTCTACTCAAAGGAAAATTTTATTTTATTAAATATCGAAATAGAATCGTCGAAGTAGAATCTCACATAAGCATCGTCTTATATTTATCAATGTTCGCTCGCTTTTACTGTGACTTATTACAGGGATTGGTAGCGTTCTCCTCTCAAGGCGATCGCATAGCGCTGACACAGATAGAGCAGTTAACCGACAACCACTACGTGAAGCTCGGATACTATGACACTCAAGAAGACAACCTCACGTGGTTGGACCGGGAACGATGGGTTGGTAAGTTGAATTTGTGATATTACATTTTAATTTGACAAATAATTTGTGGAATTACGATGGCGGATACTTTACGTGGCAATACGTGTGTGTGGCGTTATTATTAACCACAACAAATATATTGCGTCCTTTATATAAGGATGACACAAAATGCAAATAAAAATTATATATTTCCTTTAACTTGATATTTTTTATTACATCAAAACACTTTTGTTTGCAATAAAGGATTGAATCTATAGAAATATTTGCTTTATATTGAATTTCGGTCATGTTTAGCGGAGTTAGTAATATTTGCTAATACGCCTAATATTAGTTGATGTAGTGCGCTATCGCTACGCGAACATACTACGCCGAATAAACTACTACCACCTTAACTCATACTAACATAATCATACATGTACCCTTTATAAAATAAATAAAGTAATTATTAAGTATGATGTCGGAAGAGACTTAACTCTAAAATACAGGCTCGGCCTAGTTTAAACGCGTGTACTTATTTACATTTAATAGAAATAGTTTTTAAGCCAATATTGTTATTATTATATTTTATTTGATACTTTAGGTATCAATATTTTTTATTATTTATTTATTATAACTAGAGTTTAAGTCTGTCTTCTTGGTGTTAGATTAGAAACTAAAGCAGATTATGAATTTTATGAAAATTGAAACATAAAAAAGTTGAGGTTATTTTAGAATTTTAAATATATAAAATAGAAAAAGAAATACTTATAATATATAGTACTTAAATTACCAACTAAAAATTAATTTTAATTAAATTAACAAACTTAAATTAAACTTGAAGTTCGAGTAATGAAAAAAATATTAGATTATATCGTACCTAATAATATAAAGAATAATGTGTATTTCTTTTCATATTCTGTGTGCGTTTAACAATACGTTTAAGCGATTGAAAACGTGTACAATTGTTTGTGCCTGTGTATGCTTGTGACATTTCTTTTAGTCACATTAACGTATAGTGGATATTGCGTGAGTCCTTAGGGGTAATTGCTTTCAAAAAATATATAAAGAAGAATTACAACGCATGCCAGGCGTAAGTTAGTGTTTTATAAATTGTCACGTTAATCGCATAACTAAACCAACAGACAGTAACTACGACCAATGTTAAGCGAACCATGAGACGTATCCATCTGCGGTTAGGATAAAGTCCACAAAACCGTTTCGACAATAACCGAGGTTTCGAATTAAAGTTTAATGAAACAAATTGGAAACAAACCTTAAATAAATTAAAACGAGAGAGACGACTCGTCGAGCGTTTTTAATTCACTTACGTGTTGGCATCCCAAGATTTTATCTTTCTTTTAAACTGCACGACTCTGCCGAGACACTAGGAAGAGTAATTACATCCCTTCCCACTTCGAAAATTCTCTGTGAAGTTTCGGTGGATATTAGCCAAATGGCTCAAAGAACATTTTAATTTCTATCTCTTTCGTTCTAGTAACATTGCGTAATGTAAATGACGAATAATAATTTTGTTTTCAAAAGTACAATAATTTATTAATTTTTCGTAAAACACGAGATTACCATTAACGTTTTGAATTTCTTAGGAATATTAATTAAATGAATATTATGATTAATGGCTACTGCGTAGCTTAATTTAATTTTGTTGTTTTTTTAGTTAAATTTACTTTTTTCTACTCATCTCTTTTAGATTTACTTTTAGATTAATTATACAATTACAAATAATTGACTTATTACGGTTGCAAATAAATGAAACTCAAATGTATTAATAAATGTATTATGAAATAGTTATTCTATTTACCATACAAATAAAATGGTCATTAATAAAACGATTTTAAATATTTTATCCAATTCAAAAATGTTATTCCGAATCGGCATTACCTTGAATAGGTACGATTAAGCAACCGTGTAAATAAATGGTACTATATACAGTAACAGCATGCTTATGTTGAAACGAGCAAAAGAGCGCTTTATATACAAAAATCGCGGAATTTAAAATAAAACGTATGAAAAATGAAAATTTCGCGAGAACAATCGGGCACGATGTTACAAAGCAGCTTAGCTTGCTTTAAAACAGTGTTTCTCTTTACCTTCGAATAGCTTGCTTTAATTCATAAATAAAAAATAGTAAAAACTTTCATTAATATTCTTAGAAGCAAGAAAAACTGAAGACTGTAATAAAATAAAGGAATTCCATCCATTTTCTCTGCTGGTGCAATAGTTTTACGACTAAACTTTTACGATCAGCGGACATGGGGGATTTTTTTATGGACAGCGTCACTTCGAAACTTACAGAGTAATAGTCGTCTTTGGTACGTCTTTTTTTAAGTCAAAATAAGAAATGAAAATAGAATCTAAAATTAAAATTAATTTATCAAAATTATACTAATAACATATAACATTAATTTTGATGATAATTAACCTATTAATAAATAGATAATATAAATTAATTAAAATATATGTTTTTTATTTTTTTACAGCAAGTTGTATTTTTATACCATATATCGTTTATTGATTTTAATTATCTTAACAGAAAACTGTACTGTATGTTTGACTCTGAACGATCAAAATTATATTTCCTTTGTAAGATATTAGCAAGATGTAATGGCATAATGGTATAATGGCGAAATAAATAGTTAACGGCGTTGGATATTTTGTTTTAGCATTATTAATATTATATTATTATATCTTAAGCCGCTATTAATTAAATCTTCTTCGGGCAACGAGTTGGTTTTGCTTTACCAATAATACCGTTAGCGTTTTAGGGAATTTAACTCGATGTATCGATATAAGTTATGATGTATTTACAGTAAATATCATTTTTAATAATTAAAAATGTTCTTTGTTTATCTAAAAGTGTCTCAATTACTACTACTATGTAATTCAGCTAATGTATTTTTTTAGGTGGTAAGGTACCACCCGACCGTACAGTGGTGGTTAACGAACTGCGTACAGTCTCGCTGTCATTATTCGCCTGCATGACGGCACTTTGCATCGCCGGCATCCTAGCCGCCATCGGCTTAATTGTCTTCAATATCTTTCACAGACATAGAAGGTAAGCTTGTATTTATCCAACTGTGTCCCACATTGCAATAAATATAATTACGCTCTTTCAGCTCTATATTTTTAATTAGACAAAGGTTTCAATCAATTTTATATTTACTTACTGCCTCGGCTGCCTCATTGGTCTAGTAGCTTCATGTAAGGCCGCAGACCCGGAAGTTCTGGGTTCAATTCCCAGGTTGGGCCAGTAAAAAAAAGTTATTGGGTTTTTCTGTCAAAAAAAATCTCAGCTCGGAGTCTGGAAGTTGAAATTGTATAAACCCCCGTGCCTCGGGAAGCACGTAAAGCCGTTGGTCGTGCGCCTGAACTTTCCGGTCGTGTCGGATTGCCGTCCCATCGAATTATGAGAGTTAGGGAATTGAGAGCACCTGTATTCGCGCACAAACTTGTGCACTATAACATCTCCTGCGCAGTTGGCTAATATCTCTTGAGATTGGCCGCTGTGGCCGAAATCGGTCTGGAGGACATTATTATTATTATATTTACTTACAACTTTTGAAAATTATCGCAAGAGAAGAAAAAAGTGGTAACAAATTTAGTAAGTGACCATTATATATAAAAAAAATAAGAATCATTTTTATTGTATATGAAAAAATTAAGAATCATTAGCATAGATATCATATTTTTTAACACTTTTATTTACATCAATTTTCATAATTGCGATTATCATCATCATAATACTTACACAAAAAAATTGGCTGATTTTTATCGCCAGTCGGCTGCCATAAACGCGCATCCTGGGAATGTATTTTTTCATAATTATGATAAATTAAAAACTAAAAAAAGATATCAAAAGTCTGAACAGAAATTTCGTTATTTCCACAAAGTTGGATCTCAAGTATCCAATTATGATCAAAGTTTAAACTTCTTTACAAACAAAGATAAGAAAAGTGCTATCTCTGCAAAACATATTTCAGTTTTATATCGGTATAGTTATTTGCTGCTATTTTGCAGTCAAATTAATTTTCAAATTATGATTTATCAATAAAAAACTTTAAAGAAAAATTGTATTTTTTTTAAAGTTTATGTATTATTTTATATTACGTAGACATGAAAATTAACCATTTTCTTTAAATAAAGTTTAATCAAAATCAGTTTATTTTTTTTTAATTACTTTCACATTTGTATTATCAATAAGCAATCACAAACCACTCACTTAAATACAGTCACTATATAACATTATTTTCCCATAGAGTGATCCAATGGTCACATCCAGCATGCAACACTGTTATGCTCTGCGGTTGCTGCGTCTGTTTCGGCGCCGCCATTGCTCTCGGAGTCGATGGCAGATGGGTCCAGCCTCAACATTTCCCTGGTCTGTGCGCTGCTAGAGCCTGGCTTCTAGCAATCGGCTTCTCCATGGCCTATGGCGCAATGTTTACAAAAGTGTGGCGCGTCCATCGGCATACAACTAAACCTAAGCCGGAAACAAAGGTAAATTAACTCTGATAAGCTTAAAAAATTATTCCCAAATCTAAACTAGTATCTTTCGATCGATTCAAAAATTGAAGGCAAATCAAACCAATATGATGAAGAGATAGTTGTTTTTTCGAATTAAAAAATTGATATTGATGATTATAATTAAATTATACTTATAATATTGATTGAGGGTACGTTTTTTTAATATTGTCTAACATTGTGTTGCTTATACCTTGCTCAGAAGCTGACTGTTCTATTTTAAATACATAAGATACTACATACAAATTAGGTAAGCACACACATAAAAGTACTGTTGAGTAAAAAACAAATCTTAGATAACGTCAATTGTTTTGTATAATTTATGGCGTCTTTTTAATACATACACACATACACTCAAACTGGGTCAATTGTACTAATTTATAACTTGTATTATTCATTACCAAATAATTTCTTACAAAAATAAAACTCATCGTAATGGGGACAATTCAACTAATTTTTATAACGGTAAATTTTATAACAAATATATAAATTACCATACGTTCCCGGTTTTATTCCAAACCACTTGGATCGTTGTTTTAGTGGAATTAGAAAACAGTTAAACCTTAATGATTACTTTTCGATAAAGTCACACTTCCACGATGTTAAGGATGTTAGTAGAATTGTCCCGTGTACACAAACATAACTTCCTCACCGGAAAAAATAAACTCTTTATCAGCTTACAAAAGACAGACAAATTGTCGCTTGTTTTCCTTTAAATCTATGGAATGGAATGACTTGAAACGTTTACAAGGCCCTGTTTCCTGTTACAGCGCTTTATTTTATTTAAGGCGCGTTTGTTAAATTCTTATCTATTTATTCAGTATAATGTATAGGGGTAGTTGTAAAATAAAACGATTGCTTAACGCTTAACATTTTATTAAGTATTTAAATGATTTAACATTTTCCTAAGCATGTTCTCTATGAATCGAAAATTTCTCCGTTCAACTAAAATTAATTTCTCGAAGCTTTTGTTTGCATTGTACCTAAAGAAACATAAACAGTGGTAGCAAAATGTACGTAACAAAATAAATCTAATGTCAGTAAACTCGCGGGTTTCCTCGTGTCAATACAGCCCCATAAATTCAGAAGTGAATATCCGTTTCATATAATTTATAGGATAGATACTGCTACCGCGTAGAATTTCAAATGGGTAAAAGTCACATATTTATGCAAACAACTGAGTAGGATCGGCCTATAAAGGTTTATAGTAATTACACTTTCCTCTTCCGAAGCGTGTCCCTAGAGTCGCTCATTAAAATCACTGGATCGGAAAGGCTATTCTTCTCAAAGCTAATAAACAACGTTTAATATTAAAGACGGTATTGAGTTTCAAGCGTAAACTCCTTTGCTTTGTATATTTTAAATTCTACTTAAAAAATAAAACCGAACTAAATGACTTCTTAAGAGTTATTTTATTGTTATTTCTGTAAAAGCAATTAAATATTTAACAGTGATTATTTTAATTCGTGATTTGTTTTTATTAATTTTATTAACTTTTATTTATTAAGGAAAAATCTTTAATATATTTTTTAATAATAAACGTGCTGTTTATTTATCATACATGGTAAAATATAAACATAAAGTTTTTTGAAAATTTTCAATTGATCAAGTTGATTTAAACTTACTTATATATAGTATTGATTTGAAACTATTTCAGTATATTATGTATTTTAAGTAAGTGGAGTTAGGTAGAGATGGCGGGTAAGTGGAGCAAGCCAATAGCAGTTAATGACCTTCTTAAGCTTAGTCCCTTTTTGTCTTTATATATTTATTTACAAGCGGTACTAATACAATAACAACAACATTATTTATATAGTGACTATATACACACATGAATAGCTAATTAACACAAATTTATTTATTGAATACGCTTAGGGAAATAAAATTAGTTAAACGTAGAAAAGGGAACAATCACAAAAGGAATTATAATGGCTTCATTACTTATGCTTGGTCTGGTATAAGCCGAATGTCGCTATTCTGACTAGCAAATTCTTTCCTTAATAGCCTTAATGGCCAAAGGTTGACAGGCGATGGTCCTTAAAAATATATGAAACAAATTAACATCTTTATTGCCTTGGATAAAAGAGATTAGCTCATGTTTTTTTTTTATTGGGTCAAATAAAATAATCAGGAAATTAGATATAATCTTTATCATGTTCTGTAAATTTACTCATGAGATTTTATGGATGAATAAAAAGTATTTTTTTCATTTGTTAAAATATTTTTTGACTGCTTCGTTATTCTAATATTTTTTCTAATGCCAGAGTTCCCGAAGTACTAGCTTCGAACTCTAGGTCCAGTAATTAAATGTTATGGAGTATCCGTCATAAATTTCACAGGAGCAAAATGGCCCCTATTGAATTTGCCCCGTTGGGTTATAAGAGTGAGCAAAAAGAGCACTTTTGTTTGCGCATACACTTGAACACTGTTATGTATCCCGCGCAGTGGAGTAGTCTCCCTTAAGAATAGTCACCGTTGTCAAAATTTGTCAGAAATACATCATTATCATCTTACATTAGACTTTCCCATAACATATAACGTAAAAAGTCTCACAATATACAAACAATGACAACTGCTTATTACAATATGGAAACTATAGCGACCATTACGAATAAATGGAAATATATTATCTAACTTTTGAAATAAACATTTAACGTATAAAGATATACTGAAAGTATGATAAAGATGCAATACTTCTTTCGTAGTAGTAAGTGAGCTTTTTTGGATATATAACCCATATAAATAATTTTAGTTAATATTAAAAACTTTCTACAGAAACGTATGCATGGATGGAAATTGTACACCATGGTTGGTGGCTTGCTTGTTGTCGACGTGGCTCTTTTGACCGCGTGGCAGCTGCGTGACCCATTACAGAGACGGGTGGAAATATTCCCCCTGGAAGCGCCGCGACACCACGACGACGACGTGCACATCAGACCAGAGCTGGAACATTGTGAAAGCGAACACAATACTGTTTGGCTAGGTAAGTTATATTTTTCAATTAAACTCAACATAATATTTTGTAAATCCACAGAAATTGATACACATTGTCAGGGACAATTTATGCATACAATTTTATAATGCATGTACATAATACATAAATACTTGCTTGATCAAATGATCGGCCAATTAGAGGGAACCAGTTTATGTGGTTATTCTTACCCGCTGAAACCATTGCCATGGCCGTCTTTTGCACGGATCGGAAAAGCTGTGGGATTGAATCGATATTATGCACCTGTGTTTATATAATTTTGTGATCATGCATGTATTTAAACAATATTACTACCAAAACAGCAAATGTGGCTTATCAAATATCAAATAAATTATTTAATATCAAATAACCGATAATCTAACACCAATGTCAACGTGTAATTAGTTCACAGTAATGTTGTTTGATACGAAATTGCTTAAAATAATTTCTTATCTCAAAATTGTAATATTTGTTCGACTCGTTGTTTTTAACGGTACTTTAAACATCGAAAATCATTAATTATCTTCTCTTCAATAAAATTTAATTGCTTATTTAATATTAACCAATCAGTAACACTTGAACAAGTTTTGATTTTAGCAGCGATATTGAATCATTATTTTTATAAATGTATATAAAACCATCTGATAATGTGCAGTATGTTAAAATTTATTTAGTTAAATGAAGACAGTAATCGGACTGTATCCAGTCCAGTCCAGTCTCGAGGCCATACTGACTGATTTTTTTCCAAAACAAAACCATCGAGAACGTGACAGTACGCGAGACAATAACTTTTTCAATCAGAGGAGCACCCGTGTGCACTCGCTACGGTTGTTGTTCTAAAAGCTAAAAAAATTTTTTAAACTACAATCCAATGAACCCAATATAACCCAACCCAGTAAAAAACTCTCTCACTCTCTTTCAATCTGTACATTTAATTTATCCATTTAAATAATATTGTAAACCTAAGACTTAATATCAACCCTTTTTCTATTAAGTTGTTCTCCGATTTATTTCGTCTCATGTTTTACGATCGTAATTCTATTAAAAGTAAATCCATTGAATAGGACAGAAAAGTAAATTAAGATGTATTTTCCGATGTGAGGATTTACAGACGAATAATTCTAAATTCGATACAAGATAAATATCTTACAATAAAACGCGTTACTTGTTCCAGTATTTACTGATTCCAAAATAAATATCGATTAAAGATATCTTTACAGAGGTGCAGCACGACTGAACAAACTCCTAACCCCAATTTGTAAATACTATAAAAAAATTGTTATTGATACAGATTATGCGAAAAGCAAAAATATATGATACAAAAATCAAAATCAAAGTATACTGTATTCAAGTAGGGTATATCGAGCACTGCATACTACAGATTCGGAATGTACCGTAACAGCCTGTGAATGTCCCACTGGGCTAAAGGCCTCCTCTCCCATTTGAGGAGAAGGTTTGGAGCTTATTCCACCACACTGCTCCACGCACACGCATGTTGGTGGAAATTCGGAATGTACGTATCCATAATAAGAGTAAAATCAGTTGGACTTTTAGAATCTACGTTTCGGACGGGTATATATTTTATACCAGGATATTTAATTAATTCATATTTGCTCATAAGAGCCAATTTCAATAAAGTATATATATTTGTATATATACATATTTTTATATTATATAAAGGTGGGTCTAAAATATTATCTAAAATGGTAAGTGGTCACCAACGCCCATAGACATTGGCATTGTAAGAAATGTTAACCATCGCTTACATTGCCAATGCGCCACCAACCTTGGGAACTAAGATGTTATGTCCACTGCTGTTTTGCGGTAAAATATCTGATGAGTGGGTGGTACCTACCCAGACGAGCATGCGAAAAGCTCTATCACCAGTTATATTTTGATTTCTCCTAAACACTAAAGAAAGCCTATCAAAAAAGGACACTATGGCTCTATCAAAACGTTCTATTAAAATATTGGTATTAATGAATACTATATTTAGTCGTGTATATTGTGTGGCGCTATATTATTCACGAAACGTTAAATCTAAACTATTTTACTAATGGTCAGACTCCGGTGCGAGTTCGGTTAGGTCGTTGCAATAAACTTTCAAGACAAACTACAAGACTGAGAGTTGACTAAACAAATGTTTAAATGAAATTTTAAATTCTCTTAAAAGTTCAGTGAAAAGATTTTAATTACAGCAGTTACTTTACCAACTTGATTAATCAAAAGAAATCATTACGAGTTTCTATTGAGTTTTAAAAACTTATTTAATTTGAGCGCGGAAAGTTTTTGAGGTGCTTAGTATCGCATCTATTTTTTTTTCTGAAGGCCGTGAATGTCCTACCTGATACCAGATTAGTAATGTAATGTATTTAAAAAAAAACTTCAGTGTTCGTAAGAAAAGCGAATCGATTTTTGAATATAATATCCGGGCTTAAGTCGTAAATATTTTAAAAACTATAGTTACAGAATAAATGAGAACTTTATTTTTCATTATTGCTCTTCGATTTGATCTACGATCATTAATTTTTAGTTGTATTTACAACATTACCAGTTTCAATTTGTACAATATTCGACTTTTTTAATTAACTCGTTTTGAACGATTCAAGATTTAGTGCAGAAGATGAGTCTATTTTAAGTTTTATTGAAGTTATCGGTCTAGTGCAGATCTCAAGATCTTTGTTATTATTATTTTAAATAAATAATTAATTTCACATCCTCAAATTATTTGCTGTTAAAGCGGTAAGGTCGTCTTTTGTATCGTATCGTTAACGTGCAATAAAGAATATTTGTATTAATTGTAAATAAACAAGTTTATAATTATGTTCTATCTTTTGATTTAAATCTTTGGAATTTAGTATAAGTATACTCGTAAACATCCCTCTTCTATTGAAGAGATATTCGGAGTTCATTCAGCCGCACTCCTCTACGAGTCGGCCGGGATAAATAATATTACCATTTATTCTGACACACAGACATACACTGCACACATACACTACACATAGACATAGACAGAACATACATAATTATCTTAGTGATTGCTTTTACTAACATTCTTGATCTTTATATATAGATCTTTCATCAAGTGATTTGGTAATTTTAAAAAATATAATTAAATAATAACTGTATGGTCATTTTATCTGATGTTCAAAACATGCTCTACCAACTATTGTTTTCTTATCGTGATTAGCGATGATTTGTTAAACAATGACGTATTTAACTTCTTTCAACTGTCAAATCAATAATGACAAAAACAGCGAAATCAAATTTTAACAAAACAGCCGCAAAGCAAAGTTTATAAGGAATTAATCCGAAATTAATTAAACTATTAATACGAACTCTGCTATTTATATGTCAATGTCATTTTTATTTTATTTTTGTTTATTATATACGCCTATGCAAGGCGTGTTAGTTCAATACTGTTGCTTGATGTAGACCCTATGTATAAAACCAGACAGCGTGATAAGGTCATATGTCTGCGTTAAGTGCTCAATTTATCAATCACCTTGTCAAGTATTTCTTTCTAAGTGTAAAAAAATATAATAAATAAAATTTTTATTTTTTTAAATAATAGTACTCTTATATTAAACCTCTCAACTGTTACTTTTATTGAATATTATTTACAAAAGTTGCATAAGAGTTAAATATTACGAGCTGTTATAACATTTCACTATGGTTCGTTTAATATAAAGTTCAATGAACTTTATTTTTTTAATTTATGAAATGAGCTTTATGTTGTCAATCTTAATAAGATAAATATAATTTGATAACTCGTAAACAATGAGGAACATTTATAAATCCCCCGTCAAAGTCCACCGCGTCTCATTTGCGTCCCAAACTCGAAACGAAATTTAAACTTTAAGTTGTTAATCACATCTGCGTCTTCATTACACTGTTTTACATTTATATTTCGACATTTTAATATTCCATAACATTTTCAATCTTAAAAAAAGAAATCATAACTTTAATCTTAGAAATAAAATGTTAAAAGAATGTTTTTAAAGAGAGTTGTTTTTACTTATTTTATATTTACGTCTGAATAACTGCACTATTAGCAGAATTATTTTCATTACCTATTCCTGATGTGCAATCGAGTGTATTCGATTGAAAGGTTGTCAATTCAATCACTCGATTGCGGTTTCAATCGATAACAATGCAGTCCGTAGCATAGATAACTTTTTTTAGGTTATTTTTTTGTAACCACTGTGTCATCATGACTCTTGTAAATCAATGTGTTATTAAAGTTCGTGTCTAAGGGATTCTTTTGTTTCAGGTGTTATGTACGGATACAAAGGATTGGTGTTAGTTTTTGGACTGTTCCTTGCGTATGAAACACGGTCAGTTAAAGTGCGTCAAATCAACGATTCTCGTTATGTCGGCATGAGTATCTACAATGTGGTCGTGCTGTGCCTCATCACAGCGCCGGTGACGTTGGTGATAGCGAGCCAGCAGGACGCAGCGTTCGCTTTCGTCTCACTAGCGATCGTTTTCTGTTGTTTTCTGAGCATGGCGCTTATATTTATACCAAAGGTAAGTGACAATACAATTTATATATTATTTATTTATGTTGAAAACAAACGGTACATAATAAATGTCATAAATATTGAATATTAACAAATCAATACCAACAAAAGTTTCCAATGATTGATTAACACATAACAGGCGTAGATGCAACGGATAACGGATAAAATTATCAATAAATCATAAATTAGGTCCAAATGAGAGAGACAGAGAGAGAAATGACAAATTCATTGAATGACAATTAATGAAATCAGTACTATCATTAGTCTTTTTTTTACATAGGTAGGTGGACGAGCATATAGGCCACCTGATAGTAAGTCAACGCCCATAGATATTAACATTGTAAGAAATGTTAACCATCGCTTACATCGTCAATACGCCACCAATCTTGGGAACTAAGATCTTTTGTCCCTTGTGCCTGTAATTACACTGGCTCACTCACCCTTCAAACCGGAACACAATAATAACATACCCAGACGAGCTTGCACAAAGCCCTACCACCAGTAGAATTAGTCAAAATATTTTATTATATTACATAATTCTAAAATAGGGTAACAATTACATTGTTAATAAGATCGACAAGATCTATATTTGAACTAGATATATTTGATATATATATATATATATATATACTTTACTTAACAAAGATAAATATAAAATATTTACTTTGAAGTGACGTGCATATTCTATTGTAATTAATAATGATCATATTACTAAAGGAATCGCTGGACTATGCAAGCGATGCCATTACCATAGTTATATACATATATAATGTTACACTATATTTATAACCTGGGAAAGGTGCAAGGGGAACCCCCTCCCCTCTTCTGATATTAGGTACCGCATGATGTGACACATTCTGACAATGCGTGTCGGTTGATTAGCTATGATGTAAAAGCGTAAGAAACTAACTAACTCACTCACTCATTTACATTTATAACATTAGTAAGAATCATTTATGTATACAAATTGAGTGTGTGACGTAATCATGTAAAAGCGAACTACAAGAAATATAAAGTACATCCTTACGTCGCCGACTCAAAACTTTAACTTAGAATATAACTTATTTAAGCAGCCATGTCATGTTTCCTCGTGAATATGACGAACGAAGCATAGTAACCTTAAAAGGTTTTAAATTTAAGACGAGGAAATAGACGTGAAAGTTTTTCCAAGGTTGAATAAGTCTTTAATATTAATATTTAAGTTGGTTTTTAAATAAACTTTATATAAACCAGGATCTTGTTGGTAATATTACATTACTTTTTTATAACATAAACCTAATAAGTAATAGTTCTTATAAATACATGCAGCAAGTTATTTTGCTATTAAAATAATTCCAAACATGATAGTTTAGACATTTCACAGCAATCAATAACGATTTAATCATTGTTAATTTGCTAATATAAAATATATGTATCATATTAATATATATAAAGTGTTTTTATTTATTTTATAGTTATTATAATTGCGTTATAATGTATTCATATATTTATATTTTTATCATGTACACCCCTACCTTTCTTTTACATGTTTCTTGGATGTATTTTGTGTCATGTTCACTAGTGTTAAATAAAGAGTATTTGTACTGTGTGAACATATGTATTATACAATACAATTAAAATAATGAATTAAATATATACTACAATTAAATGATTTAGTCTGAAATAACCTCGAAGCGTTAAGTTAACGACCTCTAAATTTAGATTTCCAATAATGCCATTCGAATCCAGGAATACGAGTAAATTCAGCTATAAATATGAAGTTGATAAAAGTAAATTCAAGTTATGATTCGTCTACTTCTTCGATTTTCTCTACGTTCGCTTCATATGCGAATTTTTAAATTTTCAACAATTTCAACTGTTTCTTCTCTACAAATCGTACGGAGCAACAAATTGCGGTTGCTTAATTTACTAGTGAACCAATCTCTAACACACATGACCTGATATTTGCTTTCGAGTACCAATCATTTCAAACTGAAACCACACAGAATCACTAAGATTCTGGAACGCCACTCAGCTATACTGTGAATTTTTATCTTGAATATTCGAGGTATACTCGCATCAAAGACTAACATTTCTTTTTTCTATTAGAAAATGTATTATTCGGACACAATAGTTCTAACCCTATCTGATCCTTGTTATCTTCTCATTAATTCGAGTACGGTTTTTCCATTGTTATCAAACAATGTCGGTTTTGTTAATGACATAAAAGAAGCTGAATTTCTTTGTTAACTCTTTTGTTCTATCGTTGACTTGTCAATATCAAGTAATATATTTTAAGCGAACAAATTTATAAAGGGTCGAAAGGGATAAATGGGGTGTTCATCAGAATCAAATTTAAAAATCATTTTGTCATATTATGGGTATGGAAAAATCATTAAAGCTCGTCGCTGGCTGTAATAAATCGGAGGATGTTTGGCGAACGATTTGATGTCACTTACCGTGAAATTTACCGCAACGATCCTAATCATCGTCGCTTGCATTTATATCGTATTTTATAACTTATCGGGTTATCTCATCCACTTTCAAACTTTAGAATAACTTGAAATTTGCACGCATAGAACCAACGAATATATAATAATATAAAAAAAGTCATTTACACGTTTGCAATTTATAAAAAAAAAAACAAATATAACGTTTTCATTACAAGAAAGTGAATAGTAATTTTTAATATGAATTGATAATCCATCGTAAAAAAAATATATTTAACAATTCATGAATCATATCATCAATCATCACAATTAATCTACGAAAAACTACTGATAAAAAATTAAGTTAACTAATTTCGAGTACCCTACACTATTTTTGTTTCAGTTAAATCTATAGTTCAAAACTATCACATATATCACTTATATAAAAACATATATGTGAAGCAAAAGTCTTGTATTTTTTAAATTAATGCCCTACATAACTGAATATAACTGAATACATTTTAAGGATTCGTTACCTGGAATTTACGTTTATTATCCGGCATATTAAATTTACGATGACGTAATGTAGCATATGAGTTTTCCTAAATCACCCTTAAAATATGACACCCTTCGCGTTCGTCGACGTGAGAAAAGTAGGTAAAACGTAAATAGAATTTCTTTTCGATATATAAGCAGGGATGCAAATAAAAGCTACTATTTTATATTTAAAAAATTGAAATTAGGGTACCTTACTGAACATTTTCTATATTTACAATACACTAAATCTATTTATTAGCTATTTGAATTTGGCTGATCTATGATGATTCGTAAGAGTTGATATACTAAGTCACTTAAAAGAATCTGATCACATCTCTAAAAAACTCTAAAAATATATAGTTAAGCTAATGTAATTCTCTAATTTGTTATATTGTATTAGATTGTATAAAATGTAGGATAACAATGGGTCTGACATGATTTTACTTATTTAATTTATATTATAATCGACTATCAGATTTGAAATGAATTTTATTTAAAATTAAACAAAAAAGAATTATTTATAAAAAATACCCTTTTCAGACAGCTAAGCTGTCACGAATAATACGTGTTCAGAGATTAAATAGTAAAAATATTAAATATTTTTTAAACAGGTGATAGAGGTAATACGGCACCCGACGGAGCGCGCGGAAAGCAGTCGGGGATCGGGTTCTGGCTCCGCCCCCGCAGACGAAGAGCGGTACCGAGAACTCGTGAAAGAAAATGAGGAATTGCAGAAACTTATCGCACAGGTAATTATTTAAATCTAGGAATTGTAGTAACATCCACAAATATCATCTTCTATCTTATATAAATAAATATATTTCGATATATCTGTTTGCAAAAAAGCCGAGATGGCCCAGTGGTTAGACGCGTGAATCTTAAACGATAATCGTGGCTTCAAACCCGGGCGAGCACCTGTTGTTAAAAAAGGTCTTATTTAATTATTCGAATTTCGCAATGAATGTGGTCTTGATATTACTAGTAATTTAATTTAATTTAGATTAATTACCTCACAATGTTTAATACAAATTAACCATATGAATGAAGCTTCGATTAAGATTTATGTCCAGTCACAAGGCCATCTCGATTCTTTGCGCAAAAGAAACAAATGATACAATTTGTGTTATGTAATAGTTCTTTTAGTCGATGAAGAGTTACAATAAATATATTACAAATCACAAACAAACAAGTTAAAAACTTAAAAGGATGTTTAAATATAAGAGTAATATTAAAACGTTCATCATAATATATAACCTTGGCCCGAGGAAATAGTCCTATTGGAGCACGGGATTTTGTTTCCGCATGACGTCTAAAAATCTAAGCAAGCGATTCAGGGATGTCAAAATCAAAATCAAAGAATATTGAGCCTCCTCATTACTGATGATGAGGCTCAATATTCTGTGTAGTGTACGCTGAGTAATCAGCGAAGCCACCTACTAAAGACATTTTGGAACTTATTTTTGAAACCTCTGAAAGATCTATGAGTTCTACCCATCTTTGCTCTCAACGAAAATAATGTCCACGACGAATCTTTAAAAATATTTAATAAACGGACGTGACTCAACGAGAAACGACAAGATTGAACGTTTATTTTCGACACAAAATTCCACGTCTACTAACTTGAGTATAATGGGTATATTTTATTTAATATTATTATAGTTAATAACTGGTTCATTTTAAGCTGGTTGCAGACCACGATCCTGGACTGGGTTTCAATGGTGAAATCAGGTATTGAAATGCCGTCAAATTGGCTTAAAAGAAAGAGAATATAGAATACTGATATATTTTTCGTAAAATTATTTTATATTTATAGAAACGTAATAAATGAAATTCGGTCAAGAGAACATTAATATTATATTATGTTTATATTAGTTGAAAAAATTGATTACCAGCTGATGTCGCCATGACCTGTTATATAATTAATTTAAGCATGCAATACACATAAATTCGTCCGTAATATATACTTACTGTTGGCTGGCTCTTGGTCGTCGTTTTTCAGATATTAGATAACATGTTTTAACCGAGTTTATAGGATTTTAGCGCCAGCGGTGTTGGTGGCTGCCGTAAAATATAACCTCTTCTGGGTATAAGCCAACAATTTTAGGACAAGGTTTCAGGGTTGTATTCAATATGTTATTTCTCTTTCAAGTAATCTCGAACCGAGTTGTATTTGTGACCTTGATTGCTTAGACTTGATCAAATCAATATTAGTCATAAGCTTAATCGTTTGTAGCTTTAAGTTTAATTTTAAATATTATATTATATTGACGATTAGTCACAATAAAAAGCTTAAATAATCCAAGAAAGACAAAACAGTCAGGTGATTTCTTTTTTAATTGAATTACAGTAGTTTCAAATATTCTGTTTTATGATGCTATCATAATAAAACTTTTTCAACAAGTTTCGAATAAAAGTAGTTTTTCTTACGATTCATCTTATATGAATCTATATATCTATTTTCCGCCAAAAAGAGGGAATTCCAGCTACCTCCCTCTTTCCGAGATGTCTCAGTACCTATAACTGACCACCTTGACCTTCTTGGCGTTACTCTCACGTCGACTCTAAATTTCGGCTCTTTTATTGAGTCCAAAGCCCAAATAGCCGCCCGAAAGCTTGGTATCCTCGCCAAGGTGAGACGTTACTTTACTTCAGAACAACTGCTCAGCTTATACAAAGCACAAGTGAGGTCTTGTATGGAGTACTGCTCTCACCTTTGGGACGGCTCTGCTAAGCACCACCTTCGGGCTCTAGAGTTGATTGAGAAACGTGCTGCGAGGTTGATAGGAGACGACACATTGGTTGAGTCAAGACTCCAAAGTCTTGAACATCGACGTGTGGTTGCTTCGCTTTCTGTCTTCTCGGTCTTGTCTTCTCGGATACATTTCGGAGAATGTGCGCAGGATTTACATAATCTAATTCCTTCCACCCCCTTCTACTATCGGACGGCCAGGCAAACGCGACCAAAGCGCCATAGGTACACAGTGGAACTTCCCCGCCTACGTACGAAGCGCTTTGAATCCACATTTATTATTCGCACTGCGAAACTGTGGAATGCTTTGCCTGAGTCCATATTTCCAGATGACTACAATGTAGGTGTGTTCAAATCCAGAGTGAACGGGTTCCTTCTGGGCAGGCGCGCTCCATCCTAGACCGTGACTATGCTTAAGATCAGGCAAGTCAACGGTCAAGCGCTTGCCTATTAACAGTAAAAAAAAAAAAATATATGAGATAATTGCAAAAAGTCGTTAATAAGATGACCGCATTATGGATGGACCGCATTGGATTATGGATTATGGTTATTATCCTAAGCATAGGTATACTTTTTTAAAATCGATATTCCTAGAGTTTTTCGAATAACAAAAGAAACATAAATAGTTTCTTGGATTCGAGAAAAATACAAATTAAGCAATAGTTTATTACTAATCTACAGCTTGTTCATCTACTCAAACTATTTATATTTAATTGTAAAAAGTCTTAAGTATTTGTAGTAGTTATTATTACAAATTTCTATACATTTAACAAAAGCACTTCGATGAGCAGGTTTATTACGTCACAATGTTTACTTGAAATTACTGTTATCCGAGCTACTACGAACATTAGGAGCTTTATAATAACTCGTTAAAGTAAATGGGTGTAAATTGATAAGAATCCATTCTAAATGTAAATTTATCGCTCTCAATTCCAAATTCACCTTGCTCTTAAATTGATCACAATGAGTAACATTATCTTGATTTTTGAGATTAATAACTCACGACCTTACTTATAAACGTTGCTTAGCGACTATTTAATTAAAAACAGAATTCTCTATTTCTATCATTATTGATTTGATATTCGAAAAAGGAAAACATAGCATTGAATAACTAATCATCCACTAAACGACGTTTATAAATAAGGCTGTTAAGAATAAAATTATAATTTAATTTTTATAATTTTCTAGAACCATCATCTTTAATGATAATAATACAATCGTTGTAAATCTATTTATATAGTTATATGATCTGTCTCGTTGTTCTATTGACTTACATTTATTTAATTGTATTACAATTGACCTTCGTGAATATTTATAAGGTCCCGAAGTCCTGGGTTCAAACCCTGGGTCAGTCCAATAAAAAAGGTTATTGAATTTTCTGTCGGCAAATTCACAGAAACAGCACAAAGTTTGAAAGCTGGCAGCGTTCACTCTCCCTTGTCTGGGATAGAACGTGAAGCCGTTGGTCCTGCCTCTGAATTTTCTCCGTTCCTATTCTCTATCCCTTAGAATTATGTTAAAAAAATGCGGAATGAAGAGGGAATTAGAATCTCATCTTATTACTATCATTACACAATGCTTTGTTTTCTAACGGATAACAAAATAATACTGACAGAAAGAGAGAAATCTGTATAGAGTCCACTACGCGAACATATCGATTATAACAAAGTCTTGGTTTGTATATATAAAAATAAAACCACGATATCCCAGCTGATAGTTTTTGTTAAAAACGTTTTATCAGACGTATATAAAAAAATACTAAATTGAATTTTGGGTATTTTTCGAGATACTTTGCCATTTTTTTATGAATTGAATCCACCGTAAGACAAATTATGATTTCTGAAGATAATTTTCTTTGGACATGATATAATCTATTATGTCATATGTACAAAGAAAAATATATTGACTGCCTCGTTGGTGTAGTGGCTTGATGTAAGGCCGCAGACTCGGAGGTCCTGGGTTCAATTCGGTCGGGCCAATTAAACGTTATTGGGTTTTTCTGTCAGAAAATTCTCAGTAGCAGCCCGGAGTCTGGAAGTTGGAATTGTGTTCACTCCCGTGCCTCAAAAAGCACGAAAAGCGGCGGCTTTCCGGTCGTGTTGGATTGCCGTCCCATCGGATTATGAGAGTTAGGGAATAGAGAGTGCACCTGTGTTTGCGCACACACTTGTGCACTATAATATCTTCTGCGTAGTTGGCTAATCTCTCTTGAGATTGGCCGCCGTGGCCGAAATTATTATTATATAATCTATAACATCCAAGTATTGTTGGCAGAAGGAGGAAAGGATCCGCGTGCTGAAACAGAAACTAGCAGAACGGGAAGCGGCAGTAGCGGATGGAGTAACGCAAGGTACGGGGGCGGTAATAGCTGACCTCGCCACCGCCACTTCTGACTACGGCACTTCCACCAACTACACGAGATCATCCCGTGCCTCTGTATCTGACTTAGACTTCTCAGAAAGCTACCTCTAAACGCACGTACCTTTAAATGCTGACTAAGGAAATAAGCGCACGTTGTTGAAACATACGAAAGGTTGATTATTTTATATCTAAATTTAATCCTGTCTTATTGTCTCGTGTACTGTGAGCAACGGTTCCTGGATGTATGTATGTTATGTAGAATTGAATACCTCTGTCCTTCCATTCACCAGATATATATTTTCTCTTAAACTTGCGCTAAGCAGGTAAGTGTTTATGCGACTACCTGTTTAATTGCAAATTTGTGCAAAAAATCCAGATTATTTCATTATACAAATATGACTTATTCATTCATTATCAAAAATACATTATCAAAAAATACTTTGCCATAATTATTATGGACAATACCTTATTTATTTATACTTTGTTAATTTAAAAATATTAAAACAATATAAATTCATAATTATTATTACGTCCGCTTATTTCCGACTTCATCAAATCGACTTTGCCATCCATCCTTCTAAATCATTTCGCATACCTTAATAAATTTCCCGCATCAAAGGAACCTGTCCTAAACATTTTTTTAAATTTTATTCTATAGAATATATATAACTGCGCTAATTAAATTAAAACCCGACTTTATTCATTTACATATTTTCCATTCCGTTTAACGAAGTTTACACATATTTTAAAATTACCAAGTTAATTCGTGGTTACTTAAAATTTAAATGAAAGACTGTAGTCTTAATGAAGTAGGTATATTTATTTAAATATACATAAGTACACTGAATTGCATTGCAACTTTTTTGACTATTTCCTTTTACTTTATTAATTATTATTAAGCTTATAAGAATTTTGTAAAACATTGGAATAAGATTTGTTTAGTCCGTAGTTATATACTTATTTTCAACTTAAACTTAGTCAAATATTAAGTCATTTATTTAAAAAAAAACAGGAATGACTGGCCTCCTATCAAAGGGTTGAAAGTCTAAAATTATAATCTATTTGTTCCTTTAACTGTTTAGCAGAAGCAGGGTGCACGACTGCCTATGGATATATTCACAAAAAAATACAAAAACACCTATGACAGAATACATACTGAATGTTTACTTAATTTTATAGACATCAAACTAATTAGTACTAATAAATGTTAAAAAAATTAATAAAATTGGTTATTTCAATCAAAATTTAAATGCAATCGTCAAATATTTTTCATATAATCTTTAAACTTTAAATGAATTCTGATAAATTTCACTGCATGTTTCTTTAGTAAAAAAAAAAATACTTTAAAATAGATTACTAAAAGAAGAACTAATTATACTTTTAATTAAATAAGCTGTAAAACATAGTCGTAAGATATTTTATTATTCTTCCTTCCTTGTAAATCTTTTTCGATATCTTTTCCCTCCTTACCCGGACTCTACCTCACAAATCGTGACAACTGCACGTGTTGCTTTATTATATATACCCTACCTTAAACTATCACTAGACTGACTTAGATTTATTATTAGATAACGATACTACACGAAATACTAATCGTTTATAAGTAAATCTTTTCTAGCTATTGTTACTGTCACCATTCTTGTGGTATAATTTAGTATAATTTGTCTGAATGACAAAATAAATAGCGATAAGTCACTACAACGATGTTTTCATGCTTTTTAAATGTTTGATAAATTATTACACGAATATCTTCGAATTCGACACCTTAATATTTAATTGGCACAATAGTTATAATTAGATTAGAAAAAAGTCGCTTATGACAAATTTTATGTAAAATGTTATTTATTTATAGATATAAATGAATCACTTTTCATTGATACTTTATAATTTAAAGCCTTCATATATTTTTTTTTATAGACGTAGTTTGAAATTCATGCAGTCAAATCTCGTTAAATGCATTTATAAAAGTTATTTTTAAAATTTTGTAAATATTATTTTATGTTGAAATAAACTATACATAATTAAATTAATTGGTAATGTTTTCTTTTCAAAATTGACTTGTAATGAGGAGAAAGATAGTTGCAACGGAGTTTGCGACTAGGGTCGAAGTTGTTTAAGCTGATAGTGTGTAAGTACCTAGTTGGAGATGTTGTTCCGTATCCCGTAGCAATCTGTTATCTGTACGTCTTTGTACCCTCGCATGGCACCCCACTGCACTGCCCTAGCGCCACTGACACTTATTTTACATAAATTGTAATACCGCTTCCATGGATTCAATTATCGTTGTAAAATATCACAAATGATGGTGAGTAAGATTTATATAAAAATAAATTTGTAATTTCAAGTTTTTTTTTAAGTACCTTTTAAGATAATGTTAAACAATGATAAAATTCAATCGACTTTCCGTTTAAATTTTTTTTTTAATTATCTTTCAAAGCGTAATATTCATAACTGAAAGGTATATCAATTTCGTTTGAAAAACAAAGGCTATGTATGTACTTGTTACAATCTTGGCAAGATTCCAGTTTAGCTTTCACTGATGCTAAGCACTAACATTCAACTATACCTACAACACATCGTTCTACATTTTTTATTGGAAAAGTATACAAAATCGTTCTTCAAAAAAAAAAACAATCCTTTTTAAACTTCGCAATAATCTAAGATGCTGTGTAACGAGATTTCCTTGCATGAATGTTACCGGTTGTAAATAATTTATTGGCTTATTCCATTGAAGATGTCGCAAGATGTACAAAAATATATATACTCTACTTTTTTAAAAGCGCTTGTAAAAATATAAAAATACCTAATTTCGCTTACAGGGTGAATTACTGCTTTAATATACTATTTTGCTCGTAGCTTAAAAATATGCTTTTTATGTTGAATTCATCGTGCCATCAATTATAAATGTATCTTTATTAAATGTTACGTTTTCTCCTCAACAGATGTTCAAGACGAACAGATATGAACGTTGGCGTCTTCTGCGATTGGTTAAAATATTGAATAGTATAATTGTTTAGTTTATAAAAATAACAGTATAATATGAATATTATTAATACACCAAAGGTCAATAAACAATTTCAAATCATTAAATTACTTAATAATTTAGATAAAAATAATTAATTTAACAATATTTTATTACTATTTGAAAATGTTAAATGATAACAAATGATCATTATAATTATAAAAGCTCAATTATTTCATGCTTATTTTATTATATAATCTGTTCAATGTATAGTATGATCGTAGTTATGCTTTAAAAAAAAAAACAAATAATTTTTAATCTAATAAACTTGGAACATCAACATCATACATACTGGCTACCATTTTAACGAAACAGCAGTTTTAAAACACTGTTCATTAAAATTCCATTACTGTTTTATTTAATTATTAAAATAAATATTTTACCTATTTACGGGTTGCACATTCGGGTTATAAACGGTATTAATAAATATAGTATTGTATAAAGTGAAAATAGATCTTCAATTTGATCCACTTTAGAAAGTCTATAATTTATTTTAGAACACCACTGTTTTGTGAATATAGCATCGGTCAAAGACCTGTTCTCCGATTATAGAAGTGCTGTTTGGAAGCTTGTGGATAAATGTATGTCATAATTCCTTTTGAGACGTGCAAGTTTTCTCAAGACGGTGTTTTCTTTCACAGTTGAGAACTATATAACTTATAACTATTACTATAAATCAAAACTTGAAAACTCTTAGTTGGTTGATCGAATCAGAGATCCATAATACAATACATACAATGTTTTCGTTCCAATGTTTAACCGCACAAACTGAATTCATAATTTGATTCTAAATTTGAAATTCGAATACAACCTTTTTTTCAGCATTTTTTTTTTAATTTTAATAAAGGTGTGTTAATAATATGATTATATTATATTTTATTCGCTTTAAAATAACTGTCGTAGAATTTTCATTTACGAAAATGTTACTTAAAGATATGAAATTAAAGTGTTCTTATAAAATTAGATTTATTGATTAATGTAGTTAAAATACAATGATGGCTATTGTACTTATATTAGAAGAGGATTTAAGATTGAATGTTAAGTAATGATGTTAAATTATTATTTATAAACATTGCACATACTATATAGTATGAAAACAGATATCAACTAGTTGTATTCAGGTTGTAAATTATTATTACACATTGCTCACTATAAGTTAAACAATTTTCGTTATTGATATTTTATAAAAAAAAAAAAACATCATTATGTATGTTATATTTTTTGAAGTTCTACATATTTTATTATGACCTCACAATTAAATTCATTTTAGTTCAAATACCAAATTAATATATTAATAACCGAAATTGAATTTGTTATTAGAGACGGTCGCGAATAATATTTTTCAATGGGCTTGGAAAAGTGGTACTTCGGTTGTCGACACACAGAAACACACCATCCAATAAACTGAATCTATATGTATAAATCCAACGTGTCGTGTTTTTTTTAATTTGTAAGGTAAAAAAATGTTTATTAATTCTACTTTCATATAATGCAGATGAATATAATTCAACGTAAACAGTTTTATAAAAAAGTAAATATATATTTTATTTATTTAAAGCACCATTTGATAATATTTTTTGTCACATTTAGGTATTCCTTTTACAATTTACATCGGAATTGATACATTTAACGACCGGTATGATTTTTCACATCATTAAACGATATATAAAAAACATTTATAAAATAATAAAAATATAGTCCAAACTCGAACTGACATTACATATCAAAGTAAATAAGAAGTCCACTAGACTATATTAGCTTTTTACGTGATTGCCTCAGACCTTAACTTCTTAATGTTGTCTTAAATGCAACAATACCGCTTAAGCCATGTTTAAAGAAAATATACAATAACATTTTTCGACGAAAATTATGATTCCAAATATAAGCATATTTCTAGAACCGCTATAGATAATATCAAAATATCAGCTAGCGGGCTTCTGAATTTACTAATAGTGCGTTCGAGTTCCATTGTAATACGTAAGTTCTTATTAAAATCTTATGGCTGTCTCCAAGTGATAACAGATGCCAAAAGAAACGAAAGCCTGTAAATAATATATATCTAAATTATTCTTGAATTCATTTTATCGTGTAGACAAAATAAGAAGATGTAAGAAAACATTATTGAAAGTTACCTGGTATTAAAAATATATGTAATTTAGATAATGTCACAGTTTACAGCACTGCCAACTAAGTCGAGTTAAAGAGTTACTATATTAGAAATAGCTTAGTATAGCTCATTTGTCTTGATTCAAAATCGCTTGATAATTCAAAAAGAATCAAATTACTAAATGGAGTAGTCGTTGGCACAACCAAATGCTACAATATTTGAACGGGATTCGAAAATAATAAAAAAAAAAACAATAGTAACGCATAATTTTAAAGACTGTTTCTAAATTTAAAAATACATTCTATTTTTAATTTTAGCGACGTTTTTATGAATAAAATTTAAGTTGTTTATCATACTGGTTTTTCTAGATAGTTTTATTTTTAATTTTAACGAATAAATAGTTCAAACGTGTTATTTAATATGGCCTTAGTCAAAGATTTGACTGCATAGAATTCTATTTGTAGTTTGTTTTATATTGAATTAACTCGTTATCATCGTTAATATTGTTTTAAATTACAAGTTTATATAAATAAATGTTGTTATTACAAAAAAGATAATTGAAACTTAGTTGATGATGTTTTAATAATATTTTTTAAAGTTATTTAAAAGATGTATTATGTTAATTTTATTAGAGATAATATATTTTATTTATTTATTTAGATCGAATCGTAAGTTAGTATTTACGTGTAAGCTATGTAAATTTGTTAATTTATTTTTCTGTGATCTGTACGTTTAGTTGTAAACTTCCACACCTGTAAATAAAGAATCATTGAATGATCTAAATGTATGGAATTGTTTTAATTATTGAACCAATACAAAATGACGTATATGCAGATATAGAAGAGTTTTTGAGGTGCAGACTAAAACACTATCGTCATTTTTTTTAGAATTAGATATTACATATTAAAAAAACAAAATAGTTTGCCACCAATACAACAGATTACTTATTACTGTTTGTCTGAATGTCTGATTCCTGAGTGCCTGTAGCGAGCGAGCTCTGAGCCTTACTTTTTTTATTTTAAATGACATTTACTAAAAAACCCAGATATCGCTTAGGCTTTAACGAGATATTCTTAAGTTAAACGCACCAAGTAATTCAATCTAGAACATCTCTCTAAAAAAAACAGAAAAAAATATTTTACTTTTCTATTCATTAACGTAATTTTCATGTCTAAAATGCAGATTTAGATTAATTCTGAAGACAAAACAACAACTCTTTTTTTAATATATATAAATTTGTTATATTCTATATGTTCACTGTTAAAAATGCAAGTTAAAGTTACTGTTAATTTCTCCCCTTTATATGAAATTGATACAAATTGTGATTTATCGATTAAAGATTTAAATTATATACCGTTTAGTTCAAATTCATCGTGTTATCGCGTTGAACTTTATTAAGATCTATACATCTTAGATATAGTTACTTCAGTGTTACCCTGAGAAGTGCCAAGACCAACAAATTCGTCTACAACTAAACAGATTAACATACTATTTAACCAGTTCATCTTTAACTAAGAGTTACACTATAACTGACGACATAATTAGCGCACAATTTTAATTAGACCTTAGATAGAAATTTAGTAGTCAGAAATAAAAGAATGACTTTATCTATAAATGCCGTTTAGGGATTGGTTAAAATAATCTTATCTTCTTCTTTCGAATGTCAAATCATTGATGACAGTAAGAGATAAATCAGCGTTTTACTAAACACCTCTCAACAAAATTGATAAGTAAGACTAAATGCATTGACAAAAGGCGGCGTATCGCTATAACATTGATCTCTTCGAGACAGCACTTGGATAAAGGACATGACATTTATGATGAAGTGGTACGGAGGTGTGGTGTATAAATAATTTAATAATCTACCTAATTAAATTAAGAATAGTATGTGAACTTGGTGGTTGAGACTCATTCACATTAATGTGACCAACAATTATAATCAATAAAATATTTCTACTTACATTTTAAAAAGGTTTTCTTTTATTGATTCGTTTTAATACGAAAATTCCGCAGATCATTAATAAATAAGACTTATGATATATATGTACAGTATAAATGATAAAAAAAGCTTGAAGCTATTATTCGTTGACTTACATACCGGATACATCCATAATTAGATAAAAACAAAAGAGTTCAGTACCATTTTCTCCAGTGCTTGTCAACCAATTCTCTTTTTTTTTGTTTGGTAGATTTTGACAAAAAATGGAATAAGACTAGATAGACAACATCCGAAACATGCAAATTGATATTTGGATTCAACTTATAATTTAGCATTTTTTGTGTCACGCATATGATATAGTATATACGATTATAATGAAACGAATTAATAAATACTTCATAATTTAGAAGTTTAGAGAGTAAGATCTATCGGTAAATTACTTTCTGCAGACATCTTAATCTAACGCAATGACAAGCATTTATTATAAACCCGAGAATAGCGTTTATGTTCGTTGCTTTACGCTGATAGGCTATTTTGCCCGCAAATTCCCTAGTCATGCCTTTAACTAAATAATAGCTTATGTAAGAGGCCGTGTGCCGACACCAGAGTCCTCTATATAAAGCCCGGGCTTTAATACGGTGCCCAACAATGGGTATCTTTGAAATATTATTGTTACCTTATCGTTCCACGTGGGTTACTTACGATTTTCTTAGAAATAAATTCAAGTTATATTATCTTTTATCGATAATAAACATACAAATTTATGTCAAGCAAAAATATATATAATTTTTAATAAAGTAATATCTTTAATAATCTCATATCTTATCATAATCATCTTTCTACTAACAAACACTTACTAATGCTTATACTCCAATAAAACCACAATTATATTTGTAGAGAGGCGTTAGCTTTTTGGCACATTCAATTTTCAAACCCACCGTTCGCTATAACTGTTAAAATAAACTTGACGGTTGTTTTTCAAGCGTACCCAGCAATTAGACTACTTGTTCGTTAACTTAAACAAACAAGAGTTTTAAAAAAGGAGATTAAAACAAAAAAGATAACGAGATAAAACAGCGGGAGAACCTTTTGGAATGGTCATGATTTCATTGTTTCGAATGAAACTTTGATGTGAAACTCCAAAACCGCAGCCACTGTTTGATGATGTTATTTAGTATACTTTATAACTTTTTTCATGTTAATTATCTGATTAAAAACGGTATACGATGTCTTTACCACAATACTTACCAAAATAAATATATTATTTGGTATATATTATATATATATATATATATATATATATATATATATATATATATATATATATATAATAAATATATTATTTGGTATATTATCCTTTGTGGCCCGAAAATTGCAAGATGTCTTTGAAATGAGGTGAGATTCAAAATTTGTTAAATACAGAAAGACATTATATATATATATATATATATATATATATATATATATATATATTTTCATGTTAATTATCTGATTAAAAACGGTATACGATAAGTATAGGTAGACGGACGTGCATATGGGCCACCAGAGTAAGTGTAAGTGTCAAGTAAGTGGTCACCAACGCCCATAGATATTGGCATTGTAAAAAATTTTAACCATCACTTATATCGCCAATGCGCCACCAACCTTGGGAACTAAGATGTTATGTCGCTTGTGCTTGTAATTACACTGGCTCACTCACCCTTTGAACCGGAACACTACTATACTAAATACTGATGTTTTGTGGTAGAATATCTGATGAGTGTGTGGCACCTACCCAGACTAGCTTTTAGTGATTACACCCTCGTGTCTGGCCTGAACTTTCTCTGATCATGTTGGTTTTGAACTTTCACGTTCCATTGGATCGGGAAAGTGATGGAATAAAAAGTTCACTCATATACTTGTCCACAATAATATGTCCTGCACAGATAGCTAGTCTCCCTGCAAGGATCTGCCGTAGCCGAATTCGAAAGGACATCAAATTATCAAGGTACTTTATTATTTATTCTTCTTTACATATTTATAAACATAAATCATTTTATTAAACGATTCAAAAATACAATTCACACTTTGGATAAAACTTATGTATGCACTTGTTAAGAAAAAGCTGTTAAGTATTGCGAAGTATTTAAAAATGAATTTTTAAAACACGGTTAACTGAGAAAACAATTACAGTGAAGACAGTCAAAACGAGGTATGTTTTAGGCATGAAGATTAAAGGCAACAGGCATGCAGTAGTGCGCCCGAACTTTCGAATCTGACTAACAGATGAGGCTTCGGTCTGCCCTCATTTGAACGAGCTTGAAGTTTTTATAGTTCAAAGTATAATTTTATATTATAAAACCGGAGAGTTTGTATAATTGAACGAGCTAATCTCAGGAACTAATAGTTTGATTTAAATAATTATATTTCCATTATATTGGTAGCATTGTGCTTAATTAATTAAATTTATGCAACTTATAAATTCAATAACGACTAACGACTATCATATATGGGAAATTAAAATAATAAAAACAAAATAAGGGCCATCTACAATTTGTTATTTTTCATAAATCATCCTAGCATTTCTTGTATAAATAACATGCTGGATTTCCAAGGCTAAATAAACGAGGCAGTTTAATTCAATTTATGTAATCATATATCTATTCCACTTAATAATCAACTCCAATTTAAGAATGAGTAAAAAACATCTAAGCACAACACACAACATCTAAACATAACACAATAGTTACATTATAACGTTAGTTTTTCTTTATATATATATATATATATGCATATAATTCTTCTATATGTCAAGGATATCAAAATACTATAGATACCGAATAGGTAGTGCTGCGATCGGGTTTCTTATTTCACCCGTATGAAGTCGCGACGGGCAGCTTGTATTAATATATTATTTTTAAATTATTATTTTTAATGATAGCAGCATAGCATATGCATCGCCGACCCATTTGCACAAAACGTGCTAAAAATTTCTAGAATCACAACGAATTAAAGCTAGATAAGTACTGACCCTAATTGCTACATGCATACCAATTAGGCTGCGTGGGTACCTCAAGACTTGTTGTGTTGAATTTTACATGATACTAAAACCTGTACAACAATTAAAATATAAACGCTAACGAGGAAAAAATTAAAAATATGAATTTATGCTCCGAAAACGAGTGTATTATTTTAGTGCAGCGCAAAAATTACGACAGAATACACGAACGCTTTGTAGCAGTATTTGTAAAAATAACATCACTCTGCAAACGAACGAAGTATATAAATATATTGGTCTAATCATAATAGGTATTTATTTCACCAAAGGTGATCAACGCTTCAAAACAAACAGGCATATACCTAAAAATGCAAATTTCCAATCTTATATTTTTATGTCATCTGGTTAAAATAACCTAATAAGTGTAATATAGGTTAACGACGAATTAATTTTAACGTTAAGTCAACGTCAAAATATCAATATTAGTTTGTATCGTAGTAACTGTTACATCATTAAATAGCAATACTTAGTATTGTTGTGTGTCGTTTGGAAGGGTAAGTACGCCATTGTAACTACAGGTTGGTGGCCCATTGCCAATGACCCTTACATCTGTTGTTAATATTTCTAACAACACCAATGTCAACGTCAACAAAATAATGTGGCCACCATTTCTCAGTCCTAAGAAAATGAAAAAAAAATTTAGTATGTCAAAAACTTCACTATTACAAACGTTGTTGGAACTTTCTTTTAAGTATGACAACACTTGTACCAGAAGTCCTATACTTATTACAATAAAAAAAGTATTTTCAAATGGATAATATTTTTTGTTATCTACTTAATTATGACTTGCCACTAGATGGCGCGCAGCAGCATATAGATTTCTATACCTCTCATGCCAATTGGTATGCATACACCGTCGTCTACCGTGTTTTGCCTTGTATTCTGCAACTTCTTTCTTTTAATATTCGTATTTAATATAATTATATCGTTTATTTCCCAAATAAATATTAAAATAATAAAAATGGCACATTAATAATACACGTAAAACCAATATGTTTTTTTAATCAAAATAAAAATACCACATAATCATCCTCCTTTACATAAAGCTTGTATGAGATATAATACGAACTAAAATAATAAAAGTGAAATATTACCCTTATATTATAATCACTTAAATACATCTTGTTTTAGGAGCATAATAAAGCTTTCAGTTCTAAACGTGGAATGGGTGTTCAAGCGGAAACCAAACCGTTACATTGTCATTGTAGATACATTTTACAATTATGTATGGACCCACACCGACTTCCTAAAGAGTTAAATACACTCTGCAAACTGGGTAAGTAGGTCAAATACAAAGTAAAATAAGAAGTGTGACGTCACCAACGTCCGAATTTTGTATTTAAATCAAATATAAAGGTAGCGCAAATACTCACAGGTGATCCCAATGTGGGTTTTGTTTGCGCTGCCCGGTGATGTAAGAACTCTAATACATTTATGTGATTTTATTGACGTGTTTGCTAAATTTAAGGTCGAGAAAAGGGTTCACAAGCTTGTTCCATACAAGGCGTATTATACACGAAATTAATGTTGTTTTTTATTATTGTATTGTAGTTCACTATTTAGAGAGAGTAAGCCAGTGTAGTTGTTTTTGGCACGGGGCATATAATACCATAGATCCTAACATTGAGGTTGTAAGAATTGTTTGATACTTCAAGACTTGTCTATAGACGAAGATGAGTACTTTCGCGAAATTACAAATAAAAAAATGCCGTTGTTCTAGTTGCTAGTTTGTAAGGCTTTAAGGCCTAAGGGCCGGGCTTAATCCCGGGTAGAGCCAATAAAAAATTAATGAGATTTTTCTGCCAAGAAATATTTTGTACATTTCTGAATCTTGCTGTCTCGGAGAGTTGGCATTATTTACACTCTCGTTCCTCGGAAAGCACGTAAAGTCTATATTCCAACGCCTGACCTGTTTACAGCCAAATTAGACTTCCCATCCAGTCACGATATGGAAGCGAGGGAATAGATATGGCACTTGCGTTTGCGCATAAAACTGTAAACAAAATATCTCTTGCGCAGTTGGTTAATCTCAGTTAGAAAAATCCCTCCAAAGGCCTCAAAAGGCTCTCGATAAATAAATAAATAGAAAACCAAAATTACAAAACAAAACTTCAATACCAATAAAATATAACAGTTTCAAAACAACTAACATTTATATTTGACAATCGCGTTGATATTAAGCACTTTACACAGACACCGAATACAACTTCGTTTTCAACGATAACAAGAGACAAAAGTTTAACAATGTTTGCTCGAAACAGACCCTGAGATATTAGTTTCGTATCGAGCATCTAACTGTGACCTTTATTGCCTTGTAATAAATCCTATATTAGAACTATATTTCGATTATTGGACTGTGATATGTGAATTGTTGTTTGTAATTTTGGTCACGAAGTTAAAATTGACTTTTAATAATACAAAATAGTTAAATTTGCAACAATTGCTATGAATATATTTTAATTGGTGTCAAACAAATGGCACGTTGCCAAAATGACCCATTAAGTAATGTGGATTCAACATGAAAGGCGCGGATACAAATTCGCGGACGCAACATTATTTATTTGAAGTGCTCAATTTTTTTTCAATGCATTCAGTTTTGCATTGTGCACGAATATATTGTGAAGTTCTACGTAAGTATATTCTGCAATCACAATCCGCAATACAAATCTATCGATGTCTGTGTCGCTTATTTGAAAATATTAGCAAAGCCCAGTAAAGGTAAAAATACGGAATACTTCTAATTTTTTTTATAATTATGCAAATTATTTTGATTATTGTCGGACACTGTAAAAAAATTTAAATCAGATGATAAATCAGACAAATTGAACATATAAAAAAATTCAATATAAATCGTTGGTAAGCAAAAAAGGTTAAGAGGAAATCACGATGCGAATCGCCTCTGCAGCACGTGCAAAGCCATACGTAATGGAAATTACGGCATTTTAATAAAACCCATATAATATATTACTATTGCCGGCCATGCTAGTTGTTTCATATTCAACGGTCTTAACGTCGCACTTTAAAAAAATAAAGAAATATAAATCGTTTATTTTATTTTTTAATAACTTGTTTAATAAATAGCATGATCTTAGACAAAGCTATTTTAACTAAAACGTGTGAAAGTAATAAAATCTTAAAGCTCGCGTGTTGTTACGTAGGAGCATCTACTACTGCTTAAAAAGCTCACCTGCTAAAGAGAAACTTAAGAAAGAGCTATCACCAAAAGTTTATCGTAGTCAAGTAGTTACCCAAAAAGCTTTTTTTATCTTATTTAGTTACAAGTACGTTTACAAAGATTACTACACAAATATTTGGAATACTCCTCTGAATTCTAATCTACAGCCACTCGTTCATTCAATTGTCGATTAAAGTTGTTGTTTATTGAAAGAACATTTTTAGGCTTTAAAAACTATATCAATAACATTTATTTATTTCAGAGAAATTCATATCCTCTTAAAATGAACCTGTTAAATAGTCATGATGAAATGTTATTAGGAATATATTCTTTTTGACAGCGCAGCCGTGCCAACTTCTGAATAAATAACCCGTTGACCCAATATAAGTCTTGTCAAGGATATGTGACGCTCGAATATTTTATGTCACATAGCAGTTATTGACTTTCAGATTTCAGTGAACTATATATTCATTTATCAACTATGATTTTTAATAAAGGATAAATTAATTTATTTACACAAAGATCAGTTGAGGCTTTTTTGTGTAAAGAACGTATTAATAAATTTGCTAAATTGCTTGTTTAATGCATGAATTAGTTTAAAGTGGAAACTTGATTGGTGTGTGAACGAATTAATGTATGTGGTGTATATGTATGTTTCCCAATGACAATAAAAAAAATAAAATTAATGAACTATTTCACCTGGCGCATCAAATTTAGAAATATATTCTGCATAGGCTGCTCTTCGCGATTTCACTAACGTTAAGCGACGTTGCTTCTCTGACCTCGTAGCATGATGTCATATACAAATCATATCCGTAATCCGTAACAGCCTGTGAATGTCCCACAGCTCGGCTAAAGGCCTCCTCTCCCTTATTGAGGAGAAGGTTTGGAGCTTCTTCCACCACGCTGCTCCAGTGCGGATTGGTGGAAGAAATGATTGGTGGACTGAAATTAGACACATGCAGGTTTCCTCACGATGTTATCCTTCACCGTAAAGCACGAGATAAATTAAAATCACAAATGAAAATTCACTAGTGCCTGCCCAGTTTTGAACCCACGATCATCGGTTAGGATTCACGCGTTCTTACCACTAGGCCATCTCGGTTTATAATTATACAAATTATATATATACATATATTACCTGAATAGTTTTCACTTACGGCTTCACCCATGTATTAGTAGAGGGCAGGTGTTAGGTATAAATTAGTTTTCAGCGTGCTTCATACAAAATTTCATGAATATTAGTTCAGTGGGCTAGCCGTGAAATAGTAACAGAGACAGAGTTATTTTCGCATTAATAACATATATTAATAAAGATACAATAAATGGGCTATCTATCTTGAAACTTTTTTTTTAATCATTTGATTAGCACTTTAAAACCTCCTCATATGTGTATATTAACCTAAATGTATGTTCAAACACTTCAATTTCGTAAGCCAAATCTGTGTACTTGATTTTATATAAATGAATATTTTGCATCCAGAAGTGAAACTTATTTAAGGAAAACCTCTGGTCTTATTAAAAATAAAATACCAAATTCTCAAAAATCCAAATAACACATTTGACTCATTCAATTTGTTGAATTCGAACAAGTCGCGTATTACTTACTTAAAGAATTACTGCGTAAAGTAATAATTGCGTCAAGAATTACTTTACCTTCCTGTCCACTAACAAAATGACGGTTTTAAATTAGTATATTATATGTCATGTTTATATCCGTACACATTTTTTCAGAATCAGACTAAATTTGCTTTGAGTATTATATATAAAATTATACTGTATCAGCGTTCATTAGAAAATGAAATCGCACGCTTTGTGTTATTTAGCCTAACGTGAAAGAAGTACGTATATAATTTTTGACTTTATGATATAATTTCAAAGATCGTTTTCAATTTGTTATTAACATGTGATTTTGACAGTTAGCCTGAATTTTTTCGCTTAATTTTAGTCCACATCTGTACTAGTATAAAGGTTAAATAAAGGAGAGAATATGATATGAGAAATTCGCAAAACCTTTTAATTTCGAAACGGTAATAATCAACACATTACGTAAATATGTTGCTTATGTTATCGAAATATATAAGAAACGATAAAACTTGATACTGAGCCAAAATTTATACTAATGATACAATTGATCTGCCTCTTACATACTAACCAAATTATAAAATAGTTACACAGACAGGCATGAGGGATGGTAAGTGGTCACCACCGCTTACGCTTTTTTTATTTATCTATTTAATTAACAATATAAAACTTAAAATAATGATAACAGCTAAAAAACCACAAAGTTTTATACATCATTAGCGTGTATACAAATGTATACATTTAAATACTATCACTATACTACAGATCGAAATACGTACATATACACTAATGTTGTTTTTTTTTTAATATTACAACATATCTAAACGTATTTTATTATAAGTATGTGTGCTTTTTCTACAATATATTCTATGAACCATATGTCTCACAATGTAGCTAATATAATAATATATATTTTTTAATGTATATATATCCTTGCGAAGAGTGTGTGTTTGTAATTATTAAATAAGTACTTACGGTAATAATTCAATAATTGTAAATAAAATAAACTGTCGCTATTGAAGCTCAGTAAGAATTTAAGTCGTAAAATAAACCCGCTTCAATACTGTAACTGACTGTGTACTCTTGACTCTTATCAGAACCAAACAGACGCCCTAAACAAATCTGAGCCAATTGGAGAATCTGCACTCCAAACTTCAATTTAAAAAGATATTCCTATTGACAGAGGCCTCGTGGCGTATACTTTTACCTTTATTAAACTACCCCTAAGTTGGATGAATCTCTTATACTGGAATTTGAAATGAGGTCGAAATGTTTTGTGGTTTTTAAAAGGTTTTTTTTTAAAACTACTATGGATGCTGTGAAACTAAAATTTTCACGTTAAATTTGAGTGAATTGATTTCAGGTAAATGTATCTGATGCAATAAGGTTTCACTTATGTAACGTGTTATAGATTGAACTCGCATTACTGTTTTTAATTCCTATTGAAACTGCCTTTGTAATAAAAGTATTAGTCCGCTTTGTTAAGCAAAACTCAAACACAGCCTACTTTTTTAATTGTAAATTAAATAAAAAAATCTTCTGTTTTTTTATAGTGCTACAACAAGCTGTGCTGCAAATATATATAATTTGTTTTTTTTTAAATGTGGTCACGGAACACCTGCTGGTTATGACCATTATTATTGAAATAAAGATAATTAAAAAAAACAAACATAGAGTTTCCTGAATATAATAAATATGTATTTTCTTATTATAGTAATAATGTATAGAAACTAAGTAAATAGTATACGCACCACGTACAAACAACGATGTGAAGAGTGGCAACGGCGAGGGGGTATGACGGCGTGAACGGCGGGTATGACGGTGAGAAAGCGTCCGGCCGGCATCGTGCCGTTTGCCGGTCCGTCACGACAGACGACGAGTCGGTTTAACCCCAGGGCGCGTTAAAAGATAATTTACATAAAACATAAGCTCATAAGTATATTATAAATGTATTGTGAACTATATTATAGTATTTTAGTTTTAGTTGATGGTTGCGCTTCACAATTCTATGTAGTGAATGCTGGGGTCCCCCAGGGTTCTGTGCTATCTCCCACTCTGTTTCTTTTGCATATCAATGATATGCTCTCTCTCGGGAACATTCATTGCTATGCAGACGATAGTACAGAGCATGGTGGATACCACGGACGCGCAGTGTGATCTTGTCATTGAACTCAATAGGACGTTAGAGCTTATCGCCAAATGGGGCTCAGATAATCTTGTTGAGTTTAATGCCAAGAAAACACAGGTATGCGCTCTCACAGCAAAAAAGTCAACATTTTCCCCTCTTCCCTCCCTCTGTGGCACTCCGCTGGTGATACAAAGCAAAATCGCCATGCTGGGGATGGACGTTCGCTGCGACCTTAGTCCAAGGGATTACATCGAGGCTGTAATAAAAACAGCTTCACGGAAACTCGGAGTTCTGAACAAGGTGCGGCGTTTTTTCACGCCACAACAACTGTGCCTGCTGTACAAAACACAGGTACGGTCTTGCGTTGAATATTGCTCGCACCTTTGGGATGGCTCCGCTAAGTACCTACTTGAGGCCTTGGATCGGTTGCAGCGACGTGCGGTCCGCATTATTGGCGACGTAAAGGTCACTAACACCCTCGAGCCTTTACAATTGCGTCGAGAGATAGCAGCGCTGAGCGCTTTCTATCGACTGTATCACGGCGAGTGTTCCGAGGAATTATTCTCCCTAATTCCTGCTTCCCCCTTCCTTCACAAGTCTACGCGTGCTGGCTCTCGATGTCACCGACTAACTGTGACATCAATTCTATCGCGCACAAAGAAATTTGGCAACTGCTTTATTTGTCGCACTTCCAAAAAATGGAATTCCTTACCAGCTCACGTATTCCCCTCCTCTTACGACCCGGGCTCCTTCAAACGAGGCGTGAAGAGGCATCTTGCGAGCTGGCAAGGCGAGGGCGGCTAGTGCAGAACCTTCTTCCCGACTGTACTGGCCGTCCTCGCGTTTGGACTCTACTACCACTTAACATCAGGTGAAGTAGAGTCATTTGCCCTCCCGGCAAATATAAAAAAAAAATACCAATAATTATTGATACAATATACTACATATCTAATACTGTATAAACTATTAAGAGGATTACATACAGTAATCCTCTTAATAGTTTATTCACTTCTCAAAAGTGCTTGCATACTCGGGCTACCTATTTTCCTGCACACGCCGTTAAGTAAGTTGGTAATATAATGCATTACAATAAAGAAAAAATATTAAATTGATCCTGTTCAATGTCTAATCTATCACATTTTGGTGTAAAAATGTAAACGCAGAACAAACAAACGGATTCGCTATATATATAAATAAATATATTATATAAGTATTAAGTAAATATAGTATGTATATTATATAAGTAAATTAGTGAATACGGTAAATAGCTCGAACGCATTCTCGATCTCCGGAAAGATAAGAACCCCAAACCTTAAACGTAACACAAACGTTTCTTATTTTACAAAGGTATCCAATAAGAATTGATTTTACCGGAATCAATTCCCAAGGAAATAACGCGGGAGAAAGACTAAGGTCACATTCTCACAGGAAGCATAAAACCTACTTACTTTAAATTTGACATATATGTTCTTTATGGTGTATAAATAATCACTAAACACAATTTTTATGAAAAAAAAACTTTTAAAAGGGTGAACATGAGTGGATTCTTAGGTTGCTTGGATTAAATTCCCTTTGGAATAATAAGAGTTAGTAAACAGATCACACGACATTATTTCATTGTTTGGGCCAGATATACGCAATAGCTGCTAAATCGATAAACGGAAAACTCAAACGAATATAGTTCATATTTTTAGAACAAACTATAAATGTATGCGGTACACTCGTACCAACCGCGGATATATTATAAAGATCTAGTCAAAGCGAGGTCATCCATTTTGGCGTAGGTTCGATTGTTTTCATACAATTTGACGAAATTATGATACCTATTGTATATTCTGATAGGATATAGAAATTTGTAGATCATTTTGAAAGAAACAGTGACAATCATTGATAATCATTAACGTGGAGTTTAGGTAAACTATCACCTAGTTTTCGACTTTGCAAAGTAATAAATAAACCCTTCCTGGGACACGGTATTTGTTTCGATAGTAAAATTTCACTCCCTCGTTGGTCTAGTGGTCTAGTCTAGTTTAGTCTATATGTAAGGCCGCGGATCCGGGGGTCAATGTCCTGGAGGTCCTGGGTTCAAAATCATGTCGGGCCAATAAAAACTTATCGTTTTTTTGCGTCGAAAATCCTTAGTAGTAACCCGAATTATGGAAGTTGGAAGTGTGTTCCCGTGCCTCGCAAAGCACGTAAAGCCATCGGCCATCGGATTATGTAAGTTAGGGAATAGACAGTGAACCTGTGTTTGTTCACACAAAAACAACCTGCTAATCACTCTTGAGATTTGAGTATATTATTATTTATTCTGATACGATATATAAACATATTAGTTTAAGATATGTTATTAAAAATATTATTTAATAATTCTATAGTATTAGGTTTCCTTGACAAAATTATGTCACATCCAAGCATCAAATAACAGATGAGAGATATTTCTGTTATCGTATCTCGTACTATATAAATTGTATTAACGACGTGGAGTAAAGATAACTTTTAACACCTATTTTCCGACTTTGCAAAGTCAAAAAATTCTTTCTGGGATTCGTTTCTATAATAAGATTCCTAAGTTAGTAGTCTTTAACTTTGCCTATTACCAACTGAAACTTCGTGTCAAAAAAACTTTGATAAATTAGGCATATTACCTGACACAAGATTATATAAATGATAAAAAAATTGTGTTAGTATTTGTTGATTTTCAAACAGTATTGCTTGACTTATAACACATAAATTTAATTGTATTGATTCTGTCATTAAAAGAGTAAAAAAGAGTTGTTTGGATTTGCGCTGTATTGGAGCTGATGCAATAAATGATGATTACAAGCACAAGGGTCATAACATCTTAGTCCCATAAATTTATTTATTCTCCCCACAGACATTAATGTTTACATTTTTTTATATATATAAATACAGTTATATGTGGGAGACAGGTGCCCAAACTAGGTAAATAAATGGCGGGCGGCCATGTAATTACTTGATACTATTTCCAACAATGTTAATTTCTGCGAGTGGTTGTGGGAATATGTAATGTATTTTATTAAACAATAATTGTTTTTCTGAAAGTATGATAAATGTATATAGATAACACCATATCTAACTGATGAGATATAGCGAAAATTCAACTACGATAAAAATAAATTGAACTCCACTCTAAACCTTAACAACAATTTACTCAAAGGCTTCTAGCAAGCCAAGTTATAAGGTTTCTGCTTTAGAGATACACCCTAAAGTCCGTGCATTAAACTTCGGGCTGGATGTAGAAGTTCGAATTACACGTGCAGCTAAACTTTAAAGGCATAAAGTTACCGGTATATACTTGTAATGTATGTTTACAGGTTAAGCACATATTTGGTCAAGAAGACGTTTTATTATTTCGAACAATAAAGAATCGAATATTTCAGAAACTTACAACATAAAAAGGCAAATCAATCATATTATAACTGAACCTGAAACTGATACTTTTTCGTTTTTTCTTTTTTATGTCCGCATTATAACTTAATGATACAATGCTAGTACGCATGAAGCGACAGATGCGAATATGTTCACAAAAAAGAATTATATACGTCGTAGGTGAGAGTTATGTTGTATCTTACTTGGTATAAGCTTCATTATTATTCATATCTAAAGCTATGTAGCTTTAGGTATGAATAATAATACATACAATAATCCATGTTATACATACATACATCTCATTAGTATACCAATCTGGCAGCTTACAAAAGGTTTTGAGCACACGATATAGTGGCATGGACAAATCGGCAGAAATCTAATAGTTCATAAAAAAATTCTATTATATATTTTAAAGATTAATCAAACTCATTATTTTACTAGTTAAGCGGTCCATTGTCATTGATATTTTATTAATTATACCGTAACAGCCTGTGAATGTCCCACTGCTGGGCTAAAGGCCTCCTCTCCTCTTTTTGAGGAGAAGGCTTATAGGAATTATAATTAGGAGTTAATTTGTAACACTACTTACTTTCAATTAAAGATTGCTACTAAAAAATCTCAACAGAAAAAAAACGATAACATTATCTGGCCCAACTTGAGATTTGAATCCAAGACCTCTGGATCTCCAGCTTATGAACTTGCTACTAGACCAACGAGGCAGTTACATATACAACAACATATATTATATACAAGACCTATAGATTACATTCTCCGAGCAATAAATATCAATTATTATTATCAGGATATTTATATGGGAACGATGACCTAACTCCGACCGATGTTCTCACCAGAGAACGCTTCGGATTGTCTCTAAAACAATACTCAGGCTGAGTGATATGTTTATTCGGCATAAAAACATTAATAGGCTTAGTAGCGTCTAACTTTAAAAGGAGATATGACAGCAACTTTGATTTTATTAACAAAAAAACGTATGTTGACTATAAACTATAAAACTGTGACGAGATAAGTCTGCCAACATCGTGTCGGAAGTCACTCGGAAACGTGCACTCGAGACCAATGACATCTGTCACCGGATCTTTGCTGAACGGATTTCATTCAAATAATTATATTATTACATTGTGTAGGATTATACAAAACACTTGTAGTGTAGATTACGATCACGAATTCACTGAAGAAATGCGGAAATTATATATAAATATCCTTATGCAGTAAAATCAAAGAAATGTGAAAATACGATGTCATACATTGATGGCCAAGTGGTCATATATCTTTAACCGAAATCTAAAAATCACAGGTTCAAATACTATTACGGTCAACTACTACTTCTCATGTATTTAAATTGAGCTTATAATTAATTTCATGCTTGACGGTAAAGGAAAATATTGTTAGGAAAACTGCGTGTTTCGGATGAAAATCTGCCACATGTGTATCCACTTACTCTTTGCAGCAACTGAAAAAAACTGATAGAAGTCGAAGGAAGCTTCAAGCCTTATCAAAAGAAATGGATACCTTACCTTAACTTGGTGGCAATTACAGGCTATTACTATTTAACCACTATTTGTTCTATTATGATATAGTATATTAATTAAAACATAGTATTGTTATATTTATCAACTTTTTGAAATAATAACATAAAAACTAAGTGAAATAATGAGTACATGGGAATATTCCGAAGCTGTCTACTTAACACGTGTATAAATAATGCCCTCGCACCCACGTCACGTCATTTCATTCGCCAGTCTTTTCACAACATTAAAAACCCGAAAGAAACGATACTTTCTACGGAACATACGTCACTTAAAGCGTGACATTATTTTTTTTTATTTTGTCGTATTACTCTTATTTCATTATTGAAATATTTCTCTATATTTTGACAAACACGTTATAATTATTATTTGAAGATCTTTTAACTTCAATAACTGTAAAACCTGAATGAAAACTATATTTAGAAAAATTCAATGAAAACTTAATAGCAAACATAAATGTAAAAGTTAAACACACGATTCATATTTTGCCTTTTTATTTATTTATATAAACAAATTTTTATTTAAGATAAAAAGAGTAGAGTACAGAAATATTGTTTGAAAACACTGCCAATGTTTTTTTTTATATTTCCGAGAGGGCAAATGACTCTACTACACCTGATGGTAAGTGGTAGCAGAGTCCAAACGCGACGACGGCCAGTACAGTCGGGAAGAATGTTCTGCACTAGCCGCCCTCGCCTTGCCTGCCCGCAAGATGCCTCCTCACGCCTCCTTTGAAAAAACCGGAAGGTACAGTTTGCTTTGAATGGAGAACCCGACTGAATAATTAGATTACATCACTTAAAATAATATCTAGACGCCTTAAAAGATTTATTAACATCATTTATATATAGTAAAACAAGTAGACCGAACGGCAAATGGGCTACTTGATCGTACCGCCCATAGACATTGTATAAAATATTAACCATCTCTTATATCATCAATGCGCCACTAACCTTAAAAACTAAGATTTGTGTCTGCAGTTAGACTGGTTCACTCACCTTTCAAACTAGAATACCAAGCATGATTTCTCGTCGATAGAATATGTGATGAGAGGGTGGTACCTACTCAGGCAAACAAAGCTCTACCACTAAGTTATATTATAAAGTTTACTTTACGTAAAATCAAATCTATTTTAAAGTTTATTAGTATTTGAATACGCAATTTTATACACTGCCAATAACACTTTTTTAGTTTGAGAGTAGATATTTTTATTTCTTGTCATAAGATATTCATTAAAATACTTACGTACAGTTACATAATTATGTACATAATATATACTAATTCGCTAATTATGAACTAATTCACGAATACTAATTACAATGGTCTACCTGGTGACGCACATGTTACAGCCCAGCGATTTTATGTTTTTTTTTTTTTTTTAATTTAAATTATTATAAATTTTCTAATTATAAGGAATTGTGTTTGGTTTTTATAGAGCTTCTTGATGTCTTATATTAAGTACCTGTATTATTATTGTTTTATTATATACATACAGGTATTTTATTAAATATATATGGTATATATCTAATCATTTCAGATGTACACAACATTGTGAGAAATAATCCTATTTAAATATACCGAAAAATTAAGTTTTTGGTAATTACTTAAAAATAAATTACATAAAAACATAGGTATGTAAATTTAATTATTATATTTGACAAACATTTCGCTTGTACTTCAGCAAGGTTTCGAAAAATACATCAATGTTGTTTGACGCATTGCACAGTTTGTTATATTCTCAACATATCTTAATAATTAGATTGTTTTTGCCTTTAATAGTTCGTGAGTTCAGTTCATAAAATATTTTTAGCAATGGTTAAGTATTTGTCATGTTTTTATATAGGCTTGCGTTATAAATGTAACTGGTTGTTACATGTAAGTCCTGCTGAGGAGAATAGAGTCCCCTCGTTTCCACCATTTGATGTTGTTAGAGCCAACTATGGGATTTTTTTATGTATGCATCAACCATCCGCATATTGCCGAGTAGTAAAGCCACCATTTTGAGATTCCAAGACAAGCGAAATCATTTCCAAGAAAAGATGCTGTCATTCTATCAAGCCTTTTTCGGTTTTTACTCGCACTGACTATTTAAATGGAATAAAGATAAAGTGACGATGATAACTAATGGTTCCTAATGGTTGTTGATTAATATGTATCTAACCTCATTGTTACCAAATACGAAATATACAAAATTATATACAAAGTTTTGAACCTTACAAAAGTATCATTTTATGATATTGAAATTAAATATTTTATTATTGGTATGGGATGGATAGAGACGAGGTTTGGTTTGAATTAATAAAATTTAAATAAATGATAGACCATCGCCATCAATCCGCCGTCAACAGTGGACTTATGTTCTATCCCTTTCGCCTGTGATTAGTTTGTAAGTGTAAACTTTCAAGTTTCAAGGGACATATTATGTTATAGTTTGATTTGAGTATACTCGAATCGTGGTCAAATATCGTGGCTAACCGAGGCAATATCTGTGAACACAGGTGACCTAAATAGACCCATTTACTCGTCTGCTTGTCTTGTATAATAATAATAATAAGTGTTCATTCTAATCCACGGGGATCGTGCGAAGGGTTTTTGGCTAATACAATTTGATATCTTAACCTTCTTTCTTAATAGTCAGGGTTATTTTGGACCCTGGGGCACAGGGACCTTGGATCCACTTAAGGCGAATGAAGAATAGTACTGAGTTTTTGCATCATGAGGCCCTTAGCAGACTAGATGCTTTAAATTCGTGTTTCTCGTCAAATTGTTGATGAAACTGTATATTAATACATATTTTCATTACATAGACCAAACATTATTTGCTAAACTGTATACGTATGTTATAATAACTAAGAAAATGTACGTTAATGGAAAATCGGGTTAAAATAACTATATATTATTAAAATTTGTAAAAAATACTGTATTCTTAAGTTATATAATGTTAATAAATTATTAAAATAAGTCTCTCTTGTAATTAAGCTTGTAATTAATTTCTAGATAGGTTAAGTTAAGCAGACGTTAGCTGCTAGTTGCTAGGTCATAATAAGCCAAATACATACGTAGGTACCTATAGATATATCTTAAGTCGCTACACTAACTTCACTAAGCCGTTCCAACAGTAATCCTTCTTTAGATAACCAGTACGTTAACATAAACCGACTAAAATTCGTTTACGTTCAATTATTCATATAAAGATTCCATCAATCATTAATTTTGCATGAAGCAAAAATTGAATGTCAATGTTTTTCGTCAAAAATATTTTTATAATATGTATTTTTTTTTAGAATCACAATTTTAAACATATTATACATTTTCAAAACATTATAAATAATGTTATAAAAATATCTTTATAGTTAATTTGTCATTTCACAGTCATTGTATATGAAACTTTATTAATTTAAATTTTAAATGACTTATCACCGAACGATTTCACCTTATCAATATCTTTTTCTTCTTCCTGCCCTTATCGCACTACTTGGGGTCGGCACAACATGTTTTTTCTTCCACTTCTCTCTGTCACTCGTCATCTCAGCTCTTACACCTTTCATACAGATATCCTTTCTTACGCAATCCATCCACATTTTCTTCGGCCTACCCCGTCCCCTACATCCATCAACATTAATACTCATAACCCTTTTGGTAACATGCCTTTCATCCCTCCTCATCACATGCCCATACCAAGCTAATCTTTTACTCTTCAACTTTTCAACTATTGGCGCTACTCTCAGACTTCCTCTGATATACTCGTTTCTAATCTTGTTCATTCTAGCTACACCGCATGTCCCTCTTAACATTCGCATCTCTGCCACATGTATTCTTTTTACATTCTCTTCTTTTGTTGCCCAACATTTAATCTTCCCAATATAAATTATGAAATTTTTCCAATGCAAATATTGTCAATTGTTACTACATTACTCTATATTAAGCCATAAAAATGAAACAAAGAATAATAAAAGAACAATATGTTTACAGGTGAAAACTTTTCTGACAATATTGCTTAGTTTCCAAATTTATAATTCCTTATAAAATAGGTTTATTTTTAAAAATACAATGAAATGGAATCCTGTAAAAAGGCTCTGTTTCATCCTAATAATAAAAGCTTTCATCAACTTTCTTGTTATTAATATACCTTAGGCTTAAGCCATACTGTAACCAACAAATACGGAAAATGAAAAATGTTTTAATCATCACGGCAACTTTAACTGATTTGATTTAATATTTAAAAATAAAATCTAAATGAATAATTAAACAATAAATTCATCAAACTTCAAGCATTATTTTAATTTACACAAATAATGAACAAAGAATAGATGAAGCCTAAAAACTGTCTACCTTTAGTAAATTAAGCGAAGATAAAGAGCCTTCTAGAAAATGTCAATTTCTGGCTTCACAATCGCTTGTCTTGTCCATGAATATATTAATGAATGAATATACATTATTAATGAATTAATATAATATAATATGCTCATTCAAACATCATACTTAGTCATCATAAATAACAGAAAAAATACTTTATTTGCTATAACAAACTTCACACAACAATGTGTATGGTTGAGGTCTCCTTTTAAACAAGTTCGACCTGGATATAATAATATATGTAACTTCTCACTACGTAAAGATCTATGCTTATATTTTCTTCGTATTTAAACGAAATATTAAATTTTATTATAATTGCAATTCTATAATGAATATAAGACACAATGAAACAATGCTTTACGTTATTAATTTTGAGCAATTTATAAATATTTAATATTATATTTTGAAGCGAATCTCAATATTTCTACGATACACTGTAAATTGAATTTGAGCATTTAATTGGTTAATATAATATGTAACTTATGTGGTACTTATGTGTGGTATGTACTTAGGTGGTAGGTACATGATCCAGTGGCACATTTTATGCTTGCAACAAACATGCTAATATCCTTATGCGTCAAATAATAAGAATACAATATTTTAAATAAAACTTTGCGAAATAACAAACGCAAAATTTAACTTGTCGCGTATTTCTACATAAGAGAAAAGCATATGTTAGGATATATGGTAGGACCTGTTATGCTTATGTTAATAAGCTGTTGTAATAATTTAAAGTAGATAACAATATCCGTCAAAAGCCATGGCGAATTGAACTCTTCCATAAAATTTTTTTAGAGAAAAATTATTAATTTTAGCCGTTCAAGAAACTTATAATGTTCTAAAAAGAAAATACATAAAATAAAAATGCTAATTTAAAATAATCGTCATTTTATTTTGTAAATTATTTTTTATATGTTTTCCTTCTATGATTTTTTTACAAATAGTTTTTCAAACAGCGTTTGTCCCGAAATTACTTAATATCAAAACAAAATAAAAATAACCTTTATAGTATATCTTTATTTTATATTGTATTCCACCACACCTACTTTGCATTTAGCTTCGATTCTTCAGTTAGTGTTTCCAGCGGATAGTCAGGCGGCAAGGAGCTGATTACCTCCTTGGACAATTCCTTAAAAACTCTCTCCATACTACTGTGAACCCTATTTATAAGTTCCGGCACATCATCCATCGTCAAGCCCTCGGTCGACACTGGCTCCAGACATTGTGCTATGACATGGCCTGATAAAAAAAAAATTATTAACACGTATTTATAATTATCATGATAAATATTACATAATAATTGCTTACCTCCATTAAAAATATGTTTTTTGTTATTTATAAAATAATATCGTGAAATCACGACTGGAATGATGGGAACTTGAGCTCCCACGGCTATGTTAAAAGCGCCTTTTTTAAATGGCAGTAGCTTTGTGTAATCGCTACTTCGTCTCCCCTCGGGAAAAATTAAAATTTTTATCTGTTAACAAAAATAAATTTAAGTAAGAAATATATGTATGTTGTTTTATATAATGAAGACCTTAATATATTATGTACCTAGTGCTTGACTCATTTATACTTCTAGCCACAACAATAAACAAGAAACACAACAATACTAAGAATTGCTGTTTCGCGGGTGAATGATGAGTAAGTGTTACTTAACTAGAGGGGCTTGTACAAAGCCCTACCTCCATGTTAAGCTTAATAATATTTCAATAGCTCAAAGAATCAAAATTGTACTATTCACATATAACAATTGGGAATTTGAAGATGATTTAGAATTGCCGTCACTATTGCTTTGCCTGCATATAAGAATATATATTGACTAAAGTATAATTTGTAATATACCTTATCCTGTAGTCTGGTTTTGGATTTCTCCTGTAAAAGTCTATGCGCATCCTTAGGGTTTCTCCTATCAACGAAAATAGCATCCATAAGATACAATCCCAATCCGAATGGAAAATAATATATAAATTCTTTCTTAATAACACATGATACTTTTTTCCAAATGTACCAAAAATTGCACAATCCTGCAAATTACAATAGTTTTTGTAGATCACAAAAGCAAAACTGAACACAAACACACAATCAATCTTACCTAGTAAGTCCAATGAAGACTGATGGTTTAATATAATAACAGCTGCCCTGTCTTCGGAAACGATCTCAGGGTTTCGTAGTTCCCATGTAACATTTAACAACTTTGTGACATGTTTTGATACCTCCGACATAAGGCTGAGGACAAAGGAATGATCAATCATTTTAATGAATTATCATTATCTGTACTAATAAAGGAGAAAACTTATTTGGTGATGCCTATCTGAAGAAAACTACTAAATCAAAATATATATATTTATAAAACCTTACCATAAGATGTAGTACGTTTCGGAGAAGGTTTAAGTAAGTGTATAATATAATTATGTAATAGATGCACTTCGCAGTTTCTCTCACTTTAAATTTAGACAATATATATTTTAAGCATTTTGACATAACCTCCATAAACAACTGACAACAACAAATTACCCAATCATTACAACTTACAATAAGTATAATAAAACTAATATTTTATATTCCCGTGAATAAAAATTTGATATCATACTTTATTAACTTAACATCATTAAGGTTTTATAATACGCAAAATAAAATACGGATACTTCGTGGAATCGTTTTAGTGTCCTTTAATAAGGTCTCTCAGGATGTTTGCCTCATTGATTATCTACATTTTAACAATAATATTGATCCCAAAATAGAAATGAAAATTATTATGCTCACTGACTACATAAGCATTGTCTATGTTTTATCATAATTTATCGATACATTTCTTACTTTACTTATATACCAGCTAATTAGTATATTATTTTTAAACACTAATGCTGCAGAGCTGAGTCTACCCGACAATCCATTATTTCTGAGGGCTGCATTGCAATTTGCCATAGTGATACCAAATAAGTCAATAGATTCTACCAGATATCACGTTCATAATATATTAGTTATCACATTGTCAACATTTTGTGCACTAATTTTTATAATTCTAATCTTATTGTGAACCGTATTTTTACATCTAAATCAATATACTCTGTGACAATATGGTTTAACTCTTTAATTTTACTATTCTTTTAATTTAATTTAATTTAAATAATCGGTGAGTTAATATCAGCAAACATAGATATTGCCAATCAGACAGTACCTAAGCAAGTTTGACTGCCTCGTTGGTCTAGTGACATGTAAGACTGCAGACCCGGAGGTCCTGGTTTCAAATCCCAGATCGGGCCAATAATAACTTATTGGGATTTTCTGTCGTAAATTTTTAATAACAGCCCCGAGTCTGGAAGTTGGTAGTGTGTACACACTTCCGTGCTTCGGAATGCACGTAAAGCCGTTGGTCCTGTGTCTTAACTCTTTCCGGTCGTGTCGGATTGCCGTCCCATCGGATTATGAGAGTTAAGGGAATATAGAGTGCACATCTGCGCACACACTTGTACACTATAATATGTCCTGCACAGTGTCCTTACACCACAGATACTATCATGTTAAAGATACGTGGAAAATACGATTAATATATAAAACAATACTAAAACAAAATGTCTATTTCTACATATATGTACATTATATACAGGGTGACTGGTGAATTAGGATCAATATTTTAGGAGCATAATCGGTACATGATTCTCATTCGAATTATGTAAAAAAAATAGGTACTTAATTTTTGACCAAATTTACAAAAATTTTACTTTAAATAAATAAAGTGTGGACATATTTCCGCGGCGCGTGCGGCGTTGTGTTTGCCCCCCCGCAACCCCTGCCCCGCGGCTTATTAGTATTAGTAGGTTAGTAGGTTAGTCGGGCGAGCGCCGCCGTAAGGTTCGTCCATCTTCCCGCGCGCGCGCCCCTAGCGATCGATCTTACGCGTATACCTAATGTTTCGTGTGTGAGTGTGACCCGTAATTAGTAATTAGGTATGGCTTATCAATACACAAATGCAGAATAATGTGAGTACTGTGAGTAGTAAAGTGACCCATTCGTGTTAAAGCGTGTGAAAGACAATATGCGTAAACGTGCCGAACTGTGTATCACACGAGCAGGAGCTCACTTTGAACATTTGTTAAGGTTAGTGTAGTTATGTAGGTAAATAGGTAGTTAAATGATTGACAATCGTTGTAAATAAGTATGATTCAATTTTTAAATACGCTGGAAATACCAAGATAGGTAAACAGTTAATTTTTGTCCCAAGTTCATATCATTTACCTAGTCAACAAATTTGTTGCTTAAACGAGTGAAATATTTTGGTATTTTTGCCTGTTCTAAGCCAGGTTTAAAGTATGAAGGGGGATTGGATCATGCTTGTTTATCAAAGGTAGCCTGCTACCCTGTTAACACGCGGCGGCGTTTGGACGTAGGGAAAGTACCGCGCGATAACTAAATGTACATAACGGTGTTGTGTCGTCAGCGCAGCTAGGGCGTCCACATGACGCGTAATTAATTACATAACTTTTGGTTAACTTTACTTAGAAGTTTATTAATATTTATGTTATATGTATTTTTTTTTGGTCATATATGGTCGTCAAATATCACGTCCTTAAGTATTGATACTAATTCACCAGTCACCCTGTATATATATATATATCACAAATCATGACCGCGTGGAATGTTATCAAGAATGCTCGAAACATTTCCCTGTCGAATCGTAAGCCACCCCTGTCACTAGTGTGCCAATAAAACAGGGTATTAAACCTCTTAATTTTCTTGTTTTGTTTATTAATTTTGATTGTTAAAACGATGATTTTTACACAATTTATACATAGAAACAAATGTACTATTAAATATTCGAAAATGATTTACCTATCTGTTAGTACCTACAGGAATAACTATTTAACAAGGACTTCTTTCTTTTTTTCTTATTATTTCATAATATATTGTGGCATACAACAGAATGGAACTTAATAGTAATCGATGTTCCTTTTTAAGATGAAGAGCATTTGTCGTCTAAAAGATGAATATTCGCACTTGCCATAAATATATCAAAATCGTTATGCTTATAAAATTCATACGTCGGAAGAACAATCTACGCGTCCTTAGTTATTTGTATGAGGAATTAGCAAATCGCTCATGGGCGCGGGTAGGTGGAATATTGAAGTGTAGACCCTCCCGGCGGCTACCTGACCAATGGTAGAAGAATGAATGAGGAATTGTACTAGCTGCTAATCGTATCCCTGTGGGTCATAATGTGATGTTGTTGTTGAGAAGTTTGTTTGTCCAACTTTGGTTTTAGTGAAATAAAACATTTGATGTTAGTTAATGGATATATTTTTCTTTGATGGTTGTTTTTATCTGTTTCTGTGGTCATGGGAAACTTGATGTTCGTTGTTACCAAGTGCAATCAGTTTTTCGCATTTTATGAAAGCAATCTGCTTGAACATTTGCTATTTTAAATTTATTTATGTATTTGCAACTCGTTGGTGGTATCTAGAGAATATTTAGAATTCAGAATAGGTATTATGTGAAAATTATTTGTGTTTAGATTTATTGAATTTATATTTTTAGATTTGTGTACTAAATTATAATATGACTGATATAATAACGTTATCTATTTTTTTCTATTTGATGTTTATGGTGCTATTGTTATCATAGAAAACCTTAAGGAAGGTATATCTTTTTTTTCTATATCTTATTTATATCTTTTTTTTCTCTAATTCGCAAACATTTTTGTACCTTAACTCCGAATGTAATCCAAATTTTTATCAAATATCTCATCAATACCTTTATAATAGATCTTTATTATTTTCTTAAGGAAACAATTTTGCAATCTTCAGTCGTTTAGGTCGTCATATACATTTATGTTTATTGTGTGTTTTTGCTTTCTAATATCTTTTTTTTTTTTCATCCTTTTGCCGTCCACTGCTGGACGAAAGCTTTCTAATATCTTGTTATACATTATTTAATAACTAGTTTTTTTCCATAGCATTATTAGTTGACTAAGCGACTTGTTTTGGTAATATTAAGAAAGCGGTCCTATCTTCGATTTATACTCAGATAGATCGTATATATATATATACTGTCTTTATCATTAGTAAGCAGTTCTAACAATTTAAGCTAGATGGCGTTATTAAGATATTATTGAATAATTCCACTAACTTCTTCTGCACTTGAAATATGAAAGCGATATTTGTATTTAAATATGCTTAAGCATTTACTTCACAAAACACGAAGTATTATCAATTTTTTTATATTAACTACTCATGTTTACATTGAATACTACTACGTATTGTTACTTTTTAAAGATATAATTCTATGATTATAGAAAACGTTCGATAAATCTCCTTATATTAGTTAAAATTTAATGGCGACCGTTGAATGGATGTAATAAATAAAATACAATTACTTACAGGGCGTTCTTCACATGTTTTCCGTTCCACAAGAACATTGGCATTAAAATCAATGAATTGAACATCATAAAGAAAAAGTTAACATAATGCTTATAATAATATTGCACGAATTTTGCCCATTTGTATAAGTTATCTTTAAAAACTAACGCTGAAATTATAATAACGAAACCACTAATAATTTTATCCCACATTTTGTAACACTTGTTTCAAACTATTCTTAACTGTTTAAAAAAGGTAATTACGTTAAAAAATTAAAAGACCGCTTCGAGTGAGCACTGATTTTAGAATGAGTTGAAAGATAAGCGTTATTACGTTTAAAACAAGGACTGGGTTGAAAGCGTAACCAGAATGCCAGTTGTTTGATATTTATGTTCCGGTTTGAAGGGTGAGTGAGCCAGTATAACTACAGCACAAGAAATATTAAATCTTATATTATAACATTCATACTTGACAGTTAATATGAAAACAAAACTAACTCATATAAATATGGTTTATCAATATTAGTAATTATTTGTCCGATAAAAAATGATCGACAAACCAAATCATACATCATATTTGATAGAATGTTATATCACAAACATGTTACGATTAAAAGTGATTTATCAATTCCTTCTTAACAATACTCGCTACTTTTTTATCAACGCAAGCGCAAATATTACGCACAACTACAAAAACATGATTTTTTATAATGTATGGACACTGATAACGATGAAGTCTAACCGGTGTCTGTGACGACCAGTTAAAAGGGAACGTATTATTGTGCATAAGTGTGTGCGTAAACACAAGCGCACTCTATTCCCTCGCTCTCAAAATCTCATGGAATGGCAAATCCGACACGACCGGTCAGGCGCTAAGCCATTATCTATCCATACTTTTCTAGACACGTGAGTGTGAAACCCCACCAACTTTCAAGCTCTCTACTACAACTCTACACATATATAAAAATACTCATACACCCACAGACACGCACATACGTGTGTGTGAACATTCAGTTCATTAAACCCATTACGACCAATGCATATTGCTTATTGTAATAGCAGTCTGTCATCGGTGACGATTTCAGAATTACTTATTCGCCATTCGAAATTTAAGAACTGCATTACGTTTATATATTTAATATGTTGCTGAGGACTAGGAAATGAATCAAGTATTATAAAACATTAACAAAATAACACTCAAACACAGATAATAATAATATAAGCAACCTTCCAAAATGTTCAATTGTTCTAATAGATTTCATTTGCGTAATAAAATTGCTAATTTTATTAGAGGTTGAAATGTTATGTTCATACGTCCGTAGCTATTTTTTTAAACTCCTAATTAAAGCAAAGGCTACGCATAATTATGTTTAATTACATTGCAATGGGAAAATATTTACTAAAATGCTCGTATTGTTTAGTTAAATAATTAGTTGACAATTAATATTTTAAACTCGTTAAAAAAGCCAATATTCAGGGACAAACACGAATTAAATTGTTTATTAAAATATAACTAAACAGCATTTTATGAGACTCCTTGTATGTAGTGGTTATAAAATACGCAAATAAGTCAACAATGAAACGTTCAGGAAGTTTTGTGCCTTTATGACAAGAATACTTAAAATGGGATAGAAATGAAGAAGATAAATCCCTCTCGCCAAAACCAGTGCGGCATCGCATTGACTGGACCGAGCCATCTGCTGCCTCCTGCTGTGCCTTCAATGTTGTTGTAACTTGGCGGCAATTCGCTGAAAGAACAGGATATTATATTTTGTACCAGTTGCATTTCAAGACCAAATTCAACCTGAGTGTTGAACCATTGGAACCCCGCCTCATCAATGTTTTTTTGTGGTGAGAGTGCCAACCAATTTACTGTTGTAATTAATGCGTGAGGTAGAAAGGTGTAGAATTCCGGCGACTCCATGGCCGACTACCCGACACCGTGTATATACGACACCGATAATTCACGTAATTTGTTTTACTGTTATATTTAGTTTTATTACATAGACATATTATATCTCGAGTAGTTATACGATTGTTTCATTGTTGTATTTTTATATACATATGCCTTGGTACCGGTAATAATGGATTTCGACCATGACGGCCAAATTCAAGGACTAGGCAGAGGCGATGTTATAGAACACGAGTATGCGCAAACACAAGTGCACTTTGTAATTAATAAGTGTAAGTTAGTTTAAATTAATTTTTAACAAACATTTTTCACACACTTTAATGTTATTAAATGGATATAGTAATCGAAGATTATTTTTTTCATATATAAAAATAGACTGCACTTTACACAGATACCAAATTAATCGCAATGGTAGTATAAGGTTTTTTTTTAAATAATAAAGTTCTCTTAAAAAAAGTATGTTTACAATTTTTTATAAGTAAATAAATGTCCGTCAGAATGATTTTATCATGAATAAATTAATTGCAACTAGACCCTGTTTCTACGAGTTGATTGTCGTGTGATTCCGTCTATCGTGTTATCGAATCCCTATAGTACCTAATACGGATTAGTGAGGCTTTATGTTATAATAGATGGCAATAAATTTTAAAATCGCGCTGTAAAATTATTTATATTTGTCATTATAATTGAATAGCCTATTCTAAGCGAAAAAGGAGTACAAATAAACAACCTTTAGCTTTATGTATTCCGTGCAACTTGCTAATAGCTCTGCTACATTATGTATTATTCCACTTAACTACTTATACCTCCTTTCATTTTAGTTCTAAAGCTAAGATATCAACTTTGCAGATTCAAGATGCTCTTTTTTCGTTCAATCCATAATGAAAATTATAGATAATTCAAGATCTTGACCTATCGCGTCAATTCGTTTCAAAATTTTATTTGTATTTCCTTCTTTTGTGGTTGGAATATACTATATAACAACATATTAATTTTGACGCATTCTAATTCTAAACCAACCGGACGCTATTTATCTTCGGTGATCGGACAAGAACCGGTGTATTCAATATGGTATGCATGTCTTAATAGCGGGGCCAACAACAATTAGAAAGAAGCGATTGTCCAATCCCCTCTCTCTAAGGCGATAGCCTCCCTTTAAAGCAAGGGCATCCGACCCCCAACATCCCGACGTCTCGAACGCTAGTCAGTAATATAGTATATTACTGAGAATTATTGAGATAATTCCAACGAGCTCAAACACGATACCGCCGCCGTCCGTTGGTGATGTGTTAAAGCTGCAGTATCAGATCAGAGTTGCTAAATTATTGAAGTGACAGTATACTAAAATTTGACTCTTATATATACCATGAGTGTACCATTAGAAATTCCTCACATCCTTTCAACGAGTAGAAGAGAGCTGATTATAATAATAACGTCCTCCAGACCGTTTTCGGCCACGGCGGTAAATCTCAAGATAGATTAGCCAAATGCACAGGAGATATTATAGTGCACAAGTGTGGTCGCATATACAGATACACTCTCTCTTCCCTAGCTCTCATAATCCGATAGGATGGCAATCCGACACGACCGAAAAGAGTTCAGGCTCAGGACGTGCTTTCCGAGGTATGGGATATATGCTGATAATATTCAAGAAGCTAAATAGATATTCTTTCGTAGCTAAGTTTGTTCTTGATCAAGTCACCTTACAAAAAAAAATAAAAACCAATATGGTTCATATATTTAAAAGTTCCTTTCCACAACCAAGCTCACAGATACACACGTTATGGCACCCCTTTTGCATCGGGAGTTAAAAAGAAGTATATACATTTACAATACATTTTGACAAATTGTTGAAATCTACTGATAATCTTCAAATTCAAATGAACACCAGTATGAACGATATCTGATAATTTGAATTAGTTGCAAGACATGCAATCTCTCTTTTCATAGGCTTAAACGAACATCTATTCTGATTAGAATCTATAGATGTGCGTCAATAGCACATTTGTTATCGATTGACATATTAATGAACTTTCCATCGTACGTATTCTACAGAACACACGTTAATATGTTACCTGTATCCCAATTAATAAAAAAGTATCGCATTGCTCAGTTCGTCCTGTTCAAGTTAAGTAAGGTTCAAAATATAATCCATAACCAGTTATCGATTCTCAACCTTTTTTTGTAATGTATTCAAAGCCTTCACAAATTATTTATGGTTTGACTTTAAACTAAACACGTTGTCAGGATCAATATAGAAAGTGACTGTGACTTATTTTAACTATGATGTTAAAAAACTATTATTAACACTTTATCTAGAGTTAGTTGAATATATTTTCATCTCCACCGAGAATTGAATAAACTTTAAGTTTCCAAAAATAATGCATTTTTGCCGTTTAACGATCTAATATATCATCAGGCTCATTAACGCTATGCTGATTAAAAAAAAAACTAAAAGATACAAAACGACGGTTGTAACCATTAAATGTTAAATAATATGTATCTCTAATACAAATGATTGTTATTAATATTTCCATCTTAACAAATTGTTTTTGAAGCAGTAGAATAGTAAATTTTGTACGAAATGAAAATAAGGAAATAAAAGATTTTCGTTTTTTAAATAAATTTATTCGTAATTAAAGATGGACAACGCCTGCCTTGTATTCTTCAGTTCAGTGTTTCCAGCGGATAGTCAGGCGGGAAGGAGCTGATTACCTCATTAGACAGTTCCTTAAAAACTCTCTCCATATTATGGTGAACCCTATTTATAAGTTCCGGCACATCATCCATCGTCAAGCCCTCGGTCGACACTGGCTCCAGACATTGCACTATGACATGGCCTAATCATAAAAATAGAAAACATATTTAAATTAATTATAATTATCATAATAAAAATTACATAATAATTACTAACCTCCATTTAAAATACGCTCTTTGTCATTTTTAAAATAATACCGCGAAATCACGATGGGTATTATGGGAACTTGAGCTCCCACGGCTATATTAAAAGCGCCTTTCTTAAATGGCAATAGTTTTGTGAAATCTTTACCTCTTTTACCTTCGGGAAAGATAACTATTTTTGTCTGAAAATAAAATTTATATATATAACCAGGAAACGAACCCCTTCATGCAGGTTCAATTTATTTATTTTATTTTATAATAAATAAAATAGATCATAAATAAAGTAAACACAGATACATGATAGTAAGCAGTTGATAAAATAAAAAAAGAAGTGATCTTCAATTACAGGTGATAACTACATGAACAATAAGTGGACATACACATTTATTTTTGCGCTATAACAAAAAAAAAAACAAATAAAAGAAAAATAAAAATTTCAAGATACAAAAAACAATGAATAAAAATTAAACATAACTAAATATGGATATTTAAGTGTTACTTATTAATGGCATTATGGACCATTCAAATTTATGTATATTGTTGATAAAGATGTCGACATTCCTTCCCATATCTATGCAATTATAGATCCTTTATGAATTTTTAGAAGATTCAGCAATGCCATTCCTGAATTTTACTTTGCGTATGGATATATCAACATATTTTTTAAATATATAATCTGAAATGTACCTTATTCTCGAGAATTTCTTTGGCTTTCATCTGTAAAATCTTATGCGCATCCTTGGGGTTCTTTCTGTCTATGAAAATAACACCCGTCAAGTACATGATCAACCCGAATGGAAAGTAATATATCAATTCTTTTTTAGAAACACACACTGCTTTACCCAGAGATAGCCATAAATTACACAAGCCTGCAAGTCAAAATATTTTTAAATAATCTACGATTGCATACACACGCACAATATATCATACATACATACATAATAAGTCAATTGAAGATTGATGGTTTAACAAAACAACAGCTCCTCTCTCTTCGGAGACGATTTCAAAGTTTCTCAGATGCCATTTAACATTTATTAAATTTGTTATGGGTAAACATGCGTATGTGAGGACGCTGAGGACAAAATAATTAAGCTATTAATAAGTATGTCGGCGCGAGACTGTGGTGCTGTCAATGATTTAGTCTATAGAATTTGAGACGAGAGTGATAGCAGACTTTTGTTGCTATGTCACTCTGGCGGAACGTCAACCGGACAGCCATATATCGTGGTTGGACGACATCGACGGATCGCCGGAGTGACATAGCAACAAAAGTTTGCTATCACTCTTGTCTCAAATTCTATAGTCTAAATCATTGACAACACCACAGTCTCGCCGACAAGTATAAAAAAGGATTGCTTTAATGGTAAGAATATATTGTATAGATCAATCATATTAATATTATAAAGAGGTTAGTATTTTTTTTTCATTTGACGAAAAATACGGATCTGTTTAGTATGGAATTTTTATGTTTTAAGTTCATAGCTTTTTTATGATGTGAACGTAGTCGCAAAGAAATATGTCGGTCCAGACTTGTTTGACAAACCGTAATTTTTTGTGGGTAATAAAAAAAAATTAAGCGGATTGTTGAAATTTGTAATTATAAATTTAATTGTTCTTAAATTCATTGTTTTCTGTTAGATCTTGATATTTACGATATTATTACATTACTTACATTATAATATTAAAGTATTTAAAAAGAATAGACGTGAGTATTAAATAATTATATTTGATAATGTATTTTTTTATATTCGTGTGAATATTCGGTTAACAATTCATATATTAATTAGAATTAGTGTATATGTTCGTCTGTCAAACAGTCAGACTATTTTATCTCACATGGATGTATTCATTTTAAGAAGGTAATAAGCTAAATTATTACGTATATGTTTATATTAAGTATCAATTTCAATGCTGTTGAGGCACGTTAAGGTTGACAATTGATATCTTATAGATATACCGTTAGCAATGACAACGAAATTGAATTTTATTTCTTTTATCATTTTATGTTTAATTAGTTATTTTAAAATATGAGTTATGCTAGCTATCCTACTAAGGAAATAATGAAAATAAAATGTTGCATTGATTGAAAATAAAATATGATTTTATAAGTTTAGCATGGAATTTTTATATGTTTCTTCTTTCATTCTCATCGTTTCAGTTAGTTACTAAAAGGACACGTCTAATATTTTTATAGAGTAATTGTTAATTTAAAGTAATTAGGCGGACTAGCAGATAGCCCACCTGATGGTAAATGTACTTCTTACATTGTTGCGCGCCATCAACTTTGGGAACTAACATGATATGTCCTAAGTGCATTTAGTTACTGACCCAGTGTGACCCTTTAAGCCGGAACACAACCATACTAAGTAATGCTGTTTGGCGGTTTTATATGAGATGACTGATTGATACCTACTCAGATGTGCTTGCAACCTACTTAGAAGACCTATAGAATATTCTTTTTATATTATATTGATCATTTAAAGAATTATATTTTAATTTTCAGAAGTCCTTTAATAACAAAGTTTCTTGAAAAAAATTACTTAAGATTACTTATTATTTTGACTCGAAAGAATTACTGCCGGGCCACTCAGTTTCAAAACATTGAACTTAACAATTTTTAAAACAGATATTAAGACAATTTTACTAAAATTGACGTTTGAAATGTGCCCGTTGACAATTTACAACCAGTTCATCGTATCGTTGTTTCAACAACGCTTTCCTTAATTACCTCAACGCGTTGTGGTTTTAATACAATGAAATCCACGACAGGAATTCAGTTATGTGGTCTTTTACAGTTTATTTCAATGGTAACTACGAGAACATTTAATTCTTTTGTAAATGCCCTTTCACGCATTATACATTTTGAATTATTTGAAGAAATTCTTTATTTATGTGACATTTTACAAGTTTGTATCAAAAATCCTATCCAGAGGATCGGTTAGTAATATATATAAACTATGTGCAGTGTTTTTTTCCTAGATATGAATACCTTGGCCAACAAAAGATATTCGGTTTATTTGGTGTTAACAAGTTAACTTATCGTTTTTTGCAATATTCTTCACCATTTCTTTTAAAATAATATTTTATGTTTATATAACATTCTTGATATGTATAATGTAGCGCCAGCCTAAGTATTACTGCCAGATTGCAAATAGTCACACTCTTTAAAAAAATTTTTACTCTGAAAATTTATAAATAAAACATGATATAAAAAAACCGCTAAGTTCCTTTCGCCGGTTCTTCTCAGGTGGGTGTTTCTATTCCGAACCGGTGACAGTTTCTACTTTGACTATCAGTAAGTAAATGTAATGCTTCTATGATTAATGAAGTATTTTGATATAGTAATCGAGCAGTAAGAATAACTCTAAACTGTTTTATCGATAGTATTTAAGCCTTTATATATACTTTCGTAATACCATACACTAAACCCAATATTTGAACTATCTACTAAAGAAATAACTACCACGACACTGCTAAAAAAGCTAGCAGTATTTGAATCCCTCCGTTGAATTGCAATCCCAATCTTCTTGTCAAAAGTTCGTCAAATTATAAAATAATACTAATTTCGTAACTATTAGTTCTACAGATTTGAATAAATGTCATATCAAATAGACGTTATCGGGAGCTTTCATGTAAAAAAAACTCCTATAAATTCTATGTAAACAATTTATATCGTACTGAATTGACAGTTGAATCTTGGCATGGACATTCCAATTTTAAGGTATCAAACTGGAGTTTTTTTTAACTTCAGAGTAGAAGAAGCATCCATTTTGGCGCTCCAAAAATCACATTTTTAAAAACAACATTTAATTATAAATACTTAAATAATAGCATATATATATATATATATATATATATATATATATATATATATATATATATATATATAAATAATTAAATAATAGCAGACTTATGTTGCTATGTCACTCTGGCGGAACGTCAAACGGAAAGCTATATCGCTATACACAGCTCAAATTCTATAGTCTAAATCATTGACAGGACCACGGTCTCGCCGACATTTATATATATATTAATAACCTTTAACATTATATTTTAACTCATCCTAAGGGTTTGATTTAACAGGTATGTATGTTCTTGATGCTTTCGACATCTCTTAAATTGCTATTTACAAACAAGAAATTCCAATCTCCGTTTTAATCTCAATTAACTTCTAGCTAAAATTGTTTATATATAAAACGTTTATATCGGAATATACATATATATATTTCCGACATCTTCACCAATCATTTTGATATTTCAACCAATGTACACAAAATTTTAATAAAAACACCTAAATATTGTTCATAAATCACTCATGTTTTTGAGTTTATCGCATTTAAACGGACATGCAGACATAAATTGTACTCATGAAAGTAAACAGGCTACATTCATCATTCATAAATTGACAATAAAGGTTATATTGTAAAAATAAAAATGTGTTCGAATTATCGAGATATAAGCAAATACTTACGTTGAGTTCTTCAAATTTTTCCCGTTCCACAAAAATATTGGTAACAAAATTAATGAATTAAATAACAGAATAGAATAGCAAATTGTAAATTTACAATAATACTCTACGAATTTTGCCCATTTGTATAATATATCTTTAAAAAGAAATGCTATAATTACAACTATAAAAATAGTAATTATAATTTCCCACATAATATGATAGATTATTTTAAACACTATTTATAATTTAAAATATACAATTATTATTATTGTGCTTGATTTATTTATATAATATAGTGATGTGTTCACGAGTTATCGTATTTGTTGCCACACGGTAACTTGCCGCACTTTACTACGAATATGAAAAAAGGAATTGTGGGAAGATGCGTCTATGTGTGAACAAAGGCCTCGATTAAATTAAAAACGTGTATTATTCAATTGTTTAATAATATTTGTTGTATTCATATATCTATCTCAGTCGAAACAGGACTTTGGTAACAATTTACTTTTATGACAATCGAAATATAAAAGTGAAATACACGTTATACTTTTAGACAGTTTGATGTGCATAGCCTTATGAAAACATCCAACTATTAATTTAGGAGCGGCAAATTCTAAGGCACTTGATATTTAAGCTCGGAGCACTTCAGAAAGTTCTAGATGGCGACTTGAAATTCAATTACTTTTCTTGTTTGTTTTACGTAGCGATGAAACGCTCCGTTAAATAAAGCTTTGAATATTGACGAATAGTGATGAAGAAAAAGGTTTTAAGCATTCGAATCGCTAGAATGTTATTAGAATATTTAAAAATTTAAATATTTTTTTAACATATATAAATTTGGTTCATTCTGTAACCCAAGTCTACAAAATCAATAGAAGAAACATAATATTTATGTGTAAGCTTCCTAGTCATAACAATTATAGTAAAAAAACAGTTAACTTTTTAAAATGATGATGATAATTATTATATATTTACAATTCGTGAAGCACACGGGTTTGCTTGTTAGTTATAAGGAAAAATAATACTTAAAAAAGATACGTCTTTCTAATAAGTAAGATAAATCAAAATTAAGTGAATTCGTTTTACTCTCAAAAACGAATTGCAGAATTGTGCAAAGTATCCTGTGTGTTGGTATAAAATCTAAGATATATTAATGTATTATTTGATATAGACATGTTAAGCATGTAAGTGTATTTAGAAAATAACGCTACGCATCTATTTCAATGGAGCTGTGCAATTTGTCGTATAACAAGTAACACGTGTGCCTGATTCAAACTCTGTATAAATGTAATGTATGTAAAAATCACGCCGATCTATTGTTTTGTCGCTTTGAATGAAGGACAAAACAACAACCCAACAGACGCACGATCGCATTTACAATATTACAGCACAGATTATTAAATTGGCAAGTTGTTGCAGAGATGTTTCAATTTTTGACAAGAAGATCGGGATTGCGATTCGACGGAGGAATTCAAATACTGCTAACGTTTTTGGCAGCGTCGTGGTAGTTATTTCTCTAGTAAATAGTTAAAAAATTGGGTTTATTATATTACAAATACGAAGGTAAGGCTTTGTGCAAAGCCCGTCTGACATATTGAACCACCAAACAGCAGTACTTAGTATTGTTGTGTTACAGTTTGAAGGGTGAATGAGCCTGTGTACTTACAGACACAAGGAACATAACATCTTAGGTGGCCCATTTAAAAGTCCACGTGCCTTTTTTATACAAAAAAATGGGTAATATATATACGTATGAACTTTCGCAAGAGCTTTTATGTAAGTGGAGAACTGAAGTTCTACAACTAACAAATATTGTATGTTAGTAACTATTTCCTGAGCAAGAAAAGTTTCTTAATATAAACGTTGTACGTTAGTCAAATTACAAAAGCAATACCACAAATAAAGATCAACAAAATTAAAATAAATTTTACCTAAATGTATCGGAATTAATAATAATAAGTAACAACATTACTGTTCTCTAAGAACGTTTTTGAAAACTCACTATTTGATATATTTTTTGATGCATGTATGTTACTTTCTGAAATATCACGATTTTTTTCTGTGGGTAGTTTCATTTTTGCTTCTACATAATAGCACTAAAGTTTGGGTATAAAGTGAATAAAAAAACTTCTTTACATGGAAAACCGATAACTTTAGCCGGCTGTCCTCGACTCGATGTCTACGCAGACTAAAACGCACAACCTATAATTAAGTTCCTACTGGTTTGTTCACTAAGCCACATGGGTTCACAAAAAACACGATACAACTATTACTTCTTTCTACTGAGTGGTTGCCTGGACTAAACTTTATTTAGAAGCCTTATAACTAATTAATCTACCACATTAAATGTTACTTATAGAATGTATACTTATATATATTTTTAAGTACAATTTAATATATTATATATTCCATAAACTGAGATTGTTGTGTGAATGAAAATCTTACTCTTACATTTGAACATTCCGTGTTGCGCTTTATCAAACGAGATCTTCGGTCAGTACTTGAAAGCCGCATAAGTCGGCTTGTAACTTTGCCAAATTCTTGAAAGTAGTTATTTACTTGAGTTCGAATCTGTTGTAGAATGTCACGTAAAGATATATTTGGCCAAGCGGTTAAGACGTATTATTTTAATTATATAAACCAATTGAACTAGCACGGGTATGAAATATTTATTATTTTATTTTTAACTATTTTTAACCTTTACCTACCCATAGCAGTTTTCGCCCCACTTAAAAAAAATATACTTCTATAACTAAAAACGATGATTTACTAATATACCTATCATTTAGATTAACGTTTTAGGTGATCAAAATAGTAAAAATACTAAAAATCGACGCAATGAAAACTTTTGGGCACATATGCGTAGACTATGAAGGCTATATTATCCGTGTTAACGGAAACTATTTAAAATTATAATCATATCATACTAATTAAAATTATAATTTAAGAACTCTTAAAGGAAATTGTTTACCTATTTTGAGTGCCATTTACCTAATATAATTTACATTTATATTGGAACATTTTCTTTGTTATTAAAACGTAATAAGTTTATTACTTTCAAGTGACTGCGCGGCAAACTTCGTTACAGCCATGTCCAGTTTGTTGTTCCCGAGGGAGGTAACTTTATGTCAAGCAATTTCGCAGCAGCGCAGTATAAACAGAACTGCAGGGATATATTATATGTACGTTAATAGCTAGTTTGAGACACGAAGTAATATCAAACGCACTTGACAATTTTCCACGATATCTGATTTTGAAATCCCAACTCCATATAATTATTTATATGGGAATGTTTAACTGTGCAATTAAACATGATAATACTTAATATTCATAATTGAATACTACTACTGGATGAAGTTCTTTTTTTTATAATAGGTAGGTGGACTCGCAAACAGGCCGCCTGATGGTAAATGGTCACCACTCTTGGCATTGATATGAACGTTCGTTACATTGCCAATGCGCTACTAACCTTGAGAACTAAGTTTCATGGTTAGTAGAGTGCCATTACACTGGCTCACTCACCTTTCATAATAACGGTTAAATGTACGCATATCAAAAATACATACATTTATGCATAGCAATACCTTCTATGTATCATGTTATAAGACCTTAATCCATGTCCCACCTTTCGTTATGTTGACATGATCGTGCAGCCTCTATGTAGGGCTATTCTATTAAGAATAAACTCGAAACTAACCGTAGAAAACGATCGTTAAATATCAGAAAGTGATATGCGATATTAACAATTATAATCAACACATTTCAAGAATACACGCAACAAAATAGTATATCACTATAAGTCGGTTGTCAACATTTCACGGGTAAGTAATGAGTTTTTACAGAATAGCACTGCTGATCCGTGCCGAGGACGGCCATAGTAGGGGGTTTCGCTAGCTATTGACGAGTTTTTGTATAAGAGAATGGAAATAAGACTAGAAACCGTAAATTCAAATATGTACGTTTTCCTTAAATTTTCAATAATGATTATGGTCGAATTTCGATTACTAGGCGAACAATATTGAACATCAATAAACACATAACTATCTGAATACATAATATAAACGTAGCTGATAAAATTCAACAAAGGATAATTGTCTGCCTGAACTTTGTTTTAATGCATCATCGTTATATTGTGCAGTCCTGGCAATTGCAAAAAGAGAAAATAATTACGGCACCTCGCGTTGCAGGTGCCAATTATACAATTACGACGCTCTTATTCGCTTATAAACTGACTAACACAGAATATACTGACAAAAGGAAAATGTTCTTTTCTTTTTTAAAGCATCTGACGTTATTCAGCATACAATCGAAGATATTTGAAGTGTTCATTATTACTTAATTAGGAAACACAAATATGGCACCGACTTAACAAACATTTTTTTTTAATGTTGCCATCTATATAAGTAAAGTCTGACTAGAATGGAATCGCCAGTTGCTTTCGTATCGTGTAAACATTTTTATGATTTTTGTAAAATTTACTTTTTTTAAACAATCTTTAACTCCGATAAAAAATATTATTTTAATAGTTTTGTGTTTTAAATTTTAAAAAAATCTTGTATTTACCAATATATTCTTATAATTGATACTATAAATAATAATAAAAAAATATCTACGTTTAAGCCTCATTTACTTTGTTATCAGTAATATTAAGGGGAGGAAAAAGAATTACCCATAAATGTAATAAGAGAAATCAGCTGTAGAGCCGGATATGAGACAGATGATATTGGCGTCGTCAAGCGCTAGTTTCCGATAGACTTCCGATTCGAATACTGTCTTATAATCTTATCATGCAAAAGGAAAACATTTAATTTAAAAGTAAGGTATAGTTAATTTGATAGTAGGGCCTGGAGCAATCTCTTCCGGGTAGATGCCACCCACTAATTGCATATTCTACCGCCAAGCAACAATACTTTGTATCGTCGTGTTTTTGTTGTAAGGGTGAGTGAGCCAGTATAATTACAAGGACAAGGGACATAACATTTTAGTTCGCAAGGTTGGTGGTGTATTAGCCGATATAAGGGATGATTAGTATTTCTTATGGCGTTAATGTCTATTCGACTGCACACTAGGTAATCGACCGCATCCATCTCCTAGGCTTAGACTATACCACAACGTGCCGCCAAATGGTGGTTAGACATATGACATAATTTATTATTTATCAAACTATAAATATATGGATTAGTTCTAGCCTCATAAGTTTAAATTCCACACCAACACTTTCAAAAATAAATAGCAATATCTCAGAACAACGACGTTGCCAACATAAATAAAAAAGAAGCTGACTCAACTTTAAATTTGCAAAATTGTTAAACCGTTTAAATATTTATCAAGCTGTAACTATCGTGATTGCCACTCAATATTCACCGCTCACATGTGAAATGTTTACATCAATTCATATGGGAATAGACATAACGTATATTGGAAAGTAATTCATTTTTCCGTTTGCCTGACTTTTCGCAATTATATCGCGCTAGCAGTCGATATTGGAGCTGGCAGTCTTGGTTTAATATCTACAGGTATTCCCTGAGGGAGTACAACAGTAAGTTTTATAAAGTTGCTTTATTGGGATCTTACTGAACCAACTAATCATATCGACAAGGGACATACACAAGTTCTAATTTTATTGTAGTAGGTTTTGTTGTAATCTTAATAATATTTTTTGAACCACAAATACATGAGAACAAATCTTCACAAGAATGTTACTTAGCGTATTTACAAATGATATAATGTAATTTTATTATTATAAAATGCCTTAAAATAAAATGCCTTATTGATTTACTTATTTGTGAAGACTATTGGTTTGTGACTTTTTTTAATTCATTCATTTGATGAGTTCTTTGTAACTGTTCGTCTTCCCAATAATAATTAAATAATATTTGCACCAAAACGCATTTTTTACACAGAAGTTCGATCAACAGGAAGCGTGAACAAATTCAGTGTTTTTATCTGTGAATGGCAATCTTTTGAAACTGGTTATTCATTGATGTCTTAGTAAATAAGAAAGTTTAGAAGCGATTTGTTAGAAACATTTTGATAACAATTACATTGAATTGAGAGTAATTACCTTCTTTTTGAATAAATAACGACAAATATAAGAAAAATAAGAGGGATATATAAAATACCAATGGAGTATGAGGTTATGAAATATATGTTTGTGTATTTTGTTTTACAAAATACATATTTATTCAATGGTAAAGCTTTGTCCAAGCCCATATGGCAATAATAGCAATGCTTTATATAACTGATACGGGTGTAGGGTAAGTGTATCAGTATACTTAAAGGCAACTGAATTAACACCGTAAGGTACATCACACAAGGAATTTTCCCTTTACTGTAAGAAGCGTACCGTACCGTAACAGCCTGTGAATGTCCCACTGCTGGGCTAAAGCCTATCCTCCCTTTTTTTGAGGAGAAGTTTTGGAGCTTGTTCCACCACGCTGCTCCAATGCGGATTGGTTGAATACACATGTGGCAGAATTTCAATGAAATTAGACACATGCTGGGTTCCTCACGATGTTTTCCTTCACCGTCAAGCACGAGATGATTTATAATCACAAATTATGCACATGTAAATTCAGTGGTGCTTGCCCGGGATTGAACCCACCATCATCGGTTAAGATTCACGCATTCTTACTACTGGGCCATCTCGGCCGTTATTTTTTGTACTGTAAGAAACGTTATTGCTATTAGGCAAAAATATATATTCATTATGCTGTGTACAAATTTCGTACTATCAATTTAATATAGACTATTATAGGGTTAATATTATAAAAAATACAATACCCTTTTCAATTTATATCGGCTTTCATCACAATAAAGATAACGAAGATCTATAGATAAATAAGAAATAATCTATACATCTATATCTGTATAGATTATGTATATGTAAATAACTTATATCAATATCATTACTATATTAGCTTTATACTTATTTTAATTTTTTCCATGTGTAAGAATACCCCAGTAAAACATACCTTCACTTTTACTTTTAACATTTTATTCTCTTCCACACGTAACTTGTTATATAATGTAATACTATTAACATTTTACAATTCTATTACAATTTTTGTTGGAATTCCTGTAATCACACTTGCAACCATCGAACGAGTCAATTTTTCCGTGTTTCATTTCTTTTTTTATATCTCGCGTAGTCTTTTTCGCTCAATAATTTCCCACCAGTGCTAATTTAGTTAAAAATAATACTATTATTTTCTAAAAATCTCAAAATAATTATTGAAAATCACTAAAACCTTACACAATTATAATCATCGTTTACTTTAAATATGAAAAAAATACGTTTCATTAAACATCTTACAACCCAGGAGTTTATTTTGAGTAATACATACTATTTACAGCTTTATACTATTATAAAAAAATAAAAATAACTTACTATATTTAATATTTACAGACTATTAGGTAGGTAGAATACTTGTTTTACCTTTTGTTAAATGTAGCTTATTCCAAATAATTTCAGACCATTATTAATCGTCATCAATGTAAATGGCACATTAATTTTGTAAAAGTGTTTCCGTTAATATCCAATGACTATCCGAGCTTCGTAGCGAGGCTTCCTCCCGACCACGAAGGGATGACCTATATTCGAATTCCTGGGCATAACGGATGAACCCCCATTTAAACCTAAAGTAACCTGACTTAGGTATGTTTATAAGAGTCCTAGATATACTATTTAGTCTATATAATAATTACTCGTAAATAGGGACCTATTTATTATATATATTTTTAAATACTTTGCATAATCATAATTTGTATACCGATCTTCTATCACTATTTTCTTAAGAGGTTATCTGGTAGGGACGGCTGCAGTGGAACATGAGCAAATGTGGAGTCCATTTCTCATACAACCCGAGATGTTATATACATTGTAACTGTAATTACCTTGCTCATTAACCTTTTAAACTAGTACAACGACATAGAGTATTGATGTTTGGCGGTAGAGTAAATGATAACTAAGTACCAACCCAGACGGGCCCGCGCAAACTCCTACTACAGAGTGAAATTGATTAATTGTTATTTTCCAGGATCGCTACTTAATTGAAACAAACTTATCAAATGTGTCATTAGCGGGGAAAAGCTTGGCGCAGCGTCAAGGTTAGCTCTTTATTTCCACTCACAAAAACGGAAAATTAACAGAAAATTTACATAATGTGTCTAAACTTTCTTCTTTCGAATTCTACTGTCGCGTTCTTACCGATTGTGTTGGTTATTCCTTTCGTCAAAATATTGCATAGGATAACAAAAAATTAAGGGATAAATTTACGGTCGAAAAATCATTCACGGCTACGTTTTTATCGTTACTCAAAAATAGCTTAAATTGAAATATATCTTCATCCAATTAACCTGAATTTGTGATATATTTTTATTATTTAACATGAGCACTACAGCCGTAGCTTATCCCATACAATCCATAATTAGGTATTACGAACTTGAAGATTTTTTTAATTCACATTCAATGTAGCTCATGACACATCCTTGACATAAACATGCTATGTTGGAACATAACATGTTCACATGACATGCAATTCTATCTACTATCAGTGTATTAAGAAATCGATAATTTAATGCACTATTCAGAAACAAGCAGGTATTACTTTTATTAATGATAAAAATTAGTACAATGGATTTATGTATGTAATTTTATAAAATAATACATTTCTTTTGCTGCCTTATTGATCGAGTGGCTATAAGTTTATAAGTCTGCATTCGTCCGAGGAAAATACTCAGGTCGAGCGAATAAAAATATATTGTCTTTTTTTTACTTGAAACTCCCAGTAGCAGATTGGTGTTTGGGAGTAACGCACGTAAAAAACTCTCTAGAGTGCACTCACGCTTCAGTACTCCAGTCGACTACGATATCTCCTCAGCACTACTGTCGGTTTATAAATCATCATTAAACTAAACTTAAAAAACTTAAAACAGGACTCTTTCTCAGATGTCAGGCTAACATCAAGTCATTAATCGTATCACATTTCCTTAAACAGCACAAGTAAAGCACCATAAATATGTTTGTGATTTATATGTCATTAAATATAAAAAAAATAAAATTCTCTAAAGTACAACTCGTATATAAAGTGTCATTTATATTTCGCTTCAAAAGAAAATTGTGTATCCATGTGACAGTAAAAAGATACGTGGCGTCATAAAAGGAAAGTTTCAATTCAAATAAGAACTGAGGTGACATACTCAAGAAGTTAAATGCATAATTCAAAATGTATTGCGGGATAGACACGACGATGATGAAATCATAATATGAGATATATAATCTGGTCGTATGATTATGCAGGACCGAGATGGCCCAGTGAGTTAAGCTCGTGGAATTCAACCCAATTTCACCTTGAAGTAAGGTAGGAAGGGGTTCCCAGAGTACAGTAAACCGCTCTATAGCCAGCATCGCTTACGACGGGGTTTGAAAGTGCGCATAGCGACGAAGACCTCTTCCCGGTCTTCTTCGAGGAAGCGAATCAGCTGCGGCATTTTCCACACTCCTGATTATTTTTACGACAACTATTTGCCTACTTTATGCTCCTTTTATGACATAACTGACATAACCAACCCAGACGGGCTAACACAAACCCTACTACAACTACTACAAAGGGCTTGGCTGTTTATAAAATATGTACGCTTAAAGGTGGTGATAAGCCTGGCGCCGCACTTTCTTCTTAAGATGACCTCTTCTGTTAAGGTCTTTGCCTAGCATTAGGACATTGATTTATTGGCTCTTCATAATCTTATGCCGTAGTAGCAAACAGCATGGCGCTATTTCCTTCTGGACAGTGCGTATACTATATACTTCGTTGCTATATAATAATAAAAAGGAAAATATTTTGTTTATCAACGAAACTAACATATTTTTTTCATATTAGTCCATAATTGTTAATTTCACCCATGCCCTTCTTTAATTATAAATTAATTCAATAACCAACAATTTCATCAAAGTTGTTAATCTTTATCATTTTAAGTAATATATAGTTTAGTCAATAAAAAATGCACTAAGGAGCTTATTATTACTTAAAAGCAGATGAAATTGAGAGCCGTGGACGAAAATCCTTGGCATTAATCCATATCGATGACGTGTAATATATTTACAGCGCTGTACATTCAATTAGCGCTAATTATATTAAGCGGCTTTTGGCTTCCACCTGGTGTGATTATGGGCTTTTAACAACACATTTTTTCATTAAATCCATATAATCACTACGTGCAGTAGTAATTTGTTAAATTCTTAATAAAACGTAGCCACATTTTATTTTCTTTATAAACGTATATTTAGAACAAATTACAAATTAAACTCACACAGTTTTTATTAAAGTTACGCAAAAAAGGAAGGTATGTGCAGATAAAAAAACGATGTATATATTAATCTATACTTGAATATATATACTATAAAATATATATATTTATATTTTATAGTATAAATGAATATATACATCATTTGTTACCTCATGACAAATATATACGAATTTATATGTTAATTGTATACATAGTAATTAAATTTGGCAATAAGGAAACCTGGTACCTGGATATTGAGGAGGACATATAACTATATAACTAACAAAATAAATAAATAAAAGAAGAAAAATAAATACTCGTAAAAACTTTTCAAACGAAAATATATTTTTGAATGATATCTGTTAATTGAAAATGAAGGCGACTACTTTTATAGCTTTTGGCAGTCCGAAGTCAAAACATTTCCTTTGATATAAATATTTCAACTCATAAATTACATATACTTAAATCATAGGGGATATAAATATGGGTTTTATGCCATATACTTAAATATGATAATCGTAAACACTTACATATATATATACCATATAGAATATCATCATAATCTTGAAAAGGCGGATCTCATCTGTGACCATTTTCTCCGGGAAATGCTTGAATTCATGAATAAAGTTAAAGTTACGTCTTCTTCGTAATGTACTTCATACACCTTTGTCATGTTATATAAATTATTCTGCTATTATGAGTAAAGTAGTATTTTAACGTTTAATATAAAGACTGAACACACACCCAATCAAACGAGCTGTCAGGTACTGTACAAAACCCGCCATGACATAATAAACAGCTCAGCGGACATACCTTTACTTTCCACATTTTCGTGTGCACCAGAGATTAATAAACATTTTTACGTATTTATATTCAGTTAAACCTTTTTTGTGACAGAAAATGCAATCTGGCAAATGTACAATCTTAGAGTAAGTGCTCACAATCCCCGATAGACATCGACGATGTAAGCAATGTTAACCAATCCTTACATTGTTAATTAATGCGAACCATGGGTACTAATATATTATGTCCCTTGTGCATGTATACTAACTCTAACATTCTTCAAATCGGAACACAGCAATACGGAACCGGACGGAAACGGAACGGAACCTACGCAGACCCAAAGTCCTACCACCAAGTAAAAAAATCGGGGTTTGTTAATAATTTAAAAAGACAATTTCAGATACACTTACCTACAGGTAACACTTATTTTATTTATTAAGAGTAACTGAATTGGTAATAAAAGGTCAACTCTCATATACACAAATACTTTGCTCAATATAAGTGTGAATGTGAAGAGGGGCTTTCAGAATATATTATCATGTAACGTCGTAATATGAAATGATTGTGAACGTTGAGGCGCTACCCGGGATTTCATTTCCTTTAACAAACTACATCATTTCCAGATACTTTTTTTTCTTTTCTATATATATACTCACCTTCAACAAAATAGAAAATTGAAATGTTATTTTATTGAAGATACATTTTGGACAATACACAAACAAAAATCAAAATAAATAAAATATAACCACTTTAGTTCTTTTTGTTTATTAATTGAAAATCAGAGGCTCTTATTATTCCTTTTAATACAATTTCACATTGCTTTATTAGTATAGTAATGTATCTATCTATTTTATACTTATTTTTACTTAGAAGACACTTCAAAACTGGAACCTAATCAAAGAGAATAAAGAAAGTTGCTTAACTTGTCAATCTGAATTCAATTCCGTTGAGTCTACAAAAGGATGCTTAGGAAATCCCTGAAACTTTAATATTTGCTTAGTAGTAACATCGCGGCCAGAATTCCGAAGTATTCACATTTCATTGTAACGAACCTCTCGAATGTATATGTTTCATAAGTCTTAATACCGAGCCATAAAGGCGATTTTGTATTAAAGCTTACTTGCTGTACTTTTGGGGTCTGACGCAAACAAACATTGTTAAGTATGAATGTGTCATTGCGGCCTGCGAAATAGAATTGACATCGGCATCTATTTATTGTTTGAAGGTGTCTAATCCCAAGACCTTTGTCAAACAACTGTTTCTATTGTTTGTGCTGATACGTTTGGTTATCAGTTGCTGATGACAATATTTCTTATACGGTTAACACGTTGTTATATAATATATAATGTTGGGTTTATTTACTTTTTTCTAACAGATTGTATTTTATGAGTTAATAGCCAAGATGGCTTAGTAGTAGACCATGTGCATCTCAACCGAAGATTGGGGTTCAATCCAATAAGCTCTACTGTGTTTTCATATGCTTAATTTGTTTTTATAACTCATCTCGTGCTCGGCGGCGAAAAAATATGCTACCAATTGTGCAGTGGAGCGGATTGGTAGCGCAAAAACGGAGAACGGTTTGGAATTTATCATACCTTATTTTTTTGACCCATTGCCTTTAAGAAGTGTGAACAATTATCCAAACAGATATACAATAACATTTATAATACTAATAAGTTATTATTTCTGTTGTTTTCATTAATATTAGGTCCTTACATATGAAATTAGCGTTTTGTACGGGAGGAATATAAAGTTTAATTTTTTTTTGTAAAATATATTTAATTAATCAAAGTGGTTGAAGGTGGTTTGGACTGCCGCATCGGGGTTGAATTTTTTTCCTAGTAAGAAGTTGTCCATATTCAGGAAAAAATGGTAATCTGTTGGAGCAAGGTCCGGGGAGTATAGTGGATGTCGCAGACATTCCAATTGTACCTCATCTAACTTAGTGATTGTTTGTTGTGCAGTGTGTGGTCTTGCGTTGTCGTGAAGCAGCAGTGGCCTAGAGCGATTGACCAATCTCGGTTATTTAGCAGCTAGTTCTTTCTTCGTGGTTTGCAGTTGCTGACAATAGATATCTGCCGTAATCGTTTGGCCAGATTTTAGAAAGCTGTAGTGAACGACACCGGCGCTAGTCCACCGAATACTCACAAGTAACTTTTTCTGAGTCAATATTCGTTTAGGATATTCAGGATTTGGCTGGGGCTCCAGGGTTCAGCCATTGCGACGAGCGCTTCTGATTATCGTACAGTATCCACTTTTCATCACAAGTAATGATTCGATTCAAAATCCCTTAATTATTGTGTCGGTTGAGCAAAGTAACAAAGTCGACGCGTGTTTGCAAGTTCGTTTCACTCAATTCAAGAGGTACCCATCGTTCAAATTTTTTTACTTCCCGATTTGTTTCAAGTGGATACAGTTTTATCACTTACCGCGAAGCCTGCAGCTATCTCTGAAGTGCTTTGTTATGGATCCACTTCCACAATAGCCTTTAATTTTTCATTTTCGACTTTGGTCTCCGGCCGTCCACGGGGTTGGTTTTGATGGTCGAAATTTCCAGAACGAAAACGTTTAAACCAAAAACGTACCGTGCTTTCTTTGCAACACCAGCGCCGTACACATCATTAATCCTTCGAGCTGTTTCTGCAGCACTGGTGCCACGGTAGAACTCGTATTCGTAAATATACCGATATTTCATATTTTCCATTGTGAGGTAATAAGCGACGCCAAAGAAATAAATAATGAGGAAAAAACAAATGAATGACTGTTTTCAAAACCCAAATGTACCAGCTAATTGAATTTATAAATTTGAATTTAGAATTCTTAACCAAAGAGGAGATATTTCAAATCAAAGTGGTCAGTACGACAAAACGCTAATTTCATATGTAAGAAGCTAATATTAGAAGATATTGAATAATACGTTTTCATTTTAATAAGATAATAATAAAAACGAAAATTATGAGCAACAATTTGTAATGAAAAAAAAACACATTTGTTATTTATATATTAGAACAGTCAGTGATGCTATTTTTTGTATTGTAATTGTAAATGTAAGAAAATCTCATATGACTATTATAAATAATTACTAAATGTAGAAACGCTAGTGTACTAAGATGGTTCGTCCTTTCTGTGAGAATGTAAAGGTATTTTACGTTTCTATGATGTTACAGAGAATTCAGCACATAATAACATAGCAGACCGCTATTTGAGTATTTAAAGCGTAAAGCGAAATGGCTCAACGGTTACCAACTGAAAACTGGCCTAGTTCCAAATTATTAATATATAAAATATAAATGTAACTGTGCCTTTTATTTAACTTTAAAAAGACACATTAGAGTGAAATTCGAAGTTTAATTTACGTTTATTTTATTTGAATATATATTTTTTATTAATTAAATATACTTATATTACATTATTACTTTTATTTCATTAAAAGATTGATTACGATAATAATTGTATTAAAATTGAATACAGTACTTAAATTGGAAAACACATAATGTTTTTCTTCTTTTTTGTTTTGTAGTTCTTGGAGGTAGTTCTTGTTGAATAAAAATTTTGTAAAAACGATTGTTTTTTATGTTTTCTCTAATATTTCAATAATAATATGCTCCGATTTTACCACTATAATACTATAATTAAAACTTGAATATACCTTCAATATTTTGCTTATTATAATAAAATAGAATACTATAGTAATTATATGAAATGATACATGCATGAGACATAAGTTTTGAACTCTTAATATACATATAGAACCTTATATAATATGTAATATCACAATATTAATAGAACAAAGAAATTCTTGTTTAAATTAATGAAATAAAATATCTTTATATACTTATTGTACAATAAAAACAAAATACAATAAAAAATACTTGCAATTCTATTTTATTGCTTATCTCTACATGTATATTATGTACCTTCTAATATAACTGGTCGAACGGTTTTTTTTTATGAAAGACATCTGTATCGATAAACTAATAATTAAAATTTATGCAAATACAAAATTATGAAAGCCAAATATATACATACATGTTTTATCCATTTTGATGGTGATTTATCCTGTAAAATACTAATTTATATTTATTTTATTATTATTATAGTATTTGAAAGAAGAAGATACGGTTAAGTAATAAAAGTTTATTTTTAATAGATTTAACGGTTTTTGATAAAATAGATAATAAACGGTACATTGGAATAAGAGGATTGAAAACCTTAATAATCACAAAATATAATTATCATAACAAAATTAAATGCACCTAATGGTTGATTTAGTTTTTGTAACCTTCAAATAGCCGTATAAACGTTAAGAAAGCGAAATCACAGGCAGTCATTTTGTATTTAAAAAAAAAAAGCCGAGATGGCCCAGTGGTAAGAACGCGTGAATCTTAACCGATGATCGTGGGTTCAAACCCGGGCAAGCACCACTGAATTTTCATGTGCTTAATTTGTGATTATAATTCATCTCGAGCTTTACGGTGAAGGAAAACATCGTGAGGAAACCTGCATGTGTCTAATTTCAATGAAATTCTGCCACATGTGAATTCCACCAACCCGCATTGGAGCAGCGTGGTGGAATAAGCTCCAAACCTTCTCCTCAAAAAGAGGAGAGGAGGTCTATAGCCCAGCAGCGGAACTTTCACAGGCTGTTGCATTACAAAACATTTTGTATTTGTGTACAAAAATTTAAAAAAATATGTACATACATATTGTATTTTTATTGTATGGACCCATTAGTTTTACTAAATTGCCCATTGAGATCACGTGAACTGAAGTTTAATTGCTTTTTTGTTTTTCAGCGTTGGAGTTTACTGGAAAAACAAACTTTTCCTCTCCTTTGCAGATTGTAACAAAAATATACAGAACGATAAATTTGGCCCGATCGTCAATTATTCTGGAGGATATTATGAACAGATACAGAACAGAACAACAAGGAGAAATTGTTCCAAATTCATATAAAACATATATATATATATAGATTGTGGGTAACAAAATATTGTATTGGATAATGCAGTTTTTAGTCGAAACAGATGATTATATTTTATACGACACAATGTATTTTCCTATGGTATTTCTCAGTATTTTTAAGACTTAATAGACTTTTTGAATGTCATAATAATTATGTAACCTAGTAGGAGGAGCTCATTAAACAAAACACTGAAGATACAGTGTTTTGTCATGGCACGGCAATAATGGCCATGTTCGGCTTTTATTATATTAGTCAATTGTATTGGCAAAATAATTTATTTTATTTATAGAATAAGACGACCTGACTTTAACATTAAAAAAGACAGGATACACCAGTTTATAAATTCCTGTAATTATGTCGTACTCATAGACACATGAAAATTCCATTAACAAATATTTATACTTACTTTTTTAAATTACAAGATTTGTTTGTACAACAAAATTCTTGTTTCCACGATTTTTTTTAAATATTATAATACAGAATTCTGTATATAAAATGTATGTCACTTATTTCTTCGTTTCATTCATTGTATGTAATTATATAATAACTTTCTTTCTCATAGCTTATGGTTCTTTATTGTATTATTTTTTAGATTTGCATGAACATTCTGATTAACAAGTCCTAAAAATCATTACCGACCATAATGCCATCATAATTTTTTTTTAAATTAAAAACCAATTTTCTAAGAAGATTGCGTAAATGAATTATGAGGATGTCCCCGTCACTGGGACAAATTTGTAATTGGATTATAACATGAGCCGTGTCCATTAAGCAGATTCGTCCCGAAATTAAATTGCAAAATGTTATAACTGTACGGCGAATATTGTAGCTCTGACGAATTAACTTTGTCAGTAGTGCGATGAATATTCATCCTCTAATTTTTGTCGTTAGTTAAAAACTCTGAATATATTTTTTAATATTCAACTAAGCTGCGAAACGTTAATTATACTGCGCTTGTTTTGATCTTCGAAAAACGTTGATATAGCACAGTTTTAGTTAAAAAAAGAACAAAATTTAAAGAAAATTTTATAAACTCCATACTAGTTATAACTAAAACGATACATTTATTTGTCTAAGTAACAGAGATAAGAATAAGGTTTCACTTATCAAATTTAAAGTTATTTTTTTAATTTAATATTTCTATATGTACATTTTTGACCATCAATAATCTACCAATGCTTTTCATACATACTATAATAATATAATATTTTAATTTCTTCAAATTTACTTAGTTGAATTCTTACATCAAATTCTATCTCTGAAAATCAATACTTTGTATTTTTCTGTCTAGAAGCGCAAAAGAACTAATATTTTACAAGTTCGAGAAACTATTAGATTGATCGCGCCGCATTGGCAATGAAAAAAAAACTTTGTTATAAAAGAGTTTACTTTAGTTATAATCTTTAACGTTTTTTTTTCGTTTCTTTAAATTCATCGCGAAAGTTTTATATTTTTATAAATAATAATTAACGATTAATTACACATATTTCAAAGGATTATTGACAGGTAAATTATTAATATTAAAGATTCAACTCAACAATCACGAAACAAATTAAAATTATCTTTCGTACAATTCGTGACCCCGATGGTGGCAAGAACGCTACCAGTAATTCTCTGCATTTCAATGTATTTTCTTTTGATCATATTAAACAGGTACGATTTATATCATTAAAACAATAAAGAGACCTTAAACAAACAAAAGAAAGCTTCGAATTCCAGGTCACTAAATTATTCGTGAAAAGTGCAGATTTTACATTTAACCTACGTTTCCGTACTGAAATTGAAGTAGAAACTGGAAATTTGTTTTGTTGAAAAACTGGAAAATGAATTCTGAATTATATTCCTTTCGACCGTAACTTGGTTGCAAGAGATTTGAGAGGGTAATAGGTGTGTTCTTCCGATCTTATCAAGGGATCTTATCTAGTTTTAAAAACTAGCTATGATTTTAAATTATAATTATTTTTTATTTACCGAATTTATTTAACTTTTACAATGGGTACTGGGACGACCGATAACGAATTTTCAAGCCTCTAGGGGTCACCGTAAGCAATCACATTTATATGAATAACATCCCTAGTTTAAAGCGTGAAAACACGACTTCACAATAACATAACATTTATAATAATTGGAAGGAAAAGTATTCAAGAATTATTGTTGAAGTTTCCTCTCGCGAAGTCGTACACACAACAATAAACAATATAGTATGAGTGAGATCCGTGCGGGTACTGATAACAAGTAAAACTACTTCAAAAAGTTTCTACTGTTATCACAAATCACGTCAAGCTTTTAAGTGGTTTTCTTCGGAAGTGCGCACTATTATTGATAAAGAATATTTTGAATAAATTTAAGTATATACATATTATTTACTATGTTTTCGCTATAAACAAAAAACTTTTTGTCTGTCTTAAATATAATATTTTGATTGCTCTTTTAAATGCCAGGTAGTCTGATGGCCTAAAGAAGGTGGCGAGACCTATTGAATGCGGAAGACAGATAACCGGGGAAGCTTTGGTGCACCTTGGGAGAGTCCTAGCACTGGGTTATGATGAAGTTGGGGATGATCATGGATGTTTTTACGCAAGGTCGTTTAATTTAGATCACTATATAATGATATATAACATAACAAGTTGGACGCGTAATGAATTTATATAATTTTCGATCAATTAAAAGAGATTGCTAGTTCGATATGTTCCCTACTGATTGTGTAATTTTATGTTCTAATCAATATTACAAAATAAATTCGTTTTTATCTGGCTGGAAAAATGCATTTACGAGTTTCCTCCTCAATACTAGTTTTTCGGCGGAATGGGTCAGCGTAGACACTCTGGTGTGCCTCTGGGGATCCCACGAAACACACTCCGTCACGGGGTCTCGCGCCGTGACCAGTAGTGCACCACACTCGTGGCAGAAAGGTGGTACCTACCACCTGGCTATCTTGTGCAGATACTTATGAAAACAGCCATGTCCGGTAAGCACCTGCGTCAGCTTGTACTTGATTTGAGTGTGCCGCCACTTCTCACTACCCAGCGACTCAAGTGGAGGAAGATCTCCTCCACTGTTACCACGACTGCTGATCCCCACAGATCCTTTTCTCTTCTGCGAATCAGTTATTATATCCGACTTTCCCTAGAAGAAAATGAAATTTATACATTCGAATAATTTAAATAACATTTCCTCGAGGCCAAAATGATTGTTACCGACGCGATGTCTGAGAACTTTCGAATCAAATGTAACTAATTTTTAATAACTTAATATTGGTATAGAATATTTAATTATAAAGCAGTATAAAGTCAAAAGTAGGCCTGTAGATATTCTAATGTTGGGCTTAATTTTTACCATATTCTTAACAATGTTTTAACAGGTTTCTTTACAATGTTTTCTTCACGGCCAAGCACGAGATTTATATAAATATAGTACATGACGCAATTCAACATGATATGTATTTATCTAAAAAAAATAATGTTAATTAAAATTTGTATTTCTATTTTCTTATAAAATATATAATGTGAATTTTTATGTAATATGAAATCGTCGTATTTCAAATAAGGGTAAGTTGCAAAAGCCTCATCTGTGATTCAAATGTAGCATTACAAGTGCACTATTGCATGCCTTAAGCCGATCTTCGTCCATTAATTCAACCGCTAGCATCTCCAAGGGCTTAGTTGCTACGTGCTCCATCCACTGTATCTTTCCCTGAAAACAAGTAAGTTAATATCACACTGCTGGTTATTTTGAGGAGAAGGTATAGAGTTTATCCCACCATACTTTTCCAATGCGGTTTGATGGATACACATGTGTTTTTTATTTCATCATGTGGCCACTTATCAGTTATTTATCAGGCCATATGCCTGGATTTAAACCTTCGCACGAAATCATTTTACTATAAATTTGCTATTTGAATACAGGTGAAGTTCCTTATAAAAACAACCTGACAACAAAAACTATATCTTTATTTGTCTAGAAATTCGAGCAAGCTTAACTGTATCAAGCGAATTTTGTACGGTTTCCGTCTAGTTTGTTTTACCAATCGAAATTGGATACAGCGAATCGTGTTAGCTCTTCAGGACTTAAATCAAATAGAGCAGTTACATCCTATATAGATATCTCAATAAAACATATCCACACCAAATTTAGTTTTTATACTCTTCAAACACAAAAAATATATTAAAAAAATAGGTAGGCAAATGGACCACCCGATAAGTATTAACCCATAGTATTTTTTAATCACAATTTCATCAACAATTTTATCACAATTTCGTCCAATGGGCCAATGTTTTGTCAAATGCGCCAATGCTATTGATAGCTGTGTTCTGGTATAAATGATGAGTAGGTAAATAGAAATAACCTGTTCTATTTTGCTGACGACGACCATTTTTAAGGAAGTTAGCCAACTGTGCATATTATAGTGCAAAAAATTGTGCCCAAACACAAGTGCACTCCGTATTTATTAACTCTAATAATCCGATGGGACTGCTTTGCGACACGGTTGAAAAGAGTTCAGGCGCAGGATGTCGTCCAATTTTAATAACTTTTTAAAACGCGGACTTTAGAATTCGAAAACTACAGCCTTCTAAAGTTTAGAAGAACGAGAAAATAGTTTAACTCAAGGCATGTATTTTTACTTGCAGTCGTCTCTTACGCTGTCTGTTTTTCTCTAATCATTTTGTAATGACTGAACCTTACACTAAACTTACAATGTATAAAAATCGTTGAATATATAAAATACAATAAACAATAATAACAACATATAAAATATAATACAACATAAGAATGAAATAAAGAAAGTATAAAAAGTTGATTTCAGCAAAAATATTTTTGTTAAAATCGTAACATTTTAATATTTTTTTTATTATTATTTATTTATTTTATTAAATTAACTTTTAGAAAAAATATATTTTTTTTATTCATATTAATATTCAAAATACTAACATATTTGAATTACCTACGTATTTTAAACAATATTAGTAATAGCGATAACATATATATGAATATATAACAAAACGATATTTGAATCAACACCGAATATCATATCCTTGTCCTCGAATATACTACATATGTTATAGGTAGGTGTGTAGGCAACGGTCTTCGCCTCGATACGAAAACCTATCATATTAATGATATGATGTAAAAGCATTGGATTTCCACGAATTATAAAAGACGATATTTTGTGGGCTCTCTCATGTTTTTGAAATATGTCCGCTACATGTCGAAACTTAATTAATAATATGAATATTTATTGACTGAAGATTTCTCGGAGTAAAAAGTTAATGAATTCTACTTGGCAGTGAATATATTTTTTAAAAATAATTGTGGATCAGAAAAGCAGTGACTACGAAACTATTGTCATTCTAAAATGTGCAAACGGACAGATGCACGTTCGTCTATGCGGTCAGTTTAAAAGTCATTGTATTTTACAAATTATTAAATTGATTGTTAAGTATATTGAAGCCAACGGTACGAGTCACCGTACGGTGCCACTGTGAAATATATATGTATTATGAAATTCAAAGAAAATATTCCAAACCTGCTAACAAGACCTGCGCAATAAAATGGTTTAAAAAACTACCATTTGATACTAGATTTTAACACTGCCACAAATAAAATGCTATTACTTATTACAAATTATATTCATAAAAACTTTGTTATAATTCTTAGACGAAAGTTAATTTCGTTAATTTAAAACGGCAGATGTAATTAACAATTGCAAAGTTTTTTAAAGTAAATGCGACTTAGCCGACTTAAGCAGGACTTAAAATGTTCTTGGAGAGAAAAAAACTAAATTATATTAAATTTAAGTTTTTATATACGCATTTGGACGAAGATAGTAATCGTTTATGAACCATATAAGGCGATGATCGTTTGGATTAAATGTTTCAATAGCTTAACTGTAAGTATTATAAAATGGATCGCTTAAAAGAAAATACTATTTAATTTTAGCTTATGTCTTTGTTTGCTTATACCTACGTTAGTAGTGTAATATATTTGACGACGTGCCTTTTTATCACTGCGGAGCCGAACTTTCAGGAATAAAAGAAAATATTTGTCTCTAATTCTAGATTATATCCGTTGTACGCTTACCTTATTATTAATTTCCTTTAACTTCCAAGACTTTATTTTACAAGACTTTATTAAAAATAGGACTAAATACTTCCTACGTTCATTTTTCATTTAATTAAACTTGCATACATGATGTTCGTTAACGAAAATACAAAAGCGTTATATGATGAATTAAATAGTACGTCACGTGTTCGGTAACACTTGCACATGTAAATAAGCGTTCAAATATATAAACAAGACATTAATTGCGGCTCATTGCTATTTGTTTTTTAACATAAAATACACAATCATACAGCTATTATTACAGCTTTGTGTTAAAAAAAAATTGTTAAATTAGAGTATAAGTACATTCACTGTGATTAATAAAATTATCTTTAAAGCTTTTTATATTATATATTTTTTATATTAAAAAAAAATTAGCTAACCGCACAGTATATATTATTAAAATGCAGGCGTTTGTATGCAAACACCATTATACTATCTTAGTCCGATACGCGATCCGATACGAATAATATTAAGATCAGAAGACAAGAAAGATCAGATGCAGTACCAGTGGATTATGTTCTTTTAGACACACGGTTATGTAAGACTTTTTATTTTTTGAATTGAAGAAAGAATTGAACTATTTAAAGAAATCCCTAAAAGTTACATGTTATAGACACGACCACGAATTCGCAGCCGGGAATATATAATCTGTATTGTACAATATTTTTGATAGATCAACGAGGCTATTCACATTTTTGACGTATTGGATGATACTGTTTATGTAATATATATTCTTCATAATCTTCGACCGAATGTATCGATTCCTTGTGCCACAGAAGAGTAATATTACTTTTGGCGCGAAGTTTGGTTCTTCGAACACACAATTACGTTGTCTAGGGATATTTGTCGTTTAAGTTGGTTTTGTTAATGATAGTTGTGTTTTATTTGTTTTTAATTATCAAAAACTTATATATGTATTCTTTTTTTAAAAGTAATTTTCACTTCTGGTCTGTAAGAATATTTTAACAACAGATACGTCTTCAAAGTAACAATTCAACAATGCAAATAAAATCCACTACCCGCGCTTTACTTTTTAGGTCACATCGTCTAACACTTGAATCTGATTCCAGCTGAAGGGCTAAGTATGCAACATGTATATCTCCCGTATATCTCACGGAGGCTTCATAGTTTTCATCTCTTCACACAAGAGCTAAACGTCATCTGATGATCTTCTATTCAGTATTACTTATATGATGACGGCAATATATTGTATGCATTTTATCCCATTACACTCTGTATATTCATATATCCCAGTATACTCATATTATATATGATTTTTTTTTATATTTGCCGGGAGGGCAAATGACTCTACTCCACCTAATGTTAAGTGGTAGTAGAATCCAAACGCGACGACGGCCAGTGCAGACGGGAAGAAAATTCTGCACTAGCCGCCCTCGCCTTGCCGGCCCGCAAAATGCCTCTTCACGCCTCGTTTGAAGGAACCCGGGTCGTAAGGAACACGTGAGCTGGTAAGGAATTCCATTTTTTGGAAGTGTGACAAAGAAAGGAGTTGCCAAATTTCTTTGTGCGCGATGGAATTGATGTCACAGTTAGTCGGTGACATCGAGAGCCAGCACGCGTAGACTTGTGAAGGAAGGGGAAAGCAGGAATTAGGGAGAATAATTCCTCGGAGCACTCGCCGTGATACAGTCGATAGAAAGCGCTCAGAGCTGCCATCTCTCGACGCAATTGTAAAGGCTTGAGGGTGTTTGTGACCTTTACGTCGCCAATAATGCGCACCGCGCGTCGCTGCAACTGATCCAAGGCCGCAAGTAGGTACTTAGCAGAGCCATCCCAAAGGTGCGAGCAATATTCAACGCAAGACCATACCTGTGTTTTGTACAGCAGGCACAGTTGTTGTGGCGTGAAAAAACGCCGCACCTTGTTCAGAACTCCGAGTTTCCGTGAAGCTGTTTTTATGACAGCCTCGATGTAATCCCTTGGACTAAGGTCGCAGCGAACGTCCATCCCCAGCATGGCGATTTTGCTTTGTATCACCAGCGGAGTGCCACAGAGGAAGGGAAGAGGGGAAAATATTTATAAAGTTATGGTATTAAAATCATTATGTCAAATGGGCTTACATATGTACTGCATATAGTATATCTGCATATTGCTTGAAGAAGTCAATTATTTGTGTCAAAGAGTTTGAGAAAGATTTGACTAAGATATTTTAATGCATAATTAATTTCAAAACTTTCGACATTATTTAATTTTAAGGGTCTTTGCTATTCTCAAAATAGCGTAGTTTGCAATTTCAAAATTAAAAACTAATATACAACAGGGTTACTATGAAAAAGCAAAACCCATGTGATCTTTTCGACCGTACTGTTTTAATATACAAGTATGTTACCGCAAGCCTTCTCTCTATCAATCATCATCTCTCATCAAATCTCATTTGTAATATATCAAATCTCTTGTGTAATCATATTTAAATATAATTTGATATCACCAAAATGCCATTCCATAATTTCAAAATTTATAAGAAGTTGGTTTATAGAAAATAGTTAATATTAATAACATGGCACGACACGACAATATACTATACAAAACGATATGCCACGAAATATTTGGCCATTTTCCCTCCAACCGAGTTGTTTATAAAACAATGATATTAAATTAATAAAAGCAAAAACAAAGTAAGTGTTTGTTGTCATAACCTTGATTTATAATATTATATCTGATATTTTTTTGTATCAACACTTGTCACAATCATCGCGTTCTTACAATAGATTAATGTTCAATGTATTTTTGATTATGACATCATTGAACTAAGTACTATCTAAAAAAATCAACTTTAAATTCTTTATTTAATACAGCGGCGTCACTTTTAGCAAAGGAGTATAAATAGTAAAGTAAAGGAGTATAAATAGTACCAACCTCCGGGCTATTCTGTCAGAATAAGCCGAATAACTTTACTGGCCGGACCTGGAAGTTAACACAGGACCTCAGGGTCTGTAGCTATATACGCCAGTTCTTATTTCAAATGTTTTATTGATAACACTAAAACTCATCAATAATTTTAAAAAAAACTTAGCTGCTACCAAAATGTCTTATACAAAATGTTTGTGTGTACGCTATAGTTTTGACAACGTTCGCTTTGAGGCGCCTGGACCGACAATTATCTGCCCGACTACAACGGCAGATATTAGTATACATATATAGCCTAAGAATTCCCATCTAAAAATAAAAACAAAAATAATATAAATGTTCCTCACATATTAATAGTTATTATGTAAATCGGTTAAAAACAAACAAATAAAACAAAATTATAAGTTATTGACTTGTCTGTGATCTTTTAACTATGTATAAAACATAAATTTATTAAAATCTCAACTTAATTATGTTCAATAGATACATATTTACAATTTATCGTATAAATAAAACAAAAGCGATTTTGTAGAAAAATAATGACTCCTATATAACACGTAATATTTCGAACTTATATCATATGAAATAACAATACAATATAACGAGGGTTCTTGTTCGATAGAACAAATTCAATTGATTTCAACCTACGAAAATTGGTTAGACAAGTCATATTTTTATAATATCCATTCCATTAGGATAAGACTCGCACGTGATCGTAATAAGAGAAAAGAAGAAAAAATATAATACTAACGTTCTCTATGTCAAAATAACGTCATAAATATCAACTACACGACTGATTTGTTTTTACCATTAAATACACGTACAACATTTCTTTTGACTGTTTTACTTTTTGTACCAAGTCCCAGACTCAATAATACTCGCGGATTACGTCACGTCACTTTTAATAAAATACGCCATATATACGTCGCAAAGCTATGCAATATTTTCAATTGTTTTATTTTATTTATTTTAGGGCAAAAAATAATGACCTGAATATATTTTAGTATTTTAAAAGAATTATCTCTAAAATTAAGACACTCATAATCTCAACGGCCTGGTGGTGTATATATTTATGTACATCTTTGAAATAGAATTTAAAAAATACATTTTATTTATCTTTCTAGTCCCTCTCTAATAAGATTATCCTCTCGATAAATTAGATTAAGATGGCAAAACCCGCAGTTTCACTAGCGTAGGCGTAGCCTTAGATTGTTGTAAAGGTGTAGGTGGTAAGGCTCATCACATATTCTACCCCCAGACAGCAATACTTTGTATTGTTGTTTCGGTTTGAGGGATGAGTGAGCCCGTGTAATTACAATCACAAGGGACTTAACATCATAATTCCCAAGGTTGGCGGCGTGTAATGATGTAAGGAATGATCAACATTTATTACAGTGTCAATGTGTATGGGCAGAGGGGTTCACTTACGATTTAACCCATTTTTCATTCTTATAATATTACTATATCTAGAATGATCAGCATTACACTAATATGTTATCTTTCGAAACTTGATAGGTTTTACAACCTCCAAAGTATAAGTAAAAATTATCATATTTAAATATATGTCTGACTGTCTACATTATAATGTCACATATTACAATGAATAATAATAATTGGGATACAATTACAAAGTCTTCCAAATACCTGCTACAATTTTAGAAGCAGTATTTTTGTGTATTTTTTACTCATAGTTAATCAAAAGTAAAATAGTGAATCATGAAATCATTTATTCATGTCCGTTTGATTGGAAAACTTTTTAAATCGAACTTTTTATGCTACGGGATCGGTAGCCGACAATTGTACTCGCTAACTGCAAATCCGCTGCAGCTTCCGCTTCCTGCAAATATAATTTATGTTAATTAATATCTGCTTTATATTTTTATATTTCCATGTTTTACATACATATGTACCGTACGTACCTATGTCTGATATTAATTTTGACAGTAAATTACTGCTTTAAAATTAAACCTTAAGTTACCGGAACATCAACAGTAAATCATCTCTGTGAGTTTGCCAACGGACGTAAATGTAATTTAATAACATTTACCCGTCGAAATTACTTCCTTGATTTATGCAAGGTAAATATACAAAGAGAGTACCAGTCAGCAGCGACTTAATAGTCTATCTATAATTAATAAAATACATTAAATATCGAAGATCTAAAAATATGAGCTGCTTATAAAAACTTACCTTCCCTTGTAATAGATGAATTGAACGAGACAAAAGAATATTATATTATACTACACAAAAGAAATAAATTCTTTTGTTAGTTTCTTATCAGAATGAATTTCAATTGTCTAAAAATAAACTTTAGACGTAATTTATATAATTTGTACCTGTAACCGAATCAAATTCGCTGGAAATCTTTTTATAATTAGTTTCAAGAAAAGAAAATTTAAAAAAATCGGTTTATTTTTTGCTCGTTTTAGCGGTAGCCAGACATGACGACAATATATTACTACTATAACTATTACTATACTATATTATAACTATACTGTAACTATTATAATAATATAACTATTATAACAATGCTACTTTATAAAAATATATCTTATCGATTCAGCGAGTGAATGAGTCTTTCTTCAATTTATCCTGAATTCCCTAATTTAAGTTTTTTCAGAAATAAATTCAACCATTCAGACTAGTGAGGCCACTTTATACTAAATGTAACAAGATGCAATGTATTTCAATATAAACATAATCCAATTTTTATTCTTTGAAGTAAATGCTTAAAGCTATGTGCAGATGGTCGCGCGGTTGTCAGACGTCGTCGTGTTGGCACTTGTTATTATTGAGCATAGACTATGTATGCGGAGGAAGTCATCTTGTTATATTAAAAAGACTCTATCAGTTAGATAAGTTTAGTTGCAAAATTATATGAAAGCTATATCGGTAAAATTTTCGGTTACACTCATTTTTGCAAGCTAGCAAAGTACAAGTATCACTAATGTTTAGAGGTATTCTTAGCAAAAACGAGCGATGGCGACGGAAACACAAAGTCAAAAGAACATGACAATTTCATAATCCGACGGCTGACGCCTGTATTTCTACGTGCGCGTTACGTAAGAATCTCTAGATGCACGATTTGAAAATGTGATTCACATTAGATTTTTATATTTTATTTTAATGGAATATCCAACAAGGAATACACATCACAAGCTTTAAACACATTACAAGTTTTATAAGTTCCCTCAGTTATAGGAAACCACAGCCTCCATCTTATGGACAACAGGTAATATAATAAAATTAAAATTAAGGACTTTGCAAATTAAACAAAACTTTTTATGATAAATGACTAAAATTTAGTAATAAAATTTGAAAAACTAAGTAATACAAAAAAATACTAAAAACGTTGTATGTGTGTTGTCCTCCAGACCGATTTCGGCCACGGCGGATAATCATTATCAAATAATCAATAATCAAAAATTATAGTGCACGAGTGCGCTCTCTATTTTCCCTAGCTCTCATAATCTGATAGGCAATCAGACACGACCAGAAAGAGTTCAGGTGCAGGGCCAACGGCTTTACGTGCTTTCGGAGGTACGGGAGTGTATACACCTCCCACTTCTAGACTTAAATTTTCTAACAGAAAACCTCAATAAATTTTGAATGAAATGATCGAAGAAAAGTTACGAATCCATAATAAGAAAAAACAACCCTTTGAATGTTTCAACATTTTCTTGGTAAATAAAATCTCTGTAGAAAAACATTATGTTTCGTTGGAAATAAGTATACGATAAAAACAAAAAGTAATTTACTTCAAAGAAACTCGTAGTTATAATCCGTGACGGATACAATGACTGGCTTTTAAGACGCCCTTTGAATATTTGATCCGTCATTTTAAGATGAGATCAATATTAAATATGTTATAAAATGTTTCTTTGAACTAAGAATTGGCAATAAATATAATTGACGAATTAATTAAGGCAAAATATAATTAATTTGTCAATTATATTTATCGGCAATTTTTAGTTCTGTGTATAATCTATGTCAAGGTTTATCTAAAATAATTTATTGTTTCTTTTAATTTTAATGGTGTGCGTGTTGATAATGGTTGTAATGTTTATATAATAATTTAAATTTAATTAATTTAGAATTACAGAAATTCATATACAACACATTTTTACGAATGTAAAATCATGGCGATTTTACTTTAAAAAAAATATTATTTAACATTTGCGAAAAGAATAAGATTACTATTGTTATGTAATGTTAAAAAATATATTTAAATTAATATTTAAATATACGAAGGAAAACTATTTATAAATTTACCTAATTATAATATTTTTAAAGTTAAATAAGTTCAGTCCACTATACAGATACATATGCTACCAGAAATATTTCAAGCTGGCAAGTCTTACAATATTTCACTCCAAAAAATATACGGAATTCACTTTTATCCAATAAGTAAGAATGAATTTTGAAACGTAAGTAATCAAAGTTCGTTCTGTAAAACTGGGCTACACTTCTGGTGATCCTAAAGCCGATAATTACGTAGTTCAAATACTGAATCTATCGACTCAGAAAGGTACAATAACGCAAGTCTGGGTATATGCCACAGAACAATCTTTTAACGGAGTTACTTTTTTATATTTTGCTTCTGTTTAATTTTATTTGATATTTATTAAAAGAACGAACTTTTACTATAAAACATAGCCCGTAAAAACTGTACACATTTCAAAAATAAATTATATTTTACTATAAATAACGCAATATTTGGTAACAAAAGCTCTTGTAAATGTATTAAACGTGATAGTCACATATTATATTAAAACGAATATGTTTGTACGCCGAGTTTCAGCCACTAACTAAAATTGGGACAATTTTGACGCAGTTATACAAAACTTTTTATGACATTTTACTTTTTGTTGACATTAAATAGTTTTATTTTCCGAGCTAGATGATTGGTGCATGAATATTTCGAATAATAAAATTTAGAACAAATGCAAAATAAATATTAAGATTAATCACTTAGACTTACATTGAACGTGACAGAAACGTAACATTCATTCTCTAGATAATTATCGGACAAAGAAAAACAAAATGATTAAGATTATACAAATTAAAAGTAATACATAAAATATAGTCTAGGTAATGTAATTTATAATTTAATTAAATAAACAAAATTGTAATTTAAATGTTTAATTGCAAACTTCATAAATGACTTCATAAAATTCAATATTATAAATCTATGTTTAATTTTGTAGCGAAAAAAAATCCTACTCGTGATGTCAATAGAAATTATTCGTGATTTTATTTCAATTTTAATCTCCCACGGTTTTGTCTGATTTTCCTTCAGTACAATCGGTGCATCGGGTAACATGTTCGACTGTTGGGAAGCTGATTGTATTATCGTAACAGCACACTAAATCCCGTTTATAGCATGCTCTTGATATGTATAACATTTTATTCTCAATACATTGATTTCTTCGAATACATGCTCCATTTTTTGCCGCGCACGATGGTTCTTAAAACAGAACATAGGTAAATTTAAGCAAAATAAAAACCGCATTCATACTTTTATTTATGTATATATAACGACAAAACTGAAATATCATCGCCGAGAAAATTACTGAAACTAGGAAAAAAAATAGGAAAAAAAAATATTTTTATGACGTAGCCGCCTATTTTTGGATATTCTACTCCCAGAGAGTAAAAATAAAACTTCAACCAAAAAGCTGAAATTCTTTTGATTAAAGCAAACAAGTTACTTAAGCTGCGTAAAAAAAAATTTAAACAATCGTTTTTCACACGAAATATATAATTTGAATAACATTAACATTTTAAAATATTAATTATAATTATTATTAAAAATATAATTTCATTGTTTTATTTGAAAATAAAATATTTCTTTGTTATCCGAAACAGTTACAGCACACGCAGATTTTTAATTAAAATACGCAATGAGAAGTGGTGATCATTTACAACAATGAGTACTTATTATAGGAAAATTTATAAAATCGCTCGTATAAGTAATGCGGGTGCAGGACGGCTACCCCTTGATTCAATGTATTGTAAGAAATTGTATCACCATTTTCTCCCTTTCGTTTTATAAAAAGTCTCCGATTATATAAATGCTTGAAGGTTTTTTTCTTCAACAGTTCTTGTATGTGTGTGTGTGTGTGTGTGTGTGTTTGTGTGTGTGTGTGTGTTTGTGTGTGTGTGTGTAGTGATTTCTCTACTAGTGTATCGCGGACCCGGACGGACGGAGTTGTACGTACGTATGTCAACAGCGAAGAACAATTTCTTTCCATTCTCGCTTAACGAAGTATAAACATGGTCCCTAAAAAGCCGAGGATATTTATACGGCTTAGCAGATGTAGTTTTGACTTTTGCATTGCTTTCAAAAAGGAGATAAATAGCGATAAAAAATAACACTTTTATCCACATTTCAAAAATTAATGAACTTTTTATAGCTATGCTGTAAAATGATCATTAACTCGCGCAAAGCGGAAAATGGTTTTACGTATAATTAAGACTCATTTAATTGAAATTGAAACGGGTACTTCAAAATTTAGGTAAGAATTTCTGTTATGAGGGTTTCTTATTAATTATAATCACAGATACTAACATTGACTTAATAAATGAATATCTATGTAACATTGTGTAATAATTGCTTTGCTTAATTTATAAGCCGGTATTTCAATTCGATTAAAAATTCCTCCAATGTCTAACTCCTGAGCTTTTAGGCATCGCTTTGCGGAAGAATCTACATTCTGGGACCAAATTCTATTAATCTATAACGTTTACGATTCGTTCCCGATTCAATTCCAATCCAACTTTGACTATTCTATACTTAATCGGATCGGAACTTAAACGATATAATGTTAACATAATATGCCGTTGTGTCAAAACCAAATGTATTTGTTAACTTTTATGCCAATAGTCGATAAATAAATTAAACTAAGACTATCTGTTAGTAGAATTGGTCCCCTGATTGTGCGTGTAAGATGTATAATGATGACATACATGAAAAATAATTATACACAAATACTCGATGATATTTTAGATTATACATGTACAAAGGCGGACTTATCCCAAACAGGGATCTCTACCAGTCAACCGTCGAACAGTGAATAGAATTGTATTATTATATGCAATTGTATCAGACTTAAGATGCAATATACATAAATACATACAAATTAATTTGACTTTCTGCATAACACTTTTAAATTTTATAATGGATAATGATACAATAAGATATATTTATTGGGAAGGGAAATTAATGCATATATATTACTACTTCATTTACATATCTTTATTAAAATATAGTACACATTTATAAACAAAAGTAAGTTAAATAAATTTTCCGTGAATAATAATTGCTTTTTAGTCGTGTCATTATAACTAGTAGGTTTTATATAATTTATATACAACTGCTATTAGTTTTATATATTTTATATAAAGTTATATCCGAATAAACCGTAAAAGCGTAGGGCGTGCAATAAAATGTAATAGGCAATTGGTGGAAATACTATCTGGATAGGAGAAAATGGATCGCTCGGGGAGATAATAACTATTATAATAATTTTATATGTCACTAGACATATATAAAAAATGATAAAACGCATTATAAAAGTCAGTAGAAAGTGTACTTTTTAACTGATCTATCTTAGAACACTAATTGTAAGTATTAGGTGGATTTTAAGTAGCTGTAATATGATGTCCTCGTGACCGTTTTTGGCCACGGCAGCACATCTCAAGAGAGATTAGCCAACTGCGAAGGACATAATTATTATAAAGCACAAGTGTGTGCGCAAACACAGGTGCACATTTATTCTCTCACTCTCATAATACGAGGTACGGAAATTCGACACGACCGACTCAAAAAATCATCCGCGAAAAGATGGTGAACGTTTTCCAAGCTACTGCTGCTTTTTTATCACTATTAAAATTCAATACCATTTTAATTTCTACCATTAATTCTAAAAAACTTAGAAGTTATGATAAAAACTAATAAAACTAATAAAGACTAATAAAGCACCCAAAAAAGTCTAATAATATCTCAAAAACATCTTATGTGAAATCCCATACCCATACAATTATTGTAGATGTTGAAGTTCAGTCTCAAACAAGAAGCATATATATCTAAGTTTTGCTTAGATCACTAATTAAGCGCTTCAATCCGTACCAAGTTAGCACTCTATTTTGTTAACTTTCACATACGCCCTCAATCAGACAACTTCGATTGAAATTACCTCCTATGTAATCCTCAATAATGATCTCAATTTTAGATTCTTAGTTAGCTAAATTTATAGTGATCTCATCATCATCTTCGGGAGAGTTGTACGCTTTGGATTTAGTAGCAAATTGTAGAATAGTTGATGCTTTCTTACCACTGTAACAATCTGTGAATATTATTTGTAATGAAAATACTTAACCGGATGCCATCGGTAAAGTAGGACATTGGCCCTTTCCTCTACACTTGACCAATTTTCGTCACTTGATTACAAGAATTTTTTAATAATTCAAGTATATTGTTACTTGTGAATGGTAATCTCGTATTATTTCTGACTACCTATCATTTGACTTGTTTTATTCTCATACATTAAAATGTTATACATAACAAAAGGATGTGCTTTAATATTTAGTAAGCCCCATATTGATGTGTAAATATTACTACAAAATTGATACGACAAACAAACCGATGCTTGCAAAATCGAATTTAAAGGTAACAATGCGGTTTTTGTTATGCAAACAAGTATTTTTGTATTTAACAGCAAACCGGCAGAAACGTTACTTACTACCTACTACCAATTAAAGTGTCAATAATCGATCAATGAACTCAAAATGTCACGTGGCCGCATTTACTAGTTTCATCCGTCAAAAAATGAATAACCAAATCGACAGAGTATATATAAACACATCCTAGCTTATGTCTTTGAAACGAATATGCGAAAGAATACTGAGATTCTATTTTAAGCTGCCAGTAATTTGAACTTCTATCTAAACAAATTTTGCTTATATAATTTGAACGCGCTTCATTACTATCAAGGATACCCGTGGGAACATTTCGCTTGCTACGTATGCACCTGTTATGAAGAACAGCTATCTACCACCTTGTTACTTAAACTTTCACGATATATTATCCAGTTTATATATTTTACTAGAGATTTAGCTAAAATTATACTAATTTTGTACGTCATTAAGACAGAATTGAATCCACCCTGGTTATGAACTAACTAAACGGTTTGCTGTTAAACGGAAACGTCTCTTTATCTTCCGATTATATTACTTTAGTGCACTTGGTACATTTAGTGTATAGTTTACTTTTTCTTATATTGCCCGACGTTTCGACTGAGTTCCACTTGTCGTGGTCACGAGCTGATTAGGAAACCCACCCGAATGCACGTTTTCTTCGTCTGGCGTTCTTTATAGTGGAAATAAAGAAATGTAAGTCGTGTTTATAATCCAAATATATAAATTTATAATTTATTGTATGTATAAATTAAATAAAATATAATAGAATATTATATATATATATACCCACGTCGGAATACCCACTAAAAAACCAGCGGTACCTACGCCGTCCTTTCGGGGGACGCCACGGGATCGCTTGCGCATACTACCGTGACGTCCCGACGGTAGGCCCGCTTCTGCAGGCCTCCAAATTCTAAGGGGTTCTCAGGGTACAGAGAACCCTTAGCCCCGGCGACACTTACGGCGGGAGGAGAAGGTTTGCATAGCGCCGACGTCTTCTCCCCGGTCTTCTTCGGCGAAGCGGGTCAGCGGAAGCACTGTTCTCACGCTCCCGCTCCGCGGCCTCCTTCTGCGACATGACGTTTTCGCAGAAAGAGACCATCTCCTTCCAGCACCTCTCGCTACCGACCATGGCGTTTATCACGCTCGGCAACGAGAGGTCTCCACCTACAATGGCCGCCAGGGAATGGCGCTGAGGCCCCCATGCAGCACACTCAATCAGGGTGTGACGCGCCGTGTCCGACGGCGCGCCGCACTTGTGACAGGAGGGAGTGACCTCCCGCCTCGCTAACCTACCGAAGCAATCGTGTCCGGTAAGTACCTGCGTCAGCCTGAATGTGAGTGTGCCGTGACTCCGTTCCACCCAGCGACTCAAGTGGGGACGGACCGCCTCCACTGTCGCCAGGCCTGCCGAGGGGGACCCCAGGTCCTCCACCCACCTGCGAATCAAGGCTCGCTGGGCTAGAGCCCTGACTCGCTCCACCTCCGCCAATCCTGGGCGATCGCCGCTCGACCTCGCTTCCACCCGGAACCGGTACACTTCCGCAAGCACCTCTGACTGGAGTTCCCAAGGCGGATCGCTCGCGAGAAGTGTCGCTGCCGTCCATGACACGGTACGGTACGGTAACCACGTATCGTTCTCACCACTATGACTCTCTGTGGTCTCCGAAGAAGAGCCTTGTTGCGAGCGGTGAGAGCGTCCACCCAGATGGGTGCACCGTACAGTGCCATGGAACGCACCACACCAGCGTATAAAGGGCGGCAAGGTGTTTCCGGCCCTCCTACGTTGGGTAGAAGGCGGCCCAAGGCGGCAGCGGCGTTGATGAGCTTCAGGCTGAGTTGGTCAAAATGCTGCCCGAAGCTCCATCTTTCATCCAGAATGAGGCCCAGATACCTCATCTGGGCCTGCACCTTAATCACCGTCCCCTGGACGGTGATAGACTCCCCTCGAGGGGGACCCCGACGTGGACCGTGGAATAGGAGGGCCTCCGCTTTTGTTACGGAGACCCTCAAGCCCAGCATTCTGATCCGATCCACCGTGAGCGAAACTCCGACCTCAGCCAGGCGGGCCGCCTCCTGAAAGGTACGTCCCGTCGCCGTGATGAGGGTGTCGTCCGCGTAGCACAGCACCCCTATCCCGGGAAGGACGGGTGCCCGTAGGGGCCAGTCAAAGCCAACGTTCCACAGGATTGGGCCGAGAACCGACCCCTGTGGAACGCCGCAACCTACTCGACGCCGGACAAGTCGCCCATCGCCCCCCTCCCACAGGACCACCCGATCCTGGAGGTATGCCCCCAACAGCCTTCTGAGATAGGAAGGCACCCCGTGATATCGAAGCGCCTCCTTTATTGTCCCGAAAGGAAGACTATTGAAGGCGTTTGCCACGTCCAGCGATACCGCCAGGACCACGTCCCCTCGGGCCACCGCCTCCATGGTCCGGGTCTTCATCGATGGTTGATCGACCTGCCTTGAACCCGAACTGAGCCTCTGAGAGACCCGGCCCCACCTCCTCGAGGTGCTGAACAAGACGGGCAGCGACAATCTTCTCGAAGAGCTTGCCCGTCTCATTCAGCAGCACAATTGGCCTGTGTGCCGAAGAAGAGCTTAGTGGGCGCCCCTCCTTCGGCAACAGAACAAATTTTCCTTCCTTCCATAGCTTTGGGAACTGCCCGCTGGAAAGACACTCGTCGAACAGTTCCCGAAGCCTCCCTCCTAGGTGTTCCAGGGCGTCACGCAGAACACGCCCTGGAACCCCGTCCGGACCCGGCGCTGTGGTTCTGGCCCTCAGTCGATCAAGGGCCATCTCCATTTCTCACTCCGTGATCGGTGGTGGAGCCATATTGTACTCTGTCATGGAGCGAGGGGCCATACTTGGTGGGACGTGCTTGCCTGGGTTAGGAAATAGTACCCCAACCAGGCGCAGGAGGAGATCTGGCGGTAGCGTTTCCGTAACAGGAGCGCCGTATGTGCGGAACTTCCCTCGCACACCACAATATGGGCGCCCCCACGGGTCCCTGTTCAGGCCCACCAGAAGCTCCTCTCTGGCTCTCTGCTTGGCACAACTTATCGCCTGCTGCAGCTCCTTTTTCAACTGGCGATAAGCGGCCCACAGCCGTCCTTCCAAGTCCACGTCGAGGCCGTTGCGCCTACGACAGCGGACGTATGCCCTCCGCGCACGGTTGCATGTCGCCCGCAGCTCTGCTATTTCGGGCGACCACCAATACACCTGATGGCGCGGTACCCTTCGCCGGGTCCTTGGCATGGCCGCATCGCACATCTCCTTTAGAGCACTGCGCATGCGGCCCGCCATTTCTTCGACGCTGGCACCCTCCCTCCTTCCCGCGGAACCCCACCTCTGCACGATGGCAGCCTCCTTGACCAGCTCACGATTTAGCTGGCCAAGGGACCACCTCGGGAATGTGGTTGGTACCCTCAGATGTTCCGCTGGCCTGCAGGAGTTAGAGATCTCAAATCGGATATATCTATGGTCCGACAGAGTCTCCACCTCCACCTCCACCCTCCAGTTCCTTACTCTGCGTGCTGCGACAAGGGTAGCGAACGATAGGTCCACCCCTCCCTGCTGCCGCACGCAAGTGTGCACATGCCCCCTATTAAGTAGGGACAGGCTGGAGAGTAGGGCCCACACCTGGACGGCCCTCCCTCGCGGATTCGTGGCAGGGTTTCCCCAGGCACGTGATTTTGCGTTAAAGTCGCCGAGAACCACTGTCGGTTTCGGCGACTGCCTGGACACCGCAGCTCTGACAGAGCCAAGAAAGATCTCGAACTCCGCCAGGCCCCTGTTGGGGGAGAAGTACGTTTCCACAACTATGTACTCTCCCCACCCCACCACTATGTAGCCCGAGCCCCTCTCAACGAGTGAAAGGGGGGGACCCGTTCCGCTCCGAGTGAGGATCGCCACGGTGCCATCCAAATCCCCTACCCAGTGAGGTAGGGAAGGGATGAAATAGGGCTAGGGTCGTAGGTGTCCGACAGGCCTACCGGCGTCCGCGCGTACAGCGCAGCGCAATTTTCCGGTGCAGGTAGCTGACTTGTGGCCTTCGACACCACACCGGAAGCAAAGTCCGCCTCGTTCCGCCTTAGATGGGCAGAGCACCTTTGTGTGACCAAGGCCCATGCACTTGAAGCAGCGCAAAGGGCGCTGCTCCAGCAGGCACACCTTGGCCGAGCTCCACCCGACTAGGAGGCGACCGGCTTCGGACAGCATTTTCACTACTGTAAGTGCAACAACCCTACTAGACTATAAAATAATGAAATATAAACAAATTTAAAGACAAAAGTTCAGGTCTTATAAGCCTAAAACCTATACCTTAGAAAATCAACATAAGAGTTAAATTTTAAGTTTATTTAAGAATATATCATATATATAATATCCGACTTATTGTGTAGAGAGTTATATTGTCTGACTAATCTATAAATGGAAGAGTTTAGGCCAAATTAGATGTGAACATGTGAGTGTAAAAAGGAATGTACTTATTAACGCGAGGGGACTTTAATGGGTCGTTTATTCTTAATGAAGAAATAATCTTATTTTATTGAAAAGAAATTACAGATATGAATGATTTTAATTCGCAGAATGCAACTTATTATTTTTCAAAGTGTAACTAAGAAGAAACACGAAATTGCATTAGTATATAAGTACTGTTAAAATTGCAATTATATTTATAAATATATGTATAAAAGTTATATTAAAAAAATATGTAAAAAAAAGTATGCAGCTATATAAATTAATGAAAGGATTGGAAATGCTTCAACTATTTCGTTTTAGTTTTAAACTTATAATTTTAAATTAAGTTATATTGATAGGAAAATCTTTATCCATTATAGAAGCAATATTTAAAACAAAAAATATACCACCAACTGAAAAAATAGTTCCTCAAGCCTGACAAGAACCAGCCAATTATAACAATTATCCTTACTAATATTATAATGTGAGACTCGGTTTGTTGTTTACTTGGGTCCGCTTTCACGTCTTAACTGCTCAATCGATCATCATGACATTTTGAAAATACGTTGTCAGGGGCACAGAAAAGGCATAGACTACCTAACACCTTCCGTTACAAGAGGACAAAGTGGCGTAATACTAGTTATCAATGAATAAATCTATAGTTTTATAGTCACAAACACAAACGTTCCCTTACGATTGTTTTGAATTTGAATAAATCCATATATTATAACTATTGCTGCGATCCTGTAATAATAGCAATGAAGTCGGTTAATAGAGGTGACAAGTTTATGCTTTTTCCTAGTAATAACAGTATATACGTCACTTTTGCTAGAAAAAACGTTTGTTTTTACGAACGTACGTACATCAATTACGATATTGTGAAGCGACAGTTAATATAAATAAATAGGATAAATATCATTGTTTTGTCTTGTGTAGTATTAATATCGGCTTTATTACCACCGACTAGTAACTATAAACTATATGCAAGCCATCCATATCAATGAATAATATAATTTTCTTTACCACGTTACTGCAGAACCAACACTTTGCCATTCCAACAAAAATACTATTAAATAGAAATTGCTCAGGATCACATTAATATAATTTTTATTTCTACAAAACTATGACATCGTTTATTTACGACAAATACTATTGTATTGTAATTTATATTGTAATTTAATTAAAACATAATCAGAGGATGGTTTATGACATCTAAAATTGGCTGACATTATCATTTATTTACATAGCCAATCAAGACTAGTGAACCTTAGAAATACATATAAAAGTCAGCCACAGCGTAAATTCGTTCTGCTGCTGAAATTCGCAAACACGGGAGGTATCTGTACCTAACTAATATAATACGATGGGACAGTAAGCCGATTAGACCCGCCTAGATCCTAGAGCAGTCGCAGCATCAACGGTTTCAACCTAATATTCAACCAACTTCTATTCTCCGGCCTTCTACTGAGAATGACGTCTTGATAGAAAATAGTGGCGTAACTAACTTTTTCGGGCCCCAATACAAAAAATGGAATACTAATAATATTGTTGAAATCGCGTGAACGAAATTAAATTACCTACAAGACTCTTTTTTTGCGGTTCCTAATGAAAAAAGGCATTTCGGGTCCTCAAAATAAAAAGGTTGAAAATAAAAAATCTTTTGTCTCGCTGGACCGCCCTGCACCAATTGACCTATACGAACGCTTTGGTTGTATTGGCATAGCTATAACTAATTGATACTTTATTAGCCTAATCCGGATTGTGAACAAATGACATCAGTATCCTTATGAGCTAATCCCTAGATAAACGAAACGGATAGAAACGGTTGACGTACATAGATAAATGAATGCATACTGAGCAAGACACAATGAGACACGATGAGATTTAATAAGAAGTTATTAAAAGTGAAAATGTATAAGATATTTAAATATTCATATGTACTTTAGTAGAACGAGTTTTCGTTTTCATTATTATATTCGTTACTTTTATTAATTACAATTTAATTAAAATAAAAAACCTTATTTACCAAAAACCAATTGACAAATTAGTGAATAAATCCGTTTGTACTCCCACTAGGAGGCCTCTATCGTGGGAACCCGTTTACGTTTAACAAAGGAGCTATTGTTGTACGCTCTGTTAACAATATTATGTTTAAACTATAATTACAGTATAACAGAATTAAGGTAAAAAACTTTACGGTTTCAGGCCTTTAAGTAATTCTAGTAACGAGCTTCTCAGTCAAATCATATGTTAATGATTCTGTAAAAGAAAAGATTTTAGTTTTAGCTTCTTTTAACGAGTAATCACTCTTTAAAATAATTCGTTAATATTAATAAAAATAGATGATTAAGACTAAATAAAACATAACACACCATAATTTTTCACAGTTAAATGCGATAAATCTAATTTAGATTACGTTAAATTGATAACTTAACGATAAGAGCGTTATCATGGATGTCAATAGCATTATAGTCTCAGAAACTACGAGTAGACAAAGGGTTAAGTAACTAATTGTAAACTACTGTTTGTTACCAAATTTAAAAATACTTGATCCGAAAAAAATAAAATCTTATTTCGATTATTAGACAGAACCAAAAAATAATAATATTGAAGCAAAAATTGAAAAATAAATATTAATATATAAACATAAATAATCTACTTATAAGATTAAAACATATATATCTGATAATTTTAGATATATGATATTTGTACTCGCACTTGAATGTTATTTGAGCAAATTACTTATCAAACTAATGAAACCCTAATTTTTTATGATTGATATGCTTGCAAGGGCAGTTAGTATACAAACAATCGCTGCGAAGCATGTATCGTTCTGAAATAATAAATACATATTGATTGTAAAAAATGTGGGACAAATTGTGGATGATTCTAGCCGTGATTGTGTTTACTTATCTTTCGAAAAAGATAAAGACCAGTGAACCGAGCAAATTTATTTTTTATTTCAAATTCTCTATCTTCTATTTATATGGATCTTTAATGGCTTGCGTTGTCTGGCCATTCTTTTTATTTAGTCCAAAAAATCTTAAAAATGCCGCGTAAGTTTTTTTTTTTAAAGATATTTAGATAACATTTCTCTTAGCGTGCTATATAATAGTAAATATACAAAAATATGTGTAACTTTAAAGATGTAACTGAAAATAAAGCCTCATGTGGCTTATGTCGAGTGATTTGGTGGTAAGGCATTGTGCCAGCCACCTCGCACATTTTACCGCTAAACAGCAAAACTTACTTTTGTTGTTTTCCTGTTTGAAAGGTGAGTAAGCCAATGTCACTACAGACACTAGGTAAAGTCACCTTAGTTCCCAAAGCTGGTGGCGCACTGATACTGTAAGGGATTTTTAATATTTATTACAGTGCGATTTTGACCACTATTTATCGGGGCCCATTTACCAGTCTGGCTACCTATTTTTAATTTTAAAATATATATACGTATCACAGCGTAAGCAACGTTCGTTATCAATTTGGGTCAATTAATTATTTTTAATGAAACACAATGTGGTTTTCATTCCAGGTATAATTGGGATTTCTAGTTTTGTAACAACTATCTCTAAAGACCATAAATCAATTAATATGACAGAATAGAAGTTATCAAGTGATAAAGTAACTTCACTCCTTTCTTTTTTTTTATTTTATCTCATTTAAGCTGTTATTTCTCACCCAGTAAAACTATTTACAACTATTTACTCAATATTTATTCTTTTTCAGACTTGGTGCTTGGCTGATAAAGCCTGTAACTAAAATATATGGGTTAAAATGGCATCTACGCAATGGTGAAGTGTTATCTAAAGAGGAAGGGGCCGTAATTATTTCAAATCATCAGTCGTCTCTTGATATTTTAGGTATATCCAACCTCATAATCATTTGACATAAAACTACACAATATTTTATTTAGCGTATGACTATAAATTACTATAAATGAAACCAGCATTGTTGTTTATATATTTTCTATCTATGCTATAGTTTAATATTATATTTTAGGTCTCTTTAACATTTGGAATGCTGTTGGTAAACTGGCACCTATCGCTAAGAAGGAATTGTTCTACGTATGGCCCTTCGGATTAGCCGCCTATCTTGCGGGAGTAGTATTCATAGATAGAAAAAACGCAAGAGGTGCATATGAACAACTACAAATGACATCAGACATCATGGTTAAGAATAAGGTATCATACAGGAAACACCTCAATTTCGTGTGTTCACAGCAAGTTTATATTTCCATAAACTATGTTATGAAATTTATTAACACTGATACATATCTTTTCAACGTTCAAATATAACATTTAACAGAATTTGGACGGAAATATATCAATGGATAGAACTAGTTACGGGCAAGCACCATTGAATTTTCATATGTTCAAAAAATGCCAAATTTTTTTTTTAATATTTTCCTCATGCACGGCGTTGTAGGAAAACGGACGTTTTATTCACATGTGACGGAAATCACATGTGAATAAAATTCTGTCCCATGCATGTCCATCAATCCACCAATCCGCACCTTGCAAATAGTTCCAAGCCTTCTTCTTATGAGAATGCTTTTGTTCATCAGTAGGAGGGACACAGACAAGCTGTTACTCGTACTTTACCAGACTTAAAATTATCGTTAAAATCTAATATCCTTTGTTTTACATAACGTCTCATCTACCAAATTATGCTTTCTAACATATGTATTATTTTAGACAAAGATGTGGCTGTTTCCTGAAGGTACGAGGAATAAAGAAAACGACACACTTTTGCCTTTTAAAAAAGGAGCATTTGCTATTGCAGTGGCCGCACAAAGACCAATCATACCATTAGTCTTTTCTCCATATTATTTCATAAACGAAAAGAAATATATCTTTAACAAAGGTCAGTATCTCTTATAATTAATAAGATATAAATAATATGATTGATATGAATAAATTTGTCGACTTTAATATGTTGATAATAATGATTTCATGTATTTTTTAAATTATTGTTTAGGCATACAAAACTTATCAATTGATTATTGTCCTAAGGTCAAAGAACTTAATTAAATGCGATAATCTTTATAGATATGTATAATTATACGCCTAACATCCGCATAAAGAGCTCCTAAAGCATTATATTCAAAATAATATAATAATAAGTGACAATGCGATAGAACTATTGATTTAATATCTATAATTGTATTTTACTCGTAGACAATTGCAGAAAGGAAAACTGATTTCAATTGCGCTCTTTTGAAATAACAAAAATTTCAAAATGAAGTTCTTGAAAAATCTAAAAAGGAATGTGCCTGCATTTTTGCGTGTGCATATACTGTACAATACGTGTACTTTAATAATAAATAATATCTTCTGAGCAGTCTACGTTAAAAATAGAAACCGGTCAGGAGGATGTCATTATTATCATAATATTTTATTAAACTGTCTCTCTAAATGTTTTTTTTTTTAATATAACAAATGTTTTTTTTTTTATTATATAAATTTTGTTACCGGTTACCAGATAACAAACATTGACAATAATATAAAAAAATGCATATAGGATTATGTTCAACTCTATTCAAACTTGTTATAGGACACATAGTAATCCAGTGCTTAGAGCCCGTGCCAACAGAGGGATTGACAATGGAGGACGTCCCGGATCTTGTGGAACGAGTAAGGAATCAAATGGATAAAAAATACAAAGAACTCATGAAAGAAGTTTTGAGTGGTTTACCGAATGACTACCCACACGCTTACAAAAAATACAAAACGGTGGGCGATTAGGAAAAAAAACATTTTGGCAGCCAATTCCAACATAATTAAATCTCAATCGAGTTTTGACACTATTTGTGACGTTGATTTTATAATGTAATGCATCGTCTGTATATTTTCTTTAGATTTAGTATTAAACGTTTAGGGGAATTAGATAAAGTAGGCACCACATTCATTAACTTATCGAAAAGATTTCAAACTTCATTATCATTCATTCATTATCATATCATTTGACGGGCCGTTGGATGGTTGGTAGATACTTGCCTTTCACGCCGAAGGTTGTAGGTTCGAGGGCCACCCAGGGCAGACATTTGTGTGCATAAACATGTCTGTTTGTCCTGAGTCTGGGTGTAATTATCTGTATAAGTATGTATTTACAAAAGAAAAGTAGTATATGTAGTATATTAGTTGCCTGGTTTCCATAGCACAAGCTCCGCTTAGTTTGGGATCAGATGGCCGTGTGTGAATAATGTCCCAGGATATTATAAAATATTAATAATAATGAAAAAAGAAAAGGAAACCTATAAAATATAATATACATATAAACTTTTTAACATAATAAAAATAAATAGCATGACAGTTATATTATGACAGTACTAATTGGCCATCCATCTGAAACAAAAAAAAAAAACATAATTTTAAGACACTCCTCTGTCGATCTGTAGAAAAAGTGTAAAAAGACTTTGCTTAAACTTTCTTGTTATGTACAAACAAAGGGCACCAAATTTAGTGGTCAATGATCGATTAAAAGTAAAAAAAAAATGTTTGCACATTTCATTCATTTGTCAATGTCTGTTTTCAAAAACATATGTTTATAGCACTTCACCACAAACGAATCCTATCACACTGACGCTTACTTTTCCTAGTAAAAATCACAATTACTTCATCCACCATCAATTTTAGTAGATCCATAGAGACTAAATCTGAAATCACTGCTAAGAAACTTGGCATCGTAAATAAAGTGAAGGTACTTCAAACTGGAAAATCTTTACACTTTATAATATAAAGCTTATATCCGCTTATATATGATAAAGTTCTGTAGTGCGCCAAGGAACAGCTCGATGCATCGGGCCTCGTCGTTGCGTCTACAGCCTTCATGGTCCCATTCGCACGAAGTTGTTTGTATCCTCATTTATCATGCTAACAACAACGGTGTGATTATATAAAAACATATTCGGCATACGATTTGCATTATTATCTAAGCCCGTAGAACTAAAATATTTTCACGAAAACATTAGTTATAACTTTTTTTATACAATTTGTAAAAAAAGATCTATAAAGTTTAAGTAGGTATTTATCTTGTATTTAATGTTGGTTTAATATGTTTATACAAAAATATATGTGTTTTATTGAACTGTTGTTATTTAAATACAATTTAATCTCAATACTTGTTTTAGTTCATGTTTTTACCCCTTTAATGACAAAACACTTCTTTATGCTTAGTAATATAAATATATTATTCCAATCAAAGGGAAAAATTTGCGTGTCTATAACATCTTATAAAACTCTCACTATACAACCATCATATTATGTATGCGTTGTTACAGACAGACCGTACTTCCTTGTATGTTAATAAAATGTGTCTAGTTGTTACTTGAATTTAAATGTTATTACTTGTGAGTAAACGTTAATTAGCTGTTTCGTAGTAATTGTTGTATTTTGACTATTATTTCTAAGCTAATTTAGAGATAATATATACATCATCTTTATTTTGTGGTATTCTTACTTGGATATTCCACCCTTATTGTTACTTACCTCAGCCTCCTTGGCCTATTGACATTTCATCACTAGCACACCATTAACATTTTAAGAGTCAAGGCGCTATAGCAAGTAGAATAGAAACTTTGCTAATATTTGATATACTTATTAGCAAATTTTCTTCGTTAGTGATTCGTCGTGACGCAACAAGAAAGTCGTGAAAATTATTCCAACATAATGCTCCAGAAGGAGTGGAGTAGCTTGAAAAAATGTCATGGCGATGAAATTATTTTTTCACTAGAACTTATCGCCTTGACCGTCAAGGAGTTAAACTACATACTTGAAAAGTAGAAAATTCAAACGCCTAAACAGTTCTTCATAATTAATAGAACTATCTACATACACATTAAGCTTATAACACCCATCTTTTTACATCGGGGGTTAGAAATATATGAATTGTTAATAGCTACATATTATAATGATCTGTATTTACTATAGCCAGTAGAAAAGGGTCTTAAAATAATAATAATAATAATAATAATAATGTCCTCCAGACCGAATTCGGCGTCGGCGGCCGAATCTCAAGAGGAAATAGCGCAGGAGATATTTTAGTGCACAAGTGTGTGAGCAAACACAGGTGCACTCTCTACTCCGTAACTTTCATAATCCGATGGGACGGCAATCCTACACGACCGGAAAGAAATCAGACGCAGAACCAACGGCTTTACGCTCTATCGTTAGTTAGCTTTAGCACGACATCAAGCTACTCGTAGATCCAATTTTGTCATTGTTTGCATACCTTATTAACAATTACATATACTTATGTCTAACCCACTAATTAATAGGTAGACAGGTCAGACTGCAAATATATATATATATATATATATATATATATATATATATATATATATATATTATTAATAGCATTTAGATATTAAGTTACAAAAAGAAAAGAACTAGGAAAAGAAAAGCTGAATGACATAACTTGACTGTGGCAAGTTAAATGCTCCGAGTTAAAAGTCCTTTGGTGGAAAATCCCTTTACTTGATGATAGGGCTTTTTGCATGCCCGTCTGGATAATGGATAGGACCATTAACTCATCAGTTATTCTACCGCTAAACAGCACTACTTAGTATTGTTGTGTTTAAAGGGTAAGTGAGCAAATTTAATTAAAGATAGATAACCTCAGATACCAAGCCTTAAAGTCTATGAACAGTAGTGACCATTTAGCATGCACTAACTAACCTTCACAGATATATTTTTTAAAGATAACAGATTAGGTATATATTATTATTTATAAGTTTATTACAAAGTCCTCATTACAAAATGAAATATAATTTAATAATTATTCCCGATTTCCATCGGCTAGACAATACTCGATAATAAGAAGCCTATTGCCTAAAACTAAACATATTTTATTGACTGGTAAACCTTAAATTACAACTACCCTATCAATGTCATTGAGTTAAAGCAAAATATGTTACCAGATTCATTTTCACGGTTTTACAATTATGATATATGTAATTATTTTTAAGTGCCTTATTTAGCATATTTATTATTTATTATTAGCTTATTTTTGTAGTTTCGTATAAATATATATATTTTTAAATGAAATTCTTAAAACATTTCAATATTAACTATTAATTAAATAGATGGCTTTAGATATAAATAGGTATTAATTATGTACAATTAATTTAAACAAAATTCTTTCTTCACAATATAAGCTGGTAACACTGTTCTCTACTGACTCTGTTAGCCAGTTTAGTCTTTAATCTATAGCATAAACAGATCGTTGCATTGTGCACTGTGCGGCTATTTATTTTGTAATAATATTGAATGTCGCTATTTTGTTTTAAAAATGTAATATAATTGACACTATTACAATTGTTTGTAAATGATTTTTATGATCACTTTTCATGTGATTATAAACATCTACGCATAACAATATAAATTGTGATTTTAATGTGAAATCATACAAAGAACTAAAAATTTTAAAATATATAAGTTGATTACTTTAATTGACGATTCAATTAAACCAACGTAACGTCAGAATAAATTTAATCGCTTCTTTCTGAGTTTAAACTATAATTATTCGAAGAAAGACGGCTTGAAGGCAGTGCGGCATTCATAATAAACGAAATTTAAATATGTGGGACAAAATTGTTTACATTTTTATCATAACAGTGGCTACGTATATTTTGAAACAGCTATTTTCTGAAACTCCTAATAATGTAAAGTTTCAGTCTAAATTTCTCGTCTTTTACATTTGGACATCAATAATAGCTTTGTTACTGTTGCCATTTTTCGTATTCAACCCTAAAAATGTTAAGAATTCATTGTAAGTATATACATTAAAATATTTATTTCTTCGGTAATTTAATAGATACTTTGATAATATTTTAATTTAAAAAAAAAATTAGAAAACGATTTCTTATTTTATTTTGCAGATTTGGGGTTCAAATAATTAAACATGTGACTAAGCTTATAGAAGTAAAATGGCACTTAAGGAATGGTAAAGTCCTTGTTGAAGATAGAGGTGCTGTGATTGTATCAAACCATCAGTCTTCTCTCGATATTTTGGGTATGTTTCTCTATTTATTAGTATTATAAAAAGTGTATATAATAATATAATTGACATTAAAATTTAAAAATTTAATTAATTTATTTTATAAAAATCAGAATTAATCTTCATCCATTCGTGATATAATCTAACTTCTAATTAAATTTGGAAAACATAAGAATGAAGGTTTATATTAATTATTGTTTGTTTGTTAAAATTAGGATAATTGAATTATCTGGTTTTAATCATTAGGTACCGATGATAACTCGTATCGAAAGCAACCAGCTATAATATATATATTATAATAATTTATAGTTATATTCCAAATATTTTAATAAATAAAGTGAAAAGCTCATAAAAACCTCATATTATATGTAAACAAAGAAAGAAAAGTACCTAAAGACAACTTCAAAAAACATAAACAAATTGTCTATTAAGTAACTAAATAATTTATTTTATTTTATAAGTTTATTATATTCATATACATAGTTGAATTGAAATAATAATACTTATTATTTCAGGCTTGTTCAACATATGGCATGTTGCTGTCAAAATAGCCGCAGTTGCGAGAAAGGAGTTATTTTATGTGATGCCATTCGGCTTATCTGCATATCTAGCCGGTGTTGTTTTCATTGATAGGAATAATTCAAAAGATGCATACAGGACTCTAAAAGCCACATCTGAAGTTATGATCAAAAACAAGGTAGGGACTATGAAAAATTTACAAAAATAATATTATCATTTATATAAATATATAAGCATAAGGTAAGCTTACGAATTACTGTATTTTATACATATATGGATTTTGAGGTGGTGCTCATAATCTCAGTCTCAGTCTCATAATTACAGTCACAGAAAATTATATTCCTCATAACACTAATGTCCTCCAAACTGATTTCGGTCATGGCGGCCATACTCAATAGAGATTAGCCAACTAAGCAGGACATATTATAGTGCACAAGTGTGTGCACAAACACAGATGCACTCTCTATTCCCTTACACTCATAAACCGAGGGGACAGCAATCTGACACGACGAAGAGTTCAGGCAAAGAACCAATGGCTTTACATGCTTTTCAAAGCACTGGAGTGTACACACCTTCAACTTCCAGACTACAGGCTGCTACTGAGAATTTTCGACAGAAAAACTCAATAACTTTTTATTGGCCCGACCTGGGATTTGAACCCAGGACCTCTGGGTCTACGGCCTTACATGTAGTCACTAGACCAACGAGGCAGTTAAAAGTCTTCCTCATACACATAATAAAAACAAGGCAATCCTTTTTAAGTTATTTATTTATTTGTTTGGGAAACATACATCATAACATAACACATAAATAATTGATAACAAAATAAGTCTCACATTAGCCAACAAAGCTTCCACTTTAACATTGAAACATGGAGTGAACCTAACAAGAACAAGTTATTAAAGTAAAGTATTAACAAGTAATTTAAAAAGCAGAACAAAAAAATATGATAAGAATATTAATGACAAATACAGTTTTTTAAGGCTTCCTAAAATGTTAAAGACCTATATTAGTGTAACGTTTATTATAATTGTCAGTTGCTCTTATCAAAAAGCGATTTTTAGCATAGTTCGTTCTACACAAAGAAATATAAAAGGTATGTTTTGAACGGGCAATGGAATATGGACACTTGAAATTAATATTGTTGACTAAGTACATTGAATCGACAAAATTCTTTACAATTTTGTAAAAAAAATCCTGATCTTTGCATTCCCTGCGTTTCTCAAGCGACAAAATATTATGCCTATTTATAGAATCAGACCCAAACATATGCGTTAATCTTCTAATTAATTTATTCTGTATGTTTTCAATAGCCATAATATACTTTGAGTATTGTGGATTCAAAACTGTTGAAGCAAATTCCAAATTAGATCTTACATACGAGTTATACAGGACATTATATGTATTGAAATTTTTAAAGACTCTTCCCTGGCGAAATATGAACCCCAACATACTGTAAGCTTTTGCGATCATTTTATTCACATGCCTGTCAAATATTAAATTAGAATCTAGGAGCACTCCTAGGTCCCTAACCTCGGTTACCCGCCTAATTAAATGATTGGAAATTGTGTAATCAAATAAAATTGGATTTTTTTTTCTAGAAAATGTTATTATATCAAAATTAATATGTAGTCCGTTAGATAAACAATATTGCACTAAAACTATCTAAATCATTTTGCAAATTTGAGCAGTCATCACTTTTTTTTATGATTTTAAATAGTTTAATTTTATCAGCATATAGAAGTATGTTAGGATTTTGAAAATTTTTCAGTATATCATTAATGAAATTGTAATGAAAAGTTTAGAAATATTTTTTACACAAAACAGAATTTCCATATACTGGTTTTAAATAATTGTTATTAATTTACTTGATATTGATCAAGTCGTTTAATATAAATTCAACCTATTGATTGCTTCATACTCTATATATAGACAAATTAGCAAGTACTGGACCTAATGCAACCAGTAAGTGGTCACCTTCGAGACCATGCCCACTGGCACAAAAATAAATTTGAAACCCTTCATAGCTTTTAGCCGTTTTGCTACTACCTCATTCACCCTTCAACAAGAACCACAAAAATAAAAGTATTGTTTGTCATTATCAGATGGGTCTGTAGACCCATACCCTGAAGCTGAGGCAGTATCTTGCAATACCTTCGCCTTTTCAAAACGGCAAAAATTAAACAAAATTAATATAAGCCAGTACAATATAAAATATTTTAAGTTTATTTTTACAATACAAGTATATATTTGTTTGCAGACAAAACTATGGCTGTTTCCTGAAGGGACGAGGAACAAAGATTTCACAAAACTACTGCCATTCAAGAAAGGCGCCTTTAACATAGCCGTGGCCGCGCAAGTTCCCATCATTCCAGTTGTGATCTCCCCATACTATTTCATTAATAGTAAAAAATATATATTTAACAAAGGTATGTATATTTATTTTTAAACAAATTAATATTATAAAAAGGTCTTTAAGTTTTTATTGGTGCTTAGTGTAACGAAACGAACGCGAAAACTATTAATTTGATTGTATAAACAAATAAAAAACTTAAATTGAATTAATGCGATATTATTCACATCTGGAATAATCTATGATATTCTAATGAATTTTGTATTTGCGGAAAAATGGCTTTATGACTGTCGCCAAAGTTGTTTTCGAAACTTTGGAAAAGAATAAAAGTGTAGTAATGTTGTATTATAAATAAACTTATAATAATCAAGACATTTCTCAGTCTGCCCACCTATCTATACAAATAAATAAAATTGAATCTGTCTGTGATCTTAAAATAACTGCCTCTTTTAAAATTAATATGGCTATTTGCGAGTTACCAAAAGCAAAACAAACATTTTTTTTGTAAATTTTATCTATCTTTGAAAATTTACGTATATTTGTTGTTATAATATGTTTTGAGGCCATTAGCCCATAGATGTGGTGTGCTAAATACGTCGATTTCTGAATCGCGGTGTCCAGATTTTCCGGAGTGGAGTGACCTTCTGCCATACAAAATAGCATTCTGTCGTCTTTTCGTCTGATTGTTTTGAGTTTTCTCACTAATTTCAATATTACATTAATAATATTAAATACGTTGTTGCTTTAGGTTGCAATTATTGACTCGGTTGTAATTTTGTCTATTAATCTTAAGTAATTATTTTTGTTTTTAATTATTACTTAAAGGTTACCTATGCCTTAGTCCTCTCTATTATTTGCTACTGCTTTACCCATGGGCAACTATATGTAGCAAGTTCACGTGTAAGTCGTGTCAAAAAAATCATTGTTCTAGCAAATAGAAATACTACTCCTAATGTTGTATATAAGGAGGCATTACAATAACAGTATTTATTTTTAATTACTATAATAATAATAATCGCACTAATCTCATTGATTGAACTTTTCGTAGGTTGTGTGTGTTGTAAATATTAGTTATTTCTTTACGTTTTATCATAGCTAAAATTACGTACATATTTTGGCCTTTTTAACCGCGGGTCAAGCGCTGGTTTTAAATAAAAATAAAGCGTTTTTGCAGCGTAGTTTGCTAGTTTCAATTGAGCTTTTCATTTAATTAATCAATGTAACATGTCTATCCAAAAGTGCTTATAAGAGAATACATGAATAAAAGTATAGTTTGATTTTGATCATCTCAATTTAATTTTAGCATTTATATTTCTGCACAATTTCGTTGTATAAAAAAATCATATAAAATGTATTTTTATCAACTCATAAAAAAAATGTAGCATTATTTCAGTTGAGAGTTGTATTTTTAATTGTTTATGAAATAATTATCATAATAATGAGACATGTCATCGTTTTTATGTTTTTTGTTTTGTTTAAATATAATTACGATATTCTTACAACAAAGTACAACAATTTAATAATTAACGAATTATAAATACAAATTTTCAATTTAAAATCACAAAATGGTAGGGCTTTGTGCAAGTTCGTCCAACAAAACCGCAAAACCGTAGTACTTGGTTGTGTCCCGGTTTAAAGGGCGAGTGAGTCAGTGTAATTACAGGCACAAGAGACATAACATCTTAGTTCCCAAGGTTGGTGGCGCATTGGCGATGTAAGCGATGGTTAACTTTTCTTAGAATACCAATCTCTATGGGCGTTGGTGTCCCCTTAACATATGCTTGTCAGCCTGTTCCTATTCTATGAAAAACAAAAGATTTAACTTCTATCAACCATCGAACAGATTTAAACAGGAGTGTACTTTACAGTAAATATTTAACGCTTACAATTGTTAATCCAATCAATAAAATAATTATTTATTTAAGTAGGCCTATAACAGCACTTTTGAACCATCGCGTTACATTGAATTAAATGTAAAGTTAATACGAGTTACAATAAAATGGTAAATAGGTTTTTTTTAATCGCATTAAATCATTATGAACAATTAAAAATATAAGTACAAGACTCTCAACTGAAACAATGCTTCGTTTTTATTATTAGTTGCTAAAAATACATACATGAGATTTTTAATTTAAATTTTTTCGAATTTAATTTGTGTAACAGAAATATAAATGCTAAAATTAAATTCAGATGATCAAAATCAAACTATTCTTTTATTTATGTGATCATAAATAATCATAAACGATATGTTATTCATTGTATATGTTCAATGATCTTTTATTTGGCTAAAATTTTAGCCGCCTTCAGCGGATATTCGAATTTATGCACAACGTTGACGCAACGTTTCATAATAGAACACTTCTAACCCTAAAAACTGATACGTAACAGCCTGTAAATGTCCCACTGCTGGGCTAAGGTCTCCTTTTTTGAGAAGAATATTTGGAGCTTATTCCACCACGCTGCTCCAATGCGGGTTGGTGGAATACACATGTGGCAGAATTTCAAATTAGACACATTTGAAATTAGACACATGCAGGTTTCCTCACGATGTTTTCCTTCACCGTAAAGCACGAGATGAATTATAATCACAAGCACATGAAAATTCAGTGGTGCCTGCCCGGGTTTGAACCCACGATCATCGGTTAAGATTCACGAGTTCTTACCACTGGGCCATCTCGGCTTTTACTGATACGGTATAGCGATAATGATTAAAAAAAACACATTTGGCTGTAGACACCTCTTACATTAGTCGGCTATGGCTAAAGACAATTAGACTGTCAGACAATAATTAGGTAATCAGAGTCGTTAAAATCGGTTTAACGCTATTGTCAACATATATAGCCATTTCTTATTCAATATTGAGGATGAGAGCTGTCATTTTTATTTACACATATAAATAAAACGTCTGGTGTGGAAAGAAATATCCAAATTTAATTTATTTTATTACATATTCATTAATAACTAAAACTAAATACGACAAATAATATTAAGTTTATACATTTTTTGTTTATATAAAGGGTATTCAGTTGAAGTATATATGAAACCATTTTACATAATAGATATATAATTATATATTACATAAAACTAATAAATAGCATAACTTTTTTTAAATTCAGTGTTATTTTATTTTGTTAATTCTATAATTTATATATTTTGTTTAGGGGAAACTTAATTGATTGATTTTTTTATTATTATTAGTTATAGGATATTTGTTATATTCAAATAATTATTAAGTTATTAAAATTATGGGTTTTAGTAATTTAATCGAAGTATTAAACTTAGTTTTCTCTTCAATTACAGGTCACGCAATCATACAGTGCCTAGAGCCGGTGCCGACGGAAGGTTTGACAATGGAAGACGTGCCCGAACTTAAGGATAAAGTTCAAGATATCATGGAGCGCGCCTACAAGGAGTTGTCGAAGGAAGTCTTGAGCGCTTTACCACCGAACTACCCACTAGCTACACAGGACTGAATGAGATGGTAATAAAATTCACTACATATGTCTATGTCTAATAATATCCAGTATTAAGCAGTCGAAACTAGTTTGATCCAGTAGATCATAATAAAATATCAGAGAAATGCTATTTATATAGATGTAATTGTTCATACATACAATACAATAAAAAATTGTAATACTAAAATTTCAATGCCATTTATGTGTTAGAGATACAATTATAATATTATAATCCAAATATTTTTATCGGATTTATACTGCATTTGTCGAAAAATGGAAGGAAATAGAAACGCTTAATACTATTTTACTTTGCATAGTATAAATATGTTGCGTCACATCTGTGTAAATCGTATATGTAAAAATATAATCTCACTGATTTCCATATTATATTTTTGTAATGAAGCATAAAATAAATTTTTTTTTAATGTGATTAATTTTCCAAAGGGATTTATTATTTAATGGGTTACAAAAAAAAATGTTAGGCTATTTTAACTGTTCAATACCTAGTTTATATTTTAAGGGTTAGATTAATTTTTCAGGTATTAGATGTACTTTGATAGTATTCACTTATATTATTTAGCTATCATTATAATTTCATAATATTATTTTTCATGTTAAAATGTTTTTTTTTTTAATGGAACATGAATTACTATTGCCGTGTACTGAATAAGCAATAGTGATTTAATGTAACAAAATAGAGTTCATGACACATATTATATGACGAGCCGGTTGGCGTGGTTGGTAGATACTTGCCTTTCACGCCGAAGGTTGTGGGTTCGATTCCCACCCAGGACAGACATTTGTGTGCATGAACATGTGTGTTTGTCCTGAGTCTGGGTGTAATTATCTATATAAGTATGTATTTACAAAAAGAAAAAGTAGTATATGTAGTATATCAGTTGTCTGATTTCCATAGCACAAGCTTTGTACAAGCTTAATTTGGGATCAGATGGCCGTGTGTGAAAAATGTCCCAGGATATTATATTATTTATAATTGGACATACATAACCCAACTACATGTTTTTAATAAGAACTATACTATTCCATATGGAGAAGGAATAAAGATAGACAAACCTTAGATTTACATATTACATACGATTTGCGTTGCTATATTATAGACTACAAACAGCATTATTCGACTTAATCACTTATAACCATTTTAATTTTACTTCAAACGTTCCTATAATAAATTCACTGATATCTAAGACGCCATTTTTTTTTGCGAATTTATAATGAAAATCATAGAATATTCAAGATTTACACAAACAAACAGTAGTTTGTATATATTTACTCATCTCATGGTTTGAATAGACTAGTATAAATAATGTAACACAACCAAAAACTGCTAAAATGTTATTTGTCTAATTAAAACGCTTTTTCCAACTACTAAAAAAATTACCTTGTATACTCTCATAATTATGAAAAAAAAATACTTCCAATATTTCTACTTTAATATTTATTAGATTTCGAAATGTATATAAAAGAGTATGATATAAGTGTAATATTAAAAATTTTCGACATTTATTAGACATGTATGTGTAGATTTTGTTCAAATTATATACCTACATATTCCAATTTCATCTTATTATTGTTATAAAAAACTCACGTAGATCGATGTATGCATTAGGATCTACGTTTAAATGTGGAATGTTATTTTTAAATTTAAAACAATGAAATCGTGTAATACTACACAATGGATCATGATTTTAACGGTCGCTTTAAACGTGTATGCTTTGTATTCCATTCCTTATAATACTTTTGCATATAATTAAAATTCTTCTCGAAAGCCATGCAGATCTCAACTTAATTACATAATGCTTTGTAACGGGAAATTGCAATGTCTGTGGCAATTTCTAGCAAAATGAAACTTATGTAATGTGGGTTGTTAAATCTATAGATTTAATTATTTTTTTAAGTTTAGTTTATAATACAATTCATAGATTTAAGTTTTTTTTAAGACTTGGAACACATCCCAGTTATTTTTTATGCCATTACAAATTTGTTTTAAAGTTATCTTTTTTATTAAGACTTATAGGACATGATATAACTAGCATTTACATATAATAAACCTGACATTATAAAGTGTTACCTTTTAAAAAAATCTGACATTCGAAATTCATTCAGCTTTTAATAAAAAAAATATAGCCATAAACTATAGTTAAAGAAAGGGCAAAACATAAGTGACGAGTTGTTTGCGAGTGTAAAAGAAAATCTTTATATGAAATTAATCTCACGATTTCCATCTAGAAAGTCGTATGTAGCAACAATCGTGGGCTGAATTTAAACAGGACGATTGTTGAATTTGAATTTTCTTGCGTCATTTGTTAATGATTTGATAATGCTTTATCAGTATTTTAAAAGTGAATTAAGGCTGTGTGACTGGAATTCCTAATGAGTGATGGGAACTCGTATATATTTTAAAAACGTTTTTACCCAAAAACCAAATGTTTTTTTATTGATATGACGGCAATGGAATAAGACATTTTAATCAATATCATACTTATTTTTTATGTATATCTTTGTATCTCTAAATTTTTTTTTGATACTTAATAGTTACATTTTGTATTATAGACATTGCAATAAAATTAATATTTTTTCTATTGTGTATTACAAGATAAAACATGTAACTTTTTTTTACTTGTTTTTTTAAATCGTGGTATTAATAAATATTCATAACATTTTTAAACATTTAGAACATAAGTAGAATACCGTGTATAGATATAAAATTATTGTCATTGTATAAATATCATTTGAGTGCTAAAAAGAAAAACATTTGTCTGAAATACTCTTTATGATAACTTTTTTAATATTATAAACAAATTTATATTACTTATCTATATGATATTATCTTTTATAAATTAAACATTTGTAAGGATTTTTTATAATCTCAAGAATATAATATTTTTAGATGTCCCTATACTTCTACATTAGTATTTTTCAGATTGTATTCTTAGACAACACATACGCATCTAGTCTGGGCAATATTGTTTATTATATATTTTAGTTTCGATATTGTATTTCTTTTACAGCAACTTCTATAGTCAAATCAGATCTAGTCCAAAAAAGCCCGGAGCCTGCCAAAAAAACTTTGAAATAATTTTAACTTAATTTTAGTATTATTCACGGTATTAGTGTTGACTTGAATGTATAGAGGCTGATGACTATTATTTTATAACGATATAACTATATGATTGGTTTTCTTCTTACAGTGTACTATAATACTATACTATGTTAGTACATTATCTAGTGTGTCGTCGGATAAAACGCTTTATAATATTGATATGATACGCTTTCAATGGTCGCTCCTGCACGTTGTATTATTAGTGTGTTGATCGCTTAGAATATGTGTGATCATTTAATTAAAATTATCGTAGAAATGCTTAATCAATTTATGGAACAGAATCGGCGAATCTTTCGTACACAATCTATAAATAAATTGATGTGACGACAAATGCTATCTCTTTCTTATGAAGTCGAAAAGGATAGAAATTGTGTACATCAGAGTCGTCATCAATGTACGTCGCATTTTATTGTATCAAAACTTGTATACTGTGTAAAAAAATATTTCGTCTATTTTTTCATATATTTTAACTGTATGTGAAATCATAATTAAAAGTTTATATATGAAGACGGGTTTTTTTATTGAAAAAAAAAATACATTTTTATTTTTATAATAAATTTATTGTAAATAAATTTTACTATATTCAACAAATAATAAATACATTACTACCACGAACATTTGAAATTATCACAGCACCGTTTTATTGTTACTTAGCTTCTACCTGAAACAAATGCGAAATATTATTAATCTTTCATGTATACTCTGATCTAAATGGTAACAAAACTAACGATTTGCCTAATTACTTTTAACAATTATGTCCCCGTTCACTTTACACGATAAATATGTCAGAACTAGTTAAAATGTAGTATGTAATTGTCTATGGAAAAAACTTAATGTCTCTGATGTATGAAGTAAACAAGCCTGGATAATAATGATCCAATGCCTTAAACTTATAACCTATTCCAAACACAAAAGCAGTGACAATGACTGAATGTTGAAGGCGTAATATATAAGGACAGAGATGAAGCGAACGAGCAGGTTTTCCTTTCTAGATTTTTTAAACGAAATTCGTCTCTGGCAATGTCGTTACAAGATAAGTATATGGAATTGAAACTGATGTTGGCCGAACAGTTACTTGTATCTACACGTCTAACGTCTGTCTACCGTATAGAATAAGGCTCGTCTGTGGCACTGTGGCAGTGCTATATAGCCTATCTACGCATTAAAGCCTAAGTATAAAATTTTGAGAAGCCTTCATCGAAAATATAGCAAGCAACTGTTTGTAATAATTGCATTTGAAATTTAGTCCTGGTCAGACAGTCTGTTAACGGCGCCTGGCATGCGTAAATTAAAAAAAAATTGAATTTGCATTTAATGAATATAAATGTTTATTAAATAAATATAATCTTTTTCTTGATTTTTCTTAATATTTTATTTTTCATTATGCCATATTTATTTCCTGCCGTAAACTTTTATGCATATTACCTGTACGAAATAATTTCGATGTTTCACATCTAGCCGTCCCGCGACAATTTTTTATAATAAAATATAATATAATAATATTTTACCAAAATTTATGACAGTAAGTTCTTTCTTAAATGAAGAACGATGCACTTTTATTAACATACATTTAATGTATTTAGTTGAGTTTCAAAACCAATTATACCAAAATGTTTTTGCTATTATCTTCCCATGTCTGTTAAGTGAAACTAATGAGCCAGAAACGCGTTACGCACTTAGCGTTCATTGCCTAACTATAGTCTCTTTCATTCTTACGCAAAATGTTAATCCATATTACAATGCCATTTGTAGATAGCCAAAGGTTTAATAATTATACTAATTATTTACAAACATCTTATATAGATCATTTAAAAAAAATTAAAGTGCAATATAAAAAAATCATGATAACTAAATAAGAAACAAAACTTATTATTTTCAATGTCTAATAATCATATGTTTTTTTTTAAACCGAAGTATGGTGTTGTAACAATATGCATATTAATTAAATATACAAATCGCATAGTCGCAAGTCACGTGACTTAAAATATTTGGTCCTAAAGTCTATTTCAGTATATTATACAAATCAATGAAAATGATGATTTCAATAATATATTATTCGCGAAGGTAAATAAATGGGCATATCTACTGTCTTATCCAATGAACTCTGACCACAGATAAATTATAAGTAATACCAAAATCAATAAGATTTTACTTAAAATTATTTATACCTAGATTAATTAAAATTTTGTTTCAATCTATCATTTTCAAGATGTTTTTTATGTTCGATCGGTCGTACTTTCATAGATGATTAATATTATAAATCATCCGAATGAATAAGAATTGAAAATCTGTCATAAGCCAATTTATAATATTATTAGTTTTTCTTTTCAACTTGATCTTAGGTTTTTTTCTTTTATTGTTTAAACGTAGTTTTTTTCGTAAGCTTTGTTTAATATTATATATATTATATTAACTATAATTATATTGGCTATAGTTGTATATACTATTTTTTGTCATGTCATAATGTCCTATAATTAGAAGTGCAATTGACTTATGTTATTCTATAAAATTAGGTGTTAGGTGTCACTGTACCATTTAATAAATTCGTCGCATTTTTGAAAATTCTCTAATAGTTTCACTTCAAGATTTTTTTTACCACACTTACATGTCATTTTGTGACAGCCCAGTGGTTGGAGGTTAAATTCTAAATTTATTAATAATTAGCTGACCCGTGCCCACTTCATTAGATGGTAAACATTTTTACTTGTGATGAAATTATTATTGTGGTATGGTTAGTACTGAGTGCTACGATTTATTTCCTGACTGCCAAAAGTCGCGTTATTATTGCTGTTATTTGATATTTTAAATTATCTCTTAAACTATGCATCAAAAAAACATACTGTAAAAAATGAATTTTATCGAAATAATATTTCCTTGGCGATAAAGCAATTTATTTCTAAATAGATCGACGTTTTGTATATGAAAAGAAACCGTCTAATAGAAATATCACTCAATAGATTACGACACGGTCGCGGGTCGTATTATCTCTTTAACCATTCGTCTAAATTATATGCAGTAAAAGGGAAATATCTTTTGTTTTAAGCACTTGCAACGATCAGTTTACTTATTTTGATATGAATTCATAATCGTTCATAATATGACCAATAAACATGACCTACTGATATGAATTATTTTTTTAATATAAAAAACTACTTTTTGTGATTTAAATGTAAAAGTTAGACAAATGCTTTCGGTGACTTTTTTGAAGGCATTATCAAGCTCTACAAGTTTTCTCTAAAACTCAATCATATATCTTTCATCGTTAAGGCAGCGTTCGTAAGAAACGTTTTCGTTCGACCGTTTTTTCTCTGACTTACTTTGCAAATCCGACCACCACAAAAAAGTCTTTTCATTTATCGGGTTAATATATAGCCTATGACACTCAAAAATAATATGTATTTCTATCGGTAAAAGAATTTTCAAAATCGATTCAGTAGATCCAGGAGATTACCTCCTACAACCTCACAAACTTTACTTCTATATAATATTAGTATAGATAAGGTCGAAATTGTTAAAAACCATTATGCGTCAGTATTCCTATTGGTTTATAGCATATTAAATTTAGTTCACTTCAAAACTCAACGACTAGATTAATATTTTTATAACCACAAGTACCACGCATCGACCTTGAACTATTACTTGAACTACCTTTAGAAAAAGTATTGTTTTTATTAATTTATTAACTATTTATTTACTTGTTTATATACTTATATTGGTTTAAAATTATAACAGTCGACACAGAAACGTCAAGTTCACACTATATAATTTCCGGTTTAATAATATTTACACCGCCATCCTATAGCTAGGATATATTACACATATTTGTTTTCGTAATATTATTATAACGTATTTCTAAAATGTTTTTGTATTGTATAATAGTAAGTTATAATGCTTAGAATTAAATATAGAATCGTCATTGCGTCGTATTAAATGGTATTGAAAAAATTAGAAAAGTTATGAAATATATATAAATAATGATTCATTCTCCAGAAGATTGATTTCATAAAAAATGAGACAAAAAAATATTTAAGTATACATACTCACTAATCCCTCCCGTGGAGTCTTTGCTTCGTCTCCGCTGACGTCCGCGTGAATTCTTCTTGCATTTTGTTTTGCGTGGTTTCAATCAGTGCGGTTATGTCATCTTTGTTTAAGCCTTCCGTCTCGATCAACGGCAGAATTGTTATTATTATTTCACCTGAAATGAAACAAAGTAAATATAAAAATGCAAAACTTTTTAAAATAATATTCATGGAACTAAAAAAAAAAAAGGCTTCAAGTCTACATAAAAAATTAAATATAAAACTTTAATTAAAATAAATACCGCTTGTGTTAGCTTTAAAATTCTACAATCAACAGATTTCTGTAAGGTCAAAGGTATGCAATAGTCATTCTTATAAATTATCTTATCATGAGTGAATTTATAATCCAGGTGTATGTATTATTTTTCATATATTTAATAATAAAATGTTATTTTCGTAACATTTATCGTGTAATATCTCTAATGAAATAGAAACATTTCGTTGTACATATCTCACGAATTATTCGAGATGGATACCGATTGCTTATTAGAGAATTTTCAATAATTCTATGATTTATTATTTAGATGTAATCGAAAACAAAATCCATAAAATCATGTCGATAATTTACATCATTATAACTTTTGTCATAACAAATTATTAGCGAATATTTATTCGCAGCTTAAATATTCTAAACATTATTCAAACGTGGCACTAAAACTTGTAATTTCTATAATTGTATAAAACATAATTATACAATATACTATGACACACATATTGGTTTATTTTTGTGAAATTCGGAAATTATACAAATGTGATAGATTAAAATAGAATATATGCGTAATTATTATGCAAAACATTTCATTATACCATAATATTATGGATAATAGGGAACACTGACTATAAAAGTTAATAATAATATAGCATTTCGTTTTATACAGGGTGACTGGTGAATTAGTATCAATACTTAAGGACGTGATATTTGACGACCATATATGACCAAAAAAAAAAATACATATAACATAATTATATATATATGATTAATTATTAATTATGTATATATGATTAATTATTAATTATGTTATATATATATAACATAATTAATAATTAATCATATTAATAAACTTCTAAGTAAAGTTAACCAAAAGTTATGTTATTAATTACGCGTCATGTGGACACCCTAGCTGCGCTGACGACACAACACAGTTAGGTACATTTAGTTATCGCGCGGTACTTTACCTACGTCCAAACGCCGCCGCGTGTTAACAGGGTAGCAGGCTACCTTTGATAAACAAGCATGATCCAATCCCCCTTCATACTTTAAACCTGGCTTAGAACAGGCAAAAATACCAAAATATTTCACTCGTTTAAGCAACAAATTTGTTGACTAGGTAAATGATATAACTTGGGACAAAAATTAACTGTTTACCTATCTTGGTATTTCCGGCGTATTTAAAAATGGAATCATACTTATTTACAACGATTGTCAATCATTTAACTACCTATTTACCTACATAACTACACTAACCTTAACAAATGTTCAAAGTGAGCTCCTGCTCGTGTGATACACAGTTCGGCACGTTTACGCATATTGTCTTTCACACGCTTTAACACGAATGGGTCACTTTACTACTCACAGTACTCACAGTATTCTGCATTTGTGTATTGATAAGCCATACCTAATTACTATAACGGGTCACACTCACACACGAAACATTAGGTATACGCGTAAGATCGATCGCTAGGGGCGCGCGCGCGGGAAGATGGACGAACCTTACGGCGGCGCTCGCCCGACTAACCTACTAATACTAATTAGTAGGTTAGTCGGGCGCGCGGGGCAGGGGTTGCGGGTGGCAAACACCACGCCGCACGCGCCGCGGAAATATGTCCACACTTTATTTATTTAAAATTATTTTTTTTGTAAATTTGGTCAAAAAATAAGTACCTATTTTTTTTACATAATTCGAATGAGAATCATGTACCGATTATGCTCCTAAAATATTGATACTAATTCACCAGTCACCCTGTATATTCCGATTAACTTGAACATCGTATATATAAATATTAATAAACCAACCCGACATATAATATTTTACACACATCTCATAACGGCTTAGCTTATTTTTTAATTTGTTTTAAAAGATAAAAGTAATCCAAGTAAAACTTATATATAATTCGCATTTTTAATAAAACGATATTTAGTTATCTTTAGAGATAAGCGATGAATAAGAAACGCCTATAATGTACCAGTATTTTTACGATCATAGCAACGCCAACTGAAGTGGGATCAATAATAACGCAAAGATAACCAGCCTTTATCTATATCAATAAAATTTGGTCAAGAGATATTTTTCCATATAGCTACGATCGACTAGATGCAACTACGAAAGAGAAAAATAAAAAAATGCAATTACTGAATCGAGTTTCATCACTATTGGATGAATGGCTTAACAACGAATTATTATTATAAGACGAGAAAGGAGATAACGCCCGATACAGAATATCTATATAGAATATCGATATAATTTTTATCACATAATTAGCTCTTTTGAATTGTTCTTTTCATGTATTGATAAAATCTCGTTAAATTTGTAATTTACTGGTGGTAGGGCTTTGTGCAAGCTCGTCTCGGTAGGTACCACCCACTCATCAGATATTCTACCGCAAAACAACAGTACTTGATATTGTTGTATTCTGGTTTGAAGGGTGAGTGACCCAGTGCAATTACAGGCACAAGGCACATAAAATCTTAGTTCCCAAGGTTGGTGGCGCATTGGCGATGTAAGCGATGGCTAACATTTCTTACAGTGCCAATGTCTAAGGGCATTTGGTGACCACTTACCATCAGGTGGCCCATATGCTCGTCCGCCTTGCTATTCTATAAAAAAAAGTCATTTTGTGATTAATTACTTCTATTTAATTGATATTTCACTTATGTCCTAAAAAGTAATATAAATCGCTAAAACATACATATATACCTATATATATCTCGTATATATTATATATTACGATTTGTCGCATATGTTCGACGTAGGCTATACACACCCGATCCAAATTTATGACGCTCGGAGTCCAAGAAATGATATTTCGATACTACTACGGGCTGTATTGGCGCCTCGGCATCCAGTGCTACGTGGAACGCCCCTTTTCTAAACGGCAGCAATTTGTCTCCGGAATGACGCGTACCTTCGGGAAATAGCAGCAACTTACGCTGTAAAGATACAAACGTGACTATTATCAGTTACGTCGAAAGTATTTTATCCTAAAAAATATTGTCAATGCGAAAGAGAGTTTGTTTGTAAAAGTATCGGCTTTTTGGTCTTGTTCTCGTAAATGGTGATTTCAGTCATAAAAATAGATTAGATGATAATTATTGTAGATAATGCAATTATCTACTACAATAGTTGTTTATACTTTTTTTTAACTTCATAACGTTTCATAACTTGAAACATCGAAAATAATAATATGCCCGCCTTTGTCTATATAAACTACATGCCAAAAAACAAAAAACAAGTACGCGAAATATGCCACTTTGAAAAAGTAGATACATAGTACAAGTACATAGGCATATGACAAACTGAGGAATAGAATTTTTAGAGAATTTTTTATTTCAAATAACCCTTTCTGTTGATCCTTGCATATGTGCCATGACTAGGTATATTGTAGGATTTTTTCAAAACTGCTTAATGACAGAAATTTATTAAATATTAAATATCTTCAGTTGTCAGGGCGGGCCCTTAGTAAAAAATAAAGTAAAACCAGTATACGTTTATAACGTAACCACTAGAATCGAAACTAAACAAAACTAAAGCTTTGCATGCGAGACGAGAAACTTATGTTTGTTCATGCATGTGCATTCCATTTGGTTTATTTATTTATAATTTAATATATCAGTAATACAGTATTTGTACTGAACATTTCAATATACACAAACATTCCTTGAATTCATCACTTAGCATGTTATCTCGCGATAATACACTACAACATATGGTTAAGTTCACTTACCATGTTTATGTGAAACTCTGATTAATAATATTCTGTTTACGTACTCTATAATAAATTGTTATCACTGTACGAGAACTTCGAATAAATATACACTATTAATTTCCACCCGCATGTGTGAGGGGAGGTGTTAGGCAGTGGCGTAACAATAGGGTGGCAGGACTGGCAAAATTCCAGGGGCTCTGACCCAACGGGGTTCCCTTCCAGTCCGTCCTACAGAGACCACGAGCTCAGAAGTGTCTTAACATTTTTAACAAAAGTCTCATTAAAGTTGTATAATATATATGTATGAAAATAAAATTTATTAGACATTAACAAAAATGCACACAATATTAGTAATACTGTTGGGTAACTACTTTGTACTTAAAAGTACAACGTGACGATTTTTACTGGCAGAGTTACCCCGTACAATTAATTTCCCACGGGCCTCAGATGGTATAATTACGCCACTGATGTTAGGTAGCCAATGTCGTTTTCCGTAACAACGTGTCTCCCTAATTTCATGAATTTATGGTCAAATGATGAAAGATGAAATTTCAACAATTTTATGATCGATTGATTGGTTAAGACGTGGCAGCGTAATAAGCTTTTACATTTATAATATTATTGAGGAAGTAGGAATTAACCGTATAGTTATTTATAGAAATGTCTGTGGTTTATAACAATCGTAAATAATAAGGTTTAATTATTGCCTATGATAATTCATGGATACATTTAGACTCGTTTGCGATATTATAATCCCATAGTAAATAATATAGTCGTATTATAATTCATACTTAACTAACAATAATTTATTTGTATTTTAGAGATTATCAAATACGCTTACGGCCTTGCTTATACTAAAAGTTTGTTTAGAGAGTAATTAGTTAGACAACGCTGTGTGTTCCTTTCGAATGTCAAATCAATATTGACACAAGAAGAGAAATCGGTGTTTAACTAAACAGTCGCTAAGCAACGTGTATAAGGCCGATAAAAATTATTAGCAAAGTATTAGTTAGATAAGCATGAAGTGGTTAATAACAAATGAGTCAACCCTGGAACTTATTTTCTAATCGATGTCTGATGAATACGAATAATATAAATAACAATAATATACGCAACACTATTGGAATATTCAAAAGACAATAGTAGGCTAACACAGTGTATTTCAGAGTCCGTTAAAGGCATTTACAATAATAGAATTCATAATGACACGACATTCCACTTAATTTACAAATAAAATCGAGCGTCGACCACCTTTTCGTAATTCAAATTGAAAAGTAATAAATATACAAAGTTTTAAACTGTGTTAATAATTAAACCAGGTGTTGATCCAATGATTGAGTACCTAATTGAATATAAATCAACGAACCCCAAAGGCACTTACGAAAGTAGAACAACACTGGAGCAATAATTGTCTACTTATACATAATATACATATATATAATTTAAAAATACCTGCTTCTTACTAGCTGCTCTATCAGATTGGAAACTTTTACAAATTATGATTAGGTATTGAAAATTTATTAAATAAATGATTTGACTTCCTTTCATTTCTTTGTGGTATATCGATTTGGCAACCAGTAATTTACGCTTATAACTTCCTAAAATCCAACGATTAATGATTACCTAATCCTTCAAACTAAATACAAACACATATACTTAGGCTACTATTTTAATATATAACCAAAACAAAACATCGCAATGTTTTAAAAACGAATTTTACGAAAGTACTTACACCCATTGAACAAATAAAGTACTTTCATACAAAATTTATCAAATATCATTAATAGTAAAACAAAGATACGCAAGTACTTAGAATTTAAACCGAGTACTTTTATTACCTATTACTTATAAACACGATCTCTTGAACCCGAATATTCAATATTTCACTTTTGTTTTAAATGAAATTATTCAACGCACATTTTATTAAGACACTATAATAATACAAAATTACCTAACAGAGATATAAAAATTATAAAAAATTTAAAAATAATTCGTGGTAACTGATACAAATTGTTACATAAATATAGAATTGATAGAAAATGAATTGTTACATAAATATTATTTATTTTAATTTGTTTTATTTAATTCCTCTACGTAAAGATTGTCGGTCGATTTATTTTAAAAAAAACAAGCAGTCATAGACTGCCGATAGAAGTAAAAACTTGAAACTGTTAAATATATTTTTCCAATTTCCACATTTATTGGCTAATAATATTATTATTGGATATTATTAGCCAATAAATATATTGGCCAATATATTGGCCAAGTAATAATGCTATCCTTTTTTAATATTAGCTTTTAGCTTTTTATTAATCAAAATACACATTATGTCGCTAACTCGGTACAAAATATAAATGTAGCTTAATTTTAATAAATAATAGTTGAAATACACTTCTATTATTTGTATATACTTTTAGTATTTACATAACTTTTAATTACTTAAATTATTTGTACTTTCAAAGATTCCATTGTATTAACAATGGCATGTCGGTGACACGGTTGTTATAAGAGCTTCTTGCAGTACATATATTTAATTTTAAACAAAGTTTGAGTCTAAGTATTACATTTTAAAAACTAAGTAATGATAATAAAAGGTTAAGCCTGGGACTGGTCTTTGGTCAATTCTAAAAGTCAATATTCCTTGCATAATGTTATTTCCTACATACATAAACATTACATTTATCATTACTGTACACTGGCGTATCCTCTGCTGTATATACTTTAAATATGATCTGTAAACGAGCGAGTATTTACTTTTCTTAATAGCGTTAAACATGACCAAGTTACATAAAAGTATTTCGAGACAAATATTTTACAAAGGCCAACGTCTCTCTATATACAATGCAAACAGTCAATATTATTATATTAGTATATACATGTACAATATGCAAAAAGAAAAATGTCCAACTTTCGTTGTTTGAAATCAACATTATCCGAAATTCTTAATAATTTTTTCATCGAGCAATAAACGGTATAACGACGTATGTAAGTTTAAAATCAAATAAGACCAATTTTTTAACTAACTTGTTACATACAAGAAAAAAAAATAACTGAATATATTTATATACATATTCAGTTATTATATATATATACATATTAAGAGTGTAAATACATTTGGATCTATGGAAAAGCGAATACTATGAAAAACCTGATACATACATATGCCAAGAAATTTTATTTTTCCTACTTCGAATTTGGGTGTCACTTTTCTTCATTGCTCCGTATCCTCGAAACCTTACATCCAACCGGCTCCACTTAAAGGGACTAATATATTCAGATGATAATAATCTGATGATGGAAACAAGAGGATAGTGAGCCTTCAACAGCTAGTAAACCCATAAAGTAAAGTTTGGGCTCATTCGATTTGTTTTGACGATTCTCATACATTACTAAGATATAAACTTGTTCTTATTTTTAAGTTTAATAATTAATATATCATAAGTAATATAAAGTGAGAATAAATGCAATAAATGGTTATGTAATGCGTACACAAGACTTAAATATAATATGTTTTATTTCGGCTACTTGTTCTTGTCTTTGTTGCAATATTACTAATAGAATTAGAAAATTCCAGTGATTAAGAAGCTAAAATTGCTAAAACACTTATTAGTAAAGTTAAAATACCTTTTATTAAATAATATAGTTGAACTATAATAAATTTAAAGGTTAGGGCCGCAAATTCAAATAATAACAACCGGCGCAAACAATCGTCTCTAATTCCAAATTATATCTTTGTTCCGTTCAATTGAAATTCTTGAACCTTAAAGTAATAGTAAAATAACCAGTCTTATTGCGTCCTCTGGAGATAGAAGAGCTTAGTTTAAATTTCGCATAGAAATCGGATTTGCATTTCAACGGAAAAATGCGGCTGACATTCTTACGGACGTTCCATGCGGTCACGTTTTGAATAGGAGCTATTTTTAATTTTAATCTATATATGTTTATTTGATATGTTTAATTCTTACATAAAATATTTTATATAAAACATTTGATATTTAAGAATTAATTTCATTGATATACCATGTCTCGTACAAGATTATTCTATAAATTCATGTCTATTTCAGACATACTCATGACATACAATGTGTTTAAATAATGTATTATTTTAATAATCCATTACAAAATACTATTGAACATTATCATCTCGTTATTGTAATGCAATAACTGTTATCTAGTGTTCGATCAGCAGTCGAAGTTCGATCATAATTACTATTAAAAATAAATCGCAAGTTTATTGATAAAATTAAAGCTCTTCAATATCTACCAAACAAAATAAAATTAAAAATCGGTTATCAGGGGAGAAATAGGTACTGAACAGTTTTATTTTTGCCTATTTATCTTTAGATTAACAAAAGAAAGCATATTGAATAACTATTTATATTATAAAAACACTTACGTAATATATTAATAACGTGCGTGATCTTCATGATGTTAATTAAATTACGCACAATCGTTTTAGTGTTTTGACTCACGTCTTGCGAAGTACTAATGTGGCTTACGTCAACAAGGTTAAAGGATAATTGAGTAAACACCTACAGGAAAATAGTTTGTAATGCACACTGTACTTTAAAAAACGACTTTGACACAATTGTTTCATACAACCATGATCTTTATTTCAAACTAATATTGCACACACAATTACTTTATATTCCAATATTTACATAACACATATCAATAGCCTTAGAATAAGTGTGAAAATCCAGTCAAGTTGTAGAAAAAACGACTAGACGAAATAAAAACCTATTGAAATTTTTGAAATGCTCCATAATAAAAATGCCTAAGAACAAAAGTCCTGGTAGGGGAAGGTGAGTAATCCTGATTATAATTATATGTGAGTTTATTTATGTGTACACGTTTTCCAAGGCACAGAAAAGGACAAAGGGTAGCTAACACTTTCCCCCTCTCACGCGGGCGAAGCCGAGGACGGAAACTAGTCTTGAGATAAGTTTTATCTCAGTTTTCGCTTATACGTAACACGTTTTATTTCTAAAGTCAAAGTCAATAACCATTATTACAATCCCTAAGCACGACATGAATTATAAATACAACTTTTATGTGAAAAGTGAAATTTCAGTAGCACTTGTTGGGATTTTGATTCCGTTATTTTTGATTAAAATCGTTCAAACCCTCATGGCCATCTGTGCCATCTTGTGTAAACATTAAGACATAAATAGCATGAACGTACCGCAAATTAATTAAAAATTGATACAATCAAGTCGTTTTTATATTTATTTGTATAATTAAAAATAATTTGATGAATAAAAAATATAATAAATGTAATTTAAATATTAATATAAATGTAATTTAAATATAATATAATTTTTTTAAAGAATATAAAATTAATATAAAAACATACTTTTTGTTTTTCACTAAAGAACATAAAATCTTCATTCAAAAAACAAAAACAAAAAAGTCCTGAAATTATAATGGTTAAACTTATTTAACCTTTATATAAAATTATATATAGGTACTTACATATTATGCATATATTACAAAAAACCTTGAAATTGCGTTTTAAGTAATAGAAATAAAAATATATTATTAACCTCTGATGACATTTACACATTGATATAAGTAATTATATATCTGTCTATGAGTTTATTATTATGCATAATGCGACCAATAATGGATGTTATTAGAAGTGTACCTTAAGGCTTAATCAGACTTATATTTCAAACATTCACTAAATAAATGATATTATCTGGTAGTTAAGTACAATTTTTTTTGCAAACGTTTTTTTTATAATCATCGCTTGCCCTTATATTTTATATATGAATCTATTTAATATTTATCTAATCGTATTATGTATTGATAGCTTCTTCGGAAAATGTTTAAATAAAAACAAATTAATTAAATAAATAATAAAACCATTTAAAATCAAAACCAAAATATACTTTATTCAAGTAGAGTTTTGCAATATTGTAATAAATATACAACTCCAATAAATATACTACCAACGTTTTGGAATTTAGATTCTACCGAGAAGAACCAGCTATAAACTCAATAGTAAATCTTTTCCACCAAACACAAAGTTATGACTATTAAATACAATTTAATTTATATACATTTTGTCTGAATGTCAACACGTAGGTACTAACTCTTCGTTTTTTTATCATCTATAAAATATTGTGCTGAGTAATATGCTTTATGTACCTATTAATGTATTGAAGCCGAGAAAATATATATAGAAAATATGTACAGAAGCCGAGATGGCCCAGTGGTAAGACCGCGTGAATCTTAATCGATGATCGTGGGTTCAAACCCGGGCAAGCACCACTGAATTTTCATGTGCTTAATTTGTGATTATAATTCATCTCGTGCTTTACGGTGCAGGAAAACATCGTGAGGAAACCTGCATGTGTCTAATTTCACTGAAATTCTGCCACATGTGTATTCCACCAACCCGCATTGGAGCAGCGTGGTGGAATAAGCTCCAAAGCCTTCTCCTCAAAAAGAGGAGAGGAGGCCTTTAGCCCAGCAGTGGGACATTCACAGGCTGTTACGGTACCTATTCATGTTTTCATAATAAACGATTTCAATTTATTAAGTATAGAATTTAAAATATAAAATGTAATAATAATTACTATATATTTTTAAATAATGCAGAGAATATTTATCAATGAGTAGGTAGGCTAGTCCAATTGACTATCCGATATTTCTGACTCACATTCGCGTCATCTAATATTACTTCATTCTAACACGACATAATTTATGCTGATGCAAAAGTTCAATAGCTTAATAAATTACTAAGATAATATTCTGAATTAAAATAGAAATTCATACATTTGTAGTAAAATCGAAATAATATATATTTTGGCATGTAAATTTAATTATTCAAATTCAAAGATCAACATGAACATTAATTATATATTATTAAGGGTAATTAAATTTTTTACATATATTTAAACATAGATGTTAAAAGAATAAATCAAGGGCTTTTAGATCGATCCAAGTTGTGGCAATATTATTTATATGACGTTATAAAAATAAATATGATATTAATAACAATTATATCATATATTTATTATGCTTTTGGTAGATCTCTAAACCTCGAAACTAGAGTGGATCATTAAAACAAAACATATCGTTTTGACTACTTCTCTATCTGAGCGAATCTTATTTATCAAGCTAAGAAAATTACAGCTAGTAATATTTCTACTTTTATTGACTATTAGACCTTAACCTTGCCATGGAGGTCAGCTGAAGATCGAACTGAATATAAAATTGTAAGCACGTATAAGAAAAACAAAGCAATGCAATGGCAACAATGCTTTAATAAAATTTATATTATAATGTATGAAATTTAACCGATAAAATTAAAAACAAATAATAAATTACCTTATGGCTTTTCACCGCCTCCGTCTGCTTGTTTAAGACAGATCTCGCCGAATGAGCGCCTCGATCTATGAACACAGTCCCCCACATCCAGGTGGCTGTCCCGAAAGGCACCATGTACTGCAGTGACCGCTTCGATACCACCGTGCATCTTTCCATCAGAGGCCACAGGACGGCAAGCACTGTGGATTAACACAAAATTTAGAATTTTGATAACAGAAAACTGGAAAATATTATGTGGTATTCTCAATCTTCGGAAATGTTATTTAAAAATTTAATGAAATAAGTTGTACGAGACAACTTATTTATAAATATTATATATTATTATGTAAGGAGTTAATTGAAGTTTGCACCAGTTGTCTGCTTGTGCTATCCAAGAAATCATAACTGCTTTACAAAACGAAGGAAATAATATCATAAAAAGAGTATCATATATATGAATTGACGTTAAATCATAAGAATAATACTTTAATAACTGCATAGTAAGCATTTTTCAATAAAATGCATGCAAATGCAAATGCAATTATGGGTGCGTAAGTTAAAACTCGATCAGCAAGAAAATTGAACTCACTTCATTAATCACCCGAGAAATATTGACAGCCGACTTATGGTTATGTACCATTTTGATGCGTGTATTCGTATTATATGTAATATTATTAATTATCATCTTCAATGTCGCATATCTCTGACTTTTTTACGACGTATATACGAATAAAACAATCAACTATAAAATTATTCCTATAATACCACTTAATTTAATATAGATACAATGGACTTATTAAGTTCATTTATTTCATTGTTGTATTGCCTTTAATTTAATTCATTCTCAATGAACTTAAGCGAACCAGGAACAAATTTTGATACGTAAAACAAAAATATATTAATATGTAATTAAAACGTAAAAAGTTTGTACCTACGTAATTAACAAAACGATAAAAATAACTACAAATATGTAAATACTTATATAATAGTAGGTATATAAGTTTATACATCTTTACGTATATAAATAAGTTTATCTCAATAAGGTTTTATTGGGTTTGTATTTATTTTATTATACATGTGGTATTATATCCTTATAACAAATTAAGCACATGAAAATTTAATAGTAATCAACTAAAGGAAACTCCACTGAAACAACCATATCTTACACTCTATAATCTAAGACCCCTACCTAAATAAATGTCTTAATGTCACTATCGCCAGGCAACAACGACCTTTAGCAATCGCTTTATAGAATTGGTGACACACAAATATACAAAGTGGTGAACACGTGGTTTGTCAGGAAAACTGTTTAGTCACTAGCTGGCTTAAATCCATATCATATAACGGTCACAAACAGGACCTAAATAAATTATTTTACATTTCTTCGAATATAATTCGAAATTTACATTAATAAATGAAAAGTACTTCCATAAATTTTGTTATTTACATATTTGCTATTGTACTTTCAGTTACAAAATATATAAATACCTACTTCATTTTTTCGCACGGGTCAAATGGGTTTAAATTACTACTAATTATTAGTCAAAAGCCATTTTTTTTTAAGTACTGTTATTTCAATTTGAAAATAGGGTTTGCATTTAAAGACATGACAAGATTACAAAAGGCATAATCTCCCAGCTTTTACCAGCAAAAATCTGGGTTAAGTAAGGCGAGATAAGACAAATGTGACAAATGTTTGCTTCAAAAAGTAAAACCTGATATAATAATTGTAATATATTTCTATTATTAAGTTGATGACCAAGGGGTCTTTTCTAATTGGAGATAGACAGGAGCGTAGAATATTACCATACCCGTATTATAACCAAGCTTGGAAAAACGCAGCGGCAATTTTTATTTCGTCGATCTCATTATTGTATGAGACTGAACCGGAGTAATATCACAAGGCACGAGAGTGCAACACCACCAACAAAATAATAGCCCAATAAATTTTATTAGCTCAACGCAGGTTTCGAAACTTATACTTGCAATAATTTAATAAAATACGAGTAGGTAATGAATGCGCAATTCAATTGTGCGAAGTTAAGCGATCACTTAAGTTAACAATGGTCGTTATCTTTCATTATATTCATCACTTATATGTTATTCATCAGCGAAAACACAAATGTATAATTATATTCTGTATGTGCATATAAACTTTATGTATTAAATTATATGTTTTAAAAATATTTCAATTTATATTTTAATTACTTTCTTAAAAAACTATGTCTTAAGATGATAAGAGATGTGTGGACGAAGTTCCGTAAATGTTTCTTTAGCATCATATATTTTCAATCATAATGCCCGGGCAGTATGAAAAATGTCCTTTATTACTTGGTTCATAACATATACCTACAAGAACTTAAAATTCACGCTTGTCACGTTAATACTCTAACATTTAAGCGGCTGGATTACACTAAAACCTTTTTATACAAATATTATATTATATACTAAATCCTTCTCCAAAACATGCTGCATCTTATGTCACAAGTCTTATGAATCGGTTTAGCAGTTTTTTTTCAGTTAGGCATTACAAAAATAAACGTCACATCATTTATTAGTATAGATGTTACGGTAATGTCAGCATTTACCTTATTGTCGCTCAACAACGTTGACGTCAAAGCCGATTTGGCCGAGTGGATAAATCACGAACAAGATCATAACAATCGCTGAGTTTTTATATACTGAATTTGTACGTAAAATGAATACCGTACAGAAGAAAAATATCGTAATGAAACCTGCATGTTTCCTAGTAGATTTACATCCAACCAAGGCGCTGGTTGTCGAACACGGCGCTATAAGCTCCAAGTAAAAGTATATTCATATTTTCTGCATTGTAAATAACAAGTTTTATATTAAATTATACAGTAATTTTGGTATGTATAAATTATACACACATAATTGAGGTACCACTTCTTTTTTTTTTTATTATATCAACTGTGTGCTATCACGTATCTGTGTGTACTTTGTTATTGTTGGTACGCATTAATTATAATGCATCAGCAACTCGACTCAGCTGTTATCAGTCCGACAAAGTCTTAATCGTTATTCAACGGAACAGTCATAGACTAACTTACTGGACATTTTTTTTAAACACTGAACAGAAACGAGCAGAACTAGCGAAATATTCTGTAATATCTATATTATTATATTATGTAATATTTACCATACAAATCAAGGCAACTCTGGTGGTTGAGAAGAACCACCGCTCCTCGAGAGTCGTCCACATTCTCAAGGCCACGAACCGTCCATTTGATTCCCAAAATTCTCGCCGTGAGCCGGAGTAAAGAGGCCGGTATTCTATATAATAGTAAAAAAAAAGGTAAAGTACACAGTAACAGCCTGTGAACGTCCTACTTTTGGGCTTAGGTCTCCTCTCCCTATGAGGAGAAGATTTGGAGCTCATCCCACTGCTCCAATGCGGCAGTCCAATCTGGCAGATTTCAGTAAAACTTAACACTTGCAAATTTGCTCACGATGTTTTACTTAGCGCCGAGCACAAGATGAATTATAATTAAAACTTCAGTGGTGTTTGACTGGGTCTGAACCCACGATCACTGGTTAAGATTCACGCATTCTAACCACAGGACCATCTCGTCTAAACTTTATCTATAATACTAATATAGTGTGTTCGTTTGAAAGCGCTAATCTTAGGATCGACCAAACCTATTTGACAAAATATAATAAAGGCAAGATGCCTTTGATAGCGTAATTATTGAGAAAGATCTAATAAAATATATAAATACTACATAACATAAGCCATGACGGCGGAGCAGTAACGCTTAAGTGCGGAGCAGCGAGTTATAGGATAAACCTATAAAAATCAGCACTACATACTGTATTTTTTTTTAATATACAGGCTAGCGCTTGACTGTTATCACACCTGATAGAAAGTGAAGATACACGTACATATACAGAATTATTATGTGTATTCATTTAAATCATAAAACATAATATGTTTTCTATGTAGGTTCGTTGTCAATACTGTATAGGATAGTCAAGTCAAATAAGGAGTTAACCTCGGAATGAAAGATAAGCTACAAACATGTACCTATGTTTGTTTTGGTTTTTTGTCACGACTGTTGTCTCAAGTTTGTATAAAAATATAAGACGCAAGTTAAGATATTCAAGGTCTTTGCTTTTTTTTGGGAATACTTTATTTTCTAAAGGTTTAACTGATTATTTAAATTATTAGAGAATAAAATTAATGACCTAAAGATTTGGACTTGAACAACATTTTATTGACGCAGCTAATAACTATCCATGAGAAATATAGCGCTTATGAACTCTGTTTAGGTATGCTTTGCTGTACGTCTGATAACGCAAGGTCAACTGTACAATACAGTACTTAGTACACTTTATACAATTAATTTTATCCATTAAAAATGTTTCTATTATTTCCGCCTTATATGACTTTACCAGTAATAAAATATATGGCTGTGGTCTTAGGTTTAAGCCCAGGTCGAGCCAAGGATGTTTAGCTCGGATAGCACGTAAAACCGTTAGTCCTGCGCCATAACTCTCGCCAGTCGTGTCGGATTACCATTACATCGGATTATGAGAGTAAGAAAATAGAGAGTGTACTGGTGTTTGCGCACACATTTGTTGAAAACAATATTTGATTTATACCGTGATCTTAATCGGCCATCACCACCATAACATTATATATATCACGGTATAAATCAAATATTGTTTTCAATATATATATATATGTTTGATGTTTGAATTGAGAATGTCTCGTGGTAACCTATAGAAAAAAATAGTAAATACTTACAAAGCGTTCTTAGGACTGAATGGTCTGAAGAACATCAACGGTAGTGGAGCGGTAGCGAAGATTAGTGACAGAACGACGAACAGTGTGAACTGTGTAATATAATTCATTGAATATTTTGATTAATTTCTTCATATTACTTACAGAACTGTAACCTTGAGTAACAGCAAGTTTTTATTTGTAAATGAAAAAATTAATCTACATTTGTGAAATACCTACACATCGACCTATCAAGAAATATCTAACTTAGTTACTCCCGCTTCACACAAACCGGCCAATGCAATTTTAAAGGAAATCGGAATTGTTTTTGTTTAATATGTAGATATAACCTTTTATACTTAGGTAATTATTGAAAAGTCCTACACACCGCTCTTTGTAGTTAACTTTTAAAATATTTTAAACACTACAATGATTTTGTTACAAGATCAAAAAAAGATACGTACATACATATAGTTAAAAGCAATAGTGGCTTTGTTAGCCCGTTTTAGTAGATATCAAGCACTGATCTGTTTTTCTACCCCCAAACATTTAAAAAAAACTTATAATCACATGGCTTAAGTGCTTTATAAGAAATATATGTAATGTGCAAGTATAATGATTTATATCAGATAGTATTATATGCACCTTTATATAATATCTAGCTATAGAGCTGATTGTGAATAAGATCAAAAATAGCGCCATCACACAGCCGAAAACCACGTTGAATGCAGCCATTTTGTTTAAAAATCTGAAAGAAAATTACATATTATAAATAAATCCTTTATATAATTTGTATATTTTAAAAATAAATCACTTAAATTTCAAATTTGGAATAACAATTAACAATAATAAATATTTGATTACTTTTACTGGTAACGCAGCAAGTATCAAATAAAAGTCAAATATTATACATATAGATTTTTCATTATTTCATGTTTCTTTTCCTAATTACAATTCCGTTAATAACCAACGAAAAAACGATTTTTTTTTTATCTAAGCTTTTATTTGGCAGCAATTTCGAACAAATAACAATTATTAAAACAAAATACAACATTACATTGTCACCGCACCAAATGAGCGTGCAAAATTACAGTTCAGACTAAAGTGAAATTGGTTTAAAATTCAGATGTTACATACAATTCATACTAAATATAAGTGAACTTAAGTTCAAAAATCATATAATTATTGTTAACATTTTAAAAGAACCATACTCATAGGTATGTAAGAATATGTAGAAAACATCCTATTTTTTGAGCCGGTTGGCGTGGTTGGTAGATACTTGCCTTTCACGCCGAAGGTTGTGGGTTCGATTCCCACCCAGGACAGACATTTGTGTGCATGAACATGTCTGTTTGTCCTGAGTCTGGGTGTAATTATTTATATAAGTATGTATTTACAAAAAGAAAATTAGTATATGTAGTATATCAGTTGTCTGGTTTCCATAGCACAAGCTTTGTACTAGCTTAATTTGGGATCAGATGGACGTGTGTGAAAAATGTCCCAGGATATTATTATATTATTATTATTATCCTTTGTTAGGAATATGGCAAAGTATTAAAAAGTAGTAAATTGTGATGATTTCATCTATTAAATCATCACAATTTTTCTAAAACACCATAAGACTATATATGAGCAGACTTGGGCAAAATATTATCTGATTAATGATTAACGACTACGATTACAACGTGTAATAATTACGATTACAGATTAACTTTGATTGATTCTAAATACGGCTCGCGGAGACGCTTTGCGGTACTTACTTGACTTACTCTCTATACTTTTTGTTTACTTTCGTTACACTGTAATAATAATGTAATGTAATGATAATTATTAATCTGGTTACATTTTGCCCAAGAATGCGCGGGAGTAGTCTTTACCTCTATTAATAAAATCATTAGTAAAATTATTATTTACATAAAATATTGAATTGTTAGATAAACAAGACTAACAACACAGTAATAATTATAGAACCTTTTGGATTCAACAATCTTAATAATATTCTCGGTATAAGATATCTAGGTCCAATATTTAAAGTAAATCAAAGGTGTTGTTTAAACATAACTATCTGTTTAGAGGTACAGAGTGAATAATAAATGTTAAATTAGACCAGACTATCTCTGACGTCACAAGCATAATATCTTCGCTACTACTTTAAATAAATTAAAATTTATTAAACTTTGTCAACTTCGTCTACGATGAATAAACTATTAGTACCAGAAAGTCTTACAATACAAAAGTACCGACAATAATCTACATAAATAATACAAAATTGTCAATCAAACTAGTTACATATGTATATACATATTTTAATAGTCCGTCGTGAACGCTGCCCGCTGCCGCTAGTGCGACTTAATATTATAAAAATTATAACGTCATTTTAAGTTTGTATACGAAAGAGGCAAGAAGGGTCAATACTCTCGTTTAGGTAAAGACAGTAAGCACACTTTCTCTAACCAAAACTGTCAGGAAGATACGTTAAGTAAAAAAAAAATGCAGACTGATATAAGTAGTTTTTTTTAAGTGTTTGTGGTATCTGTTGAAATAATTATTGGTATATTAATTATACTGAGGTTTTATTTACGTATTTTTAACGGTTAATAAATCTTGAGTATGTCATTTACATAATGTAACAATGCAAATACCTACATTTGTTTTCACTTGGCGTATCTTATAATCTTTACCTCCCTTTTTATTTAAAAAAAACATAATAATATATAAAAACTGTCTTATACCATTAAATTATGTAGGAAATATGTTAAATTGAATCAAAATCACTTTTGCGGTAAAGACGTTATTGTGTGACAAATACGTACACAACGCTACTTGTACCTAATTAAAGTTTCTAGACAAGTTCGTGCTCTAGTTTAAATGGCGATTTCTGAATGTAAATCAATGCAGGATATCGATAACCTTTTTGCTAATAAGCACATCTTAAGGTCAATCGTAATCTTTACGTAAACAGCGTATCTAGATTTGCTCTTTCACCTGCTCACTCTGAACTACTCTCTTAAAAGAGACTTATATTTTTGTACAACGAAATATCAAAAAATATTGAATGAGTTATTGTACTTTTTGTAATTATACTGTCGAGACAGAGATAAAAGTTAATTTTTTTGATATTTTTAATACAATATTTTTTAAACGTTATTAGAAAATATCTTATAATTGTTCCATTATTATTTACGTATATAGAACACCAAAAATTTTATTAGAGCTTAAGTTTACAAAATGCTATTGCATGACTTTTTATTTAATAAAATCCATTATATGTATCTTATAAAAAGAAGCATTAAAAAAATCGGATTGTGTTTTTTGTTAGATATTAGTTATATTATTTTTTCATGATTACGTTGAAATACATAATTATCTATAATCTGGAATATATACACGCAATTATAAGGTTTAATTTAATTTTAGTAGATATTCGTCTTTAATACACTTTCACGATTGAAATAGAACCAGCACAAAACACGACGGAAACAATTATTGTGTACAAATATACACTTAGTTGGTTAGCGACAACCGTTATTTTACTCATCTATTGTATTGTAATTTTAGTACAAACAATTTTGTAAATATGTTCTTTATAACATAATTACAATTAATGTTTTGATTATTTTTAACCACCGCCCATTGACATTGCCGAGGTAAGAAATAATATCCATTCCTTAAATCGCCAATGCGCCACAAACTTTGGAGAGTGAGATATTATATCCCTTGTGCCTGTTGTTACACTGGCTCACTCACCCTATCAACTGGAACGCAACAATATTAAGTATTGCTGCTTAGTGGCAGAATATCTGATGAGTGGGTGGTACCCATCCAGACGGGCCTGCACAAAGTTAGGGCTTTGTGCAGGATTTGCCACCAGGGAAATTTATTCAATCGCGTAGGTGTCAAACAGGTCATAGACTTTCGTAATATTTAACGAAGATACGGTATAATTATAAGGTCTAGCAGACTCCTAATATGTGGATATAATTTTAAAATAAAACCATTCATATAAACCGATCATGTTAGACTTGAAAACGAAAAAAAATATTTTTTTCCAATACTTTTATTTATCGTTACTGCTTGCTTTAATATAATAATTTAAATAAATTAAAATTTAATTACATTATTATTTACACGTATATATAGAAATAAATAATCTTTGTCGAATAACCTTTAAGCTAAGTGTGCTTGTGACGCAACTTACACATTAAATAACATAATATTTTCTTAGCATAGAAAATTAGTATGCATTAAAAATCAAGGATTAGATAAAAGATCTTCAAACCAAGCTATTACCATCATCATTGACTTTACAACAAAGATTAAGACGTTGAATATGAAACGTAATTTATTACCTGACGCGCTTACGTGCTATTCTGTGCTATTCTGTAAGTACTCACTTTATAATAATAAATAATAATAATATCCTGAAACATTATTCACACCCGGCCATCTGATCCCAAACTAACCAAGCTTGTACTATGAAAAAACAACTGATATACTACATATACTACTTCTCTTTTCTAAATACACATATATATAGATAATTACACTCAGTACAAACAGACACGTTTATGCACACAAATTTCAAACGTGCAAGGCAAGTATCTACCAACCGCGCCAACGCCAATTCTTATATCTCATTTGTGAAATGTTTAAAGCGAACTTCTGCTCATATCTACGGATCTTTAATGCATATATCATTTAAACGTTATCCTAATTGTTATAGTCAATATCGCATATCACTTTCTGACATTTCACTGAGGTGAGTTTTGAGTTTGTTGTTGCATACAATACTGCATATTGTTATACACTAAAATCTACGGGACATAAACAGTCATAGTAACTACTCGTTACTGTCCCACTGCTTAGCTTCCTCTTCTGTTAAGTAAAATAAAAAAACGTTGAGGCTTAGTCCATCGTGGGTTGAGATATATACTATGTACATATATATGGCAGATATTAATCTAATAATTGTGAATAAATTATAGCATATATACACATCTAGGTATACGAATTATGATGTAGGTACTTTTCATAATACATAACTGCATGTGTGTGCTCTCTTTGGTCTTCATTATGTGGTAAATGTACCTTTACTATGTATGTCATACGGATTAATTCTCCGACCAATTAGTACCTATTTCCGTAATGTACAATTGTGAAACAGTTGTTTTTCTTCAAGTAATCAAATTAGTATGAGCAGTTTTTTGCGACGCTACAGCTAAAATTACGTATTTTTTTAAATAAATAAATGAGACAAAATATTTTTAAATCTGCATCACTGCTACAGTGGTCGTGCGCGTTTATAATGGTACTTGCATGCGTACCATTATAAAAGCAACACCATGGACGCGTTTTAAAATCACGCGTTACTGCTTTCCGCTGACACCGCGGTTTCACGATTAGTGTACGCTTAGTATGCATACCATATGAAAACGATCTAATACTTACCTACTTGATTGGTGAACATATTATTTAAACGTTGGGCATGTATATTCATTATCATAATTTGTACAATATAATAACTAATTTTGAATTGTTTATACATAAGTATTCCTATTCCCCCAATGTAAATTATTCATATGTATATAAATTAATTATAAATTGTACAATATTTATATTGTCATAAACATTACTTGCTTAAGAAAATGTCTTCTTTTTTACTTTGTGTATACAACTACATTAAAAAACGGTAATTTTGCGGTTTAAGTACTTTTCCCAATAATTATTTTTTTCAGTATTTTGTTCATGCCATTATAATAAGTGCCATTATAATTCTTTCGGAGAGTGACTAAAACGGCTGAAAATGGCAAAATTCTCAATAACATGAATTGCGTAATAATCATTATTTGAATAAAACATTGCAACTGTAGTGTTAGAATTTAATAAGAAATAATAACTACATAATTACAAAAAAAAACAGTCACACAGATTGTAACAAATTAATGAGTTAAAAGTTACTTTCATATTTTTGCAAGTTGTACAAGTACATAGGATACAATTGTTGTTGTTTATTGGTTTTCATGTTTTTGCCACTTGTATTCAGTTTTGTGAACGAAATAAAATTATTTATATAGGTATTAAATTAAACATTGTGAATGCGAGGTTTGTTTTTGTTTATTACAATTTGATAATTTTGTGAAATAAGTACAAATAGTACCTACATTAGGAATAAGTAACACATAGTACCTACATTGTCAATTTTAATAATTCATTAAAAATAATTATTAATTTTTATTTACTTTCATTAAGCTTCTACATAGGTTACCTATATCAAATGCTTATATGTCGGACATAAAAAGTAAAATAAATTGTATAAAACAGGTAATTAATAGCAAAAAGTATATTTTCCTTTTTGAACAACAACGCATTCAAGTCTAAATAAAAGTTAGATAATGTAAAAATATTAAGACCTTTTCATTTTATGTCGAATTTGATTGTCCAGCATTTAAGTAACGTTGGAAACTGAATTTATTTTAAATGTTTTGAACAAATAATTTACTTTCATGATCAACAATCACATTTAAACTTTTTCGAATGTTTAGTAGTTATAACATAATATTTCAGCAAAGGTGACAAAGTTAACTGACATAAAATAAGAGTTGATATAATATCTTTTCAAAATTGAAAACATTATTAAGTACATAAACAATACACAATAAATTTTATTTACCTACAATTTTAACGAAGGATGTAAACCATTTGTTGTTAAACAAAAACTTCAACTTTAAAAGAGGTCAAAGAAGCGTGTGTCTTTCGCTTTTAAACAACACTTAACTATTCAAATATCAACCAACGCACACAAGAGTGCGACAACTACTGAACAGCGATTGTTGCACTGGTCAGCGCTCCGCACATCATCATTTGACGACTCGATAACAAGCGATACGATGAATGTGGGTGCACATAAAACAATCAGTTATTGAGAGTACTTTTTATCCTAGCGATACGGTAAAGTTTGGTAACTTTAGAAAAAAAAAACTTTAAAAAACTGTTATCTGTAAAGTAATGTGATTCTAACATAATATATTTAAGGGTAGGTTAACGTGCTTCTTACTTGTGTATATTAGTAATATCTAAAAATAGAGATCAAAACTAAGATTTTTGTAAAACAGCCTTACGTTACTACCAACCCGACTTTTACTAGAAAAATTAATGTCGAATCATATTTGATGGTAAATAATGAAATATAAGCAATTTATACGTACCAATATATAAAATACGCGATTATCTCAGGAGTTATAACTTTAACAATAAGTTTTAAAAAATAGTTTTGCTAGTTAGTCCTATTATTAATTAAGACTAGGCATCTTACTACGCTTAAGGCTACGACCTTAACAGTGACTTTAAACACAAACGTATTGTGCAAATTATTATATAAGTGTAAGTAATAAGATGCACTTTGCACAAAAGTTGGTAAGTTTTATCACAATTTATCGCGAGTGAAATCGCTAGGCAATGCCTATTATAAACAGCCAGATTAAAACAATAAAAAATAATTTATTACTATTTTTGATAAGCATTATAACTATTTGACAATTAATCTTTGCTTATCGTTACCAATTATTTAACTGTTTCATTGATCTAGTTAGGTTAGCATAAGCGGTCCGAGCTCTTGAGCAAGTCCGAGTCAAAGTTAGAGGCTATGTTTTAAGATTTAACCATTGTAAATCGTATTAATGACATAAAAGCACCATGTTTTTTACTTCCGGAAATATCAAGTGAATATTCTCGAAAAATTTATCTTATCTTAAAATCAATCTAACAAAATGACAGGTGTGAGAAGGAAGAGTACTCTTTAAACACATTAAGTATATTTAAATAAGTTTTCGTACATATTTAACAGATTGATTCCTCTTTTTACCAAGATAGGCATAGTAAGAAATGTTAACCATCGCTTACATCGCCAATTGGGAAAAATATTGAGAACTAAGATGTTATGTCCCTTGTGTCTATAATTACACTGGCTCACTCACCCTTCAAACCACCAGTGCAGATTCGGGAAGATATACCCAGGGTATAATGTGTAGGAGGAAGTACTTAAATTTATTTTTATTTTGGAAAATAGTTTCGAAATCAATTTGATTAGGACTTAAAATGGTGATATTTTAAGTAACGAAGATAAATATTGTGAGAAGTAAAAGAATACAAGCATAAAATAGAGAAATTATTTACCAAAAAACCATCATTGATGAAAAAGAAGTAGGATATTTAGATTAACTGTATAAGTAAAACAATTATAAACATTATGTATTATTTATTAAATAAATAAATTTACTCTCTTTATAAATATTTTGGTCTTAATAAATGGAAAAATATGAATTTATATACATTTCATAAATTTGCACAGAATAGAGATCTAAGCTTTAATTTTAACTTATAAATTTACAGCAGGTTTAATTTATATAATAAGGAAACAGTGTTGCCAAGTTGTGTAATTTTTACAAGCTTTTATTTAACTCTTGCAATGTTTGTTTAAGTCCAATATTGCCAGCTGAATTAGAACTACTTACTCATATCCTACAATGTGAAAAATTAACATGTTGGTTCAGTTACAGTATAAACACAAAATAAAAATAAATTTTACTATCAATATATGGATATTTAATTAAAAGTTCAAAGTAACTAATCACTATGACCGAAAGATTGACTTATTTTTCGCTGAGAGGATCAGAATTACGAGCTAAAGGGGAAACACTACTAGCATCCTTGTCACCATCCCATGCGGTTATGATTTGCACAGTAGCTATTTTTATTTTTTTAATGGCATATATTTTAAACTTTTATATAAACAATATAACCTTCTCCTCAAAAGGGAGAGGAGGCCTTAGCCCAGCAGTGGGACATTAACAGGCTGTTACTGTATAAATAATATTTATGCAAATAAATTATACTATATCACATAACTTACTTATTGTTTTAAATATTCAATTATTAGGTAAAGTTTGTGAAATTTAATTTAATATTTAAGTTATTAAAAGATTTAGTACTAGCAATTACTGTTCTGTTTCCATTAATATTAATAAATACTTAAGAATCAATAGTAATGTTCAAACCATTTTCAAGCATTGCAAAATTATTTTTTTTATATCTGTGTTTAAAATCAGGCACAGGAGGCCTGACAGCCTGATCTTTAGAACTATACAATCTGAAAACCGGTGATTCATTTTATATTGCATATCAATATTTTTTTAGTATTCTAAGTGTGCGTTTATTGTGATTTTACTTAAAGCTTGTATTCTTTTTCTATAAGCTTTTAATATATACTGAAACACTCAATACAACAGCACTTCTCATCTCAAATTTTATTAATGTTTTTTATTAAATGCATCATCAAAACATTTTCTTCTTCATAGCTGTATATCTTTCTGTGTATTCATTATAGCCTTCTAGCGATGCTAATTGTTTTGATTCAAAGAGATTACCATCAATGTTAATAGTATGTATCTTTGAATCTCTTAGCAAACTTGGTATAATCATATCTAGACTTAAACAATTCTCTTCTAATCTCAATATTTTCAATCGTGGTGCTTGATACAAATCCTCACTTAAAACAGAAATCTCATTTTGACTCGCATTGAATTCAACTGCATAGAAATTAGACATACCCGTTGGGATTTCTGTCATCTTGTTATTTGAAAGATCTACAACCTCTATATTATGTAGTCCAAGCAATTCCTTTGGAAAAACTTTGAATTTGTTATTACTTAAATAGATTTGCTTTAAATTAGTTAAACCAGAAAAGGTGCTTGGTAAGGATGTAAGTGAATTGTAAGAAACATTGAGCATTTCCAACTTTTTCAGATTGGCTAATGATTCTGGTAAAATATGAATCATATTTGTGCTCACATTTAGTTGTTTTAAAAACTTAAACATACTCATATCTTCAGGTATATATGGTATTTTGTTCTTCGACAGGTCCAAATTTCTAAGTTGATCCGCTAAAGTGAAAACTTCTTCTGGTATTTCCTTTAACTTATGATTTGATATTTGTAAAACGCCCGTTTTCGACGCTGTTTCATAATGTTGTTTTAAACCTGAATTGCCCATTTTAATATAGTACTATACAATTGCTTTAAAATAGGCAACTTAAATTTAGTTGGTAATAAAAAATACTACGTTTATTTGTATTTTTATAAATAAAAAATCAACCGAAAGTTAATTTACAAAATATAAAAATACAAACATCAAACCAAACTTTTATGTCAATGTCATATGTCAAGTTTTAGTGCATGTAAAAGTATAGGTAACACAGATTTTCTGATTAACAAAAATAATAAATAAAACTATTTTTCATGTACGACAACATGTGTACACAGTAAACGTTTAGGATTTGAAATTTTAAAGTATTTCGTCGTCATAAGTCGAACGAAAGAAATTGATTGAATATTTTATCAAAATATTAATTCACAATTAATCGATTTTATTAAAAAATAATTAAATCCTATTAATTAAAAACATCAGGAATTGGACCGCCCTAATATAAAGTATCATATTAAAACAGATTAATATTAAAACAGATTGTGACGACTAATATCATAAGATTTAGATTTTTAAGAAAGGCCTTTAACTCCTACCAGATCATACTGCGTATAATAAGTAACATTTGTACCGTACGAGCAGTATTTGTTAGATGGCGACAGGTTAGACTTTGCCTAGTGATATCGATATAGTGATATAGTGATATTGATCGTTTCGACATTCAAATACTTGTTAGAAATTGTTCCTTGTCGCGTTAGTATGTACTGTACTCTCGTACGAATGGTTCAATCTCAGGAATCACTTTGCTGCTTTTTACTCACCAATGGACAGATATTAATTCACTAGAAAGGGTTGGATTAATCTTTAAATATTTTCCACCTTATTTGATTGTATTTCCCTTATTGTTAAAGTAGGTAAACTGAACTCAAACGAAGAATATTTTAAATGCAGTTTTTTAATTTTGAAGACACTATTTTATTTTATTTTCCTTTATATCACATACAAGACAATATTATTTAGCATGATAAAATAAAAAAACTTTTAGAGGGCATTTATATTACTTGATAAGTCAACAGTCGACTGAATCCGAATATTTGTAATGTGCGAGTGATCATTCGAATAAATCTTTGTAATTCTACATTTCTAAACCTAATTATTTAATACTCTGTGCTTTAAATATATCTGTAAAATATTCATATTCGACTTTTAGGATTTATAGGGCTATTTTGTACAGACTTTTACTAAAACTAAGTATAGTTTACGTATTTTAATATCGTTTAATCAATGAAATGGACAAATAAAATCATAAATAAGTAATTTACTCTTAAGATCGTTTGATATATAACTGTTTCAATTTTGTTACCGCGGGAAAACAGCAATAGGTTTGACTACTATAATGGCCGCAATAGCGCCAATGCTTATAGTGTTTGTTCTTTTAGTATGAATTACGAATTTTAAATAAAGTTTTAGTATTCCGCTTCTTATCCATAAGAGCAAATTTAAAATGGACATTAACGCTGGTAAGTGCCGGTTTATTGTCACGCTTAATCATTTATTTTCCGATATAGAACAAATCGCTCATATAATTTGCAAGATTTGAGCATATAATCATGATATAAACGAAGTGTTAATTATAACGTTGATATTTATCAATTATTATAATTAATTGTGTGCTTTTAAAGGACAGCAAAGGTTTGATTAAATTCATCTTTTGCTGTTTAAAACCTATATAACACGTCGACTGTTATTTGTGACAAAAGTTAAGTTTCTATTATCCTACTACATTTAATAGAAGTAAAGTAATACTTACAATAGATTTTTCTTCAAAATATTAACCAGCCATAAGTTTACTTGTCATTACGTTTTTTCTAAATAATTATCTGATAAAAACTCCTTGGAACTTAAAAAAGTAATAATATATATTAAAGTAATTTTTAAAAAGGTTTTTTACTTATACAGAAACTTACGAAACTATAATCAAACTAATAATCTATTTCATGATTACAACTAAAATGTTTTAGAATATTTTTTTTAAATAGTATAAAAATATCCATGTATTGTATACAAATTTATAGAACTTCATTGTTAAAGTAGAATAGTGGCTAGAATAGGTGCTATTTCTTTTATATAAGTAATGTATAAATAAGTATATAAAATTTTCTTCTATTTTTGCTGACTAATATTGGAAATATGTTATTTCAAGTGAGTATATAATTACTAAATTTGAAAATATCTAGCTATTATTTGTGCCTTTAAAATATGTTTAATTCCTATTTTAGTAATTTAGACAATATCCTCTTAAATAATTGTTTAATATGGCAAGAAAAATTATATTTAGTTATTATTTAGGAACTAACTTGAAACTGTTTCCTTTGTTTGTGTGTATTTGACACACAATCCAAATTAAAGTTAAATGAATTCCAAAATCTTTGAACAATTATCATTTATATCCATCCAAGTTGTTGATGATTACTTTTTGTTTTTGAAGTTAAAGTCCCCCAGAATTATATATTTTTTTATATCTGTGTGTATATATGCAAGTTTATAAATTTTCTCTAAGCAAAAAGAAAACCACATTTTTTATGCATACACCCAAATAAAAAAGTAATGTAATAGGTCATTTAAAAAGAAATATTATCCACTTTTTTATTTGCTTGAGGTTAAGGAGAAGTAAGTGTTTTATATTTGAGAGATTATCTAAAATATAAAGGAACCCAGTTTGTTCTTTGCTTTTAGAAAAATATAATTATCAATATGTTAGTAATCTTTCATATAATTATTGAGTTAGACATTCATAAATATTAAATGACATCTGCTAATAATACTTAAGATGCATGCAGTGTCTAGAGTTACTTAATTTATCTAAAAGATGTATATGTATTGTTAGTAATATTGCAATTTCTTTCTTCAAAGAGGTCTCAACACAGTTGTCACTGATCGATGCACTGCTAAGCGACTTTGACAAAACAATTACACCATGTGCTAACAAAAAGAATGAGAAAAAAGAAGAAGAAACACAGGATGCCATGCCAGACTCTACTACCAACACAGAAAAGGCTACAACCAACCCCTTCCACTGTGGCGACGATGTGCTCGTACCCAACAAAGATGGAAGATATTATTTAGGTATGATTTTATAGTTAACAAATAAATAAATAGTTTTTTTGACAAACACCATGGACAATAAAATGCAACCAATTGTTCATTATGATGGTTTATTTTTGATTTTTGGATACTATTTAGTAGCCACTTTTCTCTCTATGGGCTTGCAGTTCCTACTTAGACAATAATTATAATTACCGTATGCATACTTAACAGCAATAAAGAGCTACGATTTTGATACAAATTTACTTGCACAGGGACGATAGTAGAGCTGAGCACAAACAATGACAATGATTCGTGTGAAGTGGGCACGGGTGTGGCGCGGTGTCTTGTCAAGTTCGGCGACGGCACGCACGCCTGGGCGCCAGTATCCACGCTCAAGCTGCTCAGCGTGCCTCCAGCGGACGACGGCAGGATCATGTGCGTGGTGTGCAAGCGCAGGGAGGGCCCAGCCGCGAGCCCCGCCGCCAACGCGATCATCGCCTGCGATATGTGCGGGAGAGGCTATCACGCGAAGTGTCACACGCCCCCGGTTGAAGCGTGGATTAACGGTAAGATTAATTATTTTATTTATTGTGTGCACTATTTAGAACTATTTCCGAAAATTTAATTTCAATAAATACAAGAAATTACAACAAATGCAACAACTTCTGAGACATATCAAGATTATTAAACTGATTATTTAATTTTAGGTGCATCATGGCATTGTAAGCGATGTGTCGACCAACGGTACAGAGTTGCTGCAGCCGAGAATAGAGCATCAAAACGATCTGACCTATTCAGGTTTAAGGGAGGACAACAGAGGCGGCAACAACAAGAGCTTACACCACCCTGTGATGTTGGTTTCAAACATGACATGTTATCCACACAAGAATTTACATTTTTTACATTACAATTTACAATTTTAATACAAAAATCATGTTTATTTTCAGACTGCATCAACTACGTCGTCAACTGCATCAGATGCTGGGAATAATCAAAATGAGGTACACTGTTATTGTGGTGAAAAAAGTGATTGGCTTGCGCAAGTATGTCAATTTATTCTGTAAGTTAGTATCTGTACTATTTTATTGTAGTTAACAATTATGGTTTGTTTCAGATGTTACTATGTTGTCGATGTTCCCGTTGGTTCCACCAAAGATGTGTTTCAAGTTTACAGTATCCGTTGTATGCTGGGGATAAGTAAGTATATTAATTGCTTACCTTTTTTTAACATACCATATATATATTATTAGATTGCCGTTTTCAAATTATTTTTGTTAGAACTTAATAAAGCCCTAAACTGAGCACCCCAACACTCAAAATGGTGTTGGGAAATATTTTTATAGCATTTTTAAGGAGGGTTGATGTCAGGCAATCGGCTATATAAATCCTTTTTATAATACAATAAATATAAAGAAATACATTAAATAATTATTGTAGGCTATACATATTCGCCTGTGCGAAGTGTAACGGCGGCCAAGAGTACCTTCGACGGCTGGAGCTGTGCTGGCTGGAACTGGCGCATCTCGCGCTCTACAACCTGACGGTGTACAATGCGCCCAATTACTTCGACCTCGACACAGTCATCATGCCTTACATTATGGACAATTGGCATGCATTGCAACTGCCTGAAAAGGTGAGTTTCCCTAGTATTCAAATAAATCATAAAATTCATTTTGTCTCTTATGTCAACATCATGATAAAACATACATAAACATATGTGCATGATAATATATAGTATGTTTATTTGTTGTGTAATAATACCTTTAAAGTTAATTAAAAGTATTGGTTGGTATTTAAGACTCGTAAAAGTCTACAGCCAAGTCTGATAAATCCATACTTAAATAGGACCATTCAAATACTTCATAGTGCAAGGGGGTGACCGGGTTTTATTATTTTTAATAATACGGTTTTGAATTTTGATTTTGTCAGAAATATTAATTTATTTACTTTTTTATTTTATTTTTTGCAAAATTTAGTATATCCTGATTTGTATATACATATGTATATTGGAACCCTACTTGTCTTATTCAGAGATTCCCCGAAATAATTAATTAATGCTTAATCACTTGCACGCAGTGTACATTAAATTCGTTTATAGTTTATAAATTGATTATTTGTTATCATAGACTTAATAATTATGATAGTTGTCAATATATAATAAAAAGTAACTTAAACAAATTTTGTTAAAATTATAACACTATACATGTAAGAGGATGGCTTACATTTGCTGAGCCCCCCAGGATTAACCCACTAAAACTTTGCTCCCATAACACAATATACATACTTATAAACATAGTTGATCGCCCCCATGGTATTAATGTCATATAAGTGTCAGGGCTTTGTTTGCTAGTGAAAACTCTTATAAAAAATACTAGCATATCTAGTGACAAAAAGATTTTGCTGTGCATCACTTCCAACTCTTGAACAATAAGTGAAATTCTTAATAACTTCTTAAGATACCTAAATGAGCATTCATCTTCTTATTTTTAATCAATTACTGAGTAATAAAACGCAAAGTGATGCATATTTTATATTTTTTAAAGAGAAACAACATACCACTTCTAAGGCTACAACTAGTAATGACTAAAATATTATTTACGAATCACTAAATAGTAAAATAGTGTAGTTCAATATATATATGATAAGTAGGTTCCGCTCGCGACAGAGTGGAAGGGGGCCAAGTGTTCGGTACCCCATGTCCTTTTTTGGTAACTAATAATGTGAATGCAAAGTTACATGATGATTGAATAAGTCATTTTTGCATTTATAATATTAATAAGGACGATATTTCATTGAAAATAAAAATGACATTCATGTTTATTTATTCTCAATGTTAATTTAGCTACATAACTTCATGAAATATAATATGAAAATATTTAATAATGTTATATTATTGTAATAGTACTTATATAATTAACATGTTGTGTTGTTACATAATTGTTTCTTACATAAAGTGAATAAATTCTAGACAGAAGTCTGTCTTCATTCTGTTTGCCTATTTTGTCTTTTCTCACTCTACCAAAATTCAAACCTTTCAATTCCTATTAACAGTGTATTACTTAATAGTGTTAAATATTTATATATAACATTCTTATGTTATTTTTATGTTTTTTATTTATTCACTATTAGTACAATATGTATAATACTTTTGATGTATTCATTACAATAAATATATTTAGTTAAATGATTAATTTATTATATTTACTTATAATTATTAGTACCATATGTTTTCAAAATATTAACTAAATAAAAATAAGTACTTTTATTATATTACACATGAGTAAGTTAACTTTAATAGAAATAAATAAGAACTGTATAAAATAGTATTCCTAACTTAAAACAGATGTGGAGGACTCCGGTGAATGAGCGACGCGAGAAGATACTAACCGCACTGACTTCTTCAAGAAAGAGATTTAAATGTGGCCGCGAGATGAAGAAACGCGCTACCATATGGGGCTTGCGCCTGCGCCGTCCACCGCCGCCGCCATTGCAGCTGTCGGCGTTAGAGCAGGTATTTTGTAATATAATTTGATTCATAAAAGTCAAATTTATTATGCAAAATTTCAAATACTAATAATCGTTTTTAACAGATTAAAAAAGGAGAGCCATTGACTGATGAAATTGTACGCGAATACGCTCCACGGTTACGGTTTCTGTCAAGAGCACCCTCGCCGCACACTGTTTTGTCTATTGATGATAGGTAATTTAAAAATTAAACTATAAAAAAATAACTTATTTCAAAATTCCATTTTCTAAATAAACGAATAATATTTTTTTTAGTTCACAACCTTCGAGTAGTAACAACGAAAAAAGTTCCTATAAAAGTAATAATCAACATATGATAGTGCCAGTAGATGGCCACTGGTTGAATCTGATGATGGGAAAACGGTTCCACGAAAATTTAAATTCGAATTCGAACTCAGAAAATGACTCAGCTAGTTCCTATGAATCTGTAAAAACAACGGAACGCGACGATCAACCATCTCCCTCCGTGTGTACGTCCACTGCTAGGAAATCCGATGCCAAAGAAGATGCTTTAGAAAAAATATCAGAAATAAATGAGTCAGAATCTAATGAAGCTAAATCTACATGTGAAAACTCTCCAGTGCCATCTCTCGACACTTCCCTCTTACCATGCTCTGTTAAGTTAGATAATATACCCAAAGACAATACTGATGATATTCACTCAAGCATTAATGACTCTTGTAACATTAATATTAACAAACATACCTCACGAATAGCCACTATGAACCTAGAAGTCTCTAAGTTATCTACTAAGAACATTATTGAACATTCCAAAATAATGTCACTCCAACATATGGACAGTCTACCTCCATATAGCAGCAGTTTTACGCATGAGATGGAATCCTCCGGTGACGAAACGTCAAGTAGAGGGACGCTAGACGCTATTATACCACCGCTGAAAGATTTTCAAGGCAAAAATAACCCATTTTTAATGAAAAATACATATCCGTCGAAAACACCATTTTCATCAAACATGAATGTGTATAATAAACAAAATGGCAGAAATCATTATCATTCAAGATTCTCATTGCCAAGTCAACTTAATCCCCTTATGGGACCCATGGTGAGACCTTTGAAAAGAAAATTGAGTGAGAAGGATATTGTAATAGGCCCTAATGGAGAGGTTAAAAGAAGAAAGTATAGACGGCCACGGAAACATTTGCAATTACAGGTACGACTTCTTGAGTCTAATTTACTTGTTATATAAAGTCTATACCAATAAAACTTTCATCAGTCAGATTGATAAAAATTAAGTCTAATGTGTATTTATTATTTTATTATTATTATTAAATATACAAAAAAGGATATAGGATATACAATAGACAGTCATCTTTTTCGCAATTTATTAGAGCGTTTTTTTTTTCATTAAAGCATTCAATTTAAAAGCATTACACTTACTTATTGACGGCCAAAAAAAATCAGAGAAAAAATCTATCTAAAATTTTTGTTGGAGCTCGAAATAGTGAGACCAATTACTCTTTATTTATAAGATGATCATGGATATTCCATTTGTTTCAGCTCAACAAATCATGTCCACTGCCAGATGACGCTTCTAAGACTGTTCAGACGCCTACCGAAAGCGGTGACGTCACACCGCCCGCCCCCCACAACATAAACAACGTAAAATTCCATGGGAGAAGACTAAGACAGAGACAAGAAAAGAATTACTATGAGAACGCACGTCGCAACACGAACAATAGCGCTAGCAGTAACAACAGCGTGAAGAGCTTACAGCTGAGCCCTCACAAAGCGAGTAGCGGCGCAACCGAGGTGGACGCTCGACAACTGTCAGCGCTCAAGTCCAGTGTTCAGTCGTACTTCCGCGCCGGCCAGACGTACCGCGTTCTCGCGCGCAGACTCGTGCCAGGACACCTCCCCGCCTACCTCATCGAGTGGGACTCCGCCTCGTAGGCCGAGGCACACATGAATTTATTTAAATATACATATTATTGTAATTTTAATATATAAGTGCTTGTCTGTAGCCTAATTTAGTTGTACAGTAAGATCAAGGAATGTGATATATTATTATTCCAACCTTTTTACGTTGTTTCATTTTATTAGTTCCTTTTTAGGAAATAGTGTTCTAATTTAGTAACGTCATACTCTAAAAGAAAGGTCGTCTAAATTATTATCACATGCATCTTTTATATCTTAAATAATTATCTTCCCAGTGGTTTTGTATAGTTGAGAATAAACAATCTACCAAGAGGTTTTATACAAAATCGGTTACGATATTGTACGAGTATATTACAAACCTAGTTTTCAATTTCTTTTAGGTAAATGTTTTTGAGTAGGTTTATGTTGTCAAGTTTTACTACCAGTACAGTACAGTAACAGCCTGTTAATGTCCCACTGCTGGGCTAAGGCCTCCTCTCCCTTTTAAGGAGAAGGTTTGGAGCTTATTCCACCAGTCTTTTTCTAATTCTTACATAATATACTTTATAGAAGAAATAAATTAAGAACATCCTGATCATTTTATTGTGTTATGAACTAGATCAGATCAGCGATACTCGACCTTTTCTTTATAGGGACCACAAACACGTGTTCGCCATGGTGTTGCGGACCGCAAATAAAAAATATTTAGGTAATGATTTCTTAGGTAACGGGATTGTTACAAACTGTATTAAACAACTATAAACGCATTTATCACGTATATTTTAACATTTTTATCATTTCATGACGTTTTCAAACACGTTGCAGTGTCCGTAGACACAAGCAGTTGTTTAATTCAAATTATTTAGGTGTTAATAAAAACCTTTGTAAAATTGTTCAAAATAAAGTAACATCAAGTGGGCCAACCACCAAAGCCTGACGGCCGCAGGTTGAGTACAGCTGAACTAGATGCTTGCAAAAATTATGAGGACATTACTCGTTGCTCCGCTGCAATTTAGAGTATAGGTATTTCTTCTAATAGAATCCCCATGATTATTTTCACCACTTAGCACGAAATAATGGATTTTATGTGCCGGACGATTAACACCACAATTTTCGGTTAAGTCGATTGATTAGTAGCGACCCATCTAGGCTTGTTTTACCTCTGTATCCTCTACCCGCGCGTATAGTGGAAATAAATAAACCTTAAATTTGCTCTTTGATCCCGAAACCGTACCCAGGTTTATTTCGTCCGTAAGCTTTACAACTCTCTTCCGAATCGTAGCAATAGCGACAAGCCAAAAAGGTTGGTAAATTAACTATAAACGGAATATTTTTGTTTATTTCGTTCGCATGACTGGATACGATAAGGTATATGTAGGGACATACACGAACACAGTAAGAATAAAATAATTAATTGTATTTTACTAGAATTTTTATGTAAAAAAATAAGTATCGTATTTATTACGAGTGTTATTAAATAAACCTACTAAATATTAATTTATTGTGTCCAGCATTGCTGATTAAATAGTTAAACAAAGGTTCGTCTTTTAACAGGTTAACAATCTCCATACGAGAGTTCGGAAACACGCTGTGTCTATGTGTGATTATATATTTTTTGGCCATTATACGATGTCCATGAGCATAAAAATAATAAAATATAGGTCGTTGACCCCGTACCCCCGTGTACTCTTAGCGTATTTCCATCTCGATGTTCTGAAATAGAGGGGCAAGAGATGTTTGTGCATTATCACCTTGCCACGGTAAAGGATTTCGTTCCATCCGAAGACGATGCTACCAAAACCTGAAGATGATGTAGGTCGACTTGCTCCAAAACCAAAAAGTTTTCAACGCAATGTAAAATTTGCAAAAGCATACTGTATTGTTTGTTTTTCTAAAGTTCCAGTTAAATAAAATTTTGCTTATTTTATACTAAGTTGTTTTATTTTGTGTTGTTATGTGTACATGTGCAAGAATTAAAAATATATATATTTTAAATTTCTATTTATTACATCCTTGGTCAGAAAGCCACGAAGAAAACAATTTTAACAAGTCAGTGGCCCGAGGGCCCCTAGAGTAACACAGGAATCGCAGCCCATGTTTCACATACGGTTAACCGGATTGTTAACTATGTAGTTACTTTGTTATCAAGAAATTTCTCAGGAACATAATAAAATTCTAGTTAGTAATTTTTGACAACCCTCAACATTGGTGTGTGAACCCGGTTTAGGACACAGTGGCATCACCCGACCGTTACACTTTCACATGTCGATGTAATGGAAAAAGTAATCGTAGTTTTACTTGGCAATGAAAGTGTTAACTACTTAAATCCATCCATATTGAAATTCCGTTCCAAAGATTATTTTAGATCTCAACCATATTAATTCAATATCTAAGTCGTGTTGTGTATCGTTACTCGTCCTGCTATTATTAGGTAGACTTATTAATAAACAACAACCTGTTTTAAAACATTAGCTAATAAAAAAGTTAAGAAAAAGAAGGTGATGACTTAATATTTTATTTTTAAAAAGGGAAATTGCGTTGGATATATCATTACAATTTACAAAAAAAGGTAACCAAACGCTTTTATCTAAATTTAATAAATAATTAGGTACATATAAAAAATGTGCTTCAAAATTCTGTCTATATAATAAATATACTATACAATAAAAAGACAGTGATCAGTCGCCATTGTCTATATCGATTTTCTTTTTTCCTTGCTTAACGTTTAAAAATAACATAAAATATACTTTAGCTGCGTTATTCGCATCAATTTATTTAACTTTAACTTGATCTTTTCGGATTGTTGATTGATGGGCATGATACCAGAATAACTCCTGGAACATATTTTCAAGCCGTTAACTAAAATTGGTTAAATTAAAATGTAATTTGAAACGATGACTATACCAGCCACAATTTTGCACATTATAATTTATAGGTATAAACTACAGTTGAAAACGATTACGAAAATATACTTATATTCATATTATTATGAACATTGGGCCTACGGCTCACGAGAATTCGAAGGTCTGTATTCACAGGAAACATATTTACTTTGTTTTTGTCATATGCTATAAAATTATCTAGACATTTGCAATCAGCTTCATCAATCCATCAATACTCAAATACAATTATCAAAATAAAAGTAACTTCAAGAAACAGCAAATTGATAGTTAAAATTATATATATCTATATAAGGTGTGCGTTAAGAAATCAATAAATGAATTTTCATTTTAACCTTGTAGATATAAGATTTATTTAGCGGCTGTACGATTTGTAATGTGTGGATCCAGATAATTTATAAATATGTCGTTTTAAAAATTATACATTAATTTAAACAACACAGTAAATTATGGAATGTCAATATATTTTACTTTATATCTACATTTTGATTTTAGTCTGGTAAAATGGCTGAAATTATAATTTGCTTATCAATATACAATTTTTTTTTGTATTTCGGTCAGTATTGTATCACTTACTCATCCTATAAACTTATGAGTATGTTGAATTTCGATAATACTTTTACACATTTTCCACTGGAGTGAACTAACTACAAAACATAAAGACATATTCCGATGTAAAATAAATATATTTTCAAATCAAATGTATGACATTTGATCTGTTTACTGTTGACAGACTGATAAAAAATCTACTAACATTAAGCAATATTTATCGAAAATCGAACACGTAACAGAAATTCCATTTACTATTAAATACATAACGTAGGCTGTTATCTCATTGCATCGTGGCTAATCTGTGGGTAGTTTTAAAATGATCCTATTCGATTACGAATCCGACTAAACGTATGTTTGCTGTCGTGCCATAATGCAATGTGAGAACACACGAAGAATAACAGATTTCACGGTTAAAAGTTGATTGTCTATTCATCAATTACATAAAGTAAAACATTTTTGATTTTTCCCAATTTGAATGACTACTATTCTATTTATTAGTACATACTATAAAACAAGTTCGGAAGGTAGAAGACGCTCCTAGAACAAAATATAAATATATTATAGGCTTACGAATGTAAAGAGAGTTTACATCAAGAACTTGCATACAAACTTATTATAATACAGTTTATTTTAAAATGCAACCCCCTTGTAAAGGCCTATAGTACGCCACCACGAAGTCAAGATTGATGGTACAACAGTTTAATTTATAATATGTATATCTATTCACAGCACTTAACCACATGTTAGTCAACAGTTTCACACACAAAACGATCACAAAGTCACTCCGGTGTCATACTATCACCATTGTATAGATTGCATTGACAATAATATTTATTTTATATACTCATATGTACAACTATAATAATGTCCGCGCAACGATTTACAACGATTCTTCAAACGCTGCCATCAAGTCGCTTTGCATATTCATGTCAATCTGGCCTGCCATCTGAAACAAAGAAAAAATCTATTTAGAAAACCGGTTTTTAATTTATATATTATATCCATACGTTAATAAAAACTTGATTCATAGTAAAAAAAAAGGAATACATAGCGCTGCAATACAGAGAACACTAAAACAGATTATAGTATGGTATAGTAAATGTATACGCAATAGAATGTCTAATATCTGCGGCGTATCGCTTACCGCCTCCCGACGGCGACGTTCCTGTTCGCGCTGGCGCAGGCGGTCGCGCTCGGAGGCGGGCGGCTTGTCGGGCGCGGCGGGCGCGGGCGGCGCGGCGGGCGCGGCGGGGGGCGAGCCGCGCGCCACGGGCGACACGGCCGGCGACGACACCTCCGCGCTCTCTGCCTTGCGCGCGCTTACACCCACCCTGCGAGTAACATCGATATGAGCTTTATTTAATACGAGATAATAGTGGTTCTAGTTCAAGTTCGATTAATGTCAAACATACAATTAAGATTTAAAACAAGGTAGAAGTAGCATAGAATGAACAAGTAAGAAGAAGTAGAAAGAAAGAAGTAAGTAAACTTATTTGTTTTAAATTTAGATATATCGATGTGTGTCCATACAAAGTTTGTGTATGAATACTATATATATGTACGTTACGCACTTGAAACCATAGAATGAACCAAATAACTGACGTGCCTGCACAAGGATTTGTTAATTGTAGTCTTCGTTTTGAGATATGTTTTTTAGAAATGTTTTAGTAGTGAAATATTACCTCATTTTATCATCTTCGGGATGCCGCCTTTCTGTTTCTTGACGCTGTCTTTCTCTTTCCGCTTGCTCCTTCTTTCTCAGTTCTTGCTGTTCTATTAAAGCTCGTTGTCGATCAATCTTTTCTCGAGCTTGCTTTTTAAAGGCCTGTCAGAATATAAAACTCATTAGTCACCACGAAATAACACAAGTTAAGCTATTAAACTTAATATTACTTACTTGAAAACTATCCATAACTGGTTTCTGTTTTATTTGATTATTAACTCCGATGTTCGGGACACTCTGAGGACTACCGGCTTGAGCCAAAGACGACCAAGAACTAGCATTCTTTAAATTCTGTTCTTGTTTAAGCTTAAAAGCTTGAGCAAAATTGGAGTTCTTGGTATCTTCTACTTTTTTATCTATTTCGTACTTTACTCTATCAGTAATATTGTTGCCAATTATATTAGGTACTCCCATCAGATCTTCGATCGGCTTCGGCGTTAGTAAAGGTTTTACTTCCTCCTTCTTTATGACCGGAGGTATCAAATTAGGAGTGTTTTGGAGGTTTAGATGTGACTGTGCCGTTACAGCGTGCGTGTGGGGTACAGAGTACACGGGGTCGAAAATAGAAGAAACTGGAGGAGCCGTCGTTAAACACGGTATATTAGGATTTATATCAGGCCTTAACATCTCCCGCTCTTGCGGTGTATTCTTTTCCACAAAGCCATTGTGGGGTTGAGGATACATCTCGTTTTTTATCTGTTCGGTGACGTGTGTCATATCCGTCAGACCCCCGAGTTGAGCCATCAGATTGTGATGTGTCGCATCGGGCATGATCGACGGCTTCGGTAAGGCGAACTCCTCGAGACGCATCGACGACTCAGACGCGCTGACGCTGACGTCCATCGGAACGTCCGCTTGCAGGCTTCGCTCCAGACTGGCGAGCGATCGCTCGATAGGGTCTATATAGTGAGAGGTGTCGACTTTATCGAGACCATTACGGGGCTCAGTTTTCATAGGAGGCTTCGGAAGCTCGGTCTCCCTGAGCGCGGGCACATTCGAAGAGTCGGGCGCGCTGGGCGCGGGCGGGGCGGCGGGCGCGGCGAGCGGCGCGGGGGCGGGTGCGGCCTTGGCGTCGGGCGCGGGCGAGGGCGCGGAGGCGGGCGCGGGCGCGGGCGGCTCCGGCTTGGGCTCGACGCGCGGGGGCTCAGCGGGGGCGGCCAGCGGGGCCACGGGCACCACTACCTGCGGGACCGGCTTCTGGAATTAAGTTTATGACGATCACCGGTCGAATCCGATTCGGTTTATATTAATGTTTCTTTATGTGAGTGATATTTACAGTTTGCGAAGGAACTTGTTGTGCCTGCTTCTTGAGTTTCTTCTTGGAAGGTTTACCGGCACTCGTACCTGCAATTATCAAAAGTTACTTGACGAAAATAGATAAGCAATTGATAAATAATATTAAATTATAATTTACGTATCACCTACCTACGGTATCCATTAGCTTGCAGTGACTTATTTTTTTTACCTAAAGGAAATCATCAAAGACCCCTAACTTTATAATAATTACATGTATATGCCTCTAAATAAATAAACTTTTCACGTTATCCGTCATTGTTTATTAGACAGACAAGTCGTTTTCAAAATTATCAAATAAATAATCTATTGGGGTCGAAAATTATTTAATACTAATAAAAAGTTTTATGAAAAACAACTGATTAATTACCAAATTCTATACAGAAAGCCTTTAACGATTTTATCAATTTAATCTTTTTATTTAATTCATTAAATGGTTGACTGAAACACATTTTTTAGCACAAATAAAACTAGATTAGGACTAGTTAACGATTAATTTGCAATGTATACTCAAAGTAATGTAAATAAATAATTAAGTCATGAGTAATAAAGTATTTTTCACAAAGACTTCCTTGATAGAATCGGGTACACATAAATTAGTAACTAATTAATACCCAGCTCGGACAAAGCTGAGTATTAAGTTACTTACGAATCTATATTACTCTGAAAGTTTTTTTTTTTGTTTATTACTTGTTGAGTAATTGACGAACTGTAGTAACCATCTGTAGATATTGAAAAGAAGGTTATTTAAAAAAACACGTTGATAGGAAGGAAATACCTTTAACGCACTTAACAATAATGAAACTTCAGATCTCAGGGAAGAAAATAAAATTCAAAATATGTTACTTAAAAGTTTTACTTAAATTTTTGTAATATATTGAATTATATACAAAGTTTTTTTCATTACCACTCATTCTTATCATCTAATCAATTTAAAAGACATGAGGGTTGATTAAATAAATCTTATATAAAATTTACACATGGTGTTTTTGTTTACACACATCAAAAATCTACATCAAAATGAAACGTCGCGCAATATTATTTAATTGTACCAAATATTTACTAACTTTTTAACTAATCGAAAACATCTATACATGTATTTTTAGCAAATTAATATCCAAATCCATACTTTTAACATTTGACATTTATAATCTCCATAAACTTATTTGCAAAATGCTAACAAGAGTATATACGATCGACTATTTTGTTCCTTAACCATGGCCCTAGAAAAGCGAGGATTTCAAACATAATACATAATAAAAGACAAGCAATTAATATACTAACCCAAAAAATTTTTTAAATATATATTATATATATATATGTACAAAGTAAAACTAAAAAGTGAGTTGGTATTAGAAACAGCGATGGAAAATGGAGAAGTGGTTCTCCTTTGGTTCCGTCAAATTTAAAACTAATTTCTACATAACATTGTACTTGTGTGAAATCCTATTGCTTTAATTTTTACATAATTCCTATTTCTTAGAAATCATCAGGAATGTACAAATATCGATTTTCATTTACCTTTTAATAACTTACATTAAAATACTGTTAGCCCAATTTTGATTAGTCTTACATTGAAGCAGATATTTTAAATAATATCATATAAAATAAATATTATAAAATCTTCTAAAAGTGAATTAAAACAATGATAGATATTTAGCTAAAATTATCAAGACTCAACCCAAATCACAATTTGTGATGTCGTTAATCTTCTGTTACCCATGTAACATTAATTCATAATTTAAGGTAAAACACTTCTCAGGAAAGTACTAAAATGGTTTAAGCCTTGCATATATTTTAGTAACATTAAGAAATTCACATGGTAAGCTTTGTGAATCAATAATTTTATTGAACAAATTATCTCTGTATGTATAAAAAAATAAATAAGATAGATTGAGATATTACAATACTCTATAAAATGCTATTATATATATATTTGTTTTTTATATGACCTAGCTCCTAAAATTATGTTTATCAATTAAGCTAATTAAAAGTAAAATTTTAACATACATAATAGTAGATATTTATCATAAGTTCCAGTCGCAGTCATGACGTTTCATACTGTAGATTATCTACTACTTTCATCAAATCAAATAACAAAGCGTCCATAATTTTATGTTTAGATGCAATACTCTTAATGTGTCCATAAATAAAGTGTAAATGTTTAATGACTGGAAAATTTAAAAAATCAAATTGACTCAACCATTAAAACTTCCAAAATACTTTTTAATTGTAGTCTGTCAGGCACCTGTCGTGACACACGCAAATTATTGCACCATTTTCCTCCCTCCTTCAATTGGGCATAACACAAAGTACAAATTTGTGGCGAAGCTAACTACATACAAAATACAAGTATTCAGCTGTCTAAAATAAAAATTACAAATAAGTAAAAGATTCTACAGCGGCAGGACCTAATTTAATTAACAATTTTTGTAACATTTATCGGTACTATCAACATTTTTTATATAGTATGTATACAAGTTTGCAAACAATTTGTGGAAGGAAGGAGGCCAGCTTTGGGTATATTTTGTGATATTCGATTTCGACCACACGTCGCGTTGAATTTTGGGAGCAAGCATCGAATAACAAGCGTTCAACCAATAAACCATACCTTTTCAAGAATTAATTTTTTTAACTACAACATGTCACTAGAATACATCCTCGCGATACGAGAGAGCAGGGGTGTAAGAAGGTGTAATAATTTTGCTTGCTAAGTGTGTCCGTCCTTACACAATTGTTTGCATACCGTGGCAGACTGGCTCCTCCGGCGTCGTCCTACCGCCTCCGCATCTTACGCGCACTTTATTCTAATCAATTCCACACTAAAGCGATTAGTAACCGTGAGATCTGAAGTTTCCAATATATATTTATTCCGAGATAATAAAATTTTAAGGATGCAATGAAATAGCTTCGCACTTGAGGACATGATATAGTTAAAAATATTAATGTGAAAAGGTATTTCCTATTGGTTTATAAAATCAAACCAAATAAAAAAATCTCTTACCGGCACCAGTTACGAGTGTCAGCGAACACCAAAGCTGGCTTCTCCTCCTTACCAATGACTTAACTGTTTTGTGCCTGTTTAGTACTCTTTCCAATATCACAGTAATATAAATCATCATACAGAACTAGTTCTGCAACGCACGCACGCAAACTCATGCACACATCTAAAAATCTACATTCTTCAAAGTAATAAGTACTAAATTTAATAAGATAATTATTGCGAGGTTGTTCCGCCTAAAGATTGTCATACTGTGTTTAAAATATATATATCTCTATAATGAATGTGAGGTGAAAGTATAGGATTAATAAAAACATGTTTGACACAAAACAGCATACAACAAGCATTCTCAACTTTCACTTTGGTAAGCATTCATATATTGACCAAATTACTCCACTCAAGATAGTTTTGAGAATAGACTGGAGATAAAAATAACAATCACTACTTATCAATCTGGACAATAAATAATATCACTCTCAAAATGAAATGTCAATAAATAAAAAAGTTAAGGATCCATCACAAGGACATAAAGAGAATCTACACAAGTAGGCCTCAATAAAATCTAATTTGTCTTTAATATGTTTACAATCTGATCGGTTATTCTAGACATCACGGACATACCATTCATTCTGTCACTGACATTTTCAGACTAGAATAAAATATTAAAACGGCATCAACCCGTCCCACGTACAATTCGAAACACAGTACCGCGATAGATCACATATTAAAAAAAATACTGGCAAAGGTGAAAACCTTTCAGATTTAATTCTTAGATATGAACAATCGGATCTAACCTAAAACTAATCATAGATCTCAAGCATTTCGAAAACGTTCATCGCAACACGAAGATATCTCTTAATTAAATGCACGTAACATTAAAATATAAGTCTAAGTCGTAACGCGCGAGTTCGAGCGCTAGCTGCAAGGGACAAGTAAGGCGCCGTGTGTCTAACCTGCTTCGCTGTCGCTGCTGTCGGACGAGCTGGTGTCGGTGCTGGACGACGAGTTGGACGAGTCGGACGAACTGGACGACGAAGACATTCCGCCGCCCAGGCCCTCCTTGCAGCCCTCTGCGACCACAATGACAGTTAATTACATATAGACTTGCTGACATTAGGCTACCAATGAAGCAAAACTTTTTGTTACCAACAATGTACACCGGAAAAATCAACTTATTGATAAGAAATCAATGTTTAATTTGTCTAATCCTTTTCGGATGATATTTTTACAATAAATCATAAAACAAAATTACACAATTTACTATTAATTGACATAATGACATGTTGTTTAAGCAATCATGCTTATATTGCTTTTTAAAACATTTAAAAATCACCTTTTTTAGGTTGCTGTTTCTTGTTTGTTCCTAATTGCCCTGATACATCTTGTAACCTTTTTTCTAATTCCTGCTTTTTCTCAGCCATTTGCTCATCCTTAGATTTACCAGATACTTTTCGATCTGAAAAATTACAAGCATGTAATTTTATGAAGCATTTCAGTCAACATTCATCTTGATAGTTTATATTTAACTATTAATAAAACAAAAAATCTTACGTGTTTTCTTTCGAAGACAGGAAGCTACATAGTTTTCTAATTCTCTAAGTGTAGATGGTTTTAATGTTTCGAAATCTATTTCGATTTCATCTGGATTGGAATCACGGAGTGAAGGTTCTCTGCTTTGAATAATGTGTACAACCTTTCCAAGTTTATCACCTGAACCAAGGATAAATTAAGTTAATATCGATTATTCATTTAAAAAACAATAAACTGGACTTTTACAGTATAAAAAAGGCAAGGCTAACCAGGCAACTTGTTGATGTCAAGCGAGAGCTGCCTCTTCTCGTCGTAAGACATAGGCTTGGCGAGGTCCTCGTCGTCGGTGTCGGGGTGCGCGTGGTGCGCATGGTGCGCATGGTGCGCGTGGTGCGCGTGGTGCGCGGGCGCGTGGTGCGGCGGCGCGGCGGTGGGCGTGGAGCTCTTCTTCTTGGCGGGCGCGCCGCGCGCCGCCGTCTTGCCCGCGCTAGCCGCGCTCACCCCGCCGGCCGCAGCCGCACCGCGCTTGCTGCCCGTCTTCCCGCGGACGCCACTCGTCGCTGTCGACGATACTACGCGTTACCCATTATCCGTCATTTCTTAATCGACTTTATGCGGTATCCACCTGATGTGTCTATTTTAGTTTCAGAAGCGTACTGAGCGTCAGTTTCAATTGCCATGAATGATAAAGTTAGTTACATAAACTGAAGGACCAAGACGACATGTTTATTTTATGTCAATTACAAATAACTTCTATCATAGGTCAAATTCAAATAAAACTATTTTCATAAATCCGACCTTTCATAAACCAGACATAATTTATATTGATAATAATTAACAATAACACTTACCTAAGTTTTCACCAATATTGTTTGCTTTTGCACCATATCCTGCAACTGCATTTGTTTTAGGAACAGCATTGTTTGTTATCTGCTTTTTCGTTTTGTCTTTAACTTTCTTTTTAGCTTTCTTCTTATTATTAGACTCTTCGACAAGCTTTCGCATTTTTTCCTGAAGTGCAAGAAGTTCCTTTTCTAACAATTTTACTTTATTGTTCCTTTCTTCCTCTGAGTCATCCGATTCAGATTCAGATTCGGAACCAGATTCTGAACTAGAAGCTGAGCTCCCTTTATCTATATGCGGTACTCCTACATGACTTGGTTCATCAGGAATCTTGGCGTACCTGTGGATTACATCATAAAAAATTGTAAAGAAACCTCTTAAAACCGTTTTTTTTATTATTATTATATATATAATGTCTTTCTGTATTTAACAAATTTTGAATCTCACCTCATTTCAAAGACATCTTGCAATTTTCGGGCCATCGCAACCACGTCGTGATCGGGAGGATTATATTTGTAACAATTTGTGAATATTAAGCGGACATCCGCTGCGAATTCCGCAGCCGTCTTATATGCTCTACCATCCATCTTCTGTTTAACGGTCCCGAGGTCCATAGGTTTCTTAATAATATCAAAATAATCATGTAGACCGAGCAACTCGGCATCAACGGGTTTGTAAAACGGCCACGCGTAACCCTGTAGAAAATCGTTAAATCTAAATAGCTCAGATCTAAACATTAAAAAAAAATAAAACCAATCGCATTACGATCGTTCAAGAAAATACAAGTGATGAGTAATCTTACGGAGTGTTTCTTGGAAAAGAGTTCTTTCAATATTTCGTTGCAGCTTTTGAGGGCGTCAGATAGCTTCTCCTTGCTTTTGGCCAACTGCGGCGTAAGCGCAGCGTGGTGCGAGGCACCGGCCGCGCCCACACTGGGCGACAGGCCTCCCATTTTAAACCCGTCATCTCCGACTCTACCAGCCTGGAAATTACTTGTATTAACATCAAGTCAAAAATGGTCGAGTCCTATTCAAAGTGTGTCAACAAATTGAATTGGTTTGATTTTATTATTAGCCGAAATAGTTTACACTTTTCACATACGATAATGTGGACGGAACTATGATATGTAAGATAATGATATTATCACTATGATTGTATTTTTTTAAAGACTTACTTTTTTCTGTCTGCCACTCTCTCTTCTGGTAGATATTTTGGCAGGTTTAGGTCCACTCTGCTGTTCAATAGTGGGAGTTGTATAACCGCCTTCAAATGAGCTACCCATAGGTGTTGTGGTATCAGCTTTTCTTTTAACGCCTTTTTTTACCTATTAATAAAAGACAATACAAATTTCACATGTTTTCTAACACTAAAAATATATAATTTCATTGTTGCTAAAATATGTTACCTTGGCAGGTTGGGTCTGTGATAGTGCGACAGCTGGTATTGTAGCGACTGGTTGGGCAGTGGCTTGAGTCACATGGAAATTGGAAGGTTGAGTTGCTACCTATAATTAAACATTAAATTTAAAAATACATTCATTTAAAGCCTAATCTATTCCAATGGGAATAAGAATGTAAGTAAATATAAAACTGACCCCACAATAAAAAAAAAAAACTTTTTTTTATTCAAATAGACTTTAAACAAGTACTTATGAATCGTCAAGCGCTACCACCTGAATTGACATGACATTTGATTTAAAGTAATGAGGAGAAAATTACGGAATGAGTGGGTTGATAAATGAATGATAAAGTAAGGAATTATATATTTCATTGATTTTATACATACTTTTATGTGTTTTACCTTATAGCCAATATGACTATCAACTTATAACTATGTTTAAATAAACAATATGTTTCAATATTGTTTATTTAAACAATATTGAAACATATTGTTTAGCATATATAGTTTTTCTTACCTATATTTAATGTAATTAAAAATAACAACCTACCCTTACATATAAATTATAATTTTTTTTTTATTATTTACAAAAAAAAACATGATAATAACATCTTTACCGGATGTTTAGGCAACTTTATATTTTTTTTACAAATATTTCATATTACATATTATATACAAATTAATATATTTTTTTAAATATTTTCAAAATCTAAAATTTGTGACAAAGCTAAAGTTAGAGATTTTTTTTTATAATATATTATAATTTCTCCGACTGTTGGTTTAGCGACAAACATCCTTGTCCTTGGCCATGACCTTAATATTAATTGTTCAGTTCATCGAAAAATGGCGTTTTGAACATCGACAAAATCTTTTCGGAACTTGGGAAGTAAAATTAAAGAGGAATTATGTAGTTAAGTGGAATATTGTTGTATTACAAATGAAGATATATTAATCAAGAATTGTTTGTAGTTCAATAGAGAGAAGTTATCAGCAAATCACTTGTAATATTTAAAATCACGGTTTTTTTTATATCTACTATATAAACAGTAAAACATACCTAAGCCAAGCCAATGAAATAAATAGTAATATAGTGCATTTTTTATTTATATAATACTGGGCATTCATTATATTATTATATTTATAGACTAAAAATATTCTTTTTTTGATTTTTTTTAAAGTTTCAGAACCAACATCAGAATTATAAAAACTAAATCCACATAATAAATGTGTGTACCTGTTGTGGGAGACCAGTATGTGTAGCAGGCGGTGTAACCGAAGGCGCGGTAAGTGTGGGCGTGGTGGTGGTGTTGGTGGATCCTACGAAAGCGGGGTGTGGCGCGGGCGCCAGCGGCTTAACAGCAGAGGTCCGCGCGCCCAGCGCCGCGCTCGCAGTGGGTGCGCCCGCGCCCGCCGCCGCGCCGCTCGCCGTCACTCCGCCACTCGAACCTCCCGTGCGCTTTTTGATTCCGCCCTTCCCGCTGTTTGATGGCATCTCAATTTCTTTTTCTTCTTTGTCCATTTGCGCTATCTAAAAGTTTTATATATCGTTAATCTTAATTCGCAAATTCAATAACCTATCTTTCAATCGATGGTTTATACATATTTCTTACCCGATTTAAAAATAACTTTTCAAGTGTTTGCGCCATTACGACAACGTCTTCCCCCGGTTTATTATAAACATAACAATTTGTGAACATTGTATTGAAATCCTGAATGCATTCTTGAGCTGAGTAGTAGTAGTTTGACTCGAGACGCTTTTTAATGGTACCTAAGTCCATAGGCTTTTTGATGATTTTGTGGTAATCCTGAAAATTGAAATTGTATATATATATGCAATGTTATATTTAGAACTTCAATTTTAATCAAAGAAAAATAAATTATACTTACAGGAATATTTAATTTCTTTGCATCTACGGGTTGATGAAAAGGCCATGCAAATTTGTGTTTCCACACTGCCTTAATAACATTCTTTTGGAGGAACTGTAGCTGATTGGTTATCCGCCCTTGCCGGCGTGGAACGTCCTCCGAGGACGCACCATTGACTGGTTCCGCCGAGGGCTACAATTTTAAAAATATTGTTTTATGCGCTGTTCCACGACTATAAACGTTTAATTCAAATTTGCACAACCATTAAAAGAGTGAAAAGCGCAGTACTACTTTAAAATGAAAAATAATATTTTTAACTATTATTAATCCCACAATATGTAAATCTTTAAATTCAAATAGCTTACAGTGCTTGTCGTAGCGAGGGGATCGACCGCCTGCTGCATTGTGCTGGAGTCTGCAATCTACCTGCCAAAATCATGCAAAAACTATAGTAACTGTTGATTACAAATACCATTTTACCTGCAAATGTTAAATGATAAAATCCTCACCTCAATTGTAACAAGAGGCTCATCCAATTTCTGGCTAAGAGGCATCAGCTATACCCTCTTTTACCATATAACAAGTCTATCATAATATAATGAGGTGCATATGCACCTAGGTATACTTCATTTTGTTCATTTAAATAATTGTTAGACCTAGAGAAAATTACAAATAAATTAGTTAAAAAAATACTTCATTAAATATAAATAATATTTGAATGCTTTAATAAAAATTTACCTTGCATATATATGCAGTGTCCGTATTGCTTAGGGATTTCTGTTTCACCAACTGAACCTGAAATAAAATATATTATATTAATACAACATTTTATTATAATCACTCAAGAATTCTCTAATTTTCACCTAAAAAATAAATACTAAGATAAAGATATAGCTTCAAAAAGCTTGTGTATAATATATATACCATGTCAAATCATGCAATTACATATATTCTACAACAATTAATCATTGATGACTTAAAAATTGTTTGTTTATTTTTAACAATTAAATTTAATTACTTTCAATTAAATTACTTTCTAAAATTTGTTATAAGTACACTTATGCATCTAATAACTAAATAATCATAATATTCACAACTTGAGATTATTTTTATTTCACACCTAATACCTGACAGATAGGTTACATATAAAAAAATCTTGATCATACCCTGTATTACGTTTTTGCTATTAATTTTATAACATAAATATCCTGATTACAAACACATGACAGATTTTCATGCACACATGCAAGCAATTTGGTATGTTAATTAACTACTTAGGCATTTTTTTTGACAATCCTTTATTAAACTTATTATTTATTATAAGTGTCACTTATAAACATTGTTTAGTGTGTGAATAGTTAAAAAATGCTCTGACTTTTTTTTATGAATGTCTATTCAAAAATTACAAAAAGAAGCAAGATCAGTGTTAAACTAAACAGCGGTTAAGCAACATGTATAAGAGCATACATATGGCCATATGTTATAAAACTTTTGATAACAAGATTAAAATTCAGTTAACTATTTATAGCTATTTTTATTATTATCTTAAATCTAATGGGTCTAATAATTGTCTATATTTTAAATATATATATACATATAATTTTCGCATTATATAATTAAGCATTCGCTTTTCATCATTTTTAAAAGATTGTACATTACACATAAAACCTACTAAAAACCTAATAATACTAAAGATTGATATTATTGTTTGGATTGTTTAAAGTATTGTATGTTTATTTAGTAAAAGCAATCAGTGCCATCTATGAATCAGTACTCCCGAGTTAGTCAAGCTGTTCAATTTTCTGTTACAGTATATTCTAACTGTTTCACATTAAATAATGTTTACAAATTATGACAATAGCAACCCTAGAATGAGTATAAAGAATTTTTGGTGTTTCCCTATTTATGAATATTGAGTAATATTTGAAAGGTATTTATAGCAAATGTGTAGATAATATTTTTCGTGTTTAGGTTATAATTTCAAAGTTTGGACAAATGTATTAATTTATTTATAATTTATTTTTTAACCAATCATTCATCTATGTTATTACAAACATATTAATATATATTATTCTTATTATATTATATATTTCATATATTAAAATCTAACATCAATAAATCATCATATTTGTACTATAATATGAGGTATATGTGAAAAACTATAATTTAATATATCTCTCTGTATGATTATAAGCTTTTCATTCACATATAAGCCGAGATGGCCTAGTGGAAGTTGAGATGGCCTAGTGGTTAGGACGTGTGAATCTTAACCAATGATTGTGGGTTTAAACCCCGGCAAGCACCACTAAATTTTCAAATGCTTAATTTGTGTTTATAATACGTCTCATGCTTGACAGTGAAGGTAAACATTGTGAGGAAACCTACATGTGTCTAATTTTATTGAAATTCTGCCACATGTGTGATGGAATAAGTTCCAAACCTTCTCCTTAAAAGGGAGAGGAGGCCTTAGCCCAGCAGTGGGATATTAACAGGCTGTTACTGTACTGTAATGTATTCACATATAGATGTTGAAATTCTATTTTTTGGCTTAGACAATAAGCATGATAACTAACTATATTCATATAACAAATAGATCATATTTTTAGTTTGTATGTTCAGCATTTAATATAAAGCTCTGACTAATTCATATAATACAATTAAATTAGCACATTTTGTCTATAAGTTCCTAGTTAATCATTTCATCTATAATACACAATATTATTCATATGTTTATACTTATATATTATAGCCCTGTATTGATTTTGTTGATATTATTTATGTATATTTTTGATTACTAATTACCGCCTTCATGGATTTCTGCTTAGCCTTAAGGTTGACTGGCATAGACTTTCTTAAGGCATAAGGTCGCCTTATGTTCCGACCACATATTGTGGTGGTCAAAAAAGTTTTAAATAAATAAATAAAATAGCTCTATTTTTACTTAGAATACAATTTCTTGAAAGATTATTGGTCTAAGCATTTGAGGTAGAGCTGTGATCAATAAATTACTTAATAATATGTCAGTGCTTTCGGTAACTTTTAAAAATTAGGACAATAAAATTTAGAACCAAATATAAAAATAATAAAGAATCACCATGCATCATATGTTAAAATTTTGAGTCAATCATGCTCCTATACTATATACATAGATTTTTAAGCCCTGCACCCATCCATATTATAGTAAAACAAAAGAATAGCACTAAATTATGATCCTCATACCATTACCATGAATAATATCTATTACCTGTCAAAACAAACTGTCCACTATAAAAACAATTGAATTAAATTTGTATAACCTTACGTATCTAACAAGCTAAAAGGAGAATGGAGAGTGTATTTTTAAGATCTAGAATGTTCCTTGACACAACTCATTATTTAACTGAATTAAAGGGTGTGAGGGATGAAATTTTAATAAAAGTTGTTTGTTTATAATAAATATCTATATTTATAGAAAAATTAAACGGAAAACAATGAATTTGATACTAAAATTTAAAAAAGAATTACATATTAAGAATAAAATTGTTATATCGATTACTGCTTATATCTATATTGTTATATATGCAAGCAAAGATAATTTCAACGTCCTAATTATATTTTCTATTTTATATCCTATATTTCTACTTATATAAGGAAGCCCAGGACTTAAGAATTGGGTGAAAACCACTCGCCTAGAGGCCAAATCAAAAATGTTGAAATATTGCTTAATATCAAAATCATGCAGACTCTACTTTTATACATGACATAGACCATTTAAAATACTAGCAAAATAACAAAATTATAATGTTTCAATTTCGAAACAAGCTAAGAAATTATGAAAAAAGACTTACGAAGATATATTAACGCCAATATGGCGGATGAACTAAAAATACGATGTTGGAGTAACTTCTGCTGAAGCAAATTTCATCGATTTGCTTAACTATATAAAACACTCCACATTTAACAAAGTTCATAGTCATTTAATATAGTTATAAATTCATTGTCTTATCGAAAACAAAAACCACTGTCTTTTTTATACAACAAAGAATAGCACAACACGAACTCTCAAAGGTCCAAGCGGGCTTCAGACATGGCCGCCAAGCATGAAGCGAGTGACTAGCGTCTTTAATCATATCTAAAATTCATTTGTCACTATTTCATTCTGAAAATCAAAATAATACAAAAATGATATAGAAAAACGTGTAAAACATTTATATTTTGAATTTTGGTAAAAGGATGACATAAGGTTTCATAGTATTCATAGGATTCAAAAGAATGCACTACGAAAATTAAATCAGTATGCATAAGCCATTTCAAGGCGCTCAGTGGCGCCCTCAACCTCAAATCCTGATCAATCAACTCTCCCGCGTCCGCGCTTTCGCGCTGTCCGCTTTCCCTCCCTTACATGAATACAGAGTAAAAATGATATAATTGAATGTGTTTTCTGTAATATTTACTTTTAATAATATTCTAAATTATTTATCAAATAGGTTCTAAGTATTTATTAAGCCTAAATTTAAGTTTGATAATAAATGTGTAAATTTATTTTAAAGTTAAATACAGTATTAGAAAATGGAGTTATAGTTACTTTATAAAATAATGCAGTTTTGCAGAATTATGCGAATAAATTATTGTTTTGTGTAGCAAGATATAAAAAAAAATATAGAAGTAACTTATTACAAATAAAACAATGCATTTATCCCCCCAGATAAATAAAATAAAATACATACAATATGTGAAGAATCTTAAACTAGAAGTCGTATCTTGAATGAATTAAAAGTTTTTTTACGATTTCATTTATTACAAATGTAATATCAAATATTAAAAAAAAATATGAACAAACATTTTATCCAATTCCCTTTTTTTATAAACATAGGTATAAGATGTTGTATCCAAATGTTGGACTTAGTTCTCCAACTTTATCTTATATGCCTACTAGTAACAAGAGGGCTGGTTCATTTTTCGCCGACAGAATCGGAATTGCGATTCAAAGGGGAAATGCTGATAGCATTCCAGTCACCATTCCACAGGGTCACGATTTGTACAGTAACTATTTTAATTCTTATTCGTAATTATTTAAGGCGTTAATGTAATTACTATTAAAAAATAAAAGAAAAAAAAACAATATATATACAACAAACGTATATTACAATATATATCTGTATTTATTTGCAGGGTTGACTAGAAATAATAGTACTAATAATACAAAAGATAAATTAACTAAAAAATAAAAATAAGTCAATATGACGAAATACAAGAAAAGAAAATAATTACCGTGGAAAAATTAGTTTAGAATAACAAATTGTCGGTAAAATTTTATTTTAAAATATAATAAAAAATGTGTTTGCAAGAAAACTTAATACTATTGTGTTCTTTCCATTAATTTGATTATAAGAATACAGCTATAGAAGTTTTTTATACGATTTTTACTATCTTGCTATTAAATTCCTTAGTCCATAAAAAAGGGAAAAGGTCCAGCTTTTTTAGGATAATTCCAAAACTTTATATTTTTATTTTAGGATAAATATCTTTATAGGTTTTGTTTTTACAACAAAATAAAGAGTTTATTTTGTACTATAACCTGGTGGTACTTATTTACTTAAGTTATAAACGCCATGTACTTAGCAATTTTTCGAATTGGAGCATCCAATAATTAAGCAATTTGAATGTGAGGAGTGAGCGTCAACGGTCAAAGATAAAATTATAACTACTGTTGGACTCGTTTTAATGTTGAATATGAAAATATGAAAATGTTTAATCTCTCGCTTAGTTATGCTTTTATGAGATTTGAAAGTTCTTAACATATTTCTGATCAGACTGTTTAAACAACATGTTAGTAAACAAATTTAACGAAAGACTTTAACTTTTTAATATAAACCAAACATTTTTGTTACTTGTAAGTCTTCTTTTTATAAAATCCATGTTGGCTACCATTACTATTTCGTTCGGTTTTTTATTGTATAAAACTAGCAATTATATTTCTTCGTTGTCGTCCATATCTCACCACGATTGTGATTTCATTTGCAATTGGGTTAGGATTTAACAGCGTACGTTTGTTCAAATCACAAAGTGTATGGATACATATTTCCAAAGTGAATAAAGGTGCAACAAAGTTAAATGACATTCATTGACTGTTGTGTTCACACTATTATATAGAAAAATTATGCACCTGTCTGATGTGCAGAACTATTATTGTTTTTTATTAAAAGGAAATGGAAGAACCTTTACCGTACCGTACCGTCATCCTTTGTGTTAAATGTCTATATGTTTAAATACAAAGATTTTGAACCAATTTACTGCATCGCAACACAGACATTGTTTTGTGGTTTAGACATTAGAGTATTGTTATTGTTTATTAGACATAGGTATTAACATGGAGGCTTTTAACAAACATATTGTTATTGTCTCAGCACGGTTGCTCAACGTGTAGTTCATGCAATGTCTATAAATTATTATTAACATAACGTTAGGCTAAAAATATGATTCAACAAAATATTAAATATGGCAACTTATCATTGAAAAAAAGTTGATAAATGACAAATGTCAAAAATTAAAAGTATTTTTGTTGAGAATTCTCAAGTTTTATCAAATAATAAAACGTAATATTATAACAAAGTATAATTTCCATATAACTCTTTATGTTGTTTTATTTAAAGTTCAACTCTGACTTTGAAATGTTTTCTTTCTATGTATGACAAATGTACAAATAAATCGAAACAATACAATAAGTGATTCGCACAGATATTATGTAAACTGTAACGACTTCAATTGCAATGAAATGTTACAGTTACATGGCTAAGACACATTCTAAGACCTCGATTGAAAGTGAAAGTGCTCACGCGTAATTTTTAGCACGAGCTTATTCAGTCTATATTGTTACAGTTAACTCAAAACTTATTTAATATTGTTATTATCACCCTACTTTTAAAAGGTATTTCATTATATATAAACACTATATCCTATTTACTACCGTTTCTACAAATTGTTTATATTGTTGTAACTATGTTATAACAAATAATTTTGTCATAATTTATTCGAAATTAAAGCAGTTTAAATTTTATGCTTTGTTATTCTTTAACTAGTAATGTTTTGTAAACTTTCGCTCGTTTTAAGCCTAAGTTGTGAGCTTAAAAACAACCTCAATTTTCATTTTTATTAAAATTCTAGTTTTTAAATTTATCATGGAGCACCATGGTCATATGGATCATACAAATCATGATGCAGCCCACATGTCTCATAATATGGATAAAAGCATGATGCATGTAGATCATCAAATGAGCATGAATGGCACAAATTTTTTGGAGGAAATTAATGTAAGTATTTAATTTCATATTAAATTGGGTTTGAAAAGTTGACTTTCTTATCATGAAAAAAGGAGTTTTTCAGTAACTGTTTTTTTTATTCAGGAGATGTTTAATTCAAGCAAAGGTCTTCCCATTGAAGCAGCAGATGGAGGATCTGTTCACAAACACCACTCGGCTCCATTGCATGATATGCATATGATGTCAATGACTGTGAGTGAATTATTATACATATTTAAACAAAGCAGCAACCAATGATAAGTACAGTAATCATATTATGTCTTAATATATCAGGGCATGTTTATTATTATTTTATATATAATTTATATATTAAAGATTTTAGTAAATATATAAACAAAATTATTTATTATTTTTACAATCTGACAAGAATATTTTTTTTTTAGTTTCATGGAGGTTATATGGAGACAATACTTTTTTCGTGGTGGAAAGTAACAGATGTTGGGGAATTTGTTGGATCATTTTTAGCAATATTTATTTTAGCTCTTCTTTATGAGGGGTATGAATTTTTTTACACAAATGGCTATAAACCTAAATTAAAAATTACTCTTAAGCGTTTACAACTAGTTGATTTACTAATTCAACTTTCTTTACACTGAATTTGAAATGTGTATTTATTTCCTTTAGATAGCTTTAGTAAATATGTTTCAGCAATAACTTCTAATAAAATGTTTCAATTATTTTAATAAAGTTGTTACAAAATATTTGTATTTTGTTGATTATGTTATTATTAATTTTTACTTTTAGATTAAAATACTACAGAAAGCATTTGCTTTGGAAAACTTATACGGGACTCCAGTACTGTGCTGTGTCCCCACCTGATAAAGGTGTAGCCAACATATGTGCTGATGAACCTCAAGTGATACAGTGAGTTCAATAATTTCTCAAATGAATTATTTTTTCCTTAATCAGTGTTATCTAAAATATGCTTACTAACAGTATAGTAATGTGCATTAACTATTTACTGTATCTTCCCATTTTTTATTATAATATTAAAAAATTTAATACATTCTTTCAGACCTATGCCTCATGCACTTGACAGAAATATGTAAGTCTCTCCTTTGTTTTATTTATAAAATTTTATAACTAACTTAAAAAAGTTCCCTGTATATTTGTATGTGCCCAGTTTTTTCAGAAACTAACATGACTTATGTTTTACGATTATTCTACTATGGTATTCTATATCCATATGGAATAACTTAAAATTCTAATTAGGTACCTAAACAAAACATCAGTATTTTCTTCTGTGTAGACTTCTGAAAATATTTATATTAAATGATTTACTGTTTATATGTTTATCCTTTTTTTTAGGCTAGATTAATAGAATTTTCATTATATAGATTTTTTTTGTTTTAGCCCTACAATGTTGAGCGTGGAACATGCTTGGCAGACTGTCCTTCATGGTGTACAAGTTTTAGTGAGCTACATGTTAATGTTAGTTTTTATGACATATAATACATGGCTTTGTGCGGCGGTAGTACTTGGATCTGCAACTGGATACTTCCTCTTTGGTTGGCGGGAGTCAGTGGTAGTTGACTTTACTGAACATTGTCACTGACATAGGCTTCATAGATGCATACCAGCATAGTATTAATTTAGCTTATTTTATATACTTGCCGATAGAAAGGAAAAAAAAATGATAATATTTATATATACCATGGTGTTAAAAATAATTATCATGTTATATTAAGACAACACTGGGTAGTGAAATATTTATGTCTGTTTATTATGTACTCTATAAGGTTTTATTTAGGTTATTAAAAAATTATAACTGCTTAGACTTTTTTCTTTACCCATATAAGAAAAAACATACACTTAAAATTTGTTTTAATTATCATTATTTATATTTATATGCTTACGTGCAACATGTTTCTTTAAATTAGAGCGACTATTACATTTATAATCACAACATTGGCAAGCAAAAGGTCTCTCATCTCTATGGAGACGTTTATGTGTTTTTAATGAACTTATAAATTTTGATCTAAAGGTACATTCATCACAGATATATCGTTGTTCAGTGGTGTGTATTCTTTTATGTGTTTTTAGATTAGATGGAAACTTTGTAGAGTATGTGCAGTCGAAATAATTACATTCATACAGCTTATCTTTTTGAAATTCTATATTTTGTTCATTACAAATGCTTTTGTCATTTTGTGCTCTGAAAATAAGGTAATCATAGTTAAAATGAGTTGTTCGTAAAAAATAAAATATTCGTAAAATAATCAGTCATAAACTAATCAAATTCTTGTATACCGTTCTGAAGAATCTTTGTTCATCGATTCATTCTGTTCCCCATGACTTTTAATTTTGTTTTTAAAATCTTTGTGATTCTCTGCATAATTTTTTCCTTTACTTAGTAATATTGATATTATAGACTTTGGTTGTGGACTAAATTTAATTTCACTTTTTTTTTTTGGTCGTCCAACACAATTTTTTAATTTTATTGGTATATTATTTGGTGCTTCAGTATAAAATTGTAATGGATTCTCTTCTTCCACTACTTCCATACAGCGTTCCATAATATCATATAGCGTTTCTAAAGACGTAATAATTTACGTATTACAATTTTTTATACACGATCTATAAAAGAAAAGGAAACAAAAATAGTGTGAGCGATTGTTTATGTTGATGTGAAATGCTAAGCGGAATGATGTTTGATAGTTCAAAATAATGATAGGTAGTTGATTATGATTAGTTGTCCATTTCAGTGTTATCAGCTGTGATCTTTAAAAATATTTTTGTTGCAGGGTTGCTCACACTTAAAATATTAAGTATTCGTTAAAAAAAAAACTTGAAAAGCGTATTTTAGATTTAGCCGTATCATTGCTGTATGCTGTATGCTCGTGTTTGTTTCGTTGACGTTTGTTGCGACAAAAATCAAAATTACCATCGTCCCAACAACGCCGTCAGGTGAGATGCTTTTTCAATGTAAACATTAAATGTTTGTTTTACTAAACGTTAGGTACGTTGTAGTTTTCTTGGCTTAGTCATTGTACTCAGTCCTCTCATTTGATACTCGAAAGGCCAGCAATTTTGATAACATTAAACAATTTGCATAATTATTACAGTTTACAGTGAAGTTATAATACAATACAATACTTACAAAAATCCAAATTATATATTGTTTTAATTTTATACCATAATATTTTGATGAAATCGGTACAATAAAGTCATGAAAATGAAATGAATTATATTTATTCTTAAATTTTATGATTCGTAGGCTCTTTATTCTGCAATAAAAAACACATAGGTATTTAAATTTTTAATTTTATAAGTTATCACATAATTTAAAAATAAATTATATAAAAACTTATGTTTTGTGGTAAAATGTCTGCCACGACATCCACATTAAAATTTTAAACTCAATAAATCTATTTATCAATTCTCGTGTGTACCACAGAATACAAAATTAGCATGAAATTATACATGAAAATTCAGTGGTGCTTGCCCAAGGGCCAGGATCACAGAACACTTTTACTCAGTGAGTAAAAGCCTAGAATTGATCCAACAATCTTTGGTGATTGATTAATTGAGTGATTTTATATAACGCAATAAAAAAACCTAAGAAGTAGTGTATCAATACAGTCATTCACGTGTTGCTGTATGGCCTTCCAATATGAATTTCGTTAAAAGCTTATTGCAGAAGTTACTTTTTTTTATCCTTTCATGTCCACTGCAGGACGAAAGCCTCTGTTTTGTCTCGTTTGTCTTTCTTGATTTATTTATATTTTATCTTACTTCTTTCGTCCAGAAATTACATATTATTACATAATATAGTCGTTCGTGTAGTTCTTTCGTTATTTTTAAGCACTTTTCATGCTACCTGATGATTATTTTAATTAGATCAGAACGAGAAAAATAGATAGAATTTCCAAGAATGAAAAACTTGCATGAGTGCTGCCATTGAATGAAATAAAAACACCTTAGTGAAAGTAATAATTATTTTCGTTATTCTTAAACTCAAAGAATTATGAAAATTAATGAAATTTAAAGATATAAATATTTGCAAAACTATGACAAATAACTACATGTTTGAAAATACAACAATTAAAATGTTGTGTTTACGGTATATTTAGCAGCACTTTTTCAGCCCTATAGAGTATTATAATTATGATATAGGATAGATATAGCTAATTCTCTATTAGTAATTCGCTACTCTTTGGTCAGCTTCCAGCTTATATGTATTATCTATGTCTTTGGTTAAGACTTCAACAATATTCGTAGTATTTTATTATTATGTTAACATATTATTTATTTTCACGTTTAACTAAAAAATAAAATACTAGTGATTAAAATGCGTGCATTTACCTTCGTTAGAAAATTAAGTACTGTACCTAAGAGTAAAAATTTTATAGAAGAACTGGAAACAAATTATATTCCAACTAATCTATTTCAAAGAACTTTGCTAACTATAGGTTCAGCCTCTGTAGCCCTACTTGATCCTTATAGGGGAGATATGATTGCATGTTTAGGTGAGGTAACAGGCGAGGCATCTCTTAAGTATATGCGAGAAAAAATGCTTGAAAATAACGAAGGAGCAGAAATATTGCGCGAGATGCCGCGTATAAATTCTCAAACAGTTTGCTTAAAAACACTCTCAGAGTTGCCTGAAGAGACCCTTGGTCGTGTTTACGCTGATTTTATGAAGGAAAACGGTATATCAGCTGATTCACGGTTACCTGTACAATTTATCAAAGATCCAGATTTAGCTTATGTAATGCAAAGATATAGAGAGGTTCATGATTTAGTTCATGCTACATTGTTTATGAAGACTACAATGCTAGGTGAAGTAAGTACAATTCAAATTTTAGAACCTATTTTTATTTTAAATTTTTACTTTTTAATAAATATATTTAATAAATTGTTTAATAAAATGTTTTGGGAATTATGATGATTCATTGAGTAGTTAAGTGAAACCATAAATAATATTCACATTTATAATATTAGTAAGAATTATAACATATCAGTGTATTATTGCAAATTATCATTGGTTGAGTTTTATTAATATTTTTTATTTAATTATATCATTTAAATCTAAAATGAATTAAGTCAACAACTAATTTTGATGGATCTATTTATTCATGTTAGGAACTGTGGTCTTTCCTTGTAATAATGTAAATAAAACTTCTTTATAATATACAAAAATGTTGATGAATATGTTATCCTAGGTTACCGTGAAATGGGTAGAAGGTATTCAAACAAAGCTACCAATGTGCATTGGTGGTGGTATTTGGGGAGCAGCACGTCTTAAACCAAAACATCGACAAATTTATCTTAAATATTATCTACCCTGGGCTATCAAAACAGGCAATAATGCAAAATTTTTACAAGGTATTTAATTTACTTATGTTATAATTGATATTACTCTTTATAGAAAATTTTGAAACAGTTAATTTTATTTTTCAGGTATTTATTATGAGAAGAGATGGGAACAAAATATTAATGATTTCCATAAAGAGATGAATATTTTCAAGTTAGCAGAAAGATAATATATGTATATATATATATATATAACATTTAAAAGCAGATACTTTTCTTTTTAAGCAATATTATTATTTATTTCAATATTAGATATGTATAGAAATGAAACATTTCTTTAATGTAAATAGATAAATATTAGTGCTCAAATGTTAGTTGTTAAAGAATGAATTGATGTAGTGAAAAAATAAGCTTTATTTTTATAAATTGTTATAATATAACATATTGAAGATGAACTAAATTGTTTCTTCATAACAACATTTCTGAACTCCTTCCATTTGGATTGTGTAAAGGTGTAGTATGTTCACCGACTTCAACAATCCATTCATACCAAACTCTACGGGCACTCACACATCTCCAAAATATGGCTTTTATTTTATCACCTTTTTGTACTCGTAAAGGAGTCTGTAATCATAATTTCATAAGGTTTAAATGAAATAACTTGTGCATATGCTATTAATAGATAATATAATTGAACATATTAATAAAATTAAAAATCCAAAATAACACATCAATCATTACAGAACTTGAGACAAGTTGGTTTTTAAAAATATCATATTGATTATATGGCTATTAATATAATGGTTATTTCGGAATAATTCATTTGTTTAATATGTGTCAAAATGTATACCACATTGAAAAGCTATCAAAACTTAAATGCACTCAATACTTTCCAAGTTTCAAAGACATTATTTACCTTAATGGGTATAAATATTGGAAACCATGATATCATTCCTGGGCTGTGAGTAGAAGGCACAATACTGATCATTTCCTTTCCATATAACAAACAATCAAAATATCCTCCAAACCCATGCATCACATTATCCTGCTCTACTTCCCACATAATAGTAGTGCATCTTCTATTATCTGTCATTGGTAATCCTCTATAATCAGTTAGATCTTGTCCTTCATAATTTTTCATTCCTTTGGCGGGATGGTCAAAAGTAAAAACACACTAAAAAAATATACACTGTAAGGTTAAAGATATATTTATTAATTCATTAAAAAATATTAAGAATTATTTACCTTAGTTTCCGCAATATCATGTTTGTTTTGCATGTAAACTACCCATAGCGTTTCAAGATTCTTTTCTATTTGGGCGGAATTCCCAGGTGATGCTGCTCTTGCAGCTGCCCACAATCTTGGGGACGATATTGGCGCGACATATGAGCTATATTCTCTGGGAATAGATATACCACCACTTTTCAATAAGCCTGCTGCACCATCTAAACATTCTGGTGAAAGTTCATTGTCACCCCAAGAACCTAAAAGAATTATAAATAATAACCTTATTTGATTACCTTATATAAAAAGGATTTATTGTTTGAATCTACCACTACACTATTTTGATTAGTATTTAGATTAAATTCTTTAAATATGCTTTATTAATTTATATCAAATCCAGTTTGGATTTATCTGAAAATATAAATTAAAATAAAAAAATTCATTACATCAATAATGTTATTACCTAATAGTTCTGAAACAATTATATCCGCTTTAGGTGAAAAATTAACTTGACGCATATCACCAGGTATTACTATAACATCTCGATCCCGCCAAACTTCTCGAACTTGAGCTGCAAGTACTACTACTGCACATGGATTCTTTTCAATTGCTATTACCTTGAAATACAGAATAATTAAGAATAATTCCCTTTCCACATATATAAATTTTATGACCAGTATTCTCACTAAGAGTGTTGTCTGAAGTGATAACATTGCCTGTTTCACTTCATACAACATTTGTAAATAAAAGTGTGTTTTAGTTTGTCTTGTTGTGACAATAAATAATATATAATTAAAAAATAAATAACGAATAATTAACATTCTTGCTTATTTAAATTCTTAATTGTTAAAGTAAAAAAAAAAAATCAATTGTTATTATGGAACTTTATATGATGAAAATTATTTTAGGTACTTATTTGTAGGTATTTATTTATTTATTTGAATCTCCAACAGTTGTACAGAACACACATTCAAAACACTTTTACATTAACTTAAAACTAACTATGCACAACCAATTACCGAAGAACATACCATTTCCAAACACAAGTAAAAATAATAAAAATCAAAAATAAAATAAAATTAGAAAATAGAAATATTTAAATAAAAAACAGAAACAAAAGGTATTAAGATTATATGCTTACTTTAACTTTGCTGTTAGTTATATCCGCTGCATTAAGTGTTGCTCTGACAAGGGGTCCTCTTCCAGCACCTAACACCATTACTGTAATTGTTCTTTCATTTTCTTTTACTGTATTATCACCTTGTCCAATATCAGCATTCTTCTTTGCTTCTATAATACATGAGTCACTCGGATGATCCTGTTGTGATGAAACTAAATATAAATTAATTAAAACTTTTTGACAATAATAACCAACAAAATTATTATTTTAGAAATTATCATTACAAATTTCATGGTACACTCAAATTATTCAGATTGTGTAAAATTGCTTCCTAATATATACTAAATGACATTTATATATATATATATATATATATAAATGGTATTTATTATAAGTAATAAGCATTTAATTTGCAATTTTTAATTTGATACAACTTATTTATCCAAAAATTTGTGACTAACAACACACACTGGATTTTTATTGTGTATAAATTTGTTTCAACATTGAAAATTCATTCAAATGTATTTTTTAAAATACTAATTAATTAATGGTTATTCTATTAGGTATATGTAACTAACATCAATGCATTCTCCTTTCCTCTTTTTGTGAATATCAGTGAGTGCTTGAGCAATTGCTTTTTGGTATTGATCATATTTAACTGGATCCTTTTCAAATACATTGTAAGTATGAGTATCTAGATTATCTGCTAGAGGTTGTAATGGTGTCTGAAGGTAATCCTCCCATCTGCCATCAAAAATAACATGGTTAACTTTAGTAATTATTAATTAAATTTGAACATACAAAACTTTTAAAAAGTTAATTACCCTTTCGCATAACTAAGCATTGGATCATCTCCAATATAAGGCCTTCTTTTCCAAAGTCTATATAAATATTGTAAATAATATTCAATATTTGACCTCCTTGCTCCACTAACAATAACCTGGGCATCATGTTCTACCATGCTGACTACCACTTGTTGGTGTGCTCGTGACAAAACTGGATACCTATAACAAAAAACACAATCATTTATAAAGATATAAAAATATAAGAATGCACTGTAAGTGATATAATCAAGCATTAAATTATTTTAATTACATATATACTATGATAAATTCTTAATAAACTTACAATTAAAAAATATAGATATATTCTTAGTAATACTGACCCTTTCCTGTTATTATGAAATAGTGAAGTAGGAACAATTATAGCTCTAATAGGCTCACCAAGCCATCTTTTAATGATCTCTTGTGAAGGCAAATCCGCTGACATTTCTATTACAACACCAATTCTTTTATCCCAACCCATGCGTTCATGAAATTTGGTCCACCAATGCCATGGCTCATTCCAAGCATCATCATTTTCATTATCTATATCAATGTTTGCTTTTAATGTTTTATGACAAAGCATCGGTACACTAGCCCAAATAAGGGTTGGGTGATGGCTGGAAAATTTATTATATTAATAACTTTATGACCAGTACTCTCATCTTATACTGATAAAAATAAATTTAAATAGATAAACATTTTGTAACCTTGTTTCAAAATAAGTATGCAAAGTTCTAGCTAGGTTATTTGTATATCTCGAATGTAGCGATAACATAACAGCCGGAAGTCCTAGACCTCGACAATAAGATAGTTCTTCATTGAGAGAATCTTCATGCCGTTGACGAACAATAGGCGACGGAGCATCAGGGTCTAGATACTCTGATAATTTACCGACGATCCTACTATTCCAATCCTGAGGGGACAAAATCATGTCAGAGCGGGTAAATCCTCCAACAGTACCACCTGATGGAAGAATTGGTCGGCGAAAACGTGGATGAATGATAGGCGAAACAATAAAAGCGAAATTAGCATGCAACGCTTCACTGAGACACGCTTGTAAATCAGGTGCTGTAATATAATCTAGACCACACGAAATTTCTTGATGAGCCATTATGATTTATCGTAATTTTGTTTATATACATTAATTTTAACAAGTTATAACAATTTTAAATTAAGTAGGTAGGTATCACAAATGAAGCACGCTTTTCAATTTCAGTTAGCGTCAAGTCAAACTGACAATATAAATATATATTTTTTAAAACTTATATGACGTCTCTGGATACAAGCTTTTTAAAACTTAATTGTCAATAAAATTATATTATGGCGTTAACGTATTACTATACTTCTACAAAAACATAAAATATATCTAAAGTTAATATTAAGATAAAAATGAATACGTATAATAATTTAACTCACAACTTGACCCAAATGAGGTAAATGAAACAAAAATATTAGATTTATTTAAAAATATTTTTTGAAACAACAATTATTTTTTAATAATTATGTTCAATACTTCATATCTACCTACATCAATTCTATATCAATTCAAACTAATTGTGTTTTTAATTTTAATTTTATTAAGTGCATGTTTATTTTTTATGGTCTTTAATTTGTACCAATTTGGACTTTTTTTTTTTAATCTTTCTACTCATGTTGCTATAATTATGTGTTAATGTATTTTTAAAAAAATATTGTAATTGTTGTGGCTACTTTAAAAAGCTTCACATGTTAGCTATTTTGATGCCTGCATTAAATACTTAGAGACAGTGGACTTCTCTTTTATCACACCATCTTGCGATGCTAATGAAGCAGCATCAAGGTTTGTTGATATACTGTCTGGTTCTGTTAAGCTGAACTCTGAAATTAGCCGTATACCTAGTAAGAAAAGAACACTTAAACCATGGATAACCACTGGACTCCTACGCTGTATCCGGAATAGAGATAAACTACACAAAAAACACAAAAAAGAACCAAATAACGTAATTCTCGAGGTTACATATAAGCGATACCGGAACTTTTGTAACTCTCTGTTGAGAAAGCTTAAAAGAAACTTTGAAAAAACGCTTTTACGTAATGCAAAAACTAATAAAGAATCTTGGAATGCAATCAAATCAATTATAGATTATACGAAACAGAAAACGTCAGCTGAAAATCTTTTAAGTCCTAACAATAGTATCAATAATAGCATAGACTCTGTAAATAATTACTTTTCTAGTATAGGGAAGCAGCTTGCCGAAACTGCAACTGCGTATAATGAAAATAACACTAATTCATACAATTTCACGTTTCCTCCAGAGTGTAATTCCATAGTATTACTACCACCAGATGAGGCAGAGATAGAACTGTTAATAATGAACCTCAAAAATAATTGCGCTACAGGCTGGGACTTAGTACCAGCCCAGCTTCTAAAATTATCTAAGCATATAATAGTCCCAGCTCTTTCTAAGCTCTTTAACCTATGCATAACTCAGGGAGTGTTCCCTGAGGTCTTTAAAAGGTCGCTTATCACTCCTGTTCACAAGGGTGGGAAGCGAGACCAAGTTTCTAATTATAGACCTATATCAGTTCTGTCATCCCTTTCCAAAATATTAGAAAAACTACTAAATAACAGACTAATTAATTTTCTGGAACACAACAAAATTTTATCTGCCTCACAGTTTGGTTTTAGGTCTGGGAAAAGTACTGAAGACGCAGTCATCAATTTAACGAATTATGTTACTTCTCAGGTAGATAGAAAGCAAAAGTGTTTAGGTATATTCCTTGACCTAGCCAAGGCGTTTGATACCGTCTCAATTCCCATTCTTGTGAACAAGTTGGAATGCCTCGGTATTCGTGGCAAACCGCTCCTGATATTTAAGGACTTTTTGGTTAATCGTTCACAACAAGTAAAAATTGGTGATCACGTCAGTTCTCAGGCACCTGTCATTTGTGGCGTCCCTCAGGGCAGTATTCTTGGCCCAACTCTCTTTTTGATCTATATTAACGACCTATGTGAACAAACTTTAAGAAATGGTAAAATTTTTACCTACGCGGATGATACTGCACTTGTATTCCACGGTGAGACTTGGGACAAAGTACGGTATTATGCTCAATTAGGACTCCACAGAGTCAATCAATGGCTTAGTGTAAACCTGTTGACATTGAATCTCTCCAAAACCTCATTTATTCAGTTTTCTGTGGCTAAAACAAAACCAGAGAACATTAGTCTTAAGGTTCACACATGTAACTACCCTAGTGATTCTCTTACTTCCTGTTCATGCTTTGAGATAGCTAAATGTACGACCGTCAAATATCTAGGAGTTATTTTGGACGAAAAACTTAGCTGGCGCTCTCAAATAGACATCACGACTGCGCGCACCAGAAAACTTATTTGGGTTTTCAAGAAGTTGAGGCACGTTGCTGATTTAGATCTTCTGCGCACAATATATCATGCACTAGTTCAGTCAGTCATTGGATATTGTATAAAAGCTTGGGGTGGTGCTTGTAAAACCTTTATGTTAGACTTAGAAAGAGCGCATAGATCTATCTTAAAAGTCATGACCTCTAGCCCATACAGATTTTCTACAACTAAGTTGTATGAAAAATGTCAACTCCTAACGGTTAGGCAACTATACGTCTATCAATTAGTTATCCAACAACATAGAATCACCCCCTATCATGCCGACGAATACAGTAAACAACGTGTCATTAAAAACGTATGTCCACCTGTTATATGTCGAACAGCTTCAGCCAAACGACAACATGATTTTAAAGCAGTTTATTTGTATAACAAAATAAATAAAATAAAAAATATACATCCCTTATGTAATCGTGAAGCTAAAGTAATTATTAAAAATTGGCTACTAGGACTAGATTATGAACAAACTGAACTGTTGTTGCTATAATATTTTGTGAAACAAATTACACACATACACGCACACACACACACACACACACACACACACACACACACACACACAAACACATACACACATACACACTACTCTAGTATACAGTAAGAAATAATTATTTATCATTTATTTTTATTTACATAGAACGATATGACACTAAAATATGAGAGAGGACACTGATTTCTGTAATACAGGTCTTTGAGCCTAGCTCAGAAATCAGGGACTTCATTATACTCTGTAACTTTTTATGTGAATAAAGATTATTTATTTATTTATTTCATTTAATTGTTTTACATTTGTCATTAAAACATGTAGTAGCTACTAGTGGTCCTTAAATAAAATAAATAAATAAAATAAAATATAATGTAATCGTTCATCGTGTGATCATTGACATTTTCCCTTACCACAAATATGTATGGTTGAATACCTTTGCCTTTTGTAGACGGTATGAGTTAAAAAGTAGTGAAATGAAACTCATGTGTATTTTGACATTTTAATTTTTTAAACTACAATTACGAGGTTACTGTGGAATTGTGGATAATATTTTTATTGAACATAGTATCCTAACTATTAAATTTTACTAAAATGACTGTGCAAAAGAAATCTGTAAAAAATAATCAGTTAAAAAAAGAACTTTCTATGGAATTAAGTTTTCTGAAAAACGTATTTTCAGTTTTGACTATTCCATTGCAAAGAAAAGGTAGTTATGGAACAAACCATATTTGTTATAATTAATTTATATATAATAAAGGCAAATACAATTAAAAAAAATGCCTGTCAAATATAATTACATAAGCATTCTATATTATAACTTAAATGTTAGCTTTACACTTGTTTCTTGTTGTACAGTTGTTACTTTGTTTTTATTTATTTCATTTAATAATTAACTGAAAGCCGAGATGGCCCAGTATGGTAACAATGCGCGAATCTTAACCGATAGTCGTGGGTTCAAGCCCGGGCAAGCCCCACTGAATTTTCATGTGCTTAATTTGTGATTATAATTCATCTCGTGCTTTACGGTGAAGGAAAACATCGTGCGGAAACCTGCATGTGTCTAATTTCACTGAAATTCTGCCACATGTGTATTCAACCAACCCGCACTGGAGCAGCGTGGTGAAATAAGCTCCAAAACTTCTCCTCAAAAAGGGAGAGGAGGCCTTTAGCCCAGCAGTGGGACATTCACAGGCAGTTACGGTAATAATTAATTTTGCTTTTTAGACGATGACGATAGTCAAATGGATATTGAAATAACTAATGAATCTAAGAATCAAGATGAAAAACAGGTTACTGAAAGAGCTTGCAATATTATGGAGCTGGAAAAAAAATTGGAAAAAATTAAATCTCAAAACAATTTCAATCTTAAAAATAAATTAGTAAAGAAGAGTCTTAGTAGTAAACTAAATAAGAAAATTAAAAAGAGAGAAAGAGTGAAATTAAATCCAAATAAAGTAAAAGCTGCTGCTAAAAATATGGAAGAAAAAGAAACTAAAGTCAAATGTAATGTAAATGCTGCTAAACCTATCTTTAACAATGATGGGAAATTGGTTTTTTCAAAGTTCGACTTTGCTAAGCTAGGAGAAAAAGGTATTCATAGTTAATAATATTTAAGTTAGTGTTTCACTTAAATGTATTTAAAATAAAAAAAACTGCCTCATTGGTCGAGTGGCTTGATATAAGGCCGCAGACCCAGAAGTCCTGGGTTCGATCTATACTTTTGATTTGAATGTAGAAATTTAATAATGACTTGTTTTGATAGTTAAGTGGTTATTCGCACAGCCATATAATTAATTAGTGCCAGGATAGTTTAAATAATATGTGTTACTTCTTTATGAACATTTATAATATAGTCCACCTTATTAATTAATTTATTTCATATTTAAAAGTAAATTAAGGTTTTGGTTTTTCTTTAAGTTACCTTTGAATTAAGATTTTTGTTTTTAGTTTGTAGTTATTTTATATTTAAAATGATTTAAATTTGTAGTACAAACAAATACTCAAAAATGCAAAAGTGATGTAATTTATGTATTTAATTAGAATTTATAACATTATTTTTTATAGAAAGAGGTAATAAATCGAAAAAGGATCCTAAGAAACTTCTAGATGATTTGAAACAGCAAGAAGACAAGTTACAAAAATTGTCTGAAATAGATAGCAACAAAGCTAAAGAGCTAAAAGAAAAAGCAGCATGGAAAAATATCCTTCAAAAGGCTGAGGGTGAAAAAGTAAAAGATGATCCAACATTGTTAAAAAAATCCATCAAGAAAATGGTAAGGTTTAACACAACCATAGATCATTTGTGAGTCGTGGATGACTATGAAATGCCTGTATATTGTTATATCCATGACCTGAAATATAAAAATAATAAAATATAAATAGTATGCAAAACCTTTTCTGAACTAATTTAGCTGTAGGTACAACAAGATTTGCACACTGTTTAAGCATGTTAGCTACTTAACTTCTTTATTAAGTTATTTTTAACTTAAATTAAGTCTTGTTTTTTTAACTTAAATTAAGTCTTGATTAACAACTGTTGAAATACAATCTCTTACCAATTGTTAATTAAAAATATATTAAATTGAACAGGAACAAAGAAAGAAAGTGAGTAAAAAGAAATGGGAAGGTAGAATTCAGAGCGTAGAAAAGAAAAAAGAAGATAGACAGCAGAAACGAAAGGAAAATATTTCGAAGAAGAAGAAGGAGAAGAAGTCGAAAATTGTGAAAGCTGCTGTCAAACGAGGACGAGTTGTTATTTAGTTTAACACTTCAATGAAAATGTTTAAAATTGACAACACTGTTTTTTATTGGATTTATTCTTAAACATATCGAATGCGCGACTCTGTCGCATGATAAGTTCACCTGCTTAAACAATGATTTGATAAGTATATTTTAACAGGGATTTTTAATATTTATAATCGATTTAATTTAATTGTTCCCAAGATTAGCCCACACAAACAGCATGGCTAACAAAATAATAAATAATGTTTGTTGGATTTTTGGAAACAAAAAAATATTAATCTTACGCTCGCGCATAAGTATAAGGAAAGGATAAATGATTGTTTGGAAGTCTGTGATTTTAAAGTAAGAATTGTAAAATGACATTCTGGTTAGAAAAAAGTAAGGTTAGAGGTTTTTTTATTTTTAGATTGATGATTATTCTTTTAATAAATTACTAAGTTACTCGCAGAACTCACTCTGGAGCATGCAATATAAACACTGTCCATGTGAAAACAGTTCTCACTGAAGTCATTGCTGGCCATGTTCAACAACAGGCAATGGTACTTTTCAATGTCATGGGGAAGCACACTTTAAGAACGAACTATATACTTTTAAATTCGAATTATATATTCTAACGCTTGAGCACATCTTAAAATAAATCTGTAGGAATTGGGGTTATGTTGAGGTAAATCTTCGAGACCATCAATTAATTGGTGCTCATGGCACAATGGTTTACGTAATACGTTTTATTTTATACAAACTTCACTATCATAGTGAAGTTCGTTTAAAAAAAGTATTACTTGCCTACCTAGGAGATATTGATATGAATGAATTAATGATATAAAATATTGTGTAAGTATGTGAATGAAGTTTGTTCGCGAATATGTACATACGATCGTTCTAAGACGGATTTCTAATACTTCGGACTATTTTTATACTTTAATATAAATTCTTCTTACATCAGAAATGATGGATACAAAATTTCAACCCCTATTTTATTCTCTCAGAGGGTAAATTTTCAAAAACAATTAAATAATAATTTATAATCAGAAGTTTGTATATAAAATTTCATGCCTTCTAACTTTTAAAATGACGGGGTTCCATACAATTGTTCATACCTTATTAAAACTATTCAGGGCTGGAATTTCTAGAAATTCTTCATTAGTGGGTGCTTACCTTCGATCACTAATAAGAACTAGATATCCAGTCCCGTACAATAAACATTTTAAAACTGTCCTTTAATGTGTTTATGTAGTTGTATTCGAAACAAAAACACATTAATGCAAATTGTATTCACAACTCATACACATAATTATGGTGGAATGACTCAATTATAACCTTTATTTATTTATTATAACCTTCTCCTCAAATGGGAGAGGAGGCCTTTAGCCCAGCAGTGGGACATTAACAGGCTGTTACGGTACACATATTTACACACACACATATTTTGACCGACAATAGCTGGTCTACATACATTACAAATTCAACCTAACGTTAACTTGATTTAACTTTTTGTCTTGGTTAACTTGAAGTAGAATTTAAAAAACTGTTAAAAACAATAAAATTTTATCAAGTAGGCTCGCTAGCACAAGGGGGATTCTTGGGGGATTGGGTCTGTATAATTTTGCTCCGCATATGTTGACAGGCTCTGACCGTAGTCGTAGTGACGCCGGCAGGCTCAATCTGGAGGACAGCGGGATCTGAAGGTGCACCGCTGGCCGGCCGCAGTTAGTATTGGGCCCAATTAGTAGGTTCGCCATCTACGAAAGGCTGCCCCACCAACTTGCGAAAAATCCTGGGATAGCTTCCATCGTGCTGGTGACCAGAGAGAGGTCCTGGTGGCGATTTCCAGGGGGGTTCGGACGTCCCCGCGGTCTCCACTTGAGTCTACCATTCCCGTCATTGCGGTGAAAGTCACGATGTCTAAAATGTGGCACCTCGTACAACTTCCATTTCCCCATATCTATTCACACCTACACATTTATGATTTGTGAAAATAGAAAGAAAAAAGTTTCACAGCGGCTGCACCACCTCTCTTTTTCAGTGCATCTCTCAAATATACGAGGTTTGCACTCCAATCTCTTTGCGGTCTACCACTACCTTGCGACCGCCAAGCCGCACTTGCTCTTTCTCACGGAGACACAAATACTTACTACTTACAGTATCCCGGATATTCACTTGAGCACAACTTCAAACCTCGTGCAGGAGTCTGTATGTAAGCTCGTAATGACGTCTGCTGCAGGTGTCTCCGAAACTTGGAGGTACCCCATTTTTCGGTAATGTGGTCCTTATCAGATACAGGTTTGGAGCAGATCATATACGCCTATAGGTCGCACAGTGGTGACCAGGAGACGACTCGGAGGTTCGAGTATCTCAGTCAGTTAGCAACCGACTGCTCAAATGGTGTTTCTGGGGGATTTATACCTAATGGTCTGGACCTTCTGCTGACTACCGACCCTGACCGGTTTTCAGTTCAGTGTCAGTTCCGGCTCCTTTGGACACTTCTGATCATTGCGTGATACTCTGGACTCTGGTCCCACTGCAACCAGACGGGTGTGGCGATGCAAGTCGGCAGATTGGGACGAGATGCGACACTTTTTTTTATCCTACCCTTGGCGGTAGATGTGCTTCTCTTCCAATGATCCGTTGAGCTGCGAACAAGCCATATCTGAAGTGATATGCCAGGCTATGGAGTTCTTCATTTCATATGCTGACGTATCACTAGATGGCAAGATTCCTAGGTGGTACAACGCTGAGTGCGCCGAAGCTGAGGCCCGTAAAAGCTCAGCGTTTGTAGCGTGGGCAGGCCCGCACCACCAAAGCTCCGGACATTACATCTAAGAAGAGAGCCTTTAACTCTGCTCCCAAGTCCTACAAGAGTCAAAGATGGTCGGTTCTGGTTGAAAAAGATTGGTTTGGTTTTATAGCTCGTAAGCATTAAGAAAAGTAATATCCACTCATCGAGTAATAACACTCATAGATTCGATGTCACCGTCATAGACGCGACACTTTTTATTTTCTGCCTATTGAATTGGGTATTGGCATGGAACATAGCTAAATAAATTTAAATAGACAAACTGTCGGTTTTATTAGCAATCGAAGTTAACGAAGTGAAGTCCATTGTTTCAAATTAATATAAACTTAAAGTATTTACCCTTAAACAAATTATTATATTTATTTATTTACCTTTTTTAAAAAATGATTTATACAGCGCCACAAGGTCAGCTTTATTCATTAGATCATTTTCCGTCATCAATTCCAAAATTAATTTTTCATATCCTTGACCAGCAATTTGTAAGATTCACATCTTTTTTTTAAATATCTGTTTTGACGCTGTACCTTCTTATATTTATCTGCAAGTACTTTTTTAGTTGCAATTTCTTTTTACAATTTGTTTTTTAGCACTATCATTCGAGGAGTATCGAAGACTGATTCCGAAACACTTACTGGTTCAGATATTGGTTCGACCAATTCTGAAGTACCTGATTTCGGATCGCTAGCGTCGTATGGTACTGCGCATTTCTTGAGATATAGTCGACCTGTCTTTATCATGTATTTATCTTCATTTTTGAAATGATCTGAATATATGAGTGTATAGTCACTCGGTAGTCACGTATCTTCGTTGCGTTTTTTTGGGACAATTCTTCCCTTTTTCCCTATTTCTTGGGACAGGGCAAGATAACCTAAAGCAAATCATTCACTAGACCTAATTACGGCTACGGCTAGAACCAACACGTCCTTAGCCTTGTACTTATATATGGAATCCGCTATTTACTAGCTTTCATTTGATACCAATGTTCTTAGAGTATCAAATGTTTTTAACTCCACCCCTTTTTTTATTGATTTACTGACGCCATATTTAAATAACATAGCCTATGTCACTCCCACAATCAAAACGAATCTACTGACACCTCATAAGTCAATATCCATCAAGCTTAGGCTGCAGAGCCAAGTGAGAGCCAGTGCCAAAGAAATAGACATACATACATACATTCGTACATATGTACATACAAACAAACACTCGAAACGTTTTTCAAGTGTTTGTTTGTATGTACACTCTCTTTCAGGGTCAGTCGGCAAAAAATAATCAGTTAAACGAAGTCATATATTACACTAACCCTTAGTACCAACGTGTCCAATCTGTACGGTTCACTTTTCATAATCTATGATTTTCATACAAAATGTATGAACTTTTTCATCGCAGACCTTTGTAATTAATACTAAATCCCAGTTTATAACATAATAAATACAAAAGTCGACTATACTATCAGTTATAAGTACTAAAACAGATTTGTTTGGATTAAAAAAAATTTAAGAGTGGTATTACTCTTTATATGTTTACGTGAAGACCTTAAAATCCACATAAAGACCGCTGTCATCAATTTTGATTGCCGATTCTTACATTTCGGGCACTCTAAGTAAGTGTTCCTAATAGAATAAATTAAATGAAAAATTTCAATAAAATCATAAAAATTTACTAGTTTCTGATTTATTCCTTTGTATTCACCTAACTCCCTATCTGAATGCCAAATTTGAACTTTCTAGGTCATTTGGTACTGGGTTAGAGTTTTGATCTATGTATAGGTCAATCAGTGATAAAAATGACGATTTTTGAACGTTAATATTTAAATAACCGTTCGAGGTGTGTTAATGAAATTTAGAGCACATGTGTATCTCGCAGTCTTAGCCTTAATTTATGAGCCAAATTTTACATGTTTATGTGAAATACTTTTTGAGTTATGAGTCAAAGTAGGGGTCAAAAGTAGCTCCAAATGGTTAGTGTAATATTACACACGCAGCTGCTCGCCAGTTCTGTTAGCTTGAACTTGGCTTGACACGCTACCGCGTGTCTAGATAGTTGACGTGACTATAGATCTTGGATGAACAATAAAAATGCGGATTAACGGAAAGTAATTTCGTTTATTCGCCACATTTGTATTTTTATTACAATATTTTAGTTCGTTAGCTACTATCTAGGAGTTACGAGTCTAATATAAGAATCTGTTTATAACTTTAGGTAACAATAGCAGAATGCTTTCACAATTGCTTCAAATGTTAAAGTTGCAAACATTGGTAGGTACAATATTTGTTTTCTGCAACTAAAGTAGCGTACAATTTCGGTGGAATAAGAATATCTATGCAGAAATTGCACTGTTTGACAGCTGTACTGAACTGTAATCATAAAACTAGGTTTGCTATAAGTATCATAACTAAATTCATATGAACACATTTTTTCTTATTTCTAGGTGCATAAATTATGTATAACACCATACTAAACTCTACAAAAAAATATACGGTGTAATATAAACTGATTGAAAAATAAAGAAAATTCGTTAGGTTAAGTTCTGATAATTATTTGTACCATAGCACAAAGATGCTAAAATAATCTTAAAAATTAAATAATATGTATATATTTTTTTCAATTTAAACTTTGTATATTGAATTGAAATAAATTATAATGTAAATATTTTAACTGTGCCTTTATAAAGTCGCAGTAAGTAATTGTTATTTACATCTCACTTAGTCCCCGATTGTTATTTTATTTGATTTAATTTCTAACCTTGTATATAACTTAACTCCAAGACAGTGATGAGTATAGTTTTTTGAATACACGGTTTGCTAACATTTTATCGCGTTAAATATATTTTATTTAAAACAACTCGTATCCAACTACTTAATTATGTAATATGCGATTGATGCAGACTCAAGAACGGCACAGTTATAATATTTGTACAGGCGAATCATATATGTATGCTTTAGATAAATACTCGTAAAATGTATTTCTTTGGACACAATTAGTTTGATTGCGTTGTTTAATTTTGTAACAATAATGTATAATAATTTAAATAATAATATTGCATTTACGTTTTAAAAGATTACTTAAAAGTAAAGTTTATCTTAACTTAAACATTACTTTAAATTAGGTCAGTTTTGAACTCCTCAATCAGTAATGTATCAAGACGAACTATAACATAACGATACATATAAATTATCTTGCACAACATGTTTTGACAATATAGAAGTTTGCAATTAAAATTATACCTTTTATTATGCCTCCAAATCTGTATTACTGATCTTATAACAATATGCAAATCTTTATTGTCTTAGTTGTAATTGACTGATACCCAAGCCTCTTATTGCACGATTTCGCGCCTAGCCAACCTACGGCAAACCTAGCGTTGGATGGAGCATAACGGAAACTTAATAAATAATACAATGATATAAAACGTGTAGCTCCGGCTGAGTCGCGCCATAGTACCCAATGTTTAAACACAAGGTAGACCATAAAATATGGGAAAAGTGTAGATTGTATGATATAATGGGTTAATTCTTTTTTTTTATTACAAAAAGTTTGTAATTCAGTTTCGAAAAGATGTTCTAAGATAAAAATATATCATCTACAAGTAAAGATATACATAAACAATAAATGTGTACCTAGCTTTATGCTATAATATAATGTATAAAACTAGACTATTCTTATATTAAAAATTAAACACATTGTATGTAAAAACAATTGTAAATAGCAACAACTAAACACGAATTATAAAGCCTCGAAATAGAAGTCTTATTTTTGAATAACTTGTAATAAAATAAAATTAAATAATATTAAAATTTGTATGTTAAAGATAGAGAACATGAAAATATAATTCATTCATTAAATAATAAAACTAATAAGGCTCATAAATATGAAGCCTTATTTTACAAAAAATATAAAACTTTAAATATCATTTTATTAAGGACCTACTATACCAGACCTATAATTGGTCTATTAAAGATAAAGATCAATATAAAAACTTTATATTTTGTGGTTCATACTTTCAACATTCGTAGGTTTAATAAGTCCTTAAAATTGAATCCTATGGATATAAGCAAATAGTTTTCAGTGTATAACACTTCTAGAATAAATATTTGAGTGAGTGTACTCAACAAAACTTTTCATAACTTGCTTACGGCTTAGCCAACGGTCATTGCACTTTACAAAGTTTGCCTACATCTAATATTATAAAACAAGTCTCATACATAATTGTCTTTAGAAAATATTCAGATTACATACTTAATAATCAATATACAACTACAATTAAAAAAATATTTGGAGCAAGATGTACATTGAAGCATCAGAAATATAAAATATGCTTCATGTACAGACACTACCAACCATTTAAAAATAAAACTTATACACTATATTCTAAAAATTATAAAAAACATATAGCTTTTACATTACAACTTTTCAAAATAGAAAAATAAAAAAAATGTTTCTTGTAATACTGCATACTAATAGTCATTAATCTAAATCAGTCAAGGCGTACATTCAAACAATAAATAATATCTGTCATTTTTAAAGTACAATAAGTCTGGTCTGGTTTGTAATTAGTAAAGCTGTTCAGTGGAAACTTACAGGTGTACTATAATATTGTTACAAAATAAGAGGTGGGTAACCATTTGAGCATATTCTTTTAATCCATAAAAACAGGAGTTACGACGCAATATTTACTACATCTTCTTAAATATGCTCAAATAGTAATACTTATTTATAATGTATTATACTTAATCACTACATTCTAAATTTAAATGGTAATAATAAAGCAAGTTGTGAGGCGGGATATTTGCATCAGTCTTGTGAAATTCTCAATTGTGTAAATTATTACTGTCATTGATTTAACCATTTGGTAAACTGTATAAAATAAAATCAGAAAAATTTGTGTTACAATCTACTTGTAAAATATTGGTTCACACTATTCATCAGTTCAATTCTGATTTTAAAGATGTAAGAGTGGCTTCTAGAACTCTGCCAGCAGCATAACTAGGTATGTTCAAGTAAGCTGGTTTGTCATGCTCACAGAGGCCTGGTTGTGTACAGCAACGGCTTAGTGCAGATCCTGAAGTATTTGTTGAAGTACTGCCACCAGCATCATGAGAGTTTACTAGACAGATCATTTTGTGGTTGTTAAATTGTTCTAAAGAACGAAATTGTTCCCCACAGTTTTCACACTTTAATTCTCTAGCATGTACTTTTTTGTGGCTGTTTAAAGACCTTGAATTGTCAAAGACTTTAGTACACATATCGCAGTATTTTAATACTTTCTCTCCTGTGCAAACAACTTTGTGATTGTTAAGTCTGTCTAATGACATGTAACGTTTATTGTTGCATAAATCACATTTGAACTGCTTCTGAGGTACACGGCCTGTGTGAACTTGCATGTGTTTTCTTAAGTTACTTTTATCTTTAATGTATTTTGAGCACACTGAACACTTATTTACATCTTTTCGAGTATGGCTTGCATCTAAATGCCGTCGTAAATGTGATTTTTTGTAAAAAGGTTCCAGGCAGATCTGGCATCGGAATGGCTTTTGTGCAGGATGTACTCCTGTCAAATGTGTGTTAAATTCAAGAATTGTAGGATAACTTTTTCTGCAATGAGGACAATGGAATAATTTCCGACATATAGCCACACTGGAATCACAGAAAGGATCTGAACAGTCGTCACAGAATGAATCTAACCCTGCGGGCGGTGGAGGAGTAGGTGTGGTTTGAAAATGATCTAGGTCATTCTGTAGAGGATCTGTATCAGGGGTACCTGCTCCGCTAGGTTCTTGTTTTACTTTTGTTTGGTCACTGTTTTCTGAGAAATCATCTTGGGAAGGAATACTTCGAGACGTACTAGCTAACATCCACCAAGGGTTGTAGTGCCATGCTCCTAGGCCACTTTGAAGGCCTTGTCCCTTTATATCACTTGGTTTTGTTTGGGTTTCAGCGTTAGAGAAACCGGGAAAACTTGGCAATTCTTGATGTTTTGGTTTTGAAGATTCGAAAATGCTATGTTGAGAAATAAGGTGTTCATAATCGCTTGTTTCCAACTTTCTTTCGTTCCGATCATTTGGTTCTTTTTTAGACATATTTAAAGCTTCTGTAAATAAATAATAATACCATTATTAATATAGGGCTGGCTTTTTATATTTCATTACAAATAATAGAAACGTAGAAATTGTATATTGTTTACGTAAACTTGAGTGCAAAAACATAACAAGTAAACAAACAACGCAAGTCGCAAATGCGCGAACTATCAGCATTTTAACATCACAAACTATAAACAAAATTTATTTCACTGTAATAATTTTCAATCGATTATCAACGATAATCGAAATATTAAATTCTAAGCTATTTATAAATACATACTTTTTAAACTTTCTTACGAAATATAATTATTTCAAAAGCAATTCAGCCATTTTGTTTAATTGAAATATAGATAAAATATAGCATACTTATTTTAAACATAAAGATAATAAAATAGTATTTGCTAAGGTGATTGTTTTGATTATAGCTTTTCTTTACGCTTTATAACGTTGTTAAATTATTATATTTTGCATTATCACATCTTTTAAAAATTTATAAAATTTTTAGAAATTCATTTACTGCAATAAATAATTTTATCAATTTATATATTTTATATTTCATTTTATTTTTTGACTTATACATTATCATCGTAATTAGATTTAGTTTATAGTAGAATGTAAAATAAATATATTAAAATTAATTTAACAAACCGGTCGTTAAATATTTCTTCTTCGTGGTAAAGATTAAAATATCTTTTTCCATATTTGATTGCCTTTTCTATTGCTCTATGAAAGTATATTTAATTTAGTTGAAAAGCGTAAAATTTAGTAGTTGAAGCTTGCGCACCAGGCAGGACCTTAAGGAAATATCTCAAGTAAATGGCAATAATTTTCAATATTTAACAAATCTACGTAATAGCCAAGACAAATTCAACAATAAAAAATCCAAATACTGAAAGAAATATCGCACTATTACTTCGCTAGTAACTATATTCACTCGTTTAGCTAACTGCTTCGTAAAACTAAAGGACGTAACAATAAACATATAATAAAACATATAATTATATTGAATTTTTAATTTAACCAAAATGTATGAAACTAGGGTTACATACCCTTTAAGAATAGCGTTACTGTAGCTGTATGTAGGTATTAATAAATTTGACTAATTTAATTACATGAAAATAACTCCTTTTGAAGGAGAATTAGGTTTAACTTTACCGAATACCGAGTATTAAGGCGTTCCAATTTAATTCTTAAATTTTAACTCTACCATCACCGCTATCTCAATTTCATACATTTTGAGGGACACTTTTACAAAGACATCTTTACCTCTACACTTCATGCTTTGAACAGTGGATATGTACTCTGTATTTTGTTATGATTATTGACATCACTAATGTCAGAATTTGACAATTGACATTTTATATAATATTTAAAAAAAAATTGTCTTATTGACTTTTGTAATAATTTGTGGTTATTTTTTATTAATTAGAAATGTTAAATTAATAAAAATCTGATTTAAGGGAAACTTTAAGCTCGTAATTGATAAGTCTTTAAAAATGGAGTGGCTTAGTTCAACAATACTTAAAACGCTTTGGCGACCGACTGTTAATATTATTAGGTTATAATCTTTATTCATAAAATGACTGAATGATATTTCTTTTTTAATTACTTATTCGTTCCTTGAAATAAATTAAATTAAATTTAAAGGACGAGATATCATGCAGACAAAACAAGACTTGTAAGGCGTTATGGCTACGAAGAAAAGATTTGGAGTGGTGGACTGATGCCGCGGTCAGAAGGCAGACGATTACCAATACCAGAGTACAGGTAGAAGCGTTACATGCTATGTAAATCTTATGAAACTTGTGAAATGCTTACATGATATGCCTAATGTGATTTTAAATTATAGACCATTAAACCCATGGACTCAACGTCGAGCGTTATTTGGTCAAAATGATTACATTGACATTCTGGGTTCCGGCGAATTGCATCCGATCAAGACATTATATACATTGCCTTCATGGATCAAAGGTGTTAGCGGTCATGAATATCATGTAAGTAGATTAAATGCAACTATATGTTTGTACATGTTTTGTACAAAAAGACTATTAATGATCATATACATAACACTTTTAATTTCAGATTCTTCTAAGAAAGAAAAAGATGTTTGCTCGAACTGGTGCTCCGATGATTAGACCCACTAAATGGAAGGAATATGAAAAACGATTGTCCTTCTTATACAGAAAACTTAACAGGAAAACAAAAACTGGCCCATCGCCTTGTTAAATGTTACATATTAGATGTTACTGTAGTACGTAATTAAAATTAGTATATCAAAATTTTATAAACTTTTTAATTACAAATATTAAACAATTTTGGATTTCAGGTGAAAAAAATAACTCAAGGCAATCTTTTTTTAGTCTTTTTAATTTTCAGTTTTAAACTATTTATCAGAAAATTGCAACTTTGACTAGTAGACAAATATTTAAAATTAAGAATAAAAGAGAAATTAAAATGTTATGCTATGGTTAATAAAACATGTTATATAAGTTCATAAAAATAAATACTAAAAGGAAACATTTCTAATAATGACTCAACAAAATTTAATAAAAACAAAATATGATAAATTTATAAAACACTTACGAATATGTCATACTCAGACTAAAAGCCATTAATGTTTTTAAGACTTGTCACTGGTAAAGAAAATGAAAATTGATACATTTTATAAAATAAGTGCCTTTATTTTATTAAAAACAAGTTTCCATGCACTAAAATGAATTCATGATCTCCCTCCGAAGATCCATGTTGTACTAAAGTGTACAAAATTTTAGTTCAACTGGTTGGGTGGAATTGATTTAAAATTCAGTTGCAGAATAAACTACATTAACTGACATTTTAATAATATGCTCTATACAAAATAGTCAACAATAATTAATTTATTTTTTAAATATTGCAAAAAAAGAAACACTTCAATAATTTATAAGCCTCAATAGCAATATTGGTGTGGTTAATAAAGCATGACTCTATCCATCACTAGTACTTTTAGAAAAAGGAAATTATTTTTATTTTATTATTCAATCATATTTTCAATATATTCATTATATTAATAGTTGTTACATATTTCCTATTAAATAAAAATATGAAATGTTAAGATTTATTCATACTAAATCTTAACATCTCATATTTTTATTTAAAACTATATAGTAATAAATTATTAATATTATAAAGCTGGAGATTTTTTATGTTTAAATGCATTATGTAATGCATCATGCTTGGACTTAGAGATCCAAAGTCCGTCAGGCACTTTGACATTTTATGTCGCAGATTCCGAAGCGATTAGATATAAGTTATATTATTTTTGACTGGAGCCCCTCGGCTGCCCGGGCTAAGTAAAAATCCGGGCCTGGTGAAAACTTATTTTTTTTAATACATAGTATGTCTCTCATTTATTACATCCAATATGGCAAACTAAATTTTTTTGTAATATTTGATATGTATGAATAATGGGTAACCGCGGGACAAGCTAATTTATTAATTAATATGTGTATTGTCATTGAAATCATAAGAGGAGTAGAGACAAATATAGTATCTATAGAGATCTTGAATGTGGATTCGTGAAAAAAAAGTTTTGAATGTAGTTATCGGAGATTTGGAAGTAAAGTTAAAGAAGACATTACTGGTTTAGTGGAGTGGTTTTGAATAAGTAAAATTTGTATGTGATTAATGCATGATATAACACAGCTATTAGAAAATCTCATTGAATGTGTAAAGTATTCATATTGTTTACCAACCCTTTGTTTGGACCCAAATGCGATCGAAGTAGTAGCATTCCATGCTTCTTTAGTGCAAATTGTGAGTTGATTGTAAAATTTAAGATTATGTACATTGTACAATAAAAATAAATAGATAGAAAAATAGGTAGACGGTTCAGTTTTATACTATTTCCAGAATGCCGTCCGCCTATTGCTTAGGTAAGGTAATGTTCAAAATAGACAAAATACATGAGTCGTAGTTAAATTCTTAATACAAAATAAACATATTAAAGCGATATGTTAACGGTTTTCTTTGGATTTACGTGTCAATTTTACGATGCCGAATGAGGAATTCACCGTAAAGGTTGTATTGACATATTCCAGTCTTCTTTTATAAGATCCGCAGCTTTTTCTGCAATCATAACAACAGGGGCATGTGTGTGTGAAGCTGGTATACGTGGGATAACTGATGCATCAGCTATTCTTAATCCTTTGATACCATGTACAAGTAATCTCGGTGATACTACTCCTGTTGGATCAGCTGATGGTGCCATTTTGCATGTACCTACCTGTTGATATAAAAATATAGATTAAAGTATTAGTGAGGTATTTGTGGATTCATCATGAGGAATGCTCCCGTAAATATTTTGCGATAATTATATCGTAGCAATTAAATCTTTATCGCGTTTTTAGCTCTGCAATGCACGAACCTATGTAAAACTTAATCTAGTATCAATGACATCGACGTAATAGCATAATATCAGTTATATAGCGATCTTAGAAATAATATGCAATGTTTGTTAAAAAGGAGGGGTAGGTATAACATTTTACGCTCTATTATATTTTATGAACGTTCTTAAAACTGAAACTGCGAAATAATTTATGGTTCTGAAATGTAACCACATTTATTATTTGCTTGCATTTTGATGTTTTGGATTAAAAAAACCAACTTAAAGTAATTATCGCTCATGTATGATAATTGATAAGTTGATTTAAGTCACCAAATATATTAAACCATAGTACATAGTACATGTCTAAGAAGAAACGCGAAACTCACCGTCGAAAAAAGGAAGAAGAAAATATATTAAAGACTATACCTGGTGGTCCAACGTTATAGAAGTCTGCATTATAGCACATTCCCAATATTCTTCGGAGTTGAAGGCAAAGTTTTTACAATTAGGAAAAGGCGTATCGTGCAATCTTGTGTCATAGCGTTGAAATGCTTTCGTATTAATTATTCTTTGAGCCTGTTAAAGATATAGCGTTAGTAGATAAGAGTATAAGTAGTAAGAAAATAGTAGTAATAGTTATAGAGATTGAGAGATATTTTATTCTAGCATTTTAAAGATATTTAATTTAAGGCACTTCGTAATTAATTTTTGTTGAAAAACAAGTAGTATTCAGTAGTATCATTTACTTTGTTTTTATATTTCAAAAAAACATTATATCATAAGTCAGATTTATTTCTTTAGTCAGTCCTTAAAGCCAAAGAATAGAAAACTTATCAAATTACTTTAGAAATTAAGGTTTGTTTATACTTTTTTGTTATTTTTAGGTTGTTAAATTAATACTTACAAGTCGTACGCCTTCTTTTAAAGCTAGCAGGTCATCTGGGTGGTTAAAATAGTTAGGTTGTATTCTAGGTTGATCTGTGAAGTTTGTAGATCGCAGAGTTACTCGTCCAACGCTACGGGGTCGAATTAATATTGGATTTAGCGCGAAAGAATTCTGACGATCTTGAAGGGGCAGTGACCCGTAAACTTCTTTGTACCACTGATCCGTTACACCTAAAAGCGAAAGAAAAATGCGTTTTAATTTTTATTGTTTAGTCAGGCTTAGTGGCTAGGCGGATAAAGTCCCTGGTGCGCCGTTACATTAAGAAATATTTTCTTTATATAAGGCTAACTTCTCAATGTTTTGTCGGGGTTTATGTACATAGTAAATTTATTAACATACTATTTACAAAAATATATTAGATTATATAAAAAAAAAGATTTATAACGCGATCGAATTCGGAAAAAGGATCATAACAAATGACGTTTATCTAATTAGCTATTTTTTTTACTTCAAACTGACAATTAAAAATTTTCACGATAACAAAGTGTGTATTTAGTATATGTTGATTTTCATGCATGTTATATAATATAATCTTGTAAAATGTCGATTCAAAAGCTACTTGAATAAAGTATATTATGATATTAACTATGGTTATGGAGTCTTAGCTTTATATATATAATAATTGAAAGTAAGCATATATTATAATATGTTATATAGTATATATTATTATTGAAGTAAACAACATAAAACAAGTTAACAAGTATTTAAATGTAGAGTGGATGCTGAATGACAAATAATAAGATAAATTTAAGTCGCTTTTATTCATTTTCTCGTTCACACGACCAGTCCTCACGGGACTTAGTCTTAATGAAGTCCTAGATTCTTCACAAATATAAAATTAAATTTATCAATAGAAACAGCCTGTGAATGTCCCACTGCTGGGCTCAAGCCTCCTCTTCTTTTTTTTTTTGAGGAGAAGGTTTTGTGCTTATTCCACCACGCTCTAATGCGGGTTGGTGGAATATACATGTGGCAGAATTTCAGTGAAATTAGACATCTACAGGTTTTTCTTCATGATGTTTACCTTCACCGTCAAGCATGAGATGAATTATAAACAATTAAGCACATGAAAATTCAGTGGTGCTTTCCTGTGTTCAAACCCTCGATCATCGGTTAAGATTCACGGGTTCTTACCAATAGGGAATCTCGACTATTAAATAATTAAATTTACCAAGCATAGATCGTATTATTCCGAGTAAATCCCCAGCAAGTGAACCAGCTCCCATTACAAGCTCCAGATCAGGTCGGCCTTCGCCAAGATCTCGTCCGTATTTCGTTTGAGTAAAGGCTAAACCAGCCGCACCGCCAGGAATAGTAAGCGGTCCTTGACCAAGCATATACAATGCTGCAGATGTTGGCGATGCTGCTAATATCTGTTGGATAAAAGTGAGTGAAATACTAATATATGTATGTAGGTTTATTCATTCATTTATTTATTTGAAAATGCACATCTAGAGTACATATATTTAACAATTGTAAATTCAAAACAATTAAGTAACGTCTGTCTGGTACTAATTACAGATATGCACAACATAGCAAATTAAATATTATTAAATATAAGCCTCGCTGACCGTTGATTGCTACCAAACTTTATAAATATTTAAAAAAAAAACAACGAGTATTTACATCGTTAACACATAAATTGGTTGTATTGACAATGAAGGCATTTCCAGAAAATGTGATGTGATCTTGTAGGTTGTAGCCGACAGGTAAATTGGCTACAGTTTTAATGCCGAGTTCGCGTAAATGTTCCTCTGGACCTATACCAGATAGCATCAGTAGTTGGGCCGAACCGATAGTTCCAGCTGCCAAAATAACTTCTCGACGTGCAAATATTCTTTTCCTAGAAAACAATTTAAAAAAAGTTATAACACAATTTAATATATCAGATAACAAATAAAGTACAAATTATGTTTTGTCTTTTACTAAAGATTATTTTAACCAACGAGTTTTTAACCTTAAAATATATTGCCTTAATTGCACGCAAAATTACTTAGTGAATGAGGCAGATTTGTTTAATGGTTAATAAAATTAATATCATTAGTATAAATTACAAACAAGTTCATTGACTCATTTGTCCATATAATGTGATATTTATCATTGACATAAATAATTATTCAGAGTGCTTATGCTTTAAGCATTAATGTGCATTTTACATTCGTTCGTTTTCTATATTTCATCTATTATGTGATGTTTTGTTAAAGGTTTCTTTATAGTACATTAAATATATACTAGCAATCCGATAAAATTGTAAATATATATATACAAAAAACTTATTTTTGTCGCTAATTGATGATGACAACCAAAGCTAATATATTATTTTTTATAAACCAATTTTTCATTATCATAAATGTGATCATTTTAGATAATTTATTACCTCTTGCCATTTTTTGTAAACTCCACTCCATTTGCTTCTTTAGTGTCTGTATCAATTAAAATCTTTGTTACGGTTGAATATTTTGAAATTTTTAGATTTCTCCTAAACCGCACTGGTTCTAAAAATGCTTTGGATGTGCTACATCGTCTACCATTTCGTATAGTAGCCTGAGGCTTTGAGAAACCGATTACTTTTTCCCCATTAGGATCATTCCATTCGTAGCCAAGCTCTTCACCCGCCTCCTTGAATGCTTCGTTTAAAGGGGTAGAGTATGGTGATTGATCAATATCTAGATATCCTCCTACTCCATGATAAATAGATTTTTTTAAATCATTTATTTTTATATTTTCAGACTTTTTAAAGTACGGTAGAATTTCTTTATAACTCCAACCTTCATTACCCATTCGAACCCAATCATTGTAATCTTCGGGGTGACCACGTTGATATATTAAGAAATTAAGAACACTGCTTCCACCTAGAACTTTACCGCGAGGCATATAACAAACCTTTCCTCTGAGATCTCGACAGGCCTTTTCTTCTGGTTCAGAAGTGTAGCCCCAATTCATAGGAGTTATAGATAGAAAAGGAGCAAATATAGGAATGTCTGAAAAGTAATTTTCATTGCCGCCAGCTTCTAGGAGTAGTACCTTCCATTGTGACACTTCTGATAAACGATTTGCTAAAACGGACCCAGCTGAACCGGCTCCTACCACAATAAAATCATATTCTTGACCGTCTTTAGGAGTGTAGTCAGGTACAAATCCTTCTTTTTCATTGCGTGGAATTGGTCGCAATAAGTTTGTCCAAAAATCAAAAATGCTATATCTTTCTAATGACGCTCCAGTTATGCTTAGAACAATACATAGGTATATTAATAGCCTCATTGTGTTTCTATTCAATTTTCGTCACTGAAAAAGTATATAAATTATAATTAAAGAATATTTAGATATCTACATTATTTACTCTATACAACCAGTTTACGAATTATAAGCCTTTATAAATACAAAGAAATAAACAATAAAGAAAACATAAGGAAGATTGATAGCAATTTAACGAGGTATAAAGAGTTTTGGCCTTTAAGGAAAGCTGGAAATATGGCGGCGCGAATTAAGTTGGTAATTTTTGTACTTCAATTAGAGTTGTATAATATAATTGTTAAAAAAATATTACCTAATACTTCTGCTTTGTTACATTATAGATTATTTATAGCGATGGGTCGCTATGCTATAAATATTCGAAGGCCGTTCTTTGTCATAGAGTTAGGTATTTATATTGCTTGAATACCAGATGAAACTTTAGCTACTGAAGCAAACTAATTATTAAATCATATCAGGTTCAACATGATTCGTGGTATATCTAAGACGAGTCTAGCATTTTTATGACTGTTTTTATTAAAATAAAAAAATATTAGCCATTCGTAAAATAGAAAGAAGAAATAAAAGGTTTAAAATGTTTTAAGTACGTAGTGGTAATAGTCAGACGCTCGTATTAACTTGACGTGTTATTTACCGGCATTTTATGGTCCTGTCAAATATTTACCTGTCCGGTGTGTCCGGCTTATATTAGACCTTTTTTCAGTGCAACCTGGTCGTACGTAGCGCCTATAGAACAAGCATGGCAATTATAAAAATAATGGTATCAAAATATGTCCGACGATCATTGTGTTAAGTCATTTGCAATATAAAATCGGCCTGAAGTTTTATGCGTTATGCGTATTACGCTTATTCCGTAAAAAATACCGTCAGTATTTAAGTATATTATAAATTAAATGGTATACTAAACAATATCTAGATGTTTCAGAATAGAACTCTAACGTTAATTTTATTAAGTTATTATTATGAAATAATGAAGATTTTGCAGTTTGCAATTGTAGCCTGTATTCCTAATCATGTGTCGCTATAATCAGTATAGTGATAAATACACCTTTATGAGATTTGTGAAAAATATATTTTGTATTGTATGGGTTGTATTGCAAGTGTTTTTAGATTTAAATCAACGATTTTAATTTGTCCAGTACTTCTTTTCGGTCAAAAATTATCTTTTATAATGTAAAAAATATATCGATATTATGATATAATTGTTTTTGGAGCAATCGTTTAAGATGACTGATTTAAAATAAAAATATAATGTATCAAATAAAAAATATGACTGCTCTGAATAAATGAATGTATGAATGAATTTATAACCAGTGTTACTCGGGATGATATAAGGATTCTAAACATAACCAATACATTCATATCTGTTCAGGCATTTGAAAGGAATAAACTCACATAGTTACATATATACACGAACTCTGAAATATTACATTGCTTTTTTGGTCAGTTGTGTAAATAATTATTCGTAATTGAGTATTATTTTTACTACTAAATATAACAAAAATATCGGCATTAATGCGAATAATCAACGTCCTAACGGTAACAGCTTTTGGGCTTTTTTTTTTTTTTTTTTTTTTTTTATATTTACCGGGTCGGCAAATGACTCTACTCCACCTGATGTTAAGTGGTAGTAGAGTCCAAACGCGAGGACGGCCAGTACAGTCGGGAAGAAGATTCTGCACCAGCCGCCCTCGCCTTGCCGGCCCGCAAGATGCCTCTTCACGCCTCGTAAAGAGACGTGAAGCGAGCGACGTATTGCCACGATAGGGATGGGCAAAGTGTGGAGGCGTGTTTCCCCCGGCATTGGTTCAGCAGCCGTCTCCACTGGACCAACACCCATCGCGGCAATGCTCGCTCGGGCACTGGCTGTACGCTGGCTGACCTCGAAACGCGGCTGCAAGCCACTTCACGAGATTTTCACCATGCGTACGGTGGTAACAAGCCAGGCGGATGTGTATCATCCTACCACCAGATGATATCCCTTAGTCGCCTCTTACGACACCCATGGGAAAGGGGCAGTGAAATGTATTCTTTCTCCGTCACTGCACGGATGATGGCTGGTGATTGATTATACTTTCCAGCCTTAATCGAGTTTTCAGACAAAAAAGGTCTGGCGCCAATAAATTAATATCTTATCATAAGTAAGAAAATCCAGTCTAGTCTAAAGTTGATCGCATTAATTTTTTTAAAACAAAATCGTTCATCTTTATTTTTAATGCTGTGAGTTTAAATATCTAACATTACAGTTATTTGGCTGTGCAGTTATCTACTTAGTTTACAAATTGTTATAAAAAATCCATGCTTTAGTATAGCAGATTGTATATTATAAAAATGCCGCTTAAAATCCCCCTCAGGAGACGAGACATTTCCTCAGCAGTGTGATAATCGTAAGGTTAATGTAACATTAATTTTTATACGTATTTTCATTTGTTTATGATGATTAGCATATTTGACGTGTGCTCGATCTTAAAAAGTTGGTTAACTTGAACAAGATTTATGAAAGAATTATCAACTCATGTAGGTCACGTCACAGACAGAAAACAATTACACGAAGTTAATCATTTATTATCTCGCTGGTTAATGTCATCATCATTAAGATTTAAATGCATCGTAAAAATAATGAAGACAACGCTGCATGGTTCTCAGAGAGGACGATTATCTCACAGCGTAAAATTAATTTTGACATAGTAAGCACACTGTACATATAAAGCGTTATTTAAATAAATTATCTAAATGATATAATGTATCAGATTGTATTATAATTGACAGAAACCTAATAAGTATTAAGTAGCTGTAATTAAAATATGTATTTATGAGATTACAAGAGTATTAAAACAGTATGTTTTATGACGGTCCTTTAAGTATTACACATTTTACTGGCAATCTTCGTTGTTTTAAAATATAAGTATTGTGTAAGATATTTATTCCAGTTCATACATAGTTGTTTGTTTCAATTTGATTAACAAGCAAGTGACGATTGACGCAAAGATGACCTGCTGTTGACATTACATCAACTTTGCGAATAGAAGAAAAAACAGCGACCTTACAAGTTACATATCGATTGTCGAATTCATTTGTAGAAAAAACTTAATATGTATAGAAATTACACCAGTAATTGATATGTCACGTGATCAGAGATTGACGGAAGAAATACTATAGAAATCGCTTTGAGTCGAACTGAATGCGTTAGTGTAAGCCAGTTGACTTTAAAAAATATTAAATATAAAAAATACCCACTAACAAATGGTTATGGTAACAAAAATTCAAGAGAGGTAAGCAGGTGGTAGGGTAGCGCGTAGATTAGAAACACGATATCTTTATTTATACTATATCGCCATAAGACATGTTTAGTACAAGAGATTTAAAATCTTACATGTAGACGAAGAACTTGTTTGAACTTTTTTCTTACTCGTACTTTAAGCTTTAGTGTAGGACCGAAATTGGAAGACTGCCAAGAGATTTGCAACAGTTTATATAATCAACCCTGGCGGTCTGAAATACAAGTTTTCATCGTAAACTATTTTTTTTAAATATACATGCATATTTGATGCATTCATAGGCATCCCGCGTTAAATGCCATCTCCCAGCGGTACGACATGTATCAGCATGAATCAGCTTTTTTTCAATCTTGAGACGAACAGTAAAATTCGACTACACAACATTTTATTGTTGATTTAGATAAACATTTACGAGTATATGATCTGATCTGTATATGAGATGATATAATCAAAGTGTTCTTCAGAATATAATTGGTTTATCTGAAGTCACTATTGTTATTGGTGGATATTTATCTGTAGACAATCTATGGAATAATTTATTTATTGGTCTTGTAAATCAAACAATCAATACAAATAGAACGATTGAGCAATATTTCTTTTTATAAAAAACAACATATTATTATAAACATAATATATTCACAAAAAATAACGAAATATATTATCGAAATATGTTGTAACATTAATACAGAGGTCATTTTAAATTATTAAGTTCTAATGTTGTTAGACTTGAATGTCCTTGTATTTTAATTTTGGACCGACTTCAAAAATATATTTTTGTGTATTTTTTTTCCTCCATAACCTCATCGATTTTGCTAATATTATTTATATTCGATCGGTTGTATCAATAAGTTTAATCCTAAGATTGGAATAAGAGTAGAAAATTAGAGGACTAACTAGCTTGTCATTTCTTCTGTATAAAAAAAAACAAAACTATATAAAACGATTAGCTCCTATAAAATAAAATTCACATTGCATTTTTAAAGTAAGTATTCGACGGCCGATTGTTTCAATCTCAAGTTTTTGCTTAGCTTTGGAAAATTTATATTTAATATGATCAGTTTTTTAATTTTAAAATACAACTTTCGGCCCTAAGTTTTTAGATAATGTTTTTTTTTCGCGATATTATTTAAAAAATAAATTTTAATTAATACGATAATTGTTTGAAAAGAATATCTACTTCATCACAAGTAATGTTCACAAGACAGTATTGATGAGTTGATATAATTTATTTTCACGCCATTTTATCTTTATTTTTTGTTTTATATATTTATATACAACTACATACAAAATAGGGCGCGTGTGCGTAGTCTGAAACGCGTTATTGCTACATTAGCCGAGGCAATGTCTCTACCATTACATTTAGAGTTTTATGGTGTATATGTAAAGACTGTTTACATATTTGAACATGTTATTTAAATTGAATTGAAACCCAAGTATTATCATACTCGGTACAATTTCATTTGAATATGGAACCTTTTTATTTGAGTAGTATACTCGTTTGAGATAAATAATATTGTGCTTAAATTTTACTTTAAGTTGAATATTATTTAATAATATAATTATAGCAAATGTTTTATAAAATTTTCATTCATTTTTTTTAAATGATATTATTTAAATAAATATATTATACTAAACGACATATTGCTTGATTTTCGAACGGAACAGTCAGTGTCAAATGTAGAATTAATAATACACTGCGTGCTTAATGATAAAATAAAGCAAACTTTTTTTAAAGCTTCTGCAATTGCGTTTATATCCGAAAATATATAATATCAGCTATATTTATTAGTACTTTAATAGCTTTATGATAGTATATCATGTCTGATAAGAGACATATTGTAATAATTATTAGTTATTCAATTAAAAGTTGAATGTGTCTGTAAATACATATAGTACATTAATTCATATATTTTTAAATTATCTATATAAATCGACATAAAAACATAAAATATAATTTATAATTGAATTGTATACGTATTAAAATAGAATAATAAATAGTACCTACGTGCATCATACGGACACTAGATGGATGTTGATAAAAAAACGCTGGTGATGTTTTACACCTTTGTATGCAACAAATAACTGATTGAGTAGGACATTTACATTTGAAAAATTGTTTTTCCCAGGACTTAAGGAATTCAAGAAAGAAACGAAAAATCCACACCCGCGTTACTGCAAATAATATGTATTAAGTGCATTCGAGAATTAAATAAACGAGTGATCGTTGGAGTGATGATGAATGTGACTTGTATTTCAATGAATCTTGAAAATAAAAGAATGCTATTATAAAAGTATAACGGATACAACATTTTTTTAAATTAACGTAGTATCGCTATACGTAGGATTAAATTCTGTTATTTCTAATACATAGCGATAGATAATATTATTTGCGTGTAACTAAATAAATGCTTAGTATCTCTAGTCTCGCATACAACCAGCCCTCTATCGCTAATGAGAGCCTCTCGTTTATTATTTTGGGTCGAGGATCTCGTTAGGGTTAGCATTAATCGCAAATCTTGTACTGCTCTGCACTGAATTATTTTCCAATACCTTGTTCAGGCATGCATGTTCCGAGTTAGAACTTCAAGTATTATATTATATATAGTTACATATATGTGGACACTGTAATATTATAATACTCTTATTCTTTAAATTTATATTTTGCTACAATTAAAACCTATTGGATGTTTTTTTTTCGTAAATCATGACAATATTTTGTTAAAGACTGCACTGTAAAAAATACTAAAATAAAGCTTTATTTTTTCACTTACAAATACGAATTGAAATAACTGTAGGCCTTTTATTTATTCGAAAATTTATTAAAATTGCTACACTTCCGCCGACCTTTAGTAATGACGTTATGGTAATATCTGAATTACATTAATTCGGTTGTTATTTAGAAAAAAAATATTCATGTTGTGAATCTTTAAATGCGGCCCTGTACTGGTTTCCTTTTAAATCAATGCATGTAGGTCAGCAATGCACGTCAGTATCGATATTTTTATTATAAATTTATAAAAAGAAAGATCGAGCCTTCTTAACGAAAACTTATAATTCTCTCTTGTGAAATCATATAATTGTGTCCTTGAGTTTTTATTCGTTGTTACTTATAAATAAAATTATTACACGCATAAAATATTGTTCAAGCAGACCGTATATTTTTTTTATTTGCAATTTGTTGGCTTCGCTAATTGAATGAGTCTACAATAATATAAATTACACATTAAGTGTGTATCATTTGTTGGAGATACTTATAGAAATAAATAAATTTGTGAAAGAACAACACAGGTATATGGACCATCTGATAGTTAGTTGTCACCACTGTCTATTAAAGTCAAAATATCAGACCTTATTGAGCAAACTAAGTTGTTATGTCTTTTTTGCACACACAGAGACAACAAGTTTTATACAAAACTAATAAGTTGGACGTATAAAGGCTTAGGTTTGCATAAAGTTGATAGGGTCATCTAAATTTTTGTTTGTTTTGAAGAAGCTATATGTAATTTTTAGTTTCATGTTGTGTAGAATAAATATAACTTTAAATTATTAGCATTAGTAAATATTACGTTCCTACTCCTAACATTCTTGAAGTAGGTACTTATGTTGTTTATGTTGGTAAGCAAATACTCAACATGAAAATTTACCGTTAAAATTTTCCATATATGTTCTAAGTTTGAATTTATTTGGTAGTATAAGGTTACGTTTATTTTGTTTATAGGTATCAGATCCATTTTTATAGATAATTTTTAACTTAATTTTTTGTGAGATGAGTAATAAATATTCAGAAAAGAACGTATATTATTGTCATTTAATAAGCGTGAGACTTGCGGTAAGATGTGCTGTCTGGTATATTTAGTAATTGTAATATTATATTAGTAAATAACAATAGATAATACTGGGACAAAATCGGGATATATAAATTCGATAACCTCATAAATAAAACAATTTATTTCATAACATACATAGAATAGAATAGTAATAGTTACTGCATCATGTTAATCAGTAACATTAAAGGTGATAGATTTTTTAAGATTTTTAAATATTAAAATAATAATAATAAGCAAGGAACTCAGGTGTACGCGTTAACATTCCAGTTAAACTTGTTTACGTGGTGACATATTAAAAACGAGGAGCGATGTTTGAAACAGTCATTACTTTATTTTATTAACAATCGTTAAAAAGTTCAAATACCTACACACCATGTTTTTTATACTTTTTACGCGGGTAGTAATAGATTCTCATATCTTATGCTAACATAATATTTGACACAATGACAAGTATAAAAATAAATATGTTTCATAAATGACTCATTATTTCTGTACACGGCTACTACTAGGATTTTTATTGAAATTACATTTAAATTTAAAGTTTTCTTAGACTAGCTACTTTTAAAGCCCATCGCACCTCTATATGCTTTATTGATATACACTTCTTTCCTAAATTTCACTTTAAATCCAACGCTGTACCTATTGTATTTATTTATATTATTTTTAATATTGGATTCAATCAGTCTAATAAATACAAACATAATAATAAATAAACCTATTTGCCAATAAAGGATAACGATTCTATCTATTAAAATCGTTAATATTTACTTTGTATTAGGACATCTGCGCAAGTCCGTCTGGAGGTACCACATACTCATTACATATTCAACTAACAAACAGTAATACTTAGTATTGTTGTGTTCGGTTTGAAGGGTGAGTGAGCGAGTGTAGCAAAAGGCACAAGGGACAACTAATACAACTTAATTCCTCAGGTTCGTTGGCACTTCGACGATCTAAGGAATCGTAAATATTTCTTATAGCGCCAATGTCTATGTGCGATGGTGACCATATACGATCAGGTGGCCCATCTGCCCGTCTGCTTTCCTATTTTAAATACCTATATGTAAAAGCTACCTTTTAATATATCTCTATGCTAGATAGATAGATTGAAGTTGTAAAATTATAAATATTTTGTTTTAGACTGACCTAAAGACGATATATTTAATTATTTCGTAATTGATATGAAACCAATTTGTGCGTATCACTATATTAAAAAGTTGTTTCGTTTTTATTACGGATTAAATGAGTCACGGCTGTCCGCTGGTCTCACAACAATAAGGCGCTTATTACGAAATTGGATCTTAACACGTTTAAGTAAAGAGGACGGTGCACTTGGTAGAGTGTGTTAAGGATTATTGCTTCTGCTCGTCGCTTAATAAATAGCCATATACATGACACGCACGATCTAAGCAGTGCTGAGTGAATATATATGACATGTAGGGAGCGATTGAGATGGATAGGCACTGTAAGCGTAGTATGTTAATACAGCAAGTTTACTAGCTGTGTGTACTCTCTTGAGAAATACTTGTTATTACAACAGATCCTTAAAATAGTTTTCGTACCCATAAGTACTTTTAAGGTTGCCTCATTCCAATCTTTAATGAACAATCAATTAAAATTTATATCATGTTTATTTTAATACGATAGTTTCTTAGTTCTATTTTATTTTAATACAAACTTACTTTTATAATATTTATTATACTTATTTGAAGAAACATACTATATGCATTAGTACATAACAAGATAAAGTTTTTAAACTAGTTTTCGCTCACGGCTTCGACCGCATTTTCGAAGGCAGGTGTTAGGTATGAAAAAGTAGATTATGTCCTTTCTTGGGATGCAAGCTTGCTTCAAACCAATTTTTAATTACCGTAACAGACTGTGAATGTCCCGCTGCTGGGCTAAAGGAGCTTATTCCACCACGCTGCTCCAATGCGGGTTGGTGGAATACACATGTGGCAGAATTTCAGTGAAATTAGACACATGCAGGTTTCCTCACGATGTTTTCCTTCACCGTAAAGTACGAGATGAATTATAATTACAAATGACATGAAAATTCAGTGGTGCTTGCCCGGGCTTGAACCCACGATCATCGGTTAAGATTCACGCGTTCTTACCACTGGGCCATCTCGGCTCTCGGCTCTATTTTTAATTGAATTTATAATATTAGTATAGACACAGATATCAGTTTGTTTTTCATTGGTAACAGTGCATAATATTAAATAAAATGAATGGTTTAGTTATTAAGTTTTATACTAAAATATATTTTTAAATAAATACTCTATGTATTGCTTTAATTTAAAAAATATATAATTTAATAAATACTTCGCAAGCAATATTTGGCAATCAATTTATATACAAGTTAAGACTAACTTGTATATAAATTGCCGTGGGTCAAGTTCGCCACATAACTATCGTACCCGTGAATGTTGTGTAGTGGTAATGATCTGGTTTTTGTAGGTACCTAATACATAATATGTAGTATATGTAATGCTTTTACTTGTTAGAATTTAAATTAACATTTTACTTTGTATATAAAAAAAAAAAAAAACATTTTGACACAAGTATGTAATTAATTTCGATGACTAATTAGGAGTTTAGTACAACTAAAATTTTATCTTTAAAACGTATCCTATATATGTTTAAAAAAAAAATTTAACTTAAAAAACTTACCTTTTTAAAAAATATATCACGTATCACAGGACTTTAATGTTTCATATTTATTTAATTTTTTCTTATTACAAAACTTTCACATAATTCGAATATCACTAAAAATGTTTATTTGTTTCACTGATTTATTTTTAAATTTTTATTTTTTTTTACACGCATGACGCCCGGTCTAAAGTGTATATTGTATTGGACGCGGGTTTGCAGTACGCAGTATAATTTAGCATTTTAAGGCCGCCCGATAGGCTGACCTTGGGGATTGACCATTAATCGTGATAGTTTCGAGTTTTGACTCAGGGATGGGTTTTATAATATCATGTAATTTTTATGCACTTTTAAATTACATCTATTATCATAGGCATCATTGTTAGTTTATTCATTAAATAATTAAATATAGTTCCATTGTCTATCAAAAATATAGGTAACGGAGAATATTTGTATAAGTATTATTAGTTTTACGTTTTCAAAAACATATTTATTTATTTTTATGAGATTTGAGATATAGGAGCATTTAGTGAAAAGTATTATTTTATATTAAAATGAGTAAAAATTGCTTAGGTACCTACGTGCTAAATTTAAAGATGTGGGTTGTCGTATGTTTCTGTGTATAATACAAGTGATACGATTTATGAAAAGTTAAATTTCGAACAACTTTACATTTTAATTTATCCAGAAAATCCTGTTAAAAGATCATGAAAGACAGCGAAGAGATCTTTATCGAATTAAGTATATTTTAGTACCGAGCCTATAAGGTGTAGCTAATAGAAATACTAGTACTAGTAATTTGATTTGAGATTAAGATTTTTAACAGAAAATAAATGATAAATTGAACTCTGTTTTACATGATTATAATAAAATTTTCTTCATTATATTTAAAAATTAAAACTATTGAAAAATTTAATAAAAAATAACGCTTAATTAATTTCATATTTACTAAAAAGTAATGTTTTTTTTAATACCAAAAAATTAGAACGCTATACATAAGGACCTATTTTTAAACTACTTGTCATCTGAAGAGTATTAGATAAAAAGATGATACAATTGATGATTTTCTGGTTGCGGGGTATTTGTGAAATTTTAATACATTAAAGATCGAATTATACCATTATACCATTAAATAAGTCTGATTTATAAGAATTTACATTTATATAAATATTAAAACATGTTTTTATTTTAACGTTTTTAAGTTTAAAATTTTGAATAAAATATAGTTGTCAAAGATTGTGTGAGATGGTGAAGTAATTATTAATTTCTTTAAATTAACATCATTGCTTATCCTTAAGAACTTCGTATGTCACTCGTGAAGCGTTGAAAATCTTCTTATATATCGTATATCCTTTGATACAATTATAATAGTCACTGTCCCATATATCACTTTCTGGCGTTTCACGAACGTGTTTTGCGGTGAGTTTTGAGTTTGATCTTAAAGTTCTCTACTGATTACAATATAAAATATAATTATTTTAACTTAAACATTTAAATTTTTTTTTTTTTAAGAATTCAATATAATGAATCTCATTCGAATTATCGTGACATATTTATTACTAAAATTGGCTTGAATTAAAAAATTAAAAACTATAATTTTAATGACGTGTGTGTATTGATATAATATTATCAAAAGTATGATAATATATAATTATAAATATGAAAGTAATATATTAATTTATCAGTCTATAGTGAAATACCTTTACATTGTAGTCTATCCAATATCTACATACAAATAAGTAAAGAGAAAACAGTTCAGTATTTTTTATCGTATTTATCAATCGTTTTTTTTATATACGATAGTTTTTGAAAAGCTTCAATGTTATTAACAAAAAAGTAGATAAAATTGTATAACATTTTGAATAATGTTTATGGGGTAACTTTCGACCACTTGGAGAATAGTACAATAAAAAGCCAATATGATAACTTCTTACTTTTTCAAAGGCGGCTGGAACATACCTATTATTTCAATCACAACAAATATCAAGTTGAAGGTTATCAAGTTGAAATTAAAAACAACCTTATTATAAATACGTTTTTAATATATGTCGCACATTATTTTACGTAAAATATTTTGTAACAATTTTAAGCCTTGGAATTCAAATGATGGAGCCGAGATTGCCAGGTAGAGTCATCGTGTTTTACACTAGCATTTTAAATGAAAATCGTAAGTTCAAATCCGGACAAGCACATTTTATATGTTAATAAAAATGGGCTTGTTATAGATCTTAAGGAAATCTGAAGGCGTCGATGAAATTACGTGAGTGTCTTCTCCTTAAAAGGATAAGAGGGCTTTGTCCTGGCGTTTCGATGCTTTTAATTCAATAGAAATGATGCACGTTCAATTATAAGCTAAAATGCTATATTTAACATTTGCAACTTATGATTACGAAAGTGGAATCAGGAGACAGGATACATAGAAAGCCATTAAGGCTCTTGTTTAATGTAACTCGCTTGAGCGTTGTTTTGTAATCGATCGCATATTTGAACTACGTTTAGGTTTTTCACGTGAACGAATCAAATCGAGTGTTTATGAATGTAAGAGTAAGTGAAGCCAATATGAAATGACGTTTGAGATTGTGATATTTTAATTTTGGTAGGTAGATAAGTTTTAGGATCCAAAATGAAAGTTGCTATTCATTTTATTATGCTTTGGGAGCAATATAATTCAACTTTGAAGGTTCATTTATGTCACTTTCAAACTTTATGTATGTCATGTTGGTCAGTTCAAAATTCTAATTTATCTTCAATATTAATCCTTGAATATGAATTGCATTACATATGTATTAATGAAACTAGACTTCAATGAAACTTCAGTAATCTTTACAGAAATTAAAGCGAATTTGAAAAATCTGACTCAAATTATTGATATTTTATGTATTATTCTGTCATCAATAAATAATAATTATGGTTCGAAATGACTTACTTATATTAATTAGTTTTGGCAAATTAGTGTAACACGGTAAACCACGGGTCTTGATTAAACCCTATAGCTCGTTTTTAAATTACGGTGATCGTCGGATTTTATTTAAACAACTGTTTTTTATTTAAACCTATGTTAAATGTAAATAAATGGTTTGTTAAACACAACGCTAGGACCAACGCGTTTATAATTTAGAATAACCTAATATTTATTTAAGTTAAGTTGATTATAAATATTGTTTCAATGTTAGTTAATTTCGTTATATTTATTTTTACCACTACCAACATTAAAAATGATTAGACTTTGGTATAAATAGCGATGTATTTACAATGAATGGGTATAATTATTGTTGAACTTGAGCAGAGTGGTTACTCTGCCTGTTAATAAATATTGTTTATAACTACATATACTTAAAATAACATAAAACTTATTTCGCTATCCTGACCCACCTTCTGTTTCAGGTTATAAAGGAGTTGAGTTAACTTTTAAAGACCGTCTTAACAATCTGTGTTATTTTATTGTAAAAATTTAATATAAATACGCTTAAAATTACATAACGCTAAACAATTTTAGTGCCGGCAATTATTAAAATGTTTATTTAGATGCGTCGTCAATTAATTCAAAACGTTCCAAGCTATGAATGTGTGACAACCAGTTAAAAGGAAATGTCGAAATTATAAGGCTCAATTCATTATATCTACGAAACGAACATCACAGATTTATCAGACACTCGTGCATTTTGTGGGTACAGACTTTTTTGTGTGTGTATAGTTCGCAAGAGTTTAGCCTTGAAATGTGAAAATTTACGATATTTCATAAATAAAAGTAACATTTTTTGTAGAGACATGATTTTGATTGAGCTCAGTTTTACGACATATTTTAAAAAGGTAACCGGGTCGCCCCGACTTCCAAATAAGAGTTTGGATAAAAAAACTCACGAATTGTAAAACGCTACATAAATGTTAATTACAAGATAATATTGGTACATACTTGCAATTAACATGTTTATTATTTTATTATAAAATTAACTCGAATTCTTATCGATTTTAGGTTAAAAACCTATACAAAGTATTTACTTAAAAAGTAAATAAACCCTATTATGGACGGATAGACGAATACAAGAGATAATCATCCGTTACAGAAAGGGGGTCGTTTTTACCTAATATACGAAAACTAAAAAACGATCTGGGTGTATGCATTAATTATTATATTTAAATTTCTTACATAAAAAGCAACTTTTGTTTATTGACGTATTTTTGAATATATGTACATATACAAAAATGAAATACTTATCAAAATTTTATGTTATGACTATAATTTAAATATAATTGTTGTAAAAATCATGATTTGATTGATTGATTGATTGATTGATTCTCTGGATTTGAATCTGTCTCTGCAAGTAGCCTGTCAAATGGAAGCAATAGGAAGGGGTTTATTTTTTGCATTGGTATTTATATTTCAGTGTTTCAAGAAATAAGTTCTGCGGTGCAAATTTCACAGTCGAAACAATTGGTATAAAAAAGGAAATAGAATAATTTGGCGTTTTTGGTTTAAAATTATACCATTTTAAAATATTTTTAAATGATTATGAATAACCTACGTGTATAATATAATGACGTATATTTATTAAAGTGAAGTATTATTAAAGTTTTATAGTCGTAATTTTGTAGTAATTAATTTAAAAAAAAAAACAATACGAAAAAGAGGGAAGGCCCTTGAGTTGTTTACGGACAAAGAAAAGTTCTTTCTTTAAATTATTGTGGGGTGAATCATTCGGTTAAGTGGAAACACTTAATGGAACCTTTTTAAAAAAAGGTTAAGAGCTCGCGAAGGAAACTATAGAGCTTTTTTAATTAATAAAACTCAATTAAAATGCATAAGAATTCAAGTTCGGAAAGCACTTTTGTATTTCTTCTTTACAAAAGAGGATTATAAGATATCAAGAAATGATGACTGTAATTATTACTAACTACTATCTTTCAGCATAATATAGAAAACTAATATAATTAATGTAATAATTATTATACTATAAAACGATGATGGTGACGACCGACAATTTTAGGTTCAATGCCAGGCAAGCACCACTGAATTTTCATTTGCATAATTTGTCTTCCCAATTCATCAAAACCTGCATCTATCGTATAAAAATCGTGAGAAAACTTGCATGTATCGTATAAAAATCCACATGTGTATCCACCAGCCCGCAATGGTGCAGCGTGTTGAAATTTGTTTGGTACGATGGAATGGATATCGGTGGGACATTTACGGACTGGTACATTTATGAGACCTTTAAACAAGTCAAACATTAATATCTAAAATTGAAGTTCTCACGCTTTGTACTTTTAATTTACACATTTTACGATTCATTGTCATTGTGGTGAAACTTGTAACAATACGATCACAGGGCACGGCAAGAAGACGTAACGCAAACAACTTGAAAATAAATCGCATCATTAAATTTATTACAGTTATACCGTACATTCTAATCTCAATGGTTTTACAGTCCAACAGGGCAAAGAGTTAGCCGTCGCAGGTTCAAAATAAAAATAAAAATATGCTTTTTTCAGGTACAAACAAAAGCACCTTTGAATCGTAATTTTACAAGATTAAATTTAACATAAAGTTACCGATTAGGAATGTAGTTTTTAACGAGAAAACTGGTAAAAAACTTAGTAACACAGTCATGTAATAATCTGAGCTAGGGGAAGCTCATATATCATTTATATAATCTTGTACATTATAATATGCCTCCCTTATGCTATTTTGAATCCTATCATCACCTAACAGACACTATAAACAAAGAAAAATTGGAATATTTGGAACCTTACGAACGTTAGTAATTTAAAAATTATTGCGTAATTAATCATTTGAAAATCACATTCATGAATATTATTTTATGATATATTTATATTAAAACATGTAACAGTTTCATGGTATGTAAATAATGGTTAGCAGTATGGCTGAAGAGGCCTTGTAACGTTCAGCGTTGTTAGGCCGCATTGTTTGTGCTAACTATTACAACGGTGCTCCATTTGTTGTCCTTGAACTTTTTCTTTGTAATGTCTACGGTCATGGTGACACTTACGTTATAAAAAGTTCACATTTAATAGTTTGCATATTCAAAAAAATATTTTTTAGTTATTTTTTAAATGATTATATGAATTTATTGTATTGTAAGTAACAAAGCTGGTTTAAAAATGAAATTTATATTCATTGACTTTACTGTGATAGCCTTTTACGCGCTAAGTTAAAACACAAACAGACCACGACTAATTCTTATGACAAATATTTAAATATTTAGTTGAGGATCAGCTCCAGGGCTTAAAATTTCAATGGGGAGCCTGTTCGGTTGAGATAAAACGATACCTTTCGTCAGTTATCAAATAAAACCTTTCGTTAGTTATCAACTACTTATTTATATTAGTTTTGGATTTATTTTAATTTGAATTTAATAAACATATTACAGATATTCCAAATTAAGCGGTAATATTAAACAAAATTAAAATTAAAATAAATGTGAAAATATTTATAGCCTGTAAATTATAGTCTCTCCTTTTGAGGACAAGGTTTTGGAGCATATTCCACCGTGCTGCTTTAATGCGACTTGATGGATACACATCTGAAAGAATTTCAGTGAAATTAGACACATGCAAATTTTCTCATGATGTTAACCTTCACTGTCAAGCACGAGAAGAATGATAAACATAAAAATGCAGCATTGCGTGCCTGGGCTTGAACTCGCGATCGTCGGTTAAAATTAACGCGTTCTAACCGCTGGGTTGTCTCGGCTTATCGAAAAATATTTAATGAAACATATTCGATAAAGATTTGTCGTTGCTATGACTTCGTGTAGAGCTCGAAAATTCGTAACATGGAATCTCATTATATATTAACAAGTAAAGGAATTTGCATATTATCTCTTTAATAATAAAATAATTCAAGTGTGGTTAGTATATTGTATACAGAAAATAGATAACAATAGAAATGCAAATAAAATCGTTTTATTTGAATACATTACTTATGTAAATATTTACAAAAAGAATCACAATATTTAGCAAGCTTCGTAGAAAATTGTACACTCAAATGAATAAAACATATAAAACTATCTTAAAAAACTGATTAAAAAGCTCACAAAATTTTAATTAAAAAAAAGCCATGAAAATTGTCCATATTTGAAGTAAATTTTACGAATCTCTTGTTTGGATCTTTATTAGAACAATTTATTATGTATTTTGTTTTCAAATATGGAAATATAATTAAAAAAATAACTAAACCTTTTAAATTTCCCACCTTTAATTCAAATAGGCATTATGTAGGTTAAAATGGCAGATTTTAAAGGATTTTTGGTCTATATGTTTTTAGTGAAATAAAAATAGCCTTAGATTAATTAGCCTATCAATAATGCCATTTAAAGTATAAACAAAACGCACACGAATAATTTGTCAAAGCTCTTTGCTTAAATTTATAAAATCGATTTCTTTGGTTTTTTCAATAATAATTAATCAAAGGATAAATGAATAAATCAATATATTAAAGACACTTATAAGATTTATAAAAGACATTTGAAATGTACTTTAGCACTAAATGTTAGGAAAAGGTTACTTATTTTAAACTGTTTTTAATATTTACAAACAATTTCACCGGTATGTAACTTTATCTACTTGTGCAGTTATCTAGTTGCAGAAAATAATTAAGAATTCGGTGAATTCGAAATATAATAATTTACTAATACTATTTATCTTAGTATATATACAAGTTAACAAGTTATACTGCTCATGTTATACCCAATATACATTTTTCCCAATAATGTGCCCAATAACGTTGCCCAATAACCAACAATCAATTAAATGTCATTGAAATATAAGATCTTGATTTATGATATGGTTAAAATTAAAAAAAAATACCATTTACGTGTCTGATAACAGGTTTCGAATACTCAGCCTGTGCTGTGGGTAAGTGGCCTTCTTACTAATTTTGGACGCTTGACCATGTAACAATTCACTGCGATGCATTTAATAATTATATTATGATAAATACGGTATATTATTTAATTAAAATAACAGCCAAAGTATCGTTTGTCTAATCTCTGATTTTGGAAAGTGTTAATTATTTATGATATAAGCCGACGTAATTTATGTAAAGAAATCTGAATTTTTATCTAAAAAAATCTATGAAATGTAAAACTGTTTGTACTATTCGTACTGTATAGGACGTAAGCGTTATTATTGATTAGATTAGTCCAATACAATCGCCATATTTTAAATAGTATGCATTAAACTGTGGATGCTTCACACGCAAGTCACTAGAATGATTTGAAAAAAGTTAGATATAGTGTTTTATATATTATTATGAGCCGATATAAAGGACAATGAAATGAAAGGGTCCAGGCGATAATAATAAATCTTTATTCCACCAATAAACGTCTACGCGAACAAATCACAAGCTCTTAGTTATATGTATATTTTTTTCTATAGTGATTTCTACTGTAATTTTTTAAAAGAAAAATTAAATTAAAGAAATTCATATCTCAATACGTAGTTAGTATTCGTTAAAATTACATTGCACAGCTTCAACTAAAAAAGTTCGAACGCAAGGGCTGTTTCCCTTCATATAGGAAACTTACATATATTAATAATTATATGCTTGTTATTAAGCTTATTTATAAAAGTAAAGGTTTATTTAAATGTTTTTTTTTATAAAGCCATCGTATATCAGACCTTTGATTGCTTCGTTGGTCTAGTAGCTGTCTCCTACGTAAAGGCGTGTCGGCATGTCTTCCTGACTCTGAAAGATAGAGAATACAGTGCATCTGTGTTTGTGTACACATTTTTTTAATTGTAATATAATTTTATCATGAATCACGCTTTCGTAGAAAACTAATTCTATAGCTATAAAAAGTTTTTTTTTTTTTAAATATACATACTTCAATATTATTTCTACTATCTTATTAATTCGTCTACAATCAGCGTGTCTTTTATTCTAAAAGCAACTGTGCATTAATATATATTTTTTGTATAATCTTTATTAAAATTAATATACAATACGGATTGTTTTTTAATAATTTCAAGGATTTTTTGAAAGGTTAAATACAAGATATGAATTAAGTTCATTTATAATAAACGATTTCTAAATAAAAAAATAATATGCATAGCAAGGAAATTACTTTTAAATTAAATTATCTTTCTATCTAAATATCGTTTGTAACACTTGTGGAATAAAATTTGATCCATTTGTACGATCGTAACTAATATATATATATATATATGAAACAAAAACACTATTTTCTATACTATTCTTAAATATAATATCTATATTTTAAATACAATATGTTTTTGGGTCGTTCATCTATATTATAATTGTTATTAAACAATGTCAATAATTAAATATACAACTTTCGAACATAATTACGTCAAGTTTTATATGTATATTTTTTATATATGGAGAAATTACACAACAAAACAACAGTACAGTAGAATAATAAAAACAAAATATATAATAACATAAAATATATTATGTTTCTTAAACATATTTCAAAATTCACCTTTTCATATTAACATTGCGAAACTTTGAAAATGAATGAAACTTCAAGGGCCAGCTTTAATAAAAGAGGTACCCTGCGGCGAAATTTCTTCTTTCCATCTTATTAACAATTTATTATACGTATTGACCGCCTTTGATATTTGATATGATTTTTTAAATCTTGTTTCGTTGATAAGTATATTTTTTATTTCGCATGAACATTTACTAAGGAACGCTAAAGTAATGTCATATAACTTAACACTCGATGTTGTTTATTATAATTACCTATAATTATTAATTGTCCACCATTTTGTTCCTATACCTACCTACAAATTATTTTATTTAATTACGTATAAAGTCTTTGATCACTCTCGCAATAGCGTTATTGACGTTCGAGTCTTTCGATGCACTTGAACTAAAATCTAAGTGGAATGTCCAGAAAGAGTTTCATTCGTTCGCCGATGTCGGCGATGGAGTGATCATCTTGTATCTGCTAGCTGTCTGTATCGGGGACATCTTCTACGTCATCGTCGATGGGTTGGCTTGTCAGCGCAGCCCAGAGCGGCGAGCGCGCTCCGAGCTGCGCCGAGCCCCGCCGCTAGCTGTCCCGAGCGCAGGTGGCTGCGGACACTGCGGCGCTACCCACAGCGCCTATCGTGCTGAATAGAATTGAACCCACTTCGCGATCTGGTGTTATCTCGATCTGTAAATTAAACTACTGATTGATTCATATTTAATATAAGTACATAGGTATGTTGTTCAGGTACCTACGTTATATTATTCCCTATCATTTAGTAATATAGAAAATAATCGTGACTTATTGAAAGCTTTTACTGTTATAAAAAAATTATAAAATACTGTATATTTGATATACTTGGAAACAGCTAATTTGTTTTTGAAGGTTCCTAATAACCATTTTGTAAAAAGTACTTTGACGTGATTAATTTTTTTTACATTTAATAATAAAAAAATAATATTTTATAAAAAGGATCCTGTTACTTGTGAAAGGGTTGTTTGTTCCGGATCGGATCGCTCCTCCAGGACTGTGTCCAGTTCTAACGTCGGTGGTGGTCGGGGCGATCTGATGAGACTGACTGCACGAGGCCTGGCCTTTACTGGGGACAGTCTCACAACAGACAACTCACCCCGATCTAATTCGCAATTACGACGTCGAGCACGCTCCCTGTGAGAAACGTTTTTATTACAAACATAAAATTTTATCGTTAAAAAAGAAGACTTTATCACCTAATGAATATCTTACGGCTATGTACACGTTGTGCTGTAATGAGGAGCAGTGTGACGCTAATGTGAATTCCATAAACATAAATATTGATCTACCAATTTAATTTTACACATAAATATCTCAGCCACTCACTTTAATAATGTAAAATATGTTAACTAATAATATAATAATATATTTATTATTAATTAAGTTTCTACGGTTAATCAAGCAACAATCGTCTAGCCTCTTAGGTTTGCATGTTCGATCCATAAATTAGAACATTGTCTATCTACCTCTAATACGAGTTCCATAATAATTATAATTAGTAATAGTGTTATACTATACTATAGGAGTAAATGGTATATATATATTGTAATTAATATGTATATGCAAGGATAAAATAGCTTTTGTCCACGGTTTCGCCCACGTATATGTTAGTTTGTCATGAGTACTCTTTTCGCAGCGATCGAGGAACTTTTTTTTGTAAAGGGATATAAGTTATTCACGTTATATGATTGGTACTTATAACATAATTATACGTACGAAGTATGGAAGGTAAAATAGAGAGCTGTCTGATGGTTAGTTTATTTTTTATTTTTTATTGGGAACTTGTATGGTCGTGGCTTTAATGACCTCGACAGTATCACCCGACAAGAGTGATGAAGTCATAAAATAATCATAAATAAATACTCCACTTAAGGGCTCATAATGCGTGCCTCCTGACAGGTCGTACCTCGGCGTAAGATGCCATCGACGTCGGGTGGGGGGGCACTGTGCTATATATTACACCATCATTTGCCTTAGCGTTGACGGGTAGTAATGAACGAGATACCTCGACTCCGCCGGCTTGGTCGGTTTGTGTTGATTCTGTAATCTATGTAAGATTTGTCGGTAGTTAGTCTGTCGTATGAGTGTATGATTTGAAGTAATAGAGATGTTCTCTCACTCATCTCACTTTGATGAAGAACATCTCTAATACTTCGAATGAGATGGAATCGAGTCGAAAGATCGGTTTTGTATAGACTGAAGGCTATATCGTGCGCGCTACTGTGGGTAAATACAACACTATATCCGTTATTGCATAAAGGTCGCACGTCACAGATAAGTTAGAAGAACACCATTGCTGTACCTTGACCAAGGTAGGTATGCCCAAGCGTAACATTGTTGCGATAACATATTGTATACTTTCAAATGGAAGTAAGATAGTATTCCGCCCCAAACAACAATACTCTGGCAAACTATGAGATATTGAATAATAGACAATAGTAAAGTTACGTGATCAGCAGAATGGTTTCGCTCTACTAATTATAATAAAATAAACTTGACTTACCTATAAGCTAACTGAATAGTTATTACATTACCACACTTTGAATATATAACGAGTAAAACAGAGCTTTATATCTACACTTAAAATAGAAAAGTAAATTAAAAAATAAATAAAACGAAAAATGGTTTGTTATGTCAGGGAAAAATACACACACCACATCGGGATATACGTCAATCCAGTGCTATTCGCTGCCGGACCATTTATTGCTACACTACATACATATATAGGTATATGATATAATATTAATAATAGTATATCACGAACATGATAGTAGTAATTATATTGTAATATTATTTTGTAAAACAAGCTTTAGAACATTGCATAGTAGAATATTTACATACATTTCTATTGAATTAGGGAGATAAGTCTAGTTAAAGTTTTGTAATAAAATTTGCCTCAGGGCGAGTATCTTACAAGGGCAAACGTCAAACATGTAATTACAACCAAGGACGTAATCTACGTCACTTCATGAGTCCTTAAGACCAAATATCAAGTGATAATTTAGAAGCATCGTATAAGGATTGTGTTAGTACGTTATGTCATAGCTAACGAAGCTAATGAAAATGTTATGCACATGTTGGCTGAGATTGAAAAAGAACTTTATTTCTATAAATATATATATTATGTTTACTATAAATTTATTATAAATGTAATGTAAAACGTATATGTATATAATAAAAAAATGGAGAGAAATATTTTGTTTATTTTTTTGGATATTTTTAGTATATATACTAAAATACATACGAAAATTATTAAAGAGAAAAATTTGCAATATTAATGAATGAAAAAAAAATTTTTAAATAAATAAAGTGAATAATTATATTTCTTTAAAGCTTTTGGTTGAGTTACTGTTTTTTGTAAAATAAGTTTTTTATAAAATGATTATTTTTCTTACGTGATGCATATGATACAATGTTAAAATACATCTAGGAAACGAACAAGATTATTTTAAGGTCTAAATATCAGTTTAAAAACTAATATTTTTAAGCAGTGAAATTGGTATTTCCGGAGACTTGAAACAAACAATTCCTTTGAGAATTAGGATGTAAGCCATGGAAAAACGAGATCATAAAACTAATGGCCATACAATGACCAAATAGAACTGACCTCTTTTTAATAAAACTATTGTTTTATATTTTATTACATTCTTATTCGTTTTCGTTGATTTCCAAACGACTTGACGTTTAAATTGAATATATTTGATAAAATGAAAAAATACCGAATTTCTTTCCGTTTTTTGTAGGTAGAGCTTACTTTCCTACTTTGCCGTTGGTAAATTTAATATATTTTATTTTAATAATTTTTACTTACATAATTTTATAGCCAGGGTGTGAATAATTGCTTTTACTAAAGTAATAGTTACCTTGCCAATTTAGCTCTTCGCCGCAAGCAACATATAACTGTCAACGCCAATAATGGAAAGCCAAATATACACGATACAATCGGCACTACTATCGACTCGGGCGTCACTGAAACAATATCACTATGTTAAGAAATATACATATATTTACACTGAATGAAAACAAAGGAGTTAGGGTTACAAAGACATAATAGAGTAAGGAATTAAGGTTCGAAGTTTTACGACGTCTATTATCCAGTTAAATTTATTTGTGTTCTGTTTATTCAGATCGTCTGAGGAGAATAATAATTTCGGTTTATTTGGAGAAAGTTCACTTTTAAAACTAAATTAAATTAAAAGTAAACTTTTAATTACATCCTAGCACTGAAGGGAATTCCATACTCGAATCGCGAACGCGAATGACCATGAAATATTGAATGATATGTATGTGAGTAAAATTTTAACGAATGCGATGAGGTATTCCGGTTTAATCAATTTGATAAGTTGTACAAATGTTCGATGTATTCTAAAAAATTGAATATTCAAAACATGCTTTTAATGTATTGGAAATATATTTTGCAAGGCATCTATTTTAAGATTTTGATTTAAGAACCATAATATTCTGTATTATGCTTTATAAGTTGTTTATATAACCTCCAAATATTGGCTCACCATTGGTTCACATAACTTTTCAATATGTAATATTTATCTATTTAGTTCACGTAAATTGATATACAAATATAATAAAATAGTATAAATATAATCCAAAATTAGTGTAAAAAAGAGAGAACAAACTAAAACAAAAAAGATTTAATAAAATTTAAGAAGAAGAACTTGAAACCGATTCAAGTTTTTATTTCAGATTATTATTAAAAATTACAGGAATTAACAAGGTACAGTGCGAAACATATGACATTATTAGGACTTGGGTAGCTTAAGTTAAAACTTTACCAGTAGGATAAACGATGATAGGTGGTCGCTTATTGCCGTTGTTAGATTTCGCAACCACGATGACATTGTTGGTGGGGGTGGTTGTTGTTGATGTAGTGCTCCCACTGAATCTCTCTAGGATATTTGAAGAATTGGCTGTCGTCGATCGCGCCATTGCTTAATTCTGTAATCAAGATATTAGTTGAGTATTAAAATTATACCTATCCTAGTAGTGTAACTAATGTGAATCGAGTATCATTTATTTCCCTCCAATTTTCCGTAACGTGAACTTCCGATTACGTGCGAAACAATCCAATTATAACGATTTAGTGTGAGGATTCAATTAATTGATCCTATTGCCAATTGTTGGATCGTTAATAATTATCTCAACGGTAATTATAAATTATTACATATTTTATTCTAATCGGAAATATTATATTTCCGATTAAAATAAAGTACTAAGTGAGTAGTAGTAAGTATGTTGTGAATTTGTGTTTATAATTCATCTCGTGCTTGACTGTGAAGGAAAGCATCGCGCGGAAATTATCTAATTTCACTGAAATTCTGCCACATGTTTATTTCACCAATCCGCATTGGAGCGGCGTGCTGGAATAAGATCCAAAAACTTCTCAAAAAAAAAGGAAAGTAGGCCTTAGCCCAGCAACAGACTGTTGCTGTAAATATAATCACATTTCAAGCACAGGAATATTCCATGGTACTGGCCTGGGTTTGAACTCAGAATCTTCGTTTAAGATTTAGGTGTCCTAGACACTCGACCATCTTGGTTCTTTTATTTTAATTGAAATAAAAAGGCTTCCAGAAAACTTCCTTTTTATGTAGTAGTTATATTAAAAAATATATTTATATTGTAAATATTGATTTCATAATTTTCACGCTTCAATAAAAGTCGTCTCTTTATAAAAAATATGTAAATTCTGTGTATATTAAGCGATTTGTATATGGAGGAGTGCCTTGTAACAGTTCATTAAACCATTAATAAATAAAGGTATACCGTCCATGGGTGACAAAATATTGTATCGCTATTTATACGCGAGATTACTTCTTATATATAAATAATTTATATAAAAGGGTAAAATTCATTTTTTAACATTTTCAACATTTTTAGTTAAGCAGAAAAAAACGCAAATATAAAAACAGATACAGATAGTGGACGTGAAAAATGAACAGTATTATGTCAGCATTGCTAATATAAATTTCCTGTTCGTTAAACTTAACCACGATGATTTCATACAATCTCTATTAAAATACCGATTTTGTTCTTAATCTTACAATTTAATTAAATAAAATATATACAACTATATACACATATGAATTCGTAATGCAATCGTATATATATTTAGGAAATAGCAACTAAAAAGAAATAACTAATCACAAAACTACGAATTTAAAGACATTTTGTTAAGGCTTCTTGCCTTAAGGAGCAATTCAAATTAGCTAATAATGTGATAAAATCTTTTACAGATTATACCTTACACTGACAGATTCGCGCGTAACAGAATATCAAAATAAAAAGAAGCTCGTGACAGCTACGATGAATATGGTGTTAGTGCTATTGTCCACAGATAATCGCTAACATTATAATATTAAATACATTGAAGTGTTCGAATTTGCTTTAAATTGCCAGTAAGCCAATGGTATTATAGGCACTAGAGCCATCTTAAGACACATCGTCTAAATTTTTCAAAACCCATAAGCATCCGTGCAGTGACGGAGAAAGAATACATTTCACTGCCCCTTTCCCATGGGTGTCGTAAGAGGCGACTAAGGGATATCATCTGGTGGTAGGATGATAAACATCCGCCTGGCTTGTTACCACCGTACGCATGGTAAAAAACTCGTGAAGTGGCTTGCAGCCGCGTTTCGAGGTCAGCCAGCGTACAGCCAGTGCCCGAGCGAGCATTGCCGCGATGGGTGTTGGTCCAGTGGAGACGGCTGCTGAACCAATGCCGGGGGAAACTGTATTGCCCTGCCGGGCAGGGAGACCCGAAGAAACGGCTATTCCGCTGGCCGCCCGTGGCCATAGGATATATAGTACAGGGGCCCAAGCGTGCCTAACCAGCACGCGAGGCTGCCCCACCAGGCCACGCATAATCTCGGGGTGGACCGTCGTGCCGGTTGGTGACCGGAAGGTGGGGTCCCGGCGGCCACTTCCGGGGGGGTTCGGGGGCCCTTCCGTCCGGTGGGTCAGTGTAGTTTCCCTTTTGGCAACCACTTGGGGAAACACGCCTCCACACTTTGCCCATCCCTATCGTGGCAATACGTCGCTCGCTTCACGTCTCTTCTCCTCTCTTTTCTTCCCATATGGTAGCGCATCAAAGCAGGAATGACGGTCGTACAGCGGTGCACACCCCCACCATACCTACGCTGTTTGAGGTCGAGTTCACTAACATCCGTGGACTCCACGCTAACCTCAACGCTGTCCACCACCATCTCGAGACAGAACGGCCGGCAATGATGTTTCTAACGGAGACACAAATACTCCGTCCTGCCGATACCAGCTACCTTAATTATCCCGGCTACATGCTTGAAGAATCCTTCAAAGCGAAAGCCGGAGTATGCTTATTCGTCAGGACGGATGTTTGCTGTCACCGACTGCGCTGCTTGGAGGACCCCTCCTTCTCCATGTTGGTGGTACGTGTGGATCTGGTTCGTCAGAGTCGGGTTTACGTGTGCCTCTACAGATCCCACAATGGTGACTTGGAGACAAGCCGATTATTCGACCATCTTAGTCGGGTGGCAGATGCTGCGCAAGAGCAGTTTCCTAACGCGGAATTGGTGTTTTTGGGGGATTTTAATGCTCACCATGAATCATGGTTGAAATCCCTCAAAACTGACCATGCTGGGAGGACTGCTCATGCTTTTGCTCTCACACATGACTTGACCCAACTGGTTGATCAGCCCACCAGGATCCCTGACATTGATGGGCAAGCGCCTTCTCTACTGGACCTTCTGCTAACTTCTCACCCGGTGGAATATCAGGTTGTGGTTCAAGCTCCACTTGGTTCTTCGGATCACAGCCTCATATCTACCAAAGTGCCACAGGCCAAGCTGCCGCCACCAGCGGTATGCAAACGTCGCGTTTGGCACTACAAGTCGGCAGATTGGGACGGTATGCGCGATTACTATGCGTCAGTCCCTTGGAAGGAACGTTGCTTCAGTGGGAATGACCCGACAGCTAGTGCCGCTGCTGTTGCTGGCGAGATCATGTTGGGAATGAAATACTACATTCCTAGCTCAGATCTCGACAGTAGGGGTGCGCGTAACCGTTGGTTCACTCGCGAATGTGCCGACGCTGTATCATCTAAGCAGGCGGCATATCGCGAGTGGATCAATGGCTGCATTAGCGGGGCATCTAACATTGACTCACTGAAAGCAATCTACAATAAAAACTCCAAGTCCTGTAGGAAGGCTTACATGAGAGCGGACGCACAGCGCATTGTACAGATTGGTCATGACCTTATTTCACATCCTCGGGGCTCCCGTAGCTTCTGGCCAAGTCTGTGCAAAACAATTTCTGCCAACCTTCGCTGCCACCGCTCAGAAGTCCGGACGGATCGCTAGCTCACAGTCCGCAAGAGAAAGCTGATCTCCTGGCTAAACTCTTTGCCGACAACTCCGTCATCGATGATTGTAGTGCTCTGCCACCAGTAATACCTTCTTGTGGCCACACGATGCCTGACATCAAAATCAGGCAGCGTGATGTGCGAGCGGAGCTGCAATCACTTGATGTACGGAAAGCTAGCGGTCCCGATGGAATACCAGCCATAGTGCTGAAGAAGTGCGCGGCGGAGCTGTCTCCCGTGTTAACGCGCCTGTTCCAACTTTCTCTTTCTTCGGGATGTGTGCCGGAGGCTTGGAGAAGAGCTAATGTGCAAGCGGTTCCCAAAAAAGGGGATCGGTCTGACCCGGCAAATTATCGGCCAATAGCTATCACCTCAGTACTTTGTAAGGTGATGGAACGGATTATTAACAACCAACTGATCCATTACCTAGAAGATCACTGTTTAATTAATGATCGTCAGTACGGATTTCGACCAAAACGGTCTACAGGTGATCTTCTAGCGTACGTAACGCACCTCTGGGGTGAAGCTATCGACAAGCATGGGGAATCGTTGGCTGTCAGCCTCGATATCTCCAAGGCTTTCGACAGGGTCTGGCACAGAAGTCTTCTCTCCAAGCTGCCGGCATATGGTCTGCCTGCTCAGCTTTGCACCTGGATTGCCAGCTTCCTACACAAGCGCAGCCTTCGTGTTTTAGTTGATGGTTGCGCTTCACAATTCTATGTAGTGAATGCTGGGGTCCCCCAGGGATCTGTGCTATCTCCCACTCTGTTTCTTTTGCATATCAATGATATGCTCTCTCTCGGGAACATTCATTGCTATGCAGATGATAGTACAGTGCATGGTGGATACCACGGACGCGCAGTGGCTGGGCGAGCGGAAATTCAGGAGAGGCGGGAGGATCTTGTCATTGAACTCAATAGGACGTTAGAGCTTATCGCCAAATGGGGCTCAGATAATCTTGTTGAGTTTAATGCCAAGAAAACACAGGTATGCGCTCTCACAGCAAAAAAGTCACCATTTTCCCCTCTTCCCTCCCTCTGTGGCACTCCGCTGGTGATACAAAGCAAAATCGCCATGCTGGGGATGGACGTTCGTTGCGACCTTAGTCCAAGGGATTACATCGAGGCTGTGATAAAAACAGCTTCACGGAAACTCGGAGTTCTGAACAAGGTGCGGCGTTTTTTCACGCCACAACAACTCTGCCTGCTGTACAAAACACAGGTACGGTCTTGCGTTGAATATTGCTCGCACCTTTGGGATGGCTCCGCTAAGTACCTTCTTGAGGCCGTGGACCGGTTGCAGCGACGTGCAGTTCGCATTATTGGCGACGTAAAGGTCACTAACACCCTCGAACCTTTACAATTGCGTCGAGAGATAGCTGCGCTGAGCGCTTTCTATCGACTGTATCACGGCGAGTGTTCCGAGGAATTATTTTCCCTAATTCCTGCTTCCCCCTTCCTTCACAAGTCCACGCGTGCTGGCTCTCGATGTCACCGACTAACTGTGGCATCAATTCCATCGCGCACAAAGAAATTTGGCAACTCCTTTCTTTGTCGCACTTCTAAGAAATGGAATTCCTTACCAGCTCACGTATTCCCCTCCTCTTCCCCGACCCGGGTTCCTTCAAACGAGGCGTGAAGAGGCATCTTGCGGGCCGGCAAGGCGAGGGCGGCTAGTGCAGAACCTTCTTCCCGACTGTACTGGCCGTCCTCGCGTTTGGACTCTACTACCACTTAACATCAGGTGGAGTAGAGTCATTTGCCCTCCCGGCAAATATAAAAAAAAAAAAAAAAAAGCAATAGCGATTATTTATCATCTGTATTTCGTGAACATATATATTTTTATATACAAAACGTTGTAGGCATTTTATGTATGCACGTTTGGAAACAACTGAAAAGTTTTTAATAAGGCTTGGCATGGATTCATTGACTTGGCACACAGCATGTTTTAAACTTTAGTCAATAAAAAGTTTCGAACACATAGTCAAATAGTATCTATGCGGATGAAATCATCGTTATTACGTTAGTGTGTGTTTAAACAAGACTGATCGGCAGATCAATAATGACTGTTCAAATACTCCTATAATTTGATTGTTGTTAGATTAAACAACATTCACATACCTTAATGGCAATTAAAGTGAGTATTAAGTGTGAGTAAACTCACAGATGACAAAAAATACTGTTTAATTTAAAAAAAAAGTACAAAAATACTTAATAAGTTAATACAGTCATAATATTAAGAGTTTATAAAATATTATCAGTTTAAAATGTTTACAATGAAGCTCCTATAAGGTATCTTGTACAGCTTCAGACAATATTGTGCAACGATCCTTGCAAAATACTTCAATGTTCATAACAACAAACAGTTTTTATAAAAATAAATTTCGTGAAACAGGGTAATATTTTACATTTTACACTTTACAAATTGTGATATATACTATAAAGATACAGAATGATTTTTTCAAGTACATGGATGGTTAAATCCGAAGCGACAACTAAAATTAAATGTTCAATGCATTTTGTTGAAACTAAATCAAAATACGTTTAATTTTAATTATTACCTTTATAAATGCACCCAGATATTGTAGGTAATAAGGGTAATATTTTTTATTAGCAAAGTCATGTGCCCATTTTTAATAAGTTAATATATTTTTACATTTTCATACATCGATGGATATCGGGTATGACATCAATCCAACACATTTTAGGACTATATTTTTTTAATTTTGATTTACTTACTTTTAATAAAGTTAACATACTCGTACCCTGTAATTTTTTCTATCAAGGTCTTATAAAATGTATAAAAAATAGCGTATAACACGCGATCACATGAAGCACATATAATAAATATTTTAAACATTAAACTTTTATATTTCGAACGTGGTACGCAGAAATTAAAAAAAAGGAAAAGGTGGAAATTGTGATTATTTGCGCATTTGTAAAACATTAAATAAGTTATCAATAATAATTCAATAAATTAATATTTCATATAGTTGCGTAAAAACGAATAAACGAAATCGCAAAATTTTAAAACTTATATTAGGTCCTTACATATGAAATTGGCGTTTAGTACGGGAGGAATATAAAGTCATTTTTTTTTTGTAAAATATATTTAATTAATCAAAGTATGCATCGTTGTTATCTATGCACTTTTGCCATCTCATAGGTAGTTCATTTATCCCTTTACTAAAAAAACCATGGGGGCGAGAATCAATAAACTCTTTGAAGGCGGTTTGGACTGTTTGAAGTTGTCCAAATTCCGGAAAAAATGGTAATCTGTTGGAGCAAGGTCCGGGGAGTACGGTGGAGTGTGTAGTATTGCGTTGTCGTGAAGCAGCAGTGGCCTAGAGCGATTGACCAATCTCGGTTGTTTAGCTAGTTCTTTCTTCATGGTTTGCAGTTGCTCACAATAGATATCTGCCGTAATCGTTTAGCCAAATTTTAAAAAGCTGTAGTGAACGACACTGGCGCTAGTCCATCAAACATTCACAAGTAACTTTATCTGAGACAATTTTCGTTTAGGGCAGGATTTGGCTGGGTCTCCAAGGGTTCAGCCATTGCGACGAGCGCTTCCGATTATCGTACAGTATTCACTTCTCATCACAAGTAATGATTCGATTTAAAATCCCTTCATTATTGTGTCAGTTGAGCAAAGTAACACAGCAGCCGACGCGTGTTTGCAAGTCCGATTCACGTGGTCCGATTGCAGTCCGATTTCCTTCAAGTGGACAGTTTTGTCACTTACCGCGAAGCCTGCAGCTATCTCTGGCGTGCTTTGTGACGTATCCGCTTCCACAATAGCCGTTAATTCTTCATTTTCCACTTTGGTCTCCGGCCGTCCACTGGGTTGGTTCTGAAGGTTGAAATTTCCAGAACGAAAACGTTGAAACCAAAAACGTACCGTGCTTTCTTTTGAGACACCAGCGCCGTTCACATCATTAATGCTACGAGCTGTTTCTACAGCACTGATGCCACGGTAGAACTCGTACTCGTAAATATACCGATATTTCATGTTTTCCATTGTGTGGTAATAAGCGACGCCAACGAAAAAAATAATGAGGAAAAAACAAATAAATGACTGTTTTCAAAACTCAAATGTATCAGCTAAATGAATTTATAAATTTGAATTTGGAATTCTTAACCAAAGAGGAGATATTTCAGATCTAAGTGGTTAGTACGACAAAACGCTAATTTCATATGTAAGGACCTAACATATACAATTTTTTATTTAACTTATTCGTGTTTTTCTTTTCATTTTTTATATAATGAAATATTATAACATACTTTTTATTGTATTACTCAATATATCCAGGCTTTTTAGATAACAATTATTATTATTGAGGTCAATATTCAACAATTATTAACCGAATTATTAGCTTGACAGTTTGATTATTTTTATAAAAATAACTTATACATTATCATTTATATATTTAAATGATGTAGTATTTTTAATAAATAAAAAAGCCGAGATGGCCCAGTGGTATGAACGCGTGAATCTTAACCGATGATCGTGGGTTCAAACCCGGGCAAGCACCACTGAATTTTCATGTGCTTAATTTTTGATTATAATTCATCTCGTGCTTTACGGTGAAGGAAAACATCGTGAGAAAACCTGCATGTGTTTAATTTCACTGAAATTCTGCCACGTGGACATTGGAGCAGCGTGGTGGAATAAGCTCCAAACCTTCTCTCAAAAAGAGGAGAGGAGGCCTATAGCCCAGCAGTGGGACATTCACAGGCTGTTCCGGGCACGGTTTTAATAAATACATATTTTTGTATTGTAGTCGATTTAATAAAAATGTAATCGATTTCAGAACGTTATCTGTTTCACTTTGTATTTAAAGAAAAATATTTTCCCGCACTTAATTAGAAATTGGTTGACTGTTGCCGAATAAATGTAAATGTGATATTTTGTTGGTGCGTCAGAATTGTAAGGCTAATAAAAATAAACAAATAAAATAAATCCGTGTTATGGTGTATTTATTAAATTGATTATATATAATTATCTTATGTAATGAATATTAGCTGTGTATAAATATAACCTTTTTATCTTTCTTAGACAAAACAAACGCCCATTTCTTTGTGAAGGTTCCATTTTCATTTACTATCTTATCACGAAAAGGGGTTGAGCGATTTCTTCTCCCTCAATACAAAGTCAAAGCTCGCGGTTCCAATATCCAATATTGAATGAAATGATGTTTGCTTTGATATCCATAACATTGGGCTGCGAAATAACTCAATTGTATCTTGGTAATAAGTCCGCAAGGTATATAAATGTTATTTAGTTTAATGATATTTTTTGCTTTCTGTACGCTGTTTAATGTTTTCTTCATACTGGCTGCCTCGTTGGTCATTTATAACACAGCGCCAAAATGTTTTCTTATTGCGCAGATTTAATAAAAATATAACCGATTTCAGAACGTAATATGTGTTTCTTTGAAATTACAATAAAAATATTTCCCGCGCTTAATTAGAAACGGAATATATGTAAATGTGATATTTTATTTAATTGGTTTATAAACGTCCCATAATTGAAGACTATTATTGAAATAATAAAGTTTCGTGTACTAATGTATTTATTACATGTGGTTTTCAAATTTGAATAGTGAATTATTGCAATTACAGATCAAGAGACTGAACATTCTAGATCTCAGCTATGGCGGCACTGTAAAGTAATTGTAGGTTAATAAAGGTATTGGTAATATTTTTGCTAGTGCCAATGTCTATGGGCGGTGTTGCTTCATATCAGATGGCCCGTTATACGTTTTTTAATATAAATACAGATATTTATATTAAAAAACCACACACACACACACACACTGAAATTATATTTTTTTGTGTAGAACGGTTAATGGTATAGAGATACAAGCAATCGGAATTTAACGAAAATTTACGATTTGAAATCCAGTGATTGCGAACTAAAAAATTTGTTGCTTATTTTATGTATAGTGGGGTCGAAATTTGGGGATGTGCTTAAAAAAGTATCTGATATTTAGTCTTGTTGTTATCCACGAATAATTTTTAATTTTAGCTAAATTAATATTACTTATCATTATCTTTTTATACGTGGATTAATGTTTATTTATTATCTAAAGTCTTTATACCCTGTTTGCAAAGGATTAATTGTAAAATATACTCAGTTGCAAGAGATAATGTTGTCATTGACAATGACATTTCATTTAACTTTAGCATGAGTACTGTGTAATCTTCTATAGTTATAAAAACTGTAACTGTAAGAATACTTATAGGAGCGTTCATATATAGTATATTATTCTTAAATCATTACAGTTGCCTATATTAATTTTTATTTTTGTCGCTGGAATACATTTTGCATTGGATTCAGTGATGTGTAACGTCGCTTGCCAAACTACCCTCAACATCTTACTATCTTAAAATCCGTTTATTATATATAGAAAGCATTATACTCTTAAAATTAAAATAACCGTACAGGGGATTAAATGGATGGATGTAAAATTAAGGAGTCTCTTGATTGAAGTCAAAGGTACACATGCAAAGAGACTGTATAATTAAATTTGTCGGTTCAGAGAACAATACTTTAGTGAATATGCGAGGACCATTTCTACTTGAGCGATTTTCTCATAACATTGTATTGCTTATACAAAAAAGCAGTCGTAACCAAAATCTTTACATTATTTTTTTCTTTCTAGTCTTTTCATTATTTTTTACATTAATTGTATTGGTGGGGCACCATATTGTTAGAGCAAAGAAGGTTAAAGTAATTGTATGTATACAAGCTCAGAGATTCGAGATAGCGCAATGATTAGAACTCGAGGATAGTAACCATACGTTGTCGGTTCAAATCGTCGTAGAACATGCCCCTGGCAGAATAAAATTATAAACATGCACTGAGGCAGGTGCAGTGAGCTCGAAAGTTTCTAACTCGTAAGAGGAATAGAGGGCTTTGCCTATCCATGGCACAAATTCAATTATGGTCCTACTGTTATTACCAACGCTTAGTATTATTTTTATAATAAACGTTATAGGAACCTAAAAATACCTCTCCCATACGAAAGGAAAGTCAAAGAAAAAGTATTGCAGAGATGAATTTGTTTTTCGAAAATATGTAATGGATACGATATAATTGGGAATAGTACAACAATTAATTATTTAAACTTTAAGGTGCAAAAAAAGACTAACAAGTGAAGCTAAATAAAAGTTTGTAACAATAAACTAGAGAAAGGGCTAGTGGGATTTTCAGGAAACAGTTATTTATATCTAAGTTTTAAGGTTACATACATGGAAAAATATCTAAAATGGCCTACATACTTATGTGCAATCGGTGGCGATTTGGAGTGGTGGTGGTTGGTGGTTGAAAGTAATTCGGCTTTTGTAGACTGGATTGACTGGCGATATCTAAAGTGTCGAAAATATTGATTGATATTGTAACAATATCTAAAAAAACAATTACAGCATCGATGCTGTCAACGGATATAAAAGTAAAATTACATAACAATATTAAATAAATCTAGTCTAGATCAATACCAAACGCAGACATCTTTAGCAGATAATCATGATAGTGATTTAAATTTATTGGAGTAAATATTTTTTTCTGACTGTAAATAAATACAACTCGTTGAATGAATTGTTGATGTTTAATAGAAGCATATTTTACTTTATCACAGAGAGTATATTTTTAACATAAGCCAAAATCGAATACACACAGATTAGACAATGGCAATATTTGGGGATATTGGGGAATGGGGATTGGTATTTCTTTTAGAATAGCTTTTATACACGTTTTTGATATTTATATTTTATATAAGAAAACATCGATATATCAGAGTGAAGGAGATTAACATTACGGTTATTACGGTTACGGCAATTAGTTATTACGGTTTGTCAACTCACGTGGTGGTCTAGAAAGACATTTAATGTTAAGCCTTGCGAGCCTAAGGCTAGGTAATTTTCAGAATTCACTCGCACGGTCCCTTACTTGCTCTCCTTCACGCGATCTCCTTGCGTGCCGAGGAAAAGCGTATTTTTCTGTCTAAATCTACCAGCAGTGTTCTATTTTTTTTTCGTGACGCAGATATTATGTAATTCATCCTTTTTTTAACTATAATAGAATATAACATTAATACAAAGCGTTGTGAAAGAAAAATTACAAGAATCTTGTAATACTACTAGTAATGTCTACGAGTCTTGTCTCAACTTTGCCGCAGCGAGTGATTTAACAAATATATATGTTTGAGTATGGGTGTATAAAAAGGCAAAACCACTCTTTAATTAGGCAAATTATTTTTTTCCTGTTAATATAGGAGACAGAATTGCTAGTGTTTTTTATAACAATAACGATATAATTGTAAAAATAATAATATGTATGTGTATGTATCTGAGAAAGAAGTCGAGATGGCCCAGTGGCAAGAATGCGTGAATCTTAACTGATGATCGTGGGTATAAAACCGGGCAAGCACCACTGAATTTTCATGTGCTTAATTTGGGATAGCAATTCATCTCTGCTCTACGGTAAATGAAAACATCGTGAGGAAACCTGTATGTATCTAATTTCACTGAAACTCTGCCACATGTGTATTCCACCCACCTGCACTGGAGCAGCGTGGTGGAATAAGCTCCAAACCTTCTCTTAAAAAAGGGAGAGGAGGCCTTTAGCCCAGCAGTGGGACATTCACAGGCTGTTACGGTAAGTTACGGTATGTATCTGAGAAACATTTACTTTACGATTATGTCACACTGCTGAGGAAATGTCTCGTCTCCTGAGAAGAATTTTAAGCGGCAATTTCATAATATACAATCTGGTATACTAAAGCAGTAAGGAGTATTTATAGCAATATCTAATGTAAGTAGATAACTACACTGCCGAATAAATGCGTGCGATCAAATTTAGTGAAAATGAGCTATTTAAAATAAACACAAGAGTTTGTCATACAATAAGATAAATCAAAATTATGTTAACGAACACAGAATCGATATTGAGGAATTGAGTTCAAGATAAAGCCACTGTTAAAAAGTCGTCTTCTGATAGCCAAAACCTGTTTTTCTTTAAGCTTTACATAAATATAAAACAAACCATTAAATCAAATTTCAATAAAAACAGATTGATAAATTCCATTTATATTAAACTCTTGCTATAACTTTATATGGATTTTATCCGTATGAAGTCGGGGCGGGCAACTAAAATCAGCATCGAGTCGAAGCGATCTATTCGTCCGTACTGCCTTTGATACATTCTTTTCACATGTCAGTCAAATCTGTTTTAATAGCTTTTCTACGGTGGAAACAACATTTTTTTATTTACAGGAAACATTTCCATATATACCATATTTAATTTGATAAAAATTAATATTGTGTGACATTTCGTGTACATTTCACCTATTAAACCAAATATTGAGTAAGTATTTGCTGTTGCAGCTATTCTGTTAATATTTTAAAGATTTACAATACAAATCTAACATTATAATTATTATTATTTTTTAATTTAGTTTTTATATAGCAACGTTTATTATTAAATACCGAGCAAGACAATATCTTCGCTTAAACTGACAATATATCAAAAAAATATAAATCATATAAGCATACTATATAACCGATGGCCGTATTGAAAATTTAATCCATTATAATCTGTAAGTCATCGTAGTATATACAATCAGATCAGCAGTTAACAGAATATGAGTATGACTAAGATATCGCTAGCCTAATAAAATTATTCTGCAGTGAATATTTCGTTCCGGTTGGTACAATATTGGCAACACCAAATAATAGTTCGCGAATATTTCTTACGTATTTATTATTAAGTTTCAATTAGTTTTGCCGAATGGCACTTGTTATAACTTATTGGATGTTAATGCACTTCTGAACAGTTTCACATATGAGCCGGCTGCGATATGTGAAATTAGAACTTCTATAAAACTAATTTATAAGAAATCAATAAATTTATTTTGCTTGTTCAATATCTAGTCACATTGTAAGTTCTAGAAGTTTGATAAAAGGCGTCAAAATAACATATATTAATTTTAGTAGTTTTTTTAAATTTTCATTTAAAAGATAATAATATGTATTAGTAATTAAGAATAAATTACATTAGGGATTAAAAAAACTATAGTTTTTTTTTAATATTTGATATAAACCTAGTATGTCTTTTTCACAATTATTAGTCAACTTAAAAAGGAAGGAGGTTATTATATGTGAATCCATTTCGATTTTTTTGTTAATTCGATCAACGAAAAGGAACCAATTTGAATGATTCTTATTTTATTAAATATACCATCAATAAATATATAAATTTTATTTCTCAGCTGAGATGACCCCTTGGTTAGGACACTTAGGTTCTAACCTAGGTTAGCGGCACTGAATTTACATGTGCTTATTTTGTGTTCATAATTCAACTCGTGCTTGGAAAACATCGTGAGGAAATCTGATTGCCAAATGTATATCCATCAACCCACATTGGAGTAGTGTGGTGCAATAAGTTCTAAGCTCTTTTATCAAAAGGGGATAACACTGTAGCCCAGCGGTGGGATCGAGTGATATAATATAAAGTATTAATAAATCAGTCTTCTGGCTTGCGAATTTATACTTTTAAAGTTAAAGTTTTTATCTAATATTTATTTCAGTACCTATTACAAAAGTATTCAAAGCAGTCTACATACGACTGTTTATTCTATCGTTGGTTTTTATTACATTATGATATCTCTACATACGTGTTCGTGCATTCGGTGTGTCGTTTCTATTGTTTTGTGAGACTATACTTTAGTTTATAGTTATTTTAATTCATTCAGTTGTGAGCACAGCACTTTACTATATCATGCACATTTTTAGTTTATTAGGTTTTGTTTTAAAAAGCTCCATTAAAACCTACTCATTTTAATTCTTTTTGTATTACTATGACTAACAGATATATTAGCGCGCCGACCAAACCACTGAATACTATTTCTAGAAAGGGCATTTAAATTAATTATAATTAACAATTAGAAGATAAATGTGTATTGATCTTTCATGTTTCAAAATATTCATGTTTTAAAAAAATAATCTTTCATAAAAAATATTAAAGATAAATTGAGTCGTTTGCGGTATGAAAATGTTTAAATTTAATAAGTTGCCCATTTAAATGAAACTTTAAGTAATGGTGACATTGCAATCGGTAATCAAGTTCTAGAGATTTTAGGTTTAATGGAAACCAAGCGGAAAGGGTGGTTTATAGTCTATAGTTCTAACAGTTTCAAATGAAAAAGACGAACAAAAAACTGAAAAAAAATCCCGTTGAGTTTGTCTCGCCCGCTTTTCCCACGTATGTAGTATTTTTTATCTGAATCGTATCGAATATTGAAGTGAAATAATTACCAAAAATTTATTATAAAGAAGAGATTAAAAAAAACTTTGTATAAAACAAGCTATTTATTATAATATATTACCATATTTTTTATAAATAACTTTATAAAAAAATCATAAACAAAATGATAAAGCAAAAAAATAATGTTCATATACGGCTAAAATAGAAAACCTCCTTTTTGATTCAATGAAAATGTTCTACTTGTATATTCACTGACATTTTTCACGAAACATCTGCAACGCTTTCCTACCTAGTAAATATTTAAATGTTACCTTTGTAGTGTTTGTTATATTTTAAGCTTTATATTGTAAAGTATTTAGAATTTACGTGAATATATTACTTATGGAATACTATACCATGAACATTATTGCAGGGGTTATGATAGTATAATAATAATGAATAATAAATACATTCAATTAAATAATTCGATTATTTTAAATAAGATTGCAATATGGGCTAATGGATTACAACTGGTAATCACTATCGCCTACAGACATTTGCTCTAAAAGAAATATTAACCTTTCCTTATATTCGTCTCCAACCATGGGAACTAAAATTTGATGACGCATATGCTTACTACTGGCTTACTTACCCTTCAAACCTGAACGCAATACAAAGTATAGATGTTACGAAGCCGGACTCGCGGAATGGTCTACCACCAAATAAGATATACAATATTGAATTGCATTCAAAATAGATAGGTATTATTTTCTTTAAAATCCTTAAATTATATTTTTTATTGTAACAATGTGTGAGTTAAATTCTTAACCTCGATTCAGTTCAAAAATAATATTAAAAATTAAATTAACTGGAACTCTTTATTTTGTTATATTTAATAAAGTTGTAATAACGATATATCTTATAAAATTTTGCTGTAATGCCAATTTTGCTTATAAAATACATAGCGAGATAAAATATTTCTCTTATTGAATGTGTAACAGGGATGTTTCGTTATTTATATCTTTCATAATAATCATTAAATATATTTAAAAAATAAACTGTGTATACTTCGTGTATTTCACTTGAAAATGAATATATATTTTTTATTTAAACACGGAATGACGGTAGATTATTTTTATTCAACATACAGCGTAGTCTAAGCCAACAAACATAGTTCCCTGATTTAAAATAAACGTACCTCAATGTCAATTGTACGACAACTAACATACAGCTCACATTACATTAATCAACATATTTCGTTCATTCGTTGTCATTTTTACCGTTATCGACGTCGTTAAACTAATTTTCCAAAATATCTGTTTCACATTTTAAGCACGCATCACGCGGAACACTCGGAGCGGGTTTCAATGATACTTTACATGATAATAGTTTATCCTATATTCGCGTATAAAATCTTTCATCCCGGACAATGCAAGGGTACACAAGGGATAGTCATAAAACTTAATCTATACTGGCGTACTCAACTCAATTGAAGTTAAGGGTTATTTATTAGAAATATAATAACGTACTATGTAAATATGTTGTCGATTTTGTATTTAAAGTTTGTAGTTTTTTTTATAAATTTTGAACAAGGTAAATTATTTGCGATATAGTAAGCACGGTACACCAAATACAGAATTAGATTGATAATTGACAATTTGAATTTATGCTATTATAAACCGAACTTGTGATATTATGTATTAATGAGACGTAAAACTTGCGAAATTGTTTAAGAGATATGGAATGTGTATTTTGTTTTGGAAATATTAAATCAAAGTTGGGTACTTCTTATTAAATAAAATATTGTTGCTTACAAAAGCGAAATAATGCAATTTAACAAAGGTAGCTGAAAACAGTCACAAAAGGTACTTGTTTTCAAACAAGTAAATTTGATGCATACTTCAAAGTTGGTTTTATATAGATCCTCTATATCATATGAACAATTTATAATTAAAATATAGTTACTTAAGCATACGTGTACTATATTTGAGGTATTAACTGACCATCCATATATGACATTTTAATACTCACCGTTTCTGGGCGATATTCACTGCCTATTTTAAAATTCAATTATATATTCATTTTTATTCAATTAAAAGTCATTGATTTAAAATTACTTAATAATATTAAAGTAAATAAATTATTGGAAAACTGTTATCGTTTTGATATGAATGGCTTTCGCGTAGTGGCCGGGTGTTGTAACGACAGGCGAGCGTCCCGTCGTTCGGTCTCCGGTAAACTGGAGCTAGGCAGGAATGAAACAGCGCCAGAACTGGCAGTATAGATGCATTTCGTTCGGCGACCCGAATTCTCGGGCCTTTATTAATACAAATTCGAATTTTTGGCCGCACAAATTCCTTCTAATAGCCAGATTTAGAAACGAAGGCGTGAAAATGTTTATCGTTTGTTTTCATTGAGGGTGGCGATGTTTATTAAAGGGACTGATTCGGATTAAAAGATTCTAAAGTTTAACGATTAAGTAGAGAAAGTAGAGCCTTGTTTATTAAGAAATGATAAAAATCTATTTGATTTATTAAAAATGGAGTCTTCCATTTAATTAACTATGTTCCTACTTAAACCAGCTTTTTTTAATAAAGCAAAACAAAAGAATTGGTTCAACTGAGCGAATTTAAGTAAAGTTATTTTATCGTGATTTTTATATAGAGTATTCTCTTTTTGTTTTGCGTTTACATGCTACTTTTTACTACTATTGTGATACAGCTTGCAATAAGTCTTATTATCTGAGTAGTATTATGGCATTAATGCAGCCAGTCCGCTAACTCGTCCGGTGCTCGTAGAAAGGCGGATTTATTTATTTTCTATAAATTATTTTTTGTATAAAGTTTTTATCTTATAAATTATGATAATTGCATAAACCCCAGTGATATTCATTAAATCGTTTCGCGCTGATGCGATTACCGATTATGAATTTAATCTGATTGAAGTGCCTTCGAATACTTTAATAAAGGTTTTCGTTAGCTAATGAACAAATTGGAAATGTTAAAGTTTAAACCTCATTCCATCAGTCTATCGCTTTATGTAAAATTAAATTATTTTCCGCCAAATTGGTAAAATAATTTGCGTAATTTGTATTATTTAGGAATATTTCATGTTTTCAAAATGAATGTACTGTAATATGTTTTCGTAGTTTTGTTGTTTGAAAGCGTTCGTTCATGTTTAGAATTCAGTCAGCATATAAATTATTTGTGTTGAATAATTTTAAACATTTTTAACACAGTTACCTATAATAAAAGTTACATATGAAAGAAGAAAACTTAGTTCGGTGAATAGAGCTTGTTAACATTAACAAAAGGCTCCAAATCTAGGCATCTAAGTATGTACGAGTTTTTGTATTTATTATTTTAAAAACGTCAGGAAAACATTTAAAATCGTGCAAATTCGGCCTTATCGCTTACAGCGGTCTCCTTCAGGCAATCATTTTGACGGGAAATTAATTATAAAGAGAGACGAAGAAATTAATTTAAACTTTAATCTGTTTCAAACAGATAATTATCATTCAACATTAAACTCATCAACCTAACGTGTAGGCTCATGTTAAAGCACTTATATTTAGTATTCTTACTCATGTATATTGGCCATTATTTACAGATGCCCACGGATGTACCTATCTAGGCATAAATTCCTTGTTCCTAGGCTTGTGTGCGTTGTACGTAACGATGCGCCGCTGCAGGTTTGTGGCTTAACGTAGACAGAGTCGTTGTCTTTCGCTGACAATTAAATTAGTTTGCTAGAGTTAAGTTGAAACACGTTCAACAGACGAGAACAGGGATTTTGAAAACGACGGCAGAACTCTTCAGAAATGATGTCTAATGCAGAAGTTCTCTCAAGTGTTCGAATTTTGAGTGGTCAAACGAGTGGTCCTTAGTCTCTCGTAAAAGCTTTCGTTTGAAAAGATTTATAAAGAGAATCTGAGTATATTTTCTTGTGCGGATAATAGATATCTTGCATGTAATACTTTTTGTATATGCATGAAGTACTATTAAAATTGTTTATGCATTTATAGAAGTGTTTGAACTGAATACAGTAACAGCCTGTTAATGTCCCACTGCTGGGCTAAGGCCTCCTCTCCCTTTTGAGAAGAAGGTTTGGAGCTTAATCCACCACGCTGCTCCAATGCTTGGTGAATTTTAATTAAATTAGACACATGCAGGTCTCCTCACGATGTTTTCCTTCACCGTAAAGCAAGAGATGAATTATAAACACAAATTAAGCACAAGAAAATTCAGTGGTCTTTGCCCGTGTTTGAATCCACGATCACCGATTAAGAATCACGCGTTCTAACCACTAGGCCATCTCGGCTTTTCTTAGTCCGACTAGCTCAGTTGGTAGAGCATGAGACTTGCACTGAATGCGCAATGTCAATTGTTTATACCTTATGTTAATAGCAACATTGTAAGTGGCTAGCTTGTAAAGTTTTTGACCCCTAAGTTTTAGATTCAAATACCAGTAAAAGTTTTTGAGTTTTTTGTCAAGAAATTCTCATTTACGAAAGTTACGGAGTTACGAAATTGAAATTGTTACACTGCCTTTTCACGGAAAGTAAATTTCTCTCATATCATATAAAACTGCCAACTTATCAGCTTATGAGATTAAATGAGTAGAAAATGTACTTGTGTTTATTATTTTATACTCTCTTGTGTCTATACGAGTTTATGTATACGAGTCATCCACTAGTTTTGTAAAGTATGTCAGAACGAGTGCACTTCACTATATTAAGCAAATTATTAGTTTCATAGATACAGGAGGGCTGGTTCATTTTTCGCTCAGAGAATTGGATTAAAGGAAGGAAAGAAAGAAAGCAATTCGATGAAAAAATACTTATATAGCCAGCTGATTTTCCTATTACTATGATTTAATTCCTGAATGTAAAATAATTAATACGTAAATTAAGTGTTGTAGATTTCAAAGTTTACTAAGTTTATGTGATGATTTTTGAGTTAGGATTTTTTTAATAAAAAAAAACCTTAAAAACCAGATGCCAATCCCCTGTTAGATAGGCACTGAGATTCGGCGCCGTGGCCCAAATTTGGCCAGGTGGACTTGAAAATCAATATCAAATTTAGTTCTTCTTTCAATCACTATATATTCTGTACATATCTCTGTATCAATAGTTATATATCAGGTATCTACTACTTTGAAATAAATATGGTAATCTATTTATAGTCGCTAGATACTTAATATAGTCTTTATTTTTACATAGTATTAATTGATAAAATCTTGTGAGCACTTCTCACACTTTTGAAGTTTATGAATTTACTAAAACAAGCTAAACTTAAGATATACATAATAAAATTAATATATACATGATACAATAAATAAATTAACATGCTTCATTTATTTATTGTATTATCTACAATCTATTATTCTATCTATTTTTAGTTTTCACACATATTATGTCATGACACGAGTCATATATGTAAATTGTGTTCCAAAATTATTATCTTTGTCTAAAAATGCTTACATCTTAAAAAAAATTGACCTTGAAATTTTTTTAGGAATGCATACATTTTATATTAAAATTATCGTTAAATTTTCCTGTATATACATTTATAGCACATTGTTTTTCTGAAATTTGCTTTTCTATGCGTTAACAGTATGTATAGTGATGATGATGACGTGTCGTGTACGGATAGTACAATAATTGTGAAAATTAAAAATATTTTATTTATTATGATATGGCTCGAACTTGTTTTCTATATAATAATTATTATTTTACTTAATCCCTATAATAAATTAAATTGATGCAACGCACGTATTATAGCTTAAGGATTTAATGCGCTAATTAGCACCATTTTAATTCTAGAACTGAAATTAGTTCGTAATCAGCGACATCCAAAAGGTCACGGTAGACTGGTTTATTCTTCAAACGACTTTTATTATCGTTTATATTGAGATTAAATTGTTATAGACGTTTACTACATATAACAAAGATATTAAAAAGTACTTATGGTTTTCAATGAAGCAAGGAAAATTGATAAAAGAGATTAATTTTATTATTTTATTAAAAATTGCAATGACTTTTAGTAGTTGGGCTAAATCCTATCTATTTTTTCTCTATTTTTGGAGGTCGTCTGCTCCGATGCGGTTTAGTGGATATACATTAGGAAGATTTTTATCCAACACATACTAGTTCCTAAGCGGTGTTTTCTTTCATCGACCACGAAATGAATAATTAACACAAATTAAGCACATGGAAATTGGGTGGTGATCACTCGAACTATAGTCTTTGGTTAAGAGTAACGTGTTCTAGGCACTGGGCTATCTCAGCATAAATACTGTATGGACTAAAATAAAATAATATATATATATATACATAAATATATGACAAACCACAAAAATAAAATACGTTTAAAAGTAAAACTAAATATCAAAATATATTTATTTGACTTCACTAAAATACTTGGCGCTGTTTGAATTTTTCGAGACACATTCAATAGACTTCAAGATACACTACAAAAGTCAAACCAGTAACAAAGTAAATATTACACGGAGAACTTACGTATAAAATATTGCATTTTATATACGTTTTACTATATACTTTTTTAAATATTGTGTAAGCGACGTGATGATCAAAATATAGACGTTATTTTTCGATTAGCCTACTTGTGTTTCATTAATGATGCATGAGCGTTAGACTGGATTTAAAACTATTCTTCAGTGGATATTTTACACTATGAAAAACACTATATTGTATCGCTTTGTATGTTCGATCGTTAATCTTGGCGGTAGAGCTTTGTGATAGACCGTCTGGGTAGGTACCATTCCTTCTATATATATTCTAACGCCAAAAAGCAATACTTAGTATTATTCTGCTCTGGTTGGAAGAGTGGGTGAGCCAAAGTAACTAAAAGCACAAGGTATATAATATCTAAAAAATACTGTACAGATAAAAGGTTTTTTCAGAGCACAGCTTAAGACTGTACTTCTATATCTACCACCTTAGTTGGTTATTTTTATTTTGAAAAGTGATACAGTGCAAAACTTCTGAACAATTCGACTCCTAAGCGTAGGTTGACAAGGCAGAACGTGACGTAACTTGTCAAGTTTGCTTAGTGTTCGTAGTAAAGCTGGTATCTCAAGCCTTTCAGACTCCGCCTGTTTGAATTATATTTCAGATTGAAAATTTAAGTGCCATTGCACTACACTTGAATAAAGGCTATGTATATTAATAGTATTTGTTCCTGGAATGTTCAAATTTGATTTGAATGTCTCTTTAAGGTAATATTATAAGTAAAAAGAAATTGTTTTCAAAATTGGTCAAGTATATTATTAGAACGTATTTTTATAAAAAAATATATTTGTAGTTGTAAAAACATTATAAGTTCAGTTATTTGGAAGTTACTTAAGTATTATAAGCTTATTGAAAAAACTATGTTAGCATTTTAGTGTACATGTTTTTGTAAGATCTCTGAGTGTATAAATCATAATATCACAATAGAGATGAAATATAATTTAATCCAATTACTGAATTACAAATCTATATTTATTCTTTATTCAGAAATGTTCTCAAGACTACCTATTATTTATATATAATTAAAAATATACGCCTTAAAAGATATCAAGCACGATTCAAGTGTGATCTACATGCGAAAAGGAGTTAGCTCAAGTAATTACACAAAAGACATTTGGAAAAGCCGTTAAACGAAAAGGAATCGCGTAATTCGTCAAAATTGCGTTCGGTTTAACGACTGAATCGTTAAATTGATACCAGTGTCAACATTCATATATAAATCAAGTTTCATAAGACATGTTATGCACAAGACTGGCCTGTAATCAATACGCTAGTGCAGCGTGATACGTTTATTACGATCTAATTGACGCTATCAAACTTAGCGTTAAGTTTATGTGTTTGATTGCAGTTACGCATCGGTAAAACTTCGGAACCATTTTCACAATTGCAAATACAGTCTGATACTCTCATTTGCGGGTTTCATGAGCTACGTAACTTAATATTACTATTTAAAATGCTATTCGCGAAACTATGAAAAGCTTATAATTAAAATGCCCAATAGGATTTAGGATAAGCCGTACATGTATCAATCTTTCGCCATTGTCGCTCGCGCTAAGAAATAAATATGTCTGTAGTAGTTAAAACTTTAATTTCTTGAAGTTTTTTTAAGTATGTGCGCTTTAGTAATTATTTATTAATTTTTTAAATGAAATATTAAAAACGTCAGTCACAAAACTGTAGTTGTATTTTAAGAAATATTCGTATTGACGAAAAATATCTTGGCACAATAGTCCAATACATATATATTGAATCCGAAATGATAACGTCTATTGTACTCTAGCCTCTTCTAGTCTGCCACTGCAGTGTACCCATAAGAACTGTTTTACATTTTATTTGCGTGGAACGAATTTTGCACTAAAATCTTTTAGGCCAGTAACAAGAACAAGGGTTGGTTTTAATCCTATAAGGCATTTTGCAGACGATATACCGTACCTTTTATCTTATTGATATTGTTAAATAACCATCAAAGGAAATTTTGCAAAATACTGTTTACGAAACTGATATATAATAATAGTATTTAATAATAACTTTATCACAAAATACAAAAAAATATTGCGAAGGAATTATCATATTGATATTATATTAAATAAAATAAAATAAAATAATATTAAAAATCATATTATTTAAAATTATTCGTTTCGTAACAGCCTGTGAATATCCCACTGCTGGGCTAAAGGCCTCCTCTCCTCTTTTTGAGGAGAAGGTCTGGAGCTTATTCCACCACGCTGCTCCAATGCGGGTTGGTGGAATACACATGTGGCAGAATTTCAGTGAAATTAGACACATGCAGGTTTCCTCACGATGTTTTTTTTTCACCGTAAAGCACGAGATGAAATATAAACACTAATTAAGCACATGAAAATTCAGTGGTGCTTGCCCGGGTTTGAACCCACGATCATCGGTTAAGATTCACGCGGTCTTACCACTGGACCATCTCGGCTTCTATTGAAATTTAAAATTATTGTTATTATGTATTGAATAGAATTTTTATTATAAAATGTTTTGTAATTTAGGACTTTTACTCGTATTTCAATAAAGCATTTACTCTGACGCCTTAGGTTCCAATTTTTATTGTATTATAATTTTTGTATTATAATGTAAAGTTAATTACGATTACTATCGTATTCACTCCTAGCATTTTACATTTGATTGAAGGAAAACTAGAAATATCAAAAACATATTTTACAAAATAAGTATAAAATTTAAATAGTAAATATCCCTTCTAAACGATCAAATTAATCTTACCAATTACAAAAACTTATTTACCAAATAGCATGAAAACGATGTTAGCATTGTCGTTCTCTGAAATATGATTAAAGATAATATTTCTCATTCATCAAGTTTTCATTGTACTCACAGAAGTTTTCTCCTTGTTTTGTAGTCTTATTTGAGGATAAAATATCTTTATCCATAAAATTATAACTTTTTAACTACGCCGTTATTAATACAAACTACGAAACGTCTTTTTTAAGTAGTATTTTAGAAGTATCAATGAGTTAGTGTGTGCTTAATTTGTGTTTAAAATTAACCTCGTGGTTAGCGGTGAAAAAAATTATCACGAGGAAATCTGTCGCATGAATTTATATCACATGTATTCAACATCTCATTTTTACTTTGTGATAGGGCTTTGTGCAAGTCCGTCTGTGTAGGTACCAACCACTCATCATGTATTCTACCGCCAAATAGCAATATTTAGTATCGTTGTGTTTCGGTTTTGAAAGGCGAGTGAGCCAGTGGAACTACAGGGCGCTTATCGTTTGACATCCACGGCCCCTCTCAGAGGCAGTGCACCTACCACAAGTAAGCAATAAAATGTCTTACTTAACTTACGTCATTTTTGAATCTACAGTGACAGATGACCTAAAATTAATCCCACATTTGAAAGGACCTAACTCAGATGTCTGCAATGCGTGCTCTCGTAAATAAACTTCCCTCCTTTCTGACGCTTTTAGGATATACATGGATTAATAGTACGCGATTCAAATAAGAATAGGACCGTCAATAATCTCGTCCTGTCAACTGGCACTTGAAAGGTACAATTCGCAGAAAAAAACTTATTCATTTATAACGCTTTATTTTTATGTTATTCAATTCTTTGGTGAATAATTCAGCACAAGTGTTGAAACTTTTTTTGAACTTTTTATAAATGATTTAACAGCAGTGACGTCACAATATGACGAAAACTCTTTTATACTCTTTTATAGACGTAGTAGTGTTTTTATATTTTTGGCAACATAAGTTGTGTGAAAATCATTTCTATTATCATGTCTATAAATTTTATTGTTATCACGACAATTACAATTATAGTATATTGATAACGGTGCAACAATTGTAGACATAACAATCATGAGATGAGATGATGATGAATGAAAATGTACATTACATGTCCTGCTGTAAATACGATAGCGCTGCTTCCTTCTGATAATCACGAGCTAATTAGCGTCGCTAACGACTGGGGTACAAACTGTAACTGTTCTGTATTTCTTTTGTGTCATGCCCGTACGCTGCTCTCTAATGTGAAGATTATTTTAAATATATTTTTTCATTTACAGTATTGTACTGTTCATTAATTGCATTGTTGTCAGAGCTACGTAATGTTATGATTTTACATTGATTTTTCTATTTAATTTAGTGTTTTAAAATGTATTTTCTATCTTAAGGTCATTATTTTTACAACCTTAAATGATTTTAAAAGAAATTATTCAATAAAACAATTTAATATAATTTAATAAAACAATTTATTTTTCAGAAAAAGCCTTTAATTAAAATATTATAAAAATATTGTATGAATAAAAACCGTTATATAATTAACGTGGAACGAATTTTACTCTTAAACCATCTTTTGGGGCCATTATTACAGCGTAAGGATCGGTTTTAACCGTATATGGTAAAGCTGGCTCAATTTTGTAGTGGACAAGCAGCTGAGCTAGGGAAGCCTTTACTTGCATCATTCCGTACCTTTTACCTAAAATTTTTACTTTATATATTAAGAGATACACTTTAAATAAATTTTACGGTAAAAGCAAAACTGCCTGTAAATCCGACACATCAGGTTCCCTAACGAAGTTTGCTTCACCGTCGAACACAAGATGGTTTATAAGCACGAATTAAGGACATGACAATTCTGTGAAGCTTTCACGGATTTACTCCTCAACATTCGGTTAATATTCGCGTGCTTTTCGGCTCATTATCATGAATCATTCAGATTAAACTTAAACCAAGTATATCGCAAATTGAATCTTCCACTTTTCACACTAACCGATAAGTAATTGTATTATACACTCTAATCTTACAATCTAATCATTTTTATCATATCCTAAATATAATAAAAATAATTAAAAATTTCGACTTATTTCTAGTAAGGTAAAAAAAATATTTTATTTATAAGTGACATCAAGTAGTGATAATATTATATGTCAATATGTTAGCGATGCTATGTATACAAATTATCGCTACTTTTCAAAACAATAATTTAAAACGCGCTAGAGTGTGTGAGTTTGCGCTGTGACTTTTTAGATATTTTTTTTTAAGAATTGACAAAACACGTAACGTTTGACGCTAACGCCTAAGAATATCATATCTTTCACACCACCAATTTAATTTTCAGTGAGTGATAGTATAATATTATATATTTTTTGAATATAGAATATAGACATATAATATAAAAAATAATATTACCGATACAAAAACGGGGTCCTTCACCAAACGGCAAGAACACGGTGTTATTGTTATCGATCTCTGACATGAATCGTTCTGGCCGGAACCTCTCTGGCTCAGGATAATATTTCTCATTGTAATGTATGGCTAAAACATTTATAAACACAGGCGTGCCTGTCTCAATCGTAAAATCATCGTCTAATTTGTAATCTTTTGCACATAATCTTTCTAAATACGCTACGGGTGCATGCATCCTTAGAGTTTCTGAAAAAAAAAAAACAAATTCTATACTATCCAAATTATAAAGCGGTATCTATAGCAAACCGTTTCAAAGCAAAAGTTTCAAATAGAGTAAAAAATACAAATATGATTCAACAATACCTTTAATACAAGCTGTTAAATATTTCAGTTCTAATAAATCATTATAATCCAAAACATCATTTCCTTTCTGCTTCACTGCCTCATTGATTTCATTAAAAAGTTTTTCCTAAAAATTGAAATATTTCAAAACTTTGTGACGGATATGAGCTACCAAAATAGGTAGGTATTTTTATAGCACAACATTAAATACAGATATTTCGATTATATGCTGTTGCAACAATATTTACATTTTTTTTTGTTTATTCAACAAAATATTAATATTCAGCCTTGTCAGCTTGTTTGGGTGCTGAATATATAACAAAAATGGACAAAAATAATCTTTTAACAATTATAACAGATTTTGTATAATTATACCTGTACTTCAGGATGATGAGCTATTTCGTGCAAAAAATAGGCTATAGTTGTGGACGACGTTTCAATCGATCCCAAAATGAAAACAGCCGCTTGCGCCAAAATAACATCATCTGCCAGCGCTGTCAATTAAAAAAAATAGTTTTTTAACAGACTTCAAATATTTTTCTTGTTTGATTATTTTATTGAGAATCCTCTCCTGACCTACTCACGATTCTGTATATTATTTATATACTTTGACTGTAACGTGACCAATGTTTATTACTAGATTCATCTAATTTTTGTTAGTTTTTGATGTGAAATATTTGAAGTTTTAAAATTTAAGCACTTACTTCAGATATTTTTGTAGTAAATATACAACCTTTTAATAACAATTCCAATTGATTTATCTTTATATTTATTTTACATTTTCGCCCATTTTCTGTTATTTTTGAACCGTTTAAGTCTTATTTTTCAACTTACGCAAGCCGGGTTCGTCGGATTCTTTTAATTTATCCTTTAACTTAAGTAAAAGATTAACAAGATCCTCTTCATTTTTTGTTTTACTTTCCTTGCGTTTTTCGGCGACATTCCAAAAAATATTTTTTATGTACTCCGTGGCTGCACCAGAAAAAAATTTAAATCTACAAAATTAAAGCACATGCGTTACTAAAAAGTAAATTTATCATTCTTGCAATAATATTTTAATTAATAAAGTTATATTAAATACCATACCGTAAAATTGAAGCAATAAGGGGAACAAAGAATATCATTGAAAATTCTAAACCACGCCAGAATGTCCATTGAACCATGTGACGTGTGATGTACCATAACGGCGATGGCTTATCATTTAAAATACTGACTCGAATACCAAATACACTGTAAGCCACAGTATCAGAAGTATACATGGAAAATATTTCCTGTAAAATATAAAAATATACAGTGACGATATCAAAGCATTTACTTTGTTGTTGGGCATTGGGTAGTTACCACCCACACATCAAATACTCTACCGCCAATTATGTTGTATCGGTATTGTTGTTTCGGTTTTGAGGGTGAGTAAGCCAGTATAACTACAGACACAAGAGTCATAAGATTAAGATCTTAGTTCCCTAGGTGTTTTTTTTATTCTTTTTTTTTGGGGCCATTATAGCCAGCCTATATGTCGGCCCCATCGTTACATGCTAGATTACAAAAAAAGGCTCTAAAACTAAGACTAATTCAGTTTGAGAGAATCACTAACAAATTCATTTACTTTAATTGCCGAAATATTCGAAGGTTTACTAAGAATAGAATTAAAAACACCAATATTCTTAAAATTTAATTTTAGTTCATATTTTAGTGTTTCTCTCAAATTGTGGTTACGAACACATTCCAATAACAAGTGTGAAACATCATCTAATACACCACATACTTGACAACTGGGAGTGTCACTTTTCCTCATTAGATGTTTAAGCTTGCCTAGTGGCATGTGTCCGGATCTAAGTCTAAATGCTATAACTAACTTATTTCTATTAATGTTACTAATTACAAACCAGGGTATTCGAGGAGGCTCGGATTGCATTGCATCTATACCATATCCCCTTATCAAGCGATCTCTTATTAAAGTATACGTTCCAAATTTTAAAACAAATAATTTTCAATTTTGCAAAAACTTCGGTATAGTGTAGTTTAATACGGTAATTATCTCCAATAGTAAGAGCTAAGTTTGCCAATCGATCCGATTCCTCGTTACCAGTCAGACCGATGTGGGATGGAATCCACTGAAGCTTTAAAATAATGTCCTTGTCTCGATATTCTTGTAACAATCTAAGGATTTCGTTCCCTAGGTGGTTGGGCTGGTGGTAGGGCTTTGTGCAAGCTCGTCTGGGTAGGTACCACCCACTCATCAGATATTCTACCGCAAAACAGCAACTTGATATTGTTGTATTCCGGTTTGAAGGGTGAGTGAGCCAGTGTAATTACAGGCACAAAGGACATAAAATCTTAGTTCCCAAGTTGGCTATGTAAGCTATGGTTAACATTTCTTATAATGCCAATGTCTAATGGCGTTGGTGACCACTTACCATCAGGTGGCCCATATGTTCGTCCGCCTTCCTATACTATGAAAAAAAATTTTTTTGGCGCATTGGTGACTTAAGGGATGATTAAAATTTGTTACAGTGCCAATGCCTGACTACTGGTGATTATTTATCATCCACCCAATTGCCAATCTATCTACTTGTTACAAATAAAAAAAACTTTGTTACAAATATATATTTATAACAAAGTTTTTACTCTTAGTTTTTTCTACTTAGTTAGTACTTAAACATATTGCAGGGTAAGTGAATACAGAAAGATGAATAAATTAATGAACCATAAATACGTCCGACACGATTTAGATTTTACCTTTAAGTTGGCAACATTGTTCTTGCCAATGTAGTCTCGTTTTATTTTTTTCACTAGCTCCGTTGCATTTATATTCATCAGTTCGGTTATTTTCTTTAAACGTAAAGAAGTAAACATTGGAGAGAGTTCATACCTTAATGTTTTCCATAGTGGATTCTGGAATTAAAATAATGGCTTAATGCAAAAGTTTTAGTTATTAACATTTTGAATATTCAGACGTGCTTAAGACATGTGTTACTTTGTATTTTTGCTCATCATGTCTGCCTAGGTGTACTTAGACTTCTGAAGAAGATTCTATGAATTATTATATATTTGTATATTTTAAGTAATGTTGACAACATCGCCTTTTTCATTGCATGAGGTATTTTCCTTGATAAGTTATGCATCTAATCTTAAGCTATAAGTTTTTTTTAATGTTGTACATGTGTAAATACTCCTGGAGATATTTTATAAATAAAAAAACATAAATATAACTACATGAAATATGAAAATCTCAATATTTCAATGGCTTATGGGTCTTTTATAAATATAAGGTACACAGGTTCGATGTCTAGGGCTGTTATTGAACTCACTACACTAAGATACCACTCCAAATTATTTTAGTTATTTACTTACCAATTAGTCATTCGAAATCTAAATGTTATGCACATCATTCAGCCGAATTTCTAGATTTTAATTATAAATTTAAACATGCTGTTAGAAATAGTCATAAAGTAGTGATTGTAAACTATTTTTACTTACCTTAACCGTAAACAAATTGAGAGATCCGAGAGGATCCGAATAACCACTATACAGATATCTATTTGGGAAATATTCAAAATCTTTGATAAGTATTTTCTTGGCCAACTCCGGCGATTGCACCATTAAAACAGGAGTCCAAGCAAGGAATATACCAAAGTAATCTTTCGGAAACCTGTTTCTTATTTCATAGCAGTAATCCCAGATACTTCTTCTCATAACAAATCCTAGATTACCGAAAATAGGAATAGGTTTGTCGTAAGGTATACCGCGGTCTTTCCAGTAATTGTAAGTTTTGCGTATTAACAAACATAATAAAATAAAAGAGCCGATTAATACTCCAATCAGACAACGTTTAAATAGACTAGCGTATTCACTGCTCTCCATTTTGATACTGGTATACATTATCTACTGAAAAATATACCTACATAATCGTCTGTAATCTAAAAAAAATTGAAGATATAATGAGAGTCGGAGTCATTGTTTTGCATGATTATGTTTTTATTGCATGCATATAGCAAAAAACATTAACATAATATTACAATACAAACTGTTATTTCTTTTATTGGTGAGTATTTTTAATACTGTATCTATAGTACATATTTATATTACATGTATACAAATTTAACACTATAACCTATGTGTATGTAAAGTAATAATAATAATAATTTCCTCCAGACCGATTTCGGCCACGGCGGCCAATCTCAAGAGAGATTAGCCAACTACGCAGGAGATATTATATAGCACAAGTGTGTGCACAAGCACAGGTGCAAATTCTATTCCCAAGCTCTTAAAATCCGATTGTATGGCAATCCGACACGACCGGAAAGAGTTCAGGCGCAGGACTAACTGTTTTACGTGCTTTCCGAGGTACGAGAGTGTAAACACTTCCAAACTTCCAGTCTCCGGGCTGTTACTGACAATTTTCGACACTTTTTATTGGCCCGACCTGATTTGAACCCAGGACCTCGAGGTGGCCTTACATGTAGCCTAATTAGACCAACGAGTTTGTCAATATATATAGTGCTTAGTAAATAAATTATAAATGGGAAAATTATCGTTAGTGCCTATTTGTACTCAATACTTAGTCGAGCGAATATTTAATATAGTAATGGATGCTTTTAAAATGTTCACTTTGAACGTATGATAGAGTATAACTTAATTAGTTCCGTAGAACTTTCAAATGATGCTTTTATCATAATATTCTGCCACTTATAGAATACTGTTACAGTAATGTTTTAAGTATGTATAGTTTAGGAAAGAATAAGATGAGTGAATTTTGTGTTATTCTTGCTTAGGGTCCTTTGTTGGTTTTTTTATACATTTAAATATTTTTTTAAAGTGAAGAGCAATTGTTTAACATATTAAACAAAAAAAAACGTAGAATAAATATATATTTATTTACACCATGGTAAAGATTGATATATATATAAAATTTAGCATAGATTGATACATATGAAATTTCTACTTATAAAATTTCTTATGTACTGTTCGTTTCCATTAATTACTAAATATTCATTTACCTTACGTGTATAAACGGCTTAAGAAATGACAACAAAAAATAGTAATCTTTAAAAAAACGTTTTCTTAGTTTTACTTAAAAGTGATCGATTACGGCTTAATGGTTTTAAGATTACTATATAATTTTGAGTATAAAAAACCATCGTGCCTTGAAATGAAAATTTAAAGTAACATATTGTTTAACTTCTGTATATCAGAATTAACATTGATATTATAGAATTGGCAACGGCTCAATTGCAACAATTGAAAATTAACTGCAGTAAGACCGCAAAATCGTAAAATACGTGATGGCGACTTTAGGCGGGCTCTATTGACAGTAGTCATTTGGCTTTTTTGAAACGGGACTTAAATTATTTCTAAGGTGCTAATAACTAAAGTCCATACAACAAAATTAGAATTACTTATTATTATTTATAAAAAAAAAAGAATTACATACATATATTAAGAATGTACAATTTTGTACAATACTGATTTCCGGTCGCGGCTTTGCTTGCGTGTGAGGCAGGCGGGGCGGCAACTACCTAGTCTATGTCCTATTCTGTACCCCTGACAACGTGTATGCAAAGTTACATGATGATTACTATAACTAAGACGTGAAACTGACTTTCTCATTAATTTTATTAGCAAGGAATAATATTTCACTGTTATATATATATCCATATAACATCCACTGAGCCGAGATGGCCCAGTGGTAAGAACGCGTGAATCTTAACCGATGATCGTGGGTTAATTCATCTCGTGCTTTACGGTGAAGGAAAACATCGTGAGGAAACCTGCATGTGTCTAAGTTCACTGAAATTCTGCCACATGTGTATTCCACCAACCCGCATTGGAGCAGCGTGGTGGAATAAGCTCCAAACCTTTTCCTCAAAAAGAGGAGAGGAGGCCTTTAGCCCAGCAGTGGGACATTCACAGGCCGTTACGGTTATATATATCCACTATACTTTTATTTTTATTTTTGTACCAATACTTGTTATGTAAATATTAACAAATATTTTTAGTTATTATAATAAAGTTATTTTAAATGTTTAATTGTTACATGCCCGTGTACTTTTTTTACAGGGTATTAAGTAATCTTAGCTTCGGTATTAGAGAGTTTGCTAAAAATTTTTTTACCTAGCTATTATTGTGTTATTTACTATCTCTTTAGTAATTGCGATGATTGTATATTTATGAAGTTGCAAAAAATCCAGCCATGATGTTGCAATTTTTTTTCCTGTAGAAGCCTGCAAAGAAATTACTATAAAACATTTTCTATCTATTTATCTGTCCATGTAGCATATTAAATTATACAAAGATAGCGGGCGTTATGACTTTTAGGAAATGCGGTTTTTGGGCGTAAATATGAAGGAGTATAAAGCGAAATTGTTAATCTTTTATTTGTTTTCGTAAAGGTAAATCAGTTTTTTTAAAAATGATATCTTGGGAAATTATTCACATAAGGCCATCTGATCCCAAAGTAAGCAGAACTTGTACTATGGAAACCAGTCAACTGATATACTACATATAATACTTTTCTTTTGTAAATACATACTTATATAGATAATTAATTCGGCCCGTTCGATATTGTATGTCAACTAACAATTTTTGGTGGTAATTATTTTTTTTACAGGGATGAGAGTTGATATTATTATTAATACTCGATAACGATGGACCTTACTTCCAAATACTGTGGTATAATAAATTCTTGTAAACACAAAAAAATAAATAGTAATTTCCAATGAAATAAAAGCAAATTCGCAAATGTTACAATTTCTACAAAGCAGAAAAACGTCCTGAATAAGATTTAGTTGAATGTGTGGGGAGTGCTTAATTTAACGGAATTTCTTGGGCTTAAAACTGAATTAGAAACGGCATTACTTGACAAATTTATTTTGGATTGAGAAGAGTGTTACGTGACAGATTCGTTTTAAAATTTGGAACAGTTTTACCTTAAGAAATTTGGATTCGAGAATACAAAAGAAAAAATGTGTTTCTGCTATCATCATTTATAATTTGCCTTTTGATAGAGAAAAATCAATCGACTATTAAATAGAATTACCGACAATCATTGTATAAGCACAAGACATAAAAGTACACTTAGAACACCAAATTTCGACTTCGCAAAGTTAATAAATCGTTCCTGGGGCACGATATTCTTTTGTAATGAGATTCCACAGATATTTCTATCTTGGTCTATCAATACATTTAAATCTTATGTAAAAATATATGTAAATATTTTTTACGTACTCAACACTAGATTATGTAATAAAAAGCGTGGACAAGTCTTTTTGAGTTACAGGCTGGTTCCAGGTTATGTGTTTGAATGTGTATTTGAATGACTCTGTAACTAAAATGGTGGTAAAAAAGTAACTACTTTTTTTTGTCAGTTCTTTTTGATATATTTATTTCCAACCGTTTGTAGCTTTACATTTAATTCAATACTGTAATTTGACAATTCAAAATTGCCTAAATGGTCCTAGTTGGATAAAGAATATATTGATTTGATTTTGATAAAAGTTTTAACTATATATAGATGACCATTTATATAATTTGACAAATATATATTCAACTCAATAATATTTCTCCTAAGAACTTCAATTGTCCTGCAATAAATACTTCAGTATTTACTAATTATCTCTTAAATATTTATAATATTAGCTCTTAATGATATTTTTAAGAGACGTTACGTACAAACTTCTGCTAGGCTATTTTTAGTTAGGTTTAGCCATTACTGTAATAATATTTCGCTTCTGTTGCTACGATAAATTGTGAGAGAAGTACTTATGAAAATGAATACACGAATATGTCTGACGTATTGCGAATCATTGAATGATAAAAGGCAAATGAAATTCGATTTCCGATTGTTTTTTTAATCAATGGAATGAAAAAACAAATATTGAAATATTTCGTGACAAAAGAATAAGCATTGATATATTTCATTATTTGAATTCTTTTATATTCCTTCACATGCCGGAGTTAAAATTTTAAACTAAATAAAAATATAAAGTGGTATAAACACGAAACGCCAGTTTATATTATACAAAGCATATTTACTTTTTGTAAACCTGAAACTAGCATTTAAGTCACTTTTAACCTTTTCACTGCGTGAAATATTGGTTTCAACCATGTTCAGGTAGAAAGGGCTTTATTTTCTAGTTTTTGCTTACATCAAAAAACTAAATTTGATGTAGTAACTGAAAATAACTAATTATATAACTAACCTACCCAGACATTCAGGAATATGTATTGATAACAGGTAATAAAAGACCATAAGTACTTGCATAATAAAACTTGACAAGCTTCTTGAGAATTATCATAATGAGTGTGTAAAATAAATTAATTGTAACGTTGTAAAGTAGAATGAAAAAAAAGTGGAAAGGTCACTGGCTACAAAATTCACAGTGTAATTATTTGTAATTTCATTCTTGTTGATTTTTCATACCGCAACAACAAGCAAATTTATATTTAAAATAAGAAGAAATCAAACACAAAAAATACGTATTACATTGGATTTTATCTTTAAAATTGTTATTAGCCGAGCCCAACATAGACAAAACTATTTGCGTATCGATGGGCTAATTATTATTCGAATATTACTAATACCTTGAAAATATATATATTTTTATTTATTTATTAAATAAATAAGTAGGTATTGTACACAGACCGCCTAACACATGACAAAATGACATCGTTAAATAAACGCAAAGAACTGTTGGATCTGCTGTTTTTATATAAAATTATCTACAATGTAATATACTGATATGAATGATAAATAGTTATGAGTCACTTTATATATATATATATATATATATATATAGTGACTCATATATATATATATAATCAATATATATATATATATATATATATTGATTTTTTAAGTTTCTTTTTTTTTGTATTAAGATATGAACTGTTTTCCATTTTTTTAATCGCATGTTGTGTTGATTTTTAATTGATCTTTAAACTCAGATAATAAATTTGTACTTACTGTTTCTATAAATAGTGTGAGTGATTGCGAGTAAACCTAATAAATAAAACAAAAAAAAAATTACATAGTATTTACGCGTACACGTGACAGCGTTTATACTGACATACTTTTAACTAAAACAGTAACACAAAGTATTGATGTTTGGCCAGAGTATTGTGTATCCACCCATAAATAATAGCAGAAAACCCTTTTACATGTAAAATTGGGGTCAAGCTAGTGAAGTGCCGAGATGGCCCAGCTATATATAACATCTGAATGCAACACCTCAATGCTGAGTTCTAGTGTGCTCAATTTGTATTTATAATTCACGTTGTGCTCGGCAGTAAAAACTGCGTCAGGCAACACGTGTGTGTCGGATAAAATTCTGTTACAGGGTCCATCCATCAAACCGCATTAGAGCTGCATTTAGAGCATTTTAGCTAATGATAAAATATGGGAGGAATTTTTAATATGGGAGGGTGTGGTAACGATTCGGCAATTCTGTTGCAATTTTTTTTTAGATCCATTAAAGAAAAGTAAATACTTATAGCTTGTAATACTAAAAAATATACTATGTATGGTATGGCTATGTATGGCTATGTATGTATGTATATAGAATACAGTAAGCATCTACGTTGAAACTTTACGAAAATATTTAAGCTTGTTTTCAAAAGGCAATTTTTAATTTTAGTCCAGTTTTGCGGTTTGTTTAATTTCGAGATATTTATATTATTAAGCTATTACAGTTCAAGACCGCGGTACATTAAGTGTGCTGTTCGGAACGTTTTTTCTTCTTTAGGCGCAGCGCCATATCGATTGAAAAGGCTACGGCCACGATGACAGCTTAATATTTTAGATAGGTTCCGTTCGCTGAAAAACACATTTCAGCTGTTTTTCAGAGTATTAGGACAAGGGTGTGAAATGTATTTCATCAAAATTTAAATGTTACATGTATTGAAAGTATGAAGTAGATTTTAAAATAAATATTTTTTTTAATTTATAAATGAAAACATATGAAGATAATAATGACGTTAAGTCGTAAATTGCATGTAGTATAGACCGACGCATTAAATATATTAAGGCGTATATGATCAGAGTCGTGTGTCTCGACTCAATATTGTTACAAAGTTGGTATAAGTTAGGTACTATCTTTGGTTCTGTTAACGGATATTCGGCGATTTACCAAACAGCTTAAACTATTTGGCACAAGCGCTGCCGAGGCGCCATTGATTGATTAACTAATATCCTTTGAGACAATCCATTTTGATGTTCTTGTTTTAAATTAAATACAACAACGTATTTTATTTAAGCTGTAGTGAATTTTATCAAAATAATTAAAAATTGATAGTTATTTGTATATACATATAAATACCAAAATTGAATTTCCATATGCTTAATTTCTATTATAATCTAACTCGTGCTCGTAAAAGAAAACATCGTAAAAAAACCTGCACGTGGCGGCTGGTTAATTATAAAGGAATCCCTTTTAGAATTGGAAAAATATAACGAGAATCAATCATAGAATCCAACCAAACGACATCTATCATTGACGTATTATGTTGTATTGATTTATTTATGAATTTTTAAAAAGTGTCCTAAGTCTAAACCGATGTGAGGTCAGTCATCTTTCATGACACAATCATCAACTCAAATGCCACATTATAACAGAATGCTCCTATGCGGTGACCTATTATCAGATGGCTTATTTGCCCATCTGTCATTTTGCAAAAAATAAAACAGAAATAAGGAATAAATAACACAATCACCCCGTAACAGCAACTGTCTAAGGGTTGTGTTTTGTCGATTATGGTGGAGTTAGTTTAATCTTATACTTGACAAACAGCTGAGCCAGGGACGCTCTTTTTTATCATTTTACGAAAATCTCATAACTGATAATTAAGGCTAAAGTAAGGTAATTTTTTTTGGTTTTATTTCAAGAATTTTTTATTAATATTATATATAGTACCCCTATATTAATTATATGTTTTATTAAATCTAAATTTATTTCATAAAAAATATATTTAATAATTAAAATTTAATTTGTTATTTTATAACACTCTGCAAACGGACTCATTTTAGATGAATTAAAATCGATTTTCCCTGTATATTTAACTGCCATTAAATTTCGCGCGCTCCAGTCACTCCATCTCAGCACTTTGAACAACTAGTAAATATTATGTAGACATATATTATATCTGTAATAAAAAGTGAGTTCAATTCTAAGATGTTCTACTAAATTCCAACTAAAGCGAGTTTAAGAAAACTTTGCGCACAAAATCAAAGAACTTGAGAATCTCTTAGACACTGGAAATGTCCGTAACTGTCATTTCCCTACTTTTAAAAAGAATAAAGGAAATACGAAAGTTACTGACATCTCGGTTGGAAAATTTATCTTATGTATATAAAGATGGATCTTGGTATATTTGTTTGTGATTAATGGACTTCGACAATGTGTGACCGATTATCATGAAAGGTGGCATATAAATGTTTTTTTTTTAAGGAGTTTTTATTTAAACTATCATATAACACTTTGTTGTTACTCAGCGCTATATGACGTAATAACTTATATACCTTTCAACCTCTGATATATGTGTTTGAATCCAACGTCATGATAATTAGCATGCATAAATATATGAAAGAAAAACGTCTGCCAGGTTCTAATATCTTATTATGCTGTACTTGTTGTTTTAATTATAAAAAGAAATCATAACTAACTATTGATTATGTTTCTTAAATCGCCACTATTTCATATGAGCCGAGAGTAAAATTAGAAGACATAAATTTTATAAACGGGTAAGGTTACAAAAAAAATTATGTAAATTAAAAAATACTACTTTTTTATTTTACTACAGAGGGTACAAGATTTTAATAGGCTATGTAAGTATGTTCGTTTGTTCTCACATATATTCCAAACTACTTACATAATTTGACTAATGAGTTATTGTTAGAAGCGTCATCATCGACCACATTAATAGGATTAGTGAGAAATAAAGGTTTTTCTATGAAATTAATTATGTATGATTTTTCTGAGGTAAACGAAAACACCATATGAAAATAGATTTTAATTATTAGTATTGATAATAATATTAGCTTATATTATACATTAACAGTTCCATTAAATAGGGTAGCAAGCGATTTCCGGAACAAACTTAGTGCTTCAATTCTATCCGCCGAGAATCATCTGTTTTACGTAATTAGTCCATAGAGATTATTAGAAAATGTTCCCATAGTGGCACATGCACATATAAATCACATAGAGTTTTAAATCACGTCTATTATCTATAGTTATAATGCACAAACATATCGTTATATTAGGGTAGGTAAGTAAGGTTCAAATTAGAGGTGGAAGTTAGTAGAAGCTGCACGTTCAAGGCTGTCGAGTTCGGTTGCGAGCAAACGCGCGTATCGCGTTTCGCTTTTTGTTATTTTGTATGTTATCAGCTGTACTTTTATTAAAATTAATTATTTGATTAAAATAACAACAGTGTTGAATGATGCAGATATATAAAAGCTTAACGTGTAAGTCAAGAAACAAACGGTGAGGCACAAACTCTGGCCTAATTACGCTCGGATACACTCGGTACAAACTTTGGCATACGGCGAGCCTTGCGTGTCTGACCGTGAGCTGCCTTTGATCAGCTCGCATATACCTATTGATCTATGTATGTGATTATAAATAGGGTGAAATTTGTTCTACCCTTACTAATAACTTCGTAATTTAACTTATTACTATATGTTTGTATTAAAATACTCAAAAGAAAAGTAAACACATGATTTATCTGAATTTAGGCTCAAAAATCAGACCTGTCAAATTTCTTAACAAACTGTTCCGGTACACTGGAACCTTCAAGAACTTCCAGGTAGGGATTGTGCAGGCCAGACGGGTAACATGTATCCCGGTTAGAATAATGAGACTACCAGTGTTATTTTAGGCAAAAGGTACATAAAATCTTACACGGGGATGGTTGCATTGACGCCTTGAGAAGTGGTTAATTATACTAATTGCTGGTACTAGAGTGTCTATTGAAGAAAGTGAATCATAAAAATATATATAATTTCGAAATGGAAAGTTTAAATAAAACGCTTAAAAATATATAATGTTAAATAAATATATATTGTTTGTCAATGTGTACGTATAATAATAATATTGCCATGTGACGCAAAGGTGCCCATAATGCAGGCCGCATTTCCACGCTGTACGGCAATGGACAACCTCTGTGCTAAGTAGGACCCGGAGCGACTGTCAAATATATATTTAGAATTATCAAGAAGAGTTATAATAAACTTACGGTTTAAGAATTTATTTCTCAAAAAAGGGATACAATTCATTTTAAATATTTGAGAAAACAAAATTAACATACTTGAATATTATATATACCGTACACAAAAATAAAGAGCAAAAAATTACTCTTCACTTAAAATAATGTGGGTATGATAAAATCAAGATGCAATATATAATATCGTCTATTTTATAGCAGTTGATATTATTATTGTCTTTAGCTAATTTACAAATTAAAATGAAAAATACAATAACCAAATAAAAATGTAAAATATTAGTCAATAATTGTATGAAATGAAACTCTTAAAAACAATATCATAGCAAATGAAAATACCTTAAGGCCTTAAAAACTCTTTTAAGAGGTGGTGTTTTAATTTTTATTTGTATAAAGTAATAGACTGAAAATTCTTCATTATATAACCGTGCCCCTTCGTATAATATACTTTTTTACCGTAGTTGGTTCTTGGTCGTACGAGACATATATGTATACACACATATGTTTGTGGATATTTCTACTTAATAATACATTTAGTAGAAAAAAAAAAGTTTTTTGTATTGGTAGTTTTTAGTGTGATTATATTATAGCCTTCGCAGGATCTAAAGCTGTAAGTTCTTATTTTATTTGCTGGTACTAGCCATCGAACATAGAGCTTTTCCATTACTGTTTTAGTAGGTACTTAATAATAATTCGTATATGAGAACTAGCCAAGTCAGACCGTAAGCTTCAATATAATATCGTAAGTTATAAGAAGAAATGATATTTTAAGTTGTTATAAAATATTTTATGTTGTTATAAATAAATTTCAGGACCACGCATATATCATAATATTGAACTTGGCTCTCATTTCACATTTATGTTTTTGATGGGATACATATAACGCTATCTATTATCATTTTTAACTAATTTCTCTTTAGTTCAGGGTTGATATCAACCGTATAAAATACAAAGAGACATTAAAAAAGAGAAAGAGAGGTAAGATTAGGCATAAACATTTCTGCCATTTCACTCTACTTTAAGCCGAACTTCGTTCCCAAAAACAGAGCGAAGCTCGATCGCCTAGGTAGGTACTATCAAAAATAAAAGAAATGTTTAAATATAAAATGTCTGTTTATAATAGAGTTTATTAAATTTAGATTTTCTTACCATCGGTCTCTGTGAGTATAAGCGTACATGTGTTGGCGCATTTATCTTTGCTCTACAATACCTCCTGTGCAGACAGCTGTTTGGCTGAAATAAGCTTGAAATTTATTTGAAAACTAGCTTGTTCTCATTTTAAGAAGTGAAATGGTTCTAATAATAAATTTTAATTTATTATACAAATATTCATCAATCCTAACTATTTACAAGAATATTCTCAAGCCTTAAAATTAATATTTATAATTTGAAATACGACAGATTTCCAGGAATAGATTTCCAAAAATTCTACACGCTTACATTATAAAAGATGAAATATTTTGCAAGCGCATATTATTTTTATTATAGATCGTTATGATGTTCATAACTCGTGCAGCTATATTGTTTATACAATGTTATATTAGCCAAGATTGATGGGTGTTAAAAGTTAGAGCGACTTCGAAGAGTAACTTTAAAAGCGTCTTTACCGATATTTTGTTATTTTAGAAAATGTCAATACATTTTATTGCCAATATGTTGCCATCTGCAGCTTATGTGCCGTGCCTACAGTTTCAACAATTTAGTGTAATCTTATAATAAATTGTATAGTGATGTTTTATTGTCGAATGCTATAAGGCCTTAATATGAGTTGTAATGGCATATCGTTTCAATATTTATTTTTACTTTTCATGTAAAATTGACATATAATATGTAGAATATGTTGACCCAATAAATATGACGAATTAAAAAGAAAATTTTGTTTTAAGTAGGTAGGCAGACTAGCAAATAGGCTACTTAGTGGTAAGTTGTCACCACCCCTATATACATTTAGGGCTAGCACTAATGTGTGTGTTTGTGTTATTCTCCAAATGTTATGTCTAATTGTCTACATTCGTGATAAATGCAAAAGCCTGTTTCTTGGCTTGGACTTTTTAACGCAGTAATGACATCGACTAGAATCTTAAGTACTTTTCTCCTGGAAAAATGAAGTCTCATAAAAATATACGTTATGTCTGAAACATGCTATATATTCGTAAAAGCACGTTAGCCAAAAAGGTTTATTTTTAGATATTCTGTAGGAGTGTGTGGTTTTGAAATGCCGGATGAAACTAGCAAATTTGAATACCTTCTTCGTAATCAATATGAAATGTTATGAATAGACTATGAAGTTGTCTGGACTGAAACGTGAAAATAGTTATGGAATTGAAATTGCTTTCGCTGAACAACTGTTTCGTTGAACAGCGCACGCTGATTAATAGAACACTCCTTTGTCAGAATCGCTATATTCCTTGGTAAAATCGATCTGCCGTGTGCATACCAGTTAGTAAAACGGCCAAAGGAAGAATCGATTAATTATGAACAGGCGCACTACTCACTAAGTGAAAGCCTAATGTAATTTTCATAGCTACACTTAAATAGTAAAGTTTTACTGCTATTTGCGTGTTCTATTTTTAATTACAATAAATAACCTAAAATGGTTAAATTAATATGAACAAAAAGTTGCCATTCAAGTAACAGTCGTTAGTAACAATTGGCTACGGAATAAATATCACATTCATGATTCATTAGAGTGGATTATTGACTGAAAGTCAGGGTAACAAATCATTCTCTGTGAGTCTGTTTGGACCACAGATATATATAGAACTTTGGACAATATTTCTGCGCTTTATACGCAGTTTGATATTGATCGGTAAGACTTCGAACACATGAGGACATGACAGAGGAGATTGATTTAATCGTTTTTTAGTTTTTATTGTCCTTTTCAATTCACTAAAACTCACTATATTAATTCACTTAATGTTTTTCCCAGATCTAAACAGTAACTAAAATGAGAGGAAAATATAATTTATGTGCGATAGTATTAATTATTATTGATATTATCTTAATAGCAGCAATTACAACAGCTATGGACTTAAACAAATTAAAAAAAAAGTATCTTTGTTTAGGATAAATAAATTCATTATTTTTAAATGTTGTGTAAATTTTCTTTCTTTCTCAAAAAAGTTGAGGATATCAGGCTCAAATTACTTTGTATAACATCTCTAAGGAGATTAAATAATATCCGTCGAGGAAAAGCTCTTTGTCATTAGTTCTAAATGGGTAAATAAATATTTCTTACGATATTTATTTTAATAATATAAAAAATAAAAATATTAAAAGTATTTAGTATTATAAAAAAAATAAAGAATACGTAATAAAATCAAAAAGGTTAAGTGAAATATTTGGTTGAAATGTAGACTACATTTTAATTTTCATCGGTAATGATCTAGCATTAGGAATTTTATTAGTTACCACTTTCTTATATTTATAATATATCAAATATGATATAAAATCTTATTTATACTGTTCATATGTATGTCACGACATATAATAATAGTATAGAATTGTAGATAGCGTCGGATGTTGCACAATTTTTCTTATTACACAGCAAGAGTAATGGTTGAGCTTGCAGATATATCAACGTTGAAATTGCTTGATTATCTCCGATTTATTGCGTAATTTTTCATCCTTGTGTAACGAGAAATAGAAATGCAGATAGCGAAATAAATCCATCGAGATAGATATCGAGCAATGAAGCTTTTTATCTGGCTCTTCTTTGAAGTATTCATCAATAACTAAGAGTCAACAAATTCCATTGACTGGTAGCTTGTATTGATTAGAAGATTCAATTAAGGTCGCCACTGAGGCTGCCTGGTTAGAGATTGGAATTCTCATGGGCTTGTCAGTTTTGTTAAAATTTAGGTAGCGTTTATGATTAGTGAAATTTAGTAATTAATCAAATTGTAAAATGTTTCTCCGTTTTGAATCTCTGCTTTGAGAAATGATGAGTAACGAGAAATTATTTTCGTTAATTGAAGAAAACAAGATGCTACGGCAATATTTTTAAATTAAATATTTAGAAATGTATATTTATCATGCAAATTCTTACATAATACACACAATTTTTTAAATATTAAATACTAACGCAACGATTTTATCGAAACTCTTTAACTGATTTTCTGATTGTATTATCAAGAAGCAATGTCTTAGATAATTGAATAAATATAGTAGAACGCATACAACTCATGTAGATTTTGTTATAGTAAAAAACACTATACCGAGTAGCTTCATACCAAATTACATTACAATCGGTTCAGTGGCTTTGCCGTGATAGTGTAACACACATACAATAACAGACACACAGACTTACTTTTGTATTAATAACATTAGTACAGAATACACAATATTATAAATAACAAAAATAATTTAAAAAAAATAAACAGGTAAGGTTAAGAGATTTTTTTAAAATCAAATGTATCTTTTACATAAATAATGACCCGGCTACATGCAACAGCTAACATACTTGGGCACTCCAGGTTGCACACATTATGTTGAGAGAAGTGATACTTGAGCTCAGTCGGGATTTAATACATGACGTTTTTTTTTTAATTTAAATTGTTTTTATAAAGTTAGTGATTATAAATCGTTATTTAATACATACATACATATTTAATACATACTATGAATGTTTTATTTATACACGTTTGTATAAATAAAACATTCATAGTATGTATTTAATTTGTGTGTATTAACTTTAGTATGTAATTAAATAATTAATAATTATGTGTACTTATAATGAAATATATCTCGTAAGTAAAACACTTAACTAAGCGAGTTTAATTAAGTAAACTTAAAAAAAATATATCTAAACTTAGTCTTATCTCATTTCAATATTCGAAATTAGTTGAAAGTTTCGAAGCTAGTAAATATTTACCTAATTTCAAGATTCTTACATGATCATTATTGAATATTTGCACGTCATTGCAAATTAATAGAACCGTGTTTATAAAAAAAGTCTATTAAATAATAATGTTATGATTTTGATTAAATTGTTTTATTAATTTGTTCAACCAGAATCCATTACACTGTTAAGTGAGTCGAGTAAATTCAACAAGAAATCTGAGATGACTCCAAGTCAACATTGTTTAACGGTTGGCAGAACATCTACGGCTTACGGAAGATGTTTATTGTTGTATAAACATCCAATTCTGTTGTTATTATTTGCTCCAATAGTAAGCGGAAAAATTAAATATTTTATGGTATAACAAATTTTATCTTCTTCGGTACTTTTATTGGCTGTGTATACACTTTAACTTTTGTTAATTATTATATAGTGTTTTGTATACAAGTATACTAACATTAAATTATATAGTAAATGTTAAAATGATTTGTTTTTATCGATTAACAGAAATTGATGAAAGCCACGGATTTTGATTTAACTTACTGTTTGACTAGGATGGCATTTTTGAATGTGTAATTTGTAACATAAAATCTCCAATATTCAATTTAATTTACTTTAGTGGTGTATAGTGTGGTGATTGGAGATTAAAGGACTAGAAGAATCTATCTATCGCTGACTGGAAGCGCCAACTCGCCACCGCGGCGAGTAATACGTTGGCGCCGGCAGTATGATTTTAATGGAGTTTTCAACTAGGGACATAAGGTAAGAAAATGTACGATTCTAACTACTAGACTTATCGAAAAATTAAAAGTCAGCACGTTATAAAGAGAGCTTTGATCGGAACATCTTTAAAGGATAAAATTTATAAATGAAAGGTTGTGAATAGGGAGTTTTGACGCACCTCAGAAGAGGCATATTTGAATTGAGGTAGATGCCTTATTTGCTTATATATTTTAAAAACATAGTTAAAACAAGTTATTCATTAAATATAATAAAAAAATATTGTTATTTATAAATAGAGAATGTTTTCGTATTGTTTTTTCAATAATAAAATGGTCCGGAGACTAAAATTGCTATTAGTAAATTACTACAATCAGGTGATATTTTTACTTAAGGAGATTGTTTTCGTTTAACTACATTTCCGTTTAGATCATTAATCACACTAATTACTCACCAACTATTCCGCTTCGTGGCTTTATTCCACACTCAATACATCAGGGCGGGGCGGGGCGTGAGGGTGAAAAATCGAAGTTATCTTTTTTTAACTAGTAATTTATAAGAGATGAAAAAATAATTTAAAATTACATTCTCGACTTGAACTATCAATAGCTTTACATTCTGTTTATAAAGTAAATTTACTAATTAATAACAACATTTTGTTTATTTTTTTTTTAAATAATACACTATATATGTATTATTTTTTGTATAAATGAGAAATTGAATAAAATTTGTTTCTGGGCACGGAAAAAGTGATATTGTGCGACTTTGAGAGAAAACAAGAAGCAAATTGTAGCAAATATAAAACTTAAAAATTTAATGTATAAAAATATTATTGTTTGATTCTTATATCTTTTAAGAGTTTATCATTAAGTTATTTAAAAAAAAGCCTTTTTTATTTGTATTCATTGCATTTCAAAGAACTTCTAAGAGCATGAAAATGACAAGATTTATTATACAAATATTCATCAGACCTAATTATTTACAAGAATCTTCTCAAGCCTTAAGATTAATATTTATAATTTGAAATACGACAGCTTTCCAGGAACAGATTTCCAAAAATTCAACACGCTTACATTATAAAAAAAGAAATATTTTGCAAGCGCATATTATTTTCATTATAGATCATTATGATGTTCATAACTCGTACAGCTATATTGTTTATATAGTGTTGTTGTTAGTTTTATGTTCATCATTATTAGATCAAGCCGAGACGAATCAGTGGTCACAATTTTTGAACCTTAACCGAACCGAACCGAACCGAATGCGGGTTCAAACACTGAATTTTCTTTTGCTTAATTTGTGTTTACAATAATTCATCTCGTGCTCAGCGGTAAAGAAGAACATTGTGCCCCGAAAATCTATCACATGGTGGATACACTCACCAACTTGCTTTGTAGCAGCGTGCTGGAATAAGCTCCAAACCTTCAATATGAGAGACCTTTGTCTTGCAGTGTAATTTTAATTTACTTTATATTATTAGATAAATCATCAGTTTAACTTTTTAAGATAATGGTAAAAAAAAATGAATGAAACATTTCCGGCTTTTTTGCACCGATTCCTTTGCATGTCTACGGAACTTTATATTTCATTGATAACGATTCGTTGATTCGAATACTATTCTACCTTTTTTTTACATTTTAGTCTTTTGTACAAACATATTCTTCAATTTGTATAAAATAACGAAACTCCCAGGATCCCATTACCGATCAAAAATCCTCTTGAACTGTGCTCAGACTAATACAACACCCCATTCCCGAAAATCGTAACATTTCACGCTAAAATCAATATTAAGCTGGGTTGTGCTACAAGGTTAACGGAGGAGGATATTAATTATGAACAAGGGCTTTCCAAGGATGCTTAATATAATCTAAATATTTCAGAAGTATGATACAGTTATACAATAAAAGTATTTAGATTTCTTTTAAAAAAGAAACTCAAATGTTATTTATTTAAAATATTTTTAGTTGCACTTTTTCGTAATGAGACCCTATCTATTAGTTATATGGAACCTTAGAATATTTTAATAATAAAAAAGAAAGATTTATTTAATTAGAGAATTACAATTCTATACATATGTTATGGTAACTATAACATATATTATGTTAAATAAAAACAAAAAGCAATAATAAATGATATGCAATAAAAGATAAATAAATGACGTTTTTATAAACATTTTATTCGTATTATATGTATTGTTAGTGCCGTTAGATATGAGGTGTTGGACGGCGTGGGACGACGAGGGGCAATCCGATAACGGCTCAACGAACTGTGCCAGCTCGCATCCCTCGCTATCAATTTGCATATTCTTGCCGAACATTTAATTACTCAAAACCCAAACATAGCTTTCCATTTTATTAATTCATTAACATTTATGTCAGCTATTATTTTAACAAAAATCGAATAAACGTTTACATTGAGTATACTTAGATTTTTTTAACGTTAAATTTTATTAATTTACATACTTTATGTACAAACATTTTTATAAAATACAAATTTAATTACGTTTACTTTTGTTTTGAAAAAAAAAAATTCTTCCAACACATAATTTTTAAAAAAACTTTACATTTTACTATTTAATTTTTCGCTCAGATTTTTTTATCTTTTAATAACGGGGTGAGCGTTTTCATAAATTAATCAAACACTAATATGAACGGTTTAAAAGTAAACAGAATCGGCTCATAATGTCGTATTGATGGGTGAAGGAGTTTTTGGAGATTATTTCATCACGCTTCTCCACTTTTTACCAATGGTACACCAATACAGTGGTTCACGTTTGCCTTACGATAAATTCCGTCATCGTCGAGCAGATATATTCTTACATAAATTAAGCACTTAGAAATTCATTGGTTGTCTGGATTTGAATCCGCGCGAATCGTCTTTAAGTTAAGAACTTTTTCTGTTGACTGGGCAATTACTGGTAAGTCTCAAAGAGTTATGGAAATGTTGTTACTTCATAAACCCCGATATGACCATCTCATGGTATTTCGTTAACAGCTTTCAACTTTTAGATTATTTGTTTGCACCTTGTGATTTATATTCCGCGAATTTCATACCCTATTTGCTCTCCAGATGCTCGTAAACTGTACGCAATGTGAACCGTAAAATGTACGTTTTATCTTCTCCCGCGCACGCGAGAACCCTCAATTTAGATAAGCGTAAACTATAAGCCATCAATAAAAAGCCAGTGTGAAAGAGATGTTGGATGAAGAAGTCATTGTTCCGAATATAAAGATTTCGAAAATGTAGCCGAAAGAACTTATTTTATTTAGGGCTATTTGTAAGGGTCGCATAAAATTATGTGTTAACTTAAGCTTTGTATAACACTTTTTTAACACATTCGATTTACAGTGTAAAAAACCATGTTGAACTGACTCGCTTCTACCCGGAACTACACTTACACTTCCGTGAGCGCCTCTGTCTGGAGTTTCTAGGTTGGATCGCCCGCTAGAGGTGTCGCTGCCTTTTAAGACACTGCAATATATCTGAATATCGCTCTCATCTTTATGACTCTCTGCGATCTCCGAGAATCTCAAGAGCATTGAGAGGGTCCACCCAGATGGGCTCACTGTACACTGCTATGGATAGTACAACGCAGACGTTTATCGCCGGCACGTCGGTCCTACATTTGGTAGGAGGCGGTACAAGGAAGCAGTGGCGTTATATATACCGTTACCGGGTTTATATCAAAACCGTTTTGCATAAACAACCTTTCTATATATAGGTTTGATCGAAATAGAATTGTTTTTTTTTTAATAGGTAACCTTTTTTAATAAATTCAAAATTCGTTTAAAAATTCGAGAATGTAGTAAGTAATGAAGGTATCTGTGTTCGTTAATTATTCCAATCGAGTCCGCGGCAGTTTGAATGGTTTAGAATTTAAATGAATTATGCTAATTAAAGGAAGAGTAAAGTATTTAAAAGTTGGGACGATCAGACGTTTAACATAAACCAAGATTCTGTTGCTGCATTACAAATTCAGAACCATTAAGCGATGATTATTTTTCAAAATTAAATTAGAAGATTTACTTTTATTTGAATGGTTTATCTAGGCAAATAATAATAATAAAAAAATAAATATTATATTTTTGGATGTGACACATCTCACCGCACGTGCCTTAGGGTTAGGGTGGAGGGCCGACTCGTACTCTCTTACGCCGTTATGCACCCTCTCCACCGCCGCCCTCTACTCCCTTGTGTATGTGTAGCGCGTATATTATATAAAATTCGATGCTTATAAAAGAAAATATATGTTTTTAACAATAGTTTTTTTAATTTATTCTTTATTTATTTATTGGTTTTATGTAATTCTGAATTCTTTCAATGATCATCAATTTCGATGTTACACTTCTGCCTGGGTGGCTCTTGGTAGCCACGTGTTTTTATTACATACAAGTTAGGTTTATATTTTTTTATTTCTTTGAAATATCATCAATACGTATAACAAAAACCGACTAAAAAGGAGTACCCCAATTTTTCACAGGCTTCAATACGATGATTTATCATTCGTGAGCTCCTGAGCTTATCTCGTGACGCATGCAGATTTGAATATCACTTAAGAATATTAAGAAATACCATTTATAATTTTTTATTCAATGTCGACTTTGTTGAGTGTATTTGTAATGTTAAATATATTTTGTGTAATTTTGAACTTCGAGGTAATTTGTTAAATTTCTTATCTGTTACAGGTGTAAAATAATAAAAATTTTAAACTATATTTTAAATAAAATATTACTCAATTCGCTATGAAGAACTTCATATTGCAAATAAATATAATGAATGATAAATATAATATTACGAACAAAGAGATTAAGCGAACAGTTAATTTATTACCGACTTTCTTGTAGGGTGAAGCTTCGGGTCAAGCTCGGAACTTTTTAGCGTAGCTTAGCGAAATAACCTGGAGACCAAATTAAAGGAATTAATTGGTTTCTTCCTAGAAAAATAACATGCCTTTTATAAATTATTCTTTGGATTTAACTCACTTTATAAGCCACAGGACATTTATTTATTTAAAAAGTATGAAAATATTTATATAAGTAGTATGTAAATACACGTGCTTAATATAGACTATACCTATCGATAATAATGGGCTAAAACATAAAGATAAAATCTACCTCAGCACGAATGTGTAATTACATGTGAAGTGGAGCACGTACATAATATGCTAAACCATTCGGGTAAGGTGTAGAGAATAGGGATGACGAAGGATTATCAGATAAACAACTGAACGAGGTACGTACTAAAACATTTTGTTCTAACCACTTTACACACACTAGTCCCTAACACACATTTGTATAATGCCACAGTTCGCTTCAGTTGAGCCCCGCTTTTTATTCCATTCGAGTCGTTTAATTAAACTGAACAGCTAGTAACGTAAGTTTAAATCGGAGATTCGAACCGCATTTCTGTTAAATTACTCTTTGCTATGCGCCCGACCGTTTTAACGTAAATGAGTGACTGTTCAATTCCAATTAATCTTTTTTTATTCATCGCCCCAACGAGATTTGTTAAATAACATATAGAAAAGCTTAAGCTTAGAATAAATAACGCAGTAACCTTTAAAAAAATCTTAATCTTGATTAATAAATACAGAAAAAGAGTTACGAATAATGACTTTTTTTAATAAATTTATGGTACTTGTGAAGAGGACAGAAAAATAGCACTGTTATAATGTAATAATTCAAATAAATACGTTAAAGACGAACCAACTGTGCAGGAGATATTATAGCAAACAAGTGTGTGCGCAAACAAAGGTAACGTCTCTATTCCCTGATTCTCATATTTTTTGACACGGATAAGATCAGGGCAAACTGCTTAACCGCCAACGTAATAATTTTGCTGAGAATTTGATGTTAGGAAAAACCAATCATGTATTGGCCCGATCAAAATTCGAACACCTGGGTTTGCAGCTGGGAATGGTAGCCACTAGAACAACAACGCCGGCGTATAATAACAAATCAAACGTACATACGTATGCTAAGCGTGTGCAAGTTACCATTCGACTAATAAAACGAAGTTCAAACCTCTTGATTACCAATCCGAAGAACTTTTTAATACCAGCAAAGTTAAAACGGTATTCTACGTGACTTCATTTTAAGTAAAACTCCAAGTCTAATTTCTTTCATGGTGTGCATTAGGTTCGTCAGTTTAATCAGGTTTTAGTTCATTCTGACTTGATTTATGTAACTCAAGTCGACTACTAATTCTAATCAAGCTAATTAAGTGCCTTTACATTAATTTTGAAAACTATTCATAATCATGGACAGAGTGATTCATTAGGAAGGTTTTGGTGTTTAATTAATTAAGGTTTTGTGTAAATTGGCTGAAATATGACGACAATTTTTGATGATGTTAAAAAAAAACAATGACGAGTGAGAAGTTTTCCTGATGTGCCCAATAAACCAATAGTTATATTTTGTGTATTACGATATAAGCGTTTTATTTCGACCTTTCTTTGTCTCTAGTTGAAAATAAAAATAAATATTATAAACCTCTAATTAGATCCAGCTTATTATTTTATGTAGTAACTCTACCATCAATTTAGTGGATTTTTGTACTGTTTGCAAATCATGCCTTAATAGCGAACATGCTATATTATATTTTAAACGGATAAGATTACTAATTCAGTGTAACTTACGCCGCTAATATTTTAATAGGAAAGATTTTTTTTATTATTTTATGCAAAAATACTTCAACAGTAGTAAGACGGTATTTTAGGTTTAATAGGAATCATTTAGACTAGAACATAAATTTAAAAAAATAGTTTAACATTACAATAGTTAAATATAGTGATTAATCATTATATAAGAAAACAAATAATAGATATAATACTAAAACATAAATAAAATAATATAAACAATGAAAAATAATAAAATAAAACATTACAGAGAATTGTTAATATTAAAACAAAATGCGGTTAAAATTAAAACACATTGTTACTCGGGCCCCCATAACTTCGTTTATATTGCGTGAATAATCACATCCGTTGAATTGTGTTCTTCATATTTTTACGATGCAATTATCGATTTTTATATGATTATCACATTTTTATATGATATACAATCACGACGTAAATCAGGAAAACGTGCCTTTACATAAATTGTGATTAGACATAAGTGGCTTAATGATTACTTAGTCTAATGAGAGGTAATAAGTTCATTTGTAACATATTTCTTTTATTGTCACCTATGAGATACTTCGTTTTGCAACGTTTCATTAAAATATTAATTTGTTTTTAGTGTTACATACGTAACTAAGGAAATAAAATGAATGAAATGTAACCAGTTCCACAAGGAACATAACATATTAATTTCCAAGGTTGTTGCCGCATTGGCAATGTAGTGGAATGGTTAATATTTCTTACAGCACCGATGTCTGATGGTGGTTACCACTTACCATAAGCTGACCCATTTGCCCGTCCGTCTTCTTATTTAAAAAACAAGGTATAGTTAAACAAAAATCATAAAAAAAATCAATAAATTTTAAATAATCTCTGCCATGTTTAAGAATTTAGTTTGCGTATCTATATTATATGTTTCTTTGTAGGCATCTCAGGAAACAGTTGCTAGCTAAGCTTATGGAAAGCGGCTCTTTCGACACGACTGGTGACACTTATACGAAGCGAAGCCGGTTAAACGAAGGAGGTTCACATGACACGTACCCGCGGTGCGGTATACTCTACAATTATGAAATCAAATTTAACGTTCAGCTCAGTCTTCATTTGCGTATGTTTTTCTGTGTTAAAAGAGAAACGTTATTCCATTTGAATTAAAATTGCAGCCCGCGTATAAGTGTAATGTATTTTTTTACAGGCATGAGAGAAATCTTGTAGAACACTGATATAGTAACAGGCTTTTTCACGTGCCTGACAAAGATCCGTTCTCAGTCTAAGAAGAGAGTTTCAGAGTTTATCTCACCACGCTTTTCTTCCACGAGATAGTGGGTTCACATGAAATTTTATTTGATACGTGTAGATTTTCTTAAACTTTTTAAACAACTGGGCACGAAATTAATTTACAAATTGTGGACATGAGAAATCAATGGTGCCTGACCGGATTTTATCGTGTTCTATTCACCCTCCCGATGGACCGTTACGGCTTTATATCATATCATAATTCAATAATTTATTTCTAAGTTTGGAGGCTTACGTTATCGCATACACGAGATACGCATATAGCACGCGGTCATTGAAATATAATTAACAGTATGATTGCTACAAATGTACAATGTGATATTCGTAGTGTGATTAAATTATTTTCTATTCAATTGTAATTATGTATGTGTGTGTGTGTCTGGATGGGAATTGGCCTCGCACTTATATATGCATTCTGACTTGAATATTTATGTGGTATAAATTCATGAGAATATTTACATTAAAATTAAACTCCACTGCATTTCAAAGCTTAGCTTTTAGCAAAGTACATTGTTTAGTACTCTAAGTTTATTTTAGCGAGAACAATTTGTCTTTTGAATTGAATTTGGTGGAAATTATATGAGATTTCACTAAAATTTTCAACGCGATTCGACTGTTGCAAATTCTATATATATTCTATCGCTTTTCCGTGAAATATTTGATTGATACATAATAGCCTAGAGGCTATTTAGTTTTAAAATTATCATAAATAGTTAATAGTGATATATGATAAAACAACAACAACGTGTACACTCTAACACGTATAAAAATGATTCCTAGCTTATAGATTTCATCTACAAATAACTATAAACGTACTATAAAAAAACCGGACATATTTTTTTATTTATTATTTTTAAGAAATAGCTGTTATTGATTTTATTTTATTTGATATAAAGTAGTAATTAGCTGTGCCCGCGGTTTCAACCGCGTTTAACTTAAATAAATCATTAAAAGACAGACTTATAATATTTCAGTATATACAACATTTTTAGTTTTATTTTCGTAGGATATTAGTATTTATTGTACTCTGATTTAGATAGCGCAACATAAGATTGGGCTTGAGAAAAACAGCGTTCACTTGAATCTATTCAGATATACTTGAATGTCTTTCCCTTGTGCTTTCTTTATTTGACTGCAAGCGATACCTTTACAGGCAATTGTGTCCTTTAAAAACTGAAAGGTAAAACTGTGTATTTAAAGGTAAAACTACTTCTTATCAATTAACCGACTAAGTATAAATGTAACAAAGCAATGAAAAAAAAATATATGCGACGACGGAACGAAATACCTATATAACCTACTGGTTTACTGGTGGTAGAGCTTTGTGCAAGCTCGTCTGGGTAGGTACCACCCACTCATCAAACATTCTGCCGCAAAATAGCAGTACTTGGTACTGCTTGGTTTGAAGGGTGAGTGAGCTAGTGTAATTACAGGCACAAAGGACGTAAGATCGTAGTTCCCAAGATTGGTGGCGCATTGGCGATGTAAGCGATGGGTAATGCTAAGGGCCAATGTCTAAGGGCGTTTGGTGACCACTTACCATCAGGTGGCCCATATGCTCGTCCGCCTTCCTATTCTATAAAAAAAACCTATAAAGTTTAACTTACGAAGTTATTTACAAACCGAAAACAAATACTTAAGTATGAGTATTTTTAAACAACCTACTCAACTACCTGTTGAAATATGTCAAAACTATAAAAATAACTTTAAAAGTGCAAACTGTCTAATATAATTAATATCATGCTTATATAAAACGTAAGTACGGCGTTTTTTTAAGTCACTGTAAGTTCAATGATGAAAAAAAAAACGCCGTAATATATGTTTTTCTCATCAGAATGACATTTCATGTTTTCATTTCATGCTTCTTACTTTAAAACTACAGTTTTCTATATAAACATTTATCCTTTACGTATATTTACGCGCGAGCGAAGCCGCGAGCAATAGCTATTTAAATATATTACTATATTTTCTGTAACATGTAAAAAAAAATTTAATGAGCTACTACCCTAACCTAACATAATATATTATAAACGAATAATGACAGATGTTTATCAGGTCCTTGTTATCAGGGAGCGCCGTGCGTCTCCGACATACGTGCGATCGCTGCAAATAAGTCAATACTACAGGCAACAGCGCGGCAATCGGCGGTCTTAACATACTCGCGTGGGTGCTCTTAACCGACGTATGTACAGCATAAGATGAACCCTATTTAATATGATTGATCATATTGATTTGAGCTCAACTTACATTAAAATATTCTAAATCTCTGAAACTGTCCATTTTTAACTTTGTTTTGTTTCTTAACTTTAAATAATCATCATTTTACAGATTATCATTTATAGGTAGCTAAAGTTTCAACTAATTTAACTGAACAGTTATAATGCTGTAAATATCTTTTATCGAATATTGATTTTACCAAATAATGATTGAAATAAAACAAACACTAAATTTTAAGTGAAGTTTGCCACAATACATTAGTGAAAACCACACCCAACTCAGTTAAGCCGTTAACGCAAGGACAAATACAGAAACCGACTAACAGACAAACAACAATTCTAACAATCATTGTTTTGGATTCTATTGCGTTGATAAAGGCCCCCGATAATAGTTTTACACATATATCTTCCATGTACAGACAGAGATAAGTTACATTTTTATTATATGTATAGATTATGTTTTAATATTCTCTCTCTCTGTTTTTCTTATTTAATTTGTTCACATTTATTATTTATATTATTAAATATTCCGTTTGTTTCCAAAATAAATTGAAAATGATAAATTATTAAAAAAGTTTATCAAATTAATACACAGATCGTAATCTAAACGTAATTACAAACGAGCTATATGTATTATCCGATTAGTTGGATATTCTCATTAATAAATGACAGCTGTTCGCACGCAGAGCTAATCTCAATTGATCCGTGAGATATGAGGGATTACGAGTAGATATGTACCAAACAGCACTTGTCAAAGATACACAAACAAAAGGGTGGTTAGGTAAAGTTACTACGTTAATTATGTAATGCTATATCATTTATTTCTGAGAGCGGAGATGGCTCCGTGTTTAGAACAATTAAAGCTGAAGATTGCTAGTTCAAGCCCGGGCGAGATGCTTTGATATTTCATCGAAGCAATGGAAGATATCGAAAGGATATGTGTCGGACGAATTTATGTCTTATGTATATACATCAATTGGAACAGCGTGATGGAATAAGCTCCAAGCCTTATCCTCAATTGGAGAAGAAGTTTGTCCAGCTATGGGAGTTCGACTTTACTTTTTATTTATTTCTCGATTATTGCTACTTTTTAAATACTGTGTTACCAATTCAAATCTAAAGCATGGTTTTTTATGTACTTCAGTCTTATTTATTTATATGACTATTTGATTGCAAAACGATACATTTTTACAACAATGTAGGTTTAAACATTAGCGGCATTACTTATACATGTTTTTGCAGATGATTAGTTACGGAATACTGTGTCTTCTTCTTTCTAATGGAAAATCAATAATGATAGAAAGAGCGAAATCAGTGTTTAACTAAATTGCCGCTAAGCAACGTTTATAACTAAGGCCGTAGGTTTCCACAAATACGAGCGAAGTAGTAAATCAAAAGATTGTTAATACAGACAGGATGCAGGAGGAAAGTTAGTGATCTTGATTGAGATCTCAATTTACACTGGGATGCAATCAATGTTTTGTACTTGATAGTAATAATTGTTAAACAAATTACCTGACCTAACTTTGCTTATATAAAATAAGATTTACCCCATGAAAATTTATTAAATAATGGCATAGTTATGTGTACATATATTTAGTTATAATACATGCGGCTTGGTTGGGCCAAGCGATTTCTACGTATTGTGCTAATGTTTCTTATCGAGCGCTCCATCTCTTATTTTTCATGCGTCGTCTATATTGAAAATTGTTAACGATTTTCTTTTATTTACAGAAAACGCCTAACCGAATTTAGAATTGTTTATTTTTCACTTTTACCGATGAACTAATACTAAAATATTTAATTTACACAATTATGTAAGGCTGAACAGTTTCGTCTAGTTTTAGTGTTAAAAAAAATCTTATTGTGTTAGACAACTCATTTATTAACGGTTGATGTGGTGATGTTACCCTCCTACTTGATTCTGGCCCGGCAACGTATACAGGGCAACGTGAAAATATAACCTTTTTTTTACCGTTAATAGGCAAGCGCTTGACCGTTGACTTGCCTGATCTTAAGCATAGTCACGGTCTAGGATGGAGCGCGCCTTCCCAGAAGGAACCCGTTTACCCTGGATTTGAACACACCTACATTGTAATTATCTGGAAATATGGACTCAGTCAAAGCATTTCACAGTTTCGCAGTGCGAATAATAAATGTGGATTCAAAGCGCTTCGTACGTAGGCGGGGAAGTTCCACTGTGTACCTATGGCGCTTTGGTCGCGTTTGCCTGGCCGTCCGATAGTAGAAGGGGGCGGAAGGAATTAGATCATGTAATTCCTGCGCACATTCTCCGAAATGTATCCGATAGAAGACAGAAAGCGATGCAACCACACGTCGATGTTCGAGACTTTGGAGTCTTGACTCGACGAATGTGTCGTCTCCTATCAGCCTCCTAGCACGTTTCTCAATCAACTCTAGAGCCCAAAGGTGGTGCTTAGCAGAGCCGTCCCAAAGGTGAGAGCAGTACTCCATACAAGAACTCACTTGTGCTTTGTATAAGCTGAAACTCAAATGTTATTTATTCAAAATATTTTTAGTTGCATTTTTTCGTAATGAGACCCTATCTATTAGTTATATGGAACCTTTGAATATTTTAATAATAAAAAAGAAAGATTTATTTAATTAGAGAATTACAATTCTATACATATGTTATGGTAACTATAACATATATTATGGTAAATAAAAACAAAAAGCAATAATAAATGATATGCAATAAAAGATAAATAAATGACGTTTTTATAAACATTTTATTCGTATTATATGTATTGTTAGAGTGCCGTTAGATATGAGGTGTTGGACGGCGTGGGACGACGAGGGGCAATCCGATAACGGCTCAACGAACTGTGCCAGCTCGCATCCCTCGCTATCAATTTGCATATTCTTGCCGAACATTTAATTACTCCAAACCCAAACATAGCTTTCCATTTTATTAATTCATTAACATTTATGTCAGCTATTATTTTAACACAAATCGAATAAACGTTTACTTTGAGTATACTTAGATTTTTTTAACGTTAAATTTTATTAATTTACATACTTTATGTACAGACATTTTTATAAAATACAAATTTAATTACGTTTACTTTTGTTTTGAAAAAAAAAAAATCTTCCGACACATAATTTTTAAAAAAACTACATTTTACTATTTAATTTTTCGCTCACATTTTTTTATCTTTTAATAACGAGGTAAGCGTTTTCATAAATTAATCAAACACTAATATGAACGGTTTAAAAGTAAACAGAATCGGCTCATAATGTCGTATTGATGGGTGAAGGAGTTTTTGGAGATTATTTCGTCACGCTTCTCCACTTTTTACCAATGGTACACCAATACCGTGGTTCACGTTTGCCTTACGATAAATTCCGTCATCGTCGAGCAGATATATTCTTACATAAATTAAGCACTTAGAAATTCATTGGTTGTCTGGATTTGAATCCGCGCGAATCGTCTTTAAGTTAAGAACTTATTCTGTTGACTGGGCAATTACGGGTAAGTCTCAAAGAGTTATGGAAATTTTATTACTTCAAAAACCCCGATATGACCATCTCATGGTATTTCGTTAACAGCATTCAACTTTTAGATTATTTGTTTGCACCTTGTAATTTATATTCCGCGAATTTCATACCCTATTTGCTCTCCAGATGCTCGTAAACTGTACGCAATGTGAACCGTAAAATGTACGTTTTATCTTCTCCCGCGCACGCGAGAACCCTCAATTTAGATAAGCGTAAACTATAAGCCATCAATAAAAAGCCAGTGTGAAAGAGATGTTGGATGAAGAAGTCATTGTTCCGAATATAAAGATTTCGAAAATGTAGCCGAAAGAACTTATTTTATTTAGGGCTATTTGTAAGGGTCGCATAAAATTATGTGTTAACTTAAGCTTTGTATAACACTTTTTTAACACATTCGATTTACAGTGTAAAAAACCATGTTGAACTGACTCGCTTCTACCCGGAACTACACTTACACTTCCGTGAGCGCCTCTGTCTGGAGTTTCTAGGTTGGATCGCCCGCTAGAGGTGTCGCTGCCTTTTAAGACACTGCAATATATCTGAATATCGCTCTCATCTTTATGACTCTCTGCGATCTCCGAGAATCTCAAGAGCATTGAGAGGGTCCACCCAGATGGGCTCACTGTACACTGCTATGGATAGTACAACGCAGACGTTTATCGCCGGCACGTCGGTCCTACATTTGGTAGGAGGCGGTACAAGGAAGCAGTGGCGTTATATATACCGTTACCGGGTTTATATCAAAACCGTTTTGCATAAACAACCTTTCCAAATATAGGTTTGATCGAAATAGAATTGTTTTTTTTTTAATATGTAACCTTTTTAATAAATTCAAAATTCGTTAAAAAATTCAAGAATGTAGTAAGTAATGAAGGTATCTGTGTTCGTTAATTATTCCAATCGAGTCCGCGGCAGTTTGAATGGTTTAGAATTTAAATGAATTATGCTGATTAAAGGAAGAGTAAAGTATTTAAAAGTTGGGACGATCAGACGTTTAACATAAACCAAGAATCTGTTGCTGCATTACAAATTCAGAACCATTAAGCGATGATTATTTTTCAAAATTAAATTAGAAGATTTACTTTTATTTGAATGGTTTATCTAGGCAAATAATAATAATTTAAAAAAAAAATTATATTTTTGGATGTGACACATCTCACCGCGCGTGCCTTAGGGTTAGGGCGGAGGGTCGACTCGTACGCCGTATGCCGCTCAAACGGTATTATCAAACGGCATGACGCTCTCTTACGCCGTCATGCACCCTCTCCACCGCCGCCCTCTACTCCCTTGTGTATGTGTAGCGCGTATATTATATAAAATTCGTTGCTTATAAAAGAAAATATATGTTTTTAACCATTGTTTTTTAAATTTATTCTTTATTTATTTATTTATTGGTTTTATGTAATTCTGAATTCTTTCAATAATCATCAATTTCGATGTTAGGTAGCTAGGTAGCCACGTGTTTTTATTACATACAAGTTAGGTATATTTTTTATTTCTTTGAAATATCATCAATACATATAACAAAAACAGACTAAAAAGGAGTCCTCAATTTTTCACAGGCTTCAATACGATGATTTATCATTCGTGAGCTCCTGAGCTTATCTCGTGACGCATGCAGATTTGAATATCACTTAAGAAATACCATTTATAATTTTTTATTCAATGTCGACTATGTTGAGTGTATTTATAATGTTATATATATTATATGTCATTTTGAACGTCGAGTTAATTTGTTAAATTTCTTGTCTGTTACAGGTGTAAAATAATAAAAAATTTAAACGATATTTTAAATAAAATGTTACTCAATTCGCTATGAAATTCTATTGCAAATTATTACTAACAAAGAGATTAAGCGAACAGTTAATTTATTACCGACTTTCTTGTAGGGTGAAGCTTCGGGTCAAGCTCGGAACTTTTTAGCGTAGCTTAGCGAAATAACCTGGATACCAAATTAAAGGAATTAATTGGTTTATTCCTAGAAAAATAACATGCTTTTTATAAATTATTCTTTGTATTTAACTCACTTTAAGCCACAGGACATTTATTTATTTAAAAAGAATAAAAATATTTATAAAAGTAGTATGTAAATACACGTGCTTAATATAGACTATACCTATCGATAATAATGGGCTAAAACATAAAGATAAAATCTACCTCAGCACGAATGTGTAATTACACGTGAAGTGGAGCACGTACATAATATGCTAAACCATTCGGGTAAGGTGTAGAGAATAGGGATGACGAAGGATTATCAGATAAACAACTGAACGAGGTACGTACTAAAACATTTTGTTCTAACCACTTTACACACACTAGTCCCTAACACACATTTGTATAATGCCACAGTTCGCTTCAGTTGAGCCCCGCTTTTTATTCCATTCGAGTCGTTTAATTAAACTGAACAGCTAGTAACGTAAGTTTAAATCGGAGATTCGAACCGCATTTCTGTTAAATTACTCTTTGCTATGCGCCCGACCGTTTTAACGTAAATGAGTGACTGTTCAATTCCAATTAATCTTTTTTTATTCATCGCCCCAACGAGATTTGTTAAATAACATATAGAATAGCGCTTAGAGTAAATAACGCAGTAACCTTTAAAAAAATCTTAATCTTGATTAATAAATACAGAAAAAGAGTTACAAATAAAAAAACTTTTAATAAATTTATGGTACTTGTAAAGAGGACAGAAAAACAGCATTGTTATAATGTAATAATTCAAATAAATACGTCAAAGACAAACCAACTGTGCAGGAGATATTATAGCAAACAAGTGTGTGCGCAAACAAAGGTAACGTCTCTATTCCCTGATTCTCATATTTTTTGACACGGATAAGATCAGGGCAAACTGCTTAACCGCCATCGTAATAATTTTGCTGAGAATTAGATGTTAGGAAAAACCAATCATATATTGGCCCGATCAAAATTCGAACACCTGGGTTTGCAGCTGGGAATGATAGCTACTAGAACAACAACGCCGGCGTATAATAATAAATCAAACGTACATACGTATGCTAAGCGTGTGCAAGTTACCATTCGACTAATAAAACGAAGTTCAAACCTCTTGATTACCAATCCGAAGAACTTTTTAATACCAGCAAAGTTAAAACGGTATTCTACGTGACTTCATTTTAAGTAAAACTCCAAGTCTAATTTCTTTCATGGTGTGCATTAGGTTCGTCAGTTTAATCAGGTTTTAGTTCATTCCGACTTGATTTATGTAACTCAAGTTGACTACTAATTCTAATCAAGCTAATTAAGTGCCCTTACATTAATTTTGAAAACTATTCATAATCATGGACAGAGTGATTCATTAGGAAGGTTTTGGTGTTTAATTAATTAAGGTTTTGTGTAAATTGGCTGAAATATGACGACAATTATTGATGATGTTAAAAAAAAACAATGACGAGTGAGAAGTTTTCCTGATGTGCCCAATAAACCAATAGTTATATTTTGTGTATTACGATATAAGCGTTTTATTTCGACCTTTCTTTGTCTCTAGTTGAAAATAAAAATAAATATTATAAACCTCTAATTAGATCCAGCTTATTATTTTATGTAGTAACTCTACCATCAATTTAGTGGATTTTTGTACTTTTTGCAAATCATGCCTTAATAGCGAACATGCTATATTATATTTTAAACGGATAAGATTACTAATTCAGTGTAACTTACGCCGCTAATATTTTAATAGGAAATATTTTTTTTATTATTTTATGCAAAAATACTTTAACAGTAGTAAGACGGTATTTTAGGTTTAATAGGAATCATTTAGACTAGAACATAAATTTAAAAAATAGTTTAACATTACAATAGTTAAATATAGTGAATAATTATTATATAAGAAAACAAATAATAGATATAATACTAAAACATAAATAAAATAATATAAACAATGAAAAATAATAAAATAAAACATTACAGAGAATTGTTAATATTAAAACAAAATGCGGTTAAAATTAAAACACATTGTTACTCGGGCCCCCATAACTTCGTTTATATTGCGTGAATAATCACATCCGTTGAATTGTGTTCTTCATATTTTTACGATGCAATTATCGATTTTTATATGATTATCACATTTTTATATGATATACAATCACGACGTAAATCAGGAAAACGTGCCTTTACATAAATTGTGATTAGACATAAGTGGCTTAATGATTACTTCGTCTAATGAGAGTTAACAAGTTCATTTGTAACATATTTCTTTTATTGTCACCTATGAGATACTTCGTTTCATTTAAATATTAGTTTGTTTTCAGTGATACATACGTAACTAAGAAAATAAAATAAATGAAATGTAACTGGATCCACAAGGAACATAACATATTAATTCCCAAGGTTGTTGCCGCATTGGCAATGTAGTGGAATGGTTAATATTTCTTACAGCACCGATGTCTGATGGTGGTTACCACTTACCATAAGCTGACCCATTTGCCCGTCCGTCTTCTTATTTAAAAAACAAGGTATTGTTAAACAAAAATCATTAAAAAATCAATAAATTTTAAATAATCTCTGCCATGTTTAAGAATTTAGTTTGCGTATCTATATTATATGTTTCTTTGTAGGCATCTCAGGAAACAGTTGCTAGCTAAGCTTATGGAAAGCGGCTCTTTCGACACGACTGGTGACACTTATACGAAGCGAAGCCGGTTAAACGAAGGAGGTTCACATGACACGTACCCGCGGTGCGGTATACTCTACAATTATGAAATCAAATTTAACGTTCAGCTCAGTCTTCATTTGCGTATGTTTTTCTGTGTTAAAAGAGAAACATTATTCCATTTGAATTAAAATTGCAGCCCGCGTATAAGTGTAATGTATTTTTTTACAGGCATGAGAGAAATCTTGTAGAACACTGATATAGTAACAGGCTTTTTCACGTGCCTGACAAAGATCCGTTCTCAGTCCAAGAAGAGAGTTTCAGAGTTTATCCCAGCAGGCTTTTTTTCTACGAAATAGTGGGTTGAAACACATGAAATTTTATTTGATACGTGTAGATTTTCTTAAACTTTTTTAACTAACGTGCACGAAATTAATTGTGGACATGAGAGCTCAATAATAATAATAATAATAATAATCATTTATTCTCAGACAACAAGGTCCATACAATTGACATACAAAAAAAAAAAAAAAAAAAAAAAAAAAAAAAAAAAAAAAAAAAAAAAAAAAAAAAAAAAAAAAAAAAAAAAAAATCAATGGTGCCTGACCGGATTTGATCGTGTTCTATCCACCCTCCCGATGGACCGTTACGGCTTTATATCATATCATAATTCAATAATTTATTTCTAAGTTTGGAGGCTTACGTTATCGCATAAACGAGATACGCATATATCACACGGTCACTGAAATATAATTAACAGTATGATTGCTACAAGTGTACAATATGTTATTCTTGGTGTGATTAAATTATTTTCTATTCAATTGTAATTATGTATGTGTGTGTGTCTGAATGGGAATTGGCCTCGCACTTATATATATGCATTTTGACTTGAATATTTATGTAGTATAAATTCATGAGAATATTTACATTAAAATTAAACTTCACTGCATTTCAAAGCTTAGCTTTTAGCAAAGTACATTGTTTAGTACTCTAAGTTTATTTTAGCGAGAACAATTTGTCTTTTGAATTGAATTTGGTGGAAATTATATGAGATTTCACTAAAATTTTCAACGCGATTCGACTCTGTTTCAAATTCTATATATATTCTATCGCTTTTCCGTGAAATATTTGATTGATACATAATAGCCTGGAGTCTATTTAGTTTTAAAATTATCATAAATAGTTAATAGTGATATATGATAAAACAACAACCACGTGTACACTCTAACACGCATAAAAATGATTTCTAGCATATAGATTTCATCTACAAATAACTATAAACGTACTATAAAAAAACCGGACAATTTTTTTTATTTATTATTTTGAAGAAATAGCTGATATTGTTTTTTTTTTTTTTTTGATATATAGTAGTAATTAGCTGTGCCCGCGGTTTCAACCGCGTTTAACTTAAATAAATCATTAAAAGACAGACTTATAATATTTCAGTATATACAACATTTTTAGTTTTATTTTCGTAGGATATTAGTATTTATTGTACTCTGATTTAGATAGCGCAACATAAGATTGGGCTTGAGAAAAACAGCGTTCACTTGAATCTATTCAGATATACTTGAATGTCTTTCCCTTGTGCTTTCTTTATTTGACTGCAAGCGATACCTTTACAGGCAATTGTGTCCTTTAAAAACTGAAAGGTAAAACTGTGTATTTAAAGGTAAAACTACTTCTTATCAATTAACCGACTAAGTATAAATGTAACAAAGCAATGAAAAAAAAATATATGCGACGACGGAACGAAATACCTATATAACCTACTGGTTTACTGGTGGTAGAGCTTTGTGCAAGCTCGTCTGGGTAGGTACCACCCACTCATCAAACATTCTGCCGCAAAATAGCAGTACTTGGTACTGCTTGGTTTGAAGGGTGAGTGAGCTAGTGTAATTACAGGCACAAAGGACGTAAGATCGTAGTTCCCCAGAATGGTGGCGCATTGGCGATGTAAGCGATGGGTAATGCTAAGGGCCAATGTCTGAGGGCGTTTGGTGACCACTTACCATCAGGTGGCCCATATGCTCGTCCGCCTTCCTATTCTATAAAAAAAACCTATAAAGTTTAACTTACGAAGTTATTTACAAACCGAAAACAAATACTTAAGTATGAGTATTTTTAAACAACCTACTCAACTACCTGTTGAAATATGTCAAAACTATAAAAATAACTTTAAAAGTGCAAACTGTCTAATATAATTAATATCATGCTTATATAAAACGTAAGTACGGCGTTTTTTTAGTCACTGTAAGTTCAATAATGAAAAAAAAACACCGTAATATTTGTTTTTCTCATCAGAATGACATTTCATGTTTTCATTTCATGCTTCTTACTTTAAAATTACAGTCTTCTATATAAACATTTATCCTTTACGTATATTTACGCGCGAGCGAAGCCGCGAGCAATAGCTATTTAAATATATTACTATATTTTCTGTAACATGTAAAAAAAAATTTAATGAGCTACTACCCTAACCTAACATAATATATTATAAACGAATAATGACAGATGTTTATCAGGTCCTTGTTATCAGGGAGCGCCGTGCGTCTCCGACATACGTGCGATCGCTGCAAATAAGTCAATACTACAGGCAACAGCGCGGCAATCGGCGGTCTTAACATACTCGCGTGGGTGCTCTTAACCGACGTATGTACAGCATAAGATGAACCCTATTTAATATGATTGATCATATTGATTTGAGCTCAACTTACATTAAAATATTCTAAATCTCTGAAACTGTCCATTTTTAACTTTGTTTTGTTTCTTAACTTTAAATAATCATCATTTTACAGATTATCATTTATAGGTAGCTAAAGTTTCAACTAATTTAACTGAACAGTTATAATGCTATAAATATCTTTTATCGAATATTGATTTTACCAAATAATGATTGAAATAAAACAAACACTAAATTTTAAGTGAAGTTTGCCACAATACATTGGTGAAAACCACACCCAACTCAGTTAAGCCGTTAACGCAAGGACAAATACAGAAACCGACTAACAGACAAACAACAATTCTAACAATCATTGTTTTGAATTCTATTGCGTTGATAAAGGCCCCCGATAATAGTTTTACACATATATCTTCCATGTACAGACAGAGATAAGTTACATTTTTATTATATCTATAGATTATGTTTTAATTTTCTCTCTCTCTCTGTTTTTTCTTATTTAATTTGTTCATATTTATTATTTATATTATTAAATATTCCGTTTATTTCCAAAATAAATTGTAAATGATAAATTATTAAAAAAGTTTATCAAATTAATACACAGATCGTAATCTAAACGTAATTACAAACGAGCTATATGTATTATCCGATTAGTTGGATATTCTCATTAATAAATGACAGCTGTTCGCACGCAGAGCTAATCTCAATTGATCCGTGAGATATGAGGGATTACGAGTAGATATGTACCAAACAGCACTTGTCAACAAACAAAAGGGTGGTTAGGTAAAGTTACTACGTTAATTATTTAATGCTATATCATTTATTTCTGAGAGCGGAGATGGTTCAGTGGTTAGAACAATTTAAACTGAAGATTGCTAGTTCAAGCCCGGGCGAGATGCTTTGATATTTCATTGCAATGGTAGATATCGAAAGGATATGTGTCGGACGAATTTATGTATCATCTAAGCAGGCGGCATATCGCGAGTGGATCAACGGCTGCATTAGCGGGGCATCTAACATTGACTCACTGAAAGCAATCTACAATAAAAACTCCAAGTCCTGTAGGAAGGCTTACACGAGAGCGGATGCACAGCGCATTGTACAGATTAGTCATGACCTTATTTCACATCCTAGGGGCTCCCGTAGCTTCTGGCGTCTGACCAAGTCTGTACAAAACAATTTCTGCCAACCTTCGCTGCCACCGCTCAGAAGTCCGGACGGATCGCTAGCTCACAGTCCGCAAGAGAAAGCTGATCTCCTGGCTAAACTCTTTGCCGACAACTCCGTCATCGATGATTGTAGGGCTCTGCCACCAGTAATACCTTCTTGTGGCCACACGATGCCTGACATCAAAATCAGGCAGCGTGATGTGCCTGCGGAGCTGCAATCACTTGATGTACGGAAAGCTAGCGGTCCCGATGGAATACCAGCCATAGTGCTGAAGAAGTGCGCGGCGGAGCTGTCTCCCGTGTTAATGTTAAATTTATGTCTTGTGCCGGAGGCTTGGAGAAGAGCTAATGTGCAAGCGGTTCCCAAAAAAGGGGATCGGTCTGACCCGGCAAATTATCGGCCAATAGCTATTACCTCAGTACTTTGTAAGGTGATGGAACGGATTCTGAACAACCAACTGATCCATTACCTAGAAGATCACTGTTTAATTAATGATCGTCAGTACGGATTTCGACCAAAACGGTCTACAGGTGATCTTCTAGCGTACGTAACACACCTCTGGGGTGAAGCTATCGACAAGCATGGGGAATCGTTGGCTGTCAGCCTCGATATCTCCAAGGCTTTCGACAGGGTCTGGCACAGAAGTCTTCTCTCCAAGCTGCCAGCATATGGTCTGCCTGCTCAGCTTTGCACCTGGATTGCCAGCTTCCTACACAAGCGCAGCCTTCGTGTTTTAGTTGATGGTTGCGCTTCACAATTCTATGTAGTGAATGCTGGGGTCCCCCAGGGATCTGTGCTATCTCCCACTCTGTTTCTTTTGCATATCAATGATATGCTCTCTCTCGGGAACATTCATTGCTATGCAGACGATAGTACAGTGCATGGTGGATACCACGGACGCACAGTGGCTGGGCAGGCGGAAATTAGGGAGAGGCGGGAGGATCTTGTCATTGAACTCAATAAGACGTTAGAGCTTATCGCCAAATGGGGCTCAGATAATCTTGTTGAGTTTAATGCCAAGAAAACACAGGTTTGCGCTCTCACAGCAAAAAAGTCACCATTTTCCCCTCTTCCCTCCCTCTGTGGCACTCCGCTGATGATACAAAGCAAAATCGCCATGCTGGGGATGGACGTTCGCTGCGACCTTAGTCCAAGGGATTACATCGAGGCTGTGATAAAAACAGCTTCACGGAAACTCGGAGTTCTGAACAAGGTGCGGCTTTTTTTCACGCCGCAACAACTGTGCCTGCTGTACAAAACACAGGTACGGTCTTGCGTTGAATATTGCTTGCACCTTTGGGATGGCTCCGCTAAGTACCTACTTCAGGCCTTGGATCGGTTGCAGCGACGTGCGGTCCGCATTATTGGCGACGTAAAGGTCACTAACACCCTCGAGCCTTTACAATTGCGTCGAGAGATAGCAGCGCTGAGCGCTTTCTATCGACTGTATCACGGCGAGTGTTCCGAGGAATTATTCTCCCTAATTCCTGCTTCCCCCTTCCTTCACAAGTCTACGCGTGCTGGCTCTCGATGTCACCGACTAACTGTGACATCAATTCCATCGCGCACAAAGAAATTTGGCAACTACTTTCTTTGTCGCACTTCCAAGAAATGGAATTCCTTACCAGCTCACGTATTCCCCTCCTCTTACGACCCGGGTTCCTTAAAACGAGGCGTGAAGAGGCATCTTGCGGGCCGGCAGGGCGAAGGCGGCTAGTGCAGAACCTTCTTCCCGACTGCACTGGCCGTCCTCGCGATTGGACTCTACTACCACTTAACATCAGTTGGAGTAGAGTCATTTGCCCTCTTGGCTAATATAAAAAAAAAAAACACCAATTGGAGCAACGTGATTGAAATAAGCTCCAAGCCTTATCCTCAATTGGAGAAGAAGTTTGTCCAGCTGTGGGAGTTCGACTTTACTTTTTTATTTATTTCTCGATTATAACTACTTTTTAAATACCGCGTTACCAATTCAAATATAAAGCAGGATTTTTATGTACTTTAGCCTTATTTATTTATTTGACTATTTGATTGCAAAACGATACATTTTTACAACAAAGTAGATTTAAACATTAGCGGCATTACATATACATGTTTTTGTAGGTGATTAGTTACGGAATACTGTGTCTTCTTCTTTCTAATGGCAAATCAATAATGACAGAAAGAGCGAAATCAGTGTTTAACTAAACTGCCGCTAAGCAACGCTTATAACTAAGGCCGTAGGTTTTCACAAATACGAGCAAAGTAGTAAAACAAAAGATTGTTAATACTTAATACAGACAGGATGCAGGAGGAAAGTTAGTGATCTTGATTGAGATCTCAATTTACACTGGCATGCAATGAACGTTTTGTACTTGATATTAATAATTGTTAAACAAATTTGAATTTGAAAAATTACCCGACCTGACTTTGCTTATATAAAATAAAAATTTACCTCATGAGATTTTATTAAATAATAGTATAGGTATGTTTACATTTATTAAGTTATAATACAAGCGGCTTGGTTGGGCCAAGCGATTTCTACGTATTGTGCTAATGCTTCTTATCGAGAACTTTTTCATGCGTCGTCTATATTGAAAATGAACTGAACTGAATTTAGAATTGTTTATTTTTTACTTTTACGGATGAATACTAATACTAAAATATTTAATTTATACAATTATATAATTATATAAGGAACAGTTAAATCGAGTTTTAGTGTTAAAAAAAAAACTTATTGTGTTAAACAACTCATTTATTAAGGGTTGATGTGGTGATGATACCGATACCGAATCGAGTAGGAACTCGATTCTGGCCAGGGCAACGTGTACAGGGCAACGTGAAAATATAACTTGTCATAATGATTATGTAATAAAATTATCATAAAATTTTATGTGTTAGTATTATGTTTTTACAAATAATGGCTAGTAGCGAATGGAAATTGAGAGCTGAAGATTGAGCCATTGGATAGGCCTATGGCCAGCAGTGGACGATAAAGTTGATGATTATGTTTTATGATTTTTTTTATCATATATTCGGATAAAAAGGAAAAAAGGCCAAAAAGAAAAATAATAACTCGATAACAAATAAACCAAGCAAGTTTCACCTGATAGCTATTAGAGATAAAAAGCAGAGAAAAAAACAAGAAGACAATGAATAAATCAAATTTGAAATTTAAATCAATTTTTTTTTTTAATTAAGAAATATTGATTTAAATTAAAATAATGACTATCGCTTCTCAATATATTTGATAATATATGTACGCAAAAATATAAAAGATTTTCTTAGAAATTGTTACGTACATACACGTTACGTTACGTTAACACCAGGCACAAGTATAAACTTACAACCTCTATTACCAGTTTACACAGCGTTAGTAAGTCTTTTGTGGTACAATGTAGACGCTTTTATAACATGATTCCAGAAAATGTTCAAAAATATTCAATTTTGAAATTTAAATGAATCGTTTAGGAACGCTTGTGTGCTAAAGCAATGATTTTTAGATGATTTCACACCTTGGGAATGAAACGCTATTAGCTAAATGCTATTGTGTAAATCGAAAATCCAATAAAAGATGATATATATATATATAAAAACCCACTCATTTTGTTTCGCCGGTTCTTCTCTGGTCTGAGGTACTTATTTCCGAATCTGTGGTAGATTTATGACAATCCATAAATAAGTGTAATGCTTCTATATTGAATATTTTTAACTTTGTCTTCAAAAAAATCAAAACGGGGTATTCACCTCGTAAAATTTTTTATCAGTATCAATATCAATTTATATTTTCGGTATCAATTATTCGGGATAAATGAAACGTGTATTATTAATAGACAAACTTACAAATAAAAACTTTTTTTTGCCAGTTCTTTCGCTATCGTACGGAGAAAACATCAACCAAATTTCATCACTATCGGATGAAAAGTTTAGGAACGTATAAAAGAAAACTATACAAACAGTTATTCATTAGAGTAAGTAAAAATAATTAAGAACATTATTTCGTGTTTTAATTATTTTGGAATACAAATCAAATATGAAATAGAATGAATCAGACCTCATCGTATCCATTGCATGTAAAAATAATTATAGACTCAGAATACTACTGTTGCCATACAATAGTTAATTTCAGACAAAAGCAAACTTTCGTAGCACTGATACGCTTCTCTGAACAGAATGGTCGAACAACACCGCTACTATTTAAACGGAAATTCTCTTAAACAAATATTCTTACTACTATTACTTTACTTGATCGTAGGACTTTGTGCAAGAACGTCTGGGTAGGCACCACCCTCTGATCATATACCACCAAGCCACAATATTTAGTATTGTTGTGTTATTATTTGAAGGGTGATTGAGCTAGTGAAACCACCAAGGTTAGTGGCATAGGCAATGTCTAATTGCGCTGGTGACCACTTCCCAATAAGTGGCATATTTGCCTGTCGGCCTGCTTAGTAAAATTAAAAAAAAAGACGCACAATATTATAACTTTCCATACAATAGTAAATCAGAAACATAAACAAAAAATATAAAAATTGGTAATTGTTATCAATTAAATAAAAATCTGACGTTACCAATACTAAATTGAACGAAAATTGCACGATCGCCTGTTCGCTTTGAAGTTTTTTTTATCGTGTTGTATTAGGATCTCTGTAACTTTTAATGTTTGTTGTTTACGAAAACAAAAATTTCCCTTAATTACAAGGAGGCACTTTCACGCAGAAAAGCGTCAAAGCAATTAGGAAACTTTTAAAGCAAGTCGACGCTTAGCTTTTCTACTTTGAAATCTGTCCATTAAAATAAAGTTTGTTTTATAAATAATCAATTCCAAAAAATATGTTTTATTGTCTGTTGGTCTATATACATATGAAGTTTATTTAAGGTAGTTTATCATACCTCATATACATATATATATATTTTAGGACAGATGTGAAATATTAATTAAAAATAATTAATTAATCATAAAATTATGAATTCAAGGAAATTTTATCAAGATATGAAAAGAACAATTCAAATAAGCCAATTCTTATTCAAATTTAGTCTTATTGAAAATTATTTAAAGTTTCCGTTACCATAATAATATTATCCCGTTAACTTTTTTTATTTATTTATTTATTTGTATTCCATAGTTCTTCAGTACCTTATGTAACCTGAAGTTGTGGCTACATAATTATGCTATCTAAATAATTAATAGATCACATGGATATCTCACACTGACGGGTAACAGCTACCATGGTAAAAGCGCGTAAAAGAATAGCAAAAACAAAAGAGAGTCCTTGACAGCTACGACGTGTATGCTGCCAGAGTTTTTGTCCACAGATAATCGCTAACAATATATCTATGTAATTACGAGTATCGTTTGTTTAATAACAATGGGTTTGTCCTTCACTTTAAGGGATGTTTTGAAATTTCATAAATTTATTTTTATTTATTTATTTGTATTCCATGGTTCTTCAGTACCTTATTGTTTTCACAATAAATTCTTTTGGTTCATTGAATTTAAATTGACGTAGGAAATTAAAGAGGCTCTATCATTACGACCGTGTGCTACTGAACTGTGAACGCGGTGATAACACCCTGCCAGCATCGTTACATCAACGTTATATGAGTATGAAAAATATTTTTATTACTAAGTTATGTTCATACTAAGATAACGGCTAGTAATAACGTTTTTCTATGTATGAACGTTGATTATCACTTAGACTATAGACACATTATTAAATCCGCAATAGGGATAACCTGCGTTATATATTATGTAGGTACCATTTTTAATATTAATAAGAGGTAGTTTTTTTTTGTATTCTTTTTCGATTTTATAAATAACTAGCCAAATGTTCCGGCTTCGTAAGGATTCATAAGAAAAAAAAATGTATTTTGAATAGGATTTGCGTAAAATCCGTTCTTAGTGAGCGTGTATGTCGGGGAAGGTGTAACTGTGACATATTTCAAGTCAATCGAGCGAATAGCTTAAGAGGTCTCGTGATGAGTGGGGTTTCGCTTGTGTGTATATAGATAATATTTTTTTTTGTTTCTCATACACGTATTTATCATTTTTACTTATGATAGTTTTAGTTTCTAGCATGGAAACCCGGTATATAGTTTATTTATATATAGTTTATTTTTTAAGATAGTGCTCAATGCGTAAACGTAGTAAATTAAGAAATCCAGGCTTAGGAGCTTTACAAAAAAAAAACGCGTGCAGAACTTTTTGTGAAAAATAAATTGATCTTTAAAATATCTAAGCAAAACATCCCAACGCCATTATACGCTAATTACTATAGATAAGTCACATTAATTACGTTAATGACTTATAAATTGGATTTAAAAAAATAACTCGTTTTATTTATTAAATAATATTACTAGTTAACAAATTGAATATATTTTTTTTATGTAAGAATCGAATCGAACAGACGGCTTACCAAAGGGAAAGTGACCACCACCGACCATGGGCATCTGGAACATCGAATGGATGGCTAGCATAGCAGTTTAAGAGACAATACAAAATGTTTGAAAGAGAGATTATGGTAAAATTACGTGTGTAAAAGGCGAGTATATCTTTGTCTATGAGCGGTGTGATTATTTGACATGATACTCATATCTCATTTAAAATAAGAATTGATTATTTACATGATTGATTATTTACTAAACATCGTTTCTACTTTTTTGCTTGTAATCTATTTACAAAATTACAATTTACTTTTACTATATAAGCTAACTATGACATCCTGACATATGTTGTAACAAACTCACTAAGCCCCCGCATTCTGTGTTCATTGACTTCATTTCGCGCACAATTACTTCAAATGGCACTTGACATTTATTATCGTTTCTAGCGAAAATTATTATAGAACATTTTATACGATTGAAAAAATGTTACAAGCCTCATAAATAGATTTAGTTATAGTAGTCTAGTTATAGTAGATTTATAAAAAAGTTATTTACTTAAAACTTACCTATTTCTAAGTAATTTCGAATTACTTTACTTTCAAGTTAAAAATAATTTGCTAAGTTCAAATTAATTTTCTATGCAGTTCCGTTTGCTCGAGCTCTTGTTCGCAACTAATATCACTTTTGTTAAGCTAATAACATACATATCTCGCAACCGCTGTCGTTCTACGAAGCTGAAAGGATTGTTTTATTACTAAACAAATGAAGCCTCTTGTTTATAAAGTAAAAGCCTGCAAATACTTTATACTTTGGGGGTCAAAGTTGCTCACGTCCGTAGGTCTCACCAAAGACAGGTTTCATCCCTCATTACCCTACACGTGGCCCCTGGGTGGTGCTAATTGAGCAACATATTCTAGGTGGGAGGCTCCGGCCGTAGCTAGCATTACCACCCTGCGAACAAAGCCGCACCGCCATAGCGATTTGTCAAGTGGCTTGATTCACATTGTCGCGCAGCATTTCGTGTTCCGGTGCGAAGTTTGCAGCAGCTTACCATGGGGGATTGGGTCTGTATAGTTGTGCTCTGCATTTGGTGACAGGTTCTGACCGTAGTCACAGTGACGCCGGGCGGCTCAATCTGGAGGGCAGCGGGATCCGAAGCACGGTGCACCGCTGACCGACCGCAGTTAGTAGGGGGCCCAATTAGTAGGTTCGCCATCTACGAAAGGCTGCCCCGCCAACTTGCGAAAAATCCTGGGATGGTTTCCACCGTGCTGGTTGGCGACCAGAGAGAGGTCTCGGTGGCGATTCCCAGGGGGGTTCGGGCGTCCCCGCGGTCTCCAGTTGAGTCTACCATCTCCGTCTCTGCGGTAAAAGTCACGGTGTCCAAAATGCGGCACCTCGTACAACTTCCATTTCCCCATACCTATTCACGCCCACAATCAATGAGTTATAAAAACAGCAAGAAGAATGTTTCACAGCGGCTGCACCACCTCTCATTTTCAGTGCATCTCTCTAATATACGAGGTTTGCACTCCAATCTCTTTGCGGTCCACCACCACCTTGAGACCGTCATGCCGCACTTGCTCTTTCTCACGGAGACACAAATCACCAGTCCAGCGGATGTAGCGTACTTACAGTATCCCGGATATTCTCTCGAGCACAACTTCAAACCTCGTGCTGGGGTCTGTAGGTAGACGCCTGCGTCTATAGGTCGCACTAAGGTGACCAGGAGACAACTCGGATGTTTGAGTATCTCAGCGTGACGGCTGATGCCGTCCAATGTCGTTACCCGACTGCTCAAATGGTATTTCTGGGGGATTTCAACGCTCACCACCAAGATTGGCTGTTCCCATACCAGAACACCGACCACGCCGGGAGAGAGGCGCTCAAATTCGCAATATCCCTAAACCTCTCTCAGCTGGTACATAAAGCAACTCGGGTACCGGACGTGGACGGTCATACACCTAATTGTCTGGACCTTCTGCTGACTACCGACCCTGACCGGTTTTCAGTGTCAGTTGCAGCTCCCTTGGGCACTTCTGATCATTGTGTGATCAGGTCGGTCTTCAACTTCCACCCTCTGGACTCCGGTCCCACTGGAACCAGACGGATGTGGCGATACAAGTCGGCAGACTGGGACGAGATGCGACACTTTTTTGCATCCTACCCTTGGCGGCAGATATGCTTCTCTTCCACTGATCCGTCGAGCTGCGAACAAGCCATATCTGAAGTGATATGTCAGGCTATGGAGTTCTTTATTACATATGCTGACGTATCACTGGATGGCAAGATCCCTAGGTGGTACAACGCTGAGTGCGCCGCAGCTGAGGCCCGTAAAAACTCAGCGTTTGTAGCGTGGGCAGCAGCCCGCACCACCAAAGCTCCGGACATTGCGACTAAGAAGAGAGCCTTTAACTCTGCTGCCAAGTCCTACAAGAAGGTTCTCAAGAAGGCTCGTTTCAACCGAACTAGACGTCTTGGAGCTAAATTAGCTTCCTACCCCCGTGGTAGTAAAGCATTCTGGTCTCTGTCCAAGTCGGTTGAGACAAACTTCTGTCGTCCATCGCTGCCTTCACTGCTGAAGCCTGACGGATCCTTGGCCTTTACGGCAACAGAAAAGGCTAACTTATTAGCGGCCCTGTTTGCCGAAAATTCGCGTCTCGATGCAGGAAGTGCCTCACCGCCAAATATACCACCTTGCGACTCAATGATGCCAGAGATACGAATTCGCCAAAGAGAGGTCCTAAAAATTCTGCGCACCTTGAACGTGAATAAGGCCAATGGCCCTTATGGGATTCCAGCAATAGTTCTGAGGAATTGTGCACCTGAGTTGTCCCCTGTTTTAACACGCTTGTACCGCCTCTCTCTTAAATACGCTCAAGTCCCTAAAGCCTGGAAGATTGCCAACGTACAACCAGTGCCTAAGAAGAATAGCCGTACCGACCCGGCCGACTACCGACCCATAGCAATCACCTCCATACTTTGCAAATGTTTGGAGCGTGTATTGAATAACAAACTCCAGGCGTACCTCGATGAAAACGATCTCCTATCGGACCAGCAGTACGGCTTTCGTCGGAATCGATCAACAGGAGATCTCTAAGTGTACGCTACTCACATCTGGGGCGAGGCCATGGACAAGTATGGTGAAGCGTTAGCCGTTTCACTTGACGTGTCCAAGGCTTTCGACCGGGTCTGGCATGCGGGCCTTCTTAACAAGCTTCCTAGCTACGGGATACCTGTTGGCCTTTGCAACTGGATATCAGATTTCCTGAGTGGACGATCGTTTCGAGTTGTCCTAGATGGCTTCTCGTCTGATATAATGGCGATTAATACCGGTGTTCCTCAGGGTTCAATTCTCTCCGCCACACTCTTCCTGCTGCATATAAACGATCTGCTGAAACCCGGTATCTTTGGGTACGCAGACGACAGCACTGTCACGGAGAGATACATATCCGGTCCCCGAGCTAGTTCAACAGAAACTCAGAGGCCTTGGTAGAACGCATCAATTTGAGATTGGAAGTGGTTTCGAATTGGGGCGATGATAACAAAGTCAAATTTAATCCTGCCAAGACTCAAGCGTGTTTGTTTACTGCCAAGAGGAGTCCATTCCACCTGACTCCGACTTTCCGGAATGTATCTGTACCCATCACCGACAGTATTGAGCTTCTAGGAGTTACATTAACATCCAAACTCAACTTTGGACAATACATTGAATCCAAAGCTAAAACTGCTGGCAAAAAACTTAGCATCCTCAATAAGGTCAAACAGTACTTCACACCAGAACAGCTTCTGACTCTTTATCAAGCCCAAGTCAGATCGTGCATGGAGTACTGCAGCCATTTATGGGACGGCTCTGCTAAGTACCAGCTTGATACTTTGGATTCAGTGGATCGTCGTGCTAGAAGACTCATTGGCGACCAGACACTGGTTACAAAACTCCAGACCTTAGAACATCGTCGTAAGGTTGCCTGTCTGTCAGTATTTTACAAGATATATTTCGGCGAGTGTGCTCAGGAACTATTTGATTTGGTTCCCCCGTCACCTTTTTACCAAAGAACTGCGAGGCATCGAAAGGATCTGCACCCGTACGTGGTTGACGTTGACGTATTTAAGACACGTACGTTACGAAACGATTTGCTTCCTCGTTTCTGATACGCACCGCCAAGGTCTGGAATACCCTCCCGACCTCCGTTTTCCCCACCACCTACAATATGGGTACCTTCAAGTTGCGAGTGAATAGGCACCTTCTAGGCGAGCGCGCTTCATCTTAGACTGTATCTCACTTTCCATCAGGTGTGATACAGTCAAGCGCTAGCCTATACATTTAAAAAAAAAAAAAAACGTATTGGTGGGTAAGGTAATGTGAAAGCTCGTGTAGGTATTAGTATTGTTCTGTTCCGGTTTAATATTTTGTATTTTAATCAAAACCCCAAAATAAATGGAGGACGTTTTTGACTGCGGGAAATGAAAGACTTAAAAAGGTCAACATTTTATATATCTATCAAATGTCAACGTCAGCGTAACTGAAAGTCGAACGTTATATCTTCGGTCAAGATGTCTCATTTTCGATCGCTTCTAAAACAACAATATTAAAAGGGGGTTAGAAAAATTGCTAATCAAAAAAATACCAGTTCGAATGTAAAATTAAAATAGTGTTAAATAAAATAGTGTAATTTGTATTTAAATTGACTTCCTCACCCTTCAAACCAGAACACAACAATTTAGTAAATATTGGTTACCCAGTCGAGCTTGCACGAAGCCCTTCCACCAAGTCGAAATCTTGGTCTCTAATTAGAATATTGTATATTATAAACATAATTACACATCTTATTATTTTTATAACGTTTGAAATACGAATTAATTACAATACATCAACATTTTGTACTACAATATTTGTAAAAAAATATAACGACCAAATATTTTGGTAATATTTACATACATTTGATGCACAAGAACTGTACATTCAAATGTGTTTTCCAATTCAGCACATTAATCTACGGATGAGAACTCATTAATTACACCACGTTCTAACGTTACGTAAGTCTGCAAAAATAATCATGTAAATTTTGTATTTGTTAAACAGAGTAAATTTTGTCGGTGTTTAAAGGTTAAATGGGCCAAAATAAAATACTCACATAGCATCTATGATCCCATGTATATACATGGCGCATTCCTCGTGTAAGGAGCCGGGA